>CM066325.1:65377728-71168156 GCA_033807775.1 Saussurea involucrata
TTAGAGAGTTGGTATGTGATTTGAATGTGCTTAATGGATATGTGGGAATTCATAATGTGTTTCACGCCTCTATTTATAAAGCGTTTGTTGGAAGCTGGAATGGCAATACGTGTACATGGAGTGTTAGTGGATGGTGTTGGTCCCAAAGGGGTTATACAAGTTTGTAGAAGGGGGGGTTGAATACAAACACACGATTTTTATCTTTCTAAATTGTTTATTGATATATATCAAACAATTTACAGTTTGTTGCGGAACAAGATTAACGAATAAACCTAATCTAAACAAACTATGAGAACACTAAGATTTTCTTGCACTAGAAATGAGATAGAAGGAAAATAAGAACACTAAGGAGAGTATTCTTTCACATAGTAAGTTCAGCGAGAGGAATGGCCGAGCACTTCAAAAATGAAGTAGGGTTTCCTTTATATACTGCATGCATTTAATGCAAGTCAGTATACCTTTACACGTGGCAGCCTCTGGTTGGTTGCATGATTTGACTTCAGTAGACAACCTAGTTGTTGCATGATGAACAATGCAAAATCAGAGTTGGTTGTACGATTCTGGACAAAAGGGATGTCCGTTCTGATCATGAAGGTGATTAGTTTGAGGGTGATTTATCTGATGATGGTGAAACTCTGAAGCACACTATGATTCAGTTGACTAAAGCTTTTCAGAAGAGATACGTTAAGAAAACTGGAGAAAATAACTTAAGGTATTCATCAGGTTCATGAAACTTTGAACACAAGGATAGAATTGAGGGTAACAATAAATATGAAGAGAATATGTTTAATGGGAAAAGAGAGGAAAATAGGATTGAGGAAAAGAACTCAGATGATCCAAAGTGCTTCAACAGTGGGAAGCAGGCCATTTTTCTAAGGAGTGTCGAAAGTCGGTTATGAGGAACTCCGACTATTATAAAGACAAGATGCTTTTGGCTAAGCAAAAAGAGTCGGGAAAAGCTCTAATGGCTGAGGAAGAGTATTGGTTGGATCAGACTGATGACGAAGAGGAGAAACAAAATATTGAGCTTACGAATATGATGTAACAACCATTATCCTAAAATGTATACTTTTGGTTAAGTTGTGGCTAAAGTTAAAGCGAAGATACTTGGGGACTTGGATGTAAATATTTGAGAGGTATAAATGGGGAGGAAATCCCTAATTTCTCATATTTTCGTGTTTCTGTTGGCTGCGCATCGAGAGGAGACGGAGAGCTTGGAGATTTTGGCAACAAATCAATAGAGCTTTTTGAGAAGGAGGATCATCTCTACTGCAAGTAAGTTCATCCTCATCCTTAATTATGATTCCTTAATGTATTGTGTTGTGTATTGAGAAAGAAATAATGAGTGGAGACTGTGTTCTTATTTTGGGAGTTGTGGATTCTTTTTGTCTCATTTTGGGTTGTAGATCTGATATATTGGTAGGAAATCATTGTATTGGGTTAGTGTGTTAATATTCCCTAGTATTGGGTTGTTTTGGGGCGAAAATATGGGTTTTTGGATCGAAAATGGAAGGATTTAGGGTTTGATGTTCGACACGTCCGGATGTCGCCTTATTCGGATAATAGATGAATCCGGATAAGGAGGTCCGGAATGTATGGAATCCGGATGTTGTTCGTCCGGATCAATCGGTTTCCGGATAGGGTACCCGGATTGTTTGTTTTTTCCGGATTGAGGGTACCCGGATTTCGGGTAAGATGTTGTCCGGATTCATGAAGTTTCTAGATGGCTAGTTTCCGGATTAGTGGTCTGGATCTGTGGCATCCGGATAGGAGTTTATTCCGGATTAAAAATCAAATTGAACTTGCTTTAAATATCTTATGATGGTGAGTTCCCTTGTACCCTTTTATTAAAGATCAAATTGAACTTGCTTTCAATATCTGATGATGGTGACATGAATTTTGATACCTACCATGAAATGAGTTATGACTGTTTCTATAATCACGAGCATGTTTTACCGTTTATTCATGATGTATGTGTTTTCATGATTATTACTATTATGTTGAGTCGAGTTGCACAGTGGGTCTAGTGGTACCATGGATCGTTGAGGATCCTTGGTGTGTGGTTGAACCGTGTGCTATGAATCCCTTTTTCGCGCACACGAAAAAAGGCATCTACTGGGGGTCGTGGGGATCTACTAGGGCCCCCCGAGTGAGGACGTCACGTGGAGGTGATGGACGTGGAGACCACTGTGAAAATACCCTTGCGTGGAGGTTAATTTTGTTTAACTGTTATTTTATTTTATATTATAATAGTTTTGTGTTTTAAAGATGAGACTGTGTTAAACTGTTTTTGAGAGGGAATTCACTAGACCTCATGGTCTAACCCTCGCTTTTCAAAACTAAAACAATTTTCAGGCAAGAGGATTTGTGATTCTACTTCCAAAGGGAAGGAGAAGTTCAGAAGGCTTAGAGACGAAGGTAGCTGGTCTAGAGCACTATAGTAGTTTTGCTTAGCTTTAGACATCTCGGCTGTGGAAGTGTGTTTCCGCTGCTATTTCTTCTGTAAACTCTGGTTATAATGAGATGTATTGGGACCCATTTTATGATGTTTATTGTGCATGTTTAGTATGGTTTTTGGGTTGTTACAAATGGTATCAGAGCCATAGTTTAAGGGATTTAGGTGACCGGATGTGCCTAAACTTAAACTGTATGATGGGGGACACAGCCGAGATATAGGGATTGCCTTTAAGATCACTCTAGGTGCACTAAGGATAAGGTAGTGAGAACTGTCATGTAAGATAAGTTTGAAGTTACACTTGTCCAGTGTAATTGGGAATTTACAGGTACATGTGTGTGCTTAAATTGCCTTATTTAGAGAAGCTGTCATTGGAGTGTTTGTTATATGCGGTTATTTCAGTTCTCGTAATGCCTGGAAGATTGCTATTGTTGAGACAATCGTTCTAGGGATGGTGGTTTTGATGTAATGTGTGAGGTCACTCATGATGTAAATGATGACACCTTCTGGAAAGAGTATTGTTTGGGACGGTACTGAACCGACTAAAGGTAGAAGTTATTGGGATCGGAAAGGATGAATGACTGGTTAGGGGTAAACTCCTAGTTTCTAGTGAGTCCCCATTCTTGGAATTTATGGGTCGATCATTTGGGATAGGAAGTGAGGACTGTGTTGGAGTCCTAAAGGCTTCAATTCAAGATGGGGTGGAGGAAATGAGCCTCTGACTTTTAGTCAAGCACCATAGTAGCAAGGATTATGAAGGAAAGACATAAGTGTTTGATCGAAGTGTGTGTATGAGTAGGACGTGAGGTGATTGGTCGTTACTAGACCTTAAAGGTCAAAGATTGAAATCGCATGGTTTGTGAATCATTGGTCTATACGCGAATTATGGGGAGTGGTCACCACGAAGGATGTGAAGCAATTGTACGACAAGTTGTTATAAGGGTGAGAAAGTGACCGCCAGTCGAAAGTTGAGTGTCGATGATAAGTTATTGAGAGTACAATGGTGGGCCTTGTTAGAGTGAATAGCCTTCATTGCAAGTTTAGTTTCATGCATGGTGTCTTTAAATGAATTACATGAACTCTTTCATGTTAAAAATCTTATATACGAGCATAATGAGTTTCTTGTTTGGAAACGAGTCGACGCGTGCAAGCTCATGTGTAAAGAGAAAGACAAAACTTATTTTCATGCACGATAAAATTCTGAACTTAGTGAATTGAGAAGTTATTCCACTTTTTTCATGTTGGGATAAACGCTGTTGTGAAAATCATGAAAATGTTTTATTGCAAGGTTTTTGTAACTGAAATGAGTATTAGCACGTTGTTCGCATTCAAATGAATGTGTGTGGGGGGGGGGGGGGGGGACTAACTCACTCCGTGTAAGTGATTTCGTTCAAAACATTTCTAGCCGTATTGGAAAAGTTTCATTGAATACATTTTTGTTCGTGTCGACATCGGTTTGGTGGGCAAGGTTGTGATTTGTTGCGGGGTTGCATGTGGGCGATCCTTGATATTGTTGTGTTTACTATTCAACTTGAGTAGTGTGAGTGATGCATATTCATGTTGGTTTCACGATATCATGTTTACAAAATTTTCCAACTTTCAAAATGATTTAAATCATTGTGTTTTCATGCATGGAGGCTATGAACTCGCTAGGTTGTGGAGGATATTATAATTAAGGATAAGGAAAGGTCCGGGGAGTGAAACTGTGGGTGGAGTCGAATATGGTCGAGTTATGGCCATAGTGTTTTCGTAAGAGAAAGACGATAAATAATGGAAGCCTCGGATGTGGAATTTAGCAATGTTCTTATTTTTGCGGCTTAGACTCTTGTGTGGCATTTTTAGATGTGGTTGCTTGAGAGGTGGTTATGTTCGGGGTAAAGTCCGAATTTGTCAAGGTGCCTCTAAGAATAGCGTAATTGTAAGCAGCGTTGGTATGTTTTGAAGAAATGTTTTAGCATTGATGCTGAGTATTGGGTGGTCTAGTAGTTAGACCTTGTACGAATTAAGCATTGTCCTTTCTTCAAGTGGTATCCGTGATTATAAATTTAGCTATGATGCTTCAAAAGGAAGAGGTTCCGTTGGGAATCCTTATTGGACGGTGAATTCGTGGGAATGTCACCATGTTGACTTTCGATGGTTGACGATGAAGTCAGCGACCGTTTGGATGACCGGTGTGTACCTGGTAAGATGAGGGAACACCATATGAGGGCGTTATGAAAGTGGAAGACATCTACTGTAACTACGTGATTTCCTAAGAGGTTTTAGTGACCCGAATATAAATGAAGTAGATAGCACAACTGAGGCGGGTGTGCGTTGCTAATTTGGTCTGAAAGGGGATGCGACTTATCTTCTCGAACTACATGAGCTCGTTTTTGAAGGTCGTGGTGAGTCGATAGGAGATGGGAACTTGTTCTAGTGAATTGCATGGTCATAACTCGGTGATTCAACGGGATTCGGTAAAGGCAAAGTCATGACATGACCTTATTTCGATATATTGGGTTATGGTTAGTATGAAGAAGATAATATTCATTATGTGTGTGAAGAGGATCGTGAAGGAATTCTTTGCAATATGTTATTGTGGTGTGATAGTTGCATACGCAAGGTGGTGGCTTTTATGCCAAGGGGGACGTGTAAGTCACTGTTGCGATAATGGGTTGCCATTACATCAAGCAGAGGGCTCGTGCTGTCATATAGATGAGAATAGGTATGGATCCTATTTGCGGATTTTAGGGAGGAAATCGAGGGTGGCAATTATGATTGATTGGGGTGTGGGAATTGTGAGGCGATTTACACTACGGTTATTTGAAATCAGATACCTAAAAGAAATGTCTGTGTTCTAACCGGTTACGTTGAATATTGGGCGAATTTATCTCACTCTAACTGAATGTTGAGGTGAATGCAGTATTTAATTAGTTGTGGTGTTGCATTGTAGATTTAAAATTTATTGGGAATATTGAAGGTATTTTTGAGGTATAAAGAAATTCTGGTGAGTAGGGTAGCTCTGATTGGAGAACGAGAAACGTGTGGTGCTTTCGAGCATTGAATGTTTCGGGAAGACTTGGTTGTTATCTCGAGTTGAAACTTGTGATGAAACCGTTTGGTTGGGCATAATAACGCAAATACGCTATTGAAAAGTTTGAGATGATCAGAAAATGGAGTAAGTGTTGGTAGGTGGGCAGTGTTCCATGCTAGCGTAAAGAGGTGAAGACGGTATGTTTGATTAAGTGGGAATACTGAAAGTAAGAAGGTTGTTTAGTGACACCAATAGGTGGAGTAATGTTTAAAGCGATGTTATTGACATGTATATGAACTTCTCGTGAGGGTATGAGAACATGGATTATTGTGTATGTCATGGTTAAAATGTTGGAAGACTTGCGCGAGTTAGTAAGTCTTTTCCCCTGGAGTGGGTGACTTATACCTTCGTGATGGCATGTTATAAGTGGTGGTACGGGACTCTCACAGGGTAAGACCGTCAGGTTCGAGTGAGCATCAACATTATGAATATTTTGAAGTGAACATGGTGTCCAGCGATGTGTTATTGAGAATAGTTGTGGGAGCATGGTCACTCCTTCTTGTGGAGCGAGTGAAACTCGACCGTATGTCATATGTGGTTGAACGCTTGTTGGATGCAGTGAGTGTTTAAAGGTATGTTTCAGGTCTGGTTCAACCTTGGATGCCTGGATACTCTGATGATGAATTGTGGATGTCACATGCTGTTAGCTATGTATAAGCGTGGGGTGATGACGTGGTGGGAGCATATGATTTGGTTAACATTGATGAGTTGTAGTCAACGTGGTGTGGGGAAAGAAGGTGCTTTTACGTTAGACGTATGTTGTATTGGAGGAGGTGATCTTGAATTTTCATGTTTCCAGTGAAGAAACTCATAATTGTGGGTTTACTATGATATTTGAGGTTGACCTTGTGCTTAGATTGGCAAAATGGGTGGTTATATACTCTTGTAAAGGATTCGTGTTGTGACGTTGAATTCGGTAAGATTCCTTTTTTAAGGAAGCGATGATGTACGTGAAAATCTTACTCAAACGCGTTTTAAAATCGTGAGTCCAAGTATGCGGACAGAGCGAACAAGATCTGGTATAGTTGGTTGGAGAGGTTACAAGTATATTATGAAAATTTTCCTAACGTGAGAAAGTTAAGGTTAATCGATGGGCGAATTCGATGAATATCGTACATTTATGATTTGTGTCATAAATGGTTGGAGAATTAAATGGAACCAAAATTGAGTAAGCCGGAACGCATGAAGCTTTAAAAACTTAAAGTTGGGGGTCGGCTTGATGCTGAAGACACCCCATGGATTGGAGTGGTGCCTCTCGAGAGGAAAGAGGGTTGAGCCACGTGTTAGTGGGTCAGTTGTAGTTAGTGAAATAGGTTAGAGAGTTGGTATGTGATTTGAATGTGCTTAATGGATATGTGGGAATTCATAATGTGTTTCACGCCTCTATTTATAAAGCGTTTGTTGGAAGCTGGAATGGCAATACGTGCACATGGAGTGTTAGTGGATGGTGTTGGTCCCAAAGGGGTTATACAAGTTTGTAGAAGGGGGGGTTGAATACAAACACACGATTTTTATCTTTCTAAATTGTTTATTGATATATATCAAACAATTTACAGTTTGTTGCGGAACAAGATTAACGAATAAACCTAATCTAAACAAACTATGAGAACACTAAGATTTTCTTGCACTAGAAATGAGATAGAAGGAAAATAAGAACACTAAGGAGAGTATTCTTTCACATAGTAAGTTCAGCGAGAGGAATGGCCGAGCACTTCAAAAATGAAGTAGGGTTTCCTTTATATACTGCATGCATTTAATGCAAGTCAGTATACCTTTACACGTGGCAGCCTCTGGTTGGTTGCATGATTTGACTTCAGTAGACAACCTAGTTGTTGCATGATGAACAATGCAAAATCAGAGTTGGTTGTACGATTCTGGACAAAAGGGATGTCCGTTCTGACAAAAATCGTACGGAGACGTGCAAGGGGATATGACAAAAGTTGCTTGTAGACGAGGCTTCATGATCAGCGTTCGTTGAATGATTCTTTATCAGCGAATGATAAAGTTCAGTGTTCGTTGAAGTCTTTTACTTGAAACTTCACGTTGAGTGGACAAGTCTTGGCTTCACTGATATCCGTATCAGGTCACTAATAGACTTAGTCGCTGATTCTTTGACTTGATCTTCGACTTCAGCGTAGAACATGGTTGACGTGAATCTTGTCTTCAGGGATCATAAGTAAACAACATAAGTTATCAGCGATCATCAGTGAGACTGAACAGGCTTAGGGCTCACTGATGAACAGTGTTCGCTGAATGCATAACTTAAATCGTCTGTTTTCATCAGCGATACTAAAGAGACTTAGTATATTTTATTTGATGACAAATCATTAATACATATTGTCTACTTACAATTTTCACTAAGTGTTTCTCAGAGTCATTATCAAATCACTGAGGGTTTGGATCAACAATTTCCCCCTATTTGATGATAACATAGCAATAAAGGAAAATTGCTAAGTAAGAAAACATAAGGATAAAAAGGACTCATAAAATATTTGTCACATTTACTGTTTTCAGGGATGTTTTTAAGTACTGATGAAGTAAAGTACATTTACTGAAAATTTTCATTAACTTCGTAGAGATTACAAGGGGAAGTGGAAAAATTACAAGTACAGTGAATTAATATTTACAAGTACAAAAAGTTACAAGCTGATAAAAGATAGAAGAATTACAAAGGAATCCTATCAGCTATTCAGGTTCATTCTTGGCAAGAAGTTTATCAAGAGTATTTGATTCACAGACCATCCAATCAGGGACTTTCACTCCCTGTTCCCTTCTTTTCTTGGCTTCTTTGTAGATCAAGGGCTTCATGAAGTGTCCAAGTAGGTCTTCTCTGTATCCACACCAATAGATGAGATCTCTAAGCTGTTCGATAGGAGTGATGGCTAGCTCAGAGATGCGTTGAAAGCATTTGCGTCCGGTGCAGTCGATGAAGAAAATGCCATATGGTTCGCTGACAGCCTGTCCAAGTAGGGAGACATCGAGAACTAATAAATCAGGATTAGGGCCAAGGACAGCTTCTTGTGAGAACTCGATGTCGGTTTCATTTCGTATAGGAGGACCTGATGCTGAGGGTTTCTTCTTTTTCTTTGCAGCAAGCCTTCTATTTTGTACTGGAGGAGGAGGGATATCAACGGCTGATGTTACCAAGTCGATCTTCTTATTCAGAGCTTTCTCGACAAAGGATTTGTAATTTGAACGTGACCGCCGAATGGCTCTTCGCATCTCCAACCATTCAGATAAACCAAGCTGATCAAGCCACGAGGTATGGATAATTGCCTTGCGATCATTCTCCGTGATAATATGAATATCAATGACAGGAATGTCACTGTATGTTCTTCCCCTGATGTTGACTGTATTGATTCTGGAGGCATGGTGTCGGAAATGACATTTCTCCTTGCACCAAGCAACCGTGGAATCAGAGACTTTGGTCTTCTCTTCAATGATCTTCTTGGCATCGTTCCAGAGCTTTCGCTGAATAGAGACAGGAACCTTCTTCAAGGAAGAGTCCTTGACTGAACGTTGAACGAGTTCTAAGGCATATTCTTTGTCTTTTTCTTCAGCCTTCTTTCGTTCAGCCAAGATTTTTTTAGCTTTGAGAGCCTCAGCGATTTCCCTATTTGATAACATTTTCAATTCTGGAGGGACAATGCGCTGATCTTCCAGCTTCTTGATCATTGCTGCTCTCGTTGAGGTTTCATCTTCACTTGTCCTTCTAATGTGCAAGGAAGGTCTGTTGGGATGAGAGGGCGGTTCTTCTTCTTCTTCTTCTTCTTCTTCAAAAGGGTCATCAGTCCCATCGAGGTTTAGGACCGGGATTATTTGTTCTTCAGCTCTTGTTGCTGGGATTATTGCTAGAATGTAGCGGGGAACTTCATCTTGCCACTCAAGCATGGGAGAGGACTAGCTAAAACAAAACGATCACAAAGGTAAGATCATTTGGAAGAAGAGATAGAGAAAGGATGGGTTAAGTTTTTATAGGTTTGAGTGAGAGTAGGATAGTTATTGAGAAGGGGTAGAGGAGGGATGCAGTGTAAGTGAATAAAATGTAACATACCTGACAAATTGTCCTCGGCGAGGCCTTTATTTTTTCCTTGATCGGCCGCATTCGCTCGAGGTTTGGTTTTGGTCCCCTCCCCTTGTTCAGTGATAACGACCCCTTTCAGAGTTGGGGTCCTTTTGGGCTTTTGCTGAAAAACGAAGCCTTCAACATCATCATCATCATCATTTTTGGGTGATGATGAAGGTTCGTCATCCTAGAGATACAGGTCTTCCTCGTCATCTTCTTCTTCTTCCTCAGACTTAGCATTGTCGTCGGATTCAACAGACACTGGAGATTTTGCATGTTCTTCGACATTATCCCCCTCAGAATTTGCATGTTCGGGGAATTCGGTTCCCTCAGGGTTTTCAGCTCCCTGAGGTTTATTAGCATTATCCTCCCCCTCAGAAACATGGGGAAGGCCTTTATCTTTATCCTTCTCCCCCTCTTCCACATGTTGGATGGGGGAGGCAACAGCAGCAGCATCGGCGTTAGCAGCAGCAACTATCTGTTCAGCATTCCTGTCTTCTGGGCCAGGAAAGACTTAACGGTTTTCAACCGCTGCTAATCTGTCTTCTAGGCCAGATAAAGCAGGGTTGGTCTTCTCGATGAACTCCACCGCCTTCTCCAGGTTTTCCCGATCCACCTGAGTAAAGTGGGATAGAGGGACGGTGGGAGCGTTCAGGCGCTCGAGGATTTATTGGAGCAGCTCGTTCGAGGAGCCAACCTTCCGAGCTAGGTTGCTCATTTCTCCTTTCAGAGAAGAGACGTCTCCCTGAAGATTTGTAACCACTGTCTTCAGCGATGTGACTTCGCTGGACAGGGTGTTGGAGACATCGGTATTGGTGTTGTTGAGAGTGCTGAGGGTGGAGGAGTTTTTCGTGAGAGCCTCAACAACAGAAGACAAGCTGCCTTCAACGTTGGACATATCAGCAGTGGAGGCTTTGTCAGCTACAGCCTCAACCAACTTCTTTAAAGTCTCCCCAACGTTTGTAACCGTTGTGGAGTTCGAGGAGATGGTGGTGGTGAGAGTTTCCACCTTATTAGCAATCTCCGTGAGGGAGTGGCTAATGGTACCCAAATTAGGACCTGTAACAGAAAATAACTTATGAACAAAGGAAAGCTCAGAAGTTGGAGGTTCAGAGAGAGAAGTGTTTAGGTTACCTGGAGTCGGGTTGGAAAAAGTATTTATGTCGCGGTAGCCTGATAGGTGTACCATGTCATCTTCCAGCGTGCGGTGGGAGGAAGCGCCTTCAGGTCCTTTATTTTGCTCCATTAACTATTGTAGTTCAGCGGCAGAGTTGTCATCCAGATGGATGACACCTGATGGTGATGCAGAGGGGAAAATGAATCAAGAAGAGACCAAAGAATGAGTGGAAGAAGCGAATGTTGTGAAGAGGGTGTGGGTAGCAGATTCATCATTGGATCCGCTGAAGAATACTTCACTAGTACATTGAGGTACTGAGGAAGGGGGGTCCTGTTCCATTATAACTACAGTGTATTGAGGCACTGAAGTGGGTATTGAAGAGGTTGGTTCAGCAGATGTGGCGGAGAGTGCCATGAAACTTTGCAGCGTCTTTTGTAGAGAGACAGACGCGGAGTCTTCAGCCTGGGAAGGTTTGGGTTGCTCCTTGGAGATCTTCTTGGTCTTATGGATGCCAAGTGCGGATTCAGAGGGTTTCCTATTTTTAGAAGAGGAGGTGGTTGCAGCCTGGGTATCAGCGGATAGGTCGACCGCTGCCGTTGAGGTAGCTGCAGAAAGAGAAGAAGGACATCGAAGAAGAGGTAAAAGTTCAGAGAGACATACCTCGTTAGGGATGGGCTTGTAGTCGAGCACCTTAAGGCCAATCTGAGAAAGCCTTAGGTCTCCCCCGGTCGGATACCTTTATTTTTGCCCATGAATGAATAGGGCACTGAGGAATCGCGGGTATGGAACGTTCACTGACCTATTAGGGAGTTCAATCCTCTCTATCAGATCTTCAAAGATGAGGCAAGCCTATTCCACGTGCATGCCTTTCATCAATGCGTAACCCATGGCAGATTGGGTCTTCGATGCCTGATCAGTAGACCCGGTTTTTGCTGACATACAACTTATGAGATGATAAAAGATGAAGTTCATCTCGCTGGGCATATTACTCTTCAGCATGGTGGTTATCTTCTTCTCAGGGAGGTTGTCGCGCCATGTGTTCCAGTTATACTTCATTGCGTCCAAGAAGGAGATAATTTCAGCCTTTCCTTCATTGGAGTTGGGGTCAGGGAAAGGGACGAACTTGTTGTCCTTAGAGCTTGAAGGGAGGTTGTGGGCAGATCTGATAACTCCAGGGGTGTTCTTTGCTTCGCATAGGTCAGTCTTGAAGGCGATGACATCAATCTTCTTGTTTGGGTTTTTGGTGGAGGAGATTTGGGTACGATGAGCCGTGTACCAGAACTGAGCTAAGAGGTTTTTGTGAGCAGGAGGCCTGATAGTCAGAGTTGTCGCCAGAGGACAGGTTTTTATGAAGTTCACAACATCGTTCAGATGAGTGACCATTTTCTTCTTAGGGAATTCCAGCAAAGCATAGGGGTTCTTTGAGTGGAACTGGATCTGGTCCAGGGAAAGGCGCATGTTTGGTGCCTTGGTAAGTTCAGCCTTGTCAGAAGTTGTAGGAGATGCAACGTTGGTATTGTCATTTGTTTCCATTTCCGTTTCGAACACACAAAGATGAAGAAGATGAAGAAAATTTCTTAAAATGGAAAAGTTTCCAAAATAAGGGTTTTTAGAAAGAGTTTGCAGTTTCCATTTGGAGACATAAATGGTAAACTAGGTTTTCTAGTTTCAAAAAAAGTTGTAAAACTAGTGAAAAATCTTGTTTTACCAGTTTCCTTTTAAAGAAAGGATTCTGGAAAAACGTATGAAATGTTTCAAGTTTAAGATTTTGATTATAAACATGAAGAACAACTTGCAAACAGATTGTGTGCATAAAACCATGAATAAAACGATTTCATTTTGAGAAAGTTCTTTTGTTTGATCTTTTAAAAGCAATAATAAGATAAAAAACAAGTATATGAGATGGAAAATAAAAGAGATGTTAACCTGTTTCGTGAAGTAGAAGATGATTAATATAGGTTCTTAAGAGAATAGTCCGAATGCAAGAGAGTTAAGTGAGTTCTTTTTCTTTAGGAGAGTATGATCGCGTAAAAGGTAAAAATATAAACTCGAATAGTTTATATAGTGAGAGTAGAGAGAGAAACGTCCCTTGAATCTTATGATTACGTCATAAACTTGATTATAAACTTGAATCTTATTGGACAAGGAAACGAAACGGGCGAACGTGTCAGACGAAAAGGCGTGCCATGGTTTATCCGCATGATGACATCATAAACGTCCTTTCAAATTATAAGTTGTCTCTGAGAGTTTTAGAAAAGCTCAGGGATATTTTAAAAATAGAGAGGCACTGATTAGAAGTATCAGTGAGATTTTCAAAAGAACCACTGAAGGAAGAGATATTCAGCGATGTAATTTATTTTGAAATCTTGCATGGTGAGGTGAACGTCGGCGATTAAGAGAGAGAACATACCTTGATATCAGCGAATCAATTTTGTTCAGAGATTAGATGATTAATAGGGATTTATAAGTTCATATTTTCACTGATCAAATGTTAACCACTGAAGATGTTACTCTTCTAGGTTCAGCATTCCTAGCTCGCTGATGAGAAAGTTGAATCTTGTCTCATCAAGAGATTTGGTAAACAGATCAGCTAACTGAAAATCAATTGGAATAAAATGAAGTTCTATATCACCACTCATGACATGATATCGGATAAAATGATACCTAATCTCGATGGGTTTGGTCTTTGAGTGTAGCACTGGATTGTTTGCTATGGCGATGGCACTAGTGCTGTCGCAATAGATTGGAATTTTGGAGAGCTGAAGGTCATAGTCCAATAGTTGATTTCTCATCCATAAGACCTGAAAACAACAGCTTCCAGTGGCTACGTACTCAGCTTAAGTGGTTGAGGAGGACACTGAATTTTGCTTTTTACTTGTCCAACTCACCATCTTTCCACCCAGGAGCTGACAACCTCATGTGGTGCTTTTCCTATCCAATTTGCATCCTGCAAAATCACTATCTGAATAGGCGATTAGATGAAACCCTGAGTCTTTGGGATACCAAAGGCCTAGGTTAGGAGTACCCTTAAGGTATCGAAAAATATGCTTTACATCGATCAAATGAGATTCCTTAGGTTCAGATTGATATCGTGCACATAAACAAGTTGCATACCTAATATCAGGACGGCTAGCTGTAAGATATAGAAGAGAGTCGATCATCCCACGGTACGCTGTAACGTTAACAGGTTTCCCTGAAGGATCCTTGTTTAGTGTCAGCATCGGTGTCATTGGGGTTTTCATAGCTGAGCTTTGAGTTAAATCAAACTTTTTCAGCATATCTTTAACATACTTACCTTGGTGAATGAAAGTGCCTTTTTCATTCTGCTTGATTTGAAGACCAAGGAAATTTGTCAGTTAACCCATCATACTCATTTTATATTCAGCTTTCATTCTTTCAGCGAAACGAGTAGATTGCTTTAAGCTATAGAGTGCCTTATCCAACTTATATACATAACCTGGATGTCTAGGATCAGTGAATCCCGAAGGTTGTTCCACATAGACTTCTTCATTTAGCCTTCCATTCAGGAATACTGACTTGACGTCCATTGGATAGACTTTGAAGTCTCTGTGAACAGCTTATGCTAAGAATAGACGAATTGCTTCGAGTCTTTCCACTGGGGCAAAGGTTTCGTCGTAGTCTATGCCGTCCTCTTGTCTGTATCCCTGAGAAACAAGACGAGCCTTGTTGCGGGTTATAGCTCCATGTTCATCCAACTTGTTTCGATGGACCCATTTAGTGCCTATCACTGACTTGTCAGATGGTTTGGTAAAGAATTTCCAAACTTTATTTCTTTCAAATTATGCCAGCTCTTCTTGTATAGCGTGACCCATTTTGGATCTCTGAGGGCATCATCTGTTTTCTTTGGTTCAATCAGAGAAATGAAATTAACAAATAAACAAATGTTACCTGAACCTCGTCTAGTCTGAATTGGATCACCAAGAATCTGATCAATGGGGTGATTGATAGTCCATCGCTGAGCCGGAGCATGATTCACTGACTCAATTTGAACTTCTGGAGGAGCTGAAGAAGAGGCTTCAGCAACTTCATGTATTTCAGGCAATAGAGGAAGAGGTTCAGACACTATGTCATTCACTGATTGTTGAGAAGTAGATGGAATATCTGTGGTAGATGGGTCAGAAGCAGGCATAGTGTTGAGAGAAACAACTGAAACCCATGAGAATTCAGCTTCACTTGTCTGCATGCTTGGGATGATGGTAGGATCATCATCATCAGCGGTAGAGAGAGAAACATCCCTTGAATCTTATGATGACGGCATAAACTTGATTATAAACTTGAATCTTATTGGACAAGGAAACGAAACGGGCGAACGTGTCAGACGAAAAGGCGTGCCATGGTATATCCGCATGATGATGTCATAAACGTCCTTTCAAATTTTAAGTTGTCTCTGAGAGTTTTAGAAAAGCTCAGGGACATTTT
This sequence comes from Saussurea involucrata, assembly GCA_033807775.1. NCBI lineage: Eukaryota > Viridiplantae > Streptophyta > Magnoliopsida > Asterales > Asteraceae > Saussurea > Saussurea involucrata. The sequence continues at coordinate 65,392,880 of CM066325.1, forward strand.
AAAAATAGAGAGGCACTGATTAGAAGTATCAGTGAGATTTTCAAAAGAACCACTAAAGGAAGAGATATTCAGCGATGTAATTTATTTTGAAATCTTGCATGTTGAGGTGAACGTCAGCGATTAAGAGAGAGAACATACCTTGATATCAGCGAATCAATTTTGTTCAGAGATTAGATTATTAATAGGGATATATAAGTTCATATTATCACTGATCTAATGTTAACCACTGAAGATGTTACTCTTCTAGGTTCAGCATTCCTAGCTCGCTGATGAGAAAGTTGAATCTTGTCTCATCAAGAGGTTTGGTAAACAGATCAGCTAACTGAAAATCAATTAGAATAAAATGAAGTTCTATATCACCACTCATCAAATGATCTCTGATAAAATGATACCTGATCTCGATGTGTTTGGTCTTCAGTGTAACACTGGATTGTTGGCTATGGCGATGGCACTAGTGCTGTCGCAATAGATTGGAATTTTGGAGAGCTGAAGGTCATAGTCCAATAGTTGATTTCTCATCCATAAGACTTGAGAACAACAGCTTCCAGCGGCTACGTACTCAGCTTCAGTGGTTGAGGAGGACACTGAATTTTTCTTTTTACTTCTCCAACTCACCAGCTTTCCACCCAGGAGCTGACAACCTCATGTGGTTCTTTTCCTATCCAATTTGCATCCTGCAAAATCACTATCGGAATAGGCGATTAGATGAAACCCGAGTCTTTGGGATACCAAAGACCTAGGTTAGGAGTACCCTTAAGGTATCGAAAAATACGCTTTACATCGAACAAATGAGATTCCTTTGGTTCAGATTGATATCGTGCACATAAACAAGTTGCATACCTAATATCATGACGGCTAGCTGTAAGATATAGAAGAGGGCCGATCATCCCACGATACGCTGTGACGTTAACAGGTTTCCCTGAAGGATCCTTGTTTAGTGTCAGCGGCAGTGCCATTGGGGTTTTCAGAGCTGAGCTTTTAGTTAAATCAAACTTTTTCAGCATATCTTTAGCATACTTACCTTGGTGAATGAAAGTGCCTTTTTCATTCTGCTTGATTTGAAGACCAAGGAAATATGTCAGTTCACCCATCATACTCATATTATATTCATCTTTCATTCTTTCAGCGAAACGAGTAGTTTGCTTTAAGACATAGAGTGCCATATCCAACTTATATACATAACCTGGATGCTTAGGATCAATGAATCCCGGAGGTTGTTCCACATAGACTTCTTCATTTAGCCTTTCATTTAGGAATGCTGACTTGACGTCCAATTGATAGACTTTGAAGTCTCTGTGAACAGCGTATGCTAAGAATAGATAAATTTCTTCGAGTCTTGCCACTGGGGCAAAGGTTTCGTCGTAGTCTATGCCTTCCTCTTGTCTGTATCCCTGAGCAACAAGACGAGCCTTGTTGCGGGTTACAGTTCCATGTTTATCCAACTTGTTTCGATAGACCCATTTAGTGCCTATCACTGACTTGTCGTATGGTCTTGGAATGAGTTTCCAAACTTTGTTTCTTTCAAATTCTGTCAGCTCTTCTTGGATAGTGTTGATCCAGTTTGGATCTCTGAGGGCATCATCTGTTTTCTTTGGTTCAATCAGAGCAATGAAATTAACAAATAAACAAATGTTACATGAACCTCGTCGAGTCTGAATTGGATCACCAAGAATCTGATCAATGAGGTGATTGATAGTCCATCGCTGAGTCGGAGCATGATTTGCTTACTCAGATTGAACTTCTGGAGGAGCTGAAGAACAGGCTTCAACAACTTCAGGTATTTCAGGCAAAAGAGGAAGAGGTTCAGACACTATGTCATTCACTGATTGTTGAGAAGTAGATGGAATATCTGTGGTAGATGTTTCAGAAGCAGGCATAGTGTTGAGAGGAACAACTGAAACCCATGACGATTCAGCTTCACTTGTCTGCATGCTTGGGATGTTGGTAGGATCATCATCATCAGCGGTAGGGATGTGGACACGAGGATTTGGAGTACTTTCCGGGTCCCCAAGATGATAAAACATCCATTGATTGAGTTCTTTAGTATCAGCAAAAGGTCTAGAACTCGCTGAACGGGATTCGTCAAAAGTGACGTGAATTGTTTCTTCTATAGTTTGACTTCTACGATTGAAGACTCTGAAGGCTTTGGAGATTGAAGAGTATCCAAGAAATATTCCATCGTCAGCCTTGGGATCAAACTCTCCTAGGGCATCCCTGTTGTTCAGTATAAAATACTGACATCCAAAGATGTGAAGATAGCTAATTGAAAGCTTTCTCCCATGGAAAAGTTCGTAGGCTGTTTTCTTGAACATCTTGACAATCAGCGACCAGTTTTGAGTAAAACAAGCAGTGTTGACAGCTTCTGCCCAGAACTGAGTAGGTAGATGAGAATCACTGAGCATTGAACGAGCAGCTTCGATGATCTTTCTATTTCTTCTTTCAGCGACTCGATTGAACGAGCAACTTCGTATGAACGAGCAGCTTCGATTGAACGAGAAGCTTCGATGAGCTTTTCACAACTGAAGAAAAGTTGTGAGAAATACCCTTACTTTCAAAGAAGTTTTCTAGGGAACTGTTTTTGAATTCAGTCCCATGATCACTCCTTATCGAGCGAACGGTCATATTGTTCAGGAGATCCATTTTCCTGACAAAAGAGATGAGTTCTTCAGAGGTGTCGCTCTTAGAACGGAGAAACATAACCCAGGTGTAGCGAGACAATTCATCAACTATGACTAGTGTATATTTCTTTCTAGCGATGGATTGTTTGTTAACAGGGCCAAACAAATCCATGTGAAGAAGTTGGAGAGGAGATGACACTGAGGAAACTTGTTTTGACTTGAAGCTTGCTTTGGTTTGTTTCCCTTTCTCACACGCTGAACATAGAGATTCCTTAGCGTATGAATGTGGAGGTAGACCAGTGACCAACTCTTTTGTAGAAAGAGTGTTCAGGGTCTTGAAGTTGAGATGAGAGAGCCTCTTACGCCATAGCCAGTTGAAATCAGATGAGGCTTTGGAGAAGAAACAAGAATTCTCAGTGGTTGTCGAGTCCATGTTTATAACATAAACATTTTCCAAACAGTATCCGCTGAGAGCGACTTTTTTCCTTTTTGTCAGTGACATAGCAGGACTCCTTAGTGAAACATACTTTGTAGTCTTTGTCACATAGCTGACTGATGCTCAGAAGATTGTTCTTCAGCCCTTCGACGTATTTGACTCTTCTGAAGGTTGTTGTACCATTAGAGAGTACACCAAACCCTCGAGTATAGCCTTTTCCGTTCCCACCAAAGATCACCGAGGGACCTTTCTCTTCCTTATATTCAGTGATCAGGTTCTTTTTGCCAGTCATATGTCTAGAGCATCCGCTATCGATATACCAGATACCCTTCCGGACCTGCAAACAAAGGAAGATTAGTTTGATTTGGAAACCCATTTTACTATGGGTCCATATTTGTCAGTGGTGGTGGAGGAAGTAGAAGGTTCAACAATCTTCGCAGCATTTGAAGATTCAGCTTCAGTGACAGTCTTCCCTTTGGTCAATTTCTTAACCTCAGTGGTTGTTTTCACCTTAACCTGATTTGCACCAGGATTGGTCTTCTTTGCCTTGGGGGCAGTGATCTTCACCTTAGCTAATTTTTCAGCTTTGGTGGTTTTAGGGCACTTACTGGCAATATGATCGGTAAGTCCACAGTGATAACATTTCCTATAGCTAAAAGTAGATTTAGGACCATTTGCATGTTTAGCCGAAAATTTTAAATGATCAGGGCCAGCACCAAGTATACCTTTGGCATTGGAAATTGGAGGAACTATCAGTTCTTCGGATTTCTTACTAATTACATCCACTTTCAGTTTAGGAGTAAATCGCTGAATAAATCCAGGGATCTTTGTCTTAGACGTAGAGGGATGATTCACTGAATGTTTAGAAACATTCAGCTTAGGTACAAAGGTACCCTTATGAGGTTTAGGATTAAAAGCTTTTTCTTTACCTTTACCTTTAGAAATTAAGATAGGTTTATCCTCAGGAATGGGAGTTTTAGAAGAAGGACACTGAGATGAAGAGGTGTCAGGGATAGAGGACACGAACATTCCAAACTTAAGCATGGAACGATCAGTGGTTGATTCTTCAGCATCAGCTTTATAACCAAGACCACTTTTGTCACTCAGGGGAATCTGAGCACGAATTATCTCAGTGATCGTTGTTGAGGATTTACACCATCCTTCAACAGTATCCTTTTCATCCTTTAATGCAGCGATAGCTTCTTCTCGCTCAATACTAATGATTTGATTTATATAGACTTGATCTTTTAAAATTTCTTCTATTTTAGACAGCCTTTCAATTTGAAATGACAGTTTTTAAGCTATTCAGCGAGATCAATACTTAGTTTTCAGCTTTGGTCTTGCCATTCATGGCATCATATAAATCAATAGTCAAAAGATCGATGGTTCGTCATCTATCAGCGTCATTATCGACTGAAGTAGAAGTATCAGTGGAAAGATTTGATACCTGAGAGGTGGAGGTAGAAGTAGAGGGAATTTCAGCTGTTTCTTCCTCTTTTTCTCTTTGAGCCATGAGGCAGAGATTGGCCTCATCATCATCAGAGTCAGCGGAATCTTCATCTGATGCAGCCCAGTCATGATCTTCAGCGATCATGCCTTTTCTTTTCTTCTTAAGGCTTTTCAGCTTTGCATATTTTTCTTTCAGCTTCTTGTATTTGTCATCTCTAGCACTGGGGTTAGAGGAGTTTTTGTAGGAAGAAGATGATGGTTTTAAGACTTTCTTTGACATGCACTCACTATCAAAGTGACCTATCTTTTCACAGCTATAGCAAGTGGCAGTTGCCTTATCTACAGGAGTTGAAGATTTTGGCTTGTCAGTGAGGGAAAGAGGTTTATTTCTTCTGAAGTTACTCTTTCTGGCGAATCTCCTGAAAGAATTAGTTAGGAGAGCCAGAGATTCATCAAGATCTGAAGGATCAGTGTCTGATGATTCATCAGATTTAGATTCCAACACAGTGATAGTGACAGTAGATCGCTGGGTAGGTACCAACTCTGAAGAGAGTAAAGCAGCAGGTGTGCTTTTGGAATCTTTTACAAGATTCTTCTTAAGATGACACGACTGCTCATGATTGAGCATAGTTCCATATAAGGTAGAGAGGGTCATAGATTTCAGATCCTTTGAGAGTTTAAGACACATAGAATAACTGTCCCAACTTTCAGGAAGACTTTTTAGAAACTTTGTCAGGATCTCAAAGTTAGAATATTCCTTACCAACGGTTTTTAAGTCAATGATTAAACAGTTAAACCGTTGATGTATTTCAGAGAGGGTTTCATTCTTACCAAAAATGAAACATTCGTACTGTCTTACCAGGTTGATCTTTCTCGAATCCTGAACTTCAGTAGTACCTTCATATTGAATACATATAATGTCCTACATGGCTTTAGAACTCTTTAGGTTCATGACGGAGTGGTAGACTTCATCAGTAATAGCCATAGATATGATGGTTCTGGCCTTAGTAACGATGGCCACCTTCTTCTTGTCCTCATCAGTCCAGTTAGTGACTTCCCTGAGGATGATTCGTTCAGGGATAGCAGCTCTTGTAGTAGTGGCAGGAACATCATGGTCAATCATGAAAGGGACATATGGTCCATTTTCGATATAGCGAGGTATAGTGGGATCTACACCTTCTAGGAAGAGCATCATCCTATTTTTCCAGAGATTGAAGTTATTTTTGGAAAATCTAGGGGGTTTTGCAAGAGAACCGTTATCAATATAGTTTGTGTTTGTGGGGTTAGCCATTATGAAAAATAGCAAGGAAGAGAAAAGTGTTAGTATAAGCAAGATCTTGTTTATTAGATTAAACAATCTGCTCTGATACCACTTGTTGGTCCCAAAGGGTTATACAAGTTTGTAGAGGAGGGGGGGGGGGGGTAGAACACAAAAACACGATTGTTATCTTTCTAAATTGTTTAATTGTTTATTGATATATATCAAACAACTTACAGTTTGTTGCAGAACAAGATTAAGGAATAAACCTAATCTAAACAAACTATGAGAACACTAAGATTTCTTGCACTAGAAATAAGAGAGAAGGAAAATAAGGACACTAAGGAGAGTATTATTTCACACAGTAAGTTCAGCGAGAGGAATGACCGAGCACTTCAAAAATTAAATAGGGTTTTTTTTATATACTGCATGCATTTAATGCAAGTCAGTATACCTTTACATGTGGCAGCCTCTGGTTGGTTGCATGATTTGACTTCAATAGACAACCTAGTGGCCGCATGATAAACAGTGCATAATCAGAGTTGGTTGTTCGATTCTGGACAAAAGAGATGTACGTTATGAAAAAAATCGTATGGAGGCGTGCAAGGGGATAAGACAAAAGTTGCTTGTAGAGGAGGCTTCATGATCAGCGTTTGCTGAATGATTCTTTATCAGCGAATGATAAAGTTCAGCGTTCGTTGAAGTCTTCTACTTGAAACTTCACGTTGAGTGGACAAGTCTTGGCTTCGCTGATATCCGCATCAGGTCACTAGTAGACTTAGTCGCTGGTTCTTTGGCTGGATCTTCGACTTCAGCGTAGAACATGGTTGATGTGAATCTTGTCTTCAGGGATCATAAGTAAACAACATAAGTTATCAGCGATCATCAGTGAGTCTGAACAGGCTCATGGCTCACTGATGAACAGTGTTTGCTGAATGCATAATTTAAAGCGTATGTTTTCATCAGCAATACTAAACAGACTTAGTATATTTTCTTTGATGACAAAACATTAATACATATTGTCTACTTATAATTTTCACTAAGTGTTTCTCAGAGTCATTATCAAATCACTGAGGGCTTGGATCAACAGATGGGAAATTGAACTTGTAAAAGAACCCGAAGCGATTGTCGATCGTAAGGTGAATAAACTGAGGAATAAAGGGATCAGTCTCGTGAAGGTGCATTGGAGATTTAACAAAGGACAAGAAGCAACATGGGAGCTAGAGTCCGAGATGAGGGCCAAGTACCCGCATCTGTTTGGAAAAGGAATTCCGGGGACAAAATTCTTTTATGGGGGGGGGGTGGTGTTGTAACAACCGTTATCCTAAAATGTTTACATTTGGTTAACTTGTGGCTAAATTTAATGCGAAGATACTTGGGGACTTGGATGTAAATATTTGAGAGGTATAAATGGGGAGGAAATCCCTAATTTCTCATATTTTCGTGTTTCTGTTGGCTGCGCATCGAGAGGAGAGGGAGAACTTGGAGATTTTGGCAACAAATCAATAGAGCTATTTGAGAGGGAGGATCATCTCTATTGAAAGTAAGTTCATCCTCATCCCTGTTTATGATTCCTTAATGTATTGTGTTGTGTATTGAGAAAGAAATCAAGAGTGGAGATTGTGTTCTTATTTTGGGAGTTGCCGATTCTTTTTGCCTCATTTTGGGTTGTAGATGTGACATATTGGTAGGAAATCATTGTATTGGGTTAGTGTATTAATCTTCCCTAGTATTGGGTTGTTTTGGGGCAAAAATTTGGGTTTTTGGATGGAAAATGGAAGGATTTGGGGTTTGCTGTTCGACACGTTCGGATGTCGCCTTATCCGGATAATGGATGAATCCGGATAAGGAGGTCCGGAAAGTATGGAATCCGGATGTGGTTCGTCCGGATCAATCGGTTTCCGGATAGGGTACCCGGATTGTTTAGTTTTCCGGATTGAGGGTACTCGGATTCCGGGTAAGATGTTGTCCGGATTATGAAGTTTCCGGATGGCTAGTATCCGGATTAGTGGTCTGGATCAGTGGAATCCGGATAGGAGTTTATTTCGGATCGTAGTATCTTTCGGATAGGAGGCCTGATGTTAATTCGTTGGAAAGTCTTAGGTGTTCGCTAAGGGTGGAAGTGAAGTGTTCGTGTTATTAATCTCGACAATCAGGTGAGTTCCCTTGTACCCTATTATTAAAGATCAAATTGAACTTGCTTTGAATATCTGATGATGGTGCGAAATATGTGATTAATCGCAGTGGGATGCAAACTATCCACAGTGGGAAACGCAAGTGTACACTGGCCACTATGATCGTCACATCAAGTAATAGTTGGTAAAATACCAGAATCTTATCCACATGGACTGGGAAATCAAGAGACTATCGTTCTCATGAGCTTCCTTTTACAGGTTTCAATTAGAGAGGAAACAATAAGTTGGTTGTTTTGTTGGAATGCTATTTTAACGAATTACTTAAGATTTAAAAGGTGGAATGTAGGTTAGATTTTCCCCAGATTTTATATTAAATACTTGATCCAGAAGAGTACTCATTGCACTTGTGTAGAGTGGGCACTCCTGTTAAAGAAGCCCGGTTACACAAATACTCACACCTCCTAGTTAAAATCCCATACTTCCAGTCTTTATTGTTTTGTCAATGGTAATCTCAGAATGAACCTTTTCAGGTCTCGATGGAATGTGTAGAGACAAATATTCTAAGTGTTTTAAGTACACAAACTAGCTTGCCTACTACTCCAGTGGGTTGAGATTATCTCACTATGCAGACCCCACTTTCGTGAGTGTCATAAGAATTCTTTCGAATTCCCTAGCATCATCCAAGCTTGTGTCACTGCGTTCTACTCATTTTTTAGTTAAGAAATAGACTTTAGATCCTCACAAGTGATCGACTTGTTCGCATTATTGGGCAATAATCGAGAGTGAATGACCAAAACAATACATATTCAAAGCATGAAGATTACTCAAGCATTTTTCATAAAATCTAAGTACTTTTCCTTCCTGCATCCCAAAGGATGTTTAGCTCATATTTAATGAAGTAAAGAAAACAAGAGATGAAAAGTTGCAAGCAATCATACTAAAATACAAACTTTGATTAAAATCCGCAGTGGGCACTGCATGAACAACACTGCTACAGAATCGTAAATTGCTTCAAACTAAGAGCTACACTAGGAATTAACTTGCAGAAAATTAAAGATTACTTCAGTGAATTCTAGAGCTTAAACTAAAAACTAAAGTGTACTAAATGTGTGGTAGATGGATATGAAATAAATGAACCAAAACCTCTTTATATACTGGAAAAGGTGGACAAAACAAAAGTGGGAAATTACCTAAAGGATAATACTCAAAGTGGGAGACATAAGATTTAATTCCATTGAGCAAAGCTTCCTTCCAAGAGTTTGTAGATAATTATCCGATGGTCACTTCACCTTTTCCCAAAAGAAACTTTCAAGTACCATTGGTTTCATTAAAATAATGCAAATGTCATCTTGTAGGAGAAATGCTTCTTTTTGCTTTTCTCCCATGCTTCTGCTGCCATCGATGCTTCCATTCTCCAAGATTGACTTCAAGCTGATTTTTGAATTTTATTTGTCTTCTTCTTGGCTCGTCAGTGGGAATCCGAAGTGAGCACTCCCAAAGTCACTGCATATTTTACGTGAAAGTGCAGCAAAAACTGCAGTTTACTCTTTTTGCTCAATTTTGGGAATAAGGAAAAGAATGGGTGATTTAAAAAGCAAAATGGCTTAAATTTGACAAAAGAAAAAAAAAATAAAAGGAAATAATAACTCTATAAATAGAGTTATCACAACCTCAAACTTAAATGATTACTTGTCCCCAAGTAATAAAAAGAAAGAAACAAAATAAATAAAAATGCACTTCGAGCTCTGAGGGACTTACCAGATTTCACGCCTTGAATGAATCTTGATCTTTCTCCATGGATGCTTCTTTCGGTCCCCACAACTGAATTGTCACTTTTGTGTATTCAAAATATTCTTTCTCTTGTAACAATTGATCCATAGGACTTGATTGGGTTTTGAAAGATTTGTGGCTTTGAATGTGTCTCCCAAGGGTTTTGCGGCAAACTTTACCAAACTTGAATCGGGAATCCCATTTTGGGTTTTTTATTTTACGAGATATTCTCGTTGTTAAGAAGTGAACATTTTGGGTTTTGCAAGGGTAAACAGGTACACTTTTGGCTTTATTCGGATATGGGTATTTTTTGTGAGAGTGGGTATTCTGATGGTCCAGAATAGGCACACCATCGTTTTTTGGGAGTGGCCACTCTGATGGTCCACCATCATTTTCTTGAAGTACCCACCTCAAACTTAAAATTGCACAATGTCCTCATTGTGACTTTGGAACGGGATAGCGAAGAGGCTTATGGGTACAAAAGGATCGTGTTTGGGAAGTGTATGCAAAAATGGCCTATGCCATTTCAATGGGAGAAGTTGAGGATCTAAAACATACAAAAGTGGGGTTTTTAGTTCGGAGTCCGAAAGTTGTGCACCTTGAAATGGAAAGAGATAAAAAATCATTCAAACATGAAAAGAGTTAGTAACCCAAAAGCTCCTACTAAAAGTAGTAGGGATCCATGAATAATAAGACCAAAAGATAACAAATAAACACAGATTTTTTTTTTAGAGAGCATTAAGAGTGGGCACTACAGTCCCAACAAACCGTCAGTGGGTAGGATTTGCCTCTGGGGAGTTTTCTACAACATCATCAGTGTTAGGGAATTATTGTAGCTATCAAGTCAGTATTAATATCTTGTACTGTTCTTCTTAGTAGAGGCATGGACATGTCATGGCCCTACTATATAAAGAAGACTCCTTTGTTAATTCTGTAACACTTGTAGCATTTGTCATTTGTACTTTAAAGATCAATATATGGATGACTATTGCTCTCTAGATTCTCTCTCAACATTACATTGCTAGATTCTGGGTTTATCAATTGGTATCAGAGCTAAACAGAAGATTCAAGCATATCAAGAAGCAAATTGAAGATTTTTTACACTGATTTGAAGGTTTCGGACCACACGTAGTTCACTGTTCATTGAAGATCTCGAACCCTTCATTGATTACTGTTCATCTGAAACTCATCACTTTCTATCATTTTTTATCTTTTTGATCGATTCTTGGCATTATAGCACTCGGATTTAGTCCCTGATCAACTTTAATTCTTGGATCATTACCAAATTCTGCTCAAAAATCATAGAATTGATCATTTTTCATCATTTTTCATCATTTTTGTTCGAAAACCCTATTTTACTGATCTTGGATCAAAATTCGATTAAATCGATCGAATTAAGATCTGTGATCAACTAGAAAAGTGTGCGACATTTGATTTCGAACAAATCTGTGCAAATCTCATTTAATTGAACAAGAATTAAGAAAGTTATGGCTGAATCAGTGGTTTTTGGGGAAAAGTGAATGTTTCGGATTGTTCATACGGGTTTCGGATTGTTCTTGAGGGTTTCGGATTTTTCATACGGGTTTCGCACCATTCAGGGAATTTACTTGATTTCGAATCACATAGATAATCACAAGTGTTAGTTTCGGATCGTTAACCATTCGAAACCATATAGTTTCGAAATCAGCTTTGTCCGAATTCTGTGGTTACGGATCGGTCTTCATATTGGTTTCGACTCAGAATTAATTTGGATTTTGGTTAAGTGTTGATTTCGAATCAAGTGAGGTTCGAAATTCTTGGTTCCGTATCAAGTTAGGTTCGAATTTCGTGGTTTCGCACTCAGTTGCATCCGACTCCAGGGGTTCCGTATCAAGTTAGATTCGAATTCCGGGGTTCCGCATCCAGTTGCATCCGACTCCAGGGGTTCCGTATCCAGTAGCATCCGACTCCAGTGGTTCCGCACCCAGTTGCGTCCAAAATCAGTAGTTCCGCACCTAGTTACGTCCGAAATCAGTGGTTCCGTATCCTGCTGCATCCGACATTTGTTGGTTTCGGACCTAAGTACATTCGAATTCTTGGGAGTTTTTAGTTGCTTTCAGTTCATTCTAAGTGTAATTTTTGTTACACTTGCTTCTTGATCTTCTGAACGATCATTTTCTAGCAGTTGACAAAGATGTCTAGAGAATTACTGAGTATGGGTTCAAAGAGTAAGCCTCCAGTCTTAATGGCCGAAGAGTATTCTCAATGGAAAAAGAGAATGATTCAATTTCTGAATCATCAAAACAGAGAACTCATGTAGTCTATTCAAAATGGTCCTTACAAAGCATACATAGATATTGGTGGTATTGCTGAAACTGCTACAAGTCAGTATGTTCCTCCAAGAAGAGTTGAAAAAGAATACAGATATTACAATGAAGCTGATAAAGCTAAAGTTGAAATTGATGAGCTTTGACATACCTGACCCATGCCATCCCAAATGATATCTACAATCGAGTAGATAGTCGGAATACAGCTAAGGAAATATGGGATGAGTTAGAAAGGCAGTTTGAGGGATCATCAAAATCCATGAAGACCAAAAAGAATCAAATCATCAAAGCTTATGAAGGGTTTAAAGCAAAAGACGGCGAATCATTGAAAGAGACCTACAATCGCTACAACATCATCCATAATGATTTAAGAAGGAATGGAGTCGACAAATCAGAATCGGAGATAAACTACAAGTTTATCAAGAATCTATTACCAGAGTGGTATTCATACTCTATTCAGCTCCAAATGTCTAGGGATATGGATGTAGAAAAGTTGATCGACATTTTCAGTATTCTTGGTCAACACGAAGATAAAGTAAAAGCAGTTAAGGAAAAGGATAAAAAGGTCGAAGAGTCTTTAGCCCTTCTGAGTGAACATAGGAAGATTGGAGTTGTGAAAACAAAAGCTTTGATTTCTGGGATAAGTAAGAAAAAGATGAGTTCTGATGATGATTACAGTAGCAGTTCTGAAGATGATATGGAGGAAATTGCTGAAAAGTTGGATTTGTTAACAAACAAATTTCAAAACAGATTTGGCAAAAAGAAGTTTTATTCAAAAACCAAACCTGATTACAACAAAGCTAGCAGATATAAAAGGTTTGAGAAAAGGAATGAGAAAAAGGAGGAAGAGAAAGAAGAGAAAGAGGAGAAAGAAGTAAAAGTTGAGAAAAAGGAGAGGGAAGAAAAGAAGGATAGAGATGACCGAAACTGTTATAACTGCGGAAAACCATGTCATTTTGCCAGAGATTGTACACTGAAGAAAGTCAAGGATTCTGAGTATTATAAGAGAAAAGCTCACTTGGCAAAAGCCAAAGAAAGCGGAAAGCAAGTCAACGCCGAGGAAGAAATTTGGCTCATGGATTCTTCTGATGATGAAGAAGCATACTTTACTCAAGTAAAGTACAGTCTAATGGCAAAGATGAATGAAGAAGATCAGGAATCCGAGGTATCATCTCTATATCCTTCCAACAATTCTGATAATAATGATAATTCTGAAAATGAATCTGAAACTGAAGATGCTAGATATGAAGAGATGCAAATCGTGATATTTGAACTTAATGAGAAATTTGAAAAAGCTCAAAAGAAACTTGATAAGGTTCAAAAGACACTTGAAGATGAGAAATGTTCAAAGTTAAAATATCATGATGAAGCAGTTCTTTATAAATGTTTAGCGGAAGATAGAGAAAAAGAGAAAGAAGTAATCAGATCAAAAGTTAAAACGATTGAAACTGAAATTTCTGAGTTAAAGAACAAAATGAAAGATATAAATGATGAAAACATAGATTTTCAGTTCAAAATCAAAGTTCTTTCTGAAGAAAGAAAAGATGCCTTTGCAAAGATTAAGGAACTAGAAGATTTAAATTATAAAAGAGGTCAGACTGAGCAAACTCTGAAACTTCTAACTAGCAACCCAAAAGATACTCGATTTTATAATCCAAAAATGGGTCTAGGATTATCTGATGTAGAGGTTCTTAAGAATGCACCTGAAAATCTTTACACAATTGAAAAATTGGGTGAAGGTTTAAAGGAAACTCTTAAAACTGAAGAACCTGAAATTAAAAATAAGGTTTTGAAGCAAACAATTATAAAGGAGATTCCTCCAATTTCTCAAGTTTTTGTTAAATCAAGCAATGAAGTTTTAAAGCAAACTATCATAACGGAGGTTCCTCCAATGACACAAACTTTTGTTAACTCTAATAATGAAAGTTTGAAACAAACTTTTTCTAAAGATGTTGCTTCAAATCCTTCAACTCCTAATTCAAATAAAGAGGAAGTAAAAACGGATAAAGGTTCGGAAGAAAAGCCTAGATTCAATACTACAAACTTTAAATACGATGAGCTAAATTCTAGTTACAAAACCAAAAAGTTTGAACTAACTGAATTTAGTTTGTTATTTTCAAATGAATCTATGGCTAAAACAATTGATACAAATATCAATGAATCTGAATCTGTTAAAACTGAATCTAATGTTGAAATGGAGTCAAATACAAAATCAGATTCTGACAGAAAGGAGTTTGTTAATAAAATCTCTTCTGAATTTCCTGATTTGAATTCAGCTTTACTTAAAATTGTTGATTTAGAAAATCAAATTTCTAAATGGCAATTAAACTTTGAAAAATTAGAGGATGACTATGAAAATATTGGATTAGACTTTGATCAAACTCGAAAAGTCAATATTGACCTTAAGAGTGAGATTCAAAGTTTAGAATCCAAATTATATGAAATATCAAACACTAAATGTTTAAAACAAGCTGAATTAAATGATCAGATTAAATCTTCAAGCACAACTGATTCTTTTGCAAATAATTCTTTAGAAAAAGTCAAATTTTTTTCAGAAAAGAAAGCTCTTGAACTAAGATGTGAAGAACTTTCTAACCAAGTTTCAGATTTTGAGAAAGTTCTATTTCTTGAAAAAGAGAAAAATAAAAAGGAAAGAACTGAGTTTGAAATAGAAAGAAAATATTGTGAAGTATACCATAAAAAGTTTTCATCAAATGTATCTAATGTCAAAACATAACAAAATCTGAAAAGAAAAGAAAAAGGAAAATTAGTTGAAACGAAATCAAATTTGTTTCCAAATAATTCTTCTAGTTCTAAGAGTTCTGACAATGTTTCTCATTCTTTCTCAGAAATGGATGACGAAAAGTGCGTGGATCTGAAGGAGAATGTTTCAAAGAGCAAGAATAGGAATACCGATACTGAGAAATGTAATTCTTCAAATAAAAATTGTATTCATTCGTGTAATGTTTACAAAGTTTGTGAAAATAAAAATTCCGCAATTTCTGATTCTACTTTGTTGACACAGGCAAATAGAAGAATACATTGTGCTCATTGTTGGGATAACTATTTCAAGCCAAAGAACAAAAAGATTAATACTTCATCTTTTTCTTTAAAATCTTCAGCGAACAAATTTGCTAAAATGTTCGGTTTCAGATCAAAGAAACAGAATAAGAAGAGAGAAACAAAAACAGTTGATGTGAATATGGTTTGGATTCCCAAAGATCAACTCAACAAACCAAATTCACAAAATAACCATACTTTTAAAGGCAAAATTCAAGGTTCATCAACTGTAATAAACAAACTGATCCGTACTAACAAGAAAGGACCCATACAGATATGGGTACCTAAGGTCAGGTAATTTTTCTTTTTAAAGGACCGTCATGCGTGGGTAATTGATTCGGGAGCATCTACACACATGACGGGGTACAAGCACTTATTGCACGATTTTACTGTACATCCTGGCGGATCGGTAGGTTTTGGCAACGAATCAAAAGGTCACGTTCGAGGCTTCGGAACGTTGAAGAATGACTCGATGCAAATAGAAAAGATCTTGTATGTTGAAGGGTTAGGGCATAACCTTTTCAGTATTAGTCAGTTTTGCGACAAGGACTGTAATGTAATTTTTGACAAGAAGTTTTGCTATGTTGTGGATGAGAACTGGTCAGAGATTTTCAGAGCAAAACGATGCGGTGATCTATACATGACAGATTTTGTGACTCTTGTTGCTTCTAATAAAGTTTGTCTTGTTTCAAAAGCCTCTCAAGATGAATGTTGGTTGTGGCATAGGAGACTTTCACATCAAAACTTTTGAAGCATCAACAAGCTCAGAATAGATGGTTTAGTTTCCGGGCTTCCTGAGTTGAAGATTGACAAAGTTTCCATCTGTCTGTCTTGTGAGATGGGAAAGATGAAACACGTCTCTCACAAGTCAAAGACTTTGTTTGATTGCAATAATGCCTTGGAATTAATCCACATGGATCTCTGTGGCCCGATGCGAACTCAGTTAATGGGAGGAAAGAAATATATATTAGTAATAATTGATGAGTATTCGCGATATACTTGGCTGGATTTCTTACGACTCAAATCTGAAGCACCCGAGCAGATTATTAAGTTCATCAAGAAGATACAAATACTTCTACAACGCCCAGTTCAAAAAATCCGAAGTGACAACGGAACTGAGTTCAAGAATGCAACTCTTCAAACATTTCTTGAATCCGTTGGAATATCTCACAATTTTTTCGCACCAATTACTCCACAACAAAATGTAGTAGTTGAAAGGAAGAATCGGACTCTTGTAGAGGCGGCTCGAACAATGCTTGCCTATTCGGGTCTTCCACCAAGTCTATGGGCCGAAGTAGTTTCCACAACGTGCTTTACTCAAAACAGGACAATTATTAATAAACGCTTTAATAAAACTGCATATGAATTAATCAACAATCGCAAACTTAACATCAAATTTTTGCGTGTGTTTGGATGTAGGTGTTTTGTTATGAAAGATCGTGAAAACCTTGCAAAGTTCCAAGTCAAGGCTGATGAGGGAATTTTTATTGGATATTCCTTGAATTCTAAAGCATATCGGATCTACAATAATCGTACACAACCAGTCATCGAGAGCATCAACGTTACATTTGACGAGAGTGTGACTTTGACTTCTGGACAACACAGTTCAGAACTCGGACAGAAATATGAAGCTTCTACTAAAAAAGGAGTAGAACCTGTGACGAAACAGTTTTTTAATTCTGTATTAAATAATAATGGTACTAAAGATTTAGACTTGTTATTTCATGATGCATTTATGGATTATTGTGTAGATATGGAATCACCCATCACGTCTGTAAATGTATCTCCACAACAGCGAGTGTTAATGTCTCCGGTCCATCTGACGATGTCCGTGCTAGTACTTCTGGGGCAACCAACGAAACTCCAAGTGAACCTACAACTATTCCAGTTTCTGAACCTGAAATTCAGCCTGAAGTTCTGGTTTCAGTAAACACATCATCGGAGGTTCCTACACATGAAATACAACAACCAGAAGTTAATGTACCAGAACCGACACATGTATCTTCAGTTGAATGTACTGAAGAGATTCTTGCAGTTTTGGATGAGAATGATTCATCGAACACTCGTGTAGAGATTCCAACTCTTCCCAGTACACATAAATGGACAAAAGCACACCCCTCAACAGATATTATTGGTGATCTCAATGATGGAGTGAAGACACGATCTGCGACTACAAACGAGTGTTTGTATGTCAACTTTGTAAGCACATTAGAACCCAAGAAAGCATCTGAAGCTTTACAAGATCTAGATTGGATAAACGCTATGCAAGAGGAGTTAAATGAGTTTAAGCGTAACGAAGTTTGGCATTTGGTGAAGCGTCCTAAAGACAAGACCATTGTTGGAACTAAATGGGTCTTTAGGAACAAGAAAGACGAAGCAGGAATTATAGTCAGAAACAAAGCAAGACTGGTTGCAAAAGGGTATAATAAACAAGAAGGAATAGATTATGATGAAACCTATGCACCAGTAGCAAGGATTGAAGCCATCAGAATTTTTCTTGCATACACCGCGCATAAAAGCATGAAGGTATTTCATATGGACGTCAAATCTGCGTTTCTGAACGGAATACTTCATGAAGAGGTTTATGTAAGTCAACCTGAGGGCTTTGTAGATCCAAAATATCCCAACCATGTCTACGTTTTAGACAAAGCACTCTACGGTCTGAAACAAGCACCAAGGGCATGGTATGAGACTCTAACTATTCATCTGCTTGAAAATGAATACACCAAAGGTACAATAGATACAACTCTTTTTCTCAAAAGAAAAGGTAAAGATTTAATGCTAGTACAAATATATGTTGACGACATTATATTTGGCTCTACAAATCCCGATATGTGTAAAGATTTTGAAGAGGTGATGAAAAGCCGCTTTCAAATGAGTATGATGGGAGAGCTAAAAAATTTCCTTGGTCTCCAAGTGACACAGTCAAATGAAGGCATTTTCATTAATCAATCAAAATATATAAATGATATGCTTAAGAAGTTTGACTTAAATTCCTCTTCCACCATGAAAACTCCCATGGCTACCGGTAAGCTTTTGAACGCTGATTCATCCGGTATATCAGTCGATCAAAAGTTATACCGTGGCATGATTGGATCTTTACTATATCTAACGGCAAGTAGACCGGACATTTTGTTTGCAACATCTTTTTGTGCACGCTTTCAAGCTAACCCGAAGGAATCTCACCTTGTGGCTATAAAGCGAATCCTTAGATATCTCAAAGGCACAAAGAATTTGGGTCTTTGGTATCCTAAGGATTCTGGGTTTGAGTTAAGTGCTTACACAGATGCAGATCATGCGGGTAATATGATGGACAGGAAAAGCACATCTAGTGCTTGTCAATTTTTGTGAGATAAACTTGCAAGCTGGTCATCAAATAAGCAAACCTGTGTGTCAACATCTACGGCTGAAGCAGAGTATGTGGCCGCCGCTAGTTGTTGTTCACAAGTAATTTGGATGAAGACTCAGCTAAAGGATTATGGTTATATCTTCAACAAGATCCCAATATACTGTGATTCAAAAAGCGCAATTGCAACAACTGAGAATCCTGTTCAACACTCCAAGACGAAACACATAGATGTCAGGTACCATTTTATCAAAGACCATGTTGAGAAGGGAACTATAGAAATGCATTTCGTACCAACAGAACTAGAGCTTGCTGATTTATTTACAAAACCTTTAGATGAAAAAAGGTTCACCTTTCTAATCAGCAAACTAGGAATGTTGAATACTTAGGCATTTCTCAGTTTTCTTTAAAACATTGAGGGAGAGTATATGTTCTTGTTTATTTAATTATATTCATATTTTGAGAGGAGTTTGAATTTTTCATAAAGTGATACAACTAACTGGTATGGACTCATGTTCTATAAGTACCAAGTTTTCATCTGTTTGTGCAGATTTTTCTGAAGAAGAGACAACTGATTATGCATCTGTTTAGGGGGAGCAGATTGGCATAAGTCTGTAAGAATATAGTATATAGTATATAATATTCAGTCTCTTAAAATATATATATATATATATATATATATATATATTTTTTGAGAGAGTTTAAGGAAAAGACTTCAAAGTTTTTATCTGATGTAAGAGTTTTTGAACAGTTTGAAATCTTTTCTGAAAAAGTTGTATTTTTTCTTGAAAGATTTCGGACCTATAAGGATGCGAAACCAAAGGTTTCGAACCCTTAAGGATGCGAAACCAATGGTTTCGGACCCTTAAGGATGCGAAACTATATGGTTTCGAATCTAGAACGGTACGAATTCAAGTTTTAAAAAAAAATCAACTTTATCTGATTCTAATTCTTTTGGAACTTTTTGTTAGGTCCATGATCTTCATACAATCCAAGTATTGTGTAACAAGATGATGAAGAACATTATTAAAAAGGAAATCTAACCTAGAGAGAACACAAAGTGATTAGAGATCTACATCTTGTATTAATGAATTCACATCATACAAACTACAAGTAAAGACCTATTTATAGTATTCATCACTTGCTACAACAATTAAGCATAAGCCCTTTAACACAGCTATTGCTTTACAAAACTTTCTATTATAAAGGACAACTTCAGTGTCCTAACATTCTCCCCCTAAAGTTTTGGAAAGCAAATCATCTTCAAATCATTAGCTCCTCCCCCCCTTGATTTCCTTGTAAAAACTTTAGCGGTGCATTCTTCAAATGTAGGCTTGGCTCCCCCTTGAATGTTGCTCTTATTCATCATATTTTCAACCTTGAGTAAACTTAGATCCAATGTACTCCACTAAGTGCACGAACAACATCTCCAAAATGTAGAAACTCGAGCTCGTTCCGATAAGCCCACAAGAATGATAACGAGTGAGTTTTGAATGAAAAACCAAATGCATTCTTAGTGTAAAACAAGGAATCCGTCGTTTTATCACGAGTTGAGTAGGAATTCGGCTTAAGAACTTGGTACGAATTTGCTCGAAGAAGGAACGGTAAAAACACGCGCTACTCGGTAGGGATGAGACGACCCAAGCAAATAACATTGTTCAGCAACTGTGGAGAAATGCTCGTCTTCAAAATACTTCAAGCCACTGAATGAAGAGAATCCAGAACTTCAATCTTCAAGAAATAGCTGGATGATTATAAGCACTCAAAAGTCTGAATCACAACCAAAGCACCAGAACAATGATTGCAAGCTCTCACAATTCTGGTTGATCAAGTCAGAAGAATGATAAAGAGCACTCAAAGGTCTAGCATCGTCAACAAAACTTCAGAATAATGATTGCAAATATTCAAGCGTCTCTTCCAATCCAATCAAAGACTGAACTCCAACAATCAACTTCTGAATATCTTGAAAGACTTGAGCTCTTTTTAACTTTGACAGTTGCTAAATGTATGTGGCACACTGAATATAAGAATGATGTCACACACTCCTTATGCTAAATTCCATGAACAATGTCCCCCTCCGGATTAAATTCCATGAACAATGTCCCCCATCAGAATTTGGACCATGAAGCATCCGAAACCAATGAATCCGGATTAAGTAGAGTGCGAATTCACTCAATTCGGATCATGTTGAGTGCGAATTCACTCAATTCGGATTAAGTAGGGTGCGAATTCACTCAATTCGGATCATGTTGAGTGCGAATTCACTCAATTCGGATCATGCTGGGTGCGAATTCACTCAATTCGGATCATGCTGGGTGCGAATTCACTCAATTCGGATCATGTTGGGTTCGAAATCAAGACAATTCGGATCATGAAGGGTTCGAAATCTTGGCAATTTCGTGTCATGTTGGATGCGAAACCATGCCTATCTTGAATAAATGGAATTCGAAACCATTAGAATGAGGATTAGAAAGATGCGAAGCCATCCATACCTTTGAACCTTTAGGTGTAAGCACATTCCGAAATTCAGAACTAAGATGACCAAATTCAGTAATATTTCGGACTTCACAAGATCCGAAACCAACAACTCTGAACAGTTCGAAACCATCTAAGCCATCCAAACAATAGTAGCATCCGAAACCATGAACAGTAAAGCATGAAGGATCCGAAATCATCAATGAACAGTAAACGATGAAGGATCCGAATTCATCAATGAACAGTAAATGATGAAGGATCCGAATTCATCAATGAACAGTAAACGATGAAGGATCCGAATTCATCAAGAATAGTCCGAATTCATCAAGAATAATCCGAATTCAAGTAACAGCATCCGAAAATCACTAAAATCATCATAACTTCTTCAATTCTTGACCAATTTCAGTGATTCTTTCGCAGACTTATTCGAAAAATGAAGATGAACAGATTTCTAGTTGATCAAAACTTGTAATTTGATCGATTTGGCATACTTTTGATCCAAAAGTGAGTTCGACTTTTTCTTGAACAAACACCATAAGAATCCGAAATCTGAGCAAAATAGGGCTAAAAACGCTTGAATTGTGAAGATCCGACGATCGTATCGATGAAAAATTCTTCGATTTGGCTCTGATACCACTTGTTAGGTCCATGATCTTCATACAATCCAAGTATTGTGTAACAAGATGATGAACAGTGCCATGTCTATTTTTCAGACATGCCTTTTTTCTACTGTTTGCCAAGTGGGGTACTTTAAATCGTGCCAAGTGTCCAATTTTTTTTAAGTTTAAATAGAGTTCAAAATATCATTTCCCACTTTTTCACTTCTTGAAAATGATTCGAATCCTCTCAAAGAAAGCACTGTTCATCATCTTCTTCAATCGATCTTCATCTGTTCGATTCTCCTTCATCAGGTAACCATTTCTTCTGATTTTAGTTTCTTTAGAATCAATTTCATCTTGGAAATCTTTCTATCCATATAATTTCATCAATGATGATCTTCTGCTATGTTTATTTTGTATCTGGGTTTATGCATTTGTCATGTTCTTCATGTTCTTCAAATTCATCATGCATGTGTGGTTAGGGTTTCGAATCTTTTCAAGATTTTTTTTTTAAATTTGTGAAGTCCAGATTTCGAATCATATATGATACGAAATCTTTGGCACTTTTTGGTTGAAAAGGATTTTTGTCAACATGTCATGGTTTCGAATCCATCAGGATACGAAATCATTGGTTTCGAATCCTTCTGGATACGAAATCATTGGTTTCGGTTCCTTTTGGATACGAAATCTGGGGTTTAAAAGATGTTTTTGGAAATGTTGAAATCAACTAAGTCATGGTTTCGGATCCATCTTGATTTAAAATCCTTGGTTTCGAATCCTTTTTGGTTCGAAATCCTTGGTTTCGGATCCTCCTTGATTCGAAATCCTTAGTTTCGAATCCTTCTTGGTTTGAAATCCCTTGGTTTCGGATTCCTCTTGGTTCGAAATCCTTGGTTTCGGACTCTTGTTCATACGAATCCATTGTATGTGTATGTGTGATCCGAATCCTACACTTAGAAAATTTCAGAAATGTTTTCAAATTATTTTTCAAAATGATAACCTTTTTCAGAACTGTTTTGTTCCAAAACAACAGTTCAGATGGCAAATCAGGAAGAACAAAGCCGTGTTCAGGGCTTTGGTGAACATGTTCCGAGAATACCCGATCCGACAGCTGATGTTCCTTTACCATCAACGCGATCTGTACACCAATCACAAGCCGTAGTTCATCCAGATCACTTAATCATTCATCCGATCATTTATGTACAGATCATCTTCAACAACCATCATGTTGATTTTGACAAGATCAACATTCATCCAGTGGTAAAGGAAGTGCTCAGAAATCACCCGCTAGCGTACGCATTGACTAACACAGTCAATGTGCCTATGCTATATTTACAGCAAGCCTGGAAAACGATAACCACATCCATGGAGAACGGCAGACAGATATTTCTATTTCAGATCCATGAATTTATCACGAAGCTCGATTTTCAAAGACCGAGACTTGTACTGAGGCTACCTGAGCCTGATTCTAGAGAAGGAAAAACTGAATTCGATGATTATCCGTCTGAGGAAAAAGTGTTTGAAGGCATTCGTGCAATGGGATATACCGAGAATTTAACAAAAGTGAAGGGCTTTAATAAGGCGAATCTACCACCTTTGTACTATACAATCTTTTCCATTATCAACCGGTGCTTAACTGCCAAACATTCGGGAACTGACAGTGCCAGTATCGGATTTCTGAAGTTGTTTCATGCGGTGGTGTATGATCTTCACGTAGATTATGCAGCCATCTTCTGGCATGAACTGAACGAAAAGATCGAGCTACGTCGTCATAACAAGGGAAAGCCTTACATTCCGTATATGAGGTTTCTTCAAATCATCATTCACAGTATGCTTCGTTCTAATAGAAAAATTCCACGAAGAGTAAATCATCATTCTGTGCCCGAGAAATCAATGCAGTTTATTCAAATACCAAAGAGGAAATATGACTATGAAATGCCATTACCGGAAGGGTTCCTTTCATACACGGATCAGGACGCTGAGTGTATCATTGATTATAGAGAGTCTATGGTCCGGCCAGCACCGGAGGGACCTACCCAAGACTCAACCCCTAGGCTAGAGGAGTCTGTGAGGGTTCAGGATGCAAGGGCTACTGAACGGGGAGAGTCGAGGGAAAATACCAAGAGGGGAACTGGTGGGGGTCAGTCACCGGTACTTGAAGATGCAGGGTCATCGTCTGAGGACACACATATATATGATCTTGTACAAGACGATTCTGAAGAAGTAGTTCCTAAACACATTGACCCATGGCTTGGATCATTTGAAACATCACTGGTTTGAGTTCAAAGTGTTGTGCAATAATGTTGGGCCTTAGAATCCTAGAGCTTAAATCACTAACTCCCAGAGTAGCATAGTCCCGTATCTTTCGATCTTCGCTATCGGCAATCATCACTGTGGTCTCCACTATAGGTGGGTTGATGGGAATTTCACCCCCCGCACCTGCCATGCTTACAGTGGGGTTCACAGGGGGTTGTCGATTTGTATTTTTATTTTTACGGCTTCTTCGAAAGGTTTTTTCTATTTCAATATCGATTGGCACCAAATGTCCGTGTTGTTGCCTTGGCATGCAACACGAGAAGCTTAGAAAAACAAGTTACTCGGGCTCGAACAAAAACTAATGTCTTGAGATTTAAAATCACGCCAGTCCGCGGCAACGGCGCCAAAAACTTGGTACCTGCGAAATATGTGATTAATCGCAGTGGGATGCAAACTATCCACAGTGGGAAGCACAAGTATACACTCGCCACTATGATCGTCACATCAAGTAATAGTTGGTAAAATACCGGAATCGTATCCATAGGGACTGGGCAATCAAGACACTATCGTTCTCATGAGCTTCCTTTTACAAGTTTCAATTAGAGAGGAAACAATAAGTAATAGTTGGTTGTTTTGTTGGAATGCTATTTTTAACGAATTACTTAAGATTTAATAGCAGGAATGTAGGTTAGATTTTTCCCCAGATTTTATATTAAATACTTGATCCAGAAGAGTGCTCACTACACTTGTGCAGAGTGGGCACTCTCGTTAAAGAAGCCCGGTTACACAAATACTCACACCTCCTAGTTAAAATCCCATACTTCCAGTCTTTATTGTTTTGTCAATGGTAATCTCAGAATGAACCTTTTCATGTCTCGATGGAATGTGTAGAGACAAATACTCTAAGTGTTTTTAAGTACACAAACTAGTTTTCCTACTACTCCAGTGGGTTGAGATTATCTCACTGTGCATACCCCACTTTCGTGAGTGTCATAAGAATTCTTTCGAATTCCCTAGCATCATCCAAGCTCGTGTCACTGCATTCTACTCATTTCTAAGTTAAGAATTACACTTTAGATCCTCACAAGCGATCGGCTTGTTCGCATCATTGGGTATTAATCGAGAGTGAATGACCAAAACAATACATATTCAAAGCATGAAGATTACTCAATAATTTTTCATAGAATCTAAGTACTTTTCCTTCCTACATCCCAAAGGAGGTTTAGCTCATATTTAAAGAAGTAAAGAAAACAAGAGATAAAAAGTTGCAAGCAATCATACTAAAATACAAACTTTGATTAAAATCCGCAGTGGGCACTGCAGGAACAACACTGCTACAGAATCGTAAATTGCTTCAAACTAAGAGCTACACTACGAATTAACTTACAGAAAATTAAAGATTACTTCAGTGAATTCTAGAGCTTAAACTAAAAACTAAAGTGTACTAAATGTGTGGTAGATGGATATGAAATAAATGAACCAAAACCTCTTTATATACTTAGAGGAAAAGGTGGACAAAACAAAAGTGGGAAATTACCTAAAGGCTAATACTCAAAGTGGGAGACATAAGACTTAGTTCCATTTAGCAAAGCTTCCTTCCAATAGTTTGTAGATAATTATCCCATGGTCACTTCACCTTTTCCCAAAAGCGACTTTCAAGTACCATTGGTTTCATTAAAATAATGCAAATGCCATCTTGTAGGAGACATGCTTCTTTTTGCGTTTCTCCCATGCTTCTACTGCCATCGATGCTTCCATTCTCCAGGATTGACTTCAAGCTGATTTTTGAATTGTATATGTCTTCTTCTTGGCTCTTCAGTGGGAATCCGGAGTGGGCACTCCCAAAGTCACTGCAGATTTTACGTGAAAGTGCAGCAAAAACCTACTAAATGGTTTATAAAAATTGTAGTTCACTCTTTTTGCTCAATTTTGGGAATAAGGCCAAGAATGGGTGATTTAAGAAGTAAAATGGCTAAAATTTGACGAAAGAAAATAAAAATAAAAGGAAATAATAACTCTATAAATAGAGTTATCAATAGGAGTTTATGCTGGATCGTAGTATATTTCGGATAGGAGGCCTGATGTTAATTGGTTGGAAAATCTTAGGTCTTCACTAAGGGTGGAAGTAAAGTGTTCGTGTTATTAATCTCGACAATCAGGTGAGTTCCCTTGTACACTTTTATTAAAGATCAAATTGAACTTGCAATGAATATCTGATGATGGTAACATGAATTTTGATACGTACCATGAAATGAGTTATGATTGTTTCTATAATCCCGAGCATGTTTTACCGTATATTCATGATATATGTGTTTTCATGATTATATACTATTATGTGGAGTCGGGTTGCATAGTGTTGTGGGGCTAGTGGTACCATGGATCGTTGAGGATCATTGGTGTGTGGTTGAACCGTGTGCCTTTAATCCGTTTCTCGTGCACACGGAAAAAGGAATCTACTGGGGGCCGTGGGGATCTACTGACTATTGGGGGCCTGAGTGAGGACATCACGTGGAGGTGATGGGCGTGGACACCACTGTGCAGATACCCTTGCATGGAGGTTAATTGTGCTTAACTGTTATTTTATTTTATATTATAACAGTTATGTGTTTTAAAGATGAGACTGTGTTAAACTGTTTTCGAGAAGAAATTCACTAGACCTCATGGTCTAACCCTCACTTTTTAAAACTAAAAATATGTTCAGTCAAGGGGATTTGTGATGCTACTTCCAAAGGGGAGGATAAGTTTAGAAGGCTTAGAGACTAAAGTAGATGGTCTAGGGCACTATAGTAGTTTTGCTTAGCTTTAGATATCTTGGTTGTGGAAGTGTGTTTCCACTGCTATTTCTTCTGTAAACTCTGGTTATAATGAGATGTATTGGGACCTATTTTATGATGTTTATTGTGCATGTTTTGTATGGTTTTTGGGTTGTTACATATGTGTTTCATGGGAAAGAAGCAATGTGATGAGGATGAATCGGAGGACGAAGCAAGTTTAGAGACTACATCTGAGGTAGAACCTCTCTCCGAATCTGATTTTATGGTTCAAATGCACTCTATGATGCTTGAGTTAAACGCCTTACAAAAGAAATTAAAAGTGGAAAAATATGAAGTTGATTTTAAACATCAAATCATTGTGGAACTCAATATTGAATGTCCTGAAAAGGACGATCTTATTGAATTCCGAAAGAAACAAAAACAAGAGTTTGATGACAACATAAAGAGTTTTAGAGAACAAATGACTGAATTATTGAAGAAACTTGAAGTTACTGAAGAACAAAAGATTGAGTTTGAAAACCTTTTACTTTCATATTAAGCTAAAAATAGGTCAAACTAATCAGACCATTCATTTGAACAAACCAAAAGATTTTATATATTGTCATTCAAAGTGGGGAGATGGATATGACAATCCTCATTATTTGAAGAATGTGTTATCCAAAGTTCCTAATTTGTATGCTTTTGATTTCTTCGATCTTGGTTCAACAGATGATAATTATAAAATCAGGTCGACAAAATCTGAAGAAGACGTTGAAAAACAGGTAGATTTGAAAAGGAAAAACACGGTTAAAATGCAACTTCCTTTTTGTTATGTTGAAGAAAACTGAAAGTATTTTAAGAAGCATAAACAAGTTTTGTCAAATGATTATTTAAAGTGTTATTATGACGAGAAACCAAAGGCAAATAATACTGAACCTGTTTTTGAAGGAAAAACTTATTTCCGCCTTTAGTTCTTGAAAAGAAACTTGTTGATCTTGAAGACAAAATTGAGGATATTCGGAATGATGGTAGAATTGCTTTCGAGATTGAAAAGGATATCATGTTAACCGTACTTTTAAACAGTGATATTAAAAAGTATTCCAAACATGAAGAAAATTCTAAATCAACTATTTTAAATGAAAAGACTTCATCTGATTCAGATGCTTCTTCTTGTAAAGCTTTCAGGAAATTCAATTTTCAAAAGCAAACAAGTTTGTGAACAATCTGATTCAGATTCTTGGGATTTGGAAAACCAGCCTTTTCATTTTAATCCGAGAATGTTTGAAACGACAGAACATCAAAATAACTGTGAGAAACTTCTTAATTTATGCAAAAAGTTGATTACCAGCAACCCTAACCGGCCCCACACGAACCTGCCTCCAAGGACACCAATGTGAGGGGGACCTTTTTGGCTCACTCAGCGGCTGACGCTAATGGAGGGGCCTGGGATCGAACCCAGGACCTGTTATGTATTTAGGCAAAGTCACTCCACCCCTTTGCCAACTGAGCTACACGCTAGAGGCGTGAGAAACTTCTTAATGGTTTCTTATATCCAAAATCCTATGATTCAAAAGATTTGGATGATGACTGTCCGTCTGATTGTGATAATAAAGCATAAAAAACCAAGAAAGGAAAAAATTTAGACGAATGTACTTATCAATTTGATTTGGCGGCTAAACTTCCTGATCATTCTTCTTTTATAATCAAAGAATATGAACATAAGGAGAATTTCTTCTAAAGTGAAACTTCAAATTCAAATAAGAAAACTTCTAATGATGATTATTATTCTAAAATTAAATCCAAAAGATCATCAAAGAAGAAAAGGAGAAAAGCTAGAAGATCAAACCGGCTTCAATCTCATGACTCGAAGACTTCTGACTTTAATTATGATGATTTTTCAGATAGTTATTTGAGAAAACATTTAAAGCTCAAGTAGAGGGTCAAGCAGTCCACAAAGAATGTGGAACATATCAAAACATCCAATAGTTTTGTTCATTCCTAGAAAAACAATTTTGATTGTGTTGAAATAAACTCAATTGTGTGTAATAAAACAAAACTTGTAACTCCTTACAAGATTTACTCTATGAAGCAATTGATCAAAGTTGCACATGACCAAATTTGTTGTTCTTTTGTGGATTGGATGATTTCATATGCAAATCTGATCCATTCAATTGGTTTCATTATGATGTTCCTATTTCTTTTTATTATTTTTCTGATAGTATGCATGAAAGTGTTTTCAAACGAAAACATGGTACTAATTTCAAGTGGGTACCAAAGACTCACCCTACTCACCCAAAAGGACCCATTTACAAGTGGGTACCTAAATCCAACTAATCTGAGCATTTTCATATCAGTCATATTTGGTATCAAGATTCGGGTTCTAAAAGCATATGACTGGGAGAAAAGACATCCTGAAAAATTACATTGAGAAAAACGGAGGACGTGTCAAGTTTGGAAATGATCAATATTCACCAATTCTAGGTTATGGAGATGTCGCGAAAGAGAACAACACAATTACGAAAGTGAATTATGTGGAGGGTTTAGGACATAACCTATTTGTTATAGGTTAGTTTTGTGATAAGGATTTGGAAGTCAACTTTAAAGCAAGAATATGTTTTGTGAGACGGAAGATGGAAATTAACTTCTTGTTGGGACTAGAAAGACAAATCTGTACACGATTGACCTGTCTAATGTCAAACCCATGAATGATGTATGTCTAATGTCTAAAGCTTCAATGAAGCAAAGTTAGTTATGGCATGGACGTCTATCACATATGAATTTTCGATACATCGAAAAGTTGGTGAAAGGTGAGTTAGTGAAAGGCCTTCCAGTCTTGAAGTTTGAGAAAGATCATCTATGCGGTCCTTATGAGAATAGCAAAATGAAAAGAGCGTCTCATCCACCTAAACTGGAACCGAGCACAAAGAATGTGTTGGAGTTATTACACATGGATCTTTGTGGACCCATGAGAACCCAAAGCATAAACGCGAAAAGTATGTGTTGGTCGTGGTTGATGATTACTTAAGATCAGACAATGGAACAGAATTCAAGTATAAGATTCTTGGAGACTTTTTGGAGTCAAAGGGAATTACTCATCAAGTAAATATGTAGAACTCAGTTCAGACGATAAGATCAGACAATGGCACATAATTCAAGAATCAGATTCTTGGAGACTTTTTGGAGTCAAAGGGAATTACTCATCAATTTTATGCTGCCAGAACCCCAGAATAAAATGGTTCCGTTGAAAGGCGCAACCGCACATTGGTAGAAACCGTGTGCACCATGCTATCTCAATCTAATCTACCATTATTTCTCTTGGCTGAAGTTATTTCAACAGCGTGTTATACGCACAATCGGTCGATCATATATCGACGGTTTGGTAAAACTCCATATAAGATTATAAATAATAGGAAACCTAGCATTAAACATTTTCGTTCATTTGGATGCAGGTGTTTTGTGATGAATGACAAGGATAACTTGAATAAGTTCAGTCCAGAGGCAAATGAAGGTATATTCATCGGCCATTCGTCTACGTCAAAGGAATAAAAAGTATATCTTAAAACTTCGAGGACGGTGATTGAAAGTATCAGTGTCAATTTTGATGAAGTTGAAAACATGGCTTCTGTGCAAAGCAGCTCAGAACCCGCAGTTTCTGGTGTTTTAGCTTCTGGACATCTCAGTCCAGGACCTGTAAAATCTAATAAAGATCAATCGTCTACATCTAATTCTCATTTAACTGAACTTGATCATTTATTTGAAAACTTTTATGATGAATATTTTGGGACTTACAATCCAAATTGTAATGTTTCTAATAGGAAAACTGTTGCACAACCTGCTGAATCAGTAACAATTTCTGGTCCATCAATGAAGCAACAATCCTTGTACACGAGTCATTGTAAAATATTCAAGAAGGTCAATCTACACCGGTAGTTGAACAAACACATGAGGATGTTTCTTCTAGTGAGGCGATTTCACAAGAAAAATTTCAGATTTGAAGTACTACACAAGAGGTTATTCCTGAGGCTGCACCTATTTCATCCTATAATCCAGCATCAGTGCCTCAATGTGAAGCTACATTAGTGAATGAGCCACCACCTGAAGAAGTACAATCTCTTGTTGCCGCAATCAAAGTTTGATTTTCCCCACACCTACACTGAACCAAATGGACTCGAAGTCATCCGATACATCAAATCATTGGTGATGTATTTGAAACTGTGCGAACAAGGTCGGTTACGGCTAATAAATGATATCAATGCAAGAGGAACTCAACCAATTTGAAGCATTGAAAGTACCAGACCGAAGGATAAGAGAATAATAGAAACAAAATGGGTGTTTAAGAATAAGAAATATGAAGATGTGTTAGCTCCATTTCTTATTTTGTAAAAGTATTGAAAAAAAATAGCTAAGGACAAGACCGCAGAAGACCTCTGCCGATTCACCGAGACCTCTCCGCACAAACTTCAAGCCTCTATCGTTGAGTCTTCCGAAAGTTCAAGCCTAACCTGAAGATCAACCTCGGACCACAGAGCCTCTATGAAGCCTTACAGAGCCTCTGTATGGCCAAACTCTGTGAATATTGGACTTGTGCATTTCAAGACAAAGAAGCTCGTGCCTCTCACGTGGGAAAATCGTACGGAGATTTTCATAGTACAACACGTTGTATAACTTTCCAGGTGTCACCATTTTGTTGGTGGCAGCCTTTACTTTGTACAACCACACCACTATGTAGTGAGCACTACCCTGCATTTTAATGAGCACACACACATAGGTTCAGTATAGTGAGAGAGAATTCTTGGAGGGTAACTCACACACTAATGTGTGTTTTTGTTGTAATGCTTTCTTGAAGATCTAATGAGAGATGACTCATTGAATGATTAATATCTTATGTTATTTCTTCCTGTTTCTATGTGTTAAATCTACCTATACTAAAACATATTTGTTTTAATCTAAGCTTTCGCACCGGTTCATTTTCATACTCTGTTTTATGCTTTTTGTTTGAGTTTATTATTGTTGAGATAATCTGGGATCAACAATTGGTATCATAGCAAACTTTGATTTCTATAATCAAAGGATCATCTATGCAATTGATCTTATCTCAATGGTAGATTTTTTGTTTGATTTCAAAACTTGCTTTTCACTTTTATCAACAGTCCCTGTTTTGAGCCATTTTTCAACCTGTTTGAATCTTGCTCATCTCTAGGATCTGTTTTCTCGTTGAAATCATTCATGTGTGTATCATTTGCTTTATAAACTTCTTTTATAGACTAACCTTCAGTTTATTCAGCTTTCATATCTTTCAAAACCTGTTAAACTCCTTTCCCCTATTTTTTCATTCATTTCTTCCTTTCCTTTCTTCAAACCGAGTTTCTTTAAAAATGGCAAACCTCAATGCTATTTATACAGATGGATCTCACACAAAACCTCCAACCTTGTTGAGGGATGAATATCCTCAATGGAAAATCCGAATGATCCATTTTCTGGAGGGTGTTGAGAAATGACTTGTAGACTGTGTTTAGAACAAACCATATGTACCAATGGTCACTGTTCCACGTGTTCCTACAACTGAGACAACTCCTGAGGTCCCTGAATATGAGAAACCAAAGGCATTAGATGATTGGTCTCGTCAAGATTGGGAAAAATATGAGATGGGAAAGAAGGCCAAAAGGTTACTCGTTATGGCTATCCCAAATGACCTTTTCCAACCATTAGATGCTTGTGAGTCAGCCCATGAACTTTGGGTTGAGCTTGAAAAGAAACTTGATGGTGGTATTACGACACAAAAGAACAGAAGAGCACAATGTCTGAATGAATATTATGGGCTTAAATCTCTTCCAGCTGATTCACTTCAAAACACATATGATAGGTTTAATGCCTTAATCAATAGTTGTAAAAAATATGGCATTCACAGAACCTCTGAGGAGAACAATGCCATGTTTCTCAAAAGTTTGAATAACGAGTGGCTTCAATTGTCAATGTCTCTGCAGCCCAATCAAGATCTCAACACATGGACCTTAACTGACCTCTTTGGCACAATAGTTGCACAATAAAACTATATTGCCCAGACCAAAGCTCAAATGGGTGGACCTCTAGCACTAGTTGGTAAAGCCATAGAGGGTCAGGAGAAACAGCAGAAGGAAAAATGTTCTGAAGAAAGTTCCAAGAGTTAGAGAAAGGGAAAGAAGGTGCTGGTTGCTGATAGTGATGAAGAAAAAGAGTTCTCAAAAGAAGAAGAGGCAAACATGGCCTCTATCGCAAAATCTTTGGCCTTGATAACCAAGGAGTTCAACAGAGGTATTAAAAAGAAACCTTCTTTCAACAGAGGATC
Organism: Saussurea involucrata; assembly: GCA_033807775.1. NCBI lineage: Eukaryota > Viridiplantae > Streptophyta > Magnoliopsida > Asterales > Asteraceae > Saussurea > Saussurea involucrata. Next base: position 65,425,666 of record CM066325.1, read on the forward strand.
AGATGGTAGAGATAACAAGGGTGGCAGATATCAAAGCTCTGTGCCACAGATGGAAAGATCTTATGTCCAAGATCAAAGGCAGTTCGCCCCACCACAAGTCTATGAGCCAAGATTCCCAAATATAGAAGAGTTTCAAGATCAACAGAGGATTGAGCCAAGGTACTACGAGCAGAAACCAGCAGAGTACCAACATAGGCAAATGGAGTACCCACAGAGGGGTACACAGAGGGATGACCACAGAGTTTCTGAGAAGTTAACCACACCAACTCCACAGAACAACGGGTGTTTCAAATGCAGCAAGCCAGGACCACCAGAAATCAACTTGTTAGAGATTCTGCTTTCTATAAAAATAAGGTAAAATATTATGCTCAGAAGTCACTAATGGCTGAGCAAGAAAAGTGGGTTTCGGACGAATCTTCTAATGAAGAAGACAAAAATGCCATGTTCTGTGGAATGGTAGAAGTTGGGGATCAGTCTCTGATAGTGAGGTATCCACTTCTTACACTATTTCAAATGACTCAGAAGTCAAATTGCGTAAACTAACCAAAGATTTTGAAGATTTTGAAAAGAAATATTTGGAAACTGAAAAGAAGCTTGCCTACTTTTAGAGAGAAGCTAGTCTTTTGACTCAAGAAAAGGCAAAAATTGTTCTTGATAAACAAAGTATTCAAAAAGAATATTTCTCAGAAGTCAAACTCTTGAAAAAACAGATTTCTAATCTTGATTTGACTCTGAAGAACCAAATTAAGAAGCTTAAGGACACTGAAAGTGACATGATGAACATTTTGGCTCTTAATTTTTTTTTCGAAAAGGAAAGAGAATTTTTGCATCAAGACTTGCTCGACAGAGATCTAATGATCAATAAGTATCAAGATGCACAAAAAGTACATGATAAAGTAAACACCCAAATTGGCAGAAGAGGAATAGGATTCAGTGATTTGGATCCTTACACTGGAAATAAAAGAAACAAATCTTTAGCCACTCTGTTCTGCATTGGGAAAGCTCAAAAATACAGTTTTCCAAACTTGCTTTCTGTACATAAGAGGAGAAAAACCTCTAGAGAACCTTATATGAGAAGCCCTCTGAAGATGATGAATGCGTGGTATCAAAACACATATCCATCACCTTCAAATTCTTGTCTGTAGAACCTCATATTCAAAACCAAAGAAATACAAGAAGACTCAGACACAATTAGGACTTTTCAAATTTGTTCATCCAGAGACTCAAGATCATGTTTCCTTTGTTTGTAGAATAACCCCTGAAAAGGAGTTATGCTCAGAGGCAGCTGAATTTGTTCACTCTTCGATAGAGGGCAAGCTACAAAAACTCTTTGAATGTAACTTGATAGAAAGCTTTGAAAACTGCTTCTTTGATAATTTAGATTTAACCTCGTGCAAAGCATTTTTGAGAAAGATTTGTTAAAAGTTCTTGATAAGTGCAAATCTATTGATAATCTTGAAATTGTCCCTTGTATTTCAAAATATTTAAATCTTTCTAAGGACAAAGATGGAAATGGGTGTGATACATGTCCTTACAATCAAGCCTTTGATAAGGCAAACAGAGATTTTCTAGACTCAGACTCGGAAATGAGGATGACTCAACCTCTGTCACATCAGAGACTGGTTCTGTAGAACTAGAGATAGTTTCTTGCAAACTAGAAGGAACAAAACTCCCCTCTGACATCTTTAATAGAATAATTCCCCCCAGGGAATCCACTGCAAGAATATCTATCTGCCCTGATTTTATTGACATGTGTGTATAAGCCAAAACATCTCTTGAACTTAAGAAATTCCAAAAACAGAAAGAGATGTCCTCTCAAAATCCTAAAGCTTCCGGTTCCTCTAGGCAAAATCATGAAAGGTTTACTTGACAACAAAAGGAAAAACGGATTAAAAATGACAAATCTTTTGCTCTTGTGGCAGTGAGACCAAGGGAAGGTTACCACAGAGGAAGATGGGTACAAAAGAAGGCTTTTTCAGAGAGGAGTTTTTGGCAAAATAAATCTAACCTAGATTGGTCTTTTAGTAACAAGTCTGATGCTAGGAGAGATTGCTTTCATAAAGCCTCTGTACCCATTTTCAATGAATTTAATGAAAAATTTAAGCAAATTGCCTCTAATGTTCATTATTGGGACTGTTTTGAGCTTAGTTTCAATTGAAAAATCATTTTTCTAGCCCTCACTGTTTCCTCCCGAGACCCAAATCAAAGAATGAAAATTTCGGGGGGCCAGAAGAAACACAATGGTCCTTCTATAAAAAAAGTTAAAGCCAAACCAAAAGCTGCTAAGGCAACTTTAAAGACTCCTAACAAAAATGGACACATTTGGAAATTGGTACCTAAATCCCTTTAATTGGTGTTGTAGAAGCAGCATGTGCCTGTATTGTATCTAGACCCCGGGTGCTCAAGACACATGACTGGTGACAGAGGGTTATTCTCCTCGTACAAAGAAATATCAGAAGGAGGATCAGTAACCTTTGGGGATAACAGAAAAGGAACCATAAGAGGCTATGGAGCCGTTGCCAAGGAAGATGTGCTTGTGTCAACAGTTGCATATGTGGATGGCCTCAAGAACAACTTACTAAGTGTGAGTCAACTCTTTGACACTGGACTTGATGTAATGTTCAACAAAACGTATTGTTCTCTGTTAAGTGAAGGTACAAGCACAAAGCTGCTTTGCCTTGTCTCAAATAAGAATGAAGAGGCATGGCTCTAGCACAACAGGTTTTCTCATTTAAACTTTCATACTTTAGATAAACTTGTGAAGCTAAATCTTGTAAGTGGTCTACCCAATCTCAAATTCGATAGAGATCATATCTGTTCTGCTTGTGAAATGGGAAAACTCAAAAGAGCTTCCCACAATACCAAGTCAGATCTGTTGTGCACTATGCCTCTGCACATGCTTCATGTCGACCTCTGCGGTCCCATTTCTGTGCAGAGCTTAGGAGGCAAAAAGAATATCCTTGTTCTTATTGATGAATTTTCAAGATATACGTGCGTTAAATTTGTTCGAAAGAAGTCTGATGTTCCCAACATACTAATAAATCTTATAAGAAATATCCAGGTTATGTATTACTGTAAGGTGCAGAAATTGAGAAGTGATAACGGCACTGAGTTCAAGAACTCAACCATAGAAGCCTATCTCTATGAAGAAGAAATTTTACAGAACTTCTCTGTCGCACGAACTCTACAACAAAACGGCACTGTAGAAAGAAGAAACCTAACGATTGTGGAGGCTTCCAGAACCATACTCACCGCATCAGGATAACCAACTTCTTTTTGGGCAGAAGCAGTTTCAACCGCATGCTTCACACAGAATCGATCACTAATTGTGAGATGACACACGAAAACTCCTTGTCACTTGATCAACCAGAGAAAACCCAACATAAAGTTCCTTAATGTATTTGGTTGCAGATGTTTTGTTCTAAATGTAACAACCCAAATTCCTTATACACAATAAATCACACAATGTAACATAACATTGATATAACAAACGAAACATCATATTACAAGTACGGTCTCGTAGTCTTTTACAATCAGAAGAAGCCATTCTACTACAAACTTCTTACTAAATACATACATAACATTTAATCATTATAATACAACTGCTAAACATGCCAAAATCTTCGTCATATAATCCTTCACAAAAGCCATCCATCGATTACTCTAATTATTTGCTCTTACGCAATCCACCACCTGGAATACATATTTTTAAAACGAAAATGAGGGTTAGACACGATGGTCTAAGTGAGAAAATCCATGTTAGTTTGAAACCATTTATATAACTTCATTCATGTAAATCACGCAACACAATCACATATATCCAATTAAGCTCATATGTCATGAACCTTCCCTTCTCATTCCTCCTGGCCATATTAGTTGGTTGCAAGCCAACTAATAATTTACAACGATGTACAACATCTACAGCCAAACAACGCTATACGTATTCTATAGCCAAACACACCGGTCCTAAGCCCGGCCAAAGTATTATAACACATTATAATACTCATGTAAATATAATACCTCAATATATTATAATTCACATATCAACACATAATCACCAATTATCACATTCCCAAACCATACATATATGTATTCCAGTTAAAAATGCTTTTAAAGTAAAACTCACCAGTTTGTTTAACAACACTCTTTTCAGTCTTCCACAAAGAATTCTGCTTTCACCTTCGATTCACAGTATCTGAAACAATCATGTACAAATATTGTTTTACCACTTTGAACACATAGAGCTTGCTAGGATTAAGAGCTTTAGATAACTCTATCTAACTCTTATCATCATTTGTCTTTCCCAACCCGAGCTTAAGTCAAGTCCACAGTACTTTCTGTCCTTATTCAGTTCCTATCCATGAATTAACAAGACTCAGGCTACTGGACACTTAAAAGAATCTAAACTCATAAATTTGACCAATCAACCAAAGTATCCGGAAACCATAGTTTATCCGGACAACACTACTTTTCCGGACAGCATAACTTTTCCGGACAGCACCACTAATCCGGACAGCACAACTAATCCGGTTAGCATCCGGACACTAAAGAAATCCGGATACTATCCGACAACTTATTTTTAACCGGAAACTTAATGAAAAGAAGACTTACCCGGATAAATAACACGTCCGGACATCTGCAGAACACTATCCGGACACCACCAACAAAGTTACCCGGACACTCCCAACAAAATCACCCGGACACATTCATAGTGTCCGAACACCCCTGATGGTTTGCCCTATTTCTACCCAGAATCCGACTGTGTTTTATACCAGATCGATTTTGATGATTTTAATCCGATAGAAACTTCCTATTAGCAATTACAAACATAAATTGTAAATGAAACATACCTGTAATCTCTTCCAAGTACACCAATTGATGCCTTAAGCTAGCTTTTCTTCCTTTCTTCTTTTCTTCCAAAACACACACACACCAAATTGCTTTCTAGATAATATCTGGTATTTTGAAATATCAGATTAACTAAGGGATAATATCTAACCCATTTTTACCCTTTAAACCCTAAGCTATCCCTTAATGACCCAAAATACCCTTAACTCCTAATTTAACCCAAATTCACCCTAAACATTAATTATAAAGTCAAATAACTTTAACGGAACTAACTTTTAACTAACGAACTTACCCGGGGTATTACATCATCTCCCCCTTAAAAGAATTCCGTCCCGGAATTTAGTTAAGCAAAAAGATAAGGGTATTTGGCTCTCATTTCCGCTTCTGATTCCCACGTAGCATCTTGACCTCTATGATGCCTCCACTGAACTTTCACTTGCATGATTTCCTTATTCCGCAGCACTTTAACTTTATGATCAACTATAGCTTCCGGTTCTTCCACATAATTCAATCTTTCATCGACTTGTATTTCTGGTAGGGAGACTGACTGATCTGGAGTAACCAAACACTTTCGGAAATTCGATACGTGAAATGCATTATGGATCCTGCTCAATTCTGGTGGAAGATCTAATCGTTAAGCTACTTGACCGATCCTTTCTGTAATTGCAAACGGTCCGATATGCCTTGGGCTAAGTTTACCTTGTCTCCCAAATCGGATGACTCCCTTCCATGGCGAAACTTTTAACATTACGAAATCCCCGACTTGAAATTCCAAAGGCTTTCGACGTCGGTCGGCATAGCTCTTCTATCTATCTTGAGCCACTTTCAATCTTTCTCGGATCTGAGTAACCTTATCGGCGGTTAACTGAACTATTTCCGGCCCCGCTAAGTGTTTCTCTCCCACTTCGTTCCAACACAGAGGCGTTCGGCATTTCCTACCATACAGTACTTCGAACGGTGCCGCTTGTATGCTGGAATGATAACTGTTGTTGTAAGCGAATTCGATCAACGGTAAGTGCTTATCCCATGATCCCCCAAAATCAACAATGCAAGCCCGGAGCATATCTTCTAAGGTCTGAATCGTTCGTTCACTCTGCCCATCTGTTTGAGGATGATACGTCGTACTTAACTTTATCTGTGTCCCCATTTCCCTTTGAAAACTTCTCCAAAATCTCGAAGTAAAACGACTATCACAATCAGAAATGATCGAGATTGGAACTCCATGTCGAGTTACTATTTCGTAAATGTACAACTTAGCTAAACGCTCCATCGAATCGGTTTCTTTTATCGGTAGAAAGTGTGCAGACTTTGTCAATCTGTCGACGATCACCCAAATAGAATCAAATCCCTTCGGGGTCCTTGGTAACTTTGTGATGAAATATGTGGTAATCTGTTCCCATTTCCACATAGGTATTTCTAGCCGCTGTAGTTGACCAAACGGCTTTTGGTGTTCGATCTTCACTTTCTTACAAGTATCACATCTTTCCACATACTGCGCAAATCCCTCGTTTTATCTCCGGCCACCAATAGAATTGCTTTAGGTCTTTATACATCTTGTTTGTACCTGGGTGAATAGAGAAACGGGATCGAAGAGCTTCTTGCAACACACTATCACGTAACCCACCCAAACGAGGTACCCACACTCTATTTCCCAGACACAATAACCCACAAACATCTTTTACTAGCAATGTTGCCATCCCCGCTAACCGTTCTGATTTTAGATTTTCATCCTGATAAGCTTCCACTTGACACTTCTGCAATTTGTCAAATATGTTGGGTAGGAGTTCAGTTCGTAGCGAAATAACTTTTATGGTTCCACTCCTTTCTTGACGACTCAGCGCATCCGCCACCATATTCTCCTTTCCCGGATGATAAAGGATTTCATAGTTGTAATCATTCAGCAATTCTAGCCATCTCCTTTGTCTCATATTCAATTCCTTCTGATCAAAGAGGTGTTGGAGACTCTTGTGATCAGTATAAATCTGACATTTGTAACCATACATATAACGTCTCCAAATCTTCAACGCGAAGACAACTGCTGCAAGCTCCATGTTGTGCGTAGGATACTGTCTTTCATGATCCTTTAATTGACGAGAAGCATAAGCAATAACCTTTCCCCGCTGCATAAGTACACATCCCAATCCCAGCTTTGAAGCATCACTATAAATAACAAAATCTTCCGAACCTTTAGGTAGTGATAGAATCGGTGCGCTGCACAGTTTCTCTTTCAATATCCGGAATGCCTCGTCTTGTTCTGCTTTCCATTCAAACTTCAGGTTCTTCCGGGTCAGCTTAGTCAAAGGCGTTGCAATACGAGAGAAGTCTTTTATAAATTTCCGATAGTAGCCGGCTAAACCCAGAAAACTACGTACTTCGGTTGCTGTCTTCGGCGGTTCCCACTTTTCAATTGCTTCCACCTTTGTTGGATCAACTTGGATACCTTTCTCAGAAACCACGTGCCCCATAAACTGAACTTTCCGTAGCCAGAATTCACATTTAGAAAATTTTGCATACAACTTTTCCTTTTTTCAGTTGCTCCAGAATCCAACGAAGATGTTGCGCGTTCTCTTCCTTGGATCGGGAATAGATAAGGATATCATCGATAAATACAATAACAAATTTATCGAGATACGGATTACATACCCGATTCATTAAATCCATAAAGGCAGCTGGAGCGTTTGTCAGTCCAAACGGCATCACTAAGAATTCGTGATGACCATACCTTGTTCGAAAAGCAGTCTTTAGAACGTCTTCTTCTTTAACTTTCAACTGGTGATAACCGGATCTTAGATCAATCTTGGAGAAATAGCAAGCTCCAACTAACTGATCGAAGATGTCATCAATTCGGGGTAACGGATACTTGTTCTTTATCGTACGCTTATTCAGTTTTCGGTAGTCGATATATATTCTCATCGAACCATCTTTCTTTTTCACAAATAACACTGGTGCTCCCCACGGTGAAGAACTAGGTCTGATGAAGCCTTTATCGGATAGATCTTGTAGTTGCGCCATCATCTCTTTCATCTCTGGAGGTGCCAGACGATAAGGTGCACGGGCTACAGGAGTGGCTCCAGGAATCAGGTCTATACCGAACTCTACTTGTCTAACAGGCGGAAGACTATTCAAGTCTTCGGGAAATACTTCACGGAATTCACTAACAATAGGAATATCTTCCATCCTATTCTTTTCTGGCTTAATATCTATCACGTAAGCCAAGTAACTCTAACAACCCTTATTCACACACTTACGGGCTTTTATCATAGATATAAGGCTAGACTGATGATTCCTACGATCACCATAAATCACTAATGGTCCCTTCTCAGGTAATACCACATTTATTAACTTCTTATCACACACTATGTTAGCCTGATTCTCGGCTAACCAGTCCATTCCCACTACGACGTCAAACTCTATCAAAGTTATAGGAAACAATTGTATCGGCACTCTACACTCCTCTATACTTATCACACAGTCATCAAATACTTCTTTAACTGACACTTGATTATCATTTGCCGTATCTACTGATAGAGCATATTCTAGCATTTTAGGTTTCAAACACAGGCAAGCAGCAAACGCAGGAGACACAAACAATCGGTTTGCACCGGAATCAAATAACACCTTAGCACGTGTAGAGTTTATTAAAAATGTACCTGTGACCACATCCGGAGTTTCCTCCGCTTCTTTCTCAGTCATTTGAAAGGTGCGACCCCTGGTTACTGGCGGTTCCAGTCTTGGTATTACTGGTTTAACAATTGCTGGCCTGCCCGATGACCCACCTTGCTGTATCCTCCCCCGCGGACAGTACGACTGAAGGTGATCCGGAGAATTGCATAATAAACATAATCGCGTTACCTTACAATCTTTAATAACGTGTCCGGTCTTCCCACACTTATAACACGCTCGTAAATCACCTTGGCAATTTCCTTGGTGGACACCGTTGCACTTCTGACATGGTCTTTCCGCTGGTCGAAACGGCGGACGGTTATCATACCTCTGAAATCGGGACTTCTTCGGATCGTGTTGTGGTCCTTCCCACTTTCTCTTACCGATACTTTTATCGCCAGCATCCCTTCTAATATCTCTTTCAACATTCTCCGCGGCATCATCGCCTTTTCGTCTTCATCTCCTTCTGACTTCTGAGTTCAGCCCAAAGATAAACCTTTTCGTCTTCATCGCCTCCGTAGCAACGTAATATTATGCGAACCGAGACTTTTCCAGAAAGCTAGCGGTGTAGTCTCGAACGGATAAGTTTCCTTGTTGCAAGTTCATAAATTCCCCTTCCAATTGTTTGACGGCTGCTTGGGGACAAAATGCGTTCCTGTAGGCTATCACAAATTCTTCCCAAGAGAGGGTAGAATAAACATCAGATCCTTTAGAATGAATAAAAGATTCCCACCAATACAAAGCATCCCCTTTTAACATTGTTGTCCCATATAATACCATATCTTCATCTGCACACTTGCTTGTCTTGAAAATAGCTTCTATTTCCTTCATCCATCTCATTGCTTTCACACGATCCATGTCTCCTAAGTAGGTCGGAGGTCTACAGCTCAAAAACATTTTGTAGTCGCACCTCCTTTGTATTGGTACAACAGTTGGTGTGATTAGCATTTTATCTTCCGGTCCGGGATCCGGTATTCCAGTTTCATTATGATGGTTTCGATCAAACATTGTTTGTATGCTAGTCTGCAATCTTCCCATTTCTGCCATTAGATCATCCCTGGTAACAAACTCTGTACCATGTGGCTGGACTCTGCCTCCGGCTCGACCTCCAGCTCTACCCCCGGTTCTACCCCCGACTCTGCCCCCAGTTCTGCCTCCCCAGTCCCCCGTTCCTATCGGCGGATTCGTACTATTCGGATTTCTTCCTCCTCCTCGATTCGAATTCCGTGTACCGCTTGCCATTCTATAGATTTAAACAAGGTTAATATACACATAAGCACATACCCCATATAACAAGGTATTCCAGTTCACACATGTACCTGTAAGATCACAATTACACTGGCCAGGTGTAATATGAAATTACCTTACATGATGTTCCTTCTACCTTTTATACTTAATATCCCAAGGTTCTACAATAATAGGGACATCCTACTTCACATGCAGTTTAAGTCTAGGTACAGATACAAATACCTAAATCCCTTAAACTAAGGCTCTGATACCATTTGTATCAACCCAAATTCCTTATACACATTAAATCACACAATGTAACATAACATTGATATAACAAACGAAACATCATATTACAAGTACGGTCCATCAGAAGAAGCCATTCTACTACAAACTTCTTACGTAGTCTTTTACAATCAGAAGAAGCCATTCTACTACAAACTTCTTACTAAATACATACATAACATTTAATCATTATAATTCAACTGCTAAACATGCCAAAATCTTCGTCATATAATCCTTCACAAAAGCCATCCATCGATTACTCAAATTACTTGCTCTTACGCGATCCACCACCTGGAATACATATTTTTAAAACGAAAATAAGGGTTAGACACGATGGTATAAGTAAGAAAATCCCTGTTAGTTTGAAACCATTTATATAACTTCATTTATGTAAATCACGCAACACAATCACATATATCCAATTAAGCTCACATGTCATGTACCTTCCCTTCTCATTCCTCCTGGCCATATTAGTTGGTTGCAAGCCAACTAATAATTTACAACGCTGTACAGCATCTACAGCCAAACAACGCTATACGGATTCTATAGCCAAACACACCGGTCCTAAGCCCGGCCAAAGTATTATAACACATTATAATACTCATGTAAATATAATACCTCAATATATTATAATTCACATATCAACACATAATCACCAATTATCACATTCCCAACCCATACATATATGTATCCTAGTTAAAAACGCTTTTAAAGTAAAACTCACCTGTTTGTTTAACAACACTCATTTCAGTCCTCCACAAAGAATTCTGCTTTCACCTTCGATTCACAGTATCTGAAACAATCATGTGCAAATATTGTTTTACCACTTTGAACACATAGAGCTTGCTTGGATTAAGAGCTTTAGATAACTCTATCTAACTCTTATCCTCAATTGTCTTTCCCAACCCGAGCTTAAGTCAAGTCCACAGTACTTTCGGTCCTTATTCAGTTCCTATCCATGAATTAACAAGACTCGGGCTACTGGACACATAAAAGCATCTAAACTCATCAATTTGACCAATCAGCCAAAGTATCCGGAAACCATAGTTTATCCGGACAACATTACTTTTACGGACAGCATAACTTTTCCGGACAGCACCACTAATCCGGACAGCACAACTAATCCGGTTAGCATCCGGACACTAAAGAAATCCGGATACTATTCGGCAACTTATTTTTAACCGGAAACTTAATGAAAAGAAGACTTACCCGGATAAATAACTCGTACGGACATCTGCAGAACACTATCCGGACACCACCAACAAAGTTACCCGGACACTCCCAAAAAATCACCCGGACACATTCATAGTGTCCGGACACCTCTGACGGTTTGCCCTATTTCTACCCAGAATCCGACTGTGATTTATACCAGATCGATTTTGATGATTTTAATTCGACAGAAACTTCCTATTAGCAATTACAAACATAAATTGTAAAGGAAACATACCTGTAATCTCTTCCAAGTACACCAATTGATGCCTTAAGCTAGCTTTTCTTCCTTTCTTCTTTTCTTCCAAAACACACACACACCAAATTGCTTTTCTAGATAATATCTGCTGTTTTGAAATATCAGATTAACTAAGGGATAATATCTAACCCATTTTTACCCTTTAAACGCTAAGCTATCCCTTAATGACCCAAAATACCCTTAACTCCTAATTTAACCCAAATTCACCCTAAACATTAATTATAAAGTCAAATAATTTTAACGGAACTAACTTTTAACTAACGAACTTACCCGGGGTATTACACTAAACGACAAAGAACAACTTGGAATGTTCAACAAGAATGTTGATTAGGAAAGATTTATTGGCTATTCATCCACATCTAAAGCCTACAGAGTCTTCATCTTGAAATCAAGAATGATTCTGGAAAGTATCAATGTATCTTTTGATGATTCATTTTAGGATACTTCTGAGAAAATTAGCTCAGAACTTGGGCTAAACAAGCAAGCCTCTGGCACATCAATCACTCGAGAAGCTGAACTCAATTTATTGTTCGAGGAAATGTTTGATGATAAAGAACCCTCTGTGACTGGTCACAGAGCTTTTGGAATCCAAAACTCTGCAGACCAGGCTCCACAAGGTATGTCTCTTACTGGTCGTTTGAATACTTCACCCTCCTCAACTTCACCCTCCTCAACTACGTGTGTACGTGTGCATGCACAAGATACTACAGAGAATGACAAGGATTACACACTAGACCAAACTGAAAATCCAACACCTGTGACCACAGAGGATTCCCCACCAGAGCACGATGAGAACTCTACACCAATTACAACAGAGGTATCGACTCCAACTCATGCAGAGAATTCAACTCCTGGGCTGAGAACCAATGACATATCTTCTACAACAGAAGTGGTGCATGAACCGACAAATATACCTACAGAGGTAGAACATGATGCTGCTAATGACCATATTCCTCGGATGACCAAATGGACAAGGAGTCATGCACATAGCAAAATCATTGGTGATCCTTCTGACAAATGGAAGACTCCATCAGCCACTGCAATTTTTGTTTCTATATAAACTTTATGAGTGTGATCGAACCAAAGAAGGTCTCTGAATCCCTAGAAGATCCAAACTGAGTAGAAGCTACGCAAGAAGAGCTTTTACAATTTGAGCGCTACAAAGTCTGGTACTCTCCCGTTGATGCATTGGAGTAAAGGGGTGTGGTTTAGTGCGTTTATCCCAAAGCATTCTTTTTGCTTATGGTTGGCTTATAGGAGGCGTTTACCGACTCAAGATAGGATCGCATCGTGGAAACACGATCCACCGGATCCTCGTTGTATTTTTTGTTCGGCTTGCATGGATTCTCATGTCCACCTGTTTTTTGAGTGCCTTTTTGCGAAAGAAGTTTGGCATGGAGTTAAGGATGAGTTTAGCATGGTTCTACCAGATGCATGGGAATCGATTGTAACCATTTTGGGTAACCCATGGAAGACGATTCATCGATTGGCCATCGCGGCTTCGGTTTACTTGGTGTGGCAAGAGAGAAATCGAAGATTCTTTACGAATCAAAGGCGTACAGCTATGCAGATCATTAAAGAGATTTAAGGTATTGTACTTATGCGGATGGCTTGTAAGATCAATTTGAAGGTGGCGGTGGCTTCGCATGAAGATGGGTGAAACTTTGTTTGTTGTTCCCGGGTGTGGTTCCTCTCGGTTGGGGTGGGGTTTTATTTTGTTTTGCATGCGCTTATTGTCTCTTTCGCTTTGCTTTTTTTGGGTGTTAGTGTTATGGTGGTCGTTTAAAGCCGTTTGTGGCTTCGTTGTCTTTTGGGGCGCTTTGCCTTAAACTCTTTGTATTTATTTCGTTTTTAATGATGTACCTGGAATTTTCCTCCAAAAAAAAAGTCTGGTCCCTTGTACCATTGCCAAAAGGAAAATCTGCTATAGGGACCAAATGGGTTTTCAGGAATAAAAAGGATGAAGATGGAATTGTCATTAGGAACAAAGCAATATTGGTGGCTAAAGGACACTGCCAAGAGGAAGGGATGGACTACGAAGAAACCTTTGCCCCTGTCACACGCTTGGAGGCTATAAGAATCTTTCTAGTAATTGCAGCCCATAGAGGTTTTAAGGTGTATCAAATAGATGTAAAGTCCGCCTTTCTCAATGGTAAACTACAAGAAGAAGTATATGTTCAACAACCACCGGGATTTGAGAGTTCCAAGTACCCAAACCATGTTTACTTTCTAGATAAGGCCCTCTATGGATTAATACAGGCCCCAGAGCTTGGTATGAACGTCTCTCAAATTTCTTGCTTGTAAATCAATTTGGAAGAGGTACAACCGACACCACATTTTTTATAAAAGAAAGAAAGGTGATCTTTTACTTGTACAAATATATGTGGATGACATTATATTTGGCTCTACCAATGAAGAGTACTATAAGAAGTTTGAAAAACTCACGAGGAGTGAGTTTGAAATGAGCATGATGGGAGAACTTAACTTCTTCCTCGGGCTTCAAGTCAAACAAACAACAAAGACTATTTTCATAAATCATTCAAAATATCTTTATGATATTTTGACAAAATACAAACTGTTGGTTCCGTTTTTACTTAACAATGATGATTATATCTATTAGTTCAAAACAGGATGATGTGCGGAAGCGTTTTAGAGATCTAATAAGATATTTAAGGTAGAAGAACACACTATATCAAATACATGAGATGTAAATAACACAAGTTTTAACTCAATAACCTACTGTATATTGATATAAATAGAACACCAATAACACCGAAAGTATTACAAGAATTCTGCTCTAATGGTGTGTGTATCGTGCAAAGCTTAATTGAAGAGCTCAACATGAGCCTTCTATTTATACTACTTCTAAAGGGGACAAGGTGGAGACAAGAAGTACTAAGGTACAAAGACACTATCGTAGAACAGTGACAGGTACAACGTTGCTGTAGTGCGCCGCACTCTACAAAGGCTGCAACCCATCAGAGGTTGACACGTGGAGGCAGTAGGGCGAGCCTTGTACGAATGATCTTCAAGATCTGCATACAATAGTAAACGTGAGTAGCACGATCGTCTTTGTCTTGATCTTCAAGTATTCTTCTAAGTCTTTAGTCTTCATACCACAGAGGCTCTGCCAAACATGACAGAGGCTCTGTGGCCTTGTCCTCTGAGAAGAGTCTTAATGCGATTCTTCACTTCAGTCTTCTCGGAGACTCGACAGAGGCTTCTGTCGAATACTTCTATACTTAGCCTATTTTTCAATACTTCTCAAACAATAAAGATTGGAGCTATCAATCTCCCCCTAAGTGTTGAAGAATTTTTTTTTGAAGGGTGCATGGTTTTCTAGGATAAGTACACGACAAGAGGTATTTGACCTCTGTAAAATATTTTCTTTTCATATAAGATTATGTCAGAGGCATTTACATTTGATTACATGATGAAAGAAAAAGTGGCAGAGATTTGTAGACTAACTCAGACGTTGGCGTTTTGGAAGTCGTTGAAACTTCTGTTGTCGAGTCCTACTTCTTTGAGCTCATGATAGATTCTGATGCAGAGGGTTCTGAAGTTGATTACTGAGTCGATGACCTCTACCAGTCTATATGCGGAGGCTTTATCCTTCAATTCCGTTCCTCTGTGCTCCATGAGGATGGCTCTGAACTCTGTCAAAGTACTTGTTGCATACTTTTGACAGTCCATCTCTAGGAACAGTCTCGACTTCCCAACAGGATCTTGATAGACTAACCCAACCTTTGGAAATGTAATGATTGAGTTTGGTATGGCAGAGGATGCGCAGTCATCTTCTGGTGGATTGAGACTTAGATTTCTCACTGCAAGATCTTGTCCTACTTGGAAATCGACTAGGTTGTATAGCATAAATTTCTCACGCATGGCTTTCCTGATCACCCTGTATGCCCTTCGATTTGCATCTGTCGTGAAGTTCTGTTTTGTCCAGTTCAGAAGGTTAGGTAGGTCGTAGGGGCTTAAGTTCCTAAGGTCAGCGTCTGAGAATTGGTTCTAGGTTCTGTCCATTCTTTTGACCTTATAGATGTTGTAGAAGATCTTAGGTGTGGTTCTGGTGTGAGAGAACTTACAGTATATGACCTTGTCGATTTTGGAGATTGAGTAGACTTGGTTGACGGGCTTGGGTGTTGTTCTTGTGAAGATGTGATCGAGCTCCACACGGAAGTAGGGGTCTTGAATGGATGGTGGCATAGAGTCTACAACGGATCTGTTGTACAGGTATCGGTACACCACTTCTTCCATTTGTCGTGGAGGTGCACCAGGTGGGGGCATGGGCCTTCGCAGAGCATCCAAATGCCCTTTTATCTGAGCGACTCTGTCCTCTGTAGGTTTTGCCTTTGGATCCAGGACAGGTGTGTCTGACAGAGGGGGAATGCTGAAGGCCCAATCTTCTTCTTCAGGTTTGGGTGTGACATAGGCGTCGAAAGCACTTTTAATCAATTTCTCTGCTGGTTGATGCTTTGGCTTCTTCTTTTGTGGTCCCTCTGTCATAATTCCCTTTCCCATGTCTTTAGGCTTTTCTGCTTGTCGTGACGCCTCTGAGGTTTTGGCACTTATGCTTCTGAGGGCTTGATTGGTGATGTGGGTTTTGTTGGAGAGGCTTCAGGTGTTTTGCTCAGATATTTTCTGTGTTTGTGAGCAACAGACTTGGTTCTTTTGATTTTGGGTGTGGGTGATGGAGATTTTGTCTTCTCGGCTTCTGGTGTTGGGGATGGTAGTTTAGGTTCCTCTGGTGTTTTTGGTGGTGGTGAATGGGTGGGTTGATCTTCTTCTGACGAGGTGAGGATTTGGACTTATTCGGTTGTTTTGGGGATTGGAGACGGTGGATCTTCTATAGGTATAGAGGTTGTCTCCACAGAGCTAGGAGTTGTCTCTATGGTCTGTTGCTGATGTTGATCTTGGGTGGTTTCAGGTACTTGGGTTTTGATTAGGATTTCTTCAGGGGATGTTTTCACAGAGGTGGTTGTTGCCTCTGTGGTCTGTTGTTGATTTCTTCCTTGGGTTTGAGTTGGAGGAGCTTGGGAAACAGGTTCTGCTGAAATTGGTGGAGCTGGTAGACCTCTGGTTGCAGCTTTCTCCCCTTTCTTCTCCCCCTCAGGATGATCTGATGAATCATCAGAATCATCATCAGAGTCAACCTGACCCTTATCTTTGGTACCCTCTGCCCTGCATGATGCTTCTGGTTTCTTTGGAGGAGTGGCACCTGCGGCTATCATCTTTGCGCACAAGTCATCGCAGATGCCAAGAAGATTTTGTACCTCTGCGTCTGTGTTGAAGCGCATCTTGCCCACGCTTGCTCGAAAGTCTTTAACGTAGTTGGTGTTGGCAGCAGTGAAGGCTCTAATGAACTCTGTGACTTGATCGAGGATCCCTTGTCCAAGTTCTGTGATTTTGGCTCTGGTCATGTAGTCGGAGGGCTACATGGCTAGAGTTTCTCTTGTTGCTTGTTCTCGGACATGCTCGAGGGCCTTCTTCAGATCTTCTGGTGTAAGGCCCGGAGAGGTTGGGGATTGCTCTTTCTTCAACTTTTCAAGTAGGTCCTTAACAGAGCTTTGGAAGGCAGAGGTTGTGGCCTTCTCAAATTCAGCATCAGTAGTGGTAGCAGAGGTTGTTGCAGTTGCATTTATCTAGGCGCAGGCATTTTTCACCTCTGTGGACAGGTTGTCCACTTTGGTGTTCAGATCAGTGATGGCCCTTGATGTGGTCTCTGCAAAAGAGTCAAGAGAGCTTTTCAACTCTCCCAACGAGGTGGCCACAGAGGTGACAAGGGTTTGGAACTCATCCCTTGAGACATGTGGACCTAAGGTAACCTCTTGGTGAACACATTCGTCCCCAGAGTGAGTCCGTGTTCTTCGGACACCTTCTTTCGCCCCTGTTTGTATGTTGAGGGCGGAAGAATTTTCCTCTAATCCTCGAGCAGAGGCTTTTTGGGCCTCAGACTCTATAGAGGTTCTGTCAAGGACATTGTCCTAATCCACTCTAGAGGTGGGTACAAGATTATCCTTAAGTTGACTTGGGGACTTGTCTAGAGTCCATTCGTCCATGTGTACTCTAGGCCCCTCTGAAGGGCCGATTGGACTTAGGTGTGTGTGCGTGTCAGAGGAAACAAATTCCTCTGTAGGTTTATCAGATGTGATTTGGGACGATGGATCACGAACTAAAGGTGAGTCCTTTGGAGAGGACTCCCTCAGAATAGTTTCCCCGGCTAAGATTGGTACAGAGGTAGAAAGAGCTACCTCTGCCCGGTCAGTTTGGGGTGGGGTCGAGCTGTGCTGCTCTTTTTCAATAACATCTTCTGCCACTAGACCGGCGGTGTTAGAAATGTGGGTTGCACTGGAAGTTGGTTTGGGTTGTGTGCCTTTTCTATCTTCGGCATCTTTTTGGGCTTCACCCTCTGTCAAACATCCTAACCTAACGGTTTTTCTGTTAGCCTCCATCTCATCAAAGTTGTCCATATTCTCTGGATTTTTTCTATGTACATCATAGCCTGGATGAGTATAGTGGAGGAAGAGGTTCTAGATTGCTTCTGGGGTTTTTCCTTGAGGACCTGCAGCGGTTCTGTCATCTTCATCCAAATCAGAGTCAACTTCTATGACTTTGAAATCTGGATTTTCACTTGACCAGTTTGATAGGGCCTCACAATCCCATCCTGAGGTATCTAAAGTATTTGCAATTTCAGGGTGTTCAAGGAAAGCGTTGAAGTCACCCTGATCTGCCTAGTTGATGGGATTCGGCGATGGCAGAGGTTTAGTAGGGGCTTCTTCTTCCATATCGGCTTCCTCTGTGATGGTTTGCAGAGGAGTATGGGGCTTCTTGGTTTTCTTGCTCTTTGTGCGCTTGGGTTTGGGGGCACCATCCTCTGAAGACTTGTGTTTTCTCTTCTTTTTCTTATCTTTAGGAGGAGGTGCAGAGGATCCGACCTCAGTTTCTGCTGGTGGGGACTGTTAGGGTTGGGCCACACTTGTAGAAGTCCCCTCTGTAGTTTTCTTTTTCTTGTGGACTTTCTTTTTTTTGGGAGTGGTGGCAGAGGGTTTGCTCTTAGGAGTAGGGAAGAGAATTGTATTTCTCAGAGCATGAAAATTCCCTTGTATTCGTTCATGCTTAGCAAAGGCCACTGCCCATTCTTCTTCAGTCATCTTATCTACTACCTTAGATCCTATGGGAATTCCAAGACGCGGGGGTGTCACAGGACATGGTTCTGGAGTTCTATGATCGCGTATGTATTCTAACCTAAGGGTCTCATTCGTAGCACATCCCAGAAGTACGGTTGGCAGAGGCCTGCAGAATTTGAATCCTTACAAGTGCTCGGTTGGGACGTTCTTTGCCAGAGGGTATATTTTGACGGTTGGTCCCTCCATTGGCCATTTCTCTAATAGTAGCAGAGGTTCTAGGAGGACATCTAGGATTCGCCGGTATTGCAGTGGGGGGAGATTTTCTGTCGTGGGTCCTTTGGCTCTCTGGGAGGAGATTATGCGGTCAATGGTGTTAATCATTTCCCATACATAATAGCCATGACATGGTGAGAAGTTTGGTCTGGACTACCCACCTTCCCAGTTAGACATCTGTTGAGAATGGAGAAGAGAGTATTCCACAGAGGTGGGAATCTATTTCTTCTGAAGTCATTTTGTTTATGCAGAGCTCTGTGTCTGTGGGTTCCTCTGCGTACTTCTTTATGCCTAGAAGACCTCTGGTGGGTAGACCGAACTCAAGTGAGAACATGGTTCTGTTGAACTTGAGTTCAAGGTGTTCGTATTTGTCAGGTTTTGAGATATAGCCTTTGATCTGTCTGTCTTCTGGGTCATACCTACTGCTCTGCCAGAATTGATTGAGGTATCTGGCAGGAATTTTATTGACCGTTTTGGTTAATAGAGGGTTGAGGAAATGGTTTTCCAGAATATGAAGTAGGATGGCATGTTCTTCCCTAAATGCGGTTTTTGAGGGAACCAGGTAGTGGTTATTGGATTTTAAAGGAAGTACACGTTCAAAGTGTTCATCTTCGATGAAGTTTAGAAGGTGAGTGGTCGGAGCAAAATCTATTGATTCACCGGAGTTGTCTTGTTCTAGGTTTCCGGCTATTTCTGGGTTCTGTGAGTGCTCAGAATGAACTGGGGAGTTCTCCGGAGCGTTGGAGGTGGACGCCATTGAGTTAATCTTGAAGAAGGTGAGTAGAAAATTGAAGTTGCAGGTTTTGCAAAGTTCGCCAGAGGTAATGAGGAGAGGAAGTTCGTAAAAGTTGAGAAGAAGTGGTAAGTGGGGTTTTATACTGAAAAGATAACGGTAGAATCTGAAGAGGTAAATAGGTGAAAGCGAATAATATTCGGGGTCCGTAATTGAGTACATACGGCTGGGTTCAAATTTCAGAATAACGTGTGCCACGTCAGAGGTGTCAGAGCACGATTAGACGTCGTGTGCGGCCCATTAATGCTAGGCGCGTGGGCTATTCCTCTTTACGATGACTGTTACTTTCCAGAAATAACCCGCATTGTTACAGAATTTCCATAAAAGCCAAGTATCAGAAACGACATAAGCTCTGTAGTGGAATGAGCTATGTGGTCTGAAACTTGCTTTTCATCTTCTCTATGCTTGCACCTTTACCAAAAACGTTTGAAAAAGCATTGGAAGTGATCGATAGAACTCTAGTGCTGAAATTGCATTCACAGAGGCTTTGAGGCTCTGTTGGAGCCAACAAAGGTTATATGAGTGGAAATTTCAAATAACTAAAAATCCATATAACGTTTTGATCATCCAAGTTTTTTATTGTTTTAAGCACTGTTTTTAGGACGTATTTGGAAGTTGGTGTCCTAGAAAACTGTTTTTGAAAAAGGTTTTATGCGAGTAACCTTTGAATACCTTGGTTGGTCAGTCATGAGTTCTTTGTTGGAGTGAACTCTGTGACTAGAAACCTTCTTTCAGTATCTTGGTCCGTGCAATTGTATAGAAGAATCTTTGAAGACTTTGAGGTTGATCGATAGAGTTCACGTATGAAATTTGCAGTTATAGAGAATCTGGCTTACAGAGACTCTGTTGAGCTCAACAGAGGCTCTATGACCTTAAATTTCTAATAACTGGAAGCTCAAAAATCTTTTTTGATCATTAATGGTTTGAAATGTCTTAAACAGTGTTTCTAGGACATATTTGGAAATTTGTGTCCTAGAAAATTGTTTTCAAAAAGGATATGTATGAGGTACTTACCTTTTGGCTCTCCTTTGCTCGGCAAAAACCTTAACATCTGTGAATATGGTTGATCACTACTCTTCTTTGGCTCCCCCTTGAATTGACAACTTCTGTAGTCTAATTCAAGTTCTCCTTCTGCTCCCCCTTGACCTAAGCTTGGATAAAATGAGATAAGCAATTCATAGAGCATAGGTCAAGCTCACCAGAGGCTCTGTGGATATTGTCAGAGGTTCTGAGAATTCACACAGAGGCTCTGTTGGGCACAGAACTTTTGGTGATAAACAATTTACATGCAGAAGAGTTCAAATATATACATATATACAAGAGGATCAAGTCTTACTTACAGAGGATTCAACACATGTTTATCATACCCAACTTACTTACCAAGAAAAGGAATCTTTTCTCATCTAGTGCCTTGGTAAATAAGTCTGCAAGATGGTATTCAGTGGACACAAAGTGCATTTCGATTGTGCCATGTTCAACATGATGCTTCAGAAAGTGGTACCGGATATCGATATGCTTTGTTTTTTAGTGCTGTACTGGATTGGCTTAGATGGATATGGCACTTTTTGAATCACATAGGATGGGTATCTTGTATATGGTGTAACCATAGTCCTTTAGCTGAGTTTTCGTCCACAGAACTTGGGAGCAACAGCTAGCAGCAGCAACATATTCAGCTTCTGTTGTAGATGTAGACACACAGTTCTGCTTCTTCGAAGTCCAGCTGACTAGTTTACCTCCCAGGTATTGACAACTCCCAGAGGTACTTTTTCGATCAAGCTTGCATCCTCCATAATCTGAATATGTGTATGCCTTAAGACCAAAGCCAGAGTTCTTCGGGTACCAGAGCCCAAGATTTTTGGTCCCTTTAAGGTATCTAAAGATTCTCTTCACAGCAATAAGGTGGGATTCCTTTGGGTTAGCTTGATATCTTGCACATAGGCATATGGCATACATTATATCAGGTCTACTTGCAGTTAAGTATAAAAGTGACCCAATTAAACCTCTGTAGAGCTTGCACTCTACAGATTTGCCATTTGGATCTGAATATAACTTGTTTCCAGTGGCCATTGAGGTCTTCATTACAGAGGCATCAGAGAGACTGCATTTTGAAAGTATATCAGAGACATATTTAGCTTGATTTATAAAAATTCACTCTGATGACTGTTTTACTTGGAGTCCGAGGAAGAAGGTTAATTCTCCCATCATAGTCATTTCAAACTCACTCTGCATGAGTTTTTCAAAATCGTTGCACTGTTATGCATTTGTAGACCCAAAAATAATGTCATCCACATAGACCTGTACAAGCAGAATCTCATCACCTTTTCTTTTGTAAAACAAAGTAGTATATGTCGTACCTCTGTCGAAATCATTATTGAGAAGAAAGGTTGAAAGACGTTCGTACCATGCTCTTGGAGCCTGTTTCAGTCCATATAGAGCTTTGTCGAGATAGTAGACGTAGTTTGGGTAATTGGCATTTTCAAACCCTGGCGGCTGCTGGACATAGACTTCTTCTTGAATTTTACCATTTAGAAAGGCAGATTTTACATCCATTTGAAAGACTTTAAAACCTCTGTGGGCTGCGAAGGCTAAGAAGATTCTTATAGCTTCGAGCCGTGCGATAGAGGCAAAAGTTTCATCATAATCAATGCCTTCTTCATGGCGATATCCCTTGGCCACCAATATCGCTTTATATCTAATAACCACCCCGTCCTCATCATTCTTGTTTCTGAAGACCCATTTAGTCCCTATTGCTTGTTTCCCTCGTGGCAGAGGAACTAGGGTCCATACCTTGTTTCTCTCAAACTGTAGAAGCTCTTCTTGCATAGCATCTACCCAGTTTGGATCATTTAGGGCTTCAGAAATACGTTTTGGCTCGATCACACTGATAAAATTTGTAAAGAAACAAAAATTTGCAGTGGCTGATCTTGTCTTGACTTTCTCAGAAGGATCGCCGATTATAAGGCTCGGAGGATGGCTTTTCGTCCACTGTGTTGTTCTTGGAAGATGGTCATTAGTGTCATCAAGATGAACTTCTGTTGTTGCATCCTGTGGTTCTGGTGCAACCTCTGTAGAGGATGGTACTTCTGTGCTTGTGCTTGGTATTTCAGCTTGTGGGTCAATAGGGATTAGAGTTGGAATTTGTTCCTCTGAGGAAGTAGAGATTGAGTCCTCGTTTTCCTCTGGTATTGATTCCTCTGTAGTAGCTGGAGTTGGTAATTCAGGAGCCTCTGTTGTTGAGTCATTGGTCGTAACATCTTCTGTTCGCTCCCCCTCGGCACGTGCATCTGTATGATTCACAGAAGATAATTAAGTATTCAATGGACAAGTTAGAGATATACCTGACTCAGTCTGGTTTGCAGAAGATGTTTCTCCAAAGGCTCTGGCAGCTCCAGCATAGGGATCAATATCATCATGGAACATCTCTTCAAATAGCAGATTTAGGTCTGCTTCTCTTGTCTTTGAGATGCCAGAGGATTCCTTTTTCAGACCGAGTTCTGAACTGACTTGTTCAGAAGTCGTTTGAAAAGAATCGTCAAAAGAGACATTTATGCTTTCCAGGATAGATCGAGACCGCAGAAGATATACTCTGTAAGCCTTTGAAGTGGCAGAGTATCCTATGATTTTTCCTTCATCAGCTTTCACATCGAACTTTCCTCTTGCTTCTCTATCATTTAAGACGAAGCACTTGCATCCAAATACATGGAAGAACTTGATGTTTGGTCGCCTTTTGTTGATCAGATGATACGGTGTCTTGATGTGCCTTTTGACTATGGATGATCGAATTTGGGTATAGCAAGCTGTTGATATAGCTTCTGTCCAGAAAGAGATTGGTAATCCAGATGCTGTCAGCATAGTTCTTGCAGCCTCTACAAGCGTGTGGTTCTTTCGTTCAACCACGCCATTCTGTTGTCGGGTGCTTGCAGCAGAGAAGTTATGTGAAATGCCTTCTTCTGTAATATAGACTTCAATGACAGAAGTTTTGAATTATGTGCCATTGTCGCTTCGTAATTTCTGAATCCTGCACTCATATAGAACTTGGATTCTTTTAAGTAAATTTATCAGATTGTTTGGAACATCTTATTTCTTTCTGACAAATTCAACCCATGTAAATCTTTAGTATTCATCGATCAAAACAAGTATATATTTCTTGCCAACTAGGCTCTGTGTAGCGATTGGACCGCAGAGGTCAACATGAAGCATATATAGAGGCCTAGGGCACGACACATCAGTCTTGCCTTTATGGGAAGCTCTTTTGAGTTTTCCCGTTTCGCAAGCAGAGCACAAATGATCTTTATTAAATTTGACATTTGGCAGACCTTTGACTAAATCAAGTTTGACAAGCTTGTCTAGAGTATGAAAGTTTAAATGGCAGAACCTGTTATGCCATAACCAGGCTTCTTCATTTTTACAAGCAACAAAGCAGAGCTTGTCTTCTTTGTTCTTGACGCCGAAGTTCATAAGATATAGATCTCCCCTTCGTTCAGCCCGCAGAAGTTCGACTCTAGTATCTTTTCCCTGCAGAGAGCAGAAAGTTCTTTTGAACATTACATCAAAGCCAGTATCGCAAAGTTGGCTAACACCTAGAAGATTGTGCTTTAGGCCATCCACATATGCAACTTTGCATACTTCAATCTTTTCCTTTTTGATGACTCCGTAGCCTTTAATGTATCCCTTTTTGTTGACTCCAAAGGTTACTGATCCTCCATCGAGTTTGTCTTTGTATGAGGATAGTAGACCTCTGTCGCCAGTCATATGCCGCGAGCACCCGGAGTCAAGATACCAGATCGGCACATACTGCTTCTGCAAGACAATCAGAGATTTTTAGGTACCCATATCCAAATGGGTCCCTTTTTGTCAGCGATCTTCAAGGTTGCCTTAGCATCCTTAGGTTTGGTTTTAACTTCTGTTAAAGAACCATTTTGTTTCTTCTTTCCCTTAGATTTTGCATTCTTTTTGGGTATAGAGAGGAAACAGTGTGGGCTAGAGAAGTGTTGGTTCAATTTATACATGAGATCAAAACAATGATAGTAATGAATGTGCGAAGAGATTTGCTTGAACTTTTCATTGAAAACATTAAATAGGGGTATACCCTAACATCTGACTTCCTATTACAAGAAGACCTATGTAAACTAGATTGTTGTTTTGAAAATCCTCTGGCGAGAGTAGACTTCTGTGGACCCCTTCCTCTGTGGTGAACTTCTTCAGGTTTCACTGTCACAGAAGCAAAAGATTTGTTATTTTCAACCCATTTACCCTTCTGTTGCCAAGTTAATTTTTCTTTAAAATGCCTCAAGGGTTTTTGTTAAACCAAGATCTAATCAAGATAGAGAAGATATGAATTCGTCATCTCATTCATCAAGAACATTGTATACAAGATATGAGTTTTTCCCTTTCTCTCTCTAAGATATGAGTTATGAATAATGAGAGCGATTCTAAGAGTCTTCTAAACTAACACACAACAAAACCTATTTATACTAAACACAATACAAGGTGTAAACAACACAATACAACTCAATACATTGACTTTGACTTTGACCTTTCTATATTTAAACCTTGAAGACATATTGCACTAACAATCTCCCCCTTGGATTCAAGGTTTAAACAAATGCGATCAGCAAGCTTTAGCTTTCTTGAAACTTCGGACTTCATCAAAGCTTGTCAAAGTCAAAAACGTCATCCAATCTTCAAACGGCAAATAACGAACTTCTTTCTTCGAACAGGAGAATATGAATCTTCACACAAAGCTTTTTAAATACAAGAAGCACAAGTTCAAGAAAAAGAGATCACTGAAAGGATCAATCGATTTTCCTCAAACTCTTGAAGAATTCTCCCCATTAGCATTGACTTGAGAATTTCATTCTTCAGTGTCGATCCTCATAAACGCGCGAGTTCAAAAGAAAGAGATCACTGAAATGATCAATCGATTTCTTAAAAACTCTTGAAGAATAAAACTCCCCCTATCATTTATTGAAACGAAGTCTTCTTTCTACAAATCTCCCTGTTGACAGTAAAACGAATCTTTGATTTTAAACTTTCTTTGAATGTCCCCCTTTTTCGATGAAAGTGAGCATCACGAGCATCGAAAATCTTTTCAATTTCAGTCACGAACAATCTCCCTCTTCAACAATATTTCTTCCCCTTGAAAAAGACGAACAATCTCCCCATAAGCGAAAGATCTTGCTCCCCCTAAAAATAAGAATTGTAGAGCAAGTTGATTTTCTCCCCCTGAAAATTTACATAAAAATCATATAAGCGCACATTTTAACAAACTTATATAAAGAAAAAATAGAATTCATTGAACAACATTTTATAACTACTAACATTTAATCATTTGAACACCAAACAAAAGAAATTCAACTTAATGAAATGTAACAGATATTTCCATCAAGTGAAATCAAATGCATGCGTTTGGATTCAAAAACAAGACATCATCGCATATCGAGTTACAAAATGTTCAATTTCATCTCCTCTATAAAATCTATTTGGTGGACTAGCATGCGAAATATGATTAGCAACAAGCAAATGCACCTCTAAAACCTATAAGAATACTTTGCTCTTACTCAAACTTTTTGTCCAAAAACAGAATTTACACAAATTTACAGGTTTATCGCTACTTTGTATTTTCCCCAAGTTTCAAGAGATGTGTGCTCTTAGGTATCTTTTCATATTGTGCTCATTGGCATCTTTTATAATCAAATAGTTTATTAAGACTAAGATACACCGTAAACGTAACTTTCTAACTGGTCCTATAGCAGGATTTGGGTCAGCCGATCCCAGACCAGTTGGCCTTAGGGGCTAGGTGACATAGAGGATGGGTATCTTGTCGATGACTCAGATCTGAATCATTTTATCAAAACACCTCAAGAACATGAAGAACACCAAAAATTCAAATTTTCTTAAAATGAGATTTAGACATCAAGACTTGGATTTTAAGGATGATTCATGTCCAAAAACAATTTTTAGGAAGGATTTTGCACAAAAACGAATCAAAACACCAACAAATTGCAAAATCACTTTTCAAAAAAAATTCACAGACAAGATTTCTAAAAAACACAAAATCTTCTAAATCTTCAAATTGACTCTCAAAAACTTGAAATTAATCAACCAAAAGTTAAAGATATGTTAGAAAACAAGTTTCTAACACAAATATGTAATCCATTTTCGCTGAAAATCACTGAATCAAAATCTGATAAACTGATCAGATTGAAAATGACGAACTGATCAGAATTCTTGAAATCCTTCAAATCGATCCTCAAAAGGATGAAATTAGCCTTCGATCCTTGAACGAAAAGTGTTCCTCTATCAAAAACGAATCCAACGATCTAAAACTTGATCAAATTCGACCAAGAATCACACAAATTTGACAAAACTCCAAGAAAACGAGATTTTCTTGAAAAATCAAGAAAATCGATCAAATTTCCTTGAGAATTCTGCAAATTTGATGTGTTAGATCAGTAGAAATTCTCCTCTAAATCTTGAACTTGCTCTGATACCAATTGTTAAACCAAGATCTAATCAAGATAGAGAAGATATGAATTCGTCATCTCATTCATCAAGAACATTGTATACAAGATATGAGTTTTTCCCTTTCTCTCTCTAAGATATGAGTTATGAATAATGAGAGTGATTCTAAGAGTCTTCTAAACTAACACACAACAAAACCTATTTATACTAAACACAATACAAGGTGTAAACAACACAATACAACTCAATACATGGACTTTGACTTTGACCTTTCTATATTTAAACCATGAAGACATATTGCACTAACAGTTTTGACGTTTTAGAGCTCGTTGGATTTTGTGAAGACACTTCCTTTTTTTGTTTGATTTTTTCAAGATTAAGAGAGGTTTTGGCTTGTATACACATGTCCAAAAAGTCTGGACAGATAGGAACACTTGTGATTTTCTCCTTGGGAGGAATAGCTCTGTTAAGAACTCCAGAGGGTAGTTTAGATCCTCTGAATCACAAGGTACTATCTCTGACTCATTTGAGTCAGTCTAAGATTCGTCAGAGGATGAGTCGTCCTCATATACAGAGGTCGAGTCATTTTGTTCTCTTTCGACCGAGGCAGGACTTTTAGAGAATGTGCCGTACTCGCTTTCTTTCTTTTCTATGAGACTATCTTCCAAGCCAACATAAGTGTCTGTTAATATTTCATCAGAGAGATTTTGATCGACAGAGGATGTACAGAGGTTTTCATAAAAGTTATTTTTCCCGATTTCCACCAACTCTTTTTCAGAGATATTTTGAAGGTTTTCTTCTGAAGAGGTAGGCTTGAACTCAGGTGCCTCTGCCAATAGTTTCTTTTCGGAGTCTATCATGCAGACAAAAGCAACATGAGTTTGAGTCTTGGGGTCACCAAACTTGAAAATTCCTATCTGATCTTGAGTTTTCAGATACTTCTTAGGTTTGGATTATCTTTTGACAGAGATTGAAGGTGACAAATCTGTGTTTTGATACCACACATTTATCATCTTCAGAGGTTTCCTCTTATGAGGTTCCCCAGAGACTTTTCGACTTTTACTTATAGAGAGTAAGTTTGGAAATCCAGGTTTTCTTGTACTTCCAATATGAAATAGAGAGGACAGAGACTTGTCTCTTTTGGTTCCAGTGTATGGATCTATATCACAGAAGCCAATTCCCCGTCTCCCTATTTGTGTATTAATTTTCTCGTACACCTTATGTGCATCTTGATATTTTTAATTAAAAGATCTCTTCTGAGTAGATCTTGACAGAGGATTTCTCTTTCCTTTTGAAAATAATGTTTAAGAGCTAGGATATTCATTCTGTCGCTCTCAACATCCATAAGTTCTTTAGATTTAGCTTTTAAATCAGAATTGAGTTCAGAAATCTTTTCTTTCAAAGGATTTAGGTGTCTGTTCCAATTTGTTTCAATTTCTTCCTTTTCTTGAAATTTTTTAGCCTTTTCTTAAGTGAGAAGTCGAGCTTCTCTCTCAAAGAAGGTGAGCTTCTTCTGAACACTTTCGCAAGTCTTTTTAAGTTCTATGTATTCTATGGTCAGTTTAAACAAATCAGCTTCTGCTTGATTAGATTAAGAGTCAGAAGTGGATACCTCACTATTAGAGTCGGAAGAGCTGACTTCTGCCATTCCACAGAACAAGGCGTTGTTGTCGCCTTCATCAGATGATTCGTCTGACAGCCAGTTCTCCTGATTCACGATTAGCGACTTCTGAGCATAATAATCCGCTTTCTTTTTGTAGAAAGCAGAATCCCTCTGAGGGCGGTTTGGGTTGCTCCTATAGTCAGCAGCATAGTGCCATGGCTTACCACAATTGAATCATCCCTGGTTATGGGGAGTGTTGGCAGTTCTGTCGTCAGACCTCTGTCGGTCACCACCTCTGTCACTCTTGTCATTTGACCTCTGTTGGTCATTTGATCCTTCTCTTCCCTGATTCCTCGAATCACCATGATCATCTCTTCCATTGCGTTCATAACCAGACTTCTTCTGGTATCCTCTGCTGAACACCCGAGTCAATAGAGCCAAAGACTTTGCTATCGAGGCCATAGTTGCCTCCTCTTCTCCCACCACCTCCTCCTCTTCACTATCAATGACCAATACCCTCTTCTTCTTCTCCTTTTTTTCTTCCACAGCTTTCTCCTTCTTCAGCTTCTCTTTAGCTTATGTAGCTTTAACAACAAGTGCAAGGGGTGTACTTACTTGTGCTTTTGCTTGTGCAATTTAAGGTTCATGGGCTGCCAACGTTCCATAAAGATCTGACAGAGTCCAGGAGTCTAAGTCCTGATTAGTTTGCAGAGACATAGACAACTGGAGCCATTCTTCATTTAGGCTCTTTAGGAACATGACAATTTTCTCCTCAGAGGTTCTGTGTATCCCGAACTTCTTGCATTTGTTGATCAGATAGTTGAACCGGTCGTATGTTGACTGCAGAGATTCTGTCGGCAGAGCTTTGAATGCATAGTATTCATTGATGCATTGGGCTATGCGGTTCTTCTGAGTCTTGGCCCCTCCCTCCAATTGTTTCTCCAGTTCCTTCCATAGATCGTATGCAGATTCACACGTATCTAGGGATTGGAAGAGGTCATTTGGGATGGCCATTATCATATGTCTTTTGGTCTTCTGAGCAACTTCATATTTGGCCTAATCTGGCTCGGACCACTTATCCTTGGTCTTTGGTTTCTCGTGCTCAGGAATCTCTGGTGTGTCATCTGTGGCAGGTACTCGAGGTACTGTGATCATTGGTACGAAGGGAGGATTTTTGATATAGTAGACAAGTTCTTCGTCAGTACCCTCGAAGAAGTGAATCATTCGTATCTTCCATTGAGGGTACTCGTCTCTTAGCAGAGTGGGTGGCTTGGTTAAAGAACCAGCGGTGAAGAAGTTGTTTGTATTCGTCATTTTGAAAGGTTTTGTAAAATATCAGAAAACAGAGTATGAAATGCAAACTTTCAGATGATGATGTGGATTCTTCGAAAAGTGTTTATAAGCTTAAAACCTTGAGCAATGCACTAAAATGGAGAGTTTTAACCGAGAAAACAGATTCTGTAGGTTTACCAAAGTCGAACTGGTCGAGAATGGCAGAAAAACAGAGTCTACTTGAAATAAACTAAGAACAAGTTAAAGTCAAGCCAAGTTTCTACCTAAAATCATTGTAAGTGAGGATCTCTTGATATGGAAAATCAAGAACCGCTCTGATACCAATTGTTGGTTCCATTTTTACTTAACAATGATGATTATATCTATTAGTTCAAAACAGTATGATGTGCGGAAGAGTTTTAGAGAACTAATAAGATATTCATGGTAAAAGAACACACTATATCAAATACATGAGATGTAAAT
This sequence comes from Saussurea involucrata, assembly GCA_033807775.1. Taxonomy (NCBI): domain Eukaryota; kingdom Viridiplantae; phylum Streptophyta; class Magnoliopsida; order Asterales; family Asteraceae; genus Saussurea; species Saussurea involucrata. The sequence continues at coordinate 65,456,175 of CM066325.1, forward strand.
AACACAAGTTTTAACTAAATAACCCACTGTATATTGATATAAATAGAACACCAAGAACACCGAAAGTATTACAAGAATTATGCTCTAATGGTGCGTGTATCGTGCAAAGCTTAATTGAAAAGCTCAACATGAGCCTTCTATTTATACTACTTCTAAAGGGGACAAGGTGGAGACAAGAAGTACTAAGGTGCAAAGACACTATCGTGGAACAGTGACACGTACAACATTGTTGTAGTGCGCCACACTCTACAAAGGTTGCAACCCATCAGAGGTTGACACGTGGAGGCAGTAGGGCGAGCCTTGTACGAATGATCTTCAAGATCTTCGTACAACAGTAAACGTGAGAAGCACGATCGTCTTTGTCTTGATCTTCAAGTATTCTTCTAAGTCTTTAGTCTTCATACCCCAGAGGCTCTACCAAACATGACAGAGGCTCTGTGGCCTTGTCCTATGAGAAGAGTCTTCACTTCGGTCTTCTCGGAGACTCGACAGAGGCTTCTGTCGAATACTTCTATTCTTAGCCTATTTTTCAATACTTCTCAAACAATAAAGATTGGAGCTAACACAAACTCTCTGACCCTTCTACTTTGAAAACCCCTATGGCCACTGGATCTAAACTACACTCAGATCCAGAGAGTAAATCTGTAGAGTGTATACTCTACAGAGGCATGATAGGATCTCTTCTGTACTTAACAACCAGTAGACCAGATATTATGTATGCTACATGTCTGTGCACGAGGTAACAAACGAATCCCAAAGAATCTCATCTTTATGCAGTAAAGATGATCTTTAGATACCTCAAAGGGACCAAATATCTTGGGCTCTGGTATTCAAAGAACTCTGACTTTGAGCTAATGGATTACACGTATTCAAATTATGAGGGATGCAAACTACACAGGAAAAGCACCACTGGAAGTTGCCAATTTCTAGGAGGAAAACTTGTAAGCTGGACATCCAAGAAACATAATTGTGTGTCTACTTCTACGGCAGAAGCAGAATATGTTGTTGCTGCTAGTTGTTTCTCTCAAGTGTTATGGATGAAAACTCAGCTCAAAGACTATGGTCTAGACATCGACAAGATACCCATCCTCTATGACTCAAAAAGTGTCATTGCCATTTCTGCAAATCCCGTACAACGCTCCAAAACAAAGCACATCGATATAAGGTACCACTTTCTAAAGCATCATGTCGAAAAAGGTACCATTGAAATGTATTTTGTGCCCACAGAGTATCAAGTTGCTGACCTTTTCACTAAAGCCTTAGATGAGAAGAGATTCTTAATTCTGGTTGGCAAGTTAGGAATGCTAAACATGAGTTGACCCACATAGCCTCTAAACCTTGGTATAGAGACTCCGATCTTGTAAATATGTACCTTATTTTTACTTCAGTACGTATAGTTAATTTCTTTCTAGAATTTCTTGGTAGAATTTCTTGCTACAGAGCTTCTTGGGTGCTGGTTCTTTTGTAAGTGACAGTCATTTATCTTTAACTTCTCTCATGTGTGTGGGCGGTGATGGAGGCGCACGTCTTCTTGTCCTAAACCGTCAGAACACACGTGGCATTCTGTGAACGGTTGTGCATTGTACCGTCGTTTTTGAAATGGTTCACACTCAAGTACGGATTCCAAATATTATCCAAATTTACTTTTAACTGTTTTTACTCATTTTTCACTCTTCTTCTCCATTTTTCACTCTCAAGAACCTTGGACGAACCTGCAACGTTTTGCTCAAGAACACTCTAAACTTCATATTTTCTTCCAAAAATCATCAATGGAATCTCCTGCTCCATCCCACCACTCGGAAAACCCAATTCCTCCAAGGAACAACGATGAAAACCATTCTGATAGTGAAGGGTTATTGAACCACGTCCCATCAACGAACCTGCAATCGTTTATCAACCACGATTGGTACCCAAATCCCCTACCCTTGAAGCCAAACAACCATTAGGTCATCCTAAACCATCAGGCTTTTTTCCAGGAATATGCACCTGTGATTAACATGTTACAAAATCATCCTCTTAATAAAAGTTTGACAATGAACACCAAAACCTTCCCAAGCTGGTACATCCACCAATTTTGGCAAAGTGCCAGATTTGACCCTGAATTTCGATCTGTTGTTGGGTATATGTCCAACCCAGACAACACCAACAACCTAGCCATAGGGATCAACAAAGCCATGATCTCTCAAAGGTTTGATCTCCCCACTCGTAACCAACTTGGCATCAGAAAGTATGCCACAGAGCCTACTGACGAAGAACTTGTGAATTTTGTAACAATGTCGGGATACAATGAACCCTTAGCCAAAAGGACAGACTTCTGAGGGAACAGGCTTCCACCTCTGTGGAACGTTCTGTTTAGCATTCTCAACAAATGCTTAAAGGGCAAAACAGGGAGTCGAGATCAGAGCTCTCACCAAATACTATCCATCATGAATGAGGTATACTTCGATCTTCCTCTTGACTACGCCAGACTTATTCTACAAGAGATTGCCTCTGCCGTGGAAAAGAAGAAGGGTCTACAACTTGTAGAGCAACCTCTGCCATCTCTACAATTCCAGAGCTTGGGGTAGTAAAACTTTTCTTTTATCCGAACATAGTTCACGTTTACCTTTTGATAATGCTCAAAGACGTATGGATAAATAAAGGTTGGACCTACCAGAGTAGAAGTCGCTATTCTATAGTAAAACATAGGGAATCCGTTCATATAATGCCGAATTCTAGGTGACTTAGTGAATTCTTAGTGGGAGTAGACACTTTTGTAAAAAGCTTTGAGATTTGATCTCTCTCTTCTGTCAAACCAAAAATAGGCTTTTTCTCTATTGTAAAATGGGTGAGGGCTCGCGAAAGGGAATAACTCTCAGTACAACCATGATGGGGGCTATAGTACTGACTATGCATAGGACTACTAAGGTGAAAAGACAGGATGTATTCCGACGAAATGCTATTGATTCTAGGAGGACTATAATGAGGGGGATGACATGTCTACTAAAGGAAAGTAGCTTTATATTGGTTCGAATCCAATTCGTGAGATGGCCATCTTGGTCATATAGATGTCTTGACACCTTTATTTTCTCATTTTCGAATGACTATCCCATTCCATTTTTGGTATAACTTCAAGCTTGCACCCGTTATACGATGCATTAGTAGAACCCCTGGGATACGACGCCATGCTCCTTGAGTATCATGGGATTGAATACCCCGACCTCCCAGAGGCTCCCGAGAAAGTTATTTCAGCCTTCCGGACATTTAAGGGCAATTCCTACGTCTCTCGTCGGTCTGAATCCCCACCCCCGCATAACACTTACTAGATTTTTAAAGAAAAACTAAAAAAGGTTCTTGATTATTACCATTTGTCCATATAATCATGTTAACAAAACCCCTTTTTGTTTGATATGATGACTTGAAAAGAATCAATAGTTTGGACAAAACTATGGCCATGCAGGAGAGTTTCTGCATCTGCAAAGGTTGCATCTTTGATCCCTAGAAGGGATCTCTGTTCAATTCCACATGACAACACTATTTCCATCTCTTATAAGGAGCGAGGCCACGATGGAAGAGATCAAACACGGGAATAGGAAGTAATTCCATTACATTTTTTTCATTTTTCTAGAGGGAGGTGGAGAAAGTGGACAAAACAGACTCGCATTTCTCCTCGAACAAATACCATGTCCACTAAGTGAGATGCCCATAAACGTATCGATAAATTCGGGAATTGAATTTGTGTGTCAAGTAAAGTTATATTTTCATGTAACCTAGCCCGAGAAAACACAATAAACCTTATGAATCCATTTTTGGTCTTTCATTCCACGTAAAACCCCCTTGAAGTATCAACTTGTGGAGGAAGAACCCTATTAGACAACCCGTCCCTTCGCTTTTCTTTTTCACAAATAAGAAGTTTCGTATTCAATTCGGATAGTAGAGGGATTACCATATATAACACAAAATTTCCCCGCATATTCTTTCTAGTCGAGCCTCTCGGTCTATTCTCGCCATAATCCTTGAACCCCTTGTACGTACATAAAACTGGAGTATGGTCGGACCAAGCATAAAACCTACCCTCGTTCAACTCTGAAACCCATAATACACCCAAACGGTTACCACTTCTGTAGACCCTTCTCCGAGAAGATGCTGAAGTATGTGCTAGATGAAAAAATCCTAGGAAAGTATACACGTGAGTTCACGACTCTAAAACCGAGTCCTGAAACCCCACCACGTATAGGTGTGCCCATGGGAGTAGAGGTAGTAGAGAGGATGAGTGAATAGGAAAGGATGCAAACCATAGAGAAGCTTAGGAAACCAATACTAGGTCCCTCTGCAAGCACCCAAGAGCAAAGAGTCACAGTAGAAGAAATTCCTCAAATCACATAACCATCATAGCCGGCGAAAGAATGAAAAAGAAAACCCAAGAACCTGAAACCACATAAGCTGAAAATCCATAAACCAATGATCCCCAAACAACATAAGAACGCCAAGACATCCCCCAAAACACAGAAGGTTCTGTAGAAACCAGGATTGATCTTACAATGCAATTGTCAAATAAGAACACAATCAAACAGTAGAAGAATAGAGAATTGGAACACAAAGCTTTGTATTCATTGAAGAACAGATTACATATCTAGAGAGAGAATCTCTCAAAGATTACAAAGATTGAATACGAAAGTTTCCCAAAAGTTAGTTAGCTTTCAGTTGCTAACTTCTATATATACTATAACGGAAATGCTATAGCTACAGTACATTTACAATACAAACCATTAGAACAATGACACGTGTTCTAATATGCTAGCTAATAACTGAATTACATTAGAAGAAAATGTATAAGACATAAGTTTTGAACCACTAGTTCAGAACTTCAGAACCTTCTTCTGATAAACCATACTCAGAACATACACTTGACGCATGAACATTTTCTTCACCTTCAGAACTTCGGAGTCTTCTATTCAGATTTCAACACTTAGGTTTTTTGACAAACTTCAGATCCAACAGGTTCCAAGCAAAGAAAGGAGGAGAAAAAGAAGAAGAAAACCCTTGATCCAAAATCCGCAGAGGATGTACCCAAACCTAGTAGAAAGAAATCTAAGAAGAAACCCTCACCTCCTCTGCAAACCATACAAGAAATACCCGAAGAAATCCCTACCCAAGCCACAGAAGATCGCATGCCCACACCCATATCCTTTGCAGAACCCCAAGACCATGTCCCAGAGAATCATATTAACCAAGCCTCTGCATAACCACGGGATCAACAACCTGCTAACTCCTTTGAGAACTTTCTTGAACAAGCAGAAATGAATGCCTCTGTAACAATCAGGTTCCGATTTTAATAAATTGGTGGGAATTGGTGGTTAAAACGTGAAACTAGTAAAGGGATGGACCAAAGGGGTATGTAATTGAAAGATATAAAAGGGAGGCAATCCCTAGAAAGGAATCATTTGTGCATTGATTGCGGCTGGAAGAAGGGTGTGGAGAAAGAAATCAAGATCGATAGCATCGGCTGAAGAAAAATCATTGAAGGTAAACCCCGATTCACCCTATTAGTTTTAGGTTCATGTTGATCATTTTGTGTATTACTTGGGTTGTAAGAATCTATGAACACCACTCTTTCACTTTGCTATCTCGTGTAAGGATTTTAATGTAGTTTTATGGGTTTTGACCGATTAAAGACCAAAAGGGTGAATAAAGTGATGTGTTAAGTTAGAAATGTGAACCCAAGCGTTATCTGAAACTTTCTATGTCTTAATCGTCTTATGGTATCGATTTTTAGAGGTTTTATGTCTTCTCAGTTCGAAGAGTCTGGATATCGCCCCGTCCGGATAGTGTGGATTCCAGATAGTGGGGAGTTACCGGATAATGGTCCAGATAGCAAAGTTACCTGTTGGTTCCCGTTTTGTTTAAACAAGATTATCAGATCTATTAGTTCAAGTTTATGTTTGATGCGGAAGCGTATTTGAAGAACTAACAGATATGATTGATAGATTTAGAACACAATATAAATAAACAGTGAACAGGAAATAATATCTCAAAGTTTACTGAATATATATATATATATATATATATATATATATATTAAGAACAAATTTAAGAACAGTGAGTAAGCAAAGCTTTAAAGCAGATATGACTCTCAAAGTGTATAAGCTATGTGTTCTTGTGATGTTTTTTGTCTCTTGATTCTTGATTAGGAAGAACTCAACATGAGTCTTCCTTATATACTACTCTAAGGGGACCATAAAGCATAAGCTACTATTCAGAACGTACGGTATGAATAGTTAAACGGATGGCATGAACAGTTGGACGTGCTGTATTGTATTTAATGCAGCAGACGTCTATTATGTACTAAGCCCTATTGAATCCAATCAGAGTTTGACACGTTGAAGATGGACAGGGCATGCTACAATGCAAGTTGATGAACAGGTCCAGTAACAGTAGCAAGATATTATAAATATCTTCAAGTCTTTTAGAGAGGACCACAAAGGCTCTGTAAAGTGTTATAGAGGTTCTGCGGTCTGGTCCTTTGTAGAGCAGTCTTCACCGGATTCCGAGTCTTTGGTCTTCTTTGCGCGTATAACAAAGCTTCTGTAGCTTCTTGACCTTGATCTATCAGTAAGTTCGGCAGAGCCTCTGTAAGAGGGTTTCTTTACTTAGCCTATTTTTCACTACTTCTAAATATTTCTATGATTAGGAAGATTGAAGCTAACAATCTCCCCCTAAGTAGTGAAAAATAAAAATTTGACATTTAAGTATTTTTAGGCTAAGTTAGATAAGACAGAGGTTAAACAATACCTCAAAAGTTCTTTCATTCAGAGACATGCCAAAGGCATTTTATATTTGAGTACAATGAAAGATAAACTTTAACATGGTTTGCAGAGATTGGTTGTTTGAGAATCAGATTTTGGCGTCTTTGAAATCGTTGAAGCTTATGTTGTCTCTTCCGACTTCTCTGATCTCTTTGTAGAAACTGATGCAGAGTTCTCTTAAGCGTATTGTAGCATCAATCTCTCTGATGAGGGTATCTGCAGCGTCTCTATCCATTTGCTCGGTATCTCTGTATTTTACAAAGTTTGCTCTGAACTTGTTCAGAGTACTAGTTGCGTACTTCTGACAATCCATGCTTACAAAAAGTTTGACTTCGCCTTGTGGGGTTTGAAATACTAACCCGAATCTTGGTTCTGTAATAATTGAGTTGGGCACGGCGTCAGGTGGGCAGCGATCCTCTGGTGGTCGTAGATTCAGATGTTTAAGACCAAGATCCTTTCCCAGCTGAAAGTCTGTCAGACTGTAGATTAGAAGCCTTTCCCTTATTGCTTTTCTCAACACTTGATAGGCTCTGGTGTTTGGCTCTGTTTTGTAGTTGTCTTTCGACCATTGCAGAAGTTCAGGTAGATCATAGGGATTCAGATTCCTTATGTCATCATCAGTGAAGGTGGTTTCTGAATTGTTTACCCTTTTGACTCTGTAAAGACTGTACCTGACTCTTGGATAGGTTCTTGTGAAGGAGAACCTGCAGAAGATTACCTTTTTTATTTTATAAATTGAGAAGACTTATGATTTGGTTCTTGGCTTTGTTCTGCTGAAGATGTTCTCAAATTCTTCTCTGATGTTCGGATTTGTGATTTGGTCTGTTGGATGGAGGTCTTGAAAGGGTTGTTTGTAGAGATATTTGTACACCACTTCTTCCATTTCTTCATATGTTGGACCATGTGGTGGTACTTGTCTTCTGAGACTCTCCATCTGTTGAACAACTTCTGCAGCTCTGTCAGTAAGTGGAATGTCTGACAGGGGCTTTAATCCATATGCCCAGTCCTCTTCTTCAGGCTTTGGAGTTTGAAAGGCATCAAAGGAGCTCTTCATCAGTTTTTCTGTAGGATTGGGCACTGGTTTCTTTTTCTTGGGCTCTTCTGTCATTTTTGCCTTTCCCTTGTCTTTGGCTTTTGGAGGTGCAGAACCTGTTGCTTCTATTGGTTTGGTGGGAGTTGCCTCTGTAGGTTTTGACACTTGTGTTTGAGAGGACTTTTGTGGCGTTGGTTCTGTTGGCTTGATTTGCTCTGTAACCTCTGTTGGAGGTTCTTTGGTGACTTCTTCTGTGAGATTGGTTTCTGTTGGTGAAGGTTGGATATCAAATCTTCTTGCCATTTTGAATGCTAATGTGAACCTGTGCCTTTCTTCTTCTCTCTGCGACATTCGTGCAGTCATTGTTTTGTGCATATTCCTTAGAACAGAAGAAGCAGAGGTCGTTGCTCTTTTTGGTTTGTGGGCAATAGACTTTCTTCTTGGGATGGATTGGGGTTTTTCTGTTGGTTTTGTAGTTTGGGAGGGAAGATCTTTTTCTGTGGAGGATGACAGATGTTGAACATCTACTCCAAACATTGTAGGGAATTACACAGAGGTGGGTGTTACCTCTGTGGTCTTTTGAGCTTCTGGTAAATGGGTTTCTTCAGCGGTTGATTCCACAAAGATGGGTGTTGTCTCTGTGGTCTGTTGAGTTTGTTGATCTTTGGTTTGTTGTGGAGGGGCTTGGCTGATTGGTTTTGCTGTGATTGGTGGAGCATGTAGTCCTCTGGTCGTAGCTTTCTCCCTTATATTCTCCCCCTCAGGATGATCTGATGGACCAGGATGGTCATCATCAGAGTCATCCTTACTCTTATCAGAAGTACCCTCTGCTCTGCAGGAAGCTTTTGGTTTCTTTGGTAGTTCTGCTCCTGCGGCCATCAACTTCGTACATACATCATCACAGAGGCCGATTAGAGTTGCAAGCTCTGCTTCTGTGTTGAAGCGTATTTTGCCGACACTTTTTCTGAATTCTTTAACGTAGTTGGCATTTGCAGAAGTGAAGGAGACGATGACTTCTGTGACCTGGTTTATCACATTTTGCCCGAGCTCTGTTAGCTATGCTCTGGTCATGTAGTCTTTTGGCTGCATCAGTATTGTGTTGCGCATTGCTTCTGCTTGAACGTTTTGCAGAGCCTTCTATGGATCTGTAGGTGTGAGGCTCTGTGATTTGTTGGATTGCTTGTTCATTTGTTCAAGGAAATGCTTGACTGATTCCTTGAATGCAGATGTTGTAGCTATTCCGAAATCTTTAGCAGCAGAAGTGGTTGTAGTTGTGGCAGTTGTTTGAGCAGAAGACTTCATCTCTGTTATGGCAGATTTCACCTCTGTGGACAGATTGTCCATTTTGGTGTCCAGATTTCGTAAGGCTGTTGATGTTGTCTCTGCAAAAGATGTGAAAGAGCTTTGCAACTCTTTCATGGTTTGGTTCACAGAGGTGACAAGGGTTTGGAACTCATCCCTTGATACTTGTGTCCCTGTTGTAACCTCTGGAGGAACACATTCGTCTCCAGAGTGAGTCCCTGCTCATGGGACACCTTCGTTCACCCTTGTTTGTACGATGGGGGTGGAAGGATTTCCATCTGATCTTTGAGAAGAAACAAGAGTTTCAGTCTCTACAGAAGTTCTGGGAAGAACAGTGTCCAAATCCACTCCAGAGGTGGGTATCGGAATGTTCTTCTGTTGACTTGGAGACTTGTCTAGAGTCTCTTCGTCTATGTGCTCACTACTTCTCTCTGAAAGAAGTGTTGGCCCTAATTTGTGCGTGGCAGAGGAAACGAATTCCTCTGTAGGGTGTTCTGATGTGGTCTGGGGCGATTGATCACAAACTATAGGTGAGTCTCTCTGAGGAGACTCCCTAGGAATGGATTCCCCGGTTTCTGTGGGCTCAGAAGTCGAAAGAGTGACCTCTGGCTGGATGGGTTGGGTTTGGATCGAGTTGTGCTGCTCTTTTTCAATAACTCCTTTTGCAGCTAGACCTGCACTGAGAGGGGGTGAGGGATGTGTGCCGTCTGCAACTTCGGCATCTTTTCTTGTTTCTTCCTCTGTGACTAAGAAGTCGTACATTGGATGAGAGCCGTATAATTGCATGACATGTGGATGATATAGACCTTTCCGGATTTGGTCAGCTTCTTCTTCATCAGAATCTACCTCTGAGACCTCTATACCTTCGACACCTTTTTCTTTTTCTTTTTCTTTTCCTCCTTTTCTTTCTAAAACCTCTGTAACCTCTTCTCTATTCCACTCAGCTTCTGAGGCCTGGTTTGGACTCCTTCTGTGGACGTCCAGTCCCTGTTGGATGAAGGGGTTCTATAGAATGTTAGGGGTTGCAGATGGTTGATCTCTGGGGGTTTGATCATCTTCTTGCAGATTGGTGTCAATTCCAGAGATAGAGAAGTCTTGTTCTTCTGAGGTGTGGTGGTTAAGTGGTTGTGCCGTCCACCCAGCTTTATTTAGGGTGTTGGCAATTTCAGGGTGTTGAAGAAAATAATTCAAGCTGCCTTGATGAGCGAATCGATCTGGGGATTCATAAGGTGATTGATATCCCTCTTCTGCAACTTCGACTTCTGCAGTTTCTTCTTCTGCAGTATCTTCGACCCGGGTTCCTGCGACCTCATCTTCAACCACTTCTGCAGCTACCTCTTCTGTGATGGTAACCATTTGATCAAGTGATTTTCCATGCTTCTTTTTGGTCCTCCTCCTCTTTGGTTTTGGTGCCCCTTCCTCTGTGGTTTTCGGTTTTCTTTTCTTCTTCTGTTTTGGAGAAGAGGGAGGAGCAGAGGAGCCAACTTCTGTGGCACGAGGAGGTGAAGGTTGATCTTCTGCAATGTTTGTAGAGGTGCCTTCTGCAGTTTTCCTCTTTTTTGTTTTTGGGGTAGAGGCAGAGGTTTTAGAAGAAGATCTCTTTCCCATGAGCTCGTCACGTTTGGCCATAAAACTTCGTTGGATTTCCAAATGTTTTGCCAGTTTCTTCTTCTTCGATTTTGCAGAGAGGGGTTCTACAACTATTGTTCCTAAGGGGACACCTAAACGCGGGGGTGTCACAGGGCTCGGTTCTGGAGTCCTGTGATCGCGTATATACTCTTGCTTAAGGGTTTTGTTCGTGGCATATTTCAGAAGCCTTTTTGAAAGAGGTCTGCAGTGGTTGTAGCCTTCTGCATGATCGGTGTGGATGTTCTTGTTCATCGGGAACTGTTTGGGAATTGGTCCTTCCATTGGCCATTTCTGCATCATTAGCAGAGGTTCGAACAGAACACCCAAGATTCTTTGGAATTGCAGAGGCGGTAGATATGTGGGATCAGTCTCTTTAGCCTTTAGGGTGTTGTTCTTTCTGTCGATTGTATTGATGATCTCCTGTAGCATGATGGTCGAGTAATCGAGTGGGAGATCGTAGTAGACCCCATACATGATGGTTAAGATCTGATGCGAGCTTTGATCAATGCTACCTATCTTCCCTGTCAGGCATCTGTTGAGGATTGAAAACAAGGTGTTCCACAGAGGTGGTAGTCCGCCTCTGCGGAAGTCATTTCTTTTCCTCAGGTGGGTGTTGTACCCAAGCGTTTCTACAAAACGACAGAGCTCGTCGTCTGTAGGTTGTTCTGCATATTTTTTCAATCCCAGAAGACCTCTAGTTGGTAAATTGAACCCCAGAGAGAACATTGTTCTATTAAATTTGAGTTCCAGATGCTCTGAGTTGTCCGGCTTTGAGATGTACCCTTTGATCAAAGAATCATCTTTATCATATCTGCAGCTCTGCCAAAATTGGTTCAAATACCTAACAGGTATTTTCGTTGGGGTTCTTGAAAGTAGATGGAAGAGTATATGATTTTTCATTATGTGCAGAAGAATGGCATGGACTTCGCCGAAATAGCAATTGTTGGATTTGATTGGCAGTACCTTTTCGAAATGATCCTTTGCTATAAAGTTTTGAAGATGTGTGGTCGGAGCAAAGTCTGCTGTGTCGCCGGAATCTTCTTGTTCAATATTTTTGGCGAGATGGGGGTTTTCTGAATGTTCAGAATGAGCATGTGAGTGTTCTGGTGAGTTCACCATAGAGTGTGCAGGGAGATAGCTTGAGAAGATGAAGCCATTTGGTAAGAAGAATAGGATTCTTGCAAGCGTTTGCAGGGTTTCGCCGGAGAAGAATGAGAGTTTGTAAAGGTTTTATGAGAAGGTAAGCTTGGGTTTTATATGAGTGTAAAATGGTAGAATTTGGAAGAGTGAAAATATATGGCAATGGGTAGATATTTGGAATCCGTACTCGAGTTAGAACGGCGGGTTCAACTTTCCATAGAAAACGTTCCATGTACGCCCAATGAAAAAGAGACACGTAGGCCATGTCAGAGGATGACAGGACGTCGTGCGCGGCCCATTAATGCTAGGCGCGTGGGGTTGTTCTTAGACATATGAAATTCACTCTCAGTTAAAAGTAACCGTTATTTTTACAGAAATGCCCAAGTTGTATATTGACAGAACCTCTGTGGTTTACAGAAGCTTCTGTAATTTTGAAAAACTTGATGTTCATTGCCTCATATATCTCATTGTTATCATGACTCTGTAGGTTCTTCTTTAACCAAAACATTTGTAAAGGCATTGCAGAGGATTAATAGGATTTTAGTGAAGAAATTTCGTTCAGAGGTTTTCAGGCTCTGTAGGAACTTGCAGAAGCTTTGTCAGGGCCAGCAGAAGCTCTATGAAAGAAAATTTCTTATAACTAAAAATCTATCAACGATTTTGATCATCCAAGTTTTGATTTGTACTTAGAAACGTTTTTCGGACATATTTGAAAGTTGGTGTCCGAAAAAACTGTTATGGAAAAAGTTTTCTCCGTGAAGGTCATGGTGTGTGTATTCGGTTTCCGAGATAACATTCCAAAAGATCGATAGAGGTTAAATTTGCGATCACGGAGCATATTTCTTGCAGAGCCTCTGTTGAGCTCAGCAGAGGCTCTATGACCTCAAATTTCTCATAACTTGAATTTTATGACACTTTTTGATCTTTTGATTTTTGGCATGTTATTCATAGTATATTTAGGACATATTTGACAATTTGTGTCCCAGAAAACTGTTTTCAAAAACCTTTTGTACGAGAGACATACCTTTTTGGTTCTTCTTTTTTCTCGGCAGTGATGTCTGACTTCTGTCGATATAGATTCATCGACACTCTTCTTTGGTTCCCCCTTGAAAGATTAACCTATGTAGATTATTTCAAGGTCCCGTTTGCTCCCCCTTGATCTAATCACCTCTATAGATCAAGTAATTTCCTTTTGCTCCCCCTTGACCTATGCTTGGATCAAAAAAATTATAAGTTTTGCATAGAACATAGGTCATGTTTTTACAGAGGTTCTGTGGGGGTCGTCAGAGGTTCTGAGCAGACCCACAGAAGCTCTGTGATATCAAGAACTATTTAAGATTGAGAATTTACATACAGAAAGAAATCAATCAAAGCATTTAAATAAAGTAGTAGAAATATATACTTACTCACAGAAGATAAAGGTATACTTATAGAGGATTTTCACGTCATATTAATCATTCCTAACTTACCCACCAAGAAATTGAATCTTTTCTCGTCTAATGCTTTGGTGAATAAGTCCGCGAGTTGATATTCTGTGGGCACGAAATGCATCTCGATTGTACCGTGTTCAACATGATGCTTCAAGAAGTGGTACCTTATATCGATATGCTTGGTTTTGGAATGTTGGACAGGATTGGCAGAGATGGCAATGGCACTTTTGGAATCACAGAAGATGGGTATTTTGAATAGAATGTGGCCGTAGTCTTTTAGCTTAGTCTTCATCCACAGAACCTGAGAACAACAGCTAGTAGCAGCAACGTATTCAGCTTCTGCAGTAGATGTTGATACACAGTTCTGCTTTTTGGAGGTCCAACTGACTAGCTTACCACCTAGGAATTGACAACTCCTAGACGTACTCTTTCTGTCGAGCATGCATCCTCCATAGTCTGAATCTGTATAAGCTTTAAGACAAAAGCCAGAGTTCTGTGGATACCAGAGACCAAGATTTTTGGTCCCCTTTAAGTATCTAAAGATTCTCTTAACAGCATCATAATGTGATTTTTTAGGATTAGTTTGATAACGTGCACAAAGACATGTGGCATGCATAATGTCAGGTCTGCTTGCAGTTAAGTATAACAGAGATCCAATCATGCCTCTGTAGAGAGTGCATTCTACAGAGATGCCATCTGGATCTAAGGATAACTTATTTCTAGTGGCCATTGGAGTTTTTATTGCAGATGTATCAGAAAGGCTATATTTGCAAAGAATGTCAGAGACATATTTGGCCTGATTTATAAAAATTCCTTCTGATGATTGTTTGACTTGGAGTCCGAGGAAGAATGTTAATTCTCCCATCATACTCATTTCAAACTCACTCTGCATGAGTTTTTCAAAACTTTTGCACTCCTCTGTATTAGTAGACCCAAAAATTATGTCGTCCACATAGATTTGTACAAGAATTATTTCACTGTTTTTACGTTTATAGAATAAGGTAGTATCTGTTGTACCTCTGTCGTAGCCATTGACTAGAAGAAAAGTAGAAAGTCGTTCGTACCATGCTCTTGGAGCCTGTTTCAGTCCGTACAGAGCCTTTTCAAGGTAGTATACATGCCTTGGGAACTTTGAGCTTTCAAATCCTGGTGGCTGATTTACGTAAACCTCTTCTTGGATTTCACCGTTGAGAAAAGTTGATTTTACGTCCATCTGATAAACTTTAAATCCTCTGTGGGCTGCGAAGGCTAAGAATATTCTTATTGCTTCGAGCCGTGCGACAGGTGCAAAAGTCTCATCGTAGTCTATGACTTCTTCTTGTCTATATCCCTTGGCCACTAATCGTGCTTTGTTTCTGATGACCACTCCATCTTCATCCTTCTTATTTCTGTAGACCCACTTAGTCCTAATGGCCTGTTTCCCTCGTGGTAGAGGTACTAAAGTCCATACTCTGTTATGCTCAAACTGCAGAAGCTCTTCTTGCATGGCGTATACCCAGTTTGGGTCATCTAGGGCCTCAGAAATCTTCTTTGGTTCTATCACACTAATAAAATTTGTAAAGAAACAAAAATTAGCAGTGGCAGACCTGGTTTTTATCGTGTCAGAAGGTTCGCCGATTATTTGGCTTGGAGGATGGCTTTTTGTCCACTTAGTTGTGCGTAGAAGGTGGTCACCAATGTCATCGAATCTTTCTTCAGAGGATTCTTGTTGTTCTTCTTCTCCTTGTATAGCCTCTGTATTAGTGCGTGCCTTTGTAGTTGATCCTACAGCTTGTGGAATGATTGGTATGAGAGGTGGTGGAGTTTGTTCCTCTGAGGACGTATAGACTTGGTCCTCTATATCCTCTGTAATTGGTTCCTCTGTGGATTGTGAGGTTTGATTTTCAGCAGCTTTTGTGGTCGTTTTCCTTGTTGTTTCATCTTCTGCGATCTCTACCTCGGCATTTGCATCTGTAGAATTTACAGAAGAAGATGAAGCATTATTTGGTCCAATTAGAGTCATACCTCTTGGATTTTGACCGATGGAAGATGGTTCTTCAGAAGCTCTGATGGTTCCAACAGAGGGATCAATGTCATCGTGGAACATCTCTAAAAATAGAAGATTTAAGTCTTCTTTTGCTTGTGAGATGCCAGAGGATTCCCCTTTAAGTCCGAGTTCTGAACTGATTTGTTCAGAAGTCTTTTGGAATGAATCATCAAAAGAAACATTGATGCTTTCTACAATTTTGCGAGACCTTGTAAGGAATGCTCTGTAGACTTTGGAGGTGGCAGTGTATCCAATGAATTTGCCTTCGTCAGCTTTTACCTCAAACTTTCCTCTGGAATCTTTGTCGTTTAAAACAAAGCATTTACATCCGAACACATGGAAAAATTTGATGTTTGGCCGCCTTTTGTTGATTAATTCGTAAGGAGTCTTGAGGTGTCTTTTCACAATGGTTGAACGATTCTGTGTATAACAAGCAGTAGAAATTGCTTCTGCCCAAAAGTTCATCGGTAATCCGCATGCTGATAGCATAGCTCTTGCGGCCTCCACAAGGGTTCGATTCGTTCTTTCGACTACGCCGTTCTGTTGTGGAGTGCGTGCGGCAGAGAAGTTCTGTGATATTCCTTCTGTAGAAAGATAGGCTTCAATGACAGAGTTTTTAAATTTTGTGCCATTGTCACTTCTTAACTTCTGTATTCTGCATTCATAAAGAACTTGGATTCTTTTCATTAGATTTATCAAGATGATTGGAACATCTGATTTCTTTCGAACAAATTCAACCCATGTGAAACGCGAATACTCATCAATTAAAACAAGTATGTATTTCTTGCCACCTAGGCTCCGTATGGCAATGGGACCGCAGAGGTCAACATGAAGCATGTACAGAGGTCTAGTGCAAGACACATCTGTTTTGCCTCTGTGGGAAGCTCTTCTGAGTTTTCCCATTTCACAGGCAGAACACAAGTGATCTTTATTAAATTTAACATTAGGCAACCCTTTAACTAGATCAAGTTTGACCAGTTTATCCAAGGTATGAAAGTTCAAGTGACAGAACCTGTTATGCCATAACCAGGCTTCCTCACTTTTCCAGGCTACAAAGGCAAACTTTGTCCTTGTTTTTGGAACTGAAATTCATTAGATACAGATCACCTCTTCTTTCGGCTCGCAGAAGTTCCATTCCTGTGTCTTCACTTTGCAGAGAGCATAAAGTTCTTTTGAATAAGACATCAAATCCTGTATCACAGAGTTGACTTACACTGAGTAGGTTGTGTTTAAGGCCATTCACATATGCAACTTTGTATACAGAGACGTTTTCCTTCTGTACGACTCCATAGCCTTTGATGTGTCCCTTCTTGTTGTCTCCAAAAGTTACAGATCCACCATCGTGTGTTTCTTTGTACGTGGATAGTAAACTTCTATCGCCAGTCATGTGCCTTGAGCATCCGGAGTCAAGATACCAAATTGGCACAAACTGCTTCTGTAAAATAATCACAGAGACTTAGGTACCCATATCCACATGGGTCCAATATTGTTAGAATTTTTCAAGTTTGCCTTAGCATTCTTGAAATAAATTTTATCTTTTGTAGAAAAATCAGATTGTTTCTTTCTAGGTTCTGACTTTGGAGTTTGAATTTTAGTGGAGAGAAAGCAATCTGGACTTGAGAAGTGATTATTCAATTTGAACATAAGATCAAAGCAATGACAGTATTGAATATGAGACGTGATTTGCTTGAACTTTTCATTGAATTTATTGAACTGAGCCACAGAGGCATTACATTCTTTCTTAACATTAGATTTCTTATTACCAGAAGATCTATGAGTACTAGAATGTTGATTGCAAAAGCTTTGTTTAGTTCTTGCCTTCTGTGAGTCTCTTCTGTGGTGAACATCTTTCTTCACTGTCACAGAGGAAAAATATTTGTTAACTTTAGGCCATGTTCCCTTTTGTTGCCAAGTGGGATTTTCGTTAATTTGCCTTAAAGGTTTTGAAAATTTTGAACTTTTAGGATCTACAGAGGTCTTCTTTAACCTATCAAGCTCAGCAGAGGTTTTGACTTGTAAATACATGTTCAAAAAATCCGGGCAGATAGGTATCTCTGTGATTTTCTCTTTTGGAGAAATAGTTCTGTTAAGAACTTCATAGGAGAATTTAACATCCTCTGTGTCATAGTGAACTATCCCTGACGTAACATCAGTCACTGAGTCGTCAGAAGATGAATCGTCCTCATATACAGAGGTTGATTCATCTCTTTCGACAGAGGATGGAGTTTCCGAGCATGTATCATACGAGCTTTCTTCCTCTGTAAAATAATTTTCATAGATGGCAGAGGTTTCTGATAAGATCTCTTCAGCGAGAATTTTATCTACAGAAGATGTACAGAAGTTTTCTACAACGTTTGTTTTCCATACTTCCAAAATTTCCTTTTCAATTGTTTCTGTAAGTTTTTCTTCTGAAAGAGTGGGTGTAAACTCAGGAGCTTCTGCTGATAATTTCTTTTCAACGTTTATCATACAGACAAAAGCAACCCGCGTTTGAGTCTCTGGTTTACCAAGCTTAAAGATACCAATCTGATCTTGCGTTTTCAGATATTTCTTTGGTTTGATTCCTCTATTGACAGAGGTTGTAGATGATGAATCTGTGTTTTCAAACCACACATTGATCATCTTCGTATGTTTCCTTAAGTGAGGTTCCACAGAGATTTTAGCCCTTTTACTTACAGAGAGTAAGTTTGGAAAATCTGTTTTGTTTGTTTTTCCCAACACAAACAGAGAAGACAGAGGTTTAATTATTTTGCCTTCAACACCTAGGGTAATATCATCGTACCCTATACATCGTCTTCCTATTTGTGAGTTTACTTTTTCATAAACCTTCTGTGCATCTTTATAGTTTATGAGTAAAACTTCTCTTTTGAGTAGATCTTGCCAAAGTACCTCTCTCTCTTTGAAAGTATTCCTTGAGAGCTCTTATGTCAGTAGTTTCACTCCTGGAAACTGAAAGTTCTTTTGTTTTGATTTTTAACTCCAAGGATAATTCAGAAATTTGTTTTTTAAAGAATCTAGATTTTTGTTCCAATTCTTTTCTATTCTCACTTTTTCTTCAAAAATTTTGGCTTTTTCTTGAGTGAGAAGCCGTACTTCTCTCTCATTAAAGGTGAGTCTTTTCTGAATGCCTACATTTAATTCTTTTAGTTCAATCAGTTCAATAAGTTTAAGTGAATCATCATCTACAGAATTAGTACAAGAGGTAGAGTTTGAGGTGGATACCTCAGTGTTAGTGCCGGAGTCGACTTCTGCCATGCCATATAATAGGGCATTGGTTGTGTATTCTTTGTCAGAGGTAGAGTCTGACTCGAAGTCCTCTTTGTTCGCCTCAGAATGCCCTTTGTTTGCCATTAGGGATTTTTGTGCATAATACTCAGCCTTCTTTTTGTAAAAAGCTGAGTCCTTCTGTGGGCGATTTGATCTTCTTCTGCACTCATTAGCGAAATGACCTGGCTTCCTGCAGTTGAAACAGCCTTGGGAAATGTTTCCAGCACGATCGTCGGATTTTTGTCGGTCTCCACCTTTCTCCGATCGGCATTCGTTTGCGTAATGACCAGCCTTGCCACATTTGTAGCATTCTTGTTGAATGTGGCTCATCTTGTCATCTGTCCTCTGTCGGTCACTACTTCTGTAGTTTCTGTCGCTTGACCTCTGTTGGTCACTTCTATCATCTGACCTCTGTCGGTCACTTGATTCCTCTCTTCTTCCGTTATCTCTACTGTCACCTTGGTTGTCTGCCATATCGATCATTTCTTGACCCTCTTTGGTTTCCTCTGAACTCTCTTATCAACAGAGCTAAGGATTTAGCTAATGACGCAATAGTTATCTCTTCTTCTATCAGCTTGTCTACTTCGCTATCAATCATTACTATCTTCTTCTTTTCCTTTTTCTTCTCTTCTGTTGCTTTCTCATTTCTTGGTCTCTATGTAGCCTCTGTAGATTTACTAACCAATGCATATGGTGCAATGGTTAGTATTTTAGCCTGTGCTATTTGAGGTTCTTGTGCGGCTAGTGTTCCATAGAGATCAGAGAGAGTCCAGGAGTCTAGATCTTGGTTTGTTTGTAAGGACATAGACAGCTGGATCCATTCATCATTCAGGCTTTTTAGAAACATGACATTATTTTCT
The DNA here is from genome assembly GCA_033807775.1 of Saussurea involucrata. NCBI lineage: Eukaryota > Viridiplantae > Streptophyta > Magnoliopsida > Asterales > Asteraceae > Saussurea > Saussurea involucrata. The sequence goes on from CM066325.1 coordinate 65,475,647, forward strand.
TCAGAGGTTCTGGGAATGCCAGACTTTCTACATTTGTGTATGAGAAATTTGAACCTGTCGTACGTCGTTTGCAGAGATTCTGTTGCAGAGGCTCTGAATGCATGATATTCATTTATGTACTGTGCCCTTCGGTTCTTCTGCGTTTTAGCACCCCCTTCCAACTGTCTTTCTAATTCTTTCCAAAGATCGTGCGCAGTTTCGCATGCATCTAAGGATTGAAAAAGTTCGTTGGGGATAGCCATTATCAATATTCTTTTTGTTTTCTGTGCAACTTCATCTTCTGCCTTATCTTCATCTGACCATTCTTCTTTTGGCTTCGGTTTTTGATGTTCAGGTATTTCAGGAGATTCAGCAGTAGCTGGTACTCGGGGTACTACTATCATGGGAACAGGAGGAAGGTTGTAAAGATATTGTACTAGATTTTTTTCAGTACCCTCAAAGAAATGGACCATTCTTATTTTCCATTGAGGATACTCATCTTGAAGGAGAGTAGGAGGCTTGGTGAGTGAACCAGCAGTAAAGAAGTTATTTGTATTTGTCATTGTAAAGGTTCTGAAAAGATAGTATGATTAAAGAGTATGAGTCTGATGATCTGGAAATTTTTATGGGTTTAAACAGTTCCCAGAGTATACTTTAATGGAGTTTTAACCTATAAATGAGGAATAGGTTTAAAAGGAATGATGTCTATCACCAATCTTGTAACAAAGAGGATCACTTGATATTGAAAATCAAGGTAGGCTCTGATACCAATTGTTGGTTCCCGTTTTGTTTAAACAAGATTATCAGATCTATTAGTTCAAGTTTATGTTTGATGCAGAAGCGTATTTGAAGAACTAACAGATATGATTGATAGATTTAGAACACAATATAAATAATCAGTGAACAGGAAATAATATCTCAAAGTTTACTGAATATATATATATTAAGAACAGATTTAAGAACAATGAGTAAGCAAAGCTTTAAAGCAGATATGACTCTCAAAGTGTATAAGCTATGTGTTCTTGTGATGTTTTTTGTCGATTGATTCTTGATTAGGAAGAACTCAACATGAGTCTTCCTTGTATACTACTCTAAGGGGACCATAAAGCATAAGCTACTATTCAGAACGGACGGTATGAATAGTTGAACGGATGGCATGAACAGTTGGACGTGATGTATTGCATTTAATGCAGCAGACGTCTATTATGTACTAAGCCCTATTGAATCCAATCAGAGTTTGACACGTTGAAGATGGTCAGGGCATGCTACCATGAAAGTTGATGAACAGGTCCAGTAACAGTAGCAAGATATTATAAATATCTTCAAGTCTTTTAGAGAGGACCACAGAGGCTCTGTAAAGTGTTATAGAGGTTCTGCGGTCTGGTCCTTTGTAGAGCAGTCTTCACCGGATTCCGAGTATTTGGTCTTCTTTGCGTGTATAACAGAGCTTCTGTAGGACGCCTCTTTAGTTTCTGTAGCTTCTTGACCTTGATCTCTCGGTAAGTTCGGCAGAGCCTCTGTAAGAGGCTTTCTTTACTTAGCCTATTTTTCACTACTTTTAAATACTTCTATGATTAGGAAGATTGAAGCTAACATTACAGGATAGTGTTTCGTATAGTGGGCTTCCGGGTGCGAGGTGTTTTTCGGGTACTTCATCCGGATAACGGGTTTTTGGACGGGAGTCCGGGTGGTGGTCCGAAAAAGTGTAATATGATGTGAAGTGTGTGATCTTTTAAGGTGTACGGTTCGATTAGATCTAAAGTAGGGTGCGTGTGCTTTTAATCTCGATAAGCAGGTGAGTTCTGTTAGCTCCAATCTTTCTATTTATAGGAGTATTGAAAAATAGGCTAAGTGTTGACACCGACAAAGGATCTGCCATGACCCATAGAAAACCCATCAGAAGATGCTTCACAGAAGACAAGGCCACAGAGCCTCAGCCATACTTGACATAGCCTCTGTGGTATAAAGACAGAAGACTTAGAAGAATACTTGAAGATCAAGACAAAGATGATCGTGCTTCCCACCTTTTCTGTTGTGCGTAGATCCTGACGATCATTCGTACAAGGCTCGCTCTGCTGCCTCCACGTGTCAATCTCTGATGGGTTACAGTCTCTTATAGAGTGCGGCGCACTACATCAACGTTGTACCTGTCACTGTTCCACGATAGTGTCTTTGTACCTTAGTACTTCTTGTCTCAACCTTGTCCCCTGTAGAAGTAGTATAAATAGAAGACTCATGTTGAGCTCTTATACATAGCTTTGCACAATACACACAGCATTAGAGCAGAATTCTTGTATTACCTTCGGTGTTCTTAGGTGTTCTTATTATATCAAATACAGTGAATCATTGAGTTAATTATCTGTGTTATTTACACTTCACGTATTTGATATTGTGTATTTATCTACCAAGTAATACCTCTCTAGTTCGCTAAAACGCTTCCGAACACTAATCTGTTTGAACACAATAGGTATTTATATCATTGTTAAGCAAAATAGGAACCAACAATTGGTATCAGAGCCATCCTTGATTTTCTATATCAAGGATCCTCTCTGTTAGTGCAATATGTCTTGAAGTTTTAAATATAGAAAGGTAAAAGTCAAAGTCATTGTAATGTGTTTTGTAAATAGCCTTTGTGTAGGTTTGTTTAAAGATACACTCTTAGAAACATTCTGATAATTGACATTCATATCTTAGAGAGAGAAAGTGCAGAACTCCTATCTTGTATACAGTGTTCTTGATCAATGAGATGACAAATTCACATCTTCTCTATCTTGATTGATCTTTAGGGTTTAACAATTGGTATCAGAGCATGATCTTAGATTCAGAGAGTGTTTCTGTGATCATATACAATTTTTTGTGAAGATTATCAAGAAAATTTGATCGATTTCTTGAATTTTTTTCAAGAAATCTCGTTTTCTTGAGATTTTTTAAAAAATTCTTTGTTTGTGGTCGAATTGCTTCAAGATTGTGCTCAGTAGATTCGTCATCTGTTTTGGAACATCGTTAAAGAAGGATTCGAAGGCTGATTTCAAGATTTGAGGCTTCAATTTCGAGATTTTGTCAGATTTTGGGTTTTTGGTTCGAAGTTACTGTTCGATCGGCATTTTGTAGATTTTGTGGTTTTCAGAGGTTTTTGTTCAGAGATAAAGTGTTCATACTTCGATTTCGAGCATCTCTGTGAAAGATTTTTCAGAGTTCCTAGCCTTTTCAGTGATTTTTGGTCGTATATTGGAAAATCTCGCAAGATTCGAAAATTTCGCAAGTTCTTCACAAAGTTCGCAAGTTTCTTCTACTTTGAAGGTTTTCGAGTGTTAAGTGGGTTTCTCGCAACCCTCAGTTACGAAATTCAGTTGCGAAATTTGGGTTTCTCGCAACCCTCAGTTACGAAATTCAGATTTCTCGCTTCTTTCATTCGCGAACTTCAGAGATCATTTTTTCGTCATTGTTCTAACACTTGAAATTCACAACTGTTCATTGCGAATTTCATTTTTCTCGCAACCATCTTTTACGAACTTTACGTTTTTCGCTTCTGATCCCTGCGAATTTCGCTGTTTCTCGCAATAGTGCATTGCGAACTTTGACACTTAGTCAATTTTTTTTCCTGTTTGTGTTCTAACTTTTTGTGATCTGTTCTGTTTAAGCATTTTTTTTAGATCACGATGGCTTATCAAGTTTCAGTTAATTGTCCTCCGGTGCTAATCAAAGTTTCAGATTTTGATCAATGGACGATTTCTTTTATTGATTTTATTTCGAGGAGAGAAAACGGAGATTATATGATAAAATCTTTCACCGAAGGTCCGTTGATCATACATAAAAGGGCGGAAGATTTTACTGAAGATGAGATTAAACGGAAGAAAGCAGACAAGGATACTTCGTCAAACTTACTCTTTGCTATTCTCAAAATTTCGCCTCACATCTACAAACAGGTTGAAGTGTATAAAAATTACCCTTTGCAGATGTGGAACGAGTTGTCGAAGCTATTGCATAAATCAAAGGTTGATTTCAAGGTAAAGGAACAAAAGAAAGATGAAAGGGAGGATGCAAATCAGAAAACATCAGACTCAGAAATAAACACCACACTTAACATGTAAAACCGACTCTCATCTAGTCTATGTGTGTTTTTGTGTGCTCTCCAAAATTTCTCTCTTCTTAAAAAGACATATGGACACCTCTTATATAGGGCCATATTTACATTAGATATTTAAAATATCTAAAATCTAGACAAAAATATCTAAGAAAATATCTATTACAAAATATCTAAAACATTAAAATATCTTTATAAAACATTCATTAAATTAGGAGCTAATTAAAGCTAACAATCTCCCCCTAATGTTTTATAAAGAAAGCATCAACTTATAGTCTCCCCCTTGCTTTCTTTAGAACCTTTGATGTTCCGTTCTTCAAGTCTTCAAAGCATCATGTGCTCCCCCTCAAATGTAGGCTCACCCACCGAGCTCTAAACGTGAATAACAGAGGATGGAGTGACATTTAAAATGTGACAAATGTAGCTTGACACCATGAAGAACCGTTGAGAGAACATCGTTCTTGAAAGCGGAAAGAGCATGAGTGAAATGCGATGCTTTCGGTGCAGCAAGAGTCCATTGACTTTGACACAGATTCTGACCATTAAGCACACTGATTCAGACCAAAGTCAAAGCATGAAAACGTTTCACCTGTGTCTTAGGAATTCAACGCAACTGGATTCATGCGAATCGGAGCACCGAGTAGGAAGTTATGCGCGTTTTTCTGAAACAGTGCAAAGCTGACAGCACTTTTCAGCGACAGCTGATAGCTTTCAATGGCTGACCTTCAGCGATGGCTTACTTCAGCGTCAGCTGACCTTCAGCGATGGCTTACCTCAGCGACAGCTGACCTTCAGCGATGGCTGATCTCAGCGATGGCCTTCAGCGACAGCTCAGCGATGGCTTCAGCGATGGCATTTTTTCAGCGATGGTTTTCAGCTTTCAGCTCCAGCTTTCAGCGACAGCACTTAGGTTTCAGCCTTCAGCTTTCCGCGACAGCTTTTTTCAGCTTTCAGCAAAGGCTTTCTTCAGCTTTCAGCGACAGCTATCATCTTTCAGCGATGGCTTTCTTCAGCTTTCAGCGACAGCCATCAGCTCTCAGCTTTCCATCAGCACACTATTGTCTACTTCAACGATGCATATGTATCAGAGTTTGATAATGACCCTATCTTAAATACTTAGTGAAAATTGTAAGTAAACAATATGTATCAGAGTTTCACTATCGCTGATAAGTACTAAGATCTTTCAGTACCGCTGATAGGAACTCTCGCACTTGAAGATTAAACATTCAGCGAACACTGTTCACCATATCGCTGAGTCTGTTCAGTCCTTATGGTGATCGCTGATAAGTTAGTTGTTTACTTATGATCCCTGAAGACAAGATTCACGTCAACAAAGGTTCTACGCTGAAGTCGAAGATCAAGCTCAAGAACCAGCGACAAGTCTCCTAATGAACTGATGCGGATCAGCGAAGACTCAGATTTGTCCACTCAACGTGAAGTATCAAGTACAAGACTTCAGCTATCGCTGAACTTTATCATCTGCTGAATAGTAAATGATAATCGCTGAATCAACGAAAGCTGATCATGAAGTCCTCCGTACAAAGTACTTTTGTCTTAACCTCCCTTGCACGCCACCGTACGAAATGTCAGAAAAGAACCTCCGAAAATCTGAAATCGTACAACCACTCTGATACTACATTGTTCATTCATGCGGCTACTAAGGTTGTCATCAAAGGTCAATGACATGCAACCAATCCGCTAATGACACGTGTAAAGTATATACTGGATTGCATTAAATGCATGCAGTATATAAAGAGATGAACTCACTTCATTTGAAGTAACTTGCTAACTCTGGACAAGTTCAAATCTCTCAAGATAGGATTTTATTAGTAATCTCCTTATCTTTCTTAGTGCAAGAAAACCTTAGTGTTCCAACTTGTTTAGATTTAGGTTTATCCTTAATCTTGTTTCCGCAACAAGCTGTAAATTGTTAATGATTTATCAATAAACAATTTAGAAAAGTAAAATAGTGTGTTTGTATTCAACCCCCCCCCCCCCCCCCCCTTCTACAAACTTGTTTAAGCCTTTCGGGACCAACAAGTGGTATCAGAGCAGATTTGTTTAATCTCATAAACAAGATCTAATCTAAGATATTTTCTCTTCCTTGCTATTATCTGAAAATGGCCAACTCAAACACAAACACTCACTATATCGACAATGGTTCTCTTGCAAAACCCCCTAGATTTTTCCAGAGACAACTTCAACTTATGGAAAAATAGGATGACACTCTTCTTAGAAGGTGTAGACCCTACTATACCTTACTATCTTGAAAACGGTCCACACATCCCTGTAACGATTGATCCTGCCGTTCCAGCCACTGCAACTAGAGCTGCTATTCCAGAAAGGCTGATTCCAAAGGAAATCCATCATTGGACCGATGAAGACAAGAAGAAAGTGGCTATAGATACAAAAGCCAGATCCATACTATCCATGGCCCTTCCTGACGAAGTCTACCATTCCGTCATGAACCTGAAATCCTCGAAGGCCATGTGGGACACAATATGTGTTCAGTATGAAGGAACGTCTGAAGTCCAGGATTCAATAAAGATCAACCTGGTAAGACAATACGAAAGTTTCATCTTTGGTAAGAATGAAACTCTCTCTGAAGTACATCAACGTTTTAACTGCTTAATTATAGATCTTAAAACGGTTGGTAAGGAATATTCTAACTTTGAAGTTCTGACAAAGTTTTTAGAATGTTTACCTGAAAGCTGGGACAATTATTCCATGTGTCTCAAGCTGTCAAAAGATCTAAGATCAATGACACTCGCTACCTTATATGGCACATTGCTGAATCATGAGCAATCTAGCCATCTTAAGAAGAATCTTGTAAAAGATTCCAAAAGCACCCCTGTTGCTTTAATCTCAGAGGAACCTTCTACTCAGCGACCCGTGGTCACTATCACTGAGTTAGAAAGTAACTCTGAAAGATCATCAGATTCTGATTCTTCAGATGATGAATCCTTGGCTCTCCTAACTAAAAAGTTCAGGAGATTCGCCAAGAAGAAAATGTTTAGAAAGAACAAAACTCTTTCTTTAACTGACAAGCCTAAGACATCAGCTTTTGTTGATAAGGCTACTGCTACTTGTTTTAACTGCGAAAAGACAGGTCATTTCGCTAACGAGTGCAGGTCAAAGAAAATCATGAGACCTTCAGCCTTTACAAAGAAATCCTTTGTTCCAAGGAATAAAGACGACAAATACTTGAAGCTGAAGGAGAAGTATGCAAAGCTGAAAAGCTTTAAGAAGAAGGGAAAAGGCCTAATGGCTGACTATGATTGGGCTGCTTCTGATGAAGAAGCCTCATCATCTGATTCTGAAGATGATGAAGCAAATCAATGTCTCATGGCCAAGATTGAAGAAGAGGAAGAAAGTTCAGACATTCCCTCCACTTCAACATCTGCCATTCAGGTATCACCTTCCTTCTTTACCAATATTGTAAATATTGATGAAGCTGATAGTCTCCGTAAAATCGAACTACTGACTAGAAGCTTATACGAAGCCATGAACGGCAAAGCTGTGGTTGAAAACCAAAATCTTGATCTCGCTGAAAAACTTAAAAATTGCCACCTTCAAATAGAAAAGCTTTCTAAATTTGAAGAAGATTTTAAAGATCAAGTCCATTTAAATCAGCTAGTCAAAATTGAACGAGCGGAAGCTATCGCTGCATTAAAAGCTGAACAAGCTACTGTTGAAGGATGGTGTAATTCTTCAACAAAGATCACTGAGATAATTAAGGCTCAGATTCCTCTGAGTGATAAACGTGGTCTGGGTTATAAATATGATACTCCAATACCAACCACTGAACGATCAATGCTTAAATTTGGAACGTTCGTATCCTCAGTAGCTGACACTTCTTCATCTCAGTACTCCTCGTCGATTACACCAATCCCTGAGGAAACTCCTACCTCCTCAAAAGGTAAGGAGAAAATGGTTTATTCAAAACCTACCTCTGTCTCTAAAGATAAAGGTAAAGGAATTGTAATTTATCAAAATCCTCAGAAGGGTACTTTAGTACCTAAGCTGAATGCTTCCAAAGCCTTAGTGATTCATTCATCTGGTTCTAGAAATCAGACCTCTGGATCAGTTCAGCGACCTACTCCTAGACTCAGAGTAGATGTCCTTGGTAAGAAATCTGAAGAACTGAATGTTCGTCCTATTTCAAAAACCAAAAGTGTACTTGGTGCTGGCACTTCTAATTCCAAATTAAAAGCTCAGCACACAAGTGGTCCTAGAACTAATTTTAGTTATAGGAAATGTTATCACTGTGGACTTACCGATCATATTGCAAGTAAGTGTCCCACAGCCACCAAAGCTGATAAGATAGCTAAGGTAAAGATAGCACCAAAGAAGACCAAACCAGTTGCAAGTCAGGTCAAGGTGACTCATACCGCTGAGGTCAAGAAATTGACCAAAGTGAAGAAAGACAAAGCTGAATCTTCAAATGCTGCGAAGACTGCTGAACCCATTCCAACCACTTCCACTGACAAACGCGTATACATGGTGAAGTGGGTACCCAAGCAAAACTAATCTTCCTTTGTATTGCAGGTTAAGAAGGGTATCTGGTATCTCGATAGCGGATGCTCTAGACACATGACTGGAAAGAAAAGCCTGCTCGCTGAATACAAGGAAGAGAAGGGTCCCTCTGTAACTTTCGGTGGAAATGGAAAAGGACACACCCGAGGGTATGGTGTACTTTCAAATGGTACAACATCCTTCAGAAGAGTCGCATATGTTGAAGGGCTGAAGCACAATCTTCTGAGCATCAGTCAGCTTTGCGACATGGATAACAAAGTGATTTTCACCAAGGAATCCTGCTTTGTCTTTGACAAAAAGGAGAAGATATCTCTCAGCGGTTATCGTTTGGAAAATGTTTACGTTATAAACATGGACTCAACAACCACTGAGAACTCCTGTTTCTTCTCAAAGGCATCTTCTGATGTCAACTGGCTATGGCACAAGAGACTCTCACATCTCAACTTCAAGACACTGAATACTCTTTCATCCAAAGAGTTAGTCACTGGTCTACCTCAACATTCATACGCCAAAGAATCCTTATGTTCAGCGTGTGAAAAAGGGAAGCAGACCAAGGCAAGCTTTAAGTCCAAGCAAGTTTCCTCAGTGTCATCTCCTCTTCAACTACTCCATATGGATTTGTTTGGCCCCGTTAACAAACAATCCATCGCTGGAAAGAAATATACGCTGGTCATAGTTGATGAATTCTCTCGTTATACATGGGTAATGTTTCTCCGTTCTAAGAGTGACACCCCTGAAGAACTCATCACCTTTGTTCGGAAGATGGAAACTCTGAACAATATGACTGTTCGCTCAATAAGGAGTGATCATGGAACTGAATTCAAAAACAGTTTTCTTGATTCCTTCCTTGAGAGCAAGGGTATTTCTCATAACTTTTCGTCAGTGAGAACACCACAACAAAACGGAGTCTCTGAAAAAAGAAATAGAACAATTATTGAAGCTGCACGTTCAATGCTCAGCGATTCTCACCTGCCTACTCAGTTTTGGGCAGAAGCTGTCAACACGGCTTGTTTTACGCAAAACAGGTCGCTGATAGTCAAAAGATTCAAAAAGACAGCCTATGAACTCTTTCATGGGAGAAAGCCTTCAATCAGCTTTCTTCACATCTTTGGTTGTCAGTGTTTCATACTGAACAACAGAGATGCCCTTGGAAAGTTTGATCCTAAGGCTGATGATGGAATCTTTCTTGGATACTCCTCAGTTTCCAAAGCCTTCAGAGTCTTCAATCGAAGAAGACAAACTGTAGAAGAAACTATTCACGTCACGTTTGACGAATCCCGTTTGACGAATCCCGTTCAGCGAACTCTAAACCGAACGCTGATACAGAAGAACTGAATCAATGGATGTTTTCTCATCTTGGTGATTCAGAAGATGTTCCCACTACTCATACTCATACAACTGAAAATGATGGTCCTACTATCATTCCCAATATGCAGAATAGTGAAGCTGAAACATCTTGGGTCTCGGCTGTTCCTATAAATACTATACCCGCAGTTGATCCAAATGTCTCAGAAATTCCATCTATTTCTCAGCAATCAGTGAATGAAGTGACAAATGCAAGCATTCCTCTCTTAGCTGATTATCCAGAAGTAGCTGAAGCCTCATCTTCAGTTTCTCCAGTTCAGACTGAGTCAGCGACGTATGCTCCGGCTCAGCGATGGACTGTAAATCACCCAATCGATCAAATTCTTGGTGATCCCAACGCTGGTATTCAGACTCGTAGAAGTGCAGGTAATATTTGTTTATTTGTTAACTTTATTTCTCTAACTGAACCAAAGAAAATAGATGATGCCCTCAGAGATCCAAACTGGGTCAGCGCTATGCAAGAAGAGCTGACTGAATTCGAAAGAAACAAAGTTTGGAAACTTGTTCGGAGACCAACTGACAAAACAGTGATAGGCACTAAGTGGGTCTATCGAAACAAGTTGGACGAACATGGTACTGTAACTCGCAACAAAGCTCGTCTTGTTGCTCAGGGATACAGACAAGAGGAAGGTATAGATTATGACGAAACCTTTGCTCCTGTAGCAAGACTTGAATCTATTCGTCTTTTCTTAGCATATGCTGTACACAAAAACTTCACTGTACATCAAATGGATGTTAAGTCAGCGTTTCTAAATGGAAAGCTGAATGAAGAAGTTTATGTGGAACAACCTCCAGGATTCTCAGATCCTAAGCGTCCAGGTTATGTTTATAAGCTGGATAAGGCACTTTATGGCTTGAAGCAAGCTCCTCGTGCATGGTATGACACTCTTTCTACGTATCTCCACCTTGAAAAATTTGAGAGAGGTAAGATTGACAAAACTTTGTTTTTTAGAAAAATAAAAGGTCATATCATTTTAGTTCAAATATATGTTGATGACATTATATTTGGTTCTACTAACCCTGAGCTTTGTACTCGTTTCGCTGATAGAATGAAAGATGAGTATAAAATGAGTATGATGGGTGAACTAACATATTTCCTTGGTCTTCAGATTAAGCAAACTGAAAAAGGAACTTTTATAAATCAGGGAAAGTATGTTAAAGATATGCTGAAAAAATTCGACTTAACTGAAAGTTCAGCTATGAAAACCCCTATGGCACCACCGCTGATACTTGATAAGGACACAAAGGGTGTTCCTGTCAATGTCACGCTGTACCGTGGGATGATCGGCTCACTACTGTATCTTACAGCTAGCCGACCCGATATTATGTTTGCAACATGTCTGTGCGCACGATATCAAGCTGAACCTAAGATATCTCATATGAAAGCTGTAAAGCGAATCTTTCGATATCTTAAGGGTACAGCGAATCTAGGTCTTTGGTATCCCAAAGATTCAGGATTCGATCTAACCGCCTATTCAGACAGTGATTTTGCAGGTTGCAAAATGGATAGGAAAAGCACCACAGGAGGATGTCAGCTCCTGGGTGGAAAGCTGGTAAGTTGGACAAGTAAGAAGCAAAACTCAGTGTCCACTTCCACAGCTGAAGCTGAGTATGTAGCCGCTGGAAGCTGCTGTTCTCAAGTCTTGTGGATGAGAAATCAACTACTAGACTATGATCTTCAGCTCTCCAAAATTCCAATCTATTGCGACAGCACAAGTGCCATCGCTATAGCAAACAATCCAGTGCTACACTCAAAGACAAAACACATAGAAATCAGATATCATTTTATCAGAGATCATGTGATGAATGGTGATATAGAACTTCATTTTATCCCAACTGATTATCAGTTAGCTGATTTGTTTACCAAACCTCTTGATGAGACAAGATTCAACTTTCTCATCAGCGAGCTTGGAATGCTGAACTTTGAAGGATAAATCTTCAGCGGTTCACATTTAATCAGCGATACGTTTATACATTCTTGTATAGGCTCTGGATAAAATAAACTAGTACAATCCATTTCATCATCTTCTCTCTGAATAAATTGGGTTAAACTGATATCAAGGTATGTTTTCTCTCTCTGACAAAACGCATGAAAATGCAAGATTTCAAATTCTTACATCGCTGAATATCTCTTCCTTAACAGCGATATTTTGAAATTTCTTAAAACCCTCACTGATATTTCTATTCAGTGCTTCATATTTTCCAAAGAGTCCCTGAGTTTTTCTTTCAAAACCTCAGAGACAACGAAAAAATGTGAAAGGACAGTTGTGACGTCATTGCAACGGATAACACCAGGCACGTTTCTTTTTCTGACACACGTTTGCACGTTTCGTTGTCTATCCAATCAAATGCAAACACGTGTCCGTGTCATGATGAAAAACTTTCCCGCTCAAGTTTTTCTCTCTCTACTCTCTTCCTATATAAACTCTCTCAAAGTTTATATTTGTCTTTTATGCGAATCAATCTTTCTCCGCAAGAAAAGAACACTGTTGCATTTTGTGCTCTCGATCTTCAAGAACTGTTCATCATCTTCTTCATCAAACTCAAGGTCAATATGTTCTTATCTTTTATCAAATGCAAATAACTTGTTTTCGATCTTATCATTGTTTTACACAAGATCAAACAAAAGAACTCAAAAATAAAATCATTTTCTTTCATGGTTTTATAAACACAACCATTTCATGGTTGTTCTTCAAGTTTTAAATCTAAAATCTTAAACTTGTTCTTCTTTCGTATCCATTTTTTTAAAACTGGAATACAAGGCTTATAGGTGTTATATTCGTTTTTTTAAAAAACAAGAAAAACCCTAATCTTCATTAAGACTTTTTTGTCTGAATGAAATGGACAAAATTCGAAAAATCTTAATGGAAATTCTCTTTCCACATTAAGATATTTCTTATTTGTTAACATCTCTGGTTGAACTGATAATACAGTGAAATGGCAACTTCAAAGCTGAATGTTACCGCTGAGTCCATCTCCAGTGATTCTGAGGAACTGGAAATCACCAAAGCTCCTCAGGTTAAGTTTGAGCTGGATCAACTAGACTGGACTAAGGCAAACAACCTTTCAGCGCTTCTCGAGTTTCCTCCTCGGAAGCAGGTATCCCATCTAGACGACGCTGTGATTTTTTTGAAGAATAGCCCAATATACACAGCACTGACAATCACACCTCCTGCCAGTCAGCGTCTATTATCCCAATTCTGGTACTCTGCCAGACACACCAACCTACCCTCAGCCAAAGATCCATCTAAAACCATCGACTGCATACTCAGCGATACTGAGTATGGCACCATCAAGATAACCCCCGCAATAATCCGTAAAGCTCTGAAATTCCCTAACGCTACCTCAGAAAATCCTTTCATTCCATTTCCTGACCACAAGAAGCACGCTGACAGGGAAGAAATCATTGCTTTCCTTGATGCGATGGGTTACATCTGGGAGACTGGAAGAGACAAGCTACCTGAGAAGAAGCTGACGCTGATAAAGAAATCCAAGATGCCCAGCGAGATGAACTTCATCTTCGCTCACCTGATCAGCTGCATGACAGCGAAATCCGGATCTTCTGATCAAGCCGCTCAACCTCAGCAGGCCATGGGTTACGCACTGCTGAAAGGTCTCAACATTGACTGGGCCTCCATCATCTATGAAGACCTCATTCAACGTGTTGATTCTGCCGCTGACCGACCAGCATGGGTTCCTTACCCGCGATTCATCAGCGCCATCTTTCAATATGGCCTGAAGGACAGCTATCCTGAAGAGGGTGATCTGAAACTCTCTCAGATTGGCCCTAAAGTTCTCGACTTCAAGCCTGTCGCCAACGAGGTACGTCTCTCTACTCTTCTCACTCTTCTTAACTCTCCGCTTTCTGTGGCTCCTTCAGCGACAATACCCATCGCTGATACCCCGGCCACAAAATCCATTCCTTCTAAGAAAAGGAAACTATCTCTTACCCCTCTTGATTCCAAAAGGATCAAGAAAACCAAGGAGCAACCCCAGCAGTTGCATGCTGAAGACTCCTCAGCTCATTCTGAAGAGCTGAAGGAAAGTTCCGTGGTACGCTCTGCCACACCAATTCAAGCCATCCCTTCTAAACCTACTTCAGCGTCCCTAAACGCTGAGGTTAGAACTTTGGAATCTACCCAACCTTCGTCAGTCTCTCAAAAGACTGATGAAGTACTTCTCAGCGAATCTAACGCTGAACTTGAACCCCAACCCCAATTCTTATCCTTCGCTCCTCCCTCTACTTCTTTGGACACTCCTCCAGTCAAAACTGGAGATGCCATCATTCAAGAAGCCGTTGAAGCTTCTCAGCGAATGACGAAGAAAGGACTTGCAGAGATCTCCATTCCTCACGGAACTTTTGAGGGAGATATGGAACACTATGGAGGGACTCGAAACTTTGATGAGTTCGTCAACGCTCCTGCATGTACAGATCCCACCTTAAACACTGTAACTAAACCTGAAACTTCTGAGCTTTCCTTTGTTCACAAGTACTTATATGTTACAGGTCCTTTTTTGGGAGACATCAACCAATCTCTGAAGTCTATGGAGATGAAACTTACGGATCTCACCACCGGTCTATCAAATAACTCTACAGCTGTAACAAACGCTGGAGAGAATCTGACGAAGCTGACTACTGTGGTGGAAAAGAAGGCCTCCTCTGATGACATCAAAGATCTTGATAAAACTCTCGCCGACTTTGCCAAAGTGCTCTCCGACATCTACACTGACTACACCAACCTCAAATCATCAGTTTCCACCATTTCCAGCGAAGTTACAATGCTGAAGAAATCGGTTGGTACACTCGAAGGTGATATGTCAGTGGTCAAGACCGACTTGGGCTCAGTGAAGACCGACCTTGGTTCCGTCAAGACAATGATCGAGACGCTGGTGAACAAGGCAAATAATCCAGCTCCTGCTCCGGCCCCTGCACCTGTTTTGGACTCATTCACCGCAGAGGATCGCCAAGAGCTGAAGAAAATCACGCCTGCTATTTCTGGCCTAGAAGACAGAATAGCTAAGCTTGAAGGTTGTGTGAAAATCTCTGGCCCAGAAGACAGAGACAACACCAATGCTGAATCTACCCATTCCTCCCCCGCCCATCATGAGAAAGAGGGGGAGAAGAGCGCTGAACAGGAGAAGAGCGCTGAAGACCTTTCCCATGATGAATCTATCAGGGGAGAAGGTAATGAAGATCGGATTACTGGACCTCAGGGAGATGAAAACCCTGAGGGAACCGAGAACCTCGCCTCTATATCTAAGGGGGAGAAACTCGATGAAGATGCTGAGGAATCTGAAGCAGAAGAAGACGAAGACTTCGACATCCCTGAAGCTGAACCATCCTCCTCTCCAAGGAACGATGATGATGATGATGAAGATGACGATGATTTCTTTGTTGTCAAACCTGCTCCTCGAACCAAAGCTCTTAAAGGTATTTCAATAAAAGAACCTTCAAGGGAGAAGACAAAGACAAAGCACTCAGCCTCTGGCGCTGAGAAAAGCAAAGACAAAGGCATCGCTGAAGATGATAATCTGGCGATCCTACTTGCAAAGCCGATTTGTCAGGTACACTAAACTTATTTTTCCTTCCCTGATCATCTATGAAAAATCAGTTATCCATTCCACAAACACCATACACATCCACATTTTTTTCTATCTTTTCTACCCAAGTTCTTCTACCCAGTTCTTATTTGTAAGATCGCTGCGTTTCAGCTAGTCCTCTCCCCTATTTGAGGATATCGCTGAAAGATCTGTTGCGACTTCACCAATAATTCCAGCTAACGCTGAAGACATAATCCCAGTCTTAGATTTAATCTCTGAGACTGATGAACCAGAAGAACAACCTCTCTCGCACAGAAACAGACCTTCCTCAGTTGATCAAAAGAGGAGAGAAGAAATGATAAAGCGATTCGAGGATCAGCGAATCATCCTAAGGCGCGATCAACTACCTTCAGTTCCTCCTAAGTTCAGAATTTCAAAAGCTGAATACCAAGATCATCTCAGAGCTGAACGCCTCATCGCTGAAAGGAAGGAAGCTGAAGATAAAGACAGAGAATACGCCATCAAGATCACTCAAGAATCTGTCAAAGACCCCAAGCTGAAGCGTATTCCCATTCAAATCCAACGAAAGCTTTGGGAACAAGCCCAGAAGATCATGGAAAAGAAAGCTGAAGTTTCTCAGACCACCCTGATCTGGTGTAAAGAGAAAATCCACTTCAGATATCGTCCAGCGAAGATCAACAAGGTATTCATCTCTGGAAGAACCTCCGTCGGAGTACCTATTGTTGACATCAAACTGTTCAGAGAAGATGACTCATCTGAAACCTTTCGTGCTGACACTGTAAAAAGGTATGGTCTCTCTGAATGGCTGGAGATGAGGTTAGCTATCCAACCGTCAAAATCTAAGTACAAGGATCATTTCAAAAAGCTGATAAACAGACAGATCGATTTGATATCTTCTTGTGTGGATATTCCTCCTGTTCCTGATCTAAAGCCGAAAAGAAAAAAGGACTCTCCAAGGAAGAAACGTCAAGATTCAAACTCAGGTCCTGTCATACGAAATGAAACTGGAATTGGTTTCTCTCGCGCTGAAGTACTTGGTCCTGATCCTGATCTATCTGCCCTTGATGTCTCTTTGCCACCATGTGAACTTTTCGTCCCTGGTAAAGTCATCAGTAATCCTTATGGAATATTCTTTCTTGACTACGACGGACGTAAATGCTTTCAACGGATCGCTGAGCTTCCAATCACTCCAATCGAACAGCTCAAAGATCTCATCTACTGGTGCGACTTCAGAAAAGACATTCAGGCACGACACCTAAAACCCTTGATTTTTGAAGCTGCTCTGAAGCTAAAGAATAAAGGAGAAAAGGTTACTGACTGGATGATTCCAACTGAAAAGACAACCCTTGATGAACTTCTCATTAAGGAAGAACCCTTTGAAGGCTGACAACAATCACCATTTTCTCTATTGTATCAGTCATCCTTCAGTACTTGTAATTTATTTCGCTTGTACTTGTAATCTTTTTCATTCATATTGTAACCTGATTCAAAGATTTAAAGAAAGATTTCAGCGAATGTACTTTACTCCATCAGTACTGAAAAGATCCCAGAAAACAGTAAAAGGGACAAATATTTTATGAGTTCTTTTTATCCTTATGTTTTCATTAAATAGCAATTTTCTCTGTTGCTATGTCATAATCAAATAGGGGGAGATTGTTGATCCAAACCCTCAGTGATTTGATAATGACCCTATCTTAAATACTTAGTGAAAATTGTAAGTAAACAATATGTATCAGAGTTTCACTATCGCTGATAAGTACTAAGATCTTTCAGTACCGCTGATAGGAACTCTCGCACTTTTAGATTAAACATTCAGCGAACACTGTTCACCATATCGCTGAGTCTGTTCAGTCCTTATGGTGATCGCTGATAAGTTAGTTGTTTACTTATGATCCCTGAAGACAAGATTCACGTCAACAAAGGTTCTACGCTGAAGTCGAAGATCAAGCTCAAGAACTAGCGACAAGTCTCCTAATGAACTGATGCGGATCAGCGAAGACTCAGATTTGTCCACTCAACGTGAAGTATCAAGTACAAGACTTCAGCTATCGCTGAACTTTATCATCTGCTGAATAGTAAATGATAATCGCTGAATCAACGAAAGCTGATCATGAAGTCCTCCGTACAAAGTACTTTTGTCTTAACCTCCCTTGCACGCCACCGTACGAAATGTCAGAAAAGAACCTCCGAAAATCTGAAATCGTACAACCACTCTGATACTACATTGTTCATTCATGCGGCTACTAAGGTTGTCATCAAAGGTCAATGACATGCAACCAATCCGCTAATGACACGTGTAAAGTATATACTGGATTGCATTAAATGCATGCAGTATATAAAGAGATGAACTCACTTCATTTGAAGTAACTTGCTAACTCTGGACAAGTTCAAATCTCTCAAGATAGGATTTTATTAGTAATCTCCTTATCTTTCTTAGTGCAAGAAAACCTTAGTGTTCCAACTTGTTTAGATTTAGGTTTATCCTTAATCTTGTTTCCGCAACAAGCTGTAAATTGTTAATGATTTATCAATAAACAATTTAGAAAAGTAAAATAGTGTGTTTGTATTCAACCCCCCCCCCCCCCCCCTTCTACAAACTTGTTTAAGCCTTTCGGGACCAACAAATATGTCTTCAAGTTTTAAATATAGAAAGGTAAAAGTCAAAGTCATTGTAATGTGTTTTGTAAATAGCCTTTGTGTAGGTTTGTTTAAAGATACACTCTTAGAAACATTCTGATAATTGACATTCATATCTTAGAGAGAGAAAGTGCAGAACTCCTATCTTGTATACAGTGTTCTTGATCAATGAGATGACAAATTCACATCTTCTCTATCTTGATTGATATTTAGGGTTTAACAATTGGTATCAGAGCATGATCTTAGATTCAGAGAGTGTTTCTGTGATCATATACAATTTTTTGTGAAGATTATCAAGAAAATTTGATCGATTTCTTGAATTTTTTTCAAGAAATCTCGTTTTCTTGAGATTTTTTAAAAAATTCTTTGTTTGTGGTCGAATTGCTTCAAGATTGTGCTCAGTAGATTCGTCATCTGTTTTGGAACATCGTTAAAGAAGGATTCGAAGGCTGATTTCAAGATTTGAGGCTTCAATTTCGAGATTTTGTCAGATTTTGGGTTTTTGGTTCGAAGTTACTGTTCGATCGGCATTTTGTAGATTTTGTGGTTTTCAGAGGTTTTTGTTCAGAGATAAAGTGTTCAGACTTCGATTTCGAGCATCTCTGTGAAAGATTTTTCAGAGTTCCTAGCCTTTTCAGTGATTTTTGGTCGTATATTGGAAAATCTCGCAAGATTCGAAAATTTCGCAAGTTCTTCGTGAAACTCGCAAGTTCTTCACAAAGTTCGCAAGTTTCTTCTACTTTGAAGGTTTTCGAGTGTTAAGTGGGTTTCTCGCAACCCTCAGTTACGAAATTCAGTTGCGAAATTTGGGTTTCTCGCAACCCTCAGTTACGAAATTCAGATTTCTCGCTTCTTTCATTCGCGAACTTCAGAGATCATTTTTTCGTCATTGTTCTAACACTTGAAATTCACAACTGTTCATTGCGAATTTCATTTTTCTCGCAACCATCTTTTACGAACTTTACGTTTTTCGCTTCTGATCCCTGCGAATTTCGCTGTTTCTCGCAATAGTGCATTGCGAACTTTGACACTTAGTCAATTTTTTTTCCTGTTTGTGTTCTAACTTTTTGTGATATGTTCTGTTTAAGCATTTTTTTTAGATCACGATGGCTTATCAAGTTTCAGTTAATTGTCCTCCGGTGCTAATCAAAGTTTCAGATTTTGATCAATGGACGATTTCTTTTATTGATTTTATTTCGAGGAGAGAAAACGGAGATTATATGATAAAATCTTTCACCGAAGGTCCGTTGATCATACATAAAAGGGCGGAAGATTTTACTGAAGATGAGATTAAACGGAAGAAAGCAGACAAGGATGCTTCGTCAAACTTACTCTTTGCTATTCTCAAAATTTCGCCTCACATCTACAAACAGGTTGAAGTGTATAAAAATTACCCTTTGCAGATGTGGAACGAGTTGTCGAAGCTATTGCATAAATCAAAGGTTGATTTCAAGGTAAAGGAACAAAAGAAAGATGAAAGGGAGGATGCAAATCAGAAAACATCAGACTCAGAAATAAACACCACACTTAACATGTAAAACCGACTCTCATCTAGTCTATGTGTGTTTTTGTGTGCTCTCCAAAATTTCTCTCTTCTTAAAAAGACATATGGACACCTCTTATATAGGGCCATATTTACATTAGATATTTAAAATATCTAAAATCTAGACAAAAATATCTAAGAAAATATCTATTACAAAATATCTAAAACATTAAAATATCTTTATAAAACATTCATTAAATTAGGAGCTAATTAAAGCTAACAATCTCCCCCTAATGTTTTATAAAGAAAGCATCAACTTATAGTCTCCCCCTTGCTTTCTTTAGAACCTTTGATGTTCCGTTCTTCAAGTCTTCAAAGCATCATGTGCTCCCCCTCAAATGTAGGCTCACCCACCGAGCTCTAAACGTGAATAACAGAGGATGGAGTGACATTTAAAATGTGACAAATGTAGCTTGACACCATGAAGAACCGTTGAGAGAACATCGTTCTTGAAAGCGGAAAGAGCATGAGTGAAATGCGATGCTTTCGGTGCAGCAAGAGTCCATTGACTTTGACACAGATTCTGACCATTAAGCACACTGATTCAGACCAAAGTCAAAGCATGAAAAAGTTTCACCTGTGTCTTAGGAATTCAACGCAACTGGATTCATGCGAATCGGAGCACCGAGTAGGAAGTTATGCGCGTTTTTCTGAAACAGTGCAAAGCTGACAGCACTTTTCAGCGACAGCTGATAGCTTTCAATGGCTGACCTTCAGCGATGGCTTACTTCAGCGTCAGCTGACCTTCAGCGATGGCTTACCTCAGCGACAGCTGACCTTCAGCGATGGCTGATCTCAGCGATGGCCTTCAGCGACAGCTCAGCGATGGCTTCAGCGATGGCATTTTTTCAGCGATGGTTTTCAGCTCTCAGCTCCAGCTTTCAGCGACAGCACTTAGGTTTCAGCCTTCAGCTTTCAGCGACAGCTTTTTTCAGCTTTCAGCAAAGGCTTTCTTCAGCTTTCAGCGACAGCTATCATCTTTCAGCGATGGCTTTCTTCAGCTTTCAGCGACAGCCATCAGCTCTCAGCTTTCCATCAGCACACTATTGTCTACTTCAACGATGCATATGACCCTTATAAATTTCGAATCTCTGAATTCTCAAAACACGAGATCTGTTCATCCGTGTCTTAAGAATCCAGGGCCTTTTGAATCGCATCAACGGTGTTTTTATGAGTGAGATATGATCAGTTTAATACAGCAGCGCAAATCTGTCATTAAATCTGATTTGATGTAATAGATAAGACGATCTTCATATAATTTTTTTTTAAAAACCTTGAGTGCAAATCATTCGATCTCTAATTGATCAAGTCAGAAAACTAATTAGAAGAACTCAAAGTTTAAAAAAAAACGTTTCAGATCAGACTTTGAACATGTAACAAAACATCAAATCTTTCTCAAACAACTTTCTCATGACCCAAATAATTTTGTTATCCATATATAAATGTTTATGAGCAGCGGAAGACAAACAAAATATTGATCAAAGATAGTCCAATCTTGAAAATAAAGGTCAGATCAAACAAAGATCAACAACCTTACTACCAAGATGCAAAAAGAATTGCTATGGACTTAAGCACACACAAGGATGAGATCAAAGATCAACCATCTACTTAGTGCTTATCAAATAAAACCAATGAATGAGAAAGAATCAAAACACACACATGAAGTATATCAGAAACTAAACCATCTAAAACTTCCATTGTTGCATAGATGATCGATTTTGAAGAAAAGTTTCTTCAATCGGCTCTGATACCAATTGTTGATCCCATTCTTGAGCAACAATAGAAGAAATATAAAGTCCATATATAAATATAGAGATAAGATATACATGAAGAACAATCATAAAGAAACTTATCTCATATTCATTGATGATTAAATATGGAGAGGAGAAATGTTGAAGAACACCACACTAAACATGAAATCGACTCTCATAAGAAACTAGTCTATGTGTGTTTTTGTGTGCTTTCCATATTTCTCTCTTCTTAAAAAGACATATGGACACCTCTTATATAGGGCCATATTTAAATTAGATATTTAAAATATCTAAAATCTAGACAAAAATATCTAAGAAAATATCTATTACAAAATATCTAAAACATTAAAATATCTTTATAAAACATTCATTAAATTAGGAGCTAATTAAAGCTAACAGAAGATAAAGACTAGAGAATGTGAAGACAAGAAAAAAGCGGAACTCAAATGCATGAGACTTTCCAAGCAGAACTCAGATTTTCAGAAAGTTCTATTTTTAGAAAAAGAAAAGTTGGAAAAGGAGAGAGTTGATTTTGAAGTTCAAAGGAAAGGGTTTGAAGCAAAGAATGCTAAGCTGACTGAGAAAATTTCTGAGTTACAAATGGAGTTGGATAAAAATTGTGCAGAACTTGAGAAGATGAAGAAAGCTGAGTTTCAAGCCAGGAGCGTAAAGGATGATTTTTCTGTAGAACGGAAGATATTTCAGCAAGAAATTCAGAAACTCACGAAGAATTTGGCGGGTTTATCTACAGATATCATGAAGGAAAAGAGGGTGAATTGTGATATTCGGAAGAAGCTCGTGTTGATGACAAAGGAACGAAATGCCTTAAAAGACAAAGTGAGGTCGTTCAACAACTCCGAGTGTTTTTCAGAATGTCCGATGCGTCCTTCTAACATTTTCTACGAGCATTCTGTAGATATGTCTTCCAAATACTATGCTGATCTTGCTTCCTACAAAAGAGTCAACATGCAATGGAAGGTAAAAGGTAAATTTCCTGGAAAAGATGTACCAAAATCATCATTTCCAAATAAGAATTTTACAACGAAAGTTAATTCTTTTGTTAATTCTTATTGCGGAAATAATGATTTTGTTAATAATAATTATGTTCAATATTGGTATGGTACTTACCATTTTCCTTCTTATAGAGCTCCGCTTAACGTGTCAGGACCCAAGACACGTTGGGTACCAAAATCAACTTAATCTGTTTTGCAGATTTAGAGGCAAGCGTTGAACTTTCGGAAGATGAAGTACTTGTGCATTCAAAGTTTATATTGAACATCACATAATTTCAGGGAAATTTCTATCTTTTTATATATACATGTGAGAATTGATAAATCTTTCGGTATATTGTAGGGGGAGAGAGATACACGACAATGGTTTTTGAACACATCAGTTCAAAACCCGCACTTCAACGGTAAAGGCTTCTAAACAAATCAGTTTAGAACCCGTACTTCAAAGGCTATGACTTCTAAACAAATCAGTTTAGAACTCGTACTTATCCTGTGATATCTTTTTGAACTTCAACTGCCATATCTTTTTGTTTCTCAAATCAAGTGATAAAAAGGTAACATTGTGTTATATTTTATTTCTACTAACGTTGAAAGTTTGAACCTTCACAAATTTAATTCAATGAAATGAAATTTTTCAATTTTTCATTAAATGAATAAAATGTGTGTTAAGGATGATTTTACGAGCATTTTTGTATCGTCGGAGTTATATTTGTTTCTACTTTCGCTTCTGAAATAAGTCGAAAGGTTAGCGAAACATGTTTGAGATTTTGATATAAGCGCAAAATTGTGTAAATCTAGACTTATACAGAATACAATGCTCACAAAACCTATTCGTCTTAATCATGAATGGAAACGAAAATATGGGGGAAGCACTACGTTTTTGAACCAAGTGATTGAGATGCTATAATAATTATTAATTAAAAAAAATAAAAAAATAAAATAAAATATTATATATATATATATATAATAAAATCATTCAGTTTGATAGTCTGTGCCTGTGGCCTATCTGGTTTGGGAGATTAAGTCCCAGGGGGTACTCGTTACCTAGCCCCTAAGATCAACTGATCTGGGATTGGCTGACCCAAATCCTTCTATAGAACCAGGTAGAAAGCCATGTTCTACTGGTCTAGATGGGATTAAGGTATATCGATGTAGCCTTTCTGGTTCGGGAGAGTAAGTTCCAAGGGGTGCTTGTCACCTAGCCCCTAAGGCCAACTGGTCTGGGATCGGCTGATCCAAATCCTGCTATAGGACCAGTTATAAAGTTACGTTTACGGTGTATCTTAGTCTTAATAAACTGTTTGATTATAAAAGATGCCAATGAGCACATAATAAAAGTTGCCAATGTGCACAATATGAAAAGATGCCTAAGAGCACACATCTTTTAAAAATTGGGGAAAATTACAATGTCGCGATAAACTTATAAGTTTGTGGAAATTCAGATTTTAGATATATAGTGTGAGTATGAGCAAAGTATTCTTTTAGGTCTATGAGATGCATTTACTTGCTGCTAATCATATTTCGCATGCTAGCACACCAAATAGATTTAATAAAGGAGTTGAAACTGAACATTTTTAACTTGATATCCAATGATGTCTTGTTTTTTGAATCCAAACGCATGCATTTGATTTCACTTGATGGAAATATCTGTTACATTTCATTAAGTTGAATTTCTTTTGTTTGGTGTTCAAATGATTAAATGTTAGCAGTTATAAAATGTTGTTCAATGAATTCTATTTTTTCTTTATTTAAGTTTGTTAAAATGTGCGCTTATATGATTTTTATGCAAATTTTCAGGGGGAGAAAATCATCTTGCTCTACAATTCTTATTTTTAGGGGGAGCACGATCTTTCGTTTATGGGGAGATTGTTTGTGTTTTTCAAGGGGAAGAAATGTTTTTTAAGAGGGAGATTGTTCGTGACTGAAATTGAAAAGATTTTCGATGCTTGTGATGCTCACTTTCATCGAAAAAGGGGGAGAATGTCTACATCAATTTCCTGTCAAAGAAAGTTTAAAATCAAAGATTCGTTTTAATGTCAACGGGGAGATTTGTAGAAAGAAGACGTTGTTTCAAGAAAGGATAGGGGGAGTTTTATTCTTCAAGAGTTTTTAGGAAATCGATTGATCCTTTCAGTGATCTCTTTCTTTTGAACTCGCGTGTTTATGAAGATCGACACTGAAGAATGAAATTCTCAAGTCAATGGAAATGGGGAGAAATCTTCAAGAGTTTGAGGAAAATCGATTGATCCATTCAGTGATCTCTTTTTCTTGAACTTGTGCTTATTTGTATTAAAAAGCTTTGTGTGAAGATTCATATTCTCCTGTACGAAGAAAGAAGTTCGTTATTTTCCGTTTGAAGATTGGATGACGTTTTGACTTTGACAAGCTTTGATGAAGACCGAAGATTCAAGAAAGCTAAAGCTTGCTGATCGCATTTGTTTAAACCTTGAATCCAAGGGGGAGATTGTTAGTGCAATATGTCTTCAAGGTTTAAATATAGAAAGGTCAAAGTCAAAGTCATTGTAATGTGTTTTGTAAATAGCCTTTGTGTAGGTTTGTTTAAAGATACACTCTTAGAAACATTATGATAATTCACATTCATATCTTAGAGAGAGAAAGTGCAGAACTCCTATCTTGTATACAGTGTTCTTGATCAATGAGATGACAAATTCACATCTTCTCTATCTTGATTGATCTTTAGGGTTTAACACTCTCTTTCAATGATTTTTGGTAGAAAGTTGGCTTGAGTTTAACCTGTTCTTAGTTTATTTCAAACACTCTATTTTTCTGCCATTCTCGACCAGTTCGACTTTGGTAAATCTACAAAATCTGTTTTTCTCGGTTAAAACTCTCTAGTTTAGTGCATTGCTCAAAGTTCTTAAGCTTATAAACACTTTTCGAAACATCCACTTCATCATCTGAAAGTTCACAGTTCATACTCTGTTTTCTGGTATTTCTTCAAACTTGTTTAAAAATGGCAAACACGAACAACTTCTTCACCGCCGATTCTCTAACCAAGCCACCCACTCTACTCAGAGATGAGTACCCTCAGTGGAAGATACGAATGATTCACTTCTTCGAGGGTACTGACAAAGAACTCGTCTACTATATCAACAATCCTCCATTCGTACCAATGATCACAGTACCTCGAGTACCTGCCACAGATGACACACCAGAGATTCCTGAGCACGAGAAACCAAAGACCAAGGATAATTGGTCCGATCCAGATTGGGCAAAATATGAAGTTGCTCAGAACACCAAAAGACTTCTGATAATGGCAATCCCTAATGACCTTTTCCAATCCCTAGATGCGTGTGAGTCTACATACGATCTATGGAAGGAACTGGAGAAACAATTGGAGGGAGGGGCCAAGACTCAGATTAACCGCAGAGCCCAGTGCATCAATGAATACTACGCATTCAAAGCTCTGCCGACAGAATCTCTGCAGTCAACATACGATCGGTTCAACTCTCTGATCAACAAATGCAAGAAGTTCGGGATTCACAGAACCTCTGAGGAAAACAATGTCATGTTCCTAAAGAGCCTAAATGAGGAATGGCTCTAGTTGTCTATGTCTCTGCAAACTAATCAAGACTTAGACTCCTGCACTCTGTCAGATCTTTATGGAACTTTGGCAGCCGAAGAACCCCAAATCGCCCAAGAAAAAGGGTAAGTGGGTTGAAATTAACAAATCTTTTTCTTCTGTGACAGTGAAACCTGCAGAAGTTCACCACAGAGGAAGGGGTCCATAGAAGGCTACTCCCAAAAGATAATTTTCAAAACAGCAATCTAGTCTACATAGGTCTTCTTGTAATAGGAAGTCTAGTGCCAGGATAGATTGTAAAAATAAAGCCTCTGTACCCTGTTTTAATGCTTTTAATGAAAGTTCAAGCAAATCTCTTCGCACATTCATTACTGTCATTGTTTTGATCTCATGTATAAATTGAACCAACACTTCTCAAGCCCACACTGTTTCCTCTCTTTACCCAAAAAGAATGCTAAATTCAAGGGAAAGAAGAAACAAAATGGTTCTTCAACAGAAGTTAAAACCAAACCCAAGAATGCTAAGGCAACCTTGAAGACCTCTGACAAAAAGGGACCCATTTGGATATGGGTACCTAAAAATCTCTGATTGTCTTGCAGAAGCAGTATGTGCCGATCTGGTATCTTGACTCTGGGTGCTCGCGGCACATGACTGGCGACAGAGGTCTACTATCCACATACAAAGAAAAACATGATGGTGGATCTTTGACCTTTGGCGACAACAAAAGGGGTACATAAAAGGCTATGGAGTCATCAAGAAGGAGAAGATAACCGTATGCAAAGTTGCATATGTAGATGGCCTTAAACCCAACTTACTCAGTTTTAGCCAACTTTGCGATACGGGTTTTGACGTCATGTTCAAAAGAACATTATGTTCTCTACAAGGCGAAGATACAGGAGTCAAACTTCTGCGAGCTGAACGCAAGGGAGATCTGTACCTCATGAATTTCAGTGCCAAGAACAAGGAGGACAAGCTCTGTCTTGTTGCTTCTAAAAATGAAGAAGCTTGGTTATGGCATAACAGGTTCTGCCACTTAAACTTTCATTCTTTAGATAAACTTGTCAAGCATGATTTAGTCAAAGGTCTGCCAAATGTCAAATTCAATAAAGATCATTTGTGCTCTGCTTGTGAAATGGGTAAGCTCAAAAGAGCTTCCCATATAGGCAAGACTGATGTGACTTGTCCCAAGCCTATGTACATGCTACATGTTGACCTCTGCGGTCCAATCGCTACACAGAGCCTGGTTGGCAAGAAATATATATACTTGTGTTGATTGATGAATACTCAAGATTTACATGGGTAGAATTCGTCAGAAAGAAATCAGATGTACCAAACATTCTGATAAACCTAATGAAAAGAATCCAAGTTCTATATGAGTGCAGGATCCAAAAATTGAGAAGCGACAATGGCACAGAATTCAAAAACTCTGTCATTGTAGCTTACCTCACAGAAGAAGACATATCACAGAACTTCTCTGCTGCACGCACCCCACAACAGAATGGCGTGGTTGAACGAAAGAACCCCACGCTTGTGGAGGCTGCAAGAACTATGCTGACAGCATCTGGATTACCAATCTCTTTCTGGGCAGAAGCAGTATCAACCGCTTGCTACACCCAAAATCGATCAGCTATTGTAAAAAGGCACATCAAGACACCGTATCATTTGATCAACAAAAGGCGACCAAACATCAAGTTCTTCCATGTATTTGGGTGCAAGTGTTTTCTCGTAAACGACAGAGAAGCTAGAGGAAATTTTGAAGTGAAAGCAGACGAAAGCAAGTTCATTGGGTACTCTGCCACCTCAAAGGCTTACCGAATTTATCTTCTACGGTCACAAATCAGTTCAGAACTTGGTCTGAAAAAGGAATCCTCTAGCATCTCAAAGACAAGAGAAGCAGACCTAAATCTGCTATTTAAAGAGATGTTCCATGATGATATTGATCCCTCTGCTGGAGCTGCCAGAGCCTCTAGAGAAACATCTTCTGCCAACCAGACTGAGTCAAGTATATCTCTAACTGGTCCATTAAATACTTCATCCTCTTCTGTGAATCATGCAGATGCAAATGTTGAGGGGGAGCGAACAGAAGATGACACAAGCAAAGATACAACAACAGAGGAACTGGAAACCCCAACTCCAGCGATTACAGAGGAATCAATACTAGAGGAAAACGAGGACTCAGTCTCTACATCCTCAGAGGAACCAATTCCCACTCTCATTCCAATAATCCCATAAGCTGAAGAACCAAGTTCAAGCACAGAGGTGCCATCCACTACAGAGGTTGCACCAAATCCACAGGGTGCAACCACAGAGGTTCAACTAGATGATGCAAATGGCCATCTCCCATGACAACAAAGTGGACGATGACCCATCCTCCGAGCCAAATCATTGGTGACCCTTCTGAGAAAGTAAAGACAAGATCAGCCACTGCTAATTTTTGTTTCTTTACAAATTTTATCAGTATGATCGAGCCAGAATGCATGTCTGAAGCCCTAGATGATCCAAACTGGGTAGATGCTATGCAAGAAGAGCTTCTACAGTTTGAGAGAAACAAGGTATGGATCCTAGTTCCTTTGCCGAAGGGAAAACAAGCAATAGGGACTAAATGGGTCTTTAGAAACAAGAAGGATGAGGACGGGGTGGTCATTAGAAACAAAGCGAGATTGGTGGCCAAGGGATATTGCCAAGAAGAAGGCGTTGATTACGATGAAACTTTTGCCCCTGTCGCATGGCTCGAAGCAATAAGAATTTTCTTAGCCTTCACAGCCCACAGAGGTTTCAAAGTCTTTCAAATGGATGTAAAATCTGCCTTTCTAAATGGTGAAACTCAAGAAGAAGTATATGTCCAGCAGCCGCCAGGGTTTGAAAGTGCCAAGTACCCAAAATACGTCTATTATCTAGACAAAGCTATGTATAGACTGAAACAGGCTCCAAGAGCATGGTACGAACGTCTTTCAA
This sequence comes from Saussurea involucrata, assembly GCA_033807775.1. Lineage (NCBI taxonomy): Eukaryota > Viridiplantae > Streptophyta > Magnoliopsida > Asterales > Asteraceae > Saussurea > Saussurea involucrata. The sequence continues at coordinate 65,504,613 of CM066325.1, forward strand.
CCTTTCTTCTCGATAATGATTTCGACAGAGGTACAACTGATACTACTTTGTTTTATAAAAGGAATGGTGAGGAGATTCTGCTTGTACAGATCTATGTGGATGACATTATTTTTTGTTCTACCAATGCACAACAGTGCAAGGATTTTGAAAAACTCATGCAGAGTGAGTTTGAAATGAGTATGATGGGAGAATTAAACTTATTCCTCGGACACTAAGTAAAACAATCATCAGAGGGAATTTTTATAAATCAAGCTAAATATGTCTCTGACATTCTTTCAAAATTCAGTCTCTCTGATGCCTCTGTAATGAAGACCCCCATGGCCACTGGAAATAAGTTATACTCAGATCCAAATGGAAAATCTGTAGAGTGCAAGCTCTACAGAGGCATGATTGGGTTTCTTTTATACTTAACACAAGTAAACCTGATATAATGTATGCCACATGCCTATTATCCGAAGAGGATCTTCAGATACCTTAAACGGACCAAAAATCTTGGGCTCTGTTATCCGAAGAACACTGGCTTTGGTCTTAAAGCATACAAAAGTTCAGCTTGCAGACTTATTCACCAAAGCACTAGATGAGAAAAGATTCCTTTTCTTGGTGGGTAAGTTGGGTATGATAAACATGAGTTGATCTCTGTAAGTAAGACTTAATCCTCTTGTATATATGTACATGTTTATACTCTTCAGCATGTAAATTCTTTATCACCAAGAGTTTTGTACCCAACATAGCTTCTGTGGGGTTGTTCAGAGCCTCTGACGAATTCCACAGAACCTCTGGTGAGTTTGACCTATGTTTTATGCATTACTTATCTTATTGGATCCAAGCATAGGTCAAGGGGGAGCAGAAGGGACTTGAAATGATCCACATAGGTTGATCACTCAAGGGGGCGCCAAAGAAGAAATGTGATCAATCAAATCTACAGAAGTCAGGTATTTTGCCGAGCAAAGGTAAATCAAGAGAATATTGTCTCGAACAAAACCTTTTTCCAAAACAGTTTTCTAGGACATCGATTTCCAAATATGTCCTAAAAAAAGTGTTTCAGACAATAAAAACATTGGATGATCAAAATGTTTTATGAACCCTTAGTTATTAGAAATTTTTAGTCATAGAGCCTCTGTTGGCTTTGACAGAGCTTCAAAACCTCTATGAGTGAAAATTTTGAGCTAACGTTCTATCGACCCTCTCCAAAGTATTTTCAAACGTTTTTGGTAAAGGTACAATCAAAGAGGAGATGAAAAGCAGGTTTCAGACCATATAGCTCATTCCACTACAGAGCCTCTGTTGTTTCTGACACTTGCCTTTTTAGCGAAATTCTGTAGCTTGCTGGTTATTTCTGTAAATGACAGTCATCTGGTTGTAGAAACACCCACGCGCCAAGCATTAATGGGCCGCGCACGACGTCTAATCGTGTTCTGACACTTCTGACGTGGCAGACTTTCATTGGACGTGTGTGCCACACGATCCTTCTGAAACTTATGCCCAGTTGTACAACTCGAGTGGGGACCCCAAATGTTTATTGAATTCACTTTTACCACGGAATTCTATCCGTTTCTACCCCCATTATATAACCCCGTTCACATTCTTTCCTAATCTTTTTACGAATTTACTCCCACCTTTCTTCTTCGGCGAACCTTGCAATACCTGCAACTTCTACTTTCTACTCACTTTCTTCAAGAAAACATCAATGGCTTCCACCTCAAAAATCTCCGGTGAACTCCCCAGCTCATTCTGAGCACTCTCAAAACCCTAACATGGCCGGAAACCTAGAACAAGACAACTCCGGCGACTCAGTGGCTTTTACTCCGACCACTCACCTTCAAAACTTATTCGAACATGAACACTTTGAACGTGTTCTTCCCTTAAAACCCAATAACCACTACATGGTTCCCTCAAAAACACATTTAGGGAAGAACATGCCATCCTACTTCACATTCTAGAAAACCATTACCTTAACCCCCTATTAACCAAAACTGTCAACAAAATCCCTGCCAGATACCTCAATCAATTCTGGCAGAGCTGCAGGTATGACCCACAAGATAGCAGATAAAGCGCTACATCTCAAAACCTGATAAATCCGAATTCCTTGAACTCAAGTTCAACAGAACCATGTTCTCACTTGAGTTCAGTCTACCCACCAAAGGTCTTCTAGGCATTAAGAAGTACGCAGAGGAACCCACAAACACAGAGCTCTGCAGATTTGCTGAAATGTTGGGCTACAATGCCATGCTGAAGAAACGAAATGACTTTAGAAGAAATAGATTCCCACCTCTGTGGAATACTCTCTTCTCCATTCTTAACAGATGTCTAACTGGGAAGGTGGGTAGTCCTGACCAAACTTCTCACCAAGTCATGGCTATTATGTACGGGGTGTACTACGATCTACCTCTGGACTACGCCACCCTAATCAAGCAGGAAATGGTGAACACCACTGACCGAAGAATCTCCTCCCAGAGGGTCAAAGGACCCACAACCGAAGATCTTCCCCCACTTCAATACCAGAGAATCCTTGGTGTCCTCCTAGAACCTCTGCTACTATTGGAGAAATGGCCAATGGCGGGACCAACTGTCAAAATGTACCCTATGGCAAAGAACACCCCAACAGAGCACTTGGAAGGATACCCATTCTGCAGACCTCTGCCAACCACCCTTCTGGGATATGCTACTGATGAGACCCTTAAGTTAGAATACATATGCGATCATAGGACTCCAGAACCGAGTCCTGTGACACCCCCGCGTCTATGAGTCCCCTTAGGATCTAAGGTTGTAGATAGGATGACTGATGAAGAGTGGGCAGTGGCCTTAGCTAAACACCTACAAATTCAGGAGAACTTCCATCTACAGAGAAGCCAGCTAGAAACCTTTGCTTCCAAAACCAAACCCTCTGCCATCACTCCCAAAAGGAAAAGAAATCTACAGCGGGCACCTCTACCAGGGCTGCACAAACCCAACAGTCTCCTCCAGCAGAAACTGTGGTTGGATCTTCTGCACCGCCCCCTCCTCCCAAAGACAAAGAAAAAGAGAAAACATAAGTCTTCTGAGGAGGGTGCCCCCAAGCCAAAAAGGAAGAAGAGCAAGAAGACATCCAAAAACCCCACACTCCTCTGCAAACCATTGCACGGGGAGTTGAAATGGAAGAAGAAACAGCAGAAGAAACCCGTGAACAGCCTCTGCAATCCCCAACTCCTATCAACTATGCAGAACAGGGTGACTTCTCTACCTTTCTCCAACGCCAGGATATTGCTGATTCCTTAGACACTTCTGGCTGGAACGCAGAAGCCCTCTCCAATCAATCCATGGAAGAACTAGACTTCAGAATATCTTCTGACTTGGATGAGGGTGACCAAACCCCAAGGGAATTCTACCAGAAATGCTACAGAACCCCTTCCTCCATCCCGGATATGATGTTCTAAGAAAGAGTCCAGAGGAAGAGGCAGCCACAGAGGATATGATAGACTCTGTAATAGAGGTCGTTGACAGAACCTCAGAAGATATTCAGGTACAAACATCAGGACCTATGCATCCACATGTCCAACGCCTAGTTGGATCTCATCCATGCTATGATTCCTTAGCATCAAGAATATAAACCCAAGTGGTAGCCACAGAGGAAACTGAAATGGTTGATTTTGATGAGATAGACACTAGAAGAGAAACCATTAGGTTAGGGTGTATGACAGAGGCTGAGGCCCTAAAAGATGCCATAGATGGAAGAGGCACACAACCCAAACCAACTCCCAGTGCAACCCATATTTCTAACACCGCCAGTCTAGTTGCAGAAGGTGTTATTGAAAAAGAGCAGCACATCTCGACCCCAACTCAAACTGACCGGGCACAGGTAACTCTTTCTACCTCTGTGCCATTAGAAACCGGGGAAACCATTCCAAGGGAGTCCTCTCTAAAGGACTTGCCTTTAGTTCGTGATCCTTCGCCCCAGATCACAGCAGAAATCCCCGCAGAGGAATTTGTTTCCTCTGCCACACGCACACACATAAGTCCAATCGGCCCTTCAGAGGGGCCTAGAGAGCATATGGACGAAGGGACTCTAGACAAGTCCCCTAGTCAACTTGAGAATACTCCTGTACCCGTCTCTGGAGCGGATCAGGACAATGTTCTCAACAGAACCTCTATAGAGTCTGAAGCTGATAAAGCCTCTGCTCAAGGATTAGAGGGAAATCCTTCCGTCCTCAACGTCAATACAGGGACGAAAGAAGGTGTCCCAGGAACAGGGACTCACTCTGGGGATGAATGTATTCCCCCAGAGGTTACACCTAGTTCACAAGTTTCAAGGGATGAGTTCCAAACCCTTGTTACCTCTGTGGACAACACATTTAAAGAGTTGAAAAGCTCTTTTGATTCTTTCCAGATTCAACGAAGAGAGCCATTACTGATTTGCACACCAAAGTGGACAACCTGTCTACAGAGGTGAGAAATGCCTGTGCCCAGATGAATGCAACTGCAACAACCTCTGCTGCCACTAATGCCACTGCATTTTAAAAGGCCACTACAAGTGCATTTCAGGCCTCTGTCAGAGATCTCCTTGACCAGCTGAAGACGGAACAAACCTCTACCTCTACGGGCCTAACTGCAGAAGACCTAAAGAAGGCCCTAGAGCAAGTTCAAGAGCATACTACAGAAGCAACTCAGGCCATGAAACCCTCTGATTACATGACCAGAGCTTAGCTGATAGAGCTAGGACAAGGGATACTCGATCAAGTGACAGAATTCATTAGAGCCTTCACCAGAGCTAATGCAAATTATGTGAAGGATTTTTAGAGGAGTATGGGTTGTTAGCTTCAATCTTCCTAATCATAGAAGTATTTAGAAGTAGCGAAAAATAGGCTAGTAAAGAAAGCCTCTTGCAGAGGCTCTGCCGACACTACCGAGAAATCAAGGTCAAGAAGCTACAGAAGCAGCAGAGGCTTCCTACAGAAGCTCTGTCATACGCGCAAAGAAGACCAAAGACTCGGAATCCGGTGAAGACTGCTCCACAGAGGACCAGACCGCAGAACCTCTGTAACTCATTACAGAGCCTTTGTGGTCCTCACTGAGACTTGAAGATATTTATAATATCTTGCTACTGTTACAGGACCCGTACATCAACTTGCATGGTAGCATGCCCTGTCCAACGTCGACGTGTCAAACTCTGATTGGACTCAGTAGGGCTTAGTACATATTAGACGTCTGCTGCATTAAATGCAATACAGCACGTCTGACTGTTCATGCCATCCTTGCAACTGTTCACGACATCCTCTCAACTATTCATACGTACCTCTTGAATAGTAGCATATGCCTTATGGTCCCCTTTAGAGTAGTATATAAGGAAGACTCATGTTGAGTTCTTCCTTACAAAAATACAACACACAGAAAAACATTAAGAACACAAAAGCTTATTCAGCTTAAGAGTCATATCTGTTTTAAAGCTTTTTCTTACTCACAGTTCATAAACCTGTTCTTGATATATATTCAGTAAACCTTGAGATATAATATTTTGTTCACTGTTTATTTATATTTTGTTCTAAATCTATCAAACTTATCTATTAGTTCTTTAAATATGCTTCCGCATCAAACCTTATACCTGAACTAATAGATCTGATAATCTTGTTTAAGCAAAACGGGAACCAACAATTGGTATCAGAGCAAAGCTTGATTTTCAATATCAAGTGATCCTCGTTTAACAACTTTTATTTGATAGATTATTTTCTCTCTTCATCACCATATTTCTAGATATTAGTCGTACCCAGAAAACCTTCCAGATCTTCATACTTAGAAATCCTCCATCAGATTATCCTTTCCTCAAAATGACAAATACAAATAACTTTTTCACTGCTGGCTCACTAACCAAACCTCCTACTCTTCTTAGAGATGAGTATCCTCAATGGAAGATAAGAATGGTTCATTTCTTTGAGGGTACTGAAAAAACTCTCAAACAATATCTTTACAATCCTCCTCCAGTTCCGATGATAACTATGCCACATGTACCAGCTACTGCTGAATCTGCTGAAATCCATGAACATCAAAAACCTAAGCCAAAAGAAGAATGGTCAAATGAAGATAAGGCAGAAGATGAAGTTGCACAGAAAACAAAGAGAATATTGATCATGGCAATCCCCAACGAACTTTTTCAATCCTTAGATGCATGCGAAACAGCGCACGATCTCTGGAAAGAATTAGAAAGACAGTTGGAAGGGGGTGCTAAAACTCAGAAGAACCGAAGGGCACAATACATAAATGAATATCATGCTTTCAGAGCCTCTGCAACAGAATCTCTGCAAACAACATACGACCGGTTCAACTCTCTCATAAACAAATGCAAAAAGTCTGGTATTCATAGAACCACGGAAGAAAATAACGTCATGTTTCTAAAGAGCCTGAACGATGAGTGGCTTCAGTTGTCTATGTCTTTAAAAACAAATCAAGATCTAGACTCCTGGACACTCTCTGATCTCTATGGAACACTTGCTGCACAAGAGCCTCAAATAGCTCAAGCTAAAACGCTAACCATTGTGCCATACGCATTGGTTGGTAAATCTACAGAGGCTGCAGACAGACCAAGAAATGAGAGATCTACAGAGGAGAAAAAGAAGGAGAAAAAGAAGATGGTAATGGTTGATAGCGAAGAAGACGAGCTGATAGAGGAAGAGATAACTCTTGCGTCATTAGCTAAATCAATGGCTCTATTGACAAGAGAGTTTAGAAATAACCAAAGGATTTCTGGTAGAAGAGATGATGGAAGAAGAGAAGATTCAAGTGACCGACAGAGGTCAGACTACAGAAATGATGAGCTACAGAGGTCGAGCGACAGAAGCGACAGAGGAAATGATCGACAGAGATCAGATGACAAGGTAGGCCACACACAAGAATGCTACAAATGTGGTAAACCCGGTCATTACGCAAACGAATGCCGAACAGAGAAAGGTGGAGACCTACAGAAGTCTGACGACCGAACTGGAAACATCTCCCAAGGTTGTTTCAACTGCGGCAAACCAGGTCATTTCGCAAAAGAATGCAGAAGTAGACCAAATCGCCCACAGAAGGACTCAGCCTTTTACAAAAAGAAGGCCGAGTATTACGCACAAAAATCTCTAATGGCGAACAAAGGGCATTCTGAGGCAAACAAAGAAGACTTCGAATCAGACTCTACCTCTGATGATGAATTTCCCACAAATGCCCTGTTCTGTGGCATGGCAGAAGTTGACTCCGGCACTGACAATGAGGTATCCATTTCAAACTCTACCTCAAGTACTAATTCTGTAGATGATGATTTATTTAAACTTAACATTGAACTGAAAGATATAATTGAAAACATTCAGAAAAAATTGACCTTTAATGAGAGAGAAGTAAGGCTTCTCACTCAAGAAAAAGCCAAAATCTTTGAAGAAAAAGGAAAAGTCGAAAAATATTGGAGCAAAAATATAGATCCTTTAAAAAGGCAAATTTCCGATTTAACCTATGCTTTAAAAATCAAAACAAAAGAACTTTCAGTTTCAAGAAGTGAAACTACAGACATAAGAGCTCTCAAAGAATACTTTCAAAAGGAAAGAGAGGTACTTTGGCAAGATCTTTAAGAAGAGAAGTTTTAATTAAAAACTATAAAGATGCTTAGAAGGTGTATGAAAAGGTAAACTCTCAAATAGCAAGACGAGGTATAGGGTACAGTGATATTACCTTAGGAGTTGAAAATAAACGACTAAAACCTCTGTCCTCTCTATTTGTTTTGGGAAAAACTAACAAACCAAACTTTCCAAACTTACTCTCTGTAAGTAAAAGGGTTAAAATCTCTGCAGAACCTCACTTGAGGAAACATACAAAGATGATCAATGTGTGGTTTGAAAACACAGATTCATCATCTTCAACCTCTGTCAATAGAGAAATCAAACCAAAGAAATATCTGAAAACACAAGATCAGATTGGTATCTTTAAGTTTGGTAAACCAGAGACTCAAACACAGGTCGCTTTTGTCTGTATGATAAATGTCGAAAAGAAATTGTCAGCAGAAGCTCCTGAGTTTAAACCCATCTTTTCAGAAGAAAAACTTGAAGAATCTATTGAAAAAGAAATTTTGGAAGTTTTGAAATCAAATATTTTAGAAAATTTCTGTACTTCTTCTATAGATCAAAAACTCGCTGAAGATATCTCATCAGAAACCTCTGCCATCCACGAAAGTTTTTCTACAGAGGAAGAAAGCTCGTATGATACATGCTCAGAAAATCCAGCCTCTGTCGAAAGAAATGTCTCAACCTCTGCATATGAGGACGATTCATCCTCTGACGACTCAGAGACTGATTTCAAATCAGGGATAATTCACTGTGACACAGAGGATGTCAAATTCTCCTCTGAAGTTCTTAACAGAACAATTTCTCCAAAAGAGAAAATCACAGAGATACCTATCCATCCAGATTTTCTCAAAATGTGTATACAAGTCAAAACCTCTACAGAGCTTGAAAATCTAAAAAAGGCCTCTGAAAATCCAAAAAGCTTAAAATTTTCAAAACCTTTAAGGAAAATCAAAGAAAATCCCACTTGGCAACAAAAGGGAAAATGGCCTGAAGCTAACAAATATTTTTCCTCTGTGACAGTGAAGAAAGATGTTCACCACAGAAGAGAGTCACAGAAGGCAGGAACTAAACAAGACTTTTGCAAACAACATTCTAGTATGCATAGATCTTCTTGTAATATGAAATCTAATGTAAAGAAAGAGTGTAATGTCTCTGTGGCTCAGTTCAAAGAATTCAATGAAAAGTTCAAACAAATCACATCTCAAATTCAATACTGTCATTGTTTTGATCGTATGTTTAAATTGAATAAACACTTCTCAAGTCCAGATTGCTTTCTCACCACTGAAATTCGAAAGTCAGAACCAAAAGAGAAACAATCTGATTCTTCTACAAAAGATAAAATGTATTTCAAGAATGCTAAGGCAAACTTGAAAAATTCTAACAATATTGGACCCATGTGGATATGGGTACCTAAATCTCTGTGATTGTCTTACAGAAGCAACATGTGCCAATTTGGTATCTTGACTCCGGATGCTCAAGGCACATGACTGGCAACGGAAGATTACTATCCACATACAAAGAAACACACGATGGTGGATCTGTAACTTTTGGAGACAACATGAAGGGACACATCAAAGGCTATGGAGTCATACCAAAAAAAATGTCTCTGTATACAAAGTTGCATATGTGAATGGCCTCAAACACAACCTACTAAGCGTAAGTCAACTCTGTGATACAGGATTCGATGTGTTATTCAAAAGAACTTTCTGCTCTCTACAGAGTGAAAACACAGGAATGGAACTTCTGCGAGCTGAAAGAAAAGGTGATCTATACCTAATGATTTTTACTTCAAAATCCAAGGACAAAGTTTGCCTAGTAGCCTGCAAAAGTGATGAAGCGTGGTTATGGCACAACAGGTTCTGTCACTTAAACTTTCACACCTTGGATAAACTAGTAAAACTCAATCTAGTTAAAGGTTTGCCAAATGTTAAATTCAATAAGGATCATTTGTGTTCGGCCTGTGAAATGGGAAAACACAGAAGGGCTTCCCACAAAGGCAAAACTGACGTGTCTTGCACTAGGCCTCTGTACATGCTTCATGTCGACCTCTGCGGTCCCATTGCCATACAGAGCCTAGGTGGCAAGAAATACATACTTGTCCTAATTGATGAGTATTCATGTTTCACATGGGTTGAATTTGTTAGAAAGAAATCAGATGTTCCAAATGTATTGATAAATCTAATGAAAAGAATCCAAGTTCTTTATGATTGCAGAATACAGAAGTTGAGAAGTGACAATGGCACAGAATTTAAAAACTCTATCATTGAAGCCTATCTTTCAACAGAAGGAATATCACAGAACTTCTCTGCAGCTCGCACTCCACAACAGAACGGTGTTGTCGAAAGAAAGAATCGAACACTTGTGGAAGCCGCAAGAACTATGCTGTCGGCATGCGGATTATCAATGAACTTTTGGGCAGAAGCAATTTCTACTGCGTGTTATACTCAGAATCGTTCAACCGTTGTGAAAAGACACCTCAAGACGCCTTACGAATTGCTTAACAAAAGGCGGCCAAACATCAAATTTTTCAATGTATTCGGATGCAAATGCTTTGTCTTAAACGACAGAGATTCAAGAGGAAAGTTTGATGTAAAAGCTGATGAAGGCAAATTCATTGGATACTCTGCCACTTCCAAAGCCTACAGAACATTCCTTACAAAGTCTCACAAGATTGTAGAAAGCATCAATGTTTCTTTTGATGATTCATTCCAAATGACTTCTGAGCAAATAAGTTCAGAACTCGGAATTAAAGGGAAATCCTCTGACATCTCAAGAACAAAAGAAGATTTGGTTCTTCTATTTTTGGAGATGTTCCACAATGACATTGATCCTTCTATCGGAACCATCAGAGTTTCTGAAGAACCATCCTCTGTCGGACAAAATCCTACAGGTATGACTCTAACTGGTCCAAATAATGCTTCATCTTCTTCTATAAATACTACAGATGCAATTGCCGAAGCAGAAGAAAGTGCAGAAGATGAAACATCAAGAAAAACGACCACAGAAGCTGCACAAACCACAGAAGAACCAATTACAGAGGAGATCGAGGACCAAGACTATACGTCCTCAGAGGAACAAACTCCACCACCACTCGTACCAATCTTTCCACAAACGGTAGAATCAACTACCAAGGCACGAAGAACAACAGAGGCTACACAAAAAGAAACACAAAAAGCCTCTGAAGAAAGTTTTGATGACATTGATGATCATCTTCCACGCACAACTCAGTGGACAAAAAGCCATCCTCCAAGCCAAATAATTGGAGAACCTTCTGACTCAGTAAAAACAAGGTCTGTCACTGCTAATTTTTGTTTCTTTACAAATTTTATTAGTGTGATAGAACCAAAGAAGATTTCTGAAGCCCTAGATGACCCAAACTGGGTAGACGCCATGCAAGAAGAACTTCTGCAATTTGAGCGTAACAGAGTATGGACTTTAGTACCTCTGCCAAGAGGGAAACAGGCCATTGGGACTAAATGGGTCTACATAAACAAGAAGGATGAAGATGGAGTGGTCGTCAGAAACAAAGCAAGATTAGTAGCAAAAGGATATAGACAAGAAGAAGGCATAGACTACGATGAGACGTTTGCCCCTATAGCACGACTCGAAGCAATAAGAATATTCTTAGCCTTCGCAGCCCACAGAGGTTTTAAAGTCTATCAGATGGACGTAAAATCAGCTTTTCTAAACGGTGAAATCCAATAAGAGGTTTACGTAAATCAGCCACCAGGTTTTGAAAGCTCAAAGTTCCCAAGGCATGTATACTACCTTGAAAAGGCTCTATACGGACTAAAACAGGCTCCAAGAGCATGGTACGAACGACTTTCTACCTTCCTTCTAGTCAATGGCTACAACAGAGGTACAACAGATACTACCTTATTCTATAAACGAAAAATTAGTGAGATAATGCTTGTACAAATATACGTAGATGACATAATTTTTGGGTCTACAAATTCAGAAGAATGCAAAATTTTTGAAAAACTCATGCAGAGTGAGTTTGAAATGAGTATGATGGGAGAATTAACATTCTTCCTCGGACTTCAAGTCAAACAATCTTCAGAGGGAATTTTTATAAATCAAGCCAAATATGTCTCTGACATACTTTTAAAATATAATCTCTCTGATACCTCTGCAATGAAGACTCCAATGGCCACTGGAAATAAGTTATTCTTAGATCCAAATGGTATTTCTGTAGAATTACTCTCTACAGAGGCATGATTGGATCTCTGTTATAGTTAACAGCAAGCAGACCTGACATTATGCATGCCACATGTCTTTGTGCACGTTATCAAGCTAATCCAAAGAAATCACATTATGATGCTGTAAAGAGAATCTTTAGATACCTGAAGGGGACCAACAATCTTGGTATCAGGTATCCACAGAACTCTGGTTTTAGTCTTAAAGCTTATACAGATTCAGACTATGGAGGATGCATGCTCGACAGAAAGAGTACCTCTGGGAGTTGTCAATTCCTAGGTGGTAAACTAGTCAGTTGGACCACCAAGAAGCAGAATTGTGTCTCCACATCCACTGCAGAAGCTGAATACGTTGCTGCCGCTAGCTGTTGTTCTCAGGTTCTATGGATGAAGACTCAGCTAAAAGACTACGGCCACATCCTGTTCAAAATACCCATCTTCTATGATTCCAAAAGTGCCATTGCTATCTCTGCCAACCCTGTGCAACACTCAAAAACCAAGCATATCGATATAAGGTATCATTTCTTGAAACATCATGTTGAATACGGTACAATCGAAATGCATTTCGTGCCCACAGAATATCAACTCGTTGACTTATTCACCAAAGCATTAGACGAGAAAAGATTCAACTTCTTGGTGGGTAAGTTAGGAATGATTAACATGGTGTGAAAATCCTCTGTAAGTATAGCTTTATCTTCTGTAAATAAGTATAAATATCTATTATTACTCAAGTTATTGCATTGATAAATTTATTTCTGTATGTATTTTTTTGTTGTGTGCAAAAATAATTCTTGGTTACAGAGCCTCTGTGGGTCCGCTCAGATCTTCTGATAACCCTTACAGAACCTCTGGTAAACATGATCTATGCTCAAATATAAATCTTACCATTCTTTGAACCAAGCATAGATCAAGGGGGAGCAAAAGGAAAATTCTTGATCTATAGAAGAGAATAGATCAAGGGGGAGGAAAAGGGACCCTGAAATGATCTACAGAGGTAAATCTTTCAAAGGAAAGCCAAAGAAGAATGTCGATAATTCTCCATCGACAGAAGTAAGACAAAACTGCCGAGAACAGAAGAACCAAAAGGTATGTCTCTCGCACAAAAGGTTTTTGAAAACAGTTTTCTAGGACAAGAATTGTCAAATATGTCCTAAATATACTATGAATAACATTTCAAAAATCAAAAGTTCAAAAAGTTTAACAAAATTCGAAATAGGAGAAATTTAAGGTCATAGAGCTTCTGCTGAGCTCAACAGAGGTTCTGCAGGAAATATGCTCTGTGATCACAAATTAACCCTCTGTCGATCTTTTGGAATGTTATCTCGGAAACCGACAACACACACCATGACCTTCTCGAACAAAACGTTTATCAAAATAGTTTTCTCGGACACCAACTTTCAATAATGTGAGAAAAACATCTCTTAACACAGATCAAAAATTGGATGATCAGAAAGTTAATAGAATTCAAGTTATAAGATTTTTTCTCTCATAGAGCTTCTGCTGGCTCTCACAGAGCTTCTGTAAGTTCCATCAGAGCCACAAAACCTCTGTGAGTAAAATTTCTTGACAAAATCCTATTGATCCTCTCCAATGTCGATACAAACGTTTTCGTTCAAAGAAGAACCTTCAGAGTCATGACAACAATGAGATATATGAGAAGAGGTTAAAACTCAAGATTTTCAAAATCACAGAGCTTCTGTAAAACACAAGTTCTGCCATTTTGTTATCTGGGCATTTCTGAAGTAATAACGGTTACTTTTACTGAGAGTGAAACTCATGTGGCTAAAAACAACCTCACGCGCCTAGCATTAATGGGCCGCGCACGACGTCCTGTCATATTCTGACAAGGCCTACGTGTCCCATTTTCATTGGGCGTACATGGAACGTTTTTATTTGGAAAGTTGAACCCGCCGCTCAAACTCGAGTACGGATTCCAAATTTTAATCCATTGCCATATATTTTACTCTTTCGAATACTACCGTTTTACCCTCCTATGAAAACCAAGCTTACCCTCTCATAAAACCTTTTACAAACTCTTATCTTCTTCTCCGGCGAAACCCTGCAAAAGCTTGCAAAAACCTTGTTCTTAAAACCAAATGGCTTCATCTTCTAAAGCTATCTCCCAAGAACTCTCTCCGGCAAACTCACCGGAACACTCCCCTGCCCATTCTGAACATTCAGAAAACCCCAACCTTGCAAGAGCTATTGAACAACAAGATTCCGGGGACTCAGCAGAATTTGCTCCGACGACACACCTGCAAAATTTCATAGCAAAAGATCACTTCGAAACCATACTTCCTATCAAATCCAACAACTGCTATTTGGTCCCCTCACCCACTGCTTTCGGCGAAGCCCATGCTATTCTTCTGAACATAATGGAAAATCACATCCTCTTCCCTCTACTCTCAAGAACCCCAAACAAAATTCCAGTCTGTTATTTGAACCAATTTTGGCAAAGCTGCCGATTTGATAAAGACGATTCTCTTATCAAAAGGTACATTTCAAGACCTGATAAATCTGAGCATCTTGAAATCAAGTTCAACAGAACAATGTTCTCACTTGAATTCAACCTACCAACAAGGGGTCTTCTGGGATTGAAGAGCTATGCAGAGCAACCAACAGACGAAGAGCTCTGTCGCTTCGTAGAAATGCTTGGGTACAACACCCAACTACGGAAGAGAAATGACTTTCGCAGAGGAAGATTACCACCTCTGTGGAACACTTTGTTCTCTATTCTTAACAGATGTCTGACAGGGAAAATAGGGAGTATTGACCAGAGCTCACATCAAATCTTGAGCATCATGTATGGGGTTTACTATGATCTTCCACTAGATTATGCGACCATAATGATGCAAGAGATCATAAACACCATCGACAGAAAGAACAACTCGAGAAGGGTCAAAGAGAACGATCCCAACTTTCTACCACAATTCCAAAGAATATTGGGAGTACTGTTCGAACCTCTACTGCTAATCCAAAACTGGCCAATGGAAGGACCAACTCCCAAACAGTTCCCGATGAACAAAAATACCCCCACTGATCATACTGATGGCTACTCACACTGCAGACCTCTGTCAAAGAAGCTTCTGCGCTACGCATCGAATAAATCCCTTAAGAAAGAGTATATAGGCGATCATAGAACTCCTAAACCGAGTCCTATGACACCCCTGCGTTTAGGTGTCCCCCTAGGAACAATGATAGCAAAACCTCTTTCCACTCAAGAAGAAAAGGATCAGAAGTTAGCAAAGCACATGGCTATTCAACTCAGCTTTATAGCCAAACGTGCAGAACTTATGGGAAAGAAGTCTTCATCAAGAACCTCTGCATCTACTCCAAAAGCTAAGAAGAGAAAACCTGCAGAAGGCACCTCAACAAGCGCTGCAGAAGATCAACCTTCACCTCCTCATGCCACAGAAATTGGCTCCTCTGCTCCTCCCTCTTCACCAAAAATGAAGAAGAAAAGAAGATCGAAATCAACAGAGGAAGGGGCACCAAATCCTAAGAGGAGGAAAACCAAAAAGAAGCATGGTAAATCACTTGCAAAGTTGGTTACCATTGCAGAATAGGAAACTGTTGAAGAAGAAGTTGCAGAAGAAGAAATGGCTACAGAAAAGTATCAATCACCCTATCAATCTCCAAATAGATTTGCTCACCAAGGATACCTGAACGACTTCTTTCAGAACCCTGACATTGCCAACACCCTAAATACAGCAGGGTGGACGGCACAACCTCTCGACCACCACTCTCCAGAAGAACAAGATTTCTTCATTACTGGCATTGACACACATCTGCAAGAAGATGACACAACACCCAAAAATCAACCAGCCAACACCCCTGTTATTTTACAAAACCCTTTCATTCAAGGATTGGACGTCCACAGAAGAAGTCCAAACCCAGCTTCAGAAGAAATAGAACAAACAGAAGCTGAGTGTAACAGAGGTGAATTTACAGAGGCTTATGAGAATATGATGGAAGAAGAAAAAGAAAAAGGGGCCGAAGTTGTACAAAAAGGGGATTAGCAAAAACAGAGACAGGAATAGAGATCTTAGAGACAGATTCAGATGAAGAAGAAGCTGTCTGGATACGTAAAGGTCTTTATGATCCACATGTCATGAGATTATTCGGATCTCATCAAATGTATGACTTCTTACGACCAGAGCAAGGAACTTCAACAGAACCTAGGGAAGAAGCACCAAGCCGTAGGATAGCTACAGAGGATGAAATGATAGACAATGATATAGTCCTTGGATGCTTAACAGAGGAAGAAGCAAGAAAAGATGCCTGGATAAATAGAGGCACACAACCAAAACCAACTCCCAGTGCAACCCACATTTCTAACTCCGCAGGTCTAGCTGCAGAAGGAGTTATTGAAAAAGAGCAGCACAGCTCGATCCTAACCCAACCCATCCAGCCAGAGGTTACTCTTTCAACCTCTGTGCCCACAGAAACCGGGGAATCCATTCCTAGGGAGTCTCCTCAGAGAGACTCACCTATTGTTCGTGATCAGTCGCCCCAGATCACCCTAGAACACCCTACAGAGGAATTCGTTTCCTCTGCCACGCACACATTAGGACCAAAACTTCTTTCAGAGAGAAGTAGTGAGCACAGAGACGAAGAGACTCTAGACAAGTCTCCCAGTCAACAGAAGGACATTCCAATAACCACCTCTGGAGTGGATTTGGACACTGTTCTTCACAGAACTTCTGTAGAGATCGAAACTCATGTTTCTTCTCGAGGATCAGAAGGAAATCCTTCCACCCCCATCGTACAAACAAGGGTGAACGAAGGTGTCCCAGGAACAGGGACTCACTCTGGAGACGAATGTGTTCCTCCAGAGGTTACACAAGGAACACAAGTATCAAGGGATGAGTTCCAAACCCTTGTCACCTCTGTGAACCAAACCATGAAAGAGTTGCAAAGCTCTTTCAAATCTTTTGCAGAGACAACATCGACGGCCTTACTAAATCTGAACACCAAAATGGACAATCTGTCCACAGAGGTAAAAACCGCCATCTCAGAGATGAAGTCTTCTGCCGAAATTACTGCCAAAGCAACAGCCACTTCTGCAGCTCAGGAATTCGGAAGAACTGCAACTTCTGCTTTCAGGGACTCTGTCAAAAATTTCCTTGAACAAATGAATACGCAATCCAACAGAGCAGAGGGCATTAATCCTGCAGACTTACAGAATGCCCTATCACAAGTCCAAGCAGAGGCAATACGCAACACGACAATGATGCAACCAAAAGACTATATGACCAGAGCACAGCTTACAGAGCTCGGACAGAACGTCATTAACCAGGTCACAGAAGTCATTGTCTCCTTCACAACTGCAAATGCCAACTATGTAAAGGATTTCAGAAAGAGTGTCGGCAGAATGCGTTTCAAAACAGAAGCAGAGCTTGCGACATTGATTGGCCTCTGCGATGATGTCTGTGAAAAGTTGATGGCAGCAGGAGCTGAATTACCGAAGAAGCCCAACACTTCTTCCAGAGCAGAGGGTACTTCTGGTAAAAGTCAGGATGATTCTGATGATGACCAACCTGGTCCATCAGATAATCCTGAGGGGGGGAATCTAAGAGAGAAAGCTACGAGCAGAGGAATACAAAGTCCACCAATCGCAGCAGAACCAATCAACCAAGCCCCTCCAGAACAAACCCAACAACAAACCCAAAAGACCACAAAGACAACACCCATCTCTGTGGAATCATCTCCTGACGAAACCTGAAAGAACAGGATCTAATCTCACAATCAATATAAAAAGCAATAATTGAGAAGTTATATGATCAAACCCAATTGTATTCAATGATGAATAGAAATACAGATCTATGAGAGAGAGAATCTCAAAGATTACAGAGAATGAATACAAAGTTATACGGGAAAAATCAATCAGTTAGCAACGTAGTGCTAACCACTCTATTTATACTGCAACGGACATATTAAAGCTACAGTACAAATAAGAAAGACTAATAAGAACAAAACACGTGTCCTAATTAGTTTACACATTACTAAGTAACGAAACTCGTCATAAGTTCTGAACAGGTAGTTCAGAACTTCTGAACATTCTTCTGATCACGCTTCTCAGAACTTCTGACTTCTCTTTCTCAGATCTCTGACTCTTCTTCTCAGATCTCTGACTCTTCTTCTCAGAACTTCTGAACCTTCTTATCAGATCTTCAACACTTGGTTTATTGACAAAACTTCAGATCTAACAATCTCCCCCTTTTTGTCAAATAAACTTAAATTTTGCATCATCTAATTCTTTCAGAGCAGGAACAATTTTCTGAAGTAGCACATTCCTCAGATTAAGCCTCTTATCAATCTTGTCAATAATTTCTTGAAATAACTTCAACTTGCTGATTTATTGCTTCTTGAGTTATGTTTGCTTCCTTTACTTTCAGCATCTTTTTCTCCAAATTGTGCTTTATGATCCTTAAAGTTCCAGAACAATATTTTGCAGTTTCCTTTGCTCTGAAGAAGATCTTTCCACTTTTGTTCTTCAAAAATACTCCCAAATCTGGATACTTGTGAACACTTCCAGTCTTTAACACTTTTTTCTGCTCATGATCTGTATTGGGATTTGCCAGATAAACACATGACTTTTGCAAATACAGAGCTATTTGGAAATCTGTATAGCAATGCCACCTTAAGATATAGAACATGGCCTCAATCACCACACTTCTTGCCTTCCTTTCATTTCTGTCTTTACTTGACTCTTTAAAACATAGAAAGCTGTGTAATCTGTAGAAGTCAACCACTGACAGTTTCTCAAAATCTGCATCAGTAAAATAATAAACCTTGCCATCTTCTCTCAGAACTTCAAAGGATAAGTACTCCATCTTTCTGAATTTCTTAACCTTCAATTCTCTGATTCCAGTGATTAGAAAATCTGAGTAAACAGCTTGCTTTGTTTTGCCAAGACATCTTGATTTTTCAGCCAACCAGATCTGAGTCTCCTTAGACCTATCATAATACACATCCAAGAATTGTACTTCTTTTGGTTTGAAAAACTCAGGCAGATCAAATTCAAGAAAGTATCCATTCAGATCAATGAATATTTCATCTTCTTTGGGTTCAGACTGTTCAGCTTGGTCAATATTAGTTATCTGCACATTCTGAGGTGTTGTGTCCTGAACTTCTTCAACTTCATCTGACAAAATTTCATTCACTTCATACTCAGCAGGGAACACAAAATCACTATGTAACATCTTCTTGGGATTAACTTCAGATAGCAACCATTCACCACAACTTCTGATCTTTCTTCTGAGATTCAACCTTCTATTCATAGAGTTTACACACCTTTTCTTTAAGTTCTCTCTTTCAGTTTTAGCACTTACTTCCATTTCAATCAGTAACCAACTCAGAGTTGCATCACTATATTTTACCAGTTCTTTCAATTTGAACATTTCAAGTCTCTCTTGAACTTTATATGCAAACCCTTCAGATTCCATTCCTTCATTTACGAATCCTTTTGTACACACATCAAATCCTGCAATATTTGTTGGAGACCTCAGATTGCACTTCTCTTTTCTTCCTTCAATGGCTAGTTGAAAATCATATAAGTACATGTTTCTGACATAGATACCCAGAAGTCTTCTGCATTCAATTTCCATCAAGGCTTCTTCAGTACCAGAGAAGAATTTGACTAGAAAGATCTGATCATCAAGTGTTAGTCTGTGGAAATCAAAACTGGACATGGCAACTTTTGTATTTTTCTCTTTCAACACTTCCATTCTAACAAACATTAAACCACTGAATTCTTCTTCTTGAAACATTAGAACTTTCTCAATTCTTTTCTGAATATGCAGTCTTGAGTCAGGAATTCTGAATCTGTTTGAAGCTTCTGTGTAAATCATCTGAGCTCTTTCAACCATGAAACCATCAACATTACTCTCTAAAAACTCATATTCTCCTTCTGAGTGGTAGAGGTTTTCATACATTTCCTCAGGAAAAATGTCATCATGAAATTGTCTGGCCAAAGGTACATCACTTAGTTCCAGGATGAAATCACATATGGGTTCTTCTAACGTCTGTAAGTTAATCTTGGAAATCTCAATTGGTTTTCTGAATACATACTCAGAAGGCATGAAGTAATCTTCTAGTTTCTCATATTCTTCTTCTGTGTTCATCTCATCAGCATAGTTATATCTGAACTCATGCTTAAAATTCTGAGAATAATCAACAGTTCTGTCTTCTTCACCCATCAGATCAATAGGTCTTATTACTTTTATCCCTTTATGAATTTTCTGAACACTCAAAGCTCTGACTACTTCATTATGCATTCTTCTGATCAATTCTTCATTCAACCTCCTTTCTTCTGATTCAGACTCCATTGCCCTTTCACTGTTATAAACCACAATATCTGTACACCTGTTTACCACTGTACTTTCCACTATTTCTTCTATTCTCAAATCAGATTCCTCAATAGCTACAGTTTCATCTGAGTTTCCTTCCATCTCAGTATCCAAGTTCAATTCCTCTGTTTTATCTGATTCATTACTATCAATACTTCCCAACTCCATTTCTTCTGTATCTGAACTGTCAAGCTGTACTATCTGAATCATCTCCTTTAAATTTTCCTGTGTCTGATCTTCTGAACTTTTTGTATTGGCTAAGTGCATGTCTGCTATCTCAAAATCTTCTATGCCAATATCATCATCAGAACTTAACCTTTGTCTTTTCTCCCCCTTTTGATGATCATGAGGATCATTATCATCAAACTTCCTTTTCAAGTTCTGATTAAAAGCAACTTCAGGTTTAGCTTCTGCAATAGGAACAGGATCAAGAGGCTTTGAAGTAGAAGCCAAAGATACACTCAGTGCTTTCAATATAGATTCCTGCATACCGTGCATCTGTTTTAACATATCTTTTTGAAAACCAGACATTATATCCACGATCTCCTTTTTGTGAGAATCCAAGGATTTCTTGACATCATCTACCTTGGTTTCAACAGAGATCAACTTTTTCTCCAACACAACTTTCAAATCTGATACTTCATCATTCAAATCCTCCATCCTCTTCTACAAATTTTCTACTTTTTCCCCCATCTCCTTGTTTTGTCTCTGAATCTTTTCAAATTCAGAAGTTTCTAACAGTGAACCTGAACCAACAGATGGTCCAGTTTTCATGTGCCCAGAGAGCTCATGGCCTGTAGATAACACACAGTCATCTTGTACAACAGATGCACGTTTGAATGAGGCTTTTGTAATGTTCACCTCACCAGGACTTCCATCCAATCCTCGACACCCAACATTAGGTATGTCTATGAATGTTGTTTCAGGAATACGAAATTCCTGATTTGTGCAAGTGTCAAAAGGAATTTCAGGCTCAATATGAATAGGACTGTGATATTCAGACTCAATGTGTTGAAAAATAGATTGGGATTTATCACCTCCCTCCAAATGAGTTTGGGATGGTTCCCCGGATTCGTGTGAAACAGTAGCATGTTGAAATGCTTCTGAGTGGGTATGGATGGGTTGTTCAAGATCCACCACTAGGTCCATGGTGTTTGTTTCAATATTGGACACCAAGAGATGTGAACCAATAGCATGTGTGGTTACCTGGTCAAGATTAGCTGGTTCAGAGGCATCTCTTTCTGTTTGAACCTCTGTTAACAATCTCTCATCCTCACCACTCTCATTCTGTTTTTCCTCACTGAGTCTAACCAAGCTCTCAAAATTTTCCCCCTCAAGTCTCTCAGAATGTTCACCCATCTGAACATCCTCCCCCTCTCTAATTCGACTAGACTCCTCACCTCTCTTCTCAGGTTGGTCCTCTTGGGTAGGGATTTGAGGTAATTCAATTCCCATAGAGGTGCAATAAGCTTTTAAAATCTCACTCTCCCTTGGAATATAGTTCCTAAGTGATTTTGGCAATAGTTTATGATTGGGATAGTTTTCAAGTCTTGTTACTGAGGTCATCTTACCCAAATAAAATGTAGGACCATGCTCTTCATTTGTTCTTCTTGAGATTGTTCTGTTTTCCTGCATGGCATACCAAATAACAATTTGCCAGTACCTTATGTAGGGAATGTATGTCAGTGGAGCATCCTTTGTCTTCTTCTGAATTGCTTTCTGATTCTTCTCAAATGTATTCTTCATATCTTCCCAAAGTATTAAAGTATAGTCATAATGCCTATTCTTCACTAAACCTTGAAATATCTGAAGAATTTGTTTAGAACCTTGATCAGCAGAACTATTTTTCCCTGACAAACATTTATTTACCACATGAAAGAAGCAAGCCCAAATAGGTGGTAATTTGTTTCTTCTGAACAAACTGAGAGTCCTCAATCCTTCATTGTATCCCAACTTCATAAATTCTGCTATTAATTCCTCTGTTAAGGGTGAGTCCTCAAAATCTGTCCTTCTTTGTACATCATCTTTCTCTGGTAAATTCAGCATTTCTCTTAGTGCAGAGATTGATAAGACAAATGTCACTCCTCCAATTTCAGACACAAACTTATTATCTTCTAACCTAAGATGTTTCCACCATTGTTGTATGTACTGAACAGGCACATTTTTACTTCGTGTAAACCATTTTCTGTATGGATGATGTTTGAATAACTCCATGATAATTCTGTGTTCAGGCTTAAAACGACTTTCCTCAAACAATATAACACAGTTATTTTCAGATAATTTCAACCATTCACTCTCAGGAACAACTCTTTCCACTAGAATAGATCTATCTGACATAATAGAACCTGCAGCACTCTGATCATGTTCAATATTAACGTTTACCTCATCCGCATTTCCTTCAGATTCATCCATTTGTTCATCTTCTTCATCATTTCTTATTGCCCCTTCCTCTGCAACTCTATTTTGTACTTCATCATTTTCCGAATCGGATGAATCCATTATCGATTTTGTAGAATGTAGAGAAATTGGACCACTTCTTCGTATTTCAGACATGATTTAAGAAGAAAACAGATTCAAAGAACTCTGGATTTGATTCGTATCTCACGTTTCGCTCTGGAATTTGAAAGAAATTTGAAATAGGGATTTTAAGACCTATTTAAAATCCGCGAAGTTGAAAGGTTTAACGGAAAAGCGAAATCAATGTTATAACGGAGTCAACACATGTGAAATACCACAAAGGATTTAAATGAAATACGTGGCATTGTCAAACAAATATGAAGCTGACACGTGTTAGTGGATAGAATTTTGACTCAAGTCAAAGATCTGAATAACACGCACAGATGTTCTGATTCCATGACTCAGAAGAATTTTGCCTTGTAACCAAAATGTCTTTTAAAATCAACTTCTGACCAATATAAAACA
Organism: Saussurea involucrata; assembly: GCA_033807775.1. Classification (NCBI taxonomy): domain Eukaryota; kingdom Viridiplantae; phylum Streptophyta; class Magnoliopsida; order Asterales; family Asteraceae; genus Saussurea; species Saussurea involucrata. The sequence continues at coordinate 65,527,638 of CM066325.1, forward strand.
TTTTGATTATTCAGAAGAGGTTTGAACAGATAAGAAATGAAAACAAATCTTTTAAGCATCACAAAATGATTTCCAAAAGAATTTTGATGCTCCCCCTTGACTTGAGCATGCATTTGAGTATTAATGATACATAAAGATGAGATAAAAAGATAATCAAAGAAGCATAATCCATACAGTTGAAGTTATTTGTATTTCTCAAAAGTAAATTTTTGAAAGTTAGATTGCTGAAGTATTGACTCAGAATTTCTGACCTTAAGATTCAGAGGTTCTGATCTCAAGACTCAGAAGTTCTGAACTCAAGACTCAGAAGTTCTGAACTCAAGATTCAGAAGTTCTGAACTCAAGACTCAGAAGTTCTGAATACACTACTCAGACAAGTTTACTTAGAAAAATTTAGCATTTTTAAGAAAAAAAATATTTTCAACTAGGCAGATTAAGCATTCCTATTTTACATATGAGAAAAGAAAACCTTTTGTGATCAAGAGGCTTTGTGAACAAGTCAGCCAATTGATACTTTGTATGCACAAAGTGCATCTCTATAGTTCCTTTTTCCACATAGTCCTTTATAAAATGATACCTCACATCTATATGCTTAGTCTTCGAATGTTGAACAGGGTTCTGAGTAATAGCAATTGCACTTTCTGAGTCACAATAGATGGGAATCTTATTAAGCTGATATCCATAGTCCATGAGTTGTGTTCTCATCCACAATGTTTGAGAGCATGAAGCAGCAGCAGCAACATACTCTGCTTCAGCAGTTGAAGTGGATACACAGTTCTGTTTCTTTGATGCCCAACTCACTATTTTATCTCCCAAAAAGTGACAAGCACCAGATGTACTCTTTCTGTCCAACCTACTTCCTGCATGATCAGCATCAGTGAAAGCAGTCAATTTGAAGTCAGTTTCTTTTGGATACCATAAACCTAGATCAGGTGTTCCTTTGAGATATCTTAAAATCCTTTTGACAGCCAACATATGTGATTCTTTCGGGTTAGATTGAAATCTAGCACAGAAACAGGTAGAAAACATGATATCTGGTCTACTTGCAGTCAAATAAAGTAATGATCCAATCATGCCTCTATAAAGTTTGATATCTGCTGAAACACCTTTGAGATCAGCATCTAACTTTATATTAGTTGCCATAGGTGTTCTCATAGAAGCACAATCAGACATTTTGAACTTTTTCAGAATATCTCTGACATATTTTCCTTGATTTATGAAAATACCTTTTGGTAGTTGTTTGACTTGAAGACCAAGGAAAAAATTCAGTTCACCCATCATGCTCATTTCAAATTCAGATGACATGATTTTTGAAAAATTATCACACAATTCTGGACTGGTAGAACCAAATATTATGTCATCAACATAAATCTGAATCAGAATCAAATCATTACCCTGTTTCTTTAAAAACAAAGTTGTGACAATCTTACCTTTCTTGAATCCTGAACCTAACAGGTGTTTAGTAAGAGTGTCATACCAGGCTCGTGGTGCTTGTTTTAGACCATATAAAGCTTTGTCTAAAATATAAACATGATCAGGGAATTCTGGATCAACAAAACCTTCAGGTTGATGGACATACACCTCTTCATTAAGTTTGCCATTTAGAAAGGCTGATTTGACATCCATTTGATACACCTTGAAGTTTTTATGTGCAGCATAGGCTAAAAATATTCTGATTGCCTCTATTCTTGCCACTGGTGCAAATGTCTCATCATAATCAATTCCCTCTTGTTGACAGTATCCCTTAGCAACCAATCTTGCCTTGTTTCTGATGACAACACCTGATTCATCCTTTTTGTTTCTGAACACCCATTTAGTTCCAATAATAGATTTACCTTCAGGCTTTGGAATGAGTCTCCAGACTTTATTTCTTTCAAATTGAAGCAATTCCTCTTGCATTGCTGAAATCCAGTCTGGATCCTCTAAGGCTTCATTAGCTTTCTTTGGTTCAATCACACTCAAGAAACCAGCAAACATTGCTTCATTTGCTGTAGCTGATCTGGTTTTTACTCCTGCTGAAGGATCACCTATTACTTGATGAATAGGATGATTTTTAGTCCATTTATTTGCACTAGGAAGTACATCAATCTCTGAATAATTGTTGTTTGCATCATTCTCATCAATGATTGATTGTAATTCTGAACTGTCCCCTTGTTTTGATGTATGAATAGGAGTCATATCCAAGTTTGGGTTCTGATTAATTAAGTCATAATTCAGAGTGACTTGTTCAGAGTTCTGAGTACAAGAATCAGAATTCTGATTACAAGGTTCAGAATTTTCACCACTTGTATGTATTAGATTTGGACATTCCTCTGATGGACCTTTGTCAGAAATTACAGTTGATTGAACTATTTCTGGAGTCTTATTTTTCATCTCTTTGACCATCTTTGGGTTTTCATATTCTGCATAAGAATCAGAAATTAGTTCACTAAAAGCATCCTTAAATAGTAAATTGAGTTCTGAACAAATAGGATTAGAATTTGTATCAGAAGTCATTTTTGTCTTGTTCAGCATGAGTTCTGAACTGTCTTGTTCAGAAGTCCGCATTTTGGCTTCATCAAAAGTTACATTTATGCTCTCCATCATCCTCTTGGTTCTTCTATTGTAGATTCTGAATGCTTTGGAAGTTAAAGAATAACCCACAAAGTATCCTTCATCTGCCTTTTTATCGAATTTGGCAAGATTTTCTCTGTCTCTGAGAACATAGCACCTGCAACCAAAAACATGAAAGAATTTGATTAATGGTTTTCTTTTATTTATCAGTTCATAAGCAGTCTTATTTAATCTCTTATTGATTAAAGTTCTATTTTGTGTAAAACAAGCAGTTGCAATTGCTTCAGCCCATAGGAAAGTAGGAAGATTTGCATAAGCCAGCATTGTTCTCGCAGCTTCAACTAGAGTTCTATTCTTCCTTTCAACAACACCAATTTGTTGAGGAGTTCTGACAGCAGAAAAATTGTGAGAAATCCCAGAACTTTCTAAAAAATTCTGAAGAGTCTCATTTCTGAACTCTGTTCCATTATCACTTCTGATTTTCTGAACTTGGAGTTGTAAGAGAACTTGAATCCTTTTGATAAAATTTATCAATGTAGTAGCAGCTTCTGACTTAGCTCTTAGGAACTCAACCCACGTGTATCTGGATAATTCATCAACAATCACAAGCATATATTTCTTTCCTCCCATCGATTGAACTGAAATTGGACCACAAAGATCAGTATGAATCATTTCTAATGGTGCTTTGCAAGATGAGTCCATTTTTAATTTGTGAGAACTCTTTTTCATCTTGCCCATTTCACAAGCTGAGCATAATGATTCTTTTTCAAATTTAAGCTTTGGTAAGCCTTTAACCAAATGTTTTGCAACAAGATTATTAAGATCTTTGAAATTCAGATGAGAACATCTTCTGTGCCAAAGCCAGCATTCATTTGCAGTTGATTTTGATAAAAGACAAACTGTATTTAATGTTTTCAATTTTGAAAAATTAACTACAAATAAGTCCATATGTCTTTTGGCCCAGAAGACTTTAACATCATTTTCAGTTAAAATCATGCAACCTGTTATTTGAAACTTAATTTGACAAAGACTGTCTAAAAACTGACTTATACTGAAAAGATTATGCTGTAATCCTTCAACATAGAAAACCTTTTGGATAGTCAGATCCCCTTTAGTTAAATCCCCATAACCTTTGACTTGTCCTTTGCTGTTATTTCCAAAGTTTACTGCTCCTCCAGCCTTTTCTGTGAAGTTTGATAGAAAAGACTTCTGACCTGTCATGTGTCTTGAGGCTCCTGAATCTAAAAACCACACATGACAGCCCTGCAAAAAGGATCAGTTATGTTTAGGTACCCATTTTGGAATGGGTCCATCTTTGTTAGCTTTGTCATTGGATTTAACATTAGTACCTTTTACTCTCCACTCAAAATCTTTCTTCAAACACCACTTTCCTTGAACTTTTATGAAGTCAGAACATTTTCTGCTTACAAGTTTGTTCAAATTCTTTTTGAGAGTTGTAACTTTTGGTTTTGCTATATTTTCAACTTTCTTTTCTTTTATCTTTTCTTTCTTCTGAGTCTGAGGAACAGAAATTTTCTTCTTTTCTGTATTTTGAGAAACAGAAACTTTCTGAATATCTTTTCTTATGTATGAAACAGAAGTTATTTTGACTTGACATTTGTGAGAATATTGGAATGAATCATTTTTACATCTAACACAAACAAGATTTTTCTTTGCAAGTGACAATAAATCTGAAACATAGATCATTTCATTTTTATTTATACTGTTCAGAGTACAATTGCCCTTATTACAAGAATTTCTAGCGTTTAGTTCAGAAGTAGATTTCATTCTAAGCTTCTCAAGTTCCCTTTTCAGATCATTCAACTTTGCAAGATCATCTTTCCTTTTGCTTTCTTCTTTTTCTGAAAAATTCAAGTTCTTTTTGTTAGAAGAATTAGATGATTCACCTTTTTCATATGTACTTGATTCATTAAAGAATTTATCATTTTCTCTTGAAGCATTAATTTTAAAAAGATCATACTCAGTCTTCAGTTTTTCAAGCTCTGTTATTTTCTGAATAAAAATATTCTTTTCTTTCAAAACTTCTTCAAATTTAATATCCACCTCACAGAAATCATTTTCAAGTTCATCATAAGCTTTCCTTAAATCCTCAAGTTCTTGACTCACAAGATTAAATCTCTTTTCAAGTTGCAAAAATTCATCTGATTTTGTTTCAGAAAATCCAGTTGAATCAGACTTCTGACTACCTGAGTCAGAGTTCTGATTTACAGACTCAGATGTCTGATCTTTAGACTCAGAATTCTGACTACAAAGTTCAGAATCCTGACTAGAAGTTTCAGACTTCTGATTGACTGTTTCAGAATTTTTACTTGTATCAAATATGCTCTCAATGTCATGATATGAAAAACTTGGTTGTTTATTTTTGTAGCTGACATTTAAGGAATCATACTTGAATTTAGTATCATTGTATCTTGGCTTTTCATCTGTTTGTTTAGAAATTTCTTTCTTAACCTTTTCTTCTGAAACAACTGACTTTTCTGTTTTAGACTCAGAAATTTTCTCATCTGACTTTTTAGAGTTTGGTCTTTGCAAATTGTCAGAACTTGTTATAGAACTAGCAGGTCTTATGAAAACTTCAACAATTTCTGGGATTTTTGGCTTAGAAACTTGAAGTATTGGAGCTCTTTTTAAAATGACATTTTCTTCCAATCCCAATCCCTTCTTTGGATTGTAAAATCTTGTATCTTTAACATTGCTTAATAAAAGATTTAATGTTTGCTGAGTCTGACCTCTTTTCAAATTCAAATCTTCCAATTCTTTGATTTTGGTGTATAAATTCTTTCTTTCTTCAAATAACATATCAAATTTTATTTGTAAATCACCTTTTTCATCCTTTATTTTTGAAAACTCAACTTTTAGTTCAGAAAGCCTTTTCATCAATTCAGAATTTTCATCTTTAACTTTCTGTTTCTCAGCCTCAGATTCTTCATATTGTTCTTTTATTACTTCTTTTTCAATTCTGAATTTGTTAACCAAAGTTCTTTCTCCTTTTATCTGTTTTCTTAGATTAGCAAATTCAGTTTTCATTTCACCAATCTGTGTCATTAACTCTAATTCAAGTGAAGAATGTACCTCAGCAGATGACTCAGAATCAGCATCTTCAAAATCAGAATCATCCTCATTCCTCATTTTTGCCATATAGCTCTGCATCTGTGGAAAGTTGATGTGATCATCTTCATCAGAAGTATAGTACAACCAATTCTCCTGTTCAGCCAACAAAGCAATTTTATCATCTCTCTTCTTTGCAAGCTGAGCCTTCTTGGTGTAGTACTCATAGTCTTTCACAATTTTAACTCTGCAATCCTTAGCATAGTGGCCAGATTTTCCACATTTGAAACACAGATTCTTTTCTTTTCTTTCATCCTTCTCTTCATTGTTTTCTTCACTTCTCTCTACTCTCTTTTCAAACTTATTTTCTTCTCTGTCTTCTTTCTTCTTATAGTCTGAACTCCCAACTCTCTTATAATTTCCTTGAAATCTACCCTTCCCATACCTTTTATTGAAAGTATTTGTCAACAAAGCTAGTTTCTCAGCCATTATCTTGATATCTTCATCATCTTCTGATCCTTCTTCCTTGTCAGATTCTTCCAGATTAGGTATCTCTGATAGATATGCAGTCTTTTTGGGTGCTTTGATTGCTTTGGACTTTGATAAGAACGCTAACTGATCAGCAACATTTTTCTTCTCTTCCACAACTAACTTGACAGAGTCTTCATGTTGATTAAGAACACAGAATAGATCATTTAAGTCTTCTTCACACATATCCTTGTTCATTTGCAGACTTATGGCAAATGATGACCATTCTGAATTTAGACTGTTCAGAAATTTGTAATTTATTTCTGATTTTGTTTTCTTCAGTCCATTTCTTCTCAAGTCATTTAGAATAGTACAAAATTTACTGTATGTCTGTGTCAAACTTTCTGACTCTTTTGCTTTGAACCTTTCATAAGCATTTATGCTTTGATTTAACTTTGCCTGAATAGATCTCACAGTTCCTAACATTTGCCTTTCCAATTCGTCCCACATTTCTTTAGCTGATGATCCACTGTCAATCCTGTTAAGAACCTCATTTGGGACAGCCAAAGTCATCAAAGTAATTGCTCTTTTGTCAATAGCATGCCTATTTTTCTGTTCAGCTGTGTATTGGGAATAACTCTTTTTCACCCTGGTCGCTGGAATTTCTGGAGTTGTCTCTGTAGCAGGGGTTGCAGCAACATCGATGTATACTTCAATTGGGCCTTCTCGAATAGAAATCATAAGGTTTTCATCAATGTTGTCTAAGAATTGGATCATTCGGATTTTCCATTGCTGATACTCTTCTGGTATAAGAACAGGCGGTTTGGTTTCAGATCCCATGGCTAGATATTCTTTAGAAGACATGATTGTAAGAAAATTCAACAGAAAGACAAATTCGAGTTTCTTGATCGAAATTTAACAGGTAATTCAAGAATTGACAAGAATTCAAGAACTAGCCCTAGCAGCGGAATTGAATTTTGAATGAATCAAGAACTCTTCAAGAAATTTATCAATTGATCTTCGCGATAACAATCTTGAACGAATTTGTTTGTTGATTGGCTCTGATACCAATTGAAAGAACAGGATCTAATCTCACAATCAATATAGAAAGCAGTAATTGAGAAGTTATATGATCAAACCCAATTGTATTCAATGATGAATAGAAATACAGATCTATGAGAGAGAGAATCTCAAAGATTACAGAGAATGAATACAAAGTTATACGGGAAAAATCAATCAGTTAGCAACGTAGTGCTAACCACTCTATTTATACTGAAACCAAAACTCCAGAAGCAGATAAGCAAACCACAGAGGCAACAACCGCCCCTGAGGTAATCATTTTGGAAGAAACAAATGAACAAACCACAGAGAAAACACCCACCTCTGTGGAAACACCCCAAACCATACCGAGAAGAAAGACGATTGCCACCAAACCAAAAAGAGCAACGACCTCTGCTTCTGACTTTCTGAAAAGGATGCACACAACAATGAGTGATTGTATGGCGCAGAGAGAAGAAGAAAGGCACAGGTTCACTTTAGCTTTCAAAATGGCAAGAAGATTCGATGTCAACACTTCATCAACAGAAACTGAGCTCACAGAAGAAGTCAACAAACAACCTCCAACAGAGGTTACAGAGCAACTCAAGCCAACAGAACCATCGCCACAAAAGTCCTCTAAATCACAAATGTCAAAACCCACAGAGGCAACCCCCATCAAGCCAACAGAAGTGCCAACCTCCAAACTTACAGAAGAAACAGTTTTTGCCCCGCCAAAAGCCAAAGATAAGGGCAAAGGAATACTGACAGAAGAGCCTAAGAAGAAAACATTGCCAAAGCCAACAGAGAAACTAATGAAGAGTGCGTTTGATGCCTTTCAAACCCCAAAGCCTGAAGAAGTTGACTGGGCACATGGATTAAAGCCTCTGTCAGACATTCCTCTAACTGGTAGAGCCACAGAAGTTGTTCAACAGATGGAGAGTCTCAGAAGACAAGTACCACAACCAGGTCCAACATATGAAGAAATGGAAGAAGTGGTATACAAATACCTCTATAAACAATCCTTTCAGACCAATTATCCAACAGATTATGTAACAGATCCAAGGATCAGAGAAGAATTTGAGAACATCTTCACAAGGACAAAGCCAAGAACCAAAGCAGATGTCTTCTCAATCCACAAGATCAAAAAGGTAATCTTCTGCAAATTCTCCTTCACAAGAACCTATCCAAGGGTCAGGTACAATCTTTACAAAGTCATAAGAGAAGACAATTCAGAAACTACCTTCGCTGATGCTGATTTAAGAAATATCAATCCTTATGATCTACCTGACCTTCTGCAATGGACAAAGGACAACTACAACACAGAGGCAAACACCAGAGCCTATCAAGTGTTGAGAAAAGCGATGAGGGAAAAGCTTCTGCTCTACAGCATGATAGATTTCCAGCTGGGAAAGGATCTTGGTCTCAAGCATCTGGATTTACGACCACCAGAGGATCGCTGCCCACCGGACGCCGTACCTAACTCAATCATCACAGAACCACGGTTTGGGTTAGTATTTCAAAACCCTCAAGGCGAAAGTAAACTATTTGTGTGCATGGACTGTCAGAAGTACGCAACAAGTACTCTAAACAAGTTCAGAGCAAGCCTTGTGAAATACAGAGGTTCAAAGAAAATGGATAAAGATGCTGCAGATACTATCATGAGAGAGATTGACGCAACAGTCCGCCTAAGAGAACTCTGCATCAGATTCTACAAAGAAATCAGAAAAGTCGGAAGAGACAACAGAAGCTACAACGATTTCAAAGATGCCAAAATCTGATTCTCAGACCTCCAATCTCTGCAAACAAAGTTAAAGTTTATCTTTCATTGTACTCAAATGTAAAATGCCTCAGGCATATTTCTAATAGAAAGAAATTTCGAGGTATTGTTTAACCTCTGTCTTATCTAACTTAGCCTAACTTAACTCAAGTTCAAATTTTTATTTTTCACTACTTAGGGGGAGATTGTTAGCTTCAATCTTCCTAATCATAGAAGTATTTAGAAGTAGTGAAAAATAGGCTAAGTAAAGAAAGCCTCTTGCAGAGGCTCTGCCGACACTACCGAGAAATCAAGGTCAAGAAGCTACAGAAGCAGCAGAGGCTTCCTACAGAAGCTCTGTCATACGCGCAAAGAAGACCAAAGACTCGGAATCCGGTGAAGACTGCTCCACATAGTACCAGACCGCAGAACCTCTGTAACTCATTACAGAGCCTCTGTGGTCCTCACTGAGACTTGAAGATATTTATAATATCTTGCTACTGTTACAGGACCCGTACATCAACTTGCATGGTAGCATGCCCTGTCCAACGTCGACGTGTCAAACTCTGATTGGACTCAGTAGGGCTTAGTACATATTAGACGTCTGCTGCATTAAATGCAATACAGCACGTCTGACTGTTCATGCCATCCTTGCAACTGTTCACGACATCCTCTCAACTATTCATACGTACCTCTTGAATAGTAGCATATGCTTTATGGTCCCCTTTAGAGTAGTATATAAGGAAGACTCATGTTGAGTTCTTCCTTACAAAAATACAACACACAGAAAAACATTAAGAACACAAAAGCTTATTCACCTTAAGAGTCATATCTGTTTTAAAGCTTTTTCTTACTCACGGTTCATAAACCTGTTCTTGATATATATTCAGTAAACTTTGAGATATAATATTTTGTTCACTGTTTATTTATATTTTGTTCTAAATCTATCAAACTTATCTGTTAGTTCTTTAAATACGCTTCCGCATCAAACCTTATACCCGCACTAATAGATCTGATAATCTTGTTTAAGCAAAACGGGAACCAACGTTGGCAGACTAAGATTCAACACCGAAGCAGAGGTTGCTAACCTGCTCGGCATATGTGAAGACCTCTGCGCTAAAATGATAGCTGCAGGGGCCTCCCAACCACAGAAGAAACCTACGTCATGCCGAACAGAGGGTACCAAAGATAAGGGTCAGGATGACTCTGATGATGATTCTGATGGATCATCAGATCATCCTGAGGGGGAGAACAGAAGGGAGAAAGATGCAAACAGAGGTCTATCTGCACCAACGATATCTGCAGAACCCCTAAACCAAGCACCTCCATCTGAAACCCAAGGAGGAACCCAACAGAAGACCACAGAGGCAATATCCAACTATGTGGAAACAACCTCTATACCTATCGAAGACTTGCCATCTCAAACCCCCAAACCAACTGAACAAGTACAAATCCTCAGCTCATCAGAAGAAGACCAACCAACACCAACAGAAGACAAACCCCCTTTTCCAACACCAAAAACACCAGAAGAACCCAGACTACCATCTCCTACAACAGAAGCTGAAACAACTAAACCATTATCTCCCAAACCCTGAACCAAATCCATTGCTAAAAAACAAAGTAAATATCTGAGCAAAACCACAGAAGCTTCACCAGCCAAACCTACCTCACCATCCAAGCCCTCAGAAGCACCTACAACCAAGCCCTCAGAAGCACCTACAACCAAGCCCTCAGAAGCTCAACCGCTAAAACAAACAGAGGCAACCCATTATGTACAAAAGGAAGATCTCCAGCTGAAGGCAAAAGACAAAAGCAAGAGAATACGGACAGAGGAACCAAAGAAGAAAAAGCCGAAGCATCAACCAGTAGAGAAACTAATGAAGAGCGCTTTTGACGCTTTTGTTACTCCTAAGCCCGAAGAAGAAGACTGGGCTTATGGACTTACCCCTCTGTCAACCAATCTCATATTGGATCCCAAGACAAAGGTCACAGAGGACAGGGTCGCCTAGGTAAAGAAACAAATGGACGCTCTACGATGGCCCCTGCCTCCACCTGGTGCACCTCCTCGACAAATGGAAGAAGTAGTGTACATGTATCTCTACAACAGAACTATCAGAGATTCTCTACCACCAACCATTCAAAATTCAAACTTCCGTGCTGAGCTCGAAAACATCTTCACCAGAACAACACCCAAACCTGTCAATCAAGTCTACTCAATCTCCAAAATCGACAAGGTCATATACTGTAAGTTCTCTCACACCAGAACCACACCTAAGATTTCCTACAACATCTATAAGGTCAAAAGAGTGGACATGACCGAAAACCAATTCTCAGATGCTGATCTTAGAAATCTTAGCCCCTACGACCCACCCGGCCTTCTGAACTGGACAAAACAGAACTTCACAACAGGAGATGCAGTTCGAAGGGCATACAGGGTGATCAGGAAAGCCATGTGTGAGAAATTTCTGCTATACAGCCTGATCGATTTCCAAGTTGGACGAGATCTTGGAGTGAGAAACCTAAGTCTCAGACCACCAGAAGATTACTGCCCACCCTCTGCCATACCAAACTCGATCATCACATTCCCAAAGGTTGTGTACGTCTATCAAGATCCTGTCGGGAAGTCGAGACTTTTCCTAGAGACTGAGTGTCAAAAGTATGCAACAAGTACCTTGACAGGGTTCAGAGCTAACCTCATGGAGCATAGAGGTATGGAGTTCATAGATCAAGCCCTTGCAGATAGACTGATAGAGGTCATCGACTCGATAATCAACTTCAGAACCCTCTGCATCATAATCTATCATGAGCTTAAAGAAGTTGGTCTCGACAACAGAAGTTTCAACGACTTCCACAATGCCAACGTCTAAGGTCGTCAACCAACCTCTACTACTTTTTCTTTCATCATGTAATCAAGTGTAAGTGCCTCTGGCATATCGTTATATGAAAGAAAAGTAAAATCTTTTAAGTTACATTGTTTCACATCTGGTTATGCACTTAGTCTAGAAAACCTTGCATTTTTCAATTTTTTAATTTTCAATACTTAGGGGGAGATTGTTAGCTCCAATCTTTCTGTTTATAGAAGTATTGAAAAATAAGCCAAGTGTTGACACCGACAGAGGTTCTGCCAAGACCCATAGAACACCCAAGTGAAGACTCATCAGAAGATGCTTCGCATAAGACAAGGCCACAGAGCCTCTGTGGTATAAAGACAGAAGACATAGAAGAATACTTGAAGATCAAGACAAAGATGATCGTGCTTCCCACGTTTACTGTTGTACGAAGATCCTGAAGATCATTCGTACAAGGCTCGCCCTGCTGCCTCCACGTGTCAACCTCTGATGGGTTACAGTCTATTATAGAGTGCGGCGCACTACAGCAACGTTGTACCTGTCACTGTTCCACGATACTGTCTTTGTACCTTAGTACTTCTTGTCTCAACCTTGTCCCCTGTAGAAGTAGTATAACTAGAAGACTCATGTTGAGCTCTTATAGATAGCTTTGCACAATACATACACCATTAGAGCAGAATTCTTGTATTACCTTCGGTGTTCTTAGGTGTTCTTATTATATCAAATACAGTGAATCATTGAGTTAATTATTTGTGTTATTTACACTTCACGTATTTGATATTGTGTATTTATCTACCAAGTAATACCTCTCTAGTTCGCTAAAACGCTTCCGCACACTAATTTGTTTGAACTAATAGGTATTTATATCATTGTTAAGAAAAATAGGAACCAACAAGTTCCCTTACTCTATTTTTAAATGAAGCATGTGTCAGACGCTTTCGATATTTTACTGAATATGGTACGAGAACAAACATGCTTTTATTTACAAGTCTTTATAAATCGCATGAATGACCAGTTTTGGAAATCTTTATAATTGCATGCTATGAACTATTATTCAAGGTACATGAACTGCTGAGTTATTTATAGCTTAGTTCTATATGCCTATGTGGGAGCCGGGTTACACATTGGTTGTTGAGTTGTACCACGAGTCTAATGGACTTTTGGGAGCTGTGGTGAGTCGTGTGCCTTGAATTTGTTTCTCGTGCACACTGGTATGGCATCTACTGGGGGTCCATGGGGATATACAGTGGGCCTCAATCGTGATCGTGTTAGCCCCAAATACACAAAATGTAAAAGTGTTGAAAATATCTCAAGTCAGAAGACCATCAGAGATTCTGCAGAAGACTTAGAAGAAAATCAACCAAAAGATTATCAGAGCTCGACAGAGCTCTGGCAGAAGACTTCTTCTGTTCCACCAGAAGAACTGTTCACACCAGAAGACCATCAGAGCTCTGGCGTAAGAGCTCTGGTAGATGAAGACCTCTGTGAAGCTTAAGTCTCGTAGAAATCTCTAAGTGTCAGACACGTGTCCGTACTTTCCACGTCAGCCCTAAAAGGACGGAGACACACATTCCACGTGTCATTCTAGGGTTAGATAGTACACTGTCTTTCACTTTATCAGGCTATAAATAGAAGGGTAGTGGAGCACACATTTGTAAGCTTTTAGTGAGAATTATTTACTGCATTTGTGAGAGCAAATACTGCTACATTCCATTCCACTATCACTGTACGAATTGTCACCTGAGAGATTTCAGAATACACACACAAGAAAGTGTTCTTGGTGTTATTCAAATATATCAATATACGAGCAACTTATTTATTGATTTTGTTATCATTTTACTGTTCATTGTTATTGATACTCTCACTGTTTCATATTCGTATACACAGTCACTCATATTTAAATAGCTTTATATTATGCTTCCGCTATCTGTGTTTATGTTGTTTATATGAGACAACTTGAATCTGGGAACCTACAATTGGTATCAGAGCAGATAGATTTTCTTAAATCAAATCGATCCAATCTAATCAGGTTGATTCACTGTTGTTGATTGTGTCTGTTTTTCAAAAGCTCCAAAGTATACTATGTTTTCTTGCTTAAAAGTTTAAAACAAAACTTCAGAGTTCTTTTAACGTCTGTTTAAGCTTTCTAACTAGTCTTAATATCTTCTCTACTTTAGTTACTGTTCCATTGGTTACTGTTCATCTACTTTCAGTTTAAAACCCTTGTTAAAATCTTTCGAAATCTTCGTACTCTGTTTTCTGAAAAGATGGCTAACAACAACATCAATGCTATCTATACGGCTGGTTCTCTAACCAAACCTCCTACTCTTCTGAGAGATGAATATCCTCAATGGAAGATTAGGATGGTTAACTTCTTTGATGGGATGGATAGAGACCTTATGCGATCTTTCACTAATGGACAATTCCAACCTATGGTTTTGGTTCCTCATGTACCCGCAATAGAAACTACTGCTGAGATTCCTGCTCACTTCGAAGTTAAAACCAATGGGTTTACTAAGGAAGAAAAGCTAAAAATGGGAAATGACCTCAAAGCAGTTAGGCTTCTGATTATGGCCATTCCAAACGATATTTTCCAAGAACTAGACTCATGTGTTACTGTAAAAGAAATCTGGGATCAACTTCTAAATCAACTCGAATGTGGTATAAAAATCCAAAAGAATAGAAGGACCTAATGTATTAATGAATACAATGATTTCAAAGCACTTCCTGAGGAAACCTTACAACAGAGCTACAACAGATTCAATGTTTTAATAAAAATATGAAAGAAATGTGGGGTTGTTCGGTCGAAGGAATATAACAATGTCTTATTCTTGAAAAGTTTAAATGATGAATGGTTGAATCTATCGTGTAACTACAAGCTAACCAAGATTTGGATGCATGGTCTCTTACTGATGTGTATGGCACTATTGCTGCACAAGAGAAGGATGTTGTCAAACAAAAAGGCAAATCCACCATTGCAGGTCCAATAGCTTTAATATCTGACTCAAAAACTCCCACTGAAGGAAATTCCAACAGAGAAAGTACTAGCAGAGAAAAGAAGAAGGAGAAGGCTGTGAAAATGAAGGGAAAGAAAAGTTTGATTGCTGAAAGTGATGAAGAGGAAAGTTCATCAGACGATGATGCGGATATCAATGCTTTTGCTCAATCTCTTGCCTTAATAACTCAAAAGTTTAACAAGAGATTTGGTAATAAAGTATTTGATAGGACAGGAAGATATAAGAGAGAAGAGAAAGACGAGAAGAGAGGTTATGCTGCACCTCACCATCAGAATAACAACAGAGCTCCACCAGAACAGAGACCATAACAGAAGTACAATCCTCCAGCCCCCCAGAAGCAAGCTGATGCTGCCCATCCCATCAACCATAATGATGGAAGACGTTTTCGATGTGGCAAACCCGGCCATTTTTCTGCAAATTGTAAGGGTAGACTGGTAAAGGACCAGGACTACTATAAGAACAAGTATAAATACAACTTCAGAGAGAAAAGTTATGTAGCTGAGATGGAAAATTGGATCTCTGGCTCGTCCTTTGATGACGAACCAGAGCAAGCCAATTTCTGCGGGGTTGCTGTCGATGATGAAAGTTTGGAAGAGGTAGCTGACTGGATGACTGGAGAGATGTCAGAAAAATCAACAGAGGCAAATATGTCTCAGAATGCATGTGCTCTTTCTGTGATATATTCAAACGACAGAGCACTGGAGACCACTAAACCCAATGCCAAGGTATGTACTACTTCTGAATCTAAATCAGACTCTGAGCTGGAGATGCATGTGTCATTACTCACTGAAGAATTTCAACTGTTGAAACAAAAGATTTCTGAGGAAAAAGAGTTAAGAAAGCTAGCTCAGAAGGATTTGTCCTTCTACAAGAGAGAGAGAAATCTCTTGGAAATGGAGAAGGAAGAGATCTCCAAAGAAAAATCGGAGCTAGAAATTTTGCAAAAACAGAATGAAAACTCATTTTCTAAGAAATGTAAGGAATATGAGGAGGTTTTAAAGCAAAAGGCATAATAGGTTAAGAAATCTAAATACGAAAGGCTTAACTTTGTCGCTGTTAAGGACTATTTTCAAAAGGAAAGAGTGGTTTTGCACCAATCTTTATACAGAAGAGAAATATTGATTAAAAAGTACCAGGATGCACAAGATGTGCATATAAAAATAAACTCTCAAAAGGATACGCAAGGTCTGGTTTTTAGTGACCTTGCTCCCTACTCTGGAAGGAAGAAGAAATCTCTGTCATCTGCCTTTTGTGTCGGGAAAATCCAAGAAAAAGTGATCTCTGGTACTGCAGTTTTTAAAAGAGCTAAAACCTCCTATGTTTCAAAAACCAGAAGACTGGATTTCAGGAATGTCAGCTATGACTCCTTAAGTCATGAAAAGGTTACAAAACCAACTGTCAAGTTCATTCATGATCAAGGAAAAGCCGAGATCAAATTTCCTGATTCTGTCAAAAGTCTTGATCCTAAAGAAATCTTTCACTTTAACTCTTTTAAGGGTCAAAGTCTGTTACTTCTGTGGCTGAGTCCCCTGGTGCGAAAACACAGAGTGAGCTCAACCATGAAGCCCCAGTCTTCTCCCCTACCGCTGAATCAATAAGAACATCTTTTGAAGAGGATCTTAAAAGAGTTCTTGAAGAAAATGCTGCATCTGATGCATTGAAACCAATGTTAAGAAAGTTTAAGTCCGCCAGAGCAAATACTTCTGAGTTACCCAAAGAGTCTAACACCTCTGTCAGAGCCACCAGAGACTTTCTAGACTCTGACTCTGACTCTGATTCTGAGGTGGATGAGCATATTTTCTGTGCTCAAGAGAATGTCTTGCACAAAACCAAGCAAGTACTTATTCGATCTGGAGTTTTGAAAACCGTCACACCTTTTAAGAACCAATCCAGAGTTCCACCAGTCCCTAATTTAAAAAACAAGGGTATCAGAATTCTTTCTTCTGATGAGATAGAAGAGAAGATAAGAGAAAAAGCAAAAAGTATTCCTGCAAACCATACTTCAGTTCCCTTTGCTTATAAACCCATCAGATTTACTCCAGAACAAAAGGTTAAATGGAAAGTCAATGACCACCCTATTCCCAAATCTGCAGTAAATCAAAGGAAAAACACTTTTTGGTCTAAAGAATCTGTTCCCAAGAACAATGCCAACTTCAAAAAGGCAAATCAGGACAGAATGTCTGTTAAAACATTTGGTCCTAAAGTTTTTCAATCTCCAATGCCATTCAATTCACAGATGTTGAATAGAAACAACAATGTGCACCAATCATCTTCATGCTCTATCAACTGCAATTGCATTCAAATTCTGTTAAAGTTGCAAAATCACTTGAACGGTCCTCATTGTATTCTTAATCAGTCATTTGAAAGGAAAAATCCTAAGACTGCTCAGAATATGCAAAGAAAATCCTCTGGCACACCATCAAAGAATGGAAAGCCAGCAGGTAAATCGGTTAACACCCCTAGCCTAACCAGAAAGGACCCATTATGAAATGGGTACCTAAAAAGAACTAATATATCTTGCAGAAGACTCATGTGCAGATCTGGTACTTAGATTCAGGATGTTCCAGGCACATGACAGGCTACAAGGAGCTGCTGACTTCATTCAAAGACAAAATGGGAAGTGCAGTAACCTTTGGAGGCAATGGACAGGGACAGATTAGAGGTTATGGCGTTTTGAATAACGGTGGTGTTTCAGTTTCAAAAGTTGATTATGTTGAAGGTTTAAATCATAATCTTCTTAGCATAAGTCAACTGTGTGATCATGGATTCGATGTCAATTTTAAGAAGAAATACTGTTCTTTGTTACTTTCTGAGTCTAGTCAAGAGCTTCTCAGAGCCGATAGAAAAGGAAATCTGTACAAAATGAATTTTAATCCTAATCAAAGTTCTACAACAGAAAAACTCGGTTTAGTCTCTTTGAATAAGGAAGATGCCGGCCTCTGGCATAAAAGATTTGCTCATCTAAAATTTTCAAACCTTGACAAGCTCGTGAAACATAACTTAGTGAAAGGTCTGCCTTCGCTTGAATTTGACAAAGAACATCTTTGTTCTGTATGTGAATTGGGTAAGCTGAAAAGAGCTTCACACAGAACAAAAAGTGATCACAATTGCCCTAGACCTTTTCATATGTTTCATGTGGATCTTTGTGGTCCAATTTCTGTGCAATGTTTGTTTGGTAAAAAGTATATTCTTGTTCTTATAGATGAATTTTCTTGATATACGTGGGTTGAGTTCATCAGAGTAAAATCTGATGTCCCAAAAATTCTGATAAATTTGTTGAAAAGGATACAGGTTCTGTTAAGTCTTAAAATTCAAAAGTTGAGAAGTGATAATGGGACAGAGTTCACGAATGCCAGAATTGATGCCTACCTATCAGAGGAAGGAATCTCCCAGAACTTCTCAGCCGCCAGAACTCCCCAACAAAATGGTGTTGTAGAGAGAAAGAACAGAACTCTGGTTGAAGCCGTCAGAACTATGTTGGCAGGTTCTATTCTTCCTATCAACTTTTGGGCAGAGGCAGTCTCAAGAGCATGTTTTACCCAGAACAGAGTTGTAATTGTGAAAAGATTCAAAAAGACTGCTTATGAACTCATCAACAACCGAAGGCCGAATGTGAAATACTTTCATATTTTTGGGTCAAATGCTACATCTTGAATGACATAGATCAGCTGGGTAAGTTTGACAAGAAGGCTGACGAAGGAATCTTTATTGGTTATTCCTTAACCTCTAAAGCCTACAGAGTCTACAACACAAGAACTAGAGTCATTCAAGAAAGCATATATGTGTCCTTTGATGAAAAGCCATCAAGTTCCTCTTATTGCGAATCACCAGAGGGGATACAGCCTGAAGAAAAGGCTAGCTCTTCAAAGTCAAGGGAAGAAGATATCAATCTGATATTCAGCGATTTCTTCGATGATGATGATTCCTCTATCAACATCACCAGAGGCAATCATGCTCAGAGCTCTGCTGAATAGAACCTAACAGGTACATCTCTATCAGGTCTTTCCAATTCTTCACCATCTACCTCTCTATCTATAGTTCTAATTCAGAGAAATGAGGGACAACAGTCAAATGTTAGAGAGAACAAGAGCCATCATCACCCCCTCTGACTCATATTGGAAGAAGTTCCTTATATGAAAGCTCACCATCTCAGAGACCTGTTGGTACATCACAGAGCAATGAGGCCACTCTCCAGAGCAGTATGCCACAGAGCCCTGGTGCCAATCCTCGGAGTTCTGATACTAACATACGTTTTTTCCCATCAGAAGCACAGACTCCACCTGTTGTCCATGCTCCAATGACCAGATGGACAAATGATCACCCCCATCATCAGATTATAGGTGCTGCTGAAGATGGTGTAAAGACAAGATTTGCAACAATCAATGAGGCTTTCTTTGTAAATTTCCTAAGTATGATTAAGCCGAAGAAGATTTCTGAAGCTCTGGAAGACCCAAACTGGATTGAAGCCATGCAAGAGGAGCTTCTAGAGTTTGAAAGAAATAGAGTTTAGTCCTTGGTTCCACTTCCAGAAAATAAAGCCGCTATTGGAACCAAGTGGGTGTTCAGAAACAAGAAAGATGAGGACGGCATTATCATCAGAAATAAAGTACGGTTGGTTGCCAAAGGATATTGCCAAGAAGAAGGCATTGATTATGATGAAACATTTGCACCTGTGGCTAGGCTAGAAGCAATCAGAATCTTTTTAGCCTATGCTGCCCGTAAAGGTTTCAAGGTCTATCAAATGGATGTAAAATCCGCCTTAATGAATGGCAAACTCCAAGAAGAAGTCTACGTCCAGCAACCACCAGGTTTTGAAAGCCCATAGTTTCTAGACCACGTATACAAGCTAGACAAAGCTCTGTATGGCCTTAAACAAGCCCCTATAGCCTGGTATGAAACTCTGTAAAATTTTCTGTTGGTCAACCATTTCCAAAAAGGTACTGTCGATACAACTTTATTCATTAGGAGATATAAAAACGATATTCTTCTGGTACATATATATGTTGATGACATTATCTTTGGGTTTACTAGGCAGGAATATTGTGACAGGTTTGAGGATTTGATGATAAATGAATTTAAAATGAGCATGATGGGAGAACTTTCTTTCATCCTTAGTTTACAAGTTAAACAATCAATCAGAAGCACCTTTATAAGTCAATCAAAATACGTCTCTGATATTTTGAAAAAGTATAAGCTCAATAACTCAAATCCAATGAAAACTCCTATTGCCACTAGAGTTAAACTTGACCATGATCCTCAAGGTCAATCTATGGATATCAAGAACTACAGAGGCATGATAGGGTCAGTATTATACTTAACTGCAAGCAGACCTGATATAATGTTTGCAACCTGTCTTTGTGCCAGATTTCAAGCAAATCCTAAGGAATCTCATTTGTCTGCTGTCAAACGTATCTTTAAATATCTAAAAGGGACTCAATTTTTGGGTCTCTGGTATCCTCTTAATTTTGGTTTCGAGCTCGTAGCATATACAGTTTCGGATTATGGAGGATGCAGTATTGACAGAAAGAGTACTTCTGGTAGCTGTTAATTGCTTGGAGATAAGCTAGTTAGCTGGACATCCAAGAAACAGAACTGTGTATCAACTTCTACAGCAGAAGCAGAATATGTTGCTGCTGCTAGTTGTTGCTCTCAAGTAATATGGATGAAAACACAGCTCAAATACTATGGCCGGGAGTACAACAAAATCCCAATTCTGTGTGACTCCAAGAGTGCAATAGCAATTACAGCTAATCCAGTTCAGCACTCGAAGACAAGACATATCGACATAAGGTACCACTTTATAAATGATCATGTTGAAAAAGGGACGATTGAAATGTATTTTGTTTCAACCGACTTCCAACTTGATGATTTGTTTACAAAAGCCCTTGATGAAAGGAGATTTAATTTCTTAATCGGCAACATGGATATGCTGAACATGTCCTCCTAACTATGTTTAAAGTTCACCAGAGCCTCTGATGTTCATCCCAGTGCTCTCTCAAAATAGTTAGGCAGGTTACATCACCAGAGCCTCTGATGATCATCTCAGAGCCCTGCCAACATACTTTTTCAATATTTTTCTTATGTGCATTTCAAATCTGTATATTCTTGGTTCTCTTTGTAAATATTCTTTAATCTTTCCAAAAGTTGCAAGAAAATAGAAAGCTGAAAAGATAAATCTGTCAATTAAGCTCATCATTCTAGGGGGAGCTTAAAAGGAAAATAAGAATGTTTTAAGGAGGAGCAAGTCAAAACAATTTCAAATCTAAATGACTTTGTTCGTTGAACAACAATGAAAATCTTTTTAAGAAAGGGAAAACCTGTTCTGATGAATTTTTTTTTATAATGTCAAGAACTTACCAGAACTCTGACATTTCACCAGAGCCTCTGATGAAATTCACCAGAACTCTGGGAAATCTCTGAGACAGTTCTGCCTTCATCCTTTAACTATTTTCACATTAGATACAGGATTTACAAATGATTTTAGTGTAAAGGTGAAACATTATGGGTTACTTGAGAAAATGAACATGGTCAATCAACAGAGGCAAAATTGTGCTGAGTTCCACCACAGCTCTGCCAGTTTCTGCCTTGTCATCAGAAATGCGGTCATCAGAGATGCGGGTTATTTTTTGAGCATCAACCACCTGTCACCCACATATCTCTAACTGTGACGGTTCCATAGCCCAAAAGTTGTCAGACCCAAATCCACATGGCATTTTCTGATTGAAAGACCAACCGTTAGATGTTTCCACGTTCTACCGTAGAGGTTGTTCCACTATCTGACACTCGAGTACCTACAGTACTCGAGTATAAATACCCATTCATTTGACCCATTTCGAGTATAAATACCCATTCATTTGACCCATTTCATTTCTTACGACTTCGAAGTATTCAAACCTTCAAAACCTTCCCTCATTTGTTCAAATATTTTTCGTGTTCTTCAAACCCCAGAAACCTGCAACAATGACAGAACAAGCAAACTCTACCGAATCAAGCAGAATAGTGTCCGTTGATCAAATAGTGATCGGACCCTACTATCATGTGTTCGTCGAGTTCTTCAAAAACTATGAAATCTTCCAAGCCATTACCAAGTTCGATGACGACCTTCCACAAATATATGTCCAACAATGGTGGACAACATGGCAGTTCATTCCAAAGAGAAAAGGGATTATTGGAAACATCGATTCACGAAGACAAGGAGGAGCAGGAATGATTCGTATTCGCGACAAAAAACTCCGAAGAATCTTTGGAATGCAAACCAAAGAACAGTTGGGAATCCCTGCATTCGAAAAACCCCTAAAGGTCCATGTTCTTCTTGCATTTGTTCGTTTCTTGGGCTACAAAAAAAATCTAACCAAGATTGGGGATTTCAAAAGAGGTAACCTACCTCCAGTGTGGGACTTCATGTTTTCCACACTCAACCGCACCCTAACCTGCAAGAGTGGCAGTCAAGACCAAGCCAACACTGAAATTCTGCAAATCATGTATGGTTTGTACTTCCACAGGCATTTCGATTATGCCAAAATCTTGTATAAAGAGCTTCTGACCGCTGTAAACACCAATACAACAACTCTGGAAAAAGGAGGTGTTGTGGGAGAACACAAGAATCTGAAGCGCATCAGATTTCCAAGGTTCATTATCCTTTTCATCAGAGAAGCATTTCCTCACCTGCAACTGATTCAACAGGGAAATCCAACTCCTGGATGGGTAATGTCAAGATTCAATCCAACAACCACAGGTACGTACCCTAATACCAGAAGAGTTCCCAGAACTATGCTCTCTTTGATAAATCCAACCCACATCACTTTACAAACCTATAGACATGTTGCTCGACCTCAAGAACCTGAGGTGAGATCCTCAGCATACATAGGTCCTGAACATTCATTAGAGTCTAAAAATGTTATAAGAGAAGAGGAAGAAGTAGTTAGACCAGAGGTCAGAGTACCCACAGTGGGGTCTACCTCTGATAATAATGAGGAGGAGGAAGTAGCGGACAGAGCATCCCCTATTGAGGCTGTCCAAGAGGAAGAAAGGGAAACTGCAGAGGAGGTGGCATAGAGTTCATCCTCCTCTGGCAGTGGTGAGGAAGAGGAATCTGAGGGAGAGACATCTGAGTCTTTTGAATCCCTAGAAGCCGAGGGAAACGTGAGTATAAAAAAAGATGTTATGGTGAACACACATGTGCGTTTCCCTAGCCCATCTCCCAGTGATATCACACAATCTGTCCTTGGTGATCAAGACCAAATGGACATTGAAACAGAGGTGCACACCTCGAACCCTAACCAGACTGAACCACCAGCGGCAACTCATCATGCCTCTGGTATGCACGAAACCGGGGAATCTATTTTTGGTACTGATGTCCCATCACCCCAGGACATAAATAGGACAGATACACACGCTGAAGCCTCTGTGGCTTGCATAGATTTGACACAAACTAGTCCAGAAATTTTCAGAATATCACGTAGGCTATGTCTAACTCAGGGACATTGGTTTGACCTAGTATCACAGGGGAAGACCTGTCTTGATCCCAGATCTTCACAACACATCAGATTTCCTTCTCTAGAACCTGAGCTAGAAGACGAACCTCTGATCAGAACACCCAGAGATGTATCCCCTGAAAAGGAACATTAAGGACAGTGTGGAAGTCCTCCAAGAGTCAACATCAATACAGCTCCTGATGGAGACACCTCTGAGCTCGAGGCCGACTTGAATCATTGTGTTGAAAACAAGGTTACCACCACCACTGATAATGTCACAAGAGCAGAGTTCCAAAGCTTCTGTGACATTATTAGTAACTCGTTGAATGAGTATAAATTTATCAAAGAAGAGCTGCACGAGATTACCAGAAAACATGCAGAGACTTCCCAAAAATTTGCCGATTGGGAAAGACCCAGAGCAGAGGAGACAGAAAAGCTAACCAGAGAACTCACATAACTGAAGAAGACCTTGGCAGAGAATCACAAGGAAGAAATGAACAGAACTCTACCAATGCCTTCCATCATCTTGTCTGACTCCAACATCCGAACCTTGACAGAGATGATCAATACCTCTGTCAAGACTGCTATCAAAGAAGCCACCACACCAGAAGCAGATGTGCCATTTCCTGACCGACAACCGATCGACAGAGCCTACATGGGTGGATTTAGGAAGATGTTTTTGAGCAGAATGATGACGATTTCTTCAAAGTTTGTCCAGAAAGCTCAAGCAACAGAGAAACATGTACAGACCTTTCTTGACTCTCACAAATTCAAATTTGAGAGTCAAGTTGATGAAATCAGAACTGTTGCAACATAGGTGGAAAATGCTTTGAAGAAGGCTGTTGACACATTCACAGATGCCAGCGTCAAAGCTAGTTCCAGGAATAGATCTGCAGAGGAAAGACCATGGGAAGAACCCTCCAACAAAAAGGGAAAGTTTCTTGTCCCAGACTTTCCCATTGTTACGCAACTATCAGACGAAGAAGATGATGCAGATGTTGCTACGGGAGAGACCTCAGTCCAACAAAAGGGGGAGACAGAGACAGAGACACTAGGGGAGAAAGAGACAGAGATGGTAGAATTCGACTATATCTTCAAAGACAGAATGTCCAAAGCACCAGAAGAAGCGTCGACATCTCAACCACCAGAGATTATCAGTTTAGATACTCCTCCCCAATCCACAAGGACTGAATCAGAGAGAACTGAACCATTCTCTGTTGATGAACAATCCAACCCAAACCAACAAACACAAACTACACAAGAGCCTGAAAACCAAACTGACACCATGATGGCTGAAAACCAACCCTAAAACCTACCTGAGCAGAACCCAGAATCTACACCCCGACACACAGAAAACCCTTCATTGGAAGAAGTGTTTGCACATCTCTACATCGACAGAGATATAATCTCAATAAACGTTGTACCCAATAACCCTTACCTAAACCCCATCAGAGCAAACAGACTTTCAGACGATAGGCGAAGGTTCATTGCAACAAAATCACATCTGAACAAAGCTATCAACTCATCGTTTGGGATCAGCAGAATTCTGGAGATAGAAGAAAGAAAGGTTGCTTATGACAGAATTATGTACCATCTATACACAGTGGAATCATCAGAAGACAAGAAGATAGAAACCTTCAACGATAATGATCTTGTGCTTCTGAATCCCTATGATCTAATAACTCTTCATGGCTATTGCGTAAATAATCACGACAAATACAAAGCCGCAAGGACAGTTGTGCCCGAAGTTCAGTATGCTATGCAAGAGCACATCAACCTAAGAACGTAAGTTGGTTTTCAGCTAGGCATAGAATTTGAAGTTGAGAAACTGGCGATTGCACCTCCAAATGAAAATCTTGAGGGTCTTGATCATTACAGAACAAGAACTATGGTTGGAAATCCACCAATTTTTATATGCCGATAGAAGGGCATCAAGAAGGCCATAAGACCAGAGGAAACCCACAAGTACTCAAGTGAATCGCTGCAGTATCTCATAAACATCATCCTGAACCTTCCAAGGGAAAAATGTCCAGAAGATGCATTGAAGATTCGACAGAATTCTAAGAGGATAGTTTTATGCTTAGTATAATAGTTCTTTGTGCTGAATTGTAATCATTTTAAAAGAATAGTATCAAGTTTCACAGAGGATGACTTTCTTCTTTTTGTCTTGTTTATCTCTGTAAATTGTATTATTTGTATTGTCAATACTTAGGGGGAGATTGTTAGCCTCAAGTATACAAGATGTAAATGTATTGAAATTATCTCAAGTCAGAAGACCATCAAAGATTCTGAAGAAGACTTACAAGAAAATCAACCAGAAGATCATCAGAGCTCGACATAACTATGGCAGAAGACTTCTTCTGTTCCACCAGAAGAATTGTTCACACTAGACGACCATCAAAGCTCTGGTAGATGAAGACCTCTGTGAAGCTTAAGTCTCGTAGAAATCTCTAAGTGTCGGACACGTGTCTGTACTTTCCACGTCCGCCCTAAAAGGACGGAGACACACTTTCCACGTGTCATCCCAGGGTTAGATAGTACACTGTCTTTCACTTTATCAGACTATAAATAGAAGGGTAGTGGAGCACACATTTGTAAGCTTTTAGTAAGAATTATTTACTGCATTTGTGAGAGCAAATACTGCTACATTCCATTCCACTATCACTGTACGAACTGTCACCTGAGAGATTTCAGAATACACACACAAGAAAGTGTTCTTGGTGTTATTCAAATATATCAATATACGAGCAACTTATTTATTGATCTTGTTATCATTTTACTGTTCACTGTTATTGATACTCTAACTGTTTCATATTCGTATACACAATCACTCATATTTAAACAGCTTTATATTATGCTTCCGCTATCTGTGTTTATGTTGTTTATATGAGACAACTTGAATCTGGGAACCTACAGATCGTCACATAAAGGTGACGTATGTGGAAGACCACTGTGCAAAGGTTCTTGCGTGGAATTGATTGTAACTGTTTTGTTTAAAGATTATAACATTTGTTTCGTTGTTGTTATTTGAACTGTTTTTCGGAGTGGTAATTCACTAGACCTCATTGTCTAACCCTCACTTTAAAAACTAAAACCATTTTCAGAGAAACGAGTTAGTGGAGCTTCCTCAAAAGGGAAGGAGAAGGCCTGAAGGTAGAAGCAGGGACTATAGGATAGGGCACTGTAGTCTTTTACCTTTCTAGTATTTATGTTAGATACATTCTCGGTTGTGGTAGTTGTATTCCGCTGCCAAAAAATTTGTAAACTATTGGTTAAATCGAAAATGTATTGGGACCCGTTTGGGCATATTTTAAGTTATATGCATATTTGAAATTTTGGGTTGTTACAAATTGTATCAGAGCCGGGAACCGGACTGGTGTGCCAGCGAGGACGTTGGGCTCCCAATAGGGATGGATTGTAAGATCCCATATTGGTTGGGGAGGGGAACAAAGGTTGCCTTATAAGAGGGACTTGATACCTCCCCTATCAGACACGTTTTAAAACCGTGAGTCTAGGTGTGTTGACAAAGCAGACAATATCTGGTACGGTTGGATTGGGATGTTACATCCTCTTTGGACACATCAGGATGGAGTCTATGATACCCCAGAGATGAACGATCTCCTTTAATCACATAGGACAACTCTGACACCGACGTAGACATAGATGCTGAAGAAGCAGATGTTAGATGCACAGAAAGTGAAGATGTGCTAGGAAAACAAACGGATGAGGAGTTGGTATTAAGAAAAGATGCCTCTGGCACATATCCAAAGCTCCCTCCCTGTGTAATCCAAATGTCTGCCTTAGATGGTCTAGCAGCATAAGGCATTGAACCAGAGGTGCACACCTCGAACCCAACCCTAACCAGCCGGACATAGGAACCTTTTTCATCCTTTGCTCCTATTTTTAGCCGGGTTCCCACACCTCTGGTTGCATCCTCCCAGCAGGATGTAGCCATTGAAAACATAAGTGTCCAATTGCCCATGGATACGATACTCCAACGTACAGAGGCATCTGTTACCTCTCCACTACACGTGTTAGCAACCCAAGATCCTTCAGGGGGGTCTAGAGTGCACAAAGACGAAGAGGTTCTAGGCAAACCTCTAAGTCAAATCGCCACCCCTTCTGTGACCAACTCTGAATTGGCTCAGAAGAAGGGTGACGACGGAACCTTTGTAGAGGTAGAGTCATTCAAGGATGACTCTCCTCGTAGATCGAAGGGAAGTCCCACAGACCTCACCATCAACACAAGGTTTAAAGTGAGCACTCGAGGAACAAGAGTTGACTCTGGGGATAGATGTGTTCCCCCAAAGGTTACCCGTGGCTCATACGTGACAAGGGATGAGTTCCATACCTTTGTCACCTCTGTGACCAATTCCCTCACCGAGTTGAAAAGCTTGGTGAAACCTTTTGCAGATGCCACGAAAACATGTTGACCTCGATAAACACAAAGGTGGAATCAATATCGACCGAGGTTAAAGCCACAAAAACAAAGCTCGACGAACTCCAGAATCAAATTACACAGAGCACATCCTCCACATTGCCCTAGGATGTACATAACGCCTTAACCTCCCTGGCCACAGCGCGGTAGTCAGCAAAATTCTTCGGAGAGGTGTTATGCAAGAAACAGGTTGATCACGTTCCACTTCCACCAGTCAAAAGCCGGTGCTTTGGTTAACGACTTCCGAAGTGACTAATCGTAGCCAACTTATTAAAGATCTATGCATCTCTTATTAGGCCAGTTTCTTTCATCAATCTCCTAGCCCTTGCTGAACCACATAGGATCTTAAAAAGACTATCGAACAAGTTCAACAAACCACAACCAATCAACTACTACCTCTCAACCCCACATATTACATTACAAGAGAGAAGATCATTGATATAGGGCAGAAGGTTATTACAGGGGTTTGTAGTTTCGTCAAGGACTTCACAGCGGCCAATGCCTCCTACATGAAGGAATTCAAGAACATTGTAGCTCATCTACAGTTCAAATCCGAGGCAGAGGTTGCACATATACTCAGAGTATGTGATGATGTATGGGATAAATTGCAAGCCATTGCCATGAACTTACCAAAAATACCTGCCCCAACCTCGTGTCCAGCAGAAGCCTCAAAGAAAGCTAGGAATGATGACCCTTACAAAGATAGAGATGGCCCATCAGGTCATCATGAGGGGGAGAAAACCACAGAGCCCAATATTGCAGAGCCTTCATCAACCAACCAACCTCTAACCTTAACTCCAACAACAAGTGCTCAACATGAGAAGGCCACAGAGGCAACTCCCAGCTCTATGGAAACCAATACTGAAAACTTACCCTCTCCCACACCCAACACTGAAGAACAACCATCCTCTACACCCAAAACTGTTCTCAAAACCCCAATAGTCAAAACCATGGCATCCAAACCCCGATAACCCAAGAAGAACTTGAACATCAAATAAAACCATCAGATAAACCATCGGCAGAAGACAAAAGCCAAAAGAAACAACTAAGGATAAACCATCGGCAGAAGACAAAAGCAAGGCACCTCAAAAACCATCCCCTGAGCCTCAACCAAACCCTGACCCAACCAAACCATGGTACGACGCCTTCCTAACCCCAAAACCCAAAGAAGAAGACTGGGATTTTCCACCACCTCTGGCATCTATCCCTCCCCTTGCACCCTCTTCCAAAGGAAAATAAAAAGTCATTGAGGACCGAGTTTCCTAATTCGTCCACTGCATGGATGCTCTGAAAAAACAAATTCCCTTCCCTAAACCCCCTTAAAAGGGCATGGAAGAAGTAGTGCACAAATATCTCTATAGCATTCATATGAACGATATCATCCTAGAGCCTACCCTTCACCCTGACATAGTTGAGCAAATGAGAATAGACTTCTACAGGAACAAGGCACAAAAGGCAGAGCTTATATGGTTAGAATAGAAAATCAGAACGGTGTTTGGTATAAAACTCCTGCACACCCATCACAAGAAATTCTACTATTGCCAATACTATATCCAAAGGGAAGACATGTCCAAACATAAGTTCACATATGTCGATCTAAGAAACCTACACCCATATTGTAACACCCTCAAAATTGAAACGAGCAACTAACGGTAATTTCTATAAAATAACAAAAAGATGATAAAACATTTCTACAAAACATCCTTGAAAATACCTCACAGTTTAAACATCACAAACTTCTCAACTAATAACTCAAGGCGGGTGTTACTTAACCAAATTGCAAGTTGCTAATCCCAAATAAGTGCGGAAGACTTCGCCAAGCATCTCACTTCTCGTGCACTCTACTAGCACTCATCACTTCACAGTGTAGCTAAAGTTATTCCCAACCTGAACCTGTTACACATGCCGACAAATAAAAAGGTTAGGCTAACGCCTAGTGAGTTCAAGAGTTTACATCACGAGCAAATCATTTGATAAACCAAAATATTCAACTTAATAAGTGATTTTCAAAACGGGTTTGTATAAAAGGCAATGACGACCCGTTTTCCAAACACACACAATCCCTGTGAGGAAAGCTTCCAATGAAAATCGTTTCTCTGCAAAGGATTCAAATCCAAAACTCATCTCAAGAGTTATGTAAGTAATAATTTCTCAAGTAATCGTCACTGCGAATAAAACTCCAATAGTTAAAAGATCAAATATGGATGTAACATAAATCCGTCCATCAATCATGGAAAACAATCTATAGGCATATAATATAACCTCAACAATGTGAATAATAAAATACCAAAATTAATACCCTTCGGTGACGGGGGAGACCCGATCTCATCGAATGTGGCCAACACATAAATTAAACCACAATTAATAAACGTAAGTAAGCTTCTTGGATGTGGAAAGCAGATGACATCAACCATACTAGGTCTTTAGTCAATCTTCGGCATCAACCATACTAGGTCTTTAGCCCATCTTAGACATCAACCATACTAGGTCTTTAGTCCATTTCCGGCGTCAATCATACTAGATCTTTAGCCCATCTTTGACATCAACCATACTAGGTCTTTAGTCAATCTTCGGCATCAACCATGCTAGGTCTTTAGCCCATCTTAGACATCAACCATACTAGGTCTTTAGTCCATTTAAAACTACCAAGTTCAACCATACTAGGTTTTTACTTGGAAACCCACCATCCAAAACAAGCTTACTTGACGTAAATATATACATGACCCTAAAAGAATAACTAATGCATTCAAATCATGTAAACATCAAATATAATGCAATTCATGCAACTCAAACCCCAAGCCCACGTCGAGCTTATTAAAAATCGGGCGAATGCCCTCGAGACTCAATCGAGTCCAAAACCGAGCCCTTTGCTCAAAAGATCTAATGATCATTTATCAATATCAGTTCATGCAAATGAAATGCATCTAACTCACATCATGCAACACACGCTCCGAGGCATGATAATCTCACAACCCCTTCATTGCCACCTTCCCAATGAAGTCAAATCATATATGCATCTATATGTACACGTATATGCAACTCTTTTATAACTCGACAATGCATATAACTCACTAAGGTTCATTAGTCCCAAAGGTACTAAGAATAAATCATCAAACAGTCTTCCCACATAAGACCAACACTTAAACCGACACGTATTCGAATAAAATGCAATTAAGCATATAACACATCCAAGACTCCATCTCGAGTCACTAAAACCGGCAAACACTCAAAAGACTCATTTGAGTATAAATCAAGCCTTTAAGGCCAAAATAAATGTTTGGTTAAATACGTGTCACTCACACGGTTACGTAAACCCAAATGCATCGTTACCGAAAATCTTTATCTATTAATTCCTCAATAGGCCATCGGCCCCAAAATAAAGGTTTACAACTTTTAAAACATTCACATGGTGGGATTGACCAAAATCCTTAACTCACACGTTCACACTTTAAAATGTGCCACATCCTAGTTATCACATAATCACAAAACACTAAAATTGTATTTTGACCAAATAACCTTCACTTATGCAATAAATTAACAAAACCTCCTTCACTCGTGATTTATTCATCAATCACTCAAAATCCCCAAATGTGGGTGTTTTTGCAAGATTTGTATCATCAAAAAACGAAACCATAGCCACTTGAATCATCAAAATCAGA
Source organism: Saussurea involucrata (assembly GCA_033807775.1). NCBI lineage: Eukaryota > Viridiplantae > Streptophyta > Magnoliopsida > Asterales > Asteraceae > Saussurea > Saussurea involucrata. Next base: position 65,558,959 of record CM066325.1, read on the forward strand.
TTTGTGGTGAGAAAGTTATGAAGATTTGAAGTTTGGGGTTAAAAGTTCGCGACTTAATAGACTCCAGAGAGTTGCGCGGTTTGTCCCGCGGTTAATAAGTCGCGTGGAAAGCCGTGCGGCTCCCTGTTTGGTCTGTTGGTCGGATACTGTTTTGGCCGTAACTTCTTCATTATAGCTCCGTTTTCGCTCCGGAAAGAACCGTTGGACTCGTATTCGAATTCCCCATCCAACAAGACCATAAAATCTGGGATTTAACCACAAAACGTATTTTTCATATTTTTCTTAAAAGACCGGTTTCACACTGATTCGAAATTGTACTTATCCGAAAATTACGGGTGTTACAGTCCTCCCAACCTTAGAATAATTTCGTCCTCGAAATCTAGTTCTCACACGATCCATGTCTACCGCGCCCAACGCATTCCAAGTTCCTTCTGTTTCAACCAGATTCGAATCTTAATCCCCACAGAATTGCACATAACAATTTCTTGGTGTTACTCACAACGAGTCCCTGCTTAGGCATAATACACTTACATCCAATTGAAGGCCTATTTTACTAGTTTGGGCTTTCGACCACTAGACTTAAGTTGTCTCCCAACCTTGAGTGATCCATACTATCCCAACGATAGATTCGAGCTCCCCAATCACTCCACATCCACATGTTCTTAAACTTTCTTTCTAAATCCGTCCAAGGTTTAATCACTACCAAAATAAATCAAAACCTCTGAATCCCAAATGTTCCCGCTACTGGACCAACATTTACCCTTAACGAATTCCATTAAACTCCCATACCCACGGTCATCATTGACCCATCAATTACACAATCTCCAAAAGTTACGCCTAATCACCAATCATCCGATCTACAAATTCTTCTACCACACAAAGAGAGTCATCACGCTAAATTTATTTACCACAATCGAACTTCTTAGGATCATCATAGCCAATACCACAATTTATAGGAATTGGTCACACCTTCCAATTACACTACTGGTTATTGACCTGGAACCTCAAAAGTTGACGCCTAGTTACACCACTAAACTCGACCCATCACAGGGCTCCACACACGAGTTTCATCCCTCGAACATCCCCACTAATCCATGGTCATCCCCACTGTCTAAAGGATCCTACACGAGCCTCACACAACACCGACAACCCAAGACAAGGTTGTCAAAGTGAACGGTTACCAAAGCACTAGCAAGAGACACCGCAAGTCCCACCTTTTAGTTGTCCACAAGAAATAATTCGACCCCGCAAACGACATCATACGACTCATGATAATAACACGCGCTAGAAAGCCATTCTTTCATCAAAAGGTTCTACACGCCCTCACCCCTAACTGGGGTTGCTCAACCTCACCAAGCCTAAAGAGTTCAAGGTTTTCAAGTGACAGTCTCAATAAATATGCCAAGAAAGTTTTCGCTGGATTTTTCAATACAAAGGTTTTTATACTAACATCACATACGTACAAAAACTTACCACTACCCAGCTGGTGGATGCACAAACATGGACACACTCGTCCCACGTATGAAAAATCATTTTTTTGAAAACTTTTTCATCTCAAATCAGTTTACTACCGAAATGTAAAAACGTACTCGGCAACTTTTAAAATGACCCGTCAAGGTCCCATCACGGATTTACTTATGCCAAACGCGCAAGGTAAACATCCGACATTAAAATAGTGTTCAACAGCCTATTTATACGAACTTCAAAAGAAAGATTTACACGACATCAATTTCCAAAATTCTCTTTTTAACCATAAAATGACATGAATTGTAATTCATTAATAACTTCGCATGTGTCAGTTTTGTTCACAGAGAAACGAAGTACATTCTCTACACACTTTGGTTAAAACACGACATGGTCTGGGCCATCTCCCAGTTTTTGAATCGAATAACAGGATATTTTCATCATTTGTAAATATCGGTTTAAACATCGAAAGGAAATCTCGAATCAAAATTTTGCATGCCAATCTGCAGCACTTTCTTAGTAGTCACTCTGAAATGGTATAACACATACCGAATAGTCATTACTAATTTTCAAAGTAGAAATTCATTAACTCATATTTCAAAACTTCTCATTCAGTCGTATAGTGACAAGTAAATTAAAATCTTTTGACCAGGCTCGCACACCTCAATGTGTTTTTCTCAAAACCTCAGAAACAATACGTGCACATAATTTGACTAACACATAACACAACTCAAGTCATCTTCAAGCCTTAAACCGCACAAACGATGCACACTAACGTCTCAAAATAGTGGCTACAAAACTATTCATGTCAATGAATTAATACAGTGCATGCGTGAGAAAGAATATCAATAATATCAACGAATGAGAGTGCATAAAACAGGACATTAGAGATGTACTATCATGATGCTCTTATATGCATTACCCACACCACATATAAATCAATTTGCACATCTAGCAAGTTGCGACAAATATGCTACCACAATCCTCAAAGGAGAAGCCATGCGGCATCAAAACTCCAAAACCACTCTCTTTGATGTAAAACGTCATGAAGCATATATTTTCAACAAAATTCACATGAGATGCGATACAAACTCAACCCTTATATTAACACATGCAATCATTCAAGTATACACTCAACAAAGTGTCACCCATGCACCGCAAAACGTCGTAAAAGAAACTCGGTCATATTTCACAAAACTTCCATAAAACTCAATGGAACTCAACCGCATCAAACCAATTAAATGGCGTCCAAGTTTTCGTTTTTAATAAACAACTCGCATAAAACAATGTTATGATCAAATCATCCCAATCATAAAACCTCCCTTTTTGTTGCAACACCAAAAATAAAACGACACTCTTTCGTCAAGACTCGCAAAATCGAAATTCCCATTAAAGATCAATACTAAAACAAGGGAATGTAACTCCCCGTCCAAACCTTAACACATGTGGAGGAGATCCAATGTTAAGGTCAATAGTCGCGGTTACTTATCCAAAATCATAAACGACATTAAAACATGGACATCACAATATTCGAAAGTAGTAGTGGACGACTTCAAGGAATAAAATAAATCCCGACCAGGTTCACAACCGCCTGTCGTAAAATAATTTCATGCATTTTCCAAAATCATGGTTCAAAAATCCTGCGTATGTCAAACTTTTCCAAGATTTAGCAGTACCGTCCATCCGACGATTTGACACACAAGAAACATTCAATGCAATTTATTTTAAAAGCAAAATAAATTTTGTGCATGCATTTTGTCGGCACTCAACGTTCGGGTAACATTCCTCCATTTTCTCCGATCACACTATTGTCATCCGGATACTCACACATCTTAATGCAAAATGGGAAGTCACATCGACCAACCCTACATTTCTCCTCGAATCAAGTCAATTCAATAAGCCTACGGCTCCCATCCAACTATCAAGTCCGACCAAAACGGTCTACTTAATACAACCAATCATGCTTACCGCCACCCTCAATGGCAAATGCTAAAGTCGTCAACCTCTTCTAACGACTACTCACATAGAACTCCTTTACCACCCCAACGGTCATCATGCTAGAGTCGTCCAAGTACTCTCATGTAACCGGTAGGTTCACTATCACACTGGCTAGGTGCAATTCTGAACATACCGTACATGATCACCCCTGCTACTCCGGACGTGACTTCTCGCTTCTAGTGACCCCGACAACTTTCGAATATCTTATCTTAGAGTGCCAAATGGTGCAATCTCGCTCTCATTTACTTAAAACAACACTAGTTTGAGTCTAGGTATCCAAAAATCAACACCTAATTCTCTCAAACTTATGCTCTGATACCAACTTGTAACACCCTCAAAATTGAAACGAGCAACTAACGGTAATTTCAATAAAATAACTAAAAGATGATAAAACATTGTTGGTCCCGAAAGGCTTAAACAAGTTTGTAGAAGGGGGGGGGGGGTTGAATACAAACACACTATTTTACTTTTCTAAATTGTTTATTGATAAATCATTAACAATTTACAGCTTGTTGCGGAAACAAGATTAAGGATAAACCTAAATCTAAACAAGTTGGAACACTAAGGTTTTCTTGCACTAAGAAAGATAAGGAGATTACTAATAAAATCCTATCTTGAGAGATTTGAACTTGTCCAGAGTTAGCAAGTTACTTCAAATGAAGTGAGTTCATCTCTTTATATACTGCATGCATTTAATGCAATTCAGTATACACTTTACACGTGTCATCAGCGGATTGGTTGCATGTCATTGACCTTTGTTGACAACCTTAGTAGCCGCATGAATGAACAGTGTAGTATCAGAGTGGTTGTACGATTTCAGATTTTCGGAGGTTCTTTTCTGACATTTCGTACGGTGGCGTGCAAGGGAGGTTAAGACAAAAGTACTTTGTACGGAGGACTTCATGATCAGCTTTCGTTGATTCAGCGATTATCATTTACTATTCAGCAGATGATAAAGTTCAGCGATAGCTGAAGTCTTGTACTTGATACTTCACGTTGAGTGGACAAATCTGAGTCTTCGCTGATCCGCATCAGTTCATTAGGAGACTTGTCGCTGGTTCTTGAGCTTGATCTTCGACTTCAGCGTAGAACCTTTGTTGACGTGAATCTTGTCTTCAGGGATCATAAGTAAACAACTAACTTATCAGTGATCACCATAAGGACTGAACAGACTCAGCGATATGGTGAACAGTGTTCGCTGAATGTTTAATCTAAAAGTGCGAGAGTTCCTATCAGCAGTACTGTAAGATCTTAGTACTTATCAGCGATAGTGAAACTCTGATACATATTGTTTACTTACAATTTTCACTAAATATTTAAGATAGGGTCATTATCAAATCACTGAGGGTTTGGATCAACAATCTCCCCCTATTTGATTATGACATAGCAACAGAGAAAATTGCTATTTAATGAAAACATAAGGATAAAAAGAACTCATAAAATATTTGTCCCTTTTACTGTTTTCTGGGATCTTTTCAGTACTGATGGAGTAAAGTACATTCGCTGAAATCTTTCTTTAAATCTTTGAATCAGGTTACAATATGAATAAGAAAGATTACAAGTACAAGCGAAATAAATTACAAGTACTGAAGGATGACTGATACAATAGAGAAAAATGGTGATTGTTGTCAGCCTTCAAAGGGTTCTTCCTTAATGAGAAGTTCATCAAGGGTTGTCTTTTTAGTTGGAATCATCCAGTCAGGAACCTTTTCTCCTTTATTCTTTAGCTTCAGAGCAGCTTCAAAAATCAAGGGTTTTAGGTGTCGTGCCTGAATGTCTTTTCTGAAGTCGCACCAGTAGATGAGATCTTTGAGCTGTTCGATTGGAGTGATTGGAAGCTCAGCGATCCGTTAAAAGCATTTACGTCCGTCGTAGTCAAGAAAGAATATTCCATAAGGATTACTGATGACTTTACCAGGGACGAAAAGTTCACATGGTGGCAAAGAGATGTCAAGGGCAGATAGATCAGGATCAGGACCAAGTACTTCAGCGCGAGAGAAACCAATTCCAGTTTCATTTCGTATGACAGGACCTGAGTTTGAATCTTGACGTTTCTTCCTTGGAGAGCCCTTTTTTCTTTTCGGCTTTAGATCAGGAACAGGAGGAATATCCACACAAGAAGATATCAAATCGATCTGTCTGTTTATCAGCTTTTCGAAATGATCCTTGTACTTAGATTTTGATGGTTGGATAGCTAACCTCATCTCCAGCCATTCAGAGAGACCATACCTTTTTACAGTGTCAGCACGAAAGGTTTCAGATGAGTCATCTTCTCTGAACAGTTTGATGTCAACAATAGGTACTCCGATGGAGGTTCTTCCAGAGATGAATACCTTGTTGATCTTCGCTGGACGATATCTGAAGTGGATTTTCTCTTTACACCAGATCAGGGTGGTCTGAGAAACTTCAGCTTTCTTTTCCACGATCTTCTGGGCTTGTTCCCAAAGCTTTCGTTGGATTTGAATGGGAATACGCTTCAGCTTGGGGTCTTTGACAGATTCTTGAGTGAGCTTGATGGCGTATTCTCTGTCTTTATCTTCAGCTTCCTTCCTTTCAGCGATTAGGCGTTCAGCTCTGAGATGATCCTGGTATTCAGCTTTTGAAATTCTGAACTTAGGAGGAACTGAAGGTAGTTGATCGCGCCTTAGGATGATTCGCTGATCCTCGAATCGCTTTATCATTTCTTCTCTCCTCTTTTGAGGAACTGAGGGTCTGTTTCTGTGCGAGAGAGGTTGTTCTTCTGATTCATCAGTCTTAGAGATTAAATCTAAGACTGGGATTATGTCTTCAGCGGTAGCTGGAATTATTGGTGAAGTCGCAATAGAAGATCTTTCAGCGATATCCTCAAACAGGGGAGAGGACTAGCTGAAACGCACCGATCTTACAAATAAGAACTGGGTAGAAGAACTTGGGTAGAAAAGATAGAAAAAAATGTGGATGTGTATGGTGTTTGTGGAATGGATAACTGAATTTTTCAGAGATGATCAGGGAAGGAAAAATAAGTTTAGTGTACCGGACAAATCGGCTTTGCAAGTAGGATCGCCAGATTATCATCTTCAGCGATGCCTTTGTCTTTGCTTTTCTCAGCGCCAGAGGCTGAGTGCTTTGTCTTTGTCTTCTCCCCTGAAGGTTCTTTTATTGAAATACGTTTAAGAGCTTTGGTTCGAGGAGCAGGTTTGACAACAAAGAAATCATCGTCATCTTCATCATCATCATCATCGTTCCTTGGAGAGGAGGATGGTTCAGCTTCAGGGATGTCGAAGTCTTCGTCTTCTTCTGCTTCAGATTCCTCAGCATCTTCTTCGAGTTTCTCCCCCTCAGATACAGAGGCGAGGTTCTCGGTTCCCTCAGGGTTTTCATCTCCCTGAGGTCCAGTAATCCGATCTTCATTACCCTCTCCCCTGATAGATTCATCATGGGAAAGGTCTTCAGCGCTCTTATTTTGATCTTCAGCGCTCTTCTCCTGTTCAGCGCTCTTCTCCCCCTCTTTCTCATGATTGGCGGGGGAGGAATGGGTAGATTCAGCATTGGTGTTGTCTCTGTCTTCTGGGCCAGAGACTTTCACACAACCTTCAAGCTTAGCTATTTGTCTTCTAGGCCAGAAATAGCAGGCGTGATTTTCTTCAGCTCTTGGCGATCCTCTGCGGTGAATGAGTCCAAAACAGGTGCAGGGGCCGGAGCAGGAGCTGGATTATTTGCCTTGTTCACCAGCGTCTCGATCATTGTCTTGACAGAACTAAGATCGGTCTTCACTGAGCCTAAGTCGGTCTTGACTACTGACATATCACCTTCGAGTGTACCAACCGATTTCTTCAGCGTTGTAACCTCGCTGGAAATGGTGGAAACTGATGATTTGAGGTTGGTGTAGTCAGTGTAGATGTCGGAGAGCACTTTGGCAAAGTCGGCGAGAGTTTTATCAAGGTCTTTGATGTCATCAGAGGAGGCCTTCTTTTCCACCACAGTAGTCAGCTTCGTCAGATTCTCTCCAGCGTTTGTTACAGCTGTAGAGTTATTTGATAGACCGGTGGTGAGATCCGTAAGTTTCATCTCCATAGACTTCAGAGACTGGTTGATGTCTCCCTAATAAGGACCTGTAACATATAAGTACTTGTGAACAAAGGAAAGCTCAGAAGTTTCAGGTTTAGTTACAGTGTTTAAGGTGGGATCTGTACCTGCAGGAGCGTTGACGAACTCATCAAAGTTTCGAGTCCCTCCATAGTGTTCCATATCTCCCTCAAAAGTTCCGTGAGGGATGGAGATCTCTGCAGGTCCTTTCTTCGTCATTCGCTGAGAAGCTTCAACGGCTTCTTGAATGATGGCATCTCCAGTTTTGACTGGAGGAGTGTCCAAAGAAGTAGAGGGAGGAGCGAAGGATAAGAATTGGGGTTGGGTTTCAAGTTCAGCGTTGGATTCGCTGAGAAGTACTTCATCAGTCTTTTGAGAGACTGACGAAGGTTGGGTAGATTCCAAAGTTCTAACCTCAGCGTTTAAGGACGCTGAAGTAGGTTTAGAAGGGATGGCTTGAATTGGTGTGGCAGAGCGTACCACGGAACTTTCCTTCAGCTCTTCAGAATGAGCTGAGGAGTCTTCAGTATGCAATTGCTGGGGTTGCTCCTTGGTTTTCTTGATCCTTTTGGAATCAAGAGGGGTAAGAGATTGTTTCCTTTTCTTAGAAGGAATGGATTTTGTGGCCTGGGAATCAGCGAGGGGTATAGTCGCTGAAGGAGCCACAGAAAGCGGAGAATTAAGTAGAGTGAGAAGGGTAGAGAGACGTACCTCGTTGGCGACAGGCTTGAAGTCGAGAACTTTAGGGCCAATCTGAGAGAGTTTCAGATCACCCTCTTCAGGATAGCTGTCCTTCAGGACATATTGAAAGATGGCGCTGATGAATCGCGGGTAAGGAACCCATGCTGGTCGGTCAGCGGCAGAATCAACACGTTGAATGAGGTCTTCATAGATGATGGAGGTCCAGTCAATGTTGAGACCTTTCAGCAGTGCGTAACCCATGGCCTGCTGAGGTTGAGCGGCTTGATCAGAAGATCCGGATTTCGCTGTCATGCAGCTGATCAGGTGAGCGAAGATGAAGTTCATCTCACTGGGCATCTTGGATTTCTTTATCAGCGTCAGCTTCTTCTCAGGTAGCTTGTCTCTTCCAGTCTCCCAGATGTAACCCATCGCATCAAGGAAAGCAATGATTTCTTCCCTGTCAGCGTGCTTCTTGTGGTCAGGAAATGGAATGAAAGGATTTTCTGAGGTAGCGTTAGGGAATTTCAGAGCTTTGCGGATTATTGCGGGGGTTATCTTGATGGTGCCATACTCAGTATCGCTGAGTATGCAGTCGATTGTTTTAGATGGATCTTTGGCTGAGGGTAGGTTGGTGTGTGTGGCAGAGTACCAGAATTGGGATAATAGACGCTGACTGGCAGGAGGTGTGATTGTCAGTGCTGTGTAGATGGGGCTATTCTTCAAAAAATTTACAGCGTCGTCTAGATGGGATACCTGCTTCCGAGGAGGAAACTCGAGAAGCGCTGAAAGGTTGTTTGCCTTTGTCCAGTCTAGTTGATCCAGCTCAAACTTAACCTGTGGAGCTTTGGTGATTTCCAGTTCCTCAGAATCAGTGGAGATGGACTCAGCGGTAACATTCAGCTTTGAAGTTGCCATTTCACTGTATTATCAGTTCAACCAAAGATGTTAACAAATAAGAAATATCTTAATGTGGAAAGAAAATTTCCATTAAGATTTTTCGAATTTTGTCCATTTCATTCAGACAAAAACGTCTTAATGAAGATTAGGGTTTTTCTTGTTTTTAAAAAAAACGAATATAACACCTATAAGCCTTGTATTCCAGTTTAAAAAAATTGGATACGAAAGAAGAACAAGTTTAAGATTTTAGATTTAAAACTTGAAGAACAACCATGAAATGGTTGTGTTTATAAAACCATGAAAGAAAATGATTTTATTTTTGAGTTCTTTTGTTTGATCTTGTGTAAAACAATGATAAGATCGAAAACAAGTTATTTGCATTTGATAATAGATAAGAACATATTAACCTTGAGTTTGATGAAGAAGATGATGAACAGTTCTTTGAAGATTGAGAGCACAAAATGCAACAGTGTTCTTTTCTTGCGGAGAATGATTGACTCGCATAAAAGACAAATATAAACTTTGAGAGCGTTTATATAGGAAGAGAGTAGAGAGAGAAAAACTTGAGCGGGAAAGTTTTTCATCATGACACGGACACGTGTTTGCATTTGATTGGATAGACAACGAAACGTGCAAACGTGTGTCAGAAAAAGAGCGTGCCTGGTGTTATCCGTTGCAATGACGTCACAACTGTCCTTTCACATTCTTTCGTTGTCTCTGAGGTTTTGAAAGAAAAACTCAGGGACTCTTTGGAAAATATGAAGCACTGAATAGAAATATCAGTGAGGGTTTTAAGAAATTTCAAAATATTATTCAGCGATGAAAGAATTTGAAATCTTGCATTTTCATGCGTTTTGTCAGAGAAAACATACCTTGATATCAGTTTAACCCAATTTATTCAGAGAGAAGATGATGAAATGGATTGTACAAGTTTATTTTATCCAGAGCCTATACAAGAATGTATAAACGTATCGCTGATTGAATGTGAACCGCTGAAGATTTATCCTTCAAAGTTCAGCATTCCAAGCTCGCTGATGAGAAAGTTGAATCTTGTCTCATCAAGAGGTTTGGTAAACAAATCAGCTAACTGATAATCAGTTGGGATAAAATGAAGTTCTATATCACCATTCATCACATGATCTCTGATAAAATGATATCTGATTTCTATGTGTTTTGTCTTTGAGTGTAGCACTGGATTGTTTGCTATAGCGATGGCACTAGTGCTGTCGCAATAGATTGGAATTTTGGAGAGCTGAAGATCATAGTCTAGTAGTTGATTTCTCATCCACAAGACTTGAGAACAGCAGCTTCCAGCGGCTACATACTCAGCTTCAGCTGTGGAAGTGGACACCGAGTTTTGCTTCTTACTTGTCCAACTTACCAGCTTTCCACCCAGGAGCTGACATCCTCCTGTGGTGCTTTTCCTATCCATTTTGCAACCTGCAAAATCACTGTCTGAATAGGCGGTTAGATCGAATCCTGAATCTTTGGGATACCAAAGACCTAGATTCGCTGTACCCTTAAGATATCGAAAGATTCGCTTTACAGCTTTCATATGAGATATCTTAGTTTCAGCTTGATATCGTGCGCATAGACATGTTGCAAACATAATATCGGGTCGGCTAGCTGTAAGATACAGTAGTGAGCCGATCATCCCACGGTACAGCGTGACATTGACAGGAACACCCTTTGTGTCCTTATCAAGTATCAGCGGTGGTGCCATAGGGGTTTTCATAGCTGAACTTTCAGGTAAGTCGAATTTTTTCAGCATATCTTTAACATACTTTCCCTTATTTATAAAAGTTCCTTTTTCAGTTTGCTTAATCTGAAGACCAAGGAAATATGTTAGTTCACCCATCATACTCATTTTATACTCATCTTTCATTCTATCAGCGAAACGAGTACAAAGCTCAGGGTTAGTAGAACCAAATATAATGTCATCAACATATATTTGAACTAAGATGATATGACCTTTTATTTTTCTAAAAAACAAAGTTTTGTCAATCTTACCTCTCTCAAATTTTTCAAGGTGGAGATAAGTAGAAAGAGTGTCATACCATGCACGAGGAGCTTGCTTCAAGCCATAGAGTGCCTTATCCAGCTTATAAACATAACCTGGACGCTTAGGATCTGAGAATCCTGGAGGTTGTTCCACATAAACTTCTTCATTCAGCTTTCCATTTAGAAACGCTGACTTAACATCCATTTGATGTACAGTGAAGTTTTTGTGTACAGCATATGCTAAGAAAAGACGAATAGATTCAAGTCTTGCTACAGGAGCAAAGGTTTCGTCATAATCTATACCTTCCTCTTGTCTGTATCCCTGAGCAACAAGACGAGCTTTGTTGCGAGTTACAGTACCATGTTCGTCCAACTTGTTTCGATAGACCCACTTAGTGCCTATCACTGTTTTGTCAGTTGGTCTCCGAACAAGTTTCCAAACTTTGTTTCTTTCGAATTCAGTCAGCTCTTCTTGCATAGCGCTGACCCAGTTTGGATCTCTGAGGGCATCATCTATTTTCTTTGGTTCAGTTAGAGAAATAAAGTTAACAAATAAACAAATATTACCTGCACTTCTACGAGTCTGAATACCAGCGTTGGGATCACCAAGAATTTGATCGATTGGGTGATTTACAGTCCATCGCTGAGCCGGAGCATGCGTCGCTGACTCAGTCTGAACTGGAGAAACTGAAGATGAGGCTTCAGCTACTTCTGGATAATCAGCTAAGAGAGGAATGCTTGCATTTGTCACTTCATTCACTGATTGCTGAGAAATAGATGGAATTTCTTAGACATTTGGATCAACTGCGGGTATAGTATTTATAGGAACAGCTGAGACCCAAGATGTTTCAGCTTCACTATTCTGCATATTGGGAATGATAGTAGGACCATCATTTTCAGTTGTATGAGTATGAGTAGTGGGAACATCTTCTGAATCACAGAGATGAGAAAACATCCATTGATTCAGTTCTTCTGTATCAGCGTTCGGTTTAGAGTTCGCTGAACGGGATTCGTCAAACGTGACGTGAATAGTTTCTTCTACAGTTTGTCTTCTTCGGTTGAAGACTCTGAAGGCTTTGGAAACTGAGGAGTATCCAAGAAAGATTCCATCATCAGCCTTAGGATCAAACTTTCCAAGGGCATCTCTGTTGTTCAGTATGAAACACTGACAACCAAAGATGTGAAGAAAGCTGATTGAAGGCTTTCTCCCATGAAAAAGTTCATAGGCTGTCTTTTTGAATCTTTTGACTATCAGCGACCTGTTTTGCGTAAAACAAGCCGTGTTGACAGCTTCTGCCCAAAACTGAGTAGGCAGGTGAGAATCGCTGAGCATTGAACGTGCAGCTTCAATAATTGTTCTATTTCTTCTTTCAGCGACTCCGTTTTGTTGTGGTGTTCTCACTGACGAAAAGTTGTGAGAAATACCCTTGCTCTCAAGGAAGGAATCAAGAGAACTGTTTTTGAATTCAGTTCCATGATCACTCCTTATTGAGCGAACAGTCATATTGTTCAGAGTTTCCATCTTCCGAACAAAGGTGATGAGTTCTTCAGGGGTGTCACTCTTAGAACGGAGAAACATTACCCATGTATAACGAGAGAATTCATCAACTATGACCAGCGTATATTTCTTTCCAGCGATGGATTGTTTGTTAACGGGGCCAAACAAATCCATATGGAGTAGTTGAAGAGGAGATGACACTGAGGAAACTTGCTTGGACTTAAAGCTTGCCTTGGTCTGCTTCCCTTTTTCACACGCTGAACATAAGGATTCTTTGGCGTATGAATGTTGAGGTAGACCAGTGACTAACTCTTTGGATGAAAGAGTATTCAGTGTCTTGAAGTTGAGATGTGAAAGCCTCTTGTGCCATAGCCAGTTGACATCAGAAGATGCCTTTGAGAAGAAACAGGAGTTCTCAGTGGTTGTTGAGTCCATGTTTATAACGTAAACATTTTCCAAACGATAATCGCTGAGAGCTATCTTCTCCTTTTTGTCAGAGACAAAGCAGGATTCCTTGGTGAAAATCACTTTGTTATCCATGTCGCAAAGCTGACTGATGCTCAGAAGATTATGCTTCAGCCCTTCAACATATGCGACTCTTCTGAAGGATGTTGTACCATTTGAAAGTACACCATACCCTCGGGTGTGTCCTTTTCCATTTCCACCGAAAGTCACAGAGGGACCCTTCTCTTCCTTGTATTCAGCGAGCAGGCTTTTCTTTCCAGTCATGTGTCTAGAGCATCCGCTATCGAGATACCAGATACCCTTCTTAACCTGCAATACAAAGGAAGATTAGTTTTGCTTGGGTACCCACTTCACCATGTATACGCGTTTGTCAGTGGAAGTGGTTGGAATGGGTTCAGCAGTCTTCGCAGCATTTGAAGATTCAGCTTTGTCTTTCTTCACTTTGGTCAATTTCTTGACCTCAGCGGTAGGAGTCACCTTGACCTGACTTGCAACTGGTTTGGTCTTCTTTGGTGCTATCTTCACCTTAGCTATCTTATCAGCTTTGGTGGCTGTGGGACATTTACTTGCAATATGATCGGTAAGTCCACAGTGATAACATTTCCTATAACTAAAATTAGTTCTAGGACCACTTGTGTGCTGAGCTTTTAATTTGGAATTAGAAGTGCCAGCACCAAGTACACTATTGGTTTTTGAAATAGGACGAACATTCAGTTCTTCAGATTTCTTACCAAGGATATCTGCTCTGAGTCTAGGAGTAGGTCGCTGAACTGATCCAGAGGTCTGATTTCTAGAACCAGATGAATGAATCACTAAGGCTTTGGAAGCATTCAGCTTAGGTACTAAAGTACCCTTCTGAGGATTTTGATAAATTACAATTCCTTTACCTTTATCTTTAGAGACAGAGGTAGGTTTTGAATAAACCATTTTCTCCTTACCTTTTGAGGAGGTAGGAGTTTCCTCAGGGATTGGTGTAATCGACGAGGAGTACTGAGATGAAGAAGTGTCAGCTACTGAGGATACGAACGTTCCAAATTTAAGCATTGAACGTTCAGTGGTTGGTATTGGAGTATCATATTTATAACCCAAACCACGTTTATCACTCAGAGGAATCTGAGCCTTAATTATCTCAGTGATCTTTGTTGAAGAATTACACCATCCTTCAACAGTAGCTTGTTCAGCTTTTAATGCAGCGATAGCTTCCGCTCGTTCAATTTTGACTAGCTGATTTAAATGGACTTGATCTTTAAAATCTTCTTCAAATTAAGAAAGCTTTTCTATTTGAAGGTGGCAATTTTTAAGCTTTTCAGCGAGATCAAGATTTTGGTTTTCAACCACAGCTTTGCCGTTCATGGCTTCGTATAAACTTCTAGTCAGTAGTTCGATTTTACGGAGACTATCAGCTTCATCAATATTTACAATATTGGTAAAGAAGGAGGGTGATACCTGAATAGCAGAGGTTGAAGTGGAGGGGATGTCTGAACTTTCTTCCTCTTCTTCAATCTTGGCCATGAGACATTGATTTGCTTCATCATCTTCAGAATCAGATGATGAGGCTTCTTCATCAGAAGCAGCCCAATCATAGTCAGCCATTAGGCCTTTTCCCTTCTTCTTAAAGCTTTTCAGCTTTGCATACTTCTCCTTCAGCTTTAAGTATTTGTCTTCTTTATTCCTTGGAACAAAGGATTTCTTTGTAAAGGCTGAAGGTCTCATGATTTTCTTTGACCAGGTTGATCTTTCTTGAATCCTGGACTTCAGACGTTCCTTCATACTGAACACATATTGTGTCCCACATGGCTTTTGAGGATTTCAGGTTCATGAAGGAATGGTAGACTTCGTCAGGAAGGGCCATGGATAGTATGGATCTGGCTTTTGTATCTATAGCCACTTTCTTCTTGTCTTCATCGGTCCAATGATGGATTTCCTTTGGAATCAGCCTTTCTGGAATAGCAGCTCTAGTTGCAGTGGCTGGAACGGCAGGATCAATCGTTACAGGGATGTGTGGACCGTTTTCAAGATAGTAAGGTATAGTAGGGTCTACACCTTCTAAGAAGAGTGTCATCCTATTTTTCCATAAGTTGAAGTTGTCTCTGGAAAATCTAGGGGGTTTTGCAAGAGAACCATTGTCGATATAGTGAGTGTTTGTGTTTGAGTTGGCCATTTTCAGATAATAGCAAGGAAGAGAAATATCTTAGATTAGATCTTGTTTATGAGATTAAACAAATCTGCTCTGATACCACTTGTTGGTCCCGAAAGGCTTAAACAAGTTTGTAGAAGGGGGGGGGGGTTGAATACAAACACACTATTTAACTTTTCTAAATTGTTTATTGATAAATCATTAACAATTTACAGCTTGTTGCGGAAACAAGATTAAGGATAAACCTAAATCTAAACAAGTTGGAACACTAAGGTTTTCTTGCACTAAGAAAGATAAGGAGATTACTAATAAAATCCTATCTTGAGAGATTTGAACTTGTCCAGAGTTAGCAAGTTACTTCAAATGAAGTGAGTTCATCTCTTTATATACTGCATGCATTTAATGCAATTCAGTATACACTTTACACGTGTCATCAGCGGATTGGTTGCATGTCATTGACCTTTGTTGACAACCTTAGTAGCCGCATGAATGAACAGTGTAGTATCAGAGTGGTTGTACGATTTCAGATTTTCGGAGGTTCTTTTCTGACATTTCGTACGGTGGCGTGCAAGGGAGGTTAAGACAAAAGTACTTTGTACGGAGGACTTCATGATCAGCTTTCGTTGATTCAGCGATTATCATTTACTATTCAGCAGATGATAAAGTTCAGCGATAGCTGAAGTCTTGTACTTGATACTTCACGTTGAGTGGAAAAATCTGAGTCTTCGCTGATCCGCATCAGTTCATTAGGAGACTTGTCGCTGGTTCTTGAGCTTGATCTTCGACTTCAGCGTAGAACCTTTGTTGACGTGAATCTTGTATTCAGGGATCATAAGTAAACAACTAACTTATCAGCGATCACCATAAGGACTGAACAGACTCAGCGATATGGTGAACAGTGTTCGCTGAATGTTTAATCTAAAAGTGCGAGAGTTCCTATCAGCAGTACTGTAAGATCTTAGTACTTATCAGCGATAGTGAAACTCTGATACATATTGTTTACTTACAATTTTCACTAAGTATTTAAGATAGGGTCATTATCAAATCACTGAGGGTTTGGATCAACAAACATTTCTACAAAACATCCTTGAAAATACCTCACAGTTTAAACATCACAAACTTCTCAACTAATAACTCAAGGCGGGTGTTACTTAACCCAATTGCATGTTGCTAATTCCAAATAAGTGCGGAAGACTTCGCTAAGCGTCTCACTTCTCGTGCACTCTACTAGCACTCATCACTTCACAGTGTAGCTAAAGCTATTCCCAACCTGAACCTGTTGCACATGCCGACAAATAAAAAGGTTAGGCTAACGCCTAGTGAGTTCAAGAGTTTACATCACGAGCAAATCATTTGATAAACCAAAATATTCAACTTAATAAGTGATTTTCAAAACGGGTTTGTATAAAAGGCAACGACGACCCGTTTTCCAAACACACACAATCCCTGTGAGGAAAGCTTCCAATGAAAATCGTTTCTCTGCAAAGGATTCAAATCCAAAACTCATCTCAAGAGTTAATTAAGTAATAATTTCTCAAATAATCGTCACTGCGAATAAAACTCCAATATTTAAAAGATCAAATATAGATGTAACATAAATCCATCCATCAATCATGGAAAGCAATCTATAGGCATATAATATAACCTCAACAATGTGAATAATAAAATACCGAAATCAATACCCTTCGGTGACGGGGGAGACCCGATCTCGTCGAATGTGGCCAACACATAAATTAAACCACAATTAATAAACGTAAGTAAGCTTCTTGGATGTGGAAAGCAGATGACATCAACCATACTAAGTCTTTAGTCAATCTTCAGCATCAACCATACTAGGTCTTTAGCCCATCTTAGACATCAACCATACTAGGTCTTTAGTCTATATCCGGCATCAATCATACTAGATCTTTAGCCCATCTTTGACATCAACCATACTAGGTCTTTAGTCAATCTTCGGCATCAACCATGCTACGTATTTAGCACATCTTAGACATCAACCATACTAGGTCTTTAGTCCATTTAAAACTACCAAGTTCAACCATACTAGGTCTTTACCTTGGAAACCCACCATCCAAAACAAGCTTACTTGACGTAAATATATACATGACCCTAAAAGAATAACTAATGCATTCAAATCATATAAACATCAAATATAATGCAATTCATGCAACTCAAACCCCAAGCCCACGTCGAGCTTATTAAAAATCGGGCGAATGCCCTCGAGACTCAATCGAGTCCAAAACCGAGCCCTCTGCTAAAAAGATCTAATGATCATTTATCAATATCAGTTCATGCAAATGAAATGCATCTAACTCACATCATGCAACACACGCTTCGAGGCATGATAATCTCACAACCCCTTCATTGCCACCTTCCCAATGAAGTCAAATCATATATGCATCTATATGTACACATATATGCAACTCTTTTATAACTCGACAATGCATATAACTCACTAAGGTTCATTAGTCCCAAAGGTACTAAGAATAAATCATCAAACGGTCTTCACACATAAGACCAACACTTAAACTGACACGTATTCGAATAAAATGCAATTAAGCATATAACACATCCAAGACTCCATCTCGAGTCACTAAAATCGGCAAACACTCAAAAGACTCATTTGAGTATAAATCAAGCCTTTAAGGCCAAAATAAATGTTTGGTTAAATATGTGTCACTCACACGGTTACGTAAACCTAAATGCATCGTTACCAAAAATCTTTATCTTTTAATTCCTCAATAGGCCATCGGCCCCAAAATAAAGGTTTACAACTTTTAAAACATTCACATGGTCGGATTGACCAAAATCCTTAACTCGCACGTTCACACTTTAAAATGTGCCACATCCTAGTTATCACATAATCACAAAACACTAAAAGTGTATTTTGACCAAATAACCTTCACTTATGCAATAAATTAACAAAACCTCCTTCACTCGTGATTTATTCATCAATCACTCAAAATCCCCAAATGTGGGTGTTTTTGCAATATTTGTAAAGTTCAACACTTTGATTAATCAAAACCCACTAATTAACTCAAAAAGTGATAATTTCATATAAAGCGCACAAATACTTTAAAAGAAACATTTTGGCATGTACAAAGTTTTCACAAAGCAACTTGAACTCACCTTGCTAGATTAGGCTAAATCTAGTTTTTCCCAAACGTATGCTCTTTTGATGCAACCCGAATCCTTAGGTCAAATCTTCCAAAACCTAGATCCACAAGTTTCCAACCATAAATAATCATTCCCAAACACTTATATACACTTCCCCCAACATAAATCATCCAAAACCACCACAAATACCAAAACCCTAACTTCTTAGATGAAGAAAAGTGAGAAGCTTACCTAAACCACCACCAAATACTCTTGGATCATTCATCATACTTCAAAACTCTTTCTAGATCCTTGAAGAGCTCCAAAAAACGAAACCATAGCCACTTGAATCATCAAAATCGGATTTGTGGTGAGAAAGTTATGAAGATTTGAAGTTTGGGGTTGAAAGTTCGCGACTTAATAGACTCCAGAGAGTTGCGCGGTTTGTCCCGCGGTTTATAAGTCGGGTGGAAAGCCGCACGGCTCCCTGTTAGGTCGGTTGGTCAGATATTGTTTCAGCCGTAACTTATTCGTTATAGCTCCGTTTTCGCTCCAGAAAGAACCGTTGGACTTGTATTCGACTTCCCCATCCAACAAGACCATGAAATCTGGGATTTAACCCCAAAACTTATTTTTCATATTTTTCTTAAAAGACCGGTTTCACACTGATTCGAAATTGTACTTATCCGAAAATTACGAGTGTTACACATATGACCTGGTAGAACTTTATGACTGGAATCTGAAGAGGGTTGGATGAAGAAAAGGGCACGAGAGAGCCCATCATGTGATCAAAGAAGTCATCATAGAGAAGGTCAGAATATATTGTCTAACCGATTTTCTGATCGCTCTAGACCTTGGAGTGAAGAAGATCAGGCTAACTGCACCAGATGACCACTGCCCAGGCTCTGAGAACCTAATTCCCTAAACCATCATCAACTCTCCCAGATTTGGCTACGTATTCAAGAATGAACAAGGGCAAAAAAGGCTATTTGTGAGCTATGACAGCCAAAAGTACACAACAAAGACCCTACTCAAATTCAAGAAATCCATCACGAAGCGTAGAGGATCCGATTGTTGGTCCCATTTAGGACAAGCAAACAATAGAAGAACATTTCATATATAAATAGAGATAAGATGAACAATAAGAACAATGATAAAAATAACTCATCTCATATTCATTGATGAATTATATGGAGAGGAAAATGAAGAACACCACACTTTACATTTTAGGTGACTCTCATGAGATTAGTCAGTGTGTGTTTTTGTGTGTTACTCCAAAAATGACCTAAATGATAAATGAAACCCTAAACTTCTTTTTAAAGGGTCCATTTACAATAAAAGTCTCAAGCCCATAAAGCTAACTAAAAAGCCCATACACTTTTTCTTTATAAAACATTTAATTAAATTAGGAGCTAATTTAATCTAACAATCTCCCCCTAATGTTTTATAAATAAAGGATCATCTTGTAGTCTCCCCCTTGCTTTCTTTAGAAACTTTGGCGTTCCATTCTTCGATTCGTCAAAGCATCACAAGCTCCCCCTCAAATGTAGGCTCATCTTCTTGAAAAACCGAGACAATTAATGTAATACCTCGGGTAAGTTCGTTAGTTAAAGTTTTGTTCCGTTAAATTTATTTAACTCTATAATAGATGTTTAGGGTAAGTTTAGGTAAAATTATAAGTTTGAGGGGTGTTTGAGTCATTATTGATTAGGTTAGGGTCTAAAATGGTAAAATGGGTTGATATTACCCCATTAGTAATTCAGATATTTCATAACACAGAAATATCCAGCAAATTCAGTGTGTGTGTAGTGTGTGTTTTGAGAGCAAGAAGAGAAAAAAAGAGAAGGCTAGGTCAAGGCATCAATTGGGTATTTGGAAGAGTTTTGAGGTATGTTTCTTTTACAATTTATGTTTGAAATTGCTAGTAGATAGTTTCTATCGTAGTAGAATCAGTGATTTCATATCTGGGGATGATTCAGTCGGTTTTCTGGGTAAAAAGCACCAAACCGACAGAGGTTTCCGGACACCATGAATGTGTCCGGGTAGTTTCTTTAGTAGTGTCTGGTCGTCCCTTTTGATGGTGTCCGGACGGGTTCTTTATCCGGGTAAGTCATTTATTTTCATAGTTTCCGGATAAAATAAGATACCGGATGGTATCCGGGTTACCTTAGTTCACCAGGTGTTGTCCGGATTATTATGTCGTCCGGAAAAGTGATGTTGTCCGAAAACGTCTTGTTGTCCGGAAAAGTTGTGTTGTCCGGATAACATGTGGTATCCGGATACTTTTGCTGTTTGGCCAATATTGAGAGTTTAGATGCTGTCGAGTATCCAGTAACGTGTATTTTGTTAACCATTAGATAGGGAATGAATGAGAACTGACTATTCTGTGGTCTTGACTTGAGTACGGGTTTGGGGGCAACATTTGAGGATTTGAGTTCTTTAGAGTTCTTAGCCTTAGTAAGACTTATGTGTTTTATGTGGTAAAGAGATATCTGTATCTATTTGTTACAGATCCTGTGAATTCTGGGTAAAGGACTGAACCTATTTAGAAGGCTTGGAAACGTGTTGATAAGCAATCGGGTGAGTTTTACTTTAAAACGTTTTGAAATTGGAATACATATATGTGTGTATTGGATACGTGATAAATGGTGTGACTATGTTTATGTTTGAATTATAATATGTTGAGATATTGTAATTACGTGAGTATTATATTATGTTATAATACGTTGGCTGGGCATAGGACCGGTGTGTTGGCTGTAGTTGTTGTATAGTGTTGATTGGCTGTTGTTGTTGTACAACGTTGTTTATTAGTTGGTTTGCAACCAACTAATATGGCCATGAGAAGGAGACAGAGAATTACGCGATAAATGAGTTATGATTGATAATTGTGTTTGTATTATGTGAATGTTGGTGTGCAAAGGATTTTCAAAGAAACAGGGATTTTCTCACTTAGACCATTAGGTCTAACCCTCATTTTTGTTTTAAATATGTATTCCAGGCCGAGGATCAAGTAAAGGCAATTAAGAAGGATAGTCGTTGCTTAGCTTTTGGGAAGACTTGTGTTATGAAGATCATGAAGTGTTTTTGTATTTATGACTTTGTTGTTAGTCATAATGTAAATTATTTAGATAAAAAGTTTGTACTGAAATTCTTATTATGTTTAGTAAGACTATTGGGACCGAAGATGAAATATGATGTATCTTTTTGACGAAATTATGTTATGAAATGTATGTTATTTGTATATATGGAAAGTAGGATGTTACAGATGGCATCAGAGGCCTAGTTTAAGGGATTTAGGTATTAGTATCTGTACCTAGACTTAAACTGCATGTGAAGTAGGATGTCCCTATTATTGTAGAACCTTGGGGTGTGAAATATAAAAAGGTAGAAGGAACATCATGTAAGGTAATTTCATTTTTACACCTGGCCAGTGTAATTGTGATCTTATAGGTACATGTTTGAACTGGAATACCTTGTTATATGGGGTATGTGCTTATGTGTATATTAACCTTGTCTGAATCAACAGAATGGCAAGTGCTACGAGACAAACAAATCAGGAAGGAGGAGGAAACCCGAATAGAACCAATCCAACAGCCGGAGGAAGGGGAAGAGGGGGAGAAAGAGGCAGAGGAAGAACTGGGGGCAGAGTTCAGGGGCGCGGTACGGAATTTGTTACGAGAGACGACTTAGCAGCCGAAATGGGAAGATTACAGGCAAATATCCAGGCTATGTTCAACCAAACTCATAATACTGAAACAGAGAGACCCGATCCTACTCATGAAGAGGAGATGCCCATTACACCTACTGTCGTACCAGTAGTGAAGAAGCGTCACTACAAAATGTTCTTAAGTTGTAAGCCTCCAACTTACTCAGGAGATCGGGATCCGGTGAAAGATATGAAGTGGCTGAAGAAAATAGAAGCTATCTTTAAGACTAGTAAGTGCGCAGAAGAGGATAGGGTACTTTATGGAGCCACAATGTTGAAAGGTGACGCTTTATACTGGTGGGAAGCTTATATTTCTTCGGGAGGTTCTGACATATATTCTACCTTCTTGTGGGAAGAATTTGTTATAGCTTTTAGGAAGCAGTTTTGTCCTCATGCAGCGATTAAACAACTAGAGGGGGGGTTTATGAACTTGCACCAAGGAAATTTATCTGTTCGGGACTACACTGCTCGTTTTCTAGAAAAATCTCGTTTTGCAGAATATTATGTTGCCACGGAGGCCATGAAGATTGAAAGGTTTATCTTCGGGTTGAATGCAGAAGTCAGGAGTTTGGTAATTGCTAAAGGACCCGAAACTTTCTCCGCTGCAGTTGGTGCCGCGGAAACCGTGGAAGAGGATAAAGGAAGAAATACTAGCGACAAAGGTACAGGAAAAAGGAAGTGGGAAGGACCACAACACGATCCAAAGAAGTTCAGGTTTCAGAGATACGATAACTGTCCACCTTTCCGACCAACGGAAAGACCTTGTCTGAAATGCAACCGTGTCCACCAAGGGAATTGTCAGGTTGACTCGCGAGTTTGTTATAGGTGTGGGAAGACAGGGCATGTTGTTAAGGATTGTCGTGTAATGCGGTTCTGTTTTTCATGTAATTCTCTGGATCACATACAGTCTGATTGTCAGAGGGGAAGAATACAGCAAGGGGGTACATCAGGGAAACCAGCAGTTGTCAGACCGGTAGTACCAAGACTAGAGCCACCAAGAACAAGGGGACGTGCATTCCAGATGACAGAGCAAGAAGCAGATGAGACTCCTGATGTGGTTACAGGTACATTCTTAATAAATTCTACATGTGCTAAAGTGTTATTTGATTCTGGTGCAAACCGATCGTTTGTTTCACCTTCTTTTGCTGCCTATATGCATTTAAAGCCTAAGGTGTTAGATCATGTGTTAATGGTAGATATGGCTAATGATAATCAAGTACCGGTTAGTGAGGTATTTGATAGTTGTGTGATAAACATAGATGGGCGTGGAGTGCCTATTCAGTTATTTCCTATAGCCTTGATCGAGTTTGATGTAGTAGTGGGAATGGATTGGTTAGCCGAGAATCAGGCTAATATAATTTGTGATAAGAAATTGATAAATGTTGTCTTACCTGAGAAGGCACCAGTAGTGATTTATGGTGACCGTAGAAATCATCAGTCTTGCCTTATCTCCTTGTTGAAAGCTCGTAAGTGTATCAATAAAGGTTGCTTAAGTTACTTAGCTTATGTAATAGATGTTAAGCTAGAAAAGAATAAGCTGGGAGATATTCCGGTTGTTCGTGAATTTCCGGAAGTTTTTCCAGAAGATCTGACTAGCCTTCCGCCCATTAGACAAGTAGAGTTTGGTATAGATCTGATTCCTGGAGCCGCTCCTGTTGCCCATGCACCGTAACATTTGGCACCTCCCGATATGAAAGAGATGATGACTCAACTGCAGGATCTTTCGGATAAAGGCTTCATCAGAACCAGTTATTCGCCGTGGGGAGCACCGGTTCTGTTTATGAAAAAGAAGGATGGTTCGATGAGAATGTGCATTGATTACCGAGAGCTGAATAAGCGCACGATCAAGAACAAGTATCCGCTTCCAATAATTGATGACCTCTTTGATCAACTAGTTGGAGCTTGCTATTTCTCCAAGATTGATATGAGATCTGGTTATCATCAGCTGAAGGTTAAAGAAGAAGACGTTCTGAAAACTGCTTTTCGCACGTGGTATGGTCACTATGAATTCTTAGTAATGCCTTTTGGATTGACGAATGCTCCATCTGCTTTTATGGATCTAATGAACCGAGTATGTAATCCATATCTAGATAAATTCGTTATTGTGTTTATCGATGATATCCTTATCTACTCCCGGTCCAAAGAAGAGCACGCTCAACATCTTCGTTTGATTCTGGAACTACTGAAGAAGGAAAAGTTGTACGATAAATTTTTTAAATGTGAATTCTGGCTACGGGAAGTTCAGTTTCTGGGGCATGTAGTTTCCAAGAAAGGTATTCAAGTTTACCCGACGAAGGTGGAGGCAATTGAGAGATGGGAACCGCCGAAGACACCAACGGAAGTACGAAGTTTTCTTGGTTTAGTCGGGTATTATCGGAAGTTTATAAAAGACTTATCTCATATCGCGACTTCTTTGACTAAGCTGACTCGGAAGAACCTAAAGTTTGAATGGAAAGCATAACAGGATGAAGCATTCCGGATATTAAAATAGAAACTGTGCAGCGCGTCTATTTTGTCATTACCTGAAGGTTCCGAAGACTTTTTTGTTTACAGTGATGCTTCCAAACTGGGATTGGGGTGTGTATTAATGCAGCGTGGAAAGGTTATAGTTTATGCTTCTCGTCTACTAAAGGATCATGAAAGACAGTACCCTACACACGACATGGAGCTGGCAGCAGTTGTATTCGCGTTGAAATTTTGGAGACATTATCTTTATGGTTCCAAATGTCAAATTTATACCGATCATAAGAGTCTCCAACGTCTTTTTGATCAGAAGGAATTAAATATGAGGCAAAGAAGATGGCTAGAATTGGTGAATGATTATGACTGTGAAATCCTTTATCATCCGGGAAAGGCGAACGTGGTGGCTGATGCACTGAGTGGTCAAGAAAGAAGTGGAACAATAAAAGCTATTGCATTACGAGCTGAGCTTCTATCTAACATTTTTGATGAACTGAATAAGTGTCAAGTAGAAGCCTACCAGGAAGAATATATGAAATCAGAATGGGTGGTGGGGTTATCAGCATTGCTAGTGAAAAATGATCGTGGGTTATTGTGTATGGGGAACAGAATACGGGTGCCTCGTTTGGGTGGTTTACGTGATCGTGTACTACAAGAAGCTCATCAATCTCATTTTTCTATTCATCCAGGTACGAATAAGATGTATAAAGACCTGAAACAATTTTATTGGTGGCCTGGAATAAAAAGGAGTATTGCTCAGTATGTGGAAGGTTGTACTACTTGTAAGAAGGTAAAGATTGAACATCAAAAGCCGTTTGGTCAGTTACAACGATTAGAAATGCCAATGTAGAAATGGGATCAGATTACTACAGATTTCATCACAAAGCTACCAAGGACTCCGAAGGGATTTGATGTCATTTGGGTGATCGTTGACAGATTGACGAAGTCTGCTCACTTCCTACCAATAAAGGAAACTGATTCGTTGGAACGATTAGCCAAGTTGTACATCAATGAAATAGTAACTCGACATGGGGTTCCAATCTCGATTATTTCTGATCGTGACAGCCGTTTTAGTTCAAGATTCTGGAGGAGTTTTCAACAAGAAATGGGTACGCAGATAAAGCTAAGTACGATGTATCATCCTCAAACTGACGGCCAGAGTGAACGAACAATCCAGACTTTAGAAGATAAGCTACGGGCTTGCATTGTTGACTTTTGGGGATCGTGGGATAAGCACTTACCACTGATAGAATTCGCCTACAACAACAGTTATCATTCCAGCATACAAGCGGCACCGTTTGATGTTCTGTATGGTAGAAAATGCCGAACGCCTCTGTGTTGGAACGAAGCGGGAGAGAAACAGTTAGCAGGGCCAGATATAGTGCAGTTGACCGTGGATAAGATTTCTCAGATTCGGGAACGTTTTAAAGTAGCTCAAGACAGACAGAAAAGTTAGGCTGACCAACGTCGAAAGCCGTTAGAATTCCTAGTTGGAGATTTTGTAATGTTAAAAGTCTCTCTTTGGAAATGAGTCATCCGATTTTGGAAACAAGGTAAACTGAACCCGAGGTACATTGGACCATTTGCAATTACAGAAAGGATTGGGGAAGTAGCCTACAAGTTGGATCTTCCGTCAGAATTAAGCAGGATTCATAACGCATTTCATGTTTCAAATTTTCGAAAGTGTTTGGTTACGCCAGATCAGGCCGTCTCTCTACCAGATATACAAGTGGATGAAAAACTGAATTATGTGTAGGAACCTGAAGCCATAGTTGACCACAAAGTTAAAGTGTTGCGGAGCAAAGTAATCAAACAAGTGAAAGTTCAGTGGAGACATCATAGGGGTCAGGATGCTACTTGGGAATCAGAATCAGAAATGAGATCTAAGTACCCGTACCTTTTTGCTTAAACCGAATTCCGGGACGGAATTCTTTTAAGGGGGAGATGATGTAATACCCCGGGTAAGTTCGTTAGTTAAAGTTTTGTTCCGTTAAATATATTTAACTCTATAATAGATGTTTAGGGTAAGTTTTGGTAAAATTATAAGTTTGAGGGGTGTTTGGGTCATTATTGATTAGGTTAGGTCTAAAATGGTAAAATGGGTTGATATTACCCCATTAGTAATTCATATATTTCATAACTCAGAAATATCCAGCAAATTCAGTGTGTGTGTGTAGTGTGTGTTTTGAGAGCAAGAAGAGAAAAGAAGAAAAAGCTAGGTCAAGGCATCAATTGGGTATTTGGAAGAGTCTTGAGGTATGTTTCCTTTACAATTTATGTTTGAAATTGCTAGTAGATAGTTTCTATCGGAGTAGAATCAGTGATTTCATATCTGGGGATGATTCAGTCGGTTTTCTGGGTAAAAAGCACCAAACCGACAGAGGTTTCCGGACACCATGAATGTGTCCGGGTAGTTTCTTTAGTAGTGTCTGGTAGTCCCTTTTGATGGTGTCCGGACGAGTTCTTTATCCGGGTAGTCATTTATTTTAAAAGTTTCTGGATAAAATAAGATACCGGATGGTATCCGGGTTACCTTAGTTCTCCGGGTGTTGTCCGTATTATTATGTCGTCCGGAAAAGTGATGTTGTCCGAAAAGTCTTGCTGTCCGGAAAAGTTGTGTTGTCCGGATAACTTATGGTATACGGATACTTTTGCTGTTTGGCCAATATTGAGAGTTTAGATGCTGTCGAGTATCCAGTAACCTGTATTTTGTTAACCATTAGATAGGGAATGAATGAGAACTGACTATTCTGTGGTCTTGACTTGAGTACGGGTTTGGGGGCAACATTTGAGGATTTGAGTTCTTTAGAGTTCTTAGCCTTAGTAAGACTTATGTGTTTTATGTGGTAAAGAGATATATGTATCTATTTGTTACAGATCCTGTGAATTATGGGTAAAGGACTGAACCTGTTTAGAAGGCTTGGAAACATGTTGATAAGCAATCAGGTGAGTTTTACTTTAAAACATTTTGAAACTGGAATACATATATGTGTGTATTGGATATGTGATAAATGGTGTGACTATGTTTATGTTTGAATTATAATATGTTGAGATATTGTAATTATGTGAGTATTATATTATGTTTTAATACATTGGCCGGGCATAGGACCGGTGTGTTCGCTGTAGTTGTTGTACAGTGTTGATTGGATGTAGTTATTGTACAGTGTTGTTTATTAGTTGACTTGCAACCAACTAATATGGCCATGGGAAGGAGACGGAGAATTACGCGATGAGTGAGTTATGATTGATAATTGTGTTTGTATTATGTGAATGTTGGTGTGCAAAGGATTTTCAAAGAAACAGGGATTTTCTCACTTAGACCATTAAGTCTAACCCTTATTTTTGTTTTAAATATGTATTCCAGGTCGAAGATCAAGTAAGGGCAAATAAGAAGGATAGTCGTTGCTTATCTTTTGGGAAGACTTGTGTTATGAAGATCATGAAGTGTTTTTGTATTTATGACTTTGTTGTTAGTGTAAAGCCCGTGTCCCGGTATGATCTTTATTTTAATTATTTATTTATGTATTTTATTTGTTCCTTTAACCGATTGTTCAACGAGAAAGACCAAAAAGGTTAAGGCGTTAGGAAGAGGGACTATTGTGGTTAAGTTCTTAAAGTTTTGTAAGGGAAATGGAAAACAAGGACCAATTATGTAATTCCTCCTAAGTGCATGGAGATCGGCCCATAAGGACCGACCTCCCCTTCCCTTTTCTTGTTCACCTTCAGTCCCACGCAAACAAACCACAACCCTAATCCCCTCTCTTTCTTGCCTTCATCGCCAAACACCCCTCCGCATTCCCTTCTTGTCTCCGCTGTTACTCCACCCAGAACCACCAGCGCCGCCGCCACTGGTTTTGCCGGCGAGAGAGGTGAACTTCGAGAGTGTGGCTGAGAGAGAAGGTAGCGAGGGAGAGAGAGAGGCGGTTGATGTAGCGTCGCCATAATCGAGAGGTAAGTACTCTCTTCTCTCTTTTCTTTTCGTCGTCGATCATCCAAGAAAAACACCATCACTGCCGCGACAGCCCTGGCTGCCGGCGGTGTTGCCGCCGCCGTGCGCCACCGTGGGTGGTGGCAACGTGCGTAGTCGGGTTTTTCACTGAGGTTGCTGTTGCTTTGCCATCGTCGAGTGGTAAGATCCCTTCTCCCCTTATGTGTCTTCCTTGCGTCGTCGACAATGCAACCGGGAATCACCGTCGCCGTCGCAGCCATGGATGCCGGTGGTGTGATACCCCGTGAACCGCCCTTGAGGTGGCTGTACGGTGTGGACCTGCGGCCGTGTGGTTAAGCGTGAGTGTGTAGGTGGCCGAAAAAGGATGGTTAGGCCATCTCGTTGTCTCACCGGAATTTGATGGTATCTAACCACCACCGCCGGTGGTGGCTGCCGCCACCGCCGTCGACCACCACTGCCGGAGGTGGCAGTGGGTGGTGCGTGGATTGTCCAGCCCTTTTTGCAAACCCTATGTCCCTAAGATAAATGTCGAAACCCTAACCCTATCGCGAAAACCTTAAACCGTTTCAATGTTATCATTTTATGTGAATATTGTCCAATCTGCCCCTGTCTTGTAAAACCCGTATCTCTTTCTAGGAAGTTCGAATTGGGGTGAAACCAGTGCACAATTTTCCCAAATTGTGTCTACTGAGTTTCTTATGTTTCGCCGGAAAATCAATTCGATTTCTAGCTAGGGCCAAAATGACATTTAGTGCAGACTGGTCCGGAATATCCTGTTTCGGGTAGCCTGTCTTAGAAAATTCGTATAAAATCGTAGGGACCTCGTATGAACGCGTACGATATGTCCCTGGAAACCTAAGACGTAGAACTTTCTATTTATGGAATAATATTTTTGGTTTGACGAGCTTAAAAGGGGCTAAACAGGTCACGAACAGACCTGTAGTGGTAGACCAAAAACCGGGAAAGTGCACATTTAGACTTGTAGTTATATTCTCAGGTTGGGACTTCACTTTAACACTTGGTAACACTTCTTTAGGTGAAAAGAAGTGAGTTGGAGTTGACGAGCTCTTACTGCTGTCCGTGGAAGTACTACATTGCTTTTGAGGTGAGTTCACTCACTGTATAGGATAGAGATTGTATGCGCGCTATAATAGTTCGTGTGTATTAATTGTTTTTGTTTGTATGTGGAACTAGGCCGAGCTAGTGTCTAGTATGAAATATTTGGTGTCGTATGAATCTCGGGGAGACCGAGGAATACGTACACGGGTGAGGTATGAACTCGGGGAGACCGAGGGATGCTTACACGAGTGTTGTATGAGTTCGGGGAGACCGAATGATTCATGTATAGGGGTCCTTGCATGAGTGTACTTGTATTATTATTAAACTGCATGTATTGGTTGTTATATCTATCTGTTGATAGGGTAGTGTCGATATGGTTGATATCGTATGCAAGTGTTTGAATTCACAATGCTTCGTGCTTACCCTTTCCCTATAAAATATTGTTTCAGGTACGAGTGGCAGCAAGGCGTGACGGTACACACTGGCGCGTTGAGAAGAACTTTATCATTTGTATTTATAGACTTAAGTTTAGACTTATTACATTTTCCACTGTTTTAATTATGGTTGGTGGTTTAACTTAACGAGGTTTTGCTAAACGTTTAATTGGATTTAATTTCTCATGGTTTATTATTAATAAAATGCTAATTTAAAAAGTTCAAATTTATTTTAATTTTTGGGACGTTACAAGTTGGTATCAGAGCCAGGTTGAGCGAATCAAACACATTTCGGTGTGTTTGAACTCAAGTTTGCGGCTTGGGATTATTTTTTCTTATAAAGATTTTTGAGAAATAAAAGAAAGGTACGTTTGAGAAACGGTGACCGGAGGCGCAGTGTGTACAGTCAGCTGATGCCAAGGGAAAAGGTAAAGTACTTAGTGTAATTTATTGCTTTCTAGAACATAGGAATATGTATGCTAGATTGCTTGGTGCTTATTACACTATACTGCATGTTTGTCAATTGCTAGTAGGAATTTGTGCTAGTATTGATAGGCTGCTAAGTGAATGCCTTAGAATGTTGGATTTAGTTCTATTGTGCAGCTCTTGTTTGAGTCCAACCGTTGTATGATAGAATCTTTTATTCGAATGTCTATCTGTTTCACACTGTATGCAACTGTGCATTCGCGAGGCGACTCGTCATAGCAAGGGTAGTGGGATGGGTTGAATTTCCTAGTGAACTAGAAGAGTGTTGACATATGCTGGTACGGGCATATGGGTTAAACTGTCGGTAAGGAACTACTTGGGCACTTCGGGATGGGACTCGAAATGAGTAAGGATAGGTATGGAAGGTAGTAGTAGAGCTCCTACTATCTGAAGCACAGGATTCGTGCTCGGGTCGGGGAAAGTCTCGGGGAATCCGAGGAGTTGAGCGTGAGCGTAGATAGCAGGATTTATTATGTGCTAATAACTCATTGTATATCTACCCAGAATGGCCATCACTAGGAGAAACAACAATGCTGCTCCAGATGCTGGTACTGGAGTTACTACTGAGCAGATACGTGAGATGAATGCGGCCGAAGTGGCGCATGCCTTTGGGGAGGCAATCCCCGAGATTATCACTGCCATTCGTGATGAGGTAGTAGTGCTGATGGAGGAGTGCATCGCAGCGATTCCACCCCCTGCTGGTGGGCAACCCCGAGCGAGAGAGTTTCAGTATCGGGATCTATCTGCTTGTTCTCCTCCTGAGTTCAAGGAAGACGCGAACCCGATCATCAGTATGCGCTGGATCTCGGATATGGAGTGCGCTTTTCTTATCAGTGGCTGTCCTGAGAATCTGAAGGTTCGTTTTGCGGTGAACCTGTTACGAGACGGAGCGAAAGATTGGTGTGCTACTGCTTTGACTCTTACTGAGCGCATTACGTTGACCTGGGAGGAGTTTGTTGTACGGTTTCGCGCAAAGTATGTGCCCCCAGTGGAGATGGAGAGGATTGCAAAGGAGTTCTTAGAGCTCACTCAGACTACAGAGACGGTGAAGGAGATGAACCGGAAGTTCACAAAGATGGCACTGTTCTGTCCTCAGTATGCTGCTTCGGAGGACATGAAGATGACGCGGTACAAGGATATGTTACGTACCGAGATCAGGGAGTTCGTGAGCACTGCGCAGTATGCCTCCCTTGCTGCGATGATGGAGGCTGCCCGGAGACGGGAACTGGAGTTAGAGACGCAGACAAAGAAGAGGAAGGCGGTGAAGACTGTGGCACCAGTTGCAGTTGTTCCGAAGAAGACGACGTTCTCGGACTCGCGCTCGGGTCAAAGGAGCGGAGGGTTTAAACCTAGGGATGGTAACGGGAGGAGAGATAATAAATGTTTCAAGTGCGGCCAGGTGGGACACTTTGGCCGTGATTGTAGGGTACCACTGATGGTCTGTTTTAACTGCAAACAGACGGGCCACGTGAAGGCCAACTGCCCGAATCTGAGAGC
Source organism: Saussurea involucrata (assembly GCA_033807775.1). Taxonomy (NCBI): domain Eukaryota; kingdom Viridiplantae; phylum Streptophyta; class Magnoliopsida; order Asterales; family Asteraceae; genus Saussurea; species Saussurea involucrata. The sequence continues at coordinate 65,590,852 of CM066325.1, forward strand.
TACTGATGGGGGTGGGGCACAGCGAGCTCCTGCGGCTGCTCCTTTGTGTATCACAGATGGTCGTGTGGGTCAGGCTGGAACCGAGACGGCCCGAGGTAGAGTTCATCAACTGAAAGTGGAGGAGGCGCAGGCTACGCCTAAAGTGGTGACAGGTATATTTCATCACTTGTTTCTTTTTGGTTTTTGATTATTGTATGTAATTGTATTTTGCTTAAACTATATGATCAGGAACGTTCTTAGTTAACTCGGTGCCTGCTGTGGTGATGTTTGATAGCGGGGCTACTCATTCGTTCGTGTCTCAAACTTTTAGTGAGTGTTTGGGCCGAGTTGTAGGACGGTTAGGTTGTCCACTTGTGGTTGAGGTTGCTATTGACAGGACCTTGACGGTTACTGATGTGTATTGGGGATGCACTTTGGAGATCTCTGGTGTGAGATTCCCTATTGACTTGATTCCGATTGCTATGCGAGAGTTATGCATGATTGTAGGCATGGATTGGATGGATGCTTTCGATGCGAAGATTGTTTGGCGTCGCAAACAAGTACGAGTTCGAACCCCAAGCGGGGGAGAACTGCTTGTCCAGGGCGACTCGCCCAGGCGGACCTCAGCGATATGTTCGGCTGCGAGGGCTCGGAGGTACTTGCACCACAGTGGTCAGGGATTTTTGGCGTATGTGATCGACACGCGCGTCGACGAAGAGAAGAAGATTGCGGAGGATGTGCCAGTTGTACGGGAGTTTGCTGACGTATTTCTCGATGAGTTACTGGGGATACCTCCCGAGCGACAGGTGGAGTTCCGCATTGACTTGATTCCGGGTGCTGCTCCGGTGGCCAAGGCACCTTACCGCCTGGCTCTACCGGAAATGAAGGAGTTGTACACTCAGTTGCAGGAACTTCTCGAAAAGGAGTTTATCAAGCCGAGTTGTTCACCGTGGGGAGCCCCGATTCTGTTTGTGAAAAAGAAGGACGGGTCCCAGCGGATGTGTATAGACTACCGTGAGTTGAATAAGCTTACGGTGAAGAATCGTTATCCTCTGCCAAGGATTGATGACTTGTTCGCTCAGCTTCAGGGAGCCTCGTGGTTCTCTAAGATTGATCTGAGATCGGGATATCACCAGATGCGGGTGAGAAGTGAAGATACGGAGAAGACGGCCTTTCGTACACGTTATGGCCATTATGAGTTTATGGTGATGCCTTCCGGGCTCACCAATGCACCAGCAGCGTTCATGGACCTCATGAATAGGGTGTGTAGCCCGATGCTGTATCGGTCGGTGATTTTGTTCATCGACGTTATTCTCGTGTATTCGAAGTCGAAGGAAGAGCACGAGATGCATTTGCGAGAAGTTTTGGAGGTTTTGAGGCGGGAGAAGCTTTATGCTAAGTTCTCCAAGTGTGAGTTCTGGTTACGAGAGGTCCAATTCCTAGGGCATGTCGTGAACCAGGAAGGTATTATGGTCGACCCGGCCAAGATTACAGCAGTGATGCGGTGGGAGGTGCCGAAGACTCCCACTGAGGTACGGAGTTTTCTTGGGTTAGCATGGTACTACCGGAGATTCATTCAGGATTTCTCCAAGATTGCGTTACCTATGACCCGATTGACGAAGAAATATGCGGCTTTCAGCTGGGGTGAGGAGCAGCAGAGGGCTTTTGAGGAGCTACGCAGGCGTTTATGCGAGGCTCCGGTGTTGACCTTGCCCGAGGGTATGTAGGATCTGGTAGTGTATTCTGACGCTTCTCACCAGGGATTGGTCGCCGTGCTCATGCAGCGCGGTAAGGTCATAGCTTACGCTTCGAGGCAGTTGGAGCCTCATGAGGCGAACTACCCGACACATGATCTAGAATTGGGAGCAGTGGTGTTTGTGTTAGCCCCAAGTATCTGTTATGTAAAAGTATTGAAAATAATTCAAGTCAGAAGACCAACAGAGATCAGACAGAAGACTTGGAAGAAGTTCATCAAGAAGACCAACAGAGCTCAACAGAGCTCTGTCGGATCCAACAGAGCTCAACAGAGCTCTGTCGAAGACTTCCAACAGAAGAACAAGTACTTAACAGAAGACCAACAGAGCTCTTTCAACAGAGCTCTGGTGAAGTGAAGACCTCTGTCAGCCTATGTCTCGTAGGAAATCCGAACTGTTAGACACGTGTCCATACTTTCCACGTATGCCCTAAAGATTGGAGACACACTTTCCACGTGTCATTCCAGGATACAATAGTACACTGTCTATGCTTTTTCAGGGCTATATATAGTGAGGTAGTGGAACAAACAAAAGTAAGCTTTAGGAAGAATAGTTTTCCACAATTGTTTAAGCACACACTGCTACAATCCCAAGCACTACTTCCGTACGATATTGTTGTCCTGTGAGATTTCCGAACACACTTGAACATGTTCTTGGTGTGATTCATTATCAATATACGAGCAGCTTTTATATCTGATCTTGTTATCATTTTACTGTTCTATATTTGATTCTCATAGTTCATTTATCGTTTGCACAATCACTCACTTTAATGGCTTTATTTAATATGCTTCCGTTGTCTATTTCTTTACCATTAACGTGATACAACGTGAATCTGGGAACCTACAATTGGTATCAGAGCTCCCTTGGTTTTCTTAAACCAAACGATCCAATCTACCAAGGTTAACTCACTGTTGTTGATTGTGTCTGTGTGCCTTTAAAAACTTCATTATATACTCTGTTTTTACTGCTTCCTAGTCTAAACAAGCTTTCATAGCTCATATAACTGTGTTTAAAGCTTTCTAGTGTAGTTTAAACGTTTCTCTCAAAAGTTACTGTTCCATTGGTTACTATTTAAACTCATCTTCTTGTTGAAACTCTTTTTGCAACAACTGTACTCTGTTTTTCTCAAAATGGCGAACAACGGTATAAATGCTATCTATACTGCTGGTTCTTTAACAAAACCTCCTACTATTCTGAGAGATGAATATGCTTAGTGGAAGATCAGGATGGTTAACTTTTTCGATGGTATGGATAAAGACTTAATGCGATCTGTCACAGATGGACCATTCCAACCCATGGTTTTTGTTCCTCGTGTACCCGCAACAGGAACTACTGCTGAGATTCCAGCTCATTATGAGATTAAAACCACAGGTTTTACTGATGAGGAAAATCTAAAAATGAAAAATGATCTTAAAGCAGTTAGACTACTGATAATGGCCATTCCAAACGAAATATTTCAAGAACTAGATTCATGTGTCACTGCTAAGGAAATCTGGGATCAACTTCTTAACCAACTTGAGGGTGGTATCAAGACCCAAAAGAACAGAAGGACCCAATGTATAAATGAATACAACGATTTCAAAGCACTTCCTGAGGAAACCTTACAACAAACCTACAACAGATTTAATGTGTTGATCAACAAATGCAAAAAATGTGGGGTTGTTAGGTCGAAGGAAGATAACAATGTTCTGTTTTTGAAAAGTTTGAATGATGAATGGTTAAATCTGTCCATGTCTTTACAAACTAACCAGGACTTAGATGCATGGTCTCTAACAGATGTGTATGGCACTTTGGCCGCACAAGAGAAGGATGTTGTCAAACATAAAGGCAAATCCACCATTGCAGGTCCAATAGCCCTAGTCTCAGATTCTAAGAAAACCACAATAGAAAGTTCTAACAGAGAAAGTTCAAACAGAGAGAAAAAGAAAGAAAAGTCCGTTAAAAAGAAAGGAAAGAAAAGTTTGGTTGCAGAAAGTGAAACAGAGGAAAGCTCATCAGAGGATGATGAGATTCAATCTTTTGCTCAATCTCTTGATCTAATAACTCAACAATTTAACAAGAGATTTGGCAATAAGTTTGACAGAAGAGGTATATTTGAGAGAGATGGAAAGGAAGACAGAAGAGGATATGCTGCACCAGAACAGAGTAACAACAGAGTTACTACAGAGCAGAGACAACCACAAAACAGAAGAGAAAATCCACCAGCACAACAGAAGGCCGATGCTGCCCAACCCATCAATCAGAACGATGGACGCTGCTTCAGATGTGGCAAACCTGGCCACTTTTCAGTGAATTGTAGAGGCAAACTGGTAAAAGACCAGGACTATTACAAGAACAAATATAAGTACAACTACAGAGAGAGAAGTTATGTTGCTGAAATGGAGAACTGGGTTTCTGATTCATCTTCTGATGATGAACCAGTATAAGCCAACTTCTGTGGAGTTGCTGTGAATGATGAAAGTCTTGAAGATACTGTTGACTGGATGACCGGAGAACCAGAGATAACGAAGGGAACAACAGAAGAAGAAGATCTAGCTCATGCATTTGCTCTTACCACGACAGAGTCTGACGACAGAGCGCTGGAGACCACCAGACCCAGTGCCAAGGTATGTTCATCTGAATCCAAGTCTGACTCAGAGTTAGAAATGCATGTTTCTATGCTGAATGAGGAATTTCAACTTCTGAAACAAAAACTTTCTGAAGAAAAGGAGCTGAGAAAGCTAGCTCAGAAGGATCTGTCCTTTTACAAGAGAGAGAAAACTCTCTTAGAACAAGAAAAGGAAGAAATCTTCAAAGAAAAATTTGAGCTAGAAATCTTGCAAAAAAGGAAAGAGAGTCTGTTTTCAGATAAGATTAAAGAATATGAAAATGCTTTGAAAAAGAAGTCTGAAGAAATGAAAAAGTATGAAACAGAGAGACTTAACTCTGTTGCTTTAACTGATTATTTTCAAAGAGAGAGGGAAGTTCTGCATCAATCCCTACAGAGAAAAGAAATTCAGATCAAAAAGTACTAGGATGCACAAGATGTGCACATCAAGATAAATTCACAGATGGATACGCAAGGTCTTGGTTTCTCTGACCTTGCTCCCTATGACGAAAGAAAGAAGACATCTATGTCCTCTGCCTTTTGTGTTGGGAAAATCCAAGAGGACGTGATATCTGGTAATGTTGTTTTTAAAAGAACAAAAATCTCAGATGCTTTCTCAAAACCAAGGCATCTTAACTTTAGGAACGTCAGCTATGACTCCTCTGATCATAAGAAGGTTTTAAAATCATCCTCAGAGTTTATTCTTGATCAAGGAAGAGCTAAAATCATACTTCCTAACTCTGTCAAGAACTTGGATACAAAAGAGATTTTTAACTTCAACTCATTCTTAGGACAGAAGTCTGTTACTTCTGTGACAGAGCCCTCTGTTGAAATACCACAGAGCAAGCTAAATCCAGAAGCCCCAGCCTTCTCTCCTACCTCTGAATCTATAAGAACATCTTTAGAAGAGGATTTGTTGAAAGTTATCGAAGAAAATGCTGTTTTAGATTCCTTAAAACCCAAGTTGAGAAGGTTCAGAACTGTTAAGCCAAACATATATGTTATACCTATCAAGCCTAATACCTCCAACAGAGCCACCAGAGACTTTCTAGCCTCTGACTGTGACCCTGACTCCGAAGTAGATGAACAAATCTTTTGTGGTCAAAAGAAAATCTTACACAAGTTAAAGCAGATACCGATGGGATCCATTAATCTAAAAGAGGATGTTTATTTCTTTAAGAAACAATCAAGATTTATACCGGTAACAGAGTTTAACAACAAAGGTTTCAAGATTCTTGCTTCTAATGCAGTAGAAGTGGAGAAGAGAGAGAAAAACAAAAGTGTTTCTGTAAACCCAAATGTTCCTCTTGTATTCAAACCAGTAAAGTTCACACCAGAACAGAAGGGAAAATGGATAGCAAACAACAGATCTATTCCAAATTCTGGTGTAAATCAAAGAGGAAATTTTGTCTGGTCAAAAGAGTCAAATCCAAAGAACTTCATGTCAACAGAGTCTGTTTCAAAGAAACAAAATCAGGACAAATTGTATGCAAAGACATCTGGTCCTAAAACCTTTCAAAATCAAGCACCTTTCAAACAACTTTCTAATAAAAACAATGTGCATCAGTCATGCTCCATAAATTGTAATTGCATTCAGCTGTTACTTAAATTGCAAACCATCTGAATGGTCCCCACTGTGTTCTGAATAAGTCGGTTCAAAAGAAAAATCTTAAGACTGTTCAGAATACACAGAGGAAAACCTCTGGCACAACATCTCAGTATGAAAAATCCTAAGGAAAGTTTGTTAATCCACTAAAGCCTAACAAGAAAGGACCCATTATGTAGTGGGTACCTAAAAGGAATTAATCTGTCTTGCAGAAACCTCATGTGCAGATCTGGTATTTGGATTCTGGATGCTCCAGGCACATGACGGGGAATAAGGAGCTGTTAACTTCTTTTAAGAACAAGATGGGAAGTGCAGTAACCTTCGGAGGAGACAATGGAAGACAGATTAAGGGTTATGGTACATTAGTAAATGGTGATGTTTCAGTTTCTGAGGTTGCTTATGTTGAAGGATTAAACCATAATCTTCTCAGTATAAGTCAACTCTGTGATCACGGGTTCGACGTCAATTTCAGGAAGAAGTATTGTTCATTGTTACTTTCAGAGTCTGGTCAAGAACTTTTAAGAGCCGACAGAAAAGGAAATCTTTATAAGATGAATTTTAAACCAAACCAAAGCTCTACAACAGAGAAACTCTGTTTAGTGTCTTTGAAAAATGAAGATGCCTGGCTCTGGCATAAAAGATTTGCCCATTTGAACTTTCAAAATCTTGGTAAGCTCTTGAAACTAAAGTTAGTAAAAGGACTTCCTTCTCTGAAGTTTGACAAAGACCATCTCTGTTCTGCTGGTGAGCTGGGTAAGATGAAAAGATCTTCACACAGAACAAAGAGTGATCATAGTTGTCCCAGACCTTTGCATATTCTTCATGTGGATCTCTGTGGTCCAATCTTTGTGCAAAGTCTGTCGGGCAAGAAGTATATTCTTGTTTTAATTGAAGAATTTTCTCGATATACCTGGATTGAGTTCATCAGAGTAAAATCTGATGTCCCAAAGATTCTGATAAGTTTGTTGAAAAGGATACAGGTTCTGTTAGATCTGAAGGTACAGAAGTTGAGAAGTGATAATGGGACAGAATTCAAGAATGCCAAAATTGATGCCTACCTAACAGAGGAATGTATTTCCCAAAACTTCTCAGCAGCAAGAACTCCACAACAAAATGGAGTTGTGGAGAGAAAGAACAGAACTCTGGTAGAAGCCGCCAGAACCATGTTAGCTGGCTCTGTCCTTCCAATGAACTTCTGGGCAGAAGCAGTCTCAACAGCATGTTTTACCCAAAACAGAGCTGTAATAGTGAAAAGATTTAAGAAGACTCCTTATGAACTCATCAACAACAGAAGACCAAATGTGAAATTCTTTCATGTTTTTGGCTGCAAATGTTACATATTGAATGACAGAGATCAACTGGGAAAGTTTGATAAGAAAGCAGACGAAGGAATCTTTATTGGTTATTCCTTAACCTCTAAAGCCTACAGAGTCTACAACTCCAGATGTCTGGTCATTCAAGAAAGTGTAAATGTGTCCTTTGATGAAAATACATCAAGATTCTCTGATCGAAAATCAACAGAGGGGACACATACAGAGCAGAAGAAGACAAGTTCTTCAAAGACAAGGGAAGAAGATATAAATCTTATGTTCAACGACTTTTTCAATGATGATGATTCCTCTGATAACGTCAACAGAGGAGATCAAGCTCAGAACTCAACAGAACAAAATCTGACAGGTACAACTCTTACTGGCCCCTCAAATATTTCACCATCTACTTCTCTGTCTACAGGAGTGATTCAGAGAAATGAGGAACCACATCAGAGCGAGAGAGAACCTGAACAAGAGCCATCATCACCTCTGCTGACTAATATTGGCAGAAACTCCTTATTTGAAAGTCCATCTTCACAAAGCCCTGTTAATAACTCTCAGAGCAATGAGGCCACTCTTCAGAGCTGTGTGCCACAGAGCCCTGGTCCCAACCTACAGAGCTCTGACGCTGAAGTTCGTCTTTTCCCATCAGAAGCACAAACCCCACCTATTGTCCATGTTCCCATGACGCGATTGACAAAGGATCACCCTCATCATCTGATTATTGGTGCTGCTGAAGATGGTGTGAAGACTAGATCGGCCACAATCAATGAAGCTTTCTTTGTAAACTTTTTAAGCATGATTGAGCCGAAGAAGGTTTCTGAAGCCCTAGAGGACCCAAATTGGATCGAAGCTATGCAAGAAGAGCTTCTGGAATTCGAAAGAAATAAAGTCTGGTCCTTGGTTTCACTCCCAAAAGGCAAAGCGGCCATTGGAACCAAGTGGGTGTTTAGAAACAAAAAGGATGAAGATGGGATACTCATCAGAAACAAAGCCCGTCTGGTTGCAAAGGGATACAGACAGGAAGAAGGCATTGATTATGATGAAACCTTTGCTCCTGTGGCTAGGCTAGAAGCCATCAGAATCTTTTTAGCCAATGCTGCTCATAAGGTCTACCAAATGGACGTCAAGTCTGCCTTTCTGAATGTCAAACTACAAGAGGAAGTTTATGTCCAGCAACCACATGGTTTTGAATGTTCTGAGTTTCCAGACCATGTCTATAAGTTAGACAAAGCTCTCTACGGCCTTAAGCAAGCTCCCAGAGCCTGGTATGAAACTTTGTCCAAATTTTTGTTGATCAATCACTTCGAGAAAGGTACCGTCGATAAAACTCTATTCTTTAGGAGGTATAAGAATGATATACTTCTGGTACAAATATATGTTGATGATATTATTTTCGGGTCTACACGGCAAGAGTATTGTGACAAGTTTGAGAGTTTAATGAAAAGTGAATTTAAAATGAGCATGATGGGAGAACTTTCGTTCTTCCTTGGTTTACAAGTTAAACAATCTGACAGAGGGACTTTTATAAGTCAGTCCAAGTACATCTCTGACATGTTGAAGAAATATAAGCTCAATGATTCAAAACCTATGAAAACTCCTATTGCCACTGGAGTTAAACTTGACTTAGATCTTAAGGGTGAACCAACATATGTCAAGCACTACAGAGGCATGATATGGTCACTTTTGTACTTAACTGCCAGCAGACCTGATATAATGTTTGCAACCTGTCTCTGTGCCAGATTTCAGGTTAATCCAACAGAAACTCATTTAACTGATGTCAAACGTATTTTTAAATATCTGAAAGGGACTCAATTTTTGGGTCTCTGGTATCCTCTTAACTCTGGTTTCGAGTTTGTAGCATATACAGATTCAGACTATGGAGGATGCAAGAATGACAGAAAGAGTACTTCTGGTAGCTGCCAACTGCTTGGAGATAAGTTGGTGAGTTGGACATCCAAGAAACATAACTGTGTCTCAACTTCTACAGCCGAAGCAGAATATGTTGCTGCTGCTAGCTGTTGCTCTCAAGTGAGCTGGATGAAAACTCAACTCAAAGATTATGGTTTGGAGTATGGTAAAATTCCAATTCTATGTGACTCCAAGAGTGCCATTGCCATAACTGCAAATCTAGTTCAGCACTAAAAGACTAAGCACGTCGACATAAGGTATCACTTCATAAAGGATCATGTTGAAAAAGGGACTATTGAAATGTACTTTGTTTCAACAGACTTCCAGCTTGCTGACTTGTTTACAAAGGCCCTTGATGAAAGGAGATTTAACTTCTTAATCAGCAAACTGGGTATGCTGAACTTGTCCTCCTAACTCTGTTCAAAATCAACAGAGGCTCTGATGTTCCTACCAGAGCTCTGTCAAATAGTTGGGTAGGCTAGTTCAACAAAACTCTGTTGTTCACCAGAATTCTGTCACGCATACTTTTTCATCTCTTTGAACATTCTGTCAAGCTCAATTTTCTAGGGGGAGCTTAAAAAAAATTGCATGGTTTTAGGGGGAGCAAGTTAGAACTTAATTTTTCAAATCAAAATAGACTTTGCTTGATCATTGCTGTCAAATATTTTTGAAGGAGGAAGGAAAATCTGTTCTGATGAAAACCTTTGATAATGTCAAGAACTTGCCATAACTCTAACATCTCACCAGAGCCTCTGTTGCTTCTCATCAGAGCTCTGTTGTTTGTCTAAAGATCTGTATGTTCCTTTCCTTCCAGATCAGAACATAATTTTAAATATTTTAAAGGTAAAGATGCAACATCTTGGGCTAATAAGAAATGAAGAGTTCACTCAACAGAGGCAACTTAACAAAGCTCCATCAGAGCTCTGTTAGTTTGTTCTGCCACATCATCAGAACACGTCATCGGAGACGCGGGTCACTCTTTGAACGTCAACAACCTGTCACCCGCACATCTCTAACCGTAACGGTTTACTTGCACGAAAGTTGTCAGACATAAATCCACGGGGCAATCTCTTATTGAAAGATCAAGCATCAGTTGTTCGTACGTTCTTACTGTAGCGACCGTTCCACTATTCGAAACTCGAGTACCTACAAAACCTATGACCGTGATCCAGCCATTCATTCTTCATATAAATACCCATTTTCTTTAAACCATTTCATCTCTTACGATTTCTGAGTATTCAAATTTTTTATCAATCTTTCCCTCCTTACTCAAACCTTCAAGAACCCTAACCTGCAACAATGGAACAACAACAACATTATGCCGATTCAAGCAGAATAGGCCTTGTTGATCACATCAATATTCTTCCATACGAACTTGCAGAAAACAATCACCGATTAGATCCAAACCCTAGCCTTTACTTACCCCAATACCACATTCTTATAGAGTTCTTCAGGAACTCTGAAATCTTCAAAGCCCTAACCGACTTTGACGATAATGTTCCTGAGCTATACATTCGTCAATGGTGGACTACCTGCCAGTTTATAGAAGAAAGAGATGGAATCATTGGCAATGTCGATGCTGGAACATAAGGTGGTTCAGGAACTATCAGAATAGGAGCTAAAACCCTGCGGAGAACCCTTGGAATGAAGACGACATAACAGCTTGAAATAGATGCCTATGAGAAGCCCCCAAATGCTGATGTTCTTCTTGAGTTCATACGATTTCTATGTTACAAAAAAGAGATCTTCAGAATCGGCGCTTTCAAAAGACAGAACCTACCACCTTTCTGGAACTTCATGTTCTCCACCCTGAACCGAACCCTTACAGGAAAGTCTGGTAGACAAGATCAAGCCACTACGGAAATCCTACAAATCACGTATGGATTATTCTTTCAAAGGAACCTCGACTACGCAAGCATTCTCTACGATGATCTTCTCACAACGTCAAAACCACTGCTATCGCCAAAGGAGGTGAAGTTGGGCAACACAAATTCCTAAAGAACATCAATTTCCAAGATTCATCAGCTTAGTGATCAGAAGAGCATTTGATCGTCTGGAGTTGACCCAACAAGGAAATACCTTCAAGAACTGGGTAATGTCCAGATTCCATCCCACCACTTCAGGCGACTACCCCATCATTCGACGCGTTCCAGGTACTATGCTTTCTCTAATCTCACCAGACCACATCTCTATCCAAAACTATCAGAGTGCTGCTCAACCACAAGAACCTGTGGGGAGAACCCCATCATACTTAGGTCCTGAACCAGAGTTAGAGAGCATGAGTAAGGAAATAGCAGAAGAAGAAAGACCAGAGCGAAGAGTACCCGAAGAGGGGTCTTCCTCTAGAGTGATGGAGGAGGAAGTACAGAACAGAGCATCCCCTATGGAGGCTGTTCATGAGGAAGAAAGGGAAGTTACAGAGGAGATGGCAGAGAGTTCGCATCCCTCTGGTAACCGTGAGATACATGTGATAGAGAGTACACCCGAGCGTTCTTTATCCATAGAATCCGAGAGAGAGGAGAGTTTAGAAGAAGATGTTCACCCTGTGAACACACATGTGTGTTTTTCCAGCCCAACTCCCAGTGCAAGCACATCATCTATCCATGAGGATCTAGTTCAAATGGATATTGAAACAGAGGTGCACACCTCGAACCCCAACCAACCAATACCATCAGAGGCAACTTTTCATGCCTCTGGTATGCACGAAACCGGGGAATCCCTGTTTGGTAATGATGTCAATTCGCCCCATGACATCGATAGGACAATCACACACGATGATGCCTCTGTGGCTCATCTTTCTAAGGAGGAACAACTTAGGTCCTTGGGCAATTTTCGATTTACCGTAGGTATTGCCTAACTCAGAGGCAAATTGACAGCCTAATTTCACAAGGATTAACTTGTCTAGATCACAATGTTAACTCCCACGTCTACTTCAATCTCTCAGATTCTGAGGATGAGAGAGCTGAACAGACCAGAACACCTGTAGATGTTTCCCCTGAACAGGAACGTCAAGGATCGGGTGGAAGACCTACAAGAGCCAATCTCAACACAACTCTTAACATAGGCACCTCTAAACTCGAGGTCAACTTGAATCCATTTGTTGGAAACAAGGATATCCCCGTTGATACCATCACAAAAGCAGAGTTTACAGGCTTCTGTGATAGTATCAACAGCTCCTTGAACGAGTATAAACTTATCAATTCACAGAAGGAGGAGTTGATCCGATCGGAGAATGCTTCTCTCAGAGCAGAGCTACAGAGAATAACAACTTCTTTTACGGAGATAACTCAAAGAAATACCGAAGCCGAAAGACTCCGAATAGAAGTTGAACATCTCAGAGCAGAGGCAGAAAGAGCAAGAACAGAAGAAATTGCCAAGTTAACGTCAGAATTGGCAGAACAGAAAAGACTCAGAACAGAGGAAGAAAGGGTCAGAGCAGAGGAAAGAACAAAATTCTCAACAGAACTAGCCGCCCTGAAGACCCTTATAATAGAGAACCACACCGCTCAAATGAACAGAACCTTGCCTATTCCTTCCTTGCTTCTGTCAGACTCAAACATAAGAACCTTAACAGAGGTAATTAACAACTCTGTTAAGGTTGCCATAACAGAAGCCACAACCTCCTCGGCAATACCAATCAACATATCTGGCCCCAGCCCTAAAGACTTACCCATGACAGTCGGCCAGATGGGTGAATTCAATAAACGAGTCCTAAGCCGAATGATGACTGTGTCTTCGAAGTTCGTGATGAAAGCCCAAGCAACAGAAAAGCATGTGCAAACATCACTTAATTCAAAAAACGTAAACTTTGCGAATCAAGTTGATGAAGTCCTCACGGCCGCAAAAGAACTTCAAGACGTCCTCCAAACAAGCCGCAACAGAGTTCAAGAACATAATCTCCTGGAAAAGACCTGCAGAAGGAACACCTGAAGGCGAACCCTCTGCTAAACGACCGAAGTTTGTTATTCCGCCCTCACCAGATACAGGTGCTGCTCTCTCTGATGATGGAGACGATTCTGAAGGCCCGTCAGATGATCAGCTAGGTGAGTCGTCAGAACAACAAAAGGGGGAGAAGGAGAAAGAGGCTGAGAAAGAGGAGAAAGAGACTAAGAAAGAGGCTGAGAAAGAGGGGAAGGAAAAGGAAAAAGAACCTACAACAGAGGTAACAGAGGCAGAGGTAGCAGAGGTAACAGAGGTAACAGAGGCAGAGGGATCTGTCCAGGGAAAAGAGAAGGTAGTAGAGGTCGAGGTAACAGAGGCTGAAACAACAGAAGCAGGAGGTCAAGGGAACACAATTAAAGACTTACCAGAGATACCCATGGTGATTTTCAACTATATGTTCAAAGATAGGGTCATCAAGCCAACTGAACCCTCATCTCAACCACCAGAGATCATTATCTTGGACACCCCTCCTACTTCACCAAGAACAGAACCAGAGAGAACAAAACCATTCTCTGGTGAAGAAAAAAGCCAAAGCCAACCTCAAGAGTCTGTTCAACACATCGACAGACTTATGACCGAAACCCATGAAGACCCAAATCCCATGCAAACCGAACAGAATCCCGAATCCTCAAACCAACACTCTGGCAAACCACCACTAGAAGAGATATGTGCCTATCTGTATGGTGACCATGATACAATACCTATTAATGCTGTGCCAATCAACCCATACTATAACCCTTGCAGGATCAATACGATCTCTGATGTGCGACGCAAATTCATCGAAACAAAGTCTGGTCTGAACAAGAACATTAACTCTGACTTTGGAATACGCAGAATCGTAGACATCAAGCACAGGATCTTTCGGCACATCAGAACACAGATGAGCTATCATGAGTTCATTGTTGAATCAAACGACGCAAAGGTTGAGAGCTTCAACGACAATGATCTCGTACTTCTGAACCCGTACGATCTGATTCAACTTCACGCCTACTGTTACAACTTCAGTGACAGATATAAAGAGGCAAGAACTGCACTCCCTGAGGTATGCTTCGCTATGCAAGAGCACATAAATCTAAGGATTCAGATTGACTTTCAGCTAGGCATAGAATTCGAAGTAGAAAGACTAGCGACTGCACCACCAAATGAGAGCCTTGAAGGCTATGAACACTACAGAACTGGAACAGTAGTTGGAGATCCTCCAGTGTTCATCTGCCAACAGAGGAAGATAAATAAGGCCCTTAGAGCTGCTGAAATCCACAAGTACTCAACAGAGTCGCTGGAATACCTCAGAGATATCATTCAGAATCTCCCAAGAGAAAAATGTCCGGAAGAGCAACAGAGAAACTTCATCACCCAGATCTATCTTATGATCAACTTCCGAGAACTCATCAGAAGATTTGACAGAATCTTAAGGGGAGATAATTTTGCTTAAATGTACCGGTCTTTTAATATTTTTGTAACATTCTAAAATATTAGTGCAAGGTTTCGACAGAGGTAAAAGTTCTCTGTTCTTTTGTTTAAATCTCTGTCAAATGTAAATTTGTATTTTCAATACTTAGGGGGAGATTGTTAGCCCCCAAGTATCTGTTATGTAAAAGTATTGAAAATAGTTCAAGTCAGAAGACCAACAGAGATCAGACAGAAGACTTGGAAGAAGTTCATCAAGAAGACCAACAGAGCTCAACAGAGCTCTGTCGGATCTTACAGAGCTCAACAGAGCTCTATCGAAGACTTCCAACAGAAGAACAAGTACTTAACAGAAGACCAACAGAGCTCTTTCAACAGAGCTCTGGTGAAGTGAAGACCTCTGTCAGCCCTAAAGATTGGAGACACACTTTCCACGTATGCCCTAAAGATTGGAGACACACTTTCCACGTGTCATTCCAGGATACAATAGTACACTGTCTATGCTTTTTCAGGGCTATATATAGTGAGGTAGTGGAACAAACAAAAGTAAGCTTTAGGAAGAATAGTTTTCCACAATTGTTTAAGCACACACTGCTACAATCGTAAGCACTACTTACGTACGATATTGTTGTCCTGTGAGATTTCCGAACACACTTGAACATGTTCTTGGTGTGATTCATTATCAATATACGAGCAGCTTTTATATCTAATCTTGTTATCATTTTACTGTTCTATATTTGATTCTCACAGTTCATTTATCGTGTACACAATCACTCACTTTAATGGCTTTATTTAATATGCTTCCGCTGTCTATTTCTTACATGTTTGCCCTCAAGATTTGGAGGCATTACTTGTATGGCGTCAAGTGTACGATATACACTGACCATAAAAGCCTCAAATACTTGATGGTCCAGCAAAACCTCAACATACGACAAAGGAGGTGGCTCGACGTGGTCAATGATTATGATAGTGAGATACTTTACCACCCGGGTAAAGCGAATGTAGTTGCGGACGCACTTAGTCGACATCCGGTTGGTGAGCCACATCGGGGTTTATGTCAGCGGTTAACAGTGATTACACCTATCCCTGAGTAAATAGGTAAAGCTCAAGAAGTGGCGATTTTGGACGAGAATGCCAAACGCGAGAGAGTCTCGGATGAAATTCCGAATTTTGCCCGTGATGGTCGAGGTCTACTGACGCAGTACGGTCGAGTTTGGGTCCCTTTCACTGGTGGGAACAGACAGACCTTGATGAATGAGGCGCATAAATCCAAATTTTCCATTCATCCTGGAGCTACGAAGATGTACCGTGATTTGCGGGAGGATTATTGGTGGTCGTGCATGAAGCGGGATGTCGCCAAGTATGTAGAAGAATGCTTGACTTGTCGGAAAGTCAAGGCTGAGCACCAACGGCCGCATGGAAAGTTGCAACCTTTAGAGATTCCGGTGTGGAAATGGGAGAAGATCACGATGGATGTCATTACAAAACTTCCAAGGACTCCACGTGGGAATGATGCTATCTGGGTGATTGTCGATCGTCTGACTAAGAGTGCTCACTTTTTGGCCATCAGGGAGAGCTCCTCGGCGGAGAAGCTCGTAGAGATTTTCGTGCGAGAGATTGTAGCCAGGCACGGGGTGCCAGTTTCGATTATCTCTGACAGGGACACCCATTTTACCTCCCGGTTTTGGGAGAAGTTTCAGGCAGAGATGGGTACGCAGTTACATTTTAGCACGGCTTTTCATCCACAGACTGACGGGTAGAGTGAGCGTACTATTCAGACTCTGGAGGATATGCTTCGGGCGTGTGCTACTGATTTTGGAGGTAGCTGGGATCAGTACCTTCCTTTGGCGGAGTTTTCCTACAACAACAGCTTCCATTCCAGTATTGGCATGCCGCCGTACGAGTTGTTGTACGATAGGAAGTGCAGGAGGCCCATTTGCTGGGGCGAGGTTGGTCAGCGAGTATTAGGGAGCACCGACATTGTGCTGAAGACGACTGAGATGATACAGATGGTGCGGGACCGTTTAGTTACTGCACAGAGTCGGCAGAAGAGTTACGCCGACAAGAGACAACCAGACTTGGAGTTTCAGGTGGGAGATTATGTTTTATTGAAGGTTTCACCCTGGAAAGGGGTGATTCGGTTTCGTAAACGGGGAAAGTTGGGTCCCCGTCACTTTGGACCTTACATGGTCATTGCGCGAGTGGGAAAGGTAGCTTACCGTTTAGAGTTACCGGACGAGCTGAGCTTGATCCACAACACATTCCATGTGTCTCAGTTGAGGAAGTGTGTGTTGGATGAGTCTGCGGTGATTCCTCTCGAGGATATTCAGATCGACGAGCGGCTTTATTACGTAGAGAAGCCGATCGCCATTCTTGACAGGAGGACGAGGACCTCGCGTAACAAGGTAATTGGTTTGGTGAAAGTCCAGTGGCAACACCGAAAGGGTTCCGGGTGGACTTGGGAACCTGAGGCTGAGATGCGGGAGAACTATCCGGAGTTGTTTGCGGATGTAGACTTCGAGGACGAAGTCTAATTCAAGTGGGGGAGAGTTGTAAAGCCCGTGTCCCGGTATGATCTTTATTTTAATTATTTATTTATGTATTTTATTTGTTCCTTTAACCGATTGTTCAACGAGAAAGACCAAAAATGTTAAGGCGTTAGGAAGAGGGACTATTGTGGTTAAGTTCTTAAAGTTTTGTAAGGGAAATGGAAAACAGGGACCAATTATGTAATTCCCCCTAAGTGCATGGAGATCGCCCCTTAAGGCCGACCTCCCCTTCCCTTTTCTCGTTCGCCTTTAGTCCCACGCAAACAAACCACAACCCTAATCCCCTTTCTTTCTTGCCTTCATCGCCGAACACCCCTCCCCATTCCCTTCTTGTCGCCGTTGTTACTCCACCCAGAACCACCAGCGCCGCCGCCACTGGTTTTGTCGGCGAGAGAGGTGAACTTCGAGAGTGTGGCTGAGAGAGAAGGTAGCGAGGGAGAGAGAGAGAGAGAGAGTCGGTTGCTGTTGCGTCGCCATAATCGAGAGGTAAGTACTCTCTTCTCTCTTTTCTTTTCGTCGTCGATCATCCAAGAAAAACACCATCACTGCCACGGCAGCCTTGGCTGCCGGCGGTGTTGCCGACGCCGTGCGCCACCGTGGGTGGTGGCAACGTGCGTAGTCGGGTTTTTCACTGAGGTTGTTGTTGCTTTGCCATCGTCAAGTGGTAAGATCCCTTCTCCCCTTATGTGTCTTCCTTGCATCGTCGACAATCCAACCGGGAACCACCGCCGCCGTCGCAGCCATGGCTGCCGGCGGTGTGATACCCCGTGAACCGCCCTTGAGGTGGCTGTACGGCGTGGACCTGCGGCCGTGTGGTTAACCGTGAGTGTGTAGGTGGCCGAAAAAGGATGGTTAGGCCATTCCGTTGTCTCACCGGAATTTGTTGGTATCTAACCACCACCGCCGGTGGTAGCTGCCGCCGCCGCCGTCGACCACCACTGCCGAAGGTGGCAGTGGGTGGTGCGTGGATTGTCCAGCCCTTGTTGCAAACCCTATATCCCTAAACTCAATGTCGAAACCCTAACCCTATCGCGAAAACCTTAAACCGTTTCAATGTTATCATTTTATGTGAATATTGTCCAATCTGTCCCTGTCTTGTAAAACCCGTAACTCTTTCTAGGAAGCTCGGATTGGGGTGAAACCAGTGCACAATGTTCCCAAATTGTGTCTACTGAGTTTCGTATGTTTCGCCGGAAAATCAATTCGTTCTCTAGCTAGGGCCAAAATGACATTTAGTGCAGACTGTTCCGGAATTTCCTGTTTCGGGTAGCCTGTCTTAGAAAATTCGTATAAAATCGTAGGCACCTCGTATGAATGCGTACGATATGTCCCTGGAAACCTAAGACGTAGAAATTTCTATTTGTGGAATAATATTTTTGGATTCACGAGTTTAAGAGGGGCTAAACAGGTCACGAACAGACCTGTAGTGGTAGACCAAAAACCGGGAAAGTGCACATTTAGACTTGTAGTTACATTCTCGGGTTGGGACTTCACTTTAACACTTGGTAACACTTCTTTAGGTGAAAAGAAGTGAGTTGGAGTTGACGAGCTCCTACTGCTGTCCGTGGAAGTTCTACATTGCCTTTGAGGTCAGTTCACTCACTGTATAGGATAGAGATTGTATGCGCGCTATAATAGTTCGTGTGTATTAATTGTTTTTGTTTGTATGTGGAGCTAGGCCGAGCTAGTGTCTAGTATGAAATCTTTGGTGTTGTATGAATCTCGGGGAGACCGAGGAATACGTACATGGGTGAGGTATAAACTCGGGGAGACCGAGGGATGCTTACACGAGTGTTGTATGAGTTCGGGGAGACCGAATGATTCATGCATAGGGGTCCTTGCATGAGTGTACTTGTATTATTATTAAACTGCATGTATTGGTTGTTATATCTATCTGTTGATAGGGGTAGTGTCGATATGGTTGATATCGTATGCAAGTGTTTGAATTCACTAAGCTTCGTGCTTACCCTTTCCCTATAAAATATTGTTTCAGGTACGAGTGGCAGCAAGGCGTGAAGAAACGTTGAGAGAACACCGTTCTTGAAAGCGGAAAGAGCATGAATTAAATGCAATGCTCTCGGTCCAGCACCTTACAGCAGACTTTGAGGCTGGTTTTGGCATATCAGCTCACATAATTTGAGAAAACTCAGAACGTCGAAGTCGTGCGTCTGTGAATTATCTTTCTAATGCAACTGGACTCGTGTCAATTAGAGCACCGAGTAAACAGTTGTGCGCATGTTTCTGAAGCAGCGCAAAGCTATCAAACAAACTGAAAATTTTTGGGCTCCGGGCTTTTGGCTTGTTTCGATTTCTGGACCAACGAACTCTAATAAACATGCTTGAGTCTGCTTCTGGTCCCTTCTGGTGATTGCTCTTATTTCTGAAAAAATTGATCCAGAGAGCCTCTTGATTAAGCTCTGAACTGACTCCTCTGGATGTGCATATGAGCATCTCTGAACTGACTTTCAGAGGCCTTGCATGTCCTCTGAACAACATTTGAATTTATGAGCATGTATAGAGATTATGTGCATCACCTATGTATGTATTAAGCACAATTAAGCTCTTTACAGCAACGGCTTAACTTGGACAGCCACATCTTTCTTTACTGCAGAAGCTACTCAAAATCAATTTCTCATTCAAAACTCTGCACAAATAAACTTTGATCTTTAAGTCTCTGGATGGTCTTAACAGAAGCAGCTAATTCGGTCGCTTAATGGCTGTTTGGATGGCTTCTGCTTCTGGACAGCCTCTGACGAATCAACAGAGCTCTGGTGTCCCAAAAAAAATCAATAGAGCTCTGGAAAACTTCTGTCGAGGATCAGAGCTCTGGTAAACTCTGTAAGCCTTTGAAAAAATTAACACAGCTCTGGTAAGATCTATCAATTGCCTCTGATCTTTTGAATAACCTCTGATAAATCAACAGTGCTCTGGTAAGCTCAACAGAGCTCTGGTAAGCTCTGATGTCTTTGAAAAATCAACAGAGCTCTGATGAGAGAAACTTTCTGTCCAGCAGGTGTATACTGACTTTAGCAAGGATTCTGACCAAGAAGAACACTGATTCAGACCAATCTTAAAACACGAAAATTGTTCATCTTCGTCTTAGGAATCCAACGCATCTGGACTCATCAAATTTGGATCTTCGAGGAGGGAGTTATGTTGAAAATACGAATGGTGCGCAAAGCTGTCAGCAAGTACTAAGAAGTTGAGTACCTCTGGTCCGGTGTACCTCTGGTCTGGTGTACCTCTGGTCTGGTGTACCTCTGGTGGTATACCTCTGGTGGTTATCTCTGGTGTACCTGTGGTGGTTATCTCTGGTGGCTATCTCTGGCAGCAGTTTTACACCAACTTCGAGACTACTTTAGACCATGATAGCTCTGGAGTTTGCAAAAACTCAAAACATAAAGAGTTTGCATTGGTTTGTTATCTTTTCAAATCAGACTTTGAACATGTAACACAACACCAAATCTTTCTCAAACAACCTTTTTTAAGACTCAAACGATTTTGTTTTTCATTTAAATGAATATGAGCAGCGGAAGACAAACAAAATCTAAGTGAAAGAGAGTCTGTTAGCTTCAATCTTCCTAATCATAGAAGTATTTAGAAGTAGTGAAAAATAGGCCAAGTGAAGAAAGCCTCTTACAGAGGCTCTGCCGAACTTACCGAGAGATCAAGGTCAAGAAGCTACAGAAACTAAAAGAGGCGTCCTACTAGAAGCTCTGTCATACGCGCAAAGAAGACCAAAGACTCGGAATCCGGTGAAGACTGCTCTACAAAGGACCAAACCGCAGAACCTCTATGACACTTCACACAGCCTCTGCGGTCTTCAAAAAGGACTTGAAGATATTTATAATATCTTGCTACTGTTACTGGACCTGTTCATCAACTTGCATGGTAGCATGCCCTGTCCATATTCAACGTGTCAAACTCTGATTGGATTCAATAGGGCTTAGTACATAATAGACGTCTGCTGCATTAAATGCAATACAACACGTCCAACTGTTCATGCCATACGTACAACTATTCATACCGTCCGTTCTGAATAGTAGCTTATGCTTTATGGTCCCCTTAGAGTAGTATATAAGGAAGACTCATGTTGAGTTATTCCAGATCGAGAATTGAGAGATAAAAACATCAAGAACACATAGCTTATATACTTTGAGAGTCATATCTGTTTTAAAGCTTTGCTTACTCACTGTTCTTGAATCTGTTCTTGATATATATATATATTCAGTAAACTTTGAGATATTGTTTCCTATTCACTGTTTATTTATATTGTGTTCTAAATCTATCAAACATATTTGTTAGTTCTTCAAATACACTTCCGCATCATACTTAAGCTTGAACTAATAGATATGATAACCTTGTTTAAACAAAACGGGAACCAACAATTGGTATCAGAGCATAACTTGATTTTCAATATCAAGTGATCCTCATTTGACAACATTATTGATAGATTTCATTCTGTTAAAAAGGTTTCTGTTTTCCTATTACTCTTCGACTCATTCTGATAGAAACCATTTTACCAGGTTAGAACACCATTAAACAATTCTGGATATCAGTTTTTTTTTACCCAGAAATCCTTCCAGATCTTCATATATACTTTCTGAAACCCCTGAAAAGCTCTTAAAATGACAAATACCAATAACTTTTTCACTGCTGGCTCATTAACCAAATCTCCTACTCTCCTTTGAGATGAGTATCCTCAATGGAAGATAAGAATAGTTCATTTCTTTGAGGGTACTAAAAAAAATCTAGTACAATATCTTTACAACCTTCCTCCTGTTCCCATGATAGTAGTACCACGAGTACCAGCTACTGCTGAATCTCCTGAAATCCCTGAACATCAAAAACCGAAGCCAAAAGAAGAATGGTCAAATGACGATAAGGCAGAAGATGAAGTTGCACAGAAAACAAAAAGAATCTTGATAATGGCTATCCCCAACGAACTTTTTCAATCCTTAGATGCATGCGAAACGGCGCACGATCTTTGGAAAGAATTAGAAAGACAGTTGGAAGGGGGTGCTAAAACACAGAAGAACCGAAGGGCACAATACATAAATGAATATCATGCATTCAGAGCCTCTGCAACAGAATCTCTGCAAACGACGTACGACAGGTTCAACTCTCTCATAAACAAATGCAGAAAGTCTGGCATTCACAGTATCTCGGAAGAAAATAACGTCATGTTTCTAAAGAGCCTGAATGATGAGTGGCTTCAATTGTCTATGTCTTTACAAACAAACCAAGATCTAGACTCATGGACACTCTCTGATCTCTATGGAACACTAGCTGCACAAGAGCCTTAAATAGCACAGGCTAAAACTGTAAAGCCCGTGTCCCGGTACGTTGTTGTTTATTTATTTAATTAATTAAAGTGTTTGCATCTTTTTGTTTGTGGTTAGTGAGTTAGTGTCAATAAGGACCAAATGCCGACAGTTGTGAGTTAGATGTAGGTTGTGAATGTTTTGGATAAGTTTAGGGGCTGATCATGTTTTTTTTTTTTTCAAAGTCCTTGCATGGGGCTCGGCCCATGGAAGGAAACCGAGCCCCCTCCCGTATTCCTTTTCCCTTCATGGTCACGCAACCACACAAGTTACCAAACCCTTTTTTTTTCTTTCTTCATCTCCCTGCTCACGATTTGCCGCAACCACCACCGGAGTCCCCTTTTCTTGCCGCTGCCGTCGCGCACCACAAACCAGCAGCAACCGCCGCTAGCAAACTCCGGCGAGAGAGGGAGGGGAGGTGTGAACGAGTCGGAAGCCGGAGTCCAGTCGGAGTGTTGCTGGACCGTCGCCGATCGGTACGTTTTCTATGCCTTCTTCTTCCTTTTCTTTCGCTGTCGCGGAGCCATCACGAAACCGCCACCACCACCGGGTGGCTGCCGCCTGCTCGCCGCCGCCGGCCACCGCTGCCTGAGATGGCAGCAGGTGGTACTTGGGTTGGCTTATGCGTTGACCGGTTAGTTAGTCGAACCTTTTTGGTAATCTAATCGCGAAGAAGTTAAACCCGAATCCGGTTATCATTTTATGTAAATTCTTTGTGTACCGTCCAGTTTTCGTGTGACCGTAACTTTTCCGTCGAAACTCCGATTAAGCCGAAACTGGCGCCCACGCTTCGAGCTCGGGACCGAGTACGTTTTCTGTGTTTTAGCGGAAAACTGGTTCGGCCTCGAGTTGGGAGAAAAAGTGGTCGCAAGTTCTGCGGTTCGTCATTTTATGTGAAATTTCCTGGAATCTGCCACTGTTTTGCGTGGACCGTAACTTTTTACTCGTAACTCGTTTTGAGGTGATTTTGGTGGCCATAGTTCCCTAT
Organism: Saussurea involucrata; assembly: GCA_033807775.1. Classification (NCBI taxonomy): domain Eukaryota; kingdom Viridiplantae; phylum Streptophyta; class Magnoliopsida; order Asterales; family Asteraceae; genus Saussurea; species Saussurea involucrata. Next base: position 65,614,209 of record CM066325.1, read on the forward strand.
TCGAGTCGGGAAGGTTTTTCGTGTTTTGCCGAAAGTCTGATTTAAACCGTAGCTAGGCTGTCTTGGACCGTTTTTGCAGCTGGACCGAAACTGGCAGTTTCGGGTAACCGTTCGTATTTAATTCATAGTTAATTATAGAAAAATCGTTAGGAGGCGTGTAATATATCCTCGGAAAGGTATTTCAGGGCACTTTTCAACCGTGTAATAAATCTGAGTTTTTTCTGGAGTTTTAGTGGTCAAATCAGGTCCCGAACAGACCTGTTCGGTGTGACCGAAAGTTAGTTTTAGTGACAGTTTTGGGATGTGTCGCGTCGTGGGGTCCGGGTCTCGTATTGACGTATTTTATCGTACGTTTAGGTGCCGGAAAGTGATCGTCGTTGTGTGGAGCTACTTACTATTTTTAGCTAGGCGCGCACCCGAGGTGAGTTCTCTCACTACAATTAATTAATAGTTGTCTATTATTACTGTAGCACGTGTGTGAAAATTGTATGCGGGATTGTTGGGGGCTAGATAGTGGGACGTCTAGTTAACATTATGTGCTACATTATTCGGCGGGGCCGAGTCCCGACGGGGACGGAGGTGTTTTACGCAGTAGGCGTAAAAGGGGCGTTTACGCAGTAGGCGTAAAAAGGATGTCACACGCAGTAGGCGTAAAACGGGTGTTTCCCGCAGTAGGCGGAAACGTGCGGCGGGGGCCGTAGACCCGACATCCGCCCGGGGATTTTTTTATGTGGTGGTTATTATACTTGTTTATGATTTGTTCGTAGACTTGTATGTGGTGGTGTGATCCTTTTTGCTTTAGGGGTAATATGAGATAACCATTGTTAATTGTTGTGTTTGAATTCACTAAGCTTCGTGCTTACCCCTCCCAATTTACAGTGGCTGCAGGTACAAGTGGTACGAAGGCATGACTGGCACACACTGACGCGCAAGATGGATGAGTCGAAGGATTTGCTTATTAAACATTTTCCCGTTATTGAATAAACAATTTAATTTCCGCTGTTGACTTATGTTTTAATAACGCTCGTGATTGCAATTATTATTTTGGGTTTAATAAATGGAGACTTATTATTAAATATGCGCGTTTAAAATTTTTTTAAATTTTTTTAAATTTTGGGGCGTTACAACTTGGTATCAGAGCACAGCTTGAGTGAATCAAACGCACCTCGGTGTGTTTGGTCTCAAGTTGCGGCTGGGAAATTTTCAAATTCTTTATTAAATCTTTTTGGAAACAAAAGAAAAAGTAAAGACCCGTTCGAGGAACGGTGATCGGAGGCGCAGTGTGTACAGTCAGCCGGAGCCAAAGGGGAAAGGTACAATACTTAGTGTGTTATTGCTTTCTAGATCATAGAGTATGCATGCTAGATTGCCTGTTGTGGACACTATGCTGTATGTTGAACTGCTTGCTATTAGGAATTTATGCTAATTATGATAGGTTACTAAGTGGATGCCCTCTAGGCTGTATGCAGTAAGAGATTTATAGCCTTAGAATATTCGATTTAGTTCTATTGCGCAGCTCTTGTTTGAGTCCAACCGTTCTAGGATAGAGTCTTGTATTCGACTGTCTATTTATTTCGCACTGCATATAATCGGGTATTCGCAAGGTCACTCGTCATAATTAGTAGGGATTCGGTAGTAGCAAGGGTAGTGGGATAAGAGGAAATTCCTAGGGAGCTAGGAAGGGTGGATGTATATATATGATGATGCGGGCATATGGTTTATTATATATATACAATTGTGGTTGTCTGATCGGGGAGACCGATGGTTTTATATATACAGTAGTTGTATGAGTTTGCCTGTTTAGGATATGTTCTTGAACTGGCATGTGTGAATTAATTATATTATGTGTATAGTTTCGGCGAGAAACTACTTGGACCCTCGGGATGGGACTCGGAACGGGCAATGATAGGCGTGGATGGTAGTAGTAGAGCTCCTACTACCGGAAGCACAGGATCAATGCTCGAGTCGGGAAAGTCGCGAGGAATCCAAGGAGTTGAGCGTGAGTATTGTTAGTGTGAGTTATTATGTGCTAATAACTCGTTGTAATTTTACCCCAGAAATGGCCATCACTGAGGGAAACAACACCACTGAGCCAGGGATTGGCGCCGGGATCACTCCTGAGCAGATACGTGAGTGGATCACGGCTGAAGTGAAGCATGCTATTAGGAAGGCAATCCCCGAGATTTTTACCGCCGTTTGTGTTGAGGTAGTAGCGATGATGGAGGCCGCTCGGAGCCAAGACCCTGAGTCAGAGGAACAGACTAAGAAGAGGAAAACAGCGCTGGCCGTTGCACCGGAACCGGCAGTTCCAAAGAAAGCGAGGTTTTCGGACTCGGTCTTGAATCAAGGGAGCGGTAGGTTTAAAACCATGAATGGTAGCGGAAGGAGAAATGACAAATGTTTCCGGTGTGGCCAGGTGGGGCACTACGGTCGCGACTGCAAGGAACCACCACACATGGTCTGTTTTAACTGCAAACAGATGGGCCACGTGAAGGTGAACTGCCCGAATCCGAGGGTTACTGTTGGGGACGGAGCACCAGGAGCTTCTGCGGCTGCTCCCTTGCGTATTACTGATGGTCGTGTGGGTCAGGCTGGGCCCGAGGCGGCCGAGATAGAGTTCATAACTGGCAGTGGAAGAGGCACAGACCACGTTTAAAGCGGTGACAGGTATATTTCATCGCTTGATATATGTATGTGGTTGCTTTTTGCTTAAGCTGTGTGTTTAAGTACGTTCTTAGTTAACTCGGTGTCTGCTGTAGTGATGTTTGATAGCGGGGCTACCCATTAATTCGTGCCTCACACTTGTAGATGAGGTCGCTGAGGTGATATTTGTAGACCATTTCGGGTCAAGGATTGGCAATTGTGTTAGAATCATAGGCTTTTGAGCCGACTTTGATTGAGGAAAACCCGTAAGATGATTTGATGTGATTCCCAACGTGCCCTAAGAGGTTTAAATGTCTGGATGACAATAGTGGACTGGAGAGTTTCGGAGTAGTATGGGTCGAGACGTTGAATGCCGAATGAGTCATGCACGAAGTTATTTTGAAAATAGGATCGCAATAACTAATTTTTGTGTTTCCAATCCTTATCTGGATTGTGTTTTGGAAGTTTGGGAAATGTTTAGCACACGCACAAGATGTCAGATTATGGTTTTGAAAGTGCATGAAACCCTTTTTTTTTATATATAACGAGAGTTACAAACTTTGTTGATGATTTGGTTAAAATGAGTTTGGAATTCTAGTGTCGCTTAACTTTTCTTTCGAGAGTTGGTGTTACTAAGTATTTTTATTGCAAGTAGTTCAGTGTGTGGATTGATTCATGCGTGACGTAAGTGGTGCATGGAGAAATTTTGGTAACATTTCATAAGGAATTGTTAAGTGCGCTTTTCAGTCAGCTAAAGGTTTTAATGACATTTCCATGAAAATACGATTTATCGACTTAGGGGTATGCATACTGGGGTAACCTTGTTCTCGACATTTTTATAAACGAGTATTTTGAACACAATTCGATAAATACATTTTTAAAATATAATGTTTTGACGTTATATGCCCCAAGTACGAAACTTGAGGAAGTGTTACAAGCTTGCATGCCTACCCCCAGTTAGAGATTTTATGAGGTTTTAGTCGATATTTCCAATTATTAGAAGCGGACTGGTTTCTGTCTTCAAGTTTGAAACTTACACGAGACAGTTGTGTTTTAACAAAAATATATTTGTAAACCGTGTCATCGTTTTGTGTGACTAGCTGACGCGCGAAAAATATGTGGTGAATCCTGTGCCACGCCCTTTTTAGGATTAAAAAGAGGAATTTTTGAATCAAACGTCGTGAAACTTATTTTGAATTATGTGCACACCTTTGTCGGACCCTGGTTAAGGTCAGCGGTTACCTTAAGTGCATGTCATGAGTCAATCCATACTGGAATCGAGGCGGTTCATTTTAAAGAAATTATTTATTACACTTTGCTTTTGTGTGAGTAAACCGAACTGATTTTGAAACTATGTGCTTTTAAGTGTCACGTGTCATCTCGAGAATTTTTTTAGTTGTGAGTCCTTTTGGAAAACTCTTTTGTTTAACCCGTGTTGAGTCTGAGACTAAGGTTGATTTCAAAGTATTGCTTGCTTAAACTTTGTTTAAACGTATTTATCCGACCTATGGGTCTAGCAAGCGTGGAGCATTTTGCTCGGTTTTGACTTGGAGTTAGTCATGGGCCAATTGCCTGGTTTTAATGGCTCGATGTGGAGTCTAGTTGATGAGTTGTTTTTGTCGCACCGTTTGGCATTCTTTGCACGTTGAGTATTTACATGTTTGGGTGAGTGAGTCAATCCGGAATAGGCATGTTGTTGGTAGGCTGTTTGCTTTGGATCCTTAGACACGTTAGTCAGTCGTTGGTAATGGTCGGTTGGGTATCTCGGGGTGGGACCCCGGTATTCATGTGTTTTAACCTAGACTTTCCAGTAGGTACTAGGAGGATATAGTTGTGGGCACTTACCTGGGAGGTAGTTCCGGTGTGCTGGGTCTTGAGGCGTTACCTGGGAAGTAGACGTCAAGGTGTATCCTCGATACGGTGTGATTTGGCTTCGTAGAGCAAGTGTGGATGATACGTCGACGGTGGAAGGTAAGTATTCCACGCGCGTTAGTACTGTAGGCCGAATAGTATCGGTTAAGGGATTGATGCCCTTTGTTATTAAGAGAATAAATGCGCATCAACCATTTCGAGGTAGGTGGTATATTTAGGTGTCGACTTTTGGGCTTGAGGCCAAACACCTTTAGTATAGTCGGAGAGTTGTAGCCGATTTTAAGATAATCATGGTGACGGTAGAAGTAACCCTGAAATGATCTCTTGTGATGGATGGTTATGGTGGAATGACCTACGGGTGTGTTAGTGATTTTGGTTGTGGGGGTTACCTATTTGTGTTAGTGTCTAGGATAATACCACGCTGATGCTTGTTTTTGTAATCGGTTGGACCGATGTTCGGCGGGTGGCCGATGTTTGTTATGGTGATCGGTGGGACCGATGTTCGGCAAGTGGTCGATGTTTTGTTGACATGAGTTACTGAAAATCTTTGGAATCTATTAGAATTCATGGTAGTTAATCGACAGTTAAGAGTAGGAATGAACGTAGTCGAGTATCAAATAGGGTATTCCGTGAGCAGCTTTAGAATGGTTAGAGCTGGAGATTTGACTTGGGATGTATGGGATATCTAAGGTTGGGGGACAACCGTAGTCGCTTGGCTAGGAATGAATTCAAGTGTCGGGGTGTTCTGCCGATCATAATCCCAGTGTCTTAGAAAGTGTACGTTAGTAAGAATCGTATTCGAGAAGTTTCGAAGGGGCTTCAAGTGGGCTTAGGAACCTGAGGTTGAGATGAGGGAGAACTATCCAGAGTTATTCGTAGGCAGAGACTTCGAGGACGAAGTCTAATCCAAGTGGGGGAGAGTTGTAAAGCCCGTGTCCCGGTACGTTGTTGTTTATTTATTTAATTAATTAAAGTGTTTGCATCTTTTTGTTTGTGGTTAGTGAGTTAGTGTCAATAAGGACCAAATGCCGACAGTTGTGAGTTAGATGTAGGTTGTGAATGTTTTGGATAAGTTTAGGGGCTGATCATGTTTTTTTTTTTTTTTTCAAAGTCCTTGCATGGGGCTCGGCCCATGGAAGGAAACCGAGTCCCCTCCCGTATTCCTTTTCCCTTCATGGTCACGCAACCACACAAGTTACCAAACCCTTTTTTTTTCTTTCTTCATCTCCCTGCTCACGATTTGCCGCAACCACCACCGGAGTCCCCTTTTCTTGCCGCTGCCGTCGCGCACCACAAACCAGCAGCAACCGCCGCTAGCAAACTCCGGCGAGAGAGGGAGGGGAGGTGTGAACGAGTCGGAAGCCGGAGTCCAGTCGGAGTGTTGCTGGACCGTCGCCGATCGGTACGTTTTCTATGCCTTCTTCTTCCTTTTCTTTCGCTGTCGCGGAGCCATCACGAAACCGCCACCACCACCGGGTGGCTGCCGCCTGCTCGCCGCCGCCGGCCACCGCTGCCTGAGATGGCAGCAGGTGGTACTTGGGTTGGCTTATGCGTTGACCGGTTAGTTAGTCGAACCTTTTTGGTAATCTAATCGCGAAGAAGTTAAACCCGAATCCGGTTATCATTTTATGTAAATTCTTTGTGTACCGTCCAGTTTTCGTGTGACCGTAACTTTTCCGTCGAAACTCCGATTAAGCCGAAACTGGCGCCCACGCTTCGAGCTCGGGACCGAGTACGTTTTCTGTGTTTTAGCGGAAAACTGGTTCGGCCTCGAGTTGGGAGAAAAAGTGGTCGCAAGTTCTGCGGTTCGTCATTTTATGTGAAATTTCCTGGAATCTGCCACTGTTTTGCGTGGACCGTAACTTTTTACTCGTAACTCGTTTTGAGGTGATTTTGGTGGCCATAGTTCCCTATTCGAGTCGGGAAGGTTTTTCGTGTTTTGCCGAAAGTCTGATTTAAACCGTAGCTAGGCTGTCTTGGACCGTTTTTGCAGCTGGACCGAAACTGGCAGTTTCGGGTAACCGTTCGTATTTAATTCATAGTTAATTATAGAAAAATCGTTAGGAGGCGTGTAATATATCCTCGGAAAGGTATTTCAGGGCACTTTTCAACCGTGTAATAAATCTGAGTTTTTTCTGGAGTTTTAGTGGTCAAATCAGGTCCCGAACAGACCTGTTCGGTGTGACCGAAAGTTAGTTTTAGTGACAGTTTTGGGATGTGTCGCGTCGTGGGGTCCGGGTCTCGTATTGACGTATTTTATCGTACGTTTAGGTGCCGGAAAGTGATCGTCGTTGTGTGGAGCTACTTACTATTTTTAGCTAGGCGCGCACCCGAGGTGAGTTCTCTCACTACAATTAATTAATAGTTGTCTATTATTACTGTAGCACGTGTGTGAAAATTGTATGCGGGATTGTTGGGGGCTAGATAGTGGGACGTCTAGTTAACATTATGTGCTACATTATTCGGCTGGGCCGAGTCCCGACGGGGACGGAGGTGTTTTACGCAGTAGGCGTAAAAGGGGCGTTTACGCAGTAGGCGTAAAAAGGATGTCACACGCAGTAGGCGTAAAACGGGTGTTTCCCGCAGTAGGCGGAAACGTGCGGCGGGGGCCGTAGACCCGACATCCGCCCGGGGATTTTTTTATGTGGTGGTTATTATACTTGTTTATGATTTGTTCGTAGACTTGTATGTGGTGGTGTGATCCTTTTTGCTTTAGGGGTAATATGAGATAACCATTGTTAATTGTTGTGTTTGAATTCACTAAGCTTCGTGCTTACCCCTCCCAATTTACAGTGGCTGCAGGTACAAGTGGTACGAAGGCATGACTGGCACACACTGACGCGCAAGATGGATGAGTCGAAGGATTTGCTTATTAAACATTTTCCCGTTATTGAATAAACAATTTAATTTCCGCTGTTGACTTATGTTTTAATAACGCTCGTGATTGCAATTATTATTTTGGGTTTAATAAATGGAGACTTATTATTAAATATGCGCGTTTAAAAATTTTTTAAATTTTTTTAAATTTTGGGGCGTTACAAAAACAATAACCATTGCACCATACGCATTGGTTAGTAAATCAACAGAGGCTACAGAAAGACCGAGAAATGAGAGAGCAATAGAGGAGAAGAAGAAGGAGAAGAAGAAAATGGTGATGGTTGATAGCGAAGAAGACGAGCTAATAGAGGAATAAATAACTCTTGCGTCATTAGCTAAATCATTGGCTCTATTGACAAGAGAGTTCAAAGGTAACCAAAGAAATTTTGGAAATGACAGATATAGCAGAGACAACCAGAGAGATAGAAGAGATGATGGAAGAAGAGAAGAATCAAGTGATCGACAGAGGTCAGACTACAGAATTGATGACCAACAGAGGTCGAGCGACAGAAACTACAGTGGAAATGACCGACAGAGGTCAGATGACAAGGTAGGCCACACACAAGAATGCTACAAATGTGGTAAGCCTGGTCATTACGCAAAAGAGACTCACTGAAGGCACGACCTAAACAAGACTTTTGCAAACAACATTCTAGTATTCATAGATCTTCTTGTAATAGGAAATCTAATGTTAGGAAAGAATGTAATGCCTCTGTGGTTCAGTTCAATAAATTCAATGAAAAGTTCAAACAAATCACGTCTCATATTAAATACTGCCATTGCTTTGATCTTATGTTCAAATTGAATAATCACTTCTCAAGTCTAGATTGCTTACTCTCCACTAAAATTCAAACTCCAAAGTCAGAACCTAGAGAGAAACAATCTGATTTTTCTACAAAAGATAAAATGTATTTCAAGAATGCTAAGGCAAACTTGAAAAATTCTAACAATATTGGACCCATATGGATATGGGTACCTAAGTCTCTGTGATTGTCTTACAGAAGCGGTTTGTGCCAATTTGGTATCTTGACTCCGAATGCTCAAGGCACATGACTGGCGACAGAAGTTTACTATCCACGTACAAAGAAACACACGATGGTGGATCTGTAACTTTTGGAGACGACAAGAAGGGACACATCAAAGGCTATGGAGTCATACAGAAGGAAAACGTCTCTGTATACAAAGTTGCATATGTGAATGGCCTTAAACACAATCTACTCAGTGTAAGTCAACTCTGTGATACAGGATTCGATGTGTTATTCAAAAGAACTTTCTGCTCTCTGCAAAGTGAAGACACAGGAATGGAACTTCTGCCAGCCGAAAGAAAAGGTGATCTGTATCTGATGAATTTTTGTTCAACAACCAAGGACAAAGTTTGCCTTGTAGCTTGCGAAAGTAAAGAAGCCTGGTTATGGCATAACAGGTTCTGTCACTTGAACTTTCACACATTAGATAAACTGGTAAAACTTGATCTAGTTAAAGGTTTCCCTAATGTTAAATTTAATAGGGATCACTTGTGTTCTGCCTGTGAAATGGGAAAACTCAGAAGAGCTTCCCACAGAGGTAAAACAGATGTGTCTCTTGCACTAGACCTCTGTACATGCTTCATGTTGACCTCTGCGGTCCCATTGCCATACAGAGCCTAGGTGGCAAGAAATACATACTTGTCTTAATTGATGAGTATTCGTGTTTCACATGGGTTGAATTTATTCGAAAGAAATCGGATGTTCCAATCATCTTGATTAATCTAATGAAAAGAATCCAAGTTCTTTATGAATGCAGAATACAGAAGTTAAGAAGTGACAATGGCACAAAATTTAAAAACTCTGTCATTGAAGCCTATCTTTCTACATAAGGAATATCACAGAACTTCTCTGCAACACGCACTCCACAGCAGAACGGCATAGTCGAAAGGAAGAATTGAACGCTCGTGGAGGCAGCAAGAGTTATGCTATCAGCATGCGTATTACCGATGAACTTTTGGGCAGAAGCGATTTCTATCGCATGTTATACACAAAATCGTTCAACCATTGTGAAAAGACACCTCAAGACTCCTTACGAATTGATCAACAAAAGGCGGCCAAACATCAAATTTTTTCATGTGTTCGGATGTAAATGCTTTGTTTTAAACGACAGAGATTCAAGAGGAAAGTTTGAGGTAAAAGCTGACGAAGGCAAATTCATTGGATACTCTGCCACTTCCAAAGCCTACAGAGCATTCCTTACAAGATCTCGCAAAATCGTAGAAAGTATCAATGTTTCTTTTGATGATTCATTCCAAATGACTTTTAAGCAAATCAGTTCAGAACTCGAACTTAAAAGGGAAACCTCTGACATCTCGCAAACGAAAGAAGACTTAAATCTTCTATTTTTAGAGATGTTCCACGATGACATTGATCCTTCTGTTGGAACCATCAGAGTTTCTGAAGAACCATCCTCTGTCGGACAAAATCCTACAGGTGTGACTCTAACTGCTCCAAATAATGCTTCAACTTCTTCTGTAAATACTACAGATGCAAATGCCGAAGAAGAAAATGCAGAAGATGAAACATCAAGAAAAACGACCACGGAAGCTTCTGAAAAACAAACTCCACAATCCACAGAAGAACCAATTACAGAGGAAATTGAGGACCAAGACTATACGTCCTCAGAGGAACAAACTCCACCACCACTCATACCAATCATTCCACAAATGGTAGAATCAACTACCAAGGCAAGAAGAACGACAAAGGCTACATAAGAAGAAGATCCACAAGAAGCTTCTGAAAAAAGGTTCGATGACATTGATGACCATCTTCCACGCACCACTCAGTGGACAAAAAGCCATCCTCCAAGCCAAATAATTGGAGAACCTTCTGACTCTGTAAAAACCAGGTCTGCCACTGCTAATTTTTGTTTCTTTACAAATTTTATTAGTGTGATAGAACCAAAGAAGATTTCTGAAGCCCTAGATGACCCAAACTGGGTAGACGCCATGCAAGAAGAACTTTTGCAGTTTGAGCGTAACAGAGTATGGACTTTAGTACCTCTGTCACGAGGGAAACAGGCCATTGGGACTAAGTGGGTCTACAGAAATAAGAAGGATGAAGATGGAGTGGTTATCAGAAACAAAGCACGATTGGTGGCCAAGGGTTATAGACAAGAAGAAGGCATAGATTACGATGAGACTTTTGCTCCTGTTGCACGGCTCGAAGCAATAAGAATATTCTTAGCCTTCGCAGCTCACAGAGGTTTTAAATTCTATCAGATGGACGTAAAATCAGCTTTTCTCAACGGTGAAATCCAAGAAGAGGTTTACGTAAATCAGCCACCAGGGTTTGAAAGCTCAAAATTCCCAAGGCATGTATACTACCTTGAAAAGGCTCTATACGGACTGAAACAAGCTCCAAGAGCATGGTACGAACGACTTTCTACCTTTCTTCTAGTAAATGGCTACAACAGAGGTACAACAGATACTACCCTATTCTATAAACGTAAAAACAGTGAAATAATGCTTGTACAAATCTATGTGGACGACATAATTTTTGGGTCTACTAATACAGAAGAGTGCAAAAGTTTTGAAAAACTCATGCATAGTGAGTTTGAAATGAGTATGATGGGAGAATTAACATTCTTCCTCGGACTCCAAGTCAAACAAACATCAGAGGGAATTTTTATAAATCAGGCCAAATATGTCTCTGACATTCTTTTCAAGTATAGCCTCTCTGATACCTCTGCAATGAAAACTCCAATGGCCACTGGAAATAAGTTATCCTTAGATCGAGATGGCATCTCTGTAGAATGCACTCTCTACAGAGGCATGATTGGATCTTTGTTATACTTAACTGCAAGCAGACCTGACATTATGCATTCCACATGTCTTTGTGCACGTTATCAAGCTAATCCTAAGAAATCACATTATGATGTTGTTAAAAGAATCTTTAGATACCTAAAGGGGACCAAAAATCTTGGTCTCTGGTATCCACAGAACTCTGGCTTTTGTCTTAAAGCTTATACAGATTCATACTATGGAGGTTGCATGCTCGACAGAAAGAGTACCTCTGGGAGTTGTCAATTCCTAGGCGGTAAACTAGTCAGTTGGACCTCCAAAAAGCAGAACTGTGTATCAACATCTATGGCAGAAGCTGAATACGTTATTGCTGCTAGTTGTTGTTCTCAGGTTCTATGGATGAAGACTCAGCTAAAAGACTACGGCCACATTCTATTCAAAATACCCATCTTCTGTGATTCCAAAAGTGCCATTGCCATCTCTGCCAATCCTGTGCAACATTCCAAAACCATGCATATCGATATAAGGTACCACTTCTTGAAACATCATGTTGAACACGGTACAATCGAGATGCATTTCGTGCCAACAGAATATCAACTTGCAGACTTATTCACCAAAGCCTTAGACGAGAAAAGATTTAATTTCTTGGTGGGTAAGTTAGGAATGATTAATATGATGTGAAAATCCTCTATAAGTATAGATTTATCTTCTGTAAATAAGTATATATATCTATTTTACTTAACTTATTGCTTTGATTGATTTATTTCTGTATAAAAATTCTCAATCTTAAATAGTTCTTAATATCACAGAGCTTCTGTAAGTCTGCTCAGAACCTCTGACGACCTCAACAGAACCTCTGGAAAAACAAGACCTATGCTCAATACAAATCTTATCATTCTCTGATCCAAGCATAGATCAAGGGGGAGCAAAAGGAAATTACTTGATCTACAGAGGTGATTAGATCAAGGGGAGCAAAAAGGGACCCTGAAATGATTTACAGAGGTAAAACGTTCAAGGGGAAGCCAAAGAAGAATGTCGATGAATCTATATGTAAAGCCCGCACTCCGGTATGCCTTTTTCTTTATTATTTTTATTAATTTCTTTTTAAAATCTTCTCCCTAGCTTGGTGTTCGTTAGCAGAATTAGACGAAATGGGACAAAAAGTTAACGGGGTCAACTCGTTTTGGGTTTTATGCAAGGAAAGGAGGTTGAGGGGCCATTTGGGTCAATTCACCAAACTTATGCATGGGACCAGCCATATGACCGATCCCCTTCCCTCACCCCTTTCGTTTTTCACTTAAGCAACTCCCAAAAACCTTTTCCCCATTCCCCCCTTGTTGTGTGTTCGGCCAAGAAGAAAGCTAGAGAGAGAGTAATCGAAGAGAGAGAGAGAAAGAAAGAAATCGAGAGGGAAAGCGGGGCAAAGCGGATGGAAAGCTAGAGAGGGAAATCGAGAGGGAAAGCTAGAGAGACATATATGAGTGGACATATGTGTTGTGGGGCAAAGCGGACAATATTGTGTCGTGGTAAGAGGGGTGTTACACTATATCGACAGAAGTCAAACATCACTGCCGAGAAAAGAAGAACCAAAAAGGTATGTCTCTCGTACAAAAGGTTGTTGAAAACAGTTTTCTGGGACACAAATTGTCAAATATGTCCTAAATATACTATGGATAACATTTCAAAAATCAAAAGATCAAAAAGTTTCATAAAATTTGAGTTATGAGAAATTTGAGGTCATAGAGCCTCTGCTGAGCTCAACAGAGCTCTGCCAGAAATATGCTCTGAGATCACAAATTAACCCTCTATCGATCTTTTGGAATGTTATCTCGGAAACCGAATACATACACCATGACCTTCACGAACAAAACTTTTTCCATAACAGTTTTCTCGGACACCAACTTTCAAATATGTCCGAAAAACATCTCTTAAAACAGATCAAAAATTGGATGATCAGAAAATTTAATAGAATTTTTGTTATGAGATTTTTTCCCTCATAGAGCTTCTGCTGGCCCTCACAGAGCTTCTACAAGTTCCAACAGAGCCACAAAACCTCTGCGAGTAAAAATTCTTAACTAAAAATCCTATTGATCCTCTCCAGTGCCTTTGCAAACGTTTTGGTTAAAGAAGAACCCACAGAAGTCATGATAACAAAAAGATATATGAGAAAGGGATAAACATCAAGATTTTCAAAATCACAGAGCTTCTGTAAACCACAAAGGTTCTGTCAATCTGTTACTTGGGCATTACTGTAGTAATAACAGTTACTTTTACTGAGAGTGAATCTCATGTGGCTAAGAACAACCCCACGCGCCTAGCATTAATGGGCCGCGCACGACGTCCTGTCATCCTCTGACATGGCCTACGTGTCTCTTTTTCATTGGGCGTACATGGAACGTTTTCTGTGGAAAGTTGAACCCGCCATTCTAACTTGTGTACGGATTCCAAATTTTAATCCATTGCCATATATTTTTACTCTTTCGAATTCTACCATTTTACACTCATATAAAACCCAAGCTTACCTTCTCATAAAACCTTTACAAACTTTCATTCTTCTCCGGCGAAACCCTGCAAACACTTGCAAGAATCCTATTCTTCTTACCAAATGGCTTCATCTTCTCAAGCTATCTCCCCTGCACACTCTCCGGCGAACTCACCAGAACATTCACCTGCTCATTCTGAACATTCAGAAAACCCCCACCTTGCCAAAAGTATTGAACTAGAAGATTCCGGCGATTCAGCAGAATTTGCTCCGACCACACATCTTCAAAACTTCATAGCAAAGGATCATTTCGAAAAGGTACTACCAATCAAATCCAACAATTGCTATTTGGTCCCCTCACCCACTGCATTCGGCGAAGCCCATGCCATTCTTCTAAACATAATGGAAAATCATATCCTCTTCCCTCTACTCTCAAGAACCCCAAACAAAATTCCAGTTAGATATTTGAACCAGTTTTGGCAAAGTTGCCGATTTGATAAAGATGATTCTCTTATCAAAAGGTACATTTCAAGACCTGACAAATCTGAACATCTTGAAATCAAGTTCAATAGAACAATGTTCTCACTTGAATTCAACCTACCCACAAGGGGTCTTCTTGGATTGAAGAAATATGCAGAGCAACCAATAGACGACGAGATCTGTCGTTTCGTAGAAATGCTTGGGTACAACACCCAACTGAGGAAGAGAAATGACTTCCGCAGAGGCAGATTACCACCTCCGTGGAACACCTTACTCTCAATTCTTAATAGATGCCTGACAGGGAAGATAGGCAGTATTGACCAGAGCGCACATCAGATATTAATCCATTGCCATATATTTTTACTCTTTCGAATTCTACCATTTTACACTCATATAAAACCCAATCTTACCTTCTCATAAAACCTTTACAAACTTTCATTCTTCTCCGGCGAAACCCTGCAAACACTTGCAAGAATCCTATTCTTCTTACCAAATGGCTTCATCTTCTCAAGCTATCTCCCCTGCACACTCTCCGGCGAACTCACCAGAACATTCACCTGCTCATTCTGAACATTCAGAAAACCCCCACCTTGCCAAAAGTATTGAACTAGAAGATTCCGGCGATTCAGCAGAATTTGCTCCGACCACACATCATCAAAACTTCATTGCAAAGGATCATTTCGAAAAGGTACTACCAATCAAATCCAACAATTGCTATTTGGTCCCCTCACCCACTGCTTTCGGCGAAGCCCATGCCATTCTTCTAAACATAATGGAAAATCATATCCTCTTCCCTCTACTCTCAAGAACCCCAAACAAAATTCTAGTTAGATATTTGAACCAGTTTTGGCAAAGTTGCCGATTTGATAAAGATGATTCTCTTATCAAAGGGTACATTTCAAGACCTGACAAATCTGAACATCTGGAAATCAATTTCAATAGAACAATGTTCTCACTTGAATTCAACCTACCCACAAGGGGTCTTCTTGGATTGAAGAAATATGCAGAGCAACCAATAGACGACGAGATCTGTCGTTTCGTAGAAATGCTTGGGTACAACACCCAACTGAGGAAGATAAATGACTCCCACAGAGGCAGATTACGACCTCTGTGGAACACCTTGTTCTCAATTCTTAACAGATGCCTGACAGGGAAGATAGGCAGTATTGACCAGAGCGCACATCAGATATTAACCCTCATGTATGGGGTTTACTATGATCTCCCACTGGATTACGCGACCATAATGATGCAAGAGATCATCAACACCATCGACAGAAAGAACAACACCAGAAGGGTCAAAGAGAACGATCCTAACTTTCTACCACCTCTGGAATTCCAAAGAATACTGGGAGTTTTGTTCGAACCTCTGTTGCTGATACAGAACTGGCCAATGGAAGGGCCAATTCCCAAGCAGTTCCCAATGAACAAAAATACCCCCACTGATCATGTAGATGGCTACACACACTGCAGACCTTTGTCAAAGAACCTTCTAAGGTATGCCACGAATAAAACCCTTAAGAAAGAGTACATATGCGATCATAGAACTCCAAAACCGAGTCCTATGACACCCCCGCGTTTAGGTGTTCCCCTAGGAACAATGATTGCAGAACCTCTTTCCACTCAAGAAGAAAAAGATCACAAACTACCAAAATACATGGCTATTCAACTTAGCTTCTTAGCCAAACGTGCAGAGCTCATGGGAAAGAAGTCGTCTTCGAAATCTTCTACCTCTACTCCAAAATCAAAGAAGAGGAAAACTGAAGAAGGCACCTCCCCAAGCGCTGCAGAAGATCAACCTTCACCTCCTCATGCCACATAAATGGGCTCCACTACTCCTCCCTCTTCTCCAAAACAGAAGAAGAAAAGAAAATCGAAAACCACAGAGGAAGAGCACCAAAACCTAAGAGGAGGAAAACCAAAAAGAAGCATGGGAAATCACTTGAAAAATTGGTTACCATAGAAGAAGAAGCAACCGCAGAAGAAAGAACTGCAGAAGAAGAAGATGCAGAAGTAGAAATGACAGAAGAGGGATATCAATCACCCTATCAATCCCCAGATCGATTTGCTCACCAAGGAAACTTAAACGATTTCCTACAGAACCCTGACATTGCCCACACTCTAAATACAGTAGGGTGGACGGCACAACCACTCGACCACCACTCCCCAGAAGAACAATACTTTTCTATTTCTAGCATTGACACACACCTGCAAGAAGATGATCAAACACCCAGAGATCAATCAGCTGAGACACCTGTTATTCTACAGAACCCCTTCATTCAACAAGGATTGGACGTCCACAGAAGGAGTCCAAGCCCAGCTTCAGAAGAAATAGAACAAACAGAAGCTGAGTGGAATAGAGATGAAGTAACAGAGGCTTTAGAGAAAATAATAGAAAAAGGAAAAGAGGCCGAAGTTGTACAAGAATAGGGATTTAAAACAAGGGAGACAAGAATGGAGGTCTCAGAGGTAGATTCAGATGAAGAAGAAGCTGTCTGGATACGAGAAGGTCTCTATCATCCATATGTCATGAGATTATGCGGCTCTCATCCAATGTACGACTTCTTAGGCACAGAGCAAAGAACTTCAACAGAAGCTAGGGAAGAAGCACCAAGCCATCGGATAGCTACAGAAGCTGAAATGGTAGAAAATGATGTAGTGCTTGGATGCTTAACAGAGGAAGAAACAAGAAAAGATGCCTGGATTAATAGAGGCACACAACCAAAACCAACTCCCAGTGCAACCCACACATCTAACTCCGCAGATCTAGCTGCAGAAGGAGTTATTGAAAAAGAGGAGCACAGCTCGATCCAAACCCAACCCATCCAGCCAGAAGTCACTCTTTCGACTTCTGCGCCCACAGAAACCGGGGAATCCATTCCTAGGGAGTCTCCTCAAAGAGACTCACCTATTGTTCGTGATCAATCGCCCCAGATCACACTAGAACACCCCACAGAGGAATTCGTTTCCTCTGCCACGCACGAAATAGGGCCAACCCTTCTTTCAGAGAGAAGTAGTGAGCACAACGACGAAGAGACTATAGACAAGTCTCCGAGTCAACAGAAGGATAATCTAGTACCCACCTCTGAAGTGGATCTAGACAATGTCATTCACAGAACTTCTGTAGAGTCTGAAGCACTAGATTCTTCTGCTCGAAGATCAGATGGAAATCCTTCCACCCCCATCGTACAAACAAGGGTGAACGAAGGTGTCCCAGGAACAGGGACTCACTCTGGAGAGGAATGTGTTCCTCCAGAGGTTACACCAGGGACACAAGTATCAAGGGATGAGTTCCAAACCCTTGTCACCTCTGTGAACCAAACCATGAAAGAGTTGCAAAGCTCTTTCACATCTTTTGCAGAGAAAACATCAACGGCCTTGCTGAATCTGAACACCAAAATGGACAATCTGTCCACAGAGGTGAAAACGGCCATCACAGAGATGAAATCTTCTGCTCAAACAACTGCCACAACTACATCCACTTCTGCTGCTAAAGATTTTGGAATAGCTGCAACATCAGCATTCAAGGAATCAGTCAAACATTTCCTTGAACAAATGAACAAGCAATCCAACAAATCACAGAGCATCACACATGCAGAACTACAGAAGGCTCTGCAAAACGTTCAAGAAGAGGCAATGCGCAACACTACAATGATGCAGCCAAAAGATTACATGACCAGAGCACAGCTGACAGAGCTCGGGCAGAATGTCATAAACCACGTCACATAAGTCATTGTCTCCTTTACTACTGCAAATGCCAACTACGTCAAAGAATTCTGAAAAAGTGTCGACAGAATGCGCTTCAACACAGAAGCAGAGCTTGCAACTCTAATCGGCCTCTGTGATGATGTATGTGCAGAGGGTACTTCTGATAAGAGTCAGGATGACTCTGATGATGACCATCCTGGTCCATCAGATCATCCTGAGGGGGAGAATATAAGGGAGAAAGCTACGACCAGAGGACTACAAGCTCCACCAATCGCAGCAGAACCAATCAGCCAAGCCCCTCCAGAACAAACCCAAGATCAAAAGACCACAGAGACAACACCCATCTCTGTGGAATCAACTTCTGAAGAAACCAATATTCCAGAAGCTGATCAGCAAACCACAGAGGCAACAACCACCCCTGTGGTAATCAACTTGGAAGAAAGACCTTCAACAGAATCAACAGAAAAACCCCAAACCATACCAAGAAGAAAGTCGATTGCCACCAAACCAAAAAGAGCAACGACCTCTGCTTCTTCTATTATGAGAAAGATGCACAATACAATGACTGAACGAATGGCGCAGAGAGAAGAAGAAAGTCACAAGTTCACATTAGCTTTCAAAATGGCAAGAAAATTCGATATCCAACCTTCACCAAGAAAAACCGAGCTTACAGAAGAAGTCACCAAAGAACCTCCAACAGAGGTTACAGAGCAAAGAAAGCCAACAGAACCAACGCCACAAAAGTCCTCTCAAACACAAGTGTCAAAACCTACAGAGGCAACCCCCATCATTCCAACAGAAGCACCAAAAACCAAACCTACAGAAGCAACAGGTTCTGCACCTCCAAAAGCCAAAGACAAGGGAAAGGCAAAAATGACAGAAGAGCCCAAGAAAAAGAAATCAGTACCCAATCCTACAGAAAAACTGATGAAAAGCTCCTTTGATGCCTTTCAAACTCCAAAGCCTGAAGAAGAGGACTGGGCATATGGATTGAAGCCTCTATCAGACATTCCTCAATCAGGAAGAGCTGCAGAAGTTGTTCAACAGATGGAGAGTCTCAGAAGACGAGTACCACCACATGGTCCAACATACGAAGAAATGGAAGAAGTGGTGTACAAATATCTCTACAAACAACCCTTTCAGAACCTCCATCCAACAGACCAAATCACAAATCTGAACATCAGAGAAGAATTTGAGAACATCTTCAGCAGAACAAAGCCAAGAACTAAAGCAGAAGTCTTCTCAATTCATAAAATCAAAAAGGTAATCTTCTGCAGATTCTCCTTCACAAGAACCTATCCAAGAGTCAGGTACAATCTTTACAGAGTCAAAGGGTAAACAATTCATAAACCACCTTCGCTGATGCTGACATAGGGAATCTGAATCCCTATGATCTACCTGAACTTCTGCAATGGACAAAGGACAACTACAACACAGAGCCAAACACCGGAGCCTATCAAGTGTTGATAAAAGCAATGAGGGAAAAGCTTTTGATCTACAGTATGATAGATTTTCAACTGGGAAAGGATCTTGGTCTCAAACATCTGAATTTACGACCACCAGAGGATCGCTGCCCACCCGACACCGTGCCCAACTCAATCATTACAGAACCAAGATTCGGGTTAGTATTTCAAACCCCACAAGGCGAAGTCAAACTGTTTGTGCGCATGGACTGTCAGAAGTACGCAACTAGTACTCTGAACAAGTTCAGAGCAAGCCTTGTAAAATACAGAGATACAGAGAAAATGAATAGAGATGCTGCAGATACTTTCATCAGAGAGATTGATGCCACAATCCGCCTAAGAGAACTCTGCATCAGTTTATACAAAGAGATCAGAAGAATCGGAAGAGACAACAGAAGCTACAACGATTTCAAAGATGCCAAAATCTGATTCTCAAACCTCAAATCTCTGCAAACCAAGTCAAAGTCTATCTTTCATTGTACTCAAATGTAAAATGCCTCTGGCATATTTCTGAATGAAAGAACTTTCGAGGTATTGTTTAACCTCTGTCTTATCTAACTTATCCTAACTAATTGTTGGTCCCATTTAGGACAAGCAAACAATAGAAGAACAGTTCATATATAAATAGAGATAAGATGAACAATAAGAATAACGATAAAAATAACTCATCTCATATTCATTGATGAATTATATGGAGAGGAAAATGAAGAACACCACACTTTACATTTTAGATGACTCTCATGAGATTAGTCAGTGTGTGTTTTTGTGTGTTACTCCAAAAATGACCTAAATGATAAATGAAACCCTAAACTTCTTTTTAAAGGGTCCATTTACAATAAAAGGCTCAAGCCCATAAAGCTAACTAAAAAGCCCATACACTTTTTCTTTATAAAACATTTATTTAAATTAGGAGCTAATTTAATCTAACAGAGTTTGTCAACCCAGAAGCTGCATACCAAATGATCTCAGAGATTGATGCCACTCTGCGATTCAGAGACCTTGTCATTTACGTCTACAACGAACTCAAGACCAGCAGCTCTGGAAAGAAGATAAATGATTTTCCCAAGGCCAAAATCTGGCCTTTTTGCTCTCTTGGTCTTGTTTATCATGTAATTTTTTCTCTGTAATGCCTCTAGCAAAAAATATTAATGAAAACACATTTTTACAGAGGTTGAAATTTACACCACTTGTCCATTTTAGCTTAAGTTCCTTTTGCTCTGTAATTTTTCCTTTTTCAATACGTAGGGGGAGATTGTTAGCTCCATTTCTTATTTTGTAAAAGTATTGAAAAAATAGCTAAGGACAAGACCGCAGAAGACCTCTGCCGATCATTTCACCGAGACCTCTTCGCACAAGCTTCAAGCCTCTGTCGTTCAGTCTTCCGAATGTTCAAGCCTAACCTGAAGATCAACCTCGGACAACAGAGCCTCTGTGAAGCCTCACAGAGCCACCGTGTGGCCAACCTCTATGAAGATTGGACTTTTGCATTTCAAGACAAAGAAGCTCGTGCCTTTCACTTGGGTAAACCGTACGAAGATTTTCATAGTACAACACGATGTAAAACTTTCCAGGTGTCACCATTTCATTGGTGGCAGCCTTTACTTTATACAACCACGCCACTATATGTAGTGAGCACTACCCTGCATGTTAATGATCACAAACACATAGGTTCAGTATAGTGAGAGAGAATTATTGGAGAGTAATTCACACACTAATGTGCGTTCTTGGTGTAATGCTTTCTGGAAGATCTAATGAGAGATGTGTTGGTCCCGTAAGGGTTATACAAGTTTGTAGAAGGGGGGGGGGGGTGAATACAAACACACGATTTTTACTTTTCTAAATTGTTTATTGATATGTATCAAACAATTTACAACTTGTTGCGGAACAAGATTAAGGAATAAACCTAATCTAAACAAGTTAAGAGAAACACTAAGTTTTCTTGCACTAGAAATAAGATAGAAAGGAGATAAGAATATTAAGGGTAATATTCTAACACATAAAATAGTAAGAAGAAAGAAATGGCCGAGAACTTCATTTCTGAACTAGGGTTTCCTTTATATACTGCATGCATTGAATGCACATCAGTATCACTTTACATGTGGCAGCAGCTGATTGGTTGCATGGTTTGACCTCGGTAGACAACCTAGTAGCCGCATGATGAACAGTGTAAATCAGAGTTGGTTGTACGATTATGGACAAAATGGATGTCCATTCTGACATTTCGTACGGAGGCGTGCAAGGGGGTAAAACAAAAGTAACTTGTAGAGGAAACTTCATGATCAGCGTTCGCTGAATAGTTCTTTATCAGCGAGTGATAAAGTTCAGCGTTCGCTAAAGTCTTCTACTTGAAACTTCACGTTGAGTGGACAGGTCTTGGCTTCGCTGATATCCGCATCAGTTCATTAGTAGACTTGTCGCTGGTTCTTTGGATTGATCTTCGACTTCAGCGTAGAACATTGTTGACGTGAAACTTGTCTTCAGGGATCATAAGTAAACAATACATTCTATCAGCGATCATTAGTGAGGCTGAACAGGCTCAGGCTCACTGATGAACAGTTTCGCTTAATGTAACAAATAAATAACTTGTATTCCCTACCAGCGGTAATGAAACAGTCTTAGTACTTATCAACGATAGTAAAACACTTATACATAATGTCTACTTACAATTTTCACTAAATGAAGTGAATGACCGATAGAGGTCAACAGAAGAGATGACAGAAGAGGAGAAGAATCAAGTGGCCGACAGAGGTCAAGTGATAGAAATTACAGAGGGAATGACCGACAGAGGTCAGATGACTCGGTAAGCCACACGCAGCAAGAATGCTACAAGTGCGGCAAACCTGGTCACTATGCAAATGAATGTAGATCAGAGAAAGGCGGAGACCTACAGAAGTCCAATGATCGAACAGGAAACACTCCTCAAGGGTGTTTTAACTGCGGAAAACCAGGCCATATTGCGAATGAATGCAGAAGCAGATCAAATCGCCCACAGAGGGACTCTGCTTTCTACAAAAAGAAAGCCGAATATTATGCTAAAAAATCCTTAATGGAAAAAGGACATTCTGAGGAGAACACAGAAGACTTCCAGTCAGACCCTACTTCTGACGATGAACATACCGCCAATGCCCTCTTCTGTGGCATGGCAGAAGTCAACTCTTGCACTGACTCTGAGGTATCTACTTCAAATTCCAACTCTGGTATTACCTCTGTAGATGATAATACACTTAGAATTAACATTGAATTAATTGAACTGAAAGAGATAAATCAAAGTATTCAGCAAAGACTCACTTTCAATGAGAGAGAAGCACGGCTTCTCACTCAAGAAAAAGCAAAGATTTTTGAGGAAAAAGAGAGAATAGAAAAGAAATGGAACAAAACTCTAGATCCTTTAAAAAAACAAATTTCTGAATTAACCAATACTTTAAAAGATAAAACAAAAGAACTTTCAGTTTCAAGGAGCGAAACTACTGACATAAGAGCTCTTAAAGAATACTTTCAAAGAGAAAGAGAGGTATTATGGCAAGATTTACTCAGAAGAGAAGTTTTGCTTAAAAACTATAAAGATGCACAGAAAGTTTATGAAAAAATAAACTCACAAATAGGGAGACGAGGTATAGGGTATGATGATATCACCCTAGGTGTTGAAGGCAAAAGAAACAAACCTCTGTCCTCGTTATTTGTGATTGGAAAAACAAACAAACCAGATTTTCCAAATCTAATCTCTGTAAGCAAACGGGCGAAAATCTCTGTGGATCCTTACTTGAAGAAACATAAGAAGATGATTAACGTGTGGTTTGAAAACACAGACTCATCATCTTCAACCTCTGTCAATAGAGGTATCAAACCAAAGAAATATCTGAAAACACAAGATCAGATTGGTATCTTCAAGTTTGGTAAACCAGAGACCCAAACACAGGTTGCTTTTGTCTGTTTGATAAACGTTGAAAAGAAGTTATCAGCAGAAGCTCCTGAGTTTAAACCCATTTTTTCAGAAGAAAACTTTAAAAATTTAATTGAAAAAGAAATTTTGGAAATATGGAAATCAAACGTTTTTAGAAAAATTTTGTACATCTTCTATAGATAAAACTCTCACTGAAGAAATCTTATTAGAAACCTCTGCAATCTATGAAAACTATTCTACAGAGGAAGAAAGCTCGTACGATACATGCTCAGAAAATCCAGCCTCTATTGAAAGAATTGACTCAACCTCTGTATACGAGGACGATTCATCCTCTGACGAGTCAGAGACTGATTTCAAATCAGGGATAATTCACTGTGACACAGAGGATGTCAAATTCTCCTCTGAAGTTCCTCACAGAACTATTTCTCCAAAAGAGAAACTCACAGAGATTCCAATCTGCCAAGATTTTCTAAATTTGAATCTACATATCAAAACCTCTGCTGAGCTTAAAATGTTACAGAAGACCTCTATTGATCCTATAAGTTCTAGATTTTCAAAACCCAAGGTTAATAAATCTTTTTCTTCTGTGACAGTGATGAAAGAAGTTCACCACATAAGCAACCCACAGAAGGCAGGTCCTAAACAGAGCTTTTGCAAACAACATTCGAGTATTCATAGATCTTCTAGTAATAGGAAATCTAATGTAAAGAAAGAATGTAATGCCTCTGTGGCTGAGTTTAAAAAGTTCAATGAAAAGTTCAAGCAAATTACATCTCATATTCAATACTGTCATTGCTTTGATCTTATGTCTAAACTTAATAATCATTTTTCAAGTCAAGTCTGTTTACTCTCTACGACAATTCAAAAGTCAAATCCCACGAAGAGACAATCTGACTCTTCTGCAGAGAACAAAATGTATTTCAAGAATGCCAAGGCAAACTTGAAAAACTCTAACAATATCGGACCCATATGGATATGGGTACCTAAATCTCTTTGATTGTCCTGCAGAAGAAGTATGTGCCGATCTGGTATCTAGACTCCGGATGCTCAAGGCACATGACTGGTGACAGAAGTGCACTATCCACGTACAAAGAAACACAAGATGGTGGATCTGTGACTTTTGGAGACAACAAGAAAGGACACATAAAAGGCTATGGAGTCATAAGAAAAGAAGACGTTTCTGTATAAAAAGTTGCATATGTGGATGGCCTTAAGCACAACCTACTCAGTGTAAGTCAACTTTGTGATACAGGATTCAATGTGTTGTTCAAAAGAACTTTCTGCTCTCTACAAAGTGAAGAAACAAGTATGGAACTTCTGCGAGCTGAAAGAATAGGTGATCTATATCTAATGAACTTCAACTCAAAGAACAAGGACAAAGTTTGCCTTGTTGCCTGCAAAAGTGAAGAAGCCTGGTTATGGCACAACAGGTTCTGTCACTTGAATTTTCACACATTGGAAAAACTGGTCAAACTTGATCTAGTTAAAGGTTTGCCAAATGTTAAATTCAATAAGGATCATTTATGTTCTGCCTGTGAGATGGGAAAACTCAAAAGAGCTTCCCACAAAGGCAAAACAGATGTGTCTTGCACCAGGCCTCTGTACATGCTTCATGTCGACCTCTGCGGTCCCATTGCAATACATAGCCTAGGTGGCAAGAAATATATACTTGTCTTAGTTGATGAGTATTCACGTTTCACATGGGTTGAATTTATCAGAAAGAAATCATATGTTCCAATTATATTGATAAATCTAATGAAAAGAATCCAAGTTCTTTATGACTGCAAAATACATAAGTTAAGAAGTGACAACGGCACAGAATTCAAAAACTGTGTCATTGAAACTTATCTTTCAACAGAAGGAATTTCACAGAACTTCTCTGCAGCTCGCACTCCACAACAGAACGGTGTTGTCGAAAGAAAGAATCGAACACTTGTGGAAGCCGCAAGAACTATGATGTCAGCATGCGGATTATCAATGAACTTTTGGGCAGAAGCAATTTCTACTGCGTGTTATACTCAAAATCGATCAACCATTGTGAAAAGACACCTCAAGACGCCTTACGAATTGCTTAACAAACGGCGGCCAAACATCAAATTTTTCCATGTATTCGGATGCAAATGCTTCGTCTTAAACGACAGAGATTCAAGAGGAAAGTTTGATGTGAAAGCAGATGAAGGCAAATTCATTGGATACTCTGCCACTTCCAAAGCCTACAGAACATTCCTTACAAAGTCTCACAAGATTGTAGAAAGCATCAATGTTTCTTTTGATGATTCATTCCAAATGACTTCTGAGCAAATAAGTTCAGAACTCGGAATTAAAGGGAAATTCTCTGACATCTCAGGAACAAAAGAAGATTTGAATCTTCTCTTTTTGGAGATGTTACACAATGACATTAATCCTTCTGTCGGAACCATCAGAGTTTCTGAAGAACCATCCTCTGTCGGACAAAATCCTACAGGTATGACTCTAACTGGTCCAAATAATGCTTCATCTTCTTCTATAAATACTACAGATGCAATTGCCGAAGCAGAAGAAAGTGCAGAAGATGAAACATCAAGAAAAACGACCACATAAGCTGCACAAACCACAGAAGAACCAATTACAGAGGAGATCGAGGACCAAGACTATACATCCTCAGAGGAACAAACTCCACCACCACTCGTACAAATCATTCCACAAACGGTAGAATCAACTACCAAGGCACGAAGAACATCAGAGGCTGCACAAGAAGAAACACAAGAAGCCTCTGAAGAAAGTTTTGATGACATTGATGATCATCTTCCACGTACAACTCAGTGGACAAAAAGCCATCCTCCAAGGCAAATAATTGGAGAACCTTCTGACTCAGTAAAAACAAGGTCTGCCACTGCTAATTTTTGTTTCTTTACAAATTTTATTAGTGTTATAGAACCAAATAAGATTTCTGAAGCCCTAGATGACCCAAACTGGGTAGACGCCATGCAAGAAGAACTTCTGCAATTTGAGCGTAACAGAGTATGGACTTTAGTACCTCTGCCAAGAGGGAAACAGGCCATTGGGACTAAATGGGTCTACAGAAACAAGAAGGATGAAGATGGAGTGGTCGTCAGAAACAAAGCAAGATTAGTAGCAAAATGATATAGACAAGAAGAAGGCATAGACTACGATGAGACTTTTGCCCCTGTCGCACGTCTCGAAGCAATAAGAATATTCTTAGCCTTCGCAGCCCACAGAGGTTTTAAAGTCTATCAGATGGACGTAAAATCAGCTTTTCTAAACGGTGAAATCCAAGAAGAGGTTTACGTAAATCAGCCACCAGGTTTTGAAAGCTCAAAGTTTCCAAGGCATGTATACTACCTTGAAAAGGCTCTATACGGACTGAAACAGGCTCCAAGAGCATGGTACGAACGACTTTCTACCTTCCTTCTAGTCAATGGCTACAACAGAGGTACAACAGATACTACCTTATTCTATAAACGCAAAAATAGTGAGATAATGCTTGTACAAATATACGTAGATGACATAATTTTTGGGTCTACAAATTCAGAAGAGTGCAAAATTTTTGAAAAACTCATGCAGAGTGAGTTTTAAATGAGTATGATGGGAGAATTAACATTCTTCCTCGGACTTCAAATCAAACAATCTTTAGAGGGAATTTTTATAAATCAAGCCAAATATGTCTCTGACATACTTTTAAAATATAATCTCTCTGATACCTCTGCAGTGAAGACTCCAATGGCCACTGGAAATACGTTATTCTTAGATCCAAATGGTATTTCTGTAGAATGTACTCTCTACAGAGGCATGATTGGATCTCTGTTATACTTAACAGCAAGCAGACCTGACATTATGCATGCCACATGTCTTTGTGCACGTTATCAAGCTAATCCAAAGAAATCACATTATGATGCTGTAAAAAGAATCTTTAGATACCTGAAGGGGACCAACAATCTTGGTCTCTGGTATCCACAGAACTCTGGTTTTAGTCTTAAAGCTTATACAGATTCAGACTATGGAGGATGCATGCTCGACAGAAAGAGTACCTCTGGGAGTTGTCAATTCCTAGGTGGTAAACTAGTCAGTTGGACCTCCAAGAAGCAGAATTGTGTCTCCACATCCACTGCAGAAGCTGAATACGTTGCTGCCGCTAGCTGTTGTTCTCAGGTTCTATGGATGAAGACTCAGCTAAAAGACTACGGCCACATTCTGTTCAAAATACCCATCTTCTGTGATTCCAAAAGTGCTATTGCTATCTCTGCCAACCCTGTGCAACACTCAAAAACCAAGCATATCGATATAAGGTATCATTTCTTGAAACATCATGTTGAATACGGTACAATCGAAATGCATTTCGTGCCCACAGAATATCAACTCGTTGACTTATTCACCAAAGCATTAGACGAGAAAAGATTCAACTTCTTGGTGGGTAAGTTAGGAATGATTAACATGGTGTGAAAATACTCTGTAAGTATAGCTTTATCTTCTGTAAATAATAAGTAAATACATTGCTTAATTTATTGCTTTGATTGATTCTACTTCTGTATGTAAATTCTTAAAACCTTAAATAGTTCTTAAAATCATAGAGTTTCTGTAAGTCAACTCAGAACCTCTGACGACCCCTACAGAACCTCTGAAAAACATGACCTATGTTATATGCAAAACTTATCATTCTTTGATCCAAGCATAAGTCAAGGGGGAGCAAAAGGAAATTACTTGATCTACAGAGGTGATTAGATAAAGGGGGAGAAGAAGGGAACCCTGAAATGATCTAAAGAGATAAAACTTTCAAGGGAAAGCCAAAGAAAAATGTCGATGACTCCATATCGACAGAAGTCAGATATCACTGCCGAGAAAAGAAGAACCAAAAGGTATGTCTCTCGCACAAAAGGTTTTTGGAAAACAATTTTCTAGGACAAGAATTGTCAAATATGTCCTAAATATACTGTGAATAACATTTCAAAAATCAAAAGCTCAAAAAGTTTCACAAAATTCGAATTAGGAGAAATTTAAGGTCATAGAGCTTCTGCTGAGCTCAACAGAGGTTCTGTAAGAAATATGCTATGTGATAACAAATTAACCCTCTGTCGATCCTTTGGAATGTTATCTCGGAAACCGAAAACGCAGACCATGACCTTCTCGAACAAACCGTTTTTTTTAACAGTTTTCTCGGACACAAACTTTCAAATATGTCCGAAAAACATCTCTTAAACCAAATCAAAAATTGGATGATCAAAAATATTAATAAAATTTTTGTTATGAGATTTTTTCTCTCATAGAGCTTCTGCTGGCCCTCACAGAACTTCTGCAAGTTCCAACAGAGCCACAAAACCTCTGCGAAGCAAATTTCTTCACAAAAATCCGATTTTATCCTCTCCAATGCCTTTACAAATGTTTGGTTAAAGAAGAACCCCACAGAAGTCATGATAACAATGAGATATATGAAAAAGGGATAAACATCAAAGATTTTCAAGATCACAGAGCCTCTGTAAACTACAGAAGCTCTGTCAATCTGATTACTTGGGCATCTCTGTAGTAATAACGGTTACTTTTACTGCGAGTGAAACTCATATGGCTAAAATCAACGTCACGCGCCTAGCATTAATGGGCCGCGCACGACGTCCTGTCATATTCTGACAAGGCATACGTGTCCCATTTTCATTGGGCGTACATGGAACGTTTTTATTTGGAAAGTTGAACCCGCCGCTCAAACTCGAGTGCGGATTCCAAACTTTAATCCATTGCCATATATTTTACTCTTTCGAATTCTACCGTTTTACCATCCTATAAAAACAAAGCTTACCCTCTCATAAAACATTTTACAAACTCTCATCTTCTTCTCCGGCGAAACCCTGCAAAAAGCTTGCAAAAATCTTATTCTTAAAATCAAATGGCTTCATCTTCTCGAGCTACATCCTCTGAACTCTCTCCGGCGAACTCACTGGAACACTCCCCTGCACATTCAGAACATTCTGAAAACCCCAGCCTTGCAAGAAATATTGAACAACAAGATTCCGGGGACTCAGCAGACTTTGCTCCGACGACACACTTGCAAAACTTTATAGCAAAGGATCATTTCGAAGCCACTCTTCCTATCAAATCCAACAACTGCTATTTGGTCCCCTCACCCACTACTTTCGGAGAAGCCCATGCCATACTTCTGAACATCATGGAGAATCATGTCCTCTTCCCTCTACTATCAAGAACCCCGAACAAAATTCCAGTCCGTTATTTGAACCAATTTTGGCAAAGCTGCCGATTTGATAAAGACGATTCTCTTATCAAAGGGTACATTTCAAGACCTGATAAGTCTGAGCATCTTGAAATCAAGTTCAACAGAACAATGTTCTCACTTGAATTCAACCTACCAACAAGGGGTCTTCTGGTATTGAAGAGTTATGCAGAGCAACCAACAGACGAATAGCTCTGTCGATTCGTGGAAATGCTTGGGTACAACACCCAACTACGGAAGAGAAATGACTTCCGCAGAGGCCGAATACTACCTCTGTGGAACACTTTGTTCTCTATTCTTAACAGATGCCTGACAGGAAAGATAGGCAGTATTGACCAGAGCTCACATCAAATCTTGAGCATCATGTATGGGGTTTACTATGATCTTCCACTAGATTATGCGACCATAATGATGCAAGAGATCATAAACACCATCGACAGAAAGAACAACTCGAAAAGGGTCAAAGAGAACGATCCCAACTTTCTACCACCTCTGCAATTCCAAAGAATATTAGGAGTACTGTTCGAACCTCTGCTGCTAATCCAAAATTGGCCAATGGAAGGGCCAACTCCCAAACAGTTCCCGATGAACAAGAATACCCCCACTGATCATGCTGATGGCTACTCACACTGCAGACCTCTGTCAAAGAAGCTTCTGCAATACGCATCGAATAAATCCCTTAAGAAAGAGTATATACGCGATCATAGAACTCCTAAACCGAGTCCTATGACACCCCCGCGTTTAGGTGTCCCCCTAGGAACAATGATAGCAAAACCTTTTTCCACTCAAGAAGAAAAGGATCAGAAGTTAGCAAAGCACATGGCTATTCAACTCAGCTTTATAGCCAAACGTGCAGAACTAATGGGAAAGAAGTCTTCATCAAGAACCTCTGCATCTACTCCAAAAGCTAAGAAGAGGAAAACTGCAGAAGGCACCTCAACAAGCGCTGCAGAAGATCAACCCTCACCTCCTCATGCCAAAGAAATTGGCTCCTCTGCTCCTCCCTCCTCCCCAAAAATGAAGAAGAAAAGATCAAAATCAACAGAAGAAGGGGCACCAAATCCTAAGAGGAGGAAAACCAAAAAGAGGCATGGTAAATCACTTGCAAAGTTGGTAACCATTGCAGAAGAGGAAACTGCTGAAGAAGAAGTTGCATAAGAAGAAATGGCTACAGAAAGGTATCAATCACCCTATCAATCTCCAGATAGATTTGCTCACCAAGGAGACCTGAACGACTTCTTACAGAACCCTGAAATTGCCAACACCCTAAATACAGCAGGGTGGACGGCACAACCTCTCGACCACCACTCTCCAGAAGAACAAGATTTCTTCATTTCTGGCATTGACACACATCTGCAAGAAGATGACACAACACCCAGAAATCAACTAGCCGAAACCCCTGTTATTTTACAAAACCCTTTCATTCAAGGATTGGATGTCCACAGAATAAGTCCAAACCCAGCTTCAGAAGAAATAGAACAAACTAAAGCTGAATGGAACAGAGGTGAAATTACAGAGGCTTCTGAGAACATGATAGAAGAAGAGAGAGAAAAAGGGGCCGAAGTTGTACAAAAAGAGGGATTAGCAACAACGGAAACAGAAATAGAGATCTTAGAGACAGATTCAGATGAAGAAGAAGCTGTCTGGATACGTAAGGGTCTTTATCATCCACATGTCATGAGATTATTTGGATCTCATCAAGTGTATGACCAATTACGACCAGAGCAAGGAACTTCCACAGAACTTAGGGAAGAAGCAAGAAAAGATGCCTGGATAAATAGAGGCACACAACCAAAACCAACTCCCAGTGCAACCCACATTTCTGACACCGCAGGTCTAGCTACAGAAGGTGTCATTGAAAAACAGCAGCACAGCTCGAACCTCACCCAAACCATCCAGCCAGAGGTTATTCTTTCAACCTCTGTGCCCACAAAAACCGGGGAAACCATTCCTAGGTAGTCTCCTCAAAGAGACTCACCTATAGTTCGTGATCAATTGCCCCAGATCACAGAAGAACGCCCAACAGAGGAATTTGTTTCCTCTGCCACGCACTTATTAAGACCCACACTTCTTTCAGAGAGAAGTAGAGAGCACCATGACGAAGAGACTCTAGACAAGTCTCCGAGTCAACAGAAGAATATTCCGATACCCACCTCTGGAGTGGATTTGGACAATGTTCTTCACAGAACTTCTGTAGAGACTGAAACTCAGGTTTCTTCTCAAGGATCAGAAGGAAATCCTTCCATTCTCAACGTACAAACAGGAATGAAAGAAGGTATCCCAGGAACAGGGATTCACTCTGGTGACGAATGTGTTCCTCCGGAGGTTACACAAGGAACACAAGTATCAAGGGATGAGTTCCAAACCCTTGTCACCTCTGTGAACCAAACATTGAAAGAGTTGCAAAGCTCTTTCAAATCTTTTGCAGAGACAACATCACTGGCACTGCTAAACCTGAACACCAAAATGGACAACCTGTCCCCAGAGGTGAAAACTGCCATCTCACAGATGAAGTCTGCTGCTACCGCATCCACCACTTCTGCCGCAACAACTACTCCTTCTTCGATTGAGAACTCCATCAACAAGTTCCTTGATCAATTGAACAAACAGACTTCAGTATCAACGGGCATCACTCCTGCAGATCTACAGAAGGACCTACAAAAAGTTCAAGAAGAAGCCATGCGAAATACCATGCTGATGCAACCCTAAGACTACATGACAAGAGCACAGCTGACAGAGCTTGGGCAGAACGTGATTAATCAAGTGACAGAAGTCATCCTTTCCTTCACCACTTCCAATGCTAACTTCGTCAAAGATTTCAGAGCAAGTGTAGGAATGATGAAATTCAAAACAGAGGCAGAGCTAGCAACTCTTCTTGGCCTCTGTGATGATGTCTGTGAAAAGTTGATGGCAGCAGGAGCTGAATTACCGAACAAGCCCAACACTTCTTGCAGAGCAGAGGGTACTTATGATAAAAGTCATGATGATTCTGATGATGACCAACCTGGTCCATCAGATAATCCTGAAGGGGAGAATCTAAGAGAGAAAGCTACAAGCAGAGGAATACAAAGTCCACCAATCGCAGCAGAACCAATCAACCAAGCCCCTCCAGAAGAAATCCAACAACAAACCCAAAAGACCACAGAGACAACACCCATCTCTGTGGAATCATCTCCTGACGAAACCAAAACTCCAGAAGCAGAACAGCAAGCCACAGAGGCAACAACCGCCCCTGAGGTAATCATTTTGGAAGAAACAGATGAACAAACCACAGAGAAAACACCCACCTCTGTGGAAACACCCCAAACCATACCCAGAAGAAAGTCGATTGCCACCAAACCAAAAAGAGCAACGACCTCTGCTTCTGACGTTCTGAAAAGGATGCACACAACAATGAGTGATCGTATGGCGAAGAGAGAAGAAGAAAGGCACAGGTTCACTTTAGCTTTCAGAATGGCTAGAAGATTTAATGTCAATACTTCATCAACAGAAACTGAGCTCGCAGAAGAAGTCATCAAACAACCTCCAACAGAGGTTACAGAGCAAGTCAAGCCAACATAACCATCGCCACAAAAGTCCTCTAAATCACAATCGTCAAAATCCACAGAGGCAATCTCCATCAAACCAACAGAAGTGCCAACCTCAAAACCCACAGAAGCAACAGGTTCTGCCACGACAATAGCAAAAGATAAGGGCAAAGGGATACTGACAGAAGAGCCAAAGAAAAAGAAAACATTGCCAAAGCCAACAGAAAAACTAATGAAGAGTGCGTTTGACGCCTTTCAAACCCCAAAACCCGATGAAGTTGACTGGGCACATGGATTGAAGCCTCTGTCAAAAATTCCTCTAACTGGTAGAGCTGCAGAAGTTGTTCAACAGATGGAGAGTCTCAGAAGACAAATTCCACGACCTGGTCCAACACATGAAGAGATGGAAGAAGTGGTATACAAATACCTCTACAAACAATCCTATCAGACAAATCATCCAGTAGATCATGTGACAGATCCAAGGATCAGAGAAGAATTTGAGAACATCTTCATAAGAACAAAGCCAAGAACCAAAGCAGATGTCTTCTCAATTCACAAAATCAAAAAGGTGATCTTCTGCAGATTCTCCTTCACAAGAACCTATCCAAGGGTCAGGTACAATCTTTACAAAGTCAGAAGAGAGAACAATTTAGAATCTACCTTCGCTGATGCTGACTTAAGAAACATCAATCCTTACGATCTACCTGACCTTCTGCAATGGACAAAAGACAACTACAACACAGAGCCTAATACCAGAGCCTATCAAGTGTTGAGAAAAGCGATGAGGGAAAAGCTTCTGCTATACAGCATGATAGATTTTCAGCTGGGAAAGGATCTTGGTCTCAAACATCTAGATCTACGACCACCAGAAGATCGCTGCCCACCAGACGCTGTGCCCAACTCAATCATCAGAGAACCAAGATTTGGGTTAGTATTTCAAAACCCACAACACCAGGTTAAACTTTTTGTACTCATGGATTGTCAAAAGTACGCAACCAGTACTCTGAGCAAATTCAGAGCAAGCCTTGTAAAATACAGAGGTACAGAGAAAATGGATAGAGATGATGCAGATACTTTCATCAGAGAAATAGACTCAACAATCCGCCTAAGAGAACTCTGCATCAGATTCTACAAAGAGATCAGAAAAGTCGGCAGAGACAACAGAAGCTACAACGATTTAAAAGATGCCAAAATCTGATTCTCAGACCTCCAATCTCTGCAAACAAAGTTAAAGTTTATATTTCATTGTACTCAAATGTAAAATGCCTCTGGCATATTTCTAAATGAAAGAAATTTCGAGGTATTGTTTAACCTCTGTCTTATCTAACTTAGCCAAACTTAACTCAAGTTCAAATTTTTTATTTTTCACTACTTAGGGGGAGATTGTTAGCTTCAATCTTCCTAATCATAGAAGTATTTAGAAGTAGTGAAAAATAGGCTAAGTGAAGAAAGCCTCTTACAGAGGCTCTACCGACATTACCGAGAAATCAAGGTCAAGAAGCTACAGAAGCAGCAGAGGCTTCCTACAGAAGCTCTGTCATACGCACAAAGAAGACCAAACACTCGGAATCCGGCGAAGACTGCTCCACAGAGGACCAGACCGCAGAACCTCTGTAACTCATTACAGAGCCTCTGTGGTCCTCACTGAGGCTCGAAGATATTTATAATATCTTGCTACTGTTCCAAGACCTGTTCATCAACTTGCATGGAAAAGTACTGTCAAAACACGTGTCAAGCTCTGAGTGGACTCAATAGGGCATGGTACAAAATAGACGTCTGCGCCATTTAATGCATTTACCAATAGTACATCTGCTCCATTAAATGCGCCTGGCTCAAACAACTGCTCACACCATCCAGTTTACTATTCATGCCGTAAAAGGAACAGTGACCTACTTCATAGTCTTCTAAGAGTAGTATAAAAGGAAGTCTCATGTTGAGATCTTCCTAAGGACGAATACACAAGGAATCACTAATACTCTCAAGCTTGATTGTCAAATATCTGAGTGTTATATTCTCACACACACCAACAGTTCTTAATCTGTTCTTCGTGTTGTTATTATATATTGAATAACAGTAACTATTCAAGAAATCCTTTTCATTCTTTATTGTTTTCTTTATATGTGTGCGTTCTAATATCTATCAAACATATCTGTTAGTTTAATACGTTTCCGCATCAAACTCTAAACTCAACTAATAGACTGTTAATCTTGATTAAGTGTATCTGGGTTCCAACAATGATGTATGTGCAAAGTTGATGGCCGCAGGAGCAGAACTACCGAAGAAACCCAAAGCTTCATGCAGAGGGTACTTCTGATAAGAGTCAGGATGACTCTGATGATGACCATCCTGGTCCATCAGATCATCCTGAGGGGGAGAATATAAGGGAGAAAGCTACGACCAGAGGACTACAAGCTCCACCAATCGCAGCAGAACCAATCAGCCAAGCCCCTCCAGAACAAACCCAAGATCAAAAGACCACAGAGACAACACCCATCTCTGTGGAATCAACTTCTGAAGAAACCAATATTCCAGAAGCTGATCAGCAAACCACAGAGGCAACAACCACCCCTGTGGTAATCAACTTGGAAGAAAGACCGTCAACAGAATCAACAGAAAAACCCCAAACCATACCAAGAAGAAAGTCGATTGCCACCAAACCAAAAAGAGCAACGACCTCTGCTTCTTCTATTATGAGAAAGATGCACAATACATTGACTAAACGAATGGCGCAGAGAGAAGAAGAAAGTCACAAGTTCACATTAGCTTTCAAAATGGCAAGAAAATTCGATATCCAACCTTCACCAACAAAAACCGAGCTTACAGAAGAAGTCACCAAAGAACCTCCAACAGAGGTTACAGAGCAAAGAAAGCCAACAGAACCAACGCCACAAAAGTCCTCTCAAACACAAGTGTCAAAACCTACAGAGGCAACCCCCATCATTCCAACAGAAGCACCAAAAACCAAACCTACAGAAACAACAGGTTCTGCACCTCCAAAAGCCAAAGACTAGGGAAAGGCAAAAATGACAGAAGAGCCCAAGAAAAAGAAATCAGTACCCAATCCTACAGAAAAACTGATGAAAAGCTCCTTTGATGCCTTTCAAACTCCAAAGCCTGAAGAAGAGGACTGGGCATATGGATTGAAGCCTCTATCAGACATTCCTCTATCAGGAAGAGCTGCAGAAGTTGTTCAATAGATGGAGAGTCTCAGAAGACGAGTACCACCACATGGTCCAACATACGAAGAAATGGAAGAAGTGGTTTACAAATATCTCTACAAACAACCCTTTCAGAACCTCCATCCAACAGACCAAATCACAAATCCGAACATCAGAGAAGAATTTGAGAACATCTTCAGCAGAACAAAGCCAAGAACTAAAGCAGAAGTCTTCTCAATTCATAAAATCAAAAAGGTAATCTTCTGCAGATTCTCCTTCACAAGAACCTATCCAAGAGTCAGGTACAATCTTTACAGAGTCAAAGGGTAAACAATTCAGAAACCACCTTCGCTGATGCTGACATAAGGAATCTGAATCCCTATGATCTACCTGAACTTCTGCAATGGACAAAGGACAACTACAACACAGAGCCAAACACCAGAGCCTATCAAGTGTTGATAAAAGCAATGAGGGAAAAGCTTTTGATCTACAGTATGATAGATTTTCAACTGGGAAAGGATCTTGGTCTCAAACATCTGAATTTACGACCACCAGAGGATCGCTGCCCACCCGACGCCGTGCCCAACTCAATCATTACAGAACCAAGATTCGGGTTAGTATTTCAAACCCCACAAGGCGAAGTCAAACTGTTTGTGTGCATGGACTGTCAGAAGTACGCAACTAGTACTCTGAACAAGTTCAGAGCAAGCCTTGTAAAATACAGAGATACAGAGAAAATGAATAGAGATGCTGCAGATACTTTGATCAGAGAGATTGATGCCACAATCCGCCTAAGAGAAATCTGCATCAGTTTATACAAAGAGATCAGAAGAATCGGAAGAGACAACAGAAGCTACAACGATTTCAAAGATGCCAAAATCTGATTCTCAAACCTCAAATCTCTGCAAACCAAGTCAAAGTCTATCTTTCATTGTACTCAAATGTAAAATGCCTCTGGCATATTTCTGAATGAAAGAACTTTCGAGGTATTGTTTAATCTCTGTCTTATCTAACTTATCCTAACTAAACTCAAGTTCAATTTTTTATTTTTCACTACTTAGGGGGAGATTGTTAGCTTCAATCTTCATAATCATAGAAGTATTTAGAAGTAGTGAAAAATAGGCTAAGTGAAGAAAGCCTCTTACAGAGGCTCTACCGACATTACCGAGAAATCAAGGTCAAGAAGCTACAGAAGCAGCAGAGGCTTCCTACAGAAGCTCTGTCATACGCACAAAGAAGGCCAAACACTCGGAATCCGGCGAAGACTGCTCCACAGAGGACCAGACCGCAGAACCTCTGTAACTCATTACAGAGCCTCTGTGGTCCTCACTGAGACTCGAAGATATTTATAATATCTTGCTACTGTTCCAAGACCTGTTCATCAACTTGCATGGAAAAGTACTGTCAAAACACGTGTCAAGCTCTGAGTGGACTCAATAGGGCATGGTACAAAATAGACGTCTGCGCCATTTAATGCATTTACCAATAGTACATCTGCTCCATTAAATGCGCCTGGCTCAAACAACTGCTCACACCATCCAGTTTACTATTCATGCCGTAAAAGGAACAGTGACCTACTTCATAGTCTTCTAAGAGTAGTATAAAAGGAAGTCTCATGTTGAGATCTTCCTAAGGACGAATACACAAGGAATCACTAATACTCTCAAGCTTGATTGTCAAATATCTTAGTGTTATATTCTCACACACACCAACAGTTCTTAATCTGTTCTTCGTGTTGTTATTATATATTGAATAACAGTAACTGTTCAAGAAATCCTTTTCATTCTTTACTGTTTTCTTTATATGTGTGCGTTCTAATATCTATCAAACATATCTGTTAATTTAATACGTTTCCGCATCAAACTCTAACTCAACTAATAGACTGTTAATCTTGATTAAGTGTATCTGGGTTCCAACAATGATGTATGTGCAAAGTTGATGGCCGCAGGAGCAGAACTACCGAAGAAACCCAAAGCTTCCTGTAGAGGGTACTTCTGATAAGAGTCAGGATGACTCTGATGATGACCATCCTGGTCCATCAGATCATCCTGAGGGGGAGAATATAAGGGAGAAAGCTACGACCAGAGGACTACAAGCTCCACCAATCGCAGCAGAACCATTCAGCCAAGCCCCTCCAGAACAAACCCAAGATCAAAAGACCACAGAGACAACACCCATCTCTGTGGAATCAACTTCTGAAGAAACCAATATTCCAGAAGCTGATCAGCAAACCACAGAGGCAACAACAACCCCTGTGGTAATCAACTTGGAAGAAAGACCGTCAACAGAATCAACAGAAAAACCCCAAACCATACCAAGAAGAAAGTCGATTGCCACCAAACCAAAAAGAGCAACGACCTCTGCTTCTTCTATTCTGAGAAAGATGCACAATACATTGACTGAACGAATGGCGCAGAGAGAAGAAGAAAGTCACAAGTTCACATTAGCTTTCAAAATGGCAAGAAAATTCGATATCCAACCTTCTCCAACAAAAACCGAGCTTACAGAAGAAGTCACCAAAGAACCTCCAACAGAGGTTACAGAGCAAAGAAAGCCAACAGAACCAACGCCACAAAAGTCCTCTCAAACACAAGTGTCAAAACCTACAGAGGCAACCCCCATCATTCCAACAGAAGCACCAAAAACCAAACCTACAGAAACAACAGGTTCTGCACCTCCAAAAGCCAAAGACAAGGGAAAGGCAAAAATGACAGAAGATCCCAAGAAAAAGAAATCAGTACCCAATCCTACAGAAAAACTGATGAAAAGCTCCTTTGATGCCTTTCAAACTCCAAAGCCTGAAGAAGAGGACTGGGCATATGGATTGAAGCCTCTATCAGACATTCCTCTATCAGGAAGAGCTGCAGAAGTTGTTCAATAGATGGAGAGTCTCAGAAGACTAGTACCACCACATGGTCCAACATACGAAGAAATGGAAGAAGTGGTTTACAAATATCTCTACAAACAACCCTTTCAGAACCTCCATCCAACAGACCAAATCACAAATCCGAACATCAGAGAAGAATTTGAGAACATCTTCAGCAGAACAAAGCCAAGAACTAAAGCAGAAGTCTTCTCAATTCATAAAATCAAAAAGGTAATCTTCTGCAGATTCTCCTTCACAAGAACCTATCCAAGAGTCAGGTACAATCTTTACAGAGTCAAAGGGTAAACAATTCAGAAACCACCTTCGCTGATGCTGACATAAGGAATCTGAATCCCTATGATCTACCTGAACTTCTGCAATGGACAAAGGACAACTACAACACAGAGCCAAACACCGGAGCCTATCAAGTGTTGATAAAAGCAATGAGGGAAAAGCTTTTGATCTACAGTATGATAGATTTTCAACTGGGAAAGGATCTTGGTCTCAAACATCTGAATTTACGACCACCAGAGGATCGCTGCCCACCCGACGCCGTGCCCAACTCAATCATTACAGAACCAAGATTCGGGTTAGTATTTCAAACCCCACAAGGCGAAGTCAAACTGTTTGTGTGCATGGACTGTCAGAAGTACGCAACTAGTACTCTGAACAAGTTCAGAGCAAGCCTTGTAAAATACAGAGATACAGAGAAAATGAATAGAGATGCTGCAGATACTTTGATCAGAGAGATTGATGCCACAATCCGCCTAAGAGAAATCTGCATCAGTTTATACAAAGAGATCAGAAGAATCGGAAGAGACAACAGAAGCTACAACGATTTCAAAGATGCCAAAATCTGATTCTCAAACCTCAAATCTCTGCAAACCAAGTCAAAGTCTATCTTTCATTGTACTCAAATGTAAAATGCCTCTGGCATATTTCTGAATGAAAGAACTTTCGAGGTATTGTTTAATCTCTGTCTTATCTAACTTATCCTAACTAAACTCAAGTTCAATTTTTTATTTTTCACTACTTAGGGGGAGATTGTTAGCTTCAATCTTCATAATCATAGAAGTATTTAGAAGTAGTGAAAAATAGGCTAAGTGAAGAAAGCCTCTTACAGAGGCTCTACCGACATTACCGAGAAATCAAGGTCAAGAAGCTACAGAAGCAGCAGAGGCTTCCTACAGAAGCTCTGTCATACGCACAAAGAAGGCCAAACACTCGGAATCCGGCGAAGACTGCTCCACAGAGGACCAGACCGCAGAACCTCTGTAACTCATTACAGAGCCTCTGTGGTCCTCACTGAGACTCGAAGATATTTATAATATCTTGCTACTGTTCCAAGACCTGTTCATCAACTTGCATGGAAAAGTACTGTCAAAACACGTGTCAAGCTCTGAGTGGACTCAATAGGGCATGGTACAAAATAGACGTCTGCGCCATTTAATGCATTTACCAATAGTACATCTGCTCCATTAAATGCGCCTGGCTCAAACAACTGCTCACACCATCCAGTTTACTATTCATGCCGTAAAAGGAACAGTGACCTACTTCATAGTCTTCTAAGAGTAGTATAAAAGGAAGTCTCATGTTGAGATCTTCCTAAGGACGAATACACAAGGAATCACTAATACTCTCAAGCTTGATTGTCAAATATCTTAGTGTTATATTCTCACACACACCAACAGTTCTTAATCTGTTCTTCGTGTTGTTATTATATATTGAATAACAGTAACTGTTCAAGAAATCCTTTTCATTCTTTACTGTTTTCTTTATATGTGTGCGTTCTAATATCTATCAAACATATCTGTTAATTTAATACGTTTCCGCATCAAACTCTAACTCAACTAATAGACTGTTAATCTTGATTAAGTGTATCTGGGTTCCAACAATGATGTATGTGCAAAGTTGATGGCCGCAGGAGCAGAACTACCGAAGAAACCCAAAGCTTCCTGTAGAGGGTACTTCTGATAAGAGTCAGGATGACTCTGATGATGACCATCCTGGTCCATCAGATCATCCTGAGGGGGAGAATATAAGGGAGAAAGCTACGACCAGAGGACTACAAGCTCCACCAATCGCAGCAGAACCATTCAGCCAAGCCCCTCCAGAACAAACCCAAGATCAAAAGACCACAGAGACAACACCCATCTCTGTGGAATCAACTTCTGAAGAAACCAATATTCCAGAAGCTGATCAGCAAACCACAGAGGCAACAACAACCCCTGTGGTAATCAACTTGGAAGAAAGACCGTCAACAGAATCAACAGAAAAACCCCAAACCATACCAAGAAGAAAGTCGATTGCCACCAAACCAAAAAGAGCAACGACCTCTGCTTCTTCTATTCTGAGAAAGATGCACAATACATTGACTGAACGAATGGCGCAGAGAGAAGAAGAAAGTCACAAGTTCACATTAGCTTTCAAAATGGCAAGAAAATTCGATATCCAACCTTCTCCAACAAAAACCGAGCTTACAGAAGAAGTCACCAAAGAACCTCCAACAGAGGTTACAGAGCAAAGAAAGCCAACAGAACCAACGCCACAAAAGTCCTCTCAAACACAAGTGTCAAAACCTACAGAGGCAACCCCCATCATTCCAACAGAAGCACCAAAAACCAAACCTACAGAAACAACAGGTTCTGCACCTCCAAAAGCCAAAGACAAGGGAAAGGCAAAAATGACAGAAGATCCCAAGAAAAAGAAATCAGTACCCAATCCTACAGAAAAACTGATGAAAAGCTCCTTTGATGCCTTTCAAACTCCAAAGCCTGAAGAAGAGGACTGGGCATATGGATTGAAGCCTCTATCAGACATTCCTCTATCAGGAAGAGCTGCAGAAGTTGTTCAATAGATGGAGAGTCTCAGAAGACTAGTACCACCACATGGTCCAACATACGAAGAAATGGAAGAAGTGGTTTACAAATATCTCTACAAACAACCCTTTCAGAACCTCCATCCAACAGACCAAATCACAAATCCGAACATCAGAGAAGAATTTGAGAACATCTTCAGCAGAACAAAGCCAAGAACTAAAGCAGAAGTCTTCTCAATTCATAAAATCAAAAAGGTAATCTTCTGCAGATTCTCCTTCACAAGAACCTATCCAAGAGTCAGGTACAATCTTTACAGAGTCAAAGGGTAAACAATTCAGAAACCACCTTCGCTGATGCTGACATAAGGAATCTGAATCCCTATGATCTACCTGAACTTCTGCAATGGACAAAGGACAACTACAACACAGAGCCAAACACCGGAGCCTATCAAGTGTTGATAAAAGCAATGAGGGAAAAGCTTTTGATCTACAGTATGATAGATTTTCAACTGGGAAAGGATCTTGGTCTCAAACATCTGAATTTACGACCACCAGAGGATCGCTGCCCACCCGACGCCGTGCCCAACTCAATCATTACAGAACCAAGATTCGGGTTAGTATTTCAAACCCCACAAGGCGAAGTCAAACTGTTTGTGTGCATGGACTGTCAGAAGTACGCAACTAGTACTCTGAACAAGTTCAGAGCAAGCCTTGTAAAATACAGAGATACAGAGAAAATGAATAGAGATGCTGCAGATACTTTCATCAGAGAGATTGATGCCACAATCCGCCTAAGAGAACTCTGCATCAGTTTATACAAAGAGATCAGAAGAATCGGAAGAGACAACAGAAGCTACAACGATTTCAAAGATGCCAAAATCTGATTCTCAAACCTCAAATCTCTGCAAACCAAGTCAAAGTCTATCTTTCATTGTACTCAAATGTAAAATGCCTCTGGCATATTTCTGAATGAAAGAACTTTCGAGGTATTGTTTAACCTCTGTCTTATCTAACTTATCCTAACTAAACTCAAGTTTAATTTTTTATTTTTCACTACTTAG
This sequence comes from Saussurea involucrata, assembly GCA_033807775.1. Lineage (NCBI taxonomy): Eukaryota > Viridiplantae > Streptophyta > Magnoliopsida > Asterales > Asteraceae > Saussurea > Saussurea involucrata. The sequence goes on from CM066325.1 coordinate 65,657,045, forward strand.
GGGGAGATTGTTAGCTTCAATCTTACTAATCATAGAAGTATTTAGAAGTAGTGAAAAATAGGCCAAGTGAAGAAAGCCTCTTACAAAGGCTCTGCTGAACTTACCGAGATATCAAGGTCAAGAAGCTACAAAAGCTAAAAGAGGCGTCCTACAGAAGCTCTGTCATACGCGCAAAGAAGACCAAAGACTCGGAATCCGGTGAAGACTGCCCTACAAAGAACCAAACCGCAGAACCTCTGTGACACTTCACAGAGCCTCTACGGTCTTCAACAAGGACTTGAAGATATTTATAATATCTTGCTACTGTTACTGGACCTGTTCATCAACTTGCATGGTTGCATGCCCTGTCCATATTCAACGTGTCAAACTCTGATTGGATTCAATAGGGCTTAGTACATAATAGACGTCTGCTGCATTAAATGCAATACAACACGTCCAACTGTTCATGCCATCTGTACAACTATTCATACCGTCCGTTCTGAATAGTAGCTTATGCTTTATGGTCCCCTTAGAGTAGTATATAAGGAAGACTCATGTTGAGTTATTCCAGATCGAGAATTGAGAGATAAAAACATCAAGAACACATAGCTTATATACTTTGAGAGTCATATCTGTTTTAAAGCTTTGCTTACTCATTGTTCTTGAATCTGTTCTTGATATATATATATATTCAGTAAACTTTGAGATATTATTTCCTGTTCACTGTTTATTTATATTGTGTTCTAAATCTATCAAACATATCTGTTAGTTCTTCAAATACGCTTCCGCATCATACTTAAACTTGAACTTATAGATTTGATAATCTTGTTTAAACAAAACGGGACCAACAGAGTCCAATCTTGGATTTAAATAAAGGTCAGATCAAAGATCAACAACCTTACTACCAAGATGCCAAAAAAATGCTATGGACTTAAGCACACACGAGGATGAGATCATAGATCAACCAGTTACTTAGTGCTATCAAATATTAGACCAATGAATGAGAAAGAATCAAAACACACACATGTATTAAATCTGATCAGATTTGATCCAAATAGAACCAAATCATTACTTAGGCATTTCATCAAACATGTGGTGTGCAGAATCAGATTTTGTGAAGAAACAATAAAGTTTTCTATGAAAGATCATCCAAATCTCATCTAAATGAAGAAATGGGTTTTCAATAAGCACAAAAACAGAAAGTAAACAATAGAAATGATATTTGTGTTTAATCTCATGTGATTGAATCAATCTAAGCACCAAAACAACAAATAAATCATCTAATAATTTCTATTGTTGCATAGATGACCGATTTTGAAGAAAAGTTTCTTCAATCGGCTCTGATACCAATTGTTGGTCCCATTTAGGACAAGCAAACAATAGAAGAACAGTTCATATATAAATAGAGATAAGATGAACAATAAGAATAACGATAAAAATAACTCATCTCATATTCATTGATGAATTATATGGAGAGGAAAATGAAGAACACCACACTTTACATTTTAGATGACTCTCATGAGATTAGTCAGTGTGTGTTTTTGTGTGTTACTCCAAAAATGACCTAAATGATAAATGAAACCCTAAACTTCTTTTTAAAGGGTCCATTTACAATAAAAGGCTCAAGCCCATACACTTTTTCTTTATAAAACATTTATTTAAATTAGGAGCTAATTTAATCTAACAGAGTTTGTCAACCCAGAAGCTGCATACCAAATGATCTCAGAGATTGATGCCACTCTGCGATTCAGAGACCTTGTCATTTACGTCTACAACGAACTCAAGACCAGCAGCTCTGGAAAGAAGATAAATGATTTTCCCAAGGCCAAAATCTGGCCTTTTTGCTCTCTTGGTCTTGTTTATCATGTAAATTTTTCTCTGTAATGCCTCTAGCAAAAAATATTAATGAAAACACATTTTTACAGAGGTTGAAATTTACACCTCTTGTCCCTTTTAGCTTAAGTTCCTTTTGCTCTGTAATTTTTCCTTTTTCAATACGTAGGGGGAGATTGTTAGCTCCATTTCTTATTTTGTAAAAGTATTGAAAAAAATAGCTAAGGACAAGACCGCAGAAGACCTCTGCCGATCATTTCACCGAGACCTCTTCGCACAAGCTTCAAGCCTCTGTCGTTCAGTCTTCCGAATGTTCAAGCCTAACCAGAAGATCAACCTCGGACAACAGAGCCTCTGTGAAGCCTCACAGAGCCACCGTGTGGCCAACCTCTATGAAGATTGGACTTTTGCATTTCAAGACAAAGAAGCTCGTGCCTTTCACTTGGGTAAACCGTACGAAGATTTTCATAGTACAACACGATGTAAAACTTTCCAGGTGTCACCATTTCATTGGTGGTAGCCTTTACTTTATACAACCACGCCACTATATGTAGTGAGCACTACCCTGCATTTTAATGATCACAAACACATAGGTTCAGTATAGTGAGAGAGAATTATTGGAGAGTAATTCACACACTAATGTGCGTTCTTGGTGTAATGCTTTCTGGAAGATCTAATGAGAGATGTGTTGGTCCCGTAAGGGTTATACAAGTTTGTAGAAGGGGGGGGGGTGAATACAAACACACGATTTTTACTTTTCTAAATTGTTTATTGATATGTATCAAACAATTTACAACTTGTTGCGGAACAAGATTAAGGAATAAACCTAATCTAAACAAGTTAAGAGAAACACTAAGTTTTCTTGCACTAGAAATAAGATATAAAGGAGATAAGAATATTAAGGGTAATATTCTAACACATAAAATAGTAAGAAGAAAGAAATGGCCGAGAACTTCATTTCTGAACTAGGGTTTCCTTTATATACTGCATGCATTGAATGCACATCAGTATCACTTTACATGTGGCAGCAGATGATTGGTTGCATGGTTTGACCTCGGTAGACAACCTAGTAGCCGCATGATGAACATTGTAGAATCAGAGTTGGTTGTACGATTATGGACAAAAGGGATGTCCATTCTGACATTTCGTACGGAGGCGTGCAAGGGGGTAAGACAAAAGTAACTTGTAGAGGAAACTTCATGATCAGCGTTCGCTGAATAGTTCTTTATCAGCGAGTGATAAAGTTCAGCGTTCGCTAAAGTCTTCTACTTGAAACTTCACGTTGAGTGGACAGGTCTTGGCTTCGCTGATATCCGCATCAGTTCATTAGTAGACTTGTCGCTGGTTCTTTGGATTGATCTTCGACTTCAGCGTAGAACATTGTTGACGTGAAACTTGTCTTCAGGGATCATAAGTAAACAATACATTCTATCAGCGATCATTAGTGAGGCTGAACATGCTCAGGGCTCACTGATGAACAGTTTCGCTGAATGTAACAAATAAATAACTTGTATTCCCTACCAGCGGTAATGAAACAGTCTTAGTACTTATCAACGATAGTAAAACACTTATACATAATATCTACTTACAATTTTCACTAAATGATTCTCATAGAGTGATTATCAAATCATTGAGGGTTTGGATCAACAATCTCCCCCTATTTGATTATGACATAGCAATAAAAGAAAATTGTTAATTATGAAAACATAAGGATAAAAAGAACACATAAGATATTTGTCCCATTTATTGTTTTCGGGGATCTTTTAAGTACTGATGGAGTAAAGTACATTCGCTGAAATTTTTCTTTAAACTTCGTGTAAGTTACAGAGGGAAGTAGAAAAATTACAAGTACAGCAAATAAAATTTACAAGTAAAAAAGATATAAATTGATAAGGATAGAAGAATTACAAGGAATCCTATCTGCTATACAGGTTCATCCTTTATGAGAAGTTCATCAAGGGATTTTGTGGTAGGGATCATCCACTCAGGGACCTTTTCTCTAAGTTCCCGTCTATGCTTTGCTTCTTTGAAGACCAGGGGCTTCATGAAGTATCCGAGAAGATCATCTCTGAAACCGCATCAGTAGACGAGATCCCTGAGCTGTTCGATAGGAGTGATGGGTAGCTCAGAGATGCGTTGAAAGCATTCTCGTCCATCGTAGTCTCTGAAGAAGATATCATAGGGATCGCTCAAAACCTTTCCAGGAACAAAGCGTTCACCAAGAGGCAGGGAGATGTCGAGAGCTGAGAGATCAGGTTTAGGATCAAGTACTTCTTCGTGTGAAAAGCCAATACCGGTTTCATTTCTGATAGGAGGGCCTGAGTCTGAAGGTATTATCTTTTTCTTTGCAACATGCCTTCTTCTTTGAGCAGGAGCAGGAGGAGAAGGAGGAATATCCACAGCAGATGTAACCAAGTCGATTTGTTTGTTCAGAATTTTCTCGACATGGTCTCTGAAAGTTGAGCGTGAACGCTGAATGGCTATTCGTATCTCCATCCACTCAGAGAAACCGTACTTGCTGATCGATGAAGCGTAGATGGTTTCCTTAGTACCATTTTCTCTGAATATGTCGACATCAACAACTGGAACTTTTATTGTCGTCCTTCCTCTGATGTTCACCTTGTTTATTCTGGAAACCCTGTATCGATAGTTGAGTCTTTCTTTGCACCATTCTAGGGTAGAGTCAGATACCATGGTCTTCTTCTCGACGATCTTTTTGGTGTCCTTCCACAATTGACGTTGAACATCGATGGGAGTCTTCTTCAGTGCAGGATCTTTCACCAATTGTTGAACGAGCTCAATAGCATAAGATTTATCTCTTTCTTCAGCTCTTCTTCGATTGGCGAGTTGTTTTTCAGCTTTGAAGTGGTCAGCGAGTCCCTTTCTTGATAGTTTGTATCGAGGAGCACGGATGATTCGCTGATCTTCAAGCTGTTTGATCATTGCTTCTCTCCTTTTCTGTTCCTCGTCACTTAGCTCTCGAGGAGCCAAGGAAGGTCTGTTTTTGTGAGAGAGCGGTTCTTCTTCTGGTTCATCAGTCTCAGCGAAGTCTAAGACTGGGATTATTTCTTTAGCACTTGGAGTTGGATTTATTATTGAAGTAGCTGGAGGAACTTAAGCTAGATCCTCAAACAGGGGAGAGGACTAGCTGAAACATAACGATCATTTAAGTAAGATCATTTGGGAAAAGAGATAGAGAAAAGAATGAGGTTTAAGTGTGTAGAGGTTTGATGGAGAGGAGAACTGAGGTTGAGAAGGGATAGAGGAGGGATGCAGTGTAAGGGAAGAAAATGTATTGTACCTGGAAAACTGGCTTTTGAAGCAAAATAGTCAGATTGTCTTCTACAGCGACGCCTTTGTTTTTGCCTTTATCGGCTTCAGTCGCTGTAGGCTTTTTCTTTCTCCCCTCCCCTGATGGTTCGTTTAGAACTACCCCTTTTTTAGCAGGGGCCCTTCTGATTGGCTGGAAGGAGAAGTCGATGTCATCATCATCTTCGTTATTATCAGGTGATGCGGATGGTTCGTCGTCCTCAAGATCGAGGTTGCTCCTTGGAGGACTTCTTGTGCTTAGGAGCGCCAAGTGGGGTTGAAGATTGTTTTCTCTTTCGAGAGGAAGTGGATGTTACAGCCTAGGTGCCAACGGTTGGGATTACCGTGGAGGTAGCTGCAAAAGTAGAAGAAGTGAGGGGATTGAGAATAGATAAGAGAGTAGTAAGACGTACCTCGTTTGGCAGGGGATTGAAGTCGAGAACTTTAGGGCCAACCTGTGAGAGCTTCAGGTCGCCCACCTTCGGTTATTTGTTTTTCAGCCCTTGTGCGAAGAGAGCACTGACAACCCGGGGATATGGAACAGTTGTTGGCCTTTATATTGCATCCACCCTGAGCATCATATCGTTGAAAATTATCTTTGCCCAATCAATGTGAAGGCCTTTCAGCAGTGCGTACCCCATAGCATGTTGGGGTTTGGATGCTTGGTCAGTTGACCTAACCTTAGCCGGCGTGCAACTGATTAGATGAGCAAAGATGAAGTTCATCTTGCTGGGCATTTTGAATTTTTTTATGGCGGTCAGCATCTTCTTAGGGAGTTTGTCTGTCCCTGTTTCCCATGAGTATTGCATTGTATCGAAGAAAGCAATGAGGGCTTCTCTATCAGCTGGGTTCTTAGGGTCAGGTAAAGGAACGAAGCATTTTTCTTTTGAACTACCAGGGAGGTTGAGGGCAGCCCTGATAGTGCCGGGAGTAATCTTGGAGCTTCCGTGTTCGGTGTCAAAGAGGATGACATCAATTTTCTTCTATGTGTCCTTGGTGGAGGTGATTTGAGCTCTTCTGATAGTATACCAGAACTGAGCGAGTAGATGTTTGTGAGTTGGAGGTGTGATTGTCAGGGCTGTCGATAGAGGACAGGTCTAGAGGAAAGTGACAGCGTCGTCCAGGTGTGTGATTTGCTTCTTCATAGAGAAGTTAAAAAGGGCATAGGGATTGTTTCCTTGAAAGGTAACTTCCTCCAATTTAAATTCGACATGAGGAGCTTTGATGAGTTCAATACTTTCAGAGGTAGTGGGGGACTGAGCAGTGGGAGCTTCAGTATATGCCATTTCTGTTTATGATGTACAAACATGAAGAATATGAAAAGAAGTTCTTAAAATGGATAAAATTCCACAATAAGGGTTTTTAGGGTTTTGTAATTGCCATTTAGAGAAACAAACGGAAATTAGGGTTTTTCTAGTTTTGAACAAAAAAATACAAAACATAGTGAATGTATTGTTTTCCAGCTTCCTTTTAAAGAATGGATTCTGGAAAAACGTATGAAGATGCAAGTTTAAGATTTTTGTTTTAAACTTGAAGAACAATCATGAAGATTGTGTTCACAAAATCATGAAGAGAAATGATTTCATTTTAAAAAGTTCTTTTGTTTGATCTTTTAAAAACAAGAATAAGATCAAAAAACAAGTTTATGTGTTGCAAAGTAAAAGAAATATTAACCTATAGTGTTGAAGAAGATGAAGATGAACAGGTTCTTGAGTAAATATTTTGAATACAACAGAGAGTTCTTGCTTGAGAGAGATAAGTTCGCGTAAAAGGTAAAAATATAAACGCAATGGGTTTATATAGTGAGAGTAGAGAGAGAAAAACTATGACTGGGAAAGTTTTTCATGATGACACGGACACGTCCCTTGAATTTGATTGGACAAAGTATACGAAACGGGCGAACGTGTCAGAGAAAAGCGTGCCATGGTCTATCCGTTGTGATGACGTCACAAACGTCCTTTCATATTTTAGGGTGTCTCTGAGGATTTTGAAAACTCAGTGACATTTTTAAAACATGAAGGACTGATTAGAAGTATCAGAGTGAGTTAAGAAATTCAAAAGAACCACTGAAAGGAAGAGATATTCAGCGATGCAATTTGTTTTTAAATCTTGCTTTCATATGCGAATGTCAGCGAGTGATAGAGAACATACCTTGATATCAGCGAATCAATTTTGTTCAGAGAGAAGGTGATTGAAAGGGTTATACAAGTTCATTTATAACTGATCAAATGTGAACCACTGAAGATTTTACTCTTCTAATTTCAGCATTCCAAGCTCGCTGATGAGAAAGTTAAATCTTGTCTCATTAAGAGGTTTGGTGAACAAATCAGCTAACTGAATGTCAGTTGGGATAAAATGAAGTTCTATATCACCATTCATCACATGATCTATGATAAAATGATACCTGATTTCGATGTGTTTAGTCTTTGAGTGTAGCACTGGATTGTTTGCTATGGCGATGGCACTAGTGCTGTCGCAATAGATTGGAATTTTTGAGAGCTGAAGGTCATAGGCCAGTAGTTGATTTCTCATCCACAAGACCTGAGAACAATAGCTTCTAGCGGCTACATACTCAGCTTCAGCGGTTGAGGTGGACATTGAGTTTTGCTTTTTACTTGTCCAACTCACCAGCTTTCCACCAGGAGCTGACAGCCTCCTGTGGTGCTTTTCCTATCCAATTTGCATCCTGCAAAATCACTATCTGAATAGGCGATTAGATCAAACCATGAGTCTTTGGGATACCCTTAAGGTAACGAAAAATTCTCTTTACATCGATCAAATGAGATTCCTTAGGTTCAGCTTGATACCGTGCACACAAGCAGGTTGCATACATAATATCAGGTCGGCTAGCTGTAAGATACAGAAGAGAGCCGATCATCCCACGGTACGCTGTGACATTAACAGGTTTTCCTGAATGATCCTTGTTTAGTGTCAACGGCGGTGCCATAGGGGTTTTCATAGCTGAGCTTTGAGTTAAATCAAACTTTTTCAGCATATCTTTAACATATTCTCCTTGGTGAATGAAAGTTCTATTTTCATTTTATTTGATTTGAAGACCAAGGAAATAGGTTAGCTCACCCATCATACTCATTTTATATCCTGCTTTCGTTCTTTCAACGAAACGAGTAAAAAGGTCAGGGTTAGTGGAACCAAATATAATATCATCGACATATATTTGAACAAGAATAATATGACCTTTAACTTTCCTGAAAAATAGAGTTTTATCGATTTTACCTCGCTCAAAACTTTCAATGTGGAGATAAGAAGAAAGAGTGTCATACCATGCACGAGGAGCTTTCTTTAAGCCATAAAGTGCCTTATCCAGTTTATAAACATAACCTGGATGCTTAGGATCTGAGAATCCTGGAGGTTGTTCCACGTAGACTTCTCCATTCAGCTTTCCATTGAGGAATGCTGATTTAACATCCATCTGATAAACTTTGAAGTCTATGTGTACTGCGTAAGCTAAGAATAGACGAATAGCTTCTAGTCTTGCCACTGGAGAAAATGTTTTGTCGTAATCTATACCATTCTCTTGTCTGTATCCCTGAGCAACAAGACGAGCCTTGTTGCGGGTTACAATTCCACGTTCATCCAACTTGTTTCGATAGACCCATTTAGTGCCTATCACTGACTTGTCAGGTGGTCTTGGAACGAGCTTCCAAACTTTGTTTCTTTCGAATTCTGTCAGCTCTTCTTGTATAGTGCTGACCCAGTTTGGATCTCTGAGGGCATCATCTGTTTTCTTTGGTTTAATCAGAGAAATAAAGTTAACAAATAAACAAATGTTACCTGCACTTCGTCGAGTCTAAACACCAGCGTTTGGATCACCTAGAATTTGTTCAATAGGGTGATTAATAGTCCATCGTTGAGCCGGAGCATAAGTCGCTGACTCAATCTGAACTTCTGGAGGAGCTGAAGATGAGGTTTCAGCAACTTCTAGTATATCATCCAAGAGAGGAATAGGTTCATATATCATTTCATTCACTGATTGCTGAGAAGTAGATGGCATGTCTGAGACAGAAGGTTCAGAAGAAGGCGTAGTGTTTAGAGGAACAACTGAGACCCATGATGTTTCAGCTTCACAAGTCTGCATGCTTGGGATGATTGTAGGATCATCATCTTCAGCGGGATGAGTATGAGATGGATGAGTGGGAACATCTTCTGAATTACCAAGATGAGAAAACATCCATTGATTCAGTTCTTCAGTATCAACAGAAGGTCTGGAGTTCGCTGAATGGGATTCGTCAAAGGTGACGTGGATTGTTTCTTCTACAGTTTGTCTTCTACGATTGAAAACTCTGAAGGCTTTGGAGACTAAAGAATATCCAAAAAGATTCCATCATCAGCCTTAGGATCAAACTTTCCAAGGGCATCTCTGTTGTTCAGTATGAAACACTGACATCCAAAGATGTGAAGAAAGCTAATTGAAGGCTTTCTCCCATGGAAAAGTTCATAGGCTGTTTTCTTTAATCTTTTGACAACCAGCGACCTGTTTTTGAGTAAAACAAGCAATGTTGACAACTTCTGCCCAAAACAGAGTAGGTAGATGAGAATCGCTGAGCATTGAACGTGCAACTTCGATAATAGTTCGATTTCTTCTTTCAGCGACTCCATTTTGTTGCGGTGTTCTCACTAAGGAAAAGTTATGAGAAATACCCATACTTTCAAAGAAGGAATCAAGGGAATTGTTTTTGAATTCAGTCCCATGATCACTCCTTATTAAGCGAACGATCATGTTATTCAGGACTTCCATTTTCCTAACAAAAGTGATGAGTTCTTCAGGGGTGTCACTCTTAGAACGGAGAAACATTACCCAGGTATAGCGAGAGAATTCATCAACTATGACAAATGTATATTTCTTTCCAGCAATGGATTGTTTGTTAACAGGGCCAAACAAATCCATATGGAGAAGTTCTAGAGGAGATGACACTGAGGAAACTTGTTTAGACTTGAAGCTTGCCTTGGTTTGTTTCCCTTTCTCACACGCTGAACATAGAGACTCCTTAGCGTATGAGTGTTGAGGTAGACCAGTAACCAACTCCTTAGAAGAAAGAGTATTCAGTGTCTTGAAGTTTAGATGGGAGAGCCTCTTATGCCATAGCCAGTTGACATCAGAAGAGGCTTTTGAGAAGAAACAAGAGTTCTAAGTGGTTGTAGAGTCCATGTTTATAACATAAACATTTTCCATATGGTATCCGCTGAGAGCTATCTTCTCCTTTTTGTCAGTGACAAAACAGGATTCCTTAGTGAAAATCACTTTGTTATCCTTGTCACACAGCCGACTGATGCTTAGAAGATTATGCTTCAGACCTTCAACATATGCGACTATTCTGAAGGTTGTTGTACCACTGGAAAGTACACCAAACCCTCGGGTATAGCCTTTTCCGTTTCCACCAAAGGTCACTGAGGGACCCTTCTCTTCCTTATATTCAGTGAGCAGGTTTTTCTTTCCAGTCATATGTCTAGAGCATCCGCTATCAAGATACCAGATACCCTTCTAAACCTGCCAACAAAGGAAGATTAGTTTGATTTAGGCACCCATTTCACCATGGGTCCACACTTGTCAGTGGTGGTAGAGGAAGTGGAAGGTTCAGCAATCTTCGCAGCATTTGAAGATTCAGCTTTAGAACTAGTCTTCACTTTGGTTAATTTCTTAACCTCAGTGGTCGGTTTCACCTTAACCTGATTTGCACCAGGATTGGTCTTCTTTGCCTTGGGGGCATTGATCTTCACCTTAGCTAACTTTTCAGCTTTGGTGGTTGTGGGGCACTTACTAGCAATATGATCTGTAAGTCCACAGTGATAACATTTCCTATGGCTAAAAGTAGCTTTAGGACCATTTGCATGTTTAGCCGAGATTTTTAAATTAGTAGGGCCAACACCAAGTATACCTTTGGCATTGGAAATAGGAGGAACAATCAGTTCTTCAGATTTCTTACTGACAGTTTAGGATCCACTCTTACAATCAATATATCAATGTATATAACAGTAATTGAGAAGTAATATGATCGAACCAACTTGTATTCAAGGAAGAACAGATTTACAGATCTTAGAGAGAGATTATCTCAAGATTACAAAAGATGAATACAAATATATGCGGGAAAAGTCAGTTAGCGCAACAGTGCTAACCACTATATATACTGCAACGGAAACACTAAAGCTACAGTACATATAAGAAAGACTAATAGGAACAATACACGTGTCCTAATTAGTTAACTAAATACAAAGTAAAGTATCTAGTTATAAGTTCTGAACATGTTGTTCAGAACATCTGAACATTATTCTGATTAAGCTTCTCAGAACATCTGAACATTATTCTGACTCTTCTTCTCAGACTTCAATACTTAGCAAACTTTCAGAGCATTCCTTCTGAGCCTTCTTGGTCAGAACTCTAAGTCTTCTCTTCAGAACTTCTGAGCCTTCTTATCAGAATTCAACACTTGGTTTATTGACAAAACTCAGATCTAACAATCTCCCCTTTTTTGTCAAATAAACTTATACTTTGCATCATCCAATTCTTTCAAAGAAGGAACAATCTTCAGCAAAAACACATTTCTCTGATTAAGCCTCTTGTCAATTTTAACAATTATTTCTTGAATAGTTTCGACTTGCTGAGTGATCACTTCTTGAGTCATATTAGCTTGCTTCACCTTCAGCATCTTTTTCTCCAAATTGTGCTTAATGATTCTTAAAGTTCCAGAACAATACTTTGCAGTTTCCTTTGCTCTGAAGAAGATCTTTTCACTTTTATTCTTCAGAAAGACTCCCAATTCTGGATGCTTGGACACACTTCCAGTTTTCAAGACATTTTTCTGATCATGATCTGTGTTGGGATTTGAAAGATAGACACATGGCCTTTGTAGATACAGAGCTATTTGAAAATCTGTATAACAATGCCACCTTACGATATAGAACATAACTTCAATCACCACACTTCTTGCCTTTCTTTCATTCTTGTCTTTGCTTGAATCTTTGAAGCATAAAAGACTTTGTAATCTGTAGAAATCAACTACTGACAACTTCTCAAAGTCTGCATCAGTAAAATAGTACACTTTACCATCTTCTCTCAACACTTCAAAGGACAAGTACTCTTGCTTTCTGAACAGCTTAACCTTTAGTTCTCTGATCCCTGTTATTAAGAAATCTGAATACACAGCTTGTTTTGATTTCCCAATACACCTTGATTTCTCTGCCAACCAGATCTGAGTCTCTTTTGGTCTGTCATAATATACATCCAGAAATTGTATCTCTTTAGGCTTGAAAAACTTGGGTAGATCAAATTCAAGAAAATATCCATTAAAATCAATAGATATTTCATCTTCTTTTGGTTCAGATTGTTCAGCTTGATCAACACTTGTCATTTGAACGTTCTGAGGAGTTGTGTCTTGAATTTCTTCAACTTCTTCTGAAAGAATTTCATTCACTTCATATTCAGCTGGAAATACAAAGTCATTGTGCAGCATCTTTTTAGGATTGACTTCTGATAACAACCATTCACCACAGCTTCTGATCTTTCTTCTGAGATTTAATCTTCTTTCCACAGAATTCACACATCTTTTCTTTAGATTTTCTCATTCAGTAGTAACACTTCCTTTCATTTCAATTAGTAACCAACTCAAGGTTGCACTACTATATTTCACCAATTCCTTTAATTTGAATATTTCAAGTCTTCCTTGAACAGTATATGCAAATTCTTCAGTATCCATTCCTTCATTTATAAATCCCTTCAAATTCATACCAAACCCTGAAATCTTTGCTGAACAACTTAAATTGCATTTTTCTTTTCTTCCTTCAATAGCCAACTGAAAATCATACATATGCATATTTGTGACATAAATGCCAAGAAGTCTTCTGCATTCAATCTCTATCTAGGCCTCTTCAGTACTGGCAAAGAATTTAACTAGGAAGATCTGATCATCAAGAGTTAATCTGTGAAAATCAAAGCTGGACATTGAAACTTTTGTACTTCTTACATACTTCAGACCATCAAATTCTTCTGATTGAAACATCAACACTTTCTCAATCCTTTTCTGAATATGTAATCTTGAATCAGGAATTCTGAATCTGTTTGAAGCTTCTGCATAAGTCATCTGAGATCTCTCATCCATGAAACCATCAATATTGTTCTCCAAAACTTCATAATCTCCTTCTGTGTGATATAGATTCTCATATATTTCCCCTGGAAAGATATCATCGTGAAATTGTCTAGCAAGTGGTACATCACTTAATTCCAGAATAAAATCACATAAAGGCTCCTCTAAAATTGGCAAGTCAATCTTAGGAATTTCAATTGGCTTTCTGAATAGGTATTCTGAAGGCATAAAGTATTCTTCCACTTTATCATATTCTTCTGTTGTATCAATATCATCAACATAGTTGAGCTGAAACTCCTCTTGAAACTTCTGAGAATAATCAACAGTACTATCTTCTTCTCCCATCAGATCAATAGGCCTTACTATTTTCACAACTCTCTGAATATTCTGAACATTTAGAGCTCTGACTAATTCACTTTGCATCCTTCTGATCAATACCTCATTCAGTCTCATTTCTTCTGACTCAGAGTTCACCAAACTAACTTTGACATAGGGAACAATATATGTACACTTGTTTTCAACAACTGAACTTTCAACTGTTTCTTCTGACCTTAACACAGGTTCCTCAATAGCTTCAGTTTCATCAGAATTTACTTCCATCTCTGTGTCTAAGTTCAATTCTTCTGTTATATAAGAATCAGCACCTTCTGTACATTCAACTTCCATTTCCTCTATTTCTGAACTGTCAATCTGAACTATCTGAGTATCCACTATCTTTACATTTTCATCTGTCTGAACTTATGTGCTCTTTGTATTGGCTAACTGCATATCTGCTATTTCAAAATCTTCTATACCAATATCATCATCAGAACTCAACCTTTGCTTTTTCTCCCCTTTTTGATGATCATGAAAATCATTATCATCAAACTTCCTTTTGAGGTTCTGAGTAGGAACATCTTCAGGTTCAGCTTCTGCTAGTGGAACAAGATCAAGTGGTTTAGAAGTTGAAGCCAAATAAGTACTCAGTGCTTTGAATATAGATTCTTGCATACTCTACATTTGATTAAACAAATCTTTCTGAAACTCAGACATAATATCCTTGATCTCCTTTTTTTGAGATTCCAAGGATACCTTCACATCATCTATCTTAGTCTCAACAGATTTCATCTTCCCCTCCAACATAGTTTTCAACTCCTTTACCTCATCATTCAATCCATCCACCTTTCTCTCCAAATTTTAAACTTTATCCCCCATCACCTTGTTTTGATTTTGAATCTTTACAAATTCAGAAGAGTCTAACTGTGAACCTGAACCAACAGATGGTCCAGTTTTCATGTGCCCAGAGGGCTCATGGCCTGTAGATAACACTAAGTCATCTTGTGCAACAAATGCACATTTGAATGAGGCTTTTGAGATGTTCACCTCACCAGGACATCCATCCAATCCTCGACATCCAAAATTAGGAGTGTCTATGAATGTTTTGTCAGAAATGTGAAATTCCTGATTTGTGCAAGTGTTAGAAGGAATTTCAGGCTCAATATGGATAGGACTGTGATATCCAGACTCAAAGTGATGAAAAATAGGTTGGGATTTATCACCTCCCTCCAAATGAGTTTGGGATGGTTCCCCTGATTTATGTGAAACAGTAGCAGGTTGAACTGCTTCTGAGTGGGTATGGATGGGTTGATCAAGATCCACCACTAGGTACATGGTGATTTTTTCAATATTGGACACCAAGAGTTTTGGCTCAATAACAGATGTGGTTACCTGGTTAAGATTAGCTAGTACAGAGGCATCTCTTTCTGTTTGAACCTCTGGTTACATTCTCTCATCCTCACCACCCTCATTCTGTTTTTCCTCACATATTCTAACCGAGCTCTCATAATTTTGCCCCCAGTTCTCTCAGAATGTTCACCCATTTGAACAACCTCCCCCTCTCTAACTTGACTAGACCCCTCACCTCTCTTCTCAGGTTGGTCCTCATGGGTAGGGATTTGAGGTTCTTCAATTCCCATAGAGGTGCAATATGCTTTTAAAATCTCACTCTCCCTTGGAATGTAATTCCTAAGTGATCTTGGCAAAAGTTTATGATTAGGATATTGCTCGATTTTAGTAACTGAAGACATCTTACCCAAATAGAAAATAGGACCATGTTGTTCATTTGATCTTCTAGAAATAGTTCTGTTTTCTTGCATTGCATACCAAATTACAATTTGCCAATACCTTATGTAAGGTATGTATGCCAGAGGTGTATCCTTTGTTTTCTTTTGATTAGCCTTCTGATTTTTCTCAAAAGTGTTCTTCATGTCTTCCCAAAGTATAGCAGTGTAATCATATTGCCTATTCCTCACTAAACCCTGAAAGATTTGAAGAATCTGTTTTGAAGCTTGATCTGCAGAACTATTCTTCCCTGACAAACATTTATTCACCACATGAAAGAAACATGCCCAAATTGGTGGCAACTTGTTCCTTCTGAACAAACTAAGAGTCCTTAATCCTTCATTACATCCTAACTTCATAAACTCTGCAATTAATTCTTCTGTTAAAGGTGAGTCTTCAAAATCTGACCTTCTTTGCACATCATTTTTTTCTGGAAGATTTAGCATTTCTCTCAGTGCAGGGATTGATAAGGCAAAAGTTACTCCTCCAATTTCAGATATAAACTTGTTTCCTTCTAACCTAAGATATTTCCACCATTGTTGAATATATTGAACAGGGACTGTTTTGCACCTTGTAAACCATTTCCTGTAGGGATAATATTTGAATAACTCTATTATGATTCTGTGTTCAGGCTTAAATCTATTCTCCTCAAATAATAAGACACAATTATTCTCTGACAATTTCAACCATTCGCCTTCAGGTACAATCCTTTCCACTAAGATTGGTCTATTTGACATAATCGACCCTGCAGCACTCTATTCATGTTCAACATTAATGTTTACCTCATCTGCATTTCCTTCTGATTCGGCCATCTGTTCATCTTCTGCATTTATTTCATCATTCCTTATTACTACTTCTTCAACAACTCTATTTTGTACTTCATCATTAACAGAATCGGATGAATCCATTAAAGACTTAGCAGAATGCAGAGATATTTGACCACTTCTTCGGAATCCAGACATGATTTAAGAAGAAAACAAACTCAAAGAACTCTGGAATGATTCGTATCTCACTTTTCGCTCTGAAATTTGAAAGAATTTGAAAGAGGGATTTTAAGACCTATTTAAAATCCGCGAAGTTGAAAGGTTTGACGGAAAAACGAGGTCAAAGTTATAATGGAGTCAACACATTTGAAATGCTACAGAGGATTTAAATGAAATGCGTGGCATAATCAACCAAATATGAAGCTGACACGTGTTATTGGATAGAATATTGACACAAGTCAAAGATCTGAATAACACGCTCAGATGATTGACTTTCCTTTATCAGAGATCTGATTATTCTACTCAAAGTTCTGAGTCCATGATTCAGAAAAATTTGCCTTGTAACCAAACTTTATTTAAAATCAACTTCTGACAAATGTAAAAACATTAATTATTCAGAAGAGGTTTGAACAGATAGAAAATCATTTTATCATCAGAATTCTGTTCAAATAGTGATGATTTGTGAAACTCATTTAAAATCTTATATCTGAATAAGAAAATTTTGAGATTCAGATATAGTTTGAACAAGTGACAAAAAAATTTATTATTAAAAGTTTGTTCTTCTTAGAATGATCAGAGATAAGAAATGAAAACAAACCTTTTAATCATCATGAAATGATTTCCAAAAGATGTTAACGCTCCCCCTTGAATTTAGCATGTACTTGACCATATATGAGACATAAAGATGATATAGAAAAAATAATAGAATGAAAATAATCCACAAAAATTGAAGTACTTGTAATTCTCAGAAATGAAATCTTGAAAGTTGGATTTCTGAAGTATTGACTCAAAAGAGCTGAACCCAAGACTCAGAAGTCTGAACTCAAGAGTCAGAATTCTGATTACAAGACTCAGAGTTCTGAGTACACTACTCAGAAAATCTTACTTAGCAGGATTTAACATTTCTGAAAATCAAATAACAAGTAAGATCAATTAGTCAGATTAAGCATTCCTATTTTACATATGAGAAATGAGAAGCTTTTGTGATCAAGAGGCTTTGTGAACAAGTCAGCCAATTGATACTTTGTATGCACAAAGTGCATCTCTATTGTTCCCTTTTACACATAGACTTTTATAAAATGATACCTCACATCTATGTGTTTAGTCTTTGAATGTTGAACAGGGTTCTGAGTAATGGCTATTGCACTTTCTGAATCACAGTAGATAGGAATTTTGTTGAGCTGATACCCATAATCCATGAGTTGTGTTCTCATCCACAAGGTTTGAGAACATGAAGCAGCAGCAACATACTCTGCCTCAGCAGTTGATGTGGAGACACAATTCTGCTTCTTTGATGCCCAACTCACTATTTTATCCCCTAGAAAGTGACAAGCACTAGATGTACTCTTTCTGTCCATTCTACTTCCTGCATGATCAGCATCAGTAAAAGCTGTTAGTTTAAAGTCAGTTTCCTTTGGATACCATAATCCAAGAGCAGGTGTTCCTTTGAGATATCTGAGAATCCTTTTGACAGCCAACATATGTGATTCTTTGGGATTGGATTGAAATCTTGCACAAAAACAGGTAGAAAACATGATGTCTGGCCTACTTGCAGTCAAATATAGTAATGATCCAATCATGCCTCTATAAAGTTTGTTATCTACTGAAACTCCTTTGAGATCAGCATCTGTTTGTTGCCATAGGAGTTCTCATAGAAGCACAATCAGACATTTTGAACTTTTTCAGGATGTCCCTTACATATTTTCCTTGATTTATAAAAATTCCATTTGGTAATTGTTTGACTTGAAGTCCAAGGAAAAAATTTAGTTCACCCATCATGCTCATTTCAAATTCAGATTTCATGATTTTAGAAAAATCATCACACATTTTTGCACTGGTAGAGCCAAATATTATGTCATCAACATAAATTTGAACAAGAATCAAATCCTTACCCTGTTTCTTTAAAAACAAAGTTGTGTCAATCTTACCTTTCTTGTAACCTGAACCTAACAAGTGTTGAGTAAGAGTGTCATACCAGGCTCTTGGTGCTTGTTTTAGACCATATAAAGCTTTATCTAAAATATAGACATGGTCAGGAAATTCTGAATCTACAAAGCCTTCAGGTTGATGTACATACACCTCTTCATTAAGTATACCATTCAGAAATTCCGATTTGACATCCATCTGATATACATTGAAATTCTTGTGTGCAGCATAGGCCAAAAATATCCTGATGGCCTCTATTCTTGCTACTGGTGCAAATGTCTCATCATAATCAATTCCTTCCTGTTGACAGTATCCCTTAGCAACCAATCTTGCCTTGTTTCTGATAACAACACCTGACTCATCCTTCTTATTTCTGAATACCCATTTAGTTCCAATAATAGATTTACCTTCAGGCCTTGGAATGAGTCTCCAGACTTTGTTCCTTTCAAATTGAAGCAATTCCTCTTGCATTGCTAAAATCCAATCTGGATCCTCTAGGGCTTCATTAGCTTTCTTAGGTTCAATAAGACTTAGGAAACCTGCAAACATTGCTTCATTTGCAGTAGCTGATCTGGTTTTTACTCTTGCTGATAGATCACCAATCACTTGATGAATGGGATGATCTTTAGTCCATTTGTTTGCACTAGGAAGCTCACCAATCTCTGAATAATTGTTGTTTGTATCATTTTCATCAATGATAGCTTGTAATTCTGAACTGTCCCCTTGTTCTGATAAATTTGAGTTCACATTTTGAACAATGAAGTCAGAGTTCTGAGTGACTTGTTCAGAGTTCTGAATATGAGGCTCAGAAGTCTGAATACAAGGTTCAAAATTCTGAGTATCAGGGTCAGAATTTTCATCACTTGTATTTATCAGAGTTGGACATTCCTCAGATGGACCTTTATCAGAAATTACAGTTGTTTGAACTACTTCTGAAGTTCTTCTTTTCATCTCATTGATCATCTTTGGGTTTTCAAATTCTGCATAAGAATCAGAAGTCAGTTCAAGAAAAGCATCCTTAAACAGTAAATTGAGTTCTGAACAAATAGGATTAGAGTTTGTATCAGAAGGCATTTCTGTCCTGTTCTGCATGAGTTCTGAACTGTCTTGTTCAGAAGTCTTTATTCTGGCTTCATCAAATGTTACATTGATGCTTTCCATCATCCTCTTGGTTCTTCTATTGTAGATTCTGAATTCTTTGGAAGTTAATGAATAACCAACAAAGTATCCTTCATCTGCCTTTTTATCAAACTTACCAAGATTTTCTCTGTCTTTAAGAACATAACATCTGCAACCAAAAATATGAAAGAATTTGATTAATGGTTTTCTTTTATTTATCAGTTCATAAGCAGTCTTATTTAATCTTTTATTGATTAAAGTTATGTTTTGTGTAAAGCAAGCAGTTGCAATTGCTACTAATTGATTAAAGTTTTGTAGCTTCAACTAGAGTCCTGTTTTTCCTTTCAACAACACCATTTTGTTGAGGAGTTTTGACTGCATAGAAATTGTGAGAAATCCCAGAACTTTCTAAAAAATTCTGAAGAGTCTCATTTCTGAACTCTGTTCCATTGTCACTTCTGATTTTCTGGACTGGAAGTTGTAAGAAAACTTGAATCCTTTTGATAAAGTTTATCAATGTAGTAGCAGCTTCTGACTTAGCTCTTAGGAATTCAACCCATGTGTATCTGGAATATTCATCAACAATTACAAGCATATACTTCTTTCCTCCCATAGACTGAACTGAAATAGGACCACAAAGATCAGTATGAATCATTTCCAATGGTGCTTTGCAAGATGAGTCCATTTTTAATTTGTGAGAACTTATTTTCATCTTGCCCATTTCACAAGCTGAACATAATGATTCCTTTTCAAATTTAATCTTTGGTAATCCTTTAACCAGATATTTTGTAACAAGATTATTCAGATCTTTGAAGTTTAAATGAGAACATCTTCTGTGCCACAGCCAGCATTCATTTGCAATTGAGTTTGATAGAAGACAAACAGGATTTAATGTTTGTATTTTTGAAAAATTAACCACAAATAAGTCCATGTGTCTTTTGGCCTAGAAGACTTTAAGATCATTCTCAGTTAAAATCATGCAACCTGTTATTTTGAACTTGATTTGACAAAGACTGTCTAAAAACTGACTTATGCTGAAAAGATTATGTTGTAATCCTTCAACATAGAAAACCTTTTGAATTGTCAGATCTCCTTTTGTTAAATCCCCATAACCTTTAACTTGTCCTTTGTTGTTATTTCCAAAGTTTATTGCCGCTGCAGCCTTTTCTGTGAAATTTGATAGAAAAGACTTCTGACCTGTCATGTGTCTTGAAGCTCCTGAATCTAAAAACCACACATGACAGCCCTGCAACAACAATAAGTTAGAACAGGTGGTTTTGTTTCAGATCCCATGGCTAGATACTCTTTAGAAGACATGATTGTAAGAAAGATTCAATAGAAAGACAAATTCAAATTCCTTGATCGAAAAACAACAATTAATTCAAGAATTGCTAAGAATTCAAGAACAGTGAGTGGCAGCGGAATCAATTTTCGAATTTGATCAAGAAATCTTCAAGAACACAAACAGGAAACCCTCAAGAACGCGATCTCGATCGAATTTGTTTGTTGATTGGCTCTGATACCAATTGACAGTTTAGGATCCACTCTTACAATCAATATATCAATGTATATAACAGTAATTGAGAAGTAATATGATCGAACCAACTTGTATTCAAGGAAGAACAGATTTACAGATCTTACAGAGAGATTATCTCAAAGATTACAAAAGATGAATACAAATATATGCGGGAAAAGTCAGTTAGCGCAACAGTGCTAACCACTATATATACTGCAACGGAAACACTAAAGCTACAGTACATATAAGAAAGACTAATAGGAACAATACACGTGTCCTAATTAGTTAACTAAATACAAAGTAAAGTGTCTAGTTATAAGTTCTGAACATGTTGTTCAGAACATCTGAACATTATTCTGATTAAGCTTCTCAGAACATCTGAACATTATTCTGACTCTTCTTCTCAGACTTCAATACTTAGCAAACTTTCAGAGCATTCCTTCTGAGCCTTCTTGGTCAGAACTCTGACTCTTCTCTTCAGAACTTCTGAGCCTTCTTATCAGAATCCAACACTTGGTTTATTGACAAAACTCAGATCTAACAATTACCAATAATATCCACTCTTCAAATAGGAGGAACAATCAGTTCTCCAGGGATCTTGTTCTTAGAAGTATAGGGATAGGTCACTAAAGCTTTAAAAGCATTCAGCTTAGGTACAAAGGTACCCTTCTGAGGTTTTTGGTTGAAATTTTTTTCTTTACCTTTACCTTAAGAAATTAAGGTAGGTTTTTCCTTAGGGATGGGAGTTTTTAAAGAGGAACACTGAGATGAGGAGGTGTCAGGGACTGAGGATACAAATGTTCCAAATTTGAGCATGGAACGATCAGTGGTTGGTTCTAGAGTATCAGCTTTATAACCAAGTCCACTCTTATCGCTCAGGGGAATCTGAAACCTTATTATCTCAGTGATCGTTGTTGAGGATTTACACCATCCTTCAACAGTAGCCTTTTCAGCTTTTAATGCAGCAATAGCTTCTTCACGTTCGATTTTGACTAGTTGATTTATATAGACCTGATCTTTTAATACATATTCAATTTTAGAAAGCTTTTCTATTTCAAGATGACAGTTTTTAAGCTGTTCAGCTAGATCAACGTTTTGATTTTCAACTATGGCCTTGCCATTCATGGCATCATATAAATTCATAGTCAGAAGATCGATTTTTCGAAGACTATCAGCTTCATCAATATCTGAAATATCAGTAAAGAAGGAAGTTGATACCTCATCGTCATCTTCAGAGTTATATGATTCTTCTTCATCAGAGGCAGCCCAGCCAAAGTCAGCCATCAGGCCTTTGCCTTTCTTCTTAAAGCTTTTCAGCTTTGCGTACTTTTCTTTTAGCTTTTGATACTTGTCATCTCTAGCCCTCGGGTTAGAGGATTTCATGGAGAAAGTTGAGGGTTTAAAGACTTTCTTTGACCTGCATTTCCTAGCAAAGTGTCCTACTTTCTCACATTTAAAGCAGGTAGCAGTAGCCTTATCAACAGGGGTTGATGTTTTTGGCTTGTCAGTGAGTGCAAGGGGTTTATTCCTTCTGAAGTTACTCTTTCTGGTGAGTCTCCTAAACTTAATAGCTAGGAGTGCCAGAGATTCATCAAGATCTGAAGAGTCAGCATCTGATGAGCATTCAGAGTTAGTTTCCAACTCAGTGACAGTGATAGTTGATCGCTGAGTGGAAGGTGACTTTGAGAGTAAAGCAACAGGTGTGCTTTTGGAATCTTTTACAAGATTCTTCTTAAGATGACACAAATGCTCATAATTGAGCATAGTGCCAAATAAGGTAGAGAGAGTCATAGCTTTTAGATCCTTTGATAGCTTGAAACACATTGAATAACTGTCCCAACTTTCAGGTAAACATTGTAGAAACTTTGTCAGGATCTCAAAGTTAGAATATTCCTTACCAACGGTTTTCAGATCAATAATTAAACAGTTAAACCGCTGATGTACTTCAGAGAGAGATTCATTCTTAACACAAATGAAGCTTTCGTACTGTCTTACCAGGTTGATCTTTCTTGAGTCTTGGACTTCAGATGTACCTTCATATTGAACACATATTGTGTCCCATGTGGCTTTGGAGGTTTTCAGGTTCATGACGGAATGGTAGACTTCGTCAGGAAGAGCCATAGAAAGGATAGATCTGGCTTTAGTGTCGATAGCCACTTTCTTCTTGTCTTCATCAGACCAATTATGAACTTCCTTGGGAATGATTCTTTCAGGAATGGTAGCTCTAGTAGCAGTGCCTGGAACTTCAGGATCAATCCTAACATGGACATATGGACCATTTTCGATGTAATGGGGCATCGTAGGGTCCACACCTTCTAAGAAGAGTATCATCCTATTTTTTCACAAATTAAAGTTATCTCTGGAAAATCTAGGGGGTTTTGCAAGAGAACCATTGTCAATGTAGTTTGTGTTTGTGGTGTTAGCCATTATAGAAAATAGCAAGGAAGAGAAAAAAGATTAGTATCAGCAAGATCTTGTTTATAAGATTAAACAATATGCTCTAATACCACTTGTTGGTCCCTTAAGGGCTATACAAGTTTGTAGATGGGAGGGGGGTTGAATACAAACACACGGTTTTTACTTTTCTAAACTGTTTATTGATATGTATCAAACAATTTACAACTTGTTGCCGAACAAGATTATGGAATAAACCTAATCTAAACAAGTTAAGAGAAACACTAAGTTTTCTTGCACTAGAAATAAGATAGAAAGGAGATAAGAATATTAAGAGTAATATTCTAACACACATAATAGTAAGAAGAAGGAAATGGCCGAGCACTTTATTTCTGAAGTAGGGGTTCCTTTATATACTGCATGCATTTAATGCACATCAGTATCACTTTACACGTGGCATCAGCTGATTGGTTGCATGGTTTGACCTCGGTAGACAACCTAGTAGCCGCATGATGAACAGTGTATAATTAGAGTTGGTTGTACGATTCTGGACAAAAGGGATGTCGATTCTGACATTTCGTATAAAGGCGTGCAAGGGGGTAAGACAAAAGTAACTTGTAGAGGAAACTTCATGATCAGCGTTCGCTGAATATTCTTTATCAGCGAGTGATAAAGTTCAGCTTTCGCTAAAGTCTTCTACTTTAAACTTCACGTTGAGTGGACAAGTCTTGGCTTCGCTGATATATACATCAGTTCATTAGTAGAATTGTCGCTGGTTCTTTGGCTTGATCTTCGACTTCAGCGTAGAACATTGTTGACGCGAAACTTGTCTTCAGGGATCATAAGTAAACAATACATTCTATCAGCGATCATTAGTAAGGCTGGACAGGCTCAGGGCCCACTGATGAACATTTTCGCTGAATTTAACAAATAAATAACTTGTATTCCCTATCAGCGGTACTGAAACAGTCTTAGTACTTATCAGCGATAGTAAAACACTTATGCATAATGTCTACTTACAATTTTCACTAAGTGTTTCTCAGAGAGTCATTATCAAATCATTGAGGGTTTGGATCAACATGATGACTCATTGAATTGATTAATATTCCTAGAGATTCATTAGAGAGAGAGAGATAGTTGTGTTCTTCATTCTAACCTTTGTAACTATCTTGAATCATGAATATGAGAGGGATGACAAGTTGAAATCATCAATTGTTCGTGTTATTGCTCATTGTTATATTGTTACCTGATCAATATAGGACTAACATTTGGTATCAGAGCAGAATCGGTGATTTGAAGATACGAAAGAAATCGAACGAGAGCAAGAAAAAGTATAAAATTCGTATTGAATTTTTCTGGAAAAACACAGCGAGCCGTTTTGCCTATTTTCGGAGATTGAACCGTCGGATCGTCACGATTTTTGGACAGTAGTTCCACGACATTCCGTGTTACATTCTGAACGGTTGGATTAATCGTTTGAGGTCCAGAAGGCACCCAGTTTAATTTCGACAGACTGCAGATTTTTCTTGAAGAAAATTGTTCATCAATCGGGTTTGCAAGTCCTTCGTTGATTTAATAATTCGTTTGTTAATTCTCGATTGGTTAATCGCTTTTATCTGCTGTTTATCTGCGCTTATATCGACTCTCAAAGGCTTTAATTTTTCAAGATAAAAATCAATTCTTGAGGTTTTGGTGTTCTAAAATTTTGTGGTGATTATTGAGAAATATGATATATTTTGCTTAGAAATCGATTTGGGTGTGTTTGTTTTTGTGTTTTTGGTCAAAATCTAACCCTACAGGAGTGAAATCAAGCAATCCTATCGATCACTGATCCGATTTTTTCCAACCAGCCGCAGTTTCCGGGTAAGTCATTTTTTTCTGTCAAAGTTACCGGATAATTATTTGAGTTACCGGATAATTTCTGGGTTACCGGATAATTATTTGGGTTACCGGATATTTTTTTTGGCTTACCGGAAGAAACCTCACTTTCCGGACAAAACAAGTACTTCCCGGTAAATCATTCTCCGGTTAACATACTTTTCGGGTAGACTCACAATTGGTGAACTCAATTCCAGCATGCCATTGTTGACTTTCTACTTTTGCTACTTGAATTTCAATTGGCTATCTTTCTGCATGCATAAACATACATCACACGCATACATCATCATACATAATCTTACTTGATTTGTTGTTGGTGCTGCATTTGTTTTCACCTTCTTCACGTCATCATCTCTCTCTCTCACACACACACACACACACATATATATATATATATAGATTACTTGATTTTGTTATTAAGTATTGATGTTGAGTTATAGTTCAATTTTATCCGGTAAGTCACAACTTGTTGTCCGGTAAGAATCTCAACCACCCGGTAAGTGCTATTTTTGCGAGAACCTCATCACCCGGTAAGTTCAATTTAATTCCATCCGGTAAGTTGATTTTTTGTGCACTATCCGGTAAGTAACAATTTTATCCGGTAAGGTATCACATCACCCGGCAAGAGCAATCTCCATCCGGAATCTCTCACATCCGGTAAGTCAACGTTATCCGGAATCCATCTCTTTCCGGTAAACCAATCCTCGTCCCGTAAGTTTAAATCTTTGATATTTTATTGTCCGGTAAGTTGTGCTATTGGCAAGTTTTGATTGGTAAGTTCTCGAAATTTGATTTCGTTCGAATTCGATAATAATCAGATCTTAAATCTTGGAAACAAATTTATTTTATAAATTTAATTTTTGATTTTCTTCCGCATTTTTGATTCTTCAAAATCAACACCGATTAACGATCATAATTTTTCAGGTAACAATGTCGTATTGCTTTAATCGTGCGTGTATAGCCGATAAAGAAATGTATGAATACAATATCAAGTCAGCAGATGAATTTATCAGCAAGAAAGTCAAAGAACTGGAGGAACTGAAATTGCAAACAATTAAAAGTTCTGAGAAGCTTTCTAAATCTGAAGAAAAGGCAACAACATTAGAGTCTGAAAACTCTGAGCTGAAAAAGAAGCTGTCTGAATTGCCATCACAAGACGAGATAAAGGCACTTGAAAAGAAAGCACATCAAAGACTACATGAAAAGAATACCCAGCAATCAGATGATTTGTGCAACAAGTACATCAAAGAACTAAAGGAGCTGAAATCTCAAATCTGGATTAGTTCTGAGAAGCTGGCTGAAGAAGAAGAGAAAGGTAAACTCCTGATCTGTGAAAACCTTGAGCTTAAAAGTAAACTAAATACTCTTGAAAAGGTTTTTGAAAAAGAGAAAGAAATCTTTGAAAAGGAAAGACAATTGCTTACACAAAAGCAATCGGGGCTTTCAACCAAATCTCTTGAAGAGAAGAAGAGACTTGAGCTTATGTGCTTAAAACTTTCAAAACAGATCTCCGACTTTGAAAAAGTTTTAATTTCAGAAAGAGATAAGTTTGAAATAGAACGCAAATCTTTTTCTCAAAAGAATGGAGAACTTTCCTCGAAAATAACTGATTTGGAAAACGAATTAGACGTTCTAATCAAAGAGTCTGAGAAAGGGAAAGTTGAAGGCTTTAGGGCTAAATGCTTGAAAGATGATTTTGAAAAAGAGAGGAAGATCTTTCGGACTGAGATTTCTAAACTTGCACAGAGATTATCTGGATTAGCAACCGAGATCTTGAAAGAACAAATGGTTAAATCTGATTTACAAAAGAAATTTGACTTAATTCTCAAAGAACGAAATGATTTATTCGTTAAGGTCAAGAAACTTGAAGAAAGCAAGTTCAAAGGTGTTCAACCTTCTTATGCTTCAAGTTCATTTTCTACAAATCGTTCTTCAAAGAATTTTGTCAAATCAAATGATTTTTCAAAAGTTCAGATTCGACCTTCCAATCTTTTCTATAATTCTCGTGTTGATAAGAAAGATAATCAATTTTTCAAGAAAGTAAACATGGTGTGGAGAGTTAAAGGAACCACTCCTGCTCCAAAGCCATTTGTCTCTGTTAAGAGTGACAAGAACAACAAAGCTTTCCACGCCAAACCTTTTGTGAAAATTGTTCGTGCTTACTCTGTTAATAAGATGATCAGTTTATCTACACAGAAGCTGGGTTGTTCTTATTGTGGAACAAGTGAGTTTCTAAAGAAAGATCGTGCTAACTATTGGTATGGCACTTATAGTATCCCCGGTCCTCACTGTCAAAAGGCATCTAACCAACAAGGATCCATCAAAAGATGGATACCAAAATCTGTCTAATCTGTTTTGCAGGAATGTCATGTGCGGTTTTAATTCCCATTATCCATTTCACATGACTGCATTCAAAGGTTATGCCACATTTGAGGGGGAGTGCTATGAAAGGTAAGTGAACTTCAAACTGAATTCAAAAACCGTGGTCAGTCATTCTGAATAACTAACTTGTGTTTGTTATTCTCCAATTTTAACTTCCATGATTGCCACGTGTTATGTTTCATTGACTCAGTTATTTCCATGTCACACATATTTGTTGATTTTTCGATGGAAATACACTCGTTTGAATTTATAGTTGTTTCTCAAAGTTCGTTGTTTCTTGCACATGATTCAATTCTTATCTGATATATTAATTGTGACTTGTTCTTCACAATTAAACTTCCTGATCATTGTCTCATTATTGCAAATACTGTGCTTACTGAGTCAATCTGTTTTGCGCTTGATTTTGTTTCTTGAAATTATGGTATTTCAACAATGACTTCTGATTACTTCAGATCAGAACTCGGACTTCATTTTTATTGACTTTTGATCATCTCAGATCAGGACTCGTTCATAAATGTCTTGACTTCTAAACATTTCAGTTTAGAACTCGTACTTCACTGTTTACTTAACTGATTTACTCGATGCATGAAAGGAGTGTTAGGATTAACATCGTTTCTATGGTCTATCTAGAACCAGAAGGACCTACCCAAGAAACACATCCCTTATAGACTACAGTGAGGGGTCTAGATTGCTAGATGAGTTTGGAGAGAAAAGAATACGGTGAGGGTGTGACAGGACTTAAAAGAATTATTGGTCCTTAC
The DNA here is from genome assembly GCA_033807775.1 of Saussurea involucrata. Lineage (NCBI taxonomy): Eukaryota > Viridiplantae > Streptophyta > Magnoliopsida > Asterales > Asteraceae > Saussurea > Saussurea involucrata. Next base: position 65,685,321 of record CM066325.1, read on the forward strand.
CAAACTGAGTCAGTTATCCGGGTAACCACTCAATCTATTCATTCTCATTCTTTGGAGATGAATATTGAAACAAACATGGACCCAATGTCGATAACTCGTGTCACCCCACCCAGCCACTCAAGTATCTCACAACAGATGCTTGTTTCAGATATTCACGGAGGTTTAGCACAAAATCTATCTATTCCTCACTCAGAGGTCTTAGATATTGAAAAAGGAAGACACAAGCTCCGGTCTCCGAACTTCATATTCTAATCACCGAGTCTATTGATTTTTAACTTGTGTCCCAAGTTGAATCAATTTTTGAGCCAAATCGATATAATCTATTTCTTTCACACATGCACGAGTCTTTGGGATTCCATTTGCATATCTTCGTGATATTGCCGGAACAGTTTGAGAGGTAATTTTTTAATATTTTACTTCAGTGATAACTGGAAGTCCTATCAGAGATTCCCCTTTGCCAACTCTGAACATAGGCCACACAATTTTTTAAATTGTTGTGATAACAGTTACTACGTGTTTCTGTGTTAGCTTTTTACCCCGTTCTGGTTACTTAAAATGTTGTATCTGAATTTTTTGCTACTCGTCACTATTGTCTTTGAACGTGCATGATGCTCCGGATGCTCCTACTCATCATGAGGGGGAGAAAGGGTACAGATTCAAAGTCACGGATTATCAGGTTGAGGGGGAGTTAGCAAAAGCCGAGGGGGAGTAAAGCCGAGGGGGAGTAAAGAAGTCCCCATGCAAAAACCAAGGGGGAGTAACGGTCAAGTTCCGAAATCCGATAAGACTTCAAAGTGCTTACAAGTGATCAACTCTTCTCATCGTTTATCAAGTGGTGTTCGCTACAATTCAGTATTTCCTCCTTCAAGCATTTCGATTCTACAAAGTTCTTAAAGCAGAAGCTGAAAGCAAATTCAACTCGCGGTTCAAAGACAGATTCGTTGAAGATTTGAAGACCAAGAGATTTATTCAAGGGGGAGCGCTGAAATGACATGAAGACAAGCAACGCCGAAGTGCTTCAAAGATTCAATAAGAAGAGAAGATCAAGACCTGAAGGTTTCAAGACCGATTTTTACCCCGTTCTGGTTACTTAAAATGTTGTATCTGAATTTTTTGCTACTCGTCACTATTGTCTTTGAACATGCATGATGCTCCGGATGCTCCTACTCATCATGAGGGGGAGAAAGGGTACAGATTCAAAGTCACGGATTATCAAGTTGAGGGGGAGTTAGCAAAAGCCGATGGGGAGTAAAGCCGAGGGGGAGTAAAGAAGTCCCCATGCAAAAGCCAAGGGGGAGTAACGTTCAAGTTCCGAAATCCGATAAGACTTCAAAGTGCTTACAAGTGATCAACTCTTCTCATCGTTTATCAAGTGGTGTTCGCTACAATTCAGTATTTCCTCCTTCAAGCATTTCGATTCTACAAAGTTCTTAAAGCTGAAGCTGAAAGCAAATTCAACTCGCGGTTCAAATAGAGTTTCGTTGAAGATTTGAAGACCAAGAGCTTTATTCAAGGGGGAGCGCTGAAATGACATGAAGACAAGCAACGCCGAAGTGCTTCAAAGATTCAAGAAGAAGAGAAGATCAAGACCTGAAGGTTTCAAGACCGATTTTTATTTATATATCTTTAGGGGGAGATTGTTAGGACCATAAATGTCCTACATCTTAGAATGATATATAAATAATTATATAGTGTTTAGTTAGATTATTTACTTATTGTAAAAGCCCTAATTAGTTAATTGGGCTTAGTGTTGCTTAATGGGCTTAGGCCTTGTTGTTTAAGGCCTAAGTATATAAGGTTAGTATTAGCCTTAGAATTAGGTTAAGCAATTGATTAATATTCCTAGAGATTCATTAGAGAGAGAGAGATAGTTGTGTTCTTCATTCTAACCTTTGTAACTATCTTGAATCATGAATATGAGAGGGATGACAAGTTGAAATCATCAATTGTTCGTGTTATTGCTCATTGTTATATTGTTACCTGATCAATATAGGACTAACATATTTAACAGCGAGTAGGCCATATATTATGTTTGCTACGTGTTTGTGTGCTAGATTTCAGGCTAAACCTAAGGAATCACACGTTGGAGACGTGAAGAGAATCTTTCGATATCCTAAAGGAACACCATATCTCGAATTATGGTATTCTAAGGGAACTGGCTATGAGTTGACCGCGTACTCAGATGTAGAGCATGGCGGGAGTCTTCTGGATAGAAATAGCACTTCTTGTCACGTATAATTTTTGGGCGATAAACTTGTAAGTTCGACATCCAAAAAGCAGAATTATGTTTCTACATCAACTGCGGAAGCTGAATATGTTGCACCCCCTAGTTGCTGTTCTCTAGTTCTCTGGATGAAAATGCTAATGGATTATGGATTCAACTAAGAGAAGATACCCATTTATTGTGACAGTAAGAGCGCAATTGCTATTTCAGCTAATCCTATCCAACACACCAACACCAAACACATTGACATCATGTATCATTTTATAAAAGATCATGTTGAGAAAGGTACTATTGAACTCTATTTTGTAACAACATAATATCAACTTGCCGACTTGTTTACAAAAGCGCTGGACGAAAAACGCTTTAACTTTATGGTGTCCAAGCTTGGCATGTTGAACATGAAAATTTAAAGTTCAATATATTGTTCATTTTATAAGTTGAACATTTATATTGCTCATTCTAAATTTTATATCTAGATTGATAAATATTAATTTCATCATATTAAATTTTCAATATGTTTCTTTAAGTTGTTATGTTTTTGTATTTTACAAATTTGATTGCAAATTTTCTTATTTTATTATCTCTTTTCAATAAGATACCTGTTTCTGTTTGAGGTGTGCTTGTTAGCCCCAAGTATGACTTTGTAAAAGTATTGAAAATATCACAAGTTAGAAGGAAGTCAGAGAACAAGACGCCAGAGATCAAGCTGAAGACTTAGCAGAAGAACAAACAGAAGACTATCAGAGATCGTCAGAGCTCTGGCAGAAGACCTCTGATAAGTCCATCAGAGAACAAGTTCGCCAGAAGACCTTCAGAGCTCTAGCAGATGATCTTTGGTGAATGAAGACCTATGTTAAGCCGAAGTCTCATAGAAATCTCTAAGTGATAGACAAGTGTCCGCACTTTCCACGTCATCCCTAAAAGGACGAAGACATGCTTTCCACGTGTCATCACAGGGTTTGATAGTACATTGTCTATTGCTTTATCAGGCTATATATAGAACGTTAGTGGAACACACAAATTCTCGAGAATTGTAAGCTTTTGTAAGAATCGTTACAAGAATTGTAAGAGCACTAACACTGCACAATTCTATTCCACTTCTAGTGTACGATCAGTAGCCTAAGAGATTTCATAATACACACACAAGAAAGTGTTCTTAGTGTTATTCATATTTCAATATACGAGCAGTTTGTTATTCAATATTGTTATCTATTACTGTTCATATATTGTTATTCTCTCATGTTTTATGCTACACACAATCACTCATACACAAACAGTTTTATTATGCTTCCGCTATCTTTGATCTTTCTGTTTGTATGAGACGAGGTGAATCTGGGAACCTACAATTGGTATCAGAGCAGATTGATTTGCTTAAATCAAAACGATCTAATCTTACCAGGTTGATTCACTCTTGTTGATTGTGCTTTGTTTTTCAAGCTTTAAGGTATACCCTATTTTTTATTAAAACCTGAAACTCCTTGGTTAAAGCTTTTGATACGTGTTTAAGTGTTCCAGTAAGTTTAGAAATCTTTTCTACATCGTTTACTGTTCCATTGCTTTACTGTTCATCTACTTTATGTTCAAAACTCTTTCAAAATCTTCATACTCAATTTTTCTTAAAATGGCGAACAACAACATAAATGTTATTTACATCGCTGGTTCCTTAACCAAACCTCCTACTCTTCTAAGGGATGAATACCCTCAATGGAAGATCAGGATGGTTAACTTCTTCGATTGGATGGATAGAGATCTTATGCGATGTGTCACAAATGGACCATTCCAACCCATGGTATTGGTTCCTCGTGTTCCTGCTACAGAAACAACTGCTGAGATTCCTGCTCACTTCGAAGTTAAAACCACTGGTTTTACTGAAGAAGAAAAGCTTAAAATGGAAAATGACCTTAAGGCAGTTAGACTCTTGATTATGGCCATTCCAAACGATATTTTTCAACAATTAGACGGTTGTGTTACGCCTAAAGACATCTGGGATGAACTTCTGAACCAACTCGAATGGGGTATTAAAACCCAAAAGAACAGAAGGACCCAATGTATTAATGAATACAATGATTTCAATGCACTTCCTGAGGAAACTTTACAACAGACCTATGACAGATTCAACATTCTTATAAACAAATGTAAGAAATGTGGGGTTGTAAGGTCGAAGGAAGTGTGAATGATGAATGGTTAAACATATAAGAAATGTGGGGTTATAAACAAATGTCTTGTTCTTAAAAAGTGTGAATGATGAATGGTTAAATCTATCTATGTCTCTACAAGCTAACCAAGACCTGGATACATGGTCTCTCATTGATGTATATGAAACTCTTGCTGCACAAGAGAAGGATGTTGTCAAGCAAAAAGGCAAATCCACTATTGCTGGTCCACTGGCAGTGATCTGTGACTCAAAAACCCCCTTAGAAGTGAAATCTAATAGAGACAATGTTGCCAGAGACAATAAGAAGGAGAAAGCCATGAAGAAGAAGGGAAAGAAAAGCCTCATAGCAAAAGTGATGATGAGGAAAGTCTGTCAGATGATGATGATGATGCTGACATCAATGCGTTTGCCCAATCTCTTGCCTTGATCACTCAACAGTTCAACAAGAGATTTGGCTAGAAAGTGTTTGACAGAAGAGGAAAGTTTGATAGAGAAGAGAGTTTAGAGCAACTCCAACAACATTGCTAAAATGGAAAAAATGGGTTTTTGTTTGATATTCTTCTCCAACAGCATTGCTATCTTGTTTGCTAAAATAGAGATTCATGGAGAAATATCTAAATATAGAGAATTCACTATAATTCTCTAAATAGGAGAGAGAAATAATTATTTTATTCAACTAACCAATAACATAATTGTTTTATCATTATATATTAAGTTTTTCTTTTAAAGTGTATTGGGAATATAATTTAGAGAATATTATATAATATAATTTGTATTAAAATCTCTAAAATAGCAAAGATGTTGGAGATGAATGTATCTTTTTTAGAGATTTTAAATTTTGATTCTCTATTTTAGAAAAATTATAGCAAACCTGTTGGAGATGCTCTTATGACCAAAGGACTGCGCGTCACATAGCTGCACCAGAGCAGAGACCACAATATTATCAACAGAGATACAACCCACCAGCTCCACAGAAGCAAGCAGATGCTGCCCAGCCCATCAATCAGAATGATGGAAGATGTTTTAGATGTGGCAAACCAGGTCATTTCACTGCCAATTGTAAGGGTAGACTGGTAAAAGACCAGGTCTACTACAAGAACAAGTATAAATAAAACTTCAGAGAAAGAAGTTACGTGGCAGAGATGGAGAACTGGATCTCTGATTCATCTTTGGATGATGAACCAGAGCAGGCCAACTTCTGCGAGATGGCGGTTGAAGAAGAAAGCTCAGAGGAGATGTTTGAAGAGATAGCTGAGGAAATGCCAGAGAAGCCAACAAAGCCCGATACCTCTTTAATGTCTTGTGCATTTTTTGTGACAGACTCAACTGACAGAGCGATGGAGATTTCCAAACCCAGTGCCAAGGTATGTTCATCCTCTGAATCCAAATCTGACTATGAATTGGAAATTAATGTATCCAAGCTTGCTGAGAAATTTCAAAACCTTAAACAAAATCTTTCTGAGGAAAAAGAACTGAGAAAACTAGCTCAAAAAGATCCGTCCTTCTACAAGAGAGAGAAAAGTCTCTTGGAAATGGAGAAGGAAGAAATTTCTAAGGAAAAATCTGAGTTAGAAGTTTTACAAAAACAAAAGGAAACCTTATTTTTAGAAAAATGTAAAGAATATGAAGAGGTTTTGAGATTAAAGGCTGAAGAGGTAAAGAAATCAGAATATGAAAGGCTTAACTATGTTGCTCTTAAAAATTATTTTCAAAAGGAAAGAGAAGCCTTACATCAGTCTTTACAGAGGAAAGAGATTCTGATTAAAAAGTACCAGGATGCACAGGATGTGCACATTAAAATAAATTCTCAAAAGGACACACAAGGTCTGGGTTTCAGTGACCTTGATCCCTTCACTGGAAAGAAGAAGACATCTATGTCCTCTATTTTCTGCGTTGCAAAAGTCCAAATGCCTGATGGTGTACTCACTGGTACTTGTGTTTTTAAAAGAGCTAAAACTTCAGAAGGGTCAAGGACCAGCAAGCTAAATTTCAGAAATGTCAGCTATGACTCCTCTGGTCATGAAAAGGTTACCGAATCATCTCTAAAGTTTATTCATGATCAAGGAAAAGCTGAAATCATCATTTCTAATTCTGCCAAAAGTCATGATCCCAAGGAGATCTTCAACTTTAACTCTTTCAAGAAGCAGAAGCCTGCTACTTCTGTGGCTGGTCCCTCCGATGTCAAAACTCAGAGTGATCTTAACCTTAAATCACCAGTCTTTTCTCCTAGATCTGAAGATATAAGAACTTCATTTGAAGAAGATCTACAAAGAGTTCTGGAAGAAAACACTATTTATGATGCTTTAAAACCTACACTCATAAAATTCAAAATCTGTACCATCAAAGAGTTGAACTCCTCTGACTCCTCCAGAGCAAACGTTTCTCAGAAACTCACAGAGACTCACACCTCTAACAGAGCCACAAGAGACTTTTTAGACTCTGACTCAGACTCAGACTCTGAGGTGGATGAGCAAATTTTTTGTGCACCAAAGACTATCTTGCACAAACCTAAACAAGCATTTGTTGGGTCTGGAATTTTGAACAATGTCATACCTGTTTCTAAAAACCAATCCAGAATCCCACCATGCCCTGGTTTTAAAAATATGGGTATCAAAATCCTGTCTTCTGAGGAGTTAGAAGAAAATAGAAAAGAGAAAGCCAATAATGCTTCTGTGAACCAAACCTCTGTGCCTTATGTTTACAAACCTATAAGGTTCACTCCAGAACAGAAAAGAAAATGGAATGTTAATGACTCACCTATTTCTAATTCTGCAGTGAATCAAAAAGGAAAATCTTTTTGGTCCAAGGAATCACATGCAGAGAGGAATGCCAGTTTCAGGAAAACCAATCTAGATATGAAGTTTGTAAAAACATCTGATTCTAGAATTTTTTATTCTCAAAAGGCATGTAATCCCAAGATGATGAATGGAAATAACAATTTGCATCAATCATTCCCTTGTTCTGTCAACTGCAATTGTATTAAACTTCTATTAAAGTTGCAAAATCATCTTAATGGTCCTCACTGCATTCTGAATCGGTCACCAGAAAAGAAAAATCCTAAGACCAAATCTCAGAACATGCGAAGAAAATCCTCTAGCAAACCATCAAAGAATGGAAAGCCAGAAGGTAAATCAGCAAACACCCCCAAAGCAAACAAGAAAGGACACATTAAGCAATGGGTACCTAAGAGAAACTAATTTGTCTTGCAGAAGCCACACGTGCAGATCTGGTACTTAGACTCAGTGTGTTTCAGGCACATGATAGGCAATAAAGAGCTACTGACCTCATTCGAAGATAAAATAGGAGGTGCAGTAACTTTTGGAGGAGATGGACAGGGACAGATTAGAGGATATGGTGTTTTGACCAATGGACATGTTTCTGTATTTAAAGTTGCTTATGTTGAAGGGTTGAATCATAATTTGCTCAGCATAAGTCAACTATGTGATCATGGTTTTGATGTTAATTTTAAGAAGAAATACTGTTCTTTGTTACTTTCAGAATCTGGTCAAGAACTTCTCAGAGCTGATAGGAAAGGCAATCTTTATAAAATGAATTTCAATCCAAATCAAAAATCTAATTCAGAAAGACTATGTTTAGTCTATGTGAATAAGGAAGATCCCTGACTCTGGCACAAAAGATTTGCTCACTTGAATTTTTCAATTCTTTACAAGCTTGTGAAACTTAACTTAGTCAAAGGTCCGCTTTCTCTTAAATTTGACAAAGACCATCTTTGTTCTGCCTGTGAATTGGGTAAGCTGAAAAGAGCTTCACACAAACAAAGAGTGATCCCAACTGCCCTAGACCTTTGCATATGCTTCATGTGGATCTTTGTGGTCCAATCTCTGTGCAAAGTCTATCTGGCAGAAAGTATATCCTGGTTCTTATAGATGAATATTCTAGATATACTTGGGTTGAGTTCATCAGAGTAAAATCTGATGTCCCAGAGATACTGGTAAATCTATTGAAGAGAATTCAGGTTCTGTTAGGTCTGAAGATCCAAAAGCTGAGAAGTGATAATGGGACTGAGTTCAAGAATGCCAAAATTGATTAATACCTTACAGAGGAATGAATCTCCCATAACTTCTCTGCTGCAAGAACTCCTCAACAAAATGGTGTAGTTGAGGGAAAGAACAGAACTCTGGTAGAAGCTGCCAGAACTATGTTAGCAGGATCTGATCTTCCCATCAACTTCTAGGCAGAAGCAGTCTCAACAACATGTTTTACCCAAAACAGGGCTGTCATTGTTAAGAGATTTAAGAAGATTGCTTATGAGCTGATCAACAATAGAAGACCAGGTGTGAAATACTTTCATATTTTTGGTTGCAAGTGCTACATCTTGAATGACAGAGATCAATTAGGAATGTTTGTGTAACGTCCCAAAAATCACAGTAAATTTAAACTTTTAAAATAATACTTTAATTCAATAAAATACCATTAAATATCCAAATAACAGTTTCGTTGCAAACTCAATTAATAAACAACCTCATTAAATTAAACAGCGGAAATAAATTATTCTTAAACATAATATCTCAAACTCATAATTGTGAAAAGTCCTTCGCACGCGCCAGTGTGTACCGTCACGCCTTTGAGCCACTCGTACCTGAAACCACGATTTATAGGGAAGGGGTAAGCACGAAGCTTAGTGAATTCAACACCACGCACAACTATAATCATACAACACTACCCCTAAAGCAGGTAGATACACATAGCCAAGCATGCAAGTTTAAGAACGCATCATAAACAACATACTCACACCAAACCACCTAAACAGGTATCCATCGGTCTCCCCGATAACACACGATAACCGTGCACGTATCCCTCGGTCTCCCCGAGTTCCTACGTCACTCGTGTACATAATCCTCGGTCTCCCCGAGTCCTCGGTCTCACCGAGTTTTTACACGATACCCAAGGTCCATACTAGACACGACACTATCTAGTACTACGCAACAAGTAAGACCACTAGCACACACGAGCTACAGCAATGTACATATAATCATAGTTCTACGTAGTGATTGACTCACCTCGAAAGCGTTGCAGAAATTCCCAACTGACCACACAAGCTTGCCAACTCCAAAATCACTTCTCGTCACCTAAAGAAGTGCTACCAAGTGTCAACGCGAAGCCCCAACCCTCAAATATAAACATAAGATTAAACGAGGGATATTTCATCTTTTCGGCCTAAACTGCAGGTCTGTTCGCGACCTGCTTAGCCCTCCCTAGACCCACTAATCCCGGAATTAAATCCCACAAACAGGAGGGTCTAGGTCTTAGCTTTCCAGGGACATAATATACGCGTTCTAACGATTTTCCTACGATTTTATACGATTATTCTAAGATCGAGACATAAGGCTGGCAGATTCGCACCTGCTGCAAAAACGGTCCTTTTGCACCTAGCTTGAGGCCTAACCAGGTTTTCGCTAAAATACGAAAAATGTGCCCGACACAGAATGTGAGCCGTGGGCACCAGTTTCGCCTCAAACGAGCTACGACGGAAAAGTTATGAACGAAATAAAACAGTGACAGATTTAGCCATTTTACATAAAATGATAACTTTTACTATCGGCTTAGAGTTTACGCGTTTAAGGTTTACGAACTAGGGTTTTAAGGTTTGGGTTTTAGGTAGCCAAGGCTGGACTAATCCCAGCACCACCCACTGCCACCTCCGGCAGTGGTGGTCGGCGGCGGCGACAGCCACCACCGGCGGTGCTGGTGGTTTAAAGGAAAACTCCGGCGAGGCAAGGAAAACGGGTCAACCAACCCATCTCGAGCCACCCACCCCTACACCCGCACTAACCACAGCGACCCCACCACCACAGACACCGAGCTGGTGGTACACGGCGGCAGCACGCCGTCGACAGCCATGGATGCGGCGGCGGCAGTGGTTTCTTGGTGGATTAACGGCGACGAAAAGAAAACGAGAATAAAATGGAAAACCTTACCTCTCGATAAAAAATGCAGCAGCAACACGATAACTCGTCGGCTCCTTCTCCCTCTCTCGCTCTCTCGCTGCTTCTCCCTCTCGCCGGCAGCCGTTAGCGACGACGATGATGGTGGTTTTTGGGGGTGTTCGACGATGGCAGCAAGAAAGGAGGATGAGGCTAGGGTTTGCGATGGTTTTGTTGATTGGAACACAAAAATGAGATAAATGGGAAGGGGGTCGGTTCTATGGGTAGATCCCCATGCAAGCCCTATGCCAAAAAATTTACTTTTAGTCCCTAGGTTTTGAAGTAATTTCATTTTTTTCCAATTAAGTTAGGATTTTACCACTTAATCGATTATAACCAAATTAGTTCATTTTTGGTCCTAGCCGCCTAATCCCGTTAATAAATTCATTTAGAGAAACATATAAAATAATTAAATAAAATACATACCGGAACACGGGCTTTACAACTCTCCCCCGCTTGAATTAGACTTCGTCCTCGAAGTCTACGTCCGCAAATAGCTCCGGATAGTTCTCCCGCATCTCACCCTCGGGCTCCCAAGTCCACTCGGAACCCTTTCGGTGCTGCCACTGGACTTTCACCAAGCCAATTGTCTTGTTACGCAAGATCTTCGTCTTCCTCTTGATAATGGCAATCGGCTTCTCCACGTAATCAAGCCTTTCATCAATCTGAATGTCCTCAAGAGGAATCACTGCAGACTCATCCACTACACACTTCCGCAATTGAGAAACGTGGAAGCTGTTGTGAATCAAGCTCAGCTCGTCCGGTAACTCTAAGCGATAAGCTACCTTGCCCACTCGAGCAATGACCTTGTAAGGTCCAATGTAACGGGGCCCTAACTTTCCCTGCTTGCGAAACCGGATCACCCCTTTCCAGGGTGACACCTTCAGAAGAACATAATCCCCGACCTGAAATTCCAAATTCGATCGTCTCTTGTCGGCGTAGCTCTTCTGCCGGCTTTGTGCAGTAACTAATCGATCCCGGACCATCTGAATCATCTCAGTCGTCTTCAACACAACATCGGTGCTCCCCAATACTCGATGAACAACCTCGCCCCAGCAAATGGGCGTCCTGCACTTCCTACCATATAACACCTCATACGGTGGTCTGCCGATACTGGAATGATAGTTGTTGTTGTATGAGAACTCAGATAAAGGAAGACACTGGTCCCAACTACCCCTAAAATCAATAACACATGCCCGAAGCATATCCTCGAGTGTCTGAATAGTACGCTCACTCTGCCCGTCGGTCTGAGGATGAAAAGCCGTGCTAAAATGCAATCGTGTACCCATCTCACCCTGAAACTTCTCCCAAAACCGGGAGGTAAAACGAGTATCCCGATCAGAGACAATTGAAACTGGCATCCCGTTCCTGGTCACAATCTCCCTGATAAAAATCTCCGCGAGCTTTTCTCCATCGAGGAGCTTTCCCTGATGGCCAAAAAGTGAGCGCTCTTAGTCAGACGATCAACAATTACCCATATAGCATCATTCCCTCGCGGAGTCCTGGGAAGTTTAGTGATGAAATCCATCGTGATCTGCTCCCATTTCCATACCGGAATCTCTAAAGGTTGCAGTTTCCCATGCGGTCGTTGGTGCTCCGCCTTGACTTTCCGACAAGTCAAGCATTCTTCTACATATTTGGCGACATCCCGCTTCATGCAGGGCCACCAATAATCCTCCCGCAGGTCACGGTACATCTTCGTAGCTCCAAGATGTATAGAAAACTTGGACTTATGTGCCTCGTCCATCAAAATCTGCCTGTTCCCACTAGTGAAGGGAACCCAAACTCGACCATACCGCGTCAATAGATGTCGACCGTCCCGGGAAAATTCGGAATTTCACCCGAAACCCTCTCACGTTTGGCATTCCCGTCCAAAATCGCCACTTCTTGAGCTTTACCTATTGACTCAAGGAGAGGTGCAACCACTGTCAACCGCCGACACAAACCCCGAAGTGGCTCACCAACCGGATGTCGACTAAGTGCGTCTGCAACAACATTCGCTTTACCCGGGTGGTAAAGTATCTCACAATCATAGTCTTTGACCACATAGAGCCACCTTCTCTGACGCATATTGAGATTCTGCAGATCCATCAGATATTTGAGGCTCTTATGGTCAGTGTAAACCGTACACTTGACACCATACAAGTAATGCCTCCAAATCTTGAGAGCAAACACCACTGCTCCCAACTCTAGGTCATGAGTCGGGTAATTTGCCTCATGAGGTTTCAACTGCCTCGAAGCGTAGGCTATAACCTTACCGCGTTGCATAAGCACGGCACCCAATCCCTGGTGAGAAACGTCACAATATACCACCAAATCCTCCATACCTTCGAGCAAAGTCAACACCGGAGCCTCGCATAAACGTCTTCGTAGCTCCTCAAAAGCCCTCTGTTGCTCTTCTCCCCAGCTAAAAGCATCAGATTTCTTCGTCAATCGGGTCATAGGCAACGCAATCTTGGAGAAATCTTGAATAAATCTTCGATAGTACCCTGCTAACCCTAGAAAACTTCGTACCTCGGTGGGAGTTTTCGGCACTTCCCACCGCATCACTGCTGAAATCTTGGCCGGATCGACCATAATACCATTCTGATTCACGACATGTCCTAGGAATTGGACCTCTCGTAACCAGAACTCACACTTGGAGAACTTAGCATAAAGCTTCTCCCGCCTCAAAACATCCAAAACTTCTCATAAATGTATCTCGTGCTCTTCCTTCGTCTTCGAATAAACGAGAATATCGTCAATGAACACAATCACCGACCGATCCAGCATCGGGCAACACACCCTGTTCATAAGGTCCATGAACGCTGTTGGTGCATTGGTGAGCCCGAAAGGCATCACCACAAACTCGTAATGGCCATAACGTATACGAAAGGACGTCTTCTCCGTATCCTCACTCCTCACCAGCATTTGATGATACCCCGATCTCAAATCAATCTTAGAGAACGACGAGGCTCCCTGAAGTTGGTCGAACAAGTCATCGATCCTTGGCAGAGGATAACGATTCTTCACCGTAAGCTTATTCAACTCACGGTAGTCTATACACATCCATTGTGACCCGTCCTTCTTTTTCACAAACAGAATCGGGGCCCCCCACGGTGAACAACTCGGCTTGATGAACTCTTTTTCAAGAAGTTCTTGCAACTGAGTATACAACTCCTTCATTTCCAGTGGAGCCAGGCGATAAGGTGCTTTAGCCACCGGAGCAGCACCCGGAACCAAGTCAATGCGGAACTCCACCTGTCGCTCGGGAGGTATCCCCGGTAACTCATCGGGAAATACGTCAGAAAACTCCGTACAACTGGCACATCTTTCGCAGTCTTCTTCTCTTCGTCGACGCGCGTGTCGATCACATACGCCAAAAATCCCTGACCACTGTGCTGCAAGTACCACCGAGCCCTCGCAGTCGAACATATCGCTGAGGTCCGCCTGGGCGAGTCTCCCTGAACTAACAGTTCTCCCACGCTTGGGGTTCGAACTCGCACTTGTTTGTGACGACAAACAATCTCTGCATCATACGTATCCATCCAATCCATGCCCACAATTACACACAGTTCACACATCGCAATCGGAATCAAGTCGATGGGAAACCTCACACCCGAGATTTCCAAAGTGCATCTCCGATACACATCCGTAACCGTCAAGGTCCTATCATCAGCAACCTCGACAACCAGAGGACAACCAAACCGTCCTACAACTCGGCCCAAAGTATCACTAAAAGTGCGAGACACGAACGAATGAGTAGCCCCGCTATCAAACATCACTACCGCAGGCACGGAGTTAACTAGGAATGTACCTGTCACCACCTTAGGCGTAGCCTGTGCCTCGTCCACCTTTAGCTGGTGAACTCTACCTCAGGCCGCCTCAGTCCCCTGCTGACCCACTCGACCGTCAGTGATACGCAATGGGGCATTCGGAGGAGTCCTCTGTGCCCCACTCCCATCAGCTACCCTCACGTTCGGATAATTGGCCTTCACGTGGCCCGTCTGCTTGCAGTTAAAGCAGACCATCAACGGTACTCTACAATCTCGACTGAAATGACCGGCCTGCCACACTTGAAGCATTTATCATCTCTTTCACAGTCTCCGTCGTCTGAGTGAGTTCTAGGAACTCCTTGGCAATCCGCTCCATCTCCACTGGAGGCACTTACTCCGTACGAAATCGTGTGACAAACTCGTCCCAGGTCAAGGTAGTACGCTCAGCAAGCGTAAAAGCAGTAGCACACCAATCCTTTGCTCCATCACGTAGCAGGTTCACCGCGAAATGAACCTTCAAATTCTCTGGGCAGCCACTGGTCAGGAACGCGCATTCCATGTATGATATCCACCGCATGCTGATGATCGGGTTCGGGTCTCCCTTAAACTCAGGTGGAGAACAAGCAGAGAGATCCCGATACTGAAACTCTCGAGTACGCGGCTGTCCACCCGCCGGTGGTGGAATCGGCGCAATGCGCTCTTCCATCAGAACTACCACCTCGTCGCGGATGGCAGTGATAATCTCGGGGATCGCCTCCCCAATCGCATGTGCCATCTCGGCAGCAATCATCTCCCGGATCTGCTCCGTAGTGATCCCGACACCAGTCTCTGGCTCGGCAGTGTTGTTTCTCCTAGTAATGGCCATTTCTGGGTAGAAATTACAACGAGTTATTAGTACATATCAACTCACACTAACAACGCTCACGCTCAACTCCTTGGATTCCTCGTGACTTTCCCCGACTCGAGCATTGATCCTGTGCATCCGGTAGTAGGAGCTCTACTACTACCATCCACACCTATCATCGATCGTTCCGAGTCCCATCCCGAAGTGCCCAAGTAGTTTCTCGCCGATAACTATACCCATATGCCCACACCAGCATATGTACACACTCTTCCAAGCTCCCTAGGAATTCCACCCCAAAACACTACCCTTGCTACAACGAAATCCCTACTGACCATGACGAGTTGCCTCGCGAATACCCCGTCACATGCAGCGTGAAACAAATAGACATTCGAATACAAGATTCTATCCTAGAACGGTTGGACTCAAACAAGAGCTGCGCAATAGAACTAAATCAAATATTCTAAGGCTGTGCGCTTCTTACTGCATACAACCTATAGGGCATTCACTTAACAACCTACCATGACTAGCATAAATTCCTACTAGCAAGCAATGAACATGCAGTACAGTGTAAATAGCACAAGCAATCTAGCATGCATACTCCTATGATCTAGAAAGCAATAAATACACTAAGTACTATACCTTTTCCCTTGGCTCCGGCTGACTATACACACTGCGCCCTCGATCCCCGTTTCTCAAACGCATTTTCCTTTCTTTTATTTTCCAAAAACTTTAAAGGAAAATTTATAGCCGCAAACTTGAGATCAAACACACCGAGATGTGTTTGATTCACTCAAGTTGTGCTCTGATACCAAGTTGCAACGTCCCAAAAATCACAGTAAATTTAAACTTTTAAAATAATACTTTAATTCAATAAAATACCATTAAATATCCAAATAACCGTTTCGTTGCAAACTCAATTAATAAACAATCTCATTAAATTAAACAGTGGAAATAAATTATTCTTAAACATAAAATCTCAAACTCATAATTGTGATAAGTTCTTCGCACGCGCCAGTGTGTGCCGTTACGCCTTTGACCCACTCGTACCTGAAACCACGATTTATAGGGAAGGGTAAGCACGAAGCTTAGTGAATTCAACACCACGCACAACTATAATCATACAACACTACCCCTAAAGCAGGTAGATACACATAGCCAAGCATGCAAGTTTAAGAACGCATCATAAACAACATACTCACACCAAACCACCTAAACAAATATCCATCGGTCTCCCCGATAACACACGATAACCGTGCACGTATCCCTCGGTCTCCCCGAGTTCCTACGTCACTCGTGTACATAATCCTCGGTCTCCCCGAGTCCTCGGTCTCCCCGAGTTTTTACACGAAACCCAAGGTCCATACTAGACACGACACTATCATAGTTCTACGTAGTGAGTGAACTCACCTCGAAAGCGTTGCAGAAATTCCCAACTGGCCACACAAGCTTGTCAACTCCAAAATCATTTCTCGTCACCTAAAGAAGTGCTACAAAGTGTTAACGCGAAGCCCCAACCCTCAAATATAAACATAAGATTAAACGAGGGATATTTCATCTTTTCGGCCTAAACTGCAGGTCTGTTCGGGACCTGCTTAGCCCTCCCTAGACCCACTAATCCCGGAATTAAATCCCACAAACAGGAGGGTCTAGGTCTTAGCTTTCCAGGGACATAATATACGCGTTCTAACGATTTTCCTACGATTTTATACGATTATTCTAAGATCGAGACGTAAGGCTGGCAGATTCGGACCTGCTGCAAAAACGGTCCTTTTACACCTAGCTAGAGGCCTAACCAGGTATTCGCTAAAATACGAAAAATGTGCCCGACACAGAATTTGAGCCGTGGGCACCAGTTTCGCCTCAAACCGAGCTAGGACGGAAAAGTTATGAACGAAACAAAACAGTGACAGATTTAGCCATTTTACATAAAATGATAACTTTTACTATCGGCTTAGAGTTTACGCGTTTAAGGTTTACGAACTAGGGTTTTAAGGTTAGGGTTTTAGGTAGCCAAGGCTGGACTAATCCCAGCACCACCCACTGCCACCTCCGGCAGTGGTGGTCGGCGGCGGCGGCAGCCACCACCGGCGGTGGTGGTGGTTTAAAGGAAAACTCCGGCGAGGCAAGGAAAACGGGTCAACCAACCCATCTCGAGCCACCCACCCCTACACCCGCACTAACCACAGCGACCCCACCACCACAGCCACCGAGCTGGTGGTGCACGGCGGCAGCACGCCGTCGGCAGCCATGGCTGCGGCGGCGGCGGTGGTTTCTTGGTGGATTAACGGCGACGAAAAGAAAACGAGAAGAAAAGGGAAAACCTTACCTCTCGATAAAAAAACGCAGCAGCAACACGATAACTTGTCGGCTCCTTCTCCCTGTCTCGCTCTCTCGCTGCTTCTCCCTCTCGCCGGCAGCCGTTAGCGGCGGCGATGATGGTGGTTTTTGGGGGTGTTCGACGATGGCAGCAAGAAAGGAGGATGAGGCTAGGGTTTGCGATGGTTTTGTTGATTGGAACACAAAAACGAGATAAATGGGAAGGGGGTCGGTTCTATGGGCCGATCCCCATGCAAGCCCCATGCCAAAAATTTTACTTTTAGTCCCTAGGTTTTGAAGTAATTTCATTTTTTTTTTCAATTAAATTAGGATTTTACCACTTAATCGATTATAACCAAATTAGTTCATTTTTGGTCCTAGCCGCCTAATCCCGTTAATAAATTCATTTAGAGAAACATATAAAATAATTAAATAAAATACATACCGGAACACGGGCTTTACAGTTTGGCAGAAAGGCTGATGAAGGAAAGTTCATTGGATATTCTCTAACTTCAAAAGCCTACAGAGTCTACAACATAAGAGCAAGAGTCATTCAAGAAAGCATCAATGTATCCTTTGATGAAAGATCATCAAGTGTCTCTGAAAGCCAATCATCAGAGAGGATACATACAACAGAAGAGGCCAGTACCTCCAAAGCAAGAGAAGAAAATATCAATATGATATTTAATGATTTCTTTGATGATGAAGATTCCTCTAAAGTCATCACCAAAGGCAATCAAGTTCAGAGCTTGGAAGGACAGAATCTATCAGGTACATCTCTGTCAGGTCCTTCAAATACTTCACCATCTACTTCTTTGTCCACAGATCAAGTTCAGAGAGAAGATGAGAGACTACAATCAGAGGAAAGGGAGTCTGAACAAGAACCATCATCACCCCCGCTGGCCAATTTTGGAATAAATTCCATATATGAAAGCTCACCATCTCAGAGCCCTGCTGGTACTTCACATAGCAATGAAGCCACTCTCCAGAGTAGTGTGCCTCAAAACCCTGGTACCAACCCTCAGAGCTCTGAAGCTGACAATCATCTTTTCCCTTCAGAAGCACATACACCACCTCTTGTCTATGCTCCCATGACCATATGGACAAAGGATCACCCCCATCATTAGATCATTGGTGCTGCTGAAGATGGTGTTAAGACAAGGTCAGCTACAGCAAATGAAGCCTTCTTTGTGAACTTCTTAAGCATGATTAAGCCAAAGAAGATTACTGAAGCCCTGGAAGACCCAAACTGGATTGAAGCCATGCAAGAGGAGCTTCTAGAATTTGAGAGAGACAAAGTTTGGTCCTTGGTTCCACTTCCAAAAGATAAAGCAACTATATATTGGAACCAAGTGGGTTTTCAGGAATAAGAAAGACGAAGATGGGATAATCATCAGAAACAAAGCAAGATTGGTTGCAAAGAGATATTGCCAAGAAGAGGGCATTGATTATGATGAGACCTTTGCACCAGTGGCTAGGCTAGAAGCAATCAGAATCTGTTAGTTCCAGATCCGTGCAACAATAATGAAATCAAACGATGTAAACAATAAAGAATAATGATTTCAACTGGTCATCCCTGTATTAGCTTTCAATCAGAGAGTTTTTACAATAAGAGTAGGAAAGAAAATGAGACAACTAACCTATTTTTCTAAGGATAAGTTATATATATATATGGCGGGCCCGTAGTTAACAAGCCCACGGCCTGTTCACTAACAGAGCTCAAAATAAGGAATTACAATTTAAACCTTGAACTTTAATTCAACATAAATTGACCCTAACAATCTCCCCCTTTGAATTGAAGTTCGATTTGGCGCCAGTTCGCGGCATATCCTTTTCGGAGCGTGAAGTGAACCTCGAACCATCTGATAGCACGGCGGTAGTCGATGCGATCTTCAACCATTTCCAAGGCATTCCGAGCAGTTATTTCATTTGGATTAGGAACATACGAAACCCTTGGATTTTTAGACTCGTGCTGAATGATCTTTCGAAGAGCATCTCGAACTTTGAGGAGTGTGCCATCGCAAAATCTGTCTACCTGACTGAAATGCAGAAACTTCTTTTCGTTCTGTTCGTTGTTGTAGACTATCCCAAATTCAGGTTCTAGAAGCAGAGAATTCTCGGGATACATCTTCAACTCAGGAGCATTCAGATTCGGCCTTATCAGATTTACCTTCTTTGCCCTGTTCTCGATAGCCATTTGAAAATCCGTTAGATATGACATCATAATGGTACGGACCAGGTATCGACGAACAAATTTGAGCGCCTTTGTAACTTCAAGCGGTCGGATGCTTCTTGTACGAAGGTCTTTCAGAATAGCTAGGAAGTCGAACGGTCGGAGGTGCTGGAAGTCGGCTTCAGAGAATTTCCATTCATTCCCATCTTCACGTCGGACAGTGAATACTGGGTAGACGATTTTCATGTTGCGTCTTGAATAGATGTTAAGTACCTCTGTGATCTGATGCTTGGTTCTGACTTGGCTGACTGGAAGACACCGATGCATTGTGCTGATATAACGTCGTTGGTATTCGGGGTTGAGGTTGTAAATACCAAGGCAAAAGGTCGGCTCGATCGGGCGAAGCTTGTGGACAAACAACTTCTTCAAAGATTCCTCCAGATGAGGGATAAGTACCATGATCTTCTCCCAACGGATTTGTTGCTGAGGAGGGGGAGGAAGATCAGAAGCTGTCGTTAGCAGAGGAATTGTCGGAATATTGGTTGTAGTAGTTTCAGGTCTTGTTGAAGTTCCAGTGGGTTGAGCATAGTGAACGGGAGAAGTACCATAAAAATTCTGGAGAGGAACTGATCATAGTCGATGTTATCGTCTTCATCAGTAGGGAAAACCAACTTTACCTGGAGATTTACGGCACTGGCGGCTTTTTCATACCATTCGTCTTCGGTCTCCGGGTTGGCTTCACAATCTGGATCTATCATATCCAATAGCGGTCTGTCTGATGAATCAAAGTCGACCAGTTCCTGTGTTGAACCCTCAGGCTTTTCAACCATTGGGTCTTCATCATCTGATATATCCATATCTATTACCATGTCGGCTAATGGCAATTCGGCTTCAGGTGCTTCTGTTGTAGCTGCCGCAGTTGGGGGTTCCTGTTGAACCACAATTGGAGTTTTAAACTGGATCGGGGCGGTGGTCTCGGTTAGACGTTGTCGTTTCTCCCCCTCACGGTGATCAGGATCATCCTGGTCATCGTGCTTGCGTTTCAGACCGCCTGTTTGACTCTTGCAGGTATCTTCGAGTGAGCGGACTCTCTCGGACAGCGTTGTGAGCGCTTGGTTGTAGTCCTTGAGAGTCGAGTCAATGGCGTCTAAACTAGTGGGAATGGATGATGAAGGAGCAGTGACCTAGGATTTCAGAACGGATATCAGGTCTGCTTCGGTAGAGGCGTTGGTTTCGGATTCTTGGAGCAGTTGGGCTAAAAGCATTGTTTTGAGGGTGTCCATCGAGTAGGTAGGCTGAGTAGGGGCCGGTGGAGATATGGGTGCGGTTTCAGTGTCAACGATATGCCCTTTACCTTTGATCATACGTTTGATGGTGTCGATCTCGGCGGCGACATATTATTCCATCGCCTCGCGGATAGCCTTAAGGGTGCTGTCCAGGGACCCTGGTGACACGAAGTCGTGTAAAATAACTTCGGGATCGCTTAGATTACCCGTTGAAGCATCTGCTTGAGAGGCAGAGCCACCTACGTTCACAGCTGGCATGTCGGTAGCAGTGGTAGGATTTCCCTCCGATCCTTGCGTGCCACCTAAGGGTGACGACACTACGGTGGTTCCGGTCGAGTCACGAAGAATCTCGACCTGGTGTTGCTCCTCTTGTGTCCTAGCCAAAGGATTTTCAATAGCAAATGGCTCTAGACTCGATTGTGCACGAAATGATGTCGCGACCGGGGGCAGCTGGTCGCTTGTTTCAACACCAACACTCTCCGAGTGAGAGGCCGGTGGAAGTTGTGCTATTTCCCCGTGTGAAGTTGAAACATCCATCTTTTGAGAGACGGATGAGTGGATAAGGGGGTCGTGCAATTGCTCCGCTGGATCCACGGAGGCTTCTTCAATACCCCGTCCCAACGGATGAGGCGGGATAGCAGATGTGGCAACCCGGATATCACTTGGTTGGGGTCGCTCAAGAGCCTCATTATCTTTACGGCTCAATCTTTCCTGGTTCGCTTTCGAACACAGTTCTCTCCGTCTCAGATGTTCTAAGTCCCGGGGAAGGTCCCTCCGGCGCTGGATGGACCATGGGATTCCCTAACTCTCGTTTATATGCTATCACAGGTAGGGCTTTAGGTATAGCAAAGCTGGGGTATTATCTTGCCCCCCCTCAAAACATACATGGGGTTTGACTTGCTCCCCCTCGGAGTGAGAGTGTTATTTACTTGGGAGACATCGACACAAGGAAAAAATATTTAGA
Organism: Saussurea involucrata; assembly: GCA_033807775.1. Taxonomy (NCBI): domain Eukaryota; kingdom Viridiplantae; phylum Streptophyta; class Magnoliopsida; order Asterales; family Asteraceae; genus Saussurea; species Saussurea involucrata. Next base: position 65,706,983 of record CM066325.1, read on the forward strand.
CTTTTGGGAAAAAGAGTGTGACGCTTCCCCTTGGATTTTGTTGAGGTTGTTGATCCGCCATGGAATATCTGTAAAATACCCAAAAGTTAGTAAACAAGTCGGATAAACAAGTTCCGGCGCGTACCTTTGCATTTAATGGCTCAGTCTGAGTTAGGTTGAGGACTGGCAGTGAGAAAACAGGTACAGAACTGACAAACTCAGAGGTTTCCGGACAGAGGTTTCCGGATAGATGAAATGAGAGGTATCCAGATTCTTTTACACATACCAAGCAATCTGGGTGTGGTATCTGGGATCCTATCCAAACCGGATAAGGCCCCGGTCCGGAAACCTATCCAAAAAGATAGAGTTTCCGGATACCTGTCTGGATACTTTGGGATTTTCAAAGAAATTGTCCTGTCCTTGAAAATTTTGCAAAAATTAGGACTATGAAGAGGTAAAATGAACCTTCTCTCGCTCCCCCTCAAACTGAGTTTGGGGAGAAACTTGTTCCCCCTCGGATGATGCAGAGTTGTGCAATGGAGAGTCCGACATACAAAAACTTTTGACATTTAAAAAAAATTGTGTCCCCCTCAAATGATAAACATAAGGGTATATGCTCCCCCTCAGAATGTGCGCATAGTGTGAAGTGCACACGGGAGTATCCACACACACAAAAAAAACTTTTCATCAGTTATAAAATTGTGTGTGACTCTCCCCCTCAACAATACAGTAAACTTACCTGATAGCTGAACATGTTCCCTCTAAACACATGAGCAGCTGGTGAAAACCCAGTTATAGACAAACCTCACGTCTTCGCAATATTGTTCCTTGTAGATCGTGAGCAACTCCCTCCTTCCGGCCATGTTTGTGGAGCATCCAGTGTGTAAGTACAACACATGACCGTCTTGCAAAACAATTTTAGCGGACCTTGGGTACCCTACTTCTTGTTCTTTTAATAAGAATAATTTAAAGGTTCATAACAAAATGGAAGTTGTATTCCTCGTTTGTGTGCACGCTTATATTCCTCGGTTTCCTCTTCCTTTTCAGGTTCAAGAGGACCAGTCCATTTTATGGCATATTCCGGATACTTTTTCGCTAACCCAAAACAAGCAAAATCATACAAAGTTGGTGTATACCATCTTCCCTTTTTCAAATAATGTGCGTTATCATATCCGATACCCCATTCTCTGTTAAAGTACGTGAACTCTTTGGGTTTATTCAGAAAAATGGTTTGATCAGTTTGACCCCTTTTTTGGAGTTTGTTTCAAGATCAAGAATTTTAGCAACAAACTCCTTGTGCTGAATCTGAAGAGAAGAACATTGATAAACAATTTCTTCTTTCTCATTCATGCACTGATCAAACTGAGAATGAAGATCAGATAATTTGGCCCTTAAGTGTTTAGTTGCTATTGAAAGATTTTTGCATTTCTCCTTTAAAATAGCATTTTCAGACTTATATTTTTCTGTGATTCGCGTTTGAACATCTAGCTTTTCGGTTAGTGATCTAATCTCAAGCTTTTGTTCTCTAGAGGTGGCCTTAAAGGAATCTTCCTGTTCAACAAGTGATTGCATTTGATTCAAGAAATCTTGTTGGCTAGATTCACATACCTGACTTGTCGTTGCCTTTTCTTCATCGGCTGGAGACATCTTCAGTTGCACTGGAGTGATCGTCAGACGATGGTTCGATTCAAAGTGAAACAGTATCAAGGATACTTAAATGTCCCCCTCCTGCGACTTAGCACGGGGGTCCCGGATATGTGATCCTGGTGGTTTCCGGATAGAGAATCCGGAAAAACACGAATCCGGATGTTAGAGTCCAGATAATGAGGGTGTCCGGAAAAACTACAATATCCGTATAACAAAGAGTATCCGGAAGACAATAGTTACCGAATGATAAAAGTAAACACAATACTTACCGGACGATTGGAGTTTCCGGATGAAAATGCTTTCCGGATGAACTGGTCCGGAAAGAATCGGATTGACCGGAATCTTCGAGTTGTCCGGATAAAATATTTTTTACCGGAAACTTTGGGTTTCCGAAACAATTTACCCGGAAAGATTGGAATTAGAGAACTTACCCGTAAAGCTGGATCGTGTCCGGAAAGAATACGCAATTATCCGGAAACTTGGGAGTTATCCGGAAACCGCGGCTGCTGTGTCCGGAAACTGCGGCTGTGGGTTTCCAATCGATTGGGAATCGACTAGGGTTGCTCAAAAATGTTTCTGAAAGATTAGAAACACTACCAAACACAAAAATAACACTACCCAAATCGATTTTGAAGCAAAAAGAACACGTTTTGATGGTAAAAATTCGATTTTTAGTGAAGAACACAACCAAAACTTTTGACTTTTAATTTGCTTAGAAACCACTCAAACGATCGAATTAAGATTTGAAAATTTGCAGAATCACTAATAGTAATGATGCTAACAATACCCAATAAGCGAAATCGATCAATTTAATCAGAATCAAGATTTTGATATTCAAGTAAGAACACATCCGTTTTTTTCAAGAAACTTACCAGAAATCGAATTTTGCACTTTGAATCGATGTAGTCCGTCTGCTCTGATACCAATTGTTAGTTCCAGATCCGTGCAACAATAATGAAATCAAACGATGTAAACAATAAAGAATAATGATTTCAACTGGTCATCCCTGTATTAGCTATCAATCAGAGAGTTTTTACAATAAGAGTAGGAAAGCAAATGAGACAAATAACCTATTTTTTCTAAGGCTACGCTATCTATATATATGGCGGGCCCGTGGTTAACAAGGCCATGGCACGTTCACTAATAGAGCTCAAAATAAGGAATTACAATTTAAACCCTGAACTTTAATTCAACATAAATTGACCCTAACAGAATCTTCCTAGCATATGCTGCTCATAAAGGTTTCAAGGTCTATCAAATGGATGTAAAATCTGCTTTTCTGAATGGCAAACTACGTGATTAAGTATAAGTCAAGCAACCTCCAGGCTTTGAAAGCTCAGAGTTTCCAGGTCATGTGTACAAGCTAGACAAAGCTCTGTATGGACTTAAACAAGCTCCCGGAGCCTGGTATGAAACTCTGTCTAATTTTCTGTTGGTCAACCACTTTGAAAAAGGTACTGTGGATACTACCTTATTCTTTAGGAGATGTAAAAATGATATACTTCTGGTACAGATATATATTGATGACATTATCTTTGGGTCTACTAATGAAAATTACTGTGATAGGTTTTCTGAGTTGATGAAAAGTGAATTCAAAATGAGCATGATGGGAGAACTTTCCTTCTTCATTGGTTTGCAAGTAAAACAATCAATCAGGGGCACCTTTTAAGAGAATCTAAATATGTCTCTGGTATTCTGAAAAAATATAAGCTCAACAACTCACATCCTATGAAAACTCCTATTGCCACTAGAGTTAAACTTGACCATGATCCAGAGGGTCAATCTGTGGATGTCAAGAAATACAGAGGCATGATAGGGTGACTACTGTACTTAACGGCCATCAAACCTGATATAATGTTTGCAACTTATCTATATGCTAGATTCCAAGCTAATCCTAAGGAATCCCATTTGTCTGTTGTCAAACAAATTTTCAAATATCTCAAAGGGACTCAATTCTTGGGTCTCTGGTATCCTCTTAACTCTGGCTTTTCGGTTAGTGATCTAATCTCAAGCTTTTGTTCTCTAGTGGTGGCCTTAAAGGAATCTGCCTGTTCAACAAGTGATTGCATTTGATTCAAGAAATCTTGTTGGCTAGATTTACATACCTGACTTGTCGTTGCCTTTTCTTCATCGGCTGGAGACATCTTCAGTTGCACTGGAGTGATCGTCAGACGATGGTTCGATTCAAAGTGAAACAGTATCAAGGATACTTAAATGTCCGCCTCCTGCGACTTAGCACCGGGGTCCCGGATATGTGATCCGGGTGGTTTCCGGATAGAGAATCCAGAAAAACACGAATCCGGATGTTAGAGTCCGGATAATGAGGGTGTCCGGACAAACTACAATATCCGTATAACAAAGAGTATCTGGAAGACAATAGTTACCGAATGATAAAAGTAAACACAATACTTACCGGACGATTGGAGTTTCCGGATGATAGGCTTTCCGGATGAACTGGTCCTGAAAGAATCGGATTGACCGGAAACTTCGAGTTGTCCGGATAAAATATTTGATAGTTCAGGATACACTCTTACAATCAAATATGAACATTCAATATTGTATTCACAGCAACTGGTCATATGATTTATTAACAATCTGTGAATTACGAGATATTACAATGAATTTCTCTAAATGGATTCACCAAAGATTATATCAAAGACTTAGTTAGCTACAGTTGCTAACTCCTATATATACTATAGAAGAAAGGCTAAAGCTACAGTACATATAAGAAACAGACTAATAGAACAATTACACGTGTCCTAATTAGTAACTGAATATAACAGAAAATCCAAGTCATAAGTTCTGAACATGTTGTTCAGAACTTCTGAACATACTTCTGAATAAGCGCTTCAGAACATTTGTCTTCATAGTCAGAAGTTCTGAGTCTCCTACTCAGAACTCTGAACCTTCTAGTAAGAATCCAACACTTAGAATCTTTTTGAGTCTTCTACTCAGAACTTCTGAGTCTTCTACTCAGAACTTCTGAGTCTTCTACTCAGAACTCAACACTTGTGTTTTTGACAAAACTCTAGACCTAACAATATTTTTACCGAAAACTTTGGGTTTCGGGAACAATTTACCCGGAAAGATTGGAATTAGATAACTTACCCGGAAAGTTGGATCGTGTACGGCAAGAATACACAATTATCCGGAAACTTGGGAGTTATCCGGAAACCGCGGCTGCTGTGTCCGGAAACTGCGGCTGTGGGTTTCCAATCGATTGGGAATCGACTAGGGTTGCTCAAAAATGTTCCTGGAAGATTAGAAACACTACCAAACACAAAAATAACACTATCCAAATCGATTTTGAAGCAAAAAGAACACGTTTTTATGGTAAAAAATCGATTTTTAGTGAAGAACACAACCAAAACTTTTGACTTTTAATTTGCTTAGAAACCACTCAAACGATCGAATTAAGATGTGAAAATTTGCAGAATCACTAATAGTAATGATGTTAACAATACCCAATAAGCGAAATCGATCAATTTAATCAGAATCAAGATTTTGATATTCAAGTAAGAACACATCCGTTTTTTTCAAGAAACTTACCAGAAATCGAATTTTGCACTTTGAATCGATGTAGTCCGTCTGCTCTGATACCAATTGTTAGTTCCAGATCCGTGCAACAATAATGAAATCAAACGATGTAAACAATAAAGAATAATGATTTCAACTGGTCATCCATGTATTAGCTATCAATCAGAGAGTTTTTACAATAAGAGTAGGAAAGCAAATGAGACAACTAACCTATTTTTTCTAAGGCTACGCTATCTATATATATGGCGGGCCCGTGGTTAACAAGGCCACGGCACGTTCACTAATAGAGCTCAAAATAAGGAATTACAATTTAAACCCTGAACTTTAATTCAACATAAATTGACCCTAACAGAATCTTCCTAGCCTATGCTGCTCATAAAGGTTTCAAGGTCTATCAAATGGATGTAAAATCTGCTTTTCTGAATGGCAAACTACGTGATTAAGTATAAGTCAAGCAACCTCCAGGCTTTGAAAGCTCAGAGTTTCCAGATCATGTGTACAAGCTAGACAAAGCTCTGTATGGACTTAAACAAGCTCCCGGAGCCTGGTATGAAACTCTGTCTAATTTTCTGTTGGTCAACCACTTTGAAAAAGGTACTGTGGATACTACCTTATTCTTTAGGAGATGTAAAAATGATATACTTCTGGTACAGATATATATTGATGACATTATCTATGGGTCTACTAATGAAAATTACTGTGATAGGTTTTCTGAGTTGATGAAAAGTGAATTCAAAATGAGCATGATGGGAGAACTTTCCTTCTTCATTTGTTTGCAAGTAAAACAATCAATCAGGGGCACCTTTTAAGCCAGTCTAAATATGTCTCTGGTATTCTGAAAAAATATAAGCTCAACAACTCACATCCTATGAAAACTCCTATTGCCACTAGAGTTAAACTTGACCATGATCCAGAGGGTCAATCTGTGGATGTCAAGAACTACAGAGGCATGATAGGGTGACTACTGTACTTAACGGCCATCAAACCTGATATAATGTTTGCAACTTATCTATATGCTAGATTCCAAGCTAATCCTAAGGAATCCCATTTGTCTGTTGTCAAACAAATTTTCAAATATCTCAAAGGGACTCAATTCTTGGGTCTCTGGTATCCTCTTAACTCTGGCTTTTCGGTTAGTGATCTAATCTCAAGCTTTTGTTCTCTAGTGGTGGCCTTAAAGGAATCTGCCTGTTCAACAAGTGATTGCATTTGATTCAAGAAATCTTGTTGGCTAGATTTACATACCTGACTTGTCGTTGCCTTTTCTTCATCGGCTGGAGACATCTTCAGTTGCACTGGAGTGATCGTCAGACGATGGTTCGATTCAAAGTGAAACGGTATCAAGGATACTTAAATGTCCCCCTCCTGCGACTTAGCACCGGGGTCCCGGATATGTGATCCGGGTGGTTTCCGGATAGAGAATCCAGAAAAACACGAATCCGGATGTTATAGTCCGGATAATGAGGGTGTCCGGACAAACTACAATATCCGTATAACAAAGAGTATCTGGAAGACAATAGTTACTGAATGATAAAAGTAAACACAATACTTACCGGACGATTGGAGTTTCCGGATGAAAATGCTTTCCGGATGATAGGCTTTCCGGATGAACTGGTCCGGAAAGAATCGGATTGACCAGAAACTTCGAGTTGTCCGGATAAAATATTTTTACCGAAAACTTTGGGTTTCGGGAACAATTTACCCGGAAAGATTGGAATTAGAGAACTTACCCGGAAAGTTGGATCGTGTCCGGCAAGAATACGCAATTATCCGGAAACTTGGGAGTTATCCGGAAACCGCGGCTGCTGTGTCCGGAAACTGCGGTTGTGGGTTTCCGATCGATTGGGAATCGACTAGGGTTGCTCAAAAATGTTCCTGGAAGATTAGAAACACTACCAAACACAAAAATAACACTACCCAAATCGATTTTGAATCAAAAAGAACACGTTTTGATGGTAAAAATTCGATTTTTAGTGAAAACACAACCAAAACATTTGACTTATAATTTGCTTAGAAACCACTCAAACGATCGAATTAAGATGTGAAAATTTGCAGAATCACTAATAGTAATGATGCTAACAATACCCAATAAGCGAAATCGATCAATTTAATCATAATCAAGATTTTGATATTTAAGTAAGAACACAGCCGTATTTTTCAAGAAACTTACCAAAAATCGAATTTTGCACTTTGAATCGATGTAGTCCATCTGCTCTGATACCAATTGTTAGTTCCAGATCCGTGCAACAATAATGAAATCAAACGATGTAAACAATAAAGAATAATGATTTCAACTGGTCATCCCTGTATTAGCTTTCAATCAGAGAGTTTTTACAAAAAGAGTAGGAAAGCAAATGAGACAACTAACCTATTTTTCTAAGGCTAAGCTATCTATATATATGGCGGGCCCGTGGTTAACAAGCCCACGGCCCGTTCACTAATAGAGCTCAAAATTAGGAATTACAATTTAAACCCTGAACTTTAATTCAACATAAATTGAGCCTAACAGAATCTTCCTAGCCTATGCTGCTCATAAAGGTTTCAAGGTCTATCAAATGGATGTAAAATCTGCTTTTTTGAATGGCAAACTACGTGGGGAAGTATACGTTCAGCAACCTCCAGGCTTTGAAAGCTCAGAGTTTCCAGATCATGTGTACAAGCTAGACAAAGCTCTGTATGGCCTTAAACAAGCTCCCGGAGCCTGGTATGAAACTCTGTCGAATTTTCTGTTGGTCAACCACTTTGAAAAAGGTACTGTGGATACTACCTTATTCTTTAGGAGATGTAAAAATGATATACTTTTGGTACAGATATATATTGATGACATTATCTTTGGGTCTACTAATGAAAATTACTGTGAAAGGTTTTCTGAGTTGATGAAAAGTGAATTCAAAATGAGCATGATAGGAGAACTTTCCTTCTTCCTTGGTTTGCAAGTAAAACAATCAATCAGAGGCACCTTTTAAGCCAATCTAAATATGTCTCTGGTATTCTGAAAAAATATAAGATCAACAACTCACATCCTATGAAAACTCCTATTGCCACTAGAGTTAAACTTGACCATGATCCAGAGGGTCAATCTGTGGATGTCAAGAACTACAGAGGCATGATAGGGTCTCTACTGTACTTAACTGCCACCAAACCTGATATAATGTTTGCAACTTATCTTTGTGCTAGATTCCAAGCTAATCCTAAGGAATCCCATTTGTCTGTTGTCAAACAAATTTTCAAATATCTCAAAGAGACTCAATTCTTTGGTCTCTGGTATCCTCTTAACTCTGGCTTTTCGGTTAGTGATCTAATCTCAAGCTTTTGTTCTCTAGTGGTGGCCTTAAAGGAATCTGCCTGTTCAACAAGTGATTGCATTTGATTCAAGAAATCTTGTTGGCTAGATTCACATACCTGACTTGTCGTTTCCTTTTCTTCATCGGCTGGAGACATCGTCAGTTGCACTGGAGTGATCGTCAGACGATGGTTCGATTCAAAGTGAAACAGTTTCAAGGATACTTAAATGTCCCCCTCCTACGACATAGCACGGGGGTCCCGGATATGTGATCCGGGTGGTTTCCGGATAGAGAATCCGGAAAAACACGAATCTGGATGTTAGAGTCCGGATAATGAGGATGTCCGGACAAACTACAATATCCGTATAACAAAGAGTATCTGGAAGACAATAGTTACCGAATGATAAAAATAAACACAATACTTACCGGACAATTGGAGTTTCCGGATGAAAATGCTTTTCGGATGATAGGCTTTCCGGAAGAACAGGTCCGGAAAGAATCGGATTGACCAGAAACTTCGAGTTGTCCGGATAAAATATTTTTACAAAGTTTCCGGAACAATTTACCCGGAAAGATTGGAATTTGAGAACTTACCCGGAAAGTTGGATCGTGTCCGGAAAGAATACGCAATTATCCGGAAACTTGGGAGTTATCCGGAAACCGCGGATGCTGTGTCTGGAAACTGCGGCTGTGGGTTTCCAATCGATTGGGAATCGACTAGGGTTGCTCAAAAATGTTCCTGAAAGATTAGAAACACTACCAAACACAAAATAACACTACCCAAATCGATTTTGAAGCAAAAAGAACACGTTTTGATGGTAAAAAATTGATTTTTAGTGAAGAACACAACCGAAATTTTTGACTTTTAATTTGCTTAGAAACCACTCAAACGATCGAATTAAGATGTGAAAATTTGCAGAATCACTAATAGTAGTGATGCTAACAATACCCAATAAGCGAAATCGATCAATTTAATCAGAATCAAGATTTTGATATTCAAGTAAGAACACAGCCGTATTTTTCCAGAAACTTACTAGAAATCGAATTTTGCACTTTGAATCGATGTAGTCCGTCTACTCTGATACCAATTGTTAGTTCTATATCCGTGCAACAATAATGAAATCAAACGATGTAAACAATAAAGAATAATTATTTCAACTAGTCATCCCTGTATTAGCTTTCAATTAGAGAGTTTTTACAATAAGAGTAGGAAAGCAAATGAGACAACTAACCTATTTTTCTAAGGCTAAGCTATCTATATATATGGTGGGCCCGTGGTTAACAAGCCCACGGCCCGTTCACTAATAGATCTCAAAACATTGGAGATGTAGAGGAGTATGATCAACAAAAGGGGGAGGGCATAAACGACTACACGTTCAAAGAAAAACCTCTCAAGACCCCAACAGAAACTTCCACCTCCGCAGAACTACCACCAAAAACCATTCTCCTAGATACTCCACCCCAATCCCCAAGGAATGAACCATAGAGGACAAACCCAACCTCTGTTGAAGAATTTTTAAACCAACCACCCAACACAACCACAACCATGATAATCCACGATCAAAACCAGAATGATATAGCAGAATCTCTTGACATCCTGACAAAAGGAACCACAACAGAGATTCCAACAGAAGGTAGCACATCAGAGACAAGGGCTAACAAAGGAAAAGAAAAAATATCAGAAGAGTCGTCTGCTGATGTGCAACAACAACAACCATCCACCAAACCAGATCACACTCTACTCTCTCTAGAGGAAACCTTTGCCTTCCTATATGCTGAAGAAGACCTTATTCCAGTTAATCCAGTGCCCATCAATCCGTATCTAAATTCGAAGAGGTCAAACAAGCTTACAGAGGACAGAAGTAGATTCATAAGGACAAAGACCAACGTCTCTGGCAGGATAAACACATCCTTTGGTTTTTAACAAAAATACTAAGGATAGATCTGAAGTCCATTGTCTTCAACAGAGTCGCATACCACATCTACACGGTTGAACTCAGCGATGAGACGCATGAAACCTTCAACGACAATGATCTCGTTCTGCTCAATCCCTAAGACCTTCTAACTTAGCATGCCTACTGCCTCAACTTTACAAACAGATACAAAGCTGCCAGAACTGCACGCACTGAAGTCTTGCTAGCCATGGAAGAGCACGTGAACCTCATAACCAAAATCGACTTTCAGCATGGAATCGATTTTGAGATGGATAAACTGAGCATTGGACCTCCAGATGAGAATCTTGTGGGATTTGAAAACTACCCTATTGGATCTCTTTCAGCCAATCCAGAAGCATTTTTGCCGACAGAAAGGTGTTAAGAAAGCCATTAGATCTGCAGAAGCCCACAAGTACTCCTCACAATCTCTGAAGTATCTGCAAAAGATCGTACAAGAGAGGCCTCCAAGTTCCAAGTGCCCACAATAAGTCATTGATAGTTTTGTAAGACATCTTACTCTTACTCTAGAATTCAGGGATTTAATTATGAGATTGACAGAATTCTTAGAGGAAACTATTATGACTAGTTTACTATCTTTCTTTGCTTTGTAATGTAATCATATTCTGAAAGTAGTAAAAGGTTTTTACAGAGGATGACTTTCTCCTCTTTGTCTTCAATTTTGATTAGTCTCTGTAAACATAGCATAGTTTGAATTTTCAATACTTACGGGGAGATTGTTAGCCTTAAGTATGACTTTGTAAAAGTATTGAAAATATCACAAGTCAGAAGGACGTCAGAGAACAAGACACCAGATATCAAGCTGAAGACTTAGCAGAAGAACAAACAGAAGACCATCAGAGATCATCAGAGCTCTGGCAGAAGACCTCTGATAAGTCCATCAGAGAACAAGTTTGCTAGAAGACCTTCACAGCTCTGGCAGATGAACTCTGGCGAATGAAGACCTCTGTGAAACCGAAGTCTCGTATAAATGTCTAAGTGATAGACAAGTGTCTGCACTTTCCACGTCAACCCTAAAACGACGAAGACATGTTTTCCACGTGTCATCACAGGGTTTGATAGTACACTGTCTATTGCTTTATTAGACTATAAATAGAACGTTAGTGGAACACACAAATTGTCGAGAATTGTAAGCTTTTTTATGAATTTTTACTAGATTTGTGAGAGCACTAACACTGCACAATTCTATTCCACTTTTAGTGTACGATCAGTAGCCCGAGAGATTTCAGAATATACACACAAGAAAGTGTTCTTGGTGTTGTTCATATTTCAATATACGAGCAGTTTGTTATTCAATATTGTTATCTATTACTGTTATTCCAAGATCAAACAAGAGTAGAGAGAGAAATCTAGAAAGAGAAGTGAGCCATATATTACTCTCAATATGTGAAATGTTTGCTTACAAAAGCTTAACACAAGGGTTTATATACCCCTTAACTAGACAAAGTCAAACTACACTTATTACAAAAGCATTACATAAAAAGCCTTGATTACAACATAAATGTAGCATTAACAATCTCCCCCTTTGTAATCAAGGGCGCTCGAATCTTCTGTGTTGGCGATTCTTGCCAATCAAAATTTCCAAGCGTCTTAGAGTTTTCTGGAAGTTCAGCCTTGTGTCGATTGTCTCAATTGCTCTCTTCAAGAGTCTGATCTCAGCATTATCAACCTGGTAAAGACTTCTCCTAGTTTCCAATAACTTCTTCATAGCTTCCTTCAGTCTGTGATCTAGTTGAAATCGGATGATCTTCAAAGTTCCATCAGAATATTTACCGATTTCAACAAATCTGAGAAAGCGTCTGACACCTGACTGATCTCTATACACAATCCCATGAGGGTCTTCTACAATAGAAAATGGTGGATAGCTGTCAATGTTCGGCAATTCTCTATCTAGTCTCTTCACATTGACTACAGGCTGGAAGCTCTCAACAGCAAGCTGGAAGTCAAAGCATTGATAAAATCTAACTTGTCTTCGTAAGAAACGCTTGACTGCTTCCAAAGCCCTGAGGATATCATCAGTACGAATGGCCATATCTCGAAATTGATGATAAATTACCTCAAAGTCATCGATAGAAAGTTCATTGAAGTCTGCTTCAGTAAACCGATAAGTCTGACAATCCTGACGTTCCACATAGAATATCGGATACCAAATTCTGACAAAACTGGTTATTTCCACCTTAAGTACCCTTACAATGCCGTGCTTAGAGAATACCATATATCTTCCTTCTCATAGACATTTAATAAACATCAGGTACTCGTATTGATACCAAGCAGGTTCCTTTTCAATCCCCAGAATAGCATTGATATTCACTCTTCTTCTTTTCTTGACATAGAAATTTCGTTCAGTGTCTTCAAGAAAAGCGGATCTCATTCTGGTAACCTGGTATCTTGCTTCAAGCCTCTCCATTCTTTGCTGTCTATCCAATGCGAGACTTGGTTGTAAAATGCTAGATGAAATATTCAGAGTTGGATCAGGAACCTATGAGATAGCTCTGGACGACTCACCCTGAACAAACGTACTTTCAGTAGTAGTGGTGGTCGGAGCTGGAACAATAGGAACAACCAGAGGACTTTGTTAGACTGGAACTTCTTATTCTTGAACTGGAGAATGTGCTAATGGAGATTGATGACCAATATCTTCATTCTCTGAAATATCTCCATAAAGCATGTTAACAACTTCAATATCCTTTTCATCTACTTCAACTTCAACTTCTGAATCAGATAAAATGATAATGTCATCTTGATCTTCTTCCTTAATTTTCCAAAACTTGTCAAACTTTCTTTGAACATCATCATCTGAATCAATCTCAACATAGTTAGAAAAGAAGTTACGCATATCTTCAAATTCTTCAGACTCATGCACATTAGAAGTCTCCGGACATCCGGTTGAAACAGGTGCAGAATCTGGGTCAACAAAAATAACTAGTTGCAGATTGTTCGCATTCCCGAGCTCAACATAGTTAATCTCTGAAGCCATAGCCGTCAAATAAACTTCATTCAGCAACTCATCAACTAAGTTTTCTGGATCAGCTTCTTCATCTCTTTCTTCATTTGCTCTTCCCTCATTTGCCCTTTCTTCATTGACATTTTCAGTATATTCTTCATTCACACTTTCTTCAACTCTTCGTCTCTTAGAATTCTCCCCCTCATGACCTTGATGACCCGGATTATCTTGGTCATGTCTACGCTTAAGAGACGAACCAGTAGCAAAGTTGCAAGTTTCTTCATGTCTAGCCAGTCTTTCAGAAAGCGTTGAAAGTGCATCTGTCATCAACCTTAAACCTTGTTGAATTTCAGAAAAACTATTACGAACCTCAGTCCTGAAAGAATGAAACTCATCCACCAATGACGATGCTTGAGGATCAGAAACTGGTGCCGGAGTAGGAGTAGAATGCGGAAGCGGAGTTGGTTGAAAATTTCAACGTAGAGAAATAAGATCTTTATCCTGATGCTCCAGAGGAGACATAGATAATAATCGCGCATAGAGCATATCAGAAAGTTCTGAAACCGGAATATCCTGAATACCCTGTTGCGATGAAGGTGGAGCTTGAACTGAAGGTTGAATTGGCCGTTGAGTTGGCCGTTGAGAAACAGGTCTACTTAAAGGCTCTCGAATAATAACACGTCGGTCGTCTAAATGGAATATCAACTGGAATCTTAGGAATATCTGAGACTTTCCCTTTACCCTTCAGCATCGCCTTCATTTTGAGTAACTACTCATTCTTTTCGGCATCCATTCGGTCATTCATCGTCTTCAAAAGCTCATCAAGTGACATTGAATCCGACGTTCTGATTGATTCAGATGTAACGACTGTAGAAGGAACTGTCGTAGTTGCTTCTAGAACTGTTACACCAGAAGAATTCAAAGAAGCTGAAACCTGAATATCTACATTCCTAGTAGATGGTCTGGCAAAACGAAGATCAAGTTTATCGACCTCAATATTTGCCACATTCATGTTTATCGGAACGGTATCCGAAGTGTCAACCGTATTACTTTCCGACAACAATCTTTCAGAAACATGTGTGGCCTCCACTTCAGATTCTCTTAAGATAGATTCTCCAAAATTCATATTAGCATCATTTCCACCATTAGCATCATCATCATTATCATCTGTATCATCCACTCCGTCATCACCATCATCACTTTCAGAACTAATTGAGTCAGTATCATCTTCACCTTGTGCTTGTTGTTCTTCTTGTTCAGTCTCTTCTTGAACATTCTGTTCTTGAATTTCTATTCCATGCTCTTCACAATAATCAATTACCGCTTCATCTTCTGGATCTGCATATTTCTGAATCAGCTCTAGTGGAATAGGCATAAAGTTATCAAATGAACGCTTCTGCCTGTTGATGTAACCCATTTCAAAATCAGGAGCTTGAACCCAGTTATGTCTTCTTGGAATGTCTCTATTACTCCTTAGCATGCTCCAGACAATTAGCTCCATAAACCGAATAAATGGTATAAACTTCCGTTCCTTGAACGTGCCTTTGGAATACACAAGTTCACACAACTCGGTCCAAAAGATAAGAGCATAATCCACATGCAAATCATGTATAATAGCATGAAAAAGACGTAAGTAGTGAAGACTGGCGTTATCTGTACCAGAATGTTTGGAAGTCAAACATCTGTTGATGACTGAGCACAACGCATACCAGACTGGTGGAAGACGTGCCTTCTCGAATTGACTAACCATGGGTAAAGTGCCAACATATCCTAAATCTCGAATCCCAGCTAAATTCTCTTCTTCCGGAGGATAATCATCAAAATCTGTGCGTCCCGGTCTCGAATCAGCTTCTGGAAGACGGAGTAATAAACGAAGACGGCGATAATCCAGAAAAGTCTCAAACTGATCTATCTGAATCGAGAATCGAGGTGGTGAAGCATTATCTATCTTTCTGATCGAGTGCCAGGCTTGTTGCAGATAAACTTCAGGAATTCCATGACGTGCCGTTAACGCATATCTGATTGGATGACCTCGAAGAATGGAAAGAATAATCGGATGGATTCTCACTTTGTCAAGATTGACATAGTGATTGTTTGGCTTGTAAGGCAAGACATACATTCCGCATGGAAAAACATCTTCCGGAGAACTCCTTCTGGCAGACAAATCAGCACCCGAAGAAGGAACAGAAAGAAGAGGTTGATCTCGAGAAGCATGATCAGATGGTTGATTCTCATCCTCGTGAACCTGATCATCTGGATTGTCATTTGAATCCATGTATCCCCTAAGAAATATGCAAACAAAGTATAAAACATAAGCAAGAAACACTTATGAAAGAAAATAGAAAACAAAAAAAAATTGAAGAAATAAAAAAAAATCTAAGTCAAAAATGCGCCAAAGGCAGTAGCGCAAAGCAAGAAATGCACCATAGGCTGTAGCGCAAAGCTGAGATAGACAAAAATCAGGTTTGGCGCAAAGTGGGAAATTGCGCTAAAGGTTGTGGCGCAATTCTCACTTGATGACAGATATGCAAATACGCGATTTTCAATAAATCGAAACAAATCAAAAATTAGAGATCCTAGAAATGTTTAAAGGCATCGAATCAACATATAATCACAATGTAAGCATAAATCGATCCTAAACAAACTCAAATGAAACCCTAATTTCAACTAAAAACTGAAGTCGATGAACATTGCACAAATCGATTTAAATTTTTGAAACAAAGTATGAAATCGATTAAGAAATGATGAAATAACAATGAAGAGAGATTCGAAAACGTACCTGAATCGATGAATAGTACCCACAATCTCAGAAATTGAATCGAATATGAGACTGAGTTCGGGAGAAAAGCCAGAGAGAAATCGCAAGAAAAGTGAAATGAAATTAAAAAAAATGGTCAAAAACCCCTTTATAAACCCTTTGAAAACCGATTTTTAATAAAAAAATTCAAAAATACTGAATTTATGAGAATTGCGCCACCTAAAGTCGCGCAAATCTAAATTTGCGCCACTAAGGGTAGCGCAATATGGACTTGAAGTATTTTTGAAATTTTTCAAAAAAAATGATTTTTTTCGTATGTTAGACTCATTTCACTCCCCCTACACAAATGCATTATATACTCTCAAACAAGATCAAACAATTGTTATTCCAAATGTTATTCCAAGAACCAAATCTCGAACAAATTCGATCAAAGAACACCAAAATTTGATAGAAATCTAAGAAAACGAGATTTTCTTGAAAAATTCAAGAAAATCGATCAAATTCTCTTGAGAAATCACCAAATTCGTATGTTTGATCAGTAGAATTCCTTCTCTAAATCTTGTTCCTGCTCTGATACCAATTGTTATTCCAATATCAAACAAGAGTAGAGAGAGAAATCTAGAGAGAGAAGTGAGCCATCTATTACTCTCAATATGTTAACTGTTTGATTACAAAAGCTTAACACAAGGGTTTATATACCCCTTGACTAGACAAAGTCAAACTACACTTATTACAAAAGCATTACATAAAAAGCCTTGATTACAACATAAATGTAGCATTAACAATTATTGTTCATTATATTGTTATTCTCTCATGTTTTATGCTACACACAATCACTCATACACAAACAGTTTTATTATGCTTCCGCTATCTTTGATCTTTCTGTGTGTATGAGACGAGGTGAATCTGGGAACCTACAGTGCTCATGATTTCAGGGGGAGTATTAGAAATTCATAGATTCAAAAGTCTAGGGGGAGCATATACATCTGTGTGTATAACTAATCATTGTTGTGAGTGTAGTTGATTACTTGGTTCACAAGAAGACAAAAGGTAAATATTTTGATTTGTTTTTGTGCAAACTCTAGATGATGAAAATTATTTTTCAAAAACCTTTGCATCATTCTAAGGGGATCAAAATGTATTTTTGCAATGTATGGAGCTTAACCACTTAAAAGTTGGACATCTTTTAATGTGGTAAACGTTTTTTTGAAAATTTTGAAAAATGTCTAAGTGTTGATCTTGTCGCATGAGGCTTGGATGGCAAGAAATTTTTTTCGCACATGCCTTGTGCAATAAGATTCAAGTACAATGCTTGTCGCACATGCCTTATTCGACATGAATGTTTTGTCATCCCTGTGTTGCGCGACAAACCATGGTGAACAGTTCTTGTCGCATACCTCTTACGCGACATAACTCTTTCCCACTTATCGTGCATGTGTTGTGTGATAAGACTTGGACTTGTCGACCATTTGTTCAGGCGACAAGTTGACTCGATTGCAGGTCAAATGTTGGACTACTTAGTTCATGCCACGTGTCAAAATCCCTAAGATCCGATATATAGAACGGTTATTCAAATTTTACAATATTTCGAAACCCTTGCAAACCCCTATGCTCTGATTTTATGATTTTTTTGATGGATTGATGATTTTTTGTTTGCATTCAACTCAGACTTCGATCCAGGTTAGTTCTATATCGTTCTTTCATCTTTTTTTATCTGTTTTATACTTAATGATTGCAGCTTTTAGGGCTTTCGAGTTCGAAACTTTATGACTGTTCGTATTCGTGTCTTAATCTGATCTGTGTGTTAATATTTCATGAAAAATGATAGGATAGGCTTTCTGTTAGTAAATCGACGATAGGGTTTGATTTTCACAACCCATTATTGCTTTTCTTAGAAATCTGGATTGAACATTCATGTTAGCTTCAAATGTTCATCTTTATCACATGACTCTGACACTCAAACATTCATACTTGTCGCACGTCATTATTGTTCATACTTGTCATACATGCCTTTAGAAAAGTCAAACTGTCAGCCCTTGGCTAATACATTAGAATACAGGATCACTATGGCATTTGTTGAGCACAATGATGGAAATTCCTCAAACGAGAACACCCCTATGCCATCCCACCAATCATCACACCCATCTATGAATGCCAGAAATCTAGATGATGAGGTTCTCTTAAGAGCTCGGTTTCTCAAGATTATGCACAACAACCACATTTTGGACCTCAGTGTGAATGTTCATTTCAAGATTATTCTGGAGATCCTGAAAGGCCATCCACTCCGAACTGCACTCACCAAAGCAATCCAAGTTCCTATGATCTATTTACAGCAGTTCTAGCACACAATCAAGTTTCATCCGGTGAATGAGAGAAATCAGTATTTCACAGCCAAGGTTGATCACTTTGATGCCAAGATCATACTGAAGAGACTCAGAAATACTTTGGAGCTGCGAAGGCAAGACAATTTTGAAGATCTTATTTCTGAGGAAGACCTTTGTAGAGACATTATGAGACCGAGGTACAAGGATACGGAGAAAGGACCACTGACCACAGCCTCTGCATTCAAAAGGAAGTTTCTACCACTGATCTGGTACACCATATTCAACATCTTGAATAGGTGTATGACTCCGAAACATATTGGTTTTGATATATGAAATATATCGGTACTTCAGATGTTCCATGCAGTAGCCTTCAACCGACGTAGTGACTTTGTAGTATTGATATGGAATGAACTCATAGATTTGGTAGCTGACAAATCCAAAGTTAACAAAGCCAGAATATTCTTGCCATTCCAAAGATTTCCGAAACTACTCATTCATGGTATCATGGAGTCTAATGTTGATATTCCAAGATGTCAAGGTTCCATCCAAGGACCAGAACAGTGGATGCACTACTTGAAGGTACCTTACAATGTTGACTTTAATTTCAGTGAAGTTATTCCTGATGAAGAACTAACATATGTAGATCAGTAGTCACCATTTGTGACAGAATATATGTTAGATAATGCACCAATGGTCAATACAGGAACGGAGGGACCTACCCAGGGTGCAAACCAATAAGGTGGAGAGGGTCAAGAAAATATAGAGCAGGATCAATAGCCTGGGGTTCTTGATCGGGTTGAGTTGAGAAAAAAATAGTCCGATGAGAGGATCAGGAGGTGGGGGTGCTGCTGGTTCTGCATCTATGTCATTGTTCTCTGACGATGATGACATGTCCCTTGATTCTCTGGACGATTCAGACAAGGTGATATCTGCATCAAGTTCTAAGGATGAAACAAACTTTGAAAGTGGATGTCCTACAAATGATAATGATAGAGATTTAGATGGCGATTCACACTCAGGCCGTGATCCTGAAGTCTCACGTATTCCTAAGCATGGTAGCCTGAGACCAGATGCTGATAGTTCTGACTCTGTTTGGAATTTTGAGAACACCGGTTCTCCTGGGGATATAAGGACGGATGAGGGAGTCTTAGTTTAAATGGAATTAAATGTGAGCCGAGAGAAGGGGAGAAAAGAAAATGTTGAGGTGTGACAGGGTTTGAAAGAAAAGAAAATATAGACCATTCCTTAACCGTGTCTAGCCGGGTAGCCAGATCTACTACCGACGCGCATTCGTTGTCGTCCGGTATTGAAAAGTCATAGTAGACACAGCTACGCAATGCACAACCCCACTTATCCACTCATTAACTTCTCAACAACTTGATGTTTCAGTTTCACACGAGGATTAAGCATAAACACTATCGGCGACACACTCGGTATCTGCTAATATTGAAAAAGATAAGCAGTTGCCCCTGCCGTCGACTTCAATTCAGAGCACACTGAGTCTAGAGCCATTTGGATATACTTCATTTCCTAGGACACGAACACCGGTTACTATTTCGATGATAACAACCTCAATTGGAATTCTTCGTGATCCCGATGGTATGGATGTTGATCTTCGGACATATAGAGGTATGATTGGTTCACTAATGTATTTAACAGCAAGTCAACCAGATATTATGTTCGCTACGTGTCTTTTGAAAGACTTGAGGCTAAACCCAAAGAGTCACACCTTGGAGCGGTTAAAAGAATCGGTACTAGAAAGAAACACCTTACCTTGGCTTATGGTATCTGAAGGGTACGGGATATGAACTCACTGCTTATTCTGACGCTGATCATTGAGGAAGCCTTCTGGATAGGAAAAGCACAACTGGTCACATACAATTCTTGGGAGATAAGTTAGTAAGTTGGGCTTCCAAGAAACAGAACTGCGTGTCAACATCTACCGCTGAAGCAGAATACGTTGCTGCTGCAAACTGTTGCTCACATATTTTGTGGATGAAAACTCAACTTATGGACTTTGGTTTTCAGAATAAAAAGATTCCAATCTATTGTGACAACAAGTCAACTATTACTATTTATGTGAATCATGTCCAATATACGAAAACGAAGAACATTGATATCCGATATCATTTCATCAAAGACCCTGTGGAGAAAGGTACTATTGAATTGTACTTTGTTTATATTGAATTTCAACTTGCTGATCTGTTTACAAAGGCTTTAGATGAAAAACGTTTCAAGTTTTTAATCTCTAACTCGACATGTTGAACATGAAGGTTTGAATATTAATAATATTAATTCAATAAGTTGAAAATTTTATTTTTCATTCAAGCTTGAATTCTTGATTGAAAAAAATTTATTTTCATCTAATTGAATTTTTATTATTAAATTTCAAAATTTTATGTCTCTGTAGTTATTAAAGTTCATTTCAATTTTTCCTGTTTTTTACTTTTTATCTCTATTATTGTCTTTATGATATCTGTGCAAAATAATGTGTGCTCATGTTTTCAGGGGGGGGGTGTCAGTATTATTTTACTGATCATTTGTCAAGGGGGAGTATGTTACTTCATACATATATGTGTTGTTCATCTAATTATACTCGTGTTTATGTGCAGTTGTTCATCTACTTTGATGAAGATGAGAGTAAGTATTCTGAATTGATTTTTAGTGCAATCCCTAGATGATGAAATTCTTTTTGTAAAAATTTCTGCATCAATTTAAGGGGAGCAAAATAATTTTCAAAATACACCGAGTTAAACCAGTTAAAAGTTGGACATCTTTTAACATGGTAAGAGTATATTTAAAATTTTGAATTTTTTTGATTTTTGGAAAAATGTCTAAGTACAGGACTTATCGCCCAAGCTTCATGTGATAAGATTGCGTGAACAGTACTTATCGCACAAGGCTTGGCCGTTAACTTTATCTTGTCGCCTAAGTGTTGAGCGATAAGATTTGATGAACAGTACTTGCCGCCCAAGCTTTGAGCGACAATATGCACTTATCGCCCAAGTGTTGTGCTATAAGGGAAGATGAACGGTGCTCATCACCCAAGTGTTAGGCGAGAACTTTTAATCCTTCATCGCCTAAGTGTTAAGCGATAACTTTGAACTTGTCGCCTATTATTCAGGTGAGATGTTGACTCTTGGCAAGTCAACCATTTGGACCAATCACTTGATGCCACGTGTCACTAACCCTAAGATCATATATAGAGCAGTTCATTTGAATTTTCATTTTTTCACGATAACCCTTGCAAACCCTTACTTGTGCTCTCGAAACCTTTTCACAAATATTGAGGTTTATTGTTGTTTGTTCGTGTTATTCTACTCAGAATCATTCAATGTTAGTTTTTGATCAAATTTTTTTGATTTAAACATGCTATTGTTCATCAGTTTGTGTAATCTTGTGAGTCCAGTCGACAAGTGTGTGACTTTTCAAATTCTTATTCGATTTTGACTCAATGTGTTATATTTCATGCTACAAAATGATAAGATAGGTATTTCTTAGTGAATCGAAACCAACTTTATAATTTTTTAAAGCTTATCTTTGACCTCTTAGAAATCTGGGCTTTAATGTTCATGTTAGACTCGAACATTCAAAGTTGTCGCATGATACTTGTATTCAAGTATTCATAGTTATCGCCCAACAAAGATATTCATCCTTATCGACCAAGCTTTGTGCGATAACTTCCTTCGATGTATTGTGCGATAACACCTGGACTTAGGAAATTTTTTGGGTTTTCTCAAAAAGGTCACACGGCAGAATTTCACTAGAGTTCTAACATTATCCAGAACAGTGTCCATGACACAATTTCAGGAGCAGTTTGATGGCAATTCTTCCGATGAAACACAATCATGCCATCTCATTAATCCTCACATCCATCAGTGAATGCTCGAAATCCTGATGACGAGCTTATCTTACAATAGGATTTTCTGAAGATTGCCAACAACAACTATACTTTTGACATGCCTGTCAGAATGGATTACCAAATCATTGTGAACATACTTAAAGGCCATCCACTTCGCACTGCTCTTGTCAAGACGGAACTCGTGCCGATGATATACTTGCAACAATGCTGGAAGACACTTTTTGCCGAGTTAGTGGATCAAACAAGTATTTTACACTAAAGATTGATCATTTTGATTCCAAGCTGACACTGAAGAGGTTAAGGAATGTTCTGGAACTGCCACAATCAGAGAAATTTGAGGATATCATTTCTGAAGAGGATTTATGCTGCGACATAATGGCACTGGGTTACAAAGTTGTTAAAGATGGAGCATTGACCAGAGCTTCCAATTTCAAAAGGAAGTACTTGCCTCCAATATGGTACACCTTGTTCAGCATCATCAACCGGTGCATGACTTCTAAACATACCGGTCTAGACAGGTGTAGCATATCTACCCTAAGGATGTTCCATGCTATTGCATACAACCGAAGGACAGACTTTGCAATTTTGATATGGAATGAACTAATTGAAGTGGTTACAGACAAAGCTCAACCAACCAAAGCCCACAAATTTGTTTCGTTCCAACGATTACTACAGATCATGAACTAAAATGATAACATCCCAAGAAGAGGTAATGCACTCCAAGGACCAGAACAGTGGATGCATTATATTAGAGTGTCTTACTCTATTAACTTTGACTCCATCAAAGTTATTCCGGCTGATGTACTTGCTTACGCTAACCAGAAGTCACCAATCGTGAGTGAGTATAGAGAAAAACATGCACCTATGGTCCATCCAGAACCGGAGGAACCTGCCCAGGATGCACACAACCTAGGTGAGCAGAATGAGGGTATAGAACTAGGTGAGCAGGTTCATGATACTGGGGTTCCTGAACAGGTTGAGTTGAGAGTAACATAAATTATGAGGGGTGATGGAGATGGGGGTGCTCTTGGTCATGCTTCAGGTGAAGAAGAAAGCCTTGGTACTTCTGATTCTGATGAAATATTCCTTGACCTTGATGATCCATCCAATGTTATTTCTACTTCCAGTTCTGATACAGAAGCAGATGATGAAGCAGATGACGATGAAACTGATGATGACTCTGATCCAAAAGATGACTTTGAGGTAAATGATAATGCCTCTATCTCTTTAAATTCTGAGAACGCCGGTTCTCAAGAAGATGCAAGGATGGATGAGGGAGCATTAGTTGAAACAGAAAATGAAGTGAGCTTGAGTGATATGGAAAGAAAAAAACATGGTGAGTGTGAGACAGGATCTGTAAAACAATTAATAAAGATCCTTCCCAAACCAAGTCTAGCCGGGTAGCCACATCTACTACCGACGTGCGTTCGTCGCCGTCAGTTATTGAAAAAGACGTAGTAGACCCAGTTACGCATTGCACAGCCTCACCAAGCCACTCATTAGCTTATCAACAAGCTAATGTTTCATTTTTTCATGGGGATCAAGCACAAACTCTATAGACAACACACTCGGTGTTAGATGGTATTGAAACAGATAGGCCCCTGCCCCGGCTATCGACTTCATTTGGAGGCACTTTGAGTCTAGAGCCTTTCGGTTATACATCCTTTCCTAGGACACAATCGCTAGTCATTCCACCGATAATGACACAATCTATTAGACTTCGTGCTCCAATAGGAACACACCGAGTGTCGCTGCCATTCGTTGATGCTTCACGATGACCAGGTGGGAGACCTGTCAGCGTTAACACTATGCCAACGCTGAACACAGGCCATGCAGTTGCCTCAACTGTCATGTCAACAGGCAACCTATGTGGTCCGGGTTCCCATGTTAGAGCTCAAATTCGACAAATGATAGGACCGCCGCCACATTTTGTGACAGTGGACCTATTACATATGGCGTTTGATTCTTTAAATGTATTGTATAAGAAGAAGACTGTGGAAATGGGTAAGATTGTTGGAAAGTTGGCGGAGGATGTCCAAAGAGCGTTGAAAGGGAAATCTGAATTGGAAACACCCACTATCCAGCGTGAATCCCAACCTGAAACTCAATCTCAAACACAAACAACCACACCTTCTATCACTGGTACTTCTACTCAACTTGAACAACCCATTCCCACACATGTACTGAAATCTCAATTACTTGCTCGACTCCTTGAGCAAGGTGATAACATTGATTCAAAAAAAGTTGACCTTGTTAGTCTTTCGAGGAGACAAACAGAAATGCAGTCTCCATTGCCTACCAAATTAGATATACAAGCCATCCATCAATCTATTCAGCAATTAACCCAAGCCATGACTTCCGGCTTTCAAACCTTATCTGATAGAGTTGCAGTTCTTGAACAGTTCTGCAAGTCTCAAGCCCAAGGTACCAAAAGAATACATGATGACCAGGATCCTGATCATCATGAGGGGGAGAGTGGTAAGAGACAGAAAGTGAATGAAGTTGAAGTTCATTCTATGAATGCTGAATCTGAGCAAGGCTTGAGAACTGAAGGTGAAAACCAGACTGGTGATTCTAATGTAAATGTTCTTGATGATATCATTCCGACGGTTGAAAAGCCTGAGGGAAGTGATAAAAGAACTGATGAGGAAAGATCGGTTGATAGCTTGATTCAAGACATCATCTTCATTGATTCTGAAGATGAAATAGAAAGAACTATGACAAAGATCAAGGAGGAATTAGATGATGTATTTGATGCAGTCAATGTGTAGTTTAATGATTCTGATGGTGATGAGCCACAACAAGATGATCCAGTCATTGGTATTCCAGAGTTAAACATTCCTGTAATTCTTGAAAGCACTAGCAAGGTCCTGTTTCTAAGGCTGAAATTCATATGTTTCAACAGCTCATAGACAGAGAACCCAACTTGGAGAGACGGTGGCACAAAATTCGAATCATGACACATTTCCAAAAAGATACCAGGAGACATCGTTTTGTGAAAAATGTTCGACCAATCAACCTTATCAAGTTCTATTCAATTGAGAAGATGACATCTCTACATCAAATAGAGTTTATTCATGTGACGAAGAATAAAGATCAGAATATGGATTGGGTGAGAACAGATAAGGCGATTGTGAAGATAGTAAAGATAGAATCTCAAAAGCTGCTTAATGTCTGGCATGCAAAATTCAATGTGTTTAGAACTGATGGAAAGGACTGGTCTTTCACTTAAGAAAATTTAAAATATTTAACCAGTGGAGATCTTTTGAGGTTATATGATATTCTTGCCAGACCTCAAGAGAAAATGAAAGATTGGTTTGAGGCTTATCAGTTTGTGAAGCGGTTCATGAAGAACTTGGTGAAGTTTTCTTATCTAACTGACTTCCAGATGGGTTTAGAAGCTGGTCAAATCAGAGTAAACATTTTGAAGCCCAACCAGAGAATTTATGATATTCAAGGTATTCCTGCTTACAAAATCCTTGAAAAACCTGAGTTCGATATTGTGTACTTTGATGAGAAGAAAAAGAAGAAGAAGTTCCTACGATTTGCTGAAGTCAATAAGTAAAGTGATGGAACCTTCAAGCTATTAAAGATTCAGTTAAATGGTAAGCTCAGGTTGGATGAGAAGAAGTTGGTACCTCTAGATCCCAAAGCAAAGCAGTTGATTTGTTAGGACCAAAATGTCCTAAATATTGTGAAAGTTTTGTAAAGGCCTTGTAATTGTAATGGGCTTGGGCTTAGTGCTAAATGGGCTTAGGCCTTGTAATAGGTGGACTATATAATGTGCTAGATGGATCATTTGTATGTGTGCCCATGTAAGAGAGCTACAATGTAGAGAGAGAAAGGGCTTAGGACTTAGAGAGAGAATCATCCTCCATTGTACTCAAAGTGTTAAAATCTAATATGAGGATGACTATTGTGCTTCAATCTCTCTCTAATTACTTGAATTGTTGATTGATTTCGGGACTCTCAATTGGTATCAGAGCAGAATCGTTGAAGTTTCTTCGATACGATCATTCGAATCTCGACAATTCAAGTGAAAATTGTGTCGTTTTTGAAGATTTTGGAGTTCAATCTTCATGTAAGTGTGTTCTAATCATCTGATCTCTTAAATATATGTTCGTTGTTCATTTCCACATCATCTCCTATATTCAGAATCGATTAACTTGAACATTTTTGGTGATTTTGAATGTTTTTGAATTTTTCGGTGTTTTCATGTAATTCGTAAGATCTGGAAGATTTATGTGTGCATGGATCGATTCTAGCATTTCAGGTTGATTTATTTATTGTTTTTGGAGAGAATGCAATTCACATATTTGATTTTGGTCAAGAAATGGGTGAGATATGATTCTTGAAAGTCGACAGTGTGTACATCGCCGGAAAAACATGATTGGCCGAAAAATTGAATTTCACCGGAGTTTGTGCTGAAAAATGTTCACAGATCTGATTGTATTGATGTATTGATCTGTTTACAATCATTTAGAGTGAAAATCAGCAAGAATTCAGATATTTTACGTTGTTGGAAGTTTTTGTCGGAAAAACGTGAAAAACTCGTCGATGTTCATCTTAGTCGCATGATGAATGTTCGTCTTAATCACACGTTAATGTTCATCCTTCTTGCACAAGACTGAAATTCATCCTTATCACATAAAGATCGCGCGATTAAGGAAAGTTGTCGCATATAACTCATGCGATCAACTAAGTTGTCGCACAAAGCTTCTCACCGGCAAGTTTAGTCGCACACGGTTTGTGCGATGAAACCTTTTTCTCGCACAAGGTTTGTGCGATCAAACAAATTCTCGCATCAGGTTCGTGCGATCAGATAAAGTTGTCGCACAACATTTGCCCGATCAGATTTCTCATCGCATAAAATATCAGTTTATTATAGCCCAATTAGTTGTGAAAAATAAAGTTCTCTAGGGGCGCTGCCCCTTGACCCCATCCGCTAACCAGGTAGCGGAACCCCCGTGCTAAGTCTTAGGAGGGGGACATTGTTCGTGGACTTTAGCATAAAGCGTGTATGACATCATTCTCTTATTTCGTTTGTTACATACATATAGCAACTGTCAATGTTTAAAAGAGCTCAAGTATTCAAGTTTTTCAGAAGACCTTTGAGTGCTCTTAATCATTCTTCTAATCTGGTCAATCAGAATTGTGAGTGCTTGCAGCCATTGGCTGTGCTTGAAGTATTTTGGAGATGAGTGTATCTCTACAATTGTTGAACAATGTTTTTTGTTTGGTTCTTCTCATCCCTACCGAGTAGTGTGTGCTACATTCCGTTTCCTCCTTCGAGCAAATTCGATCCAAGTTCTTAAGCCGAATGCCTATTGAACTCGTGGTTTATTGACGGATTCTTTGTTATAAACTGAGATTGCACTTGGTTTGTCATGCAACAACTCGCTCGTTATCCTTCTTGTGGGCTTATCGGAACGAGCTTGAGTTTCAACATTCTAAATATTTTTTCGTGCACTCGATCGAGGTTATGGCGCATATAGAATCCGGTTTTTCAAGGTTGAAAATAAGAAGAGTAAGAGCTTCTTTCAGGGGGGAGCCTAGACTACGTTCGAAGAAAAAGCACCGCTAAAGTATTTACAAGAAAATCAAGGGGGATAGGAACTAAAGCTTTTGAAGATAGATGATTTTGCTTTACAAAACTTTAGGGGGAGAATGTTAGGACCAAAATGTCCTAAATATTGTGAATGTTTTGTGAAGGCCTGGTAATTGTAATGGGCTTGGGCTTAGTGCTAAATGGGCTTAGGCCTTGTAATAGGTGGACTATAAAATGTGTTAGATGGCTCATTTGTATGTGTGCAAATGTAAGAGAGCTACAATGTAGAGAGAGAAAGGGCTTAGGCCTTAGAGAGAGAATCATCCTCAATTGTACTCAAAGTGTTAAAATCTAATATGAGGATGACCATTGTGCTTCAATCTCTCTCTAATTACTTGAATTGTTGATTGATTCCGGGACTCTCATGATTGTTCGTGCCTTGGAGGCAATTGGCAAAAGACGGGAGTACAAGAATGCACTAAGAAGATTTGCGATCATCTTTGGGATAAGAAAGAAATACATCTCTCAAAATCAATTTCAGTAGCATGTTCAACTTTTAATACAAAGGGGAGACTGTTAGTGTCATATTTTAATGTTGTATCGAAGTTGAAGGACCTTTTATGTAATATTCTTGTCTAGGTATAAATAGCCTAGTCGAAGTCATTTGTGATAGAACTCTCATTGTATCAAGTTCATAGATTCTCTCTGTACTTTACTTGTGGCATTAACATCAATATAGAGATGGAGTCTTGATCTTGAATCTAGTTGTTATATACTTGTTTATGGGATCACACCCATTCATGTATTTAGGGTTTTAAGCATTTGAGGGATCAATCCTTGAGTTCTAAAGTGCTACTTTTTCATTTAAGTTAGGATTTGAAGGCCAAGTTTGGGTGTTAATTTCCTAAGGCTTACTAGCACATTATGGTGGAAGAGTTCAAGTTTCTTTGCTTAAGGTTCAAGGGTTTTGTTAGAGGTAAACTTTTAATCTTTCAACTCTTAAATATTAGGGGTTTTGTGTTTGTTCTTCACCTTCCATTCTCTTCACCTCCTCCTTGTTATAGGGGTGGAGTCTCTTAAAGTAGAGAAAACCATTGCGAGTGTTGAAACTAAGATTTAGAAGGCTCACTTGTGAATCTTAAGTGTTCACCTAAAGAAAACTCAAGTTTTGGGTAAAAAGCTAGATTTAGCCTCAATTTTGCAAGGTGAGTTATAGTTGCTTTATAAAAGTGTATACATGTCAAATAATATTTATTTTGGATTTTGAACATATTCCCATAAGTTCACTTCATGTTTGACACATTTTGTGAATATTTGCGTATGTGGACATATTTGGGTTATTAAACCTTTATAGATGATTTACAATGTTTTATTCGGTGTTTTGAGACACCAAAAAGAGTATTTAATAAACTAAATGAGATTTCTTGGATATTTGGAGAGTCTAGACAAAGTATTGTTTTAACTACTAATAATTATGATTTGGGTAAAAAAAATTGGTTTCAATGGATTGGTTATTCGAGTCGAAGTATTTATTGACTGCTTTTAGAGTCAAGGTTGTTTTGGTATTTTACCCAACTTATGAGTTTTGATGTTGTCACTTTAATCTCCTTTAATCTTAAAAGTATAAATTCTTGGAAATGGTAATTATTTGACTATGTGAATATTTTGCGAATACGAACCATACGGTTTTGGGTCTTTGGCCATTGTACTTGGATAAAGTTTTGCCAATGGACCTATTCATGTTATAGGTACCATGCATTTGTTCTGTTGTGAAAAGTTGCTGGTCAAGTTTGCACTTCAAATTCGGCTTGCCAATAGTATTTGTTAGACTACATACTCATTGTATCTTATATTGAACTTCTTTTGGGTAGACGAATAACCAATCCACTTTGGTGATAATCCGACCACTCTTCAACTAATTCTCTATTTTGCTGAGTGATTTTTACCCTTAGAACAATACAGATAGTAACGAGACATTTACAAATAAAAATCCTATTTTTCTATTCTGATGTATAAGTTATACAACGATTACCAGTTTTAGACATTTATGAAGAATAATATTTTCGGATATTAAATGCATGGAATAATTCAAAGGAGTATGCGAATTTGATGATGGTAACAACCCGATGATAGCTCAGAAGCTTTCATCGGATTGTGATCTTTATTCACATACATTTAAACTGATAAGTGTAAATCTGATGGTTCTTGAGTATGTTTCCTTTTTTAGAATATATCGGATTTAAACCTTATTGAGTGTCTAATCCGATGGTTGAAGTATACACCGGGTTGGACCAACTTTTGTTGACACAGAAAGAGAATTTATTTCGAAAGGTTTGAACTTGGGATGTCTATATGCATTATGTAGAAATTCAATGGTCGAGATTTATCAGTATTTATTGACTGTTTTTAGAGTTAACGATTGTTTTGGTATTCT
This sequence comes from Saussurea involucrata, assembly GCA_033807775.1. NCBI lineage: Eukaryota > Viridiplantae > Streptophyta > Magnoliopsida > Asterales > Asteraceae > Saussurea > Saussurea involucrata. Next base: position 65,737,252 of record CM066325.1, read on the forward strand.
ACCCAACTTATGAGTTTTGATGTTGGCACTTTGTTAGCTTCAATCTTCCTAATCATAGAAGTATTTAGAAGTAGTGAAAAATAGGCTAAGTGAAGAAAGCCTCTTACAGAGGCTCTGCCGACATTACCGAGAAATCAAGGTCAAGAAGCTACAGAAGCAGTAGAGGCTTCCTACAGAAGCTCTGTCATACGCACAAAGAAGACCAAAGACTCAGAATCCGGCGAAGACTGCTCCACAGAGGACCAGACTGCAGAACCTCTGTAACTCATTACAGAGCCTCTGTGGTCCTCACTAAGACTTGAAGATATTTATAATATCTTGCTACTGTTCCAAGACCTGTTCATCAACTTGCATGGCAACTTGCCCTGTCCAACTTCAACACGTGTCAAACTCTGAGTGGACTCAATAGGGCATGGTACAAAATAGACGTCTGCGCCATTTAATGCATTTACCAATAGTACATATGCTCCATTAAATGCGCATGGCTCAAACAACTGTTCACACCATCCAGTTCACTATTTATGCCGTAAAAGGAACAGTGACCTACTTCATAGTCTTCTAAGAGTAGTATAAAAGGAAGTCTCATGTTGAGATCTTCCTAGGGACAATAACACAATGAATCACTAATAATCTCAAGCTTTATTGTCAAATATCTGAGTGTTATATTCTCACACACACCAACAGTTCTTAATATGTTCTTCATGTTGTTATTATATATTGAATAACAATAACTGTTCAAGAAATCCTTTTCATTCTTTACTGTTTTCTTTATATGTGTGTGTTCTAATATCTATCAAACATATCTGTTAGTTTAATACGCTTCCGCATCAAACTCTAAACTCAACTAATAGACTGTTAATCTTGATTAAGTGTATCTGGGTTCTAACAATTGGTATCAGAGCCTTCCTTGATTTTCAATATCAAGTAATCCACTTATCAAGATTCGTGATAGATATTATTAAGATTTAAAATTGTGTCTGGAAACTGCTTAAACCCAGAAAATCTTCAAATTCATCTAAGTAACTCTTTAGTCATACTTTCTTTCTAAAATCTTCAAAAATGACAAATACAAATAATTCCTTTACTACTGGTTCTCTCACTAAACCTCCTACTCTCCTTCGAGATGAGTATTCTCAGTGGAAAATAAGAATGGTCCATTTTTTCGAGGGCACTGAAAGAAATCTAGTACAATATCTGTACAATCCTCCTCCTATTCCCATGACAGTAGTACCTCGTGTACCTGCTACTGCTGAATCTGCCGAAATCCCCGAACATCAAAAACCAAAGCCAAAAGGGGAGTGGTCAACCGAAGATAAAGCAGAAGATGAAGTTGCTCAGAAAACCAAGAGGACATTAATTATGGCAATACCCAACGAACTCTTTCAATCCTTGGATTCATGTGAAACAGCGCATGATCTGTGGAAAGAACTGGAAAGACAGTTGGAAGGAGGTGCTAAAACACAAAAAAACCGAAGAGCACAGTACATCAATGAATATCATGCATTCAGAGCCTCTGCAACAGAATCTCTGCAAACAACATACGACAGATTCAACTCTCTAATCAACAAGTGCAGAAAATCAGGCATTGACAGAACTTCTGAAGAAAACAATGTCATGTTTTTAAAAAGTCTAAATGAAGAATGGCTCCAGCTGTCTATGTCCCTACAGACAAATCAGGATCTAGACACCTGGACTCTCTCTGATCTTTACGGAACATTAGCCGCACAAGAACCTCAGATAGCACAGACTAAAACACTAACCATTGCACCATATGCATTGGTTAGTAAAACTAAAGAGGATGCACAGAGACCAAGAAATGATAAAGCCACATAGGAGAAGAAGAAGAAGATGGTGATAATTGACAGTGAAGAAGAAGAGCAAGCAGAAAAGGAAATAACTCTTGCGTCACTAGCTAAATCTTTAGCTCTATTGACAAAAGAGTTCAGAGGAAACAGAAGAGTTTCCGAAAATGAAAGATATGATAGAGACAACCAGGATGACAGAAGAGACAACAGAAGAGATGACAGAAGAGGAGAAGAATCAAGTGGCCGACAGAGGTCAAGCGATAGAAATTACAGAGGGAATGACCGACAGAGGTCAGATGACTCGGTAAGCCACACGCAGCAAGAATGCTACAAGTGCGGCAAACCTGATCACTATGCAAATGAATGTAGATCAGAGAAAGGCGGAGACCTACAGAAGTCCAATGATCGAACAGGAAACACTCCTCAAGGGTGTTTTAACTGCGGAAAACCAGGCCATTTTGCGAATGAATGCAGAAGCAGATCAAATCGCCCACAGAGGGACTCTGCTTTCTACAAAAAGAAAGCCGAATATTATGCTAAAAAATCCTTAATGGCAAAAGGACATTCTGAGGAGAACACAGAAGACTTCCAGTCAGACTCTACTTCTGACGATGAACAGACCGCCAATGCCCTCTTCTGTGGCATGGCAGAAGTCGACTCCTGCACTAACTCTAAGGTATCTACTTCAAATTCCAACTCTTGTATTACCTCTGTAGATGATAATACACTTAGAATTAACATTGAATTAATTGAACTGAAAGAGATAAATTAAAGTATTCAGAAAAGACTCACTTTCAATGAGAGAGAAGTACGGCTTCTCACTCAAGAAAAAGCAAAGATTTTTGAGGAAAAAGAGAGAATAGAAAAGAAATGGAACAAAACTCTAGATCCTTTAAAAAAACAAATTTCTGAATTAACCAATACTTTAAAAGATAAAACAAAAGAACTTTCAGTTTCAAGGAGCGAAACTACTGACATAAGAGCTCTTAAAGAATACTTTCAAAGAGAAAGAGAGGTATTATGTCAAGATTTACTCAGAAGAGAAGTTTTGCTTAAAAACTATAAAGATGCACAGAAAGTTTATGAAAAAATAAACTCACAAATAGGGAGACGAGGTATAGGTATGATGATATCACCCTAGGTGTTGAAGGCAAAAGAAACAAACCTATGTCCTCGTTATTTGTGATTGGAAAAACAAACAAACCAGATTTTCCAAATCTAATCTCTGTAAGCAAACGGGCGAAAATCTCTGTGGATCCTTACTTGAAGAAACATAAGAAGATGATTAACGTGTGGTTTGAAAACACAGACTCATCATCTTCAACCTCTGTCAATAGAGGTAGCAAACCAAAGAAATATCTGAAAACACAATATCAGATTGGTATCTTCAAGTTTGGTAAACCAGAGACCCAAACACAGGTTGCTTTTGTCTGTTTGATAAACGTTGAAAAGAAGTTATCAGCAGAAGCTCCTGAGTTTAAACCCATTTTTTCAGAAGAAAACTTTAAAAATTTAATTGAAAAAGAAATTTTGGAAATATGGAAATCAAGCGTTTTAGAAAAATTCTGTACATCTTCTATAGATAAAACTCTCACTGAAGAAATCTTATTAGAAACCTCTTCAATCTATGAAAACTATTCTACAGAGGAAGAAAGCTTGTATGATGCATGTTCGGAAAATTCAACCTCTATTGAAAGAATTGACTCAACCTCTGTATACGAGGACGATTCATCCTCTGACGACTCAGAGACTGATTTCAAATCAGGGATAATTCACTGTGACACAGAGGATGTCAAATTCTCCTCTGAAGTTCCTCACAAAACTATTTCTCCAAAAGAGAAACTCACAGAGATTCCAATCTGCCAAGATTTTCTAAATTTAAATCTACATATCAAAACCTCTGCTGAGCTTAAAATGTTACAGAAGACCTCTATTGATCCTATAAGTTCTAGATTTTCAAAACCCAAGGTTAATAAATCTTTTTCTTCTGTGACAGTGATGAAAGAAGTTCACCACAGAAGCAACCCACAGAAGGCAGGTCCTAAACAGAGCTTTTGCAAACAACATTCGAGTATTCATAGATCTTCTAGTAATAGGAAATCTAATGTAAAGAAAGAATGTAATGCCTCTGTGGCTGAGTTTAAAAAGTTCAATGAAAAGTTCAATGAAAAGTTCAAGCAAATTACATCTCATATTCAATACTGTCATTGCTTTGATCTTATGTCTAAACTTAATAATCATTTTTCAAGTCAAGTCTGTTTACTCTCTACGACAATTCAAAAGTCAAATCCCACAAAGAAACAATCTGACTCTTCTGCAGAGAACAAAATGTATTTCAAGAATGCCAAGGAAAACTTGAAAAGCTCTAACAATATTGGACCCATATGGATATGGGTACCTAAATCTCTGTGATTGTCCTGCAGAAGAAGTATGTGCCAATCTGGAATCTAGACTCCGGATTCTCAAGGCACATGACTGGTGACAGAGGTGCACTATCCACGTACAAAGAAACACAAGATGGTGGATCTGTGACTTTTGGAGACAACAAGAAAGGACACATAAAAGGCTATGGAGTCATAAGGAAAGAAGACGTTTATGTATACAAAGTTGCATATGTGGATGGCCTTAAGCACAACCTACTCAGTGTAAGTCAACTTTGTGATACAGGATTCAATGTGTTGTTCAAAAGAACTTTCTGCTCTCTACAAAGTGAAGAAACAAGTATGGAACTTCTGCGAGCTGAAAGAATAGGTGATTTATATCTAATGAACTTCAACTCAAAGAACAAGGACAAAGTTTGCCTTTTTGCCTGCAAAAGTGAATAAGCCTGGTTATGGCACAACAGGTTCTTTCACTTGAATTTTCACACATTGGAAAAACTGGTCAAACTTGATCTAGTTAAAGGTTTGCCAAATGTTAAATTCAATAAGGATCATTTATGTTCTGCCTGTGAGATGGGAAAACTCAAAAGAGCTTCCCACAAAGGCAAAACAGATGTGTCTTGCACCAGGCCTCTGTACATGCTTCATGTCGACCTCTGCGGTCCCATTGCAATACAGAGCCTAGGTGGCAAGAAATATATACTCGTCTTAGTTGATGAGTATTCACGTTTCACATGGGTTGAATTTATCAGAAAGAAATCAGATGTTCCAATTATATTGATAAATCTAATGAAAAGAATCCAAGTTCTTTATGACTGCAAAATACAGAAGTTAAGAAGTGACAACGGCACAGAATTCAAAAACTGTGTCATTGAAACTTATCTTTCAACAGAAGGAATTTCACAGAACTTCTCTGCAGCTCGCACTCCACAACAGAACGGTGTTGTCGAAAGAAAGAATCGAACACTTGTGGAAGCCGCAAGAACTATGATGTCAGCATGCGGATTATCAATGAACTTTTGGGCAGAAGCAATTTCTACTGCGTGTTATACTCAAAATCGATCAACCATTGTGAAAAGACACCTCAAGACGCCTTACGAATTGCTTAACAAACGGCGGCCAAACATCAAAATTTTCCATGTATTCGGATGCAAATGCTTCGTCTTAAACGACAGAGATTCAAGAGGAAAGTTTGATGTAAAAGCAGATGAAGGCAAATTCATTGGATACTCTGCCACTTCCAAAGCCTACAGAACATTCCTTACAAAGTCTCACAAGATTGTAGAAAGCATCAATGTTTCTTTTGATGATTCATTCCAAATGACTTCTGAGCAAATAAGTTCAGAACTCGGAATTAAAGGGAAATTCCCTGACATCTCAAGAACAAAAGAAGATTTGAATCTTCTATTTTTGGAGATTTTCCACAATGACATTGATCCTTCTGTCGGAACCATCAGAGCTTCTGAAGAACCATCCTCTGTCGGACAAAATCCTACAGGTATGACTCTAACTGGTCCAAATAATGCTTCATCTTCTTCTATAAATACTACAGATGCAATTGCCGAAGCAGAAGAAAGTGCAGAAGATGAAACATCAAGAAAAACGACCACAGAAGCTGCACAAACCACAGAAGAACCAATTACAGAGGAGATCGAGGACCAAGACTATACATCCTCAGAGGAACAAACTCCACCACCACTCGTACCAATCATTCCACAAACGGTAGAATCAACTACCAAGGCACGAAGAACATCAGAGGCTGCACAAGAAGAAACACAAGAAGCCTCTGAAGAAAGTTTTGATGACATTGATGATCATCTTCCACGCACAACTCAGTGGACAAAAAGCCATCCTCCAAGCCAAATAATTGGAGAACCTTCTGACTCAGTAAAAACAAGGTCTGCCACTGCTAATTTTTGTTTCTTTACAAATTTTATTAGTGTTATAGAACCAAAGAAGATTTCTGAAGCCCTAGATGACCCAAACTGGGTAGACGCCATGCAAGAAGAACTTCTGCAATTTGAGCGTAACAGAGTATGGACTTTAGTACCTCTGCCAAGAGGGAAACATGCCATTGGGACTAAATCGGTCTATAGAAACAAGAAGGATGAAGATGGAGTGGTCGTCAGAAACAAAGCAAGATTAGTAGCAAAAGGATATAGACAAGAAGAAGGCATAGACTACGATGAGACTTTTGCCCCTGTCGCACGTCTCGAAGCAATAAGAATATTCTTAGCCTTCGCAGCCCACAGAGGTTTTAAAGTCTATCAGATGGACGTAAAATCAGCTTTTCTAAACGGTGAAATCCAAGAAGAGGTTTACGTAAATCAGCCACCAGGTTTTGAAAGCTCAAAGTTTCCAAGGCATGTATACTACCTTGAAAAGGCTCTATACGGACTGAAACAGGGTCCAAGAGCATGGTACGAACGACTTTCTACCTTCCTTCTAGTCAATGGCTACAACAAAGGTACAACAGATACTACCTTATTCTATAAATGCAAAAATAGTGAGATAATGCTTGTACAAATATACGTAGCTGACATAATTTTTGGGTCTACAAATTCAGAAGAGTGCAAAATTTTTGAAAAACTCATGCAGAGTGAGTTTGAAATTAGTATGATGGGAGAATTAACATTCTTCCTCGGACTTCAAGTCAACAATCTTCAGAGGGACTTTTTATAAATCAAGCCAAATATGTCTCTGACATACTTTTAAAATATAATCTCTCTGATACCTCTGCAATGAAGACTCCAATGGCCACTGGAAATAATTTATTCTTAGATCCAAATGGTATTTCTGTAGAATGTACTCTCTACAGAGGCATGATTGGATCTCTGTTATACTTAACAGCAAGCATACCTGACATTATGCATGCCACATGTCTTTGTGCACGTTATCAAGCTAATCCAAAGAAATCACATTATGATGCTGTAAAAAGAATCTTTAGATACCTGAAGGGGACCAACAATCTTGGTCTCTGGTATCCACAGAACTCTGGTTTTAGTCTTAAAGCTTATACAGATTCAGACTATGGAGGATGCGTGCTCGACAGAAAGAGTACCTCTGGGAGTTGTCAATTCCTAGGTGGTAAACTAGTCAGTTGGACCTCCAAGAAGCAGAATTGTGTCTCCACATCCACTGCAGAAGCTGAATACGTTGCTGCCGCTAGCTGTTGTTCTCAGGTTCTATGGATGAAGACTCAGCTAAAAGACTACGGCCACATTCTGTTCAAAATACCCATCTTCTGTGATTCCAAAAGTGCTATTGCTATCTCTGCCAACCCTGTGCAACACTCAAAAACCAAGCATATCGATATAAGGTATCATTTCTTGAAACATCATGTTGAAAACGGTACAATCGAAATGCATTTCGTGCCCACAGAATATCAACTCGCTGACTTATTCACCAAAGCATTAGACGAGAAAAGATTCAACTTCTTGGTGGGTAAGTTAGGAATGATAAACATGGTGTGAAAATCCTCTGTAAGTATAGCTTTATCTTCTGTAAATAAGTATAAATATCTATTATTACTAAGTTATTGCGTTGATAAATTTATTTCAGTTTATATTTTTTATATATATAAAATAAATTGTTTACAGAGCCTCTGTGGGTCCGCTCAGATCTTCTGATAACCCTTACAGAACCTCTGGTAAACATAATCTATGCTCAATACAAATCTTACCATTCTTTGAACCAAGCATAGATCATGGGGGAGAAAAAGGAAAATTCTTGATCTACAGAAGCGATTAGATCAAGGGGGAGCAAAAGGGACCCTGAAATGATCTACAGAGGTAAATCCTTCAAAGGAAAGCCAAAGAAGAATGTCGATAATTCTCCATCGACAGAAGAAAGACAAAACTGCCGAGAACAGAAGAACCAAAAGGTATGTCTCTCGCACGAAAGGTTTTTAGAAAACAGTTTTCTAGGACAAGAATTGTCAAATATGTCCTAAATATACTATGAATAACATTTCAAAAATCAAAAGTTCAAAAGGTTTAACAAAATTCGAAATAGGAGAAATTTAAGGTCATAGAGCTTCTGCTAAGCTCAACAGAGCTTCTGCAGGAAATATGCTCTGTGATCACAAATTAACCTTCTGTCGATCTTTTGGAATGTTATCTCGGAAACCGACAACACACACCATGACCTTCTAGAACAAAACGTTTATCAAAATAGTTTTCTCGGACACCAACCTTCAAAAATGTGCGAAAAACATCTCTTAACACAGATCAAAAATTGGATGATCAGAAAGTTAATAGAATTCAAGTTATAAGAATTTTTCTCTCATAGAGCTTCTGCTGGCTCTCGCAGAGCTTCTGCAAGTTCCATCAGAGCTACAAAACCTCTGTGAGTAAAATTTCTTGACAAAATCCTATTGATCCTCTCCAATGTCTTTACAAACGTTTTCGTTCAAAGAAGAACCTTCAGAGTCATGACAACAATGAGATATATGAGAAAAGGTTAAAACTCAAGATTTTCAAAATCACAGAGCTTCTGTAAAACACAAAAGTTCTGCCATTTTGTTATCTGTGGTAATAACGGTTACTGTTACTGCGAGTGAAACTCATATGGCTAAAATCAACCTCACGCGCCTAGCATTAATGGGCCGCGCACGACGTCCTGTCATATTCTGACAAGGCCTACGTGTCCCATTTTCATTGGGCGTACATGGAACGTTTTTATTTGGAAAGTTGAACCCGCCGCTCAAACTCGAGTGCGGATTCCAAACTTTAATCCATTGCCATATATTTTACTCTTTCGAATTCTACCGTTTTACCATCCTATAAAAACAAAGCTTACCCTCTCATAAAACATTTTACAAACTCTCATCTTCTTCTCCGGCGAAACCCTGCAAAAAGCTTGCAAAAATCTTATTCTTAAAATCAAATGGCTTCATCTTCTCGAGCTACATCCTCTGAACTCTCTTCGGCGAACTCACCGGAACACTCCCCTGCACATTCTGAACATTCTGAAAACCCCAGCCTTGTAAGAAATATTGAACAACAAGATTTCGGGGACTCAGCAGACTTTGCTCCGACGACACACTTGCAAAACTTTATAGCAAAGGATCATTTCGAAGCCATTCTTCCTATCAAATCCAACAACTGCTATTTGGTCCCCTCACCCACTACTTTCGGCGAATCCCATGCCATACTTCTGAACATCATGGAGAATCATGTCCTCTTCCCTCTACTATCAAGAACCCCGAACAAAATTCCAGTCCGTTATTTGAACCAATTTTGGCAAAGCTGCCGATTTGATAAAGACGATTCTCTTATCAAAGGGTACATTTCAAGACCTGAAAAATCTGAGCATCTTGAAATCAAGTTCAACAGAACAATGTTCTCACTTGAATTCAACCTACCAACAAGGGGTCTTCTGGGATTGAAGAGTTATGTAGAGAAACCAACAGACGAAGAGCTCTGTCGATTCGTGGAAATGCTTGGGTACAACACCCAACTACGGAAGAGAAATGACTTCCGCAGAGGCCGATTACCACCTCTGTGGAACACTTTGTTCTCTATTCTTAACAGATGCCTGACAGGAAAGATAGGCAGTATTAACCAGAGCTCACATCAAATCTTGAGCATCATGTATGGGGTTTACTATGATCTTCCACTAGATTATGCGACCATAATGATGCAAGAGATCATAAACACCATCGACAGAAAGAACAACTCGAAAAGGGTCAAAGAGAACGATCCCAACTTTCTACCACCTCTGCAATTCCAAAGAATATTAGGAGTACTGTTCGAACCTCTGATGCTAATCCAAAATTGGCCAATGGAAGGACCAACTCCCAAACAGTTCCCGATGAACAAGAATACCCCCACTGATCATGCTGATGGCTACTCACACTGCAGACCTCTATCAAAGAAGCTTCTGCAATACGCATCGAATAAATCCCTTAAGAAAGAGTAAATACGCGATCATAGAACTCCTAAACCGAGTCCTATGACACCCCCGCGTTTAGGTGTCCCCCTAGGAACAATGATAGCAAAACCTCTTTCCACTCAAGAAGAAAAGGATCAGAAGTTAGCAAAGCACATGGCTATTCAACTCAGCTTTATAGCCAAACGTGCAGAACTAATGGGAAAGAAGTCTTCATCAAGAACCTCTGCATCTACTCCAAAAGCTAAGAAGAGGAAAACTGCAGAAGGCACCTCAACAAGCGCTGCAGAAGATCAACCCTCACCTCCTCATGCCACAGAAATTGGCTCCTCTGCTCCTCCCTCCTCCCCAAAAATGAAGAAGAAAAGATCAAAATCAACAGAAGAAGGGGCACCAAATCCTAAGAGGAGGAAAACCAAAAAGAGGCATGGTAAATCACTTGCAAAGTTGGTAACCATTGCAGAAGAGGAAACTGTTGAAGAAGAAGTTGCAGAAGAAGAAATGGCTACAGAAAGGTATCAATCACCCTATCAATCTCCAGATAGATTTGCTCACCAAGGAGACCTGAACGACTTCTTACAGAACCCTGAAATTGCCAACACCCTAAATACAGCAGGGTGGACGGCACAACCTCTCGACCACCACTCTCCAGAAGAACAAGATTTCTTCATTTCTGGCATTGACACACATCTGCAAGAAGATGACACAACACCCAGAAATCAACCAGCCGAAACCCCTGTTATTTTACAAAACCCTTTCATTCAAGGATTGGATGTCCACAGAAGAAGTCCAAACCCAGCTTCAGAAGAAATAGAACAAACTGAAGCTGAATGGAACAGAGGTGAAATTACAGAGGCTTCTGAGAACATGATGGAAGAAGAGAAAGAAAAAGGGGCCGAAGTTGTACAAAAAGAGGGATTAGCAACAACGGAGACTGAAATAGAGATCTTAGAGACAGATTCAGATGAAGAAGAAGCTGTCTGGATACGTAAGGGTCTTTATCATCCACATGTCATGAGATTATTTGGATCTCATCAAATGTATGACTTCTTACGACCAGAGCAAGAAACTTCCACAGAACTTAGGGAAGAAGCACCATGCCATAGGATAGTTACAGAGGATGATATGATAGAAAATGAAGTAGAGCTTGGATGCTTAACAGAGGAAGACGCAGGAAAAGATGCCTGGATAAATAGAGGCACACAACCAAAACCAACTCCCAGTGCAACCCACATTTCTAACTCCGCAGGTCTAGCTGCAGAAGGAGTTATTGAAAAAGAGCAGCACAGCTCGATCCTAACCCAACCCATCTAGCCAGAGGTTACTCTTTCAACCTCTGTGCCCACAGAAACCGGGGAATCCATTCCTAGGGAGTCTCCTCAAAGAGACTCAACTATTGTTCGTGATCAGTCGCCCCAGATCACCCTAGAACACCCTACAGAGGAATTCGTTTCCTCTGCCACGAACACATTAGGACCAAAACTTCTTTCAGAGAGAAGTAGTGAGCACAGAGACGAAGAGACTCTAGACAAGTCTCCCAGTCAACAGAAGGACATTCCAATAACCACCTCTGGAGTGGATTTGGACACTGTTCTTCACAGAACTTCTGTAGAGATCGAAACTCAGGTTTCTTCTCGAGGATCAGAAGGAAATCCTTCCACCCCCATCGTACAAACAAGGGTGAACGAAGGTGTCCCAGGAACAGGGACTCACTCTGGAGACGAATGTGTTCCTCCAGAGGTTACACAAGGAACACAAGTATCAAGGGATGAGTTCCAAACCCTTGTCACCTCTGTGAACCAAACATTGAAAGAATTGCAAAGCTCTTTCAAATCCTTTACAGAGACAACATCTACGGCTATCCTGAAACTGAACACCAAAATGGACAATCTGTCCACAGAGGTAAAAACCGCCATCTCAGAGATGAAGTCTTCTGCCAAAACTACTGCCAAAGCAACAGCCACTTCTGCAGCTCAGGAATTCGGAACAACTGCAACTTCTGCTTTCAGGGACTCTGTCAAAGATTTCCTTGAACAAATGAATACGCAATCCCACAGAGAAGAGGGCATCACTCCTGCAGACTTACAGAATGCCCTATCACAAGTACAAGCAGAGGCAATACGCAACTCGACAATAATGCAACCAAAAGACTATATGACCAGAGCACAGCTTACAGAGCTCGGACAGAACGTCATTAACCAGGTCACAGAAGTCATTGTCTCCTTCACAACTGCAAATGCCAACTATGTCAAGGATTTCAGAAAGAGTGTCGGCAGAATGCGTTTCAAAACAGAAGCAGAGCTTGCGACATTGATTGGCCTCTGCGATGATGTCTGTGAAAAGTTGATGGCAGCAGGAGCTGAATTACCGAAGAAGCCCAACACTTCTTGCAGAGCAGAGGGTACTTCTGATAAAAGTCAGGATGATTCTGATGATGACCAACCTGGTCCATCAGATAATCCTGAGGGGGAGAATCTAAGAGAGAAAGTTATGAGCAGAGGAATACAAAGTCCACCAATCGCAGCAGAACCAATCAACCAAGCCCCTCCAGAAGAAACCCAACAACAAACCCAAAAGACCACAGAGACAACACCCATCTCTGTGGAATCATCTCCTGACGAAACCAAAACTCCAGAAGCAGATCAGCAAGCCACAGAGGCAACAACCGCCCTTGAGGTAATCATTTTGGAAGAAACAGATGAACAAACCACAGAGAAAACACCCACCTCTGTGGAAACACCCCAAACCATACCCAGAAGAAAGTCAATTGCCACCAAACCAAAAAGAGCAACGACCTCTGCTTCTGATGTTCTGAAAAGAATGCACACAACAATGAGTGATCGAATGGCAAAGAGAGAAGAAGAAAGGAACAGGTTCACTTTAGCTTTCAAAATGGCAAGAAGATTTAACGTCAATACTTCATCAACAGAAACTGAGCTCGCAGAAGAAGTCATCAAACAACCTCCAACAGAGGTTACAGAACAAGTCAAGCCAACAGAACCATCGCCACAAAAGTCCTCTAAATCACAATCGTCAAAATCCACAGAGGCAACCTCCATCAAACCAACAGAAGTGCCAACCTCAAAACCCACAGAAGCAACAGGTTCTGCCACGACAATAGCAAAAGATAAGGGCAAAGGGATACTGACAGAAGAGCCAAAGAAGAAGAAAACATTGCCAAAGCCAACAGAAAAACTAATGAAGAGTGCGTTTGACGCCTTTCAAACCCCAAAACCCGAAGAAGTTGACTGGGCACATGGATTGAAGCCTCTGTCAGAAATTCCTCTAACTGGTAGAGCTGCAGAAGTTGTTCAACAAATGGAGAGTCTCAGAAGACAAATTCCATGACCTGGTCCAACACATGAAGAGATGGAAGAAGTGGTATACAAATACCTCTACAAACAATCCTATCAGACAAATCATCCAGTAGATCATGTGACAGATCCAAGGATCAGAGAAGAATTTGAGAACATCTTCACAAGAACAAAGCCAAGAACCAAAGCAGATGTCTTCTCAATTCACAAAATCAAAAAGGTGATCTTCTGCAGATTCTCCTTCACAAGAACCTATCCAAGGGTCAGGTACAATCTTTACAAAGTCAGAAGAGAGAACAATTCAGAATCTACCTTCGCTGATGCTGACTTAAGAAACATCAATCCTTACGATCTACCTGACCTTCTGCAATGGACAAAAGACAACTACAACACAGAGCCTATCAATTGTTGAGAAAAGCGATGAGGGAAAAGCTTCTGCTATACAGCATGATAGATTTTCAGCTGGGAAAGGATCTTGGTCTCAAACATCTAGATCTACGACCACCAGAAGATCGCTGCCCACCAGACGCTGTGCCCAACTCAATCATCAGAGAACCAAGATTTGGGTTAGTATTTCAAAACCCACAACACCAGGTTAAACTTTTTGTACTCATGGATTGTCAGAAGTACGCAACCAGTACTCTGAGCAAATTCAGAGCAAGCCTTGTAAAATACAGAGGTACAGAGAAAATGGATAGAGATGATGCAGATACTTTCATCAGAGAAATAGACTCAACAATCCGCCTAAGAGAACTCTGCATCAGATTCTACAAAGAGATCAGAAAAGTCGGCAGAGACAACATAAGCTACAACGATTTCAAAGATGCCAAAATCAGATTCTCAGACCTCCAATCTCTACAAACAAAGTTAAAGTTTATCTTTCATTGTACTCAAATGTAAAATGCCTCTGGCATATTTCTAAATGAAAGAAATTTCGAGGTATTGTTTAACCTCTGTCTTATCTAACTTAGCCAAACTTAACTCAAGTTCAAATTTTTTATTTTTCACTACTTAGGGGGAGATTGTTAGCTTCAATCTTCCTAATCATAGAAGTATTTAGAAGTAGTGAAAAATAGGCTAAGTGAAGAAAGCCTCTTACAGAGGCTCTGCCGACATTACCGAGAAATTAAGGTCAAGAAGCTACAGAAGCAGCAGAGGCTTCCTACAGAAGCTCTGTCATACGCACAAAGAAGACCAAAGACTCATAATCCGGCGAAGACTGCTCCACAGAGGACCAGACCGCAGAACCTCTGTAACTCATTACAGAGCCTCTGTGGTCCTCACTGAGACTTGAAGATATTTATAATATCTTGCTACTGTTCCAAGACCTGTTCATCAACTTGCATGGCAACTTGCCCTGTCCAACTTCAACACGTGTCAAACTCTGAGTGGACTCAATAGGGCATGGTACAAAATAGACGTCTGCGCCATTTAATGCATTTACCAATAGTACATCTGCTCCATTAAATGCGCATGGCTCAAACAACTGTTCACACCATCAAGTTCACTATTTATGCCGTAAAAGGAACAGTGACCTACTTCATAGTCTTCTAAGAGTAGTATAAAAGGAAGTCTCATGTTGAGATCTTCCTAGGGACAATAACACAAGGAATCACTAATACTCTCAAGCTTTATTGTCAAATATCTGAGTGTTATATTCTCACACACACCAACAGTTCTTAATCTGTTCTTCATGTTGTTATTATATATTGAATAACAGTAACTGTTCAAGAAATCCTTTTCATTCTTTACTGTTTTCTTTATATGTGTGCGTTCTAATATCTATCAAACATATCTGTTAGTTTAATACGCTTCCGCATCAAACTCTAAACTCAACTAATAGACTGTTAATCTTGATTAAGTGTATATGGGTTCTAACACACTTTAATCTTCTTTGATCTTAAAAGTATAAATTTCTTGGAAATTGTCATTCTTTGACCTTGTAAATATTTTGGGAATACGAACAATGCAGTTTTAGGCCTTTGGCCATTATACTTGGATAAAGTATCGGTTGTGGACCTATTCATGTAATAGGTACCATGCATTTCTTTAACATTGAAAAGTGTGCCTTTTTTGCTTATGTAGTTATTTTGGCTTTTTTATGATAATCAAATGTTTATGAGACCTTTTGGATTGATTTGAACTCAAATGACTTTTAGGACTTTTTCCGATTTTAATGGCTTAATATGGATCTTAAATAGCAAAATACATTTATTGCATAAGTGTTAGATATTACATGTTTTGAGTGTGTAAAATTTTCAATTGGTGTCATGTAATTTTAAACTGTGATGCATTAGATCCATAGGCATAAGTGTCTGTTTATTTGTTAAGTGTTGAGTTTTGAGTTGCACTTTTAAGTCTAGTGAGTGGTCCCCACGACATGGGTAGCAAGCTTGTGATGGTACTCGGTTGAGTCGTATACGGAGCTAAGTCGGGTGGTGTTGCTCATTGGACCCGGATACGGAGACTGGTGACTTTTGTGATAAGACTCGTCTAGAGGTGGAGTAGACCCTAAGGTTATTTGGGAATCTTCGAGTGGTGCTCAACGGAGCCGTATACGAGGATCCATGCCCTGAGGTGAATCTCGTGAACGTTGATAAGTAGCTTAACTTTGTGTTCCACCGTAATCGATGGAACCGGGTCTCTCCCGTCACCGAAAAGTGTTATTTTCGGGTAAGTTTTTACCTATTCTTTCGGTGTTTGGAATGTATAGTTTTATCTATATAGTTGATATTTTGAAGTCGTGTCTCGTGCATGAAATGGATCAGTTTGAATGATGATCATTTATCTATAACGAGTATTTTGGATTGGAAATACAAGCTTTGTAAACATAGCCCTTTTTATAACATATGTTTTTAAAGGATGGTAGTACTTAAGGTAAAATGTAGGGGGGGCATCGTGCGGGTTCGGTTGGAGGAGGGCAAAACCCGATTGGGTTTCGAGGAGGGATAATGAAAGTCGAACCTCATAAATTTGGGGTATGGTCTAGTCGGGTTCGGGTGAATTTCGGGTGGGAAAGATTTGAGCGAGTAAGTCGGGTTTGGAATTATAGCAACAACATACAACAAAACACTCCTAAAATGGCTAAGCAACATGTTGTCTTGCACAGTTGCACTCCTGCTCGATCGTTTATCTGTTGCTTTCAAAGTTTCCAACTTTCATCATATGTCTCGTATAAATGGATGGAAATGCATGCATGCATGATGTTGTTGTGTTCCAACTTCCAACTCTCGTGTTTTTAACTGTTTAAATCCTAAACCAACATGATGGCTGGTGAATTGCATAGCCATATAAATGATATGAGTGATAGAATAAAGAACCATCAATTGTTAAAATTTAATATATCAAAATGGCCCATAACTCATCCACACAATACATGATAGAAATAGGAAATCATTACATGTATATAACAAATTGTTGATTATTTAGGTTAATCATTTAATCGGATATTCGGGCGGATTCGGGTGATCCATATGTTAACCCAACCCGAACCCCATAATCCTACATTAAATATCGAATATCGGTTGTCGGGTTTCAATGAGGTTCGGATATCCACTTATGACAAGGATTTTGGATCGGGTAGGACGGGTAATTCGGGTTGGTTCGGGTTTTGCTCACACCTAGTAACCTGCCCATTTTAACCATTTTATGATTTATATGATGAAAACTGATTTAACTCACTAGGCATTAACCCTAGGACTTTTTCTTATCGACATACATGTCAGGTCTTAGGTGGATCTGAACAGCTTTTGGAGCTTGGTAGAAGTTTGGTAGGATGGCTTTAGAGGCATAATCAGTTTTGGGAGATAGAGGACTTGATGTTTTAGTAACACCCGAATTGCTCTAAATCTACTTTGAGGAATTAGATAGTCCCATTTAGTACTCTGCTACATCTTCTTGTTTTCCTTCCTTTGTAAACTTTAAGAACTTGTTATTAAAGTTATGTATTTAAAGGATTTTGAATGTTTTAAATTGTCTGATATTTCATGATTTTTTGGGGAGTTACAGAATGTGCAAAGTCATTCTCTTTGGTTGTTCTTTTAAGATACACAAATTATATCTTCCAACATTTTGTTTTTCTATCAATGTGGGATAACCCAAAATCAACCACATTTCAAGATTTAAGGGTTACCCAAATCTCAATGTACTAAATCATTCTCTTTAATTGTTCCTTTAATATACAAATTGATTAAACATTCTTAACCCTTATATATATAGGGTCAGGTTCAAGGGAAAACCTCAAAAAACGGAAAACTGAAGAACACCCTAGGGGCCCTTCATCTGGACGGTATGCACTTGTGCATACAGGTAATTTGTAACATGCACAAATGCATAATGCACTTGTGCATAAAAACCAAAAAGTCAACTTAATTTACCTGTATGCACAAATGCATACCGTCCAGATGAAGGGCCCCTAGGGTGTTCTTCAGTTTTCCATTTTTTTTTGTTTTCCCTTGAACCTCCCTCTATATATATATAGAGAGAGAGAGAGAGGCTCGCTAAAATGTATACTATGAAAAATATGTAAACTAATCTAGACCATTGATCATTTCAATCAATGGTTCTAATTGGGGCGGTGGCAATCTTGTAATAACCTATGAAAGCGGTGGCAATATGGTCAAAGTAGAAGTATGAAAAAGGGTAAAAAGGACCGAAAAACGTAGACCGAAATTGGGATAAAATTGGTAACCGTGAAATTAGGGATTGAGGTGTATTGCTTCCATATTTCACGGCCACATCACTCCAAAAAGAAGATACGATTCTGTGAAATTAATTGATTCAAACATTTTGAATTTTTTTTGGCTTTATTCTGTGGAAAACGAAAGCGACATCGGAGAAGATGGATGGCGAACCGAGGCGCATTAGTGGTTAGGGTTCTTGTAAGTGTATGAAATCGTTCGATTTTGTTCATATCTGCGCATTATAGGTTAGGGTTCTTAGGGTTCTTGTAAGTGGTTGATTTCTGCAGCGAGGAGGAAGAGTGATCGCGTAAGGCTGCTCACATCCTTTTCGAAGTTCATGAATACACGGGATAATCCCGTCGACATTGACATGGAGGGCGTTTCTGTGAATGCACCAATAGAAGAAGGTATGAAAACTTGTTGCAACTGCATTCGATGAAAAACCCGACACAAATTGGTTTTATGCTTTGTTGTGTGAAAACCCCAAACAATTAATTGTTTTTATGCTCTGTTGACTGAAAACCCCAACAATGAATGAAAAAATCTTGTGTTCTGGGTAAAAAAAATGGGGATTATGTGACGATTGTGTGGAAAAAAACGGCAAGCAATTTCGTGTGAAATCAGAATGTGTGAAATCTGTCAGTTGCAAACGGCAAGCAATTTCGTAACATTAGAAATGACGGTTTTGCTGAACAATAGTGTTTTTATGCATGATACTTTGTTAAATTATGTGAAATTAACTTGATTTTAAAAAACATGTGTGAAGTCATGTGAAATAACAAAAAATATTGAATACCTATTGTATGAAAACCCCAAAACAAAGTATGAAAAAATCTGTTGTGTTTGGTTAAATGTGTGAAATAATGTGAAAAACAAAATGTTCTACAGAACAGTATGTTTCTGTGAAAACATGATTGAAACTATGAAAAATCTGTTGTGTTTGGTTAAATGTGTGAAATAATGTGAAAACAAAATGTGTGAAATAATGTGAAAAACAAAATGTTCTGCAGGATAGTATGTTTCTGTGAAAACATGATTGAATGTATGAAAAATCTTTTCTGCTCTTTGGTTAAATTTGGTGAAAACATGTTTTTAAAAAAAATGTGTGAAATAATGGGAAATATCAAAAGTATAAGAAATACCATCTGTTTGAAAACCAGAAACAACTTATGATAAATCTGTTGTGTTTGTGGTTACTATTTCTTTGGGGATTATGGGGTGATGGTAGGAAAAAAATAATAGTTTTGTGTGAAATCAGATTGTGATTGTGTTAAATCTGACAGTTGCATAAATAAGTCGATTACATAACATCAGAACTAACTCTTTCCTGCACAATAGTTTTTTATGCATTAAATAAATCGATTTCATAGCATAATTGTTTATTTTGTGTAAAATCTTATCGTACTATATCAATATCATAAGAGTTAGTTGATCAATAATAAACATACAAATCAGATTGTTAGATATCTGTTTACATATCCTACATAGGTTTGGTTTTCAATTTTTAACCAAAAATATTAAGGAGTTGCAGCCCAGACAACAAACATAACACATAGTCCAAAGATTATTGACGTCCCCGGCCGCGGACGTAAGAGGTCAAACGCTAAAGGTATTGCACTTTTTAATATGATTTCATGTATATGATATGGTGAACAGATTTTAATATGATTTCATGTTTATGATACGGTGAACGACCGATTTGATGTATGTTCAACCAATAAGCTGATGCAGCACATGATGTAGGGAGAAAAGACGAGCAGGAGATTATTATTGACGCCATGGGAAAAGGTCGGCAGCAGTCGATAAAGAGAGGTATGAAACTTTGTTAACCTTGTATAAAGAATACAACGAAGAACTTTACGATCGGATATTGTGATGTATAGACTTCTATGCATATCATGATGTTTTAATGGACAAAATATGCATGATGATTTATAGTATTTCATGCATTCAGGTTTATTTTAATATATTTACATATTTAGTTTTTAAATATTAAAAAAACTGCAACACGTACAACACAACAAGAAGACGAGCCTACAGATGATATTGACGTACCAGGAAGGGTTCGAAGGCGCCCGAAAAAGACTGGTATGACTCTTACTTTTGTACAAATATGATTCGAACACAATCCTTGTGAAATTAACATAGTACCTTTTACATTACACATGAATTCTCATTTCATATGAAACAAAACATTGATCTCGTTTAGAGAAAGCTGTAAGCAAAACAAGTAGGAGACGTGGGTCAAAAAAGGATAATGATGTGAAATCATCATAAAAAAAGGTAATATATTAAATAATTTTCTCTTAACAAACATAGAAATATTAACGAACATTATGCTGTTAGCACACTCAACAAAAGCAGTTATCGAGTACCCGGAGGACGACGACGATTTCGTACACCATGTGAAACTGACAAAATCAGCTACGTATATTACACTTAGAGGACATAATCCCACAGGACTTGTAATTTAGTTTACAATATAACAGATATTCATGTTTTCATTGTACAGATATTGTTGCCATCAAGAATGCTAGTCCAACGGCAAAAGCAAAGAAGATAAAAGGTAAAAAGGGAGTAAGAAAGAGGAAAAAGCCAACAAAGGTGAACGGGATTAGAACGCGCACATTTCCTGTGACGTTAAATAACACCTGCATTGTTTTAAAGGATGAACAAAAGAAGGCTGTGGAAGAAATGAGACTTGGGCAGATTCTGAATATAACTTTGGATGGCATCCCGTCGAAGCTAGGTTACTACGTTGTGGACAACTTGAATACGGATCGCAAGGAGCTAGAGTTAGAAGGACTCGCGATTCAAATAAACGAGCAGACGGTGAACAAGATACTAGGGCTGCCATGCAAAGGAATAAACCTGGACGCGATCGATGTGGACCCAAAGAGTACAGTGTTGATAAAAAGATGGGCAAGTTCATACAAAAAAGATAAGCCACGACCTTGCGACGTGTCAAACAAAATCCTCGATACGTGTGACGCGGGAGAATTATTCAAGATAAATTTCTTGGTACTATTTGTGAATACCATGGCGGAGTGTAGCCCGTCGGGCAACTGTCACACAATGTTTTTGAACAAAATTGGCAGTACGGACATGATACCCAAGATAAATTGGTGCCGGTACATTGTGGAGTCGGTTCGCCGAAGAAAACGAAAATGGAAGCGAGACACGTATGACAGCTTTTACTCGGGTCCACTCACATTCCTTATGGTATTAATTTATTTATTTCATGATGTTCGATAAAATTGATTTTGCTATTGTTCTTCTACTTTCGTTTTAAAATATACAATAACTACATGATTTGTTACGCAGCTACTTTAAGTTCATATGACGGCGTGTCCGGCAATTGAGGTTGACAGAAAACTACTGCCCTTACACGCTTGGACGATGGAAAAGCTTCGCGATAGGACGAAAAGCGGATTGAATGAGGGGGGATTGCACAAAGCCCGACTAGAAAACATTAGATCAGTTGTAAAGATATCTTCAGTTGCTCGGAAAAGGGCAAGAACTCCTAAGTCGGATGGCAGTAAGCAGATAAAATGACGTTGGTTGTAATTTCATATTGCGTGAAAAATTTGCAGAATTATATAACTATTTTTTCGTATAAATTTTAGTTTATCATAATTTGAGGTATATTAACTATTTGGTGTCAACTTCATATAAGACCGCTAAATCAGTAAGAAAGGAGACGGGTAATGCAAGTCGAATTGTTGATGAAGGGACCATTTTGAAAGATATGGTAATGTATTAGTATATGAATACATGATTGTTGATGGGTATTGGATTTTGACTGCATACGTTAACAATAATTGGACTATTATAGGTTGATGAACGATTGGCACCAGAGAGTGAAAGGATGGATGACATACGGATTGCGGCCATAGAAACTTTCGAAAAGGTGTTACAATATTTTTTATGAATATAAGTGTTATAACTAGTCGTTTTATAAAGTCTTGTAAATTTTCATACTATTCGTGTGTTTCAATTAAAAAAATGACAATGAAATGTCGTTACCGTAGATTAAAATGGCGTCGTTACCGGCATTAGAAAAGGACACAGTAGATGCCGATGGTAAAGCCAATGAGGAAGACAAGGTATCGTACCATAAACTAAAGCGATATCACAGATTATCTTATATTTTGATTTAAATCAAAATCACATGTATGCATAAACCAAATAAACCCGTATAAATTTTATTTTATCGTAATTGGAAGTATATTAACTATTTGGTGTCAACTTCATATAAGACTGCGAAATCAGTTAGAAAGGAGCCGAAAAATACAAATCGAAATGGGGATGAAGGGACCGTTTTGAAAGATACGGTAACTTATTAGTATATGAATACATGAATGTTGATGGGTATTTGATTTGACTGCATACGTTAACAATAATTGGACTATTATAGGTTGATGAACGACTGGCACCGGAGAGTGGAGGGATGGATGAAGGACGTATTGCGTCAATAGAAACTTTTGAAAAGGTGTTACAATATCTTTGATGAATATAAGTTTTATAACTAGTCATTTTATAACGTTGTGTATATTTTCATATTATCCGTGTGTTTGAATTAAAAAAATGACAAGCAAATGTCGTTAACGTAGATTAAAATGGCTTCGTTACCGGCATCAGCAAAGGACAAAGTAGCTGGGGATGGTAAAGCCAGTGCAAAAGACAAGGTATAGTGCTATAAACTATCGCGATTTGACATAGGTTTTTATTTTTATTTAAAACAAAATCACATATATGCATAAACCAAATAAACACATATGTGGGTATGCAGGAAATTGATGGTATTGGGATTGACCGTGATGATTGGTATGGGTTGCAAGATGAAGACATAGAGCGGGCATTTGAGGCTGTTAATAAGGTGGTGAAGGCAGTCAATGAATCAGTTCATGAATCGGTGAACGTTGTGGGTCATGAAAACAATGAAACAGACGCTGGGATTGCCAATGATGGTGACGATGGAGAGGATTTTGAAGACGAAGAGGAACTAAGAAAGGTAATACCATAACGATTGTCATGTGAAAATCTATATTTCATATGTTTTCCATATAGAATATGAAATCTGAGTTTAGCCATGTTAGGAAAAACATTTGTTTCATATGTTTTGTATACAGGTTATGAAATATGTGTACACTACCAATTTGGTGAAATATGCATATTTCTATGTTTAAAAGATGTGAAATTTCGCTGGATATGAAAATATTGTATTTTCATATTGTCATATGGAAATATGTATTTCATAGGTTTTCCATAAAGGTTATGAAATCTGAGTTTATAAATGTTAATTTAGGTAAAACAATTATTTCATTTGTTTTGTATGTAAGGTATGAAATCTGAGTGCACTACCAAATTAGATTTATACAAACGTTGTTTTAGGTAAAATATGTATGTTTGTATAGTTTAAAACATGTGAAATCTGACTGGATATCGACATCGTATGTAACCCAACATCTTATGTAACCAAGGAATACATGGCGAAGATCGATGCTCAGTTGGATCAAATATATTACACGAGGCATGACGTGAGCTAGTTGATAAAAGAGGCAATGGAGTTGTTCCCGGAGGATGTCAACTTTATTAATTATCAAGAGAGATTTTATTCGATTTTCGTTGCTGATGTAAGGACAGATGACGATGTTGAGAACGATAGTGTTGGGGAGGACAAGGGAAACGATGCTTGGAAAGATTGTTCGGTTACAAGCAAAGGGGATTTGGGTGTGCCTCGACCGACGGAGGTTACACCCACCAGATTGGTGTTTGAACTTACACCGACTCCGCTTTCACAGATCTGGTGCACACAAGCGTTCAATGTGATAGACAATGATATACAACAAAGGTCAGTGGATACAGCATCAAAAGCTGCACATTCAGATTCGGTAGTTGGTGATAAGCAAGATGCTAGTTTGGGGGGAAAACGAATAGTTCAGTACACGGCAGCCGATAAAGGGAAAAATACTGTGTTCGGTGATGTCATGCATCGTAGGGCGAGCCACCAATAGACAAAACTTGGTGATCAGATGAGATCACCGTACGTAACGCGTTGCGTCGAGATACGGATGGCTTTGACAAATGACGAGAAAAAGGTGCACGAACTTTGTTTGGCGGGGCGGAGTAAGTCCATTAATGTTATGAATTTTTTTAACTTTAGCATAACGTAATTTGCATGATTTTTAGTATCATAATTATAGTCGTATTCTCAAATTAGCATGAATTACTATTCATAACGTGAAACATATGATGACAAATGTAGTGACATGTTGTACTCATCAAACACGGGACAACAAATTTTTCGGGCGGGAATGGAAAGCCTTGCTGCGTATGATGAGCATATATCCACCAACGTCGTAGATGGGTGGGTAGACATTTTGAACCATGAGGAAAGATACAGGAACGTCTACTCCCCACGACGGTTCTTTTTTAAATATCGGTTCTTGTGAGTATTAATACAAATTTTCATAACACTAACAGTACTTCACATTTTACTGTGCTAACAAGGGATAAAAATTTCAGGGGTGTGGAGTGTTGTTAACCCATCTATACCAGTACAACAAGAGATACGAATGGTTCATCAAGAACATCGCGGATGCAACGACAAACCAGGTTGAAAACGTAAACATGAGGAACGTGGATCTGGTATGAAACATGCGCAAATTCGATAAAATGGATTCATTATATTTTATCATCTTGTTTAAGTTAATTGACTATTATTTCAAAATGATCAGATATTCTTTCCAATGATGAGAGATCGACATTACTATTGTGTCGTTTTCAACCTCAAAAGTAATGTCATCGAGATAATCGACAACATGCTACCATCGTCTAACGGAAGCGGCATGGACGAAAAATGCGAGGCGGGCGTCAGTTTGTTGGTAATAAATAATTCTTTCATATTAAACATTACACGTATTTTTAATTTCCCATTAAAAAAGTACATTATACTCTCTCATGTACAGCAAACGATGATGGCCACACACCTTAAATATACACGCCACCCCGCTGGGAAAATTGTCGAAAGATTCCCAAAATTTAGACTTGTTGCAAGTTGGCAAACAAGGAAGAATTATGTAGACTGCGGGGTTTTCTTGGTGAGGCACATGGAGTGCTATATGGGGGAGGGAGCCACGGTTTGATAACGAATCTTGACAAAGAAAGGCCGGCACAAGCAAAACAACTTGAGGGGCTTAGGAAAAAGTACACGACGAAAATTCTCTTGAGCGAAGGGAACACGAGGCGAGAGTATGTCGAATCGGAGGTATCACGGTTTTACAAACTGGACAAAGAGACACAATCACAGATTCTGGATCGTGCAAACGCAACGCGGTCCGGTCGACTTGCAAAAATTTGAGAAACATGATGGGTTTTTTCTATTAAACAATATTAGTAGTCGATGGATGTTTAGTCATGTGTTGTGATTAACACTTATCTTAACGGTTTTTCACAATTGATGTTTTGGTATTTTAAGATTTTTAGATATAACGCGTACTTCATTATATTTATTGATAAAACACTTTGCTATTTCATAACTTTTGGTGTGTGTCGGTGAAAATTACCTTTTAAGTTACGTATGTTTTCCATGATTGAAATATCAAATCTTAACGAAATTACAAATAACAAGTAAGATATTTGGTATATGAGGAAAATACCATTTAGAACAAAAAAAATATATTTATGTGTCTAATATAAATATTGTTGACAATAAGTAAAAATACCAATTTCACTTCATCTGTCACACAAAAGGGTGGGTGAATAACATATCTTCCATGCATAATTTTCATATCATAATATAATCATCTCTTCCATGCATAATTTTCATATCATAATTTTCACATTAATTTCACATAAATTTTAATTTCACACATGTTTCGGGGTTTTCATACAGCAGGTTTATTGTTATTTTTTGTTATTTCACATGATTTCAGACATGTTTTTTAAAAACATGTTAATTTCAAGAAATTTTATATGTGAACTTTCGTGTACATTTCATAAAAACCAAACCAACAACTACATTCGATTAACATGCATGTCATCTAACTTTCATAATGGTGTATTTCTTTTTATTTGAAAGATGATAAATTGATGTTAAAAAAAAGGATTACATAACAAACAACAGCTGTTGCACGAAAACCTGGGATTTAAATTTATAAAAACAATACTCATAGCAAAAATGTTGAATTTGATAACTTGGAAGTTCACATATAATTTAAAAGTAATCAAAACCACAACACCTACAAAATGGAAAACATTAAGTCAAACGATAAAGAAAAAAAACAACCTAGTCGTCATTATTTCGCGACGGACAATTTCTTGAGTCATGGTTCCCCAATTTCTTGCATCTCCTGCACACGCGCATTGGCTTCTTAGCCTTCTTGGTCGCTTTCTCCAAAGCCCCTACAACCGTTTACCTATAACGCACCCCTTGTTCCGTATACCAGCCGGGGGTAACACCTGAACCTCATCAGGAGCATCCACACCATAACATTCCCTAAGTGCTTCCGCTCTATCGTCAGAAACGGATGGAAGAATATTGTCGACTTCAAACTCAGACTTCATGCTGTCCAACATTTCCGTCAGAACGTTCAACTTACCTTTGTCGTTTCTAATTCGGCTAACAAGAAAATCAAGTTTAGAATATTACCCGTTAATCAGTCGCTCCTTCTCAACGTCAACCTCTCCATACCGTGCACGTGCAACCTGAATTTCAACAGGAACCAAACCCCTCGTCCATCGACGACAGATAAGAATGTCAGGAATCGAAACAAAATCATCGTTTAGTAAAATCTTGAACATGTGTCAACACGGGAACCCATTCCGAAGAAAAAAATTACATTCGCATTCCATCATGTCTGTGTCTGTGTTGTGTGAAACGTGTTAAACAAATAAATTATGAAATATATGTTATACACTTCATAAAAACGAATTAAAAACTATATGAAAAAATACAAAAATACGAATTAACGTACATGATACGAAAACTTCGTAACGGCCTTCATATTTTTGTGCAGAACCCTATATCTCTGAGTATCACCATCTTCACCAAGATACACAACTCCGCAATGATACGCGGATTTCTTGATCTCCTTTTGAACTTCTTTGAATAAAGTACGAGTATATACCTCTGAAGCATGCCTCTCAATCACCAAAGGCGTGGCACATCGGGGGAAAGTGTTTCTAGTTATGAACTCAAATGTCCGATGCTTATTCCTCTACTTCTCAATTGCACCATCAAACGCATGCAAAAACCTTACCAGATCATTGCGATATGATGTATATATCCTAAAGAACGCATGAGCACTCTCTGATCGAGAGGTTGTCCTCATTAGCCCGGACATTGGAACATCCCTATAATACGCAGATATCCAAGATTGCCTAATTGCGTACATGTCTCTCAACCAATCATTGCAATGCAACTCGTAGTCATCAATTATGCTAGTCCACTCATTCTCAAATTCTTCCGGACTCATGTGATTATTCCAAACCAATTTGTTGAATCTTCTTTTGAAAGAAACATTGGCATCAAGATCGGAAGTTATCTACAAAACATTAAACATAATTAAAAAAAAGGCTAGACGAACATATTATTTTATTAAAAAATCGAATAAAAATTCACATTAATTTACCAACTCCCTTATAAAATATAACTAACCTTGCCGGGAAGTTTCTTCATAATGTGCCACATACACAATCGATGTTTGGACTCTGTGAAAACAGCCGGTACTGCTTGTTTCATGGCAGCACATTGGTCAGTTATAACAAAGGTCGGTTGTTTCTCGTGTTCTTTCAAAAATGCAGACAACACCCATTTAAAATTCTATATGTTCTCGCGGCTGATCAATGCAGATCCTACAACCACTGACCGCTTATGGTTATCAATGGCAATGAAGGGAACAAAATTCATAGCATGACTGTCAAAATAAAAACATATAAACACAATTAACTAAATATCAAATATTTGAAGCAACTAAAAAAAGGAAAAATATTGTGATACGTACCGATTCGTACGATATGTAGCGTCAAACGATATAGTGTCACCAAACTCTTTGTAATTTAGCCTAGAGATCTCATCAGCCCAGAAAATCGCCTGTAACTCCCCGTCCTTGACCAATATATCAAAAAAGTAATCGGGCACCACGGTTCTACGTTTGCACAAGAGATTAACCAACATTTGCACATCTTTCCTCCCCACAAACGTACCCATGGCGATTCTAGCATTCTGGTAGTCGATCTGGGTAGCATTAAGATGTTCGTAACCGCCTTTAAGAGCTGCCTAAATATTATAAGACTTTGCCCCACCAATACAAGATGATGATGTATTATACACATTCCTAAATTCTGTATATTGCAATCGTCTTTTGGAGCGTGACATTCCCTTGTCCACATCACTGTATAGAGTGTGTTTGTACCTTTCTTCAAACTTATAAACCACATACGTACGAGTCTCATTTCTAAGTCGAAACTTAATACACGCTCTACAGTTAGTGCGTTTAACATTTAAGTTCCTAGACATTTTGCTCAACATCTTTACTTGTCGGAAGACCTTGCTTACTACACAATAAGTAACGATTTTGCACATCCCCAAGCCTATTTTTATTCTTATTGGACTGCCGAACATCAAAAACGGCTTCTTCAGCATATTTCATTTATGCAATATCAGGGAGATCAAGTGACCTAAACTCGTATCCCAGACCTATCTTAAAACTATCGTCCACAATCGGTATCCAATATTTCGTACCCCCAGGTGAAAAAAAGAAGTTTTATATATATATATATATATAACTACATCTTCTAATATTTTACTTTTTTATCAATGTAGGGTAACCCAAAATCAAGCACATTTCAAGATTTTAGGATTACTCAAATGTAAATATGTCAAGTCGTTCTCTTTGCTTATTCCTTTAATATATATACAACTTCATCTTCCAACAATTTGTTTTCCTATCAATGTGGGATAGCGCAAAATCAACCATGTTTCAAGATTTGAAGGTTACTCAAATCTTAATGTGTCAAGTCATTTTCTTTGGTTGTTTCTTTATTATATATATATATATATATAGAGAGAGAGAGAGAGAGAGAGAAAGAGGTTGATTCAAACAAGAACGCTAACTATTTAAGAAAACACGAGAACAGACGTCAATGTACAAAATCATAGATGATTCACGAGACTTTGCCCCGCAAATTAAGTCGCAACCAAAGTCGCCCTGTAACACCCTAAATCTTATGTCAAAATTGTAATTCATAAGTCAAAATACCAGATTGAAACCTACATGCACACTTACCAAAATCCCGGGTGTTACACGCCCACGTCCATTTTTTTGCTCTTATTGTAAAATCACTTGTGATTTTGTACTTGATTTGTTGTTTTCGTGCTTTCTTAAATAGTTAGCGTTCTCATTTAAATCTCTCTCTCTCTCTCTATATATATATATATATATATATATATATATAGAGAGAGAGAGAGAGAGAGATAATAAATTGTAACCGCTAAATGGATTTTTTTATAAAATTGTTTATTTTGATGAAAGTAGTTCATATCATTCATTTCTTGATGAATTTTTTTATGAAATTTGTAGTTTCATAGGTGAAAACGAAAATATATGAAAAGTTTCATAAAAATGAAAAAAACCTATGAAACTACAAATTTCATAAAAAAATTTCATCAAGAAATGAATGATATGAAACAATTTCATCAAAATAAACAATTCCATAAAAAAATTCATCAAAAAAACCTATGAAATCGACGGGTTACACGGGTTACACACATTTAGCGGTTACAATTTAGTAGGACTCTATATATATATATATATATATATATATATATAGAGAGAGAGAGAGAGAGAGAGAGGTCGTTTCATGTGAAAACCTATGCTATTTTGCAAACCGTGAAACCCACCTATTTACCCTTGATTTAATCGCTAACGGTCTAGATCATTTCACCCTATTTATGGTAATATCGTAATTTATTAATATTAAAAAAAATTAAAATAATGAAATAGGAGGGTATTGTTGTCCTTTTGTCATCCAATTTGAAAAAAGGAAAGGGAATAAATTCCTTTTTTCCGTGAATTTGAAGAAATCCCTTTCTCTCTCTCTAATATTCAAACAAATTAATCACCCACCACCGACAATCGATCATGCATATGTTTCTATAATCATCGACCTTTAGTTAAAAGATATACTGATGAATACGATGGTGTTGAGCACACCATTTTCAAGAATCTGCTGTTCCACCATCGATGAAACTGAAAAGTATCTTGATTTTGGTGGACGGAGATGAACGGAGATGACCGGAGATGAACGGAGATGCAACCAGAGATGAACTAAGTTGACAGGAGATGAAACGGAGATGAAGTAAGTTGAAAAGAGATGAAACGGAGAAGAATGGAGATGCAACCGGAGATGAATCTGTTTCATGAAACTGGAGATTAAACGGAAACACACGTCCATCACCTTCTTGTCACTAGTACAAAAATGGCTTTTTGTGTCGGTTTTGAGAAAACATGTTTGTAACGATTTGATAAAAACCGTTACTAAAAGTTACAGAAAAATTTAGACAATTGATTTAGTAACGGTTTCCTAAAAAACGTTACCATCACCAAAAACCTAGAAACATAAAGCAACGTTTTAGTCAAAAACGTTACTAAAGGGTCCTTTATGGTAACGTTTTAGAACGATTTTGAAAAATCGTTACTTTATGTTGTGACGGTTTTTAAAAATCGTTGCCATAGAGGACCCTTTAGTAACGCGTTTTTTCTAAACCGTTGCTTTATGTTGTAATGGTTTTAAAAAACCGTTACCAAAACAAAAATATGTATAGCAACGTTTATCTGAAAACCGTTTCCAAAAGTAACCAAGTTCTATGCTAATGCTTTGCAAAATTCTCGTCACCAAAAGTTAGGTTTTGGCAACGGTTTTTGGGAAATTTACGTCACCATATGTCATGCTATGGTAACGGTTTTAAAATATTTACGTCAGCATATCTCAAGCTACACTGATGGTTTTGAATAACTTACGTCACCATATGTCATGTTATGGTGACGGTTTTGATTGTGTTATCGTCTGTCATTCTATGGTAACAATTCTATGGTAACGTTTATCTGAAAACCGTTTCCAAAAGTAACCAAGTTCTATGCTAATGCTTTGCAAAATTCTCGTCACCAAAAGTTAGGTTTTGGCAACGGTTTTTGGGAAATTTACGTCACCATATGTCATGCTATGGTAACGGTTTTACAATATTTACGTCAGCATATCTCAAGCTACACTGATGGTTTTAAATAACTTTCGTCACCATATGTCATGTTATGGTGACGATTTTGATTGTGTTATCGTCTGTCATTCTATGGTAACAATTATAAAAAATAAATGTCACTATATGTCATGTTACAGTGATAGTTTTGTTAAAAATAACTGGATTATGCACCTTATAGGGTTCGAACACTTGACACTCTCTCTATAGAAGGAATGCGTTTCCCACCATGCCAAAGCCTTAGGGCATCTCCAATGAACTCTCTATTTTACCCTCTACTCTCTATTTTACCCTCTATTTCACTCCAATGAACTCTCTAAACGTCCACATAAGTCATGCAACGACGACGATTTCAGAAAATAAACGTCACCATATGTCAAGCTATGATGACGATTTAGTATAATAAAGGTCACCATAAATTCGTGCTATGATAACAATTTTGACAAATAAACGTCACCACAAGACATGTTATGGTCACAATTTTGAAGAATAAACGTCACAAATGTCATGTTACAGTGATGGTTTTTGAATAAAAACGTCAACATATGTCTTGCTATGATGACGATTTAAAATAAAACGTCACCGTACGTCATGCTACGGTGATTTTTTTTATAATAAGTGTCACCGTATGTGGTGCTACGGTAACGGTTTTAGAAAAAAAACGAATTTTGTGTACATTTAAGGTGACGGTTTTAGTCTATAGTAACGATTTTTGATGTGATTTGGTAACGTTTTCTAAACGTAACCAAAAGTGTATCAAAAGTGACGGCAAGATAGGTGACGATTTTTATGTTCCTGAAAACCGTTACCGTATACCTACGGTAACGGTTTTTAACCGTCACAAAAGACCTTTTTTATACTAGTGTGTTGAGTTTGTTTCATTATTCCACTTCCGTAAAACACCAAACCACGAAAAAACAACCCGCCAAATGATATAGGATGCAAGATCGTGGTGGAAGAGTGGGGCGATCTGGTGGAGCTTGATGAAGGTGGTAGGTTTTTCCGGCAGCTGCATTCCATAGGATCTCACAACGGAGGGGATAAGAAAATTGGGTCAGAGATACATGGTGATGGTGGACGTGTGGAACATGGGTTTAGGATTCAAATTGGAGATAACCATATATGGAAGATAACCATAAATAAATCTAATCAATAAATACCTAAAATAAAACCACGAAATACAAAATGACGGAATTGCCCTCTTAATTACAATTATGGAATAATGATTAAGAAAAATTCTGATTGGTTGAAGGTGGTTTTCAATGTTTTCAAACTTAAGTAGGTTTTCATAATAACTCTCGCCTATATATATATATATATATATATATATATATATAGGGGTTAAATCAATTGAGAACCACAAATATGTTACAAACCCGTGAGAACCGATATAAAAAAAATTACAAGATATTTTTTCATCAAATACAAGAATTTAAGGAATTTTGTTTTACGTATATTTGTTTCATAATATGATGGAATCACTTGGATTTGTTTCACCATGTGAATATTTTTTACGTGTATTTTTCATTTTATTATGTGAATCAAAATTTATTTTCCACATGTAATCTTTTCACAAGATGAATAAAAACGTGTATGAAACAATATCTTAAATCATAGGTTTTAATGAAAAAATCATACAAACAAATATTTTTATATTAATTCTTACGAGTTTGTAAGGTTCTCATTTTATTATCATCTTATATATATAATATTCGAATTAAGGCTGAGCTCGAAGATTGGTAAAACGTAGTTTTACATTAATTTGTTTATGATAATATCATATCATTTTTATGCAGAATATTCTAGAAGAGTAAACATATTTAACATATATTTTGTTTCAGAGTGCGATGTTCTAATAGAGATTGGTCTCACCTAATGTGCAACAAATGTTGTTTGACTTTATGTTGTCCATATTTAATGCAGTTGGACTATTTCTAACCACTTAAAAAAGGGAATTTAATTAAAATACCCAAAGTTTGACCCTGACTTACCAAAATACCCAAAATCTCGATGAGTTTATCAAAATACCCAAATTTTTCGCGATGGGCCCCGCGATCGCGGGCCCACACCCACGTGTCACATCTCTTTGGCCAAAAGTCCCGCGGAGCCCCTCAACTATGCCCGCGGTGGCACTTTTGGCCCCTGCCTGCGGAGGTACCCCGCGGTGGTACCGCGGTAAGCCGAAATTACGTTTTTGGCCCCTCAAGTTTGGGGCAAAAAAATTACATTTTTGGTCCCTGTAGTTTTTAGGTTATCATTTTATGTAGTTGAGGTTTTTAATGTATTGTTTCCTTTCCATTTTAATGTATTTAATATAGAACTTAATTAAAGAAAATGTTTTCCCCATTTTAAGTTATTTAATAAGCAAATTAATTAAAAGATCATTTATTGCAAATCATCTTCCCAACCGAAACGGATACAGTGCATGTAAACAAAGAAATCTATGACTGGAATGCGTCCTGGATTCCGGTGATGAAGTCAACCTTTTCCTTGATGACGTCCTCCATTCCCGTATAGTCGTCTTCGATCTCTTGTAGTTCCTCTTCTACTTCCTTAATTTGTCGTTGCACCTCCCGAACGTGAGCCCTAGCCATGGCCAGTTCTCGTTTCTTCTCCGCTAAATACTCCATTTTCCCCTGCTGAATCCCCCTGTTATGGTTCCACATACCTTTTACCATTTCGATATCGGCGTTCGCCTTATCAATGGATTTTTGCACTAAGGGAGTAATTCGTTGACTTTGTGGAAGACCCGTCGGCTGGGTACAATGATACATTGGTGGGCTTTTCCTGTCATTATCGAAGTGTTAATTCTCCCATTCCATCTCCCAGTCTTTTGCCTCCTCAGTCGTGAATGGATAATCTACCGCAGTTCGCCCATGGTTTCTCCACTCCCCGTCTGTTTCCGGTACCTTCCAGGTACTCCGGCGAGCTCCATCGTTCAGTGGTTGGTAGGTTGCCGAACGTGAAGTTCCAGCCCCATTCGCCGACCTGTTCCCCCTTGATCTTGAACCTCCAGCCACAGTGTTAAGAAAAACGAGAGAATGTTTGTAAACGATGTAAAAGAATGTATAAAAGATAGATAGCAAGTTGTGAATTACTACTTCATCATGCCATCTACTTATAGCCGTGAAAATGTATGTTCTTCATCAGGGATGTGGATATGGTCAAAGATTTCGTCTGAAAAGTTGCCTGCATGATTCGTCTGAATAGTTCACTACAAGATTCGTCTGAAAAGAGCCTGTAAGATTCGACTGAAAAATTAACTACAATATATAACAATTCTTGGGGAATAGGCCTACCAAATATTATCAGTTTCATCAACATTTTATTTTCCAACTTTTTTGAATTGAAGCAAAACATAACTAATTAATGAGAATTTAGATCAGATTTATATGGCACTATCAAATGCAAGTTTCTATAATATAGATACTGTTCTACTTTACATAATACCAATTTTTGCATCATATGAATCACTTCCAGACAACAAGAACCACTACAATACTAGTTACAAAGAAAACTCGGCTTCGACAATAAGACTTCCATTTAACAAAAACCCCTTCGCCGGTTCATTGAGTTCACTCAGTAGCATCAAACATGGATCATCCAGTTCCTTTGGGGTCAATTCCTAATCTCCTTGACCACCTTTGGATGCGGTCACATTATTGAACTTTCTCACTGTTTGTTGTATATGACTGTAACAGGAATTCTGCTTTTGAATAAAGGTCTTTCATTAGGCTGAAAATTAGTCTTTAAATAGTCTAAGGATTAATGCACATGTGAAGCAAGAAATAAATGCTTGTTCATCCAATAATCTCTGTATTAGGATTACCGCAAGTTTCATAAACCTACTTACTAGGTGATGGAAAATTTTAGTAAAAATATGGGTTTTACTAAACTTTGGACACATTTAAATATATATATATATAGGGAAGGGTTCAATTGATAAGTTTAAATATTTTGAGAAATAGAGAAGTGATCATATCCATTGGATTAAATAATCCACGGTCAAGAAATTCGCGTTACACCTGATTAATGCGCGCGTCCACATTAATTAATAAACGACGCTCAGGGGTATTTAGGGTAGTTTCGTAAACAATACGCGGGACAGGTTCATATATGAATTTGTGTGATTCATATATGAACCGTTGTGTTCATATATGAACCTTTGTAATTCACATATAAAATATTTTTAACTAATTCATATATGAACCTTTGTGATTCATATATGAATCTTTGTATGAATCTTTGTGATTCATATATGAATCAGTTAATTTGTTCATATGAGAATTAGTTAAAAAAATTCATATATAAATCATTAAGGTTCATATATGAACACAAAGGTTCATATATGAATTAGTTAAAAAAAAGTTTATATGTAAATTACAAAGGTTCATATATGAACGCAAAGATTCATATATGAATCAGTTAATTGGTTCAACTGATTCATATATGAACCTACAATTAATTAGTTTCATATATGAAACACAAAGGTTCATATATGAATCACAAGATTCATATATGAATTAGTTATAAAGAGTTCATATGTGAATTACGAACGTTCATATATGAACGTATAGTTCATATGTGAATCACACAGATTCATAAATGAACTCAACCCGTGTTTTTTGTAAACGGGATGACTAATTACCAAAATACCCTTCCGTGTTCAAAATCAGCGCATTTAATCGAAGAGTCACGATCACTTCTCTATTTCTCAAAATATTTAGACTTCTCAAATGAACCTAACACTATATATATATATATATATATATATATATATATGTGTGTGTGTGTGTGTGTTATATAACTAACTCTTAGTAGGTTTATGTTCTCCTATATGAGAGCTTCGAAAGGATATATAATGCGTCCAAAATGGAGTATGTGTGAATGAGATATCGATCACAATAATAAGTTAACACTAAAAATAACAATTATTTAATGTTACATAAACAACCTAATGTTGTTGTGTTTGACAATGCGCATAAATGGACTCCGCCATATGTACGTGAAATTCCTTGGCCTCATTTTCGGTGCGGTCAGGGGGTAAATCTACCACATCGTTATTAATCAACATGTTGGCATTACTGCATACCCAGACACCGCAATCCGCATTCATCCCTTTCTGCTGTGGTACATTCTTGGCTAACCTGTGACGGAAGTTCACTGACCATTCGAGACGGCGCACATCCCCGATCCGGCTAAAGAAGTCCGTCAGCACAGCTTTAAATCTGGCAAGCTGCTCATCCATAGCGTCTTTGAAGAGATTGGCAGCGTCGCTGTCATATATGGTCATCACCATAGTTGGAAGATCAAACACTCTGAGCAGCCAATGTTTAGGATGAATGCATATAGGGATGTACACCTGAAATTTTACAATATTAGACAACTTAGTTAGCAACCAAACAACTTAAATAAAATAAGAGTAAAACGATTTACATACAGTATCGAGGAACTGCCAATTCACCCCTTCCATGCCATTGCATGAGTTAGCCACGGAGGCGGGACCTTGATGTTCAAGCACCATGAACTGAAAGAAAGTAGTGTGCATCACGGTCCACCTCGTGTCTGGTAGACGGGAACGTTGGAGAATGCCGACCCAACAATCGATGTGCTATACACAAAAAATAGATGGTTAGACATGTAATATAAATATATATGATTATATGACTATAGTTAAACTTCAATACTAACCACGTCCTCAAATTCAGACTCCAAAGGGTCAACTGCCAACAATACATTGAAAAACGAGGGGGTGATGTCCAGGTTGAGGAAATGGATGAATACCAGGCTTGGGAGGTTACTAGTCTGGCACATGTTCAATATATCCTCGGCCGGAAGACGCTCCGGTGAAGCCATCTTTCCCTTTCCGGCTTTCTTTCCCCCTTCTTTCCTGCTTTCTTTCCTGCTTCCTTTGCTTTCTTTTGAGGGGCGGTGTGGTAGATTTTTGCCGTGTCCATGGGGTACCAAAATAGTGTGAACGTTTCGTCTCCCGCCTAGACGGGGATGCAACCTCCGCCTGTGGATCTACAACATCCATCGGGTCATCTTCCGGCTCCGAGAAGTGTTCCTCAAACATTTTTGGCTGACGGAAGTCCTGTCCCAACCCTATCGACTGAAAATTAAGTTATTAGATGTTTTAAGTTCAATTTCATCATGTTCACAATTAAACCAAAACTACCAAAATAACTTACAGTCTGCGTGTAAGCTGGCGGTGTGACGTACGACGACCCCGACATTTCTGGCTTGTAATAGTCTGCCTCCGATAGGCTAAGGAAGTCCATGAACGACGACCCCCCTGCACCCGACATCCCGACCTGCGTGACATTGATCATTATTAGTCCCACAAATTTAGGAACTAACATATAACTATAATGGTTACTCAGTGTGACTTACACTCTCCTGGATTGACGAATAGGATGTGGTGACAAACGGTGGCATTTGGGATGTGTATCCCCCTGCACCCAACATCTCGACCTGCGTGACATTGATCATTATTAGTCCCACAAATTTAGGAACTAACATATAACTATAATGGTTACTCAGTGTGACTTATACTCTCCGGGATTGACGAATAGGATGTGGTGACAAACGGTGGCATTTGGGATATATATCCCCCTGCCCCCGACATCCCGACCTGCGTGACATTGATCGTTATTAGTCCCACAAATTTAGGAACTAACATATAACTATAATGGTTACTCAGTGTGACTTACACTCTCCGGGATTGACGAATAGGATGTGGTGACAAACGTCGCATGTGCCCCCTGTCCGAACGGAGCAGGGATCGGCGTCGTACTCGACAGCTAAACCAAATTTAGAACGTAATATTAATATACAAACTAAAAGATCGTGGCCGACAAATTAAGTTAAACACTAACATGAACAGCGCGAAACTGTCTGACGAATGCCTCCAGATGGTTTAAACGTGTGTCTTGGGGCCCGTGGACGTAGTCCCACAGATCATCATGACTGCCCCGAACTGGCCCGTAGACGTGTGTCGGATCTTGATGGGAGTAGGAAGGGGCCGCCTCATATGGATCGAAAGGGGGCGGCTGATATCGATCGGAACGGGGCGGCTGGTATCGATCGGAAGTGGGCCTCGCGTCGTCTTCCTCATCTTCGTCAGATGAGGAACCAGACCCAGATGGGGAAGGAGAGGGACGTCGAACCCTTGCCGCCTCTCTGTCAATAAAGGCCACGCTGTTTCTGTACCAAGGCGTGTCCCTCTCGTAGGCAGTAGGAACAAGGACCTCGAAAGGCGTAAGCGGCGGCTAAATATATGGTAAAACACAAATAATTAATAAGCGGGACTAACGTATGCAACATTGTAAACATAGTAAAAGAACTTACATGTCTAGATTGGCTGAAGAACTCAATCCAAGTCTGCCTATTTAGGGAAAGACCCTGGTCCCAACGGGTTCCCCTATGTAATCTGTCGGTGCGCTTGTTGAAATATTGAACGGATGCGGGAAACATCTCCAAGATCCATATCTGGAATTACACAAGAAGAGCAAGTACGTAAAAAGGAAATCCAAACCGTTTGTATGTATTATTATTTATGTTATACTACGTATCTAACCTTTAAGGCGTATGTAAATCCACAAAGATTCATCTTGGCAAGTCGATCGGGGCGTCTGGCAATGGCTCGGTGCAAAATAGTGTAGCTATGTGTCCAGATGTGGCTACCCCACGGGTACCTATTAAACAAATCCAAGTCCTCGACGACACTAAGGACTGTCTCGGAAGCAGTCTGGCTCAACTCACGGCCCATGAAGCCCATATCCACGATTGCCACCAAGCATACACGGACAGCATCCTGGTCGCTTAGGGCCCTAAGGCCCTGTTTCATCGTCTCCACGACTGTCTTCAACTTCAAACGAGATGCTGACACACCCCAAACCCTACGAACGAAGGAAATGTCTGCTAAGGGAGGAAGGGGGGAGCCTCTCCAAAAAGTAGTCATGTAATTAGACAGAACTCACGACGCCCAAACCGCAATTGATGCCCGAAGAAATCAAAATACATCTCCTCTGGATCACCATTGGAGACCTCGACCTCCAACTTTAGAAACATGTGGACTAGCGTGGGGTCGCCACCAGGGTAAGTCAGATCCATCCATGGACTGAAAGGTGTCCCTCCAAAGATGTCCTCAAGGGTAGCTGCGCGATCACCTAATTCCACGAAGCGGTCTCTCAACTCCACCATGTAGCCAACGCGGCACTTTAACGTCAAGTCGATGTGAAAGAAATCCCTCTACATAGTCATTCACGGATGTTATAGTTAGTGTTATATATAGATGTTTTTGCTTGTTTGGTTTATTGTGTTGATAATTATTCGTTTCTTTTAGTTTTAGAAAAGAAACCACTCAATCTATTGGACTTCCAGGTAGCAGGGGAATCACAAGGATTGCTTAAATCCCCACATACCTTAGGGCTATTTACACCCTTTTGACAAAATCCAAATAGATATGTTACGGTTTATTTTATTTCAATATATAATAATGTTATATATAGATGTTTTTGCTTGTTTGGTTTATTGTGTTGATAATTATTCGCCTGTTTTAGTTTAAGAAAAGAAACCACTCAATCTATTAGACTTCCAAGTAGTAGGGGAATCACAAGGATTGCTTAAGTCCCCACATACCTTAGGGCTATTTACACCCGTTTGACAAAATCCAAATAGAAATGTTGCGGTTTATTTTATTTCAATATATAATAGTGTTATATATAGATGCTTTTGGCAAGAGGCCAAAATGAATTTGAGTGTGGCATATGAAGCCAATTTAAATGTTTTTATATATTCATACCATTTATTTACAGAAATTTATTTATGACTAGGAAACTCAAAAGAAAGATAAACAATTAAATAATTTAGCAAAGTTAGGGGACATAAGTTGTCATTCAACAAAGTTTAGGGGCCTAAGTTGTCATTCACCAAAGTTTAGGGGCCTAAGTTGTCATTCACCAAAGTTTAGGGGACCTACGTTGTCATCCACCAAAGTTTAGGGACCTAAGTTGTCATTCACCAATGTTTAGGGACCTAAGTTGTCATTCACCAAAGTTATAAAAAAACACTAACATCTTTTTTTATAAAAAACACTCTAACATTTATTTTTATAAAAAACACTCTTAACATTTATTTTTATAAAAAACACTAATCTTTTTATAAAAAAATCACTAACATCTTTTTTTATAAAAAAAACACTCTTAACATCTTTTTTTATAAAAAACACTCTTAACATCTTTTTTTTTTTATAAAAAACACTCACCTTTTTATAAAAAAACTCATCTTTTTATAAAAAAAACACTCATCTTTTTATAAAAAAAAACACTAACATCTTTTTTTATAAAAAACACTCTTAACATCTTTTTCTATAAAAAACACTCATCTTTTTATAAAAAAAACTAATCTTTTTATTAAAAAAAAAACACTAACATCTTTTTTTATAAAAAACACTCTTAACATCTTTTTTTTTATAAAAACACTCTTAACATCTTTTTTTATAAAAAAACACACTTAACATCTTTTTTTTTATAAAAAACACTCATCTTTTTATAAAAAAACTCATCTTTTTATAAAAAACACACATCTTTTTATAAAAAAAACACTATCATCTTTTTTTATAAAAAACACTCTTAACATCTTTTTTTATAAAAAACACTCTTAACATCTTTTTTTATAAAAAAACTCATATTTTTATAAAAAAACACTCATCTTTTTATAATAAAAAAAAACACTAACATCTTTTTTTATAAAAAACACTCTTAACATTTATTTTTATAAAAAACTCATCTTTTTATAAAAAAAAACTCATCTTTTTATAAAAAAAACACTAACATCTTTTTTTATAAAAAAACACTCTTAACATCTTTTTTTTATAAAAAACACTCTTAACATCTTTTTTTTATAAAAAAACACTCTAAACATTTATTTTTATAAAAAACTCATATTTTTATAAAAAAACACTAATTTTTTTTTATAAAAAAAACCACTAACATATGTTTTTATAAAAAACACTCTAACATCTCTTTAAAAAAACCACAATAACATCTTTTTTAAAAAAAAACTCTAACATCTATAATAAAGACAACATTATAACATACAAATAACACATTCAAACATACAACAAACTTAAAAATACTCTAACAACATACATAACATATATTTTAAAATTTAAAATAACAACATACAAGAAAAATACAAGAAACCTAAGAAAAACTTACCAAACGAGTAACACGAGCCATCTTCAAACAAACCGAGCGCGTATTCTACACGACAAATTTGAGAGAGTTTGGGAGAGGAGAGGAGAAATTTATTAATTGAGAAGTGGTGGCCGAAAGGTCCCCCCACCCTTTCTCTTATTATAGCGGCCGAATATTAGGGTTGGGGGGGGGGGGGGTTGAGGCATTAAAGAATTAGGGTTTCACCCTATGTCGACGGGTGGCACCTCATCCCACGATCGCGGGATACCTCCGCGGGCAGGGGCCAAAAGTGTTACCGCGGGCATAGTTGAGGGGCTCCGTGGGACTTTTGGCCAAAGAGATGTGACACGTGGGCGTGGGCCCGCGATCGAGGGGCCCACCGCGGACAATTTGGGAATTTTGGTTAACTCATCGAGATTTTCGGTATTTTGGTAAGTCAGGGTCAAACTTTCGGTATTTTAATTAAATGAAAAAGAAAAAAAAATCACCCAATTTTGATATTTTATGAACCAAAATTGACCTAAGATTGTTGGGTTTATTTTTATATTTTTGCTGTATGTTATTACATGATTGGTAGATTTTTAGTATAAATCTAATTTAATTAATAAGTAACTCTAAAAAAAATAAAAATTAAAAGTTATAACCATATACATAGTGGAAGGTTCAAACGAGAACGCTGACTATTTAAGAAAACAAGAGAACGGCCGCTCATGTACAAAATCATATGTGATTTTACACTAATAGCAAAAAAACTGGACGCGGACGACTTTGGCCGCGACTTAAAAGTCGCGAGGCAAATTGCGTAAATCATATATGATTTTTTACGTGAATTATGTGTGATTTTGTACGTGGACGGCCGTTCTCATGTTTTTTTTTCTTAAATAGTTAACGTTCTCGTTTGAACCCACCTCTATTGACTTATTTCAGATATGTAATTTTGTATTTTTTTTGGTACTTTTTTTATTTATCTCAATTGAATGAGAAGGTTTTTTGTAATTATAATTAATGAATCCGTTTAATTTATTTTTTATACTTATAATAAATAGAATTATATATAATAAAATATTAAATATATAAAATAATATTTGAGGTTGGATTAGATCAAGGTTGAACAATAAAAAAGTAAAATTGAAGATCATGTAAGTAGAGTGAAAAAATTAATATTTTAATTACGATTGAATTGGAAACTATTCTCAGTGAATTGAAAATTAATATATATATATTTATATATATGAGTTAAGTGGATACGATTATTATTAGAGTAAATTACCTGTTTGGTTCATGTGGCACTTTTTACCCACACTAGTCCTAAAAATGAAATAAATACATGAAAGGGACCTGTGGTACACATTTTCGCTAACTTTTGGTCCCTCTCACAAACGAAATGTTAAATAGTCCCGATAAGTGCCTCACGTGCCCCTCACATGAGGGGCAATTTAGTCCTTTTATCCATTCCCTCCTCTTTAAACGACACAGGGACTAATTTGTGGCTTCACTCCTCTCATCTCTCTCAGTTTACTCGTGCGATCGAAGAACACCATGGTTCGATGTCGTTGTGGTGCAATGGGAATCATTAAGAGTTCGTGGACATCAACAAATGTTGGGCGACGTTTCTACTATTGCTCACGAATGGTAAGATTGTTCAAATTTCTGGTTTCCATGGTTTGCCCTAATTGTTGCTAACGAATGCTCGATTTTGATAGGAAAGAAGATATGGATTCATTAGTTGGTACGAAGGGCCTCTATCTGGTCGAGCTACATCAATTATATGTAGGTTATTGAGGTCTAAGAACATGGTTGAAGAAAACTTACTAGCAGCTCAAAAAGAGAATAGAAGACTAAAGTTGATCTTGTGTAGCAGATGGTTTGCAATTGCCATGTATTTATGTTTTGGTTGATTGTAATCAATGTGTTTTAATTCATGCAAGTAATGGAATCATGTTGTCAATCTTTTGTAACCAACAAAATTATGTAAGATTTCTTGTGGTTTAATGATATGAACTTATTTTGGAACCAACAACCAGTTCTTCTTTTACTTCTATTTTTGTATCATGTTGTAACCAACAGAATTAGGGCATACACCATTTCATTCAAACGTAGCAATCAATTGTACCAAATGAGCCAATGGTTACATAAACTACAAACATTCCAGATGACATAAACTACAAACATTGTACCAAAGCATAGCAATTACCACAATTCAACCATTCCATTGTACCAAATAATACCTATCCAGTTGGTTACATAAACTATAAACATTGTACCAAAAGAAACGATTCACTGGTACCAAAACATTGTACCAAAAGTAACCAAAGGATTAACCAAATCACACCAAAAGATTGTACCAAAAGATCAAAGTTTTACCAAAAGCTAACTACCAAATCATCCAACCTTGTCATGGGACTTGTCCTTTGCATGTACGAGAGTTGTGTCCATGTTGATTGCATTTGAGGCACCTGACACTTTTGCCAACTCTTCTAAGTTGCTTTCTGTAATAACCAGGTATTTTATTTAATTTAAAATATGAAAATTTTATAAGTTTATGTGGGTATTTTAAGGAGTGAGAAGTTAAGGGGTAAGTTTTAATTTTTATAATAGAAGTTAGGGGTATGTTTT
The DNA here is from genome assembly GCA_033807775.1 of Saussurea involucrata. Classification (NCBI taxonomy): domain Eukaryota; kingdom Viridiplantae; phylum Streptophyta; class Magnoliopsida; order Asterales; family Asteraceae; genus Saussurea; species Saussurea involucrata. Next base: position 65,781,402 of record CM066325.1, read on the forward strand.
GGCAAGTGGAACAAGTTTAGGGTTTATTGGTAACTTATTTTGACACCTCACATGGTCAAACCGACTTTTCTTTCTAAATAGAGTGAGGTGTCCAAATAAAGTAAATATCTAAAAGTGTAAGTGTGTGTATGTGTGATAATTCGGTAGAAAGAAAGAGAGATCGAGAGAAGTGGAGAAGAAGAAGGAATTGCTGCTGTGATTTTGTACCAAATTGAAGTAATCAAGGTAAAACATCCCTACTTTAATTGTATTCCTAATTCCTTAAGTTGTTCTTGAATATACTAGTTAGGTCTTGGTGGGTTTTGTTAAAAAATGGATGTTTGGGGAGTTTAAGCTTAAGGTTAGGTTGTGCTAATGGTCTTAAACATATCTGCACTTTTCCAGTAGCTTGCATAGAGTAAAAGTACAAAAATCTGGGTTTTAGGATGAAACAGTGAACTGTGACATTCATCGAAGTCGCAATAGAGGACTGCGACATTCAACGAAGTCGCAATGGTCGATTGCGATTTGGGCTTGAAGTCGCAATGGTCGTTTGCGACTTGGATTGGAATCGCAGTAGTTGATTGCGATTTGGGATTGGAATCGCAGTAGTTGATTGCGATTTGGGTTTGGGATCGCAGTAGTTGATTGCGACTTAGGATGGAGTCGCAATAGTGGGTTGCGATTTCGGGGTGAAGTCGCAGTAAGAGGTTGCGACTTGTACTGTTCATTGCGATTTTATATTATTTTGGGTTGCGATTTGAATTGAGAATTTTGTAAGTTTTAGTGTTAAAAGAGATATTTGGTATTTTATCTGATTTCAGATTCTATGAAGGATCGACATACGTGAATTATCTTGGAAGAGTTTTTGTGATAAACACACGAGGTGAGTTTTACGTTAAAAAGTATTTTACTGGAATACATTACGTGAATAATAAATATTTGATATGTGGTATGAATATGTCATACGTGGGTGATTATAATATATTGAGATATTATAATTACGTGAGTATTATATAAGAATATAATACGTGGCCGGGCTTTGGACCGGTGTGTTAAATTGGCTCGCAACCAATTGTTATTGGCCATTGGTGGAGGGATAAGGAGGAATGGGACATGTATGTTGTGTAAATTTTAATTGGTATTAATTCACGTGTGAAGTGTATGTAATTATATGAAGAGGTGTATTATATAAATGAGTTTTAATGATTTCCAAATATCAGGGTTTTACTCACTAGACCCTTAGGTCTAACCCTCATTTTTGTTTTAAAAATCTGTATTCCAGGTGGTGGTACCAGTAAGAGTAAATGATTAGATTACTTGGTGGATAGCTATGTGGAATGATGATCATTATGAAGTTGATGATACTTTTGTACTTAAATTTCAGTTATTAGCTATTATCAGATCTAAATGGGATCAAGTTTGTACTGAATTTTATATTCGTTAGATCAGACTTTGGGACCAAATGTGTAATGTGAATGATTTCGTTGAAACCCTGTTATGAATTATATGTTATATGTATGTTTTGTTTTATCGGGATATTACACCAGGCCAGTGTAATTATGATCTTACAGGTACATGTTTGAACTGAAATATCTTATTATATGGGGTATGTGCTTATGTGTGTATATTAACCTTGTTTGAATCCACAGAATGGTGAGTGGCACCAGACAAGGGAATCAGGGAAGAGAAAGGAATTCAAGTGGAGGAAATCCGCCATTAGAAACAGGGGGAAGAGGAGGAGATCGTGGTAGAGGTAGAACTGGAAGGGGAACAGGAGGCCGAGCTGGAGGTAGAACACAACAGCATCGTACAGAGTTTGTTACACGAGATGATTTGACTGCTGAAATGGGGAGATTACAGGATAGCATACAAGCCATGTTCGAACGTAACCGTTTTAATGAAACTGAAAGGCCAGATCCGGAACATGAAGTGGAGATACCACTTACCTCTACTGTTCTACCAGCAATGAAAAAGTGCGACTATAAAATGTTTCTTAGTTGTAAGCCCCCTACATATTCAGGAGATCGGGATCCAGTAAAGGCGATGAGATGGCTGAAAGAAATCGAAGCTATCTTCAAGACGTGTAAATGTGCGGAAGAAGACAAAGTGCTTTATGGAGCTGCGATGCTGAAAGGGGATGCTCTGTATTGGTGGGAGTCTCATACAGAATCAAGAGGAACGGACGTTTATACTACTTTTGCATGGGAGGAATTTGTATTAGCTTTCACGACGCACTTCTGTCCACAAGCTGCTGTCAGACAGTTAGAAGAAGAATTTATGAATCTACAACAAGGAAATCTATCGGTTAGAGATTATACTGCACGATTTTTAGAGAAGTCTCGTTTTGCAGGGTATTATGTTGCTACAGAAAAGATGAAAATGGAGAGGTTTATTTATGGGTTGAATTCCGAGTTTTGAAGATTGGTGACTGCCACAGGGCCAAATACGTTTACAGCTGCGGTGGATGCTGCCGAGAATGTGGAAAGAGATAATAAAAGAGATACGGGTGATAAGAGCATAGGGAAAAGAAAATGGGAAGGACCACCGCAGGATTCAAGGAAACCTAGATTTCAGAGGTTCGACAACCGTCCGTCATTTCGACCAACAGAAAGACCATGCCCAAGGTGTAATCGTTACCATCAGGGAAATTGCCAAGTAGAGTCACGAGTTTGCTTTAAATGTGGGAAAACTGGGCATGTTGTAAAGGATTGTCGAGTAACACGATTTTGCTTTTTGTGCAACTCTCCGGATCACCTCCAATCAGATTGTCCGCGGGGTAGAATACAATTCGGGGGTACATCGGGGAAACCAGCCATTACGAGACCAGTAGTCCCAAGAATAGAACCGCCGAGAACGAGGGGTCGTACGTTCCAAATGACAGCTAAAGAGGCGGAGGAAACTCCTGATGTGGTCACAGGTACATTTTTCATAAACTCCACGCGTGCTAAAGTGTTATTTGATTCCGGTGCAAACCGATCTTTTGTGTCTCCCTCCTTTGCTGCTCACATGCATTTAGAGCCTAAAATGTTAAAACATGCTTTATTAGTAGACACCGCAAATGATAACCAAGTGGCAGTTAAAGAGGTTTTTTATCATTGCATGATTAATATAGAGGGATGTGGAGTACCGATACAACTATTTCCTATAACTTTGATTGAATTTGATGTGGTAGTAGGAATGGATTGGCTAGCTGAGAATCAGGCTAATATAGTTTGTGATAAGAAAATAATCAATGTCGTTTTACCTGATAAGAGATCGGTAGTGATTTATGGAGATCGTAAGAATCATCAGTCCAGTCTTATATCCATGATAAAAGCCCGTAAATGTGTTAATAAGGGTTGCTCTAGTTATCTAGCCTATGTGATAGATAGTAGGCCTGAAAAGAGTAAGCTGGAAGATATTTCCATTGCTAGTGAATACCCAGAAGTTTTTCCTGAAGACTTGAATAGTCTTCCTCCTGTTAGGCAAGTAGAATTTGGAATAGACCTGGTACCTGGAGCCAATCCTATTGCTCGCGCGCCGTACAGATTAGCACCACCAGAAATGAAAGAAATGATGTCACAACTTCAAGATTTATCTGATAAGGGCTTCATCAGACCCAGCTCATCGCCATGGGGTGCACCAGTTTTATTTGTGAAGAAGAAAGACGGTTCAATGAGAATGTGTATCGATTATCGGGAGTTGAATAAGCGCACGATCAAGAACAAGTATCCACTTCCAAGAATTGATGACCTTTTTGATCAATTAGTTGGAGCTTGTTACTTCTCAAAGATTGATCTCAGATCTGGCTACCATCAGTTGAAGGTTAAGGAGGAGGATGTTTTAAAGACTGCTTTTCGCACGAGATACGGCCACTACAAATTTTTGGTAATGCCTTTTGGATTGACGAATGCTCCAGCCGCTTTTATGGATTTGATGAATCGGGTATGTAAGCCTTATCTCGATAAATTTGTCATTGTGTTTATCGATGATATACTTATTTATTCCCGATCCAAAGAGGATCATGCGCAACATCTTCGTTTGATTTTGGAATTACTGAAGAAAGAAAAGTTGTACGCTAAGTTCTCTAAATGTGAATTCTGGTTGCGGGAAGTTCAGTTTTTGGGTCATGTAGTTTCAGAGAAGGGTATACAAGTTGATCCAGCAAAAGTGGAAGCAATTGAAAGATGGGAACCACCGAAGACGGCAACCGAAGTACGCAGTTTTCTGGGTCTAGCTGGATACTATCGGAAGTTCATAAAAGACTTTTCTCGAATCGCGACGCCACTGACTAAGTTAACTCGGAAGAATTTAAAGTTTGAATGGAAAGCAGAACAAGATGGGGCATTCAGAATATTGAAAGAGAAACTCTGCAGCGCGCCGATATTAGCATTGCCAGAAGGTTCTGATGATTTTGTGGTCTACAGTGATGCTTCTAAGTTGGGATTAGGATGTGTACTCATGCAACGTGGGAAGGTGATTGCCTATGCTTCGCGTCAATTAAATGATCACGAAAGACAATATCCTACCCATGATATGGAACTAGCAGCAATTGTTTTTGCCTTAAAGATTTGGAGGCATTATCTTTATGGTTCTAAATGTCAAATTTTCACGGACCATAAAAGTCTTCAACATCTTTTTGATCAAAAGGAATTGAATATGAGGCAAAGAAGGTGGTTAGAATTAGTGAATGATTATGATTGTGAAATTCTTTATCACCCAGGGAAAGCGAACGTGGTGGCAGATGCGTTAAGTCGTCAAGAAAGAAGCGGAACAATAAAAGCTATATCGTTACGAGCTGAACTTCTTCCTAATATCTTTGATGAATTGTTGAAATGCCAAATAGATGCTTATCAAGAGGAAAGTTTGAAGTCAGAACGGTTGGTTGGGATATCAGCATTGCTTGGGAAAGATGACCGTGGGTTGTTGTGTATGGGAAACAGAATCTGGGTACCTCGTTTGGGTGGATTATGGGATCGTGTACTACAAGAAGCTCATCAATCTCGATTTTCTATTCATCCAGGTACAAATAAAATGTATAGAGATTTGAAACAATTCTATTGGTGGCCGGGAATGAAGAGAAGTGTTGCTAAGTATGTGGAAGATTGTACTACCTGCAAGAAAGTGAAGATTGAACATCAGAAACCGTTTGGGCAGTTGCAACGACTAGATATACCAATGTGGAAATGGGATCAGATCACTACTGATTTCATTACCAAGTTGCCAAGAACTTCAAAGGGATTTGATTCTATTTGGGTGATTGTGGATAGGTTGACGAAGTCTGCACATTTCTTGCCGATAAAAGAAACTGATTCTTTGGAACGTTTAGCTAAGTTGTACATTAATGAAATAGTAACTCGACATGGAGTTCCAATCTCGATTATTTCCGATCGAGATAGTCGTTTTACTTCTAGGTTTTGGAGAAGCTTTCAAAAAAAGATGGGAACGCAGATAAAGTTGAGCACAGCATATCATCCACAGACTGACGGGCAGAGTGAAAGAACAATCCAAACTTTAGAGGATATGCTTCGGGCTTGTATAGTTGATTTTGGGGGATCATGGGATAAACATCTGCCTTTGATAGAATTCGCCTACAACAACAGTTATCATGCCAGCATTCAGGCGGCTCCGTTTGAAGTATTGTATGGAAGAAAATGCCGAACGCCTTTGTGTTGGAATGAAGTGGGAGAGAAGCAATTGGCAGGGCCAGAAATAGTACAGTTAACAGCAGATAAGATTACTCAGATTCGGGATAGATTGAAAACGGCTCAAGACAGGCAGAAAAGTTACGCAGATCGACGCCGGAAACCGTTAGAATTCCAAGTCGGGGAATTTGTGATGTTGAAAATTTCGCCCTGGAAAGGAGTCATACGTTTTGGGAAGCAAGGTAAACTCAGTCCGCGTTATATTGGGCCATTTGAAATTACAGAAAGGATCGGTGAAGTAGCTTACAGATTGGATCTTCCGTTGGAGCTAAGCAGGATTCATAACGCGTTACATGTGTCGAATTTTCGGAAATGTTTAGTTGCACCAGACCAAGCAGTCTCACTACCAGATATTCACGTGGATGAAAAGTTGAACTATGTGGAGGAACCGGAAGCAATAGTTGATCACAAGGTTAAAGTATTAAGGAATAAGGAGATCAGGCAAGTAAAGGTCCAGTGGAAACATCATAGGGGTCAGGATGCAACATGGGAATCGGAGGCGGAGATGAGAACCAAATACCCTCATCTATTCTCTTAACCGAATTCCGGGACGGAATTCTTTTAAGGGGGAGATGTTGTAATAACCAGGTATTTTATTTAATTTAAAATATGAAAATTTTATAAGTTTATGTGGGTATTTTAAGGAGTGAGAAGTTAAGGGGTAAGTTTTAATTTTTATAATAGAAGTTAGGGGTATGTTTTGGCAAGTGGAACAAGTTTAGGGTTTATTGGTAACTTATTTTGACACCTCACATGGTCAAACCGACTTTTCTTTCTAAATAGAGTGAGGTGTCCAAATGAAGTAAATATCTAAAAGTGTAAGTGTGTGTATGTGTGATAATTCGGTAGAAAGAAAGAGAGATCGAGAGAAGTGAAGAAGAAGAAGGAATTGCTGCTGTGATTTTGTACCAAATTGAAGTAATCAAGGTAAAACATCCATACTTTAATTGTATTCCTAATTCCTTAAGTTGTTCTTGAATATACTAGTTAGGTCTTCGTGGGTTTTGTTAAAAAATGGATGTTTGGGGAGTTTAAGCTTAAGGTTAGGTTGTGCTAATGGTCTTAAACATATCTGCACTTTTCCAGTAGCTTGCATAGAGTAAAAGTACAAAAATCTGGGTTTTAGGATGAAACAGTGAACTGTGACATTCATCGAAGTCGCAATAGAGGACTGCGACATTCAACGAAGTCGCAATGGTCGATTGCGATTTGGGCTTGAAGTCGCAATGGTCGTTTGCGACTTGGATTGGAATCGCAGTAGTTGATTGCGATTTGGGGTTGGAATCGCAGTAGTTGATTGCGATTTGGGTTTGGGATCGCAGTAGTTGATTGCGACTTAGGATGGAGTCGCAATAGTGGGTTGCGATTTCGGGGTGAAGTCGCAGTAAGAGGTTGCGACTTTGTACTGTTCATCACGGTTGCGACTTGTACTGTTCATTGCGATTTTATATTATTTTGGGTTGCGATTTGAATTGAGAATTTTGTAAGTTTTAGTGTTAAAAGAGATATTTGGTATTTTATCTGATTTCAGATTCTGTGAAGGATCGACATACGTGAATTATCTTGGAAGAGTTTTTGTGATAAACACACGAGGTGAGTTTTACGTTAAAAAGTATTTTACTGGAATACATTACGTGAATAATAAATATTTGATATGTGGTATGAATATGTCATACGTGGGTGATTATAATATATTGAGATATTATAATTACGTGAGTATTATATAAGAATATAATACGTGGTCGGGCTTTGGACCGGTGTGTTAAATTGGCTCGCAACCAATTGTTATTGGCCATTGGTGGAGGGATAAGGAGGAATGGGACATGTATGTTGTGTAAATTTTAATTGGTATTAATTCACGTGTGAAGTGTATGTAATTATATGAAGAGGTGTATTATATAAATGAGTTTTAATGATTTCCAAATATCAGGGTTTTACTCACTAGACCCTTAGGTCTAACCCTCATTTTTGTTTTAAAAATCTGTATTCCAGGTGGTGGTACCAGTAAGAGTAAATGATTAGATTACTTGGTGGATAGCTATGTGGAATGATGATCATTATGAAGTTGATGATACTTTTGTACTTAAATTTCAGTTATTAGCTATTATCAGATCTAAATGGGATCAAGTTTGTACTGAATTTTATATTCGTTAGATCAGACTTTGGGACCAAATGTGTAATGTGAATGATTTCGTTGAAACCCTGTTATGAATTATATGTTATATGTATGTTTTGTTTTATCGGGATATTACACTTTCCATCCTCATTGATTTCTTCAATTGTCTTCCTCCTCACTTTTTTTTTGTCTCCCTACTTGGGTGTGATGTGTTGGTGGAGTCAACTTGGTTGGACAAAGTGACTTTGCCCACATGTTCCTACCTTGAAGTGCTTCAACTTTGAAAGAGTACATCTCCCTCTATGTTTCCAACTTATATGTAGAATGAACCCACTGTTCAGGAATGCCCAGATCTTCTCCAATCTTTGCCATCTCCCATATGGTAGCCACATCATGTTTGCATGGAATTGCAGTAAGTTTCCAACGCCTGCAAGAACATGTTTTTTCTTCCACATCTACCACACATTGGTCCATCCATGGACCATTAACTTTATATTTGCATCATCCATTCCAAACTACAGTGTAGTTCAAAGCTTCTTTCTTTACTGCTTCCATTACTTTAGTTGATGTTGGTGTGAGAGGTCCACTAGCCTTGTCAATAACCTTCTGCACTCTCACTATTCTCTTCATAAAGTAAACCCTTATATACTCCAAGGCTGAGTATATAGACTTGTCCCTAGCATCCACCAATTGCTTGTTGAAAACCTCACAAATGTTGTTCAACAAAACATCTGTGTGACTTCTTCCTGTAAGAACATGAAATGATATTATTTTGCATACAAAAATCCTACTGTAAGCACATGAAAGAGACAGGTTACCTATCAAATGAGACATGCTCCAATGATGTGGTGGTATTTTCTTAAGCCACTTATAACATGCTGAGTTAAGCTTTCTAAGGTTGTCCATCTCACTATCAAACTGTTGGATAGTACATGTAGTTGCACACCTCCATAACAAGTCTTTGTACTGCTTACCCTTCCAAGAAAGCCTCATATTCTCATGTATATGTCTTACACAAAACCCGTGTTCTGCAAAAGAAAATACCTTTGCAATGGTAGGTAATATTCCATGTGTTTCAATCAAGTAGTAGCAAAAACGATTCGAAAAACATAAATAAGAGTTGCATATAGAAATGAAAGTTATTTGCTAAGATTACCTTTTGTGTATCAGAAATGAAAGTAAAGTTTGACTTAGTGAACATGTTTAGATCATCTCCAAGACACCCCATGAACCATGTGCATGATGATGTGCACTCAGCCTCAACAATGGCATAGGCAAGTGGGTAAGTACCATTGTTACCATCAATACCCATTGCTGTCAAAATTTGACCAGGAAAGGGTCCCTTCATGAAAGACCCATCAAGACCAAGAAAGTCCCTCATTCCAGCTTTAAACCCCTTCTTTAAGGCCCATGAGCACACATACAACCTCTTAAACTTTCTTGTGTTCACTGCTGGATCACACTCAACTTCAACTTCCAACTTGACAGTTGTACCTTCAAAGAATACAATAAGATAAGCATGTACCTTCATTTGTTCTTAGATAAGCATACAATTAGATAAGCATAAAATAAGATAAGCATGTACCTTCATTTGTTCTTTGGAGTTCCTCAAGGTAGTCTCTCAATATTGCATATTGCTCAGAGAAGTCATCATGTAGCTTTTGAAGTGCCAATGACTTTACCCTAAAAGCTTTCATCCTTGAAAATTTCATTTGGTACTTCTTTTGCTTCTCAATCCAAACAGACCTAACATGCTGGGTTATGGAGTAGTTTCTGTGTCAATTCTTGGGACAAATAAGCAGCAGTACAAGCCTTTACAAATCTGGCATCCATACAAGTATGTGTATCCTTAAGTGTTTTGACCATCCATGTACTCTCATGTTTACCCTTAGATATTAACATAACCCAAGGACACTTTTCATCAGGTTTACCAGGTATGTCTCCTAAACATACAACCCTGATTCTTGTTGAATCATTCTTGATTACCCTTATTTGTCTTCTGGTGCTAACAACAAACTGGTCTATCAAACCTTTGATCCCTTCTTTTTCCCCAAATGCTTGACCAACAAAGAAAGAACAATGAATATCAGGTGCACTGGTTGGTACATGTTCTCTTCTCAACTTTTTCAACAATGTTTTCATTTCTTTCTCCAAGTCAGAGTCATCAGAGTTGCTTTCAAAGTCATCCATATCCACTGCCACACTATTGACTTTAAGCATTGCTTCATTCTGTTCCCTTATGTCCACATCCACTTCATCCAACATATCACTTGCATCAAGAGTGAATTCACCTTCTTCACTACACTCATCCTCATGAACCTCACCAACTGTCATACCCTCATCAAATGATATACTCTCATCCACTGTTTTACACTCAAGAAATGTTTTGCCCTGATCAAATGATATGCCCTCACCTACTGCGTTACCCTCATTATTTGTTGTTCCCTGATCACCTACTCCATAAAATGGATCAACAAGAGCCTTACCTTTTGGTGGATCTCTTTGAGTTACCTCATCAACTTGACCCTTACCTTGATTACCCTCATTAACAGGACCCTGCTCACACTCAATAGTAGAGACCTTTATACCATGATCACCCTCATTAACAAGACCCTGATCACACTCATTAGTAGGACCATGATCACCCTCATTAGTAGGATCCTAATTACCTTGATCACCCTTATTACCATGATTAACAGGACCTTCATTACACTCATTAATCGTCCCTGATAATTCCATAACCTTAGGTAATTCCTCTATCATCTCAGCTAATTCCTCTATCACAACAGTACTAGTGCTTGGAATTGACAAATAAGTACCCACATTTGACCTCTAGTGCTTAGTGTAAATGTCAACTTGTTTGGATTCACGGATGTGTTTCAACATTCTTAACACATCAAAATCATTTCTTAATGCTCTAACACCATAATCTAAGTCCAAATCAGGGATTTTAAAATGGTAGAAAGTAGGTATAGGTTTTTTATACCCTATTTCATCCATCATTGCATCTAACTCATACACAGAGAAAAGATCTATGTCTACCAAGTTTACATAACTAACCTTACCATCAACATATACCCATCCAGGGGTCTTGGTAAAAAACCTCCATCATGAATCTTGAAGGTCATCAAAAAAACAAATTACAAGAAAGAAGAAGAAATGTGCAAAAAAACCAAAATAGAGGAATCCACTCTTACCATAAACATCAATGTATGGATCATCTTCACTGTAGTTACTTAAAACTTCCCATATTGAACGCACCATCACCACTAATTTTAGTGTTTTAAAACGATCGTACTTTAGTGGGTGAAAGTTTGGTATTTCCTTTTGAGAGGATGATGATGGTGATAGCAAAAAAATGACGGTTGTAAGGACAAGAAATTGAAAGGGTTTTCTTGGTCCCTGTGTCGTTTAAAGAGAGGGAAAAGGATAAAAAGACTAAATTGCCACTCATGTGAGGGGCACGTGAGGCACTTAACAGGAGCAGTTAACATTTCGTTGATGAGAGGGACCAAAAGTTAGCAAAATTGTGTACCGTAGGTCCCTTTCATGTATATATTTCATTTTTGGGACTAGTGTGGGTAAAAAGTGTAAACCACATGGATTAAACATGTTATTATTATTATTATTATTATTATTATTATTATTATTATTATTATTATTATTATTATTATTATTATTATTATTATATCTTAGATAAGGGACATTTTTTTCATACCCCATAACCACTACTTATAGTAGGTAAAGTTATTTCGTATATTTTTTTAGTTATTTATTTGAATAAAAAAGATTAATTTTATTACTTTTTTTAGGACATTAATTTTATTACTTATACTATCATAATTATATATCGAATTACACTATTTTTGTTTATCATGACATAAATGATTAAACTATGACAAGAGGATAAGAGAATAATATATTAACATAAAATTAATTGTTTAATCTTTAAATAATTTGATTAAATTCAATAAATGGTTGATTTATATTTTTGTGCATATATATATATATATATATATAAGGTTTAAGATTGTGTGGCGCGGCGGCGAGTTCAAGCATTAAGCCTTACACGCCACGACAAGGACGTGGGGTTTTTTAAGTGTGACGTAAAGCGACAAATTTGTATGTCATATATAAATTTATATATACACATATGTGTTATATTCATTATTCTAATAAAATAATGCTACTAAAAAAATGTACATTCATATTGAAAAAAGAAAAATCATATAGATTACTATTGTAAAAATAGCTTTTGATTGAATATTTAAAATAGAACTTAAAAATAAATCTTACAACTTCGTTTTGATCGTGAATCAATAACATTTACGAATTCGTGAAACTTTGGTTGTGATTAGATAAACATATAAAAGTGTTAAATATAAATAAAAAATGTAAAAACACAATATTTTTTTTTTTGAAAGACAATTGCATTTCGGGGGTCTGGACTTAGTCCAGACTAATCCCCCTTCGACCGACCACGATTCGGTCCACGATCCGGCCGAAACAGCAGGCCCACGATCCGCCCCTTGATTCGGGGATACCTCCGCGTGATCACCACGGGGTTCGAACCCAGGTAGTAAGGGCTTCCACCACTTACCCTCCCACGATGTTACCAAACCACTGGGCTACAACATCTTTGGTGTCAAAACACAATATAAATATTTTTTATATATATTTTTTAAATATATATATATATATAAATATTTTTCTTTGAAAAATAACCACGTCTTACAAAAGACACGCGCCTTAAGGCGCCATAGCGTGAACCATGCCTTACTGAAACGCTATGGGACATTTCGAAACGGCGAAGACGCGTCTTGCACCATATCGCGCCATGGCGCGCCTTTTTGAACACTGTATATGTATGACTGACAACTGATATATATATATATATATATATATATATATATATATATATATATATATATATATATACTAGTTGTGTACCTGTGCGATGCAGCGGGGGTAAATGACAATTATAAAATAATAACCGATCCGTCAATCATTTTTTCTGTTTCGTTCTATTCTTCTACCCTCTCAGTATAATTTTTATAAGTTTGTGCGGTTAACTTGACAATCAATTACTAAAATAATATATGGTTTATTAAAAAGATGTCTAGAAATTTGAAAGTATGATTGAACAATACATAAATTACAATTGTATGTACCCGCACAATGCAGGGAGCAATGCATTAGGTTCTATATCTGAGAATTGGAACCCTTAATCTTGCTTTGTTTTACTTTTGTCACACTTAGATTTTTCATTTTTATATTTTTGTGTGCTTTTGAATTGAAAGAGTAAAAAAATCTCAAGTTGTCATCAAATTTATAAGGTATCGGTTTTATTAAATATCTATTTTAATACAAGAAGTTAACAAAATGTATAGCAAACTTTTTATTATAAATGATTAATTTCTTGAATTTCTTTTTAATAGATAAATGATTTGAATTTTCAATAATTAAATTCCTGAATATTTTTTTAATAAAGAAGTCATAGAACCTTAAAAATTGGGTACCTATTTCATTTTAACCCCCAAACAACACTGTATAACCGGGTAGGAGGCGTTTAAAGGGGAAAAATCTAAATTAATTTTGTCGTTCCCAAATCATTAGTCATTCAAAACCCCTTACACCTAACGACATCGCTCCCCCTCGCCATCCCTTGCCAGTCCACCCAACGAAGCATTGAATCTCGGGTCTCATGTGCACCGAATTAGCTAGAGTCGACTTATTACATTTTTATCCCAAAAAATTTCAATACGTCAAAATAATAACACAATAATGAAGACTGAATTCATCTAATCTCATTCTTAAACTCAAGTCATTGTGCAGAAGTTTCAGATAGCCACTTCACAACTATTTCCCGTCCATCTTCCATAAAACCCTATATATATATACACACACATAGAGAGAGAGAGAGAGAGAGAGAGAGATAGAAAGAGAGATGTTCAAGGGAAAACCTCAAAAAACGAAAAAACTAAATAACACCCTGGTGGCCCTCCATCTGGACGGTATGCACTTGTGCATATAGGTAAATTATATTTTTTTTTGGTTTTTATGCACAAGTGCATTATGCATTTGTGCATATGCACAAATGCATGTTACAAATAACCTGTATTCACAAATGCATACCACCAAGATGAAGGGCTACCAGAGTGTTCCTTAGTTTTCCGTTTATTTGAGGTTTTCCCCTAAACCTGACCCTATATATATGAGTGAGCATCAATACTGTCCTATATTCCTTCTAATTATCTCGAAGAATAAATGTTGTTGTTAGTGTTTCTGATGTTTGTTTGTGTTGAGAACATACAACAACGTGAAATAAAAATAAACCACTTGTTATTATGCTACCTTGTAAATGCTTACCAGGTAAGCGTTTGGTGAACGACCCGTTTAAGGGTTATCACCCTCGCCTATTGGGTAAGTAAGACTCTCGATTCTTGTCTTCCCTCTTACCAGGTTAGATGCTCGGTCCTTGTTATGTTCGCCCGGTAAGGTAATTGAACTGGTAAGAGAATTGTCAATAAGTAACAACATTGAACGTTTCCGGTTAGACACCAGGAAGATCAATGGTAATTGAAGCCACCAATGCCATCCGATACATATGCAGACAATTTGCTTCCAAGGAACTATGTATATTGACTAAAGTTCAAGAATTACTTCAATTACGTACTCATTCTTATAAAAAATTCAAAATAGATAATGACATCGAACTACAAGCCAACATATATAGCATATACTATAACTTGGAAGATGGATTTTATATGGGCTTCATCTTCTTCTTCAAGCTTGTCCTCCTACAAGCCAATAGATCCATAAACAACATAAATAAACATTCAGAAAATAGTAAAAAATAGTTAAAAAAATAAAAACCATAAACATGTGACTATAGATAAGAACTATGGACTGCTTCAGCATCCCTGTATCTGAGCTGAGCGCTGCAATGCTTCATGCATGGCGTCTACGCTAACAGTGGCATGATGAATTGCATTTTAGAATAAAAAATCATGTCATGATAGTCATAAAACAGAAAAAGAATCCAAGCCAACCATACAACTATAGAAATTGTAGCTATAACATGCAGACACGTATAAATACACACACATGGATAGATATGTGTATATATAGACATGGGATCATGTGAGAAGTGCCATTTTTGGTGAGAAGTACTTTTAAACCATTGATCACTTTTAATCAAATACCCTCCCATGAATTGCGGCTTAGAAGGGAATTGATCTTATACATCTCGGTGCATCTTATCTCGGTGCATCTCATCCTAATGTTTGTTCATCTCTCATCCAACGGTTATAACCACTTGTCACGCTTCTAACCATAAACATAAATCATGACACTTGTATCATGATGTCTCTCAAAATTCTGTGGCTGTGTAAGGGATGAGCAGTTCATTGTATGCCACCACATGCCACCTGTTGGAGATGCTATCAATGATATGCCATATTTATCCACAATATATACAAGAATATATTTGCATACTTGCATATCATCCAAGGCCATTACTTATTTTGTTTTAAAAGTCCAATCAAACAAAATAATAAAAGTTTATCCAAGAATCTTAGTTGTAGCAAGTCTTGTAATAAAACAATAAAAATTGTGACAGACAGGGCCGCTATCTTAGGGGCAGTTTTTACCAAAACCTTATGGGGTATGTGTTTACTGATAATAATCACCACCATCACTTAACTATTAGGATAACATTCTCGGCCATCAAAATGGTTATTGGTAAATGCCTCTTACCCGGAAAACGCTAACCGGATAAGAGTCTTCGCCCTCACTTAGGGGTCGCTTACCAGGAAAATCATTCTGTTTTGGTGGACAAAAATCTTACCCGGCAAGCGCTTCCTTCTTTTAATTCTTATCATCCTCATCAGGTAAGGTAAATGACACCCAATAAGCTTCTCGTAAACGAAAACTTAGTTATGGTCGGTCCAAACCAAATAATGGATTCACATAAACTTTTACCTTGTTCCCTGACACGCTTCCATGTACACAAGTCTTTGAAGCCAATTTTAGGCTTGTTCATGTTTCCAACTTTCCTGAACAATACAATCAAGTGCAAGCTAGTGAACTACCTGCAGAAAAGAATATTCGGTAAAAGGAACAAAATCCAGGTAAAATTTATTAAACATCAAACAGATCTAATTACGAAAAAAAAGATGGATATACCCTCCCATATATTCATTTTTGGGAAGAACACACACTAAGAGACCTTTACACATCCAATTGAATTTTTGTATGCCTAACTATACCGGTGTAAAAAGCTACTTAATACAGTAATTAGCAACGTATCTTCTTTACAAAATCAAGCACATACACATATCAAACAAAAACCAACAGCCCAATAATTGGCTAAAGAACAGAATCATACTCAAGCTGAATTAGCAAAACCAAGAGAATCTAATGCAATTCGGTGCTCATAATTGCTTACCGAGATAAACTTGCTTCCCACAGTCCTTACAGAAATACGTGCACCAAAAAACACAATGTGTGTGAAAAGAAGTTAACTTCAAAGAAACGATTAGCATTATTACATATCAAAAGTTGCAGTTGTGCAAATAACTCACGAATTGCTTCCTAGAAAGAAGCCTCTCTATCATGAACTTCTTTTTAAGGATAGTCATTGCCTTGGTGTCCGCCATTTTCACTATTGAATACAAAATAACCAAATAAAAAATGAAAACTCAAAAACCAGTCATCGAATACAATAAGCAACGCAGAAACCCCTAAATTTTTTTACAAAAAAAATTGATTTATTACTTGTCAAGAGTCAACCCCTTTCCCTCTATAGGTAGCTTGGTTTATAACATAAATGAATAAATTTAGGAGGATCTGTGGAAGCAGCAGCAACACCAAGAAACAAACGCATTTTCAATTCTTTGTATTGGTCGGTATCTAGGGTTTTAACGAAGTGGGTACAGATGGAAAAATCAAGAGGTTAGATTTTAGTGAATAGAAATCAACGGGTTTAAAGAGGATAGAACTTACAATAGGTTAACGATCCTCAGAGAATTCTTCTGTTCTTGAACGGTGGTGACAATATGGTAGATTCCAGCCAGTTTAGAGCGTTCTTGACTGAAGGAGAGTTTAGATTAGAAAGCATGGGCTTGAGACATGGTTATCATAAAAAGGTATGGCTTGCGTGTTGAGGTTAGAAAGCATGTGCTTGAAATATGGTTATGATAAAAAGGTATGGCTCATTGGCTTGCGTGCCGAGGTTAGAAATCATGGGTTGGGCTGCTGTACCTTCACCTCTCTTCATTAGGCCGGTTTTAAAAATCTTAAAAATCTTGCACAAAGAACTTGTACATTGTGATTTAAAAGTAGTAATTAAGAGTTTTTTGAAAATCATGCTTAAAATGATTGTACCATATGCATAAAATGTTGTCTTTAAGACTTTAGGTGTATATGCTTATATATGTAGTATATATATATATATATATATATATATATATATATATATATATATATTACTACCTTAATATTGGTTTTGGTCAAAACTCTTAAAGACAAATTTTCATGCATGGTGTACAAGTATTTTGTGCATAAAATCAGAAAAACTCTTAATTACAAGTTAAAGAGCACAATGTACAAGTGTATGATACAAAGGGTTTTAAAACCTGGTAACTACCGAGAAGAGACAATGTACGCCTTGTTTTCTTCCCTCGATCCCTTATTCCCTCTTATTTCATGTCTCCTCTGATACAAAGTCTGTTTGGATAGCTTCATACAAAACTTTTTTCCTGTTTCTTCCTGCTACCAACTGCTTTAATCGCTAAAATAGAAGATTTGAGAAATCAAATTTCTCAGACCTGGCTCCCAAGACGACGACCCAAATTGCATATATATGCGACCCTAAGTTTTGATTTCTCCACAGCTTCTTCAAACCCCCTACAAATTTTTGGAAGTATGTAACGATTTTAATTGCGATTTAGTCTTGTGCTTTCAAATATTCACTAATTAGGTGGATCAAGTTTGGGATTTTGATCCATTTGATGTGTTTATTTTAGTCGTTTTGTGTTTTGTGTTCGTCGAATGGTTTTTGGTTTCTTTGAAGAGATTTGCGATTCAAATTTTGCATCTTCGCATACACTGTATTAGGTAAGCATCGATTGGTTTTTGGTTGGTTTCTTTGAAGAATTGTTTTTGATTGGTTTCTTTGAAGAATTGTTTTCGATTGGTTTCTTTGAAGAATCGTTTTTTGCTTTCGTTGATTTTTTTTTTCTTTTCACGATTTGGGTTCTGCCATTTTGCAGGGCTTCAATTTCTGCCTCTTCGCATACACTCTATCAGAGTATCAGGTACGCATTGAATGGCTTATCCTTTCACGGTTTCGATTGGTTTTGGGTTTCTTGAAGAATCGATTCACGATTTCGATTTTTTTGGCTCTGGTTTTCACAGTTTGTTTGCATCGCAAACTTTCTAGGTTTTGGTTTTTTAGTTTTGCTTTGCATCGCAGAATTTATAGGTTCTTGTTTGTTTCTGTGTTCTGGTATAACATCTCCAAGGGAAGAGAGTTGCTAAAGTTGTGAAGGTAAGACCTCTTTCCATTACAGACCATTTTTCTGGGTTTTCTCAATAGTTTTCTTATTTGTGCAATGGATTTTTTCAATGCCTGCATAATATCTCCATTTGTAAGTTTACTGGTTTTCCTTTACACAGTAAAATTATCAATTTCTTCTTTACATTCCCGGTGAAAAATTGATATTGGATACGAGAGCTTCAAGGGGTTATCATTCTCACTTTTCGATCTACTAATGTTACTACATTACCGATACACAGTTTTTGTTGGTTTAAATTATTGGTTTGCAATTGTTAATATTATATTTCTTACTAAAAAGCTTGTTAAGCTTTGTTTTGACCTGTTTAATTGTGACCAACAGATTCCTCAAATTGTCTTGAAAAATGTTAAGTGCATTACTTAAGAAGCTTGTTGGTAATGGAAATTCCAAACACATACGATTTTTTTAAGACCTCTACGTGACCATTATGTCCATCTCCTTGTATTCGTTTTTTTGATGCTTTTTATGTATTATTTAACATATACATTTTATCCTTCCAGTTGAGGCAAAGATCCAGGGTTTCTTCTTCTCAAGTTAGATTCCTACACGCTTGTTTTTGGCTGTCCGATTTTGGTTTAATCGATTTTGGTTTGGGTTGAAGCTTCAATTTTGATTTTGATGAAGAACCCAATAAGATCAACCAAAAAATACATTTTTTTGTTTCTGATTTTGGATTGGCTCTCTTTGATTTTGATTTCTTCGTTGAAGTTTCGATTTTGGTTGTCCGATTTTGGGTTGAAACTGAACCCAACAAGATTGACCAAAAATCAATTTTGGTTGTCCGATTTTTGGTTTTCCTGCTTTCTTCAATCTGTCCTCAATGTGTAACATAGTGTGTTTGAGGAAATGCCTTTATTGATTTATTTAATCTTGCTTTACTCAAACACATTGTGCACATAGGATTTCATGTTTTGCTTTTCATCGATTACGAGGCAAAGAACTTGAACACTAGATGTGTTTTTATTGTTTGTTTTATTCTAACATCCTTGCAAGAAGTTTTTTAGGATTCTAGCGCATTGGTAGATATAACAAATCGATTGCTGCATATTGTAAATTCCTACATGATAAGCTTTAGAGGTAAAAGACAATATAAGATTGAAGAACTTCGTTTTTGACTTTTGGTTTTATCTATTGGTAGAAATTGTTTATCGTCTTTGCTACTTCTTTGTTTCTGATTTTCTTTCATGGTTCAAAACCAATAGATGTTTTAAAAATTTCTTCATTAGACTACATTAATAGGGGGAGTCCACCACGAAATCCACTCACATTATATATACAATTAATTAATTTGTAGAAGTGGAACTGATATGCATGGTGCAAAAGGAACCCCATGGTTTAAACACATTAATCAAACTATATATCTATATCTATACTACTTTATAATGCATTTGACCCTCAAACTCTTAAAAACAACTCACAATGCATTGGATACTACTATTTTATGCATTTACTCTTAAAATCTCTTAATTACAGATTATGAAGCAACATGTACAACCTGATAATGCTAAGCTGAGAATTTAAAAATGTCAGAAGTGTATGAGAACTGTCATAGTAAATTGAAAAGAGAAGTTAGATGTCAGATGAATCGTTGTAAGATCATTATGTTCTTCAAATTCATGATGAAATAGTCTATACGACCTTCCTATAAACTAATAAATGTGTTTACATCTACACATGTTGCCATGGTGTACTTGAAGTTGATTTGATTTGCTGTTTCTGATTCTACAGTGGTTGCTGATTGTTTGGCTTAACATGTCCAGGCATATATATATATATATATATATATATATATATATATATATATGTATATCTATTATCTATTACTACCTTAATATTGGTTTTGGTCAAAACTCTTAAAGACAAATTTTCATGCATGGTGTACAAGTATTTTGTGCATAAAATAAGAAAAACTCTTAATTACAAAATTTCTTTACTTTTGATGTATAAATTATAATAGATTAATAGTGCCATCTTTTTTCCAACTTAATAGTGATTTTTATTCATTATCGACTTCTTAGTTCTGTTTTCGTTTTGTTTCAAATTTATAGTGATTTTTATTGGGTTTTTGTATATGTTTTTTTTATTTGATCCATATCAGATTTAGAATTTCAAAAGTAGTGTGTTTGATCTTAAAACAGAAAATGTGATTTTTTCTGTTTGGTTGATCCGGTCGTGGTTGAGTATTGAGTGAAAGTCTAACAATCTTGGAAGTTATTTGAATAGAGTAATTATCAAGTTGGGATTTAGAGTGCAAAACAGTCCACCATTTCACCCTTGGACCCTTTCTGATTGGGTTATGGTGGTATTGCACTGGCAGCAATAAAGAACACATAGATTGGGTTTCTAAATACAAACAGCTATTGCACTGGCAGCAAGTCCTGTTCTCTCCCTTGGACCCTCCTGATAGCAATTTCCAGAGGATAAGATTGTTGCATAATACCAAATGAAAAGGGAGTACGAACCAAGCAACTCACCAAAACCATCCTAATCCACAACCAATAAAATGATAAGAAAAATCATTGGTTGATGCAGCAAGGTCAATCAAGTAACCATGGTTAGTTTGTTACGGTTGTTTATCTGATGGTAAACAACTTCTTTGTTGGTTTTATTTTATTTTATTTTATTTTGTGTACTGTTTTTCATGACGACCACCAAAGTAATGGTGGTTGAACCACATTTTTCAGGTTTGGTAGGAGGACTAGCAAGATATCAAAACTGCTCTCGACTGCCAGCTTGAGTTCTGTTTGGTCCTTTAAAACTAGGTAGAACCTCATCCCAATAATGCGATTTTCATGCAAGATATCTATACTGCTCCAGGCTGCCGACTTCACTCTGTTCTATTCTTTAAAACTACGTAGAACCTTCTCCCTATATTGGGATTTTCATAAATTATGTGTGTACGCTTTGATATCCTGAATCCTCTACATTTTTTGACAATTACATACATGTATTACAAGTATATGTGTGTATATTTACAAGTTTAATACCAAGTTTACCACCCTTGTGTTATAGTTTATTAATTATCTCTTAGAGTAAAACCATCTTTTAGTTATTTAATATTTGTTTATTTATTTTCTTTCAACTTGCTATTATCTTTTAAATATATATACATGTTGTCTCATATTTTTTTATTTAATATAAGTATATATTTATATATTTCAAATAGAATCTGATTAGTGTAATAAACTTGTAGAAAATTAACTTTCCGTATGATGTTGATGACTTTTCATCGCTAAATGATGTACATTTTCAATGGAGCTTGACAAGTGTTCGTGTGGACTTCAATGGAGCTTGACAAGTCGCTCAAAACTGGACAACATTCTGGATATGCGGATGAACATTATTTACAAATGATTGTATTTCTTTGTTCAGTCAAGAATTTCAAGTTTTGTAATGAGTTCTAGGTATATGGGTTTAGAAGCCCAATACGTGTGCAATTATTTTTCCATTCGATCTTGCTAACACACAATATTAACCTTCAACTTTATATATTAGTTGACTTGAAAATTAACCATGCAAACCCATTAAATAAAATCGAAAGTGATAAAGAAACATGATTCATGATTAAACTAATGTTTCAGAATTGTGATTCACCCGCGCTGCATCGCGCGGGTACACTACTAGTATATGTATATATATATATATATATATATATAGGGTTAGGCTCCGGTGAAAATTTGAGTTTAACGTGAGAAACGTTGAAAGTGGTTATCAACCATTGGATGAGAAATGGATGCAAATTATGATGAGATACACCAAGATAAGATGTATCGAGATGCACCATATTAATTCCGTTCTAAGTTGTAATTATGGGAACACTATTGATTATAATGGATCAACAGTTCAGATCCACAAGACAGAAAGAAAACACAAGAACGGCCGCCCATGTACAAAATCATACATGATAAACGTACACAATCATATATGATTCACGCGACTTGCCGCCGCGACTTTTAAGTCGCGGCCAAAGTCGTTTGCATCCAGTTTTTTGCTATTAGTGTAAAATCACATATGATTTTGCACATGAGCGACCGTTCTCTTATTTTCTTAAATATTTAGCGTTCTCGTTTGAACCTTGTTCTCTCTCTATATATATATATACATATATATATATATATATATATAGAGAGAGAGAGAGGAGGGTTCAAAAGAGAACGTTAACTATTTAAGAAAACACGAGAACGGACGCCAATGTACAAAATCATAAATGATTCACGTAGAAAATCATATATGATTCACGCGACTTGCCCCGCGACTTTTAAGTCGCGGCCAAAGTCGTCCGTGTCCAGTTTTTTGCAAGTGTAAAATCACATATGATTTTGTACATGGCCGATCGTTTTCGTGTTTTTTAAAATAAATAGCGTTCTCGGTTGAATCTTCCTCTCTCTCTCTCTCTCTCTATATATATATATATATATATATATATATATATATATATATATTATTGCAGTAAAATGTTTGTCTTACAATGCACTAAAAGACAAAGGAGTTTTACCGACAACCAAATCTGTCGGAAATACATCGGAAAAGATACTTAGTGACAGATTCCCGTCCGGATCCACTGGTCGTAAAACCTTTCACCACAAATGGCCATTACCGTCAGATACCAATTTTTCGGCGGATATATCCGCTAGTAGTCTGCAACTAAATAAAACCCTCTTTTTTAATTAGATCTCCTTAATGGTTAATGTTTATTACATAGATTAAATTACCAGCGGATTTCCGGTGGAATATTTTGTAACACCCCGATCTTTGGAAGGTATCGATCCTTTAAGATAAATATGAAAAATTGGATTTTGGATTGAATCCTAGTTTTTTTTTGTTGGATGGAGAATTCAAATACGAATCCAATGGTCCTTTTCGGAGCGAAACGAACGTAGAACGAAGAAGTTATGACCAAAACAGTGATCGCGCAACAAACCGGGCGAACTGTGTCAAGTGGACGTCCCGATAGTGCTTCAAGCAGACGTCCGCATAGGCCAAATGTGCAGTTCCGCGGAGGAAACCTAAACTTGAGTCTTGATGAAAGTGGACGTCCGCATAGGACATCAAGTGGACGTCTGCATGACGTCTGGCGGGATTTTTCCCCTTTTTGCTTAAAGAAAACCCTCTCCTCTCTCATATTTCATTTCAAACTCGAAATAAACTCTCCCTCTCCCTCAAAACCATTATTCCTCCCCAAGAAACCCTAAATCCTTCCTCTCCTCTTCATTCTTCTCTCCCAACCCAAAACCATTTTCCTTTCACTTAAAGATTTGAAGCTAGAGGTTCCATATGAGGACTTAGGGGTGTTTTGATGGTAGATTCTTGTGGTGGTTAAGGTAATCCCCATTATTTTCTTTCATCTCTCTCCTTCCTCAAGAATACTAAGAAAGTTTGAGGAAATCAAGTTTTAAAGGTTTCAAGCTTCAAGATCTTCATCTTCTTCACCATTTTTCCACCGTTGTTGAGCTAACTTGGGGCATTCTTCAAATACCCATTTGTAAGTCATCTTCACTTCCCAAACTTATTTTTAGTAAACCTAGAAGTGTTTTGTTGGTGAATGCAAGTTGTGGTGAAGGTAATATTCTCTTTTCTTCGACCTAATAAATTAGGGTTTTGGTATTTTGGTGATTTTGGTGTAATATGTTTGGGGAAACGATTCAAAGTGTTTGGGAATGCTTATTTATGGTCGGAAACTTATGGACCTAGGTTTTTGAAAGATTTGGGCTAGAGGATTCAATTTCTTCAAAGGAGCTCAAGTTGGGGAAAATCTAGTCTAGATTTAGCCTAAATCTAGCAAGGTGAGTTCAAGTTGATTTGTGAAAACGTTGTACATGCCAAAAATGTTCTTTTCCAATTATTTATGTGTTTTACATGAAATTATCAATTGTTGGGTTATTTGTTGGGTTTTGACTATTTGAAGTGTTTAACCTTATAAATATCGTAAATATGTCACTTTGATAAGTAAATATCGTAAATATGTCACTTTGATGATGTATTGTTCAAATGAAGTCTATTCAATGGTTTAGGAATTTTTGGGTATAATTGATTTTATAAGCTATTTGGAAAATGCACATTTTGGTGTTATGAGACATTTTGGAACTTTAAGGGTATGAGTCCATTTGGAAAACTGTTTGTCCCAATCCGTGACAAGTTTTGGAGTAATCACATCTTTGAGGTATATGTTTACATAAATGTCGTTTAAATGCATTTTATTATATGAGGATCGTTACTTGTTGGTCTATTGGGTTTTGCACATTTTAGCTCGATTTCGATTTAAAGAGTCGTGAGGACATTTGTCCGATTTTAATGGCTAAATGTAGAGCCCCATTTATGATTTTTATTTATTGCATATTATTAATAATTACATGCTCGAGTGCATTAGTCATTCATGTGTAGTCATGTAATTTTAGACCGTGTTGCATTGGATCCAAAGGCACGTAAGTCAGTCTTTATTTGATGGTCAATTAGGTGTTGCGGGATTTGACCCGAAGGTCCATGCTTTATGACCTTAACCGTTCAAGTGTACACTAGGAGGGTTGAGTCCGGTTGTGCTATCGTGTAGATGGGCGTTTAGGATCTCCGCCATTCGGGGTAATGCCATGGTTGTAGTCCTTGAATGTGTCGGGCCTTTGGTGGTATTCATGGTAATACTCGCTAAGGTCAACTGTCTCTTTGGGTGAAACTTGAAGGGAGTCGTAGGGGCACTTAGGCTTTCATGCCGTGAAGTGTCATACGATTAACGTTGTATGATCGGCATACTTTTGTGTTCTCCCACTCTCACTGGATACAGGTCTCCCCCGTTGTAGGCCAACAGTATTTTGGATATTAATGTCCTTACTTTATTATCGTTGGTCTTGTGCGTGTGGCTACAAATGATAACTTTAATATTAGATCCCTTCCACGTATACTATGGTTTGAAGGAAGCATGTCATTTCCATGTTTTGGTATTTGGAGTTCGCTCCCTTTTATGCTCGCCTGAGTATCGGGTTTTATCCGTATTTTCGGTAACGTTTTATAATTATTTGGATTATTGTCCATGGTACATGGGCCGGGTATTATGCCTCATCCATGATTGAACGATTTGAATAATAGAGATTTATTCACGTTTATATAATTGAGATTTAAATGTTTATTCACGTTTTGTTTAAGTTTGGATCGAAATTCATTTTGGAAAAAGCTATATACATTTTAGAACTTTCATCAAGGAGTTGTGTGCGTTGGAAAAAGAGTTGTAAACACATTCTTATCATAAACCCTTTTGGAAACCATGATTTAAGTAGTACTTTTCCATTTAACAAATTATTTTAATCATGATGTAAACTCTTGAACTCACTAGGCGTTAGCCTAACCTTTTTATTTGTCGGCATGTGCAACAAGTTCGGTTGGGAAATAGTACTAGTGACACTGTGAAGAGTTGACACCTAGATGTGTGCTGAAGAAATGAATAGCTTGGTGAAATCTTCTACATATTAGGATTAGCAACTTAGTATATGGTTTGAGTAACACCCTAACACCTGACCTTATGTAGTCTTGGTGTATGACATAAGATTAATGATTGTTGAGGTTAATTATATGTTTTAAAATTGAGGTATTTCCAAAGATGGATTTGTAGAATGGATTTTATCATTTATTTGGTTATTTTATCGAAATTTTTATTTAGTTGTTTTTTTCCAAATTTGAGGGTTTTACATATTCGTCGGTAATTTAATTATTTTAGTTTTCGATTAATACGAAAACCTTTTTTAAATACTAATTACTTGCGGATTATCCGTCTGAAATCCACCGATAATTAATTAAGT
This sequence comes from Saussurea involucrata, assembly GCA_033807775.1. Classification (NCBI taxonomy): domain Eukaryota; kingdom Viridiplantae; phylum Streptophyta; class Magnoliopsida; order Asterales; family Asteraceae; genus Saussurea; species Saussurea involucrata. Next base: position 65,807,548 of record CM066325.1, read on the forward strand.
TTTTTATATTTTCCATATTCAGCAAAAAAAAATTTAATAAAATCACCGGCAGACTGTGCCAGAAATTAACTACTTTGGGGGAAAAAATTAAAACTGCTAAAAAGTGTAAATCAAAACATTTAAATATTAAAAAAACTGCTAAAAATTGGAAATCAAATATCATACATTGATTAAAGCTCATAATTGATTGTTCCGGCAAAATAAATACAAATTGTTCAAAAAAGCTTGTTCATAAACCTACAACCAAAAGATCAAAACTCTGACGGCGGGGGAGGCGGAACTTGCTGAGTTTGGGTAAACTGTCTCACTAAGGCCATTATCTCCACATGTTGCTGCTTGCGGACCTCTTCTGCTTGGTGCATCTCCTCATTCTCCCTTTTGCGCACCTCTTCTTCTTGGCAAATCTCCTCATGCTCCCTCTTGCGGACCTCTTCTGATTCGAGCAATCGACGCACTAATTCTTGATACTACAAAAAACAAGAAACCTTATAATTGTTAATGAGAATTATAAAAGAAATAGATAAGCATCAAAGAAAAAGGAGGTAAACACCCTGGCATCAGAAGAGGATGCAACACTCGAGTTTCCATATGCGGGTGCCCCGATCAAGAAGACCACATTAGGATCACTAACATTGTCCCCGAAGTCGAATAGTCGGCCTTCTTGCTTCCTCTAACTCGGTTATACCTCGAAGTTACGTAATCCCCTAGTGACCTACTATCCGAAGAAGATGACTATGTATTCGACCTCTTCCTATGCGTATGATTGAACATGTCCACACAGGTTAATGGCATGCCATTTCTTGCTCTCCTCTACAAAGGTAACAAATAATACCAACACGTGTTAATTGTAATGTACATATCAAAAGTCAAGTTACTAGAGTAATCGGTTTAAGGACCTACCAAATGAGCCTCGTGCATACAGAAAGAGATCGATCTGTCGGCGTGTTTGGATATTTCACCATCCACCTCAGACATCCTATTTTTGATGCCACCTTGGATACGCCCTTCCAAATGGTTGTTGTTCCAGCGATTGATCATCTCGATCCACAGACGTGGAGAGAGCCAAGAGGGAAGTAAGTTCTTCAGTAGATTCATATGCTTATTTGGGTCGTTTTCTCGATAATTAGTGACACGTGCAGCCTTATCACCTGATTTTTTTTCCTCGCTCCACTCATTCCATCAATATATTTCTTCATGGATTTTTCCTCCCAAATCTTCATAATCACAGTCTCTAACTCCGAATCCCGATAGTAGAATCCTTTTACATAAATTGTTACTTGATTTTGAAGTTCAAAACTATAACAAGTTAAATACATATTACAAACCTAAAATCATTCCCACATACGTCCCCTAACTTCCTTAGGGAACTGCGTCCATGTACACCATGGCATGTTAACCATGGACCTATTTATCTGGGCCATCCGACGGATGGCATTGGCGTCATCCAAGATATATAAGGAATTGAATTAGTATGAATACCCCTAAAACAGTTAATTTGATCAATTATATATTATAGCACTTACTCATTGTTGTCTAAACCGATTTTCTTCCTTTGATCCGGAAGCGGTTCCAGATTGGTGATGCCATAGACATTTATAAACTCAAGTTTCTTTGGTTGTACCGAAGCACTATTAGAGGCTCCTGCTATTGTACCTTTGTTGGTAGGAGTAGAACGCCCCTACCTTGTCCAAACCAAGTGAGCAACATTGTAGGAAACATATAAAACAACGTTAGAAAACATACAACAATAATGCAAGTATACAACACAACATTATATTACACTGAATACGATAACCCAAAAACAAACATTAAGTCTCCAAATTCATAAAGGTAACAAATAAACAACCAAACATCTTTGGCAATAATGATTTAAAACACCGAGACAAAGTTAACTAAAACTAAAATTTAATCGTCTAATGAGTGATGAAACAAGTTAGATTCTCCGTCCTCTGAGTCGCCATTCGAGTCTTCAAATTATTCTTCCTTGTCTACTCTCGTCAACATGCCAGATGTCACGACGATCATTGGCAATTTCTTTAACTTCTTCCTTGGTGACAAGATAAATATGTGCATCCACGTCTTCAATTCTACAGTAACACCAGTAAATTTAAACCTGAATAAATGCGGAAACTGACATTCTATAATTAAGAAAATCACCCTAACACGGGGAAACAAAATTAATATGAAAAGATACATTAGACAACCTACTAATCTAAACCATAATGACATAGATTATGAACGGGTGTCTCTATCTATTCTCCAAAAGTATACCGGTTTAAATTAAAAGTGTACGCCTGTTAGGGTCAAAATCAAGTTGAATAGAAGTTCAAGGGCTAAACTGTTAATTCTCTATTTTGAGCCTTTATTATGTAACGGGCCATGGGCTTGAAGTCATGGGCCCATGGTAATTAGATTTAAGGCTAGTTGTCAATTTACACTTTCGAAATCGCATTGTAATTCTCTCAATATTGAAAGTGAATTGGATGACCATTTGAAATCATACTGTTATGTTTCATATCTATTGATTTCTATTGTTCGTTGCACTGATCAGGAACTCACAATTGGTATCAGAGCAAACAGACGAATCGATTCAAAGTAACTTTCGGATTTCTGGTAAGAGTTCTATTCAAAACATTCGATTGTGTTCTTGGCTTTGAAACTCATATTTTGATTTGGTTAAAATTGATTGTTTTCGTTTATCACATTCTGTTCGTATCATCTTAGTAAACGAATCTGCAAATTTTCATTGTCCAATTCGATCATCTTAGTTGGTTTTAAGCAAAATCAAATTCACAAGTTTTTGGTCTCTGTTCTTGCAAAAATCCAATTTTTTCCATCAAAAACTTGTTATTTGGCTTTAAAATCGATTCGGGTATTGTTATTATTGTGTTTTGTCGAGTTCCTAACCTTTCAGGAACGATTCTAAGCAACCCTAATCGATTTCCAATGGTCTTGGAAACCTCAGCCGCACATACCGAACACCACAGCCGTGGTTACCGGGTCCATCAAAGTGTTATCGGGTAAGTTTCCATTCTTCCACTAGTTACCGGGTAACTCCAAGTTACCGGGTAATATATCACTTATCGGTAATTTCCATACTTTCCGGACAAGTTCCCGGTAAGCACATCCGGTAACTGCCTTTTTCATCCGGTAAGTTCCCTCACCCGGTAAGCTTGTTATTTGTTTTAATTGGTCAGTTCATACTTATTTATTTAATTCTTCCGGTAAGCTTATCATCCGGTAACATCAAGTCATCCGGTAAGCTCTTCATCCGGTAAGTACTTTCACCCAGTAAGTTTGTTTTTTGCTTATTATTACTTCATCCGGTAAACTTGTCTCATCCGGTAAGCCTCAGTTATCCGGTAACTCAAGTTTATCCGGTAACTTCTGCAAATTGACCTGTTTTTCACAATCTGATCCGGACACTTCCAGATCAGATAGCTTTCATCCGGATTCCTATCCGGTAAGTTCTCCTTAGTCAATTTCTTACCTGCTTTCAGCATAAACCATTCTTAGAACCTACGTTAGGACTTCACTCTTAGTTCCTTGCGTTAGGATCTCACTTTGAATCGAACCAATCGTCTGACGATCACATTAGTGCAACATAAGATGTCTTCGCGCGACGCTCTCGCTATCGGCACCGACTCTAAACCACCTTGTTTCTACCAAGGTGAGTACAACCAATGGCGAGATAGATTCTTGATCTTCATTGAGTCAAAGGATAACTTCGAGTTTATCTGGCGAGCTCTAACTGACGGGCCAATTCCTCAACCCATGAAGACTGTACCAGCAACTGAAGAAGGTGGTCAAGCTCGTTACGAGGTTAAGACATACGTTGATATGACTGCCGACAAAAGAGGCATGATTGAGGGAGAAAAACATGCTAAGAGGTACCTTGTTCAGGCTCTACCCAACACGATCTACACAGCCATTGACAGTTACAAAGATACAGCAAAGGGTATGTGGGATCAGGTGGAGAAAATGATGCGCGGGAGTAAAGCCGGGAACCAACTGAAAATCAACAGCTGCATCACCAAGTTTGATGGGTTTAAGCAGCACACCGGCGAATCCCTCTCCCAGACCTATGAACGTTTTTGTCTCCTCCTCAACGAGCTTCACAAAAACCAAATCACTCGATATAACACGGAGAACGAGCTCAAGTTTCTCAACAACCTCTTGCCTGAATGGAAAGTATTCGCATCTCACGTCAAGAACAACCACTTGATGGAGAACGTTGGCATACACGAACTCTATGAGATGCTTCTTCAAGACGAAGATGAGGTGATGGAAATTATGAACAAAAAGAAGTCAGCGTCCAAATCACCTGCTGATCCACTAGCTCTTATGTCTTCAAAACGAGGAAAATCTTCTGGCCGTCGTTCCAAGCGTGCCCAAGAGCCAAGTGAATCTGAACCAGAACCTGAGGAAGAAGACGACAGCGATTCTGATCCTGAGTTAACAGCCGTGAAGAAAGTAATGGCTCTGCTCTCCAGATCCTTTCAGCAAAAGAAGTTCTTTAAAAAGCCGACGTCCAATAATCAGCGCTACTCCACCTCCTCCAACAAGCGTCATGATTATCAGGAAAAATATGAAGGAAAGCAGAAAGCAGATGATCACACACAGCCTGACAAGAAGGAGAAGACCGAGAAAGAGGATCGCAAGCCCAAGACAAAGAAGGACGAACCTGTTACTTGCTATAACTGCGGGAAGTTGGGTCATTTTGCCAAAGACTGTAGACAGCCTGTCGTAAAGAATGCACACTATTACAAGGGAAAGCTCGCATTGGCAGAACAGAAAGAAGCAGGGGAAGCTTTGTTTGTTGAAGATGACCACTGGCTAGGTCGATCTGACAGTGAAAGCGATTCTGAAGGTGCTGATGCCTTCATGGGCTACCATTCTCCTACTGAAGAGGAAAAGGCAAAGGTGTGTCAGGTATGTGAACCTATCTATCAAGATCTTTATAACCGAACACAACCTCTTATTGAACGGATAGATTCCTATAAGGCTACCACTAATGAACAACTGCTTGAGATTAAATCACTATCTGAAAAGCTAGATGTTCAAAAGCGAATAACTGAGAAACACAAGTCCGAAAACGCTAATTTAAAAGAAAAATGCAAAAATCTTTCAATAGCACCTAAGGACTTAAGGGTCAAAATATATGAACTACAGTCACAGCTAGATCATTGTGAGAATGAGAAAGCAGAAATTGTTTATCAATGCTCTGCTCTTCAAATTCAACACAAGGAGTTTGTCACTAAAATAATTGATCTTGAAACCAAACTCCACAAAAGAGGTCAAACTGATCAGACCATCCACATGAATAAACCCAAGGAGTTCACTTACTTTAACAAGGAATGGGGAATCGGATACGATAACCCTCACTACTTAAAAAGGGTATATTCAAAAGACCTACACTGTATGATTTTGGTTGTCTTGGAATAGACAAAAAGTATCCAGAATATGGGATAAAATGGACTGGTCCTCTTGAACCTGAAAAGGAAGAGGAAACTGAGGAATACAAGCGCAAACACACGACAAAAATGCAACTTCCTTTTTGTTATGAGCCTTTGAACTATTATTATGAGAAAAATCAAAAGAAATACCTCTCGAATGACTATTTTGACTGCTATAAGGTTGTGATGCCCAAGGATTCCGCCAAAAAGGATGAGGTCCAAGCAACCGAACCCAAGACTGAGACGGATGAGTTCAAACTCTATGTCCCTCCTCTCGTCTTGGAAGTAAAAATAGTCGAGTTAGAAGAGTCACTCGAGAAGGAAAGGTCTTGTTTTCAAAAAGAAAGTCAACGCTTATCACAGAACTTGAGAAACTCAAATCTGAAAAAACCAAAGTTGTATCGGATGAAGGACAGGAAATCCTTCGGTGTGAAATCAATAAGCTCACATCAAAACTATTTGCCTTGGCAACAAAAGCGATGCAGGAGCATACGAGAAATGGTCAACTCCAAGAGCAGATTGACCTACTCCAAACTGAAAAGCAGATTTCACCCGAACTTTCCTCCAACTTATCGGACACTTCCTCGTGTAAAGCTTTCATTGGAAAAATCTCTTCACAAGACAGTAAAGAGTCTCAAGATAAGCGTGTGTCAAGGAATTTAAACTCTGATTTTTTTCTAGCTTCCGCCCCGAATTCCCCGAAACACACAGGCACAAAGTGTTCCTCACCTCCCTCGACCAGTCCAAGTCCAGTGATTCCGGATATAGATTTTTCAGAATTTATGAATTCCGAGGACAATTCTAAGGAAGAGTTTGAATCGTTCCCTTTCGACAAACCTCTTCCAAGTCATACTGACTGTCTTTCACCAGTAGTTAATCGACCGGTCAATTTTCTAAAGGGAGATTGTTCCAAAACAAAGACCCCGACTATGATTAAGGTTTCTAAAACTAAGTCACATTCTCAAAAACAATCACAGCCGAGGCAAAAGACCGATCGATCGACTGAGAAAAATATTGTTTCCTCAAAATCCACTGACCATGCCGTCAATGTTGTTTCAGATAAAACCGGTCGGGCTAAACATGACAAACAAAAGTGGCTAGCTAAGGAATCTATCGAGAAAGAGGCGTCGAAGTCATTTAATACTGTTTTCTATCCTAGAATGAACAAAAATGATTGTGCTTGGAATCATAGGAATGATTTTGTTAAACAAGACATTAAATTTCGGATTAAAATTTATTCCATTCAGCAATTGATTTAATTATCGCATGATTGTTTGTGTTGTTCTAGTTGTGGTTGGAATGACTTTGATGACATCAATAATTATGATTGGTTTGGGTCATATCATATGTATAACTCTGCACCCAAACGCAGACCCCTTAAAAACAAAAAGAAATCTAAATCTAAACGGGGTCCCCAATTAGAGGTTAAACCCAAGCAAGAAAGGAAACCCATTTGAAAACGGGTTCCTACTACTGAGGTTAAACCTACACCCAAGAGGCAACCTGCTTCAAAACAGGTTCCTCCGAAAGGTGTAAAACCTAACCCTCCAGGACCCATTTTACAATGGGTACCTAAAGTCCGCTAATATCGTTTTGCAGGACGGTCATGTGTGGTACTTAGATTCTGGATGCTCCAAGCACATGACCGGAAGGAGGAAGTTTCTCACGAACTACAAGGAACAATATTGCGGAGACGTGAGATTCGGGAACGACAACAAGGCACCGATTTAGGGCTACGGCGACATTGTCCAAGACAAGATCACAATAAAGAAAGTTTCATACGTTGCGGGATTGGGACACAACCTGTTCAGTATCGGCGAATTCTGTGATAAAGATCTCGAGGTCAGATTCAAAGCCAAAAGGTGTAGCATCCTCACTGACGAAGGAACGAAGCTACTGGTTGGAACGCGAAAGACCAACCTCTACACCATCGACCTTGCAGCGCTGAAGACCGATAATTCTGTCTGCCTGATGTCAAAGGACAATTCCCAACAAGCATGGATTTGGCATCGACGTCTCTCGCACCTGAACTTCAAGAGTATCAACAAACTGGTGCTTGGCAGACACGTGAAAGGTATGTCTGATCTTCAATTCGTGAAGGATCAACTCTGTGGGGCATGCGAAATGGGAAAGATGAAGTGAGCGACGCACAAGCCGAAGGCCGCTCCGAGCACGTCCCGGTCCCTCGAACTTATCCACATGGATTTGTGTGGACCAATGCGTGTTCAGAGCATCAACAAACGCAAGTACGTCCGGGTAATGGTGGATGATTTCTCATGCTACACATGGGTCATGTTTCTACGCTCAAAGGACGAAACTCCGGAGCTGATTATCAACCATCTGAAGACCATCCAACTGAACCTTCAACAGCAAGTTCAGTCTATCAGGACCGACAACGGGATGGATTTCAAAAATCAAACGGTGAACGAATACCTGACTTCAGTCGGTATCTCGCAAACCTTCTCGGCTACACGCACTCCTCTACAAAACAGAGTGGTGGAAAGACGCAACCGTACCCTCGTCGAAGCCGCTCGCACGATGCTGTCTCAATCTAAGCTGCCATTATTTCTCTGGGCCGAAGCGGTGTCAACTGCATGCTACACACAAAATCGCTCCATCATCAATAAGCGGTTCAACAAGACACCGTACGAGATCATGAACAACCGCGTTCCGAACATCAAGTACTTCCATGCGTTCGGATGCACGTGCTACGTCCTCAACGACAAAGATAATCTCGGCAAATTCAGTCCAAAGGCGGACGAAGGAGTTTTCATAGGATACTCCATGCAGGCTAAGGCGTATCGTGTTTACAACAAATGGACCAAAACCGTTACTGAAAGTGTAAACGTGACATTCTACGAAGCCGCAGACTTGGCTTCTGAACATATAAGTTCAGAACCCAGTTGAACTGGTGTGCTAGCTTCCGAACTTTCACGTTCGGGATCTGCACAAACGACAGTAAATCCGAATCACACATATACGTCGAATGCTCAACTTCCTGATTTAGATTTACTGTTTCAATATTTTTATGATGATATGTTTAATGTTTCTTCCCCTCGTGTCTCAGTGCAACCACGTATTGAAGCTGCTCAAATCGAGGATTCAGCGAATCTCTCCAGTCCGCCGCCTTCGACCAGCACTCCAACACTCACACTGGAGACATCTCAACCATCATCATCAACATCATCTGATACAACCACCCCCCGGAGGAACCAGTACACAAGACGGAGATCACTCCTGAAGATTCTTCCTCTACTACAATCATTGATCAGCCTCTACATTCCTCGGAAGCAGAATTTGCTCAACCTTCGACGAATCCACCAACGTCTCCTCCGAGAAATCAACCTGCTACACTTGAAGCCGTACAAGACCTTCCGACCGGTGGATACGTGGATCCGGACACATCTCACTCCACTTAGCAGCCGCTTCCACACAGCACCAAATGGACAAGAGCTCATCCCCTGCACCAAATTATCGGTGATCCGAGTACTCCAGTACAAACACAAGGCGTATCGGCCAATTTATGCCTCTTCTTTGGATTCCTGAGTAAGATCGAGCCTACCACCGTCCGCGAAGCACTCGAAGATCCGGACTGGGTCATGGCCATGCAAGAGGAGCTCAACCAATTCGAGGCCCTCAAAGTATGGCGACTTGTCCCACGTCCATCTCACAAGACGGTGATCGACACTAAATGGATATTCAAGAACAAGAAGGACGAGGACGACATCATCATACGAAACAAGGCGCGTCTTGTGGCCAAGGGATACCGTCAACAAAAAGGGATAGACTATGATGAGACATACGCTCCGATGGCACGAATCGAAGCAATACGTATGTTCCTTGCATACGCCGCGCACAAGAACCTCATGGTCTTCCAAATGGAAGTGAAGACCGCATTCCTCAACGGCGAACTCAAGGAAGAAGTGTACGTAACGCAACCGGACGGGTTCGTGGACGAAAAGAAGCCTGACCATGTCTACATACTAGACAAGGCGCTCTACGGTTTGAAGCAAGCTCCATGGGCCTGGTATGATACGTTATCAAAGTTTTTAATAAAGTCAGAATTTTCACGAGGTAAAATCGATACAACTCTCTTTATTAAAAATGAAAAAGGTCATATAGTGTTAGTTCAAGTGTATGTCGATGACATAATTTTCGGTTCTACTAACCCACAATTTGCTAAGAACTTTGCCAAATTAATGGGAATTTTTTTCAAAATGAGTATGTTGTGTGAGATGAACTTTTTCCTTGTTCTTCAAGTTAAACAACTGTCGACCGGGATATTCATAAATCAAGCCAAGTACATCCGGGATATTCTTAAGAAATTCCAGATGGAACAGTCCTCACCGATGAAAACTCCCATGGCACCCGGTACAAAGTTACACGCCGATCCTAACGGAAAGGATGTGGAAGCTAAAACGTACTGGGGAATGATTGGTTCTTTAATGTATCTAACTGCTAGTAGACCGGACATCATGTTCTCGACATTTCTTTGCACCTGGTTTCAGTCAAAACTAAAAGAGTCTCACTTAATCGATGTTAAATGAATTTTTCGTTATTTACGCGGTACTGCTGATCTTGGCTTATGGTACCCGAAAGAGACAGGTTTTGAGCTGTCTGCATACTTTGATGCAGACCACGCGGGCAACATGATGGATCGGAAGAGCACATCGGGTCATATGCAGTTCTTGGGCGACAGTCTGGTGAGTTGGGCATCCAAGAAGCAGCAGTACGTCTCTACATCGACTGCCGAGGCGGAATACGTGGCTGCTGCAAGCTGCTATTCTCAGGTGATATGGATGCGCACACAACTCAAGGACTACAGCTTTGCATACACCAAGGTGCCTATCTACTGCGACTCGAAGAGCGCTATTGCAATATCAAGCAATCCGGTCCAGCATACCAAGACGAAGCACATAGACGTTCGGTACCATTTTATCAAGGATCACGTTGAAAGAGGTACAGTCGAACTCTACTTTGTAAATACAAAACATCAGTTAGCAGACCTGTTCACAAAACCCATGGACGAAAAACGCTTTAATTATCAAGTGTCCAAGTTAGGTTTGCTAAATCTGAAGACTTGATCTGATGGTGTGCCCGATACAAGTTCCATACATCTCCGAGAAACTGTCTAGTCATCATCTGCTGTTCACACTCCAGATGATCGAGCATACACTTTCTCGCATCTGTATTCTACTTGTATCAGTTACATTGTTAGGATGAATCTCTGTATTAATTAGGTAGATTTCGTTTGTTCGCTTTCTTTCCACGTGTGTTTCCTTTTCTGTTAATTACTGTCGTCTACTTTAAATAATGATATCCGTGCTTTCACAAGTTGTTCATGTGTTCAGGAGGAGCACGGACAAGTATCAGGTAAGTTACTTCTATTATTGAGGGGGAGTGTCACACACAATTCTTTTTTAACTTTCAGAAAAGTTTTTTTTGAGTGTGTATGGACATTCCCGAGTGCACTTCACATTACACTCCGTGCACATTCCGAGGGAGAGCAAACTTTAGTTGCTCCTCATTTGAGGGGGAGCGTCACACATTTTTCTTAAAAGTGTACAAGCTTTTGTGTGTTAGGTCGTCTCCTGCCTCATTCAAATGCATGTTCCGATGGGGAGCAGGGAAATACCCATGCAAAAATCGAGGGGGACCATGGAATTTTTTTTACAAAGAAAGGGACAAAATTGGAAGTTTTTTGGACTTTCCGGACACTTACTCGGTAAGTGCCCGGGTAACCATAAGTTACCGGGTACACTTACCGGACCGGGTAAGTTACCGGGTAACTTATCCGGTAAGTGCGTCCCTATATAAGCCATCCGGACACCATTCTATTCTTTTTATCCGGATTCCTCGTAAACTCTCTCTTAAACCCTCTCGACACACACGCAACCGGTCACTCTCAGATTTTTTTCATTCGTGCTCCATTTTGCACAAAATCACAGGTATGTGCTCCTAATCATCCGTCGATCACTTTGTATCATTTGCTTCACTTTTCACCGACGATTTTAATCGATTTTAGGATCGACCGAGGGTTTCTAAACCCCATTTTGGGTCGGTTCGCACTCTGGCCGAAGTTTGTTTTCCAGACCCCGATTAATCGTGGTTTGTGACGGATATTTGCACTTAGAACTATCTAAACCATGTAGGTTTAGTTTTTGATGATGGTTTTACTCGATTCGGGTACCCCGATAAGTCGCCCGGGAACCCTAGTTCACCCGGTAACCATCTTATTGTCCGGTAACATTCATGTTACCCAGACACCATCATCGCACCCGGACACATTGACTCCCGGTAACCCATGTCGTCCGGATACCTAAATATCCGGTAAGTTCGACAATCCGGTAAGTCCAATGTCCGATAACTTTTGATTATCCGGTAACCTACACTTGACTGGTAACCCAATCCTATCCGGTAACCTACGATTATCTGGACACTCCATTTATCCGGTAACCTTTGTATCCGGTAAGTGTATGTTTGTCCGGTAACTCTCCTTTACCCGGAAACCTCTTTTTATCCGGTAAGTCCTATATGTCCGGATACCCTCCGGACACTGCTTGAGTCCTGTACCTTTGCCAAATTTTCAAACATTGTCATTCCCAATGTCCTGCACGTACTGCCAGTCCTCAATCACCCGCTGATTGAGCCACTCAAATGCTAAGGTACGCATATTTTCCGATTTGATCACGTCCAAGCTCTAACTCTACGTTTTTCAGGTATACTTATGGAGGATCAACAAGATCAACAACAAGCGAACATTCCTCCTCAAGAGAAATTTATTGATGAGGCGGCCGACAATGCATTGGTTCCCGAGGACCATGGCATTGAGATTTCACTGAACAACCACCATCTTGACGCTGCTGCATTCCGACCCACCCACTGAGTGGTCGTTGATATAATGCTCGGCCACCCGCTTCGCCGAGCACTGACCGCGACAACATACGTACCTGTCCTGTATGTATACCAAGTATGGCACGCGGCGAGAGTTGTCACTGCCAACAACACCCAGACCATCACGGCACGCATTGACAATCATCCTTTCACGCTAACACGGGAATCTCTTCGACGCATATTATCACTTCCGGAACCTACTGCCGGAGGTAACGCCGCATACGCCCCCACCGTTGATGACGTCACACTCTGCGCCGATATTCGTGCACTTGGATACCAACACGCTCTCGATCGTCCATCCGCATTCAATCGGAAGTACATCGCCCCGGTCTGGTACATTCTGTTCTCGATCCTGAACCGGTGTCTATCCTCCCGATGGAAGGGGATAGACCAGTGCACCATAGATTTCCTACGCTTAATTCACGCTGTGTGCTACAACCGACACACAGACTACTCAGCAATCATTTGGCGTGAACTGGTGCAAGCCATCCGACAGACTGGTGGATCCAAAGAAAAATGCCTCCCATTTCCGCGCTTCTTTTCTCTGGCCATCCGACAACACATGGGGGCGAATCAACTTATCCCGAGGCGTATCAATCATCCGGTATGTCCTCAGTTCAATTTACAGTACTTAGTGATTCGTAATCCACCTGATACCTCGGCCATGCCTATCCCAGAACACCTACTTGCACACGCGGACCCTAATGCACCGAGTGTAAAAGAGTATAGGAGAGAGTTAGGGAATTCCATGGTCCAGCCAGAGCCGGAGGGACCTCCCCAGGGACATAAAACCGAGCGACGTGAGGGTCCACGAACGAGAGGTGGTAGAGTCTGGGTAGCTGGGGCTCCCGGACGGGGTGTATTGAGAGTGCATGGGAGGGGAACAGGAACGGGCGGTATATTGGATATGCAAGCCAGTACTACCCACTCCAGCCAAGCCGGAACAAGCCACCAACCTTCCATTCCCACCATCCGAACCACGACCGAAGCAGGACCGTCGACTACACTACACGAGGTCCCGGTCGTCACTGAAACCAAAAGACCTTCACTTCGCCATGATACGGAGGTCTACATATCTGACCCTCCTTCGCCTACCAGACAGGTTGAAGAAGTGGAATCCGACTCCACCGAATCCGATACGAACCGTGCCATACGCGCATCCTTAATACCACCCCGTATCGGACCACACCCACCGTTGATCGAAGGAACCCCACTCATCCCTACTACCCGGCCTATTACGGGAGATACAAGGAGAGAGGAGAGAGGAGAGAGTATTAGTTGTAAATCCAGAAGAGGTGAGACAGAGTGAAGTCAGATCTAAAAAGAATCATGAGAGATTAAGCCGTAAAAATAAAGAGGCTTCAGAGCGAATCCAAACCGGTGTCGCACAGGTAGCCACATCTGCTATCCCATCTCATCCGTTGGGATGGGGTATTGAAGAATCCGCCGTGGACCTAGCCGCGCAATTGCACGACCTCCATGGCCACTCATCCGTTTCTCAAAAGACGGATGTTTCACTTTTGCACAGGGACTCAACACAACTTCTACCAATCTCTCACTTAGAGAGTATTGGTATTGAAACAAGACAACAGCCTCCCCCGGTCTCGCCTTCTTTCAAAGCACCATCGAGTCTAGAGCCACTTGAAATAGTACATTCTTCGGCTAGGACACAAGATGAGATTCTACAAATCGGTGCTCTTCGTGACCCGATCGGAACATCCGTAGTGTCTCCGCCTTTAAGCGGAACGCGAGGATCCGAAGGAAATCCTACCACCGCCACACCATCGCCAACCGTGAACGTAGATGGTTCTACCTCTAAGGTAGATGCCTCAACGGGTAATCTAAGTGATCCCGGAGTTAAGTCACCCGACGTGATGTCAAGGGAATATCTGGACGGCGCCCTAAAGGCTGTCCGAGAGGCAATGGAGCAGCAGTTCACCACTGAGCTCGACAAACTCAAGAGCCTGATCAAAGGAAAAGAGAAGGTAGTCGAATCTGAATCCGCATCAACACAACCACCGGCTCCCGCTCAGCCATCTTATTCGGTGGATACGCTCATGACTATGCTTCTAGCTCAGCTGCTCCAGCATACCGACACCGATGCCTCTACTGAAGCGGACTTGGTATCAGTTCTACGTTCCTAGGTATCTGCTCCTTCATCATCCATTACCACCAGATTGGACCAGCTTGACACGACTCTCAAGGACGTTCAACAAGCGCTCAAAACGTTGTCCGAAAGAGTCGGTTCACTCGAAGACACCTGCAAAAGTCAAGCTGGCGGACTCAAGAGACGGCACGATGACCAGGATGATCCTGGTCACCGTGAGGGGGAGAACAAGAGACTACGATTGTCTGAGTCCGCCCCAATCATCACTGAAACAACCGTGGTTCAACCGAAACCATCAACTGTGGCAACTGCAACAGTGGACATCTCAGACGACGAAGACCCAATGGTTGAAAACCCCGAGGGAGAAACACAGGAATTGGTCATTTATGATGCATCAGATAGGCCCGCACTTAATCTGATTGATCCAGATTCCGAGATCGACCCCGAGACTGAAAATGCATGGTACGAAAAAGCCGCCAGTGCAATAAATCTCCAGGTAAACTTGATCTTTCCTACTGATGAAGACGACAACGTTGATTATGACCAGATTCTGCTACCAAACCTGTATGGTACACTCGTTCACACTACTCAGGCTCCCGAGACTTCAACTGCTGCAAATTCGACATCTCCTCAACAACCAACAGCTTCAGATCATCCTCCTCCTCAACTGCAACAAATCCGATGGGAGAAGATCATGATCCTTATTCCTCACCTGGAGGAATCACTGAAGCTATACGTTCACAGGTTACGCCCCATCAAGCCAACCTTTTGCCTTGGGATTTCCAGCTCCCACCCGAAATACCAAAGCCAGTACTTAAACGCCATGAAGCAGTGTCTGCCAGTTAGCCAAGTCCGAACTAAGCACAAAATCTTTGAGGTGCTCAACATCCAAACCGGCCGAATCCTTAAAGTCATGTTTCCAGTGTTCGTCGTTCGACGAGAAGACGAAAATGAATGGACATTTTCCGAAGCTGACTTCAAGAACCTCAGACCGTTCGACTTCCAAGCTATACTGAAAGACCTCCGAACCAGAACCATCCGACCACTTCATGTAACCAAAGCGCTCGAGGCTGTCCGTCGATTCCTGAATCGCACAATTATGATGTCCTACCTCACAGACTTCCAAATGGGAATCTAGAACAGAGCAAAGAAGGTAAACCTGTTGAAACCGAATCTGAAAGCGCCCGAGCTGAAGATGTATCCCGAGAACGCACTGCTTCTAGAACCGGAATTTGGGATAGTATACCTCAACGATCAGAAAGAAAAGAGGTTTCTCCGCTTCAGCCAGGTCAACAGATTCTGCGATGGCACTCTCCTCAAAGTTAAAGATGCTCTTCGTAACATCATCACTTACGAATCCGAAAATCAAAAGGTTTTGTATGTTCCCAACTCAAATGAGACAACCGCACGAAATGCATTAGAAGTGATAGAAAAACGCATCGACTACCTCCGAGCTATCCGAATGTTCGAGGTCCACTTTGCGCTCTGAAAGAGATACGTCGAGAACTGGCGCGAACTCGAACTTCAATTCAAAGGGGGAGATTGTTAGGGTCAAAATCAGGTTGAATAGAAGTTCAAGGGCTAAACTGTTAATTATCTATTTTGAGCCTTTATTGTGTAACGGGCCATGGGCTTGAAGTCATGGGCCCATGGTATATAAAGTGTTTTAGCTTTAGATTTAAGGCTAGTTGTCAATTTACACTTTCGAAATCGCATTGTAATTCTCTCAATATTGTAAGTGAATTGGATGACCATTTGAAATCATATTGTTCTGTTTCATATCTATTGATTTCTATTGTTCGTTGCACTGATCTGGAACTCACAACGCCTCTAAATACTCCACCCAAAAATGTTATTTCCACTTCTCGACTCTTCTCTCAACCCTGAGGAGTCCCACCGCTAGAATGACCTGATATACATGTCATTTTAAGAAAAGGTTGTTGGGTAAAGCCTAGTAAGAACAAACAATTATATTAGATAATTATAATAAAATTCATTGAAATGTAATGCGGAAAAATCATAACATTAACCTTTGGTAGAAAATCAACATTTACACAATACCTCATGCGTTGACGAGGGAGACCCGTTTGCCATAATCAGTGACGGAACACAAAAGTAAGTCAGTTGACATATTAGAAAAACCAAAGACATATGTCATAATCAAATTGGATATCAAGCTCAACTCCTCTAAGTCTATTGCTTGTGGATTACCAATTTCAACCCTTCTAGGTCTATACATTGAGTAACCAAATCCAAGAAAACAAACAAGCACATTAGGATTACACCTTACTCCTCATGGGACAATACCCGATCATACGGGTCCATATCTTACTTAGCATGAGACCCAATGCCTATTCCATGCTACAATGAGAGAAACTATCGTCTCATCATTGAACATAAAGACTCAAATGCCTATGGATCCAGTACACTAAAACAAAAAAATCATAACAAGTTCGGCATATACAATAATAGCCCTATTGGGCTTGACACTAACTTGATTCTTGAAAGGTTGGCTCGGCTACTACATTTGCTTTACCCGGTTGGTAGAGCAATTCACAATCGTAATCCTTAAGTAGTTCCAACACCCTTCGTTGCCTCACGTTCAACTCCTTTTGATCAAAGACATATTTTAAACTCTTATGGTCTGTCTACAACGTACATTTCATGCCGTAAAGGTAGTACCGCCACAACTTTAAGGCGAACACCGCCGCCGCTAACTCCAAATCATGAGTAGGATAATTGTTTTCATGAAGTTTGAGTTGTATCGATGCGTAGGCAATCACCTTTCCCCTTTGCATCAATACGCAACCCAAGCCCATCTTTTTATGCGTCGCTATAGACCATGAAGTCTTCCGATCCTTCGGGCGAGGATAGGCTTGGAGCTTCACATAACTTCTTTTGTAATGTTCGGAACGCCTTCTCTTATGCCTCGGTCCAAATGAACTTTACATTCTTCCGAGTGAAAGTTGTCAATGAAGAAGCAATCTTGGAAAAGTCTTGAATAAATCTCTAGTAGTAACCCGCTAATCCCAAGAAACTTCGAATCTCCAATGGACTTTTGGGAGGTTTTCCAATTCATCATGGCCTCGATCTTGGAAGTATCCACCTTTACCCCATCTCGGGTGAAAACATGCCCTAAGAATTGGACCTCTTCCAACCAAAGGTCACATTTGGATAATTTTGCATATAACTTCTCCCTTCTTAGAACTTCTAATAATTTTTGAAGATGTTGCTCATGTTCTGATCCGTCCTTAGAGTACACTAAAATATCATCTATGAATACCATAACCGATTTTTTGAGGATTGGTCAACACACTCGGTCCATCAAATCCATGAACACCGCCGGTGCGTTAGTCAAACCAAAAGGCATTACCAAAAATTCGTAGTGATCATAACGCGTCCTAAATGTCGACTTTGGGATAGAGTCCTCCTTCACCTGGACATGATGATAGCCCTAACGTAAATGGATCTTTGAGAAGCATCCCGCTCCTTGAAGTTGGTTAAAGAAACCGTCGATCCTAGGGAATGGGTACTTGTTCTTCATGGGTACCTTGTTTAACTCCTTATAGTCTATGTACAATTTCATCGTCCCGTCTTTCTTCTTTATAAACAAGACAAGCGCTCCCCAAGGTGACGAGCTCAGTCTCACAAACCCCTTCTCTAGAAGTTCATGAAGTTGCATAATCATTTCTTGCATTACGGATGGAGCTAAACGATAGGGGCCTCTAGCGATTGGGGCTGCTACCGGAACTTAATCTATCTTCAATTCCACTTGACGATCGGGCGGTAAATAGGGAAAGTCTTCCGGAAACACATCGAGAAACTTGCAAACCACCTTTACGTCCTCGAGCCTCTTCTTTTCATGTTTGGCATCGACTGCATATGCCAAGAAAGATGAACACCCCTTAGGTAAACATTTACGCACCTTGATCATGGAGATAATCGCCACTTCTACCTTTCTCCTCTCACCATATACAGTTAGCACTCCTTCGTCCGAAGTTGGGATACAAATTAACTTCTTTGTGCATAAAATCTTGGCTTGGTTTATCTTTACCAAATCCATCCCGATTACTACATCAAATCCTCCAATGACCATTGGCATCAAATAAATTGGAAACTTCTATCCTTCGATCTCCAAGATACAACCCCTTGACACATCCCGAACTATAAACTGACCATCGTTCGCTATTTCTACCACTATGGCGTCCTCAAGACTACAAGTGGTCATAGACAACTTTTGGCAAAAGGAATTCGACACAAACGAAAATCTGGCACCTGAATCAAATAATACATGTGTAGGTAAAGAGTTTAGGAGAAATGTACCCGACACCGCATCTATCGATGCCCTTGCCTCCTCGATTGTCACTTGAAAAGATCTTCCTGACGCTCTCGGAACCACTTTCTTTCCCCCGTTTCCTCCGGCCTTCAACTTTGGGCACTCACCTCTTAAGTAGCCCGGCTCCTTGCATTCAAAACAATATTCCCCTTGATTGGACAATCCTTGAAAGAGTGGTCGGTCTTGACACACTTGTAGCAATTTGTGGGAACACCTTTCATGGACCAAAGTGTTTGCTTCGGATTTTGGAACACCACCTAGCCTCGCGTCTAGGATCGTTTCCTCGGTGATGGTTGTTGACCGGTCTTGACTTCTTGGAGGGCATGGATATTCCCTCCCACTTCCTCTTCTCTAACATTCTACCAGTTTCTTCCCTACCTCAATTGTAGGCATCCTCCATAAGTTATGCTTCTTCAATCTGTTGGTTCCCAGATTCACGTCGTATCACGATAATGGTAGTTAAATAGACAGCGGAAGCATTTAAATATAAAGCCATTAAAGTGAGTGATTGTATGAGACGATATGTAAACTGTGATATCAAATATAGAACAGGAATATGATAACAAGATCAAATAAGAAACGCTGCTCGTATATTAATAAAGATAACACCAAGAACAAGATCAATGGTGTATCAAGAAATCACAGAGACAATATCGTACGGGGTAGTGCTATGAGGATATGACAGTGTGTGCTTTTACAATTGTGGAAAACTATTCTTCCAAAAGCTTACAATTGTTTGTTCCACTACCTCGCTATATATAGCCTCATAAAGTGTAGACAGTGTACTATCGTACCCTGGAATGACACGTGGAAAGTGTGTCTCCAATCTTTAGGGCATACGTGGAAAGGTGTGGACACGTATCTGACACTTCGGATTTCTACGAGACTTAGGCATAACAGAGGTCTTCACTTCAACAGAGCGTGTTATGACAGAACTCTGTTGGTCTTCGGGTATGAACAGTTCTTCTGTTGATCTTCTGCCAGAGCTCTGTTGAGCTCCGTTGGTTCCACCAGAACTCTGTTGAGTTCTGTTGGTCTTCTTTGTTGGTCTTCTAAGTCTTCTGCTTTATCTCTGTAGGTCTTCTGACTTGGTTTTATTTTCAATACTTTCATTTTACAGATACTTGGAGCTAACAATCTCCCCATAAGTATTGAAAATAAAAAATTGGAAATGACAAGAGATTGAAAACAAAAGAACAGAGAACTTTACCCTCTGTTACCCTGTGCACTATTCTTTTAAGATTTTACAATAGAAAGAACAAGTACAATCAAGCGTAATTATCTCCCCTAAGGATTCTGTCGAATCTTCTGATTAGCTCACGGAAGTCAAGCATCAGATTAATTATGTTGATGAAGGACCTTTGCTGTTCTTCCGGACACTTGTTCCTCGGGAGACTTTGAACTATGTTTTTGAGATATGCTAGCGACTCACTTGTGTACTTATGAGCTTCAGCAGATCTGATGGCTTTCTTTGTCCCTTTTTGTCGGCAGATAAAGACTGGAGGATCTTCAACTACAGTTTCAGTCCTAAAATGTCGATAGCCCTCAAGATCTTCGTTTGGTGGTGCAATCGCCAGTTTCTCAATTTCAAACTCTATGCCTAGCTGAAAATCTGTCTGAGTTCTGAGATTGATGTGCTCTTGCATAGCTAGTTTGACTTCAGGTAAGGCTGTTCTTGCTGGAGTATATCTGTCAGAGAAGTTCAAGCAGTAGGCATGAAGCATAGTTAGATCGTACGGATTTAGAAGGACAAGATCGTTGTCGTTGAAGAATTCGTTCTTTCCTTCTGTTGATTCCACAGTGTACTCATGATAGGTCATTCTGTTGTGCTGGAACTTCGTATGCTTGATGTCTAGGATTCTCTTGATACTGAAGTGTGAGTTGATGTTTCTGTTCAGATTGGACTTGTTTCGGATGAACATCCGCCTTGCTTCAGTAATGGTGTTTATTCTGATTGGGTTAAGGTAAGGATTTATGGGTACGGCATTTGCAGGAATGATATCTCTGTCAGCATAAAGAAATGCAAATACCGTTTCCAAGGCAGGTTTATCGGTGTGTTGGGTGGATGATTCTGGGTTTTGTTCTGGTATCATTGGGTTTGGGTCTTCATGAGTTTCATCCATAAGAGTATCGATATGAACATATTCTTGAGCAGCTTCTGTTTGGCTTTGTTCATCGGCAGAGATTGGGATTGATCTCTCTGGTTCAGTCCTTGGTGAAGTAGGAGGGGTATCCAGGCAGATAATCTCTGGTGGTTCTTGTGTTGACTCTTCTGTCGGTTTGATGACTCGATCTTTGAACATGTAGTCGAATTCCACCGTAGGTATATCTTCTTCTGTTATCCCCATATCTTCTGTTAATTTCTCTTTGCCTCTTTCAGTAGGCATTTCAGCCTCTCTCTCTTCTTCTTTCTCTGTCTCTGTTTCTTTCTCCTTTTCTTTCTCTTTCTCTGTCTCTTTCTCTTTCTCTTTCTCTGTCTCTTTCTCTTTCTCTTTCTCCTTCTCTTTCTCCTTCTCCCCCTTTTGTTGACCCGAGGACTCACCCAAATTACTATCTGATGCAGCATCGTGGAAATCATCATCATCATCAGAGGAGTCTTCATCAGAGAGTCTGGAGACAATGGGTGAGAATTGGTCAACAAACTTACGTCTTTTGCCAGAAGGCTCTCCCTCTGGTGCTTTCTCAGCAGATCGTTTCTGTATGACAGATTGTAAGATTGCATCTGTGAAAGTAGGAACTGCTTTCTTCAAGGTGTCTTCCACTTCTGCTGCATCACCTCTGATTTCCTCGACTTGGCTCACAAAGTTGAATTTGTGGGAGTCCAGTGATTCCTTCACAAGTGCTTCTGTTGCCTGGGCTTTCATGACAAATTTGGACGAGATTGTCATCATTTTCTTTACGACGTCCCTTCTGAAGTCGCCCATTTGACCGACTGTCATTGGCAAACTGTTTGGGTTGGGGCTGGAGATGTTGAGAGGATCAGCATCTGACGTTGTGGCTTCTTTTATGGATTTCTTAACAGAGTTATCAATGAGCTCTGTCAAGGTTCTGATGTTGGATTCTGATAGGATAACTGTTGGGACTGGCAGAGTTCTGTTCATTTGAGCTGTATGGTTGTCGATCACAAGTCTTTTCAGGTCAGCTACTTTTGTCGATACCTTTGTGTTCTCTTCTGCTCTGACGGTTCTTAGATCTGCTATCTCTGTAGCCAGTCTGCCAATTTCCTCTCCTCTTGTCTGTTCAGCTTCTGTTCTGATCCTTTCAGTGTCAATGTATTTCTGATGAAGTTCGGCATATTTCTCTGACAGTTTCTGCAGTTCGTCTCTGAGAGAAGTATTTTCCTTGAGGATCAGTTCCTCCTTTTGAGAATTGATAAGTTTATACTCATTCAAGGAGTTGTTGATACTATCACAGAAGCTTGTGAACTCTGTTTTTGTGACAGTGTCAACGGGGGTAACCCTGGTACCAACTAATGGATCCAGTTCTGCCTCGAGTTCAGAGGCGCCTGCGTCAAGAGTTGTTTTGATGTTGGCTCTTGCAGGACTTCCACATGATCCTTGATGTTCCTTTTGAGGGGAATCACCTACAGGTGTTCTGATCAGAAGTTCCTCCTCCAGCTCAGGTTCTGAGGAAGGAAATCTGATATGATGAGAAGCATTTGGATCAAGCAAATGTTTCCCTTGTGCAACTAAGGTCTCATACTGTCCCTGAGTCGGACAGATGCTACGTGAGATTACAAAAATCTCGGGTCTATGTTGTGTTCCGACTACATGAGCCACAGAGGCATCATTATGTGTAGGTGACCTGTCGATGTTCTGGGGCGAATGAACATCACTAGCAAGACTAGCTTCCCCGGCTTCGTGCGTACCATAGGCATGAAGAGTTGCCTCTGATGGGTCTGGCTGGTTAAGGTTCGAGGTGTGCACCTCTGTTTCAATAATCCCTTGGTCTTGATCACCAGGATTAGGTAATGTGGTAGCACTGGGAGTTTGGTTAGGATCTCGCACAGATGTGTCAACTTGGACATCTTGTTCTATACTCACATTTCCCTCGGTTTCTAGGGTTTCAGAATTCTCTGGTGAGCTCTCTATCTCATGAATCTCTACACTGCTAGAAGGGTGCGATCTCTCTGTCACCACTTCTGCAGTCTCTTCTGCTCCCTCTTGAACAGTCTCCCTAGGGGATGCTCTGTTCACTACTTCCTCCTCCATTACTCTAGAGGAAGACCCCACTTCGGGTACTCTGTCCTCTGGTCTATTTTCTTCTTCTTCTATTTCCTCACTCGCACTCTCCACAGAAGGCTCAGAACCTAAATATGCTGGGGTTCTCACCTCAGGTTCTTGAGGTTGAGCAGCAGTTCTACAGTTTTGGATAGAGATGTGGGTTGGATTGATCAGAGCAAGCATTGTACCTGGAATTCTTCTGATGAAAGGGTAATCTCCTGAAGTTGTTGGTTGGAATCTTGCCATGGTCCAGACAGGAGTAGAACGACCCTGATGTGTCAGTTCCAGTCTGTCGAATGCCCTTCTGATCACCAAACTGATAAAGCGAGGAAACTTGATGGCTTTAAGGGATTTGTGTCTTCCAACTTCTCCACCTCTGGCTAGAGCAGTGGTTTTAGTGTTGACAACATCTAGAAGTGCATTGTAGAGGATCCCTGCATAGTTGAAGTTTCTGTTGAAGAACAGACCATACATGATTTCGAGGATTTCAGTGCTCGCTTGGTCTTGACTGCCGGATTTGCAGGTGAGGGTTCTGTTGAGGATTGAGAACATGAAATTCCACATTTGTGGTAGATTTTGTCTTCTGAAGGCTCCTATTCTCTCTAACTCTTTGTTGTAACCCAAAAACTTCACGAAGTCGAGAAGAACAGCAACAGAAGGTGGTTTCTCATAGGCATCAATACCTAGCTGTCTTTTGGTTTTCATCCCAAAAGTTCTTCTGGGAGTTCTTTCACGAATCCTTATTGTTCCTGATCCTCCATTACCAGAGTTGACACTTCCGACTATTCCGCTTCTGACGCCGTCTTCAATGTATTGGCATGTGGTCCACCATTGTTGGACATATATTGCAGGAAGATGATCGTCAAAGGCTGTTAGGGCTGTAAAAACTTCTGAGTTTCGGAAAAACTCAATATAGATGTGGTAAAGGGGTAAATAGAGTGCTGGATTGGGATCAAAGCGGTAGTTGTTATCAGCCAACTCGTATGGTAGAATAACGATGTTATCTACGGGTTCGTTGTTACTGGAATCATCAGAGTTCTGGGGTTGGTTTTGGGGTTCAGCCATTGTTGCAGGTTAGGGTTTTTCTTGAGAACCACAAGGTATAGGTTTCTGAGAGGGAAAAGATGAAGGGTTTGAAATGGTTGTTAAGCGTAAGAGTGAAATGGGTTGAAGTTGGGTATTTATACGGGAAACATGTGGGTGGGGAAACAACGTAGGGACTGTAGGCACTTGAGTGTCAGAAAGTGGAACGGCCTGAACAGTGTATCGTGGGAACACCTAGTGGTTTGTCTTTCAATCAGAGGATGCCACGTAAGATTTTGTTCTTACAATCGTAGGACAAGTAAACAGTCACGGTTAGAGATATGCGGGTGACAAGTGGGTGATTTTCAAAGAATGACCCGCATCTCTGCTGACGTGTTTCTGATGACGGGGCAGAGAAACTAACAGAGCTCTGGTGGAGCTCGGTTATTTTCTTTCTCTGTTGAAATGATCTTTTCAACTTTGCTCAGTGACCAATCATGTTTCACCTTTACCCAAAAACATTTTTAAAATTCTGTATCTGATGTGAAGAATCAAAGAACAAGGACAGAATTGACCAACAATTTTCAACAGAGATCTGATGAGAAACAACAGAGGCTCTGGTGAGAATATCAGGGTTCTGCTAAGTTCGACTTTCTCAAAAGAATTTCATCATAACAGGTTTTCCCTCTTTCAAAAAGATTTTTCTTTCAAGATCAAGAGAGCCAAGTCATATGAATTTGAAATAAGAATTTTTTTTTTGACTTGCTCCCCCTAAAACCATGCATTTTTTCTTTTATAAGCTCCCCCTAGAAATATGAGCTTAAAAAAAACTTGCTAAAAGAAATATTTACAGAGATATATACAAACGAATTCACTGGAAGCTTGTTGAAAAAGTATGTTTTACAGAGCTCTGGTGAATGACAGAGGCTCTGTTGAACTATCCTACCCAACTATTTTGACAGATCTCTGGTAGGAACATCAGAGTTCTGTTGAGTGATAAATAGTGTTAGGACATGTTCAGCATACCCAATTTGCTGATTAAGAAGTTAAATCTCCTTTCATCAAGGGCTTTTGTAAAAAGATCAGCAAGTTGGAAGTCTGTTGAAACGAAATACATTTCAATAGTCCCTTTTTCAACATTATCTTTTATGAAGTGATACCTTATATCGATATGCTTGGTCTTTGAGTGTTGAACTGGATTAGCTGTGATTGCTATTGCGCTTTTGGAGTCACACAAAATTGGAATTCTGTCATACTCCAAGCCGTAATCCTTGAGTTGAGTTTTCATCCAGAGAACTTGAGAACAACAACTAGCAGCAGCAACGTATTCTGCTTCTGCTGTAGAGGTGGACACGCAGTTCTGTTTCTTGGATGTCCAACTTACTAACTTCTCTCCAAGAAATTGACAGCTACCAGACGTACTCTTTCTGTCGTTCTTGCATCCTCCATAGTCTGAATCTGTATATGCTACAAGCTCGAAACCAGAATTCAGAGGATACCAGAGACCCAAAAATTGAGTCCCTTTCAGATATTTAAATATGCGCTTGACGGCAGAGAAATGCGAAACTTTAGGATTAGCCTGAAATCTAGCACAGAGACACGTTGCAAACATTATATCGGGTCTACTGGCAGTTAAGTACAGAAGTGACCCTATCATACCTCTGTAGTTCTTGACATCTGTTGGTTCACCATTAAGGTCAGGGTCAAGCTTAACTCCAGTGGCAATAGGAGTTTTCATTGAATTTGAGTTGTTAAAATTGTACTTTTTCAAAATGTCAGAGATATATTTGGACTGACTTATGAAAGTCCCTTTGTCGGTTTGTTTTACTTGTAAACCAAGGAAGAAAGAAAGTTCTCCCATCATGCTCATTTTGAATTCACTTTTCATCAAATCCTCAAACTTATCACAGTACTCTTGCCGTGTTGACCCAAAAATAATGTCATCAACATATATTTGTACCAGAAGTATATCATTCTTGTATCTCCTAAAGAATAGAGTTTTATCGACAGTACCTTTCTCAAAGTGATTAACCAACAGAAAATTGGACAGAGTTTCATACCAGGCTCTGGGAGCTTGCTTAAGCCCATACAGAGCTTTGTCTAGCTTGTAAACGTGGTCTGGAAACTCCGAATTTTCAAAACCAGGTGGTTGCTGGACATAGACTTCTTCTTGTAGTCTGCCATTTAGGAAGGCAGATTTGACGTCCATTTGGTAGACCTTGAAACCCTTGTGAGCAGCATAAGCTAAGAAAATTCTGATTGCTTCTAGCCTAGCCACAGGAGCAAAAGTCTCGTCATAGTCAATTCCTTCTTCTTGACAGTATCCTTTTGCAACCATACGGGCTTTGTTTCTGATGATTATCCCATCTTCATCGTTCTTGTTTCTAAACACCCACTTGGTTCCAATGGCTGATTTGCCTTTTGGGAGTGGAACCAAGGACCAAACTTTATTTCTCTCGAATTCAAGAAGCTCTTCTTGCATAGCTTCGATCCAGTTTGGGTCTTCAAGTGCTTCAGAAATTCTTTTCGGCTCAATCATGCTCAAAAAGTTAACAAAGAAAGCTTCGTTGATTGTAGCCGATCTTGTCTTGACACCATCTTCAGCAGCACCAATTATAAGATGTTGGGGGTGATCCTTAGTCCATTTTGTCATGGGAGCATGGACAACAGGAGGGGTTTGTGCTTCAGATGAGAAAAGACGATCTTCAGCAACAGAGCTCTGAGGGTTGGTGCCAGGGTTCTGTGGCACACAACTCTGAAGAGTGGCCTCATTGCTCTGTGAATTGCCAACAGGGCTCTGCGAAGGTGAACTTTCAAACAGGGAGTTTCTGCCGATATTTGTTAGCAGAGGTGATGATGGCTCTTGTGTAGGTTCTGGTTGTGGTTCCTCGTTTCTCTGAATTATACCTGTAGACAGAGAAGTAGATGGTGAAATATTGGAGGGACCAGTAAGAGTTGTACCTGTCAGATTTTGTTCTGTTGAACTTTGAGCTTGATCTCCTCTGTTGATGTTGACAGAGGAATCATCATCATCATCGAAGAAATCGTCGAATAGGAGATTGATATCTTCTTCCCTTGATTTTGAAGAACTAGGCTTCTTCTGTTCTGTTGGTGTCCCCTCTGTTGATTTGCGATCAGAGGTACTTGATGTACTTTCATCAAAGGACACGTTCACGCTTTCTTGAATGACGCGAGTTCTGGTGTTGTAGACTCTGTAGGCTCTAGAGGTCAGGGAATAACCAATAAAGATTCCTTCGTCCGCTTTCTTGTCAAATTTACCCAGCTGTTCTCGGTCGTTCAAGACATAACATTTACACCCAAAAACATGAAAATATTTCACGTTTGGTCTTCTGTTATTGATGAGTTCATAAGGCGTCTTTTTAAATCTTTTCACTATTACAGCTCTGTATTGAACAAAACAAGCTGTTGAGACTGCTTCTGCCCAGAAGTTGACGGGAAGGACAGAACCGGCCAACATGGTTCTGGCGGCCTCTACCAGAGTTCTGTTCTTTCTCTCCACTACGCCATTCTGTTGTGGAGTTCTGGTAGCTGAAAAGTTTTGGGAAATTCCTTCTTCTGATAGATAAGAATCTATTCGAGTATTTTTGAATTCTGTCCCGTTGTCACTTCTCAACTTTTGCACTTTTAGTCCTAACAGAACCTGTATCCTTCTCAATAAACTTATCAGAATTTCTAGGACATCAGATTTTGCTCTGATGAACTCAATCCAAGTATACCTAGAATGTTCATCAATAAGCACAAGAATATACTTCTTGCCAGACAGACTTTGCACAGAGATTGGACCACAGAGATCCACATGAAGCATATGCAAAGGTCTTAAGCAATTGTGATCACTCTTGGTTATGTGTGAGGATCTTTTCATTTTTCCAAACTCACAAGCAGAGCATAGATGGTCTTTGTCAAATTTCAGCGAAGGAAGACCTTTTACCAAGTTCAATTTCACGAGTTTGTCAAGATTTGAAAATTTTAAGTGAGCAAATCTTTTATGCCAGAGCCAGGCATCTTCTTTGTTCAAAGAGACTAAACAGAGTTTCTCTGTTGTAGTTCCCTGGTTTGGATTAAAATTCATTTTATAAAGATTGCCTTTTCTGTCGGCTCTTAAAAGTTCTTGACCAGACTCAGAAAGTAATAATGAACAAAACTTCTTCCTGAAATTGACATCGAACCCATGATCACAGAGTTGACTTATACTGAGAAGATTATGATTTAATCCTTCAACATAAGCAACTTCGGAAACTGAAACACCACCATTTACCAGAGTACCATAACCTCTAATTTGTCCTCCATTGTCTCCTCCAAAGGTGACTGCACTTCCTTTTTTGTTCTTGAATGAAGTCAGCAGCTCCTTATTGCATGTCATGTGCCTGGAACATCCTGAATCTAGGTACCAGATCTGTACATGAGGCTTCTGCAAGACAGATTAGTTTCTTTTAGGTACCCATTGCATGATGGGTCCTTTCTTGTTAGGCTTTGATGGGTTAACAGTCTTTCCTACAGGCTTTTCATTCTTTGATGTTGTGCCAGAGGTTTTCTTCTGTGTGGTCTGATCAGTCTTGGGATTTATCATCTTTTGTGACTGATTCAGAACACAGTGAGGTCCATTCATATGATTTTGCAGTTTTCTTAACAGATGAACACAATTGCAATTGATGGAACATGAGGATTGATGCAAGTTGTTATTCAAGAATTGTTTATTAAATGGATTTTGATTCCGAAAAGCTCTAGGACCATGCATTCTGTTTGAACTATTCTTTGAGACAGATTCTCTTTTCTCAAAATTGATCTCTTGATTTCTACCAGAATTGGAAGTATGTCTGTCATTTACTATCCATTTTCCCTTCTGTTCTGGTGTAAATCTGATTGGTTTAAAAGTTGGAACAAAGGTGTTGTTAAGTAAAGTACTTGCCTTCACCCTACCTTTTACTTCTGTTGAGTTAGAAGCAAGAATTCTGAATTCTTTGTTATTAAACTCAGTTACCGGTATAAATCTTGATTGTTTCTTGAAAAATGATATGTCTTCTTTTAAATCAAAGGATCCAGCCGGTATCTGTTTAGGTTTGTGCAAAGCATTTGGTTGAGTACAGAAAATTTGCTCATCTACCTCAGGGTCAGAGTCACTGTCAGAGGCTAGAAAGTCTCTGGTGGCTCTGTTGGAGGTGTTACTCACAGAAACAGGCTTTGTAGAATCAGGTTTTGCAGTTTTAAACCTTCTCAACTTGGGTTTTAAAGCATCAGAAACAGCATTTTCTTTAAGAACTTTCATGAGATCTTCTTCAAAAGATGTTCTTATCGTTTCAGAAGTAGGAGAGAAGACTGGTGCTTCAGGGTTGAGCTTGCTCTGTGGTATTTCAACAGAGGATTCAGCCTCAGAAGTGACAGGCTTCTGTTCCTTGAAAGAATTAAAGTTGAAAATCTCTTTTGGATCCAGACTTTCGACAGAGTTAGGAATTAAGATTCTAGCTCTTCCTTGATCAAGAATAAACTTTGAAGATGGTTTAAGAACCTTGTCATGATCCAAGGAGTCATAGTTGACATTCCTAAAGTCAAGCCTTTTCGTCCTCTTGTAAACGTCCGAGGTTTTAATTCTTTTGAAAACAGCATTACCAGAGATAACATTCTCTTGGATTTTCCCAGCACAGAAAGTAGTCAACATAGATGTTTTCTTCTTTCCGTTCCAGGGAGCAAGGTCTGAGAAACCAAGACCTTGCGTATCCATCTGAGAATTTATCTTAACATGCACATCCTGTGCATCCTGATACTTTTTGATTTGAAGTTCTTTTCTCTGTAGGGACTGATGTAAGATTTCCCTTTCTTTTTGAAAAAAGTCTTTTAAAGCGACAGAGTTAAGTCTTTCATTCTCAGACTTCTTCATTTCTTCGGTTTTCTGTTTTAACAGATTTTCGTACTCTTTAACCTTTTTAGAAAAAGTACTTTTCTCTTTCTGCTGTAAGATCTCTAGCTCAGATTTCTCCTTGAAGATATCTTCCTTTTCTTGTTCCAAGAGAGTTTTCTCTCTCTTGTAGAAGGACAGATCCTTCTGAGCTAGCTTTCTTAGCTCTTTTTCCTCAGAAAGCTTTTGTTTCAGTAATTGAAATTCCTCAGTTAATTGCGAAACATGCATTTCCAGTTCTGAGTCAGACTTGGATTCGGAGGAACATACCTTGGCACTGGGTTTAATGGTCTCCAGCGCTCTGTCGTCTGGCTCTGTTACAGTAAGAGCGAATGCATGAGCTATATCTTCTTCTTCTGTTCTCCCTATTCGTTCTCCAGTCATCCAGTCAACCTCTGTCATACTTTCATCATCTACAGCAACATTGGCTTGCTCTGGTTCATCATCAGAGGATGAGTCAGAGATCCAATTCTCCATCTCGGCGACATAACTCCTTTCTCTGTAGTTGTACTTGTATTTGTTCTTGTAGTAGTCTTGATCTTTTACAAGTTTTCCTCTACAGTTAGCAGAGAAATGGCCAGGTTTGCCACATCTGAAACAACGACCATCGTTTTGGTTGATGGGTTGTGTAGCATCAGTCTTTTGTGGACCAGGAGCGTTGTACTTCTGTTGAGGTTGAGGTCTCTGTTCTGTCGGGTTTCTGTACTGGTGATTCTGTTGAGGTGCAGTATAACTTCTGTCACCTTTTTCTTCTCTTTCGTACCTTTTTCTTCTGTCAAATGTCCTGTTGCCAAATCTCTGGGTAAATTGTTGAGTTATTAACGCAAGAGATTTAGCAAAGGCATTTATATCACTATCCTCATCTGATGAACTCCTTTCATCATCACTTTCTGCAACCAAGCTCTTCTTCCCTTTCTTTTTATCTCTTTTCTTATCTCTGCTAGGGCCATCTCTGTTGAGTTTCTCTTCTGCTGAGTTCTTAGATTCTGAAGTCAAAGCGATAGGACCTGCAATGGTGGATTTGCCTTTTTGCTTGACAACATCCTTCTCTTGTGCGGCCAGAGTGCCATACACATCAGTAAGAGACCATGCATCTAAGTCCTAATTAGCTTGTAAAGACATGGACAGATTCAACCATTCATCATTTAAACTTTTCAAAAACAGAACATTGTTATCTTCCTTCGACCTAACAACCCCACACTTTTTACATTTGTTAATCAGAATATTAAATCTGTTGTAGGTCTGTTGTAAGGTTTCCTCAGGAAGTGCCTTGAAATCATTGTATTCATTTATACACTGGGTCCTTCTGTTCTTTTGGGTTTTGATACCACCCTCAAGTTGATTTAGAAGTTGATCCCAGATTTCCTTGGCAGTAACACATGAGTCTAGTTCTTGAAATATATCGTTCGGAATGGCCATAATCAGAAGTCTCACTGCTTTAAGGTCATTTTCCATTTTTCTCTTTTCTTCTTCGGTAATCCCAGTGGTTTTGGGTTCGAAGTGAGCAGGAATCTCATCAGTGGTTTCTGTTGCGGGTACACGTGGAACATAAACCATGGGTTGGAATGGTCCATTCGTGACAGATCGCATTAAGTCCTTATCCATTCCATCAAGGAAGTTGACCATCCTAATCTTCCATTGAGGGTATTCATCCCTCAGAAGAGTAGGAGGCTTGGTCAGAGAACCAGCAGTATAAATGGCGTTGATGTTTGCCATTTTTTGAAAAGAAAACAGAGTATGAGAGTTTCAAATGGTCTATAATGAGAATAAGCTAAAGTATGAGAAACAATAACCAATGAAATAGTAGAACAGATGTTTTAATCTAGACTGGAAAGCTTAGTATGATATTAAATGAACTGAGAAGATGTAAAATACTTTAAGCAGTAAAACAGAGTATAATGAGGCTTTTAAACACACACACAATCAACAACAGTGAATCAACCTTGGTAGATTGGATGCCTTGATTTGAGCAAATCAAGCAAGCTCTGATACCAATTGTTGGTTCCCAGATTCACGTCGTATCACGATAATGGTAGTTAAATAGACAGCGGAAGCATTTAAATATAAAGCCATTAAAGTGAGTGATTGTATGAGACGATATGTAAACTGTGATATCAAATATAGAACAGGAATATGATAACAAGATCAAATAAGAAACGTTGCTCGTATATTGATAAAGATAACACCAAGAACAAGATCAATGGTGTATCAAGAAATCACAGAGACAATATCGTACGGGGTAGTGCTATGAGGATATGACAGTGTGTGCTTTTACAATTGTGGAAAACTATTCTTCCAAAAGCTTACAATTGTTTGTTCCACTACCTCGCTATATATAGCCTCATAAAGTGTAGACAGTGTACTATCGTACCCTGGAATGACACGTGGAAAGTGTGTCTCCAATCTTTAGGGCATACGTGGAAAGGTGTGGACACGTATCTGACACTTCGGATTTCTACGAGACTTAGGCATAACAGAGGTCTTCACTTCAACAGAGCGTGTTATGACAGAACTTTGTTGGTCTTCGGGTATGAACAGTTCTTCTGTTGATCTTCTGCCAGAGCTCTGTTGAGCTCCGTTGGTTCCACCAGAACTCTGTTGAGTTCTGTTGGTCTTCTTTGTTGGTCTTCTAAGTCTTCTGCTTTATCTCTGTAGGTCTTCTGACTTGGTTTTATTTTCAATACTTTCATTTTACAGATACTTGGAGCTAACACAATCGCCTCATAGAGAGTGGAGGCTTTGGACACTCGAACCATGGATATCATGTGCGACGAAAGTCCCTTAATATAAGCCTTGATCTTCTTCTTTTCGGTTGGGACCAAATATCCCACCAATCCCAACTTGTCCATGAATTGCCGGTTGTACTCATCCATCGACAGGTTGCCCTTTTCAAGTTTCAGAACTCTTCTTCTATCAGGTCCATCGCTCACTCATTGCAATACTCTTCCAATAACTTTTTCTTGAAAGTCCTCCAACTCAACATGGAGAACACTGAGGCCTCTAGAGAAGTGGAGTAAACATTCCACCATGTGAGGGCCGCCCCTATGAGCATTTGAAAGTTGAACTTTGCTTTTTGGCTCTCAACGCATTCACTAGTCCGGAAGGCCTGCTCCATCTCTTGGATCCAGTTCTTGCAAACAACTGGATCATCCATACCAGTGAACTCGGGTGTTCTCCCCGCTTTCCTCGTATCTAAAATCCCTAGAACTTCGTTGGGAATTTCATTTCTAGTACCCCGAATCCCACCACAACGATGTTTTCAACAACCGTTTCATGTCTACGGTTGTTGGTGTCCCTTCCCTCCAACAGTTTCATAAAAAGTCGTTGTTGTTGGGCCATGGTCGTATTCATGGCTCTCATCGTCTTGTCCATCATTCTTGTTTCCAGTGTTACCTCTTCCATAACTGGGTCGGAAGTGGCAATGTTGGTTTGCGGTATGTATTCGACCCCTCCGCCCAACATATTTCTTAGAGGTAGGGGCGCCACTGCCGTAGTCACCCTTGGTTGATCGGTCGTAGATGCCGCCGCGTCATGGCCAACCGTCCTATTACGAGTTTTAACCATCGTAGTCTGTCACACATTCGAGAATGGAGGTAAGAATCAGGCTATAAGAATTTAAACATATGGAAACATACTATTACATTCATCAATCCTCATAACACTAGTAAGTCAAGCATTCTCACGTAACAATACATTCATAATAGCAGTAGCTAATTGAAATTATGAACATACTACACATAAGGATTTTCGTTACCATTATCACAATTCTCAACTTGTGTACTTCCGTCGACTTTAAGACCATCCTATCTTAAGAGTTCTACCCAATATCACAATCCATAACTTAATCATTTCAGCTTAAGTCTAGGCATCTTACATTCATACCAAGTTTACTTAAACTACTGCCCTGATACCAACTTGTAACACCCTAAAAATAAGGGTAAATTTAAACCTGAATAAATGTTGAAACTAACATTCTATAACTGAGAAAATCACCCTAACACGGGGAAATAGTATGGCATTTACAAAACTAAATATGAAAACATACATTAGACAACCTACTAATATAAACCATAATGACATAGATTATGAACGGGTATCTCTATCTCTTCTCCAAAAGTATACCGGTTTAAACCAAAAGTGTACGCCTCTAAATAGTCTACCCAAAAATGCTATTTCCACTTCTTGACTCTTCATTAAAGCCCGAGGAGTCCCACCGCAAGAATAACCTGATATACATGTCATTTTAAGAAAAATTGTTAGGCTAAAGCTTGGTGAGAGAAAACAATTATATTAGATAATTGTTGGTCCCGAAGGGTTATACAAGTTTGTAGAAGGGGGGGGGGGGGGGGGTTGAATACAAACACACCTTTTTACTTTTCTAAATTGTTTATTGATAAATCAAGACAATTTACAACTTGTTGCGGAACAAGATTAAGGATAAACCTAATCTAAACAAGTGTTGAGAAACACTAAGTTTCTTGCACTAGAAAGAGTTAAAGAAATTACGAATAATAACTTAACAATAAGAGAGAAATAAGAAGATGGTCCGAGCACACTTCAAAACTGAAGTAAGGTTCTTCTTATATACTGCATGCATTTAATGCATGGCAGTATTGCTTTACATGTGGCAGCAGCTGAGTGGTTGCATGTCATTGACCTTTGTAGACAGCCTTAGTAGCCGCATGGTGAACAGTGTAGAATCAGAGTTGTTGTACGATTACAGACAAAAGAGATGTCCGTTCTGACAGTTCGTACGAAGACGTGCAAGGGAGGTAAGACAATACTAACATGCAGAGAGACTTCATGATCAGCTTTTGTTGAGTCAGATCTTTATCAGCGAATGATAAAGTTCAGCGATTGCTGAAGTCTTCTACTTGATACTTCACGTTGAATGGACAGGTCTTGCTTCGCTGATATCTGCATCAGTTCATGAGTAGACTTGTCGCTGGTTCTTGAGGTTGATCTTCGACTTCAGCGTAGAACTTTGGTTGACGTGAAACTTGTCTTCAAAGATCATAAGTAAACAACTAACTTATCAGCGATCATCTCATAGACTGAACAGGCTCAGAGTTATATGACGATGAACAGTGTTCGCTGAATATATAATCTAAAGAGTGAGAGTTCCTATCAGCGGCACTGTAAAGTCTTAGTACTTATCAGCGATAGTGAAACTCTAATACATATTGTTTTACTTACAATTTTCACTAAGCGTTTAAGAGAGGGTCATTATCAAATCACTGAGGGTTTGGATCAACAATCTCCCCCTATTTGATTATGACATAGCAACAGAGAAAATTGCTATTTAATGAAAACATAAGGATAAAAGGAACTCATAAAATATTTGTCCCTTTTACTGTTTTCTGGGATCTTTTCAGTACTGATGGAGTAAAGTACATTCGCTGAAATTTTTCTTTAAACTTCGTAAAGATTACAGAGGGAAGTGGAAAAATTACAAGTACAACAAATAAAATTACAAGTACAGAAGATGTAGACAGATAAGGATAGAAAGAATTACAAGGCAATCCTATCCGTCAAAAGGTTCTTCCTTAATGAGAAGTTCATCAAGGGTCTTTGATGTGGGAATCATCCAGTCAGGGACCGTTACACCTTGATCCTTTTTGTTCTTTGCTTCTTCAAAGATCAGGGGCTTGAGGTGACGTGCATGTATGTCGCGTTTGACTTCACACCAGTATATAAGGTCTCTGAGTTGTTCGATGGGAGTGATTGGAAGCTCAGAGATGCGTTGAAAGTGTTGATTTCCATAGCAGTCTAGAAAGAATATACCATAGGGATCACTCAGGACTTTACCAGGGATGAAAGTTTCACCAGGTGGTAGGGAGGTGTCAAGCGCTGAGAGGTCAGTATCAGGACTAAGAACTTCAGCACGAGAGAAACCAATACCTGTTTCATTCCGGATAGGAGGACCTGAGTCTGAGGTTTTCTTTTCCTTTGAAGAGGCTCTTCTTTGTTGAGGAGGAAGAAGAATGGAAGGAGGAATATCCACAGCAGAAGAAACCATGTCGATCTGAGAATTTAAAATTTTCTCGACATGGCTCTTGAACTTTGAGCGAGATCGCTGAATGGCTAATTTCACTTCCAACCATTCAGAGAAACCAAATTTCTCTAAAGTAGCAGCATAGAAGGTTTGCTTGGTTTTGTCTTCTCTGAATACGTCAACTTCAACAACAGGAACGTCTACGAACAGTTTTCCTCTGATATTTACCTTGATTATTTTGGATGGTTGAGATCGATAGTTCAGCATTTCTTTACACCATTCCAAAATCGAATCAGATACCTTAGTCTTTTCTTCAACGATCCTTTGGGCATCATCCCATAGCTGACGTTGGACATCAATGGGAGTTCTTTTCAGCGCGGGGTCTTTCACTGATTGTTGGACAAGCTGGATGGCGAGAGCCTTATCTTTTTCTTCAGCTTCCTTCTTTTCGGCGAGTAATCTTTCAGCTCTTAGATGATCCTTGTATTCTTTCCTTGATATCCTGAACTTTGTGGGAGCAGGTATTTTGTCACGAGGAAGAATGATTCGCTGATCTTCAAGCTGTTTGATCATTGCATCTCTCTTTTCTTGATCCTCTTCACTTAGCTTTTGAGGAGCCAAAGAAGGTCTGTTTTTGTGAGAGAGCAACTGTTCTTCAGGTTCATCAGTCTCAGTGGTTAAATCCAAGACTGGGATTATTTCTTCAGCTCTTGTGGCTAGGATTATTTCTGGTGTTGTTGTAGGAGCTTCAGCGGGATCCTCAAACAAGGGAGAGGACTAGCTGAAACACAGTGATCATTTAAGTAAGAAAAGTTGGGAAGAAAGAGATAGAGAAAAGAATGTGGTTAAGTGTATAGAGGTTTTAAGGATAGAAGGATTGAGATTGAGAAGGGATAGAGGAGGGATGCAGTGTAAGGGGATATAAGGTAGTGTACCTGACAAACTGGCTTTTGAAGCAAGATCGTCAGATTGTCTTCTTCAGGAGGCCTTTGTTTTTGCCGTTGTCAGCTTCAGACGCTGCAGGCTTTGTCTTGGTCTGCTCCCCTGAAGGTTCTTTTATCTCGATCCCTTTTTGAGATGGGGCTTTTGCAACGGGCTGGACGTAGAAGAAGTCGTCATCATCATCATCTTTGGGGGATGATGATGGTTCTTCATCAGAGATGTCGACAGGTTCATCGTCTTCAGTTTCTTCTTCAGACTCGACCTCTTCAGCATAAGGTTCGGTCACGTCAGCAGCAGCTTCCTTAAGTTGCTCATCAAGTTGCTCCCCCTCGGATACAGAGGAAGGTTTCTCGGTTTCCTAAGGGTTTTCAACTCCCTGAGGTCGTGAAGTAGAAGTAGTAGCAGCAGCAGTTTCAATACCCTCCCCCTTAGCATTATGGGGAAGGTCTTCTTTAGTCTTCTCCCCCTCTTCCACATTATGGTTGGGCAGAGATCCCAACACAGTGTGTATTTAGTCTCTGTCTTCCAGGCCAGAGATCCCAACACAGTTCTCAATCTTTGCTAATCTGACTTCCAGGCCAGTTATAGCAGGATTGGTCTTTTGAAGATCCTCTCGATCGTCCTGAGTAAAATGATAAGTTGGGGCGTTCAGGCGATCGAGTACTTTATGAAAAATTTCTTTGATGGCGGAGACCTCGGTCTTGATCGTGGAAACTTCACCCTTAAGAGAACCAACCTCTGTCTTCAATGATGTGACTTCATTGGACAGAGTGATGAAGTTTGTTGAAATAGAGGTGATGGCGGTTGAATTGTCAGCGAGGGTGGTAGCAAATTTAGCAATGCTACCATCCACCTTCTCCAGATCAGCTTTGGAGGCTTTCGTATCAACGATCTCGGTCAACTTTATGAGTTTATCTCCAGCGTCTGTAACCGTTGAAGAGTTCGTGGAGAGAATGGTGTTGTAATTTTCCACCTTTGTTTCCAGGGCCTTCAGGGAGGTGTTGATATCCCCCAAATTAGGACCTGAAACAGTTATTAACTTATGAACAGAGGAAAGCTCTGAAGTTTGGGGTAGAGGGAGAGGAGTGTTTGGGATAATGCGTATACCTGCAGGCGGGTTGGCGAAGTTGTCGAACCCTTTGTGTCCTGAATGATATTCCATGTCGCCTTCAAGAGTACCTTGGCGCATGGAGGTGCCTGCAGATCCTAAGTTTGCATCCAACATCGTATTTAGAGTGTCTGCAGCTGAGTCATGTATAATGAAGGGTGTCCCTGAGAAAGTTGGGAAAATTGGTGGAGAGACCAAAGATTGAGTAGAAGGAATGATAGATGAGAGTGATGGTCGGGTGCGTTGTTCAGCGTTGGATCTGCTGACAATCACCTCAGTTTGTAGAGAGGCTGAAGGAGGTGGGTTCATTTCCATGTTTATAACTTCAGCGTTTAGAGACGCTGAAGCCGGGATGGAAGGGGTGGCTTGATCAGCTATGGCAGAGCGTACCACGGAACGTTCCATCAGTTCTTCAAGATGAGCTGTGCAGTCTTCAGTGTGTGAAAGCTGGGGGGGGGGGGGGTTGTTCCTTGGTTTTCTTGATTCTTTTGGAACCAAGTTGGGAAGATGAGTGTTTCCTTTTTCGAGAAGGAGTGGAGGGTGCAGTGTAGGTATCAGCGGTGGGGATTTCCACTGAATGAGTTGTAGAAGTAGAAGAAGGAGGATTTAGAAGAGATAAGATAGTTGAAAGACGTACCTCGTTTTCCAGCGGCTTGAAGTCGAGCACCTTAGGGCCAACCTGAGAGAGTCTCAGATCACCCTCTTTTGGGTATTTGTCCCCAAGTCGAAGTTGAAAGATGGCGCTGATGAATCTGGGATAAGGAACCCATGAAGGTCTTTCAGCCATATCCACTCTGAACGCAAGGTCGTCGTAGATGATTGAGGCCCAGTCAATATTTAGACCTTTCAGCAATGCATAGCCCATTGCTTGTTGAGGTTGAGCAGCTTGATCAGAAGAGCCGCTTTTCGCTGTCATGCAGCTTATCAGATGTGGAAGATGAAGTTCATCTCGCTGGGCATTTTGGACTTCTTGATCATGGTCAGTTTCTTCTCAGGCTTCTTGTTCCTTCCAATGTCCCATGCGTAACCCATTGCATCGAAGAATGCAGTGATGGCTTCCCTATCAGCATGGTTTTTGTGGTTTGGGAGAGGGACAAAGCGGTTTTCTTTGGTAGAGGTAGGAAGACTCAGTACTTTCCTGATAATGGCAGGGTTGATTTTGGTGGTGCCAAATTTGGTGTCACACAGAATGGAGTCAACGATCTTCGTTGGGTCTTTGGCATGGGGTACCTGAGCTCTTCTAGCAGTATACCAGAGCTGAGATAGTAGGAATTGATGAGCAGGGGGTGTAATAGTCAGGGCTGTAGATAAGCAACATGTTTTGAGGTAATTCACAGCATCATCCAGATGTGTGACTTGCTTTCGAGGAGGAAACTCGAAAAGCGCATGGAGGTTGTTCGATTTTGAAAAATCGATTTCCTCAAGCTTGAACTTGACCTGAGGAGCTTTGACGAGTGTCAGTTTCTTTGCAGTAGTGGATTTCTCAGCGGTGGGAGCTGGAGTAGAAGATGCCATTTCTGTTTAACATATCAACCATGAATCATAAAAAAATACAGTCTTAATGTGGAAAGATTTTCCAATAAGATGTTTTTTAATTTTGTCCATTTCATTCAGACAGAAATGTCTTAATGAAGATTAGGGTTTTCTTGTTTTGAAAAAGAAAAAAATAAACCCAGTAAAAGTCTTGTTTTCCATTTTCCTTTAGATAAGGATTCTGGAAAAACGAATGAAGAACAAGTTTAAGATTTTGAGTTTTACACTTGAAGAACAACCATGAATGGTTGTGTTCGTAAAACCATGAAAGAAATGATTTCATTTTAGAAAGGTTTCTTTTGTTTGATCTGTTAAAAGCAACAAGAAGATCAGAAACAAGTTATGCAGGTGAATAATAAGAATATTAACCTGGTAATCGAAGAAGAAGATGAACAGATTTCTGGAAATAAGCAACAGTAAATCTTTTCTTTCTTGGAGGAGAAGTTTTGTTCGCGTAAAGGAAAAATATAAACTCGAAATAGTTTATATAGAGAGATTTGAGAGAGAGAAAAACTAGAGCGGGAAAGTTTTTCATCATGACACGGACACGTGTTTGCATTTGATTGGATGGTAAACGAAACGTGCAAACGTGTGTCAGAAAAAGAACGTACCAGGGTTTATCCGTTGTGATGATGTCACAAACGTCCTTTCATATTTTAGGATGTCTCTGAGGTTTTGAAAGCTCAGGGACTATTTTGAAAAACATGAAGCACTGAATAGAAATATCAGTGTTAGTTTTAGAAATTTCAAAGTATCGCTGTTAAGAAAGAGATATTCAGCGATGTGATTTGTTTTGAAATCTTGCATTTACATGCGAATGTCAGCGAGTAAAGAGAGAACATACCTTGATATCAGTGAATCAACTTTGTTCAGAGAGAAGATGATAGAATGGGTTATATAAGTTGGTTTTATCCGATCGCTGATCAAATGTGAACCACTGAAGATTTTATTCTTCAAAGTTCAGCATTCCAAGCTCGCTGATGAGAAAGTTGAATCTTGTCTCATCAAGAGGTTTGGTGAACAGATCAGCTAACTGATAGTCAGTTGGGATAAAATGAAGTTCTATATCACCATTCATCACATGATCTCTGATAAAATGATACCTGATTTCGATATGTTTGGTCTTTGAGTGTAGCACTGGGTTGTTGGCTATAACGATGGCACTTGTGCTGTCGCAATAGATTGAAATTTTCGAGAGCTGAAGGTCATAGTCTAGTAGTTGATTTCTCATCCACAAGACCTGAGAACAACAGCTTCCAGCGGCTACATACTCAGCTTCAGCAGTTGAGTTGGACACTGAGTTTTGCTTTTTTACTTGTCCAACTCACCAGCTTTCCACCCAGGAGCTGACAGCCTCCTGTGGTGCTTTTCCTATTCAATTTGCAACCTGCAAAATCACTATCTGAATAGGCTATTAGATCAAACCCTGAATATTTGGGATACCAAAGACCTAGGTTCATAGTACCCTTAAGGTAACGAAAGATTCGCTTTACAGCGATCATATGAGATTCCTTAGGTTCAGCTTGATATCGTGCACACAAACAGGTTGCGTATATAGTATCGGGTCGGCTAGCTGTAAGATACAAGATAGAGCCGATCATCTTATGGTACAGCGTGACATTAACAGGTATTCCATTTGAATCCTTGTTTGGTGTTAGCGGTGGTGCCATAGGGGTTTTCATAGCTGAACTCTGAGTTAAATCGAATATCTTCATCATATCTTTAACATACTTTCCCTGATTAATGAAAGTTCCTTTTTCATTTTGTTTTATCTGAAGACCAAGGAAATATGTTAGCTCACCCATCATACTCATTTTATACTCTTCTTTCATTCTATCAGCGAAACGAGTACAAAGGTCAGGGTTAGTAGAACCAAATATAATGTCATCAACATATATCTGAATAAGAATGATATGACCTTTCACTATTCTGAAAAATAGAGTTTTGTCGATTTTACCTCGCTCAAAGTTTTCAATTAGGAGATAAGAGGATAGAGTGTCATACCATGCACGTGGAGCTTGCTTTAAGTCGTAAAGTGCCTTATCCAGTTTATAAACATAACCTGGACGCTTAGGATCTGAGAATCCTGAAGGTTGTTCCACATAGACTTCTTCATTCAGCTTTCCATTGAGAAATGCTGACTTAACATCCATTTGATATACTTTGAAGTCTTTGTGTACAGCGTATGCTAAGAATAGACAAATAGATTCTAGTCTTGCTACTGGAGCAAATGTTTCGTCGTAGTCTATACCTTCCTCTTGTCTGTATCCCTGAGCAACAAGTCGAGCCTTGTTGCGGGTTACAGTTCCATGTCCGTCCAACATGTTTCGATATACCCATTTAGTGCCTATCACTGTTTTGTCAGTTGGTCTTCGAACAAGATTCCAAACTTTGTTTCTTTCGAATTCAGTCAGCTCTTCTTGCATAGCGCTGACCCAGTTTGGATCTTTGAGGGCATCATCTATTTTCTTTGGTTCAATCAGAGAAATAAAGTTAACAAATAAACAAATATTATCTGCACTTCGTCGAGTCTGAACACCAGCGTTTGGATCACCAAGGATTTGATCAATTGGGTGATTTACAGTCCATCGCTGAGTCGGAGCATGAATCGCTGACTCAGATTGAACTGGAGGAGCTGAAGATGAGGCTTCAGCAACTTCTGGAATATCAGCCAAGAGAGGAGTAGGTGCATATGTCATCTCATTCACTGATTGCTGAGAAGTAGATGGAATGTCTGAGACATTTGGTTCAGAAGCAGGTAATGTGTTTAAAGGAACAGCTGAGACCCATGATGTTTCAGCTTCACTATTCTGCATGTTTAGGATGATAGTAGAACCATCATCTTCAACGGTATGAGTATGAGGAGTGGGAATATCTTCTGAATCACCAAGATGAGAAAACATCCATTGATTCAGTTCTTCAGTATCAGTAGAAGGTCGAGAATTCGCTGAACGGGATTCGTCAAAAGTGACGTGAATAGTTTCTTCAACAGTTTGTCTTCTTCGATTGAAGACTCTGAAGGCTTTGGAGACTGGGGAGTATCCAAGAAAGATTCCATCATCAGCCTTAGGATCAAACTTTCCATGGGAATCTCTGTTGTTCAGTATGAAACACTGACATCCAAAGATGTGAAGAAAGCTAATTGAAGGCTTTCTCCCATGAAAAAGTTCATAGGCTGTTTTATTAAATCTTTTGACTATCAGCGACCTGTTTTGCGTAAAACAAGCAGTGTTGACAGCTTCTGCCCAAACCTGTGTAGGCAGGTGAGAATCGCTGAGCATTGAACATGCAACTTCAATAATAGTTTTATTTCTTCTTTCAGCGACTCCATTTTGTTGCGGTGTTCTCACTGAAGAAAAGTTGTGAGAAATACCCTTGCTCTCAAAGAAGGAATCAAGAGAACTGTTTTTGAATTCAGTCCCATGATCACTCCTTATTGAGCGAACGGTCAAGTTGTTCAGGGTTTCCATCTTCCTGACAAAGGTGATGAGTTCTTCAGGGGTGTCACTCTTAGGACGGAGAAACATAACCCTTGTATATCGAGAGAATTCATCAACTATGACCAGTGTATATTTCTTTCCAGCGATGGATTGTTTGTTAACAGGGCCAAACAAATCCATATGGAGAAGTTGTAGAGGAGATGACACTGAGGAAACTTGCTTTGACTTAAAGCTTGCTTTGGTCTGCTTGCCTTTCTCACACGCTGAACATAAGGATTCTTTGGCGTATGAGTGCTGAGGTAGACCAGTGACTAACTCTTTTGAAGAAAGAGTGTTTAGTGTCTTGAAGTTGAGATGAGAGAGCCTCTTATGCCATAACCAGTTGACATCAGATGAGGCTTTTGAGAAGAAACAGGAGTTCTCAGTGGTTGTTGAGTCCATGTTTATTACATAAACATTTTCTAAACGATAACCGTTGAGAGCTATCTTCTCCTTTTTGTCAGCGACAAAGCAGGATTCCTTAGTAAAGATTACTTTGTTATCCTTGTCGCAAAGCTGACTGATGCTTAGAATATTATGCTTCAGCCCTTCAACATATGCGACTCTTCTGAAGGTTGTTGTACCATTAGAGAGTACACCAAACCCTCGGGTATGCCTTTTTCCATTTCCACCGAACGTTACAGAGGGACCCTTCTCTTCTTTGTACTCAGTGAGCAGGTTCTTCTTACCAGTCATGTGTCTAGAGCATCCGATATCGAGATACCAGATACCCTTCTTAACGTGCATTACAAAAGAGGATTAGTTTGTCTTGGGTACCCACTTAACCATGTGTACACACTTGTCAGTGGGGGTAGAAGAGGAGGTGGAAGGTTCAGCAGTCTTTGCAACATTTGAAGATTCAGGTTTGTCAGTCTTCACTTTGGTTAATTTCTTAACCTCAGTGGTCTTCTTTGCCATGGGGGCAATGATCTTCACCTTAGCTATCTTTTCAGCTTGGGTGGCTGTGGGGCACTTACTAGCAATATGATTTGTAAGTCCACAGTGATAACATTTTCTATAACTAAAAGTAATTCTAGGACCATTTGCATGCCGAGCTTTTGATTTTGAATTTGAAGGACCAACACCAAGTAAGCTATTGGCTTTTGAAATGGGAGGAACATTCAGTTCTTCGGATTTCTTACCAATAATTTCCACTTTGATTCTAGGAGTAGATCGCTGAATAGATCCACGCTGAATATATCCAGGGATCTTATTCTTTGAACCAGAGGGATAAGTCACTGAAGCTTTAGAAGCGTTCAGCTTTGGTACAAAGGTACCCTTCTGAGAATTTTGGTTAAAAGCAATTCCTTTACCTTTGTTTTTAAAGACTGAGGTTGGTTTAGGATAAACAACTTTTTCTTTATCTTTAGAAGTTAAGGTAGAGATTTCCTCAGGGATAGGCGGTTTAGAAGAGGAACACTGAGATGAAAAAACGTCAGGGATAGAGGATACTGTGACAACTGTCAAATTTACACCTCAGATTAGAACTGCACTGCATATTTCAGTTATTCACGTCATAGTTCACCCAGTGCAATTTTAGTAGTAAACTCAGTACAGTAGGAAAATTTGAGAAATTTTGCCTAGAAACCCCTTAATTTAGGAAATTATCCATAAATCTCATAAAATGCCAACCTAAGCAACAATTATATCAAAAGTATATATATAATTAGTAATCTAATCTACTTCAGCTAAATTATATAAAAACTTTACTCTTATATAATTATTGTGTTATTTAAAATTTAAAAGAAAATACTTCATGTTTTAAAATAAATCAAAAAGACAAGATTATACATTTTTTATTTAGCAACACACCATCACCCCCCCCCCCCCCCCTTGGTGAGGCCGGCCAAAGGCATTTTATGACAAAGGCATTTTATGATTTATAATAATTAAATCACAACAAAGGCATTTTATGACGATTTTGATAGTTAGTACCGAACCTTTGAGATTAAAACTCACTAGTGACCTTACG
Organism: Saussurea involucrata; assembly: GCA_033807775.1. Lineage (NCBI taxonomy): Eukaryota > Viridiplantae > Streptophyta > Magnoliopsida > Asterales > Asteraceae > Saussurea > Saussurea involucrata. The sequence goes on from CM066325.1 coordinate 65,852,527, forward strand.
TTCATAGGTTTGAAGTAGGATCACACCGAAGTATCTTGTGGGAGATTCCCGGATTTCTATCGCGTATCAAGTGAGTTATCACAGCCCCTTTTTCAATGTTTTACATAGTTGGGGTGAAAAATCATGTTGTTACTACAATTATTTTACGCACCGATTGTCTCATTTTTTGGAAATACGAACTTGCTATACTTGTTTTTGCTCTATGGTATCTATGTCTTGCGAATGTTGTAAGTTTGAGTTTTCTTTTGCTATTGTTCAAAAGTCCCAGCTTATTTCTCACGTTGCCCGTTTAACTCATGGATTGAGCCGTTGGTAATTATTGATAACGTTATTTGGTTGACACCCCACTCACAAATAGCGCTTGTTTGAGTGCATAATTATTGTTTGTATTTGCGCATTGTTGGCGATAGAATATGCGTTGGGGCGTCCTGTCATTATAGGTCGGGTAACGGGCTCATAACTTAAACATTTTACATACGATTACCTTGAGCAAGTGTTTTTATAACCGGTTGACTTATCCAATTGTGAGGATTAAAACGATTTCTATGACAAACTTTGTTGTACTCATTAAACATGTGATCTCACCAACTATTCAATAGTTGACCCTCTCATTTACATGCTTTTCAGGAAATACCCAGAAAGGTTGGAACTTAGGAAGGCTACACGTGTTGAAGCTTTCTACGTTATCTTTTGAATATGTTCATTTCCCTTTTTCGTAAAACGGTTGTAAAAGACAAGGATGTAAACTTTTGAATGTATTTTGATGGTTGGTGTAATCTTGTAACTTTTGCTATGAAACTTGAGCTATACATCCCGTGTTTCCGCTTTAGTGGGGTGTGACAGATTTGGTATCAGAGCTAAAGGTTATAGAGAATACCGGTTTTCCATTGGAAAACTGCAACTATAGCCAAAAACGGGAAATAACACTCAAATTACTGAACATATTGCTAGTATAACTAATTCTGGTATTGCATTATCGGTCTTTAATTAAACAAAGCCTGATCACCTATGTTTAATTAAGGAAAGAGTAATGCGAGGCCAGAAATGGATATACTAGGGACATGTGTGTTTTCTCACTTAATGCTTCACGTTGTATGCATAGTATGAGCGTAGTTATTGCCTATAATATGCAATAGTATAGTATGTTTAGCCTTTATAATTGCGCGACAGTAATGTTATGCACTCTTACTTCAGTATCACTATGTCATCATCATCATCACACTCTTACTTCAGTACCACTATGTCATCATCGTCATCATCAAGCTCTCAACCCTCCTACATGTCGTCGAGCGAACGAACATCGGAAAGCGAACGAGATCCGTATGTTGGACCGAGAATATCGCCAACCCCAGTTCTACCGCGACCCACTGCTATAACTGTGCAACCAAACTCTAGAGGGCCACGTACTAGGCTGACCGCTAGGAAGGGTGTTCCCATTCCTAGGCGAGTGTCTTTGAGGTCCGATGGTCCGGAGGCGCCGGAACCACCGCGAGTCCTCACGGGAGTGCCCGTTGGTCGTGCGTCTAGCATGACATGGGTGGAGGAGCAGCATTTTCAGGCTAGAACGGCGGAGTTGCATAGCTGCCAGACGAGGGTTAGTCACCAAAGTCAGGTTGTGACGGAGCTATGTGAGTTGAGTCACCTCTTGACTAACATGTCGACCGAAGCCCTGGATAGGACGAGGGTAGCTCGGAGGATTGCCTTAAGGGTGGAGATAGCTTGCATATCCGTGGTGATGTTACTGTCGATGTTGGTGTTGTGGGTTCTGATCGAGGTGTATCGGGGAGGATATTGATGCGGATGGTGGAAGACTTAGGAAATGGAACTTTTTATTTCTAGTTATTTCAACTTTGTATTTTGGATGGTATTTCTGTTCTTCTAAAACATTATGGTACTGATGTGCGATGCACATCAGAAATTTTGTATCAACGGCTATTATTAATGACTTTAATGGAAAAGCGATTTCGCGTTTTAATTATACGTTTGTTGATCATGCAATGCTTATTTTTATTATTCCCAATGTTTCGATTTACAAGATTTTTGCAAAACCTCCGACTTTATTTACACAAGATTTTAATTAAACAAATATTTGTAAATGGGTTTTAGAAAAATGCCACCAAGAAGATCCACACGTCGCACGGGAGGAAATCCTGAATACCAAAACCCCGATATTGCCCAGATCATAGCTCAGCGCCTTCAAGAGGCGATACCCGACATTGTAACCCAAGTCACCGCAGGCATCAGTGAGCGTCATAGGAATGATGATGTGGGAGGAGGGAATCCTAATAACGTTAATGACAGTAGAGGATGCAGTTAAAATACGTTTATGTCTTGCAAGCCCAAAGAATTTCACGGAAAAGAGGGTGCTGTAGGATTGCTTTTGTGGTTTGATAGTATGGAGTCGGTGCTCCATATCAGCAAATGTTCAGAAGACCGCATGGTGGAGTATGCGGCATGTCAGCTTCAAGGACAAGCTTTGACTTAGTGGAACATTCAAGTCCAAACCCGTGGAAGGGAGGATGCATACAAACTTTCTTGGGAGGAGTTTAAGAATTTGCTCACTGAAGAATACTGTCCCAAGAGTGAAATTCAGAAGTTGGAGGCTAAATTTTGGGATCTCACCATGGTAGGTTCAGGGATAGACCGATACACCGCTCGTTTTCATGAACTCGCAAAGTTAGTACCCCATATGGTTACCCCGGAGAACAAAAGGATTGACCGATACTTGTATGGATTGGCCTCGGAGATCCGCGGAATGGTTACGTTGGCAAGTCCGACCACGATTCAAGCTGCAGTGGCTTTAGCAACTAGTCTGACCAATGATGAGGTCAGGGCAGGAACTTTGACTCAGAAAGGTGTCGGTTGTAAGAGGAGGCCAGAGAGCCAGTCAGGGAAGATGGTTGGTAGTAATTCAAGTAGGAATAAGAAAGTTGTAGGGAATTTTGGGATGAATACTAAGGAAGCAGGGCGTTACAATGGACCCCATCCGAAGTGCAACCAATGCAATATGCATCATGAGGGAACCTGTCCCATCTGTGGCATTTGTAAACAAAAGGGTCATTTCTCCCGATACTGCAGGATGGGAAAGAATATAAATGAGGAAGGAAGGGTATGCTATGAGTGCGGAAGTCCAAATCACTTCCGGAATGTGTGCCCAAAGCTGAAAAGGGGACCAATCAATAACAACGTTGGGTACCAGGCAAGGCAAGACAATCAGGGAAACCAAGGAGGACAAGCTCGAGGACGGGCATTTGTTTTAGGAGCAGAAGAAGCACGCTGAGACCCCAATGTAGTGACAGGTACGTTTCTCCTAAACGATATTTATGCGTCAGTATTATTTAACACTGGAGCCGATAAGAGCTTTGTTTCGTTAGAATTTAGGCCTTTGATCAATCTAGAATATAAGAAAATGTCGAATGCTTATATTGTTGAGGTTGCTAATGGATATGAATTAGAGGCTAAGGATGTAATCTTAGGCTGTACCTTGAACTTAGTTGATAAGCTATTTAGCGTTGATCTTATTCCAATTGAATTGGGGAGTTTCGACGTAGTGATAGGCATGGATTGGTTATCCAAGAACCGAGCAGAAGTTAGTTGTTTTGATAAGACTGTCAGGTTACCATTACAAGGCGGAGAAACCCTTGTTGTGCAAGGAGATAGAGCTGGAAAGGATCTAAGGATAGTATCGTGCATGAAGGTCCATAAGTATTTGAGAAAGAAGTGTGTTGCATTTCTGGCACACGTAGTAGAGAAGAAGTCCGAAGAGAGGCGAGTCCAAGATATTCCTGTGGTGAAAGATCACCCAGAAGTGTTTCCAGACGATTTGCCTGGACTTCCTTCGTTTAGACAAGTCGAATTTCAGATTGACCTTATACTCGGAGCGGCGCCTGTAGCCAAGGCCCCATATCGCTTAGCACCTGCTGAAATGCAAGAGTTGTCGAATCAACTCCAAGAACTTTTGGATAAGGGATTCATTAGACCAAGTTCATCACCCTAGGGAGCCCCGATTCTCTTCGTCAAAAAGAAGGATGGGTCGTTTCGAATGTGTATCGATTATAGGGAACTAAATAAGATAACAATCAAGAATCGATATCCTCTCCCTCGAATAGACGATTTGTTCGACCAGTTGCAGGGTCAAACTTACTTCTCGAAGATTGACCTTCGATCGGGATATCATCAGTTGAGAGTCCGTGAGGAGGACATTCCTAAAACAGCTTTTAGGACTCGCTATGGACACTATGAGTTTCTAGTCATGCCATTCGGATTAACGAATGCGCCAGCTGTGTTTATGGATCTAATGAATAGCGTATGCAGACCATATCTAGATAAGTTTGTGATTGTGTTCATCGATGACATCTTGATCTACTATCGGAGTAAGGAGGATCACGAGCAGCATCTAAGGGTAATTCTAGAGCTTCTTAAGGATCAGAAGCTGTATGCCAAATTCTCTAAGTGCGAATTTTGTATTCGAGAAGTACACTTCTTAGGACACGTGATTGGAGAAAAAGGGATTCACGTAGACCCGGCTAAAGTGGAAGCCATTCGGAAATGGGAAACCCCAAGGACTCCGACGGAAATTCGCCAATTTCTAGGTTAGGCAGGTTATTATCGGCGTTTCATCGAGAATTTCTCTAGGATTGCTAAACCCCTCACCGCGTTAACCCAAAAGGATAGGGAATTCGTTTGGGGAGTTTCGCAAGAAGAAGCGTTCCAACTTTTGAAGAAAAAGTTGTGCGATGCACCGATTCTAGCTTTACCGGAAGGGACGGAAAATTTTGTGGTATATTGTGACGCATCACATCAAGGATTAGGTTGCGTATTGATGCAAAATGATAAGGTGATAGCATACGCCTCGAGACAATTAAAAGTTCATGAGAAGAACTATACCACGCACGATTTGGAGCTCGGAGCTGTGGTATTCGCCCTAAAGATATGGAGACATTACCTATATGGTACCAAGTGCACTATCTTCACTGATCACAAGAGTCTTCAGCATATTTTTGATCAAAAGACGCTTAATATGAGGCAAAGGAGATGGGTAGAACAGCTCAGCGACTACGATTGTGAGATACGTTACCACCCAGGTAAGGCCAATGTGGTAGCCGATGCCCTGAGTAGGAAGGAAAGGGTAAAACCTTCACGTGTACGAGCAATGGGAGCACTTATACAAACACGTTTAAAGACTCGGATTTTCGAAGCTCAAATCGAAGCAATGAAGCATGAAAACCTGAAGGACGAGACTTTTCATGGTTTAGAGGCAAGATTTGAAACTAAGACTGATGGAGTACGTTACTTTAAGGGCAGAGTATGGATCCCAAAGGCTGACAACCTACGGGAAATGATTTTGGAAGAGGCTCATAAATCTAGGTACTCAATTCACCTAGGAGCAGATAAGATGTACAAGGATTTAAGGGAGTACTATTGGTGGCCAGGAATTAAGAAGGATATTGCCATATATGTAGGGAAATGCATAACTTGCTCAAAGGTCAAGGCTGTTTATCAAAATCCATCGGGACTGTTGCAACAACCGGAGATTCCCAGTGGAAATGGGCGCAAATCACTATGGATTTTATAACCAAACTCCCGAGAACTGCCAAAGGACACGACTCGATTTGGGTTATAGTAGATCGATTTACGAAGTCTGCACATTTCTTGCCTATTCGGGAAGACTATAAGATGGAGAAACTTGCTCAGATTTACATCAAGGAAATCGTCACGCGACATGGAGTCCCAGTTTCCATCATATCAGATAGAGATAGCCGCTTCACATCTCGGTTTTGGCAGTCACTTCAAAAAGCGTTGGGTACGCAGTTGAATTTGAGCACGACCTATCATCCTCAAACAGACGGCCAGAGTGAGCGAACCATTCAGATGTTGGAGGACATGCTTCGGGCATGTGTGATAGACTTTGGAGGAAGTTGGGATAATCACTTGCCGTTAGTAGAGTTTTCCTACAAAAATGGCTATCACACCAGTATTCAGTGTGCGCCATATGAAGCTCTGTATGGACGCAAGTGTCGATCACCTCTTTGTTGGTTAGAGATTGGAGATAGACAGCTATCTAGTCCGGATATTGTTCAAGAAACTACCGACAAGATTGCAATCATCAGGGATAGGCTTAAAGCAGCTCAAGATCGTCAAAAGAGCTATGCGGACAATCGTAGGAAGCCTTTAGAATTTCATATTGGAGACAGAGTTTTTTTAAAAGTATCCCTGTGGAAGGGAATAGTCCGGTTTGGGAAAAGAGGAAAGTTGAGTCCACGGTATGTTGGACCATTCAAGATCACGAAAAGAATTGGACCAGTAGCTTATAAGATGGATTTCCCAATAGAGTTAAGTGCTATTCACAACACGTTTCATGTGTCAAACTTGAAGAAATGTTTAGCCGACGAAGCAGTAACCGTGCCTTTGGAGGAAGTCCAAATCAACGATAAGTTGCACATCGTAGAGGAACCAAATGAGATACTTGATAGAGAGGTCAAGCGTCTTAAGTGAAGCAAGATTCCGATAGTAAAAGTCCATTGGAACACAAGGCGTGTGCCTGAGTACACTTGGGAACGAGAGGATTACATGATGCATAAGTATCCTCATCTTTTCACTAGCAAACCTGTTAAAGCTAGTAACTCTTGAATTTCGGGACGAAATTCTTTTAACCGGGGGAGACTGTGACAACTGTCAAATTTACACCTCAGGTTAGAACTGCACTGCATATTTCGTTATTCACGTCATAGTTCACACAGTGCAATTTTAGCAGTAAACTCAGTACGGTAGGAAAATTTGAGAAATTTTGCCTAGAAACCCCTTAATTTAGGAAATTATCCATAAATCTCATAAAATGCCAACCTAAGCAACAATTATATCACAAGTATATATATAATTAGTAATCTAATCTACTTCAACTAAATTATATAAAAACTTTACTTTTATATAATTATTGTGTTATTTAAAATTTAAAAGAAAATACTTCATGTTTTAAAATAAATAAAAAAGACAAGATTAGACATTTTTAATTTAGCAACACACCATCACCCCCCCCCCCCCCCCCCCCCCTTGGTGAGGCCGGCCACCCCCCCACTACCCCTTTTATGTATTTTTCTTAAACCATTTCAATTCACTTGCAACTACTCACTCTCTCTCTAAATTCTCACACTAGAATTCTCTCCTTTCTTTCTCTCAATCTTCATCCAAGTAAAACCCATAAACTTCAGCCCCTAAACACATCTCCTTCAAGAGATCAAAGTGTTCAAGGTAACTTCAAGTGTGTTGGATGAAACCCACACATTCCCTTTTGTCAAGTTTTCATTTTTGCATTTTTTTTATGAATGTTCTTCATCTTCTTCTACAATTTCTTTCAACTTTTGCTAAGAACCATTTACATACATCTTAATGTTTGTAGATTTACCACCATAACACTTGCATGTTAGTAAAAAGGTGGTAAATCCATAATCAAACCTATGTTAAGATCAAAGAATGGCTCTTAACTTGCATGCATATAGTTTTCTTAAAAGATCTATACTTTTATCCCAAAAGTTGTATGAAAAGCTCCTTGATTTCACCAAAAACTTGTTTAAATCAACATGCATGAGCCAAAAATATATAATTTTAAGTTGCATGAAGAAGTTGTTGGCATAAACACCAAGCATTCTTCAAAAAGAACCATTTTCAAAGTTTTATAAAAGATGAGATGATGGATAGCATGCATGTAGTTTAAATGGTTTAAAAACCTATTTTAGAACTGAAATTATTTGTATGGGGATGAGTCAAATCGGATTGCATGCAAGAGGAATAAGAATTTCAAATAAAAAGACAAAGAAAAATGCACATGCATAAAGTTTGGTTTTGACAGCTTGCTGCCAGATTCCACAACTCTCTTCAAAATGTCATATCTCACTCAATAATACTCCAAATTAAGTGATTCTTTTTCTGGAATTCATTTTCCTGGGTTAGGATTCAAACCAATTGGTTTCACTCAAAAACTCAAAGATTTCGTCTACCAAATAGTCTTCACAAAAACAGTGTGCAAACTGCAAAACTTTCTGCAGTGTTTTACGTCAAGAACTATTTCATGTATTTAACCACCTCTAAAAATTATGAAACTTATGTCAAAAGTTTCCTAACTCATTAAACTACTTGGACATAAATTATCTTGACCTAAATATGCCTGGAAGTTATCAAAAAATGGACATAAAGTGACACCAAAATCTGGACAGCAAAGGACAACTTTCTTATTATGATTAAAAGATAACTCTTGAACCCTTTTCATCATTCATATGATGAAATTGTGGTATATATATATATATATATATATATATATTATATATTATTGCATTTATATACTCTAAACCCTTTTCATTATTCTTATGATGAAATTGTGGTATATATATATATATATATATATATATATACTATATATTTATATATTTATGCATTTTATATACTCTAGCTTTACATTTTGAATCCTTTTCATCATCCTTATGACGAAATTGCAGTATATACATATATTATACATAAATTCTTTAGACCCTTTTCGTTACTTATTATGACGAATTTGCGGTAACGTTAACCTAACAAGAATGAAGTATACATATGTTACATTTACTAATTTCAGCAACTCTTTATGATTTATAATAATTAAATCACAACAAAAGGTATTTTATGACGATTTGGATAGTTAGTACCGAACCTTTGAGATTAAAACTCACTAGTGACCTTACGTTCATAGGTTTGAAGTAGGATCACACCGAAGTATCTTGTGGGAGATTCCCGGATTTCTATCGCGTATCAAGTGAGTTATCACAACCCCTTTTTCAATGTTTTACATATTTGGGGTGAAAAGCGTGTTGTTACTACAATTATTTTACGCACCGGTTGTCTCGTTTTCTTGGAAATACGAACTTGATATACTTGTTTATGCTCTATGGTATCTATGTCGTGCGAATGTTGTAAGTTTGAGTTTTCTTTTGCTATCGTTCAAAAGTCCCCGTTTATTTCTCACGTTACCCGTTTAACTCATGGATTGAGCCGTTGGTAATTATGGATAACGTTATTTGGTTGACACCCCACTCACAAGTAGCGCTTGTTTGAGTGCATAATTATTGTTTGTATTTGCGCATTGTTGGCGATAGAACATGCGTTGGGGCGTCCTGTCATTATAGGTCGGGTAACGGGCTCATAACTTAAACATTATACATACGATTACCTTGAGCAAGTGTTTTTATAACCGGTTGACTTATCCAATTGTGAGGATTAAAACGATTTCTATGACAAACTTTGTTGTACTCATTAAACCTGTGATCTCACCAACTATTCAATAGTTTACCCTCTCATTTACATGCTTTTCAGGAAATACCCAGTAAGGTTGGAACTTAGGAAGGCTACACGTGTTGAAGCTTTCTACGTTATCTTTTGAATATGTCCATTTCCCTTTTTCGTAAAACGGTTGTAAAAGACAAGGATGTAAACTTTTGAATGTATTTTGATGGTTGGTGTGATCTTGTAACTTTTGCTATGAAACTTGAGCTGTACATCCCGTGTTTCCGCTTTAGCGGGGTGTGACAGATACGAACATTCCAAACTTAAGCATAGAACGGTCAGTGGTTGGTTCTAGAGTATCAGCTTTGTAACCAAGACCACGTTTATCACTCAGGGGAATCTGAGACTTAATTATCTCAGTGATCTTTGTTGAGAAATTATACCATCCATCAATGGTAGCTTTTTCAGCTTTTAATGCAGTGATAGCTTCTTCGCGCTCGATTTTGACTAGTTGATTTAAGTGAACTTGATCTTTAAAATCTTCTTCAATTTTAGAAATATTTTCTATTTGAAGGTGACAGTTTTTAAGCTGTTCAGTGAGATCAAGGTTTTGATTTTCAACAACAGTTTTGCCATTCATGGCTTCATATAAACTTCTAGTCAAGAGATCGATCTTTCGAAGACTATCAGCTTCATCAATATTTAAAATATTGGTAAAGAAGGAAGGTGATACCTTAGTAGCAGAGATTGAAGTAGAGGGAATGTCAGAATTTTCTTCCTCATCTTCAAGTTTGGCCATGAGACATAGATTGGCTTCATCGTCATCTTTAGAGTCAGATGATTCTTCTTCGTCAGAGGCAGCCCAATCATAGTCAGCCATAAGGCCTTTGCCTTTCTTCTTAAAGGTTTTCAGCTTTGAATACCTTTCTTTCAGCTTTTTGTATTTTTCATCCCTAGTCCTGTGAGTAAAGTTTTTCTTGGGAAAAGCTGAGGGTCTAGAGACTTTCTTTGACCTGCACTCGCTAGCAAAATGTCTCATCTTTTCACAGTTATAGCAAGTAGCAGTAGCCTTATCAACAGGGGTTGATGATCTTGGCTTGTCAGTAATAGCAAGAGGTTTGTTCTTCTTGAAATTACTCTATCTAGCAAATTTCCTAAACTTATTAGCCAGGAATGCCAGAGTTTCATCATTATCTGAAACGTCAAGGTCTGATGATCTTTCAGAGTTAGTTTCCAACTCAGTGACAGTGATCGTAGATCGCTGAGTGGAAGGTGACTCTGAGATTAAATCAACAGGGGTGCTTTTGGAATCTTTTACAAGATTCTTCTTAAGATGACTCGATTGCTCATGATTCAGCATCGTGTCATATAAGGTAGAAAGGGTCATTGATTTTAGATCCTTTGACAACTTGAGACACATAGAATAACTGTCCCAGCTTTCAGGTAAACATTCTAAGAACTTTGTTAGTACTTCAAAGTTATAATATTCCTTACCAACAGTTTTCAGATCTATTATTAAGCAGTTAAAACGTTGGTGTACTTCAGAGAGAGTTTCATTCTTACCACAAATGAAGCTTTCATACTGTCTTACCAGGTTGATCTTTCGAGTGTCCCACATAGCTTTTGAGGTTTTCAGGTTCATGACGGAATGGTAGACTTCGTCAGGAAGAGCCATGGAGAGTATGGATCTGGCTTTGATGTCGATAGCCACTTTCTTCTTATCTTCATCAGTCCACATACGAATTTCCTTGGGAATCAGCCTTTCTGGAATAGTAGGTCTATTCTCAGAGGCTGGAAATGCAGCATCAATTCTTATAGGAATATATGGGCCATTTTCAAGATAGTAAGGCATAGTAGGGTCTACACCTTCTAAGAAGAGAATCATCCTATTTTTCCATAGATTAAAATTATCTCTGGAGAATCTAGGGGGTTTTGCAAGAGAACCATTGTCAATATAATTAGTGTTTGTGTTGGTGGTCATTTTCAGAAATAGCAAGGAAAAGAAATCTTAGTATAGATCAGATCTTGTTTATTAGATTAAACAAATCTGCTCTGATACCACTTGTTGGTCCCGAAGGGTTATACAGGTTTGTAGAAGGGGGGTTGAATACAAACACACGTTTTTACTTTTCTAAATTGTTTATTGATAAATCAAGACAATTTACAACTTGTTGCGGAACAAGATTAAGGATAAACCTAATCTAAACAAGTCTTGAGAAACACTAAGTTTCTTGCACTAGAAAGAGTTAAAGAAATTACGAATAATAACTTAACAATAAGAGAGAAATAAGAAGATGGTCCGAGCACACTTCAAAACTGAAGTAAGGTTCTTCTTATATACTGCATGCATTTAATGCATGGCAGTATTGCTTTACACGTAACATCAGCTAAGTGGTAGCATGTCATTGACCTTTGTAGACAACCTTAGTAGCCGCATGGTGCACAATGTAGAATCAGAGTTGTTGTACGATTACAGACAAAAGGGATGTCCGTTCTGACAGTTCGTATGGAGACGTGCAAGGGAGGTAAGACAATAGTAACATGTAGGGAGACTTCATGATCAGCTTTCGTTGAGTCAGATCTTTATCAACGAATGATAAAGTTCAGCGATTGCCGAAGTCTTCTACTTGATACTTCACGTTGAATGGACAGGTCTTGCTTCGCTAATATCCGCATCAGTTCATGAGTAGACTTGTCGCTGGTTCTTGAGCTTGATCTTCGACTTCAGCGTAGAACTTTGGTTGACGTGAAACTTGTCTTCAGAGATCATAAGTAAACAACTAACTTATCAGCGATCATCTCATAGACTGAACAGGCTCAGAGTTATATGATGATGAACAGTGTTCGCTGAATATCTAATCTAAAGAGTGAGAGTTCCTATCAACGGTACTCTAAAGTCTTAGTACTTATCAGCGATAGTGAAACTCTAATACATATTGTTTTACATACAATTTTCACTAAGTGTTTAAGAGAGGGTCATTATCAAATCACTGAGGGTTTGGATCAACAATAATTATAATAAAAATCATTGGAATGTAATGCAAAAAAATCATAACATTAACCTTGGGTAGAAAATCAACATTTACAAAATACCTCATGCGTTGACGGCGGAGACTCGTTTACCATAATCAGTGAAGGAACGCAAAAGTAAGTCATTTGACATATTAGAAAAACCAAAGACATATGTCATAATCAAATTGGATATCAATCTCAACTCCTCTAAGTCTATTGCTCGTGACTTCCCAATTTCAACCCCTCTAGGTCTATACATTGAGATATCCCAATCCAAAAAACAAAGAAGCACATTGGGATTACACCATACTGCTCATGGGATAATGCCCGACCATGTGGGTCCACATCTTACTTACCATGAGACCCAATGCGTATTCCGTGCCACAATGAGGGAAACTATCGTCCCATCATTGAACGTAAAGACTCAAGTGCATATGGATCCATTCCACTAAAATCAAGAAATCATAATAAGTTCGGCATATACAATAATAGCGCCACATATGATAGGTAAATTTGTACCAATACATATCATAAGACAAACATTTCCATATTTCTTATTTTGGCTTCAAAATCAATAACAAGACATTTAATTCCCAAAAACTCATCAAACACCATTAATAGCATCATTTCATTATGAGAGCCTTTAACCATAAATCTTTCTTCAAAATCTTTAAACATTCCAAAACCCTAATTTTGACCTAGATTTCTCAAACTCCAAATTTTTTAGAAAGGTGTAATCGAACATATAGAAAACCACAAATAACTCTTAAACATATCTTATCCACCTTTTCCAAACATTTTCATCAAACAAGAACACTAAAATCTCCAAAATTAGGTTTAGGTCAAACTCTTCCACATCAATAAATAATTAGTGAGGAGATGGTTAGAAGGTTAAAACACATCTTGTAACCTGTATAAAGTTTTAGAAATGAGACTGAACTCACCTTGTAGAGATTTATGGAAAACTTAAGACCCTAGAAATGGAGAACCCTTGAGACTTGATCAAACCTTGATAAAGTTCACCTTAAAGCTCCACAACACCAAAGAAAAGAATATTTAATGTCCATGAAATCACCTAAGCATGCTATAAATGAAGAAAGATGAGGGAGATGGAAAGTTACCTAAGTTTGAGAGGGAAAACATCCAAAATCGGCTCCTAAAGACCAAAAATGGCTGAAAACGCATGTGCCTCCTATCCAAACCCGAGGCCCTTTCAGCGACCTTGCCCGATTGTGACATTTTGTCACTCTCACCAGCATAGTCGCCCGCACCCGCCCCTAGGGGTGTACGCGGGTTAGGTTGGGCGGTTTTTGACAATTTTACAACCCAACCCAATTATGGCGGTTTGGAAAACTTCAACCCAACCCAACTAATTCAAAAGTATAACCCAACCCAACCCTTGCGGGTTGGGCGGGCTAAGCGGTTTGGTAGTATACATAAAATTCACGATTAAAATACGACAAATAAAACTAAAAATATTCCTAACAAAGTTATTAGTTATTACAATCATCCAAATGTATTAAATCCTTAAGTCTTAAACACCAAAAGAGTAAATTTTAGCATCGAATTCAAATCCTCAATCAAGTACGACCATCTCTGACTCCAATGTTGCATTGTCCTTGAGTTTGTTTACAATTCCAAAACAAAAGTTAAGCAATTTTTTAAGAATATATATTATATAAGCATGAAAAGAAGCATTGTTAAATTTACCTTCTTCAAGAAAGTCATAAGATGCAATTTCATCCAAAAATTCACTTATTTGAATGCCCTCATTATTCCATTTCAACCATTGTGTGCATACAAGGGGCTCCACCATTTTTGGCTCAAAGAGCTTCTAAATGAGTCTAAAATACGACCACTAATACTAAAGGTGGATTCGGATGCTAACGTAGATATAGGCGTAGCAAGAACATCCCTAGCTATCAAAGACAATATGCTATTCCTATTAGCATTAACTTTCCACCAAAGTAATAATTCAAATGATGGAGTCTTTGGATTGATAGATTCATCAACCAAACCAAATATATATATCAATGTCATTCATGTTCTCCGGCACATCCATTTGTTGATGTTGCAAAAATGATTCCAACAGTTTTCTCCAATGAGATTCTTTTGGTTCATCCTTTGGTGGTGAATCCAGTTTGGTAACCTATACACATAGGAAAAAAATACGAACATAAAGTAAAGAAACGGTAACATATTAACATGCATAATAAATTATAAAATAATCATGCGTAAAACTAGGTAACTAACTTTACCACCATCTTTACCACCTTTTGAATAATGATTGAACAATCAATGAAGCATTTGTTCCACCTTGACAACAAGCTTAGCAACGGTTTAGTATCATATAAAGACTCAATCAAAACTTCAAATACTTCAACTAATACCTCGGATCAAGCACAACCGCCAAAAACAACATGGGATTTATGTGATCCGGATTACCCCAATATTTGTCATATTTACTCTTCATCTTGGTTGCATTTTGTGTAACAATGAACAATTTTTACAAGTCAAGTAACTCAATTGAAACCACAAGGCTTATGGCGTACTGGTTAAGGCCTTGGGGGGATGTGGCTCAGAAACCCATCTACCCCGGGTTCGAATCCAGGCGTTGGCAACCTGTGGCTACTGCGGAATTATCGCAGGGTTGCATGCTTAGCAGTCAATCAGTGCCAGGGATTAGTCTAGGCAAAGCCTAGGATACCCTTTCAAAAAAAAGTAACTAAATTGAGAATCAATCTCATAAATCTCATGAAAGAAATTGTTGGAAGTTACGTGCAATGTGCCACTAAACTTCAAAGTAACTTCGTAAAAGTGGACAAAAATTTGACAGAAATAGAAGCACACTCTCAATCACTAGAACTAAGTGGTCCAATCATCTTCTTGTCGTTTTCTTTCTCATCAAAATAACTCGAAAACTTGTCATCTACCTCCGCATACCTTTCAATTTCCTTTTCAAATTTAAGAGCCACATCCAACATCATAAAAGTAGAAATCCAACGTGTAGGAACATCTAAAACCAACCACCCCTTGTATTCAATTTTTCCTTCTCAACACAAGACTTACACTTCTAAAACCTTGAAGGAGATGAAAGAATATATCTAACACAATTATGAATTGCAACAACTGAATTATGCATCTCTTTCAACCCCTTGCTTACAATTAGGTTTACTATGTGAGCACAACACCTTAAATGCATGTACTCACCATCAAGAACAGATCCACTCCATGCGTTAACCCTTCTTTTAACAAAGCAACAACTACATCATTTGCATACGCATTATCAACAGTAATAGTAAAATCGATCTCAATCCCACACCCCAAGCAAACAAGCTTTAATAACCTTACCATTCGTCTCACCCTTATGATTTGAAATTTGGCAAAAATTTATAATTCTCGTATGTAAACGCCAATCACTATCAATGTAATGTGTAGTAAGACACATATAAGCCATTTGTGTGGAAGATGTCCAAAAATCAATTGTTAAACATATTCTTTGCCCAACCTTTGTTAACTCTTTCTTTAATTTAATCCTCTCATCACAAAACAACCGATAAACATCTCTTGCAACGGTCACTCTACTAGGGACACCAAACCTGGGTTCCAACTCTTTCACAAGCTCCCTAAATCCTTCACCATCTACATACCTAGCTATTGCTTTTCGGAATCTCTCTTTATTAAATGACGCCTCATTGTCATTTGTAGTAGGAAAGCTAAGCAATTTTTTTCTTATCGGAAACCCTATCCGAATACTTCTTATATTGGTTTCTTAAGTGATTCCACAAAGAACTTGTACCAATTCTTTTACTATGATAAGTATAGTCTTTTCCACAATAAGTATACACACATCTAGACTCCTTTTCTGAAAAATGATCCCAAATGTTTGAAGTTCTACCACCCCTTTTATTATACGTGTTTGGACCATTTGGTTCATCATTGTCTTAAATTTTTTAAGATTTGGGAGTATCTTCCATTGCTCCTATACATTAGAAAAGGATGTAAATATATTGAGTTTTAAGTTTCAAACAGATAAAATATAGATATACTGACATTTAGAAGTTACAAACAAAATGTTACAGACGTGGGTTAACATGGTTATCAAACTGAATGTTACAAACCCAATGAACTATCAACATTAATAGTAAAATCAAACATAATGTTACAAACCCAATTTCAAGAAGCAGCAAACGTCGTGAATTAAACACTTAAACATAATGTTACCTATATGAGTCGTTTCACTCGTTTGTGAATTAAACCAGCAGCAGCGTCGTCGTCCATGTCCAAGTAGCAACAACGTCGTCGTCATCCACATCCAGGCACCAGCAACAGTGTCGCCGACTCATCGTCTAGGAAGCAACAACAGAGAAGAGATTAGAGACGAGGGACGGAGGGGAGGAACCGAGGAAGTAGAACAACGGAGGAAGCAGCAGCAACGTCGTCCAACTTCAGTCTAGAGTCTAGAGTCGTAGAGTGGAGAGTGAGTGTCTAAGTGAGAGGCCTGCCCTAGTTCACGATACCATCACTACATAGGTACTTTGGGCCTTAAGGCTTAAAGTTTAAAACAACTTAAATTAGTTTGAGTTTTGTAGGCCTTTCTTAGACAAATTATATTAGATATATTGGTTTGTATATTTTGGGGTTGCACATATGTAACACTCGTATTTTCGGTAACTCTTAGCTTGCCCCTTCCTTACCAACCTCTATTGGGAATCAGGGTGGCATCGCGCGTGGCTCAGCTCAAAGAAGAAAACCAAAATTTGGGTTTGGTACACTCTGTGCGAGTATGCCCGCGATTGTGACAGAGTGTCACTCTCGTGGGGCACTCTCGCAAGACATGTACCGAGGGCAGGTCGAAGCGAGTGATTGTGCCCGCGATTGTGACAGGGTGTCACTCTCGTCGGGCACTATCGCGGTCGGGGTGCAGGGACTACTTAATCCGATTTTTGCTACCTTGTTCTCATTTCTTCTCTACCCATTTCCTTATTTCTCTCTAAAAAACCCTCCCCAAACCCTAAATCCGTTTTGGAGCCTTTAGAGCCATAGATTTTATGATTCAAAACAAATCCCTTACCATTTAGCAAAGATTCACGGTTAAAGATCAAAGTTCTCCATTTCACATTCGTTTTGAGAGATTTCTACATTTATAGAGTTTTACCCAACCCTCTCCTAAACCCTTCCCTTTCTTTGGATGAAATGAATATTGAGGCTCACTTTGGTAACACTAGAAGTGTTTGGTTGGTGGATTCACATGATGGTTGAGGTAATCTTCTCTTCTCTTCATTTTGGAAATTAGGGTTTCGATCTATTGGTGATTTTGGATGTAATATGTTGGGGGAAATGATTCTAAGTGTTTGGAGATAAATATTTATGGTTGAAAATTTGTGGATCTAGGTTTTTGGAAGATTTGGGGCTTGAAGATTCGTGTTTCTTCAAAGTTGCTTACGTTTGGGGAAAATTTAGATTTAGCCTAAATCTAGCAAGTTGAGTTCAAGTTGATTTGTGAAAAACGTTGTACATGCCAAAATGTCATTTTAAAGTGATTATGTGTTTACATTAAAATTATTCTTTGTGGAGCTATTTGGTGGGTTTTGATTATGAAAGTGTTAACTTTATAAAATCGTATAAAACAACCACTTTTGGGATTTTGGGCCCTTTGTTAAGAAAATCATGATTGAGAGTGTTTATTTAACTTAATTTCACAAATCAAGGTTGTTGGGTAAAAACGTGCTTTTAGTGTTGTCTTGATTACGCATAAACTATGATACGGTACGTTTTGGAGGGTACAAATGTGTGAGTTGCTAGAGTTTGGTCAACGTCGACTTTATGGACATGTGTGAATTGTAAATCTTTTAGATTTGGGCCGAGGGCCAATTGTGTTTTATGAGTCAAAGATTTGAGTAAAGATATGTTTTGGTTTATATAACCATATGGGCTCGTGTAGTTAGCCAAACGTTGTTTTGCCTTTCTAGGATTGAATCATACTCAAATGAGTCTCGGGCCTCTTGCCCAGTTTTAATAGCTCGAGATGGAACTTTGTTTATGTTACGCATTCATTTGCATCTTATTTGGAAGTTACATGTTTTGAATGCATTAGTTCATTCGTTTTGGGTCATGTAACGTTTTAGACTGGAATGCATTGGATCCATAGTCATGTAAGTCAGTCATACTTAATAGTGATGAGTCTTGATATTCTCACTTTGGGGCTTATGCCGAACTAGCGTTGTTGATGTCTCGTTCCTTTTGTGGAGAGGAATCCGTTATGGGTTGTACTCTGGGATTATGAGTTATTTGGGTGTCTATATGTTTGTGCACGAGGAGTGGACTATTGGAACGCATGGTTATATGCGGTAGGCCATTTGGGGCCACTAGCGAGTAGGCAATGGGGGACATGGAAGTCCTTGAGGTGTAACTCGTCTAGATTGGATAGGCAATATAGTCCCATAAGTCCTTGAGGTGTAACTCGACGGAGTAGGCAATAAAGGCATGTATATGGTTTGAGGTTTGATGTCTTTATGGCATGGAACTAAAACCAGGACTTGAGGTGTAATCCAATAACATCATACGTGACCTAACTTTGTGTGCCCGTCACGTTCGATGGAACCATGTCTCCCCCGTCACCGGAAGGTGTTGTTTTTGGTTATTTACTTTTATCCATATTTTCGGTGACGTATTTTATTTACATGAATTGTTTTCCATGGTTGATAGGCGGAGTACTATGCCTCATCCTTATTTGTTGTTTTAAATATTGGAGTTTTATTCACGTTTATATTACTTGGGATATTTAACGTAAAAGCACATTTTGAGTGAGTTGTAGAGTAAGTTTATTTTTGGGAAATGTTTCATATGAAAGCTTTGGGCTCAAGATTTGTGTTTGTTGGGAAAATGAGTTGTTTACACAATTGTTATAAATTCTTTTGGGCAAACTATGTTTTCAAGCTATATCCTCCTCGTTTATCGATTTATGCAATCATGATAAAACTCTTGAACTCACTAGGCGTTAGCCTAACCTTTTTTTTATTTGTCAGCATCTGCAACAGGTTCATGTTGGGATTAATTCTAGTGACACTGTGAAGAGTTGAGTGTTAGTAGTGTGCTCGTGGAGAGAAGTGCTTAGTTAAGTCTTCCGCATTTATTATGGGAATAGCAGCTTGTATTTGTGTTAAGTAATACCTGTCTTTATTTGGTCTTATTGTGAGACTAAGATTATGAATAATGTTGGAGTTGTGACGTTTTAAATTTTGAGGTGATTTCATGGATGGTTCGTAGTAAGAATTTCGTCTCCTTTTGTCTTTTTAATCGAAGTTTTTATTTAGTTGCTCTTCCAATTTTGAGGGTGTTACAAGTTGGTATCAGAGCTTAAGTTTGAGAGAATTAGGTGTTGATTTTGGATACCTAGACTAAAACTAGCGTTCTTTTAAGTGAATGAAAGTGAAATTTCACCATTAGGCACTTTAAGATAGGACATTTTGAGGTCGACGGAGTCGCTAGAAACGAGAATCACGTCGAGGGTAGCAAGGATAATCATGTACGGTACGTTCATAATTTTACCTGGCCAGTGTTATGATGAACCTACTAGTTACATGTGCATACTTGGACTACTTTGATGTGATGATCGTTGGGGTAGTGAAGCAGTTTGTAAGTAAGTAGTCATTGGGAGAGATTGACGATTCTAGCATTAATCACTTGGAGTGACAATAAGCATGATGGTTGCATTAAGCGAACCGTTTCGGGTCGAAATTGTTGGTTGAACTAGAACCATAGGCTTATTGGATCGACCTTAATTCGAGGAGAAATCGTAAGGTTAATCGATGTAACTTCTAATTTTTGCCTTAAGATGTTTGAACATCCGGATGACGATAGTGTGACCGGAGGAACTTGGAGGAGTGTGGTTTGAGACGTCGAGTGCCGACTAAATTCATGCAAAAATTTTATTTTTTAAAACAAATTGCATCAGTTATTTCTTGTGTTTCAAATCCTCATGTGGATTGTGTTACAAAATCTCGGAAAAATGTTTAGCACACACAAGATTTTAAATCATGGAGTTTGAACATGCATGAACTCATTTTATTGCGGGGAATTGCAAACTGTATGGGGACTTGCTTTATTTTGTTGTTGTCCAACGTTACTTTCGGATACAATGATATCCATATTTTAATGTTGTTTAAGACGTTGGACAAGTAACTACGGCTTATGACTTTAACATTGGATCTCCTCCACATATGTTAAGGTTTGGACGGAGAGTTATCTTCCATTATGTCTATGTCGAGCTTTATTGGAAAATTTACTTAATGCGAGTTTTGCGGAAAAGTGTTGTTTATATTGTATTACAACATAAAGGGAATTTTTGGAATTTTGACATTTTAGTCATTATTTTGCTTTATGCAATTTGATTTTTTGAAGCGAAAGGTTTGGCACCATTTGGTTGATTTGAGGCCATTGAGCCCATAGAGTTTTACGTAGTTTCGTTTTACGATGTTTTGTGTCGCGTGAGTGCAATTTTGTAATGTACATACTTTAGTTATTATGTGTGTTACTTTTAGATTATATTGGACATTTTGTCTCATGTGGGTTTGGTTGAGAAATATTATTTTATGTCGTAAGACAACCAAAAGGAATGGTTTTGGAAATTTGGCGTCGCATAATTTCTCTTTTGAAGATTTGTGTTAACACATTTCGTTGCAACTTGTTCAATGTACAAATTGATTTATACGTGGCGTGAGTAAGCATGAAAGAACATCCTGGTAGTATTTCTTAACAATTTGCTTTATGCGCTTTCGATTAATTGACTATTTTATTATCATTTCACGCAAATGCATTATATTGATCTAGGGGTATGCATGACTTGGTAGCCACTAATCCTCGACACTTTGATAAATAAATCGTGATTGAAAGTGTTTTATTAATTTATTGCATAAATGGAGGTCATTTGGTCAAAATATTGCATAAACGGTGTATTTTGAGTATCTTGACAAGTAAATTTTAAGCATTAACATTTTTGCTATTTATATTACAAGTGTAAAGTTTTGGTGTAAATGCACCGTGATGGCGATTTTGGAAAATTATTTGTCTTAACTTAGAGTGTGTGGAATTATTTGTCTTTTTGGAACATTAATGCGCATTGTTTGTATGATTCGAAATTTGACGTCGATTGAAACCTTTTTGGTGTCAACCAATTTCAAGCACTTACTATTTTCCTGAGTTTTGAGAAAACACATTAATGTGTGTGAGTCTTGTCAAGGGGGTTTTACTCCTATGTCATTATATGAATAATGAGAAAATTTTGAAACTTGAATTAACGAAATTTTCTACTTCAAAAATTTAGTATGTACTACCTATTGCATGTAATTTTATTTCCGGAAAACCACTAGGAAAGTGTTACAAGTTTGCATGCATATTCCAAATTGAGACTCCTTCACGACATTTTAGTCGACATCTTCGACTGATGAAAACGTATTGATTTTTGTCTTTAAACTTGGAATTGCCGCAAATCATTTTATATTTTAACCAAAGTGTATTTATGGATCGTTTCACCGATTTTGTGAAATAAACTCACACATTGTGAATTTTGTTGGTAAATTTTACTTCGCACCATTTATAATTAAAAGAAAGAAATTTTGGAGTTTGACGTCGTTTAGATACTTTTTCGAAAACTTTGTACCAACATGTTGTTGCACACTATCTTAATGCAAGAGATTACTTTACGTGCGTGACATAAATCAATCCATGCTAGGACCGTAGCGGTTCATTTCAAAAAGTTGTTGGGCATGCTTTTGCATTTTGTTAGTAACTTGAATTGTGACGAAATGGTTTTCAAGATGATTTTCACATGCCGGACAAGTGTGTTCATTTTTGCATAACTACCGAGTAGGTAGTAGTAGACTTTATGCATACGATTAAATTGAGGTGAAAACCTTTGTGTTGAAAATTTCTATAATGGTTTTGATTGGCATATTTGTTAAAGTATTTCACTTGAAAAACCGTGAACTCATTAGAACCTTGGAAAGGCTAAGTAACCCCGGTTAAGTGTAAGTGTGTATAAAACTTCGATAGTGGAAGGTTGGGTATTCCGATGCGTGGAATTACTGTAGGTCGAATGGTATCGGTTGTAGAGTCGATGTACTTTTTGTATCTGACAGGTGAGGCTCGTGGTATATTCTATGAATGCTTGTGGTAAGTTGTTCATTTCTGCAACTTTGTTTGGTGGTTAGTCTTGATGGATGAAATTCATGTATGAGGTTCCGTAGTAATTTGAATCTTGGTGGAGTGACTAGGTGTCAACTTTTGGATCTCAGAGCTAAGAACTATTAGTGTATTTTGGAGTGTGGTAGTCCAATTGATAACTCTATTTTTAGAGTTATTATTTCCATTTATTTTCCACTTTATTTTTGTCAATTTTAGCCATTTCACTTCTAAAAACCCCCATTCTTGTTATAATTCTCGAAAATGAGCAAAAGGAGTGAACCATAGTTTTTAATGAATTATTTGGTGGAATTTGGGTGTTTTTCACGTTTTATCCTGCAGTGACCACTGTTGTGCCCACTCTGGGTCCCCACTCTTCGAACTGATCAAAAAGAAACTATTAGTTGGGATCTAATTTTCTGGAGGAGGAAGGTTCATATGGCAGAGAAATGGCTGGAGAAGTACAAGGTAGTTCTCATTGAAGATAGCATCAAGTACACCTCTTTGTACTTGGAGATTAACTTGGAAAAGGGACCATTGGATAAAAGGATTGCCCATTAGAGCTGAACTCTGCCATAACACAGCAGTCTTTACCCATTGGAAGACCCACCTCTTTTGTGTAATACCCAACTCCTTCTCCTAGTATATAAAGGAGCACTTGGGTGCCATTAAATGGATGCTTGGTTATCATCCTTGAATACTTTTAGTCTTAAATTCTCTCAATTACTACATTAGCTTTAGTCTTTTATTTACTGCAGTATCTAGCTATAATTTTCAGTAATTTACTTTCTTAGTTTAATTTTAGTTCGCAATACACAGTGCAGGGACGACTTCTCGTTCCCCACTGTGAGCAGTTAATTCAAGTCACTTTCAGTTTTATTATGTGCAAATCTTCATCTTTTGTTTTCTTTACTTCGGAAATGTTAGGCTAAGCATCCTTTGGGATGTAGGAAGGATAAGTACATGGATTTTATTAAAAATGCTTGAGTAATCTTTATACTTAGAATATTTGTTGTTTTGGTCTTTCATTCTCGATATTTACCCAAGGATGCGAACAAGCCGATCACTTGCAAGGATCTAAAGTCTAGTTCTTAACTTAGAAATAAGTATAACGCAGTGACACGAGCTTGAATGATGCTAGGGGATTCGAAAGAATTCTTATGACACTTACGAAAGTGAGGTCGGCACAGTGAGCAAGTCTTAACCCACTGGAGTAGTAGGCAAGCTAATTTGTGTATTAAAAACACTTAGAGTATTTGCCTCTACACATTCCATCGAGACCTGAAAAGGTCCATTTTTAAGATTGCCATTGACAAAACAATAAACACGACAAGTATGAGATTTTTATCTAAACGGTGTGAGTATTTTGTAACCGGGCTTTTCTAGCGAAAATGCCTACCTCGAATACAAGGATCATTTTTAGGACCGAGTATTTGGTATAAAATCTAGGGAAAATCTAACCTACATTCCTCTTTTTTTAAAACCTTAGTAAATCGTTTAAAGTAGCTATTTCACCAAACCAAAACCAAGTGTTATTTTCCTCTCTAGTTGAAACTTCTAAAAGGAGCTCATGAGAACCGTATTGTCTTGATTGTCCAGTCCATGTGGATTCGATTCTGGTATTTTACCAACTATTACTTGTTGTGACGATCATAGTGGACAGTGTACACTTGCACTTCCCACTGTGGACAGTTTGCAACCCACTGCGATTAAAGCACACATTTCGCACGTATCACCAATCTTAAGGGATATTTGTATCGCCCGTAGTGGTCTTAAGGAGTTCAGATTGCGATAAGTGGCGGTAGTCGAATGACCTTCCTTGAAGGGTAAAAGAATATGTCAATAGGATGATTGGTAATAAGGCATATTCTAGGAGTTGTATAATCTTTGGGTCGAGGATGACCGTCCGTCTGGTGACTAGAGGTACTCGTTAAAGTAAAGAGCAGTTCGGTAGCAGGAACGGTTGGATTGGTGAATTTTGTTGGTTTTGGTAGTAATCAAATCTTGTATTGGTCGAAGGAAGAGTTTAAAAGCGTGTAGATCTGAGTTGAAGGGAAGTCAGGATCTACCGTTGGGGAAGTATGGATCCCCTAAGGTTGGGAGATAACCGAAGTTATGTGTTTAGAAGCTACATTCGTAAGTAAGCGCTCACTCGGGTATAAGTGTAGCGTGTATAAAAAGGACATTGATTGTGAGTATCGGCATGAAGTTGTCATGGCAGTTTTGGCAAGAAAGGATTCGAATTTCAGTAGGAATCTGAAGGAACATGAAAAGTGTTAAGTTCGATAACCCTTGGGTGTTTGGGACGAAAGAATTCTATGGTTGGGAGGATTGTAACACCCGTATTTTCGGTAACCACTTAGCTTTCCCCTTCCTTACCAACCCCTATTTGTAAACCTTAGCGGGAAAACCTCTGTTAGGAATCAGGGTGGCATCGCGGGTGCCTCAGCTCGAAGAAGAAAACCAAAATTTGGGTTCGGTACACTCTGTGCGAGTATGCCCGCGGGCACTCTCGTGACAGAGTGTCACTCTCGCGGGGCACTCTCGTGAGACATGTACCGAGGGCAGGTCGAAGAGGGCGATTGTGCCCGCGATTGTGACAGACTGTCACTCTCGCCGGGCACTATCGCGGTCGGGGTGCAGGGACTACTTAATCCGATTTTTGCTACCTTGTTCTCCATTCTTCTCTACCCATTTCCTTATTTCTCTCTCAAAAACGCTCCCCAAACCCTAAATCCATTTTTGAGCCTTTAGAGCCATAGATTTTGTGATTCAAATCAAATCCCTTACCATTTAGCAAAGATTCACGGTTAAAGATCAAAGTTCTCCATTTCACTTTCGTTTTGAGAGATTTCTACATTTATAGAGTTTTACCCAACCCTCTCCTAAACCCTTCCCTTTCTTTGGATGAAATGAAGATTGAGGCTCACTTTGGTAGCACTAGAAGTGTTTGGTTGGTGGATTCACATGATGGTTGAGGTAATCTTCTCTTCTCTTCATTTTGGAAATTAGGGTTTCGATCTATTGGTGATTTTGGATGTAATATGTTGGGGGGAATGATTCTAAGTCTTTGGAGATAAATATTTATGGTTGGAAATTTGTGGATCTAGGTTTTTGGAAGATTTGGGGCTTGAAGATTCGTGTTTCTTCAAAGGAGCTTACGTTTGGGGAAAATCTAGATTTAGCTTAAATCTAGCAAGGTGAGTTCAAGTTGATTTGTGAAAAAGGTTGTACATGCCAAATTGTCATTTTTAAAGTGATTAAGTGTTTACATGAAAATTATCCTTTGTGGAGCTATTTGGTGGGTTTTGATTATGAAAGTGTTAACTTTATAAAATCATATAAAACAACCACTTTTGGGATTTTGGGCACTTTTTTAAGAAAATCATGATTGAAAGTGTTTATTTAACTTATTTTCACAAATGGAGGTTGGTGGGTAAAACGTGCTTTTAGTGTTGTCTTGATTACGCACAAACTATGATACGGTACATTTTGGAGAATACAAATGTGTGAGTTGCTAGAGTTTGGTCAACCTCGACCTTAAGGACATGTGTGAATTGTAAATCTTTTAGATTTGGGCCGAGGGCCAATTGTGTTTTATTAGTCAAAGATTTGAGTAAAGATATGTTTTGGTTTATATATCCATATGGGCTCGTGTAGTTAGCCAAATGCTGTTTTGCCTTTCTAGGCTTGAATCATACTCAAATGAGTCACGGGCCTCTTGCCCAGTTTTAATAGCTGGAGATGGAACTTTGGTTGTGTTACGCATTCATTTGCATCTTATTTTGAAGTTACATGTTTTGAATGCATTAGTTCATTCGTTTTGATTCATGTAACGTTTTAGACTATAATGAATTGGATCCATAGGCATGTAAGTCAGTCATACTTAATAGTGATGAGTCCTGATATTCTCACTTTGGGGCTTATGCCGAACTAGCGTTGTTGATGTCTCGTTCCTTTTGTGGAGAGGAATCCGTTATGGGTTGTACTTTGGGATTATGAGTTATTTGGGTGTCTATCTGTTTGTGCACGAGGAGTGGACTTTTGGAACGCATGGTTATATGTGGTAGGTCGTTTGGGGCCACTAGCGAGTAGGCAATGGGGGACATGGAAGTCCTTGAGGTGTAACTCGTCTAGATTGGATAGGCAATATGGTCCCATAAGTCCTTGAGGTGTAACTTGACGGAGTAGGCAATAAAGGCATGCATATGGTTTGAGGTTGTGATGTTTTTATGGCATGGGAAATAAAACCGGGACTTGAGGTGTAAGCCAATAACATCATACGTGACCTAACTTTGTGTGCCCGTCACGTTCGATGGAACTGGGTCTCCCCTGTCACCGGAAGGTGTTGTTTTTGGGTATTTACTTTTATCCATATTTTCGGTGACGTATTTTATTTACATGAATTGTTTTCCATGGTTGATGGGCGGAGTACTATGCCTCATCCTTATTTGTCGGCATGTGCAACAGGCTCAGGTTGTGATTAATTCTAGTGACACTGTGAAGATATGAGTGCTAGTAGTGTGCTCGTGGAGAGAAGTGCTTAGTTAAGTCTTCCGCATTTATTATGGGAATAGCAGCTTGTATTTGTGTTAACTAATACCCGTCTTTATTTGGTCTTATTGTGAGACTTAGATTATGAATAATGTTGGAGTTTTGACGTTTTAAATTTTGAGGTGATTTCATGGATGGTTCGTAGTAAAAATTTCGTCTCCTTTTGTCTTTTTAATCGAAATTTTTATTTAGTTGTTCTTCCAATTTTGAGGGTGTTACAACTTATTATATATATATATATATATATATATATATAAATATAAATATAATTTTATTAAAATAATAATATTAGTGGCGGGTTGGCGGGTTTGGTTATCTCAACCCAATTTCAACCCAATTTCAACCCTTATAATTAGCGGTTTGGTGGTCAGGCGGGTTGGGTTTAATTGGATTGTTAGCGGGTTGGGTTTGTCGGGTTTCGCGGGGTGACGGTTTTCTGTACACCCCTACTCGCCCCTTCGTTGTACACTCTGCGCCGGTGTGAGACGCGATAGTGACCCTGGGCACTATCGCCGCAAATGTACTATGGGATCATCCCCACTCGTGACTTTGCCGTGCGCCAACATGTTGTACCGTGCCTCGAGCTCTTCTTCTAAAATAACGAATTAGTGGTTCCCGAACCCATAGAAGGTTAATGCATTAAGTTTGTTTAACAAGAGGCAGATTATAAGCAAAAAATACTAAGTAGAACTTATAACACCATTTATTCTATTTTTTAATTGGAAATATTATTCCTCATCCACATTTTCATCGGACGGTACACCAGACACTAACTCACAGACCCCTTTTGCCTTTGTTTTCACCACAGACCACCAATCTTTTAATGAGTTTGATGTATATGGTACATAATAGACTTTTTCAACTTGTGATGCTAATATAAATGGGTCGTCTGAACGAAGCTTACATTTTTTACAAGTACATCTAATTACATCAGCTTGCTCACTTGCGAATGCAAAATCCAAAAATCTAACTACGTTCGTCAT
The DNA here is from genome assembly GCA_033807775.1 of Saussurea involucrata. NCBI lineage: Eukaryota > Viridiplantae > Streptophyta > Magnoliopsida > Asterales > Asteraceae > Saussurea > Saussurea involucrata. The sequence goes on from CM066325.1 coordinate 65,880,510, forward strand.
TACAAATCGGATTTATAAGACTAACTCTATTTAAACATTTGTACATCCATCCTCTATCGGTATTAGTTGACATAGCCACATATAGCTGAAAGTGTGATTAGTCAGACATGGCTACATGTAACAAACTATAACTAAATATTTGCATATATACATCGGAAACCAATGTCTAACAATAGTCATTTATTTAAAGTCGTTCATAATGGTTAAAAGCCCTCAAAATCTCATTTGAACCATTTTTATTTATCAAATTCCAAATATGCCACAAACCCAACGTAAACCAAAATCTTGAGATTTATGCTTCAAAGTACCCTAACAACTTAGAAAAATTTATTTTTGTAACACTTCCAAGAGGTTCAAGCATTTAGTTTGTCAAAGTGGACTAAATCTCTAAATTTCTAACATTCACATTTAACATACATAGATACATCAATTTTACCCAAAATTAAACATAAATACATATATACATTAATATCTACGTACACATTTACATATACATACATACATACATACATGCATACATCATATACATACACATACACATATATACATATACATACATACATTATATACATACATACATATGTAAAATAAAGAGGGAAAATAGGGTTTTTAATAAAAATACATTACATACACATACACACACACACATCTAGACAAGAAAAACCGGGAATTAAAGGTTTTTATAAACATACATACATACACATTTACATATACATATATACGTTATATACAAACGAATTTACATATACATATATTATATGCATACATACATACATGTTAGTCCCGAAGGGTTATACAAGTTTGTAGAAGGGGGGGGGGGGGGGGGTTGAATACAAACACAGATTTTTATCTTTCTAAATTGTTTATTGATTTATATTAAACAATTTACAGTTTGTTGCGGAATAAGATCAAGTTAAAAACCTAATCTAAACAAACTATGAGAACACACAGATTTCTTGCACTAAGAAATAGAGAGAAAAGAAATAAGAAAACTAAGGATAGTTTTCTAACACTAAGATAGTTCAGCGACGAAGAAATCCGAGCACTTCAAAATAAAGTAGGGTTTCCTTTATATACTGCATTCATTTAATGCAAGTCAGTATACCTTTACACGTGGCAGCCTCTGGTTGGTTGCATGATTTGACTTTAGCAAACATCCTAGTGGCCGCATGATGAACAGTGTAGTTGCAGAGTTGGTTGTACGATCCTAGACAAAAGGGATGTCCATTCTGACAAAATCGTACGGGAGCGTGCAAGGAGATAAGACAAAAGTTGCTTGTAGAATAGGCTTCGTGATCAGCACTCGCTGAATGAATCTTTATCAGCGAATGATAAAGTTCAGCGTTTGCTGAAGTCTTCTACTAGAAACTTCGCGTAGAATGGACAAGTCTTGTCTACACTGATATCCACATCAGGTCACTAGTAGACTTAGTCACTTATTCTTCAGCTTGGTCTGCGATTTCAGCTTCGAACTTGGTTGACGCGAATCTTGTCTTCAGGGATCATAAGCAGACAATTACATGATAAATATTCAACGATCATCAGTGAGGCTGAACAGGCTCAGGGCTCACTGATGTACAGTGTTCGCTGAAGTATAAATTAAAGCTTGTTTTCCATCAGCGATACTAAACCGGCTTAGTATATTTTCTTTGATGGCAAAACATTAATACATAATGTTTACTTATAATTTTCACTAAGTGTTTCTCAGGGTCATTATCAAATCACTGAGGGTTTGGATCAACAATCTCCCCATATTTGATGATGACATTGCAATAAAAGAAAATTGCTAAGTTAAAAACATAAGGATAAAAAGGACTCATAAAATACTTGTCCCATTTGTTGTTTTTCAGGGATCTTTTCTAGTACTGATAAAGTACTTTCATTGAAATTTTTCATTAACTTCGTAAAAGATTACAAGGGAAGTGGAAAAATTACAAGTACAATGAAAAATAATTACAAGTACAAAAAGATATAAGCTGATAAGATAGAAGAATACAAAAAGATGATCCTATCAGCTACTCAGGTTCTTTCTTGATGAGAAGTTCATCAAGAGTATCAGTCTCTGGAATCATCCATTCAGGGACTATTACTCCCTAATCTCGTGTAACTTTTGCTTCGCGATAGATGAGGGGCTTCAGGAATGATCCAAGGAGGTCACCAATGTAGTCGCACCAATAGAGTAGATCTCTGAGTTGTTCGATGGGAGTTTTGTATAACTCAGAGATGCGCTGAAAGCATCTACGACCGGTGAAATCATAGAAAAAGATACCGAAGGGATCACTGAGAACTTTACCATGGATGAAGTCTTCAGCTGGAGGTAAGGAGATGTCGAGACCAGAGAGATCAGGATTGGGACCAAGAACTGCTTCACGAGAGAATTCAATCCCTGTCTCGTTTCTTATTGTCGATCCTGAAGAGGACGAAGTCTTCTTCTTTGAAGTGGTTCTTTTCGGCTGAATGGGTGGAGGAGGTGGAATATCGATCGCTGAGGTTACCACATCGATCAGCCTATTTATGGCTTGTTCCACATAGGGCTTGAAGGACGAGCGGGATCGCTGAATTGCGATTCTCATTGCCAACCATTCGCTGAGCTCGAGCTTATCCAGGGTTGACATGTAGCAGGTTCTTCTGTCGCCATTTTCTCTGATTATCTGAACATCGACAATCGGTACCTTCTTGACTATTTTCCCTCTTGTATTTACAGAGCTTATTATTGATGGCAAGCTTCTGTAATGGCACTTCTTCTTACACCAGGCCAATGTGGAGTCACTGACCTTGGTCTTTTCTTGTTTCTTCTTCTGTGACTCCTTCATCAGCTGTTGTTGGACTGCCTCAGGGAATTTCTTCAGTTGTGGATCCTTCACTGAATGTTGGGCTAGTTCAAGAGCATAGTTTTTGTCACTAAGCTCAGCCTTCTGTTTTTTAGCGAGGATTTCTTCAGCTTTCAATGCTTCAGCAATTTCCCTTGAGGTCAAGCGGTGTAGATGAGGTGGAACCAGACACTGATTGTCGAGTTTTTGGATCATCGCTGCTCTCTTTCGTTGTTCATCTTCTCTTGGCCTTTGAGGAGGCAAGGAAGGTCTTCTATGGTGGGAGAGCAGTTCTTCTTCAACAGCTTGTTCTTCAGTCTCTTCCAGAACAGAGACTGGGATTATTGGTTCTTCAGCATTGAGTGTTGGGATTATTTGTTGTTGTAGATGAGGAGCTTCAGTGGTAGCCTCAAGCAGGGGAGAGGACTAGCTGAAACAAAATGATCAATGGAGTTAGACCATTTGAGGAAAAAATATAGAGAAAGAAGAGAGCTATGTGTTTAGGGGTTTTAGAAGTAGAAGGGTTGAGATTGAGAAGGGGTAGAGGAGGGATGCAATATAAGGGAAGAAAAAGTAGTGTACCTGACAAGTTAGATTTTTCATGAGAATTGCCAAGTTGCCATCAGTGGCAAGTCCCTTCTGTTTTTCTTTAGAGGCTTTCTTTGAAGGAGACTTAACCTTGGTGTTAGATCTGAAGTTTTGTCAATAAACCAAGTGTTGAAGATCTGATAAGAAGGTTCAGAAGTTCTGAGAAGAAGAGTCAGAAGTTCTGAGAAGAAGAGTCAGAGATCTGAGAAAGAGAAGTCAGAAGTTCTGAGAATCGTGATCAGAAGAATGTTCAGAAGTTCTGAACTACCTGTTCAGAACTTATGACGAGTTTCGTTACTTAGTAATGTGTAAACTAATTAGGACACGTGTTTTGTTCTTATTAGTCTTTCTTATTTGCACTGTAGCTTTAATATATCCGTTACAGTATAAATAGAGTGGTTAGCACTACGTTGCTAACTGATTGATTTTCCCATATTACTTGTATTCATTCCTTGTAATCTTTGAGGTTATCTCTCTCTTAGATCTGTAATTCTGTGCATCATTGAATACAATTGGGCTTGATCATACAATTTCTCAATTACTTCTTTCTATATTGATTGTAAGAATAGATCCTGCACTTTCACTTGGACCCCTCCCATGGTTCATTTATTGAAACCCCTTTGAGAGTTGGGGCTTTAATTGTTTCAGGATGGAAAACGAACGGCGGTTCATCATCTTCGTCATCATCATCATTCAGTGGCCTGAATGATGGTTCGTCATCCTGAATGTCTAACTCCTCCTCATCTTCTTCTTAATCGTCGTCAGAGCTGACGTCCTAGACATCTTCAGCGTTTGGAGAAGGAAGGTCTTTATGTTGTCGGTCCCCCTCATATGGAGAGGGACTTTCAACAGCGGTTCCCTCAGGATGATCAAATTCCTGAGGGTCTTCTTTGTGTGCGTCCTCCCCCTCAACATTCTGGGGAAGGTCTTTGTTTGTCTTCTCCCCCTCTTCCACTGAATGGATGGGGGAGGCAGTAGCAAAGGCATCAAGGACCCTGTCTTCTTAGCCAGGGTTCCTTGGAGCAGTGGCCATTAACATCTCTGTAGTATCAATCCTGGTTTCCAGGTCTGGAATACGTGATGTGGCCAGGATGACAAAGTCAGCGGTCATCCTTAGCAGCTTTCAATTAGATTGGGAGAAGTTGGAGTCAGGGACCGTGGGAGCCTCCATTCGCTCCAGGATCTTGGTGAGCAGGGTGTTGTTATCAACTATATTTTTGGAGGGGCCGCTAACCTCACCTTTTAGACAAGTGAAGTCGGTCTTTAGAGTTCCAACCTCGCTGCTGAGGCTGGTGAAGTTCATGGAGAGCTCAGCGACGGTGTTCTGCAAGGCTGAGAGGTTGGTGGAGACAGAGGTTTCCAATGATGTCACTCCCCCTTGCAGTGAGGAGATGTCAGCTTTTGTTGCCTTATCTGTAAGGGAAGTGGAGACATCATTCAGCGTGTTCCCCACAGTAGTGATCGTTGCAGTGTTGTTGGTCATGTTGGTGGAGAGAGAGTCCACTTTTGTAGCGATATCCTTGATGGTTGTGCTGATAGTCCCCAAATTAGGACCTGTAACAGAAAATAACTTGTGAGCTAAGGAAAGCTCAGAAGTTAGGGGTGCAGAGAGGGATATGGGTGGTGTTAGGATACCTATAGATTCGGGATTGGAGAAGGTGTCGAAGTCTCGAGTTTTGTCCCAATGCTCGATGTCATCCTCGAAAGAACGACCATCAGGGATTGTTGTCGAGGATCCTACAGGTCCTGTGGCATTTCTGTGTATGAGATTTTGCAGCGTTGCAGAACTATTGTCCATCAGTGGAAATGATGGCATAGTTGGTGTGATGCTATAGATGAAAGAAGTGGAGGGAGAAGCAATGGTTGAGAAAGGTGGGGTTGTTGCAGCTTCAGCGTTGGATGCGCTGGAAATTATCTCCGCAGCGCTTTGAGGCACTGAGGGTATAGGGTTCTCATCCATGAATGTTTCAGAGAACTGAGTCTCTGAAATGGTTATTGAAGGGGTGGCTTCAGCAGATGTGGTGGAGTGGACCACTGAATCAACCATCGCTGCCTGTGAAGAGGCCAGCGTGGCGTCTTGAGCCTGAGAAGGCTTGGGTTGCTCCATTGAGGGATTCTTGGACTTATGGGTGCCAAGGGGGGTAGAAGAGTGTTTTCTCTTTTTCAGGGATGAGGTGGTAGTGGCCTGGGTATCAGCGGTGGGTATTGCCGCTGTAGAAGTAGCCACTGAAGTAGAAGAAGGAGAGCGAAGAAGAGAGCGAAGAGTAGAAAGACTTACCTTGCCCTCAATAGGTTTGAAGTCGAGAACCTTTGGACCCACCTGAGGAAGTTTGTAATCTCCCTGAAGTGGATAGAGTGGACCGAGAGCCAATTGCAGGATGCCCGATAGAAACCTTGGATAAGGAATGTTGGTGGGGCGTTCAGGCCTTTCTATCCGCTCCATCAAATCTTCAAAGATGATGCGGGCGTAGTCGATGTTCAGGCCTTTCAACAAGGAGTAGGCCAGAGCTTGTTAACCTTTGGAGGCTTGATCAGAGGAGCCGACCTTTGTCGTCATGCAGCTTATGATGTGAGCAAAGATGAAGTTAATCTCTGAAGGCATTTTGTTCTTCAGGATTTTGGTCAGCTTCTTCTCGGGTTGCTAGCTGCGGTCAGTGTCCTAAGTGTAGTTCATGAGATCGAAGAATCTTACCATTTCTTTCTCACCTTCATCGGTGTTGGGGTTGATGATAGGGACGTAGGGGTCGGCCTTGGTATAGCCGGGTAAGTTCAGCGCTGAGCGAATTCCAGCGGGTGAAACTTATCACAGTGAATTCTTTCCCAGACTTCTGAGAGGTAGTGGTGGTACGATGTGCAGTGTACCAGAACTGCTGAAGGAGACGTTTATGAGTTGGAGGTTTGATGGTCATTGCAGTGGCGAGAGGGCAGGTCTTGATGAAGTTCACTGCATCCTCAAGGTGAGGAGCAGACTTCCTCTTGGGAAACTCTAGAAGAGCATAGGAGTTGTTTGTTGCCAGTACAAGTTTGTCAAGGTCACATTTGACATTATCAGCCTTGACGATGGTACAAACAGCAGTGGTAGCAGGAATGTTTGCGGATGCCATTTCTTTGAAGAACACAAAAATATAGAAGAATTTATTATTATGGAAAGAATTTCCAAAATAAGGGTTTTTGAGGTTTTTAGGGTTTTACAGTTTCTTTATGAGGAAAGAAATTGTAAAATAGGGTTTTCTAGTTTTTTTAAAAAATTAAAAACTAGTGAAAACATGTTTTTCAGCTTCGTTTTAGAAAAGGATTCTGGAAAACGTATGAAGTTTAAGTTTATGATTTTTAGTACAAACTTAAAAGAAAAAACTTATTTTTAAGTTTTGTTTCTATGATCATGAAGGAGATGATCATAAGTTTAGAAACACATTTGATTGATCTATTAGAAACAAGAATAAGATCAAACACAAGATAAAAAGAAGTTGTTTGGAATGAAATATTAACATGTTGTTTGATTGTTGAAGATTTAAACACAAGATTTCACACAATAATCCGAGAAAACAAGAATGCAAGGAGGTTCTTTCTGCTTTTGAGAGTTCGAGAACGTAAAAGGAAAAAATATAAACAAGGATTGTTTATATAGTGAGAGTAGAGAGAGAAAGTGATGAGAGGGAAAAAGTTGCTCATCATGACACAGACACGTCCCACAAAGCGTATTGGTCAAGAATGCAAACAGACGAACGTGTCAGAGAAAAAGGCGTGCCATAGGTTATCCATTTGTATGACGTCACAACTGTCCTTTCACATTTCTAAGTTATCTCTGAAGGTTTTGAAAGTCTCAGGGATAATTTTAAAAAATCGCTGATGAGAAATATTAGTGAGCATAGTTATTTAAAAAAAATCACTGAAGGAAGAGATATTCAGCGATGCAAAATATTTTGAAATTCTGCATGCTGAAGTAAACTTCAGTGATTGGGGAGAGAGAACATACCTTGTTATCAGCGAATCATTTTTGTTCAGAGATTAGATGAGGAATGAATAAATAGAATTTTCCTTATCACTGATCTATTGCATTACCGTTGAAGATTTAATCTTCAAGGTTCAGCAATCCAAACTCGCTGATGAGAAAGTTGAATCTTGTCTCATCAAGAGGTTTGGTAAAAAGATCAGCTAACTGAAAGTCAGTTGGGATAAATTGAAGTTCTATGTCACCATTCATCACATGATCTCTGATAAAGTAATACCTGATCTCGATGTGTTTGGTCTTTGATTGTAGCAATGGATTGTTTGCTATAGTGATGGCACTAGTGCTATCGCAATATATTGGAATTATGGAGAGCTGAAGATCATAGTCCACTAGTTGATTTCTCATCCATAAGACCTGAGCACAACAGCTTCCAGCGGCAACATACTCAACTTCAGCGGTAGAGGTGGATACTGAACTTTGTTTCTTGCTTGTCTAACTTACCAGCTTTCCACCCAGGAGCTGACAGCCTCCTATGGTGATTTTCCTATCCAACTGGCAACCTGCAAAATCACTATCTGAGTAGGCAGTTAGATCGAACCCTGAGTCTTTGGGATACCAAAGACCTAGGTTGGGAGTACCCTTCAGATATTTGAAAATTCTCTTTACAGCGATCAAATGAGATTCTTTGGGTTTAGATTGATATCGTGCACATAAACAAGTAGCATACATGATATCAGGACGGCTAGCTGTGAGATAAAGAAGAGAGTCGATCATCCCACGGTACACAGTGATATTAACAGTCTTCCCTGAAGGATCTTTGTTAAGTGTCAGTGGTGGTGCCATAGGGGTTTTCATAGCTGAGCATTGAGTTAAATCAAATTTCTTCAGCATATCTTTGACATACTTACCTTGGTGGATAAAACGCACCCTTATCATTTTGCTTCATTTGGAGTACAAAGAAGTAGTTCAGCTCACCCATCATACTCATTTTATATTCAGATTTCATTCTCTCAGCGAGACGAGTACATAAAGATGGGTTAGTAGAACCAAATATAATGTCATCAACATATATTTGAACAAGAATGATATGACCTTTTACTTTCCTGAAAAATAGAGTGTTATCAATTTTGCCACGCTCAAATTTTTCAATGAGAAGAATAGAAGATAGAGTGTCATACCATGCACGTGGAGCTTGCTTTAAGCCATAGAGTGCCTTATCCAGTTTATAAACATAACCTGGATGCTTAGGATCAGTGAATCCTGGAGGTTATTCAACGTAGGCTTCTTCATGCAGCCTTCCATTTAGGAACGCTGATTTCACGTCCATTTGATATACTTTGAAGTCTCTATGAACAGCGTAAGCTAGAAATAGATGAATAGCCTCGAGTCTTGCCACTGGGGTAAAAGTTTCGTCGTAATCTATACCTTCCTCTTGTCTGTATCCCTAAGCAACTAGACGAGCTTTGTTGCGGGTTACATTTCCATTTTCATCTAACTTATTTCGATAGACCCACTTAGTGTCTATCACTGATTTGTCAGATGGTCTTGGAATGACATTCCAAACCTTGTTTCTTTCGAATTCAGTCAGCTCTTCTTGCATAGCGCTGACCCAGTTTGGATCTTTGAGGGCATCATCAACTTTCTTTGGTTCACTTGTCTGCACGATGGGAATGATGATATGATCATCATCATCAGTTGGTGTGTTTACCTGAGGGTCAGGGTTAGGAACAGTTTCTGAATCTCCAAAATGAGAAAACATCCACTGATTGAGTTCTTCGTTATCAACAGATGGTCTTGAGTTCGCTGAACGGGATTCATCAAAGGTGACATAAATAGTTTCTTCTACAGTTTGTCTTCTCTTGTTGAAGACTCTGAAGGCTTTGGATATGGAAGAATATCCAAGAAATATTCCGTCGTCAGCTTTAGGAACGAATTTTCCAATAGAATCTTTGTTGTTTAAGATAAAGCACTGACAACCAAAGATGTGAAGAAAACTGATAGATGGTTTTCTTCCATGGAAAAGTTCATAGGTAGTCTTGTTGAATCTTTTGACGTTCAGCGATCTATTCTGCGTAAAACATGCAGTGTTGACAGCTTCTGCCCAGAACTGAGTAGGGAGATGAGAATCGTTGAGCATTGAACGAGCAACTTCGATAATCATTTGGTTTCTTCTTTCAGTGACTCCATTCTGTTGAGGTGTTCTCACTGAAGAAAAGTTGTGAGAAATACCCTTACATTGAAAGAAGTTATCATGGGAACTATTTTTTAATTCAGTTCCATGATCACTCCTTATTGAGCGAACAGTAAGATTATTCCGGACTTCCATTTTCCTGACAAAGGACATCAGTTCTTCTGAGGTGTCACTCTTAGCACGGAGAAACATTACCCAGGTGTAGCGAGAGAATTCGTCCACAATAACTAGTGTGTCTTTCTTTCCAGCGATGGATTGAACGTTGACAGGGCCAAACAGATCCATGTGGAGAAGTTGAAGAGGAGATGACACTGAGGAAACTTGCTTTGACTTGAAGCTAGCTTTGGTTTGTTTTCCTTTTTTACACGCTGAACAAATATATTCCTTAGCGTATGAGTGTTGCGGAAGACCAGTGACTAACTCTTATGAAGAAAGAGTATTCAGTGTCTTGAAGTTGAGATGAGAGATCCTTTTATGCCATTGCCAGTTGACATCAGAAGAGGCTTTGGAGAAAAAACAAGCATTCTCAGTGGTTGTTGAGTCCATGTTTATTACATAAACATTTTCCAAACGATATCCACTGAGAGCAACTTTCTCCTTCTTGTTAGTGACGTAACATGCTTCCTTAGTGAAACAAACTTTGAAGTCCTTGTCACATAGCTGACTGATGCTAAGAAGATTGTGCTTCAGCCCTTCAACGTATGCGACTCTTCTGAAGGTTGGTGTACCATTAGAGAGTACACCAAACCCTCGGGTATAGCCTTTTCCATTTCCACCAAAGGTCACAGAGGGACCTTTCACTTCGTTGTATTTAGTGAGCAGGGTTTTTTTTCAGTCATATGTCGAGAGCATCCACTATCAAGATACTAGATTCCCTTCGAGACCTGCAAACAAAAGAAGATTAGTTTTGAATAGGTACCCACTTAACTATGGGACCACATTTGTTAGTGGTGGTAGAGGAAGTAGAAGGTTCAGCAATCTTCGCAGCATTTGAAGATTCAACTTTAGTGACATTCTTCACTTTGGTTAATTTCTTAACCTCAGTGGTGGTTTTCACCTTAACCTGATTTGCACCATGATTGGTTTTATTTGCCTTGGGGGCATTGATCTTCACCTTAGCTAATTTCTCAGCTTTGGTGGTTGTAGGGCATTTGCTAGCAATGTGATCGGTAAGTCCACAGTGATAACATTTCCTATAGCTAAAAGTAACTTTAGGACCATTTGCATGCTTAGTAGAGATTTTCAAATGAGCAGGGCCAGCACCAAGAATACCTTTGGCATTGGAAATTGGAGGAACTGTCAGTTCTTCGGATTTCTTACCAATTACATCCACTCTTATTTTAGGAGTAGATCGCTGAATTAATTCAGGGATCTTAGTCCTAGAAGTAGAGGGATGGCTCGCTAAAGGTTTTGAAACTTTCAGCTTAGGTACATTGGTACCCTTCTGAGGTTTTTGAACAACTTTTTCTTTACCTTTAGGAATCAAGGTAGGTTTGTCCTCAGGGATGGAAGTTTTAGAAGAAGAAGAGCACTGAGGTAATGAGGTGTCAGGGACAGAAGATACGAACATTCCAAACTTAAGCATGGAACGGTCAGTGGTTGGTTCCTCAGCGTCAGCTTTGTAACCAAGACCACTTCTGTCTTTAGTAGGGATCTGAGCACCGATTATTTCAGTTATCTTTGTTGAGGATTTATACCATCCTTCAACAGTAGCCTTTTCAGCTTTCAGTTCAGCGATAGCTTGTTCTCGCTCGATACTGAAGATTTGATTTACATAGACCTGGTCTTTTAAATTAGTTTCAATATTTGAAAGCTCTTGAACTTTCATATTTGGTCTTGCCATTCATGGCATCGTATAAATCGACAGTCAGTATATCGATAGCTTGAAGTCTATCAGCTTCAGTTATAGCTGAAGTAGAAGTAGAAGAGATTGATATCGGAGAGGTAGAAGTAGAGGGAATTTCAGCTTGTTCCTCCTCTTCTTCTATTTCGGCCATGAGGCAGAGATTGGCCTCATCCTCTTCATCTGAATCTGATTCTTCATCAGACTCAGCCCAGTCATGATCTTCAGCGATCAGACCTTTTCCTTTCTTTTTGTATGCTTTCAGCTTAGCATACTTTTCTTTTAGCTTTTGGTATTTGTCATCTCTAGCTCTTGGGTTAGAGGATTCCTTGAAGGAAGAAGAAGGTTTGTAAACTTTCTTTGACCTGCATTCACTTGCAAAGTGTCCTACTTTTTCACAGTTAAAGCAGGTAGTAGTAGCCTTATCAACAAGAGTAGATTTAGGCTTGTCGGTGATAGTGAGAGGTTTGTTTCTTCTGAAGTTACTTTTTCTAGCAAACCTCCTGAAAGAATTTGTCAGGAGTGCTAGAGATTCATCAAGTTCTGAAGGACCAGCGTCTGATGAATCAGCAGAGTTAGATTCCATTTCAGTGATCGTGACAGTTGACGCTGAGCAGGTACTGACTCTGAGGAGAGTAAAGCAACAGGTGTGCTTTTGGAATCTTTGACAAGATTCTTCTTAAGTTGACACGACTGCTCATGCTTGAGCATAGTGCCAAATAAGGTAGGAAGGGTCAGAAATTTAAGATCCTTAGAGAGCTTAAGACACATGGTATAGTTGTCCCAGCTTTCAGGAAGACATTCCAAGAATTTTTTCAGGATCTCTTTATTAGAGTAGGTCTTACCAACAGTTTTTAAATCAATAATTAAACAATTAAAGCGTTGGTGAACTTCAGAAAGAGTTTCATTCTTACCAGCGATGAAACATTAATACTGTCTTACCACGTTAATTCTTCTAGAGTCATGGACTTTGGCAGTACCTTCATATTGAACACATATAGTGTCCCACATGGCTTTCGAGCTCTTGAGATTCATGATGGAATGGTAGACTTCATCAGGAAGAGCCATAGAGATGATGGATCTGGCCTTAGTGTCGATGGCCACTTTCTTCTTGTCTTCTTCAGTCCACTGAGAAACTATCCTAGGAATCAGTCTTTCAGGAACAGCAGGTGTGTTGGCAGTGGCTGGAACAGCAGGATCTATAATGAAAGGAACATAGGGTCCATTTTCAATATAGTAAGGTATAGTAGGATCTACACCTTCCAAGAAGAGCATCATTCGATTCTTCCAAAGATTGAAGTTGTCTTTGCTAAATCGATGTGTTTGGCAAGAGAGCCGTTATCTATGTAGTTAGTGTTTGTAGAATTTTCCATATTGAAGAAATAACAAGAAAGGGAGTATAAGCAAGATCTTTTTTATTAGATTAAACAAACCGCTCTGATACCACTTGTTGGTCTCGAAGGGTTATACATGTTTGTAGAAGGGGGGGTTGAATACAAACACAGATTTTTATGTTTCTAAATTGTTTATTGATATATATTAAACAATTTACAGTTTGTTGTGGAATAAGATCAAGTTAAAAACCTAATCTAAACAAACTATGAGAACACACAGATTTCTTGCACTAAGAAGTAGAGAGAAAAGAAATAAGAAAACTAAGGATAGTTTTATAACACTAAGATAGTTCAGCGAGGGAGAAAGTCAAGCACTTCAAAATGAAGTAGGGTTTCCATTATATACTGCATTCATTTAATGCAAGTCAGTATACCTTTACACGTGGCAGCCTCTGGTTGGTTGCATGATTTGGCTTTAGCAAACATCCTAGTGGCCGCATGATGAACAGTGTAGTTGCAGAGTTGGTTGTACGATCCTGGACAAAAGGGATGTCCGTTCTGAAAAAATCGTACGGGAGCGTGCAAGGAGATAAGACAAAAGTTGCTTGTAGAACAGGCTTTATGATCAGCGCTCGCTGAATGAATCTTTATCGGCGAATGATAAAGTTCAGCGTTTGCTGAAGTCTTCTACTTGAAAATTCGTGTAGAATGGACAAGTCTTGTCTTCGCTGATATCCGCATCAGGTCACTAGTAGACTTATTCACTTGTTCTTCAGCTTGGTCTTCGATTTCAGCTTCGAACTTGGTTGACGCGAATCTTGTCTTCAGGGATCATAAGCAGACAATTACATGATAAATATTCAGCGATCATCAGTGAGGCTGAACAGGCTCAGGGCTCACTGATGTACAGTGTTCGCTGAAGTATAAATTAAAGCTTGTTTTCCATCAGCGATACTAAACAGACTTAGTATATTTTCTTTGATGGCAAAACATTAATAAATATTGTTTACTTACAATTTTCACCAAGTGTTTCTCAGGGTCATTATCAAATCACTGAGGGTTTGGATCAACAATACATACATACATACATACATACATACATATGTAAAACAAAGAATTTGGGAAAAGAAGGATTTGTACCAAAATTTGGGAGGGAGCCGAAATGGGGGGAGACCGCTGGTTGGAGAGCGTCGGAGAAAGGGTGACCACCGATGAGTATAGCGTCGGTGGTGGGCTTCGATTTCACGGTGGGTCGGTGGAGGGGCAGGGGAGGAGCGACTATGTTGTTTTGTTTTTGTGTTCTGCGATATGCTTCTCTATGGTTTAGGTCAGAAAAAATTCGCCTAATTTCCGGTTGATTAGTGGCAAAATAATCCTTCGGAAATTAGTTTGTATTTAAAAATATGGATTTTCGATTATTGTTATTATTATTATTAATATTACTGTTATTATTACCATTATTATTTATTACTTTTTTTATTATGATTTATTATTACTAATACATGTTAAAACAAAAAAAATGAATTAAACTCGTTAAAATCTAATAAGCCCCACTAAATCCCATCGAAAACCGTTAAAGTCGAAGATAACTTATTAAAGCCCAATTGAATCGAATAAAACCCAATAGATTCATTAAGGCTATGTTTGGCAAACTAGCTGATAAGCTAGCTGGTAGCTGATAAGCTAGCTGCTAGCTTAGATAAGCTAGCTGATGAAGAAGTCATGTTTGGCAAAAACTAGCTTATAACATGCAAAACTAGCTAATAAATAATGGAGGCAATACTGGAATATTCACAAAAAGCTACTGAAAAGCTACTCCAAGTAGCGTTTCAAAAAGCTAGCTTTTAGTCATCCAAACATGTACCCAGAAAAAAAAACTAGCTTATAAGCTAACTTTTTTTTGCCAAACGATGCCTAAAACTCAATTAGACCGATTAAATCTCAATATAACTCATCAAAGTCCAACAGAACAGTTTAAGCCCAACAGGACCCATTATGATCGTTGGTGACTTATTAAGGCCCAATAATACCGGTAGTGACTTATTATGTGCTTTTGTGCACCTATATACTGCATAGATGCATGTGTTATCAATTAGGGTCGATAAGACAACTAAGAACCACTAACTCCGATACGAACCACTAAACCACCATTATAGCCCAATATGGCCTTTTATGACTTATTAAGTTCTAATAACACCATCTGTGACTTACTACATGTTTGTGTGCACGTATGTGCTGCATAGATGCATGTGATCTCAATTTGGGTCGATAAGACAACGAAAAACTACTAAACTCCGATACAAACTACTAAACCACCATATAGCCCAATATGTCTTTCTATGACGTATTAAGGCCCAATAACACCATATGTGACTTATTACCAATTTGTTTGTACATATGTACTAATTAGATGCATGTGTTGTCAATTAGGCTCGCTAAGACAACTAAGACCCACAATACCCCAATACGAACCACTAAACCACCATTATAGCCCAATAACACATATTGTATATACGTGTATATATATATATATATATATATATATATATATATATATATATATATGTGTGTGTGTGTGTGTGTGTGTGTGTGTGTGTGTGGAGTTAGGTTATGGGGAACCTCAAAAAAATGGAAAACTGAAGAATACCCTAGTAGCCCTTCATCTGGACGGTATGCACTTGTGCATACAAGTAATTTGTAACATGCACACGTGCATAAAAACTAAAAGAACAAATTAATTTACTTGTATGCACAAATGCATGACGTCCATATGAAAGGTTACCAGTGTGTTCATTTTTTGAGGTTTTCCTCTAAAATCTCTCTCTCTCTTTCTATATATATATATATATATATGTGTGTGTGTGTGTGTGTGTGTAGAGAGAGAGAGAGAGTCGGTTCAAATGAGGAGGATATCGATCTATTTAAGAGAATAAGCATAACGGTCGAATCATATGTGATTTTACACTAACATCATGTATAAAATCACATGTGACTCACGCGACTTTGTCCGCGACCTGAGCGGCTAAACTCCTCCACATACCCTTTGAACCATTAGTGTAAAATTAATCACATGTAATTTTGCACATGATTTGACTGTTTTCGTATTATATTAAATAGCTAGCAATCTCGTTTGGTCTTCTTCTTCTCTCCATATAATATATATAGAGAGGTTAAATTAAACGAGAACCTCAAATATGTTACAAACCCGTGAGAACCGATATAAAAATAACTACATGATATTTTTTCATCAAATGCTATGATTTAAAAATTTTATTTTACATATATTTGTGTCATAATATGATAGTTTCACATGGTATTGTTTCACCATGGGAATATTTTTTTCATGTATTTTTCATTTCAGTAGGTGAATCAATTTTTTTTCCACATGTAATCTTTTCACAAGGTGGACACGAACATATGTGAAACAATATCTTAAATCATAGGTTTTGATGAAAAAATCATGTTAAAAATATTTTAAAATATTGGTTCTTACGAGTGTGTAGCATATTTGTGGTTCTCATTTGATTATCGTTCAGGAGAAAAACTCAAAAAAATGGAAAACTGAAGAACACCATGGTGGCCCTTCATCTGGACGGTATGCTCAAGATGAAGGGCCACACGGGTGTTATTCAGTTTTCCGTTTTTTTAGTTTTCCCTTGAACCTCCCCTTATATAGGGTTTGATTCTGGTGAGAAGTGCCAAATATGGTGAGAAGCGTGAAAAACGTGAGAATCGATCATCAACCGTTGGATGAGAAATGGACGAACATTAGGATGAGATGCACCAACATATGATGCACCGGATCAATTCTCTTTTAAACCGCAATTCATGGGAGGGTATTTGATTAAAAATGATCAACAGTTTAAAAATGTTTCTCACAAAAATGACACTATATATATATATATATAGAGAGAGAGATGGGGGAGAGGGGGGTTCAGGGAAAACCTTAAAAAAATGGAAAACTGAAGAACAACCTGGTAGCCCTTCTTCATCTATATGGTATGCACTTGTGCTTACAAGTAAAATTAAGTTGTTTTTGGTTTTTATGTACGTATGCATATTAGAAATTACTTGTATGCACAAGTGCATACCGTGCAGATGAAGGACTATCAGGGTGTTCCTCAGTTTTTCATTTTTTGAGGTTTTCCCAAGAATTGAACTTGACCCTATATATATAGACTTAAGATCATGTGAGACCAAGTCATTTCCGTGAGACCCGTGAGACAAAAAAAAATAACGTAAAACCTTCACAACTAAAGACTGTGAAGGTAAACATTCACAGTGTTTTTGCTGTGAAGGTTCGTTGTTTTGCTTACCTTCACAATAAATCGTTGTGAAGTTTTAGTGTTATTTTGTAGTCTCACGAAAACAGGTTGGTCTCACGTGAACCCAACCATATATATATATATATATATATATATATATATATATACAGAGAGAGAGAGGCTCCGTAAAATGCATACCTTGCATTTGTTGCACACCTTACAAACCACAGTCTGCATATGTGCAGAACCAGTCTGCATATGTGCATATGCATACGTGCAAGAATATACATATAATGAACATACATTCATATGGGATAATGCATATATGCAGACTGGTTCTGCACATATGCAGAACTGTGGTTTGTAAGGGGTGCAATAAATACATGGTTTGTATTTGATTTGTACCCTATATATATATATATATATATATATATATATATATATATATATATATATATATAGAGAGAGAGAGAGAGAGAGAGGAAGACTTTTTGCAACCCTCAAAAAGGTTGAAACCGTTGCAACCCTCATCTTAACCGTTGATCTTTATAGATTAGTTTCTAATCTTACTTAAGTGTTCTTTCTATAGAAAAGGATAATATCGGAATTTTATAATTAAAGTTTTAATATTTTTTTAAATTCGGCAGTTTTTTAATCCGTTTCCGAAGATAATGTATCCGATATATATGGTAACCGTATTGTTTTTTTAAAATTTTTTAATTAATTTTGATATTTTTAGCATATAATCATGGATGCGATTGTAGTTATCTTATTAGCTAATATAAGAGATTTCATGAAACTTTACATTTTATACTCTAAAATCGGATTAGATTTTGTTGAATCCTTTTTTAATATCATGTCCTATAATCATGGAATCGTGTGTTAGTATCGTGTTTGTATTATAATTTTTTCCGATTCTGTAATTAATTATACAACGTATATTTAATCAAGATCAATGAATTTATCAATCATAACAATTGAAATCATAAAGCTGTAATCCATGGAAGCAACTGACCCTAAACTGATTCATGATGAAACCCCCATTCATGAGGATACGGCGTAGATGATTACGTACTGTCGTTATGTTCTGTTGGAGATTCAAAGAAGAACTCGAATTTGACCTTTGATTCATTGTTATGTAACGACGACGATGGAGATGGTTAACTCGTTGAAGCCGAAGAACAAAACCAGATTATTCAAGATGACGAGGGCTTAGATGCTACTTTGGAAGCAGGTAAGTGATTATTAAGTTTATGATTTAATTTATTTTCTGTAAATTTCAACATTGAAACCCTAATTATATTGGTTAATACCTTTTTTAATTCGCCAAAAAGAACAGTATTTAATGATTAAGAACCATTCATGTTTTTCATCATGTACATAATGTCGAATTAATGTATTTAGGTAGACTCATTAATCTGGTATTGTTTTCAGTAACTAATGTATTTAATTACATCCAATAATTTGTTGTTGTATATTATCAGAAATTAATGTATTTAATTACATCCAATAATCTGGGGTGAATTTTCATTAATCAATATATTTAATTAAACCCAGTAATCCGGTGTGTATTTTCAAAAAACATTCACTTGTAAAATTGATATAATTTATGTAGTTGTTAAAATCATTGCATGTAAACTCTATTTTTTATAATTTGATTTGCTGTTTTTTTGCAACATAATGTTATTTCTGGTTTTGATTTGCATGAATACGTCAAAGTTATGCGAAATCCATGTGTCATTTATTCATTTTAACAATTGGTATATGTGCTCTTATTAGTTTTGTATTAATTTTCTATTCATGATTAATGGGACACACTGAATTCACATGGCCTAAATCATAAATTGCTTCCCAAGATTTTACAACAAAACATTGATATATTGCTAGTAACACAATTTGGTGTAAATTCTAACCCATTGATTAAAAAATCATGAATACACAATCAGATCCCCCTTAGCTCAACCTTTCCAACCCCAAAATCAAGAATACATAATCATAGTCCCCTTTTTGGAATGTTTACATACAGAATCAAGAATACAAGATGCAATTAACACATGATCTTCGACATACGACGGCATGAATTCAAAATCAAGATTTCACAATCAGATGCCCAATTGTAAATAAAGTATTCACAATCAGATTTCCCAATCAAGAATTCACAATCAGCTTGACAATGAAAAATACACATGTAGTTTGACATACAACCCGAATAATTAAAATGGAAGAATACACATTTTAACAATCATGGTTTTAAATCCAATATTTTTAAACACAACATTATCAGATTGCAACTAAAGCATGTAATTGGAAATATGGTCTCATGAATAAAAAATCAAGAATACATAATCATAGTCCCCTTTTTGGAATGTTTACATACAGAATCAAGAATACAAGATGCAATTAACACATGATCTTCGACATACGATGACATGAATTCAAAATCAAGATTTCACAATCAGATGCCCAATTGTAAATCAAGTATTCACAATCAGATTTCCCAATCAAGAATTCACAATCAGCTTGACAATCATCACATCCAAAAATACATTTTTCAATGGTGCTACTTATCATCATATTCTTTACATGATCCCCCAAATTTGGATCTAAATGAAGTACTTTACCAACGATGAATTTCATTTGTTTTTCAATCATTTATTGTATTCAAAATCATGCTTTCAAGATTACAAATCATGATTATAAATACGATTCACAAACTTTTCAAGGTATAAACATAGCAGAATCATGATTCCAATATCTGACTAAAACCATCCCTGATTTTTGAACAACGATTGCCATTTGTTTTAAAAAAAAACCTCAATACATTTTTTATAAAATCAAACTCCAACAAAAATAAGTTAAAATATCGAAGGCTATTTGTTTAGCTTCATTAGATGGGCTATGGGTCGCCATTCCAGGAAACGATTGTAGCGAAGGGGGATCATCTGGTGACAGAATGTCGATTATCATGTTATTTGGATCATGCAACTGATGAAGTCCTTCTACATTATTGTCGATGGGAGATGGCAGTTCTTCAATCGAATCATCGAAATCGATAAGTATAGGGTCTGCTGCAGTGTTGCGGAAATGAGAGAATGAGTATTTGAGCATGATTCTCTCGCTTTTTCTACCTCTTGATGAGTTTTATCAACATACACAGAAAACCCTAATCAGAACAGAAGAACAAATCATCAACTTGCAATAAAAGCATTTTTTTAGAGATTGTAAACAAACCTCTGAATCTGTCACCCATTGTCGACTTGAATGAGGTTGCATAAACGGTTCTACAAATATTATAGCAGTTTTATTCGGAAACTGAATCGCGTTAATGGAGAGAAATTCGGGATTTTTGATCTTAATGAATCTTCGTTGCCATCATTAACAGGATTCTGGAAATTCATGTTTGGACCAAATTACCCTTTAGCGTCTTATTAATGGAATGTTAAATAATAAATAATTTTAATTTTAATTAAAAAGGTAGGAATTAATCTGAGCTATCTAAATTGTAATCAATGGTGAGATCATGGGTTCCACTGGTTTCACCCTTTTTAAGGGTTTCAATATATATATATATATGCATATATATATATAGGGTCTCCTTCTTTTGTTAACTTTTTCATGTATTGCATATATGCACATCGGGCATTGCATATATGCACATATTACAATTGCCTGATGTGCATATATGCACTGGTTAACAAAAGAAGGAGACCATATATATATATATATAGAGAGAGAGAGAGAGAGAGAGAGAGAGAAAGAGAGTCATCTTCAAATGTAAACCATCATTTTCGTGTAAACCGTCGATTTCATTGGTTTTTTTGATGAAATGTTTTTATGGAATTGTTTGTTTTGATGAAATTGTTTCATATCATTCATTTCTTGATGAAATTTTTTATGAAATTTGTAGTTTCATAGGTTTTTTTCATTCTTATGAAACTGATTCATACATTTTCGTTTTCACCTATGAAACTACAAATTTCGTAAAAAAAAATTCATCAAGAAATGAATGATATGAAACAATTTCATCAAAATAAACAATTCCATAAAAAAAGTTATCAAAAAAACCTATAAAATCGAGGGTTTACACGGTTTACACGAAAATGATGGTTTACATTTGAAGATCCCTCTATATATATATAGGGGTGGTATCCATTGCAAACCACACCATTCATGCAAACTATACAAACTAATCACATACCTTGAATTTTTTTATCTACGGTCTACAACATAGCGGTGGCATTTTTGTAAATACCGCTGATTTAAGAATTATTTTGATGAGTTTCATATACGGGGGAGGGTAAATCGGTCAAATTAATCACGTCCCAGTCATCTGAAAAACTATCGCTGAAAATACGGGATTCTACTTTCCGTGTATACCGCCGAGCAGATATGGACGGTTTCAATTAGCAAAAAAACAATACGATCTTTGCAAAAATTATTCATCATAGGGTTTTCGCAAGTGAAGATTTCTGCAAAAGGGAAACATGCATCTAAACAAAGGTACGATTTTGGTTTCTTAAAAAGTTAGTTGATTTATGAATCTGTCACGAGATTAAAGAAGACGGCGTGATTTTATAAGCAGTTAGACGACCAAGCGAACGAATCAGACTGAAGACCTCCTTCTCGAACTTCAAAAACACGACCGAGAACCCCGTGTTGGTCGACCTAGAAGAAGAGAAACAAGAAACAATGGAAGATTCATCGGAGCAACAACAGAGACACCAATCACCTGTGACCCTCCAACTCTTGGGAAAGATTCGAAGGACTCTGTGCAAGGTAATGAAATGCGCTTCTCCTTTCGATTAGGGATTTTGATTTTGGGGTAGAATTCAAAAACTGTAACACAAAATATTACAGTTGTTGGTCTTTAATATTTAGTTAAGAAAATGGAAAAAAGGTACACAAAAACATGATTTCTTAAGCGGATTTAAGAATTAAAACAACGTTTGAGGAATCACCGATAATTTTTTTTTTTGGAATGCATGTATTTGTACTATCTACGAAAATAAATATTGTTAATGGCGCTATTGTTTTTGTTGGTTGTTTAAATTTAAACTGAATCAAACTCGGTGATTTTAGAAACCTATACTAAAAAACAATGAATAATGACTTTATTTGCTAGTCGACAGAATTCAAATAACATTTAAAATATGTTAATTCATATTCAAATGTATCTGTTTATGGCGTTTGTTTTTAGTTGAAAAGATGCTAATATGCCAAAAAAAGTACACCTTTAAAAAGTAATTGGAATGTACATTGTTTCACAGTAGAATATACATGGGAATGTAAAAAGAACTACAAATCATGAATGAGGTTTCTACAGTAAGATCATGAATACAAATAAGTGTTTATAAATCATGAATGTAATTGTGATTGTTAGAATACAACTTGGTATTCATGAATCAGTTATGTAAAACTAAAATCAATGAATGCATATGTTGATATAGATCTGAATTCATGAATTAGGTTCTGTAAAACTAAAATAAATGAATGCAGATGTGTTGATATAGAACTGAATTCATGAATTAGGTGTTTTATAAACATAACATGAATACAATATTGTTGTAATCACTCGGTATCTAATCATGATTGTTTCCAGTGAGATGTGCCACACATGAATAGTGAGTCCCATGGTGATGGATACTCCATCACCCAGGAATACACAAAGAAGAAGAAAACGAAAAGGTAAGGGCATGACCCTACGCTTACTTTGTTTGTAACAATATGTAAATGAAAACATTTGACTGAATTTTATGCATTGAGGCATGAACACTAATGATTCTGAAGATCATAAAGTAACAGGTATGTACACATTTTGGATTTCGAATAAAATCTATGACTTATCTAAATTATGATGACATGATTTGATAATTTTGGAACAAAACAAGGAGTGGAAACCTTGCTATAGACCTGTCAATGACAGATAGTGAGGATAAAAATAAGCTGAATGCAGGTATGAAAATGTTGAAATTATACATTTAAACAGTTAAGTGAGGTAACTGTGTGATAGACATTAAAATTTGAATAACATTATTTTACTTGGTGATACACATTTCAGGCCCCTCAACATTTCCTAATCATGAAAATCAACAAACAGACAACACAATCAGGAACAAAAGTATGTTTAATGAAAACTTAATGTATTCATGGTATGTTAACATAAATCATGTAGCAATTAAAAACAAATTATTCTTTGAAACATGTTACCGGATTGAGATAGGAAGTTCGGCAAGGGTTACGAGAACCACACTTTTCTTGTGATTGTCAACAACAACAAAAAGAACAAAAGGAACAAAACTCATTGCATGCCTAAAATGGAATTTTTTTAGATAAGAACACAATAGAATTAATGTAGAAAAATTGAATTATAAACAATAAAACAAGGTAATCACTTACATGTTTGTCCGGAATGTGGCATCGAAGGATGTTACATCTCCAAACTCACGATAATTCAAGCATGCAGTTTCATCCGCCTAAAAAATAGCAAAAAGCTCTTTACCATCGACTTTGTACTCGAAAAAATAATCCGGACATATTTGTTGCCTACTAGTCATGGGGTTAATTAGCATTTGGGCATCCTTATTTCCAACAAAGGTATTCATGTCACGGTTATAGTTCTGATAATCCCTTACAGTTCCACCAGATTTACGAACACCACCGATCAATGCGTTACGAATTCTATGACCTTTGGTTACACCAACCTTTTGACTACATGAATGAAACACATTCTTTTGCTCAACATAAGAAAGTGTCGTATTAGCCCGTGCAAATCTCATCTCTTCCTCACTTAAAAGGACATGGTTATGCCACTCTACAAACTTATAAACCTCGTACCTATTTCTTTCCTTCACAAAGTGGACTTTAAAACCTGCCTTACAACCAGTCCTTTTTAAATTGGTGTTACGTCTTTTGCGAGAACCAGAACAAAATTCTAGTGAATCAAAAATCTTTGGCGTAGAGATACCTTGTTTGCTACAAACCAGATACCTAGTTGTAATTCGACCAAGCCTATTAATTTTTTTGTTAGAGAGCCTAACATCAAACCCTGCTTTTTCAGCATAATTGCTATAACATCTCTCGGCTAATATGTGATTACTAAAAAAATCACCAATCTTAGATGTGCAATCACTAGAGACATCGGGCATGAATGGTTAACTTTCCTCTTTAAATATATTTAATACTAATTAAAATTAATTAGATCTAAGAGTTATGGATGATTTGTAGAGTTTGCATTAACTGCATGGTTTGCAAATAATATTTCACCTATATATATATAACATTGTTGAGGGTGGGTTTTGTATGCATTGTTTATAGGTTTAGATTTTTACTTGGAAGATATAACAAAATGAAAGTAAATATTCTCTTTTGAAACCCAATCTATGTGTCTATCCCTGGATCGAAGGAAAAAAATAAAAAAGAACACCAAGGTAAATCATTAAACCAGAATTAATTTAACTTTTTATGTATATATTTATTTAATTATGTTATAATGCCGAATTAAAAAGGCACTAAAATAAACGGTAATAAAAAGTGTTAAGTAAAAATATGGAATTAGCATTTGACAAGTGAAAAGAAAGTCCAATGAATTATTAGTCTTGAATGACATTTTGGTTTGACGTTTTTGTTGTTTCTAATCAAAAGTCAACACCTTCCCCCTGTAACTTAAATCCTACGACCTCTTACTTTTATGTCGCTTTTACGTATAATTTAATCGTATATTATCAACTTTTCTTATAAACATACATTATTACTTATTAGTGAAAAAATCTAAAATCTATCCAATTTATTTTAGGGAAATAAATTAATGGGAAATTAATTAAAATACCCTAAGTTTGACCAAGTGTTACCAAAATACCCTAAATCTCTCCCACTTTGCAAAAATACCCTTTTTTCCGCTATGGGAGCCCGCGATCGCGGGCCAGGGACCATTTCTGACACTTTTTTAAACTTGCAGGGACCATTTTTGAAAAATAGAATCCCGCGATCGCGGGCTCATCCCGCGATGGGATTATTTTTGTGACTTTTCAATTTCAAGGGACAATTTTTTAAAATTTGACCCGCTGTTGACCCCCGCTTTCACTGTTCACTCCCCGCTTTCGTCCAATTTTACGAATTTAAAATGAAATGTTACACTTTCAACCCCTATACTTATTACTAAATTTACTTTATACATTTTACTTTCATTATTTTAATTTTACATTTAACACATATAATCGTTTATTAACTAAAATACGTTAAAAAAATACGTTTTAATTTTAACAAATTACACCATTATAATCGTCTCTTCGATACGTTCGAAATGAGCCCAATCTTGAATTTTTTTGGATTTATATATTTTAATATATATCATATACAGTTATACACTACATAAAAAAATATTTTTTATATTTAAAATTCACACCCTTATAGTTAATTATTTAATTTATGGTACATCTCTTATTTTTTTTTTCAATTTTGTTTTACACTCCTATCGCATTAACATAATAATCATATATTAACTAATTCATTAAATCGTTTTAAATTATTATTATTTGAATATGTTTATAGATATCGTGAATGGCAATAGGAGAAGGTTTCACGAGAAGAATATTAAATGGGGTTTTGACAAGTTGGTATCACTGAACTCATTTAAGAATTGTGAAAATGGGTATTTGGCGAATGATGATTCATGTGTGTTTGGAGCTGAAGTATTTGCAGTTACAGAGTATGCACAAAATGATCGATGTATTTTCAACGTAACTTAGATTAAAATTATCTCCTTCAGTTCAGTCCCGTCCCGTCCCATCCAGTTCCGTCTCGTCCCATCTAGTATGCGTACCAAACGCTACCTAAGAGTACCGTAAATTAAATAATTAATTATAAAGGTATAAACTGTAAATATTAAAAATATTTTGATGTAGTGTATATGATATATATTAAAATATATAAATCAAAAAAATTCAAGATTGGGCTCATTTCGAACGTATCGAAGAGACGATTACAATGGTGTAACTTGTTAAAATTAAAACGTATTATTTTAACGTATTTTAGTTAATAAACGATTATATGTGTTAAATGTAAAATTAAAATTATGAAAGTAAAAGGTATAAAGTAAAGTTAGTAAATAAGTATAGGGGTTGAAAGTGTAAATTTTAATTTGAAATTGTGATTTTGATTTGATATTTACACTTTCAACCCCTATACTTATTTACTTATTTTACTTTATACCTTTTACTTTCATAATTTAAATTTACATTTAACACATATAATCGTTTATCAACTAAAATACGTTAAAAAATACGTTTTAATTTTAACAAGTTACACCATTGTAATCGTCTCTTCGATACGTTCAAAATGAGCCCAATCTTAAATTTTTTTGAATTTATATATTTTAATATATATCATATACACTACATCAAAATATTTTTAATATTTACAATTTATACCTTTATAGTTAATTATTTAATTTACGGTACTCTTAGGTAGCGTTTGGTATGCATACTAGATGGGACGGGACGGAACTGGATGGGACGGGACGGGACTGAACTGAAGGAGATAATTTTAATCTAAGTTACGTTGAAAATACATCGATCATTTTGTGCATACTCTGTAACTGCAAATACTTCAGCTCCAAACACACATGAATCATCATTCGCCAAATACCCATTTTCACAATTCTTAAATGAGTTCAGTGATACCAACTTGTCAAAACCCCATTTAATATTCTTCTCGTGAAACCTTCTCCTATTGCCATTCACGATATCTATAAACACATTCAAATAATAATAATTTAAAACGATTTAATGAATTAGTTAATATATGATTATTATGTTAATGCGATAGGAGTGTAAAACAAAATTGAAAAAAAAATAAGAGATGTACCATAAATTAAATAATTAACTATAAGGGTATGAATTTTAAATATAAAAAATATTTTTTTATGTAGTGTATAACTGTATATGATATATATTAAAATATATAAATCCAAAAAAATTCAAGATTGGGCTCATTTCGAACGTATCGAAGAGACGATTATAATGGTGTAATTTGTTAAAATTAAAACGTATTTTTTTAACGTATTTTAGTTAATAAACGATTATATGTGTTAAATGTAAAATTAAAATAATGAAAGTAAAAGGTATAAAGTAAATTTAGTAAATAAGTATAGGGGTTGAAAGTGTAACATTTTATTTTAAATTCATAAAATTGAAAGAAAGCGGGGTGATGAACAGTGGGATTCTACGCGATCGCGGTTCAAATTTTCAAAAATGGTTCCTGGAATTTTTCAAAAATGGTCCCTTGAAATTGAAAAGTCACAAAAAGTATCCCATCGCGGGATGAGCCCGCGATCGCGGGATTCCATTTTTCAAAAATGGTCCCTGTAAGTTTAAAAAAGTGTCAGAAATGGTCTCTGGCCCGCGATCGCGGGCTCCCATCGCGGAAAAAAGGGTATTTTTGCAAACTGGGAGAGATTTAGGGCATTTTGGTAACACTTGGTTTGACTTAGGGTATTTTAATTAATTTCCCTAAATTAAAATACTCAAAGATTGACTTTGACTTACCAAAATACCCATAATCTCGTTCATTTTGCAGAAATACCCAAAAATTCCACGGTGAGCCCCGCGATCGCGGGTCAGTGCCCACGTGGCACCCCTGTTTGGCCAAAAGTCCCGCAGAGACCCCTCAAGATTGGTCGTGGTAGCCGCGGAGCCCCCCAACTATGGTCGCGGTACACTTTTGGCCCCTGTCAGCGGTAGTACCCCCGCGGTGGTCCCGCGGTAAACCTAAATTTACAATTTTGCCCCTTCCAGTTTGGGGCAAAAAAATTACATTTTTGGTCCCTCTAGTTTTTAGATTATCATTTTATGTAGTTGAGGTTTTTAATGTATTGTTTCATTTCCATTTTAATGTATTTAATATAGAAATTAATTAAATAAAATGTTTTCCCCATTTTAAGTTTTTTAATAGGGAAATTAATTAAAAGATCAATTAAAGAAAAGTAACTGCAGGATTCGTCTGCAAAAGTAACTGCAAGATTCGTCTGAAAAGTTGATGCAAGATTCATCTGAAAAGTTGATGCAAGATTCGACTGAAAAAGTAACTGCAAGATCCGTCTGAAAAGTTAATGCAAGATTTGCCTGATAAGTAGAAGGATTCTGTTGAGCCATTTGGTCCTTGTGGCTATAAATACCCGTGTTAGTTCCAATTTTAAAGGTCACAACATCCATATAACATTTTCATATCATAATAGTATCGTCTATCACCAAACAAATGGCATCGTCATCTAACCCATCGTCTACACCTGAAAGAATGCCCGTAAAACTCCAGATGGCGATAGTAGAAAGGGAAAGGAGATAGACCAACTGACACAAGAGTGGAAACATATGATGGACAGGAAGGAAGCCCACTTGAAAAGGATCGAAGTGGAAGAAAAGGAGATCAAAAGAATGAAAGGGGATATAAAAGATAGGGAGGCTCGTATTCGTCGAGAAAAAGAAGACATTCACCACATTGTGCAAGACTTCGCAATTCTTCAAGCGAAGGTAAGCGACAAGCAAAGTTGGATTGATCAAACTAAGGCAATTTTTCAGTAGGTGGTGGTACGGGTGTTGCTTTAGTACTTTGTTGTTTATGTGTTGTTGTTTTGTACTTTTCCATTTCGACATTGTTGTTTTGTACTTTTCCTGTTTCTATGTTGTTGTTTCGTTCCTGGAGTCTTTATGTTGATGTTTCATGTTGAAGCTTGCTCATGAATAAATGTCTTTCATTAGGCTGAAAAGTAGTCTTTAAGTAGTTTGAAAAATAGTCTGAAAAGTGGTTCATATTAAAAATACAACTTCTAGATGTTATACAAGATTATTTCAGAGCAAACACATACTAGTTAGTACAGTACAAAATTATCCAAATTTGAGACTACGGCTAGACGATGGTTTGGTTTTTGACAATCCGGGTCGACTTCTTACATGCTCTGGCGAGACGAGTCTCAAAGTGTTAAGCTCCACTTTCTCGATGTACATTTCAATCACAGTATGGCCGTCAACATACTGGCGTATGTTGGCTACATCTTCGTCGGTACTCAATTATACCAGTCAAGTCAAGAAGTCTGCATTCGGCCTCTTAAAATACAACCTATTATATTTTGGTTCTTCATAGTCCAACTCTTCCATGATCTGTTCAAGCAGTTGCATGGAAAGATCCTCCACATCTAACATGTCAACATAAATTTCTAGACCACGGAAATAATGTCTTCTGGGTGGTTCCGTGAAGTACCCACCATGGTGGACTTTCATGGTGAACAACTGTGGATATGCATCTGTTGATGAACATTAATTAATATAGTTAGGTCGTAGAACAACGGTAGTAACAAGCAAAACTCAATGAAACATGCACACTAACCATATAACTCTTTGCCAGTGTCTGAAAGCGATTCAGATAAACGCCTAAAGCACTAAACATGAAGGTTTGGGGATGCCATGTAAGAATACGTTAACGAATAATATGTTCCTGTATATGTGTTTTACGACTAATCTAGCGTGGGTTATTTATAGGCAAATGTGGATGTCGGCTTGCGCTGAAAAGTATGAAAAACGTGTAAAGTATGAAAACGTGGAAAGTGAGTTGTGTTGTCCTATAATGCTTTTGTTTTGCTTCAAGTATTCATATGTGCAATACTTTAACAAAATAATAAACAAAATTATAACTTCAAGTTAAATACTTTAACAAAATAAGTTAACACTAAAAATAACAATCATTTAATGTTAGATAAACAACCTGCTAATCTAACCTAAAGTACAATGCGGATTAATGGTCTCCGCCATATGTATCCGATAGTTCATGGCCTCTCGTTCGGTGCGGTCTGGTGCTAAATCTGGCACATCGTCGTCAATCAACATGCTGGCGTTACGGCATACCCAGACACCGCAATCCGCATTCATTCCATGTTGCCGTGGTGCATTCTTGCTGAACCTATGACAGAAGTGCTCTAAACGGTCGTGACGTTTAATTTGCCCGAGCAGTCTAAAGAACTTCGACAACTGAGCTTTAAATGTGGTAAGATGCTGCTGCAAAGCCATTTCGTAGACAGTGCCACGGGCGCTGTCATATATGGTCATCATCATACGAACAATCTCAAACACTCCGAGCACCCAATGAAGGGGATGAATGCAGATAGGGATGTACACCTGAAATATTACAATATTAGACAAATAGTTAGCAACAACTTAAATAAAATAGGAGTAAAACGATTTTCATACCGTATCGACGTCCGCCCAACCAACCCCTTCCACACCATTGCATGTCCGATACACGGACTTGACACCTTGATTCTCCCGGACCATCAAGTCAAAGAAACCAGTTATCATGATCGTCCACCTCGCGTCTGGAGAACGCATAGATAGGAGCATGCCGACCCAACAGTCGATATGCTATACACAAAAAATAGATTGTTAGACATGTAATATAAATATATTTGATTATATGACTATAGTTAAACTTCAATACTAACCAAATCCTCTAATTCAGACTGCAAAGGGTCAACTGCCAGCAATATTTCGAAAAACCGGGGGGAAATGTTCAGGTTGACGTAAAGGGTGTATATCAAGCGGGGGAGGCTACCAGTCTGGCACAGGTTCAATATCTCCGAGGCCGAAAGACGCTCCAGTGAAGCCACCTTTCCCTTTCCCGCTTTCTTTCCCTTTCCCGCTCCCTTTGCTCTCACCCTTGGCATGGCTTTCTTTTGAGGGGGCGGTGTGGTAGATTTTTGGCGTGTAAATGGGGTACCCCTCCATGATGAAGGTACCCTCTTCCGAACCAGCGTAGAAGGTTCTACCACATCCATCGGGTCATCTTCCGACTCCGAGAAGTGGTCATCGACAATTTCCGGCTGACGGAAGTGTTGTCCTGACCCCATCGACTGAAAATTAAGTTATTAGATGTTTTAAGTTCAATTTCATCATGTTCACAATTAAACCAAAACTACCAAAATAACTTACAGTCTGCGGCATGTAAGCTGGCGGTGTGACGTACGACGACCCCGGCATATCCAGCCTGTAATAGTCTGCGTCCGATATCCCAAGGAGCTCCGTGAATGATGTGGTGCCGAACGTCGAAATTGGGGGTGTATAACCCCCTAGCTCCATCATCCCAATCTGCATAACATTTTTTTATTATAAGAGTTACAAAGTTAGGAACAGAAATATAACTATATTGGTTATTCAGTGTGCCTTACAAACTCCGGGAATGACGGATAGGATGTGGTGCCAAAAGGCGGCATTTGGGATGTGTAACCCCCTGCCTCCGGCATCCAAGCCTGCTTGACATTGATCATTATAAGAGTTACAGACTTAGGAACGAAAATATAACTATATTGGTTATTCAGTGTGACTTACAGTCTCCGGGAATGACAGATAGGATATAGTGGAAAACGTCGCCGGTGCCACCTGTCCGAACGGAGCGGAGATCGGCGTCGTACTCTACAGCTAAAACAAGTTTGAAATGTAATATTAATATACAAACTAAAATATCGTGGACGAAAAATTAAGTTAAACACTAACCTGAACAACGCGAAACTATATGTTGAAGTCCTCGAGAGCTTGAAGACGTCTGTCTACATCCCCGTGTACGTAGCTGTACAGATCGTCAACCTTCTGCTGATATGGGTCGAGAGGCGGCATAGCATGATGGGAGGAGGAAGGGGGCGCCTCATATCGATTGTGAGGCCTGGAAGAATGGTCAGGCCTCGCGTCATCTTCCTCATCTTCATCAGATGAAGAACTGGACCCAGATGGGGAAGGAGAGGAACGTCGGACCCTTGCCGCCTCTCTGTCAATAAAGGCCATGCTGTTTCTGTACCAAGGCGTATCCCTCTCGGCATCCGTAGGCAGAGGGTTTGCGAAAGGCGTAAGTGGCGGCTAAATATATGGTAAAACACAAAAAACTTAATAAGCGGGACTAACGTAGGCAACATTGTAAACAAAGTAAAAGAACTTACATTTCTAGAATGGCTGAAGAACTCAAGGCAAGTCTGCCTATTTAGGGAAAGACCCCGGTCCCAACGGGTTCCCCTAATTAATCTGTCGGTGCGCTTGGTGAAATTTTGAACGGAGATGGGAAACATCTCCAAGATCCATATTTGGAATTACACAAGAAGAGCAAGTACGTAAAAAGAAAAGCCAAACAGTTTGTATGTATTATTATTTATGTTATACTACTTATCTAACCTTGAAGGCGTATGTAAATCCACAAAGATTCATCTTGGCAAGTCGATCGGCGCGTCTGGCGATGGCTCGGTGCATCTGTGTGTAGGTATGTGTCCAGATGTGGCTACCCCACGGATACATGTTAAACAAATCCGAGTCCTCGACGGCCCTAAGGACCATCTCGGAAGCAGTCTGGCTCCACTCACGGCCCATGAAGCCCATATCCACGATCTCCACCAAGCATACACGGACAACATCCTGGTCGCTTAGGGCACCAAGGCCCTGTTTCATCGTCTCCACGTCTGTCCTCAGCCTTAAACGAGATGGTTACACGCCAGGCCAAACCCTACGAACGAAGGAAATGTCTGCTAAGGGAGGAAGGGGGAGCCTCTCCAAAAAGTAGTCCTGCAATTAGACATAACTCATGATGCCCAAACCGCATTTGATGCCGGAAGACATCAAATACATCTCCTCCAGATCACCATTGGAGACCTCGACCTCCAGCTGTAGAAACATGTGGACTAGCGTGGGGTCGCCACCAGAATTGGTAAGATCCATCCATGGACCGAAAGGTGTCCCTCTAAAGATGTCCTCAACGCTATCTGCCTGATCACCTAATTCCGCGAAGCGCTGTCTCAACTGTACCATGTAGCCGACGCGGCACTTTAACGTCAAGTCGATGTAAAAAAAAATCCTTCTACATAGTCATTCACGGATGTTATAGTTAGTGTTATATATAGATGTTTTTGCTTGTTTGGTTTATTGTGTTGATAATTATTTGTCTATTTTAGTTTTAGAAAAGAACCCACGAAATCTATTGGACTTCCAGGTAGCAGGGGAATCACAAGGATTGCTTAAGTCCACACATACCTTAGGGCTATTTACACCCGTTTGACAAAATCCAAATAGATATGTTGCGGTTTATTTTATTTCAAAATAACATTGTTATATATAGATGCTTTTGCTTGTTAGGTTTATTGTGTTTATAATTATTCCTCTGTTTTAGTTTTAGAAAAGAAACCACTCAATCTATTGGACTTCCAGGTAGCAGGGGAATCACAAGGATTGCTTAAGTCCCCACATACCTTAGGGCTATTTACACCCGTTTGACAAAATCCGAATAGATATGTTGCGGTTTATTTTATTTCAATATAACATTGTTATATATAGATGCTTTTGGCAAGAGGCCAAAATGAATTTGAGTGTGGCATTTGAAGCCAATTTAAATGTTTTTATATATTCATACCAATTACGAATCTTTCCGTAAAATGTTACATATACATATAAGGACTTCGGAAGTGTGACTTCCAAAATTTATTTATGAGTAGGAAACTCAAAAGAAAGATAAACAATTAAATAATTTATCAAAGTTAGGGGACCTAAGTTGTCATTCACCAAAGTTTAGGGACCTAAGTTGTCATTCACCAAAGTTTAGGGACCTAAGTTGTCATTTAGCAAAGTTTAGGGACCTAAGTTGTCATTTAACAAAGTTTAGGGACCTAAGTTTTCATTCACCAAAGTTTAGGGACCTAAGTTGTCATTCACCAAAGTTTAGGGGACCTATAATCAAACATATATTTATATAAAAAACACTAACGTTTTTTATAAAAAAACACTAATTTTTTTTATAAAAAACACTCAAACATTTATTTTTATAAAAAACACTCGAACATTTATTTTTATTAAAAACACTCTAACATTTATTTTTATTAAAAACACTC
This sequence comes from Saussurea involucrata, assembly GCA_033807775.1. Lineage (NCBI taxonomy): Eukaryota > Viridiplantae > Streptophyta > Magnoliopsida > Asterales > Asteraceae > Saussurea > Saussurea involucrata. Next base: position 65,914,390 of record CM066325.1, read on the forward strand.
ATCTTTTTATATAAAAAAACACTAATATATTTTTTATAAAAAACACTCTAACATTTATTTTTATAAAAAAACACTCATCTTTTTATTAAAAAAAAACACTACCATATTTTTTTTAATAAAAAACACTCAAACATTTATTTTTATAAAAAACACTCAAACATTTATTTTTATAAAAAACACTCACCTTTTTATAAAAAATAACACTAACATATTTTTTTTTATAATAAAAACACTCTAACATTTAGTTTTACAAAAAAAACACTCATCTTTTCATTAAAAAAAAAACATTAACATATTTTTTTATAAAAAACACTCTAACATTTATTTTTATAAAAAACACTCATCTTTTTATAATAAAAAAAACACTAACATATTTTTTTTATAAAAAACACTCTAACATTTATTCTTATAAAAAACACTATAACATTTATTTTTATAAAAAACACTTAACATCTTTTTTTAAATAAAAAAACTCTTAACATCTTTTTATAAAAACCACTAACTAAATTTTATTAAAAAAAACACTATAACATCTTTTTTTTAAAACTCTAACATCTATAATAAACACAACATTATAACATACAAAAATAACACATTCAAACATACAACAAAGTTAAAAACACTCTAACAACGTACATATCATATATTTTAAAATTTAAAATAACAACATAAAGGAAAACTACAACAAACCTAAGAAAAACTTACCAAACTAGTAACACGTGTCATCTTCAAACCGAGCGCGTATTCCACACGACAAATTGAGAGAGTTTGGGAGAGAAAATTTAAAAAAGAAGTGGTGGCCGGATTGAGGTCCCCCACCCTCTCCTCTTATAGCCGCGGATTAGGAGGGTGGGGGTTGGGATTGCCATTAATGAAATTAGGGTTTCAACCCTAAGGTGACACCTGGCGCGGCAATCCCGCGATCGCGGGGTCCCACCGCGGGACAGGGGCCGAAAGTGTTACCGCGGGCAATCTTGAGGGGCCTCCACGGGACTTTTGGCCAAACAGGGGTGCCACGTGGGCACTAACCCGCGATCGCGGGCCCCACCGCGGATTTTTTGGTTATTTCTACAAAATGAACATGAGTATTTTGGCAAGTCAAAGTCAAATAATGGGAATTTAATAAATTCCCTTTATTTTAACATGTCTTGTTGATCTAAAACATGGAGAGAAATGTTAATGTTTATTTTGCTACATTCTCGTTTGATGACATAATAGAGGTCAAAGAATGTATGAACATATGATATATCGAAGCCATACATTTAATTTGTATGAATGTATGGTCGTGAATATTGTAAAACTTTTCATTAACAAACGGACCAATCAATCCCATCACTCCTATTATTTAATTTCTAACTTTTCATACCAGCAGAGTATTCATAGAGGGTATTGCAGAACATGTACGAGACTCTTCTAATGGAAAAATAAAATTTAATGAGGATTTGGTACATCCGACACGTACACGTCATGGGCATCTTTCTTTTCTATGTTTTAGAGACTTTAAATTAAAAAATGTACAACATCTATAAGCACTGAAATCCTGCTACCTCCTATTTAAATCCTACTACCTCATATTTTCATGTCGCTTTTACGTGTAATTTTGATCATATATTATAAACTTTTCATAAAAAGATACATTATCAATAAAAAATCTAATATTTATCGGATTTATGTTGACAACATGTCTTTAATTGATCTCATATTATTGTGAAAAGGGGAGAGAAATTTTAATGTTTATTTTGCGACATTATCTTTTGGTGAAACAATAGAGGTTAAAGAATATATAAACATAATATATATCGTAGGAATATATTTAATTTATATGAACATATGGTCGTGTCTTATGTACAATGACAACGTTAATATTGTAAAACTTTTCGTCAACAAACGAACCAATCAATCCCAAACACTCCTATTATTTAATTTCTTCACAAAATGTTCCTAGAATTTCTTTGTTGTCGGTACGCACGATATGAATCTTTGTTCTGTCCTCTCTATGACCATAGTGGAGATGTCTGTCTGCATCCATAGTAACGAAATCAATGTTACGTACACAAACAAAAGAGAGTGATGTTAATACAACGAGGTTTCTCGGTTTCTCGGTTTAGCAATAGTCGGGTTTTGCACAAATTATTTCTATTTTCAGGAACTTTGACCTTTTCAGGTCTTGAAACGTATAATCTTTGAATTAACACATGATGTAACAAAAATATTTTGCCATTCGTGACAAATGTAGAATGCTACTTAATAAAGGCAAATTACATAAAATTATTTGAATTTTAGGTGATGTGTGACAACCATAAACTAAAATGATCTTATTGAAAATTAAATTTTCGTTTGATAAGCTTTAGCATTTTAAAAATCTACTTTGTATTAGTTATCGGGCTTTTTTTCATTATTTTCCAATTATACCCTTTTGTATTTTACATAAATACCTGCTATATTTTCGTTTGCTTCGTTTTACATTGTCATCTATCTTATAAACTTATAAATGTACATGACTAGTTTATTAAATAACTTATGAACTAATGCTAGTTACTTAATCGAAATGTATGGGCCATTTACCCAAATGTTTACCCGATAATTATTGTTTACGGTAAAAGACTAAAGTCAACATTCTAACTCGTTTTACCGGATAAGATTATAGTTCATCAAAAAGGTATTGTATGCAACTTACTGGGTAAGACTCTCCATTCTTATTATCACTCTTACTGGATAAAATTCTCGACCATTTTCAAATTAATCTGGATGATATGCACAGTGTATACAAAAAATTTGTAACATGCACACGTGCTAAAAAAACCAAAAAACAACACCAATTACAAGTAATTGAAGTTATTTTTTGGTTTTTATGCACATGTGCAAATACACGTGTGTATGTTACAAATTATTTTGTATGCACATGTGCATACCGTCCAGATGAATGGTTCCAGGGTATTCCTCAGTTTTTCAATTTTTTTGCGTTTTTTCCCTGAACCTAACCCTATTAGAGCATCTCCAACAGCTTCCACATTTTAGAGAAAATGGAGAATATGAGGATTTTTGGTTGTTTTTTTTGCTCTAACAGCTTCCCTAAAATTATCTGCAAAATGGATCGAGAAAGTATGAGAGAGAATGAGTTTTTCTCCAAATATGGAGTTAACCCAAAAAAATGATTACTAATAGAACCAATAGAAATATTTGAAAAATAATATATAAAGACAGAAATAATATTTTAATAGATGAATACAATATTTTAATATTATAATCATTGTTTTTTTCTTCAAAATGAGGAATCTGTTGAAAATGAGTGTAATTCTTTTTGGAGATTTTGACTTTTGGTTCTCCATTTTAGAGAAATTTTGGGAAAACGGTTGGAGATGCTTTTAATATATGTCTATATATATTTGTATGTATACCATAACGTATGAGTGTCAGAGTGTATAGATGCAGATTTATATATTATTTATTATATATGAAAAAGAAAATAATTGCTTACTCGATGATCTCTTTCCAATAACAACCGCTAGCTTCATCATCCATGAAATCTTGCCAATTAGCATCAATATTAGTTGAAGTAGACGTAGGATTAGACGACGAAAGATGCTCATTATGTTTCATTAGAATGCTACTGTTTCCCAATTCAATATGATGCATATCACCACCGTGACTCCGCCTCTTGCCACCATGACTAACATTCTCCGGCGAGGCAGGCACTAGCGACGGAACAGATTTAAAACCACCATACTCCTCGTTTCCGACGATTACCCCTTTTGACCCGTCCTGATGATCCAACTCTAGGTTTGAATAACTCAGTGAAACAAAATCCTGGGTCGAAAGTGGTGGTAAACTTGAACCCGTTTGAGCTTCATTCATCGCTAATTCTTGAAGGTTTTGTAGGTGTAATTGAGGGTTTAACTTCAAGTATTCCGATAGCTGAACAGCGTAAAACGGGTTTATATTTAGTGGCATCGATGTCGTAATATTATTGTTGGTACTAAAGACTTGAAGTATGTTTTGAGGCAGCTGAAATTTGGCGATTTGTGTGGCTTCTGGTTGTGACAATAGGGTACTTAGATTCATATCGAAGAAGGATGGATTCAGAAGATTTGTAGCACCTAAGTTATTGGCAGCCATGGCTAGAAGCTGTGGCAGATGAGCAAGAATATTGTCGAGATGATCGATTGGCTGGTGGGTAACTGGATCGATTCCCATTTGAAGTAGTTTTCTTTTCATGTGGGTGTTCCAGAAATTCTTGATCTCGTTATCTGTTCTTCCTGGAAGATGATTTGCAATTGTAGACCACCTAAAGATGCATATTTTTCAGTATATTTTCCACATTTTCAACCTAAATTAACGCTGAAATAGGTTTAGTTATAGAACATCAAAAATTGTTTTATGTATAGGACATAAGTTTACGAAATTAAACAATTATGTGTTACATATAAAAACATTACATATGCTTAGAGGGAGGTTCAACGGAAATCTCAAAAAAAATAAAACTAAGGAATATCCTGGTTGCCCTTCATCTGAACGTGTGCATTATGCATTTGTGCATATGCACATGTACATGTTACAAATTATTTGTATGCACAAGTGCATACCGTCCAGATGAAGAGTTACCAGGGGTTACTCAGTTTTCCGTTTTTTTTAGGTTTTCCCCTAAATCTGACCCTACATGCGTATAAGTTGTATATATAGGAGGCTTTTAAGCGTTTTATCAAGCTTTTTATAACAAGTTTGAAATAAATATGATATTATTTAGAAGAAAAAAAATTATATAAAAAAGTGTCCTACTAAAAATAGAACATTTTATTTTTAAAAAAAATCTCTATTTTTAAAAGCCATTAATATCTAAACTTATTGCAACACTTTTTTATGTCGAACTAACAATTGTTTGGTTCTATAAAATAGTATATCAGAACACTCAAATTAATATTCTTAACGTTCTATAAATCCAATTTCGTTAGAAAAAACAAGTTACATATGAAGGAATTACTTGTTTCCGAGATGGGAATGGAGGTGGATGATGAGCTTCTCTTCATCTTCTGTAAAATTGCCTCTTCTGATATCAGGCCGGAGATAATTCCTCCACCGCAAACGGCAACTTTTGCCGCATCGATTCAGACCAGCAAGTGCGGGCAGTGCTCTCCAGGTGCCATGCCCGTTTCCCGCAATGTAATCGATAAGTTTCTGGTCCTCCTCTGGTGTCCACGGCCCCTTTTTCAGCCCACTTTCATCACTGCTGGATGACCTTCCCATCTCATCTATCTATCTATATATATATATATATATATATAGTATATGTATGTATATATTATATCTGCATGCACCATATATAGAAACACATAATTAATAATGATCCCTGCTGGATGACCTTCCCATCATCTATCTATATATATATATAGTATATGTATGTATATATATTATATCTGCATGCACCATATACAGAAACACATACTAATAATGATCAAGAAACAAGCATTTGGATACAGAAAATTCAGCAGTTGATTAAAAGATATGAAGAATTGAAATGAATGAAACCTTGTGGAGTTTTGACGAAGATGATGATATGGTTTGAATGTGATAGTGAAGAAATGAAGGTGTAGTTGGTTTGGTGTTTTATATGTAAATCTTTATATATTAACCAAACTTGTAGTTTACTCTATATTATATTAATTACTTACAACATTTTAATTACTTAAAAAAGTAGTTTTGGGTTCTAATATGCTTTAATCTTTGATAACATTTGCAAGATTTGGACTAAAAAATTGAGTTATAATGTGAAAACTCAAATTAATTTTAATAAACCAAATAAACAAGGTATTAATATGTTTGACAAACTAATTTATCGTTACTTATGGGCCGTTTACCTAATCCCTTACCCGGGTAACTGATTACCGGTAAAATTCAACCCTATCATTTACTTCCCGGGTAAGATTTTAGTCCACCAAATTGGCATCGTATACAACAATTTAGCCGGTAAGCGCTAACCGTGGTAAGAGCCGTCGCACTCACTTACCGGGTAAGACTCTCGGTCCTTGCTTTCGACACTCGGTCCTTGCTTCCGCTCATACCGGGTAAGATTCTTAGTCATTTCCATATTTATCCGGTAAGCTAATGTGACTTGATAAACACTTACCCGGGTAAGCGTATTGCAAACGGCCCCTTAGTATGTAAGTTTTATATAATAAACTACCTATGTTGAATAAAAATCAACTAAGAACTAAATAATGTGAAAATGATGCAAAAGAAACATATAACGGGTATATTTTGTTATCGAATATAACGGATGGGGCGTAATTAGAAAGGATGTCAAAGGAGACTCTAATAAGTTATTTTAAAATAGCTTTCAAAATCGATTTTATGAATTTTTTAAACAAATATTTTTTATTAAATTAAGAAAAAATGTTATATTCCTTCGAGAAATGAGCTATGAGGTGTGATACGTATGTAGACTAGAATTTTGCCTATAAAGCTGAATACATGAGTTAGGACCACACTACTTTCATATTTTTTTTATAAATTTGATTGAAAATAAGTATATTTTTTCTAGGGAAATTAATTAAAATACCCTAATTTTGACTAACTGTTATCAAAATGCCATAAATTTTTTTCATTTTGCAAAAATACCCTAAATACCCGCGATGGATCTCGCGATCGCGGGATCCAGCTGACGTGGCACGTATTTTGGCCACAAATGCCCCGCGGAGCCCCTCAACTTTGGTCGCGGTGCACTTTTGGTCCCTGCCCACGATCGCAGCCCGCGATGGGCCAATTTTACAGTTTTAGTCCCTGAAAATTTACACTTTTGGTCCCTGAAAATTTACACTTTCAGCCCCTGTACTTAGACGAATCTTGCATGTTTTTACTGTTTTTTTCCACAATTATTGTACTTTGAAGACCGATTTGTGGTTGAAATTCATTGGCATGTTTTCATCAATGTTAAATCAGTGTTTTTGGAATACCAGTTTGTGGATGAAATGAGAGATTGGTTGTCATCAATGTTGGTTGTTTCATTGATAAATAGATGTAAAATGCAATCCATAATCCACACACCGATTTCATACTTCTTTCTTGATTTCTTTCTGCAATATTTTGTGTTTGAGATACTACTGAACAAATGAGTCCATCTGTTGCAAAAGCTAAGTTATATTTCTGTTTTGATGGTGAATGGGAGCAAGATAACAATGAGTGGAATTTTGCTTATAAATCTAAGCATGGTGTAAAAGTGTCAGTAAACTATACTTATCAGAAATTTCTTGCATACGCTATGCAAAAATGTGGAATCAACTCTTCTGATGTTTGCAAGTTAGTGTTTAAAAATGGCGATGGGTCATTTGTGGATTTATCCAACGATGGGGATATCTCTACTTTTTTGCACCTTGCAGTCGATTCAGAAAGGCCCCCATTACTTTTTGTGTATCCCGGCGTATCCGACGGTGACGACGACGGTGACGACGACGATGATGACGACGGTGACGACGACGAAGACCTCCAAATAGAGCAGCCTGATTCTCAACAACAACAACCACCACAACCACACGAAGGGCGTACTGCTGGAGTTGCTGATGACGAAACCCACGTTTTCAGAACGGGTAATTCTGAAATAGACAGACCAGACACCGATAATGATGATCACGAAGAATATACCCCTAGTAGAAAATCATGTAGTCAGATAAATGACTTTTTTGATATGCCCCTATTCTTCCAGACTCCCATACCCAGACACAAACCTACGAACCTACACCTTATATTCGCAGTGAAAGGTTAAAAGCAGGTCAGATATTCGATTCGAAGGATCTCTTGGCAAGTCAGATCGGACTCAAGTTCTTGGAAGAGGGTTTCCAAAGTCACGTGCGGTCATCTGACAAAAGCAGATACGTAGTTGAATGTGCCAGAGAAAAGTATGAGTGGAGGTTGTACGCGATTCACACGGGTCCCAAAGGAGGGGCGATAATGATTAAAAAGTTGCACGACGTACACACTTGTACGAGGACGCAACTTAATCACCACCACAAACAAGCCGACAAAAAGACTTTGGGTGCGATCCTGAAAAATAAATTTCTTGATGTTAGCAGGTCATTGTGTCCAAATGACATCGTCCACGACGTTCACCGGCAGTTCGACGTCACGATTGATTACCACCAAGCGTGGCGTGCGCGATGCCATGCACTGTTTATGGTGAGAGGCACGTTCGAGGAGTCGTATGAACGACTCCCGACATATTTATATAATTTGCAGCTGCAGAACCCTGGTACTATCACGCAGCTACGGACCGATTCACGTGGACGGTTTGAGATGTGCTTCGTGGCCCTTGGACCCGCGGTACGTATTTTAACACGTCATATGTTTACACATTATAAACTATAACATTTACAAATGAAAACCACCTATGTTTTTGCAGATCCGCACATTTCTGGCAAATCTACGTCGTGTCCTGATAATAGACGCAACCCATTTAAAGGGCAGTTACTTGGGTATGATGTTCCTGGCGGTTGCCATGGACGGGGATAACTCCATCGTTCCAGTAGCTTTCGGCGTAGGCAAGTCTGAAACCGGGGGACGAGTGGACTTGGTTTATGTCCATGTTGAGACAAGCTATCGGAGACCCGCAAGGGTTGGTGTTTATGTCTGACAGGGCTCCTTCCATAAGCGCCGCAATCTCTGCCATGTACCCAAACGCCCCTCACGCCATATGCTGTCGACATTTGGAGATGAACGCCAAATCCAAGGACAAACGTATTACCACCTACAAGGATGTCTATTGGGCGGCATGCAGAGCATATACGGATCGGGAGTTTAACAAGTACATGAATATGCTACGATACAGTGCCTAGGAAGCAGCCAAAGTCTTTGACGAAGCTGGACCGGAGAGGTGGTCCGCGGCCCATTTTCCTGGTCAACGGTATGACATTCTGACCTCGAATAGTGCAGAGTCTGTGAATGCACTCTCCCGTTTTGCGCGTAGATGTCCGATTGTTAATCTTATGGACTACTTTCGGGCCTTTCAACAAGAGTGGTACCAAATTCGACGCCTAAAAGGAGCTGAGATGCAAAATGCACTCACACCAACGGCGGAGAATATCGTTCAGTACAGGGCGCGTCGTGCGGCGACATGGCTGGTAAGAGCAATCGGGTATGGGAAGTACGAGGTGCATGATGACTATATTCACGCGATTGTGAATATGGAAGACCACCTTTGTTCGTGTCGCGAATGGGATAAATCTGGGTTACCGTGCGGCTATGCCATCGCTGCAGCAAGATATATGAGTCGTACAGATTGCAGCGACTTGACTGTACCTTTCTTCACGTCCGAATATTACCGGAAAACATACGTGGAGGTAATAAACCCAGCTGGACCCCCTGCAGCATGGGTGTATCCACCCGACCCGCTTCCACCATGCTATCCACCTTTAATGGATAAGAACAGGGCCGGGAGACCGAGAAAGAACGACCGACGTCCATCACGTGGTGAAAGTTCCATACAACGAAGATGTACTCGGTGCCAATGCATAGGACACACTCGTGGAGAGTGTCCAAATCCCACCCCTTCAACCGTGCCAAGGAGACATTCTGTCAGTCACACCCCGGGCCCGTCACATCTTGAACCATATGGAACAATCACATATGATACTGTTGATCTAAACACTGATTTGTAAATGATATATATACACACATACATATGCTTCTAAATGAACATTGATAACACAACTAGTTTGTAAATGATAAATATATTCATATTAGATATATACACACATACATATGCTTTTAAATGAACATTGATAAAACAGTTAGTTTGTATTCCATCCAACATGTTCTTCATCTTCAATCTTTCTGCTTTTGCAACCACGTATGGCCATTGTGTACCACAACCCGCACACACTTTAGCAAATGAGTTGAGGGTTGTCATATATTCTACAAGAGGAGTAGACCCACGTGGATAGAGTACGGCTACCAAAATCTAGCATCATTAACAAACAAAACCCCATGTTTGTTTATCCCAATGAGGTAACCTCTGACTTGACCTTGCATGATGTATCCAATCTAACCGTTGTTCAGCGGCTTAAAAACTACTTTTCAGAGAAATTAACAACAACAAAAAAATACAAACAACACAGTAAAACAATACAAAACAACAACACAGTAAAAAAATACAAAAAACAAGAAAAATACAAACAACAACACAGTAAAAAAAATACAAAACAAAAAAAAATACAAACAACACAGTAAAACAATACAAAACAACAACACAGTAAAAAAATACAAACAACAACACAGTAAAAAAAATACAAAACAACAAAGTACTAAAGCAACACCCGTACCACCACCTACTGAAAAATTGCTTTAGTTTGATCAATCCAACTTTGCTTGTCGCTTATCTTCGCTTGAAGAATTGAGAAGTCTTGCGTACAATGGTGAATTTCTTCTTTTTCTCGACGAATACGAGCCTCCATATCTTTTATATCCCCTTTCATCCTTTTGATCTCCTTTTCTTCCACTTCGATCCTTGTCAAGTGGACTTTCTTCCTGGCGATAATCTGTTTCCACTCTTCTTTCAGTTGGTCTATCTCCTTTTCCTTTGCTGCTATCGCCTTCTGGAGTCTAGGTGGCATTCCTTCAGGTGTAGACGATGGGTTAGATGACGATGCCATTTGGTTACTGATGAAAGAAAGCAAGTGAAAGAAAGCAAGAAAGAAGGATGGAATGGTGTGAATTATGAATTGCATTTCACTGATATTTATGGATGAAATCTCAAACATGCCAGTGAATTTGAACCACAAATTGGTCTTCAAAGTACAATAATTGTGGAAAAAACAGTAAAAGCATGAAAGATTCGTCTAAGTACAGGGGTTGAAAGTGTAAATTTTCAGGGACCAAAAGTGTAAATTTTCAGGGACCAAAAGTGTAAATTTTTGGTCCATCGCGGGCCATCGCGGGCTGCGATCGCGGGCAGGGACCAAAAGTGCACCGCGGCCAAAGTTGAGGGGCTCCGCGGGGCTTTTGTGGCCAAAATACGTGCCACGTCAGCCCTAGCCCGCGATCGCGGGATCCATCGCGGGTATTTAGGGTATTTTTGCAAAATGGAAAAAACTTAGGGCATTTTGGTAACTCAATGTTTGACTTAGGGCATTTTAATTAATTTCCCTTTTTCTAATCTCAATAATTATTATATCTTCATAATAATTCTTTAATCCCCCCTCTCTCTCTTTCTCTCACTCTCTCTCTCTCCCTCCCTCCCCCCCTCTCTCTCTCCCAGTAGAAGGTGTTCTTCTTCTACTTCTTCCTACTACTCTGACGTCCATACTCCGGTTGCTTCTTTGAACCTTTTGCCCTCCTGTCTGCCTCTCTCGCTCGAACATCATGAACCCCACCAAGATTCCATTGAAGATCTCACGACCCTCACTACCAACCTCCACATCTTCAACGAAGAAGCTGCTGTAGACGTTATTGAAGCCACCGAAGTCGATCTTGTTGAAGAGGTCGAGATCCTCACCCTTGATGAGTTCTCGGCAATGTCAATGGTGGCAAGTGTTTTTTCACGAAAGGGGTGTACCACTTCTTTTCTGAAACAAATTTTCAGTCGCGTGTGGAAGTTTCGGGAACCTTGGAAAGTATGATACCTCGTAAACGACTCCTCCAACTCTTACTTCGGGTTCTCCTTTGCTTCCTCCTCGAACCTTGAATGGACCATGAACTGAATGCCATGGTGCTTTACGGGGGGTTTGCTCATAGGATCATCATGGCCGGCTTATGGGAACTGAAAAGAGGCGAATCTCAACACCATACCCCTTCTTCTTACAATTAGTAACATCCCTTTCAAACTTTTCACGAAAAACAACTTGAGAAGTTGGGTTCGGCTAGTAGACCCCAATGCCACTCTCATATGGAGAGGATCCAATCTCGGTATAATTAAAGCATTCACAAGAATCCGAGTAAACCATTAGATCGATAAGCGACCAGTAGTGGGTGTTTTCGTCCCGTTTGAAAGTAAGAAGCATTGGCTCCAATTTAAATTTGATAGGCTCCCTATTATTTGTTACAAGTGTGGAATTTAGGTCCATGATAAGCAAGAGTGTTCAAATAAGTTGGCTGTTATCCGTAAGCCAAATGGAGAACCTGTCCAACTCTATGGCCATTGGCTCCATTGTGATTACTTTGGTACTTGTGTCAAACCCATTATAGGGAAGAAAGAATGGACGGTGGAGGGGACTAGCAAACCGGCCACCGGAAAACCATAAAAATGAGCCATTCCAGTCACCGGAAAACCAACCGGAAATAGTATCAGGTGAACCCCCTTTCGATCTTAATAGGAATAAAATTACTTTTTATGAGACAATCACCAAAATGGAAAGTTCTTTCCTGTTCGTACTTGTGGAGAAAACAATAAACGAAGGATCCTCTAACCACTTCCAATATGGGGATTAGGGGTGTTCGCGGTCCGGTTTGGGCGGTTTAACCCCTCAAACCACAAACCAAACCACTAGTGGCGGTTTGGTAAATTTTCAAACCGAGCGGTTTGACATCAAGTGTCCAAACCGGTCAAACCGGACCGCGGTTTGGTCCGACCGGTTTAGGCGGTTTTGGCCTTTTATGGGCTTTAAAACTTAAAAGTTAAACTTAAAAAAACACATACAATTAGGAAACAAAACATAGTCCCCAAGTCCTTAAAAAACTAAACATAGTCCACAAGTCCTTAAAAAACAAAACATAGTCCACGAATAAATTAGCAAAGACCACGGTTTGTTGGCTTCACTTCTTCTCCTTCCTTTCTATCCAAATCTCCATCTTTTATCACCAACAATCTGAAGAAAAAAAATTGACAATTATATAAAATATAAAGAAAAAAAGGACGTTTTCAACATTTTATCACCCAACCAACATTATATAAATTATAATTACCTTAACAGCTTAACTTCAGATGTCTATTCAACACTCCCAACTTCAGATGGTGCTTCGGTGGATTTATCTACAAAATAAATTAGATTATTAGATAAACAACATAATTAAAAAAAAGTAATCTAAAATTGAAGTAACGTAAAATTAATTTAATTAATTTAAATTGATTACGTGCTTCTTCAATCCCAAAAGATTCCATCTCTTCCAAGGTTGAAGTCAAATCTAAAGGCAAATTCGTGGATCTCAACCAATTTTGGCTACAAATCAAAGTTTCTAATTAGCAAAGCCACCACAAGTTAAACTAAATTTATAAAACAGATTATAAATAAACACATTGGTTCTAAGTTCTAACTTATAAAACTAATTAGAAATAAACACATAGGTTCTAAGTTCTAACTTAGAAATAAACACATAAAAGTTAAGAACATATTTAGATTAAAAACAGATTCAGAGTTCAGGAGATGTTAATGACACAATGGATTCAATAATGATAAACACGCACATGGTCCAAAACATATTCAGCAATACCGAATTGTGGAAAAGTTCTAGGGCTGAAACTTGAAAGGTGAAATGATGAAATCTGACTCGTAAAAGTCGAGGTGAAAAGTGGGCTTGAACATATTTGGGCTAGGGTGAAAAGTGGGCTGTTAATTCTTAATAGTAAATAGTTATTAGTTAATTAGTTATATACAACAAATAAAAATAATATATATATATATATATATATATATATGTGGCGGTCGGGTTGGTCCAAACCGCCCAAATTTTTTTCCAAACCGCAGACCGGACCGGACCGCCCGGTTTGGCAATTTTTCAAACCAGGTCAGACCGCCAGACCGCTCAAACCGCAAAAAACGGTCCGATGGTTTTTTTGAACACCCCTAATGGGGATAGACTACTCAAATGAAAAAGACAAAAGAAAGGGAGTAGAAGGCACTACTGGGACACAAATCAATCCGCTGACCCTCTCTTTGGAAGATATGAAAAGCAAAAAGGACATGGGGGAATAGACAAACATTGTTCCCCAAAACCCCATACCCTCTGACACTCTCACCACCTTTCCAACTTTTAATCAAAAAGAGACCCTACCTTCTCTCTCTCTCTCTCTCCCTCCTACTATACCGACGGCGGTATCTCTAGGGACCCACCATCCCCTCTCTCCAAAAACATCACTTAAAAAACTAACACCTCTCCATGAAACCTCAACTTTTTGCATGCACATGCAGTTTCCCTCCACCCTTCGGCTACTGCAAATCCAAACCCACCCTCGCATGAACCTTCCCAGGCTACACAAAATAGAAAATCAATCAGTATCAGGGAACGTTTGAAGAATTCATCAAGGAAGAAACCGAAGGCCGAAGAAGCCAAGCTTGTTGAAATCGAAGATACGACTGACCCGTGTCCGACTACCTCTGAGGCCACGACTCAAAAGCTAGCTGAACCAGAGGCGGGACCTACTTTATAGGTCTGCCTAAAATAATAATCGCCATCAGTTGGAACTGCCGGGGTCTCCCTAATCCCCAGGTAGTTCCGGTCCTACGGGAGCTTATCCGGGTATCCCGTCCCGATGTTCTTTTCCTTTTTGAAATGCTTGTTCCCAAAACTAGAGTAGAGAATTGGGTTTCGAATTTTGTGTTGCGGTTGATTGTAATGGGCATAGCGGCGACATTGCCGTTTTTTGGAATAATAAAATGAATTGTTCTCTCTTGTCGTACTCGCAAAACCACATTGATTTGCTTATTGAAGATAGAAATTCCGGGTCGTGGTGGATCACCGGTTTTTTCGATTATCCAGAACGTACCCGTCGGCGTGATTCTAGGAACACCTTCGAGCCATTATGGATCACCCCACTCGTACTTGGGTTTTCATGGGAGATTTCAATGATCTCCTCACCCAAAACAAAAAACGTGGCTCAATGAGCACCCGGATTGGTGTATTAACGGTTCCGTGAAGCCCTTTCCGATTGTCGTTTACTTGACTTGCCTATGCATGGTTTCCCCTTTACGTGGTGCAGACATTAAGGGAAACCGAATGAATTCTTTGAAAGACTCGATCGGGTGACGTGGAATCAAGAATGAATTAATCTCTACCTGGATCATTGGGTAGAGAACCTGCCCCAATCTTTGGTCACTCTCTGATTGCTCTCCACAACGAGGTACGTCACCCCCACTCACCTAATCGTTTATTTCGCTTAGAGAATAAATGGTTGCAGGAAGCCACTTTCATCCAAGTTTTTTAGAACAGTTGGAACAAGCCCGAGAACATTGACATCATCTCCAAGCTCTCAAAGCTTATGAAAACCCTCGGAAAATGGGGAAGAAGTTTGAATATGTCCTTTAAAAAAGGGGTCAAGGAGGATTACACTAAGTTGGAGATGTTTTGGAACTCCCCTAATTCTATTTCCAACGCCGCTTACGCATAAGAGAGACAACGTCTCCTTGGTACTCTCTTGAAAGAAGAAGAACATTGACGCCAAAGAGCAAAAGTGTTTTGGCTAAAGAAGGGCGACCAAAATACCAAATTCTTTCATGCCTATATGAATGGCCGACGGAAAGCTAACCGAATTATAACGCTTAAAGACGAAAACAGTAGTTAGCTTAAGAATAACACTGATATTCAGAACCTGGTAATGAGGCACTTCAATAGACTTTTTTGTACAAGTTTGGGGAATCCGGAGTTGATCTCTAGCTTGGTCCAAAAAAGAATATCTAAAAGCGATATCGCTCGGCTAGAGACACCTTTTACTATAGACGAGTTCCGTACGCCGCTTTTCCAAATGCACCCAAATAAATCTATGGGGCCAGATGGTTTCAAGCCTCGGTTCTACCAAAAGCTTTGGAACTATATGGGTGATGATATTTTCCTTGTGGGAAAGACGTGGCTCGAAAATGGGACCATTCCAATTGACCTTAATAAAACTATCATTACGCTTATTACGCAGATCGAGTCACCTCCGTACCTCAAAGATTATTGACCCATTGCCTTATGAAATGTCACAAAAGTTCTAGCCAATCGCATCAAACCGATCCTCCCGTCGATCATCTCGAAAAACCAAACTTCCTTCATCAAAAATCGTTTGATCATCGATAACGCCATCATTACCTTTGAAATGTTCCACTCTATGCATCGTAATACCCGCAAGAAAAAAAGCAAAGTGGCTCTAAAAATCGACATTGGTAACGCGTACGGTCAACTTGAGTGGGAGTATTTCCGCCAGATTCTCTTGTTACTCGGCTTCCCTAACCGTTGGGTGAATATGACTATGCTCACGGTCGAATGTGTTAAGTATTTTGTGAGAGTAAACAGTGACCTAATAGGTCCCATCACCCCTCACCGTGGTCTCCGTCAAGGAGATCCGATCTCTTCATACCTTTTTTTATGCATGGAAGGCCTCTCGTCCTTCCTTAACCATGAAGAAAAGGTCGGAAGATTTCACGGTTGCCAAGCTACCAAAGGTGCTCCTTCGATCTCTCACCTCTTTTTTGCAGATGATGCCTTCTTTTTTGCATGGCTTAGATCGACGAGATTCGCCACTTAAAACAAATGTTAGCGACGTATGAATAGGCTTCGGGTCAAGGGATCAACTATGCTAAATTCATAATTATGGGAAGCAAAATGTTGGCTACCGATCTCGTTCACGACTTTTCGTGTATTCTTGGCATCAACAAACCCATTAACACGGGTCACTACATGGGGCTTCCGTCACTTGTGGGGCGATCTAAAAATTAATCTTTCGATTTATTCGTGAAAGACTATGGCAAAAGATGCAGAATTAGGGGAAACTTCCCATCTCAATCATTGGAAGGGCTACCCTCATAAAGGCGGCGGCCCAAGTTGTGCTAGTTTATTACATGAATATCATCCTATTTCTGGCTTCCACTATCAAGGATCTGGAGTAGATGATAAATTCCTTCTGGTGGGGCAGAAAATCTGATGGAAAATTTAATGGTCAACGATCTGTAAATTGGCTTTCTTGGGATAAATTGTGTCGTCTACCAATTCATGGAGGTCTAGGCTTTCGTGACCTCACCGCCTTTAATGTGGCCATGCTTAGAATGCAATGATGGAGAATTGTTTCAAACCCTTCTTCTCTTATCAGCAGAATCCTTAAAGCTAAATATTACCCAGGTGGGGTGTTTATGGAGGCCCGATTGGGAAACTCCCCAAGTTTCATCTGGAGAAGTATCTGGCATTCTCAACTTCTTCTACAAGAAAGGCTTCGGTGGAAGGTGGGGGATGGAAGAACCATCAATGTTTGGGGAGACCCTTGGCTTAGGAAGGATGGCAACTGTTGATCCAAACCCTCAGTGATTTGATAATGACCTTGAGAAACACTTAGTGAAAATTGTAAGTAAACAATATGTATTAGAGTTTCACCATCAAAGAAAATATATTAAGTCTGTTTAGTATCGCTGATGGAAAACACGCTTTAATTTATACTTAAGCGAACACTGTACAGCATTGAGCCCTGAGCCTGTTCAGTCTCACTGATGATCGCTGAAACCTTTATCTGTAATTGTTTTCTTATGATCCCTGAAGACAAGATTCGCGTCAACCAAGTTCAAAGCTGAAATCAAAGACCAAGCTGAAGAACGAGTGACTAAGTCTACTAGTGATCTGATGCAGATATCAGCGAAGACAAGACTAGTCTATACCACGCGAAGTTTCAAGTAGAAGACTTCAGTGAACGCTGAACTTTATCAATCGCTGATAAAGATCCATTCAACGAGCGCTGATCATGAAGCCTGTTCTACAAGTTACTTTTGTCTTATCTCCATTCACGCCCCCGTACGATTTTGTCAGAACGGACATCCCTTTTGTCCAGGATTGTACAAACCACTCTGCAACTACACTGTTCATTATGCGGCCACTAGGATGTTTGCTAAAGTCAAGTTCATGCAACCAACCAGAAGTTGCCACGTGTAAAGGTATACTGACTTGCAATTAATGCATGCAGTATAAATTGAGAACCCTACTTCATTTATGAAGTGCTTGGCTCTTCTCTCGCTGAACCTCTTAGTGTTAGAAAATTATCTTTAGTTTTCTAAATCTTCTTTCTATCTATTTTGTAGTGCAAGAATTCTACGTGATTCTCATAGTTTGTTTAGGTTAGGCTTTTAACTTAATCTTGTTCCGCAACAAACTGTAAATTGTTTGATATATATCAATACATAATTTAGAAAGATAAAAATTTGTGTTTGTATTCAACCCCCCCCCCCCCCCCCCCCCCCGCTTCTACAAACTTGTATAACCCCTTCGGGACCAACAAGTGGTATCAGAGCAGATTGTTTAATTTCATAAACAAGATCTTGCTTATACTCTCTTCCTTTCTATTTCTTCAATATGGCAAATTCTACAAACACCAACTACATAGATAATGGCTCTCTTGCCAAACCACCTCGATTTAGCAAAGATAACTTCAATCTTTGGAAAAATCGAATGATGCTCTTCTTGGAAGGTGTAGACCCAACTATACCTTACTATATTGAAAATGGACCCTATGTTCCCTTCATTATAGATCCTGCTATTCCAGCCACTACCACCACAGCTGCCATTCCTGAAAGAATGATACCTAGGGCAGTTTCTCAGTGGACTGACGAAGACAAGAAGAAAGTGGCCATCGACACAAAGACCAGATACATCATCTCTATGGCACTTCCTGATGAAGTGTACCATTCCATAATGAACCTGAAAAGTTCCAAAGCCATGTGGGACACTATATGTGTTCAATATGAAGGTACTGCTGAAGTCCAGAACTCTAGAAGAATAAACCTGGTAAGGCAATACGAAAGTTTCATCTGTGGTAAGACTGAAACTCTTTCTGAAGTTCACCAACGTTTTAACTGTTTAATTATTGATTTAAAAACTGTTGGTAAGACATACTCTAACTCCGAGATCCTGACAAAGTTCTTGGAATGTCTTCCTGAAAGCTGGGACAATTATAATATGTGTCTTAAGCTATCTAAGGATCTGAAATTTATGACACTCTCTACCTTATTTGACACTATGCTCAATCATGAGCAGTCGTGTCAACTTAAGAAGAATCTTGTCAAAGATTCCAAAAGCACACATGTTGCTTTACTCTCTTCAGAGTCAGTACCTGCTCAGTGATCAACTGTCATGATCACTGAAATTGAATCTAACTCTGACGATTCATCAGACGCTGATCCTTCAGAACTTGATGAATCTCTGGCACTCCTGACAAGTTCTTTCAGGAGGTTTGCTAGAAAGAGTAACTTCAGAAGAAATAAACCTCTCACTATCACTGACAAGCCTAAATCTACTCCTGTTGATAAGGCTACTACTACCTGCTTTAACTATGAAAAAGTAGGACACTTTGCAAGTGAATGCAGGTCAAAGAAAGTTTTCAAACCTTCATATTCCTTCAAGAGATCCTCTAACCTAAGGGCTAGAGATGACCAATACCAAAAGCTGAAAGAAAAGTATGCTAAGCTGAAAGCATACAAAATAAAAGGAAAAGGTCTGATCGCTGAAGATCATGACTGGGCTGAGTCTGATGAAGAATCAGATTCAGATGAAGAAGATGAGGTCAATCTCTGCCTCATGGCCGAAATAGAAGAAGAGGAAGAACAAGCTGAAATTCCCTCTACTTCTACCTCTTAGGTATCAATCTCTTCTACTTCTACTTCAGTTATCACTGAAGCTGATAGACTTCGAGCTATCGATATGCTGACTATCGATTTATACGATGCCATGAATGGCTAGATCAAAGCTGAACAAATGAATTTAGATTTAACTGAACAACTTAAAAATTGTCATCTGAAAATTCAAGAGCTTTCAAATATTGAAAATAATTTGAAAGACCAGGTTAATGTAAATCAAGTTATCAGTATCGAGCGAGAACAAGCTATCACTGAACTGAAAGCTGAAAAGGCTACTGTTGAAGGATGGTATAAATCCTCAACAAAGATCACTGAAATAATCGGTGCTCAGATCCCTGCCAAAGACAGAAGTGATCTTGGTTACAAAGCTGACGCTGAGGAACCAACCACTGACCGTTCTATGCTTAAGTTTGGAATGTTCGTGTCTTCTGTCCCTGACACCTCATTACCTCAGTGCTCTTCTTCTTCTTCTTCTAAAACTCCCATCCCTGAGGACAAACTTACCTTGATTCCTAAAGGTAAAAAAAAAATTGTTCAAAAATCTCAGAAGGGTACCAATGTACCTATGCTGAAAGTTTCAAAACCTCCAGCGAGCCATCCCTCTACTTCTAGCACTAAGATCCCTGAATTCGTTCAACAATCTACTCCCAAAATAAGAGTGGATGTCACTGGTAAGAAATCTGAAGAACTTATAGTTCCTCCAATTTCCAATGCCAAAGGTATTCTTGGTGTTGGCCCTGCTCATTTAAAAATATCTAATAAGCATGCAAATGGTCCTAAAGCTACTTTTATCTTTAGGAAATGTTATCACTGTGGACTTACCGATCACATTGCTAGCAAATGACCTACAGCCACCAAAGCTGAGAAATTAGCTAAGGTGAAGATCAATTCCCCCAAGGCAAAGAAGACCAATCTTGGTAAAAATCAGGTTAAGGTGAAAACCACCATTGAGGTTAAGAAATTAACCAAAGTGAAGAACGTCACTGAAGCTGAATCTTCAAACGCTGCGAAGATTGCTGAACCTTCCACTTTCTCTACCACCACTAACAAATGTGGTCCC
Organism: Saussurea involucrata; assembly: GCA_033807775.1. NCBI lineage: Eukaryota > Viridiplantae > Streptophyta > Magnoliopsida > Asterales > Asteraceae > Saussurea > Saussurea involucrata. The sequence continues at coordinate 65,934,952 of CM066325.1, forward strand.
ATTGTTAAGTCGGTACCTATTCAAAACTAATCTTCCTTTGTTTGCAGGTCTCAAATGGTATCTGGTATCTTGATAGTGGATGCTCTCGACATATGACTGGAAAGAAAAACCTGCTCACTGAATACAAGGAAGAGAAATGTCCCTCTGTGACCTTTGGTGGAAATGGAAAAGGCTATACCCGAGGGTTTGGTGTACTCTAAAATGGTACAACAACCTTCAGAAGAGTCGCGTATGTTGAAGGGCTGAAGCACAATCTTCTTAGCATCAGTCAGCTATGTGACAAAGACTTCAAAGTTTGCTTCACTAAGGAAGCATGTTTCGTCACTGACAAGAAGGAAAAAGTTTCTCTCAGCGGATATCGTTTAGAAAATGTTTATGTAATAAACATGGACTCAACAACCACTGAGAACATATGTTTTCTCTCCAAAGCCTCTTCTGATGTCAACTGGCTATGGCATAAAAGGCTCTCTCATCTCAACTTCAAGACATTGAATACTCTTTCTTCAAAAGAGTTAGTCACTGGTCTTCCTCAACACTCATACGCTAAGGAATCTCTTTGTTCAGCGTGTGAAAAAGGAAAATAAACCAAAGATAGCTTCAAGTCAAAGCAAGTTTCCTCAGTGTCATCTCCTCTTCAACTTCTCCACATGGATTTGTTTGGCCCTGTCAACGTACAATCCATCGCTGGAAAGAAGTACATACTGGTTATTGTAGACGAATTCTCTCGCTACACCTGGGTAGTGTTTCTCCATGCTAAGAGCGACACCTCAGAAGAACTAATGTCTTTTGTCAGGAAAATGGAAGTCTTGAATAATCTTACTGTTCGCTCAATAAGGAGTGATCATGGAACTGAATTCAAAAACAGCTCCCTTGATAACTTCTTTGAAAGTAAGGGTATTTCTCACAACTATTCTTTCGTGAGAACACCTCAACAAAATGGGGTCGCTGAAAGAAGAAACCGAACGATCATCGAAGCTGCTCGTTCAATGCTCAGCGATTCTCATCTCCCTACACAATTCTGGGCAGAAGCTGTCAACACTACATGTTTTACGCAGAATAGATCGCTGATCGTCAACTGTCACGATCACTGAAATGGAATCTAACTCTGATGATTCATCAGACGCTGGTCCTTCAGAACTTGATGAATCTCTAGCACTCCTGACAAATTCTTTCAGGAGGTTTGCTAGAAAAAGTAACTTCAGAAGAAACAAACCTCTCACTATCACCGACAAGCCTAAATCTACTCTTGTTGATAAGGCTACTACTACCCGCTTTAACTGTGAAAAAGTAGGACACTTTGCAAGTGAATGCAGGTCAAAGAAAGTTTACAAACCTTCTTCTTCCTTCAAGGAATCCTCTAACCCAAGAGCTAGAGATGACTAATACCAAAAGCTAAAAGAAAAGTATGCTAAGCTGAAAGCATACAAAAAGAAAGGAAAAGGTCTGATCGCTGAAGATCATGACTGGGCTGAGTCTGATGAAGAATCAGATTCAGATGAAGAGGATGAGGCCAATCTCTGCCTCATGGCCGAAATAGAAGAAGAGGAGGAACAAGCTGAAATTCCCTCTACTTCTACCTCTCCGATATCAATCTCTTCTACTTCTACTTCAGCTATAACTGAAGCTGATAGACTTCAAGCTATCGATATACTGACTGTCGATTTATACGATGCCATGAATGGCAAGACCAAATATGAAAGTTCAAGAGCTTTCAAATATTGAAACTAATTTAAAAGACCAGGTCTATGTAAATCAAATCTTCAGTATCGAGCGAGAACAAGCTATCGCTGAACTGAAAGCTGAAAAGGCTACTGTTGAAGGATGGTATAAATCCTCAACAAAGATAACTGAAATAATCGGTGCTCAGATCCCTACTAAAGACAGAAGTGGTCTTGGTTACAAAGCTGACGCTGAGGAACCAACCACTGACCGTTCCATGCTTAAGTTTGGAATGTTCGTATCTTCTGTCCCTGACACCTCATTACCTCAGTGCTCTTCTTCTTCTAAAACTTCCATCCCTGAGGACAAACCTACCTTGATTCCTAAAGGTAAAGAAAAAGTTGTTCAAAAACCTCAGAAGGGTACCAATGTACCTAAGCTGAAAGTTTCAAAACCTTTAGCGAGCCATCCCTCTACTTCTAGGACTAAGATCCCTGAATTCATTCAGCGATCTACTCCTAAAATAAGAGTGGATGTAATTGGTAAGAAATCCGAAGAACTGACAGTTCCTCCAATTTCCAATGCCAAAGGTATTCTTGGTGCTGGCCCTGCTCATTTGAAAATCTCTACTAAGCATGCAAATGGTCCTAAAGTTACTTTTAGCTATAGGAAATGTTATCACTGTGGACTTACCGATCACATTGCTAGCAAATGCCCTACAACCACCAAAGCTGAGAAATTAGCTAAGGTGAAGATCAATGCTCCCAAGGCAAATAAGACCAATCATGGTGCAAATCAGGTTAAGGTGAAAACCACCACTGAGGTTAAGAAATTAACCAAAGTGAAGAATGTCACTGAAGTTGAATCTTCAAATGCTGCGAAGATTGCTGAACCTTCTACTTCCTCTACCACCACTAACAAATGTGGTCCCATAGTTAAGTGGGTACCTATTCAAAACTAATATTCTTTTGTTTGCAGGTCTCGAAGGGAATCTAGTATCTTGATAGTGGATGCTCTCGACATATGACTGAAAAAAACCCTGCTCACTAAATACAACGAAGTGAAAGGTCCCTCTGTGACCTTTGGTGGAAATGGAAAAGGCTATACCCGAGGGTTTTGTGTACTCTCTAATGGTACACCAACCTTCAGAAGAGTCGCATACGTTGAAGGGCTGAAGCACAATCTTCTTAGCATCAGTCAGCTATGTGACAAGGACTTCAAAGTTTGTTTCACTAAGGAAGCATGTTACGTCACTGACAAGAAGGAGAAAGTTGCTCTCAGTGGATATCGTTTGGAAAATGTTTATGTAATAAACATGGACTCAACAACCACTGAGAATGCTTGTTTTTTCTCCAAAGCCTCTTCTGATGTCAACTGGCAATGGCATAAAAGGATCTCTCATCTCAACTTCAAGACACTGAATACTCTTTCTTCATAAGAGTTAGTCACTGGTCTTCCGCAACACTCATACGCTAAGGAATATATTTGTTCAGCGTGTAAAAAAGGAAAACAAACCAAAGCTAGCTTCAAGTCAAAGCAAGTTTCCTCAGTGTCATCTCCTCTTCAACTTCTCCACATGGATCTGTTTGGCCCTGTCAACGTTCAATCCATCGCTGGAAAGAAAGACACACTAGTTATTGTGGACGAATTCTCTCGCTACACCTGGGTAATGTTTCTCCGTGCTAAGAGTGACACCTCAGAAGAACTGATGTCCTTTGTCAGGAAAATGGAAGTCCGGAATAATCTTACTGTTCGCTCAATAAGGAGTGATCATGGAACTGAATTAAAAAATAGTTCCCATGATAACTTCTTTCAATGTAAGGGTATTTCTCACAACTTTTCTTCAGTAAGAACACCTCAACAGAATGGAGTCACTGAAAGAAGAAACCGAATGATTATCGAAGTTGCTCGTTCAATGCTCAACGATTCTCATCTCCCTACTCAGTTCTGGGCAGAAGCTGTCAACACTGCATGTTTTACGCAGAATAGATCGCTGATCGTCAAAAGATTCAACAAGACTGCCTAGGAACTTTTCCATGGAAGAAAGCCATCTATCAGTTTTCTTCACATCTTTGGTTGTCAATGCTTTATCTTAAACAACAGAGATGCTCTTGGAAAATTCGATCCCAAAGCTGACGACAGAATATTTCTTGGATTTTCTTCCATATCCAAAGCCTTCGGAGTCTTCAACAAGAGATGACAAACTGTAGAAGAAACTATCCATGTCACCTTTGATGAATCCCGTTCAGCAAACTCAAGACCATCTGCTGACAACGAAGAACTCAATCAGTGGATGTTTTCGCATTTTGGAGATTCAGAAACTGTTTCTAACCCTGACCCTCAGGTCAACACACCAACCGCTAATGATGATCATGTCATCATTCCCAGCATGCAGACAAGTGAAGCTGAATTATCTTGGGTTTCAGTTGTTCCAATCAACACTATGCATGTTTCTGAACCATCATCTGATATTCCATCAACCTCTCAGCAGTCAGTGAATGAAATTTCATCTATTCTGCCTATCGTGCCTCTACTACCTAACGTCGCTGAAGCTTCCTCTTCAGTGATTCCAGAGTATCATTCTGAGTCAGCGGCTTATGCTCCTGCTCAGCGATGGACCATAAATCACCAATTCTTGGTGATCCAGACGCATGTGTTCAGACTCGACGCAGTGCATGTAACATTTGTTTATATGTAAATTTTATTTTACTAACTGAACCAAAGAAGGTTGATGATGCCCTCAGAGATCCAAACTAGGTCAGTGCTATGCAAGAAGAGCTGACTGAATTCGAAAGAAACAAGGTTTGAAATCTCGTTCCAAGACCATCTGACAAATCAGTGATAGGCACTAAGTGGGTCTATCGAAATAAGTTTGATGAAAATGGAACTGTAACCCGCAACAAATCTCGTCTAGTTGCTCAGGGATACAGACAAGAGGAAGGTATAGATTATGACGAAACCTTTGCCCCAATGGCAAGACTCGAAGTTATTCGTCTATTTCTAGCTTACGCTGTTCACATTGACTTTAAAGTATACCAAATGGATGTAAAATCAGTATTCCTAAATGGAAGGCTGAATGAAGAAGTCCGCGTTGAACAACCTCCAGGATTCACTGATCCTAAGCATCCAGGTTATGTTTATAAATTGGATAAGGCACTCTATGGACTGAAACAAGCTCCACGTGCATGGTATGACACTCTATCCTCTTTTCTTCTCATTGAAAAGTTTGAGCGTGGCAAAATTGATAACACTCTATTTTTCAGAAAAGTAAAAGGTCATATTATTCTTGTTCAAATATATGTTGATGACATTATATTTGGTTCTACTAACCCATCTCTATGTACTCGTTTCGCTGAGAAAATGAAATCTGAATATAAAATGAGTATGATGGGTGAGTTGAACTACTTCCTTGGACTCCAAATCAAGCAAAATGATAAGGGTACGTTTATCCACCAAGGTAAGTATGTCAAAGATATGCTGAAGAAATTTGATTTAACTCAAAGCTCAGCTATGAAAACCCCTATGGCACCGCCGCTGACACTTAACAAAGATTCTTCAGGAAGCCTGTTAATGTCACTGCGTACCGAGGGATGATCGACTCTTTTTTTTATCTCACAACTAGTCACCCTGATATCATGTATGCTACTTGTTTATGTGCACGTCTAAACCCAAAGAATCACATCTGATCGCTGTAAAGCGAATTTTCAAATATCTAAAGGGTACTCCCAACCTAGGTCTTTGGTATCCCAAAGACTCAGGGTTCGATCTAACTTCCTATTTAGATAGTGACTTTGCAGGTTGCAAGCTGGATAGAAAAAGCACCACAGGAGGCTGTCAGCTCCTGGGTGGAAAGATGGTAAGTTGGACAAGCAAGAAACAAAGTTCAGTGTCCACCTCTACAGCTGAAGTTGAGTATGTAGCCGCTGGAAGCTGTTGTGCTCAGGTCTTACGGATGAGAAATCAACTATTAGACTATGACCTTCAGCTCTTCAAAATTCCAATCTATTGCAACAGCACTAGTGCCATCGCTATAGCAAATAATCCAGTGCTACACTCAAAGATCAAACACATCGAGATCAGGTATCACTTTATCAGAGATCATGTAATGAATGGTGATATAGAACTTCACTTTATCCCAACTGATTTTCAGTTAGCTGATCTTTTCACCAAACCTCTTGACGAAACAAGATTCAACTTTCTCATCAGTGAGCTTGGCATGCTGAACCTTGAAGAATAATTCTTCAGCGGTAACGCATTCGATCAGTGATAAAGGAAATTCTATCTCCTTATTCATCATCTAATCTCTGAACAAAATGATTCGTTGATACTAAGGTATGTTTTTCTTTTCCTAAAACGCTGAAGTTTACTTCAGTATGTTGTTTTTCAAATAATTTGGTCGCTAATATTTTTCTTAAATTCAGTGCTCTCTTGAAAATACAAAATCATCACTAAGATTTTCTTTTTCAGTGATCCTTCATTTAAAACTGTCCCTGAACCATTCAGGGAGGCTTTTTGGAAATGAAAAGACATGTGTGACGTCATCAAAACAGATAACCTATGGCACGCCTTTTCTCTAACACATTCGTCTGTTTGAATTCCTGACCAATAAGCATCATGGGACGTGTCCGTGTCATGATGAGAAAACTTTTCCCGTTCATCATTTTCTCTCTCTACTCTCACTATATAAACACTTCCATGTTTATATTTTTTCCTTTTACGCTCTTGCACTCTCTCTAAGCAGAAAGAACTCTCTTGCATTTCTAAGCATTTTTGGATTTCGAACTTTTAAGACACTGTGTTCGTCCTTTCAAGCATAACATCAAACAGGTTTTACACTCGAATCCATTCTTCTTCTTAAATCTTTTCTAAACTAGTTTTCGATTCATTTTCTTGTTTCTAAGAATCAAAACATACGTTTTTGTACATGAAATCATCTTCGTCATGAATTTATGAGATAAACTTGCAATATAGTTTTCTATTAAGTTTATCACAAAAATCTTAAACTTAATCACATTCATACGTTTTTCCAGAATCCCTTCTTTAAAAGGAAACTAGAAAACATGCTTTTCACTAGTTTTGAACTTCTTTTAAAAACTAGAAAACCCTATTTTACATTTTCTTTCCTCATAAAGAAACTGTAAAACCCTATAAACCTCAAAACCCCTTATTTTGGGAAACTCTTTCCATATTAAGAAATCTTTTCTATACTTTTGTGTTCTTCACAGAAATGGCTTCCACTGGCAACACTTCTTCTCCTACTACCATGATCAAGGCTGATAACGTCAAATGTGAGTTTGATCAACTTGTACTGGCAACAAACAACTCCTACGCTCTTCTGGATTTTCCCAAGAAGAAGCCTGCTCCTCACCTTGATGATGCAGTGAACTTCATCAAGACCTGCCCACTCGCCACTGCAATGACCATCAGACCTCCTACTCATAAACGCCTCCTTCAGCAGTTCTGGTACACTGCACATCGTACCACCACCACCTCCTAAAATTCTGGGAAAGAATTCACCGTGATAGGCTTCCAGACTGAGTATGGCAGCGGACAAGTTTCACCCACTGGTATTCGCTCAGCGCTGAACTTACCCGGCTGTACCAAGGCCAACCCCTACGTTCCTATCATCAACCCCAACTCCGCTGAAGGTGAGAAAGAAATGATAAAATTCTTCGATCTCATGAACTACACATGGGAAACTGACCGAAGCAAGCAACCTGAAAAGAAGCTGACCAAAATCCTGAAGAACAAGATGCCTTCAGAGATTAATTTCATCTTTGACCACATCATCAGCTGCTTGACGGCATAGGTCGGCTCCACCAATCAGGCATCCAAAGGTCAACACGCCCTGGCTTACTCCCTGCTCAAAGGCCTGAACATCGACTACGCTCGCATCATCTTCGAAGACCTGATGGAGCGGATAAAAAGGCCTGAACGTCCCACCAACATTCCCTACCCAAGGTTCCTATCGGCCATCCTGCAATTGGCTCTCGGTCCACTCTATCCACCTCAGGGAGATTACAAACTTCCTCAAGTTGGACCAAAGGTTCTCGACTTCAAACCCATTGAGGGTGAGGTAAGTCTTTTTACCCTTCTCTCTCTTCTTTGCCCCACCTCTTCTACTTCAGTGGCTACTTCTACAGCGACAATACCCACCGCTGATACCCAGGCCACTACCACCTCCTCCCTGAAAAAGAGGAAACACTCTTCAACCGCCCTTGGCAGCCATAAGTCCAAGAAGCCCTCAACGGATCAACCCAAGCCTTCTCAGGCTCAAGACGCCACGCTGGCCTCTTCATAGGCAGCGATGGATGATTCAGTGGTCTACTCCACCACATCTGCTGAAGCCACCATTTCTATAACCGTTTCAGAGACTTAGTTCTCTGAAACATTCATGGATGAGAACCCCATACCCTCAGTGCCTCAAAGCACTGAGGAGGTAATTTCCAGCGCATCCAACGCTGAAGCTGCAACAACCCCACATTTATCAACCATTGCTTCTACCTCCACTTCTTTTCTCTACAGCATCGCACCAACTATGCCTTCATTTCCATTGATGGTTTCCATTGATGGACAATAGAGCCGCGACGCTGCAAAATCTCTTGCGCAGAAACGCTACATGACCTGTAAGATCCTCGACGACAATCCCTGCTCGATCTTTCGAGGATGACATCGAGCATTGGAGAGGAACTCGAGACTTCGACACCTTCTCCAATCCTGAACCTACAGGTATCCAAACACCACCCCTATCCCTCTCTACACCCCTAACTTTTGAGCTTTCCTTAGCTCACAAGTTATTTTCTGTTACAGGTCCTAATTTGGGGACTATCAGCACGTCCCTCAAGGACATTGCTACGAAAGTAGACTCCCTCTCCACCAACATCACCAACAACACTGCATTTATCACTACAACGGGGAACACGCTGAATGATGTCTCCACTTCCCTTGCAGCTAAGGCAACAATGACTGACATCTCCTCACTGCAAGGGGGAGTGAACTCATTGGAAACCACCATATCCACCAATCTCTCAGCCCTCCAGAACACCGTCGATGAGCTCTCCACGAACTTCACCAGTCTCAGCAGTGAGGTTGGAACTTTGAAGACCGACTTCACTGGTCTAAAAGGTGAGGTGAGCAGCCTCTCCAAAGAAGTCGCTGACAACAACGCCCTGCTCACCAAGATCCTGGAGCGAATGGAGCTCCCACGGTTCCTGACTCCAACTTCTCCCAATCTGATCGCAAGCTCCTAAGGATGACCACTGACTTTGTCATCCTGGCCACATCCCGTATTCCAGACCTGGAAACCAGGTTGGATACTACTGAGATGTTAATGGCTACTGCTCCAAGGAACCCTGGCCAAGAAGACAGGGTCCCTGAAGCCTCTGCTGCTGCTGCTGCTGCCTCCCCCATCCATTGGGTGGAAGAGGGGGAGAAGACAAACAAAGACCTTCCCCAGAATGTTGAGGGGGAGGAAGAAAACAATGATTCAGACCCTCAGGAAGGTGATAATCCTGAGGGAACCGCTGTTGAGAGTCCCTCTCCATCTGAGGGGGAGCAACAACACGAAGACCCTCCTTCTCTAAACGCTGAAGATGTTCACGACGTCAGCTGTGACGACGATGAAGAAGAGGAGGAGGAGTTAGAAATTTAGTATGAAGAACCATCATTCAGGTCGTTGAATGATGATGATGATGACGAAGATGATGAACCTCCCTTCGTTTTCCATTCTGAAACAATCAAAGCCCCAACTCTCAAAGGGTTTTTTTAAATGAACCAGGGGAGGGGACCAAGGCAAAGTCTCCTACAAATAAGGCCTCAAAAGAAAAACACAAGGGACTTGCCACTGATGGCAACTTGGCAATTCTCATGAAAAAGCCAACTTGTCAGGTACACTACTTTCTTTTTCCCAACACTGCATCCCTCCTCTACCCCTTCTCCTTCTAAAACCTCTAAACACTTAGCTCTCTTCTTTCTCTATATTTTTTCCTCAAATGATCTAACTTCATTGATCATTTTATTTCAGCTAGTCCTCCCTCCTTCTTGAGGCTACCGCTGAAGCTCCTCTGTAACAACAACAAATAATCCCAACGCTCAACGCTGAAGAACTATTAATCCCAGTCTCTGTTCTAGAAGAGACTGAAGCACAAGCTGAAGAAGAAGAACTGCTTTCTCACCCAAGAAGACCTTCCTTGCCTCCTCAAAGGTCAAGTGAAGATGAACAAAGAAAGAAAGCAACGATGATCAAAAGAACCGAAAATCAGTGCTTGGTTCCTCCTCACCTCAGATGCTTGACATCCAGGGAAATTTCTGAAGCGTTGAAAGCTGAAGAAATCCTCGCTGAAAAACAGAAGGCTGAGCTTAGTGACCAAAACTATGCTCTTGAACTAACCCAACGTTCAGTGAAGGATCCACAACTGAAGAAGTTTCCCCTGGCTGTTCAACAAGAGTTGATGAAAGAGGCCAAGAAGAAAAATCAGGAAAAGGTCAAGATCAGTGCAACTACACTGACCTGGTGTAAAAATAAGCTTCATTTCAAAAGTTTGCCCTCAAGAATACAATCTGTAAACTTGAGAGGGAAAATGGTCACAGAAGTATCTATTGTCGATGTTCAGATAATCATAGAAAATGGCGACAAGAGAATCTGCTACATTTCAGACCTGGACCAGCTCGGGTTTAGTGAATTGTTGGAAGTCAGAATCGCAATTCAGCGATCCCGCTCAAGCTTCAAGCCTTGTGTCGAAAGTGCTATAAACAAGCTGATCGACCAAGTAACCTCAGCAGTTGACATTCCTCCTCCTCCAACCATCCAGCCGAAAAGAACTGCTCCAAAGAAGAAGAAGACTCCTTCCTCTTCAGGCCCGGCGATAAGAAATGAAACAGGGATTAAATTTTCCCGTGAAGCAGTGCTTGGTCCCAATCTTGATCTCTCTGGTCTCGACATCTCTTTACCTACAGCTAAAGACTTTGTACATGGTAAAGTACTCAATGAACCCTTCGGCATCTTCTTTTATGATTACACCGGTCGCAAATGCTTTCAACGTGTCTCTGAGTTATACAAAACTCCCATCGAACAACTCAGAGATCTACTACACTGGTGCGACTACAATCGTGACCTTCTTGGATCATTCCTGAAGCGCCTCATCTATCGCAAAGCAAAAGTTAGACGAGATCAGGGAGTAATAGTCCCTGATTGGATGATTCCAGAAACTGATACTCTTGATGAACTTCTTGTCAATAAAGAACCTGAGTAGCTGATAGGATCATCTTTTTGTATTCTTATCTTGTCAGCTAGTATCTTTTAGTACTTGTAGTTATTTTTTCATTGTACGTGTTATTTGTCCACTTCCCTTGTAATCTTTTACGAAGTTAATGAAAAATTTCAATGAAAGTACTTTACTCCATCAGTACTAGAAAAGATCCCTGAAAAACAGTAAATGGGACAAGTATTTTATGAGTCCTTTTTATCCTTATGTTTTTAACTTAGCAATTTTTTTTATCGCTATGTCATCATCAAATAGGGAGAGATTGTTGATCCAAACCCTCAGTGATTTGATAATGACCCTGAGAAACACTTAGTGAAAATTGTAAGTAAACAATATGTATTAGAGTTTCACCATCAAAGAAAATATACTAAGTCTGTTTAGTATCGCTGATGGAAAACACGCTTTAATTTATACTTAAGCGAACACTGTACATCAGTGAGCCCTGAGCCTGTCCAGTCTCACTAATGATCGCTGAAAGCTTTATCTGTAATTTTTTGCTTATGATCCCTGAAGACAAGATTCGCGTCAACCAAGTTTAAAGCTGAAATCGAAGACCAAGCTGAAGAACGAGTGACTAAGTCTACTAGTGATCTGATGCGGATATCAGCGAAGACAAGACTTGTCCATACCACACGAAGTTTCAAGTAGAAGACTTCAGTGAATGCTGAACTTTATCATTCGCTGATAAAGATCCATTCAGTGAGCGCTGATCATGAAGCCTGTTCTACAAGTTACTTTTGTCTTATCTCCTTGCACGCCCTCGTACGATTTTGTTAGAACGAACACCCCTTTTGTCCAGGATCGTACAAACCACTTTGCAACTACACTGTTCATTATGCGGCCACTAGGATGTTTGCTAAAGTCAAATTCATGCAACCAACTAGAAGCTGCCACGTGTAAAGGTATACTGACTTGCATTAAATGCATGCAGTATAAATTGAGAACCCTACTTCATTTGTGAAGTGCTTGGCTCTTCTCTCGCTGAACCTCTTAGTGTTAGAAAATTATCTTTAGTTTTCTAAATCTTCTTTCTATCTATTTTCTAGTGCAAGAATTCTGTGTGATTCTCATAGTTTGTTTAGGTTAGGTATTTAACTTAATCTTGTTCCGCAACAAACTGTAAATTGTTTGATATATATCAATAAAAAATTTAGAAAGATAAAAATTTGTGTTTGTATTCAACTCCACCCCTTTTCTACAAACTTGTATAACCCCTTCGGGACCAACAGCAACTTCAAGATTGAAACTCCCATCGATAGGGACCGCCCTAATCTTTGTGTGTGGGACTTATTCGACCCTCAAACTCGATCTTGGAATGTGGATTTATTTAACCGGGCTTTCTCTCCGAGGGACCGTGATGGTATCCTAAAGATTCCTCCCCCTCGGATTCGGGTCTCGATATTCTCATTTGGCATTGGTCCCCTAATGGTGTTTACTCCATATAATCTAGTTATAAACTCATTATGGAACGCATCAACCAGTGGATAATGCCGATTGGCAGCGGATTTGGAAAGAAAACATCCCCCCACAAGTTCAGATTCTTTGTGTGGCATGCTATCCGGGGAGTTATTCCCACGCGCGAAGCTCTCCAAAAAAAGGGTTACAAATTTCTCATCTTTGCCCCGTTTGCAATCGAAATACCGAAAACCCCTGGTACACGTTCTTCGGTTGTCCTACAGTGAGGCCGGTTTGGAGTGAGGCGATCCTTTGGGACATCGTGGAACAACTTTTGGACAGTTCAGACTCTATCCCCGACTTGGTTTTCAAACTCTTTAAGGAAATACCTCGACCCGAGGGAGACCGGTTTCTTATGATATTATGTAGTATCTGGCATCGAAGAAACAATATCTTATGAAACGACGGGCCTCGAAATTCGGTTTCGGTCATTAGGCGTCCTAACAACATCCTCTTGGATTGGCATACCACTAAGGGACTCATCTTCTCTGGCCAATATCAGAATAACTCCCTTTGCAGCTCTAAATGGTACGCTCCTAGGAGGAGCTTCTTAAATTGCAACATCGATGCCTCCGCCTTTAAAAACTCCAACTAGGCGGGCTTCGACGAGATTGTAGGGGGACCTTCATCGCTACCAAAGCGACTCCTATGCCTTTTCTCCCTCTGGTCCATGATTGTGACGCGTATGCCCTAATAGATGCTATCTTATGGGCTTGCTTTAACCAATGTCATATTCGAAACAAATGCCAAAATTGTTGCAGATGCCATCTATGATCCGAGCCACGACATCTCGGACTTTGGAGATATTATCCTTGATATTCAGAGGATCCTTGACAAACATGGAAATTTCTCGGTCCATGCGGTTGGGAGACAAGCCAACGAAGCGGCTCACTTATTTGCGAGACACTCTCGTTTCTTATGTTGTCCTAAAGTTTTTGATGTAATTCCGTTGGTTCTTTCGCAATGTATTAACGACATCTGTAACGATCACAAATTTATTGATAGGATTGATTCTCGATCGGGTGATGGCAATGCCAAAGCTTCATCGTGACTCAATCATTCCTCTTGCAGAAAAAAATTCTTTCTAATCACCATTTTCTTAGGTCCTATTTAAATTGTATAATTAGATTATATTTGGACATATTTGGAATTGAATTCAATTGCAATTTATACTTGACATGAAAGATTTATTGGATATACAATCTCGGAATTTCAAATGAGATTTCGTAGAAAAAAACAATAATGATTTAAAATATGTTTAAAACATTTATTTTGTAATAAATAATTAATAAAAAAGTAATTTTGGTTATTTTAATAATTATTTACATTTTGATTTTATAAATATTTATACAGATTGAAATTCAACTTATAAAATAATTATTCACTTATAAAAGTCGCTTACCTGGATTAGTGCTTACTATAAAATTTAACACTATCATTTACTTATCGGGCAAGATTTTAGTCCACCAAATTGGTTTCAAATACAATAGTTCATCGGGTAAGCGCTAACTGTGGTAAGAGTCGTCACCTCACTTCCCCGGTAAAACTCTCGGTCCTTGAATTCGCTTTTAATTATCGGGTAAGATTTTTGAATCTTGTCATATTCATCCGATAAGGTAATGTGACTTGGTAAGCGCTTATCCACATAAACATTTAGTAAACGGCCCCTAAGTGTTTATTTTCTCATTGTACCCCATCCCCTTAATAACATGAAAAGAAAAAAATTCTATTACCAAGGGTTTTATTTTGCGTCATAAAAAATGTAATAGATACACATTTTTTAAATTAGATGAACATCAATCATATCTAAAAGAAGAAAAATTAGATCAATTATGACTTCACTTAACTTTACTGCAGTGCAGTGCAATGTTAAACTGTACTTACGTTGAATTATCTTACGTGTAACATGTGTTATGCTCATACTGATCCATGTAGATATTGAATTATTGATAATGATTTGCACCTCAAGCTGAAACATCATTCTTGCAACTAATAGTTCAAGCTTAGGCTAAATATCCTAACCTATTTATCTTGAACTACGACTCTGATACCAACTTGTAACACCCATATTTTTATTAATAAGAATGTTATGTAATCTGAAACATTTCTTCTAAAAATACTCCAAAATTACGGCTAAATTAAAACTTTAGTTCGTTTACAGCGGAAGACTTGAAACAATAAATATGTAACTTTAATGCTAACCCGTCGCATACCAAATTTCGTTACAAATTTTATCCATCAAAGATGTCTGTACATAAAAACTGGACTTAAATAGGCATGACAAGTCTTTACGTGTGTCGATTTCCTTTGTCCAACCTGAAACCTTCTCCCCCTGAGATGCATACTATAGTGAGCTTATAAAGATCAATGCGTTCATGGTTTGTGTGAATAAGAATCATTTCACATCATACATATCAATCTGTAAACTTTGTACCAAATAGTATGCATTTTCTGAGAACATGCAACACTGAAAGAATAGAGACCTCATAACTGTCTCATCGAGAAGGGACTGATAAGTTGCAAGTATTTCTTTGGTGTGTACGACTCACCTATAGCCAGTAACCCATTACGGGGTCGTGCTACCATGTCACGGGCATTCCCTTGTGTGTACGGCTCACACACAGCCAATCACCCATTTCGGGGTCGTGCCTCCCCTTTAGTGTGACAAAACCAAATTGACATCCCATACTCCAACCACGTACCATTTGTATAATATAAACCGACTGAAAACTCAAGCATGCTAAATACGTTTACCAACCGGAAAACAATAAGCATGAATGCTCCACAAAACTCCACATACATGTAAACATATACCGATGACATGTGTTTAAATCATTATCACGCATAACATTCACCGTAGAAATCATATAGTGCTCAAAATAAATTTGAACATATGTATGCATCTCATTGTAAGTCTCATAAAGACTCGCCTGATTGAGTGTGTATCGGCTACCGATAGCTCTTATCCAAAAACCTACACATTCCATGTCCAATTAATGACTTAATTTCTCCAAATGTCAAATATTGGATATAAAATCTCAGATTTTCAAACGTATGATTTTGAAATTCCACGAAAGTGTTTGGTATCTATGTAACATCCCGGTTTCCATATATACAAATAACATACATTTCACAACATAATTTTATCAAAAAGATACATCATATTTCATATTCGGTCCCATAGTCTTACTAAACATAATACGTAATTCAGTACAAACTTTTTGACTAAATAATTTACATTATGACTAACAACAAAGCCATAAGTACAAAACACTTCATGATCTTCATAACACAAGTCTTCCCAAAAGCTAAGCAACGACTATCCTTCTTATTTGCCCTTACTTGATCCACGACCTGGAATACATATTTTTAACACAAAATGAGGGTTAGACCTAGCGGTCTAAGTGAGAAAATCCCTGTCATTTCACAATCATTATAAAACCCATTTATATAAAATCCTTTATATAAACACACCTATATCACACTTAATTAAATACCAATCAAGACTCGTGCACTGTGTTCAACTCATCCTCTTTCTCATTCTCATTTCTCCTAGCCATGTTAGTTGGTTGCGAGCCAACTAATCCACTGTACAACAACTACAGCTAACACCGCTGTACAACAACTACAGCAACACCGCTGTACAACAACTACAGCAAACACCGCCGACTATAGTTTCGGCTAACGTATACTCGTGTAGTGTAATGCACATATAAATACAATATATATCTCAATATATCATATTGTCATTTATGAACATCTAATCACGTTATCTGTCACCTTTTCAATCTACACGTATATGTATTCCAGTTTAAAAACATTTTGAAGTAAAACTCACCTGTTTGTCTTATCAAAACGTTCTCTAAGCTTTTCTCAAACAATTCAGCTTTACTTCAAATTCACAGTATTTGTACAAATCAAATACACACACCTCTTTACCACAAGCACACACATAAAGCTTACTTTATAGTTTAAAAACTTAAAGTAACTTAATTCCTCAAACATCTCCCCCAAACCCGAACTTAAGTCGAGTCTATAATATTTTAGTCCTCGTTCATCAACTAATCATAGTTCAATAATATACATTGTTATCAGACCCCTAACATCGTTAGAAATCTCAAAATTGACTAACAACTTAAGTATCCGGACACAACAGAGTTTTCCGGACAACACAACTTTTCCGGACAGCGTGACTTTTCCGGACAACCTATACAGTCCGGACAACGTTCGGACACCAGAGTAATCCGGATGCTATCCGGTATCCAATTCTATCCGGAAAACATAGGAAAAAGAAACTTACCCGGATAAAGAACCCGTCCGGACACCTTTATAATATCATCCAGACACTATCAAAGAAACTACCCGGAAACCTTCAATCTATCCGGAAACTACTGTCGGTTTGCATACTTTTTACCCAAATTCGACATAAATTATTACCAGATATGACTTCGAGTATTCTACTCCGATAGGAACCATTGAATAGCAATTACAAACATAAATTACAAAGCCACATACCTTAATTTCACTTCCAATTGCACCAAATTGAATCCCTAGCCTTTTATCTTCCTTTTTCTTCTTTTGGTCCCAAAACACCCACACACTGATTTTCTGAGTTATGATAATATCTGATTTTTTTCTTTAGATAATATCCACTCACATTTACCATTTCAGCCCCTAAACTCTTCACTAATGACTAAAACACCCCTAACTTATAATTAACCCAACTTTTACCCTAAACACACTATTATAAAGTTAACTGATTTTAACGAAAAGGGGTTTTACTAACGAACTTACCCGGGGTATTACAATCTAATGAGATTTCGTAGAAGAAAAGCAATAATGATTCAAAATATGTTTAAAACATTTATTTTGTAATAAGCAATTAATAAAAAAGTAATTTTTGTTATTTTTATAATTATTTACATTTTGATTTTATAAATATTTATAAAGATTGAAATTCAACTTCATTTTAACTTCTACAGACCAAACACATCAAAAATTTAAAATCCTTCAATGAAATTCAAATCCCTTAAGATCATCCCATCAAACCAAACAACCTTTATATTTTGCTTCCGTCCCAAAATAAATGTTTATATTTTAGTTTGTCCTAAAATAAGTATTCACTTATAAAAGTAAGGGTCGTTTACCAAACGCTTACCCGGATAAGTGCTTACTGGTAAAATATAACACTATCATTTACTTATCAGGTAAGATTTTAGTCCATCAAATTGGTTTCAAGTGCAACAGTTCATCCGGTAAGCGCTAACCGTGGTAAGAGTCGTCACCTCACTTACCCGGTAAAACTCTCGGTCCTTGCATTCGCTTTTAATTATCGGGTAAGATTTCTGAATCTTGTCATGTTCATCCGGTAAGGTAATGTGACTTGATAAGCGCTTATCTGGATAAACATTTAGTAAACGGTCCCTAAGTTTTTATTTTCTCATTATACCCCTTAATAACATGAAAAGAAAAAATTTCTATTACTAAAGGTAAAGGTTATTTCGCGTCATAAAAAATGTAATAGTTACACATTTTTAAAATTAGATTAACATCAATCATATCTAAAAGAAGAAAAACTAGATTAATTATAACTTCACTTAACTTTACTGCATTGCAGTGCAATGTTAAACTATACTTACGTTGAAATATTTTACGTCTAACATCTGTTATGCTCATACTGCTAAATGTAGATATTGATATTGATTTGCACCTAAAGGTGAAACATCAATCTTACAACTAATAGTTCAAGTTTAGGCTAAAGATCGTAACCTATTTCTCTTGAACTACGACCCTGATACCAAATATTTTTACCAATAAAAATGTTACGTAATCTGAAACAATTCTTCTAAAAATACTCCAAACTTACGGCTAAATTAAAATTTTAGACCGTTTACAGCAGAAGACTTAAAACAATAAATATGTAACTTTAATACTAACCCGTCCCATACCAAGTTGCGTTACAAATTTTATCCATCAAAGATGTATGTACATATTTTAGCCTAACGGTATCGGAGCCCTTGGCCTTGTAGAAGGTCATGGGTTGAAACCTCACCAAAAGTGAGGAGAATGTATGAGTTTATTTGTTTCATTTGTCGTATATAAAATATTATATGCTTAAAAAAACTGGACTAAAATAGGCATGACAAGTCTCTACGTGTGTCGTTTTCCTTTATCCAACCTGAAACCTTCTGCCCTTGAGATGCATACTATAGTCAGCTTATAAAGCTCAGTGAGTTCATGGTTTGTGTGAATAAAAATCTTTTCACATCAAACATATCAATCTGTAAACTTTGTACCAAATGGTCATTTTCTGAAAACATGCAACACTAAAAGAAAAGAGACGTCATAACTGTCTCATCGACAAGGGACTGATAAGTTGCAAGTATTTCCTGGGTGTGTACGGCTCACCTATAGCCAATAACCCATTACGGGGTCGTGCAGCCATGTCACAGGCATTCCCCGGTGTGTACGACTCACACAAAGCCAATCACCCATTTCGGGGTAGTGCCTCCCCTTAAGTGTTACAAAACCAAATTGACATCCCATACTCCAACCACGTACCATTTGTATAATATAATTCGACTGAAAACTCAAGCATGCTAAATACGTTTAAAAACCGGAAAACAATTGGCATGTATGCTCCACAAAACTCGACATACATGTAAACATATACCGAAGACATGTATTTAAATCATTATCATGCATAACATTCAACATACAAATCATATAGTGGTCAAAGTAAATTTGTACATATGTATGCATCCCATTGTAAGTCTCATGAAGACTCACCTGATTGTGTGTATATCGGCTACCAATAGCTCTTATCCAAAAACCTACACATTCCATAACACCATGTTCAATTATTGACTTAATTTCTCCAAATGTTAAATATGGTCAACCTGGCCCGACCTAAAATCAATTTCCGTATCCGAGCATCCTAATATGCCTCAAATAAATTAATTTGACCCCATAATTAAAACCCATGAGGGTTAAACGAGTCAAAAGTTAACCTTTGGTCAACAGGGTTAACCCCGACAAAATTTAGTCCAACCCCAAGTCTGTAAGTCGATAACGTCTCAAAACGTCAAATTAACCCTTTTATAGTTTTATAAATCTCCACTCTGAATTAAAGTGCCCAAATAATTATTCTAATTCGATTATGACACTAACTCTCTTTATTAAAATCATCTAAATAATTAAATGACTTATTATAAATATATCTCTTTAGGAAATATACACTTTATATAAATCCTCTAAAATCAGTGTTCGATAATAACTCTCCTTATTACGAAACTTTATATCACCTAAATAAATAAATAGTTAATTGTAATCATTCGTTAACTAAAATACCTAATCTCAAGCGTGTACTTATTTCTTAAATCATATAACGCCAAATACGTAAGGATCATTTGAAACACCGTAGGGACACTTTGATAGTTTCGTAAGGAAATTTCATAAAGTCAAATCCTAATCGGGTTGAATATGCATTTTATAAATCCAAATATTTATGAAATATTCAGAAAAATATTGTGCCGAAACTAAATTTCCAAAACTTTCAAGGCTTTAATGCAATTTATTGAATTTTAAATGTTTAATAGACATATTAATAAAATTTTAGTACAATTAAATAACCAAAAAGATTGTTTGACTCAATTGTTAAGGCATATATGTTTTTTTCCCTTTTCTTTTTAAACTATAAGACCATGAGTACCGCTTCCATCATACCCTCTAAACCCTGATGCCATCTTAGCGCCACATCAGCCTTTCTCTTTTCTACCCTCCTTACCCTGAAGTGGAGTACCGCTTCCTATCATACCCTCTGAACCCACCCTTTACCCGCGACCCACCCTTCCTATCATAAAAAAAAATTAGGCGGGTTCCCGAACCCACCCTTTACCCGCGACCCACCTACCCGCCCTACCCGTACCGTCTACCCGTACCGTCTACCCGTGGTACCCGCGCCCTACCCGATGTGAACCCGCCGTGGTCCCCGAAGGTGGTACTAGGGGTGAGCAATACCGGGTACCCGACCTATTTTCATAGAACCGGAACCGGCGGTTCCTAGAAAGAAGGAACCGGAACCACTCCCGTCGGTTCTCATAATTTTGGAACCGGTCCCGGAACCGCTGGGGTTCCGGTTCCGGGTACCCGCCTACCAATTGTTTTTTTAATTTTTAACATTTTAAATGTCCAACAACTTCTTCCATAAGCATTTTTGGTGTTCGTGTACGTTCGTTTAAAAAATATAGTCGTTTATGTTTGTTTGTTAAAATGTTAAACGAACACAAACAAACGAACCTAAACGAACACAAACGAACTTAAACAAACTTTAATCGAACACATTTATATTTAAAAAAACAAATGGTGCAACCACTCTAATAGGGTGCTCCATTAATATTTTTACAAAGCCTCAAGCCAAAGGGCTCAAGGGAAAGGGCTCAAGTCAAAGACTAAACCCAAGCAATGTAGTGAATCCATTAATATTTTTACAAAGCCTCAAGCCAAATGGCTCAAGGAAAAGGGCTCAAGCCAAAGGCTAAACCCAAGCAATGTAGTGAACTAGTGATGCAATTGAAAGGGAAGAGATGAGGGTTATATATATTGAAAGATGAGGCATGATTTTCTCAAAATTTTCGATGTGGGACAAGGTCTTTCATCAAAAACTGAAAGATGGTGCCGCCAGCTCCCACATCGCTAAGAGTAAACAATTTTTTTAAGGCCTAACACTATATATACAATTTTTCAACCTTTTATGAATGTTCTTTAATAATTTTTTCTTAAACTAGTAATCTTTATTTAGATAATTTTAAAATTTTAATTATTAATCTAATTTAGATATTTTTTCACATAGATTAAATATGTAATAAATATTAAATATTAGATATTTTCTATTAAAATGTACCAGGTACCCAGCGGTTCCGGGTACCCGGTCCCGGCGGGTACCCAGCGGGTAGCGGTTCTAAAAAAATGAGAACCGGAACCGGACCCAGTCACATCGGTTCCGTTATTTTAGGAATCGGAACCAGTCACATCGGTTCCGGTTCCGGAACCGGCAGTTCCGGAGCGGTTCCGGTTCCAAAAGCGGATACCCAGTTCCGCTGCTCACCCCTAGGTGGTACGCACGGCCTAACAACACAAACAGCGCAGCAGCTATGGCTGTGTTTTCTGGAAGTTTAAGCTTAAAATTGCTTATTCCTTGTTCCCTTTTCTTTTTTCTTTTTGCACAAAAGTTTTGGTAACATTTTTACCAACGTTATGACATAAAGCACTCAAGATTTCACCAAGCATTGAGCTCCTTTTTTCCATTTAAAGTTTAGGTTTTTAAAACTAAAACCCAAAACTTTTGACCATTGATTTGGACCTTAAAAACACAAATATGAAACAAAACTCTACTAGGGTTAGATAGAACTCTTAAAAACGAAGTTATAGAACTAAAATTCATAAGACTTGGTTTAGGATACTACCTGAAATCTTCAAAAAAAATCGAGAAACTCAACTTCGGCTTCCAGCTTCCAGCTTCCATTTCTCTCTCGATAAAAGATAGTTTTTTCGATTTATCCGGACCAAAATGTTCCCCATTAAGTCCTTCAATTTATATCTATGATTTTTCGCCTATTTAGTTGAAGAAATCGGGCCAAATCGTGACATTTAAGCCGTGGGGTCGTTTTCTCCAAACAGAGTTGTACCAAGGGCAAAACAGGTCCCTCAATTTTGAACCAGTTGATGTCTGCACTAACCTTGAACTATTAAAGAATGTCACCCGGACCCTGGTTTTAATGCTTTGGCCAAAACTTCACTTTTCACCCCTGATCTGAAATCTTCTGCCATTATTAGTCTGATTGAACCTAACTCCATTCTTCAGTTATCGCTTTCAATAAATAACATACTTGACCCGTTTCAACTATTTTTTTTTCTTCCTCGTATTTTTGGTCCAATAAAATAAAACCCAATTTATTTTGTTTTCTCCTTTTCTCTCTATTTTTTTAAATAATTATTTACCCTATTTTGGGGTGTCATAAATCTCCCTTCTTCAAGAAATCCCGTCCTCAGAATTATACTGCTAGGTTGTTGAGGATTTTCAATCCTTACGTATTTTTGGGCTACCATGTTTATTCTGAACCTTCAAAATTTTATGTTCTTTAACACCGTCACAAGTACCAAATATGCACTATTGTTCCTTGAACCTTTTGTTTTCCTAGCCAACACTCTGCCAGTTTTCTCTACATAAGTGAGCTTGTTACCAAAGTTGGACACCTTCGAGATTTATAACTGAATCATTAGCTAAACTTTCTCTCAAATTCGACAAGTGAAAAGTGTCAAGAATTTAAATTATAACCTTGTGGCTAACATGGTTGATAGACTACTCCATCAACTCTTGCAACTAACTCTTCGATGTAATATACTCCAAACTTTATTTACCTTACTCGTCATATATGACCATGCCATTTCTAAATGATGTCTTTAACATAGTCCTGTTTGTCGCCTGAGACTCTAGAGGTCTACACTATTTATTACCACAATTCTCCATGTACTGTGTATCTCTACCATACTCAGGTCGTTATTTTACTCACGCTAATAACATATATGACTGTTGCACTTTTATGCATATGTTGGAAAACTTATTGTACATCACGTATTACTATAGGAGTCATGCAAACACCTCTCATGGTTGAAACGCCGTGATTAAACATAGTGTGCGCTAACATGAACATTGTTCGGAACACTCATCAAACTTGAGAAAGATAAGCACCACTAGGAATACTTTATTGAACATGATGTATAATACTAATGCCTGTTGATACCATGATGCATAAGTAATGCAATACTGATAGCGGCTAGAATTAATTCTATAATAACATTCATACTAACATATGATGAGGTAATATGACGTAATTTAAAAAACATACTATGATCCCAGAAACAAGTTACAATCAAGAAATTATCAAGTAATGCACAATGGAATGGATTCAATCTCTTTGATATTGATATGGAAGGGTTAGAATACAGAGAGAATATTTACAAGGATAATGCTTCAAGTGATCTAGTCACAAGTCTAAAGAACAAACACTATTTATACTAGGGAAAGGTATTTACATAAAATGCCCTCAACTTTGATACAATTAACATTTGGTACTAAAATTCTCCCCCTTTGTATCAAAAGTTGGAATGATCAATAGAGCTTCTCTAGCGATATGTACTACTTCTTGATCCCAAAGATAATCCCAAATCTTCTCAGAGCATTCCGGTAATCAAAATCTTCTTAATAGCTTCCAAATCACGTATGATCAGCTATCTCTTCTTTGGCTCTAACTTCAAATGAGCTTTATCATCCAACTTTAGCTTTTTTCCAACTGAAGCTTCAAATCTTTGAGAGTTCCATAACTGTACCTGTTTATCTCAGCAAACCTCATAAACCTTTTCTTCTTCTTCTCATTTAAGTACACAATCCCAAACTCCGGTTTCTCAAGAATTTTATACAGTGGAATACCTTCAATTACTGGCAATCTTTCATTCATTAGGCTTCAGGATGTTTATTCTAGGCTGGTCGGCTTCCAATCCCATCTAGAAATCTGTAAGGTAGGAAAACTTAATAATGTTTTTCATGAATCTCTTCACCTACTGGAATGTTTCAACCCACTCAATATGTTTGTTCAATGTTCAAGCAAGAATGTCATACGAGTTATGAAACTATGAAAGTCATTTATGCTTAAGTTCTTGAAGTCTGCTTCTATAAAGAATTATTGTTTCTCATCTGTTCAGTAAATTGTAAACTCTGGATACCAGACATTCAAACGCTTCTTTAACTCAATACCTATCTCACCCAATTGATGTTTTGATCTTTCGTCTTCATAACATGAATTCATTCAATCTGTTGCAGAGAAGGCATCTTTTCAATGGAATACAATCTCATAAGAATTGTGGGTTGCACATCTTTCACAAAAAAAACTCTCTTACTATCTTTTTGCAAAGGATCCAATATGCTAACCCTTTGCCATTTCTTCTGTGTACTAGATTGACCTTGAGGTTGAGTAGACTATTAAAACTGTCTGATTTCTGCTTCAGAAATTGGATCAGGAATTGTACCTTCCGGAATATCAGAAATTTCAGGAATTTCTAACATAGTATCATTCAAGTGCAGAATCATATCATAATCCTCCTCCACATCTTCTACTTGATCATTTTCAACTTAGAACACATCATCTATCTCATCCTTTATCCTTATATCGGTTCTCTTCGGCTCCTCATCTGAATCTATATATACAATGTCCTATAACATACTATCGGCCATTCTCTCATACTCCGTTCTTTTGTCACTACTGTCGGGCTTTTCAACCGTAGGTATGAGACCAACAAGAACTTCCATGGCAGTATCATCAGCCTGTCAGTCCCCTTGGGTCTCCAAACCTTTGTCTGTATTAGCACTATCAACTGGAACACCAGACCACTAGCTTCAGCTGTTCTTTGTCTTTTACCGTTCTCCCCCTGATAGTGTTCGGGATCATACTGGTCATCATGCTTCCTCTTGGAACTCTAGGCTTGTAACTTGCATGTCTCCTCCAAGGTTGACACCCTTTCGGATAATGTAGTGATAACAGTGTTCATGGTCTCGGTCAGTTGCTCCACTGATGCTTGTAAACTCTGAAAGTTTGCCTTTGTTACTGTTTGAGTCTGGCTCGGTATCCACTGATGCTTGTAAACTCTGAAAGTCTTTTGGTGAATGTGGGTGAGGTTCAGATTCTGGCTCGGTATCTACATCTTTACCTTTAATTGCTTTCTATACATCCCCGGAGTGTTTTTCATTTGCCTTATTTAAACCAGTTGTTTGCTTCTTATACGATGTGTTCACCGCCTTCAAACTTTGCTTCAAAAGGTCCAACGTCATAAATTGTGCCGATGGCCTCATGAATGGTGTTCTAACGGGAAAACCTGATACCAGTTGTCACAGTAGTTGAAGTAACTATATGGCATGTTCTTAGTGCTGGCATGGTTGTTAGGACACAATTCTCATAATTCAAAATGTAGTTCTCTAATCTCATGTTAGTTCATGATCTTCAACAATCCAAGAATTATGTAACAAGAAGATGTAGAAGAAGACTAAAACATTATTAGAAATGTAAATCTAAACTAGAGAGAACACAATGAGATTAGAGAACTACATTTTGAATTATGAAAATCTTTTTTTACAAACTACATTACATGTCCTATTTATAGTCTACCTCCCTTGTTACAATACTTAAGCACAAGCCCATTTACAAAGCCTTTGCTTTACAAAACTTTCTAATATTAAGGACAACTTTAGTGTCCTAACATTCTCCCCCTAAAGTTTTGGAAAGCAAAATCATCTTGAAATCTTTAGCTCCTCTCCACCTTGATTTTCTTGAAAAAACTTTAGCGGATCACTCTTGATCTGAATTCTGAATACATAAGATCATGATTCTGAATGCACTTAGTCAGAACTTTGAATTCTGAATGCATTTAGTCAGAATGTTAAAATCAAGGACTTAGAACTTTGAATGCACTTAGTCAGAACATATAATTATGAATGCATTTAGTCAGAGTTCTGAATCAACTCTAAAAATAATTCAGATCTGTCATGATCAACTATAGCGGTGCATTCTTCAAATGTAGGCTCGGCCCCCCCTTGAAAGTTGCTCTTTGATAAACGAAGTCTAAATCTGATCACTCTTGATTTGAATTCTGAAAACATACGATCATAATTCTGAATGCACTTAGTCAGAACTGTGAATTCTGAATGCATTTAGTCAGAATTTAAAAATCAATGACGTAGAGCTTTGAATGCACTTAGTCAGAACTTTGAGTTCTGAATGTATTTAATCAGAGTCCCACATCAACTAAAAAAAAATTCAAAACAGTCCTGATCAATTATAGCGGCTTAAGAGCTTGGTCCGAATTTGCTCGAAGGAGGAACGGTAAAAAGACATGCGCTACTCGGTAGGGATGAGACGACCCAAGAAAATAACATTGTTCAGCAACTGTAGAGAAATGCTCATCTTCAAAATACTTCAAACCACTTAATGAAGAGAATCCAGAACTTCAATCTTCAAGAAATAGCTGGATGATTATAAGCACTCAAAAGTCTGAATCACAACCAAAACACTAGAACAATGATTGCAAACACTCATGATTCTGGTTGATCAGGTCAGAAGAATGATTAAGAGCACTCAAAGGTCTAACATCGTCAACAAAACTTCAGAATAATGATTGCAAATACTCAAGCGTCTCTTCCAACCCAATCAAAGACTGAATTTCAACACTCACCTTTTGAAAATCTTGAAAAACTTGAGCTATTTTAAACTTTGACAATTGCTAAAAGTATGTGGCAAACTGAATCTGAGAGTGATGTCACACACGCTTTATGCTAAAGTTTATGAACAATGTCCCCCTCCTGAGATTTAGCACGGAGGTTCCGCTAAATCTGAATTCGGAGCAAGAAGGATGCGAAACCATGAATTCGGATCAAGTTGGATGCGAAACCATGGGGATTCGTATCAAGGCAGATGCGAAACCATGGGAATTCTGAACAAACGGATGCGAAACCATATGAATTCGGATCAAGGCAGATGCGAAATCATCAATTCGGATTAAGTGGGATACGAAACCATGGGAATTCGTATCAAGTTGGATGCGAAACCATCAGAATTCGTATCATAAGGATGCGAAACCTTCACATTTTTGAACATTTAGGTGTAAGCACAATCCGAGTCTCTCAAGATAACCATATTCAGAAACACTTCAGACTTCACATGATCCGAAATCTTCAACTTTGAGCAATCCGAATCCATTTATGAATGATCCGAAACCATCAAGAATCATCCGAAACCAGCATGAATGATCCAAACCCATGATGAATGATCCAAAACCAACAGTAACCTCCAAAAATCTCTAAAATATTCATAACTCTTTCAATTCTTAACCAATTTCAGTGATTCTTTCACAAACAGATTCGCAGGATGAATGTGCACAGATTTCTAGTAGATGGCAATATCTAATTCGATCGATTTGATCGAGTTTTGATCCAAAATAGTAAGTTCGACCTTTTTGTACAAACAGTTACGAATTTCAGAAATCTGGGCAGAAATGGGCTAAAATTCACTTAAATTGAAGAGATCCAATGATCGTATCGATGAAAATTTCTTCGATTTGGCTCTGATACCACATGTTAGTCCATGATCTTCAACATTCCAAGAATTATGTAACAAGAAGATATAGAAGAAGACTAAAACATTATTAGAAATGTAAATCTAAACTAGAGAGAACACAATGAGATTAGAGAACTACATTTTGAATTATGAAAATCTTTTTTTACAAACTACATTACATGTCCTATTTATAGTCTACCTCCCTTGTTACAATACTTAAGCACAAGCCCATTTACAAAGCCTTTGCTTTACAAAACTTTCTAATATTAAGGACAACTTTAGTGTCCTAACAATGGTGATAGCACTGACAGGACTTCCACCCGGTCCTTGTATAGCACCAACAAATGGTAGCAACGCTCTGGGTGTTTCAGTTGGATCACGAAGAACTCGAACTGTGGTTGTTACTATTGATGAAGTAACAGGAGGTCGTGTCACTAGGAAACGAAGTAGTTCCAAAGGGCTCTAGACTCAATGTGTATGAGAAAGAAGTCGATGGCGGGGCAGCTGCCTATCTGTTTCAATACTAGCAGACACCGAATGTGTCGCCAGTAGAGTATGTGCTAATTGCACGTGAGAAATTGACACATTGACCTGTTGAGAGGTCAATGAGTGGTTGGATGGGGTTGTGCAATGCGTATCTAGGTCCACTACGACTTTTTCAATACCGGACGGCAACGTATGCACATCGGTAGTAGATGTGGCTACCTGGCTTGACACGGTTTGGGAAGGATCACCAATTTCGTTTCTTACAGATCCCGTCTCACCCTCAGCATTTTCTTTTCTCACCCTTTCACTCAGACTCACGTCAATTTTTGTTTCGACTTGAATTCCCTCATCCACCCTTATAACTCCTTGAGAACCGGTGTTCTCAATGTTTCATAGAGATTCGAAACTAGCATTTGGTCTCTGTTGGAACCCAGATACACTTAATCAAGATTAACAGTCTATTAGTTGAATTTAGAGTTTAATGCGGAAGCGTATTTAAACTAACAGATATGTTTGATAGATGTTAGAACGCACATATATAAAGAAAACAGTAAGGAATAAAAAGGATTTCTTGAACAGTTACTGTTATTCAATATATAATAAGAACACGAAGAACAGATTAAGAACTGTTGGTGTGTGTGAGAATATAACACTCAGATATTTGACAATAAAGTTTGAGAGTATTAGTGATTCCTTGTGTATTCGTTCTTAGGGAGATCTCAACATGAGACTTCCTTTTATACTACTCTTAGAAGACTATGAAGTAGGTCACTGTTCCTTTTACGGCATGAATAGTGAACTGAATGGTGTGAACAGTGGACTGGATGGTGTGAGCAGTTGTTTGAGCCATGCGCATTTAATGGAGCAGATGTACTATTGGTAAATGCATTAAATGGCGCAAACGTCTATTTTGTACCATGCCCTATTGAGTCCACTCAGAGCTTGACACGTGTTTTGACAGTACTTTTCCATGCAAGTTGATGAACGTATCCAGTAATATCTTCCAAGTCTTCATAGCAGACCACAGAGGCTCTGTAAGGCATTAAAGAGGTTCTATGGTCTGACCTTCTGTGGAGCAGTCCACTTGTTTCCGAGTTGATCTTCTTCTTGCGCACTACAGAGGTTCTGTGATTACCTCTGTAGCTTTTGTGGCTTTCTGGACTTGATCTTCTGGAAGAAGTGGCAGAGCCTCTGTAAGAGGCTTTTCTATACTTAGCCTAATTTTATACTACTTCTAAATACTTCTATGTTTAGGAAGATTGAAGCTAACAATCTCCCCCTAAGTAGTAAAAAATAAAAATTTGACTTTGAGTTTAGTTAGGCTAAGTTGGATAAGACAGAGGTTAAACAATACCTCGAAATTTCTTTCATTTAGAAATATACCAGAGACATTTTACATTTGAGTACAATGAAAGATAAACTTTTAACTTTGTTTGCAGAGATTGGAGGTCTGAGAATCAGATTTTGGCATCTTTGAAATCATTGTAGCTTCTGTTGTCTCTTCCAACTTTTCTGATCTCTTTGTAGAATCTGATGCAGAGTTCTCTTAGGCGAATTGTTGCGTCAATCTCTCTTATGATAGTACCTGCAGCATCTTTTTCCATTTTCTTTGAACCTCTGTATTTCACAAGGCTTGCTCTGAACTTGTTCAGAGTATTTGTTGCGTACTTCTGACAGTCCATGCATACAAATAGTTTAGTTTCGCCTTGAGGGTTTTGAAATACTAACCCAAACCGTGGTTCTGTGATGATTGAGTTTGGTATGGCGTCTGGTGGGCAGCGATCCTCTGGTGGTCGTAGATCCAGATGTTTGAGACCGAGATCCTTTCCCAGCTGGAAATCTATCATGCTGTAGAGCAGAAGCTTTTCCCTCATCGCTTTTCTCAATACTTGATAGGCTCTGGTGTTTGCCTCTGTGTTGTAGTTGTCCTTTGTCCATTGCAGAAGGTCAGGTAGATCGTATGGATTGATGTTTCTTAAGTCAGCATCAGCGAAGGTAGATTCTGAATTGTTCTCTCTTCTGACTTTGTAAAGATTGTACCTGACCCTTGGATAGGTTCTTGTGAAGGAGAATCGGCAGAAGATCACCTTTTTGATCTTGTGAATTGAGAAAACATCTGCTTTGGTTCTTGGCTTTGTTCTCGTGAAGATGTTCTCAAATTCTTCTCTGATCCTTGGATCTGTCACATGATCTGTTGGATAGTTTGTCTGAAAGGATTGTTTGTAGAGGTATTTGTATAACACTTCTTCCATTTCTTCATGTGTTGGACCAGGTCGTGGAATTTGTCTTCTGAGACTCTCCATCTGTTGAACAACTTCTGCAGCTCTACCAGTTAAAGGAATTTCTGACAGAGGCTTCAATCCATGTGCCCAGTCAACTTCTTCGGGTTTTGGGGTTTGAAAGGCGTCAAACGCACTCTTCATCAGTTTCTCTGTTGGCTTTGACAATGTTTTCTTCTTCTTAGGCTCTTCTGTCAGTATCCCTTTGCCTTTATCTTTTGTTGTCGTGGCAGAACCTGTTGCTTCTGTGGGATTTGAGGTTTGCACTTCTGTAGGTTTGATGGAGGTTGCCTCTGTGGATTTTGACGATTGTGACTTAGAGGACTTTTGTGGCGATGGTTCTGTTGGCTTGACTTGCTCTGTAACCTCTGTTGGAGGTTGTTTGGTGACTTCTTCTGTGAGCTCAGTTTCTATTGATGAAATATTTCTTGTCATTTTGAAGGCTGTGATGAACTTTCTCCTTTCTTCTTCTCTCTTTGTCAATCGATCATTCATTGTTGTGTTCATTCTTTTCAGAATGTGGGAGGCTGAGGTCGTTGCTCTTTTTGGTTTGGTGGCAATCGACTTTCTTCTTGGTATTGTTTGGGGTGTTTCCACAGAGGTGGGTGTTTTCTCTGTGGTTCTTTGATCGGATTCTTCCAAAGTAATTACCTCAGGGGTGGTAGTTGCCTCTGAGGTTTGCTTATCTGCTTCTGTAGTGTTGGGTTCTTCAGAGGTTGAATCCACAGAGATGGGTGTATTCTCTGTGGTTCTTTGAGTTTGTTGTTGGGTTTGTTCTTGAGGGGCTTGGCTGATTGGTTCTGCTGCGATTGGTGGAGATTGAATTCCTCTGCTCGTAGCTTTCTCCCTTAAATTCTCCCCCTCATGATTATCTGATGGACCAGGTTGGTCATCATCAGAATCATCCTGACTCTTATCCGAAGTACCCTCTGCTCTGCAAGAAGTGTTGGGCTTCTTTGGCAATTCAGCTCCTGCTACCTTCAATTTTTCACATATATCATCGCAGAGACCAATAAATGTCGCAAGCTCTGCTTCTGTCTTGAAACACATTTTGCCGACACTTTTCTTGAAGTCCTTCACATAGTTGGCATTTGCAGTTGTGAAGGAGACAATGACTTCTGTGACCTGGTTTATGACGTTTTGTCCTAGCTCTGTTAGCTGTGCTCTGGTCATATAGTCTTTTGGCTGCATCATTGTCGTGGTTCGTATTGCCTCTACTTGAACTTGTGATAACGCATTCTGTAAGTCTGCAGGAGTAATGCCCTCTGCTCTGTTGGATTGCGTATTCAATTGTTCAAGGAAATCTTTGACCGAGTCCCTGAACGCAGAAGTTGCAGTTGTTTCGAATTGATGAGCGGCAAAAGTGGCTGTTTCTTTGGCAGTGGTTGTTGCAGAAGACTTCATCTCTGAGATGGCGGTTTTCACCTCTGTGGACAGAT
The DNA here is from genome assembly GCA_033807775.1 of Saussurea involucrata. Taxonomy (NCBI): domain Eukaryota; kingdom Viridiplantae; phylum Streptophyta; class Magnoliopsida; order Asterales; family Asteraceae; genus Saussurea; species Saussurea involucrata. Next base: position 65,966,694 of record CM066325.1, read on the forward strand.
CGTCCATTTTGGTGTTCAGATTCAAGAGAGCTGTAGATGTTGTCTCTGCCAAGGATTTGAAAGAGCTTTGCAACTCTTTCATTGTTTGGTTCACATAGGTGACAAGGGTTTGGAACTCATCCCTTGATACTTGTGTTCCTTGTGTAACCTCTGGAGGAACACATTCGTCTCCAGAGTGAGTCCCTGTTCCTGGGACACCTTCGTTCACCCTTGTTTGTACGATGGGGGTGGAAGGATTTCCTTCTGATCCTCGAGAGGAAACCTGAGTTTCGTTCTCTACAGAAGTTCTGTGAAGAACAGAGTCCAAATCCACTCCAGAGGTGGGTATTGGAATGTCCTTCTGTTGACTTGGAGACTTGTCTAGAGTCTCTTCGTCTCTGTGCTTACTACTTCTCTCTGAAAGAAGGTTTGGCCTTAATGTGTGCGTGACAGAGGAAACGAATTCCTCTGTAGGGTGTTCTTGTGTGATCTGGGGCGATTGATCACGAACATTAGGTGAGTCTCTTTGAGGAGACTCCCTAGGAATGGATTCCCCGGTTTCTGTGGGCACAGAGGTTGAAAGAGTAACCTCTGGCTGGATGGGTTGGGTTAGGATCGAGCTGTGCTGCTCTTTTTCAATAACTCCTTCTGCAGCTAGACCTGCGGAGTTAGAAATGTGGGTTGCACTGGGAGTTGGGTTTGGTTGTGTGCCTTCTTCAACTTCGGCATCTTTTCTTGTTTCTTCTTCTGGTTCTGTGGAAGTTCCTTGCTCTGTGCGCAAGGAGTCATACATGTGATGAGATCCGTATAAGCACATGACATGAGGATGATAGAGACCTTTTCGTATCCAGATAGCCTCTTCTTCATCTGAATCTACCTCTGAGATTTCTATCCCTGTTTCTGTGGTTTCTTCTACAACCGTTGCCTCTGTAACTTCAGTTGTATTCCACTCAGCTTCGGTTTGTTCTGTTTCTTCTGAAGCTTGGTTTGGACTTCTTCTGTGGACGTCCAATCCTTGAATGAAAGGGTTTTGTAAAATCACAGGGGTTTCGGCTGGTTGATTTCTGGGTGTTGTGTCATCTTCTTGTAGATGTGTGTCAATGCCAGAAATGAAGAAATCTTGTTCTTCTGGAGAGTGGTGGTCGAGAGGTTGTGCCGTCCACCTTGCTGTATTAAGGGTGTTTGCAATTTCGGGGTTCTGTAGGAAATCATTCAGGTCTCCCTGGTGAGCAAATCTATCTGGAGATTGATAGGGTGATTGATATCCTTCTTCTGTCATTCCTATTTCTGCATCTTCTTCTTCTGCAGTTTCACCCTCTACGATTGCCTCTTCTGCAATGGTAACCAATTTTTTAAGTGATTTACCATGCTTCTTTTTGGTTTTCCTCCTTTTTGGTTTTGGTGCCCCTTCCTCTGTTGATTTGGATCTTTTCTTTTTCTGTTTTGTGAAAAGGGGAGGAGCAGAGGAGCCAATCTCTGTGGCATGGGGAGGTGAAGGTCTATCTTCTGCAGTGCTAGTTGATGTGCCTTCTGCAGTTTTTCTCTTCTTAGCTTTTGGAGTAGAAGCAGAGATCTTTGCTGAAGATTTCTTTCCCATTATTTCTGCGCGTTTGGCTATGAAGCTGAGTTGAATAGCCATGTGTTTTGCTAACCTGTGATCCTTTTCTGCTTGAGTGGAAAGAGGTTTTGCTATCATTGTTCCTAGGGGGACACCTAAACGCGGGGGTGTCATAGGACTCAGTTTTGGAGTTCTATGATCGCGTATATACTCTTTCTTAAGGGATTTGTTCGATGCGTAGCGCAGAAGTTTCTTTGACAGAGGTCTGCAGTGTGAGTAGCCATCAGCATGATCAGTGGGGGTATTTTTGTTCATCGGGAACTGTTTGGGAGTTGGCCCTTCCATTGGCCAATTTTGGATTAGCAGCAGAGGTTCGAACAGTACTCCCAATATTCTTTGGAATTGCAGAGGTGGTAGAAAGTTGGGATCGTTCTCTTTGACCCTTTTCGAGTTGTTCTTTCTGTCGATGGTGTTTATGATCTCTTGCATCATTATGGTCGCATAATCTAGTGGAAGATCATAGTAAACCCCATACATGATGCTCAAGATTTGATGTGAGCTCTGGTCAATACTCCCTATCTTTCCTGTCAGGCATCTGTTAAGAATAGAGAACAAGGTGTTCCACAGAGGTGGTAATCGGCCTCTGCGGAAGTCATTTCTCTTCCGTAGTTGGGTGTTGTACCCAAGCATTTCCACGAATCGACAGAGCTCTTCGTCTGTTGGTTGCTCTGCATAACTTTTCAATCCCAGAAGACCCCTTGTTGGTAGGTTGAATTCAAGTGAGAACATTGTTCTGTTGAACTTGATTTCAAGATGCTCAGATTTATCAGGTCTTGAAATGTACCCTTTGATAAGAGAATCGTCTTTATCAAATCGGCAGCTTTGCCAAAATTGGTTCAAATAACGGACTGGAATTTTGTTAGGGGTTCTTGATAGTAGAGGGAAGAGGACATGGTTTTCCATGATGTTCAGAAGTATGGCATGGGCTTCGCCGAAAGTAGTGGGTGAGGGGATCAAATAGCAGTTGTTGGATTTGATAGGAAGAGTGGCTTCGAAATGATCCTTAGCTATGAAGTTTTGCAAGTGTGTCGTCGGAGCAAAGCCTGCGGAGTCCCTAGAATCTTGTTGTTCAATATCTCTTGCAAGGCTGGGGTTTTCAGAATGTTCTGAATGAGCAGGGGAGTTTTCCGTTGAGTTCGCCGGAGAGAGTTCAGAGGATGTAGCTCGAGAAGATGAAGCCATTTGCAAGTGTTTTGCAGGGTATCGCCGGAGAAGAAGATGAGAGTTTGTAAAACGTTTTATGAGAGGGTAAGGTTTGTTTTTATAGGATGGTAAAACGGTAGACTTCGAAAGGGTAAAATATATGGCAATGGATTAAAGTTTGGAATCCGCACTCGAGTTTGAGCGGCGGGTTCAACTTACCAAATAAAAAACGTTCCATGTTTGCCCAATGAAAATGGGACACGTAGGCCATGTCAGAAGATGACAGGGCGTCGTGCGCGGCCCATTAATGCTAGGCGCGTGGGGTTGTTCTTAGCCATATGAGTTTCACTCTCAGTAAAAGTAACCGTTATTGTTACAGAAATGCCCAAATTTACAAAATAGCAGAGCCTTTGTTAGTTTATAGAAGCTCTGTGATGTTGAAAATTTTGAAGTTTAACCCTTTTCTCATATATCTCATTGTTATCATTGCTGAAGGTTCTTCTTTTGTAAAGCCCGTATTTCAGTAGGTATTTTCTGTTATTATCTATTTTCCCTTAAATTTATTTAAGTGTGATTTTTTTTGTTAGCGGGGTTAGAAGAGTCGAACCTAACTGTAAAATTTTTTCTGGTAGGGAGCTTAGGGAACTATTATGGGTTCTCGAGGGACCAAATCTGTTTTGGGCTAAGTTGGCATGGGTGGGGCCGGCCCATGCAAGTAAACCAAACACTTTTGTGTTTTTGGAATTGTTTTTGAGGATAGCAAATCATACGTGTCCGGGAAGTAAACCCACATTTGTGTTTTGGAGTTAGTATTTGGAGAATAGCAAAATCATACAAAAAAAAAGGGAATTAAGTTTGAAATTTTTTGAAACCGAGAGAGAAAAGTGAGAGGTCCCTCCTACCGCCGGTGACCCCTTCCCCTACCCCTTTTTCTGTTTTGTCGACTTGGTTTCTGGCAGCATCATCAAGAGAGAGAGAGAGCAGTATACGAGAGAGAGAGAGAGAGAGCAGTATACGAGAGAGAGAGAGAGAGAGCATAATCGAGAGAGATAGAAGTGATCGAGAGAAAGAGACGCCGAAACTGCTGCTACCTCGCCGGAAAATTGCTGCTGCTTCGCCGGAGCAGTTGCTGTGTCGCCGGAATTGTGCTGTGCCGCCGGAGTTCTGGCTGTTGTCGCCGGGAAGAGAGAGAGAGCAGAGGTTCGGGGTGTGGCGGTGGCGATCGCGAGAGGTAAGCGTTTCTTTCTTTTTCTTTTTCGTGGTCGTTCCGATCGCCATCAACGGCGGTGGTTGCCGCCGCCGCCTGCCACCACTGCCGGAGGCGGCAGTGGGTGGTGTTTGGGGGTTGTATCGTAGTCTTTAACGCTTGTTAGTTAAACCGTAACTCGGATCGTTTAAATCAAACGCGTAGACCGTTTTTCTTTAGATCGTCATTTTATGTGAATATTAGCTTCCTGATCAGTTTTGTCTCGCGCGTAACTTTTCCATCATAACCCCGATTGAGCCGAAACTGGCGTCCACGCTTCGAGCTCGGGACCGGGCACGTTTTCTGTGTTTTAGCGGAAAACTGGTTCGGCCTCGAGCTAGGAGAAAAAGTGGCCGCAAGTTCAGCGGTTCGTCATTTCATGTGAAGGATTCTGGAATCTGCCCTGTTCTTGCGTAGCTTATAACTTTTTACTCGTAGCTCGGTTTGGGGTGAAATTGGTGCCAAAAGTTCCCTTTTCGAGTCTAGCAACTTTTCTGTGTTTTGTGCAAAACCCAGTTCGGACTGTAAATAGGGTCGAATTGCTGTTTTATATCGAACAGTGCGGTTTTTCGCTGTGCAGTTAACCGGACTTGTAAAATCTATAATAAATTGTAGAAAAATCGTTAGAGCGCGTGCGATATGTCCTTGGAACCGTAACTCAGAGCACTTTCTGGTGATGTAAAATGTTTGAGGATTTTCTGGGTTTAAGGGGGGTCGAATCAGGTCCCGAACAGACCCGTTTAGTTAGGTGAAAAAGTCATTTTAGTGACGGTTGTAGCGTGCGTCGCGTCTTTAGGTCCGGGTCTCGTATTAATGCATGTTAACGTTCGTTTAGGTATTGGGAAGTGATGTTTGGATTGTGGAGCTTGGACTTTTGATTACGAGCTAGACGCGCTTTTGAGGTGAGTTCTTTCACCGCGTAGTTAGGAATTTCATGTATGTTGTTTTTGTGTTATTGGTTGTTACGTGTAATTATGTGGTTGCATGAGATAATTGGTATGTGGTAACTGTTAATGATTGGCGATTTGTATATTTATATTTTGCTCACTCGGTGGGACCGAGGGCTTGGTGGGACTAAGCTTATTTGTATTGTTTACTCGGTGGGACCGAGGGCTTAGTGGGACTAAGCTTAGTTATATTTTGTTTTACTCGGTGGGACCGGGGGCTCGGTGGGACTGAGCTTATAATTAATTTATCTAGTTGCTCGGTGGGACCGAGGTTTGTCTTTATATGATAATTGATTGTGGCTGTATTCAAGGTGATAGTGATGTGGCCTACTTGCGAGTAGGGGCGATATACGTGGGTTACTACCTACGTGTGTGTTTGAATTCACTAAGCTTCAGCTTACCCTTTTCCCTTATGTTGTGATCTCAGGTGCGAGGGGCAGACAGGCTTGACGGTACACACAAGCGCGGGGTGATGATGATGTTTTTTTTATTTTTACTTTTAAACCTCTAGACTTTGTTTATAACATTTTCCGCTGCATAACTTTTTGGATGGTTGGTAAACGAAGTATTTCGATTTGGTTTGCAAATTATTAGATTGGGGGAATTTTTATAATGAAATGTATGTTTTAAATTTTTTTAAATTCCTTGTAAATTTTGGGACGTTACAACTTGGTATCAGAGCACAGCTTGAGTGAATCAAGCACATCTCGGTGTGTTTGGTCTCAAGTTGCGGCTAAGAGATTTTAAATTCTTTTATTTGATCATTTTAAAATTAAATGAAAAGAGAAAACCCGTTTGGGAAACGGTGATCGTGGGCGCAGTGTGTACAGTCAGCCGATGCCAGCTGGGAAGGTAAGGAGCTTAGTGTAAATATCGCTTTCTAGGCATAGGGTATGCATGCTAGATTGCTTATGTGAACTGTATGCTTATTACTTGCTTATTGGAAATCATGCTAGCTCTGATAGGTGGTTAAGCGAATGCACTTTAGGTTGTATGCGGTAGGAACTGAATAGCCTTAGAATATTGGATTTAGTTCTATTGCGCAGCTCTTGTTTGAGTCTAACCGTTCTAGGGTAGAATCTTTTATTCGAACGCCTATCTGGTTTTACACTGTATACGACTGTGCATTCACGAGGCGACTCGTCAGGGTTAGTGGGATTTCCGTCTTAGCAAGGGTAGTGGGGTGATATGACTATTCTAGAGAGCTAGGTAAAGTGTTAGCAATTACTGGAATGTGTATACGTGTTGTTTGTGGTAACCAACTACTTGGACGTCCCGGGACAGGACTCGAAACGAGTAAGGATAGGTGTGAAGGGTAGTAGCCGAGCTCCTACTATCTGAAGCACAGGATCCATGCTCGAGTCGGGGAGAGTCGCTAGGAAGCCAAGGAGTGGAACGTGAGAGTGGTAGGGTGAGTTAGTTGTGTTAATAACTCTCTGATTTTTTTTTTAGAATGGTCAACACTAGAAGGAACCGCGCGGCTGCGCCGCAGGCTGAGGCAGGACTTACTGAGGAGCGTATTAGGGAGCTGATTGCCGAGGAGGTATCCCACGCGATCGGGGAGGCGATTCCCGAGATCATCACCGCTATTCGAGATGAGGTGGTGACTCTTCTAGAGGAGCGTATTGCGGCTATTCCCCTGCCTGCGGAGGGCCAGCCTCGTACTCGAGAGTTCCAGTATCGGGATCTCTCTGCCTGTTCCCCGCCAGAATTTAAAGGAGACCCGAATCCTATTACCAGCATGCGGTGGGTGTCCGACATGGAATTTGCTTTCCTGACCGGTGGCTGCCCGGACAACCTAAAGGTCCGTTTCGCAGTAAACCTACTTCGTGACGGCGCGAAGGATTGGTGCGCCACGGCATTGACGCCTGCCGAGCGCACTACCTTGACTTGGGACGAGTTTGTCACTCGTTTCCGTGCAGAGTATGTACCGCCGGTAGAAATGGAACGACTCGCGAAGGAATTTTTAGAACTCACACAGACATCAGAGACGGTAAAGGAAATGAACAAGAAATTCACTGAGATGTCATTATTTTGCCCACAATATGCTGCCTCGGAAGAGATGAAGATGTCACGGTATAAGGATATGTTGCGCACGGAGATCCGGGAATTTGTTAGTACGGCTCAGTATGCTTCGCTGTCTGCCATGATGGACGCTGCTCGGAGGAGGGAGATTGAGCTGGAGACCCAAGCCAAGAAACGGAAGGCAGCACAGCCGGTGACGCCCATCTCGGCAGTACCGAAGAGATCGAGGTTCACAGATACGCGCACGGGTTCTAGAAGTGGCGGGTTTAAACCCCGAGATACCGGAGTGAGGAGAGTTGAGGGGTGTTTCAAGTGTGGCCAATCCGGTCACCTTAGTCGGGATTGTAAGGTACCGTTAGTGGTTTGCTTCAACTGTAATCAGGCGGGCCATGTAAAGGCCAACTGTCCTAGAGCAGGGGTAGCTACTGGGGGTGGAGCACAGAGGGCGCCTGGGAATGCCCCGTTACGTATTACCGATGGTCGAACAGGCCCGTCGGGGGCAGGAGCGGCGCGAGGCAGAGTCCACCAGTTGACGGTGGATGAGGCGCAGGCGACGCCTAAAGTGGTTACAGGTATATTCTCTTGTTTCCCTCTTCTTGTTTTTCCTTTGCATGTTATTTATTTATTTGTGTCGGAATTATATGTTAGGTACGTTCCTAGTTAACTCGGTGCCTGCAGTTGTGATGTTTGATAGCGGGGCTACTCACTCATTTGTGTCACGCACTTTTAGCGAGGGTTTGGGCCGAGTGGTAGGACGTTTGAGTCATCCTCTTGTTGTTGAGGTGGCCGATGATAGGACTTTGACAGTCATGGACGTGTTTCGCGGATGCATTTTAGAGATCTCAGGAGTGCGGTTTCCCATCGACCTGATCCCGATTGCCATGCGGGAGCTTTGTGTGATTGTGGGTATGGATTGGATGGATAAGTTCGATGCAGAGATTGTTTGTCGCCACAAGCAAGTGCGAGTTCGAACCCCAAGCGGGGGAGAACTGTTAGTGCAGGGAGATTCGTCTAGGCGGACGACGGCTATATGTTCGGCTGCGAGAGCTCGAAGGTACCTTCAGCATAGTGGTCAGGGGTTCCTGGCATATGTGTTAGACACGAGAGTTGGGGAGGTGAAGGAGTCTGCGGAAGATGTGCCAGTTGTACGGGAGTTCATCGACGTATTCCCTGAGGATTTGCCGGGGATACCTCCCGAACGACAGGTAGAGTTTCGGATCGATCTGATCCCGGGTGCTGCTCCGGTGGCCAAGGCACCCTATCGCCTGGCCCCACCAGAAATGAAAGAACTGCACGCCCAGTTACAGGAACTACTCGAAAAGGAGTTCATCAGACCGAGCTGTTCGCCGTGGGGAGCACCTATTTTATTTGTGAAGAAGAAGGATGGGTCACAGCGAATGTGTATAGATTACCGGGAGCTGAATAAGCTTACGGTAAAGAATCGTTATCCGTTGCCGAGGATTGACGATCTTTTCGACCAGCTTCAGGGAGCCTCGTGGTTCTCTAAGATCGACTTACGGTCAGGGTACCACCAGATGCGGGTCCGGAGTGAAGACACGGAGAAGACGGCCTTCCGTACACGGTACGGTCATTACGAGTTCGTGGTGATGCCTTTTGGGCTCACCAATGCACCGGCAGCATTCATGGACCTCATGAACCGTGTGTGTAGTCCGATGTTGGACAGATCGGTGATTGTATTCATCGACGACATTCTGGTGTATTCCAAGTCCAAGGAGGAGCATGAGGTACATCTTCGAGAAGTGTTGGAGGTTTTGAGGCGAGAGAAGTTATACGCAAAGTTTTCTAAGTGCGAATTCTGGTTACGAGAGGTCCAGTTCTTAGGACATGTTGTGAACCAGGATGGTATCATGGTTGACCCAGCTAAAATCTCAGCAGTGTTACGGTGGGAGGTACCGAAGACTCCTACCGAGGTGCGGAGCTTCTTAGGTTTGGCGGGGTATTACCGAAGGTTTATTCAGGATTTCTCCAAGATCGCGTTGCCGATGACGCGGTTGACGAGGAAGTCTGCGACTTTCAGCTGGGGTGAAGAGCAACAGAAGGCGTTTGAGGAGCTACGCAGGCGGTTGTGCGAGGCTCCTGTGCTAACCTTGCCTGAGGGAATGGAGGATTTGGTGGTATACTGCGACGCATCACATCAAGGTTTGGGTGCCGTACTTATGCAGCGCGGCAAAGTCATAGCCTATGCTTCTAGGCAGCTGAAACCTCACGAAGCAAATTACCCGACTCACGACTTGGAGCTGGGAGCGGTGGTGTTTGCCCTTAAAATTTGGAGGCACTATCTCTATGGTGTCAAGTGTACGATCTACACTGACCATAAAAGTCTCAAGTACTTGATGGATCAGCAGAATCTTAATATGCGCCAGCGAAGGTGGCTCGATGTAGTGAAGGATTATGACTGCGAGATACTTTACCACCCGGGAAAAGCGAACGTGGTCGCGGACGCACTCAGCCGACACCCGGCCGGTGAGCCATTGAGGGGTTTATGTCAGCGATTGACAGTGGTTGCCCCTATCTTGGAGTCAATAAGAAGCGCTCAGGAGGTGGCTGTCTTAGAGGAGAATGCGAAGCTGGAAAGAGTGTCGGGGGAAATCCCGAATTTTATTCGTGATAGTCGTGGGTTGTTAACTCGACATGGTAGGGTTTGGGTTCCACTCCTCGGTGGGAACCGTCAGGTGCTGATGGATGAGGCGCATAAGTCAAAGTTCTCGATTCACCCGGGAGCTACAAAGATGTACAGAGACTTGCGTGAAGGTTACTGGTGGCCCGGCATGAAGCGGGATGTTGCTAGGTGTGTTGAGGTTTGTATGACCTGTCGGAAGGTCAAAGCGGAACATCAACGACCACATGGGAAGGTGCAACCGTTGGAGGTCCCGGTTTGGAAATGGGAAAAGATTACTATGGACTTCATAACGAAACTCCCCAGGACTCCCCGTGGGAACGATGCGATATGGGTGATCGTTGACCGTCTGACCAAGAGTGCCCACTTCTTGGCTATTAGGGAGAGCTCCTCGGCGGAGAAGCTTGCGGAGGTGTTTGTCCGTGAAATCGTGGCCAGGCACGGGGTGCCAGTTTCAATTGTCTCCGACAGGGACACTCGTTTTACCTCCCGGTTTTGGGAGAAGTTCCAGTCAGAGATGGGAACACGGTTACACTTTAGTACGGCTTTCCATCCACAGACGGACGGTCAGAGCGAGCGAACCATTCAGACCCTCGAGGATATGCTACGAGCTTGTGTCATCGACTTTGGAGGTAGTTGGGATCAGCACCTTCCTCTAGCTGAATTTTCCTACAACAACAGCTATCACTCTAGTATTGGCATGCCGCCGTACGAGTTGTTGTACGGTAGGAAGTGCAGGACGCCCGTTTGTTGGGGCGAAGTGGGTCATCGGGTGCTAGGGAGCACTGACATTGTGTTGAGGACGACCGAGATGATACAGATCGTGCGGGATCGTTTGGTTACTGCTCAGAGTCGACAGAAGAGCTACGCCGATAAAAGGCGATCAGACTTGGAGTTTCAGATAGGCGACTATGTGTTATTGAAGGTTTCACCCTGGAAAGGGGTGATCCGGTTTCGTAAGCGAGGGAAGCTAGGGCCTCGTTATATTGGACCTTACCGGATCATCGCCCGTGTGGGGAAAGTAGCTTACCGATTAGAACTACCGGATGAGTTAAGTTTGATCCACAACACCTTCCATGTTTCTCAGTTACGGAAGTGTGTAGTAGATGAGTCTGCCGTGATTCCTCTCGAGGACATTCAGATCGACGAAAGACTCAATTACGTGGAGAAGCCGATAGCCATTGTTGGGAGAAAGACAAAGACTCTGCGGAACAAAGTCATTGGGTTGGTGAAAGTCCAGTGGCAACACCGTAAAGGTTCAGAATGGACCTGGGAACCCGAGGCCGAGATGCGAGAGAACTACCCGGAACTATTTGTAGGTGTGGACTTCGAGGACGAAGTCTAATCCAAGCGGGGGAGAGTTGTAAAGCCCGTATTTCAGTAGGTATTTTCTGTTATTATCTATTTTCCCTTAAATTTATTTAAGTGTGATTTTTTTTGTTAGCGGGGTTAGAAGAGTCGAACCTAACTGTAAAATTTTTTCTGGTAGGGAGCTTAGGGAACTATTATGGGTTCTCGAGGGACCAAATCTGTTTTGGGCTAAGTTGGCATGGGTGGGGCCGGCCCATGCAAGTAAACCAAACACTTTTGTGTTTTTGGAATTGTTTTTGAGGATAGCAAATCATACGTGTCCGGGAAGTAAACCCACATTTGTGTTTTGGAGTTAGTATTTGGAGAATAGCAAAATCATACAAAAAAAAAGGGAATTAAGTTTGAAATTTTTTGAAACCGAGAGAGAAAAGTGAGAGGTCCCTCCTACCGCCGGTGACCCCTTCCCCTACCCCTTTTTCTGTTTTGTCGACTTGGTTTCTGGCAGCATCATCAAGAGAGAGAGAGAGCAGTATACGAGAGAGAGAGAGAGAGCAGTATACGAGAGAGAGAGAGAGAGAGCATAATCGAGAGAGATAGAAGTGATCGAGAGAAAGAGACGCCGAAACTGCTGCTACCTCGCCGGAAAATTGCTGCTGCTTCGCCGGAGCAGTTGCTGTGTCGCCGGAATTGTGCTGTGCCGCCGGAGTTCTGGCTGTTGTCGCCGGGAAGAGAGAGAGAGCAGAGGTTCGGGGTGTGGCGGTGGCGATCGCGAGAGGTAAGCGTTTCTTTCTTTTTCTTTTTCGTGGTCGTTCCGATCGCCATCAACGGCGGTGGTTGCCGCCGCCGCCTGCCACCACTGCCGGAGGCGGCAGTGGGTGGTGTTTGGGGGTTGTATCGTAGTCTTTAACGCTTGTTAGTTAAACCGTAACTCGGATCGTTTAAATCAAACGCGTAGACCGTTTTTCTTTAGATCGTCATTTTATGTGAATATTAGCTTCCTGATCCGTTTTGTCTCGCGCGTAACTTTTCCATCATAACTCCGATTGAGCCGAAACTGGCGTCCACGCTTCGAGCTCGGGACCGGGCACGTTTTCTGTGTTTTAGCGGAAAACTGGTTCGGCCTCGAGCTAGGAGAAAAAGTGGCCGCAAGTTCAGCGGTTCGTCATTTCATGTGAAGGATTCTGGAATCTGCCCTGTTCTTGCGTAGCTTATAACTTTTTACTCGTAGCTCGGTTTGGGGTGAAATTGGTGCCAAAAGTTCCCTTTTCGAGTCTAGCAACTTTTCTGTGTTTTGTGCAAAACCCAGTTCGGACTGTAAATAGGGTCGAATTGCTGTTTTATATCGAACAGTGCGGTTTTTCGCTGTGCAGTTAACCGGACTTGTAAAATCTATAATAAATTGTAGAAAAATCGTTAGAGCGCGTGCGATATGTCCTTGGAACCGTAACTCAGAGCACTTTCTGGTGATGTAAAATGTTTGAGGATTTTCTGGGTTTAAGGGGGGTCGAATCAGGTCCCGAACAGACCCGTTTAGTTAGGTGAAAAAGTCATTTTAGTGACGGTCGTAGCGTGCGTCGCGTCTTTAGGTCCGGGTCTCGTATTAATGCATGTTAACGTTCGTTTAGGTATTGGGAAGTGATGTTTGGATTGTGGAGCTTGGACTTTTGATTACGAGCTAGACGCGCTTTTGAGGTGAGTTCTTTCACCGCGTAGTTAGGAATTTCATGTATGTTGTTTTTGTGTTATTGGTTGTTACGTGTAATTATGTGGTTGCATGAGATAATTGGTATGTGGTAACTGTTAATGATTGGCGATTTGTATATTTATATTTTGCTCACTCGGTGGGACCGAGGGCTTGGTGGGACTAAGCTTATTTGTATTGTTTACTCGGTGGGACCGAGGGCTTAGTGGGACTAAGCTTAGTTATATTTTGTTTTACTCGGTGGGACCGGGGGCTCGGTGGGACTGAGCTTATAATTAATTTATCTAGTTGCTCGGTGGGACCGAGGTTTGTCTTTATATGATAATTGATTGTGGCTGTATTCAAGGTGATAGTGATGTGGCCTACTTGCGAGTAGGGGCGATATACGTGGGTTACTACCTACGTGTGTGTTTGAATTCACTAAGCTTCAGCTTACCCTTTTCCCTTATGTTGTGATCTCAGGTGCGAGGGGCAGACAGGCTTGACGGTACACACAAGCGCGGGGTGATGATGATGTTTTTTTTATTTTTACTTTTAAACCTCTAGACTTTGTTTATAACATTTTCCGCTGCATAACTTTTTGGATGGTTGGTAAACGAAGTATTTCGATTTGGTTTGCAAATTATTAGATTGGGGGAATTTTTATAATGAAATGTATGTTTTAAATTTTTTTAAATTCCTTGTAAATTTTGGGACGTTACATCTTTAAACGAAAACGTTTGTAAAGATATTGGAGAAGATCAATAGGATTTTGTCAAGAAATTTTACTCACAGAGGTTTTGTAGCTCTGATGGAACTTGCAGAAGCTCTGCAAGAGCCAGCAGAAGCTCTATGAGAGAAAAAATCTTATAACTTGAATTCTATTAACTTTCTGATCACCCAAATTTTTGATCTGTGTTAAGAGATGTTTTTCGCACATTCTTGAAGGTTGGAGTCCGAGAAAACTATTTTGATAAACGTTTTGTTCGAGATAACATTCCAAAAGATCGACAGAGGGTTAATTTATGATCACAGAGCATATTTCCTGCAGAAGCTCTGTTGAGCTCAGCAGAAGCTCTATGACCTTAAATTTCTACTATTTCGAATTTTGTTAAACCTTTTGAACTTTTGATTTTTGAAATGTTATTCACAGTATATTTAGGACATATTTGACAATTCTTGTCCTAGAAAACTGTTTTCTAAAAACCTTTCGTGCGAGAGACATACCTTTTGGTTCTTCTGTTCTCGGCAGTTTTGTCTTACTTCTGTCGATGGAAAATTATCGACATTCTTCTTTGGCTTTCCTTTGAAAGATTTATCTCTGTAGATCATTTGAGGGCCCCTTTTGCTCCCCCTTGATCTAATCACTTCTGTAGATCAAGAATTTTCCTTTTGCTCCCCCTTGATCTATGCTTGGATCAGAATATGATAAGTTTTGTATAGTACATAGGTCAAGTCTATCAGAGGTTCTGTGAAGGTTGTCAGAGGTTCTGAGCAGACCTTACAGAAGTTCTGTAGTTTCAAGAACTATTGAAGGTTTTAAGAATTTACATATAGAAGTAGAATCTTTCAAAACAATAATTTAAGCAATGTATTTACTTATTATTTACAGAAGATAAAACTATACTTACTGAGGATTTTCACACCATGTTAATCATTCCTATCTTACCCACCAAGAAGTTGAATCTTTTCTCGTCTAGTGCTTTGGTGAATAAGTCAGCGAGTTGATATTCTGTGGGCACAAAATGCATTTCGATTGTACCGTATTCAACATGATGTTTCAAGAAGTGATACCTTATATCGATATGCTTGGTTTTTGAGTGTTGCACAGGGTTGGCAGAGATAGCAATAGCACTTTTGGAATCGCAGAAGATGGGTATTTTGAACAGAATGTGGCCGTAGTCTTTTAGCTGAGTCTTCATCCATAGAACCTGAGAACAACAGCTAGCGGCAGCAACGTATTCAGCTTCTGCAGTGGATGTGGAAACACAATTCTGCTTCTTGGAGGTCCAACTGACTAGTTTACCACCTAGGAATTGACAACTCCCAGAGGTACTCTTTCTGTCGAGCATGCATCCTCCATAGTCTGAATATGTATAACCTTTAAGACCAAAACCAGAGTTCTGTGGATACCAGAGACCAAGATTTTTGGTCCCTTTTAGGTATCTAAAGATTCTCTTTACGGCATCATAATGTGATTTCTTTGGATTAGCTTGATAGCGTGCACAGAGACATGTGGCATGCATAATGTCAGGTCTGCTTGCTGTTAAGTATAACAGAGATCCAATCATGCCTCTGTAGAGAGTGCATTCTACAGAGATGCCATCTGAATCTAAGAATTACTTGTTTCCAGTGGCCATTGGAGTTTTCATTGCAGAGGCATCAGAGAAGCTATACTTGGAAAGAATGTCAGAGACATATTTAGCTTGATTTATAAAAATTCCCTCTGATGATTGTTTGACTTGGAGTCCGAGGAAGAAAGTTAATTCTCCCATCATACTCATTTCAAACTCACTCTGCATGAGTTTTTCAAATCTTTTACACTCTTCTGAATTAGTAGACCCAAAAATTATGTCATCTACGTATATTTGTACAAGCATTATCTCACTACTTTTGCGTTTATAGAATAAGGTAGTATCTATTGTACATCTGTTGTAACCATTGACTAGAAGAAAGGTAGAAAGTCGTTCATACCATGCTCGTGGAGCCTGTTTCAGTCCATATAGAGCTTTTTCAAGGTAGTATACATGCCTTGGAAACTTTGAGCTTTCAAATCCTGGTGGCTGATTAACGTAGACCTCTTCTTGGATTTCACCGTTGAGAAAAGCTGATTTTACGTCCATCTGATAGACTTTAAAACCTCTGTGGGCTGCGAAGGCTAAGAATATTCTTATTGCTTCGAGCCGTGCGACAGGGGCAAAAGTTTCATCGTAGTCTATGCCTTCTTCTTGTCTATATCCCTTTGCTACTAATCTTGCTTTGTTTCTGATGACCACTCCATCTTCATCCTTCTTGTTTCTGTAGACCCATTTAGTCCCAATGGCCTGTTTTCCTCTTGGCAGAGGTACTAGAGTCCATACTCTGTTACGCTCAAATTGCAAAAGTTCTTCTTGCATGGCGTCTACCCAGTTTGGGTCATCTAGGGCTTCAGAAATCTTCTTTGGTTCTATCACACTAATAAAATTTGTAAAGAAACAAAAGTTAGCAGTGGCAGACCTTGTTTTTACTGCGTCAGAAGGTTCTCCGATTATTTGGCTTGGAGGATGGCTTTTTGTCCATTGAGTTGTGCGTGGAAGATGATCATCAATGTCATTCAGACTTTCTTTAGAGACTTCTTGTGTTTCTTCTTGTGTAGCCTCTGTTGTTCTTCGTGCCTTGGTAGTTGATTCTACCGTTTGTGGAATGATTGGTATGAGTGGTGGTGGAGTTTGTTCCTCTGAGGACGTATAGTCTTGGTCCTCGATTTCCTCTGTAATTGGTTCTTCTGTGGTTTGTGCAGCTTCTGTGGTCGTTTTCCTTGATGTTTCATCTTCTGCACTTTCTTCTGCTTCGGCAATTGCATCTGTAGTATTTACAGAAGAAGATGAAGCATTATTAGGACCAGTTAGAGACAAACCTGTAGGATTTTGTCCGACAGAGGATGGTTCTTCAGAAACCCTGATTGTTCCAACAGAAGGATCAATGTTTTCGTGGAGCATCTCTAAAAATAGAAGATCCAAGTCTTCTTTTGCTTGTGAGATGACAGAGGATTTCCCTTTAATTCCGAGTTCTGAACTGATTTGTTCAGAAGTCATTTGGAATGAATCATCAAAAGAAACATTGATGCTTTCTACAATCTTGTGAGACTTTGTAAGGAATGTTCTGTAAGCTTTGGAAGTGGCAGAGTATCCAATGAATTTGCCTTCATCTGCTTTTACATCAAACTTTCCTCTTGAATCTCTGTCGTTTAAGACAAAGCATTTGCATCCGAATATATGAAATTTTTTGATATTTGGCCGCCTTTTGTTAAGCAATTCGTAAGGCGTCTTGAGGTGTCTTTTGTAACGCCCCAAAATTTCAAGAAAATTTAAAAATTTTTAAACGCGCATATTTAATAATGAGTCTCCATTTATTAAACCCAAAATAATAATTCCAACCACGAGCGTTATTAAAACATAAGTCAACAGCGGAAATTAAATTGTTTATTCAATAACGGGAAAATGTTTAATAAGCAAATCCTTCGACCCATCCATCTTGCGCGTCAGTGTGTGCCAGTCATGCCTTCGTACCACTTGTACCTGCAGCCACTGTAAATTGGGAGGGGTAAGCACGAAGCTTAGTGAATTCAAACACAACAATTAACAATGGTTATCTCATATTACCCCTAAAGCAAAGAGGATCACACCACCACATACAAGTCTATGAACAAATCATAAACAAGTATAATAACCACCGCATAAAAAAAAATCCCCGGGCGGATGTCGGGTCTACGGCCCCGCCGCACGTTTCCGCCTACTGCGGGAAACACCCGTTTTACGCCTACTGCGTATGACATCCTTTTTACGCCAACTGCGTAAACGCCCCTTTTACGCCTACTGCGTAAAACACCTCCGTCCCCGTCGGGACTCGGCCCCGCCGAAAAATGTAGCACATAATGTTAACTAGGCTTCCCACTACCTAGCCCCCAACCATCCCGCATACAATTTTCACACACGTGCTACAGTAATAATAAACAACTATTAATTAATTGTAGTGAGAGAACTCACCTCGGGTGCGCGCCTAGCTAAAAATAGTAAGTAGCTCCACACAACGACGATCACTTTCCGGCACCTTACGACGACGCCGCGTTGATGTGCCCGGTTCTCACTCTCACGAACTCCGGCGAACAGCAACTCCGGCAGCAGCAAGCTCCGGCAGCAGGTCCCTCTCTCTCTCTACGTCTCTCTCTCTCTCTCTCTCGTTCCTTCTCGGCTCTCCTCTATCTCTCTCGAACTCCCTCTCTCACTGCCGCACCTCTCCAACACTACGAAAGGGAAAATAGGGTTTCTTTGGCTTGGCTTGGAATGCAAGGAAGAAAACGAGAGGTATGGGGGGGGAGGGGTTCGGCCTTTACTTGCATGGGCCGGACCTTGCCCAAATTTTCACATTAGCCCCCCAAACTATCCCTATTTTACTAACTTCACTAAAAGACATGGATTTTAACATTTTTGGTCTTTAACGACATCAAACCCCGAACCAAAACAATTAACGGTACACACTTTAAATTAATTAAAAAAAATAAAAGAAACACGTACCGGGACACGGGCTTTACAACTCTCCCCCGCTTGGACTAGACTTCATCCCCGAAGTCCACGCCTGCAAACAGCTCCGGGTAATTCTCCCGCATCTCGGCTTCTGGTTCCCACGTCCATTCCGAACCTTTCCGGTGCTGCCACTGGACCTTCACCAATCCAATGACTTTGTTCCTTAGAGTCTTCGTCTTCCTCTCGACGATGGCTACCGGCTTCTCTACATAGTTGAGTCGCTCGTCAATCTGAATATCTTCAAGGGGAACTACTGCAGACTCATCCATCACACACTTCCGCAACTGAGAGACATGGAACGTGTTGTGGATCAGGCTCAGTTCCTCCGGTAGCTCCAATCGGTAAGCTACTTTCCCCACACGCGCGATGACCTTGTATGGTCCGATATATCGGGGACCCAACTTTCCCCGCTTGCGAAAACGGATTACCCCCTTCCAGGGTGACACTTTCAAAAGAACGTAATCCCCGACTTGGAACTCCAAGTCCGATCGTCTCTTATCGGCGTAACTCTTTTGTCGTCTCTGAGCGGTGACTAACCGATCCCGCACCATCTGAATCATTTCCGTCGTCTTTAGCACAATATCGGTGCTCCCCAGCACTCTGTGACCAACCTCGCCCCAGCAAATGGGCGTCCGACACTTCCTGCCATACAACACTTCGTACGGCGCTCTACCGATGCTAGCGTGATAGCTGTTATTGTAGGAGAACTCAGCTAGTGGAAGATTCTGATCCCAACTACCACCAAAGTCAATCACACATGCTCGCAGCATGTCCTCAAGTGTCTGAATAGTACGCTCACTCTGTCCGTCCGTCTGAGGATGAAATGCTGTACTGAAATGCAACCGCGTACCCATCTCATTCTGAAACTTCTCCCAAAATCGGGAGGTGAAACGAGTATCCCGATCCGAGACAATTGAGACTGGCACCCCGTGCCGAGTTACAATTTCCCGAATGAAAACCTCCGCAAGCTTATCCGCCAAAAAGCTCTCTTTAATCGCCAAGAAGTGAGCGCTCTTCGTCAGGCGATCCACGATCACCCAGATAGTATCATTCCCTCGCTGAGTCTTGGGAAGCTTAGTGATGAAATCCATTGCGATTTGCTCCCACTTCCACACCGGAACCTCCAACGGCTGCAATTTCCCATGCGGTCGTTGGTGTTCCGCTTTGACCTTCCGACAGGTCAAACATACTTCCACACATTTGGCTACATCCCGCTTCATGTCGGGCCACCAATAGTCTTCACGCAGGTCTCTGTACATCTTGGTAGCTCCGGGATGAATCGAAAACTTGGACTTATGCGCCTCGTCCAATAGTGTCTGGCGATTCCCACCAGTGTATGGAACCCAAATTCTACCATAACGGGTTAACAGTCCCCGACTATCCCGTACTAACTTCGGAATTTCTCCCGAAACTCTCTCTCGTTTAGCATTTTCCTCCAACACGGCCACCTCTTGAGCGATACCGATCGACTCCAAGAGTGGTGCAACTACCGTTAATCGCTGACAAAAACCCTTCAAAGATCCCCCGACCGGATGTCGGCTAAGTGCATCCGCGACTACATTCGCCTTACCAGGGTGGTAAAGTATCTCGCAGTCGTAATCCTTGACCACATCAAGCCACCTCCGCTGACGCATATTAAGATTTTGCTGGTCCATCAGGTATTTAAGGCTCTTGTGATCGGTATAGATCGTGCACTTGACACCATAAAGATAGTGTCTCCATATTTTTAAAGCAAACACCACCGCTCCCAGCTCCAAATCATGAGTCGGGTAGTTCGCCTCATGAGGCTTCAACTGCCTCGACGCGTAAGCGATGACCTTGCCGCGTTGCATAAGCACGGCACCCAACCCTTGGTACGAAGCATCACAGTAAACCACCAAATCTTCCATGCCCTTAGGCAAGGTTAACACAGGAGCCTCACATAAACGCCTGCGTAGCTCCTCAAACGCCTTCTGTTGCTCTTCACCCCAACTGAAAGCTGCAGTTTTCTTCGTCAGTTTCGTCATAGGCAAGGCGATTTTGGAGAAATCTTGGATAAATCTCCGATAATACCCTGCTAAACCGAGAAAACTTCGCACCTCGGTAGGAGTTTTCGGCACCTCCCACCGCATAACTGCCGAAATCTTGGCCGGATCGACCATGATACCATTCTGATTCACGACATGTCCTAAGAATTGGACCTCTCGTAACCAGAATTCACACTTGGAGAACTTAGCATAAAGCTTCTCCCGTCTCAAAACTTCTAACACTTCCCGCAAATGCACCTCGTGCTCTTCCTTCGTCTTGGAATATACACGAATGTCGTCGATGAACACGATCACCGAACGATCCAACATCGGGCTACACACCCTGTTCATGAGGTCCATGAACGCTGCTGGTGCATTGGTGAGCCCGAAAGGCATCACCACGAACTCGTAATGGCCGTAACGCGTGCGAAAGGCCGTCTTCTCCGTATCTTCGCTACGCACCCGCATCTGATGGTACCCGGATCTCAAGTCAATCTTAGAGAACCACGAGGCTCCCTGCAACTGATCAAACAAATCATCAATCCTTGGCAAAGGATAACGATTCTTCACCGTAAGCTTATTCAGCTCCCGGTAGTCAATGCACATCCGCTGAGATCCATCTTTCTTTTTCACGAACAAGATCGGAGCTCCCCACGGTGAACAACTCGGTTTGATGAACTCCTTCTCCAGAAGCTCCTGCAGCTGCTCATAAAGCTCCTTCATTTCCGGTGGAGCCAAGCGATAAGGTGCCTTGGCCACCGGAGCAGCACCTGGAATCAGGTCGATTCGAAACTCCACCTGTCGCGCGGGAGGTATCCCTGGCAACTCATCGGGGAATACATCGGCGAATTCCCTCACGACTGGCACATCCTCGGCACTAATCTTCGTCTCATCGACACGCGTATCCACCACATACGCCAAGAACCCCTGCCCACTATGCTGAAGGTATCTCCGAGCCCTCGCCGCAGAACAAATAGCCGTAACCCGACTAGGCGAGTCTCCCTGAATCAACAGTTCTCCCCCGCTTGGGGTTCGAACCCGTACTTGTTTGCGACGGCAAACAATCTCTGCATCGAACGCGTCCATCCAATCCATGCCCACTATCACGCAAAGCTCTCGCATCGCTATAGGGATCAAATCGATAGGAAACCTCACACCCGAGATTTCCAACGTGCATCCCCGATACACGTCCGTAACCGTCAAGGTCCTATCATCGGCGACCTCGACCAATAAAGGACATCCTAGACGTCCCACCACTCGACCCAACCTCTCGCTAAAAGTGCGAGACACGAATGAATGAGTAGCCCCGCTATCAAACATTACAACCGCAGGTACAGAATTGACTAGAAACGTACCTAATATATAAAGAATAACAATACATAAACACAGGGCATGAAAAGGAAAGACAAAAGAAAAGAGTGATGAAACATACCTGTCACCACCTTAGGCGTCGCCTGCGCCTCCTCCACCTTCAGCTGGTGGACTCTCCCTCGGGCCGCCTCCGTCCCGGGCTGACCCGTACGGCCGTCGGTGATGCGCAGCGGGGCATTCGCAGGAGCCCTCTGTGCACCACCCCCATCAGTTTCCCTAGCATTCGGGCAGTTGGCCTTCACATGGCCAGCCTATTTACAGCCGAAACATAACATCAGTGGCGACCTGCAATCTCTACTGAGATGGCCAGGCTGCCCACACTTGTAACATGCATCAGATCTTCTACCACTCACATCCCGGGCCTTAGAACCGCTACTCTTCGTGTGCCCACGAGAATCAACAAACTTCGATTTCTTTGGCACTGCAGAGATAGGCGTCACTGCCTGTGCCGCCTTCCTCTTCTTCGCTTGGGTCTCCAACTCTAACTCTCTTCTCCGCGCTGCATCCATCATAGCCGACAGCGAAGGATGTTGCACTGCGCTCACAATTTCCCGGATCTCGGTCCGAAGCATGTCCTTGTACCTCGCCATCTTCATTTCTTCCGAGGCCGCATATTGGGGACAGAATAGCGCCATTTCGGTAAACTTCTTGTTCATCTCCTTTATGGTCTCCGTGGTCTGGTTCAGCTCCAAGAACTCCTTCGCTATTCTTTCCATCTCTATCGGCGGCACGTACTCAGCACGGAAACGAGCAACGAACTCGTCCCAAGTAAGAGTGGTACGCTCGGCCAGAGTCAATGCTATGGCGCACCAGTCTTTCGCTCCCTCGCGAAGTAGATTCACTGCAAATCGAACCTTCAAGTTATCCGGACAGCCGCTTGTCAGAAAAGCGCACTCCATGTCGGATATCCAGCGCATGCTAACGATAGGGTTAGAGTCACCCTTGAATTCTGGTGGAGAGCAGGCAGAAAGATCCCGATACTGGAAGTCTCGGGCACGGGGCTGTCCCCCAACAGGCGGCGGCATCGCTGCAAACCGCTCCTCCACTAGAGTCACCAGTTGATCCTGAATCGCGGTGATAATCTCGGGAATTGCATCCCCAACAGCTCGTGCAACCTCAATTGCAATCATCTCTCGGATCCGTTCCTCAGTGATCCCGGCTTCAGCCCTCGGCTCAGCCTCACCGCGCCTCCTAGTGTTGACCATTCTATAAGAAGGAGAAATTCAAAGAGTTATTATCGGCTAATAACTCACACTATCAACACATACGCTCAACTCCTTGAATTCCTCGTGACTTCCCCGACCCGAGTACTGATCCTGTGCTTCCGGTAATAGGAGCTCTACTACTACCTTCCACACCTATCATTACCCGTTTCGTGTCCCATCCCGAGGGTCCAAGTAGTTCTCGCCGCAACTCAACACATATGCCCGCACCGGCATATGCACTCACCCTTCCTAGCTCCCTAGGAATTATATTCCACCCACTACCCTCGCTACTATAAAAACCCTGTTAATCATAATGAGTGGCCGCGCAAATACCCAATCATATGCAGTGCAAGACAAATAGACATTCGAATACTAGATTCTATCCTAGAACGGTTGGACTCAAACAAGAGCTGCGCAATAGAACTAAATCGAATATTCTAAGGCTATTAGCCTCTTACCGCATACGATTTAAAGGGCACCTACTTAGAAACCTACTATAATTAGCAAGAAAATCATAATAGCAAGTAATCCAACGTATCGCATAGTGTCAACCTCAGGCAATCTAGCATGCATACCCTATGATCTAGAAAGCGATAAAATGAGAAAACACTAAGCATTGTACCTTTCCCTTGGCTCCGGCTGACTGTACACACTGCGCCCTCGATCACCGTTCCTCGAACGGGTTTTTTTTTTTTCCTTTTATTTCTAAAAAGATTTAATAAAGTATTTGGAAATTTCCCAGCCGCAACTTGAGACCCAACACACCGAGGTGCGTTTGATTCACTCAAGCTGTGCTCTGATACCATCTGTAACACCTTAGGCATATCCCACATCGGCCGTGGACAGGAGAGATGCTGGGTATATTAGTAAACCTTGGCCTTACCAGACACAACGCGTTTTGGGGCCACAAGCATGCGGGTTCCTTGGGAACTCTGTGGTTAAGCGTGCTTGGGTGGGAGTAGTACCAGGATGGGTGACCCCCTGGGAAGTCCTCTCCAGGTCGCCAAGAACAAAGCCGTGAGCCAGTGGGGCAAAGCGGACAATATTGTGTCGTGGTAAGCGGGGTGTTACAAAATGGTATCAGAGCCACTCCTGTGCCGTTCGGGATGGTGGGGCAAACCTCATCGAGGACGATGAGTCCCTGAGGGGGGGGGGGTGTGTGTAACACCTTAGGCATATCCCACATCGGCCGTGGACAGGAGAGATGTTGGGTATATTAGTAAACCTTGGCCTTACCAAACACAACGCGTTTTGGGGCCACAAGCATGCGAGTTCCTTGGGAACTCTGTGGTTAAGCGTGCTTGGGTGGGAGTAGTACCAGGATGGGTGACCTCCTGGGAAGTCCTTGCGAAGTCCTTGCCAGGCCGCCAAGAACAAAGTCGTGAGCCAGTGGGGCAAAGCGGACAATATTGTGTCGTGGTAAGCGGGGTGTTACATCTTTTCACAATGGTTGATCGATTTTGAGTATAACACGCAGTTGAAATTGCTTCTGCCCAAAAGTTCATTGATAATCCGCATGCTGACATCATAGTTCTTGCGGCTTCCACAAGTGTTCGATTCTTTCTTTCGACAACACCGTTCTATTGTGGAGTGCGAGCTGCAGAGAAGTTCTGTGATATTCCTTCTTGTGAAAGATAGGCTTCAATGACAGAGTTTTTAAATTTTGTGCCATTGTCACTTCTTAACTTCTGTATTCTGCAATCATAAAGAACTTGGATTCTTTTCATTAGATTTATCAATACATTTGGAACATCTGATTTCTTTCTTACGAATTCAACCCATGTGAAACGTGAATACTCATCAATTAGGACAAGTATGTATTTCTTGCCACCTAGGCTCTGTATTGCAATGGGACCGCAGAGGTCGACATGAAGCATGTACAGTGGCCTGGTGCAAGACACATCTGTTTTGCCTTTGTGGGAAGCTCTTCTGAGTTTTCCCATTTCACAGGCAGAACATAAATGATCCTTATTGAATTTAACATTTGGCAAACCTTTAACTAGATCAAGTTTGACCAGTTTTTCCAATGTGTGAAAATTCAAGTGACAGAACTTGTTGTGCCATAGCCAGGCTTCTTCACTTTTGCAGGCAACAAGGCAAACTTTGTCTTTGTTCTTTGAGTTGAAATTCATTATATATAGATCGCCTATTCTTTCAGCTCGCAGAAGTTCCATACTTGTTTCTTCACTTTGTAGAGAGCAGAAGGTTCTTTTGAACAACACATTGAATCCTGTATCACAAAGTTGACTTACACTGAGTAGGTTGTGCTTAAGGCCATCCACATATGCAACTTTGTATACTGAAACGTCTTCTTTCCTTATGACTCCATAGCCTTTTATGTGTCCTTTCTTGTTGTCTCCAAAAGTCACAAATCCACCATCTTGTGTTTCTTTGTACGTGGATAGTGCACTTCTGTCACCAGTCATGTGCCTTGAGCATCCGGAGTCTAGATACCAGATTGGCACATACTTCCTCTGCAGGACAATCACAGAGATTTAGGTACCCATATCCATATGGGTCCAATATTGTTAGAGTTTTTCAAGTTTGCTTTGGCATTCTTGAAATACATTTTGTTTTCTGCAAAAAAGTCAGATTGTTTCTTTGTGGGATTTGACTTTTGAATTGGCGTAGAGAGTAGACAGTCTTGATTTGAAAAATGATTATTAAGTTTAGACATAAGATCAAAACAACGACAGTATTGAATATGAGATGTAATTTGCTTGAACTTTTCATTGAACTTTTTGAACTCAGCCACAGAGGCATTACATTCTTTCTTTACATTAGATTTCCTATTACTAGAAGATCTATGAATACTCGAATGTTGTTTGCAAAAGCTCTGTTTAGGACCTGCCTTCTGTGGGTTGCTTCTGTGGTGAACTTCATTTATCACTGTCACAGAAGAAAAAGATTTATTAACCTTGGGTTTTGAAAATCTAGAACTTATAGGATTAATAGAGGTCTTTTGTAACATTTGAAGCTCAGCAGAGGTTTTGATATGTAGATTCAAATTTAGAAATTCTTGGCAGATTGGAATCTCTGTGAGTTTCTCTTTTGGAGAAATAGTTCTGTGAGGAACTTCAGAGGAGTATTTAACTTCCTCTGTGTCATAGAGAGTTATCCCATATGTAACATCTGTCTCTGAATCGTCAGAAGATGAGTCGTCCTCGTTTACAGAGGTTGAGTCAATTCTTTCAATAGAGGTTGAATTTTCCAAACATGCATCATACAAGCTTTCTTTCTCTGTAGAATAGTTTTCATAGATTGCAGAGGTTTCTAATAAGATTTCTTCAGCGAGAGTTTTATCTATAGAAGATGTACAGAATTTTTCTAAAACGCTTGATTTCCATATTTCCAAAATTTCTTTTTCGATTAAACTTTTAAAGTTTTCTTCTGAAAAAATGGGTTTAAACTCAGGAGCTTCTACTGATAAATTTTTTTCGACGTTTATCAAACAGACAAAAGCAACCTGTGTTTGGGTCTCCGGTTTACCAAACTTGAAGATACCAATCTGATCTTGTGTTTTCAGATATTTCTTTGGTTTGATACCTTTATCGACAGAGGTTGAAGATGATGAGTCTGTGTTTTCAAACCACACGTTAATCATCTTCTTATGTTTCTTCAAATAAGGATCCACAGAGATTTTCGCCCTTTTGCTTACAGAGATTAGATTTGGAAAATCTGGTTTGTTTGTTTTTCCAATTACAAATAAAGAGGACAGAGGTTTGTTTCTTTTGCCTTCAATACCTAGGGTGATATCATCATACCCTATACCTCGTCTCGCTATTTGTGAGTTTACTTTTTCATAAACTTTCTGTGCATCTTTATAGTTTTTAAGTAAAACCTCTCTTCTGAGTAAATCTTGCCATAATACCTCTCTTTCTCTTTGAAAGTATTCTTTAAGAGCTCTTATGTCAGTAGTTTCGCTCCTTGAAACTGAAAGTTCTTTTGTTTTATCTTTTAAAGTCTGGGTTAATTCAGAAATTTGTTTTTTTAAAGGATCTAGAGTTTTGTTCCATTTCTTTTCTATTCTCTCTTTTTCCTCAAAAATCTTTGCTTTTTCTTGAGTGAGAAGCCGTACTTCTCTCTCATTGAAAGTGAGTCTTTTCTGAATACTTTGATTTATCTCTTTCAGTTCAATTAGTTCAATGTTAATTCTAGGTGTATTATCATCTATAGAGGTAATACAAAAGTTTGAATTTGAAGTAGATACCTCAGAGTTAGTGCAGGAGTCGACTTCTGCCATGCCACAGAAGAGGGCATTGGCGGTATGTTCATCGTCAGAAGTAGAGTCTGACTGGAAGTCTTCTGTGTTCTCCTCAGAATGTTCTTTTGCCATTAAGGATTTTTGAGCATAATACTCGGCTTTCTTTTTGTAGAAAGCAGAGTCCCTCTGTGGGCGATTTGATCTGCTTCTGCATTCATTCGCAAAATGGCCTGGTTTGCCGCAGTTAAAACATCCTTGAGGAGTGTTTCCTGTTCGATCATTGGACTTCTGTAGGTCTCCGCCTTTCTCTGATCTACATTCATTTGCATAGTGACCAGGTTTGCCGCATTTGTAGCATTCTTGCTGCGTGTGGCTTACCGAGTCATCTGACCTCTGTCGGTCATTTCCTCTGTAATGTCTTTCGCTTGACCTCTGTCGGCCACTCGATTCTTCTTCTCTTCTGTCATCTCTTCTGTTTTCTCTATCATATCTTTCATTTCCGGAACCTCTTCTGTTTCCTCTGAACTCTTTTGTCAATAGAGCTAAAGATTTAGCTAGTGACGCAAGAGTTATTTCTTTTTCTGCTTGCTCTTCTTCTTCACTGTCAATTATCACCATCTTCTTCTTCTCCTCTGTGGCTTTTTCATTTCTTGGTCTCTGTGCATCTTCTTTAGTTTTACTAACCAATGCATATGGTACAATGGTTAGTGTTTTAGCCTGTGCTATCTGAGGTTCTTGTGCGGCTAATGTTCCGTAAAGATCAGAGAGAGTCCAGGTGTCTAGATCCTGATTTGTCTGTAGGGACATAGACAGCTGGAGCCATTCTTCATTTAGACTTTTTAAAAACATGACATTGTTTTCTTCAGAAGTTCTGTCAATGCCTGATTTTCTGCACTTGTTGATTAGAGAGTTGAATCTGTCGTATGTTGTTTGCAGAGATTCTGTTGAAGAGGCTCTGAATGCATGATATTCATTGATGTACTGCGCTCTTCGGTTTTTTTGTGTTTTAGCACCTCCTTCCAACTGTCTTTCCAGTTCTTTCCACAGATCATGCGCTGTTTCACATGAATCCAAGGATTGAAAGAGTTCGTTGGGTATTGCCATAATCAATGTCCTCTTGGTTTTCTGAGCAACTTCATCTTCTGCTTTATCTTCGGTTGACCACTCCCCTTTTGGCTTTGGTTTTTGATGTTCGGGGATTTCGGCAGATTCAGCAGTAGCAGGTATACGAGGTACTACTGTCATGGGAATAGGAGGAGGATTGTACAGATATTGTACTAGATTTTTTTCAGTGCCCTCGAAAAAATGGACCATTCTTATTTTCCACTGAGGATACTCATCTCGAAGGAGACTAGGAGGTTTAGTGAGAGAACCAGTAGTAAAGAAATTATTTGTATTTGTCATTTTTGAAGTTTTTTGGAAGAAGGTATGACTAAAGAGTTACTTCGATGAACTTGAAGATTTTCTGAGTTTAAGCAGTTTCCAGACACAATAATATCTATCACGAATCTTGATAAGTGGATCACTTGATATTGAAAATCAAGAGAGGCTCTGATACCAATTGTTGGAACCCAGATACACTTAATCAAGATTAACAGTCTATTAGTTGAATTTAGAGTTTAATGCGGAAGCGTATTTAAACTAACAGATATGTTTGATAGATGTTAGAACGCACATATATAAAGAAAACAGTAAGGAATAAAAAGGATTTCTTGAACAGTTACTGTTATTCAATATATAATAAGAACACGAAGAACAGATTAAGAACTGTTGGTGTGTGTGAGAATATAACACTCAGATATTTGACAATAAAGTTTGAGAGTATTAGTGATTCCTTGTGTATTCGTTCTTAGGGAGATCTCAACATGAGACTTCCTTTTATACTACTCTTAGAAGACTATGAAGTAGGTCACTGTTCCTTTTACGGCATGAATAGTGAACTGAATGGTGTGAACAGTGGACTGGATGGTGTGAGCAGTTGTTTGAGCCATGCGCATTTAATGGAGCAGATGTACTATTGGTAAATGCATTAAATGGCGCAGACGTCTATTTTGTACCATGCCCTATTGAGTCCACTCAGAGCTTGACACGTGTTTTGACAGTACTTTTCCATGCAAGTTGATGAACGTATCCAGTAATATCTTCCAAATCTTCATAGCAGACCACAGAGGCTCTGTAAGGCATTAAAGAGGTTCTATGGTCTGACCTTCTGTGGAGCAGTCCACTTGTTTCCGAGTTGATCTTCTTCTTGCGCACTACAGAGGTTCTGTGATTACCTCTGTAGCTTTTGTGGCTTTCTGGACTTGATCTTCTGGAAGAAGTGGCAGAGCCTCTGTAAGAGGCTTTTCTATACTTAGCCTAATTTTATACTACTTCTAAATACTTCTATGTTTAGGAAGATTGAAGCTAACAGTCTCGAACCAATTTTCTTTGGAATCTTTGACACTTCGGGGTCATGTTCATTGTCGGAACCTTGTCAGGATCATCAAGTGAGTTGAATGAGGATGCATCAGATTCACTAGTAAAGAGCATATCCTCATCCTCATCTGCAAGACCATCAGCACCCCCATCTCCTTGTCCCCTCACTTGAATACTTTCACTCAACTCATCCCGATCAAGAACTCCATGTTCTTGACACTGCTCAGCTACTTTTGTATCCTCACTCCTCTCACCTAGTTGGGTGGCACCCTAGGTAGGTCCCTCCGGTTCTGGCTGGAGCATAGGTGCATGTGCTAGCCTATACTCACTCACAAGTGGTGACTGCTGGCCTGCATGGCCAAGATCACTTTTTAGAATACACTTAATGAAGTCAAAGTCTATGTTGTATGGTACTTTGAGGTAGTGCATCCATTGTTCTTGACACAACTCAGCATTAGCCCTCGGAATTTCTTCATTAGACACCATAATGCTATGGATAATGATTTGCAAGAACCTTTGAAATGGCACAAATTATCTATCTTTGGTCTTCTTTGCTTTGTCAGTTACCACTTCAATGAGGTCATTCCATGTTAGCACCACAAAGTCTATCTTTCTGTTGAAGGCCACATCATGAAACATCTTGAGTGTGGATATGCCACACCTATCAAAGCTAGTATGCTTAGAGGTCATACATCGGTTGATGATGCCGAATTATGTATACCATATAGATGGCAGAAACTCTCTCTTAAAAGCAGAAGCCTTGGTCAGAACACCTCCTTCAGTAACCTTGTACCCCAAAGCCATGATATCCTAACACAAGTCTTCTTCTGATATCAGATCCTCAAATGTGTCACTCCTTGTGTCAAAGTGGTCCACCTTGACTTTGAAATAATGATTCCTTTCACTGACAGGATGAAATTTTGTGGTTTTCCAAAACTGCTGCAGGTAGATCATAGGAACTTGGATTGTCTTAGTGAGAGTTGTGCGGAGTGGATGGCCTTTGATGATCTACACAAGGATTTTGAAATCTAATTTGACACTTAAGTCAAAAGTATGGTTGTTATGCATGATCTTCAGACACTGATTTTTGTTAATCAACTCATCATCAGGGTTTGATACATTCATTGAGGGGTGGGATAATCTGTGAGATGGCATGGGTCTGGTCTCATCAGAAGAATTGCCATCATGTTGTTCCACAAAAGCCATTGAGATCCTGGAAGTGATTCTGAGTAGGAAACACACACAATCGAACACAAAAGATTGAAACATGAAATCTCAGAAATACCACAGAGAGAGTACGGAACAGTTGAAAAGTTCGAATTTTTAAATTTGGGGTGTATTTATACTTAGAAACTGAATGTGACATGTGGCATGAACTGAATGGTCCAACGTGTTGACCTGCCATCGAGTCAACCTATCGCCTTAAGCAATAGGCGACAAGTTTGAATGTTATCGCTCAACACATGAGCGACAACTTGGGTAATGGTTTATCGCCTTAGAAGTAGGAGACAAGCACTGTTCACCACATCTTATCGCTAGGCATGGCAATTTGGCCCGACCCGGTGGGGAACTCGGTCCACCTGACCCAACCGGGGCCGGGGATTCCCCGTCAAATCGGGTTCCGGGTACGGGGCCGGGGATACCCGATTTCAAGAAACCGGGGATGGGGCCGGGGCCGGGTTGAGTATCCCCCGACCCGCCCCGGACCCGGTATATATGTATATAGTTAAAAATTATTTATTTTATATATATTTATTAAATATTTAATCTAAAAATCGAAATAAAGATTTACTCATTTCTAATAGTGACTCATGGCCCCAAATCCCAATTTCAAATCCATTTCAATTTCAACCTCAACCCAACGTCAAGTCGTCAACTCTCTTCCACCAACTCCCCTCCGCCGCTGCACTCCCCTCCGTCGCCGCTCTCGCCTGACCGCCTCTACCTCTGCCGCTCTGGCCTCCGGCCGCCTTCAGCTCCGCCTCTCTCGCACGCTGCCATTTGCGATTCAATGTAAACCCTAGCATAAATGCATAATCACTCTTACAGTCTCACTCCCTATTGGTTCAGCTAGTATTTTGTGTAGTTTTACTCTTATTTGGTTCGATCTGGAGATGTGAGTTTTAGTTTTAGCAAACGAAGAAATCACTGAGTTGTTTGGATTTTTAATAAATCGCTGAGTTGTTTGGTTGCTAGTTTCAGTAACATATTTGGATGCTAGTTTTTTTTGTCAAATTTCCGCAGAAAACCGGGTCATGACCGGGTCGGGGAACCGGGTAAAAACCAGGGAACGGGTGACCAGGTGTTGACCGGAAATTTGACCGGGGATGGTATTTTATTCCCCGTACCCGCCCGGGGCCGGGGGCCGGGGGACGGTATCAAAAACCGGGGCCGGGGATGGTGAACCCCGCCCCATACCCGCCCCGTTGCCATGCCTACTTATCGCTCAACACATGGGCGATAAGACCATCTTGTCGCTCACGGCTTGGGCGACAAGACAACTTACCGTCTATGACTTAGACGACAAAAATTCTTATCGCTCAAGGCTTAGGCGACAAGTCATACACTTAGACATTTTGCAAAAAAAAAATTTGCCCAAAAATATACCACATTTAAAGATGTCCAACTTTTAACTGGTTAAGCTCAAAACTTGTCAAAAATCATTCCGCTCCCCCTAAAATGATGCAATGAGATTTTGAAAAATGATTTCATTGTCTAGGGTTTGCACAAAAATCAGATCAGAATAGTTACCTTCATCTTGTTCTAACCTTTGATCAACTACACACACAATGTAACACCCGGAAAATCCTTGTAAGTAATAATAGTCCTAATATTTCTTTATATTTTGACTTCTTAGATTATAATTGATTTCCTAAGTAATTTCCGTGATTGTTACTTGTTAATTGAGAACTTCCGATAGAAATCTGTAAGTTTATTCCTTAAAGAAATTGACGAAAAATAAATGATAAGTTAAATATTAGATTTTATGGATTAGTTGGTTGGGTAATTTGAATACGAGTCCAACGGTACTTTCCGGGGTAAGAACGGAGTTCTAACGAAGAAGTTACGGCTAAATCAGTGGAAATTGAGAAGACTAGCAAACAGAGGCTGGCGCCGATGGTGGCGCCGATGCATAGGCGCGGGGATCGGCGCCGAGCACCTGACGTGCTAAAAGGGGATTAAACCCACCTCTTGGTCCTTAGTCATTATCTTTTCATTTTAGAACTCTCAAAATCAGAACTCCTGCTCTTTACTTCTCAGACGATTTTCATCTAAGCTTAAGGTAAACTCATATCTCTCAATCCTAATTCAATTCAAACAATTATTAGATGAATCTTACCAATTAAACTTCATTTAGGGCTTTTACATCTTCATCCTTCTTATTGGAGTGATAAAGTTCAAATCTTCAAGTTAGGGTTGTTTCAATTGAAGATTAGAGGTGAGTAACTTGTATCTAATTAATTGTATTATACCTTATTATCATTCTTTATCTTGATTTTGTTATTGTTAATGAGAAATCTTGGTTAATAAGCTCTTAATGGTTAAGAGGGAAACAAGAAGAGTTCAAGTAAGTTATGGTGGATTAATTGTGTTCTATTATTTAGAATGCCATGATAAATGTTAGTGTTAAAGGTTTGGGTTTGATTATACATCATTGGTATGTTATTATGTTGATGGCTTAATTTATGTCTTAATGAAGTAATGATGGCTTAATGGTCAATATGGACCTATTATTGAATTGTAAATGTGGATGTTTATTATTGATATTATATGGAATATGATTTATTACATATGGATGTATATGAACTACATGGAAGTAGTATTGATCATGTTAAATGGTTGGACCATTGTTATGTGTTAAGTATGCTTTGAATATTATTTGGATTAATATATTTGGTATTCACATAATTGGAGGAGCACTTAGTAGGCATTGGAGGATATATTCTTACACACCGTGGGGTAAGTGTAATTGATTCATACCTTCGGATACCGTGGGGTTTTCCGTTGTGTTATGCCTTGTGACAATACCGTGGGGTACCGATCAAGGTATATCTTCCATTATGATGTAACTGGGTAGCAATATGGGCCTTCTCCATGGAATCCAATTTGTGAATGTATCGAATTGTTATTCCTACATGCTATGATTATGCTCTATGTGCTATGTGTAAACCTCACTTAGGCTTTAAAAGCCTAACACTTGTTATGTGTTTTGTGTGTTACAGATATTAGTGGTTCCGGACACAAGAAGGTTTAGACCGGGGTGTGAGCATGGGATCATTGTTGGAGAGCTAAAGATTAGAAGATTTATGATAGCACTTTCCGACACCTTTTGAAATCTGATTTCTATAGTAGAGATTAGATAAGCTAGTGGTCCATTAGTAATTATAATGATCTAAATCTTTGTATTAATGGTTATGTAATGATAAGTATGTATACCTTTACTTTAGAAATGCGTACCACTCTTCCGTTTTATGGAAGTTTTTGTTGACCCCTGTTTTGGGGTGTTACAAGTTGGTATCAGAGCTCTAGTTTAAGTGAACTAGGTATGACTATAGTATGCCTAGACTTAAGCTGAAAATAATAAGATTGAATAATGTTGAATGGGTAGATAACATAGGATGGGAGAGTGTTAGGAATTGTGGAAATACATTTGTTGAAAGTTATAATGATGGTAATAAGAATACTTGTATATTACATGTTCATAATTTCATCTAGCTAATGCTATTATGAATATGTTGTTATGTAAGTGTACTTGATCTCTATTATTATGGTAATTGATAAGTGTATTAGTACACAAAATTAGTCTAATTCTTACCTTATTCTCACATGCTTGACAGACTGAATGGTAAATACTCGAAGTCAAGTGCAGCGACCACCTGATGGTCAGTCAGCATCTGAATCTACTGCTGACCAACTTGAAAATCAACCAACAGCTAGACATTCTCCGAGACCGCGTAATTTAGGCGGAGGAACATAAATTATACCAAGACTCAACATTGGTACCTCGAACCCAGTAATGGAAGAAGACGCTCTTGAAACTCGGTTGAGGAATAGTATGCTCCGAGCCTTGGAATCTGCTATGACTCAACAACAGGAACGACTTATGAAGATGTTAGATGATAGAGATAACAGCATTCGACAACGCGAGACGATTGCAGAAAATGCTTTGAATGGCCAAGGTAATTTGGAAAATACTTTAAATGCGGAAACAAATACGAGTATTCGGGAAGGAAGAAAGGAACGGAGATGCACATACAAGACGTTTTTGGGATGTAAACCTCCAGAGTTTGCAGGAACTACTGATCCCACCAAATGTATGAACTGGATTCGAGAAGTTGAGATGTCTTTTGAAGCAAGCGAATGTGAAGACTCTCAAAAGGTTAAATTTGCATCTCATCTCCTTAAGGGTGAAGCTCTTACGTGGTGGAATCTTACACGTTCATCAATCGCACCTGCACTTTTGGCCAAATTCACGTGGGCAGCTTTCAAAAAGAAAATTCTTGAAAAGTATTGCAGTGAGCGGGTACTAGACAAGATTGAGGATGAGTTCCGTGGGATGAAGAAAGGAGATATGTCAGTTATGGAATACTCAAGATTGTTTCTGGAGAAGTTAAATCTGGTGGAACACTTAGCTCCTGACGAGAAAACAAAGATAAAGACGTATCAAAGGGGATTACCGGCTAGTATGAAAACTGCTTTGAGAAATGCTAAGGTTTCAACCATACAAGAAGCAATTGAAGAATCTTTGCGGATAGAAGATGATTTGGTTCAAGGAAAGTTGGAGAGTGGACCCATAAGTGAGAAAAGGAAATGGGAAGGGTCGTCTGGAAATTTTCGTCAACAAAGACCATTCACGGGGAATAAAGGTGGAGATAGTCGTAACGAGGCTAGATGGTGTAATCGATGCAGGAAATCTCATGTGGGTCTGTGTAACACTCGTCAGTATCAGGGTCCTCTAATTTGTAGCAAATGTGGAAAAGTTGGGCACTTAATGCGGGATTGTTCCATAAAAGGGGTAATTTGTTTTGAATGCCGTGAGCCGGGTCATGTGAAGAGAGATTGCCCAAGGTTAAAGACAGGCGGATCTGGGAACCCAAGTTAGAACCACCAAAGGCAACTGGAAGGGCATTTCAAATGTCGACTGATGAAGCTAGAAGTTCAAAAGATGTGGTGTCGGGTACATTTCTTCTAAACTCCGTACCTGCGCGTGTTTTATTTGATTCTGGTGCAAGTTATTCATTCGTGTCATTATCATTTATACAAAAGTTAAATTTGCTTGTTAGTCAGTTAGAAGAAGTTTTGTTAGTAGAAATAGCTAATGGTGAAAATGTTGTGGTAAGAGATGTTTTGCGAAGATGTCCGCTAGAGATAGAAGGGAAGAATTTTCCAGTAGATTTAATGCCAATTTTGATTGGGGATTTTGATGTAGTGGTTGGGATGGATTGGTTGGCAGAAATTCAAGCTGAAATTGTGTGTGCTAAGAAGCTAATTCGTATACCATCTTCTGACGGAAACCCTATTGTTATATATGGAGATCGGAGGAAGGGAGAAATGGCGTCTATGACTATGCTAAAGGCGCGGAAATGTGTATTAAAAGGTTGTAAGTCATTCTTGGCATATGTGATTGATACTATGATGGAAAAGAAGAAAGTGGAAGATGTGAAAGTCGTGTGCGAGTTTCTTGACGTATTTCCCGAAGAATTTCCAGGTTTACCACCAGATCGTCAAGTAGAGTTCAAGATAGACTTGATGTCGGGAGCGTCTCCGATTGCTAAAACACCTTATCGCTTGGCTTCGTTGGAAGTGAAAGAGATGATGGCACAGCTTCAAGAACTCTTGGATAAGGGATTTGTGAGACCGAGTTCGTCACCGTGGGGAGCACCAGTTTTATTTGTAAAGAAGAAAGATGGCTCAATGCGTATGTGTATAGATTATAGAGAGCTGAATAAGGTAACCGTGAAGAACAAATATCCACTTCCCAGAATCGATGACTTATTTGATCAATTGCAAGGAGCGACATGTTTTTCAAAGATTGATTTACGTTCGGGTTATCATCAAGTAAGGGTGCAAGAAGACGACATTCCAAAGACGGCGTTCCAAACCCGCTATGGTCATTACGAATTCCTAGTGATGCCATTCGGTTTGACGAATGCACCGGCGATGTTCATGGACATGATGAATCAGGTGTGCCAACCTTTTCTTGATAAATCGGTAATTGTTTTTATCGATGATATATTGGTATACTCTAAGAATGAAGCAGATCACGAATCTCATCTCCGTGAAGTGTTAGAGACATTAAGAAAAGAGAAACTTTACGCGAAATTTTCGAAATGTGATTTTTGGTTGCAAGAGATACAGTTCTTGGGTCATGTAGTTACTCAAGATGGGGTGAAGGTGGATTCTTCAAAGGTTGAGGCAATTATGAAATGGGAACCGCCCAAGAGTCCGAGTGAAATACGAAGCTTCTTGGGATTGGCGGGATACTACCGAAGGTTTATTCAAGACTTCTCAAAGATCGCATCTCCTTTGACAGCTTTGACTCGGAAGAATGTGAATTTTATTTGGACCGAAACTCAAGAAGAGGTTTTCCGTACCCTTCAAAAGAAACTGTGTGAAGCACCTGTTTTAGCTTTGCCTGAAGGATCAGAAGATTTTGTGGTTTACAGTGATGCATCTAAAATGGGTTTGGGTTGTGTTTTAATGCAACGAGGAAAAGTAATAGCCTACGCTTCGAGACAACTCAAGGTGCACGAAAAGAATTACCCCACTCATGACTTAGAATTGGCCGCAGTAGTTTTTGCATTAAAGTTGTGGCGACACTATCTTTATGGTACCAAATGCACATTGTATACTGATCATAAAAGTTTGAAGTACGTCTTCGACCAAAAGGAGTTGAACATGAGACAACGAAGGTGGTTGGAATTACTCAAGGATTATGATTGTGAACTGCTTTATCATCCAGGTAAAGCTAATGTCGTTGCTGATGCTTTGAGCCGGAAAGAGTGTGGTAGGGGTCTACGAGCAGATTTTGCTAAAATAGACATTGTATCAAGTTTGATTGACCGCATAAGACTCGCGCAAGTGGAAGCATTGAAAGAAGAAAATCTTAAAGATCAAGTGATGGTGAAGCAGAAACAGTTGCTAACTGAAGATAGCCGTGGGGTTAAACTGTTCAATGGGCGAGTATGGATACCAAAGATCGGCGAGAATAGAAAGTTACTTATGGATGAAGTTCATAAATCCAAGTACTCTATTCATCCCGGGAGCACCAAAATGTATAGAGATCTAAAGTTGCAATATTGGTGGCCGGTTATGAAGTTGGATGTGGCGCAGTATGTAAGTGAATGCACAACTTGTTCTCAAGTAAAAGCTCAACATCAATTACCTTATGGTAAATTGCAGCCTTTGGAAATACCCAAGTGGAAATGGGAAAAGATCACAATGGACTTCGTAACAAAATTACCTAGAACTTTTGAAAGTACAGGATCTAATCTTACAATCAATATAGAAAGAAGTAATTGAGAAGTTGTATGATCAAGCCCAATTGTATTCAATGATGAACAGGATTACAAATCTAAGAGAGAGAGAATCTCAAAGATTACAAAGAATGAATACAAAGATACACGGGAAAATCAATCAGTTAGCAATGTAATGCTAACCAATCTATTTATACTGCAACGGAAATATTAAAGCTACAGTACAAATAAGAAAGACTAATAAGAACATAACACGTGTCCTAATTAGTTTACAAATTACTAAGTAAAGTATCTCGTCTGTTGGGAACTGAAGATATGCTAAGTATGGTTAGTACTGCCAAGACAATTTTACTACTGCCAGTTCTTCATTACTACTGCTTATGCAAGGTTACTACTGCTAGACGAAGTTACTACTGCTAGACGAAGTTACTACTGCTAGACAAGGTTACTACTGCTAGACGAAGTTACTACTGCTAGACGAAGTTACTACTGCTAGACAAGGTTACTACTGCTAGACACAGTTACTACTGCAAGTCAAGGTTAGTACTGCTGGTGCATAATTGAATATCTGTTAGTACTGCTCATGATTAATACTGCTGGAGTAATGTTAATACTGCTGGAGATGAAATCGGTTAATACTGCTGAAGATTGTTAGTACTGCTCATGAAGAATGAAGGTTAATACTGCTGACTTGATAAGTTTGGTATGCGATACTTTTGGAGACAAAGAAGGAATTGATCAAGATATGTTTAACGAAGATTCAGAAGATCAATTTACTTTTGATAGTTATCTTGTAATTACTTTTGTATAAATAGTATTGATAGATAGCTATTAGAAAAAAAATACACGATACATGATAGACGAGTTAATATACGTGTGAAAAGCAATTCGATATTGTTTTCAGAGAGATTTAACCTCAAGGTGTAAGAACCCTATTTTTAGAGAAGTAGAAGTCGTCTTGTTGAGCCTGTTCAACAAGATTGAGGTTTGGTTGTTAATATTGTGATTCAAAACAGTGAATACAAAATTGTGAATTTTCTGTTACATTGTTCTTGATTGTGAGAATTAAAGTTCTTTTCCGCAGATTCTTTAATTCTGAATTCTAAGTGTTTATTGTCTTGTTAAGATTCGATCCTGACAAGTGGTATCAGAGCAAGGTTTTCTTAGAATTCTACAGTCATTATGGAAAATTCTTTTGAATCAAACAGTACTTTTGATTGGAGTGATCAAGCTGAGGAAGCCTGTCAGAATCAAGCTCTTATGGCAGAAGTATCTG
Organism: Saussurea involucrata; assembly: GCA_033807775.1. NCBI lineage: Eukaryota > Viridiplantae > Streptophyta > Magnoliopsida > Asterales > Asteraceae > Saussurea > Saussurea involucrata. The sequence goes on from CM066325.1 coordinate 66,005,521, forward strand.
ATATTCCCACTGAGGTACAATCTAAACTCTGTTCTCAAGCTTGCATTGATGCTGTTAAAAGATATAGGGATCACAATCAGGGTATGTGTGATAACCTTAAGAGGCTAGAGAAAGATGTGAAAGATTATGTTAGGATTGTAGAAAGGTTTGAGGAACAGATTAGAGCTTTTCAAGCTAATGAACTTCAACACTCCTATGATACTAACTATTGGAAGTGGGAGAAGAATGAGTATGAGATTAAGCTGAAAGTGTCTGGGGAGGAGAATGAGAAATTAAAAGAAGAGCTTAAGAAGGTTAAACTTGATGTTGAAAAGTTTACCTGTGCTTCTAAAACCATGGATACCATCATTAAGGCTCAAATCCATGACAAGATGAAAGTAGGGACAGGGTACAATGCCACACCTCCACCCTACAATAACAACTACATACCTCCTAAGTCTGATTTGTTAGAGACCAAGGATAGGAAGGATCCTGAATTAAAGATCAATATAGATCCTTGTGAAGAAGAAGTAGTAGTTAAGGATAAAACAGAGAAGGAAGAATCTAAGAAGAATAAGAGTGTTAGTAGTAAGGTTCCCTTAGACAATGAAATTGTGACCAATGAGAAAGATGGAAATCCTTGGGAAAAGAACAATGAGATAAAAAGGACTGAAACAGAAAAGGGAGTCCATTACACACAGACCACAGTTGGGGCTCCCAATACCTGTAAACATTGTTCTTGCAGGAAATCTAAAGAGAACAAGCCCCAAAAACATGATAATCAGAGGGGAAATCAAAGGAACTGGAATAACCAGTGGGCTATGAGACAAGGAGTTGATCTGAACAGAATTAACAGGCCAAAACCTTGTTTCATCTGTGGTAAGCTAAATCATTTAGCCAAACACTGTTATTTCAATCCTGTTAACCAAAGGTTTAATGCTCAAAGATCATTTCAAAAACCTGGTGGTTACAGAAAGAATGGTGGCTATAAAAAGTCTGTGAGGAAAGTTGTGGCAAAGAAACAAGTTAAAACCAAAAGCCACATGAAAAAGGCAGAAACAGAAAGTGTTAGAGTATGGATGCCTAAAGGTACTAATGATAATACTGCCAACTCAGTTAGTACTGCTAACAATGTTAGTACTGCAGGAAGCAATAATGTTGCTAGCAGTGTTAGTACTGCTAACACAGTTAGTACCTCTTCAACAATTAATACTGCTTCTAGTGTTAGTACTGCTAAGTTAGTTAATACTGCTGAGAAGGCTAGTACTTCTGGAAGCAGTGTTAGTGCTGCTAACACTGTTAATGCCTCCTTAAAAGATAATGCTGCTAACAATGTTAGTGCTGCTAACAAAGTTAGTACTTCTGCATCAGTTAGTACTGCTTCTAGACCTATCATCAAAACAAAGTACTCAAGCACTGATGTTCCTCACTTTGACAAGCTCATCAAACCAGAATGTAAGTATTTTGATGATCAAGGGAGACCCAAGACCACTATGGCTTGGGTCCCTAACAAAAACTAACTGTTTTATCTAATGTGCAGGGCAATCAACAGCTTAAGGGGAGAAGCATTTGGCATGTTGACAGTGGTTGCTCTAGGCACATGACAGGTAACATGGCCTGCCTTCAATATTTCAAATGAATTGATGGAGGACATGTTACTTTTGAAAATAATCCTGCAGAAGGTAAGAGAAGTGGTAAAAGTGATGTGTCAGAATGTAAGATGACATTTGAGGATTTGACTAGTGATGCATAGTGCAGAGTTACTACTGCCAGTGTTCTAGTAGTTAATACTGCTAAGTAGTTAATACTGCCCTTGCAGTTAATACTGCTAAGTAGTTAATACTGCCCTTGCAGTTAATACTGCTAAGTAGTTAATACTGCCCTTGCAGTTAATACTGCTTTGTAGTTAATACTGCAGGTGTGGTTAATACTGCTTTGTAGTTAATACTGCTTTGCAGTTAATACTGCTCAGTAGTTAATACTGCTAATGCACAGTTAATACTGCTTGTGTAGTTAATACTGCATATGTAGTTAATACTGCTTGGTAGTTAATGCTGTTAGGTAGTTAATACTGCTAGATAGTTAATACTGCTCGGTAGTTAATACTGCTGTGTAGTTAATACTGCCTTGCAGTTAATACTGCTCAGTAGTTAATACTGCTTATGTCGTAAATACTGCTTTTGAAAATCTAGGGCAAATACTGCAATAAATACCCCTGTTTGCCCGCCAAAGTTCATAACGACTCTTCGCATTAACTTCTTCTCTCTCGTTCTAACCTATTCTCCCCAGAATCTTTGTGTTTTTCTTTCAAGAATCCTCAGGAATCATGGAGTTTGTTGATGAGCACTATGAAATAGCCATGCTTCAGAAGCCGAAACAAGCTGCGGGATTCCACGATATCGTCGATTTTCTTAAATCCTCGCACATCTCTTATGCCCTAACGGTGAGCCCAACCATCTATATCGAACATCAGACGCAATTTTGGGAGAATGCCACTGTTAGTTTCGAAGAAGGGCAGAAAACCATTCGAACAAGGGTTTGTGATAAACCCTTGAAAGTCACAGAGGAGGTTATTCGCATCTCTCTTCACTTGGATGATGCCTCAGGTATAACCTCTCTATCTTCTGATGACCTATATTCGACTTTACAAAGAATGGGGTATGAAGGTCCCATTGGTGTTTTTAAATTCTACAAGTCAAAATTTTTCAACCAATGGAGATTTCTTGTTCATACCCTGATGCACTGTATTTCCAAGAAAACTACTGGATGGAGTGAGTTCAGCAGTCCCATTGCATATGCCTTGGTCTGCTTATCCACTGCCAGAAAGTACAATTTTTCAGCTATGATCTTTAATGATCTTGTATCAAACTTGGAATCCAAAAAGAGCTTTTACATGTATCCAAGGTTTGTGCAAGAAGTTATTAACAAGGAATTGATGGACTTACCTCAGTTTACTGAGGTATATGTACCCAAACCCCCTAAAGGGAAGGTTTTCTCAAATATGAGAAGAATTCCTAGGGACTCGGAAGGAGTTGACACACCATTGTTCTCTACAATGATGGTTGTGTCCCACCCCTCTGAAGGTATGGCATCAGGATCAAGGCCCTCATTAGATCATCCCACTGATGGCTAACCCCTACCTTCACTCACTATAAATATCCCTCAGCACATACTTCAAAAGCCCACTCCTGCTTTATCCAACAAGTTTCAAAGAAGAAAGGTGCACAAGGTTCCTTCCCTTGATGTACCTACTCAGTGCCCTAAGCCTTTAAGCCCTCAGTTGGAGCATTCTCCAATTGAGAATATCAACAGGGAAACCACAGGGGTGTCTCCCAACCCCAAGAAGGTGCTCTCTAAGGAGAAGGATGAGCATATGGGTGCTAAGGCTGCCACTACTTCTGCTAGCACAGAGAAGGACAGTGGTAACATAAATAAGACCTTCCCCATGGCAACTCTAAATGAGAAATCATTAGGAGGACCCAGGTGCCAAGAAACCAAGGGGGCAGTTAGTGCTTCTGCTAGGCAGAAGGCTTCTGCTAAAACTTCCAAGGATCCCTTAAAGAAGGTAAAAACTTCTAAAAAGGGTGAGGATAGACATAACAAAGAGGAATTGATGGCTACTTCCAGTGATCCTGTAAAGAAGGTAAACACTTCTAAACAAGGTGAGGATAGATATAACTATGTTGAATTGATGGAAACCATTGGAAATGTCAACTTGGATGTTATGGCACAGAAGAAGGAGATTGAGCAACTGAAGACTGTGGTCACCTACCAACAGTCTCAAATTGAGAAGCTCAAGAAGATGGTCACCAAGTTGTTGCACAGAAAGAAAAAGGCAAGATTTGTGCTGAGAAGAAGAATTCCAACTGATGATGCTCCCAAAAAGGGGGAGTCAGAGTCAGAATCAGAAGCAGAACTGAATATGAAGGGTCTACAAGTTGAGGGGGAGACAGTTCAGATGGAGACTGAGATGGAAATTGATAATGCACAGTTTAAGGGGGAGTCCAGTGCACAAAATAAGGGGGAGACAGAAAAGGTGGAAGAGCTTGTTAAAGAAGCAGAAACTGAAAAGGCAGCAGTAACTGAAGTTCCAAAAGAAGCAGTAACTGAAGTTGAAGCAGAAACAGTTAATGCTGCTGAAGGCCAAACAGAAAAAGCAGCAGAAACTGAGAAGGAAGCAGTAACTACATCTCAAGCTGAAATTGATGAAGAAGTATACTGGATTGTGAAGAACAGTGTTGAAGCAGCATCATTACATGTTCTAAGAGAAGCAGTAACATCCATAGCAGCAGAAATGGTTATTGCTGCTGAAAAACTTAAAACAGCTGAACCAACTCCTGAAGCTGTTAAAACTTTTAACAGAACCAAGATGATGTCAAAGAAAAGACCAAGAACCAAGCCCATAACTTCAAAGAAGAAAAATGAAAAGAAGCCAAGGGTGGAGCCAACTGCAGAAGAGGCCCAGGAGGAAACAGTGAAAGAAAAATCTGATCCAAAAGTTGCTGAAGAAGAAGTGGCAACTCCATCAGGGCAATCAAGCAATGTACAATCACAAACTGATGCCCAATGTGATTTGTATATTACTGGTGTTGACTCTAACCCAATTCCAATTCAGGCTGAACCAATATCATCTAAGGCTCCTGAAATCATCTTTTGGGACACTTTGAAAGATGGTAGAAAGGAGTTCATTAGGATAAAAAGAGCAGATGGAAAATTTGAAGTCTTTTCAACAAGGGGAAAAATTGTCAGAACTTGCTCAAGATCAGACTTAGAAGAGATGTTCAAAGTTGGGATGAGGCTATATGAAAACATGCTGACTGAGCAAGGGATGTCAATCTCTAAAATGGTACTTGAATTCTTGTGCCAAATGTTCAAACCTGAAGCAGTTCAGTATAGGATAAACACACAGTTTCAATCCATTACCAACTGGATGCTCTATGAAAATTGTGGAGTATATGTCATCTCCCTTGACTCTGCGACTCAAGAATACTATCTGGTGGATGAAATATACAACCACAGCATGAAGAGGCTGAAAGGAATGCTACATGCTAAGTTGACCTGCAACAAGGATTCAGCAATGGGTAGATTCTTGGTAAAAAGGATTCTCAATCAAAGTCTGGGATTGAATCCTAATCTAGGCATGTATGATTAGGTTTTGGAAGCATCATCTGAAGAACTTGACTTCTTTTCCTAAAAGTCAAGTTAGGGGGAGATTGTTGGGAACTGAAGATATGCTAAGTATGGTTAGTACTGCCAAGACAATTTTACTACTGCCAGTTCTTCATTACTACTGCTTATGCAAGGTTACTACTGCTAGACGAAGTTACTACTGCTAGACGAAGTTACTACTGCTAGACAAGGTTACTACTGCTAGACGAAGTTACTACTGCTAGACGAAGTTACTACTGCTAGACAAGGTTAATACTGCTAGACACAGTTACTACTGCAAGTCAAGGTTAGTACTGCTGGTGCATAATTGAATATCTGTTAGTACTGCTCATGATTAATACTGCTGGAGTAATGTTAATACTGCTGGAGATGAAATCGGTTAATACTGCTGAAGATTGTTAGTACTGCTCATGAAGAATGAAGGTTAATACTGCTGACTTGATAAGTTTGGTATGCGATACTTTTGGAGACAAAGAAGGAATTGATCAAGATATGTTTAACGAAGATTCAGAAGATCAATTTACTTTTGATAGTTATCTTGTAATTACTTTTGTATAAATAGTATTGATAGATAACTATTAGAAAAAAAATACACGATACATGATAGACGAGTTAATATACGTGTGAAAAGCAATTCGATATTGTTTTCAGAGAGATTTAACCTCAAGGTGTAAGAACCCTATTTCTAGAGAAGTAGAAGTCGTCTTGTTGAGCCTGTTCAACAAGATTGAGGTTTGGTTGTTAATATTGTGATTCAAAACAGTGAATACAAAATTGTGAATTTTCTGTTAGATTGTTCTTGATTGTGAGAATTAAAGTTCTTTTCCGCAGATTCTTTAATTCTGAATTCTAAGTGTTTATTGTCTTGTTAAGATTCGATCCTGACATCGTCATAAGTTCTGAACAGGTAGTTCAAAACTTCTGAACATTCTTCTGATAACGCTTCTCAGAGCTTCTGACTCTTTCTCTCAGAACTCTGACTCTTCTACTCAGAACATCTGAGTCTTCTTATCAGAACTTCAACACTTGGTTTATTGACAAAACTTCAGATCTAACAACTTTGAAAGGTAATAATACAATATGGGTAATTGTGGATCGATTGACGAAAAGTGCGCATTTCTTGGCAATGCGAGAAACCTCATCAATTGACTCGTTGGCAAAAGTTTACATTGATGAAGTGGTTTCACGACATGGTGTGCCTGTATCCATAGTTTCTGATAGGGACAGTCGGTTCACGTCACGATTTTGGCAAGCACTACAAGAAGAACTTGGTACTAGATTGAATTTGAGCACGGCTTATCACCCGCAGACGGATGGTCAAAGTGAAAGGACCATTCAAACACTAGAAGATATGTTGAGGGCTTGTGTAATCGAATTTGGTGGAAATTGGGACGCACATCTACCGTTAATAGAGTTTGCTTACAACAATAGTTACCATTCTAGCTTGAAGGCAGCACCTTTTGAAGCACTCTATGGGAGAAAGTGTAGGACTCCGACTTGTTGGTTGGAGGCGGGAGAGAAACAGTTTGCTGGACCGGAAATTGTTCAAGAAACGGCGGACAAGGTCAAGATTATTAAAGAACGATTGAAAGCGGCCCAAGATCGACAAGTGAGTTATGCAAACAAGAAAAGGAAACCAATTGAATTCCAAGTGGGAGAGCGAGTAATGTTAAAGGTATCTCCGTGGAAAGGGTTAATCCGATTTGGGAAAAGGGGAAAGTTGAGTCCTCGTTTCCTAGGCCCGTTTACTATTTTGGAACGTGTGGGTTTGCAAGCTTACAAGTTAGACTTACCTCCAGAGATGAACGGAATCCATCCGACTTTTCACGTTTGTTATTTGCGTAAGTGTTTTGGTCATGAAGAAAATGTGATACCTTTATCAGAAATTAGAGTGGAGAACAAGCATTGTATAGAAGAACCCGAAGCTATTTTGGAACGTTCGACTAAAGGAACTCGACGCAAAGAAATCAATATGGTCAAAGTGCAATGGAACATCACAGTGGAGCTAATATCACATGGGAGCCGGAAGAGAATATGAAGCGACGATATCCACATTTGTTTTCTTAATCTAAGATTTCGAGGACGAAATCTATTTCAAGTGGGGGAGAATTGTAACACCCGGAAAATCCTTGTAAGTAATAATAGTCCTAATATTTCTTTATATTTTGACTTCTTAGATTATAATTGATTTCCTAAGTAATTTCTGTGATTGTTACTTGTTAATTGAGAACTTCCGATAGAAATCTGTAAGTTTATTCCTTAAGGAAATTAACGAAAAATAGATGATAAGTTAAATATTAGATTTTATGGATTAGTTGGTTGGGTAATTTGAATACGAGTCCAACAGTACTTTCCGGGGTAAGAACGGAGTTCTAACGAAGAAGTTACGGCTAAATCAGTGGAAATTGAGAAGACTAGCAAACAGAGGTTGGCGCCGATGGTGGCGCCGATGCATAGGCGCGGGGATCGGCGCCGAGCACCTGACGTGCTAAAAGGGGATTAAACCCACCTCTTGGTCCTTAGTCATTATCTTTTCATTTTAGAACTCTCAAAATCAGAACTCCTGCTCTTTACTTCTCAGACGATTTTCATCTAAGCTTAAGGTAAACTCATATCTCTCAATCCTAATTCAATTCAAACAATTATTAGATGAATCTTACCAATTAAACTTCATTTAGGGCTTTTACATCTTCATCCTTCTTATTGGAGTGATAAAGTTCAAATCTTCAAGTTAGGGTTGTTTCAATTGAAGATTAGAGGTGAGTAACTTGTATCTAATTAATTGTATTATACCTTATTATCATTCTTTATCTTGATTTTGTTATTGTTAATTTGAAATCTTGGTTAATAAGCTCTTAATGGTTAAGAGGGAAACAAGAAGAGTTCAAGTAAGTTATGGTGGATTAATTGTGTTCTATTATTTAGAATGCCATGATAAATGTTAGTGTTAAAGGTTTGGGTTTGATTATACATCATTGGTATGTTATTATGTTGATGGCTTAATTTATGTCTTAATGAAGTAATGATGGCTTAATGGTCAATATGGACCTATTATTGAATTGTAAATGTGGATGTTTATTATTGATATTATATGGAATATGATTTATTACATATGGATGTATATGAACTACATGGAAGTAGTATTGATCATGTTAAATGGTTGGACCATTGTTATGTGTTAAGTATGCTTTGAATATTATTTGGATTAATATATTTGGTATTCACATAATTGGAGGAGCACCTAGTAGGCATTGGAGGATATATTCTTACACACCGTGGGGTAAGTGTAATTGATTCATACCTTCGGATACCGTGGGGTTTTCCGTTGTGTTATGCCTTGTGACAATACCGTGGGGTACCGATCAAGGTATATCTTCCATTATGATTTAACTGGGTAGCAATATGGGCCTTCTCCATGGAATCCAATTTGTGAATGTATCGAATTGTTATTCCTACATGCTATGATTATGCTCTATGTGCTATGTGTAAACCTCACTTAGGCTTTAAAAGCCTAACACTTGTTATGTGTTTTGTGTGTTACAGATATTAGTGGTTCCGGACACAAGAAGGTTTAGACCGGGGTGTGAGCATGGGATCATTGTTGGAGAGCTAAAGATTAGAAGATTTATGATAGCACTTTCCGACACCTTTTAAAATCTGATTTCTATAGTAGAGATTAGATAAGCTAGTGGTCCATTAGTAATTATAATTATCTAAATCTTTGTATTAATGGTTATGTAATGATAATTATGTATACCTTTACTTTAGAAATGCGTACCACTCTTCCGTTTTATGGAAGTTTTTGTTGACCCCTGTTTTGGGGTGTTACACACAACAAAGATTAGTAACACAAATATGTAAACATCTATGTTCCCCATTTACTTATGATCAGATTATTTTATGATACTCCCCCTAAAATCATGAACACATTTTAATAGATACAAGTATCATATTAAAAATTATAAAGACAGAAAGAAATAAGCAAACTGAAATAAATTTTGTAAACCACAGAAACAAAAAAATTTGAAAAAATGTATTGAAAGTTTAATATGATGAAAATTAATATTTGACAATCATGAATTTTAATCTTCATTGAAAAATAGAATTTTCAACTTATTAAATGAACAATATATTTAGACTCAAATTTTCATGTTCAACATGCCAAGCTTAGACACTACAAAATTAAAGCGTTTGTCATCCAAAGCATTAGTAAACAAGTAGGCAAGTTGAAATTCTGTAGTTACAAAACAGAGTTCAGTTGTACTTTTTTCAACATGGTCTTTAATGAAGTGATACCTTATATCAATATGTTTGGTCTTCGTGTGTTGGACAAGATTAGCCGATATTGCAATTGCACTTTTACTGTCGCAATAGATGGGAATCTTCTCATACTTGTCACCGTAGTCCATCAACTGAGTTTTCATCCGCAGTACTTGAGAACAGCAACTTGCAGCAGCTACATATTCAGCCTCCGCAATTATCACCCAAAAACTGGACGTGTCCTGAAGTACTCTTCCTATCCAACAGACTTCCACCATGATCCGTCGGAGTAGAACCAAATATAATGTCAACTTGTATCCAGTCCCCTTCGGATACCAGAGACCTAGGTAAGGTGTTCCCTTGAGATATCTGAATATTCTCTTTACAGTTCCGAGAAGAGATTCTTTAGGCCTAGCTTGGAATCTAGCACACAAACATGTTGCAAACATAATACCCGGTCTACTCGCAGTTAAGTACATTAAGGAACCAATCATACCTTGGTAGTTCCTAAGATCTACATCCTTACCGTCCGGGTCAGGACCGATCTTTGAACCCGGTGCCATCGGGGTGTTAATGGAAGTGAAATTCTCCATCTTGAATTTCTTCAGTATGTCAAATATGTACTTGGATTGATTGATGAAAATCCCCTTCAAGAATTTTTTGAATTGCAATCCGAGAAAGAAATTTATCTTTCCCATCATGCTCATCTGAAACCTGGTCACCATTACATCAGAAACCACTTACAGTTCGATGGGTTAGTAGAACCAAATATAATGTCATCAACATATATTTTCACTAGAATTATATGTTTATCTTTTCTCTTAATGAACAAAGTTGTGTCAATTTTACCTTTGGAAAACCGGATTCAACTAGAAATTTAGAAAGAACATTATACCATTGTTGAGGAGCTTGTTTCAGACCGTACAAGGCTTTGTCAAGAATATAGACATAATTTGGCTTCGTGTTGTCTACAAAACCTTCCAGCTGAGAGACGTACACCTCTTCACATCCATTTGGAAAACTGTGAAGTTCTTGTGTGTGCAGCATAAGCAAGAAACATCCTTATAGCTTCAATGCGTGCAACTGGTGCATAAGTATCGTCATAGTTTAGTCCCTCTTGTTGGCGATATCCTTTTGCTACTAATCTAGCTTTGTTCCGTACAACTATCCCATCCCCATCTTTCTTGTTTTGGAACACCCACTTTGTGCCTATGATACTCTTGTCTTTAGGACTGGGTACTAATCTCTATACTTTCAACGCCTCAAATTGGTTAAGCTCTTCTTGCATCGCAATCCCCTAGTTTAGATCATCTAGAGCTTGAGATACAATAGTAGGTTCTATATTGCTTAAAAAGGTCGCGAACAAACACTCGTTTGCCATTGCAGATCCGGTATGCACTTGTTCAGATACATCTCCAATAATTTGATGTATTGGATGACTTCGCGTCCATTTTGTTGAGTGCGAGTGTGGGGAAATTGCATTCTGATTCGGGTGAACAAAACGTTATCTTCTTCGGGTAGGGGCTCATTGACTGAAGGAATGTCAGATCGAGAGACCGAGGTTGAATTGTCCGTAGGAACTGGTTCAGCTTTATAAGTTGTCTCTGTCATCGGACTTTCAGTCTGAATATTATCAGGTTGAGCTGCCTTAGTTGAAGAAATATCGTCATGTGTTTGTTGATTTTGCGGTGAAGATTGATCTCCTTGATCATGAGATGAAGAATCAGGTACAAGAATCGTTGCATCAGATTCAGTAGCGGTTTGTTCCACCGAAGGACCAGAAATCGTTACTGGTTCAGCAGCTTGTGCCACTGTTTTTGTAAAGCCCGTGTCCCGGTATGGATTTTTTTTAGTTAATTATTTAATTGCTTTATTAGTTTCCTTAACGATGTTTTGTTATTGGGATTAGGCGGCAAGGACCATAAACGAATTAGTTGGTGTTAGTTGATTCATTTGGTAGAATCCTATTTTCTTGGGGTAAGAATGTCTTAGCTTTGTAAACATTTTGGTCCTTAAGGGTTAAAGATTAAAATCCTAATTGATTTTGGATAAAATTGTCAATACCTTATAGTGGAGGGACTAAATGTGTCACTTCTCAAACCTTTGCATGGGATCGGCCCAAGATGGACCGACCCCTTTCTTTCTTTCCTTGTTCCTTCGTGCAACAATCCAAAAACAACAAACCCTATTTTGTTTGGTTCTTCTTCCTTGCGCCGTGAGACCCCAAACCAAACACCCTTCTCCTTTTTTCGTGGCTGCCGTGAAACCAACGACCACCAGCAGCGCCGGTGCTGTTCACGCCGGCGAGAGAGGAGTGCAGCGTGAGGGAGAAGAAGCTGGACTTGGGTTTGCCTTTGTGCCATCGATGAGGTAAAGCTTCCCTTCCCTTCGGTTCTTTCTTGTCGTTTCAGCCACAAAATTACCACCATCGTCGGCGTCGCCATCTTGGCTGCCGACGAGTGTGCCGCCGTGCACCACCAATAGGTGGCTGTAATGGCGGGTTGCGACCTTGTGTTGCGGTGTTGTTCGCGAGAGGGAAGTACGCTTCTCTTTCTTTCCTTTTCTTTTCTTTTCGTTTCGGCGTCGAAAACCCAGGAAAAACGCCATCACCGCCGGTGGCCGCCGCCGCCGACCACCACTGTCGGAGGTGGCAGTGGGTGGTGCGCGGTCGAGTCCAGACCCTAGTCACCATGAAACTCTAAACCGTGACCTGATCGCGTAAACCCGACTCGGTTAAACCTTGAACCATTTTTTTGTAAAATCGTCATTTCATGTGAAACGTCGTATCTGCAACTGTTTTGCGTAAGCTGTAACTTTTTATTCGTAACTCGGATTGGGGTGATTTCGGTGCCAAAGGTTCCCAATTGGAGTCTAGCAACTCTTCTGTGTTTTGTGCAAAATCCAGTTCGGAACGTAGCATAGGCCAAATCGTCGTTTTATACCGATAGCTGCTGTTTTTCACTGATCTGCGAACCATTCTTATAAAATCCGTATTTAATTGTAGAAAAATCGTTAGGAGGTGTATAATATGTCCTTGGAACCCTAACTCTGAGAACTTTCTAGTTATGTAATTTAATTAGGGATTTTCTGGGTTTAAAGAGGTCAGATCAGGTCCCGAACAGACCTGTTTGGTTAGACAGAAAAGTCGTTTAAGTGACGGTTTAAGCGTGCGTCGTATTTTGGGGTCCGGGTCTCGTGTTAATACATTTTTAACGTTCGTCTAGGTGTCGGGAGGTGATATTGGATTGTGGAGCTTGAATTATTAATTGTGAGCTAGGCGCGCTTACGAGGTGAGTTCTCTCACCATATCTAATAACGGTTGTTTTATCATTGCTGTAGTACGTGTGTGGTAGCTTTATGTGATTGTGTTGTGGAACTAGATAGTGGGGTGTCTAGTTGATACTATGTTGTATGCATGTTATGGTAGTTTGTATGTACTACTGTACTTGTGGTGTGAACTAGTTGTTTGTGGTGCGTAATATGTGCTTGGGTTAAATGCTTAGTATAAACGTGTGTTACATTACAACTCGGTGGGACCGAGGGCTCGGTGGGACCGAGGAAGTGGAAAGAAACGTTGTGGGAACTCGGTGTGACGAGTGTGTTACATTACAACTCGGTGGGACCGAGGATCCGGCGGGGCCGGAGATTTTATACGCGGGTGGCGTAGAGACTCGGTGGGACCGGGGATTCGGCGGGGCCGGAGATGTTATCATGTGGTCGGTGGGACCGACTTGTGCCTCTTAGGTGGGTGTGTGTGGATATGCATGTTTATGATTTGTTCGTAGACTGGTATGCTTGTTTATGTGTATCTATCTGTTATAGGGGTAATGTGGAATAACTGTGTTATCTATAGTGGTTGAATTCACTAAGCTTCGTGCTTACCCTTTCCCAATAAATCATTGTTTCAGGTGCGAGTAGCTCCAAGGCGTGACGGGTACACACTGGCGCACGTGAAGAGCTGATCATTATATCGTTTTATAATTTTCATTTTTTAAACTATTTATTCCGCTGTTTACTGTTTTTAGAGAATAATTATTCTTGGGTTGCAAACGAAACGGTTTGGGTTATTTAACGAGTTTAATTAATGAAATGTCATTTTTATAAATTTTAAATTCCTTGTAATTTTTGGGACGTTACAACTTGGTATCAGAGCACAGCTTGAGTGAATCAAACGCATTTCGGTGTGTTTGATCTCAAGTTTGCGGCTATAAGATTTTCTTTAAAGTTTTTGGGAAATAAAAAGAAGGGAAAAACCCGTTGGAGAAACAGTGATCGAGGGCGCAGTGTGTACAGTCAGCCGGAGCCAAAGGGGAAAGGTACGGTACTTAGTGTATTTATCGCTTTCTAGATCACAGGGTATGCATGCTAGATTACCTGTTGTTGACACTGTAGTGTATGGTGATTGCTTGCTAGTAGGAATCAATGCTAGTTATAGTAGGTTGTTAAGTGAAGGCCCTATAGGTTGTATGCAGTAAGAATCATATAGCCTTAGAATATTTGATTTAGTTCTATTGCGCAGCTTTTGTTTGAGTCCAACCGTTCTAGGATAGAATCTTGTATTCGAATGTCTATTTGATTCACGTTGCATGCGACTGGGTATTCGCGAGGCAACTCGTTATGGCTAACAGGGATTCCGTTGTAGCAAGGGTAGTGGAATGAGATGAAATTTCTAGTGAGCTGGGAATAGCGTTCACTTATGAGTACGTAAGCAAAATTGCTTTCTAGATCATAGGGTATGCATGCTAGATTGCCTGTTGTTAATACTATGCTGTAGTTTGTACTGCTTGCTATTAGGGATTTATACTAGTTATAATCGGTTACTAAGTGAATGCCCTCTAGGTTGTATGCAGTAAGAAATTTATAGCCTTAGAATATTCGATTTAGTTCTTTTGCGCAGCTCTTGTTTGAGTCCAACCGTTCTAGGATAGAATCTCGTATTCGAATGTCTATTTGTTTCGCGCTGCATGCGATTGGGTATTCGCGAGGCAACTCGTTATGGCTAGTAGGGATTCCGTAGTAGCAAGGGTAGTGGGATGAGATGAAATTCCTAGTGAGCTGGGAAGAGTGTTTACATATGGGTGTGTATGCTAGATTGCTTTCTAGAACATAGGAGTATGTGTGCTGGATTGTTTGGTGCTTATTACACTGTACTGCATGTTTGTTGTTTGCTAATAGGAGTTCATGCTAGCCCTGATAAGTTGTTAAGTGAATGCACTATAGGTTGTATGCGGTAGGAACCGAATAGCCTTAGAATGTTTGATTTAGTTCTATTGCGCAGCTCTTGCTTGAGTCCAACCGTTGTAGGATAGAATCTTATATTCGAATGTCTATCTGGTTTTACACTGTGTGCGACTGTGCATTCGCGAGACGACCCGTCATGACTAGTGGGGATTTCGTCATAACAAGGGTAGTGGAGTTGGGTGGAATTCCTAGGGAGCTAGGAAGAGTGTGTACATATGTCGGTGCAGGCATATGTGTGTAGTTATCGGCGAGAAACTACTTGGACCCATCGGATGGAACTCGGAACGAGTGATGATAGGTGTGGAAGGTAGTAGTAGAGCTCCTACTACCGGAAACACAGGATCAATGCTCGAGTCGGGAAAAGTCTCGAGGAATCCAAGGAGTTGAGCTTGAGCGTTGTTAGTGTGAATTATTATGTGCTAATAACCCGTTGTAATATCTACCCAGAGTAGCCATCACAAGGAGGAACGACTATAGTAAACCTACTAGTACAGGTGTGTACTTGATTTGCTTTGATGGGATGATCGTTGGGGTAGTGTCGAAGGCTATAAATTAGTAGTCGTTGGAATAAAAGGACGATTCTAGTATTAGTCACTTGGAGTGATGGTGAGGATGATGTTTGTTTCGGGCCAAGATGGATGATTGTGCTAGAATCATAGGCTTATACAGCCGACTTTGATTTGAGGAAAAATCGTAGGGATTATTTGACGTAATTTCCCAACTTGCCTATGAGGTTTAAATGTCCGGATGACGTTAGTGGACCGGAGAGATTTGGAGGAGTAGGAGTCGAGGCGTAGAATGCCGACTAAGTCATGCACAAAGTTTGAGTTTGAAAATAGAATTGCATTATCTAATTCTTGTGTTCCCAATTCTTATTTGGATTGTGTTGTAGAATTTTGGGAAAGGCGCTTTTAAGTGTTATGTGTCAGTTGAGTACTTACATATTTGGGGGAGTGAGTCGTTCCGGGATAGGCATGTTGTTGGTAGACTGTTTGCATTGGAGCCTTGGTCATGTCAGTCAGTCGTTGGTAATGGTCGGTTGGGTATCTTGGGGTGAGACCCCGGTATTCATGTGTTATGACCTTGACTTTCTAGTAGGCACTGGGAGGATATAGTCTTGAGACGTACCTGGGAGGTAGTTCCGATGTGCCGGGCCTTGAGACGTACCTGGGAGGTAGACATTAAGGTGTATCTTGATACAGTGTAACTAGGCTTCGTAGAGCGAGTGTGGAGGATAAGTAGACGATGGAAGGTTGGGTATTCCACGAGTGTTGGTACTGTAGGCCAAATAGTGTCGGTTAAGGGAATGATGCCCTTTGTAATTAAGAGCATAAATGCGCAGTAACCTTTTTGAGGTAAGCAGTATATTTAGGTGTCGACTTTTGGGCTTGAGGCCAAACACCCTTAGTGTAATTGAAGAATTGTAGCCGATTTTAAGGAAATTATGTTGATGGTAGTAGTAACCCTAAAATGCTCACTTGTGATGAATAGTTATGGTGGAATGACCATCGTGTGTGTTTATAGAACTGCTGGTTTAATGGTTCGTGCGAAATAAATTTTGGGAGTCTATTAGAACTCGTGGAAGTTAATCGACGTTTAATGGTAGGAAGGACCAGATTCGAGTACCCAGTAGGGCATATTGGTGAGTACCTTTAGAATGGTTAGAGATGGAAGTTTTGAATCGGGATGTATGGAATATCTAAGGTTGGGAGACAACCGAAGTCGTTTGACTAGGAATGATTCCAGTTGCTGGAGTGTTATTTCGATCATAATTTCTGTGTTCTTGAAGGAGTTTCGTGGTAAGGAAAGTATTCGGGAAATTTGTATGAACGGTGTGGGAAATTAAGATTCCAGTAAGTGGAAGTCCAGTGGCAACACAGGAAGGGTCCCGAGTGGATTTGGGGAACCCGAGGTAGAGATGCGGGATATCTATCCGGGGCGGTTTGCGGACGTAGACTTCGAGGACGAAGTCTAATTCAAGCGGGGGAGAATTGTAAAGCCCGTGTCCCGGTATGGATTTTTTTTAGTTAATTATTTAATTGCTTTATTAGTTTCCTTAACGATGTTTTGTTATTGGGATTAGGCGGCAAGGACCATAAACGAATTAGTTGGTGTTAGTTGATTCATTTGGTAGAATCCTATTTTCTTGGGGTAAGAATGTCTTAGCTTTGTAAACATTTTGGTCCTTAAGGGTTAAAGATTAAAATCCTAATTGATTTTGGATAAAATTGTCAATACCTTATAGTGGAGGGACTAAATGTGTCACTTCTCAAACCTTTGCATGGGATCGGCCCAAGATGGACCGACCCCTTTCTTTCTTTCCTTGTTCCTTCGTGCAGCAATCCAAAAACAACAAACCCTATTTTGTTTGGTTCTTCTTCCTTGCGCCGTGAGACCCCAAACCAAACACCCTTCTCCTTTTTTCATGGCTGCCGTGAAACCAACGACCACCAGCAGCGCCGGTGCTGTTCACGCCGGCGAGAGAGGAGTGCAGCGTGAGGGAGAAGAAGCTGGACTTGGGTTTGCCTTTGTGCCATCGACGAGGTAAAGCTTCCCTTCCCTTCGGTTCTTTCTTGTCGTTTCAGCCACAAAATTACCACCATCGTCGGCGTCGCCATCTTGGCTGCCGACGAGTGTGCCGCCGTGCACCACCAATAGGTGGCTGTAATGGCGGGTTGCGACCTTGTGTTGCGGTGTTGTTCGCGAGAGGGAAGTACGCTTCTCTTTCTTTCCTTTTCTTTTCTTTTCGTTTCGGCGTCGAAAACCCAGGAAAAACGCCATCACCGCCGGTGGCCGCCGCCGCCGACCACCACTGCCGGAGGTGGCAGTGGGTGGTGCGCGGTCGAGTCCAGACCCTAGTCACCATGAAACTCTAAACCGTGACCTGATCGCGTAAACCCGACTCGGTTAAACCTTGAACCATTTTTTTGTAAAATCGTCATTTCATGTGAAACGTCGTATCTGCAACTGTTTTGCGTAAGCTGTAACTTTTTATTCGTAACTCGGATTGGGGTGATTTCGGTGCCAAAAGTTCCCAATTGGAGTCTAGCAACTCTTCTGTGTTTTGTGCAAAATCCAGTTCGGAACGTAGCATAGGCCAAATCGTCGTTTTATACCGATAGCTGCTGTTTTTCACTGATCTGCGAACCATTCTTATAAAATCCGTATTTAATTGTAGAAAAATCGTTAGGAGGTGTATAATATGTCCTTGGAACCCTAACTCTGAGAACTTTCTATTTATGTAATTTAATTAGGGATTTTCTGGGTTTAAAGAGGTCAGATCAGGTCCCGAACAGACCTGTTTGGTTAGACCGAAAAGTCGTTTAAGTGACGGTTTAAGCGTGCGTCGTATTTTGGGGTCCGGGTCTCGTGTTAATACATTTTTAACGTTCGTCTAGGTGTCGGGAAGTGATATTGGATTGTGGAGCTTGAATTATTAATTGTGAGCTAGGCGCGCTTACGAGGTGAGTTCTCTCACCATATCTAATAACGGTTGTTTTATCATTGCTGTAGTACGTGTGTGGTAGCTTTATGTGATTGTGTTGTGGAACTAGATAGTGGGGTGTCTAGTTGATACTATGTTGTATGCACTACTGTACTTGTGGTGTGAACTAGTTGTTTGTGGTGCGTAATATGTGCTTGGGTTAAATGCTTAGTATAAACGTGTGTTACATTACAACTCGGTGGGACCGAGGGCTCGGTGGGACCGAGGAAGTGGAAAGAAACGTTGTGGGAACTCGGTGTGACGAGTGTGTTACATTACAACTCGGTGGGACCGAGGATCCGGCGGGGCCGGAGATTTTATACGCGGGTGGCGTAGAGACTCGGTGGGACCGGGGATTCGGCGGGGCCGGAGATGTTATCATGTGGTCGGTGGGACCGACTTGTGCCTCTTAGGTGGGTGTGTGTGGATATGCATGTTTATGATTTGTTCGTAGACTGGTATGCTTGTTTATGTGTATCTATCTGTTATAGGGGTAATGTGGAATAACTGTGTTATCTATAGTGGTTGAATTCACTAAGCTTCGTGCTTACCCTTTCCCAATAAATCATTGTTTCAGGTGCGAGTAGCTCCAAGGCGTGACGGGTACACACTGGCGCGCGTGAAGAGCTGATCATTATATCGTTTTATAATTTTCATTTTTTAAACTATTTATTCCGCTGTTTACTGTTTTTAGAGAATAATTATTCTTGGGTTGCAAACGAAACGGTTTGGGTTATTTAACGAGTTTAATTAATGAAATGTCATTTTTATAAATTTTAAATTCCTTGTAATTTTTGGGACGTTACAGTTTTCCTGTTTGGAACTTCAGAAATAGGATTGTAAGTTCCAAATTATTAATCATAGAAATTTTCAAATAAACGATCAAGATCAGTTAAGTGTACAGTAGACGTAGATGCTTATCTTTATTTCAATTAACTTATGCAAGTCCCGGATTGAGATGTCCAGTAGCTAACACTCCTGACATAGCGGGTTCTGAGCTGCTTTGCACAAAAGCCAAGTCTTCAACTTCATCAAATGTGACATTTACACTCTCCACCACCGTCTTTGAAGTTTTCAAATACACTCGGTATGCCTTTGAAGAAGAGGAATATCCGATAAAAATGCCATCATTTGCCTTTAGACTGAACTTGTTCAAGTTCTCTTTATCGTTCAGCACGTAGTACCTGCATCCAAAAACACAGAAGTAATTTATGCTAGGTTTTCTATTATTAACTATTTCGTAAGGAGTTTTACTAAACTACCCATGTATGATTGATTGGTTCTGTGTGTAAAATGTAGTTGAAACGGCTTCAGCCTAGAGAAGCAAATCGGACTGAGATAACATCGTACGTGCGTCTTCTACTAATGTTCTATCGCTCCTTTCTACGACACCGTTTTGTTGAGGAGTTCTGGCAGCAGAGAACTGATGTGTGATTCCATTAGATTCCAAAAAATCATCTAGAATCCTATTCTTGAATTTTGTGTCTTTATCCAATCTAACATTTTGAACCGACTTTTGCAAGTTCACTTGAATAATCTTTATCAATGAAATGATTTAACTCCGAAGCCTCGTCTTTCGTTCTGAGAAACTTTATCCATGTATACCAGGAGTAGTCATCCACCACGACCAATACATACTTCTTAGCGTTGATGCTTTGTATCCTCATTGGCGCACATAAATCCATATGTAGTAACTCCAAAACGCTTTTTGTGTTTGGTTCAGGCTTAGGTTGATGAGTCGCTCTCTTCATCTTCCCCTGTTCACAAGCACCACGAAGATGATCCTTTTCAAACTTCAAAGCTGGTAGACCTTTTACTAGCTCACCCTTCACTAATTTGTCCATGTATCTGAAATTAAGATGAGACAGTCATCGATGCCACATCCAACTTTGTTGCAATGAAGTCTTAGACATAAGACACACATCGTTCTTGGGTTTCATATTTTATAGGTCAATGGTGTAGAGATTTGTCTTTTTTGTCCCAACTAGAAGTTCTTTCCCGTCTTTCGTTCTGACACATCATCTTCTAGCCTTGAAGTTAACCTCTAAATCTTTGTCGCAAAATTGACCTATACTGAACAAATTATGTCCTAAACCCTCTACATAGTTTACCTTCTTAATGGTGATGTCTTGAAACACATCCCCGTAACCCAAAATAGGAGAATAGTAATCATTTTCGAATCTGACTCGTCCACCATTTTTCCTTGTATAGTTAGTCAAAATATCTCTTCGCCCTGTCATATGTTTTGAACATTCGGAATCAAGGAACCATATATGATTGGTCTGCAAATAATCAATTATTTAGATTTAGGTACCCACTTGAAAATGGGTCCTTTTGGGTTAGTAGAGACGGATTTTGGTGCCCACTTGAAATTGGGACCGCTTTTCTTTTTGAAAAGCTTGGTTTGAGCATTATTCGAATAATAATAATTAGCGTGTGGAATATTTAGTGAAACCAATTGTATGAATCAGATTTACAAATGAAATCATCCACACCACAATAAGAAAAACAAATTTTATCATGTGCAATGTCAATCAATTGCTTCATAGAGTAAATCTTGTATGGAAATACAAGTTTTGATTTATTACAAGCAACTGAATTTATTACATCACAACCAAAATTGTTTTTCTTTTCATCAACAAAATTTGTGGATGTTTTCACTTGCTCCACATCTGAAGTGGACTACTTGATTCTCCACTCCTGCTTTACCTTCTTACTCAAATGACTGTATTTGAAAGATCAGAATAACTTAAATCAGAAGACTTAGAATCATGAGTTTGAAATTTCTTTGATTTGAGCGTTTTTCTTCTTTTCTTTTGTGATGACCTTTTCGATTCTTTTAGCATAATAATCATTTACAAAGTTTTCTCATTACTCTTTGAAATTTCACCTTTAAAGAAATTATTTTTGGGTTTATCCTCTTTTATCAGAAAAGCAATGTGATTAGGAAGTTTTGCAAAAAAAATTCAAATTGATCAACACTTTCATCTAAACCTTTACCCTTATTGGATAGTAAGGCATCAATGTCAAAATCAGATAGATCAGCATCATTCACATCATTTGAAATAGAAGATTTATCACATTCTTTTTAATGTTCAGTATTTTCAAAACTTTTGGAATCAACATCAACATAATGGTTCTTCAAATCATTAATAGTATCAGAATCTGATTGTCGACAAACTTGTTGTTTTCCTTTGAAAGAAAATTCCCCATGAAAGCTTTGAATGAAGATGCATATGAATCTATTGAAATATTTTTTTTTGAATCGTTTGATTCAGAATTATCTTCAAGTTTGGAACTTTGTTTCAAATCACTGTTCAAAATAACGGTCAACATTATGTCCTTTTTAATATCGAAAGCAACTCCTTCGTCTTCAAAACTATCTTCCAGTTGAATGATTTTCTTTTCGACAAACAAAGGCAGAAAATAAAATTTTTCTTCAAAATCATCTTCACTCGGGTTAACCTTTGGTTTCTCATCAGAATAGCACTTAAAATAATCATTCGACAAAGATTGTTTTGGAGCATTTTTGTACATTCTATTTTCTTCAGCGTAGCAAAAAGGAAGTTGCATCTTTACCGTATTTTCCCTATTTAAATCTTATTGTTTTCAAGTTCTTCGTCTGATTCTGTGCATTTGATTTTGTAATTGGCGTCTATCGATCCAAGATCTAAAAAATCAAACTCATACAAATTGGGAACTTTAGATATGACGTTCTTCAAGTACTTCGGATTGTCATATCCAACGCCCCGTGTAGAGTTATAGTATTTAAACTCCTTTGGCTTGTTTAGATGAATGGTCTGATCGTTTTAACCACGTTTATACAACTTTTCTTCCAAATCTTTCACTTTTTCAATCAAATCTTTATTCATAATTCTATTTGAAGACAAGATTTTTTCAACCTCATTTTACTCTTCTTCAAAGATTTCAAATTTCTTTGATAAATCAGTCATTTGTTGCTTCAAAAATATTTTATCTTCATTAAACTCGTGTTTTTGCTTAGTTAAAGAATTAATGAGATCGTTCTTTTCAGCCCGTTCATCATTAAGTTTTAAAATGGTTTGATGCTTTTTAGCAACTTTGGCTTTTTCCTTTTTCAGTTTATCTTGTAAAGCATTGAGTTCGAGCATCATAGAGTTCATTTGAGTCATAAAATAAGATTCGGAAAGAAATTCTACCTCGGAGTTTGATTTTGACCTTGCTTCATCCTCCGAGTCATCCTCTTTATCATGTTTTTTGCCCATGAAGCACATATTCGCTAACTCAATACTTTCCTCCTCATTATTTGAGAATTCAAGTAACAATGATTTACAATGCTAGATCTTGTATAGATTGAGAGAGAAATACAATATATGAATTGAGATCATTGTTACTTGAATTCTCAATTGGTATCAGAGCCTAGCAGACAAATCGGTACATCGAATCGAAGGAATTTCGTCAATTTTTGAGTTTTTGAGATTTTATTGAAAAATTTCAAGAATTTGAAATTTGGTTATGTTTTGATTGTTGTTTTTTTCACAGATCGTACTATTTCATGTGTTAGAACAGATTACAACATCAAGATTCAAAATTTGGCAACAAATTAGTGGGTTTTAGAAGATTTGTATTCGACAATAATGTTTTTCAAAGCCAAGAAAAATTGGTGATCGATTTTTTTTTTACAAGGTTCATCGAGTTTGAAACAGATCTGTTTGTATGTTTCCTAATGGTATTTGATCGATTGAAACTTCATAGATCTGTTTGTGTTTTGATTTCGAACTAAATCCAGTTTCCAGATTTGAAAATCATCCACAATTCATCGAGTTGGAAACAGATCTGGAGTTCTACGGTTTTTGTGTTCATCGACGTTCTTCATAAAAATAGAAGATCGATCTAAGTTTAGATCATGTTTTGATTGATTTTAAGTCCACAGATCAACTCGTCTTAAAATTTCGATCAACTAGCAAGTGTTAGATTCGAAAAAGGTGCAAAGATCAGTGAGTTTCGAGTTCACAAAGGTTTCTCGCCGGAAAAACGGACCTTGCCGGATTCTGGAAAAGTTATCGCCGGAGTTCAATTTTATCGCACGAAATACGTTCATAATTGTCGCACGTTGCAATTTTATTGCAAGTTCATCTTTGTCTCACGTCACTTGTGCGATAACATCGTGTGCGATGAATTTTTATCGCACGACAACTCTCTGGCCGAAAAAAGGAATCTCGCCGGATTTAGTTTAGATTGATGGGGAGAGTTATCAACTTTGCTTGATCGACATCTTTTGGGTGGATTTGACTTCTTGATGATCAAAGATCATTTAAAAACAAAAATCAAAGGTTTTGGTCGTGATTTGAAGAAGAAAATTGAAGCAGAAACTCTCAGATCGTCGTGAGGAAGATGGTGAATAGTGAATTAACGGACTTCCGTTACGTTGTCGTTAAATCTGTTACATTTTAAGTCCTTATTCGTTAGATTCGTTAGTCTGTTAGATTTGTTAACAATTTTGGTCTTACCGTTAGTTAGTGTCGTTAAGTCTCTTACAGTTTCAGAGTTTAACAAATTTAGTCCCTATACATTCAGTTTCACTTTTTGTCAGATTTAGTCCCTGTAGTTGTTTCTTTCAGTTTATTATGTTTTGAGTCCTTGTAGTTTGTATTTTTAGAATGTTTCATTTTTAGTCCTTATAGTTTAAGTTTTAGTTTTGTTCGTTTTTAGTCCTTTGAGTTTTAAGTTTCAAATTGTGTCATTTTCAGTCCTTTTAGTTTTAAACTTTGGGAATTTGTCATTTTTAGTCCTTGTTTTTTCAAGTTTTGGTATTTTACATTTTTAGTCCTTGTTTTTCATTTTAGTTTCGTAAGTTGTCATTTTTAGTCCTTATTCTTTGTTTTTTTTCATTTTTCGTCAGTTTTATCAATTTTTGCCTGCATTTAACCATAACTGATATAATTTTGTCGTGTTTTGAATGTTTGCGGATTAAAAGTCCAGTTTTCCGCATTAATTTTTCGAAATTAATTTTTGGAAGACAAATTTACAATTTATTTTTCAAATTTAATTTTTAAAAAAATTTCTAACTTTAATCGTGTTTCTCTGATTTTTTCAAGCGCACAAATTCTACTTCTCACGAAGTATCTGTTAACGATCTTTTATTTTTAAAAAATTTCAAGTAACAATGTCGTCACTATATCCAGATTGGTGGGGTGATTATGAAGATAGAATTTTTAAATAAAGAATTTAGCAAACAACAGCATACAATTAATGAACAAGAGAAGATTATCAAGGAGTTGACAATTGAGAAATTTAAATTTATGACTATGCTGATGCTTATAGGAAGAATTTACAGTCTTTGAAAGATAAAGTTTGTGATCTAGAGAAAAATGATCAAGATCTCCAACAACAACTTTCTGACCTGAAGCCACGAGCTGATCTGAAGATATGTGATTGCGAATCTAAAGCCAGTCTGATGACTTCTTTAGAGGAAAAGAATGCCAAGTTGACAAAGCGGATATCTGATTTTGAACAAGTGATGAAAAAGGGAAGAGAAGAATTTCAGAAAGAAAGAGACGAGATTGAAAAAGAAAGAAAAACTTTTGCAAAAGAGAGAAAAGATTTTGAAAATGAACGAAATACTTTTGCAAATGAACGAAAGATATTTAGACAAAAGTTTTCTGATTTTTCGAAGAAATCAATTGAAGAAAAGAAAGATGTTGAGCTAAAATGTATAAAACTTTCAAAACAAAATTCTGATTTTGAAAAAGTTTTATTTTTAGAAAAGGAAAAGCTTGAGAAAGAGAGAACTAAGTTTGATGCTAAAAGAAAATCTTTTAACGCAAAAAGTGTTTAGCTTTCATTGAAAATATCTGATTTAGAGAAAGAATTAGATATAGAAAGAAAAGAGTTTGAAAAGATGAAAGTTGAAGACTTTAAAGCTAAAAGTGTGAAAGATGTTTATGCAAATGAATGAAAGATTTTTCAAAACGAAATAAGGAAATGACAAGAAAGTTATCTAAGTTAGCTACAGAGTGTATGAAGGAGAAGAAGATTAAGTCTGATATTCAAAGGAAGTTTGATTTGTTGTCCAATGAAAGAAATGTTTTGTCCAACAAAGTTAAGGAACTTGAAGACATTATCTTTAAAGTTGATATTTCAAACCAAGCAAGTCCTGACACAATTGTTCAGACTCCACTTGTAGACTCAACTGATTCTGAATGTTTATTTTAGACGGCTTCAAGTTGAATCTATAATGATGTTCTTCAAAGGGATTTGACAGATCAAAGGGTTTTTCAAAGGATCAGATTCGTCCTTCAAATCTCTTTTATAATAATTCTGTTGATAATTCGGATGCTTCTATTTCAAAGCCTTCAGATAATCTTGTCTTCAAAAGAGTAAAGATGGTTTGGAAAGCAAAAGGTTCTACTCCTGAAAGAAAGACACCAAAATCATCTGTTCCTTCACCTGCGGTGAACAAGAAGAACAATGCTCCTAAAGGTAAGTCTTTTGTTTAACCTAATCTTGTTTATTCTGCAAATCATTTGATTAGGTTGGCACAAACACAAATTTGTTGTTCTTATTGTGGAACTCATGATTTTGTTAAGCAAGAAAATGTACAATTTTGGTATGGTACTTATAACATTTCTTAAAAAAGAACTGCATTTAACAAGCCAGGACCCATGTTCCGTTGGGTACCAAAATCAACTTAATCTGTTTTGCAGGTTCATCATGTGTAGTGCATAATGCCCAATTACTACCAAACACATGACTGGAAAACGGAAGGGAAGTGTGCAATTTGAAGAAGAGTACCTATGCTGAAATATATGCGTAATTTAAGGGGGAGAAATTCTAACTTTTTGATATATCTGGGCTTATTGATATATTTTCTATATATACGACATTGATTTCTGATCATTTTAGATCAGGACTCGTTCTTCAACGACATTGACTTTTGATAATTTTAGATCACGACTCGTTCTTCAACGACATTGACTTCTGATCATTTCAGATCAAGACTCGTTCTTCAACGACATTGACTTCTGATCATTTCAGATTAGGACTCGTTCTTCAACGACATTGACTTCTGATCAATTCAGATCATGACTCGTTCTTCAACGACATTGACTTATGATCATTTCAGATCAGGAGTCGTTCTTCAACAACATTGACTTCTAATCATTTCAGATCAGGACTCGTTATTCAACGACATTGACTTCTGATTATTTCAGATCAGGACTCGTTCTTAAATGTTTTTGACTTCTAAACACATCAGTGTAGAACTCGTAATTCATTGTTTTTGACTTTTATTGTTACATATACTGATTTATTTCAATTAAGATTATGTTCAGATTTTGAGGGAGAGCTTATCTGGTTTTTATATGATTTGAGGGGGAGCTTAAGCATTTGATTGTAAGTATCTTCTAAACTTAATCTGAGATTGTTTGAAAGAAGGACAACTTTCAAGCATGAAAAATGTGTTCTTAAATGTTCAAACCACATCTCTAATTCAAAAAGATTTTTTAATTTTAGAAGTGTGATTTTAAATGTTTTTCATGAATATCTTGGATTACATCATTATTTCTGACCGTGTGTTTCCAAAAATTAATACTTGCGTATTATCTTTTCTATATTTTCAAGTATTCATACACACTGATACAGGTTCTTATTGACTTTGTTATTACATGTCTCAAAATGAAACATTTTTCGATAGTAGTACTCCCGTTTGTATTCTTAGTTGTTGAGCATCATATATTTTTTCAGCGTGAGAAATTAAACGTTTCATTCAAAGATTGTTTATATTAACAAAATTCTAATTCTTTGATACCCTAATTCGTCATGATTATCTTTCATATTTGATCTGATTGATACATTGTCAGATTCTCAAACAAGTCTTTTGAATTCATTTCATTCAATATTCTTGTTGTGAGAAATCTTCATTGTTCCAATGCTCAAATATTTCATGATATTTTTTAGGAGCATACATTCTGGTGACTATGTTATTCAACTACTGATTCATATTTGTTCACGCTAAACTGTTGAACAACGCAAATTTTTTGGACAAATTTCATGGGAATCAATGTGAAATCATAAAGAACTTCTATGGATTCACGTTAACCAGTGTTTCATACCCAAGAAGTTATCCTTGAGTGATTGAGGGGTGAGGGGTCTACATCAAAGAGTGAGGAAGATAACTCATCCGATTGAGTAATCTCATTGTGCTGAGGTAAAATGTAAATGAGAGTTTGGGTAGAAATGAGCGGATTCAAAACATAAAGAGGGTGTGAGAACATAGTTAAAAGAATAAGAGAACTCTGCACCAACCACTTTCTGAGCTGGGCAACCACATTACTGA
Organism: Saussurea involucrata; assembly: GCA_033807775.1. NCBI lineage: Eukaryota > Viridiplantae > Streptophyta > Magnoliopsida > Asterales > Asteraceae > Saussurea > Saussurea involucrata. Next base: position 66,032,970 of record CM066325.1, read on the forward strand.
TTGGTTCACATTCTTTGGTTACCATCTTTGAAACAAACAATGAGCCCATGCCAACTCTTGCTTTAACCCCACCAGCTACTCATTTCTTTCTCAACTAAGAAATGTTTCAATTTTCTTGGGGACACAACATATAATCTATCTAATCTTCATTCGGAAGGTTTGTATATTGAAAAAGAAGGAAGTTTGCCCCACCTTGTCACTTCAATTATGCACATTGAGTATGTGGAAAACTTGTTGTTGTCTCAACAGTTTACACAATTTCAGCTTATCTATTATTCAAGCATAAGTTGCTTCAATCATTGCTACACTATGATAACGCCACTTTTTGGCGTTATTTTTAGTGCTCAAACCAATGAGATTGGCTTGTATTCAAGTAAAAAGGCGTGTATTTTACGGTTTATCTAGTGATTTATACAGGTTATCTAAAAGGCGGTAATCCTCGAGAAAAGAAGCTAAAAAGGGCCCAAAACGAGTCCAAACGAAGCCTAACGGAAGCCCAAAAGTCAAGCCCAAGACCCGCAACCGAACCAGGACCCGATCCGCGAACCAGAAATCGACCCACGCAGCAAAAAGCATACGCGCGACTTGCCACGCGACTTGCAAGTCGCGTAACCCACTGTTTGACGATTTTAAGCTGTTAATTTCGGGATTTAGGTCATTCATTCGATACACAACTTTCACACGACGGCGAGGGGCGATTTTGGGGCGACTTCTGGAGACTTTTCGGAGCTTTCAAAGTCACGATCGAGAGCCGATCAAGGAGACGTTCAACACGCGAAGTAGAGACGAGCACGAGAGAAGGGAGTTCATCATCTTACCTTTCACGATTTCCTCTTTTACGCTTAATCATGTTTACATACACCTTCGCATCTATTTCTCTTGTGTTTGAATCCACCACCGACATGAACTAACCGGTTCGTGTTGGGGGTTGGAATGAATTCGGTTTATTAAGCATGTAAACAAACGATTTGAACTTTTATCATTTTTCCTTAATTAATGAAGCATGTGATTTCGTTCTTAATGCTTTTGTGAATTTGGCCAATTTACAATTGATTTGTTGTTAGTAATTAAGTTCGAGAGAATTGATTGCTATTCAGAATTAGGAATTGCATATCTAAAGTCCGAAAGGTGATAGAGATATACCGAGTAAGCTTTAGTCCCAATTAAACCGTTAGGTTGATATCGAGGGATAAAATATAGCCAGTTTAAACATAAATCGTGTACTTAATGTGTTTTGGAATCCATAGGTGAGATCGAGAGATTAAACTTATCCTTTTCAAAATAAAACCCGTTGTTGTTCGAAAGAGAACGACAGTGATCTTAAAAGATTTGGGAATCATTAAGGGGATTAACTGGTAACTATTTTGAGTCAGTTGTTTGCATGTGTAGAACCTGAGGATTTCCAACCCTCAACTTCTCTCTTTATCGAAGTTTCCAAGTCGTTTACTGTTTCGTTGTGATTTCGTATTCGTTGCAATTAAGTAGTTTTAAATCAAACCAATCTTCCAATATTCGACAGTTCAGTTAATAGAGCTTGTAGTAATTGTGATACTTAGTTCCTAGTTCCCGTGGATTCGATACTCGTACTTACCGTACGTTATTACTTGATTTCGACACCATACACTTGCGGTTAGATTTAGGGGGGTGTTAACCCTCCCTATCAAGTTTTTGGCGCTGTTGTCGGGGAACTAGTTGCAACTAATAGCACTACCAGCTATAAGCGCTATTAGATTGGACATTTTTTTTATCTTTTCGTTGTTTTATTCCATCACTTTCAGTTTTTGGATCACTAATCTCGCTTACTTTCTTTCAGGTACTAATTGGTTTATGCCAAGGACGGCCCGAGGGAAGGGAATCGAACAATTTGATCCGGAGATCGAAAGAACCGCTCGTCGGCTGCGTAAGGAAGCTAAAGCTAAAAGAAATCTAAGGTTCGAGATGTCCGACGACGAGAGACCTCCTCGAAATGACCCACCACCACCTCCGGAAAGACGCCCTATGCGGTCGTTTGCCGACCCGAATGTGGCAGCGGCCCGCATAGGCATTCAAGCACCAACCACCACGGCTAATTACTTTGAGATCAAGCCAAACACCATCGTGATGGTGCAACAAAACCAATATGGAGGAGCACCGACCAAAGATCCTCATGCACACCTCCGTGCATTCGAGAGGATTTGCAGCCCCTTCAAGATTAATGGCATGAACGAGGATGTCATCAAGCTAAGGCTATTCAGCTTCTCACTCAAGGGTAGAGCTGAAATTTGGATAGAGGGTTTGCCAGCCGATCAGATCACTACATCGGCAGACCTGAAAGCTGCATTTCTACAGAAATTCTTCCCACCGGGAAGAACTGCTCAATTGATGGCTGATATCACCCATTTCGCTCAGTGGGACCAAGAAACGTTGTACGAGGCTTGGGAACGTTACAAGGAAATGATCAAGAAATGTCCTCATCATGGCTTGCAAGGTTGGGTCATCATCCAAACCTTCTACAGTGGACTCCACCCGCAATTTAAGAACGACATCACAACTGCGGCGGGTGGAGCATTAATGGATAAGTCTTATGAGGAAGCGTGTGAGCTGATCGAGAATCTGGCTGAACATAGTTTTACTACTCCACGATCCGATGTTAGAAGAGTAGCAAGTGTGCAGGAAAGTAGTGAGCTGAATGAACTGAAAGCTCAACTAGCCTTTATCACGAATCATCTGAATAGAGGTAATCCGGGAGAACCTGATCAGGTTCAGTTTGTGCAAAACCGGAACCAGTCGAGGAACGATCCTTTCGCAAACACCTATAATGAAGGGTGGAAAAAGCACCCTAATCTTTCATGGGGTCAACCTCAACAACAACCAGGTAATTCGTCTAACTCTTTTAATTCTTCTCATACTAACAATGCTTACCGTCCTCCAGGTTTCAACCAAAGGAACGAAGGACCATCCGGAGAGAAGAAGTCGGGACTTGAGGACATGATGATGAAGTTCATGACGAAGATGGAAAGCACAGTTGAGGGATTAGCGAGCACGGTGAGTACAGTCAAAGCTGCAACCGATCAGAATACAGCTTCAATTAAGATTCTCGAGAGGCAAGTGGGGCAGATTAGTGAAGCTCTACAAAACCGACCTCCTGGAACCTTTCCCAGTCAAACCGAAAGGACTAACCGGGAAACATGCAATGCCATTTATCTGAGAAATGGCAAGGAGCTGAATGGAGAGCCATTACGAGAGTCGTCATCAAGGGAGACCGGTCCGAAAGAGAAAGAGATCGAGAGCATTAAAGTGACTGGACTAAAAGCTGATAAAGAGTGTGCAATCAAAGAGAACTCGGAGGGTGAAGAGAGCAAGCAGTGTGAAGAGAACAAGCTAAAGCAACCACCGGTCAAGCTGGAAATTCCGAGAGTGCCATACCCGAATAGACTGAAAGCAAATAAGGACGATGTTAATTTTTCGAAATTTATTGATGTATTTAAAAAACTAACTATTAACATCCCTTTTGCAGGTGCCTTAGCACAAATGCCCTCTTACATGAAGTTCATGAAAGAGATCTTATCCAAGAAGAGGGCAATCGACCACCAGTCTACAGTTGCACTTACTGAGGAGTGCAGCGCGATCATTCGGAACAAGCTTCCCCCGCAGCTTAAAGATCCAGGGAGTTTTTCTATCCCTATTCAAATTGGGAAGTTTTCTTTTAATAAAGTATTATGTGATTTAGGGGCGAGTATTAACTTAATGCCTCTCTCTATTTTCAGGAAACTCGGATTGGGGGAAGTGAGCCCAACATACATGACGCTGAAGCTCGCAGATAGATCAATCGTGTACCCGTACGGAGTAGTGGAGGATGTGCTGATCAAGGTCGGGAAGTTCTACTTCCCGGTGGACTTTGTGGTGCTGGATATCGATGAAGATGAAGAAGTTCCGCTTATTTTGGGAAGATCATTTTTAGCCACGGGCCGAGCGTTGATAGATGTGGATGAAGGAGAGATAACATTTAGAGTCGGTGGCGAAAAGGTAAATTTCAAAATGTTCGAGAAGGTGCGAGGACGAATAAAAGAAACTGCGAAGAATCGCAAGTGTGGGCGATCCAATTCTGCGGACACCGAGCCAAGCTGAGAGCCACACAGTCATGCCACGACTTTAAATACAGTGCTGGGTGGGAGGCAACCCACCAAGATTTGCGTTTTCTTTTATTTCCAGTTTTGAGTGTGTTTTAATTAAAAAAAATATGTGAAAAATCGAAAAATGAAAAAGTGAAACAGAGGCTTACGCGACTTGTGCCGCGGCTTACAAGCCGCGTGCCAAGTCGCGGGGCCTTCTGTTTGGTTTTCAGTTTTTTGCGTTGTGTGTTTCATTCTTCGTTTTCTTTCGCTCTCTTTTGCTTGTTTAGTTTGTTTTTGCATAGTTCCCTTCCCCGCCATCCCCGATGTCTTCCAACTGGGCGTTCCAATCTTTAAGAGGATCCTATGCGTCCGGGCAAACAGGTACGCTCTCAACTTTGTCTGTTTAACGAGTGGTGTATGATGTATGGTCTGTATTAGTTAAGCGAGATGCCACAAACCTAAGTTTCACTTAGGTTTGGGGTGCCTCATTTTTCATCATCTACACACTCAACTTTTTTACCCTGTGCAAACCTCGGTTTCACCGAGGTTTGGGGTTGGCTTTTATTTGGCAAACCTAGTCCACGGCCTAGGTTTGGGGTGCCCATATTAGAAACTTTGGGATTCCTTTTTGATGTTTTGTAATGCCTTGCCCGTCCTTTTGATAACTGTAATAACTGCACAATGATTCGAGTCGCATCGCCTACGACTTTACTTGCACATTGGGGACAATGTGTGGGTAAGGTTTGGGGTTGCCCAATCGGGCCCAAGTTATGCACGTAGATTTACTGCACTTCTGAGTGTCTAGATCATAATAGCTAATTTTTTTTGTTTTGAATGATTGAGACCAACCATTGTGGGAAGAATCTTGTGATAGTGACGTGACCGTTAGGGAAGGACCGGGAAAGGACATGACTAGGGACATTAGTGGAGACCACCCGATAGTGAGTTTTGAGCCTAAAGACGTTTTTCATTTTGAGGGATTCATACACGTAAGTCATATACACTTTTTCGAATTCCTTGTCGTGAACGTAGAATGATCTCGCTACATTATTGCATTGAGTAGCAAAGACGAACATCGGGATATTAGGTAAGGGTATAGTAGACCATATCGTGTGGACCTTAAGATATGATTCCAGGCATTATGTGTTTTATTTTAAACCATTTTTAGCTATCGTTCCCTTTCACCCTTTTGTGTGTATCCATAGCACTTTTGCATCCAAACACGCACCTTATTCGTTTCTAAACCTACCAGTACACCTTCAGCCAAAAGCCTTAGCCAACCCTATCCGAAAGTGTGTCAATCGGAAGCAGTAATGAACTACTAGAGATAGAGCAGAAAAGAAAGAATTCCGGCCAATCATGAGAATAAAATGGGTCAATGTAACCCGAGAAATAGAAAAGATAGAAAAGAGGGCCAATGATGCCCCAAACAAATAAAGAGGACCAATGAAGTCCCAACTGAAAAAAAAATTTAAATACAGTTAGTCAGATAGTATTTATAGCAGCTGAATAAGAGAGTCAAAGCGACTCCAATAGTGACAAAGAGGGCCAAATGATAGAGGCTGAAGTAGAGAAGTTCGGAACTGCCAATGATTGACACGCGGAGGATTTTTGAACCATTTTACCCTTCGTTTCTCAGCCATAGCCCTAGCCCATTACAACCCTTGTAAAGACCTGGATGATCTTTTGGATGATGTGATTACGGTATACGACCACCCTCATCGATATTCCCTGTCTTGCTACTTGACTCCTTCGGAGATCAAATTTTTGGACAATTGTGCGTCTTTCCTTAGAGTTGTCATGTAATAATTTGAGTATTCTTGTACATAACCTCCTTAAACATGACAACACGAGCGATAACCTAGGTTCGAGTGCAAAGAGAGTATCCCGTGAGGTAGGGTCGAGGCAAAATGTTTTCCCTAGTATGTTTGGACCTAGTCTAACCCGAACGTAATCGGAACAGTCACGAGTTCAACTCCCAATGGAAGGTCATAGATCAAACGAAATAAGAATGAGGCGAGAGTGAGATAGATATTCACGGGTATGGGAAATCACCGATGCACCACTTGGTACCGATTGGAAATTGTGCAGTTATTATTTTTATTATTTCGCTTATGTGTGCTTTATTTCTATTTTATCGCTAATTTTCTTGGGGACAAGCAACGCTCGGTTTGGGGTTGTTGATAACGCCACTTTTTGGCGTTATTTTCAGTGCTCAAACCAATGAGATTGGCTTGTATTCAAGTAAAAAGGCGTGTATTTTACGGTTTATCTAGTGATTTATACAGGTTATCTAAAAGGCGGTAATCCTCGAGAAAAGAAGCTAAAAAGAGCCCAAAACGAGTCCAAACGAAGCCTAACGGAAGCCCAAAAGTCAAGCCAAAGACCCGCAACCGAACCAGGACCCGATCCGCGAACCAGAAATTGACCCACGCAGCAAAAAGCATACGCGCGACTTGCCACGCGACTTGCAAGTCGCGTGGTAGGTCGAGTAACCCACTGTTTGACGATTTTAAGCTGTTAATTTCGGGATTTAGGTCATTCATTCGATATGCAACTTTCACACGACGGCGAGGGGCGATTTTGGGGCGACTTCTGAAGACTTTTCGGAGCTTTCAAGGTCACGATCGAGAGCCGATCAAGGAGACGTTCAACACGCGAAGTAGAGACGAGCACGAGAGAAGGGAGTTCATCATCTTACCTTTCACGATTTCATCTTTTACGCTTAATCATGTTTACATACACCTTCGCATCTATTTCTCTTGTGTTTGAATCCACCACCGACATGAACTAACCGGTTCGTGTTGGGGGTTGGAATGAATTCGGTTTATTAAGCATGTAAACAAACGATTTGAACTTTTATCAGTTTTCCTTAATTAATGAAGCATGTGATTTCGTTCTTAATGCTTTTGTGAATTTGGCCAATTTACAATTGATTTGTTGTTAGTAATTAAGTTCGAGAGAATTGATTGCTATTCAGAATTAGGAATTGCATGTCTAAAGTCCGAAAGGTGATAGAGATATACCGAGTAAGCTTTAGTCCCAATTAAACCGTTAGGTTGATATTGAGAGATAAAATCTAGCCAGTTTAAACATAAATCGTGTACTTAATGTGTTTTGGAATCCATAGGTGAGATCGAGAGATTAAACTTATCCTTTTCAAAATAAAACCCGTTGTTGTTCGAAAGAGAACGACGGTGATCTTAAAAGATTTGGGAATCATTAAGGGGATTAACTGGTAACTGTTTTGAGTCAGTTGTTTGCATGTGTAGAACCTGAGGATTTCCAACCCTCAACTTCTCTCTTTATCGAAGTTTCCAAGTCGTTTACTGTTTCGTTGTGATTTCGTATTCGTTGCAATTAAGTAATTTTAAATCAAACCAATCTTCCAATATTCGACAGTTCAGTTAATAGAGCTTGTAGTAATTGTGATACTTAGTTCCTAGTTCCTGTGGATTCGATACTCGTACTTACCGTACATTATTACTTGATTTCGACACCGTACACTTGCAGTTAGATTTAGGGGGGTGTTAACCCGCCCTATCACACTAGCACGTACACAGATGGAATATGTTTTCTGGTCATAACGTTCATAGAAATTCCATTGTGTTTTTCGATGATTTAATGGAAGCCCTAGAGGAGTGAGCATCAAAAAGCTCCTTTCTAAAGTGCATTCGATGTACTAAGTGGCTTTGTGCAGCTTACAGACATTTTAACTGTTTCATTCGTTGATTTAGGGTTACAACTTTCGTATTATCTGAATTTGAAAAGATTCGGATAAACATTTTTTTGGAATTGACGGTTAAACAGTTCAAGAAGTGGAAATTGTTTCTGGTACTCAAAGAGAATGCTGAAATTGAAAAGAGTTTGATGATCATGATGCTCACAATCATCAAAAAGGGGAAGAAATATCAAACAGAAGAAAAGGTGGAGATAGTTTGAAGATTTCAATTTTCGACTGAAAAGGTGGTATTTGTTAAAGTCAAGAAGCTTGAGATAACAAGTCAAGATGTTTTGAGATGTTCAAAGAAAGGTTAATGTTCAGAGATCATTATTGTTCAAAAGATGATGATACAAAGACAGTTCATCAAAGACACTTCATCAAAGACACTTCGTACTTAAAGATCTATCAAGAATGTTTTTAAACTCGAAGCCAATTAAACCCCAAAGCCAGTTCATGATCTAAGACTGATGATATTTGTGAGTTCCAGATTCGTGAAACAAACTGTTGAAATCAATAGATGTAGAACAAGACAATATGATTTCCAATGGCCATCCAATTACTTTCAATATTGAGAGAGAATTACAATAAGCATATGAAAGTGAAAAAGACAACTCGCTTATTTTTCTAAGCTAATCAACTTTAAATACTCTGGGCCCATGGCTACAAGCCCATGGCCCGTTTACACAAAATAAGGCTCAAATTACAGAAATAACATATTAGCCCTTGAACTTCTATTCAAAATAATTTGACCCTGCAGGTTCCCAGATTCACGTTGCATCACAATAATGGTAAGAAAATAGACAGCGAAAGCATATTAAATAAAGCCATTAATGTGAGTGATTGTGTAAACGATATAATAATTGTGAGTATCAAATATAGAACAGTAATAATGATAACAAGATCAAGTATAAAAGCTGCTCATATATTGATAATGAATCACACCAAGAACACGTTCAAGTGTGTGTTCGGAAATATCACAGGACACAATATCGTACGAAGATAGTGCTATGGAATACTGCAGTGTGTGCTTTTATAATTGTGGAAAACTATTCTTCCAAAAGCTTACAATCGTTTGTTCCACCACCTCACTATTTATAGCCCTGATAAAGTGTAGACAGTGTACTATCGTGCCCTGGAATGACACGTGGAAAGTGTGTCTCCTTTCTTTAGGGCATACGTGGAAAGTATGGACACGTGTCTGACACTTAGGATTTCGTACGAGACTTAGGCACCACAAAGGTCTTCACTTCACCAGAGATCATTAGACCAGAGCTCAGTTTGTCTTTGGGTATGAACAGTTCTTCTGTTGATCTTCTGCCAGAGCTCTGTTGGTTCCACCAGAAATCTGTTGAGTTCTGTTGGTCTTCTTGATGAGTTTCTTCTAAGTCTTCTGCTTGATCTCTGTTGGTCTTCTGACTTGATAATATTTTCAATACTTTTACATAAGAGATACTTGGGGCTAACAATCTCCCCCTAAGTATTGAAAATAAAAATTTACAAACTTGCAGAGATATAAACAAAAAGACAGAGAATTGACCTCTGTGATCCTTTCACTATTCTTCTGAGATATTACAATACAGAGTAAAAGAATAAGTACATTTAGGCATAATTATCTCCCCTTAGGATCTTGTCGAATCTTCTAATCAGCTCACGGAAGTCCATCAAAAGATCTATCTGTTCGATGCAGAGCCTCAGTTGCTCTTCTGGACACTTCTCTCTTGGGAGATTCTGAATTATGTTCTTGAGATACACCAGCGACTCACTTGAGTACTTGTGGGCTTCAGATATTCTGATGGCCTTCTTGATCTTCTTCTGTCGGCAGATGAAGACTGGAGGATATCCAACTACGGTTCCAGTCCTGTAGTGGCCATAACCCTCAAGGTTTTCATTTGGAGGTGCAATCGCTAGTTTCTCAACTTCGAACTCTATGCCTAGCTGAAAATCAATCGGAATTATGAGATTAATGTGCTCTTGCATAGCGAATCGAACTTCTGGTAGAGCAGTTCTTGCAGGTTTGAATATGTATTAGAAGTTTAAGCAGTAGGCGTGGAGCATGATCAGATCGTACGGATTTAGAAGCACAAGATCGTTGTCGTTGAAGTATTCGTTCTTGCCTTCTGTTGATTCAACAGTGTACTCATGGTACACAACTCTGTCATGTTGGAATTTCCTATGCTTGATGTCTAAGATCCTGCGGATACCGAAGTTTATGTTTATGGCTTTGTTCAGATTAGACTTGGTTTGTATGAACTTTAGCCTTGCATCTTGGATTGTGTTTATTCGGATGGGGTTGAGGTAAGGGTTGATGGGTTTGGCATTGACAGGAATGATGTCTCTGTCAGCATAGAGAAAACCAAATAATTCATCTAAGGATGGTTTCTCGGTGTGTTGGGTTGATGTTTCTGGGTTCTGTTCTGGCTGAATGGGGTTCTGATCTTCATGGGTTTCAGCCATAAGAATGTCAACGTGTTCTAGCACGGGCTCTTGAGTAGCTTGGGTTTGAACTTGGGGTTGGGCTTGGCTTATTTGTTCATCAGCAGAGAATGGGTCTGTTCTCTCTGTTTCGGTTCTGGGAGAAGTAGGAGGGGTGTCTAATATGATAATCTCTGGTGGTTGTTGAGTTGAAGGTTCTGGTGATTTGATGACTCGATCTTTGAACATGTACTCGAACACAACCATAGTCATCTCTGACGTCTCTTCTGTTATCCCCTTATCTCCTTTCTCAGCCTCTTCCTCTGTTACTTTCCCTTTCCCCTTGTTCTTTTCTGTCTCTGACCCTTCTGTCCCTTTCTCCTTCTCTTTCTCTTTCTCTTTCTCTTTTTCCTTCTCCCCCTTTTGTTGTTCTGCGGACTCACCCATCTGATTGTCTGAATTACCTTCTCGTGCATCGTGGAAGTCATCATCATCATCTTCATCATCAGAGAATGCAATTCCAGTATTAGGTGAGGCAGGAACAACAAACTTAGGTCGTTTACTTGATGGTTCGCCTTCTGGTGCTCCTTCTGCAGGTCGTTTCTGTGTGGCAGTCTGTAGGATTGCATCTGTGAAGATGGTGACAGCCTTTCTCAATGTATCTTCGACTTCTGTTGCGGCAGTTCTGATCTCATCTACTTGACTCTCAAAGTTAACTTTGTGAGTGTCAAGAGATGCTTGCACATGTCGTTCTGTTGCCTGGGCTTTCATCACAAACTTTGAAGAAATCGTCATCATCCGGCTAAGAACTGATTTGCGAAATTCTCCCATTTGGCCAACTGACATGGGTCGGTCATTGGGGTTTGGGTTGGAGATGTTGAGCAGAATAGCTGATGATGTCATGGCTTCTTTGATGGATTCCTTAACAGAGTTATTGATGAGCTATGTCAAGGTTCTGACGTTTGATTATGATAGAATAACTGTAGGGATGGGCAGGGTTCTGTTCATTGTAGCTGTATGATTCTCTCTCATAAGTCTATTCAGCTTTGTAAGCTCTGTCGAAGTCTTTGTTGTTTCCTCTGCTTTGACCCTTTCAGCTTCTGTTCTGGCTCTTTCGACATCAATATACTTCTGTTGTAACTCTGCATATTTATTTGTTAATCTTTGCAGTTCTTCTTTAAGAGAAACATTTTCCTGGCGGATCAACTCCTCCTTCTGTGCTTTAATAAGTTTATACTCATTCAAGGAGTTGTTGATACTATCACAGAAGCTTGTGAACTCTGCTTTTGTGACAGTTTCAACGGGGGTAACCCTGACTCCAACAGATGGATTCAGTTCAACCTCGAGTTCAGAGGTGCCTCTCTGAAGAGTTGCGTTTATGTTGGCTCTTGGAGGACTTCTACCCGATCCTCGATGAACTGTTTGAACAGAAACATCTACAAGTATTCTGATCTCGATTTCCTCCTCCAGCTCAGTTTTTGGTGAAGGGAATCGGATGTGATGAGAAGAGTTCGGATCAAGCAAAATCTTCCCTTGTTCAACTAAGGTCTCCCATTGTCCCTGAGTCGGACAGAGGCTACGTGAGATGCGAAAGATCTCAGGTTTGTGACAAGTCTATATGAGCCACAGAGGCATCATCGTGTGGAGGTGACCTATTGATGTTCTGGGGCAAAGGAACATTATTACCAAAAATAGATTCCCCAGGTATGTGCGTACCAGAGGCATGAAGAGTCGCCTCTGGCGGTTCTTGCTTGTTAGGGTTCGAGGTGTGCACCTCTGTTTCAATATTCCTTTGGTCTTGATCACTAGGAAAAGTTAATGTGGCAGCACTGGGAATTGGGCTTTGGAATCTCACATGTGTGTTCAAAATTTGAACATCTTCTTCTAAGCTCGCATTTTCCTCGGCTCCTAGGGGTATAGCATTTTCCTCTTGTTCACTCTCTAACACATGTACCTTACGCTTACCAGAAGAGGGCGATCTCTCTGCCACCTGTTCTGTAGCTTCCTTTTCTTCCTCATGAACAACCTCCATAGTGGATGCTCTGTTCTGTACTTCCTCCTCCATCACTCTAGAGGAAGACCCCACTTCGGGTACTCTTGCCTCTGGTCTGTTAACTTCTTCTCCTATTTCCTCATTCAAACTCTCTAATGAAGGCTCAAATCCTAAGTATGCTGGGGTTCTCACCTCAGGTTCTTGAGGTTGAGCAGCAGTATTATAGTTTTGGATAGAGAGGTGTTCTGGATGAATAAGGGCAAGCATTGTACCTGGAACTCTTCTGATGAAGGGATGTTCACCTGAAGTCGTGGGTTGGAATTTTGACATGACCCAAATAGGTGTAGGATTTCCTTGTTGAGTTAACTGCAATAATGGGAAGGCTTCTCGGATTACCAGACTTATAAAACGAGGAAACCTTATTGATTTCAAATACTTGTGGACTCCAACTTCTCCACCTATGGCTAGAGCATTTGTTTTGGTATTCACAACATAAAGGATTTTGGCATAATCGAAGTTTCTGTTGAAGAATAACCCATACATGATTTGTAGAATCTCTGTGCTTGTTTGTTGGTTCCTTTTCGCTTAAACAATGATTATTCTTTCAGTTTAGTTCAGATAGGTTTATATTGCGGAAGCGTATTTAATGAACTGAAAGAAATGCTAAGATAGAAGAACACACAATACCAAATAAGTAGGGGTGAGCAAAACCCGACCGACCGACCCGATTGGTCCGAACCCGAAAATAGACCGAACCCGAACATGGTAATCGGGTAAATCGGATCGGGGCGGGTGGGGGATTTTTCAGGCCGAACCCACCCGAAACCCGAACTATATATATATATATATATATATATATATATATATATTTTTTCTTAAATATTATTTATATTTTATATTTGATAAATTGTACTACTGTTTTTAGCTGCATTTATAGTAACCATTGCAAAGCTAAATCAATATCTTGATGATGGTGACTTTTAATGTAGATTTTGGATCCATCTTGTTTCTTTTATGCATTCAAGGGGTTTCTTAGAGCTTAAACAAACTACACTTTAATGTTTCTCCATATGCGTAGTTCAGTTAACACCCTGTACACAAGATGGGTGTAATGGAGATGCATTTTTGATGTTTGAGGAATATGACTAGAAACAATGACACAAATGGTTTCCTTTAAATCTTATTGCATACTGGGCCTTGGATCTGGCCCAACCCGCCCAACCCGAACCGCCCAACCCGAAACCCGAATTAACCCGAAACCCGAAACTCGAGATACATTATGGGCAGGTTTCGGGGCCTGAATCCCCCACCCGAACCTGATCGAGTTGGCACTATTTTGGCCTGAACCGCCCGACCCGCCCGATTGCTCACCCCTACAAATAAGTAATGAAGATGACATATAAATATCTCAAAGGTTACTGTATTTGATATTATCAAGAACACCAAGAACATAACAAGAAATCTGCTGGTGTGTGTGTTTGTGCGTAGCTTAATATCTGATTCTTGTTAATAGAAGAACTCAACATGAGTCTTCTATTTATACTACTACAAAGGGGACATACTTTAGACAATAAGGACTGATCTATAGTAGACAGGATCGTATGAATAGTAGCAGGTACTGCATGCATTAAATGCGCCGATATCAACTTGGTACTGAGCCCTATAAGAGTTTGACACGTGGAGGTTGTCAGGGCACTCCTCGTACAAGTGGATGAACGGATCCTGGAACAGTAGAAAGATATTTGTTGATTTCTTCTAAGTCTTTAGTATACCGCAGAGGCTCTGTCAAGGGTGACAGAGGTTTTGCGGCTCGGTCCTCTGTGAGCAGTCTTCTGTCGATTCTTGCCTTCGGTCTTCTTGGTGTCTCGGCAGAGCCTCTGTTGGAGGTTTCTATACTTAGCCTATTTTTCACTACTTTCATAAACAGAAAGATTTGAGCTAACAATCTCCCCTAAGTAGTGAAAAATGAAAAATTGAAAAGTACATGGATTTTTAGGCTAAGTACATACTAAGAACACTTTTCTTTTCACATTTGATTATGCCAGAGGCATTTACATATGATTGTATTTGAAAAGAAAAATTACAGAGGATTTGTTTGATTGACTCAGACGTTGGCATCTTTGAAGTCGTTATAACTTCTGCGGTCGAGTCCTTCCTTTATAAGCTCGTGATAGAAACTGATGCAGAGTTTTCTGAAGTTGATTGTTGCATCGATGATCTCTATCAGTCTGTCGGCCAGGCTTTGATCTATGAGCTCTGTTCCTCTATTCTCTACTTGGATCGCTCTGAACTCTGTCAAAGTACTTGTTGCGTACTTCTGACAGTCCATCTCTACGAACAATCTTGATCTTCCCGCAGGATCTTGAAACACTAACCCGACCCTTGGTGATGTGATGATTGAGTTTGGTACAGTAGAGGAAGGGCAGTAGTCTTCTGGAGGTTGAACAACCAAGTTCTTCACTCCAAGGTCTCTAGCTAGTTGGAAATCAACCATGCTGTATAGCAGAAGCTTCTCGCCTATGGCCTTTCTGATCACCCTGTAGGCTCTGTGAACTGGATCGGTTGTGAAGTTCTTTTTCGTCCAGTCCAGAAGATCAGGTAGGTCATAAAGATTTAGATTCCTAAGATCCGCATCAGAGAATTGGTTCTCGAATTTGTCCTCTCTTTTGACCTTGTAGATGTTGTAAGAGACCTTAGGCCAGGTTCTGGTTTTAGAGAACATACAGTAGATGACCTTGATGATTTTGGAGGATGAGAAGACTTCGTATTTTGGCTTGGGATTTGTTTTGGTGAAGAGGTTTTCAAGGTCAGCACGGAAATCAGGATCTTGAATGGTTGGTGCCGTTTGATCTATGCTCATTCTGCTGTATAAGTACCTGTATACTACCTCTTCCATTTGTGGTGGTGGTGGTTGAGGCAATGTTTTGCGTAGAGCATCTAATTTGTTCTTAACTTCTGCCACTCGATCTTCTGTAGGAGGTGCCTTTGGATCCAGAACAGGAATGTTTGACAGAGGTGTAGCGCCGAAAGCCCAGTCTTCTTCTTCAGGCTTTGGTGTTATATACGTATCGAAAGGGCTCTTCATCAGTTTTTCTGTCGAAGGTTGATGCTTGGGCTTTTTCTTCTGCGGTTCTTCTGTCATAATCCCTTTGCCTTTGTCTTTCGTCGTTGGTTTGTCTTCTTGTAGAGATGGGGTATCCTCTGTGGGTTTTAGCTTTTGAGCTTCAGAGGGTTTGGTTGTAGGAGGTTCTGTGGGGGTTGCCTCTGTTGGTTTTGACACTTGAGTTTCTGAAGGCTTGATTGGTGATTTGGGTTCTGTTGGAGAGGCTTCAGGTGTTTTGCTCAGATATTTTCTCTGTTTTTGAGCAATGGTTTTGATTCTTGGGTTGGTTTTAGGTGTTGGGGAAGGTAGTTCTTCTTCAGAAGATGTCAAAATTTGGAAGTTTTCTTGGGTTTGGACATCTTCTCTGAATACAGAGGGGAATTCCACAGAGGTGGTTATTGTCTCTGTGGACTGTTGTTGTGTTCCTCCTTGGGTTTGAGTTGGAGGTGCTTGAGATATAGGTTCTGCGGATACCGGTGGAGCTTGTATACCTCTGCTGGTAGTTTCTTCCCTTCCTTTCTCCCCCTCAGGATGATCTGGTGGGCTATCAGAGTCATCACCAGAGTCATCCTGACCCTTGTCTGAAGTACCCTATGTTCTGCACGAAGCTTTAGGTTTCTTTGGCGGAACAGCTCCTGCAGCGATCATCTTGGCGCATAAATCATCACAGAGGCCGAAGAGTGTTTGAACCTCTGCTTCTGTGTTGAAGTGCATTCTGCCGACGCTCTTCTGGAAGTCTTTAACATAATTTGCGTTGGCGGCAGTGAAGGCGACTATTACTTCTGTGACTTGATTAATTACCCCTTGCCCAAGCTCTAGTCATGTAGTCAGAAGGCTTCATGGCCAGAGTTTCTTGCAGAGTCTTTTCCCGAACTTGTTCTAATGCCTTCTTTAGATCTTCAGGTGTAAGGCCCTTAGAAGCGGAGGATTGCTCTTTCAGCTTTTGAAGGAAATGCTTGACAGATTCTTTGAAGGCAGAGGTAGCGGCTTTTCCGAATTCAGTAGCGGCATAAGTAGCAGTGGTGGTAGCAGTTGACTTCATCTGGGTTACGGCATTTTGCACCTCTGTGGACAGGTTGTCTATTTTGGTGTTCAGATCAAGGATTGCCCTGGATGTTGTTTCTGCAAATGATTTGAAAGAGCTTTGCAACTCCTTCAATGTATTGTCCACAGAGGTGACAAGGGTTTGGAACTCATCCCTTGATACATGTGAACTAGTTGTAACCTCTGGGGGAACACATCCTTCCCCAGAGTGAGTCTCTGTTCCTGAGACACCTTCTTTCGCCCTTGTTTTTATGTTGGGGGCGGAAGGATTTCCTTCTAATCCCTGAGAATAAACATTTGGAGTTTCAGTCTCTACAGAAGTTCTGTCAAGGATATTGTCGTGATCCACTCCAGAGGTGGGTACAAGATTATCCTTAAGTTGACTTGGGGATTTGTCTAGAATCCCTTCGTCTGTGTGAATTCTATTATCCTCTGAAGAGATGTTTGGGCCTAGGTATGTGCGTGTAGCAGAGGAAACAAATTCCTCTGCTGGGATGTCTGATGTGATCTGGGGCAATTGATCACTTACTAAGGGCAAATCCTTTAGAGAGGATTCCCCTGGAATGGTTTCCCCGGTTTCTAATGGTACTGTTAGCCCCAAGTATCTGTTATGTAAAAGTATTGAAAATAGTTCAACTCAGAAGACCAACTTAGATTAGACAGAAGACTTGGAAGAAGTTCAAGAAAACCAACAGAGCTCAACAGAGCTCTGTCGAAGACTTCCAACAGAAGAACAAGTGTTTAACAGAAGACCAACAGAGCTCTTGCGAAAGAGCTCTGGTGAAGTGAAGACCTCTGTCAGCCTAAGTCTCGTAGGAAATCCTAAGTGTTAGACACGTGTCCATACTTTCCACGTATGCCCTAAAGATTGGAGACACACTTTCCACGTGTCATTGATAGGCGGGTATCACCCCCCTAAATCTACCGCAAGTGTACGGGTCGAATCAAGTAATAACGTACGGTAAGTACGAGTATCGAACCAAAGGAACCAGGTGTCAAGTACCACAATGACTGTATAGATTATTAACTAGACTATCGCAGATTGATTTGGGTTGTTGCGTATTGAAATACGAAATTAAACTTAATTAATTCAAATAAGAGAAAGAGTTGGAGGGTTGGATTCCTCAGGTAAACAATTACTTAACTCACAGATTTGACACGATTGACATAACTCCAGGATGACTGGTATAATCAAAATCCATCACTATACTCTATCAAGCTATAGCAACATTCATTCAACATTTTGTATCATCATTCGATCTCAACAAAGGTAATTGAACAAACAATGATTAAAAACCCACAAAGTACGAATTATCATATTTCTATCTCAAATTCGACTAAGACACGAAGGATTAGATAAACCTCAAAACTTTTCTCAAACGTTAAAAGATTCATTAAATCAAATAATAGTTGATCGGACTATTACAAGCATTAAGAACAATCCCACATGTTTCATCCATAAAAATCAAATCGATCGTATCTACTATAAAGCTAAATAATCATCCAACCATGATTCAAACCAACGGATTAGTTCATATTGGGGGTTTCACAACTCAGAAAAGAAATAATAAAAACGAAAGTAAACATGTTGGTTCTAAAGGAAATGAATCTAAAACTCCCTGAAAAGCTTAATCCTTCAATGAATGAACTCGATTCGCCTTTTGATTCTCGTATCTTGATGTTTTTAGCCCTCTTCTTCTCTTCAAAAATCGTCTTCTATCTCCCAAAATCGCCCCAAGAGAGTCTCCAAACGTAACTGCTTGATTCCCCCTCAACCCT
Organism: Saussurea involucrata; assembly: GCA_033807775.1. Lineage (NCBI taxonomy): Eukaryota > Viridiplantae > Streptophyta > Magnoliopsida > Asterales > Asteraceae > Saussurea > Saussurea involucrata. Next base: position 66,051,119 of record CM066325.1, read on the forward strand.
AGCAGAAAAAGGCTTTAAAAACGTATCAGGGCTTTGGCGCGTTTGTGGGCGCGTTTGGAGGCGCGCTCAGAGGCGCGCAGAGCACTGGAATGTTTTACAAAAATAAGCCTGCGCGTTTGTGGGAGCGTTTGGAGGCGCGCTCAGAGGCGCGCAGAGCACTGTTTGGTCCAAAAATTAGATTTTTCTCCTTTTTGCACTGGACTACTGTAGACTTGCTCCGATTGCTCCAAAACTCTTCCAACATCAATTATTTCATCTAAACCTGTACTTTCTCATAAAAACCATTAAATTCTACTATTTTTACTCGGGAACTTACAACAAACAGAACGACTTCGGGATTAAAATAATGTCAGAAAACGACATTATCAACAACCCCAAACCGAGCGTTGCTTGTCCCCAAGCAAAATAGCGACACAAATAAGCATTTAACCACAATCCAAACAATCGCAATTTTCGTGTTGTCGAGGATATCATTTAGATCTCTAGTTAGCTCAACAACCACTACGAATTACCTGTGAGATGGACACCCCCCAGCAGACCTAGCTATGGAATTCTAAACAGCACAACTTTGGGACAAAGAGTTATCAAGGACCACACCGTACTTGAGTGTACCTAACTAAACACACACTTAGAGAGGATTTCGCCTTGACCCTACCTCACGGTTTTCTCTCTTCACTCGAGCCCTAGGTTTCACACATGTTGTCCTGCTTTCAGAAGTTGGGTACAAGAATTCACAAAGCTTGCATGAACAACAATTAAACAATAACGCACAGTTGTACACAAATTGATCTCAGAAGGAATCCATTATCAAGACTAGGACATAGAAACGTTGCTTCGCCACTCCTTACAAACTCTCCATGCTGAATTCGGATCTTTAAATGGGCATGGTTGCTACTTCTGGGTGGAGGTCAAAGGATTTATGATGGTATTTGATGACCCTCCCTTCTTTCTTTCGTTCAAGTTTCCTAACACTTCTCTCAAATTCTTTAAACTGACCCCTCAGTTTTATTTAGCTCTTTTTTTGGCAAAACCCTTTATGACTGATTTACTGGGTTTGCAGGTATTTTTTTACTGACGGGGTTACAACGGGTTTTCATTTGAGAACCTTGAGTGGTGAAAAGCAGTGGAATGAGCAGCAACCAATAAGCTTGATGAGTTCTCACATGGTTTGTTCACAGAGATAGGCAGAAGCTTCACTTTTATTCCTATGGATGTCTTTGATAATGGATGCAAGTTATAGCGAGATCAGCTACAACAACGATCAAAGGATTAATCATAAGTGTATCGAGTAGTGTGTAGTCTCTCAGAATCGAAGTTAGCACGTGTATGGCTCAACAAACTCACGGGTGGTCTCCACTAATGTCTCTAATGTGTGCAGTCGCCTAGATCCACCCTCGTGCTATATTATCCCTTCTAACTCCTCCCCCCAAAGTTGGTGTCTTCGAACTCTCACACTAAATCATGCTCAACTGGTCGCCCATTCCTCACTATAAACAAGGTGATTATTCAATCCACTGAGATCAACCAATGATAGACTCGACACATCACCCCAAACCAGATATAAACATTGTCCCCAATGGAAACAAATAGCTTACAGAATATAATCACGAAATAGCGATACAGTTCAACTAACAGTAATTATGCCACCCCAAACCTAATCTCTAGATTAGGTTTGTTTTCACAACAAGGAATCATAAAACGATAAAGTTCAAGTGAGAACAGGGACCCCAAACCTTGGTGAAACCGAGGTTTGCAAAGAGGTGTTGTGTAGATACCCTTCAGGATGCACGCGCGGATCACTGTTCACATATTTCTGCCCTTCCTTCTCCTGCCTTGCTCTTGGTCATATCGGGATTGCTATCAGGGATCAAAAACTAAACACGAACACACAAAACACAAAACAACACACAAAAGACAAGAAAACACACACAAATAAGAAACTGACTCCCACCCAGCGCCATATTTTCTGTCGTGGCACGACTTTCTTTCCGATCACTCCTTCGGCATTTCTTGCTCACCAACTTTCTCCTTGCCTCTATCTCTTATCTTCTCGAACATCTTGAACACTTCCCTCTCACCACCAACTCTCAAAGTCATCTCGCCTTCCTCCATGTCGATCAGCGCTCGGCTAGTGGCTAGGAAGGATCTTCCTAAGATCAATGGGACTTCTATATCTTCGTCGATGTCCATCACCACGAAATCCACCGGAAAGTAAAACTTTCCCACCTTGATGAGCACGTCCTCTACCACTCCATATGGGTACACTATGGATCGATCCGCCAGCTTGAGCGTTATGTACGTTGGCTTCACTTCCCCCAATCCAAGCTTCCTGAAAATAGATAGAGGCATTATGTTAATACTCGCCCCTAAATCACACAACACTTTATTAAGACGAATATCACCAATTTGAATAGGGATTGAAAAACTCCCTGGATCCTTAAGCTTCGGCGTAAGCTTGTTCTGGATGATTGCACTGCACTCTTCAGTAAGTTCAATGGTCGATTGGTGGTCGACTTCCTTCTTCTTTGATAAGATCTCCTCCATGAACTTGAGGTATGTCGGCATTTGGGCGAGTGCCTCCGCGAAAGGGATATTGATGTGAAACTTCTTGAATATGTCGAGGAACTTCTTGAGTTGTTCCTCATCATTGCGTGCCTTCACTCGATTAGGGAATGGTAGTGGTGGTACAAACGGTTTGACTACCGGCTTTTTCTCTTCACTTTTCTTGTTCTCTTCAATCACAACCTCATCGGCTTCTAGCTCAGTCACTTCTATGATCTCGACCTCTTTCTCTTTAGGATCGGTTCCTTTTGATGTAGGCTCTCGTATTGGCTCTCCATTCAGCTCCTTGCCATTCCTCAGATAAATGGCATTACACTCTTCCCGGTTCCTCTTTTCAGCCATGCTCGGAAATGTACCGGGAGGTCGGTTTTGTAAGGCTTCCGAAATCTGCCCCACTTGCCTCTCCAAGATTTTGATGGAGGCGGTGTTTTGTTCGGTAGCCGTCTTGACAGTGTTGACCGTGCTTGCTAACTCTCCCACCGTGCTATCCATCTTGGTCATGAACTTTATTAGCATATCTTCCAATCCCGGCTTCTTTTCTGAAGATTGCCCCTCATCATATTTCCTTTGATTGTAACCTGGGGGACGGTAAACATTGTTAGACTGAAAAGAAGTTGAAGAGTTAGAATTGTTACCATACTGCTGCTGCTGTTGCTGCCGTCCCATTGTTTCTTTAGCTGGGCCTTGCTGAGGTTGACTCCAAGAAAAGTTAGGATGTCGCTTCCATCCCTCGTTATAGGTGTTAGAGAATGGGTCATTCCTCGGCCGATTATTTTGATTCTGAACGAACTGGACTTGTTCCGGCGATTGATATTCTTGAGAATTCTGAACATTCGGTTGCATAGTCGCTCCTCTCATTTGATTAGTCAACGCAGTGAACTGTGCTTTTATAGCCTTCAACTCTTCTGTTTCTTGCACGCTTGCAACTTTTCTAACATCAGATCTTGGAGTGGAATAGCTATGTTCTGCTAGATTTTCTATCAATTCGACCGCTTCCTCATAGGACTTGTTCATTAAAGCTCCACCTGCAGCAGCTGTGAGGTCATTCTTAAATTGAGGATTCAATCCCACGTAGAATGTTTGTATAACCATCCACTCTTGTAACCCATGATGTGGACACTTCTTGAGCATCGCTTTATATCTTTCACATGCCTCGTACAATGACTCCTGATCCCACTGGGCGAAATGGGTGATATCCGAAAGCAATTGGGCCGTTCGCCCTGGTGGAAAGAACTCGTTGAGAAAAGCCGTCACCATATCATTCCATGTTCGAATCGACCCCGGTGGTAGATTCTCTTCCCAAGTAGTGGCTCGATCCCTCAATGAAAATGGGAACAACCGTATATTGATCGAGTCTTGATCCGCCCCATTTACCTTGAAGGTATTGCATATCTTTTCAAATGAGCGCAAATGTGCATGAGGGTCTTCAGTTGCTGCACCTCCAAACATGTTCGATTGCACCAATTGGATAGTGCCAAGCTTGATTTCAAAGTTGTTTGCAACTATCGGTGGTGCGTATCCACGTTGTGCAGCCCCTATGTTCGGGTTGGCGAAATTCCTCATTGGTACCCTTTGTGGTGGCGGTGGTGGTTGATTGACATTGTGATTGTTACCATTGTTGACGCCATGATTAACATTGTTGTTATTGCCAACACCGTGGTTGACATTATTGTTGGCGTTATGGTTGACGTTGTTCGCATTTGGAATTGGTTGACCATTACCCATGGGCAACCCTTCTCCCCAATCTTCCCCAACATTGACGTTGTTGTCGGCCATTCTGTCTCGTGCTTGTTGTCTCAGATTTCTGGCAGTTCGTTCTATTTCCGGGTCAAGCGGTACTAGTTCCCGAAATAGTCTCCTTCTTGGCATAAACCAAGAAGTAACCTGAAACAGAGAATATAGAATCTCAAAACCCAAAAATATATGAACCTTCAAAGTAGATTATAATAAAATAAAAACAGGGTGTCTAATGTAATAATTTCTACAACTAGTAGTGATATCCACACAAAACAGGTTCCCCGGCAACGACGCCAAAAACTTGATAGGCGGGTATCACCCCCCTAAATCTACCGCAAGTGTACGAGTCGAATCAAGTAATAACGTACGGTAAGTACGAGTATCGAACCAAAGGAACCAGGTGTCAAGTACCACGATGACTGTATAGATTATTAACTAGACTATCGCAGATTGATTTGGGTTGTTGAGTATTGGAATACGAAATTAAACTTAATTAATTCAAATAAGAGAAAGAGTTGGAGGGTTGGATTCCTCAGGTAAACAATTACTTAACTCAAAGATTTGACACGATTGACATAACTCTAGGATGACTGGTATAATCAAAATCCATCACTATACTCTATCAAGCTATAGCAAAATTCATTCAACATTTTGTATCATCATTCGATCTCAACAAAGGTAATTGAACAAACAATGATTAAAAAACCACAAAGTACGAATTATCATATTTCTATCTCAAATTCGACTAAGACACGAAGGATTAGATAAACCTCAAAACTTTTCTCAAACGTTAAAAGATTCATTAAATCAAATAATAGTTGATCGGACTATTACAAGCATTAAGAATAATCCCACATGTTTCATCCGTAAGAATCAAATCGATCGTATCTACTGTAAAGCTAAATAATCATCCAACCATGATTCAAACCAACCCCCCAACATGAATGGATTAGTTCATATTGGGGGTTTCACAACTCAGAAAAGAAATAATAAAAACGAAAGTAAACATGTTGGTTCTAAAAGAAATGAATCTAAAACTCCCTGAAAAGCTTAATCCTTCGATGAATGAACTCGATTCGCCTTTTGATTCTCGTATCTTGATGTTTTTAGCCCTCTTCTTCTCTTCAAAAATCGTCTTCTATCTCCCAAAATCGCCCCAAGAGAGTCTCCAAACGTAACTGCTCGATTCCCTCTCAACCCTAGCAGAAAAAGGCTTTAAAAACGTATCAGGGCTTTGGCGCGTTTGTGGGCGCATTTGGAGGCGCGTTCAGAGGCGCGCAGAGCACTGGAATGTTTTACAAAAATAAGCCTGCGCGTTTGTGGGAGCGTTTGGAGGCACGCTCAGAGGCGCGCAAAGCACTGTTTGGTCCAAAAATCAGATTTTTCTCCTTTTTGCACTGGACTACTGTAGACTTGCTCCGATTGCTCCAAAACTCTTCCAACATCAATTATTTCATCTAAACCTGTACTTTCTCATAAAAACCATTAAATTCTACTATTTTTACTCGGGAACTTACAACAAACAGAACGACTTTAGGATCAAAATAATGTCAAAAAACGACATTATCAGTCATTCCAGGGTACGATAGTACACTGTCTACGCTTTATCAGGCTATATATAGTGAGGTAGTGGAACAAACAATTGTAATCTTTTGGAAGAATAGTTTTCCACAATTGTAAAAGCACACTGCTGAAATCCCGAGCACTACCTCCGTACGATACTGTTGTCTAGTGAGAGTTCCGAACACACTTGAACGTGTTCTTGGTGTGATTCATTATCAATATATGAGCAGTTTTTACATCTGATCCTGTTATCATTTTTACTGTTCCACATTTGATTCTCACAGTTCATTTATCGTTTACACAATCACTCACTTTAATGGCTTTATTTAATATGCTTCCACTGTCTATTTCTTTACCATTATCGTGATACACCGTGAATCTGGGAACCTACAATTCGTATCACAGCTTCTTTGGTTTTCTTAAACCAAACGATCCAATCTACCAAGGTTGACTCACTGTTGTTGATTGTGTCTGTGTGTCTTTAAAAGCTTCATTATATACTCTGTTTTTACTGCTTTCTAGTTTAAACAAGCCTTCATAGCTCATATAACCGTGTTTAAAGCTTTCTAGTTTAGTTTAAACGTTTCTCTCAAAAGTTACTGTTCCATTGGTTACTGTTTAAAACTCATCTTCTAGTTGAAACTCTTTTTGTAAAAGCGGTACTCTGTTTTTCTCAAAAATGGCGAACAACGGTATAAATGCTATCTATACTGCTGGTTCTTTAACAAAACCTCCTACTCTTCTGAGAGATGAATATGCTCAGTGGAAGATCAGGATGGTTAACATTTTCGATGGTATGGATAAAGACTTAATGCGATCTGTCACAGATGGACCATACCAACCCATGGTTTTTGTTCCTTGTGTACCCGCAACAGGAACTACTGCTGAGATTCCAGCTCATTATGAGATTAAAACCACAGGTTTTACTGATGAGGAAAATCTAAAAATGGAAAATGATCTTAAAGCAGTTAGACTACTGATAATGGCCATTCCAAACGAAATATTTCAAGAACTAGATTCATGTGTTACTGCTAAGGAAATCTGGGATCAACTTCTTAACCAACTTGAGGGTGGTATCAAGACCCAAAAGAACAGAAGGACCCAATGTATAAATGAATACAACGATTTCAAGGCACTTCCTGAGGAAACCTTACAACAAACCTACAACATATTTAATGTATTGATCAACAAATGCAAAAAATGTGGGGTTGTCAGGTCGAAGGAAGATAACAATATTCTGTTTTTGAAAAGTTTGAATGATGAATGGTTAAATCTGTCCATGTCTTTACAAGCTAACCAGGACTTAGATGCATGGTCTCTAACAGATGTGTATGGCACTTTGGCCGCACAAGAGAAGGATGTTGTTAAGCAAAAAGGCAAATCCACCATTGCTGGCCCAATCGCTTTAGTTTATGATTCTAAGAAAACCACATCAGATAAGTCCAACAGAGAGAGTTCAAACAGAGAGAAAAAGAAAGAAAAGTTCGTTAAAAAGAAAGGAAAGAAAAGTTTGGTTGCAGAGAGTGAAACAGAGGAAAGCTCATCAGAGGATGATGACATTCAAGCTTTTGCTCAATCTCTTGCTCTAATAACTCAACAATTTAACAATAGATTTGGCAATAAGTTTGACAGAAGAGGTAGGTATGAGAGAAAAGGAAAGGAAGATAGAAGAGAATATGCTGCACCAGAACAAAGTAACAACAGAGTTACCACAGAACAAAGACAACCTCCACAAAACAGAAGAGAAAATCCACCAGCACAACAGAAGGCTGATGCTGCCCAATCCATCAATCAGAATGATGGACGTTGCTTCAGATGTGGCAAACCTGGGCACTTCTCTGTTAATTGTAGAGGCAAACTAGTAAAAGACAAGGACTACTACAAGAACAAATACAAGTACAACTACAGAGAAAGAAGCTATGTTGCTGAAATGGAGAACTGGGTTTCTGATTCATCTTCTGATGATGAACCAGAACAAGCCAACTTTTGTGGAGTTGCTGTGGATGATGAAAGTTTAGAAGAAACTGTTGACTGGATGACCGGAGAACCAAAGATAACGAAGGGAACAACAGAAGAAGAAGATCTAGCTCATGCATTTGCTCTTACTACGACAGAGTCTGACGACAGAGCACTGGAGACCACCAGACCCAGTGCCAAGGTATGTTCATCTGAATCCAAGTCTGACTCAGAATTAGAAATGCATGTTTCTATGCTGAATGACGAATTTCAACTTCTTAAACAAAAACTTTCTGAAGAAAAGGAGCTAAGAAAGCTAGCTCAGAAGGATCTGTCCTTTTACAAGAGAGAGAAAACTCTCTTAGAACAAGAAAAGGAAGAAATCTTCAAAGAAAAATCTGAGCTAGAAATCTTGCAAAAGAAGAAAGAGAGCCTGTTTTCTGACAAGATTAAAGAATATGAAAACGTTTTGAAACAGAAGTCTGAAAAATTGAAAAAGTCTGAAACAGAGAGACTTAACTCTGTTGCTCTAACTGATTATTTTCAAAGAGAAAGGGAAATTCTGCATCAATCCCTACAGAAAAAAGAAATTCAGATTAAAAAGTACCAGGATGCACAAGATGTGCACATCAAGATAAATTCACAGATGGATACGCAAGGTCTTGGTTTCTCTGACCTTGCTTCCTATGACGAAAGGAAGAAGACATCTCTGTCCTCTGCCTTTTGTGTTGGGAAAATCCAAGAGGACGTGATATCTGGTAATGCTGTTTTCAAAAGAACCAAAACTTTAGATGCTTTCTCAAAACCAAGAAATCTTGACTTTAGGAACGTCATCTATGATTCCTCTGATCATGAAAAGGTTTTAAAACCATCCTCTGAGTTTATTCTTGATCAAGGAAGAGCTAGAATCATACTTCCTAACTCTGTCAAGGACTTGGTTACAAAAGAGATTTTTAACTTCAACTCATTCAAAGGACAGAAGTTTGTTACTTCTGTGACTGAGTCCTCTGTTGAAATCCCACAGAGCAAACTCAATCCAGAAGCCCCAGTCTTCCCTCCTACCCCTGAATCCATAAGAACATCTTTTGAGGAAGATTTGTTGAAAGTTATCGAGGAAAATGTTGTTTCAGATTCTTTAAAGCCAAAGTTGAGAAGGTTCAGAACTGTCAAGACAAATATCTCTGTCATACCCATTGAATCTAATACCTCTAACAGAGCCACTAGAGACTTTCTAGCCTCTGACTGTGACTCTGATTCTGAAGTAGATGAACAGATCTTTTGGGGTCAAAAGAAAATTTTACACAAATTAAAGCAGATAGGATCTACGGATCTAAAAGAGGATGTTTCTTTCTTTAAGAAACAATCAAGATTTATACCGGTAACTGAGTTTCACAACAAAGGTTTTAAGATTCTTGCTTCTAATGCAGTAGAAGTGGAGAAGAGAGAGAAAAACAAAAGTGTTTTTGTAAACCCAAATGTTCCTCTTGCATTCAAACCAGTAAAATTCACACCAGAACAGAAGGGAAAATGGATAGCAAACAGATCTATTACAAATTCTGGTGTAAATCAAAGAAGAAATTCTTTCTGGTCAAATGAATCTATTCCAAAGAACTTCATGTCAACAGAGTCTGTTCCAAGGAATAACAGTTTTAAGAAACAAAACCAGGACAGATTGTATGCAAAGACATCTGGTCCTAAAAATTTTCAAAATCAAGCTCCATTCAAACAGTTTTTGAATAAAAACAATGTGCATCAGTCATGCTCCATCAACTGCAATTGTATTCAGCTGTTACTAAAATTGCAAAATCATCTGAATGGTCCCCACCGTGTTCTAAATCAGTCAGTTCAAAAGAAAAATTCCACGTCTGTTCAGAATACACAGAGGAAAATCTCTGGCACACCATCACAGTATGGAAAGCCCAAAGGAAAGTCTGTTAACCCACCTAAGCCTAACAAGAAAGGACCCATTATGCAATGGGTACCTAAAAAGAACTAATCTGTCTTGCAGAAACCTCATGTGCAGATCTGGTACTTGGATTCTGGATGCTCCAGGCACATGACGGGGAATAAGGAGCTGTTAACTTCTTTTAAGAACAAGATGGGAAGTGCAGTAACCTTCGGAGGAGACAATGGCGGACAGATTAAGGGCTATGGCACATTAGTAAATGGTGGTGTTTCAGTCTCTGAGGTTGCTTATGTTGAAGGATTAAATCATAATCTTCTCAGTATAAGTCAACTCTGTGATCACGGATTCGATGTCAATTTCAGAAAGAAATATTGTTCCTTGTTACTTTCTGAGTCTGGTCAAGAACTTTTAAGAGCTGACAGAAAAGGCAATCTTTACAAAATGAATTTTAAACTAAACCAAAACTCTACAACAGAGAAACTCTGTTTAGTGTCTTTGAAAAATGAAGATGCCTGGCTCTGGCATAAAAGATTTGCCCATTTGAACTTTCAAAACCTTGACAAGCTCGTGAAACTGAAGTTAGTAAAAGGACTTCCTTCTCTAAAGTTTGACAAAGACCATCTCTGTTCTGCTTGTGAACTGGGTAAGATGAAAAGATCTTCACATAGAACAAAGAGTGATCATAGTTGTCCCAGACCTTTGCATATGCTTCACGTGGATCTCTGTGGTCCAATCTCTGTGCAAAGTCTGTCGGGCAAGAAGTATATTCTATTACTTATTGATGAATTTTCTAGATACACTTGGATTGAGTTCATCAGAGTAAAATCTGATGTCCCAGAAATTCTAATAAGTTTGTTGAGAAGGATACATGTTCTGTTAGGATTAAAAGTGCAAAAGTTGAGAAGTGATAATGGGACAGAATTCAAGAATGCCAAAATTGATACCTACCTAATAGAGGAAGGTATTTCCCAGAACTTTTCAGCTGCAAGAACTCCACAACAGAATGGAGTGGTGGAAAGAAAGAACAGAACGCTGGTAGAAGCCGCCAGAACCATGTTGGCTGGCTCTGTCCTTCCAATAAACTTCTGGGCAGAAGTAGTCTCAACAGCCTGTTTTACCCAAAACAGAGTTGTGATAGTAAAGAGATTTAAGAAGACTCCTTATGAACTCATCAACAATAGAAGACCGAATGTGAATTTCTTTCATGTTTTCGGTTGCAAGTGCTACATATTGAATGACAGAGAACAGTTGGGAAAGTTTGATAAGAAAGCAGACGAAGGAATCTTTATTGGTTATTCCTTAACCTCTAAAGCCTACAGAGTCTACAACTCCATATGTCGGGTCATTCAAGAGAGTGTAAATGTGTCCCTTGATGAAAGTACATCAAGCTCCTCCGATCGTAAATCAACAGAGGGGACACAGAGAAAACAAAATAAGACAAGTTCTTCAAAGACAAGGGAAGATGATATCAATCTCATGTTCAACGATTTCTTCGATGATGATGATTCCTCTGATAACATCAACAGAGGAGATCATGCTCAGAACTCAACAGAACAGAATCTGACAGGTACATCTCTCACTGGTCCCTCTAATACTTCACCATCTACTTCTCTGTCTACATGAGTGATTCAGAGAAATCAGGAACCACATCAGAACGAGAGAGAACCTGAACAAGAGCCATCATCACCTCTGCTAACTAATATTTGCAGAGACTCCTTGTTTGAAAGCTCACCATCACAGAGCCCTGTCAATAACTCCCAGAGCAATGAGGCCACTCTCCAAAGTTGTGTGCCACAGAGCCCTGGTCCAAATCCACAAAGCTCTGACGCTGAAGTTCGTCTTTTCCCATCAGAAGCACAAACCTCGCCTGTTGTCCATGCTCCCATGACACGATGGACAAAGACAAGATCGGCCACAATCAATGAAGCATTATTTGTAAATTTTTTAAGCATGATTGAGCCGAAGAAGATTTCTGAAGCCCTAGAGGACCCAAATTGGATCGAAGCTATGCAAGAAGAGCTTCTGGAATTCGAAAGAAATAAAGTTTGGTCCTTGGTTCCACTCCCAAAAGGCAAAGCGGCCATTAGAACCAAGTGGGTGTTTAGAAACAAAAAGGATGAAGATGGGATTATCATCAGAAACAAATCCCGTCTGGTTGCAAAGGGATACAGACAGGAAGAAGGCATTGATTATGACGAAACCTTTGCACCTGTGGCTAGGCTAGAAGCCATCAGAATCTTCCTAGCCTATGCTGCTCATAAAGGTTTTAAGGTCTACCAAATGGATGTCAAGTCTGCCTTTCGTAATGGCAAACTGCAAGAAGAAGTTTATGTCCAGCAACCACCTGGTTTTGAATGTTCTGAGTTTCCAGACCACGTTTACAAGTTAGACAAAGCTCTGTACGACCTTAAGCAAGCTCCCAGAGCCTGGTATGAAACTCTGTCCAAACTTCGAGAAAGGTACTGTCGATAAAACTCTATTCTTTAGAAGGTATAAGAATGATATACTTCTGGTACAAATATATGTTGATGATATTATCTTTGGGTCTACACGGCAGGAGTACTGTGATAAGTTTGAAAGTTTAATGAAAAGCGAATTCAAAATGAGCATGATGGGAGAACTTTCTTTCTTCCTTGGTTTACAAGTTAAACAATCTGACAGAGGGACTTTCATAAGTCAGTCCAAGTACATCTCTGATATGTTGAAAAAATATAAGCTTAATGATTCAAAACCAATGAAAACTCCTATTGCCACTTGAGTTAAGCTTGACTCTGATCTTAATGGTGAACTAACAGATGTCAAGTACTACAGAGGCATGATAGGGTCACTTCTGTACTTAACTACCAGCAGACCTGATATAATGTTTGCAACCTGTCTATGTGCCAGATTTCAAGCAAATCCTACAGAAACTCATTTAACAGCTGTCAAGCGTATCTTTAAATATCTGAAAGAGACTCAATTTTTGGGTCTCTGGTATCCTCTTAACTCTGGTTTCGAGCTAGTAGCATATACAGATTCAGACTATGGAGGATGCAAGAATGATAGAAAGAGTACTTCTGGTAGCTGCCAACTGCTTGGAGAAAAGTTGGTGAGTTGGACATCCAAGAAACAGAACTGTGTTTCAACCTCTACAGCAGAAGCAGAATATGTTGCTGCTGCTAGTTGTTGCTCTCAAGTGATATGGATGAAAACACAACTCAAAGATTATGGCTTGGAGTATGGTAAAATTCCAATTCTATGCGACTCCAAGAGTGCCATTGCCATAACAGCCAATCCAGTTCAACACTCGAAAACTAAGCACATCGACATAAGGTACCACTTCATAAAGGATCATGTTGAAAAAGGGACTATTGAAATGTTTTTTGTTTCAACTGACCTCCAGCTTGCTGACTTGTTTACAAAAGACCTTGATGAAAGGAGATTTAACTTCTTAATCAGCAAACTGGGTATGCTGAACATATCCTCCTAACTCTGTTCAAACTCAACAGAGGATCTGATGATTCTACCAGAGCTCTGTCAAACAGTTGGGTAGGATAGTTCAACAGAGCTTCTGTTGTTCACCAGAACTCTGTCAAACATATTTTTTCAACACGCTTTCGGTGAACATTTTGTTTGTATATAAAGTTTTGTTTGTACAAAAGTTTTTTTTTTGGAAAGCTCAATTTTCTAGGGGAGCTTAAAAGAAAGACAATGCATGGTTTTAGGGGGAGCAAGTCAGTGCTAAATTTCAGAATCCAAATTGACTCTGCTTTTCTGATCTTCATTGACAAATCTTTTTGAAGAAAGAGGGAAAACCTGTTCTGATGAAAACCTTTGTGATAATGTTAAGAATCTGCCAGAACTCTAACATCTCACCAGAGCCTCTGTTGTCTCTCACCAGAGCTCTGTTGTCTGTCTAAATTCTGTCTATTCTGACTTTCACATCAGAACAAAATTTTAAATGATTTAATGGTAAAGGTGCAACATCTTGGGTTACTTGATACGATATGAAGAGATCACTCAACAGAAGCAACTTAACAAAGCTTCACCAAAGCTCTGTTAGTTTGTTCTGCCACGTCATCAGAAACACGTCATCAGAGATGCGGGTCATTCTTTAAAGGTCAACCGCTTGTCACTCACACATCTCTAACCGTGACGGTTTCCTTGCCCAAAAGATGTCAGATTTAAATCCACGTGGCAATCTCTGATTGAGAAACCAACTGTTAGCTGTTCCCACGTTCATACTGTAGCAAACATTCCACTATCCAAAACTTGAGTGCCTACAACACCTATGATCGTGATCCAGCCACACATTCCTCATATAAATACCCATTCCCTTCAAACCATTTCATTTCTTACGCTTTCTGAATATTCAAACCTTTACTCATCTTTCCCTCTTTGTTCAAAATCTTCAAGAACCCTAACCTACAACAATGGCACAACCCCAACATTCTGCTGATTCAAGCAGAATCGGCCCTGTAGATCAAATCGTCATTCTTCCATATGAACTCGCTGACAACAACTACCGTCTTGAACCAAACCCTAGTCTCTATTTACCCACTTACCACATCTTTTTGGAGTTTTTCAGAAACTCTGAACTTTTTAGAGCCTTAACCGACTTCGACGATGATGTTCCAGAGCTGTACATTCGTCAATGGTGGACCACCTGCCAGTTTATTGAAGAACGAGAAGGAATCATTGGCAACGTCGATGCTGGCAGAGACGGTGGTTCAGGAACAATCCGTATCAATGATAATACCCTGAGAAGAGCATTCAGACTGAAGACGACGACTCAACTGGGAATTGTAGCATATGAAAAACCTCCCAAAGTTGAAACCCTACTCGACTTCATAAAGTTTCTAGGATACAACAAGGACATTACCAGGATCGGTGATTTCAAAAGACAAAACCTACCCCCTTTGTGGAACTTCATGTTCTCCACATTGAACAGAACCCTGACCTGCAAATCTGGTAGTCAAGATCAAACCAGCACAGAGATTTTGCAGATCATGTATGGCCTATTCTTCAATAGAAACTTTGACTATGCCAAGATTCTGTACAAAGATTTCCTCAATGCTGTAAACCTAAAGACATCAGCCATTGCCAGAGGAGGAGAAGTTGGGAAGCACAAGTTCCTGAAAAACATCAAATACCCTCGGTTCATCAGCTTAGTGATCAGACGTGCATTCAGACGATTGGACTTGATGTTACAAGGTACCCCTTTCAAATGTTGGGTTATGACCAGATTTCTTCCAACAACCTCAGGTACGTATCCCTTCATCAGACGAGTGCCAGGAACCATGCTCGCTCTGATTGGTACCGAACACATTTCTTTACAAAACTATCAGAGTGCTGCTCAACCTCAAGAACCTGAGGTGAGAACCCCAGCATACATAGGATCTGAACCTGTGTTGGAGAGCTTGAGTGAGGAAGTAGCAGAAGAACATGGACCAGAGGTAAGAGCACCCGAAGTGGGGTCTTCCTCAAGAGTGATGGAGGAAGTACAGAACAGAGCATCCAATATGGAGGCTGTTCACGAGGGTGAAAGGGAAATTACAGAGGAGATGGCAGAGAGTTCGCATCCCTCTGGTAATCGTGAGACAGAAATTCATGTGATAGAGAGTTCACCCGAGAATTCTATACCCCTAGAATCCGAGAGAAATGAGAATTTAGAAGATGTTCAAAACATGAACACAGATGAGCATATCCAAAGCCCAAATCCCCGTGCTACCACACAATCTAATCCCGGTGATCAAGACCAAGGGATTATTGAAACAGAGGTGCACACCTCGAACCTTAACCAGCAAGAACCGCCAGAGGTAACTCTTCATGCCTCTGGTATGCACGAAACCGGGGAATCTCTGTTTGGTAATGATGTCAATTCGCCCCATGACATCGATAGGTCACATCCACACAATGATGCCTCTGTGGCTCATTTAGACTCGTCCCAACATAGACCAGAGATCATTCAGATCTCACGTAGGCTCTGTCCGACTCAGGGACAATGGGAGACCATAGTTGAACGAGGGAAAACCTTGCTTGATCCAAATGCCCCTCATCACATCAGATTTCCTTCTTCAGAACCTGAGCTGGAATAGGAACCTCTGATCAGAACATCTGTAGATGTTTCCCCTCAAAAGGAACATCAAGGATCAGGTGGAAGTCCTCCAAGAGTCATCATCAATACCACTCTTGACGGAGGCGCCTCTGAACTCGGGGCAGAATTGGATCCATGTGTTGGAACCAAGGACACCCCCGTTGACACTGTCACAAGAGCAGAGTTCGAAAGCTTCTGTGACAGTATCAACATCTCCTTGAATGAGTATAAACTTATCAATGAACAAAAGGAGGAGCTGATCCGCAAGGAGAATGCTTCTCTCAGAGAAGAGTTACAGAAGGTAACATCCACTCTTACGGAAATAACTCAGAAAAATGACGAGGCTGAACTGCTCAGAACAGAAGCAATACGAATCAGAACATAAGCCGAACGGGTCAGAGCAGAGGCAGAAAGAGTCAAAGCAGAGGAAACTGCCAAGATAACAGCAGAACTAGCGGAACAGAGAAGAGTCAGCACAGAGGAAGAACGACCTAGAACAGAGGAAAGAACAAAGTTCTCAATAGAACTAGCCGCTCTGAAGACGCTCATGGTAGAAAACCACTCGGCCCAAATGAACAGAACCTTGCCAATCCCTTCCGTGCTTCTGTCAGACTCCAACGTCAGAACCTTGACAAAGCTAATCAACAACTCTGTTAAGGTTGCTATCACAGAAGCCACGACTTCCTCTGCTACCCCTATCAACATTTCTGGCCCCAGACCCAATGATTTACCGATGACAGTTGGCCAGATGGGTGAGTTCAGCAAAAGAGTCTTAAGCAGAATGATGACGATCTCATTAAAATTTGTAATGAAATCTAAGGCGACAGAACAACATGTGAAAGCGTTTCTTGATATTCACAAGGTCAATTTCGAGGCTCAAGTAGAACAGATCAGAGGTGCTGCAACAGAGGTAGAAGATGTAATGACGAAGGCAGCCTCAAACTTTACTAATATTATTTTACAGGCTACCTCTACATCGAAAAGACCTGCAGAAGAAGCACCTACAGATGAACCTTCAAGCAAGAGACACAAAGCTGGTCTGAGATTTGTTGTTCCGGCCTCACCAGCAGCTCGAATTGACGATTCTGACGATGATGATGATTTCAAAGATGCTCAAGAAGGTCAACCAGACGATCAATTGGGCGAGTCCTCAGAACAACAAAAGGGGGAGAAGGAGAAGGAGAAGGAGAAGGAGAAGGAGAAGGAGAAGGAGAAAGAAAAGGAGAAAGAGGTTGAGGGAACTGAGGAGAAGGAGAAGAAAAAGGAAAAAGAGGCTGAGGGAACTGATAAGGGAAAAGGGAAAGCAACCGAGGCTGAGGAAACAGAAAGAGGAGATCAAGGGAATACAACTGAAGACTTACCAGAGATGACTATGGTAACTTTCGACTACATATTCAAAGACAGGGTCATCAAGCCAACAGAACCCTCATCTCAACAACCACCAGAAGTCATCATCTTGGATACCCCTCCTACTTCACCAAGAACAGAACCAGAGAGAACAGACCCATTCTGTGCTGAAGAACAACCAAGCCAAAACCAACCTCAAAAGTCTGTTCAACACATCGACAGACTAATGACAGAAACTCATGAAGACCCAAATCCCACGCAAACAGAACAGAACCCTGAAACCTCAAACCAACATTCTGGCAAACCACCGCTAGAAGAAATTTTTGCCTATCTCTATGGTGATCGTGATACAATTCCTGCCAATGCTGTGCCCATTAACCCATATTTCAGCCCCTATAGGATAAATACGATCTCTGACGTAAGGCGTAAGTTCATCGAAACAAAGTCCGGTTTGAACAGAAACATAAACTCTGACTTTGGAATCTGCAGAATCGTGGACATCAAGCAGAAGGTCTTTCGACACAACAGAACGCAGATGAGTTATCACAAGTTCATAGTTGAGTCAAACAACAACAGGGTTGAGCACTTCAACGATAACGATCTGGTACTACTAAACCCTTATGATCTGATTCAACTGCATGCCTACGGTTACAACTTCAGTGACAAATACAAAGAGGCAAGAACGGCACTTCCTGAGGTACGCTTCGCTATGCAAGAGCACATCAACCTAAGGATTCAGATTGATTTTCAGCTAGGCATAGAGTTCGAAGTCGAGACACTAGCGACCGCACCACCAAATGAGAGCCTTGAAGGCTATGGGCACTATAAAACTGGAACAGTAGTTGGAGATCCTCCAATGTTCATTTGCCGATAGAAGAAAACCAAGAAGGCCCTCAGAGCTACTGCAACTCATAAGTACTTAAGTGAGTCGCTAGTATACCTCAGAGACATCATTCAGAATCTCCCAAGAGAGAAATGTCCGGAAGAACAACATAGAAGCTTCATCACCCAAATCAACCTTCTACTGAACTTCCGAGAACTCATCAAAAGATTTGACAGAATCTTAAGGGGAGATAATTATGCTTAAATGTACTTGTCTTTTAATCTTAATGTAACATTCTAAAAGATTAGTGCAAGGCTTCGACAGAGGTAAAAGTTCTCTGTTCTTTTGTTTAAACTCTTGTCAATTGTAAATTTCTATTTTCAATACTTAGGGGGAGATTGTTAGCCCCAAGTATCTGTTATGTAAAAGTATTGAAAATAGTTTAAGTCAGAAGACCAACAGAGATCAGACAGAAGACTTGGAAGAAGTTCAAGAAAACCAACAGAGCTCAACAGAGCTCTGTCGAAGACTTCCAACAGAAGAACAAGTGTTTAACAGAAGACCAACAGAGCTCTTGCAAAAGAGCTCTGGTGAAGTGAAGACCTCTATCAGCCTAAGTCTCGTAGGAAATCCTAAGTGTTAGACACATGTCCATACTTTCCACGTATGCCCTAAAGATTGGAGACACACTTTCCACGTGTCATTCCAGGGTACGATAGTACACTGTCTATGCTTTATCAGGCTATATATAGTGAGGTAGTGGAACAAACAATTGTAAGCTTTTGGAAGAATAGTTTTCCACAATTGTAAAAACACACTGCTGAAATCCCGAGCACTACCTCTGTACGATACTGTTGTCCTGTGAGATTTCCGAACACACTTGAACGTGTTCTTGGTGTGATTCATTATCAATATATGAGCAGTTTTTACATATGATCTTGTTATCATTTTTACTGTTTTACATTTGATTCTCACAGTTCACTTATTGTTTACACAATCACTCACTTTAACGGCTTTATTTAATATGCTTCCGCTGTCTATTTCTTTACCATTATCGTGATACAACGTGAATCTGGGAACCTACAAGTACATAGGATGAAAGAATTTCCTCTGTCCGGATGGTTTGGGTTGGGGTCGAGCTGTGCTGCTCTTTTTCAATATTGCCCTATGCCACTAGACTGGCGGCAATAGAAATGTGGGTTGCACTGGGAGTTGGTTTTGGTTGTTTGCCTCTATTATTCTAGGTATTTGTTCTAGCTTCTGCTTCTGTGAAGCATCCAACCACTTGTTCTCCATCTATGGTCTCTACCTCTGTAGCTATCCTATGGCTTGTTGTTTCTACCCTAACTTCTGAGCTTTTCCCTAGATCATCATAGCATGGATTTGTCCCAATTAGTCGCATGCCATGTGGATGATAAAGACCTTTTCTTATTTGGTCTGCTTCTTCTTCATCATAATCCACTTCTGAGACTTCTACCCTAGTTTCCCTAGATTCAACCATCTCCTCTGTTGGACCTCCTAACATGGTGTCCATGTGATGGTCTTCTGTAGCTACCTCTTCCTCTGGGCTTGCCCTTTGTACATCAAATCCTGGTTGAAGAAAAGGGTTCTGTAGTACCTCTGGTGTCTTACCCTGAAGATTTTGTGGTGTTTGATCATCCTCTTCTAAGTCAGAAGATATTCTAAAATCTATTTCTTATGTAGTGTCATGGGAGAGGGGTTCTGCAGTCCATCCAACAGTGTTTAGAGTATGGGCGAATTCTGGGTTTTGGAGGAAGTCAGAGAAATTTCCATGATGCGCATAGTTGAGGGGATTGGGGGATTGCAGAGGTGATTGGTGAACTTCTTCTTCAATCACATCATCCTCTGCTCTAGTTTGCATATGAGAGATAGGCTTTTTGGACTTTTTCTTGCTTTTCCTTCTCTTTGGTTTTGGTGCACTCTCCTCTGAGGTTTTGGATTTTCTTTTCTTCTTTTCCTTTGGAGGAGAGGGAGGTGCAGAAGATCCAACCTCTGTTGTATGAGATGGATACTTTTGTGTTTGAGCAGCAGAAGTAGAGGTGCCCTCTGTGGTTTTCCTCTTGTGAGTTTTCTTTTTAGTAGAGACAGAGGGTTTGCTTTTCTTTACAGAAGGGATTATGGTTTCTCTTTGTGCACGAAATCTGGCCTAAACTTCTTCATGCTTCTGAAAAGCTACTGCCCATTATTCTTCTGTCATCCTTTTGACTACTTCTGTTCCTAAGGGGGCTCCTAAACGCGGGGGTGTCACAGGACTTGGGTCTGGAGTCCTATGATCGCGTATATATTCTAGACTAAGGGTTTCATCCGTGGCATATCCTAGAAGCTTGGTTGGCAGAGGTCTGCAGAAAGGGTATCCATCTTCATGTTCTGTTGGGGTGTTTTTGGTCATGGCGTACATTTTGGTTGTTGGCCCCTCCATAGGCCATTTTTCAAGTAAGAGCAGAGGCTCTAACAGAACACCTAGTATTCGTTGAAATTGCAGAGGAGGCAGAGCTTCTTTCTTCTGTCCCTTTTTCCTCTGGAAGATGATTTTTCTGTCTATGTTGTTAACCATTTCCTGTATCATAAGTGTGGCGAAGTCCAGAGGTAGGTCGTAGTAGACCCCGTACATTATGGCTAAGATCTGGTGTGAAGATTGATCTGGACTGCCCACTTTTTCGGTTAGGTACCTGTTGAGTATGGAAAAGAGTGTATTCCACATAGGTGGTAATCTGCCTCTGCGGAAGTCATCCCATTTTCTGAGTGGTAAGTTGTACCCCAACATTTCAATGAACCTGCAGAGCTCTTCATCTGTGGGTTCCTCTGCATAGGTCTTTATCCCTAGAAGACCTCTGGTGGGTAAGCTAAACTCAAGTGAGAACATCGTTCTGTTGAACTTGAGTTCAAGGTGGTCGGATTTATCTGGATTGGAAATGTAGCCCTTTATCTGTCTATTCTCTGGATCAAATCTGCAACTTTGCCAGAATTGATTTAGGTATCTGGCAGGGATTTTGTCGACGGTTTTGGTTAGGAGAGGGTAGATTATGTGGTTTTCCAAGATATGGAGAAGAAGAGCATGTGCTTCCCCAAAAGCGCTTTTAGATGGAACCAGGTAGTGGTTATTTGGTTTTAAAGGTAGAACATTATCAAAATGTTCATGTTCTAAGAGATTTTGAAGGTGTGTGGTCGGAGCAAAGTTTGCTTCGTCGCCGGAGTTGTCCTTTTCCAGGTCTCTGGCTATTGCTGGGTTTTCAGAGTGTTCATGAAAGTTCGCCGGAGAGTGAGCAGGGGAGTTTTCCTGAGCGTGAGAGGTGGAAGCCATTTCTTGTATAAGAAAAAGATGAATAATGAAGAATTTGTAGGTTTTTACACAAGTTCGCCGGAGAAGAAAGTGTATGTTCGTAAAGTTTGAGAGTATTGGCAAGTTTGGTTTTATACTGAAGGATAACGGTTAGAATTCTGAAGAGGTAAATATATGGAAGTGAATAAAATTTGGGGTCCGCACTTGAGTGTATACGGCTGGTTCAACTTTCCGGAAGAACGTGTGCCATGTACATCCAATGAAAATGCGACACGTTAGCAGTGTCAGAGTACGACGGGACGTCATGCGCGGCCCATTAATGCTTGGCACTTGAGCTTTTCAACTTTTAAAAGAATTTTACTCGCAGAATTTTATCGTTACTTTGCAGAATTTCCCTAAGTATCAGAAAATGACAGAATTTTATCGTTACTTTATCGTTACTCTGTGGTTTCTGACCTTCTTGTTATATCCTCTGTTGCTTGCACCTTTACCAAATACGTTTGAAAAGCATTGGAGAGGATCGATAGATTTTTAGTGTAGGAATTGCATTCACTGAGGTTTTGAAGCTCTGTCAGAGCCAACAGAAGCTCTATGAGTTGAAATTTCTCATAACTAAAAATTTATGAAACTTTTTGATCATCCAAAGTTTTAATTGTTTTTAACAATGTTTTTAGGACCGATTTGAAAGTTGATGTCCTAGAAAATTGTTTGTGAAAAAGTTTTCTGCGAATATCTCTTATAGTTGCCTAGGTTAATCAACAGAGATTCTTGTGATGGAATGGGCTCTGTGACTAACCTTTCAGTATCTTTATGCGTGCATTTGTACAAGAGAACTCTATAGAGGACTTTCAAGATGATTCGATAGAGTTTCCATTATAAATTTGCGATCATAGAGCTCTTCCCTAGCAGAGCCTCTGTTGAGCTCAGCAGAGGCTCTATGACCTTAAGGGTGCGTTTGGTACGCATACAGGATAGGACAGGACAGAACAGAACAGGACAGAACAGAACAATTGTTCCACATTTGGTATAACAGAACTGGATAGAACAGAACAAATAACATTGACCAATTTACCCTTTCTAAATTTAAAGAATGAATAAAATATGAAATAGAAGGTTTATTTGATGTTTTTGAAGAGAATTATATCTTATTTTGAGGTTGTATTGGTAAAACATAAGTCTGTTCCAACTTGTTCCAGCTTGTTCCATGGGGTGGGGTGGAACAGGCATGTTCTAGTTTGTTCCACCTTGTTCCAGTCTGTTCCACGTAAAGGTCTTGCCAAACGTGGGACAGTGGACCCTGTTCTGTTCTGTCCTGTCATGTCCAGTGTACCAAACGCACCCTAAATTTCTAATAACGGGAAGCTCATAAATCTTTTTGTTCATTTAAACTTTGAGATGTCTTTTGAAGTGATTCTAGAACATATTTGGAAATTTGTTGTCCTAGAAAACTATTTTCGAAAATGATTTTGTGTGAGTAGTCTTCAAATACCTAGGTTAGTCGGCAAAAGTTCTGTGGTATGTTGAACTTTCTGACTAAAGACCTTCTGTATGACATTCAAGATGATTGATCGAGTTCCCGTATGATATTTGCAGTATTGGAGGATCTGTCTTACAGAAGCTCTGTTTAGCTCAGCAGAGGCTCTAGAACCTTAAATTTCTCATAAAGGAAGGTTCATCAAGTGTTTTGATTATTTCTTGTTTGGAATGTCATAAGCAAGGTTTCTAGGACATATTTGAAAGTTTGTGTCCTAGAAAATTGTTTTCAAGAAGGATTTGTACGACATACTCACTCTTTGAATCTTCTGACCTCGGTTAAATACCTGACTTCTGTGGTTGTTGTTGATCACAATTCTTCTTTGGCTCCCCCTTGAACTGACAACTTCTGTAAACCAGTTCAAGATCTGCTTTTGCTCCCCCTTGACCTATGCTTGGATCAAATGAGATAAGTTTTGCATAGAACATATGTCAATTTCAATAGAGGTTCTGTGTAGGCCGTCAGAGGTTCTGAGCAGACCCACATAAGCTCTGTGAATTTTTAGAACCTTTTATGATGGATAATTTACATACAGAAATAAATCAGACAACAAAAACAATAAAAAAAGATATTTACATATTTACAGAGGATAGAATTATACATACAGAGGTTTTAACTCATGTTAATCATTCCCAACTTACCCACCAAGAAAAAGAATCTTTTCTCATCTAGTGCTTTGGTGAATAAGTCTACAAGCTGGTATTCTGTAGACACAAAATGCATTTCTATTGTGCCATATTCAACATGATGCCTCAGAAAGTGGTAACGTATGTCGATATGCTTTGTTTTTGAGTGTTGTACTAGATTGGCAGAGATGGCTATGGCGCTTTTTGAGTCACAGAAGATGGGTATCTTGAATATGTTGTGCCCATAATCTTTTAGCTGAGTTTTCATCCACAGAACTTGGGAGCAACAGCTAGCAGCAGCAACGTATTCAACTTTTGCCGTAGATGTCAATACACAGTTATGTTTCTTAGAAGTCCAGCTAACTAATTTCCCACCTAGAAATTGACAACTCCCAGAGGTACTCTTTATGTCGAGCTTGCATCCTCCATAATCTGAGTCTGTATAAGCTTTAAGACCAAATCCAGAGTTCTTCGTATACCAGAGGCCAAGATTTTTGGTCCCTTTGAGGTATCTGAAGATCCTCTTTACAGCAATATAATGGGATTCCTTCGGGTTAGCTTGATAACTTGCACAGAGGCATGCGGCATGCATTATGTCAGGTCTACTTGCGGTTAAGTATAACAGAGACCCAATCATACCTCTGTAGAGCTTGCACTCTACAGATTTATCATTTGGATCTAAGTATAATTTATTTCCAGTGGCCATTGGGGTCTTCATTACAGAGGCATCAAAGAGACTGAATTTTGTAAGCATGTCAGGGACATATTTTGCTTGATTTATGAAAATTCCCTCTTGTGATTGTTTTACTTGGAGTCCGAGGAAGAAAGTTAATTCTCCCATCATACTCATTTCAAACTCACTCTGCGTGAGTTTTTCGAAATCTTTGCACTGTTGTGCATTTGTAGACCCAAAAATAATGTCGTCCACATATATTTGTACAAGCATAATTTCATCACCTTTCCTTTTATAAAACAAAGTTGTATCGATCGTACCTCTATCGTAGTTGTTTTCGAGAAGAAAGGTTGAGAGTGTTTCGTACCATGCTCTTGGAGCCAGTTTCAGTCCATACAGAGCTTTGTCAAGGTAATACACGTATTTTGGGTACTTGGAGCTTTCAAACCCTGGTGGCTGCTGGACATAGACTTCTTCTTGGATTTCGCCATTTAGAAAGGCCGATTTTACATCCATTTGAAATACTTTGAAACCTCTGTGGGCTGCAAAGGCTAAAAATATTCTTATAGCCTCGAGCCGTGCGAAAGGGGCAAAAGTTTTATAGTAATCAATGCCTTCTTCTTGGCGATATCCCTTGGCCACCAATCTTGCTTTGTTTCTAATGACCACCCCATCGTCGTCTTTCTTGTTTCTGAAGACCCATTTTGTCCCTATGGCTTGTTTCCCTCGTGGCAGAGGTACTAGGGTCCATACCTTGTTTCTCTCAAACTGTAGAAGCTCTTCTTGCATAACATCTACCCAATTTGGATCATCTAGGGCTTTAGAGATTCTTTTTGGCTCGATCATACTGATAAAATTTGTAAAGAAACAAAAATTAGCAGTGGCTGATCTTGTTTTGACCTTTTTAGAAGGATCGCCGATTATAAGGCTTGGTGGATGGCTTTTCGTCCATTGAGTTGTTTTTGGGAGATGGTCATCGAAGTCATCAAGTTGATCTACAGAGGTTGTGCTCTGTTGTTCTAGTGCACCTTCTGTTGTAGATGGTGCTTCTGCATTTGTGCTTGGTTTTTCTGCTTGTGAGATGATTGGAATGAGTGTTAGTATTTATTCCTCTGAGGAAGTAGAGACTGAGTCGTCGTGTTCCTCTGGTATTGGTTCCTCTGTAGTTGCTGAAGTTGGTATTTCAGTAGCTTCTGTGGTTGTATCCTTTGTTGTATCACCTTCTGTTGGCTCCCCCTCGGCATTTGCATCTGTATGATTAACAGAAGAAGATGAAGTATTTAAGGGACCAGTTAGAGATATAGCTGTCTCGATCTGGCTGACAGAAGATGATCCTCCAGAGGCTCTGACGGTTCCAGCAGAGGGATCAATGTTATCATGGAACATCTCTTGAAATAGAAGATTTAAGTCTTCTTCTCTTGTTTTTGAGATGCCAGAGGATTCCCTTTTTAGCCCGAGTTCTGAACTGATTTGTTCAGAAGTCATCTGGAAAGAGTCGTCAAAAGACACGTTGATACTTTCTACAATGATTCGTGATTTCAGAAGATAGACTCTGTAGGCCTTGGATGCGGCAGAGTATCCAATGAACTTGCCTTCACCAGCTTTCACTTCAAACTTTCCTCTTGCTTCTTTGTCGTTTAAGACAAAACATTTGCATCCAAATACATGGAAGAACTTGATGTTTGGTCTCCTTTTGTTGATCAAATGATATGGTGTCTTGATATGCCTTTTTACGATGGTTGATCGATTTTGGGTATAGCAAGCGGTCGATACTGCTTCTGCCCAAAATGTCATAGGAAATCCGCATGCAGTCAGCATAGTTCTTGCAGCCTCCACAAGCGTGCGGTTCTTACGTTTAACCACACCATTCTATTGTGGGGTGCGTGCAGCAGAGAAGTTCTGTGATATTCCTTCTTCTGTTAGATAGGCTTCAATGACAGAGTTTTTGAATTCTGTGCCATTGTCGCTTCTCAGTTTCTGAATCCTGCACTCATACAGAACTTGGATTATTTTCATTCAATTTATTAGAATGTTTGGAACTTCTGATTTCTTTCTGACAAATTCAACCCATGTAAATCTTGAATACTCATCGATTAAAACAAGTATATATTTCTTTCCACCTAGGCTCTGTGTAGCGATTGGACCACAGAGGTCAACATGAAGCATATACAGAATCCTAGGGCAAGATACATCAGTTTTGCCTTTATGGGAAGCGCTTTTGAGTTTTCCCATTTCGCAGGCAGAACATAAATGATCTTTATTAAATTTAACATCTGGCAGACCTTTGACTAGATCAAGTTTTGCAAGTTTATCTAGAGTATGAAAGTTTAAGTGACAGAACCTGTTATGCCATAACCAGGCTTCTTCGCTTTTGCATGTAACAAGGCAGAGCTTTTCTTCCTTGTTCTTGGCACAGAAGTTCATGAGATACAGATCACCTCTTCTATTGGCTCACAGAAGTTTGACTCCTGTGTCTTCACCTTGTAGAGAGCAGAAGGTTCTTTTGAACATTACCTCGAAACCCGTATCGCAGAGTTGGCTTACACTTAGAAGATTGTGTTTAAGGCCATCCACATATGCAACTTTGCATATGGTTATATTTTCCTTCTTTATGACTCCGTAGCCTTTAATGTACCCTTTTTTGTTGTCTCCAAAGGTCACAGATCCACCATAGTGTTTTTCTTTGTATGTGGATAGAAGACCTCTGTCGCCAGTCATGTGCCTCGAGCATCCAGAGTCTAGATACCAGATCGGCACATACTGCTTCTGCAAGACAATCAGAGAGTTTTAGGTACCCATATCCAAATGGGTCCAATTTTGTTAGGGGTCTTCAAATTTTGCCTTAGCATTCTTGGTCTTTGTTTTAACTTCTGTTGAAGAACCATTTTGTTTCTTCTTACCCTTGAATTTAGCATTTTCTTTGGGTACAAAGAGGAAACAGTTTGGACTTGAGAAGTGTTGGCTTAATTGAAACATGAGATCAAAGCAATGACAGTATTGAATGTGCGAAGAGATTTGCTTGAACTTTTCTTTAAAGACATTAAATGAGGGTACAGAGGCATTACAATTTATCCTAACATTCGACTTTCTATTACAAGAAGGTTTATGTAGGCTAGATTGTTGTTTGCAAAATCCTTTGTTGAGAGCGGCCTTCTGTGTACGCCTTCTGTGGTGAACTTCTGCAGATTTCACTGTCACAGAAGAAAAAGATTTATTATTTTTAGTCCATTTACCCTTCTGTTGCCATGTTAATTTTTCTTTAACAAGTTTTAAGGGCTTCAAAATCTTTGAACTTGTTGGAGTTTTAGTGGACATTTCCTTCTTTAGTTTAAAATTCTCAAGCTCAATAGAGGTTTTGGCTTGTATACACATGTTCAGAAAGTCTGGACAGATAGGAACTTTTGTGATTTTCTCCTTGGGAGAAATAGTTCTGTTAAGAACTTCAGAGGATGGTTTAAAATCCTCTGTGTCACGAGGTACTATCTCTGACTTGGAGTCAGTCTCAGATTCGTCATAGGATGAGTCGTCCTCATAAACAGAGGTTGAGTCACTTGGTTCTCTTTCGACAGAGGCTGGACTTTCAGAGCATCTGCCATACTCACTTTCTTCCTTTTCTGTGGCACTATCTTCTAAGTCAACAGAAGTATCTGTTAAGTCCTCTTCAGAGAGATTTTGATCATTGGAAGGTGTACAGAGGTTTTCTTCATAGATATTAAAAATTTTCTTTTGTAAGGTTTGGCTTGAACTCAGGCGCCTCTGCTGATAACTTCTTTTCAGAATTCATCATGCAGACAAATGCAACTTGAGTTTGAGTCTCGGGGTCACCAAACTTGAAGATTCCTATCTGATCTTGAGTTTTCAGATACTTCTTAGGTTTGGATTATCTTTTGACAGAGATTGAAGGTGACAAATCTGTGTTTTCAATCCACACATTTGTCATCTTCAGAGGTTTCCTCTTGTGAGGTTCCCCAGAGACTTTTTGCCTTTTACTTACAGAGAGTAGATTTGGAAATCCAGGTTTTCTTGTATCTCCTATATGAAATAGAGAAGACAGAGACTTGTCTCTTTTGTTTCCTATATATGGATATATATCACAGAAGCCAATTCCCCGTCTCCCTATTTGTGTATTGATTTTCTCGTACACCTTGTATGCATCTTGAAACTTTTTAATTAAAAGATCTCTTCTGAGTAAATCTTGACAGAGGACTTCTCTTTCCTTTTGAAAATAATGTTTAAGAGCTAGGATGTTCATTCTGTCACACTCAACGTCCATAAGTTCTTTCGATTTTGTTTTTAAAGAAGAATTAAGTTCAGAAATCTTTTCTTTTAAAGGATTTAATTTTTTGTTCCAGTTTGTTTCAATTTCTTCCTTTTCTAGAAATTTTTTGGCTTTTTCTTGAGTGAGAAGTCTAGCTTCTCTCTCATAGAAGGTGAGCTTTTTCTTAACACTTTCGCATGTCTGTTTAAGTTCAGTGTATTCAATGTTAACTTTAAGCAAATCAGCTTCTGCTGTATTAGAGTTAGAGTTAGAAGTGGATACCTCACTATCAGAGTCAAAGCTGACTTCTGCCATGCCACAGAACATGGCGTTCTTTGTTTCTCCTCCTTCAGAGGATGTATCTGATAGCCAGTTTTCTTGATTTACCATTAAGGATTTCTGAGCATAGTATTCAGCTTTCTTTTTGTAGAAAGCAGCATCCCTCTGAGGGCGGTTTGATTTGCTCCTGCATTCGTTGGCGAAGTGACCTGGCTTTCCACAATTGTAACAGCCTTGGTT
Organism: Saussurea involucrata; assembly: GCA_033807775.1. Lineage (NCBI taxonomy): Eukaryota > Viridiplantae > Streptophyta > Magnoliopsida > Asterales > Asteraceae > Saussurea > Saussurea involucrata. Next base: position 66,080,000 of record CM066325.1, read on the forward strand.
CTGTGTAGCGTTTCCAACTTTGTCGTCTGACCTCTGTCGGTCACCACTTCTGTCGGTTCTGCATTCATTTGCATAATGGCTTGGCTTACCGCATTTGTAACACTCTTGATTCTGTGGAGTGTTTCCAGTTTTATCGTCCGACCTCTGTCGGTCATTACCTCTGTCATTTCTGTCATTTGACCTCTGTCGGTCACCACTTATGTCGTTTCTTTCGTTTGACCCTTCTCTTTCGTAGCGTACATTACCAGTCTTCTTCTGGTATCCTCTGCTGAATTCCCTAGTCAAGAGTGCTAATGATTTAGCTATCGAGGCCAGGGTTGTTTCTTCTTCTTCTTCTTCCTTCTCTTATTCACTATCAAATATCATAATTTTCTTCTTCTTCTCCTTCTTTTCCTCTGCAGTTTTCTCTTTCTTTGGTTTCTCTTTAGCCTCTGTAGTCTTACCAACTAGTGCAAGAGGTGCACTGATCTGGGCTTTTGTTTGTAATACTTGAGGCTCTTGGGCTGCCAATGTTCCATAGAGGTCTGATAGAGTCCAGGAATCTAAGTCTTGATTTGTTTGAAGAGACATAGATAACTGGAGCCATTCTCCATTTAGACTTTTAAGGAACATGACATTGTTTTCTTCAGAAGTTCTGTGGATTCCGAACTTCTTGCATTTGTTGATTAGCGAGTTGAACCAATCATATGTAGACTGCAGAGTTTCTGTCGGCAGAGCTTTAAATGCATAGTATTCGTTTATGTATTGAGCTCTGCGGTTCTTCTGAGTTTTGTCCCCCCTTCTAGTTGTTTTTCCAGTTCCTTCCATAGATCATATGCAGATTCACATGCATCTAGGGACTGGAAAAGGTCGTTGGGAATAGCCATGATCAGAAGTCTTTTTGTTTTCTGAGCCACTTCATATTTTGCCCAATCAGAATCGGACCACTTACCCTGAGCTTTTGGTTTTTTGTGTTCAGGGATTTATGGTGTGTCGTCTGTGGAAGGAATACGTGGTACTATTGTCATAGGAACAAAAGGAGGGTTACGGAGATAGTAAACGAGTTCTTTATCAGTACCCTTAAAGAAGTGAATCATACGTATTTTCCATTGAGGGTATTCGTCTCTAAGAAGAGTGGGAGGTTTGGTTAAGGAACCAGCAGTGAAGAAGTTGTTTGTATTTGTCATTTTGAGAGAGAAAATATCCAGAAAATGAGGTATGAACAGCAAACCTTTTTAGAGTAAGAAGTGGATGCTTCGTATGAAGTTTCTAAGTTTAACAGCTTTTCAACTTAACACAAAAATGGTGTTTTAACCAGAATAACAGATTCTATAAGTTTACCAAAGTTCGAAAGAATCGAAAATGGCAGAAAAACAGAAACTGTTTGAATAATATGAGGAATTGGTTAAAAATCCAAGTTTCTACCAAAGATCATTGTTTAGAGTGGATCCCTTGATATTAAAAATCAAGGTTTGCTCTGATACCAATTGTTGGTTCCTTTTCGCTTAAACAATGATGATTCTTTCAGTTTAGTTCAGATAGGTTTATATTGCGGAAGCGTATTTAATGAACTGAAAGAAATGCTAAGATAGAAGAACACACAATATCAAATAAGCAATGAAGATGACAGATAAATATCTCAAAGATTACTGTATTTGATATTATCAAGAACACCAAGAACATAACAAGAAATCTGCTGGTGTGTGTGTTTGTGCGTAGCTTAATATCTGATTCTTGTTAATAGAAGAACTCAACATGAGTCTTCTATTTATACTAATATAAAGGGGACATACTTTAGACAATAAGGACTGATCTATAGTAGACAGGATCGTATGAATAGTAGCAGGTACTGCATGCATTAAATGCGCTGATATCAACTTGGTACTGAGCCCTATCAGAGTTTGACACGTGGAGGTTGTCAGGGCACTCCTCGTACAAGTGGATGAACGGATCCTGGAACAGTAGAAAGATATTTGTTAATTTCTTCTAAGTCTTTAGTATACCGCAGAGGCTCTGTCAAGGGTGACAGAGGTTCTGCGGCTCGGTCCTCTGTGAGCAGTCTTCTGTCGATTCTTGCCTTCGGTCTTCTTGGTGTCTCGGCAGAGCCTCTGTTGGAGGTTTCTATACTTAGCCTATTTTTCACTACTTTCATAAACAGAAAGATTTGAGCTAACATTGTTTGATCTTGGCTACCAGACTTACAGGTAAGGGTTCGGTTCAGTGTGGAGAACATGAAGTTCCACACTGTGGGTAGATTTTGTCTTCTGAACTCTCCTATCCTATTTATGTCTTTGTTGTAACCTAAGAACTTTACAAAATCAAGAAGAGTCTCTACTTTGGGGGGTTTCTCATATGCTCGAATCCCTAATTCTCTTCTTGTCTTCATCCTAAATATTCTTCTGAAGGTTCTGGCACGAATGCGTATGGATTCTCCTCCTGCGTTTCTTCCCGCATCAACGTTTCCGACAACCCCTTTCTGTTCTGGGATATATTGGCAAGTGGTCCACCATTGTTGGATGTAAAGCTCGGGTAGGTTGTCGTCATACATGGTTAGTGCTCGAAAAACTTCAGAGTTTCTGAAAAACTCTTCAAAGATGTGGTACAAGGGTAAATAGAGACCAGGGTTTGCATCAAAACGATAGTTGTTATCAGCAAACTCGTAGGGTTGGATAACAATGGCATCAACAGGGCCTATTCTACTTGATTCAGCAGAATGTTGAGGTTCGGCCATTGTTGCAGGTTAGGGTTTCTTGAAGAACTCAAGGGTTTTGATCTTTGAGAGGGAATGATGAATGGTTTTGAATGATTCGAAAGCGTAAACATGAAATGGGTCTTGAGAGTGGGTATTTATACACAAAACATGTGGCTGGATTAACGTCGTAGGTACTGTAGGCACTCGAGTTTCAGATAGTGGAACGACCTCTACAGTAGAACGTGGAAACAACTAGTGGTCTGTCTTTCAATCAGAGAATGCCACGTAGGGTTTGGTTCTGACATCTTTTGGGCAAGCAAACCGTCACGGTTAGAGATGTGTGGGTGACAAGTGGTTGACGCTTAAAGAATGACCCGCATCTCTGATGACGTGCTTCTGATGACGTGGCAAAAAAACCGACAGAGCTCTGGTGGAGCTCAGCACAGTTTTGTCTCTATTGAGTAACCTTTTCCATTTCTTTCAAGTAACCCAAGATGTTTCACCTTTACTCAAAAACATTTTAAATTCTGTATCTGATGTGAAAGTAGTCAAAGAACAAAGACAGAACCGACTCAGAAGTTTCACAGAGTTCTGGTGAGAAACAACATAGGCTCTGGTGAATTATCAGAGTTCTGTTAAGTTCTTAACATTATCAAACGGTTTTCATCAAAACAGGTTTTCCCTCTTTCTTCAAAAAGATTTTTCATTGAAGTTCAAAGGCAAAGTCATTTTGGATTTAGAAATCGAATTTTGACTTGCTCCCCCTAAAACTATACACAATTTCCTTTATAAGCCCCCCCTTGAAATATGGGCTTATTTGAAAGATTTTCTTTTAAGCCTTTTGAAAGAAAAAAACTTTATACAAAAATGTAAGTCCAGGATTTACACTTACAATCAATACAACAATGTATGAAACAGTAATTGAGAAGTAATATGATCAAGCCCAATTGTATTCAATTAAGAACAGAATTACGGATCTTAGAGAGAGAGAATCTCAAAGATTACAAAAGGAGAATACAAATATATTCGGGAAAATCAGTTAGCAATGTAGTGCTAACAACTATATATATACTGCAACGGAAATATTAAAGCTACAGTACAAATATGAATGACTAATAGGAACAATACACGTGTCCTAATTAGTTAACTAAACACAAAGGAAAGTATCTAGTTATAAGTTCTGAACAGGTAGTTCAGAACTTCTGAACGTTCTTCTGACAAGGCTTCTCAGAACTTCTGGCTCTACTTCTGACACTTCTTCTCAGACTTCTGACTCTTCTTCTCAAACTTTCAAAGCGATCCTTCTGAGCCTTCTTAGTCAGAACTCTGACCCTTCATATCAGAACATCTGAGTCTTCTCATCAGACCTTTAACACTTAGTTTATTTACAAAACTCAGATCTAACAATCTCCCCCTTTTTGTCAAATAAACTGATACTTTGCATCATCCAAATCTTTCTAGGCAGGAGCAATCTTCTGTAAGAGCACATTTCTTTGATTAAGCCTTTTGTCGATCTTGTCAATAGTTTCTTGAACAGTTTCAATCTGCTGAGTCATCACTTATTGAGTTATGTTGCATTGCTTTATTTTCAACATCTTTTTCTCCAAATTGTGCTTGATGAATCTCCAAGTTCCAGAGCAGTATTTTGCAGTCTCCTTTGCTCTGAAGAAGATCTTTTCACTATTGTTTTTCAAAAAGACTCCCAAATCTGGATATTTAAGAACACTTCTAGTTTTCAACACCTTTTTCTGATCATGATCTGTGTTGGGTTTTGCCAGATAAACACATGGCCTTTGCAAATACAGAGCTATTTGAAAATCTGTATAACCATGCCATCTTAGGATGTAAAACATAGCTTCAATTACCACACTTCTTGCCTTCCTTTCAGTCTTATCTTTGCTTGATTCCTTGAAGCACAGCATACAATGTAATCTGTAGAAATCCACTACTGAGAGCTTTTCAAAATCTGCATCAGTGAAATAGTATACTTTGCCATCTTCTCTCAAAACTTCAAAAGACAAGTATTCCATCTTTCTGAATTGTTTAACTTTTAATTATCTGATCCCTGTGATTAAGAAGTCTGAATATACAGCCTGTTTTGATTTCCCAAGACACCTTGATTTCTCTGCCAACCAGATCTGAGTCTCCTTTGGTCTATCATAATATACATTCAGAAATTGTTTCTCTTTAGGCTTGAAAAACTCAGGTAGATCAAACTCAAGAAAGTATCCATTCAAATCAATTGACATCTCATCTTCTTTTGATTCAGATTTTTCAGCTTGATCAAGACTTGTTATCTGCACATTCTGAGGAGTTGTGTTCTGAACTTCTTCAACATCATCTGAAAGGATTTCATTCACTTCATACTCAGCAGGAACATTAACTTTCATTTCAGTTAGTAACCAACTCAAAGTTGCATCACTATACTTCACCAATTCCTTCAGTTTGAATGTTTCAAGTCTTCCTTGAACTGGATATGCAAACCCTTCAGTTTCCATTCCTTCATTTATAAATCCTTTCACATATACACCAAACCCTGAAATCATTGCTGGACATTTCAAGTTGCATTTCTCTTTTCTTCCTTCAATTGCCAATTGAAAATCATACATGTACATATTTCTGACATAAATCCCCAGAATTCTTCTGCACTCAATCTATATCAAGGTTTCTTCAGTACTGGCAAAGAACTTAACTAGAAAGATCTGATCATCAAGAGTTAATCTGTGAAAATCAAAACTTGACATGGAAACCTTTGTACTTCTTTCTTTCAGCACTTCCAATCTAACAAACATCAGACCATTGAATTCTTCTGGTTTAAACATCAATACTTTCTCAATCTTCTTCTGAATGTGTAGTCTTGAATCAGGAATTCTGAATCTGTTTGAGGCTTCTGTATAAATCATCTGAGATCTGTTATCCATGAAGCCATCAATGTTGCTCTCCAATAGCTCATAATCTCCTTCTGTGTGATAGAGATTCTCATATATTTCCTCAGGAAAAATGTCATCATGAAACTGTCTAGCAAGTGGTACATCACTCAACTCCAGGATAAAATCACATACAGGCTCCTCCAAAATTTGCAAGTTCATCTTAGGAATCTCAATTGGTTTTCTGAATATATACTCAGAAGGCATAAAGTAATCTTCCACTCTCTCATATTCTTCTTCTGTATTCATCTCATCAGCATAGTTAAATCGAAACTCATGTTTAAATTTCTGAGAGTAATCAACAGTTCTATCTTCTTCTCCCAATAAATCAATAGGCCTTATCAGTTTTACACTTTGTTGAATATTTTGAACATTAAGTGCTCTGACTAACTCATTTTGCATCCTTCTGATCAAATTCTCAGTTAATCTTCTTTCTTCTGATTCAGAATCCATCACACTACCTTTATCATAAAGAACAATATCTATACAAGTGTTGTCAAAAATTAAACTTTCCACTGTTTCCTTTGACCTCAACACAGGTTCCTCAATTGCTTCAGTTTCATCAGAATTGATTTCCATCTTTGTGTCTAAATTCAATTCTTCAGTTTTATCTGAATCACCACCATCTCTGCTTTCCACCTCCATTTCCTCTGTATCTGAACTATCAATCTGAACTATCTGAGTTTCTGTATTCTTTGTACTGACTAAGTGCATATCTGCTATTTCAAAATCCTCTATGCAAATGTCATCATCAAAACTCAACCTTTGCCTTTTCTCCCCCTTTTGATGATCATGAGGTTCATTATCATCAAACTTTCTTTTAGAGTTCTGACCAGAAACACCTTCAGGGTCAGCTTCTGCAAGTGGAACAAGATCAAGAGGTTTTGAAGTAGAAGCCATAGATACACTCAGTGCTTTCAAGACGAATTCCTGCATACTCTGCATTTGTTTCAACAGATCTTTTTGAAATTCAGACATTATATCCTTGATCTCCTTTTCATGAGATTCCAAGGATTCCTTCACAGTATCTATTTTAGTTTCAACAGATTTCAATTTACCCTCCAACATATCTTTTAATCCTGTCACCTCAGCATTCAAATCATCTACCTTTTTCTCCAAAATTTCAACCTTTTCCCCCATCACCTTGTTTTGATTCTGAATCTTTTCAAATTCAGAATGGTCTAACTGTGAACCTGAACCAACAGATGGTCCAGTTTTCATGTGCCCAGAGGGCTCATGGCCTGTAGATAACACAAAGTCATCTTGTACAACAGATGCACGTTTGAATGAGGCTTTTGTAATGTTCACGTCACCAGGACTTCCATCCAATCCTCGACACCCAATATTAGGTATGTTTATGATTGTTGTGTCAGAAATACGAAATTCCTGATTTGTGCGAGTGTTAGAAGGAATTTCAGGCTCAAATTGAATAGGACTGTGATATTTAGACTCAATGTGTTGAAAAATAGGTTGGGATTTATCACCTCCCTCCAAATGAGTTTGGGATGGTTCCCCTGAGTTATGTTAAACAGTAGCATGTTGAAATGCTTCTGAGTGGGTATGGATGGGTTGTTCAAGATCCACCACTAGGTCCATGGTGTTTGTTTCAATGTTGGACACCAAGAAATGTGAACCAACAGCAGTTGTGGTTACCTGGTTAAGATTAGCTGGTTCAGAGGCATCTCTTTCTGTTTGAACCTCTGTTGACAATATCTCATCCTCACCACCCTCATTCTGTTTTTCCTCACTTGTTCTAACCAAGCTCTCGGAATTTTGCCCCTCATTTCTCTCAGAATGTTCACCCATTTGAACATCCTGCCCCTCTCTTATTGGACTAGACCCCTCACCTCTCTTCTCTGGTTGGTCCTCATGGGTAGGGATTTGAGGTATTTCAATTCCCATTGAGGTGCAATATGCTTTTAAAATCTCACTCTCCCTTGGTATGTAATTCCTAAGTGATTTTGGTAACAGTTTATGATTAGGATAATTCTCAAGTTTGGTAACAGAAGACATCTTACCCAAATATAAAGTAGGACCATGCTGTTCATTTGAACTTCTTGAAATGGTTCTGTTTTCTTACATTGCATACCAAATTACAATCTGCCAATACCTTATGTAAGGTAAATATGCCAGAGGAGTATCCTTTGTCTTCTTTTGAATAGCTTTCTGATTTTTCTCAAAAGTATTCTTCATGTCTTCCCAAAGTATAGCAGTATAATCATAATGCCTATTCCTCACTAAACCCTGAAAGATCTGAAGAATCTGTTTTGAACCTTGATCTGCTGAGCTATTTTTCCCTGACAAACACTTGTTCACCACATGAAAGAAACAAGCCCAAGTAGGTGGCAATTTGTTCCTTCTGAACAAACTAAGGGTTCTCAATCCTTCATTATATCCTAATCTCATAAACTCTGCAATTAACTCCTCTGTTAATGGTGAGTCTTCAAAATCTGTCCTTCTTTGTACATCATCTTTCTCTGGAAGATTCAGTATTTCTCTTAGTGCACCGATTGATAAGGTAATTGTGACTCCTCCAATTTCGGATACAAACTTGTTGTCTTCTAACCTAAGATGTTTCCACCATTGTTGAATATACTGAACAGGAACTGTTTTGTTTCTTGTAAACCACTTTCTGTAAGGATGATATTTGAATAACTCCATGATAATTCTGTGTTCAGGCTTAAATCTACTTTCCTCAAATAACAAAACACAATTGTTTTCTGATAATTTCAACCATTCTCCTTCAGGAACAACCCTTTCCACTAAGATTGGTCTATTCGACATAATCGACCCTACAGCACTCTGTTCATGTTCAACATTTATATTTACCTCATCTGCATTTCCTTCTGATTCAACCATTTGTTCATCTTCTTCATTTATTTCATCATCCCTTATTGCTTCTTCCTCAACATCTCTATTTTGTACTTCATCATTATCCGAATCAGATGAATCCATCAAAGACTTAGTAGAATGTAGAGAAATTAGACCACTTCTTCGAAATCCAGACATGATTTAAGAAGAAAACAAACTCAAAGAACTCTGGATTGATTCGTATCTCACTTTTCGCTCTAGAATTTGAAAGAATTGGAAAAAGGAATTTTAAGACCTATTTAAAATTCACGAAGCTGAAAGGTTTGACGGAAAAGCGAAATCAATGTTATAACGGAGTCAACACATTTGAAATGCCACAGATGATTTAAATGAAATGCTTGGCATAATCAACCAAATATGAAGCTGACACGTGTTATTGGATAGAATATTGACTCAAGTCAAAGATCTGAATAACACGCTCAGAAGATTTGACTTTCCTTTATCAGATATCTGATTGTTCTACTCAGAGTTCTGATCCCATTATTCAGAAGAATTTTACCTTGTAACAAAAATTTATTTAAAATCAACTTCTAACAGATGTAAAAGTTTTTATTATTCAGAAGAGGTTTGAACAGATAGAAACACATTTTATCATCAGAATTCTGTTCATAGAATGATGATTTAAAAAAAATTTAAACTCTTATATCTGAATATGAAAATGTTTGAAATTCAGATATAGTTTGAACAAGATAAAAAATTTATCATTAAAAGCTTGTTCTTCTTAGAATGATTAGAGATAAGAAATGACAACAAACTTTTTTTTAAGCATCATGAAATAATTTCCAGAAGATATTGATGCTCCCCCTTGACTTTAGCATGTATTTGACCAAATATGATACATAAAGATGAGATAAAAAGATAATAGAAAAGACATAATCCGCACATTTGAAATATTTGTTTTTCTGATACCAATTGTAAGTCCAGGATTTACTCTTACAATCAACACAACAATGTATGAAACAGTAATTGAGAAGTAATATGATCAAGCCCAATTGTATTCAATTAAGAACAGAATTACAGATCTTAGAGAGAGAGAATCTCAAAAATTACAAAAGGAGAATACAAATATATTCGGGAAAATCAGTTAGCAATGTAGTGCTAACAACTATATATATACTGCAACGGAAATATTAAAGCTACAGTACAAATATGAATGACTAATAGGAACAATACACGTGTCCTAATTAGTTAACTAAACACAAAGGAAAGTATCTAGTTATAAGTTCTGAACAGGTAGTTCAGAACTTCTGAACGTTCTTCTGACAAGGCTTCTCAGAACTTCTGGCTCTACTTCTGACACTTCTTCTTAGACTTCTGACTCTTCTTCTCAAACTTTCAGAGAGATCCTTCTGAACCTTCTTAGTCAGAACTCTGACCCTTCATATCAGAACATCTGAGTCTTCTCATCAGACCTTTAACATTTAGTTTATTTACAAAACTCAGATCTAACAAAAAAAATACAAACAAGAAATATATACAGACAAATTCACTGAGCTTTGTTGAAAAAGTATGCATGACAGAGTTCTGGTGAACATCAGAAGCTCTGTTGAACTATCCTACCCAACTATTTGACAGAGCTCTGGTGTGATCATCAGAGGCTCTGTTGAGTTTAAACAGAGTTAGGAGGACATGTTCAGTGTTGGTTCCCGTTTTACTTAAACAAGATTATCAGATCTATTAGTTCAAGTTTAAGGTTTGATGCGGAAGCGTATTTGAAGAACTAACAGATATGTTTGATAGATTTAGAACACACACTATCAAATAAACAGTGAAGAGAATAGATTTATAGCACAAAGATCCACTATATTTAATATATCAAGAACACTTAGAACAAATTTGACGCTAATTGTGTGCAAGTGTTTTGTGTTGTGTGTTGTTATTGTTTAAGCTTGTAAAGTGTAAAATCAGTGGTTAGGAAGAACTCAACATGAGTCTTCCTTTTATACTACTACAAAAGATCTATTCTATACAAGAAACTGTTGCTACAGGAAACAAGAGATGGTATGAATAGTTGGAAAACTGCAAGCATTAAATGCCACAGACGTCTATGTTGTACTAAGCCCTATTGAGTCCACTCAGAGTTTGACACGTGTTGAAGTTGGACAGGGCATGCTACCATGCAAGTTGATGAACAGATCTTAGAACAGTAGCAAGATATTTCTTTAACAGTTGTAAGATATTATAAATATCCAAGTCTTTAGTGAGGACCGTAGAGGCTCTGTAATGGGTTACAGAGGTTCTGCGGCCTAGTCCTTTGTAGAGCAGTCTTAACTGGGTTCCTTGTCTTCTGAAGATGTCTGCAAAGGCTCTGTAATGGGTGACAGAGGTTCTGAGTTCTTGATCTTCTGTAGCGTTCTTCTGTAGTTTCTTTGGTCTGATCACTCTTGATCAAACTTCCTTTGATTCTTCTGAGATGCCCGGCAGAGCTTCTGTCAACAGAGCTTCTGTGGAAGTTTTTCGGTACTTGGCCATTTTTCAATACTTCTAATATTCTAGAATATTGGAGCTAACAATCTCCCCCTAAGTATTGAAAAATAAAAATTTTGACTTTTTGAATTTTAGGCTAAGTAAAGATAGACAGAGGTTAAACAATACCTCAGAAGATTATTTCTTTCATTTGGAATTTATGCCAGAGGCATTTACATTTGAGTACATTAAATGAACAGAAATAAATGTTTGACAGAGGTTCTTTGAAGAGACTCAAATTTTTGCATTTGGGAAGTCGTCGAATTTTCTGTTGTCTTTTCCCACTTCCTTGAGTTCTTCATAGAATTTGAGGCAGATATTTCTTAAGCCTAGAGTAGCATCAATCTCTTTGATCATCATTTGAGCAGATTCTTCGTCCATAAGCTCTGTTGCTTTGTTCTCCTCTAGTATTTTTCTGAACATGTTCAGAGTACGATTTGTGTACTTCTGACAGTCCATTGTCACAAACAGTTTAAGTTGATCAACAGGATTCTTGAATACTAACCAGTACCTTGGAGTTTTGATGATCTAATTGGGTATTGCATTGGGTGGGCAGAAATCCTCTGGTGGTCTGATGCTTAGAGTAGTCACGCCTAGATCGATGGCTAGTTGAAAGTCGAGCATGCTGTAGATTAGGAGCTTTTCACGCATTGCCTTTCTGAGAACTCGATAAGATCTTTGGTGGCAGTCATCATTGAAGTTGTCTTTCGTCCATTGCAGAAGGTCAGGTAAGTCATAGGGATTGAGGTTTCGGATATCAGCATCAGAGAATTGATTCTCTGATCTGTCAGACCTTTTGACTTTCCAGATTGTATACATCGTATGAGGATAGGTTCTCATTTTGGAGTATCTACAATAGATTACCTTCTTTATCTTGTGAATGGAGTAAACTTGATTGACCGGTTTTGATTTTGTAGAGGTGAAGATGGCATCGAATTCTTCTCTTAGCTTCTGATCTTGAACATGAGCTGGCAGATCGCTCTGGAAGTGCTGTCTGTAGAGATAACTGTAAACATGCTCTTCCATTTGTTCAATGGTTGGAGCAGTTCTTGGAATTGGTCTCCTTAACTTATCCATTTGTCGAGTGATGTCTGCTACTTTACCTTCTGTTACCTTAGCTGTGGGATCCAGGGTTGGGTTTTCTGACAGAGGTTTCAAGTTGAATGCCCAGTCTTCCTCTTCAGGTTTAGGAGTGACAAAGGCATTAAAGTCACCTTTCATCAATTTCTCTGTAGCAACTGGCATTTTCTTCTTTGGCTCTTCTTCTGTCATTATTCCCTTGCCTTTATCTTTTGGTTTTGAGGTTTCAGAGGTTGGGTTTTGGATTTGTGTGGGTGGAACCTCTGTAGATTTATCAGTGAGAGGTTCTGTTGATTTGGTTGTTGCCTCTGAAGGTTTTGATACTTCGGGTTGTGAGGTCTCTGTTGGTGAGGAGTCTTCGGGTTTTTGAGGTGGGATGTCAAAACGCTTTGCAGATTGAAAAGCAGTTACAAATTCCATTCTGCGAAGAATGAACTCTGCAGAGCGTTTTGGTCTTTGGGGTTTTCGAGCTATGGATTTGACTCTAGTTCTGCTCGGGATTGGTTTTGAGGTTGGTGTTGGTTCTTTGGGTGAGGGTGGAGTTTGTTCTGTGGATGAGGATGCAAGAGTGATTACCTTAGGTTATGTGGTTGGTGCATCCTCTTCTGAGATATAGGTGTTTTGCCTCTGTTGTTTTCCTTGTGTTTCCTTCGGGGTTTCTGTTGTAGAAGGTTCTGCAGTTTTCTCTGTAGATTTTGCAGAAGCAGCCTCTGTTGTTTCCTTTGTTCTCTCCCCCTCAGGATGACCAGATGCACCATCATCAGGATCATCCTGCCTTCTTTTAGCCGCAACTTCTGTTCTGCAGGTGCCTTTAGCTGTTTGCCTTGCTGCATGTTTCTTCATTGTTTCAAAGTAGATTTCGATCAAAGTCTTGAAGGCTTTGGTCGCACTTTTCTCGAATTCTGCAGCGGTTGTTTTGGCAATGTCAGTGGCAGAGGCGATGGCAGCAGCAGCAGAAGTTTCTTTATTTGACTTTATTTCTTCAAGGGCTTCTTTAACCTCTGTGGATAAGGTATCCACTTTGGTATTTAATCCTGTAAGCGCGCCTGAAGTTGAATCTGTAAAAGTAGTGAATGAGCTTTGCAACTTATTCAATGTTTGAGTTACAGAGGTTACAAAGACTTGGAACTCATTCTTTGTAACATGTTCCTCTTGGGTAACCTCTGGAGGAACAACCCCTTCTCCAGAGTGAGTCCCTGTTTCTGGGACACCTTCTTTCATTCCTGTTTGATCGTTGAGAATGGAAGGATTTCCTTCTGATCTTCGAGAAGAAACAAGAGTTTCAGTCTCTACAAAAGTTCTGTGAAGAACAATGTCCAAATCCACTCCGGAGGTGGGTATCGGAATGTCCTTCTTTTGACTTGGAGACTTGTCTAGAGTCTCTTCATCTTGGTGCTCTCTACTTCTCTCTGAAAGAAGTTTTGGACCTAATTCGTGCGTGGCAGAGGAAATGAATTCCTCTGTTGGGTGTTCTAGTGTGATCTGGGGCGATTGATCACGAACAATAGGTGAGTCTCTTTGAGGAGACTCCCTAGGAATGGATTCCCCGGTTTCTGTGGGCGCAGAAGTCGAAAGAGTGACTTCTGGCTGTTTGGTTTGGGTAGGGGTCGAGTTGTGCGACTCTTTTTCAATAACTCCTTCTGCAGCTAGATCTGCGGAGTTAGATGTGTGGGTTGCACTGGGAGGGGGTGAGGGATGTGTGCCTTCTTCATCTTCAGCATCTTTTCCTTTCTCATTTTCTTTTCCTCCAGACGTTTCTACCCTATCCTCTAACCTTTTTTCAGTAACTTTACCTATTTGGACCTCTTCTTCTGCAGTCTCTTGTCTTGGCAGAAGTGTATCACGACCCTCTGTAATTATTTGGGTTTGCAGAGGTGAAGGTTGAGGTTGTGATTGAGGTTGTTCTTCTTCGATTCCCTCTTCTTTGGTTTTCCTCTTCTTTGGCTCTTCTTTGGCTCTGTAATGGGTTACAGAGGTTCTGCGGCCTAGTCCTTTGTAGAGCAGTCTTCACTGGGTTCCTTGTCTTCTGAAGATGTCTGCAGAGGCTCTGTAATGGGTGACAGAGGTTCTGAGTTCTTGATCTTCTGTAGCGTTCTTCTGTAGTTTCTTCGGTCTGATCACTCTTGATCAAACTTCCTTTGATTCTTCTGAGATGCCCGGCAGAGCCTCTGTTGCACTCAGCAGAGCTTCTGTGGAAGTTTTTCGGTACTTGGCCATTTTTCAATACTTCTAATATTCTAGAATATTGGAGCTAACATTCAGCATACCCAATTTACTGATTAAGAAGTTAAATCTCCTCTCATCAAGGGCTTTTGTAAACAAGTCAGCAAGTTGGAAGTCGGTTGAAACAAAATACATTTCAATCGTCCCTTTTTCAACATGGTCTTTTATGAAGTGGTACCTTATGTCGATATGCTTCGTCTTGGAGTGCTGAACTGGATTAGCTGTTATTGCGATGGCACTCTTGGAGTCACACAGAATTGGAATTTTTCCATACTCCAGGTTGTTAGGTCTAGAGTTTTGTCAAAAACACAAGTGTTGAGTTCTGAGTAAGAAGACTAAAGAAGACTAAGAAGACTCAGAAGTTCTGAGTAGAAGACTCAGAAGCTCTGAGTGAGAAATCTCAAAAAGATTCTAAGTGTTGGATTCTGACTAGAAGGTTCAGAGTTCTGAGTAGGAGACTCAGAACTTCTGACTATGAAGACAAATGTTCTGAAGCGCTTATTCAGAAGTATGTTCAGAATTCATATCTTGGGATATTCTCTGTTATATTCAGTTACTAATTAGGACACGTGTAATTGTTCTATTAGTCTGTTTCTCATATGTACTGTAGCTTTAGCTATTCTCTACAGTATATATAGTGTTAGCAACAGTTTGCTAGCTAATCTTTGATATAATCTTTGGAGAACCTTTTGGATAACTCTTTACGCATAAATTTGTTAGATCTATTGAGAGAGAAATTCATTGTAATATCTTGTAATTCAAAAATCACAAAATCCAAACATTTTTCTAACATTTTTCTGTTACTCAGAAGTTCTGACTCTATTACTCAGAAGTTCTGACTCTACTACTCAGAATTCTGACTCAACTAATCAGAATTCTGACTCTGATACTTAGAATATTGAGCAAGTTACTCAGAATTCTGACTCTACTACTCAGAATTTTTTTTTGATAACTAATGAGGAATCATCGTAGATGATTACCAAAATCTCTTGATTTTGCAGGATTATCTTGATTTCAGAGGAAGTATTGACTCAAAATTTGATCTGATTGTTTCAAGATAATGTTCAAAACCCGTGATTCAACGTTTTAGGTTTTTGAACATATCAGTTCAAAACCCGTACTTAAATGACAATGGCTTCTGAATAATTCAGTTCAGGACCCGTACTTCAGAGACTAAGACTTCTAAACAAATCAGTTTAGAACTCATACTTCTCAGGTGATATCCTTAACTGTCATATTTTTATGTTTCAAGGAACAAGTGGTGAAAGGTAACATTGTATTATGTTTTATTTCTATTGCTTTGAATGTTTGAATCTTAACAATTTAATTCAATGATATGATTTTTTTTAATTTTCATTCAATGAATAAATGTGTCTCAAAAAGTGATTTTACAAGTATTTTGTATTATCTGAGCTATATTTGTTTCAACTTTCACTTCTGAATTAAATCGAAAGGTAAGCAAAACATGAATGAAATTATGCCGAATGTTAATGTTATGAAATCTATACTTATATAGAATATAATGTTCAAAAAGCCTAAATGTCAGAATGTTGGATGGAAACAAAAATATGGGGGAAGTACTACGTTTTAGTACCAAGTGATTGAGATGAAATATAAATATATATAAAATCATTTAGTTTGAAAGTTTGTACCTGTGGCCTTTCTGGTTTGGGAGAGTAAGTCCTAAGGGGTGCTCGACACCTAGTCCCTAAGATCAACTGGTCTGGGATCGGCTGACCCAAATCCTACAATAGAACCAGATAGAAAGCAATGTTCTACTGGTACAAATGGGTTTAAGATATATCGATGTGGCCTTTCTGGTTTGGGAAATTAAGTTCCATGGGGTGCTTGTCACCTAGCACCTAAGACCAACTGGTCTGGGATATGCTGACCCAAATCCTGCAATAGAACCAGATAGAAAGTCATGTTTAACGATGTATCTTATTCTTACTAAACTTTTTGATTAAAAGATGCCAATGTGCACAAAATTAAAAGATGTCAATGAGCACAAAAGAAAAGATGCCAATGAGCACACATCTCTTGAAACTTTGGGAAAATACAAAGTCACAATAAACCTGTAAATTTGTGAAAATCCTGATTTTGGACAAATAGTGTGAGTAGAGCAAAGTATTCTTATATGCTTTTGAATTGCATATGCTTGAAGCTAATCATATTTCGCATGCTAAGCACGCCAAATAGATTTAATAAAGGGATTGAAACTGAACATTTTTAACTTGATATGCATTGATGACTTGTATTTGAATCCAAACACATGCATTTGATTTCATTTGATTGAAAAATCTGTTAAATTTCATTAAGTTGGATTTCTTTTGTAAAATTTTCAGATGATCAAATGTTAGTAGTTATCAAGTATAGTTCAGTGAATCTTATTTTCCTTGCATAAATGTTTCATTAAAGCACTATATTTGAAATGAATAATTTTAATGAAATATATGCATACTTTCAGGGGGAGAAAACAATTTGCTCCAGAATTCTTACTTTGAGGGGGAGCAAGGTTATTCATTAAGGAGGAGAAAAAGCATAGACTTCATCGCTAAAGTTTTAAAAATCAAGGGGGAGAAAAGCTAAAGATTTTGAAGATGATTTTGCTTTCCAAAACTTTAGGGGGAGAAAAGCTAAAGATTTTGGAGATTGATATGTTTCTGCTTTACAATACTTTAAGGGGAGAAGAAAATAGAAAATGATTGTACAGAAACAACAAAAGAGAGAAATGTTATTTTAAGAAGGAGAAGAGGAAAAGGAAACTGATCTATTGTTTCTTATAAAGAAATCTTATGAAAGTTGACATGAAGATGAGAATTGTCATTTCAAGGGGGAGCAAAGAAAAAGCAAATATATAACAGAAATCAATTTGGAAATCGTTGCTGCTGCTGATTAAAGACTGACCAGAAGTTGTTAACTCAGATTATTCAGAATTCTGAGCAGAAGTTGTCAAAGCATTCAGAAGAGATCCTTCTGAAGATTGTTCCTTCTCTACGAATTTGATGATGAAAAGTACAAGTGTGTTTGACAAAAAGGGGGAGATTGTTAGGTCTAGAGTTTTGTCAAAAACACAAGTGTTGAGTTCTGAGTAAGAAGACTAAAGAAGACTCAGAAGACTCAGAAGTTCTGAGTAGAAGACTCAGAAGTTCTGAGTGAGAAATCTCAAAAAGATTCTAAGTGTTGGATTCTGACTAGAAGGTTCAGAGTTCTGAGTAGGAGACTCAGAACTTCTGACTATGAAGACAAATGTTCTGAAGCGCTTATTCAGAAGTATGTTCAGAATTCATATCTTCGGATATTCTCTGTTATATTCAGTTACTAATTAGGACACGTGTGTTAGAGCATTATTGTATTCAAGATTTACTGTAAAGTCAATGTACTGTATGAGTCTATACAGTATTGTGAATGCCTTTATACCTTGTATGTTATGGGTATAAATAGGCTTGTCTAGACCATTTGTTAGTAACACTTCAAAAGCTTTTGTAATCTCTTAGAAACCTTTTGTAATCCTTTGAGATCAATACATGGATGACATATTTGCTCTCTAGATTATCTCTCACTACATTCATATCTTATTGCTAGAGATTTGGGATTTCACAATTGGTATCCGAGCTAAACAGAAGATTCAAGCAGATCGAAGACCAAATTGAAGATTTTTTACACTAAAGCTGAAGAATTCGGATTGGGTGTTCATCACTATTCATCACTGTTCATCAAGAATTCTGACCCTTCTTCATTTACTATTCATCCAGATTTCATCTTTTCTTTAATTTTTGATCTTTTGGATTGATTCTTGACATCATTGCACTCGGATTTGATTTCTGAACATCTTTAATTCTTGGATCAACACCAAAATCTGCACAGAATTTGCAGATCTGATCATTTTATATCATTTTTGTTCGAAAACTTTTTCTACTATTTTTGGATCAAAATTCGATTAAATTGATCGAATTAGGATTTGTGATTAACTAAGAAAGTGTGTGGAATCAAATTTCGAACAAATCTGTGCAAATTTCATAACAATTGATCAAGAATTGAAAAAGTTATGGCTGATTTAGTGATTTTCGTGTTCGAAGTGCAGAATTCGGATCATTCTTGGTGAATTCGGATCATTCAAAGAAGAATTCGGAGTGTTCTTGGAAATACAAGTGTAGAATTCGACTCAAG
The DNA here is from genome assembly GCA_033807775.1 of Saussurea involucrata. Lineage (NCBI taxonomy): Eukaryota > Viridiplantae > Streptophyta > Magnoliopsida > Asterales > Asteraceae > Saussurea > Saussurea involucrata. Next base: position 66,098,408 of record CM066325.1, read on the forward strand.
AAGGATTCAAATTGATTGAATTCGAACCCAGCTAGATTCGAATTGAGGAGAATTCGAACCGTGTTAGATTCGAATTGAGGAGAATTCGAACTGTGTTAGATTCGAATTGAGTTGATTAAATTTTCCAAGTGTTGAATTCGAACCCTTAAGCATCCGAATTCATAGAATTCGAACCCTTAAGCATCCGAATTCATAGAATTCGAACCCTTAAGCATCCGAATTCATAGAATTCGAACCCTTAAGCATCCGAATTCATTGAATTCGAACCCTTAAGCATCCGAATTCATTGAATTCGAACCCTTAAGCATCCGAATTCATTGAATTCGAACCAAGTTAAGTCCGAATTGAGTGAATTCGAACCCTTCAGTATCCGAATTCATTGAATTCGAACCCTTCTTCATCCGAATTCGTTGAATTCGAACCCTTACTCATCCGAATTCTTGTGAATTTAAAATAAAAAAATAAAAATAAAAAAATAATGCTTCAAATTCTGCAACAAGTTATTTTATCAGAAACATCTCCTATATCAGAAACTCCTGTTAAAGATAATGCTTCAAATTGTTCAACTCCTATTTTAAATAAAGCATTGGAAGAAGAAAATGTTAATCTGAAAAGACAAATTTTAGACATTTCTTCTTCAAATGCTAAACTTACTAAAAGAATAACTGATCTTGAAGTTTATATTGCAGGTCTTGAAACAAAGAAAGACAAAGACAACTCAAGTCTGCACGATCAAATCGAGAAACTTCAAGAGAAAGTAACAACTCTTAAAAAGGAAAATGCTGATCTGAAGAGCATTGAAGACAGGAGAGAGAAGATTCTTAAAGAAAAGGAAATAATTGAACTTAATTGTATAAAACTTTCAAAACAAGTTTCTGACTTTGAGAAAGTTTTATTTTTAGAAAAAGACAAGCTCGAAAAAGAAAGAGCTAAATTTGAAACTGAACGCAAATCTTTTGAAATTAAAAGTTCTGAACTTTCCGTGAAAATCTCTGAATTAGAAAATCTTTTGGAAAAGGAAAGAAAAGATTTCACGGAAAAGAAAAATCTCTTTGAAAAGGAAAGTAAAACTCTTAAAAAGAAAAATATGGAAATTTTCAAAGAGATTACTGATAAAAGAAAGTTTTTGGAAAAAGATTTTGAATCGGAACGTGAATATTTTGAAGATGTGATTCTTAATCTTACCAAAAGATTATCTGGTTTATCAGCTGATATTATGAAGGATCAGTTGATCAAATCTGATCTCCAAAAGAAATTTGATCTAATTTCTAAAGAGAAAAATGTTTTAATAAACAAAGTCAAAGAACTTGAAGACGTCATTTTTAAATTTGATGTCTCAAAGCAGACTGGTCATAATTCTATCTTTCAGACTCCATTTGTTGATTCAAATGATTCTGAATGCTCTTTTAAAACTGCTTCAAGTTCAAGTTTTAAAAACATTTCTTCTAAACAATTTAATAGATCAACAGATTTCTCAAAAGGTCGGATTCGTTCAACAAATCTCTTCTATAATCCTCTGTTTGATAAATCAGATAACAAAACAAAAGTGCCTAAAGTTAATACTTCCAAACCTGAAGAAGTTCCAGTCTTCAAGAGGGTGAAGATGGAATGGAGAGTAAAAGGCACAACAGTTCCAAAGAAAGAAGTGCCAAAATCATCTGTATCCACATCAAATGCAAAGAAGAACAATACGCCAAAAGGTAAATCTTATGCTAAACCTAATCCTATTCATCATGTAAATCATCTGATTAGGTTGGCCCATAAGAAAATCTGTTGTTCTTACTGTGGTTCAAATGATTTTGTGCATAAAGATTATACTTCTTTTTGGTACGGTACTTATAGTATTCCTTGTAAGAAATCTACACCTAACCCACTAGGACCCAAATGCCATTGGGTACCAAAATCTGCTTAATCTGTTTTGCAGGTTCTTCATGTGTTGTACTGAATTGTAGATACATACCACACACATGACTGAAAACAGAAGAGAAGCGGCGTATTTTTTGAAAAATATTTGTACCATTAAGGGGGAGACAAATATTAATGGCTTTTGAACATATCAGTTCAAAACCCGTGCTTCAACGACAATGGCTTCTGAACAATTCAGTTCAGGACCCGTACTTCAACGACTAAGACTTCTAAACAAATCAGTTTAGAACTCACACTTCTCAGGTGATATCCTTAACTGTTACATCTTTCTGTTTCAAGGAACGTGGCAAAAGGTAACATTGGATTATATTTGTTTCTACTGATTTGAAAACTTGAATCTTTACAAATTTAATTCAATGAGATGCAATTTTCAATTTTCATTCAATGAATTAAATGCGTGCTAAAAGATGTTTTTTTTTCAAGAATCTTTGTATTATCTGAGTTAGATTTGCTTCAACTTTCACCTCTGAAATAAATCGAAAGGTAAGCAAAACATGAATGAAATTATGCTGAATGCTCAAAGATATGTGAATCTGGACTTATATAGAATATAATGCTCAAAAAGCCTATTTATCAGAATGATGAATGGAAACGAAAATATGGGGGAAGCACTATGATTAAGAACCAAGTGATTGAGATATCATTCATATTTTGTGATGGAAATTCGAACTTATATAGAATATCATTTAGTTTGAAAGTTTGTGCCTGTGGCCTTTCTGGTTTGGGAGAGTAAGTCCTAAGGGGTGCTCGACACCTAGTCCCTAAGATCAACTGGTCTGGGATCGGCTGACCCAAATCCTGCAATAGAACCAGATAGAAAGCCATGTTTTACTGGTACAAATGGGTTTAAGATATATCGATGTGGCCTTTCTGGTTTGGGAAATTAAGTTCTAAGGGGTGCTCGTCACCTAGCACCTAAGGCCAACTGGTCTGGGATCTGCTGACCCAAATCCTGCTATAGAACCAGATAGAAAGTCATGTTTAACGGTGTATCTTATTCTTACTAAACTTTTTGATCAAAAGATGCCAATGAGCACAGAATCAAAAGATGCCAATGTGCACAAATCAAAAGATGCCAATGTGCACAAAATCAAAAGATGCCAATGAGCACACATCTCTTGAAACTTGGGGAAAATACAAAGTCGCGATAAACCCGTAAATTTATGAAATTCTGATTTTGGACACATAGTGTGAGTAGAGCAAAGTATTCTTATATGTTTAAGAATTGCATACGCTTGATGCTAATCATATTTCGCATGCTAGCACACCAAATAGATTTAATAAAGGGGTTGAAACTGAACGTTTGTAACTTGATATGCAATGATGTCTTGTTTTTTTGAATCCAAACACATGCATTTGATTTCATTTGATTGAAATATCTGTTAAATTTCATTAAGTTGAATTTCTTTTGTAAAGCATTCAAATGATCAAATGTTAGTAGTTATAAAATGAAGTTCAATGAATTTTATTTTCCTTGTGTAACTTTTTTTAAAATTTGTATATTGTGCGTTATTGAAACATATGCATACTTTCAGGGGGAGAAATCAAATTGCTCCATAATTCTTATTTTGAGGGGGAGCAAGGTTATTCTGTAAGGAGGAGATTGTTAGCAATTCTCAAAGACACGACTGAAATTGAAAATGGTTTTCGATGCTCACCATCATCGAAAAAGGGGGAGAAAAGTTTAATTTCAATTTCATGTCAAAGAATTTTCAAATCAAAGATATTTCAAGTCAAAGATTCGTGAACAAAGACTGAAGATTGGGGAGAAGGATCATGTGAAGTCCAAATGTTGCTGAATTTGGTTATCTTAGTTCTGAGTGATTCTCGGAATGTGCTTACACCTAAAAGTTCAACAATGTGGATGGTTTCACATATTTCTGATCCAAACTCTAATCGTTTCTGATTCATCTTGTTCCGAATTGATGATTTTATACAAAGATCGGAATTTCATGTTCAAGACTTGAAGACAATCTGTTGAAGATTTTATTGAAGAAGATTGACTTTTCAAAGAAAAAGACAATGACTTTTCATGTTTGTCTGAAGATTCTTCAAAGCTGAGTTCTTAAAGAGTGTCAAAGCATATAGTTCACCGTGAACTAGTGGAGATAAAGCTATTTGAAGATGGTTTGATAGAGTGTCTGTTTGAGAAGATTGACTTTACAAAGAGCTGAAGACTGCTGTCAAATTTTTTAAATCTTGAATCCAAAGGGGGAGATTGTTAGAGCATTATTGTATTCAAGATTTACTGTAAAGTCAATGTACTGTATGAGTCTATACAGTATTGTGAATGCCTTTATACCTTGTATGTTATGGGTATAAATAGGCTTGTCTAGACCATTTGTTAGTAACACTTCAAAAGCTTTTGTAATCTCTTAGAAACCTTTTGTAATCCTTTGAGATCAATACATGGATGACATATTTGCTCTCTAGATTATCTCTCACTACATTCATATCTTATTGCTAGAGATTTGGGATTTCACAACGTGTAATTGTTCTATTAGTTTGTTTCTCATATGTACTGTAGCTTTAGCTATTCTCTACAGTATATATAGTGTTAGCAACAGTTTGCTAACTAATCTTTGATATAATCTTTGGAGAACCTTTTGGATAACTCTTTACGCATAAATTTGTTAGATCTATTGAGAGAGAAATTCATTGTAATATCTTGTAATTCACAGATTGTTAATAAATCATATGACCAGTTGCTGTGAATACGATCTTGATTGTTCATATTTGATTGTAAGAGTGTAACCTGGACTTTCACAGGCCATAGTCTTTGAGTTGGGTTTTCATCCATATTACCTGAGAGCAACAGCTGGCAGCAGCAACATATTCTGCTTCTGCTGTAGAAGTTGATACGCAATTCTGTTTTTGGGATGTCCAACTCACCAATTTTTCTCCAAGCAATTGGCAGCTACCAGAAGTACTCTTTCTGTCATTCTTGCATCCTCCATAGTCTGAATCAGTATATGCTACAAGCTCGAAACCAGAATTAAGAGGATACCAGAGACCCAAGAATTGAGTCCCTTTCAGATATTTAAATATGCGCTTGACAACAGTCAAATGAGATTCTTTAGGATTTGCTTGAAATCTGGCACAGAGACAGGTTGCAAACATTATATCAGGTCTACTAGCAGTTAAGTACAGAAGTGACCCTATCATGCCTCTGTAGTTCTTGACATCTGTAGGTTCACCTTTAAGGTCAGAGTCAAGTTTAATTCCAGTGGCAATATGAGTTTTCATTGGATTTGAATTGTTGAGCTTATATTTTTTCAAAATATCAGAGATGTATTTGGATTGACTTACGAAAGTCCCTTTGATGGATTGTTTTACTTGTAAACCAAGGAAGAAAGAAAGTTCTCCCATCATGCTCATTTTGAATTCGCTTTTCATCAAATCCTCAAACCTATCACAGTACTCTTGCCGTGTAGACCCAAAAATAATGTCATCAACGTATATTTGAACCAGAATTATATCATTTTTGTACCTTCTAAAAAATAGAGTTGTATCGACAGTACCTTTCTCGAAGTGATTGGTCAACAGAAAGTTGGACAGAGTTTCATACCAGGCTCTGGGAGCTTGCTTAAGGCCGTACAAGGCTTTGTCTAACTTGTAAACGTGGTCTGGAAACTCTGAACTTTCAAAGCCAGGTGGTTGCTGGACATAAACTTCCTCTTGTAGTTTGCCATTCAGAAAGGCAGACTTCACATCCATCTGATAGACCTTAAAACCCTTGTGAGCAGCATAGGCTAAGAAGATTCTGATTGCTTCTAGCATAGCCATAGGAGCAAAGGTTTCGTCATAGTCAATACCTTCCTGTTGGCAATGTCCCTTTGCAACCAGACGGGCTTTGTTTCTGATGATAATCCCATCTTCATCCTTTTTATTTCTAAACACCCACTTGGTTCCAATAGCAGTCTTATTTTGAGGAAGTGGAACCAAGGACCAAACTTTGTTTCTTTCAAACTCCAGAAGCTCCTCTTGCATGGCTTCTATCCAGTTTGGATCTTCAAGGGCTTCAGAAATCTTCTTTGGCTCAATCATGCTTAGAAAATTTACAAAGAAAGCTTCATTGATTGTGGCCGATCTTGTCTTCACACCATCTTCAGCAGCACCAATTATAAGATGATGGGGTTGATCCTTTGTCCATCTTGTCATGGGAGCATGGACAACAGGAGGGGTTTGTGATTCTGATGGGAAAAGACGATTTTCAGCATCAGAGCTCTGTGGACTGGCACCAGGGCTCTGTGGCACACAACTTTGGAGAGTGGCCTCATTGCTCTGTGAGTTGCCAACAGGGCTCTGTGAAGGTGAGCTTTTAAATAGGGAGTCTCTGCCAATATTGGTTAGCAAAGGTGATGATGGCTCTAGTTCAGGTTCTCCTACATTTAATTGTGGTTCCTCATTTCTCTGAATAACACCTGTAGACAGAGAAGTAGATGGTGAAGTATTGGAGGGACCAGTAAGAGTTGTACCTGTCAGATTCTGTTCTGTTGAATTCTGAGCTTGATTGCCTCTGTTGATGTTGACAGAGGAGTCATCATCATCGAAGAAATCATCGAACACAAGATTGATATCTTCTTCCCTTGTCTTAAAAGAACTTGGTTTCTTCTGCTCATTCTGTGTTCCCTCTGTTGATTTTTGATCAGAGGAACTTGATGTACTTTCATCAAAGGACACATTTACACTTTCTTAAATAACACGGGTTCTAGTATTGTAGACTCTGTAAGCTTTAGAGGTTAAGTAATAACCAATAAAGATTCCTTCGTCCGCCTTCTTGTCGAATTTACCCAGCTGTTCTCTGTCATTCAAGATGTAACACTTGCAGCCGAAAATATGAAAATATTTCACGTTTGGTCTTCTGTTGTTGATGAGTTCATAGGGAGTCTTCTTAAATCTCTTCACTATTACAGCTCTGTTTTGGGTAAAAAAGGCTGTTGAGACTGCCTCTGCCCAGAAGTTGATGGGAAGGACAGAACCGGCCAACATGGTTCTTGCGGCTTCTACCAGAGTTCTGTTCTTTCTCTCCACTACTCCATTCTGTTGTGGAGTTCTGGCAGCTGAGAAGTTCTGGGAGATTCCTTCTTCTGAAAGATAGGCATCTATTCTGGAATTCTTAAACTCTGTCCCATTATCACTTCTCAACTTTTGAATTTTGAGACCTAACAGAACCTGTATCCTTCTCAAAAAATTATCAGAATTTCTGGGACATCAGATTTTACTCTGATGAACTCAATCCATGTATATCTAGAAAATTCATCAATTAGCACAAGAATATACTTCTTACCTGACAGACTTTGCACAAAGATTGGACCACAAAGATCCACATGAAGCATATGCAAAGGTCTTGGGCAATTGTGATCACTCTTAGTTCTGTGTGAAGATCTTTTCATCTTGCCCAGCTCACAAGCAGAACATAGATGGTCTTTGTCAAATTTTAGCGAAGGAAGTCCTTTTACTAAGTTCAATTTCACGAGCTTGTCAAGATTTGAAAATTTCAAATGGGCAAACCTTTTAGGCCAGAGCCAGGCATCTTCATTTTTCAAAGAGACTAAACAGAGTTTTTCTGTTGTAGTTCCTTGTTTTGGATTAAAGTTCATTTTGTACAGATTGCCTTTTCTGTCAGCTCTTAAAAGTTCTTGACCAGACTCGGAAAACAACAAGGAACAATACTTCTTCCTAAAATTGACATCGAACCCATGATCACAGAGTTGACTTATACTGAGCAGATTATGATTTAATCCCTCAACATAAGCAACCTCAGAAACTGAAACACCACCATTAACTAAAGTACCATAACCTCTAATCTGTCCACCATTGTCTCCTCCGAAGGTCACCGCACTCCCTTTCTTGTTCTTGAAAGAAGTTAGCAGCTCCTTATTGCCCGTCATGTGCCTGGAGCATCCGGAATCTAAATACCAGATCTGCACATGAGGTTTCTGCAAGACAGATTAGTTCTTTTTAGGTACCTATTGCATGATGGGTCCTTTCTTGTTAGGCTTTGAGGTTGTTAACAGTCTTTCCTACTGGCTTTTCATTATTTGATGATGTGTCAGAGGTCTTTTTATGTGCATTCTGAACAGTCTTAGGATTATTCCTTTGAGGTGACTTATTCAGAACACAGTGAGGACCATTCATATGGTTTTGCAGTTTTAACAATAGTTGAATGCAATTGCAGTTGATAGAACATGAAGATAATTGGTGCACATTGTTTTTTTTATTAAAAAAACTGTTGTTTGAATGGTCCTTGATTCTGAAAAGCTGTAGGACCATACATTCTGTCCTGATTTGGTTTCTTAAAGCTGTTGTTCCTTGAAACAAACTCGCTTGACACAAAGTTGTTTTTCTTTGGAACTGACTCACGTGACCAAAAAGAATTTCTTTGATTTACACCAGAATTGGGAATAGGTCCGTCATTGACTATCCATTTGCCCTTCTGTTCTGGTGTAAACCTGACTGGTTTAAAAGCAAAGGGAACTAAGGTGTTGTTCACTAGAATATTTCTGGCTTTCTCTCTTTTCTCTATTTCTACTACATTAGAAGCAAGAGTCTTGAAGCCTTTGTTGTCAAACTCAGCTACTGGTATGAATCTTGATTGATTCTTGAAAAATGAGACATCCTTTTTTCAAATCAAAACATCCAGCGGGCATCTGCTTTGGTTTATGCAAAACTTTCTTTTGACCACAAAAAATCTGTTCATCTACCTCAGAATCAGAGTCACTGTCAGAGCACTGAAAGTCTCTGGTGGCTCTGGTGGAGGTGTTAGACACCTGAGGTATCACAGAGGTATTAGCTTGAGCAGACTTAAACTTTCTCAACTTTGGTTTTAATGCATCAGAAACAGCATTTTCCTCAAGAATTCTTTTAATATCCTCTTCAAATGATGTTCTGATTGATTCAGAGGAAGGAGAGAAGACTGGTGCTTCTGGGTTGAGCTCGCTCTGTTTTTTATCAACAGGGGACTCATCCACAGAAGTAACATACTCCTGTCCCTTAAAAGAGTTGAAATTAAAAATCTCTTTTGGATCCAGACTATTAACAGAGTTAGGAAGTATGATTCTATCTCTTCCTTGATCAAGAATGAACTTTTCAGATGGTTTAATAACCTTTTCATGATTCAAGGAGTCATAGCTAACATTCCTGTAGTCAAGTCTTCTGGTTCTTTTGAAAACATCTGAGGTTTTGATTCTTTTGAAAGCAGCAGTACCAGAGATCACATCCTCTTGGATTTTCCCAACACAAAAAGCAGAGGACAGAGATGTCTTCTTCTTTTCGTTATAGGGAGCAAGGTCAGAGAAACCAAGACCTTGTGTATCCATCTGTGAGTTTATCTTAATGTGCACATCTTGTGCATCCTGGTACTTCTTGATTTGAATTTCTTTTCTCTGCAGGGATTGATGTAAAACCTCCCTTTCTCTTTGAAAATAATCTTTTAAAGCAACAGAGTTAAGTCTTTCAGTTTCAGACTTCCTAACCTCTTCAGACTTTTGTTTCAAAACATTTTCAAACTCTTTAACCTTTTCAGAAAAGATGCTTTCTTTCTTCTGTTGTAAAATTTCTAGCTCAGATTTCTCTTTGAATATTTCTTCCTTTTCCTGTTCTAAGAGAGTTTCCTCTCTCTTGTAGAAGGACAGATCCTTCTGAGCTAGCTTTCTTAACTCTTTCTCTTCAGAAAGCTTTTGTTTCAAGAGTTGAAATTCTTCTGTCAGCAAAGAAACGTGCATTTCCAACTCAGAGTCGGACTTAGATTCAGAAGAACATACCTTGGCACTGGGTCTGGTGGTCTCCAGCGCTCTGTTGTCTGGCTCTGTCACAGTAAGAGCAAACGCATGAGCCAAATCTTCTTCTGTCGTTCTTTCTCACTTCTCTCCGGTCATCCAATCAACCTCTTCTCCCAAACTCTCATCATCCACAGCGACTCCACAGAAGTTGGCTTGCTCTGGTTCATCGTCAGAGGATGAATCAGAGATCCAATTCTCCATCTCAGCAACGTAGCTTCTCTCTCTGTAATTATATTTGTATTTGTTCTTATAGTAATCCTGGTCTTTTACCAGTTTACCTCTATAATTAGCAGAGAAATGCCCAGGTTTGCCACATCTAAAGCAACGTCCATCATTCTGGTTGATGGGTTGGGCAACATCAGTTTTCTGAGGAACTGGAGCATTATAGTTCTGTTGAGGTTGTGGTTGCAGTCTTTGTTCTTGTGGAGCTCTGTTCTGGTAGTTCTGTTGTGCATCATAACCTCTGTTCTCATATTTCCCTTCTCTTTCGTATCTACCTCTTCTGTCAAATGCTCTGTTGCCAAATCTCTTGTTAAATTTTTAAGTGATTAATGCAAGAGATTTAGCAAAAGCATTTATGTCATCATCTTCTGATGAACTTTCTTCAGCATCACTTTCTGCTACCAGACTCTTTTTACCCTTCTTCTTCTCTTTCTTCTTATCTCTGTTGGATTTTCCTTCAGTGGTATTCTTTGACTCTGAAACTAAAGCAATTGGACCTACAATGGTGGATTTGCCCTTTTGTTTGACAACATCATTCTCTTGTGCGGCGAGAGTGCCATACACATCAGTTAGAGACCATGCATCTAGATCCTGGTTAGCTTGTAAAGACATGGACAGATTCAACCATTCATCATTTAAACTTTTTAAAAAACAGAACATTGTTATCTTCCTTCGACCTAACAACCCCACATTTTTTGCATTTGTTTATCAACACATTAAATCTGTTGTAGGTTTGTTGTAAGGTTTCCTCAGGAAGTGCCTTGAAATCATTGTATTCATTTATACATTGGGTCCTTCTATTCTTTTGGGTCTTAATTCCACCCTCAAGTTGATTAAGAAGCTGATCCCAGATTTCCTTAGCAGTAACACATGAATCTAGTTCTTGAAATATTTCGTTAGGAATGGCCATAATCAAAAGTCTAACTGCCTTAAGGTCATTTTCCATTTGAAGTTTCTCTTCATCAGTAAACCCGGTGGTTATAGGTTTAAGATAAGCAGGAATCTCAACAGTAGTTTCTGTTGCGGGTACACGTGGAACCAAGACCATGGGTTTGCAAGGTCCATCCGTGACAAAACGCATTAAATCTCTATCCATCCCATCAAGGAAGTTAACCATCCTAATCTTCCATTGAGAATATTCATCTCTCAGAAGAGTAGGAGGCTTGGTCCGAGAACCAGCAGTATAAATGGCGTTGATGTTGTTAGCCATTTTTCAGAAAAACAGAGTATAATGGTTTCAAACGATTTTGAAAGAGAATAAGCTGAAAGTAAGTGAACAGTAACCAATGGAACAGTAATGAACAGTAGATAAGATCTTTAAACTTGACTGGAAAGCTTAAATGAGAGATATAATAACTTTTAAACTAGTAAACTGTAAAACGGAGTATACTAGGAAGCTTTGAAACACACACACACAATCAACAACAGTGAATCAACCTTGGTAGATTGGATTGTTTGATTTAAGAAAATCAAGCAAGCTCTGATACCAACTGTAGGTTCCCAGATTCACGTTGCATCACAATAATGGTAAGAAAATAGACAGCGGAAGCATATTAAATAAAGCCATTAATGTGAGTGATTGTGTAAACGATATAATAACCGTGAGTATCAAATATAGAACAGTAATAATGATAACAAGATCAAGTATAAAAGTTGCTCGTATATTGATAATGAATCACACCAAGAACACGTTCAAGTGTGTGTTCGGAAATCTCACAGGACACAATATCGTACGGAGATAGTGCTATGGAATACTGCAGTGTGTGCTTTTACAATTGTGGAAAACTATTATTCCAAAAGCTTACAATCGTTTGTTCCACTACCTCACTATTTATAGCCCTGATAAAGTGTAGACAGTGTACTATCATGCCCTGGAATGACACGTGGAAAGTGTGTCTCCTTTCTTTAGGGCATACGTGGAAAGTATGGACACGTGTCTGACACTTAGGATTTCTTACGAGACTTAGGCACCACAAAGGTCTTCACTTCACCAGAGCTCATTAGACCAGAGCTCTGTTTGTCTTTGGGTATGAACAGTTCTTCTGTTGATCTTCTGCCAGAGCTCTGTTGAGCTCTGTTGGTTCCACCAGAACTCTGTTGAATTTTGTTGGTCTTCTTGATGAGTTTCTTCTAAGTCTTCTGCTTGATCTCTGTTGGTCTTCTGACTTGATAATATTTTCAATAATTTTACATAAGAGATACTTGGGGCTAACAGACCCTAACAATCTCCCCCTTTGAATTGAAGTTCGAGTTCGCACCAGTTTTCGACATATCTCTTTCGGAGCGCAAAATGGATCTTGAACATTCGGATGGCACGGCGGTAGTCGATGCGTTCTTCAATCATTTCTAAGGCATTTCAAGCAGTTATCTCATTCGGGTTGGGAACATATGAATACCTTTGATTTTCTTATTCGTAAGTGCCGTCGCAGAATCTGTCGACCTGACTGAAGCGGAGAAACCTCTTTTCTTTCTGATCATTGAGGTATACAATCCCAAATTCCAGTTCCAGAAGCAGTGCGTTCTCGGGATACATCTTCAGTTCGGGCGCTTTCAGATTCGGTTTCAACAGGTTTATTTTCTTTGCTCTGTTCTCGATTCCCATTTGGAAGTCTGTGAGGTAAGACATCATGATCATGTGAATTAAGAATCGACTGACAGCTTCGAGCGCTTTAGTTACATGAAGCGGTCGGATGGTTCTGGTTTGAAGGTCTTTCAGTAGAGCGAGGAAGTCGAACGGTCTGAGGTTCTTAAAGTCAGCTTCAGAAATTCTCCATTCATTTCCGTCTTCGCGGCGTACAGTGAAAACTGGAAACATGACTCTAAGGATTCGGCCTGTTTCAATATTGAGCACTTCAGTGATTTTGTGCTTCATTCGGACTTGGCTAATTGGCAGACTCCGCTTCATGGTGTTTATGTACTGGCTTTGGTATTCCTTGTCGAAGTGAGAAATCCCAAGGCAGAAGGTTGGCTCGATGGGGCGTAACCTGTGAACATAAAGCTTCTTCAGTGATTCCTCCAGATGAGGAAAAAGGATCATGATCTTCTCCCATCGGATTTGTTGCTGTGGTGGAGGAGGAAGATCGGAAGTTGTTGGTTGTTGAGGAGATGTCGGATTTGCAGTAGTTGAAGTTTCGGGTATCGTAGTAGTCTCGGGGGCCTGAGCTGAGTGAACGGGTGTGCCATATAGATTTTGCAGCAGAAACTGGTCGTAGTCAACGTTGTCGTCTTCATCAGTAGGAAAGATCAGGTTTACCTGGAGATTTATCGCACTGGCGGGTTTTTCGTACCATGCATTTTTGGTCTCCGGGTCGATCTCGGAGTCTAGATCAATCAGGTTAAGTGCGGGCCTACCTGATGCATCATAAGTGACCAATTCCTGTGTTTCTCCCTTGGGCTTTTCAATCGTCGGGTCTTCGTCGTCTGAGATTTCCATCTCTATAACCATCTCAGCGAGGCTCAACTGGGCTTCAGGTTCGTCTTCGGTTGCAGTTGCCACAGTTGATGGTTCTGGTTGAACCACGGTAGTAGTTTCAGTGAGGATCTGGGCGGACTCGGTTAATCGCAGTCTTTTATTCTCCCCCTCACGGTGATCAGGATCATCCTGGTCATCGTGCTGTCGCTTGAGTCCGCCAGCTTGACTCTTGCAGGTGTCTTCGAGTGATCTGACCCTCTCGGACAGCGTATTGATCGCTTGTTGAACGTCCTTGAGAGTCATGTCAAGCTGATCCATTCTGGTCGTTATGGATGATGAAGGAGCAGATACCTGTGATCGTAGAATAGAGATCAGGTCTGCTTCGGTAGAGGCATCAGTATCGGTGTGTTGGAGCAGTTGAGCTAGAAGCATAGTCTTCAGGGTGTCCACCGTGTAAGTAGGCTGAGCGGGAGCCGGTGGAGAAGTTGGTGCGGTTTCAGCTTCGACTACCTTCTCTTTACCTTTGATCAAGCTTTTAAGTTTGTCGAGCTCAGTGGTGAGGCGCTGCTCCATTGCCTCGCGGACAGCCTTTAGGGTGTTGTCCAGAGATCCCTTTGACATAAAGTAGGTTAAAATAACTTCAGAATCACTTAGATTACCCGTTGAGGCATCTACCTTAGAGGTAAAGCCACCTACGTTCACGGTTGCCGATGGTGTGGCCGTGGTAGGATTTCCTTCCGATCCTCACGTTCCGCTTAAAGGCGGAGACACTACGGAAGTTCCGACCGGGTCACGAAGAGCCTCGATTTGTAGAATCTCATCTTGTGTCCTAGCCGAAGAATGTACTATTTCAAGTGGCTCTAGACTCGATGGTGCTTTGAAAGAAGGCGAGACCGGGGGAGGCTGGTCTCTTGTTTCAATACCAGTACTCTCCGAGTGAGAGACCAGTAGATTTTGTGCTAATTCCCCATGCGAAGTTGAAACACCCGTCTTTTGAGAGACGGATGAGTGGCTTGGGAGGTTGTGCAATTGCGCCGCTAGGTCCACGGCGGCTTCTTCAATACCCTGTCCCAACAGATGAGACGGGATAGCAGATGTGGCTACCTAGGCGACACTTGGCTGGATTCGCTCTGTAGCCTCTTTATTTTTACGGCTTTCTCTCTCATGATTCTTTTTAGACCTGACTTCACTCTGTCTCACCTCTTGTGGATTTTCAACTAATACTCCCTCCGCTCTCTTTGTATCTCCCGTAATAGGCTGGGTGAGTGGGGGTATAGGTGAGTCAGATGTGGTGCCTTCTGTCAATGGAGGGTGTGTTTCGATACGGGGTGGTATTAGGGATGCTCGAATGGCACGGTCCGTATCGGAATCGGTGGAGTTGGATTCCACGTCTTCAACCTGTTTGGACGGTGAAGGGGGGTCAGATATGTATGGCTCCGGGTCCCGGTGTAGCATTGGTCTAGACGACGTTCCAGCTTCGGTTGTCGTTCGGGTGATGGGAATGGAAGGTTGTTGGCTTGTACCGGCGTGGCTGGATTGGGTAGTGCTGGCACGCGTATCCAATGCACCGCCCGCTCCTGTTTCCCTCCCATGAATTCTCATCACACCCCGTCCGGGAGCCCCAGCTACCCGGACTCTACCTCCTCTCGTCCTTGGACCCTCACGTCCCTCAGTTCTATGTCCCTAGGGAGGTCCCTCCGGCTCTGGATGGACCATGGGAGCAGATAACACTCTCCTATATTCTAACACACTCGGTGCATTGGGGTCCGCATGTGCCAGTAGGGCTTCAGGTAAGGGCATGGCTCTAGCGTCAGATGGGTTGCGGATCACAAGATATTGTAGATGAAAAGGAGGACATACCGGATGGTTTATGCGTCTCGGTATCCCTGGATTCGCGTCCATGTGTTGTCTGACGGCTAGTGAAAGAAATCTTGGATAAGGTAGAAATTTCTTTTGCTTCGTACCGCCGATTTGCCGAATAGCTTGAACCACCTCGCGCCATATAATCATCGTGAAGTCAACGTGTCTGTTGTAGCATACAATATGGAATAGACGCAGGAAGTCGGCTGTGCACTGGTCTATTCCCCTCCACCTGGATGATAGACACCTATTCAGTATGGTGAACAGTGTGTACCAGATGGGCGCCAGATATTTGCGATTGAATGCTGATGGTCGCTCAAGGGCGTGGTTGTAGCCGAGTGCGCGTACTTGAGCACACAAAGTCGTGTCGTTGACCGCAGGGTCGTAGCCTTGGTGTCCGCCGGCGTTGGCTTCTGGTAGGGATAGCAAGCGGCGGAACGAGTCAGGTGTAAGCGTGAAAGAATGGTTGTCGATCCGCGCCGTGATGGTTTGAGTGTTGGCAGCCGTGATGACTTGTGCAGTGAGCCAAACTTGATATACATATAACACGGGGACGTCGGCTGTTGCAGTGAGGGCCTCACGGAGAGGGTGACCAAGTAATATGTCCACGAACACACGATGTTGTGGTCGGAACTCAGCGGCGTCCAACTGATGATTGTTAGCTTCCATCTCAATGCCATGGTCAGGATGGACCAAAGAATTATCGGCTGCTTCATCTACAAATTCGTCTTGGGGAGGAATTTGCTCCTGCGGCTGCTGTTGTTGTTCCTGGTCCGCCATGTAAAAGACCTGAAAAATGGGCAATGTTAGAAAACCAGGCGGATTAACAATTGTAGGCGCGTACCTTTGCAGTAATTGGCTCAATCTGGGACAGATTGAGGACTGGTAGTGATAGAACAGGGTACTGGAATAGAGGTGTCCGGACAAAGCACTGTGAAACAAAGGTTTCCGGACAAACCAGGTTATCCGGACAAGAGTATCCGGACAACCAAGGTTTTCGGATATGGTGAATGTTTCCGGACAAAGTAGCAATCCGGACAAATTCGGTTTCCGGATAAGGCATGAGTTTCCGGATGACTAGGGTACCGGACACCTCAACAATCCGGATAGTTGAACTTACCGGAAACCCTTAGGTTTCCGGACAACTAGGGTTACCGGATGTAATACGTGTCCGGATAAAATATCTCCCTTATGATAGTTTCCGGATGTTATGAATGTGTCCGGATAGTTTGAAACTATCCGGACGACATCCGGATGGATCCAATCATGCCAAAAAGAAACTCTAAACGTGTATCTAGACATTCGCATAGAGTGGATGTGAGTATACGGTCATACGAGAGTGTGTAAACCGACCAACATCACACTGAGATTGATCGAACTGTTGTCGATGCGAGAAATGGGTTTCAGAAACCCTGATTCGAATGAATCAATGGTCGATTTGTGTGCTTTAGTGTGTGAGGTGAGCATAAACGAGATCGAGATCGCAAATAGTGAAGCATACCTGGGTGTGGAACCGAACTCGAGTGACAATCAGCGATTGCGAGAGTGTCCGTGTGAGAGAGAAAGCGAGGGTTTTCGTGTGGGATTCAAAATATCTGGATAATGGAAACAGTAGAGTATCCAGAGTACTTATATAAGAGACCACTTTCCGGGTGGATCATCCGGATACCCATCAGGTCCGGATAGGTGTCCGGTCCGGAAACCTATCCGGATAGGGGTATCCGGAAACCCTTCCGGAAAGTGTGAGAAGATTCAAAAAAAATTGTCTTTGGTTTTAGCAGAAAATTCCAAATCAATATCTATTGACTTTGAAAGAACATTCTCTTGCTCCCCCTCAAACTGAGCAAGGGGATTCCTCTGCTCCCCCTCGGATTGTGCAATTGTGTGCTATGGAGAGACTGACATGAAAAAAACTTTTACACATGTAAAGAAAAAATGTTGTGTCGCTCCCCCTCAAATGATGAACATATAGTTATATGCTCCCCCTCAGAACGTGCACGGAGTGTGATGTGAAGTGCACACGGGAGTATCCACACAAAAAGGCGTTTTACAGTTTAAATAATAGTTGTGTTACACTCCGCCTTAGAAGTAGAAGGAACTTACCTGATACTTGCGTGTGCTCCCCCTGAACACATGAACATTTGTGAAAGCACAGATATAGAAGTAAACAATGAATAA
The DNA here is from genome assembly GCA_033807775.1 of Saussurea involucrata. Taxonomy (NCBI): domain Eukaryota; kingdom Viridiplantae; phylum Streptophyta; class Magnoliopsida; order Asterales; family Asteraceae; genus Saussurea; species Saussurea involucrata. The sequence goes on from CM066325.1 coordinate 66,115,790, forward strand.
GACGACCGTATTAAACAAAAGGAAACACACGGAGAAAGAAAATAAACAAACGAAATCTACCTAATGAATACAGATACTGAATCTAACTATGTAATGGATACAAGTAGAACACTGATGCGAGAAAGTGTCTACTCAATCATATAGAGTGTGAACAGTAGATGATGATTAGACAGTTTCTCGTAGATGTATGGAACTTGTATAGGGTACACAATCAGATTAAGTCTTCAGATTTAGCATACCTAACCTGGACACTAGATAATTAAAGCATTTTTCGTTCAGGGGTTTTGTAAACACGTCTGCTAACTGATGTTCGGTATTTACAAAGTAGAGTTCGACTGTACCTCTTTCAACGTGATCCTTAATAAAGTGGTACCGAACGTCTATGTGCTTCGTCTTCGTATGTTGGAGCGGATTGCTGGATATTGCAATGGCGCTCTTCGAGTCGCAGTAAATAGGCACCTTGACGTATGTGAAACCGTAGTCCTTGAGTTGTGTACGCATCCATATTACTTGCGAACAGCAGCTTGCGGCGGCCACGTATTCTGCCTCGACAATCGATGTAGAGACGCACTGCTGCTTCTTGGATACCCAACTCACCAGACTGTCGCCCAAGAACTGCACACGACACGATGTGCTCTTCCGATCCATCATACTGCCCGTGTGGTCCGCATCAGAGTATGCAGACAATTCAAAACCTGTCTATTTCGGGTACCACAAGCCAAGATCACCAGTACCGCGTAAATAACGAAAAATGCGTTTGACAGCTATTAAATGACTCTTTCGGTTTTGACTGAAACCGGGCGCAAAGAAATGTCGAAAACATGATGTCCGGTCTACTGGCAGTTAAGTACATCAAAGAACCAATCGTTCCCCGGTACGTCTTAGTGTCCACATCCTTTCCGTTAGGATCGGCGTGTAACTTGGTACCGGGTGCCATGGGAGTTTTCATCGGTGAGGACTGTTCCATCTGGAATTTCTTAAGAATATCCCGGATGTACTTGGCCTGATTTATGAATATCCCGGTCGACAGTTGTTTAACTTGAAGACCAAGGAAGAAATTCATCTCACACAGCATACTCATTTTAAAAAATTGTCCCATTAATTTGGCAAAGTTCTTAGCAAACTGAGGATTAGTAGAACCAAAAATTATGTCGTCGACATACACCTGAACTAACACTATATGACCTTTTCCCTTTTAATAAAGAGCGTTGTATCGATTTTACCTCATGAGAATTCAGACTTTATTAGAAACGCAGATAACGTATCATACCAGGCCCGTGGAGCTTGCTTTAAACGGTAGAGCGCCTTGTCTAGTATGTAGACATGATCAGGCTTCTTATCGTCCACGAACCCTTCCGGTTGCGCTATGTACACCTCTTCCTTTATATCGCCATAAAGGAATGCGGTCTTCACATCCATTTAGAAGACAGTAAAGTTTTTGTGTGCGGCGTATGCAAGGAACGTACGTATTGCTTCAATTCTCGCCACCGGAGCGTATGTCTCATCATAGTCGATCCCTTCTTGTTGTCGGTATCCCTTGGCCACGAGACGCGCCTTGTTGCGTACTATGATGTCGTCCTCGTCCTTCTTGTTCTTGAAGATCCATTTAGTACCGATCACCGTCTTGTGCGATGGACGCGGAACAAGTCGCCATACTTTGAGGGCCTCGAATTGGTTAAGCTCCTCTTGCATGGCCATGATCCAGTCCGGATCTTCGAGTGCTTCGCAGACGGTGGTAGGCTCGATCTTACTTAGGAAACCAGAGAAGAGGCAGAAATTGGCCGATGCGTCTCGCGTTTGGACTGGAGTAGAGGGATCACCGATAATCTGGTGCAAGAGATGAGCTTTGGTCCATTTGATGGTATGTGGAAGCGGCTGCTGAGTGGAGTGTGAGGTATCCGGATCCACGTAACCACCGGTGGGAAGGTCTTGAACAGCTTCAAGTGTAGCAGGTTGGTTTCTCGGAGGAGACGGAGTTGGATTCGCCGAAGGTTAAGCAACTTCTGGTTCCAAGGAATGCAGATGCTGATCAATGATTGTAGTAGATGACGAATCTTCAGGAGCGATCTCCGTGTTGTCTACTGGTTCCTCCGAGGGGATAGTTGTATCAGATGACGTTGATGATGACGGCTGAGGTGTCTCCATAGTGAGTGTAGGAGTGCTGGTCGAAGGCGGCGGACCGGATAGATTCATCGAGTCCTCGAGCTGAGCAGCCTCAATTCCTGGTTTCACTGAGACACAAGGATTAGCAGTGTTAAACTTGTCATCATAAAAATATTGAAACAGTAAATCTAAATCAGAAAGATTAGCATTCGACGTAGATGCGTGATTCGGATATACTGCTGTTTGTGCAGATCCCGAACGTGAAAGTTCGGAAGCTAACACACTAGTTAAACCGGGTTCTGAACTGATTTGTTCAGAAGCCAAATTTGCGGCTTCGTCGAATGTCACGTTTACACTCTCAGTAACGGTTTAATCTGTTTGTTGTAAACGCGATACGCCTTAGCCTGCATGGAAAATCCTATGAAAACTCCTTCGTCCGCCTTCGGGCTGAATTTGCCGAGGTCATCTTTGTCATTGAGGACGTAGCACTTGTTGGGTTTTGTACAAAACAAGATTTCAAAAATCATAATATTTGCAACGGAAGCTTAAAATCTTTGAACAACATTAAAACATTTTAACACCCACCAAGGATCCATTTGCATGAACATGAAAGATTGAAACACATACATAGGGGGTTTTAGAAAATACAACCTTTGTAGTCCTTTGCAAAGTCTTCTAGTTTGATGAAGATGGTGATGGCAAGAACTCAAGGAAGAGTTCCTCTAGAGAAGTCCACCAACAAGCTCCAACACCTTTTATATGCTAGTACTTTCTTGAACCTTTTGCAAAAGGCAACTTCTACTCCAAGTGTACAATATACTTGAAGATGAGAAGAAGCAAAAAGAAAAACACACACTTGTGTGTGTTCTTGAGTTTGGCCGAAACCAAGGAGAGGAGAGAGAGAGAGCTTTTTTCCTTTTTGTTTTTTACAAGTATGTTGGTGGTTTTGCATGTTTACTTTATTTTAAATCAAGAGCATGTGCTCTTCCTTTTTGCCACCCAATATGACCAATCAAAGGGAGGAAGGCCATGCATAAATACCAAACAAACCCTTCTAGTTTGAGATAGTTAAAATCACATTTTAACTATCTTAAACTTTCTCCTCAAGTCCCTCCTTACAATTTTAGTTACTTAATAAATCCATCATATGTATTAACAAACTAAAATTTATTATTTGCATCTAATATTATAAAGTATATTCAATAATATAATTAATAATATTTATCAAGAATATAATTAATATTTATAAAGAATCAAATATTCTTATAAATATCAATCCGGTGTTTACATGCTATATGGTGTGACCCTATAGGATCATATATTACCTGTAATATTATTTTATAATCATTCTTGAGCATATAGAACCAACAATCTCCCACTTGCTCAAGATTGCATTATAGAATGATATAGACAGTGGTGGACGTCTAGCAACATCTCACTGCCCCCATCAATGTATGACTGTAAGTGCCATTCAACAACATCCAATTCCCATAAGCTCATAGCTTCAATTGACGTATAAGGTGTGGTATCAGTTATCCCTTGTTTAGACATCATGTTGAACATGAGACATGGATCACTATCATTCTCATCTATTGTTCAACTTTTGGTAAGGCGCCTTAGATGGATCACTATCATTCTCATCATGGGTGTAGGAATTGGCCCGTCATCTAGAGCTCGCCAGATAAACTCGAAGTTATCTTTTGACTCAATGAAGATTAGGAATCTGTCCCGCCACTGGCTGTACTCACCTTGGTAGAGGCAAGGTGGTTTGGAGTCGGTGCCGATAGCGAGAGCGTCGCGTGAAGTCATCTTGTGTTGCACTAACGTGATCTTCAGACGATTAGTTCGATTCAAAGTGAGATCCTAATGCAAGGCACTAAGAGTGAAATCCTAACGCAGGTTCTAAGAGTGGTTAATGCTAAAACAGGTAAGAAATTGACCAAACAGAGCTTACCAGATAGGAATCCGGATGAAAGCTATCTGATCTAGAGGTGTCCGGATCAGATTGTGAAAAACAGATCAATTAGCAGAGGTTTCCGGATAATAACAAAGTGTCTGGATAAACAGAGGTTTCCGGATAAGAATAGGTTACCAGAAAGTCTTAGTTTACCGGATAGATTGTAGTTACCGGATGAAAAATATTAAAACAGAACTTACCGGATGAATTGGGTATTCGGATGAGATGCTTTCCAGAAGAAATACTTACCGGATATCAGTGTTCGGAAAGAATCAATTTACCGGAAACTTTAAGTTGTCTGGACAAACTAGTTTACTGGAAACTTTGGGTTTCCGGATCAATTGTATCCGGAAAGGTTTAGAAAGAGTGAACTTACCCGGAAAGAAGTAGCGATGTTCCGGAAAGCTGAGTGGTATACGGAAAGCACGGCTGTGGTATCCGGATACTGCGGTTGTGGTTCAAAAAATCGATGGAATTCGACTAGGGTTGCTTGAAATCAATCCTGAAAGGTTAGAAACCTACCAAAACACAATACTAACAATACCCGAATCGAATTTGACGCCAAATAACAGATTTTGATGGTAAAAATTCGATTTTTGCAAGAACACAAACCAAAAACTTGAAACTTTGATTTTGCTAAAAACCCAACTAAGATGATCGAATTGGACAGTGAAAAATTGCAGATTCGTTTACTAAGATGATACGAAGAGAATGTGATAAACGAAAACAATCAATTTTAACCAGATCAAAATATGGGTTTTAAAGCCAAGAACAGAGCCAAAAATCTTGAATAGTAATCTTACCAGAAATCCATAAAATCGCTTTGAATCGATTCGTCTGTTTGCTCTGATACCAATTGTGAGTTCCAGATTCGTGCAACAAACTATAGAAATCAATAGATGTAGAACAAGACAATATGATTTCCAATGGTCATCCAATTACTTTCAATATTGAGAGAGAATTACAATAAGCATATGAAAGTGAAAAAGACAACTCGCTTATTTTTCTAAGGTAATCAACTTTAAATACTCTGGGCCATGGCTACAAGCCCATGGCCCGTTTACACAAATGAGGCTCAAATTACAGAAATAACATATTAGCCCTTGAACTTCTATTCAACAAGATTTTGTTTTGAAGACTTTGATCAACACTACACAGATATGAAGTTTATGTTTCAAGACTTGATGACTATTTGTTTTTGAAGAGCCAGATAAAGTGTAAGGCAATCAAAGTGTATTTCTGAAGATAAAGCGTATTTGAAGATTCCTCTGAGATATTTCAAAGAGCTGAAGGTGTTGAAGATCTGAAGATCATAAAGAACGGAAGACTGTTGTCATAAATTTTTTAAATCTTGAATTCATACGGGAGATTGTTAGTGCCAAAATGTATTCAAGATTTAATGTAAGTCAAAGCAATAGTCAAAGTCTTCTATTAGCTAGTATGTGGTCAAAGTCAAGGTACTTTAGTTAGAAAGTCAATGGTATAAATAGGTTGTTGTAAGGGAGTTGTAGTGTGTTGCTAAGGAACGTATCATTGTGTATCTAGAGAGCTTGTAAGAGGGATGACTCTAGTGAGAGAGTCTAGAGAGAGAAAGTAGATCTCAATTCATATATTGTATTTCTCTAGACTTTGATCACATACTAGCTAATACAAGACTTTGACTATTACTTTGACTTACATTAAATCTTGAATACATTTTGGCACTAACATTATCCGTGAGATCCAACCAGTATTCATCTTCCTACATCAAAGCCTTCCCGGACTCCTTCTGTTTAGCCAGCAACATTTTATTCTTGTAGTAGTCAGAATTACGAACAATATGTTTGCGGCAGTCCTTGGCAAAGTGATCTGGTTTGCCACAATTGTAGTACCTGGAATCCTCTGGCTTTTTCTCTTCATACTTATTATCCTCTCTCTTTCCTGCAAACTTCTTATCATCAAACCGCTTTCTTTCTTCGACTTTGTCATCGTGCTTAAAGTTCTTTGTGACTGCTGAGTACCTCAAATTGGTCGTCCCTATCTTTTTCACATACATTTTCTGAAAAGCACGAGTAAAAAGAATCACAACTTGCTTGAGTGCTTCCCCGTCATCTGACATTTCACTATCTAATTCTTCAGTGTCTTCATCACTAAACTCATTTTGAGCTTTTGACACATAACGTCCACTAGATACTCTTCTCTCGGTTTTATCCGAAACAAGTGTCAGAGGATTGGCTGATGATTTACATTCCTTCTTCTCTTTCTTCTTTCTCTACTCTCTAATCTCCTCTACTTCTTTCTCTTCTCTCTAATCTCCTCTACTTCCTCCTCATCTTGTCGCAGTGTCAACGTTTCATGTAAAGGCATTTCTCCCAACATCTCATTTTGTTTCATTCTTCTACAAAACGTTTTCCATTATGGTTGTAGAACGCTCAGAAACTTAACACTGTTTTCAATCAAAGCTTTCTCAATCTTGTTCTTGTTGAGTTCATTCAGTAGAGTAACAAACCTATCACAAGTCTGTTCTAAAGCATCTCCTTCTTTCTGTTTAAATTCCTCACACTTAGTTTTACAGTTTTCCACCTTCATTTGATTTCCTATCTTTGAACATATCAACATCTTCTGTAACTCATCAAACATCATTTGACCAATCTCTTTATAGTTATCAATCTTCAGATAAATGTATTGGTTAAGCTTTAAATTATCAAGGACCTAGACTGTTTATCAACAATAAACCAATTGTACTCATGTTCTTCATATTTACTGATAGGTTTATCTTCAATCACTTATGGTACTCCTGTGGTATACCAGATATTATCCATTTAAGTTTCTCCATTGGCCCTTGTTCAAGAGAAATCTTTATATTCTCACCGTTTTCATGCTTATCAACATAATCTAGAAAACGTTATTTCCACTGCTCAAATTCACCCACAAAGAGGAGAGGGGGTTAGTCCTTGGAACCAAGAGCCATCAAATCCTTTATAGTCGTCTTGAAAGAACAACTCGTTATGATCTTTAAACAATTCAACAACTGAGAAATCTTATCGCCAAAAGCAGAAAGTCAATCTCAAAAAGTCAACTTGGACAGCTTATCGCTCAAAATTGGTCAACAACTAAATCTTGTCACTCAAAAGTATCAGACAACAAAATTTCTTATCGCCTAAGTATCAGGCGACAAAAGGCACATGTCGCTCAAGTGGTCAGCGACAAACGATCTTATCGCCTAAAGGTCAGGTGACAAGTACTGTACGAGGTCTTTGGTGGGCGACAAAAAAATCTTATCGCCTATGAATCAGAAGAAAAACTCACTTATCACCTAAGAGTCCGACTACAAGTTTGAATCTCGTTGTCAGGTGACAAAGATGAACAATCACACTAAGTTTTGGGCGACAAGTTTGAAAATAGATCTAAAAAAAATTCAAGTCTCAAATCTGATTTAAACAAGTTGAATTTTGGTAAGGCTGTTCGCGAGACACTTTTGAGCACTTTTAATTCTTGAAGTATCACCAAGAAACCAACATAAATGGGAATTCGATCCAAAAACAGTGACTCTGCTACTTTCGAACAAAAACCTCTGAAATCTCCAAAATTCTCAATTCTCTGTGTAATCCAGCGGAATTTTATTGCACAAAACTATTTCTCTATACAAATCGAGTAGATTGTGCCCAAGAACTCAATAAAAAACACTCTAAATCGCCAAAACCAAACATCACAACCGACTTTCTTCAAATCCTCAAAAATGTTCGAATTCTTCACACAAATGGCATATTATCAGATTGAATTGTTTGCTTTTATACCAATTAGGATCGGCGTGTAACAACCCGGATTCCCAACATACAAATAACATATATTTCACCACAAAACAATACATCATATTTCATTTATGGTCCCTTATCTTAACCAAATAGGTCTTTCAGTACAAACTTTTTCGCTTATAACGAAGTACATAATAGATACAAAACGCAACTAGAATCTTCACAATCATGCATCTTCCAAAAAGCTAAACCTGATATATCCTATCACTGTCCTTTATTTGCTCCTTGACCTGGAATACATATTTTAAAACAAAAATGAGGGTTAGACCTTGAGGTCTAGTGAGAAAATCCTCGTTAGTTAAAAATCATCTTTTACAAACATTCAATACACATAATACACATAATAAAAATACCAAATATGATTCATGCATCATGTATCATTCCATCTCTTTTTCTTTCTCTTTCTCTTTCTCTTTCTCTTGGCCATATTAATTGGTAGCAAGCCAATTAATTAATATACACCGCTGTACTAAATACAGCCAACACCACTGTCCCTCTGTACAGCCAACATTCACCGGTCCTAAGCCCGGCCAACTATCACCCATGCAATGTAATACTCATATAAACACCATATGCACAATATTACATTCATTCACATACATGTATTCCATTTGAAAACATTTTAAGTAAAAACTCACTTGTTTCGCTTAAATTCCAAAATCCTCCCAAGCTATTTACCGAGCACTCCAAATTCTTCAGTTCAGTTTCACAGAATCTGTATCAAATAAATACAAATATTTCTTTTTAAGACTAAAAATCTCTAAGTTCTGAAATCCTCGACTCAAGTCGCAATCAACTATGGAATTACTCTATGTCGCAATACACTACACCAAGTCGCAATCAACTACTGCGACACAGTACCAAGTCGCAACTAACTACTGTGACTTCCCCTTCAGGTCGCAACCAACTGTTACGACAACCCCCTCAAGTCGTAACCAACTGTTGCAACATAGCACCAAGTCGCAACCCACTGTTGCGACTTCATGAGCAAGTCGCAACTTAAGGTTGCGACATTCATGAAGATCATAACATTCAACCATGTCGCAACTCACTGTTGCGACTTGCTTGAATGTCTCAGTCCCATGTGTTCATCTAAACCCAGAATTCTAATCTTTTAAACTATGCATGTTGCTGTAAATGTGCAGATATGTTTAAGACTATTAACATAACCTACCCATGTGCTCAGATTTTCCAAAACATCTCTAAATCATCAAAACCCACTTCAAACTCATGTAAAATCTAATACACATAAAAGTAAGGATTTGTATGGATTAATACCTTTGTTTTTCTTGTTGTGAATCCTAAAATACTCAGCTGAATCTTGCCTTCTTCTTCTTCTTTCGATTTTTCTTTTCTCTCCTCTCTCTCTAAACCGAACACACACACACTCTTTAGAGTTTCTTTGCTAATTGTGTCTCAAAGGAGACACCTCCTCCTTGTGAGGTGGTAAAGGCGGTGGTGGAGGTGTTGTTTGGCAAAAATACCAAACAAGCCTCAAACTTATTCTATATGGCAAAATACATCCCTATATTTCCATATAAAAATTAAAACTTACCCCTTAACTTCTAACTCCATAACTACTCAACTAACATATATAAAACTAACTCCAAACCCTTCTTAAATTCAAATAATAATATTAATTAAATCAATGACATACCTGGTTATTACAACATCTCCCCCTTAAAAGAATTATGTCCCAGAATTCAGTTAAGTGAACAGATGAGGGTATTTGGTTCTCATTTCTGACTCTGATTCCCACGTAGCATCCTGACCCCTATGATGTCGCCACTGAACTTTCACTTGTCTTATCTCCTTATTCCGTAGAACTTTAACTTTTCGGTCAACAATAGCTTCAGGTTCCTCCACATAATTTAGCTTTTCATCAACTTGTATATCTGGTAGAGACACGACCTGCTCTGGTGTAACCAAACACTTTCGAAAATTTGACACATGAAAGGCGTTGTGAATCCTGCTTAATTCTGGTGGTAAATCTAGTCGGTAGGCTACTTCCCCAATTCTTTCGGTAATTGCAAACGGTCCAATATATCTCGGACTATGTTTACCTTGCTTTCCAAATCGAATGACTCCTTTCCAAGGTGAGACTTTTAACATGACAAAATCTCCAACCTGGAACTCTAACGGTTTCCGGCGTCGGTCGGCATAGTTTTTCTGTCTGTGTTGAGCCACTTTCAATCTTTCCCGAATCTGAGTAACCTTATCCGCTGTTAACTGTACTATATCTGGTCCTAATAACTGTTTCTCTCCCACTTCATTCCAATACAGAGGCGTTCGACATTTTCTACCATACAAAACTTCAAACGGTGCCGCATGTATGCTGGAATGATAAATGTTGTTGTAGGCAAATTCGATCAATGGTAAGTGCTTATCCCACGATCCCCCAAAGTCAACAATGCAAGCCCGGAGCATATCTTCTAATGTCTGAATCGTTCGTTCACTCTGACCGTCAGTTTGAGGATGATAAGTTGTACTTAACTTTATCTGCGTTCCTATCTCCTTTTGAAAACTTCTCCAGAACCTTGAAGTAAAATGACTATCCCGATCTGAAATAATTGAGATTGGAACTCCATGTCGAGTTACTATTTCGTCAATGTACAATTTTGCTAAGCGTTCCATCGAATCAGTTTCCTTTATCGGTAAGAAATGAGCAGACTTCGTTAATCTATCTACAATCACCCAAATCGAATCAAATCCCTTCGAAGTCCTTGGTAACTTTGTAATGAAATCTGTAGTAATCTGATCCCATTTCCATATCGGTATCTCTAATCGCTGTAACTGACCAAACGGCTTTTGATGTTCAATCTTCACCTTCTTACAAGTAGTACAATTTTCCACATACTGAGCAATGCTTCTTTTAATTCCTGGCCACTAATAAAATTATTTCAGATCTTTATACATCTTATTCGTACCTGGATGTATAGAGAATCGAGACTGATGAGCTTCTTGAAGTACCCGGTCACGTAAACCACCCAAACGAGGCACCCAAATTCTGTTTCCCAAACACAACAACCCACGATCATCCTTTACTAGCAATGCTGATAACCCCACTAACCGTTCTGATTTCAACTGTTCTTCCTGATAGGCTTCTATTTGACACTTCAGCAATTCATCAAAGATATTAGGTAGGAGCTCAGCTCGTAGTGTAATAACCTTTATTGTTCCACTTCTTTCTTGATGACTCAATGCATAGGCTACTACATTCGCCTTTCCCGGATGATAAAGAATTTCACAGTCGTAATCATTCACCAGTTCTAGCCGTCTTCTTTGCCTCATATTTAGTTCCTTCTGATCGAAAAGATGTTGGAGACTCTTATGATCAGTATAAATTTGACATTTGGAACCATAAAGATAATGTCTCCAAATCTTCAACGCGAAAACAACTGCTGCAAGTTCCATGTCGTGTGTTGGATACTGTCGATCATGATCTTTTGGTTGACGAGAAGCATAAGCAATAACTTTCCCACGCTGCATAAGTACACATCCCAATCCCAGCTTAGAAGCATCACTGTAAACAACAAAGTCTTTAGAACCTTCAGGTAGCGACAAAATCGGCGCGCTGCACAGTTTCTCTTTCAATATTCGGAATGCTTCATCCTGTTCTGCTTTCCATTCGAACTTTAGATTCTTTCGAGTCAGCTTAGTCAAAGGCTTCGCGATACGAGAGAAGTCTTTTATAAACTTTCGATAGTATCCGGCTAGACCCAGAAACTACGTCTTTCGATTGGCGTTCTCGGCGGTTGCCACTTTTCAATCGCTTCCACTTTCATCAGATCAACTTGAATGCCTTTCTCAGAAACTACATGCCCCATAAACTGAACTTCCTGTAGCCAGAATTCACATTTTGAAAATTTAGCATACAACTTTTCTTGCTTCAATAGTTCTAGAACCAAACGAAGATGTTGAGCGTGCTCTTCCTTGGATCGGGAATAGATAAGTATATCATCGATAAATATAATGACGAATTTATCAAGATACAGCTTACATACCCGATTCATTAAATCCATAAAGGCAGCTGGAGCATTCGTCAAACCAAACGGCATCACTAAGAATTCATAATGACCATACCTTGTGCGAAAAGCAGCTTTCAGAACGTCTTCTTCTTTGACCTTCAACTGGTGATAACCGGATCTTAGATCAATCTTGGAGAAATAACAAGCTCCAACTAACTGATCGAATAGGTCATCAATTCTGGGTAGCGGATACTTGTTCTTGATCGTACACTTATTCAATTCCCGGTAGTCGATACACATTCTCATCGAACCATCCTTCTTTTTCACAAATAAAACTGGTGCTCCCCATGGCGAAGAACTCGGTCTAATGAAGCCTTTATCTGAGAGATCCTGCAATTGAGTCATCATCTCTTTCATCTCTGGAGGTGCCAAACGATACGGTGCATGGGCAACAGGAGCAACTCCAGGAATCAGATTTATACCAAACTCTACCTGTCTAACGGGTGGAAGGCTATTCAAGTCTTCGGGGAAAACTTCAGGAAATTCACTAACAATCGGAATATCTTCCAACTTGTTCTTCTCTAGCTTAGTATCTATCACATAAGCTAAGTAACTCGGGCAACCTTTATTAACACACTTACGGGCTTTTATCATAGATAAAAGACTAGACTGATGATTTCTACGATCACCATACATCACTACTGGCCCCTTCTCTGGTAACACAACATTTATTAACTTATTATCACAAATTATGTTAACTTGATTTTCGGCTAACCAATCCATTCCCACTACCACATCAAACTCGACTAGGGCTATTGGAAATAACCGAATCGGTACTCCGCACCCTTCTATATCTGTCACACAGCTATCAAATACTTATTTAACCGACACTTGATTATCATTTGCAGTATCTACCATTAAAGCATGATCTAACACTTTAGGCTTTAAATGCATATAAGCAGCAAATGAAGGAGACACAAATGATCGGTTTGCACCGGAATCAAATAACACCTTAGCACGTGTAGAATTTATTAGGAATGTACCTGTAACCACGTCCAGATTTTCCTCAACTTCCTTTGCTGTCATCTGAAATGAACGACCCCTGGTTCTTGCTGGTTCTAGCCTCGGTACTACTGGTCTGACACCCGTCGGTATTACTGACGTACCTCCTGATTGTATTCTCCCCAGTGGACAATCGGACTGAAGATGATCAGGAGAATTGCACGAGTTACAAAATCTAACGACTCGACAGTCTTTAGCAATGTGACCGACCTTTCCGCACTTATAATAGTTTCTGGGATCCACTTGACAGTTTCCTTGATGAAAACGGTGGCACTTTGGGCAAGGCCTTTCAACTGGTCGAAAAGGTGGACGGTTATCAAATCGCTGAAACCTTGACTTCTTCGGATCTTGTGGTGGTCCTTCCCATTTTCTCTTTCCCATACTTTTATCACCAACATCCCTCCTATTATCTCGCTCCACATCTTCCGCGGCATCTACTGCAGCTGAGAAAGTATCGGGTCCCTTTGCAGCTACTAGCCTTCTGACATCTGAATTCAACCCGAAGATAAACCTCTCCACTTTCATTGACTCCGTGGCAACGTAATACTCCGCAAAACGAGATTATTCTAGAAAACGAGCAGTGTAGTCCCGAACAGATAAGTTTCCTTGCTGCAAATTCATAAACTCCCCTTCTAGTTGTTTAATAGCTGCATGAGGACAAAACTGCTTCCGGAAAGCTATGACAAATTCCTCCCACGAAAAGGTAGAATATATATCCGAACCTCCCGACGATATATGTGCTTCCCACCAATACAAAGCGTCACCCTTCAACATTGCAGTTCCATAAAGTACCCTATCCTCTTCCGCGCACTTACTAGTCTTGAAGATGGATTCTATTTCCTTCAACCATCGCATAGCTTTCACTGGATCCCGATCTCCTGAATAGGTTGGAGGCTTACAACTAAGAAACATTTTGTAATCACACTTTTTCATTACGGGTCCAACGGTAGGAGTAATAAGCATCTCTTCTTCATGCGTAGGATCTTGTCTTTCTGTTTCAGTATTATGAGTCTGGTTGAACATAGCCTGTATATTTTCCTGTAATCTTCCCATTTCGGCTGCTAGGTCATCTCTCGTAACAAACTTCGTACCACGTCCCTGAACTCTGCCCCCACTTCTGCCTCTGCCTCTTTCTCCCCCTCTTCCCCTTCCTCCGACTGTTGGATTGGTTCTATTTGGATTTCCGTCCCCTTCCCAATTTGTTCGTCTCGTACCACTTGCCATTCTGTTGATTCAAACAAGGTTAATTATACACATAACCACATACCCCATATAACAAGGTATTCCAGTCCAAACATGTACCTGTAAGATCACAATTACACTGGCCAGGTGTAATCAGAAATTACCTTACATGATGTTCCTTCTACCTTTATATATTTAACATCCCAAGGTTCTATAATAACAGGGACATCCTACTTCACATGCAGTTTAAGTCTTGGTACAGATACTAATACCTAAATCCCTTAAACTAGGGCTCTGATACCATCTGTAACAACCCGGATTCCCAACATACAAATAACATATATTTCACCACAAAACAATACATCATATTTCATTTATGGTCCCTTATCTTAACCAAATAGGTCTTTCAGTACAAACTTTTTCGCTTATAACGAAGTACATAATAGATACAAAACACAACTAGAATCATCACAATCATGCATCTTCCAAAAAGCTAAACATGATATATCCTATCACTGTCCTTTATTTGCTCCTTGACCTGGAATACATATTTTAAAACAAAAATGAGGGTTAGACCTTGAGGTCTAGTGAGAAAATCCTCGTTAGTTAAAAATCATCTTTTACAAACATTCAATACACATAATACACATAATAAAAATACCAAATATGATTCATGCATCATGTATCATTCCATCTCTTTTTCTTTCTCTTTCTCTTTCTCTTGGCCATATTAATTGGTAGCAAGCCAATTAATTAATATACACCGTTGTACTAAATACAGCCAACACCATTGTCCCTCTATACAACCAACTTTCACCGGTCCTAAGCCCGGCCAACTAGCACCCATGCAATGTAATACTCATTAAAACACCATATGCACAATATTACATTCATTCACATCCATGTATTCCATTTGAAAACATTTTAAGTAAAAACTCACTTGTTTCGCTTAAATTCCAAAATCCTCCCAAGCTATTTACTGAGCACTCCAAATTCTTCAGTTCAGTTTCACACAATCTATATCAAATAAATACAAATATTTCTTTTTAAGACTAAAAATCTCTAAGTTCTGAAATCCTCGACTCAAGTCGCAATCAACTATGGAATTACTCTATGTCGCAATACACTACACCAAGTCGCAATCAACTACTGCGACACAGTACCAAATCGCAACTAACTACTGCGACTTCCCCTTCATGTTGCAACCAACTGTTGCGACAACCCCCTCAAGTCGTAACCAACTGTTGCAACATAGCACCAAGTCGCGACCCACTGTTGCGACTTCATGAGCAAGTCGCAACTCAAGGTTGCGACATTCATGAAGATCATAACATTCCACCATGTCGCAACTCACTGTTGCGACTTGCTTGAATGTCTCAGTCCACTGTGTTCATCTAAACCCAGAATTCTAATCTTTTAAACTATGCATGTTGCTGTAAATGTGCAGATATGTTTAAGACTATTAACATAACCTACCCATGTGCTCAGATTTTCCAAAACATCTCTAAATCATCAAAACCCACTTCAAACTCATGTAAAATCTAATACACATAAAAGTAAGGATTTGTATGGATTAATACTTTTGTTTTTCTTGCTGTGAATCCTAAAATACTCAGCTGAATCTTGCCTTCTTCATCTTCTTTCGATTTTTCTTTTCTCTCCTCTCTCTCTAAACCGAACACACACACACTCTTTAGAGTTTCTTTGCTAATTGTGTCTCAAAAGAGACACCTCCTCCTTGTGAGGTGGTAAAGGCGGTGGTGGAGGTGTTGTTTGGCAAAAATACCAAACAAACCTCAAACTTATTCTATATGGCAAAATACATCCCTATATTTCCATATAAAAATTAAAACTTAACCCTTAACTTCTAACTCCATAACTACTCAACTAACATATATAAAACTAACTCCAAACCCTTCTTAAATTCAAATAATAATATTAATTAAATCAATGACATACCTGGTTATTACACCGCGAAACAAGTTACAATCAAGATATTATCAAGTAAAGTAATGCACAATTGAATGGATTCAATATCTTAGTATTGATATGAAAGGGTTAGAATACAGAGAGAATCTTTACAAGGATAATATTACAAGTGATATAGCCACAAGTCTAAAGAACAAAAACTATTTAAACTAGGGAAAGGTATTTACATAAAATACCCTCAACTTTGATATAATTAACATGTGGCACTAACACATACTCTACCTTGCTTTATCATCTTTTTATGTGGTAGGGTACACATGTTGTATCACTTACTTAGCTTTGCTTGAAGGCTCTTAGATCAATGCTTGTCTTACTAATTTGACTTTGTACACTGGCCCTTAGGCATATACTAGTCCTTATTTAAACTTGAAGCTTTCCCCAACTTACTATCATTGATTTGACGTCTTAACGTGTTTTTTTACACATTCTAAAGCATGTTTTCAAATTCTTGCACATTTGTCACTATCAGGGTGCCACAAGCACAAGGATTTACATAATCCTTCTAACATTGTATCTATCAGACTTTCCATGCTGGAACCCACATTTTGTTCCAAAAGCTACCACATTTCATTCGGGTCTATTAGTAGAAACTCAAGGTGGATAATCATTTTTTTCTTATCATTCTCTTATCAAATAGTCTGAATTACTCGAGTCTGATTTCCTACACTTGGTGTGATGTTGGGCCTTTGCATGTGCTTAAAATTATTAATGCGCATCAGATATACTTGCCTCATTACACTAATATATAGCCAAATTCGAAATTCGAGATATCACTAAAAACTACAAGGTTTTCTATTATTCCTGACAACCATCAAATTTATACATAACTTTACTTTTGCTTTCAATAACTGAAAGACTTGTTCTTTCTGACCTCAATCTAACTTACTGTGTTGGTTGGGTCTACGTTGACATTAAAGTATGCATTTTAGAGAACCTTGAATGAATCCCCGATAACGATCTAATAATCAAAAAAAAATTCCATGTCGGTTACTAATATTGACTCCTTTAAATATGAAAAAACTTCTGAGCTTATTGGCTTTTACTTAGATGTCCTTCTTGTCAACTACGTGACCAAGAAAACTGAAACTTTGCATCTACAATTAACAAGATTTTTTTTTTCTTACAACTCATCTTCTTTAATGGTTATGGGACCAACTTTTGACGTTATACTTGCTTAGCCTTATTTCTTAAATAAATGAGCACGCTACAACATAACGAATATCAAGTTCTATGAGTATGGTCCATACATTTTGCTCACTAGGTTGATAACGCTACTACTGCATTTCTCAACGAATATGGCGTTACTGAAAATCCATGATTCTGAACTAGAATTATATGGGCAAATGTAACTTCAAAGCATTTAACATTTTAGCTTGTCTGAAACAATAAATCTTATGTCTAAAAGTTCTGGAAATTTTGCTTTTAAACACAATAACAAGGGCAGACACTTTCAATATCTTGATTCTATAGGCATCGTGTGAGTGTCATCTACTTATCTAAACCAACCATATACAATGATCACAACATACACTGGTTAATAAGTTAAATAAGACAAACATGTGTGCACAGGTACCCTTCCAGTACATGTACCATTTACGCATCTTCACAGTGCCCTGACTGAATTACCGGTATCTCAATACGTGACCCTTCACACATATACCAAACTGAACATGCATACCTGAAAATTAACTGAGACTGGAAAGGTCATCTTCAAACTAAATTATAGAACAACTCAAGTTCTGACTAAGACTACTGGTTGCTATTAAAATCATATTTTCATTGCCGTTTCTGAATTTGGACAATCATGTGTCCTACTCTCGAGCATAAGCCCATATACTACTTCTACCATACTCTTCACGAGTTTTACTTCATATCACCCTACGTGCATTCTTAACATCAATCATATATAAAAGAAGAAAAATTAGATGAATTATAACTTCACTTAAGTGTACTGCATTGTAGTGCAATGTTAAACTGTACTTATGTTGATTTATGTTACGTCTAACATGTGTTATGCTCATATTAATCAATGTAGATATTGATATCGATTTGCACCTAAAGCTGAAACATCATTCTTACAATTAATTGTTCAAGCTTAGGCTAACGATCGTAACCTATTTCTCTTGAACCATGGCTCTGATACCAACTTGTAACACCCATATTTTTACCAATAAGAATGTTACGTAATCTGAAACAATTCTTCTAAAAATACTCCAAAATTACGGCTAAATTAAAATTTAGACCGTTTACAGCGGAAGACTTAAAACAATAAATATGTAAGTTTAATGCTAACCCATTCGATACAAAGTTATGTTACAAAATTTATCCATCAAAGATGCCTGCACATAAATATTGGACTTAAATAGACATGACAAGTCTCTCTCTACGTGTGTCTTTTTCCTTTATCCAACCTGAAATCTTCTGTCCCTGAGATGCTTACTATAGTCAGCTTATAAAGCTCAGTGAGTTCATGGTTTGCGTGAATAAAAATCATTTCACATTATATATATCAATTTGTAAACTTTGTACCAAATACTATGCATTTTCTGAAAACATGCAATTTTGAAAGAAAAGAGACCTCATAATTGTCTCATCGAGAAGGAACGTATAAGTTGCAAGCATTCTCTGGGTGTGTACGACTCACCTATAGCCAGTAACCCATTACGGGGTCGTGTTGCCATGTCACGGGCATTCCCTATTGTGTACGGTTCACACAGAGCCAGTCACCCATTTTGTGGTTGTGCCTCCCTTTAAGTGTATCAAAACCAAAATTGACATCCCATACTCCAACCACGTACCATTTGTACAATATAAGCTGACTAAAAACTCAAGCATGCTAAATACGTTTAAAAACCGG
Organism: Saussurea involucrata; assembly: GCA_033807775.1. Classification (NCBI taxonomy): domain Eukaryota; kingdom Viridiplantae; phylum Streptophyta; class Magnoliopsida; order Asterales; family Asteraceae; genus Saussurea; species Saussurea involucrata. Next base: position 66,134,702 of record CM066325.1, read on the forward strand.
AAAACATTTAGCATGCATGCTCCATAAAACTCCACAAACATGTAAACATATACCGAGGACATGTATTTAAATCATTATCATGCATAACATTCACCATAGAAATCATATAGTGCTCAAAATAAATTTACATACTGTAACACCCTCGAATTGGGAAAGAGCAACTAATTAAAAAATTCGATATTACATCCGAGACAATAGGATTTATTCCTATAATTCAATAGGTGAAATACCTCAAATTACAAACTATGGTTAACCTCAAACAATGTATAACACAAGTCTCATTACAAAGACTAAAACTACCTCGGGTGATACTTAACCCAAATTCAAGTTGCTAATCCCAAGGGTGAATGCGGAAACATCACTTAAGCTATTCACCTCTCGAGCACTTTACTAGCACACGACCTTTCACAGTGTCACTAGAACTACTCCCAACCTGAGACCTATTGCACATGCCGACAAATAAAAAGTGTTAGGCTAACGCCTAGTTAGTTCAAGAGTTTATAGCATGATTTAAATAATTCTTTAAATGAAAGTTTGCAATATAGATTATGATTTCCAAAAGTGTTTACAAAAGGACATAAACGACTCATTTTTCAACGCACCCAAAATCTATGAGAAAAGTCCCCAAAAGGTATAAAGCGTTTTTCCAAAATGAATTCCAACCCCAACTCACTCAAATACGTGAATAATTCTATATTAGGCAAAACCTTCAAATACGGTTGACAATAAATACTCAACCCATAAATCATGGAAAACTATCCACGTAATTATAACCCTTCATTGAAAACATAATACGAAGCAATACTCACGCAACCGTAAAATGTAATGAAGTTCCAAATACCATAAATATGGAAACGACCTGCTTTATTTAGACTTTAATACACATGGAGGGGAATCCAATATTAAAGTCATCCAACCGTAGTCAAATGTATAATACCAACAATAATAATAAAACATAGACAATATAAAATCCCAAATAGGTTGGCCACTCTAACAATGTACGGCACTCTAATCCATTGAGAGTGGATGAACACAAAAGTACGCCACTCTAACAATGTTAATCGTACGACACTTCACTGCATAAAAGCCCAAGTGTCCCATACGACGCCTTAAAAGTCACACCCAAAGAGACAGCTGACCTTAGTGAAGTATCAATAAGAATACCACCAAAGGCTCGGCACAAGCGGGGATACAACCATGGCATTGCCCCGACATGGCGAAGGTCAAAATAACGCCCGTCAATCAACCTGACAGCTCAACCGGACTCAGCCCTCCTAGTGTACCCTTGAAGGTAAAGGTCATCAAACATGGGGCTCGATCAAATCCCGCAACACCCAGTACACCATCAAATAAATACTAACTCATGTGCATATGGATCCAATGCAACACAATCTATAATAATAAGCCCATCCTGGAATGACTAACGCACCAGGGCATTTAAATATTAATAATGCGCAATAAATGCGATATGGTGCAATAAAAACAAACCATAAATAAGACTCCACATCGAGCCATCAAAACTGGACAAAATGTCCCCAAGACTATCTCAAAGTCAAAGTCGAGCAAAATGTTCAAATACTCATTAGACCCATAAATAACGGTCATCAAAGCATAAAAATGCATTTAAATATCAATTAGGTAAACAAGTTCCACAAAATCATTATTAACCCAAAACTCGACACGGGTTAAACAAAAAGGGTTTTCCCAAAAGGACTCGCACCCTTATAATTCTCAAAATGGTTATTGACACTAAAACCTACAATCTTCCAAATGGTTTATAAAATCATTTACACCAATATGATTAAACCATCAAATGGACTTCATTTTGAGCAATAAATCATTTAAGGATATATTTTCGACTTCTACACATCAAATATCCAAAAATCCCAAATATGGGTGTTTTACAACATTTATGACGATAAATATTTCAAAAGAGTTAAACTTATCCAAAAACTCAACAATTTATAATTTCAAGTAAAACACACAAACATTTGGAAAAATAACATTTTTGGCATGTACAAAGTTTTCACAAATCAACTTGAACTCGCCTTTGCTAGATTTAGGCTAAATCAAGAATTTCCCCAAACGTAAGCTCCTTTGATGAGACTTGAATCTTCAAGCCAAAACTTCAAAAACCTAGATCCATAAGTTTCCAACCATCAATAATTAGATCTAAGCATGAGGAATCATTCTCCAACCATTCTACACCAAAATATCCACTTATATCAAAACCCTAACTTCAAAAATGAAGAGAAGAGAAGATTTCCTTAACCATACTTGAATCCACCAACCAAAATGTCTCTATAACCACCAAGATGAGCCACACACTCCTAATCTTCAAATGGAGTGAAAAGGGTTGGGTGAAAACCCTAGAATCTTGTTGAATGAGATGAAGTTGAAGGTTTCTTGAATGGGTTAAGGTTTCCAACAATGGTGATGGTGTTGATTTGGGGAAGAAAATGAAGAGGAGATGGGAGGTTTAGGGTTTCTAGAGAGAGAGACCGGTTTTTAGAGAGAGAGTTGAGAAATGGAAATGGGGAAAAGTGAGAGGAAGGAGAGAGGGAAAGGGCTTAAGAGTAAACAAGAAAATATCTCAGATGCATCGCGGACGTCCGCATGGCACCTCGCGGACGTCCGGCTCGAGTTGATCTGAAACCCTCAATTTCTCTGTTGCTTCCACGGACGATCCGCGGACTTCCGAGCATCGCGGACGCCCCGCCCTTGTCCATAGGGACGTCCGCAAGTCCCAAACTTGCATTTCAATTTTCGGGGTGTTATAATCCTCCCAACCTTAGAAGGATTTCGTCCCCGAAATCTAGATCCTTTTCAACCGAAGGCTAACCAACTCAACGCCGACCATAAACCATCAGTTCCTAACTGAACTCTAAATTTTCCCCACACGAACTGCTAAGACAAACCTCAAGCAGACTCTTACCAACAATGCCCTCTCCGGTGCACTGTACTTATGTCCGGGGAACATTCCATCCACTGGAGTAACTCTAGAACAGACAACTCCGATTGTCTCCCAACCTTAGATGTTCCATACATCCCGATTTCGGTTTCAGACTCCAAGTCAATCCAAGGTTTGTTCACCAACGAACCCAACAGAATCTCTAATTCTGATTGTTCCTACCATTAACTGTCGTTTAATTCCAACAAGCCCTAACAGACTCCAAGAATCCATCCCAACATTAATCATCAAACCGACAGGTTTTTTAACCACACACGAAGGTTATTCCACCAAAACCACTCATCACAATTGAGCATCTTAAGGTTACTACAACTGTTATCATTATTTCTTTAAAATTGGACTACACCCTCCGAATACGCTAACAGTTCTCGACCTAGAACCCAAGAAGGTTGACACCTAGTCATACCATCAAGCTTTGAACTCTAGCAGAACTCCTCACACGAGTTCCGTTTGCCGAGCATTTCCACAAGACTAAGGTTATCAATACGGTGTCTAAAGGGTTATTCATGCGATAATTGTCCAAGATCCAAAACCGGGTTGCCGACAAAAACGGTTATTCTAACCTCAAAATACGTTACCACAAATCTAACCCTCCAATTACCACAAGCACATCGACTCTGCTACCGATATCATCCGGCCTATGGTCACATCACGTGCCTAAACGCCCAACTTTTCATAGTCGAGGTTCTATACAACTTACTCTTAACCGGGGTTACTTAACCTTTCCAAGGCCCTAACGAGTTCAAGGTTTTCAAGTGAATTTTTTTAACAAATATGCCAATCAACGAAAGCTTTTCAGAGAAATTTTCAACACAAATATTTTCATATCAAATTAAACGTACGCATAAAAACTACTACTATCAATTTGGTAGTTGCGCAAAAATGGACACGCTCGTCCCACATATGAAAATCATATTGACAATTATTTCATTGCAGTTCAGATTATCAGCAAATCACAAAAGCGTAATAAACAGCTTCTTTAAAATGAACTGTTGGTCCCGAAGGGTTATACATGTTTGTAGAAGGGGGGGTTGAATACAAACACACGATTTTTACTTTTCTAAATTGTTTATTGATAAATCTCAAAACAATTTACAACTTGTTGCGGAACAAGATTAAGGTTTTTAACCTAATCTAAACAAGTTAAGAACACTAAGTTTCTTGCACTAGAATAAAGACAGAAAGGTGTAAAGCCCGTATCCCGGTATGTAATTTCTTTTATTTTTTTAAGTTTTATTTAACGTGGTTTCCGTTAACGGGGTTAGACGTTTTGGGCCTAATTGTTAAATATGTCAAAATTTTGGTTAGTTGCGAGAAGGAATTAGTTGAGGGACCATTTGTGTCAAGGGCCAAAACATGGCATGGTTTCGGCCCATGCAAATCTCCAAACCGAAAACCCATATTTCATTTTGGGGTCTGTTGTGTTTTCGTGAGAAGCAAGCAAGGAAGGAAGTGAGAAGAAAAAGAAAACCCTAAGGCATCTCTATCCCTCACGTTTTGGTTTCTCTCGGCTGAGTTTTCTCCCCCCCCCCCCCCCTCTCGTCGGTTTCATTCCACAACCACTGTCGTGCAACCCTACAGCCACCGTCGGCGCCCCAGCGCCGTTCTGTCGGAGAAAAGAGTGGGAGATCGCGAGAGAGAGAGGTGCGAAGAGAGAGAGGCGCGAAGAGAGAGAGTTCGCCGGAGAGAGAGAGTTCACCGGAGAGAGAGAGGAGGCTGCCGGCGTCGAGAAGAGAAGAGGAAGAAGTGATCGCCGGCGATTTCGGTCGGAAAGAGGGACGTAGGGCGTTGCGTTGAGGTAATAGCTTTTTCTTTTTCGTGTTCGTTGTTGATATCGGCAAGAGCCGCCGTGAACCGCCACCACCACCGCCGCAGCCACGGCTGCCGGCGGTGGGGCCACCACTGCACGCCGCTGTGATGGCGGCAGGGGGTGCGGGTGTGTGCGGGTGTGTTCGGGTGCGTTTTGTGAGTGAGTCGAGTGTGGGTGACGTTGGGAGGTCTCGCCGGACGGGTTACCGTAACCATCGTCGCCGCCGCCAACCACCACCGCTGCCGGAGGCGGAAATGGGTGGTGCTCGGTTGTTGTCCAGCCTAGTATGACCTTTCTCCAGTAAGCTTATAGGCTGTTCGGGTCTGTTTGGGTTAAGCTATGTCTTAATGGGTTTATAAACAACATTTGTCATTTCATGTGAAATTCACAGTTTCTGCCACTGTTTTGGGAAAGCCATAACGTTTTCTAGGGACATCGTATTGGGGTGAAATCGGTGCCGAAATCTCCCATTCTGACTCTAGTAAGTTTCATATGTTTTACGGAAAAACCAGTTCGGAACATAGCTAGTGTCAAATTGCTGTTTTGTACTGAAAGGTCCTGTTTTTCACTGTGCTGCAAGTCGGTTTTGTAAAATCCATAGTAAATTGTAGAAAAATCGTTAGAGCGCGTGCGATATGTCCCTGGAACCCTAAGACATAGGACTTTGTAATTATGGAAAAATATTTCTGGATTTATCAGTTTATAAGGGGTTAAACAGGTCTCGAACAGACCTGTGTGTTGAGAGTAAAAACTGGAAAATGTATTTTATAATTTAGTAGTCGTGGCTTTGGGTTGGGGCGTCACTTTGACATTTGTTAACACTTATTTAGGTTGAAAAAGGTGAGCTGGTGTTGGCCGGTTCGTGTTGCTGTTGAGGACATAAGCTTTGCTTTTGAGGTGAGTTCTCTCACTAAATAGGATGGGAATTATATTTGTGTTACTATAGCTCGAGTGTGATAGTTATGATTGTTTGCTGATCTTATTATGTTAAGGGGTATATATAATTGTGTATATATATTGGACTGTGATTGATGTACTTCTTGATGGTTGTTCCAAGAAGTATATGTGTTGTATAATAAGTTGCGATTATATCTTCTTGATGGTCGTTCCAAGGAGTATAAGGCTTATTGTTAATGGTGATATATTTTCTTGATGGTTGTTCCAAGAAGTATATGTGTTGTATAATAAGTTGCGATTATATCTTCTTGATGGTCGTTCCAAGGAGTATAAGGCTTATTGTTAATGGTGATATATTTTCTTGATGGTTGTTCCAAGAAGTATATGTGTTTGTATAATGAGTTGCGATTATATCTTCTTGATGGTCGTTCCAAGAAGTATAAAGCTTATTATTATTCGTGATATATTTTCTTGATGGATGTTCCAAGAAAAATATGTGTTGGTATATTTGGTGTATTTGGTATATATAAATTTGGGTGGAAGACGTGATTTCATGGTATGAGTTGGTTGCGATAACTAGCTGTTTAAGGGTGATGCTGATATAATTGTGATCCTATTTATGGTTTGAATTCACTAAGCTTCGTGCTTACCCCTTCCCAAAATCTTATGATTTCAGGTGCATGACGGTACACACGGGCGCAAGGCGAAGACTGTTTAAGTTAAATTTTTATTAAATGGGGATTTAATTATATAACTTTTCCGCTGCTTAACTTTGTCTGACGGTTTAAATCAACGACGTTTATTTTTATTGTAATGGGATTTGTTAACTTGTGGTTTGATTATAGTGAAATGCATTATTTTTGAAAATTTAAATTCCTAGTAATTTTTGGGACGTTACAACTTGGTATCAGAGCACAGCTTGAGTGAAGCAGACACATCTCGGTGTGTTTGGTCTCAAGTTGCGGCTATGAAATTTTAAATCCTTTTACTAAAATCTTTTCGAATGAAAGAAAAAGGAAAACCCGTTTGGGAAACGGTGATTGAGGGCGCAGTGTGTACAGTCAGCCGTGTTGGGAACTGAAGATTTGCCAAGTATGGTTAGTACTGCCAGAACAACAATACTACTGCCAGAGCAAAGTTAGTACTACAAGTAAAAGTTAATGCTGCTGGAACAATGTTAGTACTGCTTGTGCATAACGATGTTAATACTGCTTGTGATCATAATTATGGAATGCGAGTATGTTGGAGATAAAGATGGAATGATTGAAGATAAGCATGAAAGAATATTCTGAAGATCAATTTTGTTTTGATAGTTATCTTGTAATTATTTAGTATAGATAGATTTTGATATATAGCTATTACGTGTGATTTGTTAGAATTCGTCTTTGTTTTAGAGAGAATTAACCTCAAGGTTTAGAACCCTATTTCTAGAGAAGTAGAAGTCGTCTTGTGGAGCCTGTTCAACAAGATTCAGGTTTGGTTGTAAACTTGTGAGTTGAAGTATTGAATACAAACAGATTGTGTTTTCTGATTAGTTGTTCATTGAGTGTGTTTGAATTAAAGTTCTATTCCGCAAGATTCTTTAATTCTGATTTCTAAGTATAATTATTCTTGTTTGGAATCGATCCTAACAAGTGGTATCAGAGCTTGGTTTCTTAGAAATCTACAATCATTATGGACAACACAGTTGAATCAAACAGTACTCTTGTTTCAAAGGTTCCCATGCTCAGGCCTAATGAGTTTGACATGTCGAAGATTAGAATCAAGCAGTATATTTTGCTTACTGATTATTCCATCTGGGATATTATAGAGAATGGTCCATGTGCTGAAGGAAGGGTTGGACCAGATGGCAAAAGACCCCCTCCAAAGACTGATGCAGAAAGAAAGGTTAGACAAACAGAGATGAAAGCCTTAAGCACACTGCTTTTGGCTATTCCCAATGAGTATCAGCACCAATTTCATCACTGCACTGATGCTCAGATTTTATGGAATGCATTGGAAAAGAGATTCACTGGTACCAAGAGCACCAAGAGGAACCAGAAGGCAATTCTTAAGCAACAATATGAAAATTTTACTTCTACAAAGAATAAGTCTATGACTCAAACTTTTAATAGATTTAATAAGTTGATTGGAGAATTGGCTACAGTTGGAGTTCGTATGGAGGCTGATGATGTAAACAGGAAGTTTTTAAGATCATTAGGTGAGGAATGGACAATGTATACTGTGTCTTTCAGACAGAATGACCAGTTAGAAGATAAAGATCTTGATGATCTTTACAATGATCTTAGGGTATTTGAAGCAGAGGTTGAAGCCAAGAAGAAGCCCTCAGGATATGTGTATAATGCTGCACTCCTATCAGCATCAACTGATTCTACTGCTAACCCTGAATCAGTTAGTACTGCTGGTGGAATCAATCAGGAGATGGCCAATGATTCTGTACTAGAAGCTTTCTTTTCTAGTCATGTTAACTCCTCATTAATTAATGATGACTTAGAACAGATTAATGCTGATGATCTCGAGGAGATGGATATCAAGTGGCAGATGGCTACGCTTTCTATGAGGGTGAAGAAGTTTATAAAGAGGACTGGGAGAAACAACTTTTCCCAAAGAAGAGAAGATGGTGCTGGGTTTGACAAGTCTAAGGTGGAATGCTACAAGTGTCATAAGATGGGACACTTTGCCAGAGAATGCAGAGGTGGAGTATCTCAAAACAACCATCAACAAGCTCAGACTGGAAGCTTCAACCAGAACAGAAACTCTGTTCAAGCCCTTGTTTCTCAACAAGGAATGGGATTTGATTGGAGTGATCAAGCAGAAGAGGCAATTCAGAATCATGCACTCATGGAAGAAGTCTCAGATCTTCCTACTGAGGTAAAATCTAATCTCTGTTCTCAAGCTTGTATAGACACTGTGAAAAAGTATAGAGATCACAACCAGGGAATGTGTGATGACCTTAAGAGATTAGAAAAGGATAGAAGAGATTATGTAGTGATTGTTGAGAGGTTTGAAGAACAAATTAAGGCTTTTCAAGCCAATGAACTTCAACACTCATATGATACAAACTACTGGAAATGGGAAAAGAATGGTATGGAGTTCCAACTGAAAGAGTCTAGGGAGGAATGTGAGAAATTAAAAGGAGAACTTGAGAAAGTAAAACTTGATGTTGAAAAGTTTTCATGTGCTTCTAAAGTCATGGACACCATAATAAATGCTCAAATCCACAGTAAGATGAAACCAGGCCTAGGGTACAATGCCACACCCCCATCCTACAACAACACATACATCCCTCCTAGGTCAGACCTGTTAGAAACCAAGGATAGGAAGGACTTACCTGAAGGAGCTACTAAAGTAGATCCATTATATGAAGTTGTTGTTGAGGATAAAACTGAAAAAGAAGAGTCTAAGAAAAGGAACAAGAATGTCAGTGGTGAGATCCCCTTAGAGAATTACATCAAGACTAATGAGGAAGGTGGAAGTCCCTGGGATAAGAACAATGAGATGAAAAGATCTGAAAAAGGAAAGGGAGTTCATTATACACAGACCACTGTTGTGAATTCCAATACTTGTGAACATTGTTCTTGCAAGAATTCTCAAAAGAATGAACCCCAAAAACATGATAAAAAGAGGGGAAATCAAAGAAACTGGAATAATCAGTGGGCTCAAAAACAAGGAGTTGATCTTCAAAGGATTAACAGACCAAAACCTTGTTTTATCTGTGGCAAATTGAATCACCTTGCCAAACACTGTTATTTCAATCCTATTAACCAAAGGATAAATTTTCAAAGAACTTTTCAAAAATCAAATGGTTATAGGAAGCTTGTAAGAAACCATGTGGCTAAGAAACAAGCTAAATCCAAAAGCCACATGAGGAAAAAGACTTAAAAAGAATGTGTCACAATGTGGGTTCCTAAAAGCACTAGTGTTAGTACTGCTGCCTCAGATAGTACTGCTGCTAGCAGTGTTAGTGCTTCTAACACTGTTAGTACTTCTTCTAGAAGCAATACTGCTGCTAGCAGTGTTAGTACTGCTAACACTGTTAGCACTTCTTCTAAAGATAATACTGCTTCTAGTGTTTGTGCTGCTAGACCAATCATCTTGACAAAGTACTCCAGTACTGAAGTTCCTCAGGTTGAAAAACTTATCCAAACTGAATGTAAGTACTTTGATGAGCAAGGGAGACCCAAGACCACTTTGGCTTGGGTTCCCAATAAAAACTAATTGATTTATCATATGTGCAGGGCAACCAACAGCTCAAGGGGAAGAGCATCTGGCATGCTGATAGTGGTTGCTCCAGGCACATGACAGGTAACATGGCCTGCCTCAAGAATTTCAAAAGAATTGATGGAGGACATGTTGCTTTTGGGAATAATCATGCGGGAGGTAAGATAAGTGGTAAAGGTGATGTATCAAAAGGTAAGATTGCATTTGAGGATGTTTACTATGTTGAGCAATTGAGATACAACCTGTTAAGTGTATCACAGGTCTGTGACAAGAAACATGGTATATTATTTACTGATTCTGAATGCATTATTCTTGCTCCTGGATTCAAAGTAGTTGATGAAAACATGATACTATTGAGAACTCCTATAAAGGATAATGTGTACTGTTTAGATTTAGAAAGTGTTTCATCTGATTCATCCCTAAACTGTTTGGTATCAAAAGCTTCAATGGATGAATCATCACTTTGGCACAGAAGGATGTGTCACATGAATTTTAAAACAATGAATAAACTTGTTAAAAATAATCTTGTTAGGGGTTTACCATCAAAAGTTTATTCATGTGACGATCATTGTGTTGCTTGTCTCAAAGGCAAACAACACAAAACTTCTCATAAGTCCAAAGAGATAAACACTATCCCAAATCCTCTTCAGTTGTTGCATATGGATCTGTTTGGCCCTACAAATGTCATGAGCATTGGCAAGAAGTCATACTGTTTAGTTATTATTGATGATTACTCTAGATTTACTTGGGTATATTTTCTGAGAACTAAAGATGAGACAAGTGGACTGATCAAATCTTTTATTCTTAGAATTGAAAACCAATCAAATCAAAAAGTGAAAGTCATTAGATCAGATAATGGGACTGAATTTAAAAACCTTGATCTAAACACCTTTTGTGAGGAAAAAGGAATTGAGAGACAATACAGTGCTCCTAGGACTCCACAACAGAATGGTGTTGCTGAGAGAAGGAATAGGACACTGATTGAGGCTGCTAGATCTCTGTTAGCTGATTCAAAATTACCAACTACTTTTTGGGCAGAAGCAGTTAATACTGCTTGTTATGTCCAAAACAGAGTTTTAGTAATAAAGCCTAAAAACAAGACACCTTATGAGCTTTTTCAGAAAAAGAAACCATTTATTGGATTTTTCAAACCATTTGGGTGTCCTTATACAATTCTCAATACCAAATCTCACTTAGGTAAGTTTGATAGCAAAGCAGATGATGGTTTTCTTGTTGGTTACAGAGTGTTTAATACCTCTTCTAGAATAATTGAAGAAAGTGACAATGTCAAATGCAATGAGAACACACCAAATCCTATTGGTTCAGGTCCTGATTGGCTATTTGACATTGATTCACTCACTAATTCTTTGGGTATCAGTAGTGATGTAAATGCAGGACAAAGGGATGCACCACCATCAGATCACATAATTCAGTCTGTGATATTTCCACTCCCTACCATTGATCCTGTTGACTTCTGTGAACAAGAAAAGGAAGATGAACCCATTCAGAATGAAGAAGAGAGAAGAATAGAGGAAAATCAACCTTCAAGTCCAAATTCCAGAGAGTCTGAAGTGACTGAAGAAGCTGAAGAAAATCCAGACTTAAATGAGTCAAATCTGGATGTGAACTTACAAGAGGAATCTGGTCATCCATCAAGAACTCAGAAAAATCATCCTCCTGAGTTGGTAATTGGAGACATTGCTTCTCCCATGATGACTAGGAATCAAAGCAGACTTCAAGAGCTACAAGATCAGCAAAATATAGTTAATATTGTACTCACTTGCTTTCTATCCCAAATTGAGCCCAAAAAGGCTTATGATGCTATGAAAGATCCAAGTTGGATAGAAGCAATGCAAGAGGAGCTGCTACAGTTCAAGCTACAGAATGTTTGGAACTTGGTGGACCTTCCAAAAGGTCATAGGGCAATTGGCACCAAGTGGATTTTCAGAAATAAGAAGGATGAGAGAGGAATTGTGATCAAGAACAAAGCCAGGCTGGTTGCACAAGGGTATACTCAGGAAGAGGGTATAGACTATGAGGAAGTCTTTGCTCCAGTTGCAAGGATTGAGGCAATTAGGTTGTTTCTAGCCTATGCCTCATATATGAAGTTCAAGGTCTACCAGATGGATGTAAAAAGTGCTTTTCTATATGGGACTATAGATGAAGAAGTGTATGTCTGTCAACCCCCTGGATTTGAGAATCCATTGTATCCTGACAGAGTGTACAAGTTAAAGAAGGCACTTTATGGTCTACATCAAGCTCCAAGAGCATGGTATGACACCCTGTCTACCTATCTCTTGGAAAATGGATTTGAAAGAGGAATCATTGATAAGACCTTATTCATTAAAAGGAAAAAGAAGGACACCCTACTTGTTCAGATCTATGTGGATGACATTATCTTTGGATCTACAAATGATCACATGTGTAAAGACTTTGAGGAGTTAATGCACAAGGGCTTCAAGATGAGTTCCATGGGTGAACTTACTTTATTCCTTGGGCTTCAGGTGAAACAGAAGATGGATGGGATTTTCATATGCCAATCCAAATATGTGAAAGACATCCTGGATAAGTTTGGATTATCAGACTCAAAGCCAGCAAGCACACCGATGGAGACACACAAACAGATCATTGTTGATCTTGAGGGGGAGGATGTGGATGTCCATCATTACAGATCAATGATTGGATCACTTATGTATCTCACAGCCTCTAGACCAGATATTATGTTTCCAGTATGTGTATGTGCCAGATTTCAAGTTACACCAAAGCAATCACACCTTCATGCAGTCAAGAGAATATTTAGATACCTAAGAGGGCAACCTAGATTAGGTCTCTGGTATCCTTATGAATCATCCTTTGATCTACTTGCATACTCAGATAGTGACTTGGGTGGAGCTAACATGGATAGGAAGTCTACTTCAGGTGGATGTCAGTTTTTGGGTGCAAGACTAGTATCTTGGCAGTGTAAGAAACAAACCACAGTGTCCTTATCTACAACAGAAGCTGAGTATATAGCTGCTGCAAGCTGCTGCTCTCAGGTTCTATGGATACAGAATCAGATGTTGGACTATGGGGTAACATTTCTTCACACTCCAATCTTCATTGACAACAACAGTGCTATTAGCATTGTTAACAATCCAGTCAAACACTCAAAAACAAAGCACATAGAGATCAGGTATCACTTTATTCGAGATTGTAATGAAAAGGAATTAATTCAAGTTGCTAAAGTTCATACCAATGACCAGTTTGCTGATCTATTCACAAAAGCTTTTGATGTGGGTAGATTCACTTTCTTGGTAACAAGTGTGGGCATGATCAACCTTGAATAAAGTCATGATTTTCAGTTTTTATACCTGTATTTCCTTCTATATTTGGTACTACTAACTCTTCTTCTTAGGATCTTCTGTATGACTCAGATTGACAAGTGCTGAAAAGTTACTACTACCAGTGCATAGTTACTACTGCCAGTGCATAGTTACTACTGCCAGTGCATAGTTACTACTGCCAGTGCATAGTTACTACTGCCAGTGCATAGTTACTACTGCCAGTGCATAGTTACTACTGCCAGTACATAGTTAATACTGCTTCGTACTTAATACTGCATGTGTCGTTAATACTGCTTTAAAAGAAAAATTAGGGCTAATACTGCTATAAATACCTCTTTCAGCCCGCCAAAGTTCATAACGTCTCTTTAAATTCTATTCATCTCTCTCTTTCTAACTATTCTCTCCCAAGAATCTCTGTTTTCTGTCAAGAATCCTCAGGTACAATGGTGTTTATCGACGAACACAACGAGATTGCCATGCTCCAAAAGCCAAAACAGTCCGCAGGTTTTCACGACATTGTGGATTTCCTCAAGTCCACGCATATATCCTATGCCCTAACGGTGACCCCGATAATCTACACCGAGCATCAGAAGCAGTTCTGGGAAAATGCCACCGTGGTGTCTGAAGATGGGCATAAAATCATCAAAACAAGGGTGTGTGACAAACCCTTGAATGTTACAGAGGAGCTTATTCGCATCACTCTTCGATTGGATGATGCCTCAGGTATGACGTCTATTCCTAATGACGATTTATACTCAACTTTAACGAGAATGGGGTATGAAGGTCCCATTGGAATCTTTAAGTTTTTCAAGTCTAAATTTTCTACACAATGGCGATTCTTTGTTCATACCTTAATGCATTGCATTTCAAAGAAAACTACTGGATGGAGTGAGTTTAGCAGTACCATTGATTATGCCCTGGTCTGCTTGGCTACTGCCAGGAAGTTTAATTTTTCACAAATGATTTTCAATGATCTTGTGTCAAACCTGGAATCCAAAAAGAGTTTTTATATGTACCCAAGGTTTGTCCAAACAGTGATTACTCAGGAATTGACGGATTTGCCTCAATTTACTGAGGTATATGTACCTAAACCCCCTAAAGGAAAGGTCTTCTCAAATATGAGAAGAACTTCCAGGGACTCGGAAGGAGTTGACACTCCATTGTTCTCTACAATGATGGGTGTGTCCCACACACAAGAAGGTATGGCATCAGGGTCAAGGCCCTCATTAGACCAACCCACTGATAGCCAAACCCCACCTTCAATCACCAAAGAAATTCCTCAGTCCATTCTTCAAAGACCCACTCCTCTCATAACCAAAAAGTTTACAAGAAGAATGGTACACAAGGCTCCTTCCCTTGATGTACCTCCTACAAGCCCAAAGCCTTTAAGCCCTCTATTGGAGCATTCTCCAATAGAGAATATCGAAAGGGAAACCACAGGGGTGTCTCCCAACCCCAAGAAGGTGCTCACTAAGGAGAAGGTTGAGCATGTGAGTAGCAAGGCTGCCACTACTTATGCTAGCACAGAGAAGGACAGTGGTAACATACCTAAGACCTTCCTCACGGCAACTCAGAATGAGAAATCATTCAGAGGTCCCAGGTGCCAAGAAACCACGGGGGTAGGCAGTGCTTTTGCTAGGCAAAAGACACCTACTAAAATTTCCAGTGATCCTTTAAAGGAAGTAAAAACTCCTAAACAAGGTGAGGATAGATATACATATGAGAAATTGATGGAAACCATTGCCAATATCAACACAGATGTTGTAAGTCAGCAAAAGGAGATAGATGGACTCAAGAAAGTGGTCCTATATCAACAAACACAGCTTGAGAAGCATAAGAAGCTGATTACAAAGTTGATGCACAGGAAGAAGAAAGCTCAGTATGTTCTTAAAAGAAGAAGCCCCAACAATGATGCTCCCAAAAAGGGGGAGTCAGAAGCTGAATTCAACATGGAGAGTGCACAGGAAAAGGGGGAGAATGAGTGTGTTGAAGAAATTGCAAAAGAAGCAGAAACTGATCATGCAGCAGAAAAGGTTAATACTGCTGAAATTCAGAAAGAAGCAGAAACTGATCCAACAGCAGAAACGGTTAATGCTGCTGAAATTCAGAAAGAAGCAGAAACTGAACCAACAGCAGAAACGGTTAATGCTGATGAAAGTCAAAAAGCAGAAGCGGCAGAAACCATTCCAGAAGCAGCAGAAACCATGCAAGAAGCAGTATCTACGAAGGAAGAAGCAGCAGAAACAAAGGAAGCAACAGAAACTAAAAAGCCTACTTTGGAAGAAGTTGAAGTTGCAGAGGCTTTGATTAAAGCCAAACATGACACTCCTAAAAAGCAAGAAGAAACCCTGGGTGAAAAGCTGGCGTCACTGAAAAGAACAAGAACCAAGTCTATAGCTACCAAGAGGAAAGTTGTCAAGAAACCTAGGGTAGAACCAGTGGTAGAAGAAGAAAAAGAAGAGGATGTTCCAGAAAAGAAAGATGATACAAAGGTTGCTGAAGAAGAAGTAGCAACTCCATCAGGTCAACCTAGTAATGCTCAATGTGATATGTATATCACTATGGTTGATACTGATCCAATCAAAGTTGACCCATTATCTTCCATGCCTCCTGGGATCATCTCCTGGGATACCTTGGTAGATCAGAGAAAGGAGTACATTAGAGTCAAAAGAGCAGATGGGAAGTATGAGGTCTGTTCTACATGGGGAAGACTTATCAGAATGTGCTCTAGATCTGACGTAGAGGAGATGTACAAGGTTGGAATGAAGCTGTATGGAAATATGCTGAATGAGAAAGGGATGTCTATCACCAAATTGGTTCTTGAATACCTGTGCCTAATGTTCAAACCAGAAGCAGTTCAGTATATGATAGAAAGAAATTTTCAAGCCATTACCAACTGGATGCTCATTGAAAAATGTGGAGTGTATGTCATCACACTTGACTATACATATCATGAGTATTATTTGGTGGATGTTGCATACAAGCACAGCAAGAAAAGGTTGAATGGAATGCTACATGCTAAGTTGGCTTGCAGCAAGGATTCTGAAATGGGAAGATACTTGGTGAGAAGGATTATCAATCAAAGCCTGGGTTTGAATCCTGATTTATGTGTTCATGATTAGGTTTTGGAAGCATCATCTGAAGAACTTGACTTCTTAACCTAAAAAGTCAAGTTAGGGGGAGATTGTTGGGAACTGAAGATTTGCCAAGTATGGTTAGTACTGCCAGAACAACAATACTACTGCCAGAGCAAAGTTAGTACTACAAGTAAAAGTTAATGCTGCTGGAACAATGTTAGTACTGCTTGTGCATAACGATGTTAATACTGCTTGTGATCATAATTATGGAATGCGAGAATGTTGGAGATAAATATGGAATGATTGAAGATAAGCATGAAAGAATATTCTGATGATCAATTTTGTTTTGATAGTTATCTTGTAATTATTTAGTATAAATAGATTTTGATAGATAGCTATTCCGTGTGATTTGTTAGAATTCGTCTTTGTTTTAGAGAGAATTAACCTCAAGGTTTAGAACCCTATTTCTAGAGAAGTAGAAGTCGTCTTGTGGAGCCTGTTCAACAAGATTGAGGTTTGGTTGTAAACTTGTGAGTTGAAGTATTGAATACAAACAGATTGTGTTTTCTGATTAGTTGTTCATTGAGTGTGTTTGAATTAAAGTTCTATTCCGCAAGATTCTTTAATTCTGATTTCTAAGTATAATTATTCTTGTTTGGAATCGATCCTGACAAGCCGACGCTAAGTGGGAAGGTACAATACTTAGTGTGTTTATCGCTTTCTAGATCATAGGGTATGCATGCTAGATTGCCTATGTTGTTTACACTGTACTATATGATGATTGCTTGCTAGTAGGAATCAATGCTAGTTATAGTAGGTTGTTAAGTGAAGGCCCTATAGGTGGTATGCTGTAAGAATCATATAGCCTTAGAATATTTGATTTAGTTCTATTGCGCAGCTCTTGTTTGAGTCCAACCGTTCTAGGATAGAATCTTGTATTCGAATGTCTATTTGATTCACGCTGCATGCGACTGGGTATTCGCGAGGCAACTCGTTATGGCTAATAGGGATTCCGTGGTAGCAAGGGTAGTGGGATGAGATGAAATTTCTAGTGAGCTGGGAAGAGTGTTTACATATGAGTATGTATGCTAGATTGCTTTCTAGAACATAGGAGTATGTGTGCTACATTGCTTGGTTCCTATTGCACTGTACTGCGTGTTTGTTGCTTGCTAATAGAAGTTTATGCTAGCCTTGATAGGTTGTTAAGTGAATGCACTATAGGTTGTATGCGGTAGGAACCGAATAGCCCTAGAATGTCGGATTTAGTTCTATTGCGCAGCTCTTGTTTGAGTCCAACCATTGTAGGATAGAATCTTATATTCGAATGTCTATCTGGTTTTACGCTGTGTGCGACTGTGCATTCGCGAGGCGACTCGTCATGACTAGTGGGGATTTCGTCATAGCAAGGGTAGTGGAGTTGGGTGGAATTCCTAGGGAGCTAGGAAGAGTGTGTACCTATGCCGGTACGGGCATATGTGTATAGTTTTCGGCAAGGAACTACTTGGGCACTTCGGGACGGGACTCGAAACGAGTGAGGATAGGTGTGGAAGGTAGTAAAAGCTCCTACTATCTGAAGCACATGATCCGTGCTCGAGTCGGGGAAAGTCACGAGGAATCCAAGGAGTTGAGCGTGAGCGTTGTTAGTGTGAGTTATTATGTACTAATAACTCGTTGTAATATCTACCCAGGATAGCCATCACAAGGAGGAACGATTATAGTAAACCTACTAGTACAGGTGTGTACTTGATTTGCTTTGATGGGATGATCGTTGGGGTAGTGACGAAGGTTATAAATTAGTAGTCGTTGGAATAAAAGGACGATTCTCGTATTAATCACTTGGAGTGACGATGAGGATGATGTTTGTTTCGGGCCAAGATGGATGATTGTGCTAGAATCATAGGATTATAGAGTCGACTTTGATTTGAGGAAAAATCGTAGGGATTATTTGACGTAATTTCCCAACTTGCCTAAGAGGTTTAAATGTCCGGATGACGTTAGTGGACCGGAGAGATTTGGATGAGTAGGAGTCGAGGCGTAGAATGCCGACTAAGTCATGCACAAAGTTTGATTTTGAAATAGATTGCATTAACAAATTCTTGTGTTTCAAATCATTTTATGGATGGTGTTTTGGAATTTTGGGAAATGTTCAGCACACACACAAGATTTTGAGGTATGGTTTTGAAAGTGTATGAAATCGTTTTATCACGGGAGTGCAAAGTTTGTTAGAATTTGTCTCATTTCGTTATTTTTCAACGGTTCTTTCGGGTAAGATGATATCCGTGTTTTGTGGTGTTTAAAATGTGGGGCAAGTGACTACGGCTTGTGACTTTAACATTGGAACTCCTCCACATATGTTAGAGTTGAGACGGAAAGTTACATTCCACGATGTCTGTATAAAGCTATTTGAGTGATTTGGTTAAAATAAGTTTTGTTTTACGGCATGTTGAGTCATGTGGGTTTAATTTCACGAGGTGCATATCTTATTTGTTTATGTGACCATTTGGGGAAATCTTGGAAATCAATTTAAAGAACCCCGCCTTTTGAGATTTTATGGGATTTTAGTCGATATTTTCAAATGATGGAAACGGATTGGTTTTTATTTTTAAGTTTGAAACTTACACGAGACAGTTGTGTTTTAACAAAAATATATTTGTAAACCGTTTCATCATTTTGTATGACTAGCCGACGCGCGTAAGATTTGTTGGTGAACCCTGTGCCACGACATTTTATGTTGAAAAAGATAAATTTTGGGGTCAAATGTTGTGGAACTGATTTTGAAATTATGTGCACTCTTTTGTCGCACCCGGTGTAAGGTCGAGCGATTACTTAAAAACATGTCATGAGTCAATTCATACTAGAACCTTGACGGTTCATTTTCAAAGAAATTATTTATTTCGCTTTACGTTTTGTGAGTAAACTAAGCTGCAATGAAATGATTTTCAACATGATTTTCATATGTGGGACGAGCGTGTCCATTTTTGCGTAACTACCGACCTGGTAATAGTAGTTTTATTGCTTACGGTCTTTTTGAAATGAAAAATCTTGACGTTGAAAATATTTTGTAAATGATTTTGTAAACCGTTTGGGAAGTGCGCTTATAAGTGTTATGTGTCATTTTGAGAATTTTAAGGGTGTGAGTCCTTTGGGAAAACTCTTTAGTTTAACCCGTGTCGAGTTTGGGACTAATGTTGATTTTAGAGTATTGCTTGCTTAAACTTTATTTAAACGTGTTTTGACCGATTTATGGGTCTAGCAAGCGTGGAGCATTTTGCTCGGTTTTGACTTTGAGATAGTCATGGATCAATTGCACGGTTTTTAATGGCTCGATGTGGAGTTTTGTTGATGGGTTGTTTTGTTGCACAGTTTTGCACTTATTGCACGTTGAGTATTTACATGTTGGGTGAGTGAGTCATTCCGGGATAGGCATGTTGTTGGTAGACTGTTTTGCATTGGATCCTTGGTCACGTCAGTCAGTCGTTGGTAATGATCGGTTGGGTATCTCGGGGTGGGACTCCGGTATTCATGTGTTATGACCTTGACTTTCCAGTAGGCACTGGGAGGATATAGTCTTGGGCACTTACCTAGGAGGTAGTCCCAATATGCCGTGCCTTGAGACGTACCTGGGAGGTAGACGTTAAGGTGTATCTTGATACGGTGTAACTAGGCTTCGTAGAGCGAGTGTGGAGGATAAGTAGACGGTGGAAGGTTGAGTATTCCACGCGTGTTGGTAATGTAGGCCGAATAGTATTGGTTAAGGGAATGAAGCCCTTTGTAATTAAGAGCATGAATGCGCAGTAACCTTTTTGAGGTAAATAGTATATTTAGGTGTCGACTTTGGGCTTGAAGCCAAACACCTTTAGTGTAACCGGAGAATTGTAGCCGTTTTTTTTTAAATAATTATGGTGATGGTAGTAGTAACCCGGAGATGCTTAATTGTGATGAATGGTTATGGTGGAATGACCTTCGTGGGTGATTATAAGTTTACTGGTTTGATGATCCGTGTGAAATAAATTTTGGGAGTCTATTAGAACTCGTGGAAGTTAATCGGCAGTAATGGTAGGAATGATCAGGTTAGAGTATCCTGTAGGGTATATTGTTGAGCACCTTTAGAAGGGTTAGAGCTTGAAAGATGAATCGGGATGTATGGAACATCTATGATTAGGAGACAACCGAAGTCGGTTGACTAGGAATGAATCCAGTTGTTGGAGTGTTCCTCTGATCATAATTTCAGTGTCCTTGAAGGAGTTTGGTTAGTAAGAAAAGTATTCGAGAAATTCTAGACGGGGTGAGAAATTTATATTCTAGTTGAGGAAAGTCCAGTGGCCGCACCGAAAGGGTTCGAGTGGACGTGGGAACCCGAAGCGGAGATGCGCGAGAACTATCGCGAGTTATTCGCCGGTCTACACTTCGAGGACGAAGTCTAATCCAAGTGGGGGAGAGTTGTAAAGCCCGTATCCCGGTATGTAATTTCTTTTATTTTTTTAAGTTTTATTTAACGTGGTTTCCGTTAACGGGGTTAGACGTTTTGGGCCTAATTGTTAAATATGTCAAAATTTTGGTTAGTTGCGAGAAGGAATTAGTTGAGGGACCATTTATGTCAAGGGCCAAAACATGGCATGGTTTCGGCCCATGCAAATCTCCAAACCGAAAACCCATATTTCATTTTGGGGTGTGTTGTGTTTTCGTGAGAAGCAAGCAAGGAAGGAAGTGAGAAGAAAAAGAAAACCCTAAGGCATCTCTATCCCTCACGTTTTGGTTTCTCTCGGCTGAGTTTTCTCCCCCCCCCCTCTCGTCGGTTTCATTCCACAGCCACTGCCGTGCAACCCCACAGCCACCACCAGCGCCCCAGCGCCGTTCTGTCGGAGAAAAGAGTGAGAGATCGCGAGAGAGAGAGGTGCGAAGAGAGAGAGGCGCGAAGAAAGAGAGTTCGCCGGAGAGAGAGAGTTCGCCGGAGAGAGAGAGGAGGCTGCCGGCGTCGAGAAGAGAAGAGGAAGAAGTGATCGCCGGCGAGTTCGGTCGGAAAGAGGGACGTAGGGCGTTGCGTTGAGGTAATAGCTTTTTCTTTTTCGTGTTCGTTGTTGATATCGGCAAGAGCCGCCGTGAACCGCCACCACCACTGCCGCAGCCACGGCTGCCGGTGGTGGGGCCACCACTGCACGCCGCTGTGATGGCGGCAGGGGGGTGCGGGTGTGTGCCGGTGTGTTAGGGTGCGTTTTGCGAGTGAGTCGGGTGTGGGTGACGTTGGGAGGTCTCGCCGGACGGGTTACCATAACCATCGTCGCCGCCGCCAACCACCACCGCTGCCGGAGGCGGAAGTGGGTGGTGCTCGGTTGTTGTCCAGCCTAGTATGACCTTTCTCCAGTAAGCTTATAGGCTGTTCGGGTCTGTTTGGGTTAAGCTATGTCTTAATGGGTTTATAAACAACATTTGTCATTTAATGTGAAATTCACAGTTTCTGCCACTGTTTTGGGAAAGCCATAACGTTTTCTAGGGACATCTTATTGGGGTGAAATCGGTGCCACAATCTCCCATTCTGAGTCTAGTAAGTTTCATATGTTTTACGGAAAAACCAGTTCGGACCATAGCTAGTGTCAAATTGCTGTTTTGTACTGAAAGGTCCTGTTTTTCACTGTGCTGCATGTCGGTTTTGTAAAATCCATAGTAAATTGTAGAAAAATCGTTAGAGCGCGTGCGATATGTCCCTGGAACCCTAAGACATAGGACTTTGTGATTATGGAAAACTATTTCTGGATTTATCAGTTTATAAGGGGTTAAACAGGTCCCGAACAGACCTGTGTGTTGAGAGTAAAAACTGGAAAATGTATTTTATAATTTAGTAGTCGTGGCTTTGGGTTGGAGCGTCACTTTGACATTTGTTAACACTTATTTAGGTGGAAAAAGGTGAGCTGGTGTTGGCCGGTTCGTGTTACTGTTGAGGACATAAGCTTTGCTATTGAGGTGAGTTCTCTCACTAAATAGGATGGGAATTATATTTTTGTTACTATAGCTCGAGTGTGATAGTTATGATTGTTTGCTTATATTATTGTGTTAAGGGGTATATATAATTGTGTATATATATTGGACTGGGATTGATGTACTTCTTGATGGTTGTTCCAAAAGTATATGTGTTGTATAATAAGTTGCGATTATATCTTCTTGATGGTCGTTCCAAGGAGTATAAGGCTTATTGTTAATGGTGATATATTTTCTTGATGGTTGTTCCAAGAAGTATATGTGTTGTATAATAAGTTGCGATTATATCTTCTTGATGGTCGTTCCAAGGAGTATAAGGCTTATTGTTAATGGTGATATATTTTCTTGATGGTTGTTCCAAGAAGTATATGTGTTTGTATAATGAGTTGCGATTATATCTTCTTGATGGTCGTTCCAAGAAATATAAGGCTTATTATTATTCGTGATATATTTTCTTGATGGATGTTCCAAGAAAAATATGGGCTGGTATATTTGGTGTATTTGGTATATATAAATTTGGGTGCAAGACGTGATTGCATGGTATGAGTTGGTTGCGATAACTAGCTGTTTAAGGGTGATGCTGATATAATTGCGATCCTATTTATGGTTTGAATTCACTAAGCTTCGTGCTTACCCTTCCCAAATTCTTATGATTTCAGGTGCATGACGGTACACACGGGCGCAAGGCGAAGACTGTTTAAGTTAAATTTTTATTAAATGGGGATTTAATTATATAACTTTTCCGCTGCTTAACTTTGTCTGACGGTTTAAATCAACGACGTTTATTTTTATTGTAATGGGATTTGTTAACTTGTGGTTTGATTGTAGTGAAATGCATTATTTTTGAAAATTTAAATTCCTTGTAATTTTTGGGACGTTACAAAAGGAGATAAGGAAATTACGAGTAATAACCTAACACACAGTAGTAAGGAAGAAGAAGATGGCCCGAGCACTTCATTTCTGAAGTATGGTTCTTCTTATATACTGCATGCATTTAATGCATGGCGGTATTGCTTTACATGTGGCAGCAGCTGAGTGGTTGAATGTCATTGACCTTTGTAGACAACCTTAGTAGCCGTATGGTGCACAGTGTAGAATCAGAGTTTGTTGTACGATCATAGACAAAAGGGATGTCCGTTCTGACAGTTCGTACGGAGACGTGCAAGGGAGGTAAGACAATAGTACTTTCTAAGGAGACTTCATGATCATCTTTCGTTGAATCAGTACTTTATCAGCAAATGATAAAGCTCAGCGATTGCTGAAGTCTTCTACTTGATACTTCACGTTGAATGGACATTTCTGTGACTTCGCTGATATCCGCATTAGTTCATTAGTAGACTTGTCGCTGGTTCTTGGGCTTGATCTTCAACTTCAGCGTAGAACCTTTGTTTGACGTGCAACTTGTCTTCAAGGATCATAAGTAAACAACTAAACTATCAGCGATCATCACAGAGACTGAACAGGCTCAGAGCTACTGGATGAACAGTGTTCGCTAAATGTCTTAATCTAAAGAGCGAGAGTTCCTATCAGCGGTACTGTAAAGTCTTAGTACTTATCAGCGATATTGAAACTCTAATACATATTGTTTACTTACAATTTTTAGTAAGTGTTAAAGAGAGGGTCATTATCAAATCACTGAGGGTTTGGATCAACAATCTCCCCCTATTTGATTATGACATAGCAACAGAGAAAATTGCTAAGTATGAAAACATAAGGATAAAAAGAACTCATAAAATATTTGTCCCTTTTACTGTTTTCTGGGATCTTTTAAGTACTGATGGAGTAAAGTACATTCGCTGAAATTTTTCTTTAAACTTCGTATATGGTTACAAAGGGAAGTGGAAAAATTACAAGTACAACAAATAAATTTACAAGTACAAAATATATAAGCTGATAAGGATAGAAGAAATACAAGGAAATCCTATCAGCTTTCAAAGGGTTCTTCCTTAACGAGAAGTTCATCAAGGGTCTTTGTTGTAGGGATCATCCAGTCAGGGACAGTTTCTCCCTGATTTCTTCTTTCTTGTGCTTCTTTGAAGATCAGGGGCTTGAGATATCATGCCTGAAGATCGCGTCTAAATTCACACCAATAGATGAGATCCCTGATCTGTTCAATGGCAGTGATCGGAAGCTCAGAGACACGTTGAAAACGTTGTCCTTCATCGTAGTCAAGAAAGAAGATACCATAAGGTTCGCTTATGACTTTACCAGGGACGAAACGTTCACCAGGTGGTAGAGAGGTATCCAGCGCTGAGAGATCAGGATCAGGACCAAGTACTTCAACACGTGAAAAACCAATACCTGTTTCATTCCGGATAGGAGGACCTGAATCTGATGGTTTGGACTTTTTCTTTGCAGAGGCCCTTCTTTGTTGAGTCATAAGAAGAGGATGAGGAGGAATATCCACAACAGAAGAAACCAAGTCGATCTGAGAATTTATGATTTTCTCGATATGGCTCTTATATTGTGAGGTAGATCGCTGAATGGCTATTCGAATCTCCAACCATTCAGAGAAACCGTACTTATTGATCGTAGCAGCGTAGATGTTTTCCTTGGTACCGTTTTCTCTGAATAGATCGACCTTAACAACCGGAACATCTATGGTCAATTTTCCTCTGATGAATACCTTGTGAATTTTGGCAGCCCGATGTCGATAGTGCAGTCTTTCTTTGCACCATTCCAAGGTAGAATCAGATACCTTGGTCTTTTCTTCAACGATCTTCTGGGAGTCTTCCCATAACTGACGTTGGACTTCGATGGGAGCTCTTTTCAGTTTGGGGTCATTCACCGATTCTTGGGCAAGCTGGATGGCGAGGGCCTTATCTTTTTCTTCAGCTTCCTTCTTTTCGGCGAGTAATCTTATGGCTCTAAGATGATTAGCAAACAATTTCTTTGATAACTTGAACTTTGTGGGAACAGGGACTTTGGAGCGAGGGAGGATGATTCGCTGATCTTCGAATTTCTTGATCATTTCTTCTCTCCTTTTCTGATCCTTTTCACTTAGCTTTTGAGGAGCTAAGGAAGGTCTGTTTTAGTGAGAGAGAAGTTGTTCTTCAGGTTCATCGGTCTCAGTGATTAAATCCAAGACCGGGATTATTTCTTCAGCTCTTGTGACTGGGATTATTGTTGGTACAGCAGTGGGGACTTCAGTTGGATCCTCAAGCAGGGGAGAGGACTAGCTGATACACAGCGATCGTTTATGTAAGACTATGGGAAGAAAGAGATAGAGAAAAGAATGGGGTTTAAGTGTATAGAGGTTTTATGGATAGAAGGATTGAGATTGAGAAGGGATAGAGAAGGCATGCAGTGTAAGGGAAGAGAAGATATTGTACCTGACAAACTGGCTTTATCTGAAGGATGGCCAGATTGCCTTCTGCAGCGAGGCCTTTGTTTTTGCCTTTGTCAGCTTCAGACGCTGCAGGCTTTGTCTTGGTCGTCTCCCCTGATGGTTCTTTTATCGAAATCCCTTTCTCAGGGACCTTCTTGGGCTCAAAGAAGAAGAAGTCATCATCATCATCATCATCATCATCATTTTTGTTAGCCTCAATCTTCCTAATCATAGAAAGTAGTTACAAGTAGTGAAAAATAGGCTAAGTCAAGAAAGCCTCTTCTAGAGGCTCTGCCGAACTTACCGAGGGTTCAAGGTCAAGAAGCTACAGAGGCGTCCTACAGAAGCTCTGTCATACGCGCAAAGAAGACCAAAGACTCGGAATCCGGTGAAGACTGATCTACAAAGGACCATACCGCAGAACCTCTGTAACACTTTACATAGCCTCTGCGGTCCTCACTAAAGACTTGGAAGATATTTATAATATCTTGCTACTGTTCCTGACCTGTTCATCAACTTGCATGATAGCATGCCCTCTCCAACTTCAACACGTGTCAAACTCTGAGTGGACTCAATAGGGCTTAGTACAACATAGACGTCTGCAGCATTATATGGAATACATCACGTACAACTGTTCATGCCATCCGTTCTAACAGCAGCTCATGCTTTATGGTCCCCTAGAGTAGTATAAAAGGAAGTCTCTTGTTGACAATCTTAAGAACTAATCTAAGAATCTAAGTTTAATGCTTACACTTTATATCGTCAAACCTGTTAAGCATTACACTTTCACCAAACAGTTCTTAATCTCTTCTTGATGTTCTTATTATATATTGAAACTCAGTAATATTTGAGATATCATCTTCTGATCACTGTTTCTTTATATTCTGTATTGTTTCTACACAAACTTATCTGTTAGTTCTTCAAATACGCTTCCGCATCAAACATAAACTCGAACTAATAGATCTGATAATCTTGTATAAGCAAAACGGGAACCAACAATTGGTATCAGAGCAATCCTTGATTTTTAATATCAAGTGATCCTCTTTGTTACAAGATTTGTGGTAGACATCATTCTGTTTTAACCTATTCTTCATTTCATTGAAAAGTTTCTGTTTTCCTATCATCTTTCGGTTTTTTCGAAAAGTGGTATTCTTCAAAGAAATTATTTTTTTCCAGATTAAAACTCCATTAAAGTGCACTCTGGGAACTGTTAAAACCAGAAAACCTTCCAGATCATCAGACTCATACTCTTTCGTCATATTATCTTTTCAGAACCTTCGAAACTCTTACAATGACAAATACAAATAACTTTTTCACTGCTGGTTCACTAACCAAGCCTCCTACTCTACTTCGAGATGAGTATCCTTAATGGAAGATAAGAATGATCCATTTCTTTAAGGGTACTGAAAAAACTCTCGTACAATATCTTTACAATCCTCCTCAAGTTCCCATGATAATAGTACCACGAGTACCAGCTACTGCTGAATCTCTTGAAATCCCTGAACATCAAAAACCTAAGCCAAAAGGAGAATGGTCAGATGCAGATAGGGCAGAAGATGAAGTTGCACAGAAAACAAAAAGATTATTGATCATGGCTATCCCCAACGAACTTTTTCAATCCTTAGATGCATGCGAAACAGCGCACAATCTTTGGAAAGAATTAGAAAGACAGTTGGAAGGGGGTGCTAAAACGCAGAAGAACCGAAGGGCACAACACATAAATGAATATCATGCCTTCAGAGCCTCTGCAACAGAATCTCTGCAAACGACGTACGACAGGTTCAACTCTCTCATAAATAAATGTAGAAAGTCTGGCATTCACAGAATCTCGGAAGAAAATAACGTCATGTTTCAAAAAAGCTGGAATGATGAGTGGCTCCAGTTGTCTATGTCTTTACAAACAAACCAAGATCTAGACTCTTGGACGCTCTCTAGTCTCTATGGAACACTAGCAGCACAGGAGCCTCAAATAGCACAGGCTAAAACACTAACCATTGCACCATACGCATTGGTTAGTAAATCTACAGAGGCTGCAGAGAGACCGAGAAATGAGAAAGCAACAAAGGAGAAGAAGAAAATAGTGATGGTTGATAGCGAAGAAGACGAGCTGGTAGAAGAAGAGATAACTCTTGCGTCATTAGCTAAATCCTTAGCTCTATTGACAAGAGAGTTCAGAGGAAACCAGAGGGGTTCAGGAATTGATCGATATGGCAGAGACAACCGAAGTGATAGAAGAGATAACGAAAGAAGAGAAGAATCGAGTGACCGACAGAGGTCAGATGATAGAAATGACCGATAGAGGTCAAGCGACAGAAACTACAGAGGTAATGACCGACAGAGGTCAGATGACAAGGTGAGCCACACACAACAAGAATGCTACAAGTGTGGCAAGCCTGGTCATTACGCAAACGAATGCCGAACGGATAAAGGTGGAGACCGACAGAAGTCTGACGATCGTGCTGGAAACACTTCCCAAGGTTGTTTCAACTGCGGGAAGCCAGGCCATTTCGCAAATGAATGCAGAAGTAGACCAAATCGCCCACAGAAGGACTCAGCTTTTTACAAAAAGAAGGCCGAGTATTATGCGCAAAAATCCCTAATGGCGAACAAAGGGCATTCTGAGGCAAACAAGGAGGACTTCGAGTCAGACTCTACCTCTGACGATGAATACACCACCAATGCCCTATTATGTGGCATGGCAAATATCGACTCCGGCACTGACACTGAGGTATCCACTTCAAACTCTACCTCTTGTACTAATTCTGTAGATGATAATTCACTTAAACTTAACATTGAACTAATTGAACTAAAAGAGTTAAATGAAAGCATTCAGAAAAGACTCACCTTTAATGAGAGAGAAGTAAGGCTTCTCACTCAAGAAAAAGGCAGAATTCTTGAAGAAAAGGAAATAGTAGAAAAGAATTGGAACAAAAATCTAGATCCTTTAAAAAAGAAAATTTCTGAATTAAACTCTGCTCTAAAAATTAAAACAAAAGAACTTTCAGTTTCTAGGAGTGAAACGACTGACATAAGAGCTCTCAAAGAACACTTTCAAAGAGAGAGAGAGGTACTTTGGCAAGATCTACTCAGAAGAGATGTTTTACTTAAAAACTATAAAGATGCACAGAAGGTGTATGAGAAAGTAAACTCACAAATAGGAAGACGTGGTATAGGGTACGATGATATTACCCTATGTATTGAAGGTAAAAGAATTAAACCTCTGTCTTCTCTGTTTGTGTTAGGAAAAACGAACAAACCAGATTTTCCAAACTTACTCTCTGTAAGTAAAAGGGCTAAAATCTCTGTGGAACCTCACTTGAGGAAACATACGAAGATGATCAATGTGTGGTTTGAAAACACAGATTCATCATCTTCAACCTCTATCAATAGAGGAATCAAACCAAAGAAATATCTGAAAACACAAGATCATATTGGTATCTTTAAGTTTGGTAAACCAGATACTCAAACGCATGTTGCTTTTGTCTGTATGATAAATATCGAAAAGAAATTATCGGCAGAATCTCCTGAGTTTAAACCCACCTTTTCAGAAGAAAAACTTAAAGAAACAATTGAAAAGGAAATTTTGGAAATATGGAAAACAAACGTCTTAGAAAACTTCTGTACATCTTCTATAGATAAATTTCTCGCTGAAGAGATCTTATTAGAAACCTCTGCCGTCTATGAAAGTTATTATACAGAGGAAGAAAGCTCGTACGATACATGTTCGGAAAATCCACCCTCTGTCGAAAGAGATGACTCAACCTCTGTGTATGAGGACGATTCATCTTCTGATGACTCAGAGACAGATGTTACATCAGGGATAGATCTCTATGACACAGAGGATGTTAAATTCTCCTCTGAAGTTCTTAGCAGAACTATTTCTCCAAAAGAGAAAATCACAGAGATACCTATCTGCCCAGATTTTCTAAACTGGTATTCACAAGTCAAAACCTCTGCTGAGCTTAATATGTTAAATCTTAAAAAAAAGACCTCTGTAGATCCTAAAAGTTCAAAATTTTCAAAACCTTTAAGGCAAATTAACGAAAATCCCACTTGGCAACAAAAGGGAAAATGGCCTAAAGTTAACAAATCTTTTTCCTCTGTGACAGTGAAGGAAGATGTTCACCACAGAAGAGACTCACAGAAGGCAGAAACTAAACAAATCTTTTGCAAACAACATTCTAGTATTCATAGATCTTCTTGTAATAGGAAATCTAATGTTAAGAAAGAATGTAATGCCTCTGTGGCTAAGTTCAATTAATTCAATGAAAAGTTCAAGCAGATCACGTCTCATATTCAATATTGTCATTGCTTTGATCTTATGTTCAAACTAAATAATCACTTCTCCAGTCAAGATTGTTTACTCTCTACTCAAATTCAAAAGTCAAAACCTAAAGAAAAACAATCTGATTCTTCTACAAAAGACAAAATGTATTTCAAGAATGCTAAGGCAAACTTGAAAAATACTAACAATATTGGACCCATGTGGATATGGGTACCTAAGTCTCTGTGATTGTCTTGCAAAAGCGATATGTGCCAATATGGTATCTAGACTCCGGATGCTCAAGGCACATGACTGGCGACAAAAGTTTACTATCCACGTACAAAGAAACACTCGATGGTGGATTTGTAACTTTTGGAGACGACAAAACGGGAAACATCAAAGGCTATGGAGTCATAAAGAAGGAAAATGTTTCTGTATACAAAGTTGCATATGTGGATGGCCTTAAACACAACCTACTCAGTGTAAGCCAACTTTGTGATACAGGATTCGATGTGTTATTCAAAAGAACTTTCTGCTCTCTGAATAGTGAAGACACGGGAATGGAACTTCTGCGAGCCGAAAGAAGAGGTGATCTATATCTGATGAATTTCAGTTCCAAGAACAAGGACAAAGTTTGCCTTGTAGCCTGCAAAAGTGAGGATGCCTGGTTAAGGCATAACAGGTTCTGTCATTTGAACTTTCACACCTTGGATAAACTGGTCAAACTTGATCTAGTTAAAGGTTTGCCTAATGTTAAATTTAATAAGGATCATTTGTGTTCTGCCTGTGAAATGGGAAAACTCAGAAGAGCTTCCCACAGAGGCAACACAGATGTGTCTTGCACTAGGCCTCTGTACATGCTTCATGTCGACCTCTGCGGTCCCATTGCCATACAGAGCCTAGGTGGCAAGAAATACATACTTGTCTTAATTGATGAGTATTCACGTTTCACATGGGTTGAATTTGTCCGAAAGAAATTAGATGTTCCAATCATCTTGATTAATCTAATGAAAAGAATCCAAGTTCTTTATGAATGCAGAATACATAAGTTAAGAAGTGACAATGGCACAGAATTTAAAAACTCTGTCATTGACGCCTATCTTTCTACAGAAGGAATATCACAAAACTTCTCTGCCACACGCACTCCACAGCAGAACGGCGTATTCGAAAGAAAGAATCGAACGCTCGTGGAGGCCGCAAGATATATGCTATCAGCATGCGGATTACCGATGAACTTTTGGGCAGAAGCGATTTCTACCGCTTGTTACACACAGAATCATTCAACCATTGTGAAAAGACACATCAAGACTCCTTACGAACTGATCAACAAAAGGCGGCCAAACATCAAGTTTTTCCATGTGTTTGGATGTAAATGCTTTGTTTTAAACGACAGAGATTCCAGAGGAAAGTTTGAGGTAAAAGCTGACGAAGGAAAATTCATTGGATACTCTGCCACTTCCAAAGCCTACAGAGTATACCTTACAAAGTCTCGCAAGATCATAGAAAGCATCAATGTTTCTTTTGATGATTCATTCAGAAAGACTTCTGAGCAAATCAGTTCAGAACTCGGACTTAAAGGGGAATCCTCTGGCATCTCACAAACAAAAGAAGACTTAAACCTTCTATTTCTAGAGATGTTCCACGACGACATTGATCCCTCTGATGGAACAGTCAGAGCTTCTGCAGAACAATCTTCTGTCGGTCAAAATCCTACAGGTATGACTCTAACTGGTCCAAATAATGCTTCATCTTCTTCTGTAAACGCTACAGATGCAAATGCTGAGGAAGAGTCTACAGAAGATGAAACACAAAGGAAAACGACCACAGAAGCTGCTGAAGAACAAACTCCACAATCCACAGAGGAACCAATAACAGAGGATATAGAGGACCAAGTCTATACGTCTTCAGAGGAACAAACTCCACCACCACTCATACCAATCATTCCACAAACTATAGGATCAACTACGAAGACACGCACAATGATAGAGGCTACACCAGAAGAAGAAGAACAACAAGAAGCCTCTGAAGAACAATTTGATGACATTGATGACCATCTTCCACGCACAACTCAGTGGACAAAAAGCCATCCTCCAAGCCAAATAATTGGTGAACCCTCTGACACGGTAAAAACAAGGTCTACCACTGCTAATTTTTGTTTCTTTACAAACTTTATTAGTGTGATAGAGCCAAAGAAGATTTCTGAAGCCCTTGACGATCCAAACTGGGTAGACGCCATGCAAGATGAGCTTCTGCAGTTTGAGCGCAACAAAGTCTGGACTCTAGTACCTCTGCCACGGGGGAAACATGCCATTGGAACAAAGTGGGTCTACAGAAATAAGAAGGATGAAGATGGAGTGGTCATCATAAACAAAGCACGATTAGTGGCCAAGGGATATAGACAAGAAGAAGGCATAGACTACGATGAGACTTTTGCCCCTGTCGCACGGCTTGAAGCAATAAGAATATTCTTAGCTTTCGCAGCCCACAGAGGCTTTAAAGTCTATCAGATGGACGTAAAATCAGCTTTTCTCAACGGTGAAATCCAAGAAGAGGTTTACGTAAATCAGCCACCAGGGTTTGAAAGCTCAAAGTTCCCAAGGCATGTATACTACCTTGAAAAGTCTCTGTACGGACTGAAACAGGCTCCAAGAGCATGGTACGAACGACTTTCTACCTTTCTTCTAGTCAATGGCTACGACAGAGGTACAACAGATACTACCTTATTCTATAAACGTTAAAACAGTGAAATAATGCTTGTACAAATCTATGTGGACGACATAATTTTTGGGTCTACCAATACAGAAGAGTGCAAAAGTTTTGAAAAACTCATGCAGAGTGAATTTGAAATGAGTATGATGGGAGAATTAACTTTCTTCCTCGGACTCCAAGTCAAACAATCATCAGAGGGAATTTTTATAAATCAGGGAATTTTTGGGTCTCTGACATTCTTTCCAAGTATAGCCTCTCTGATACCTCTGCCATGAAAACTTCAATGGCCACTGGAAATAAGTTATTCTTAGATCCAGATGGCATCTCTATAGAATGCACTCTCAACAGAGGCATGATTGGATCTCTGTTATACTTAACTGCTAGCAGACCTGACATTATGCATGCCACATGTCTTTGTGCACGTTATCAAGCTAATCCTAAGAAATCACATTATGATGCTGTTAAGAGAATCTTTAGATACCTAAAGGGGACAAAAAATCTTGGTCTCTGGTATCCACAGAACTCTGGTTTTTGTCTTAAAGCTTATACAGATTCAGACTATGGAGGATGCATGCTCGACAGAAAGAGTACCTATGGGAGCTGTCAATTCCTAGGTGGTAAGCTAGTCAGTTGGACCTCCAAGAAGCATAATTGTGTGTCAACCTCTACGGCATAAGCTGAATACGTTGCTGCTGCTAGCTGTTGTTCTCAGGTTCTGTGGATGAAGACTCAGCTAAAAGACTACGGCCACATTCTATTCAAGATACCCATCTTCTGTGATTCCAAAAGTGCCATTGCCATCTCTGCCAATCCTGTGCAACATTCAAAAACCAAGCATATTGATATAAGGTACCACTTCTTGAAACATCATGTTGAATACAGTACAATCGAGATGCATTTCGTGCCCACAGAATACCAACTCGTGGACTTATTCACCAAAGCATTAGACGAGAAAAGATTCAATTTCTTGGTGGGTAAGATAGGAATGATTAATATGACGTGAAAATCCTCTGTAAGTATAGCTTTATCTTCTGTGAATAAGTATATATTTCTATTACTTTACTTATTGCTTTGATTGATTTCTTTCTGTATGTAAATTCTCAATCTTAAATAGTTCTTGAAATCACAGAGCTTCTGTGGGTCTGCTCAGAACCTCTGACGACCCCTACAGAACCTCTGGTAAACATGACCTATGTACTATGCAAAACTTATCCTATTTTGATCCAAGCATAGGTCAAGGGGGAGCAAAATGGACCTTGAAATGATTGACAAAGGTTAATCACTCAAGGGGGAGCCAAAGAAAAGTGTCGATGAATCTATCGACATAAGTCAAACATCACCGCCGAGAAAAGAAGAACCAAAAGGTATGTCTCTCGTACAAAAGGTTTTTGAAAACAGTTTTCTGGGACTCAAATTGTCAAATATATCCTAAAGATACTGTAGATAACATTTCAAAAATCAAAAGATCAAAAAGTTTCATAAAATTTGAGTTATGAGAAATTTGAGGTCATAGAGCCTCTGCTGAGCTCAACAGAGGTTCTGCCAGATATATGCTCTGTGATCGCAAATTTAACCTCTATCGATCTTTTGGAATGTCATCTCGGAAACCGAATACGCACAAATACACACACCATGACCTTCTCGCACAAATTTTTTTCCAAAACAGTTTTCTCGGACACCAACTTTCAAATATGTCCGAAAACCATTTCTTAATACAAATCAAAACTTGGATGATCAAAATTGTTAATAGATTTTTAGTTATAAGAAGTTTTCACTCATAGAGCTTCTGATGGCCCTGACTGAGCTTCTGCAAGTTCCAACAGAGCCACAAAACCTCTGAGTAAAAATTCTTCACTAAAATCCTAACGATCCTCTCCAATGCCTTTACAAATGTTTTGGTTAAAGAAGAACCTACAGAGTCATGATAACAAGAGATATATAAGAAAGGGATAAACATCAAGTTTTTCAAAAATTCACAGAGCTTCTGTAAACCTCAGAGGTTCTGTAACAGTAACAGTTACTTTTACAGAGTGAAATTCATGTGGCTAAGAACAACCCCACGCGCCTAGCATTAATGGGCCGCGCACGACGTCCTGTCATCCTCTGACATGGCCTACGTGTCTCATTTTCATTGGGCGTACTTAGGACGTTTTCTATGGAAACTTGAACCCGCCGTTCGAACTCAAGTACGGATTCCAAATATTTATCCATTGCCATATATTTTTTTTACCCTTTCGAATTCTACCGTTTTACCAACCTATAAAACCCAAGCTTACCCTCTCATAAAACCTTTACGAACCCTCATTCTTCTCCGGCGAAACCCTGCAAAAAAAAACTGCAAGTATCTTATTCTCATTACAAATGGCTTAATCTTCCCAAGCTATCTCCCCTGCACACTCTCCGGCGAACTCTCAAGAACACTCCCATGCTCAGTCTGAACACTCAGAAAACCCCCATCTAGCCAAAAACGCCGAACAAGAAGATTCCGGCGACTCAGCAGAATTTGCTCCGACCACCCATCTCCAGAACTTCATTGCTCAAGAACACTTTGACAAGGTACTACCCATAAAGTCAAATTACTGCTACTTGGTCCCCTCACCAACTGCTTTCGGCGAAGCCCATGTTCTTCTTCTACACATCATGGAAAACCATATTCTCTTTCCCTTACTCTCAAGAACCCCAAAGAAAATGCCTGTTAGGTATTTGAACCAATTTTGGCAAAGTTACCGATATGATAAAGATGATTCTCTTATCAAAGGGTACATCTCAAAGCCAGACAAATCTGAACATTTGGAACTCAAATTCAATAGAACAATGTTTTCTCTGGAGTTCAATCTACCAACAAGGGGTCTTCTTGGACTGAAGAAATATGCAGATCAACCAACAGACGACGAACTCTGTCGCTTTGTAGAAATGCTTGGGTACAACACCCACCTTAGGAAGAGAAATGACTTCCGTAGAGGCAGACTACCACCTCTTTGGAACACCTTGTTTTCGATCCTCAACAGATGCCTGACAGGAAAGATAGGCAGCATTGACCAAAGCTCGCATCAGATCTTAACCATCATGTACGGGGTCTACTACGATCTCCCACTCGATTACTCGACCATCATGCTACAGGAGATCATCAATACGATCGACAGAAAGAACAACACCTAAAAGGCAAGAGAGAACGATCCTAAGTATCTACCACCTTTGCAATTCCAAAGGATATTGGGAGTCCTGTTCGAACCTCTGCTGATGATGCAGAACTGGCCAATGGAAGGGCCAACTCCCAAACAGTTCCCAATGAACAAAAACATCCCCACCGATCATGTAGATGGCTACATCCACTGCAGACCTCTGTCACAGAATCTTCTGAAGTATGCCAAGAACAAAACCCTTAAGTTAGAGTATATACACGATCATAGGACTCCAAAACCGAGCCTTGTGACACCCCCGCGTTTAGGTGTCCCCCTAGGAACAATGGTTGTAGAACCCCTCTCTACAGAAGCGAAGAAGCAAAAACTAGCAAAACACTTGGCAATCCAACTTAGTTTTATGGCCAAACGTGACGAACTCATGGGAAAGAAGTCTTCCTCGAAAGCCTCTGCCTCTACCCCAAAAACAAAGAAGATGAAAATTGCAGAAGGCACTTCTACAAACATTGCAGAAGATCAACCTTCACCTCCTCGTACCAAAGAAGTTGGCTCCTCTGCTCCTCACTCTTCTCCAAAACAAAAGAAAAGAAAATCAAAATCCACAGAAGAAGGGGCACCAAAACCCAAGAGGAGGAAGACCAAAAGGAGGCATGGGAAATCACTTGATCAAATGGTTACCATCGTAGAAGAGGCAGCTGCAGAAGTGGTTCAAGAAGAGGTCGCAGAAACCCGGGTCGAAGAAACTGCAGAAGATGAGAATGCAGAAGTCGAAGTTGCAAAAGAGGGATATCAATCAACTTATCAATCCCCAGATCGATTCTCTCATCAAGGTAGCTTAAACGATTTCCTTCAAAACCTTGACATTGCCAGCACCCTAAATACAGCTGGGTGGACGGCACAACCACTTGACCACCACACCACAGAAGAACAACACTTCTCTATCTCTGGTATTGACACAAAACTGCAAGAAGATGATCAAACCCCCAGAGATCAACCATCTGAAACCCCTTACATTCTACAGAACCCCTTCATCTAACAGGGATTGGACGTTCACAGAAGGAGTCCAAGCCCAGCTTCAGAAGAAGGTATAGAAGAAATAGAGACCGAAGTTGTAGAATACCATAACGTGGACACCATGTTAGAAAATCCAACAGAGGAGGGGTTTGAAACGAGGGAAACAAGGATAGAGGTCTCAGAGGTAGATTCAGATGAAGAAGAAGCTGTCCAAATATGAAAAGGTCTCTATCATCCACATGTCATGCATTTATACGGCTCTCTTCCAATCTACGATTTCTTAGTCACAGAGGCAGGAACTACAACAGAAGTTAGGGAAGAAGCACCAAGCCATAGGATAGCGACAGAGACTGGAGTGATAGATAATGAAGTAGTGCTTGGATGCCTAACAGAGGAAGAAACAAGAAAAGATGCCTAGATTAATAGAGGCACACAACCAAAACCAACTCCCAGTGCAACCCACACATATAACTCCGCAGGTCTAGCTGCAGAAGGAGTTATTGAAAAAGAGCAGCACAGCTCGATCCAAACCCAAACCATCCAGCCAGAGGTTATTCTTTCAACCTCCGCGTCCAAAGAAACCGGGGAATCCATTCCTAGTGAGTCTCCTCGAAGAGACTCACCTACAATTCGTGATCCATCGCCCCAGATCACATCAGAACATCCTACAGAGGAATTCGTTTCCTCAGCCACGCACAATATAGGGCCAAAACTTCTTTTAGATAGAAGTAGTGAGCACAAAGACAAAGAGACTCTAGACAAGTCTCCGAGTCAACAGAAGAACATTCCGATACCCACCTTTGGAGTGGATTTGGACACTGTTCTTCGCAGAACTTCTGTAGAGATTGAAACTCTTGTTTCTTCTCGAAGATCAAATGGAAATCCTTCCACCCCCAACGTACAAACAAGGGTGAACGAAGGTGTCCCAGGAGCAGGGACTCACTCTGGAGACGAATGTGTTCCTCCAGAGGTTACCACAGGAACACAAGTATCAAGGGATGAGTTCTAAACCCTTGTCACCTTTGTGAACCAAACCATGAAAGAGTTGCAAAGCTCTTTCAAATCTTTTGCAGAGACAACATCGATGGCCTTACTAAATCTGAACACCAAAATGGACAATCTGTCCACAGAGGTGAAATCTGCCATGACCCAGATGAAGTCTTCTGCTGAAACAACTACCACTTCTCCCGCCAAAGAATTCGGGATAGCCGCAACTTCTGCGTTCAAGGAATCAGTCAAACATTTCCTTGAACAACTGAACAAGAAATCCAACAACGCAAAGGGCATTACACCTGAAGATCTACAGAAGGCCCTGAAACACGTACAAGAAGAAGCAATGCGCAACACTGTGCTGATGCAACCTAAAGACTACATGACCAGAGCACAGCTAACAGAGCTCGGGCAGAATGTGATAAACTAGATCACAGAAGTCATCGTCTCCTTCACTTCTGCAAATGCAAACTACGTTAAAGAATTCAGAAAAAGTGTCGGCAAAATGCACTTCAACACAGAAGCAGAGCTTGCAACTCTATTCGGCCTCTGTGATGATGTATGCACAAAGTTGATGGCCGCAGGAGCAGAATTACCAAAGAAACCTAAAGCTTCTTGCAGAGCAAATGGTACTTCTGATAAGGGTCAGGATGACTCTGATGATGACCACCCTTGTCCATCAGATCATCCTGAGGTGGAGAATACAAGGGAGAAAGCTACTAGCAGAGGACTTCCAGAAGCACCAATAGCCGCAGAACCCATCAACCCAACAACAAACTCAACAGACCACAGAGCCAACACCCATCTCTGTGGAATCAACTGCTGAAGAAACCCATGTACCAGAAACTGCTCAACAAACCACTGAGGCAACAACCACCCCTGTGGTAATCATCTTGGAAGAAAGTCCTTCAAACCAACAACCCGGAGGAACAAAACCTCAAAAGACCACAGAGGAAACACCCACCTCTGTGGAATTCCCTACAATGTTTGGAGTAGATGTTCAACATCTGTCATCCTCCCCAAAAGAAGATCTTTCCTCCCCAACTACAAAACCAACAGAAAAACCCCAATCCATCCCAAGAAGAAAGTCTATTGCCCACAAACCAAAAAGAGCAAAGACCTCTGCTTCTTCTGTTCTAAGAAATATGCACAACACAATGACTGAACGAATGGCGCAAAGAGCAGAAGAAAGACGGAGGTTTACAACATCTTTCAGAATGGCAAGAAGATTCGACATTTCTCAAACCACAGAAACCGAGCTCACAGAAAAAGTCACCAAAGAACCTCCAACAGAGGTTACAGAGCCAATCAAGCTAACAGAACCAACGCCACAAAAGTCCTCTCAAACACAAGTGTCAAAACCTACAGAGGTAACACCCATCATTCCAACAGAATCGCCAACACCCAAACCTACAGAAGCAACAGGTTCTGAACCTCCAAAGGCCAAAGACAAGGGAAAGGCGAAACTGACAGAAGAGCCCAAGAAAAACAAATCATTGCCCAAGCCTACAGAGAAATTGATGAACAACGCCTTTGATGCCTTCCAAACTCCAAAGCCTGAAGAAGAGGATTGGGCATATGGAATGAAGCCTCTGTCAAACATTCCTCTAACAGGTAGAGCTGCAGAAGTTGTTCGAAAGATGGAGAGTCTCAGAAGACAAGTACCACAACCTGGTCCAACACAAGAAGAAATGGAAGAAGTGGTATACAAATACCTCTATAAACAATCCTTTCAGACCAATCATCCAACAGATCATGTGACAGATCCAAAGATCAGAGAAGAATTTGACAACGTCTTCATCAGGACAAAGCCAAGAACAAAAACAGAAGTCTTCTCAATCCACAAGATCAAAAAGGTAATCTTCTGTAGGTACTCCTTTACAAGAACCTATCCACGGGTCAGGTACAATCTTTACAGAGTCAGAAGGGTAAAAAATTCAGAAACCACTTTCGCTGATGCTGACCTAAGGAATCTGAATCCCTATGATCTACATGACCTTCTGCAATAGACGAAGGACAACTACAACACAGAGCCAAACACCAGATCCTATCAAGTGTTGATAAAAGCAATGAGGGAAAGGCTTCTAATCTACAGTCTGACAGACTTTCAGCTGGGAAAGGATCTTGGTCTCAAATATCTGAACCTTCGACCACCAGAAGATCGCTGCCCACCTGACGCAATGCCCAACTCAATCATTACAGAACCAAGGTTCAGGTTAGTATTTCAAAACCCACAAGGCGAAGTCAAACTTTTTGTGACCATGGACTGTCAGAAGTACGCAACTTGTACTCTGAACAAGTTCAGAGCAAACCTTGTAAAATACAGAGATACCGAGCAAATGGATAGAGACGCTGCAGATACCTTCATCAGAGAGATTGATGCTACAGTCCGCTTAAGAGAACTCTGCATCAGTTTCTACAAAGAGATCAGAGAAGTCGGAAGAGACAACAGAAGCTACAACGATTTCAAAGACGCCAAAATCTGATTCTCAAACAACCAATCTCTGCAAACCATTTTTAAGTTTATCTTTCATTATACTCAAATTTAAAATGCATCTGGCATATTTCTAAATGAAAGAACTTTCGAGGTATTGTTTAACCTCTGTCATATCTAACTTAGCCTAACTAAACTCAAGTTCAATTTTTTATTTTTCACTACTTATGGGGAGATTGTTAGCCTCAATCTTCCTAATCATAGAAAGTAGTTACAAGTAGTGAAAAATAGGCTAAGTGAAGAAAGCCTCTTCTAGAGGCTCTGCCGAACTTACCGAGAGATCAAGGTCAAGAAGCTACAGAAGCTACAGAGGCGTCCTACAGAAGCTCTGTCATACGCGCAAAGAAGACCAAAGACTCGGAATCCGGTGAAGACTGATCTACAAAGGACCATACCGCAGAACCTCTGTAACACTTTATAGAGCCTTTGCGGTCCTCACTAAAGACTTGGAAGATATTTATAATATCTTGCTACTGTTCCTGACCTGTTCATCAACTTGCATGATAGCATGCCCTGTCCAACTTCAACACATGTCAAACTCTGAGTGGCCTCAATAGGGCTTAGTACAACATAGACGTCTGCGGCATTAAATGCAATACAGCATGTACAACTGTTCATGCCATCCGTTCTAACAGCAGCTCATGCTTTATGGTCCCCTAGAGTAGTATAAAAGGACGTCTCTTGTTGAGATCTTCCTTAACAATCTTAAGAACTAATCTAAGAATCTAAGTTTCATGCTTACACTTTATATCGTCAAACCTGTTAAGCATTACACTTTCACCAAACAGTTCTTAATCTCTTCTTGATGTTCTTATTATATATTGAAACTCAGTAATCTTTGAGATATCATATTCTGATCATTGTTTCTTTATATTTTGTATTGTTTCTACACAAACTTATCTGTTAGTTCTTCAAATACGCTTCCGTATCAAACATAAACTCGAACTAATAGATCTGATAATCTTGTATAAGCAAAACGGGAACCAACAATTTTTATGAGTTGATGATGGTTCGTCGTCAGAGATGTCGACAGCTTCATCGTCTTCAGTTTCTTCTTCAGACGCGTCCTCATCAGCGTAAGGTTCGGTCACATCAGCAGCAACTTCAGTTTCCTCATCGAGTTGCTTCCCCTCAAGAGCAGAGGGAGTTTTCTCGGTTTCCTCAGGGTTTTCAACTCCCTGAGGTTGTGAAGCAGCAGCAACATTTTCTTTTTTCTCCCCCTCCGAATTATGGGGAATATCTTCAGCTTTCTTCTCCCCTTCTTCCACATTATGAGTGGGGGAGGAAACAGATTCATCAGCAGCAGTAGTCATAGGATTACTGTTTTCCAGGCCAGGAAGTCCCATGAAGGTTTCAATCACAACTATTCTTGCTTCTAGGCCAGAAATAGTAGGACTGATCTTTTGGAGATCCTCTCTATCGGCCTGAGTAAAGTGAGACTTTAGGGCATCC
This sequence comes from Saussurea involucrata, assembly GCA_033807775.1. NCBI lineage: Eukaryota > Viridiplantae > Streptophyta > Magnoliopsida > Asterales > Asteraceae > Saussurea > Saussurea involucrata. Next base: position 66,176,365 of record CM066325.1, read on the forward strand.
AGGAGATTGAGTATCTGCAGAAGGAGAACTTTGATCGTGGTGACCTCACCCTTAAGAGTACCAACCTCTATCTTCAATGATGTGACTTCATTGGACAGAGTGGTGAAGTTTGTTGCGAGGGTGGTGTTGATGAGGTTGAGATTGTTGATGTTTGTGGAAGTTTCAGCGAGAGTGGTAGCAAAAGTTCCTATGCTGCCATCCACCTTCTCCATATTAGCTTTGGAGGCTTTCTCATCAACGACCTCGGTCAACTTTTTGAGGTTCTCTCCAGCGTCTGTAACCACTGAAGAGTTTGTGGAGAGAGTGGTGTTGTAAGATTCCACCTTTGTTTCCAGGGCCTTCAGGGAGGTGTTGATATCCCCCAAATTATGACCTGAAACAGTTATTAACTTATGAACAGAGGAAAGCTCAGAAGTTTGGGGTTTTGAGAGAGGAGTAGGTTGGGTTATGGGTATACCTGCAGGCGGGTTGGCGAAGTTGTCGAAGCCTCGTAACACTGAATGGTATTCCATGTCGCCTTCGAGAGTGCCTTGACGCATGGAGGTGCCTGCTGATCCTAAGTTTGTTTCCATCATCGCATGTAGAGTATCAGCAGCTGAATCATGAACGATGACGTTGGTTCCTGAGAACGGTGGGAAAATTGGTGGAGTGTCCAAAGAAAAAGTGGGAGGAGTGAAGGATGAGAAGATTGGTTGGTTGCAGGGTTCAACGTTGGATCCGCTGACAATCACTTCAGTCTATAGAGATGCTGAAGGAGGTGGGTTCAGTTCCAAGTTTATAACCTCAGTGTTTAAAGACGCTGAGGTCGGGATGGAAGGGGTGGTTTGAGCAGCTATGGCAGAGCGTACCACGAACCTATCCAGCGACTCTTGTAGAAGATGAGTCGAGGAGTCTTCAGCATGTGAATGCTTGGAGGGTTGCTCCTTGGTTTTCTTGATCCTTTGAGAATCAAGTTGGGTAGTAGAATGTTTCCTTTTACGAGAAGGAGTGGAGGGTGCAGCCTGGGTATCAGCGGTGGGGATTACCACTGAAGTAGCTGCAGAAGTAGAAGAAGGAGGATTGAGAAGAGGTAAGAGAGTAGGAGACGTACCTCGTTTGGCATGGGGCTGAAGTCGAGTACCTTAGGGCCAACCTGAGAGAGTCTCAGATCACCCTCTTTTAGGTATTTATCCCCAAGTCCTTGTAGAAAGACGGCACTGATGAATCGGGGATATGAAACCCATGTTGGTCTATCAGCCATGTCTACTCTGAACGCAAGATCGTCATAGATGATCGAGGCCCACTCAACATGGAGACCTTTCAGCAATGCATAGCCCATTGCTTGCTGAGGTTGAGCGGCTTGATCAGAGGAGCCGGACTTCGCTGTCATGCAGCTTATCAAGTGGGCGAAGATGAAGTTCATCTCGCTCGGCATTTTGGACTTCTTGATCAGGGTCAGTTTCTTCTCGGGCAATTTATCCCTCCCTGTTTCCCATATGTAACCCATTGCATCAAATAATGCAGTGATGGCTTCCCTATCAGCATGGTGTTTGTGGTTAGGCAGAGGGACAAAGGGTTTTTCTTTGGTGGCAGTGGGTAGGCTGAGTGCACGCCTGATAATGGTGGGGTTGATTTTTGTTATGCCAAATTTGGTGTCACAGAGAATGACATCAAGGAGTTTATTAGGGTCTTTGGGTGAAGGAAACTGAGTTGTTCTGGCAGTATACCAAAACTGAGATAGAAGGAATTTACGAGTAGGGGGTACGAAGGTTAGGGCTTTGGATAAGCAGCATGTTTTCAGAAAATTCACAGCATCATCCAGATGCGTGACTTGCTTTCGAGGAGGAAAATCGAAAAGCGCATAGAGGTTGTTGTTTTTGAAAGTTACTTTCTCAGGTGTGAACTTGACCTGAGGAGCTTTGGGGAGAGTCAGTTTCTCAGCAGCAGGCGATTTCTCAGCGGTAGGGGTAGCAGTAGAAGATGCCATTGCTGTTTTATAATTTCAACCAAAGAATATAGATAAAGAATACAGTCTTAATGTGGAAAGATTTTCCAATAAGATGTTGTTGAGTTTTGTCCATTTCATTCAGACCAAAGATGTCTTAATGAAGATTAGGGTTTTTTAGTTTTGACAAAAAGAGACAAGAACTAGTGAATGTCTTATTTTCCAGTTTCCTTTAGAGATAAGGATTCTGGAAAAACATATGAAGAACAAGTTTAAGATTTTAGATTTAAACTTGAAGAACAACCATGAAGATTGTGTTTATAAAATCATGAAAGAAATGATTTCATTTTTAAAAGTTCTTTTGTTTGATCTTGTAGAAACAATGAGAAGATCAGAAACAAGTTAAAAACAGGTAAATAATAAGAATATTAACCTTGTTGTCGAAGAAGAAGATGAACAGTTCTTGAAACGAGAATTCGAGAATTCGAGATGCAACAGTAAATCTTGTCTTGAAGAAGAAGTTGTTCGCGGAAAGGAAAAATATAAACCCGAATGTGTTTATATAGTGAGATTAGAGAGAGAGAAGAACTAGAGCGGGAAAGTTTTTCATCATGACACGGACACGTGTTTGCATTTGATTGGATAGTAAACGAAACGTGCAAATGTGTGTCAGAAAAATAACGTGCCAGGGTTTATCCGTTTGATTACGTCACAAACGTCCTTTCATATTTTAGGATGTCTCTGAGGTTTTTGAAAAACTCAGGGACATTTTGAAAACATGAAGCACTGAATAGAAATATCAGTGTTAGGTTTTAGAAATTTCAAAGTATTGCTGATAAGGAAGAGATATTCATCGATACAATTTGTTTTGAAATCTTGCATTCATTTGCGAACGTCAGCGAGTAAAGAGAACATACCTTGACATCAGCGAATCAAGTTTGTTCAGAGAGAAGATGATAGAATGGGTTATACAACATGGTGTTATCCTGTCGCTGATCAAATGCGAACCACTGAAGAGTTTATTCTTTAAAGTTCAACATTCCAAGCTCGCTGATGAGAAAGTTAAATCTTTTCTCATCAAGAGGTTTGGTGAAAAGATCAGCTAACTGAAAATCAGTTGGGATAAAGTGAAGTTCTATATCACCATTCATTACATGATCTCTGATAAAATGATACCTGATTTCGATGTGTTTGGTCTTTGAGTGTAGCACTGGATTGTTGCCTATAGCTGTTAGTTCCAGATCCGTGCAACGATTATGAAATCAAACAGATAAGCAATAGTGTAGAATGATTTCAACTGATCATCCCTGTATTATGCTTTCAAAGTAGAGGGAATTACAATACGAGTAGGAAAGCAAATGAGACAACTAGCCTATTTTCTAAGGCTAAGCTATCTATATATATGGCGCGCCCGTGGTTAACAAACCCACGGCCCGTTCACTAATGAGGATCAAAATAAAGAAACAAAGTTTAAACCCTGAACTTTAAATCAACATAAATTGACCCTAACAATCTCCCCCTTTGATTTGAAGTTCGAGTTCGCGCTCTAGCTCTCGCCAGTTGTAGACATATCTTTTGTGAAGCGCAAAGTGAATCTCGAACCAACTGATAGCACGGCGGTAGTCGATGCGATCTTCAACCAATTCCAAGGCATTCCGAGCATTTATTTCATTCGGATTAGGAACATACGAAACCCTTAGATTTTCAGACTCGTGCTGAATGATATTTCGAAGAGCATCTCGAACTTTGAGGAGTGTGCCGTCGCAGAATCTTTCTACCTGACTGAACCGCATAAATCTTTTCTCTTTCTGTTCATTGATGAAGACGATCCCAAATTCTGGTTCTAGAAGCATAGCGTTCTCGGGATACATATTCAACTCAGGAGCTTGCAGATTCAGCTTTATCAGATTTACCTTCTTCGCCCTATTCTCGATATCCATTTGAAAATCCATTAGATATGACATCATAATGGTACGGACCAGGTATCGACGAACAGCTTCGAGCGCCTTTGTAACTTCAAGCGGTCGGATGGTTCTTGTACGAAGGTCTTTTAGAATAGCCAGGAAGTCGAACGGTCGGAGGTGCTGGAAGTCGGCTTCAGAGAATTTCCATTCATTCCCATCTTCACGTTGGACAGTGAATACTGGGTAGACGATTTTCATGATGCGTCTTGATTGGATGTTAAGTACCTCTGTGATCTGATGCTTGGTTCTGACTTGGCTGACTTGAAGACACCGCTACATTGTGCTGATATAACGCCATTGGTATTCGGGGTTGAGGTTGTAAATACCAAGGCAAAAGGTCGGCTCGATCGGGCGAAGCTTGTGGACGAACAACTTCTTTAAAGATTCCTCCAGATGAGGGATAAGTATCATGATCTTCTCCCAACGGATTTGTTGCTGAGGAGGGGGAAGAAGATCAGAAGCTGTCGTTTGCAGAGGAGTTGTCGGAATATTGGCAGTAGTAGTTTCAGGTCTTGTTGAAGTTCCAGTGGGTTGAGCATAGTGAACGGGAGAAGTACCATGAAAATTCTGGAGCAGGAACTGATCATAGTCAATGTTGTCGTCTTCATCAGTAGGAAAAACCAAATTTACTTGGAGATTTACGGCACTGGTGGCTTTTTAATACCATGCATCTTTGGTCTCCGGGTTGGCTTCACAGTCTGGATCTATCATATCCAATAGCGGTCTGTCTGATGAATCAAAGTCGACCAGTTCCTGTGTTGAACCCTCAGGCTTTTCAACCGTTGGGTCTTCATCATCTTATATCTCCATATCTATTACCATGTCGGCTAATGGCAAATCGGCTTCAGGTGCTTCTGTTGTAGCTACCGCAGTTGGGGATTCCTGTTGAACCACAATTGATGTTTCAGACTAGATCGGGGCGGCGGTCTCGGTTAGACATTGTCGTTTCTCCCCCTTACTGTGATCAGGATCATTCTGGTCATCGTGCTTGCGTTTCAGACCGCCTGCTTGACTCTTGCAGGTATCTTCGAGTGAGCGGACTCTCTCGGACAGCGTTGTGAGCGTTTGGTTGTAGTCCTTGAGAGTCGAGTCAATGCTATCCAGGCGAGTGGTAATGGATGATGACGGAGCGGTGACCTGGGATTTCAGACCGGAGATTAGGTCTGCTTCGGTTGAGGCGTTGGTTTCGGATTCTTGGAGCAGTTGGGCCAGTAGCATCGTCTTTAGGGTGTCCACCGAATAGATAGGTTGAGCTGGAATTGGTGGAGGTACAGGTGCGGATTCAGCGTCGACGACCTTTTCTTTACCCTTGATGGAGCGCATAACTTTGGCGAGCTCGTCGGCGACATGCTACTGCATTTGCTACTCCATTTCCTCGCGGACAGCCTTAAGGGTGTTGTCCAGGGACCCTAGTGACATAAAGTCAGGTAATAACCAGGTTTTTATCTAAATTAAATTTGGAATTTTATAAGTCTTTATGTTAGTATTTTATGGAATTAGGAGATAAGGGATAAGTTTTACTTGTTACTTGGAAGTTTGGGGGTAAGTTTTGCCAAAAGAGTAAAGTTTAGGGTTTAATTGGTCTTTTTGCTAACCTTGTATACCACAACCGACTCCAACAAGAGAAAATGAAGATGATGTCTTCTCTTTTAATTATTCAAAATATATTCAAGTATTAGTGTGTGTGTGTGCATTCGGTTAGAGAGAGAGAGAGAGAGAAATCGAGAGAAAGTTTGAAGGGAAGAAGAAGGAAAAGATTAAGAAGTTTGTTGCTGTGATTCAGGGAATAAACTGAAGTGATTCAGGTAAACAATTCATACCTTATATGTGTTTTAATTCTCTAAAGTGTTCTTGAGGTTTATAGTTAAGTTCTTGGTGGGTTTGTTAATAAGGGGTGTTTTGGGAAATCTGAGCTTAAGGTTAGGTTATGTTTATAGTCTTAATCATAACTGCATCTTTATAGCAACATGCATAGCTTAAAACTGCAAAAATCTGGGTTTTAGGATGAAAGAGTAGACTGAGACATTCATCGAAGTCGCAATAGACGACTGCGACATTCAACGAAGTCGCAACAGTTGGTTGCGACTTGGCATTGAAGTCACAATGGTCGTTTCCGACTTGGCTTGAAATCGCAGTAGTTGATTGCGATTCGAGTTTGGAATCGCAGTAGTTGGTTGCGACTCCAGGGTGGAATCGCAATAGTAGGTTGCGACTCCAGGGTGGAATCGCAATAAGGGGTTGCGACTTCAGGGTGGAATCGCAATAAGGGGTTGCGACTTCAAAGTGGAATCGCCATAGGAGATTGCGACTTGGTACTGTTCATTGCGATTTCAGTTGGGAATTTTGTAAGTTTAAGTATTAAAAGAGATATTTGGTATTTTATCTGATTTCAGATTTGGTGAAAGATCGACGTACGTGAGTTATCTTGGAAGGGTTTTTGTGATAAAAACAAGGTGAGTTTTTATTTGAAATGTTTTTCAAATGGAATACATATATGTGATTAAGTGTAATATGGTGCATATAGTGTTTATATGAATATTACATTGTATGAGTACTAGTTGGCCGGGCTTAGGACCGGTGAAAGTTGGCTGTACAAAAGGGACAGTGGTGTTGGTTGTATTTAGTACAACGGTGTAAAGTAATTAATTGGCTTGCTACCAATTAATATGGCCAAGGAAAAGAAAAGAGATAGAGATGGAAAGATACATGATGCATGAGTCATATTTGGTATTCTTACGTGAATTATGTGCAAATGTTCTCTTTTACTAACGGGGATTTTTCTCACTAGACCTCAAGGTCTAACCCTCATTTTTGTTTTAAAATATGTATTCCAGGTCAAGGAGCAAACAAAAGACTATGATAGGATTTCTCATGTTTAGCTTTTGTGGATGTTGAATGATTATGAAGATTTCAGTTATAATTAGTAGTTGTTATGTATTTTACTTTATTCGAAAAAGTTTGTACTGAAAGACCAAATTGTAGAATTTAAGGGACCGTATTTGGATTATGATATGTTATTTTGTGGTGAATTATATGAAACTTGTATGTTGGGATTAAGGGATGTTATAAATGGTATCAGAGCCTTAGTTTAAGAGATTTAGGTATTAGTATCTGTACCTAGACTTAAACTGCATGCGAAGTAGGAGGTCCTTGTTATTTTAGAACCTTGGGATGATAAATATAAAAAGGTAGAAGGAACATCATGTAAGGTAATTTCAGATTACACCTGGCCAGTGTAATTATGATCTTACAGGTACATGTTTGAACCAGAATACTTTATTATATGGGGTATGTGCTTATGTGTATATTAACCTTGTTTGAATCAACAGAATGGCAAGTGGAATGAGACAAACAGCCGGAGGAAGGGGAAGAGGGGGAGAAAGAGGCAGAGGTAGGACAGGGGGCAGTGTACAGGGGCGAGGCACGGAGTTTGTTACGAGAGACGATCTAGCGGTTGAAATGGGAAGACTTCAGGCAAATATTCAAGCCATGTTTAACCAGACTCATCATACGGAAACAGCAATACCAGACCCTACCCTTGAAAACGAAGTGCCTATCGCACCTATTGTCACATCAGTACCAAGAAAGTGTGATTATAAAATGTTTTTAAGCTGTAAACCACCCACTTATGGAGGGGACAGAGATCCAGTAAAAGCAATGCGATGGCTGAAGGAGGTTGAAGCTGTATTTAAGACCAGTAAATGCGCGGAAGAAGATAAAGTGTTATATGGAACAACAATGTTGAAAGCAGACGCCTTGTATTGGTGGGAAGCCCTTATTGACTCTGAAGGACCTGAGGTATATTCAACTTTTACTTGGGGCGAATTCTCGAGAGCATTTAAGGAACAGTTTTGCCCGCAAGCCGCAGTTAGATAGTTGGAAGAGGAATTCCTGAGCCTACAGCAAGGAAATTTATCGGTAAGAGACTACACAGCCCGTTTCTTGGAAAAGTCGCGTTTCGGAGAATATTATGTTGCCACAGAAAAGATGAAGATGGAAAGGTATGTATTCGGATTGAATTCGGAGATTAGAAAGTTGGTAACTGCAGCGAGACCTAATACTTTTTCAGAAGCAGCCAATGCTGCGGAAAATGTGGAGCGAGACAATAAGAGGGATGTTGGGGATAAGAGTGCGGGAAAGAGAAAATGGGAAGGACCACCACACGATATGAAGAAGTCTGGATTTCAGCGATTTGATAGTCGTCCACCTTTTAGAGCAGCTGAAAGACCTTGCACAAAGTGCCACCGTTTCCACCAAGGAAGCTGTCAGGTAGATCCTAGAAACTGTTATAAGTGCGGGAAGATTGGTCATATTGCTAAAGACTGTCGGGTGGTTAGATTTTGTTATTCATGCAATTCGCCAGATCATCTTCAATCAGATTGTCCATTGGGAAGAATACCATCGGGTGGCACGTCAACAAGAACATCGGGTGTTAGACCAACAGTACCGAGGTCAGAGCCAGCAAGAGCAAGAGGCCGTTCATTTCAGATGACAGCAAAGGAAGCAGAGGAAACTCCGGACGTAGTTACAGGTACATTCTTAATAAATTCCACACGTGCTAAGGTGTTATTTGATTATGGTGCAAACCGATCGTTTGTGTCTCCTTCATTTGCTGCTTACATGCGTTTAAAGCCGAAAGTGTTAGATCATGCTTTATTGGTAGATACGGCAAATGAAAATCAAGTATTAGTTAAAGAAGTATTTGATAGTTGCATGATAGATATAGAAGGGTGCGGAGTACCGATCCAGTTATTTCCAATAGCCCTGGTAGAGTTTGATGTAGTAGTGGGAATGGACTGGTTAGCCGAGAACCAAGCTAATATAAATTGTGATAAGAAGTTAATAAACGCTGTGTTACCTGAAAAAGGGCCGGTAGTGATTTATGGCGATCATAGGAATTATCAGTATAATCTCATTAGCATGATAAAAGCCCGTAAGTGTGTTAGTAAAGGTTGTCAGAGTTACTTAGCTTATGTAATAGATACTAAGCTAGAGAAGAGTAAGTTGGAAGACATTCCAATTGTTAGTGATTTTCCAGAAGTATTTCCTGAAGACTTGCACAGTCTTCCGCCCGTTAGACAGGTAGAGTTCGGTATAGATTTAATTCCTGGAACCACCCCTGTGGCCCGTGCACCGTATCGTTTGGCGCCTCCAGAAATGAAAGAAATGATGGCACAACTACAAGATCTATCCGATAAGGGTTTCATCAGACCAAGTTCTTCACCGTGGGGAGCACCAGTCTTATTTGTGAAAAAGAAGGATGGTTCGATGAGAATGTGTATCGACTACAGAGAATTGAATAAGCGAACGATCAAAAACAAGTATCCCCTACCTAGAATTGATGACCTCTTCGATCAATTAGTCGGAGCTTGTTGTTTTTCCAAGATTGATTTAAGATCCGGTTATCATCAGTTGAAGGTCAAAGAAGAAGACGTGTTGAAAACTGCTTTTCGCACCAGGTACGGTCACTATGAGTTTCTAGTAATGCCATTTGGATTGACAAACGCTCCAGTCGCCTTTATGGATTTAATGAATCGGGTATGTAAGCAATATCTTGATAAATTCGTCATCGTATTTATCGATGATATACTTATTTATTCCCGATCCAAAGAGGATCATGCACGACATCTTCGTTTGATTTTGGAATTATTGAAGAAAGAAAAGTTGTATGCGAAATTTTCGAAGTGTGAATTCTGGTTGCGAGAAGTTCAGTTTTTGGGGCATATAGTTTCTGAAAAGGGTATACAAGTCGATCCGATGAAAGTGGAAGCAGTTGAAAAATGGGAACCGCCAAAGACAGCAACAGAAGTACGAAGTTTTCTGGGTTTGGCCGGCTACTACCGAAATTTTATAAAAGATTTCTCTCGTATTGCCACACCGTTGACGAAGCTGACTCGGAAGAATCTGAAGTTCGAATGGAAGGCAGAACAGGACGAGGCATTCAGGATATTAAAGGAGAAACTCTGCAGCGCGCCGATTTTAGCATTGCCAGAAGGTTCGGATGATTTTGTGGTCTACAGTGATGCTTCTAAGTTAGGTTTGGGATGTGTACTCATGCAACGTGGAAAAGTAATTGCCTATGCTTCTCGTCAATTAAAGGACCATGAAAGGCAATATCCTACCCACGATATGGAACTTGCAGCGGGTGTCTTTGCATTAAAGATTTGGAGACATTATATGTATGGTTCCAAATGTCAATTTTTTACTGATCATAAGAGTCTCCAACATCTTTTTGATCAAAAGGAACTGAATATGAGACAAAGAAGGTGGCTAGAGTTAGTGAATGATTATGATTGTGAAATCCTTTATCACCCAGGAAAAGCGAATGTGGTGGCAGATGCACTAAGTCGACAAGAAAGAAGTGGAACGATAAAGGCGATATCTTTAAGAGCTGAACTTCTTCCAAACATTTTTGACGAATTACTGAAGTGCCAATTAGATGCTTATCAAGAAGAAAGTTTGAAATCTGAACGGTTGGTTGGGATATCAGCATTGCTTGGGAAAGATAACCGTGGGTTGTTGTGTTTGGGGAATAGGATTTGGGTACCTCGATTGGGTGGATTACGTGATCGTGTACTACAAGAAGCTCATCAATCTCGATTCTCCATTCATCCAGGTACAAATAAAATGTATAGAGATTTGAAACAATTCTATTGGTGGCCGGGGATGAAAAGAAGTATTGCTAAGCATGTGGAAGACTGCATTACCTGCAAGAAAGTAAAGATTGAGCATCAGAAACCGTTTGGTCAGTTACAACGCTTAGATATTCCAGTGTGGAAATGGGATCAGATCACAACTGATTTCATTACCAAGTTACCAAGAACTTCAAAGGGATTCGATTCTATTTGGGTGATTGTGGATAGGTTGACGAAGTCTGCTCATTTCTTGCCGATAAAAGAAACCGATTCTTTGGAACGTTTGGCCAAACTGTACATTAATGAAATAGTAACTCGACATGGAGTACCAATTTCGATTATTTCTGATCGAGATAGTCGTTTTACTTCTAGATTTTGGAGAAGCTTTCAAAAAGAGATGGGAACACAAATCAAGTTGAGTACAGCATATCTTCCACAGACTGATGGACAAAGTGAAAGAACAATTCAGACGTTAGAAGATATGCTTCGGGCTTGTATAGTTGATTTTGGAGGATCATGGGATAAACATTTGCCTTTGATAGAGTTCGCTTACAACAACAGTTATCATTCTAGTATTCAGGCGGCACCGTTTGAAGTATTGTATGGTAGGAAATGCCGAACGCCTTTATGTTGGAATGAAGTGGGAGAAAAGCAGTTAACAGGGCCAGAAATAGTACAGTTAACAGCAGATAAGATTACTCAGATCCGGGATAGATTGAAAACGGCACAAGACAGACATAAAAGTTATGCAGATCGACGCCGGAAACCGTTAGAATTTCAGGTTGGGGAATTTGTGATGTTAAAAGTTTCACCTTGGAAAGGAGTCATACGTTTTGGGAAGCAAGGTAAACTCAGTCCGCGGTATATTGGGCCATTTGAAATTACAGAAAGAATTGGTGAAGTAGCATACAGATTGGATCTTCCGTTGGAATTGAGCAGGATTCACAACGCGTTTCATGTGTCGAATTTTCGGAAATGTTTAGTCACGCCGGACCAGGCAGTCTCTCTACCGGATATCCAGGTTGATGAAAAGCTGAACTACGTGGAAGAACCGGAAGCAATAGTTGATCACAAGGTTAAAGTATTAAGGAATAAGGAGATCAAGCAAGTAAAGGTCCAGTGGAAACATCATAGGGGTCAGGATGCAACATGGGAATCGGAGGCGGAGATGAGAGCCAAATACCCTCATCTGTTCACTTAATCGAATTCCGGGACGGAATTCTTTTAAGGGGGAGATGTTGTAATAACCAGGTTTTTATCTAAATTAAATTTGGAATTTTATAAGTCTTTATGTTAGTATTTTATGGAATTAGGAGATAAGGGATAAGTTTTACTTGTTACTTGGAAGTTTGGGGGTAAGTTTTGCCAAAAGAGTAAAGTTTAGGGTTTAATTGGTCTTTTTGCTAACCTTGTATACCACAACCGACTCCAACAAGAGAAAATGAAGATGATGTCTTCTCTTTTAATTATTCAAAATATATTCAAGTATTAGTGTGTGTGTGTGTGCATTCGGTTAGAGAGAGAGAGAGAGAAATCGAGAGAAAGTTTGAAGGGAAGAAGAAGGAAAAGATTAAGAAGTTTGTTGCTGTGATTCAGGGAATAAACTGAAGTGATTCAGGTAAACAATTCATACCTTATATGTGTTTTAATTCTCTAAAGTGTTCTTGAGGTTTATAGTTAAGTTCTTGGTGGGTTTTGTTAATAAGGGGTGTTTTGGGAAATCTGAGCTTAAGGTTAGGTTATGTTTATAGTCTTAATCATAACTGCATCTTTATAGCAACATGCATAGCTTAAAACTGCAAAAATCTGGGTTTTAGGGTGAAACAGTAGACTGAGACATTCATCGAAGTCGCAATAGACGACTGCGACATTCAACGAAGTCGCAACAGTTGGTTGCGACTTGGCATTGAAGTCGCAATGGTCGTTTGCGACTTGGCTTGAAATCGCAGTAGTTGATTGCGATTCGAGTTTGGAATCGCAGTAGTTGGTTGCGACTCCAGGGTGGAATCGCAATAGTAGGTTGCGACTCCAGGGTGGAATCGCAATAAGGGGTTGCGACTTCAGGGTGGAATCGCAATAAGGGGTTGCGACTTCAAAGTGGAATCGCCATAGGAGATTGCGACTTGGTACTGTTCATTGCGATTTCAGTTGGGAATTTTGTAAGTTTAAGTATTAAAAGAGATATTTGGTATTTTATCTGATTTCAGATTTGGTGAAAGATCGACGTACTTGAGTTATCTTGGAAGGGTTTTTGTGATAAAAACAAGGTGAGTTTTTATTTGAAATGTTTTTCAAATGGAATACATATATGTGATTAAGTGTAATATGGTGCATATAGTGTTTATATGAATATTACATTGTATGAGTACTAGTTGGCCGGGCTTAGGACCGGTGAAAGTTGGCTGTACAAAGGGACAGTGGTGTTGGCTGTATTTAGTACAGCGGTGTAAAGTAATTAATTGGCTTGCTACCAATTAATATGGCCAAGGAAAAGAAAAGAGATAGAGATGGAAAGATACATGATGCATGAGTCATATTTGGTATTCTTACGTGAATTATGTGCAAATGTTCTCTTTTACTAACGGGGATTTTTCTCACTAGACCTCAAGGTCTAACCCTCATTTTTGTTTTAAAATATGTATTCCAGGTCAAGGAGCAAACAAAAGACTATGATAGGATTTCTCATGTTTAGCTTTTGTGGATGTTGAATGATTATGAAGATTTCAGTTATAATTAGTAGTTGTTATGTATTTTACTTTATTCGAAAAAGTTTGTACTGAAAGACCAAATTGTAGAATTTAAGGGACCGTATTTGGATTATGATATGTTATTTTGTGGTGAATTATATGAAACTTGTATGTTGGGATAAAGGGATGTTACACCTGGTATTTCAGACCGGAGATTAGGTCTGCTTCGGTTGAGGCGTTGGTTTCGGATTCTTGGAGCAGTTGGGCCAGTAGCATCGTCTTTAGGGTGTCCACCGAATAGATAGGTTGAGCTGGAATTGGTGGAGGTACAGGTGCGGATTCAGTGTCGACGACCTTTTCTTTACCCTTGATGGAGCGCATAACTTTGGCGAGCTCGTCGGCGACATGCTACTGCATTTGCTGCTCCATTTCCTCGCGGACAGCCTTAAGGGTGCTGTTCAGGGACCCTAGTGACATAAAGTCAGGTAATATAACTCCGGGATCACTTAGATTACCCGTTGAGGCATCTATCGCAGAGATAGAGCCACCTACGTTCACAGTTGGTATCGGGGTAGCTGTGGTAGGATTTCCGTCCGATCCTCGTGTTCTGCCAGACGGAGATACTACAGACGTTTCGGTCGAGTCACGAAGAATCTCGACTTGGTGTTGTTCCGCATCAAGTGTCCTAGCCGAAGAATGTTCAATAACAAAAGGCTCTAGACTCGATGGTGCACGAAATGAAGTCGCGACCGGGGGCTGCTGGTCGCTTATTTCAACACCAGCACTCTCCGAATGAGTGGCCGGTGGAAGTTGTGCTATTTCCCCGTGTGAAATTGAAACATCCGTCTTTTGAGAGACGGATGAGTGGATAAGGTGGTCGTGCAATTGCTTCGTTGGGTCCACGGAGGCTTTTTCAATACCCCGTCCCAACAAATGAGACGGGATAGTAGATGTGGCAACCCGGATATCCCTCGGTTGGGTTCGCTCTGGAGCCTCGTTATCTTTACGGCTCAATCTTTCCTGGTTCGCTTTCGACCTTAACTCCCTCCTTCTCACATGTTCTATGTCCCGGGGAAGGTCCCTCCGGCGCTGGATGGACCATGGGATTCCCTAACTCTCGTCTATATGTAACGTCCCATAAATTACAAGGAATTTTAAATTTTTTAAAAGTAATACATTTCATTAAAATCAAACCCAGAGTTAACAAATCCCATTACAATAAAAATAAACGACGTTGTTTAAAACCGTCAACAAAGTTTAAGCAGCGGAAAAGTCATATAATTAAATCCCCATTTAATAATAATCAATTTTAAACAATCTTCGCTTTGCGCCCGTGTGTACCGTCATGCCCGACTGCTACTTGCACCTGAAAACATAAGACATTGGGAAGGGGTAAGCACGAAGCTTAGTGAATTCTACCACCTACGTAGGTAGCAATCACACATATCTCACCCCTACTCGCAAGTAGGCAAACAACACCGCAGGTACAGGTATAGAGGCGATTCAAGTTCAAACATATAATCACATACCTCGGTCTCCCCGAGTCCTCGGTCTCCCCGAGTTCACATTAAATGAAATCTATACCCGCTCAGTCCCACCGAGCCCTCGGTCTCCCCGAGCCCTCGGTCTCCCCGAGGTGTACACGAAGCACATACCAATCACATATTATGAAAGTCTCAACTAGTTATCACGCCACAACTAGTTCACATAAGCATACAATAACACGCAAGAGTAAACGTAACACATATGTAACTCCTAGTCTACGCAGTGAGAGAACTCACCTTAAAGCAACGCAAGTATCCGCACCCGCAACACAAGCCGGCCAACTTCACTCACCTTCTCCCACCTAATTACGTGTTAACAAATGTCAAAGTGAAGCCCCAACCCGAAACCACGACTACTAGATTACAAGTTACATTTTCCGGTTTTTATTCTAATAACGCAGGTCTGTTCGGGACCTGTTTAACCCCTTATAAACTGATAAATCCATAAATATTATTCCATAATCACAAAGTCCCATGTCTTAAGGTTCCAGGGACATATCATACGCGCTCTAACGATTTTTCTCCAATTTAATATGAATTTTCTAAAAACAGGACGCGAAACTGTCACATTCAGACCTGCTGTACAAACAGCCATTTTACGCCTAGTTAGAGGCCGAACCCGCCTTTCGCTAAAACACGAAAAGTGTGCCCGACACAAAATGTGAACCGTGGGCACTAGATTCGTCTCAAACCGAGCTACGAAGAGAAAGTTATGCCCAAAACAAAACAGCAGCAGAAAACGACGATTTTACATGAAAAGACTAACTGCTGTGAAAACGACCACTTTTTCACCTAGCTAGGGGCCGAACCAGATTTCTGCTAAAACACGGAAAATGTGCCCGACCCAGAACGTGAACCGTGAGCACCAGTTTCGCCTCAATCCGAGTTACGACGGGAAAGATATGGTTGACGCAAAACAGTGGCAGAAAACATTTTCACATAAAATGACGATTTTATAAAATGATCCGCGTTCGGCTTAACGGTTCGGGTTGCAACTAGGGCTGGACAACCCACGCACCACCCACTGCCACCTCCGGCAGCGGTGGTCGGCGGCGGCGGCAGCCACCGTCGGTGGTGGTTTCACGGCGACACTAAAGAAACAATCAAGGGGGAAAACACGTACCTACGACGAAGAAACGATCACTCGCGTCCTTTCTCTCGCTCCTCGCTGCTCTTCGCGTCACTCTTTCTCTCGCCGGCAAAGACACACCGCCGGTGGTGAGGGTGGCACGGCGGCAGCAGCAAGAAACGATGGGGAGGGGGGTTAAGGGTGGTTCGACGGCAGCATAGGGTTTTAGGAGGTTAGGGTTTTGTGGTTTACGTGAGGTTGCCGTGAAAGAAACAAATAAGAAGAAGGGGTCGGTCCAAATGGGCCGATCCCATGCACAACTATCCCAACTTGTCACTTTTGGTCCCTGGGTTTTTATTGCTTATCCAAAATTTCCCACTTAACTTAGGATTTAACAAAATGACCATAACACAACAAAATAAATTGTTTTAGGTCCTTGCTGTCTAAACCCGATAACCCAACATCGTTAAGAAGCAATTAAATAATTAATAAATAAATAAATAAAAAAACGCACCGGGACACGGGTTTTACAACTCTCCCCCACTTGGATTAGACTTCGTCCTCGAAGTCTCTACATACGAATAGCTCCGTATAGTTCTCCCTCATCTCAACCTCAGGTTCCTAAGTCCACTTGGAATCCCCTCTAAAACTACTCGAATACTTTTCTAACTAACGTACTCCTTCTAGGACACTGGGATTATGATCGGCAGAACACCCCAACAATTGAAATCACTCCTAGCCAAGCGACTTCGGTTGTCCACCAGTCAAATCTCAAGCTCTAACCATTCTAAAGTTGCCCACCAGTATACCCAACTGGATACTCGGATCCGATCATTCCGATTAACTCCTACGAGTTCTAATAGACTCCCAAAATTTACCTTACACGCATCATCGAACCAGTAAATTTATAATCACCCAAGAAGGTCATTCCACTACAACCATTCATCACAAGTAGGCATCTCAGGGTTACTACTACCATTACCTGCCCTAGGAAACCTAGTTACACCGTAACAAGATACACCTTAACGCCTACCTCCCAGGTACATCTCAAGTCCCGGCACATCGGAACTACCTCTCAGGTAAGTGCCCAAAACTGTATCCTCTTAGTGCCTACTGGAAAGTCAAAGTCATAACACATGGATACCGGGGTCCCACCCCGAGATACCCAACCGACCGTTACCAACGTCTGACTAACCTGACCAAGGATTTAATGCGAACAGTCTGTCAACAACATACCTATCCCGGAATGACTTACTCACCCAAACATGTAAATGCTCAAAATGACACATGACACTTAAAAACGCTTTTCCCAAATGGTTTACAAATCATTTACAAAATATTTTCAACGTCAAGATTTTTCACTTCAAAAAACCGTATGCAATAGACTACTATTACCAGGTCGGTGATTGCGCAAAAATAAACACGTTCGTCTCACATAGTAAAAAAAAATCATGTTGAAAATCATTCCATTGTCGTTCAGTTTACTTACAAAATTCAAAATGATACGGAACGAAGCTTTACCAACCAAAATTTGTGCGCATCAGTTATTTATACAAAACAAGGAAACGGTTTGTTGACAATAAAACATTTAGCTGACTAGAAAGCGCACCAAACAACTCATGATAAAATGCCACCAAAAATATTCTCTCAAAATTCTACAACACAATCCATAAGGATAGGAAACACAAGAATTAGTTAAGGCAAATTTTATTTTCAAATCAAACTTTGCGCATGACTTAGTCGACATTCTACGTCTCGACTCGTACTACTCCAAACCTCTCCGGTACACTATCATCATCTGGACATTTAAACCTCTTAGGACAAGTTGGAATTCACGTCCGATCATCTTACGGCTTTTCCTCAAAATAAAGTCGGCTCAAAAGCCTATAATTCTAGCTCAATCGTCAACCTCGACCCGAAACAGTCTACTTAAAACACCTATTACAACAACAACCTCGACCACAAGTGGACAACCTAGCCGTCCTATACTACGGCCCAAACGCTCACAGCTTAAGCAAAAAGCAATTACATGCAATAATCAATAACAGAAAACAAGTGGCGAAATATACCTGTCACCACTTTAGGCGTAGCCTGTGCCTCCTCCACCGTCAGCTGGTGAACTCTGCCTCGAGCCACTTCCGTCCCCGGCTGACCCGTTCGACCATCAGTGATACGCAATGGGGCATTCACAGGCGCCCCCTGTGCCCCACTCCCATCTGCTCCCCTCGCACTAGGACAGTTGGCCTTCACATGGCCCGTCTGCTTGCAGTTAAAGCAGACCATCATCGGCATCTTACACTCCCAGCTGAAATGGCCGGACTGCCCACACTTGAAACATTTATCAGCCCTCTGCCCACTAGTACCCCTGGGCTTAAACCCACTGCTCCTTGGACCCGCGCGCGAATCTGTGAACTTCGACTTCGGTGGCACCGCAGAGATCGGCGTCACCGCCTGTGCCGCCTTCCTCTTCTTCGCTTGGGTCTCCAACTCAAGTTCCCTCCTCCGGGCCGCGTCCATCATCGCAGATAATGAAGCATATTGTGCCGTGCTCACAAATTCCCTAATCTCGGTGCGCAACATGTCCTTGTATCGATACATCTTCATATCTTCCGGGGCGGCATACTGAGGGCAAAACAATGCCATCTCGGTGAACTTACGATTCATTTCCTTCACCGTCTCTGTAGTTTGCGTGAGCTCCAGGAACTCCTTGGCGATCCGCTCCATCTCCACCGGAGGTACATACTCTGCACGAAAACGAGTGACAAACTCTTCCCAGGTCAAAGTAGTGCGTTCGGCAGGCGTCAATGTTGTAGCGCACCAGTCCTTCGCGCCGTCACGAAGTAAGTTCACTGCAAAGCGAACCTTCAGGTTGTCCGGGCAACCACTGGTCAGAAAAGCACATTCCATATCAGATATCCACCGCATGCTGATGATCGGATTCGGGTCTCCCTTGAACTCAGGTGGAGAACAGGCGGAGAGATCCCGGTACTGGAACTCTCGGGCACGGGGCTGTCCCCCTGTAGGCGGTGGAATCGCTGCAATTCGCTCCTCCATCAGAACCACCACCTCATCTCGGATGGCAGTGATAATCTCGGGAATCGCCTCCCCGATTGCGTATGCTACCTCGGTAGCAATCATCTCTCTAATCTGCTCCTCAGTGATCCCGGCCTCCGCCCGCGGTTCAGCCGCGTTGTTTTACCTAGTGTTGACCATTCTAGGAAAAAAAAGAAATTACAACGAGTTATTAGCACATAATAACTCACCCTTACCATACTCACGCTCGACTCCTTGGATTCCCCGCGACTTTCCCCGACTCGAACATTGATCCTGTGCTTCCGGTAGTAGGAGCTCTACTACTACCATCTACACCTATCACTGTCCGCTCCGAGTCCCATCCCGAGTACCCAAGTAGTTGCTCGCCCAAACAAAACCATACACGCGTGCCTATACTGACGCATGTACACACTCTTCCTAGCTCCCTAGGAATAATCATAATACCCCACTACCCTTGCTAGGGCGGAACCCCCACTAATCCTGACGAGTCGCCTCGCAAACGCACAGTCGTATACAGTGGAAACAAGATAGACATTCGAATATAAGATTCTATCCTACAACGGTTGGACTCAAACAAGAGCTGCGCAATAGAACTAAATCCAACATTCTAAGGCTATTCGGTTCCTACTGCATACAACCTGTAGTGCATCCGCTTAACAACCTATCAATGTTAGCATAAGTTCCTAATAGCAAGCAACAAACATGCAGTACAGTGTAATAAGGCACCAAGCAATCTAGCATACATACTCATATGTAAACACTCTTCCCAGCTCACTAGGAATTTCATCTCATCCCACTACCCTTGCTACAACGGAATCCCTATTAGCCATAACGAGTTGCCTCGCAAATACCCAGTCGCATGCAGCGTGAATCAAATAGACATTCGAATACAAGATTCTATCCTAGAACGGTTGGACTCAAACAAGAGCTGCGCAATAGAACTAAATCAAATATTCTAAGGCTATACGATTCTTACTGCATACAACCTATAGGGCCTTCACTTAACAACCAATTATGACTAGCATTAATTCCTATTAGCAAGCAATCAACATACAGTACAATATAACCAATATAGGCAATAAATACACTAAGTACTATACCTTCCCAATTGGCGTCGGCTGACTGTACACACTGCGCCCTCAATCACCGTTTCCCAAACGGGTTTTCCTTTTTCCTTTATTCTAAAAGACTTTAGTAAAAGAATTTAAAATTTCATAGCCGCAACTTGAGACCAAACACACCGAGATGTGTTTGATTCACTCAAGCTGTGCTCTGATACCATCTGTAACATCCCAGGCTAACCGTACCAGATATTGTCCGCTTTGTCCGCACACCTGGACTCACGGTTTTAAAACGCGTCTGATAGGGGAGGTATCAAGTTCCTCTTATAAGGCAACCTTTGTTCCCCTCCCCAACCAATGTGGGATCTTACAATCCACTCCCCTTGGGAGCCCAGCGTCCTCGCTGGCACACCAGTCCGGTTCCCGGCTCTGATACCATCTGTAACGTCCCAAAAATTACAAGGAATTTTAAATTTTTTAAAAGCAATACATTTCATTAAAATCAAACCCAGAGTTAACAAATCCCATTACAATAAAAATAAACGACGTTGTTTAAAACCGTCAACAAAGTTTAAGCAGCGGAAAAGTCATATAATTAAATCCCCATTTAATAATAACCAATTTTAAACAATCTTCGCTTTGCGCCCGTGTGTACCGTCATGCCCGACTGCTACTCGCACCTGAAAACATAAGACATTGGGAAGGGGTAAGCACGAAGCTTAGTGAATTCTACCACCTACGTAGGTAGCAATCACACATATCTCACCCCTACTCGCAAGTAGGCAAACAACACCACAGGTACAAGTATAGAGGCGATTCAAGTTCAAACATATAATCACATACCTCGGTCTCCCCGAGTCCTCGGTCTCCCCGAGTTCACATTAAATGAAATCTATACCCGCTCAGTCCCACCGAGCCCTCGGTCTCCCCGAGCCCTCGGTCTCCCCGAGCCCTCGGTCTCCCCGAGGTGTACACGAAGCACATACCAATCACATATTATGAAAGTCTCAACTAGTTATCACGCCACAACTAGTTCACATAAGCATACAATAACACACAAGAGTAAACGTAACACATATGTAACTCCTAGTCTACGCAGTGAGAGAACTCACCTTAAAGCAACGCAAGTATCCGCACCCGCAACACAAGCCGGCCAACTTCACTCACCTTCTCCCACCTAATTACGTGTTAACAAATGTCAAAGTGAAGCCCCAACCCGAAACCACGACTACTAGATTACAAGTTACATTTTCCGGTTTTTATTCTAAAAACGCAGGTCTGTTCGGGACCTGTTTAACCCCTTATAAACTGATAAATCCATAAATATTATTCCATAATCACAAAGTCCCATGTCTTAAGGTTCCAGGGACATATCATACGCGCTCTAACGATTTTTCTCCAATTTAATATGAATTTTCTAAAAACAGGACGCGAAACTGTCACATTCAGACCTGCTGTACAAACAGCCATTTTACGCCTAGTTAGAGGCCGAACCCGCCTTTCGCTAAAACACGAAAAGTGTGCCCGACACAAAATGTGAACCGTGGGCACTAGATTCGTCTCAAACCGAGCTACGAAGAGAAAGTTATGCCCAAAACAAAACAGCAGCAGAAAACGACGATTTTACATGAAAAGACTAACTGCTGTGAAAACGACCACTTTTTCACCTAGCTAGGGGCCGAACCAGATTTCTGCTAAAACACGGAAAATGTGCCCGACCCAGAACGTGAACCGTGAGCACCAGTTTCGCCTCAATCCGAGTTACGACGGGAAAGATATGCTTGACGCAAAACAGTGGCAGAAAACGTTTTCACATAAAATGACGATTTTATAAAATGATCCGCATTCGGCTTAACGGTTCGGGTTGCAACTAGGGCTGGACAACCCACACACCACCCACTGCCACCTCCGGAAGCGGTGGTCGGCGGCGGCGGCAGCCACCGTCGGTGGTGGTTTCACGGCGACACTAAAGAAACAATCAAGGGGGAAACACGTACCTACGACGAAGAAACGATCACTCGCGTCCTTTCTCTCGCTCCTCGCTGCTCTCTCTCTCTCTTCCTCTTCGCTTATCCTCTCTCTCTTCGCGTCACTCTTTCTCTCGCCGGCAAAGACACACCGCCGGTGGTGAGGGTGGCACGGCGGCAGCAGCAAGAAACGATGGGGAGGGGGGTTAAGGGTGGTTCGACGGCAGCTTAGGGTTTTAGGAGGTTAGGGTTTTGTGGTTTACGTGAGGTTGCCGTGAAAGAAACAAATAAGAAGAAGGGGTCGGTCCAAATGGGCCGATCCCATGCACAACTATCCCAACTTGTCACTTTTGGTCCCTGGGTTTTTATTGCTTATCCAAAATTTCCCACTTAACTTAGGATTTAACAAAATGACCATAACACAACAAAATAAATTGTTTTAGGTCCTTGCTGTCTAAACCCGATAACCCAACATCGTTAAGAAGCAATTAAATAATTAATAAATAAAAAAATAAAAAAACGCACCGGGACACGGGTTTTACACTATATGCTATCATAGGTAGGGCTTTATGTTGGATATACTGTCCAGAGTCATTAACTATTGGTAATATTTCTAATAACAGCAGGGTCCTTTTGGGTTGCCCTTAAGACCCAAATAAACAATCAGAAAAATGAAAGGGAATTAATGTAGTTAGGTTATTAATTTGTCATTTGATGATAAATTAATTACAAGCTACAATATAATTAATTAGATTAATTATAGGGACTAAATGATAACTTGTTAAAATAGTTTTTATCAAGCTTATCTGTTCAAGGGGGCTACATGTAAATAGAGAGGTTATAAATAAGATACTAGGGATCAAACCCTAGGAAGATTTTTGGTGTGATCTCTCTTTCTCTCACAAGGCCGTATCCTCCCCTCTCCTCCCTCCCAAAATCGTAAACCCTTCCAAGGGTTTAGGTTTAAAGCTTCAATCTTGATTGTTTGTTTGGTGTTTTTAAGTGTGTGCCACTAGAGGGATTCACACTATTGATCCTTGACATACAAGAAGCAAGAACAAGGTTTAATTCATCTTTGTGTTTTCGACAATCACAAGAAACACGTAAGTGTTCTTGATTCTTTCTATTGTAGTTAATCATCTAGAACGTATGCATCTTTATAAGTTGTTTGTTAGTATTGCCATGGATGATTCAATTTTAAATATGCTTCCGTTGCCTATATCATGTGGTAGTATTGTTTAACAAAACCTTTCAGTGGTATCAGAGCCAAAGTTCTTAGATTTTAGCTCAATAGCATAAAATTCGTATTGAATTTTCTGGAAAACGCAACGAGCCGTTTTATCTATTCCCGGAGTTTGGACCGTCAGATCGTCGCGTTTTTTGGACAGTAGTTTCACGACATTCAGTTTTACCTTCTGGACGGTTGGATTAATCGTTTGAGGTCCAGAAGGCCCCTATTTTATTTTCGACATAGTGCAGTAAGTTTGTGACCATTAGATTGCTTAATCCCTAAATTAGGGTTTTATGGTCATAACCTTAAAAGCTATAATTTTGGAAATTGAAAAAAAAAATCTTGCTTGCATGAAAAAGTTTCTATTTTTAGCGATTAAAGTTTATCGGTATCCCTAAAGGGTATAGGGTAGTAGACGTTTTTTATGCATGTTATACCATAATTGTGTATGGCGTAGTAGTCGTTTTTTTTATGCATGTTATACCATAATTGTGTATGGCGTAGTAGTCCTTTTTTTATGCATGTTATACCATAATTGTGTATGGCTAGTTTCCTAACTTGCCTAAGAAAAACACATCAATTATAAGCTTTGGAAAATATTGAATGGATAATCTTAAATTGAATAGATAATCCTAATTGTGAATGGCTAGTTTCCTAACTTGCCTAAGAAAACACATCAATAATAAGCTATGGCAAATATCGAATGGATAATCTTGAATTGAATAATATAATCTTAAATACCTTCTTACAATAAACAAATATATTCAAGTTTGAATAAATATTGTAAGATAAACATTGACATTATTTATATAGTGAATATAATTTATATGTCAAATATTCACATTAATTATTAGCATGTGTCCTCACATGTTTAATTGGAATCAAATATGGAAACAATTATATTAATTGTTAAATATGTGCTCACATGGTTAATTAGAATTAATCAAGATAATCATAATTTTAAATTGTTTAAAATTACATTCAATTTTTATATATATATTAGACCTCAATTATATATATATATATATATAATTAAATAATACATTGATAGTCAAACCGAGACTAGGCGTACTCACTATAAACACTCTAAAGGGGTTTAAGGAGGTTACCTATAAAATGGTTGCCAAATAAGTCAAGGGTTTTTAAAATGCCATGCGTTACCAAACTCACCGCCTCTTGTGTGGACTAGTGGAATTACCGAAAAGGTTTGATAGGTCAATGTGACAAGTTAAAAGTATTAACTATGAAGTATAAAACGAAAATCACGTTTTAGATATACTAAGAAATGTGAAAGTCAATGAATCTCAAAAGACCTAGGAGTTTCATAGTGAATGAAACTAACAAATAGCATTTGTTTACCTAAAATAACCTTGTGATGTGATTACGGCATCCCTTTTCACATCATAAGATAAAATATGGATCCTAGCCTTGTTAAATATTTTTGGATAATTATTTTTAAGGGTTGAATATCAAACTAACTAAAATAAAACTATTTCTAAAGATGGCTGAAAATATTCCTCCTCCTCCTCCTCCTACTCACTCAACATCCAACCTTACATTACTCTCTATCCTAAGTAAAGATACGCTGACTGGGTCAAACTACTTGGATTGGATTTGTGCCTTGAGAATTGCCTTGAGGTACGAAGACAAAAAGTATTTGCTCGACGAGGATCTTCCTATACTTAATGATGATGAAAGCCCTGAAGCAGTAATTGAATACAATAAGCAATACGCGGAATCCACAAAATTCGCGTGTCTCATGTTGGCGTCCATGTCCCCGGAACTTCAAAAGAGTTTCGATAACATGGGGGCGTTTGAACTAAATGAGCAGCTTCGTGAAATGTTTCAGGAGCAAGCGAGGCAAGAAAGGTTCCAAGTCGTAAAATCGCTTATGGAATGTAAGCAACAGGACGGTGCCCCTGTATGTGCTCATGTGCAAAAGATGAAAGCGTACATTGATAGGTTAGGCAATCTAGGTGTCGATTTCCCAAGAGAGCTTGCCATTGACATGGTGCTAAACTCTCTTAGTTGGGCATATAAACAGTTCATAGTGAACTTCAATATGAACAATATGGACAAGACCTTGATGGAGCTCCATGGCATGTTAAGATCTGTTGAAGCAAGTATGGGTAAGACCCAAAGTGCTCACTCAACTGCTCCCGTCCTGGCCATTAGGGAAGGTGGCTATAAGAAGAAGAAAGTTTCTCATCCCAAAGGGAAGGGAAAGGCTAAAGTTGTTCCACGCAACCAAGGCCTTAAGAGAAAAGCTGATTCTTCTGACATACCACCCATAAGTGACCCTGAAGAGGCCATATGCTTTTACTGTCAAGAAAGGGGCCATTGGAAGAGAAGTTGCCCAAAATATCTGGAGGACTTGAAAATGAACAAGGTCAAAGGGTGTGGCACCTCAGTTATTTTTACAATTGAACTCCATAGTACTTCGATTTCTAACTCTTGGGTCCTTGATACGGGATGTGGTACTCACATTTGCTCTAATTTACAGGGACTAAAGGGAAGTAGAACGTTGAAGCATGGGGAGCTAAATCTGATCATGGGAAACAGGATGACTGCCGCTGTTACCAAGATTGGAGATTTTGAGCTCGTGCTTAGTAGTGGTTTTTCAATAAAGTTATTAGATTGTTGCTACTCGCCAGAAATGGCTCGAAACATTATTTCTTTTCATGCATTGTACAAGGATGGTTTTGAATTTCAATTTGATAATAATGATGGTTGCATTTTGGTTTATAAACATGGTTGTTTTTGTTTTAAAGCCTCTCCTTGTAATGGTGTGTATGAAAGCGTGATTTGTGTTGGTAGAAATAATAATAACTTAACTCTAAATGTTGGTTCCTCCAATAGTGAATTGGATAAATCATTGTTATCGCATCATCGTCTTGGCCACATAAACAAGAAACGCATCGCCAAGCTCCAATCGGATGGGATCTTGGAACCATTTGGCTTAAAGTCGGATGGAGAATGCGAGTCTTGCTTACTTGTCAAGATGACAAAAGCACATTTCAAAGGAAAAATGGAAAGGGGTAAGGATCTGTTGGACTTAATCCACACAGATGTATGTGGACCGTTCAGATCTGCCACGAGAAACGGT
This sequence comes from Saussurea involucrata, assembly GCA_033807775.1. Lineage (NCBI taxonomy): Eukaryota > Viridiplantae > Streptophyta > Magnoliopsida > Asterales > Asteraceae > Saussurea > Saussurea involucrata. The sequence continues at coordinate 66,202,607 of CM066325.1, forward strand.
GAGAGATACTTTGTTACATTTACTGACGATTTCAGTAGATATGGATTTATCTATTTGATGAAAAACAAGTCGGACACCTTTGAAGTGTTCAAAGGATTCAAAAACGAAGTAGAAAACCAACTGGGCAAGAAGATCAAGATGCTCCGGTCCTACAGGGGTGGAGAATACGTGAGTCATGAATTCTACGACTATCTAAGGGATTGTGGAATAGTTCCGCAATTATCCCCTCCCAGAACACCACAACTCAATGGTGTTGCTGAGAGAAGAAATCGAACGCTACTTGATATGGTTCGGTCCATGATGAGTCGTGTTACACTTCCAATATCGTTCTGGGGCTATGCCTTAGAAACTGCAGCTCATATCTTAAACCTCGTTCCAACTAAAAAGGTTGCAAAGACACCCTCTGAAATGTGGACTGGGACTCGTCCCTCGTTAGCACATATAAAGGTTTGGGGTTGTGAAGTCTTCGTTCGGCGCGAAACTAACGACAAGCTAGAACCTAGAGCAGAGAAGTGTCGGTTCATTGGTTATCCCTACAAATCCTTTGGATATATATTTTACAAACCTTCTGAGAACAAAGTGTTTGTAGCTAGAAGGGGAGTCTTCCAAGAAAGGGAGCTCATTTACAAAGAGGATAGTGGGAGCAGTATTGATCTTGAAGAAATCCAAGAAACAACCAATGATGAACCTATAGTTGACACTAGCCCTCAACATGAGGTTGAACCACCTGTTGAGGAAACTAACATACCTCCACCACCTCTTCGCAGAACTAATAGAGTAAGTCAACCTCCTGAGTTTTATTATGGTTTTCATATTACAAAGGAAGGAGACACACTAGTCAATGATAAAACATTTGATAGTGCGGATGAGCCATCCAACTACGAGGAAGCGATGGCAGGCCCTAAGGCTGCCAAATGGAAAGAGGACATGGAAAGCGAGATTCAATCTATGTACGATAACCAAATTTGGAAATTGGTTGATCACACACCAGGTCGCAAGACAGTTGGGTGTAAATGGATCTTCAAAAAGAAAACCGACATGGATGGGAATGTGCACACATTCTGTAAAGCCCGTGTCCCGATTAGGTCGTTTATTATTTTTTTTTTTTTTTTAAATTTTATTTCGTTAAATGAACATGTTTAGCGGGAGTTAGTGAGGATGACCCTAAATGTAACTTATCGCAAAACAGTTATTTGTTTGCAAAGGCTTAGTAGTGCAAGGGCTAAAGTTGTTAATTGGGTAAAGTGGTGTATAATGTTGGCCCATGCAAATACATGTCCGAGCCCCATTTTCTTTTCTTTTTGGGTTTTGTGGTAAGCATCGAGGTAGATGAAGGGATAGCAATCAAAACAAAACAAAAAAAAAGGGAACCCTACGGCTGGGAGTTGGTTTTTGGTGTGGTCGTCGGCCGAGAAGCCCCCCCTTCCCTCGTCTTCTTCTTCGCTTAGAACCAGAAACCACCGGAGAGAGAGAGTGCGAGAGAGAGAGAGAGAGGAACCGTGAAAAGGAGACCGGAGTTAGGCGCCGTGGTTACGCCGTTGTCGTCGTCGTTACAAGGTTAGTCGTTCCTCGTTCCTCTTTCTTCCGTTTCTTTTCTTTCCGGCGAATCAACCACCGCCGTGCGCCGCCGCTGTGGCGGCCGTGCGTGGACGGCAGGTGGTGCGTAGTGGGCTGGAATTCGGCTAGAGTAGGAGGTCGTTTCGTAGGTATCGCCGACGTCTTAATCTTTAATCGTCGCCGCCGGCCGCCGCCGGCGCTGCCGGAAACCACCATTGCCGGAGGTGGCAGTGGGTGGTGCGCGGTCGAGTCCAGACCCTAGTCTCCTTGAAACCCTAACCCGTAACTTTATCGCGTTAACCCGAATCGAATAAGCCTTGAACCGTTTTTATAAATCGTAATTTTATGAAAACTCTAAGTGCGTTGTCCAGTTTTCGCGCGATCATAACTTTTCCGTCGTAACTCCGTTTGGCCCAAACTGGTGCCCACGGTTCGAGTTCGGGGTCGGGCACGTTTTCCGTGTTTTAGCGGAAAACTGGTTCGGTCTCTAGCTGGGCGAAAAAGTGGTCGCAAGTTCGGTGATTCGTCATTTTATGTGCAAAATTCTGGAATCTGCCACTGTTTTGCGTAGACCATAACTTTCTGCTCGTAACTCGTTTTGAGGTGAAATTGGTGCCCAAAGTTCCCAAATCGATTTGGGAAGGTTTTTCGTGTTTTGCCGAAAGTCTGATTAAGCCCGTAGCTAGGCAGTTTTGGGCTGTTTGCGCGTCTGGTCCGAAAACGGACAGTTTTTGTGGTCGTTCGTATTTAATTCATAATAAATTGTAGAAAAATCGTTAGGAGGCGTATAATATGTCCTTGAAACCCTATCTCAGAGTACTTTCTAATCATGAAATAATATTGGGAATTTTCTGGGTTTAAAAGGGTTGAAACAGGTTCCGAACAGACCTGTTTGGCAAGAGCGGAAAATGGTTTTAGTGACGGTTTAAGCGTGTGTCGTGTCATAGGGTCCGGGTCTCGTATTGACACGTTTTAACATGCGTTTAGGTGCTGGGAAGTGACCGTAATTGTGAAGCTTGAATTGTGTTATTAAGCTGGGCGCGCATTCGAGGTGAGTTCTCTCACTGTGTAGTTAGGGGTTGTATGCATGTCATAATAGTTTGTATGTACTACTGTCTTTGTGGTGTGAACTAGTTGTTTGTGGTGTGTAATATTTGATTGGTTTGAATGCTTGGTATAAATGTTTTACATTACAATTCGGTGGGACCGAGGCCTCGATGGTACTGAGGTGTTGGATACATTACAATTCGGTGGGACCGAGGCCTCGATGGTACTGAGGTGTTGGATACATTACAATTCGGTGGGACCGAGGCCTCGATGGTACAGAGGTGTTGGATACATTACAGTTCGGTGGGACCGAGGCCTCGATGGTACTGAGGTGTTGGATACATTACAATTCGGTGGGACCGAGGCCTCAATGGTACTGAGGTGTTGGATACATTACAATTCGGTGGGACCGAGGGTCCGATGGGACCGAGGGGTTGGATACATAATTACTTGTAGATGTTTACTCGTTTTATGTAACTGTGATGTGTTGCTTATGTGCGGATAGGGGTGATGTGTATATAATTCCTATATGCGCATGTGTTGGAATTCACTAAGCTTCGTGCTTACCCTTTCCCAATAAACTGTGGTTTCAGGTACGGGCGGCTCCAAGGCGTGACGAGTACACACTGGCGCGCGAGAAGAGCTGGTTGCTTTATGATTTTAATAATTAAACGTTTATTCCGCTGGTTTTAGTTTATAAAGACATTAATTATGTGTTTGCAAATGAAACGTTGGGATCATTATTGAGTTGTTATCAATGAATTGTTTATTTAAAAATTTAAATTTGCTTGTAATTTTTGGGACGTTACAACTTGGTATCAAAGCACGGCTTGAGTGAATCAAACGCATTTCGGTGTGTTTGATCTCAAATTTGCGGCTATAAAAATTTTCTTTAAAGTTTTTGGGAAATAAAACGAAGGAAAGATCCGTTTGAGAAACGGTGATTGGAGGCGCAGTGTGTACAGTCAGCCGGAGCCAATGGGGAAAGGTACAGTACTTAGTGTTTCATTGCTTTCTAGATCATAGAGTATGCATGCTAGATTGCCTGTTGTTGACACTATGCGGTATGTTGAACTGCTTGCTATTAGGAATTTATGCGAATTATGATAGGTTACTAAGTGGATGCCCTCTAGGTTGTATGCAGTAAGAGATTTATAGCCTTAGAATATTCGATTTAGTTCTATTGCGCAGCTCTTGTTTGAGTCCAACCGTGTTAGGATAGAGTCTTGTATTCGACTGTCTATTTATTTCGCATTGCATATAGTCGGGTATTCGCAAGGTCACTCGTCATAATTAGTAGGGATTCGGTAGTAGCAAGGGTAGTGGGATAAGAGGAAATTCCTAGGGAGCTAGGAAGGGTGGATGTATATATGTGCTGGTGCTGGCATATGGTTAATTATATATTTAATTGTCGTTGTATGATCGGGGTGACCGATGGTTTATTAAGTATACAATTGTGACTGTCTGATCGGGGAGACCGGTGGTTTTACATATACAGTAGTTGGATGAGTTGCCTGTTTAGGATATGTTCTTGAACTGGCATGTGTGGATTATTATATCATGTGTATAGTTTCGGCGAGAAACTACTTGGACCCTCGGGATGAGACTCGGAACGAGCGATGATAGGTGTGGAAGGTAGTAGTAGAGCTCCTACTACCGGAAGCACAAGATCAATGCTCGAGTCGGGGAAGTCACGAGGAATCCAAGGAGTTGGGCGTGAGTGTTGTTAGTGTGCGTTGTTATGTGCTAATAACGCGTTGTATTATCTACCCTGAATAGCCGTCACGAGGAGAGACAAATATAGTAGATCCACTGGTACATGTGTGTACTTGATTTGCTTGAGGTGATGATCGTTGGGGTAGTGATGAAGGTTCTAGACTAGTAGTCGTTGGAATAGAAAGACGATTCTAATATTAGTCACTTGGAGTGACGATAAGGATGATATTTGTTGTAAGCAGATCATTTCGGGCCAAGATGGAAGATTGTGCTAGAGTCATAGGCTCATAGAGCCGACTTTGATTTGAGGAAAACCCGTAAGATGATTTGATGTGTTTTCCCAACTTGCCTTAAGCGGTTTAAATGTCCGGAGGACGATAGTGGATTGGAAAGGTAGAGAGGAGCATGAGTCGAGATGTTGAATGCCGAATGAGTCATGCACAAAGTTTATTTTGAAAATAGGATTGCATTAATTAATCCTTGTGTTTCCAATCCTTATATGGACTGTGTTTTGAAACTTTGGGAAATGTTTAGCACACACACAAGATTTCGAATTATAGTTTTGAAAATGCTTGAAACCGTTTTATCACGGGAGTTGAAAACTTTGTAAAAGATTGTTTCATTTGTTTATTTTCCAACGGTTCCTTCGGGTACGATGTTATCCATGTTTTGAGGTGGTTAAGATGTGGGGTAAGTGACTACGGCTTGAGACTCTAACATTGGAACTCCTCCACATGTGTTAGAGTTGAGACGAAAAGTTACATTCCACGATGTCTGTATAAAGGCTATTTTGGTGATTTGTTTAAAATGAGTTTGGAATTCCAGTGTCGCTTAACTTTTCGTTCGAGAGTTTGTATTACTAAGTGTTTTTTTTTGCAAATAGTTCAGTGTGTGGATTGATTCATGCGTGACATAAGTGATGCATGGAGGAATTTTGGTAACATTTCATAAGGGTTGTTTAGTGCGTTTTTAGTCAGCTAAAGGTTTTATAGACATTTCCATGAAAATGCGATTTATCGACTTAGGGGTATGCATACTGGGGTAACCTTTGTTCTCGACATTTTGATGAACGAGTCGTGCATGAAAATGTTTTAGTTCTTTTTTGTCGAAATGAAAGACCATTTGATCCAAGGAGTGTTTTAATGTTGTGAACATCATGCATACGATTACAATGTGTTATATTATGGAAATATAAATGCGTAGATTTTTGACATTCGGTTAATTTAGAGTTACCGATCATTTTTTGGGAAATTAGAAAAAAAAAAAACTTTTGCTTTGGAGGAAACGAGTATTTTGAGCATTTTCGATAAATACATTTTTAAACTATAATGTTTTGATGTTATATGTCCCAAGTACGAAACTTGAGGAAGTGTTACAAGCTTGCATGCCTGCCCCCAGTTTGAGATTTTATGAGGTTTTAGTCGATATTTCCAATTAATAGAAGCGGACTGGTTTCTGTCTTCAAGTTTGAAACTTACACGAGACAGCTGTGTTTTAACAAAAATATATTTGTAAACCGTGTCATCGTTTTGTGTGACTAGCTGACGCGCGAAAAATTTGTGGCGAACCCTGTGCCACGTCATTTTATGATCAAAAAGAAGAATTTTTGAATCAATTGTCGTGAAACTTATTTTGAATTATGTGCACACCTTTGTCGGACCCTGTTTAAGGTCAAGCGGTTACTTTAAGTGCACGTCATGAGTCAATCCATACTGGAATCGAGGCGGTTCATTTTAAAGAAATTATTTATTACGCTTGCTTTTGTGTGAGTAAACTGAACTGCAATGGAACGATTTTCAACATGATTTTCCTATGTGGGACGAGCGTGTCCAGTTTTGCGTAACTATCGATCAGGTAATAGTAGTTTTATTACATACGATCTTTTGAGATGAAAATCCTGATGTTGAAAATATTTTGTAAATGATTTTGTAAACCATTTGGGGAAATGTGCTTTTAAGTGTCATGTGTCATTTCGAGAATTTTTAGGGTGTGAGTCCTTTTGGAAAACCCTTTTGTTTAACCCTTGTTGAGTCTGAGACTAAGGTTGAATTCAGAGCATTGCTTGCTTAAACTTTGTTTAAACGCATTTTCCGACTTATGGGTCTAGCAAGCGTGGAGCATTTTGCTCGGTTTTGACTTGGAGTTAGTCATGGGCTAATTGCCCGGTTTTAATGACTTGAGGTGGAGTCTTGTTGATGAATTGTTTTTTCGCACCGTTTGGCATTCTTTGCATGTTGAGTGTTTACATGTTTGGGTGAGTGAGTCAATCCGGAATAGGCACTTGTGGGTAGGCTGTTTTGCTCTGGATCCTTAGGCACGTTAGTCAGTCGCTGGTAGTGGTCGGTTGGGTATCTCGCGGTGAGGCCCCGGTGTTCAGGTGTTATAGCTTAGGCTTTCTAGTAGGTGCTAGGAGGATATAGTTGTGGGCACTTACCTGGGAGGTAGTTCCGATGTGACTTGGCTTCGTAGAGCAAGTGTGGATGATACGTCGACGGTGGAAGGTAGGTATTCCACGCGCGTTAGTACTGTAGGCCGAATAGTATCGGTTAAGGGATTGATGCCCTTTGTTATTAAGAGAATAAATGCGCATCAACCATTTTGAGGTATGTGGTATTTTTAGGTGTCGACTTTTGGGCTTGAGGCCAAACACCTTTAGTATAATCGAAGAATTGTAGCCGATTTTGAGATAATCATGGTGATGGTAGTAGTAACTCTGAAATGACCACTTGTGATGAAGGGTTATGGTGGAATGACCTACGTGTGTGTTAGTTGATTTGGTTGTAGGGGTTATCTATTTGTGTTAGTGTCTAGGATAATACCACGCTTATGTGATTCATTGTAATCGGTTGGACCGATGTTCGACGGGTGGCCGATGTTTGTTATTGTAATCGGTTGGACCGATGTTCGGCGGGTGGCCGATGATTGTTACGGTAATCGGTTGGACCGATGTTCGGCGGGTGGCCGATGTTTGTTATTGTAATCGGTGGGACCGATGTTCGGCAAGGGGTCGATGTTTTGTTAAGCATAATTTATTGAGAATCTTTGGAGTCTATTAGAATTCGTGGAAGTTAATCGACAGTTAAGGGTAGGAATGATCGTAGTCGAGTATCCTGTAGGGTATACTGTGAGCAGCTTTAGAATGGTTAGAGCTTGAAATTTGACTCGGGATGTATGGAGTGTCTAAGGTTGGGGAGTAACCGAAGTCGCTTGGCTAGAAAAGTATTCGAGAAGTTTTAGGAGGAATTTCAAGTGGACTTAGGAACCTGAGGTTGAGATGAGGGAGAACGATACGGAGCTATTCGTAGGCAGAGACTTCGAGGACGAAGTCTAATCTAAGTGGGGGAGAGTTGTAAAGCCCGTGTCCCGATTAGGTCGTTTATTATTTTTTTTATTATTTTAAATTTTATTTCGTTAAATGAACATGTTTAGCGGGAGTTAGTGAGGATGACCCTAAATGTAACTTATCGCAAAACCGTTATTTGTTTGCAAAGGCTTAGTAGTGCAAGGGCTAAAGTTGTTAATTGGGTAAAGTGGTGTATAATGTTGGCCCATGCAAATACATGTCCGAGCCCCATTTTCTTTTCTTTTTGGGTTTTGTGGTAAGCATCGAGGTAGATGAAGGGATAGCAATCAAAACAAAACAAAAAAAAGGGAACCCTACGGCTGGGAGTTGGTTTTTGGTGTGGTCGTCGGCCGAGAAGCCCCCCCTTCCCTCGTCTTCTTCTTCGCTTAGAACCAGAAACCACCGGAGAGAGAGAGTGCGAGAGAGAGAGAGAGGAACCGTGAAAAGGAGACCGGAGTTAGGCGTCGTGGTTACGCCGTTGTCGTCGTCGTTACAAGGTTAGTCGTTCCTCGTTCCTCTTTCTTCCGTTTCTTTTCTTTCCGGTGAATCAACCACCGCCGTGCGCCGTCGCTGTGGCGGCCGTGCGTGGACGGCAGGTGGTGCGTAGTGGGCTGGAATTCGGCTAGAGTAGGAGGTCGTTTCGTAGGTATCGCCGACGTCATAATCTTTAATCGTCGCCGCCGGCCGCCGCCGGCGCTGCCGGAAACAACCATTGCCGGAGGTGGCAGTGGGTGGTGCGCGGTCGAGTCCAGACCCTAGTCTCCTTGAAACCCTAACCCGTAACTTTATCGCGTTAACCCGAATCGAATAAGCCTTGAACCGTTTTTATAAATCGTAATTTTATGAAAACTCTAAGTGTGTTGTCCAGTTTTCGCGCGATCATAACTTTTCCGTCGTAACTCCGTTTGAGCCGAAACTGGTTCCCACGGTTCGAGTTCGGGGTCGGGCACGTTTTCCGTGTTTTAGCAGAAAACTGGTTCTGTCTCTAGCTGGGCGAAAAAGTGGTCGCAAGTTCGGTGATTCGTCATTTTATGTGCAAAATTCTGGAATCTGCCACTGTTTTGCGTAGACCATAACTTTCTGCTCGTAACTCGTTTTGAGGTGAAATTGGTGCCCAAAGTTCCCAAATCGAGTTGGGAAGGTTTTTCGTGTTTTGCCGAAAGTCTGATTAAGCCCGTAGCTAGGCTGTTTTGGGCTTTTTGCGCGTCTGGTCCGAAAACGGACAGTTTTTGTGGTCGTTCGTATTTAATTCATAATAAATTGTAGAAAAATCGTTAGGAGGCGTATAATATGTCCTTGAAACCCTATCTCAGAGTACTTTCTAATCATGAAATAATATTGGGAATTTTCTGGGTTTAAAGGGGTCGAAACAGGTTCCGAACAGACCTGTTTGGCAAGAGCGGAAAATGGTTTTAGTGACGGTTTAAGCGTGTGTCGTGTCATAGGGTCCGGGTCTCGTATTGACACGTTTTAACATGCGTTTAGGTGCTGGGAAGTGACCGTAATTGTGAAGCTTGAATTGTGTTATTAAGCTGGGCGCGCATTCGAGGTGAGTTCTCTCACTGTGTAGTTAGGGGTTGTATGCATGTCATAATAGTTTGTATGTACTACTGTCTTTGTGGTGTGAACTAGTTGTTTGTGGTGTGTAATATTTGATTGGTTTGAATGCTTGGTATAAATGTTTTACATTACAATTCGGTGGGACCGAGGCCTCGATGGTACTGAGGTGTTGGATACATTACAATTCGGTGGGACCGAGGCCTCGATGGTACTGAGGTGTTGGATACATTACAATTCGGTGGGACCGAGGCCTCAATGGTACTGAGGTGTTGGATACATTACAATTCGGTGGGACCGAGGGTCCGATGGGACCGAGGGGTTGGATACATAATTACTTGTAGATGTTTACTCGTTTTATGTAACTGTGATGTTGTTGCTTATGTGCGGATAGGGGTGATGTGTATATAATTCCTATATGCGCATGTGTTGGAATTCACTAAGCTTCGTGCTTACCCTTTCCAAATAAACTGTGGTTTCAGGTACGGGCGGCTCCAAGGCGTGACGAGTACACACTGGTGCGCGAGAAGAGCTGGTTGCTTTATGATTTTAATAATTAAACGTTTATTCCGCTGGTTTTAGTTTATAAAGACATTAATTATGTGTTTGCAAACGAAACGTTGGGATCATTATTGAGTTGTTATCAATGAATTGTTTATTTAAAAATTTAAATTTGCTTGTAATTTTTGGGACGTTACACATTCAAGGCTAGACTGGTTGCGAAAGGTTACACTCAAACTCAAGGGATTGATTATGATGAAACCTTCTCACCAATAGCAAAGATTAAGTCTATCAGGATATTACTTGCCATAGCTGCATTTCATGACTATGAAATATGGCAAATGGATGTAAAAACCGCTTTCCTCAATGGGAAACTTGATGAGGATGTGTACATGGCACAACCTGAAGGTTTTGTACATACCGAGTATCCAGATAAGGTGTGTAAGCTTGAAAGATCCATTTATGGACTTAAACAAGCGTCTCGTAGCTGGAATCTTTGTTTTCATGAAAAGGTCAAAGAGTTTGGATTTTCTCGAAGCAAATATGAGTCCTGCGTATATGTTAAGTCTAGTGGGAGTAATGTTGTGTTTCTAGTCTTGTATGTTGATGACATACTACTCATAGGAAACGATATTCCGATGTTGCAAGATGTAAAGGTCTGGCTCGGGAAATGTTTCGCTATGAAAGATTTGGGAAATGCAGCATACATAGTTGGAATAAGAATTTATCGAGATAGAACCAAGCGTTTAATTGGACTTAGCCAAAGTACATACTTGGATAAGATATTGAAGAAATTCAATATGAGTGAATCCAAGAAAGGGTTTTTGCCCATGCAACATGCCATAAGATTGAGCAAAGATCAATGTCCCAGCACTAGCAAAGAACAGGACAGAATGAGTCGAATTCCATATGCATCTGCTATAGGATCGATCATGTATGCCATGACATGTACTAGACCTGATGTCTCATTTGCTTTAAGCATGGTGAGTAGATATCAAGGGAACCCAGGCGAAAGTCATTGGACGGCTGTAAAGAACATTCTTAAGTATCTTCGGAGGACTAAAGATATGTTCTTAGTCTATGGTGGAAAAGATGAATTACGAGTAACAGGTTATACTGATGAGAGTTTCCAGACAGATCGGGATGATTCCTGCTCGCAGTCAGGATGGGTGTTCTTGTTGAATGGTGGGGCCGTGACTTGGAAAAGTTCCAAACAGGACACGGTGGCTGACTCCACATGTGAATCAGAATATATCGCAGCAAGTGAAGCAGCGAAAGAGGCTGCATGGTTGAAGAATTTCATAGGTGATCTGGGCGTTGTACCAAGCATCAATGAACCCATTGAAATCTTCTGTGATAACGAAGGTGCAGTCGCATTGACTAAAGAACCTAAAGACCATGGGAAGTCAAAGCACATAGAGAGGAGTATCAACTTGTGCGACAAAAGGTTGCGGAAAAACAGATCGTGGTGAGTAGAGTGCCAACTGAAGAGAATCTGGCGGATCCTTTCACGAAAGCATTAACTCGACCCAAACATGAGTATCATACTGAAGCCATAGGTGTTAGAATTATCAATATATCTTGAATGTTTAGTTGTTAGTTTGATGTATTAAAAACGTAATAAATTGTATTTGATTTGGAGATTATTATATGGAGATTATAATATATGCTGGATTACGTCCATTTACATTTAATTTATTATTGTTTCGTTTTGCATGTTTAGAACCAACTTCCTGAGTATTAATTTACTTAAACCTCCACAGTCAGTCATACTCCTGGAAGTAAGTAGTGATTCAAGACTGTCATGGAGTGTTAGAAGCATAAAGAATGCAACTAACGCTCATGAGTACCTAATGGTGATTTGGGTATTGGAAAGACCCTCACTCAAAAGTTTACTTCGTGGATTAAGTCAGAGTAATTTTGAGATGATAATATTTTATGTTCTTCAAACAGAGATGCATAGAGTTTTGCTCTAGGATTCTGTTATGCTTTGGTGTGCTCCAACGTTGACCGTGACTGGCAGTTATACAGGGTATGTCCATGTATAATATGATGAATAGAAATGAACGGTGTAGTCAATGTTTATTTGTTCCTTCTGCCTAAACAGGAGAAGCGATATCCATGGGCCCCTCGATGATTTTGTGTTGACACTAAGTGTTTGGCCAAACCCTGAGTAGAATTGATGTGTTCAATTGAATAGTCTGATGAATTCAACACATATCGGAAATCGGGAAACATAATCTTGATCCATGAGATAGACATTTATCCATGTCTCAGGTTCACATGATATCTTGTAGAACAAAGGAACATTAAATCACTTATCTTAGGACCGAATCTTTATCAGAGTTCGGCAGCTGCATTGGATGGCTTGCTCTCTGCTGATTATTTGAAAGCGTTAAACCAAATTGAGTTAATAACTTGTCCAAGTGGGAGACTGTTAGATATACTGTCCAGAGTCATTAACTATTGGTAATATTTCTAATAACAGCAGGGTCCTTTTGGGTTGCCCTTAAGACCCAAATAAACAATCAGAAGAATGAAAGGGAATTAATGTAGTTAGGTTATTAATTTGTCATTTGATGATAAATTAATTACAAGCTACAATATAATTAATTAGATTAATTATAGGGACTAAATGATAACTTGTTAAAATAGTTTTTATCAAGCTTATCTGTTCAAGGGGCTACATGTAAATAAGGAGGTTATAAATAAGATGCTAGGGATCAAACCCTAGGAAGATTTTTGGTGTGATCTCTCTCTCTCTCTCACAAGGCCGTAGCCTCCCCTCTCCGCCCTCCCAAAATCGTAAACCCTTCCAAGGGTTTAGGTTTAAAGCTTCAATCTTGATTGTTTGTTTGGTGTCCTTAAGTGTGAGCCACTAGAGGGATTCACACTATTGATCCTTGACATCCAAGAAGCAAGAACAAGGTTTAATTCATCTTTGTGTTTTCGACAATCACAAGAAACAAGTAAGTGTTCTTGATTCTTTCTATTGTTGTTAATCATCTAGAACGTATGCATCTTTATAAGTTGTTTATTAGTATTGCCATGGATGATTCAATTTTAAATATGCTTCCGTTGCCTATAACATGTGGTAGTACGGTTTAACAAAACCTTTCACTTTAGGCATATGCATAGCACGGATATTATCCTGCTCCCCCTCAAGACATACATGGGGATTGACTTGCTCCCCCTCGGAGTGAGAGTGTTATTTACTTGGGAGTGATCAGAAAATTTAGACTTTTAAGAAAAACAGGGTGAAGCTTCCCCTCGGATTTTGTTGAGGTTGTTGATCCGCCATGGAATATCTGTAAAAGATCCAAAGTTAGTAAACAAGACGGATAAACAAGTTACGGCGCGTACCTTTGCTGTAAATGGATCAATCTGAGACAGATTGAGGACTGGCAGTAGGAAAACATGTACTGGATAGACAGAACAGGGGTGTCCGGACAACACACTGGAAGTGCAAAGCTTACCGGACAAACCCAACTATCCGGACAACGAAGGATTCCGGATGAATTGAATTTTTTTTTCGGATAGGGACCTGTTAAATCCAGATCCGTGCAACGATTATGTTTGTGAATAGGCAAATAAGAACAGTTGATATGATTCACAAAGGCTGCCCACTTAGCTATTGATTTAGAGAGAATTACAGTGTAAAGCAGAAAAGCTAAATGAGACAACTAGCTAATTTTCTATGCTAATTGCACTTTAAATATGCTGGGCCCGTGGTTAACAAGTCCACGACCCGTTCACTATGGACTAACTTTAAACAATTACAATTCAAACCCTTGAACTTAAAATCAACATAAATTCTACCCTAACAATCTCCCCCTTTGATTTGAAGTTCAAGTTCGAGCTCGATCTCTTGCCAGTTGAATACGTATCGTTTGCGCAACGCGAAGTGAACCTCGAAGAATCTGATGGCGCGGCGGTAGTCGAGACATTCTTCAACCATATCCAAAGCAGTCTGAGCAGTTCTTTCATTCAGATTGGGTACATAGGATACCTTTGGATTTTCGGATTCGTGCTTGATGATCTTCCGAAGAGCGTCTTGAACTTTGAGCAATGTGCCGTCGCAAAATCGATCTACCTGACTGAACCTCATAAACTTCTTTTCTTTCTGAGCGTTGAGGAAGACGATCCCAAATTCCGGTTGAAGCGGCATTGCATTCTCGGGATACATTGACAGTTCAGGAGCTTTCAGATTCGGTTTGAGCAGATTTACCTTCTTCGCTCGGTTCTCGATTGCCATTTGAAAGTCCGTAAGATAAGAGATCATAATAGAACGGACGAGGAATCGACGAACCGCTTCGAGCGCCTTTGTTACAGCAAGCGGTCGGATGGTTCTGGTGCGAAGATCTCTCAGAATAACCAGGAGGTCGAACGGATGGAGATGCTTAAAGTCAGCTTCAGAAAAAATCCATTCTTTTCCGTCTTCACGTCGAACAGTGAACACGGGAAAGACGATCTTCATAATTCGGTTTGACTGAATCTTTAGCACCTCTGAATTTTATGTTTGGTTCGAACCTGGTCTCTCAGGAGACACCGCTTCATGGCTTCTACGTATCGGAGTTGGCGTGCTGGATCAGGACTGTAGATGCCAAGACAGAAGGTCGGCTCAATCGGGCGAATTCTGTGTACAAACAGCTTCTTCAGAGATTCCTCCAGATGAGGCATGACGACCTTGATCTTCTCCCAACGGTTTTGATGCTGAGGAGGGGAGAAAGATCAGGAGCTGTCGTTTGCTGAGGAGATGTCGGGATTTCTGCATTTGAGCTTTCGGGTTGATCTGAAGTCGTAGCGGGTTAAGTCGAGTGAACGGGAGGCGTACCATAGAAATTCTGAAGTAGAAGCTGGTCGTAATCAACGTTGTCGTCTTCATCAGTGGGAAACACCAGGTTTACTTCGAAGTTTACGGCTCTGGCAGCTTTTTCGTACCATGCGTCTTCGGTTTCCGGGTTGGTTTCACATGCAGGATCAATCATGGTGAGCGTCGGCATGTCTGATGGTTCTTGTGCGACCAATTCTTGTGTTGTACCCTCGGGCTTTTCAACCGTTGGGGCTTCGTCATCTGAAATATCAATGTCGATGACCATTTGTGCTAATGGCAACTCGGCTTTGGGTGTTTCTGTTGAAGTTGCCGCAGTTGGGGGTTCCTGATGAACCACAGTTGTAGTTTCGGCAGTCATGATCTGGGCGGTCTTGGTTTGGCGTAGACGCTTCTCCCCCTCACGGTGATCAGGATCATCCTGGTCATCGTGCTTGCGTTTGAGACTGCCGGCTTGACTCTTACAGGTGTCTTCTAGTGAGCGAACCCTCTCAGACAGTGTGGCAAGCGCTTTGTTGTAGTCGTTGAGGGTCGAGTCAATGGAGTCAAGGCGTGACGTGATGGACGAAGATGGAGCAGTGACCTGTGATCGGAGAACGGAGATCATGTCTGCTTCAGTCGAGGCGGTGGAGTCGGATTCCTGGAGCAGTTGGGCTAAGAGCATCGTCTTTAAGGTATCCACCGAATAGATAGGTTGAGCAAATGTCGGTGGATGTGGTGGTGCGGTTTCGGCGTCAACGGACTTTGCTTTGCCTTTGATGGCTTTGGCGGTCTCGTCGGTGACATGTTGTTCCAGTGCCTCGCGGACAGTCTTGAGGGTGCTGTCCAGGGACCCTTCGACACATAGTCGGGGTGAATAACTCCGGGACCACTTAGGTTACCCGTTGAGGCGTCTACCACGGGGGTAGAGCCACCTACGTTCACAGTTGGCGTGATGTTAGCTGTGGTAGGATTTCCCGCCGATCCTTGTGTTCCACCAAGAGGTGAAGACACTACGGTGGTTCCGGTCGAGCCACGAAGAGTCTCGACTTGGTGTTGCTCAGCTTCGAGTGTCCTAGCCGAAGAATGTTCAATGTCAAAAGGCTCTAGACTCGATGGTGCACGAAATGAAGGCGAGACCGGGGGCTGCTGGTCTCTTATTTCAACACCAACACTCTCCGAATGAGAGACCGGTGGAAGTTGTGCTTGTTCCCCGTGTAATATTGAAACATCCATCTGTCGTGAGACGGATGAGTGGATAAGGGGGTCGTGCAATTGCTCCGCTGGGTCCACGGAGTCTTCTTCAATACCCCGTCCCAACATATGAGACGGTGTAGTAGATGTGGCTACCCGGATATCGCTCGTTTGGGGTTGCTCAGGAGCCTCGTTATCTTTACGGCTCAATCTTTCCTGGTTCAACTTTGAACGCAGTTCTCTCCGGCTCACATGTCCTAACTCCTCTACTTGTTCTCCCTCAGATGTCCTAATAGGTTTGGTTCCAGTATGTGGAGGTGAGTCAAGTGGGATTCCAAAGGTAAAATCAGGGTTGGGTCCAATGACGGGAGGTATTTGCCTCAGGCGTACGTTTTGATCGGTATCGGAGTCCGTGGAGTCAGATTCCACGTCTTCAACATGTGTATTGGGAGATGGGGGTTCGGTGATGTATGGCTCGGTCGAGTGATGTAGTATTGGTTTAGAGGATGGACCGGCTTGGGCTGAGCTGGAACCGGGTTGCGATTCCACTGCACCACCTACTCTCGTTCCCTTTTCTCTCACAACTATAGTTCCCCACCCGACAGCACCTGCTTGTCGGGCCCTTCCACCTCTCACTCTCGGACCCTCACGTCTCTCGGGTCTAAGTCCCTGGGCAGGTCCCTCCGGCGCTGGCTGGACCATGGGATTACCTAACGCTTCCCTATATGCTACTACCCCTGGTGCAGTGGGATCGGCGATGGCTAGTAGTGGTTCAGGGATGGGCATTACTACCGTATCAGATGGATTGCGGATAACCATGAATTGTAAGTGGTGATGGGACAAACCGGATGGTTCAGGCGACGAGGAATGGCAGGATTCGCGTCCATGTGTTGACGCACAGCTAGCGAAAGGAAACGCGGATACGGAAGAAATTTCTTCTGTTTGGAACCTCCGATTTGGCAAATCGCCACGACGAGCTCCCTCCAGATAATCATCGCAAAGTCTATGTGGCGGTTGTAGCACACAGCATGAACTAGGAGCAGGAAGTCGCCGGTGCACTGATCAATGCCTCTCCATCCCGATGAAAGGCAGCGTTTTAGGATTGTAAAAAGTGTGTACCATATCGGAGCGAGGTACTTGCGATTGAAAGCAGATGGCCGGTTGAGGTCATGATTGTATCCAAGGGAGCGGATTTGAGCGCAAAGCGTGTCATCATTTACGGCAGGATCCTACCGTTCATGATTGTTGGCGGTGGCCTCCGGAAGAGACAGAAGGCGGCGGAACGAGTCCGGCGTGAGTGTGATAGGTTGGTTGTCGATCAGAGCGGTGATTGACTGCGAGTTTCCGGCTGTGACGACTCGGGGGGTGAGCCATACCTGTAGAGCGTACAGGACTGGGACGTCGGCTGTGCTGGTGAGGGCCTCACGGAGAGGGTGATTCGTGAGAATGTCCAAAAGCACTCGATGAAGTGGTTGGGGCCTGAACAAGGTCGTGTCCAGGTGGTGATTATTGGACTCCAGTTCAGTGCCATGGTCAGGGTGTACCAGGGCAGCGTCGGCTTCCTCATTCATGATGTCCTCCTCTTGAGGGATTTGCGCTTGAGGAGGGGGTTGTTGGTCCCCTGGTTGTTCGTGAGGGTGTTGATGTTTATCCGCCATAGATAATCTGTAGAAAAACAGCACAGTTAGTGATTGAGTCGGATAAACAAATGTCGGTGCGTACCTTCGACGGGATTGGCTCAATCTGAGACAGATCGAGGACTGGCAGTGACAAAGCAGGTACGTAAAGGACACAACAGCAGGAGTGTCCGGATAAAAGGGCCAAGGTGTCCGGACAAAACATGGTGTCCGGATAACACATGGTGTCCGGATAAGGTAAGCAAGTGTCCGGATAAAATGGGATTATCCGAAAATGGCCGGACAACATGATTGTCCGGGTGGTCAAGGAGTCCGATTGAAGAAGGTTTCCGAGTGCACTACTTTTCCGGTAATCATTAAAATCCGGACACCAAACTACCCGGTAGTTGAACTTACCGGAAACCCTAAGGTTTCCGGACAACTAGGTTTCTGGTAGTTGAGTATGTCCGGATGAAACATCATAGCTATGAGTGTGTCCGGACACGACAAGTATGTCCGGACGAAACACCAAATCACCAATCGTGCAGATTGCAGTGCGAGTCTGTTATTAGAGCATTTGCAAGTATTGGGTATCATTCTAGACCACACAAGGAAAGATAATCCTAGCAAAAACAATTCTATGGAACCCTAAATCGGCGAAACTCACAAGTGAGTGTCGGATTCCGTGAACCCGACCAAATCAGGGGTCGGGTTGTAGTGTGGTGTGAACGAAACTCGAATGAACGTGTTCGAGAAAGAGTGGCGAGCATCATACCTGAAGTGGTGAGTGAACACGAGTGCAAATCGGGAGTTCGTGAGTTGTCCGAGCGAGAGATAGAGAGACCGTGGGGTTTAGGGTTTTAGCCGTCGTCCGGATAAGTAAACATAAAGATATTGAAACCGTAAATCTAAATCAGAAGAGTCAGCATTCGATGAAGATGCATTATTTGGATTTACTGTGGCTTGTGCAGATCCCGAACTCGAGGGTCCGGAAGCTAGCACTCCAGTTAAACCGGGTTCTGAACTGAGTTGTTCAGAAGCCAAATCTGCGGCTTCGTCGAATGTCACGTTTATGCTTTCAACAACGGATTTGGTCCATTTATTGTAAACGCGATACGCCTTAGCCTGCATGGAGTATCCGATGAAAACTCCTTCGTCCGCCTTGGGGCTGAATTTCCCGAGATCATCCTTGTCGTTTAGCACATAGCAAGTGCATCCAAATGCATGGAAGTAGCCGATGGTTGGAACGTGATTATTCATGATCTCGTACGGTGTTTTGTTGAACCGCTTGAGAAGTATAGAGCGGTTTTGCGTATAGCATGCCGTAGACACCGCCTCAGCCCAGAGATACAGCGGTAGATTTGCTTGGGATATCATCGTTCGAGCAGCTTCAACGAGGGTACGGTTTCGTCTTTCCACTACTCCGTTTTGTTGTGGAGTGCGTGCTACAGAGAAGGTGTGTGTGATGCCCACTGTTCGTAGATAGTCATCCACCTTTTGATTCTTGAACTCCGTCCCGTTGTCAGTTCTGATGGACTGAACGTGTTAAAGCTTGTTTTGCTGGACAGTCTTCAGGTGATCAATGATGAGCTCCGGAGTTTCGTCCTTCGAGCGTAAGAACCTCACACAAGTGTAGCGCGAGTAGCCGTCCACCATTACAAGCACGTATTTGCGTTTATTGATACTCGGAACACGCATTGGACCACATAAATCCATATGAATTAGTTCGAGAGTCCGGGTCGTGCTCGGAGTTGCCTTCGGCGGATGTGATGCGCGCTTCATCTTTCCCTTTTCGCATGCTCCACAAAGACGGTTCTGACGTGTTTGCCTAGCACCAGTTGATTGATACTTCTGAAGTAGAGGTGCGAAAGACGTCTATGCCAGAGCCAAACTTGGTCGGAGACGGCCTTTGACAAGAGACATACCGGTTTATCTGTCTTGAGAGCGGCAAGGTCAATGGTGTAGAGATTGGTCTTGCGAGTTCCAACCAGAAGTTCCTCTCCGTCGTTGTTGAGGATTCTACACCTTGTGGCTTTAAAGCTAACATCGAGGTCCTTGTCACAGAATTGACCGATGCTGAATAGATTGTTGCATAATCCTGCGACGTGGGATACCTTCTTGATTGTTATCTTGTCTTGTACGATGTCGCCGTAGCCCACGATCGGCAACTTCTCGTTATTTCCAAATCTAACGTCTCCGCAGTATTCTTCCTTGTAATTCGTGAGAAGCTCCCTTCTTCCGGTCATGTGATTGGAGCATCCAGAGTCTAAGTACCACACATTACCGTTCTGCAAAACAAGATTAGTGACGTTTAGGTACCCAAATTTGTTTGGGTCCTGGGGGGTTAGATTTGGCACTGCTGGGGGATATCTGCTTTGACTCGTCTTTCCCTTTAGATGTAGATTTTACACTGTTGGAGGGAACTGGTTTTGGCACTTGTTGCCTCTTGGGTGCAGAATTTACACCTTTTAGAGGAACAGATTTTGGGGCAGATTTCCACTTGGGTGCCGGTTTAACCTCGGTAGGAGCAGCCCGTGTAGGAATGGGTCGGGTCTCCCGTTGTGGTTTAACCGTTTGATTGAAACCCCTTTTGAAATGATGTTGTTGCTTGTTATTATGGGGTTTGCGCTTATGAAATAGGTTACCAACAAAGTAAGGCGCATACCAATCATTATTGTGAATATCATCAAAAGTATTCCAACCACAATTAGAACAACACAAACAATCATGCAATAACTGAATCAATTGATTAAGAGAGTTAATTTTAACGGGAAAAGAGACATCAAAATGGTTCCAATGATTCCAAGCATAATTGTCTTTGTCTATTCTAGAATTGAAAAACGGTGGGGAAGACTTTGACGCATCCTTCTTGACTGGTTCCCTCTTTAGCCACTTTGGTGTTTCTTTATTAGCACGACCATTTTTATCTGAAACAGCAGGGACAGTATGATCAGTGACTTTTGAGGAAGCAGGAGTCTTAGTGGTCGGTCGTTCGGTCTTTTGCTTCGGTTGTGACTGTTTTTGAGGATTGGAAACATTTTGAAGAATCTTGGTCACAACCGGAGTCTTAGGTCGAGAACAGTCTCCCTTTAGAAAATTGACCGGACGATTAACCACTGGAGACAAAAAGTCAGGTTGACTTGGAGAAACAGTAGTGTTGGCAGTCAATGGTCCGGTAGCGTGCCTTGGCTGTGATTGCCTTTTAGGAACAGGTTTCGAGGTTGGTTTTGACTGGGAAATCTTGATCACAGCTGAGGACTTTGTTTTAGAACAGCTTTCTTTTTAAGAACTAACCGGAGGATTGACCACGGGAGAAAAGTCAGTGTGACTTGGAAGAGGTTTGTCGAAGGGAAACGAATCAAACTCTTCATCACTGTTACCTTCGGAATTCATGTACTCTGAAAAATCTATTTTTGGAATATCCGGAATGGGATCATGAGTGGAAGGCGAGGAACATTTTGTGCCTTCGGTTGTGTGCTTTGGGGAATTTGGTGCGGAAGCGTATGAAAAATCAGAATTTAAATTCCTTTTAAAACACTCATCTTGAGAAATTTCGTTTTCTTGCAAAGAAATATTGCCGATGAAGGCTTTACACGAGGATATGTCAGATGAGTTAGAGGAAAGTTCAGGTGAAAATTTCTTCGCAGTTTGGAGCAAGTCAAGCTGCACTCGGAGTTGACTATTTATCAGATGCTCTTTCATCGTTTCTCTTGTCATTTCAGACAGTTTTGATGAGAGCGTATTGATTTCCCACTGAATTTTTTCCTTTTCCTCACTTGACATACCGTCGGTATTCTCAGATTTGAGTGTCTCGATCTCAGAGATGAGCACTTGCTTTTCGTTTTGAAAAATGGACCTTTCTTTCTCAATTGACTCCTCCAACTCGACAATTTTTGCTTCCAAGATGAGAGGAGGAACATAGAGTTTAAACTCATCCATCTCAGTCTTGGTTGCTGGTGTTACATCCTCATCCTTCTTGGAGGAATCCTTGGGTGTAGCTACCTTGTAGGGGTCGAAGTAGTCATTGGAAAGATACTTTTTGTTCTTTTGATATGAGTAGTTTAAAGGTTCATAACAAAATGGAAGTTGAATTCCTCGTTTGTGTGTGCGTTTATGTTCCTCGGTTTCCTCCTCCTTTTCTGGTTCAAGAGGACCAGTCCATTGAATTGCGTACTCTGGATAATTTTTATCCAATCCATAGCAAGCGAAATCATACAGAGTGGGGACTTGATACCTTCCCTTTTTCAGATAATGTGGGTTATCATATCCGATTCCCCATTCTTTGTTAAAGTATGTGAACTCTTTGGGTTTGTTCAAAAAAATGGTTTGATCAGTTTGACCCCTTTTGTGGAGTTTGGTTTCAAGATCTAAAATTTTAGCTACATACTCCTTGTGTTGAATTTGAAGAGAAGAACATTGATAAGTAATGTCTTCTTTCTCATTCAAGCATTGATCAAACTGACGTTGGAGATCAGATAATCTGGCCCTTAAGTCTTTAGGTGCTAATGAAATAATTTTGCATCTGTCTTTTAAATCAGCATTTTCAGACTTATACTTCTCAGTTAATTTCATTTGAACATTAAGCCTTTCAGTTATTGACGTAATTTCAAGCTTTTGTTCTTCATTTGTGGCTTTGATGGAGTTTGCCTTTTCTGTGATGGTTTGCAGTTGAAGTATGAAGTTTTGTAAGCAAGAGTCACATACCTGATTTGCTGTTGCCTTGTCTTCATCCGTAGACGATTGATATCCCATGAAAGCATCAGCACCTTCATAATCTTCCTCATCATCAGATCTCCCTAGCCAGTACTCATTTTCAGCGAACATTACCTCCCCAACCTCTTTCTGTCTGGGCAGTGCAAGTTTGGCCTCATAATAGTGAGAGTTCTTCACAGTGGGTTGACGGCAGTCTTTAGCGAAGTGACCGACTTTCCTGCAGTTGTAGCATTTCACAGGTTCATCTCGCTTCTTCCGGTCACCTTTCTCTATCTTCTCCTTCTTCTCAGATCTATCTTGCTCTTCTACCTCTTCTTTCCTTCATACCGGTCCTTATAGTCGTGACGCTTATTAGATGAGGTGGAGTAGCGTTGACTATTGGAAGACGGCTTCTTGTAAAACTTTTGTTGTTGAAAGGATTTAGTCAGAAGGGCAATAGCTTTCATTAAGTCTGATGCTTCATCATCTTCATCATCACCGTCTTTCTTGTCTTCATGTTCTGATTCGGAGGAGCTTTGCTGTGGACCGCGTCTGGATTGACTGTTTGAAGATTTTCCTTGTTTGGAAGTGATGAGGACAATTGGATCAGCAGAGGGTTTTGGCTCATTCTTCTTCTCTCCCAGAAGCTCATTCACTTCATCTTCGTCTTGGATAAGTGTCTCATACAGTTCATTGATGCTAATGTTCTCTATCAAGTTGTTGTACTTGACATGAGAAGCATACACTTTCCATTCAGGTAGCAAGTTGTTGAGGAACTTTAGCGCATTCTCAGTATTGGAACGAACAATTTTATTCCTGTTCAGTTCATTGAGGAGTAGACAAAAACGTTCATAGATCTGGGTAAGGGATTCACCGTTGCGCTGCTTGAACCCATCGAACTTGGTTATCACACTATTTATCTTCAGCTGATTTCCTACAACACTCCCACGCATCATCTTGGCTACCTGGTCCCACATGCCCTTAGCCGTATCTTTGTAACTATCTATGGCAGTGTAGATGGAATTAGGAAGAGCCTGAATCAGATATCTCTTTGCATGCTTTTCACCTTCAGTCATGCCTCTTTCAAATTATGTCATCTCAGCAAGAGTCTTCTTCTCACGTCTAGCTAATGCAGTTGCTGTTGCAGGTATGTCCTTCATTGGGTCGGCAATTGGGCCATGATCCAGAGCTCTCTTGATGTACTCATAGTTGTCCTTGGACTATATGAAGATCATAAACTTGTCTCGCCATTGGCTGTACTCGTTCGGGTAGAGACATGGTGGCTTGGTGTCGGTGCCAATTGCGAGAGCATCACGAGAAGTAGACATCTTCGGTTGCAACGGAGTGATCGTCGGACGTGTAGATTGATTCAAAGAGAAAAACTAACGCAAGGCACTACGAGTGGAGTCCTAACGCAGGTTCTATATCCGTGATTTGAACTAAAATGGTCTTACTGGATAGGAATCCAAATAAGATTGTGATCAGAAAGTGTCCAGATCAGATCAGATAGTATTCAGTTAAAAAATGCAAAAGAGTCCGGAAAGAAATAGAGAGTCCGGACAGATGGAGTTTTCCGGATAACTGAGGTTACCGGATGTCAAAGGTGTCCGGATGAATTAAAACAAATCTAACCGGATGATGTGAGTTTCCGGATGACTCAGGATTCCGGATAACAAGGATGTCCGGAAACACGGATGTCCGGGGAAAAATTATGACCGGAAACTTTGAGTTTCCGGAAACAAGATTTACCCGGATAAACTGAGTTTGAAATACTTACCCGGAAAAGAGACTTACCTGGAAAGGAGACTTACCCGGAAAGGAGACTTACCCGGAAAGGAGACTTACCCGGAAAGGAGGAGGAGTCCGGATGAGTTTTAACACAGACGTCCGGACAAGTTTGACTTATCCGGAAACCACGGCTGAGTTACCCGGACTATGCGGCTGTCTTCTCCAAATCGATTGATTTTCGATTAGGGTTTCTCCAAAACGTTCCTGAATGATTAGTAGCAATGCCTAACACAAAAATAGCACTAAACCAATCGATTTTAGGGCAAAAACAACACCTTTTGATTGCAGAAATTCAATCTTTGATTAAGAACACTACAAAAAGTTTTGAACTTGATTTGCAAAATTGACCAATCAAACGAACGAATTAAGTTGTGAAACTTTGCAGAATTACTTATAAGTATGATGCTAACACAACCTAACAAACGAATTTGAACAATTTAAGCAGAATCACAGATTTGAAAAATCAAGAAAAAGTCAGACGTGAAACAGTCAAACTAACCAGAAATCAATGATTGAGACTTTGAATCGAATCCGTCCGTCTGCTCTGATACCAATTGTTGAATCTAGATCCGTGCAACGATTATGTTTGTGAAAAAGTAAATAAGAACAGTTGATATGATTCACAAAGGCTTCCCACTTAGCTATTGATTTAGAGAGAATTACAGTGTAAAGCCGAAAAGCTAAATTAGACAACTAGCTAATTTTCTAAGATAATTGCACTTTTAATACGTTGGGCCCGTGGTAACAAGCCCACGACCCGTTCACAATGGACTAAGATTAATCTATTACAAATTAACGCTTGAACTTTAAATCAACACATATTTTACCCTAACATTACCAGAATTCAATAGGAAGGCTTTGAATCGAATCCGTTTTTTCTGCTCTGATACCAATTGTTAGTTCCAGATCCGTGCAACGATTATGAAATCAAACAGATAAGCAATAGTGTATAATGATTTCAACTGGTCATCCCTGTATTATGCTTTCAAAGTATAGAGAATTACAATACGAGTAGGAAAGCAAATGAGACAACTAGCCTATTTTCTAAGGCTAAGCTATCTACATATATGGCGGGCCCGTGGTTAACAAGCCCACGGCCTGTTCACTAATAAGGCTCAAAATAAAGAATTACAGTTTAAACCCTGAACTTTAAATCAACATAAATTGACCCTAACAATAGCGATGGCACTAGTGCTGTCACAATAGATTGGAATCTTCGAGAGCTGAAGATCATAGTCCAGTAGTTGATTTCTCATCCACAAGACCTGAGAACAACAGCTTCCAGCAGCTACGTATTCAACTTCAGCGGTGGAGGTGGACACTGACTTTTGCTTTTTACTTGTCCAACTCACCAGCTTTCCACCCAGGAGCTGACAGCCTCCTGTGGTGCTTTTCCTATCCAATTTGCAACCATGCACGAGGAGCTTGCTTGAAGCCGTAAAGTGCCTTTCTCACACGCTGAACATAAGCACTCTTTGGCGTATGAGTGTTGAGGTAGACCAGTGACTAACTCTTTAGAAGAAAGAGTATTCAGTGTCTTGAAGTTGATATGAGAGAGCCTCTTATGCCATAGCCAGTTGACATCAGATGAGGCTTTTGAGAAGAAACAGGAGTTCTCAGTGGTTGTTGAGTCCATGTTTATAACGTAAACATTTTCCAAACGATAACCGCTGAGAACTATCTTCTCCTTTTTGTCAGCGACAAAGCAGGATTCCTTAGTAAAGATTACTTTGTTATCCATTTCGCAAAGCTAACTGATGCTTAGAAGATTATGCTTCAGCCCTTCAACATATGCGACTCTTCTGAAGGTTGTTGTGCCATTAGAGAGTACACCAAACCCTCGGGTATGTCCTTTTCCGTTTCCACCAAAAGTTATAGAGGGACCCTTTTCTTCCTGATATTCAGTGAGCAGGTTCTTCTTACCAGTCATGTGTCTAGAGAATCCGCTATCGAGATACCAGATACCCTTCTTAAACTGCAAACAAAGGAGGATTAGTTTTACTTGGGCACCCATTTCATCATGTGTACACACTTGTCAGTGGAGGTAGATGGAATGGAAGGTTCAGCATTCTTCGCAGCATTTGAAGATTCAGCTTTATCAGTCTTCACTTTGGTTAATTTCTTAACCTCAGTGGTCTTCTTTGCCTTGGGGGCAATAATCTACACCTTAGCTATCTTTTCAGCTTTGGTGGCTGTAGGGCACTTACTAGCAATATGATTCGTAAGTCTACAGTGATAACATTTCCTATAACTAAAAGTAGTTCTAGGACCATTTGCATGCTTAGTCGTTAGTTTTAAATGAGCAGGGCTAGCACAAAGTATACCTTTGGCATTGGAAATGAGAGGAACTTTCAGTTCTTCAGATTTCTTACCAGTTATATCCACTTTAAGTCTAAGAGTAGATCGTTGAATAAATCCAGGGATCTTGTTCTTAGAAGTAGAGGGATAAGTCACTAAAGCTTTAGGAGCATTCAGCTTAGATACACAAGTACCCTTCTGAGGTTTTTGGTTAAAAGCAATTCATTTACCTTTGTCTTTAGAGACTGAGGTAGGTTTTGGATAAACCATTTTCTCTTTACCTTTCGAAGTTAAGGTAGAGATTTCCTCAGGGATAGGAGGTTTTGAAGAGGAACACTGAGATGAGAAAGTGTCAGGGATTGAGGATACGAACATTCCAAATTAAGCATAGAACGGTCTGTGGTTGGTTCTAGAGTATCACCTTTGTAACCAATACCACGTTTATCACTCAGGGGAATCTGAGACGTAATTATCTCAGTGATCGTTGTTGAGGATTTATACCATCCATCAACAATATCTTTTTCAGCTTTTAATGCAGCGATAGCTTCTTCGCGCTCGATTTTGACTAGCTGATTTAAATGAACTTGATCTTTAAAATCTTCTTCAATTTTAGAAAGCTTTTCTATTTGAATACAAACACACGATTTTTACTTTTCTAAATTGTTTATTGATAAATCTCAAAACAATTTACAACTTGTTGCGGAACAAGATTAAGGATTAACCTAATCTAAACAAGTTAAGAACACTAAGTTTCTTGCACTAGAATAAAGACAGAAATGAGATAAGGAAATTACGAGTAATAACCTAACACACAGTAGTAAGGAAGAAGAAGATGGCCCGAGCACTTCATTTCTGAAGTAGGGTTCTTCTTATATACTGCATGCATTTAATGCATGGCAGTATTGCTTTACACGTGGCAGCAGCTGAGTGGTTGAATGTCATTGACCTTTGTAGACAACCTTAGTAGCCGCATGGTGCACAGTGTAGAATCAGAGTTTGTTGTACGATCATAGACAAAAGGGATGTCCGTTCTGACAGTTCGTACGGAGACGTGCAAGGGAGGTAAGACAATAGTACTTTGTAAGGAGACTTCATGATCAGCTTTCGTTGAATCAGTACTTTATCAGCGAATGATAAATCTCAGTGATTGCTAAAGTCTTCTACTTGATACTTCACGTTGAATGGACAATTCTGTGACTTCGCTGATATCCGCATCAGTTCATTAGTAGACTTGTCGCTGGTTCTTGGGCTTGATCTTCGACTTCAGCGTAGAACCTTTGTTTGACGTGAAACTTGTCTTCAGGGATCATAAGTAAACAACTAAACTATCAGCGATCATCACAGAGACTGAACAGGTTCAGAGCTATTGGATGAACAATGTTCGCTGAATGTCTTAATCTAAAGAGCGAGAGTTCCTATCAGCGGTACTGTAAAGTCTTAGTACTTATCAGCGATAGTGAAACTCTAATACATATTGTTTACTTATAATTTTCACTAAGTGTTAAAGAGAGGGTCATTATCAAATCACTGAGGGTTTGGATCAACATGAACCTCTACGGTCCTAGTATGGATTGATTCATGACATGCACGTAAAGTAACTGCCCGCTTTAAATGGTGTGCAATAAAAAGTTTCGTACGTACTTCAAAAGAAGTTTGAACAGCGTTCGACTCCAAAATTCCTTTCAACCATAAAATGGCATGGAACAAGGTTTACCAACCAAAATCTGCGCGTGTCAGTTTATTTTACAAAAACGATGAAACGATTTATAAATACACTTTGGTCAAAACATAAAATGACTCGTGTCAGTTCCAAGTTTAAAAACAAAACCAATACGTTTCCATCATTCGAAGATATCGACTAAAACATCATGAGGGAACCTCAAATTGGGGTAGGCATGCAAGCTTGTAACACTTTCCTAGTAGTTTTATTGAAACGAAATAACATGCATTAAATAGTTCACGACAAAATTTCAAAAGATGAAATTCTTTAAATCAATTTCCAAAATTTTCTCAATCGGTCATATAATGACACTTGAGTAAAACGTTTCTGACGAGGCTCGCACACCTCAACGTGTTTTCCAAAACATAGGAGAAAATAAGTGATTGCAATTTGTTGACACCAAAAAGGGGTTCAAATCAACTCCCGACATTGGATCATACAAACAGTGCGCATTAATGTTCAAAACATGAACAGCTCCACGCACTCTAGGTTTAGGCAAATAACTTTCCAAAATCTCCATCACGGAGCATTTACATCAAAAGTTTCGCATTCATAGTATAAAATGTTAAAACGTAAATGCTTAAAAGTTTATTTGTTAAGAATTCCCAAAATACACATTTTCTCCAAAACCAAAAAGGTTTACAATTTTTTCAAAATGTTCATCGAACCAAATTGACCAAATGTCAACGACTCACACATTTGCGTTTTCAAAAAGTAACGTATTGTGAACTACGCATGATTCCCACAACACTAAAGCATACGTTGACCAAATGGTCTTCATTTATACAATGTGATAACAAAACGTTTTCATGCACGACTCGTTTAACAAAGTGTTGAGAAGCAATGGTTACCAAGCTATGCATACCCCTAGTCGATATGATGCATTTACATGAAAATTATAATAAAACAATCAACTGACCGAAAGCGCATTAAGTAACTGTTATGAAATACCATCAAGTGTTCTTTCATGCATTACTTATGTCATGTATAAATCAATCCACATACTGAACAGGTTGCAATAAAATGTGCTAACACAAATCTTTGAAAGAGAAATTACGCGACACTAAAGTTCCAAAACTCATTCCCTTTGGTCGCCTTATGGCATAAAATCAATATTTCTCAACAAAGCTCGAGTGGGACAAAATGCCCAACTTACCTCATAAATTTTCACATAATTAAATGGAGTATGCACATTGTGAAATTACACTCACACGACTCAAAACGTCGTAAAACAAAACTCCATGAAATTCATTGAGTTCAATGACCCCAAGTCAACAAAATAGCACCAAACATTATGCTTCCAAAAGTCAAATTGCAATAAGCAAAATCATGACTAAAATGCCAAAATTCCAAAAATCCCCTTCTTGTTGTAATACTATATAAACAACATTGTTTAACAAACTCACATTAAACAAATTCCCCAAAATAGCTTTACATAGACATCATGGAAGATAACTTTCCGTCCAAACTTTAACACATGTGGAGGAGATCCAATGTTAAAGTCATAAGCCGTAGTTACTTGCCCAACGTCTTAGACCTCATAAAAATATGGATATCACGGTATCCGAAAGTAACGTTGGACAATAATAAAATAAAACAAGTCCCAACGGAGTTTGCAATTCCCGCAATAAAATAATTTCATGCAGGTTCAAAACCATGATTTAAAATCTTGTGTGTGGTAAACATTTTCCAAGATTTTGTAACACAATCCATATAAGGATTAGAAACACAAGAAATAGTTGATGCAATTTATTTTAAAATAAATTTTTGTGCATAACTTAGTCGGCACTCAACGTCTCAATCCATACGCCTCCAAATCCCTCCAGTCCACTATTGTCATTCTCAAGTTGGGAATTACATCAATTAACCTTACGGTTTTTCCTCGAATCAAAGTCGGTTCAACAAGTCTAGGGTTCTAATCCAACCATCAATCTTGACCAAAACGGTCTACTTAAAGCAAATATCATGCTTATCGTCACTCTAAGTGACTAATGCTAGAATCGTCCATCTATTCCAACGACTACTAGCTTAGAAACTTCTTCACTACCCCAACGATCATCACATTAAAGTAGTTCAAGCATGCACATGTAACTAGTAGGTTCACCATGACACTGGCCAGGTGCCATTATGAACGCACCGTACATGCTTATCCTTGCTACTCTCGACATGATTCTCGTTTCTAACAACTCCATTGACCTCAAAACATCCTATCTTAAAGTGCCTAATGGTGAATTTCGCTCTCATTTACTTAAAAGAACACTAGTTTGAGTCTAGGTATCCAAAATCAATACCTAATTCTCTCAAACTTATGCTCTGATACCAACTTGTAACACCCTCGAATTGGGAAGAAGCAACTAATTAAAAAATTCGATATTACATCCAAAACAATAGGATTTATTCCTATAATTCAATAGGTGAAATACCTCAAATTACAAAATATGGTTAACCTCAAACAATGTATAACACAAGTCTCATTACAAAGACTAAAACTACCTCGGGTGATACTTAACCCAAGTACAAGTCGCTAATCCCAAGGGTGAATGCAGAAACATCACTTAAGCTATTCACCTCTCGAGCACTTTACTAGCTCACAACCTTTCACAGTGTCAATAGAACTACTCCCAACCTGAGACATGTTGCACATGCCGACAAATAAAAAGGGTTAGGCTAACGCCTAGTGAGTTCAAGAGTTTATAGCATGATTTAGATAATTCTTTAAATGAAAGTTTGCAATATAGATTATGATTTCCAAAAGAGTTTACAAAAGGATATAAACGACTCATTTTTCAACGCACCCAAAATCTATGAGAAAAGTTCCCAAAACGTATAAAGCGTTTTTCTAAAATGAATTCCAATCCCAACTCACTCAAATACGTGAATAACTCTATATTAGGAAAAACCTTCAAATACGGTTGACAATAAATACTCAACCCATAAATCATGGAAAACCACCCATTTAATTATAACCCTTCATTGAAAACATAATATGAAGCAATACTCACGCAACAGTAAAATGTAATGAAGTTCCAAATACCATAAATATGAAAATGACCTGCTTTATTTAGACTTTAATACACATGGAGGGGAATCCAATATTAAAGTCATCCAACCGCAGTCAAATGTATAAGACCAACAATAATAATAAAACAGGGACAATATAAAATCCCAAATAGGTTGGCCAACGACGGGGGAGACCCGTATCCATTGAGAGTGGATGAACACAAAAGTACGCCACTCTAACAATGTTAATCGTACGACACTTCACTGCATAAAAGCCCAAGTGTCCCATACGTCGCCTTACAAGTCACACCCAAAGAGACAGCTGACCTTAGTGAAGTATCAATAAGAATACCACCAAAGGCTCGGCACAAGCGGGGGATACAACCATGGCATTGCCCCGACATGGCGAAGGTCAAAATAACGCCCATCAATCAACCTGACAGCTCAACCGGACTCAGCCCTCCTAGTGTACCCTTGAAGGTAAAGGTCATCAAACATGGGGCTCGGTCAAATCCCACAACACCCAGTAGACCATCAAATAAAGACTGACTCACGTGCCTATGGATCCAATGCAACACAGTCTACAATAATAAGCCCATCCTGGAATGACTAACGCACCCGGGCATTTAAATATTAATAATGAGCAATAAATACGATATGGTGCAATAAAAGCAAACCATAAATAAGACTCCACATCGAGCCATCAAAACTGGAGAAAATATCCCTAAGACTATCCCAAAGTTAAAGTCGAGCAAAATGCTCAAATACTCATTAGACCCATAAATAACGATCATCATAGCATAAAAATGCATTTAAATATCAATTAGGTAAACAAGTACCACAAAATCATTATTAACCCAAAACTCGACACGGGTTAAACAAAAAGGGTTTTCCCAAAAGGACTCGCACCCTTATAATTCTCAAAATGGTTATTGACACTAAAACGTGCATTCTCCCAAATGGTTTATAAAATCATTTACACCAATATGATTAAACCATCAAATAGACTTCATTTTGAGCAATAAATCTTTTGAGGATATATTTTCGATTTCTACACATCAAATATCCAAAAATCCCAAATATGGGTGTTTTACAACATTTATGAAGATAAATACTTCAAAAGAGTTAAACTTATCCAATAACTCAATAATTTATAATTTCAAGTAAAACATACAAACATTTGGAAAAATAACATTTTTGGCATGTACAAAGTTTTCACAAATCAACTTGAACTCACCATTTAGGCAAAATCTAGAATTTCCCCAAACGTAAGCTCCTTTGATGAGACTTGAATCTTCAAGCCAAAACCTCAAAAACCTAGATCCATAAGTTTCCAACCATCAATAATTAGATCTAACCATGAGGAATCATTCTCCAACCATTCTACACCAAAATATCCACTTATATCAAAACCCTAACTTCAAAAATGAAGAGAAGAGAAGATTACCTTAACCATACTTGAATCCACCAACCAAAATGTCTCTAGAACCACCAAGATGAGCCACAAACTCCTAATCTTCAAATGGAGTGAAAAGGGTTGGGTGAAAACCCTAGAATCTTGATGAAGGAGATGAAGTGGAAGGTTTCTTGAATGGGTTAAGGTTTCCAACAATGGTGATGGTGTTGATTTGGGGAAGAAGATGAAGAGGAGAGGGGAGGTTTAGGGTTTCTAGAGAGAAGACCAGTTTTTAGAGAGAGAGAGAGAGAGAGATGAGAAATGGAAATGGGGAAAAGTGAGAGGAAAGAGAGAGGGAAATGGCTTAAGAGTAAACAAGAAAATATCGCAGATGCATCGCGGACGTCTGCATGGCCCCTCGCGGACGTCCGGCTCGAGTTGATCTGAAACCCTCAATTTCTCTGTTGCTTCCGCGGACGATTTGCAGACTTCCGCGCATCGCGGACGTCCGGCCCTTGGCCACGCGGACGTCCGCAAGTCCCAACCTTGCATTTCAATTTTCGGGGTGTTACACATACGTATGCATCTCATTGTAAGTCTCATGAAGACTCACTTGATTGCATGTAGATCGGCTACCGATAGCTCTTATCCAAAAGCCTACACATTCTATACCACCATGTCCAATTAATGACGTAATTTCTCCAAAAGTCAAATATAGTCAACCTGATTCGACCTAAACTCAATTTCCATATCCGAGCATCCTAATACGCCTCAAATAAGTTAATTTGACCCCATAAATAAAATCCATGTGAGTTAAATGAGTCAATAGTTATCCTTTGGTCAACACAGTCAACCCCGACAAAATTTAGTCCAACCCCAAATCTATAAGTCGATAACATCTCAAAACGTCAAATTAACCCTTTTATAGTTTTATAAATCTCCACTCTGAATTAAAGTGCCCAAATAATTATTCTAATCTGATTACGACTCTTAACTCTATTTATTAAAATCGTCTAAATAATTAAATGACTTATTATAAATACATATCTTTAAGAAATATATAATCAGAGTGTTCGATAATAACTATCCTTATTACGACACTTTATATCACCTAAATAAATAGATAATTTATCGTAGTCACTCGTTAACTAAAATACCTAATCCCAAGCGTGTACTTATAATATTAGTCTTATAAAGCCAAATACGTAAGGATCATTTGAAACACCGTAGGGAGTAGGGACACCTTGATAGTTTCATAAGGAAATTTCATAAAGTCAAATCCCAATTGGGTTAACAACCAAACATCTTTGGGAATAAAGATTTAAAACACCGAGACAAAGTTAATTAAAACTAAAATTTAATCATCTAAGGAGTGATCAGACAACTTAGGTTCTTCGTCCTCTAAGTTGCCATTCGCGTCTTCAAACTATTCTTCCTTGTCACTACTCTCGTCAACATGCCAGTTGTCACGACGATCATTGGCGATTTCTTTATCTTTTTCCTGTGTGACAAGATAAATATGTTCATCCACTTCTTCAATACTACCTATGGAAGTTATTCTATTATTTTCTTGGAAAAATTATTCGTCATCCACATTTTCATCGGACGGTATAGCAGACACTAACTCATAGACCCCTGTTGCCTTTGTTTTCACCACAGACTACCAATCTTTTTATGAGTTTGATGGATATGGTACATAATAGACTTGTTCAACTTGTGATGCTAGGATAAACGGGTCGTCTGAACGAAGCTTACATTTCTTACAAGGACATCTAATTACATCAGCTTGCTCATTTGCGAATGCAAAATCCAAAAATCTAACTACTTTCGTCATTACATATCCGATTTACTGCATTTAAACGTTTATACATCCATCCTCTGTCGATATTAGTTTACATAGCTACAAATAGACGAAAGAGTGGTTAGTCGACATGGCTACATGTAACAAGCTATAGCTAAATCTTTGTATATATACATCGGCAACCAATTTGTAGCATTAGTTATTTATCTAAAGTCGTTCATAATGGTTAAAAGCCCTCACAATCTAGACAAGAAAAACTGGAAATAAAATATTTTACAAACATACATACATACATATTTACATATATATACATACGTTATTAAAGGAATTAAGCACCTTGCCTTCTTCATTACAAAGAGCGAATATATATATATATACAGGAGAATGGTTCGAATTACAACCATAATTAGAGAAATTCTAGGAGAAATACTAGGCTGTGATTTTGATGTACTTTACATAATTATCACAAATTACTAATTAATACAGATTCCATTACACCCCCGCAGTCGAAGCGGGAGGAGGTCGTATGCTGAGACTGGTGCGGAAGTCGTCAAATAGAGGTTTGGGTAGCCCTTTCGTAAATATGTCAGCATATTGATACCGAGACGGCACGTGTAACACACGAACTTGACCGAGTGCGACTTTTTCATGCACGAAATGAATATCCATTTCAATATGTTTGGTGCGTTGATGTTGTACTGGATTGCCGGAGAGGTAGATCGCACTAACGTTATCACAGTAAACTAAGGTGGCTTTCTTTACTGGATAATGGAGTTCGAGAAGAAGATTACGTAGCCAACAAGACTCAGCAACAACATTAGCAACTCCCCTGTACTCTGCTTCGGCACTGGATCGGGATAGGGTAGGTTGCCTCTTAGATGACCAAGATATGAGGTTGTCTCCGAGAAACACACAATAACCTGAGGTTGACCGACGAGTGTCAGGACAACCACCCCAATAGGCATCGGTGTAAGAAATGAGACTTGTGACAGAAGACGGATATAGGTGCAAACCAATATCAAGAGTGCCCTTTACATAGCGCAAAATGCGTTTTAAGGAATGTAAATGTTCTTCTCGCGGGTCATGCATAAATAGGCATACTTGCTGCACGGCATAAGAAATATCAGGTCGCGTGAAAGTGAGGTATTGCAGGGCACCTACTAGACTGCGATAGAGAGATGGGTCCTTAATTGAAGGGCCCGATGACGCACTAAGCTTTGATTTAGTATCAACCGGAGTGAGAGCTGATTTGCAAGAAGACATATCGGCTCGAGCAAGAATTTCCTCTGCATATTTCTTTTGAGAGAGAAATAAGTCGTTTGCATGTCTAGTAACGGAGATACCCAAAAAATAGCTTAACGGTCCATGGTATGTCATCGCAAATTCTGTTTGAAGCTGTGAGATGATAGATTTTCGCAGATGTTCGGAAGAGGTGGTGAGAATGATGTCGTCTACGTAAAGGAGAATATATGCCATATCATGACCTTGCTGATAGATAAAAAGAGAATGATCAGACTTGCTGTGTTGGAATCCGATCGTAGAGACAAAGGTTGCGAAACGATGGTACCAGGCACGAGGAGCCTGTTTCAAGCCATAGAGAGACTTTTTTAGAAGGTACACGTGGTCAGGATGATTGGTGTGACGAAACCCCGGTGGTTGGTACATATACACCGTCTCATACAGGTTCCCGTGTAAGAACGCGTTTTTGACGTCCAACTGATGAATCGGCCATTTCTTAGACAAAGCAAGGATGAGCACAGTTCGAATTGTAGCCGGTTTCACCACCGGACTGAAAGTTTCATCATAGTCGATGCCGACCTGTTGCGACCTGCCATTAACAACAAGACGGGCTTTGTGCCTTTCAGGGTCACCGTTATATTTGTACTTGTGTTTAAACAACCAGATGCATCGAATAATGTTCGCATCAAAAGGACGGGGCACCAACTCCCACGTCTTATTTTTAATTAGAGCGTTATATTCGTCCCACATGGCATGTTTCCAATTATGATCTTTGAGAACCGTTATGGGGCATCTCAGGAGTGGTGATGGTGTAGTTGTGGCACAAAAGGTGAAAGGATTTTTGGGCTTGAAAATGCCGTGCTGGCTTCGGGTAGTCATTTGAGGAGAGGAGGTTGGTATTGTTTGTGAAGGATCTGGTTGCTGGACAGATGGGCTAGGTGCACTGTGCTCCAAGGGGATGGTGCCAAATTGGATTGATGGAGAGTTGCTTTGAGTTATAGGGCTACACATGGGGCTGGAAATCCGTGTACTGCAGAAGGAGTATTTGTTGGAGGTGTGGTTGAAGGGTTCATAGGGGTTGTCTGGTGGGTAGGGGGCTGGTCCAGCAGATGGTGAACAAGGAACGGGGACATGTCGTCATCCAAGAAGTCATAAGAATATGGAGTCCGGGTGTGTATTTTCTGAAATGGGAAAACAGATTCCTCAAATGTCACGTGTCGGGAAATGATTATTTTATTAGTGGATAGATCGAGACATTTATATCCCCAATGGTTTGATGGAAAGCCCAAAAACACAAACGGTGAAGATCTAGGTTGGAGTTTATTGATGCTAGTGGAAGGGATATGAGGATAACACAAGCACCCGAACACTCGGATGTGAGAGTAAGAGGGTTCTCGTTGGAATAGACTCGATGTGGGAGATAAGTTATTATTAGCTTTGCTTGGTAAGATGTTATGTAGGTAAGTTGCCATAGAGAGAGCATGATGCCAAAAAGAAGGTGGCATATGGGAGTGGATGAGAAGAGTTCGAACGATGTTGTTTATTGTTCGAATTTTACGCTCGGCTTTGCCATTTTGTGGCGAGGTGTGAGGGCAAGAGAATCTAAATTGCATACCATTTTGAGCACAAAGTTTGAGAAATTGATCATTATTAAATTCATGACCATTATCACATTGGAAAATTTTGATTTTACGTTCGAATTGAGTTTGAATAAGTGTGTGGAATCTTGAGAACGTAGAGAAAACTTGTGATTTATGTTTGAGGGGAAATGTCCATAAATAGTTTTTGAAATCATCCAGGAAAAACACATAATAACGATAACCCATAGTGCTTAACACATGTGATGTCCACAGGTCGCTGTGAACTACATCAAACGGTGCAAGTGTATGTTGGTTTTGACAGGCTCTTCACGAGGTTTCTACAAACAAATGACAAGAAAGATTCACAAAGAACACAATTGAGGCAAAGGTTCTTTCTTATTATTATTCAATTGGAAAGAGATAATAACAACGTACACAATGCCTGGGGAT
This sequence comes from Saussurea involucrata, assembly GCA_033807775.1. Lineage (NCBI taxonomy): Eukaryota > Viridiplantae > Streptophyta > Magnoliopsida > Asterales > Asteraceae > Saussurea > Saussurea involucrata. The sequence goes on from CM066325.1 coordinate 66,239,912, forward strand.
TTAAACAAAAGAAATTGCAGAAAAATAGGAACTACCCACTACTTCCTAAAGACCAGGTATCACAGCTGTCACGTGGCCTTGAATTATTCTTCCTACTTAAAATAGACGTGCAATCAAAAATTAAAATAAAACTTCTGAATTATTTTAACATTCTCCCCTTAATTCAGAATTGGTGATTGGCTTCACTCCAATCAGGTCTCGCATTTCTTCATGTTTCACTCTTGCCATTGTTTTCGTGAGGATGTCTGCTTTCTGCTTCGTGCCACACACATGACTTACTATTATCTCCCCATTTTCGACACATTCTCTAATGAAGTGGTACCTTATATTAATGTGCTTGCTACGCCCATGGAACACCGGATTTTTCATCAAATCAAGAGCTGAGCGATTATCAACGAACAATGCTACAGGTGGCACCTTTTGCCCAGTTATTTCAGTAAGAAGTCGACGAAGCCAAATACCTTGACAAGCTGCCATGGTTGCAGCCATAAACTCTGCTTCACACGATGATAAAGCTACACTTCGTTGCTTCTGTGAGGCCCATGTTACCAGGTTGCCTTTCATGTAGAATGCTGTCCCACCTGTACTCTTCCCATCATTCATGTCTTTTCCAAAATCACTATCAGAATACCCTGTGAGAGTAACTCTGTTTTCTCCTCTGGTATATGTCAAGCCATAACTAAGTGTACCCTTTATGTATCTAAGTATCCTTTGCACTGCTTGAAGATGTTTCATAGTTGTTTTTTCCACAAAGCGACTGACTACACCAACTGTGAATGAGAGATCAGGACGTGTGTGTGTTAGATACCTGAGTGCACCAACAATACTTCTGTACTCAGTGGGATCTGCCAGTTCTCCTTCTTCATCCTTAGACAGCTTCAACTTGTGCTCCATTGGACTTCTTGTGGCATTGCAGTCCATCATCCGAGTCTTGTTTAGGATGTTCTTTGCATAAGCTTCTTGTTTCAGTGTTATTCCTGTCTCATGTTGGCTAACTTCGATCCCCAAGTAGTAAGTCAACAAGCCAAGATCACTCATTTTGAATTTGGCTTTCATCTCCACCTTGAATTCCTTTATATCATTAGGACAATTACCAGTGACCAGCAAGTCATCAACATATACCCCTACTATCAAAATACTTCCTTCTTTCTTCCTTGTGTACACTGAATACTCTTGATAGCACCTTGTGAACCCCAAACTCTTCAGATATTTATCTAGACAAGCATTCCAGGCTCTGGGTGCTTGTTTTAATCCATACAAAGCCTTTGAGAGCTTGTACACTTTGCTTGCTTCGTTTCTTTTCTCGAACCCTTCAGGTTGCATTACATACACTTCTTCTTCCAATCTTCCATTCAAGAAAGATGATTTCACATCAAGATGGTGCACCCACCATCCATTCGACCCTGCGAGCGCTAAAATCACACGTACCGTCTCAATTCTTGCTACCGGGGCGAAAACTTCATCATAATCGATCCCCTGTTTCTGTACGTACCCTTTTGCCACAATTCTCGCCTTATACTTCAAGATTCTTCCATTTGGGTCTCTTTTCACCTTGTAGACCCACTTTAGGCCGATCGCTTTTCGCCCTTTTGGAAGTTCGACGAGCTTCCAAGTATTATTCCTTTCAATTGAAGACAGTTCTTCCTTCATCGCGTTGACCCAATCACTTTTTTCTTTTGCTTCTTGGTATGTGTTTCGTTCTTCTGCATCTTGGATCATCAGTAATTGCTCGGTATTTTCATACAGATCTGACAGGAGTCGATAGCGCTTTGGGGCTCCTCCACCTGTGGAGCTTGAGGCGGTGTTTGGAGAGTTATTAGACGGAATTGGGGAATTTGGAGTGATCCGTGAATTGGGTGTAGCGGGTGAAGTGGGCGAGTTGGGCGTGCCAGGCTGGTTTATGGGTGTACTTTGTGGACTCCCTTGGGAGCTCAACGGAGAGTTAATGGGCTGCTCTTCTCCGGTCCAGTTGCTGTCAATCTCTTCTTCTTGAAACTCATCAAGGCCTTCGACTGTGAAGCTCATGCCTGGAATCGCTTTAACCTTGGTTGTCTTCTCCCAATTCCAAGTTTGATCTTCCTCAAATACCACATCCCTACTCACATACATCGATCCTGTGTCAGGATCCAACAATCTATAAGCTTTAGACCCCTTTTCGGTTCCAAGATACACGACCCTTTTGCTTCTATCTTCCAATTTCTTCAGGTGATTCTTGGCAATTTTCATGTGAGCAGTACACCCAAACACTCTCAAGTGACCAACATGTGGCTTTCTTCCAGTCCACATCTCATATGGAGTAGAATCCTTTAGTGCTTTTGTACTCACCCTGTTTAGTACATAAACAGCATGATTCACAGCCTCTCCCCACAATACATTCGGTACATTCATCGTTTTCAGGCAGCTTCTAACCATCTCCAGCACTGATCGATTTCGCCTCTCCACTACGCCGTTCTGTTGTGGAGAGTAGGGTGATGTGTAGTGTCGATCGAGCCCAGTGTTTCTGCAATACGTGGTGAATTGATTCGAAAGAAACTCTCCACCACGATCTGTTCTAAGGACCTTCATCTTCTCCCCTGTTTCTATTTCAACCTTTGTTCTGAAATTCTTGAATGTCTGAAAGGCTTCATCTTTTGTCTTCAATAGATACACCCACATAACCCTGCTGTAATCATCAACAAGTAACAAGAAGTATTGATTACCAGCAGGTGTTGGTGGTGAGATTGGTCCACACAAGTCACCATGGACAAGCTCCAATCTTTTCTTTGCCCTGAAGCTTGTACTTGATGGGAACGAATGACGGGACTGTTTCCCCATGAGGCAATCTTCACAAGGTTTTGATGGAACCTTAATTTTGGGAATTCCTTCAATTAGACCCCTTTCATACATCAATTTTAGTGAGGTAAAGTTCACATGACCTAACCTCGTGTGCCACAACCATGTTGGATCTCTTATTTCAGCAGTCAAGCATCTTGAATTGACTTCTTCAAGTTCTATTTTGTAGAGCCGATTCGGCGATCTTCTGACCTTCATCACCAGTTTCCCTGTTGCATCATGAACCCACAAAAATGGGTCCTTGATCTTGATTTCATCGCCTCCCTCTGCTAACTGTCCCAAACTTATTATGTTGCTACATAAGTCTGGAATGTAGTAGACTTCATCAAGCTTCCAATATTCACCATTCTTACACTGAAATACGATTGAGCCTTTGCCTTCGATCCTCACCTTTGATTCGTTCCCAAACTTCACGGAACCCTGAACTTTTTCGTTCAGATCATGAAACTTATCTTTATCACCAGTCATGTGATTACTGGCTCCTGTGTCAAGATACCAAATACTTGATCGCCTCACCTCATCTCCTCGCGTTCTCAGTTCTGGGAATACATCTTCCTCATTTAAGAACACTTCACCAACCTCTACACCATCGTCAAACGATGCTAACAGAAGTGCCGGCTCATTGTCATCTTGTTCTCGAATCAAGTTGTTCTCATGGCTTCTTTCACGTCTTGGGTTTGTGCACTCCGCTGCATAGTGACCATATTCCTGACAGTTGTAGCATTGAACCCTGCTCTTATCTTGATTATTTGAAGTGCCACGCCCTCCATCTTTCTGGTAGTGTGATCCTCCTCTTCCACGAGTCCCACGACCACCATTACTTCTACCTCTTCCTCTGCCTCGTCCACGTGAGCCTCCAAACCCTCCTCGATTCGGTTTAGATTTGGAGTCTCCCTCTGTCTTCTTCTTGTTTCTCTCTGACCATTCTTGATGAGTCAAGAAAAGCCTTCTTTCTTCATTATCGCCATGCCCCTTCATTCTTTCTTCGTGAGCCTTCAATCTTCCGATCACTTCTTCCACTGTCATTGTGTCTAAGTCCCCAAATTGCTCAAGAGTTGAGGCAATCTGAAGAAACTTAGATGGTACTGCCCTAAGTAGCTTCTTCACCACGTAGGCTTCATCCACCGTATCCCCCAAGGTACGCATGGTACTGACAATGTTGCTCACTTTCACAGCGAACTCATCCACTCCTTCAGATTCTTTCATGTTCAGCGATTCAAACTCAGCCTTTAGGGTTTGAATCCTCGCCGTCTTCACTTTGTCTGCCCCCATGAACATCGTTTTTTAAGCCTCCCAAGCTTCTTTAGCTGTTTTCTTCTCAGCTAATGATAAAAGCAAGTCTTCTGGTATCCCTTGATAGATGGCCGCCAATGCCATCTTATCCTTCTTCACCTCCACAACGGTGTTTGATGTTCTGGGCTCCACTGCATCCCAAACTCCTTGGGCTTGCATGAATACGCGCATCTTGATCGCCCAGGCTCCATAATTGTTTCTTGATAGCATCGGATAGTGGAGTGTAATTTGACCATCTTTCTCGCCATTGCCATTGCTTCCTGCCATCTCTTCACGAGATTGATATTTGGGCATGCACAAGGTTGTGCTCTGATACCAGAATGTTGGTTTTGACAGGCTCTTCACGAGGTTTCTACAAACAAATGACAAGAAAGATTCACAAAGAACACAATTGAGGCAAAGGTTCTTTCTTATTATTATTCAATTGGAAAGAGATAATAACAACGTACACAATGCCTGGGGATTTAAACAAAAGAAATTGCAGAAAAATAGGAACTACCCACTACTTCCTAAAGACCAGGTATCACAGCTGTCACGTGGCCTTGAATTATTCTTCCTACTTAAAATAGACGTGCAATCAAAAATTAAAATAAAACTTCTGAATTATTTTAACAGTGTATGCGAATTAGAAGAATAAAATGGCAACTTAACATGTTTACCAAGCTGACAAGAGTGACAATGTAAATAGCTACGAGTCTTATTACATTCAACGAGTGATTTATTCCTAAGAACAGAAAGGATAGAATTTCCCGGGTGTCTGAGTCGACTGTGCCAAATCGAAGATGTGGTGGCTGCAAAAGCTGATGGACTGGTGGATGCATTTGAGGCGGTGGAAGTGATAGGGTAGAGATCGCCTTGGCTATTGCATCGCATAAAAGGTCCTTCACAGAAAAGCCAGATGGATCAAACTCAACAAACACAATGTTATCAACAGTAAACTTGCGCACATAAACCAAGTTTTTAATAAGTTTAGGAGCATGCAATATGTCGTTAAGGGCTAGGGGTGGGTAAGGTTGGGGAAGGTGAGAATGGCCACAACCGTTAATTGGAATTTCATGACCATTACCAACAATGATATTGCGGGTATTGCTCAATATAAAATAAGACGAAAGCGTACCTTGAATTGAAGTCATGTGGGAGGTGGCACCCGTGTCCATATACCAAGTTTCGTCTGGAGGGGTGAGTGAAAGAGTGTGCATAGCCGCATTGATATTAGTTGGCGCATACCCCGTCGTAGTAGAATTGTTGTCATTGTTGTATTGGGCTACAAAAGCATGTTGTGGTCTTGGACCCAAGAGCCCTTGTTGCTGCTGAGAAGGTGGGCGAACCCAACCTGTTGTGGGATAAGGGCAGGGGGTACAGCCCACCCTTGTTGTATCCACGGTCCCCATTGTTGCCAAGGAGGGGGTACTTGTTGCCATGACTGCTGTGTACCACCACGTCCAACACCACCATTGCCACGTCCGTTGTTTTGTCGGCCATGGCTGTTGTTATTATGAGTCCTGCCACCTCGACCCCGACCACGGTTTGAGTAGGAGTTGCGGCTAGGGAGGTTGTTGTGAGATGAGGTATGGGAAACAAGTGATGGGTGTTGTGGTTGTAAATTGGAGTCAACAGTGGCGGTAAGAAAGGCGGTGCCGCTGCTGTTGGTTGCAACCTGTTTGTTCTTACGAGTTTCCTCCAATGAGAGCATTGATCGTGCCTTATAGAAGGGAGGCAGAGGATCACTTTGTTGAAGGATTGTTGCCGCACCATCGTATCCATCAGATAGACCTGCAACCAACTGTATACCAAACGGTGGTTGCTGACCGGTGCCCCAACATTGTTCAACTGATCAGCAATCATTTTAAGGGCCTGACAGTAAGAGGAAACGTTGGGAAAATCATCCATGTTAGTATGGGTGAATTGATGTTCCAAGTAGACTGCTCGAGAATTCTTGTTGTCTTGGAAAATGTCCTTCAAACGATCCCATGCTTGTTGAGCGGTGGAGTCGGGCTCAAGAATGGTATGCAATAGATCGGTCGATATAGTGCCATAATATAAATCCATTGAAGGACAATAGCATCAAGACGTGTTCAGAGATCGGTGTCGATAGTTGTCGGGGTAGATTTCTCCTTTCCGGATGGTGGAATAATGTGATCGAGCACTTGATACGCCTTAGCAGTAATTTTAAAAAGCTCAGCCCATGAAGAATATTGCACATTTTCAGTCTCTAAAGTAATCGGAATGAAATTTCCGATGTTTGAGACAGCAAGGGCTGGGTGGAAGGGGGTTGTTTTAGAAGAGTCTGGTGTTGGGTCAGGCATGGTGGAGAAGAGACTGATGGTGGCAGAAAGAAGGGAAAAAAATAGCAGAAGATGGCTAGGGTGAGAGAGAGCTTACTCTGATACCATAAAGGAATTAGGCACCTTGCCTTCTTCATTACAAAGAGCGAATATATATACAGGAGAATGGTTCGAATTACAACCATAATTAGAGAAATTCTAGGAGAAATACTAGGCTGTGATTTTGCTATACTTTACATAATTATCACAAATTACTAATTAATAAAGATTCCATTAGTTATATACAAACAAATTTACATACATACATACATACATACATACATACATACATACATACATACAGTACATGTATAATTATTAGTGAAAAGAAAGTCCAATGAATTATTAGTCTTGAATGACATTTTGGTTTGACGTTTTTGTTGTTTCTAATCAAAAGTCAACACCTTCCCTCTTCTAACTTAAATCCTACTATGTATAATTTTATCATATATTATCAATTTTTCATAGAAGCATACATTATTAATAAAATAAATCTAAAATTTATCAGATTTATGTTAAAATGTCTTTTATTATCTAAGAATACTATAAAAAATGGAGAGAAATTTTAATGTTTATTTTGCTACATTCTCGTTTGATGAAACAATAGAGGTTAAAGAATATATGAACATATGATATATTGAGGCAATACATTTAATTTGTATGAACGTATATGGTCGTGTCTTACAATGAAAACGTTTTGTAAAACTTTTCATCAACAAACGAACCAATCAATCGTGTCCCTCCTATTATTTAATTTCTAACTTTTCGTATCGTCGGAGTATTCATAGGGGTATTGCAAAACATATACGGGCCCCTTCTAATAGAAAAATAAAATTCAATGAGGATTTGGTTCATTCGACACGTATACGTCATGAGCATCTTTCTTTTCTGTGTTCTAGAGACTTTAAATCAAAAACGTACAACATCTATGAGCATTGAGTACAAATCAAATTTAATCAGGAGTTTTATAGGAAATATGCATTGGTTTAAGAAACCCTATGTTATCACAGATCAGTTTCCCTTCAAAAATATTAAATCTATCACACTTAGCCACATAGCTAGTTAGCAGGTTGATGTATCGTTCGTTAATGAAATTAACCAGATAAATCGCTCCACCAACTAAGAACTGCCATGCACCACCACCTATAGAATCAAGAAAGAGTTCTCAATCTGTCAATCCTTACTATGTCTGAACCTGATAAGTTTCCATGTGTTGAGTCAAATTAAGCTGCATGTTTCACTCGTGTTTATTCGATCGACTAACTCATCACTAATATTAATGGGTACTTCCAGGAGCACAAGCAATGGTGTTAGTGCTTACCTAGAAGTGTAACCATGTCCTGCACATCTAAACCTTTAGATTTGAAGTAGGCCAAAGACGATTCCCAATATATGGAAGGCGATGGAAGGCCTAGGCAAGGGAAGTCAGCAAAATGGATCACAAATTTCGGGAAAAGGATTGGCTGTGAAGGCTGAGCACGAGGGTCCCAATCCCGAACCCGTCGGCTGTTAACGGACCGCTCTCGCTGCTTCCCCCTTTAACTTGAATCCTACCACCTCCTACTTTCATGTTGCTTTTACGTGTAATTTTGATCATATATTATCAACTTTTCATAAAAAGATACATTGTCGGTAAAAAATCTAAAATTTATCGGATTTATGTTGACAACATGTCTTTTATTGATCTCAGATTATTGTGAAAAGGGGGGAAAATTAATGTTTATTCTGTGACATTTTTCTTTTGGTGAAACAATAGAGGTTAAAGAATATATGAACACAATATATATCGTAGGAATATACTTAATTTGTATGGACGTATGGTCGTGTCTTATGTACAATGGCAACGTTAATATTGTAAAACTTTTTGTCAACAGACAAACCAATCAATCCCAACACAATATATATCGTAGGAATATACTTGATTTGTATGGACATATGGTCGTGTCTTTACAAAATGTTCCAAGAACTTTTTTGTTGTCGATACGCGCGATATGAATCTTTGTTCTGTCCTCTCTATGACCACGATGGAGATGTCCGTCTGCATCCATAGTAACAAAATCAATGTTACGTACACAAACAAAAGAGAGTGATGTTAATGCAACGAGGTTTCTCGGTTTAGCAATAGTCGGGTCTTGCACAAATTGTTTCTATTTTCAGGATCTTTGACCATTTTAGGTCTTGAAACATATAATCTTTGAGTTAAACATGATGTAACAAAAATCTTTTGCTATTCGTGACAAATCTACAATGCTACTTAATAAAGGCAAATTACATAAACTTATTTGAATTTTAGATCATGTGTGACAACCATAAACTAACATGATCTTATTGAAAATTAAATTTTCGTATGATAAGCTACAAGCAAGCATTTTAAAAATCTACTTTGTATTACTTATCGGCTTTTTTCACTATTTTCCAATTATACCCTTTTGTATTGTACATAAATACCCGCTATATTTTCTTTCACTTCATTTTACATTGTCATCTATCTTATAAACTTATAAATGTACATGACTATTTTATTAAATAACTTGTCAATGAGTGCTAGTTACTTAATCGAAATTTATGGGTCATTTACCCAAATGTTTCCCCGATAATTATTGTTTACAGTAAAAGTCAACATTCTAATTTCTTTTACCAGGTAAGATTGTTGTTCATGATCAAAACGATATGCAACAATTTACCTGTAAACATTTACCGGGTAAGACTCTTCATTCTTATTATCATCATTACTAGATAAAATTCTCGACCAATTTTATATTAATCCCGTAAGATAAATTATACGATAAACATCTATCAAATAAGAGTTTATAAATAAGCTGCCCCTAATTACTTTTTCATCTTAAAACCTAACTTATCGATTAACATGGTATAAAATAATGATTACCGAATAATAAAAATGTAAATTATTGTAAAAGCTTACTAAAAATAGAAAGTGTTTGGGAATTATGCATGTACGTGTATATATATATATATATATATATATATATAGACTTGAGATCATGTGTCGTGAGACCGTGAGAAAACAAAAATAACACTAAACCTTTACAGTAAAAGACTGTGAAGGTATACTGAAAGTAAACCTTCACAATGTTTTTGCTGTAAAAGTTCGTTTTTTTCTGTACCTTCACAATTAATCACTGTGATGTTTCAGTGTTATTTTTTGGTCTCACGATCTCTTGAAAATAGGTTGGTCTCACGTGAACCTAACCCTATATATATATATATATATATATATATATAGTCTTAGGTTCAAATGAGAAGTGCTAAATATTTGAAGAGTAGAGAACTATACGTTCATATATGAACCTTTGTAATTCACATATGAACTTTTGTGTTTCATATATGAAACTAATTAACTGTAGGTTCATATATGAATCAACTCTTTATAACTAATTCATATATGAATCTTGTGATTCATATATAAACCTTTGTGTTTCATATATGAAACTAATTAACTGTAGGTTCATATATGAATCAGTTGAACCAATTAACTGATTCATATATGAACATTTGTATTCATATATAAACCTTTGTGATTCATATATTAAACTAATTAACTGATTCATATATGAACATTTGTGTTCATATATGAACCTTTGTGATTCATATATGAATTTTTTTTAACTAATTCTCATATGAACAAATTAACTGATTCATATATGAATCACAAAGGTTCATATATGAATTAGTTAAAAAGAGTTTATATGTGAATTACAAAGGTTCATATATGAACACAAGGGTTCATATATGAACTCGTCCTGCGTATTTTTTACCAAACCACGCCTCTATCTTGTGCAGACCATGCGCAGACCACATGAGGATTATCCGCTGCTTCTCGGTCAAAGCCGTCAATCTTGACCGAATGAATGGCTACGATCACTTCTTTATTTTCAAATATTTAGCACTTCTCATTTAAACCTCTCCCTATATGTATATATATATATAGGCTGGGTATCTTTTGCAAACCAGTGTATTTGTACAAACTCGTACAAACCATACCTAGCTTTATGATTTTGTAAATTTGGCTTTATGAATATTTATATATATATATTTTGGCTTCATGAATATATCATTTGGCATTTTTAACTAATTTTTTTCGGTGGAGCCCTAAAATACCCTTATTTTTATAAAAAAATTAGTTAAAAATGCCAAATGATATATTCATGAAACCAAATTATATATTCATGAAGCCAAAATATATATATAAATATTCATGAAGCCAAATTTACAAAATCATGAAGCTATGTATGGTTTGTACGAGTTTGTACAAATACACTGGTTTGCAAAAGATACCACCCCTATATATATATATATATATATATGGATGAAATTGAGAGAGAACCCTAAAAAAATAACCGAATAACTCATCTGAACCGTTAGATTGGGATGATCCAACAGATGAGATTAAAATGGTGGTTATAACCACCTTTTTCAAAATATAAAAACATTTTCTCCTAATTTTTAAAATTGAAAATCAACGAAAGCAACAAAAATTGGAGCGAAACAAATTACACCAAAAGAATGATCACGTTATTATCTTGAATTTAACATCCATTTTGATATACTTTTTTATCCGTTTTTTTCTTGGTTCTCCGGTTCTTTTATTTTTTAAGGTTCTCCCTGGATCTTTTCCCTAACGAGAAACTGAACTTTATTGTGAGAAGGCGAGAAGTGTGATATCATATATGATATACAAGATTAATCATATATGATTAAACACATATCAGATTGGCAATAATACACGTTTAATCATATATGATTACACACACCCACATGCCGTGTAATCATATATGATATCACACCTCTCGTCTTCTCGCATAATGTTTAACTTCTCACATGATTCTTCCTGTAAATATATGTGTGTGTAATGTTGTACATCAGTGCATGTGTATTTATATTATTAATGTATGTGTATATATCTGTATTCATACGTACGGGTGTATACATGCAGATTTATATATTATTTATTAAATTTGAAAAAGAAAATAATCGCTTACTCGATGATCTCTTTCCAATAACAACCGCTAGCTTCATCATCCATGAAATCTTGCCAGTTATTAGCATCAATAGTAGTTGAAGTAGCCGTTGGATTAGACGAAGAAATATGCTCATTCTGTTTCATTAGAATGCTACTGTTTCCCAATTCAATATGCATATCACCACCGTGACTCCGCGCCTTGCCACCATGACCAACATTCTCCGGCGAGGCAGGCACTAACGGCGGAACAGCTTCAAAACCACCATACTCCTCTTTTCCGATGATTACCCCTTTTGACCCCTCCTCATGATCCAACTCTAGGTTTGAATAACACGGTGAAACAAAATCGTGGGTCGAAAGTGGTGGTAAACTCGAACCCGTTTGAGCTTCATTCATGGCTAACTCTTGAAGGTTTTGTAGGTGTTGAGGGTGTAACTTCAGGTATTCGGATAGCTGAACAGCGTAAAACGGGTCTATATTTAGTGGCATCGAAGTGGTAGTACTATTGTTGGTACTCAAGATCTGAAGTATGTTTTGAAGCAGCTGAAATTTTGCGATTTGTGTGGCTTCTGATTGTGACAATAGGGTACTTAGATTCATATCGAAGAAAGATGGATTCAGAAGATTTGTAGCACCTAAGTTATTGGCAGCCACGGCTAGAAGTTGTGGCAGATGAGCAAGGATGTCGAGATGATCGGTTCTTGGCTGGTGGGTCACTGGATCGATTCCCATTTGAAGTAGTTTTTTCTTCAGGTGGGTGTTCCAGAAATTCTTGATCTCGTTATCTGTCCTTCCTGGAAGATGAGTTGCAATTGCAGACCACCTAAAGATGCATATTTTTTCAGTATATTTTCCACATTTTCAACCTAATCGAAAGGGACGCTGAAATAGGCCGGTTTAATTATATACCGCTTTTGAAAGTGTCCTATAAACTCATCTTTCCTATAAACATCCGTGTTTATAGGACACTTTTCAAATATTGTCCAATAAAATAGTTAATAGGACGCTTTATTTGAAAATTGTTCTAAAAAACTTGTTGCGACGCCCAAAATCGTCATATAAACTTTTTGTAACACTTTTAGATAGGATTTTTTTTGTTTGGTCCTATAAAACACTCTATTAGGAAGCTTATTTATTTTAGGCGTCCTATAAACTCAATTTTGTTGTAGTATATAAGTTATATAGACAGGACGTTTTTGAGGAGCTTTAACAAGTCTTCTATAACAATTTTGAAATAAATATGACATTATTTAGTTGAAAAAATTGTTTTATATAAAAAAGGTGTCCTGCTAATAAATAGAACAATTTACTTAAAAAAAATACTATATTTTTAAAACACAAACTTATTGCAACACTTTTACATCGAACTCACAACTTGTTTGGTCCAATAAAACAGTGTATCGGGACACTAAAATATTATTAACGTTCTATAAAACCAATTTCGTTAGAAAAAGCAAGTTACATATGAAGGAATTACTTGTTTCCGAGATGGGAATGGAGGTGGATGATGAGCTTCTCTTCATCTTCTGTAAAATTACCTCTTTTGATATCAGGCCGGAGATAATTCGTCCACCGCAAACGGCAACTTTTGCCGCACCGATTCAGACCAGCAAGTGCAGGCAGTGCTCTCCAACTGCCATGCCCATTTCGCTCGATGTAATCGATAAGTTTCTGGTCCTCCTCCGGTGTCCACGGCCCCTTTTTCAGTCCACTTTCATCACTGCTGGATGACCTTTCCATCATCTATATATAATATGTATGTATGTATATTTTATATCTGCATGCACCATATATAGAAACACATAATTAATAATGATCAAGAAACAAGCATTTGGATACAGAAAATTAGGCAGTTGATTGAAAGAGATGAAGAATTGCAACCTTGTGGAGTTTTGACGAAGATGATGATATGGTTTGAATGTGATAGTGAAGAAATGAAGGTGTAGTTGGTTTGGTGTTTTATATGTAATCTTATATATATGTTTGATCCAGGAACATTGCTTGTGGTTGTATCTTAACGGTTTATAAATGCTATTTTTATTCGTAATTAAAATATATAGTAAACTACAAATTTGGTCCCTGTGGTTGGTTAGAAATAACAACTTTTTTTGTCGGTATAGTTTCGAAATTATAAGAGTATCTCCAACAGCTTCTCCATTTTGGAGAAAATGGAGAATATGGGAATTTTGGGTTGTTTTTTTTGCTCCAACAGTTTCCCCAAAACTATCTCCATTAATGCCCAATTAGATCAATGAAAGCCCAAAATGATCCATTAAAGCCCAAAACAATATATTAAAGCCAAAACGATCCATTAAAACCCAAAATTATCCATTAAAACCCAAAACGATCTATTAAAGCCAAAAATGATTCATTAAAACCAAATATAACCCATTAAAGCCCAATTGGATCAATGAAAGTCCCAAACCATCCATTAAAGCCTAAAACGATCTATTAAAGCCCAACACGATCCATTAAAGCCAAAAAGGTTCATTAAACCCAAACATAACTCATTAAAGTCCAATTGGATCCATTAAATCCCAATTAGATCAATGAAAGCCCAATTAGATCCATTAAAGGCCAATTGGATCCCATAAAAACCTATCGGATCAATGAAAGGTCAACTGGATCAACTAAAGCCTAAAACGATCCATGAAAGCCCTAAACAATCCATTAAAACCCAAAACAAACCTATTAAAGCCCAAAAAACCCAATTGGATTCATTAAAGCCCAATTAGATCCATTAAAGCCTAGTAAGTATGTATGTTAACCGCTACATGTGAATCGAATGTATACGTATAAGTATTATGTGTATGACACCTGCTACATATATGAACACACACACACACATATATATATATATATATATGTGTATATATATATAGGGTCAGGTTCAGGGGAAAACCCTAAATAAATGGAAAACCGAAAAACCATGAAAAAACGGATGAAAAAGTATATCAATATGGATGTCAAATTAACGAGAAAAATATAGTCGTTTATTTGGTGTAATTTATTTCGTTCGAAATTTGTTTATTTTTCGTCTTTTTTCGAATAAAAAATCGAGGGGTGAGGTTTTTTTAATTTAATTAATATTGTTGTAACCGCCTGTTTAATCACATCCATCAGATCATCTAATCCAACGGTCGATAAGGTGTTTTTTAGTTTTTCATTTATTTGAGGTTTTCTCCTGAACCTCCTTCTATATATATATATATATAGTGTTATGTTCATTTGAGAAGTCTAAATATTTTGAGAAATAGAGAAGTAAAAAAACACGGGGAGTGTTCATATATGAACGTTCATATATGACTGTTATATGAACGTTTATATATGAACGTTGGAGTGTTCATATATGAACGTTCATATATGAACGTTCATATATGACTGTTATATGAACGTTCATATATGAACGTTCATATATGACTGTTTATATATGACTGTTTATATATGAACGTTCATATATGAACACTCCCGTATTTTTTTACTTCTCTATTTCTCAAAATATTTAGACTTCTCAATTGAACTCTTCCCTATATATATATATATATATATATATATATATATATATATATATATATGTGTGTGTGTGTGTGTATATAGATATGTGTGAACCGCTATATGCATTGAAACGATACATGTGACTCGCTATATATATGACAATTAACATATATGTATGCATGTGAACCGATGTATATATATACGAAGTATGTGTATATGGTTTGCTACACAGTGTAGAAAAAAGTTGTATGTGAACCGCTATAGGCACGTGAACCACTATATTTGGTATGTATGTGAAACAATAAATGTGATGCTTTATATCTATGAACACAAACATGTATGTATATATGTGAACCACCATAGATATGTGAAACGTTACATGTGACTCGCTATACATATAAAGATAAAAATATATGTATGCGTGTGAACCGAACGTATATACATGTAAAACTCATATATGTGTACCGTTATATGAACATAAACGTATATGTATGTTTGTGAACCGTTATGTGACAGTTATGTGAACCAAATGTATTTATCAACATACTTTAATTTCAAATTAAAATTTCCCGATATTTATAATTAATTAAATAAATCTGACTTATCATTAAATTTTGTAAATTATTTTAAAATTATAATTTATTATAAAAATAATATTAAAATCGCCGTAAATCTGCCCAAAAAAGTTAAAAAATATATTCTAATGATATTTTCCGACGGATTAAAATAATATTTAAGTTTTATTTTGAAAAAAAAACATCCAGCAGAAAGATCATTAAAGAAAAATGAATTTCTCGATTTATTTTCTAGCAGATTTTCGACGGAGTTTTATTTTTAATTAAAAATAAAACTCCGTCGGAAAAAAAAATCGAGAAATTCATTTTTTTCCTGTGGATATTTTTATTTAAAATAAAAACTTAAAATATATTTTAATCCGCCAGAAATTTCTTTATATATTTAAATCTATATATAAACTATTTTTTCTTAAAAAATTGATTATAATTAATTAATTTTTTCAGTGGATGTTAATTAACTATTATAATTAATTTTATTCCGGTGGAAATCCGCCGGAAAAGTAAATTAGCTTAAGTTTAATGGTTTAAAAGATAATTAATTAAAGAAATGTATAAAATCCGCCGGAACCTAAGAATCGCCGGAAAAACATAAGATTAAAAAAATAAAAAATATTTTCTTGTTCTTTCGGCGGATTTTCGACGGAAGTCAGCATTGTTTGACTTTCTTAATATCCGTCGAAATTCCGTCGGAGATCCGTCGAAAATTTCCACCGGTTTTGTCTATTTATTTGGCAGTGAAATAACACAGACCAAAATTGTAGTTTACTCTAAATTATATTAATTAATTACAATATTTGAATTACTTAAAAAAGTAGTTGTTTAGTATGCTTAATCTTTGATAACTTGAAACCAATTTGCAAGATTTGTACTTAAAAATATTTGAGTTATAATGTGAAAACCCAAATTATTTTAAACAAATCAAATAGACAAGGTATTATTATGTTTGACAAACTAATTCATTGTTGCTGGTAAGCAAGTTTTATTTGATAGTTGCTAGTTGCTAGTTGCTAGTTGCTAGTTGCTAGTTGCTAGTTATTAGCGATAAGTTAGTTACGTTCAATAAAAAAAACTAATAAGTTAAATAATAATGTAAAATGATGTAAAAAATATATAATGGCCGTATTTTATTGTCAATTGTAAGAAACGCAATTAAAAAATAGGTAAAAGAAATCTAATAAATTATTTATATAAATTTCAAAAATCTAGTTTAAATTTATCAAACAAGTGTTTTTGATTAAAGTCAGAAAAATGTTATATCCCATAGACAAATGAAATATGAGAAGTAATACTACAAAAATAACTACTTTTACCGGAGGAAAATGTCGTCGGCAAAAGTCGCGAAAGTCGTCGGCAAAGGCTCAAAAAATTTTGCCGTCGGCAAAGGTTTCCGTGAAAACCTGGCCACTATAAGGCTTTTTGCCGGCGAATAATATGTGCCGCCGGTAAGCATACATTTGCCGGCGAAAAACAATCGTTGGTAAAAACTGAAGTCGTCGACAAAAACATCTCTCACGTAATCGTATAAAATCATTTTCCCGACAACTAAATATTTTTGCCGGCGATTTGAGAAATCCGTTGGTAAAAAATATCTTTTACTAGCGACTTATACGAAATTCGTCGGTAAAAGTACATTTTTGTCGGTGGCATTTTCCTCCAGCAAAAAGGTAAACTTTTACCGGAGGATTTCGTCTAAGTCGCCGGCAAAAGTTACTTTTACCGACGGGTTTCCCAACCCCCCGGTAAAAGTGCAGTAATACGTATGTAGACTAGAATTTTACCTATAAATGTGAACAAATGTTTTTATAAAAACTCGTTAGAACCCAAACTACTTTAATGGTTTCTATAAATTTGATTTAAAATATTTTTCTTTTATTATCATTTCCTTAGAGTATCTTCAACAACATTGCTAAAATAGAAAAAAATGGGTTTTTGTTTGCTATTATTCTCCAACAGTATTGCTATTTTGTTTGCTAAAATAGAGATTCATGAAAAAATCTCTAAATATAGATAAATATCTAAAAAGGTGAGAGAAATAATTATTTTATTCAACCCACCAATAACATAAATCTTTTATCATTTTATATTAAGTTTTTCTTTTTAAGTGTATTGAGAATATAAATTAGAGAATATTATATTAATATAATCTGTGTTAAAATCTCTAAAATAGCAAAGTTGTTGGAGATGAATGTATCTCATATTAGAGATTTTATCATTTGATTTTCTATTTAAGAAAAATTATAGAAACTTGTTGAAGATGCTCTTAGATCTCACTTAGTTTGTATGATTGGATTGTACTTTGAACGATTTGGAATTGCATTCAATTACAACGTATATTTGGCTTGAAAGATTTCTTGAATTTGAAATTTGGGATTTCAAGCATAATATTTTCAGGAGTGTTTGGTATTTAATGAGCTTTCATAAGATATGTATGCAATAATGATATAAAATATGGTAAGAATATTTATTTTGTAATAATCAATTAATAAAAAGGCAATTTAATTATTTTTATAATTATTGAATTTGATTTTATAAATATTTGTAGAGATTGAAATTCAATTTCATTTCAAATTTTACTGACCAAACACATCAAAATTTTCAAACCTTCCATGAAATCCAAGTTCTTCAAAACCATTCATCAAACCAAACGGCCCGCTATATTTTGTTTTCGTCCCAAAATAAGTGTTTATATTTTAGTTTGCTTTAAAATAAGTATTCACTTATAAAAGTAAGGTGGCGTTTGGTTCGCCTAATATTTTTGGATAGAATGAAATCTGTCAAATTAATTTTACTTTGAAGGAACTTGAATGGAATGTTGTCAGGTTTGACCACCTGTTTGGTTGACAGAATTGAAATTAATTCTGTTAAAGGAATTGAAATGTGTCTGTTTGGTTCATAGAATGTAGCTTTGGAATTGGAATTATTTTTTGGTAAATGACCAAAGTACCATTTTTGATAATTTTTAATTTTTTTAAACAAAAATTTCTTTAATAAAATAATCATTAAATATTTTTTTTAACTAAAAATACTTTATAAAATAATTTTTAAATACTTTAATGTGTAAAAGATATAATATACACAACCCAAATAAAATATATTTCAGATGAACAAAATTATATTTCAAAAAATTAAAATATATTTCAAGAAAAAAAAATGTATTAAATTGTATTAAAAAAATAAAAATAAAAAATAGAAAGCAAAATAAAAAACTAAAGTATTAAATTAAATTAATTAAATTAAACTAAATTATGTGATTTAAGTTAAAGGGTATATTTGGAATTATGAAAATACAACATTCCATTCCATCAGAATACCTCCTAGTTGCTAAGGAATGTTGAATACCCTCATTTGTGGAATTTAATTGAATTCAAAGATTCCTTCCGTGAAAAAAGAACGAACCAAACGAAGGAATGACATTTGGTCAATGAAGTTCAACATTTCAATTTAATCAGATTTCTACAGAATCTGCGAACCAAACGCCACCGAAGTGTTTATTTCCTCATTGTACCCTTGATAAGATGAAGAGAATTTGTTTCTATTATTAAGGGTAAAACTATTTTTGTGTAATAAAGAAAAGTGTAATAATTATATATTTTTAAAACCGCACGTCAGATTTGATTGTAGAAATTTATTTTGAGATGAAAAAAGTTAAAATTATATACTAACTATTTATTTATTATTTATAAAGTTGAAAAATGACTTTTACTAAGTGCATAATCAATTAATTAATTAATAGAAAAAGTTAATTAATTTGTAAACATCACAAACAAACCATTGTTAGGTTGCGTTTGTTTTTTAAGTGGTGCTGAAGTCTGAACACTGATTTCACTCCTGATTTTTAAGTGGTGGCGCTGAAGTCTGAAATCTGAATCAGAAAAACTGTTTGTTTTTTTAAGCTTAAATCTGAAAACAACTGAATAATACAATAATCTCCAATAATCTCTTCAATTTGTCTCCACACTCTTCATTTCCTAAACAATACCAACATCTCCACAGTTTTAGCAACCAAAATTAAAACCAGAAAAGAAAATATACAATCTAAGATCATATCATAAACTCTTTATGTTTTTAATCTTCTACACGAAACGACAATGCTCTCAACAAGACATTTATGGAAATTAAATCCAAATAATCAAACAGATTACATACTAGTGCGCATCTGGTTTTCATTCTCAAATACACAAGATTCTGCTTCTGGTTTTCATTTTCACAAACACCTGGTGTGCATCATCTAAATCAAGCAAACAAAACCACGTCAATAATTCAAGACCAAAATCACGCAGAGCAAAATTGAAAGCAAAACACTTAAAACACACACACATCAGTCGAAAGAAATTGAGAGATTTTTGTAAATCGAGCAATCGATTTCTGTAAATCGAGCAGATTTCGAACATACCCAAAAAACGAGCAGAGATGGAGATGGAACTTACAATCGATTGGAGATGGAGTTGTTCTTGAGTCGCACACGAGAGAGAGAGAGAGTTCGCAAACGAGAGAGAGAGCAGCGTGTTCTTGAGTCGCAAACGAAAGAGAGAGCAGCGTGTTTTTGAGAGCAAACGAGATGGAGGCCGCTGAAAAGAAAAAAAGTGTTTAGGTTTCCACTTTTTGTTCTAGATAAAATTAAGTGATAAGTGGATCTGAATATATGAGAAAAACAAACGCACTTATTTTTAAAACATCTGACCGAATAAGTGATAATTGCTAAATAAGTGCTGAATTCATAAAAACAAACAGCCCCTTAGTGACCAAATTTCATTTGTCTTTCTGTCGATGAAGCATACTGTTTAATCACAATATTTAAGTTTATTTATTGTATTAAATTTATCCGTAAGAGGAAAATATGTAAATAGCCAAATTAATATGTGTTGTCGGCTCTGAAATAACAACCACATAAATATTCGGTAGTCTTAAATAGTCACCAAAAATTAACAAATCAAAAGTATTACTAAAGGGTTGTTTACCATCAAGAGTAAATGCTTATCACTAAGGGGCTGTTTGGTTCAAGGTTTTTGATGGAATTGGATGGAATTGGAATCTCAAATTCTTTTGACCAGATTCAATTCCTATGTTTGGTTCAAGGTTTTTAAATGAATGGAATCTTTAAAATTCCATTCAATTCCATTAGCAATCCATTTTCATTCCTTCAGCTAACCGTGGTATTCCAAAGGAATGGAATTGATTTTTTTCATAATGCCAAAATTACCCTTGCACATACGGTGGTGAGCAGGTCGTGAAGAGGAGGCCGACGACGGCTGTGAAGTGGGAGGCGACATGGTGGTGAACGGCGGCTGTGAAGTGAGCAGCGAGATGGTGGTGAGCAGGTCGTGAAGAGGAGGTCGACGGCGGCGAGATGGTGGTGAACGGCGGCTGTGAAGTGAGCAGCGAGATGGTGGTGAGATGGTGGTGAGCAGGTCGTGAAGAGGAGGTCGACGACGGCGAGATGGTGGTGAACGGCGGCGGCTGTGAAGTGAAGAGGAGGTCGACGACGGCGAGATGGTGGTGAACGGCGGCTGTGAAGTGAGCAGCGAGATGGTGGTGAGATGGTGGTGAGCAGGTCGTGAAGGGGTTTGTGAGAATGGATGGTTGTGAGTAGGGTTTTGATTTTAATTAATCAGGGTGGTTGGGAGAGGGGTATTTTGGTCATTTACTCAAATTTCATTCCAATTCTAAAGCTACATTCTATGAACCAAACAGACAGATTCCAATTCCTTTAACAGATTCCATTCCAATTATGTCAACCAAACAGCTGGTCAAACCTGACAACATTCCATTCCAATTCCTCCAAAGTCAAATTCCTTTGACAGATTCTGTAACACCTCGAAAATCCTAACTCAGTCTATAAACGAAGTTATTTGGAATTATTAAAGGATAAGGTTTTGCCTTGGAGTGTGGAACACATGATGTTTTTTGGGTCGCATAAGAAATCGGGCAAGATTGGGCTCGGTACCTGGGCCGCGAGAGTGCCTGGCGATTGTGACCTGGTCACTATCGCCAGGGCACTATCGCCCAATATGTACCGAGAGGTGGGGAGAGACCAGCGAGTGTGACACTCGCGTTAGTGACATGGTCACTTTCGCAGTGTCACTATCGCCCCATATGTACCGAGAGTTTGGGGGTAGCGGGCGAGTATGCCCGGCGATAGTGACAGTGTCACTATCGCGGTGTCACTATCGCCGACGGGTCCTGAGGGTTTTAAACCCACGCCTTTTAGACTTCTTTCATTTCTATTCCATCTCCCTCTCTCTAAACTCTCCCAAACGAACCCCTTTTTCCCATTTCAGTTTTTGAAGCCTCTAAGGCTCCGATTTTGGAGTTCTAAGTGATTCCTTGCATCTTGAAGAAGATTTGGAAGCAAAGGTATGGGTTCATCTTCCTCATCTCTTTTGTTGGTTCAAATCTTTTAGAGTTCACCTAACCCTCTTCCACACCCTTTCATCCTTCTTGAAGAAACGAAGTTTGAAGCTCACTTTGGTAACACTAGAAGTGTTTAGTTGGTGGTTTCACTTGATGGTTGAGGTAATCTTCTATTCTCTTCATTTTGGAAATTAGGGTTTTGATTTATTGGCGATTTTGGGTGTAATATGTTGGGGGAAATGATTCTAAGTGTTTGGAGATAAATATTTATGGTTGGAAACTTATGGATTTAGGTTTTGGAAGATTTGGACTTGAAGATACGGACTTCTTCAAAGGAGCATACGTATGGGAAAATCTAGATTTAGCTTAATCTAGCGAGGTGAGTTCAAGTTGCTTTGTGAAAACTTTGTACATGTCAAAATATGTGTTTTAAAGTATTGGTGTGCTTTATGTGAAATTATTCCTTGTTGAATTATTTGGTGGGTTTTGATTTAATCAAAGTGTTGAGCTTTACAAATCATATAAAACACCCATATTTATTTGGGAATTTTGAGTGATTGATGAATAAATCACGAGTGAAAGAGGTTTTGATAATCTATTGCTTAAGTGAAGAGGATTTGGTCAAACTACACTTTAGTGTTTTTGTGATTATGTGATAACTATGATATGGCGTATTTTAAAGTGTAAACGTGTGCGTTGGGGATTTTGGTAAATCCGACCATGTGAGTGTTTTAAGAGTTGTAAGCACTTATTTTGGGGCCGATGGCCAATTGAGGAATTACAAAGGTAAAGATTTTGGGTAACGATGCATTTTGGTTTACGTAACCGTGTGAGTGATACGTATTTAACCAAACGTTTATTTTGGCCTTAAAGGCTTGATTATTGCTCAAATGAGTCTTTTGAGTATTTGCCGGTTTTGGTGACTCGAGGTGGAGTCTTGGGTGTGTTATATGCTTAATTGCATTTTATTTGAATACGTGCCGGTTTAAGTGTTGGTCTTGTGTGTGAAGACCGTTTGAGGATTTTGTATTCTTAGTACCTTTGGGACTAATGAACCTTGGTGAGTTATATGCATTGTTGAGTTATGAAAGAGTCACATATACGTGTACATGTAGATGCACATATGATTTGACTTCATTGGAAAGGTGGCAATGAAGGGGTTGTGAGATTATCACGCCTCGGAGCGTGTGTTGCATGATGTGAGTTAGATGCATTTTATTTGCATGAGTTGATGTTGATAAACGATCGTTAGATCTTTGAGCAGAGGGCTCGGTTTTGGACTCGGTTGAGTCTTGATGGCATTCGCCCGGTTTTTAATAAGCTCGACGTGGGCTTGGGGTTTGCATTGCATGAGTTGCATTATATTTGAGATTTACGTGATTTGAATGCATTAGTTATTCTTTTGGGGTAATGTATTTATCTTTGAGTCGAGTAAGCTTGATTCGGATGGTGGGTTTTCCCAAGGTAAAGATCCAGTAGGATTGAACTTGATGGCTTGGACTAAAGACCTAGTATGGTTGATGTCTAAGAAGGGCTAAAGACCTAGTATGGTTGATGCCAAGTTGAATCATGAATATGAGAGGGATGACAAGTTGAAATAATCAATTGTTCGTGTTATTTCTTATTAATTTATTGTTACCTGATCAAACTAGGACTCTCAAAGACAAAGACTTTTCAAGTTTGACTGAAGATTCTTCAAGGCCGAAAGTTTGAAGATTGTCAGAGCTTCAAAGTTTAAAGCAGTGAGAGTTAAAGTTTTGAAGATAAAGAGCTGAAGACTGCTGTCAATTTTTTTTAAATCTTCAATCCAAAGGGGGAGAATGTTAGCGCAAAATATTGTATTCAAGATTTATTGTAAAGTCAAAGTAATTGTCAATATATTGTAAAGTCAAAGATAGTGAAAGTCAAAGTAGTTTAAATGAAAGTCAATGTAATTAGGTTTTAAGCTTTGTAATTAGGAAGTATAAATAGGTTTGCTTAGAGTTTAAGCAAGAGGTAAGAGAGTTTATTGTTAGATCTAGAGAGAGAAAGTGGGAGAGATTCTAGAGAGAGAAAGTGTCAAATTCTCCTATAATCATCTAGATTTCAGAAGATCAATGGAAGATTGAATGTTTACCTAATAGATCTAGTGTTATCAATTGGTATAAGAGCTTTGGGAGAAGATTTGTGCACAAATTCATTCAAGATTCAACGAATTTGAAGGAATTCTTGAAGATTACAATTCAAGAATTGGTGACTTTACAAAGAGAAAGACAAAGATTTTTCAAGTTTGACTGAAGATTCTTCAAAGCTGAAAGTTTGAAGATTATCAAAGCATCTATATCAAAGTGAATTTGAGAAGATAAAGTTGTTTGAAGATTGTCAGAGCTTCAAAGTTTAAAGCAGTCAAAGTTAAAGTTTTGTAGATCAAGAGCTGAAGACTGCTGTCAAATATTTTTTAAATCTTGAATCCAAATGGGGAGAACGTTAGGGTATTAAATTGTATTCAAGATTTGTTGAGAAGTCATGTAATTGTCAATGTAATTGTAAAGTCAAAGTAAGTCAAAGTCAAAGTAGTGTTAGTAGAAAGTCAATGTAATTAGGATTTAACGTGTTGTATTTCATAGGTATAAATAGGTTTGCTTACCTTGTAAGCTTGTAGGTAGAGAAACTCATATTGTAATATCCTAGTGAGAGAGATGAGAGCATTCTAGAGAGAGAAAGTACATCAATCTTATGTAAACTCTAGCATTCTCAAGATCAATGAATAACTTGATGATTACCTAATAGATCTGGTGTTAACATTGTTATTTACTAAAATAGAATAAAGGGTAGATTAGTAATTTGAGTGGAGTATTTAATTTACTTTAATATTTCTAATTTTGCATTTACTACTCTCTCTCTCTCTCTCTCTCTCTCACACACACACACACAGACACGCATCGAACTTACATCCTGCTCTCTATATCTAATTATTTAACCCTAAAACATTTTTTTTCATCCCCTTCTCATGGCCGCCGTAGCACCTACGACAAAGAGAGTGGTAGATGAACTTTCGCCGTATTTACGAGATGTTTCAAAATGAAACAAGGAGCTTCGATACATCCATTCTCTTACCTGTTGTTTAGAACCACAGTTCTTGATCGTCTCAACTCCCACGACTGTAAGCAAACCTAACGGAGACCGCAAAAGTAATGAAGACAAGTCGTCTCGTATCCCTCGTCCCTAGATTGAACTTTCTCCCTAGAGGTAACCCTAATGTAACACAGATCATGCAGTGGTGGAGGCGGCGGTGGGGCCGTGAAGGAGGCGATGGATACAGAGGCACCACTCTCTTATCCCTCGTCTGTCGATTGAACTTTCGTCAGAGAAGTGACCCAGATGTAACCTAGCAGTGGTGGAGGCAGTGGTGGTGGTCGACGTGAAGCAGACGGTGGATACGGAGGTGGTGGTCGCCGTGCAGAAGGCAGTGGTGGTTAGGCGGTTGATACGGAGGAGGTCGTGACTGTAGATATGGTGGTGCATTTGCTAAACGATTTTGTGAGCATGACTGTTAAGCGGAACTATTTTCACCGACAATGAACTTTTGGCGATGCGTATTACGATGGGTATCATAGTGGGTTTCAAAGTGGTATCACAGAGGGTATCCGGCTGTTCTTGTATGAGTTCGCCGCCGTCTGACGGAAGAAAGAAAGGGGTTGTGATGGTGGCAATGAAACACCACAACGGCGACGACAACGACAACAATATGGTAATCACAGTGGCACCACAGTGGCATCACAATGTAACACAATCTGTTTTGAGTGTATCATAAGGGTAATAACAATGTTCACAAACTGTATCTCAATGGTAATCAGTGTAACACAATGTATTTTGGGTATCACAATCATGATCGTTTGATGTATCTTTTTTAACATTGTCCATTTTTTAGGTATCACATTGTGAATCCACCGAAATAATGTTCACCGGAAGCCGACTGCCAGAGAGAGAGAATAGAGGGGAGAGAGGAGAGATAAAAAAAAAGTTTAAATACCTAAAATGCCCTTTAAGTTAAATTTTAGTCAAAATTACCAACATAAATAATTTCCTAATTTATTCTTTAATATGTGGTTCACATTGGATCTTACAGTTATCACAAACAATTCAGTTCTCCCTTGAATGGTCCCCTATATATAGCCATAGGTTCAATTGAGAAATGCTAAGTGTGTGACAAATAGAGAAGTAATCTTAGCCATTCATTCGGTCAAGATCGGCTTTGACTGGTCAAAAGTTACGGCTGTTCCAAAAATAGAAGGGCAGTTTCGTAACTTTTACAAATACGCGAGACGAGTTCATATGTGAACCCATGTAATTCACATATGAACCCTTTTAACTAATTCACATATGAACATTTGTGATTTATATATGAACTAATTAACCGTAGGTTCATATATTAATCAGTTGAACTAATTAACTGATTCATATATGAACCTTTGTGATTAATATATCAACTAATTAACTGAATCACATATGAACTAATTAACTGTAGGTTCATATGTGAATCAGTTGAACTAATTAACAGATTCACATATGAATCTTTGTTATTCACATATGAATTAATCCTGATTCTCATATGAACTAATTAACTGATTCACATAGGTTCACATATGAACTCGTCCCGCGTATTTTACGAAACTATCCCTCTATCTTGTGCAGACCACGCGCAGACCACACGAGGAATTATCCGCTGCTTCTCAGTCAAAACCGCAAATATTGACCAAATGAATGGCTAAGATTACTTCTCTATTTCTCACACACTTAGCATTTATTAATTGAACCTCTCTCTCTCTATATATATATAGAGAGGGAGGTTCAAAGGAAAAACTCAAAAAAACGAAAAAATATATATATATATGTGTGTGATATTTTTATGAAATTAATTTTTTTTATTAATTCATAAAAAATATGAAACGTATCTAAAATAGGAAGAGTTATGGTAGGGGAAGAGTCGTCATTCACCTGCTCCTCCTCAAGTGTCACTGTTGATCAGTTCACCCCCCTCTCACCTAACATCTTTCCTTTCCCCAATATTAAACACATCACGACTTTCCTTCACAACATTTTTCTCTATAAACCTGATTAATTAATAATGTATGTAGTTAATAAACATATTTAAATTTAAAATTAACATTCAATTTTATTAGTACAGTGCGTATTCAAAAAAATTTGAATTTTTTATTGACAAGTTTCATTAATTTATGTTGAACATACAAATTTACATCCTACTACATAAAGTCATACAAGATTAATATAAAACATTATTTTTTGGGTTAGTTTTATTAATATATGTGAAGCTACACCAAAGCATAACTACCTTGCTTTATATTTCCAAATTTCTCACCGAACTATTAACTGTCACAGTCGTAACTCATATTTTTATTTCTTATTATAATAAAAAATTATATCCTTAATCGGCAAGAAAAGGTGGAACATGTTGTTACATGTTATATACACATATGTATAGGTAGGGGAAAAATATATAAAAACCATTTAAAAGTAGTGTTCATATTTAAAATCATCATGTAAAAATGCAGTGTTCATATAATATTGCTTCATGGATAAAACGTTATGAAATGTTTTGCATGTGAAGCGAAAAACATAAAAATACATTTATACTTAAACACACACAAGAATAGAATATGTGAAACAATATATAGTCTGATGGTTTTAGTTAATTCATTTATATATTTTCACATTTGTTGTTCATCTATAAAACAATAAATGAAACTAATTTTTCACGAATTCCAACTTTAGATGGTTTCTAATGTGCATCGCGATGCATCTCATTTCGGTGAATCTCATTCTAATGTGCATCTAATGGTGGAGATCCATTCTTATGTTTTTTTTACCATAACTTCTTTTCTCACCGGAATCCAACCCTACATATATACATAGGTATATATATATATATATATATATATAGGCAAATGATCGTGTGAGAAGTTGAGTTAACGTGAGAAGCGTGAGAAGTGCATCTCATCCTAATGTGCATCCGACGGTTGATAACTAATTCTCACGCTTCTATAACTCAACTTCTCACAGGAAGCCAACCCTATATATATATATAGATATAGATATAGATATAGACGAAGGATCGTGGGAGAAGAAGAGTTAATGTGAGAAAGAAAGAAGGGAAGTGAGAAGTTGAGTTAACGTGAGAAGCGTGAGAAGTGGATCTCAACCC
Source organism: Saussurea involucrata (assembly GCA_033807775.1). Lineage (NCBI taxonomy): Eukaryota > Viridiplantae > Streptophyta > Magnoliopsida > Asterales > Asteraceae > Saussurea > Saussurea involucrata. The sequence continues at coordinate 66,267,965 of CM066325.1, forward strand.
TTGATCACTTTTAATATCAAGCCTACCCATGAATCGTGCTTGATACATGGATTGATCTGGTGCATCTTGATGCATCTTATCTCGATCGGTGCATCTCATCCTAATGTGCATCCAACGGTTGATAACTAATTCCCACGCTTCTGTAACTCAGCTTCTCTCTGAAACCCAACCATATATATATATATATATATATATATATATAAATATTGACGAAGGATCGTGTGAGAAGAAGAGTTAATGTCAGAAAGAAAGAAGGTAACTGGATCCTTGATTACTTCTAATCTCAAACCCACTCATGAATCGCGTTTGATACGGAGATTGATCCGGTGTATCTTGGTGCATCTCACTCTAATGTGCATTCAAGAGTGGAGATCTTTACTTACTCTTCTCGCTACAAATTTCCTAATGTGCATCCACGAATAGATATTTATTCTTTTTAAATGGACACTTACTTTATGAGAAAATAAAATAAAAATTAAACACTTATATTGGAATGGAATGATCAGGTTTACGGGAAAATTTCAAAAAAATGGAAAACTGAGAAATATCCTAGTAGCCTTTTATCTGGACGGTATGCACTTGTTCTTACAATTAATTTGTAACATGCACACATGTATAATACACACGTGCATAAAAACCAAAAACCAACTTAATGTTACTTGTATACACAAGTGCATACCGTCTAGATGAAGGACTATCAGAGTGTTCCTCAGTTTTTTCATTTTTTGAGGTTTTCCCCAGAAGTTCCCTCTGGAATGAAAATAGTACTAATTATTTAGAAAAGTATTTCATTTGGATAAAGTTGAGTGCAAAATTTTGTTCACTCCCGCTACATTAGGGAACAAAATAATTGTTGATCGTTCTAATACAACATTAGTTAACGATAATTACCATTGACCAAATACTTCAACATTATATATCATTTTAACTAAATTAGTCGTTATTTTTGTGTCAACTTTAGTCATGACTAAAATTGGTCCTTGTAAGTAACGTGTGTTACTTTTTTTGAACGGTTGTCTGTTACTTCTTCAACTTGAACAATATAAGATTATACATGATAAATAGAAATTTTAAGTGTATATTATTCATAGAAACTGATGCGGAATTAAACGAAGTAAACTTCAAGAATCTGCTCAATATTTATAAAGAGAACCATAAGTTGGTTTTTAATTCATTCGGAGCATTAAACTCACAATATGAGTTGAGTTCAAGAGCTGGAGATTTGTGCATGATTTCGCACTCAAACGAATTCACTTGAAGATCAAGTGTTCATATCTAATTAATTGCTTTCGTAGATTTTTGTTCACTGAGTTTTTGGGCTTCACTTGAAGTTGTTGTTACTAGGTTTGGGCTTAGGTTTATTTGACAGATTAGTAGATTTTTTCCATGTAAAAGATAATCATAGATTAGTAGATTCTTTTCCAAGTTTAAGACAAACATAGATTAGAGAGAATTATAGTCCTCTCCCATGTATATTTCCTTTTTGGGGTTTTGTTTACCTGTTAGGGTTAAGTTTCGTATTGCATTAAAGTTGAGGGGCTATCTTGTAAATACCCCAAGGGGTATATAATGTTTTCTTTAATCCTAGTTTAGGGTTAATGTTCTTAATTGCTTTATCAAACGTATTGTAAAACACTCTGAATTCAATACGATCAATAGAGAGCCGACATATTGCAACCGGTAGTTTAATTTTTTCGCATGCGTGTTTTTGCGGTATTTACAAGGTTTTATTGATAAGTTCGAGAGAGTTTTTAATGATAGTTTTTGAGAGTTTTTTTGTGACGCTTTGAGAATCTTGGCGACAGATCTGCGAGTTTTTGCGACGGATTTGAGATATTTTAGTGACTTTTTGCATGGAATTGCATGATTTCATATTTTGAGTTTTAGTGACGATTTGAGATATATTGCGACAGTTTGAGTTTATTTGTGACGTCTATTATTTTATGTGATTGATCTAACCGTGTTTATTTATCTTGCAGATTTTAATCTCGAGCTTTGATTGTGTCGGTTAGATCAGAAATAAATTTTGGAAACGGATTTATTTTTTAGATTTGTTTTTCAAATTTATTTTTTGATTTTCTTCCGCATTTTTCTGATTCTTCAAAGTAACACCGATTAACGATCTTTCACTTTAAATTTTCAGGTAACAATGTCGCTATATTCGTTTCCTAAATGTTTATATCGGGAGTGTGTAGAAAGGATAAAATCCTTTGAATAGAATCTCAATCAATCAAATGAATACTGTAGAAAGTATTTCAAAGAACTGAACGAATAGAAATTGCAAATCTCTGAAAGTTCTGAGAAGCTTGCTAAATCTGAAGAAAAAACAACGATCTTGGAAACTGAAAACACTGAGCTGAAAAGGAAGATTTATGAGTTGACCTCAAAGGACGACATAAAGGAGATTGAAGAGAAAGAAAAGGCCGCTGAAAGTGAAAATCTTGATCTAAAGCAAAAGATTTATGTGTGTTAGCTTCAATCTTCCTAATCATAGAAGTATTTAGAAGTAGTGAAAAATAGGCTAAGTGAAGAAAACCTCTTACAGAGGCTCTGCCGACATTACCGAGAAATCAAGGTCAAGAAGCTACAGAAGCAGCAGAGGCTTCCTACAGAAGCTCTGTCATACGAACAAAGAAGACCAAAGACTCGGAAACCGGCGAAGACTGCTCCAGAGGACCAGACCGCAGAACCTCTGTAACTCATTACAGAGCCTCTGTGGTCCTTACTGAGACTTGAAGATATTTATAATATCTTGCTACTGTTAAAGGACTCGTACATCAACTTGCATGGTAGCATGCCCTGTCCAACGTCGACGTGTCAAACTCTGATTGGACTCAGTAGGGCTTAGTACATATTAGACGTCTGCTGCATTAAATGCAATATAGCACGTCTGACTGTTCATGCCATCCTTGCAACTGTTCACGACATCCTCTCAACTATTCATACGTACCTTTTGAATAGTAGCATATGCTTTATGGTCCCCTTTAGAGTAGTATATAAGGAAGACTCATGTTGAGTTCTTCCTTACACACAAAAAATACACAACACAACAACATTAAGAACACAAAAAGCTTATTTACCTTAAGAGTCATATCTGTTTTAAAGCTTTTTCTTACTCACGGTTCATAAACCTGTTCTTGATTAATATTCAGTAAACTTTGAGATATAATATTTTGTTCACTGTTTATTTATAGTTCTAAATCTATCAAACTTATCTGTTAGTTCTTTAAATACGCTTCCGCATCAAACCTTAAACCTGAACTAATAGATCTGATAATCTTGTTTAAAGCAAAACGGGATCCAACAATTGGTATCAGAGCCTAGCTTGATTTTTCAATATCAAGTGATCCTCGTTTTACAACTTTTATTTGATAGATTATTTTCTCTCTTCATCACAATATTTCTAAATATTAGTCGTACCCAGAAAACCTTCCAGATCTTTATCCTTAGAAATCCTCCATCAGATTATCCTCTCCTCAAAATGACAAATACAAATAACTTTTTCACTGCTGGATCACTAACCAAACCTCCTACTCTTCTTAGAGATGAGTATCCTCAATGGAAGATAAGAATGGTTCATTTCTTTGAGGGTACTGAAAAAACTCTCAAACAATATCTTTACAATCCTCCTCCAGTTCCGATGATAACTATGCCACGTGTACCAGCTACTGCTGAATCTGCTGAAATCCCTGAACATCAAAAACCTAAGCCAAGAGAAGAATGGTCAAATGAAGATAAGGCAGAAGATGAAGTTGCACAGAAAACAAAGAGAATATTGATCATGGCAATCCCCAACGAACTTTTTCAATCCTTAGATGCATGCGAAACAGCGCACGATCTCTGGAAAGAATTAGAAAGACAGTTGGAAGGGGGTGCTAAAACTCAGAAGAACCGAAGGGCACAATACATAAATGAATATCATGCTTTCAGAGCCTCTGCAACAGAATCTCTGCAAACAACATACGACCGGTTCAACTCTCTCATAAACAAATGCAAAAAGTCTGGTATTCACAGAACCACGGAAGAAAATAACGTCATGTTTCTAAAGAGCCTGAACGATGAGTGGCTTCAGTTGTCTATGTCTTTACAAACAAACCAAGATCTAGACTCCTGGACACTCTCTGATCTCTATGGAACACTTGCTGCACAAGAGCCTCAAATAGCTCAAGCTAAAACACTAACCACTGTGCCATACGCATTGGTTAGTAAATCTACAGAGGCTGCAGACAGACCAAGAAATGAGAGATCTACAGAGGAGAAAAAGAAGGAGAAAAAGAAGATGGTAATGGTTGATAGCGAAGAAGAAGAGCTGATAGAGGAAGAGATAACTCTTGCGTCATTAGCTAAATCAATGGCTCTATTGACAAGAGAGTTTAGAAATAACCAAAGGATTTCTGGTAGAAGAGATGATGGAAGAAGAGAAGAATCAAGTGACCGACAAAGGTCAGACTACAGAAATGATGACCTACAGAGGTCGAGCGACAGAAGCTACAGAGGAAATGATCGACAAAGATCAGATGACAAGATAGGCCACACACAAGAATGCTACAAATGTGGTAAACCCGGTCATTACGCAAATGAATGCCGAACAGAGAAAGGTGGAGACCTACAGAAGTCCGACGACCGAACTGGAAACATCTCCCAAGGTTGTTTCAACTGCGGCAAGCCAGGACATTTCGCAAAAGAATGCAGAAGTAGACCAAATCGCCCACAGAAGGACTCAAATGGCGAACAAATGGCATTCTGAGGCAAACAAAGAAGACTTCGAGTCAGACTCTACCTCTGACGATGAATTTCCCACAAATGCCCTGTTCTGTGGCATGGCAGAAGTTGACTCCGGCACTGACAATGAGGTATCCATTTCAAACTCTATCTCAAGTACTAATTCTGTAGATGGTGATTTATTTAAACTTAACATTGAACTGAAAAATATAATTGAAAGCATTCAGAAAAAGCTGACCTTTAATGAGAGAGAAGTGAGGCTTCTCACTCAAGAAAAGGCCAAAATCTTTGAAGAAAAAGGAAAAGTTGAAAAATATTGGAGCAAAAATATAGATCCTTTAAAAAGGCAAATTTCTGATTTAACCTATGCTTTAAAAATCAAAACAAAAGAACTTTCAGTTTCAAGAAGTGAAACTACAGACATAAGAGCTCTCAAAGAATACTTTCAAAAGGAAAGAGAGGTACTTTGGCAAGATCTTTTATGAAGAGAAGTTTTAATTAAAAACTATAAAGATGCACAGAAGGTATATGAAAAGGTAAACACTCAAATAGCAAGACGAGGTATAGGGTACAGTGACATTACCTTAGGAGTTGAAAATAAACGACTAAAACCTCTGTCCTCTCTATTTGTTTTGGGAAAAACTAACAAACCAAACTTTCCAAACTTACTCTCTGTAAGTAAAAGGGTTAAAATCTCTGCAGAACCTCACTTGAGGAAACATACAAAGATGATCAATGTGTGGTTTGAAAACACAGATTCATCATCTTCAACCTCTGTCAAAAGAGAAATCAAACCAAAGAAATATCTGAAAACACAAGATCAGATAGGTATCTTTAAGTTTGGTAAACCAGAGACTCAAACAAAGGTCGCTTTTGTCTGTATGATAAATGTTGAAAAGAAATTGTCAGCAGAAGCTCCTGAGTTTAAACCCATCTTTTCAGAAGAAAAACTTGAAGAATCTATTGAAAAAGAAATTTTGGAAGTTTTGAAATCAAATATTTTAGAAAATCTCTGTACATCTTCTATAAATCAAAAACTCGCTGAAGAGATCTCATTAGAAACCTCTGCCAACTACGAAAGTTTTTTTACAGAGGAAGAAAGCTCGTATGATACATGCTCAGAAAATCCATCCTCTGTCGAAAGAAATGACTCAACCTCTGCATATGAGGACGATTCATCCTCTGACGACTCAGAGACTGATTTCAAATCAGGGATAATTCACTGTGACACAGAGGATGTCAAATTCTCCTCTGAAGTTCTTAACAGAACAATTTCTCCAAAAGAGAAAATCACAGAGATACCTATCCATCCAGATTTTCTCAAAATGTGTATACAAGTCAAAACCTCTACAGAGCTTGAAAATCTGAAAAAGGCCTCGGAAAATCCAAAAAGCATAAAATTTTCAAAACCTTTAAAGAAGATCAAATAGAATCCCACTTGGCAACAAAAGGGAAAAAGGCCTGAAGCTAACAAATATTTTTCCTCTGTGACAGTGAAGAAAGATGTTCACCACAGAAGAGAGTCACAGAAGGCAGGAACTAAACAAGACTTTTGCAAACAACATTCTAGTATTCATAGATCTTCTTGTAATAGGAAATCTAATGTAAAGAAAGAATGTAATGTCTCTGTGGCTCAGTTCAGAAAATTCAATGAAAAGTTCAAACAAATCACATATCATATTCAACACTGTCATTGTTTTGATCTTATGTTTCAATTGAATAAACACTTCTCAAGTCCAGATTGCTTTCTCACCACTGAAATTCGAAAGTCAGAACCAAAAGAGAAACAATCTGATTCTTCTACAAAAGATAAAATGTATTTCAAGAATGCTAAGGCAAACTTGAAAAATTCTAACAATATTGGACCCATGTGGATATGGGTACCTAAATCCATATGATTGTCTTACAGAAGCAACATGTGCCAATTTGGTATCTTGACTCCGGATGCTCAAGGCACATGACTGGTAACAGAAAATTACTATCCACATACAAAGAAACACACGATGGTGGATCTGTAACCTTTGGAGACAACATGAAGGGACACATCAAAGGCTATGGAGTCATACAGAAAGAAAATGTCTCTGTATACAAAGTTGCATATGTGAATGGCCTCAAACACAACCTACTAAGCGTAAGTCAACTCTGTGATACAGGATTCGATGTGTTATTCAAAAGAACTTTCTGCTCTCTACAGAGTGAAAACACAGGAATGGAACTTCTGCGAGCTGAAAGAAGAGGTGATCTATACCTAATGAATTTTACTTCAAAATCCAAGGACAAAGTTTGTCTAGTAGCCTGCAAAAGTGAAGAAGCGTGGTTATGGCACAACAGGTTCTGTCACTTAAACTTTCACACCCTGGATAAACTAGTAAAACTCAATCTAGTTAAAGGTTTGCCAAATGTTAAATTCAATAAGGATCATTTGTGTTCGGCCTGTGAAATGGGAAAACACAGAAGGGCTTCCCACAAAGGCAAAACTGACGTATCTTGCACTAGACCTCTGTACATGCTTCATGTCGACCTCTGCGGTCCCATTGCCATACAGAGCCTAGGTGGCAAGAAATACATACTTGTCCTAATTGATGAGTATTCACGTTTCACATGGGTTGAATTCGTTAGAAAGAAATCAGATGTTCCAAATATATTGATAAATCTAATGAAAAGAATCCAAGTTCTTTATGATTGCAGAATACAGAAGCTAAGAAGTGACAATGGCACAGAATTTAAAAACTCTGTCATTGAAGCCTATCTTTCAACAGAAGGAATATCACAGAACTTCTCTGCAGCTCGCACTCCACAATAGAACGGTGTTGTCGAAAGAAAGAATCGAACACTTGTGGAAGCCGCAAGAACTATGATGTCAGCATGCGGATTATCAATGAACTTTTGGGCAGAAGCAATTTCTACTGCGTGTTATACTCAAAATCGATCAACCATTGTGAAAAGACACCTCAAGACGCCTTACGAATTGCTTAACAAAAGGCGGCCAAACATCAAATATTTCCATGTATTCGGATGCAAATGCTTTGTCTTAAACGACAGAGATTCAAGAGGAAAGTTTGATGTAAAAGCAGATGAAGGCAAATTCATTGGATACTCTGCCATTTCCAAAGCCTACAGAACATTCCTTACAAAGTCTCACAAGATTGTAGAAAGCATCAACTTCCTCTGACATCTCAAGAACAAAAGAAGATTTGGATCTTCTATTTTTGGAGATGTTCCACAATGACACTGATCATTCTGTCGGAACCATCAGAGTTTCTGAAGAACCATCCTCTGTCGGACAAAATCCTACAGGTATGACTCTAACTGGTCCAAATAATGCTTCATCTTCCTCTGTAAATACTACAGATGCAATTTCCGAAGCAGAAGAAAGTGCAGAAGATGAAACATCAAGAAAAACGATCACAGAAGCTGCACAAACCACAGAAGAACCAATTACAGAGGAGATCGAGGACCAAGACTATACGTCCTCAGAGGAACAAACTCCACCACCACTCGTACCAATCATTCCACAAACGGTAGAATCAACTACCAAGGCACGAAGAACAACAGAGGCTACACAAGAAGAAACACAAGAAGCCTCTGAAGAAAGTTTTGATGACATTGATGATCATCTTCCACGCACAACTCAGTGGACAAAAAGCCATCCTCCAAGCCAAATAATTGGAGAACCTTCTGACTCAGTAAAAACAAGGTCTGCCACTACTAATTTTTGTTTCTTTACAAATTTTATTAGTGTTATAGAACCAAAGAAGATTTCTGAAGCCCTAGATGACCCAAACTGGGTAGACGCCATGCAAGAAGAACTTCTGCAATTTGAGCGTAACAGAGTATGGACTTTAGTACCTCTGCCAAGAGGGAAACAGGCCATTGGGACTAAATGGGTCTACAGAAACAAGAAGGATGAAGATGGAGTGGTCGTCAGAAACAAAGCAAGATTAGTAGCAAAAGGATATAGACAAGAAGAAGGAATAGACTACGATGAGACTTTTGCCCCTGTCGCACGTCTCGAAGCAATAAGAATATTCTTAGCCTTCGCAGCCCACAGAGGTTTTAAAGTCTATCAGATGGACGTAAACTCAGCTTTTCTAAACAGTGAAATCCAAGAAGAGGTTTACGTAAATCAGCCACCAGGTTTTGAAAGCTCAAAGTTTCCAAGGCATGTATACTACCTTGAAAAGGCTCTATACGGACTGAAACAGGCTCCAAGAGCATGGTACGAACGACTTTCTACCTTCCTTCTAGTCAATGACTACAACAGAGGTACAACAAATACTACCTTATTCTATAAACGCAAAAATAGTGAGATAATGCTTGTACAAATATACGTAGATGACATAATTTTTGGGTCTACAAATTCAGAAGAGTGCAAAATTTTTGAAAAACTCATGCAGAGTGAGTTTGAAATGAGTATGATGGGAGAATTAACATTCTTCCTCGGACTTCAAGTCAAACAATCTTCAGAGGGAATTTTTATAAATCAAGCCAAATATGTCTCTGACATACTTTTAAAATATAATCTCTCTGATACCTCTGCAATGAAGACTCCAATGGCCACTGGAAATAAGTTATTCTTAGATCCAAATGGTATTTCTGTAGAATGTACTCTCTACAGAGGCATGATTGGATCTCTGTTATACTTAACAACAAGCAGACATGACATTATGCATGCCACATGTCTTTGTGCACGTTATCAAGCTAGTCCAAAGAAATCACATTATGATGCTGTAAAGAGAATCTTTAGATACCTGAAGGGGACCAACAATCTTGGTCTCTGGTATCCACAGAACTCTGGTTTTAGTCTTAAAGCTTATACAGATTCAGACTATGGAGGATGCATGCTCGACAGAAAGAGTACCTATGGGAGTTGTCAATTCCTAGGTGGTAAACTAGTCAGTTGGACCTCCAAGAAGCAGAATTGTGTCTCCACATCCACTGCAGAAGCTGAATACGTTGCTGCCGCTAGCTGTTGTTCTCAGGTTCTATGGATGAAGACTCAGCTAAAAGACTACGGTCACATTCTGTTCAAAATACCCATCTTCTGTGATTCCAAAAGTGCTATTGCTATCTCTGCCAACCCTGTGCAACACTCAAAAACCAAGCATATCGATATAAGGTATCATTTCTTGAAACATCATGTTGAATACGGTACAATCGAAATGCATTTCGTGCCCACATAATATCAACTCGCTGACTTATTCACCAAAGCATTAGACGAGAAAAGATTCAACTTCTTGGTGGGCAAGTTAGGAATGATTAACATGGTGTGAAAATCCTCTGTAAGTATAGCTTTATCTTCTGTAAATAAGTATAAATATCTATTATTACTAAGTTATTGCGTTGATAAATTTATTTCAGTATGTATTTTTTATGCAAAAAAATTGTTTTCAGAGCCTCTGTGGGTCCGCTCAGATCTTCTGATAACCCTTACAGAACCTCTGGTAAACATAATCTATGCTCAATACAAATCTTACCATTCTTTGAACCAAGCATAGATCAAGGGGGAGAAAAAGGAAAATTCTTGATCTACAGAAGTGATTAGATCAAGGGGGAGCAAAAGGGGCCATGAAATGATCTACAGAGGTAAATCTTTCAAAGGAAAGCCAAAGAAGAATATCGATAATTCTCCATCGACAGAAGTAAGACAAAACTGCCGAGAACAGAAGAACCAAAAGGTATGTCTCTCGCACAAAAGGTTTTTGGAAAACAGTTTTCTAGGACAAGAATTGTCAAATATGTCCTAAATATACTATGAATAACATTTCAAAAATCAAAAGTTCAAAAAGTTTAACAAAATTCGAAATAGGAGAAATTTAAGGTCATAGAGCTTCTGCTGAGCTCAACAGAGGTTCTGCAGGAAATATGCTCTGTGATCACAAATTAACCCTCTGTCGATCTTTTGAAATGTTATCTCGGAAACCGACAACACACACCATGACCTTCTCGAACAAAACGTTTATAAAAATAGTTTTCTCGGACACCAACTTTCAAAAATGTGCGAAAAACATCTCTTAACACAGATCAAAAATTGGATGATCAGAAAGTTAATAGAATTCAAGTTATAAGATTTTTTCTCTCATAGAGCTTCTGCTGGCTCTCGCAGAGCTTCTGCAAGTTCCATCAGAGCTACAAAACCTCTGTGAGTAAAATTTCTTGACAAAATCCTATTGATCCTCTCCAATGTCTTTACAAACGTTTTCGTTCAAAGAAGAACCTTCAGAGTCATGACAACAATGAGATATATGAGAAGAGGTTAAAACTCAAGATGTTCAAAATCACAGAGCTTCTGTAAAACACAAAAGTTCTGCCAGTTTGTTATCTGTGGTAATAACGGTTACTGTTACTGCGAGTGAAACTCATATGGCTAAAAACAACCTCACGCGCCTAGCATTAATGGGCCGCGCACGACGTCCTGTCATATTCTGACAAGGCCTACGTGTCCCATTTTCATTGGGCGTACATGGAACGTTTTTATTTGGAAAGTTGAACCCGCTGCTCAAACTCGAGTACGGATTCCAAATTTTAATCCATTTCCATATATTTTACCCTTTCGAATACTACCGTTTTACCCTCCTATAAAAACCAAGCAATACCCTCTCATAAAACCTTTTACAAACTCTTATCTTCTTCTCCGGCGAAACCCTGCAAAAGCTTGCAAAAACCTTGTTCTTAAAATCAAATGGCTTTATATTCTAAAGCTATCTCTCAAGAACTCTCTCCGGCAAACTCACCGGAACTCTCCCCTGCCCATTCTGAACATTCAGAAAACCCCAACCTTGCAAGAGCTATTGAACAACAAGATTCCGGGGACTCAGCAGAATTTGCTCCGACGACACACTTGCAAAACTTCATAGCAAAAGATCACTTCGAAACCATACTTCCTATCAAATCCAACAACTGCTACTTGGTCCCCTCACCCACTGCTTTCGGCGAAGCCCATGCTATTCTTCTGAATATAATGGAAAATCACATCCTCTTCCCTCTACTCTCAAGAACCCCAAACAAAATTCCAGTCCGTTATTTGAACCAATTTTGGCAAAGCTGCCGATTTGATAAAGACGATTCCCTTATCAAAGGGTACATTTCAAGACCTGATAAATCTGAGCATCTTGAAATCAAGTTCAACAGAACAATGTTCTCACTTGAATTCAACCTACCAACAAGGGGTCTTCTGGGATTGAAGAGTTATGCAGAGCAACCATCAGACGAAGAGCTCTGTCGCTTCGTAGAAATGCTTGGGTACAACACCCAACTACGGAAGAGAAATGACTTTCGCAGAGGAAGATTACCACCTCTGTGGAACACTTTGTTCTCTATTCTTAACAGATGCCTCACAGGGAAAATAGGAAGTATTGACCAGAGCTCACATCAAATCTTGAGCATCATGTATGGGGTTTACTATGATCTTCCACTAGATTATGCGACCATTATGATGCAAGAGATCATAAACACCATCGACAGAAAGAACAACACGAGAAGGGTCAAAGAAAACGATCCCAACTTTCTACCACCTATGCAATTTCAAAGAATATTGGGAGTACTGTTCGAACCTCTACTGCTAATCCAAAACTGGCCAATGGAAGGACCAACTCCCAAACAGTTCCCGATGAACAAGAATACCCCCACTAATCATACTGATGGCTACTCACACTGCAGACCTCTGTCAAAGAAGCTTCTGCGCTACGCATCAAATAAATCCCTTAAGAAAGAGTATATACGCGATCATAGAACTCCTAAACCGAGTCCTATGACACCCCCGCGTTTAGGTGTCCCCTTAGGAACAATGATAGCAAAACCTCTTTCCACTCAAGAAGAAAAGGATCAGAAGTTAGCAAAGCACATGGCTATTCAACTCAGCTTTATAGCCAAACGTGCAGAACTAATGGGAAAGAAGTCTTCATCAAGAACCTCTGCATCTGCTCCAAAAGCTAAGAAGAGGAAAACTGCAGAAGGCACCTCAACAAGCGCTGCAGAAGATCAACCTTCACCTCCTCATGCCACAGAAATTGGCTCCTCTGCTCCTCCCTCTTCCCCAAAAATGAAGAAGAAAAGATCGAAATCAACAGAAGAAGGGGCACCAAATCCTAAGAGGAGGAAAACCAAAAAGAGGCATGGTAAATCACTTGCAAAGTTGGTTACCATTGCAGAAGAGGAAACTGCTGAAGAAGTTGCAGAAGAAGAAATGGCTACAGAAAAGTATCAATCACCCTATCAATCTCCAGATAGATTTGCTCACCAAGGAGACCTGAACGATTTCTTACAGAACCCTGATATTGCCAACACCCTAAATACAGCAGGGTGGACGGCACAACCTCTCGACCACCACTCTCCAGAAGAACAAGATTTCTTCATTTCTGGCATTGACACACATCTGCAAGAAGATGACACAACACCAAAAAATCAACCAGCCGACACCCCTGTGATTTTACAAAACCCTTTCATTCAAGGATTGGACGTTCACAGAAGAAGTCCAAACCCAGCTTCAGAAGAAATAGAACAAACAGAAGCTGAGTGGAACAGAGGTGAAATTATAGAGGCTTCTGAGAATATGATGGAAGAAGAAAAATAAAAAGGGGTCGAAGTTGTACAAAAAGAGGGATTAGCAACAACAGAGACAGAAATAGAGATCTTAGAGACAAGTTCAGATGAAGAAGAAGCTGTCTGGATACGTAAGGGTCTTTATCATCCACATGTCATGAGATTATTCGGATCTCATCAAATGTATGACTTCTTACGACCAGAGCAAGGAACTTCAACAGAACTTAGGGAAGAAGCACCAAGCCATAGGGTAGTTACAGAGGATGAAATAATAGACAATGAAGTAGTGCTTGGATGCTTAACAGAGGAAGAAGCAAGAAAATATGCCTGGATAAATAGAGGCACACAACCAAAACCAACTCCCAGTGCAACCCACATTTCTAACTCCGCAGGTCTAGCTGCAGAAGGAGTTATTGAAAAAGAGCAGCACAGCTCGATCCTAACCCAACCCATCCAGCCAGAGGTTACTCTTTCAACCTCTATGCCCACAGAAACCGGGGAATCCATTCCTAGGGAGTCTCCTCAAAAAGACTCACCTATTGTTCGTGATCAGTCGCCCCAGATCACCCTAGAACACCCTACAGAGGAATTCGTTTCCTCTGCCACGCACACATTAGGACCAAAACTTCTTTCAGAGAGAAGTAGTGAGCACAGAGACGAAGAGACTCTAGACAAGTCTCCCAGTCAACAGAAGAACATTCCAATAACCACCTCTGGAGTGGATTTGGACACTGTTCTTCACAGAACTTCTGTAGAGATCGAAACTCAGGTTTCTTCTCGAGGATCAGAAGGAAATCCTTCCACCCCCATCGTACAAACAAGGGTGAACGAAGGTGTCCCAGGAACAGTGACTCACTCTGGAGACGAATGTGTTCCTCCAGAGGTTACACAAGGAACACAAGTATCAAGGGATGAGTTCCAAACCCTTGTCACCTCTGTGAACCAAACAATGAAAGAGTTGCAAAGCTCTTTCAAATCCTTTACAGAGACAACATCTACGGCTATCCTGAATCTGAACACCAAAATGGACAATCTGTCCACAGAGGTGAAAACCACCATCTCAGAGATGAAGTCTTCTGCCGAAACTACTGCCAAAGCAACATCCACTTCTGTAGCTCAGGAATTCGGAACAACTGCAACTTCTGCTTTCAGGGACTCTGTCAAAGATTTCCTTGAACAAATGAATACGCAATCCAACAGAGCAGAGGGCATCACTCCTGCAGACTTACAGAATGCCCTATCACAAGTACAAGCAGAGGCAATACGCAACACGACAATGATGCAACCAAAAGACTATATGACCAGAGCACAGCTTACAGAGCTCGGACAGAACGTCATTAACCAGGTCACAGAAGTCATTGTCTCCTTCACAACTGCAAATGCCAACTATGTCAAGGATTTCAGAAAGAGTGTCGGCAGAATGCGTTTCAAAACAGAAGCAGAGCTTGCGACATTGATTGGCCTCTGCGATGATGTCTGTGAAAAGTTGATGGCAGCAGGAGCTGAATTACCAAAGAAGCCCAAAACTTCTTGCAGTGCAGAGGGTACTTCTGATAAAAGTCAGGATGATTCTGATGATGACCAACCTGGTCCATCAGATAATCCTGAGGGGGAGAATCTAAGAAAGAAAGCTACGAGCAGAGGAATACAAAGTCCACCAATCGAAGCAGAACCAATCAACCAAGCCCCTCCAGAAGAAACCCAACAACAAACCCAAAAGACCACAGAGACAACACCCATCTCTGTGGAATCATCTCCTAACGAAACCAAAACTCCAGAAGCAGATCAGCAAACCATAGAGGCAACAACCGCCCCTGAGGTAATCATTTTGGAAGAAACAGATGAACAAACCACAGAGAAGACACCCACCTCTGTGGAAACACTCCAAACCATACCCAGAAGAAAGTCGATTGCCACCAAACCAAAAAGAGCAACGACCTCTGCTTCTGACGTTCTGAAAAGGATGCACACAACAATGAGTGATCGTATGACGCAGAGAGAAGAAGAAAGGCACAGGTTCACTTTAGCTTTCAAAATGGCAAGAAGATTCGATGCCAATACTTCATCAACAGAAACTGAGCTCACAGAAGAAGTCAACAAACAACCTCCAACAGAGGTTACAGAGCAACTCAAGCCAAAAGAACCATCGCCACAAAAGTCCTCTAAATCACAAATGTCAAAACCCACAGAGGCAACCCCCATCAAGCCAACAGAAGTGCCAACCTCCAAACTTACAGAAGCAACAGTTTCTGCCCCGCCAAAAACCAAAGATAAGGGCAAAGGTATACTGACAGAAGAGCCTAAGAAAAAAACATTGCCAAAGCCAACAGAAGTGCCAACCTCCAAACTTACAGAAGCAACAGTTTCTGCCCCGCCAAAAACCAAAGATAAGGGCAAAGGTATACTGACAGAAGAGCCTAAGAAGAAAACATTGCCAAAGCCAACAGAGAAACTAATGAAGAGCGCGTTTGATGCCTTTCAAACCCCAAAGCCTGAAGAAGTTGACTGGGCACATGGATTGAAGCCTCTGTCAGACATTCCTCTAACTGGTAGAGTCGCAGAAGTTGTTCAACAGATGGAGAGTCTCAGAAGACAAGTACCATAACCAGGTCCAACATATGAAGAAATGGAAGAAGTGGTATTCAAATACCTCTATAAACAATCCTTTCAGACCAATTATCCAACAGATCATGTGACAGATCCAAGGATTAGAGAAGAATTTGAGAACATCTTCACAAGGACAAAGCCAAGAACCAAAGCAGATGTCTTCTCGATCCACAAGATCAAAAAGGTAATCTTCTGCAAATTCTCCTTCACAAGAACCTATCCAAGGGTCAGGTACAATCTTTACAAAGTCAGAAGAGAAAACAATTCAGAAACTACCTTCGCTGATGCTGATTTAAGAAATATCAATCCATATGATCTACCTGACCTTCTGCAATGGACAAAGGACAACTACAACACAGAGGCAAACACCAGAGCCTATCAAGTGTTGAGAAAAGCGATGAGGGAAAAGCTTCTGCTCTACAGCATGATAGATTTCCAGCTGGGAAAGGATCTTGGTCTCAAACATCTGGATTTACGACCACCAGAGGATCGCTGCCCACCGGACGCCGTACCTAACTCAATCATCACAGAACCACGGTTTGGGTTAGTATTTCAAAACCCTCAAGGCGAAACTAAACTATTTGTATGCATGGACTGTCAGAAGCATGCAACAAGTTGTGAAATACAGAGGTTCAAAGAAAATGGATAAAGATGCTGCAGATACTATCATAAGAGAGATTGACGCAACAATTCGCCTAAGAGAACTCTGCATCAGATTCTACAAAGAGATCAGAAAAGTCGGAAGAGACAACAGAAGCTACAACGATTTCAAAGATGCCAAAATCTGATTCTCAGACCTCCAATCTCTGCAAAAAAAGTTAAAGTTTATCTTTCATTGAACTCAAATGTAAAATGCCTCTGGCATATTTCTAAATGAAAGAAATTTCGAGGTATTGTTTAACCTCTGTCTGATCTAACTTAGCCAAACTTAACTCAAGTTCAATTTTTTTATTTTTCACTACTTAGGGGGAGATTGTTAGCTTCAATCTTCCTAATCATAGAAGTATTTAGAAGTAGTGAAAAATAGGCTAAGTGAAGAAAACCTCTTACAGAGGCTCTGCCGACATTACCGAGAAATCAAGGTCAAGAAGCTACAGAAGCAGCAGAGGCTTCCTACAGAAGCTCTGTCATACGAACAAAGAAGACCAAAGACTCGGAAACCGGCGAAGACTGCTCCAGAGGACCAGACCGCAGAACCTCTGTAACTCATTACAGAGCCTCTGTGGTCCTTACTGAGACTTGAAGATATTTATAATATCTTGCTACTGTTAAAGGACTCGTACATCAACTTGCATGGTAGCATGCCCTGTCCAACGTCGACGTGTCAAACTCTGATTGGACTCAGTAAGGCTTAGTACATATTAGACGTCTGCTGCATTAAATGCAATATAGCACGTCTGACTGTTCATGCCATCCTTGCAACTGTTCACGACATCCTCTCAACTATTCATACGTACCTTTTGAATAGTAGCATATGCTTTATGGTCCCCTTTAGAGTAGTATATAAGGAAGACTCATGTTGAGTTCTTCCTTACACACAAAAAATACACAACACAACAACATTAAGAACACAAAAAGCTTATTTACCTTAAGAGTCATATCTGTTTTAAAGCTTTTTCTTACTCACGGTTCATAAACCTGTTCTTGATTAATATTCAGTAAACTTTGAGATATAATATTTTGTTCACTGTTTATTTATAGTTTGTTCTAAATCTATCAAACTTATCTGTTAGTTCTTTAAATACGCTTCCGCATCAAACCTTAAACCTGAACTAATAGATCTGATAATCTTGTTTAAAGCAAAACGGGATCCAACAATGTGTTTGAAAAAGTAAGGAGCGAATTTTTAAATGAAAAGAAGAATTTTGAGAGAAAAATTCTTGATTTGTCAAAGAAGATTTTCGAGGAAAGAAAGATGTTTGAGCTTCAAAATTTTAAACTTTCAAAACAAATATCTGATTTTGAAAAGGTTTTGATAATTGAGCGAGAAAATTTTGAGAATCAAAGAAAATCATTTGAAAGTGAAACGATAGAGCTTGAAAAGAAAAACGTTGCATTTTTCAAACAAATATCTGATAAACGCAACACTATTGAAAAGGATTTTGAATGTGAACGAACCATTTTTGAAACATAAATTCATAAGCTTACACAGAAATTATCCGGGTTAGCAACCGAGATTTTGAAGGAACAAATTGTAAATCTGATCTACAAAAGAAATTTGATTTAATTCTCAAAGAACAAAATGCTTTATCCGTTAAAGTCAAGAAACTTGAAGAAACCAAGTTCAAAAGTGTTCAACCTTCTTATGCTTCAAGTTTAATTTCTACAAATAGTTCTTCAAAGAATTTGTTAGGGTAAAAAGTGTAATTGTCTTAAAGTTTGGGCTAATTTTGTAAAATACCTAAAAGGTATAAATAGTTTTATTTTCCTATTGAATTAGGTTAATCCATCATTAGCTTTTCAGAGCCGTATTTTTCATTGTAAAACTTTATGATTATGAATGAGATGAATGACAAATTGAAATCATTGTGACATTGATTGCTTGTTTGATTATTCGTTATTGATTGCACTTTCTGGGATCCACACGTGGTATCAGAGCAAAGGAATGAAGATTGATTCAAGATATTCACCTTTTCTGAAAACGCATTGTGAGTTCTAATTTTTGTTTTTGTGATTTGCATCATTTCTGCAAATTAGTGTGTTCTGATCGTGCCATTAGTTTTCGTTTACTGTTAAATCAAGTCTCCATAAGTTTCGTATCATGAATCTGAGTTTTAAAACTTTAACTCGTCAAAACCAATTTTTCTGGGTTCTTGCTCTATTCTTAAAAAGTTCATCAATTTTTCCTTAAAAACTTATTTTTTAGGTTAAAATTCAACTTGGGTGCTTGTGTTTTTGTATTTCTTGTTGGTCTAATTTGTCTCAGGAAGAAAATTCTCAAGATCGACCATTTTTTGAGCCAAATCCTTCGATTAGACCAGTTTTTCGGAACATCTATTCCGGGTAAGTCTTCTTCCAGACAAGTCTAGTTTTCCCGTATTTTTCAAGTTTTCTGATACCTTGTCCGGACTCAATCCGGAATACCTTATCCGGAATCTCTCTTTCGGACTCGCATATACCGGATACCGGAACACATACCGGATTCCGGATCTTATACTGGATTCCGGATCTTTTACCGGATTCACTCTTCCGGATTCCACTTACCGGATTCCGTATCTTCCATTATTCCAAAATTTCATTTTGTCAGGACTCAATTCCGGATTCCGGATTTCTTGTTGTCGGACTCTAGTTTTCCGATACTCCCTTCCGGACTCATAATTCCGGAATTCCTATTCCGGACTACTCAATCCGGATTCCTATCCGGACTTTCATTGTCCAATGCTATTTTTGTGTGTGTTAGCTTTACTTGTTCTGTTTAGAATTGCGTTAGGACACTACTAGGTTTCTATGCGCTAGATCACTATTTCTTGAATCACTCTTTCAATCTCACGATCACCAAGTGCAACTTCACGATGTCTCACGACGCTCTTGCAATCGGTACCGACTCCAAGCCTCCGATCCTCTATCGAGGCGAATACGCACAATGGCGAGACATATTTCTAATCTTCATCGAATCCAAGGACAACTACGAGTACATTTGGCAAGCTCTTACAGAAGGTCCTCAGGAGACTCCAATGCAAGTTGTTCCAACCCAAGCCGATGGTACCCAAGAACAAAGAACTCCAAAGCTTTACGCCCAAATGACCGACGATGAAAAGAACCGATATAATGGGGAGAAGCATGCCAAGAGATATCTGGTTTAGAGTCTGCCGAATGAGATATACACAACCATTGATTGCCAAAAAGACACTTCTAAAGGCATCTGGGATCAAGTAGCCAAGATGATGAGCGACAGTAAAGCTGGGAATCAGTTGAAGGTAAACAACTGCATCACTCGCTATGATGGTTTCAAGCAGCGAAAAGGTGAATCGTTGGCCGAGACATACAAACGCTTCTGACTATTATTGAATGATCTTCAAAAGAACCACATCTTACGGTCTAATACTGAAAACTGCCTCAAGTTTCTGAACAACCTTCTGCCCGAATGGAAAACCTTCGCATCTCACATAAGACACAACCACCTCATAGAGAACGTTCCCATCAATGAGCTGTACGAAATGCTCATGCAAGACGTGGACGAAGTTCTGGAAATGATGGGCACTCAGAAGTCAACCTCGAAGCATCAAGCTGATCCCCTCACCCTCGTATCTAACAAACCCGGTAAGTCGTCCAGCCGCAGCTCCAGAAGAACTCGAGTGTCTAGCGAATCTGAACCTGAAGAAGAGGAATCAGAGAAAAGTGACTCAGACCCAGAACTGACAGAAATCAAGAAAGCCATGGCCTTCATCTCTAAGTCTTTTCAGAAGAAATCCTTCTTCAAGAAACCATCTTCCAACAACCAGTGCTACTCAACCACTCCTAACAAGCGCCATGATTACAAGGAAAGGTACGAAGGGAAAAGAAGATCTGATGAGGCCAAGCAGTCAGATCACAAGGAGAAGCATGAGAGCAAGTCAGAGGTAAAGAACAAAGACGAGCCAGTTAAGTGCTACAACTGTGGCAAGCTTGGCCATTTTGCTAAAGACTGTCGAAAGCCTGTTGTTTGGAACGCAGAATACTACAAGAACAAGCTTCTCTCGGCTCAACAGAAAGTAGCTAGACATGCATTGCTGGTTGAAGACGATCACCGGTTGAATTTCTCGTACGATAGTGACGTTGAAGATGCTGATGCTCATCTGTGCTTCATGGGCAACCATACCCCTCTTCCAGATCTCGTAGACTCATGCCAGGTATGTACTCCTATCCATCATGCCTTATGGATCAGATGCATTTGCTTGTTCAGAAAGTTGATTCATGTAAAATAACCACTAATGAACAATTGCTTAAAATAACTTCTCTAAAAGAAAAGTTAGATGTTCAAAGAAAGATTACAGAGAAACTTAAGGCTGATAATGCAAATCTATAAGAAAAGTGTACCAACCGTTCTATAGCACCCAAAGATTTTAGAGCCAAAATATCTGATTTAAACGCAAAACTTGATCAGTGTGAGAATGAGAAAGCTGAGATTGTCTAGTCTCTTCAAATAGACAACAAAGAGCTTGTTTAAAAAATAACAAACCTTGAACTTAAACTTTATGAACGAGGTTAAACTGATCAAATGATCCATCTGAACAAACCAAAGGATTTCGGATACTTTAACTCATAATAGGGAATTGGGTACGAAAACCCACATTATTTGAAAAAGATTTTAACAATGGTGCCTACTTTATACGAGTTTAACTTTCTAGGCCTTGATAAAAGATTTCCCCAATATAAAATCAAATGGACGGAACCACTCAATGAGAAGGAAGAGGAACATGAGGAATATAAACGCAAAAATACAACTAAAATGCAATTGCCTTTTGCATACGAAGTTCTTAACACATCTTATGAGACAAACAAATCCAAATACCTATCAAATGACTACTTTGATGGCTACAAAGTTGCAAAGCCCAAAGATTCCTCCAAAAAGGATTCGGTCCCAACAACTGAAACAAAAATAGAAAATGACGAGTTTAAACGCTATGTTCCACCTATTGTTCTAGAAATGAAAATAGTTCAGTTAGAGGAGTCATTTGAACAGGAAAGGATTAATTTTCAAAATGAAAAACAAGAGCTTTTATCAAAACTTGAGAATTTAACTTCCACAGAAACCGAATCTGTATTAGTTGAGGAAAAGGAAGTTCTTCAGACAGAAATCAAACGGCTCACATCCAAACTGTCTGCCTTGGCAACAGAAGTGATGCAAGAGCAAGTGAGTAAGGGAAAAATTCAAGAGATGTTTAACCAACTTCAAAACGAGAAAGTCAATCTGCCTGAACCTTCCTCAAACTCATCGGATACAACTTCTTGTAAAGCTTTTATAGGCAAAATCTCTTCAAGAAAAGGAAAAGAACCTCAAGTGACGTGTTTGCAAAAGAATCTCAATTCTGATTTCCATAAAGCTTCCGCACCTGATTCTTCACAAGACACTGTTCCAAACTGTTCCTCCAATCCCTTGACAAATAGTGTTTCGTCTGAGAGCGAACTTGAGTTTTCATCGTTTATGAATTCCAATGTATGTTCAGATGATGAATTTCCGAAGTTTGAATTCGATAAACCTTTTCCAATCTGTTGGTTCCCAGATACACTTAATCAAGATTAACAATCTATTAGTGGAGTTTAGAGTTTGATGCGGAAGCGTATTAAACTAACAGATATGTTTGATAGATATTAGAACGCACATATATAAAGAAAACAGTAAAGAATGAAAAGGATTTCTTGAACAGTTACTGTTATTCAATATATAATAACAACACGAAGAACAGATTAAGAACTGTTGGTGTGTGTGAGAATATAACACTCAGATATTTGACGATAAAGCTTGAGAGTATTAGTGATTCCTTGTGTATTCGTCCTTAGGAAGATCTCAACATGAGACTTCCTTTTATACTACTCTTAGAAGACTATGAAGTAGGTCACTGTTCCTTTTACGGCATGAATAGTAAACTGGATGGTGTGAACAGTGGACTGGATGGTGTGAGCAGTTGTTTGAGCCATGCGCATTTAATGGAGCAGATGTACTTTTGGTAAATGCATTAAATGGCGCAGACGTCTATTTTGTACCTTGCCCTATTGAGTCCACTCAGAGCTTGACACGTGTTTTGATAGTACTTTTTCATGCAAGTTGACGAACGTATTCAGTAATATCTTCCAAGTCTTCATTGAGGACCACAGAGGCTCTGTAATGAATTACAGAGGTTCTGCGGTCTGGTCCCCTGTGGAGCAGTCTTCGCCGGATTCCGAGTCTTTGGTCTTCTTTGTGCGTATGACAGAGCTTCTGTAGGAAGCCTCTGCTGCTTCTGTAGCTTCTTGACCTTGATTTCTCGGTAATGTCGGCAGAGCCTCTGTAAGAGGCTTTCTTCACTTAGCCTATTTTTCACTACTTCTAAATACTTCTATGATTAGGAAGATTGAAGCTAACAATCTCCCCCTAAGTAGTGAAAAATAAAAAATTTGAACTTGAGTTAAGTTTGGCTAAGTTAGATAAGACAGAGGTTAAACAATACCTCAAAATTTCTTTCATTTAGAAATATGCCAGAGGCATTTTACATTTGAGTACAATGAAAGATAAAACTTTGTTTGCAGAGATTGGAGGTCTGAGAATCAGATTTTGGCATCTTTGAAATCGTTGTAGCTTCTGTTGTCTCTGCCGACTTTTCTGATCTCTTTGTAGAATCTGATGCAGAGTTCTCTTAGGCGGATTGTTGAGTCTATTTCTCTGATGAAAGTCTCTGCATCATCTCTATCCATTTTCTCTGTACCTCTGTATTTTACAAGGCTTGCTCTGAATTTGCTCAGAGTACTGGTTGCGTACTTCTGACAATCCATGAGTACAAAAAGTTTAACCTGGTGTTGTGGGTTTTGAAATACTAACCCAAATCTTGGTTCTCTGATGATTGAGTTGGGCACAACGTCTGGTGGGCAGCGATCTTCTGGTGGTCGTAGATCTAGATGTTTGAGACCAAGATCCTTTCCCAGCTGAAAATCTATCATGCTGTATATCAGAAGCTTTTCCCTCATCGCTTTTCTCAACACTTGATAGGCTCTGGTATTAGGCTTTGTGTTGTAGTTGTCTTTTGTCCATTGCAGAAGGTCAGGTAGATCGTAAGGATTGATGTTTCTTAAGTCAGCATCAGCGAAGGTAGATTCTGAATTGTTCTCTCTTCTGACTTTGTAAAGATTGTACCTGACCCTTGGATAGGTTCTTGTGAAGGAGAATCTGCAGAAGATCACCTTTTTGATTTTGTGAATTGAGAAGACATCTGCTTTGGCTCTTGGCTTTGTTCTTGTGAAGATGTTCTCAAATTCTTCTCTGATCCTTGGATCTGTCACATGATCTACTGGATGATTTGTCTGATAGGATTGTTTGTAGAGGTATTTGTATACCACTTCTTCCATCTCTTCATGTGTTGGACCAGGTCGTGGAATTTGTCTTCTGAGACTCTCCATCTGTTGAACAACTTCTGCAGCTCTACCAGCTAAAGGAATTTCTGACAGAGGCTTCAATCCATGTGCCCAGTCAACTTCTTCGGGTTTTGGGGTTTGAAAGGCGTCAAACGCACTCTTCATTAGTTTTTCTGTTGGCTTTGGCAATGTTTTCTTCTTCTTTGGCTCTTCTGTCAGTATCCCTTTGCCCTTATCTTTTGCTATTGTCGTGGCAGAACCTGTTGCTTCTGTGGGTTTTGAGGTTGGCACTTCTGTTGGTTTGATAGAGGTTGCCTCTGTGGATTTTGACGATTGTGATTTAGAGGACTTTTGTGGCGATGGTTCTGTTGACTTGACTTGCTCTGTAACCTCTGTTGGAGGTTGTTTGATGACTTCTTCTGCGGGCTCAGTTTCTGTTGATGAAGTGTTGTCATTGAATCTTCTTGCCATTCTGAAAGCTAAAGTGAACCTGTGCCTTTCTTCTTCTCTCTTCACCATACGATCACTCATTGTTGTGTGCATCCTTTTCAGAATGTCAGAAGCAGAGGTCGTTGCTCTTTTTGGTTTGGTGGCAATCGGCTTTCTTCTGGGTATGGTTTGGGGTGTTTCCACAGAGGTGGGTGTTTTCTCTGTGGTTGGTTCATCTGTTTCTTCCAAAATGATTACCTCAGGGGCGGTTGTTGCCTATGTGGCTCGCTGTTCTGCTTCTGGAGTTTTGGTTTCGTCAGGAGATGATTCCACAGAGATGGGTGTTGTCTCTGTGGTCTTTTGGGTTTGTTGTTGTCGGGTCTGTTCTGGAGGTGCTTGACTCAGAGGTTCTGCGGCTATTGGTGGATCTGTAAGTCCTCTGCTTGCAGTTTTCTCTGTAGTTTTCTCCCCCTCAGGATGATCTGATGGACCAGGATGGTCATCATCATCAGAGTCATCCTGACCCTTGTCTGATGTACCCTCTGCTCTACAGGAAGCATCGGGTTTCTTTGGCATTATGGCTCCAGCAGCGATCAGTTTCGCGCAGACATCATCACAGAGGCCAAGAAGAGTTGCTAGCTCAGCCTCTGTTTTGAATCTCATCCTTCCTACACTTTCTCTGAAATCTTTGACGAAGTTAGCATTGGCAGTGGTGAAGGAAAGGATGACTTCTGTCACTTGATTAATCACGTTCTGCCCAAGCTCTGTCAGCTGTGCTCTTGTCATGTAGTCTTTGGGTTGCATCAGCATGGTATTTCGCATGGCTTCTTCTTGAACTTTTTGTAGGGCCTTCTGTAGATCTGCAGGAGTGATGCCCGTTGACACTGAAGTCTGTTTGTTCAATTGATCAAGGAATTTTTTGATTGAGTTCTCAATCGAAGAAGTAGTTGTTGCGGCAGAAGTGGTGGATGCAGTAGCAGCAGACTTCATCTGTGAGATGGCAGTTTTCACCTCTGTGGACAGGTTGTCCATTTTGGTGTTTAGGTTTAGTAGTGCCAGTGATGTTGTCTCTGCAAAAGATTTGAAAGAGCTTTGCAACTCTTTCAAGGTTTGGTTCACAGAGGTTTCAAGGGTTTGGAACTCATCCCTTGTAACTTGTGTTCCGGTGGTAACCTCTGGAGGAACACATTCGTCTCTAGAGTGAATCCCTGTTCCTGGGATACCTTCTTTCATTCCTGTTTGTACGTTGAGAATGGAAGGATTTCCTTCTGATCCTTGAGAAGAAACATGAGTTTCAATCCCTACAGAAGTTCTGAGAAGAACATTGTCCAAATCCACTCCAGAGGTGGGTATTGGAATATCCTTCTGTTGACTAGGAGACTTGTCTAGAGTCTCTTTGTCTTTGTGCTCTCTACTTCTCTCTGAAAGAAGTGTGGGTCTTAACAAGTGCGTGGCAGAGGAAACAAATTCCTCTGTTGGGCGTTCTTCTGTGATCTGGGGCAATTGATCACGAACTATAGGTGAGTCTCCTTGAGGAGACTCCCTAGGAATGGATTCCCCGGTTTCTGTGGGCACAGAGGTTGAAAGAGTAACCTCTGGCTGGATGGGTTGGGGTAGGTTCGAGCTGTGCTGCTCTTTTTCAATGACACCTTCTGCAGCTAGACCTGCGGTGTCAGAAATGTGGGTTGCACTGGGAGTTGGTTTTGGTTGTGTGCCTCTATTTATCCAGGCATCTTTTCTTGCTTCTTCCCTAAGTTCTGTGGAAGTTCCTTGCTCTGGTCGTAATTGGTCATACACTTGATGAGATCCAAATAATCTCATGACATGTGGATGATAAAGACCCTTACGTATCCAGACAGCTTCTTCTTCATCTGAATCTGTCTCTAAGATCTCTATTTCTGTCTCCGTTGTTGCTAATCCCTCTTTTTGTACAACTTCGACCCCTTTTTCTTTCTCTTCTTCCATCATGTTCTCAAAAGCCTCTGTAATTTCACCTCTGTTCAATTCAGCTTCAGTTTGTTCTATTTCTTCTGAAGTTGGGTTTGGACTTCTTCTGTGGACATCCAATCCTTGAATGAAAGGGTTTTGTAAAATAACAGGGGTTTCGGCTGGTTGATTTCTGGGTGTTGTGTCATCTTCTTGCAGATGTGTGTCGATGCCCGAAATGAAGAAATCTTCTTCTGGAGAGTGGTGGTCGAGAGGAGATTGATAGGGTGATTGATACCTTTCTGTAGCCATTTCTTCTTCTGCAACTTCTTCTTCAGCAGTTTCCTCTTCTGCAATGGTTACCAACGTTGTAAGTGATTTACCATGCCTCTTTTTGGTTTTCCTCCTCTTAGGATTTGGTGCCCCTTCTTCTGTTGATTTTGATCTTTTCTTCTTCATTTTTGGAGAGGAGGGAGGAGCAGAGGAGCCAATTTCTGTAGCATGAGGAGGTGAGGGTTGATCTTCTGCAGCGCTTGTGGAGGTGCCTTTTGCAGTTTTCCTCTTCTTAGCTTTTGGAGTAAATGCAGAGGTTCTTGATGAAGACTTCTTTCCCATTAGTTCTGCACGTTTGGCTATAAAGCT
The DNA here is from genome assembly GCA_033807775.1 of Saussurea involucrata. Taxonomy (NCBI): domain Eukaryota; kingdom Viridiplantae; phylum Streptophyta; class Magnoliopsida; order Asterales; family Asteraceae; genus Saussurea; species Saussurea involucrata. The sequence goes on from CM066325.1 coordinate 66,294,857, forward strand.
GAGTTGAATAGCCATGTGCTTTGCTAACTTCAGATCCTTTTCTTTTTGAGTGGAAAGAGGTTTTGCTATCATTGTTCCTAGGGGGACACCTAAACGCGGGGGTGTCATAGGACTCGGTTTAGGAGTTCTATGATCGCGTATATACTCTTTCTTAAGGGATTTATTCGATGCGTATTGTAGAAGCTTCTTTGACAGAGGTCTGCAGTGTGAGTAGCCATCAGCATGATCAGTGGGGGTATTCTTGTTCATCGGGAACTGTTTGGGAGTTGGCCCTTCCATTGGCCAATTTTGGATTAGCAGCAGAGGTTCGAACACTACTCCTAATATTCTTTGGAATTGCAGAGGTGGTAGAAAGTTGGGATCGTTCTCTTTGACCCTTTTCGAGTTGTTCTTTCTGTCGATGGTGTTTATGATCTCTTGCATCATTATGGTCGCATAATCTAGTGGAAGATCATAGTAAACCCCATACATGATGCTCAAGATTTGATGTGAGCTCTGGTCAATACTGCCTATCTTTCCTGTCAGGCATCTGTTAAGAATCGAGAACAAAGTGTTCCACAGAGGTGGTAATCGGCCTCTGCGGAAGTCATTTCTCTTCCGTAGTTGGGTGTTGTACCCAAGCATTTCCACGAATCGACAGAGCTCTTCGTCTGTTGGTTGCTCTGCATAACTCTTCAATCCCAGAAGACCCCTTGTTGGTAGGTTGAATTCAAGTGAGAACATTGTTCTGTTGAACTTGATTTCAAGATGCTCAGATTTATCAGGTCTTGAAATGTATCCTTTGATAAGAGAATCGTCTTTATCAAATCGACAACTTTGCCAAAATTGGTTCAAATAGCGGACTGGAATTTTGTTCGGGGTTCTTGATAGTAGAGGGAAGAGGACATGATTCTCCATGATGTTCAGAAGTATGGCATGGGCTTCGCCGAAAGTAGTGGGTGAGGGGACCAAATAGCAGTTGTTGGATTTGATAGGAAGAATGGCTTCGAAATGATCCTTTGCTATAAAGTTTTGCAAGTGAGTCGTCGGAGCAAAGTCTGCTGAGTCCCCGGAATCTTGTTGTTCAATATTTCTTGCAAGGCTGGGGTTTTCAGAATGTTCTGAATGTGCAGGGGAGTGTTCCGGTGAGTTCGCCGGAGAGAGTTCAGAGGATGTAGCTCGAGAAGATGAAGCCGTTTGATTTTAAGAATAAGATTTTTGCAAGCTTTTTGCAGGGTTTCGACGGAGAAGAAGATGAGAGTTTGTAAAAGGTTTTATGTGAGGGTAAGCTTTGTTTTTATAGGATGGTAAAACGGTAGAATTCGAAAGAGTAAAATATATGGCAATGGATTAAAGTTTGGAATCCGCACTCGAGTTTGAGCGGCGGGTTCAACTTTCCAAATAAAAAACGTTCCATGTACGCCCAATGAAAATGGGACACGTAGGCCTTGTCAGAATATGACAGGACGTCGTGCGCGGCCCATTAATGCTAGGCGCGTGAGGTTGATTTTAGCCATATGAGTTTCACTCTCAGTAAAAGTAACCGTTATTACTACAGAGATGCCCAAGTAACAGATTGACAGAGCTTCTGTAGTTTACAGAGGCTCTGTGATCTTGAAAATCTTTGATGTTTATCCCTTTTTCATATATCTCATTGTTATCATGACTTCTGTGGGGTTCTTCTTTAACCAAAACATTTGTAAATGCATTGGAGAGGATAAAATCGGATTTTTGTGAAGAAATTTGCTCCGCAGAGGTTTTGTGGCTCTGTTGGAACTTGTAGAAGTTCTGTGAGGGCCAGCAGAAGCTCTATGAGAGAAAAAATCTCATAACAAAAATTTTATTAATATTTTTGATCATCCAATTTTTGATTTGGTTTAAGAGATGTTTTTCGGACATATTTGAAAGTTTGTGTCCGAGAAAACTGTTAAAAAAAACGGTTTGTTCGAGAAGGTCATGGTCTGCGTTTTCGGTTTCCGAGATAACATTCCAAAAGATCGACAGAAGGTTAATTTGTGATCACAGAGCATATTTCCTGCAGAAGCTCTGTTGAGCTCAGCAGAAGCTCTATGACCTTAAATTTCTCCTAATTCGAATTTTGTGAAACTTTTTGAGCTTTTGATTTTTGAAATGTTATTCACAGTATATTTAGAACATATTTGACAATTCTTGTCCTAGAAAATTGTTTTCCAAAAACCTTTTGTGCGAGAGACATACCTTTTGGTTCTTCTTTTCTCGGCAGTGATATCTGACTTCTGTCGATATGGAGTCATCGACATTTTTCTTTGGCTTTCCCTTGAAAGTTTTATCTCTTTAGATCATTTCAGGGTTCCCTTCTGCTCCCCCTTGATCTAATCACCTCTGTAGATCAAGTAATTTCCTTTTGCTCCCCCTTGACCTAATCACCTCTGTAGATCAAGTAATTTCCTTTTGCTCCCCCTTGACCTATGCTTGGATCAAAGAATGATAAGTTTTGCATAGAACTTAGGTCATGGTCTTTCAGAGGTTCTGTAGGGGTCGTCAGAGGTTCTGAGTTGACTTACAGAAGCTCTGTGATTTTTAAGAACTATTTAAGGTTTTAAGAATTTACATACAGAAGTAGAATCAATCAAAGCAATAAATTAAGCAATGTATTTACTTGTTATTTACAGAAGATAAAGCTATACTTACAGAGGATTTTCAAACCATGTTAATCATTCCTAACTTACCCACCAAGAAGTTAAATCTTTTCTCGTCTAATGCTTTGGTGAATAAGTCAACGAGTTGATATTCTGTGGGCACGAAATGCATTTCGATTGTACCGTATTCAACATGATGTTTCAAGAAATGATACCTTATATCGATATGCTTGGTTTTTGAGTGTTGCACAGGGTTGGCAGAGATAGCAATAGCACTTTTGGAATCACAGAAGATGGGTATTTTGAACAGAATGTGGCCGTAGTCTTTTAGCTGAGTCTTCATCCATAGAACCTGAGAACAACAGCTAGCGGCAGCAACGTATTCAGCTTCTGCAGTGGATGTGGAGACACAATTCTGCTTCTTGGAGGTCCAACTGACTAGTTTACCACCTAGGAATTGACAACTCCCAGAGGTACTCTTTCTGTCGAGCATGCATCCTCCATAGTCTGAATCTGTATAAGCTTTAAGACTAAAACCAGAGTTCTGTGGATACCAGAGACCAAGATTGTTGGTCCCCTTCAGGTATCTCAAGATTCTTTTTACAGCATCATAATGTGATTTCTTTGGATTAGCTTGATAACGTGCACAAAGACATGTGGCATGCATAATGTCATGTCTGCTTGCTGTTAAGTATAACAGAGATCCAATCATGCCTCTGTAGAGAGTACATTCTACAGAAATACCATTTGGATCTAAGAACAACTTATTTCCAGTGGCCATTGGAGTCTTCATTGCAGAGGTATCAGAGAGATTATATTTTAAAAGTATGTCAGAGACATATTTGGCTTGATTTATAAAAATTCCCTCTGAAGATTGTTTGACTTGAAGTCCGAGGAAGAATGTTAATTCTCCCATCATACTCATTTCAAACTCACTCTGCATGAGTTTTCAAAAATTTTGCACTCTTCTGAATTTGTAGACCCAAAAATTATGTCATCTACGTATATTTGTACAAGCATTATCTCACTATTTTTGCGTTTATAGAATAAGGTAGTATCTGTTGTACCTCTGTTGTAGCCATTGACTAGAAGGAAGGTAGAAAGTCGTTCGTACCATGCTCTTGGAGCCTGTTTCAGTCCGTATAGAGCCTTTTCAAGGTAGTATACATGCCTTGGAAACTTTGAGCTTTCAAAACCTGGTGGCTGATTTACGTAAACCTCTTCTTGGATTTCACCGTTTAGAAAAGCTGATTTTACGTCCATCTGATAGACTTTAAAACCTCTGTGGGCTGCGAAGGCTAAGAATATTCTTATTGCTTCGAGACGTGCGACAGGGGCAAAAGTCTCATCGTAGTCTATGCCCTCTTCTTGTCTATATCCTTTTGCTACTAATCTTGCTTTGTTTCTGACGACCACTCCATCTTCATCCTTCTTGTTTCTGTAGACCCATTTAGTCCCAATGGCCTGTTTCCCTCTTGGCAGAGGTACTAAAGTCCATACTCTGTTACGCTCAAATTGCAGAAGTTCTTCTTGCATGGCGTCTACCCAGTTTGGGTCATCTAGGGCTTCATAAATCTTCTTTGGTTCTATAACACTAATAAAATTTGTAAAGAAACAAAAATTAGCAGTGGCAGACCTTGTTTTTACTGAGTCAGAAGGTTCTCCAATTATTTGGCTTGGAGGATGGCTTTTTGTCCACTGAGTTGTGCGTGGAAGATGATCATCAATGTCATCAAAACTTTCTTCAGAGGCTTCTTGTGTTTCTTCTTGTGCAGCCTCCGATGTTCTTCGTGCCTTGGTAGTTGATTCTATCGTTTGTGGAATGATTGGTACGAGTGGTGGTGGAGTTTGTTCCTCTGAGGATGTATAGTCTTGGTCCTCGATCTCCTCTGTAATTGGTTCTTCTGTGGTTTGTGCAGCTTCTGTGGTCGTTTTTCTTGATGTTTCATCTTCTGCACTTTCTTCTGCTTCGGCAATTGCATCTGTAGTATTTATAGAAGAAGATGAAGCATTATTTGGACCAGTTAGAGTCATACCTGTAGGATTTTGTCCGACAGAGGATGGTTCTTCAGAAACTCTGATGGTTCCGACAGAAGGATCAATGTCATTGTGGAACATCTCCAAAAATAGAAGATTCAAATCTTCTTTTGTTCTTGAGATGTCAGAGAATTTCCCTTTAATTCCGAGTTCTGAACTTATTTGCTCAGAAGTCATTTGGAATGAATCATCAAAAGAAACATTGATGCTTTCTACAATCTTGTGAGACTTTGTAAGGAATGTTCTGTAGGCTTTGGAAGTGGCAGAGTATCCAATGAATTTGCCTTCATCTGCTTTTACATCAAACTTTCCTCTTGAATCTCTGTCGTTTAAGACGAAGCATTTGCATCCGAATACATGGAAAAATTTGATGTTTGGCCGCCGTTTGTTAAGCAATTCGTAAGGCGTCTTGAGGTGTCTTTTCACAATGGTTGATCGATTTTGAGTATAACACGCAGTAGAAATTGCTTCTGCCCAAAAGTTCATTGATAATCCGCATGCTGACATCATAGTTCTTGCGGCTTCCACAAGTGTTCGATTCTTTCTTTCGACAACACCGTTCTGTTGTGGAGTGCGAGCTGCAGAGAAGTTCTGTGATATTCCTTCTGTTGAAAGATAGGCTTCAATGACAGAGTTTTTAAATTCTGTGCCATTGTCACTTCTTAACTTCTGTATTCTGCAATTATAAAGAACTTGGATTCTTTTCATTAGATTTATCAATATATTTGGAACATCTGATTTCTTTCTAACGAATTCAACCCATGTGAAACGCGAATACTCATCAATTAGGACAAGTATGTATTTCTTGCCACCTAGGCTCTGTATGGCAATGGGACCGCAGAGGTCGACATGAAGCATGTACAGAGGTCTAGTGCAAGATACATCTGTTTTGCCTTTGTGGGAAGCTCTTTTGAGTTTTCCCATCTCACAGGCAGAACATAAATGATCCTTATTGAATTTAACATTTGGCAAACCTTTAACTAGATCAAGTTTGACCAGTTTTTCCAATGTGTGAAAATTCAAGTGACAGAACCTGTTGTGCCATAACCAGGCTTCTTCACTTTTGCAGGCAACAAGGTAAACTTTGTCTTTGTTCTTTGAGTTGAAGTTCATTAGATATAGATCACCTATTCTTTCAGCTCGCAGAAGTTCCATACTTGTTTCTTCACTTTGTAGAGAGCAGAAAGTTCTTTTGAACAACACATTGAATCCTGTATCACAAAGTTGACTTACACTGAGTAGGTTGTGCTTAAGGCCATCCACATATGCAACTTTGTATACAGAAACGTCTTCTTTCCTTATGACTCCATAGCCTTTTATGTGTCCTTTCTTGTTGTCTCCAAAAGTCACAGATCCACCATCTTGTGTTTCTTTGTACGTGGATAGTGCACTTCTGTCACCAGTCATGTGCCTTGAGCATCCGGAGTCTAGATACCAGATTGGCACATACTTCTTCTGCAGGACAATCACAGAGATTTAGGTACCCATATCCATATGGGTCCAATTTTGTTAGAGTTTTTCAAGTTTGCCTTGGCATTCTTGAAATACATTTTGTTCTCTGCAGAAGAGTCAGATTGTTTCTTTGTGGGATTTGACTTTTGAATTGTCGTAGAGAGTAAACAGACTTGACTTGAAAAATGATTATTAAGTTTAGACATAAGATCAAAGCAATGACAGTATTGAATATGAGATGTAATTTGCTTGAACTTTTCATTGAACTTTTTAAACTCAGCCACAGAGGCATTACATTCTTTCTTTACATTAGATTTCCTATTACTAGAAGATCTATGAATACTCGAATGTTGTTTGCAAAAGCTCTGTTTAGGACCTGCCTTCTGTGGGTTGCTTCTGTGGTGAACTTCTTTCATCACTGTCACAGAAGAAAAAGATTTATCAACCTTGGGTTTTGAAAATCTAGAACTTATAGGATCAATAGAGGTCTTCTGTAACATTTTAAGCTCAGCAGAGGTTTTGATATGTAGATTCAAATTTAGAAAATCTTGGCAGATTGGAATCTCTGTGAGTTTCTCTTTTGGAGAAATAGTTCTGTGAGGAACTTCAGAGGAGAATTTTACATCCTCTGTGTCACAGTGAATTATCCCTGATTTGAAATCAGTCTCTGAGTTGTCAGAGGATGAATCGTCCTCGTATACAGAGGTTGAGTCAATTCTTTCAATAGAGGCTGGAATTTCTGAGCATGTATCGTACGAGCTTTCTTCCTCTGTAGAATAGTTTTCATAGATTGCAGAGGTTTCTAATAAGATTTTTTCAGTGAGAGTTTTATCTATAGAAGATGTACAGAAATTTTCTAAAACGCTTGATTTCCATATTTCCAAAATTTCTTTTTCAATTAAATTTTTAAAGTTTTCTTCTGAAAAAATGGGTTTAAACTCAGGAGCTTCTACTGATAATTTCTTTTCAACGTTTATCAAACAGACAAAAGCAACCTGTGTTTGGGTCTCTGGTTTACCAAATTTGAAGATACCAATCTGATCTTGTGTTTTCAGATATTTCTTTGGTTTGATACCTCTATTGACAGAGGTTGAAGATGACGAGTCTGTGTTTTCAAACCACACGTTAATCATCTTCTTATGTTTCTTCAAGTAAGGATCCACAGAGATTTTCGCCCGTTTGTTTACAGAGATTAGATTTGGAAAATCTGGTTTGTTTGTTTTTCCAATCACAAATAACGAGGACAGAGGTTTGTTTCTTTTGCCTTCAACACCTAGGGTGATATCATCATACCCTATACCTCGTCTCCCTATTTGTGAGTTTATTTTTTCATAAACTTTCTGTGCATCTTTATAGTTTTTAAGCAAAACTTCTCTTCTGAGTAAATCTTGCCATAATACCTCTCTTTCTCTTTGAAAGTATTCTTTAAGAGCTCTTATGTCAGTAGTTTCGCTCCTTGAAACTGAAAGTTCTTTTGTTTTATCTTTTAAAGTATTGGTTAATTCAGAAATTTGTTTTTTTAAAGGATCTAGAGTTTTGTTCCAATTCTTTTCTATTCTCTCTTTTTCTTCAAAAATCTTTGCTTTTTCTTGAGTGAGAAGCCGTACTTCTCTCTCATTGAAAGTGAGTTTTTTCTGAATACTTTGATTTATCTCTTTCAGTTCAATTAATTCAATGTTAATTTTAAGTGTATTATCATCTACAGAGGTAATACAAGAGTTGGAATTTGAAATAGATACCTCAGAGTCAGTGCAGGAGTCGACTTCTGCCATGCCACAGAAGAGGGCATTGGCGGTATGTTCATCGTCAGAAGTAGAGTCTGACTGGAAGTCTTCTGTGTTCTCCTCAGAATGTCCTTTTGCCATTAAGGATTTTTGAGCATAATATTCGGCTTTCTTTTTGTAGAAAGCAGAGTCCCTCTGTGGGCGATTTGATCTGCTTCTGCATTCATTCGCAAAATGGCCTGGTTTTCCGCAGTTAAAACACCCTTGAGGAGTGTTTCCTGTTCGATCATTGGACTTCTGTAGGTCTCCGCCTTTCTCTGATCTACATTCATTTGCATAGTGACCAGGTTTGCCGCACTTGTAGCATTCTTGCTGTGTGTGGCTTACCGAGTCATCTGACCTCTGTCGGTCATTCCCTCTGTAATTTCTATCGCTTGACCTCTGTCGGCCACTTGATTCTTCTCCTCTTCTGTCATCTCTTCTGTTGTCTCTTCTGTCATCCTGGTTGTCTCTATCATATCTTTCATTTCCGGAACCTCTTCTGTTTCCTCTGAACTCTTTTGTCAATAGAGCTAAAGATTTAGCTAGTGACGCAAGAGTTATTTCCTTTTCTGCTTGCTCTTCTTCTTCACTGTCAATTATCACCATCTTCTTCTTCTCCTTCTTCTTCTCCTCTGTGGCTTTATCATTTCTTGGTCTCTGTGCATCCTCTTTAGTTTTACTAACCAATGCATATGGTGCAATGGTTAGTGTTTTAGCCTGTGCTATCTGAGGTTCTTGTGCGGCTAATGTTCCGTAAAGATCAGAGAGAGTCCAGGTGTCTAGATCCTGATTTGTCTGTAGGGACATAGACAGCTGGAGCCATTCTTCATTTAGACTTTTTAAAAACATGACATTGTTTTCTTCAGAAGTTCTGTCAATGCCTGATTTTCTGCACTTGTTGATTAGAGAGTTGAATCTGTCGTATGTTGTTTGCAGAGATTCTGTTGCAGAGGCTCTGAATGCATGATATTCATTGATGTACTGTGCTCTTCGGTTTTTTTGTGTTTTAGCACCTCCTTCCAACTGTCTTTCCAGTTCTTTCCACAGATCATGCGCTGTTTCACATGAATCCAAGGATTGAAAGAGTTCGTTGGGTATTGCCATAATTAATGTCCTCTTGGTTTTCTGAGCAACTTCATCTTCTGCTTTATCTTCGGTTGACCACTCCCCTTTTGGCTTTGGTTTTTGATGTTCGGGGATTTCGGCAGATTCAGCAGTAGCAGGTATAGGAGGTACTACTGTCATGGGAATAGGAGGAGGATTGTACAGATATTGTACTTGATTTTTTTCAGTGCCCTCGAAAAAATGGACCATTCTTATTTTCCACTGAGGATACTCATCTCGAAGGAGAGTAGGAGGTTTAGTGAGAGAACCAGTAGTAAAGAAATTATTTGTATTTGTCATTTGAAGATTTTAGAAAGAAAGTATGACTAAAGAGTTACTTCGATGAGCTTGAAGATTTTCTGGGTTTAAGCAGTTTCCAGACACAATTTTAAATCTCAATAATATCTATCACGAATCTTGATAAGTGGATCACTTGATATTGAAAATCAAGGAAGGCTCTGATACCAATTGTTGGTTCCCAGATACACTTAATCAAGATTAACAATCTATTAGTGGAGTTTAGAGTTTGATGCGGAAGCGTATTAAACTAACAGATATGTTTGATAGATATTAGAACGCACATATATAAAGAAAACAGTAAAGAATGAAAAGGATTTCTTGAACAGTTACTGTTATTCAATATATAATAACAACACGAAGAACAGATTAAGAACTGTTGGTGTGTGTGAGAATATAACACTCAGATATTTGACGATAAAGCTTGAGAGTATTAGTGATTCCTTGTGTATTCGTCCTTAGGAAGATCTCAACATGAGACTTCCTTTTATACTACTCTTAGAAGACTATGAAGTAGGTCACTGTTCCTTTTACGGCATGAATAGTAAACTGGATGGTGTGAACAGTGGACTGGATGGTGTGAGCAGTTGTTTGAGCCATGCGCATTTAATGGAGCAGATGTACTTTTGGTAAATGCATTAAATGGCGCAGACGTCTATTTTGTACCTTGCCCTATTGAGTCCACTCAGAGCTTGACACGTGTTTTGATAGTACTTTTTCATGCAAGTTGATGAACGTATTCAGTAATATCTTCCAAGTCTTCATTGAGGACCACAGAGGCTCAGTAATGAATTACAGAGGTTCTGCGGTCTGGTCCTCTGTGGAGCAGTCTTCGCCGGATTCCGAGTCTTTGGTCTTCTTTGTGCGTATGACAGAGCTTCTGTAGGAAGCCTCTGCTGCTTCTGTAGCTTCTTGACCTTGATTTCTCGGTAATGTCGGCAGAGCCTCTGTAAGAGGCTTTCTTCACTTAGCCTATTTTTCACTACTTCTAAATACTTCTATGATTAGGAAGATTGAAGCTAACACAATCCATACCGATTTTCTTTATAAAATGACGAAACGATCGGTCAATTTTCAAAAAGACGAATGTTCTACATCCACACCTAAATCCTACTCTGTGAACGATGCTTCCAAACATAACTCTCAAACTAAAAGACGTTCACATAAACGGAAACAGGCTGGGTGTTCTCAAAATAGACATCCTTACTACTCAAGCTCTACTGACCATGACTTTAATGACTTTTCAGATAAATTTGGTCTGGCTAAACACGTCAAACCGAAGTGGGTAGCTAAAGGATCTAACGAGAGCAAGTTGAAGTCAAAGTCATTTAATTCCGTTTTCAATTCTAGGACATACATTAATAATTATGATGTAATTGATACAAGTGATTTTCTTGAACAATGTGTTGATTTTCCATTAAGGATTTATTCGATTTAGCAATTACTTCAGTTATCCCATGCTTGTTTGTATTGTTCACACTGTGGATTGAATGATTTTGTTGACAAACAATATGCATCTGATTGGTTCGGCTCTTATCATGTATTTAATTCTCGCACTAAGTGTAAATCACGCAAACCCAAACGGAAGCCCAATTCAAAATGGGTTCCCAAAATAGGTGCTAAACCTAACCCTCCAGGATCCATTTTCAAATGGGTACCTAAAAATGCTTAAACTCGTTTTTGTAGAACGGTCATGTGTGGTACTTAGATTCAGAATGCTCCAAGCACATGACCGAAACGAGGGAGCTTCTCACGAACTTCACCGAGAAATACTGTGGCAACGTGAGGTTTGAGAACGACGATAAAGCACCAATCATGGGTTACGGCGATATCCTCTAGGAGAACATTACCATCAAGAAGGTTTCCTATGTCGTCGGATTAGGAAAAAATTTGTTTAGCGTAGGCCATATCTGTGACAAGGACCTTGAGGTGAATTTCAAAGCCAAGAGGTGTAGTGTCCGAACTGAAGACGGAAAGGAACTGCTCGTTGGAACGCGCAAAACCAACCTCTACACCATCGACCTCTCATCCCGGAAGACTGACGAGTTCGTATGTTTGATGTCAAAGGCCAACTCTCTACAAACCTGGATATGGCATCAACGTTTATCGCACCTGAATTTCAAGAACATCAAGAAATTGGTGCTAGGTGGACACGTGAAAGGCATGCCCGAGCTCAAATTCAAGAAGGATCGTTTATGTGGAGCATGCGAAATTGGAAAGATGAAGCGAGCATCTCACAAGACGAAGGCCACTCCGAGCACGTCAAGGTCCCTCGAACTCATCCACATTGATTTATGTGGATCGATGCGTGTTCAGAGCATCAACCACAAGAAGTACGTGCTAGTCATGGTCGACGACTATTCGTGCTACACATGGGTGAAGTTTCTATACTCCAAGGACAAGACCCCGGAGCTGATCCTTACCCACCTGAAGACTATTCCACTGAATTTACAGTAATTAGTTCAGACCATTCGGACGGACAGCGGTACGGAGTTCAAAAATCATACGTTGGATGATTACCTCACTTCGGTAGGTATCACCCACACGTTTTCCGCCTCACATACCCCTCAGTAGAACGGAGTCGTGGAAAGGCGCAACCGTACTCTAGTGGAAGCGGCTCGCATGATGCTGTCCCAGTCAAAGTTGTCGTTGTATTTATGGGCCGAAGCCGTTGCAACCGCCTGCTACATACAGAACCGGTCAATCCTCAACAAGCGGTTCAACAAGATGCCCTACGAGATCATCAACAATCGCATCCCCAACATCAAGTATTTCCACGCCTTTGAATGCACATGCTACGTGATGAACGACAAGGACGATCTCGGAAAGTTTAGCCTGAAAGCAGATGAAGGAGTATTCATCGGATACTCGAGTCAGGCTCAAGTGTTCCGCGCTTACAACAAGCGAACAAATATCGTCATTGAGAGTGTAAACGTGACGTTTGACGAAGCGGCTGATTTGGCTTCTGAACAACTCAGTTCAGAACCCGCTTTAACCGACGTGTTAGCTTCCGAACAACCTCGTTCGGGATCTACACAAAGACCAGTCAATCCAAATCATGCCTCTTCTTCAACATTAAAACTTTCTAATTTGGATTTACTGTTTGAACATTTTTATGATGAATTCTTTCCTCAGTCTAACCCACATGTCAATGTAAATAACAGGATTGGAGATGTGCAACTCGAAGATTCAGCGAACCTGATCGGTCCGCCGCCATCTACAAGCGCTCCAACGAATACTACTGAGACCTCCCAAAGCTCAAGTGACACTACATCAGAAGCAGGAATCACACTGGAGAATGCTTTGCCTCTCCAAGAAGTTGTTGCTGAAGATTTGTCATCCACGACTCGCTCGGGGCAACCATCTTCTTCCCCGGAGGTTGTCCAACCACCAATGAATCCGACAACAGCTGCTCCAGTTAGAAAACCATCATCACTTGAATCTGTGCAAGACCTTCCCCTCAGTACATATGTCGATCCGGACATGTCTCACGCAACTGCTCAACCGCTACCACACACCACCAAATGGACACGTGCACATCCCCTTCATCAAATTATCGGAGATCCTTCCACACCATTTCAGGCACGAGGTGCCTCCGCCAATTTCTGCCTCTTCTCCGACTTTCTCAGCCGCATTGAGCCCACAACCATCTCCGAAGCACTCAGTGATCCAGACTGGGTGATCGCAATGCAAGAGGAGCTCAACTAGTTCGAGAGCCTCCGGGTATGGAGACTGGTCCCATGCCCAGCGAACAAGACGATAATAGGCACTAGGTGGGTGTTCAAAAACAAGAAGGATGAAGATGGAATCGTAGTACGTAACAAGGCACGCCTCGTGGCAAAAGGATACCGACAACAAGAAGGCATCGATTATGACGAGACATACGCCCCAGTTGCACGCATTGAAGAGATTCGCATGTTCCTTGCCTACGCCGCTCAAAAGAACATCACGGTCTTCCAGATGGACGTGAAGACCGCTTTCCTCAGTGACGTACTCAAAGAATAAGTATATGTCTCGCAATCGGAAGGGTTCGTGGATGACTCCAAGCCAAGTCATGTTTATATCCTCGATAAGGCCCTGTATGGCCTCAAGCAAGATCCACGGGCTTGGTATGACGCTCTGTCCACATTTTTAATCAAAGCTGGTTTTTCAAAAGATAAAATTGACACCACTTTGTTTATTAAGAAAGAAAACGATGACATAATTCTTGTACAAGTATATGTTGATGACATCATCTTTGGCTCAAGAAACCCTCAGTACTGCAATAACTTTTCAGTCCTCATGAGGAGACATTTTCAAATGAGTATGATGGGTCAAATGATTTTTTTCCTCGGTCTACAAAGTTAAGCAACTGTCGACCGGGATATTCATTAACCAGGCTAAGTACATCCGGGATATTCTTCGGAAATACCAGATGGAACAGTATGCGCCCATGAAAACGCCCATGTCTCCGGGTTTCAAGGTTACACGCCAATCCCAGTAGAAAGAATGTGGATACCAAAACCTATAGAGGTATGACTGGTTCATTAATGTACTTGAAGGCGAGTAGGCCAGATATTATGTTTTCGACATTTCTGTGTGCGCGTTTTCAATCAAAACCTAAGAAATCCCATTTAATAGCTGTTAAACGCATATCTAGATACTTGAAAGGTACTGCTGATCCTGGCTTATGGTACCCGAAAGAGACAGGTTTGAACTGACAGCGTACTCGGATGCTTATCACGCTGGAAGCATGTTGGATCGGAAGAGCACGTCGGGCCATGTGCAGTTCCTGGGAGATAGCCTCGTCAGCTGGGCCTCAAAGAAGCAGCTTTGCGTTTCTACATCCACAGCTGAAGCAGAATATGTTGCTGCTGCAAGCTGCTGCACTCAAGTCATTTGGATGCGCACCTAACTCAAGGACTACAGTTTCACGTACTCCAAGATTCCTATCTACTGCGACTCGAAGAGTACGATAGCAATATCTAGCAATCCGGTGCAACATACGAAGACAAAGCACATCGACGTGCGGTATCACTTCATCAAAGACCACGTCGAACGAGGTACGATTGAACTCTACTTTGTTATACTGATTATCAGATAGCAGACCTCTTTACCAAAGCCTTGGACGAAAAATGATTTAATTACTTAGTGTCCAGGCTAGGTATGCTAAATCTGAAGGTTTAGTACATCTGAATCACATACAGCTTTCGTTCAATAACGAGGAACTACTACATCACCGTCTGTTGGTAACACATTAGATAGTGAAACTCCCACTTCCTTGTTCTTGAACTTTTTTTGTATTTGTCTCAGCTGTTAGTAATCTTTGTATTAATAAGTTAGATTTCATTCGTTAGTTTATTCGTGTCGTTATTTGTGTGAGTTTTTCTTTTTCGTTTATTACAGTTTTTCGATACCCGTACATTTGACAGTTGGATCATGTGTTCAGGGGGAGTAAAAGCGACCAAAGTCTTATTCAATCATCACTCGAGGGGGAACGACACTCGGTTTTCATTTTTTTCTCATCATGAGTTTTCTATGTTTCCGTTGTGTCAAAACGTTGATTTTTGTTATTGATTTTTGTGCACAAGTTGAGGGGGAGCACACACACTTATTTGTTCAAAATCACCTTGTAAAATTGTGCATAAGTCTAGGGGGAGAGTTTTTCAAAAAGTCAAAGTTTTTAAAAATGAAATTTTTCTGGAAAAGTTGAGTTTTCCGGATGTGTTAAGTTTTCCGGAATGTTAGAGTTTTCTGGAATGTTTGAGTTTTCCGAAACAACTTCCGGATTTCATGAGTTTTCCAGATATAGCGCCCGGAAAACGATCGACCCTATATAAGACCATAAAACCCTATTTTGCTTACTTTTTTCCGGAAACCATTGCTAAAACTCTCTTGGTCCCGTACTCACACTTTCACGCACGATTTCATCAAATTTTCGTCCGATTCTGAGTCAAACAGGTAATATTTCACATCCATTGCATCCCTTTAACGTAATCGAGCCTTGATTCGTCCTATTAGTCACTAATTTCACATGTTCGACCGAACCAGTGTCGGTTCGTCTTCCTCTTAGTCCATCTTTGTTTTTTGTTCCTATACGTGCATCGATCACTATATTTCTTATTACCGTGTTTTGATACTTTTCCGAGTTGTCCGGAACTCTAGTTTCCGGATGATATATTTTCTTGAACTTGAGTATTCCGGAAGATATGTTTTCCGGTATTCTAGTATTTCGGATCACCATGTTCTCCGGTATTCAAGTATTCCGGAAGTTACGTTTTTCGGAACATAGGTTTTCCGATATTGATCTTTTTCTGGATAGATTTGTTTTTCGGTATTAGTTGTTTTCCGATATTCAATTGTTTTCCGGTAAATTTGTTCCGGACTCCCTAGTTTCCGTACTATGGGATGTCCGGACAATATCTTATCCGAAATACCTATACAATCCGGAAAACCCCTCTGTTTGGTTATTGTTCTTACCGGATCTCATCATTTGGCCAACAGACGACATGTATGTGTTCAATGTTACATCTATCGAGCATTACTAACACTTTGTATACGCAGGTTCCATGGCAAATCCAGGATCTCCCATCGATGACCGCGTGGACATCCAGGGAAACAACTATCACCTGGATGTCATGAACTTCAGAACCCGCCACTCCGTCATCCTCGACATCTTGGTGGGTAACCCGATATATCACGCCTTAACCGCAACTGCCGAAGTCCCAACCATCTACGTCCAACAAGTCTGGCATACTATCCACCATGTCAGAACCGAACAAGGCACATTCCTGGAAGCTCGTCTCGACAACGCCAAACTCGTGCTCACTCTTGATGCCTTCCGCCAGCTTCTCTGCCTACCAGAGGCCAATGCAAAAGGCAACATTGCCTTCGCTCTGACAATCTCGGACGACCAACTATATGCTGATATCCACTCGCTAGGATATGACGAAGACCTCACCCACCCATCAGCATTCACTCGCACTCACCTGACACCACTATGGGCATCACTTTACAGCATCCTGACACCACTAGCTTCTATCCGTACCTCTCTTGATGCGCTTACCGACCGCCTTACCATCTTAGAGACCACTTGCAAGTCACAAGCTCACGGCCATAAACGCCAGCATGTTCACAAGGGAGACCCCGATGACCATGAGGGGGAGAATGCTAAGAAGCGCAAGCTTGGTGACACCTCAACCACAGAAAGATCAGAACATGAAACCACGGCAGAGGGTGATGCAGCTACAGGTACAGATGACCAACCAACTGGTGATGATACATCTGAGAGAGTCTCTCGGTTGTTTGAATCAGGATATATGATGATGAAAGCGACAAACAGATTGTACTGTATGTTGATCCGGAAGTTGAACCGACGGTTGAGAAGCCCGAAACTGTGAACATCCTTTCGGACGATGACGATATGTATTTTGACAACTTCTTCCTGATCAAAGGTCAACCAGTTCCGTTATTAATCGTATCAGATTCAGGAGTTGACTTCCCTGAACCTGAAGATGACAAAGACGTCGTTACCAGAGCTGCGTAGTATAAGGAGCAGCAGGACATCTTTCTCGACGATGTATTGGGCGGTGAAACCCCAGAAGATATCCACATCAGCCCAATCACATCCCCAGTAGCTTCTCATGCACATCAACCGTCTACAGTTCCACTTTCACCTGCTTTCACCCAGGTACAACCATCTTCTCTACAATCAGCTCAACCAGACCCGAATCAAGCTGGCCCTTCAAATCTTGATCAAGCTGGTCCTTCAAATGCCAATTAACCAGAGATCAGTGAAGCTGAAAGAAAATGTAGAAACCAGGATTTGATCTTACAATCAATTAATCAATCAAGAACAATCAAACAGTAGAATAATAGAGAATAGGATCCAAAAGCTTTGTATTCGATTAAGAACAGATTACAGATCTAGAGAGAATCTCTCAAAGATTACAAAGTGATACGAAAGTTAGTTAGCTTACAGTTGCTAACTCCTATATATACTGTTAAGATAAGCTAAAGCTACAGTACATATACATGACAAACCAATAGAACAATTACACATGTTCTAATTAGTAATAGAATATAACTGAAAATATCCTAAGACATAAGTTCTGAACAACATGTTCAGAACTTCTGAACATCCTTCTGATTAAGTACTCCATAACATATACTTGGAACACTTGGACACTTTCGTCTTCACCTTCAGAAGTTCTGAGTCTCCTACTCAGAACTCTGAGTCTTCTGTTCAGACTCTAACACTTAGTAATCTTTGCAGTGTTCTCTGATCAGAACTTCTGAGTCTTCTTACTCAGAACTCTGAGCCTTCTGTTCAGATATCAACACTTAGGCTTTTTGACAAACTTTAGTTCTAACAATCTCCCCCTTTTGTCAAATAAGCTTGTATTGATCAACATTAAATTCCTTCAAAGCAGGTACAATCTTTAGAAGAATCACATTTCTCAAAGCAAGTCTTCTATCAATCTTTTCAATTATCTCTTGTGTCTCTTCAACTTGAGTTCCTCTTTTTAACTTTTTCTCTAGGCTGTGTTTGATGACCTCAGAGTTCCAGAGCAATACTTGGCCACTTCACTAACTCTGAAGAAAAACTTTTCACTTCTTTTGTTTTTCAAGAAAATTCCCAATTCTGGCCATTTACTAATGTTTCCACTCTTCAGTAGATTTAGTTGCTCATGATTGTTGTTTGGCTTAGAGAGTTATACACATGGTCGATGTATATACATAGCAATTTGGAAATATGTATATGCATACCATCTCAGAATGTAAAACATAGCCTCTCTCACTGTTGCCAATGCTCCTCTTTCCTTTTTGTACTTACTGCAATCTTTATTTTGCAGAAGACAATACAACATGTAGAAATCTGTTACTGAGATCTTATGAAAGTCAGCTTCAGAAAAATAGTAGACTTTTCCATCCTCTCTCAGAACTTCAAACCCATAGTATTCATTCTTCTTAAATTTCTTGACACAAAGTTCTCTGATTCCAGTGATCATGAAATCAGAATATACAGACTGCTTTTTCTTTCCTATTCATCTTGTCAATTCAGCACGAAACCATTGAGTAATCTCTGACTTATCATGATACACCCTTAGAATATTTACTTCTCTTGGTTGAAAGAAATTGGGCAAATCATATTCCAGAAACAAACCATTTAGATCAACAGGCACTTCTTCTTCATTGGCTTCATGTTTTTCTGCTTGTTCAGCCTCTTGCATCTGAACATCTTGTGAAGATAATACATCTGGAATAACTTCTTCAACATCATCAGAGTAAACACCATTCACTTGGTATTCTGAAGGAAATACAAAGTCAATGTGAAGTAACTTCTTAGGATTTTCTTCTGATAATATCCATTCATGACAATTTTTGACTTTGTTTCTGAGCTCCAGTCTTTCATTCAAACATCTGATACACTTTTCTTTTACAGAAGTTCTAACATTCTCAACATATGCTTTCATCTTTGATACTGTCATCTTCAAAGTAGCATCACTATATTTCACTCAGTCCTTCAATCTGAGTAGAATGACTTGGTTGGATTCTGAATGGATAAATCTTTCATTACCAACTTCTTCACTGATAAATCCATCAATGCTGTTTATTACATTCAGAGTTCTGGTTGGACATATCAAGTTGCACTTCTCTTTCTTGATTCAATTGCCAACTGAAAATCATACAAGTGCATATTTCTAACATATATCCCCAAAATCCTTCTTCATTCAAGTTCTACCCAAATTTCTTCAGTACTTGCAAAGAATTTCACCAAGAAAATTTGATCATCTAAAAATAGCCTGTGAAAGTCAAAGCTAGTCATGTTTACTTTCAAGTTTCCTTCTTTCAGAACATTCATGTTGACATACTTCAGACCATCAAACTCTTCAATCTGAAACTCTAACACCTTTTCAATTCTTTTCTGAACAAATAACCTTTCATCAGGTTTTCTCAATCTATTTGAAGCTTCTACATACACCATTTGAATTTTCTCATCCATGAACCCATTAATGAAGTTTTCAATATCCACAAACTCATCTTCTTTACTGTAGAGATATTCATAATTGTCTTCAGGAAAGATATCACAGAAATAATTCCTGGCAAGTGGTGTATCCTCTCTTTCAACAATAAAATCACATAATGGTTCTTCAAGAATCGGAAAATCAATTCTGGGAATGACAATTGGATTTCTGTACGTGTATGAAGGCAAAAAGAAGTCTACAACTTTCACAAGATCTTCTTCTGACACATCCTCAAAGAAATAATCTGCAATATGTTTTTCAAAATTCCTTGTATATCTGATTGTGCAATCCAATTCTCCCATCAAATCAATTGGTCTCACCATTCTGATGTAACTGTAAACATTCTGAACATTAAGTGCACTCACCAACTCACTGTGCATTCTCCTTATCAGAATATCATTCATTCTCCTTTCTTCAAACTCAGAGATAAGATCACCTCCAGTATAAGGAACAATATCTGAACATGTATTCACTTCATTCATTTCAGAGTTATCTGCCAATTCCTCTTCAGATGTATCCACCATAGAAGTGTCTGCCATAACTTTTTCAGAATCTTCTAACACATCCATTTCAGAAACTGTGATCATTTCAACTTCAGAAGTAGTTTCCAGAACCATATCAACTTCAGAACAAGTTACTTTCAGAATATTATCAGCATCCATATCAGTAGATTTTCAAGTACCATATCTTCTGATTCCATATCCTCAGAACTAGAATCTTGAACCACTATCAACTCAGCACTTTGCTTCTGTCTTTTCTACCCCTTTTGATGATCATGAGAATCATTATTATCAAACTTCCTTTTCAATGTCTGAGTTGATTCAGATTCTTGCACTGCTACAGACAAAGGAATGATAGCTAGAGGCTTTGAAACACTAGCCAAATGTGAACTGAATACTTGTAGCATAGAAGACTTCATATCATTCATACTTTTCAGAATCTCCTTTTGAAAATCTGATAACCCATCTTTGATCTCCTTTTTGTGAGATTCCAAAGATTCTTTGACTTTATCTATCTTTTGTTTAACTGATTTGACTTTGCTCTCCAACATTGTTCTGAGTTCCTTAACTTCATCTTTCAAGGAAATTACTGAATTCTCCAAATTTTGAACTTTCTCTCCCAGATCATTATTTTGTTTTTGAATCTTTTCAAATTCAAAAGATGCTAACGGTAATCCTGGAACAACTGATGAACTAGTTTTCATATGTTCAGAGAACACATGGCCTGTAGGTGCCACAGAGTCACCATGTACAATAGATGCACTGTGTAAGGAAGCTTTTAAGATGTTCACCTCCCCAGGGCTTCCATCCAATCCTTGACACCCAATGTTAGGTATGTCTATGGATGTTGATACAGGAATACAAAATTCCTGTGATGTGCTTGTGTGAAATGAAAATTCAGGCCCAAATAGGATGTTACTGTGCAATCCTGACTCAGTGTGATGAATAATATGTTGGGATTTATCACCAAACTCCAAATGAGTAGGCAATGGTTCCCCTGTTTGAAATGAAACAGTAGCATGTTGAAATGCTTCTGAGTGGATGGGATTGGATTGTTCAAGTTCCACCATGGGCTCAATGGTGTTTTCTTCAATATTGGTCACCAAGGGTTGTGAACCAATAGTAGATGTGGTTGCCCGGTTTAGATCAGCTGGTTCAGAATTATCTTTGTTTTCTAATTCTTGTGACATTCTCTCATCCTCACCTCTCTCTGTCTGTTTTTCACTTTCATTTCTAACCAAGCTCTCAGAATTTTCCCTCTCAATTCTCTCAGAATGTTCTCCCACTTGAATATTCCCTCTCTTACTGCATTTGACCCCTCACCTCTCCTCTCAGGATTTTCCTTATGGGTAGGGATCTGAGGTCGTTCAAATCCCATAGAGGTGCAATAAGCTTTTAAAATCTCACTCTCCCCTGGAATGTAAGACCTAAGTGACCTTGGCAATGGTCTGTGATTAGGAAAATTCACAAGTTTAAGGGATGAGATCATTTTACCCATATAGAAAATTGGACCATGCTATTTATTTGCTCTTCTTGGAATACTATGATCTTGCCTCATTGCATACCAAATCAGCATCTGCCAATACCTCTGATAAGGTATATATATGTTAAAGGATTGTCTCTTGTTTCTCTCCTCAGTGCCTTCTGATTTCTTTCAAATGTATTCTTCCTATCTTCCCATAAGATAGAAGCATAATCATAATGCATGTTCTTCACTAACCCATGAAAAATCTGCAAGATTTGCGTTGATGCTTGAACTGGTGAACTGTGTTTTCCAGCAAGGCATTTGTTAACAATAGTAAAGAAACATGCCCAAATTGGTGGTAATTTGTTCCTTCTGAATGAACTAAGATTCCTTAATTCCTCATTGTATCCCAATCTTCTGAATTCAGCCAACATTTCCTCTGTTAAAGGTGAATCCTCAAAATCTGTACTTCCCTCCAAATCATCTTTCTCTGGTAACCTTAACATGATTCTCATAAAACTAACAGTTAGAGTTATAGAAACTCCCCCTGTATTAGACACAAACTTATTTCCTTGTAATTCCAAATTCTTCCACCAATGTTGAATATACTGTATTGGTATAGTTTTCTTCATAGTAAACCACTTTTTGAAAGGATGATACTTCAACAACTCGATTATAATCCTATGTTCTTCCTTGAAATTGGTTTCATCAAGCACTAAAACACAATTATTTTCTACTAAATCCAGATATTCACTCTCAGGTACAACCCTCTCCAAAGAAATAGGTCTAGACGACATTACACACCTCACAGCACTCTGTTGATGCTCAATATTTGCATTTCCCTCCTCTGCATTACCTTCAGATTCAGCCATTTGTTCATCTTCTTCATTTCCTTCAACACCCTGATTACCCAAAATATTTCCTCCTATCGCCTTATCTTTTGCAACAATATTCTCAGGCATTCTAACTTCATCATTATCTGAATCCGAAGAGGATTCCATTAACGTTCTCGCGGTGTGTAATGATACAGTTCTACTTCTTCGTGTACCAGACATGATTTCGATATGGAAGATTGAAAGAAACAGAATCAAAGAACTCTAGAGTTTTGCGTATCTCACTTTTCACTCTTAGAATTCGAATGAATTTGAAAGAGGGATTCTAAGTTCTATTTAAAATCCGCGAAGTTGAAAGGATTCAAACGGTGAAAAGTTGCTTTATGTCAGAGTTATAACGGTTTCTAACACTGTGAAATACCACAAAAGATTTTTAAATAAAATGTGGTATGATCAAATGAATAAGATGCTGACACGTGTTATTTGATAGAAATAAACACAAGTTAACGTTCTGAATAACACGTTTAGAATTCTGAGAGTGCATACTCAGAAGTTCTGAGTACACAATTCAGAAGAAATTCCCTTAGAACCAAAATTTATTTAAAATCAACTTCTGATAATATAAAACATTTAATCACACAGAAGTAGTTTGAACATATATAAAATTGGTTTATCATCAAACTTCTGTCCTTCTTTTGATGTTTTGAGATTTCTGAAAATCATTTAAAATCTAACATCTGATCTTGAAAACCTTTTTAAGAATTCAGAAGTAGTTTGAACAAGTGAAAAGTATTTTATCATTGAAAGCTTGTTCCCCTTAGAATGACTAGTGATAAGAGTACAAACCTTGTAAACATCTCAGAATGATTTCTGAAAGATATCAATGCTCCCCCTTGACTTAAGCATATACTCAAACACATATTAGATATAAAGTGTAGGTTCCCAGATTCACGTTGTATCATATTAATGGTAGTGAAATAGACAGCGGAAGCATATTAAATAAAGCCATTAAAATAAGTGATTGTGTAAACGATAAATGAACTATGAGAATCAAATATTGAACAGTAAATGATAACAGGATCAGATATAAAAGCTGCTCATATATTGATAATGAATCACACCAAGAACATGTTCAAGTGTGTTCGGAAATCTCATAGGACAATAATATCGTACGGAGGTAGTGCTCGGAATTTCTGCAGTGTGTGCTTAAACAATTGTGGAAAACTACTCTTCCAAAGCTTACAATTGTTTGTTCCACTACCTCTCTATTTATAGCCCTGGAAAAGTAAAAGCAGTGTACTATCGTACCCTAGAATGACACGTGGAAAGTGTGTCTCCTATTTTTAGGGCATACGTGGAAAGTATGGACACTTGTCTAACACTTGGGATTTCCTACGAGACTTAGACTGACAGAGGTCTTCACTTCACCAGAGCTCTTTCGCAAGAGCTCTGTTGGTCTTCTGTTAAACACTTGTTCTTCTGTTGGAAGTTTTCGACAGAGCTCTGTTGAGCTCTGTTGGTCTTCTTGAACTTCTTCCGAATCTTCTGTCTGATCTCTGTTGGTCTTCTGACTTGAACTATTTTCAATACTTTTACATAACAGATACTTGGGGCTAACAATCTCTCCCTAAGTATTGAAAATAGAAATTTACAATTGACAAGAGATTAAACAAAAGAACAGAGAACTTTTACCTCTGTAGAAGCCTTGCACTAATCTTTTGGAATATTACATTGAGATTTAAAAGACCAGTACATTTAAGCATAATTATCTCCCCTAAGAATTCTGTCGAATCTTCTGATTAGAGTGCGGAAGTCCAGCATCAGATCAATCTGGTCGATGAAGAGTTTCTGCTGTTCTTCTGGACACTTGCTTCTTGGGAGATCTTGGATTATGTTCTTGAGGTATACTAGCGACTCACTCGAGTACTTGTGGGCTTCAGCTGGTTTGATGGCCTTCTTTGTGCCCTTTTGTCGGCAGACAAAGACTGGAGGATCTTCTACTACGGTTCCAGTCCTGTGATGGCCATCACCTTCAAGGTTTTCATTTGGAGGTGCAATCGCTAGTTTCTATACTTCAAACTCTATGCCTAGCTGATAATCAATCTGTATTATGAGATTGATGTGCTCTTGCATAGCGAATCTGACTTCTGGTAGCGCAGTTTTGGCCGGCGTGTATCTTTCTGAGAAGTTCAAGCAGTATGCATGAAGTAAGATCAGGTCGTATGGGTTCCGAAGGACGAGATCATTGTCATTGAAGATTTCATTTATGCCTTCTGTTGATTCCACAGTAAACTCATGGTATGTGACCATGTCGTGTTGAAACTTCTTGTTTTTGATGTCTAGAATTCTGCGGATACCGAAGTTTATATTGATGGCTCTGTTCTGATTTGACTTGGTTTGGATGAACTTTAGCCTTGCATCAGAAATGGTGTTTATTCTGATTGGGTTAAGGTATGGGTTAATGGGTACGACATTTACAGGGATGATGTCTCTGTCAGCATATAGAAATGCAAATACCGTTTCTAAGGCAAGTTTTTCGGTATGAAAGGTAGAGGTTTCTGGGTTTTGTTCTGTTACCGTTGGGTTTGGGTCATCATAGGTTTCTGCCATAAGGGTGTCGATGTGAGCAGATTTCTGAGTAACTTGAGGTTAGGCTCGACTTGTTTGTCCTTCAGCAGAGGATGGGTCTGTCCTCTCTAGTTCTGTTCTTGGAGATGTAGGAGGGGTATCTAGACAGATGATCTCTGGTGGTTCTTGTGTTGACGCTTCTGTTGGTTTGATGACTCTGTCCTTGAACATGTAGTCAAATGCCACCACCGTCATTTCTGGCGTGTGTTCCTCTGTTATCCCATTTTCTTCTCCTATAGCCTCTATCTCAGTTGCTTCTGTGACTTTCCCTTTACCCTTGGCTTCTCTCTCTTTTTCAACCTCTTTCTCCTTCTCTGCCTCTTTCTCCTTCTCTTTCTCCTCCTCCTCCTTCTCCTTCTCCCCCTTTTGTTGTTTTGAGGACTCACCCAGTTGATTGTCTGATTGACCTTCTTGAGCATCTTCGAAATCATCATCATCGTCAGAATCGTCAATTTGAGCTGCTGGTGAGGACGGAACAACAAACTTCAGACCAGCTTTGTGTCTCTTGCTTGAGGGTTCGTCTGTGGGTGCTTCTTCTGCAGGTCTTTTCGATGTAGAGGTAGCCTATAAAATAATCTCAGTAAAGTTTGAGGCTGCCTTTGTCATTACATCTTCTACTTCTGTTGCAGCACCTCTGATCTCTTCCACTTGAGCCTCGAAGTTGACCTTGTGAGTATCAAGAGACGCTTTCACATGTTGTTCTGTTGCCTTAGCTTTCATTACAAATTCTGATGAGATCGTCATCATTCGGCTAAGAATTGATTTTCGGAAGTCTCCCATTTGTCCAACTGTCATGGGTAGGTCATTTGGGTTAGAGCTGGTGATGTTGAGTGGAGTAGCAGATGAGGTGGTTGCTTCTTTTATGGATTCCTTAACAGAGTTGGTAATTATCTCTGTCAAGGTTCTGACGTTAGATTCTGAAAGAATAACCGTGGGGATGGGAAGGGTTCTGTTCATCTGCGCTGTATGGTTCTCTGTTATGAGTCGCTTTAGCTCTGCAAGATCTGTCGAAGTCTTTTTAACTTCCTCTGTTCTGACTGATCTTAGGTCGGCTATCTCTGTTGTCAGTTTTGCAATCTCTTCTCCTCTGACCCGTCCAGACTCTGTTCTGAGTGTTTCAGCCTCGACATATTTTCGAGTTAATATCAGCATGCTTGTTTGAGATGTTCAGCAGTTCTTCCCTAAGAGAAGCATTTTCCTTGCGGATCAACTCCTACTTTTGTTCATTGATAAGTTTATACTCGTTCAAAGAGTTGTTGATATTGTCACAGAAGCTTTCGAACTCTGCTCTTGTGACAGTGTCAACGGGGGTCTCCTTGGTTCCAACACATGGATCCAATTGTGCCTCGAGTTCAGAGGCGCCTCCCTCAAGAGTTGTGTTGATGTTGGCTCTTGGAGGACTTCCACCTGATCCTTGATGTTCCCATTGAGGGGAAACAACTACAGGTGTTTTGACCAAAGTTTCCTCTTCCAACTCAGGTTCTGAAGAAGGAAATCTGGTGTGATGAGAAGCATTTGGATCAAGCAATGTCTTCCCTTGTTCTACTATGGTCTCCCATTGTCCCTGAGTCGGACAGATGCTACGTGAGATTACGAAGATCTCTGGTCTATTTCGTGTTGTGTCTAAATGAGCCACAGAGGCATCATCGTGTGGAGGTGACCTATTGATGTTCTGGGGCGAATGAACATCACTACCAAAGATAGTTTCCCCGGCTTCGTGCGCATCAGAGGCATGAAGAGGTGCCTCTGATGGTATAGGCTGGTTGGGGTTCGAGGTGTGCACCTCTGTTTCAATAATCATTTGGTCTTGATCACCAGGATTAGATTGTGTGGAAGCACTGGGATTTTGGTTAAGGATACCCTCAGATGTGCTCTGTTGAGCATCTTTTTCTATTCTCACATTTTCCTCGGCTCCTATGGCTGTAGAATTCTCTGGATTCTCTCTGATGTTTTCTTCTTGCTCACCACTATCAGAAGAGATAGTTTCTACCTCTGGTGTTTCCTGTACTTCCTTATGGACAACCTCTCTAAGAGATGCTCTGTCCTCTACTTCCTCTCTTCTAGAGGAAGACCCCACTTCGGGTACTCTTGCCTCTTGCCTGTTAACTTCCTCACCAATCTCCTCACTCAGGCTCTCCAAGGAAGGCTCAGATCCTAAGTATGCTGGGGTTCTCACCTCAGGTTCTTGAGGTTGAGCATCACTCTGATAGTTTTGGATAGAGATGTGGTCAGGGGCGATTAGGGCAAGCATTGTACCTGGAATTCTTCTTATGAAGGGGTATTCGCCAGAAGTGGTGGGGAGGAATTTGGACATCGTCCAAACAGGTGTTGAGCGACCCTGGTGAGTTAGTTCCAGTCTGTCGAAGGCTCTTCTGATCACCAGACTGATGAAGCGTGGAAACTTGATTATCTTCAAGAACTTGTGGGATCCAACGACTCCTCCTCTTGCGATGGATGAGGTTTTTGTGTTTACAGCCGTAAGAAGATCGTTGTAGAGAATGCTGGCGTAGTCAAAGTTTCGATTGAAGAATAATCCATACATGATTTGTAGGATTTCTGTTGTGGCTTGGTCTTGACTACCAGATTTGCTGGTAAGGGTTCTGTTTAAGGTGGAGAACATTAAATTCCACATAGTGGGTAGATTCTGTCGCTTGAACTCTCCAATCCTATTCAGATCCTTGTTGTAACCCAGAAACTTCATGAAATCAAGAAGAACAACTGTTTTTGGTGGTTTCTCATAGGCGTCTATTCCTAGCTGTCGTTTGGTTTTCATTCTGAAGATTCTTCTTAAGGTACTTGCTCTAATGTGGATTGTTCCCGCTCCTCCATTACTTGCGTTGATGCTCCCAACTATCCCGTCTTGTTCTTCGATGTATTGGCATGTGGTCCACCATTGTTGGACATAGATCGCTGGAAGATGGTCATCGAACTCTGTTAGGGCTCTGAAGATATCAGAGTTTCTAAAGAACTCAATGAAGACGTGATACAAGGGTAGATAGAGTCCTGGAGTGGGATCGAATCTGTAGTTGTTGTCAGTAAACTCGTATGGAAGAACAATGATATCATCAGTGGGTTCTATTCGGCTTGAATCAGCAGAGTTTTGGGGTTCCGCCATTGTTGCAAGTTTCGGTTTTTCTTGAAGAATACCGAGGATTTGAATAAAAGAGGGAAAGGTGAAAGGTTTAGGATGTTTAGAAAAGAAATGGGTCAAGGTTATGGATATTTATAGTCAGAACTTGTGGTTGGCTAATCGCCGTAGATACTGTAGGCACTCGAGTGTCAGAAGGTGGAATGGCCTGAATTGTGTATCGTGGGGACAGCTAGTGGTTTAGCTTTCAATTAGAGAGTGCCACGTGGATTTGTTCTGACCACTTTTGTGCAAGTAAACCGTCGCGGTTAGAGATGTGTGGGTGACAAGTGGTTGACGCTTAGAAATAACCCGCACCTCTGATGACGTTACTTCTGATGATGTGGCATAAAATTGACTGAGCTCTGTTCGAGCTTTGCAAGTTTTTGTTTCTGACGAGTGACCCTTTTTCATTCCTTTCAAGTACTCCTTTGGTATTTCACCTTAACCCAAAAATATTTAAAATTCTGTATCTGATGAGGAAATGGTCAAAGAACAATAACAGAACTGACTTTGGAAATTTCACAGAGTTCTGGTGAAAAACAACAGAGGCTCTGGTGAAATATCAGAGTTCTGATAGGTTCTTGACGTTATCAAAGGATTTTTATCAGAACAGGTTTTTCCTCTTTTCTTCAAAAAGATTTGTCAATGAAGATCAAAAAGCAAAGTCAATTTGTATTTGGAAATATGAGTACTGACTTGCTCCCCCTAAAACTATGCTCAAAATCTTTCTTTTAAGCTCCCCCTAGAAAATTGAGCTTAAATCCAAAAAAAACTTTTGTACAAACAAAACTTTATATACAAACAGAATGTTCACCGAAAGCGTGTTGAAAAAAATATGCTTGACAGAGTTCTGGTGAACAACAGAAGCTCTGTTGAACTATCCTACCCAACTGTTTGAGAGAGCTCTGGTAGGATCATCAGAGGCTCTGTTGAATTGAACAGAGTTAGGAGGATAAGTTCAGCATACCCAGTTTGCTGATTAAGAAGTTAAACCTCCTTTCATCAAGGGCTTTTGTAAACAAGTCAGCAAGCTGGAGGTCAGTTGAAACAAAATACATTTCAATAGTCCCTTTTTCAACATGATCCTTTATGAAGTGGTACCTTATGTCGATGTGCTTAGTTTTCGAGTGTTGAACTGGATTGGCTGTTATGGCAATGGCACTCTTGGAGTCGCATAGAATAGGAATTTTACCATACTCCAAGCCATAATCTTTGAGTTGTATTTTCATCCATATCACTTGAGAGCAACAACTAGCAGCAGCAACATATTCTGCTTCTGCTGTAGAGGTTGAAACACTGTTTTGTTTCTTGGATGTCCAACTCACCAACTTTTCTCCAACCAGTTGACAGCTACCAGAAGTACTCTTTCTGTCATTCTTGCATCCTCCATAGTCTGAATCTGTATATGCTACAAGCTCGAAACCAGAGTTAAGAGGATACTAGAGACCCAAAAATTTAGTCCCTTTCAGATATTTAAAGATACGCTTGACAGCTGTTAAATGAGTTTCTGTAGGATTTGCTTGAAATATGGCACAGAGACAGGTTGCAAACATTATATCAGGTCTGCTGGCAGTTAAGTACAGAAGAGACCCTATCATGCCTATGTAGTACTTGACATCTGTTGGTTCACCATTAAGATCAGAGTCAAGCTTAACTCCAGTGGCAATAGGAGTTTTCATTGGTTTTGAATCATTGAGCTTATACTTTTTCAACATATCAGAGATGTACATAGACTGACTTATGAAAGTCCCTCTGTCTGATTGTTTAACTTGTAAACCAAGGAAGAAGGAAAGTTCTCCCATCATGCTCATTTTGAATTCGCTTTTCATTAAACTTTCAAACTTATCACAGTACTCCTGCCGTGTAGACCCAAAGATAATATCATCAACATATATTTGTACCAGAAGTATGTCATTCTTATACCTTCTAAAGAATAGAGTTTTATTGACAGTACCTTTCTCGAAGTGATTGACCAACAGAAATTTGGACAGAGTTTCATACCAGGCTCTGGGAGCTTGCTTAAGGCCGTATAGAGCTTTGTCTAACTTGTAAACGTGGTCTGGAAACTCTGAACATTCAAAACCAGGTGGTTGCTGGACATAAACTTCTTCTTGCAGTTTGCCATTCAGAAAGGCAGACTTGACATCCATTTGGTAGACCTTAAAACCCTTATGAGCAGCATAGGCTAGGAAGATTCTGATGGTTTCTAGCCTAGCCACAGGTGCAAAGGTTTCGTCATAGTCAATGCCTTCTTCCTGTCTGTATCCCTTTGCAACCAGACGGGCTTTGTTTCTGATGATAATCCCATCTTCATCCTTTTTATTTCTAAACACCCACTTGGTTCCAATGGCCGTTTTTCCTTTTGGGAGTGGAACCAAGGACCAAACTTTATTTCTTTCGAATTCCAGAAGCTCTTCTTGCATAGCTTCGATCCAATTTGGGTCCTCTAGGGCTTCAGAAATCTTCTTCGGCTCAATCATGCTTAAATTTTTTACAAAGAAGGCTTCATTGATTGTGGCCGATCTTGTCTTCACACCATCTTCAGCAACACCAATGATAAGATGATGAGGATGATCCTTTGTCCATCGTGTCATGGGAGCATGGACAACCGGAGGGGTTTGTGCTTATGATGGGAAAAGACGAACTTCAGCATCAGAGCTCTGTTGATTGGGACCAGGGCTCTGTGGCACACGACTTTGGAGAGTGGCCTCATTGCTCTGAGAGTTATTAACAGGGATCTGTGAAGGAGAGCTTTCAAACAAGGGGTCTCTGCCAATATTAGTGAGCAGAGGTGATGATGGCTCTTGTTCAGGTTCTCTCTCGTTCTGATGTGGTTCCTCATTTCTTTGAATCACTCCTGTAGACAGAGAAGCAGATGGTGAAATATTAGAGGGACCAGTGAGAGATGTACCTGTCAGATTCTGTTCTGTTGAGTTCTGAGCTTGATCTCCTCTGTTGATGTTATCAGAGGAATCATCATCGAAGAAATCGTTGAACATGAGATTGATATCTTCTTCCCTTGTCTTTGAAGAACTTGTCTTCTTCTGTTCTGTCTGTGTCCCCTCTGTTGATTTACGATCAGAGGAGCTTGATGTACTTTCATCAAAGGACACATTTACACTTTCTTGAATGACCCGATATCTGGAGTTGTAGACTCTGTAGGCTTTAGAGGTTAAGGAATAACCAATAAAGATTCCTTCGTCTGCTTTCTTATCAAACTTTCCCAGCTGATCTCTGTCATTCAATATGTAGCACTTGCAACCGAAAACATGAAAGAATTTCACGTTTGGTATTCTATTGATGATGAGTTCATAAGGAGTCTTCTTAAATCTCTTTACTATCACAGCTCTGTTTTGGGTAAAACAGGCTGTTGAGACTGCTTCTGCCCAGAAGTTTATTGGAAGGACAGAGCCAGCCAACATTGTTCTGGCGGCTTCTACCAGCGTTCTGTTATTTCTCTCCACAACTCCATTCTGTTGTGGAGTTCTTGCAACTGAAAAGTTCTGGGAAATACCTTCCTCTGTTAGGTAGGTTTCTATTTTGGCATTCTTGAATTCTGTCCCATTATCACTTCTCAACTTCTGTATATTCAGATCTAACAGAACTTGTATCCTTTTTAACAAACTTATCAAAATTTCTGGGACATCATATTTTACTCTGATGAACTCAATCCAAGTATATCTAGAATATTCATCAATTAAAACAAGGATATACTTCTTACCTGACAGACTTTGCACAGAGATTGGACCACAGAGATCCACGTGAAGCATATGCAAAGGTCTGGGACAACTATGATCACTCTTTGTTCTATGTGAAGATCTTTTCATCTTACCCAGTTCACAAGCAAAACAGAGATGGTCTTTGTCAAACTTCAGAGAAGGAAGTCCTTTTACTAACTTCAGTTTCACGAGCTTGTCAAGGTTTTGAAAGTTCAAATAGGCAAATCTTTTATGCCAGAGCCAGGCATCTTAATTTTTCAAAGACACTAAACAGAGTTTCTCTGTTGTAGAGTTTTGGTTTGGTTTAAAATTCATTTTGTAAAGATTTCCTTTTCTGTCAGCTCTTAAAAGTTCTTGACCAGACTCGGAAAGTAACAATGAACATCATTTCTTCCTGAAATTGACATCGAACCCGTGATCACAGAGTTGACTTATACTGAGAAGATTATGATTTAATCCTTCAACATAAGCAACCTCAGAGACGGAAACACCACCATTTACTAATGTACCATAGCCCTTAATCTATCCGCCATTGTCTCCTCCGAAGGTTACTACACTTCCCATCTTGTTCTTAAAAGAAGTTAACAGCTCCTTATTCCCCGTCATGTGCCTGGAGCATCCAGAATCCAAATACCAGATCTGCACATGAGGTTTCTGCAAGACATATTAGATCCTTTTAGGTACGCATTGTATAATGGGTCCTTTGTTGTTAGTCTTAGGTGGGTTAACAGACTTTCCTTTGGGCTTTTCATACTGTGATGGTGTGCCAGAGGTTTTCCTCTGTGTTTCTGAACAGTCGTGGGATTTTTCTTTTGAACATACTGATTCAGAACACAGTAGTGACCATTCAGAAGATTTTGCAATTTTAGTAACAGTTGAATACAATTGCAGTTGATGGAGCATGACTGATGCACATTGTTTTTATTCAAAAACTGTTTGAA
Source organism: Saussurea involucrata (assembly GCA_033807775.1). Taxonomy (NCBI): domain Eukaryota; kingdom Viridiplantae; phylum Streptophyta; class Magnoliopsida; order Asterales; family Asteraceae; genus Saussurea; species Saussurea involucrata. The sequence goes on from CM066325.1 coordinate 66,327,333, forward strand.
TGGAGCTTGATTCTTAAAAAATTTAGGACCAGATGTCTTTGCATACAATCTGTCCTGGTTTTGTTTCTTAAAACTGTTATTCCTTGGAACAGACTCTGTTGACATGAAGTTCTTTGGAATAGATTCATTTGACCAGAACGGATTTCTTCTTTGATTTACACCAAAATTTGGAATAGATCTGTTGTTTGGTATCCATTTTCCCTTCTGTTATGGTGTGAATTTTACTGGTTTGAAAGCAAGAGGAACATTTGGGTTTACAAAAACACTTTTGTTTTTCTCTCTCTTCTCCACTTCTACTGCATTAGAAGCAAGAATCTTAAAACCTTTGTTGTTAAACTCAGTTACCGGTATAAACCTTGATTGTTTCTTCAAGAAAGAAACATCCTCTTTTAGATCCGTAGATTCTATCGGTATCTGCTTTAACTTGTGTAGAATTTTCTTTTGACCACAAAAGATATGTTCATCTACTTCAGAGTCAGAGTCACTGTCAATGCCTAGAAAGTCTCTGGTGGCTCTGTCGGAAGTTTTAGTTTCAATGGGTATGACAGAGATATTTGTTTTGACAATTCTGAACCTTCTCAACTTTTGCTTTAAAGAATCTGAAACAACATTTTCCTTGATAACTTTCAACAAATCTTACTCAAAATATGTTCTTATGGATTCAGGGGTAGGAGAGAAGACGGGGGCTTCTGGATTGAGTTTGCTCTATGGGATTTCAACAGAGGACTCAGTCACAGAAGTAACAGACTTCTGTCCTTTGAATGAGTTGAAGTTAAAAATATCTTTTGTATCCAAGTCCTTGACAGAGTTAGAAAGTATGATTCTAGCTCTTCCTTGATCAAGAATAAACTCTGAGGATGGTTTTAAAACCTTTTCATGATCAGAGGAATCATAGCTGACGTTCCTAAAGTCAAGATTTCTTGGTTTTGAGAAAGCATCTGAAGTTTTGGTTCTTTTGAAAACAGCATTACCAGATATCACGTCCTCTTGGATTTTCCCAACACAAAAGGCAGAGGACAGAGATGTCTTCTTCCTTTCGTCATAGGGAGCAAGGTCAGAGAAACCAAGACCTTGCGTATCCATCTGTGAATTTATCTTGATGTGCACATCTTGTGCATCCTGGTACTTTTTAATCTGAATTTCTTTTCTCTGTAGGGATTGATGCATAATTTCCCTTTCTCTTTGAAAATAATCAGTTAGAGCAACAGAATTAAGTCTCTCTATTTCAGACTTTTTCAATTTTCAGACTTCTGTTTCAAAACGTTTTCATATTCGTTAATTTTGTCAGAAAACAGGCTCTCTTTCTTCTTTTGCAAGATTTCTAGCTCAGATTTTTCTTTGAAGATTTCTTCCTTTTCTTGTTCCAAGAGAGAGTTTTCTCTCTCTTGTAAAAGGACAGATCCTTCTGAGCTAGCTCTTAGCTCTTTTTCTTCAGAAAGTTTTTGTTTAAGAAGTTGAAATTCCTCCTTCAGCATAGAAACATGCATTTCTAATTCTGAGTCAGACTTGGATTCAGATGAACATACCTTGGCACTGGGTCTGGTGGTCTCCAGTGCTCTGTCGTCAGACTCTGTCGTAGTAAGAGCAAATGCATGAGCTAGATCTTCTTCTTCTGTTGTTCCCTTCGTTATCTCTGGTTCTCCAGTCATCCAGTCAACAGCTTCTTCTAAACTTTCATCATCCACAACAACTCCACAAAAGTTGGGTTGATCTGGTTCATCATCAGAAGATGAATCAGAAACCCAGTTCTCCATTTCAGCAACATAGCTTCTTTCTCTGTAGTTGTACTTGTATTTGTTCTTGTAGTAGTCCTGGTCTTTTACCAGTTTGCCTCTACAATTAACAGAGAAGTGCCCAGGTTTGCCACATCTGAAGCAACATCCATCATTTTGATTGATGGGTTGAGCAGCATCGGCCTTCTGTTGTGCTGGTGGATTTTCTCTTCTGTTTTGTGGAGATTGTCTTTGTTCTGTGGTAACTCTGTTGTTGCTTTGTTCTGGTGCAGCGTATTCTCGTCTGTCTTCTTTTCCCTCATATCTACCTCTTCTGTCAAACTTATTGCCAAATCTCTTGTTAAATTGTTGAGTTATTAGAGCAAGAGATTGAGCAAAATCTTGAATGTCATCATCATCTGATGAGCTTTCCTCTGTATCACTCTCTGCAACTAAACTTTTCTTTCCTTTCCTTTTAATGGACTTATCTTTCTTTTTCTCTCTGTTTAAACTCTCTTTGTTGGACTTTTCTGATGTGGTTTTCTTAGAATCAGAAACTAAAGCGATTGGGCCAGCAATGGTGGATTTGCCTTTTTGCTTGACAACATCCTTCTCTTGTGCGGCCAAAGTGCCATACACATCTGTTAGAGACCATGCATCTAAGTCCTGGTTAGCTTGTAAAGACATGGACAGATTTAACCATTCATCATTCAAACTTTTCAAAAACAGAACATTGTTATCTTCCTTCGACCTAACAACCCCACATTTTTTGCATTTGTTGATCAACACATTAAATCTGTTGTAGGTTTGTTGTAAGGTTTCCTCGGGAAGTGCCTTGAAATCGTTGTATTCATTTATACATTTGGTCCTTCTGTTCTTTTGGGTCTTGATACCACCCTCAAGTTGGTTAAGAAGTTGATACCAAATTTCCTTAGCAGTAACACATGAATCTAGTTCTTGAAATATTTCGTTTGGAATGGCCATTATCAGTATTCTGACTGCTTTAAGATCATTTTCCATTTTTAGATTTTCCTCATCAGTAAAACCTGTGGTTTTAATCTCATAATGAGCTGGAATTTCAGCAGTAGTTCCTGTTGCGGGTACACGAGGAATAAAAACCATGGGTTGGTATGGTCCGTCCGTGACAGATCGTATTAAGTCTTTATCCATACCATCGAAAAAGTTAACCATCCTGATCTTCCACTGAGCATATTCATCTCTCAGAAGAGTAGGAGGTTTTGTTAAAGAACCAGCAGTATAGATAGCATTTATACCGTTGTTCGCCATTTTGAGAAAAACAGAGTACAGTTGTCACAAAAAGAGTTTCAACTCGAAGATGAGTTTTAAACAGTAACTAATGGAACAGTAACTTCTGAGAGAAACGTTTAAACTAAGCTAGAAAGCTTTAAACACAGTTATATGAGCTATGAAAGCTTGTTTAGACTAGGAAGCAGTAAAAACAGAGTATGTAATGAAGCTTTTAAAGACACACAAACACAATCAACAACAGTGAGTCAACCTTGGTAGATTGGATCGTTTGGTTTAAGAAAACCAAATAAGCTCTGATACCAATTGTAGGTTCCCAGATTCACGTTGTATCATATTAGTGGTAGTGAAATAGACAGAGGAAGCATTTTAAATAAAGCCATTAAAATGAGTGATTGTGTAAACGATAAATGAACTATGAGAATCAAACATTGAACAGTAAATGATAACATGATCAGATATAAAAGCTGCTCATATATTGATAATGAATCACACCAAGAACATGTTCAAGTGTGTTCGGAAATCTCATAGGACAACAATATCGTACGGAGGTAGTGCTCGGAATTTCTGCAGTGTGTGCTTAAACAATTGTGGAAAACTACTCTTCCAAAGCTTACAATTGTTTGTTCCACTACCTCTCTATTTATAGCCCTGGAAAAGTGAAGGCAGTGTACTATCGTACCCTAGAATGACACGTGGAAAGTGTGTCTCCTATTTTTAGGGCATACGTGGAAAGTATGGACACTTGTCTAACACTTGGGATTTCCTACAAGACTTAGGCTGACAGAGGTCTTCACTTCATTAGAGCTCTTTCGCAAGAGCTCTGTTGGTCTTCTGTTAAACACTTGTTCTTCTGTTGGAAGTTTTCGACAGAGCTCTGTTGAGCTCTGTTGGTCTTCTTGAACTTCTTCCGAATCTTCTGTCTGATCTCTGTTGGTCTTCTGACTTGAACTATTTTCAATACTTTTACATAACAGATACTTGGGGCTAACATAAAGGAATGTAAAAACATAAAACAGAAAGAACTTAATAACAAATTGAAACACTTGTAATTTCCAGAAATGAGTTCTGAAAGGTAGTCAGAGAATCTGAGTAACCTATTCAGAAGAAAAAAAATGAAGTCGGATTTCTGAAGTATTGACTCAGAAGTTCTGAACTCAAGACTCATAACATCTGAGTAAGAGGGTCAGAATTCTGAGTACACTACTCAGAAAATCTTACTTAGAAAATATTTCATTTCTGAAAAATAACAAACATACTCAATTAGTCAAATTAAGCATTCCTATTTTATATATGAGAAAAGTAAACCTTTTGTGATCAAGAGGCTTTGTGAACAGGTCGGCCAATTGATACTTTGTGTGCACAAAGTGCATTTCTATAGTTCCCTTTTCTACATAATCCTTAATGAAGTGATACCTTACATCAATATGTTTGGTTTTTGAGTGCTGAACAGGATTCTGAGTAATGGCAATGGCACTTTCTGAATCACAATAGATGGTAATCTTGTTGAGTTGATATCCATAATCCATGAGTTGTGTTCTCATCCACAACGTTTGAGAACAGCAAGCAGCAACAGCTACATATTCTGCCTCAGTAGTTGATGTGGACACACAATTTTGCTTCTTTGAAGCCCAACTCACTATCTTATCTCCCAAAAAATGACAAGTACCAGAAGTACCTTTCCTGTCCAATCTGCTTCCTGCATGATCAGCATCAGTAAATGCAGTCAACTTAAAATCAGTTTCTTTTGGATACCAAAGGCCCAAATCAGATGAACCTTTGAGATATCTTAAGGTCCTTTTAACAACCAGCAAATGAGATTCTTTTGGATTTGATTGAAACCTAGCACAGAAACATGTAGCAAACATGATATCTAGTCTACTTGCAGTCAGATAAAGTAAAGAACCTATCATGCCCCTATAAACCTTGTTATCTATTGAAACTCCAGAAAGATCAGCATCTAACTTGACATTAGTAGCCATAGGTGTTCTCATAGCAGCACAATCAGACATCTTAAACTTTTTCAAAATATCTTTTACATATTTTCCTTGATTTATAAAAATTCCATTTGGTAACTGTTTTACTTGAAGACCAAGGAAAAAGTTCAATTCTCCCATCATGCTCATTTCAAATTTTGATTTCATGATTTCTGAGAATTCATCACATAATTCTGCATTTGTAGAACCAAATATGATATCATCTACATATATCTGAATCAGAATTAAATCATCACCTTCTTTCTTTAAAAATAAGGTAGTATCAATTTTACCTTTCTTGAAGCCAGGCTCTAATAAGTATTGAGTTAGAGTGTCATACCAGGCTCTTGGTGCTTGTTTCAGACCATACAATGCTTTATCTAAAACATACACACGATCTGGAAACTCAGGATCAACAAATCCTTCAAGTTGATAGACATAAACTTCTTCATTTAGTATACCATTCAAAAATGCTGATTTGACATCCATTTGGTATACTTTGAAGTTCTTGTATGCAACATATGCCAAGAATATTCTGATTTCCTCTATTCTTGCAACTGGTGCAAATGTCTCATCATAGTCAATTTCTTCTTGTTGAGAATATCCCTTTGCAACCAATCTAGCCTTGTTTCTGACTACAACACCTGACTCATATTTCTTGTTTCTGAATACCCATTTTGGTCCAATAATTGATTTACCTTCAGGCCTTGGAATGAGTCTCCAAACTTTGTTTCTTGTAAATTGTAGCAATTCATCTTGCATTGCTAAAATCCAGTCTGGATCCTCTGGGGCTTCAGTGTCTTTCTTAGGTTCAATCACACTTAAAAATCCTGCAAACATTGCTTCATTTGCTGTTGCTGATCTAGTCTGTACTCCCACTGATGGATCTCCTATCACTTGATGAATAGGATGGTCTCTTGTCCATTTGTTTGAAATTGGAAGCACATCAATATCTTCAAAATTGTTGTTTGTATCATTCTCATCCATAACAGCTTGTAATTCTAAACTGTCCCTTTGTTCTGAGAATTGTTGAGGTGTGTTGGTTCCCGTTTTTCTTTAAACAAGATTATCAGATCTATTAGTTCAGGTTTAAGGTTTGATGCGGAAGCGTATTTGAAGAACTAACAGATATGATTGATAGATTTAGAACACAATATAAATAAACAGTGAACAGGAAATAATATCTCAAAGTTTACTGAATATATATATATCAAGAACAGATTTAAGAACAGTGAGTATGCAAAGCTTTAAACAGATTTGACTTTAAATGTGCATAAGCTATGTGTTCTTGATGTTCGATTGAAGTGTTCTTGTTTTTCTGTTTTTGTGTATTGTTTTGTTGTGTGTTAGGAAGAACTCAACATGAGTCTTCCTTTTATACTACTCTTAGAAGACTATGAAGTAGGTCACTATTCCTTTTACGGCATAAATAGTAAACTGGATGGTGTGAGCAGTTGTTTGAGCCATGCGCATTTAATGAAGCAGATGTACTTTTGGTAAATGCATTAAATGGCGCAGACGTCTATTTTGTACCATGCCCTATTGAGTCCACTCAGAGTTTGACACGTGTTGAAGTTGGACAGGGCAAGTTGCCATGCAAGTTGATGAACAGGTCTTGGAACAGTAGCAAGATATTATAAATATCTTCCTAGTCTTTAGAGGACCAAAGAGACTCTGTAATGTGTTACAGAGGTTCTGCGGTTTGGTTCCTCTGTAAAGTAGTCTTCACCGGATTCCGAGTCTTTGGTTGTTTACTTCTGCAGAGCTTCTGTCAAGGGTGGCAGAGGTTCTGTGGCTCGGTCCTCTGTGAGAAGTCTTCTTGGTTCCTTGTCTTCTGATGTTGTCCGCAGAGGCTCTGTTATTGGTAACAGAGGTTCTGCGGTCTTGGTCTTCTGAAAGCGTCCTTCTGTAGTTTCCTCGGTCTTTGATCACTCTTGATCAAACTTCCTTTGATTCTTCTGAGATGCCCGGCAGAGCTTCTGTGGAAGTTCTTCTGTACTTGGTCATTTTTCAATACTTCTAATATTTCAGAATATTGGAGCTAACAAGGTGTAACATCCAAGTTTGGATTCTGTGTAGTAGAGTCAGAATTCTGAATAACTTGTTTAGAGTTCTGAGTACCTTGTCCAGAAGTCTGAGTACCTTGTTCAGAATTCTGATTGACTTGTCCAGAATTCTGAGTACCTTGTCCAGAATTCTGAGTACTAGGCTCAGAAACTTCATCACTTGTATTAATTAAAATTGGACATTCCTCAGATGGACCAGAATCAGAAATTACTGTTGTTTGAACCTATGAACTTCCCTTTTTCATTTCTTGAACCATTTTAGGATTCTCAAAATCTGCATAAGATTCAGAAGTTAGTTCCACAAATGCATCCTTAAACAATAAATTGAGTTCTGAATAGTTAGGATTAGAATCTGATTCAGAAGTCATTGTTTTTGTCTTATCCATATTGAGTTCTGAACTGTTTTGTTCAGAAGTCTTTAATCTTGACTCATAAAATGTGACATTGATGCTTTCCATAATTCTCTTGGTTCTTCTGTTGTACTCTGGTAGCAGGAATCTCAGGAGTAGTTTCTGTTGCAGGTGTAGCAGCAACATCAACGTAAACTTCTATTGGACCTTCACGAATTGAAATCATCAAATTTTCATCAATATTATCCAAGAATTGAATAATACGAATCTTCCATTGTTGATATTCTTCAGGAATAAGAACAGGTGGCTTCGTCTCAGATCCCATCTAAAGAAATTCTTTAGAAGACATGATTGTAAGATTAATTGAATCGATTCAACAGAAAGACAAATTCAAATTTCTTGAACAAAACAGAACGAATTCAAGAATTACTAAGAATTCAAGAATTACAAGCATCAGCGAAATTCAATTATCAAATTGAACAAGAAATCTTCAAGAAATCGATCAAGAAACCCTCAAGAACGTGATCTCGACCAAATTTGTTTATTGATTGGCTCTGATACCAATTGTAGAAACCAGGATTCGATCTTACAATCAATTAATCAATCAAGAACAATCAACTAGTAGAATAATAGAGAATAGGATCCAAAAGCTTTGTATTCGATTAAGAACAGATTACAGATCTAGAGAGAGAATCTCTCAAAGATTACAAAGTGAATACAAAGTGATACGAAAGTTAGTTAGCTTACAGTTGCTAACTCCTATATATACTGTTAAGAAAAGATAAAGCTACAGTACATATACATGACAAACCAATAGAACAATTACACGTGTTCTAATTAGTAACAGAATATAACTGAAAATATCCTAAGACATAAGTTCTGATCAACATGTTCAGAACTTCTGAACATCTTTCTGATTAAGTACTTCATAACATATACTTGGAACACTTAGACATTTTCGTCTTCACCTTCAGAAGTTCTGAGTTTTAAACAGTAACTAATGGAACAGTAACTTCTAAGAGAAACGTTTAAACTAAGCTAGAAAGCTTTAAACACAGTTATATGAGCTATGAAAGCTTGTTTAGACTAGGAAGCAGTAAAAACAGAGTATGTAATGAAGCTTTTAAAGACACACAAACACAATCAACAACAGTGAGTCAACCTTGGTAGATTGGATCGTTTGGTTTAAGAAAACCAAAGAAGCTCTGATACCAATTGTAGGTTCCCAGATTCACGTTGTATCATATTAATGGTAGTGAAATAGATAGCGGAAACATTTTAAATAAAGCCATTAAAATGAGTGATTGTGTAAACGATAAATGAACTATGAGAATCAAATATTAAACAGTAAATGATAACAGGATCAGATATAAAAGCTGCTCATATATTGATAATGAATCACACCAAGAACATGTTCAAGTGTGTTCGGAAATCTCATAGGACAACAATATCGTACGGAGGTAGTGCTCGGAATTTCTGCAGTGTGTGCTTAAACAATTGTGGAAAACTACTCTTCCAAAGCTTACAATTTTTTGTTCCACTACCTCTCTATTTATAGCCCTGGAAAAGTGAAGGCAGTGTACTATCGTACCCTAGAATGACACGTGGAAAGTGTGTATCCTATTTTTAGGGCATACGTGGAAAGTATGGACACTTGTCTAACACTTGGGATTTCCTACGAGACTTAGGCTGACAGATGTCTTCACTTCACCAGAGCTCTTTCGCAAGAGCTCTGTTGGTCTTCTGTTAAACACTTGTTCTTCTGTTGGAAGTTTTCGACAGAGCTCTGTTGAGCTCTGTTGGTCTTCTTGAACTTCTTCCGAATCTTCTGTCTGATCTCTGTTGGTCTTCTGACTTGAACTATTTTCAATACTTTTACATAACAGATACTTGGGGCTAACATAAAGGAATGTAAAAACATAAAACAGAAAGAACTTAATAACAAATTGAAACACTTGTAATTTCCAGAAATGAGTTCTGAAAGGTAGTCAGAGAATCTGAGTAACCTATTCAGAAGAAAAAAAATGAAGTCAGATTTTTGAAGTATTGACTCAGAAGTTCTGAACTCAAGACTCATAACATCTGAGTAAGAGGGTCAGAATTCTGAGTACACTACTTAGAAAATCTTACTTAGAAAATATTTCATTTCCGAAAAATAACAAACATACTCAATTAGTCAAATTAAGCATTCCTATTTTATATATGAGAAAAGTAAACCTTTTGTGATCAAGAGGCTTTTTGAACAGGTCGGCCAATTGATACTTTGTGTGCACAAAGTGCATTTCTATAGTTCCCTTTTCTACATAATCCTTAATGAAGTGATACCTTACATCAATATGTTTGGTTTTTGAGTGCTGAACAGGATTCTGAGTAATGGCAATGGAACTTTCTGAATCACAATAGATGGTAATCTTGTTGAGTTGATATCCATAATCCATGAGTTGTGTTCTCATCCACAAAGTTTGAGAACAGCAAGCAGCAGCAGCTACATATTCTGCCTCAGAAGTTGATGTGGACACACAATTTTGCTTCTTTGAAGCCCAACTCACTATCTTATCTCCCAAAAAATGACAAGTACCAGAAGTACCTTTCCTGTCCAATCTGCTTCCTGCATGATCAGCATCAGTAAATGCAGTCAACTTAAAATCAGTTTCTTTTGGATACCAAAGGCCCAAATCAGATGAACCTTTGAGATATCTTAAGATCCTTTTAACAACCAGCAAATGAGATTCTTTTGGATTTGATTGAAACCTAGCACAGAAACATGTAGCAAACATGATATCTAGTCTACTTGCAGTCAGATAAAGTAAAGAACCTATCATGCCCCTATAAACCTTGTTATCTATTGAAACTCCAGAAAGATCAGCATCTAACTTGAGTACTAGGCTCAGAAACTTGAGCACAATCAGACATCTTAAACTTTTTCAAAATATCTTTTACATATTTTCCTTGATTTATAAAAATTCCATTTGGTAACTGTTTTACTTGAAGACCAAGGAAAAAGTTCAATTCTCCCATCATGCTCATTTCAAATTTTGATTTCATGATTTCTGAGAATTCATCACATAATTCTGCATTTGTAGAACCAAATATGATATCATCTACATATATCTGAATCAGAATTAAATCATCACCTTCTTTCTTTAAAAATAAGGTAGTATCAATTTTACCTTTCTTGAAGCCAGACTCTAATAAGTATTGAGTTAGAGTGTCATACCAGGCTCTTGGTGCTTGTTTCAGACCATACAATGCTTTATCTAAAACATACACACGATCTGGAAACTCAGGATCAACAAATCCTTCAAGTTTATAGACATAAACTTCTTCATTTAGTATACCATTCAAAAATGCTGATTTGACATCCATTTGGTATACTTTGAAGTTCTTGTATGCAACATATGCCAAAAATATTCTGATTTCCTCTATTCTTGCAACTGGTGCAAATGTCTCATCATAGTCAATTTCTTCTTGTTGAGAATATCCCTTTGCAACCAATCTAGCCTTGTTTCTGACTACAACACCTGACTCATCTTTCTTGTTTCTGAATACCCATTTTGGTCCAATAATTGATTTACCTTCAGGCCTTGGAATGAGTCTCCAAACTTTGTTTCTTGTAAACTGTAGCAATTCATCTTGCATTGCTAAAATCCAGTCTGGATCCTCTAGGGCTTCAGTGGCTTTCTTAGGTTCAATCACACTTAAAAATCCTGCAAACATTGCTTCATTTGCTGTTGCTGATCTAGTCTGTACTCCCACTGATGGATCTCCTATCACTTGATGAATAGGATGGTCTCTTGTCCATTTGTTTGAAATTGGAAGCACATCAATATCTTCAAAATTGTTGTTTGTATCATTCTCATCCATAACAGCTTGTAATTCTAAATTGTCCCTTTGTTCTGAGAATTGTTGAGGTGTAACATCCAAGTTTGGATTCTGAGTAGTAGAGTCAGAATTCTGAATAACTTGTTTAGAGTTCTGAGTACCTTGTCCAGAAGTCTGAGTACCTTGTTCAGAATTCTGATTGACTTGTCCAGAATTCTGAGTACCTTGTCCAGAATTCTGAGTACTAGGCTCAGAAACTTCATCACTTGTATTAATTAAAATTGGACATTCCTCAGATGGACCAGAATCAGAAATTACTGTTGTTTGAACCTCTGAACTTCCCTTTTTCATTTCTTGAACCATTTTAGGATTCCCAAAATCTGCATAAGATTCAGAAGTTAGTTCCACAAATGCATCCTTAAACAATAAATTGAGTTCTGAACAGTTAGGATTAGAATCTGATTCAGAAGTCATTGTTTTTGTCTTATCCATATTGAGTTCTGAACTGTTTTGTTCAGAAGTCTTTAATCTTGACTCATAAAATGTGACATTGATGCTTTCCATAATTCTCTTGGTTCTTCTGTTGTACTCTGGTTGCAGGAATCTCAGGAGTAGTTTCTGTTGCAGGTGTAGCAGCAACATCAACGTATACTTCTATTGGACCTTCACGAATTGAAATCATCAAATTTTCATCAATATTATCCAAGAATTGAATAATACGAATCTTCCATTGTTGATATTCTTCAGGAATAAGAACAGGTGGCTTCGTCTCAGATCCCATCTAAAGAAATTCTTTAGAAGACATGATTGTAAGATTAATTGAATCGATTCAACAGAAAGACAAATTCAAATTTCTTGAACAAAACAGAACGAATTCAAGAATTACTAAGAATTCAAGAATTACGAGCATCAGCGAAATTCAATTATCAAATTGAACAAGAAATCGATCAAGAAACCCTCAAGCACGTGATCTCGACCAAATTTGTTTATTGATTGGCTCTGATACCAATTGTAGAATCCAGGATTCGATCTTACAATCAATTAATCAATCAAGAACAATCAAATAGTAGAATAATAGAGAATAGGATCCAAAAGCTTTGTATTCGATTAAGAACAGATTACAGATCTAGAGAGAGAATCTCTCAAAGATTACAAAGTGAATACAAAGTGATACGAAAGTTAGTTAGCTTACAGTTGCTAACTCCTATATATATACTGTTAAGAAAAGATAAAGCTACAGTACATATACATGACAAACCAATAGAACAATTACACGTGTTCTAATTAGTAACAGAATATAACTGAAAATATCCTAAGACATAAGTTCTGAACAACATGTTCAGAACTTCTGAACATCCTTCTGATTAAGTACTTCATAACATATACTTGGAACACTTAGACATTTTCGTCTTCACCTTCAGAAGTTCTGAGTTTTAAACAGTAACTAATGGAAGAGTAACTTCTGAGAGAAACGTTTAAACTAAGCTAGAAAGCTTTAAACACAGTTATATGAGCTATGAAAGCTTGTTTAGACTAGGAAGCAGTAAAAACAGAGTATGTAATGAAGCTTTTTAAGACACACAAACACAATCAACAACAGTGAGTCAACCTTGGTAGATTGGATCGTTTGGTTTAAGAAAACCAAAGAAGCTCTGATACCAATTGTAGGTTCCCAGATTCACGTTGTATCATATTAATGGTAGTGAAATAGACAGCGGAAGCATTTTAAATAAAGCCATTAAAATGAGTGATTGTGTAAACGATAAATGAACTATGAGAATCAAATATTGAACAGTAAATGATAACAGGATCAGATATAAAAGCTGCTCATATATTGATAATGAATCACACCAAGAACATGTTCAAGTGTGTTCGGAAATCTCATAGGACAACAATATCGTACGGAGGTAGTGCTCGGAATTTCTGCAGTGTGTGCTTAAACAATTGTGGAAAACTACTCTTCCAAAGCTTACAATTTTTTGTTCCACTACCTCTCTATTTATAGCCCTGGAAAAGTGAAGGCAGTGTACTATCGTACCCTAGAATGACACGTGGAAAGCGTGTCTCCTATTTTTAGGGCATACGTGGAAAGTATGGACACTTGTCTAACACTTGGGATTTCCTACGAGACTTAGGCTGACAGAGGTCTTCACTTCACCAGAGCTCTTTCGCAAGAGCTCTGTTGGTCTTCTGTTAAACACTTGTTCTTCTGTTGGAAGTTTTCGACAGAGCTCTGTTGAGCTCTGTTGGTCTTCTTGAACTTCTTCCGAATCTTCTATCTGATCTCTGTTGGTCTTCTGACTTGAACTATTTTCAATACTTTTACATAACAGATACTTGGGGCTAACATAAAGGAATGTAAACACATAAAACATAAAGAACTTAATAACAAATTGAAACACTTGTAATTTCCATAAATGAGTTCTGAAAGGTAGTCAGAGAATCTGAGTAACCTATTCAGAAGAAAAAAAATGAAGTCAGATTTCTGAAGTATTGACTCTGAAGTTCTGAACTCAAGACTCATAACATCTGAGTAAGAGGGTCAGAATTCTGAGTACACTACTCATAAAATCTTACTTAGAAAATATTTCATTTCTGAAAAATAACAAACATACTCAATTAGTCAAATTAAGCATTCCTATTTTATATATGAGAAAAGTAAACCTTTTGTGATCAAGAGGCTTTGTGAACAGGTCGGCCAATTGATACTTTGTGTGCACAAAGTGCATTTATATAGTTCCCTTTTCTACATAATCCTTAATGAAGTGATACATTACATCAATATGTTTGGTTTTTGAGTGCTGAACAGGATTCTGAGTAATGGCAATGGCACTTTCTGAATCACAAGAGATGGTAATCTTGTTGAGTTGATATCCATAATCCATGAGTTGTGTTCTCATCCACAAAGTTTGAGAACAGCAAGCAGCAGCGGCTACATATTCTGCCTCAGTAGTTGATGTGGACACACAATTTTGCTTCTTTGAAGCCCAACTCACTATCTTATCTCCCAAAAAATGACAAGTACCAGAAGTACCTTTCCTGTCCAATCTGCTTCCTGCATGATCAGCATCAGTAAATGCAGTAAACTTAAAATCAGTTTCTTTTGGATACCAAAGGCCCAAATCAGATGAACCTTTGAGATATCTTAAGATCCTTTTAACAACCAGCAAATGAGATTCTTTTGGATTTGATTGAAACCTAGCACAGAAACATGTAGCAAACATGATATCTAGTCTACTTGCAGTAAGATAAAGTAAAGAACCTATCATGCCCCTATAAACCTTGTTATCTACTGAAACTCCAGAAAGATCAGCATCTAACTTGACATTAGTAGCAGCACAATCAGACATCTTAAACTTTTTCAAAATATCTTTTACATATTTTCCTTGATTTATAAAAATTCCATTTGGTAACTGTTTTACTTGAAGACCAATGAAAAAGTTCAATTCTCCCATCATGCTCATTTCAAATTTTGATTTCATGATTTCTGAGAATTCATCACATAATTCTGCATTTGTAGAACCAAATATGATATCATCTACATATATCTGAATCAGAATTAAATCATCACCTTCTTTCTTTAAAAATAAGGTAGTATCAATTTTACCTTTCTTGAAGCCAGACTCTAATAAGTATTGAGTTAGAGTGTCATACCAGGCTCTTGGTGCTTGTTTCAGACCATACAATGCTTTATCTAAAACATACACACGATCTGGAAACTCAGGATCAACAAATCCTTCAAGTTGATAGACATAAACTTCTTCATTTAGTATACCATTCAAAAATGATGATTTGACATCCATTTGGTATACTTTGAAATTCTTGTATGCAACATATGCCAAGAATATTCTGATTTCCTCTATTCTTGCAACTGGTGCAAATGTCTCAACATAGTCAATTTCTTCTTGTTGAGAATATCCCTTTGCAACCAATCTAGCCTTGTTTCTGACTACAACACCTGACTCATCTTTCTTGTTTCTGAATACCCATTTTGGTCCAATAATTGATTTGCCTTCATGCCTTGGAATGAGTCTCCAAACTTTGTTTCTTGTAAACTGTAGAAATTCATCTTGCATTGCTAAAATCCAGTCTGGATCCTCTAGGGCTTCAATGGCTTTCTTAGGTTCAATCACACTTAAAAATCCTGCAAACATTGCTTCATTTGCTGTTGCTGATCTAGTCTGTACTCCCACTGATGGATCTCCTGTCACTTGATGAATAGGATGGTCTCTTGTCCATTTGTTTGAAATTGGAAGCACATCAATATCTTCAAAATTGTTGTTTGTATCATTCTCATCCATAACAGCTTGTAATTCTAAACTGTCCCTTTGTTCTGAGAATTGTTGAGGTGTAACATCCAAGTTTGGATTCTGAGTAGTAGAGTCAGAATTCTGAATAACTTGTTTAGAGTTCTGAGTACCTTGTCCAGAAGTCTGAGTACCTTGTTCAGAATTCTGATTGACTTGTCCAGAATTCTGAGTACCTTGTCCAGAATTCTGAGTACTAGGCTCAGAAACTTCATCACTTGTATTAATTAAAATTGGACATTCCTCAGATGGACCAGAATAAGAAATTACTGTTGTTTGAACCTATGAACTTCCCTTTTTCATTTCTTGAACCATTTTAGGATTCTCAAAATCTGCATAAGATTCAGAAGTTAGTTCCACAAATGCATCCTTAAACAATAAATTGAGTTCTGAACAGTTAGGATTAGAATCTGATTCAGAAGTCATTGTTTTTGTCTTATCCATATTGAGTTCTGAACTGTTTTGTTCAGAAGTCTTTAATCTTGACTCATAAAATGTGACATTGATGCTTTCCATAATTCTCTTGGTTCTTCTGTTGTACTCTAGTAGCAGGAATCTCAGGAGTAGTTTCTGTTGCAGGTGTAGCAGCAACATCAACGTATACTTCTATTGGACCTTCACGAATTGAAATCATCAAATTTTCATCAACATTATCCAAGAATTGAATAATAAGAATCTTCCATTGTTGATATTCTTCAGGAATAAGAACAGGTGGCTTCGTCTCAGATCCCATCTAAAGAAATTCTTTAGAAGACATGATTGTAAGATTAATTGAATCGATTCAACAGAAAGACAAATTCAAATTTCTTGAACAAAACAGAACGAATTCAAGAATTACTAAGAATTCAAGAATTACGAGCATCAGTGAAATTCAATTATCAAATTGAACAAGAAATCTTCAAGAAATCGATCAAGAAACCCTCTAGAACATGATCTCGACCAAATTTGTTTATTGATTGGCTCTGATACCAATTGTAGAAACCCGGATTCGATCTTACAATCAATTAATCAACCAAGAACAATCAAACAGTAGAATAATATAGAATAGGATCCAAAAGCTTTGTATTCGATTAAGAACAGATTACAGATCTAGAGAGAGAATCTCTCAAAGATTACAAAGTGAATACAAAGTGATACGAAAGTTAGTTAGCTTACAATTGCTAACTCCTATATATACTGTTAAGAAAAGCTAAAGCTACAGTACATATACATGACAAACCAATAGAACAATTACACGTGTTCTAATTAGTAACAGAATATAACTGAAAATATCCTAAGACATAAGTTCTGAACAACATGTTCAGAACTTCTGAACATCCTTCTGATTAAGTACTTCATAACATATACTTGGAACACTTAGACATTTTCGTCTTCACCTTCAGAAGTTCTTAGTTTTAAACAGTAACTAATGGAATAGTAACTTCTGAGAGAAACGTTTAAACTAAGCTTGAAAGCTTTAAACACAGTTAAATGAGCTATGAAAGCTTGTTTAGACTAGGAAGCAGTAAAAACAGAGTATGTAATGAAGCTTTTAAAGACACACAAACATAATATACAACAGTGAGTCAACCTTGGTAGATTGGATCGTTTGGTATAAGAAAACCAAAGAAGCTCTGATACCAATTGTAGGTTCCCAGATTCACGTTGTATCATATTAATGGTAGTGAAATAGACAGCGGAAGCATTTTAAATAAAGCCATTAAAATGAGTGATTGTGTAAACGATAAATGAACTATGAGAATCAAATATTGAACAGTAAATGATAACAGGATCATATATAAAAGCTGCTCATATATTGATAATGAATCACACCAAGAACATGTTCAAGTGTGTTCGGAAATCTCATAGGACAACAATATCGTACGGAGGTAGTGCTCGGAATTTCTGCAGTGTGTGCTTAAACAATTGTGGAAAACTACTCTTCCAAAGCTTACAATTGTTTGTTCCACTACCTCTCTATTTATAGCCCTGGAAAAGTGAAGGCAGTGTACTATCGTACCCTAGAATGACACGTGGAAAGTGTGTCTCCTATTTTTAGGGCATACGTGGAAGTTATGGACACTTGTCTAACACTTGAGATTTCCTACGAAACTTAGGCTGACAGAGGTCTTCACTTCACCAGAGCTCTTTCGCAAGAGCTCTGTTGGTCTTCTGTTAAACACTTGTTCTTCTGTTGGAAGTTTTCGACAGAGCTCTGTTGAGCTCTGTTGGTCTTCTTGAACTTCTTCAGAATCTTCTGTCTGACCTCTGTTGGTCTTCTGACTTGAACTATTTTCAATACTTTTACTTAACAGATACTTGGGGCTAACATAAAGGAATGTAAAAACATAAAACAGAAAGAACTTAATAACAAATTGAAACACTTGTAATTTCCAGAAATGAGTTCTGAAAGGTAGTCAGAGAATCTGAGTAACCTATTCAGAAGAAAAAAAATGAAGTCAGATTTCTGAAGTATTGACTCAGAAGTTCTGAACTCAAGACTCATAACATCTGAGTAAGAGGGTCAGAATTCTGAGTACACTACTCAGAAAATCTTACTTAGAAAATATTTCATTTCTGAAAAATAACAAACATACTCAATTAGTCAAATTAAGCATTCCTATTTTATATATGAGAAAAGTAAACCTTTTGTGATCAAGAGGCTTTGTGAACAGGTCAGCCAATTGATACTTTGTGTGCACAAAGTGCATTTCTATAGTACCCTTTTCAATATAATCCTTAATGAAGTGATACCTTACTGTTGATCCCGTTTATGAGCAACAATAGAAGAAATATAGAATCCATATTTAAATATAGAGATAAGATATGCATGAAGAACAATTATAAAGAAACTTATCTCATATTCATTGACGATTAAATATGGAGAGGAGAAAACATGAAGAACACCACACTTAACATGTAAAACCGACTCTCATCTAGTCTATGTGTGTTTTTGTGTGCTCTCCAAAATTTCTCTCTTCTTGAAATAAAACCATGGACACCTCTTATATAGGGCCATTTACACATTAGATATTTAAGATATCTAATGTCTAGACAATATCTAAAATATCTATATAAACTATCTAAGTAAATATCTATTACAAAATATCTAAAACACAAAAATATCTTTATAAAACATTCATTAAATTAGGAGCTAATTAAAGCTAACAATCTCCCCCTAATGTTTTATAAAGAAAGCATCATCTTATAGTCTCCCCCTTGCTTTCTTTAGAACCTTTGATGTTCCGTTCTTCAAGTCTTCAAAGCATCATGTGCTCCCCCTCAAATGTAGGCTCACCCACCGAGCTCTAAACGTGAATAACAGAGGATGGAGTGACATTTAAAATGTGACAAATATAGCTTGACACCATGAAGAACCGTTGAGAGAACACCGTTCTTGAAAGCGGAAAGAGCATGAATTAATTGCAATGCTTTCGGTCCAGCACTTTACAGCAGACTTTGAAGCAGATTTCGGCATATCAGCTCACATAATTTGAGAAAACTCAAAACATCAAAGTCGTGCGTCTGTGAATTATCTTTCCAATGCCGCTGGAATCGAGTAATTTGGAGCACCGAGTCAAAAGTTATGCGCATTTTTCTGAAGCAGCGCAAATCTGTCAAACAAACACAAATCGGGCTCTTAGGTTGAGTCGTAGAGGTTCAATCCACAGAGGTTCTGTCGGATTTCACAGAGGTTCTGTGGTGAACAGTTCCACAGAAGTTAGTCGGCAGAAGTTGGTCGGCAGAAGTTGCTCGTATTGCCGATAAAGCTCTGATGATGATTTGTCAAGCTCAACTTTCTGTCCAGCAGAAGTATACTGTCTTTAACAGAGATTCTGACCAAGAATAACACCGATTTAGACCAAGATCAAAACACGAAAAGTATTCATCTATGTCTTAGGAATCCAACGCATCTGGATTCATCAAATTTGGAGCTTCGATGAAAAAGTTATGTTGAAAATACGACAGGTGCGCAAAGCTGACAGCAAGAACACTAAAACGTTGCGCTTTGGGCTCTTAGGCTCGGTTGCAGAAGTTCGGTCCACAGAAGCTCTGCTGAGTTTCACAGAAGTTCTGTAGTGAACAGTACCACAGAAGGTGGTCGCCAAAAATCCGAGCCAAAGTACGAGTTGTCGCCAGAAATTGGTCTGAGTGGTCGACAAAAGTGATCGTTGCTTGACAAACGTTTGACAAAGGTTCTGCAGAAGTTTGGTCGCGGCTCTGCAGAAGCTGGTCTCGTGCGGCAGAAGCTTGGTCGCGTGCGGCAGAAGCTTGGTCGCGTGCGGCAGAAGCTTGGTCGCGTGCGGCAGAAGCTTGGTCGCGTGCGGCAGAAGCTTGGTCGCCGCTCGGCAGAAGCATAACATAAGTGTTATACTTACTTTGACATTGATTTAGACCATTTTACCTCTGGATTTTGCAAGAACGCAAAACACAAACAACTTGAATTTGTTTGTTAGCAGTTCAGATCATCTTGAATCACCTCTTTTCGAGCTCGTACGACAAAGATATGGTTGATTTCCCACAGTTGCGCAGATCTGTCCATCAGCTTTTCCATCAGCACACTGATGTCTACTTCAACGATGCATATGACCCTTATAAATTTCGAATCTCTGAATTCTCAAAACACAGAAATTGTTCATCTGTGTCTTAGGAATCCAGGGCCTTTTGAATCGCATCAATCGGAGTCTTGAGCAGTGAGATATGACCATTTTACTACAGCATCGCAAATCTGCCAGCATGTTGTTATTAAACCTGATTTGATGTAGAAAAACAAGACGATCTCCATATAACTTTTAGAACCGTGAGTGCAAATACTCAGATCTCTAATTGATCAGGTCAGAGAACTAATTAAAAATACTCAAAGTTATAAAAACTTTTCAGATCAGACTTTGAACATGTAGCACAACACCAAATATTTCAAAAAAAAAACTTCTATTGTTGCCATGATGACCGATTTTGAAGAAACGTTTCTTCAATTTGCTCTGATACCAATTGTTGATCCCGTTTATGATCAACAATAGAAGAAATATAGAATCCATATTTAAATATAGAGATAAGATATGCATGAAGAACAATTATAAAGAAACTTATCTCATATTCATTGACGATTAAATATGGAGAGGAGAAAACATGAAGAACACCACACTTAACATGTAAAACCGACTCTCATCTAGTCTATGTGTGTTTTTGTGTGCTCTCCAAAATTTCTCTCTTCTTGAAATAAAACCATGGACACCTCTTATATAGGGCCATTTACACATTAGATATTTAAGATATCTAATGTCTAGACAATATCTAAAATATCTATATAAACTATCTAAGTAAATATCTATTACAAAATATCTAAAACACAAAAATATCTTTATAAAACATTCATTAAATTAGGAGCTAATTAAAGCTAACACTTACATCAATATGTTTGGTTTTTGAGTGCTGAACAGGATTCTGAGTAATGGCAATGGCACTTTCTGAATCACAATAGATGGTAATCTTGTTGGGTTGATAGCCATAATCCATGAGTTGTGTTCTCATCCACAAAGTTTGAGAACAGCAAGCAGCAGCAGCTACATATTCAGCCTCACTAGTTGATGTGGACACACAATTTTTCTTCTTTGAAGCCCAACTCACTATCTTATCTCCCAAAAAATGACAAGCACCAGAAGTACTTTTCCTGTCCAATCTGCTTCCTGCATGATCAGCATCAGTAAATGCAGTCAACTTAAAATCAGTTTCTTTTGGATACCAAAGGCCCAAATCAGATGAACCTTTGAGATATCTTAAGATCCTTTTAACAACCAGCAAATAAGATTCTTTTGGATTTGATTGAAACCTAGCACAGAAACATGTAGCAAACATGATATCTAGTCTACTTGCAGTCAGATAAAGTAAAGAACCAATCATGCCCCTATAAACCTTGTTATCTACTGAAACTCCAGAAAGATCAGCATCTAACTTGACATTAGTAGCCATAGGTGTTCTCATAGCAGCACAATCAGACATCTTAAACTTTTTCAAAATATCTTTTACATATTTTCCTTGATTTATAAAAATTCCATTTGGTAACTGTTTTACTTGAAGACCAAGGAAAAAGTTCAATTCTCCCATCATGCTCATTTCAAATTTTGAGTTCATGATTTCTGAGAATTCATCACATAATTCTGCATTTGTAGAACCAAATATGATATCATCTACATATATTTGAATCAGAATTAAATCATCACCTTCTTTCTTTAAAAATAAGGTAGTATCAATTTTACCTTTCTTGAAGACAGATTCTAATAAGTATTGAGTTAGAGTGTCATACCAGGCTCTTGGTGCTTGTTTCAGACCATACAATGCTTTATCTAAAACATAAACACGATCTGGAAACTCAGGATCAACAAATCCTTCAAGTTGATAGACATAAACTTTTTCATTTAGTATACCATTCAAAAATGCTGATTTGACATCCATTTGGTATACTTTGAAGTTCTTGTATGCAACATATGCCAAGAATATTCTGATTTCCTCTATTCTTGCAACTGGTGCAAATGTCTCATCATAGTCAATTTCTTCTTGTTTAGAATATCCCTTTGCAACCAATCTAGCCTTGTTTCTGACTACAACACCTGACTCATCTTTCTTGTTTCTGAATACCCATTTTGTTCCAATAATTGATTTACCTTCTGGCCTTGGAATGAGTCTCCAAACTTTGTTTCTTGTAAATTGTAGCAATTCATCTTGCATTGCTGAAATCCAGTGTGGATCCTCTAGGGCTTCAGTGGCTTTCTTAGGTTCAATCACACTTAAAAATCCTGCAAACATTGCTTCATTTGCTGTTGTTGATCTAGTCTGTACTCCCACTGATGGATCTCCTATCACTTGATGAATAGGATGGTCTCTTGTCCATTTGTTTGAAATTGGAAGCACATCAATATCTTCAAAATTGTTGTTTGTATCATTCTCATCCATAACAGCTTGTAATTCTAAACTGTCCCTTTGTTCTGAGAATTGTTGAGGTGTAACATCCAAGTTTGGATTCTGAGTATTAGAGTCAGAATTCTGAATAACTTGTTTAGAGTTCTGAGTACCTTGTCCAGAAGTCTGAGTACCTTGTTCAGAATTCTGATTGACTTGTCCATAATTATGAGTACCTTGTCCAGAATTCTGAGTACTAGGCTCAGAAACTTCATCACTTGTATTAATTAAAATTGGACATTCCTCAGATGGACCAGAATCAGAAATTACTGTTGTTTGAACCTCTGAACTTCCCTTTTTCATTTCTTGAACCATTTTAGGATTCTCAAAATCGTCATAAGATTCAGAAGTTAGTTCCACAAATGCATCCTTAAACAATAAATTGAGTTCTGAACAGTTGGGATTAGAATCTGATTCAGAAGTCATTGTTTTTGTCTTATCCATATTGAGTTTTGAACTGTTTTGTTCAGAAGTCTTTAATCTTGACTCATCAAATGTGACATTGAAGCTTTCCATAATTCTCTTGGTTCTTCTGTTGTACTCTGGTAGCAGGAATCTCAGGAGTAGTTTCTGTTGCAGGTGTAGCAGCAACATCAACGTATACTTCTATTGGACCTTCACGAATTGAAATCATCAAATTTTCATCAATATTATCCAAGAATTGAATAATACGAATCTTCCATTGTTGATATTCTTCAGGAATAAGAACAGGTGGCTTCGTCTCAGATCCCATCTAAAGAAATTCTTTAGAAGACATGATTGTAAGATTAATTGAATCGATTCAACAGAAAGACAAATTCAAATTTCTTGAACAAAACATAACGAATTCAAGAATTACTAAGAATTCAAGAATTACGAGCATCAGCGGAATTCAATTATCAAATTGAACAAGAAATCTTCAAGAAATCGATCAAGAAACCCTCATGAACGTGATCTCGACCAAATTTGTTTATTGATTGGCTCTGATACCAATTGTAGAAACCAGGATTCGATCTTACAATCAATTAATCAATCAAGAACAATCAAACAGTAGAATAATAGAGAATAGGATCCAAAAGCTTTGTATTCGATTAAGAACAGATTACAGATCTAGAGAGAGAATCTCTCAAAGATTACAAAGTGAATACAAAGTGATACGAAAGTTAGTTAGCTTACAGTTGCTAACTCCTATATATACTGTTAAGAAAAGCTAAAGCTACAGTACATATACATGACAAACCAATAGAACAATTACACGTGTTCTAATTAGTAACAGAATATAACTGAAAATATCCTAAGACATAAGTTCTGAACAACATGTTCTGAACTTCTGAACATCCTTCTGATTAAGTACTTCATAACATATACTTGGAACACTTAGACATTTTCGTCTTCACCTTCAGAAGTTCTGAGTTTTAAACAGTAACTAATGGAACAGTAACTTCTGAGAGAAACGTTTAAACTAAGCTAGAAAGCTTTAAACACAGTTATATGAGCTATGAAAGCTTGTTTAGACTAGAAGCAGTAAAAACAGAGTATGTAATGAAGCTTTTAAAGACACACAAACACAATCAACAACAGTGAGTCAACCTTGGTAGATTGGATCGTTTGGTTTAAGAAAACCAAAGAAGCTCTGATACCAATTGTAGGTTCCCAGATTCACGTTGTATCATATTAATGGTAGTGAAATAGACAGCGGAAGCATTTTAAATAAAGCCATTAAAATGAGTGATTGTGTAAACGATAAATGAACTATGAGAATCAAATATTGAACAGTAAATGATAACAGGATCAGATATAAAAGCTGCTCATGTATTGATAATGAATCACACCAAGAACATTTTCAAGTGTGTTCGGAAATCTCATAGGACAACAATATCGTACGGAGGTAGTGCTCGGAATTTCTGCAGTGTGTGCTTTAACAATTGTGGAAAACTACTCTTCCAAAGCTTACAATTGTTTGTTCCACTACCTCTCTATTTATAGCCCTGGAAAAGTGAAGGCAGTGTACTATCGTACCCTAGAATGACACGTGGAAAGTGTGTCTCCTATTTTTAGGGCATACGGGGAAAGTATGGACACTTGTCTAACACTTGGGATTTCCTACGAGACTTAGGCTGACAGAGGTCTTCACTTCACCAGGGCTCTTTCGCAAGAGCTCTGTTGGTCTTCTGTTAAACACTTGTTCTTCTGTTGGAAGTTTTCGACAGAGCTCTGTTGAGCTCTGTTGGTCTTCTTGAATTTCTTCCGAATCTTCTGTCTGATCTCTGTTGGTCTTCTGACTTGAACTATTTTCAATACTTTTACATAACAGATACTTGGGGCTAACATAAAGGAATGTAAAAACATAAAACAGAAAGAACTTAATAACAAATTGAAACACTTGTAATTTCCAGAAATGAGTTCTGAAAGGTAGTCAGAGAATCTGAGTAACCTATTCAGAAGAAAAAAAATGAAGTCAGATTTCTGAAGTATTGACTCAGAAGTTCTGAACTCAAGACTCATAACATCTGAGTAAGAGGGTCAGAATTCTGAGTACACTACTCAGAAAATCTTACTTAGAAAATATTTCATTTCTGAAAAATAACAAACATACTCAATTAGTCAAATTAAGCATTCCTATTTTATATATGAGAAAAGTAAACCTTTTGTGATCAAGAGGCTTTGTGAACAGGTCAGCCAATTGATACTTTGTGTGCACAAAGTGCATTTCTATAGTTCCCTTTTCTACATAATCCTTAATGAAGTGATACCTTACATCAATATGTTTGGTTTTTGAGTGCTGAACAGGATTCTGAGTAATGGCAATTGCACTTTCTGAATCACAATAGATGGTAATCTTGTTAGATTGATAGCCATAATCCATGAGTTGTGTTCTCATCCACAAAGTTTGAGAACATCAAGCAGCAGCAGCTACATATTCTGCCTCAGTAGTTGATGTGGACACACAATTTTTCTTCTTTGAAGCCCAACTCACTATCTTATCTCCCAAAAAATGACAAGCACCAGAAGTACTTTTCCTGTCCAATCTGCTTCCTGCATGATCAGCATCAGTAAATGCAGTCAACTTAAAATCAGTTTCTTTTGGATACCAAAGGCCCAAATCAGATGAACCTTTGAGATATCTTAAGATCCTTTTAACAACCAGCAAATAAGATTCTTTTGGATTTGATTGAAACCTAGCACAGAAACATGTAGCAAACATGATATCTAGTCTACATGCAGTCAGATAAAGTAAAGAACCAATCATGCACCTATAAACCTTGTTATCTACTGAAACTCCAGAAAGATCAGCATCTAACTTGACATTAGTAGCCATAGGTGTTCTCATAGCAGCACAATCAGACATCTTAAACTTTTTCAAAATATCTTTTACATATTTTCCTTGATTTATAAAAATTCCATTTGGTAACTGTTTTACTTGAAGACCAAGGAAAAAGTTCAATTCTCCCATCATGCTCATTTCAAATTTTGATTTCATGATTTCTGAGAATTCATCACATAATTCTGCATTTGTAGAACCAAATATGATATCATCTACATATATCTAAATCAGAATTAAATCATCACCTTCTTTCTTTAAAAATAAGGTAGTATCAATTTTACCTTTCTTGAAGCCAGATTCTAATAAGTATTGAGTTAGAGTGTCATACCAGGCTCTTGGTGCTTGTTTCAGACCATACAATGCTTTATCTAAAACATACACACGATCTGGAAACTCAGGATCACAAATCCTTCAAGTTGATAGACATAAACTTCTTCATTTAGTATACCATTCAAAAATGCTGATTTGACATCCATTTGGTATACTTTGAAGTTCTTGTATGCAACATATGCCAAGAATATTCTGATTTCCTCTATTCTTGCAACTGGGGCAAATGTCTCATCATAGTCAATTTCTTCTTGTTGAGAATATCCCTTTGCAACCAATCTAGCCTTGTTTCTGACTACAACACCTGACTCATCTTTCTTGTTTCTGGATACCCATTTTGTTCCAATAATTGATTTACCTTCAGGCCTTGGAATGAGTCTCCAAACTATGTTTCTTGTAAACTGTAGCAATTCATCTTGCATTGCTAAAATCCAGTCTGGATCCTCTAGGGCTTCAGTGGCTTTCTTAGGTTCAATCACACTTAAAAATCCTGCAAACATTGCTTCATTTGCTGTTGCTGATCTAGTCTGCACTCCCAGTGATGGATCTCCTATCACTTGATGAATAGGATGGTCTCTTGTCCATTTGTTTGAAATTGGAAGCACATCAATATCTTCAAAATTGTTGTTTGTATCATTCTCATCCATAACAGCTTGTAATTCTAAACTGTCCCTTTGTTATGAGAATTGTTGAGGTGTAACATCCAAGTTTGGATTCTGAGTAGTAGAGTCAGAATTCTGAATAACTTGTTCAGAGTTCTGAGTACCTTGTCCAGAAGTCTGAGTACCTTGTTCAGAATTCTGATTGATTTGTCCAAAATTCTGAGTACCATGTCCAGAATTCTGAGTACTAGGCTCAGAAACTTCATCACTTGTATTAATTAAAATTGGACATTCCTCAGATGGACCCGAATCAGAAATTACTGTTGTTTGAACCTCTGAACTTCCCTTTTTCATTTCTTGAACCATTTTTGGATTCTCAAAATCTGCATAAGATTCAGAAGTTAGTTCCACAAATGCATCCTTAAACAATAAATTGAGTTCTGAACAGTTAGGATTAGAATCTGATTCATAAGTCATTGTTTTTGTCTTATCCATATTGAGTTCTGAACTGTTTTGTTCAGAAGTCTTTAATCTTGACTCATAAAATGTGACATTGATGCTTTCCATAATTCTCTTGGTTCTTCTGTTGTACTCTGGTAGCAGGAATCTCAGGAGTAGTTTCTGTTGCAGGTGTAGCAGCAACATCAACGTATACTTCTATTGGACCTTCACGAATTGAAATCATCAAATTTTCATCAATATTATCCAAGAATTGAATAATACGAATCTTCCATTGTTGATATTCTTCAGGAATAAGAACAGGTGGCTTCGTCTCAGATCCCATCTAAAGAAATTCTTTAGAAGACATGGTTGTAAGATTAATTGAATCGATTCAACAGAAAGACAAATTCAAATTTCTTGAACAAAACATAACGAATTCAAGAATTACTAAGAATTCAAGAATTACGAGCATCAGCGGAATTCAATTATCAAATTGAACAAGAAATCTTCAAGAAATCGATCAAGAAACCCTCAAGAACGTGATCTCGACCAAATTTGTTTATTGATTGGCTCTGATACCAATTATAGAAACCAGGATTCGATCTTACAATTAATTAATCAATCAAGAACAATCAAACAGTAGAATAATAGAGAATAGGATCCAAAAGCTTTGTATTCGATTAAGAACAGATTACAGATCTAGAGAGAGAATCTCTCAAAGATTACAAAGTGAATACAAAGTGATACAAAAGTTAGTTAGCTTACAGTTGCTAACTCCTATATATACTGTTAAGAAAAGGTAAAGCTACAGTACATATACATGACAAACCAATAGAACAATTACACGTGTTCTAATTAGTAACAGAATATAACTGAAAATATCCTAAGACATAAGTTCTGAACAACATGTTCTGAACTTCTGAAAATCCTTCTGATTAAGTACTTCATAACATATACTTGGAATACTTGGACATTTTCGTCTTCACCTTCAGAAGTTCTGAGTCTCCTACTCAGAACTCTGAGTCTTCTGTTCAGACTCTAACACTTAGTAATCTTTGCAGTATTCTATGATCAGAACTTCTGAGTCTTCTTACTCAGAACTCTGAGCCTTCTGTTCGGATATCAACACTTAGGATTTTTGACAAACTTTAGTTCTAACAGAAAATATCGAATAGTCCGACTTCGAACGGCTTTCTTTGAAGAGACCGAAAGATGGCAGTTTGCTCATCGCATCTGCAGACTGGACCCGTATGCAGTGTTGGGGGTTGGTCAAGAATCAGAGGAGTTGAAGATAGAGTATATGTTTCTAGTAAGGGGTAAATCACAGAGGAAAGAGTATGTTCACTCGAAGATTCAGATTGGTCAAGTTAGAGAAGTGGTGGCCAAGCAATTCTACAAGATCTGGTATCCAGAATTCAAAGTATGGAGGAAGAAGGGGCAGATTTACACGTTTTCTGAAGCAGACTTTCAGTATTTTTAGATCGACGACTTTGAATTCATGTATCACTACTACCGAAACTTACAGATTCGCAAGTTCAACATCCAGATTGCCCAAAGAGCCACCAGACGTTTCATGTACCGCCAGTACCTTTACTACAACGTCTTCGACTTCCAGCTCGCACTTGAATGCCACCAACCCATCGTAAACGTTCGAAGACCAAACAACCAACTCTCGAACATCGACGACTATCCTCTCTACACCATCCTGACTGAATCGGAATTCGGAGTGATTTACCGAAACCAACTGGGAGAAAGACGTTTTCTGAGATTTTCCAAATTTGCCAAATATTCCGACGGTACCTTGAAGGCGATTCGACTTCAAATCGAACAGATTCATTAGCGCAACGAAAGCCAAGTTGTTGGATTTCAGATGCCAACTACTCGAAGAAACCTTATGATTCGAGCCCTCGATGAACTGCAAGATCGAATCGAATTCAGAAAATCCATGAGAAGAATTGAGACATATTTGGGATGTCGACCGAGAAACCGACGATTCCTACCTTAGTTGCTGCAACTGCTGGTTCCAAACTTTGAGCCAAAGGGGGAGATTGTTAGGGTAAAAAGTGTAATTGTCTTAAAGTTTGCGCTAATTTTGTAAATTACCTAAAAGGTATAAATAGTTTTATTTTCCTATTGAATTAGGTTAATCCATCATTAGCTTTTCAGAGTCGTATTATTCATTGTAAAACTTTATGATTATGAATTAGATGGATGTCAAGTTGAAATCATTGTGATATTGATTGCTTGTTTGATTATTCGTTATTGATTGCACTTTCTGGGATCCACAGAATTTTGTCAAATCAAATGAGTTTTCAAAAGATCAGATTCGACCTTCCAATCTTTTCTACAATTCTCGTGTTGATAATAAAGATAATCAAGTGTTTCGAAAAATCAAAATGGTTTGGAAAAAGAAATCAACTACAGAAGACAGTGATGGAAACATGTCTTATAAATCTCCTGTGGTTGATACAAATTCATTCATTTCCAAGACTGATTCACCTACTCATGTTTACTCTACAGCGTAGCTAATCAGTCTGAGCCGAGCAAGATCTGTTGTACTAATTGTGGGAAGAATGACTTTGTGAATCTAAGGTACACAAATAGTTGGTATGGTACTTATAGTATCCCCGGTCCTCATTTTCAAGTTAAGGCATCTAACCGTCAAGGATCCATCAAAAGATGGATACCAAAATCCTTCTAATCGGTTTTGCAGAAATGTAATGTGCGTTTAGTTCAGAAGATTCTTTTCACATGACTGCATTCAAAGGTTATGCCACTTTTGAGGGGGAGTACCAGGTTTTGATCAATACATTTTTTTTAAATTTAAAGACCGTGGAAATTTATTCTGAAAAACTTACTCGTGTTTGGTTTTTCTTCGATTCAAAATTCTAGAATTGCCACGTGTTATATTTTTTATTTAGTTATTTCCATGTCTCATATGTTTGTTGATTTTTCGATGGAAATACATTCGCGTGAATTCCAATTTGATCTTCAAAGTTTGTCATTTCTAATAATGATTCAATTCTTATCTGACATATTATTTGTGACTTGTTCTTTGCAATTAATCTTTCTGACCATTCTTTCATTTATGACCATAATGTGCTTAATGAGTCATTCTGTTTAGCGCTTGATCCTGTTTCTCCTGAAATTCTATATTTCAAATGATTTTTATGACTTCTGATTATCTCAGATCAGGACTCGTTCTTAAAAGCTTTGACTTCTAAACATTTCAGTTTAGAACTCGTACTTCACTGTTTACTTAAATGATTTATTTGATAAATGAAACGAGGGATAGGATTTCTATTGTTTCTATGGTATATCTAGAACCGGAAGGACCTACCCAAGAAACACATCCAATTATAGACATCAGTGAGGGGTCTAGATGCATAGATGAGTTTGAGTGAAAAGAATATGGTGAGGATGTGACAGGATTTAAAAGAATTATTGGTCCTTACCAAACCGACTCAGTTATCCTGGTAACCACACAATCTATTCATTCTCGTTCTTTGGATATGAATATTGAAACAAACATGGACCCAATGTTGATAACTCGTGTCACCCCCCCTAGTCACTCAAGCATCTCACAAAAGATGATTGTTTCATATATTCACGGAGATTTAGCATATAATCTATCTATTCCTCACTCGGAGGTCTTAGATATTGAGAAAGGAAGACATCAGCTTCGGTCTCCGAACTTCATATTCTAATCACTGTGTCTATTGATTTTTTACTTACGTCCCATGTTAAATCAATATTTGAGCTAAACAGATATAAATTAATTCTTTCACACATGCACGAGTCTTCGTGATTCCAATTGCATATCTTTGTGATATTGCCGAAACAGTTTGAGAAGTAATTTTTAAAATTTTACTTCAAAGATAACTGGATGTCCTATCAGAAAGACCCGAATGCCAAATGTTAGGACCATAAATGTCCTACATATTAGAAAGATATATAAATAATAATATAGTGCTTAATTAGATTTATTTAATTGTAAAAGCCTTATTTGGGCTTAAGTTGATTAATGGGCTTAGGCCTTGTTTGTTTAAAGGCCAAAGTATATAAGCTTTCCTTAACCTTTAGAATTAGGTTAGCCTTTGATAGAGTTTTCATTAGCGATTCAAAGCGATTCATTAGACAAGTTGAGAGCTTAATTGTTAGAGAGAGATAGTTGAGATTTTCATTCAAACCTTTGTAACTATCTTGATTCTTGAATACGAGAGAGATGACAAGTTGAAATCATCAATCGTTCTTGTTATTTCTTATTGAATCGCTGTTACCTGATCAATCTGGGATTAACAATTGGTATCAGAGCAGAATCGGTGATTTGAAGATACGAAAGAAATCGAACGAAAGCAAGAAACCAAAGAAAATTCGTATTGAATTTTCTGAAAAACGCAGCGAGCCGTTTAGCCTATTCCTGGAGATTGAACCGTCAGATCGTCACAATATTTGGACAGTAGCTCCACGACATTCCACTTTACATTCTGAACGGTTGGATTAATCGTTTGAGGTCCAGAAGGCTTCCATATTATTTTCGAAACAGTGCAGTTTTTCTTTGGTTAAATCGTTCTTGAATCGGGTTTGCAAATTTCTTTTATCGATTAAATATTTTTCTGTTATATCTCGATTGTTTATCGTTCTTAATCTGGTGTTTATCTGCGTTTACATCAAGTCTCAAAGGTTTTAATCTTTCAATTTTAAAATCAGTTCTTGAGTTTTTTGATGTTATTAAATTTTTGTGGTGGTTATTGAAAAATAGGATATATTTTGCTTAGAAATTGTTTTGGGTATGTTTGTTGTTGTGTTTTTGGTCAAAATCTAACCTTACAGGAGTGAAATCAAGCAACCCTATCGAATCCTGATCCGATTTTCTCAATCAGCCGCAGTTTCCGGGTAACCGGAGGTTGTCACTTTCCGGATAATTTTTTTTAATCAACTTTCCGGTCAGATTTCATTTTCCGGACAAAACTAAAACTTTCCGGGTGATCCAATTTTCCGGACACTAATTCTCCTCCCGGATACATTTTGATGTGTGTGTACGTTTCATAGCCATCTATTGTTGACCATTCTTTCTCGTTGACTTTGCTTTCCACAGCACACACACACGTCTTGCATTGAGATATTGCATTCGCTGCATGTTTTTTTTGATCATTCCGTTTCATCCATAGCACAAATACAAAATATTAAAAACAATACAAAGTTGTTTTATTTTGTTTGACTTAATTTTGTTTGGTTTGTTTTTGATCGGGAAATAAGTTTTTCATCCGGTAAGTGATATTTTTTGCGAGAAAATCTTTACCCGGTAAGTTTTATTTGTTTCATCCGGTAAGTCACAACTTGTTGTTCGGTAAGAATCTCAACCATCCGGTAAGTGCTATTTTGTGCGAGAACTTCATCACTCGGTAAGTTCCTTTTCACTCGGTAAGTCACATCATCTTTATCCGGTAAGTCCTTTTTCATCCGGTAAACCAACTTTTATCCGGTAAACCAACTTTTATCCGGTAAGTTGTGTTTTGGTAAGTGTTGATTGGTAAGTTCTCGATGGTACCCGAGTTACCGCACGTCTCGTGATTAAAAGTTTTAACGAAAGTTGCGATTTTTCTTAACGATTGATTTGCAATTTATTGAGAAGTGTTTTTGAGCTTATTTTCTTCGTTATTGATCTAACTTATTTTTTTTATCTTGCAGATTTCACTCTCGAAGAGTGATTTCGTTCGTTCGAATTCGATAATAATCAGATTTTAATTTTTGGAAACGAATTTATTTTTAGATTTGTTTTTCAAATTTATTTTTTGATTTTCTTCCGCAAGTTTTATTCTTCAAAATAACACCGATCAACGATCAAATTTTCAGGTAACAATGTCGAAATATTGTGACCGTCATGAGTGTAAAGACTATATAAGAATGTATGAAAGGAATATCAAGCTAGCAGATGAAGCGATCAACATGAATATCAAAACTATAAAAGATCTGAGGTTGCAAGAAATTGAAAGTTCTGAGAAGCTTGCTAAGTCTGAAGAAAAGGCAACGATCTTAGAGTCTGAAAACACTGAGCTGAAAAAGAAGCTATCTGATTTATCATCACGAGATGATTTCAAGGAGACTGAGAAAGAGCAAGAAAGACGATATGAAAAGAATATCAAGCAAGCAGATGAATTGATCAGCAAGTACATCAAATACCAGAAGGAACTAAAATCTCAAATCTGGAATAGCTCTGAGAAGCTTACTGAAGAAGAAGAGAAAGGTAAACTTCTGAACTGTGAAAACCTTAAGCTTAAAAGGAAACTATCTATTTTTGAAAAGGCTTTTGAAAAGGAGAAAGAAAGTTTTGAAAAAGAAAAACAATTGCTTATTCAAAAGCAATCTGGGTTTTCAACCAAATCTCTTGAAGAGAAGAAGAGTCTTGAGATTATGTGACTAAAACTTTTAAAACAAATCTCCGAATTTGAAAAAGTTTTAATTTTAGAAAGAGAGAATTTTGAAACTGAACGCAAATCTTTTTCTAAAAAGAATGGAGAACTTTCTTTGAAAATATCCGATTTGGAGAAAGAATTAGACATTCTAAGCAAATAGACTGAGAAAAATAAGGTTGAAGATTTTAAAGCAAAAAGTTTGAAAGATGATTTTACATACGAAAGAAAGATCTTTCAAACTAGATCTAATGCTTGAGAATAAAAATGATTTCCAAGCTTACAAAGCAATTATCGGTTTTGTCATCTGATATCATGATAGACAAGAGGCTGAAATATGATATCCAAAAGAAGCTAGATCTAATGCTTGAGAATAAAAATGATTTGTTTAACAAAGACAAGGAACTTGAAGCCAAAAACTCTGATGTTGAATCACCCAATCCGGCTAGTCCAGATACTGTTAATCAGTCTCTTTACCGTGATTCAGCTTGCTTTTCTAAGACTGCTTCAAGTTCTATTCACAGAAAATTTTCTTCAAAGACCTGTATTAGATCAAATAGCTCTTCAAAAGATCGAATCCATCCCTCTAATCTGTTTCATAACCCTATCATTGACAAATCATATAATCCATCTTTCAAGAAAGTAAACATGGTGTGGAGAGTTAAAGGATCTGCTCCTGCTCCAAAGCCATTCGTCACTGTTAAGAGTGACAAGAACAACAAAGCTTTTCACGCTAAACCTTTTGTGAAAACTGATCGTGCTTACTCTGTTAATAAGCTGATCAGCTTATCTACACAAAAGTCGTGTTGTTCTTATTGTGGAACAAGTGACTTTGTGAAGAAAGAGCATGTTAAGTATTGGTATGGTACTTATAGTATCTCCGGTCCTCACTAATAGGGCATCTAACCGTCAAGGATCCATCAAAGGATAGATACCAAAATCCTACTAATCTGTTTTGCAGGAATGTCATGTGCGGTTTTAATTTCTATTATTTACATCACATGACGAGCATTCAAAGGTTATGCCAATTTTGAGGGGGAGTACTATCTCATGAAAGGTATGTGAACTTCTAACTGAATTCAACACCGTGGCAATTCATTCTGGATAACTTACTTGTGTTTGTTATTCTCCAATTTTAAATTTCCTGATTGCCACGTGTCATATTTTATTGACTTAGTTATTTCCATGTCTCTCCTATTTGCTGATTTTGTGATGCAAATACACTCGTTTGAATTCCTAGTTGTTTTTCAAATTCGCTATGTCTTGCAAAATGATTCCATTCTTATCTGATATAATAATTGTGACTTGTTCTTCACAATTAAACTTTCTGATCATTGTTTCATTTCTTGCAAAATACTGTGCTTCCTGAGTCTAACTGTTTTGCGCTTGATCTTGTTTCTTGAAACTCTGTTATTTCAAACATGACTTCTGATTACATCAGATCAGAACTCGGACTTAATCTTTATGACTTCTGAATAATTCAGTTTAGAACTCGTCTTAAATGCTTTGATTTCTAAACACTTCAATTTAGAACTCGTTCTTCACTGTTTTTACTAAACTGTTCAACTCGTTGCATGAAAGGAGTGTTAGGAATTACATCGTTTCTATGGTCTATCCAGAATCGGAAGGACCTACCCAAGAAACACATCCCTTATAGACTACAGTAAGGGGTCTAGATGATAGATGAGTTTGGAGAAAAAAGAATATGGTGAGGATGTGACAGGACTTAAAAGAATTATTGGTCCTTACCAAACCGAGTCAGTTATCCGGGTAACCACACAATCTGTTCATTCTCGTTCTTTGGAGATGAATATTGAAACATACATGGACCCAGTGTCGATAACTCGTGTCAACCCACCCAGCCACTCAAGTATCTCCCAACATATGCTTGTTTCATATATTCACGGAGAATAAGCACACTGTCTATCTATTCCTCACTCGGAGGTCTTAGATATTGAAACAGGAAGACATTAGCTCCGGTCTCCGAACTTCACATTCTATTCAATGTGTCCATTGATTTTAACTTGTGTCCCAGGTTAAATCAATAATTTGAGCCAAATAGATAGAATTTATTTTCTTCCACACATGCACGAGTCTTTGTGATTCCCATTGCATATCTTCGTGATATTACCGGAACAGTTTGAGAAGTTAATTTTTAAAAGTTTTCTTCAGTGATAACTGGAAGTCCTATCAAAGATACCCCATTGCCAACTCTGAACATAGGCCACAAATTTTTTTAAATTGTTGTGATAACAGTTACTAACGTGTTTCTGTGTTAGTTGATTACCCCGTTCTGGTTACTAAATGTTTTGATCTGAATTTTTTTGCTACTCGTCACTATTGTCTTTGAACGTGCATGATGCTCCTACTCATCATGAGGGGGAGAAAGGGTACAAATTCAAAGACGCGGATTATCAAGTTGAGGGGGAGTTAGCAAAAGCCGAGGGGGAGTAAAGCCAAGGGGGAGTAAAGAAGTCCCCATGCAAAAGCCAAGGGGGAGTAACAGTTCTGAAGTTCATCAATTCCGAAATCCGAAAAGAGTCAAAGTGCATACAAGGTTTCAACTATTCTCATTCCTTATCAAGTGGTGTTCGCTTCAAGTTATTTCCTCCATCGAGCATATTGGTTCTACAAGATTTCAAAGCTGAAGCTGAAAGCAAAGTCAACTCGTGGTTCAAAGACAAATTCGTTGTTCACCGAATTTGGTTACAAAGTTGAAGATATGAAGACCAAGAGCTTTATTCATGGGGGAGCGCTGAAAGTCGCGAAGTCAAGCAACATCAATGCGGTGTTCAAAGATTCAAGAAGAAGAGAAGATCAAGACTTGAAGGTTTCAAGACCGATTTTTATTTATATATCTTTAGGGGGAGATTGTTAGGACCATAAATGTCCTACATATTAGAAAGATATATAAATAATTATATAGTGCTTAATTAGATTATTTATTTAATTGTAAAAGCCTTATTTGGGCTTAAGTTGATTAATGGGCTTAGGCCTTGTCTGTTTAAAGGCCTAAGTATATAAGCTTTCCTTAACCTTTAGAATTAGGTTAGCCTTTGATAGAGTTTTCATTAGCGATTCATTAGACAAGTTGAGAGCTTAATTGTTAGAAAGAGATAGTTGAGATTTTCATTCAAACCTTTGTAACTATCTTGATTCTTGAATACGAGAGGGATGACAAGTTGAAATCATCTATCGTTCTTGTTATATCTTATTGAATCGTTGTTACCTGATCAATCTGGGATTAACAGCAACTCTGAACAAAGGCCACCCAATTTATTTTAATTGTTGTGATAACAATTACTATTGTGTTTCTGTGTTAGATATTTACCCCTTGGTTACTATAACGTTTTATCTTGTATTTTGCTACTCATCAGTATTGTCTTTGAAAGCATGATGCTCAGGATGCTCCTCATCATCCTGAGGGGGAGAAACGATATAAAAGTTCAAAGACACAAATTATCATGTTGAGGGGGAGTTAGCAAAAGCTGAGGTGGAGTAACTGTTGTTTGATCAGTTCTGAGATTGATCAGTTCCGAAAAGAGTTCAAAGTGATCAATTCTTCTATCCCTTATCAAGTGGTGTTCACTACAAATTATTAGTTCCTCCTTCGAGCATATTGGTTCTACAAGTTCTTAAAGCTGAAGCTGAAAGAAAATTCAACTCGCGATTCAAAGACAAAATCTTTATTCTAAACTGAAGATGCTCTATGGAATGTCACGTAACTCGCACATTATTTTCCTTGTGTGCTTATCCGATTAGTTGAGTTCCTACAGTTTTAAAGCTGTTTTTCGTGCACTCAGTCGAGGTTACTGTTCATTGAATCTGGTTATAAAGTTGATACTATGAAGACTAAGAGCTTTATTTAAGGGGGAGCCTGGAAAGACATGAAGACAAGCAACACCAAAGTGTTTCAAAGATTCAAGAGGAAGAGAAGATCAAGACCTAAAGATTTGAAGACCATTTTTTCCTTTATATAACTTTAGGGGGAGATTGTTAGGACCATTAATGTCCTATTAATTAGAAAGTTATATAAAGAGTTATAGATTATTTATTTATTTGTAAAAGCCTTATAGTTGATAAATGGGCTTAGTTTTGCTTAATGGGCCATGGGCTTGAAGTTTAAGCCCTAAGTATTTAAGGTTTGCTTTGTTTAGAAATTAGGTAATAATGGTTAATTATCAGTTTGTGCGTTAATAGAGATAGAGAGTGTTTTACATTCAAACCTATTGTAACTCTCTTAATCATTCAATACAAGGTAAAGCATTCGATTCAATACTGGTTCGTCTCACTGACAGGAACAAAAGTCAGTGTTTTTCAAGCTTGTTGTAAATAGATCAACGACACTAGCACATTTTTCTCCAAAGCAGTACAGAGAGGATGACCCTTAAGTATCTCCACAATGATTTGATAATCCATCCGCACGGCCATATCAAACGTAAAATTGTTGTGAGCAATCTTCAGACACTCCTTTGGTAGGATCGGTTCATCATCCGGATTCCTTGCATTAACTGAAGGACGGGATGATCGATGTGAGGGCATAACTGTGTTTTCGTCTGAAGAGTTTCCATCACCATGTTCCTGAATATGTG
Source organism: Saussurea involucrata (assembly GCA_033807775.1). Lineage (NCBI taxonomy): Eukaryota > Viridiplantae > Streptophyta > Magnoliopsida > Asterales > Asteraceae > Saussurea > Saussurea involucrata. The sequence continues at coordinate 66,365,447 of CM066325.1, forward strand.
CCATTGAAACTGTTCTGGAATGTGTTAGGATTCTGATCAAGTAACCACTTTTGAGAAAAATCTAAAAAATTTCCTAAGTCTGGGATGTTATCGCACAACACACCAATATCGCATAAAGAATGTAATCGCACAAAGCTTATGCGATGAAAATAAGTTATCGCATGAGACTTATGCGATCAGGATGAATATTAGTTATGTGCGATCAGGATGAATACTTGAATACAAGTATTGTGCGACAACATTGAATATTTGAATGTAACTTGAATATTCAAACCCATATCTCTAAGAATAAAAAAAAATTGCAATCAAACAAGTACCCTGTTAGAGCATTATTGTATTCAAGATTTACTGTAAAGTCAATGTACTGTATTAGTTGCTAATGCCTTTATACCTTGTATGTTATGGATATAAATAGGCATGTCTAGTTCTTAGTTAGAAAGGAATCTAGATCCCTTTAGGAACCTCTTGAGCAATTTGTCATTTGTACTTTAGAGATCAATATATGGATGACAAGTTTGCTTTCTAAATTCTCTCTACATTTGTTCTTTACATATTGCTAGATTTGGGATTTCACATTTGGTATCAGAGCTAAACAGGAGATTCAAGCAGATCAAAGACCAAATTGAAGATTTTTTACACTGATTTGAAGAATTCAGATCCTTCACTTGTTACTGTTCATCTTATCACTTATCATTAAGACATGAATTTTTTTCTAGATTTTGATTTTTTGGATCATTTCTTGGCATCACTGAACTCGGATTTGATTCCTGAACACATTTAATTCTTGGATCATCATCATTTACTGCACAGATTCATCTTATTTGATCGATTCTTGGATTTTTGTTCGAAAACCCACAGTTCACTGTTTTGGATCACAATTCGTTTAAATCGATCGAATTGCGAGTTGTGATCAACAAGAAAAGTGTGCGGATTTTGATTACGAACAAATCGATATAAGTTTCATCTCATTTGATCAAGAATTGAAAGAGTTATGGCAGAATCAGTGATTTTCGTGTTCAAAGTGAAGAATTCGGATTGTTCTTGGTGAATTCGGATCATTCATACGGAATTCGGACCATTCAAGGGATTTTCTACTTGATTTCGGACAATTCGGAGTGTTCTTAATTTTTACAAGTCTTGAATTCGAATCCTTCAGCATCCGAATTGATTGAATTCGAACCCTTCTGCATTCGAATTGATTGAATTCGAATCCTTCTACATTCGAATTCCTTGAATTCGAATCCTTCAGCATCCGAATTGATTGAATTCGAATCCTTCTACATCCGAATTCATTGATTTCGGATCCAACTACATTCGAATTCATTGATTTCAGATCCAACTACATTCGAATTCATTGATTTCGAATTCTTATTCATCCGAAATCTTAAAAAAAATTATATCAAATTTTTTATTCCGAAATTTTTCTATAGTGTATTTCATACACTGTAAGAGCTTTTCAAAAAAAAAATTATATCAAATTTTTTGTATAGTGTATTTTCATACACTTTCTGCTTGATCTTCTGAACGATCATTTTCTAGCAATATTAAATATGGGTTTGAAGCAAATTATTATAACAGAAATACCTTCAACTCCACAAGTTTCTGTTAAACCAAATAATGAAAGTTTGAAACAATATATTGCTAAAGATGTTGCTTCAAGTCCTTCATTTTCTGATTTAAATAAAGCATTGGAGGAAGAAAATGTTGATCTAAAGAGACAGATTTTAGACTTTTCTTCATCAAATGCTAAACTTACTAAAAGAATTACTGATCTTGAAGTATATATTGCAGGTCTTGAAACAAAGAAAGACAAAGACAACTCAAGTCTGCACGATCAAATCGAGAAACTTCAAGAGAAAGTAACAACACTTCAAAAAGAAAATGCTGATATGAAGAGCATTGAAGACAAGAGAGAGAAGATTCTTAAAGAAAAGGAAGTAATTGAACTTAATTGTATAAAACTTTCAAAACAAGTTTCTGACTTTGAGAAAGTTTTATTTTTTGAAAAAGAGAAGCTCGAAAATCTCTAAACTAGAAAAGATTTTGGAAAAAGAAAGGAAAGATTTCACGAAAAAGAAAAATCTCTTTGAAAAGGAAAGTAAAACCCTTAAAAAGAAAAATATGGAAATTTTCAAAGAGATTACTGATAAAAGAAAGTTTTTGGAAAAAGATTTTGAATCGGAACGCGAATATTTTGAAGATACGATTCTTAATCTTACCAAAAGATTATCTGGTTTATCAGCTGATATTATGAAGGATCAACAGTTCAAATCTGATCTCCAAAAGAAATTTGATCTAATTTCTAAAGAGAAAAATGTTTTGATAAACAAAGTCAAAGAACTTGAAGACGTCATTTTTAAATTTGATGTCTCAAAGCAGACCAGTCATAATTCTATCTTTCAAACTCCATTTGTTAATACAAATGATTCTGAATGCTCTTTCAAAACTGCTTCAAGTTCAAGTTTTAAAAACATTTCTTCTAAACAATTTAATAGATCAACTGATTTCTCAAAACATCAGATTCGTTCAACAAATCTCTTCTATAATCCTTTGATTGATAAATCAGATAACAAACCAAAAGTGCCTAAAGTTAATACTTCCAAACCTGAAGAAGTTCCAGTCTTCAAAAAGGTGAAGATGGAATGGAGAGTCAAAGGCACAACAGTTCCAAAGAAAGATATGCCAAAATCATTTCCCTCTACATCAAATGCCAAGAAGAACAATGCGCCGAAAGGTAAATCTTTTGTTCAACCTAATCCTATTCATTCTGTAAATCATCTAATTAGGTTGGCACATAAGAAAATTTGTTGTTCCTACTGTGGTTCAAATGATTTTGTGCATAAAAATCATACTTCTTTTTGGTACGGTACTTACAGTATTCCTTCAAAAAAATCTACACCTAACCCACTAGGACCTAAGTGCCATTGGGTACCAAAATATGCTTAAACTGTTTTGTAGGTACATCATGTGTTATGCTGATTTGGAAATATATACCACACACATGACTGAAAACAGAAGAGAATCGGCGTATTTTTTTGAAAAATATTTGTACCATTAAGGGGGAGACAAATATTTTTGGCTTTTGGACATATCAGTTCAAAACCCGTTCTTCAAAGACTATGGCTTCTGAACAATTCAGTTCAGGACCCGTACTTAAAAAGACTAAGACTTCTAAACAAATCAGTTTAGAACTCACATTTCTCAGGTAATATCCTTAACTGTTCTATCTTTTACTTCAAGGAACAAGTGGTGAAAGGTAACATTGAATTATATTTTGTTTCTACTACTTTGAATACTTGAATCTTTAACAAATTTAATTCAATAACATGAAATTTTCAATCTTCACTCAATGAATTAAATGTGTGCTAAAAGATGATTTTACAAGAAATTTTGTATTATCTGAGTTAGATTTGCTTCAACTTTCACCTCTGAAATTAATCGAAAGGTCAGCAAAACATGAATGAAATTATGCTGAATGCTCAAATTTATGTGAATCTGCACTTATATAGAATATAATGCTCAAAAAGCCTATATGTCAGAATGATGGATGGAAATGAAAATATGGGAGAAGCACTATATTTTAGAACCAAGTGATTGAGATAAAATTGTTGCACTATCATTTAGTTTGAAAGTTTGTGCCTGTGGCCTTTCTGGTTTGGGAGAGTAAGTCCTAAGGGGTGCTCGACACCTAGTCCCTAAGATCAACTGGTCTGGGATCGGCTGACCCAAATCCTGCAATAGAACCAGATAGAAAGCCATGTTCTACTGGTACAAATGGGTTTAAGATATATCGATGTGGCCTTTCTGGTTTGGGAAATTAAGTTCTAAGGGGTGCTCGTCACCTAGCACCTAAGGCCAACTGGTCTGGGATCTGCTAACCAAATCCTACTATAGAACCAGATCGAAAGTCATGTTTAACGGTGTATCTTATTCTTACTAAACTTTTTGATCAAAAGATGCCAATGAGCACAAAATCAAAGGATGCCAATGAGCACAGAATCAAAAGATGCCAATGAGCACAAAATCAAAAGATGTCAATGTGCACAAAATCAAAAGATGCCAAAGAGCACACATCTCTTGAAACTTGGGGAAAATACAAAGTCACGATAAACCCGTAAATTTATGAAATTCTGATTTTGGACAAATAGTGTGAGTAGAGCAAAGTATTCTTATATGTTTTAGAATTGCATACGCTTGATGCTAATCATATTTCGCATGCTAGCACACCAAATAGGTTTAAAAAAGGGGTTGAAACTGAACATTTTTAACTTGATATACAATGACTTGTATTTGATTCCAAACACATGCATTTGATTTCATTTGATTGAAAAATCTGTTAAATTTCATTAAGCTGAATCTCTTTTGTAAAGCTTTCAAATGATCAAAAGTTAGTAGTTATAAAATAAAATTCAATGAATTTTACTTTCCTTGTGCAATGTGTTTTTGCTACAATTTCAAATACTGTGCGTTATTGAAATATATGCATACTTTCAGGGGGAGAAAACAAATTGCTCCAGAATTCTTATTTTGAGCGGGAGCAAGGTTATCCACTAAGGAGGAGATTGTTAGTAATACTAAGAGACACGACTGAAATTGAAGAAGGTTTTCGATGATAATGATGCTCACTTTCATCGAAAAAGGGGGAGAAATGTTTAATTCAATTTCAGGTCAAAGAGCTTTCAAGTCAAAGATATTTCATGTCAAAGAACTTTCAAGTCAAAGATTCGTGAACAAAGACTGAAGATCAGGGGGAGAAGGATCATGTGAAGTCCAAATGTTGCTGAATTTGGTTATCTTAGTTCTGAGTTGTTCTCGGAATGCGCTTACACCTAAAAGTTCAAAAATGTGGATGGTTTCACATCTTTCTGATCCAAACTCTAATAGTTTCTGATTCCTCTTGTTCCGAATTGATGGTTTTATATAAAGATCTGTTTTTCATATACAAGACTTGAAGATGGTTTGACAAAGTGTATGTTGGAGAAGATTGACTTTACAAAGAGCTGAAGACTGCTGTCATATTTTTTTTAAATCTTGAATCCAAAGGGGGAGATTGTTAGAGCATTATTGTATTCAAGATTTACTGTAAAGTCAATGTACTGTATTAGTTGCTAATGCCTTTATACCTTGTATGTTATGGGTATAAATAGGCATGTCTAGTTCTTAGTTAGAAAGGAATCTAGATCTCTTGTAACCACTTGAGCATTTTGTCATTTGTACTTTAGAGATCAATTTATGGATGACAAGTTTTCTTTCTAAATTCTCTCTACATTTGTTCTTTACATATTGCTAGATTTGGGATTTCACATACCCTAGTGTTGAAATACTAAGATTAAGTCTATCTTATCATCTTTTTGACATAAACCTAACACATTGATCAAAATTTTGACAAAAATAACAAGAGTCACGATGAACTCAACTGGACTCAATAAATTAACAATCAAAACGAATGTGTACTGAAGTAATGTTGATGGAATGAGTAACCTGATGTGAAATCGATTGAAATCGAACACTAAACAACAATAAATCGATGATTTTGAGCAAAAACAGTTGAGAGCACGAAGGAGTTCAAGATAATCGGAAAAAGAGAACTGATTCAAAAACCTTTCTATATATAGACCTTAGAGTTTAATGACACATGGCAAGAACTGATTGGTCCAACGATTGACCTTCCACGTGTCACCTTATCGCCTGAAAGATGGGCGAGAAGTTCTTCTTCATCGCATGAAACGTATGCAATGAAGGCCATTTAAAGTTCTCAAACAACCCTTGTGCGATTAGCACTGTTCACATCTTTTGATCGCAAACCACTTGTGCGATGAGGAATCTGATCGCATCATACTTATGCGATGAAAGCTTTTGATCGCACACCTCTTGTGCGATAAGGAAAGTTCTCGATCAAGTCTTATGCGATGAGGAAATGTTATCGCCTAAGGCTTGAGCGACAACTTCTTATACTTAGACATTTTTCTGAAAAATTCAAAATTTTTAACTTTTTCAAAAAATTTATTTTCCAAGTTAAAAGATGTCCAACTTTTAACGGGTGTTCTGCAAATGAATTTTAAAAAATCATTTTGCTTCCCCTAAAATGATGCATAGAATTTTCAAATATATGTTTTCATCACAAAGGGTTTGCACAAAAATTCAGATTAGAATACTTACTCTCATATTCAATGACTTGTAGAATCAACTGCACATAGACTCAGATATGATATGAGCAACACATATTTGAAAGAAATACCATGCTCCCCCTTAACCAATGAGCAGTAGCTTTTCACTTTCTCCCCCTTAACACAAGCATACATAATGTTTTGCATAGAAACCATGATGAAAAATAAGAAATTGAAATTGACAAACAAAAGTAAAAATTGAAATAAACTTTGTATACTACAGAAAAACATAAGCTTTTGAATGATCATGATAAAAATTCAATGAGATGAGAATTAATATTTTGCAATCAAGATTAATGAAAGTGCAGGATCTATTCTTACAATCAATATAGAAAGAAGTAATTGAGAAATTGTATGATCAAGCCCAATTGTATTCAATGATGCACAGAATTACAGATCTAAGAGAGAGATCACCTCAAAGATTACAAGGAAAGAATACAAGTAATATGGAAAATCAATCAGTTAGCAACGTAGTGCTAACCACTCTATTTATACTGCAACAAACATCTTAAAGCTACAGTACAAATAAGAAAGACTAATAAGAACATAACACGTGTCCTAATTAGTTTACACATTACTAAATAACGAAACTCGTCATAAGTTCTGAACAGGTAGTTCAGAACTTCTGAACATTCTTCTGATCACGCTTCTCAGAACTTCTGACTTCTCTTTCTCAGATCTCTGACTCTTCTTCTCAGAACTTCTGACTCTTCTTCTCAGAACTTCTGAACCTTCTTATCAGATCTTCAACACTTGGTTTATTGACAAAACTTCAGATCTAACAATCTCCCCCTTTTTGTCAAATAAACTTAAACTTTGCATCATCTAATTCTTTCAGAGCAGGAACAATTTTCTGAAGTAGCACATTCCTCAGATTAAGCCTCTTATCAATCTTGTCAATAATTTCTTGAATAATCTCAACTTGCTGATTAATTACTTCTTGAACCATGTTTGCTTCCTTCACTTTCAGTATCTTTTTCTCCAAATTGTGCTTTATGATCCTTAAAGTTCCAGAACAATATTTTGCAGTTTCCTTTGCTCTGAAGAAGATCTTTCCACTTTTGTTCTTCAAAAATACTCCCAACTCTGGATATCTGTGAACACTTCCAGTCTTTAACACCTTTTTCTGCTCATGATCTGTATTGGGATTTGCCAGATAAACACATGACTTTTGCAAATACAGAGCTATTTGGAAATCTGTATAGCAATGCCACCTTAAGATATAGAACATGGCCTCAATCACCACACTTCTTGCCTTCCTTTCATTTCTATCTTTACTTGACTCTTTAAAACATAGAAAGCTGTGTAATCTGTAGAAGTCAACCACTGACAGTTTCTCAAAATCTGCATCAGTGAAATAATAAACCTTGCCATCTTCTCTCAAAACTTCAAAGGATAAGTACTCCATCTTTCTGAATTTCTTAACCTTCAATTCTCTGATTCCAGTGATTAGAAAATCTGAGTAAACGGCTTGCTTTGTTTTGCCAAGACATCTTGATTTTTCAGCCAACCAGATCTGAGTCTCCTTAGACCTATCATAATACACATCCAAGAATTGTACCTCTTTTGGTTTGAAGAACTCAGGCAGATCAAATTCAAGAAAGTATCCATTCAGATCAATGAATATTTCATCTTCTTTGGGTTCAGACTGTTCAGCTTGATCAATATTAGTTATCTGCACATTCTGAGGTGTTGTGTCCTGAACTTCTTCAGCCTCATCTGACAAAATTTCATTCACTTCATACTCAGCTGGGAACACAAAATCATTATGTAGAATCTTTTTGGGATTCACCTCAGATAACAACCATTCACTACTGTTTCTGATTTTTCTTCTAAAATCCAACCTCCTCTTCACACAGTTTATGCATCTCTTCTTTAAACTCTCTTTTTCAGCATCCATACTTACTTCCATTCTAATCAACAGCCAATTCAGAGTTGCATCACTGTACTTCACCAACTCTTTTAATCTGAACAATTCAAGTCTTTCGTGAACCATATATGTGAACCCTTCTGCCTCCATTCCTTCATTCACAAAACCCTTCACATGCAGATCAACTTCTGTTTTCTTTGTGGGAGAACTCAGATTGCACTTTTCTTTTCTTTCTTCTATAGCCAACTGGAAGTCATACAAGTATGTATTTCTGACATAAATACCCAGAAGTCTTCTGCATTCAATTTCTATCAAGGCTTCTTCAGTGCTAGCAAAGAACTTGACTAGAAAGATCTGATCATCAAGAGTCAATCTGTGAAAATCAAATGTAGACATGGAAACCTTTGTATTTCTTTCTTTCAGTATTTCCATTCTAACGAACATTAAACCATTGAATTCATCTTGTTGAAACATCAGAACTTTCTCGATTCTTTTCTGAATATGCAGTTTTGAGTCAGGAACTCTGAACATATTAGAAGCTTCTGAGTAGACCATCTGAGCTCTGTCATCCATAAAACCATCAATATTACTCTCCAAAAGCTCATACTCTCCTTCTGTGTAGTAGAGATTATCATATATTTCCTCAGGAAAAATATCATCATGAAATTGTCTGGCTAAAGGTACATCACTTAACTCTAGAATGAAGTCACACAAAGGTTCTTCTAGTCTTTGCAATTTAATCTTTGGAATCTCGATTGGTTTTCTGAATACATATTCAGAAGGCATAAAGAAGTCTTTCACTTTCACATACTCTTCTTCTGTATTTAACTCATCACAAAAGTTAAACCTAAAATCATCTTTAAAATCCTGAGTGTAATCTACAGTTCTGTCTTCTTCTCCCATTAGATCAATGGGTCTTATCACTTTTATTCCTTTATGAATTTTCTGAACACTCAAAGCTCTGACTACTTCATTATGCATTCTTCTGATCAATTCTTCATTCAACCTCATTTCTTCTGATTCAGACTCCATTGCCCTTTCACTGTTATAAACCACAATATCTGTACACCTGTTTACCACTGTACTTTCCACTATTTCTTCCATTCTCAAATCAGATTCCTCAATAGCTACAGTTTCATCTGAGTTTCCTTCCATCTCAGTATCCAAGTTCAATTCCTCTGTTTTATCTGATTCATTACTATCAATACTTCCCAACTCCATTTCTTCTGTATCTGAACTGTCAAGCTGTACTATCTGAATCATCTCCTTTAAATTTTCCTGTGTCTGATCTTCTGTACTTTTTGTATTGGCTAAGTGCATGTCTGCTATCTCAAAATCTTCTATGCCAATATCATCATCAGAACTTAACCTTTGTCTTTTCTCCCCCTTTTGATGATTATGAGAATCATTATCATCAAACTTCCTTTTCAAGTTCTGATTAAAAGCAACTTCAGGTTCAGCTTCTGCAATAGGAACAGGATCAAGAGGCTTTGAAGTAGAAGCCAAAGATACACTCAGTGCTTTCAATATAGATTCCTGCATACCCTGCATCTGTTTTAACATATCTTTTTGAAAACCAGACATTATATCCATGATCTCCTTTTTGTGAGAATCCAAGGATTTCTTTACATCATCTACCTTGGTTTCAACAGAAATTAACTTTTTCTCTAACACAACTTTCAAATCTGATACCTCATCATTCAGATCCTCCATCCTCTTCTCCAAATTTTCTACTTTTTCCCCCATCTCCTTGTTTTGTTTCTGAATCTTTTCAAATTCAGAAGTTTCTAACAGTGAACCTGAACCAACAGATGGTCCAGTTTTCATGTGCCCAGAGAGCTCATGGCCTGTAGATAACACACAGTCATCTTGTACAACAGATGCACGTTTGAATGAGGCTTTTGTAATGTTCACCTCACCAGGACTTCCATCCAATCCTCGACACCCAACATTAGGCATGTCTATGAATGTTGTTTCAGGAGTACGAAATTCCTGATCTGTGCAAGTGTCAAAAGGAATTTCAGGCTCAATATGAATAGGACTGTGATATTCAGACTCAATGTGTTGAAAAATAAGTTGGGATTTATCACCTCCCTCCAAATGAGTTTGGGATGGTTCCCCGGATTTGTGTGAAACAGTAGCATGTTGAAATGCTTCTGAGTGGGTATGGATGGGTTGTTCAAGATCCACCACTAGGTCCATGGTGTTTGTTTCAATATTGGACACCAAGAGATGTGAACCAATAGCATGTGTGGTTACCTGGTCAAGATTAGCTGGTTCAGAGGCATCTCTTTCTGTTTGAACCTCTGTTAACAATCTCTCATCCTCACCACTCTCATTCTGTTTTTCCTCACTGAGTCTAACCAAGCTCTCAGAATTTTCCCCCTCAAGTCTCTCAGAATGTTCACCCATCTGAACATCCTCCCCCTCTCTAATTCGACTAGACCCCTCACCTCTCTTCTCAGGTTGGTCCTCTTGGGTAGGGATTTGAGGTAATTCAATTCCCATAGAGGTGCAATAAGCTTTTAAAATCTCACTCTCCCTTGGAATATAGTTCCTAAGTGATTTTGGCAACAGTTTATGATTGGGATAATTTTCAAGTCTTGTTACTGAGGTCATCTTACCCAAATAAAATGTAGGACCATGCTCTTCATTTGTTCTTCTTGAGATTGTTCTGTTTTCCTGCATGGCATACCAAATAACAATTTGCCAGTACCTTATGTAGGGAATGTATGTCAGTGGAGCATCCTTTGTCTTCTTCTGAATTGCTTTCTGATTCTTCTCAAATGTATTCTTCATATCTTCCCAAAGTATTAAAGTATAGTCATAATGCCTATTCTTCACTAAACCTTGAAATATCTGAAGAATTTGTTTAGAACCTTGATCAGCAGAACTATTTTTCCCTGACAAACATTTATTTACCACATGAAAGAAGCAAGCCCAAATAGGTGGTAATTTGTTTCTTCTGAACAAACTGAGAGTCCTCAATCCTTCATTGTATCCCAACTTCATAAACTCTGCTATTAATTCCTCTGTTAGGGGTAAATCCTCAAAATCTGTTCTTCTTTGTACATCATCTTTCTCTGGTAGATTCAGCATCTCTCTTAGTGCAGAGATAGATAATACAAATGTCACTCCTCCAATTTCAGACACAAACTTATTATCTTCTAACCTAAGATATTTCCACCATTGTTGTATGTACTGAACAGGCACATTTTTACTTCTTGTAAACCATTTTCTGTACGGATGATGTTTGAATAACTCCATGATAATTCTGTGTTCAGGCTTAAAACGACTTTCCTCAAACAATATAACACAGTTATTTTCAGATAATTTCAACCATTCACTCTCAGGAACAATTCTTTCCACTAGAATAGATCTATCTGACATAATAGAACCTGCAGCACTCTGATCATGTTCAATATTAACATTTACCTCATCCGCATTTCCTTCAGATTCATCCATTTGTTCATCTTCTTCATCATTTCTTATTGCCCCTTCCTCTGCAACTCTATTTTGTACTTCATCACTTTCCGAATCAGATGAATCCATTATCGATTTTGTAGAATGTAGAGAAATTGGACCACTTCTTCGTATTTCAGACATGATTTAAGAAGAAAACAGATTCAAAGAACTCTGGATTTGATTCGTATCTCACGTTTCGCTCTGGAATTTGAAAGAACTTTGAAATAGGGATTTTAAGACCTATTTAAAATCCGCGAAGTTGAAAGGTTTAACGGAAAAGCGAAATCAATGTTATAACGGAGTCAACACACGTGAAATACCACAAAGGATTTAAATGAAATACGTGGCATTGTCAAACAAATATGAAGCTGACACGTGTTAGTGGATAGAATTTTGACTCAAGTCAAAGATCTGAATAACACGCGCAGATGTTCTGATTCCATGACTCAGAAGAATTTTGCCTTGTAACCAAAATGTCTTTTAAAATCAACTTCTGACCAATATAAAACATTTTGATTATTCAGAAGAGGTTTGAACAGATAAGAAATGAAAACAAATCTTTTAAGCATCACAAAATGATTTTCAAAAGAATTTTGATGCTCCCCCTTGACTTGAGCATGCATTTGAGTATTAATGATACATAAAGATGAGATAACAAGATAATCGAAGAAGCATAATCCATACAGTTGAAGTTATTTGTATTTCTCAAAAATAAATTTTTGAAAGTTAGATTGCTGAAGTATTGACTCAGAATTTCTGACCTTAAGATTTAGAGGTTCTGATCTCAAGACTCAGAAGTTCTGAACTCAAGACTCAGAAGTTCTGAACTCAAGACTCAGAAGTTCTGAACTCAAGACTCAGAAGTTCTGAACTCAAGACTCAGAAATTCTGAACTCAAGACTCAGAAGTTCTGAACTCAAGACTCAGAAGTTCTGAGTACACTACTCAGACAACTTCACTTAGAAAAATTTAGCATTTTTAAGAAAAAAATATTTTCAACTAGGCAGATTAAGCATTCCTATTTTACATATGAGAAAAGAGAACCTTTTGTGATCAAGTGGCTTTGTGAACAAGTCAGCCAATTGATACTTTGTATGCACAAAGTGCATCTCTATAGTTCCTTTTTCCACATAGTCCTTTATAAAATGATACCTCACGTCTATATGCTTAGTCTTCGAATGTTGAACAGGGTTCTGAGTAATAGCAATTGCACTTTCTGAGTCACAATAGATGGGAATCTTATTAAGCTGATATCCATAGTCCATGAGTTGTGTTCTCATCCACAATGTTTGAGAGCATGAAGCAGCAGCAGCAACATACTCTGCTTCAGCAGTTGAAGTGGATACACAATTCTGTTTCTTTGATGCCCAACTCACTATTTTATCTCCCAAAAAGTGACAAGCACCAGATGTACTCTTTCTGTCCAACCTACTTCCTGCATGATCAGCATCAGTGAAAGCAGTCAATTTGAAGTCAGTTTCTTTTGGATACCATAAACCTAGATCAGGTGTTCCTTTGAGATATCTTAAAATCCTTTTGACAGCCAACATATGTGATTCTTTCGGGTTAGATTGAAATCTAGCACAGAAACAGGTAGAAAACATGATATCTGGTCTACTTGCAGTCAAATAAAGTAATGATCCAATCATGCCTCTATAAAGTTTGATATCTGCTGAAACACCTTTGAGATCAGCATCTAACTTTATGTTAGTTGCCATAGGTGTTCTCATAGAAGCACAATCAGACATTTTGAACTTTTTCAGAATATCTCTGACATATTTTCCTTGATTTATGAAAATACCTTTTGGTAGTTGTTTGACTTGAAGACCAAGGAAAAAATTCAGTTCACCCATCATGCTCATTTCAAATTCAGATGACATGACTTTTGAAAAATTATCACATAATTCTGGACTAGTAGAACCAAATATTATGTCATCAACATAAATCTGAATCAGAATCAAATCATTACCCTGTTTCTTTAAAAACAAAGTTGTGTCAATCTTACCTTTCTTGAATCCTGAACCTAACAGGTGTTTAGTAAGAGTGTCATACCAGGCTCGTGGTGCTTGTTTTAGACCATATAAAGCTTTGTCTAAAATATAAACATGATCAGGGAATTCTGGATCAACAAAACCTTCAGGTTGATGGACATACACCTCTTCATTAAGTTTGCCATTTAGAAAGGCTGATTTGACATCCATTTGATACACCTTGAAGTTTTTATGTGCAGCATAGGCTAAAAATATTCTGATTGCCTCTATCCTTGCCACTGGTGCAAATGTCTCATCATAATCAATTCCCTCTTGTTGACAGTATCCCTTAGCAACCAATCTTGCCTTGTTTCTGATGACAACACCTGATTCATCCTTTTTGTTTCTGAACACCCATTTAGTTCCAATTATAGATTTACCTTCAGGCTTTGGAATGAGTCTCCAAACTTTATTTCTTTCAAATTGAAGCAATTCCTCTTGCATTGCTGAAATCCAGTCTGGATCCTCTAGGGCTTCATTAGCTTTCTTTGGTTCAATTACACTTACGAAACCAGCAAACATTACTTCATTTGCTGTAGCTGATCTTGTCTTTACTCCTGCTGATGGATCACCTATTACTTGATGAATAGGGTGATTTTTAGTCCATTTGTTAGCACTAGGGAGTACATCAATCTCTGAATAATTGTTGTTTGCATCATTCTCATCAATGATTGCTTGTAATTCTGAACTGTCACCTTGTTCTGACATATGAGTAGGAGTTGCATCCAAGTTTGAGTTCTGATTAATGAAGTCAGAGTTCTGATTGACTTGTTCAGAGTTCTGAGTACAAGAATCAGAATTCTGATTACAAGGTTCAGAGTTTTCACCACTTGTATTTATTAGATTTGGGCACTCCTCTGATGGACCTTTGTCAGAAATTACAGTTGATTGAACTATTTCTGGAGTCTTATTTTTCATCTCTTTGACCATCTTTGGGTTTTCATATTCTGCATAAGAATCAGAAATTAGTTCACTAAAAGCATCCTTAAACAGTAAATTGAGTTCTGAACAAATAGGATTAGAATTTGTATCAGAAGTCATTTTTGTCTTGTTCAGCATGAGTTCTGAACTGTCTTGTTCAGAAGTCCGCATTCTGGCTTCATCAAAAGTTACATTTATGCTCTCCATCATCCTCTTGGTTCTTCTATTGTAGATTCTGAATGCTTTGGAAGTTAAAGAATAACCCACAAAGTATCCTTCATCTGCCTTTTTATCGAATTTGGCAAGATTTTCTCTGTCTCTGAGAACGTAGCATCTGCAACCAAAAATATGAAAGAATTTGATTAATGGTTTTCTTTTATTTATCAGTTCATAAGCAGTCTTATTTAATCTCTTATTGATTAAAGTTCTATTTTGTGTAAAACAAGCAGTTGCAATTGCTTCAGCCCATAGGAAAGTAGGAAGATTTGCATAAGCCAGCATTGTTCTCGCAGCCTCAACTAGAGTTCTATTCTTCCTTTCAACAACACCATTTTGTTGAGGAGTTCTGACAGCAGAAAAATTGTGAGAAATCCCAGAACTTTCTAAAAAATTCTGAAGAGTCTCATTTCTGAACTCCGTTCCATTATCACTTCTGATTTTCTGAACTTGAAGTTGTAAGAGAACTTGAATCCTTTTGATAAAATTTATCAATGTAGTAGCAGCTTCTGACTTAGCTCTTAGGAACTCAACCCACGTGTATCTGGATAATTCATCAACAATCACAAGCATATATTTCTTTCCTCCCATCGACTGAACTGAAATTGGACCACAAAGATCAGTATGAATCATTTCTAATGGTGCTTTGCAAGATGAGTCCATTTTTAATTTGTGAGAACTCTTTTTCATCTTGCCCATTTCACAAGCTGAGCATAATGATTCTTTTTCAAATTTAAGCTTTGGTAAGCCTTTAACCAACTGTTTTGCAACAAGATTATTAAGATCTTTGAAATTCAGATGAGAACATCTTCTGTGCCAAAGCCAGCATTCATTTGCAGTTGATTTTGATAAAAGACAAACTGTATTTAATGTTTTCAATTTTGAAAAATTAACTACAAATAAGTCCATATGTCTTTTGGCCCAGAAGACTTTGACATCATTTTCAGTTAGAATCATGCAACCTGTTATTTGAAACTTAATTTGACAAAGACTGTCTAAAAACTGACTTATGCTGAAAAGATTGTGTTGTAATCCTTCAACATAGAAAACCTTTTGGATAGTTAGATCCCCTTTAGTTAAATCCCCATAACCTTTGACTTGACCTTTGCTATTGTTTCCAAAGTTTACTGCTCCTCCAGCCTTTTCTGTGAAGTTTGATAGAAAAGACTTCTGACCTGTCATGTGTCTTGAAGCTCCTGAATCTAAAAACCACACATGACAGCCCTGCAAAAGGATCAGTTAGGTTTAGGTACCCATTTTGGAATGGGTCCATCTTTGTTAGCTTTGTCATTGAATTTAACATTAGTACCTTTTACTCTCCACTCAAAATCTTTCTTCAAACACCACTTTCCTTGAACTTTTATGAAGTCAGAACATTTTCTGCTTACAAGTTTGTTCAAATTCTTTTTGAGAGTTGTAACTTTTGGTTTTGCTATGTTTTCAACTTTCTTTTCTTTTATCTTTTCTTTCTTCTGAGTCTGAGGAACAGAAATTTTCTTCTTTTCTGTATTTTGAGAAACAGAAACTTTCTGAATATCTTTTCTTATGTATGAAACAGAAGTTATTTTGACTTGACATTTGTGAGAATATTGGAATGAATCATTTTTACATCTAACACAAACAAGATTTTTCTTTGCAAGTGACAATAAATCTGAAACATAGATCATTTCATTTTTATTTATACTGTTCAGAGTACAATTGCCCTTATTACAAGAATTTCTAGCGTTTAGTTCAGAAGTAGATTTCATTCTAAGCTTCTCAAGTTCCCTTTTCAGATCGTTCAACTTTGCAAGATCATCTTTCCTTTTGCTTTCTTCTTTTTCTGAAAAATTCAAGTTCTTTTTGTTAGAAGAATTAGATGATTCACCTTTTTCATATGTACTTGATTCATTAAAGAATTTATCATTTTCTCTTGAAGCATTAATTTTAAAAAGATCATACTCAGTCTTCAGTTTTTCAAGCTCTGTTATTTTCTGAATAAAAATATTCTTTTCTTTCAAAGCTTCTTCAAGTTTAATATCCACCTCACAGAAATCATTTTCAAGTTCATCATAAGTTTTCCTTAAATCCTCAAGTTCTTGACTCACAAGATTAAATCTCTTTTCAAGTTGCAAAAATTCATCTGATTTTGTTTCAGAAAATCCAGTTGAATCAGACTTCTGACTACCTGAGTCAGAGTTCTGATTTACAGAATCAGATGTCTGATCTTTAGACTCAGAATTCTGACTACAAAGTTCAGAATCCTGACTAGAAGTTTCAGACTTCTGATTGACTGTTTCAGAATTTTTACTTGTATCAAATATGCTCTCAATGTCATGATATGAAAAACTTGGTTGTTTATTTTTGTAGCTGACATTTAAGGAATCATACTTGAATTTAGTATCATTGTATCTTGGCTTTTCATCTGTTGGTTTAGAAACTTCTTTCTTAACCTTTTCTTCTGAACCAACTGACTTTTCTGTTTTAGACTCAGAAATTGTCTCATCTGACTTTTTAGAGTTTGGTCTTTGCAAATTGTCAGAACTTGTTATAGAACTAGCAGGTCTTATGAAAACTTCAACAATTTCTGGGATTTTTGGCTTAGAAACTTGAAGTATTGGAGCTCTTTTTAAAATGACATTTTCTTCCAATCCCAATCCCTTCTTTGGATTGTAAAATCTTGTATCTTTAACATTGCTTAATAAAAGATTTAATGTTTGCTGAGTTTGACCTCTTTTCAAATTCAAATCTTCCAATTCTTTGATTTTGGAGTATAAATTCTTTCTTTCTTCAAATAACATATCAAATTTTATTTGTAAATCACCTTTTTCATCCTTTATTTTTGAAAACTCAACTTTTAGTTCAGAAAGCCTTTTCATCAATTCAGAATTTTCATCTTTAACTTTCTGTTTCTCAGCCTCAGATTCTTCATATTGTTCGTTTATTACTTCTTTTTCAATTCTGAATTTGTTAACCAAAGTTCTTTCTCCTTTTATCTGTTTTCTTAGGTTAGCAAATTCAGTTTTCATTTCACCAATCTGTGTCATTAACTCTAATTCAAGTGAAGAATGTACCTCAGCAGATGATTCAGAATCAGCATCTTCAAAATCAGAATCATCCTCATTCCTCATTTTTGCCATATAGCTTCGCATCTGTGGAAAGTTGATATGATCATCTTCATCAGAAGTGTAGTACAGCCAATTCTCCTGTTCAGCCAATAGCGCAATCTCGTCATCTCTCTTCTTTGCAAGCTGAGCCTTCTTCGTGTAGTATTCATAATCTTTCACAACTTTAACTCTGCAATCCTTGGCATAATGGCCAGATTTTCCACACTTGAAACACAGATTCTTTTCTTTTCTCTCTTCCTTCTCTTCCTTGTTTTCTTCACTTCTCTCTATTCTCTTTTCAATCTTATTTTCTTCTCTGTCATCTTTCTTCTTATAATCTGAACTTCCAGCTCTCTTATAATTTCCTTGAAATCTGCCCTTCCCATACCTTTTGTTGAAAGTATTTGTCAGCAAAGCTAGCTTTTCAGCCATTATCTTGATATCTTCATCATCTTCTGATCCTTCTCCTTTGTCAGATTCCTCCAGACTCGGTATTTCTGATAGATATGCAGTCTTTTTGGGTGCTTTGATTGCTTTGGACTTTGATAAGAACGCTAACTGATCAGCAACATTTTTCTTTTCTTCCACAACTAACTTGACAGAGTCTTCATGTTGATTAAGAACACAGAACAAATCATTTAAGTCTTCTTCACACATATCTTTGTTCATTTGCAGACTTATGGCAAATGATGACCATTCTGAATTTAGACTGTTCAGAAATTTGTAATTTATTTCTGATTTTGTTTTCTTCAGTCCATTTCTTCTCAAGTCATTTAGAATAGTGCAAAATTTACTGTATGTCTGTGTCAAACTTTCTGACTCTTTTGCTTTGAACCTTTCATAAGCATTTATGCTTTGATTTAACTTTGCCTGAATAGATCTTACAGTTCCTAACATTTGCCTTTCCAATTCGTCCCACATTTCTTTAGCTGATGATCCACTGTCAATCCTGTTAAGAACCTCATTCGGGACAGCCAAAGTCATCAAAGTAATTGCTCTTTTGTCAATAGCATGCCTATTTTTCTGTTCAGCAGTGTATTGGGAATAATTCTTCTTTACTCTGGTCGCTGGAATTTCTGGAGTTGTCTCTGTAGCAGGGGTTGCGGCGACATCGATATATACTTCGATTGGACCTTCTCGTATAGAAATCATAAGATTTTCATCGATGTTGTCAAGGAATTGGATCATACGAGTTTTCCATTGCTGATACTCTTCTGGTATAAGAACAGGCGGTTTGGTTTCGGATCCCATGGCTAGATATTCTTTAGAAGACATGATTGTAAGAAAATTCAACAGAAGGACAAATTCGATTTTCTTGATCGAAAAGTAGCAGGTAATTCAAGAATTGCTAAGAATTCAAGAACTAGCCCTAGCAGCGGAATCGAATTTTGAATGAATCAAGAAATCTTCAAGAAATTGATCAATCGATCTTCGCAATCACAATCTTGAACGAATTTGTTTGTTGATTAGCTCTGATACCAATTGAAAGTGCAGGATCTATTCTTACAATCAATATAGAAAGAAGTAATTGAGAAATTGTATGATCAAGCCCAATTGTATTCAATGATGCACAGAATTACAGATCTAAGAGAGAGATCACCTCAAAGATTACAAGGAAAGAATACAAGTAATATGGAAAATCAATCAGTTAGCAACGTAGTGCTAACCACTCTATTTATACTGCAACAAACATCTTAAAGCTACAGTACAAATAAGAAAGACTAATAAGAACATAACACGTGTCCTAATTAGTTTACACATTACTAAATAACGAAACTCGTCATAAGTTCTGAACAGGTAGTTCAGAACTTCTGAACATTCTTCTGATCACGCTTCTCAGAACTTCTGACTTCTCTTTCTCAGATCTCTGACTCTTCTTCTCAGAACTTCTGACTCTTCTTCTCAGAACTTCTGAACCTTCTTATCAGATCTTCAACACTTGGTTTATTGACAAAACTTCAGATCTAACAATTAATAAATTTGAATGAAAAATAAAATTTTTTAACTGATTGAATGAATATTATAACTATTCAACCCTGCATGTTCAACATGCCAACCTTTGAGATTAGAAATTTGAAACGTTTTTCATCCAAAGCTTTTGTGAATAAATCGGCAAGTTGAAATTATGTAGAAACGAAGTAAAGTTCAATAGTACTTTTTCCACATGGTCCTTGATGAGGTGATAATGAATATCGATGTGCTTTGTCTTTGTATGCTAGACAAGATTCACTGAAATAACAATAGCAGATTTACTGTCACAATAAATTGGGATTTTGTCATACTTACAGCCAAAGTCCATCAGTTGAGTCTTCATCCATAAGACTTGTGAACAACAGCTCGCGACCGCAACATATTCAGCTTCCGCTGTAGATGTCGACACACAATTTTGTTTCTTAGAAGCCCAACTTACTAACTTGTCTCCAATGAATTATACGTGACAGGTTGTGCTTTTTCTTATCCAGAAGGCTCCCGCCATGATCAGCATCAGAATAAGTTGTCAGTTCATAGCCCATTCCCTTCGGATACCACAAGCCAAGGTAGGGTGTACCCTTCAAGTATCAGAAGATGCGTTTAACTGCGCCAAGATGTGACTCTTTTGGATTTGCCTGAAATCTCGTGCAAAGACATGTAGCAAACATGATATCTGGACGACTAGAAGTTAAGTACATAAGTAAACTAATCATACCTCTGTAAGTCCGAAGATCTACTTTCTTACCATCGGTATCTGGATCGATCATGGACCCTAGTGCCATCAGGGTTCCTATAGATGTACTATTCTCCATCTTGAATTTATTCAAATTATCAAATACATACTTGGATTGATTTATGAAGATCCCCGTAGAAAACTACTTCACTTGTAATCCAAGAGAGAAGTTAATCTCTCCCATCATGCTCATTTGAAACCTAGTCACCACGAGTTTAGAAAACTAGGTACACAATGCAGGATTAGTCGCACCAAAAATAATATCATCTACATAAATTTGCACAATGATAATGTCACCTTGTTCGCTCTTTATGAATAGTGTTGTGTCGATCTTACCTTTATCGAACCCAGACTCAAGTAAAAAGGTGGGTAAACCATATAAGTTATCTTACCACGCTCGAGGGGCTTGTTTTAAACCATATAAGGCTTTGTCCAGAATGTATACATGATTCGGATGATCTTTGGCAACAAAACCTTCAAGCTGAGAAACATATACCTCTTCTTTGAGAACACCATTCAAAAATGTTGTTTTCACGTCCATTTGATAGACCGTGAAATTCTTATAAGTAGCAAATGCTAAGAATATCCGAATGGCTTCGATTCTCGCGACTGGAGCATATGTTTCATCGTAGTCAATGCCCTCTTGGTGACGGTATCCCTTTTCTACGAGTCTCGCTTTGTTTCGCATGATTATTCCATCTTCATCATTTTTGTTCTTGAAGACTCACTTTGTACCTATGATACTTTTATCCTTGGGTCGAGGCACTAACCGCCAAACTTTTAAAGATTCAAACTGATTTAACTCATCTTGCATAGCCAACACCCAATCTGGATCATCCAAAGCTTCAGATATGGTTACCGGTTCAATATTGCTTAAGAAAGTCGCAAATAGACACTTGTTCGCGGTAGCTTTGAAAGCTGATCTCGTTTGGACTGACGAAGAAGGATCACCTATTATTTGATGAATAGGATGAGCTTTCGTCCATTTTGTCGAGTATGGGTGTGGAACATATGATGACTGAAAATTGTCAAGGTTTGCATGAATTTCTTCATCAACCAATGGTACAGGAACATCAACATTTGGAGTTTTTGGAGGAGTATCTTTTGTAAGAATTTGTTCTCCAGAACGTTCTAATGGTTGCCGAGGTTTTGTTGTAGCATTAACTGAATATACATCTATTTGTGTTGGAACATCCACATATGTAGGAATAGAGTCTTGTGTAACAACGCTCTTTGGTAAGGAATTGTCTGAAACAGGAGTAGAAACATCAACAATAGGAGTTTGAGTCGCATCCGTTTCTGTATTATCAATGACAGCGAAATTTGTTGTAGATGCGAGTTTCTTCCTATTAAGAACATTAGAAGAAGGATTGTAAGTACCATAATACTCATCGTAAAATTCTTCAAATAAAATATCAAGATCAGATAAATGAGATTTGGAAGTAGAGGGTGGGTTGATCCTGATTTTTGTTTTGAACGTGTTCTGAACTGACGTGTCCAGAAGCTAAGTACGGGTTCTGAACTGTTATGATTAGAAGCCAATTTTTCTGTAAGATGCGGCAGAGAAAGAATATCCGACAAAAGTACCCTCTTCAGCTTTCGGACTGAACTTATTGAGATTTTCCTTGTCCTTTAACATGAAACACTTACAACCAAAAACATGAAGATGTTTTATGGCAGGTTTCTTGTTGTTCATGATCTCATATGGAGTCTTTCAAAGTTTTCGATGAATGCTCGAACGATTTGTGTATAACATGCAGTTGCCACAACTTCAGCCCATAAAAATAATGGTAGATTAGAATATGTCAGCATAGTACGCGTCGATTCCACTAAGGTTCTGTTGCGCCGTTCAACTACGCCATTCTGTTCAGATGTTCTGGCAGAAGAGAATTGTTGAGTAATTCCATTAGAGTCATAGAAATCTCCCAAGACACTGTTTTTAAACTCCGTGTCATTATCTGAACGAACAATCTTGACAGAAAGCTACATGTTGTTTTGTGCTGACTTGATGATGTTGATTATATGGTTAAAAGTTTCATCCTTTGAGCCAAGAAACTTTCCCCATGTATATCGAGAATAATCATCAACAACCACTAGGACATATTTCTTACCATTGATACTTTGAGTCTTCATTGGTCCACACAAGTCAACATGTATTAACTCCAAGACACGCTTTGTTGTAGGTTCAGGCTTCGGCTTGTGAGGAACTCTTTTCATTTTCCCCTTCTCACACGCATCACACAGATTATCCGCACCAAACTTCAATAAAGGTAGACCCCGAACTAACTCACCCTTTACCAATTTCTGCATATATCTGAAATTCAAATGAGATAGTCTCCGGTGCCACAGCCAACTCTGTTGAACAGAAGCTTTCAAAAGAAGACACACGTCTCCTTCAGGTTTAACCGCCGACAAGTTGATTGTGTAAAGATTGGATTTCCTTGTGCCAACTAAGAGTTCTTTACCTTCTTCGGTTCTAACACAACATCGTTTCGCCTTGAAATTTATCTCCAGATCTTTATCACAGAACTGTCCGATACAAAAGAGATTGTGTCCCAGACCTTTTAGATAACTCACTTTCTTGATTATAAGATTGTCTTGCACAATGTCACCATATCCATGAATGGGCGAGAACTGATTGTTGCCAAATCTGACTCGACCACCGTTTTTCGCTTTATAATTCGATAAGATTTCTTTTCGACTGATCATGTGTTTCCAACACCCTGAGTCTAAGTACCATAAATTATTGGTCCGCAATGAACCAGATCAAGCAGTTTTAGGTACCCATTTGAAGATGGGTCCTTTGTGGTAAGTTGTGCTAGACACCTTTTTTGAAATTGGTCGTCTCGTATTCTTTGAAAAATCCTTTTTGAAACTAGAAGCAGGAATATAATATGAGTTATACCAACAACATGAACCAGGTTTAGCAGAAAAATCACTTCGACCACAAGCAGAGCAAAACCATTCATCATTTGCAAAACCAAACAATTGCTTATTTGAATACTTCTTGTAAGAATTTACAAGTTTTGGTTTGTTATTTGCAACTGGTTTTGAAACATATGAAAAGAAGCTATTTTTCTCAAACTGATTGTTCGGCGAATATGACTTTTTCTTCACCCTCCATTCTTGCTTCACTCCTTTCTTTTTCAGAAACTTATCTGAAAAACCAGAAAATTTAGAAGCAGACGATTTAAAATTGTGAGAAATTTTCTTCTTTGACTATCGATTCCTTCGTCTTTTATGTGATGTCTTTTCAAACGTAGAACTATCTTTCTTTGTATTGGAACACTCACCTTCACAGAAAATACTAGGAGTTTCTTCATCGTTTAAAACAAAGTGTATATGATCTGGAAGCTTTTCAGAGAAATCAAATTCACAAGCTTTTCCTTTATCACAAACCTCAGGTTTTGGTTTCTCCTTAGAAACAAATTCATTTTCAAAATCAACTTTAAAATCTTCATCAACCTCAAATTCATATGATTCAAAATCAGCTTTATAAGGTTTAAATTCTTCATCGGAGTCAAAAGAATGAGCTTCAAAATCTCTTTCAGATGATATATTTTCAAAATGAAAATCACCCACAAATGCCTTGCATGAAGATGCATCTGAATCAGTTGATTCAGGTGTTTTCACATGTATGGTATCAACCTCAGCTTTGGTACAAGAGAAAATAGTTGAAATAACATCTTTTTCAATATCAAAGGATATTTCTTGATCAATAAGAGTTTCCTTAAGACTATTTGTGAAAATAGTTGAAATAATATCCTTTTCCATTTCAAACCTAATCCTTTGTTCAATAATAGAATCCTCAAGTTCCATTATTCTGCCTTCCAAAATTAAATGTGGAACATATCTTTTAGCTTCAAACGGTTGTTCACATTTTGGTTAACAGAATATATGTCAAAATAATCATTTGATAATGGATCTTTCGGATTCTTCTCATACTTTCTGTTTTCTTTGAGTAACAAAACGGAAGTTGCCTTTTCGTGGTATTTTCTCTTTTGATCTTTTCAAGGTCATCAATTTCCTCCGAATTCATCTAGTGTAAAGCACATTCAGGGTAATGTTTAGCAAGATTTAAAAATTTAAAATCAAATAAAGTTGGAACATACGCGTTCGCGTTTGCTAAATATCCAGGATATTTATATCCAACACCCCAACTTTTGTTAAAATAGTTAACTTCCCATGGTTTGTTCAAGTGAATAGTTTGATCAGATTGACCTCTCATGTAAAGCTTCTTTTGCAAAACTTTTATTTTGTCTGAAAAATCTGCATTTAGAGTATTAAGATATTTCAAAGAGATTTCACTCTCACTTTTCTTTTCTTCTAATTCTTTCACTTTCTTAGTCATCTCAGATAGTTGATAATCAAAGATTTGCTTATCCTCGTCAAACTTTTTTTTGACATTCGAGATATTTGATTCGATCATTGTTTTTGGCCCTCTCGAGGTTAGTATCAAGAAAAGTTTGATTTGGATTTTCATTTTCTTCTTTTGTTGTCTTATAGCTTGTTTCTTAAACCTTGGAGTGCAAGCCTCATGGTGTTCATTTGGTTCATAAAGTAATTTGAAGAGTTAGAGCTTACCTCAGAACCATAGTCGGAATTGCTCTCGTCATCAGAAACATCCTCAGCTAGGCACATGTTGGCTTGTTCTTCATTGTCGGCTTCATCATCAGTTAAGTCCAACCAGTACTCATCTTACACCAACAATGCCTTACCCGCTTCTTTCTGTTTTGCCAACATGAACTTGGTCTTATACTAATCAGAATTACGGACCACTTTCTTCCGACGGTCCTTTGCAAAGTGACCCAGTGTACCACAATTATAGCATTTTGGAGTTTCAACAAGCTTTTTCTCTTCAAACCTCTTCTTACCTTCATCTCTATTTCTCTCCTCAAACTTTCGTTCATCAACCTTCCTTTCCTCAAACTTTCTTTCGTCATTCTTCTTACCTTCAAGTCTGTTCATACCTTCATAATTCCTTGACCCATAAGAGTACCTCAGATTGTTAGAAGTTGGTTTCCTATAAAACTTCTTTTGAAAATGCCTAGTTAACAGAATCATCGCTTTCTCTAACTCGGCACCATCATCTGCAATGTTTCCTGTGTACTCACCTTCTCCACAATCAGATATCTCATTCAAATAACTTCTAGCATGCTTATCCACCACTAAAGCAATTGGATAAGGAATAATCTTCTTCTTTTTCGTATTCTTCTTCTCTTTTATCTCTTCAACGTCTTCTTCGTCTTGTCGTAAGGTCTCAAACAGTTCGTGTAACGGCATCGTAGATAACCTATGATTCTGCTTCATTCGGCGACTGACACTCTTCCATTCAGGTTGTAAAACACTTAGAAACTTGACATTGTTTTCTATCACGGTCTTGCTTATCTGATTTTTAATCAGTCTATCATGATTTGAGGGGGAGCTTACACATCTGACTCTAAGTATCTTCTAAACTTAATCTGAGATTGTTTGAAAGAAGGACGACTTTCAAGCATGAAAATGTTTCTTAAATGTTCAAACCACTTCTCTAATTCAAGCAGATATTATAATTTTAGAAGTGATTTTAAATGTTTTCTTGAAAATCTCGGATTACATCATTATTACTGACCGTGTGTTTCCAAAGATTAATACTTGTGTATTATCTTTTCTATACTTTCAAGTATTCATACACACCGGTTCAACTTCTTATTGACTTTGTTATTACCATGTCTCAAAATGAGACATTTTTTCGTTGGTACTACTCTCGTTTGTATTTCAAATTTTGTTGAGCATCATATTTATTTCAGCGTGAAAACTTAAACGTTTCATTCAAATATTGTTTATATTTGTTCATATAAACAAAATTCAAATTCTTTGATACCCTAATCCTTTATGATTATATTTCATGATATTTGATCTTATTGATACATTGTCAGATTCTCAAACAAGCCTTTCGAATTCATTTCATTCTTTCAATATTCTTGTTTTGAGAAATCTTCAAAGTTCAAATGCTCAAATATTTCATGATATTATTGAGGAGCATACATTCTGATGACAATGTTATTCAAATGATAAAGATTTATAATTGTTCAAAGCTAAAATGTTGAACAACACATCATGTTAGGACACAATTTCATGGGGATCAGTGTGAGAACTTAAAGAAGTTCTATGGATTCACGTTAACCAATGTTTCCTACCCAAGAAGTTATCCTTGAGTGATTGAGGGGTGAGGGGTCTACATCAAAGAGTGGGGGAGATAACTCATCCGATTGAGTAATTTCATTGTGTTGAGGTAAAATGTAAATGAGAGTTTGGGTAGAAGTGAGCGGATTAAAAACAGAAAGAGGGTGTGAGAACAGAGTTAAAAGAATAAGAGAACTCTGCACCAACCAATTTCTGAGCCGGGAAGCCGCATTACCGATTGGTTTACATTCTTTGGCGACCATCATTGAAACATGCAGTGAGCCCATGCCAACTCTTGATTTAACCCCACCAGCTACTCATTTCTTTCTCAACAAAGAAATGTTTCAATTTTTCTTGGGGACGCAGCATATAATCTATCTAATCTTCACTCGGAAGATTTGGATATTGAAAAAGAAGGAAGTTTGCCCCACTTTCGCACTTCAATCATGCACATTGAGTCAATGGAAAACTTGTTGCTGTCTGAACAGTTTATACAATTTGAGTCTTATTAAAGCATAAGTTGCTTCAATCATTTCTATACTTGCACATATATACAAGGAATATGTTTTCTTGTCATAACGTTCATAGAAATTCCATTGTGTTTTTTGATAATTGAATGGAAGCTCTGGAGGAGTGAAAATCGAAAAGCTCCTTTCCAAAGTGCATTCGTTGAACTAAGCGGCTTTGTGCAACTTACATGCATTTTAACTGATTCATTAGTTATTTCAGGGTTACCACATTCATTCTATCTGAATTTGAGAAGATTCGGATACATATATTCGGATACATATATTCGGATACATATATGTTGGTACTCAAAGAGAATGCTGAAATTGAAAGAAAGTTTTGATGATCATGATGCTCACAATCATCAAAAAGGGGGAGAACATATGAAAGTTTCAATTTCAAAGAAAGGGTGATATTTGTCAAAGTCAAGAAGCTCGAGATAACAAGTCAAGATGTTTCGAGATGATTCGAGAAAGTTCAAAGTTCAAAGATTGTTATTGTTCAAGAAGACGATGATACACAGTTCAAGATATTCAAAGCTACAAAGATTCAAAGCCCATTCAAGAATGTTTTCAAAGCTCAAAGCCAGTTCTAATCAAAGACTGAAGATATTTGTCAAAGCTCCAAGATGCAAAGATCAACGATACGAAGTTTCATAGATATGAAGATTTTATTTGAAGACTTTCATCAACGCTACAAAGTTCTGAAGTTTGTGACTCGAGACTTGATGACTATTTGTTTTTGAAGAGCCAGATGAAGATTAAAGCAGTCAAAGTGTATTTATGAAGACAACGCTTATTTGAAGATTCTTCAGAGTTATTTTCAATGATTGATCTTCCTTCAAAGCGAAGAGAGAGATTGTTCACAGTAATTGAAGAGCTGAAGTGCTAAAGATATGAAGATTCAAAAGAGCTGAAAACTGCTGTCATAAATTTTTAAATATTGAATCCATAGGGGGAGACTGTTAAGCAGAAATGTATTCAAGATTTAATGTGTATTTGTAATAGTCAAAGTCAAAGTAAAGGTCTTGTTAATGTTGTGAAAGGTTAAAGTCAATGTAGTAACTGGTGATAGTCAAAAGATATATATAGAGCGTGGTAGTAGACGTGTGTGTATTGAGAGATCATTTGTAACATCACAGACAGATGGCTAGAAAGAGAGTCTAGAGAGAGAAACTAGATCTCATTCCTATCTTGTATTCTTCTCTCATTCTAATCAAGAATCCATTGCAAATATATTGTTACCTGTTGTAGATTGGGATCACATCTTATTTTATTGTTGAATAGAAGTTCAGGGACTGTTTGCGTAAATATCCCTTTTGGGGTATATATAGAGATGACAACTTTGTTTTTAGGGTTAATGATTCAGTTAGTTACCTAATCACTTTGACGGCTACGTGAACAATTTCTGCTTAATTCAATTCAATCTGTTTTGTGTTGATTCATTGTGTTGATTCTATTGATTGCACTTGATATTGGGATCCACAATTGGTATCAGAGCAGAGAGACGAACGATCCAAAGGTAATTTTGATTGATTTTGAGTCATTCCCTATTTTTGTTTATCGACACTGTGTTCTTGAGGTTAAAACCTTGATCTTTGATTTTTGTGTTAAAAGTAAAATTTTTTGCTTGAGAAATCGTTGATAATATTCATATGGTAATCTTCACAAATCTTTAGAACTGATTCTTGAATCTTTTTACCATTAATTTGTGAAAATCGATTAACTGGGTAAAAGTCTCTGTTTTTTCGATTTTTCTTGATTTTTGATCAAAGGGTGTGTTTAGGAGTTAAATCGATCAATCTTCCGTGTTATTTTGGTGTTTTATTTGTGAAAGATGTATTCAGGAAAGTTTAATTCAGAAAAGCACTCCCAAAATCGCTTTCCACAAATCCCAGGTACGTTAGTTCTTATTTTTTCTGACTTGTTTCCCTGGTTAAATCCGGATCTCTAAAGTCCCGATACCGGATCACATACCGGATCTCGGTCTTTCTCAAACCCGGTTCCAATACCGGATCTCATACCGGATCCGGTCTTTCACAAACCCGGTCCCGATACTAGATCATACCGGATCCCGGCCTTGCCCGATCCCGGTTCCAATACCGGGTCGCCTTATTCCGGGAACCATTTTCGATACCAGGCTTCTCCTTCCCGGTTGCTAACTCCGTAAGTCAGACACCGGGTTTCCCTTTCTACACATTTCTTTCACTGTCAAATTTTTATCTGATTGCTTTTCACTGTTATTTTATTCCAGCTTTCTGCCATAAGATTTTTCGCACTCCCTTAGTCAAAACTTAGTGTTTTTGTTGGGTCATTGACCATCATCTCCCTAAACCGAAACGTGGCGCTGGCTGTTACGCTATATGGAAATAAGTTGCGCCTTCTCCACCAGCAA
Source organism: Saussurea involucrata (assembly GCA_033807775.1). Classification (NCBI taxonomy): domain Eukaryota; kingdom Viridiplantae; phylum Streptophyta; class Magnoliopsida; order Asterales; family Asteraceae; genus Saussurea; species Saussurea involucrata. The sequence continues at coordinate 66,394,972 of CM066325.1, forward strand.
TTGCTTTTGGCGTAGTGGTAAGCGCTTGGATCCTAACATGTGGTATCAGAGCAGGTCACGGGTTCGAATCCCATGGAGTGCATTATAATGCCAAAAGCATGTTGTGCAGCCAAGAGTGCTGGCAGATGCTGGGGGGGGGATTGTTGGGTCATTGACCATCATCTCCCTAAACCGAAACGTGGTGCTGGCTGTTACGCTATATGGAAATAAGTTGCGCCTTCTCCACCAACAATTGCTTTTGGCGTAGTGGTAAGCGCTTGGATCCTAACAGTTTTACTGCATTAAGTTTTTCACTCCTCATAGTTTCTCGCGTTAGGGAATCACTCTTACCTTTGGATCACTACTTTTGTCTCACGATCACTCAAGTGCCTTAACCATGAATAGTCAAGACGCGTTAGCCATAGGATCAGACCTGAAACCACCGATCCTATACAGAGGACAATTCAACTTGTGGTGAGATCGCTTCATGTGCTTATTGAGTCAAAGCCCCTATACCACGAGATTCTTCACTCGTTGACTTATGGACCACAACAGCCACCAATGATGGATGTTGCGGAACAAGCTGGTGGACCGCCAGGCCAACGTGTGCCTAAAACCTACGATGCGATGACTGCGGAAGAGAAGAAAAGGGCTGAAGGCGACAGGTTAGCTAAGACTTATCTGATATATAGCCTTCCGAACAACATCTACTGCAACATTGATAGCCACAAGACTGCAAAGGGATTGCGGGGCCAACTAGCAAAAATCATACCAGGCAATCGCGTTGAGAACCAGCTGAAGGTCACTAGCTGTCTTACTCGTTATGATGCTTTCAAGGCTCGGAGAGGAGAAACACTGACCGAAACATATGAAAGGTTTTGTAGTCTCATTAATGACCTCCAAAAGAACAATATCTCCAAGACAAACACGGAGAACAACATCAAGTTCATGAACAATCTTCAGTCTGAATGGAAGAGGGTCGTGTCTCATATTCGTCACAATCACATACTAGAAAATGTTCCTCGGCACGAACTGTATGAGATGATTCTTCAAGACGAAGACGAAGTGCTTGAACTGATGGGAGATCAGAGACCTACCGACAAACTCAAAGCAGACCCTGTAGCTCTCATCTCACACAAGAGGGAAAAACATGTCCAACGCATTTCATACCGAGAAGAAGCACAGAGTGAGACTGACCCTGAGGAAGATGAAGTTGAAAGTGACTCCTATCCTGAACTCGATGGCATCAAGAAAGCAGTTGCTCTACTATACCGAGAGTACGCTAAAAAGAAATTTTTTCAAGAAACCGTCCACCAATAGCCAGTGGTACTTCACCAACACTAAGCGACGTGACTACAGAGATAAGTCTGAAGGAAAAAGAAGAAGCGATGAAGGAAGAAAGCGAGCTGATGATGGAAAGAAGACTGAAGGCAAGTCTGAAGAGGAAGAAGAAGATGAAACAGTCAAATGCTACAACTGTGGCAGGCTAGGCCACTTTGCGAGAGACTGCCGAAAGCCAGTAGTACGCAATGTCGAGTACTACAAGAACAGGATGTTACTGGCAAGGCAGAAAGAAGTCGGAAAAGCTCTAATGGCAGAAGATGATCATTGGCTCGTTCTTACCGATGGTGAAGAACGAGATGCTGAAGCACACATGTGCTACATTGGAACACAACCTGAACAAACAGACTCCGAAAGTGATGATCAGAAAGAGTCCACGGACAAAGCAACATGTCACGTATGTGCTCCTTCTCATGAAAAACTAATCAAACAGATGCATTATATGGTGCATGCATTAGACTCTTATAAGCAAAAGGTTAAGAACAAAAACGCCCAAATAAATGACTTAGAAGCTAACGTCAAACGGAAATACGACACTATAGGTAAACTAGCTATTGAAAAAGCTGAACATAAATGCATAATAGAAAATTATAAAGAGGAATGTGCAGCTATTTCCAAAAAGACTGAATCCTTAGAGACCCAATTATCTGAAATCACTGAAAAGTTCAGTAAGTCTCAGGATGAGTATAATAAGATTGTCACTTTTTATTCCTCTGTTAAAAAAAATGATAAGTTGACGAACAAGCTTAAAGATCTTGAATCCAAACTTTACAAAAGAGGTCAAACGGACCAAACAATTCATTTGAACAAAAAGAAAAAAATTCAAGTATTACAACGCCCTTTGGCGACTTGGATATGATAATCCTTGCTACCTAAAGAAGATCTTATCAAGAGTCCCCACACTCTATGAGTTTAACTTTTTGGGACTTGATAAGAGGTACACACAGTACAAAATCAGGTGGACCAAATTGTCTCTGGAGGATGAGGAACAAGAAACGATAAAAAGGCAAACTGGCATTCCTCTGCCAGAAGTAGGGGAAAAGCCTAATGAAGAAAATTCTAATAAGGATGATGTACCACCTCGTAAAAACATAAATGTACAAGTTCCTTTTGTCTATGAAAAGCTTAATGCTTCGTATTTGAAAAATAAAACTCTTTATCTTTCAAATGATTACTTCGACATCTGTTCGGTTGCCAAAGCAACGGAAATTCCTGTTCCGGTTAAGGATCTTCTGCCCATCAGAGTACAAACGGTATATTCCACCTCTGATATTGGAAAATATTATTTTCCAACACGAAAAATCAATTGAAAGATGTTAGATCTGAAGTTTTGTCAATAAACCAAGTGTTGAAGATCTGATAAGAAGACTTAGATGTTCTGAGTAGAGGAGTCAGAGATATGAGAAGAGAAGTCAGAGTTCTGAGAGAAAGGGTCAGAAGCTCTGAGAAGCGTTATCAGAAGAATGTTCAGAAGTTCTGAACAACCTGTTCAGAACTTATGACTACATACTTTACTTAGTATTTAGTAAACTAATTAGGACACGTGTTATGTTCTTATTAGTCTTTCTTTTTTGTACTGTAGCTTTAACATGTTCGTTGCAGTATAAATAGAGTGGTTAGCACTACGTTGCTAACTGATTGTTTTTCAGTATATCTTTGTATTCATTCTTTGTAATCTTTGAGATTCTCTCTCTCTTAGATCTGTAATTCTGTTCATCATTGAATACAATTGGGCTTGATCATACAACTTCTCAATTACTGCTTTCTATATTGATTGTAAGATTAGATCCTGTACTTACAATTGGTATCAGAGCTAATCAACAAACAAATTCGCTCAAAATTGTGATCGCGAAGATCGATTGATCAATTTCTTGAAGATTTTTTGATTCGTTCAAAAATCGATTCCGCTGCTAGGGCTAGTTCTTGAATTCTTGGCAATTCTTGAATTACCTGTTACATTTCGATCAAGAAACTCGAATTTGTCTTTCTGTTGAATTTTCTTACAATCATGTCTTCTAAAGAATGTCTAGCCATGGGATCTGAAACCAAACCGCCTGTTCTTATACCAGAAGAGTATCAGCAATGGAAAATTCGTATGATCCAATTCCTAGACAACATTGATGAAAATCTTATGGTCTCTATTCGAGAAGGTCCAATTGAATTGTATATCGATGTTGCTGCAACCCCTGCTACAGAGACAACTCCAGAAATTCCAGCAACCAGGGTGAAGAAGAATTATTCCCAATACACAGCTGAACAGAAGAATAGGCATGCTATCGACAAAAGAGCAATTACTTTGATGACTTTGGCTGTCCCAAATGAGGTTCTTAACAGGATTGACAGTGGATCATCAGCTAAAGAAATGTGGGACGAATTGGAAAGGCAGATGTTAGGAACTGTGAGATCTATTCAGGCAAAGTTAAATCAAAGCATAAATGCTTATGAAAGGTTCAAAGCAAAAGAGTCAGAAAGTTTGACACAGACATACAGTAAATTTTGTACTATTCTAAATGATTTGAGAAGAAATGGACTGAAGAAAACGAAGTCAGAAATAAATTACAAATTTCTGAACAGTCTAAATTCAGAATGGTCATCATTTGCCATAAGTCCGCAAATGAACAAGGATATGTGTGAAGAAGACTTAAATGATCTGTTCTGTGTTCTTAATCAACATGAAGACTCTGTCAAGTTAGTTGTGGAAGAGAAGAAAAATGTTGCTGATCAGTTAGCATTCTCATCAAAGTCTAAAGCAATCAAAGCACCCAAAAAGACTGCATATCTATCAGAGATACCTAATCTGGAGGAATCTAACAAGGAAGAAGGATCAGAAGATGATGAAGATATCAAGATAATGGCTGAGAAGCTAGCTTTGCTGACAAATACTTTCAACAAGAGGTATGGGAAGGGTAGATTTCAAGGAAATTATAAGAGAGTTGGGAGTTCAGATTATAAGAAGAAAGAAGACAGAAAAGAAAATAAGTTTGAAAAGAGAGTAGAGATAAGTGAAGAAAACAAAGAAGGGAAGGAAGAGAGAAAAGAAAAGAATCTGTGTTTCAAGTGTGGAAAATCTGGCCACTATGCTAAAGATTGCAGAGTTAAAATTGTGAAAGACTATGAGTACTACACCAAGAAGGCTCAGCTTGCAAAGAAGAGAGATGATAAAATTGCTTTATTGGCTGAACAAGAGAATTGGTTGTACTACACTTCTGATGAAGATGATCATATCAACTTTCCACAGATGCAAAGCTATATGGCAAAAATGAGGAATGAGGATGATTCTGATTTTGAAGATGCTGATTCTGAGTCATCTGCTTAGGTACATTCTTCACTTGAAATAGAGTTAATGACACAGATTGGTGAAATGAAAACTGAATTTGCTAATCTAAGAAAACAGATAAAAGGAGAAAGAAATTTGGTTAACAAGTTCAGAATTGAAACAAATGAGGTAAACATTAATATTGAACATGAACAGAGTGCTGCAGGGTCGATTATGTCAGATAGACCTATTTTCGTGGAAAGGGCTGTTCCTGAGAGTGAATGGTTGAAATTATCTGAAAATAACTGTGTTATATTGTTTGAGGAAAGTCGATTTAAACCTGAACACAGAATTATCATGGAGTTATTCAAACATCATCCTTATAGAAAATGGTTTACAAGAAGCAAAAATGTTCCTGTTCAATACATACAACAATGGTGGAAACATCTTAGGTTAGAAGATAATAAGTTTGTGTCTGAAATTGGAGGAGTGACATTTGCCTTATCTATCTCTGCACTAAGAGAAATGCTGAATCTACCAGAGAAAGATGATGTACAAAGAAGGACAGATTTTGAAGACTCACCCCTAACAGAGGAATTAATAGCTGAATTTATGAAATTGGGATACAATGAAGGATTGAGGACTCTCAGTTTGTTCAGAAGAAACAAATTACCACCTATTTGGGCTTGCTTCTTTCATGTGGTAAATAAATGTTTGTCAGGGAAGAATAGTTCGGCTGATCAAGGTTCTAAACAAATTCTTCAGATCTTTCAGGGCTTAGTGAAGAATAGGCATTATGACTATACTTTAATACTTTGGGAAGACATGAAGAATACATTTGAGAAGAATCAGAAAGCAATTCAGAGGAAAACAAAGGATGCTTCACTGACATACATTCCTTATATAAGGTACTGGCAAATTGTTATTTGGTATGCCATGCAGGAAAACAGAACAATCTCAAGAAGAACAAATGAAGAGCATGGTCCCACATTTTATTTGGGTAAGATGACCTCAGTAACAAGACTTGAAAACTATCCCAATCATAAACTGTTGCCAAAATCACTTAGGAATTATATTCCAAGGGAGAGTGAGATTTTAAAAGCTTATTGCACCTCTCTGGGAGTTGAATTACCTCAAATCCCTACCCAAGAGGACCAACCTGAGAAGAGAGGTGAGGGGTCTAGTCGAATTAGAGAGGGGGAGGATGTTCAGATGGGTGAACATTCTGAGAGACTTGAGGGGGAAAATTCTGAGAGCTTGGTTAGACTTGGTGAGGAAAAACAGAATGAGAGTGGTGAGGATGAGAGATTGTCAACAGAGGTTCAAACAGAAAGAGATGCCTCTGAACCAGCTAATCTTGGCCAGGTAACCACAAATGCTATTGGTTCACATCTCTTGGTGTCCAATATTGAAACAAACACCATGGACCTAGTGGTGGATCTTGAACAACCCATCCATACCCACTCAGAAGCATTTCAACATGCTACTGTTTCACACAAATCCGGGGAACCATCCCAAACTCATTTGGAGGGAGGTGATAAATCCCAATCTATTTTTCAACACATTGAGTCTGAATATCACAGACCTATTCATATTGAGCTTGAAATTCCTTCTGACACTTGCATAAATCAGGAATTTCGTATTCCTGAAACAACATTCATAGACATACCTAATGTTGGGTGTCGAGGATTGGATGGAAGTCCTGGTGAGGTGAACATTACAAAAGCCTCATTCAAACGTGCATCTGTTATACAAGATGACTTTGTGTTATCTACAGGCCATGAGCCCTCTGGGCACATGAAAACAGGACCATCTGTTGGTTCAGGTTCACTGTTAGAAACTTCTGAATTTGAAAAGATTCAGAAACAAAACAAGGAGATGGGGGAAAAAGTAGAAAATTTGGAGAAGAAGGTGGAGGATTTGAATGATGAGGTGTCAGATTTGAAAGTTGTGTTGGAGAAAAAGTTGATTTCTGTTGAAACCAAAGTAGATGATGTAAAGAAATCCTTGGATTCTCACAAAAAGGAGATCATAGATATAATGTCTGGTTTTCAAAAAGATATGTTAAAACAAATGTAAGGTATGCAGGAATCTATACTGAAAGCACTGAGTGTATCACTGGCTTCTACTTCAAAGCCTCTTGATCCTGTTCCTATTGCAGAAGCTGAACCTGAAGGTACTTCTAATCAGAACTTGAAGAGAAAGTTTGATGATAATGAGCCTCATGATAATCAAAAGGGGGAGAAAAGACAGAGGTTAAGTTCTGATGATGACATTGGCATAGAAGATTTTGAGATAGCAGATATGCACTTAGCCAGTATAAAAAGTTCAGAAGATCAGACACAGGAAAATTTAAAGGAAATAATTCAGATAGTTCAGATTGATAGCTCAGATACAGAGGAAATGGAGTTGGAAAGTACAGATGGTGGTGATTCAAATAAAACAGAGGAATTAAACTTGGATACAGAAATGGAAGGAAATTCTGTTGAAACTGAAACTGTTGAAGAATCTGTATTGAGATCAGAAGAAACAGTGGAAAGTGCAGTGGTAAACAAGTGTATAGATATCATTTTTTATAACAAAAGAAGGATAAGTGAAGAATTGATAAGTACTGAATCAGAAGAAAGGAGGTTAAGTGAAGAGTTGATCAGAAGGATGCATAATAATTTAGTCAGAGCTTTGAATGTTCAAAAAGTTCAGCAAGGAATAAAAATGGTAAGACCTATTGATCTAATGGGAGAAGAAGACAGGACTGTGAATTATACTCAGGATTTTGAAGATGAGTTTAGATTTTACTTTTGTGATGAGTTAAATACAGAAGAAGAGTATGTGAAAGTGAAAGACTACTTTATGCCTTCTGGGTATGTATTCAGAAAACCAATTGAGATCCCAAAGATTAACTTGCAGAGACTAGAAGAACCTGTATGTGATTTCATCCTAGAGTTAAGTGATGTGCCATTAGCCAGACAATTTCATGATGATATTTTTCCTGAGGAAATGTATGATATTCTCTACTACACAAAAGGATAGTATGAGCTTTTGGAAAGTAACATTGATGGTTTTATGGATGACAGGGCACAGATAGTCTACTCAGAAGCTTCTAACAGATTCAGAGTTCCTGACTCAAAACTGCATATCCAGAAAAGAATTGAGAAAGTTCTAATGTTTCAACAAGAAGAATTCAATGGTTTAATGTTTGTTAGAATGGAAGTGCTGAAAGAAAGAAATACAAAGGTTTCCATGTCTACTTTTTATTTTCACAGATTGACTCTTGATGATCAGATCTTTCTAGTCAAGTTCTTTGCCAGTACTGAAGAAGCCTTGATGGAAATTGAATGCAGAAGACTTCTGGGTATCTATGTCAGAAATATACACTTGTATGACTTCCAATTAGCCATTGAAGAAAGAAAAGAGAAGTGTAATCTGAGTTCTCCCACAAAGAAAACAGAAACTGGTATAGATCTAAAGGGATTTGTGAATGAAGGAATGGAGACAGAAGGGTTCACATATACAGTTCACGGAAGGCTTGAAATGTTCAGATTAAAAGAGTTGGTGAAGTACAGTGATGCAACTCTAAATTGGTTATTGATTGAAATGGAAGTAAGTGTGGAAACTGAAAGAAAGAGTTTAAAAAAGAGATGTATGAACTCTGTGAAGAGAAGGTTGGATCTTAGAAGAAAAATCAGAAACTGTAGTGAATGGTTGTTATCTGAGGTGAATCCCAAAAAGATTCTACATAATGACTTTGTGTTTCCTGCTGAGTATGAAGTGAATGAAATTTTATCAGATGAAGTTGAAGAAGTTCAAGACACAACACCTCAGAATGTGCAGATAACCAGTTTTGATCAAGCTGAACAGTCTGAACCCAAAGAAGATGAAATATCCATTGATCTAAATGGATACTTTCTTGAATTTGATCTGCCTGAGTTCTTCAAACCAAAAGAAGTACAATTCTTGGATGTGTATTATGATAGACCTAAGGAGACTCAGATATGGTTGGCTGAAAAATCAAGATGTCTTGGCAAAACAAAGCAAGCTGTTTACTCAGATTTTCTAATCACTAGAATCAGAGAATTAAAGGTTAAGAAATTCATAAAGATGGAGTACTTATCCTTTGAAGTTCTGAGAGAAGATGGCAAGGTTTATTACTTTACTGATGCAGATTTTGAGAAACTATCAGTGGTTGACTTCTACAGATTACACATCTTTCTATGCTTCAAAGAGTCAAGCAAATACAGAAATGAAAGAAGGCAAGAAGTGTGGTGATTGAGGCCATGTTCTATATCTTAAGGTGGCACTGTTATACAGATTTCCAAATAGCTCTGTACTTACAAAAGCCATGTGTTTATCTGGCAAATCCCAACACAGATCATGAGCAGAAAAAGGTGTTAAAGAATGGAAGTATTCACAAATATCCAGATTTGGGAGTATTTTTGAAAATCAAAAGTGGAAAGATCTTCTTCAGAACAAAGGAAACTGCAAAATACTGTTATGGAACTTTAAGAATCATAAAGCACAATTTGGAGAAAAAGATGCTGAAAGTGAAGGAAGCAAACATAACTCAAGAAGTAATCAATCAGCAAGTTGAAATTATTCAAGAAATCATTGTCAAAATTGACAAGAGGCTTAATCTGAGAAATGTGCTACTTCAGAAAATTGTTCCTGCTCTGAAAGAACTGGATGATGCAAAATTCAAGTTTATTTGACAAAAAGGGGGAGATTGTTAGATCTGAAGTTTTGTCAATAAACCAAGTGTTGAAGATCTGATAAGAAGACTCAGATGTTCTGAGTAGAGGAGTCAGAGATCTGAGAAGAGAAGTCAGAGTTCTGAGAGAAAGAGTCAGAAGCTCTGAGAAGCGTTATCAGAAGAATGTTCAAAAGTTTTGAACAACCTGTTCAGAACTTATGACTACATACTTTACTTAGTATTTAGTAAACTAATTAGGACACGTGCTATGTTCTTATTAGTCTTTCTTTTTTGTACTGTAGCTTTAACATGTTCGTTGCAGTATAAATAGAGTGGTTAGCACTACGTTGCTAACTGATTGTTTTTCAGTATATCTTTGTATTCATTCTTTGTAATCTTTGAGATTCTCTCTCTCTTAGATCTGTAATTCTGTTCATCATTGAATACAATTGGGCTTGATTATACAACTTCTCAATTACTGCTTTCTATATTGATTGTAAGATTAGATCCTGTACTTACAAAAGAGAAAAGGCAGCTTTTGACTACGAAAAGATTGTACTTTTATCCACCTTTCACGAGCTTCAACAAACCAAAACCGAGCCTCTATCTGAATCTGAAAGGACAACTTTCAAGACTGAGATTGCTAGACTCACGTCTAAACTGTCTACTTTGGCGACAGAAGTTCTTCAAGAAAGGGTTGCTAAGGTAGATAATCATAATCTGCCTGACAAAGTTGTTACTCCTATCAAAGATAGCAACGAAGAACCAATCTCAGTCGAACCATCTTCAACGAATTCAGATAGTTCCTCGTGCATAGCCTTATTAGGTGTGTTGTCCTCCGACACAAATGACAAGGCTTTGATATTTTCAAATAAAGGTAAAGAGGTTCAAACAGATTTTTGTGAAAGGAATCTCCTCTCTGATTTAGAAAACCCTTTCGCTGTTGATTCTTTCCAAAATCTTAATTGTTTCTCATCCGACTTGGACAATGATGATCAATCTGACACTGAACTCCGGTTCTCTGCGTTCATGAATTCCACAGTTTGTCCTGATGATGACATTGCTAAAATCGATTTTGCACCAAAGCTTGTGAGTCATGTCAGATCCAGTACTCAGGGAGAGTGTTCTAACTCCAAAAACGTTTCTCAAACTACTTCGTCTAAAACAAAGTCTAAACGACGGTAAAAGAAATGATCAAAAACCGGCAAATCCTCTAAACGACAATCTTATTACTCCAGCTCCTCTGACAATGACTTTAATGATATTTCAGATAAAACTGGTCGGGGGAAGGAAGTCAAATGAGTGTGGGTTGAGAAGAAGTCTAAGACACACCCAGTGAAGACACAATCGTTTAATTCTTTTTCGCATTCTAGGACGAACAATAACAATCATGCTTTTCATTCTAATAAGTCTGTTGAACAAAGTTTTCAGTTTCCTTTAAGACTTTCTTCAGTTCAGCAATTAATTCAACTTTCTCGTGATTGTGTTTGATGTTCTGTGTGTGGATTGAATGATTTTGTTGATCGAAAATATGCATATGATTGGTTTGGATCATACCATGTTTATAATTCTCGTTCTGTTTACTCATCTCGGAAACGCCTAAAATCTAAATGGGCTTTGAGATCAGGTACTGCACCTAACTCAACAAGACCCACTTTCAAATGGGTACCTAAGAACCCCTAATTTATGTTTTGTAGCCCGGTCATGTGTGGTTTTTAGACTCAGGATGCTCCAAAACACATAACTGGTAAAAGGGAGCTGCTCACCAACTTCAAAGGGAAATATTGTGGTGACGTGCGTTTTGGTAATGATAATGTAGCCCCGATCATGGGGTACGGAGACCTAGGTCAGGACAACCTCATCATCAAAAGGGTGTCCTACGTCGAAGGCTTGGGTCAAAATCCTTTCAGCATCGGCCAGTTTTGTGACAAGAATCTTGAGGTGAATTTCAAAGCGAAGCGGTGTAGTATTTGTACTGAAGACGGAACAGAACTCCTCGCCGGTACTCGCCGAACTAATCTATAAACCATCAACCTCGCCTCCCTGTAGACCGATAAAGCATTGTGCGATATGTCCAAAGTGACAACTCAACAGAATTGGATGTGGCACCGACGACTCTCACATCTAGATTTCAAGAACATCAACAAACTGGTCCTCGATGGTTTAGCCAAAGGAATGCCTGAGCTGAAGTTCGAGAAAGAGCATTTGTGTTCGACCAGCGAAATGAGCAAGTTGAAGAAGGCGACTCAGAAACTGAAGGCTGTTCCAAGTACCTCCAAGCCGTTAGAACTCATTCATATGGTCCTCTGCGGCCCGATGAGGGTTCAAAGCATCCACCACAAGAAGTATGTACTGGTCAAGGTGGATGATTTCTCACGCTACACCTGGGTCAAATTCCTTCGTACCAAGGATGAGACTCCAGACCCGATCATCAACCACTTGAAGAGTGTCTAAGTCAACATGCAGCTTGCCGTTCTAACGATCCGAACAGATAACGACACGGAATTCAAGAATCGTACTTTCGGTGCCTATCTCACATCGGTTGGGATTTCACACACATTCTCAGCTACACGGACTCCTCAACAGAATGGCGTAGTGGAACGTCGCAATCGCACGTTGGTAGAAGCGGGACGCACTATGCTGACCGAGTTCAAACTTCATCGTTTCTTGTGGGCCGAAGCAGTCGCCACTGCTTGTTACATGCGGAATCGATCCATCCTCAACAAACGCTTCAATAAAACGCCTTACGAGATCATCAACAAACGCATCCCGAATATCAACTACTTCCATGCATTCGGATGCAAGTGCTTCGTGAAGAACGACAAGGAAGTTCTCGACAAGTTCAATCCAAAGGCATACGAAGGGATCTTCATCGGATACTCGACTTCTTCAAAGGCGTTCCGAGTTTACAACAAGACCACTAAAACCGTTATCGAAAGCGTAAATGTGACCTTCGACGAACTGGTCGACATGGTTTCTTAACCCCTCAGTTCATAACCCATTTTAACCGGTGTGCTGGATTCCGAGCAATCTCGTTCGGGATCCACACGAACACCAGTAGATCCTTATTCATCCACTTCGTCGAAGACACACCGTTCCGACTTAGATCTACTGTTTGAGCACTTCTACAATGATTTCAATATTTCTAATACTTTGAATATCGAACTTTTGAATGCAGTGGTTAACTCGTCACCTTCGTCAAGCATGGATTCTGACTTAGCAACCGACTCCTCAGCGGTTCTATCAACTCAATCCTCCCTTGACAAAAGTGACAACACATCCACTCCTACATCGACGGATGACACGGTCGAAGCCTCCTCATCAAGTACTGGATCTGATCAACCACCGGCCGTCAACACTCTACATCTGACTCTGTCCCTCGAAGTAGTACAAGATCTTCCACCAGGCTCATATCTTGATCCAAACAATTCTCAACCATCGACAGAACCTTACCTCATACCCAGAAGTGGACTCGGGCACATCCTACTGACCAGATTATTGGCGACCTGTCTGCTCCAATTTAGACAAGAGCCAACGTGGAGGCTGACGACACCACACCAGCTTTACTTAGCAAAGTCCAAACACGGACTGCCACTGGCAATGATTGCCTCTTCTCCATCTTCTTGAGCAATATCGAACCATCTACGGTCAACGACGCTTTGAACGACCTTGACTGGGTCATTGCCATGCAAGAAGAACTGAATGGATTCGAAAGTCTCAAGGTATGGCGTCTCGTCCCGTGTCCAAAGAACAAGACGGTCATCGGTACCAAATAGATCTTCAAGAACAAGAAGGAAGAAAACGGGATTGTCGTTCGAAACTAAGCTAGACTAGTGGCCAAAGGGTATACACAACATGAAGGGATCGATTATGAAGAGACGTTTGCCTCGGTCGCTCGAATCGAGGCCATCCGCATGTTCCTTGCTTACGCCGCTCACAAGAATTTCATCGTCTTCCAGATGGACGTGAAGACGGCTTTCCTAAATGGCAAGCTCAAGGAAAGGTGTACGTCTCCCAACCTGAAAGATTTGTAAGTGCTTCGCATCCCAACCATGTGTATCTCCTCGAGAAAACTCTCTCTATGACCTGAAGCAAGCACCGCGTGCATGGTATGATGCCATATCCTCTTTTCCCACGAAAGCAGGATTCCCGAAAGGTAAGATCGACACAACTCTATTTATCAAGAGAGAAGGTAAGGATATTATTCTAATTCAAATATATGTCGACGACATAGTCTTCGACTCTACAAACCCCAAATATTGTCACAACTTCTCAATCCTCATGAAATCATATTTTAAAATGAGTATGATGGGCCAGATGAATTTCTTTCTCGATCTACAAGTTAAACAATTGTCGACCGGGATATCCATTAATCAATCTAAGTACATCTCAAATATTCTTCAGAAGTTCCAGATGGAAAATTGTACGCCCTTGAAGACTCCAATGTCCCCGGGTACTAAGTTACACTCCGATCCTAACGGAAAGGATGTGGACACAAGGACCTATCGAGGAATGATTGGATCATTGATGTATCTCCATCACAAGGACCTATCAAGGAAAGACCGAACATTATGTTCTCCACCTTTCTGTGTGCTCGGTTTCAGTCCAAACCTATGGAGTCACACCTGTCTGCGGTCAAACGCATTTTGCGTTATTTAAACGGTACTGCTGATCTTGGTCTCTGGTACCCAAAGGATATAGGATTCGAATTAACGGCGTTCTCGAATGCTGATCATGCGGGAAGTATGCTAGACCAGAAGAGCATGACGGGTCACATCCAATTTCTTGGCGACAAGCTGGTTAGTTGGGCTTCGAAGAAGCAAACGTGTGTCTCTACGTCCACTACGGAAGTGGAGTACGTTGCCGCCGCTAGTTGCTGTTCCCAAGTCATTTGGATGCTCACACAACTGAAGGACTTTGGGTTTCACTATTTACAGATTCCAATATACTGTGACTCAACGAGTGCTATCTCCATCACAAGCAATCCGATCCGAAATACGAAGACCAAGCACATAGACGTTCATTTTTTCAAGGATCATGTTGAACGAGGTACGATCAAACTCTCTTTTATAAATACAGAAAATCAACTGGCAGACCTATTTACAAAAGCCTTGGACAAAAAACGCTTTAATGAACTTGTATCCAAGTTAGGTATGCTCAATCTAAAAGTTTAGCACTACACTGCACTCGAAACACCTTCCATACACTAAGAGGCAACTGTCTCTTCCACATGTTTGGAGTTTTTTCGGACATGTTCAAGTTACACTTCTCTCTCAGTGTATTCTAGGTGTCTCGCGTTCATCGTCGTCTAAACCTCTGTATTTTATAGATAGGCTTCATTTATATTTCATTTTTCTGCATGTTTTCCTTGTTCTTTTTATTTTTTAGTCTTCGTTATTTTTCATACTTGTGAAACTAACACCTGCTCCTAAGGGTTCCACGCCGAAGTCCACGACTGACCATTTTTTAGTCTTCGTTATTTGTCATACTTGCCATTTGATTTGACTTGTTTGAGTCCCGATTTGATTTGGTTATGGAGTTCGTCGATCCAAACCCGTGTTCGCCATCTCCCGGAGTCGTCCCAGGGTTGCGGTTTCCCGGATTCCTTGGAATCCTGGGATACGCCTTCTCCCGGGTTGTAGCTGGGGATTGCGGTTCCCGGGCATCGCCAACTCTCGGTTTGGTTTCCCGATAGATTGTTTGACTCCCGGCCTTGCTTGGTCCCGAGGTGTACCCATTCCCGGACTTAGTCCCGGGATAGGACACTCCTGGGGCTCTCACACCAGGTCCCGGTTACTATTAGTTTCCCGTCCCCGGACCTCCTTGTTTCCCGATTTGTTTTGTTTCCGGGTCCGGACCAAATGGTTTCCCGGATCACTTTGCTTCCCGGTTCATTTCAAACCCGGGACAGATTGACCTCCGGGAAACCTTTCCATACCTTGCCGTTGCCACTGTTCGGCCATGGTTGGTCTCTTACTCACTATCCAGACATGACATCTGACAAGTGTACCTTTCCAGGTTTACAAATGGCACAACAGAATGTCAATGATCACAATGCCGACGCCGCCCCCTACCGGCTAGTTTGAATCTTCCGCTCAGGCCAAACAACTTCCACCTAGACACGACATCCATTCTTTGCCAATGTCAGGTGATGGTCGAAATACTGAAGGGTCACTCACTGAACTATGCCATGACTGCCACCTCCGAGGTCCCAAAAGTGTATGTCCAACAACTCTGGATATCATGGGCCACTGTCGTTAATAGGACCGAGATAGTTCTTGAAGGCCGCATCGACGTCACACCGATCATCATACCTCGAGATCTATTCCGACAGATCCTCCAGCTACCTGATGCTACCTCAATTCCTGGCAGAGTCAAATTTGATCCTTCAGTCACGGATGCTACCCTCTGCCAGGAAATGCACGCACTTGGATACGCCAAGGAACTCAATCATCCTTCCCATTTCACTAGAGCTCATCTGACCCCAGAATGGTACACTTTGTTTACCATTCTCAATCGCTGCTTGTCCGCCATCACGAAGGGCATCGACCAAACCAGCACCAACATGCTCAGACTAATTCATAGTGTTGCGTACCACCGACACACGGATTACGCCTCGCTTCTATGGCACGAGCTAATCCAGAAAGTTACAGCGAAAGAAGGAGGCAAGAGACTGACGCATCTTCTGTTCTCGCGCTTCCTACAGCTAATCGTCGCCTACTTCCTAGACGCTTACCCAACGATCACACGTCGAGCTGCTCATGAGGTATGAACTTCTAACCGAATGACCAGGGTAAAGAATAAACCTGAGATCGCAGGCCTTATCTGAATGGTAAATCCTGAAGGACTGCTAGCTCTCGCTAATCCATTGGCACCTAGTGTAGAAGAATATAGAAGAGAGGGGAACTGAAGCGGGAGGTGCCGAACGATTAATACGTAGAGCTAGCACGTCTCGTCGCCCAACCACCCCACCCCACACATCCACGGAGACCCAGGATGATGACCTAAACCTCCATGATGTGCTAGTCATCAACAACACACGAGTGGCACACAAGAAGAACCCGCATCATCATCCAGTACTGAATCTGGATCAGAATCCGGATCTGAATCAGGTTCTGAGTCCAGTTCCAAATCAGGGCCCTCCGAATCAGATGATGAGTCAACTGACTCAGATGATCACGATGACGATAAATTTCGTCTCGAGCCCATACCCAACATTTAGACCACTTCTTGAGAGATAAGGAGAGCAAAGGGAGCTCAAGTTAAAAATATAAATGAAAGTGAGCGACCGGGGGAAAGAAGGAGCAAATGAAATAACGAGAGATATCGAGCGAAGAGGCAATCTACCCAGATTGACCCCAACCAACCACCTTCAAACCAGGTAGCCACATCCACTACCCCATCTCAGTCGTTGGGACAGGGTATTGAAAAATACGCCATGGACCTAGCGATGCAATTGCACACCCACCCCAGCCACTCAGAGGTCTCTCAAAATACTTTTATTTCATGTTTGCACGGGGACGTTGCACAACTTCCACCGGTCTCTCACTTTGAGAGTTCCGGTATTGACACAAGAGGACTCATGCCCCAGTCCTCGACTTCTTTGGGTGCACCATCGCGTCTAGAGTCACTTGTAGAATTACTTTCTTTGGCTATCACATAATCTATCTCTACAGCTACTGTCGAGACTCTCCGTGACTCGACTGGAACACCCCGAGTAACTGTACCGCTTAGTGGATTGCAAGGACAGGGTTGAAGTCCTGCCACGGCTACCATCACGCCAACCGTGAGGGCAGGATGTACAGCGGTGCAATCCAACGTCGTTACCACAACTGTTATTCTAAGTGAGCCAGGCGTTAGTGTCCCAGAGTTCGTCTCCAAGGAGCATCTGGATGGCTCCTTAAAGGCTATCCAAACCGAGACTTTACGAAAATTGGAGGAGGAAATGGATTTCACCAAACGATGTATGAAAGGGAAAGAGGTCCTGACCGAGCCACCATCCCATGCACCGACTCCACCTCCGCAATCTAAGCTATCCCCACAGGCCATGAGCATCGACGATCTAAAGGCAACTTTACTAGACAAGCTCATGGCTCAGGCAAACATTGACACATCCTCCGAAGCTGATGTTGTGAGTCTTTTCCGATCACAAGGTCCAGTCCCTACCCCTCAACCTAATTCCCAAACCCAAATAAATGCCAAACTTGACCACCTTACCACCACCCTTGAGAATGTTTAACAGACCCTCTCCAATCTATTCAACAGGGTTGTCAGCCATGAAACAATGTGTAAGGGTCAAGCATAGGGTTTAAAGCACAGACATGATGATCCCGATCAGCATGAAGGGGAGAAACGCCAGAGAATGACTGAGCTAACAACTACAGAAGTAGTTACTGAAACTCCAGCAGGTATAGAGCCGATTAACCAATGTCCAGATCAGACTATGGTTCAAGACATGGAGTTAGCGTCACCGGTTAGAGAATCACAAGTGCCAGAGTCAGCAAACCCAACGGTTGAAAAGCCCGAGGGAGAATCAGAAGAGCTCTTAATGCTGACAGTTCTTGATAGAGAAGATCTGGAATTTATTGATGATGAATCCGAGATTGATCCAGAAACGGAAAGACTATGGAATGAGAAAGCCATAGTAGCTATCCGATCAGAGACAGATATGTTGTGGCACTTCACAGATGAAGAAGATATGGACGACGATGACTACGATCAATTTCTTCTCCAAAGTGAATAGGTATCAGAAAATCAACAGCAGACGAATAAAGACACCGCAGGAACTTCCTCTGAGATACCTATTCCACAACCAGAAATGGCTCAACCTCAACCAAACCAACCAGTACGTTGGGAGAGAGTTAGGATTCTAGAACCTTATCTAGAAGAATCTCACAAGAATATTTCCGTGCACTGAATGAGACTTCTGGACCCGGTTATGTGGTACAGGGTATCTGACTTGGATGAACCATTTAAAACTCAGTATGTGGAAGTTATGAAAAGGAGTCGAATGGTGAGTGAATTCAAGATCTGTCACCGGATTACAGAGACTATCGACATCGTTTCTGATAAAGTATTGAAAGTCTGGTTTCCTGTGTTCACCGTCAGACGAGAGGATGGAAAAGAATGGGCCTTTTCAGAGGTAGACTTTAGAAACCTGGATTTAAAAGATTTTCCCGTCATTCTACATGAGTTGAGAACCCGAACCATCAGATCGTTAACTGTTACAAAAGCTCTAGAGACTATCAAACGCTTCATGAAGTGTACCATCACCTAATCCTACATCAATGACTTTCATATGGGTATTGAGAGTAATCAAAAGAAAGTAAATCTGCTCAAGCCCAATCTGTCTTTACCAGAACTTGAAGATCTGCAGGTACATTCTCTTGGGTCAAAGCCAGAGACCGGAATCGTGTACCTGAACGAGAAAGAAGAAAAGCGCTTCATGAGAATTAGTGAGCTACACGAATTCAGTGAAGGTACATTGATGGAA
Organism: Saussurea involucrata; assembly: GCA_033807775.1. Taxonomy (NCBI): domain Eukaryota; kingdom Viridiplantae; phylum Streptophyta; class Magnoliopsida; order Asterales; family Asteraceae; genus Saussurea; species Saussurea involucrata. The sequence goes on from CM066325.1 coordinate 66,413,728, forward strand.
ATCCGTCAAGTATTGAGAGGAATAATTGCTGAAGAAGAAAAGGACTCGTCTGAGAAGATTGTCAATCTGAGAAAGTATCTAGCCAAGGAAATGCTGAAAGAGATTGAAGATAGGATAGAGTACAGGAACTCGATCAGGCACTTTGAAATACTTTTTGCTATCAGGAAGAGATACGTCCCGAACTGGCGCGAAATCGAACTTCAACTCAAAGGGGGAGATTGTTAGGTCTCATTTTATTGTTTAATAGAAGTTCAGGGACTGTATGTGTAATTTTTTTTTGGGGTATATATTGAGATGACAACTTTGTTTTTAGGGTTAATGGTTCAATTAGTTACCTAATCACTTTGTACGACTACGTGAACAATTTCTGCTTAATTCAATTCAATCTATTTTGTGTTTATTCATTTTGTTGATTCTATTGATTGCACTTGATATTGGGATCCACAATATCCCCTTTAGAAAAAGCAGACTTCACATCCATCTAAAAAACCTTGAAGTATTTATGGGCAATATAGGCCAAGAAAATTATGATAGCTTCAATCTGAGCTATTAGAGCAAAGGTCTTGTTATAATCTATTCCTTCTTGCTGACAATACCCTTTAGCAACCAGTCTTGCTTTATTACTAAGGACAGTTACAACTTCATCCTTTTTGTTTCTAAAAACCCATTTTGTTCAAATAATGTATTTGTCCTTGGGTTTAGGTACCAATCTCGAAACTTTATTCGTTTTGAATTGTAAAAGCTCATCTTGCATCGCCAGGTTAGAACCAGGGGAGGATCTTCTACCTTTAAGGTCATAGCACCAGCACCTGAACGCTTACTCTTACTGCTCTTCTCAGGTTCACCTCTGATCTTGTAATGTTTCCGATACTTTCTTCGGCTCTATATCACTATAAAAATTAACATATGAGCACTCATTCGCAGTTGTTGGTCTAGTTTTATTACCATTATTGACATCACCAATGATTTTATGTAGAGGATGATCTCTTGTCCACTTTTGTGCACTTGGTAGGGGTTGTACATTAGTCTGATTATTTTGTTCATCATAGTCATCCACTATTGCCGAAATTTCAGAATTATGAAATATCTGAACTTCTTCTGTTGAAGGTAACTCTGATGTATTCAACACTGGAATGACAGATTGAGTACTTGGAACAACCGAGTTAGAGTTTTGTTTTGTAGTAACATAATTCAGATTAGAAGAATCATAGTTTTTTTGTACTTGTGCTTGTAGAATGAGTACAAACAGCTTCATATGGTGCAGAAATATTTTTTTTGCTTGACTCTGGGTGTCTGACTTAGAATCTCTAGATATACTTGATTTGTCAAAATCTGAATAGATATCCAGAAAAGCTAGTAAATCGAGTTATGAATTACTAGGATTTATAGTATAATCGGAAGTCTTAGTCTTATTAAGTGTAGGTTCCACTCTGGATTGAGTAAAAACTTGAACTTTAAATATGATTCCTGAACTACTTTGTTCACATGTTCGTACTAGCTTTTCATAACAGTCTTGGTACTTTTGTTGTAGATCCGGAAAACTTTTGAAGTTAATGAATAACCGATAAAATAATCTTCATCAGCTTTCTTTTCAAATTTCCCAAGATTTTTGATGATCGTTAAGAAAGAAACAACTGCATCCAAAGATACGAAAAAAATTACATTCGGTTTACGCTTATTAATTATTTCATAAGTTGTTTTATTTAATCTCCTTGTGATGATATGTAGATCCCAGTTTAACAAGTAACAATGTATCACAACGATTAGTTGTTATTGAATAATTGTAGAGAGAGTGTTTTACATAATAATGATACATAATTCTCTCTAATCTCAATGAACGATCGAGCTAATCTAACCTACTTCTCTAGAAAAACAACTTTAAATACCAAGGGTTTGAAGCCTAAAGCCCAAGCCCATTAACACATAATAAGCCCATTTAACAATATAAGGATTTTACGATTAATATAAAACTCTTTATATAACTTTCTATTTAATAGGACATTTATGGTCCTAACAACCCCCCCCTAAAGTTATATAAAGAAAAAATGATCTTGAAATCTTCAGGTCTTGATCTTCTCTCCCTATTGAATATTTGAAAAACTTTGGTGTTGCATGTCTTCATTTCTTTCCAAGCTCCCCCTTGAATTAAGCTTTTATTCTTCAGTTTCAACTTTGTAACCAGATTCAATATACGATAATCTTGACTGAATGCACTATTAAGCAGCTTTCAACTGTAGAAACTCAACAAAAATGGTCAACACACAAGAAAGATAATGTGTGAGTTACGGGACATTCCATAGTGCATCTTCAGTTTAAAATCAAGAATCTGTCTTTGAACCGTGAGTTGAATTGTCTTTGAAAAACTTCAGAACTTGTCGAACCAATATGCTCGAAGAAGGAATCATAGTGTAGCTAACACCACTTGAAAAGGGCTAGAAGAACCAATATGATCAACACAAAATACTGGAACAAATGTGGCTTTTCAATCTCAGATTTAGCCCATTAACACACAATAAGCCCGTTTAACAACATAAGCTTTTACAATTAATATAAAAATCTTTATATAACTTTCTATTTAATAAGACATTTATGGTCCTAACATGATAGTTCTGTTTTACGTGAAGCAAGCAGTAGACACAACTTCAGCTTAGAGATACAATGGCAGTTATGAATATGCTAGCATCGTTCGTGCTGCTTCCACCAAAGATATGTTTCTTCTTTCAACAACTCCATTTTGCTGAGGAGTTCTTACGGCTAAAAAATTATGATATTTTCCAACAGACAGTAGATATCTCTGAAGAACCTCATTCTTAAAATCTGTACCATTATCAATCCTTCATTATTAAACACGAACTTGTAAATAACTTTAATCTTCTTAATAAAAGAAATTATCATCTCTGGTGCATTAGATTTCGCTCTTAAAAACTCTAACCAAGTGTATCTTGAGTATTCATCAACCATGACTAAGATATATATATTTCCATTGATTGATTGAATCATCATCGATCCACACAGATACGTATGTATCATTTCTAATGGTGATTTGCAAGAAGAATCCACTTTAGACTTGTAGGAACTTCGTTTCATTTTTCCTTTCTCACAAGCTGAACACAGGAAATATTTCTCAAATCGCACTCAGGTAGACTGTTCACTTTACCTTTGCTTGCCAATTTTTTGATGTTGTTGAAATTTTGGTGAGATAATCTTCTATGCCAAATCCAACTTTCTTCTTTTGTAGCTTTAGAAACTAAGCACACCGGTCGTGAAGTAGATATAGTTGGAAAGTCAACAGTATACACATCACCATCTCTTTTAGCTTGAATATTTTCAACTTCATCCTTATCATCAATTAAACAATTTTTTATTGAAAACCAAACATGGAAATGATTGTCACAAAATTGACTTATGCTGAATAGATTGTGACTCTTTGAATGATGACGTTTCTGTTTGTCAGCATATCGTAACCTCTAACAAAGCATGTACTTTTGTTACGAAAACTTATTGTTCCTCCAGGCCGTTCAGTATAATTATACAATAAATGATTGAACCATGTCATGTGTCTATGTACCACCCATGACAGACCTGCAGAACACAATTATCTCAACTTAGGTACCCATATCAGTATGAGTCACATCTTGTTAGTCTCATGTAATTTATTTATATCTGCTGAAGAGCCTTTGATTCTCCATTCAAATTTGGGCTCTTTGATGGAAAGTTGTGGTTTAAGTCTATCTTTTGGTAACCACTTCCATATAAACTTCACAGATTTGAAAAACCTTTTCGCTTTAATACTAAACACATGAACAAATTATTGAGATAAGGATCTAGAAAAAGATTTGTTCTGAGAATTTTTTTTGAATTTCTTTTCTTATGAGATTTAGAATTGAAAGAGAAGGAATGATGTTCACAATGATTTCAATGCAGATGCTTTTGAGCTAATGTCTACAAATCTGAATGATCAAAATGTTTACATTTATTTTTACCAACATTTAGTTGACATTTATTAGCACCAAAAGAATTACAATTGTCTTGGGAAACCCCTTTACATCTACCGTTATGTACATGAACATTCTTAGCGTTCTTAACTAAAGTACTAGATTTAAAAAGATTTTATTTTTCCATCTGTTTAGAGTCATCTTCCCTCCAATCTAAGCTTTTTGAGCTTTTCATTTCTGAAACATCAAAGAAATTCAAGTTAATAGAAGTCTTTTAAGATGAAATTTCAATTTTAGAATATTCTTCAAAGCCCAAATCAGATTTTGTTCCTAAAGATTCTCCAACTTCAAAAACACTATTCCATTTTTTATTATTAAAACAATTTTTAACTGTCTTTGACTTTGATTCTAGTTCTCCAGTATCAGAATCCGTATCTGTAGCATTTATCATCTCATGAAAAGTATTTTTAGACATAGAATTGATGAATTCATATAATTTTTGCAGACTTTGATTCCTAAACTTCAACAAGATCTTTTATCTTACTCTCATCAACACGTTTAGAAAAAAAATATACTCATAAGTATTAACTTTATCATCAGAGTTATGAACATTATCCTTAGAATGACATTCAGGTTCAGAAGACTCTTTGACTTCAGGCACTGATTCAACAGATGTACTTGTAGTAGCAAATAATGATTCAAATTCAGTGTAAGAAAACTCGGGATTTCTATTTTTGTAACTTGTGTTCAAATCATCATATTTAGAACCTACTAATTAAAACTTGGAGTATATGAATCAATATTATCATTAAATAAATCATCATCTATTTTCTACTTACCTTAATCAGAATAGTCAGATCGATAACTTTCAGACTTCACAAATATATCATGAATCTCTGGAATTTTTTCTTTTAGACCCAATTTATCAAAATCATAATGATGCGCTAGGGCATTTTTCCATACTTTGTTTTAGATAATCGCAATCCCATTTTTTGATTTTAAACTCTTGTACCCTTGGGATTATTTGTCAGAAGATACATAGCTTGTTCAGTCTGACCCCGTTTAAAGTTCAAATCTTCCAATTATTTAATCTGTGTGTAGGCCGCAGTTCTTTCATCAAAACAAACTTCATATTTAAAGTTAAATTCATCTTTTTCAGAATTCAAATTAACCAAATCTTTTTGCAACTGATAAAGTTTTGCTTCTAGCTTAGCTTTTTCAGGTCTAATCTTAGTTTTCTGTTTTTCTATATCCTCGGCCAAACATTTGTAAAGTGGGCTTTCATTTCTGAAACTTATAACTAAATGTCTTTCTTGTTTGATCTTTTCTTTCAAAGTATCAAACTTAGAATTTAATAAAAGCAATTTGAGACATTAACTTTGAAACTTCATCAGAATAATCATTATCAGGTTCAGAAGAGTGACGTACCTCATATTCAACATCAAAATTGATTTCCTCAGTGGTGTTGGCATCATCAGTTAGAGTATCCATAAAATTGTAATGAACTTGAGTAAAGAGGGTTGACTCGTCCTCAGAAGTGTCTTCAAGCCAATTCTCTTCTTCGGCCATAAGCACTTTTCCCTTCGCCTTACTCTTCACCAACTAAGCTTTCTTTGAGTAGTAATCTGAATCCTTCACTTCTCTGGAACGAAAATCCTTGCCAAAATGATCAGGTTTGCCCTGGTTAAAGCATCGATTATTCCTTTCATCATCTTTCTTTTTCTCTTATTTCCTTTCTTCCTACTCATAAAATTTCATGTCAGGCATTCATCGGTACTAGTATGCATCGTAATAGTCAAATTTGGGCTTTGAATATAACTTCTTTTTCCCAAATTGTTTGTTAAAATTACTAGTCAAGAAGGCAAGATTCTCCGCAAATCGCCTTAAATCTTCATCAGAATCATCATTTCCATCAGAATTATCAATAGTCAATTCAGGCATCTCTAAAAACAAAGAAGCGTTGGAATGCTTGGAGGAACTTAACTTCATACTGTTTTGCTTTTCAGCAAGTAGAGCAAGTGAATCAGAAACCATTTTCCTTTAGCAACAATTTGCTGCACTTTATCCTCATGCTAATTAAGAGTCACAAAGGATTATGGATATCCTCCTCATCCATATTCTTACTCATTTGATGATTAACATAATATGTATCCCACTCAGAATTCAAATTATTTACAAATTTGTAGTTGATATCTGATATAGTCTTTTGCAAACCATTCCTTCTCAAGTTATTCCGAATGATGTTGAACCTATTGTAGGTTTCTGTCAGAGACTCTCCTTCAGATTTGAACCCCTCATATGCATTTATACATAGGTTAGCTTAGACTTCCCAAATTTTTCTGTTCCTTGCAACTGCTTCTCTAGTTCATCCGACATAGCCTTAACAGATTCCCTACTAGCAACTTGATTGTATATAGATCATTCAGAATGACCATGGTCAATAGAGTTAAGGCTTTATAGTTAATATAAGCTTTGGCTTTTTAATTTTCATTGTAAAACTCATAAGGCTTTGGAATTCTACTCTCAGGAATTGCAACACGTTCTGCTGCTCCGCACGAAAGCCGTATTGCCCAAAGGGCATACTGCAAGAGCATGGGTGAGTGGTATGTTGTTGGAGGAGTTCCGGGTACAGTAATACAGGGTCCGGTTGGTCCTTCTCTGATAGATTTCATAATATATTTACTTTGATTATTCAAAAATTGAATCATCCTTTGTCTCCATTACAGATATTCACCAATAGACAGAAATGGAGGCTTAGACTAAAATCTCATACTCATTAAATCTTTAGACATCTTGATCACTTAAAATAAAATTGAACTTAATATGATCGTTAATCAGTGAGAAACAAAACCTTGTAGATAAGCCTTGACTTAAAAGTCAACAAAGAAAAATCAAACTCTGAAAGTCAAAAGTTGGCCAACCTTTATGCGACAAACACACTTCCTCGATGAAGTTTGTGCGACAAACCAATATGTCGCTCAACCTTTGTGCGACAAAGCAAGGATATCGGTCAAACCTTTTGCGACGACTTACTGTTCCTCTCCATCATCATGCGACAAACTTAGTTCCATATTCACCCTCTGTGCGAGGACTTACTGTTCACCTCTTTGTCTTGCGATACTTCTAAAGATTAGTGTCGTGCGAGGACTTTGAAGATAACCTTGTGCGACAAAGATGAAGATCATGCGATAACTCTCAATTTCTTCACAAATCGAACTGAAAATCTCAAAATCCACTAAAAATGATGTAATCATTTGCAGACATGCTCGAAAATTTATTACAAATAACTTTAATACTAATCTTTTCGACTAATTTACATCAAAACTCGATTTCTATACACAAAGATCAATAACAGTCGAATTCCAAAATTCTAAATCGATCCAAAATTCTTAATCTACTCGAAAAATTAATGCAAGAAACTGATACAAAATCACTCAGAGATGAAACTCAAGCAAAATGATCCACAAATTAGTACAAAAACTCAAGAAGTCTATTGAATCTCAAGAACACAGCGCCATTTTTGTCTGACTTAAAAACCTTCAAGAAATCTTCAATATCTTCGCTGATTTCTGCTCTGATACCAAATATTGTTCCAGTAATCAAGTTCAAATCAATACAAAACACAATATCAACATTGAGAAATACCATTAGTCATATCACTATTTTATAGTTGTTTACACAGAGAAGCTCTCACTTTAAGCATATGAATTTCTCTCTCTCTCTCTCTCTCTCTCTCTCTCTCTCTATCTAGGATATGATCTCTCAAGATTCTCTCAATAATACAAATAAAATAAGCTTCTAAAAACTATTTATACTTAGGAAAGTAAACACTTTGACTTTCAAAGGACTTTCAAGTTTTTACATAATAAGACTCTAACTCTTGAATACAATTCATATTTACACCTAACAGGCAGCTCTTTCTTTACATATCACTTTGGAATGAAGACCATCTATCTTCTTCTCTATGTTGATGATATCATTCTCACGGCCTCCTCTCCATATCTTATTACCAGGGTTATTGCTCATCTTTTTTTGTTAGAGCATTATTGTATTCAAGATTTATTGTAAAGTCTTGTAATGGTCAAACATTGTAAAGTCAAAGTAAAAGTCAAAATAGTCAAAGTCAAAGTTGTTTAATTAGAAAGTCAATGTAATTAGAAATACTTGTGTTGTAATTCATAGGTATAAATAGGTTTAGTTTGCTTAGTTGTTAAGCAAGTCTTAAGTAAGTTATCAAGAGAGTTCATAATTGTATTATCAAGTGAGAGATTTTAGACAGAGATTCTAGAGAGAGAAAGCTTAGAATTCTTATGTAATATCTAGATTTTTGAAGATCAATGGATGAATTCTTGTTTACGTAATAGATCTGGTGTTTACAATTGGTATCAGAGCTTTGGGAGATCGAATTATGTGCAAAATTCGTCCAATTTGATGAATATTTGAAGAAAATTTGAAGATTTTTGAAGAAATCCACCATTTTTTAAGAACTTGAAGAACACAAATGGGTTATGAATTTTTAGTGTGTTTTTGTGTTTGATTTTGATTGCAAAGTGTTTCTCCATCATTCTAAATCTGTTTTGCATCATCAATTTCGCAAAAACACATCAAAATTGATCAATTTGAAGATTTTGAAATTTTTGGTGTTCTTGAGAAAATGGAGGCTGTGAAGATATTTGTGATTTGATTTTGCAAATTGTTGATGTTTTGATCCATTTCTGTGCAAAATCATTTCCAAAATGTGTTTTTAGACATGAATCAATCAAAAATTTCAAGTTTTAATCCATAAAAATCATTTTTGAAATTTATTGGATTTGAAGATGTTCTTGATGTTCTTGGTGAAAATTGATTAGATCTGACATTTTAATCAATTTTTGTCGTAGAGTGTTATTAAAAATCTGTTTTTGATTAGTTTTGATCTTAAAATTCCAAATCTAATATTGTTTTTGAGTTTTTGATTTTTGCAGAAAATCCACAGTGTAAGAGAAAAGAAAGAAGAAAGAAAGATTTGACTTTCATAAGTCAACAATAGCTGCAAATCATACAATTTAGAAGGTTTCGGATCATGCCAAAAATGGTTTCGTATCCTTCTTAATTTTTTTTGAGCTGTGTGTTTGTGTGTTTAAAGGATTTCGGATCAGACTTATTTTTTTAAGCTGTGTATTTGTATGCTTCAACCGCATGCATGTGTGCTTGAATTTAAGGTTTCAGATCCTTCTCAAAATGGTTTCGGATCACCTTTTTAAGTGAAGTGTGTGTGTGTGTTTTCAAGTTTGTGAGGGTTTCGGTTCACAAATCAAAACAAGGTTTCGGATCACATAGGACCAGAATTCGGATCCAAGAGGATACGGAATCATCAGAATTCGGATCCAAAAGGATACAGAATCCTCAGGTTTCGGTTCATGTTTGATACGAAACCATCTCATCTCAAATCATTTCTTGATACGAAACCATCGAGTTAAAATCGTCACAGATCGATTTGTATCAGTTTTTTAGTCATTCTGCAAGTTTTATAATCGAAAAACTAGCAAGAAATCACTGATTTTCATGGTTTAAAAGATCACCAGAAAGTTCGCCGGAAAACCGGGCTTCGCCGGAAAAGGGAATTTGCGAGGGACTTTGAGTTTCATTTCATCATAAATCTGTTTGTCTTAAGGTTTGGATCACATTGCTACAATTTTCGTCAAAAACATCAAAGAAACCAACAACTTTCACTCTCGCCGGAGATCTCATCGGAAAAACGTGATTCTCACCGGAGTCCTTCAAGCTACGATTCTATGGTTTTCTTACTGCATGATTGTCATTTCTTGGTTAGGATTGCTTAATTGATGATCATAGATTACATAGAAAGAAAAATCGTTGCTTTTGGTAGAGAATTGAGCAAGAAAAACGCAATCAAAATCATCAGATCGTGAGTTCGTGATGTTGATGGTGGATGAACAGTAACTAACGGAATCAGTTACTGTTTCGTTAAGTTTGTAACAATTTTTGTCCTAATCCGTTAGTTAGTTTTAGATATTAGCAGAATTAGTCCCTGTAGTTTAGTTTGAGTCTATTACAATTTTGGTCCCTGGACTTAGAAGTTTCAGGTTTCGTCAAGTTTAGTCCTTGTAGTATTACTTTTAGATTTTTACAGTTTTAATCCTTGTAGTATTAGTTTTAGTCTTTTACATTTTTAGTCCCTAGAATTGTTAAATTATTTAGAATTTTACATTTTTAGTCCTTGTTTGTCGTTTTATTTTGTTTTAGTCAATTTTTTGTCGATTTTATCAACATATCTTTTATTTTTCGTTTTATTTTGTTTTACATATCTTTTCTTGTATTTTGCAGGTTTATCAATTAAAGTCCAACATTTCCGCGTAAATTTTTCAGAAATAATTTTTGGAAGACAAATATATAAATTTTTTTTAAAATTTTTTTTTTTGAAAATTTTTCTGACTTTAATTGTGTTTTTCTGATTTTTGAGAGTGTGCACATAATTCTAACTTCTAAGCGAAGTTTCTCTTGACGATCACTCTATTAGGTATATCTTTGTTAATATTTTTTATATTTTTGATCTAATTTTGTTTGTCTTTCATTATTCAGGTTCATATCAAAATGCCGACAACAGATGAAAATGGGGTAACACGTTACTCAAGAAGAGAAATGGGACAAGGATTGAAGCAAACTCTTAAAAGGGAGATACCTCCAATTTCACAAACTTTTGTTAAATCAAACAATGAAAGTTTGAAGCAAACTCTTACATAGGTTATACCTCAAATCTCACAAACTTTTGTTAAATCAAACAATGAAAGTTTGAAGCAAACTCTTACAAAGGAGATAACTCAAATATCACAAACTTTTGTTAAATGAAATAATGAAAGTTTGAAACAAACTTTTGTCAAAGATAATGCTTCAAATCCTTCAACCCCTGTTTCAAATAAAGAGGAAGAAAATGCTGATTTGAAGAGACAGATTTTAGACATTTCTTCTTCAAATGAAAAATCTATTTTGAAAGAACAAAATGCTATACTTACTAAAATAATTACTGATCTTGAAGTTTATATTGCAGGACTTGAAACAAAGAAAGACAACTCAAGTCTGCACGATCAAATCGGGAAATTTCAAGAGAAAGTAACAACTCTTCAAAAAGAAAATACTGATATGAAGAGTAGGGAAGAAAAGAGAGAGAAGTGGATCTTGCATTTACGAGCTCAATTAAAAGAAGTTCAAGATAAAGGAAAAAGTTTGGACAGTGAAAACGCTGAGCTAAAGAGAAAACTGTCTAATTTTTCTCTTGAAGAAAAGAAAGAAATTGAGCTTAAATATGTTAAACTTTTGAAGCAAGTCTCCGAATTTGAAAAAGTTTTATATCTTGAAAAAGAGAAGCAAGAAAAAGATAGAACTGAATTTGAAACTGAACGCAAATCTTTTGAGATTAAAAGTTCTGAACTTTCCATGAAAATCTCTGATTTAGAAAATCTTTTGGAAAAGGAAAGAAAAGATTTCACGAAAAAGAAAAATCTCTTTGAAAAGGAAAATAAAACCCTTAAAAAGAAAAATATGGAAACTTTCAAAGAGATTAAAGATAAAAGAAAGTTTTTGGAAAAAGATTTTGAATCGGAACGCAAATATTTTGAAGATGCGATTCTTAATCTTACCAAAATATTATCTGGTTTATCAACTGATATTATGAAGGATCAATTGATTAAATCTGATCTCCAAAAGAAATTTGATCTAATTTTTAAAGAGAAAAATGTTTTGATAAACAAAGTCAAAGAACTTGAAGACATCATTTTTAAATTTGATGTCTCAAAGCAGGCCAGTCATGATACTATCTTTCAGACTCCATTTGTTGATTCAAATGATTCTGAATGCTCTTTTAAAACTGCTTCAAGTTCAAACTTTAAAAACATTTCTTCTAAACATTTTAATAGATCAACTTATTTCTCAAAAGATCAGTTTCGTTCAACAAATCTCTTCTATAATCCTCTGCTTGATAAATCAGATAACAAACCAAATGTGCCTAAGGTTAAAACTTCCAATCTTAAAGAAGTTCAAGTCTTCAAGAAGGTGAAGATGGAATGGAGAGTTAAAGGCACAACAGTTCCAAAGAAAGATGTACCAAAATCATCTGCTTCCACATCAAATTCAAAGCGGAACAACGCTCCGAAAGGTAAATCTTCTGTTCAACCTAATCCTATTCATTCTGTAAATCATCTGATTAGGTTGGCACATAAGAAAATCTGTTGTTCTTACTGTGGGTCAAATGATTTTGTGCATAAATATTATACTTCTTATTTGTACGGTACTTACAGTATTCCTTCTAAGAAATCTACACCTAACACACTAGGACCCAAGTGCCATTGGGTACCAAAATCTTCTTAATCTGTTTTGCAGGTTCTTCATGTGTTGTGCTGAATGTTACATATATACCACACACATGACTGAAAACAGAAGAGAAGCGGTGAAATGTTTTGAAGAGTACATGTGCCATTAAGGAGGAGCAAAGAAATTATGGCTTCTGAATAATTCAGTTCGGAACCCGTACTTCAACGATTTTGACTTCTGATCATATCAGATCAGGACTCGCTCTTCAACGACTATGACTTCTGAATTTACTTCAATTCTGGTAATTTAGAACTCGTTTTCACGATTAAGGATATTTTAATCCAAGTCTTGTTTTTGTGCAGATTTAATTAAAGATCTTTTGCACATGTTAAGGGGGAGCTTATATGTTTTTAAATCATCTTATCATGATTTGAGGGGGAGCTCAAATATTTCTGACTGTACGTATCTTCTGATCTTAATCTCGAATTGTTTGAAATAAGAACGACTTTCAAGCATGAAAAACATTTTTTCCTTAAATGTTCAAACCACTTCTCTATTCTCAAACCGATTTTATGAATTTAGAAGTGTGATTTTAAATGTTTTTCATAGAAATCTCGGATTATTGTGACATCACTTCTGACCGTGTGTTTCTAAAGATTAATACTTGTGTATTATCTTTTCTATTCTTTCAAGTATTCATACACACCGGTTCAGCTTCATATTGAATTTTTTATTACCATGTCTCAAATGATACAATTTTTTCGATGGTAATACTCCTGTTTGCATTTCAATTTTTTCGATGGTAATACTAAATGTTTCATTCAAAGATTGTTTATATTTGTTCATATAAACAAATTTCAATTCTTTGATACCCTAAACCTTACATGATTATCATTCATGTTATTTGATCTGATTGATACATTGTCAGATTCTCAAACAAGTCTTTCGAATTCATTTCTGTTAGCTTTAATTAGCTCCTAATTAAATGAATGTTTTATAAAGGTATTTTAATGTTTTAGATATTTTCTTATAGATATTTTATATAGATATTTTAGATATTGTCTAGATTTTAGATATCTTAAATATCTAATGTAAATATGGCCCTATATAAGAGGTGTCCATATGTCTTTTTAAGTAGAGAGAATTATGGAAAGCACACAAAAACACACATAGACTAGTTTCTTATGAGAGTCGTTTCATGTTAAGTGTGGTGTTCTTCAACATTTCTCCTCTCCATATTTAATCATCAATAAATATGAGATAAGTTTCTTTATGATTGTTCTTCATGTATATCTTATCTCTACATTTAAATATGGATTTTATATTTCTTCTATTGTTGCTCAAAAATGGAACCTACAATTGGTATCAGAGCCGATTGAAGAAACTTTTCTTCAAAATCGATCATCTATGCAACAATGGAAGTTTTAGATGGTTTAGTTTCTGATATACTTCATGTGTGTGTTTTTTATTCTTTCTCGTTCATTGGTTTTATTTGATAAGCACTAAGTAGATGGTTGATCTATGATCTCATCCTTGTGTGTGCTTAAGTCCATAGCAATTCTTTTTGCATCTTGGTAGTAAGGTTGTTGATCTTTGTTTGATCTGACCTTTATTTTCAAGATTGGACTATCTTTGATCCAAATTTTGTTTGTCTTCCGCTGCTCATAAACATTTATATATGGATAACAAAATCATTTGGGTCTTGAGAAAGTTATTTGAGAAAGATTTGATGTTTTGTTACATGTTCAAAGTCTGATCTGAAACGTTTTTTTTAAACTTTGAGTTCTTCTAATTAGTTTTCTGACTTGATCAATTAGAAATCGAATTATTTTCACTCACGGTTTTAAAAATTATATGAAGATCGTCTTATCTTTTACATCAAATCAGATTTAATGACAGATTTGCGCTGCTGTATTAAACTGGTCATATCTGACTCATAAAAACACCGATTGATGTGATTCAAAAGGCCCTGGATTCAAAACACATTGATGAACAGCTTTCGTGTTTTGAGAATTCAGAGATTCGAAATTTATAAGGGTCATATGCATCGTTGAAGTAGACAACAGTGTGCTGATGGAAAGCTATTGGACAGATCTGCGTGACTGTGGTAAATCAACCATATATTTGTCGTACTAGCTCGAAAAGAGGTGATTCAAGATGATCTGAACAGATAACAAACTAATGAAAGTTGTCTGTGTTTTGAGTTTTTGCAAACTCCAGAGGTAAAATGGTCTAAATCAGTGTCAAAGTAAGTGTAACACTTCTGTTAAGCTTCTGCCGAGCGGCGACCAAACCTCTGCCGCACGCGACCAAACCTCTGCCGCACGCGACCAACCTCTGTGGTACTGTTCACAACAGAACCTCTGTGAAACCCGACAGAGCCTCTGTGGAATGAACCTCTGCGACTCAACCTCAGAGCCTGATTTTTGTTTACTTGCTGTCAGCTTTGCACTGTTTCAGAAACACGCGCATAACTTCCTACTCGGTGATCCGATTCGCATGAGTCCAGTTGCGTTGAATTCCTAAGACACAGGTGAAACTTTTTCATGTTTTGATTTTGGTCTGAATCAGTGTGCTTAATGGTCAGAATCTGTGTCAAAGTCAATGCACTCTTGCTGCACCGAAAGCATCGCATTTCACTCATGCTCTTTCCGCTTTCAAGAACGGTGTTCTCTCAACGGTTCTTCATGGTGTCAAGCTACATTTGTCACATTTTAAATGTCACTCCATCCTCTGTTATTCACGTGTGAAGCTCGGTGGATGAGCCTACATTTGAGGGGGAGCACATGATGCTTTGAAGACTTGAAGAACGGAACATCAAAGGTTCTAAAGAAAGCAAAGGGGAGACTATAAGATGATGCTTTCTTTATAAAACATTAGGGGGAGATTGTTAGCTTTAATTAGCTCCTAATTAAATGAATGTTTTATAAAGATATTTTAATGTTTTAGATATTTTCTTATAGATATTTACTTAGATATTTTATATAGATATTTTAGATATTGTCTAGATTTTAGATATCTTAAATATCTAATGTAAATATGGCCCTATATAAGAGGTGTCCATATGTCTTTTTAAGTAGAGAGAATTATGGAAAGCACACAAAAACACACATAGACTAGTTTCTTATGAGAGTCGTTTCATGTTAAGTGTGGTGTTCTTCAACATTTCTCCTCTCCATATTTAATCATCAATAAATATGAGATAAGTTTCTTTATGATTGTTCTTCATGTATATCTTATCTCTACATTTAAATATGGATTTTATATTTCTTCTATTGTTGCTCAAAAATGGAACCTACAATTTCATTCGTTCAAATATCCTTCTTTTGATATTTCTTCATAGATCAAATGCTCAAATATTAATGATTAATACTGAGGAGCATACATTCTAATGGCAATGTTAATCAGATGCCGATATTCATATTTGTTCAAGCTAAACTGTTGAACAACACAAATCATTTTAGGACAATTTCATGGGATCAGTGTGTGAGCATACAGAACTTCTATGGATTCACGTTAACCAGTGTTTCATACCCAAGAGGTTATCCTTGAGTGATTGAGGGGTGAGGGGTCTACATCAAAGAGTGGGGGAGAATACTTATCCGGTTGAGTATCTCATTGTGTTGAGGTAAAATGTAAATGAGAGTTTGGGTAGAAGTGAGCGGATTAAAAACAGAAAGAGGGTGTGAGAACAGAGTTAAACGAATAAGAGAACTCTGCACCATCCTTTTTCTGAGCCGGGAAGCCACATTACTGATTGGTTCACATTCTTTGGTGACCATCATTGAAACAGACAGTCAGCCCATGCCAACTCTTGTATTTTACCCCACCAGCCACTCATTTCTTTCTTAACAAAGGAATGTTTCATTTTTCTTGGGGACGCATCATATAATCTATCTGATCTTCACTAGGAAGGTCTAGATATTGAAAAAGAAGGAAGTTTGCCCCACCTTCGCTCTTCATTCATGCACATTGAGTCCGTGGAAAATTGTTGCTGTCTCAACAGTTTACACAATTTGAGCCTATAATTTTTTAAAGCATATGTTGCTTTAATTCTTTCTACACAAGCACGTACACACAAGGAATATGTTTTCTTGTCATAACATTCATAGAATTTCCTTTATGGTTTTTCGATGATTGAATGGAAGCCCTAGGGGAGTGAACATCAAAAAGCTCCTTTCCAAAGTACATCCGTTGTACTAAGTGGCTCCGTGCTACTTACAGGCATTTTAACTGATTCATCTGTTGTTTCAGTGTTACCACTCTCTATTTATCTGAATTTGAAAAGATTCGGATAAATATCTTTTGGAACTGACGGTTTATCAGAGCAAGAAGGAAGTGAATGTTACTTGAGGTGAACAAAGTGCGTGATGGAATTGCTAAAGGTTTTGATGATCATGATGCTCACAATCATCAAAAGGGGGAGAAATAGTATATTGAAGAACAGGGGAAAAATAATATCCTGAAGAAAAGAGAAATTTGTCAATGAAAGATTAAGGGGGAGAAATGATTTATCAAAGTCAAGAAGACATTTCGAGTTGTTTCGAGAAAGTTCCTTGTTCGAAAGACAGTTCAAGATCGAAGAAGCTGAAGATACAAAGTCCAAGAAATCACTCAAAGTTTGAGCTCAAAGCTTCAAAGTTTTCAAAGCTTCAAAGTTTAAAGTTGCAAAGTTCAAAGCTGCAAAGATCTGAAATTCGCGTTCAAGACTTGAAGACAATTTGTTGAATATTGTATTGAAGAAGTTTGACTTTACATTGTGAAAGACAAAGATTTTTCATGTTTGACTGAAGACGGATCAAAGACGATAGTTTGAATACTATCAAAGCATCAAAGTTCAACGTGAACTTGTGAAGAATCAACTGTTTGAAGAGTGCCAAAGCTTCAAAGTTTAAAGCGGTCAAAGTTAAAGTTTTGAAGATCAAGTGCTGAACACTGCTGCCATATTTTTTAAATCTTGAGTCCAAAGGGGGAGAATGTTAGAGCATTATTGTATTCAAGATTTATTGTAAAGTCTTGTAATGGTCAAACATTGTAAACTAAAAGTAAAAGTCAAAATAGTCAAAGTCAAAGTTGTTTAGTTAGAAAGTCAATGTAATTAGAAATACTTGTGTTGTAATTCATAGGTATAAATAGGTTTAGTTTGCTTAGTTGTTAAGCAAGTCTTAAGCAAGTCATCAAGAGAGTTCATAATTGTAATATCAAGTGAGAGATTTTAGAGAGAGAATCTAGAGAGAGAAAGCTTGGAATTCTTATGTAATATCTAGATTCTTGAAGATCAATGGATGAATTCTTGTTTACCTAATAGATCTGTTGTTTACAATTATTGATAAACCCATAATCTAGCAATATGATATGAACAAATATAGAGAGAATCTAGAGAGCAAATATGTCATCCATATATTCAACATATGAGTACAAATGACATTAGCATGAAGCGTTATGGAAATAACAAAGGAGTTTTCTTTATATAGTAGGGCCATGACAAGTCAATGCCTCTACTTAGAAGAACAGTACAAAGGATTAATACTGTCTTGATAGCTACAAAGTGCTCTAACAATCTCCCCCTTAGCTATCAAGGTAGAAAGGGTCTTCTTCTTCTCCGAAACCCAAGATACGTTTCGATTCTTCTCATTACCACTCTGAAGTTCAATCTTTCATCAATCTCTTCAATGGCTCTTGACAAAACTCTTCTAGGTCTTGAAGACATCCACGTAATCTTTCGTTCAGCATCCTGTCTTTTGAGCTTCTCTACCAACTGAAGTCTTACAACCTTGAGAGTACCATCAGAATACTTTTCCAACTTATTAAACCGAATGAATATCTTATTTGCACCATTTCTGAAAACAACACCAAACTCTGGTTCTCCAATCACAGCATATAAGGGCATTCTTATCAATCCTGGCAACTCTTGATTAGGCCTTATTAAATTAACTCTTGGTTGATCACTTTCCACAGCCATCTGTAAATCATGACACTGTGTAAACAAGACATGCCTTCTCAGAAACCTTTTAATGGCATTCAAGGCAAGAGTCACGTTTTCTCTTCTTATCTGAAGATCTCTGAAATGATGATACATGGATTCAAAATCTTCCATCGTTAGGTGACAAAAATCAGCTTCAGTGAATTTGTAATTTCTACAATCCTGCCTTTGAACAACAAATTCTGGAAACCACATTTTATAGAACAATCTGGCAGTTACCTCCTTTATAGTCACAATCAATTTCTTACTCCTCACATCTCTTTTGTTCTGACAATGGCCTCTTAGAAAGAACATATACTCGAACTGTAATTCGTCTGACTGATCTTCAATTCCCAACACGGCGTAGGAATTCAATCTCCTGATTCTGTGCACAAACAGTCTTCTTTCAGAATCTTCCAAGAATGGTGTTCTCAAATACAAAGTTCTTTGACGCTGTTCAAGTTCAGACAATTTTCTGCTTCGTGAGGATGATGGACCAGGTTGATCAGATACTGGTGGATTGGAAGGACCAACTTCATCATGAGTAGGAATAACAGGTGGTACAAAAGGTGTAGCGGATGGAGGTTTGGTTTTTTCAGGTTTTGGTTCTTTTAAGAATGGATCATGAAAATGTTGTGGTTCAGATTGAATGGGAATGGTTTCAGAAAATGGTTCAGATAATGGTATGGTGGTTTGGGTTGAACTGGGTTGGTTTAAATTAAAGGATAAAGGTGTAACAAAAGATTGAGCTGGCATCAAGGTAGTTGAGATATGTTCGGGTGAGTGTATGGGACTTACGGTTATTTCTTTAGGAGTTTGTGGCCCATATATTTCAGACCGAATATCTACCTCATCTTGTGTGAACCCAATACCTTGATCCTCTGGTTCATAGGTAAGCAATAAGAACGGTTCTGCTTCTTCGTTTACTTTCCAATACTGTTCATACTCACTGGCCTGTTCATCAGCTTCATCATCAGAACTGATATCAACCACTTCAACAGATTCCACAAACCTGTCTACCACTTCCCTTATCTCCTCCTCATTTACCTCAGGCTTTTCTACCGTCGGTTCTACATTAGGATCAACGTATAATACAATCTGTTTTCCGCTTTCATCACCCATAGTTCTAGATTCAAACATTTCAGAAATCTCAGCAACAGTCGGATTTTTCTTTTGTCCTTGTAAACTTTCAGACTCAGCCCTTCTCTTTTTACTCATCTCCCCCTCATGATCATGATCATCAGGATCCTGATCATGCTTCCGTTTCAAACCTTGGGCTTGAGTCTTACAACTTTGATTCAGATCAGCTACTTGACTGACTAACGCATCCATTGACTGCTTCAAATCATTCAAAGATTGTACAACTGTTGACTTGAAAGTATTAAACTCAGTGGATAAGGCTTGGAACTCCGTGGATGTAACCGAAGGTGTAGGTGTAGATGGAGGTGGTGGTGGATTTGGAGTAGATTGGAAGTTCTGTAGTAGGGATAATAGAGTTTTACTTTGTTGATCTTCAGGGCTAATAGACATCAGCTTAGCATAAAACAGATCTTTTAACTCATCAACACTTTGATCGACTGGAGGTTGTTGAACTGGAGGAGGCTGAGTTACACGAGGCGGAGGCAAGAAAACTTCTGGTCGTGAACGAACAGCGGGCTCATCAATCACCGGCCCTTTTCCTTTCAATAAAGTTTTCACACCTTGTAACTCCCGAATAAAAGTATCTTCAATAGCCTTTAGGGCGCCATCGAAAGTTTCCCTTGTCACGAAGACGGGTAAAGTAACACCGACACCACTTAGGTTCGTCGTTGGCACAACAGTTGTTTCAACTGTGTGACCTACGGTCAATGTTGGCATAGTGTTAGCACTGGTAGGATTTCCACTATGTCCTTGTAGTCCTGTGAGAGGATCTACTCTGAGTGTTCCGGATGGGTCACAAAGATTCACATCAGATGTTCGAGTTAGTGTCCTATTCAAAGAATCAAAAATATTAGCAATAGGCACTAGACGCTCAACATGTGCAGGAAAGAAGGTCGAGGACCGGGGAGGAGGTCGCTCTGTTTCAATACCCGAAATCTCCAAGTGAGATCCGGATAGAGTATGTGCTAAAGCCCCGGGAGAAGATGAGACGGCTTCTTGTTGAGAAGAATCCGAATGGCTGGCTGAGGTGTGCAATTGCGTTACTAGGCGAGTAACGTATTTTTCAACACCTGATCCCAACACATGAGATCTGGTGGTGGATGTGGTTGCCCTTCTGGTATAGTAAGTTTGGGTAGCTCTCACACTCTCCATATTTTTTTCTTCATTTTCTCTCACAGACTCACATATATTTTCAACTAATTCTCCCTCGATTCTCCTTGTACCTCCCATTCCTTCACTAACTTGAGAAGACATCAAGGGCATGTCATCCAAGTTTAATTCTTACACATTAACGTTAGCTGACAGATGTATTTGTGGAAATTCAAGAATATCAGCAACGTCACCAAACATATTTTCCGCATCAGCACCATCATTACCATCATTATTATCATCATTATCATCAGAATTATCATCATGTTGTTCCTTCGCGGGATCAAATGCATTGTCAGACCCTGTACTATCACTAGAATACTCAACCAAAGGAGCATCCCCAATGTGTTTAGGAACTACTTCTTTAGAATCGTCTTGTACAATATCATCTAGTTGTGTGTCCTCAGACGATGACCTTGCATCTTCAAGAACAGGTGACTGACCCCCATCGGTTCCCCTCTCGGTATTTTCCCTCGACTCTCCCCGTTTAGTAGCCCTTGCATCCTGAACCCTCACCGACTCCTCTCGCCTAGGGATTGAGTCCTGGGTAGGTCCCACCGGTGCTGGCCGGACCATAGACTCTTTATAATCAATGATACACTCAGTGTCCTGATCCGCGTATGAAAGGAACCCTTCCGGAAATTGCATTTCATGATCATAGTTTCTCTTTGGAAGTTGAAGATACTGCATAGCTTTCTCGGGCACAGATGGATGATTCACATGGCGTGGAATTTCTTTGTTAGATCGAAGCATACTCTGAGTAATGATCTGAATGAATCTCATATATGGAATGTACGACTTTCCCTTGTTTTGACGACGAATCTATATCTTTTCGCTCAATTCATGCCAGAAGATGGCTGCATAATCTATGTGAAGATCATACACCACCGCATGAAATAGCTTTAGAAATCCGATGCTGACACTGTCAGTTCCGGAATGTTTGGCAGTCATGCACCAGTTCATAATTGAAAAGATAACATAGTACAAAGGTGGTAGATTGGTCTTATGAAACTCCTTCATTTTTGTTAGACGCCCAGTATATCCCATAGCGCGTATGCCTTCAAATACTTCATCCTCGGATGGATAAGGATCGAATTCAATCTTTCCTTCTCGAGAATTAGGGTCAGGTAGCCTCAGTATAAGTCGTAGTCTTTGGAAGTCGAGCTTTGTGATGAATTCGTCAATCTGGAATACAAAGATCGGTCTGTCATTCTCCATGGATGTGGTTATCGTCTTCCATGTTTGCTGTAAGTATATCATGGGCACGTTGACTGTGTGAGTCAGTGCGTATGCTAGCGGGTGATTTCTGAGCACTTCCTTTACCACCGGATGAATGTTGATCTTGTCAAAATCAACATGATGATTGTTTGGAATAATGGCGACATAGTTGATCGGATGTATGATAAAATGATCAGGATGAACTACGGCTTGTGATTGATGTACAGATCGAGTTGAAGGTAAAGGAACATCGGTTGTTGGATCGGGAACAATTGGAACATGATCACCAAAGCCTTGAACACGGCTTTGTTCTTCTTGATTAGCCATCTGAACTGTTGTTTTGGAACAAAACAGTTCTGAAAAAGGTTATCATTTGAAAAAAAAAATTGAAAAACATTTCTGAAAAACTCTAAGTATAGAATTCGGATCACACACACACAAAGTGGAATTCGGATTCAACATAAAAAAAATGACAAAGGTTTCGGATGAACAAGGGTCCGAAACAAGAGGATTTCGGATCGAGAAGAATCCGAAACCAAAGGATTCGCATTAGAAAGGATCTGAAACCAAGAGTTGTGAAACCTGAAGAATCCGAAACCAAAAGAATTCGGATTTAGTTAGATCCGAATCCATGACTTAGTGTTTTCAAGGTTTTCAAAAAAATCCTTTAAGAAGAGGATTTCGTATCCAAAAGGAACCGAAATCAAGGATTTCGTATTCCATTGGATCCGAAACCATGTCTTGTATAACAAATCCTTTTATAATAAGAAAGTCGAAGATTTCGTATCAACAAGGATTCGAAATCATGACTTGAAAACAATTTTGACAGTGAGAAGAGATCCGAAACCCTAAAAAAATTACCTATACTTACTTTAACCCACAAACATACAAACCCATGAATAATCTTGAAGAACACGAAGAACATACATATAAACATGAAGAACACGAACAAACTCATATCTTGAAGAACATATGAACACTTAGAACACAGATTGATTTGAACAGTAATGATGAAGATGAATCAAAATAAGAACATATTCATGATAGTGATGAGAAACATGAACAATAACCGCAACGATTTCATTCAAATAAGCATAGCAGATGTTCAAAATCGATGAAATTAATCAGATAGAAAAATTCACATGATAAAATCGAATCTAACAAGACTAAAATCAACTGAAATGGTTACCTGATGAAGACAAATCGAACAGTTGAAGTTGGAGGTTGAAGATGAATCGTTTGCAATATTTGAAATAAGTGGGAAATGAGTTTTTGAACTTCTATTTATACTAAAAAACATGACACTTGGCACGATTTTAGAGAATCCCACTTATGCAAACAGTAAAAAGGCATGTCTTGAAAAATTAGACATGGCACTGTTCATCTGAACAATTCGCATGAACAAATATGCAAAAAGTTCCAAAAGAGTTCAAAACAAGTTGACATTTTTGAAAAAAAATCGATTTTGGTTTCGTATCCTCTTAGATTCGAAATCATTGGTTTCGCATCCTTAAGGATACGAAACCTGATACTAATTGATAAACCCATAATCTAGCAATATGATATGAACAAATATAGAGAGAATCTAGAGAGCAAATATGTCATACATATATTCAACATATGATTACAAATGACATTAGCATGAAGCGTTATGGAAATAACAAAGGAGTCTTCTTTATATAGTATGGCCATGACAAGTCCATGCCTCTACTTAGAAGAACAGTACAAAAGATTAATACTGTCTTGATAGCTACAAAGTGCTCTAACATTTTTCCCGAGTTATCTATGACTGATCTTGGTCCCTTATTGTTCTTTCTTAGCATTGACGCAACTCGCTATGTAAATGATCTATTTATGTCCAATACTTCATTTTCCAAGGCGATCCTTGCTCGTGCTGACATGGAAACCTGCAATTTTTGAAGCACTCCGACAGACCAACCAAAGTGTTCATTATTAGAAGAGCTAGTTGCTAATCCTACCTTATATCTCAGCCTTACTGGGGCTCAACAATATCAGAGATTCACTCGTTCCAATATCGCATATGCAGCGAACATATCTGCCTTTACTTGCATGATCCTCGTGAACCACCTTTTCTTTCCTAAAGCATATTCTCTGTTATCTTTAGGGTACACTCTTGCATTGTATTCATCTTCATCTGTCCTCTGTGGATAGATTGGTTTTTTATTTTGATGCTAACTGGGTTGTTTGCCTTAAAACTCGTCCATCTACGTGTGTGTTTTGTGTCTTACTTGGTGAAAACCTTGTGTCATGGTCATCCAAACGTCAACATGTTGTCTCCCGTTCCCCAGCTTTAAAGCTGAGTATAGGGGGTAGCCAATGTTGTTCTTGAAGCTACTTGGCTTCAAAACCTTCCTTTTTAGCTTTGTTGTCCTCTTTTGCGTACGACGTTTATATTTTGTGACAATGTTATTGCCATTTAGATTGCTTGTAACCCAGTTTAGCACCAAAGAACCAAACATGTGGAAATAGATTTACATTTTGTTAGGGAACGCGTTGCGATTGGGCATGTGTGTGTGTTGCATGTTCCCCTTCTCGTTAATTTTAAGATATTTTTACAAAGAGTCTACGTACACAGTTATTTTAGACTTCAGACACAGTTTAAGAATTTGTCAACCTCCCGTTCAAACTAAGGGGTTGTGTTAAAGCATGTAAATATATATATTTGATTGTTATCTTTGTATACTATAGGTACCTGACAGTGCTTGGAATACACTTAGACTTGTGATAATTAAACCTCAAAGCAAGTATACAATGAGATATAATGTCGTCAATCAAATAATAAAGTGGTGGGAACCAGGTATCGTCCCACAGAGATTGGAGTAAAAGCGCAACAAAGGTTTAAGAAAAGAAATGATTTCAGATGACGAATCGAAGATATTGTTTTGTTTGGAGTTATCACAGATTGTATTGAACAAATAATAAAGACAGCAAGGGTGCAAGGGTGCAAGATGTTTGGAGGTGAAGCCTAAATGCAAATTCCAGCAGACCAATGCTGTAGCATTGTGTGGATCCCAGATTAGTGCAATAACAATCAAATCAACAATCAATAGTAAGAACAATCCTTGATTTAAAGTTGTCATCCATCTATTTCATTCAAAGGGTTTAACACCGTTCAGAGTGTTTTACAATTAGGAATTATGAACGATATAGGATGATTTCTCTCTCTTGCTTAAAACTCTCACAAACAAACCTTATATACATAGGGCTTAATCTTCAAGCCCATGGCCCATTAACACTCTAAGGCCCATTTAACAACATCAAGGCTTTTACAAACAAACTAATTAGCCTATTAATTTCTTTATATCACTTTCTATTTTATAGGACATTTATGGTCCTAACAATTTCCCCCTAAAGTTATATAAAGAAAAAATGGTCTTGAAATCTTTTGGTCTTGATCTTCTCTTCCTCTTGAATCTGTGAAACACTTTGGTGTTGCTTGTCTTCATATCTTTCAACGCTCCCCCTTGAATAAACCTCCTCGTCTTCATATCTTCAACTTTATCACCAGATTCAATGAATCTGTCTTTGAACCGCGAGTTGAATTGGCTTTCATCTTTAAGAACTTGTAGAACCAATATGCTCAAAGGAGTAAATAATTTGTAGCAAACACCAACTCAAAGATGAGAAGAATTGATCACTTGTAAAAACTTTGAACTCTTTTAGGAACTGATCAAATAATAGTTACTCCCCCTTAGCTTTTGCTAACTCCCCCTCAACATGATATTGGGTGTCTTTGAATCTGTATCATTTCTCTCCCTCATGAAGACTAGGAGTATCCGAAGCATCATGTAATTTCAAAGACGAAACTGATGAGTAGCAAAATACCAGATAAAACGTTAAGTAACCAGAATGGGGTAATCAAGTAACATAGAAACACATTAGTAACTTTTATCACAACAATTAAAATATTTGTGTGGCCTATCTTCAGAGTTGGCATCGGGGTATATCTGATAGGACTTCCAGTTATCACTGAAGTAAAATTTTAAAAAAATTACTTCTCAAACTGTTCCGGCAATATCACGAAGATATGCATATGGAATCATAAAGACTCGTGCATGTGTGAAAGAATTAATTTATATATGTTTGGCTCAAAATTTGATTTAACTTGGGACGCAAATTAAAATCAATAGACTCAGTGATTAGGAAATGAAGTTCAGAGACCGGAGCTGATGTCTTTCTTTTTCAATATCTAAGACCTCCGAGTGAGGAATAGATAGATTATGTGCTAATTCTCAGTGAATATATGAAACAAATATCTTTTGTGAGATGCTTGAGTGGTTGGGTGGGGTGACACGAGTTATCGACACTGGTGTAACGACCCCATATCCCAAGTACACAACATATCACACAATATAACATAAATAGATATAACAAACGAACTTCACATTACATGTACGGTCCAGTAGTCTCTTACAATTGAAAGAAAACCATATGTAACCCAAATATTGTACTATTTACATGCATAACATTTAACGTTGCAATACAACTGCTAAAAAAGTCAAAAGCTTCATCTTAAAGTCCTTATCTCTAGCCATCCACCGGTTACTCTACTTACTTGCCCTTACTTGATCCACCACCTGGAATACATATTTTTAAAACAAAATGAGGGTTAGACCTGATGGTCTAAGTGAGAAACCCCTATTAGTTTAAAAACCATTTATATAAACTTTGATCATATAAATCACGCAACTCAATCATATACATCCAAATAAACTAACATATATTATGCTTCCCCTTTTCATTCCTTCTGGCCATATTAGTGGTAGCAAGCCAACTAATAATATACAACGCTGCACAACATCTACAGCCAAACAACGCTATACAGGTTCTATAGCCAATCACACCGGTCTTAAACCCGGCCAACGTATTATAACACATTTATAATACACATGTAAATATAATATCTCACTATATTATAATTCACATACGAGCACATAATTATCAACGGTTTCACTCCCAACTCCACACATGTATGTATTCCAGTTAAAAGTGTTTTCAAAGCAAAACTCACTTGTTTTGGTTATTTCACACGTTCGTAAGCTTCTTTCAAAACGATCCTATCCCTTACCACGATTCCACGGAATCTAAAACAAGTTAAGATACACAAATTGCTTTACTAACCAAACACGTAAAGCCTAACGATTTCCCATCCTCAACTGTTCCATTACACACTGTATTTAACTCACTACCGGGACTACACAGGGTACCGGGACTTATACAGTACCGAGACTCTTAGTACCGGGAGTTCCTATACCGGAAGTTCATAATACCGGAACTCTCCACTACCGGAAGTCTGTTATACCGGGAGTCAACTCTACCGGGAATTCACACTACCGGGATTCCACACTACCGGGAGTCCATATTACCGGGACTCCACCAGAAGTTGATTATACCGGGATTTCACCGGGAGTTGATTATACCGGGATTTCACCGGGAGTCCTCAAGAACACAGTCGGTTCTATCTACCCAGAAATCGATTGGAATCCATTCAAGACGTGAAATTAGATACTCTAAACCGAAAGATATCTTCTATTCATAATTACAAACACAATATGTAAAGGACTTACCTCCAAATTACTTCTTAACCCGATAAATTGAAGCCCTACTCGTACGGTTTCCTCTTTCGCTTTCTTTCGCCTTCAGAACTCCCGCACACATACACACTCTTTCTATAACTGGATAAAGATACACCTGATAGCCTAAGGTGTATATCAAAAAATCAATTTGTACCTTCTAGACCTTCAACTTCTCATTAATGACCCAAACACCCTTAACTTATATTTTACCCCAAACTTACCCTGAACATCATAAATTATTGTTAAATTATCTAACGGACTTACCCTGGGTATTACATCATCTCCCCCTTAAAAGAATTCCGTCCCGGAATTCAGTTAGGCAAAAAGGTGAGGGTATTTAGCTCTTATTTCCGATTCAGATTCCCACATAGCATCTTGACCTTTATGATGTCTCCACTGAACTTTCACTTGTCTGACCTCCTTATTCCGCAGTACTTTAATATTATGATCAACTATAGCTTCTGGCTCTTCTACATAATTCAGTCTTTCGTCGACTTGTATCTCTGGTAGGGAGACTGCCTGATCTTGAGTAACCAGACACTTTCGGAAGTTTGACACGTGAAATGCATTATGAATCCTGCTCAATTCTGGTGGAAGATCTAATCTGTAAGCTACTTCACCGATCCTTTCTGTGATTGCAAATGGTCCAATATACCTTGGGCTAAGTTTACCTTGTCGACCAAATCTGATGACTCCTTTCCACGGCGAAACCTTTAACATTACGTAATCCCCAACTTGAAATTCCAACGGCTTTCGACGGCGATCAACGTAACTCTTCTGTCTATCTTGAGCCACTTTCAATCTTTCTCGAATCTGGGTAACCTTATCGGCGGTTAACTGAACTATTTCCGGCCCCGCTAGCTATTTTTCTCCCACTTCGTTCCAGCACAGAGGCGTTCGGCATTTCCTACCATACATTACTTCGAACGGTGCCGCTTGTATACTAGAATGATAACTGTTGTTGTAAGCGAATTCGATTAACGGTAATTGCTTATCCCACGATCCCCCAAAATCAACAATGCAAGCCCGGAGCATATCTTCTAAGGTCTGAATTGTTCGTTCACTCTGCCCATCTGTTTGAGGATGATACGCCGTACTTAACTTTATCTGAGTCCCCATTTCCCTTTGAAAACTTCTCCAAAATCTTGAAGTAAAACGACTATCACGATCAGAAATGATCGAGATTGGAATCCCATGTCGAGTTACTATTTCATCAATATACAACTTAGCTAATCGCTCCATTGAATCGGTTTCCTTTATCGGTAGGAAGTGTGCAGACTTTGTCAATCTATCGACGATCACCCAAATAGAATCGAATCCCTTCGGAGTTCTTGGTAGCTTTGTGATTAAATCTGTGGTAATCTGCTCCCACTTCCACATAGGTATTTCTAGCCGTTGTAGTTGACCAAATGGCTTTTGGTGTTCAATCTTTACTTTCTTACAAGTATCACACCTTTCCACATACTGAGCAATCCCTCTTTTTATCCCCGGCCACCAATAGAATTGCTTTAGGTCTTTATACATCTTGTTTGTACCTGGGTGAATAGAGAAACGGGATTGATGGGCTTCTTGTAACACACGATCACGTAATCCACCCAATCGAGGTACCCACACTCTGTTTCCCAGACACAATAACCCCCGATCATCTTTTACTAGCAATGCTGACATCCCCGCTAACCTTTCTGATTTCAGATGTTCATCATGATAAGCCTCCGCTTGACACTTCTGCAATTCATCAAATAAGTTGGGTAGGAGTTCAGTTCGTAGCGAAATAACTTTTATTGTTCCACTCCTTTCTTGACGACTGAGCGCATCTGCCACCACATTCGCCTTTCCCGGGTTATAAAGGATTTCACAGTCGTAATCATTCAGCAATTCCAACCATCTCCTTTGTCTCATATTTAGTTCCTTCTGATCAAAGAGGTGTTGAAGGCTCTTGTGATCAGTATAAATCTGACATTTGGAACCATACAGATATTGTCTCCAAATCTTTAATGCGAAGACGACTGCAGCAGGCTCCATATCATGCGTAGGATACTGCCGTTCATGATTCTTCAGTTGGCGAGAAGCATAAGCTATAACTTTTCCGCGCTGCATAAGCACACAACCCAATCCCAGTTTAGACGCATCACTGTAAACGACAAAGTCTTCAGAACCTTCATGTAGGGATAGAATCGGCGCGCTGCACAATTTCTCTTTCAATATTCGGAATGCCTCGTCATGTTCTGCTTTCCATTCAAACTTCAAATTCTTTTGGGTCAGCTTAGTCAAAGGCGTTGCGATACGAGAGAAGTCTTTTATGAATTTCCGATAGTAGCCGGCTAAACCCAGAAAACTACGTACTTCTGTTGCTGTCTTCGGCTGTTCCCACTTTTCAACTGCTTCTACTTTCATCGGATCGACTTGTATACCTTTCTCAGAAACCACGTGCCCCAGAAATTGTACTTTCCTTAGCCAGAATTCACATTTAGAAAATTTCGCATACAACTTTTCCTTCTTCAGCAGCTCTAGTATCAAACGAAGGTGCTGCGCGTGCTCTTCCTTGGATCGAGAATAGATAAGGATATCATCGATAAATACAATTACAAATTTATCGAGATACGGCTTACATACCCGATTCATTAAATCCATAAAGGCAGCTGGAGCGTTCGTCAATCCAAATGGCATTACTAAAAATTCATGATGACCATACCTCGTTCGAAACACAGTATTTAAAACGTCTTCTTCTTTAACTTTCAACTGGTGATAACCGGACCTTAGGTCAATCTTGGAGAAATAGCAAGCTCCAACTAACTGATCAAAGAGATCATCAATTCGGGGTAGCGGATACTTGTTCTTTATCGTGCGCTTATTCAATTCTCGGTAGTCAATACACATTCTCATCGACCCATCTTTCTTTTTCACAAATAACACTGGTCCTCCCCACAGCGAAGAACTAGGTCTGATGAAGCCTTTATCGGATAGGTCTTGTAGTTCTGCCATCATTTCTTTCATCTCAGGAGGTGCCAAACGATACGGTGCACGGGCTACAGGAGTGGCTCCAGGAATCAGGTCTATACCGAACTCTACTTGTCTAACAGGCGGAAGACTGTTCAAGTCTTCAGGGAATACTTCAGGGAATTCACTAACGATAGGAATATCTTCCATCCTATTCTTTTCCGGCTTAATATCTATCACGTAGGCCAAGTAACCCTGACAACCCTTATTAACACACCTACGTGCTTTTAATATTGATATAAGACAAGACCGATGATTCCTGCGATCACCATAAATCACTACTGGTCCCCTCCCAGGTAATACAACATTTATTAACTTCTTATCACATACTATATTAGCCTGATTCTCGGCTAACCAGTCCATTCCCACTACTACGTCAAACTCTCTATCAGAGTTATAGGAAACAATCGTATAGGCACTCCACACCCCTCTAT
This sequence comes from Saussurea involucrata, assembly GCA_033807775.1. NCBI lineage: Eukaryota > Viridiplantae > Streptophyta > Magnoliopsida > Asterales > Asteraceae > Saussurea > Saussurea involucrata. The sequence goes on from CM066325.1 coordinate 66,444,467, forward strand.
ACTAATCACACAACTATCAAACACTTCACTAACCGACACTTGATTATCATTTGCAGTATCTACTAATAGAACATGTTCTAACATTTTAGGTTTCAAACATAGGCAAGCAGCAAATGCAGGAGACACAAACGATCGGTTTGCACCGGAATCAAATAACACCTTAGCACGTGTAGAGTTTATAAAAAATGTACCTGTGACTACATTCGGAGTTTCCTCCGCTTCTTTCTCAGTCATTTGAAATGCGCGACCCCTGGTTACTGGCGGTTCCAGTCTCGGTACTACTGGTTTAACAATCACTGGCCTGCCCGATGACCCACCTTGCTGTATCCTTCCCCGTGGACAGTTTGACTGAAGATGATCCGGAGAATTGCATAAGAAACATAACCGCGTTACCTTACAATCCTTAATAACGTGTCCAGTCTTCCCACACTTATATAATGCTCGTAAATCACCTTGGCAGTTTCCTTGGTGGACACGGTTGCACTTCTGACGTGGTCTTTCCGCTGGTCGAAACGGCGGACGGTTATCATACCTCTGAAATCGGGACCTCTTCGGATCATATTGTGGTCCTTCCCACTTTCTCTTCCCGATACTTTTATCGCCCACATCTCTTCTAATATCTCGTTCAACATTCTTCGCGGCATTAACAGCAGCCGAGAAGGTATCGGGTCCTTTTGCAGTCACTAACCTTCTGACTTCTGAGTTCAACCCAAAGATAAACCTTTCTGTCTTCATCGCCTCCGTAGCAACATAGTATTCTGCAAATCGAGACTTTTCCAAAAAGCTAGCGGTATAGTCTCGAATGGATAAGTTCCCTTGTTGCAAATTTATGAATTCTCCTTCCAGTTGTTTAACGGCTGTCTGGGGACAAAATTGTTCCCTGTAGGCTACCACAAATTCTTCCCAAGAGAGGGTAGAATAAACGTCAGATCCTTTAGAATGTATAAAAGATTCCCACCAATACAATGCATCTCCTTTTAACATAGTTGCCCCGTACAATACTCTATCTTCATCCGCACACTTGCTTGTTTTGAAAATGGCTTCAATTTCCTTCATCCATCTCATTGCTTTTACTGGATCCCGATCCCCTGAGTACGTAGAAGGTCTGCAACTAAGAAACGTTTTGTAATCACATTTTCTCATTACCGGTAAGACCGTAGGGGTAATTGGCATCTGTTGGTCCCGAAGGCCTATACAAGTTTGTAGAAGGGGGGGTTGAATACAAACACACAGATTTTACTTTTCTAAATTGTTTATTGATAAATCATTAACAATTTACAGCTTGTTGCGGAGACAAGATTAAGGATAAACCTAAATCTAAACAAGTTGGAACACTAAGGTTTCTTGCACTAAGAAAGATAAGGAAATTACTAATAATAACCTATCTTGAGATAAGAGATATGAACTTGTCCAGAGTTAGCAAGTTACTTCAAAATGAAGTGAGTTCATCTCTTTATATACTGCATGCATTTAATGCAAGTCAGTATATACTTTACACGTGTCATCAGCTGGTTGGTTGCATGTCATTGACCTTTGTTGACAACCTTAGTAGCCGTATGGATGAACAGTGTAGTATCAGAGTGGTTGTACGATTTCAGACAGTCGGAGGTTCTTTTCTGACATTTCGTACGGAGTCGTGCAAGGGTGGTTAAGACAAAAGTACTTTGTACGGAGGACTTCATGATCAGCTTTCGTTGATTCAGCGATTATGATTTACTATTCAGCAGATGATAAAGTTCAGCGATAGCTGAAGTCTTGTACTTGATACTTCACGTTGAGTGGACAAATCTGAGTCTTCGCTGATCCGCATCAGTTCATTAGGAGACTTGTCGCTGGTTCTTGAGCTTGATCTTCGACTTCAGCGTAGAACCTTTGTTGACGTGAAACTTGTCTTCAGGGATCATAAGTAAACAACTAACTTATCAGCGATCATCATAATGACTGAACAGACTCAGAGCATTAATGATGAACAGTGTTCGCTGAATGTTTAACTTAAAAGAGCGAGAGTTCCTATCAGCGGTACTGTAAGATCTTAGTACTTATCAGCGATAGTGAAACTCTGATACATATTGTTTACTTACAATTTTCACTAAGTATATAAGAGAGGGTCATTATCAAATCACTGAGGGTTTGGATCAATAATCTCCCCCTATTTGATTATGACATAGCAACAAATAAAATTGCTATTTTAATGAAAACATAAGGATAAAAAGAACTCATAAAATATTTGTCCCTTTTACTGTTTTCTGGGATCTTTTCAGTACTGATGGAGTAAAGTACGTTCGCTGAAATCTTTCTTTAAAATATTGAATCAGGTTACAATGAAGAACAGAAAGATTATAAGTACAAGCGAAATAATTTACAAGTACAGAAGGATAACTGATACAATAGAGAAAAAGGAGATTATATCAGTTTTCAAAAGGTTATTCCTTAATGAGAAGTTCATCAAGGGTCGTCTTTTCAGTGGGGATCATCCAGTCAGGAACCGTTACGCCTTGTTTTCTTTTGTTCAGCGCTTCTTTAAAGATCAAGGGTTTTAGGTGTCGTGCCTGAATGTCTTTTCTGAAGTCACACCAGTAGATGAGATCTCTGAGCTGTTCGATTGGAGTGATTGGAAGCTCAGCGATCCGTTGAAAACCTTTACGTCCGTCGTAGTCGAGAAAGAATATTCCATAAGGATTACTGATGACTTTACCAGGGACGAAAAGTTCACATGGTGGCAAAGAAATGTCAAGGGCAGATAGATCAGGGTCAGGACCAAGCACTTCAGCGCGAGAGAAACCAATTCCAGTTTCATTTCGTATGACAGGACCTGAGTTTGAATCTTGGCGTTTCTTCTTTGGAGAGGCCCTTTTTCTTTTCGGCTTAAGATCAGGAAGAGGAGGAATGTCCACACAAGAAGATATCAAGTCGATCTGTCTGTTTATCAGCTTTTCGAAATGATCCTTGTACTTAGATTTTGACGATTGGATAGCTAACCTCATTTCCAACCATTCAGAGAGACCATACCTTTTTACAGTGTCAGCGCGAAAGGCTTCGGATTGGCCATCTTCTCTGAAAAGTTTTATGTCAACAATAGGTACTCCGGTAGATGTTCTTCCAGAGATGAATACCTTGTTGATCTTCGCTGGACGATATCTGAAGTGGATTTTCTCTTTACACCAGATCAGGGTGGTCTGAGAAACTTCAGTTTTCTTTTCCACGATCTTCTGGGCTTCTTCCCAAAGCTTTCGTTGGATTTGAATGGGAACACGTTTCAGCTTGGGGTCTTTGACAGATTCTTGAGTAAGCTTGATGGCGTATTCTTTGTCTTTCTCTTCAGCTTCCTTTCTTTCAGCGATGAGGCGTTCAGCTCTGAGGTGTTCCTTGAATTCAGCTTTTGAAATTTTGAACTTGGGAGGAACTGAAGGCAGTTGATCACGCCTTAGAATGTTTCGCTGATCCTCGAATCGCTTTATTATTTCCTCTTTTCTCTTTTGATTCTTTTTACTCAGCTTTTGAGGAGCTGAGGAAGGTCTGTTTCTGTGCGAGAGTGGTTGTTCATCTGGTTCATCAGTCTCAGAGATCAAATCTAAGACTGGGATTATTTCATCAGCAGCAGCTGGCTTAATTTGTGAAGTCGCAGTAGTAGAACCTTCAGCGACATCCTTACACAGGGGAGAGGACTAGCTGACAAACCGGCTTTTCAAGCAAGATCGCCAGATTTTCATCTTCAGCGAGGCCTTTGCCTTTGCCTTTCTCAGCGCCAGAGGCTGAGGGCTTTGTCTTTGTCTTCTCCCCTGAAGGTTCTTTTATTGAAATACCTTTAAGAGCTTTGGTTCGAGGAGCAGGTTTGACAACAAAGAAATCATCGTCATCTTCATCATCATCATCATCCTTCCTTGGAGAGGAGGATGGTTCATCTTCAGGGATGTCGATGTCTTCATCTTCTTCTACTTCGGATTCCTCAGCATCTTCTTCGAGTTGCTCCCCCTCAGATACAAAGGCGAGCTTCTCGGTTCCCTCAGGGTTTTCATCTCCCTGAGGTTTTTCAGCAATCAGATCTTCATTCCTCTCTCCCCTGATAGATTCATCATGGGAAAGGTCTTCAGCGCTCTTGTTAAGATCTTCAGCGCTTTTTGTAACACCCCAAAACAGGGGTTAACAAAAACTTCCATAAAACGGAAGAGTGGTACACATTACTAAAGTAAAAGTATACCTAATTAACATTACATAACCATTAATACAAGATTTAGTTAATTATAACTACTATTGGACCACTAGCTTGCCTGATCTCCACTATGGAAATCATATTACAAAAAGTGTCGGGAAGTTCTACTTTAAATCTTCAAATCTTTAACTCTCCAACAATGATCCCATGCTCACAACCCCAGTCTAAACCTTCTTGTGTCCGGAACCACTAATATCTGTAACACATAAAACAGATAACAAGTGTTAGGCTTTTAAAGCCTAAGTGAGGTTTACACATAGCACATAGAGCATAATCATAGCATGTAGGAATAACAATTCGATACATTCACAAATTGAATTCCATGGAGAAGGTCCATATCGCTACCCAGTTACATCATAATTGAAGATATACCTTGATCGATACCCCACGGTATTGTCACAAGGCATAACACAACGGAAAACCCCACGGTATCCGAAGGTATGAATCAATTACACTTACCCCACGGTGTGTAAGAATATATCCTCCAATGCCTACTAGGTGCTCCTCCAATTATGTGAATACCAATTATGTTAATCCAAATAATATTCAAGTGCATTCAACGCATAGCAATGGTCCAACCATTTAACATGATCAATACTACTTCCATGTAGTTCATGTACATCCATATGTAATAAATCATATTCTAAATAATATCAAGCATATTTAGCACTTTAACAATGGTCCAACCATTTATCATAAACAATACTACTTCCATGTAGTTCACATACATCCACATGTATTAATTCACTTTCTATATGATTTCAATAATAAACCACCATGTTTACAATTCAAGAATAAGTCCATTTTGACTATTAAGCCATCAATTCTTCATTAAGACATCTATTAAGCCATCATCTCAATATCACATACCATTGATATATAATCATAGTCAAACCTTTAACACCAACATTTAACATAGTATACTAAGTAATAAACACAAATTATCCACATAACTTACTTGAACTCTTCTTGTTTCCTTCTCAACCATTAAGAGCTTATTCATCAAGATTTCTCATTCACCATACCCAAAATCAAGATAAAGAATGGTAGATAAGTATAATACAATCAATTAGATACAAGTTACTCACCTCAACTCTTCAATTGGTGTAACCCTAACTTGAAGACTTGAGCTTAATTTCTCCAACAAGAAGATGAATAATGCAAGCCCTAATTGAAGTTTAGTTGATAAGATTCATATAACACTTACTTGAATTAGACTAGGATTAAGAGATGAAATTACCTTAGATTAGATGAAGGAAATTCGTCTGAGAAATATGGAGCAGAAGTGAAATTCGGTTTTGAGAGTTCTAATAAGAAAAGATAGATGACTAAGGGTAAAGAGGTGGGTTTAACCCCCTTTTGGCACGTCAGGAATTCGGCGCCGATCACCCGCGCCGATGCATCGGCGCCAAACCATCGGCGCCGGGTTCTGTTTGCTACACTTCTCAACTTCCACTGATTTAGCCGTAACTTCTTCGTTAGAACTCCGTTTTTGCTCCGGAAAGAACCGTTGGACTCGTATTCAAATTACCCATCCAACTAATCCATAAAATCTAATATTTAACTTTATCATCTATTTTTCATTTATTTCCTTAAGGAATAAACTTACTGATTTCTATCGGAAGTTCTCAAATAATAAATGACAATCACGGAAATTACTTAGGAAATCAATTATAATCTAAGAAATCAAAATATAAAGAAATATTAGGACTATTTTTACGCACAAGGATTTTTCGGGTGTTACAATTCTCCCCAACTTAAAAATGATTTCGTCCTCGAAATCAAGGTCAGGTAAACAAATGAGGATATCTATCCCTCATACTCTCTTTCGACTCTAAAGTTACATTACTACCTCGGTGGTGTTTCCACTGAACTTTCAACCTATCTACTTCTTTACCATTACGTAGCTTCCTAACTTGTCTCTCCAAAATTTCATCTGGTTCTTCCACCCCGCGACTCTCTTTATCTACTCTCACCTCAGTTACATCACATCTTTCTCTTCGGCCAAATTCTCCTTCCAGTTGTTTAACGGCTGTCTGGGGACAAAATTGTTCCCTGTAGGCTACCACAAATTCTTCCCAAGAGAGGGTAGAATAAACGTCAGATCCTTTAGAATGTATAAAAGATTCCCACCAATACAATGCATCTCCTTTTAACATAGCTGCCCCGTACAATACTCTATCTTCATCCGCACACTTGCTTGTTTTGAAAATGGCTTCAATTTCCTTCATCCATCTCATTGCTTTTACTGGATCCCGATCCCCTGAGTACGTAGAAGGTCTGCAACTAAGAAACGTTTTGTAATCACATTTTCTCATTACCGGTAAGACCGTAGGGGTAATTGGCATCTGTTGGTCCCGAAGGCCTATACAAGTTTGTAGAAGGGGGGGTTGAATACAAACACACAGATTTTACTTTTCTAAATTGTTTATTGATAAATCATTAACAATTTACAGCTTGTTGCGGAGACAAGATTAAGGATAAACCTAAATCTAAACAAGTTGGAACACTAAGGTTTCTTGCACTAAGAAAGATAAGGAAATTACTAATAATAACCTATCTTGAGATAAGAGATATGAACTTGTCCAGAGTTAGCAAGTTACTTCAAAATGAAGTGAGTTCATCTCTTTATATACTGCATGCATTTAATGCAAGTCAGTATATACTTTACACGTGTCATCAGCTGGTTGGTTGCATGTCATTGACCTTTGTTGACAACCTTAGTAGCCGTATGGATGAACAATGTAGTATCAGAGTGGTTGTACGATTTCAGACAGTCGGAGGTTCTTTTCTGACATTTCATACGGAGTCGTGCAAGGGTGGTTAAGACAAAAGTACTTTGTACGGAGGACTTCATGATCAGCTTTCGTTGATTCAGCGATTATCATTTACTATTCAGCAGATGATAAAGTTCAGCGATAGCTGAAGTCTTGTACTTGATACTTCACGTTGAGTGGACAAATCTGAGTCTTCGCTGATCCGCATCAGTTCATTAGGAGACTTGTCGCTGGTTCTTGAGCTTGATCTTCGACTTCAGCGTAGAACCTTTGTTGACGTGAAACTTGTCTTCAGGGATCATAAGTAAACAACTAACTTATCAGCGATCATCATAATGACTGAACAGACTCAGAGCATTAATGATGAACAGTGTTCGCTGAATGTTTAACTTAAAAGAGCGAGAGTTCCTATCAGCGGTACTGTAAGATCTTAGTACTTATCAGCGATAGTGAAACTCTGATACATATTGTTTACTTACAATTTTCACTAAGTATATAAGAGAGGGTCATTATCAAATCACTGAGGGTTTGGATCAATAATCTCCCCCTATTTGATTATGACATAGCAACAAAGAAAATTGCTATTTTAATGAAAACATAAGGATAAAAAGAACTCATAAAATATTTGTCCCTTTTACTGTTTTCTGGGATCTTTTCAGTACTGATGGAGTAAAGTACGTTCGCTGAAATCTTTCTTTAAAATATTGAATCAGGTTACAATGAAGAACAGAAAGATTATAAGTACAAGCGAAATAATTTACAAGTACAGAAGGATAACTGATACAATAGAGAAAAAGGAGATTATATCAGTTTTCAAAAGGTTCTTCCTTAATGAGAAGTTCATCAAGGGTCGTCTTTTCAGTGGGGATCATCCTGTCAGGAACGGTTACGCCTTGTTTTCTTTTGTTCAGCGCTTCTTTAAAGATCAAGGTTTTTAGGTGTCGTGCCTGAATGTCTTTTCTGAAGTCACACCAGTAGATGAGATCTCTGAGCTGTTCGATTGGAGTGATTGAAAGCTCAGCGATACGTTGAAAACATTTACGTCCGTCGTAGTCGAGAAAGAATATTCCATAAGGATTACTGATGACTTTACCAGGGACGAAAAGTTCACATGGTGGCAAAGAAATGTCAAGGGCAGATAGATCAGGGTCAGGACCAAGCACTTCAGCACGAGAGAAACCAATTCCAGTTTCATTTCGTATGACAGGACCTGAGTTTGAATCTTGACGTTTCTTCTTTGGAGAGGCCCTTTTTCTTTTCGGCTTAAGATCAGGAAGAGGAGGAATGTCCACACAAGAAGATATCAAGTCGATCTGTCTGTTTATCAGCTTTTCGAAATGATCCTTGTACTTAGATTTTGACGATTGGATAGCTAACCTCATTTCCAACCATTCAGAGAGACCATACCTTTTTACAGTGTCAGCGCGAAAGGCTTCGGATTGGCCATCTTCTCTGAAAAGTTTTATGTCAACAATAGGTACTCCGGTAGATGTTCTTCCAGAGATGAATACCTTGTTGATCTTCGCTGGACGATATCTGAAGTGGATTTTCTCTTTACACCAGATCAGGGTGGTCTGAGAAACTTCAGTTTTCTTTTCCACGATCTTCTTGGCTTCTTCCCAAAGCTTTCGTTGGATTTGAATGGGAACACGTTTCAGCTTGGGGTCTTTGACAGATTCTTGAGTAAGCTTGATGGCGTATTCTTTGTCTTTCTCTTCAGCTTCCTTTCTTTCAGCGATGAGGCGTTCAGCTCTGAGGTGTTCCTTGAATTCAGCTTTTGAAATTTTGAACTTGGGAGGAACTGAAGGCAGTTGATCACGCCTTAGAATGTTTCGCTGATCCTCGAATCGCTTTATTATTTCCTCTTTTCTCTTTTGATTCTTTTTACTCAGCTTTTGAGGAGCTGAGGAAGGTCTGTTTCTGTGCGAGAGAGGTTGTTCATCTGGTTCATCAGTCTCAAAGATCAAATCTAAGACTGGGATTATTTCATCAGCAGCAGCTGGCTTTATTTGTGAAGTCGCAGTAGTAGAACCTTCAGCGACATCCTCACACAGGGGAGAGGACTAGCTGACAAACCGGCTTTTCAAGCAAGATCGCCAGATTTTCATCTTCAGCGAGGCCTTTGCCTTTGCCTTTCTCAGCGCCAGAGGCTGAGGGCTTTGTCTTTGTCTTCTCCCCTGAAGGTTCTTTTATTGAAATACCTTTAAGAGCTTTGGTTCGAGGAGCAGGTTTGACAACAAAGAAATCATCGTCATCTTCATCATCATCATCATCCTTCCTTGGAGAGGAGGATGGTTCATCTTCAGGGATGTCGATGTCTTCATCTTCTTCTGCTTCGGATTCCTCAGCATCTTCTTCGAGTTGCTACCCCTCAGATACAAAGGCGAGCTTCTCGGTTCCCTAAGGGTTTTCATCTCCCTGAGGTTTTTCAGCGATCAGATCTTCATTCCTCTCTCCCCTGATAGATTCATCATGGGAAAGGTCTTCAGCGCTCTTGTTAAGATCTTCAGCGCTTTTTGTAACACCCCAAAACAGGGGTTAACAAAAACTTCCATAAAACGGAAGAGTGGTACACATTACTAAAGTAAAAGTATACCTAATTAACATTACATAACCATTAATACAAGATTTAGTTAATTATAACTACTATTGGACCACTAGCTTGCCTGATCTCCACTATGGAAATCATATTACAAAAAGTGTCGGGAAGTTCTACTTTAAATCTTCAAATCTTTAACTCTCCAACAATGATCCCATGCTCACAACCCCAGTCTAAACCTTCTTGTGTCCGGAACCACTAATATCTGTAACACATAAAACACATAACAAGTGTTAGGCTTTTAAAGCCTAAGTGAGGTTTACACATAGCACATAGAGCATAATCATAGCATGTAGGAATAACAATTCGATACATTCACAAATTGAATTCCATGGAGAAGGTCCATATCGCTACCCAGTTACATCATAATTGAAGATATACCTTGATCGATACCCCACGGTATTGTCACAAGGCATAACACAACGGAAAACCCCACGGTATCCGAAGGTATGAATCAATTACGCTTACCCCACGGTGTGTAAGAATATATCCTCCAATGCCTACTAGGTGCTCCTCCAATTATGTGAATACCAATTATGTTAATCCAAATAATATTCAAGTGCATTCAACGCATAGCAATGGTCCAACCATTTAACATGATCAATACTACTTCCATGTAGTTCATGTACATCCGTATGTAATAAATCATATTCTAAATAATATCAAGCATATTTAGCACTTTAACAATGGTCCAACCATTTATCATAAACAATACTACTTCCATGTAGTTCACATACATCCACATGTATTAATTCACTTTCTATATGATTTCAATAATAAACCACCATGTTTACAATTCAAGAATAAGTCCATTTTGACTATTAAGCCATCAATTCTTCATTAAGACATCTATTAAGCCATCATCTCAATATCACATACCATTGATATATAATCATAGTCAAACCTTTAACGCCAACATTTAACATAGTATACTAAGTAATAAACACAAATTATCCACATAACTTACTTGAACTCTTCTTGTTTCCTTCTCAACCATTAAGAGCTTATTCATCAAGATTTCTCATTCACCATACCCAAAATCAAGATAAAGAATGGTAGATAAGTATAATACAATCAATTAGATACAAGTTACTCACCTCAACTCTTCAATTGGTGTAACCCTAACTTGAAGACTTGAACTTAATTTCTCCAACAAGAAGATGAATAATGCAAGCCCTAATTGAAGTTTAGTTGATAAGATTCATATAACACTTACTTGAATTAGACTAGGATTAAGAGATGAAATTACCTTAGATTAGATGAAGGAAATTCGTCTGAGAAATATGGGGCAGAAGTGAAATTCGGTTTTGAGAGTTCTAATAAGAAAAGATAGATGACTAAGGGTAAAGAGGTGGGTTTAACCCCCTTTTGGCACGTCAGGAATTCGGCGCCGATAACCCGCGCCGATGCATCGGCGCCAAACCATCGGCGCCGGGTTCTGTTTGCTACACTTCTCAACTTCCACTGATTTAGCCGTAACTTCTTCGTTAGAACTCCGTTTTTGCTCCGGAAAGAATCGTTGGACTCGTATTCAAATTACCCATCCAACTAATCCATAAAATCTAATATTTAACTTTATCATCTATTTTTCATTTATTTCCTTAAGGAATAAACTTACTGATTTCTATCGGAAGTTCTCAAATAATAAATGACAATCACGGAAATTACTTAGGAAATCAATTATAATCTAAGAAATCAAAATATAAAGAAATATTAGGACTATTTTTACGCACAAGGATTTTTCGGGTGTTACAATTCTCCCCAACTTAAAAATGATTTCGTCCTCGAAATCAAGGTCAGGTAAACAAATGAGGATATCTATCCCTCATACTCTCTTTCGACTCTAAAGTTACATTACTACCTCGGTGGTGTTTCCACTGAACTTTCAACCTAGCTACTTCTTTACCATTACGTAGCTTCCTAACTTGTCTCTCCAAAATTTCATCTGGTTCTTCCACCCCGCGACTCTCTTTATCTACTCTCACCTCAGTTACATCACATCTTTCTCTTCGGCCAAATTCTCCTTCCAGTTGTTTAACGGCTGCCTGGGGACAAAATTGTTCCCTGTAGGCTACCACAAATTCTTCCCAAGAGAGGGTAGAATAAACGTCAGATCCTTTAGAATGTATAAAAGATTCCCACCAATACAATGCATCTCCTTTTAACATAGCTGCCCCGTACAATACTCTATCTTCATCCGCACACTTGCTTGTTTTGAAAATGGCTTCAATTTCCTTCATCCATCTCATTGCTTTTACTGGATCCCGATCCCCTGAGTACGTAGAAGGTCTGCAACTAAGAAACGTTTTGTAATCACATTTTCTCATTACCGGTAAGACCGTAGGGGTAATTGGCATCTGTTGGTCCCGAAGGCCTATACAAGTTTGTAGAAGGGGGGGTTGAATACAAACACACAGATTTTACTTTTCTAAATTGTTTATTGATAAATCATTAACAATTTACAGCTTGTTGCGGAGACAAGATTAAGGATAAACCTAAATCTAAACAAGTTGGAACACTAAGGTTTCTTGCACTAAGAAAGATAAGGAAATTACTAATAATAACCTATCTTGAGATAAGAGATATGAACTTGTCCAGAGTTAGCAAGTTACTTCAAAATGAAGTGAGTTCATCTCTTTATATACTGCATGCATTTAATGCAAGTCAGTATATACTTTACACGTGTCATCAGCTGGTTGGTTGCATGTCATTGAACTTTGTTGACAACCTTAGTAGCCGTATGGATGAACAGTGTAGTATCAGAGTGGTTGTACGATTTCAGACAGTCGGAGGTTCTTTTCTGACATTTCGTACGGAGTCGTGCAAGGGTGGTTAAGACAAAAGTACTTTGTACGGAGGACTTCATGATCAGCTTTCGTTGATTCAGCGATTATCATTTACTATTCAGCAGATGATAAAGTTCAGCGATAGCTGAAGTCTTGTACTTGATACTTCACGTTGAGTGGACAAATCTGAGTCTTCGCTGATCCGCATCAGTTCATTAGGAGACTTGTCGCTGGTTCTTGAGCTTGATCTTCGACTTCAGCGTAGAACCTTTGTTGACGTGAAACTTGTCTTCAGGGATCATAAGTAAACAACTAACTTATCAGCGATCATCATAATGACTGAACAGACTCAGAGCATTAATGATGAACAGTGTTCGCTGAATGTTTAACTTAAAAGAGCTAGAGTTCCTATCAGCGGTACTGTAAGATCTTAGTACTTATCAGCGATAGTGAAACTCTGATACATATTGTTTACTTACAATTTTCACTAATTATATAAGAGAGGGTCATTATCAAATCACTGAAGGTTTGGATCAATAATCTCCCCCTATTTGATTATGACATAGCAACAAAGAAAATTGCTATTTTAATGAAAACATAAGGATAAAAAGAACACATAAAATATTTGTCCCTTTTACTGTTTTCTGGGATCTTTTCAGTACTGATGGAGTAAAGTACGTTCGCTGAAATCTTTCTTTAAAATATTGAATCAGGTTACAATGAAGAACAGAAAGATTATAAGTACAAGCGAAATAATTTACAAGTACAGAAGGATAACTGATACAATAGAGAAAAAGGAGATTATATCAGTTTTCAAAAGGTTCTTTCTTAATGAGAAGTTCATCAAGGGTCGTCTTTTCAGTGGGGATCATCCAGTCAGGAACGGTTACGCCTTGTTTTCTTTTGTTCAGCGCTTCTTTAAAGATCAAGGGTTTTAGGTGTCGTGCCTGAATGCCTTTTCTGAAGTCACACCAGTAGATGAGATCTCTGAGCTGTTCGATTGGAGTGATTGAAAGCTCAGCGATCCGTTGAAAACATTTACGTCCGTCGTAGTCGAGAAAGAATATTCCATAAGGATTACTGATGACTTTACCAGGGACGAAAAGTTCACATGGTGGCAAAGAAATGTCAAGGGCAGATAGATCAGGGTCAGGACCAAGCACTTCAGCGCGAGAGAAACCAATTCCAGTTTCATTTCGTATGACAGGACCTGAGTTTGAATCTTGACGTTTCTTCTTTGGAGAGGCCCTTTTTCTTTTCGGCTTAAGATCAGGAAGAGGAGGAATGTCCACACAAGAAGATATCAAGTCGATCTGTCTGTTTATCAGCTTTTCGAAATGATCCTTGTACTTAGATTTTGACGATTGGATAGCTAACCTCATTTCCAACCATTCAGAGAGACCATACCTTTTTACAGTGTCAGCGCGAAAGGCTTCGGATTGGCCATCTTCTCTGAAAAGTTTTATGTCAACAATAGGTACTCCGGTAGATGTTCTTCCAGAGATGAATACCTTGTTGATCTTCGCTGGACGATATCTGAAGTGGATTTTCTCTTTACACCAGATCAGGGTGGTCTGAGAAACTTCAGTTTTCTTTTCCACGATCTTCTGGGCTTCTTCCCAAAGCTTTCGTTGGATTTGAATGGGAACACGTTTCAGCTTGGGGTCTTTGACAGATTCTTGAGTAAGCTTGATGGCGTATTCTTTGTCTTTCTCTTCAGCTTCCTTTCTTTCAGCGATGAGGCGTTCAGCTCTGAGGTGTTCCTTGAATTCAGCTTTTGAAATTTTGAACTTGGGAGGAACTGAAGGCAGTTGATCACGCCTTAGAATGATTCGCTGATCCTCGAATCGCTTTATTATTTCCTCTTTTCTCTTTTGATCCTTTTTACTCAGCTTTTGAGGAGCTGAGGAAGGTCTGTTTCTGTGCGAGAGAGGTTGTTCATCTGGTTCATCAGTCTCAGAGATCAAATCTAAGACTGGGATTATTTCATCAGCAGCAGCTGGCTTTATTTGTGAAGTCGCAGTAGTAGAACCTTCAGCGACATCCTCACACAGGGGAGAGGACTAGCTGACAAACCGGCTTTTCAAGCAAGATCGCCAGATTTTCATCTTCAGCGAGGCCTTTGCCTTTGCCTTTCTCAGCGCCAGAGGCTGAGGGCTTTGTCTTTGTCTTCTCCCCGGAAGGTTCTTTTATTGAAATACCTTTAAGAGCTTTGGTTCGAGGAGCAGGTTTGACAACAAAGAAATCATCGTCATCTTCATCATCATCATCATCCTTCCTTGGAGAGGAGGATGGTTCATCTTCAGGGATGTCGATGTCTTCAGCTTCTTCTGCTTCGGATTCCTCAGCATCTTCTTCGAGTTGCTCCCCCTCAGATACAGAGGCGAGCTTCTCGGTTCCCTCAGGGTTTTCATCTCCCTGAGGTTTTTCAGCAATCAGATCTTCATTCCTCTCTCCCCTGATAGATTCATCATGGGAAAGGTCTTCAGCGCTCTTGTTAAGATCTTCAGCGCTTTTTGTAACACCCCAAAACAGGGGTTAACAAAAACTTCCATAAAACGGAAGAGTGGTACACATTACTAAAGTAAAAGTATACCTAATTAACATTACATAACCATTAATACAAGATTTAGTTAATTATAACTACTATTGGACCACTAGCTTGCCTGATCTCCACTATGGAAATCATATTACAAAAAGTGTCGGGAAGTTCTACTTTAAATCTTCAAATCTTTAACTCTCCAACAATGACCCCATGCTCACAACCCCAGTCTAAACCTTCTTGTGTCCGGAACCACTAATATCTGTAACACATAAAACACATAACAAGTGTTAGGCTTTTAAAGCCTAAGTGAGGTTTACACATAGCACATAGAGCATAATCATAGCATGTAGGAATAACAATTCGATACATTCACAAATTGAATTCCATGGAGAAGGTCCATATCGCTACCCAGTTACATCATAATTGAAGATATACCTTGATCGATACCCCACGGTATTGTCACAAGGCATAACACAACGGAAAACCCCACGGTATCCGAAGGTATGAATCAATTACACTTACCCCACGGTGTGTAAGAATATATCCTCCAATGCCTACTAGGTGCTCCTCCAATTATGTGAATACCAATTATGTTAATCCAAATAATATTCAAGTGCATTCAACGCATAGCAATGGTCCAACCATTTAACATGATCAATACTACTTCCATGTAGTTCATGTACATCCATATGTAATAAATCATATTCTAAATAATATCAAGCATATTTAGCACTTTAACAATGGTCCAACCATTTATCATAAACAATACTACTTCCATGTAGTTCACATACATCCACATGTATTAATTCACTTTCTATATGATTTCAATAATAAACCACCATGTTTACAATTCAAGAATAAGTCCATTTTGAGTATTAAGCCATCAATTCTTCATTAAGACATCTATTAAGCCATCATCTCAATATCACATACCATTGATATATAATCATAGTCAAACCTTTAACACCAACATTTAACATAGTATACTAAGTAATAAACACAAATTATCCACATAACTTACTTGAACTCTTCTTGTTTCCTTCTCAACCATTAAGAGCTTATTCATCAAGATTTCTCATTCACCATACCCAAAATCAAGATAAAGAATGGTAGATAAGTATAATACAATCAATTAGATACAAGTTACTCACCTCAACTCTTCAATTGGTGTAACCCTAACTTGAAGACTTGAACTTAATTTCTCCAACAAGAAGATGAATAATGCAAGCCCTAATTGAAGTTTAGTTGATAAGATTCATATAACACTTACTTGAATTAGACTAGGATTAAGAGATGAAATTACCTAAGATTAGATGAAGGAAATTCGTCTGAGAAATATGGAGCAGAAGTGAAATTCGGTTTTGAGAGTTCTAATAAGAAAAGATAGATGACTAAGGGTAAAGAGGTGGGTTTAACCCCCTTTTGGCACGTCAGGAATTCGGCGCCGATCACCCGCGCCGATGCATCGGCGCCAAACCATCGGCGCCAAACCATCGGCGCCGGGTTCTGTTTGCTACACTTCTCAACTTCCACTGATTTAGCCGTAACTTCTTCGTTAGAACTCCGTTTTTGCTCCGGAAAGAACCGTTGGACTCGTATTCAAATTACCCATCCAACTAATCCATAAAATCTAATATTTAACTTTATCATCTATTTTTCATTTATTTCCTTAAGGAATAAACTTACTGATTTCTATCGGAAGTTCTCAAATAATAAATGACAATCACGGAAATTACTTAGGAAATCAATTATAATCTAAGAAATCAAAATATAAAGAAATATTAGGACTATTTTTACGCACAAGGATTTTTCGGGTGTTACAATTCTCCCCAACTTAAAAATGATTTCGTCCTCGAAATCAAGGTCAGGTAAACAAATGAGGATATCTATCCCTCATACTCTCTTTCGACTCTAAAGTTACATTACTACCTCGGTGGTGTTTCCACTGAACTTTCAACCTAGCTACTTCTTTACCATTACGTAGCTTCCTAACTTGTCTCTCCAAAATTTCATCTGGTTCTTCCACCCCGCGACTCTCTTTATCTACTCTCACCTCAGTTACATCACATCTTTCTCTTCGGCCAAATATTTCTGAAGATAATACACTTGGAAGGTATTATGTACCCCTCCCAACTCTGGTGGAAGATCCAAATGATATATCTGCAAACCAATCCTCTTAAAATAATTGTTATCATCAAATCCATGTTTGACTACTTCTTATTCTAGCATACTGCTATCATTCCTCTCTTGTTTACACGGAATATCCATCACACAACTACAGTCCAAGAGGATAGTTTCTCTAAAAACGTCAGTTAAGATCTCTAGCCAAATCCTCGTAACACCGAGAACTGCATTCGAGGTATTTCTTTTACATCTACTAATTACTCCAACACTGTAGCTTAACGATTACAGTATTCTCTTCACCTAAAACCAATGGGATTAAGAAGAACAAGAGTCTTCCTTTCACCCCATCATCATCCCAACTCACTCTCCAATTTCGAAATAACATTATCATGTACTACCTGAAATTTCCACGTACACTGTAAATTAAGCATACTCGTTACTATTAGATTATTTCAACAACCATGTCAGTCCATTATTACATCCATGACTTATGCGTTTCTTCGGTATAGAATGCTATCACTTTCTCACATCAATATCGTACTATGCGACCACATTTCAACCAAACACTAAAATATTATATATCAAAGGTGATAATTCCATTTAACCCGTAGTATAACTACATTCTTAGGTCCGACCTTTCTATGATTACCTCCTATGTTAACATGAAGTATTACCCTCCAATCATTATTTGTCTCTTTCTCCCAACTTTTCCACATACCGATAACGCTTTCTCATCTTTATTAAACTTCCTATGATTCAAAATCATAAACTTATTTAACTACTCACACAACCAAAATCACCTTGGATGAACTCACACTACCGCTCGACACTCTATTCCAATTATAGCCAAATCACTACACCATCTTACAACCACATTATCCAACAGCTTCATTGACAACTAGTACTATTTATCTGGTATCCCCGAAAAGACTTCCATCAGATACTTCCTAGTTCTAACTTCATAATACATACTAGTTGACACATTTATCTTGGCAGTTAATACCAATACTCACTCGTACATTCTTCACGTATAGCCTTTCACCACAAACCAGGTTTCTCACAATCATTCATACACATTTTAACCGAGTTTATTTCGCTAAATATCTCCTCCCCAACTTTAGTTAAACTACCACTTTCGATTTGCTAAATAACTTGAACTTATTCGTTCATACTAGCTCCTTGTGATTCCATACCAATACTAAAACACAGTACGATCCTTCCCAGATCAACATTTTCCATACCTGACTTCATTTGTGCCTAATACTTTCTCCTTTGTAAACCATCTACATCACAAGTAAAACACTTCTATAACACAACCGTCTTTCATAATCTTAACACTCTTACCAAGTGGTCCTTCAGCTTTTATTCTTCTGATTTAAGACTTAACAATAATTAAATCCAAAAGAATACCCAAAACATTCACATCATGCAAACTTCTATTTTAATACAATCCATGTAATCCCAATCCAAGCCTACAACGAGCTCATTAAATCGGGTCAATGGTCTTAAAACTCAACTAAGTTCAAAACCTAGCCATCTACTCCAAGGATCAATGATCATTATGCAACATACGTTCCAAGGCATAATAAATCTATGACTCCTTCATTGCTACTCTCCCAACGAAGTCAATTTATATTAGTATGCTATACTTCACAATGTATATACCTCGCCAAGGTTCGTTAGTTCCTAAGGTATTAAAAACGCGAAAATTATCAAACAGTCTTTACACTTAAGACCAACACTTATTCAATTAAAATGCAGTTAAGCATATAATACAACCAAGACTCCATCTCAAGTCATTTAAAACTGACAAACATTCAAAAGACTCATTTGAATATCAATCAAGCCTTTAAGGCTAAAATAAACGTTTGGTTAAACATGTGCCACGCACACGAATACATAAACCAAAATACATTGTTACCCAAATCTTTACCATTTTTAATCTCTTAATTGGCCATCGGCCCCAAAACAAAGTTTTACCAAAATTCCCCAACTCACATGTGCACATTTTTAAAACGTAATACCTCATAAATATTGCACAACCACAAAATGTTAAAAGCGTAACTTTGACTTCATATCTTCGCTTGTGTAACAATAATTCAAGACTTCTATCATCAGTGATTTATTCTCCAATTACTCAAAATCCTTAACCATGTCGTACCCAATAGTAATTGCTTTGCGCATACCTTTTGCATAATAGCTTACTGGTACCGCTCACAGTCTTATTCCTGTCCGCACGGCATACGCGGGACGTACCCAGACCGCACCCAATGACAGATGAAAAGTCTCATACACCTTACATAACCATCGACTTCAAAGCCAATAGTCGACCTATCGATACTTCTTTAATTTATTCATTAACAAGGACTGAACCTAATCCTTTCAACCAAACATAATACGATTTACATCTCATCGTCTTCATTTCAAACTTATTCATGCAATACTAATATCACAAGATCACCATAAATTCTTATTTAATGTCGAAGGTATTTCCTTACTGTCTCACCACACTACTCATAACAAGTTGCTAATTCCATCACCTTGATGACTACTAATCCTTCCTCCGGACACAACCGTCCCTTACCAACTGTATTTCTAGTTACTAAACAAGGGTATAAACCTTCTTACAACCGACATTAAGTCCACTTTCAACTCTCCCATTGTTCACCTTCCTCTTGAACACAATTACCAAAATTACAAACATCCTCTCATGATTTATTCAACACTTCTCCAATCTTGGAGTTCTTTCCTAGCTTAAAACGTAATACTCTACAACCTAGCGAGTTCATAGCCTTCATGCATGTCAACTTGATACATAACTCAATTTACACATTTTCTCATTTTAAATAACAACTTTTGGAATAACTTGGGCACACATGACCCCAACATTCACACGACTCTAAAGTACTGCACAACGATCTCGAGAATTGTTTGCATATTAAATTTCCGTAAACTCAATCTTTCTCAACCAAAACAAAGTTGTTACAACGGTAATAAAATAAAAATCTTTTCATACGACAATAGTTCGAAAAAGTTTTACCGACTCGAATTTAAACTAGTCGGTTCTCCTACTTATTTATGTGACGTTATTAGATTAATACTCCTGTTGGTTATTAAATGGTTTGCTGGCCAACGTTTTCTTGATACAAATCAACTTTTCATGTAAAGTAAGAAATATTTTGTAACAACTCCAAAATTTCGTTGTGCATGTAAATGGGATTGCCTTTTCTTTAAATACTCACTTGCACATGCTAATTCAACTTTGACTAAAACTGTTATTTATGCAATTGGTTTGAAATCATGAAAATTCATGTAACATACTCTAGAACACCATGCATAAAAACTTTACTTGCAATTGAAGGCTAATTACTCAACGAGGTCAATCGTCTTACTTACGTAACTTATCATTGACATTCTACCTCCGACCGGTGGTCGCCCTCTCGGCCTTATGACGTTTGCTATACTTGCATTCCACGATTCACATATCAACCCTGTCATACTATTTTTTGTCTTGGTCAAACATTTCATATCCTATTTCTACACGCATTAACCACCTATTAAAGGTTACTTTGGCGGACGTTCATGAGTCCCGCCAATTTCCAGGTTGTCCTTCCAACCCTCAATCATTTACAGATCTGTCCTCCAAAGGATTTTGGTGGCATATTCACCATCGTTCTACTATAACCTAAAGGGATAATCATAAGAAAATGGTTATGCACATACCCTTATACAAAACGTACTTTACCGATCGTTAGTCACTGCAACAATTTAGAAATAAGCATGCTCGCGTAATAATATATTCATAATAACAGTAGCTAATTGAAATTGTGAACATATCATACATGAGAATCCTTGTTACCATTATCACAGTACTAATTTCACGTATTTCCGTTTTACTCTAAGACTATCCCGTCCTAGTATTTCTACCCAAATCTCACAAATCATAACTTAATTCATCTCAGCTTAAGTCTAAGTATCTCATTAGCATACTTAGTTCGCTTAAACTAGTGCTCTGATACCAACTTGTAACACCCCAAAACAGGGGTTAACAAAAACTTCCATAAAACGGAAGAGTGGTACACATTACTAAAGTAAAAGTATACCTAATTAACATTACATAACCATTAATACAAGATTTAGTTAATTATAACTACTATTGGACCCCTAGCTTGCCTGATCTCCACTATGGAAATCATATTACAAAAAGTGTTGGGAAGTTCTACTTTAAATCTTCAAATCTTTAACTCTCCAACAATGATCCCATGCTCACAACCCCAGTCTAAACCTTCTTGTGTCCGGAACCACTAATATCTGTAACACATAAAACACATAACAAGTGTTAGGCTTTTAAAGCCTAAGTGAGGTTTACACATAGCACATAGAGCATAATCATAGCATGTAGGAATAACAATTCGATACATTCACAAATTGAATTCCATGGAGAAGGTCCATATCGCTACCCAGTTACATCATAATTGAAGATATACCTTGATCGATACCCCACGGTATTGTCACAAGGCATAACACAACGAAAAACCCCACGGTATCCGAAGGTATGAATCAATTACACTTACCCCACGGTGTGTAAGAATATATCCTCCAATGCCTACTAGGTGCTCCTCCAATTATGTGAATACCAATTATGTTAATCCAAATAATATTCAAGTGCATTCAACGCATAGCAATGGTCCAACCATTTAACATGATCAATACTACTTCCATGTAGTTCATGTACATCCATATGTAATAAATCATATTCTAAATAATATCAAGCATATTTAGCACTTTAACAATGGTCCAACCATTTATCATAAACAATACTACTTCCATGTAGTTCACATACATCCACATGTATTAATTCACTTTCTATATTATTTCAATAATAAACCACCATGTTTACAATTCAAGAATAAGTCCATTTTGACTATTAAGCCATCAATTCTCCATTAAGACATCTATTAAGCCATCATAGTCAAACCTTTAACACCAACATTTAACATAGTATACTAAGTAATAAACACAAATTATCCACATAACTTACTTGAACTCTTCTTGTTTCCTTCTCAACCATTAAGAGCTTATTCATCAAGATTTCTCATTCACCATACCCAAAATCAAGATAAAGAATGGTAGATAAGTATAATACAATCAATTAGATACAAGTTACTCACCTCAACTCTTCAATTGGTGTAACCCTAACTTGAAGACTTGAACTTAATTTCTCCAACAAGAAGATGAATAATGCAAGCCCTAATTGAAGTTTAGTTGATAAGATTCATATAACACTTACTTGAATTAGACTAGGATTAAGAGATGAAATTACCTTAGATTAGATGAAGGAAATTCGTCTGAGAAATATGGAGCAGAAGTGAAATTCGGTTTTGAGAGTTCTAATAAGAAAAGATAGATGACTAAGGGTAAAGAGGTGGGTTTAACCCCCTTTTGGCACGTCAGGAATTCGGCGCCGATCACCCGCGCCGATGCATCGGCGCCAAACCATCGGCGCCGGGTTCTGTTTGCTACACTTCTCAACTTCCACTGATTTAGCCGTAACTTCTTCGTTAGAACTCCGTTTTTGCTCCGGAAAGAACCGTTGGACTCGTATTCAAATTACCCATCCAACTAATCCATAAAATCTAATATTTAACTTTATCATCTATTTTTCATTTATTTCCTTAAGGAATAAACTTACTGATTTCTATCGGAAGTTCTCAAATAATAAATGACAATCACGGAAATTACTTAGGAAATCAATTATAATCTAAGAAGTCAAAATATAAAGAAATATTAGGACTATTTTTACGCACAAGGATTTTTCGGGTGTTACACTTTTGTTATCGGAATGTTCAGCGCTCTTCTCCCCCTCTTTCTCATGATTGGGGGAGGAATGAGTAGACTCAGCGTTGGTGTTATCTCTGTCTTCTGGGCCAGAGATTTTCACACAACCTTCAAGCTTTGCTATTCTGTCTTCTAGGCCAGAAATAGCAGGCGTGATTTTCTTCAGCTCTGTGCGATCCGCCGCTGTAAAAGATTCCAAAAAAGGGGGAGGGGCAGGAGCAGGAGCTGGATTATTTGGCTTGTTGACCAGCGTCTCGATCATCGTCTTCATAGAACCAACGTCGGTCTTTACAGAGCCCAAGTCGGTCTTGACCGCTGACATATCACCCTCGAGTTTTCCAACCGATGTCTTCAGCGTTGTTACTTCGCTGGACACGGTCGAAACTGAGTTTTTGAGGCTGGTGTAGTCAGTGTAGATGTCAGAGAGCACCTTGGAAAAATCGTTGAGCGTCTTATCAAGGCCCTTAATGTCATATGTGGAAGCCTTCTTCTCCACCACCGTAGTCAGCTTCGTTAGATTCTCTCCAGCGTTTGTTACAGTTGTAGAGTTGTTGGAGATTGTGGTGGTGAGATCGGTCAGCTTAGTTTCCACGGACTTCAGAGACTCGTTGATGTCTCCCAAATTAGGACCTGTAACACATAAGTACTCGTGAACAAAGGAAAGCTCAGAAGTTTCAGGTTTAGTTACAGTGTATATGGGTTGATTTGTACCTGCAGGAGGATTGACGAAATCGTCAAAGTTTCGGATTCCTGAGAAATGTTCCATGTCTTCCTCAAAAGTTCGGTGAGGTATGGTGATCTCCGCAGGTCCTGTCTTCATCCTTCGTTGAGAAGCGTCAGCGGTGGCTTCTGGAATGATGGCATCTCCAGTGTTAGCTGGAGGAGTGTCCAAAGAAGTGGAGGGAGGAGCGAAGGATAAGAATGGGGTTCAGGTTGCGAGTTCAGCGTTGGATTCGCTGAGAACTACTTCATTAGTCTTTTGAGAGACTGAAGAAGGTTGGGTAGATTCCAAGTTTCTAACCTCAGCGTTTGGATACGCTAAAGTCTGGATTGGAGGGATGGCTTGAACGGGTGTGGCAGAGCGTACCACGGAACTTTCCTTCAGCTCGTCAGAATAAGCTGAGGAGTCTTCAGCATGGAATTGCTGGGGTTGCTCCTTGGTTTTCTTGATCCTTTTAGAATCAAGTTGGGTGTGAGAGGGTTTCCTTTTCTTAGAAGGAGAGGATTGTGTGGCCGGGGTATCAGCGATGGGTATTGTCGCTGAAGGAGCCACAGAAAGCGGAGAATTTAGAAGAGTGAGAAGAGTAGAGAGACGTACCTCGTTAGCGACAGGTTTGAAATCGAGCACCTAAGGGCCAACCTGAGAAAGTTTCAGGTCACCCTCTTCAGGATAGCTGTCCTTCAGGCCATATTGGAAGATGGCGCTGATGAATCTTGGGTAAGGAACCCATGATGGTCGGTCAGCGGCAGAATCCACGCGTTGTACTATGTCATCATATATAATAGAGGCCCAGTCAATGTTTAGACCTTTCAGCAGTGCGTATCCAATAGCTTGCGTAGGTTGTGCGGCTTGATCAGAAGAGCCGGACTTCGCTGTCATGCAAGTGATCAGGTGAGCGAAGATGAAATTCATCTCGCTGGGCATTTTGGACTTCTTTATCAGCGTCAGCTTCTTCTCGGGCTTCTTGTCCCTTCCAATGTCCCAGATGTAACCCATTGTGTCGAGAAAAGCAATGATGGCATCTTTGTCAGCTTGCTTCTTATGGTCAGGGAATGGAAAGAAGGGTTTTTCTTTGGTGGCATTGGGAAAGTTCAGGGCTTTTCGTATGATAGCGGGGGTTATCTTAATTGTACCATACTCAGTATCGCTGAGTATGCAATCGATGGTTTTGGATGCATCTTTGGCGGAGGGTAGCTGAGTGTGTCTGGCAGAGTACCAGAACTGGGATAGTAGTAGCTGACTTGCGGGAGGTGTGATGGTCAGGGCTGTTGAAATGCAGCAGTGTTTCAGGAAATTCACAGCATCATCCAGATGTGTGACTTGCTTTCGAGGAGGAAACTCGAGAAGCGCAGAGAGGTTGTTGACCTTAGTCCAATCTAGTTGATCCAACTTGAACTTAACCTGAGGGGCTTTGATGATGTCCACTTCCTCAGAGTCAGCGGAGATGGACTCAGCGGTAACATTGATCTTTGAAGATGCCATTTCTCTGTATTATCAGTTCAACCAAAGATGTTAACAAATAAGAATTGTCTTAGTATGGAAAGAATTTCCATTAAGATTGTTCGAATTTTGTCCATTTCATTCAGACATAAATGTCTTAATGAAGATTAGGGTTTTTCATGATTTTGAAACGAAATGTAAAACCCATAAATTCTTGTATTCCAGTTTCAAAAAAAAACTGGATACGAATGAAGAACAAGTTTAAGATTTAGATTTAAAACTTGAAGAACAACCATGAAATGGTTGTGTTCATAAAACCATGAAAGAAAATGATTTTATTTTTAATTTCTTTTGTTTGATCTTGTTTAAAACAATGATAAGATCAGAAACAAGTTATCTGCATTTGAAAAATAAGAACATATTAACCTTGAAGTTTTGATGAAGAAGATGATGAACAGTTCTTTGAAGATTTGAGAGCACAAATGCAACAGTAATTTCTTTCTTGTGGAGGAAGAATGTTCGCGTAAAAGACAAATATAAACCAAGAGTTGTTTATATAGGGAGTTTTAGAGAGAGAAAACCTTGAGCGGGAAAAGGTTTTCATCATGACACGGACACGTGTTTGCATTTGATTGGAAGTTTGAGCGAAACGTGCAAACGTGTGTCAGAAAGAAATCGTGCCTGGTGTTATCCGTTGCAATGACGTCACAACTGTCCTTTCACATTCTTTTAGGATGTCTCTGAGGTTTTGAAAAACTCAGGGACTCTTTTGAAAAACATGAAGCACTGAATAGAAGATATCAGTGAAGGTTTTAAGAACTTTCAAAATATCGCTGTTAAGGAAGAGATATTCAGCGATGCATTTGTTTTTGAAATCTTGCATTTTCATGCGTTTGTCAGAGAGATAAAACATACCTGGATATCAGTTTAACCAAGTTTATTCAGAGAGAAGATGATTGAATAGGTTATACGAGTTGATTTTATCCTTTTGCTGATTAATGTGAACCGCTGAAGATTTTACCCTTCAAAGTTCAGCATTCCAAGCTCGCTGATGAGAAAGTTGAATCTTGTCTCATCAAGAGGTTTGGTAAATAAATCAGCTAACTGATAATCAATTGGGATAAAATGAAGTTCTATATCACCATTCATCACATGATCTCTGATAAAATGATATCTGATTTCTATGTGTTTTGTCTTTGAGTGTAGCACTGGATTGTTTGCTATAGCGATGGCACTTGTGCTGTCGCAATAGATTGGAATTTTGGAGAGCTGAAGATCATAGTCTAGTAGCTGATTTCTCATCCACAAGACTTGAGAACAACAGCTTCCAGCGGCTACATATTCAGCTTCAGCTGTGGAAGTGGACACTGAGTTTTGCTTCTTACTTGTCCAACTTACCAGCTTTCCACCCAGGAGCTGACATCCTCCCGTGGTGCTTTTCCTATCCATTTTGCAACCTGCAAAATCACTGTCTGAATAGGCGGTTAGATCGAATCCTGAGTCTTTGGGATACCAAAGGCCTAGATTCGCTGTACCCTTAAGATATCGAAAGATTCGCTTTACAGCTTTCATATGAGATATCTTAGGTTCAGCTTGATATCGTGCACACAAGCATGTTGCAAACATAATATCGGGTCGGCTAGCTGTAAGATACAATAGTGAGCCGATCATCCCACGGTACAGCGTGACATTGACAGGAACACCTTTTGTGTCCTTATCAAGTGTCAGCGGAGGTGCCATAGGGGTTTTCATAGCTGAACTTTCAGTTAAGTCGAATTTCTTCAGCATATCTTTAACATATTTTCCCTGATTAATGAAAGTTCCTTTTTCAGTTTGCTTAATCTGAAGACCAAGGAAATATGTTAGTTCACCCATCATGCTCATTTTATACTCATCTTTCATTCTATCAGCGAAACGAGTACAAAGATCAGGGTTAGTAGAACCAAATATAATGTCATCAACATATATTTGAACTAAAATGATATGACCTTTCACTTTTCTAAAAAATAGAGTTTTGTCAATCTTACCTCTCTCAAATTGTTCAATATGGAGATAAGTAGAGAGAGTATCATACCATGCACGAGGAGCTTGCTTTAAGCCATAAAGTGCCTTGTCCAGTTTATAAACATAACCTGGACGCTTAGGATCTGAGAATCCTGGAGGTTGTTCCACATACACTTCTTCATTCAGCTTTCCATTCAGAAACGCTGACTTAACATCCATCTGATGTACAGTGAAGTTTTTGTGTACAACATATGCTAAGAAAAGACGAATAGATTCGAGTCTTGCTACTAGAGCAAAAGTTTCGTCATAATCTATGCTTTCCTCTTGTCTGTATCCCTGAGCAACAAGACGAGCTTAGTTGCGAGTTACAGTACCATGTTCGTCCAACTTGTTTTGATAGACCCATTTAGTGCCTATCACCGTTTTGTCAGTTGGTCTACGAACGAGTTTCTAAACTTTGTTTCTTTCGAATTCAGTCAGCTCTTCTTGCATAGCGCTGACCCAGTTTGGATCTCTGAGGGCATCATCTATTTTCTTTGGTTCAGTTAGAGAAATAAAGTTAACAAATAAACAAATATTACCTGCACTTCTACGAGTCTGAATACCAGCTTTGGGATCACCAAGAATTTGATCGATTGGGTGATTTACAGTCCATCGCTGAGCCGGAGCATACGTCGCTGATTCAGTCTGAACTGGAGAAACTGAAGACGAGGCTTCAGCTACTCCTGGATTATCAGCTAAGAGAGGAATGTTTGCATTTGTCAATTCATTCACTGATTGCTGAGAAATAGACGGAACTATCTTCTCCTTTGGATCAACTGCAGGTATAGTGTTTATAGGCACAGCTGAGACCCAAGATGTTTCAGCTTCACTATTCTGCATATCTGGAATGATAGGAGGACCATCATTTTCTACGGTGTGAGCATGAGGAGTGGGAACTTCTTCTGAATCACCAAGATGAGAAAACATCCATTGATTCAGTTCTTCAGTATCAGCGGACGGTTTAGAGTTCGCTGAACGGGATTCATCAAACGTGACGTGAATAGTTTCTTCTACAGTTTGTCTTCTACGGTTGAAGACTCTGAAGGCTTTGGAGACTGAGGAGTATCCAAGAAAGATTCCATCATCAGCCTTAGGATCAAACTTTCCAAGGGCATCTCTGTTGTTCAGTATGAAACACTGACATCCAAAGATGTGAAGAAAGCTGATTGAAGGCTTTCTCCCATGAAAGAGTTCATAGGCTGTCTTTTTGAATCGTTTTGCGTAAAGCAAGCAGTGTTGACAGCTTCTGCCCAAAACTGAGTAGGCAGGTGAGAATCGCTGAGCATTGAACGTGCAGCTTCAATAATTGTTCTATTTCGTCTTTCAGCGACTCCATTTTGTTGCGGTGTTCTCACTGACGAAAAGTTGTGAGAAATACCCTTACTCTCAAGGAAGGAATCAAGAGAACTGTTTTTGAATTCAGTTCCATGATCACTCCTTATTGAGCGAACAGTCATATTGTTCAGAGTTTCCATCTTCCGAACAAAGGTGATGAGTTCTTCAGGGGTGTCACTCTTAGAACGGAAAAACATTACCCATGTGTAACGAGAGAATTCATCAACTATGACCAGCGTATATTTCTTTCCATCGATGGATTGTTTGTTAACGGGGCCAAACAAATCCATATGGAGTAGTTGTAGAGGAGATGACACTGAGGAGACTTGCTTTGACTTGAAGCTTGCCTTGGTCTGCTTCCCTTTTTCACACGCTGAACATAAAGACTCTTTGGCGTATGAATGCTGAGGTAGACCAGTGACTAACTCTTTGGAGGAAAGAGTATTCAGTGTCTTGAAATTTAGATGTGAGAGCCTCTTGTGCCATAGCCAGTTAACATCAGAAGATGCCTTTGAGAAGAAACAGGAGTTCTCAGTGGTTCTTGAGTCCATGTTTATTACATGTCGCAAAGCTGACTGATGCTCCTTTTTGTGGTTCTCCTTTTTGTCAGAGACAAAGCAGGATTCCTTAGTGAAAATCACTTTGTTATCCATGTCGCAAAGCTGACTGATGCTCAGAAGATTATGCTTCAGCCCTTCAACATATGCGACTCTTCTGAAGGAGGTTGTACCATTTGAAAGTACACCATACCCTCGGGTGTGTCCTTTTCCATTTCCACCGAAAGTCACAGAGGGACCCTTCTCTTCCTTGTATTCAGCGAGCAGGTTTTTCTTACCAGTCATATGTCTAGAGCATCCGCTATCGAGATACCAGATACCCTTCTTAACCTGCAATACAAAGGAAGATTAGTTTTTCTTAGGTACCCACTTAACCATGTATACACGTTTGTCAGTGGAAGTAGTTGGAATGGAAGGTTCAGCGGTCTTCGCAGCATTTGAAGATTCAGCTTTGTCTTTCTTCACTTTGATTAATTTCTTAACCTCAGTGGTAGGAGTCACCTTGACCTGATTTGCATCGGTGTTGGTCCTCTTTGCCTTGGGGGCAATCTTCACCTTAGCTATTTTTTCAGCTTTGGTGGCCGTGGGGAACTTACTAGCAATATGATCGGTAATGCCACAGTGATAACATTTCCTATAACTAAAAATAGTTCTAGGACCACTTGTATGCTGAGCTTTTAATTTTGAATTAGAAGTGCCAGCACCAAGTAAGCTATTTGCTTTAGAAATGGGACGAACATTCAGTTCTTCAGATTTCTTACCAAGGACATCCACTCTGAGTCTAGGAGTAGATCGCTGAATAGATCCAGAGATCAGCTTTCTAGATCCAGAGGGGTTGGTCACTGAGGCTTTAGAAGCATTCAGCTTTGGTACTAAAGTACCCTTCTGAGGATTTTGATAAATAACAATTCCTTTACCTTTGTCTTTAGAGACAGAGGTAGGTTTTGAATAAACCATTTTCTCCTTACCTTTTGAGGAGGTAGGAGTTTCCTCAGGGATTGGTGTAATGGACGAGGAGCACTGAGATGATGAAGTGTCAGTGACTGAGGATACGAACATTCCAAATTTAAGCATTGAACGTTCAGTGGTTGGTTTTGTAGTATCATATTTATAACCCAGACCACGTTTATCACTCAGAGGAATCTGAGCCTTAATTATCCAAGTGATCTTTGTTGAAGAATTACACCATCCTTCAACAGTAGCTTGTTCAGCTTTTAATGCAGCGATAGCTTCTGCTCGTTCGATTTTGACTAGCTGATTTAAATAGACTTGATCTTTAAAATCATCTTCAATTTTAGAAAGCTTTTCTATTTGAAGGTGGCAGTTTTTAAGCTTTTCAGTGAGATCAAGATTTTGGTTTTCAACCACAGTTTTGCCGTTCATGGCTTCGTATAAACTTCTAGTCAAGAGATCGATTTTACGGAGACTATCAACTTCATCAATATTTGCAATATAGGTAAAGAAAGAAGGTGATACCTGAATGGCAGATGTTGAAGTGGAGGGAATGTCTGAACTTTCTTCCTCTTCTTCAATCTTGGCCATGAGACATTGATTTGCTTCATCATCTTCAGAGTCAGATGATGATGCTTCTTCATCAGAAGCAGCCCAATCATAGTCAGCCATCAGGCCTTTTCCTTTCTTCTTAAAACTTTTCAGCTTTGCATACTTCTCCTTCAGCTTTGAGTATTTGTCATCTTTATTCCTTGGAACAAAGTTTTTCTTTGAGAAAGCTGAAGGTCTCATGACTTTCTTTGACCTGCACTCATTAGCGAAATTACCTGTCTTTTCGCAGTTGAAACAAGTAGCAGTAGCCTTATCAACAAAAGCTGATGATTTAGGCTTGTCAGTTATGGAAAGAGGTTTGTTCTTTCTAAACATTTTTTTCTTGGCGAATCTCCTGAACTTTTTAGTTAGGAGAGCCAAGGATTCATCATCATCTGAAGAATCAGAGTCTGATGACCATTCAGAGTTACTTTCTAACTCTGTGATAGTGACCGAGGGTCGCTGAGTAGAAGGTTCTTCTGAGATTAAAGCAACAGGAGTGCTTTTGGAATCTTTTACAAGATTCTTCTTAAGATGGCTAGATTGCTCATGATTCAGCAATGTACCATATAAGGTTGAAAGGGTCATTGATTTAAGATCCTTTGACAGCTTGAGACACATGGAATAATTGTCCCAGCTTTCAAGTAAACATTCTAGAAACTTTGTCAGCACTTCAAAGCTAGAATATTCCTTACCAACAGTTTTTAGATCTATAATTAAACAATTAAAACGTTGGTGAACTTCAGAGAGAGTTTCATTCTTACCAGAAATGAAGCTTTCGTATTGTCTTACCAGGTTGATATTTCTTGAGTCCTGGACTTCAGACGTTCCTTCATACTGAACACATATTGTGTCCCACATGGCTTTTGATGACTTCAGGTTCATGACGGAATGGTAGACTTCGTCAGGAAGGGCCATGAAAGTATGGATCTGGCTTTTGTATCTATAGACACTTTCTTCTTATCTTCATCGGTCCACATGTGTATTTCCTTTGGAATCAGCCTTTCTGGAATAGCAGCTCTAGTTGCAGTGGCTGGAACTAAAGGATCAATTGTTACAGGGATGTGTGG
Organism: Saussurea involucrata; assembly: GCA_033807775.1. Classification (NCBI taxonomy): domain Eukaryota; kingdom Viridiplantae; phylum Streptophyta; class Magnoliopsida; order Asterales; family Asteraceae; genus Saussurea; species Saussurea involucrata. Next base: position 66,476,057 of record CM066325.1, read on the forward strand.
GCCGTTTTCAAGATAGTAAGTCATAGTAGGGTCTACACCTTCTAAGAAGAGTGTCATCCTATTTTTCCACAAGTTGAAGTTGTCTCTGGAAAATCTAGGGGGTTTTGCAAGAGAACCATTGTCTATATAATGTGTGTTTGTGTTGGCCATTTTTAGATAATAGCAAGGAAGAGAAATATCTTAGATTAGATCTTGTTTATGAGATTAAACAAATCCGCTCTGATACCACTTGTTGGTCCCGAAGGCCTATACAAGTTTGTAGAAGGGGGGGGGGTTGAATACAAACACACAGATTTTACTTTTCTAAATTGTTTATTGATAAATCATTAACAATTTACAGCTTGTTGCGGAGACAAGATTAAGGATAAACCTAAATCTAAACAAGTTGGAACACTATGGTTTCTTGCACTAAGAAAGATAAGGAAATTACTAATAATAACCTATCTTGAGATAAAAGATATGAACTTGTCCAGAGTTAGCAAGTTACTTCAAAATGAAGTGAGTTCATCTCTTTATATACTGCATGCATTTAATGCAAGTCAGTATATACTTTACACGTGTTATCAGCTGGTTGGTTGTATGTCATTGACCTTTGTTGACAACCTTAGTAGCCGTATGGATGAACAGTATAGTATCAGAGTGGTTGTACGATTTCAGACAGTCGGAGGTTCTTTTCTGACATTTCGTACGGAGTCGTGCAAGGGTGGTTAAGACAAAAGTACTTTGTACGGAGGACTTCATGATCAGCTTTCGTTGATTCAGCGATTATCATTTACTATTCAGCAGATGATAAAGTTCAGCGATAGCTGAAGTCTTGTACTTGATACTTCACGTTGAGTGGACAAATCTGAGTCTTCGCTGATCCGCATCAGTTCATTAGGAGACTTGTCGCCGGTTCTTGAGCTTAATCTTCGACTTCAGCGTAGAACCTTTGTTGACGTGAAACTTGTCTTCAGGGATCATAAGTAAACAACTAACTTATCAGCGATCATCATAATGACTGAACAGACTCAGAGCATTAATGATGAACAGTGTTCGCTGAATGTTTAACTTAAAAGAGCGAGAGTTCCTATCAGCGGTACTGTAAGATCTTAGTACTTATCAGCGATAGTGAAACTCTGATACATATTGTTTACTTACAATTTTCACTAAGTATATAAGAGAGGGTCATTATCAAATCACTGAGGGTTTGGATCAATAGCATCTCCTCTTCATGAGTAGGGTCTGGTCCTTCTGTTTCAGTATTATGAGTTTGGTTGAACATAGCTTGAATATTGTCTTGTAATCTTCCCATTTCTGCCATTAGATCAGCCCTGGTAATGAAATCCGTACTATTTTGTTGGGTTCTGCCTCCGGCTCGACCTCCAGCTCTACCTCCAGTTCTACCCCCGACTCTGCCCCCCGTTCTGCCTCCCCTATCCCCGGTTCCTACTGACGGATTAGTTATGTTTGGATTTCTTCCTCCTCCTCGATTCGAATTTCTTGTACCGCTGGCCATTCTGTGGATTTAAACAGGGTTAATATACACATAAGCATATACGCCATATAACAAGGTATTCCAGTTCAGACATGTACCTGTAAGATCACAATTACACTGGCCAGGTGTAGTGTGAAATTACCTTACATGATGTTCGTTCTACCTTTTATACTTAGTATCCCGAGGTTCTACAATAATAGGGACATCCTACTTCACATGCAGTTTAAGTCTAGGTACAGATACTAATACCTAAATCCCTTAAACTAAGGCTCTGATACCATTTGTAACGACCCCATATCCCATGTACACAACATATCACACAATATAACATAAATAGATATAACAAACGAACTTCACATTACATGTACGGTCCAGTAGTCTCTTACAATTGAAAGAAAACCATATGTAACCCAAATACTGTACTATTTACATGCATAACATTTAATGTTGCAATACAACTGCTAAACAAGTCAAAAGCTTCATCTTAAAGTCCTTCTCTCTATCCATCCACCGGTTACTCTACTTACTTGCCCTTACTTGATCCACCACCTGGAATACATATTTTTAAAACAAAATGAGGGTTAGACCTGATGGTCTAAGTGAGAAACCCCTGTTAGTTTAAAAACCATTTATATAAACTTTGATCATATCAATCACGCAACTCAATCATATACATCCAAATAAACTCACATATATTATGCTTCCCCTTTTCATTACTTCTGGCCATATTAGTGGTAGCAAGCCAACTAATAATATACAACGCTGCACAACATCTACAGCCAAACAACGCTATACAGGTTCTATAGCCAATCACACCGGTCTTAAACCCGGCCAACGTATTATAACACATTTATAATACACATGTAAATATAATATCTCACTATATTATAATTCACATACGAGCACATAATTATCAACAGTTTCACTGCCAACTCCACACATGTATGTATTCCAGTTAAAAGTGTTTTCAAAGCAAAACTCACCTGTTTTGGTTATTTCACACGTTCGTAAGCTTCTTTCAAAACGATCCTATCCCTTACCACGATTCCACGGAATCTGAAACAAGTTAAGATACACAAATTGCTTTACTAACCAAATACGTAAAGCCTAACGATTTCCCATCCTCAACTGTTCCATTACACACTGTATTTAACTCACTACCGGGACTACACAGGGTACCGGGACTTATACATTACCGGGACTCTTAGTACCGGGAGTTCCTATACCGGAAGTTCATAATACCGGAACTCTCCACTACCGGAAGTCTGTTATACCTGGAGTCAACTCTACCGGGAATTCACACTACCGGGATTCCACACTACCGGGAGTCCATATTACCGGGACTCCACCGGAAGTTGATTATACCGGGATTTCACCGGGAGTTGATTATACCGGGATTTCACCGGGAGTCCTCAAGAACACAGTCGGTTCTATCTACCCAGAAATCGATTGGAATCCATTCAAGACGTGAAATTAGATACTCTAAACCGAAAGATATCTTCTATTCATAATTACAAACACAATATGTAAAGGACTTACCTCCAAATTACTTCTTAACTCGATAAATTGAAGCCCTACTCGTACGGTTTCCTCTTTCGCTTTCTTTCGCCTTCAGAACTCCCGCACACATACACACTCTTTCTATAACTGGATAAAGATACACCTGATAGCCTAAGGTGTATATCAAAAAATCAATTTGTACCTTCTAGACCTTCAACTTCTCATTAATGACCCAAACACCCTTAACTTATATTTTATCCCAAACTTACCCTGAACATCATAAATTATTGTTAAATTATCTAACGGACTTACCCTGGGTATTACAACTGGGTCCATGTCTGTTTCAATATTCATCCCCAAAGAACGAGAATGAATAGATTGTGTGGTTACCTGGATAACTGACTCGGTTTGTGTTAGCTCCGATCTTTCTATTAATAGAAGTATTGAAAAATAGGCTAAGTATAGAAGTCATCGACAGAGGCTCTGCCGAGTAGCCGAGTAACCAAGAAGACAGAAGTCTCCGACAGAGGCTCTGTCGGGTTAGCCAAGAAGATCGAAGTGAAGAAGCAACAGAAGACTCTTCTAAGCGGACAAGGCTACAGAGCTTCTATCGTACTTGACAGAGCCTCTATGGTAAAAAGAAGATCTACGCAAAAGATCTATACAAGGACAATCGTACTTCACACGATTTCTGCAATTCGAAGGTTCTGAAGATCACTCGTACAAAGGCGTGACCTGACAACTCCACGTGTCAAACTCTGATAGGTTTCAGTCTAAAGCAGAATACAGGGCATTTAATGAACGTTGTATCTGTAACAGTTCCAGAATAGTGTTTTGTACCTTCCAGCAACTGTTCCAAGCAGTGTCTTTTTACCTACCATCGTTAGTATCTAGATCTTGTCCCCTTTAGAAGTAGTATAAATAGAAGGTTCATGTGAGCTCTTCTATTAAGCTTTACACAACACACACACCTTTAGAGCAGTTTCTTGTCAAACATTTCGGTGTTCTAGGTGTTCTTATTATATCAAATACAGTGAATCATTGAGCTATTTATCTGGGTTATTTACACTTCATATATCTGATATTGTGTGTTATTCTACCTCATTATATATGTTAGTTCGTTAAAACGCTTCCGCATTATATATTGTTTGAACTAATTAGATAGAATCATCATTGTTAAGCAAAACAGGAACCAACAATTGGTATCAGAGCCGTTCTTGATTTTCTATATCAAGAGATCCTCACTTACAATGATTTTTGGTAGAAACTTGGACTTTTAACCTATTTTCATATCTTTCAAAACAACATCTGTTTTTCTGCCATTCTCGATTTGTTTCGACTTTGGTAAACTTACAGAATCTGTTTCTTCGGTTAAATCTCCATTTTAGTGCATTGTTCAAAGGTTACTGTTCATACCCTATTTTTCTTGATTTCTCAAACCCTTTCAAAATGATTAGAAACATCCACTTCATTCTCTGAAAGTTTACTGTTCATACCCTATTTTTCTTGATTTCTCAAACCCTTTCAAAATGACAAACACAAACAACTTCTTCACCGCTGGTTCTTTAACCAAGCCACCCACACTACTCAGAGATGAGTACCCTCAATGGAAGATACGAATGATTCACTTCTTCGAGGGTACTGACAAAGAACTCATGCACTATATCAACAATCCTCCTTTCGTACCAATGACCACAATACCCCGTGTACCTGGCACAGACGACACTCCAGAAATCCCTGCACACGATAAACCAAAGACCAAGGAAAAATGGTCAGACCCTGACTGGGCAAAATATGAAGTTGCTCAGAAGACTAAGAGACTTCTGATAATGGCCATACCCAATGACCTTTTCCAATCCTTAGATGCATGTGAATCTGCATACGATCTGTGGAAAGAACTGGAAAAACAACTGGAGGGTGGGGCCAAAACTCAGAAGAACCGTAGAGCCCAATGCATCAACGAGTACTAGGCATTCAAAGCTCTACCGACAGAACTTCTGCAGACAACATATGATCGGTTCAACTCTCTAATCAACAAATGCAAGTAGTTTAGAATCCACAGAACTTCTGAGGAGAACAATGTCATGTTCTTAAAGAGTCTCAATAATGAATGGCTCCAGTTGTCAATGTCTCTGCAAACAAATCAGGACTTAGACTCCTGGACTCTGTCAGATCTCTATGGAACATTGGCAGTTCAAGAGCCTCAAATCGCACAAGCAAAAGCACAAATCAGTGCACCTCTTGCGCTGGTCGGTAAGACCACAGAAGCTATAGAGAAGCCGAAGGAGAAAGCTGCAGAGGAAAAGAAGGAAAGGAAAAAGAAGATCTTGATCGTTGATAGTGAAGATGAGGAGGTGGTGGAAGAAGAAGAGACATCAATGGTCTCTATTGCTAAATCGTTAGCCCTTTTGACAAGGGAATTCAGCAGAGGTTACCAGAAGAAGTCTGGTAATGAACGCTACGGAAGAGATGATCGAGGAAGAGAAGGGTCAAATGAAAGGAACGACAGAAACAACGACCAACAGAGGTCGACCGACAGAGGTGGTGACCGGCAGAGGTCAGACGATAAAGTTGGGAACACTCCATAGAACCAAGTATGTTACAACTGTGGTAAGCCAGGCCACTACGCCAATGATTGTAGAACTAAAAGAGGTGGTGACCGACAGAGGTCAAACGACAGAGCTGGCAACGGTTCCCAGAACCAAGGATGTTTTAACTGTGGCAAGTCAGGTCATTATGCCGCTGACTACAGGAGCAAATCAAACCGCCCACAAAGGGACTCTGCTTACTACAAAAAGAAAGCGGAGTTTTATGCTCAAAAGTCGCTAATGGTGAATCAGGAGAACTGGCTGTCAGACGAATCATCTGATGAAGGCGACAAAAACGCCTTGTTTTGTGGAATGGCAGAGGTCAGCTCATCCGACTCCGATAGTGAGGTATCTACTTCTGACTCTAACTCTAGTCAAGCAGAAGCTGATTTGCTCAAACTAAACATTGAATACACAAAACTTAAAAAGACCTGCGAAAGTATTCAAAAGAAGTTTACCTTCTTTGAGAGAGAAGCTAGACTTCTCACTCAAGAAAAGGCTAAAATCTTTCAAGAAAAGGAAGAAATTGAAACAAATTGGAATAAACACCTAAATCCTTTGAAAGAAAAGATTTCAGAACTTAACTCTGCATTAAAAACAAAATCTAAAGAACTAGTGGACGTTGAGACCGACAGAATGAACATTCTAGCTCTTAAACATTATTTATAAAAGGAAAGAGAAGTCCTCTGTATATATTTACTTAGAAGAGATCTTTTAATTAAGAAATACCAAGATGCACAGAAGGTGTACGAGAAAATTAACACACAAATAGGGAGACGGGGAATTGGCTTCTGTGATATAGATCCATACACCGAAAAAAAAAGAAACAAATCTCTGGCATCTCTATTTCTCACTGGAAGTACAAGAAAACCTGGTTTTCCAAATCTACTCTCTGTTAGCAAAAGACGAAAAGTCTCTGGGGAACCTCACATAAGGAAACCTCTGAAGAGGACAAATGTGTGATTTGAAAACACAGATTTGTCACCTTCAATCTCTGTCAAAAATGAATCCAAACCTAAGAAATATCTGAAAACTAAAGATCAGATAGGAATCTTCATGTTTGGTAAACCCGAGACTCAAACACAGGTTGCCTTTGTCTACATGATAAACTCTAAAAAGAAATTATCGGCAGAGGCTCCTGAGTTCAAGCCTAACGTTTCAGATGAAAAAGAGTTGATAGAAATTGGGAAAAACAACTTTTTCGAAAACTTATGTACACCTCCTGTCGATCAAAATCTCTCTGAAGAAACCTTATCAGATACTTCTGTTGACTTAGAAGATAGTCCCTTAGAACAGGAAGAAAGTGAGTATGACACATGCTCTGAAAGTCCAGCCTGTGTCGAAAGAGAACTAAGTAACTCAACCTCTGTATATGAGGATGATTCATCCTCTGACGAATCTGAGACTGACTCTAAGTCAGAGATAGGACCTTGTGACACAGAGGATTTTAAACTACCTTCTGAAGTTCTTAACAGAACTATTCCTCCCAATGAGAAAATCACAAGAGTTCCTATCTGTCCAGACTTTTTGGACATGTGTATACAAGCCAAAACCTCTATTGAGCTTGAGAAAATTAAACAACAAAAGGCTCCGTGTTCTCAAAATCCAACAAGTTCAAAGATTTTAAAATCCTTAAGGCATATTAAAGAAAAACTAACATGGCAACAGAAGGGTAAATGGGCTAAAAATGACAAATCTTTTTCTTCTGTGACAGTGAAACCTGCAGAGGTTCACCACATAAGGGGCTCACAGAAGGCTGCTCTCAACAAAGGATTTTGCAAACAACAAACTAGCCTACATAGGTCTTCTTGTAATAGGAATTCAAACGTTAGGATAGAATGTAATGCCTTTGTGCCCCCATTTAATGTTTTCAATGAAAAGTTCAAGCAAATATGTTCGCACATTCATTATTGTCATTGTTTTGATCTCATGTATCGATTAAATCAACACTTCTCAAGTCCACACTGTTTCCTCTCTACACCCAAAAAGAACACTAAAAATGGTTCTTCAAAAGAAGCTAAAACAAAATCCAAGAATGCTAAGGCAAACTTGAAGACCCCTAACAAAGCTGGACCCATTTGGATATGGGTACCTAAAACTCTCTGATTGTCTGCAGAAGAAGTATGTGCCAATCTGGTATCTTGACTCCGGATGCTCGAGGCACATGACTGGCGACAGAGGTCTACTATCCTCCTACAAAGATAAACTCGATGGAGGATCTGTGACCTTTGGTGACAACAAAAAGGGGTATATAAAAGGCTACTGAGTCATTAAGAAGGAGAAAATAACCGTATGCAAAGTTGCATATGTGGATGGCCTTAAACACAATCTTCTCAGTGTTAGCCAACTCTGCGATACGGGTTTCGACGTAATGTTCAAAAGAACATTCTGCTCTCTACAAGGTGAGGACACAGGAGTAGAACTTCTGCGAGCCAAACGAAGAGGTGATTTATACCTCATGAACTTCAGTGCCAAGAACAAGGAAGACAAGCTCTGCCTTGTTGCCTGTAAAAGCAAAGAAGCCTGGTTGTGGCATAACAGGTTCTGTCATTTAAACTTTCATACTCTAGATAAGCTTGTTAAACTTGATTTAGTTAAAGGTCTGCCAAATGCCAAGTTTAATAAAGATCATTTGTGCTCTGCCTGCAAAATGGGAAAACTCAAAAGAGCTTCCCATTAAGGCAAAACTGATATATCTTGCACTAGGCCTCTGTACATGCTTCATGTCGACCTCTGCGGTCCAATCGCTACACAGAGCCTAGGTGGCAAGAAATATATACTTGTTTTGATCGACGAATACTCAAGATTTACATGGGTTGAATTTGTCAAAAAGAAATCAGATGTTCCAAACATTCTGATAAATTTAATGAAAATAATCCAAGTTCTGTATTAGTGCAGGATTCAGAAACTAAGAAGCGACAATGGCATAGAGTTCAAAAACTCTGTCATTGAAACCTATCTTACAGAAGAAGGCATATCACAGAACTTCTCTGCTGCATGCACCCCACAACAAAATGGCGTGGTTGAACGAAAGAACCGCACGCTTGTGGAGGCTGCAAGAACTATGCTGACAGCATGTGGATTACCAATGTCTTTTTGGGCAGAAGCAATATCAACCGCATGCTACACCCAAAATCGATCAACCATTGTAAAGAGGCACATCAAGACACCTTATCATTTGATCAACAAAAGGCGACCAAACATCAAATTCTTTCATGTATATGGATACAAGTGCTTTGTCTTAAATGATAGAGATGCAAGAGGAAAGTTTGTGGTGAAAGCAGATGAAGGAAAGTTCATAGGATACTCTGCCACTTCAAAAGCTTACAGAGTGTACCTTCTGAAGTCTCGATCCATCGTAGAAAGCATCAATGTATCTTTCGACGATTCCTTTCAAAAGACTTCTGAACAAATCAGTTCAGAACTCGGTCTACAAAAGGAATCCTCTGGCATCTCAAAGTAAAGAGAAGAAGACTTAAATCTTCTATTTGAAGAGATGTTCCATGATGATATTGATCCCTCTGCTGGAGACGTCAGAGCCTCTGGAGAAACATCTTCTGTAAACCAGACTGAGTCAGGTATCTCTCTAACTGGTCCATTAAATACTTCACCCTCTTCTGTAAATCATACAGATGCACATGCTGAAGGGGAGCGAACAGAAGCTGAAGATAGCACAACCAAGGACTCAACCACAGAGGCTCCTGAAATACCTACTCCAGCGACTACAGAGGAATCAATACCAAAGGAAAACGAAGACTCAGTTGAAGAACCAAGCATAAGCACAGAAGAACCATCAATAACAGAGGTTGCACCAGAACCGCAGTGTGCAACCACAGAAGTTATTCTTGATGACTCAAATGACCATCTTCCAAGAACAACCCAGTGGACGAAAAGCCATCCTCCAAGTCTTATAATTGGCGACCCTTCTGAAAAGGTCAAGACAAGATCAGCCACTGCTAATTTTTGTTTCTTTACAATTTTTATCAGTGTGATTGAGCCAAAAAGAATATTTGAAGCCCTAGATAATCCAAACTGGGTAGATGCTATGCAAGAAGAGCTTCTACAGTTTGAGAGAAACAAGGTATGGACCCTAGTACCTCTACCACGAGGGAAACAAGCAATAGGGACAAGATGGGTCTTCAGAAACAAGAAAGAGGAGGATGGGGTGGTCATTAGAAACAAAGCAATATTGGAGGCCAAGGGATATCGTCAAGAAGAAGGCATCGATTGTGATGAAACCTTTGCCCCTGTCGCACGGCTCGAGGTTATAAGAATATTTTTAGCCTTTGCAGCCCACATAGGTTTTAAAGTATTTCAAATGGATGTAAAATCGGCCTTTCTGAATGGCGAAATCCAAGAAGAAGTATATGTCCAGCAGTCACCAGGGTTTGAAAGCTTCAAGTACCCAAAATACGTGTATTACCTTGACAAAGCTCTGTATGGACTGAAACAGGCTCCAAGAGCATGGTACGAAAGGCTTTCAACCTTTCTTCTCGATAACAATTTCGAAAAACTCATGCAGAGTGAGTTTGAAATGAGTATGATGGGAGAATTAACTTTCTTCCTCGGACTCCAAGTAAAACAATCATCAGAGGGAATTTTTATAAATCAAGCAAAATATGTCTCTGACATACTTTCAAAATACAGTCTCTCTGATGCCTCTGTAATGAAGACCCCAATGGCCACTGGAAATAAATTATTCTCAGATCCAAATGGCACATCTGTAGAGTGCAAACTCTACAGAGGTATGATTGGGTCCCTTTTATACTTAACCGCAAGTAGACCTGACATAATGTATGCCACATGCCTCTGTGCAAGATATCAAGCTAACCCAAAGGAATCCCACTATATTGCTGTAAAGAGGATCTTCAGATACCTTAAAGGGATCAAAAATCTTGGACTCTGTATCCGAAGAACTCTGGTTTTGGTCTTAAGGCATACACAGATTCAGATTATGGAGGATTGCTGCTGCTAGCTATTGCTCTCAAGTTCTGTGGATGAAAACTCAGCTCAAGGACTATGGGTACAACATATACAAGATTCCTATCGTCTGTGATTCCAAAAGTGCCATAGCAATCTCTGCCAATCCATTACAGCACTCAAAAACAAAGCATATCGATATTCGTTATCACTTTCTGAAGCATCATGTTGAATATGGCACAATCGAAATGCTTTTTTGTCCACTGAATACCAGCTTGCAGACTTATTCACCAAGGCACTAGATGAGAAAAGATTCCTTTTCTTGGTGGGTAAGTTGGGAAAGATTAACATGACTTGAACCCTCTGTAAGTATGATTTGATCTTCTTGTACATATGTATATATTTAAACTCTTCTGTATGTAAATTCTTAATAATCAAAAGTTCTGTAACCAACAAAGCTTCTGTGGGATTGCTCAGACTATGACAATCTCCACAGAACCTCTGATAACTTTGACCTATGTTCTGTGCACAACTTATCTCATTTGATCCAAGCATAGGTCAATGGGGAGCAGAAGGAGATCTTGAACTGATCTACAGAGGTTGATCATTCAAAGGGGAGCCAAAGAAGAGATATGATCAACCATATCTACAGAAGTCACGTATTTTTACCGAACAAAAAAGAACCAAAAGTGAGTAACTCGTACAAATCCTTTTTGAAAACAATTTTCTAGGACACAAATTTCAAAATACGTCCTATAAACACTGTTTAAGACACTCCAAACAAGAAAAGATCAAAAAGATTTTTGAGCCTTCCGTTATGGGAAATTTAAGGTCATAGAGCTTCTGCTGAGCTCAACAGAACCTCTGTAAGCCGGATCCTCTAGAACTGCAAATTTCATACGGAAACTCTGTCGATCAACCATAAATGTCTACTTTAAGGATTTGTACGTACAAATGCACACACAAGGATACTGAAAGAAAGTCTTATGCGCAAAGAGCTCACTCCACAAAAGAGTCTCTGTCGCCCAAACTAGACACTCTAAGAGTGTTTCTCGAACAAAATCCATTTCCAAAACAGTTTTCCAGGACACAAATTTCCAAATATGTCCTAAAAACAGCGTTTAACACAATGAAAACGTTGGATGATCAAAAAGTTCTCTAAATTTTTAGTTATGAGAAATTTTCACTCTCAGAGCCTCTGCTGGCCTCGATAGAGCCTCAAAGCCTCTGTGAATGAAAATTTTGTACTAAAGATCTATCGATCCTCTCCAATGATCTTTCAAATGTTTTTGGTAAAGGTACAAGCATCAAAGGAGACAAAAAGACAAGTTTCAGATCACAGAGCTCACTCCACCACAGAGCCTCTGTTGAGTCTGACACTTGGCCTTTTATGGATATTCTGTAAAAGAACGGGTTATCTACTGCGCGTGACAGTCTTCTGAAAGTAGAAAAGCTCATGATCCAAGCATTAATGGGCCGCACACGCCATCTAATTGTGCTCTGACATTAATGATGTGGCATCTTTTGATTGGACGTATGTGGCACCCGTTCTCCTGGAAAGTTGAACCAGCCGTATGTACTAAATTACGGATCCCAAATTTTATTCACGTTCACATATTTACCCTTTCAGATTCTACCATCTCTTCAGTATAAAACCAAACTTACCACTACCTCTAAACGTTTACGAACTTACTCTCTTCATCTTCTCCGACGAACCTTGCAAAAACCTGCAACTTCCAGTTTCTACTATATTTCTTCAAGATTGATCCAATGGCTTACACCTCCAACGGTCCAGGGAACTCTCCATCTCATTCCGAGAACTCCCAAAACCAAGAAATCGCCAGAAACCTAGAACAAGACCACTCCGGCGATGAAGCAGATTTTGCTCCGACTACCCATCTTCTAAACTTCATTGCCCATGAACACTTTGAATGTGTTCTTCCTTTGAAACCAAACAACTACTACTTGGTTCCCTCAAAAATGCTTTTGGGGAAGCACATGCCATCCTTCTTCACATTTTGAAAAACCATTACTTTTACCCCCTGTTATCCAAAACTGTCAATAAAATCCCTGCCAGATATCTCAATCAATTCTGGAAAAGCAGCAGATTTGACCACGCAGATAGACAAATCAAGGGCTACATCTCCAAACCAGACAAATCCGAGCACCTTGAACTTAAGTTCAACAGAACCATGTTCTCACTTGAGTTCATTCTACCTACCAGAGGTCTTCTTGGAATAAAGAAGTACGCAGAGGAACCTACAGACGAATAGATCTGCCGTTTTGTGGAAATGTTGGGGTATAACACAACCCTAAGAAAAAGAAATGATTTCAGAAGAAATCGATTACCCCCTCTGTGGAATACTCTTTTCTCTATTCTTAATAGGTGCCTAACAGGGAAGGTGGGTAGTCCAGACCAAACTTCTCACCAAATCTTGACCATAATATACGGGGTATATTATGATCTACCTCTGGACTACTCCACCATCATGATGCAAGAAATGGTCAACACCATTGACATAAGGATCTCCTCTCAGAAGGCCAAGGGACGGTCTAAAGATGCTCTACCTCCTCTGCAATATCAACGTATTCTGGGTGTACTACTAGTGCCTATGCTTCGTTTACAAAAATGGCCAATGGAGGGACCAACGGCTAGAATGTATCCCCTGAACAAAAACACCCCAACAGAGCACGAAGATGAATACCCATTCTGCAGACCTCTGCCAAAGAAACTTCTGGGATACGCTACATACAAGACCCTTAAGTTAGAATACATACGCGATTATAGGACTCCAGAACCGAGTCCAGTGACACCCCCGCGTCTAGGTGCCCCATTAGGAACTAGGGTTGTAGATAGGATGTCAGATGAGCAATGGGCTGCAGCTTTGGCCAAACATCAGCTTGTACAGGCCAACTTTCAAGCTCAGAGGGAAGCGATTCTCTCCCCTTCAACAAAGATCAAAACCTCTGCCACCACTCCCAAGAAAAAGAAGAAGAAAGCACACAAGAGAAAAACGACAGAGGGAACCTCTACCATTGCTGCTGAAGCTCAACAATCTCCACCACACGAAACCGTGGTTGGATCCTCTGCACCTCCCCCTCTTCCAAAAGAAAAGAAGAAAAGAAAACATAAGTCTTCTGAGGAGGGTGCCCCCAAACCAAAGAAAAGGAGGAGCAAGAAGAAATCCAAGAAACCCCACACTCCTCTGCAATCCATCGCAGAGGAAGCAGATATGGTCGAACAAACCCAAGACCAACCTCTGCAATCACCCTCACCCATCAATTCAGCAGAAGATCAGGGTGATTTTTCTATCTTCCTACAACAACCTGGGATCGCACACTATTTAGACCCCTCTGGATGGACTGCAGAAGCTCTATCTCATCATTCAACATAAGCTACAAACTTCAGAATCTCTTCTGACTTGGATGATGATGACCAAATCCCACAGAATAATCAGTCTAAGACTCCGGAAGTTCTACAGAACCCCTTCACCCAACCTGGTTTTCATGTTCTACGAGCAAGTCCAGAGGATTTGGCTAAAACCACCATCAAAACCCCACCATTCATAGTCTCCGAGGTGGACTCTGATGAAGAAGATGATCAGGCAGAAGAAGGACTTCTACATCCCCACGTACGACAATTAATTGGCTCACATCCAATGTATGACTCTTTACGCACTGGTGCAGAAGCCACTACAGAAGTTAAGGTAGAACCCCCTAGCCATAGGGTAGCTACAGAGGTTGAGACTATAGACGGAGAAGAAGTGGTTGGAATAGTAGAGCAACATAACCCCAACCAAATCCCAGTGCAACCCACATTTCTATTACCGCCAGTCTAGTGGCAGAAGGTAATATTGAACAAGAGCAGCACGGCTCGACCCCAACCCAAACCGACCGGGCAGACGAAATTCCTTCCACATCTGTGCCACTTATATCTGGGGAAACCATTCCAGGGGAGTCCTCTCAAAAGGACTTACCCTTAGTTCGTGGTCCATCACCCCATACCACAATCGTCAACCTTACAGAGGAATTTGTTTCCTCTGCCACGCACACTACTTTAGGTCCAAACATCTCTTCAGAGGAGCTTAGAGTGCACAAAGACGAAGAGACTCTAGACAAGTCTTCGAGTCAACCTAAGGAAAATCTTATACCCACCTCTGGAGTGGATCACGACAATGTCTTTACCAGAACTTCTGTAGAGTCTGAGGCACAAGATGCCTCAGCTCAAGGATCAGAGGGAAATCCTTCCGCCCCCAACATACAAACAAGGGCGAAAGAAGGTGTCCAAGGAACAGGGACTCACTCTGGGAACGAATGTATTCCCCCAGAGGTTACACCAAGTCCACATGTATCAAGGGATGAGTTCCAAACCCTTGTCACCTCTGTGGACACCACATTGAAAGAGTTGAAAAGATCTTTTGATTCTTTTACAGAAGTTACTTCGTGGGCCTTTACTGATATGAACCACAAAATAGATAACCTGTCCACAGAGGTGAAAAATGCCTTAGCCCAGAAGAGAACAACTGCTGATACCTCTGCTGCATCTGCTGCCACTAAATTCGAGAAAGCCGCCACCTCTGCATTCAAAACCTCTATCAAACTCTTCCTTGAAACGATGAATGCCAAATCCTCCACCTCTAAGGGCCTTACCCCTGAAGACCTAAAGAAGGCATTAGAGGAAGTTCAAGAGCAAACTATGCAACAAACTCTGGCCATGAAGCCTTCTGACTATATAACCAGAGCTCAGCTGACAGAGCTTGGGCAAGGAATACTGGATCAAATGACAGAATTCATCCGAGCCTTCACTGCTGCCAACGCAAACTATGTCAAAGAATTCAAGACAAGTGTGGGCAAAATGCGCTTCAAGACAGAAGCAGAGGACCATACCCTTCTTAGCCTCTGTGACGATCTATGCGCCAAGATGATAGCCGCAGGGGCAGTACCGCCTAAGAAACCAGAGGCTTCGTGCAGAGTAGAGGGTACTAAAGAAAAAGGTCAGGATGACTCTGATGATGACTCTGACGATTCATCAGATCATCCTGAGGGGGAGAATCAAAGGGAAAAACCAAGGGAGAAAGCTGCAAGCAGAGGTCTACCAGAAACACCTGTATCCGCAGAACCCCTGAACCAAGTCCCCCTAACAACTCAAACCCAAGGAGGAAACCAGCAACAAACCACAGAGGCTACAACCACCTCTGTGGAAACCCCTCAAGAAACCCCAATCCAAACCCAAGTACCTGAAATCCCTGCAGATCAACATAAGACCACAGAGGAAATACCCACCTCTGTGGAAACAACATCTGTATTCGGAGCAGATGTCCCAACCCGTGAAGAATTCCAAATTCTAACAACCTCCGAAGAAGATCAACCATCCCAATCACCAAAACCAAAATCACAAGAAGAACTCCCCTCTCCAACACAAAAAACACCAGAAGCTGCAACAACAAAACCCCCATCTCCCACACACAAAACCCGAACCCAAACCATTGCTCACGAAGTAAAACATCTGAGCAAATCCACAGAAGCCTCACCAACAAAAACCACATCACCAACAAAGTCCTCAGAAACACATGTGCCAAAACCTACAGAGGCAACCCCCAAAACTACAGAGTTACCCTCAGAAATCCAAAAGACAAAACCTACAGAGGCAACCCCATCTCTACAAGAAGATCTGCAGCCGAAGGCAAAAGACAAAGGCAAGGGGATAATGACAGTGGAACCCAAAAAGAAGAAGCCCAAGCATCAACCAGCAGAAAAATTGATGAAGAGCTCTTTCGATGCATATGTGACACCAAAGCCAGAACTAGAAGACTGGGCTTTCGGTGTTACACCTCTGTCAAATATACCTGTTCTAGATCCGAAGGCAAAAGTCACAGAGGATCGAGTGGCCCAAATCAAGAAGCGAATGGATGCTATGCGCAGACCCATGCCTCCACCCGGTGCTCCTCCACAACAAATGGAAGAAGTGGTGTACAGATATCTGTACAACAGAAGTGCCAGAGATATTCTGCCCACAACCATTCAAGATCCCCACTTCCAAGCTGACCTCGAGAACACCTTCACAAGAACAACACCCAAGCCAAAACATCAAGTCTTCTCAGAGTCCAAAATCGACAAAGTCGTATACTATAAGTTCTCTCAAACCAGAACAAACCTAAGGTTTCCTATAACATCTATAAGGTCAAAAGGGAGGACAAAAGCGTTACCCAATTCTCAGATGCTGATATGAGAAATCTAAGTCCCTACGACCCACCCGACCTTCTGCACTGGACCAAAGAAAACTACACAACAGATGAAAATCGAAGGGCATACATGGTGCTAAGGAAAGCCATGAGAGAGAAACTTCTGCTATACAACCTAGTCGACTTTCAATTAGGACGAGATCTCGGAGTGAGAAACTTGAATCTTCGACCACCAGAAGACGACTGCCCATCCTATGCCATACCAAACTCGATTATTACATCTCCAAGAGTTGGGCTAGTTTATCAAGATCCTGCTGGGAAGTCAAGATTGTTCGTAGAAATGGACTGTCAGAAGTATGCAACAACTACTTTGACAGATTTCAGAGCAGGCCTTGTGGAGCATAAAGGAACAGAGCTCATGAATCAATCTCTCGCAGATAGACTGATAGAGGTCATCGACCAAGTAATCAACTTTAGAAACCTCTACATCAGTTTCTATAATGAGCTCAGAGAATTAGGATTCGACAACAGAAGTTTCAACGACTTCAAAGATGCCAATGTCTGATATCCTCAAACAACCTCTGCAAATCTTTTCTTTCATAATGTACTCAAATGTAAGTGCCTCTGGCATATCTTATGTATGAAAGAAATGTAAAATCTTTTGAGGTATATTGTTTCACCTCTTGTTATGTACTTAGCCTAAAACTCTGCACTTTTCAATTTTTTATTTTTCAATACATAGGGGGAATTGTTAGCTCCAATCTTTCTGTTAATAGAAGTATTGAAAAATAGGCTAAGTGTAGAAGTCATCGACAGAGGCTCTGCCGGGTTAGCCAAGAAGACCGAAGTGAAGAATCAACAAAAGACTCTTCTAAGCGGACAAGGCCACAGAGCTTCTGTCATACTTGACAGAGCCTCTGTGGTAAAAAGAAGATCAACGCAAAAGATATATACAAGGACAATCGTACTTCACACGATTTCTGCCATTCGAAGGTTCTGAAGATCACTCGTACAAAGGCGTGACCTGAAAACTCCACGTGTCAAACTCTGATAGGTTTCAGCCTAAAGCAGAATACGGAGCATTTAATGAACGTTGTATCTGCAACAGTTCTAGAATAGTGTTGTGTACCTTCCATCAACTGTTCCAAGCAGTGACTTTTTACCTACCATCGTTAGTATCTAGATCTTGTCCCCTTTAGAAGTAGTATAAATAGAAGGTTCATGTGAGCTCTTCTATTAAGCTTTACACAACACACACACCTTTAGAGCAGTTTCTTGTCAAACCTTTCGGTGTTCTTGGTGTTCTTATTATATCAAATACAGTGAATCATTGAGCTATTTATCTGTGTTATTGACACTTCATATATCTGATATTGTGTGTTATTCTACCTCATTATATCTGTTAGTTCGTTAAAACGCTTCCGCATTATATATTGTTTGATCTAATTAGATAGCATCATCATTGTTAAGCAAAACATGAACCAACAATTTGGTAAGGACCAATTTATTCTTTTAAGTCCTGTCACATCCTCACCAAATTCTTTTCACTCCGAACTCATCTATCAAGCTAGACCCCTCACTGTTGTCTATAATTGTGATGTGTTTCTTGGGTGGGTCCTTCAGGTTCTAGATAGACCATAGAAACGATATAAGCCCTAACACACCTTTAATGAACCAAATAAAACATCAAAGTACACATTGAAGTACGAGTCATGAACTGATTTGTTCAGA
The DNA here is from genome assembly GCA_033807775.1 of Saussurea involucrata. Classification (NCBI taxonomy): domain Eukaryota; kingdom Viridiplantae; phylum Streptophyta; class Magnoliopsida; order Asterales; family Asteraceae; genus Saussurea; species Saussurea involucrata. The sequence goes on from CM066325.1 coordinate 66,494,455, forward strand.
AGTCAAAGCATTTAAGAGCGAGTCCTGATTTAAGATGATCAGAAGTCAAAAAATGAAGTTCGAGTTCTGATATGAGGTAATCAAAAGTCGTAAAAATCATTTGAAATATAGAATTTCAAGAGAAACAGGATCAAGCGCTGAACATAATGACTCATTAAGCACATTATGGTCAAAAATCAAACAATGAACAGAGATTTTAATTGTCAATAACAAGTCATAATTAATATGTCAGACAAGAATTGAATCATTTACAAGAAATAGCGAACTTGGAAAACAACTAGGAATTCAAACGAGTGTATTTCCATCGAAATAATTCAACAAATATATGAGACATGGAAATAACTAAATCAAGAAAATATTGGACGTGGCAATCATGGAAGTTGAAATCGAAGAATAACAAACACAAGTAAGTTATTCAGAATGCATTACCACGGTTCTTTGAATTCACTAAAAAATGCATTTATGTGACAAATACCTTATACTCCCCCTCAAATGTGGCATAACCTTTGAATGTTCGTCATGCGACGTGAATAATATGAATTAAAACGCACATGACATTCCTGCAAAATAGATTAGAAGGATTTTGGTATCCATCCTTTGATGGATCCTTGACGGTTAGATGCCCTATTATAGTGAGGATCGGGGATACTATAAGTACCATACCAATGCGATACATATTTATGGTCAACAAAATCATTCAAACCACATGCAAAACAACAAATACAATCATGAGAAAGTTGAAGCAACTGTTGAATTGAATAAAGTCTTAAAGGAAACATCACACTTTGTTCAACAGAAGTACGAGAATTGAAAAGAGGAGCATTGAAGAGAAGTTGAAAGCTCTTTGTTATCTATTTGAAGAGAGGAGCATTGATAGACAATCTCAACTTTCTCATCCTCACACTCATCAAGTTTTGCGTTTAAATCAGATATTTCGGCTCGAACGTCTTTAGGTGCTATAGAAAGGTTCGCGCACTTTTCTTTTAAGTTGGCGTTATCAGACTCAAGCTTTTCGGTGACCTTGATTTGAACATCTAGCTTTTCTTTTAAAGTGGTTGTTTCAAGCAAGTGTTCATTTGTGGTTTTCTTACTGGAATCTACTTTTTTAACAAGCAGATGCATCTGATCCATTAAAGCTTGATGGATAGGAATATATACCTGGCATGAATCTCCGAGATCTGGAGGATTGTTGTGTTTGCCCATTGCAAGAGCATCTCGAGAAGACATCTTAAATTGCACTTAGATGATCGTCAGACAGTATACGGTTCGATTCAAAAAACAGACAGTATCAAGAATACCCAAATATCCCCCTTGCGGGGTCTGGGGGTAGCGCCCCGAATTTTTTTTTAAACTGTGACTTCAGAAAGCTCCCGGATATGTAATCCGAGTGTGCTTTCCAGATAAGGAATCCGGATAATGGTGTCCGGATCGGAGGTGTCCGGATCCGGATGTGATTGTGAAGTGTCAGAACAAAACAAATGTTACCGGATAAATCGAGGTTACCGAATGAATATAACTGGAAAGAAAAAACTTACCGGAAAGATGGTGTCCAGATAGGTGATCTAACTGGATTGGGGATTCGGGAAGTGAAGTATCCGGTAATGTGAGCAAACCGGATATCGTATCCGGGAAGTGAAGTTTACCGGATAGGTGAGATCCGGAAAGTCGTAGTTACCGGGAATGAATGTGATCCGGAAACTGAATTACCCGGGAAGTAGCGACCGGATAGATAACGTCCGGATACTGGGGTAATCCGGGTAGGAATCGAGATACTTACCGGATAGTAGTTCAGACTTCCGGATAGAGCGGTTGGCGAGCAATTCGGATCTGCAAGTGATCTAGGGTTGCTTGATTTGGTTCCTGAAAGATGTGAATACTACCAAAACACAAAAACAAACAATCCCTAATCGATTTATAAGCAAAGTAACTGACTTTGATGAAAAAATATATGAATTTTCCAAGAATAGAGACTAAGAACTTAAGAACACAACTTTTCACAAAAATCACTCTAAAGATCAAATCACACTCTAAAACTTTGCAGAAACTCAACGAGATTAGTAGAAAGCGATTTTCATGAGTGGAATCTAACGATTTGGCAAAAATCACAAGAATGAATTTTCTAGACAAGTAACAGTCGATAAAAACTTACCAGGATACTTTTAAAACCTTGAATCGATCGATCTCTGTCTGCTCTGATACCAATTGTCGATCCCAGATTAGCACAATAACAATCAAATCAACAATCAATAGTAAGAACAATCCTTGATTTCAAGTTGTCATCCATCTATTTCATTCAAAGGGTTTAACATCGTTCAGAGAGTTTTACAATTAGGAATTATGAACGATTTAGGATGATTTCTCTCTCTTGCTTAAAACTCTCACAAACAAACTTTATATACCTAGGGCTTAAGCTTCAAGCCTATGGCCTATTAACGCACTAAGACGCATTTAACATCATTAAGGCTTTTACAAACAAACTAATTAGCCTATTAATTTCTTTATATCACTTTCTATTTTATAGGACATTTATGGTCCTAACACATTGCTACAGCATTTGTCCCACAATAATTAGTTTCACCATCTACTTTTCAGGAGGTCCTTCCGAACTCTCATCAGTGTACTATTGAATCTGGTTTTCAAAACAACACATTCCTGTGATTGTATCAGTTCCATCAAGAGTAACAAATGAAGCCTTCCAAGTATAAGCCTTCCAAGTATATTGTGTCACTCTTCCAAGCCGATTCCCATATCATTTAAGTTGATGTGTTCTAAGTGGTCCACTCCTGGATCCACTACACTTTAACACCTTGAGCGATGACCAACTTATCGAGGATAATCAATTTAGAAAACAAAGGTAACAAATGCCTTTGTTAGCAACTCTTCCAAGTATACCTTCCTTTGTCATCCAAATTGACGTGCATATCAATGGCTCATGCCTGAGTCCATGGCACTTTAAAACTTTCAAAGTGATCAAAACGTCAAGGAGTATATTGTTTTATAAAATTTAAGATGAAATGGTGGAACATCATTATTGAAATCACCTTTCTTTGATTTAGAACTTCACCCTTTTATCACACACCCAAGCTATTAAACTAGCTACTCATACTTGAAATTAAATGACAAGAAATGTAAATAACATAAAATAAAGACATAAATTAAATGATATAAATGTAAATGACAAGAAAATAAAATGCAATAATTAAAAGACAAGAGAGTAGTGCAGCAATGCTCAGGCAATGCTGCAGCAACTCATAAATAAAAACAAGAATATGAATAAGATGAAGAACATAAATTAAAATGTATGCATTAAATTAAAGATGAGATTGTTTCAAATCAGTTGTGACAACTGATCCCAAGAAGTCTACCAAACAACTAGAACTACCTCCCTATTTATACTAACTAGGAGATGATGTAAACTTGTAAATAACACAAAAGTTTGTACCAACTGTACTATTCAAGTACAAAAGGTATGCCACACCCATCCCTATATGGAAACTACTACAAGTTACTTAATTGTTGAAACTAGACAAAGCATTGATCTGCATTCTTCTTGTAAGATGGTTGGACAAAATGACTAAGTTGACCCCCAAAAGTTGTCTCCATCATCTTTCTTCATTCCAATGCAAATCTACAATGCTATAGCAATGGTCAGTGGCTGCACATAATTAAAATTCAAAATTAACCTACCTATTTAAGTAAAAGACAGGTAAATCACAAACTTAGCTCCATGAAACAAAGGGTGAAATTAAGTAAATAAAAATGACTCAAATGCTGGGATAAAATAAAATAATCTAACTAAAATAATAGAAAAAGGTACTTTATGCATTAAATAAATAATGATTATCGCACCCTCAAATTTAAAGTGTTGTTTGTCCCCAAACAACTAAAAGACCTATAAAGAGAAAATGACTCAATTTTGAAGTTTCTTGCAAGATCATGGCATTAAGTGCTCACATTATGTATATCATACCTCATGCAATTTATAGCCTTTCATAAATCTTTTACCATTCATTTAAAGCCTAAGTGTGTGTGTGTGTGAATCATAAGCTAGTACCAATCTTCTCTTTGTTAGACTCATCACATCCTACATTTAGAATCAATAGGGCTTTTTGGGGTCACTCTTTCGCATTTATTTTCTCACCAAGCCTTCTCTCAACAAAAATTTCCAATTTTGGCACTTTATGCTCTTTTCTTGTTGAGTTTTTATACATTGCCCCTATGGGACTATTTTGGTATCTTTTGCATCATATTTATCAGGATAGAGCTTTGCTCTTTTGTGTGATATTTTCATCCTTAAGGTGTAACCTTCCCACCCTCAAATTTATGATTTGCAAGGTCGTCATTGTAATCTTTGAAGTACAAAGGTGTATAAGAGCCTACAATTGGATTTTAGAACTTGAAAAGAAGGCCTAGATCATTCCCTAAATGTGTATAGGGTGTGTGAGTCAAGTTGTGTCCTAAGAAGAAAGTTGCTAGTTCTAACAAGAACACACAACTTAGGTAAATTCATGATTTTAAAGATTTATTATGGCTATAAATACAAAAAGCATGATATAACCAATGTGTCATATTGCAAAAAGAAATAAACCAAAAAATGATGAAATTATCCCAGACTCAAAACTAAAAATAAAGATGGAGACTAAGGAAGATGATTTGAACCTGTCCTACTCCCTAGGAGTAGGTTGTGAATCCTTCTCCTTTAATGTCTCTCCCAATGCTGTAGCATCCATTGCATTCTTTTCTGCTGCAGTTGGAGCCAATGCTGCAGCATCAGAGTACAACTCCTTTTCTTTCAGCAGGTTGTCCCTCTCTTTCCTCAGCTCCTCATTCTCCTTAACCAGCTTCCTGTTTTCAGCTTTTACATTGTTCAATCTGGTTAACACCTGTTTGATCCTCTCTCCAGCCCTGGATCCAGTTCCTTTTTGGACAGCCTTCAAATCAGCTTTCAACTCCTTCCTCAACCCATCCATTTTCTTTTCAAATGTGGTTCCTTGCTGCAGCAGAGTATCCATGATGCTGCTGTTTTGGGACAGAATGTCCTGCATCATCCCCACCATATCATCTTTGCTGGACTTCCCCTGCCTCAGCCTAATCACACTTTTCATGTCTATTGCCCACTTCTCCTCTCCTGGATCACATCTTCCTCATATTGAGGAATGCCACCTGCAGTAACAAATTTGGAGAGCAAACTAGGAAAGAAAAACTTTATGTTGTTTCTCTTTGCCCAGTACTAGATGCCCTTATACACAACATCCCCCACATTTATAGTTTTCCCAGACATCATGCAGTAAAGCAGAACAATCCTCTCACAATTTACTGAGCTATCATGAGTTGTTGGCCAAAGGGAACTTCTTATGAAGTTTATCCAAACACTAGCATCAGGCTGTAGGTTTGCAACCTTAAAAGTCCTTAACATGTAGTTTGGGTGCGGTTCCCATGAGGTACCAGGCTTTCCTACCACTTTCACCATATCATCTAATTGTTTTTGGGTGGCAGTCTTGGTGAGAGTGTCATAATCTGAGGAGGTGGGTGTAGTGAGGCCCAACATAGTGTTGATGGCCTCAGCAGTGATTGGAATGCCCACACCTCTCATAGTGATCACAGGGGTAGTGCAATAAGGGAACTCAGCATAAAATTCTCTTATAAGAGTCAAATTGTAAGACTCTTTTACCTCACATAATGTAGTCCACCCTTGCTTGTTGATGATGTTGCTGATGAACTCAAACTCTTCTATGCTTGCCTTATAAAATCCCTTGTCCATGAGAGTAATATTCTTCTTCTGTTTCTCATACAGATCTGTTGCCTCTTGTCTGCTGAACCCACCCAGTGGCTTATTGGGCCTGGGGATGAAGTGTGGCCTGGAAGTACCAACATCAGAATGTTGTTTGGATGCTCCAACATTGCCTTTCTTCTTTCTTTGTGGTTTGTTGGCAATGCTCTTTTGCCTTCCCTGCTTTCCCTTCTTCTTTGATGGTTCAGATCCTGCAGGGTTAGTTTTATCCATATTTCCAGAAGCTTTCCTATTCTTTGATGCAGGAGCATCCTTCCCACCAGAGTGGTCAGAGGGTTCCTTGGACTGGCCCTCATTTTCAGGGTCCTGATGATGTGGCGATGCTACAGCTCCATGAAACAAAGGGTGAAAATAAGTAAATAAAAATGACTCAAATGTTGGGATAAAATAAAATAATCTAACTAAAATATTAAGAAAAAGGTACTTTATGCATTAAATAAATAATGCATATCAGTACCCCTTTGTAATTTTGTACTAGGGGTTAACATGGTACGGTACCATGTTTTTTTTTTCTCAATACCGTGTACCAACCAATTATAATTGTTACGCAAAAATTTATACCGTGTACTAACCAACTCTAATTGGTACCAACTTACTTTGTAACAACTTTTTTCGGTTGGTACATGTTGGTACGGTTTTGTACCAACATCTCAAAAGCTTACAAAGTTTCCATAAACTAATAGTTGTAAAACAATAAAATGTCTGAGTTTAGGTCATTGAGTTTGAGGACCGAGTAAAAGTTTTAGTTATTTACTGTAATTTGTAAAGCAATATGTAACATCCTAATTTTTATCGCAATTGAAGAAAAGTGTTGAAATGGGTGAATCGGTAAAGGAAGAACAAAATATGAAGTATGGCTATAGTGCCATGTGGTTGTGACACGTGTCACAATAGCACCAATGGTACTAAGAGTTTGATCATCACGGCTATAGTGCCATGTGGTTTTGACATCTATCACAATAGCCCCAATGGTACCAAAAGTGTGGTAGTCGCGGCTATAGTGTCGTGTAGTTGTGACATATGTCACCGTAGCACCGACGTTACCGAGTATTGGGACGTCCCAATGAGTGTGCCAGAAAGTTATGACAATGACACGATAACTGGAATAATAGCATCCAATGTACCGAGAAAACGGTCAGTAAACGGTCGGGAAAATGATCGAGGAACGACCGGGAAAATGGTCGAGGAACGGTCGTGAAAACGGGCAAAAAGGGCTCTCGGTACCTTCTGGGCGAAAGTGTCATGCGAAAGTTACACTGGAACTTTAGCATGTCACTTTCACAGAAAAAATATCCCACGGTACAATCTGGGCGAAAGTGACATGCTAAAGTGACACTGTCACTTTCGCATGTCATTCTCGCGGGCGGGATGCAGTGCACAAAATCCGATTTTGAGCCTTATTCTTCATTTGGTTATGACATTCTCATATCAACTCTGATTTTGACGATTCCTTTTGCAATGGTTTTGTTTCTGAGAACTCTTCAAAGATAGATTTTGAGTGTTGAAGCTTATTGGAAGATTCAAGAGTGTTTTGTGGTGGTAAGATCCCCATCTTTCTCATTTTTAAGCTATGGTTTGATGTGTTCTTCGTTTTCTCTTCTCGCCTTTCCATTTTGTCTTAGGTTTTGGATATTTGGAGGTGAATGAAACACTTTGCAAGTTTTGGATCTAAAACTAGGAGGTGTTGCTTTTGATTTCAAGTTTTCACCAAGAAAACTCAAAGTTTGGGGGTAACCCCTAGATTTAGCCTAAATCTAGCAAGGTGAGTTCAAGTTGATTTGTGAAAACGTGTACATACCGAAAATGTCCTTTTTAGAGTATTTATATGTTGACGTGGTTATTATTAAGTGTTCGAATATTTGATGGGTCTTGCTATTTGAACTGATAAGATTTAATAAACCTTCTGAAACACCCATATTTGGGATTTTTGGGCTCTTAGACAAATAAATCATAAATGAATGTATTTTTGATGATTTATCTTATAAATGGAGATTAATTGGTAAAAATGCACTTAACTTATGTTTGGAAATATGCATAGTTTATGTTATGAGACGGTTTGAAAGTGTAAATGGTGTGAGTTATTTGGAAAAAGGGTTTGTCCCACCTCAATGTTGTGTTTTGGGCTATTCATGAATTTAGAGCATTTGTTTGCATAAACGTGGGTTGTTTATGTTTTATTACATTTATGACTTTTAATAAATGGTCATTCGATTGGTTGATCTTATGGCTCGGTTTTTGACTTATCGAGTCTTAGGGACATTTGTCCAGTTTTAATAGCTTAATGGGGAGCTTTGGGAGTAAGGTGCATTTATTGCACTTTATTTGGAGAATACATGTTTTGAGTGCGTGTGTCATTCAAATTGGAGTGATGTATTTTAGACTGTAATGCACTGGATCCATAGGCATATGAGTCACTTATATTTAAATACTGAGGAGTCTTGATATTCTCACTTTGGGAAATATGTCGTTTTGGCATTGTTGTTGTCCCAGTGTTGTGGAGATGAACCTTATTGGGTTGTACTCTAGGACCATGGGTTTTGTAGTTTGATATTCGAGCTCTTGTGCACGAGGGTTGAACATCTTGAGTTATATACTAAGGAGTTGAGACTCCTATCTTGAATGCTAGTGAGTATGCACTAAAGATCGAATGGGAACCTTGAGGTTGTAACTCCACTGGAGAACGAACATGCAATAAGATCGGGTATCCTTGAGTGTAGCTTAATAAAGCATGAAATAAAGGTACGGGGTCCTTGAGGTGCCACCCGTTGCGGGGCATGCAATAAAGGAATTGGGCTCTTGAGGTGTAGCTATTTATAGCAGGCAATAAAGTCTCAACTTGATGTGTAGCTTATTAGAGCAGGCAATAAAGTCACAATCTGAGGTGTAGTTCGATAACATAGATATGTGGCTTAACTTTATGTTCAGTCACGTTCAATGGAAGCGGGTCTCCCTCGTCACCGAAAGGTGATGTTTTGGTTATGGAGTTTTATCCATGATTTCGGTGTCGTTTGGTGTAAAGTTTTATACTCATGAATTGTATTTTGAATATTTTATCGTATCCGTGTTTACGAACGTCTCAGATGATAAAGTTTTAATTCGTGGTTTATATATTATGGGATTTGACTTTTGTTCACGTTTGGATGAGTTTTGGAGTTAAATTATGTCTTTACAGGGATGTTTCATATTGGGGTTTTCCTTACAAAACTTGAAGGTTTTGGGAAACGGGTTGCGTTCATATTTAGTGAATATTATTTATAAATATTGATCTAAATTGCATTGTTTCAATTTGATGATTTATTTATTTAATATGAAAACTTTTGAACTCAGTAGGCGTTAGCCTAACCTTTTTATTTGCCGGCATGTGCATCAGGTTCCGGTTGGGGTATGGTACTAGCGACACTGTGAAGTAATAAATGCTAGCTAGATGCACGAGAAGAGAGTAGCTATTGGGTGAAGTCTTCTGCACTTTGGGATTAGCAACTTATTTGCGTTTTAGTAACACCCAGCCTTATTTAGTGTTTGTATAAGACTTGGTTTATTATTTGTCGATGTTAAATCAAGAATTCAATTTGAGATATTTCGAGAATAGGTTTGTATAAAAAAAAATTCCTTTATTTGTTGTATTATGGAATTTTTTTTGATTAGTTGCCCTTTCCAAATTTGAGGATGTTACAAGTTGGTATCCGAGCTTAGGTTTGAGATATTTAGGTGTTGATTTCGGATACCTACACTCAAACTAGCGTTTTCTAAACGAATGAAAGTGATATTGTACAATTAGACACTTTAAGATAAGATATTTTGAGGTCGATAGAGTCATTAGAATCGGAATATAATGATGGTAGCAAGAATCTTCATGTATGGTACGTTCACAATTGCACCTGGCCAGTGTTACGGTGAACTTACATGATACATGTGTGTTCTTGAATCCCCTTTATGTGATGACCGATGGGATAGTGAATGAATTTTCTATGGAGTATTAGAAAAAGTTAATGTTTATAGCATTGTCATTTTGGGTGACAGTTAAGTATGATGATTACGTTAGCCGACCATTGTGGGTTCAGAGATGTTGGTTAAGATTGAACCATAGGCTTGTTAAATCATCATCATTTTGGAAATAAATTGTAAGGTTGACTGACTTTGTTGCGAGTTACCGCCATAAGATATTTGAGTTCTCCCATAGTTATTAATGTGACTAGTAGACTATGTGACCATGGTTCTAAGACTCGAGGTCTCAATCAAATTCATGCACAACATTTATTTTTATAAATACATTGCATAGTTTACCCCATATTTTGTGCGTCACTTATATCTTAAATGCTATTAATTTTCGAGAATGGTTGGGCATACACAAGCATGTAGCCCATGCTTTGGAATACATGGACTATTTTATTGCATATGAATTGCATATCAGTTTTATTGAAAGTTTTCTCCCTGTTTTGTCGGTATTATGAATTTTGAGAGTATGCTATTATGTAACTTTAAACTTGGAACAGAACCGAGTCATTCCATGCTTGCCCAAAATACAGACATGGATTGTGTTACAAGTTTTGAGAAATATATTGATGCATGTAAGTAGTGGGTTATGTTTTAAAATGCATGAAGTTACTTTATTTCATACGTATATTTGCAAGGTTTTATTGGAATTTTATTTCACGTCTTTTGTGACTCAAGGGTGGAATTTGAAATGCATAGGATTGCTTTATTTGTGTGTTGCGTTTAACGCTTTGTTAAGAATTTTATTCTTTTCAATTTTGTTGTTACAAGTGAATATTTTGATAGGGTTATGTTGAGTAATTTTCTATTGAGATATTGTGCGAACTATTTAATTGCATCGTATTTGCATACATATTTTATCTGTCTTTAAATTTGAAACTAACACAAATTATTTCATGTTTTAACCAAAGTGCATGCAGAGATCATTTTACCAGTTTTGAGAATAAATTGACGCATGCGAGTCTTGTTGGAGAATTTTATTATGTGTCGTTTGTGTTTAAAAAGGAAAAGTTTTGGAAGTTAAATGTCCTGTAATTTTTCCTTTGAGACTTTTACAAACGCGTTTTGTTGTACACTATTTTAATGCAGGAAAATTATTTTGCATGCATGCCATAAACAAATACATGCTAGGACAATAGCAGTTCATTTGAAAAGTTTGTTGTGCATACTTTTACATTTTCGTTATTAAATCGAATATTGATCAAGTAGCTTTCGAAATGGTTTTATATGCGTGGCAAGTGTGGCCACTTTGCACAACTACCTAGTAAGTGGTAGTAAATTTTACACGTACATACAATTGTTATAAGGATCTTCTGTTTAAAAAGTCTTATAAAATTGCGAACCGACGTATATGTTAAGTCATATACTTGAAAAACCTTGAACTCATTAGAGACATGAAATTAAACCCTTGGTAAAGCGTGAGGACTTAGAGAGCCTTGAGCATGGAAGTGTTGGATAGTCCAACTTGTGGTAGTGTTGTAATTTGGGCGCTTCAGTTATCAGGACGATATACTTTTAGATAACTGAAGTATTAGACTTATGAGATTTTCCGACAACTTTGGTAGTGAGCCGTTCGTTTCGACAATCCATGAGTGGAGGTTTGGACAATTATTGGCATAAGAGTTGTGTGGAACTATTGGGACACTGTGCTATCACCCATTGTCTAATGTTAGTAGACTCAATGAGTGAGCTTTGCGAGTGATATATTTGTTGTGGTTGGGATCATGTCGTGATATTAGGTGTCAACTTTTAGATTTGAGGCCAAGAACCATTGAAGTACCTAGAGTATTATAGTTGGATCCTAAGAGACATTCGCAGAATAAGTAATGACTTTAAGAAACTTAGTTTGTGGTAAACGGGTATAGTTGAATAAAGTTTACTTGTCTGGTAAGGATTTTTTGAGTAGATGATTGATACTTTGACGTATTATGGGAGTTGTTCAATCGATGAGTTTGAGAATAATCAACTCCTTATAGGATCTATTTGTATGTTCTAGACTCTAATGACAGTCCAATAGCAGGAACGATTGGATTAAGAATTTTGTGGATTTTTGGTAGTGATCGTATCCTTTGATAGTTGAAGTACGAATTTAGAGCTTGTAGATCTGAACCGAGCTACTTATTAGGAACTTTCGTCGAAAAAGGGATAGTGAGTCTTTTATGGTAGTGAATATTGGGAAACTTAATGAAAACGTCAAGGTGGATCCCAAGTGGAAATTTAATATTGAGGAGACTTCGATTTATAAAGGTTAAACTATTGATGAGTTAGTTAGCCCTTCTCTAGAAGGGAATAAGTCTGGTTGAAGTTGGGTGAGCTTTTGCGAAAACACAATGAAATGTTGAATGCAAAAGAGAAGAGCATTACATTTGATAGAGGTTGTTAAGAAATTTCAAGAGTGAATTCATTTTGAGCAGCAGTGGTGGATTTGAATAGTTGAGGTCAATAGCTACCCTTGAGGAAGTAAGAGTCTCTTAAGGTTGGGAGACAACTGAAATCATGTGGTTGGAATCTACTCTAGTAAGGTTCGATGTTCACCCTAGTATGAGTATAACGTATCGAAATGGATATTGGATGTAATAGTTAGCATGATAATCGACATGGAAATCTCGATATGGATGTTTCGACGGGAAGTTACCGAGTTTCAGATTGAGATTGAAGTGAATTAGAGAAACTTTCTTGGTAAGGGAGATGGTTGTTTGTGAAGGTGACATTATTTGAGGCTTATAACATTAGAATGTTACCCTTTTCGAATGGGTAGATGACAAGACAATTATTGGACTTGTGCTCCATGTTGTATGATGTTTTTATACAATCTCATGTTCCTCACACAGTTTGAGTGTTGTGTGGGAAATAGAATTACATGACATCGATGTTCGGGGGATTTCTATTGTCAAAGTTTAACTGTTGCAAGAAAGGACCGAACTACTTCTGGGAACCGAGGGAATCCAATAAATGGTGTGTAGTATTAAATTGTTTTGTGTAGGAACTAGATTTCGAGGACAAAATCCCTTTTAAGGTTGGGAGGATTTTAACATCCTGATGTTTATCCCAATTGAAGAAAAGTGTTGAACTAGGTGAATCGGTAAAGGAAGAACCAAATATGGAGTATCGATATAGTGCCATGTGGTTGTGACACTTGACAGAATAACACAAATGGTACTAAGAGTATGGTCGTCTTGGCTATAGGGCCATGTGGTTGTGACATCTGTCACAATAGCACCAATGGCACTAAAAGTGTGGTAGTCCCAGCTATAGTGCCATGCAGTTGTGACATATGTCACAGTAGCGTCGGCGTTACCGAGTGTTGGGTCATCCCAACGAGTGTGTTAGGAAGTTATGACAATGAGACGATAATTGGAAGAAACGTAACGAAAAACCGGTCGGTAAACAGTCGGGAAATCTGTCGAGGAACGACCGGGAAAAACAGTTGAGAAATGGTCACGAACACGGGCAAAAAGGGCTCTCGATACAATATGGGCGAAAGTGACATGAGAAACTGACATGCGAAAGTGACATTCTCACTTTCGCATGTCACTCTCGCGGGCGAAATGCAGTGCATATAATCTGATTTTGAGCCTCATTCTTCATTTGATCATAAATTTCTCATCTCAACTTCGATTTTGACGCTTCCTTTTTCTATGGTTTAGCTTTTGAGAGCTCCTCAATGATAGATTATGAGCGTTGAAGTTTATTGGAATATTCAAGAGTATTTTGTGGTGGTAAGCTCCTCATGTCTCTCATTTTTCAAGCTAGGGTTTGAAAGTGTTGGCTCTAAAAGTTAGGAGGTGTTGCTTGTAGATTCAAGTTTTCACCAAGAAAACTCTAAGTTTGGGGGTAAAACCTAGATTTAGCCAAAATCTAGCAATGTGGGTTCAAGTTGATTTGTGAAAACGTTGTACATGCCAAAAATGTCCCTTTTAGAGTAGTTATGTATTTTCGTGGTTATTATCAAATGTTCGAATCTTTGATGGGTCTTGCTATTTGAACTAATAAGATATTATAAACCTTGTTAAACGCCCATATTTGGGATTTTTGGGCACTTAGACAAATAAATCATAAATGAATGTATTTTGATGATTTATCTTATAATTGGAGATTAATTGGTAAAAATGCACTTTTAACGTATGTTTGGAAATATGCATAGTTTATGTTATGAGAAGGTTTGAAAGTGTAAATGGTGTGAGTTCCTTTGGAAAAAGGGTTTTTCCCAACCCCATATTGTGTTTTGGGTTATTCATGAATTTAGAGCATGTGTTTGCATAAACGTGGGTTGTTTACGTTTTATTACATTTGTGACTTTTAATAAAAGGTCATTCGATTGGTTGAGTTTATGGCTCGATTTTTGACTTTATCGGATCTTGGGGACATTTGTTCGGTTTTAATAGCTTAATGGGGAGCTTTGGGTGTAAGTTGCATTTATTGCTCTTTATTGGAGAATACATGTATTGAGTGCTTGTGTCATTCAAATAGCCATGTATTTTAGACTGTAATGCACTGGATCCATAGGCATATGAGTCAGTCCTATTTAAATAGTGAGGAGTCTTGATATTCTCACTTTGGGAAATATGTGCGTTGTTGTTGTCCCGGTGTTGTGGAGATGAACCTTATTTGGTTGTAGTCCGGCACCACAGGTTTTGTACTTTGATGTTCTAAATCTTGTGTACGAGGGTTAAACATCTTGATTTATCAAGTAAGGAGTTGAGACTCTGTTAGCTTCAATCTTCCTAATCATAGAAATACTTAGAAGTAGTGAAAAATAGGCTAAGTATAGAAAAGCCTCTCACAGAGGCTCTGCCACTTCTTACAGAAGATCAAGTCCAGAAAGCCACAGAAGCTACAGAGGTAATCACAGAACCTCTGTAGTGCGCAAGAAGAAGATCAACTCGGAAACAAGTGGACTGCTCCACAGAAGGTCAGACCATAGAACATCTGTAATGCCTTACAGAGCCTCTGTGGTCTGCTATGAAGACTTGGAAGATATTACTGGATACGTTCATCAACTTGCATGGAAAAGTACTGTCAAAACACGTGTCAAGCTCTGAGTGGACTCAATAGGGCATGGTACAAAATAGACGTCTGCGCCATTTAATGCATTTACCAATAGTACATCTGCTCCATTAAATGCGCATGGCTCAAACAACTGCTCACACCATCCAGTCCACTGTTCACACCATCCAGTTTACTAATCATGCCGTAAAAGGAACAGTGACCAACTTCATAGTCTTCTAAGAGTAGTATAAAAGGAAGTGTCATGTTGAGATCTTCCTAACGACGAATAGACAAGGAATCACTAATACTCTCAAACTTTATTGTCAAATATCTGAGTGTTATATTCTCACACACCAACAGTTCTTAATCTGTTCTTCGTGTTGTTATTATATATAGAATAACAGTAACTGTTCAAGAAATCCTTTTCATTCTTTACTGTTTTCTTTATATATGTGCGTTCTAATATCTATCAAACATATCTGTTAGTTTAATACGCTTCCGCATCAAACTCTAAACTCAACTAATAGACTGTTAATCTTGATTAAGCGTATCTGGGTTCCAACAATTGGTATCAGAGCCTTCCTTGATTTTCAATATCAAGTGATCCACTTATCAAGACTCTTGATAGATATTATTGAGATTTAAAATTGTGTCTGGAAACTGCTTAAACCCAGAAAATCTTCAAGCTCATCGAAGTAACTCTTTAGTCATACTTTCTTTCTAAAATCTTCAAATGACAAATACAAATAATTTCTTTACTACTGGTTCTCTCACTAAACCTCCTACTCTCCTTCGAGATGAGTATCCTCAGTGGAAAATAAGAATGGTCCATTTTTTCGAGGGTACTGAAAAAAATCAAGTACAATATCTGTACAATCCTCCTCCTATTCCCATGACAGTGGTACCTCGTATACCTGCTACTGCTGAATCTGCCGAAATCCCCGAACATCAAAAACCAAAGCCAAAAGGGGAGTGGTCAACCGAAGATAAAGCAGAAGATGAAGTTGCTCAGAAAACCAAGAGGACATTAATTATGGCAATACCCAACGAACTCTTTCAATCCTTGGATTCATGTGAAACAGCACATGATCTGTGGAAAGAACTGGAAAGACAGTTGGAAGGAGGTGCTAAAACACAAAAAAACCGAAGAGCACAGTACATCAATGAATATCATGCATTCAAAGCCTCTGCAACAGAATCTCTGCAAACAACATACGACAGATTCAACTCTCTAATCAACCAATGCAGAAAATCAGGCATTGACAGAACTTCTGAAGAAAACAATGTCATGTTTTTAAAAAGTCTAAATGAAGAATGGCTCCAGCTGTCTATGTCCCTACAGACAAATCAGGATCTAGACACCTGGACTCTCTCTGATCTTTACGGAACATTAGCCGCACAAGAACCTCAGATAGCACAGGCTAAAACACTAACCATTGCACCATATGCATTGGTTAGTAAAACTAAAGAGGATGCACAGAGACCAAGAAATGATAAAGCCACAGAGGAGAAGAAGAAGGAGAAGAAGAAGATGGTGATAATTGACAGTGAAGAAGAAGAAGAGCAAGCAGAAAAGGAAATAACTCTTGCGTCACTAGCTAAATCTTTAGCTCTATTGACAAAAGAGTTCAGAGGAAACAGAAGAGGTTCCGGAAATTAAAGATATGATAGAGAAAACCAGGATGACAGAAGAGACAACAGAAGAGATGACAGAAGAGGAGAAGAATCAAGTGGCCGACAGAGGTCAAGCGATAGAAATTACAGAGGGAATGACCGACAGAGGTCAAATGACTCGGTAAGCCACACGCAGCAAGAATGCTACAAGTGCGGCAAACCTGGTCACTATGCAAATGAATGTAGATCAGAGAAAGGCGGAGACCTACAGAAGTCCAATGATCGAACAGGAAACACTCCTCAAGGGTGTTTTAACTGCGGAAAACCAGGCCATTTTGCGAATGAATGCAGAAGCAGATCAAATCGCCCACAGAGGGACTCTGCTTTCTACAAAAAGAAAGCCGAATATTATGCTCAAAAATCCTTAATGGCAAAAGGACATTCTGAGGAGAACACCGAAGACTTCCAGTCAGACTCTACTTCTGACGATGAACATACCGCTAATGCCCTCTTCTGTGGCATGGCAGAAGTCGACTCCTGCACTGACTCTGAGGTATCCACTTCAAATTCCAACTCTTGTATTACCTCTGTAGATGATAATGCACTTAGAATTAACATTGAATTAATTGAACTGAAAGAGATAAATCAAAGTATTCAGAAAAGACTCACTTTCAAAGAGAGAGAAGTACGGCTTCTCACTCAAGAAAAAGCAAAGATTTTTTAGGACAAAGAGAGAATAGAAAAGAATTGGAACAAAACTCTAGATCCTTTAAAAAAACAAATTTCTGAATTAACCAATACTTTAAAAGATAAAACAAAAGAACTTTCAGTTTCAAGGAGCGAAACTACTGACATAAGAGCTCTTAAAGAATACTTTCAAAGAGAAAGAGAGGTATTATGGCAAAATTTTCTCAGAAGAGAAGTTTTGCTTAAAAACTATAAAGATGCACAGAAAGTTTATGAAAAAATAAACTCACAAATAGGGAGACGAGGTATAGGGTATGATGATATCACCCTAGGTGTTGAAGGCAAAAGAAACAAACCTCTGTCCTCGTTATTTGTGATTGGAAAAACAAACAAACCAGATTTTCCAAATCTAATCTCTATAAGCAAACGGGCGAAAATCTCTGTGGATCCTTACTTGAAGAAACATAAGAAGATGATTAACGTGTGGTTTGAAAACACAGACTCATCATCTTCAACATCTGTCAATAGAGGTATCAAACCAAAGAAATATCTGAAAACACAAGATCAGATTGGTATCTTCAAGTTTGGTAAACCAGAGACCCAAACACAGGTTGCTTTTGTCTGTTTGATAAACGTTGAAAAGAAATTATCAGCAGAAGCTCCTGAGTTTAAACCCATTTTTTCAGAAGAAAACTTTAAAAATTTAATTGAAAAAGAAATTTTGGAAATATGGAAATCAAGCGTTTTAGAAAATTTCTGTACATCTTCTATAGATAAAACTCTCACTGAAGAAATCTTATTAGAAACCTCTGCAATCTATGAAAACTATTCTACAGAGTAAGAAAGCTCGTACGATACATGCTCAGAAAATCCAGCCTCTATTGAAAGAATTGACTCAACCTCTGTATACGAGGACGATTCATCCTCTGACAACTCAGAGACTGATTTCAAATCAGGGATAATTCACTGTGACACAGAGGATGTCAAATTCTCCTCTGAAGTTCCTCACAGAACTATTTCTCCAAAAGAGAAACTCACAGAGATTCCAATCTGCCAAGATTTTCTAAAATTGAATCTACATATCAAAACCTCTGCTGAGCTTAAAATGTTACAGAAGACCTCTATTGATCCTATAAGTTCTAGATTTTCAAAACCCAAGGTTAATAAATCTTTTTCTTCTGTGACAGTGATGAAAGAAGTTCACCACAGAAGCAACCCACAGAAGGCAGGTCCTAAACAGAGCTTTTGCAAACAACATTCGAGTATTCATAGATCTTCTAGTAATAGGAAATCTAATGTAAAGAAAGAATGTAATGCCTCTGTGGCTGAGTTTAAAAAGTTCAATGAAAAGTTCAAGCAAATTACATCTCATATTCAATACTGTCATTGCTTTGATCTTATGTCTAAACTTAATAATCATTTTTCAAGTCAAGTCTGTTTACTCTCTACGACAATTCAAAAGTCAAATCCCACAAAGAAACAATCTGACTCTTCTGCAGAGAACAAAATGTATTTCAAGAATGCCAAGGCAAACTTGAAAAACTCTAACAATATTGGACCCATATGGATATGGGTACCTAAATCTCTGTGATTGTCCTGCAGAAGAAGTATGTGCCAATCTGGTATCTAGACTCCGGATGCTCAAGGCACATGACTGGTGACAGAAGTGCACTATCCACGTACAAAGAAACACAAGATGGTGGATCTGTGACTTTTGGAGACAACAAGAAAGGACACATAAAAGGCTATGGAGTCATAAGGAAAGAAGACGTTTCTGTATACAAAGTTGCATATGTGGATGGCCTTAAGCACAACCTACTCAGTGTAAGTCAACTTTGTGATACAGGATTCAATGTGTTGTTCAAAAGAACTTTCTGCTCTCTACAAAGTGAAGAAACAAGTATGGAACTTCTGCGAGCTGAAAGAATAGGTGATCTATATCTAAAGAACTAGTGGACGTTGAGACCGACAGAATGAACATTCTAGCTCTTAAACATTATTTATAAAAGGAAAGAGAAGTCCTCTGTATATATTTACTTAGAAGAGATCTTTTAATTAAGAAATACCAAGATGCACAGAAGGTGTACGAGAAAATTAACACACAAATAGGGAGACGGGGAATTGGCTTCTGTGATATAGATCCATACACCGAAAACAAAAGAAACAAATCTCTGGCATCTCTATTTCTCACTGGAAGTACAAGAAAACCTGGTTTTCCAAATCTACTCTCTTTTAGCAAAAGACGAAAAGTCTCTGGGGAACCTCACATAAGGAAACCTCTGAAGATGACAAATGTGTGATTTGAAAACACAGATTTGTCACCTTCAATCTCTGTCAAAAATGAATCCAAACCTAAGAAATATCTGAAAACTAAAGATCAGATAGGAATCTTCATGTTTGGTAAACCCGAGACTCAAACACAGGTTGCCTTTGTCTACATGATAAACTCTAAAAAGAAATTATCGGCAGAGGCTCCTGAGTTCAAGCCTAACGTTTCAGATGAAAAAGAGTTGATAGAAATTGGGAAAAACAACTTTTTCGAAAACTTATGTACACCTCCTGTCGATCAAAATCTCTCTGAAGAAACCTTATCAGATACTTCTGTTGACTTAGAAGATAGTCCCTTAGAACAGGAAGAAAGTGAGTATGACACATGCTCTGAAAGTCCAGCCTGTGTCGAAAGAGAACTAAGTAACTCAACCTCTGTATATGAGGATGATTCATCCTCTGACGAATCTGAGACTGACTCTAAGTCAGAGATAGGACCTTGTGACACAGAGGATTTTAAACTACCTTCTGAAGTTCTTAACAGAACTATTCCTCCCAATGAGAAAATCACAAGAGTTCCTATCTGTCCAGACTTTTTGGACATGTGTATACAAGCCAAAACCTCTATTGAGCTTGAGAAAATTAAACAACAAAAGGCTCCGTGTTCTCAAAATCCAACAAGTTCAAAGATTTTAAAATCCTTAAGGCCTATTAAAGAAAAACTAACATGGCAACAGAAGGGTAAATGGGCTAAAAATGACAAATCTTTTTCTTCTGTGACAGTGAAACCTGCAGAGGTTCACCACATAAGGGGCTCACAGAAGGCTGCTCTCAACAAAGGATTTTGCAAACAACAAACTAGCCTACATAGGTCTTCTTGTAATAGGAATTCAAACGTTAGGATAGAATGTAATGCCTTTGTGCCCCCATTTAATGTTTTCAATGAAAAGTTCAAGCAAATATGTTCGCACATTCATTATTGTCATTGTTTTGATCTCATGTATCGATTAAATCAACACTTCTCAAGTCCACACTGTTTCCTCTCTACACCCAAAAAGAACACTAAAAATGGTTCTTCAAAAGAAGCTAAAACAAAATCCAAGAATGCTAAGGCAAACTTGAAGACCCCTAACAAAGCTGGACCCATTTGGATATGGGTACCTAAAACTCTCTGATTGTCTGCAGAAGAAGTATGTGCCAATCTGGTATCTTGACTCCGGATGCTCGAGGCACATGACTGGCGACAGAGGTCTACTATCCTCCTACAAAGATAAACTCGATGGAGGATCTGTGACCTTTGGTGACAACAAAAAGGGGTATATAAAAGGCTACTGAGTCATTAAGAAGGAGAAAATAACCGTATGCAAAGTTGCATATGTGGATGGCCTTAAACACAATCTTCTCAGTGTTAGCCAACTCTGCGATACGGGTTTCGACGTAATGTTCAAAAGAACATTCTGCTCTCTACAAGGTGAGGACACAGGAGTAGAACTTCTGCGAGCCAAACGAAGAGGTGATTTATACCTCATGAACTTCAGTGCCAAGAACAAGGAAGACAAGCTCTGCCTTGTTGCCTGTAAAAGCAAAGAAGCCTGGTTGTGGCATAACAGGTTCTGTCATTTAAACTTTCATACTCTAGATAAGCTTGTTAAACTTGATTTAGTTAAAGGTCTGCCAAATGCCAAGTTTAATAAAGATCATTTGTGCTCTGCCTGCAAAATGGGAAAACTCAAAAGAGCTTCCCATTAAGGCAAAACTGATATATCTTGCACTAGGCCTCTGTACATGCTTCATGTCGACCTCTGCGGTCCAATCGCTACACAGAGCCTAGGTGGCAAGAAATATATACTTGTTTTGATCGACGAATACTCAAGATTTACATGGGTTGAATTTGTCAAAAAGAAATCAGATGTTCCAAACATTCTGATAAATTTAATGAAAATAATCCAAGTTCTGTATTAGTGAAGGATTCAGAAACTAAGAAGCGACAATGGCATAGAGTTCAAAAACTCTGTCATTGAAACCTATCTTACAGAAGAAGGCATATCACAGAACTTCTCTGCTGCATGCACCCCACAACAAAATGGCGTGGTTGAACGAAAGAACCGCACGCTTGTGGAGGCTGCAAGAACTATGCTGACAGCATGTGGATTACCAATGTCTTTTTGGGCAGAAGCAATATCAACCGCATGCTACACCCAAAATCGATCAACCATTGTAAAGAGGCACATCAAGACACCTTATCATTTGATCAACAAAAGGCGACCAAACATCAAATTCTTTCATGTATATGGATACAAGTGCTTTGTCTTAAATGATAGAGATGCAAGAGGAAAGTTTGTGGTGAAAGCAGATGAAGGAAAGTTCATAGGATACTCTGCCACTTCAAAAGCTTACAGAGTGTACCTTCTGAAGTCTCGATCCATCGTAGAAAGCATCAATGTATCTTTCGACGATTCCTTTCAAAAGACTTCTGAACAAATCAGTTCAGAACTCGGTCTACAAAAGGAATCCTCTGGCATCTCAAAGTAAAGAGAAGAAGACTTAAATCTTCTATTTGAAGAGATGTTCCATGATGATATTGATCCCTCTGCTGGAGACGTCAGAGCCTCTGGAGAAACATCTTCTGTAAACCAGACTGAGTCAGGTATCTCTCTAACTGGTCCATTAAATACTTCACCCTCTTCTATAAATCATACAGATGCACATGCTGAGGGGGAGCGAACAGAAGCTGAAGATAGCACAACCAAGGACTCAACCACAGAGGCTCCTGAAATACCTACTCCAGCGACTACAGAGGAATCAATACCAAAGGAAAACGAAGACTCAGTTGAAGAACCAAGCATAAGCACAGAAGAACCATCAATAACAGAGGTTGCACCAGAACCGCAGTGTGCAACCACAGAAGTTATTCTTGATGACTCAAATGACCATCTTCCAAGAACAACCCAGTGGACGAAAAGCCATCCTCCAAGTCTTATAATTGGCGACCCTTCTGAAAAGGTCAAGACAAGATCAGCCACTGCTAATTTTTGTTTCTTTACAATTTTTATCAGTGTGATTGAGCCAAAAAGAATATCTGAAGCCCTAGATAATCCAAACTGGGTAGATGCTATGCAAGAAGAGCTTCTACAGTTTGAGAGAAACAAGGTATGGACCCTAGTACCTCTACCACGAGGGAAACAAGCAATAGGGACAAGATGGGTCTTCAGAAACAAGAAAGAGGAGGATGGGGTGGTCATTAGAAACAAAGCAATATTGGAGGCCAAGGGATATCGTCAAGAAGAAGGCATCGATTGTGATGAAACCTTTGCCCCTGTCGCACGGCTCGAGGTTATAAGAATATTTTTAGCCTTTGCAGCCCACATAGGTTTTAAAGTATTTCAAATGGATGTAAAATCGGCCTTTCTGAATGGCGAAATCCAAGAAGAAGTATATGTCCAGCAGTCACCAGGGTTTGAAAGCTTCAAGTACCCAAAATACGTGTATTACCTTGACAAAGCTCTGTATGGACTGAAACAGGCTCCAAGAGCATGGTACGAAAGGCTTTCAACCTTTCTTCTCGATAACAATTTCGAAAAACTCATGCAGAGTGAGTTTGAAATGAGTATGATGGGAGAATTAACTTTCTTCCTCGGACTCCAAGTAAAACAATCATCAGAGGGAATTTTTATAAATCAAGCAAAATATGTCTCTGACATACTTTCAAAATACAGTCTCTCTGATGCCTCTGTAATGAAGACCCCAATGGCCACTGGAAATAAATTATTCTCAGATCCAAATGGCACATCTGTAGAGTGCAAACTCTACAGAGGTATGATTGGGTCCCTTTTATACTTAACCGCAAGTAGACCTGACATAATGTATGCCACATGCCTCTGTGCAAGATATCAAGCTAACCCAAAGGAATCCCACTATATTGCTGTAAAGAGGATCTTCAGATACCTTAAAGGGATCAAAAATCTTGGACTCTGTATCCGAAGAACTCTGGTTTTGGTCTTAAGGCATACACAGATTCAGATTATGGAGGATTGCTGCTGCTAGCTATTGCTCTCAAGTTCTGTGGATGAAAACTCAGCTCAAGGACTATGGGTACAACATATACAAGATTCCTATCGTCTGTGATTCCAAAAGTGCCATAGCAATCTCTGCCAATCCATTACAGCACTAAAAAACAAAGCATATCGATATTCGTTATCACTTTCTGAAGCATCATGTTGAATATGGCACAATCGAAATGCTTTTTTTGTCCACTGAATACCAGCTTGCAGACTTATTCACCAAGGCACTAGATGAGAAAAGATTCCTTTTCTTGGTGGGTAAGTTGGGAAAGATTAACATGACTTGAACCCTCTGTAAGTATGATTTGATCTTCTTGTACATATGTATATATTTAAACTCTTCTGTATGTAAATTCTTAATAATCAAAAGTTCTGTAACCAACAAAGCTTCTGTGGGATTGCTCAGACTATGACAATCTCCACAGAACCTCTGATAACTTTGACCTATGTTCTGTGCACAACTTATCTCATTTGATCCAAGCATAGGTCAATGGGGAGCAGAAGGAGATCTTGAACTGATCTACAGAGGTTGATCATTCAAAGGGGAGCCAAAGAAGAGATATGATCAACCATATCTACAGAAGTCACGTATTTTTACCGAACAAAAAAGAACCAAAAGTGAGTAACTCGTACAAATCCTTTTTGAAAACAATTTTCTAGGACACAAATTTCAAAATACGTCCTATAAACACTGTTTAAGACACTCCAAACAAGAAAAGATCAAAAAGATTTTCGAGCCTTCCGTTATGGGAAATTTAAGGTCATAGAGCTTCTGCTGAGCTCAACAGAACCTCTGTAAGCCGGATCCTCTAGAACTGCAAATTTCATACGGAAACTCTGTCGATCAACCATAAATGTCTACTTTAAGGATTTGTACGTACAAATGCACACACAAGGATACTGAAAGAAAGTCTTATGGGCAAAGAGCTCACTCCACAAAAGAGTCTCTGTCGCCCAAACTAGACACTCTAAGAGTGTTTCTCGAACAAAATCCATTTCCAAAACAGTTTTCCAGGACACAAATTTCCAAATATGTCCTAAAAACAGCGTTTAACACAATGAAAACGTTGGATGATCAAAAAGTTCTCTAAATTTTTAGTTATGAGAAATTTTCACTCTCAGAGCCTCTGCTGGCCTCGATAGAGCCTCAAAGCCTCTGTGAATGAAAATTTTGTACTAAAGATCTATCGATCCTCTCCAATGATCTTTCAAATGTTTTTGGTAAAGGTACAAGCATCAAAGGAGACAAAAAGACAAGTTTCAGATCACAGAGCTCACTCCACCACAGAGCCTCTGTTGAGTCTGACACTTGGCCTTTTATGGATATTCTGTAAAAGAACGGGTTATCTACTGCGCGTGACAGTCTTCTGAAAGTAGAAAAGCTCATGATCCAAGCATTAATGGGCCGCACACGCCATCTAATTGTGCTCTGACATTAATGATGTGGCATCTTTTGATTGGACGTATGTGGCACACGTTCTCCTGGAAAGTTGAACCAGCCGTATGTACTAAATTACGGATCCCAAATTTTATTCACGTTCACATATTTACCCTTTCAGATTCTACCATCTCTTCAGTATAAAACCAAACTTACCACTACCTCTAAACGTTTACGAACTTACTCTCTTCATCTTCTCCGACGAACCTTGCAAAAACCTGCAACTTCCAGTTTCTACTATATTTCTTCAAGATTGATCCAATGGCTTACACCTCCAACGGTCCAGTGAACTCTCCATCTCATTCCGAGAACTCCCAAAACCAAGAAATCGCCAGAAACCTAGAACAAGACCACTCCGGCGATGAAGCAGATTTTGCTCCGACTACCCATCTTCTAAACTTCATTGCCCATGAACACTTTGAATGTGTTCTTCCTTTGAAACCAAACAACTACTACTTGGTTCCCTCAAAAATGCTTTTGGGGAAGCACATGCCATCCTTCTTCACATTTTGAAAAACCATTACTTTTACCCCCTGTTATCCAAAACTGTCAATAAAATCCCTGCCAGATATCTCAATCAATTCTGGAAAAGCAGCAGATTTGACCACGCAGATAGACAAATCAAGGGCTACATCTCCAAACCAGACAAATCCGAGCACCTTGAACTTAAGTTCAACAGAACCATGTTCTCACTTGAGTTCATTCTACCTACCAGAGGTCTTCTTGGAATAAAGAAGTACGCAGAGGAACCTACAGACGAATAGATCTGCCGTTTTGTGGAAATGTTGGGGTATAACACAACCCTAAGAAAAAGAAATCGATTACCCCCTCTGTGGAATACTCTTTTCTCTATTCTTAATAGGTGCCTAACAGGGAAGGTGGGTAGTCCAGACCAAACTTCTCACCAAATCTTGACCATAATATACGGGGTATATTATGATCTACCTCTGGACTACTCCACCATCATGATGCAAGAAATGGTCAACACCATTGACATAAGGATCTCCTCTCAGAAGGCCAAGGGACGGTCTAAAGATGCTCTACCTCCTCTGCAATATCAACGTATTCTGGGTGTACTACTAGTGCCTATGCTTCGTTTACAAAAATGGCCAATGGAGGGACCAACGGCTAGAATGTATCCCCTGAACAAAAACACCCCAACAGAGCACGAAGATGAATACCCATTCTGCAGACCTCTGCCAAAGAAACTTCTGGGATACGCTACATACAAGACCCTTAAGTTAGAATACATACGCGATTATAGGACTCCAGAACCGAGTCCAGTGACACCCCCGCGTCTAGGTGCCCCATTAGGAACTAGGGTTGTAGATAGGATGTCAGATGAGCAATGGGCTGCAGCTTTGGCCAAACATCAGCTTGTACAGGCCAACTTTCAAGCTCAGAGGGAAGCGATTCTCTCCCCTTCAACAAAGATCAAAACCTCTGCCACCACTCCCAAGAAAAAGAAGAAGAAAGCACACAAGAGAAAAACGACAGAGGGAACCTCTACCATTGCTGCTGAAGCTCAACAATCTCCACCACACGAAACCGTGGTTGGATCCTCTGCACCTCCCCCTCTTCCAAAAGAAAAGAAGAAAAGAAAACATAAGTCTTCTGAGGAGGGTGCCCCCAAACCAAAGAAAAGGAGGAGCAAGAAGAAATCCAAGAAACCCCACACTCCTCTGCAATCCATCGCAGAGGAAGCAGATATGGTCGAACAAACCCAAGACCAACCTCTGCAATCACCCTCACCCATCAATTCAGCAGAAGATCAGGGTGATTTTTCTATCTTCCTACAACAACCTGGGATCGCACACTATTTAGACCCCTCTGGATGGACTGCAGAAGCTCTATCTCATCATTCAACATAAGCTACAAACTTCAGAATCTCTTCTGACTTGGATGATGATGACCAAATCCCACAGAATAATCAGTCTAAGACTCCGGAAGTTCTACAGAACCCCTTCACCCAACCTGGTTTTCATGTTCTACGAGCAAGTCCAGAGGATTTGGCTAAAACCACCATCAAAACCCCACCATTCATAGTCTCCGAGGTGGACTCTGATGAAGAAGATGATCAGGCAGAAGAAGGACCTCTACATCCCCACGTACGACAATTAATTGGCTCACATCCAATGTATGACTCTTTACGCACTGGTGCAGAAGCCACTACAGAAGTTAAGGTAGAACCCCCTAGCCATAGGGTAGCTACAGAGGTTGAGACTATAGACGGAGAAGAAGTGGTTGGAATAGTAGAGCAACATAACCCCAACCAAATCCCAGTGCAACCCACATTTCTATTACCGCCAGTCTAGTGGCAGAAGGTAATATTGAACAAGAGCAGCACGGCTCGACCCCAACCCAAACCGACCGGGCAGACGAAATTCCTTCCACATCTGTGCCACTTATATCTGGGGAAACCATTCCAGGGGAGTCCTCTCAAAAGGACTTACCCTTAGTTCGTGGTCTATCACCCCATACCACAATCGCCAACCTTACAGAGGAATTTGTTTCCTCTGCCACGCACACTACTTTAGGTCCAAACATCTCTTCAGAGGAGCTTAGAGTGCACAAAGACGAAGAGACTCTAGACAAGTCTTCGAGTCAACCTAAGGATAATCTTATACCCACCTCTGGAGTGGATCACGACAATGTCTTTACCAGAACTTCTGTAGAGTCTGAGGCACAAGATGCCTCAGCTCGAGGATCAGAGGGAAATCCTTCCGCCCCCAACATACAAACAAGGGCGAAAGAAGGTGTCCAAGGAACAGGGACTCACTCTGGGGACGAATGTATTCCCCCAGAGGTTACACCAAGTCCACATGTATCAAGGGATGAGTTCCAAACCCTTGTCACCTCTGTGGACACCACATTGAAAGAGTTGAAAAGATCTTTTGATTCTTTTACAGAAGTTACTTCGTGGGCCTTTACTGATATGAACCACAAAATAGATAACCTGTCCACAGAGGTGAAAAATGCCTTAGCCCAGAAGAGAACAACTGCTGATACCTCTGCTGCATCTGCTGCCACTAAATTCGAGAAAGCCGCCACCTCTGCATTCAAAACCTCTATCAAACTCTTCCTTGAAACGATGAATGCCAAATCCTCCACCTCTAAGGGCCTTACCCCTGAAGACCTAAAGAAGGCATTAGAGGAAGTTCAAGAGCAAACTATGCAACAAACTCTGGCCATGAAGCCTTCTGACTATATAACCAGAGCTCAGCTGACAGAGCTTGGGCAAGGAATACTGGATCAAATGACAGAATTCATCCGAGCCTTCACTGCTGCCAACGCAAACTATGTCAAAGAATTCAAGACAAGTGTGGGCAAAATGCGCTTCAAGACAGAAGCAGAGGACCATACCCTTCTTGGCCTCTGTGACGATCTATGCGCCAAGATGATAGCCGCAGGGGCAGTACCGCCTAAGAAACCAGAGGCTTCGTGCAGAGCAGAGGGTACTAAAAAAAAAGGTCAGGATGACTCTGATGATGACTCTGACGATTCATCAGATCATCCTGAGGGGGAGAATCAAAGGGAAAAACCAAGGGAGAAAGCTGCAAGCAGAGGTCTACCAGAAACACCTGTATCCGCAGAACCCCTGAACCAAGTCCCCCTAACAACTCAAACCCAAGGAGGAAACCAGCAACAAACCACAGAGGCTACAACCACCTCTGTGGAAACCCCTCAAGAAACCCCAATCCAAACCCAAGTACCTGAAATCCCTGCAGATCAACATAAGACCACAGAGGAAATACCCACCTCTGTGGAAACAACATCTGTATTCGGAGCAGATGTCCCAACCCGTGAAGAATTCCAAATTCTAACAACCTCCGAAGAAGATCAACCATCCCAATCACCAAAACCAAAATCACAAGAAGAACTCCCCTCTCCAACACAAAAAACACCAGAAGCTGCAACAACAAAACCCCCATCTCCCACACACAAAACCCGAACCCAAACCATTGCTCACGAAGTAAAACATCTGAGCAAATCCACAGAAGCCTCACCAACAAAAACCACATCACCAACAAAGTCCTCAGAAACACATGTGCCAAAACCTACAGAGGCAACCCCCAAAACTACAGAGTTACCCTCAGAAATCCAAAAGACAAAACCTACAGAGGCAACCCCATCTCTACAAGAAGATCTGCAGCCGAAGGCAAAAGACAAAGGCAAGGGGATAATGACAGTGGAACCCAAAAAGAAGAAGCCCAAGCATCAACCAGCAGAAAAATTGATGAAGAGCTCTTTCGATGCATATGTGACACCAAAGCCAGAACTAGAAGACTGGGCTTTCGGTGTTACACCTCTGTCAAATATACCTGTTCTAGATCCGAAGGCAAAAGTCACAGAGGATCGAGTGGCCCAAATCAAGAAGCGAATGGATGCTATGCGCAGACCCATGCCTCCACCCGGTGCTCCTCCACAACAAATGGAAGAAGTGGTGTACAGATATCTGTACAACAGAAGTGCCAGAGATATTCTGCCCACAACCATTCAAGATCCCCACTTCCAAGCTGACCTCGAGAACACCTTCACAAGAACAACACCCAAGCCAAAACATCAAGTCTTCTCAGAGTCCAAAATCGACAAAGTCGTATACTGTAAGTTCTCTCAAACCAGAACAAACCTAAGGTTTCCTATAACATCTATAAGGTCAAAAGGGAGGACAAAAGCGTTACCCAATTCTCAGATGCTGATATGAGAAATCTAAGTCCCTACGACCCACCCGACCTTCTGCACTGGACCAAAGAAAACTACACAACAGATGAAAATCGAAGGGCATACATGGTGCTAAGGAAAGCCATGAGAGAGAAACTTCTGCTATACAACCTAGTCGACTTTCAATTAGGACGAGATCTCGGAGTGAGAAACTTGAATCTTCGACCACCAGAAGACGACTGCCCATCCTATGCCATACCAAACTCGATTATTACATCTCCAAGAGTTGGGCTAGTTTATCAAGATCCTGCTGGGAAGTCAAGATTGTTCGTAGAAATGGACTGTCAGAAGTATGCAACAACTACTTTGACAGATTTCAGAGCAGGCCTTGTGGAGCATAAAGGAACAGAGCTCATGAATCAATCTCTCGCAGATAGACTGATAGAGGTCATCGACCAAGTAATCAACTTCAGAAACCTCTACATCAGTTTCTATAATGAGCTCAGAGAATTAGGATTCGACAACAGAAGTTTCAACGACTTCAAAGATGCCAATGTCTGATATCCTCAAACAACCTCTGCAAATCTTTTCTTTCATAATGTACTCAAATGTAAGTGCCTCTGGCATATCTTATGTATGAAAGAAATGTAAAATCTTTTGAGGTATATTGTTTCACCTCTTGTTATGTACTTAGCCTAAAACTCTGCACTTTTCAATTTTTTATTTTTCAATACATAGGGGGAATTGTTAGCTCCAATCTTTCTGTTAATAGAAGTATTGAAAAATAGGCTAAGTGTAGAAGTCATCGACAGAGGCTCTGCCGGGTTAGCCAAGAAGACCGAAGTGAAGAATCAACAAAAGACTCTTCTAAGCGGACAAGGCCACAGAGCTTCTGTCATACTTGACAGAGCCTCTGTGGTAAAAAGAAGATCAACGCAAAAGATATATACAAGGACAATCGTACTTCACACGATTTCTGCCATTCGAAGGTTCTGAAGATCACTCGTACAAAGGCGTGACCTGAAAACTCCACGTGTCAAACTCTGATAGGTTTCAGCCTAAAGCAGAATACGGAGCATTTAATGAACGTTGTATCTGCAACAGTTCTAGAATAGTGTTGTGTACCTTCCATCAACTGTTCCAAGCAGTGACTTTTTACCTACCATCGTTAGTATCTAGATCTTGTCCCCTTTAGAAGTAGTATAAATAGAAGGTTCATGTGAGCTCTTCTATTAAGCTTTACACAACACACACACCTTTAGAGCAGTTTCTTGTCAAACCTTTCGGTGTTCTTGGTGTTCTTATTATATCAAATACAGTGAATCATTGAGCTATTTATCTGTGTTATTGACACTTCATATATCTGATATTGTGTGTTATTCTACCTCATTATATCTGTTAGTTCGTTAAAACGCTTCCGCATTATATATTGTTTGATCTAATTAGATAGCATCATCATTGTTAAGCAAAACATGAACCAACAATTTGGTAAGGACCAATTTATTATTTTAAGTCCTGTCACATCCTCACCAAATTCTTTTCACTCCGAACTCATCTATCAAGCTAGACCCCTCACTGTTGTCTATAATTGTGATGTGTTTCTTGGGTGGGTCCTTCAGGTTCTAGATAGACCATAGAAACGATATAAGCCCTAACACACCTTTAATGAACCAAATAAAACATTAAAGTACACATTGAAGTACGAGTCATGAACTGATTTGTTCAGAAGTCAAAGCATTTAAGAGCGAGTCCTGATTTAAGATGATCAGAAGTCAAAAAATGAAGTTCGAGTTCTGATATGAGGTAATCAAAAGTCGTAAAAATCATTTGAAATATAGAATTTCAAGAGAAACAGGATCAAGCGCTGAACATAATGACTCATTAAGCACATTATGGTCAAAAATCAAACAATGAACAGAGATTTTAATTGTCAATAACAAGTCATAATTAATATGTCAGACAAGAATTGAATCATTTACAAGAAATAGCGAACTTGGAAAACAACTAGGAATTCAAACGAGTGTATTTCCATCGAAATAATTCAACAAATATATGAGACATGGAAATAACTAAATCAAGAAAATATTGGACGTGGCAATCATGGAAGTTGAAATCGAAGAATAACAAACACAAGTAAGTTATTCAGAATGCATTACCACGGTTCTTTGAATTCACTAAAAAATGCATTTATGTGACAAATACCTTATACTCCCCCTCAAATGTGGCATAACCTTTGAATGTTCGTCATGCGACGTGAATAATATGAATTAAAACGCACATGACATTCCTGCAAAATAGATTAGAAGGATTTTGGTATCCATCCTTTGATGGATCCTTGACGGTTAGATGCCCTATTATAGTGAGGATCGGGGATACTATAAGTACCATACCAATGCGATACATATTTATGGTCAACAAAATCATTCAAACCACATGCAAAACAACAAATACAATCATGAGAAAGTTGAAGCAACTGTTGAATTGAATAAAGTCTTAAAGGAAACATCACACTTTGTTCAACAGAAGTACGAGAATTGAAAAGAGGAGCATTGAAGAGAAGTTGAAAGCTCTTTGTTATCTATTTGAAGAGAGGAGCATTGATAGACAATCTCAACTTTCTCATCCTCACACTCATCAAGTTTTGCGTTTAAATCAGATATTTCGGCTCGAACGTCTTTAGGTGCTATAGAAAGGTTCGCGCACTTTTCTTTTAAGTTGGCGTTATCAGACTCAAGCTTTTCGGTGACCTTGATTTGAACATCTAGCTTTTCTTTTAAAGTGGTTGTTTCAAGCAAGTGTTCATTTGTGGTTTTCTTACTGGAATCTACTTTTTTAACAAGCAGATGCATCTGATCCATTAAAGCTTGATGGATAGGAATATATACCTGGCATGAATCTCCGAGATCTGGAGGATTGTTGTGTTTGCCCATTGCAAGAGCATCTCGAGAAGACATCTTAAATTGCACTTAGATGATCGTCAGACAGTATACGGTTCGATTCAAAAAACAGACAGTATCAAGAATACCCAAATATCCCCCTTGCGGGGTCTGGGGGTAGCGCCCCGAAATTTTTTTTAAACTGTGACTTCAGAAAGCTCCCGGATATGTAATCCGAGTGTGCTTTCCAGATAAGGAATCCGGATAATGGTGTCCGGATCGGAGGTGTCCGGATCCGGATGTGATTGTGAAGTGTCAGAACAAAACAAATGTTACCGGATAAATCGAGGTTACCGAATGAATATAACTGGAAAGAAAAAACTTACCGGAAAGATGGTGTCCAGATAGGTGATCTAACTGGATTGGGGATTCGGGAAGTGAAGTATCCGGTAATGTGAGCAAACCGGATATCGTATCCGGGAAGTGAAGTTTACCGGATAGGTGAGATCCGGAAAGTCGTAGTTACCGGGAATGAATGTGATCCGGAAACTGAATTACCCGGGAAGTAGCGACCGGATAGATAACGTCCGGATACTGGGGTAATCCGGGTAGGAATCGAGATACTTACCGGATAGTAGTTCAGACTTCCGGATAGAGCGGTTGGCGAGCAATTCGGATCTGCAAGTGATCTAGGGTTGCTTGATTTGGTTCCTGAAAGATGTGAATACTACCAAAACACAAAAACAAACAATCCCTAATCGATTTATAAGCAAAGTAACTGACTTTGATGCAAAAATATATGAATTTTCCAAGAATAGAGACTAAGAACTTAAGAACACAACTTTTCACAAAAATCACTCTAAAGATCAAATCACACTCTAAAACTTTGCAGAAACTCAACGAGATTAGTAGAAAGCGATTTTCATGAGTGGAATCTAACGATTTGGCAAAAATCACAAGAATGAATTTTCTAGACAAGTAACAGTCGATAAAAACTTACCAGGATACTTTTAAAACCTTGAATCGATCGATCTCTGTCTGCTCTGATACCAATTGTCGATCCCAGATTAGCACAATAACAATCAAATCAACAATCAATAGTAAGAACAATCCTTGATTTCAAGTTGTCATCCATCTATTTCATTCAAAGGGTTTAACATCGTTCAGAGAGTTTTACAATTAGGAATTATGAACGATTTAGGATGATTTCTCTCTCTTGCTTAAAACTCTCACAAACAAACTTTATATACCTAGGGCTTAAGCTTCAAGCCTATGGCCTATTAACGCACTAAGACGCATTTAACATCATTAAGGCTTTTACAAACAAACTAATTAGCCTATTAATTTCTTTATATCACTTTCTATTTTATAGGACATTTATGGTCCTAACACATTGCTACAGCATTTGTCCCACAATAATTAGTTTCACCATCTACTTTTCAGGAGGTCCTTCCGAACTCTCATCAGTGTACTATTGAATCTGGTTTTCAAAACAACACATTCCTGTGATTGTATCAGTTCCATCAAGAGTAACAAATGAAGCCTTCCAAGTATAAGCCTTCCAAGTATATTGTGTCACTCTTCCAAGCCGATTCCCATATCATTTAAGTTGATGTGTTCTAAGTGGTCCACTCCTGGATCCACTACACTTTAACACCTTGAGCGATGACCAACTTATCGAGGATAATCAATTTAGAAAACAAAGGTAACAAATGCCTTTGTTAGCAACTCTTCCAAGTATACCTTCCTTTGTCATCCAAATTGACGTGCATATCAATGGCTCATGCCTGAGTCCATGGCACTTTAACACTTTCAAAGTGATCAAAACGTCAAGGAGTATATTGTTTTATAAAATTTAAGATGAAATGGTGGAACATCATTATTGAAATCACCTTTCTTTGATTTAGAACTTCACCCTTTTATCACACACCCAAGCTATTAAACTAGCTACTCATACTTGAAATTAAATGACAAGAAATGTAAATAACATAAAATAAAGACATAAATTAAATGATATAAATGTAAATGACAAGAAAATAAAATGCAATAATTAAAAGACAAGAGAGTAGTGCAGCAATGCTCAGGCAATGCTGCAGCAACTCATAAATAAAAACAAGAATATGAATAAGATGAAGAACATAAATTAAAATGTATGCATTAAATTAAAGATGAGATTGTTTCAAATCAGTTGTGACAACTGATCCCAAGAAGTCTACCAAACAACTAGAACTACCTCCCTATTTATACTAACTAGGAGATGATGTAAACTTGTAAATAACACAAAAGTTTGTACCAACTGTACTATTCAAGTACAAAAGGTATGCCACACCCATCCCTATATGGAAACTACTACAAGTTACTTAATTGTTGAAACTAGACAAAGCATTGATCTGCATTCTTCTTGTAAGATGGTTGGACAAAATGACTAAGTTGACCCCCAAAAGTTGTCTCCATCATCTTTCTTCATTCCAATGCAAATCTACAATGCTATAGCAATGGTCAGTGGCTGCACATAATTAAAATTCAAAATTAACCTACCTATTTAAGTAAAAGACAGGTAAATCACAAACTTAGCTCCATGAAACAAAGGGTGAAATTAAGTAAATAAAAATGACTCAAATGTTGGGATAAAATAAAATAATCTAACTAAAATAATAGAAAAAGGTACTTTATGCATTAAATAAATAATGCATATCGCACCCTCAAATTTAAAGTGTTGTTTGTCCCCAAACAACTAAAAGACCTATAAAGAGAAAATGACTCAATTTTGAAGTTTCTTGCAAGATCATGGCATTAAGTGCTCACATTATGTATATCATACCTCATGCAATTTATAGCCTTTCATAAATCTTTTACCATTCATTTAAAGCCTAAGTGTGTGTGTGTGTGAATCATAAGCTAGTACCAATCTTCTCTTTGTTAGACTCATCACATCCTACATTTAGAATCAATAGGGCTTTTTGGGGTCACTCTTTCGCATTTATTTTCTCACCAAGCCTTCTCTCAACAAAAATTTCCAATTTTGGCACTTTGTGCTCTTTTCTTGTTGAGTTTTTATACATTGCCCCTATGGGACTATTTTGGTATCTTTTGCATCATATTTATCAGGATAGAGCTTTGCTCTTTTGTGTGATATTTTCATCCTTAAGGTGTAACCTTCCCACCCTCAAATTTATGATTTGCAAGGTCGTCATTGTAATCTTTGAAGTACAAAGGTGTATAAGAGCCTACAATTGGATTTTAGAACTTGAAAAGAAGGCCTAGATCATTCCCTAAATGTGTATAGGGTGTGTGAGTCAAGTTGTGTCCTAAGAAGAAAGTTGCTAGTTCTAACAAGAACACACAACTTAGGTAAATTCATGATTTTAAAGATTTATTATGGCTATAAATACAAAAAGCATGATATAACCAATGTGTCATATTGCAAAAAGAAATAAACCAAAAAATGATGAAATTATCCCAGACTCAAAACTAAAAATAAAGATGGAGACTAAGGAAGATGATTTGAACCTGTCCTACTCCCTAGGAGTAGGTTGTGAATCCTTCTCCTTTAATGTCTCTCCCAATGCTGTAGCATCCATTGCATTCTTTTCTGCTGCAGTTGGAGCCAATGCTGCAGCATCAGAGTACAACTCCTTTTCTTTCAGCAGGTTGTCCCTCTCTTTCCTCAGCTCCTCATTCTCCTTAACCAGCTTCCTGTTTTCAGCTTTTACATTGTTCAATCTGGTTAACACCTGTTTGATCCTCTCTCCAGCCCTGGATCCAGTTCCTTTTTGGACAGCCTTCAAATCAGCTTTCAACTCCTTCCTCAACCCATCCATTTTCTTTTCAAATGTGGTTCCTTGCTGCAGCAGAGTATCCATGATGCTGCTGTTTTGGGACAGAATGTCCTGCATCATCCCCACCATATCATCTTTGCTGGACTTCCCCTGCCTCAGCCTAATCACACTTTTCATGTCTATTGCCCACTTCTCCTCTCCTGGATCACATCTTCCTCATATTGAGGAATGCCACCTGCAGTAACAAATTTGGAGAGCAAACTAGGAAAGAAAAACTTTATGTTGTTTCTCTTTGCCCAGTACTAGATGCCCTTATACACAACATCCCCCACATTTATAGTTTTCCCAGACATCATGCAGTAAAGCAGAACAATCCTCTCACAATTTACTGAGCTATCATGAGTTGTTGGCCAAAGGGAACTTCTTATGAAGTTTATCCAAACACTAGCATCAGGCTGTAGGTTTGCAACCTTAAAAGTCCTTAACATGTAGTTTGGGTGCGGTTCCCATGAGGTACCAGGCTTTCCTACCACTTTCACCATATCATCTAATTGTTTTTGGGTGGCAGTCTTGGTGAGAGTGTCATAATCTGAGGAGGTGGGTGTAGTGAGGCCCAACATAGTGTTGATGGCATCAGCAGTGATTGGAATGCCCACACCTCTCATAGTGATCACAGGGGTAGTGCAATAAGGGAACTCAGCATAAAATTCTCTTATAAGAGTCAAATTGTAAGACTCTTTTACCTCACATAATGTAGTCCACCCTTGATTGTTGATGATGTTGCTGATGAACTCAAACTCTTCTTTGCTTGCCTTATAAAATCCCTTGTCCATGAGAGTAATATTCTTCTTCTGTTTCTCATACAGATCTGTTGCCTCTTGTCTGCTGAACCCACCCAGTGGCTTATTGGGCCTGGGGATGAAGTGTGGCCTGGAAGTACCAACATCAGAATGTTGTTTGGATGCTCCAACATTGCCTTTCTTCTTTCTTGGTGGTTTGTTGGCAATGCTCTTTTGCCTTCCCTGCTTTCCCTTCTTCTTTGATGGTTCAGATCCTGCAGGGTTAGTTTTATCCATATTTCCAGAAGCTTTCCTATTCTTTGATGCAGGAGCATCCTTCCCACCAGAGTGGTCAGAGGGTTCCTTGGACTGGCCCTCATTTTCAGGGTCCTGATGATGTGGCGATGCTACAGCTCCATGAAACAAAGGGTGAAAATAAGTAAATAAAAATGACTCAAATGTTGGGATAAAATAAAATAATCTAACTAAAATATTAAGAAAAAGGTACTTTATGCATTAAATAAATAATGCATATCAGTACCCCTTTGTAATTTTGTACTAGGGGTTAACATGGTACGGTACCATGTTTTTTTTTTCTCAATACTGTGTACCAACCAATTATAATTGTTACGCAAAAATTTATACCGTGTACTAACCAACTCTAATTGGTACCAACTTACTTTGTAACAACTTTTTTCGGTTGGTACATGTTGGTACGGTTTTGTACCAACATCTCAAAAGCTTACAAAGTTTCCATAAACTAATAGTTGTAAAACAATAAAATGTCTGAGTTTAGGTCATTGAGTTTGAGGACCGAGTAAAAGTTTTAGTTATTTACTGTAATTTGTAAAGCAATATGTAACATCCTAATTTTTATCGCAATTGAAGAAAAGTGTTGAAATGGGTGAATCGGTAAAGGAAGAACAAAATATGAAGTATGGCTATAGTGCCATGTGGTTGTGACACGTGTCACAATAGCACCAATGGTACTAAGAGTTTGATCATCACGGCTATAGTGCCATGTGGTTTTGACATCTATCACAATAGCCCCAATGGTACCAAAAGTGTGGTAGTCGCGGCTATAGTGTCGTGTAGTTGTGACATATGTCACCGTAGCACCGACGTTACCGAGTATTGGGACGTCCCAATGAGTGTGCCAGAAAGTTATGACAATGACACGATAACTGGAATAATAGCATCCAATGTACCGAGAAAACGGTCAGTAAACGGTCGGGAAAATGATCGAGGAACGACCGGGAAAATGGTCGAGGAACGGTCGTGAAAACGGGCAAAAAGGGCTCTCGGTACCTTCTGGGCGAAAGTGTCATGCGAAAGTTACACTGGAACTTTAGCATGTCACTTTCACAGAAAAAATATCCCACGGTACAATCTGGGCGAAAGTGACATGCTAAAGTGACACTGTCACTTTCGCATGTCATTCTCGCGGGCGGGATGCAGTGCACCAAATCCGATTTTGAGCCTTATTCTTCATTTGGTTATGACATTCTCATATCAACTCTGATTTTGACGATTCCTTTTGCAATGGTTTTGTTTCTGAGAACTCTTCAAAGATAGATTTTGAGTGTTGAAGCTTATTGGAAGATTCAAGAGTGTTTTGTGGTGGTAAGATCCCCATCTTTCTCATTTTTAAGCTATGGTTTGATGTGTTCTTCGTTTTCTCTTCTCGCCTTTCCATTTTGTCTTAGGTTTTGGATATTTGGAGGTGAATGAAACACTTTGCAAGTTTTGGATCTAAAACTAGGAGGTGTTGCTTTTGATTTCAAGTTTTCACCAAGAAAACTCAAAGTTTGGGGGTAACCCCTAGATTTAGCCTAAATCTAGCAAGGTGAGTTCAAGTTGATTTGTGAAAACGTGTACATACCGAAAATGTCCTTTTTAGAGTATTTATATGTTGACGTGGTTATTATTAAGTGTTCGAATATTTGATGGGTCTTGCTATTTGAACTGATAAGATTTAATAAACCTTCTGAAACACCCATATTTGGGATTTTTGGGCTCTTAGACAAATAAATCATAAATGAATGTATTTTTGATGATTTATCTTATAAATGGAGATTAATTGGTAAAAATGCACTTAACTTATGTTTGGAAATATGCATAGTTTATGTTATGAGACGGTTTGAAAGTGTAAATGGTGTGAGTTATTTGGAAAAAGGGTTTGTCCCACCTCAATGTTGTGTTTTGGGCTATTCATGAATTTAGAGCATTTGTTTGCATAAACGTGGGTTGTTTATGTTTTATTACATTTATGACTTTTAATAAATGGTCATTCGATTGGTTGATCTTATGGCTCGGTTTTTGACTTATCGAGTCTTAGGGACATTTGTCCAGTTTTAATAGCTTAATGGGGAGCTTTGGGAGTAAGGTGCATTTATTGCACTTTATTTGGAGAATACATGTTTTGAGTGCGTGTGTCATTCAAATTGGAGTGATGTATTTTAGACTGTAATGCACTGGATCCATAGGCATATGAGTCACTTATATTTAAATACTGAGGAGTCTTGATATTCTCACTTTGGGAAATATGTCGTTTTGGCATTGTTGTTGTCCCAGTGTTGTGGAGATGAACCTTATTGGGTTGTACTCTAGGACCATGGGTTTTGTAGTTTGATATTCGAGCTCTTGTGCACGAGGGTTGAACATCTTGAGTTATATACTAAGGAGTTGAGACTCCTATCTTGAATGCTAGTGAGTATGCACTAAAGATCGAATGGGAACCTTGAGGTTGTAACTCCACTAGAGAACGAACATGCAATAAGATCGGGTATCCTTGAGTGTAGCTTAATAAAGCATGAAATAAAGGTACGGGGTCCTTGAGGTGCCACCCGTTGCGGGGCATGCAATAAAGGAATTGGGCACTTGAGGTGTAGCTATTTATAGCAGGCAATAAAGTCTCAACTTGATGTGTAGCTTATTAGAGCAGGCAATAAAGTCACAATCTGAGGTGTAGTTCGATAACATAGATATGTGGCTTAACTTTATGTTCAGTCACGTTCAATGGAAGCGGGTCTCCCTCGTCACCGAAAGGTGATGTTTTGGTTATGGAGTTTTATCCATGATTTCGGTGTCGTTTGGTGTAAAGTTTTATACTCATGAATTGTATTTTGAATATTTTATCGTATCCGTGTTTACGAACGTCTCAGATGATAAAGTTTTAATTCGTGGTTTATATATTATGGGATTTGACTTTTGTTCACGTTTGGATGAGTTTTGGAGTTAAATTATGTCTTTACAGGGATGTTTCATATTGGGGTTTTCCTTACAAAACTTGAAGGTTTTGGGAAACGGGTTGCGTTCATATTTAGTGAATATTATTTATAAATATTGATCTAAATTGCATTGTTTCAATTTGATGATTTATTTATTTAATATGAAAACTTTTGAACTCAGTAGGCGTTAGCCTAACCTTTTTATTTGCCGGCATGTGCATCAGGTTCCGGTTGGGGTATGGTACTAGCGACACTGTGAAGTAATAAATGCTAGCTAGATGCACGAGAAGAGAGTAGCTATTGGGTGAAGTCTTCTGCACTTTGGGATTAGCAACTTATTTGCGTTTTAGTAACACCCAGCCTTATTTAGTGTTTGTATAAGACTTGGTTTATTATTTGTTGATGTTAAATCAAGAATTCAATTTGAGATATTTCGAGAATAGGTTTGTATAAAAAAAATTCCTTTATTTGTTGTATTATGGAATTTTTTTTGATTAGTTGCCCTTTCCAAATTTGAGGATGTTACAAGTTGGTATCCGAGCTTAGGTTTGAGATATTTAGGTGTTGATTTCGGATACCTACACTCAAACTAGCGTTTTCTAAACGAATGAAAGTGATATTGTACAATTAGACACTTTAAGATAAGATATTTTGAGGTCGATAGAGTCATTAGAATCGGAATATAATGATGGTAGCAAGAATCTTCATGTATGGTACGTTCACAATTGCACCTGGCCAGTGTTACGGTGAACTTACATGATACATGTGTGTTCTTGAATCCCCTTTATGTGATGACCGATGGGATAGTGAATGAATTTTCTATGGAGTATTAGAAAAAGTTAATGTTTATAGCATTGTCATTTTGGGTGACAGTTAAGTATGATGATTATGTTAGCCGACCATTGTGGGTTCAGAGATGTTGGTTAAGATTGAACCATAGGCTTGTTAAATCATCATCATTTTGGAAATAAATTGTAAGGTTGACTGACTTTGTTGCGAGTTACCGCCATAAGATATTTGAGTTCTCCCATAGTTATTAATGTGACTAGTAGACTATGTGACCATGGTTCTAAGACTCGAGGTCTCAATCAAATTCATGCACAACATTTATTTTTATAAATACATTGCATAGTTTACCCCATATTTTGTGCGTCACTTATATCTTAAATGCTATTAATTTTCGAGAATGGTTGGGCATACACAAGCATGTAGCCCATGCTTTGGAATACATGGACTATTTTATTGCATATGAATTGCATATCAGTTTTATTGAAAGTTTTCTCCCTGTTTTGTCGGTATTATGAATTTTGAGAGTATGCTATTATGTAACTTTAAACTTGGAACAGAACCGAGTCATTCCATGCTTGCCCAAAATACAGACATGGATTGTGTTACAAGTTTTGAGAAATATATTGATGCATGTAAGTAGTGGGTTATGTTTTAAAATGCATGAAGTTACTTTATTTCATACGTATATTTGCAAGGTTTTATTGGAATTTTATTTCACGTCTTTTGTGACTCAAGGGTGGAATTTGAAATGCATAGGATTGCTTTATTTGTGTGTTGCGTTTAACGCTTTGTTAAGAATTTTATTCTTTTCAATTTTGTTGTTACAAGTGAATATTTTGATAGGGTTATGTTGAGTAATTTTCTATTGAGATATTGTGCGAACTATTTAATTGCATCGTATTTGCATACATATTTTATCTGTCTTTAAATTTGAAACTAACACAAATTATTTCATGTTTTAACCAAAGTGCATGCAGAGATCATTTTACCAGTTTTGAGAATAAATTGACGCATGCGAGTCTTGTTGGAGAATTTTATTATGTGTCGTTTGTGTTTAAAAAGGAAAAGTTTTGGAAGTTAAATGTCCTGTAATTTTTCCTTTGAGACTTTTACAAACGCGTTTTGTTGTACACTATTTTAATGCAGGAAAATTATTTTGCATGCATGCCATAAACAAATACATGCTAGGACAATAGCAGTTCATTTGAAAAGTTTGTTGTGCATACTTTTACATTTTCGTTATTAAATCGAATATTGATCAAGTAGCTTTCGAAATGGTTTTATATGCGTGGCAAGTGTGGCCACTTTGCACAACTACCTAGTAAGTGGTAGTAAATTTTACACGTACATACAATTGTTATAAGGATCTTCTGTTTAAAAAGTCTTATAAAATTGCGAACCGACGTATATGTTAAGTCATATACTTGAAAAACCTTGAACTCATTAGAGACATGAAATTAAACCCTTGGTAAAGCGTGAGGACTTAGAGAGCCTTGAGCATGGAAGTGTTGGATAGTCCAACTTGTGGTAGTGTTGTAATTTGGGCGCTTCAGTTATCAGGACGATATACTTTTAGATAACTGAAGTATTAGACTTATGAGATTTTCCGACAACTTTGGTAGTGAGCCGTCCGTTTCGACAATCCATGAGTGGAGGTTTGGACAATTATTGGCATAAGAGTTGTGTGGAACTATTGGGACACTGTGCTATCACCCATTGTCTAATGTTAGTAGACTCAATGAGTGAGCTTTGCGAGTGATATATTTGTTGTGGTTGGGATCATGTCGTGATATTAGGTGTCAACTTTTAGATTTGAGGCCAAGAACCGTTGAAGTACCTAGAGTATTATAGTTGGATCCTAAGAGACATTCGCAGAATAAGTAATGACTTTAAGAAACTTAGTTTGTGGTAAACGGGTATAGTTGAATAAAGTTTACTTGCCTGGTAAGGATTTTTTGAGTAGATGATTGATACTTTGACGTATTATGGGAGTTGTTCAATCAATGAGTTTGAGAATAATCAACTCCTTATAGGATCTATTTGTATGTTCTAGACTCTAATGACAGTCCAATAGCAGGAACGATTGGATTAAGAATTTTGTGGATTTTTGGTAGTGATCGTATCCTTTGATAGTTGAAGTACGAATTTAGAGCTTGTAGATCTGAACTGAGCTACTTATTAGGAACTTTCGTCGAAAAAGGGATAGTGAGTCTTTTATGGTAG
Organism: Saussurea involucrata; assembly: GCA_033807775.1. Classification (NCBI taxonomy): domain Eukaryota; kingdom Viridiplantae; phylum Streptophyta; class Magnoliopsida; order Asterales; family Asteraceae; genus Saussurea; species Saussurea involucrata. The sequence goes on from CM066325.1 coordinate 66,537,634, forward strand.
TGAATATTGGGAAACTTAATGAAAACGTCAAGGTGGATCCCAAGTGGAAATTTAATATTGAGGAGACTTCGATTTATAAAGGTTAAACTATTGATGAGTTAGTTAGCCCTTCTCTAGAAGGGAATAAGTCTGGTTGAAGTTGGGTGAGCTTTTGCGAAAACACAATGAAATGTTGAATGCAAAAGAGAAGAGCATTACATTTGATAGAGGTTGTTAAGAAATTTCAAGAGTGAATTCATTTTGAGCAGCAGTGGTGGATTTGAATAGTTGAGGTCAATAGCTACCCTTGAGGAAGTAAGAGTCTCTTAAGGTTGGGAGACAACTGAAATCATGTGGTTGGAATCTACTCTAGTAAGGTTCGATGTTCACCCTAGTATGAGTATAACGTATCGAAATGGATATTGGATGTAATAGTTAGCATGATAATCGACATGGAAATCTCGATATGGATGTTTCGACGGGAAGTTACCGAGTTTCAGATTGAGATTGAAGTGAATTAGAGAAACTTTCTTGGTAAGGGAGATGGTTGTTTGTGAAGGTGACATTATTTGAGGCTTATAACATTAGAATGTTACCCTTTTCGAATGGGTAGATGACAAGACAATTATTGGACTTGTGCTCCATGTTGTATGATGTTTTTATACAATCTCATGTTCCTCACACAGTTTGAGTGTTGTGTGGGAAATAGAATTACATGACATCGATGTTCGGGGGATTTCTATTGTCAAAGTTTAACTGTTGCAAGAAAGGACCGAACTACTTCTGGGAACCGAGGGAATCCAATAAATGGTGTGTAGTATTAAATTGTTTTGTGTAGGAACTAGATTTCGAGGACAAAATCCCTTTTAAGGTTGGGAGGATTTTAACATCCTGATGTTTATCCCAATTGAAGAAAAGTGTTGAACTAGGTGAATCGGTAAAGGAAGAACCAAATATGGAGTATCGATATAGTGCCATGTGGTTGTGACACTTGACAGAATAACACAAATGGTACTAAGAGTATGGTCGTCTTGGCTATAGGGCCATGTGGTTGTGACATCTGTCACAATAGCACCAATGGCACTAAAAGTGTGGTAGTCCCAGCTATAGTGCCATGCAGTTGTGACATATGTCACAGTAGCGTCGGCGTTACCGAGTGTTGGGTCATCCCAACGAGTGTGTTAGGAAGTTATGACAATGAGACGATAATTGGAAGAAACGTAACGAAAAACCGGTCGGTAAACAGTCGGGAAATCTGTCGAGGAACGACCGGGAAAAACAGTTGAGAAATGGTCACGAACACGGGCAAAAAGGGCTCTCGATACAATATGGGCGAAAGTGACATGAGAAACTGACATGCGAAAGTGACATTCTCACTTTCGCATGTCACTCTCGCGGGCGAAATGCAGTGCATATAATCTGATTTTGAGCCTCATTCTTCATTTGATCATAAATTTCTCATCTCAACTTCGATTTTGACGCTTCCTTTTTCTATGGTTTAGCTTTTGAGAGCTCCTCAATGATAGATTATGAGCGTTGAAGTTTATTGGAATATTCAAGAGTATTTTGTGGTGGTAAGCTCCTCATGTCTCTCATTTTTCAAGCTAGGGTTTGAAAGTGTTGGCTCTAAAAGTTAGGAGGTGTTGCTTGTAGATTCAAGTTTTCACCAAGAAAACTCTAAGTTTGGGGGTAAAACCTAGATTTAGCCAAAATCTAGCAATGTGGGTTCAAGTTGATTTGTGAAAACGTTGTACATGCCAAAAATGTCCCTTTTAGAGTAGTTATGTATTTTCGTGGTTATTATCAAATGTTCGAATCTTTGATGGGTCTTGCTATTTGAACTAATAAGATATTATAAACCTTGTTAAACGCCCATATTTGGGATTTTTGGGCACTTAGACAAATAAATCATAAATGAATGTATTTTGATGATTTATCTTATAATTGGAGATTAATTGGTAAAAATGCACTTTTAACGTATGTTTGGAAATATGCATAGTTTATGTTATGAGAAGGTTTGAAAGTGTAAATGGTGTGAGTTCCTTTGGAAAAAGGGTTTTTCCCAACCCCATATTGTGTTTTGGGTTATTCATGAATTTAGAGCATGTGTTTGCATAAACGTGGGTTGTTTACGTTTTATTACATTTGTGACTTTTAATAAAAGGTCATTCGATTGGTTGAGTTTATGGCTCGATTTTTGACTTTATCGGATCTTGGGGACATTTGTTCGGTTTTAATAGCTTAATGGGGAGCTTTGGGTGTAAGTTGCATTTATTGCTCTTTATTGGAGAATACATGTATTGAGTGCTTGTGTCATTCAAATAGCCATGTATTTTAGACTGTAATGCACTGGATCCATAGGCATATGAGTCAGTCCTATTTAAATAGTGAGGAGTCTTGATATTCTCACTTTGGGAAATATGTGCGTTGTTGTTGTCCCGGTGTTGTGGAGATGAACCTTATTTGGTTGTAGTCCGGCACCACAGGTTTTGTACTTTGATGTTCTAAATCTTGTGTACGAGGGTTAAACATCTTGATTTATCAAGTAAGGAGTTGAGACTCTGTTAGCTTCAATCTTCCTAATCATAGAAATACTTAGAAGTAGTGAAAAATAGGCTAAGTATAGAAAAGCCTCTCACAGAGGCTCTGCCACTTCTTACAGAAGATCAAGTCCAGAAAGCCACAGAAGCTACAGAGGTAATCACATAACCTCTGTAGTGCGCAAGAAGAAGATCAACTCGGAAACAAGTGGACTGCTCCACAGAAGGTCAGACCATAGAACATCTGTAATGCCTTACAGAGCCTCTGTGGTCTGCTATGAAGACTTGGAAGATATTACTGGATACGTTCATCAACTTGCATGGAAAAGTACTGTCAAAACACGTGTCAAGCTCTGAATGGACTCAATAGGGCATGGTACAAAATAGACGTCTGCGCCATTTAATGCATTTACCAATAGTACATCTGCTCCATTAAATGCGCATGGCTCAAACAACTGCTCACACCATCCAGTCCACTGTTCACACCATCCAGTTTACTAATCATGCCGTAAAAGGAACAGTGACCAACTTCATAGTCTTCTAAGAGTAGTATAAAAGGAAGTGTCATGTTGAGATCTTCCTAACGACGAATAGACAAGGAATCACTAATACTCTCAAACTTTATTGTCAAATATCTGAGTGTTATATTTTTCACACACCAACAGTTCTTAATCTGTTCTTCGTGTTGTTATTATATATAGAATAACAGTAACTGTTCAAGAAATCCTTTTCATTCTTTACTGTTTTCTTTATATATGTGCGTTCTAATATCTATCAAACATATCTGTTAGTTTAATACGCTTCCGCATCAAACTCTAAACTCAACTAATAGACTGTTAATCTTGATTAAGCGTATCTGGGTTCCAACAATTGGTATCAGAGCCTTCCTTGATTTTCAATATCAAGTGATCCACTTATCAAGACTCTTGATAGATATTATTGAGATTTAAAATTGTGTCTGGAAACTGCTTAAACCCAGAAAATCTTCAAGCTCATCGAAGTAACTCTTTAGTCATACTTTCTTTCTAAAATCTTCAAATGACAAATACAAATAATTTCTTTACTACTGGTTCTCTCACTAAACCTCCTACTCTCCTTCGAGATGAGTATCCTCAGTGGAAAATAAGAATGGTCCATTTTTTCGAGGGTACTGAAAAAAATCAAGTACAATATCTGTACAATCCTCCTCCTATTCCCATGACAGTGGTACCTCGTATACCTGCTACTGCTGAATCTGCCGAAATCCCCGAACATCAAAAACCAAAGCCAAAAGGGGAGTGGTCAACCGAAGATAAAGCAGAAGATGAAGTTGCTCAGAAAACCAAGAGGACATTAATTATGGCAATACCCAACGAACTCTTTCAATCCTTGGATTCATGTGAAACAGCGCATGATCTGTGGAAAGAACTGGAAAGACAGTTGGAAGGAGGTGCTAAAACACAAAAAAACCGAAGAGCACAGTACATCAATGAATATCATGCATTCAAAGCCTCTGCAACAGAATCTCTGCAAACAACATACGACAGATTCAACTCTCTAATCAACCAATGCAGAAAATCAGGCATTGACAGAACTTCTGAAGAAAACAATGTCATGTTTTTAAAAAGTCTAAATGAAGAATGGCTCCAGCTGTCTATGTCCCTACAGACAAATCAGGATCTAGACACCTGGACTCTCTCTGATCTTTACGGAACATTAGCCGCACAAGAACCTCAGATAGCACAGGCTAAAACACTAACCATTGCACCATATGCATTGGTTAGTAAAACTAAAGAGGATGCACAGAGACCAAGAAATGATAAAGCCACAGAGGAGAAGAAGAAGGAGAAGAAGAAGATGGTGATAATTGACAGTGAAGAAGAAGAAGAGCAAGCAGAAAAGGAAATAACTCTTGCGTCACTAGCTAAATCTTTAGCTCTATTGACAAAAGAGTTCAGAGGAAACAGAAGAGGTTCCGGAAATTAAAGATATGATAGAGAAAACCAGGATGACAGAAGAGACAACAGAAGAGATGACAGAAGAGGAGAAGAATCAAGTGGCCGACAGAGGTCAAGCGATAGAAATTACAGAGGGAATGACCGACAGAGGTCAAATGACTCGGTAAGCCACACGCAGCAAGAATGCTACAAGTGCGGCAAACCTGGTCACTATGCAAATGAATGTAGATCAGAGAAAGGCGGAGACCTACAGAAGTCCAATGATCGAACAGGAAACACTCCTCAAGGGTGTTTTAACTGCGGAAAACCAGGCCATTTTGCGAATGAATGCAGAAGCAGATCAAATCGCCCACAGAGGGACTCTGCTTTCTACAAAAAGAAAGCCGAATATTATGCTCAAAAATCCTTAATGGCAAAAGGACATTCTGAGGAGAACACCGAAGACTTCCAGTCAGACTCTACTTCTGACGATGAACATACCGCTAATGCCCTCTTCTGTGGCATGGCAGAAGTCGACTCCTACACTGACTCTGAGGTATCCACTTCAAATTCCAACTCTTGTATTACCTCTGTAGATGATAATGCACTTAGAATTAACATTGAATTAATTGAACTGAAAGAGATAAATCAAAGTATTCAGAAAAGACTCACTTTCAAAGAGAGAGAAGTACGGCTTCTCACTCAAGAAAAAGCAAAGATTTTTTAGGACAAAGAGAGAATAGAAAAGAATTGGAACAAAACTCTAGATCCTTTAAAAAAACAAATTTCTGAATTAACCAATACTTTAAAAGATAAAACAAAAGAACTTTCAGTTTCAAGGAGCGAAACTACTGACATAAGAGCTCTTAAAGAATACTTTCAAAGAGAAAGAGAGGTATTATGGCAAAGTTTTCTCAGAAGAGAAGTTTTGCTTAAAAACTATAAAGATGCACAGAAAGTTTATGAAAAAATAAACTCACAAATAGGGAGACGAGGTATAGGGTATGATGATATCACCCTAGGTGTTGAAGGCAAAAGAAACAAACCTCTGTCCTCGTTATTTGTGATTGGAAAAACAAACAAACCAGATTTTCCAAATCTAATCTCTATAAGCAAACGGGCGAAAATCTCTGTGGATCCTTACTTGAAGAAACATAAGAAGATGATTAACGTGTGGTTTGAAAACACAGACTCATCATCTTCAACATCTGTCAATAGAGGTATCAAACCAAAGAAATATCTGAAAACACAAGATCAGATTGGTATCTTCAAGTTTGGTAAACCAGAGACCCAAACACAGGTTGCTTTTGTCTGTTTGATAAACGTTGAAAAGAAATTATCAGCAGAAGCTCCTGAGTTTAAACCCATTTTTTCAGAAGAAAACTTTAAAAATTTAATTGAAAAAGAAATTTTGGAAATATGGAAATCAAGCGTTTTAGAAAATTTCTGTACATCTTCTATAGATAAAACTCTCACTGAAGAAATCTTATTAGAAACCTCTGCAATCTATGAAAACTATTCTACAGAGTAAGAAAGCTCGTACGATACATGCTCAGAAAATCCAGCCTCTATTGAAAGAATTGACTCAACCTCTGTATACGAGGACGATTCATCCTCTGACAACTCAGAGACTGATTTCAAATCAGGGATAATTCACTGTGACACAGAGGATGTCAAATTCTCCTCTGAAGTTCCTCACAGAACTATTTCTCCAAAAGAGAAACTCACAGAGATTCCAATCTGCCAAGATTTTCTAAAATTGAATCTACATATCAAAACCTCTGCTGAGCTTAAAATGTTACAGAAGACCTCTATTGATCCTATAAGTTCTAGATTTTCAAAACCCAAGGTTAATAAATCTTTTTCTTCTGTGACAGTGATGAAAGAAGTTCACCACAGAAGCAACCCACAGAAGGCAGGTCCTAAACAGAGCTTTTGCAAACAACATTCGAGTATTCATAGATCTTCTAGTAATAGGAAATCTAATGTAAAGAAAGAATGTAATGCCTCTGTGGCTGAGTTTAAAAAGTTCAATGAAAAGTTCAAGCAAATTACATCTCATATTCAATACTGTCATTGCTTTGATCTTATGTCTAAACTTAATAATCATTTTTCAAGTCAAGTCTGTTTACTCTCTACGACAATTCAAAAGTCAAATCCCACAAAGAAACAATCTGACTCTTCTGCAGAGAACAAAATGTATTTCAAGAATGCCAAGGCAAACTTGAAAAACTCTAACAATATTGGACCCATATGGATATGGGTACCTAAATCTCTGTGATTGTCCTGCAGAAGAAGTATGTGCCAATCTGGTATCTAGACTCCGGATGCTCAAGGCACATGACTGGTGACAGAAGTGCACTATCCACGTACAAAGAAACACAAGATGGTGGATCTGTGACTTTTGGAGACAACAAGAAAGGACACATAAAAGGCTATGGAGTCATAAGGAAAGAAGACGTTTCTGTATACAAAGTTGCATATGTGGATGGCCTTAAGCACAACCTACTCAGTGTAAGTCAACTTTGTGATACAGGATTCAATGTGTTGTTCAAAAGAACTTTCTGCTCTCTACAAAGTGAAGAAACAAGTATGGAACTTCTGCGAGCTGAAAGAATAGGTGATCTATATCTAATGAACTTCAACTCAAAGAACAAAGACAAAGTTTGCCTTGTTGCCTGCAAAAGTGAAGAAGCCTGGTTATGGCACAACAGGTTCTGTCACTTAAATTTTCACACATTGGAAAAACCGGTCAAACTTGATCTAGTTAAAGGTTTGCCAAATGTTAAATTCAATAAGGATCATTTATGTTCTGCCTGTGAGATGGGAAAACTCAAAAGAGCTTCCCACAAAGGCAAAACAGATGTATCTTGAACTAGACCTCTGTACATGCTTCATGTCGACCTCTGCGGTCCCATTGCCATACAGAGCCTAGGTGGCAAGAAATACATACTTGTCCTAATTGATGAGTATTCGCGTTTCACATGGGTTGAATTCGTTAGAAAGAAATCAGATGTTCCAAATATATTGATAAATCTAATGAAAAGAATCCAAGTTCTTTATAATTGCAGAATACAGAAGTTAAGAAGTGACAATGGCACAAAATTTAAAAACTCTGTCATTGAAGACTATCTTTCAACAGAAGGAATATCACAGAACTTCTCTGCAGCTCGCACTCCACAACAGAACGGTGTTGTCGAAAGAAAAAATCGAACACTTGTGGAAGCCGCAAGAACTATGATGTCAGCATGCGGATTATCAATGAACTTTTGGGCAGAAGCAATTTCTACTGCGTGTTATACTCAAAATCGATCAACCATTGTGAAAAGACACCTCAAGACGCCTTACGAATTGATTAACAAACGGCGGCCAAACATCAAATTTTTCCATGTATTCGGATGCAAATGCTTCGTCTTAAACGACATAGATTCAAGAGGAAAGTTTGATGTAAAAGCAGATGAAGGCAAATTCATTGGATACTCTGCCACTTCCAAAGCCTACAGAACATTCCTTACAAAATCTCACAAGATTGTAGAAAGCATCAATGTTTCTTTTGATGATTCATTCCAAATGACTTCTGAACAAATCAGTTCAGAACTCGGAATTAAAGGGAAATCCTCTGTCATCTCACGAGCAAAAGAAGACTTGGATCTTCTATTTTTAGAGATGCTCAACGAAAACATTGATCCTTCTGTTGGAACAATCAGGGTTTCTGAAGAACCATCCTCTGTCGGACAAAATCCTACAGGTTTCTCTCTAACTGGTCCTAATAATGCTTCATCTTCTTCTGTACATACTACAGATGCAATTGCCGAAGCAGAAGAAAGTACAGAAGATGAAACATCAAGGAAAACGACCACAGAAGCTGCACAAACCACAGAAGAACCAATTACAGAGGAAATCGAGGACCAAGACTATACGTCCTCAGAGGAACAAACTCCACCACCACTCATACCAATCATTCCACAAACGGTAGAATCAACTACCAAGGCACGAAGAACAACAGAGGCTACACAAGAAGAAACACAAGAAGTCTCTAAAGAAAGTCTGAATGACATTGATGATCATCTTCCACGCACAACTAAATGGACAAAAAGCCATCCTCCAAGCCAAATAATCGGAGAACCTTCTAACGCAGTAAAAACAAGGCCTGCCACTGCTAACTTTTGTTTCTTTACAAATTTTATTAGTGTGATAGAACCAAAGAAGATTTTTGAAGCCCTAGATGACCCAAACTGGGTAGACGCCATGCAAGAAGAACTTTTGCAATTTGAGCGTAACAGAGTATGGACTTTAGTACCTCTGCCAAGAGGAAAACAAGCCATTGGGACTAAATGGGTCTACAGAAATAAGAAGGATGAAGATGGAGTGGTCATCAGAAACAAAGCAAGATTAGTAGCAAAGGGATATAGACAAGAAGAAGGCATAGACTACGATGAAACTTTTGCCCCTGTCGCACGGCTCGAAGCAATAAGAATATTCTTAGCCTTCGCAGCCTACAGAGGTTTTAATGTCTATCAGATGGACGTAAAATCAGCTTTTCTCAACGGTGAAATCCAAGAAGAGGTCTACGTTAATCAGCCACCAGGATTTGAAAGCTCAAAGTTTCCAAGGCATGTATACTACCTTGAAAAAGCTTTATATGGACTGAAACAGGCTCCACGAGCATGGTATGAACGACTTTCTACCTTTCTTCTAGTAAATGGTTACAACAGAGGTACAACAGATACTACCTTATTCTATAAACGCAAAAGTAGTGAGATAATGCTTGTACAAATATACGTAGATGACATAATTTTTGGGTCTACTAATTCAGAAGAGTGTAAAAGATTTGAAAAACTCATGCAGAGTGAGTTTGAAATGAGTATGATGGGAGAATTAACTTTCTTCCTCGGACTCCAAGTCAAACAATCATCAGAGGGAATTTTTATAAATCAAGCTAAATATGTCTCTGACATTCTTTCCAAGTATAGCTTCTCTGATGCCTCTGCAATGAAAACTCCAATGGCCACTGGAAACAAGTTATTCTTAAATTCAGATGGCATCTCTGTAGAATGCACTCTCTACAAGGGCATGATTGGATCTCTGTTATACTTAACAGCAAGCAGACCTGACATTATGCATGCCACATGTCTCTGTGCACGCTATCAAGCTAATCCAAAGAAATCACATTATGATGCCGTAAAGAGAATCTTTAGATACCTAAAAGGGACCAAAAATCTTGGTCTCTGGTATCCACTGAACTCTAGTTTTGGTCTTAAAGCTTATACAGATTCAGACTATGGAGGATGCATGCTCGACAGAAAGAGTACCTCTGGGAGTTGTCAATTCCTAGGTGGTAAACTAGTCAGTTGGACCTCCAAGAAGCAGAATTGTGTTTCCACATCCACTGCAGAAGCTGAATATGTTGCTGCCGCTAGCTGTTGTTCTCAGGTTCTATGGATGAAGACTCAGCTAAAAGACTACGGCCACATTCTGTTCAAAATACCCATCTTCTGCGATTCCAAAAGTGCTATTGCTATCTCTGCCAACCCTGTGCAACACTCAAAAACCAAGCATATCGATATAAGGTATCACTTCTTGAAACCTCATGTTGAATACGGTACAATCGAAATGCATTTTGTGCCCACAGAATATCAACTCGCTGACTTATTCACCAAAGCACTAGACGAGAAAAGATTCAACTTCTTGGTGGGTAAGATAGGAATGATTAACATGGTGTGAAAATCCTCAGTAAGTATAGTTTTATATTCTGTAAATAATAAGTAAATACATTGCTTAATTTATTGCTTTGATTGATTCTACTTCTGTATGTAAATTCTTAAAACCTTAAATAGTTCTTAAAATCACAGAGCTTCTGTAAGTCAACTCAGAACCTCTGACGACCCCTACAGAACCTCTGAAAAACCATGACCTATGTTCTATGCAAAACTTATCATTCTTTGATCCAAGCATAGGTCAAGGGGGAGCAAAAGGAAATTACTTGATCTACAGAGGTGATTAGGTCAAGGGTGAGAAAAAGGAAATTACTTGATCTACAGAGGTGATTAGATCAAGGGGGAGCAAAAGGAAAATTCTTGATCTACAGAAGTGATTAGATCAAGGGGGAGCAAAAGGGGCCCTGAGATGATCTACAGAGGTAAAATCTCTCAAAGGAAAGCCGAAGAAGAATGTTGATAATTCTCCATCGACAGAAGAAAGACAAAACTGCCGAGAACAGAAGAACCAAAAGGTATGTCTCTCGCATGAAAGGTTTTTAGAAAACAGTTTTCTAGGACAAGAATTGTCAAATATGTCCTAAATATACTGTGAATAACATTTCAAAAATCAAAAGTTCAAAAGATTTAACAAAATTCGAAATAGGAGAAATTTAAGGTCATAGAGCTTCTGCTGAGCTCAACAGAGCTTCTGCAGGAAATATGCTCTGTGATCACAAATTAACCCTCTGTCGATCTTTTGGAATGTTATCTCGAAAACTGACAACACACACCATGACCTTCTCGAACAAAACGTTTATCAAAATAGTTTTATCGGACACCAACCTTCAAAAATGTGCGAAAAACATCTCTTAACACAGATCAAAAATTGGATGATCAGAAAATTAATAGAATTCAAGTTATAAGATTTTTTCTCTCATAGAGCTTCTGCAAGTTCCACCAGAGCTACAAAACCTCTGTGAGTAAAATTTCTTGACAAAATCCTATTAATCCTCTCCAATATCTTTACAAACGTTTTCGTTCAAAGAAGAATCTTCAAAGTCATGATAACAATGAGATATATGAGAAGGTTAAAACTCTAAGATTTTCAAAATCACAGAGCTTCTGTAAAACACAAAAGTTCTGCCATTTTGTTATCTGTGGTAATAACGGTTACTTTTACTGAGAGTGAAACTCATATGGCTAAGAACAACTCCACGCGCCTAGCATTAATGGGCCGCGCACGACGTCCTGTCATCTTCTGACATGGCCTACGTGTCTCATTTTCATTGAGCAAACATGGAACGTTTTTTTTTTGGTAAGTTGAACCCGCCGCTCAAACTCGAGTGCGGATTCCAAACTTTAATCCATTGCCATATATTATACCCTTTCGAAGTCTACCATTTTACCATCCTATAAAAACAAACCTTACCCTCTCATAAAACTTTTTACAAACTCTCATCTTCTTCTCCGGCGATACCCTGCAAAACACTTGCAAATAGCTTCATCTTCTCGAGCTACATCCTCTGAACTCTCTCCGGCGAACTCAACGGAAAACTCCCCTGCTCATTCAGAACATTCTGAAAACCCCAGCCTTGCAAGAGATATTGAACAACAAGATTCCGGGGACTCCGCAGACTTTGCTCCGACGACACACTTGCAAAACTTCATAGCTAAGGATCATTTCGAAGCCACTCTTCCTATCAAATCCAACAACTGCTATTTGGTCCCCTCACCCACTACTTTCGGCGAAGCCCATGCCATACTTCTGAACATCATGGAAAACCATATCCTCTTCCCTCTACTATCAAGAACCCCTAACAGAATTCCAGTGCGTTATTTGAACCAATTTTGGCAAAGCTGCCGATTTGATAAAGACGATTCTCTTATCAAAGGGTACATTTCAAGACCTGATAAATCTGAGCATCTTGAAATCAAGTTCAACAGAACAATGTTCTCACTTGAATTCAACCTACCAACAAGGGGTCTTCTGGGATTGAAAAGTTATGCAGAGCAACCAACAGACGAAGAGCTCTGTCGATTCGTGGAAATGCTTGGGTACAACACCCAACTACGGAAGAGAAATGACTTCCGCAGAGGCCGATTACCACCTCTGTGGAACACTTTGTTCTCTATTCTTAACAGATGCCTGGCAGGAAAGATAGGGAGTATTAACCAGAGCTCACATCAAATCTTGAGCATCATGTATGGGGTTTACTATGATCTTCCACTAGATTATGCGACCATAATGATGCAAGAGATCATAAACACCATCGACAGAAAGAACAACTCGAAAAGGGTCAAAGAGAACGATCCCAACTTTCTACCACCTCTGCAATTCCAAAGAATATTGGGAGTACTGTTCGAACCTCTGCTGCTAATCCAAAATTGGCCAATGGAAGGGCCAACTCCCAAACAGTTCCCGATGAACAAAAATACCCCCACTGATCATGCTGATGGCTACTCACACTGCAGACCTCTGTCAAAGAAACTTCTGCGCTACGCATCGAACATATCCCTTAAGAAAGAGTATATACGCGATCATAGAACTCCAAAACCGAGTCCTATGACACCCCCGCGTTTAGGTGTCCCCCTAGGAACAATGATAGCAAAACCTCTTTCCACTCAAGCAGAAAAGGATCAAAAGTTAGCAAAACACATGGCTATTCAGCTCAGCTTCATAGCCAAACGCGCAGAAATAATGGGAAAGAAGTCTTCATCAAGAACCTCTGCATCTACTCCAAAAGCAAAGAAGAGAAAAACTGCAGAAGGCACCTCCACAAGCACTACAGAAGATCGACCTTCACCTCCCCATGCCACAGAGATTGGCTCCTCTGCTCCTCCCCTTTTCACAAAACAGAAAAAGAAGAGATCCAAATCAACAGAGGAAGGGGCACCAAAACCAAAAAGGAGGAAAACCAAAAAGAAGCATGGTAAAACACTTAAAAAGTTGTTTACCATTGCAGAAGAGGAAATCATAGAGGGAGAAACTGCAGAAGAAGAAGATGCAGAAGTAGGAATGACAGAAGAAGGATATCAATCACCCTATCAATCTCCAGATAGATTTGCTCACCAAGGAGACCTGAATGATTTCCTACAGAACCCCGAAATTGCAAACACACTTAATACAGCAGGGTGGACGGCACAACCTCTCGACCACCACACTCCAGAAGAACAAGATTTCTTCATTTATGGCATTGACACACATCTACACGAAGATGACACAACACCCAGAAATCAACCAGCCGAAACCCCTGTGATTTTACAAAACCCTTTCATTCAAGGATTGGACGTCCACAGAAGAAGTCCAAACCAAGCTTCAGAAGAAATAGAACAAATCGAAGCTGAGTGGAATACAACTAAAGTTACAGAGGCAACGGTTGTAGAAGAAACCACAGAAACAGGGATAGAAATCTCAGAGGTAGATTCAGATGAAGAAGAGGCTATCTGGATACGAAAAGGTCTCTATCATCCTCATGTCATGAGATTATACGGATCTCATCACATGTATGACTCCTTGCGCACAGAGCAAGGAACTTCTACAGAACCAGAAGAAGAAACAAGAAAAGATGCCGAAGTTGAAGAAGGCACACATCAATCACCCCCTCCCAGTGCAACCCACATTTCTAACTCCGCAGGTCTAGCTGCAGAAGGAGTTATTGATAAAGAGCAGCACAGCTCGATCCCAAACCAACCCATCCAGCCAGAGGTTACTCTTTCAACCTCTGTGCCCACAGAAACCGGGGAATCCATTCCTAGGGAGTCTCCTCAAAGAGACTCACCTAATGTTCGTGATCAATCGCCCCAGATCACACAAGAACACCCTACAGAGGAATTTGTTTCCTCTGACACGCACTTATTAAGACCCACACTTCTTTCAGAGAGAAGTAGAGAGCACAAAGACAAAGAGACTCTAGATAAGTCTCCTAGTCAACAGAAGGATATTCCAATACCCACCTCTGGAGTGGATTTGGACAATGTTCTTCTCAGAACTTCTGTAGGGATTGAAACTCATGTTTCTTCTCAAGGATCAGAAGGAAATCCTTCCATTCTCAACATACAAACAGGAATGAAAGAAGGTATCCCAGGAACAGGGATTCACTCTGGAGACGAATGTGTTCCTCCAGAGGTTACCACCGGAACACAAGTCACAAGGGATGAGTTCCAAACCCTTGAGACCTCTGTGAACCAAACCTTGAAAGAGTTGCAAAGCTCTTTCAAATCTTTTGCAGAGACAACATCACTGGCACTGCTAAACTTGAACACCAAAATGGACAACATGTCCACAGAGGTGAAAACTGCCATCTCACAGATGAAGTCTGCTGCTACCGCATCCACCACTTCTGCCGCAACAACTACTCCTTCTTCGATTGAGAACTCCATCAACAAGTTCCTTGATCAATTGAACAAACACACTTCAGTGTCAACGAGCATCACTCCTGCAGATCTACAGAAGGCCCTACAAAAAGTTCAAGAAGAAGCCATGCGCAATACCATGCTGATGCAAACCAAAGACTACATGACAAGAGCACAGCTGACAGAGCTTGGGCAGAACGTGATTAATCAAGTGACAGAAGTCATCCTTTCCTTCACCACTGCCAATGCTAACTTCGTCAAAGATTTCAGAGAAAGTGTAGGAAGGATGAGATTCAAAACAGAGGCAGATCTAGCAACTCTTCTTGGCCTCTGTGATGATGTCTGCGCGAAACTGATCGCTGCTGGAGCCACAATGCCAAAGAAACCCGATGCTTCCTGCAGAGCAGAAGGTACATCAGACAAGGGTCAGGATGACTCTGATGATGATGACCATCCTGGTCCATCAGATCATCCTGAGGGGGAGAAAACTACAGAGAAAACTGCAAGCAGAGGACTTACAGGTCCACCAATAGCCGCAAAACCTCTGAGTCAAGCACCTCCAGAACAAACCCAACAACAAACTCAAAGAACCACAGAGAATACACCCATCTCTGTGGATTCAACCTCTGAAGAAACCAACACTACAGAAGCAGATAAGCAAACCTCAGAGGCAACTACCACCCCTGAGGTAATTACTTTGGAAGAAATAGATGAACCAACCACAGAGAAAACACCCACCTCTGTGGAAACACCCCAAACCATACCTAGAAGAAAGTCGATTGCCACCAAACCAAAAAGAGCAACGACCTCTGCTTCTGACATTCTGAAAAGGATGCACACAACGATAAGTGATCGTATGGTGAAGAGAGAAGAAGAAAGGCACAGGTTCACTTTAGCTTTCAGAATGGCAAGAAGATTCAATGAAAACACTTCATCAACAGAAACTGAGCTCACAGAAGAAGTCACCAAACAACCTCCAACAGAGGTTACAGAGCAAGTCAAGCCAACAGAACCATCGCCACAAAAGTCCTCTAAGTCACAATCGTCAAAATCCACAGAGGCAACCTCCATCAAACCTACAGAAGTGCAAACCTCAAATCCCACAGAAGCAACAGGTTCTGCCACGACAACAAAAGATAAAGGCAAAGGGATACTGACAGAAGAGCCTAAGAAGAAGAAAACATTGTCAAAGTCAACAGAGAAACTGATGAAGAGTGCGTTTGACGCCTTTCAAACCCCAAAACCCGAAGAAGTTGACTGGGCACATGGATTGAAGCCTCTGTCAGAAATTCCTTTAACTGGTAGAGCTGCAGAAGTTGTTCAACAGATGGAGAGTCTCAGAAGACAAATTCCACGACCTGGTCCAACACATGAAGAAATGGAAGAAGTGGTATACAAATACCTCTACAAACAATCCTTTCAGACAAACTATCCAACAGATCATGTGACAGATCCAAGGATCAGAGAAGAATTTGAGAACATCTTCACGAGAACAAAGCCAAGAACCAAAGCAGATGTTTTCTCAATTCACAAGATCAAAAAGGTGATCTTCTGCCGATTCTCCTTCACAAGAACCTATCCAAGGGTCAGGTACAATCTTTACAAAGTCAGAAGAGAGAACAATTCAGAATCTACCTTCGCTGATGTTGACTTAAGAAACATCAATCCATACGATCTACCTGACCTTCTGCAATGGACAAAGGACAACTACAACACAGAGGCAAACACCAGAGCCTATCAAGTATTGAGAAAAGCGATGAGGGAAAAGCTTCTACTCTACAGCATGATAGATTTCCAGCTGGGAAAGGATCTCGGTCTCAAACATCTGGATCTACGACCACCAGAGGATCGCTGCCCACCAGACGCCATACCAAACTCAATCATCACAGAACCACGGTTTGGGTTAGTATTTCAAAACCCTCAAGGCGAAACTAAACTATTTGTATGCATGGACTGTCAGAAGTACGCAACAAATACTCTGAACAAGTTCAGAGCAAGCCTTGTGAAATACAGAGGTTCAAAGAAACTGGAAAAAGATGCTGCAGATACAATCATAAGAGAGATTGACGCAACAATTCGCCTAAGAGAACTCTGCATCAGATTCTACAAAGAAATCAAAGAAGTCGGCTGAGACAACAGAAGCTACAACGATTTCAAAGATGCCAAAATCTGATTCTCAGACCTCCAAAGTTTTATCTTTCATTGTACTCAAATGTAAAATGCCTCTGGCATATTTC
This sequence comes from Saussurea involucrata, assembly GCA_033807775.1. Lineage (NCBI taxonomy): Eukaryota > Viridiplantae > Streptophyta > Magnoliopsida > Asterales > Asteraceae > Saussurea > Saussurea involucrata. Next base: position 66,554,358 of record CM066325.1, read on the forward strand.
TAAATGAAAGAAATTTCGAGGTATTGTTTAACCTCTGTCTTATCTAACTTAGCCTAACTAAACACAAAGTCAAATTTTTATTTTTCACTACTTAGGGGGAGATTGTTAGCTTCAATCTTCCTAATCATAGAAATACTTAGAAGTAGTGAAGAATAGGCTAAGTATAGAAAAGCCTCTCACAGAGGCTCTGCCACTTCTTACAGAAGATCAAGTCCAGAAAGCCACAGAAGCTACAGAGGTAATCACAGAACCTCTGTAGTGCGCAAGAAGAAGATCAACTCGGAAACAAGTGGACTGCTCCACAGAAGGTCAGACCATAGAACCTCTGTAATGCCTTACAGAGCCTCTGTGGTCTGCTATGAAGACTTGGAAGATATTACTGGATACGTTCATCAACTTGCATGGAAAAGTACTGTCAAAACACGTGTCAAGCTCTGAGTGGACTCAATAGGGCATGGTACAAAATAGACGTCTGCGCCATTTAATGCATTTACCAATAGTACATCTGCTCCATTAAATGCGCATGGCTCAAACAACTGCTCACACCATCCAGTCCACTGTTCACACCATCCAGTTTACTATTCATGCCGTAAAAGGAACAGTGACCAACTTCATAGTCTTCTAAGAGTAGTATAAAAGGAAGTCTCATGTTGAGATCTTCCTAATGACGAATAGACAAGGAATCACTAATACTCTCAAACTTTATTGTCAAATATCTGAGTGTTATATTCTCACACACCAACAGTTCTTAATATGTTCTTCGTGTTGTTATTATATATTGAATAACAGTAACTGTTCAAGAAATCCTTTTCATTCTTTACTGCTTTCTTTATATATATGCGTTCTAATATCTATCAAACATATCTGTTAGTTTAATACGCTTCCGCATCAAACTCTAAACTCAACTAATAGACTGTTAATCTTGATTAAGCGTATCTGGGTTCCAACAGACTCCTATCTTGAATGCTAGTGAGTATGCACTAAAGGTCGAATGGGAACATTAAGTTTGTAACTCTATTAGAAAACGAACATGCAACAAGATCGGGTATCCTTGAGGTGTAGCTTAATAAAGCATACAATAAAGGTACGCTTTCCTTGAGGTGCGACCCATTGCGGGGCATGCAATAAAGGAATTGGGGACTTGAGGTGTAGCTATTTATAGCAGGCAATAATGTCTTGACTTGAGGTGTAGCTTTTTAACGCAGGCAATAAAGTCACGATCTGATGTGTAGTTTGACAACATAAATATGTGGCTTAACTTTATGTTCCGCCACGTTCAATGGAAGCGAGTCTCCCCTGTCACCGAAAGATGTTGTTTTGGTATGGAGTTTTATCGATGTTTTCGGTGACGTTTGGTGTAAAGTTTTGTACTCATGAATTGTAGTTTGAATAATTTATCTTATCCGTGTTTACGAACGTCTCGGATGATAAAGTTTTAATTCTTGTTTTATATATTATGGGTGAAGTCTTCCGCACTTTGGAATTAGCAACTTGTTTGGGTTTTAGTAACACCCGACCTAATTTAGCATTTGTATAAGACTTGGTTTATTATTTGTTGAGGTTAAATCAAGCATTCAATTTGAGATATTTCGAGAATAGGTTTGTATAAAGGAATTATAGCCTTTATTTGTTATATTATGGAAAAAATTATTAGTTGTCTTTTCCAAATTTGAGGGTGTTACACAATAAAATGTTAATTTACTAAATAATTAAATTCATTTAAAAACCAATCAGGACATCTCATTCTGGTGATGCATAAATAATACATTAATAATTCATTTATTTTTTATTTAATAAATAATTAAAATAATATACATATATATAAGTCGGTACGGTACGATATTATCGTGGTTGACGTTTTCCAATACCACTTACCAACCAAGTTTGTAAAGTTGGTACGGTAGTACCAACCAATTTAATTGGTACCAATTTAGTTGGTACCAATTGAATTGGTACGGTTGGTAATGAATTGGTTGGTTTGTCATGGTACAAATTTGACACCCCTTGTACTCTATATATTGAGAGCTATAATACGCAAATCCTAACGGAGATTTCCACATATTCCAACATTAATCAATATGGATAGACTTATGTGTCACTTAAATACAAAGATTTATAATAATATTAATAATAATAATAATAACATATTTTAGTCAAATTTCATTTTAAACAATGTACTAGTTAATTAAGAAAAATATCAGCAAAACTTCTAATTTTGGCCATTTTAGAACTTTATTGAGATTGCACTGTCTCCAACCACAAGGTTGATAGAATATGAAGGGTAGAAAAGTCTTTATCATTGTAACTAACTTGTGGTTAGCCGGTTGGAAGTTATTTGTATGTTAAATACTTACTTATAAATAGAGCCTTCTTGTTGAGCTCTATCAAAAAGTAGATTTAAGGCTAAATAAACACCAATGAATCACTTATTTGGGCTTCGTATGAGAAATTCCTACTGATCGACGTCACTGATGACCAATCCACTGAGACTCATGGTTCAACACCTGACACCTTGCTCTAACACTGAAGTCATGTACTTGATGGATAAACCACTTATCCCAAAGTTCATCCCATGACGAGAAATTAACCAATGAATACATGATCATCAAAGACAATGAAAGAATATCAAAGACATTGGTGGATAGCGCCCAAAAAACCACCAATGGTATCAGTATCTAAATGTTGAAAATTTGTGAAGATATTAGTGATAATCATTATTCTTGAATCAGCATACATCATCCTAGTGATCAGTGCATATGTAGCATCTATCTACTAAAATGGGAAAACCCTCAAATGATAATGCCAAGTACTGAAGTTCGTTCATCAGATGATTTCATCTTATTCAACACACAACGAGAACAACAATACTCTGTCACCAATGAAGCGAACGTGTCTTCTTGCAGAATAGTAGACAAAGTCAACCGATAAAGACACCATGCTAGCTTTTAATAATGTGGATCCCAGATATCAAGTGCAATTAACATAATAGACACAATAGCATTCAATTGTCATAAATCTCACTTTGATTGAATAGCAGAAAGCTTATGAACGTAGTAGCCGTACAAGGTAATTAGAGAAAACAAATCAGGTCATTAACCCTAATTTCTAAACAAAGCTTAGTATTTATATCCCATAAGGGATAGTTACACAAAATGTCAGAAACAGTCCCTGAACTTCTATTCAATTGACTTACGAGACCTAACAATCTCCCCCTTTGAATTGAAGTTCGATCTCACGCCAGTTGGGGACATATCGTTTTATGATTACAAACAAAATCACGAAGTGCCGTATGGAGTTCCTGTATTCGAGCCTTTCTTCTTTTTCTTTGAGCAGCTCTTTGGCAAGGTATTTTCTGGTATTGACAAACTTCTCTGACGAATCTCTTTCCTCTTCATCGATAATCTTTTTCAGCACCTTCTGTACCTCCATCAAAGTCCCTTCACTGAACTTGTGCAGCTCACTTATCCTCATAAACCGCTTCTCTCCCTTATGATTCAAATACACAATCCATGTCTCTAGTTTGAGCAAGAGAGTATGTACCTGCATATCTTCAGCATCAGGAAGAGTCAGATTGGGCTTCAGCACATTAACTTTTCCCTTGTTGCTTTCTATTCCTATCTGAAAGTCATTGATGTACGAGAGGGTTATGGTGCACTTCATGAATCTTTTGATCGTTTCGAGGGCTTTGGTATAAGGTAGCGGTCGGATGGTACGAGTCTTTAACTCTCGAAGAAGAACTGGGAAATCTTTCAAGTTCAGATTTTTGAAGTCGGCTTCTGAGAATACCCATTCTTTCCCATCATCTCTTTTAACTGTAAACACCGGAAACCAAACCTTCGGGACTTTGTCGGACACGATCTCTACGATTTCAGTGATCCTGTGGTTGGTTCTAACTTCGTGTACCATTCTGCTTCCTTTCATAACTTCCAAATATTGAGAACGTATAGATTCACCTAGATCTGAAACCACATGACACATAACCGGGTCTAGTGGTCTTATCCACTGAACGAAAATCTTCTTTTGCGATTCTTCTAAGTATGGAACCAGGATTCGGACTCTCTCCCAACGAACTGGTTGAATAGGTTGGGGTTGAGCCGTTTCCGGTTCAGGAATCGGTATTTCAGAGGTACCTGTGGTTTCATGTACGTCGTGCTGAGATTCTGTTACCTGTTCACTTTGTAGCAGGAACTGTTCGTAGTCTTCGTCATTCATGAACTTTTCATCCGAGAAATCCCTCAGAGCATCTGTCTCAGATTTAATGGCTATCAGTGCTTTTTCTCTCCATACTTGTTCCATTTCAGGATTACCGTCTGAGTCTTCATCAATCAACTCTAGAACTGGTCTTTCCGGAACAGTCAGTATCAAATGTTCTTCCGGTTCTCCCACGGGCTTTTCAACCGTTGGGTCTGCTGACTTGGGCACTTGTTCTCTGACCGGTGTGGATAACTCCATATCCGGAACCATGTTTTGATCTTCTGGCTGTTGGGGTGGCTCAAGTTCGGCTGGAGTTTCAGTTAACGGTTCTGTCGTTGAGGTTGACAGCTCGATCAGTCGCATTCATTTCTCCCCCTCATGTTGATCAGGATCTTCCTGATCATCATTATTTCTCTTCAAGCCCTGTGCTTTACCCTTACAGGTGTTTTCTAGGCTAGCAACCCTCTCGGATAAGGTTTCGAGGGTGCGTTTGATGTCGGTTAAGGTTGAGGTAAGGGTATCTAGCTTTGAGTATATCTGGGCTTGGGAGTCAGGTTGAGTGTTTGGGGGATGTGTTTGTGAGCGTAGAAGGCTCACGAGGTCGACTTCAGAGGATGTGTCGGGGTTTGATTGGGACAAGAGCTTATCGAGTAAAGCGGCCTAGAGGGCATCGATGCTCATGTCTTGAGGGTTTGGTGTTGGGTGGGGAAGTTGTATCAGTGTTTGCACGGGGGGGTCTGTCACTACTTGTTGGTCCCGAAGGCCTATACAAGTTTGTAGAAGGGGGGGGGGGGTTGAATACAAACACACAGATTTTACTTTTCTAAATTGTTTATCGATAAATCATTAACAATTTACAGCTTGTTGCGGAGACAAGATTAAGGATAAACCTAAATCTAAACAAGTTGGAACACTAAGGTTTCTTGGACTAAGAAAGATAAGGAAATTACTAATAATAACCTATCTTGAGATAAGAGATATGAACTTGTCCAGAGTTAGCAAGTTACTTCAAAATGAAGTGAGTTCATCTCTTTATATACTGCATGCATTTAATGCAAGTCAGTATATACTTTACACGTGTCATCAGCTGGTTGGTTGCATGTCATTGACCTTGGTTGACAACCTTAGTAGCCGTATGGATGAACAGTGTAGTATCAGAGTGGTTGTACGATTTCAGATATTCGGAGGTTCTTTTCGGACATTTCGTACGGAGTCGTGCAAGGGTGGTTAAGACAAAAGTACTTTGTACGGAGGACTTCATGATCAGCTTTCGTTGATTCAGCGATTATCATTTACTATTCAGCAGATGATAAAGTTCAGCGATAGCTGAAGTCTTGTACTTGATACTTCACGTTGAGTGGACAAATCTGAGTCTTCGCTGATCCGCATCAGTTCATTAGGAGACTTGTCGCTGGTTCTTGAGCTTGATCTTCGATTTCAGCGTAGAACCTTTGTTGACGTGAAACTTGTCTTCAGGGATCATAAGTAAACAACTAACTTATCAGCGATCATCATAATGACTGAACAGACTCAGAGCATTAATGATGAACAGTTTCGCTGAATGTTTAATTTAAAGAGCGAGAGTTCCTATCAGCGGTACTGGAAGATCTTAGTACTTGTCAGCGATAGTGAAACTCTGATACATATTGTTTACTTACAATTTTCACTAAGTATTTAAGAGAGGGTCATTATCAAATCACTGAGGGTTTGGATCAACAATCTCCCCCTATTTGATTATGACATAGCAACAAAGAAAATTGCTATTTAATGAAAACATAAGGATAAAAAGAACTCATAAAATATTTGTCCCTTTTACTGTTTTCTGGGATCTTTTCAGTACTGATGGAGTAAAGTACGTTCGCTGAAATCTTTCTTTAAAATATTGAATCAGGTTACAATGAAGAACAGAAAGATTATAAGTACAAGCGAAATAATTTACAAGTACAGAAGGATAACTGATACAATAGAGAAAAAGGAGATTATATCAGTTTTCAAAAGGTTCTTCCTTAATGAGAAGTTCATCAAGGGTCGTCTTTTCAGTGGGGATCATCCAGTCAGGAACCGTTACGCCTTGTTTTCTTTTGTTCAGCGCTTCTTTAAAGATCAAGGGTTTTAGGTGTCGTGCCTGAAAGGGTTTTTCTGAAGTCACACCAGTAGATGAGATCTCTGAGCTGTTCGATTGGAGTGATTGGAAGCTCAGCGATCCGTTGAAAACATTTACGTCCGTCGTAGTCGAGAAAGAATATTCCATAAGGATTACTAATGACTTTACCAGGGACGAAAAGTTCACATGGTGGCAAAGAAATGTCAAGGGCAGATAGATCAGGGTCAGGACCAAGCATTTCAGCGCGAGAGAAACCAATTCCAGTTTCATTTCGTATGACAGGACCTGAGTTTGAATCTTGACGTTTCTTCTTTGGAGAGGTCCTTTTTCTTTTCGGCTTAAGATCAGTAAGAGGAGGAATGTCCACACAAAAAGATATCAAGTCGATCTGTCTGTTTATCAGCTTTTCGAAATGATCCTTGTACTTAGATTGTGACGATTGGATAGCTAACCTCATCTCCAACCATTCAGAGAGACCATACCTTTTTACAGTGTCAGCGCGAAAGGCTTCGGATTGGCCATCTTCTCTGAAAAGTTTGATGTCAACAATAGGTACTCCGATAGATGTTCTTCCAGAGATGAATACCTTGTTTATCTTCGCTGGACGATATCTGAAGTGGATTTTCTCTTTACACCAGATCAGGGTGGTCTGAGAAACTTCAGTTTTCTTTTCCACGATCTTCTGGGCTTCTTCCCAAAGCTTTCGTTGGATTTGAATGGGAACACGTTTCAGCTTGGGGTCTTTGACAGATTCTTGAGTAAGCTTGATGGCGTATTCTCTGTCTTTCTCTTCAGCTTCCTTTCTTTCAGCGATGACGCGTTCAGCTCTGAGGTGTTCCTTGTATTCAGCTTTTGAAATTCTGAACTTAGGATGAACTGAAGGCAGTTGATCACACCTTAGAATGATTCGCTGATCCTCGAATCGCTTTATTATTTCCTCTCTTCTCTTTTGATCCTCTTCACTCAGCTTTTGAGGAGCTGAGGAAGGTCTGTTTCTGTGCGAGAGAGGTTGTTCTTCTGGTTCATCAGTCTCAGAGATCAAATCTAAGACTGGGATTATTTCATCAGCAACAACTGGCTTTATTTGTGAAGTCGCAGTAGTAGAACCTTCAGCGACATCCTCAAACAGGGGAGAGGACTAGCTGAAACGCAGCGATCTTACAAATAAGAACTGGGTAGAAGAACTTGGGTAGAAAAGATAGAAAAAGAATGTGGATGTGTAAGGAGGTTGTGGAGTAGAGAACTGATTGTGTATAGAAATGTTCAGGGAAGGAATATAAGTAAAGTTCAGTGTACCTGACAAACCGGCTTTTCAAGCAAGATCGCCAGATTTTCATCTTCAGCGAGGCCTTTGCCTTTGCCTTTCTCAGCGCCAGAGGCTGAGGGCTTTGTCTTTGTCTTCTCCCCTGAAGGTTCTTTTATTGAAATTCCCTTAAGAGCTTTGATCCTTGGGGCAGGTTTGACGATAAAGAAATCATCGTCATCTTTGTCATCATCATCATCCTTCTTTGGAGAAGAAGATGGTTCATCATCAGGGATGTCGATGGCTTCATCATCTTCTGCTTCGGATTCTTCAGCGTCTTCTTCGAGTTGCTCCCCCTCAGATACAGAGGCGAGCTTCTCGGTTCCCTCAGGGTTTTCATCTCCCTGAGGTCTAGCGATAAGATCTTCATTCATCTCTCCCCTGATAGATTCATCATGGGAAAGGTCTTCAGCGCTCTTTTCAAGATCCTCAGCGCTTTTGTTTAGATCTTCAGCGCTCTTCTCATCGGAATGTTCAGCGCTCTTCTCACCCTCTATCTCATGATTGGGGGAGGAATGAGTAGACTCAGCGTTGGTGTTATCTCTGTCTTCTGGGCCAGAGATTTTCACACAACCTTCAAGCTTTGCTATTCTGTCTTCTAGGCCAGAAATAGCAGGCGTGATTTTCTTCAGCTCTGTGCGATCCGCCGCTGTGAAAGATTCCAAAATAGGGGCAGGAGCAGGAGCTGGATTATTTGCCTTGTTGACCAGCGTCTCGATCATAGTCTTCATAGAACCAACGTCGGTCTTTACAGAGCCCAAGTCGGTCTTGACCGCTGACATATCACCCTCGAGTTTTCCAACCGGTGTCTTCAGCGTTGTTACTTTGCTGGACACGGTCGAAACTGAGTTTTTGAGGCTGGTGTAGTCAGTGTAGATGTCAGAGAGCACCTTGGCAAAATCGTTGAGCGTCTTATCAAGGCCCTTAATGTCATCTGTGGAAGCCTTCTTCTCCACCACCGTAGTCAGCTTCGTCAGATTCTCTCCAGCGTTTGTTACAGCTGTAGAGTTGTTGGAGAGTGTGGTGGTGAGATCAGTCAGCTTAGATTCCACGGACTTCAGAGACTCGTTGATGTCTCCCAAATTAGGACCTGTAATACATAAGTACTTGTGAACAAAGGAAAGCTCAGAAGTTTCAGGTTTAGTTACAGTGTATATGGGTTGATTTGTACCTGAAAGAGGATTGACGAAATCGTCAAAGTTGCGGATTCCTGAGTAATGTTCCATATCCTCTTCGAAAGTACAGTGAGGTATGGTGATCTCCGCAGGTCCTGTCTTCATCATTCGTTGAGAAGCGTCAGTGGTGGCTTCTGGAATGATGGCATCTCTAGTGTTAGCTGGAGGAGTGTCCAAAGAAGTGGAGGGAGGAGCGAAGGATAAGAATGGGGTTTGGGTTGCGAGTTCAGCGTTGGATTCGCTGAGAACTACTTCATCAGTCTTTTGAGAGACTGAAGAAGGTTGGGTAGATTCCAAGTTTCTAACCTTAGCGTTTGGAGACGCTGAAGTCTGGATTGGAGGGATGGCTTGAACGGGTGTGGCAGAGCGTACCACGGAACTTTCCTTCAGCTCTTCAGAATGAGCTGAGGAGTCTTCAGCATGGAATTGCTAGGGTTGCTCCTTGGTTTTCTTGATCCTTTTGGAATCAAGTTGGGTGTGAGAGGGTTTCCTTTTCTTAGAAGGAGAGGATTGTGTGGCCGGGGTATCAGCAATGGGTATTGTCGCTGAAGGAGCCACAGAAAGCGGAGAATTTAGAAGAGTGAGAAGAGTAGAGAGACGTACCTCGTTGGCGACAGGTTTGAAATCGAGCACCTTAGGGCCAACCTGAGAAAGTTTCAGGTCACCCTCTTCAGGATAGCTGTCCTTCAGGCCATATTGGAAGATGGCGCTGATGAATCTTGGGTAAGGAACCCATGCTGGTCGGTCAGCGGCAGAATCCACGCGTTGTACTAGGTCATCATATATAATAGAGGCCCAGTCAATGTTTAGACCTTTCAACAGTGCGTATCCCATAGCTTGCGTAGGTTGTGCGGCTTGATCAGAAGAGCCGGACTTCGCTGTCATGCAGCTGATCAGGTGAGCGAAGATGAAATTCATCTCGCTGGGCATTTTGGACTTCTTTATCAGCGTCAGCTTCTTCTCGGGCTTCTTGTCCCTTCCAATGTCCCAGATGTAACCCATTGTATCGAGAAAAGCAATGATGGCATCTTTGTCAGCTTGCTTCTTATGGTCAGGGAATGGAACGAAGGGTTTTTCTTTGGTGGCATTGGGAAAGTTCAGGGCTTTTCGTATGATAGCGGGGGTTATCTTAATTGTACCATACTCAGTATCGCTGAGTATGCAATCGATGGTTTTGGATGCATCTTTGGCGGAGGGTAGCTGAGTGTGTCTGGCAGAGTACCAGAACTGGGATATTAGTAGCTGACTTGCGGGAGGAGTGATGGTCAGGGCTGTTGAAATGCAGCAGTGTTTCAGGAAATTCACAGCATCCACCAGATGTGTGACTTGCTTTCGAGGAGGAAACTCGAGAAGCGCAGAGAGGTTGTTGACCTTAGTCCAATCTAGTTGATCCAGCTTGAACTTAACCTGAGGGGCTTTGATGATGTCCACTTCCTCAGAGTCAGCGGAGATGGACTCAGCGGTGACATTGGTCTTTGAAGATGCCATTTCTCTGTATTTATCAGTTCAACCAAAGATGTTAACAAAATAAGAATTGTCTTAGTATGGAAAGAATTTCCATTAAGATTGTTCGAATTTTGTCCATTTCATTCAGACTTAAATGTCTTAATGAAGATTAGGGTTTTTCATGATTTTGAAACGAAATGTAAAACCCATAAAATTCTTGTATTCCAGTTTCAAAAAAAAACTGGATACGAATGAAGAACAAGTTTAAGATTTAGATTTAAAACTTGAAGAACAACCATGAAATGGTTGTGTTCATAAAACCATGAAAGAAAATGATTTTATTTTTAAGTTCTTTTGTTTGATCTTGTTTAAAACAAAGATAAGATCAGAAACAAGTTATCTGCATTTGAAGAATAAGAACATATTAATCTTGAAGTTTTGATGAAGAAGATGATGAACAGTTCTTTGAAGATTTGAGAGCACAAATGCAACAGTAATTCTTTTCTTGCGGAGGAAGATTTTTCGCGTAAAAGACAAATATAAACCAAGAGTTGTTTATATAGGGAGTTTTAGAGAGAGAAAACCTTGAGCGGGAAAAGGTTTTCATCATGACACGGACACGTGTTTGCATTTGATTGGAAGTTTGAGCGAAACGTGCAAACGTGTGTCAGAAAGAAATCGTGCCTGGTGTTATCCGTTGCAAAGACGTCACAACTGTCCTTTCACATTCTTTTAGGATGTCTCTGAGGTTTTGAAAAACTCAGGTACTTTTTTGAAAAACATGAAGCACTGAATAGAAGATATCAGTGAAGGTTTTAAGAACTTTCAAAATATCGCTGTTAAGGAAGAGATATTCAGCGATGCATTTGTTTTTGAAATCTTGCATTTTCATGCGTTTGTCAGAGAGAGAAAACATACCTGGAAGATACCCTTCTTAACCTGCAATACAAAGGAAGATTAGTTTTTCTTAGGTACCCACTTAACCATGTATACACGTTTGTCAGTGGAAGAAGTTGGAATGGAAGGTTCAGCGGTCTTCGCAGCATTTGAAGATTCAGCTTTGTCTTTCTTCACTTTGGTTAATTTCTTAACCTCAGTGGTAGGAGTCACCTTGACCTGATTTGCATCGGTGTTGGTCCTCTTTGCCTTGGGGGCAATCTTCACCTTAGCTATTTTTTCAGCTTTGGTGGTTGTGGGGCACTTACTAGCAATATAATCGGTAAGTCCACAGTGATAACATTTCCTATAACTAAAAATAGTTCTAGGACCACTTGTATGCTGAGCTTTTAATTTTGAATTAGAAGTGCCAGCACCAAGTAAGCTATTTGCTTTAGAAATGGGACGAACATTCAGTTCTTCAGATTTCTTACCAAGGACATCCACTCTGAGTCTAGGAGTAGATCGCTGAATAGATCCAGAGATCAGCTTTCTAGATCCAGAGGGGTTGGTCACTGAGGCTTTAGAAGCATTCAGCTTTGGTACTAAGGTACCCTTCTGAGGATTTTGATAAATAACAATTCCTTTACCTTTTTCTTTAGAGACAGAGGTAGGTTTTGAATAAACCATTTTCTCCTTACCTTTTGAGGAGGTAGGAGTTTCCTCAGGGTTTGGTGTAATGGACGAGGAGCACTGAGATGATGAAGTGTCAGCGACTGAGGATACGAACGTTCCAAATTTAAGCATTGAACGTTCAGTGGTTGGTTTTGGAGTATCATATTTATAACCCAGACCACGTCTATCACTCAGAGTAATCTGAGCCTTAATTATCTCAGTGATCTTTGTTGAAGAATTACACCATCCTTCAACAGTAGCTTGTTCAGCTTTTAATGCAGCGATAACTTCTGCTCGTTCGATTTTGACTAGTTGATTTAAATAGACTTGATCTTTAAAATCATCTTCAATTTTAGAAAGCTTTTCTATTTGAAGGTGGCAGTTTTTAAGCTTTTCAGCGAGATCAAGATTTTGGTTTTCAACCACAGTTTTGCCGTTCATGGCTTCGTATAAACTTCTAGTCAAGAGATCGATCTTACGGAGACTATCAGCTTCATCAATATTTGCAATATTGGTAAAGAAAGAAGGTGATACTTGAATGGCAGATGTTGAGGTGGAGGGAATGTCTGAACTTTCTTCCTCTTCTTCAATCTTGGCCATGAGACATTGATTTGCTTCATCATCTTCAGAGTCAGATGATGATGCTTCTTCATCAGAAGCAGCCCAATCATAGTCAGCCATCAGACCTTTTCCTTTCTTCTTAAAACTTTTCAGCTTTGCATACTTCTCCTTCAGCTTTGAGTATTTGTCATCTTTATTCCTTGGAACAAAGTTTTTCTTTAAGAAAGCTGAAGGACTCATGACTTTCTTTGACCTGCACTCATTAGCGAAATGACCTGTCTTTTCGCAGTTGAAACAAGTAGCAGTAGCCTTATCAACAAAAGATGATGATTTAGGCTTGTCAGTTATGGAAAGAGGTTTGTTCTTTCTAAACATTTTCTTCTTGGCGAATCTCCTGAACTTTTTAGTTAGGAGAGCCAAGGATTCATCATCATCTGAAGAATCAGAGTCCGATGACCTTTCAGAGTTACTTTCTAACTCAGTGATAGTGACCGAGGGTCGCTGAGTAGAAGGTTCTTCTGAGATTAAAGCAACAGGAGTGCTTTTGGAATCTTTTACAAGATTCTTCTTAAGATGGCTAGATTGCTCATGATTCAGCAATGTACCATATAAGGTTGAAAGGGTCATTGATTTAAGATCCTTTGACAGCTTGAGACACATGGAATAATTGTCCCAGCTTTCAGGTAAACATTCTAGAAACTTTGTCAGCACTTCAAAGTTAGAATATTCCTTACCAACAGTTTTTAGATCTATAATTAAACAATTAAAAAGTTGGTGAACTTCAGAGAGAGTTTCATTCTTACTAGAAATGAAGCTTTCGTATTGTCTTACCAGGTTGATCTTTCTTGAGTCCTGGTCTTCAGACGTTCCTTCATACTGAACACATATTGTGTCCCACATGGCTTTTGATGACTTCAGGTTCATGGCGGAATGGTAGAGTTCGTCAGGAAGGGCCATGGATAGTATGAATCTGGCTTTTGTATCTATAGCCACTTTCTTCTTATCTTCATCGGTCCACATGTGTATTTCCTTTGGAATAAGCCTTTCTGGAATAGCAGCTCTAGTTGCATTGGCTGGAACTAAAGGATCAATTGTTACAGGGATGTGTGGGCCGTTTTCAAGATAGTAAGTCATAGTAGGGTCTACACCTTCTAAGAAGAGTGTCATCCTATTTTACGATTTCAGATATTCGGAGGTTCTTTTCTGACAACCTTAGTAGCCGTATGGATGAACAGTGTAGTATCAGAGTGGTTGTACGATTTCAGATATTCGGAGGTTCTTTTCTGACATTTCGTACGGAGTCGTGCAAGGGTGGTTAAGACAAAAGTACTTTGTACGGAGGACTTCATGATCAGCTTTCGTTGATTCAGCGATTATCATTTACTATTCAGCAGATGATAAAGTTCAGCGATAGCTGAAGTCTTGTACTTGATACTTCACGTTGAGTTGACAAATCTGAGTCTTCGCTGATCCGCATCAGTTCATTAGGAGACTTGTCGCTGGTTCTTGAGCTTGATCTTCGATTTCAGCGTAGAACCTTTGTTGACGTGAAACTTGTCTTCAGGGATCATTAGTAAACAACTAACTTATCAGCGATCATCATAATGACTGAATAGACTCAGAGCATTAATGATGAACAGTTTCGCTGAATGTTTAATTTAAAGAGCGAGAGTTCCTATCAGCGGTACTGGAAGATCTTAGTACTTATCAGCGATAGTGAAACTCTGATACATATTGTTTACTTACAATTTTCACTAAGTATTTAAGAGAGGGTCATTATCAAATCACTGAGGGTTTGGATCAACACTACTTCCTTACCCTTGATGGACCGTTTGATGAAGTCCAAGTCCTCTGACAGCTACTTTATGATCTCAGTTTGGACAACCTTTAAGGCGTCGTCCATAGTTCCCTTGGAGACAAATTCCGAGAGGCTAACACCTGGCGCACGTAGCTCACTAGTTGTAGTAACTACGGTGGATTGCACCGCAGTACCGCATGCGCTCACGGTTGGCATAATGATAGCCGTGGCAGAACTTCCACCGTGTCCTTGCAAGCCACCAAAACGTAGACTCACTCGGGGTGTTCCGGTCGAGTCACGAATGTCTCGACATTAGCCGTACTGATGGTGTGTGTCCTAGCCAAAGAAATTTGATCAACAAGTGGCTCAAGACTCAATCGTGCATCCAAAGAAGTTGAGAACTGGGGCATGAGTTCTCTTGTTTCAACACCGGAACTCTCCAAGTGAGAGACCGGTGGCAGGTGTGCTACGTCCCCTTGTGAAAGTGAAACAGTCTCCTGTTCAGAGGACACTGAGTGGCTAAGGAAGGTGTGCGATTACGTCGCTAGGCCCACGACGTCTGTTTCTATACCCCGTCCCAACGAATGAGAAGGGGTAGCGGATGTGTTAGTTCCAGATGGCTAACCAAGTATTGTAGAAGGGGGGGTTGAATACAATACTCAAAATTTTCACAATTTTAATTCTTTATATTGAAAATCTTTCAACAAGAATTACACATAGAAAACTTAAGACTGTTGCGGAAAAGAACAGATAACTATTCTAACAATCTTACACAAAGTATACTAACAAAATAACTAAGAACACTTAGAACAAAGCTATAAAGTTTTTCAAGCAAACTGGAAATTCTTGCACTTAGAGAAATCTTCCAGTTTGCGTAGAATATCAAGAGCACAAGGTAATCTTCAAGTCTCTCAAGATGTTTTTCTTTTCTGCATGGAGAGGTCTTCCTTTTATAGTGACAAGGAGTGTGCAAGCATTGAATGCTTGGGACACTTGTCATCTTCACACTTGTTGAGGATGTTGACTTTTGGAGAGTTGTGAAGTCCTTGTCACCTTTTACAAGGAACAGTCAGAAGAGCCCATGCATGAGAAAAGAACTTTATATGGAAATGGATAATAAGACAAAATGTCACTTTATCCATGTAGAAAATATCTTCTCAATTTGTCTTCTAAAGATTGCACCACCGAAGGAAACTTGGGATATGTGACACATCTTTGGAGAAAGCATCTTTGAAGCTTCTTTGAGGTCCCACCGAAATGTCACTTTGGGATATGTGACACATCTTTGAAGAAAGCATCTTTGAAGCTTCTTTGAGATCCCACCGATGATAGCCTTGGGATATGTGACACATCTTTGAGATATGTGACATCATCTTTGGGATATGTGACATCATCTTTGGACAAAGTATCTTTGAGACTTCTTTGAGATCCAACCGAAATTGGACTTCCAATGGTGGGATTCTTTGGCCGAAACAGAGAGAGATTTCGGTGGAGAGATGTCCACCGATGTGTGCGAACACCATCGGTGGACAATGACTTGTATGTGTTGAGAAAAGATCTTTCACTTCCACAATGAGAGAATCTTTAATCTTGACTTTGGTTGATCTTTGACTTCACCAAACATTTGCTATCTTGTACAAGCCATTACAAAGAACCATGCATCTAAAATTTCTATAAGTATATAAAATGTTTTTCAAAGTATAAAAGGAGATCATGAGGTCATATTCAAATCTTGATGACCCAACAATCTCCCCCTATTTGATGATGACATCCATACTTAGAAAAACATGAGTAAGACAATGAATAATGCATGTTGACCCTTCTTTACTCTTTTGGGTTCTTTTTCACACAGTCCATATTTTTTTGTGTGTGTATGTATATATGATATTTACATATAAGAAAAAATAAAAAGGTTTAGCTGTACAAATAATTGTAAGAAAAGGGAAAGAAGTATAAACAGTATGAACAAAATGAATATTACTTGCATCTTTGGAGGGGCGAGTTGAAACTTGTGTCTGGCTTGAGGATTCTTCATTTTGATCAACAGCCTTAGGATGCTTCTGCCCATCTGTTGCATCTTGGCATCTTTAGCTTTTCCTGTTTAGCATCAGCATCCTTTGTCTTTGTTTTGCTCCCCCTCAGTAGATTAGTCGGTTTTGTGTTTCTCCCCCACAGTTAGATCCGCCCGGACTGATGTGCTGCCCCTTGACCGGTCCGTCGATTTCCTCATTTTTTCATGTTGGTCGCTGGATATGAGTACTGAGGGTTGATGTTGCTTCCCCTCAGATGAATTCTCCCCCTCAGCGGCCGACGCAGGAAAAACACCAAGAGTAAATGAAAAAATCGGCCGAAAATTGGCAATTTTTGGTAGGAAAATCTGGAGATTTTTTTTTGCATTCCCACCGAAAATTGACAATTTTCGGTAGGAAAATCGGTAGGATTTTTTTTTTTTTTAAACATTCCCACCGAAAATTTGCAAGAGATAGACAAAAATTCGGTGAAATTTTTGAAGAGGTTGAGGGAAATCTGCTAAGACATCTTCAGCAGAGAGTGGAGAAAGTCTTCTAAGGCATTATGGAGAAAATCTTCAAAGAGAATAAAAGATTGGAATTTCATCTTCCAATTTTTTGATGACCCAAAAAGATTGAGATTTGGTGTAGGAGAATCACCATTATTAGAGAAAAAATCTTGAGAGAAAAAAAATCACATAGGAAGTTGGTTCTAGTGAGGAGTAATTTTGGTGGCCTAGAAAGCGGTGGAGAGTTTTCGGTAGGGGTGATGTTCGAAGAGATTTGGTTGTTGGGAGGAACGTGATCTCGGTGGCCACTTTCAAGTGAAGTGGAAAAACGGTCGGTGGTGGTCTTATGGTGTGGGGTCGGTGATGTTTGCCAAGTGATCGGTGATGATGAGATGCTCTTGAAAAAGAAAATGATGTAGAAAGGTGGTGGATGAGATTGTGTAAGGTGAGATGTATGGTGGGAAAGGGGTGTAGGTGGTATGGGAAATGATGGTATATGAAAAATGTCGGTAGAAAGCAACTTCGGTGGTGAAATGGTTTCAGCCACAAGATAGAAATGGATTTAGGAGATTGGAGATGGTGATGTCATGAGAGAAAAGAATTCTAAGGTTTTGTCAACTTTCTCACTTATCCACATAGATCCATCTATCCAGCTCAAAATCTGCAATCACAAAGAATGTATTTTCTAGGTACCCATTTGGTGGTGGGTCCTTTTGGGTTAGAAGAAACAGAATTGGTGTCACTTAGATCAATCTTTCTTTCGGACAGCCTTTGGCAAAATGAGAAGTATCACCACAGATCTATCATTTTCTATGAGGAAAAATCTTTTTAGAAACTTGACAATTTTCCTTACTTTTGCTCAAAGAATTTGATGAGGTATCAAAGATTTGGGGTGCAGCACATAAAATTCCTTTTTCAAATTTTGGGAGGACCAAAGACTTTTCCCTTGAAAAGGACATTTTGAGACACACAGATCTGTGAAGAAAATCGGTAGGAGAAGTCACATAGGTATTATTAAAAAAATTGGAGGATTTCTTTTTAATAAAAAATCGGCACACAGAAACTTTCCTTCTTTTTTTTTCAGAGTTAGAAAATATTTTGCATGAGTTAGAAGAGAAGGATGCATCATCTAAAGACAATAGAAAAAGAATTAAATGCTTCAATCTTTTCAACATCAGAGAGAGATAGAAATGGATGTACCTGTGATGAGGAGGAGAATCACTTAGCTGATACAAGAGCAGTTGAGGAGTCATTCGCTTTCAGATGTGGGTTCATCTGCCAAATCATGAGTTTTAGCAGGCAGACCCTTTCCTCTTCTGACAAGTTTTTCATTTCTTTCTTTTTCTCTCTTGTATTTTTCTTTGTATCTTTCAGCCCGGTCAGAATTTGCAGAAGAGAGGTGTTGGCTGAACTTTTGGGAATCATATTTGGATCTTTCCGATTTTGAGGAAAATCGGCCTGAGGAAGCAGTTATGGGTCTTTCAAAATGTTTACTTTTACACTCAGAAACAAAATGACCCTTTTTACCACAGTTAAAACATTCCTCATTAGATTTGTCCAAAGAAGAGTGTTTGGAGAGAGAAAAGGTTGATTTTCTACCAAACTTAGATTTTCCAGAAGAGAGATGAGATTTGGATTTAGAGTGCCCATCCAACATGACCATTTCATCAGAAAATTTATCAACTGAAGTTTCCTCACATTCATCCTTAGCATCACTAAGATATGCCTCTGAATGATCATTGGGAACTTCTTGACTATCATGGTCAGAGTCAGATGGGTAGGTGATTTTTGGAAAACACTTAGTCTTTTTGGAAGAGTCACTTAGGATAGCAAGAGAAGAGTTCTTTATAAACCTATGCAGTTTCGTCTGCTCATAGTTGAAAAGAGTTCCATAAAGAACAGTTAAGGGCATGAACTCAAGGTAGTTTTGATGCAAGTACATATATTTTCCCAAAAATCTGGAAGACAATCCATGAACTTGCACAAGACTTCCTCATTATCATAGACTCTGCCCAACAACTTAAGATCATTTAAAAGAGAGTTGAAGCGATTGTAGTAGCTAGGAAGAGATTCTCCTTTTTCAAAAGCAAAGAGTTCATAATTTCTAACAAGAGCAATCTTTCTGCTCTTTTTAACTTCATTTGTACCTTCGTACAAACCACACAGAGTGGACCACATCTCTTTGGCAGTAGAGAGATTTACCAGAGAGTGGTACACTTCATCAGGAAGAGAGAGAGCAATGATAGTTCTAACTTTAGAATCAAGAGACACAAGTCGTTTTTCCTCATCAGTATATTTCTTAGGATTTTTAAGAATGTAACGACCAGTAGCAGCAGATTTTTCTTCATCAGAGGAATCATTAGAATTATCTTTTTCCATGGTTTCTTTACCAGGCCTCTGCGTTTCATAGCGAGCCCAAACTCTGGGTATGATAGGTCCCTCTTTGAGAATGGTTGGATATCTAGTATCCACTCCTTCCATGAACAGCATCATGCGGATTTTCCACAAAGAGAAGTTGTTAGCATTAAACTTAGGAGGTTTTGAAATGGACCCATTTTCAGAAAAGTTATTTTGAAAAGAGTTTTCAACAGTAGAAGAAAAAGAGGCAGCCATCGCAGATCAAGTTTATGGAATTAAACTTTCTGCTCTGATACCACTTGTTAGTCCCAGATGGCTAACCAAGTATTGTAGAAGGGGGGTTGAATACAATACTCAAAATTCTCACAATTTTAATTCTTTATATTGAAAATCTTTCAACAAGAATTACACATAGAAAACTTAAGACTGTTGCGGAAAAGAACAGATAACTATTCTAACAATCTTACACAAAGTATACTAACAAAATAACTAAGAACACTTAGAACAAAGCTATAAAGTTTTTCAAGCAAACTGGAAATTCTTGCACTTAGAGAAATCTTCCAGTTTGCGTAGAATATCAAGAGCACACAGTAATCTTCAAGTCTCTCAAGATGTTTTTCTTTTCTGCATGGAGAGGTCTTCCTTTTATAGTGACAAGGAGTGTGCAAGCATTGAATGCTTGGGACACTTGTCATCTTCACACATGCTGAGGATGTTGACTTCTGGAGAGTTGTGAAGTCCTTGTCACCTTTTACAAGGAACAGTCAGAAGAGCCCATGCATGAGAAAAGAACTTTATATGGAAATGGATAATAAGACAAAATGTCACTTTATCCATGTAGAAAATATCTTCTCAATTTGTCTTCTAAAGATTGCACCACCGAAGGAAACTTGGGATATGTGACACATCTTTGGAGAAAGCATCTTTGAAGCTTCTTTGAGGTCCCACCGAAATGTCACTTTGGGATATGTGACACATGTTTGAAGAAAGCATCTTTGAAGCTTCTTTTTTATCCCACCGATGATAGCCTTGGGATATGTGACACATCTTTGAGATATGTGACATCATCTTTGGGATATGTGACATCATCTTTGGAGAAAGTATCTTTGAGACTTCTTTGAGATCCCACCGAAATTGGACTTCCATTGGTGGGATTCTTTGGCTGAAACAGAGAGAGATTTCGGTGGAGAGATGTCCACCGATGTGTGAGAACACCATCGGTGGACAATGACTTGTATGTGTTGAGAAAAGATCTTTCACTTCCACAATGAGAGAATCTTTAATCTTGACTTTGGTTGATCTTTGACTTCACCAAACATTTGCTATCTTGTACAAGCCATTACAAAGAACCATACATCCAAAATTTCTCTAAGTATAAAATGTTTTTCAAAGTATAAAAGGAGATCATGAGGTCATCTTCAAATCTTGATGACCCAACAGGATGTTGCTACCTGGCTTATCTGAGGATGGGTGGAGACAACCTTAGTAGGTGGCCTCTGCTCTCTATAATGCTCATTGTTTTTCTTGCTTCGCCTTTCCCTCACTTTCTCACTATTAGTTTCTTTTTCGACTGAGACTCCCTCCGCTCTCCTTATCTCTCCAGTTTCGGCTAGGGTACGAGGGATTGTTTCCATTCGGAATTGGTCATCATCATTGTTATCCGAGTCTATTGATGCATCTTCTGATCCCGAGGACCCAGATTTGGAACCGGATTCCGAACCTGATTTAGAACAAGATTTGGAACCCAACTCTGAGCATGAGCCCGAATCAGAGGCTGCCTCTTCTTGAGCTTGGTCTCGCATTATATCTACCACATCCACCTCATGCAGTTCTGGTTCATCATCTTCGGGTTGAGTAGAGGTGTGGGGTGGAGTAGATGGGCGATGGGACGAGCTAGCTGTGCGAGATGACCTTTCAGCACCGCCCGCGTCATGTCCTCTCACGATATTTTCTATCATCATGCCATGTCCAAGAGCCCCTGCTCTCTGGACCCTACCTTCTCTGGTGCGTGGACCCTCACGCCGCTCGGGCGCGCTCCTTGGGCATGTCCTGCCTGATCTGACTGGACCATCGGAGCATCTAGATTGTTATCTCACCTATAATCTATCACACTCGGTGCCAAAGTGTCAGCGAGAGCTAGCAAGTCAGCAGGTAGTACCATTGGGACTAGGTCAGGTATGGGTTGTTTGCTCTGGATCCTAGTCATTCATGTCGAGAGAAGTACCTTGTGGTCAGCGCATCTTGGAATGGTTGGGTAGACATCCAGAAAGTATGCGACGATCAGTTGGAGGAATCTGGGGAACGGGAGGCACGTCAGCTTTTTGTTTCCTTCTTTCTTTTGGACTTTCTCGATCAGCTCATTCCATAGTATGGAAGCGTAGTCGGTATGTTTGTTGTAGGCCATGCCGTTAAGGAGGCGTAGAAGGTTCACAGTGGTTTGGTCTATTCCCTTGGTGATTGACGAGAGACACCTGTTGAGAATAGTGAATAGCATGTACCAGATTGGTGTCAGATGAGCTCTGGAGAAGTGCGATGGTTGGGTGAGCTCTCTAGCATAACCGAGAGCGTGCATCTTCGGGCAGAGTACGGTATCAGATACAGAATTGTCAAAGTGAATCCTGCCAGGGACGGAAGTTGCATCCGGTAGATTGAGGATCTGGCGTAGAAGATCTCTGGTGATTACCACTGGTGTGTCGGCAATGCGGCCTTGAAGGTCGAATTCTTGGCCACGTGCAACAGAGGTGAGGGACCTCCAGAGTTGTCGCACGTATACTGTGGGAACCGTAGCAGTCGCCGTTAAAGCATAGTCTATTGGATGGCGTTTGAGTATCTCCACTATGACTGGACACTGGTAGGTTATTGTTGTCGTGTCCAAGTGGAAATTGTTCAGTTGAAACGAAAGATTTGGACCACCCGAAAGAAGTGGTGCCTCGGCTTGTGGAGCGGGTTGGTTTGGTTGAGCCATTTGTGTATGTTCGTCCAGAAGGGGTTATACAAGTTTGTAGAAGTGGGTGTTGAATACAAACACAGATTTTTATCTTTCTAAATTGTTTATTGATATAAATCAAACAATTTACAGTTTGTGGCGGAATAAGATTAAGTTAAAAACCTAATCTAAACAAACTATGAGAACACACAGAGTTCTTGCACTAAGAAATAGAGATAAAAGAAATAAGAAAACTAAGGAGAGTTTTCTAACACTAAGTAGTTCAGCGATAGAAGGAGCCGAGCACCTCAAAGTGAAGTAGGGTTTCCTTTATATACTGCATGCATTTAATTCAAGTCGGTATACCTTTATACGTGGCAGCCTCTGATTGGATGCATGAATTTGACTTTGTAGAACATCTTCTTGGCCGCATGATGTACAGCGTAGTTAGCAGTGTTGGTTATGCGATTTAAGACAAAGGATGTCTTTTATGACAAATCGTACAAAAGGCATGCAAGGAGATAAGACAAAAGTTACTTGTAGAGAAGGCTTCATGATCAGCGGTCACTGAATGAATCTTTATCAGCGAATGATAAAGTTCAGCGATCGCTGAAGTCTTCTACTTGAAACTTCGCGTGAAATGGTTAAGTCTTTTCTTCGCTGATATCCGCATCAGGTCAATACTAGACTTAGTCACTTGTTCTTCAGCTTGGTCTTCGATTTCAACGTTGAACATGGTTGACGCGAATCTTGTCTTCATAGATCATAAGCAAACAATTATAGATAAAGCTTTCAGCGATCATCCGTGAGACTTGAACAGGCTCAGGGCTCACTGATGTACAGTGTTCGCTGAAGTATAAATTAAAGCGTGTTTATCAGCGATACTAAATAGACTTAGTATATTTTATTTGATGGTGAAACTCTAATACATCTTGTTTACTTACAATTTTCACTAAGTGTTTCTCAGGGTCGTTATGAAATCACTAAGGGTTTGGATCAACAATCTCCCCCTATTTTATGATGACAAAGCAATAAAGGAAAATTGCCAAGTTAAAAACATAAGGATAAAAAGGACTCATAAAATGTGTGTCCCATTTACTATTTTCAAGGATCTTTTCTACTACTGATGGAGTAAAGTACTTTCATTGAAAATTTTCATTAACTTCGTAAAAGATTACAAGGGAAGTGGAAAAATTACAAGTACAATGAAAAATAATTACAAGTACAAAAATATACAAGATGACAAGATAGAAGAATACAAAAGAATGATCCTATCAGCTACTTAGGTTCTTTCTTGATGAGAAGTTCATCAAGAGTATCAGTTTCTGGAATCATCCAATCAGGGACTATTACTCCCTGATCCCGTCTGACTTTTGCTTCGTGATAGATGAGGGGCTTCAGGAATGATCCAAGGAGGTCACCAATGTAGTCGCACCAATAGAGTAGATCTCTGAGTTGTTCTATGGGAGTTTTGTATAGCTCAGAGACACGTTGAAAGCATCTGCGACCGGTGTAATCATAGAAAAAGATGTCGACGGGTTCACTGAGAACTTTACCAGGTACAAAGTCTTCAGTTGGAGGTAAGGAAATGTCGAGACCAGAGAGATCAGGATTGGGACCAAGAACCTGCTTCACGAGAGAATTCAATCCCTGTCTCGTTTCTTATCACGGGGACTGAAGATGAAGGAGTCTTTATCTTTGAAGCAGTTCTTTTCGGCTGAATGGGTGGAGCAGGTGGAATATCGACCGCTGAGGTTACCATATCGATCAGCCTATTTATGGCTTGTTCGACACAGGGCTCGAAGGACGAGCGGGATCGCTAAATTGCAATTCTCATTTCCAACCATTCGCTGAACCCGAGCTTATCCCTGACATGTAGCATGTTCTCTTGTCGCCACTTTCTCTGATTATCTGAACGTCGACAATCGGTACCTTCTTGACCATTTTCCCCCTAACGTTAACAGAGCTTATTCTTGATGGCAAGCTTCTGTAGTGGCACTTCTTCTTACACCGGGCCAATGTGGAGTCACTGACCTTGGTCTTTTCCTTACTTTTCTTATGCGCCTCTTTCAGCAGCTCTTGCTGAACTGCCATGGGAAATTTCTTCAGTTGTGGATCCTTCACTGATCATTGGGCTAGTTCAAGAGCAAAGTTTTGTCACTAAGCTCAGCCTTCTGTTTTTCAGCGAGGATTTGTTCAGCTTTCAAGGCTTCAGCAATTTCCCTGGAAGTTAGGCATTTGAAGTGAGCAGGAACCAGACGCTGACTTTCTAATTTCTGGATCATCGCTGCTTTCTTTCTTCGTTAATATTCACTTGACCTTTGAGGAGGCAAGGAAGGTCTTCCAGGATGGGAAAGAAGCTCTTCTTCATCAGCTTGTACTTCAGTCTCTTCTTGAACAGAGACTGGGATTATTGGTTCTTCAGCAATGAGCGCTGGGATTATTTTTTGTTGTAGAGGAGCTTCAGAGGTGGCCTCAAGCAAGGGAGAGGACTAGCTAAAACAAAATGATCGATAGAGTTAAATCATTTGAGGAGAAAATATAGAGAAAGGAGAGAGCTAAGTGTTTAGAGGTTTAAGAAGGAGAAGTGTTGAGATTGAGAAGGGGTAAAGGAGGGATGCAGTGTAAGGGAATAAAATATAGTGTACCTGACAAGTTGGCTTTTTAAGAAGAATAGTCAAATTATCTTCAGCAAGGCCTTTGTTTTTACCATGCTACGTCTTCTTTGAAAGAGACTTTGCCTTGGTCCCCTCCCCTGGTTCGTTTGTTGAAACCCCTTTGAGAGTTGGGGCCTTAATAACCTCTGGATGAAAGAAGTAGGCATCCTCGTCATCATCATCATCATCCTTTGGGGAGGATGATGGTTCATCGTCATTAATCTCGACGTCTTCTTCATCCTCTTCCTCCTCCTCATCCCAGAGATATCTACAGTTTTAGTCACTCGAGAATGAGGAGTGGCATCGCCTAAACCCCTCAGATGGAGATGGACTTTCAGCGGTTCCCTCAGGATTCTCATCTTCCTGAGGGTTTTCATCATCAGCGTTTAATTCCTGCCCCTCAACATTCTGGGGAAGGTCATCATTTTCAGTCTTCTCCCCCTCTTCCGCTGAATGGGTGGGGGAGGTAGTAGTAACAGCAGCAGCAACATTGCTTTCAGGGACCCTGTCTTCTTGGCCAGGGATCCATGAAGCAGTGGCCATTAACATCTACGTAGTATCCATCCTGGTTTCCAGGTCTGGAATACGTGATGTGGCCAGGATGACAAAGTCAGCGGTCATCCTTAGGAGTTGACGATCATTCTGACAAAAGAATGAGACTGGAACGGTCGGAGCCTCCATTCTTTCGAGGATCTTGGTGAGCAACGAATTGTTTTCAGCGACTTGGGTGTTTAGGCTGCTCACATTACCCGTAAGACTGTCAAAGTTGGTCTTCAAAGAACTCACCTCACCGCTGAGGCTGGAAAACCCAGTGGAGAGATCAGTGATGGCAGTGTTGAGTCTGGCGATGGTGGAGGTCTTGTTGATGATGGCGGTTTTCACAGTGATTAGTCCCCCATCGAGTTTGGAGACGTCAGTGTTGGAATCCTTGTCAGCGACAGCAACAGAGATGGTCTTCAGTGTTTCTCCAGCGTCTATAACCGCTGAAGTGTTGTTTGAGAGGGTGGTGGAGAGGTTGTCCACTTTATCAGCAATGAAAACTTGGACCTGAAAAGGATGAAAACTTGTGAGCAAAGAAAAGCTCAAAAGTTGGGAGTGTAGATAGAGATGAGGAATTATTTGGGGTACCTGTAGGAGGATTGGAGAAGGTGTTGAAGTCCCTTGTCCCTGAGAAATGTTCTAAGTCGTCTTCAAGAGAGCCGACAAGGATTGAAGTTCCTACTGGTCCAGATGCATTCCTGTGAATCAGGCTTTGTAGGGCGGCAGCGTTGTGGTCCATCAGTGGGAATGATGGCATCGTTGGAGCGATCATGTAGACGAAAGAAGTGGATGGAGAAGCAAAGGTTGAGAAAGGTGGGGTTCTTGTAGCTTCAGCGCTTGATACGCTGGGAACATCCTCTACAGCACTTTGAAGCACTGAGATTCTTGGGTTCTCGTCCAGGAAAGTTTCAGAGAACTGAGTCTCCGAAATGGTTGTAGAAGGGGTGGCTTCAGCAGATGTGGCGGAGTGGACCACGAAACCGTCCAGCGTTCCCTGTGAAGAGGCGAACATGGATTCTAGAGCCTGAGAAGGCTGGGGCTTCTCCATTGAGGGCTTCTTGGTCTTACGGCTTCCAAGAGGGGTACTAGAGTGTTTCCTCTTATTAAGAGAGGAGGTGGTTGTGGCCTAGGTATCAGTGGTAGGTGCTGTCGCTGTAGAGGTAGCCACAGAAGTAGAAGAAGCAGGGGTGCGAAGACGAGAGAGAACAGTAGAAAGACTTACCTTGTTTTTCAACGGTTTGAATTCAAGGACCCTTGGACCGACTTGGGAGAGCTTATAGTCTCCTTGTTTGGGGTAGTGGTCGTTGAGTATGTGCTGAAAGATAGCACTGAGGAACCTTCGGTATGGTACAATGTTGGAGCGGTCAGATTTCTCGACCCGGTCCATCAGGTCTTCGAAGATGAGCTTGGAATAGTCGTTGTGCATGCCTTTGAGCAGAGCATATGCCAGAGCGACTTGAGTTTTGGAGGCTTGGTCAGTAGAGCCTATTTTCGCGGTCATGCAGCTAATCACATGCGTGAATATGAAGTTGATCTCTGAAGGCATCTTATTCTTCAGGACCGTGGTGATCTTCTTCTCAGGTTGACCATCGCGGCTAGTGTTCCAGAGGTAGTTCATCTTGTCGAGGAAGGAGATGATTCCTTCTCATCTTCAGTAGTGGATGGATCAGTGTTAGCTCCAAGTATCTGTAAAATGAAAGTATTGAAAATAAAACCATGTCAGAAGACCTACAGAGATAAAGCAGAAGACTTAGAAGACCAACAAAGAAGACCAACAGAACTCAACAGAGTTCTGGTGGAACCAACGGAGCTCAACAGAGCTCTGGCAGAAGATCAACAGAAGAACTGTTCATACCCGAAGACCAACAGAGTTCTGTCATAACACGCTCAGTTGAAGTGAAGACCTCTGTTATGCCTAAGTCTCGTAGAAATCCGAAGTGTCAGATACGTGTCCACACCTTTCCACGTATGCCCTAAAGATTGGAGACACACTTTCCACGTGTCATTCCAGGGTACGATAGTACACTGTCTACACTTTATGAGGCTATATATAGCGAGGTAGTGGAACAAACAATTGTAAGCTTTTGGAAGAATAGTTTTCCACAATTGTAAAAGCACACACTGTCATATCCTCATAGCACTACCCCGTACGATATTGTCTCTGTGATTTCTTGATACACCATTGATCTTGTTCTTGGTGTTATCTTTATCAATATACGAGCAGCGTTTCTTATTTGATCTTGTTATCATATTCCTGTTCTATATTTGATATCACAGTTTACATATCGTCTCATACAATCACTCACTTTAATGGCTTTATATTTAAATGCTTCCGCTGTCTATTTAACTACCATTATCGTGATACGACGTGAATCTGGGAACCAACAATTGGTATCAGAGCTTGCTTGATTTGCTCAAATCAAGGCATCCAATCTACCAAGGTTGATTCACTGTTGTTGATTGTGTGTGTGTTTAAAAGCCTCATTATACTCTGTTTTACTGCTTAAAGTATTTTACATCTTCTCAGTTCATTTAATATCATACTAAGCTTTCCAGTCTAGATTAAAACATCTGTTCTACTATTTCATTGGTTACTGTTCCTCATACTTTAGCTTATTCTCATTATAGACCATTTGAAACTCTCATACTCTGTTTTCTTTTCAAAAAATGGCAAACATCAACGCCATTTATACTGCTGGTTCTCTGACCAAGCCTCCTACTCTTCTGAGGGATGAATACCCTCAATGGAAGATTAGGATGGTCAACTTCCTTGATGGAATGGATAAGGACTTAATGCGATCTGTCACGAATGGACCATTCCAACCCATGGTTTATGTCCCACGTGTACCCGCAACAGAAACCACTGATGAGATTCCTGCTCACTTCGAACCCAAAACCACTGGGATTACCGAAGAAGAAAAGAGCAAAATGGAAAATGACCTTAAAGCAGTGAGACTTATGATTATGGCCATTCCGAACGATATATTTCAAGAACTAGACTCATGTGTTACTGCCAAGGAAATCTGGGATCAACTTCTAAATCAACTTGAGGGTGGTATCAAAACCCAAAAGAACAGAAGGACCCAGTGTATAAATGAATACAATGATTTCAAGGCACTTCCTGAGGAAACCTTACAACAGACCTACAACAGATTTAATATTCTGATTAACAAATGTAAAAAGTGTGGGGTTGTTAGGTCGAAGGAAGATAACAATGTTCTGTTTTTGAAAAGTTTAAATGATGAATGGTTGAATCTGTCCATGTCTTTACAAGCTAATCAGGACTTAGATGCATGGTCTCTTACTGATGTGTATGGCACTCTGGCCGCACAAGAGAAGGATGTTGTCAAGCAAAAAGGCAAATCCACCATTGCAGGTCCTATCGCTTTGATTTCAGAATCTAAGAACTCAGCAGAAGAGAAACTCAACAGAGATGGCCCTAGCAGAGATAAGAAAAGAGATAAAAAGAAAGGGAAGAAGAGCTTGGTTGCAGAAAGTGATGATGAAAGGAGTTCATCAGATGAGGATAGTGATATAAATGCCTTTGCTAAATCTCTTGCGTTAATAACTCAACAATTTACCCAGAGATTTGGCAACAGGACATTTGACAGAAGAAAAAGGTACGAAAGAGAAGAAAAAGGTGACATAAGTTATACTGCACCTCAACAGAATCACCAGAACAGAAACCCGACAGAACAGAGACCTCAACCTCAACAGAAGTACAACGCTCCTGGTCCACAAAAGACTGATGCTGCTCACAAGGGTTTCAAGGTCTACCAAATGGACGTCAAATCTGCCTTCCTAAATGGCAGACTACAAGAAGAAATCTATGTCCAGCAACCACCTGGTTTTGAAAATTCGGAGTTTCCAGACCACGTTTACAAGCTAGACAAAGCTCTGTATGGGCTTAAGCAAGCTCCCAGAGCCTGGTATGAAACTCTGTCCAATTTTCTGTTGGTTAATCACTTCGAGAAAGGTACTGTCGATAAAACTCTATTCTTTAGGAGATACAAGAATGATATACTTCTGGTACAAATATATGTTGATGACATTATTTTTGGGTCAACACGGCAAGAGTACTGTGATAAGTTTGAGGATTTGATGAAAAGTGAATTCAAAATGAGCATGATGGGAGAACTTTCTTTCTTCCTTGGTTTACAAGTAAAACAAACCGACAAAGGGACTTTCATAAGTCAGTCCAAATATATCTCTGACATTTTGAAAAAGTACAATTTTAACAACTCAAATTCAATGAAAACTCCTATTGCCACTGGAGTTAAGCTTGACCCTGACCTTAATGGTGAACCAACAGATGTCAAGAACTACAGAGGTATGATAGGGTCACTTCTGTACTTAACTGCCAGTAGACCCGATATAATGTTTGCAACGTGTCTCTGTGCTAGATTTCAGGCTAATCCTAAAGTTTCGCATTTCTCTGCCGTCAAGCGCATATTTAAATATCTGAAAGGGACTCAATTTTTGGGTCTCTGGTATCCTCTGAATTCTGGTTTCGAGCTTGTAGCATATACAGATTCAGACTATGGAGGATGCAAGAACGACAGAAAGAGTACGTCTGGTAGCTGTCAATTTCTTGGAGAGAAGTTAGTAAGTTGGACATCCAAGAAACAGAACTGCGTGTCCACCTCTACAGCAGAAGCAGAATACGTTGCTGCTGCTAGTTGTTGTTCTCAAGTTCTCTGGATGAAAACTCAACTCAAGGATTACGGCTTGGAGTATGACAGAATTCCAATTTTGTGTGACTCCAAAAGCGCAATAGCAATCACAACTAATCCAGTTCAACACTCAAAGACCAAGCATATCGATATAAGGTATCACTTCATAAAAGATAATGTTGAAAAAGGGACTATTGAAATGTATTTCGTTTCAACAGACTTCCAACTTGCTGATCTTTTTACAAAAGCCCTTGATGAAAGGAGATTTAACTTCTTAATCAGCAAATTGGGTATGCTGAACATGTCCTAACACTATTTATCACTCAACAGAACTCTGATGTTCCTACCAGAGATCTGTCAAAATAGTTGGGTAGGATAGTTCAACAGAGCCTCTGTCATTCACCAGAGCTCTGTAAAACATACTTTTTCAACAAGCTTCCAGTGAATTCGTTTGTATATATCTCTGTAAATATTTCTTTTAGCAAGTTTTTTTTAAGCTCCTATTTCTAGGGGGAGCTTATAAAAGAAAATATGCATGGTTTTAGGGGGAGCAAGTCAAAAAAAAAATTCTGATTTCAAATTCATATGACTTGGCTCTCTTGATCTTGAAAGAAAAATCTTTTTGAAAGAGGGAAAACCTGTTCTGATGAAATTCTTTTGAGAAAGTCGAACTTAGCAGAACCCTGATATTCTCACCAGAGCCTCTGTTGTTTCTCATCAGATCTCTGTTGAAAATTGTTGGTCAATTCTGTCCTTGTTCTTTGATTCTTCACATCAGATACAGAATTTTAAAAATGTTTTTGGGTAAAGGTGAAACATGATTGGTCACTGAGCAAAGTTGAAAAGATCATTTCAACAGAGAAAGAAAATAACTGAGCTCCACCAGAGCTCTGCTAGTCTCTCTGCCCCGTCATCAGAAACACGTCAGCAGAGATGCGGGTCATTCTTTGAAAATCACCCACTTGTCACCCGCATATCTCTAACCGTGACGGTTTACTTGTCCTACGATTGTAAGAACAAAATCTTACGTGGCATCCTCTGATTGAAAGACAAACCACTAGGTGTTCCCACGATACACTGTTCAGGCCGTTCCACTTTCTGACACTCAAGTGCCTACAGTCCCTACGTTGTTTCCCCACCCACATGTTTCTCGTATAAATACCCAACTTCAACCCATTTCACTCTTACGCTTAACAACCATTTAAAACCCTTCATATTTTCCCTCTCAGAATCCTATACCTTGTGGTTCTCAAGAAAAACCCTAACCTGCAACAATGGCTGAACCCCAAAACCAACCCCAGAACTCTGATGATTCCAGTAACAACGAACCCGTAGATAACATCGTTATTCTACCATACGAGTTGGCTGATAACAACTACCGTTTTGATCCCAATCCAGCACTCTATTTACCCCTTTACCACATCTATATTGAGTTTTTCCGAAACTCAGAAGTTTTTACAGCCCTAACAGCCTTTGACGATCATCTTCCTGCAATATATGTCCAACAATGGTGGACCACATGCCAATACATTGAAGACGGCGTCAGAAGCGGAATAGTCGGAAGTGTCAACTCTGGTAATGGAGGATCAGGAACAATAAGGATTCGTGAAAGAACTCTCATAAGAACTTTTGGGATGAAACCCAAAAGACAGCTAGGTATTGATGCCTATGAGAAACCACCTTCTGTTGCTGTTCTTCTCGACTTCGTGAAGTTTTTGGGTTACAACAAAGAGTTAGAGAGAATAGGAGCCTTCAGAAGACAAAATCTACCACAAATGTGGAATTTCATGTTCTCAACCCTCAACAGAACCCTCACCTGCAAATCCGGCAGTCAAGACCAAGCGAGCACTGAAATCCTCGAAATCATGTATGGTCTGTTCTTCAACAGAAACTTCAACTATGCAGGGATCCTCTACAATGCACTTCTAGATGCTGTCAACACTAAAACCACTGCTCTAGCCAGAGGTGGAGAAGTTGGAAGACACAAATCCCTTAAAGCCATCAAGTTTCCTCGCTTTATCAGTTTGGTGATCAGAAGGGCATTCGACAGACTGGAACTGACACATCAGGGTCGTTCTACTCCTGTCTGGACCATGGCAAGATTCCAACCAACAACTTCAGGAGATTACCCTTTCATCAGAAGAATTCCAGGTACAATGCTTGTTCTGATCAATCCAACCCACATCTCTATCCAAAACTGTAGAACTGCTGCTCAACCTCAAGAACCTGAGGTGAGAACCCCAGCATATTTAGGTTCTGAGCCTTTTGTGGAGAGTGCGAGTGAGGAAATAGAAGAAGAAGAAAATAGACCAGAGGACAGAGTACCCGAAGTGGGGTCTTCCTCTAGAGTAATGGAGGAGGAAGTAGTGAACAGTGCATCCCCTAGGGAGACTGTTCAAGAGGGAGCAGAAGAGACTGCAGAAATGGTGACAGGGAGATTGCACCCTTCTGGCAGTGTAGAGATTCATGAGATAGAGAGCTCACCAGAGAATTCTGAAACCCTAGAAACCGAGGGAAATGTGAGTATAGAATAAGATGTCCAAGTTGACACATCTGTGCGAGATCCTAACCAAACTCCCAGTGCTACCACATTACCTAATCCTGGTGATCAAGACCAAGGGATTATTGAAACAGAGGTGCACACCTCGAACCTTAACCAGCCAGAACCATCAGAGGCAACTCTTCATGCCTCTGGTACGCACGAAGCCGGGGAAGCTAGTCTTGCTAGTGATGTTCATTCGCCCCAGAACATCGACAGGTCACCTACACATAATGATGCCTCTGTGGCTCATGTAGTCGGAACACAACATAGACCCGAGATTTTTGTAATCTCACGTAGCATCTGTCCGACTCAGGGACAGTATGAGACCTTAGTTGCACAAGGGAAACATTTGCTTGATCCAAATGCTTCTCGTCATATCAGATTTCCTTCCTCAGAACCTGAGCTGGAGGAGGAACTTCTGATCAGAACACCTGTAGGTGATTCCCCTCAAATGGAACATCAAGGATCGGGTGGAAGTCCTGCAAGAGCCAACATCAAAACAACTCTTGACGCAGGCGCCTCTGAACTCGAGGCAGAACTGGATCCATTAGTTGGTACCAGGGTTACCCCCGTTGACACTGTCACAAAAACAGAGTTCACAAGCTTCTATGATAGTATCAACAACTCCTTGAATGAGTATAAACTTATCAATTCTCAAAAGGAGGAACTGATCCTCAAGGAAAATACTTCTGTCAGAGACGAACTGCAGAAACTGTCAGAGAAATATGCCGAACTTCATCAGAAATACATTGACACTGAAAGGATCAGAACAGAAGCTGAACAGACAAGAGGAGAGGAAATTGGCAGACTGGCTACAGAGATAGCAGATCTAAGAACCGTCAGAGCAGAAGAGAACACAAAGGTATCGACAGAAATAGCTGACCTGAAAAGACTTGTGATCGACAACCATACAGCTCAAATGAACAGAACTCTGCCAGTCCCAACAGTTATCCTATCAGAATCCAACATCAGAACCTTGACAGAGCTCATTGATAACTCTGTTAAGAAATCCATAAAAGAAGCCACAACGTCAGATGCTGATCCTCTCAACATCTCCAGCCCCAACCCAAACAGTTTGCCAATGACAGTCGGTCAAATGGGCGACTTCAGAAGGGACGTCGTAAAGAAAATGATGACAATCTCGTCCAAATTTGTCATGAAAGCCCAGGCAACAGAAGCACTTGTGAAGGAATCACTGGACTCCCACAAATTCAACTTTGTGAGCCAAGTCGAGGAAATCAGAGGTGCTGCAGCAGAAGTGGAAGACACCTTGAAGAAAGCAGTTCCTACTTTCACAGATGCAATCTTACAATCTGTCATACAGAAACGATCTGCTGAGAAAGCACCAGAGGGAGAGCCTTCTGGCAAAAGACGTAAGTTTGTTGACCAATTCTCACCCATTGTCTCCAGACTCTCTGATGAAGACTCCTCTGATGATGATGATGATTTCCACGATGCTGCATCAGATAGTAATTTGGGTGAGTCCTCGGGTCAACAAAAGGGGGAGAAGGAGAAAGAGAAGGAGAAAGAGAAAGAGAAAGAGACAGAGAAAGAGAAAGAGAAAGAGAAAGAGAAAGAGAAAGAGAAAGAAAAGGAGAAAGAAACAGAGACAGAGAAAGAAGAAGAGAGAGAGGTTGAAATGCCTACTGAAAGAGGCAAAGAGAAATTAACAGAAGAGGTCGGGACAGAAGATATGGGGATAACAGAAGAAGATATACCTACGGTGGAATTCGACTACATGTTCAAAGATCGAGTCATCAAACCGACAGAAGAGTCAACACAAGAACCACCAGAGATTATCTGCCTGGATACCCCTCCTACTTCACCAAGGACTGAACCAGAGAGATCAATCCCAATCTCTGCTGATGAACAAAGCCAAACAGAAGCTGCTCAAGAATATGTTCATATCGATACTCTTATGGCTGAAACTCATGAAGACCCAAACCCAATGATACCAGAACAAAACCCAGAATCATCCACCCAACACTCCGATAAACCTGCCTTGGAAACGGTATTTGCATTTCTTTATGCTGACAGAGATATCATTCCTGCAAATGTCGTACCCATAAATCCTTACCTTAACCCAATCAGAATAAACACCATTACTGAAGCAAGGCGGATGTTCATCCGAAACAAGTCCAATCTGAACAGAAACATCAACTTACACTTCAGTATCAAGAGAATCCTAGACATCAAGCATAAGAAGTTCCAGCACAACAGAATGACCTATCATGAGTACACTGTGGAATCAACAGAAGGAAAGAACGAATTCTTCAACGACAACGATCTTGTCCTTCTAAATCCGTACGATCTAACTGTGCTTCATGCCTACTGCTTGAACTTCTCTGACAGATATACTCCAGCAAGAACAGCCTTACCTGAAGTCAAACTAGCTATGCAAGAGCACATCAATCTCAGAACTCAGACAGATTTTCAGCTAGGCATAGAGTTTGAAATTGAGAAACTGGCGATTGCACCACCAAACGAAGATCTTGAGGGCTATCGACATTTTAGGACTGGAACTGTAGTTGAAGATCCTCCAGTCTTTATCTGCCGACAGAAAGGGACAAAGAAAGCCATCAGATCTGCTGAAGCTCATAAGTACACAAGTGAGTCGCTAGCATATCTCAAAAACATAGTTCAAAGTCTCCCGAGGAACAAGTGTCCGGAAGAACAGCAAAGGTCCTTCATCAACATAATTAATCTGATGCTTGACTTCCGTGAGCTAATCAGAAGATTCGACAGATTCCTTAGGGGAGATAATTACGCTTGATTGTACTTGTTCTTTCTATTGTAAAATCTTAAAAGAATAGTGCACAGGGTAACAGAGGGTAAAGTTCTCTGTTCTTTTGTTTTCAATCTCTTGTCATTTCCAATTTTTTATTTTCAATACTTAGGGGGAGATTGTTAGCTCCAACTATCTGTAAAATGAAAGTATTGAAAATAAAACCAAGTCAGAAGACCTACAGAGATAGAGCAGAAGACTTAGAAGACCAACAAAGAAGACCAACAGAACTCAACAGAGTTCTGGTGGAACCAACGGAGCTCAACAGAGCTCTGGCAGAAGATCAACAGAAGAAATGTTCATACCCGAAGACCAACAGAGTTCTGTCATAACACGCTATGTTGAAGTGAAGACCTCTGTTATGCCTAAGTCTCGTAGAAATCCGAAGTGTCAGATACGTGTCCACACCTTTCCACGTATGCCCTAAAGATTGGAGAGACACTTTCCACGTGTCATTCCAGGGTACGATAGTACACTGTCTACACTTTATGAGGCTATATATAGCGAGGTAGTGGAACAAACAATTGTAAGCTTTTGGAAGAATAGTTTTCCACAATTGTAAAAGCACACACTGTCATATCCTCATAGCACTACCCCGTACGATATTGTCTCTGTGATTTCTTGATACACCATTGATCTTGTTCTTGGTGTTATCTTTATCAATATACGAGCAGCGTTTCTTATTTGATCTTGTTATCATATTCCTGTTCTATATTTGATATCACAGTTTACATATCGTCTCATACAATCACTCACTTTAATGGCTTTATATTTAAATGCTTCCGCTGTCTATTTAACTACCATTATCGTGATACGACGTGAATCTGGGAACCAACAATCAGTAATAGGAACATAGGGGTGTTGCTTGTTACCGTCAGGGAGGTTCAGGGCTGCGCGAATTGCAGCAAGGGAAATGGTGCCATAACCCAGTTCGGTTTGATACCCGATGACTGAGTATTCCTTTCCAGTCTTCTTTGACACATCAGTGGTACGGTGAGCAGTGTACCAGAACTGTTGGAGTAAGTGGCGGTGTGCTGGAGGTTTGGTGGTCATAGCAGTGGCTAGGGGCATGTCTTGATGAAGTTGACAGTGTTAGTAAGATGTGGAGAGGGTTTCTTCTTGGGGAATTCAAGAAGTGCGTAGGAGTTGTTGGTGGAGAAGGCGATTTGGTGCAGCTCATGTTTCATATTATCAGCTTTCACCATTGTTGAAGGAGCAACGGTAGCAGTAGTAGCAGTGGTAGCAGGAATGGTTGAGGATGCCATAGCTGTTTGGAAACAAGATTATTGAGAGAAATGAAACAGTGTCTTAAAATGGAAATGATTTTTCCAAAATGAGGGATTTTGAGGTTTTAGGGTTTTACAGTTTCTTTTTAGGGAAAGAATATGTAAAAAGAGGGTTTTCTAGTTTGTAAGAGATTTAAAAACTAGTGAAAACATGTTTTTCAGTTTCGTTGTAGAAAGAAGGATTCTGGAAAAACGTATGAGGTTTAAGTTTAAGATTTTTGGAATAAACTTAAGAGAAAAACTTAT
This sequence comes from Saussurea involucrata, assembly GCA_033807775.1. NCBI lineage: Eukaryota > Viridiplantae > Streptophyta > Magnoliopsida > Asterales > Asteraceae > Saussurea > Saussurea involucrata. The sequence goes on from CM066325.1 coordinate 66,591,021, forward strand.
TTGAAGTTTTGTTTCTATGATCATGAAGAAGATGATCACAATGTTAAAAACATATTTGATTGATCTTTTAAAAAACAATAATAAAATCAAAACAAGATAAAAGAAGTTGTTGGGAATGAAATAAGAACCTGTTGTTGGATTGTTTGAAGATTCAAACACAAGAGGATAGGAATGCAAGGAAGTTCTTTCTGCTTTTGAGAGTTTAAGAGCGTAAAAGGAAAAAATATAAACAAGGGTTGGTTATATAGTGAGAGTAGAGGGAGAAAGTGATGAGCGAGAGAAAGCACTCATCATAGCACGTGACAAAAAGTCGTGCTAGGGTTTATCCGTTGTATGACGCCACAACTGTCTTTTCACATTTTTAACTTATCTCTTAAGGTTTTGAAAATTTCAGGGATAATTTAAGAAAAATCATTGATGAGAAATATCAGTGAGCGTAGTTTTCAAAAGAATCAGCGATTCAAAATGTTTTGAAACTCTGCATACTGAAGTAAACTTCAGCGATTTGAAAGAGAGAACATACCTTAGTATCAGCGAATCATTTTATTCAGAGATTAGGTGATGAATAAGGAGATAGAATTTCCTTTATCACTGATCTAATGCGGTACCACTGAAGATTTACTCTTCAAGGTTCAGCATGCCAAGCTCGCTAATGAGAAAGTTGAATCTTGTATCATCAAGAGGTTTGGTAAAAAGATCAGCTAACTGAAAATCAGTTGGGATAAAGTGAAGTTCTATATCACCATTCATTACATGATCTCTGATAAAGTGATACCTGATTTTGATGTATTTGGTCTTTGAGTGTAGCACTGGATTATTTGCTATAGCGATGGCACTAGTGCTGTCGCAATAGATTAAAATTTTGGAGAGCTGAAGGTCGGAGTCTAAGAGTTGATTTCTCATCCATAAGACCTGAGCACAACATCTTCCAGCGGCTACATACTCAGCTTCGGCGGTAGAAGTGGACACTGAACTTTGTTGCTTGCTTATCCAACTTACCAGCTTTCCACCCAGGAGCTGACAGCCTCCTGTGGTGCTTTTTCTATCCAGTTTGCAACCTATAAAATCACTATCTGAATAGGCAGTTAGATCGAACCCTGAGTCTTTGGGATACCAAAGACCTAGGTTGGAAGTACCCTTCAGATATCTGAAGATTCGCTTTACAGCGATCAAATGTGATTCTTTGGGTTCAGATTGATATCGTGCACATAAACAAGTAGCATACATAATATCCGGACGACTAGCTGTAAAATAAAGAAGATAGCCAATCATCCCTCGGTACGCAGTGACATTAACAGGCTTCCCTGAAGGATCTTTGTTAAGTGTCAACGGCGGAGCCATAGGGGTTTTCATATCTGAGCTTTGAGTTAAATCAAATTTCTTCAGCATATCTTTGACATACTTACCTTGGTGGATAAACGTACCCTTATCATTTTGCTTGATTTGGAGCCCAAGAAAGTAGTTCAGCTCACCCATCATCTCATCTTATATTCAGCTTTCATTCTCTCAGCGAAACGAGTACATATAGATGGGTTAGTAGAACCAAATATAATGTCATCAACATATATTTGAACAAGAATAATAAGACCTTTTACTTTCCTGAAAATAGAGTGTTGTCAATTTTCCCACACTCAAATTTTTCAATGAGGAGAAAGGAGGATAAAGTGTCATACCATGCACGTGGAGCTTGCTTTAAGCCATAGAGTGCCTTATCCAGTTTATAAACATAATCTGGATGCTTAGGATCATTGAATCCTGGAGGTTGTTCAACGTAGACTTCTTCATTCAGCCTTCCATTTAGGAAAGTTGATTTCACATCCATTTGATATACTTTTAAGTCTTTATGAACAACATATGCTAGAAATAGACGAATAGGTTCGAGTCTTGCCACTGTGGCAAAGGTTTCGTCATAATATATACCTTCCTCTTGTCTATATCCCTGAGCAACTAGACGAGCTTTGTTGCGGGTTACAGCTCCATTTTCATCGAACTTATTTTGATAGACCAACTTGGTGCCTATCACTGATTTGTTAGATGGTCTTGGAACGAGATTCCAAATGTTGTTTCTTTCGAATTCAGTCAGCTCTTCTTGCATAGCGCTGACCCAGTTTGGATCTCTGAGGGCATCATCAACCTTCTTTGGTTCAGTTAGTGAAATAAAGTTTACATATTAACATATATTACCTTCACTGCGTCGAGTCAGAACACCTGCGTTTGGATCGCCAAGAATTTGATCAATGGGGTGATTTATGGTCCATAGTTGAGCCGGAGTGTGAGCCGCTGACTCAGAATGAAACTCTAGAATCACTGAAGAGGAAGCTTCATCGACGTCAGGTAGTAGAGGCACGATAGGCAGAACAAATGAAATTTCATTCACTGATTGCTGAGAAGTTGATGGAATATTAGATGATGGTTCAGAAACAGGCATAGTTGATTGGAACAGCTGAAACCCAAGATGATTCAGCTTCACTTGTCTGCATACAAGGAATGATGACAGGATCATCATCAGCGGTTGGTGATTTGACCTGAGGGTCAGGGTTAGAAACAAATTCTGAATCTCCAAAATGAGAAAACATCCACTGATTTAGTTCTTCATTATCAGCAGATGGTTTTGAGTTCGCTAAGCGGGATTCGTCAAAGGTGACATGAATGGTTTCTTCTACAGTTTGTCTTCTCTTGTTGAAGACTATGAAGGCTTTGGATATAGAAAAATATCCAAGAAAAATTTTGTCGTCAGCTTTGGGATTGAATTTTCCAAGAGCATCTCTGTTGTTTAAGATAAAGCATTGACAACCAAAGATATGAAGAAAACTGATAGATGGCTTTCTTCCATGAAAAAGTTCATAGGCAATCTTGTTGAATCTTTTGAGGATCAACGATCTTTTATGCGTAAAACATGCAGTGTTTACAGCTTCTGCCCAGAATTGAGTAGGGAGATGAGAATCGCTGAGCATTGAACGTGCAGCTTCGATGATCGTTCGATTTCTTCTTTCAGCGATTCCATTTTGTTGAGGTGTTCTCACTGAAGAAAAGTTGTGATAAATACCCTTACTTTCAAAGAAGTTATCAAGGGAACTATTTTTAAATTCAGTTCCATGATCACTCCTTATTGAGCGAACAGTAAGATTGTTCAGGACTTCCATTTTCTTGACAAAGGACATCAGTTCTTCTGAGGTGTCGCTCTTAGCACGGAAAAACATTACCCAGGTGTAGCGAGAGAATTCGTCCACAATAACCAGTGTATATTTCTTTCCAGAGATGGATTGAATGTTGACAGGGCCAAACAAATCCATGTGGAGAAGTTGAAGAGGAGGTGGCACTGAGGAAACTTGCTTTGACTTGAAGCTAGCTTTGGTTTGTTTTCCTTTTTCACACGCTGAACAAAGAGATTCCTTAGCGTTTGAGTGTTGAGGAAGACCAGTGACTAACTCTTTTGAAGAAAGAGTATTTAGTGTCTTGAAGTTTAGATGAGAAAGCCCTTTATGCCATAGCCAATTGACATCAGAGGAGGCTTTGGAGAGAAAACACATGTTCTTAGTGGTTGTGGAGTCCATGTTTATTACATAAAATTTTTCTAAACGATATCAACTAAGAGCAACTTGCTCCTTCTTGTCAGTGACGAAACATGCTTCTTTGGTGAAGTAAACTTTAAAGTCCTTGTCACATAGCTGACTGATGCTAAGAAGATTGTGCTCCAGTCCTTCAACGTATGCAAATCTTCTGAAGGTTGTTGTACCATTAGAGAGTACACCAAACCCTTGGGTATAGCCTTTTCCATTTCCACCAAAGGTCACTGAGGGACCTTTCTGTTCTTTCCAGACATATGTCGAGAGCATCCATTATCAAGATACCAGATACCCTTCGAGACCTGAAAACAAAGGAAGATTAGTTTTGAATAGGTACCCACTTAACTATGGGACCACATTTGTCAGTGGTGGTAGAGGAAGTGGAAGGTTCAGCAATCTTCACAGCATTTGAAGATTCATCTTCAGTGACATTCTTCACTTTGGTTAATTTCTTAACCTTAGTGGTGGTTTTCACGTTAACCTAATTTGCACCAGGATTGGTCTTCTTTGCCTTGGGGGCATTGATCTTCACCTGAGCTAATTTCTCAGCTTTGGTGGTTGTAGGGCACTTACTAGCAATGTGATTGGTAAGTCCACAGTGATAACATTTCCTATAGCTAAAACTAGCTTCAGGACCATAGGCATATTTATTTGACAATTTGAAATGGGCAGGGCCTGTACCAAGAATACCTTTAGCGTCAGATCTCAGAGGAACCTTGGGTTCTTCAGGGTTCTTAGCTAGAAAATTAATCCTTATTCAGGGGTTGATCGTTGAGTATGCTCAGGGATCTGAGCCTTAGAAGTAGAGGATTGATTAACTGAAGGTTTTGAATTCTTCAGCTTTGGTACTTTGGTACCCTTCTGAGGTTTTTGAACAATTATTTTTTCTTTACCTTTAAGTTTAGCATTTAAGGCAGAGTTATCCTCAGGGATAGAAGTTTTAGTAGAAGAAGAACGTTGAGGTAAAGAGGTGTCAGGGACAGAAGACCCGAACATTCCAAACTTAAGTATGGAACGATCAGTGGTTGTTTCTTCAGCGTCAGCTTTATAACCAAGACCACTTCTGTCTTTGGCAGGGATTTGAGCAGCGATTCTTTCAGTGATATTTGTTGAGGATTTATACCATCCTTCAACAGTAGCCTTTTCAGCTTTCAGTTCAGCGATAGCTTGTTCTCACTCGATACTGATGACTTGAATTACGTAGACCTGATCTTTCAAATTATTTTCTACGTTTGAAAGCTCTTGAAGTTTCAGGTGACAATTTGTAAGTTGTTCAGTTAAATCTAAATTCATTTGTTCAGCTTTGGTCTTGCTATTCATGGCATCGTATAAATCGACAGTCAGCATATCGACATCTCGAAGTCTATCAGCTTCAGTGATAGCTGAAATAGAAATATAAGAGATTGATACCTAAGAGGTAGAAGTAGAGGGAATTTTAGCTTGTTCCTCCTCATCTTCTATTTTGGCCATAAGGCAGAGATTGGTCTCATCTTCTTCATCTGAATCTGATTCCTCATCAGACTCAGCCCAATCTTGTTCTTCAGCGAACATACCTTTTCCTTTCTTTTTGTATGCTTTCAGCTTAGCATACTTTTCTTCAAGCTTCTGGTATTTGTCATCTCTAGCCCTTGGTTAGAGGATTTATAGAAGGAAGAAGAAGGTTTGAAAACTTTCTTTCACATGCGTTCACTTGCAAAGTGTCCTACTTTTTCACAGTTAAAGTAGGTAGCAGTAACCTTATCAACATGAGTAGATTTAGGCTTGTCAGTGATAGTGAAAGGTTTATTTCTTCTGAAGTTGCTCTTTCTAGCAAACCTCCTAAAAGTATTTGTCAGGAGTGCCAGAGATTCATCAAGTTCTGAAGGATCAGCGTCTGATGAATCATCAGAGTTAGATTCCATTTCAGTGATCGTGACAGTTGATCGCTGAATGGGTACTGACTCTGAGGAGAGTAAAGCAACAGGTGTGCTTTTGGAATCTTTGACAATATTCTTCTTAAGTTGAAACGACTGCTCATGATTGAGCATAGTGCCAAATAAGGTAGAGTGGGTCATGAATTTCAGATCCTCAGATAGCTTAAGACACATGGTATAGTTGTCCCAGCTTTCAGCAAGACATTCCAAGAATTTTGTCAGGATCTCGGAGTTAGAGTAAGTCTTACCAACAGTTTTTAGGTCAATAATCAAACAATTAAAGCGTTGGTGAACTTCAGAGAGAGTTTCATTCTTACCAGCGATGAAGCTTTCATATTGCCTTACCAGGTTTATTTTCTCGGATTCTTGTACATCTTCAGTACCTTCATACTGAACACAGATAGTGTCCCACATGTCTTTGGAACTTTTTAGGTTCATTATGGAATGGTATACTTCATCAGGTAGAGCCATAGAGATAATAGATCTGGCCTTAGTGTCAATGGCCACTTTCTTCTTGTCATCGTCAGTCCACTGAGAGACTTCTCTGGTGATTAGTCTTTCAGGAATGGCAGGAGTATTCGCAGTGGCCGGAACATCAGTCTGGATCATATGTGGAACATATGGTCCATTTTCTACGTAATACGGTATAGTAGGATCTACACCTTCCAAGAAGAGCATCATTCGATTTTTCCAAAGATTGAAGTTGTCTTTGCTAAATCGAGGTGGTTTGGCAAGAGATCCATTATCTATGTAATTTGTGTTTGTGGTATTTTCCATATTGAAGAAATAGCAAGGAAGAGAGTATAAGCAAGATCTTGTTTATGAGATTAAACAGTCTGCTCTGATACCACTTGTTGGTCCCGAATGGGTTATACAAGTTTGTAGAAGGGGGGGGGGGTTGAATACAAACACAAATTTTTGTCTTTCTAAATTATTTATTGATATATATCAAATAATTTACAGTTTGTTGTGGAATAAGATTAAGCTAAAAACCTAATCTAAACAAACTATGAGAACACACATATTTCTTGCACTAAGAAATAGAGAGAAAAGAAATAAGAAAACTAAGGAGAGTTTTCTAACAGTAAGCAGTTCAGCGATAGAAGGAGTCGAGCACTTCAAAAGTGAAGTAGGTTTCCTTTATATACTGCATGCATTTAATGCAAGTCAGTATACCTTTACACGTGGCAGCCTCTGATTGGATGCATGAATTTGACTTTGTAGAACATCGTCTTGGCCGCATGATGTACAATGTAGTTGGCAGAGTTAGTTGTGCGATTTAAGACAAAGGATGTCTTTTCTGACAAATAGTACAAAAGGCGTGCAAGGAGATAAGACAAAAGTTACTTGTAGAATAGGCTTCATGATCAGCGGTCACTGAATGAATCTTTATCAGTGAATGATAAAGTTCAGCGATCGCTGAAGTCTTCTACTTGAAACTTTGCGTGAAATGGATAAGTCTTTTCTTCGCTGATATCCGCATCAGGTCACTAGTAGACTTAGTCACTTGTTCTTCAGTTTGGTCTTCGATTTCAATGTTGAACATGGTTGACGCGAATCTTGTCTTCAGGGATCATAAGCAAACAATTATAGATAAAGCTTTCAGCGATCATCTGTGAGACTTGAACAGGTTCAGGGCTCACTGATGTACAGTGTTTGCTGAAGTATAAATTAAAGCATGTTTTTCATCAGCGATACTAAATAGACTTAGTATATTTTCTTTGATGGTGAAACTCTAATACATATTGTTTACTTACAATTTTCACTATGTGTTTCTCAGGGTCATTATCAAATCACTGAGGGTTTGAATCAACAGTGTACCTGAAAGGAAATAGTGTTAGATGATCACTTGAATTTTCAAACCAAGATCAAGTTTCGGGCTTCGTTTTCTCGGATTTGAGAGGGACCGAGATCCGAAGTGAATCCGAAACTGGTCATTGACCGAGTGTTGACGAACCCAGGGTGAGAGCAAATAAAATGACTAGAAAGAAACCCAAACAGATAGGGACAAGACCACACTCCCGGAACAACCAAATCCATATTTGGAACCGAGAACCGGAACCGGAACCGGGAAATGGAAAATACCGGAAGTATGAACCGGGACATGATCCGGAACCAGAAGAAACCGGCACCGGGACTTGCTACCTCGGGACTCATAACCATCCCGGTAGACGACCCAGGAGAGGGCGACGCCGGGAGCCGTAGACCCCAGTGCCGCAACCCCGGTGTCTAACCTGGGACACCTCAAATTTCATATCGGGACGTACCTGATCCGGGAGTTGGCCCGGGAGATGGCGGAACCCGGTGTCGAATGACCCGGGACGCGCAACCCCGGTATCGACTCCAGGAAGCCAAAAAACGGGGTTCGGTCTCGATTTTGGCCAAATCGTTATAATTTGACGCCAAAACAGAAGTCGATTTCGATTCTACACACTTGTATGCAAACGAATTCTAGCGAGGCAGAGTCGATTTGAGGTGAAATCGATCGGGTCGAAGGGTCGAAACCCTAGTTGCGCCGACTGTTGGAGAGATCGAACAAATCGATCGATCACTTTCTCAAATCGATCGATTGAGGTGATTGATTACTGAAATGAGATAATTAGAAAACATACCTGTGATCTGGAGATTAAATCGTTGTCTAAGCGGAGCAAAATCGATAATGTGAGATGAATGTGAGAAGAAGTTGGTCAGGAGAGGTTTTGAGCGTGAAGTTTTGAAAATGTGAGGTCAAACCAAAATCAAACCGGTTTGTATATCGGCCCGTACCGGGAGTGAGTCCCGGTACCAGATTGTTTCCCTCTTCCAGTCCCGACTTATCTCAACTTTAAGAGATTTGCAAAATTTACCCCTGAACTTTAAAGAAAAATTGATTTCAACCCCTTAAGATTTTGAAAGAACAATGCTCCCCCTCAAGTTCTTAAAAATTTAATTTCTCCCCCTCAACATTTCAAATTGACCTTTCTCACCCTCAACATTGAAAATTTACATTTCTCCCCCTTAAAATTGCAAAATGATATTTCTCCCCCTCGACATATGAAATATTTATCCCCCCCCCCCCCTCAACTTTGTTAAAATTACTTGCGAACTTAAAAAACTTTCAGAAATATGGAGATGCTCCCCCTCAAGTTTTCACAAAAAATGGGGAACTTACCTCGATGACTTGGACTTTGGTGGACACCCTTCAGAAGAACATGTTAGTAGCCCGGGAATTGAAAATCAAAAACAATGACGAAAAGAAACACAAGATAGAAACATGCAGAAAATCGAAATGCAAGCGAAGATCATTACATAAATACAGAAGACGATGCACCGATGTGCTTGAAACACTGAGACTGCACTAAGAGGCAAGTGTATCTTGTGTATATCCCATTGGAGATATGATATACATGAGAGACAGTTAACTCGAAGTGAAGAGAAGGTGTAACAAGTGCAAGGGTTGATCAAACTTTTAAGTTCAGCATACCTAGTTTGGACACGAGTTCATTGAACCGTTTTTCGTCCAAAGGTTTGGTAAACAGGTCTGTTATTTGATTTTCTGTACTTACGAAATAAAGTTCGATCGTACCTCGTTCAACATTATCTTTAATGAAGTGATATCGCACGTCTATATGTTTGGTCTTCGTATGTTGGAACGGATTGCTGGTGATGGTTATGGCACTCTTCGAGTCACAATAGATCGGGATTTGCGAGTATTGGAACCCGTAATCCTTCAGTTGTGTACGCATCCATATTACTTGGGAACAACATCTAGCGGCGGCCACGTACTCTGCTTCCGCCATGGATGTGGAGACGCATGTTTGTTTTTTGGAGGCCTAGCTAACCAACTTGTCGCCAAGAAACTGGACGTGACCCGTTGTGCTCTTCCGGACAAGCATGATTCCCGCGTGATCAGCATCCGAGAATGCTGTGAGTTCGAAACCTGTGTCCTTAGGGTACCAAAGGCCAAGATCAGCAGTGCCTTTTAAATACCGTAAAATACGTTTAACTGCTGAAATATGTGACTCCTTCAGTTTAGACAGAAACCGAGCACACATAAAGGTGGAAAACATGATATCCGTCTTTGGACATGAGACACACCGCTTTGTCAGTCTTCAATGAGGCGAGGTTGATTGTGTACAGATTCGTTCGTCGATTTCCAGCGAGGATCTCCGTTCCGTCTTCGTTACGAATGATGCACCTCTTCGCCTTGAAGTTGACTTCAAGATTCTTGTCACAGAATTGCCCAATGCTAAAGAGGTTGTGTCCCAATCCTTCAACGTAGGATACTCGTCATTCCCGAAACGAGCGTCACCACAGTACTTCTCATTTAAGTTGGTGAGCAGCTCCCGTTTACCAGTCATGTGTTTGGAGCAACCGGAATCAAGAAACCACACATGACCGGGCTGCAAAACAAAAATTAGGGGTTCTTAGGTACCCATTTGTAAATAGGTCCTGATAAGTTAGGTGCAGCACCTTTTCTCGGGACCCGTTTAGATTTGGGTCCTTTTCGGGATTTATTATGATGTGAACGTGAATTAAACACATGATATGTTCCAAACAAATCAGATGCATGTTTATTATCGACAAAATCATTCATTACACACATAGAGCAACAAACACAATCACGTGAAAGTTGAAAACCATGTTTAACAGACTTATTGAAAGCAACCATGATTGTTCTTCCTAATATGCGAAAATGAATTAAAAGATTGAGTCTTCTCGTGGCGTAACTTAGGCTTCTTTTCTACCCACTCTTGTTGAGTAGCTCTCCCCCGACCCGTTCTATCTTAAATGGCATTAAATTTATTGTCAGAGGAGCTGGAGTAATAGGCTTGTCGTGTATACCTTTTACCGGTTTTAGATCATTTCTTGGACCGTCGTTTAGATTTATATTTTGAAGAAGTGGTCTTAGAAACGTTTTTGGAGTTAGAACATTCTTCCTTTTCAAATTTTACCGGTGTGGGCATTTTATCCAAAATTTTAATGTGACTGCCAAGCTTTGGGGCAAAATCAATTTTTGAAATATCTTTTTCATGCCAAACAGAGGAATTCATAAACTCAGAAAATCGTCGTGAAGAATCAAATGAGATTTCACCATCAGAGTCGGATGAGGAACAGTTAAAGGAATCATCCGTAAAGGGATTATTAAAGTCAGAGAAAAGATTACTTTGTATTTGTTGGTCCCAAAGGGGTTATACAAGTTTGTAGAAGGGGGGGGGGGGGGGGGGGGGGTTGAATTCAAACACACAATTTTTATCTTTCTAAATTGTTTATTGATATGTATCAAACAATTTACAGTTTGTTGCGGAACAAGATTAAGGAATGAACCTAATCTAGACAAACTATGAGAACACTAAGAGTTCTTGCACTAGAAATAGACAGAAAGAAGATTAAGAAAACTAAGGATAGTTTTCTTTCACACAGAAGTTCAGCGAGAGAGGTATGGCCGATCACTTCAAAATGAAGTAGGGTTTCCTTTATATACTGCATGCATTTAATGCAAGTTAGTATACCTTTACACGTGGCAGCCTCTGGTTGGTTGCATGATTTGACTTCAGTAGACAACCTAGTGGCCGCATGATGAACAGTGTAGTAGCAGAGTTGGTTGTACGATTCTGGACAAAAGGGATGTCCATTCTGACAAAATCGTACGAAGGCATGCAAGGGGATAAGACAAAAGTTGCTTGTAGAGCAGGCTTCATGATCAGCGTTCGCTGAATGAATCTTTATCAGCGAATGATAAAGTTCAGCATTCGCTGAAGTCTTCTACTTGAAACTTCACGTTAGAGGGACAAGTCTTGGCTTCGCTAATATCCGCATCAGGTCACTAGTAGACTTGGTTACTTGTTCTTCAGCTTGGTATTCGATTTCAGCATTGAACATGGTTGACGTGAATCTTGTCTTCAGAGATCATAAGTAAACAATACAAACTATCAGCGATCATCAGTGAGACTGAACAGGTTCAGGGCTAACTGATGTACAATGTTCGCTGAAGTATAAATTTAAAGAACATGAGTTTCATATCAGCGATACTAAATAGAATTAGTATGTTTTCTTTGATGGTGACACTCTAATACATATTTTCTACTTACAATTTTCACTAAGTGTTTCTCAGAGTCATTATCAAATCACTGAGGGTTTGGATAAACAATCCCCCCTATTTGATGATGACATAGCAACAAAGGAAAATTGCTAAGTAAGAAAACATAAGGATAAAAACGAACTCGTAAAATACGTGTCCCATTTATTGTTTTCAGGATCTTGTCTAGTACTGATGGATTAAAGTACATTCACTTAAATTTTTCATTAACTTCGTAAAGATTACAAGGGGGAGTGGAAAAATTACAAGTACAGTGAATAATAGTTACAAGTACATAAACTTACAAGATGATAAAGATAGAAGAATTACAAAAAGTGATCCTATCAGCTATACAGGTTCTTTCTTGATGAGAAGTTCATTAAAAGTATCAGTTCCAGGAATCATCCAATCAGGGACTTTCACTCCCTGATCTCTTCTTTTCTTTGCTTCTTTGAAGATCAGGGGATTCAGGAAGATTGCTTGGAGGTCCTTTATGTAGTCACACCAATAAAGTAAATATCTGACATGTTCGATGGGAGCTTTGTGTAGCTCAGAGACTCGTTGAAAACATGGGCGACCAGTGCACTCGTAGAAGAAAATGCTGTAGGGATTCCTGAGAACCTTACCAGGGATGAATGTTCCAGCGAGAGGTAGGGAGACATCGAGTCCGGAGAGATCAGGATCAGGACCAAGAACTGCTTCACGAGAAAAGTCGATCCCCGTAGCATTCCTTATCGGATAGCCTGAAGTTGAGGATTTCTTCTTCTTAGCAGTAGTTCGCTTGGACTGAATTGGAGGAGGTCGTGGGATGTCAACAGTTGAAGCTACCATGTCGATCATCCTGTTAAGAGCTTTCTCGACATGGGTCTTATATGCTGAGCGCGATCGTTGAATAGCTAGCATCATCTCCAACCATTCAGGGAAGCCAAGCTTGTCAATGTCTGACATGTAGCGAGTTGACTTGTATCCATTTTGTCTGAGTATTTCAACGTCGACTACTGGAACATCGCTTACCATTCTCCCTTTCAGGGAAACAGATTTAATCCTTGAGCCGTGACTTCTGTAATGGCACTTCAGTTTACACCAGGCCAGAGTGGAATCGCTGACCTTTCTTTTCTTCTGACTGACTCACTGTGCGTCTCTGATCAGCTTTCGTTGGACAGCCACAGGAAACCTTTTCAGATCTGGATCTTTAACTGAACGTTGAACGAGTTCTAAGGCATATTCTTTATCTTTCTGCTTAGCCTTCTTTCGTTCAGCTAGGAGTTGTTCAACTTTGAGAGAATCAGCAATTTCCCTGTTAGATAAGAGCTTCAGGTGATGAGGGATAATCCGCTGATCTTCCGGCTTCTGGTTCATCGCTGCTCGCTTTAAATTTTCATCTTCACTTTACTTTATAAGAGTCAATGAAGGTATGTTGGGATGCGAGAGCAGTTCTTGTTGGTGATTTTAGTGTCATCAATCATTTTGGTGTAATTGTGATTTAATTGAGATCGATTAAGACGATAAGGCAAACATACGTAAGTTAGGAGGTGCGGAGTGCACACTTACAAGTTTCCATTATCATCTTAGATCGCCTTAAAGCAGTGTCGAAGTTCGAAAAGACTAGAATTTTCTTTGAGGGCTGTCGCTGAAAAGCTGAAAACTGTCGCTGAAAAGCTGAAAGTTGTCGCTGAAAGCTATCGGCTGTCGCTAATAAGTGCTGTCAATTTTAATCTTATCCATAAGCGGTTGTAACCGTTTTGTAACCGCTTGTAACCGTCGATTTCTTTCTATAAATATGTGATCGAGAATTTGGATAACGATATAGTTCTCATATCATAGCCTTTGGTGTGAGAAAATCTTAAGAATTATCCCAATACAAAGTTCGTGAACCCAAGGATTATAGGGTCGAATTGTTGTATTCGGAAAGTGCATTTCCGACACCATTCTTAAGATTATCCGGTCTCAACATCATCATACAATTACAAAAGTTCTAACATTCAAATACAACAATTTCTGTTTGATTAACGATGGCAAATCGAGAGGAATCCGTTCGTGATATGACTTCAAAATTCGGCAAACTAGAGAAGTTTCTAGGAAACGATTTTCGTCGATGGCAAAAGAAGATGCACTTTCTTCTCAACACTTTGAAGGTTGCGTATGTTCTTAGCACCCCCATGCCGGAGATCGATGAAGATTCACCTTTGGAGGCAATCCGACGTAAAAACAAATGGGAGAACGACGACTACATATGCCGTGGGCATATTCTTAACGGTATGTCTGATGCTTTATTTGATGTTTACCAAAATGTAGAATCATCAAAAGAATTGTGGGATGTCTTGTAATCGAAATACATGGTCGAGGATGTTTCGAGTAAGAAGTTCCTTGTAAGTAATTTTAATAATTACAAGATGATCGATTCCAGGCCCGTAATGGAGCAATAAAACGAATTGCTCCGGATCCTTGGTCAATATACTCAACACCATATGCGTATGGATGAATCCATATCGGTATCGAGCATAATTGACAAGTTGCCACCATCATGGAAAGACTTCAAACACACACTTAAACACAAAACGGAAGAACTTTCTTTGGTGCAACTTGGGAGCCACTTACGTATTGAGGAATGACTACGTGTGCAAGAAAGTGGTAAGACCAAGGATAAGGATATCCCAAGTTCATCCAATGTCAACATGGTTGAGGAGCGTAAGAACACGACCAAGAAGAAATTCGACAAAGGTAAAAAAAACGGATGTTCGACAATCCCAAACATGGACCCAACAAAAAGTCAAAAATGACTTGTTGGATCTGTGGTCGAACAGGACATTTCAAACGAGATTGTCGAGTTGGTAAAGGTAACAAGAATGGAGCGAGTACGAGTGGTGTGGGACAAGGGTCGAACGACCAACCCCCAAATCAAGGTCAAAACTCAATCATTTCTAATAATTCAAGTAAGAATTATGTACCACTAATTTCCTATGCATTTTATGTACAGGATGATAATATTGCGTGGTGGGTAGACTCGGGTGCCACGAGTCACGTGTGCAAGGATCGAATATGGTTCAAGAAGTTCGAACCGGTGGAAGATGGATCGGTCTTGCATATGGGCACCGAGTCTAGTGCTCCAATCTTGGGTCGTGGTTGTGTGGATTTGAAGTTTAGCTCTGGGAATTTGTTGAAATTAAACAATGTTTTATTTGTACCTAATATCCGGAAGAATCTAGTCTCCGGAAATGTGTTGAACAAATTAGGTTTTAAACAAGTATATGAAAGCGATAAGTATGTACTATCGCGGTGTGGTATGTTTATTGGATTTGGTTACTACAATTCTGGGATGTTTATGTTAAATATAATTAATGAATTAGGTTGTGAAAATTCTGTTTGCATGGTAGATAATAGCAATTTGTCCTTTCTTTGGCATGCTAGACTTGGACACGTGCATTACAAAAGAATGCATGAAATGTCCAAGGATGGCATGATACCTTCCTTTAATTTAAATTTGGAAAAGTGTAAGACTTGCATGCTTACAAAAATCACACGTCAACCTTTCCCTAAAATTAAAAGATCATCTATGGTTTTGGATTTAATCCATAGTGATCTGTGTGACTTGCATGCGACTCCTTCACTTGGAAATAAAAAGTATTTTGCTACATTTATAGACGACGCTTCGAGATTTTGTTATATTTTTCTACTCCATTCGAAAGCCGAAGTTTTAGAAAAATTTAAGATCTATAAAACCGAAGTGGAATTGCAGCAAAATATTTTAATTAAAAAGTTGAGAACCGATAGAGGCGGTGAATACTTTGATCCTCTATATTTCCAATCTGTTGGAATTATACACGAGACCACGACACCGTATACACCTCAACAAAATGGTGTTGCAGAACGAAAGAATCGAGTTTTAAAAGAAATGGTTAACTCGATGTTATCCTACTCCGGTCTTAGTGACGGATTTTGGGGTGAAGCCATGTTGACGGCTTGCTATGTTTTGAACCGGGTACCAAACAAAAGGAGTAAGGATACTCCTTATGAACTTTGGTTCAAGAAGAAACCAAACATAAATTATTTACGAGTTTAGGGTTGCCGAGCTGTGGTAAGGTTAACGGATCCCAAAAGAAAAACTTTGGGAGAAAGAGGAATCGATTGTATATTCATCGGATATGCCGAGCATTCAAAGGAATATCGGTTCTATGTTATTGAACCCAACGACTCTATTTCGGTTAACACCGTTATAGAATCAAGGGATGCAATATTCGATGAGAATCGATTCACCTCGATTCCAAGACCGAAAGATGTGATTCCAAGTACGAGTGGAATCAAAGATAGTGGAAAAGAAAAGGAAATTTCTTTGGAAATTCCCGAACCTCGAAGAAGTAAACGAGGAAGGATTGAGAAATATTTTTGTTCCGACTTTCAACTATACTTAGTTGAAGGTTCACGAGATTAAATTGAATCTCAATATGCTTATTGTTATAGCATAGAGGAAGATCCAAGAACCTATGATGAGGCTATGAAGTCTCAAGACGTCGCCTTTTGGAAAGAGGCAATAAATGATGAGATGGAGTCTATCATGGGGAATAACACATGGGTGTTGGCCGACTTACCACCGGGTTGCAAACCTTTGGGTTGCAAGTGGATTTTCAAGAAGAAAATGAAAGTCGATGGTACCATCGATAAGTTTAAAGCCCGGTTGGTAATTCAAGGATTTCGGCAAAAAGAAGGTATTGATTATTTCGATACCTATGCACTGGTCGCTCGAATTTCCACCATTCGATTATTAATAGCGTTGGCAGCTATTAATAATTTGGTAATTCACCAAATGGATGTCAAGACGGCATTTCTTAATGGTGATTTAAAGGAGGAGGTTTACATGAAGCAACCGGAAGGCTTTGTGATGTCGGGGAATGAACATAAAGTATGTAAATTAATTAAATCACTTTATGGTTTGAAGCAAGCCCCAAAACAGTGGCATCAAAAGTTTGATGAAGTGGTTTTGTCTAATGGTTTTCATTTAAACCAATCTGACAAATGTGTGTATAGCAAATTTGACGATTCCTGTAGAGGCGTCATAATTTGTTTATATGTTGACGACATGTTAATCTCTGGCACGGACCAAAGAAAAGTCGACTTGACAAAAGAATTTTTGTCATCCCAATTCTCGATGAAGGATTTGGGGGAGGCCGAAGTGATCCTCGGGATAAGGATTAAACGGGAGAACAAAGGTTTGGCCATAACGCAATCTCACTATGTCGAGAAAGTGTTAATGTAACGTCCCAAAAATTACAAGCAAATTTAAATTTTTAAATAAACATTTCATTTATAACAACTCATTAAATGATCCCAACGTTTCGTTTGCAAACCATAATTAATATCTTCATAATAAAAAACCAGCGGAATAAACGTTTAATTATTAAACACCATAAAGCAACCAGCTCTCCTCGCGCGTCAGTGTGTACTCGTCACGCCTTGGAGCCGCCCGTACCTGAAACCACAGTTTATTGGGAAAGGGTAAGCACGAAGCTTAGTGAATTCAACACCATAAGTAACACAGTTATTTCCACACCACCATAAACAGATAATTGCACATAAACAGCATACAAGTCTTCGAACAAATCATAGACGTGCATACTCACACCAACCCCCTAATAGGCATACGTCGGTCCCACCGACCACACGACAATCGTGCAAACGCAACCCGGCACCCCCGGGTTCATACGCCACACGCGTATACAACCTTCGGTCCCACCGAATTACTACGCCACCCGCGTATGTGATCCTCGGCCCCGCCGAACTCCTACGCCACCCGCGTAGTCACAACAATAAAGGTCCGACTAGACACACCACTATTTAACCCCGCATCAAAAGCAAATAAAACTACCACATACATACACAACGTAATGTAAAAATAACCGACATTAGTTATAGTGAGAGAACTCACCTCGAATGCGCGCCTAGCTCAACAATACAAATTCAAGCTTCCCAATTACGGTCACTTCCCAGCACCTAAACGCACGTTAAAACGTATCAATACGAGACCCGGACCCTACGACACGACACCCGCTTAAACCGTCACTAAAACTACTTCCCGGTCTCGCCAAACAGGTCTGTTCGGGACCTGTTTCGACCTCCTTAAACCCAGTAAATCCTCAATATTATTACATGGTCAGAAAGTACTCTGAGTTAGGGTTCTAAGGACATATTATACACCTCCTAACGATTTTTCTACAATTAAATACGGATTTTATAAAAATGGTTCGCAGAACAGTGACAAACAGCAGCTATCGGTATAAAACGACGATTTGGCCTATGCTACGTTCCGAACTGGATTTTGCACAAAACACAGAAAAGTTACTAGACTCGGAAAGGGAACTTTTGGCACCGGTTTCACCCCAATCCGAGTTACGAGTAAAGAGTTACGGCTAACGCAAGACAGGGACAGAAACTGCAGTTTTTTTTTTACATAAAATGACGAACTGCTGTAAAAACGACCACTTTTTCACCTAGCTAGAGGCCGAACCAGATTTCCGCTAAAACACGGAAAATGTGCCCGACCCAGAACGTGAACCGTGGGCACCAGTTTCGCCTCAAACCGAGCTACGGAGAAAAAGTTATGGCCGACGAAAAATAGGGACAGAAAGTGATTTTTAGAACGGTTTAGATGTTTTCGCGATTGGGTTTATACGATTCGGCTTCCGCTACGGCGGTTTAAGGTTACAACCAGAGGTGGTTTTAGGGTTCCGCCACGGGCACCACCCACTGCCACTTCCGGCAGCGGGGCACGGCGGCGGCGGCGGCGTCGCGGTGGTTGTTTTGCCGGAAGAAAAACGAAAAGAAAAAGGAAACGACTTACCTCGCTGCAACACCGCACACCCGCACCTGCTCCTCTCTCTCTTTCGAAATCTCCGACGAACGGAAGCGGCGGCGGTGGTCTCCGGCGACAGCAGCGGCGAAAGGCAGCGGCGAAAGGCGACCTCTCTCTACCACCCTCTCACGCGCTGCTCTCTCTCTCTCTACCTCCCTCTCTCGCGCTGCTCTCTCTCTCTCCGGCCAACACCAGCAGCGGCGCTGGTGTGGTGGGGGGGGGGGGTTTCACGGCAGCAGCACACAACACTAGAGGAGGATGATGTTAGGGTTGGTTGCTTAGGTTCTCTTTGATTGTGCCGTGAAAAAAATAAACGAGAAGGAGAGAGGATGGTCCCTTCATTGTGTGTGTAGCAAGTCAACAAGAAATAAACACACACAAATACACAAATCTCGGTCCCCTAATTGCATGGGCCGAAACCCATGCCCACTTTGGATTAAAGTCAAGAATAGCCCCTCAAACTTCATCAACTTGCCTAAAACCAACTTAGCTTAAGAATTAACATATTTGGTCCTTCTCATTAATCCCGCTAACAAGTTCATTTAACGTAAATAATAAAATAATAAAAATACGCAATATAAAATCCAATCGGGACACGGGCTTTACAACTCTCCCCCACTTAGATTAGACTTCGTCCTCGAAGTCTCTGCCTACGAATAGCTCCGGATAGTTCTTCCTCATCCCAACTTCAGGTTCCTAAGTCCACTTGAAATCCCTTCTAAAACTTCCCAAACACTTCTCTAACTAACGTACTCCTTCTAGGACACTAGGATTATGGTCGGCAGAACACCCCAACAATTGGAATCAATTCTAGCCAAGCGACTTCGGTTGTCCCCCAACCTTAGATATTTCATACATCCCGAGTCAAATCTCCAGCTCTAACCATTCTAAAGTTGCCTACCAATATACCCAACTGGATACTCGGATCCGATCATTCCTACCATTAACCGTCGATTAACTTCCACGACTTCTAATAGACTCCAAAGATTTTCAATAAATTATATTAACAAAACATCGACCCCCTGCCGAACATCGGTCCAACCGATTACAATAACAAACATCGGCCACCCGCCGAACATCGGTCCAACCGATTACAATAACAAACATCGGCCACCCGCCGAACATCGGTCCAACCGATTACAATAACAAACATCGGCCACCCGCCGAACATCGGTCCAACCGATTACAATAAATCACATAAGCGTGGTATTATCCCAGACTCTAACGCAAATAGATATCCCCCACAATCAAGTCAACTAACACACACGTAGGTCATTCCCTTAACCGATACTACTCGGCCTACATTACCAACACGCGTGGAATACCCAACCTCCCACCATCGACGTATCCCCCACACTCGCTCTACAAAGCTAATTTATCTGAACCGAGGATACACTTTGACGCCTACCTCTCAGGTAACACCTCAGGGCCCCTCACATCGGAATTACCTCTCAGGTAAGTGCCCACAACTATATCCTCCTAGCACCTACTAGAAAGCCTAGGCTATAACACCTAAACACCGGGGTCTCACCCCGAGATACCCAACCGACCACTACCAGCGACTGACTAACGTGCCTAAGGATCCAAAGCAAAACAACCTTCCCACAAGTGCCTATCCCGGATGACTCACTCACCCCATATGTAAATACGCAACGTGCAATAAGTGCAAAACTGTGCAACAACCAACCCATCAACAAAACTTCACATCGAGTCATTCAAAACCGTGCAATTGACCCATGACTATCTCAAAGTCAAAAACCGAGCAAAATGCTCCACGCTTGCTAGACCCATAAGTCGGTCAAAAACGCGTCTAAATAAAGTTTAAGCAAGCAATAATCTAAAAGCAACATTAGTCCCAAACTCAACACGGGTTAGACAAAAGAGTTTTTCAAAAGGACTCACACCCTCAAAATTCTCAAAATGACACATAACACTTAAAAGCGCATTTCCCAAATGGTTTACAAAATCATTTACAAAATGTTTTCAACGTCAAGATTTTTCATTTCAAAAGGACCGTAAGCAATAAAACTACTATTACCAGGTCGGTAGTTACGCAAAAATGGACACGCTCGTCCCACATATGAAAATCATTTCATTGCAGCTTAGTTAACTCACAAAACGTAAGCGAAATAAATAATTTCTGTGAAATGAACCTTCACGGTTCTAGTATGAATTGACTCATGACATGCATTTAAAGTAACCGCTCGACCTTACACCGGGTGCGATAAAACTGTGCACATAATTTCAAAATCAGTTCCACGACATTTGACCCCAAAATTTCTCTTTTTCAAAATAAAATGTCGTGGCACAGGGTTCACCAACAAATCTTACGCGCGTCGGCTAGTCATACAAAACGATGAAACGGTTTACAAATATATTTTTGTTAAAACACAACTGTCTCGTGTAAGTTTCAACTTAAAGATAAAAACCAATCCGTTTCCATCATTTGAAAATATCGACTAAAATCTCATAAAATCTCAAAAGGTGGGGTTCTTTAAATTGATTTCCAAGATTTCCCCAAATGGTCACATAAACAAATAAGATATGCACCTCGTGAAATTAAAACCACACGACTCAACATGCCGTAAAACAAAACTTATTTTAACCAAATCACTCAAATAGCTTTATACAGACATCGTGGAATGTAACTTTCCGTCTCAACTCTAACATATGTGGAGGAGTTCCAATGTTAAAGTCGCAAGCCGTAGTCACTTGTCCGACATTTTAGACACCACAAAACACGGATATCATCTTACCCGAAGGAACCGTTGAAAAAAATAACGAAATGAGACAAATTCTAACAAAGTTTGCGCTCCCGTGATAAAACGATTTCATACACTTTCAAAACCATATTTCAAAATCTTGTGTGTGTGCTGAACGTTTCCCAAAATTCCAAAACACCATCCAATAAATGATTTGAAACACAAGAATTTGCTAATGCAATCTATTTCAAAATCAAACTTTGTGCATGACTTAGTCGGCATTCTACGCCTCGACTCCTACTCCTCAAAATCTCTCCGGTCCACAAACGTCATCCGGACATTTAAACCTCTTAGGCAAGTTGGGAAATTACGTCGAATAATCCCTACGATTTTTCCTCAAATCAAAGTCGGATCTATAAGCCTATGATTCTAGCACAATCATCCATCTTGGCCCGAAACAAACATCATCCTCATCATCACTCCAAGTGACTAATACTAGAATCGTCCTTTTATTCCAACGACTACTAATTTATAACCTTCGACACTACCCCAACGATCATCCCATCAAAGCAAAACAAGTACACACCTGTACTAGTAGGTTTACTATAGTTGTTCCTCATTGTGATGGCTATTCAGGGCAGATGTTACCACGAGTTATTAGCACCTAATAACTCACCCTACCATGCTCACGCTCGACTCCTTGGATTCCTCGCGACTTTCCCCGACTCGAACATTGATCCTGTGCTTCCGGTAGTAGGAGCTCTACTACTACCATCTACACCTATCACTGTCCGCTCCGAGTCCCATCCGATGGGTCCAAGTAGTTTCTCGCCGATAACTACACACGTATGCCTGCACCGGCATATGTACACACTTTCCCTAGCTCCCTAGGAATAAACATAATACCCCACTACCCTTGCTAGGGCGGAATCCCCACTAACCCTGACGAGTCGCCTCGTGAACGCACAGTCGTATACAGTGGAAACTAGATAGACATTCGAATATAAGATTCTATCCTACAACGGTTGGACTCAAACAAGAGCTGCGCAATAGAACTAAATCCAACATTCTAAGGCTATTCGGTTCCTACCGCATACAACCTATAGTGCATTCACTTAACAACTTATCAAGGCTAGCATGAACTCCTATTAGCAAACAACAAACATGCAATACAGTGTAATAAGTACCAAGCAATTTAGCATACATACTCCTATGTTCTAGAAAGCAATCTAGCACACGTACTCATACATAAACACCCTTCCCAGCTCTCTAGGAACTTCCTCTTATCCCACTACCCTTGCTACTACCGAATCCCTACTAATTATAACGAGTGACCTCGCGAATACCCGATTATATGCAGTGCGAAATAAATAGACATTCGAATACAAGATTCTATCCTAGAACGGTTGGACTCAAACAAGAGATGCGCAATAGAACTAAATCAAATATTCTAAGGCTATAAATCTCTTACTGCATACAACCTAGAGGGCACCCACTTAGTAACTTATCATAATTAGCATAAATTCCTAATAGCAAGCAGTACAACATACATCATAGTGTCCACAACAGGCAATCTAGCATGCATACTCGATGATCTAGAAAGCAATAAAACACTAAGTACTGTACCTTTCCCCTTTGGCTCCGGCTGACTGTACACACTGCGCCTCCGATCACCGTTTCTCAAACGGATTTTTCCTTCTTTTTATTTCCCAAAAACTTTAAAGAAAATTTTTATAGCGGCAAACTTGAGATCAAACACACCGAAATGCATTTGATTCACTCAAGCCGTGCTCTGATACCAAGTTGTAACGTCCCAAAAATTACAAGCAAATTTAAATTTTTAAATAAACATTTCATTTATAACAACTCATTAAATGATCCCAACGTTTCGTTTGCAAACCATAATTAATATCTTCATAATAAAAAACCAGCGGAATAAACGTTTAATTATTAAACACCATAAAGCAACCAGCTCTCCTCGCGCGTCAGTGTGTACTCGTCACGCCTTGGAGCCGCCCGTACCTGAAACCACAGTTTATTGGGAAAGGGTAAGCACGAAGCTTAGTGAATTCAACACCATAAGTAACACAGTTATTTCCACACCACCATAAACAAATAATTGCACATAAACAGCATACAAGTCTTCGAACAAATCATAGACGTGCATACTCACACCAACCCCCTAATAGGCATACGTCGGTCCCACCGACCACACGACAATCGTGCAAACGCAACCCGGCACCCCCGGGTTCATACGCCACACGCGTATACAACCTTCGGTCCCACCGAATTACTACGCCACCCGCGTATGTGATCCTCGGCCCCGCCGAACTCCTACGCCACCCGCGTAGTCACAACAATAAAGGTCCGACTAGACACACCACTATTTAACCCCGCATCAAAAGCAAATAAAACTACCACATACATACACAACGTAATGTAAAAATAACCGACATTAGTTATAGTGAGAGAACTCACCTCGAATGCGCGCCTAGCTCAACAATACAAATTCAAGCTTCCCAATTACGGTCACTTCCCAGCACCTAAACGCACGTTAAAACGTATCAATACGAGACCCGGACCCTACGACACGACACCCGCTTAAACCGTCACTAAAACTACTTCCCGGTCTCGCCAAACAGGTCTGTTCGGGACCTGTTTCGACCTCCTTAAACCCAGTAAATCCTCAATATTATTACATGGTCAGAAAGTACTCTGAGTTAGGGTTCTAAGGACATATTATACACCTCCTAACGATTTTTCTACAATTAAATACGGATTTTATAAAAATGGTTCGCAGAACAGTGACAAACAGCAGCTATCGGTATAAAACGACGATTTGGCCTATGCTACGTTCCGAACTGGATTTTGCACAAAACACAGAAAAGTTACTAGACTCGGAAAGGGAACTTTTGGCACCGGTTTCACCCCAATCCGAGTTACGAGTAAAGAGTTACGGCTAACGCAAGACAGGGACAGAAACTGCAGTTTTTTTTTTTACATAAAATGACGAACTGCTGTAAAAACGACCACTTTTTCACCTAGCTAGAGGCCGAACCAGATTTCCGCTAAAACACGGAAAATGTGCCCGACTCAGAACGTCAACCGTGGGCACCGGTTTCGCCTCAAACCGAGCTACGGAGAAAAAGTTATGGCCGACGAAAAATAGGGACAGAAAGTGATTTTTAGAACGGTTTAGATGTTTTCGCGATTGGGTTTATACGATTCGGCTTCCGCTACGGCGGTTTAAGGTTACAACCAGAGGTGGTTTTAGGGTTCCGCCACGGGCACCACCCACTGCCACTTCCGGCAGCGGGGCACGGCGGCGGCGGCGGCGTCGCGGTGGTTGTTTTGCCGGAAGAAAAACAAAAGAAAAAGGAAACGACTTACCTCGCTGCAACACCGCACACCCGCACCTGCTCCTCTCTCTCTTTCGAAATCTCCGACGAACGGCAGCGGCGGCGGTGGTCTCCGGCGACAGCAGCGGCGAAAGGCAGCGGTGAAAGGCGACCTCTCTCTACCACCCTCTCACGCGCTGCTCTCTCTCTCTACCTCCCTCTCTCGCGCTGCTCTCTCTCTCTCCGGCCAACACCAGCAGCGGCGCTGGTGTGGTGGGGGGGGGGGTTTCACGGCAGCAGCACACAACACTAGAGGAGGATGATGTTAGGGTTGGTTGCTTAGGTTCTCTTTGATTGTGCCGTGAAAAAAATAAACGAGAAGGAGAGAGGATGGTCCCTTCATTGTGTGTGTAGCAAGTCAACAAGAAATAAACACACACAAATACACAAATCTCGGTCCCCTAATTGCATGGGCCGAAACCCATGCCCACTTTGGATTAAAGTCAAGAATAGCCCCTCAAACTTCATCAACTTGCCTAAAACCAACTTAGCTTAAGAATTAACATATTTGGTCCTTCTCATTAATCCCGCTAACAAGTTCATTTAACGTAAATAATAAAATAATAAAAATACGCAATATAAAATCCAATCGGGACACGGGCTTTACAGTTAAAGAAGTTTAATATGTTAAATTGTTCGCCCGTGAGTACTCCGATGGATCCAAGTGAAAAGCTTATGCCTAACGAGGGTGAATCCGTTTCACAATTAGAATACTCTAAGGCAATCGGGTGCTTGATGTATGCCATGACAAGTACACGTCCGGACATTGCCTATGCCATTGGTAGGTTGAGTCGGTTTACTAGTAGACCGAGTACTCATCATTGGCAAGCGGTAAGAAGGGTATTCAAATATTTAAAGGGAACCATGAGTTATGGTATAACATATATTGGGTTTCCTTCGGTGATCGAAGGCTACACGGATGCGAGTTGGATATCCAATGTAGAGGATCATTCTTCTACTAGTGGATGGGCATTCTTGCTCGGTGGAGGCGCCATCTCTTGGGCCTCAAAGAAACAAACTTGCATCACAAATTCCACCATGGAATCTGAATTTGTAGCTTTGGCAGCCGCCGGTAAAGAGGCAGAGTGGCTAAAGAATTTAATTTACGAGATTCCTTTGTGGCCGGAGCCGATATCACCTATATGTATTCATTGTGATAGTGCTGCAACTTTGGCTAAGGCATATAGCCAAATATATAATGGAAAGTCGAGGCACTTGGGAGTGAGACATAGCATGGTTAGAGAATTAATCATGCATGGGGTGATATCCGTAGAGTTCGTTAGAACTCATAACAATTTAGCCGACCAATTAACAAAGGCATTGGCTAGGGACTTAGTGCACAAGTCCGTGATCGGGATGGGTTTAAAGTCCATATAGATCTTTATTAATAAGATACCCAATTCCCCTTTAATATAACGTTAAAGGTTGAATTCAATTTGGAAGGCTTATTAATAAAATTGAAGCACATAATATTATCATCCTAAGGTATGTGCTTAGACCTGCAAGTGTTGTAAGGCTGAAAATTTTATTTCTTAATGATTCTTTTGAAAAATTGCATATGCAGGTGCAAGATATAAAAGAATCACCTAAATGGACGTGAAGTGTGGCCGCTTCAAGAAAGTTTTCGACTTGGCTTTCTATACGTTCATGAATGGATAAGGACACAAGGCCTTTACAAATGTGTCAAGTTGTGTTATCTAGATTTGTACGAAAATATGTGTATATTATCTTCATGTATTCAAATGGGTTGAAGGGTTCAATTCTTAGAACACCCTGATTCCCGAATATTTGGAATGTGTAATATACTAAAATGAAAATTCAATCTCCGTGACATTTTCATTTATGCGTGTGTTTGAATTTCACATATTTATAGTACGTTGTAAATCAAAGGATTACACTAAAATGGGGGAGGAATGTTGGTGATTTTAGTGTCATCAATCATTTTGGTGTAATTGTGATTTAATTGAGATCGATTAAGACGATAAGGCAAACATACGTAAGTTAGGAGGTGCGGAGTGCACACTTACAAGTTTCCATTATCATCTTAGATCGCCTTAAAGCGGTGTCGAAGTTCGAAAAGACTAGAATTTTCTTTGAGGGATGTCGCTGAAAAGCTGAAAACTGTCGCTGAAAAGCTGAAAGTTGTCGCTGAAAGCTATCGGCTGTCGCTAATAAGTGCTGTCAATTTTGATCTTATCCATAAGCGGTTGTAACCGTTTTGTAACCGCTTGTAACCGTCGATTTCTTTCTATAAATATGTGATCGAGAATTTGGATAACGATATAGTTCTCATATCATAGCCTTTGGTGTGAGAAAATCTTAAGAATTATCCCAATACAAAGTTCGTGAACCCAAGGCTTATAAGGTCGAATTGTTGTATTCGGAAAGTGCATTTCCGACACGATTCTTAAGATTATCCGGTCTCAACATCATCATACAATTACAAAAGTTCTAACAGTTCTTCTGCTTCATAAAAAGTTTCATCGGTCTCAGCGAAGTTCAAGACTGGGATTATTTGCTGTTCTTCAGCTCTAGAGGCTGGGATTATTGGTGAAGTGTGGGGAGCTTCAGCTTGACCCTCAAGCAAGGGAGAGGACTAGCTGAAACAAAACGATCACAAAGGTTAGATCATTTGGGAGAAGAGATAGAGAAAGGATGAGTTAAGTGTTTAAAGGTTTGAGTGAGAGAGGGATTGAGATTGAGAAGGGATAGAGGAGGGATGCAGAGTAAGGGAATAAAATGTAACATACCTGACAAACTGGCTTTTTGAGTAAAATAGACAGGTTGTCCTCAGCGAGGCCTTTTTGTATTCCTTGATTGGCCGCATTCGCTGGAGATTTAGGTTTGGTCCCCTCCCCTTGTTCTTTTATAACGAGTCCCTTTTGAGAATGGATCATTGCTTGCTTTCGCTGGAAGACGAACCCTTCATCGTCATCATCATCATCTTTTGGTGATGATGAAGATTCTTCATCTTTCAGATCTAGGTCTTCTTCATCTTCAGCGTCAGCGTCCTCATCAGTCTCTGAGGATTCAACAAGCACTGGAGAGTTTGAATGTTCTTCGAAATGCTCCCCCTTAGAATGTGAGGGACTTATGTCGGTTCCCTCAGGAGTTTCATCATCCTGAGGTTCTTCATCATTAACCTCCCCCTCAGAAACATGGGGAAGGCCTTCATCACTCTTTTCCTTCTCCCCCTCCTCCACATGTTGGATGGGGGAGGTAGCAGCAACAGTTGTAGCAATAAATACCTATTCAGGCCTCCTGGCTTCTGGGCCAGGATGTCCTGAACTACCTTCCATCGCTGCTACTCTGTCTTCTTGTAAAACCCTAAAAATCAGGGCCAATTTAAACCTTAAAATTCAACAGGGTTAATCATAATATCATCCAAACTTTTATACATAAGCAGAGAATTAACTATGAGGATTCATATACACATTTCGAAATTCTTAAAACAACCTATTAATCTAATCCTGTCAACTATGATTAGATTAAATTGGTTGTCTAAGTCATTCACCAAAAGCATCCTCGCATCAGCTAACTTCTCCACTTATCACCAAAAGTGGGATACCAAAACACTCGCCCCTCTTCCCATTACTTCCCCGAGCTCGTACCTGGTAAGAAAATTTAATTTGAAACGATTAGGCTTACGCCTAGTGAGAACATCCATTTTCAAATTAAAAAATTAACAGCTTTGGAAACTCATATATTCAAAGCATATAAACAAACCTGGTTTGCCACCATTCTTACCGTACTCATACTCATCTTGCGATGACGGGAACATACCCGATTCCATGAGTATGACTAACATTCAGAAAGTCATATCATCACATTCGAGAGCCTACTACGAATCATTACATATTCTAGATCATCGCTCATATCCAAGAAATTAAAAGTTACTTTATGCCTATTTCTTGGAGTGGGAGTAGAGATTACAATTTACTTTTTGCCTATCTCTTACCTTCCCATAGAAATCAGGAATTACAATTTACTTTATGCCTATTCCCAGATTTCTACTCACAACACGAAATGGGAATTACAATTTACTTTATGCCTATTCCTCATTTCTCATCACCTTACGAAATAGGGGTTACAAGTTACTTTATGCCTATTCCTCATTTCAGGTCAACGGGAATTACAAGTTACTTTATGCCTATTCCACGTTACAAATACTACAAGTGCCTATGGATCCATTACACTTACTAGCGTATATGTATAATAACATATCACGCCACATCTCGTAACACATTCTCAATCCTAAGAATACTAGATACCCTATCGTATCCTTATCCTCAAATGTTCCCCTTCGGTGACTTAGCACGGGGGTTCCGCTTCTCGGTCAGCGGATGGGGTCAAGGGGCAGCGCCCCTAGAATTTTTTTAGAAATACTTAACCAGATAATGCATCCGGAAACTATGTTCGGAAAAGTATTCCGAACTCAAAGTCCGAAACTATCCGAAACCGAGACTCAAATCGAGATCGGAACTTAAAATCGAATCCGGGTCCTAAATTGAAACGGGTCCCAAACTGGATTCCAAAGGAAACCGGATCCCATTCCGGATCCCCACCGAATCCGGATCCATTCCGGATCACATCCAATTCCAGATCCATTCCGAATCACACCCAATTCCAGGTCCATTCCGGATCACACCCAATTCCGGATCCATTCCGGATCATACCCAATTTCGGGTCCAAACTTAGTTCCGGATCATAACTAAATTCCGGATTTCATACCGGATTTCACCCAATCCGGAACCTATACCGGATCCTATGAAACCGGGACGTCGAACTGTACATCGATTTTACCTATAAAAACTCTTCTATGTTCGAATTACTGGTCGATTCAGTCTCAATACATATTTACCAAATCATTCAGACAGTTTGTTACAAATATCTTACTCAATTTCAATTAAAATCGTTCGGAAGAAGATGAACTAACTGGATAATCGAGTTCTGAACCAAACTGATTCCAATCTTTTCCCAACTGATTCAATAACCTAAAACGAAATTCAGTTGCTTAAGAAAACAATCTTAATAATCGAATTGATGGAGAAGAATTTCGATTCCTTACCAAACCAAAGCTGGATGTCGTACCCTTTCTTCTTGTACTGACTTCTCCTATGAAAGTGAAATATCTTTCATAGCTTAGCCGACTCAGACTATATATACCAACCAACTTTCAACTAATAACAATATTTACCCTCTAAGTTCAAAATTCTCAATCTTACTTAAACTTTGGTCAAAATACAATTTCAACCCTGGAATTTACATTTACAAATAGTCCACAAACTTAGACTAAATTACAATTCGACCCTATTCATATTTAAATATAATATAATGGAAATTCGAGGTGTTACACTTCTAGGCCAGAGATAGAAGGAGTGGCTTTGAGAATGAAGTTCACGACCAACTCCATTTTCTCTCTGTCAACCTGAGAGAAATGGGATAAGGGGACCGTGGGTGCTTTGATGTGTTGCAGGATTCGTTTGAGCAAGTCGTTTGAGGTGTCGACTTTCTGAGCAAGACCACTAACCTCACTTTTCAGGGAGGCCATCTCCCCCTTAACATTGGAGACCGTTGTCTTCAGCGATGTGACTTCGCTGGACAGGTCTGTAAAGTTGGTAGAGAGGCCAGTGTTGGTAGAATTGAGGGTGGTGAGGGTTGAAGTGTTGGTGTCGAGGGCCTTTTGGACGTTGTCCAGGTAGCCGTCAAGCTTGGAGATGTCAGCTTTCTCCGCCTTGTTCTGGACAGAGTCGGCTAATTTCATCAGCGTCTCCCCAGTGTTTGTAACCGCTGAGGAGTTGTTGGTGATGGTGGTGGTGAGACTTTCCACCTTATTACCTATCTCTGTGAGGGAGTTGCTAATGGTGCCCAAGTTTGGACCTGTGAAAGAAATGAACTTATGAGCAAATGAAAGCTCAGAAGTTAA
Source organism: Saussurea involucrata (assembly GCA_033807775.1). Classification (NCBI taxonomy): domain Eukaryota; kingdom Viridiplantae; phylum Streptophyta; class Magnoliopsida; order Asterales; family Asteraceae; genus Saussurea; species Saussurea involucrata. The sequence goes on from CM066325.1 coordinate 66,621,428, forward strand.
AGGCTTAGAAAGAGAGATGGTGTTTGGGATACCTGGAGGCAGGTTGGAAAAGAGTTGATGTCACGGTACCTTGACAAGTTTTCCATGTCATCTTCCAGCAAGCGATGGGTGGAAGCGCCTTCAGGTCCTTGATTTTGTTGAATCATCCGCTGGAGTTCAGCAGCAGCATTGTCATCTAGATAGATGACGTTTGTAGTTGATGCAGTGGGGAAGAGGAAGTTTCTAGAGACCAAAGAATGAGAGGAAGGAGCAAAGGTTGTGAAGAAGGTGGTGGTAGCAGTGTCAGCATTGGATCCGCTGGAAATTCTCTCAGCAGCGCTTTGAGGCGTTGTGGAGTGGGGGTTCTCATCTAAGAAAGTTTCAGTGAACTGAGGCAGTTAAGCTGGTATTGAATGGGTAGGTTCAGCGGATGTGGCGGAGTGTACCACGAAACTATCCATCGTCGTCTGCAGAGGGACCGACGTGGAGTCTTCAGCCTTGGAAGGCTTGGGGTGCTCCTTTGAAATCTTCTTGGACTTATGGATGCCAAGGGGGGTAGTAGAATGTTTCCTCTTTTTGGAAGAGGTGGTGGTTGCAGCCTGGGTATCAGCGGTTGGGTCGACCGCTGCCGTGGAGGTAGCTGCCGAAGAAGAAGTAGGAGAGCGAAGAAGAGTAAGAAGAGTAGAGAGACGTACCTCGTTGGAGACAGGCTTCAAGTCAATCACCTTCGGGCCAACCTGAGAAAGTTTCAGGTCGCCAACCTTGGGGTAGTCATCTTTCAGGCCATGAGCAAAAATGGCGCTGAGAAAGTGAGGATATGGAACCACCGCTGATCTTTCAGGCATCTCCACTCTCTCCATCAGGTCTTTGAAGATCATTTTGGCCTAATCAACGTGAAGACCTTTTAGTAGGGCGTAGGCCCTGACAGTCTGAGGTTTGGAGGCCTGATCCATAGAGCCTGTCTTGGCAGTCACACAGCTTATGACATGAGCAAAAATGATATTCAACTCAGAGGAAAACTTGTTCTTGAGGATCATAGTGAGCTTCTTCTCAGGGATGCCTTCACGTTCAGGATTCCATGTGTACCTTACGCAGTCGAGGAAATGGATGATTTCCGCCTTTCCATGTGGAGAGTTGGGATCAGGGAATGGGACAAATTGATGAGCTTTCGAACTACTGGGAAGGTTCAGGGCTGAGCGTATCACTCTAGGGGTGATTTGGGCTTCGCCAAGTTCTGTTTCGAAGGCGATAACGTCGTACTGGCGGTTAGGGTTTTTGGTGGATGCTGCAGTGGTACGATGAGCTATGTACCAAAATTATTGTAAGAGCCTTTTGTGGGTTGGGGGCTTAATGGTCATGGTTGTTGAGAGAGGGCAGGTCTTGATGAAGTTTACTGCATCGTCAAGATGAGTAACCATCTTTTTCTTGGGGAATTCCAAGAGAGCGTAAGGTTTGTTGGATTGGAATGTGATTTGGTTCATTGAGAGCTTCATGTTGGCAGCCCTTGTAAAGAGAGGGCCAGTGGGAGTAGCGGTTGCAGCAACATCAGTGTTGGAAGCCGTTTCTGTTCAGAATAACAAAAGATGTAGAAGAAGATGAAACAAAAGCTTAAAATGGAAAAGGCTTCCAAAATAAGGGTTTTAGGGTTTTTCAGTTTCCATTTTGGGAAAGAAATGGTGAACTAGGGTTTTCTAGTTTAAAAACTAGTGATTTTTCTTGTTTTACCAGTTTCCTTTTAGGGAAAGGATTCTGGAAAAACGTATGAAAAGCATAAGCTTCTTCTCAGGGATGCCTTCACGTTCAGGATTCCATGTGTACCTTATGCAGTCGAGGAAATGGATGATTTCCGCCTTTCCATGTGGAGAGTTGGGATCAGGGAATGGGACAAATTGATGAGCTTTCGAACTACTGGGAAGGTTCAGGGCTGAGCGTATCACTCCAGGGGTGATTTGGGCTTCGCCAAGTTCTGTTTCTAAGGCGATAACGTCGTACTGGCGGTTAGGGTTTTTGGTGGATGATGCAGTGGTACGATGAGCTATGTACCAAAATTATTGTAAGAGCCTTTTGTGGGCTGGGGGCTTAATGGTCATGGTTGTTGAGAGAGGGCAGGTCTTGATGAAGTTTACTGCATCATCAAGATGAGTAACCATCTTTTTCTTGGGGAATTCCAAGAGAGCGTAAGGTTTGTTGGATTGGAATGTGATTTGATTCATTGAGAGCTTCATGTTGGCAGCCCTTGTAAAGAGAGGGCCAGTGGGAGTAGCGGTTGCAGCAACATCAGTGTTGGAAGCCATTTCATTTCAGAATAACAAAAGATGTAGAAGAAGATGAAACAAAAGCTTAAAATGGAAAAGGTTTCCAAAATAAGGGTTTTAGGGTTTTTCAGTTTCCATTTTGGGAAAAAAAATGGTGAACTAGGGTTTTCTAGTTTAAAAACTAGTGATTTTTCTTGTTTTACCAGTTTCCTTTTAGGGAAAGGATTCTGGAAAAACGTATGAAAAGCATAAGTTTAAGATTTTGATTATAATCTTACAGAACAACTCGTAAACAAGTTGTGTTCATGAAATCATGAAGGAAATGATTTCATGTTTTTAGAAAGTTCCTTTGTTTGATCTTTTAAAGAACAAGAATAAGATCAAAAACAAGTTTAGAGAGGATTAAAGGAAGAAAATGTGAACCTGTGTTGTTGAAATGCGAGGAGATGAGCACAAGTTCTTTACAAATCCAAATGCAAAGGAGTTCTATTGCCTTAAGAGAGTTCGAATGTGTAAAGGGTAAAAATATAAACTCGGAAGGTTTATATAGTGAGAGTAGAGAGAGAAACTAATGAGCGGGAAAAGTTTCTCATGATGACACGTGACACGTCCCTTGAATCTTATTGGACAAGGAAACGAAATGGGCGAACGTGTCATATGAAAGGTCGTGCCAAGGGTTATCCATTGTATGATGTCACAAACGTCCTTTCATATTTTAAGTTGTCTCTGAGGGTTTTTGGAAAAACTCAGGGACATTTTAAAAAAGAGAAGTACTGATTGGAAATATCAGTGAGGTTTTAGATTTTCAAAGGAATCACTGAAAGGAAGAGATTTTCAGCGATGCAATTTGTTTTAAAATTCTACATACTGAAGCGAACATCAGTGTTTAAGAGATAGAACGTACCTTGTGATCAGGGAACCTTTTGTTCAGGGATTAAATCATGAATGAGGATAAATAAAAAAAATTATCACTGAACCAATGCTAACCACTAAAGATTTTATTCTTCTAGCTTTGGCATTCCAAGCTCGCTGATGAGAAAGTTGAATCTTGTCTCATCAAGAGGTTTGGTGAAAAGATCAGCTAACTGAAAGTCAGTTGGGATAAAATAGAGTTCTATATCACCATTCAACACATGATCTCTGATAAAATGATACCTGATCTCTATGTGTTTTGTCTTTGAGTGTAGCACTGGATTGTTTGCTATGGCGATGGCACTAGTGATGTCGCAATAGATTGGAATTTTGGAGAGCTGAAGGTCATAGTCTAATAGTTGATTTCTCATCCATAAGACCTGAGAACAACAGCTTCCATTGGCTACGTACTCAGCTTCAGCGGTTGATGTGGACACTGAGTTTTGCTTTTTACTTGCCAGCTCACCAGCTTTCCACCCAGGAGCTGAGAGCCTCCTGTGGTGCTTTTCCTATCCAATTTGCATCCTGTAAAATCACTATCTGAATAGGCGATTAGATCAAACCCTGAGTCTTTTGGATACCAAAGACCTAGGTTGGGAGTACCTTTAAGGTATCTAAAAATACGCTTTATAGCGATCAAATGAGATTCCTTAGGTTCAGATTGATATTGTGAACATAAACAAGTAGCATACAAAATATCAGGACGACTCGCTGTAAGATACAGAAGAGAGTCGATCATCCCACGGTACGCTGTGACATTAACAGGCTTCCCTGAAGGATCTTTGTTAAGTGTCAGCGGCGGTGCCATAGAGGGTTTTCATAGCTGAGCTTTGAGTTAAATCAAACTTCTTCAGCATATCTTTAACATACTTACCTTGGTAAATGAAAGTGCCTTTTTCATTCTGCTTGATTTGGAGACCAAGGAAATATGTCAGTTCACCCATCATACTCATTTTATATTCAGCTTTCATTCTTTCAGCGAAACTGTTAGGGTATTCTATGTAGTTATCAAGTCATGTTGACTTTATCATTCATGTTTGACTTTCTAGTAGAGGCATAGAGATATCATGGCCCTACTATATAATGAAAGTTTCTTTCAAGCTTTTGGAACCTTTGTCATTTGTACTTACACTTTGAATACATGAATGACATACCACTTTCTATCTCTAGATTTACTTTCTCACTTTGATTACATTTGCTAGATTAGGGACTTACATTTGGTATCAGAGCAAAACAGAGAAATTCAAGCAGATTATTGAAGATTTTTGAAGATTTCTTGGCTTTCTTGAAAGTTTTCGGATACTGTTCATCTGTGGATTTTGAGATTTCTGATTTTTGGACAATTTGAATTGGATTTTAGGTTCTTAGTCATCGATTTCTACTCTTGAACACTTTTGCTTCAGGATTCATTGCCTTATTCATCCTAGATTTCAAGAATTTTTGAAATTCTTGAAGTTTTTGTTAGAAAAGTTGAGTTTACTGTATTTGGATCGAAATTTGATCTTTTTGGACGAATCAGAAGTTTGCAATAACTAGAAAACTGTACGAAATTCAATTTCGAATCTATCTGTTAAAGAATCATCAAATTTGGTTAAGAATTGAAATGGATATGGCTGAATTTGTGATTTTTGGTTAAGTTCTCGGAAGATCTGAAGTTTTCGGATCATTCAAGAGGTTCTCAGATCATTCAAGTGGTTCTCACATCGTTCATCAGTGGTTTTCGGATTGTGTGTGATTTGAGAAGTGTGGAACTCGGATTGCAATTGATTCGAAAAGCTAAGTTTTCGCATCTACTTTATCCGAGAAGTATCAAATTTCGGATTGTGTTCGTGCTAAGTGAAGTATTCGGATTAGTTTGATCCGAAAAGTGTTAGAACTCGTATTCCTTTGATTCAAGAAGTACAGTTCTCGGATTGTGTTTGTTCCGAGAAATTCATAATTCGGATAGTGTTTGTTCCGAAAAGTTGTGTTTTCGGATCTGGTTGTACCGAGAAGTTGAGGATTTCGGATTCTGCTTAATCCGGAAAGTTTTGTTCTCGGATCCATGTATTCCAAAAAGTTGGGAATTCGGATCTAGAAGAGTCCGAAAAGTTTGATCCGAAAAGTTTCAGAAGGCAAGAATTTTTTTTTCAAAGTTTTTCCAAGTGTATTTCATAGACTTTACTGTTTGAAGTCTCTGAAAGATCCAATATCTAGTAAATTGTGAAGACGTCTAGAGATTTATTGAGTATGGGATCGAAATCGAAGCCTCCAGTTGTCCAAACCGATGAATATCCTGAATGGAAGAAGATGATGGTTCAGTATTTAAACAATTAGAACAGAGATCTTATAAAGTCAATCATCAATGGACCTCACAGACCATACATTATGACTGATCCTAAAGCAGCTACAGAAACAACTCCTGAAATTCCATCAAGAAAAATCTACAAAGACTATAAGTACTTTAATGAAAATGATAAGGAGTTGATGGCTATTGATGAACAAGCTTTGACATATCTGACTATGGCAATTCCAAACGACATCTACAACCGAGTGGATAGTCGAGATTCCGCCAAAGAAATATGGGATGAGCTGGAAAGACAATTGGAAGGATCTCATAAATCTTCGAAGACCAAAAGGAATCAAAGTATCAATGCCTACGAAGGTTTCAAAGCTAAAGAGGGTGAGTCATTAAGAGAATCTTACAATAGATACAACATCATACTGAATGATCCGAGGAGGAATGGTGTTGACAAGTCAGAATCAGAGATAAACTACAAATTTGTGAAGAACCTCCTTCCTGGATGGGATTCTTATTCTGTGCAACTTCAGATGTCAAGAGATATGGATGATGAGAAGCTAAGTGATATCTATAGTATCCTCAATCAGCATGAGGATAAAGTGAAAGAGTTGAAGGATAAAAATAAGAAGGTGGAAGAATCCCTGGCATTACTAATTGAGTACAAAAAAAGTGGGGGGTGAAAGCAAAAGCACTGATTTCTGATATGAGTAAGATGGTTAAAAGTTATGATGAAGATGGAGATGAAAGTTCTGAGGATGAGATTTCTGATTTTGCGGAGAAGTTAGCCTTGCTCACCAACAGATTTCAGAAAAGGTTTGTTAGAAAGAAATTTTACTCAAAGAGCAAACCGGATGAATACTATCAGAGAAAATCACATCTAGCAAAAGCAAAGGAAGGTAGAAAACCCATTCTAGCTGAAGAAGAGATCTGGCTAGAAGATTCCTCAGACGAAGTAGAAGCTCACTTTATAGAAGTAAAGTATAGCTTGATGGCTAATATTGATAAGGAAGATCAGGATTCCGAGGTACAATCTCTTAACTCTTCTGATGATTCTGATAATTATGCTCAAATTGAATATTCTGAAAATGAAGAAATGCTGAACTTGATATCTGAACTGAACAAAATGAAAAAGGAATTTGACAAAGTTCAAAAGAATTTTATTATTAAAAAAGGTTCATTGTTAAGATATCAAGACGAAGCACTTCTTTATAAATGTCTGGCAGAAGATAGAGAAAAAGAAAAAGAAGTTATTAAGCTTAAAAATCAAGAACTTGAATCAAAAATTTCTGAGTTGAAGAAGGAAATGAGAATTACAAGTGATGAAAACATTGACTTACAATTTAAATTTAAAGTTATTTATGATGAAAGAACTGAAGCTTATGCTAAGATAAAGCAACTAGAAGATTTGAACTTTAAAAGAGGTCAAACTGAGCAAACTCTGAAATTGTTGACTAGTAACCTAAAAGATACAAGATTTTACAATCCAAAAATGGGGCTAGGTCTTTCTGATGTTGAGGTATTGAAGAAAGCACCCGAAAATTTATATACTATTGAAAAATTGGGTGAAGGATTAAAAGAAAATATTTCAAAAGAAATACCTTCAATATCAGAAATTTTCACAAAATCTGAATGTTCAACTCCAATTTCTGATAAAGAGAAAGATAAGAAAGAGAAAGGTTCTGATGAAAAGCCTAGATTCAACACAACAAATTTTAAATATGATGAATTGAATTCTAGTTATAAAACCAAAAAGGTTTAATTAACGGAGTTCAATTTATTATTTTCAAAAGAATCTGAGGTTAACATTTCAAATGTTAAAAATGAAGAACCTATCTCGGACAAATCTGAATCTTGTGATGAAAAGAAGTCTGGAATAAAATATAATTCTGTTAAAAAGGAGTTTGTTCAAGAGACTAATTCTGAATTTCCTAATCTTGATTCTGCATTGATTAAAATTGTTGATTTAGAAAATCACATTTCTGAGTTAAAATTGCAATTTGAAAAATTAAAGGATGATAATGAAAATATTGGGATTGCTTTGTGTTAGTTCCAGATCCGTGCAACGATTATGAAATCAAACAGATAAAACAATAGAGTAACGATTTCAACTGGTCATCTCTGATTAAGCTTTCAATATTGAGAGGATTACAATACAAGTGTAGGAAAGCAAATGAGACAACTAGCCTATTTTCTAAGGCTAAGCTATCAATATATATGGCAGGCTTGTGGTTAACAAGCCCACGGCCCGTTCACTAATAGAGCTCAAAATAAAGAATTACAATTTAAACCATGAACTTTAAATCAACATAAAACGACCCTAACAATCTCCCCCTTTGATTTGAAGTTCGATTGGCGCCAGTTCTCGACATATCTTTTTCGAAGCGCGAAGTGAATCTCGAACCATCTGATAGCACGGTGGTAGTCGATGCGATCTTCAACCAATTCCAAGGCATTCCGAGCAGTTATTTCATTTGGATTAGGAACATACGAAACCCTTGGATTTTCAGACTCGTGCTGAATGATCTTTCGAAGAGCATCTCGAACTTTGTAGAGCATGCTGTCGCAGAATCTTTCTACCTGGTTGAACCGCATAAATCTTTTCTCTTTCTGTTCATTGATGAAGACGATCCCAAATTCTGGTTCTAGATGCATAGCGTTCTCGGGATACATATTCAACTCAGGAGCTTGCAGATTCGGCTTTATCAGATTTACCTTCTTCGCCCTATTCTCGACAGCCATTTGGAAGTCCGTTAGATAAGACATCATAATAGTGCGGACCAGGAATCGACGAACAACTTCGAGCGCCTTTGTAACGGGAAGCGGTCGGATAGTTCTTGAACGTAGGTCTTTCAGAATCGCCAGGAAGTCAAACGGTCGGAGGTTATGGAAGTCGGCTTCAGAAAATTTCCATTCATTCCCATCCTCACGTCGGACAGTGAATACAGGATAGACAATTTTCATCATACGGCTTGACTGGATATTGATTACCTCTGAGATCTGATGCTTGGTTCTGACTTGGGTGACTGGAAGACACCGCTTCATTGCACAGATGTATCGGCGTTGGTATTCGGGGCTGTAGATGTAAATACCAAGGCAAAAGGTCGGCTCGATCGTACGTAGCTTGTGAACAAACAACTTCTTCAGGGTTTCCTCCAGATGAGGGATAAGTACGGTGATCTTCTCCCAACGGATTTGTTGCTGAGGTGGAGGAGGAAGATCAGAAGCTGTCTGTTGTTGAAAAGGGGATGTCGGAATGTCGGCAGTAGTAGTTTCAGGTCTTGTTGAAGTTCCGGTGGGTTGAGCATAGTGAACGGGAGAAGAACCATATAAATTATGTAGCAGGAACTGATCATAGTCGATGTTGTTGTCTTCATCAGCAGGGAAAACCAAATTTACCTGGAGATTTACGGCACTGGCGGCTTTTTCGTACCATGCATCTTCGGTCTTCGGGTTGGCTTTGCAGTCTGGATCGATCATATCCTGTAATGGTCTGTCTGATGAGTCAAAGTCGACCAGTTCCTGTGTTGAACCCTCGGGCTTTTCAGCCGTTGGGTCTTCATCATCTGAGATGTCTATATCTATTACCATCGCGGCTAATGGGAACTCGGCTTCAGGTTCGGCGTCGGTTGTTGTTGCCGCAGTTGTTGGTTCCAGATGAACCACAATTGTAGATTCTGTGAGGATAGGGGCGGTCTCGGTAGGTCTTAGTCGTTTCTCCCCCTCACGGTGATCAGGATCATCCTGGTCATCGTGCTTGCGCTTCAGGCCTCCAGCTTGACTCTTACAGGTATCTTCGAGTGAGCGGACCCTCTCGGATAGCGTTGTGAGCACTTGGTTGTAGTCCTTGAGAGTCGAGTCAATGGCGTCTAAGCGAGTGGTAATGAATGATGAAGGAGCAGTGACATGGGATTTCAGAACAGATATCAGGTTTGCTTCAGTTGAGGCATCGGATTCAGATTGCTGGAGTAGCTGAGCCAAAAGCATCGTCTTCACAGTATCCACCGAATAGATTGGTTGAACGAATGTCGGTGGAGGTGTAGGTGCGGTTTCAGCTTCGACGATCTTTGCTTTGCCTTTGATTATTTTGGCGCGCTCGGCGGCGACATGATGCTTCATTGCCTCTCGGACAGCCTTGAGGGTGCTGTCCAGGGACCCTTGCGACACAAAGTCAGGGTGAGTAACACCGGGATCACTTAGATTACCCGTTGAGGCGTCTACCTGAGAGGCAGAGCCACCTGCGTTCACAGTTGGCATGTCGGTAGCTGTGGTAGGATTTCCCTCCGATCCTCGCATGCCAACTAATGGTGACGACACTACGGTGGTTCCGGTCGAGTCACGAAGAATCTCGACTTGGTGTTGTTCCTCTTGTGTCCTAGCCAAAGGGTTTTCAATAGCAAATGGCTCTAGACTCGATTGTGCACGAAAGACGTCGAGACCGGGGGCTGCTGGACTCTTATTTCAACACCAGTACTCTCCGAATGAGAGACCGGTGGATGTTGTGCTTTGTCCCCGTGTTTGACTGAAACATCCGTCTTTTGATAGACGGATGAGTGGCTTTGGAGGTTGTGCAATTGCTCCGCTAGGTCCACGGCGGCTTCTTAAATATCCTGTCCCAAAAAATGAGACGGGATAGTAGATGTGGCGACCCGGATATCACGTGGCTGGATTCGCTCAGGAGCCTCGTTATCTTTACGGCTCAATCTTTCTTGGTTCGCTTTCGACCTTAACTCCCTCCTTCTCACGTGTTCTATGTCCCGGGGAAGGTCCCTCCGGCGCTGGCTGGACCATGGGATTCCCTAACTCTCGTCTATATGCTATCACAGGTAGGGCTACAGGCATATGCATAGAACGGATATTATCCTGCTCCCCCTCAAAACATACATGGGGATTCACTTGCTCCCCCTCGGATTGAGAGTGTCATTTACTTGGGAGAAAATATTTAGACTTTTAAGAAAAACAGGGTGACGCTTCCCCTTGGATTTTGTTGAGGTTGTTGATCCGCCATGGAATATCTGTGAAAGACCCAAATTTAGTAAACATGATGGATAAACAAGAGACGGGGCATACCTTTGCTTTAATGGGCTCAATCAGAGACAGATTGAGGATTGCCAGTGACAAAACAGCTACTGGATAGATCAAAACAGGGGTGTCCGAACAAACAGATTGAATACAAAACTTTCCGGACAAAACAAAATATTCGGACAAAGGTTGTTTCCGGACAGAGTAGGGATTCCGGATACCCATCCGGTCCGGAAAGTCATCCGGACTGATGGGTGTCCGGACACTTTTACAGTTTAAAGAATAATTCCATTTTTCAAAGATATGAAACCTGTAGGATTTTGAAAAAATGGATCTCTCGCTCCCCCTCAAACTGAGAATGGGGAAAAACTTGCTCCCCCTCGGATAGTGTATAGGGATGTGCAATGGAGAGTCCGACACACAAAAACCTTAGACATTTAAAGAAAACTTTGTGTCGCTGCCCCTCAAATGATGAACATAAGGGTATATGCTCCCCCTCAAAATGTGCGCATAGTGTGAAGTGCACACGGGAGTATCCACACACTCAAAAAAAACTTTGCATCAGTTAAAAAAAATTATGTGTGACACTCCCCCTCAATAGTAGAATGTACTTACCTGATGGCTGATCATGCTCCCCCTAAACACATGAGCAGTTGTGAAAGCACAGGTAGACAAACCTCACGTCTTCGCAATATTGTTCCTTGTAGATCGTGAGCTGCTCCCTCCTTCCGGTCATGTATGTGGAGCATCCACAGTCTGAGTATCACACATGACCGTCCTGCAAAACAAGTTTAGCGGACCTTTGGTACCCAGATTTGCCTGGGTCTGGGAGGGTTAGGTTTGGCACCTCTTTGAGGAACTTGCTTTGACACAGCTTTCCCCTTAGGTGTAGGTTTTACACCGTTTGTGGGAACTGTTTTTGGCACATGTTGCCTCTTAGGCGTAGAATTTACACCTTTGGGAGGAACAGTTTTTGTAGCAGGTTGCCTCTTGGGTGCTGGTTTAACCTCAGTAGGAGAAACCCGTTTAGGAATGGGTTTGGTCTCCCGTTGTGGTTTAACCGCTGATTGGTAACCCCTTTTTTATAGTGTCTTTGCTGGTTATTACGGGGTTTGCGTTTGGTAAATAAATTACACATGTGATACGACCCAAACCAATCATTATTCTGAATATCATCAAAATCATCCCAACCACAATTATAACAACATAAACAATCACGCGATAACTGAATCAATTGATTAAGAGAATTAAGTTTAATTGGAAAAGAAACTTCAAAATGATTCCAATGATTCCAAGCATAATTTTCTTTGTTTATCCTAGAATTAAAGACATGAGGGAAAGACTTTGATGCAGCATTCTTGACAGGTTCCTTCTTTAGCCACTTTGGTTTTTCTTGTTTAGCGCGACCGATTTTATCCGAAACAACAGGGACAGTGCGGTTAGTGACTTTTGAGGAACCAGGAATTTTGGCAGGCAATCGCTCGGTCTTTTGCCTCGGTTGTGATTGTTTTTTAGAAACAGGCTTCGTTTTAGAAATTTTAATCACAGCTGGGGTCTTTGTTTTAGAACAATCACCCTTTAGAAAATTGACCGGTCGATTGACTACTGGTGATAAAAAATCAGTATGACACGGAAGATATTTGTCGAAGGGGAACGACTCAAACTCTCCATCAAAATTGCCTTCGGAGTTCATATATTCTGAAAAATGGACATCCAGAATTACTGGACTTGGATCGGTCGGGGAAGGCGAGGAACACTTTGCGCTTATGTGCTTTGGGGAATTTGGTGCGGAAGCTAAGAAAAAATCATAGTTCAAATTCCTTAAAACACTCTCGTCTTGAGAATATTTACCGTCTTGTGTAGTAGAAATCTTGCCAATGAAAGCTTTGCACGAAGACGTATCTGATGAACTTGAGGAAAGTTCGGGTGAATTCTGCTTTTCAGATTGGAGTTGGTCAATCTGCTCTTGGAGCTGACCGTTTCTCGTATGCTTCTTCATCGCATCTGTTGCCAAGGCAGCTAGTTTTGATGTGAGCTTATTGATTTCACCCCGAAGGATTTCCTGTCCTTCACCCGAACTCAAAGTTTCCGGTAACCTATTTAAGATTCTCAAGTTCCTGGACAAGCGCTTGCTTTTCCTTTTGAAAAACTGACCTTTCTTTCTCGAGTGACTCCTCCAACTCGACTATCTTTGCTTCCAAGATGAGAGGGGGAACATAGAGCTTGTACTCGTCCGTCTCAGTCTTGGTTGCGGTTGCTTGGACCTCATCCTTTTTGTAGGAATCCTTGGGCTTAGCAACCTTGTAAGGGTCGAAGTAGTCATTTGAGAGATACTTTTTATTCATTTGATAGGAATAATTCAAAGGTTCATAACAAACGGAAGTTGTATTCCTCGGTTGTGTGCACGTTTATATTCCTCGGTTTCCTCTTCCTTTTCAGGTTCAAGAGGGCTAGTCCATTTAATCGCATATTCCGGATACTTTTTATCTAACCTAAAACAAGCAAAGTCATATAAGGTAGGTGTCTGGTATCTACCCTTTTTCAAATAGTGTGGGTTATCGTATCCGATTCCCCACTCTTTGTTAAAGTACGTGAACTCTTTGGGTTTATTCAGAAAAATGGTTTGATCAGCTTGACCCCTTTTGTGGAGTTTGGTTTCAAGATCAAGAATTTTAGCAACAAACTCCTTGTGCTGAATCTGAAGAGTGGAACATTGATAAACAATTTCTTCTTTCTCATTCATGCACTGATCAAACTGAAACTGAAGATCAAATAATTTGGCCCTTAAGTCTTTGGGTGCTATTGAAAGATTTTTGCATGTCTCCTTTAAAATAGCATTTTCAGACTTATATTTTTCAGTTATTTTCTTTTGAGCATCTAGCTTTTCAGTTAGAGACCTAATCTCAAGCAGTTGTTCTTTAGAAGTGGCCTTAAAGGAATATGCCAGTTCAACAAGTGATTGCATTTGATTCATAAAGTCTTGTTGAGAAGATTCACATACCTGACTACTCTCCAAGAGCTGGAGGCGTGGTGTGGTTATCGGGTGAAGTAAATTTACCGGATGAATTAAATATAAGCAGAACTTACCGGGTGGCAGTACTTACCGGATGAGGAGCTTTCCGGATAACTTGGTGTTACCAGATGATATGCTTCCCGGTTGATGGTGTCCGGAAACAATCAATTTGACCAGAAACTTTTGGTTGTCCGGATAAAATAGGTTACCGGAAACTTTGAGTTGTCTGGAAACAATATTTTACCGGAAACTTTGGGTTTCCGGAACAATCTACCCGGAAAGATTAAAATTAAAGACTTACCCGGAAAGTTGAATCGTGTCCGGAAAGATTACGCGATTCTCTGGAAAGTTTAGAACTGTCCGGAAACCACGGCTGATGTATCCGGAAAGGATGGCTGAAGTGATGAAATCGATTGGGAATCGATTAGGGTTGCTCAAAAACGTTCCAGATATCAAGAATCACTTTGAATCGTTCGTCCGTCTGCTCTGATACCAATTGTTAGTTCCAGATCCGTGCAACGATTATGAAATCAAACAGATAAAACAATAGAGTAACGATTTCAACTGGTTATCTCTGATTAAGCATTCAATATTGAGAGGATTACAATACAAGTGTAGGAAAGCAAATGAGACAACTAGCCTATTTTCTAAGGCTAACCTATCAATATATATGGCAGACCCGTGGTTAACAAGCCCACGGCCCGTTCACTAATAGAGCTCAAAATAAAGAATTACAATTTAAACCCTGAACTTTAAATCAACATAAAACGACCCTAACACTTTGGATCATAGTCTAAAAGTCAATCTTGATCTTCGGATTGAGATTCGACGTCTTGTATCCCAAATATTTGAATTGTCAAAATCTAAGAATTCAAATGCAAAAGAAATTTCTTCAAATCAATGCAAATGCAAAGATCAAAATAAATCTCCGAGTTCGGTTGATGCTAAAGTGAAAAGTTCTATCAAAGAAATCAACTTTAAAACAAAAGATTCAATTTCAAACGATAAATCATCATTTGTGTGTTTTGAAAACTCATTATTTGAATCTAGTTCAGACATAAATGAAAAAGAGCACAGTAATTTTGAAAAAGGAGAGTCATCAGGTACTAAATCTGATTTTTGCTCAAATGAATCTCCTAATTCCACAAGCTCTAACACTTCTTCTTTATTCTCAGAAGTGGATGATGAAAAGCTCATGGATCTGAAGAAGCGGAGTAATTCTGGCAAAAATAGTAGTTTTAATTCTGAGAAATGTACTTCGTTTAATAAAGCCAATTGTATGTATTCTTGTAATGTCTACAAAGTAAGTGTCAATAAAAATTTAGAGATTTTAGATTTTAAACTGTTGACACAAGCAAAAAGATGGATACATTGTGCTCATTGTTGGGACAACTATTTCTTGTTAAATCACAAAGCTTCTAAGGACAAAAAGTTTAAAATGCTAATACTTCGAATTCTTCTTCAAAATCTTCAGCTAATCATTCAGCCAGAATGTTTGGCTTTGGGCTCAATAAGAAAACTAAGAAGAAAGAAATAAAATCAGTTGATGTGAATATGGTTTGGAAATGGGTTCCTAAAGATCAAATTAACAAACCAACTTCACAACCTGAACTAAGTTTTCAAGGAAAATTCATGGTTCTACAACTGAGTTAAATAAACTGATCCGTACTAACAAGAAATGACCCATTCTGATATGGGTATCTAAGATGAAGTAATCTCTATTTTCAGGACCGTCATGTATGGGTCATAGATTCAGGAGCTTCAAGACACATGACTGGGTACAAGCACTTACTGCATGATTTTACGATACATCCTGGTGGATCAGTTGGTTTCCGTAATAACTCAAAAGGATATGTTAGAGGTCACGGAACTTTAAAGAATGACTCCATTTCAGTGGAAAAGGTCTTGTATGTGGAGGGTCTAGGACACAACCT
Organism: Saussurea involucrata; assembly: GCA_033807775.1. NCBI lineage: Eukaryota > Viridiplantae > Streptophyta > Magnoliopsida > Asterales > Asteraceae > Saussurea > Saussurea involucrata. Next base: position 66,636,821 of record CM066325.1, read on the forward strand.
ATTCAGTATCAGTCAGTTTTGCGACAAGGATTGTTATGTGATCTTTAATAAACGATTTTGTTGCATTGTGGATGAAAAAGGCTCAAAAATCTTCAGGGCAAACAGATGTGGAGATCTCTACATAACCGACTTTGCGACTCTAGTTGCTTCGAAACAAGTATGTCTCATTTCAAAAGCATCTTTAGAAGAATGTTGGTTGTGGCATAGAAGATTATATCATCAGAATTTCAGAAGCATCAACAAACTAAGGATTGATGGACTGGTTTTAGGACTACCAGATTTGAAGATAGACAAAGTATCAGTCTGTCGGACTTATGAAATGGGGAAAATGAAGCATGTATCTCACAAGTTTAAAACTCAGTCTAACTGCAATAATGTTCTGGAGCTAATTCACATGGATCTTTGTGGCCCAATGAGAACTCAATCAATGGGTGGAAAGAAATATATTTTGGTAATGATTGATGAGTACTCGCGGTACACTTGGCTGGAATTTCTACGTCTCAAGTCTGAAGCGCCAGAGCTGATCTTAAGATTCATCAAGAAGATTCAAATTCTTCTGCAACGTTCTGTACAAAAGATAAGGAGCGACAACGGCACAGAATTCAAGAATGCAACATTACAGTCATTTCTTGATTCAGTCGGGATTTCGCATAACTTTTCTGCACCAATGACTCCTCAACAAAATGGAGTTGTGGAAAGAAAGAGCAGAACGCTCGTAGAAGCAGCTCGCACAATGTTGGCATATTCAGGACTACCACCAAACTTGTGGGCCGAAGCAGTTTCAACAGCTTGTTTCACTCAAAACTGGACTATTATAAACAAGCGTTTAAATAAATCTGCGTATGAAATTGTAACAATCGCAAACCTAATATAAAATTTTTGCGTGTATTTGGTTGTAGATGTTTTGTGCTTAAAGACAGATAAATTTTAACAAAGTTTCAAGTTAAAGTTGACGAAGGAATCTTCATCGGTTACTCCTTGACATCCAAAGCATACAGGATCTACAATAAACGGACGAAGTCGGTCATTGAAAGCATAAATGTGACGTTTGATGAGAATGTGTTAGGGCAATATTTGGTTGAATAGAATTTCAATGGATAAATGTTAATTTATTATTTTGAGCCTTGTTAGTGAACGGGCCGTGGGCTTGTTACCACGGGCCCAACTTATAAATAGTTTTGTTTAGCCTTTGTTTTAGGCTAGTTGTCTATTTCCACTTTCCAAAATCGTATTGTAATTCTCTCTACAATTGAAAGTGAATTGGATGACCAGTTGAAATCATAACACCTGTTCTTATCTATTGATTTCTTTATTGTTCGTTGCGCGGATCTGAGACTCACAATTGGTATCAGAGAAGACGGACGAAACGATTCAAAGTGATTCGTGAATTCTGGTAAGTTTACTATTCAAAATTTAAGTCGACTGTGTTCTTGGTGCTTGAAATTCAATTTTTGATTTACACAAAATTGATTGTTTTCGTTTATCACATTCTGTTCGTATCATCTTTATAAACGAATCTGCACTTTTTCGCACTCTAATTCGGTCATCTTAGTGGTTTTTTAAGCAAAATTAAGTTCATAAGTTTTGGTTGTGTTCTTGTGAAAAATCGAATTTTTACCATCAAAACTTGTTGTTTTTGCTTCGAAATCGATTTGGGTATTGTTATTTTTGTGTTTGGTCGAGTTCCTAATCTTTCAGGAACGATTTTGAGCAACCCTAATCGATCTCCAATCGAATTAGAAACCACAGCCGCAGTTACCGGATACCACAGTCGTGGTTACCGGGTCCATCAGTTGTTACCGGGTAAGTTCTCAAATCCCTTCTCTTGTTATCGGGTATTCAATTGTTACCGGATAATCTCAATACTTACCGGACATAACTCCCGGTAAGCCCTCGCATTCGGTAAACTTCCATCCGGTAAGTGTTTTTCCATCCGGTATACACGTTTCAATCCGGTAAGTCTTACATTTGTTTCATATTTTTATCGGTAACCCTTGTTTTATTTGTTTCATCCGGTATCTATCTACGTCCGGTAACCTTATCTTCCGGTAACATCAATCATCCGGTAAGCATCTCTTCTTGTAAGTTTCTACACTAGGTAAGTTCAGTTTTTTGCTTAATTCTATTTCATCCGGTAAGGTTGTCTCATCCGGTAACCTCCGTTATCCGGTAACTCAAGCCTATCCGGTAACCTTCTGCAAACTTACCTGCTTTTAATAATCTGATTCGGATACCTCCAGATCAGATAGCTTTCATACGGATTCCTATCCGGTAAGCTCTGTTTGGTCAATTCTTACCTGTTTCTAGTTAAATCCACTCTTAGAACCTGCGTTAGGACTTCACTCTTAGTGCCTTGCGTTAGGTTATCACTTTGTATCAAACAAATCGTCCGACGATCAATCAAGTGCAACTGAAGATGTCTTCACGCGACACTCTTGCTATCGGCACCGATTCCAAACCACCTTGTCTTTACCAAGGTGAGTACATCCAGTGGCGGGATAGATTTATAATCTTCATTGAGTCGAAGGATAACTTCGAGTATATTTGGCGAGCTTTAGAAACGGGCCAATCCCTACACCCATGAAGACCATTCCACCAGCTACAGAAGGTGGTGATCCTCGCATCGTGAAAAAGACACTCACTGATATGACTGACGACGAAAGAGGCATGCTTGAGGGAGAAAAGCATGCTAAAAGGTACCTTGTCCAAGCTATACCCAACACGATCTACATTGCCATCGATAGGTACAAAGAGACAGCAAAGGGCATGTGGGATCAGGTGGAGAAGATGATGCGCGGGAGCGAAGTCGGGAATCAGTTAAAGATCAACAGCTCCATAACCAAGTTCGATGGGTTTAAGCAGCGCACCGATGAATCCCGCTCTCCAACCTATGAACGCTTCAGTCTCCTTCTCAATGAGCTCCACAAGAACCAGATCAATCGTTCTAACACAGAGAATGCTCTTAAGTTCCTCAACGACCTCCTGTCTGAGTGGAAAGTATTTGCATCACACGTCAAGCACAACCACTTAATGGAGAAAGTCGGCATTCATGAGCTCTATGAGATGCTTCTTCAAGACAAAGATGAGGTAATGGAAATTCTGAAAGAGAAGAAGGCTGCATCCAAGCCTGCTGCTGATCCTCTGGCTCTTATGTCTTCCCAACGAGGGAAATTTTCTGGCCGTCACTCCAAAGGTGCTCAAAAGCAAAGCGAGTCCGAGTCAGAACCTGAAGAAAAAGAAGAGAGTGATTATGATTCTGAAGTAGCTGCCATTAAGAAAGAAATGGCCCTGCTCTCCAAATCCTTCCAAAAAAAGTTCTATAAGAAGCCGGCGTCTAATAATCAGCGCTACTCCACCTCCTCCAACAAGTGACATGATTATCAAGACAAATATGAAGGAAAGAAGAAAGCTGATGAGTCCAACCAGTCGGACAAGAAGGAGAAGACAGAGAAAGATGACCGCAAGTCTGACTCAAAGAAGAAAGACGAACCCGTGACATGCTATAACTGCGGGAAGCTTGGTCATTTTGCGAAAGACTGTAGAAGGCCTGTTGTAAATAATGCTCACTACTACAAGGCGAAGCTCGCATTGGCAGAGCAGAAGAAAGCTGGAGCAGCTCTGTTGGTGGAAGACGACTACTGGTTGGGTCGTTCTGATGATGAAAGCGAATCTGATGTTGTTGATGCTTTCATGGGATACCACTCTCCTGCCGATGAAGAAAAGGCAAAGACAAGTCAGGTATGTGAATCTAACCAACAAGATTTCTTTAATCAAATGCAATCACTTGCTGAACGGGTAGATTCCTTCAAGGCCACCTCTGATGAACAACTGCTTGAGATCAGATCACTATCTGAAAAGCTAGATGTTCAAAAGCGCATAACAGAGATATATAAGTCTGAAAATGCTAACTTAAAAGAAAAATTAAAAAATATTTCAATAGCACCCAAGGACTTAAGGGCCAAAATATCTGAACTTCAGTCACAGTTTGATCAGTGTGTGGATGAGAAAGCAGAAATTTTCTATCAATGTTCTACTCTTCAAATTCAGCACAAGGAGTTTGTCGCTAAAATACTTGATCTTGAAACTAAACTCCACAAGAGAGGTCAAACTAATCAGACCATCCATATGGAATCGGATATGATAACCCACACTACTTGAAAAAGGGTATATCCAAAAGACCTACTGTTGGTCCCGAAGGCCTATACAAGTTTGTAGAAGGGGGGGTTGAATACAAACACACAGATTTTACTTTTCTAAATTGTTTATTGATAAATCATTAACAATTTACAGCTTGTTGCGGAAACAAGATTAAGGATAAACCTAAATCTAAACAAGTTGGAACACTAAGGTTTCTTGCACTAAGAGAGATAAGGAAATTACTAATAATAACTTATCTTGAGATAAGAGATTGAACTTGTCCAGAGTTAGCAAGTTACTTCAAATGAAGTGGGTTCATCTCTTTATATACTGCATGCATTTAATGCAAGTTAGTATACACTTTACACGTGTCATCAGCTGGTTAGTTGCATGTCATTGACCTTTGTTGACAACCTTAGTAGCCGCATGGATGAACAGTGTAGTATCAGAGTGGTTGTACGATTTCAGACAGTCGGAGGTTCTTTTCTGACATTTCGTATGGAGTCATGCAAGGGTGATTAAGACAAAAGTACTTTGTACGGAGGACTTCATGATCAGCTTTCGTTGATTCAGAGCATTATCATTATCTATTCAGCGAATGATAAAGTTCAGCGATAGCTGAAGTCTTGTACTTGATACTTCACGTTGAGTGGACAAATCTGAGTCTTCGCTGATCCGCATCAGTTGATTAGGAGATTTGTCGCTGGTTCTTCATCTTGATCTTCGACTTCAGCATAGAACCTTTGTTGACGTGAAACTTGTCTTCAGGGATCATAAGTAAACAACTAACTTATCAGCGATCATCATAATGACTGAACAGACTCATAGCATTAATGGTGAACAGTGTTCGCTGAATGTTTAATTTAAAGAGCGATAGTTCCTGTCAGCGGTACTGTAAGATCTTAGTACTTATCAGCGATAGTGAAACTCTGATACATATTGTTTACTTACAATTTTCACTAAGTATATAAGAGAGGGTCATTATCAAATCACTGAGGGTTTGGATCAACAATCTCCCCCTATTTGATTATGACATAGCAACAAAGAAAATTGCTATTTAATGAAAACATAAGGATAAAAAGAACTCATAAAATATTTGTCCCTTTTACTGTTTTCTGGGATCTTTTCAGTACTGATGGAGTAAAGTACATTCGCTGAAATCTTTCTTTAAAACTTTGAATCAGGTTACAAAGAGAAATGGAAAGATTACAAGTACAAGCGAAATAAATTACAAGTACAAAAGAATAACTGATACAATAGAGAAATAGGCGATCATATCAGTTTGTAAAGGGTTCTTCCTTAATGAGAAGTTCATCAAGGGTCATTGATGTGGTGGGAATCATCCAGTCAGGAACGGTTACACCTTGTTTTCTTTTGATCAGCGCTTCTTCAAAAATCAAGGGTTTCAGATGTCGTGCCTGAGGGTCATTCCTGAAGTCACACCAGTAGATGAGATCTCTCAGTTGTTCGATGGGAGTGATGGGAAGTTCAGAGATGCGTTGAAAATGTTTTCCACTATCGTAGTCATGGAAAAATATCCCGTAGGGTTCGCTTATGACTTTGCCAGGGATGAAAGTCTCACCAGGAGGAAGAGATGTGTCAAGCATGGAAAGATCAGGATCAGGACCAAGGACTTCAGCACGTGAAAAACCAATACCTGTTTCATTTCGTATGACAGGGCCATCAATTGAAGATTTAGATTTCTTCTTCTTCGCTGAGGCCTTTCTTTTCTGACTTTCGAGAGGAGGGGGAGGAGGAATATCCACACAGGAGTAGACTAAGTCGATTTGTTTGTTGATCATCTTTTCAACATGTTCCTTGTACTTCGACTGAGACTTCTGGATGGCTAACCTGATCTCCAACCATTCAGAGAGACCGTACTTCGTTATGGCTTCATCATAGAATTTTTCGTACTTCTTATCTTCTCTGAATATCTCGACTTCAGCGATTGAAACAAGGGTTGTTCTTCCAGAGATGAATACCTTGTTGATTTTGGCAGGAGAGAGTCTGTAGTTGACCTTTTCTTTGCACCAGGCTAAAGTGGACTGAGACACAGTTCTCTTTTCTTCAGTTATCTTCTTGGCGTCTTCCCAGAGCTGACATTGAACTTCAATAGGAACTCTTTTCAGCTTGGGGTCTTTCACTGATCGTTTAGAAAGCTGGATGGCGTATTCTCTGTCCTTTTCTTCAACTTCCTTTCTTTCAGCGATTAATCTTTCAGCTCTGAGGTGATCCTTGTATTCCTTTTGGGAAATTCTGAACTTTGGAGGAACTGAAGGAAGTTGATCACGCCTCAGAATGATTCGTTGATCCTCGAATTGCTTTATTATCTCTTCTCTTCTTTTCTGATCCTCTTCACTTAGCTTTTGAGGAGCTAAGGAAGGTCTGTTTCTGTGTGAGAGTAGATGTTCTTCTAGTTCATCAGTCTCAGAGATCAAATCTAAGACTGGGATTATTTCTTCAGCAGCAGCTGGTATTATTGGTGAAGTAAAAGTTGTGGAACCTTCAGCGATATCCTCAAACAGGGGAGAGGACTAGCTGAAACACAGCGATCTTACAAGTAAGAACTTGGGTAGAATCAGAGAGAGAAAATTTGTTCAAGTGTATAGGTTTGGGTAGTAGAACTGATAGTGTATGATAGAGGAGGGATGGAGTGAGAGATGTTTAGTGTACCTGACAAACGGGCTTTTCAAGCAAGATCGTCAGATTGTCATCTTCAGCGACGCTTTTGCCTTTGCCTTTCTCAGCTCCAGAGGCTGAGGGCTTTGTCTTTGTCCTCTCCCCTGAAGGTTCATTTATCGAGATTCCCTTAAGAACTTTGATCCTCGAAGCAGGTTTGACGATAAAGAAGTCATCGTCATCTTCGTCATCATCATCATCATTCTTTGGAGAAGAGGATGGTTCATCATCAGGGATGTCGACGGCTTCAACATCTTCTGCTTCGGATTCGGTTTTATCAGCTTCTTCTTCGAGTTTCTCCCCCTCCGATACAGAGGCGAGCTTCTCGATTTCCTCAGGGTTTTCATCTCCCCGAGGTCCAGCGGTGGTTTCTTCAGCATCCTTCTTCTCTCCCCTGATAGATTCATCATGGGAAAGGTCTTCAGCGCTCTTGGAGAGATCTTCAGCGCTCTTCTCCCCCTCTTTCTCATGATGAGTGGGGGAAGAATGGGTTGACTCAGCAGCGTTGGCAGGTTCACTGTCTTCTTGGCCAGAGATACCTATACAACCTTCAATCTTTGCTATTCTGTTTGGAAGGCCAGAAATAGCAGGATTGATCTTCTCCAGCTCAGTGCGATCCGCCGCTGTGAAATTGTCAGATGCAGGGGCAGGAGTATTCGCTTTGTGTAGTAGCTGCTCGATCATCGTTTTCATCGAACTAACATCGGTCTTTACAGAGCCTAAGTCAGTCTTTACAGTAGACATATCTCCCTCTAGTTGTCCAACCGATGTCTTCAGCATTGTGACCTCGCTGGACATGGATGAAACTGAATTTTTAAGAGAGGTGTAGTCTGTGTAGATGTCAGCGAGCACCTTGGCGAAGTCGCTGAGAGTTTTATCAACCTGCTTCATGTCATCTGTGGAAGCCTTCTTCTCCACCACCGTTGTCAGCTTTGTAAGATTCTCTCCAGCGTTTGTTACAGCTGTAGAGTTATTTGAAAGAGTAGTGGTGAGACCTGTCAGCTTTGTCTCCACGGACTTCAGAGAGGCGTTGATGTCTCCCAAATTAGGACCTGTAACATATAAGAACTTGTGAACATAGGAAAGCTCAGAAGTTTGGGGTTTAGTGACAGTGTTTATGGGTTGGTGTGTACCTGCAGGAGGATTGACGAACTCGTCAAAATTACGGGTTCCTGAAAAATGTTCCATGGCATCTTCAAAAGTGCCCATGGATTGTCCTGCAGGTCCTGTCTTCATCATTCCTGGAGTATCAGCTTTAGTTTCCGTAGAAATGATGGCAGCTCCAGCGAAAACTGGAGGAGAGACCAAATGAGTAAAGGGAGGAGCGAAGGATAAGAATGGAGGTTGGGTTCTGAGTTCAGCATTGGATTCGCTGAAAATCACTTCATCAGTCTTTTGAGAGACTGAAGGAGGTTGGGTAGGTTCCAAGTTTGTAACCTCAGCGTTTAGAGACGCTGAAGTTGGGATGGAATGGATGGGTTATTCAGGTGTGGCAGAGCGTACCACTGAACGTTCCTTCAGCTCTGCAGAAAGAGCTGAGGAGTCTTCAGAATGAAATTGCTGGGGTTGCTCCTTTGTTTTCTTGATCCTTTTAGAACCAAGTTGGTAGATGATTGTTTCCTTTTCTTAGAAGGAGAGGATTTTGTGGCCAGGGTATCAGCGATGGGTATTGTCGCTGAAGGAGCCACAGAAGTAGAAGAAGAAGGGTTGCGAAGAGTTAAAAGGGTAGAAAGACGTACCTCATTTTCAACTGGTTTGAAGTCAAGTACCTTAGGGCCAACCTGAGAGAGTTTCAGGTCACCCTCTTGCGGGTAGCTGTCCTTCAGGCCATATTGGAAGATGGCGCTGATGAATCGGGGGTAAGGAACCCATGGAGGTCTGTCAGCGGCAGAGTCTACTCTTTGCACCAAGTCATCATAGATAAGAGATGCCCAGTCAATGTGTAGACCTTTCAGCAGAGCGTATCCCATTGCTTGCTGAGGTTAAGCGGCTTGGTCAGAGGAGCCGATCTTGGCAGTCATGCAGCTGATTAAGTGAGCAAAGATGAAGTTCATCTCGCTGGGCATTTTCGACTTCTTTAGCAGGGTCAGCTTCTTCTCGGGCTTCTTGTCTCTGCCAATTTTCCATACATAGCCCATTGCATCGAAAAATGCAATAAGAGCTTCTTTGTCAGCGAGTTTCTTATGGTCAGGGAAAGGAACAAAAGGCTTTTCTTTTGTAGCGTTGGGAAAGTTCAGAGCTTTGCGAATGATGGCAGGTGTGATCTTTATCGTGCCATACTCAGTATCGCTGAGGATACAATCAATTGTTTTGGAGGGACCTTTGGCGGATGGTAACTGAGAGTGTCTGGCAGAGTACAAGAACTGGGATAGTAGTAGCTGACTTGCAGGAGGTGAGATGGTCCGGGCTGTTGAAATGCAGCAATTCTTTAGGAAATTCACAGCATCTTTCAGATGTGTGACTTGCTTTCGAGGAGGAAACTCGAGAAGCGCAGAAAGGTTGTTCGTTTTGGTCCAATCTAGTTGTTCCAGAGTGAACTTAACCTGAGGAGCCTTGATAATTTCTACTTCCTCAGAATCAGCGGAGATGTTCTCAGCGGTAGCAGGAATGTCAGACGATGCCATTTCTCTGTATTATTAGTTCAACCAAAGATGTTAACAAATAAGAATAATCTTAATGTGGAAAGATTTTCCATTAAGATGGTTCAAATTTTATCCATTTCATTCAGACACAAATGTCTTAATGAAGATTAGGGTTTTTCTTGATTTTAAGAAACGAAATGTAAAACCCATTTATTCTTGTTATCCAGTTTTCTATGAAGAAATAGATTCTGGAAACGAATGAAGAACAAGTTTAAGATTTTTTGCATTTAAACTTGAAGAACAACCATGAAATGGTTGTGTTTCAAAAAACCATGAAAAAAATGATTTCATTTTTAAGAAGTTCTTTTGTTTGATCTTGTTAAAACAAGGAAAAGATCGGAAACAAGTTATACGCATTCGGTAATAAATAAGAACATATTAACCTTGATGTTTGATGAAGAAGATGATGAACAGTTCTTGAAGTTTTAGAAAGCACAAATGTAACAGTGAATTCTTTCTTGCGGAGGAAGATTGTTCGCGTAAAAGAAAAATATAAACCACGAGTTTGTTTATATAGAGAGATTAGAGAGAGAAAATCTTGAGCGGGAAAAGATTTTCATCATGACACGGACACGTGTTTGCATTTGATTGGAAGTTTGAACGAGACGTGCAAACGTGTGTCAGAAAGAGAAACGTGCCGGGGTTTATTCGTTGCAATGACGTCACAACTGTCCTTTCATATTCTTTTAGGATGTCTCTGAGGTTTTGAAAGCTCAGGGACTCTTTTACAAACATGAAGCACTGAATGAAAATATCAGTGATGGTTTTAAGAATTTTCAAAATATCGCCGTTAAGGAAGAGATATTCAGCGATGCATTTTGTTTTGAAATCTTGCATTTTCATGCGATTGTCTGAGAGAGAAAACAAACCTTAATATCAGTTTAACCAAGTTATATTCAGAGAGAAGATGATTGAATAGGTTATACGAGTTGATTTTATCCTATCGCTGATCAATGTGAACCGTTGAGGATTTTACCCTTCAAAGTTCAGCATTCCAAGCTCGCTGATGAGAAAGTTGAATCTTGTCTCATCAAGAGGTTTGGTAAATAAATCAGCTAACTGATATTTAGTTGGGATAAAATGAAGTTCTATATCACCATTCATCACATGATCTCTGATAAAATGATATCTGATTTCTATGTGTTTGGTCTTTGAATGTAGTACTGGATTGTTTGCTATGGCGATGGCACTTGTGCTGTCGCAATAGATTGGAATTTTGGAGAGCTGAAGATCATAGTCTAGTAGCTAATTTCTCATCCACAAGACTTGAGAACAACAGCTTCCAGCAGCTACATATTCAGCTTCAGCTGTGGAAGTGGACACTGAATTTTGATTTTTACTAGTCCAACTTACCAGCTTTCCACCCAGGAGCTGACATCCTCCTGTGGTGCTTTTCCTATCCATTTTGCAACCTGCAAAATCACTATCTGAATAGGCAGTTAGATCGAATCCTGAATCTTTGGGATACCAAAGACCTAGGTTCGCTGTACCCTTAAGGTATCGAAAGATTCGCTTTACAGCTTTCATATGAGATAGCATAGGTTCAGCTTGATATCGTCCACACTAACTTGTTGCATACATAATATCGGGTCGGCTAGCTGTAGGATACAAGAGAGAGCCGATCATCCCATGGTACAGTGTGACATTAACAGGTATTCCCTTTGAATCCTTGTCAAGTGTCAGCGGTGGTGCCATAGGGGTTTTCATAGCTGAACTATGAGTTAAAACAAATTTCTTCAGCATATCTTTAACATACTTTCCCTGATTAATAAATGTTCCTTTTTCAGTTTGCTTAATCTGAAGACTAAGGAAATATGTTAGTTCACCCATCATGCTCCTTTTATACTCATCTTTCATTCTATCAGCAAAACGAGTACAAAGCTCAGGGTTAGTAGAACCAAATATAATGTCATCAACATATATTTGAACTAGAATGATATGACCTTTCACTTTTCTAAAAAATAGAGTTTTGTCAATCTTACCTCGCTCAAATTTTTCAATATGGAGATAAGTAGAAAGAGTGTCATACCATGCACGAGGAGCTTGCTTCAAGCCATAAAGTGCCTTATCCAGTTTATAAACATAACCTGGACGCTTAGAATCTGAGAATCCTGGAGGTTGTTCCACATACACTTCTTCATTCAGCTTTCCATTCAGAAACGCTGACTTAACAGCCATCTGATGTACTTTGAAGTTTTTGTGTACAGCATATGCTAAGAATAGACGAATAGATTCAAGTCTTGCTACTGGAGCAAATGTTTCGTCATAATCTATACCTTCCTCTTGTCTGTATCCCTGAGCAACAAGACGAGCTTTGTTGCGGGTTACAGTACCATGTTCGTCCAACTTGTTTCGATAGACCCATTTAGTGCCTATTATTGTTTTATCAGATGGTCTCCGAACAAGTTTCCAAACTTTGTTTCTTTCGAATTCAGTCAGCTCTTCTTGCATGGCGCTGACCCAGTTTGGATCTTTAAGGGCATCATCTATTTTCTTTGGTTCAGTTAGAGAAATAAAGTTAACAAATAAACAAATATTACCTGCACTTCGTCGAGTCTGAACTCCAGCGTTTGGATCACCAAGAATTTGATCAATTGGGTGATTTACGGTCCATCGCTGAGCCGGAGCATAAGTCGCTGACTCATCTTGAACTGGAGGAGCTGAAGATGAGGCTTCAGCTACTTCTGGAGTTTCAGCTAAGAGAGGAATACTTGCATTTGTCATTTCATTTACTGATTGCTGAGAGATAGATGGAATGTCTGAGGCATTTGGTTCAGCGGTAGGTATAGTGTTTATAGGAACAGCTGAGACCCATGATGTTTCAGCTTCACTATTCTGCATGTTTGGAATGATAGGAGGACTATCATCTTCTACTGGATGAGCATGAGGAGTGGGAATATCTTCTGAATCACCAAGATGAGAAAACATCCATTGATTTAGTTCTTCAGTATCAGCGGACGGTTTAGAGTTCGCTGAACGGGATTCGTCAAACATGACGTGAATAGTTTCTTCTACAGTTTGTCTTCTACGATTTAAGACTCTGAAGGCTTTGGAAACTGAGGAGTATCCAGGAAAAATTCCATCATCAGCCTTAGGATCAAACTTTCCAAGAGCATCTCTGTTGTTCAGTATGAAACACTGACATCCAAAGATGTGAAGAAAGCTGATTGAAGGCTTTCTCCCATGAAAGAGTTCATAGGCTGTCTTTTTGAATCTTTTAACTATCAGCGACTTGTTTTGCGTAAAACAAGCAGTGTTGACAGCTTCTGCCCAAAACTGAGTAGGCAGGTGATAATCGCTGAGCATTGAACGTGCAGCTTCAATAATTGTTCTATTTCTTCTTTCAGCGACTCCATTTTATTGCGGTGTTCTCAATGAAGAGAAGTTGTGAGAAATACCCTTACTCTCAAGGTAGGAATCAAGAGAACTGTTTTTGAATTCAGTCCCATGATCACTCCTTATTGAGCGAACGGTCAGATTGTTCAGGGTTTCCATCTTCCGAACAAAGGTGATGAGTTCTTCAGGGGTGTCACTCTTAGAACGGAGAAACATTACCCAAGTGAAGCGAGAGAATTCATCAACTATGACCAGCGTATATTTCTTTCCAGCGATGGATTGTTTGTTAACAGGGCCAAACAAATCCATATGGAGTAGTTGTAGAGGAGATGACACTGATGAAACTTGCTTTGATTTAACGCTTGCTTTGGTCTGCTTCCCTTTTTCACACGCTGAACATAAAGACTCTTTGGCGTATGAATGCTGAGGTAGACCAGTGACTAACTCTTTTGAAGAAAGGGTGTTCAGTGTCTTGAAATTTAGATGAGATAGCCTCTTATGCCATAGCCAGTTGACATCAGATGAGGCCTTTGAGAAGAAACAGGAGTTCTCAGTGGTTGTTGAGTCCATGTTTATTACATAAACATTTTCCAAACGATAACCGCCGAGAGCTATCTTCTCCTTTTTGTCAGTGACAAAGAAGGATTCCTTAGTAAAGATTACTTTGTTATCCATGTCGCAAAGCTGACTGATGCTTAGAAGATTATGCTTCAGCCCTTCAACATATGCGACTCTTCTAAAGGAGGTTGTACCATTTGAAAGTACACCATACCCTCGGGTATGTCCTTTTCCATTTCCACCGAAAGTTACAGAGGGACCCTTCTCTTCCTTGTAATCAGCGAGCAGGCTTTTCTTTCCAGTCATGTGTCTAGAGCATCCGCTATCGAGATACCAGATACCCTTCTTAACCTGCAATACAAAGGAAGATTAGTTTTTCTTGGGTACCCACTTGACCATGTATACACATTTGTCAGTGGAAGTAGTTGGAATGGAAGATTCAGCAATCTTCGCAGCATTTGAAGATTCAGCTTTGTCTTTCTTCACTTTGGTTAATTTCTTAACTTCAGTGGTAGGATTCTCCTTGACCTGATTTGCACCAGGGTTGGTCTTCTTTGCCTTGGGGGCAATCTTCACCTTAGCTATCTTTTTAGCTTTGGTGGCTATGGGGCACTTACTAGCAATATGATCGGTAAGTCCACATTGATAACATTTCCTATAACAAAAAATAGTTCTAGGACCATTTGAATGCTGAGCTTTTGATTTCGAATTAGAAGTGCCAGCACCAAGTAAACTATTGGCTTTAGAAATGGGACGAACATTCAGTTCTTCAGATTTCTTACCAAGGACATCCACTCTGAGTCTAGGAGTAGATCGCTGAATAGATCCAGAGATCTGCTTCCTTGATCCAGAGGGATGAGCCACTGAAGCTTTAGAAGCATTCAGCTTTGGTATTAAGGTACCCTTCTGAGGATTCTGGTAAATAACAATTCCTTTACCTTTGTCTTTAGAGACGGAGGTAGATTTTGAATAAACCATTTTCTCCTTGCCTTTTGAGGAGGTAGGAGTTTCCTCAGGGATTGGTGTATTGGACGAGGAGCACTGAGAAGATGAAGTATCACCGACTGAGGATACGAACGTTCCAAATTTAAGCATTGAACGCTCAGTGGTTGGTTTTTGAGTATCATATTTGTAACCCAGACCACGTTTATCACTTAGGGGAATCTGAGACTATATTATCTCAGTGATCTTTGTTGAAGAATTACACCATCCTTCAACATTAGCTTTTTCAGCTTTTAATGCAGCGATAGCTTCTGCTCGTTCGATTTTGACTAGCTGATTTAAATATACTTGATCTTTAAAATCTTCTTCAATTTTAGAAAGCTTTTCTATTTGAAGGTGGCAGTTTTTAAGCTTTTCAGCGAGATCAAGGTTTTGGTTTTCAACCACAGTTTTGCCGTTCATGGCTTCGTATAAACTTCTTGTTGGTTCCCGTTTTGCTTTAAACAAGATTATCAGATCTATTAGTTCGAGTTTATGTTTGATGCGGAAGCGTATTTGAAGAACTAACAGATATGTTTGATAGATTTAGAACACAATATAAATAAACAGTGAACAGGAAATAATATCTCAAAGTTTACTGAATATATATATATCAAGAACAGATTTAAGAACGGTGAGTATACAAAGCTTTAAACAGATATGACTCTAAATGTGCATAAGCTATGTGTTCTTGATGTTCGATTGAAGTGTTCTTGTTTTTCTATTTTTGTGTGTTGTTCTATTTTCTTGCTTAGGAAGAACTCAACATGAGTCTTCCTTTTATACTACTCTTAGAAGACTATGAAGTAGGTCACTGTTCCTTTTACGGCATGAATAGTAAACTGGATGGTGTGAACAGTTGTTTGAGCCATGCGCATTAAATGGAGCAGATGTACTTTTGGTAAATACATTAAATGGCGCAGACGTCTATTTTGTACCTTGCCCTATTGAGTCCACTTAGAGCTTGACACGTGTTTTGACAGTACTTTTCCATGCAAGTTGATGAACAGGTCTTGGAACAGTAGCAAGATATTATAAATATCTTCCTAGTCTTTAGAGGACCACAGAGGCTCTGTAATGTGTTACAGAGGTTCTTCGGTCTGGTTCCTCTGTAGAGTAGTCTTCACCGGATTCCGAGTCTTTGGTTGTTTACTTCTGCAGAGCTTCTGTCAAGGGTGGCAGAGATTCTGTGGCTCGGTCCTCTGTGAGAAGTCTTCTTGGTTCCTTGTCTTCTGATGTTGTCCGCAGAGGCTCTGTTAATGGTAACAGAGGATCTGCGGTCTTGGTCTTCTGAAAGCGTCCTTCTGTAGTTTCCTCGGTCTTTGATCACTCTTGATCAAACTTCCTTTGATTCTTCTTAAATGCCCGGCAGAGCTTCTGTTGCACTCAGCAGAGCTTCTGTGGAAGTTCTTCTGTACTTGGCCATTTTTCAATACTTCTAATATTTCAGAATATTGGAGCTAACAATCTCCCCCTAAGTATTGAAAAATAAAAGGTTGAATTTATGCATTTTAACCTAACTAAAGAAGAGGTTAAACAATACCTCAGAAGATTATTTCATTCATATTGGAATTTATGCCAGAGGTATTTACATTTGAGTACACAGAAGTAAATGTTGACAGAGGTTCTTTGAAGAGACTCAGATTTTTGCATTTGGGAAGTCGTTGAACTTTCTGTTGTCTTTTCCTACTTCCTTGAGTTCTTCATAGAATTTGAGGCAGAGATTTCGTAAGCCTAGAGTAGCATCAATATCTTTGATCATCATTTGAGCAGATTTTTCGTCCATAAGCTCTGTTGCTTTATTCTCCTCTAGTATCTTTCTGAACATGTTCAGAGTATGGGTTGTGTACTTCTGACAGTCCATTGTCACAAACAGTTTCAGTTGTTCAGCAGGATTCTTGAATACTAACCCGTACCTTGGAGTTTTGATGATTGAATTGGGTATTGCATTGGGTGGGCAGAAATCCTCTGGTGGTCTGATACTTAGAGTAGTTACGGCTAGATCGATGGCTAATTGAATGTCGAGCATGCTGTAGATTTGGAGCTTTTCACGCATCGCCTTTCTGAGAACTCGATAAGACCTTTTGTGGCAGTCGTCATTGAAGTAGTCTTTAGTCCATTGCAGAAGGTCAGGTAAGTCATAGGGATTGAGGTTTCGGATATCAGCATCAGAGAATTGATTCTCTGATCTGTCAGACCTTTTGACTTTCCAGATTGTATACACCGTATGAGGATAGGTTCTCATTTTAGAGTATTTGCAATAGATTACCTTCTTTATTTTGTGAATGGAGTAAACTTGATTGACTGGTTTTGACTTTGTAGAGGTGAAGATTGCATCGAATTCCTCTCTTAGCTTCTGATCTCGGACATGGGCTGGCAGATCGCTCTGGAAGTGCTGTCTGTAGAGATAACTGTAGACTTGTTCTTCCATTTGTTCAATGGTTGAAGTAGATCTTGGAATTGGTCTCCTTAGCTCATCCATCTTTCGAGTGATGTCTGCTACTCTACCTTCTGTTACCTTAGCTGTGGGATTCAGGGATGGGTTTTCTGACAGAGGATTCAAGTTGAATGCCCAGTCTTCCTCTTCGGGTTTAGGAGTGACGAAGGCATTAAATGCACCTTTCATCAATTTCTCTGTAGCAACTGGCATCTTCTTCTTTGGCTCTTCTTCTGTCATTATTCCCTTGCCTTTATCTTTTGGCTTTGAGGTTTCAGATATTGGGTTTTGGATTTGTGTGGGTGGAACCTCTGTTGATTTGACAGTTGGAGGTCCTGTGGGTTTTGGGGTTGTATGCTCTGATGTTTTGGTTGTTGCCTCTGAAGGTTTTGATACTTCGGGTTGTGAGGTCTCTGTTGGTGAGGAGTCTTCGGGTCTTGGAGGTGGAATGTCAAAACGCTTTGCTGATTGAAAAGCAGATACAAATTCCATTCTGCGAAGAATGAACTCTGCAGAGCGTTTTGGTCTTTGGGGTTTTCGAGCTATGGTTTTGACTCTAGTTTTGTGCGGGATTGGTTGTGAGGTTGGTGTTGGTTCTTTGGGTGAGGGTGGAGTTTGTTCTGAGGATGAGGATGCAAGATTGATTACCTTAGGTTCTGTGGTTGGTGCATCCTCTGGTGAGATAGAGGTGTTTTGCCTCTGTTGTTTTCCCTTCTGGGTTTCTGTTGTAGAGGGTTCTGCTGATTTCTCTGTAGTTTTTGCAGAAGCAGCCTCTGTAGTTTCCTTTGTTTTCTCCCCCTCAGGATGACCAGATGTTCCATCATCAGGATCATCCTGCCTTCTTTTAGCAGTAACTTCTGTTCTGCAGGTGTCTTGAGCTGCTTGCCTTGCTGCATTTTTCTTCATAGTTTCAAAGTAGATTGCGATCGAAGTTTTGAAGGCTTTGGTCGCACTTTTCTCGAACTCTGCAGCGGTTGTTTTGGCAATGTTAGTGGCAGAGGCGATGGCAGCAGCAGCAGAAGTTTCTGTAGTTGACTTCATTTCTGCAAGGGCTGCTTTAACCTCTGTGGATAAGGTATCCACTTTGGTATTTAATCCTGTAAGCGCGCCTGAAGTTGACTCTGTAAAAGACGTGAATGAGCTTTGCAACTCATTCAATGTTTGAGTTACAGAGGTTACAAAGGCTTGGAACTCATCCTTCGTAACATGTTCCTCTTGGGTAACCTCTGGAGGAACAACTCCTTCTCCAGAGTGAGTCCCTGTTCCTGGGACACCTTCGTTCACCCTTGTTTGTACGTTGAGGGTGGAAGGATTTCCATCTGATCCTCGAGAAGAAACCTGAGTTTCAGTCTCTACAGAAGTTCTGTGAAGAACATTGTCCAAATCCACTCCAGAGGTGGGTATCGGAATATTCTTCTGTTGACTCGGAGATTTGTCTAGAGTCTCTTCGTCATGGTGCTCTCTACTTCTCTCTGAAAGAAGTTTTGGCCCTATATTGTGCGTGTCAGAGGAAACGAATTCCTCTGTAGGGTGTTCTAGTGTGATCTGGGGCAATGGATCACGAACTATAGGTGAGTCTCTCTGAGGAGACTCCCTAGGAATGGATTCCCCGGCTTCTGTGGGCACAGAGGTTGAAAGAGTAACCTCTGGCTGGATGGGTTGGGGTAGGTTCGAGCTGTGCTGCTCTTTTTCAATGACACCTTCTGCAGCTAGACCTGCGGTGTCAGATGTGTGGGTTGCACTGGGAGGGGTTGAGGGATGTGTGCCTTCTGCAACTTCGGCATCTTTTCCTTTCTCATTTTCTTTTCCTCCAGACGTTTCTACCCTATCCTCTAAACCTATTTGCACCTCTTCTTCTGCAGTCTCTTGTCTTGGCAGAAGTGAATCAAGAACCTTTGTGAAGATTAGAGTTTGCAGAGGTGGTTCGATTCCTTCTGTTATTGTTTGCAGAGGAGAAGATGGTTTCTTCTTCTTTGATTTCCTCTTCTTTGGTTTTGGTGCTCCCTCCTCTGTAGATTTTGACTTTCTTTTTCTTTTGGAAGAGGGAGGGGCAGAGGGTGGTTGGGTAGCAGAAGCAGAGGCAAGTTGTTCCTCTGTAGGGGTCTTGGTTTTCTTTCCCTTTTTCTTCTTCTCTTTAGATCCCTCAGAAGACTTCCTCTTTGAAGAATAGAGGTCTTTCCTTATATCTCTGAAGTTCTTCTGGTTGGCCTTGTGTTTAGCCAACTTTATCTTCCATTCTTCTTCTGTAAGTCTCTCTACTACATTACCTCCTATGGGCATTCCTATACGCGGGGGTGTTACAGAACTGGGTTCAGGAGTTCTGTAAACGCGTGTGTACTCACTAACTAGTTCTTTATCACTAGCATAACCTAACATTACCTTTGATAGTGGCCTGATGTGTGGGTAGCCATCCTCATGTTCTGTAGGGGTGTTCTTGGACATAGGAAATTGCTTAGGTTTGGGACCGTCCATTGGCCATTTTTGGATAAGGAGTAGGGGTTCGAAAAGTACACTGAGGATTCGCTGGAACTGCAGAGGGGGTAACCAGTTGTGATCAGACATTTTGGCTTTCTGGGAGGCGATTTTGCGATCGATGGTGTTGATGATCTCTTGCATCATTATGGTGGCATAATCTAGGGGTAGATCATAGTACACACCATACATGATTGAGAGAATTTGAGGTGAGCTTTGATCGATGCTTCCGATTTTGCCCGTGAGGCAACGATTTAGGATGGAGAATAAGGTATTCCACAGAGGAGGTAGTCTTGCTCTGCGGAAATCGTTCCTTTTTTTCAACTGTTGGTTGTACCCTAACATGTGCAGAAAGTCGACAAGTTCTTCATTTGTTGGTTGGGGTGCATACTTTTTGATTCCCATGAGTCCTCTTGTTGGAAGGCCAAATTCTAATGAGAACATGGTGCGATTGAACATCAGTTCAAGGCTCTTACTTTGGTCAGGTTTAGAAATGTAGCCTCTGATCAAATCGGTGTCAGCGTCATAACGGCAAGATTGCCAAAACTGATGTAGGTAACGTACTGGTATTTGTTCAACGGTTTTGCTCAGAAGAGGGTAAAGAAAGTGGTTCTCTAGGATGTTTAGCAGGATGGCATGCTCTTTGCCAAATGCCGTAGGAGAAGGAACAAGATAACAGTTGTTCAATTTAATGGGAAGGGTTTGCTCGAAATGGTCATTTGAGAAAAATTGTTGCAGGTGGGTAGTGGGTACGAAGGATGCCTCGTCGCCGGAGTCATGTCTGTCGGCATCGGCGGCGATATGTGGGTTGTGGGAGTGCTCAGAATGCACTGGAGAGGATGTCGGAGAGTTCGTTGGTGAAACGTGAGCAGATTTGGAACTGGAAGCCATTTGTAGGTTCTGAAAGTTCTAGGTTTTCAGAAAGAAATAAGCAAGTTCGCCGGAGAAGATGAGAGAATAGTGAAGTTTTGAAAGTGATTTTAACTTGGGTTTTATACTGTGGTAACGGATAGAATTCGGAACGGTGAAAATGTGAGAAAGTTAATAAAATTTGAGGTCCGCACTCGAGTTCATTTGGCGTGGTGCAAGTTTCTAGGACGACGTGATATGTACGTCAATGAAAACTCGACACGTCATCAATGTCAGTGACGACGAGACGTCGTGGGCGGCCACATTAAATGAAAAACGCGTGGGTTATAAATTTTCACCACAGAAAAGTTACCGTTACAGATACAGAAATTCCCAAGTGGAAATCTTTACAGAGGCTCTGTGGGTACAGAAGCTCTGTGATTTTGAAAAACGTTTATCTCTGTAGATTGTATCTTTAATGAAAATCGTTTGAAAAACACGGAGAGGATCAATAAATTTTTAGTAGAGAGAAATTATCCTACAGAGGTTTTTGGACCTCTGCCAGAGCCAGCAGAGGCTCTGTGACAGAAAATTTCTAATAACTAATAATTTATAAACATTTTTAATCATCCAAGTTTATGATCAGTTTTAACAATGTATTTAGGACTTATTTGAAAGTTGGTGTCCTAGAAAATTGTAAATCTCAAAGATTTTGTGCAGCAGAAGTCATTTGAATGATTTGAGTGATCTACAGAGGTTCTTTGGTTGAAAGAACTCTGTGGCTTATGACTTCTGTGGCAAGATACCAACCTATTTCCTTTTGATCGGCGAATGTGATCTCTTCTGTCGCATTCTTAGCTCCCCCTTGACTTATGATTCTCTGTAGATTCAGCAAGGTCTCCTTTTTCGCTCCCCCTTGATCTAACAACCTCTGTAGGATTGATCTCTTTTAGAGTGTCTAGTTTGGACGACAGAGACTTTTGTTGATCATAATCCTCCTTTGTCTCCCCTTGAATGATCAACCTCTGTAGATCAATTTGAGGTCTCCTTCTGCTCCCTCTTGACCTATGCTTGAATCAATAGAGATAAATAATGCACAGAACATAGGTCAACCTCATCAGAGGTTCTGTGGAGATTGTCATAGGCTCTGAGCAATTCCACAGAGGCTCTGTGAAGTATAGAACCTTTGAAAGATGAGTCTTAAACAAAGTGTTTTACGAGTCATAGTGAACTTTGAAGCCTGAGTCCTCAATAGAAGTATTAAGGAGTCCATTGTTTGCTGAAGAGTGAGTCCTGATCTGTAATGGTCAGAAGTCCGTGTACCTGCAAGACAGATCAAAGAACTTTTGGTACCCATATCCAAATGGGTCCTTTTTTGTTAGGATTTGGAGCTGTCTTTAGGTCCTCTGGTTTGCCAATCTCTGTTGGTTTGCCAACTTTCTTTCTATGACCTTTCTCATTTTGGGTCTTTGGATTTTTCTTTTGAAATGACCCATTTTGTACACAGAAAGATTTAGAGAAAATGTTTCTTAATTGAAGCAGAAGATCAAAGCATTTATATGAATGAAAAGATGAAGGCTTTGTAGAAACAAATGGTTTTGGAGCATTTTTGTCAGGAATAGAGTTTTTGACTTTCCAAACCATTTTCATCTTTTTGTAAACAGGATTATTTGAATTTTTAGCACAAGAGTTTGCTAAGACAAGGTTCTTAAGCCTTTTAGCTAAAACATCTTTTTCTTTAAGGTTTAAATCAAATTTTCTTAGAAGATCTGATTTATACCTCTTCTCCAACATAATCTTGTTTGACAAATCGGATAGTCTCTTTGTTAAATTTGACATTTCAGCTTTAAAGACCTTTCTTTCCTTCTCAAACTTGTCTTTCAAACACTTTGTTTGAAATCCTTCTCTCTTCACCTTTTCAGACTCTTTTCTTTCAAAATCCTGCTCTTTCCTCTCTTTTTCAAGAGATTTCTGTAATTTTGAGATTTTGAAAGAAAGTTCCATATTCTTTGTCTCAAGAAGAGTTTTCTCTTTTCCAAACTTTTCATTTTCACTGATTATAAGTTTTTCAAAGTTGGAAATCAGTTTAGAAAAGTTTAGACACTTAAGCTCAAGGCTTTTCTTCTCTTCTTTAAAAACAGTCTTAACTTCCTCAAACTTCTCTTTCTCCTTTTTACCAAGCTCTTCTGACTCAGATAGTTTCCTTTTTAGTTCAATATTTTCACAGTTTAGGAGTTTACCTGATTCTTCAAGCTTGGCAATGTGGTCTGAGTTAATAAGAATGATCTTGTTTCTTTCCTCTAATTCTTTCTCAAGAGAAGGAATTATTTTCTTAAAATTTGTGCTGAGTTTGAAATAATAATGAAAATCAGCATCAGCACTAAATTTTAGTCTTGACATATTGAATGAAGTTTTTAACGAAAGAAACAGTTTCTAGGATGTTACCAGATCGAATAAATCGAAAATGGCGGTAAAACAGAATCTGTTTGAAGGAATGAAGAATAGGTTAAGAACAGACAGTTTCTATCAAGAATCTTGTCTAAACGAGGATCACTTGATATTGAAAACCAAGCTTTGCTCTGATACCAATTGTTGGTTCCCGTTTTTCTTTAAACAAGATTATCAGATCTATTAGTTCGAGTTTATGTTTGATGCGGAAGCGTATTTGAAGAACTAACAGATATGTTTGATAGATTTAGAACACAATATAAATAAACAGTGAACAGGAAATAATATCTCAAAGTTTACTGAATATATATATATATATCAAGAACAGATTTAAGAACGGTGAGTATACAAAGCTTTAAACAGATATGACTCTAAATGTGCATAAGCTATGTGTTCTTGATGTTCGATTGAAGTGTTCTTGTTTTTCTATTTTTGTGTGTTGTTCTATTTTCTTGCTTAGGAAGAACTCAACATGAGTCTTCCTTTTATACTACTCTTAGAAGACTATGAAGTAGGTCACTGTTCCTTTTACGGCATGAATAGTAAACTGGATGGTGTGAACAGTTGTTTGAGCCATGCGCATTAAATGGAGCAGATGTACTTTTGGTAAATACATTAAATGGCGCAGACGTCTATTTTGTACCTTGCCCTATTGAGTCCACTCAGAGCTTGACACGTGGTTTGACAGTACTTTTCCATGCAAGTTGATGAACAGGTCTTGGAACAGTAGCAAGATATTATAAATATCTTCCTAGTCTTTAGAGGACCACAGAGGCTCTGTAATGTGTTACAGAGGTTCTTCGGTCTGGTTCCTCTGTAGAGTAGTCTTCACCGGATTCCGAGTCTTTGGTTGTTTACTTCTGCAGAGCTTCTGTCAAGGGTGGCAGAGATTCTGTGGCTCGGTCCTCTGTGAGAAGTCTTCTTGGTTCCTTGTCTTCTTATGTTGTCCGCAGAGGCTCTGTTAATGGTAACAGAGGATCTGCGGTCTTGGTCTTCTGAAAGCGTCCTTCTGTAGTTTCCTCGGTCTTTGATCACTCTTGATCAAACTTCCTTTGATTCTTCTTAGATGCCCGGCAGAGCTTCTGTTGCACTCAGCAGAGCTTCTGTGGAAGTTCTTCTGTACTTGGCCATTTTTCAATACTTCTAATATTTCAGAATATTGGAGCTAACACTTCTAGTCAAGAGATCGATCTTACGGAGACTATCAGCTTCATCAATATTTGCAATATTAGTAAAGAAGGAAGGTGATACCTGAATAGCAGAGGTTGAAGTGGAGGGAATGTCTGAACTTTCTTCCTCTTCTTCAATCTTGGCCATAAGACATAGATTTGCTTCATCATCTTCAGAGTCAGATGATGATGCTTCTTCATCAGAAGCAGCCCAATCATAGTTAGCCATCAGGCCTTTACTCTTCTTCTTAAAGCTTTTCAGCTTAGCATATTTTTCTTTCAGCTTTGAATATTTGTCATCTTTATTCCTTGGAACAAAGGATTTCTTTGTAAAAGCTGAGGGTCTAGAAACTTTCTTAGACCTGCACTCGTTAGCGAAATGTCATGTCTTTTCGCAGTTAAAACAAGTAGCAGTAGTCTTATCAACAAAAGCTGATGATCTAGGCTTATCAGTTATGGAAAGAGGTTTGTTCTTTCTAAACATTTTCTTTTTGGCAAATCTCCTGAACTTTTTAGTTAGGAGAGCCAAAGATTCATCATCATCTGAAGAATCAGAATCTGATGACCTTTCACAGTTACTTTCTAACTCAGTGATAGTGACCGAGGGTCGCTGAGTAGAAGGTTCCTCTGAGATTAAAGCAACAGGGGTGCTTTTGGAATCTTTTATAAGATTCTTCTTAAGATGGCTCGATTGCTCATGATTCAGCAACGTGCCATATAAGGTTGAAAGGGTCATTGATTTTAGATCCTTTGACAGCTTGAGACACATAGAATAATTGTCCCAGCTTTCAGGTAAACATTCTAGAAACTTTGTCAGAACTTCAAAGTTAGAATATTCCTTACCAACAGTTTTCAGATCTATAATTAAACAATTAAAACGTTGGTGAACTTCAGAGAGAGATTCATTCTTACCAGAAATGAAGCTTTCGTATTGTCTTACCAGGTTGATCTTTCTTGAGTCCTGGACTTCAGACGTTCCTTCATACTGAACACATATTGTGTCCCACATGGCTTTTGATGTTTTCAGATTCATGACGGAATGGTAGACTTCGTCAGGAAGAGCCATGGATAGTATGGATCTGGCTTTTTTATCTATAGCCACTTTCTTCTTATCTTCGTCGGTCCATTGAAAGATTTCCTTAGGGACCAGCCTTTCTGGAATAGCAGGTCTATTCTCAGCGGCTGGAACTGTATCATCAATTCTTACAGGGATGAATGGACCATTCTCGAGATAGTAAGGCATAGTAGGGTCTACACCTTCTAGGAAGAGTGTCATCCTATTTTTCCATAAGTTGAAGTTATCTCTGGAAAATCTAGGGGGTTTATCAAGAGAACCATTGTCTATATAATTTGTGTTTGTGTTGGTGGCCATTTTCAGATAATAGCAAGGAAGAGAAATATCTTAGATTAGATCTTGTTTATGAGATTAAACATATCCGCTCTGATACCACGTGTTGGTCCCGAAGGCCTATACAAGTTTGTAGAAGGGGGGTTGAATACAAACACACAGATTTTACTTTTCTAAATTGTTTATTGATAAATCATTAACAATTTACAGCTTGTTGCGGAAACAAGATTAAGGATAAACCTAAATCTAAACAAGTTGGAACACTAAGGTTTCTTGCACTAAGAGAGATAAGGAAATTACTAATAATAACTTATCTTGAGATAAGAGATTGAACTTGTCCAGAGTTAGCAAGTTACTTCAAATGAAATGGGTTCATCTCTTTATATATTGCATGCATTTAATGCAAGTCAGTATACACTTTACACGTGTCATCAGCTGGTTGGTTGCATGTCATTGACCTTTGTTGACAACCTTAGTAACCGCATGGATGAACAGTGTAGTATCAGAGTGGTTGTACGATTTCAGACAGTCAGATGTTCTTTTCTGACATTTCGTACGGAGTCGTGCAAGGGTGATTAAGACAAAAGTACTTTGTACGGAGGACTTCATGATCACCTTTCGTTGATTCAGAGCATTATCATTATCTATTCAGCGAATGATAAAGTTCAGCGATAGCTGAAGTCTTGTACTTGATACTTTACGTTGAGTGGACAAATCTGAGTCTTCGCTGATCCGCATCAGTTCATTAGGAGATTTGTCGCTGGTTCTTGAGCTTGATCTTCGACTTCAGCGTAGAACCTTTGTTGACGTGAAACTTGTCTTCAGGGATGCGAAAAAGTTGGTTTTCGGATCAGTCTGAAAAAGTTGGTTTTCGTATCAGTCTGATGCGAAAACCTTGTTAAATTTCATGTGAAAAGTTTTCATAAATTGAACTGAAAATTTTCCAAGGATAGAATTCAGATCCTTCTCATCCGAGAAGTTTGGTTTTCGGATTCCTTTAATTCGAAAAGTCTTGTTTTCGGACCCTTATTCATCCGAATTCCTTGCCTTATTTTTCCTGTTTGATCCGAAAAGTGTGGGTCTCTTTGTGTATTGTCTTTGTGATCCGAATTCTATACTTAGTGTATTTTTAGATTTTTTTTTTCAAAAACTAATTTTTGCTAAAATTAACTTTTCAGAACTGTTTTTTCAAAACCAACAGTTCAAATGGCCTCAAACCAAGAGGAATAGAGCAGAGTGCAAGGATTTTGTGATCACGTGCCAATTATGCCCGAAGCAACACCCAACATTCCACTTCCATCCACCCGATCTGTTCATCCATCTAACACCGGAGGAAATCCAGATCATGCCATCGTACATCCATACAACTATGTTGCCATCAAGCCCAACAATCACCATGTTGAGTTTGATCACATCAACATCCATCCGGTGGTCAAGGAGGTCTTAAGAAATCATTCGCTGGCATATGCATTGACTCACACAGTCAATGTACCTATGCTATATCTTCAACAAGCTTGGAAGACCATCACACCAACCTTGGAGAACAGAAAGCCAATCTTCCAGATCCAGATGGATGAATTCATAACCAAGTTGGATTATCACAGATTGAGGCTCGTATTGAGGTTACCTGAAGCTATCTTTAGACCTGGAAAGATTGAATTTGATGATTATCCGACAGAATCAGAAGTATCTGAAGGGATCAAAGCCATGGGTTATACTGGTGCGCTGAACCAAATCAAGGATTTCACCAAAGGGAATCTACCACCCATGTACTATGCTATCTTCTCGGTTATCAACGGGTGCTTGACCTCTAAGCACTCTGGAACAGACAGTGCAAGTTTGCGGATTCTGAAATTATTTCATGCGGTAGTGTATGATCTACATGTAGATTACGCAGCTATCTTCTGGCATGAGCTTCAAGAAAAGGTAGAAGAAAGGCAGAAACACAAAGGCAAACCTTATGTGCCTTACATGTGGTTTTTACAACTCATTGTTCACAGTATGATGAGATCCAACAGGGATATTCCGACAAGATTGAATCATCCTTCAGTGCCAGACAATGTATGCGGTACCTACAGAAGCAAAAGAAGAGTTTTGATTATGAGATGCCACTACCGGAAGGGTTCCTCAGATACGCAAATCAGCACGCTGAGTGTATAATAGAGTATAGAGAGTCTATGGTCCGACCAGAACCGAAGGGACCTACCCAGGACTCAACCCCTAGGAGGGAGGCGTCTGTGAGGGTTCAGGATGCAAGGGCTACTGAACGGGGAGCGCAGAGGGAAAATACCGAGAGGGGAATTGGTGGGGTTCAGTCATTTGAACCTGAAGACACATGGTTGTCGTCTGCGGACACACATCTAGATAACCGTGTGGTTCAGTCTGATGAAGCTCTTATTCCACGACATATTGGCAGAGCTTCATCCAGAATCACTGAATCTTCTAGTGATGGTTCATAGTCTGAAAACGCGTCTGATTCTGCGGAGGAACAGGATGATCAAGGAAATGATGATGATGATATTGATGACAATGATGATCAAGGAAACAATGATGATAATGTTTTTGGAAATGTTGCTGATATTCTGAATTTTCCAACCATGGCTACAACATCTAATATTGCACTGGAAGAGATCAATATTTCGGATTTACCGGAAATGACACATCTTGATGATGAGACTGTGGGAGTTATAAGGAGAATCGAGGGAGCATTAGTTGAAAATATATGTGAGTCTGCGAGATAAATTGAAGAAAAAACTAATGCGAGGGTGAGTGAAATCATAACCTACTATTCCAGACGGGCAGCCACATCTACCACCAGATCTCATGTGTTGGGATCAGGTGTTGAAAAAGACGTTAGTAGCCCACTAACGCATTTGCAAACCCTAGCCAGCCATTCGGCTTCCTCTCAACAGGAAGTCGTCTCATCTTCTCACGGGGCTATAGCACATAATATATCCTTCTCTCACTCGGAGAGTTCGGATATTGAAACAGAGAGACTTCCTCCCCGGTCCTCAACCTTCATTCATGCACAGTCATCGAGTCTAGATATCATTGATGAATTATTGAATTCTTTGACTAGGACACTACTGGTATTTGTTACATCTGATGGGAGTCTTAGTGCCCCATCCGGAACACTCAGAGTAATTCCTTCTATAGGATTACGAGGACTGAGTGGAAGTCCTACCAGCGCTAATATCACGCCAACGCTGAACGTAGGCCACACAGTTGATTCAACTATTGTGTCAACGAGTAACCTAAGTGGTCCCGGTGGTGAATTACCCGTCTTTGTGACAAGGAAAGAGCTCGATGGCGCCTTAAAGGCTGTTGAGGATAGTTTGATCAAGGAGATACAAGGGGTCAAATACTTGTTGAAAAGGAAAGGGCCGATGATTGAAGAGCCCGAATTGCCTCCACCTCCACCTCCTGTTATATCAACTCAAGTGCCTCAAGAAGATCAATCAATTGATGAGTTGAAAGATCTCCTTTATGCCAAACTCTTATCCATTAGCCTAGAAGACCAACAGAGCAAAACCCTGTTATCTTTACTCGAAAACTTCCAACCCCAACCTCAACCACCTCAACCTACACCCAATGCAGTAACATCCACGAAGTTTAATTCTTTCAAGTCAGAGGTTGTGTAGAACCTAAGCGATATGAAGAAAGCTATGGATGAATTGGCAAAGCAAGTGGCCATAAAGAATCAGAATTGCAAAGCACAGGCACAGGGTGTTAAGAGAATACATGATCAGGATCCTGATGATCATGATCATGAGGGGGAGATAAGCAAGAAACAGAGAACTGATTCAGAGACTCCAAGTTTGGGTAAAACTATGTCCACTACTGAAGTAATTAATATTTTTCAATCTGGTGCTATGGGTGAAGAGAGTGAGAAACAGATTGTCTTATATGTGGATCGAGTACATAATTCAGGGTTAATAGAACCAAATATAATATCATCGACATATATTTGAACAAGAATGATATGACCTTTTACTTTCCTGAAAAATAGAGTTTTATTGATTTTACCACGCTCAAATTTTTCAATATGGAGATAAGTTGAGCGAGTGTCATACCATGCACGAGGAGCTTGCTTTAAGCCATAAAGTGCCATATCCAGCTTATATACATAACCTGGATGCTTAGGATCAGTGATTCCTGGAGGTTGTTCAGCGTAGACTTCTTCATTCAGCCTTCCATTGAGGAATGCTGATTTAACAGCCATCTGATATACTTTGAAGTCTCTGTTAACAGCGTATGCTAAGAATAGACGAATTACTTTGAGTCTTGCCACTGGGGCAAATGTTTCGTCATAGTCTATGCCTTCCTCTTGTCTGTATCCCTGAGCAACAAGACGAGCCTTGTTGCGGGTTACAGTTCCATGTTCATCCAACTTGTTTCGATAGATCCACTTAGTGCCTATCACTGACTTGTCAGATGGTCTTGGAACGAGATTCCAAACTTTGTTTCTTTCAAATTCTGTCATCTCTTCTTGCATAGCGCTGACCCAGTTTGGATCTCTGAGAGCATCATCTGTTTTCTTTGGTTCAATCAGAGAAATAAAGTTAACAAATAAACAAATGTTACCTGAACCTCGTCGAGTCTGAACACCAGCGTTTGGATCACCAAGAATCTGATCAATTGGGTGATTGATAGTCCATCGCTGAGCCGGAGCATGATTCGTTGACTCAATTTGAACTTCTGGAGGAGCTGAAGATGAGGCTTCAGCAACTTCAGGTATTTCAAGCAAGAGAGGAAGAGGTTCAGATAGCATTTCATTCACTGATTGCTGAGAAGTAGATGGGATATTTGAGGTAGATGGTTCAGAAGCAGGCATAGTGTTGAGAGGAATAGCTGAAACCCATGATGATTCAGTTTCACTTGTCTACATGCTTAGGATGATGGTAGTATCATCATCAGCGGTAGGAATATTTGTTTGAGGTAAAGGAGTAGCTTCTGAATCTCCAAGATGAGAAAACATCCATTGATTCAGTTCTTCAGTATCAGCAGAAGGTCTTGAATTCGTTGAACGGGATTCATCAAAAATGACGTGGATAGTTTCTTCTACAGTTTGTCTTTGGCGATTGAAGACTCTAAAAGCTTTAGAGATTGAAGAGTATCAAAGAAATATTCCATCATCAACCTTGGGATCAAACTTT
Source organism: Saussurea involucrata (assembly GCA_033807775.1). Lineage (NCBI taxonomy): Eukaryota > Viridiplantae > Streptophyta > Magnoliopsida > Asterales > Asteraceae > Saussurea > Saussurea involucrata. The sequence goes on from CM066325.1 coordinate 66,667,033, forward strand.
CCAAGGGCATCCCTGGTTTTCAGAATTAAACACTGACATCCAGAGATGTGAAGAAAGCTGATAGAAGGCTTTCTCCCATGGAAAGGTTCGTAGGCTGTTTTCTTGAATCTTTTGACAACCAGCGACCTGTTTTGAGTAAAACAAGCAGTGTTGACAGCTTCTGCCCAGAACTGAGTAGGTAGGTGCGAATCACTGAGCATTGAACGTGCAGCTTCGATGATCGTTCGATTTCTTCTCTCAGCGACTCCATTTTGTCGCGGTGTTCTCACTGAAGAAAAGTTGTGAGAAATACCCTTACTTTCAAAGAAGTTTTCAAGGGAACTGTTTTTGAATTCAGTCCCATGATCACTCCTTATTGAGCGAACGGTTATATTATCCAGGACTTCCATTTTCTTGAATTCAGTCCCATGAGTTCATCAGGGGTTTCACTCTTAGAACGGAGGAACATAACCCAGGTGTAGCGGGAGAATTCATCAACAATGACCAGTGTATATTTCTTTCCAACGATGGATTGTTTTTTGACAGGACCAACCAAATCCATGTGAAGAAGTTGAAGAGGAGATGACACTGAGGAAACTTGCTTTGACTTGAAGCTTGCTTTGGTTTGTTTCCCTTTCTCACACGCTGAACATAGAGATTCTTTAGCGTATGAAAGTTGAGGAAGACCAGTGACTAACTCTTTTGAAGAAAGAGTATTCAGTATCTTGAAGTTGAGATGAGAGAGCCTCTTATGCCATAGCCAGTTGACATCAGATGAGGCTTTGGAGAAAAAGCAGGAGTTCTCAGTGGTTGTCGAGTCCATGTTTATAACATAAACATTTTCCAAACGGCATCCGCTGAGAGCGACTTTCTCCTTTTTGTTAGTGACAAAGCAGGATTCCTTAGTGAAACACACTTTGTAATCCTTGTCACATAGCTGACTGATGCTAAGAAGATTGTGCTTCAGTCCTTCACCATATGCGACTCTTCTGAAGGTAATTGTACCATTAGAGAGTACACCAAACCCTCAGGTATAGCTTTTTCCATTTCCACCAAAGGTCACTGAGGGACCTTTCTCTTCCTTGTATTCAGCGAGCAGGTTCTTTTAGACAGTCATGTGTCTAGAGCATCCGCTATCGAGATACCAGATACCCTTAAGGACCTGGATTCAAAGGAAGATCAGTTTGATTTAGGTACCCATTTTACTATGGGTCCACATTTGTCAGTGGTGGTTAAGGAAGTGGAAGGTTCAGCAATCTTTGCAGCATTTGAAGATTCAGCTTCAGTGACATTCTTCACTTTGGTTAATTTCTTAACCTCAGTGGTTGTTTTCACCTTAACCTAATTTGCACCAGGATTGGTCTTCTTTGCCTTGGGGGCAGCCTTCTTTACCTTGGCTAATTTCTCAGTCTTGGTAGTTGTGGGGCACTTACTAGCAATATGATCGGTAAGTCCACAGTGATAACATTTCCTATAGCTAAAAGTAGCTTTAGGACCATTTGCATGCTTAGCAGAGATTTTTAAATGGGCAGGCCTAGCACCAAGAATACCTTTGGCATTGGAAATTGGAGGAACTATCAGTTCTTCGGATTTCTTACCAATTACATTCACTCTGATTCTAGGAGTAGATCGCTGAACGAATTCAGAGATCTTGTTTTTAGAAGTAGAGACTTTCAGCTTAGGTACATTGGTACCCTTCTGAGGTTTTTGAATAGCTTTTTCTTTACCTTTAGAAATCAAGGTAAGTTTTTCCTCATGAATGGGAGTATTTGAAGAAGAACACTGAGACGAAGAGATGTCAGGGATAGATGACACGAACATTCCAAACTTAAGCATGGAACGATCAGTGGTTGGTTCTTCAGCGTCAGCTTTGTAACCAAGATCACGTTTGTCACTCAGGGGAATCTGAGCACCAATTATCTCAGTAATCGTTGTTGAGGATTTACACAATCCTTCAACAGTAGCCTTTCCGGCCTTTAATGCAGCGATAGCTTCTTCTCGCTCAATACTGATGATTTGATTTGAATAGGCCTGATCTTTCAAATTTTCTTCTATTTTAGAAAGCTTCTGAATTTGTAAGTGACAGTTTTTAAGCTGTTCAGCGAGATCAATATTTTGTTTTTCAGCTTTGGTCTTGCCATTCATGGCATCATATAAATCAACAGTTAATAGATCGATGGTTCGACGTCTATCAATGTCATTAACGGCTGAAGTAGAAGTATTAGTGGAAGGATTTGATACCTGAGAGGTGGAGGTAGAAGTAGTGGGAATTTCAGCTTTTTCTTCCTCTTCTTCTATTTGAGCCATGAGGCAGAGGTTAGACTCATCATCATCATCAGAGTCAGTTGTATCTTCATCAGAAGCAGCCCAGTCATGATCTTCAGCGATCAGACCTTTTCCTTTCTTTTTGTATGCTTTCAACTTAGCATACTTTTCTTTCAGCTTCTGGTATTTGTCATCTCTAGCCCTTGGGTTAGAGGATTTCTTGTAGGAAGAAGATGAAGGTTTGAAGATTTTCTTTGACCTGCATTCACTAGCAAAGTGTCCTACTTTTTCATAGTTAAAGCAGGTAGCAGTGGCCTTATCTACAGGAGTTGAAGATTTAGGCCTGTCAGTGAGGGAAAGAGGTTTATTTCTTCTAAAGTTACTCTTTCTGGCAAATTTACTGAAGGAATTGGTCAGGAGTGCCAGAGATTCGTCAAGTTCTGAAGGATCAGCGTCTGATGAATCATCAGAGTTAGACTCCAACTCAGTGATAGTGACAGTAGAACGCTGAGTGGGCACCAACTCTGAAGAGAGTAAAGCAACAGGTGTGCTTTTGGAATCTTTTACAAGATTCTTCTTAAGTTGACACGACTGCTCATGATTGAGCATAGTGCCAAATGAGGTAGAGAGGGTCATGAATTTAATCTCATCATAGAGAGGCTTGGACTCAATGAAGCACATAAATCTGTCTTTCCATAGGTTGTACTCCCCTCGGTAAAGGATCGGTGGTTTGAGGTCAGATCCTATCGCTAGCACGTCTTGAGTATTCATTGTTCCGGCACTTGAGTGATCGTAAGATGGTTTTAGTGATCCAAAGGTAAATGAGTGATCTAACGCAAAGTTCCTAAGGGAGTGACTGATCTAAAGTAATCCTAAGCTCAAGTGGGTAGTTTCGGGGAACTTGGTGAACTTAGATGGAGTACTCACAAAAAGAAATAATAAGGAAAGAGTGCAGGTTGAACTGATAAAAAAGAACACGAAATAAAAGTCACATAAGCAAATTCCCGGAACAGAAGAGGTCCGGAACCGGAATGAGTCCGGAACCGGATTGAAATCAGGACTTAAGAGTTCGGGACTTGGTTGGTCCGGGACCCGGAATGAAACCGGGATAGACAAGAACCAGAACTGGGATAAGTCCAAAACCGGTCAAGATCCGGAACCGGTGTAGTCCGGAACCGGAAAAGATCCGGAAGCGTTGGGATAATCGGAATGAGTACTGGTATGCGACGGATCCCGGTAAGCGAGCCGGGAAACCGATGTGGTATTGCGGGAAACTAAGAAACCGGGACTCAAAATATTTCAAGTCCCGTATTCAAACTCAGACGTGAAAAAGACGTACCTGGAAGTGCAGAAACCCACGATTTGGACTTGATTGTTTCGAGAGACCTTCTGTAACCCAATTTAATACCACACAAACAACCAAAAGAGCACAAACAACTAGCAAATACGAATTTGAACCCACTTTATAAGCAAAAACTGAGAATTTTTAAAGAACAGAGTCTTAAAAGCCCAGAATTGCAAAAACTCAAAATTGATGAATTAAAAGCTTACCAAAGTGATCCAAGAATTAACTAAAACTCTAGAAACACAATATGAGCAACTTCTTTAACACCAATTTTGATCTTTAACACAGAAATCAAAACTAAAGATTTAACTTTTTCAAAGAAACAGTCGACAAAAACTGGAATGACTCAAGATTAAAGAATTTACCTTTGGATCTTTCGTCTTTCTGCTCTGATACCAATTGTGGATCCCAGATATCAAGTGCAATTAACATAATCAACACAATAGCATTCAATTGTCATAAATCTCACTTTGATTGAATAGCAGAAAGCTTATGAACGTAATAGCTGTACAAGGTAATTAGAGAAAACAAATCACGTCATTAACCCTGATTTCTAAACAAAGCTTAGTATTTATATCCCATAAGGGATAGTTACACAAAATGTCAGAAACAGTCCCTGAACTTCTATTCAACTGACTTACGAGACCTAACAAATAAAGAATTTAATGTAGCATGACTTGCATTTAATACATTATGGGTTGTCTGAACTCATTAGAGACATATGGTATGAGATCAGTATCTGAATGTTGAAAAGCTGTGAAGATATTAGTGATAATCATTATCCTTGAATCAACATACATCAGCCTATTGATTAGTGCATATGTAGCATCTGTCTACTAAAATGGGAAAACCCTCAAATGATAATGCCAAGTGATCAAGTTCGTTCATCAGATGACCTCGTCTAATTCAATTGACAAAAAGGCAACAATACTCTGCCACCATGCAATGCAGCGAACGTGTCTTGTTGCAGAATAGTAGACAAAGTCAACCTGATAAAGACAACATGCTAGCTTTTAATAAAGAATTTAATGTAGCATGACTTGCATTTAATACATTATGGGTTGTTTGAACTCATTAGAGACTTCATGCAAGATCCAATGATGAAAAATAATGAAGGTATCAAGAGGAAAGATGTCTAGTTCTTACTTAGAGAATAAGCCAATTTGCATGAGTTTAATCTTCAACCTTTTTGAGTAAAAACCCCGGTAAGGACCTTGAAGATACATGAGTGAGAAAAATAAAGCAATCCAGAACTCAAGTATTCTCCCTGGCATTTTTTGTTCCTCTGATCAATGGCTTCTAGATCCCATATTCAGTTACAAAGACGTAATCCTTCCACACTACTTGATTAGGAAAGACTAGTGGAACTCTTGCAACATGTTTAACATCATGATTAATTAACATGGGGAACATAACACAATGTTTAAAAACTAGAAGTGTACTAGCACAATGCAGCGATACATCTCGATTTTAATGTTTTGTTTTATTATTTGTCGTTGTCAATTTTATAAACTGTAATATGGTGTTTAGTGGTTTTGAGAAGCAAGAATATTTTCGGTTATTTGATACCAGATTGAAATTTATTTACATTTTAAACAAAGATGTAAATTTATTTCAGTTTGTAATATTGTAATGTTTTTATTGAGATAATGATTAAGTATTCTCAATGATTATCCTAATTATATTTTAGATATTTTATATTTAACATGAGGTGTTTATCCTTTATTTGATTACGTTTATCAGTTAGTTAGTTATATGATTCAAGCATGCAACTTTAAAAAGTTGTATTAATGTACCATTTACTTGAAATCTTTAATTGTAAGGAATATGCATCAATAAACAGTACTTGATGGATAAAAATGGTTTGTAAGACTTTATGTCAAATGCTTTATAATATAGTATAGATAAAAATGTGATGATCAAGTCCTTAAGAGGACTTCCACCTGTCTAGTACAACAGTTTAATAGTCTATAGACATTGTGAACGTCTAAGATAAAGGAAAATAAAGGACAACAGTACATCCTTGGCCCTCATGCCAATTAACCCATCAAACAATTTTGAAATTAGTCCAAATGGAGTATGACAACAAGATAACCAGGCTGAGAAAGAGGTAAAAGAACAAGTGGATGATAAAGAAGAAGGATGTGATGATAATGAAAGTAATAAGGGAAATTGGCTCATATACCTAAAATAAGGCAATCCAATTACCAAAATACCCATTTCAGATTTATTTTTTCGAAAATGCCTACTCATTCAACCAACACAATTTTGCCAATGGTTGGCTGAAATATGTGGACCCTACCAAAAGACGTGGACCACGCAGAAATGGGTGTAGGACCCAACACCAGACAAAACCTGCAGCGACCCATGGGGGCTCGACACATGTTTGCCAACACAACCTTTCACCATTGGCGAAATAGGGATGATGCCAATGGACTCCGACTTGACAACGATGTGACGACTCAATGACACTTCTTCCACCATATTGACTAGCCAATGAGACGATGACGCATGTACCATTATTGACGACTTCTTTTTTCAAAAACATGATTGTTATGATTTAATCAAGGTTCTAAATAGCGTGAGGTGTGGCGTGGCGGTGAGGCCAAGCCTTAAGCCTTAGGAGCCACGACGTTTATCAAGGCGTGACTTATGGTGGCAAATCTCTATATCATATATAAAAACATATGTTTTGTAGTATTACTCGATGATTCAATTATAATAAACAAGTTAAATTAGGTTATATATTAAAAAGTAGGACATAATACATTAAAACGTAAATAAAAATAAAATATCGTGTCACAAAAGACCATACATTGGGTCATGGCGTGCCACAGGCATAACGTGGCGTGAGGCCCAAGCCTTAAGCCATGACGTGCCATGGCGGCTGTTGCGGCGAGCCTTTTAGAACAGTGGCTGAAAGTCGGAGGCTTACACGATGCAAACGACTTAAAGGTACATCCATTCACTGTCTTCGATTCATTAGCCACAGATGGAGTTGACATAGAGCGATCTCCCACCACGGTCAGAGGTAAACTAGATGCCTCAGTCTTGGTCTCATTCCCGCTTTTAGTTCGCCCTTCTGATGTATTCTTGATCTGATTTTCCAACAATGCTTGTAGGATATCTTGTAGTTTACCCATCTCAGCCGTAAACTTCTCCTCAGTAACAAAATCCTGATTCTGGTTTCTCCTCGGGTTGTCTGACTGACTTCCCCCACCTACTGAAGCGGTACTTTCTTGGTGTAGGGGTTCACGCACTTCAGGTGCTCCCGCACTTTTAGCTCGACGGGTGGTTGGCTTCTTCTTCCCTCTACGGGTTGCCACACCAGTCCCAACTGCCTGAGAGGCAGCTCGCAACGGTGGTCTACCTCATCCTCTTCATCGGCCTCCGCCCCTTCCGCGGGTGGCCGCTCGTCTCGGAGGATTCACCGGTTCCTCCTCGAAGATTTCCTCCACGTGAATCTCTCCCACAACTGGGGTTGTACCCACCTCGGGCACGGATCTACTTCTCAAGGTTCTTTCAGACATTCTGGATTACTGAAACAAGTCAAAATAAATTACTTAAGACTACTGCTCAAGAATAATAAGGCAACTTAAGCACATACATGTACCTGTAAATTCGTAATTACACTGGCCAGGTGTAATCCCGAACTTACCTTACATGACTGTCCTCGCTACCATATTAGTCTATACTTGTGATAGTGCCCTCCTAGCGCATTCCTGATTCTCAGTTGTGATTTCTACTACCACAGTTTAAGTCTAGGCCCGTCTGGTCACCTAAATCCCTTAAACTATGGCTCTAATACCAATTGTAACGACCCAAACCAAAATAAAGCATAGCATTCAATAAATATAAGAGTATCCCAAAATCGGTCTCAAAATCTCAAAACATCTGTATCAATATCTAGGTTGGCGGAAACAACCTACTCACAACTGAGAATATTATAAAGTCTACAAGAAAAGCAAAGCTCTAACTCTAGAAGCGTCTGCACTCTAAACCTGCTCTCTTCCTTTAATGGAGCTTCCTACTACCTGCTTACCTGAAAAGGTTTAGTTTGGAAAATGCGAGGGTTAGACCATGAGGTCTAGTGAGCTCCCTCAATATAACAGTTCTCAAAATATATTTAAAGCAGTTCATAACTTTCAAAGCAACTTTAAATAAAACTTTCAAGAAATCTCACACTCGTAAATGGCACACTGAAATTACTCGGAAGGGACAACGTGTCAGTCTCACATTGCCTTACTGGGTTACTCCTCCCATGGCATAAACGGGTCACTCCTCCCAGTATGAGCACTGGAGGGCCACACCCCCCGAATTAGCCAATTTACGTCTATTCACAATGTATGCATACATCTCAATTTAACTTTCATACAAGCATAAACATAAAACATGGCATTTCTGTTCTTAAACTTACTTCGGAAAACATGTTGTAAAACACGTATTTTGGTTTAGAAAAACTCACCTGGAGATTTAGAAACTACCCTTCACAAAGCTTGGCATTTCTGTTCTTAAACTTACTTCGGAAAACATGTTGTAAAACACGTATTTTGGTTTAGAAAAACTCACCTGGAGATTTAGAAATTACCCTTCACAAAGCTTCAGTCTTTTTAAGGAACACCTATGATAATAAGAGGGCAAGATAGCAAGTCTTAGGTTAACTCTCATCTCATTTCCAACAGTTTCCTATATAAAAAAAATACTCCAAATAAACCCCGAAATTTGATACTAACATTTCGGACTCCACTCTCTCTTTACCCGGATTCAAGCCCGGCCCAGCCTACACTCCGGATCCAACCCCCCTTCCGGACTCATTCCGGATCCATCCCCATTCCGGGCTCATTCCGGATCCATCTCCGGTTCCGGACTCATTCTGAAAATCGCCATGTTCCGGTTCCGGTCCTTCCGGATCCGGTCCCTACTTCCGGATTCCAAGTCACTTTCGGATTCCACATACCGGAACTACAATCCGGATTCTCTAACTCCAGACTCCACAATGTTCGAACTAGGAGAACGACGCTGCTACTAACTTCCAAGGATCCCAAAGGCCCCACTTAAATCGTCGTTTTTTAGTCCCAATTACGATGAGGATTCAGAATCAATAGTCATCAGGCCAATACTAGTTCTCCTAATCACTACTTGTATTAACAGTACCTTCGCTTAAAATTATCCACATCCCAGAGACTTCTATTAAGTAGAGATCTAATCACAAACACGATAAGGAGTAAGGTTAAGAGCTTACCTTGAAGAATTTGATTGGAAATCCTCCCCTTCTCCTTTGAGATGGCAGATTGCAGTCTGCTTCCTCTTTCTCTGCTCTCACTCTCAAGCCGCCAGGTAGAAATGGTCTCTTCTAGGGTTTTGTGCAATCATTGAGGTTTTTATACCCTCCAAAACGTATCACTAAGATCACTCAATTTACAAAATTTACACTTTACACCCACATCCTTAGGTATTCTTAAACTTTGAGACTTGGGGTATTACACAATCAAAAATCAAACCTGAATATTCCAACAAATCTGTACCTAGTTGGGAAATGGATTAGTTTATAAACACTATCACCAAACTGAAATCAATTTGCAGGAATCCATTGTGTTTCTTACCAATTGAGAATCAAAAGTTTTGGGTTCTTCCTTCTCTTTCTCTGCTAACAGACTCCAGTAGTCAAGAATTGAGATATTTCTCAATTCAGCTAACCCTCACCTTAAGTATACCCCATCTTTCAGAAATGACCAAACACACCCTCAAGTTCCAATTTTTCATAATTCGCTTAAACTTTGGTCATTTAGAATTTCAACCCTTTGAGTTCTATATTTGCAAAGTAGCCCAAATCTTTAAACTAAATTACAATTAGACCCCATTCATATTAAATATAATATAATGGAAATTCAAGGTGTTACACATAAATACTTGAAAATGGACATTTTTGGCATGTACAACGTTTTCACAAAGCACCTTGAACTCACCTTGCTAGATTTAGGCTAAATCTAGATTTTCCCCAAACTTGAGCTCCTTTGAAGAAACTTGAATCCTCAATCCAAATCTTCCAAAAACCTAGATCCATAAGTTTCCAACCATCAATAATCATATCCAACCACTTAAAATCGTTCCCCAAATATTTTACATCAATATCTCAACTCATACCAAAACCCTAATTTCCATAGATGAAGAAAAGAGAAGATTACCTTACCCACATATTGTATTCCACCATCAACATACTTCTAGGGCCACCAATAAGAACCTCAAGCTCCAAATCTTCACAAGAGTGAAATGGGTTGGATGAAACCCTAGAAAAACTTAGAAACTCAAGAAGATGAAGAGGAGATGAAGTACACCTAGCTTTTGCTCCCAAATCCTTGCTAGATGAGAAAGAATCACATGAAATTTCGAGTAATGGGGTCTCAAAGGCTCAAAATCGACAATAGGGGCTGAGTGTTTCGGTTCTTGGGAGAGAAAAACGAAGTAGGTGAAGTGAAATGAGGAAAAGGGGTGAAAATTCCGTTTTTATGGGTTAGGTGCCTTCGTGCGACAATGTCCGGCGACTATGCCCTTTGGCATAGTCGCGTGTCACAATCGCGGGGTTGGTACCACCTTCTGTTCTCTGGTGCTACATTGACCAGCGACTTTGACACGTGACATAGTCGCTGGTCATAGTCGCTTAGGAGGTACTGAACACCGTTTTGGCCATAACTTCTTCGTTTTTGCTTCGTTTTCGCTCCGAAAAGGACCGTTGGATTCGTAATTGGATTCTCCATCCAACAAAACCATAAAATCTAGGATTCAATACAAAATCCTATTTTTCATATTTATCTTAAAAGATCGATATCTTCTAAAGATCGGGGTGTTACAACTTTATTAATGTAAAATAGTGTGGGTCTCGTGCATTGCATAATAGCGATAAATATTTTAATGAAGTATTTGGCTGAGTTAATATAAAAAGTAATTATTTATTTAATAATTAATGAGATGCAATTTAAAATGAAGAATGTATTTTCATAAGTGGTTAACTTTTATATATTGATAATCATGTGTTTTTACAAAGAGTTTGACATGTGTCGATAATAATTTTGTTGTTATGTTATTCAGAACCCAAACAACAATGGTTTAGAAAAAAAATCATCTTCTCATAAACGTGGGATTACCAAACTCACCACATTTCAAATTTATATAAAACATTCATTCCTTATTTCTTATAGTCAGCTTCTTTCTCCAATATAACATTTTCTCGTCAATGTGGAAATCTGAAATGATTAAAACAACAATAAATGCAAGATTTGGAAATACACAAATCTCACAATGCCACCTCAAATACCATTTGTTTATGTTCTTTATACATATAAAGAAATAAAGATAAAGATATAAAAATAAAAATAAAATTGTTTATATATACGAAGATTTATGTCATGTTTTATAAAGTTTCTCTATTGAAGAGTTGGTCAAAAGACATTTTAGCCAAATAAACATTTTAATTATCAAAGTCATCCATCATCCTTTCCAATAGTCATCTCCATCTAATGTTCCCTCATCAACATGAGATTACTAAAACGACACCACAATGCAATATTTGAGAATACTAAATCTCAAAATATCACATCAAATATCATTAGTTCTTCATTTTATACATATAAAGATTGACAGATTGGCTTCCTCTGGAGAAAAGGGGATGGCAACCTCACTCCTTTCTCGGTGCATGAAATATGGCTCAGCATTTGCCCCAATGATTTTGAGACCGATTGACACCACATGGTTTGGTTCTCGCATGATATCCCCATACATGCTTTCATCCTCTGGGTTGTCATGAGACCGCGTCTCAAGACGCATGACGAACTCTGTTCATGGGAGACCTATTCTAATCTGTCTTGTGGCTTCTGTCGAAAAATGGGTTTGATTCCCATAATCATCTCTTCTTTAAGTGTTCTTTTCCCAATCAGGTTTAACAAATATATCACTCTGTGTATATTGGTAAAAAAATTTTGATAATTTGTGAATGAGAAATATCATGTGGCTTGAAAATAAATAAAAAAACAACACATAATTCATACTCAGGGGTAAAACGGTCATTTCTGTCGTTTAGACTATTAGTTCCGATCAAAAAGCAAGGTTCTAAATGACGTGAGGCGTGGCGTGGCGGCGAGGCCACGGCGTTTTTCAAGGCCTGCCTTAAGGCGACATATATATATATATACACACACACATACATACACTTGTGTGTTAGTATATTGAATAATAACGCATAACGAAATAAATTCATTTAAAGTAATAAAAAAAGACAATTGATACCAAATCCATAGAGCTTATAGAAAATTATATCAAAAAGTATAAAATCGGGAGTAAATCTCTTGAGTCACTGCTTACTACGTTATTTAATTTTCCAAGAATTCACGTAAACTCTTCGTGTACAAGAGTGGAAGTAAGTATTTACCAATTTATGGTTTTTAGTTTCTATGTTTCATTTTTATGTGTATTTAAGTCTTATGTTGCATAAACAATTATCATTATTTATATAAGAAAAATAATCTCACACCTTACAAAGTGATGCGTCGTAGCGCGTTGTAACGTATCGTAACGCGACATAACGTGTCATAACGCGTTACAATGCAAGCCAAGTCTTAAGGTGGAGCCACAGGGGTTAACGTGGCGGCGACCCCAAGCCTTGACGCCATAACGCGCCATAACGAGGCCATAACGAGTTATTTAGAACCATGGATTTAATACACCATTTTGTTTTTATCAAATACCCGATTCTTTTTACAGTTGTTATATAAGGGGGGCAGGGGACTATCATATTTTTACCACTTTCAACAACCACCATCAACCATTGCAATCCACCACCGACCACCACATCCCACCATCGTTTGACACCGTCGTCATCCACCACCGCCGACTACTATCACCGCCAACCACCTTACACTACCGCTGTCAGCCAACTCCTACCGCCGCCATCAACCACCTCCAACTGGCGCTGCCCACCGCCGACCACCGTCGTTTTAAAAATGGTTGAAAAGGTAAGTTGATTAAAAATGTGACGATTTTTATAACTAGTAGATGGAAAGAAATTACCTGGTTGATAACAATATGGATTTCCACTGCTACCACCTTATGATGTAGGAAACTGCTCATACATAGTTTGATTCCATATAAGAAGAAATAAACTACATGCTTGATTGATCATGGCACCAGATCCATCTCCACCATTACCACCACAATCGACAAAATAAAGTGTCAATGTTTGTAGTAGAATTTGATAGACCACATTTGAAACGTCGGAACATCATGGTTATCACCAAACTCAAATATCTCACCACCAATTACAGGGTCTTTGTAAACTAATCTAAACTGACTGCCTAAATGTAACTTTTTTGCCACACGCTTAAATAATGCATCATATGTTATGGGCGAAGACAAATGTAATATATGCTTCGGTGCTCATAATGACATATATTTAGTAACACCGTTAACTGTTTGTAATGATCCACTACTCTGAAGATATACGCTAACTATTTCACTGCGATGTGCATTCATATTTGTTTCAAATATGAATGGAAATAGATGAATTTGTATGTTTAATCTACAAAATAAGAGATTATATACAAAAAAATGAAAATGGTAAAAAGTAAAGGTTGGCAAACACGTGTCGTTGTGTGGTGAGGACATCAAAGCCCTATAATTATAGAATTATAGATTGGCGAACACGTGTCATTGTGTGGTGAGCAGAACTAAGCGCTGAATATGAGAATATATAGTCAAATCAGCGTCAGGGTCAAAATAGGAATCCGGTCAACCCAATTTCGCTATTAGCGAAACGTCAACGCTGGAAAAACACATGTCACAAAAGGGTGGGTCGGTGCAGGTTTTGTGTGGTGGTGGGCTCCACACCCAATTTTGTAAGATCACACGTTGGTTGGGGAGAAGAACTAAGGTTGCCTTATAAGAGGGACTTGATACCTCCCCTATCAGACGCATTTTAAAACCGTGAGTTCGGGTCTGTGGACAAAGCGGACAATATCTGATACGGTTGGCCTGGGATGTTACAGATGGTATCAGAGCCGGGAACCGGACTGGTGTGCCAGCGAGGACGCTGGGCTCCCAAGGGGGTGGATTGTAAGATCCCACATTGGTTGGGGAGGAGAACTAAGGTTGCCTTATAAGAGGGACTTGATACCTCCCCTATCAGACGCGTTTTAAAACTGTGAGTTCGGGTCTGTGGACAAAGCGGACAATATCTGATACGGTTGGCCTGGGATGTTACAAATTTTGGTCGGCTAAGAGGGTACGTGGCTTTATCTAATTGGTCCACGCTTCTGTGGGGTCCACATATGTTAGCCAACCATTGGCGAAATTGTGTTGGCTAAATGAGAGGGTATTTTCTGAAATTTATATTTTGTTAATTGGATTGTCTTATTTTGGGTACATGAGCCAATATAAGGCCTTACTAACTTTACGACCATGATGCTCAGAAAGGTACAAGATATTCACAAGTAAAGGAGGTACAAGCCAAAGGACCCCCAAACCTACCACAATAAGACATCATCAAGGAAAGGATAAACCTATTTATTACAATCGTAAAAATGTCATTTTGCTTGTGTATGTAGGTCAAAACCAGAAAAGCCAAGATTTGTTGGAAAGAAGAAACCTATAACAAGGCCAAGTGCATAAAGATGAAGTATAAGACACAAGACCCCACTTTACATCTTCATCAAATAATTGACTTATGTCTATGGCCACAATCACATAAGTAGTTGATGATGGCACTTTCTCTACCTCCTCCATCAAAAAAATATCCATTGATCAAGCGGATTAGGTATTAACTTTCAAGACTCCATGTTTCTTCTAAATAACACAACAATCTACTTACCATTATAGGTGCTAATTCTTTAATCCTAAAACAACACTTTTATAACTTTGTAGATCTTTTATTTTGCCCAATTTAACCTCTTGAGTCTTTTAAATGTAACGACCCAAATCCCATAACATACATCATAATACATAACATTCATACATAACATTGATTTACAACAAAAGTTACATAACAAACCAAGTACGGTCTCATTAGTCTTGACATTACAAAATATATGAAAGCTTCCTAATCAACATCCAACAAAAGTTTCCTATACTTCATCCTCTCCTGCCGATCCTTAACCTGGAAAACATATTTTTGAAAACAAAATGAGGGTTAGACCAAACGGGTCTAGTGAGTTAATTCCGGTCCTTTCCAAAATCATTATCAAACCTTTTATGTAAATCCTTTGTATCAAAATAGTTTAGATAAACCTTTTGTAAAATATAAACATACCACACGTATTTAAATACCAATCCAGACTCGTGCATCATGTACATCTCATTCACCTTATTCCTCCACAAATGGCCATATTAGTTGGTAGCAAGCCAACTAATAAATCAACAACCGGTCCGCTCACCGGAACCCGGCTACCTATCGGTCCGCACACCGGAACCCGACTACTCACCGGTCCGCACACCGGAACCCGGCTACACACCGGTCCGCACACCGGAACCCGGCAACAAGTGCACTCGTGTAGTGCAAAGCTTATATAAATACAATACATATCTCATTACATCATATTGTCATTTATATACACATAATCATATTCCTACCACATAATCATCTCATATATATATACACATATATATGTATTCCAGTTCAAAAACGTTTTAAAGCAAAACTCACCTTGAATGCTTAAAATACGCTTTCAAGCCTTTCTCCGAGCTATCCGATCCTTTATCCAAATACCTCAGAATCTGAAACCATTTACATACAAATATCTCCTTACCAACTTATGTATAAGACTTACTAGCAGGTTATGGACTCTAGATACATCTACATAACTTTTATCCTCAAAATTTACCCAAACAGCCAAGTTATCCGGAAACCTCAAAGTATCCGGACAACTTTCCGGACAATACAAGGAATCCGGACAACACGAGGAATCCGGACACCACAGACTAATCCGGACAACAAAGGAATCCGGATGCCATCCGGACTCTAGATCATCCGGAAACCGTCAATCGAATCGTCCGGACTTTATCAATAACTTTCCCGGACACTACCCAAGAATCTACCCGGACACATTCAACAAAACTATCCGGACACCTTCATACTGCGTCCGGACACCTCTGTCGGTTTCATCATTTTCGACCCAGAATTAACAGAGATCACTACTGGAAGTGTAATCGGTTATTCTACTCCGATAGAAACTATCTAAACACATTTACAAACACAAAATACGAAGCAACATACCTCAAATTCACTTCCAAAAGTACCAAGTTGAATCCCTAGCTTTACTTCTTCTCTTTTCTTCTTTTGCTCTCAATACACACACTCACACACTGAAATTCTGGATATTTAGCTGATATGAAAATATCAGAAAACTAAAAGGGTATTATCTACATATATTTACCATTTCCACCCCTAAACCCCTCACTAATAACTAATACACCTTTAATTTATCCTTTGGTCAAACTTTTACCCTTTAAACTTATAAACCCTCCTAAACTTACCCTAACATCAATTATAAAGAAAATAAACTTAACGGAACTAGAATTTAAATTAACGGATTTACCCAGGGTATTACATCATCTCCCCCTTAAAAGAATTCTGTCCCGGAATTCGGTTAAGCGAAAAGGTATGAATACTTAGTTTCCACTACTACCTCGAACTCAATCAAAACCATAGGAACTAACTAAATAGCCACCCCACACCCACCTATATCTCTAACAC
This sequence comes from Saussurea involucrata, assembly GCA_033807775.1. Classification (NCBI taxonomy): domain Eukaryota; kingdom Viridiplantae; phylum Streptophyta; class Magnoliopsida; order Asterales; family Asteraceae; genus Saussurea; species Saussurea involucrata. The sequence goes on from CM066325.1 coordinate 66,683,358, forward strand.
AGATAAGCAACAAAGGCACGGAAATATCAATAACCATGTTGCACCGAAGTCAGATAACGCCTTATCACGTATAGAGTTTATAGAAATATACCTGTAACCTCATCAGGACTTTCTTCCACCTCTTGTTCCGTCATCTGAAAAACTCGACCCTTTGCTTTCGGTACCTCCGGCCCGTGTTCCTCTCCCGGTCTACCACTCGTTGGTCTTACCGTCATACTACTCTGCTGTGCTTTCCATTGCGGACAATCTGCCTGAATATGATCCGGGGAATTGCAAACGAAACATAATCGAGTTACTCGACAGTCTCTAACTATGTGACCAGTCTTTCCACATTTGTAACAACTTCGGGAATCCACATAACAGTTTCCTACATGCACACGGTTGCATTTTAGACATGGTCTTTCAACTGGTCTGAAAGGTGAATAACTATCAAACCTCGGGGATTCATATTCTTCCGAATCGTACATCGTTTCCTCCAGTTTTCTTTTCCCAGCACTCTTATCACCAACGTCTCTCCGGTTATCATGTTCCACATTTTCCGCGGCATCCACTGCGGCTGAGAAGGTATCGGGTCCTCTTGCAGTCACTAGCTTTCTAATTTCTGCATTTAATCCAAAAATAAACCTTTCCATCTTTAGAGCCTCCGTGGCAACATAGTACTCTGCAAAGCGAGACTTCTCCAGAAAGAGAGCGGTGTAATCCCTAACCGATAAACTTCGCTGGTGTAGGTTCATGAACTCCTCTTCCAATTGTCTAACTGCTGCTTGAGAACAAAACTGTCCTTTGAATGCTGTTGTGAATTCGTCCCAAGTAAAAGTAGAGTACACATCCGATCTTGTGGAATCAATGTGAGCTTCCCACCAGTACAGAGCTTCTGCCTTCAACATCGTCGTTCCGTATAATACTCTGTCCTCATCCGCACACTTACTGGTCTTGAAGATGGCTTCTATTTCTTTTAACCATCTCATTGCCTTCACTGGGTCTCTATCTCCTGAGTAAGTTGGAGGTCTACAGTTTAAGAACATCTTGTAATCACACCTTCTTGACACTGGTATGACCGTAGGTGTAATGGGCATTTCGTCTTCCAAACCAGGATCTGGTGTTTCAGTATGACGAGCTTGGTCGAACATAGTCTGGATATTTGCTTGAAGTCTTCCCATCTCCGCCATCAGATCGTTTCTTGTAATAAACTCTGTACCTTGCCCCTGAACTCTACCTCCGGTTCTGCCCCTACCTCTTTCTCTTCCTCTTCCCCTTGTCCCGACTGTTGGATTCGTTCTATTAGGATTTCTTCCTCCCTCTCTAGTCGTATTTCTAGTACCGCTTGCCATTCTGTAGATTCAGACAAGATTAATATACACATAAGCACATACCCCATATAATAAGGTATCCCAGTCCAAACATGCACCTGTAAGATCACAATTACACTGGCCAGGTGTAATCTGAAATTACCTTACATGATGTTCCTTCTACCTTTTATACTTAGCATCCCAAGGTTCTAATATATCAAGGACATCCTACTTCACATGCAGTTTAAGTCTAGGTACGGGTACAAATACCTAAATCCCTTAAACTAGGGCTCTGATACCATTTGTAACGACCCAAATCCCATAACATACATCATAATACATAACATTCATACATAACATTGATTTACAACAAAAGTTACATAACAAACCAAGTACGGTCTCATTAGTCTTGACATTACAAAATATATGAAAGCTTCCTAATCAACATCCAACAAAAGCTTCCTATACTTCATCCTCTCCTGCCGATCCTTACCCTGGAAAACATATTTTTGAAAACAAAATGAGGGTTAGACCAAACGGGTCTAGTGAGTTAATCCCGGTCCTTTCCAAAATCATTATCAAACCTTTTATGTAAATCCTTTGTATCAAAATAGTTTAGATAAACCTTTTGTAAAATATAAACATACCACACGTATTTAAATACCAATCCAGACTCGTGCATCATGTACATCTCATTCACCTTATTCCTCCACAAATGGCCATATTAGTTGGTAGCAAGCCAACTAATAAATCAACAACCGGTCCGCTCACCGGAACCCGGCTACCTGTCGGTCCGCACACCGGAACCCGACTACTCACCGGTCCGCACACCGGAACCCGGCTACACACCGGTCCGCACACCGGAACCCGGCAACAAGTGCACTCGTGTAGTGCAAAGCTTATATAAATACAATACATATCTCATTACATCATATTGTCATTTATATACACATAATCATATTCCTACCACATAATCATCTCATATATATATACACATATATATGTATTCCAGTTCAAAAACGTTTTAAAGCAAAACTCACCTTGAATGCTTAAAATACGCTTCCAAGCCTTTCTCCGAGCTATCTGATCCTTTATCCAAATACCTCAGAATCTGAAACCATTTACATACAAATATCTCCTTACCAACTTATGTATAAGACTTACTAGCAGGTTATGGACTCTAGATACATCTACATAACTTTTATCCTCAAAATTTACCCAAACAGCCAAGTTATCCGGACAACTTTCCGGACAATACAAGGAATCCGGACAACACGAGGAATCCGGACACCACAGACTAATCCGGACAACAAAGGAATCCGGATGCCATCCGGACTCTAGATCATCCGGAAACCATCAATCGAATCGTCCGGACTTTATCAATAACTTACCCGGACACTACCCAAGAATCTACCCGGACACATTCAACAAAACTATCCGGACACCTTCATACTGCGTCCGGACACCTCTGTCGGTTTCATCATTTTCGACCCAGAATTAACAGAGATCACTACTGGAAGTGTAATCGGTTATTCTACTCCGATAGAAACTATCTAAACACATTTACAAACACAAAATACAAAGCAACATACCTCAAATTCACTTCCAAAAGTACCAAGTTGAATCCCTAGCTTGACTTCTTCTCTTTTCTTCTTTTGCTCTCAATACACACACTCACACACTGAAATTCTGGATATTTACTGATATGAAAATATCAGAAAACTAAAAGGGTATTATCTACATATATTTACCATTTCCACCCCTAAACTCCTCACTAATAACTAATACACCTTTAATTTATCCTTTGGTCAAACTTTTACCCTTTAAACTTATAAACCCTCCTAAACTTACCCTAACATCAATTATAAAGAAAATAAACTTAACGGAACTAGAATTTAAATTAACGGATTTACCCGGGGTATTACATTAAATCTCTTATTTTACACTTTTTTAGTCTAGTATAATTTCTGAGTAGGTTGTTCATTTTCTTCTTCACTTAAGCCTTAATTGCTATTTACTTAACTTTGAACCATATATACTTGTATGATCATGCATGATTGATGTTGTTGCTGTCAGGGCCGTCCCTGGGGGAGGGCGGGCTGGGCACTCGCCTAGGGCCCAACAAAATTAGGGGCCCGAAAAAAAAATAGTTTATATATTTACTTAAAAAAACTGAGTTTATATATTTAGTTTAAAAGGATTATGAATCAGTCTTTTTAGCCCAGTTGTAAAGGAATAGAAGGGCCCAAATGCACCACAAACCCATCCGTGATAGGGGCCCAAATAGTGAACGGAATCAATTGGAATTTGGAAACAAAATCGATTGCTACTGTGAGGCGGGAGTGACCAAGATTCCAAGAAATAGGCGCCGAACGATAAGTGAAGTTGAAGAAAAATTGAGTCGTCGATTCAGTTTCCCCAACTTTCGATGAAGAGTTCGATAAGCCAGAGCCATTTCCGTGCGTCGTCCGACGAATTCCTCAACGGTCCTCTATGGTTAGACCGAGATTGTATAAGGTTAGCTTACCTTGTTCTTTTATTTCTCACCTAATCTGTTTTGAACTTCTGATAATTGATAATTTGATAAATGATAATCTATGCTCTGAATCTCTGATTGTGTATTACTGCATTTGTGCGATTGCGACTGTGCATTTGTGTGAGGTTGCAATTGTGTGTCACTGTGTCTGTGCATTTGTCTAATTCTTTCAAGGAAAACAAGTAAACAAAAACAACAGGTGGCTTCCTATCAGTTTTTTTTATTTATTTTCTATGTTATCTTCTATTCATGCTTTATTTTGGTTATTTAAAGGGTATTTTTTATTATTTTGATCCATAACTTTGATTCGATCTTCTATGTTATTTTATATCTACAAAAAAAATCATTGATAAGCAATTAAGCATTCTTCTGATTTGATAAACATTATGTCTATTTGAGATTCTAATTTCTAATTTGAGATTCTAATTTCTAAATTTGAGGTTCTAGTTTTTAAATTTGACTTTCTAATTTCTAATTTGAGGTTCTAATTTCTAAATTATTGTTTCAGTTTTATGATTCTTGTTGAAATTCTAAATTCCTTTTTTTTAAATTTTATTGTCTTAATTGAATTAACAGACTACATTTTTTTTAGAAATTGTCAAGTGGAGTTGAATTCTTTGGACTCGGACACTCATATTCCAATTCAGGTGCTTTTGTTCCCTTTTACTTTGAATTGTTATGTGTTCAAGTAATCTTGTTCAATATAGTGTATAGATCATGTTGCCTAAAAAGTACAAGTACTTGTCTGGAAGTGAGAAAAAAACGTTAGACGTGCAATTGAAACAATCACACAAGGGAGTTATGGATAAATTTGTTAAGAAAGTAGGTTCTTCTAACGAAAAGTTAGACGAACATGATGTCGAGCACCAAAATGTGAGTGATCGTGATGGATACACCGATAATACGAGTGAACATGATGTTGAGCACCAAAATGTTGAAAACTTATCTGTAGATTGACAATCAACTCCATTTTTTAATATTTATGATCCTAGAAATTGGGATGATCTTGATGCTAAATCAAGAGATATTATAGTTGAAAAAAGGACCTATTAGAGGATTGAATATCGTGTTTCCTCTAGATAACACGTCTAGACATTTTTCATATGCTTATTATGATCGAAAGTTGAGTAATGGTGAAACTAGTGATCGAAAATGGCTAGTTTATTCAAAACATGTGAATAAAGTATATTGTTTTGCATCTAAAAATGGCCGAAAGAGTTGTTTTGAGTAATTGATGATTTTGTATTCAAAAGTGCTCGAACAAGTTGTTTTGTATGAATTATTAGTATTTATTGTATGGAAGTTTGCTTTTAATGATGAAAAACGTCAACTTGAAATTTCTTTAGGTACATATTGAGGGTCCAAAATCTACGAGTCGTCCAGGGCCCAAAAAATCTCAGAAACGGGTCTGGTTGCTGTAATGGTTGATCCTGTAAGAAGCTATAGGAACACTTCACTTTTGGGCTACCTTGGTGGCCAAGTTTCATGGGATTATAAAAAGAAAGTCTTTTGTTTTAGAACACACATTTTTACACTTGGTGTAATTTACAAGTTACAATTTGGTTAAACCTTTTGGTGTTTACTTGCTTTTAGTCATTTCCTTATTGTATTTTTAAATCTGTGCAAGCCGTAGCTTGGACTTTTGTGTTCGAATCCATGCAATTCATTCAGCTAATTTGGTTATAATCACGTTTTGTTACAAATGTTTACTTCCAAATTGTTACAGGGCTTATTTTCGGGCTTTTTCTATTATTCTTGTCTTTTAAAATCGTGGTAATACATTGGAATAAATTCCAATTTTGACTCGTGACTAGTAATTAATTTGTCGCAATGGACATTTCCAAGTCTCGTCCATGTATTCGCGATTTCTTTGCTTTAATTACTCTGGTTACCTGCGGCTTCACTATTACAACAAAGTCGTTAAAACGTGGCGTTACATTGGACTAAAATCCATTTGTGGTCAGTGGTAAGTTTCTAATTAGACTATCAGCATCGATCCCTCATTAACCCACACTTTTTCACTGTCGCATCAGCGCCACATCATTTTCACTTCTAACTCATTCTAACCCACAAACCCCCACATCCATCCCACACCACCATCCCATCTTTTATTTATTTTTATTTTTATTTTTGTTACAAGTATATTAATTTAAATAATTTAAATTTTATAAATAATTTATAATTTAATATAAGATAAAATATTTCATAAATTGAAACTACAATTTTAACCTTACATAACCAAATTAAAAACATAAAAAAATACATAATTTCAAATTAAAAAACTACAAATTTCACCAACCATATAGTTGTCGAAGCAACTCTTTGTGGGCTAAAACCGCATTTAACTCGCTACCCGTGAGATGATCATGTGGTTTGATGTAAAACTTGAGATCTTTCCGCATTTCTCTTTGTTTCAAAGCTTCCGCTTTTGTCTTTGCCGCCTCGGCTTTGTCCCTCGCGGTTTTCAACCTTTCCTCCTCCACGGTTAGTATTTTGTTATTTGCAACGTTGAACTTCTCGACATACTCCATAAGATCCTTCAACACCTCGTCCTTTTCCGCCGTCTTTGTGGAGGATGACGCGGCACGTTTACCTTTATCTCTCCCCGTCGGTCGTGTCGGTTCTTGTACGAGGACATCCTCCTCCTCATGGCTTTCTTCGTTAAGGTTGAACCGAACACGTGCGTCAGAAGACGTCGTGTTTGGGTTTGAATCCGACGTGGACTTGCTCCGTTTTGAGGGCCTCGGGTTATCGTCCATGGAATGTACGATCTTCCACTTAGGGTAGTCTTTCACAAGCCGCCTCGTGGGAGAAAGACTTTTGTTTATTATCTGTCCGATACATCGTGCCTCGCGATTTGGAACCTCGTCGTGGTGTTGTGAACTCTTGTGTTTCTTTATCCATTATGAATTTTTTGAAGAAAGAAATAATATTGAGAGAGTAGAATGAAGTGGGAAAGATGGGAGAGATTGAGAGTAAATTTGTTTGTGTGAAAAAATAAGTGGGTTAAGATTAATATTTATAGGATAGAAATAATAAAAAAATAAAAAAAAAATTTGAATCCCTGTGGTTTGCAACGTCTATATTTCAAAAAAGAAAAAAAATTGCCAAACCCGAGCTGGTTCCATCCAGCGCCAACCCACACGGGTGCGATGGTGTTCCATCCCATCCAGCGCCAACCAGCCCGAGCCCGAGGCCCCGATGCACATAGTCTTAGTTGCGACCATTGTTTCCCAAGTGTTTATTGCAAGTATTCTATTTTTTAAAATAAAATTTTCCATGCAAGTTACTAAATCTGACACCACTCACATCACCGTTCTTTATTAGGCCATGAGTACCCGTACCATTTGAACCTTTGCCAGCTCAGCGCCACATCAGCTTTTCTCTCTTACCGAATCCTTACCCAAAAGTGGAGTACCAGTACCCAATGAACCCAATACTACCCTAAACCATTTAATATATAAAGGATATAGAGAGAGAGATGTGCGGGTTCACCGGGTTCCCAAACCCGGCCTCCTACCCGCTCCCCCTACCCGCAACCCCCCGTACCGGAGCCCTCTCCTACCCTCTCCTACCCGCTACCGCTATGCATGGCCTTATAATTTATTGTTGTAACTTTATATCCTGCATTTTATTTTTCAATCAGTTACTTTAGAGCATCTCCAACAGCTTCCCTAAAACGGGGAAAATGGAGAAAATGAGGATTTTGGGTTAAAATCGTGCTCCAACAGCTTCTCCAAAATTATCCTCAAAATGGAGAAAGTTGGAGAGAGAATATTTTTTTCTCGAAATATGAATATCACTCTAAAAATGATTACCAAGTGAGAGGACCAATATGAAACTTTGAAAATAAATATGTAGAGAGATAAATAATATTTTAATAGATAAATGAAATATTTTAATATATAATTAATGTTGGATTCTCCAAAATAGGGAAGCTGTTGGAGATGAATGTATATTTTTTTGGGGATTTTGGCTTTTGGTTCCCCATTTTGGAGAAATTATGGAGAAACTGTTGGAGATGCTCTTAGGCCATCCGTACCCATACCCCCAAACCCTCTTGCCACCTCAGCGCCACATCAGCTTTTCTCCTTACCCTCTCTTTACCCTAAAGTGGAGTACCCATACCCTCAAACCCTCTTGCCACCTCATTTTTTTAATTCTTTTATTTATACATTTAATTATTTAACAAAATAAAAATATTTATATATTTTTAATAAATAAAAATAAGATAAATAATAAAAATAAAAATTCATATCATTCATTAAAAATAAAAATTACAAAATTCAAAACGCTAAAAAAATAAAAATTACAAAATACAAAACGCTAAAAATCATGATATTTTCTAATAATTGCTTTTCTCGCTAAAGTAGCCTTCAAAACTTCCCCCGGATGGTGATCATGCGGGGATATGTAGAACTCGAAGTCTTCTTTAAAGCATTTTTGTCGTTCGAGTGCCAACTTCTCTCGTTCGAGGTCGAGTTTTTTCATTTTATACTCCATCGTACCATCAAGATGCTCGTTGAACGAGTTTATGGTCGTCAAGAGTTTTGAAACATTTTCGTCCGAATTCGACCCGGCCGTATTACTCGATGACGTTTTTTTGCCTTATTTCTCCCGATGGGTCGTTGAAGTTGCTCGACCTCGACCTCGTTGACGTCTTCATCGTCATCATCGGAAGGTTTGGTACGTTTTGAACCCCGCGATGAAGTTGTCGTCATCGTTGGAACGGCTCCCCATTTTGGACATTTTTTGAGGACTTCCCAAGCTTGTTCGTGAGTGAAAGCAACCCCAAGTTGTGCTCGGTACCGTTCGTGTGCCGTTCGTGAAATGTCGGCCTCACTCATTCCGCTTGATCTATTAGTAACCAAGTTGTTGTAGATGCCGCCAAAACAATTTATTCTTTTATTGAGGTCGTTGAACTTGGTGTTGAGTTGATGAAGTGATCGATAATTTCCGCGACCCATAAAATTAAAGAACACTTGCCCGATTCGGGTCCAAAAAATGTCTACATTTATGTAAATTCAAGTATAAGAATATTAACAATATTAATAATAATAATAACAATAAAAACATTACCACTGATTTGTGCGTTACCGACAACGGGGTCCTCCGAAACGTCAACCCACGCCGACACTAACGCGAGTTCCTCGTCTTTAGTCCACATCTGTTTGGCGGCTCTATTTTCATATTTTTTGTTTTTTCCTTTTCTCGTTGGTGTCGGGTTTGATGGTTCCGGGATAGATTGTTGTGTGGAGATGGATTGTGGTGTGTGCGGGATAGAATGTTGGGTTTCCGGAACAATGTCGTCGTCGAGATCGATTGCGGGTGAAGGAAGATGGTAGTTGGCCGGAGTAAAACCTTGTTGAATCAAACCGGGACGTGTAAATTGGTAAGGAATATGTTGCGGAAATTGTTGGGGAAATTGTTGCAAAAATTGTTGCGAAAATTGTTGCGAAAATTATGGCGGAAATTGTTGCGAAAATTGCGGATGATAACCTTGTTGTGAAAACGCTTGGAAACCAAGCTCCGGGTCTTCTTGCGGTTGCGGTGTATCCGGTCGGTTACGACGGGATGTAGGTGTTTTGTTTGGATTCATGATGAATTTGAGAGAGTTTGAGAGAATTTGAGAGAGTTTGAGAGAGTTTGAGAGAATTTGAGAGATTTTGGTGTGAAAAAATAAGAGGTTTGGGTTAATATATATACTGTGATTAAATTGAAAAAAAATTAAAAAAAATTAAAATTACATATAGCCGTTGCATAGCCGTTGGAGTTATTATTTTCAAAATTTAAAAAAAAAAACTAAAAAAAACAAACCATTGGGATCAATCGGGTTGGGGAACCCGGGGTTGGAAGCTCGCTGTGAGCCTGAGCCCCCTCGTACCCATTCCCGCTGGAACCCGTAGCCAGCCCGAGCCCTAACCCGCCTCCGCTACGGATGGCCTTATAGTGCTTTACATTTCCAGCAATTTACTTTAGGTCATTTACATAGGGGTGAACATGGTACGATACCATGTTTTTTTTCCATTTACCATGTACCAACCAATTACAATTGATACATAAAATTTTATACCATGTACCAACCAATTATACTTGGTACCAATTAAATTGGTACCAACTTTTTTCGGTTGGTACATGTTGGTACGATTTTGTACCAACATCTCAAAAATTGAATTGTAAATTAATTACATTGACATCTTTACCAACTAGATATAGATGCACTAAACACGTCGAGAATTATTAGCATGTTGATATACGTTGTCCCATTTATCATTACGTATACAAACATTCAAATAATCTTCATATAACACACAAATTCACCAATAGTCTAATACAAGCGACAATTAAGGAGCGAGAATGAACCATGAAGAATGGAAGTGTAAATGATTTACATGTTCGAGCAATTTACTTTCTGTATTAACTTTAGATTTTAATAACTTGTGCAACAAGTTTCTTTTCATAACTAAAGTACTTATATTTCATTTTTGACATTTTTCATCTCCGTTATTTATATTTCAGTCTTTTCTTATATATTTCATTAAAAGAATTCAAGCGAGCACTATATATATATAACTTTCATACGCGTCCTATTTTACACAGTTTTTAAAGAAACCATGTATAAAAGATCAGTCGTGGATTTTTTAACACGGTTATACATAAAACGTTACTAAAAGCACGATTTTGTACACTTAAGTTGCATCCACGACAAAAAAAATATTAAAAAATACTACAAAGCAAACAATGTTCCATCTACAATTAAACTACGGAATCCCAATAGTCTATTCAAGAGCTTTAACTTCATATACGAATAACAATTAATGGAATTTGTGAAACTAAAAATATTAAAACAAACAACAGAAATAATTATATCGTAAAATATAATTATACATTTACATACATTATTTCATAATATAAAATAACATATAAAAACTACTTTTCCCGGTCGTGCAACTTTTTTACGATTTCCATTTAATTAGTCTCATATTTATTATTAAACTAAATAATCTATGATACGAGGGATTTAAATGTATTTTATAGGTTGAATGGCTGTCGGGCCCAACAGTGTAGTGCAGAGGCGTGTTGCTGTCCGACGAGGTGCTGTCCGGTTCCGAAGTAGCTTCCTGTTCGTGAGTAAGACCTAGCAGGGGCGATGTTCGTGGGTCGGGGCTGTTTGTTCCTTGCAAACATTTCCGGTCCATGTCATCGTCTCTACTTTTGTTTCGTTTCGTTTTGTAGCTTCCTGTATTTTGTTCCTTGCTCGTACTGTTGGTGATACTTTTGTAATTGGTTTGTGGTGGTATAATATTGATAGGTTGCCGTTCAAAAAAATACTGTAAACCCAATGGCATAATATGATTTGACAAAAATACATATCATAAATCATGTTATAAAAATTCTAAACCATACATTTTGGTATAGTTTGATACGATTTGCACGACATGATAAACACCTCTAATTATAACATTAGATTTCTGAATTATCTATTATTTATTTTAGTTATAACAAAATTATATTAAATATATATATATATATATAAAAATATAATCTCCACCGAATGCCTCACATTAATTAACAATTCAGAATTATTTTATCCAAAATATTCAAACGATGTTTCAATTTATTTTATCCAAAGTCAAATAAGCTCGCCGTGAAACCACAGCAAGTAACACAAAAAACCATCAAACGACGACGGCGTGTCGGTGAAAATCACCGGGACCCGCCGTCCGCCGCCGTCTTCACAACCGTGTGTGATTTCATTAGATTCAAGAAGAAATCGGTCATTACAGTCTCATAACAAGGCAATTTCTCATAACCAGGGAAGTAGTTGATATCAATCACCAAATATCCACTTCCTTTTTCATCCCTAATCATGTCGAAATTAAACAGCTGTAATCCCAAAGCCTGCCGGAGGCAATTAGCCGTCTCCGAAATGAATTCCGGTGCCGGCATCTTCACCTCGTCGGAATCTTCTGTACTCCGATTATCGTCACCGGCCAACGCGGAATTCGATATCTGAGAAAAACATATAACGCCGCCTGATTCAGACGACATTTTTTCCAGCATCTCCTCTGAAATGTCCGTCAACGACCGGCGTTTCACACACTTCACGTACTCGCCGGCGACATATACCTTGAATATAACGCCACCGTGGTTCACAAACTGCTGCAAAACGACCGGTGAATCCAGATCTAATCCTTTGATTAACCCTTCCTCATTCAAAACCAGTGACATTTTGTGTGATTTCGCACTCCCATCGACAACAACCGGTTTCGCAATCATCGGAAAATTCAATTTACCGGCAGCGATTACAGACGACAACGACGAGGAATCTGTAACGAGAAGCTGATTAGGGATGCTTAACTGGGGTATTTTGAGTTCGGTGACGAATTCGAGCATAGAGATCCGGTTTTGAAGGCGTTCGATGGCGGAGGGTGGATCGATGATGATGGTGTTAGGGTTGTTGACGGTGAAATTATGGAGATTAAGCTTCCAATCATCGGTGTAGAGCTTGTGGACGATGCAATCGAACGGAGATTGATCGGTGAGTGGTTTGGTGGCGTCAATTGGAACGAAATCAATGCCTCGATCTTTCGCATGGTTGATGAAGGTTGGAACCATGAAACAACCTAATTTTCTTGCAGGTAAGGCGTAACCTACCAGAAACCGGTTTTCTGGTTCAGATTCCGGCATATCTTGTTCTTCGATTGATTTACAGAGCTAATGGTTGGTTGGTTGGTTATGGCGGTGGTGGTTGGCGGACGGTGGCGTTGGGGAATGGGGAGGTGTATTTACCACAGGGAGTGAAATATAAATATTACCACATAACATGTAATGGAATAAGAGGAATATTATATTCTTTTCTGACATATTTTATTTTTCTTGACTTTATTAATATTCTAAAAAGATTCTTTTTAATTGAATTATAAACCAATTGTATTTAAAGTAGTAAATTTTTTAAGGTAAAAGTTTATATTCCAAGACCGTGTTTGCCAAACTAATTCATGGTCACTTGTTCATTGGAAAACTAGCATAATAATAGTTGAAAAGCAAACTATTCGTTACCATATAATTCCTAAAATTACGATAATGACTATTTGTAATGACCATACTTGGAGATTCATATAATTTTCTTTGAACATTTTGGCTTTTAAATTAGAGGCATAAAAATGGAGAGAGAGGGCAGGAGAGAGAGCGGGAGAGAGTTTGGCCGGAGAGTGGGTAGGAGAGAGAGAGAGTGGGAGAGGGTAGGTAGAGAGAGAAGAGCGAATCTTTCCAGGCGAGCGTGCGAGAGTTGGAGCAACTAGAGGCGAGATTGATGTCAAAGCGGTATTCGGGTCAAGACGTTAACATTAGGGGTGTTCAAAAAAACCGTTGGACCGCTCAAACCGGTCAAACCAAGTCAAACCGGACCGTTTTTTGCGGTTTGAGCGATCGAGCGGTCTGGTCTGGTTTAAAATATTGCCAAACCGGACGGTCTGATCCGGTCTGCGGTCTGAAGTTTTTTGGGCGGTTTAGACCAACCCGACCGCCAACTATATATGTATATATATTTTATTTTATATATATATGTAACTCTAGCCCAATTTTTAATATGTAGGCCCAATTAATCCCATCCCACGCATTAAAAACCACAAGTCAAAACTCAAAGTCAAGATAAAAAACCTCAAAATATCATGCATTTTAGGAGTTTGCAATACTCCTACTATGTGCATCAAGAAGTTTGCTGTGACTTGATTGTTAATATAATAATATTTTCCATTAAAGTTATTGTTTCGCAAAAATGTGGGTCTATATAATATGTGTTTATCTGTTAATTGTATTAAACTCTTAATTGTTAACTGTAATTTATAATTTGTATAATGTGTATTTTTGGTGGACTCAAGCAATGAAGCTTTAAAACTCCAAATTATATATGTTTTTTTAGTTTAAGTTTTAAAGCACATAAAAGGTCCAAACCGCCTAAACCGATCGGACCAAACCGCCTAAACCGCGGTCTGGTTTGACCGGTTTGGGCACTTGATGTCAAACCGCTCGGTTTGAAAATTTACCAAACCGCCACTTGTGGTTTGGTTTGTGGTTTGAGGGGATAAACCGCCCAAACCGGACCGTGAACACCCCTAGTTAACATAGCAGGTTTTTCGATCATATGACGTCATACCTTTTCTTTAACTTTTCGGATGAGTGGGACGTTCCTCAGCTGTGGAGAACATTAAATATCACGGAGACATAGAGGACATTTTCACGGCAAGAAGGCGGATGAGAAGCGGGAAGAGGTTCGGATTCGTTCGTTTTAAACATGTTATTAATGAAGCGGAGTTAGAAAGAAAGTTAAACGAAATTTGGATCAAGACATATAAACTTAGGGTGTTCTTGGCAACAAAAGAAGTAAACACGTTGGAGAAGAGAGAGGGAAGAAACATGTTGCAATCTCGAGTGGAAGAGCACCGTGCTAGAGAGGAGTTGAGCAGCCAGCTAATAAAACTAATCATCGGTCATACTGTGACGTAACAAAAACGAAGATCGACAAGAGAGAGAAGGAAGAAGACGGCAGCAAAAAAGTCCTCAAGGAGGTTCTCGGTTCGTGGCAGCCGGATGTAGAGGCAAAAAAGAGGCTAGAAAAATGTGTGGTTGGGCATGTGTTGGCAATAGACAACATAGAGGCGGTCCAAAGGATATGCAAATCGGAAAACTTAACGGAGTGTTCACTAAAACATTTGGGGGGGAAAATGTGCTAATAACCTTCGGAATCGAAAAACGATGACAAACATTATAAAAAATAAGGTACATGGATTACACCATTGGATCAAAGATATGAGGCGTTGTCGCGTTGGTCGGAAGGCTTTTGCTCTTCGGAAAGGGTAACATAGGTGAGGGTGTACGGGGTCCCGTTGCATGCATGGAAGCAAACTATTTTCTTCGATGTTGCAAACAAGTGGGGAGTGTCGATGAAAGGTGTTAATCGCGAATGGATGAACAACACCAATCTGGAATACGCAAAAGTTATGATAGCTACATCCCTCCGATCAAGAATTGATGGGATGAAAAGCATAAAAGTGGGCAACCTTTTTTAACGAGTGAGAGTGGTGGAGGAGGGTGTCGGGACGGCGATGATTTCGGCATTTATAGAAACCAATAGAGAGGGGGAAGAAGTTGGGTACTCCAGCGATTCGAAATGGGTGGAGGATGAAGGTGATGAGGAAGATTGGATCGTAGAAGAAAGTGTCTTCCAAAATCAGTCGGAAAGGAGAACTCGGTCTAGGAAGTAGGTGAAACCAACCGGGAGAAAAACGGAAATGGCGATAGGAGGAAAAAGGACGTGACTCCGGCGAATGGTGACGCCGGCAGCAGGCCTCCGGCATTGGTAGCCGTGTGTAGCCACGGTTGGAGGAGATGCAGGGTCAAGGTTTGAATTTGCTCCCAATAATGAGGAAGAATGTCATGATGATGCTGGAAAAAAAAGTAACGGCTAGGGATTGTGGGGAGTGCGTGAGGGAGGCTAGTAACAGGGAAGGCTACGTGAGGGAGAAGGGGCTTGGCCCAAAAGAATTAAAAGTGAGCCACATGGAGGATTTTGATGGACAAGGCATGTTGGGCCAAAATAATGGACATGTAGCGTGGAAGGGGGAGGCAGGCGCAGATATCAACGCGGAAGTTTTTGGGCCATACGAAAATCAGAAGGAAAATGCCACAACAGCGATAGGCCCAATTAAGGGTTGTACGACGGTTGAAAACGTTCTCCAGAAAAGAAAAAAATAGCGATTCCAACAATATAATGCAAAATGACGCTCCACATAAAAAATCTAAGGGGAAGGAAGGCGACATGGATCACAAGCTAGGAAGGGCGATTCGTTAGGTTTTGGAAGGGGGGGAAAGAGTTTCCACCTTCTTAAACAAAAAGCTAGGAGGCAAAATCAGAAAGGAAGTCAGAAGAAATCAGATGCTATCAAAGGGGATAAGATCAGAAAGTTGAGAGGAATCAGAGTGGAATCTGAAGAAACGATGTCGGCATCAAACGAGGTAAGAAGCACGAGTGAGTCCGAAAAAATGGAGGACTTTGGAAGGAAGTTGGGATTGATCTGGGATGGCCCAAACGCGACAGGACCATTGGAGGAGGAGACCCGACAGTAACTTAGGTAAGTGTTTGTACTCCGATCGCAATTATTCAATTGAATGAAGTTAGTTTCAATTAATGTTAGGGGCTTGGGTATGGTTGAGAAGAGAAAATGGATTCGAGAAATTTGTACTAATGAGAGATTAGACATGATTGGAATCCAAGAAACGAAACAAAAAAATGGGACGAAATTCAAATTGAAAAATTATGGGGGTATGACGACGGTGACTTTATACAATCCGAAGCCGTAGGGAGTTCTAGGGGACTACTCTTGATTTGAGATAGGAAACAATTTGTTTGTGATTATTTCATCATCGATAGGAATTTCGTGGCGGCAATTGGGAAGTGGTCGGGGGGTGGAAGGCCTAACCGGGCTCATAAATGTGTACGGACCAAAGGAGCTTAAAGAGAGAATCGAAGTGTGGAAGAATGTAGAAACGTTATGTAACAAAGAGGAGGTAAAATGGTGCGTGTTTAGGGATTTTAACGAAGTAAGGCAGAACCACGAGAGACTTAATTCGGTCACTCATGATAAAGGCGCGGAGGAATTTAACGCGTTTATAAGAAGAAGTCAATTGATGGAAATCGCGATGGAAGGGCAAAAGTTCACGAGCATAAGTGACGATGGGTCAAAGTATAGCAAGTTGGATCGATTCCTCGTGACTAACGAATTTTTTGAGGTGTAGAGGATTGTGGGGGTAAAGACACTTGATAGAGGTGGTCGGACCATTGCCCGATTATGCTAAGGGAGGTAAATGTTGACTTTGGTCCAAAACCTTTCAAACTTTATGACACGTGGCTAGCTGGAGACGAGGTGTAGGAGATAATAAGAAAGGAATGTGGGAAGGAGGTACAATCGGGAAAGCCGGATTGCATCTTTAGAGATAAACTAAAAAATGTAAAAAACGTGTTGAAAGGGAGATGTGCCGAATACTTCAACCGTCTAAATGGGGAGTTAATAAGTAATAAAGTAGAGGCGATGAAATTAGAAAGCGAGGTCGGGTCGATAAGTTTGGACGAAAGAGATAGGGAGAAATGGGTAGAAGCGCGAAGAAAGTGGCTTGAGGCAGAAAAAAAGAAAATAGAAATCGATCATCAAAAAGCCAAAATAAAATGGGTGGAAGAGGGGGACGAAAATTCAAAATTTTCCACGCAATGATAAGGAAAAGGGAACGAAAGAACGGGATTCGTGGCATGAACATTCAAGGGGTGTGGTCGGAAACCCAAGTGAAAAAAAAAACTTTGTGTGAGACTTCTTCAAAAGAAAATTATCGTCAAGTAAGGCGATGGGACCGAAAATCCAAAGTGGCAAAATAAGCAAGTTGACGAGGGATGATGCAACAACACTCCAACGTCCTTTCATGGAAGATGAGGTATGGGTAGCCATAAAGTTGTGCGGGAATAAAAAATCCTCGGGACCGAATGGAATCACCTACACCTTCATAAAAACGTATTGGGAAACTATAAAAGGTGATCTCATGAGGGCCATGGAAAGATTTTGGGAGGAAGGAAGGATAAGCGGAGGGTGTAACGCTTCGTTCATCACTCTCATTCCAAAAAACGACAACCCAACGAGCCTCAATGATTATAGACCGATAAGCTTGATCGGGTCGTTCTACAAGATTCTTGAAAAAGTGATGGCGAAGAGAGTGAAGAAGATTATGGGCAAAGTTATAGGGGAAACGCAAGCGGCTTTAATAAAGGGAAGGTATATTCTAGATGGGGTTTTGGTGGCAAACGAAGCGGTGGAATTTATAAAGAAGTCAAAAAGGAAAGGCTTGATCTTCAAAGTGGATTTCGAAAAGGCTTACGATAATGTGGAGTGGACGTTCCTACTTGAAACATTAGCTTCGATGGGCTTCGGAGTAAAGTGGTGCAAATGGGCCAAAGCTTATTTGGAAACCTCAACGGTATCGGTATTAGTCAACGGATCACCTACGAAGGAATTTAAAATGACGAAAGGGCTTAGGCAAGGCGATCCACTAGCCCTGTTCCTTTTCCTAATGGTCGCTGAATGCCTAAATGTGACGATGCTAGAAGCAAGAGAAAAAGGTGTCTTCGAAGGATTGAAGATTGGTAGAGAGGAAGTGGAGTTGACACATCTACAATATACCGATGGTGTCATCTTCTTCGGTAAGTGGAGTGTCAAGATTCTAAAAAATCTAACGAAGATCCTTGATTGTTTCTACGCGGTTTCAGGCCTAACTATCAATATGGGGAAGATCAAGCAAATTGGATTAGGGGTCAGACTAGAGGAGGTCCAAGCGTGGGCGGGAGGATTGGGTTGCGGTTATGGAGAGATACCGTTTTCTTACCTCGGTCTTCCGGTGTGAAGCAATATGAGAAAAATAGAAAATTGGAAAGATGCGGTAAAAAGGGTACAAAATAAGTTTGCTAATTGGAAGTTAAAATTGATTTCATACGGCGGGAGACTTACTTTGGTAAAGTCGGTACTCAGTAGCATAGCATTGTATTTTTTCTCGCTTTTTAGAGCCCCGAGAGGAGTGGTGAGTGAGTTAGAGAGGGTGAGATCTCAATTCTTTTAGGGTGGGGGGAAGGGTCTAAACACAAAGAGAGGGGCGACTTGGGTAAAATGGGATCGGGTCGTGAGGATCTTCAAGAGAGGAGGTTTAAATGTGGGGAGTCTTTAAACGGCTAATTGGGGGCTTTTGAGGAAATGGTGGTGGAGGTTCGGAGTGGAGAAGGAGGCTTTGTGGGTAAAGGTGATATAAAGCATTTATGGGAGGGAGGGGGGTTTGGGTAGTGAGATGAGGAGTTTGGGGAGGGGGAGTCGGTCGGTGTGGTGCAACATCATTAAAATAGGTAAAGAGTTAGAGAAGATCAGGGTGAACTTTGCTTCGTCATTTGGGATAGATGTGGGGAGGGGGGACAAAACAAGCTTTTGGTTGGATAGATGGATAAGGAGTGAGAAGTTGTGCGAGAGATTTAAGCTGCTATTCCTCCTTGAAACTAACAAGGGTGAGACAATAGCCGAGAGGGTGGAGAGGGTAGGAGGAAGGTTTGTTGGAGAGAGCCGAGGGAGAGGGAAGAGGGTGAATTGGATAGTCTTTTGGAGGTCCTTCAAGGGTGGGAACCTAGGGTAGATGTTCGAGATCAAGTAAAATGGGTAGAGGGCGTGGATGGGAAGTTCTTGGTTCAAGAGTTGAAGGGGTTGATAGAGGATAGGGTTGAAGAAACTAGATGGTCACAAGTCGCACCAAAGAAGGTATGTATCTTTCTTTGGAGAGCCATTCAAAGGAGATTACCATGCCGCGTGGTGCTTGAGAAGATGGGGCGTGGATCTAGACTCCATGCTATGCCCGAGGTGCGAGATAGAGTCAGGGTCGATAGATCACACGTTGGTAAAATGCATCGAGGTAAAAAAGACTTGGCAAAAGGCTCTTCATTAGTGGAACCATAGGGAAGAAGACATCAACTCGCCACAAGACTTATTGGATCTCAACTTCTCCAGGTCGGGTACGTTTTCGCAGCCTAAATTATGGCAGGAAACGACGTGGAGTTACATGTATCTCATTTGGTAACACCGTAACCAAGTGGTGTTCAAAGCCGATAAAAGCATACTGGATGACCGGTTCTTCGAAATGCAGCGTCGCTGCTACGAGTGGTTCTCAAACAGATTTAAAGGTCGAAAACTCGGATGGACGGAGTGGCTAACGGATCCAAAAGCAACAACAAGGTCTGGTTCTGAACAGGTCCAAAAAGTCACCGGGCTCGGTTCTGTTTCGGATCGGTGTCCGTGGTTAGCAAGCTGTGCATGTGGATTTAAGGCTGGTTCTGGACAACCGCAGGGGTGCTGATTCAAGATTCTAGCTGCTGTCGCGAGGGCTGTTCCGGGTCAGCCGCTGCAGCTGATCCCGGACAACGAGGTTTGGTCGTCTGCTGGATCGGCCTTTGTTTCGTGGTCCTTGTTTGTGTGTTTTTGGTTCGTCCCTTGCGAACCTTTTTTGGGGTTACTTTGGTTGTATTTCGTGTGATTCTTATTGCTTGGCCATTTTGGCGTGGTCGAATTATGGTACACCTTGTTGGTTTTTTGGTTGGTAATAAAATGTATTGCTTTTAAAAAAAAGTAATTCCTAACATAATTTTCTAAAAGCGTATTTAATAATTATGTTATATTTTTTATAAAATAAATTTTTCTAGAAAAAACATAATCTAAAATTGTACTTCTATTTTCGATAAATATTCTATTTTAAATATTGTAACATTGGTTATAATTTTAAAATAATTAATACAATAATAAAGTATTATTTTTTTCTCTTAATCATTTAAATTATGTTATTAGTGAAAAATTACAATATTATTTCTTTTCTTAAATAGTGGGTTTTGGAGAATTATCTAAATTTGGGGATTTTTTTTTATGTTATCTCTCTATTTTTCTCTATTTTAACATACAATATAACATAGCTTGTTGGAGTAAAACAATCTCTAAAACCACCAAACTTTCTATATTAGCATAGTTGTTGGAGATGCTCTAAATGTTATGCCGACTTTACAAAATTATCCTCCACTATTTCTTACCAATTTCTTAAGTGATATTTCATCATAAAAAAATATATTTTAATCATTTTTTCCGCAAAGGGCCCCGCGATCGCGGGCTAGGGCCTACGTGGCACCCCTGTTGGGCCAAAGTGTCCCGCGGAGCCCCCCAACTATGGCCGCGGTGACACTTTTGGTCCTTCCCCGCGGAGGTTGTCCGCGATAGGCCCGCAGTGGGCAAAAAATTACAATTTTGGTCCCTGTATTTGAACGAATCTTGCATGCTTTTACTGTTTTTTTCCACAATTATTGTACTTTGAAGACCAATTTGTGGTTGAAATTCACTGGCATGTTTCATCAATGTTGAATCATTGTATTTGGAATACCAATTTGTGGTTGCAATTTATGTTGGTTGTTTCATCAATGTTGGTTGTTTCATCCATAAATATCAGTAAAATGCAATCCATAATTCACACATATTCCATACTTCTTTCTTGCTTTCTTTCTTCAGTATTTTGTTCTTGAGATACAACTGAAAAAATGAGTTCATCTGTTGCAAAAGCTAAGCTATTTTCTGTTTCGATGGTGAATGGGTGCAAGACAACAATGAGTGGAATTTTGCTTATAAATCTAAGCATGGTATAAAATTGTCAGTAAACTATACTTATCATAAGTTTGTTGCATACGCCATGCAAAAATGTGGAATCAACCCTTCTGCTGTTTGCAAGTTAGTGTTTAAGAATGGTGATGGGTCATTTGTGTAGTTATCCAACGATGGGGATATCTCTGGTTTTCTGCACTTTGTAGCCGAATCAGAAAGACCGCCATTACTTTTTGTGTATGCCGAATCCTCGATGTGCGACGAAGACGATGACGACGGTGATGACGACGGTGACGACGAAGGTGATGACGACGCTGATGACGAAGACCTCCAAATAGAGCAGCCTGATTCTCAATTTCAGCCGTCCCACGGCCCAACAGTTCATTTGGATCATGCATATGGTCTTAACGATTGTATTCCTGATTTTGTTCCGGAGACGCAACAACAACAACCACAAGAAGGACGTTGTGCTGGAGTTGCTGATGACGAAACCTATGTTTTCAAAACGGGTAATGCTGATGTAGACAGATCAGATACCGATAGTGATGATCACGAAGAATATACCCCTAGTAATAAATCATTTAGTCAGTTAAATGACTATTTTGATATACCCCCTATTCTTCCAGACCAGAATACCCAAACACAAACCTACGAACCTACACATTATAATCGCAGTTTAAGGTTAAAAGTAGGTCAGATATTTGATTCGAAGGATCACTTGGCAAGTCAGGTCGGACGTAAGTTCATGGAAGAGGGTTTCGAAAGTCACACGCCGAGATCCGACAAAACCAGATACGAATTTATATGTGGGAGAGAAAACTGTAAGTGGAGGATGTACGCGATTCCCGCGGGAGAGAAAGGAGGGGCGTTACATATTAGAAAGTTGCACGACGTACACACTTGTTCGAGGACGCAACTGAATCCCCACCACAAACAAGCCACCAAAAGGACTTTGGGTGCGATACTGAAAGGCAAATTTTTTGATGCTAGCAGGTCATTGCGTCCAAAGGACATCATAGACGATGTACACCAGCAGTTCGGCGTCACGATTGGTTACCACCAAGCTTGGCGTGCGCGATGCAGGGCACTGCTATTTGTAACAACCGGGTATTTCTTGCATATTGTGAAAGTTTGGTGGCAGAAACCTAAGGAAATAAAGTTGGAATTGAGGGACTTGGTGGTAAATTCTGAAAAGTATTTAAAGGCTCTAATCCCTAGGGCAGCCTCTTAGTTAGAAATCAACATTTTTGGTCTTGTAAGTGGTGTTGGCGGCTAGAGAAAGAAAGAGGGGAAGAAAAGAAGGATTTTGGAAAAGGAATCATAGAAGAGAAGAATCAGCAAGGTAAACCCCTCGAATCTTATTGCTACTGATTGATTAATGCTTCTTTTCGTTGTGGTCGAAGCATTTTGGTGAGAACCTTTGATTCCATTGTGTTTTTCACCAAAATGTCTTTAAAGGTGTTTTTGGGGTTTTGGCTAGTAAGTATCGATTTAATGGTAAGAAAGTGGATTAAGTGGATGTTTAGGTTTGGTGGATGAACCCTTAGGTTTGTCTAATCAATTTAATGGCAGAATATGGGTTCATTAGTCACTTTTAGACTTTTGTCTTCGAACAGTCGTGGTTTCCGGACGATAGAGGTTCTTGATGTTCAGTAGTTTCCGGATAGGATGCAGGTATCCGGGTAGTATCGCTTTGGTAGTTTCCGGATGTATGTCTTTCCGGATAAAGGGTTTCCGGGTGTTAGTACCCGGTAAAGGATGTGTCCGGAATGTCCTAGTTTCCGGGCAGTTCGGTATCCGGAAAGTCGGGGTATCCGGACAGTTCAGGTATCCAGATTGTGTTAGTGCCCGGACAGTGTCAACTGTATAGTAAGGTCAGACTGTCTGAACTGATATGAATCTAATGCCATTAGGTGTTCGATTGGCTTAGCTTTGAAATATTCAAGAAGTGCGTTCTACGTAACCAAAGGTGAGTTCCCTAAACCTTTTTACGACGTAAAGTATTAAATGTTTTAACTGATTATGGTTTCATTTACGAGCATGAACTGTTGTAACTGTCATGCATGTTTTTCCATGAACTACATGTTTTATTTGAGGAAGATTATCTGACATGATGAAATGGGAATGATGATTTAGAAAGATTTAAAGTTGCATGTTTTATGAAATGAATGATGTGATATGTGGAGTCGGTCTGCACTGTGGGATCAGAGAGAGATCCTCGGGATCTGATGATCCCTTGGATATGTATGACATATCGGTAGGTTGGAATTCGTTTCCTCCTATCCGGGTAGAGGGGAGTCTGCATAGGCTCTGGGAAGGGGAGTCTGCGTAGGCTCCGGAAGAGGCGAAATGGGAGTCTGCTTGGGCCCCGATTGCGGAATGTTTATGTGATCCAATACACAGTGCAGTACCATGCTTGATGATATGTTAAGGTTTACGATGAATCTTTATAAATGTTTTCATACTGTTTTACGTGTTGTGTTCGGAGGGAATTCACTAGACCTTTTGGTCTAACCCTCGCTTTTCAAAAACTTAACCATTTTCAGGTAAGCGTACTACGGGTTCTTCTAGTAAGAACTAGGTAAGATGGCAAGAAGGATTTGGAGATTAGAGTGACTCCAAGATTTTGACTGATGACAATAGATAGAGTTCTCGGCTGTGGATCAGAGACTTCCGCTGTTATTTTGCTTAGTATAGATCAATGGAGAATTAAAGACAAGTTTATTTATGTTATTTGAAGGCTTATCCTATATTAATGCATGTTATGTTTTTGGGCCGTTACAAATGGTATCAGAGCCTTAGTTTAAGGGATTTAGGTGACCAGTTGTGCCTAAACTTAAACTGTAAGATGAGGAACACAGTCGAGACATAGGATTGCCTCTAGGAACGATCACTATAAATGCACTTAGGAATAAGGTGCCAAGGACAAACGTGTAAGGTAAGTTTGGGATTACACCTGGCCAGTGTAATTATGAACTTACAGGTACATGTGCGTGCTTACAATACCTTACTTATAGTAAATTTGTTGTGTGATGTCTAGCAAGGATTAACTATTGGTTTCTTTCAGTTTAGCGCTATGGCTGGGAGAACGTTGAGGAATAGGTCAGCAAGATCCTTGAGGGATAGACCGAGCTCCATTGTTTGGGGAAGTGTCGTGTAACAGTCATTATGATGTGATGTATGTAGACCTCGTAGAGAAGAAACGTGGTATAGAGTGTTATGAGTCGTCTAGAGGTAGCTCTTTGTGGATTCGGAAAGGAAGAACGTTTGAGTTTGAATAAGACTCCTGTGTCGGGAGAGTCCCAGTTCTAGAAATCATGGGATAGATCAGTCAGGATGGTAAGATAGAACAGTGTCTAAACCTTGAATGTATCAATGGAGCCTTGACTTTTTAGTCGAGCTTTTCATTGGCAGGATAAATGAAATAAGATACTTATAGTGAATTGAAAGCATGTGGAAGTAGAAAGTGAGATAGTCGATCAAAGCGAAAATAGTGTGAAATGGTTGAGTAAGTGAGATGTGGAACGCATGTACATCAAGTTAGTGCTTGACCGAGAGGGCGACCCTTGGTCGAAGGAAGAGTGTCAAGGATAAGTTGCGTGGGTAAAGCGGTTGACCTTGCTAGAGGAGTAGCCTTCAATTGCAAGTAGAGTTTCATGCATAACTTTCTTAAATATAACATGAAAATTTTCACGATTTAAATTAAATGTGTAAATATCAATTTTGATCGAAAAGGAGTCAGAATGTGCAAGCGTATGTTTAAAGAAAAGGTGATTTCATTCACATTGCACAATCAAATTTTGAGCCTAACGATTGCAAAGTATTTCACACTTTTCATGATAAGTTAAATTATTACAAAAGGTCGAGAAGACGTGTGCCAGCAAAACTTTTACAATCAAATGAATTTTAACCGATTGATATCATATAATACAGTGTGAGAACCGACTGGTTTACTTGGTGTCAGTAATTTCTTTCGAAATTGTGTCGTATGAAAGGATTTTCATTCAACGTATTACTGTCGTAATAACATCGTTTGAAATTGAGTAAGATTAAGGTTCACGGAAAGATGCATGCAAACGATTCTCGAATCGTTGTGTAGGGCGTTGAAGTTATAAGAGTGATGGGGTCATGTGTACCCAAGTGTTTTCCAAACGTTGTTTATTTAAAATGATGAAATGTGCGAAAAGATTTATTTACTGTATTGTCATGCATGAAGGCTATGAACCTACTAGGTCGTAGAATATTACATTATAAGTTAAGGAAGAACTCCGAGAGCGGAAAGGTGTTGGACAAGTCAGGGGAGAATGTATGTAGTTTCAGTATATGTGTTCTAGAGGAAAGGTGAACAGTGGTAGAATCGGTAGTTGACCTTGGTATCGGTGGTACGAGGGTCTGTACCCTTGTTCGGTGACTGGAAATACAGTTGCCGAGGGACGATGGTGTCCGGAGGAAAGACTAGGAGTCATCAAGGCGTTGGTTTTAGCAACTTTTTATGAGTAGTGTTGTGAAGCAGAAATGAAAGGTCCACGGCATGGGGTATGAGTTTTGAGGTGAGCTTGTAATATTGAGGTTACATGAGTAAGTCTGGAATTAAGGGCGAAGGATTTTGAGAGTGATTATGATATGTTGGTAGGATTAGGTTCCGTAAGGGAACCCTTGTTAAAGAATAGGTTAAGAAAGTAGTTACAGGTCGACTATTGGCGTTGAAGTCGGCAACCGTGCAAGATGGTTAAGGCCGAAGGCTTGAACCAGAAGAGCGAAAGTGGATATAACACCTTATGGGGGTGCTAAGTTAGTGAGAGATCGCTGTTGTTGAATAAGCGTTCTAGTTACGAGGTGTGGAGGGTCCATAGAAGGATAAGGTGTGTAGCACAATCGAAGTGAGTGTAGATTGTATCAGCCAGTAAGGAAATGTGTCGTGTCTGTGAAAGGGCTCGGATCATAGGGAGAAAGCAAGAATGGTTATGTTTAAGTTAAGTGGGAACTCATGAGTTATAGTTCAACAAGTTGGGAAAGGACTAAGTAGCGGGATAGACTCGATTATGTATATGGGAGGATTTGAAGGCAAGTTCGAATTGGGTGAATGATCATGAGAGGTCTGGTCGGCAGTGTGATATTATGGGCAAAAAGAGTACGGATGTGTAGTGACAGTATTTGGCAAGCTAAATGTGCCAGCTCGTGTTGTAGTGATGTGATGTTAGAGAGAGAGGAAGCATCAGATAGAAGCCTTTTGGGGGTTTCAGATGAGGTGTATGAATTGTTAACCAGATTGTGGGAGCCCGTAGAGTGTAGGTAGACGTTGTGGGATGATCATGTTCGGGATGGAATGATGGAGTAGTGGTGGGTGGTTACCCAAGGGAGAAACCAATTGTTTTTTAGCTGTAAGAGTCGCTAAGTAAGCATATTTTGGGATCATTGGAAGTTTAAAGAGGATGATGGTTGTGTTAGTCAAAATGTGGTGGGATAGATTTGAAATCCTTAAAGAACGTGAGTCGTGGCTTATGTGTGAAAGAAATATCTGAGAAGGTAAAAGTTAGAGATTAAAGAATGTGTAGTGACGTCAATCACCGGCGTCGTTTCAAGACGACTTGGTTGAATGCCCTAAGTTAGGATCTTGGTGCAACTGTTTGGTTATGTGAGTAATGAGAAAGTGATGTCAGCATGTGGAAAGGTCGGGAAAGAGGGGCAAGTAATGTTTGGTGGGCAGTGCTCCACGCTAACGTGGGGAGGTGAAGATAGTATGTCGGAATAAGTGAGTAAATTGGAAGTAGTAAACTTGACAGTAATGCCGCAAGGTGCAGTGTCGTGTAGATTGTCATTGATAATTGTGCGAACCGTTGGAAAGAGTATTGAGGAAGAGAATTGTGTATGAGTTTGTGCAGGAAAGGAGTGGATAATACAGCTGAAGGAGTTAAGTTAGTGACTTTGTGAGAAATGTTTAAACGAATTGGTCGTGTAGTGATTAAGCTAGTGAGAATAGTATGGTGTGACCATGGTTACTCCTCCCAGTGGAGTGAGGATAACCGGAGTTATGTTTTATATGAATGAACGAACATGGCATCCGGGAGGAATTGTTGTGTTTCAGGATAAGTTTAATTTGAGTGGGTGAACACTTCAACCATGGGTTTGGAGGTTCCTACTCTTAGTTACGTTTAAGTATGTGGTGGTGAAGTGGTGAGGATGGGATAGATGATTGTCGAACTGTGGTCTAGGTGGTCCGAGATAAGGGAAATGTATCTGCATAGACGATTGTTGGGTGGTGCAAGGTAGTGAGTTGGGATACGATGAAGGAACTCGGGGTTGTGAGTTGTCGGGATGTACAGGGTTGGCCTTGTGCCAAGCTGTCAAGTGAGTGACCGTTTCTTAGTAAATGAATCTCGTGTTGTAGCGGAGGATTCCGCCAGGTTCCTCCTTTTGGGAAGTAAATATGCATGAGAAGCCTTATTTATTCTTCTATCGTTAAGACCGATCGAATAGGAACAGTAGCCTACGAATTAGAGTACCGTAAGAACTGAAGGGAATGCATCCAATGTTCCATGTTTCGTTTTTAACGAGGTGGTTGACTGAGTCAGAAGTGACATTACCTTGGGGAAGTGTCCGCTGTGGTGAGAGCTAAATATCTACATCTTTTCCAATGAGGAATTGCGGGAACAGAATTCTTTTAAGGGGGGAGTGTTGTAACAACCGGGTATTTCTTGCATATTGTGAAAGTTTGGTGGCAGAAACCTAAGGAAATAAAGTTGGAATTGAGGGACTTGGTGGTAAATTCTGAAAAGTATTTAAAGGCTCTAATCCCTAGGGCAGTCTCTTAGTTAGAAATCAACATTTTTTGTCTTGTGAGTGGTGTTGGCGGCTAGAGAAAGAAAGAGGGGAAGAAAAGAAGGATTTTGGAAAAAGGAATCATAGAAGAGAAGAATCAGCAAGGTAAACCCCTCGAATCTTATTGCTACTGATTGATTAATGCTTCTTTTCGTTGTGGTCGAAGCATTTTGGTGAGAACCTTTGATTCCATTGTGTTTTTCACCAAAATGTCTTTAAAGGTGTTTTTGGGGTTTTGGCTAGTAAGTATCGATTTAATGGTAAGAAAGTGGATTAAGTGGATGTTTAGGTTTGGTGGATGAACCCTTAGGTTTGTCTAATCAATTTAATGGCAGAATATGGGTTCATTAGTAACTTTTAGACTTTTGTCTTCGAACAGTCGTGGTTTCCGGACGATAGAGGTTCTTGATGTTCAGTAGTTTCCGGATAGGATGCAGGTATCCGGGTAGAATCGCTTTGGTAGTTTCCGGATGTATGTCTTTCCGGATAAAGGGTTTCCGGGTGTTAGTACCCGGTAAAGGATGTGTCCGGAATGTCCTAGTTTCCCGGCAGTTCGGGTATCCGGAAAGTCGGGGTATCTGGACAGTTCGGGTATCCGGACAGTTCGGGTATCCGGATTGTGTTAGTGTCCGAACAGTGTCAACTGTGTAGTAAGGTCAGACCGTCTGAACTGATATGAATCTAATGCCCTTAGGTGTTCAATTGGCTTAGCTTGGAAATATTCAAGAAGTGCGTTCTACGTAACCAAATGTGAGTTCCCTAAACCTTTTTACGACGTAAAGTATTAAATGTTTTAACTGATTATGGTTTCATTTACGAGCATGAACTGTTGTAACTGTCACGCATGTTTTTCCATGAACTACATGTTTTACTTGAGGAAGCTTATCTGGCATGATGAAATGGGAATGATGATTTAGAAAGATTTAAAGTTGCATGTTTTATGAAATGAATGATGTGCTATGTGGAGTCGGTCTGCACTGTGGGATCAGAGAGAGATCCTCGAGATCTGATGATCCCTTAGATATGTATGATAGATCGGTAGGTTGGAATTCGTTTCCTCCTATCCGGGTAGAGGGGAGTCTGCGTAGGCTCCGGGAAGGGGAGTCTGCGTAGGCTCTGGAAGAGGCGAAAGGGGAGTCTGCTGGGGCCCCGATCGCGGAATGTTTATGTGATCCAATACACAGTGCAGTACCATGCTTGATGATATGTTATGGTTTACGATGAATCTTTATAAATGTTTTCATACTGTTTTACGTGTTGTGTTCGGAGGGAATTCACTAGACCTTTTGGTCTAACCCTC
Organism: Saussurea involucrata; assembly: GCA_033807775.1. NCBI lineage: Eukaryota > Viridiplantae > Streptophyta > Magnoliopsida > Asterales > Asteraceae > Saussurea > Saussurea involucrata. The sequence continues at coordinate 66,712,512 of CM066325.1, forward strand.
GTTTTTCAAAAACTAAACCATTTGCAGGTAAGCGTACTACGGGGTCTTCTAGTAAGAACTAGGTGAGATGGCAAGAAGGATTTGGAGATTAGAGTGACTCCAAGATTTTGACTGATGACAATAGATAGAGTTCTCGGCTGTGGATCAGAGACTTCCGCTGTTATTTTGCTTAGTATAGATCAATGGAGAATTAAAGACAAGTTTATTTATGTTATTTGAAGGCTTATCTTATATTAATGCATGTTATGTTTTTGGGCCGTTACACTATTGGTGAGAGGCACGTTCGAGGAGTCGTATGAACGACTCCCAGCATATTTATATAATTTGCAGATGCAGAATCCAGGTACTGTCACCCAGCTAAGGACCGATTCACATGGACTGATTGAGATGTGCTTCGTGGCCCTTGGACCCGTGGTACGTATTTTAACACGTCATATGTTTACACATTATAAACTATAACATTTACAAAGGGAAACCACCTACATTTTTGCAGATCCGCACATTTCTGGCAAATCTGCGTCGTGTCCTGGTAATAGACGCTGCCCATTTAAAGGGCCCTTACTTGGGTATGATGTTCCTGGCGGTTGCCATGGACGGGGATAACTCCATCGTTCCAGTAGCTTTCGGAGTAGGCAAGTCCGAAACCGGGGACGAGTGGACTTGGTTTCTGTCCATGTTGAGACAAGCTATCGGAGACCCGCAAAGGTTGGTGTTTATGTCCGACAGGGCTCCTTCCATAAGCGCCGCAATCTCTGCCATGTACCCAAACGCCCCTCACGCCTATTGTTGTCGACATTTGGAGATGAACGCCAAAACCCAGGACAAACGTATTTCCACCTACAAGGATGTCTACTGGAAGGCATGCAGAGCATATACGGATCGGGAGTTTGACCGGTACATGAATCTTCTACGAGTTAGTGCAGACAAAGCAACCAAAGTCATGGACGATGTTGGACCGGAGAGGTGGTCCGCGGCCCATTTTCCTGCACAACGGTATGACATGCTGACCTCCAATAGTGCAGAGTCGGTGAATGCACTCTCCCGTTTTACGCGTAGATGTCCGATTGTTAATCTTATGGACTACTTTCGGACCTTTCAACAAGAGTGGTACCATCTTCGACGCCGAAAAGAAGTTGAGCTGCAAAATAGTCTCACACCAAAGGCGGAGGAGATAGTTCTCTTCAGGGCGCATCCCGCCCCTTCAACCGTGCCGAGTAGACGTTCAGTCAGCCAAGTAAGTAACACGCAGGGCCCATCATATGATACCGTTGATCTGAACCTTGATTTCCCTTGATTGGGACCAGTTATCTTTTGAAAGGTATTTGAAACAGAACAATGGATGATGATCATAATGGTAGTAGTCTAAATGGAGAGAATAGTAATGGTTATATAGAGACGATTATATAGAGACGATTATAATGATATATATTAAAATATATAAATCAAAAAAATTCAATATTGGGCTCATTTCGAACGTATCGAAGAGACGATTATAATGGTGTAACTTGTTAAAATTAAAACGTATTTTTTTAACGTATTTTAGTTAATAAATGATTATATGTGTTAAATGTAAAATTAAAATTATGAAAGTAAAAGGTATAAAGTAAAGTAAGTAAATAAGAATAGGGGTTGAGTACCGATGAAGATGTAGCCAACATACGCCAGTATGTTGACGGCCATACTGTGATTGAAGTGTACATCGAGAAAGTGGAGCTTAACACTTTGAGACTCGTCTCGCCAGAGCATGTAAGAAGTCGATCCGGATTGTCAAAAACCAAACCATCGTCTATCCGTAGCCTCAAATTTGGATAATCTTGTACCGTATTTATTAGTATGTGTTTGTTATGAAATAATCTTGTATAACATCTATGAGTTGTATTTTTAATATGAACCACTTTTTAGACAAATTTCAGACTACTTAAACACTACTTTTCAGACAAATTAAAGACCTTTATTCATGACAAATTAAACAACAACATACAAACAGGAAAGGAACGAAACAACAATGTCAAACTGGAAAAGTACAAAACAACAACACATAAACAACAAAGTACTAAAGCAACACCCGTACCACCACCTACTAAAAAATTGTTTTAGTTTGATCAATCCAACTTTGCTTCTCGCTTACCTTCGCTTGAAGAATTGCGAAGTCTTGCGTAATGTGGTGAATTTCTTCTTTTTCTCGACGAATACGAGCCTCCCTGTCTTTTATATCCCCTTTCATCCTTTTGATCTCCTTTTCTTCCACTTCGATCCTTGTCAAGTGGACATTCTTCCTGGCGATCATCTGTTTCCACTCTTCTGTCAGTTCGTCTATCTCCTTTTCCTTTGCTGCTATCGCCTTCTGGAGTTTAGGTGGCATTCTTTCGGGTGTAGACGATGGGTTAGATGACGATGCCATTTGTTTACTGAAGAAAGAAAGCAAGAAAGAAAGCAAGTGAAAGAAAGCAAGAAAGAAAGCAAGTGAAAGAAAGCAAGAAAGAAGGATAGAATGGTGTGAATTGTAAATTGCATTTTACTGATATTTATGGATGAAATCTCAAACATGCCAATGAATTTCAACCACAAATTGGTCTTCAAAGTACAATAATTGTGGAAAAAAACAGTAAAAGCATGCAAGATTCGTTCAAATACAGGGACCAAAATTGTAATTTTTTGCCCACCGCGGGCCTATCGTGGACAACCTCCGCGGGGAAGGACCAAAAGTGTCACCGCGACCATAGTTGGGGGGCTCCGCGTGACACTTTGGCCCAACAGGGGTGCCACGTAGGCCCTAGCCCGCGATAGCGGGGCCCTTCGCGGAAAAAAATGGGTATTTTGGTAAAATCAGAGAGAAAATGGGTATTTTGATAAGTCAAAGTCAAATTTTGGGTATTTTAATTAATTTTCCAAATTACAATTAAATATCCTTACTAATTCCACATAGTTTATTAATCAAAAAATTATTATAAAATAAAATATGTAGTTTACTAATTAAAAAATTATTATAAAATCAAATAACAAATTTAAATAAAATATTTTAATTTAATTTATAATTATGCAATAAAGAGTTTATTTTTTAATGTTTCGTATAGTTTTAATCTATTCACATATATTTAACTTATTAATAAAAATAAAAGATAATATCAAAAATAACATTTATAGTAAATGTTGAAACATTAATTTAATCACATAATATTTATTAAATGTTAAAACATTAAATTAAAATATACATAATGAGAGAATTTGGTGCATCATTATTCGAAATATACACTACTAGAAAATCTGAAAATTCCGACCAAATATTACCGACGGACTCCATTCGTCGGAAATTACCGACAAAACATCGACAGATTATCGACGGATCCCATTTAAAAAAATAAAAAAAATATCCGTCAGAAATCCGTCGGAAATTTTGCTTGTTTAGAACAAAATTTCTAAATCGTTTTCTACGGTTCTTGTGTATCTGGAGGGCAACTTACGATCCTTCTGATGTGGACATTCTGTATTCTGATGGTATTTCATCTTCTAGCGGGGATACATCAATGGAGTTCTTGTTCTCCTTTTCAGCTTCGATCTCTGTGATCTATTGGAACTAAGCACATAGGGAACATCGATATTAGTTCTCACAACTGTACAATGCAAATCTGTATATCAGTGTATAATATCTCTAAAGAAAGTAGATTGGTTTATAGGATTAGTGAATAAATTTAATTACTTTTTAAAAAAGAATTCAAATTTTACCGACGGATTAGTGACGGATTTTCCGTCGGTAATTAATTTTAATTTTTTAAAATTTTTTTTGGCCGTCGGTAATGGGTTCTATCGGTAAACCTTTTTGGGTAATCCGTCGCTAATTGTGTCTGTCGGTAATCACCGTGACTACCGACGGATTTTAGCAATTACCGATGGATTGCCAACGGAATGAGCCGTCGGAAATTATTCTTTATTTTTTGTAGTGATAGAAACCAAAGAACAAACGTGAATTCAAAAAATAACTATTAAGTTGATGAAAATGAATCTTCATAATAATGGTTGAGCCGTAAATGAGATTGTAGGAAGATCAATTTCAATAACTTTTAAACGAATAATAATGTAATTTTATTTGTGTTAATTTTATACTTTTATTGTATGTAAATTAATATTTTTACTATTTTACATTCATTAATATATTAGTGTTAAATCTATGAAAAATAAAATATAATATTAAATTTATACTTTAATAAATATAGCAACAAAATTATATAATTATTTAACTTAGATGATTACATGAAAATCACATGGAAATTTATAAAACTTCAAATACTTATTTTTTGACGTATCCACTTCTATTAATTATATATTATATTCGTTTTTGATTTGATTTGAACTGTTTAAATTAATCTAATATTTAATCTGTACCGTTTAAATTCATTTTATATCAACAACCGGCCCACTTCTTCCTTTAACCACGTTCAAGAAACTCTTTGAGCATCTCCAACAACTTCTTTAAAATAGAAAAAACAACATTTTGTTCTTTAAAATGCTCCAACATCTTCTCTATCCCATTCTCTAAAATAGAGAACCATGGAAAAAATCCTCCCAATATAGAGAATTCTCTATATCTCCAAAAAGATGAGAGATAAATATTAGAGCATCTCCAACAGCTTCCCCATTTTGGAGAAAATGAAGAATATAGGGATTTTGAGGTATATTTTTGCTCCAACAACTTCCCCAAAACTATCCCCAAAATGGAGAAAGTAGAAGAGAGAAGAAGTTTTTATCCAAATATGAGAGATAACCCAAAAAATGATTAATAGGTGAAAGCACCAATAGAAATCTTTGAAAGAACATATTTGGAGAGAGAAATAATATTTTAATAGATGAATGAAATATTTTAATATTATAATCAATGTTTGTTTCTTCAAAAAGGGGAATCTGTTAGAGTTGAATGTAATTTTTTTTAGAGATTTAGACTTTTGGTTCTCCATTTTGGAGAAATTTTGGGGAAGCAATTGGAGATACTCTTATTTTAATGATTTCCCCAAAAAGATGAGAGAAAAATATTATTTTAATGATTCCCACAAAAAAGATGAGAGATAAATATTATTTTAAAGATGAGAGAGAAATATATTGAATATTTTCATAACATAAGTAACGATGAAGCTGTTGGAGGTGAAAGAAATATTTTTTTAGCGATTTTCAATTTTCATTCTCTATTTTAGAGAAAATATAGATAAGCTGTTGGAGATGCTGTTAATAACTCCCACGCAGCCCAGTACCCACGATCGACCCCTGTTTCGGCATGTTCTTCCTACCAACGTTTCCCTATTTAAAAACCACGATCATCTTCAAAAATCAAAACTTGAAATCAAAATCAAAACTCGACGTGCACTTTGGCAAGAAGGGGATTGTTCTGCTTGAGGATGATAAGGCGGTAGAGCTAGAGAGCTAGAAGAAGAAAATGAATTTCTCGATGATTCAATAGAGACCCAGGTTTCATCTGATTTATTCGCTTCATTTTTTTGTGTTGTTCTTTATCCACCCGCTTCTCTCCTCTCAAAACACGAATCTCACTGGTATATTCACGCTTTCTGCCTCTCTGATGATTCCCCTCGGTTGATTCCTCTTCTGTTCTTCTCAAAACTCAGAAGGTCTCGATCCCTGATTTGATTGCACTTCCCCAAGAGACTAACCGAATTTTAGTCTTTAGGTAAAACTCATTTCGATTATTTTTTTAATTACATCAACAAATACAATGGTTATTGATTCAAGAATGATATTGTTAGGAAAATGTGGTTCTGAATTTGTAATTTTGTTTGGAACTGCTTTTATTAAGGATTAATAGAAACCAAACAGTCAAATCTCTTGGATCTGTTACAGGTAATTGCCCACACACACCTATAGATTTATATTTTGCTTAATTATTTGATATTTTAGAACTTTGTGTGTGTGTCGGTGTTGTTAATTCTACAAGGAGCATGTAAAGGATATGCGTGGGACAGATGAGTATTGATCGACCGTGCTTTCTGTTTTATGCTACACCTTCTGACCTTTGAAGATTTCTCATTTGGCTTATGTTTTTAAAGTACCCTTTTATTTTATAGGCCATATATGTAGAACTCGACATGACAGAGTCGAAGAGATGCTTGGATGAGATGAAAGCAAAAATGCAATCAGGCATTAGTGTCTCTCCTTATTATGTCAAAGTTCACTCCAACTGAGATCCCAGATCTAATCAAGTAACAATGATAAACTCAAGAGATCTTCATTAGAATAGAGAAAGAATACAAGATTGTGAATGAGATCTACTTTCTCTCTCTAAACTCTCTCTCTAGGAAGTCATCCCTCTCTTACAATTATGAATCACACGTATGAATCTCTTCCACAATTACATATATTACAAACTTCCTATTTATACACTTTGACTAACTCACTTAATACCTTGACTTTGACCCTTTAACACCCTTACTTTGACTTTTGACTATTGCATTTGACTCTTACAAATAATACAATTACATATTAAATCTTGAATACATTTTATGCACTAACAATCCCCCCCTATGGATTCAAGATTTAAAAAATTGATGACGATAGTATTCAGCTCTTTGTATCTTCAGATCTTCAACACTTTAGCTCTTTGAATAATCTTCCTCTTTGCTTTGAAGGAAGATCAGTCTTTGAAAAATAACTCTAAAGAATCTTCGAATAAGCGTTGTCTTCAGAAATCCAATCTGACTGCTTTAGTCTTTAACTGGATCTTCAAAACTAAATAATCATCAAAGTCTCGAATCACAAACTTCACATCTTTGCGGTGTTGGTCAAAGTGTTCAAACAAAAACTTCATCTTCTTGAATCTTCACATCACTGATCATTGAATCGTTGTAGCACACATCTTTGCATCTTTGAGCTTTGAAATATATCTTCGGTCTTTGAACATGAAATGGCTTTTGAGCTTTAACGGGATTTTGAGCTTTTCGAATATCTTTAACTGCGTATCTTCATCTCTTGAACAATGAACAATCTTTGAACTTTGAACATTTGTCAAAGCATCTCGAAACATCTTGAAACATCTTGAACTTCTTGACTTTAACAAAATTCTCCTTATTTTGAAATTGAAACTTTCCTAGTTTCTCCCCTTTTTGATGATTGTGAGCATCATGATCATCAAAATCCTTTTCAATTTCAACAGTCTTTGAATATACCATTAACAATCTCCTTCTTTTGATCTGAATATCCGTCAATTCCAAAAATATTTATCCGAATCTTTTCAAATTCAGACAAAATAAAGTGGTAACCCTGAAACAACGAATGAATCAGTTATAATGCCTGTAAGTTGCACGGAGCCACTTAGTACAACGAATGCACGTTGGAAAGGAGCTTTTTGATGTTTACTCCTCCAGGGCTTCCATTCAATCATCGAAAAACACAAAGGAAATTCTATGAACGTTATGACAAGAAAACATATTCCTTGTGTGTACGTGCTTGTGTAGAAATGATTGAAGCAACTTATGCTTGAAAATTAGGCTCAAATTGTGTAAACTGTTGAGACAGCAACAAGTTTTCCACGGACTCAATATGCATGAATGAAGAGTGAAGGTGGGGCAAACTTCCTTCTTTTTCAATATCCAGACCTTCCGAGTGAAGATCATATAGATGATATGCTGCGTCCCCAAGAAATATGAAACATTTCTTTGTTAAGAAAGAAATGAGTAGCTAGTGGGGTTAAATTCAAGAGTTGGCATGGGCTAGTTGCCTATTTCAATGATGGTCACGAAAGAATGTGAACCAATCAGTAATGTGGCTGCCCGGCTCAGAAAGTGGATAGTCCAGAGTTCTCTTATTCTTTTAACTCTGTTCTCTCACCCTCTTTCTGTTTTTAATCCGCTCACTTCTAACCAAACTCTCATTTACATTTTACCTCAGCTCAATGAGATACTCAACCGTATGAGTAATCTCCCCCACTCTTTGATTTCGACCCCTCACCCCTCAATCACTCAAGGATAACTTCTTGGGTAGGAAACACTGGTTAACGTGGATCCATAGAAGTTCTTTAAAATCTCACACTGATTCCCATGAAATTTTATCCTAAAATGATGTGTTGTTCAACAGTTTATTTTGAACAATTAAGAATATCGGCATTTGATTAACATTGCCATCAGAATGTATGCTCTTCAATAATATCATGAAGATTTGAGCATTTGATCTTTGAAGATTTCTCAAAACAAGGATATTGAAAGAATGAAATGAATTCGAAAGACTTGTTTGAGAATCTGATAATGTATCAATCAGATCAAATATGAATGATAATCATGAAAGATAATCATGTAAGGTTTAGGGTATCAAAGAATTGAAATTTTGTTTATATGAACAAATATAAACAATATTTGAATGAAACGTTTAAGTTCTTACGCTGAAATGAATATGATGCTCAACAAAATTTGAAATCAAACAGAGTATTACCATCGAAAAGTTGTTTCGTTTTGAGACATGGTAATAACAAAGTCAATATGAAGCTGAACCGATGTGTATGAATACTTGAAAGTATAGAAAAGATAATACACAAGTATTAATCTTTGGAAACACACGGTCAGAAATGATGTAACGACAATCCAAGATCTAAATATGTATATATATATATATATATATATATATAGGAAAAACATTTAAAATCACACTTCCAAATTCATAAAATCTGTTTGAGAATCGAGAAGTGGTTTGAACATTTAAGAAAACGTTTTTCATGCTTGAAAGTCGTTCTTCTTTCAAACAATCTCAGATTAAGTTCAGAATATACGTACAGTTAAATGTTTAAGCTCCCCCTCAAATCATGATAGACTGATTTACAATCAGATAAGCTCCCCCTCAAAAACTGCAAAAGATCTTAACGAAACAAGATTAGTAGATGAAACAATCAAAGTATAAAACAATGAAGTACGAGTTCTAAACTGATGTGTTTAGAAGTCAAACTCGTTGAAGTACGGGTCCTAAACTGATATGTTTAGAAGCCATTGTCTCTTTTATGCTCGGGTTCTAAACTGATGTGTTTAGAAACCATTGTTTCTTTTGCTCCCCCTTAATGGTACATATACTCTTCAAAAATTTGCACTGCTTCTCTTCTGTTTTCAGTCATGTGTGTGATATATATGTAACATTCAGCACAACACATGATGAACCTGCAAAACAGATTAAGCAGATTTTGGTACCCAATGGGACTTGGGTCCTAGTGTGTTAGGTGTAGATCTCTTTGAAGGAATACTGTAAGTACCGTACCAAAAAGAAGTATAATCTTTATGCACAAAATCATTTGATCCACAGTAAGAACAACAAATTTTCTTATGTGCCAACCTAATCAGATGATTTGCAGAATGAATAGGATTAGGTTTAGTAGAAGAAAATTTACCTTTCGGAGTGTTGTTCTTCTTGGCATTTGATGTGGAAGCAGATGATTTTGGTACATCATTCTTTGAAGGTGTTGTACCTTTAACTCTCCATTCCATCTTCACAGGCTTGTAGATAGGTGTATTTGAACCAACAGAAGATTTAGAATTAGAACCTTTAGAACTTTGAATAGGAGTTGTCTTTGACTTGTTACCCTTCTTTCTTTTCTCTAAAGGTGGTGTCTTTGTGTTTGAACACTCACCTTTAGAAAAAGTACTTGAATGTTTTTCATTTGTAAAGATAAAATCAGAATGGTCCGGAAGCTTCTTTGAGAAATCAAATACACAAGCTTTTCCTTTTTCATTTACTATTGGTTTTGACTTGGTTTCGAAACCTTGGTCATTAGGTTCAAAGTCACAATCTGAATCAGAATCGGCGTTGTGAACTTCAAAATCCTTGGAGGACTCAGGTGTATTCCAACTTTTGAAAGTGTTTTCTTTTCATTCTTTTGATAATTCCTTTTCTAACTCATCCACTTCTTGAGAAAGCTCAGTTATTCTTATTTCATAAGAATTTTTCTCATTTTCAAAGCTTACTTTCTCAAACTCAAACTGTGCTCTTTCAAGATTGAAAGAATCTTCAAAATCAGACATTATATTAGGCTTTCTTTCTTTCAAAGATTTTTCTAATGTCATCACTTTTTGAGAAAGCTCACAGTTCTGTTCTTTAAGAAAGTTTATTTCTTCAAGATTGAACTAGTTTTTCAAAGCAAATTATTTTCTTTCGTTTTCTAACACAATCTCTAATTCAGCTTTTGTCTTTAACAAATCAGTCAACTTCTTTTCAAATGAATTGATTTGGCTCACAAAGTTGACTTTCTCATTTTCCAAATTGGTATGCTCAGAAAGAAGAATATTCTCAAGATCTACCACTTTCTTTGACAGTTTGATACATTTTTGATCAATCTTTTGTTATGAATCAAAGATACTCTTTGTTGATTCAGAAAACTTTTTGATCAAGCCATGTTCAATCTTAATAGTTTCCTTTTTCACCTCATCATTGAAACTAGAAGATATTTCCTTAAAAGTAGTTGAGAAAATAGTTGAAAGGAGATCATTTTCATAATCATTTTTGATCCTTTGTTCTGCAAGGGAGATCTTAAGTTCAACAATTTTCCCTTCAAGAACTAATGTAGGAACATATTTGTTTGTTTCAACGACTTGATTGTTAGTAATTGGCTTTGTAGCATTTATTTCAAAATAATTGTTTGGAAGTGGTTTATCTAGATTGTTGAGAATCTTCAACGTCTCATTAGTATAGCAAAATGGAAGTTGGATATGAGTTGTTAAAGCCCTTTTTCTATGTTCCTCTCTTTGTGTTTCGTTTTCATCAGTCCAATGAATTTCAAAATCGGGCCAATATCGTGCGTACCTTAAACATTCGAAATTATATACTGTTGGTACTGCAGCGATAGCTTTGGCTCCATATTTTGGACATTCGTAACCAAGTCCCCAATATTTATTGACATTGTTTACATGTCTTGGCTTGTTCATGAAAATTGTTTGAGAAGATTGATCTCTCAAATACAACTTCTTTTCCAAACTTTCAATTTTGTTTAAAAATTCTGAATTCTTTTCTGAAAGTTTTGTCAAAGATAATTCACTTTCTTTATTCTTTGATTCTAAATCTTTGATTTGTTTGTTCAATTCAGATAATTGAGAATCAAGAATTGACTTTTCCTCTTCAAACTTTTCTTGAAAACCTTTTGCCTTTTGTTCATCACTAACTTTTGAGTTGAACTCAAGTTCTTCAACCTTTCTTTCTAAAGCTTTGATTTTGTCTCGTGTACGAACAGGTAATTGCATAAGGCAATACACCTCGTCTTCTGAATCAAAATAAGGCATTGTTACCTGAAAAGATTAAAAATGATCGTTATCAGATACTTCGTGAGAAGTAGAATTATGCACACACGATAATCAGAAAAAAATCGATTAAAGTCAGAAAAATTTTCAAAATTAAAAATCTGAATAACAAATTATAAAATTTGTCGTTCAAAATTTAATTCCGAAAAATTAATGAGGAATACTGGACTTTAAATCGGCATACCTGCAAAAGATAAGAAAAATATATCAATTTCGAGCAAAAGCAGGTAAAAATTGACAAAATATGAAACTAAAACGAAAAATAAGGACTAAAAGTGTAAAATACTAAGACTTATAAAAGACAAAGTCTAAAATGACAAAAATCTAAAAATTAAGACTCAAAGGACAAAAAATGACAAAAATCTAAAATATAAAAGTCTAGGGACTAAAATTTACTCAAAGTAAAACAAAACTACCGAGGTTAAAAATGAAAAAATCCTAAACTTAAAACTACAAGGACCAAATCTGTCAAAACCTAATCTTAACTACAAATTAACGGAAAAACTAACAGAAGGACTAAAAATGTTAGAAAATCTAACAGAAAAACTATAGGGGCTGGAACTGACAAAACCTCAAAGTATCAACGTTGGTACTGTTCATCATCTGTGAAAAATGACGAACTGCAGGTTTTCAGATTCATTTTTCTTGACCAAAACTCAACCAAAATCAGTGATTTTTCTTGCAATGCGATCCTTAAACGAATACAAATCAAATGAAATCAAAATTATTTGATCATGCAACTAAGAACAAACGTGGGCAAAGCTTTAACAAACACCGACGTGGGTGACGTTTTTCCGGCGAAGGTTTGTCTGACTATCAGATCTGTCCGACAAGAGAGTTGTACGAGTACAGGTTTGTACGACAAGACTCGAAGTTCTGTGCGACTAGGAATACTGTACGACTAAAAAATGTCCGACTAGAAAAATTCAACGGTGTCCGACTAAAATTTGTAAGTATCGTACGAGAGTTGTACGACTAAAAGATCTATGCGACTAGCAGAGTTGTACGACAGTTATGGAGAACAAGTCGGACGATATGTGTGCGACAGTTATGAACGTCCGAGAGTTATGAACTCCGACGAGATTTCCAGAAACCGGCGAGTTCGATTTTTCCGGCGAATTATTTCAACACCTCTAAACCACTCAAAACTCATCGAATTTCAATTCTGGAAGTTGTTGTATGCTGGAAATTTGAAAACGAAACAATCAGTAATGATTATATCGATCAAAACATAACAACATTAGAGATCGATCATCAACAAACAATAACCTCTCGAAGAACACCAAAAACCAAACCTTCGACCTGCAACTTTCTAAAACCCACTGAAATGATAATGTTTTTCAGATCTAAAACTTGTAATTTTATTGAAAACAATAACAAAACAGATCTGTGATAACAAAATAGATCAAATCACATTTACACATGGAAATCAATCATCATTTTCAAATAACCATGTGATGAACATCACTGTTGATTTAAAAAAAAAAAATTCTAAATATCAATTTGTTGTTTAAAAATCAAAATATTTGATTTAAAAACGTTCTAAACAACAAATTATAGCAGTTTATGAACATGATTCAATCAGAAACACAAACGAATTCCAAATTCTTGAAGTTTTTCAAGAAAAATCTCAAGAACTCATCAATTTCTTCAAAAATTGACAAAAAAATCTTCAATTTTTGCATAATCTGATCTGATCTAGCTCTGATACCACTTGAGATCCCAGATCTAATCAAGTAACAATGATAAACTCAAGAGATCTTCATTAGAATAGAGAAAGAATACAAGATTGTGAATGAGATCTACTTTCTCTCTCTAAACTCTCTCTCTAAGAAGTCATCCCTCTCTTACAATTATGAATCACACGTATGAATCTCTTCCACAATTACATCTATTACAAACTTCCTATTTATACACTTTGACTAACTCACTTAATACCTTGACTTTGACCCTTTAACACCCTTACTTTGATTTTTGACTATTGCATTTGACTCTTACAAATAATACAATTACATATTAAATCTTGAATACATTTTATGCACCAACACCAACCATATAGTAGCAATCCGGTGAGACATTCACAAGAGAAGGTGTTGCAGCCTCATAGGAGTTCGACACATCTATATCCACCTGAAAGTTATAAAAATTTTAGTCATTCAACTTCAGGTAAAGAGGCAATAAAATTCAATGCAATGGTTTCAGGTAAAGAGGAAGTAAAATTATCTAAATTTTAGATCTTGGACAGAAAGAAGTTGCAAATCGTTATTGACTTCAAGGTGTGATATCTTTTCGTTTCTTCAAATATCTCCGAGTTAATACTATTTTTGTGTTGATGGGCAATGTTGTTTTTTGGTTAGTTGTTTGGGTATTTAAGTGGTCAAAAGTCGTGTGTTTCGAAAGTTTTTTTGCATTGAGACCTCAACGTATATAGAGATATTGTGAATATGCAAATATGTACAAATTTTTGCTCACTGATCTCATTACTTGTATACATTTTATATTTTGATAGGAGCTTTATATTTTGTTCTTGAGAATACGTTGGTTTTTTAAGTACTTATGGAAGAAAAAGTTGAGCTGCTTTGTAAAACACTTTGAATGTGATTTGTAATAAATTAGAAAGGTTTTTGGGCATTCTTCTATTCCATGAACTTGATTATAAAGTTGAACTTAATCAAACTAATGTTAAACCTTCCATGTTTTCATAGTCTTGGGATGAAGAGGATGAACACAGTTACATATTTATGCCCTATGGTGTTTATGTTTTCCATGGCAGTGATATTTTGGATTTCAACGACAACAAATTTTATTTTTGTATTCTTATAATGTTCATTGGTTATTAGGAGTTTAGACGATTGCACTTAGATATTGGGGTTTATATTTTGGCATGGGATCATGTGAGAAGTGTCATTTTTGGTGAGTAGTGTGAGAAGTACTTTTAAACCGTTGATCACTTTTAATCAAATACCCTCCCATGAATTGTGTCTTAAAAGGGAATTGATCCGGTGTGAAACAACCCTTGTTTCTGCCTCTAAACCGAGACCCAACGAAGGGTGTTACGAACCGAGTCTCAACCATTTATATAAAATTAAAATAAGACATATTAAAAAAATGCGGAAGCAAAACATAGTTTATGTTAAACAAAACACTACATGATGGATCATAGATACAAAGTATTCTAATAACCCATACTAAGCTAAGTTATAAAGAAAACTAAATTATACCAACCCCAAAACAACTCACGATTAGACCACGAAATGAAGCTTTCGATAATTCCTTCGAGACTTCCTTTTTTCCTCTACTTGTCCACAACTGAGATACATATTTATAACATTTAAGCCATTGATTGACTTGTGATTACAAATCTCATTTTAATGCACAAAATATTTATAAAATCTTTTCATGGCATCAAATAAGCTATTGTATAATGTATATGCATATAAAACATTTAAACATTTAAGATTCCATATTTCATTTCTCCCAGTGGGTGTCGCCCCTTTTCGGCTTTTATTCGAAACCCCTCGTCAAGGATCCGGGACCGTTTCTAGGACCCCTAACCGCGGTTATAACGTCTTGGTGATTCTCATTCCACCGGTGACCATATTTATTCTTCTATCATGCGTTTTAAAAAGACATATTACATGTTATACATAGCTATGCCATTAAATGTTGTCCATATTGTTTATACTAACCAAATATGAACAAAAGTTCATGAAAACATATACAAAAATATGTATCTCAGTTTTGGGAATCAAACCAAAAGAAAAGATAAGTAATCAGCTTAGCTTGCTAATCTTCTCTTTCTTCCTTAATCTTGCTTGCTAATCTTCTCTCTCCCTTACAAAATATGGAATTCTATGTGTGTGTGAGAGTGTTTTATGCTGGAAGTTGGAACAAAAGGAGAGAAATAACAAGGATAGGCTTCCTATTTATACCCAAGGTTGAGGAGCTCGGGACTAGGTTAGTCACTAGTTGATGTGGCTTCCTCCCATGCACCATATGCCACCTTATAACACCTCAAGCTGCCACTAACAACCCCTTTTTCGACCCATTTTCTTTTGTCTTTAGTGCATAAATTTACCTTATTTTCAGCCCCTTATATATATAATACTTAATAAATCATTTATTTATTTATTCTTATTAATATCGAGCAACTCCTTTTTTCTGTTTTGTTAAAATTTCAGCAGAAAATTTCCTTTTCTGGTTTACTAGTTAAAACAGGCTGTTACACGGTGCGTCTCGGTGCATCTCATCCTAATGTTCATCCATTTCTCATCGAATAGTTGGTAACCATTTCTCACCAAATTTGGCACTTCTAACCGGAACTCAAACCTTATATTTTGCACTAACGTGAGTGATTTTTTGTTAGTTTCCACCAATTAAAGAGTTGTTGTATACTTGTATTGCTTCCTCACAAGTAGATTGTCGGTAGAAATGAAATGCCAAATATAATAGTTTGAAATGATAATCATTCAAAGATTTCATTTAAACTTTGAAACCTGCTCCAGTGGAGTTTCTTTGTTATGAACCTTACAATTTGTCCCATGAACTCATTCTACAATAGGTGGTAAAGCTAAAAGCTTTCTTTAAATCCAGATTTTTTGAAAGTATGAATTCCAGTAAGGACAAGCATATGTCATTAGGTATAAAAACAGAGGTTAGTGAATCAACACGTGTGGGTCTCTGTTATATCCTCCTTGGTGGCATATTGTTAGTTACGCTGTCTTTATAAACTTCTTTTAAAATAAAATCAAGACATTTTTGTTCGTGGATATTTCTATTTTTGAAATTCGATTGGATTTTAGGCAATAAACCATGGAATTGACGGTTCATTTTTGGAGAAAGTTCGCGAAATCGCTAGACTCTTCTTCAGATCATCGGCGGAGGATGTGGATCCCAGATAAGTGCATAAACAATTAACAATCAAGTAGAATTAGAGAATTGAATGTAAATCGGCTTTCTTTGATTGAATTGGATTAAACCAGAGAGAATACAATTGACCGTATGTGATTAGAATGATTCAACCCTAATACTAGGATTAACAAAACAATTTATACCCTTTAGGGTATTTACATTTCAAGCCCCTCAACTTTAAGACAATACAAAATAAACCCTAATAATCTCCCCCTTTGGCTTAAAGTTGTCGAAGATGCCAATCTAGAACGTATCGTCTTCTGATCGCGAATGAGATCTCGAATCCTCTTAAGTCGCATCTGTACTGGATCCTTTCGGCTAACAGCTCCAACGCTTCATTGATCAGTCTTCGGTACTTCGGCTATAAAGGCTTTGTCCCTTTATCATCTCGAACAAGTTGAACACGAAGTTTGTTTAGAAGTAACATCAAGGTACCATCACAGTATCTGGCAATCTGACTGAATCTCATAAATCGCATTTCACCATTATCGTTCAGATAAGTCATGCCGAATTCTGGTCTTTCAAGCAATGTATCCTCAGGTACATTTTCGATGTTCGGAAGGCTCTGATCTGGCTTGAGCCGGTTGATCTTCTGTTGGTTGTTCTCGATTCCCATATGAAAGTCTTCGACGTAAGATAGCGTTATTGCACTTTTTATGTAACACTTGATGGCTTCTAGTGCTCCGAGGACTTCCTTAGGGTGTATGGTTCTGGTCTTCATATCTCTGAGTAAAAACTAGAGGTCTGGAAGTTCAAGGTTTTCAAAGTCTGCTTCGAAGAACTCCCAGTCTATACCATCATCTGTAAGTACTTTGAAGGTCGGATACAATACTTTGGGTAGCCGGTTGGATTGGATCTCTTTCACAGTTCTGATCCTGTACTTTGTTCATACTAAGCTGGTCGCTTTGGATTTGGACTTTCACATGTTGACGTATTCAGTCTGCTTCAGTTTATCTGTCATTGACTCTATACCGTACATGGTAGATGGTTTGTATGGACGTATCCAGTGGGCGTATATCTTCCTTTGAGATTCTTCCAAAAATAGGGTGAAGATCATGACCCTTTCCCATTTCAAAGGTGGATCCGGTTGAGCATTGGAGGTTTCAAACGACGGAGGTTCCGATTGAGATCGGTTGGATTCCTCTTTGGTGTAAGTTCGTAATGGGATAGGTGTTACGGGCAGTTTTGATGTCAGGTCATCTTTGAAAGCTTGATCGAGTAGGCTGTCAGAGTCTACCTATTGTAGAAATTCATCATCATCAAAGGTGCACAAGTTGTCTACTTCGGAATGTATGGCAATTAAGGATTGTTCAGTCAATTCTCATTCTACCTCTGTATTTGCCTCTAACTCAGTGTCAATTATCGCCCAAGCGTCCACTTCATCAGATGTCCACCTGTCACACTCCTCGGGCTTTTCAACCGTTGGGATGACAGGAACAGAGCAAGGTGATAGTATTCAGTTTGATCTTCTGTCTATACAGATTTTGCTTCTGGGAATGCTTTTTCTGCTTCGATTATCGTAGTTTTATTGTTTGTTTCTGTTTGTTTTTCAGAAGTACCTGTACCCGTTTCCGTTGTTTCAACCGTAACTGATTCTAGTTCGGTGACCAACGTTGTCTCTGGCTCGGCGGTCCTCATTCTTTTCTCCCCCTCATGGTGATCTGGATCCTCCGAATCATCATGTTTCCGTTTAACACTCGGAGTCTGACCTTTGCATGTCGTTTCGAGGTTTGCAGCTCGTTCGGAAAGCGTAGCTAGAGCTTGCTGCACAATCTGAAGAGTTGTAGTGATTTGATCAAGTCGGGTGTGTATTTGGGCTTGTTGATCGGTTTGGGGTTGGGTGTTTAGTGGCTGTGAGGGTGTGGGTTGAAGTCGAGAAGCCTTACAAGGTCGGCTTCAGTAGACGTATTGATGTTCGCCCGGGACATTAGTTTGTCTAATAGAAGTGCTTTCAGGGCATCGATACTGAGGTTTTGCGGGTTTGGGTGAGATTGAGGTGGTGGAGGTGGTGTTTGGGTTTCAGGCTCGGTCATAACGCCTTTTCCTTTAACCAAACTTTTGAGCATTGCCATCTCCTCTTCATTTGTTTCGCCAAACTTGCTTAGACAACCTTTAAGACGCCGTCCAGATATTCCTTGGAAACAAATTCTGGCAAAATAACTCCTGGGTCACTTAGACTTCCAGTTGTAGTAACCAATGTTGAGTCAACAACGGTACTGCCTACGTTCACAGCTGGCGGGATGTTGACCATGGTAGGACTTCCACCCAATCCTTGTAATCCACTTTGAAGTGAAGTTACTATGGGTGTTCCGATCGGGTCACGAAGAATCCCGATATTATCCGAATTTTGTGGTTGTGTCCTAGCCAAAGAAAGTATATCAGTAAGTGGCTCTAGAGTCAATGTTGCATACAAAGAAGTCGAGGACAGGGGAGGTTACCCTCTTATTTCAATACTGGAGCTCTCCAAGTGAGAGACCGATAGATGTTTTGCTGAGTCCCCGTGAGAAATTGAAACAAATACCTGTTGAGAGGTGTCTGAGTGGCTAGGGAGTATGCAATTGCGTAGCTTGCTCCACGACGTCTTCTTCAATATTATGTCCCAACGGATGAGACAGAATAGCAGATGTGGCTACCTGGGCGACACTTGGTTGGGGAAGGCTGACTGTAGGTTGTCTCCTTGTATCACTATATCTCTCATGGTTTTTTTCGATCTCCATTCTCTCCCTCTCACATTTTGTTCATTTTTGACTATTTCTCCCTCCGCTCCCCTTATGTCTCCAGTATTAGGCATAGGTTCAGAGGTGGTAGAGGGTGTGGTAGAGGTGGATGGAGTGTCATCGGTTGTTGAGGGACTTCGTCCAATGCGAGAAGGAATGCGTTGAAGACGAAATTGTCGGTCGTCATCGAAGTCGGTACTTTCTGAGGAGGAGGATGGTTGGATGAGAGGTGTGGTTGATACGGTGTCTTCCGCATCTTCATCTCTCAGCAGGAGAGGATTGTTGACTATCGAAACCTCGTGTAATGAGGACGCAGGCACGGTAGTCTGGATGCGGGTAGGGCGACTTGTCGAGGTTATGTTGGTGCGGGTAGGTGTAGGTTGAGGTCGTCATCTTGTGCTAGCTTGCTAATCTACAGCACCGCCTGCTCCAGTTCCCCTTCCTGTATTTTCTCTCTGCGCACCCCGTCCGGGAGCCCCAGCTATCCGGACTCTACCTCCACGAGTTTGAGGACCCTCACGTCTCTCAGATCGCGCTCCCTGGGAAGGTCCCTCTAGTTCTGGCTGGACAATAGGAGTGGCTAAGTTCAACACTCTCCTATACTCTATCACACTCGGTGCTGTTGGACTTGCATAGGCTAGCAGAGCATCGAATAATCTCATTGGTGGGGTTCGTGAGGGATTGCATATAACGAGGTAGTGAAGGCAAAACGGTGGACATACCTCTTGTATCGATCGGTCTGGAATGGCGGGGTTATGGTGCTCATGAATGGTATGGATGTTCTTCGCCTCCTGCCTTCATTGTCGCGAACGTTCTGGACAAGATCGTTCCACATAAGGGCCGCGTAATTGATGTGTCGATTGAAGGAGACTCCTGGAAGAAGCGCAGAAAGTTACCGCTGCACTGATCGATGCCTTTCCACTTCGAGGATAAACACCGATGGATAATGGTAAAGAGTGTATACCACATTGGTGTCAGATATTTCCGGTCAAATGCAGATGGGCTATTCAGTGCGTTGTTGTAGCCCAAAGATCTAACGTCCGCACACAAGATGTCATCATTGATGTGTTGATCAAATTTTGTACGTCCGTTGGCAGTGGCGGCGGGAAGTTGAAGCAGTTGACGGAAGCTCTCGGATGTGATGACAAACGGAAAATTGTGGAGTCGAGCTTCGATTCTTTGGCCCTCTTCAGTGGTGACCACGCGGATTGTGTGCCACACTTTTTGTAAGTACAGGATTGGAACTTCGGCGGTGTCGGTTAGAGCGTGGTGCAACGGATGACCTTCGAGTATGTCAACCACCACCCGATGCTGGTAGCGAAATGCCGGGGCATCCAAGTGGTAGTTGTTTCCTTCAATTTACAGTCGGTTATCGGGATGGACGAGGGCGTCGTCAGCATCTTGATCTGGGTTCTCGGCACCATGGTTTGGTGATCGTAGTTGTTCGTCCGCCATTTGTGTACCTGAATAGCAAAGTGTTAGTACATCACCGAACATGTAAAATATGTCAATGTACCTGTGGCAATTTTGATCGTGAAATCATGGAAAGGACGATTAACGAACTTAAACAGGCCGGGAAAGGTAACAGGAAGACCATGGAAAGGACGATTAACGAACTTAAACAGACCAATAGGGTATCCGGATAGGTAGGTATCCGGATTGGGTGACCAGATGAAGTGAAAGTGGTTAAAGTGTTCGGTAAGTTGGTCCATTCAGAGAGAGAAAGTGACCGGATACAAGGATCCAGAAAGTTTGGTGTCCGGATGTGTTCCGAATAGTCATAAGTTACCGGATGGTTTGAAAGTTTTCGGATGGTCGATGTTTCCAGATATGGTCGATTCGATCAAATGAGGGTTTCCCGCTAATTTCGATCCGATTCCAAATCACCAAAACACAAGCTATAATCAATTTTGAAGCATCACTTGAACAAAATGTACTCCGCTCGAACCGAAGTAAGGCAAATAACACCCCGATCGACCCTGAAGTCGAACCGACACTAGGGTCGGTCGAAATCGGTCGATTTTTCGGCCGAAATCGAGTGAGTTGTGCATGCGATACCAGATGAAAATGAAATGAGGACTGAAATCGATAAACATACCTGATCGAGGGAACAAAAACGTGCAAGAAATGTAGTCGATCGGTGCGAGTGAGGATGCGGAGGGTTTAGGAGAGGTTTAAGAGGTAGTTTTCGGAAAAAATGAGGAAAAAGGTGCATCCGGGTATATATAGTCGGGAAGGTGTCCGAGTATATATATGTGGGTGCGGCTTCCTGATACCTCCATGTGACCTAGAAAGTGTGCGGTCCGGAGACTTGTGGCTCAAATAGGTATCCGGATTGATGTTCGGAGAATGTGTCCGGATTGTTTGTCTGGGAGCTAACTTAGAAAATGAGAAAATTAAAGTTTAGCAGATTGTATTTCACAGTCCCCCCTCGAAAATATGAGTACTAAATGGTTTCTAACCCTCACTCCCCTTGACACGTGCACATTTGACAAGATAAACGTGATGTCGCCCCCTAGATTGTGTAGGAAAACTTTAGTTAAAAGAAATGTTGCATGCGAAATTCTTTGACACAAAAAAACTTTTAAGTGAAAGAAAAACCGTGTCACTCCCCCTCAAATTAAAAAACAAGTGAACTTACTCACTTCCACGCGGTGTTGCTCCCCCTGAACACATGATCAAATTATCAATCGTATGGGTATAAAAAAATAGGCAAATAAAGAGAATAAATAAAGGTCACGAAGCTGAAATGCGAAAAAGGAAACAAGCGAAATCTAATAAATTAATACAGGTGTTTAAAATACAATAAAGGCGGTACAAGTAGAATACAAGAATGAAAGAGTGTAGACTTGATCATCAATGGATAAGACAACAGAGGATTAAGTCACAGTCCTACATTATTGTATAGAACTTGTAACGAACTCATGGACAAATCAAACTTTCAGGTTTAATATACCTAGCTTGGACACAAGATAATTAAAGCGTGTTCCGTTCAAGGCTTTGGTAAAAAGGTCTGCTATCTGATGTTCTGTATTAAGAAAGTAGAGTTCGATCGTACCTCGTTCGACGTGATCCTTTATGAAGGGATACCGAACGTCGATGTGTTTCGTCTTGGTATGTTGTACCGGATTGCTGGATATAGCGATTGCGCTCATCGATTCGCAGTAGATGGGGATCTTGGAGTAGGTGAATTCGTAATCTTTGAGCTTAGTGCGCATCCAAATCACCTGCGAGCAGCAACTAGCGACAACTACGTACTTTGCCTCAGTAGTAGAAGTAGACACGCAATTCTGCTTCTTCGAGACCTAGCTGATGAGTCGATCTCCCAGAAACTGCACATGTCTCGATGTACTCTTCCGGTCCAACATGATACCAGCGTGGTCAACATCTGAGTAAGATGTCAACTCAAAACCTATCTCTTTCGGGTACCATAAGCCAAGATCAGCAGTACCTTTTAAGTATCTAAAAATGCATTTAACCGCAATTAAGTGAGACTCTTTTGGTTTTGATTGAAATCTTACACACAAAAATGTTGAGAACATAATATCCGACCTACTTGCCATCAAGTACATCAAAGAACCAATCATTCCGCTGGGATCGGTGTGTAACCTCGTACCAGTAGACATGGGCGTCTTCATTGGTGCTTAATTTTTCAACTGGAATTTCCGAAGAATATCCTAGATGTACTTAGAGTGATTAATGAATATCATGGTCTACAGTTGTTTAACTTTAAGACCAAGGAAAAAATTCATTTGTCCCATCATACTTATTTGAAAACGTTTACCCATTAGGACTGAAAAGTTATCACAATACTGGGCGTTAGGTGACCCAAAAATTATGTCATCGACATAGACTTGTACAAGATTGATATCTTTCTTTTTCTTTTTAATAAATAAAGTTGTGTCTATTTTACCTTTGAAAAATCCAGACTTAGTCAAGAAGGTGGAAAGAGCGTCATACCAGGCTCGTGGTGCTTGCTTGAGACTTTATAAGGCCTTGTTGAGAATGTATACATGGTGAGGTTTAACATCATCCACGAAGCCCTCCAGTTGCGATACGTACACTTCCTCTTTGAGTACGCCGTTGAGGAAAGGAGTCTTCACATCCATCGGGAACACCGTGAAGTTCTTTGGGCGACGTAGGCAAGGAACATCCTTATAGCTTCTATGCGGGAAACCGGTGCGTATGGCTCGTCGTAGTCTATACCTTCTTGTTGTCGATATCCTTTGGCAACGAGTCGCGTCTTGTTCCTCACGACGATTCCGTCTTCATCCTCCTTGTTCTTGAAGACCCACTTCGTGCCGATCACCGTCTTGTTCTTTGGCCGTGGGACTAATCGCCATACTTTGAGGCTCTAAAATTGATTGAGTTCCTCTTGCATAGCAATCACCCAATCGGGATCGCTAAGAGCCTTCGCGACGGTAGTTGGTTCAATCCGGCTCAGGAAGGAAGAAAACAGGCACTCGTTGCCAGACACAACTCTCGTTTGAACAGGTATAGAGGGGTCGCCGATGATCTGATGGACCGGGTGAGCTCGCGTCCACTTGTGAGTATGAGGAAGTGGTTGATAGGTCGACTGTGAAGCATCTGGATCCACATATCCACTTGGGGGAAGGTCTTGAACAACATCAAGTGATGACGACATGCTGGATGGTAGTGCTGGTGTTGGATTCATAAGTAGGTAGATAACCTCCGGGGTAGGTGAAGGTTGGCCCGTGCGAGTAGTAGAGGATGAATCATCAACATCGGGATCTGGTGTAGCAGCAACAACTTCTGGTGTATCCTCATCTTCGAGTGTAGCATCACTTGAGCTCGGAGTAATTTGTGCAGATGCAGAAGTAGATGGAGATGCGGTAGAATCGGACGACATCGAGGGGCCCGTAAGATTTGCGGAGTCCTCGAGTTGTGTAGCTCCAACCCTATTATTTACAATAGCATTCGCATTATCCTGACCAAAGAATTCATCATAAAAATGCTCAAATTGTAAATCCAAATCAGAAATATGTGCGTTTGACGTAGAGGCATGATTTGGATTCACCGGATTTTTTGTAGATCCAGAACGAGTTTGTTCAGAAGCTAACACTCCAGTTAATGCGGGTTCTGAACTGATTTGTTCAGAAGCTAAGTCATCCGCTTCGTCAAAGGTCACGTTTACACTCTCGAGAACGGTCTTGGTTCGCTTGTTGTAGACACAGAACGCTTGAGCTTGAGAAGAGTAGCCGATGAAGACTCCTTCGTCCGCCTTGGGGCTGAATTTACCGAGGTCATCTTTGTCATTCATAACGAAACACGTGCATGCGAAAGCGCGAAAGTACTTGATATTCGGAATGCGGTTGTTGATGATCTCGTACGGCGTCTTGTTGAACCTCTTGTTGATGTTGGAGAGGTTTTGCGTGTAGCAAGTGGTTGCAACTGCCTCGGCCCAAAGAAAGAGCGGTAGCTTTGAATGAGTTAGCATAGTGCGGGTGTCCTCCACAAGGATACGGTTGCGTCTTTCCACGACTCCGTTTTTTTAAGGAGTTCGCACGGCTGAAAAGGTGTGGGTGATACCTAATGAATTCAGGTAGTCATCCAGTGTTCGATTCTTGAACTCTGTACCGTTGTCCGTTCTGATGGTTTGTACTAACTGTTGTAGATTCACTTGCAGACTCTTCAGGTGTGAGATAATCAGCTCCAGGGTCTCATCCTTAGATGGAAGGAAATTCATCCATGTGTGTCTCGAAAAGTCCTCCACCATCACAAGGACATACTTTTTGTGGTTGATACTCTGAACATGCATAGGTCCACATAGATCCATGTGAATGAGTTCTAGGGACCTGGACGTGCCTGAAGCTGCCTTCAGCTTGTGTGACACCCGCTTCATCTTACCCATCTCACATGCTACACAAAGATGTTCTTTCTCAAACTTCAGATCTGACATGCCTTTGACGTGCTCGCCGAGCACCAACTTGTTGATGTTTTTAAAGTTCAGGTGCGAGAGTCGCCATGCCATAACCAGTTTTGTTGAGTTGTGGCTTTGGACATCAGAGAAATGGCTTTGTCCGTTATTAAAGAGGTGGGTTCTATCGTGTAGAGGTTGGTTTTGGGCGTCCCGGCTAGCAGCTCTCTTCCATCTTCAGTGCGAACGTTGCACCTCTTGGCTTTGAAATTCACCTCTAAGTTAGAACTGACCTACACTAAATATCTTGTGACGTAGACCCTCTACATAAGTATAACACCCTGAAAAGTGGAAAGAACAACTAAATAAAATTTTCGATTAAATAACCAAATAAGGATAAAATTCCTTCTACAAACCATTTGTGGAATTACCTTAATATCAAAAACAATATAACTTCGACATTCAAAACCTAAGTCATGCCAAGGCTACCAAAGGTCAGATGTTACTCAACTTAATATCCAGTTGCTATTCCCCAAATGCGGAAGACATCACCAAGCCACTTACTTCTTGAGCACAGAACTAGCCCTCCACTCTTCACAGTGTCACTAAAACTATATCCCAACCATAACCTGTTGCACATGCCGACAAATAAAAAGGTTAGACTAACGCCTAGTGAGTTCAAGAGTTTTTATCATGGTTATATAATTCGTAGGACGAGAAAATTGCAGTTTAAATCATGAGTTCCAAAAGGATTTACCTTAAATGCAAACCACCTATTTTCCAACGTACACAAATCCCGTGACGAAATCTCCGACATGAAACAATTCTCAAAAATGGACTCCACTTGAAAAGTGAAGAAATATTTAATTTCAAAGATTATCAAATCATGAATAAATCTCCATTGTTCAAAACATCTCAATCACGGATGAGGCATAAATCATAGCCCATAAAAAATGGAAAACAATCCATATAAATATAATACGTAACCGAAAACACGGATAAAATAAATACCCAAACATCACCTTTCGATGACGGGGGAGACCCGATTCCATGGTATGTGGCGGAACACAAAGTTAAGCTGCATAACCATGTTATTGAACTACACCTCAGATCGTGACTCTATTGTATGCTTTAATAAGCTCCAACTCGAGTCAGACTTTTTTCTTCTTCAAGCTAAGCTACACCTCAAGTCCCAAACCCAACAACGGATGGCACCACCTTTATTGCCTACTTACTAGCATTCAAGAGTTGGAGTCTCGGCTCCATACTTGATAACTCATGATGTTCAACACTCGTGCACAAGTGTTAGAACATCAACAATAAAACCAAAATCTCGGAGTACAACCCAATACGGTTCCTCTCCACAACGCCGGGACACAAAAATGCCAAAATGGCATGCATCCCAAAGTGAGAATACCAAGACTCTCCACCATGTAAATATGACCGACTCATATGCCTATGGATCCAATGCATTACAATCTAATTGTACACGACTCCACTTGAATGACACACGCACTCAAAACATGTACTCTTAAAATAAAATGCAATAAATGCAACTAACGACCAAAGTTCCACATACAATTGTTAAAATCCAGACAAATGTCCTCAAGACTCAATAAAGTCATAAAACCGAGCCGTAAGCCTAGCCAAAACCAATTAACCACTAAAAATCGAATAATGCATTAAAACGTATGTAACCCACATTTATGCGAAACATGCTCCATAGACCGAATTACTCAACACAACTCTTAATTTAAGACACGTCATTTTCCAAAGTGCACATCAAAGTGCATTGTTAGGACCATAAATGTCCTGTTATGATTTGTGCTGAAAAGATTAAAGTATTTCGGGCTGATGAGATTACAAGTTGTTTGGTTGATTGAATCTTCGAATTCCTTATCAAATGGTGTTCGCTACAAATCATGATTTCCTCATTCGAGCAGATTGGTTCTACAAGTTCTTAAAGCTGAAAGCCAATTCAACTCACGGTTCAAAGACAGATTGTTGATTCAAAACTGAAGATGCACCGTAGAATGTCACGTAACTCGCATATACCTTTCTTGAGTGCTTAATTGATGTGTTGGGTTTCTACAGTTGAGAGCTGCTTGTAGTGCACTCAGTCGAGGTTATTGTTCATTGAATCTGGTGACAAAGTTGATACTATGAAGACCAAGATATTTATTCAAGGGGGAGCCTGGAAAGACATGAAGGCAAGCAACACCAAAGTCTTTTAAAGATCCAAGAGGGCGAGAAGATCAAGATCTGAAGATTCCAAGACCAATTTTTTCTTTATATAACTTTAGGGGGAGATTGTTAGGACCATAAATGTCCTATTAAATAGAAAGTTATATAAAGAGTTTTATATTAATTGTAAAAGCCTTAATAATGTTTAATGGGCTTAGTTTAGTTTAATGGGCCATGGGCTTGAAGCTTAAGCCCTTGGTATATAAGGTTTAGTTTAAACCTAGTTTTAGGTTAGACAGGAAAATTAATCATTCTTATCATTGTGAAATGTATTGTAAAACTCCCTGAATGGTTTATGAATGATAGATGGATGACAACTTGAAATCAAGCCTTATTATTTTTTTGTACAAAAGGTTGATACCGACAACCCCAACCGGCCCACAATCGGCTGCCTATCCATAATGTGGGGGGCATACCTGACTCACTCAACGGTTGTGGCTATGGATCAAAGTACCGCATTCCTATCCGGTCGCTGATCCTATCCGGTAAGTTTTCCTTCCCGTATTTATTTGTTTTCGGTAACCTTGTTTTACCCGGTAACCTTGTTTTACCCGGTAACCTTGTCTTACCCGGTAACCTTGTTTTATTCGGTAACTATATCTCATTCGGTAACTTTATTTTGTCCGAACACTTCACCCGAAAACTCATTTTTCCAAATTCCTTATCCGGAAACCACACCCGGATCACATATCCCGGATCACTTAGCGGGACCCCTGTGCTAAGTCGTAGGAGGGGGACATTTGGTATCCTTGATAATGTCTGACGATCAGATGTCTTCTCGAGATACTCTTGCAATAAGCAACCACAACAATCCTCCATCCCTCGGAGAATCTTGTCAAGTATGTCTACCAACTCATAACGCTTTAGTTGATAAGATTCAGCTGCTTGTTCAAAAGGTAGAGTCCTATAAGTTCTCAACTAACGAATAGATACTTGAAATGTCCACGCTAAAAGAAAAGTTAGAGGTTCAAACAAAGATCACAGAAAAGTTTAAGTCTGACAACACCTACTTAAAGGAAAAGTGTGAAAATCTTTCGATAGCACCAAAAGATCTTCGAGCCAAAATATTTGATTTAAACGCCAAGCTTGATCAATGTGAGCATGAGAAAGCTGAGGTTGTCTATCAATGCTCTTCTCTTCAAATACAAATCAAAGAGCATATTTCGAAAATAACATATCTTGAGCTTAAACTTTACAAACGAGGTCAAACCGATCAAACGATCTATCTGAACAAACCTAAGGAATTCAGTTATTTTAACAAAGAATGGGGAGTTGGGTACGACAACCCACATTATTTGAAAAAGGTTTTGACTATGAGGCCTACTCTATATGAGTTTAATTTCTTTGGCTTCGATAGAAAATATCCCGAATATAAAATCAAATGGACGGGACCACTCGAAGAGAAGGAAGAGGAAACTGAGGAATATAAACGCAAGCACACAACTAAAATGCAGTTACCCTTTGCGTATGAAGTTCTTAACACCTCTTATGAGAAAAAGAAGTCCCGGTACCTTTCAAATGACTACTTTGACAGCTACAAAGTTGCAAAGCCCAAGGATTCCTCTAAAAAGGATGAGGCCCCAACGACTGAAACTAAAACTGAGACGGATGAGTTTAAACGCTATGTTCCTCCTCGTGTTTTGGAAATGAAAATAGTCGAGTTAGAGGAGTCACTTGAACAGGAACGAACTAAATTTCAAAAGGCAAAACAAGAACTTTTATCCAAACTTGAGAGCCTCAATTCCACAAAAGCAGAATCTGTATCTGTTGAGGAGAGGGACACCCTTCGGGCAGAAATCAATCGACTCACATCCGAATTGTCTACGTTGGCAACAGAAGTGATGCAAGAGCAAGTGAGTAAGGGTAAACTTCAAGAGAAGTTTGACCAACTCCAAAATGAAAAGGTCAATCTATCCGAACCTTCCTCGAACTCATCAGATAAGGAAAAGAGTCTCAAGAAAAGTGTTTTCAAAAGAATCTTGACTCTGAATTTACCGAGGTCATCCTTGTCATTCATAACGAAACACGTGCATGCGAAAGCGCGAAAGTACTTGATATTCAGAATGCGGTTGTTTATGATCTCGTATGGCGTCTTGTTGAACCTCTTGTTGATGTTGGAGAGGTTTTGCGTGTAGCAAGTGGTTGCAACTGCCTCGGCCCAAAGAAAGAGCGGTAGCTTTGAATGAGTTAGCATAGTGCGGGTGTCCTCCACAAGGATACGGTTGCGTCTTTCCACGACTCCGTTTTTTTAAGGAGTTCGCACGGCTGAAAAGGTGTGGGTGATACCTAATGAATTCAGGTAGTCATCCAGTGTTCGATTCTTGAACTCTGTACCGTTGTCCGTTCTGATGGTTTCTACTAACTGTTGTAGATTCACTTGCAGACTCTTCAGGTGTGAGATAATCAGCTCCAGGGTCTCATCCTTAGATGGAAGAAAATTCATCCATGTGTGTCTCGAAAAGTCCTCCACCATCACAAGGACATACTTCTTGTGGTTGATACTCTGAACATGCATAGGTCCACATAGATCCATGTGAATGAGTTCTAGGGACCTGGACGTGCCTGAAGCTGCCTTCAGCTTGTGTGACACCCGCTTCATCTTACCCATCTCACATGCTACACAAAGATGTTCTTTCTCAAACTTCAGATCTGACATGCCTTTGACGTGCTCGCCGAGCACCAACTTGTTGATGTTTTTAAAGTTCAGGTGCGAGAGTCACCATGCCATAACCAGTTTTGTTGAGTTGTGGCTTTGGACATCAGAGAAATGGCTTTGTCCGTTATTAAAGAGGTGGGTTCTATCGTGTAGAGGTTGGTTTTGGGCGTCCCGGCTAGCAGCTCTCTTCCATCTTCAGTGCGAACGTTGCACCTCTTGGCTTTGAAATTCACCTATAAGTTAGAACTGACCTACACTAAATATCTTGTGACGTAGACCCTCTACATAAGTATAACACCCTGAAAAGTGAAAAGAGCAACTAAATAAAATTTTCGATTAAATAACCAAATAAGGATAAAATTCCTTCTACAAACCATTTGTGGAATTACCTTAATATCAAAAACAATATAACTTCGACATTCAAAACCTAAGTCATGCCAAGGCTACCAAAGGTCAGATGTTACTCAACTTAATATCCAGTTGCTATTCCCCAAATGCGGAAGACATCACCAAGCCACTTACTTCTTGAGCACAGAACTAGCCCTCCACTCTTCACAGTGTCACTAAAACTATATCCCAACCATAACCTGTTGCACATGCCGACAAATAAAAAGGTTAGACTAACGCCTAGTGAGTTCAAGAGTTTTTATCATGGTTATATAATTCGTAGGACGAGAAAATTGCAGTTTAAATCATGAGTTCCAAAAGGATTTACCTTAAATGCAAACCACCTATTTTCTAACGCACACAAATCCCGTTACGAAATCTCCGACATGAAACAATTCTCAAAAATGGACTCTACTTGAAAAGTGAAGAAATATTTAATTTCAAAGATTATCAAATCATGAATAAATCTCCATTGTTCAAAACATCTCAATCACGGATGAGGCATAAATCATAGCCCATAAAAAATGGAAAACAATCCATATAAATATAATACGTAACCGAAAACATGGATAAAATAAATACCCAAACAGCACCTTTCGATGACGGGGGAGACCCGATTCCATGGTATGTGGCGGAACACAAAGTTAAGCTGCATAACCATGTTATTGAACTACACCTCAGATCGTGACTCTATTGTATGCTTTAATAAGCTCCAACTCGAGTCAGACTTTTTTCTTCTTCAAGCTAAGCTACACCTCAAGTCCCAAACCCAACAACGGATGGCACCACCGTATCCTCCATTGCCTGTTGTGCCCAGCTACACCTCAAGAATACACGATCTTATTGCCTGTTCATTCTCTTGTAAGTTACACCTCAAGGTTCTCATTGAACCTTTATTGCCTACTTACTAGCATTCAAGAGTTGGAGTCTCGGCTCCATACTTGATAACTCATGATGTTCAACACTCGTGCACAAGTGTTAGAACATCAACAATAAAACCAAAATCTCGGAGTACAACCCAATACGGTTCCTCTCCACAACGCCGGGACACAAAAATGCCAAAATGGCATGCATCCCAAAGTGAGAATACCAAGACTCTCCACCATGTAAATATGACCGACTCATATGCCTATGGATCCAATGCATTACAATCTAATTGTACACGACTCCACTTGAATGACACACGCACTCAAAACATGTACTCTTAAAATAAAATGCAATAAATGCAACTAACGACCAAAGTTCCACATACAATTGTTAAAATCCAGACAAATGTCCTCAAGACTCAATAAAGTCATAAAACCGAGCAGTAAGCCTAGCCAAAACCAATTAACCACTAAAAATCGAATAATGCATTAAAACGTATGTAACCCACATTTATGCGAAACATGCTCCATAGACCGAATTACTCAACACAACTCTTAATTTAAGACACGTCATTTTCCAAAGTGCACATCAAAGTGCATTGTTAGGACCATAAATGTCCTGTTATGATTTGTGCTGAAAAGATTAAAGTATTTCGGGCTGATGAGATTACAAGTTGTTTGGTTGATTGAATCTTCAAATTCCTTATCAAATGGTGTTCGCTACAAATCATGATTTCCTCATTCGAGCAGATTGGTTCTACAAGTTCTTAAAGCTGAAAGCCAATTCAACTCACGGTTCAAAGACAGATTGTTGATTCAAAACTGAAGATGCACCGTAGAATGTCACGTAACTCGCATATACCTTTCTTGAGTGCTTAATTGATGTGTTGGGTTTCTACAGTTGAGAGCTGCTTGTAGTGCACTCAGTCGAGGTTATTGTTCATTGAATCTGGTGACAAAGTTGATACTATGAAGACCAAGAGATTTATTCAAGGGGGAGCCTGGAAAGACATGAAGGCAAGCAACACCAAAGTCTTTTAAAGATCCAAGAGGGCGAGAAGATCAAGATCTGAAGATTCCAAGACCAATTTTTTCTTTATATAACTTTAGGGGGAGATTGTTAGGACCATAAATGTCCTATTAAATAGAAAGTTATATAAAGAGTTTTATATTAATTGTAAAAGCCTTAATAATGTTTAATGGGCTTAGTTTAGTTTAATGGGCCATGGGCTTGAAGCTTAAGCCCTTGGTATATAAGGTTTAGTTTAAACCTAGTTTTAGGTTAGACAGGAAAATTAATCATTCTTATCATTGTGAAATGTATTGTAAAACTCCCTGAATGGTTTATGAATGATAGATGGATGACAACTTGAAATCAAGCCTTATTATTTTTTTGTACAAAAGGTTGATACCGACAACCCCAACCGGCCCACAATCGGCTGCCTATCCATAATGTGGGGGGCATACCTGACTCACTCAACGGTGGTGGCTATGGATCAAAGTACCGGATTCCTATCCGGTCGCTGATCCTATCCGGTAAGTTTTCCTTCCCGTATTTATTTGTTTTCGGTAACCTTGTTTTACCCGGTAACCTTGTTTTACCCGGTAACCTTGTCTTACCCGGTAACCTTGTTTTATTCGGTAACTATATCTCATTCGGTAACTTTATTTTGTCCGAACACTTCACCCGAAAACTCATTTTTCCAAATTCCTTATCCGGAAACCACACCCGGATCACATATCCCGGATCACTTAGCGGGACCCCTGTGCTAAGTCGTAGGAGGGGGACATTTGGTATCCTTGATAATGTCTGACGATCAGATGTCTTCTCGAGATACTCTTGCAATAAGCAACCACAACAATCCTCCATCCCTCGGAGAATCTTGTCAAGTATGTCTACCAACTCATAACGCTTTAGTTGATAAGATTCAGCTGCTTGTTCAAAAGGTAGAGTCCTATAAGTTCTCAACTAACGAATAGATACTTGAAATGTCCACGCTAAAAGAAAAGTTAGAGGTTCAAACAAAGATCACAGAAAAGCTTAAGTCTGACAACACCTACTTAAAGGAAAAGTGTGCAAATCTTTCGATAGCACCAAAAGATCTTCGAGCCAAAATATTTGATTTAAACGCCAAGCTTGATCAATGTGAGCATGAGAAAGCTGAGGTTGTCTATCAATGCTCTTCTCTTCAAATACAAATCAAATAGCATATTTCGAAAATAACATATCTTGAGCTTAAACTTTACAAACGAGGTCAAACCGATCAAACGATCTATCTGAACAAACCTAAGGAATTCAGTTATTTTAACAAAGAATGGGGAGTTGGGTACGACAACCCACATTATTTGAAAAAGGTTTTGACTATGAGGCCTACTCTATATGAGTTTAATTTCTTTGGCTTCGATAGAAAATATCCCGAATATAAAATCAAATGGACGGGACCACTCGAAGAGAAGGAAGAGGAAACTGAGAAATATAAACGCAAGCACACAACTAAAATGCAGTTACCCTTTGCGTATGAAGTTCTTAACACCTCTTATGAGAAAAAGAAGTCCCGGTACCTTTCAAATGACTACTTTGACAGCTACAAAGTTGCAAAGCCCAAGGATTCCTCTAAAAAGGATGAGGCCCCAACGACTGAAACTAAAACTGAGACGGATGAGTTTAAACGCTATGTTCCTCCTCGTGTTTTGGAAATGAAAATAGTCGAGTTAGAGGAGTCACTTGAACAGGAACGAACTAAATTTCAAAAGGCAAAACAAGAACTTTTATCCAAACTTGAGAGCCTCAATTCCACAAAAGCAGAATCTGTATCTGTTGAGGAGAGGGACACCCTTCGGGCAGAAATCAATCGACTCACATCCGAATTGTCTACGTTGGCAACAGAAGTGATGCAAGAGCAAGTGAGTAAGGGTAAACTTCAAGAGAAGTTTGACCAACTCCAAAATGAAAAGGTCAATCTATCCGAACCTTCCTCGAACTCATCAGATAAGGAAAAGAGTCTCAAGAAAAGTGTTTTCAAAAGAATCTTGACTCTTAATTTACCGAGGTCATCCTTGTCATTCATAACGAAACACGTGCATGCGAAAGCGCGAAAGTACTTGATATTCGGAATGCGGTTGTTTATGATCTCGTATGGCGTCTTGTTGAACCTCTTGTTGATGTTGGAGAGGTTTTGCGTGTAGCAAGTGGTTGCAACTGCCTCGGCCCAAAGAAAGAGCGGTAGCTTTGAATGAGTTAGCATAGTGCGGGTGTCCTCCACAAGGATACGGTTGCGTCTTTCCACGACTCCGTTTTGCTAAGGAGTTCGCACGGCTGAAAAGGTGTGGGTGATACCTAATGAATTCAGGTAGTCATCCAGTGTTCGATTCTTGAACTCTGTACCGTTGTCCGTTCTGATGGTTTGTACTAACTGTTGTAGATTCACTTGCAGACTCTTCAGGTGTGAGATAATCAGCTCCAGGGTCTCATCCTTAGATGGAAGAAAATTCATCCATGTGTGTCTCGAAAAGTCCTCCACCATCACAAGGACATACTTCTTGTGGTTGATACTCTGAACATGCATAGGTCCACATAGATCCATGTGAATGAGTTCTAGGGACCTGGACGTGCCCGAAGCTGCCTTCAGCTTGTGTGACACCCGCTTCATCTTACCTATCTCACATGCTACACAAAGATGTTCTTTCTCAAACTTCAGATCTGACATGCCTTTGACGTGCTCGCCGAGCACCAACTTGTTGATGTTTTTAAAGTTCAGGTGCGAGAGTCGCCATGCCATAACCAGTTTTGTTGAGTTGTGGCTTTGGACATCAGAGAAATGGCTTTGTCCGTTATTAAAGAGGTGGGTTCTATCGTGTAGAGGTTGGTTTTGGGCGTCCCGGCTAGCAGCTCTCTTCCATCTTCAGTGCGAACGTTGCACCTCTTGGCTTTGAAATTCACCTATAAGTTAGAACTGACCTACACTAAATATCTTGTGACGTAGACCCTCTACATAAGTATAACACCCTGAAAAGTGGAAAGAGCAACTAAATAAAATTTTCGATTAAATAACCAAATAAGGATAAAATTCCTTCTACAAACCATTTGTGGAATTACCTTAATATCAAAAACAATATAACTTCGACATTCAAAACCTAAGTCATGCCAAGGCTACCAAAGGTCAGATGTTACTCAACTTAATATCCAGTTGCTATTCCCCAAATGCGGAAGACATCACCAAGCCACTTACTTCTTGAGCACATAACTTGCCCTCCACTCTTCACAGTGTCACTAAAACTATATCCCAACCATAACCTGTTGCACATGCCGACAAATAAAAAGGTTAGACTAACGCCTAGTGAGTTCAAGAGTTTTTATCATGGTTATATAATTCGTAGGACGAGAAAATTGCAGTTTAAATCATGAGTTCCAAAAGGATTTACCTTAAATGCAAACCACCTATTTTCCAACGCACACAAATCCCGTGACGAAATCTCCGACATGAAACAATTCTCAAAAATGGACTCCACTTGAAAAGTGAAGAAATATTTAATTTCAAAGATTATCAAATCATGAATAAATCTCCATTGTTCAAAACATCTCAATCACGGATGAGGCATAAATCATAGCCCATAAAAAATGGAAAACAATCCATATAAATATAATACGTAACCGAAAACACGGATAAAATAAATACCCAAACATCACCTTTCGATGACGGGGGAGACCCGATTCCATGGTATGTGGCGGAACACAAAGTTAAGCTGCATAACCATGTTATTGAACTACACCTCAGATCGTGACTCTATTGTATGCTTTAATAAGCTCCAACTCGAGTCAGACTTTTTTCTTCTTCAAGCTAAGCTACACCTCAAGTCCCAAACCCAACAATGGATGGCACCACCGTATCCTCCATTGCCTGTTGTGCCCAGCTACACCTCAAGAATACACGATCTTATTGCCTGTTCATTCTCTTGTAAGTTACACCTCAAGGTTCTCATTGAACCTTTATTGCCTACTTACTAGCATTCAAGAGTTGGAGTCTCGGCTCCATACTTGATAACTCATGATGTTCAACACTCGTGCACAAGTGTTAGAACATCAACAATAAAACCAAAATCTCGGAGTACAACCCAATACGGTTCCTCTCCACAACGCCGGGACACAAAAATGCCAAAATGGCATGCATCCCAAAGTGAGAATACCAAGACTCTCCACCATGTAAATATGACCGACTCATATGCCTATGGATCCAATGCATTACAATCTAATTGTACACGACTCCACTTGAATGACACACGCACTCAAAACATGTACTCTTAAAATAAAATGCAATAAATGCAACTAACGACCAAAGTTCCACATACAATTGTTAAAATCCAGACAAATGTCCTCAAGACTCAATAAAGTCATAAAACCGAGCCGTAAGCCTAGCCAAAACCAATTAACCACTAAAAATTGAATAATGCATTAAAACGTATGTAACCCACATTTATGCGAAACATGCTCCATAGACCGAATTACTCAACACAACTCTTAATTTAAGACACGTCATTTTCCAAAGTGCACATCAAAGTGCATTGTTAGGACCATAAATGTCCTGTTATGATTTGTGCTGAAAAGATTAAAGTATTTCGGGCTGATGAGATTACAAGTTGTTTGGTTGATTGAATCTTCGAATTCCTTATCAAATGGTGTTCGCTACAAATCATGATTTCCTCATTCGAGCAGATTGGTTCTACAAGTTCTTAAAGCTGAAAGCCAATTCAACTCACGGTTCAAAGACAGATTGTTGATTCAAAACTGAAGATGCACCGTAGAATGTCACGTAACTCGCATATACCTTTCTTGAGTGCTTAATTGATGTGTTGGGTTTCTACAGTTGAGAGCTGCTTGTAGTGCACTCAGTCGAGGTTATTGTTCATTGAATTTGGTGACAAAGTTGATACTATGAAGACCAAGAGATTTATTCAAGGGGGAGCCTGGAAAGACATGAAGGCAAGCAACACCAAAGTCTTTTAAAGATCCAAGAGGGCGAGAAGATCAAGATCTGAAGATTCCAAGACCAATTTTTTCTTTATATAACTTTAGGGGGAGATTGTTAGGACCATAAATGTCCTATTAAATAGAAAGTTATATAAAGAGTTTTATATTAATTGTAAAAGCCTTAATAATGTTTAATGGGCCATGGGCTTGAAGCTTAAGCCCTTGGTATATAAGGTTTAGTTTAAACCTAGTTTTAGGTTAGACAGGAAAATTAATCATTCTTATCATTGTGAAATGTATTGTAAAACTTCCTGAATGGTTTATGAATGATAGATGGATGACAACTTGAAATCAAGCCTTATTATTTTTTTGTACAAAAGGTTGATACCGACAACCCCAACCGGCCTACAATCGGCTGCCTATCCATAATGTGGGGGGCATACCTGATTCACTCAACGGTTGTGGCTATGGATCAAAGTACCGGATTCCTATCCGGTCGCTGCTCCTATCCGGTAAGTTTTCCTTCCCGTATTTATTTGTTTTCGGTAACCTTGTTTTACCCGGTAACCTTGTTTTACCCGGTAACCTTGTCTTACCCAGTAACCTTGTTTTATTCGGTAACTATATCTCATTCGGTAACTTTATTTTATCCGAACACTTCACCCGAAAACTCATTTTTCCAAATTCCTTATCCGGAAACCACACCCGGATTACATATCCCGGATCACTTAGCGGGACCCCTGTGCTAAGTCGTAGGAGGGGGACATTTGGTATCCTTGATAATGTCTGACGATCAGATGTCTTCTCGAGATACTCTTGCAATAAGCAACCACAACAATCCTCCATCCCTCGGAGAATCTTGTCAAGTATGTCTACCAACTCATAACGCTTTAGTTGATAAGATTCAGCTGCTTGTTCAAAAGGTAGAGTCCTATAAGTTCTCAACTAACGAATAGATACTTGAAATGTCCACGCTAAAAGAAAAGTTAGAGGTTCAAACAAAGATCACAGAAAAGCTTAAGTCTGACAACACCTACTTAAAGGAAAAGTGTGCAAATCTTTCGATAGCACCAAAAGATCTTCGAGCCAAAATATTTGATTTAAACGCCAAGCTTGATCAATGTGAGCATGAGAAAGCTGAGGTTGTCTATCAATGCTCTTCTCTTCAAATACAAATCAAAGAGCATATTTCGAAAATAACATATCTTGAGCTTAAACTTTACAAACGAGGTCAAACCGATCAAACGATCTATCTGAACAAACCTAAGGAATTCAGTTATTTTAACAAAGAATGGGGAGTTGGGTACGACAACCCACATTATTTGAAAAAGGTTTTGACTATGAGGCCTACTCTATATGAGTTTAATTTCTTTGGCTTCGATAGAAAATATCCCGAATATAAAATCAAATGGACGGGACCACTCGAAGAGAAGGAAGAGGAAACTAAGGAATATAAACGCAAGCACACAACTAAAATGCCGTTACCCTTTGCGTATGAAGTTCTTAACACCTCTAATGAGAAAAAGAAGTCCCGGTACCTTTCAAATGACTACTTTGATAGCTACAAAGTTGCAAAGCCCAAGGATTCCTCTAAAAAGGATGAGGCCCCAGCGACTGAAACTAAAACTGAGACGGATGAGTTTAAACGCTATGTTCCTCCTCGTGTTTTGGAAATGAAAATAGTCGAGTTAGAGGAGTCACTTGAACAGGAACAGACTAAATTTCAAAAGGCAAAATAAGAACTTTTATCCAAACTTGAGAGCCTCAATTCCACAAAAGCAGAATCTGTATCTGTTGAGGAGAGGGACACCCTTCGGGCAGAAATCAATCGACTCACATCCGAATTGTCTACGTTGGCAACAGAAGTGATGCAAGAGCAAGTGAGTAAGGGTAAACTTCAAGAGAAGTTTGACCAACTCCAAAATGAAAAGGTCAATCTATCCGAACCTTCCTCGAACTCATCAGATAAGGAAAAGAGTCTCAAGAAAAGTGTTTTCAAAAGAATCTTGACTCTGAATTTCAAAAAGCTTCTGCACCAGATTCTTTACAAAACACAGTTTCAAAGTGTTCCTCACCTCCTTCACCAAATGATGTTCCATCCGAAAGTGAAATCTATTTTTCAGCGTTTATGAATTCCAAAATTTATACAGATGAGAAGTTTCCGAAGTTTGAATTTGATAAACCTCTTCCAAATCACATCAATTTTCTTTCAAAAGCGGTAAATCGACTGGTAATTTTTTTTAAGGGTGAATGCTCTTCAAATCTTAAAACCCGATCTGTGAACGATGTTTCCCAAAATAATTCTAAATCTAAAAGACGTTCACAGAGATGGAAAACAACCGGTCACTCTCAAAATAGACATTCTTACTACTCCAGTTCTTCCGACAATGACTTTAATGATATTTCAGATATTAATGGTCGGAGAAAAAGGTTCAAACAAGTTTGGGTAGTGAAGAAGTCTAATGAAAAAACAGCAAATACAAATTCATTTAAGTCGGTTTCGCATGTTAGGACATACAATCATAATCATGATGCTTTTAATTCTCGTACTTCTGTTGAACAAAGTGTGACATTTCCTTTAAAACTTTATTCAATTCCACAGTTGCTTCAACTTTCTCATGATTGTATTTGTTGTTCTGTATGTGGTTTGAATTATTTTGTTGACCGTAAATATGCATCTCATTGGTATGATACTTATAGTATCCCCGATCCTCACTATAATAGGGCATCTAACCGTCAAGGATCCATCAAAGGATGGATACCAAAATCCTTCTAATCTATTTTGCAGTAATGTCATGTGCGTTTTAATTCATATTATTCACATCACATGACGAACATTCAAAGGTTATGCCACATTTGAGGGGGAGTATCAGGTATTTGTCACATAAATGCATTTTTTGTGAATTCAAAGACCGTGGTAATTTATTCTGAAAAACTTACTCGTGTTTGTTTTTCTTCGCTTCTAACTTCCAGAATTGCCACATGTTATAATTTATTGATTTAGTTATTTCCATATCTCATATACTTGTTGATTTATTTTGAAGGAAATACACTCGTTTGAATTCCTATTTGCTTTCAAAGCTCGTTATGTCTTTTAATAATTCAATTCTTATCTGACACATTAGATGTGACTTGTTCTTCACAATTAACCTTTCTGATCATCGTTTCATTTATTGCAAACATTGTGCTTACCGAGTCATTCTATTTTGCGTTTGATATTGTTCCTTGAAATTCTGTTATTTCAACAATGACTTCTGATCATCTCAGATCCTGAATCGTTCTTAAATGTTTAGACTTCTAAACATTTTAGTTAGAACTCGTACTTCCCTGTTTACTAAACTGTTCTACTCGATGCATGAAAGGAGTGTTAGGACTTATATTGTTTCTATGGTATATCCAGAACCGAAAGGACCTACCCAAGAAACACATCCATTTATGAATATTAGTGAGGTGTCTAGCTTGATAGATGAGTTTGGAGTGAAAAGAATACGGTGAGGATGTGACAGGACTTAAAAGAATTGTTGGTCCTTACCAAACCGAGTCAGTTATTAGGGTAACCACACAATCTATTCATTCTCACTTTTTGGAGATGAATATTGAAACATACATGGACCTAATGTCGATAACTCGTGTCACCCCACCCAACCACTCAAGTATCTCACAAAAGATGCTTGTTTCATAAATGCACGGAGATTTAGCACATAATCTATCTATTCGTCACTCGGAGGTCTTAGATATTGAAAAAAGAAGACATTAGCTCCAGTCTCCGAACTTCATATTCTAATCACCATGTCAATTGAATTTTAACTTGAGTCCCAAGTTAAATCAATATTTGAGCCAAATCGGTATAAATTAATTCTTTCACACATGCACGAGTCTTTGTGGTTCCCATTGCATATCTTCGTGATATTGCCGGAACAGTTTGAGAAGTAATTTTTAACATTTTACTTCAGTGATAACTGGAAGTCCTATCAGAGATACCTCGATGCCAACTCTGAACATAGGCCACACAATTATTTTAATTGTTGTGATAGCAGTTACTATTGTGTTTCTATGTTAGATATTTACCCCTGGTTACTTTGACGTTTTATCTACAATTTTGCAACTCGGTTTCGTCTTTGAAATTAAATGATGCTTCAGATGCTCCTACTCATCATGAGGGGGAGAAATGATACAGATTTAAAGACACATAGTATCAAGTTGAGGGGGAGTAACTGTTATGATTTGTGCTGAAAAGATTAAAGTATTTCGTGCTGATGAGATTACAAGTTGTTTGCTTGATTGATTCTTCTAATTCCTTATGAAGTGGTGTTCAATCATGATTTCCTCATTAGAGCA
This sequence comes from Saussurea involucrata, assembly GCA_033807775.1. Classification (NCBI taxonomy): domain Eukaryota; kingdom Viridiplantae; phylum Streptophyta; class Magnoliopsida; order Asterales; family Asteraceae; genus Saussurea; species Saussurea involucrata. The sequence goes on from CM066325.1 coordinate 66,753,735, forward strand.
GATTGGTTCTACAAGTTCTTAAAGCTGAAAGTCAATTCAACTCGCGGTTCAAAGACAGAGTGTTGATTCTAAACTGAAGATGCACCGTAGAATGTCACGTAACTCGCACATTACCTTTCTTTAGTGCTTATTCGATGTGTTGGGTTTCTACAGTTGAGAGCTGCTTGTAGTGCACTCAGTCGAGGTTATTGTTCATTGAATTTGGTGACAAAGTTGATACTATGAAGACCAGGAGCTTTATTCAAGGGGGAGCCTGGAAAGACATGAAGGCAAGCAACATCAAAGTCTTTCAAAGATCCAAGAGGGCGAGAAGATCAAGATCTGAAGATTCCAAGACCAATTTTTTCTTTATATAACTTTAGGAGGAGATTGTTAGGACCATAAATGTTCTATTAAATAGAAAGTTATATAAAGAGTCTTATATTAATTGTAAAAGCCTTAATAATGTTTAATGAGCTTAGTTTAGTTTAATGGGCCATGGGCTTGAAGTTTAAGCCCTTGGTATATAAGGTTTAGTTTAAACCTAGTTTTAGGTTAGACAGGAAAATTAATCATTCTTATCATTGTGAAACGTATTGTAAAACTCTGACTGGTTTATGAAATATAGATGGACGACAACTTGAAATCAAGCCTTATTATTGCTTATTGATCTTTGATATTGTTTTTATTGCACTAATCTGGGATCCACATGCATTTATACCCAAAGATTTACAAACGTAAGATAAACCACTTAAAATGACAATACTTACGATTCATCCATCAAAATACCCAAATTACACCTTTTCTCAAACCGAAAGGTTTACAACTTCTAAGACGTTCACAAGGTTGGAGATGACCCAAAACCCAATGACCCACACTTTCATGTTTTAAAAAAAAATACCACCTCATAAAATTATGCATATTTCCAACAAAACGCTAAAAGTGCATTTTTAATAAATAACCTTCAATTACGCAATAATTATCAAAACACTTTTGTTAATACTCATTTTGTCAAGTTACCTAAAAATCCCAAAAGTGAGTGTTTTGTGAGATTTATAAAATCAAATACTCCAAGTAATCAAAATCATCCAAATGACTCAACAATGAATATTTTCATGTAAAACACTTAAAACACTTTAAAATGAACATTTTGGCATGTACAACGTTTTCATAAATCAACTTGAACTAACCTTGCTAGATTTAAGCTAAATCTAGATTTCCCCCAATTTGAGCTCCTTTGAAGAAACTTGAATCTTCAAGCCAAATATTCCAAAAACCTAGATCCATAAGTTTCCAACCATAAATATCCGTATTCAACCATTTTGAATCGTTCCCCAAACATTTTAAATCAATATCTCACTTATACCAAAACCCTAATTTCCATAAATGAAGAAAGGAGAAGATTACCTTAACCACAACTTGAATCCACCAACCAAAACACCTCTAGAGCTACCAAAACGAACCACAAGCTCCAAATCTTCAAAATGGAGAAAAGAGTTGGATGAAACCCTAGAAACTTTGATGAAAGAGATGAAGTGAAAGGATTCTACCTTAATTTTCCAAAACCATGATAGATGAAGAAAGAACACTTGAAATCTTGATTCTTGGGGTCTTGAAGGCAAAAAAACGGTGATGGGTGCAAAGTGTTTAGGTTCTTGGGATAGAAAAATGGAATGGGTGAAGTGGAAATGAGGAAAAGGGTAAAATTCGTGTTTTTATACTCCAGGTGCCCGTCGGCTTAAGTGATGTGCGAGAGTGACAATTGTCACTTTCGTTGGGCACTCTCGCCGTGGTCCCGAGACTCTCGGTAAAAAATCGGCGAGAGTGACATGCGATTTTGACAATTGTCACTTTCGCCGGTCACTTTAGACGAGGTTGTACCAAAAGTTCTTTTGGCGATAACTTCTTCGTTTTAGCTCCGAATTAGCTCCGGAAAGGCTCGTTGGATTCATATTTGAATTCTCCATCCAACAAGACTATAAAACCTAGGATTCAATCCAAAATCCTATTTCGTATATTTCTCTTGAATGATCGACTTCTACACTAACTTGAAATTATACTTACCTGAAAATTACGGGTGTTACAATCCTCCCAACCTTAAAGAGATCTCGTCCTCGAAATATAGCTTCCCATTTAACGCTGCCCTCGTAATTGAATGTCCCTGTTTACGAGGAGTTGTCTCTGATCCACCTGACAGAAGTGTCACGAAAAACTTCATGCTGATACTCACAACAAATGTCCCATTAGGCACATTACACTTATATATGAGTGAACGCTTAACTTACTAGACTAGATTCTAACCACAAGACTTCGGTTGTCTCCCAACCTTAGGTGATCCATACTTCCCCAATGGCAGATCCCGAATTCCAATCCGTCTAGTTTTACACGCTTTTAAACTCTTTCTCAAACCAATCCAATATTAGATCACTACCGGAACCAACATAATTCCTAAATTCAATTGTTCGCGCTAGTGAACGGTCGTTTAACCTTAGCAAGTACCAATAGACTCTAAAACGAATGGTCTTCCTTGACCCATCGATCATACAACTCCCAGAAAACATTCAATTACCAACCATCCGGTAGGCAGTTTCTCCTACCATTCAAGGAAGGTCGTTCAACTACAACCACTAATCACAATCAGAACTTCTTAAAACCACTACAAGGATACAATTATCCTTTAAGATTGGACTACAACACTCCAAATGCATTAACGGTTCATGGCCTCGAAATCCAGAACACGACACCTAACCAATTCACCAAGATTCGAACCACTACAGAACTCCATACACGAGTTTCATTCGTCGAGCATACCCACATAACCAAGGTTACCAGCATGGTATCTAAAGGGTGTTGGGTATTTACCTTACAATGTTGTCCCACATAGGAAAGTACTTGAAACCTTTATGGGTTTATATGGCCATACCCATAAGAGTTATCAAAATGGAGAAAGGTCCAAGTAAAGGAATTTTCTTGGGTTTGTTCATAAGTTTTTTCTTGTGTTGTTTGTATATTCTTTTATTATCGTGATATTGGTTATAACAAAGGGTTCTACACACCCCGTATGCAAAACTGACCAAGACCCAAAGCAAGGCTGCCCAAATGAACGGTTACGGCAAACATTAACAGAAGATACCACGAGCCTCACCCTGCATTTACCAAAAAGAAGATACGTTGGGCTTGCAACCGATGCCACTAGGCTTACGGTGCTATCACGCATCGAAAAACCCAACCTTCCACTGACTAGATTCTATATGCCCTCACCCTCATCCTTCCTAAGCCTAATGAGTTCAAGGTTTTTATGTGACAGAATCAACATTATGCCAATCAAAATTTTCATAAGATTTTCCAACACAAATGTTTTATACGATAAATCGTACTATAAAGTCTACTACCACTTATCTAGTAGTCGTACAAAATAGACAATCGTACCACTTATAAAAATTCTTTTGAAAATTACTTGATCACCACTCGTTTTATTTACGAAATGCAAAAATATGCTCAACAAACTTTTAAAATGAACCGCTATGGTCCTAGCATGGATTTATTTATGCCATATACGTAAAGTAATTCCCTACATTAAAATAGTGTGCAACCAGATGTTTGTACGAAGCTACGAAAAAAAAACTTAAACGACATCAAACTCCAAAATTTCTTTCTTTAACCATAAAACGACGTGGAATAAAATTCACCAACAGAATTTGCATGTGTCGGTTCATTTCGGAAAAAGACGAAACGATCTATATATATACACGTTGGTTAAAATAGGAAATGATTTGACTCGCTTTCGAGTGTAAAGCCAACTAGCAATATGCTTTCATCGTTCGAAAATATTGGCTAAGATATCATGAAGAAATCTCAAATTAGAACATGAATGCAAACTTGCAACACTCTCCTAGTAATTTTCCCGAAATAAAATAACATGCAACAGAAAGTCCATACAAATTTTGACAGAGGAGACTCATTAAATCAAATTCCAAATTTTTTTCTCGTTTAGCCATAACGACATGGGAATAAAATCTTCTAACGAGACTCACACGCATTAATGTAGTTTCTCGGAAATTAGGAAAACGATAGGTGCATGTAATTTAGTTGACACATAAAAGAATTTAAATCAACTTTAAATTTCAAGCCGTACCAACGGTACACATAGTCTTTCTAAAATAGTGGCTATACTGCCATGCACACCAATAAGTAAATATAATGCATTTGCGTGAGACGACAACAAAAGTACCAATAACCGAAAGTGCATAAAACAAAGCATTAAGATAAACTACTATGGTACCCTTATATACTTACTCATGCCACAAGTATATATCACTGTGTACCCTAAACAAGGTGCGACGAAATATGCTAGCACAAATCTTAAAGAAGAAAACCATACGATATCAAAATTCCGAAAACCACTCTTTTCAGTTGCAATACAACATAGAGCAATATTTCTCGGCAAAATTTGCATGAGACAACTGCTCCATAAGACTCGACGAAACCACCATAAAATTCAATAGAACCTAATGGCACCCAAACACAAAAGTGGTGCCAAACTTCTCGTTTTCAAAAATCAAAATCGCATAAAGCAAAGTTATGACTAAAATGTCACACTTCCGAATAATTCCTCTTTTATTGTAATATGATATAAAGAAAAACCCTTCAATAAAACTCGCATAAAATAATTCCCAATAAAGTTCAACACCAAAGATAATGGAAGGTAACTCTCCATCCAAACCTTAACATATGTGGGGGAGATCCAATGTTAATGTCACAAGTCGGAGTTGCTTGTCCAAGACTCCAAACAATCATTATGTGGATAACACTACATCCGAAAATAACATCGGAAAATCAACAAAAATAACGAAGTCTCGACAAAGTTTGCAATCACACGCGATAAAATAATTTCACGCATGTTTCAAATCATGGTTTAAAATCTTGTGCATGCTAAAATGTTTCTCCAATATTTCGTAACATAACCCACATGATGATTTGGGAACATGATAAATAATTGATGCAGTTTATTTCAAAAATAAGATTCGTGCATGAGTTTAGTCGGCACTCAACGTCTCAAGACCATCCTCCTCAAATTCCTCCAGTCACACTATCGTCATCCGGATACATAAACATCTTAAGGCGATAATTGAAAATTTCATCTGTTCACCTTATAATTTCTCCTCGAATAAGATCGATTCCACAAGCCTATGGTTGTAATCCAACCAACAATCTGACTGGAGACGGTCCACTTAACACAATAACCATCCTTACCGTCACTCCAAGTGACAATACTAAAATCATCAACCTCTTCCACGACTACTCGCTTAGAAACTTCTGCACTACCCCAATGGTCATCACATCAAAGTAGTCCAAGTATACACATGTAACATGTAGGTTCACCATAACACTGCCCATGTGCAATTATGAACGTACCGCACATGATCATCCTCGCTACTCTACCCGTGATTCCCGTTTCTAGTGACTCCATCAACCTCAAAATACCCTATCTTAAAGTGCCTAATGGTGAAATTTCACTCACATTCACTTAAAAGAACGCTAGCTTGAGTCTAGGTATCCAAATTAACACCTAATTCTCTCACTCTTAAGCTCTGATACCACCTTATAACACCCTCAAAATTGGAAAGAGCAACTAAATAAAATTTTCGATTAAATAACCAAATAAGGATAAAATTCCTTCTACAAACCATTCTTGGAATTACCTCAATATCAAAAACAATATAACTTTGACATTCAAAACCAAAATCATACGCCAAGGCTACCAAAGGACGGATGTTACTCAACCCAATATCAAGTTGCTATTCCCCAAATGCGGAAGACATCACCAAGCCACTTACTTCTTGAGCACATAACTAGCCCTCCACTCTTCACAGTGTCACTAGAACTATATCCCATCCTAAACCTGTTGCACATGCCTACAAATAAAAAGGTTAGACTAACACCTAGTGAGTTCAAGAGTTTTTATCATGGTTATATAATTCGTAAGACGAGAAAAGTGCAGTTTAAATCATGAGTTCCAAAAGGATTTACGTTAAATGCAAACCACCTATTTTCCAACGCACACAAATCCCGTGACGAAAGCTTCGACATGAAACAATTCTCAAAAAGGGACTCCACTTGAAAAGTGAATAAATATTTAATTTCCAAGATTATCAAATCATGAATAAATCTCTATTATTCAAAACATCTCAATCACGGATGAGGCATAAATCATAGCCCATAAAATATGGAAAATAATCCATATAAATATAATACGTCACCGAAAACATGGATAAAATAAATACCCAAACAACACCTTTCGGTGACGGGGCAGACCCGATTCCATGGTATGTGGCGGAACACAAAGTTAAGCTGCATAACCATGTTATTGAACTATACCTCAGATCGTGACTCTATTGTCTGCTTTATTAAGCTCCAACTCGAGTCAGACTTTTTTTTTCTTCTAGCTAAGCTACACCTCAAGTACGCAACCCAGCAATGGGTGGCACCACCGTATCCTCCATTGCCTGCTGTGCCCAGCTACACCTCAAGGATACACGATCTTATTGCCTGTTCATTCTCTAGTAAGTTACAATTCAAGGTTCTCATTGAACCTTTATTTCCTACTTACTAGCATTCAAGAGTTGGAGTCTCGGCTCCATACTTGATAACTCATGATGTTCAACACTCGTGCACAAGTGTTAGAACATCAACAATAAACCCAAAATCTCGGAGTACAACCCTGTTAGCTTCAATCTTCCTAATCATAGAAATACTTAGAAGTAGTGAAAAATAGGCTAAGTATAGAAAAGCCTCTCACAGAGGCTCTGCCACTTCTTCCAGAAGATCAAGTCCAGAAAGCCACATAAGCTACAGAGGTAATCACAGAACCTCTGTTGTGCGCAAGAAGAAGATCAACTCGGAAACAAGTGGACTGCTCCACAGAAGGTCAGACCATAGAACCTCTGTAATGCCTTACAGAGCCTCTGTGGTCTGCTATGAAGACTTAGAAGATATTACTGGATACGTTCATCAACTTGCATGGAAAAGTACTGTCAAAACACGTGTCAAGCTCTGAGTGGACTCAATAGGGCATGGTACAAAATAGACGTCTGCGCCATTTAATGCATTTACCAATAGTACATCTGCTCCATTAAATGCGCATGGCTCAAACAACTGCTCACACCATCCAGTCCACTGTTCACACCATTCAGTTCACTATTCATGCCGTAAAAGGAACAGTGACCTACTTCATAGTCTTCTAAGAATAGTATAAAAGGAAGTCTCATGTTGAGATCTTCCTAAGAACGATTACACAAGTAATCACTAATACTCTCAAACGTTATTGTCAAATATCTGAGTGTTATATTCTCACACACACAAACAGTTCTTAATCTGTTCTTCGTGTTCTTATTATATATTGAATAAACAGTAACTGTTCAAGAAATCCTTTTTATTCCTTACTGTTTTCTTTATATATGTGCGTTCTAATATCTATCAAACATATCTGTTAGTTTAATACGCTTCCGCATCAAACTCTAAACTCAACTAATAGACTGTTAATCTTGATTAAGTGTATCTGGGTTCCAACAATTGGTATCAGAGCCATCCTTGATTTTCAATATCAAGTGATCCACTTATCAAGATTCGTGATAGATATTATTGTGTCTGGAAACGGCTTAAACTCAGAAAATCTTCAAGTTCATCGAAGTAACTCTTTAGTCATACCTTCTTTCTAAAATCTTCAAAAAATGACAAATACAAATAATTTCTTTACTACTGGTTCTCTCACTAAACCTCCTAGTCTCCTTCGAGATGAGTATCCTCAGTGGAAAATAAGAATGGTCCATTTTTTCGAGGGCACTGAAAAAAATCAAGTACAATATATGTACAATCCTCCTCCTATTCCCATGACAGTAGTACCTCGTATACCTGCTATTGCTGAATCTGCCAAAATCCCCGAACATTAAAAACCAAAGCCAAAAGGGGAGTGGTCAACCGAAGATAAAGCAGAAGATGAAGTTGCTCAGAAAACCAAGAGGACATTGATTATGGCAATACCCAACGAACTCTTTCAATCCTTGGATTCATGTGAAACAGCGCATGATCTGTGGAAAGAACTGGAAAGACAGTTGAAAGGAGGTGCTAAAACACAAAAACAACGAAGAGCACAGTACATCAATGAATATCATGCATTCAGAGCCTCTTCAAAAGAATCTCTGCAAACAACATACGACAGATTGAACTCTCTAATCAACAAGTGCAGAAAATCAGGCATTGACAGAACTTCTGAAGAAAACAATGTCATGTTTTTAAAAAGTCTAAATGAAGAATGGCTCCAGCTGTCTATGTCCCTACAGACAAATCAGGATCTAGACACCTGGACTCTCTCTGATCTTTACGGAACATTAGCCGCACAAGAACCTCAGATAGCACAGGCTAAAACACTAACCATTGTACCATATGCATTGGTTAGTAAAACTAAAGAAGATGCACAAAGACCAAGAAATGAAAAAGCCACAGAGGAGAAGAAGAAGGAGAAGAAGAAGATGGTGAGAATAGACAGTGAAGAAGAAGAACAAGCAGAAAAAGAAATAACTCTTGCGTCACTAGCTAAATCTTTAGCTCTATTGACAAAAGAGTTCAGAGGAAACAGAAGAGGTTCCGGAAATGAAAGATAGGATAGAGAAAACAGAAGAGATGACAGAAGAGAAGAAGAATCGAGTGGCCGACAGAGGTCAAGCGAAAGACATTACAGAGGAAATGACCGACAGAGGTCAGATGACTCGGTAAGCCACATACAGCAAGAATGCTACAAATGCGGCAAACCTGGTCACTATGCAAATGAATGTAGATCAGAGAAAGGTGGAGACCTACAGAAGTCCAATGATCGAACAGGAAACACTCCTCAAGGGTGTTTTAACTGCGGCAAACCCGGCCATTTTGCGAATGAATGCAGAAGCAGATCAAATCGCCCACAGAGGGACTCTGCTTTCTACAAAAAGAAAGCCGAGTATTATCCTCAAAAATCCTTAATGGCAAAAGGACATTCTTAGGAGAACACAGAAGACTTCCATTCAGACTCTACTTCTGACGATGAACATACCGCCAATGCCCTCTTCTGTGGCATGGCAGAAGTCGACTCCTGCACTGACTCTGAGGTATCTACTTCAAATTCCAACTCTTGTATTACCTCTGTAGATGATAATACACTTAGAATTAACATTGAATTAATTGAACTGAAAGAGATAAATCAAAGTATTCAGAAAAGACTCACCTTCAATGAAAGAGAAGTACGGCTTCTCACTCAAGAAAAAGCAAAGATTTTTGAGGAAAAAGAGAGAATAGAAAAGAATTGGAACAAAACTCTAGATCCTTTAAAAAACCAAATTTCTGAATTAACCAATACGTTAAAAGATAAAGCAAAAGAACTTTCAGTTTCAAGGAGCGAAACTACTGACATAAGACCTCTTAAAGAATACTTTCAAAGAGAAAGAGAGGTATTATGGCAAGATTTACTCAGAAGAGAAGTTTTGATTAAAAACTATAAAGATGCACAGAAAGTTTATGAAAAAGTAAACTCACGAATAGGAAGACGAGGTATAGGGTATGATGATATCACCCTAGGTGTTGAAGGCAAAAGAAACAAACCTCTGTCCTCTTTATTTGTAATTGGAAAAACGAACAAACCAGATTTTCCAAATCTAATCTCTGTAAGCAAAAGGGCGAAAATCTCTGTGGATCCTTACTTGAAGAAACATAAGAAGATGATTAACGTGTGGTTTGAAAACACAGACTCATCATCTTCAACCTCTGTCAATAGAGGTATCAAACCAAAGAAATATCTGAAAACACAAGATCAGATTGGTATCTTCAAGTTTGGTAAACCAGAGACCCAAACACAGGTTGCTTTTGTCTGTTTGATAAACATTGAAAAGAAATTATCAGCAGAAGCTCCTGAATTTAAACCCATTTTTTCAGAAGAAAACTTTAAAAATTTAATTGAAAAAGAAATTTTGGAAATATGGAAATCAAGCGTTTTAGAAAATTTCTGTACATCTTCTATAGATAAAACTCTCACTGAAGAAATCTTATTAGAAACCTCTGCAATCTATGAAAACTATTCTACAGAGGAAGAAAGCTCGTACGATACATGCTCAGAAAATCCAGCCTCTATTGAAAGAATTGACTCAACCTCTGTATACGAGGACGATTCATCCTCTGACAACTCAGAGACTGATTTCAAATCAGGGATAATTCACTGTGACACAGAGGATGTCAAATTCTCCTCTGAAGTTCCTCACAGAACTATTTCTCCAAAAGAGAAACTCACAGAGATTCCAATCTGCCAAGATTTTCTAAAAATGAATCTACATATCAAAACCTCTGCTGAGCTTAAAATGTTACAGAAGACCTCTATTGATCCTATAAATTCTAGATTTTCAAAACCCAAGGTTAATAAATCTTTTTCTTCTGTGACAGTGATGAAAGAAGTTCACCACAGAAGCAACCCACAGAAGGCAGGTCCTAAACAGAGCTTTTGCAAACAACATTCGAGTATTCATAGATCTTCTAGTAATAGGAAATCTAATGTAAAGAAAGAATGTAATGCCTCTGTGGCTGAGTTTAAAAAATTCAATGAAAAGTTCAAGCAAATTACATCTCATATTCAATACTGTCATTGCTTTGATCTTATGTCTAAACTTAATAATCATTTTTCAAGTCAAGTCTGTTTACTCTCTACGACAATTCAAAAGTCAAATCCCACAAAGAAACAATCTGACTCTTCTGCAGAGAACAAAATGTATTTCAAGAATGCCAAGGCAAACTTGAAAAACTCTAACAATATTGGACCCATATTGATATGGGTACCTAAATCTCTGTGATTGTCCTGCAGAAGAAGTATGTGCCAATCTGGTATCTAGACTCCGGATGCTCAAGGCACATGACTGGTGACAGAAGTGCACTATCCACGTACAAAGAAACACAAGATGGTGGATCTGTGACTTTTGGAGACAACAAGAAAGGACACATAAAAGGCTATGGAGTCATAAGGAAAGAAGACGTTCCTGTATACAAAGTTGCATATGTGGATGGCCTTAAGCACAACCTACTCAGTGTAAGTCAACTATGTGATACAGGATTCAATGTGTTGTTCAAAAGAACTTTCTGCTCTCTACAAAGTGAAGAAACAAGTATGGAACTTCTGCGAGCTGAAAGAATAGGTGATCTATATCTAATGAACTTCAACTCAAAGAACAAAGACAAAGTTTGCCTTGTTGCCTGCAAAAGTGAAGAAGCCTGGTTATGGCACAACAGGTTCTGTCACTTAAATTTTCACACATTGGAAAAACTGGTCAAACTTGATCTAGTTAAAGGTTTGCCAAATGTTAAATTCAATAAGGATCATTTATGTTCTGCCTGTGAGATGGGAAAACTCAAAATAGCTTCCCACAAAGGCAAAACAGATGTATCTTGCACTAGACCTCTGTACATGCTTCATGTCGACCTCTACGGTCCCATTGCCATACAGAGCCTAGGTGGCAAGAAATACATACTTGTCCTAATTGATGAGTATTCGCGTTTCACATGGGTTGAATTCGTTAGAAAGAAATCAGATGTTCCAAATATATTGATAAATCTAATGAAAAGAATCCAAGTTCTTTATAATTGCAGAATACAGAAGTTAAGAAGTGACAATGGCACAGAATTTAAAAACTCTGTCATTGAAGCCTATCTTTCAACAGAAGGAATATCACAGAACTTCTCTGCAGCTCGCACTCCACAACAGAACGGTGTTGTCGAAAGAAAAAATCGAACACTTGTGGAAGCCGCAAGAACTATGATGTCAGCATGCGGATTATCAATGAACTTTTGGGCAGAAGCAATTTCTACTGCGTGTTATACTCAAAATCGATCAACCATTGTGAAAAGACACCTCAAGACGCCTTACGAATTGCTTAACAAACGGCGGCCAAACATCAAATTTTTCCATGTATTCGGATGCAAATGCTTCGTCTTAAACGACAGAGATGCAAGAGGAAAGTTTGATGTAAAAGCAGATGAAGGCAAATTCATTGGATACTCTGCCACTTCCAAAGCCTACAGAACATTCATTACAAAGTCTCACAAGATTGTAGAAAGCATCAATGTTTCTTTTGATGATTCATTCCAAATGACTTCTGAACAAATCAGTTCAGAACTTGGAATTAAAGGGAAATCCTCTGTCATCTCACAAGCAAAAGAAGACTTGGATCTTCTATTTTTAGAGATGCTCCACGAAAACATTGATCCTTCTGTTGGAACAATTAGGGTTTCTGAAGAACCATCCTCTGTTGGACAAAATCCTACAGGTTTGTCTCTAACTGGTCCTTACAATGCTTCATCTTCTTCTGTAAATACTACAGATGCAATTACCGAAGCCGAAGAAAGTGCAGAAGATGAAACATCAAGGAAAACGACCACAGAAGTTGCACAAACCACAAAAGAACCAATTACAGAGGAAATCGAGGACCAAGACTATACGTCCTCAGAGGAACAAACTCCACCACCACTCATACCAATCATTCCACAAACGGTAGAATCAACTACCAAGGCACGAAGAACAACAGAGGCTACACAAGAAGAAACACAAGAAGAAAGTCTGAATGACATTGATGATCATCTTCCACGCACAACTCAATGGACAAAAAGCCATCCTCCAAGCCAAATAATCGGAGAACCTTCTGACGCAGTAAAAACAAGGTCTGCCACTGCTAACTTTTGTTTCTTTACAAATTTTATTAGTGTGATAGAACCAAAGAAGATTTCTGAAGCCCTAGATGACCCAAACTGGGTAGACGCCATGCAAGAAGAACTTTTGCAATTTGAGCGTAACAGAGTATGGACTCTAGTACCTCTGCCAAGAGGAAAACAGGCCATTGGGACTAAATGGGTCTACAGAAACAAGAAGGATGAAGATGGAGTGGTCATCAGAAACAAAGCAAGATTAGTAGCAAAGGGATATAGACAAGAAGAAGGCATAGACTACGATGAAACTTTTGCCCCTGTCGCACGGCTCGAAGCAATAAGAATATTCTTAGCCTTCGCAGCCCACAGAGGTTTTAAAGTCTATCAGATGGACGTAAAATCAGCTTTTCTCAACGGTGAAATCCAAGAAGAGGTCTACGTTAATCAGCCACCAGGATTTGAAAGCTCAAAGTTTCCAAGGCATGTATACTACCTTGAAAAAGCTCTATATGGACTGAAACAGGCTCCACGAGCATGGTATGAACGACTTTCTACCTTTCTTCTAGTCAATGGTTACAACAGAGGTACAACAGATACTACCTTATTCTATAAACTCAAAAGTAGTGAGATAATGCTTGTACAAATATACGTAGATGACATAATTTTTGGGTCTACTAATTCAGAAGAGTGTAAAAGATTTGAAAAACTCATGCAGAGTGAGTTTGAAATGAGTATGATGGGAGAATTAACTTTCTTCCTCGGACTCCAAGTCAAACAATCATCAGAGGGAATTTTTTTAAATCAAGCTAAATATGTCTCTGACATTCTTTCCAAGTATAGCTTCTCTGATGCCTCTGCAATGAAAACTCCAATGGCCACTGGAAACAAGTTATTCTTAGATTCAAATGGCATCTCTGTAGAATGCACTCTCTACAGAGGCAAGATTGGATCTCTGTTATACATAACAGCAAGCAGACCTGACATTATGCATGCCACATGTCTCTGTGCACGCTATCAAGCTAATCCAAAGAAATCACATTATGATGCCGTAAAGAGAATCTTTAGATACCTAAAAGGGACCAAAAATCTTGGTCTCTGGTATCCACAGAACTCTGGTTTTGGTCTTAAAGCTTATACAGATTCAGACTATGGAGGATGCATGCTCGACAGAAAAAGTACCTCTGGGAGTTGTCAATTCCTAGGTGGTAAACTAGTCAGTTGGACCTCCAAGAAGCAGAATTGTGTTTCCACATCCACTGCAGAAGCTGAATACGTTGCTGCCGCTAGCTGTTGTTCTCAGGTTCTATGGATGAAGACTCAGCTAAAAGACTACGGCCACATCCTGTTCAAAATACCCATCTTCTGCGATTCCAAAAGTGCTATTGCTATCTCTGCCAACCCTGTGCAACACTCAAAAACCAAGCATATCGATATAAGGTATCACTTCTTGAAACATCATGTTGAATACGGTACAATCGAAATGCATTTTGTGCCCACAGAATATCAACTCGCTGACTTATTCACCATAGCACTAGATGAGAAAAGATTCAACTTCTTGGTGGGTAAGATAGGAATGATTAACATGGTGTGAAAATCCTCAGTAAGTATAGTCTTATCTTCTGTAAATAATAAGTAAATACATTGCTTAAATTATTGTCTTGAAAGATTCTACTTCTATATGTAAATTCTTAAAATCTTCAATAGTTCTTGAAACTACAGAACTTCTGTAAGGTCTGATCAGAACCTCTGACAACCTTCACAGAACCTCTGATAGACTTGACCTATGTACTATGCAAAACTTATCATATTCTGATCCAAGCATAGATCAAGGGGGAGCAAAAGGAAAATTCTTGATCTACAGAAGTGATCAGATCAAGGGGGAGCAAAAGGAAATTACTTGATCTACAGAGGTGATTAGATCAAGGGGGAGCAGAAGGGAACCCTGAAATGATCTAAAGAGATAAAACTTTCAAGGGAAAGCCAAAGAAAAATGTCGATGACTCCATATCGACAGAAGTCAGATATCATTGCCGAGAAAAGAAGAACCAAAAGGTATGTCTCTCGCACAAAAGGTTTTTGGAAAACAATTTTCTAGGACAAGAATTGTCAAATATGTCCTAAATATACTGTGAATAACATTTCAAAAATCAAAAGCTCAAAAAATTTCACAAGATTCGAATTAGGAGAAATTTAAGGTCATAGAGCTTCTGCTGAGCTCAACAGAGCTTCTGCAGGAAATATGCTCTGTGATCACAAATTAACCTTCTGTCGATCTTTTGGAATGTTATCTCGAAAACCGAAAACGCAGACCATGACCTTCTCGAACAAACCGTTTTTTTTAAAACAGTTTTCTCGGACACAAACTTTCAAATATGTCCGAAAAACATCTCTTAAACCAAATCAAAAATTGGTTGATTAAAAATACTAATAAAATTTTTGTTATGAGATTTTTTATCTCATAGAGCTTCCGCTGGCCCTCACAGAACTTCTGCAAGTTCCAACAGAGCCACAAAACCTCTGCGAAGCAAATTTATTCACAAAAATCCGATTTTATCCTCTCCAATGCCTTTACAAATGTTTTGGTTAAAGAAGAACCTCACAGAAGTCATGACAACAATGAGATATATGAAAAAGGGATAAACATCAAAGATTTTCAAGATCACAGAGCCTCTGTAAACTACAGAAGCTCTGCCAATCTGATTACTTGGGCATCTCTGTAGTAATAACGGTTACTTTTACTGCGAGTGAAACTCATATGGCTAAAATCAACCTCACGCGCCTAGCATTAATGGGCCGCGCACGACGTCCTGTCATATTCTGACAAGGCCTACGTGTCCCATTTTCATTGGGCGTACATGGAACGTTTTTATTTGGAAAGTTGAACCCGCCGCTCAAACTCGAGTGCGGATTCCAAACTTTAATCCATTACCATATATTTTACTCTTTCGAATTCTACCGTTTTACCATCCTATAAAAACAAGTTTTACCCTGACATAAAACCTTTTACAAACTCTCATCTTCTTCTCCGGCGAAACCCTGCAAAACACTTGCAAATGGCTTCATCTTCTCGAGCTACATCATCTGAACTCTCTCCGGCGAACTCAACGGAAAACTCCCCTGCTCATTCAGAACATTCTGAAAACTCCAGCCTTGCAAGAGATATTGAACAACAAGATTCCGGGGACTCCGCAGACTTTGCTCCGACGACTCACCTGCAAAACTTCATAGCTAAGGATCATTTCGAAGCCAATCTTCCCATAAAATCCAACAACTGCTATTTGGTCCCCTCACCCACTACTTTCGGCGAAGCCCATGCCATACTTCTGAACATCATGGAAAACCATGTCCTCTTCCCTCTACTATCAAGAACCCCTAACAAAATTCCAGTCCGTTATTTGAACCAATTTTGGCAAAGCTGCAGATTTGATAAAGACGATTCTCTTATCAAAGGGTACATTTCAAGACCTGATAAATCTGAGCATCTTGAAATCAAGTTCAACAGAACAATGTTCTCACTTGAATTCAACCTACCAACAAGGGGTCTTCTGGGTTTGAAAAGTTATGCAGAGCAACCAACAGACGAAGAGCTCTGTCGATTCGTGGAAATGCTTGGGTACAACACCCAACTACGGAAGAGAAATGACTTCCGCAGAGGCCGATTACCACCTCTGTGGAACACCTTGTTCTCTATTCTCAACAGATGCCTGACAGGAAAGATAGGGAGTATTGACCAGAGCTCACATCAAATCTTGAGCATCATGTATGGGGTTTACTATGATCTTCCACTAGATTATGCGACCATAATGATGCAAGAGATCATAAACACCATCGACAGAAAGAACAACTCAAAAAGGGTCAAAGAGAACGATCCCAACTTTCTACCACCTCTGCAATTCCAAAGAATATTGGGAGTACTGTTCGAACCTCTGCTGCTAATCCAAAATTGGCCAATGGAAGGGCCAACTCCCAAACAGTTCCCGATGAACAAAAATACCCCCACTGATCACGCTGATGGCTACTCACACTGCAGACCTCTGTCAAAGAAACTTCTGCGCTACGCATCGAACATATCCCTTAAGAAAGAGTATATACGCGATCATAGAACTCCAAAACCGAGTCATATGACACCCCCGCGTTTAGGTGTCCCCCTAGGAACAACGATAGCAAAACCTCTTTCCACTCAAGCAGAAAAGGATCACAAGTTAGCAAAACACATGGCTATTCAACTCAGCTTCATAGCCAAACGCGCAGAAATAATGGGAAAGAAATCTTCAGCAAAGACCTCTGCTTCTACTCCAAAAGCTAAGAAGAGAAAAACCGCAGAAGGCACATCAACTAGCACTGCAGAAGATAGACCTTCACCTCCCCATGCCACAGAGATTGGCTCCTCTGCTCCTCCCCTTTTCACAAAACAGAAAAAGAAAAGATCCAAATCAACAGAGGAAGGGGCACCAAAACCAAAAAGGAGGAAAACCAAAAAGAAGCATGGTAAATCATTTAAAAAATTGGTTACCATTGCAGAAGAGGCAATCATAGAGGGTGAAACTGCAGAAGAAGAAGATGCAGAAATAGGAATGACAGAAGAAGGATATCAATCACCCTATCAATCTCCAGATAGATTTGCTCACCAGGGAGACCTGAATGATTTCCTACAGAACCCCGAAATTGCAAACACCCTTAATACAGCAGGGTGGACGGCACAACCTCTCGACCACCACTCTCCAGAAGAACATGATTTCTTCATTTCTGGTATTGACACTCATCTACAAGAAGATGACACAACACCCAGAAATCAACCAGCCGAAACCCCTGTGATTTTACAAAACCCTTTCATTCAAGGATTGGACGTCCACAGAAGAAGTCCAAACCAAGCTTCAGAAGATACAGAACAAACCGAAGCTGAGTGGAATACAACTGAAGTTACAGAGGCAACGGCTGTAGAAGAAACCACAGAAACAGGGATAGAAATCTCAGAGGTAGATTCAGATGAAGAAGAGGCTATCTGGATACGAAAAGGTCTCTATCATCCTCATGTCATGAGATTATACGGATCTCATCACATGTATGACTCCTTGAGCACAGAGAAAGGAACTTCCACAGAACCAGAAGAAGAAACAAGAAAAGATTCCGAAGTTGAAGAAGGCACACATCAATCACCCCCTCCCAGTGCAACCCACATTTCTGACACCGCAGGTCTAGCTGCAGAAGGTGTCATTGAAAAAGAGCTGCACAGCTCGAACCTCACCCAACCCATCCAGCCAGAGGTTACTCTTTCAACCTCTGTGCCCACAGAAACCGGGGAATCCATTCCTAGGGAGTCTCCTCAAAGAGACTCACCTAATGTTCGTGATCAATCGCCCCAGATCACACAAGAACACCCTACAGAGGAATTCGTTTCCTCTGTCACGCACACATTAAGGCCAAACCTTCTTTTAAAGAGAAGTAGTGAGCACAGAGACGAAGAGACTCTAGACAAGTCTCCTAGTCAACAGAAGGACATTCCAATACCCACCTCTGGAGTGGATTTGGACTCTGTTCTTCACAGAACTTCTGTAGAGAACGAAACTCAGGTTTCCTCTCGAGAATCAGAAGGAAATCCTTCCACCCCCATCGTACAAACAAGGGTGAACGAAGGTGTCCCAGGAACAGGGATTCACTCTGGAGACGAATGTGTTCCTCCAGAGGTTACACAAGGAACACAAGTATCAAGGGATGAGTTCCAAACCCTTGTAACCTCTGTGAACCAAACAATGAAAGAGTTGCAAAGCTCTTTCAAATCTTTTGCAGAGACAACATCTACAGCTCTCTTGAATCTGAACACCAAAATGGACGATCTGTCCACAGAGGTGAAAAACGCCATCTCAGAGATGAAGTCTTCTGCAACAACCACTGCCAAAGAAACAGCCACTTCTGCCGCTCATCAATTCAAAACAACTGCAACTTCTGCGTTCAGGGACTCGGTCAAAGAATTCCTTGATCAATTGAACAAACAGACTTCAGTGTCAACGGGCATCACTCCTGCAGATCTACAGAAGGCCCTACAAAAAGTTCAAGAAGAAGCCATACGAAATACCATGCTGACGCAACCCAAAGACTACATGACAAGAGCACAGCTGACAGAGCTTGGGCAGAACGTGATTAATCAAGTGACAGAAGTCATCCTTTCCTTCACCACTGCCAATGCCAACTTCGTCAAAGATTTCAGAGAAAGTGTAGGAAGGATGAGATTCAAAACAGAGGCAGAGCTAGCAACTCTTCTTGGCCTCTGTGATGATGTCTGCACGAAACTGATCGCTGCTGGAGCCACAATGCCAAAGAAACCCGATGCTTCCTGCAGAGCAGAGGGTACATCAGACAAGGGTCAGGATGACTCTGATGATGATGACCATCCTGGTCCATCAGATCATCCTAAGGGGGAGAAAACTACAGAGAAAACTGCAAGCAGAGGACTTACAGGTCCACCAATAGCCGCAGAACCTCTGAGTCAAGCAACTCCAGAACAAACCCAACAACAAACTCAAAGAACCACAGAGAATACACCCATCTCTGTGGATTCAACCTCTGAAGAACCCAACACTACAGAAGCAGATAAGCAAACCTCAGAGGCAACAACCGCCCCTGAGGTAATCATTTTGGAAGAAACAGATGAACCAACCACAGAGAAAACACCCACCTCTGTGGAAACACCCCAAACCATACCCAGAAGAAAGTCGATTGCCACCAAACCAAAAAGAGCAACGACCTCTGCTTCTGACATTCTGAAAAGGATGCACACAACAATTAATGATCGTATGGTGAAGAGAGAAGAAGAAAGGCACATGTTCACTTTAGCTTTCAGAATGGCAAGAAGATTCAATGACAACACTTCATCAACAGAAACTGAGCTCACAGAAGAAGTCACCAAACAACCTCCAACAGAGGTTACAGAGAAAGTCAAGCCAACAGAACCATCGCCACAAAAGTCCTCTAAGTCACAATCGTCAAAATCCACAGAGGCAACCTCCATCAAACCTACAGAAGTGCAAACCTTAAATCCCACAGAAGCAACAGGTTCTGCCACGACAACAAAAGATAAAGGCAAAGGGATACTGACAGAAGAGCCTAAGAAGAAGAAAACATTGTCAAAGCCAACAGAGAAACTGATGAAGAGTGCGTTTGACGCCTTTCAAACCCCAAAACCCGAAGAAGTTGACTGGACACATGGATTGAAGCCTCTGCCAGAAACTCCTTTAACTGGTAGAGCTGCAGAAGTTGTTCAACAAATGGAGAGTCTCAGAAGACAAATTCCACGACCTGGTCCAACACATGAAGAAATGGAAGAAGTGGTATACAAATACCTCTACAAACAATCCTTTCAGACAAACTATCCAATAGATCATGTGACAGATCCAAGGACCAGAGAAGAATTTGAGAACATCTTCACAAGAACAAAGCCAAGAGCCAAAGCAGATGTCTTCTCAATTCACAAAATCAAAAAGGTGATCTTCTGCAGATTCTCCTTCACAAGAACCTATCCAAGGGTCAGGTACAATCTTACAGAGTCAGAAGAGAGAACAATTCAGAATCTACCTTCGCTGATGTTGACTTAAGAAACATCAATCCATACGATCTACCTGACCTTCTGCAATGGACAAAGGACAACTACAACACAGAGGCAAACACCAGAGCCTATCAAGTATTGAGAAAAGCGATGAGGGAAAAGCTTCTGGTCTACAGCATGATAGATTTCCAGCTGGGAAAGGATCTCGGTCTCAAACATCTGGATCTACGACCACCAGAGGATCGCTGCCCACCAGACGCCATACCAAACTCAATCATCACAGAACCACGGTTTGGGTTAGTATTTCAAAACCCTCAAGGCGAAAATAAACTATTTGTATGCATGGACTGTCAAAAGTACGCAACAAATACTCTGAACAAGTTCAGAGCAAGCCTTATGAAATACAGAGGTTCAAAGAAAATGGATAAAGATGCTGCAGATACTATCAAAAGAGAGATTGACGCAACAATTCGCCTAAGAGAACTCTGCATCAGATTCTACAAAGAGATCAGAAAAGTTGGAAGAGACAACAGAAGCTACAATGATTTCAAAGATGCCAAAATCTGATTCTCAGACCTCCAATCTCTGCAAACAAAGTTAAAAGTTTATCTTTCATTGTACTCAAATGTAAAATGTCTCTGGCATATTTCTAAATGAAAGAAATTTCGAGGTATTGTTTAACCTCTGTCTTATCCAACTTAGCCTAACTAAACTCAAAGTCAAATTTTTTATTTTTCACTACTTAGGGGGAGATTGTTAGCTTCAATCTTCCTAATCATAGAAATACTTAGAAGTAGTGAAAAATAGGCTAAGTATAGAAAAGCCTCTCACAGAGGCTCTGCCACTTCTTCCAGAAGATCAAGTCCAGAAAGCCACAAAAGCTACAGAGGTAATCACAGAACCTCTGTAGTGCGCAAGAAGAAGATCAACTCGGAAACAAGTGGACTGCTCCACAGAAGGTCAGACCATAGAACCTCTGTGGTCTGCTATGAAGACTTGGAAGATATTACTGGATACGTTCATCAACTTGCATGGAAAAGTACTGTCAAAACACGTGTCAAGCTCTGAGTGGACTCAATAGGGCATGGTACAAAATAGACGTCTGCGCCATTTAATGCATTTACCAATAGTACATCTGCTCCATTAAATGCGCATGGCTCAAACAACTGCTCACACCATCCAGTCCACTGTTCACACCATTCAGTTCACTATTCATGCCGTAAAAGGAACAGTGACCTACTTCATAGTCTTCTAAGAATAGTATAAAAGGAAGTCTCATGTTGAGATCTTCCTAAGAACTATTACACAAGGAATCACTAATACTCTCAAACGTTATTGTCAAATATCTGAGTGTTATATTCTCACACACACCAACAGTTCTTAATCTGTTCTTCGTGTTCTTATTATATATTGAATAAACAGTAACTGTTCAAGAAATCCTTTTTATTCCTTACTGTTTTCTTTATATATGTGCGTTCTAATATCTATCAAACATATCTGTTAGTTTAATACGCTTCCGCATCAAACTCTAAACTCAACTAATAGACTGTTAATCTTGATTAAGTGTATCTGGGTTCCAACAAACCCAATACGGTTCCTCTCCACAACGTCGGGACACAAAAATGCCAAAATGGCATGCATCCCAAAGTGAGAATACCAAGACTCTCCACCATGTAAATATGACCGACTCATATGCCTATGGATCCAATGAATTACAATCTATTGTACACGACTCCACTTGAATGACACACGAACTCAAAACATGTACTCTTCAAATAAAATGCAATAAATGGAACTGACGACCAAAGCTCCACATACAACTGTTAAAATCCGGACAACTGTCCTCAAGACTCAATAAAGTCATAACCCGAGTCGTAAGCCTTACCAAAACCAATTAACCACAAAAAACGAATAATGCATTAAAACGTATGTAGCCATCTTTATGCGAAACATGCTCCATAGACCGAATTACTCAACACAACTCTTAATTTAAGTGCACATCAAAGTGCATTTATACCCAAAGATTTACAAATTACAGCTTTTCTCAAACCGAAAGGTTTACAACTTCTAAAACGTTCACAAGGTTGGAGATGACCCAAACCCAATGACCCACACGTTCATGTTTTAAAAAAGACGCTAAAAGTGCATTTTTACTAAATAACCTTCAATTACACAATAATTATCAAAACACTTCAATTAATACTCATTTTGTCAAGTTACCCAAAAATCCCAAAACTGGTGTTTTGTGAGATTTATAAAATCAAATACTCCAAGTAATCAAAATCATCTAAATGACTCAACAATGAATATTTTCATGTAAAGCACTTGAAACACTTTAAATTGAACATTTTGGCATGTACAACGTTTTCACAAATCAACTTGAACTCACCTTGCTAGATTTATGCTAAATCTAGATTTTCCCCCAATTTGAGGTCCTTTGAAGAAACTTGAATCTTCAAGCCAAATCTTCCAAAAACCTAGATCCACAAGTTTCTAACCATAAATATCCGTATTCAACCATTTAGAACTGTTCCCCAAACATTTTACATCAATATCTCACTTATACCAAAACCCTAATTTCCATAAATGAAGAAAGGAGAAGATTACCTTAACCCCAACTTGAACCCATCAACCAAAACACCTCTAGAGCTACCAAAATGAACCACAAGCTCCAAATCTTCAAAATGGAGAAAAGAGTTGGATGAAACCCTATAAACTTTGATGAAAGAGATGAAGTGAAAGGATTCTACCTTAAGTTTCCAAAACCATAATAGATGAAGAAAGAACACTTGAAATATTGATTCTTGGGGTCTTGAAGGCTCCAAATCGGTGATGGAGGTAAAGGGTTTAGGTTCTTGGGATAGAAAAACGGAATGGGTGAAGTGGAAAAGAGGAAAAGTGCAAAATTCGTGTTTTTATACTCCAGGTGCCCGTCGGCTTAAGTGATGTGCGAGAGTAACAATTGTCACTTTCGTTGGGCACTCTCGCCGTGGTCCCGAGACTCTCGGTAAAAAATCGGCGAGAGTGACATGCGATTTTGACAATTGTCACTTTCGCCGGTCACTTTAGCCGAGGTTGTACCGAAAGTTGTTTTGGCCATAACATATTCGTTTTAGCTCCGATTTTGCTCCGGAAAGGCCCGTTGGATTTGTAAATGAATTCTCCATCCAAAAAGACTATAAAATCTAGGATTCAATCCAAAATCCTAATTCATCTATTTCTCTTGAAAGATCGATTTATATACTTACCTGAAAATTACGGGTGTTACAATAAGAAACCTTCTTTATAGCGATGTTATACTGAACTATGTCTCCATAACCAAGGATTGGTGAAATGTGATTGTTCCTGAATCTCACATCTCCGCAATATTTGTCAGTGTAGTTTGTGAGAAACTCCCTTCTTCCGGTCATATGCTTGGAGTAGCCTGAAATGTAAGTACCACACATGAACGGTCTGGAAAAATAATTAAGCAAATTTAGGTACCCATTTGAAAATGGGTCATGGGGGTTAGGTGTAGTACTTGTCGTATGAACCCATTTAGAAACGGGTTCTTGTTTTGGCTTTGGTGACTTATACACAGTACGAGAATTAAAAACATGATAAGTACGAAACCAATCAAATGCAGACTTATTATCAACAAAATCATTCAATCCACATGTGGAACAACAAACACAATCACGAGATAATTGAAGTAATTGCTGAATTGAATAAATCTTTAACGAAAAAGAAACAACTTGTTCAACAAAAGTACTTGAATCAATTACATCATGATCATTATTGTCTTTCCTAGAATTAAAACTGAATTAAATGACTTTGTTTTCAACGTCCTCTCTCTAGACTCCTTCGCTACCCACTTTTGTTTGACGTTTTTCCCCGACCTATTTTATCTGAAATATCATTAAAGCCATAGTCAGAAGAGTTGGAGTAGTGAGAATGTTTATTGTTGGAGTGACCGGTCGTTTTCCGTTTTTGTGAACGCTTTTTAGATTTAGATTTAGAACCTTTGTTCAAAAACTGGTTTTGAGGGGCGGATGTGGAACACTCGCCTTTATAAAAATTGACCAGTGGCTTTCCAATTTGGATCAAGAAAATCAACATGACTTGGAAGTTTTGAAGCAAAGTCAAACTTATTAAACTCATTATCTGAACTAACTGTTGGTCCCGAAAGGGTTATACAAGTTTGTAGAAGGGGGGGGGGGGGTTGAATACAAACATACATATTTTACTTTTCTAAATTGTTTATTGATAATTATCAAACAATTTACAACTTGTTGCGGAATAAGATTAATGAATAAACCTAATCTAAACAAGTTATGAGAAACACTAAGTTTCTTGCACTAGAATTAAGACAGAAAGGAGATAAGGATATTACGAATAATATTCTAACACAAAGTAGTAGAGAGAAGAAGAATGGCCGAGCACTTCATTTCTGAAGTAGGGTTCTTCTTATATACTGCATGCATTAAATGCATATCAGTACAACTTTACACGTGGCAGCATCTGATTGGTTGCATGGTTTGACCTTTGTAGACAACCTAGTAGCCGCATTATATACATTGTAGAATCAGAGTTGGTTGTATGATCCTGGACAAAAGGGATGTCCTTTCTGACATTATCGTACGGAGGCGTGCAAGGGGGTAAGATAAAAGTAACTTGTAGAGGAAGACTTCATGATCAGCGTTCGCTGAATAGATCTTTATCAGCGAGTGATAAAGTTCAGCGTTCGCTGAAATCTTCTACTTGTAACTTCACGTTGAGTGGACAAATCTTGGCTTTACTGATATCCGCATCAGTTCCTTAGTAGACTTGTCGCTGGTTCTTGGGTTTGATCTTTGACTTCAGCGTAGAACATGGTTGACGTGAAACTAACAAGACTGAACAGGCTCAGAGTTCTATTGATGAACAATATCGCTGAAAGTAAAAGTTAAAGTGCGTGAGTTTCCTATCAGCGGTACTGTAGAGACATAGTACTTATCAGCGATAGTGAAACTCTAATACATATTGTCTACTTACAATTTTCACTAAGTGTTTCTTGGAGAGTCATTATCAAATCACTGAGGGTTCGAATCAACAATCTCCTCCTATTTGATTATGACATAGCAATAAAAGAAAATTGCTAAGTATGAAAACATAAGGATAAAAAGAACTCATAAAATATTTGTCCCTTTTACTGTTTTCTGGGATCTTTTCAAGTACTGATGGAGTAAAGTACATTCGCTGAAATTTTTCTTTAAACTTCGTATAAGGTTACAAAGGGAAGTGGAAAAATTACAAGTACAACAAATAATAATTACAAGTACAAAAAGATATAAGCTGATAAAGATAGAAGAATTACAAAAAGAGATCCTATCAGCTATTCAGGTTCTTCCTTAATGAGAAGTTCATCAAGGGTCTTTGTGGTAGGGATCATCCAGTCAGGGACTTTTTCACCAAGATCCCGTCTTCGCTTAGCTTCTGTAAAGATCAGAGGCTTGAGGTAGTGTCCGAGAAGGTCAGCTCTGAATCCACACCAGTAGACGAGATCCCTGAGCTGTTCGATGGGAGTGATAGGTAGCTCAGAGATGCGTTGAAAGTGTTCTCGTCCATCGTAGTCGTGAAAGTAGATACCATAAGGTTTGCTTAGGACTTTTCCAGGGATGAAACGTTCACCAGGGGGCAGGGAGGTGTCTAGCAGAGAGAGATCAGGTTCAGGACCAAGGACTTCATCACGTGAAAAACCGATTCCGGTTTCGTTTCTTAGAGGAGGACCTGAGTCTGAAGGAGTTGTCTTCTTCTTTCCAACAAGCCTTCTTCTTTTTGGAACTAGAGCAGGAGGAGGAGGAATATCCACAACAGATGAAACCAAGTCGATCTGTTGATTTAGAATTTTCTCGACGTGGTCTCTGAATTGTGAGCGTGATTGTTGAATGGATATCCTCATTTCCAACCACTCAGAGAGACCGTTTTTTTATAGAAGAGGCGTAGATGGTTTCCTTGGTACCATTTTCTCTGAATAAGTCGACCACAACAACTGGAACTGTTAGCTCCAATCTTTCTGTTCATAGAAGCATTGAAAAATAGGCTAAGTATAGAAGTCTTCGACAGAGGCTCTGCCGAGTAACCGAGAAGACCGAAGTGAAGAATTGCCAGCAGTCTCTTCTCAGCGGACAAGGCCACGGAGCCTCTGTCATACTTGATAGAGCCTCTGTGGTATAAAGACTAAAGATCTATACAAGGACAATCGTGCTTCTCACGATTTCTACTGTACGAAGATTCTGAAGATCATTCGTACAAGGCATGACCTGACAACTCCACGTGTTAAACTCTGATAGGTCTCAGCCTTAGTAGAAGCCGGCGCATTTAATTAACGTTGTACCTTCAACAGTACCTGAATAGTGTCTTTGTACCTTCAGTACTTATTGTCTA
Source organism: Saussurea involucrata (assembly GCA_033807775.1). Lineage (NCBI taxonomy): Eukaryota > Viridiplantae > Streptophyta > Magnoliopsida > Asterales > Asteraceae > Saussurea > Saussurea involucrata. The sequence goes on from CM066325.1 coordinate 66,780,367, forward strand.
GAACTTGTCCCCTTTAGAAGTAGTATAAATAGAAGACTCATGTTGAGTTCTTCTATTAAGTTTTGCACAACACACACACCATTAGAACATAATTATTGTTATATCATCGGTGTTCGTGGTGTTTTATTCATAGCAATATACAATGAGTTATTAAGCAATTTATCTGTGTTATTCACACTATACGTATTTGATATTGTGTGTTCTTCTACCTACTTATATCTTTTAGTTTGTTAAAAACGCTTCCGCATTATATCTTGTTTGAACTATTAAATAGAATCATCATTGTTAAGCAAAACAGGAACCAACAATTGGTATCAGATCAGTTCTTGATTTTCTATATCAAGAGATCCTCACGTACAATGATTTTTGGTAGAAACCTGGAGTAATTTTAACATGTTATTCACTTATTTCAAAACAACCTATGTTTTTCTGCCATTCTCGACCTGTTCGACTTTGGTAAACTTACAGTCTGTTACTTCGGTTAAATCTCCATTTTAGAGCATTGTTCAAAAGTTTTAAGCTTATAAACACCATTAGAAACATCCACTTCATCTTCTGAAAGTTTACTGTTCATACCCTATTTTCTGAATTTCTCAACATCTTTCAAAATGACAAACACAAACAACTTCTTCACCGCTGGTTCTTTAACCAAGCCACCCACACTACTCAGAGATGAGTACCCTCAGTGGAAGATACGAATGATTCACTTCTTCGAGGGTACTGACAAAGAACTCGTCTACTATATCAACAATCATCCTTTCGTACCAATGATCACAGTAACCCGTGTACCTACCACATACGACACTCCAGAAATACCTGAGCACGAGAAACCAAAGACCAAGGACAACTGGTCAGACCCTGATTGGGCAAAATATGAAGTTGCTCAGAAGACCAAGAGACTTCTGATTATGGCCATCTCAAATGACCTCTTCCAATCCGTAGATGCGTGTGAATCTGCATACGATCTGTGGAAGGAACGGGAAAAACAACTGGAGGGTGGGGCCAAAACTCAGAAGAACCGCAGAGCCCAATGCATCAACGAGTACTACGCATTCAAAGCTCTGCCGACCGAAACTCTGCAAACAACATATGATCGGTTCAACTCTCTAATCAACAAGTGCAGGAAATTCGGAATCCCCAGAACTTATGAGGAAAACAATGTCATGTTCCTAAAGAGTCTCAATGAAGAATGGCTCCAGTTGTCTATGTCTCTGCAAACAAATCAAGATTTAGACTCCTGGACTCTGTCAGATCTCTATGGAACGTTGGCAGCCCAAGAACCTCAGATTGCACAAGCAAAAGCTCAAATCAGTGCACCTCTTGCGCTGATTGGTAAGGCTACAGAAGCTAAAGTGAAGCCGAAGAAGGAGAAAGCTGTGGAAGAAAAGAAGGAGGAGAAGAAGAAGATCCTGATCGTTGATAGTGAAAAGGAGGAGTTGGGGGAAGAAGAGGAGGAAACTATGGCCTCGATAGCTAAATCATTAGCTCTTTTGACAAGGGAATTCAGAAGAAGTCTGGTAATGAACGCTACGGAAGAGATGATCGTGGAAGAGAAGGGTCAAATGACAAGAACGACAGAGGTGTCGACCAACAGAGGTCGAATGACAGGAATGACAGAGGTGGTGGCCGACAGAGGTCAGACGACAAAGCTGGCAACGCTCCACAGAACCAAGGATGTTACAATTGCGGTAAGCCAGCCCACTACGCCAATGAATGCAGGAGCAAATCAAACCGCCCTCAGAGGGATTATGCTTTCTACAAAAAGAAAGCAGAATATTATGCTCTGAAGTCACTCATGGTAAATCAAGAAAACTGGCAGTCAGATACATCCTCTGACGATGGAGAAAAGAAGAACGCCCTGTTCTGTGGCATGGCAGAGGTCAGCTCCGACTCCGATAGTGAGGTATCCACTTCTGACTCTTACACTAATCAAGCAGAAGCTGATTTGCTTAAACTGAACATTGAATACACAGAACTTAAAAAGACCTGCGAAAGTGTTCAGAAGAAGCTTACCTTCTTTGAGAGAGAAGCTAGACTTCTCACTCAAGAAAAGGCTAAAATCTTTCAAGAAAAGGAAGAAATTGAAACAAGTTGGAAGAAACACCTAAATCCTTTGAAAGAAAAGATTTCTGAACTTAACTCTGCCTTAAAAGCAAAATCTAAAGAACTTATGAACGTTGAGAGCGACAGAATGAATATTCTAGCTCTTAAAAATTATTTTCAAAAGGAAAGAGAAGTCCTCAGTCAAGATTTACTCAGAAGAGATCTGTTAATTAAGAAATATCAAGATGCACATAAGGTATACGAGAAAATTAATACACAAATAGGGAGACGTGGAATTGGCTTTTGTGATATAGATCCATACACCGGAAACAAAAGAAACAGGTCTCTGTCGTCTCTATTTCGTATTGGAAGTACAAGAAAACCCGGTTTTCCAAATTTACTCTCTGTAAGCAAAAGGCAAAAAGTCTCTGGTGAACCTCACATAAGGAAACCTCTGAAGATGGTAAATGTGTGGTTTGAAAACACAGATCTACCATCATCAGCCTCTGTCAAAAGAGCCTCCGAACCTAAGAAATATCTGAAAACACAAGATCAGATAGGAATTTTTAACTTTGGTGAACCTGAGACTCAATCCCAGGTTGGCTTTGTCTGCACTATAGATTCTGACAAGAAACTATCGGCAGAGGCACCTGAGTTCTTGCCTGCTTCAACAAAAGAAAAAATGACTCATATTTCTGAAAAGGAATTATTGGAAATCGGTGAAAACGAGTTTTATGAATGCCCCAGTACTCTCAATAATTGCCAAAATCTTTCTGATGAAACCTCGATGAAAACTTTTGTTGACTTAGAAGATATTCCTGAAAGAAAGGAAGAAAGCGAGTACGGCACATGCTCTGAAAGTCTAGCCTCTGTCGAAAGAGAACTAAGTGACTCAACCTCTGTATATGAGGACGATTCATCCTTTGACAAATCTGAGACTGACTATAAGTCAGGGATAGTACCTTGTGACTCAGAGGATTTTAAACTACCTTATGGAGTTATTAATAGAACTATTCCTCCCAAGGAGAAAATCACAAGAGTTCCTATCTGTCCAGATTTTTTGAACATGTGTATACAAGCCAAAACCTCTCTTGAGTTTGATAAAATCAAAAAACAAAAGAAAACGCCATTTCAAAATTCAACAAGTTCAAAAACATCAAAACCCTTAAGGCCTATTAAAGAAAAACTAACATGGCAACAGAAGGGTAAATGGGCTGAAAATAACAAATCTTTTTCTTCTGTGACAGTGAAACCTGCAGAAGTTCACCACAGAAGGGGTCCACAGAAGGCTACTCTCAACAGAGGATTTTGCAAACAACAATCTAGCCTACATAGGTCTTCTTGTAATAGGAAGTCAAATGTTAGGATAGAATGTAATGCCTCTATGCCCCCATTTAATGTTTTCAATGAAAAGTTCAAGCAAATCTCCTCACATATTCATTATTGTCATTGCTTTGATCTCATGCATCAATTAAGCCAACACTTCTCAAGTCCACACCGTTTCCTCTCTGTACCCAAAAAGAATGCTAAATTCAAGGGTAAGAAGAAACAAAATGGTTCTTCAAAAGAAGCTAAAACCAAACCCAAGAATGCTAAGGCAAACTTGAAGACCCCTAACAAAGCTAGACCCATTTGGATATGGGTACCTAAAACTCTCTGATTGTCTTGCAGATGCAGTATGTGCCAATCTGGTATCTAGACTCCGGATGCTCGCGACATATGACTGGCAACAGAGGTCTACTATCCACATACAAAGAAAAACTCGATGGTGGATCTGTGACCTTTGGCGACAACAAAAAGGGGTACATTAAAGGCTACGGAGTCATAAAGAAGGAGAACATAACCGTATGCAAAGTTGCATATGTGGATGGCCTTAAACACAATCTTCTCAGTGTTAGCCAACTCTGCGATACGGGTTTCGACGTAATGTTCAAAAGAACCTTCTGCTCTCTACAAGGTGAGGACACAGGAGTCGAACTTCTGCGAGCCGAACGAAGAGGAGATCTTTACCTCATGAACTTCTGTGCCAAGAACAAGGAAGACAAGCTCTGCCTTGTTTCCTGTAAAAGCGAAGAAGCCTGGTTATGGCATAACAGGTTCTGCCACCTAAACTTTCATACTCTAGATAAGGTTGTTAAACTTGATATAGTCAAAGGTCTGCCAAATGTTAAATTTTATAAAGATCATTTGTGCTCTGCTTGCGAAATGGGTAAACTCAAAAGAGCTTCCCATAAAGGCAAGACAGATGTATCTTGCCATAGGCCTCTGTACATGCTTCATGTTGACCTCTGCGGTCCAATCGCTACACAGAGCCTAGGTGGCAAGAAATATATACTTGTTTTCATCGATGAATATTCAAGATTTACATGGGTTGAATTTATCAGAAAGAAATCAGATGTTCCAAACATTCTGATAAATTTAATGAAAAGAATCCAAGTTCTGTAGGAGTGTAGGATTCAGAAACTAAGAAGCGACAATGACACAGAATTCAAAAACTCTGTCATTGAAGCCTATCTTACAAAAGAAGGCATATCACAGAACTTCTCTGCTGCACGCATCCCACAACAGAATGGCGTGGTTGAACGAAAAAACCGCACGCTTGTGGAGGCTACAAGAACTATGCTGACAGCATCTGGATTACCAATGTCTTTTTGGGCAGAAGCAGTATCAATCGCTTGCTACACCCAAAATCGATCATCCATTGTAAAGAGGCACATCAAGACACCGTATCATTTGATCAACAAAAGGCGACCAAACATCAAGTTCTTTCATGTATTTGGATGCAGGTGCTTTGTCTTAAATGATAGAGAAGCAAGAGGAAAGTTTGAGGTAAAAGCAGATGAAGGCAAGTTCATTGGATACTCTGCCACTTCTAAGGCCTATAGAGTTTATCTTCTGCGGTCACGAACCATAGTAGAAAGCATCAATGTGTCTTTTGACGATTCCTTTCAAAGGACTTCTGAACAAGTCAGTTCAGAACTCGGACTAAAGAAAGAATCCTCTGGCATCTAAAAAACAAGAGAAGCAGATCTAAATCTGCTATTTGAGGAGATGTTCCACGACGATATTGATCCCTCTGCTGGAGCTGTCAGAACCTCTGGAGAAACATCTTCTGTCAACCAGACTGAGTCAAGTATATCTCTAACTGGTCCATTGAATACTTCATCCTCTTCTATGAATCATGCAGATGAACGTGTTGAGGCGGAGCCAACAGAAGATGGCACAAGCAAAGATTCTACCACAGAGCCACTGGAAAAACCAACTACTACAGAGGAACCGATACCAGAGGAAAATGAGGATTCAGTCTCAACTTCCTCAGAAGTGATTCCAACTCTCATTCCAATAATCACACAAGCTGAAGAACCAACTTCGAGCTCTGAAGTGCCATCTACCATAGAAGGTGTACCAGAACCACATGATGCACCTACAGAAGTTCATCTTGATGACTCAAATGACCATCTTCCAAGAACAACACAGTGGACGAAAAGCCATCCTCCAAGCCTTATAATCGGTGACCCTTCTGAAAAGGTCAAGACAAGATCAGCCACTGCTAATTTTTGTTTCTTTACAAATTTTATCAGTGTGATCAAGCCAAAAAGAATCTCTGAAGCCCTAGACGAACCAAACTAGGTAGATGCAATGCAAGAAGAACTTCTACAGTTTGAAAGAAACAAAGTCTGGACCCTAGTTCCTCTGCCACGAGGAAAACAAGCAATAGGGACAAAATGGGTCTTCAGAAACAAGAAGGACGAGGATGGGGTGGTTATTAGAAACAAAGCAAGATTGGTGGCCAAGTGATATCGCCAAGAAGAAAGCATTGATTACGATGAAACTTTCGCCCCTGTCGCACGGCTCGAAGCTATAAGAATCTTCTTAGCCTTCGCAGCCCACAGAGGTTTCAAAGTTTTTCAAATGGATGTAAAATCTGCTTTTCTAAATGGTGAAATCCAAGAAGAAGTATACGTCCAACAGCCACCAGGGTTTGAAAGCTCTAAGTACCCAAAATACGTATATTACCTTGACAAAGCACTGTATGGACTGAAACATGCTCCAAGAGCATGGTACGAAAGACTTTCAACCTTTCTTCTCAATAATGATTACGACAGATGTACAACCGATACTACTTTGTTTTATAAAAGAAAAGGTGATGAGATTCTGCTTGTACAGATCTATGTGGATGACATTATTTTTGGGTCTACAAATGCACAACAGTGCAAAGATTTGGAAAAACTTATGCAAAGTGAGTTTGAAATGAGTATGATGGGATAATTAACCTTCTTCCTCGGGCTCCAAGTAAAACAATCATCAGAAGGAATTTTTATAAACCAAGCTAAATATGTCTCTGACATACTTTCAAAATACAGCCTCTCTGATGCCTCTGTAATGAAGACCCCAATGGCCACTGGAAATAAGTTATACTCAGATCCAAATGGAAAATTTGTAGAGTGCAAGCTCTACAGAGGCATGATTGGGTCTCTGTTATACTTAACCGCAAGTAGGCCTGATATAATGTATGCCACATGCCTTTATGCAAGATATCAAGCTAACCCAAAGGAATCCCACTATATTGCTGTAAAGAGGATCTTCAGATACCTTAAAGCGACCAACAATCTTGGGCTCTGGTATCCGAAGAACTCTGGCTTTGGTCTTAAGGCATACACAAATTCAGATTATGGAGGATGCAAGCTTGATCGAAAAAGCACCTCTGGGAGTTGTCAATTTCTGGGAGGTAAACTTGTCAGCTGGACTTCGAAGAAGCAGAACTGTGTGTCCACATCCACAGCAGAAGCTGAATATGTTGCTGCTGCTAGCTTTTGCTCTCAAGTTCGGTGGATGAAAACTCATCTAAAGGACTATGGCCACAACATATAAAAGATACCCATCTTCTGTGATTCAAAAAGTGCCATAGCCATCTCTGCCAATCTAGTTCAGCACTAAAAAACAAAGCATATCGATATCCGTTACCACTTTCTGAAGCATCATGTTGAACATGGCACAATATCAATGCACTTTGTGTCTACTGAATACCAGCTTGAAGACTTATTCACCAAGGCACTTGATGAGAAAAGATTCCTTTTCTTGGTGAGTAAGTTGGGAATGATTAACATAAGTTGAATCCTCTGTAAGTAAGATTTGATCTTGTTAGGGCAGGTTTTTAGAGTTGATTTAAAGTTCAAGGGTTGTTTTGTATTAATTCATTTTGAGCCTTATTAGTGAACGGGCCGTGGGCTTGTTAACCACGGGCCCAATGTATTTAAAGTTGATTAGCTTGGAAAAACAAGCTAATCATCTATTTAGCTTTCAACTCTTATTGTAATATTCTCTCTGAAAGATTAATGAAAGGGATGACCAGTTGAAATCATTGCTCTTAGTGCTTATCATTACGATTTCATATTTGTTGCACGGATCTGGATTTATCATTTGGTATCAGAGCAGACAGACGGATTCGATTCAAAGCCTCTTTAGTGATTTCCGGTAAGATTTTGACTTTTCCCGTATGTGTTCATCTTGACTTTTTCGAAATCTTGATTCTGGCCAAATTGTTCAATTCTGTTTATTGGGTTGTGTTAGCATTATACTTGTGAGTAATTCTGCAAATTTTCGCATTCCAAATAAAATCGCTTGATCGTTTAATTGAACAATTTAAGATCAAAAGTTTTTGGTAGTGTTCTTGATAAAAATCCGATTTTTAACCATCAAAACTTGTTGTTTTTGCATTGAAATCGATTGGATTAGTGTTATTTTTGTGTTTTGCATTGTTACTAATCTTCCAGGATCGATTTTGGGCAACCCTAATCGAAAAGTCGATCGATTTAAGCTAACAGCCGCAGAGTCCGGATAAACCAGCCGCGGTTTTCGGACAAGTTGATAGTGTCCGGACGTTTGTGTGAAATCCATCCGGACATCTCCAATTCCATCCGGACTCCTCATTTTTCCGGGTAAGTTCTGCAATCCGGGTAAGTCACTATTCCTTACACTATCCGGATAACATTTGTTTCCGGAAACCCAGTGTTTCCGGACAAATCTTATCTGGACAATCCATTGTACCCGGAAACTTCATTGCATCCGGAAACCCCAAAGTGTTCGGTAAAGCATTTTTCCCGGATAACTCAAGGTATCCGGAAACCTATTCCACCCGGATAACTCAAGGTTCCGGAAACCCTCATATCCGGTAAGTTCAGTTTTCCGGATTCCTTATCCGGAAACCACCCGGACATTTAAGTATCCTTGATACTGTTCCACTTTGAATCGAACCATCGTCTGACGATCACTCCAGTGCAACTGAAGATGTCTCCTGCTGAAGAAGACATGAAAAAGCCGTGTCAGGTATGTGAACCTAACTTTTCAGAACTTTATGACCAAATGAAACCTCTTGCTGAACGGGTAGATTCCTTTAAGGCCACCTCTAATGAACAACTGCTTGAGATTAGATCACTATCTGAAAAGCTAGATGTTCAAAGGAGAATAACAGAAAAATATAAGTCTGAAAATGCTAATCTAAAAGACAAATGCAAAAAACTTTCATTAGCACCTAAGGACTTAAGGGCCAAGTTATCTGATATTCAGTCTCAGTTTGATAAGTGCTTGAATGAGAAAGAAGAAATTGTTTATCAATGTTCTTCTCTTCAAATTCAACACAAGGAGTTTGTGACTAAAATCCTTGATCTTGAAAACAAACTCCACAAAAGGGGTCAAACTGATCAAACCATCTTTCTGAATAAACCTAAAGAGTTCGCATACTTTAACAAAGAGTGGGGAATCGGATATGATAACCCACACTATTTGAAAAAGGGAAGATGGCATGTACCCACTCTGTATGATTTTGCTTGTTTTGGATTAGATAAAAAGTATCCAGAGTACGCAATTCAATGGACTGGTCCTCTTGAACCAGAAAAGGAGGAGGAAACGAGGAACATAAACGCACACAAAAACGAGGAATTCAACTTCCAGTTTGTTATGAACCTTTAAACTACTCGTATCAAAAGGACAAAAAGTACCTTTCTAATGACTACTTCGACCCCTACAAGGTAGCTACACCCAAGGATTGCTCCAAAAAGGATGAGGATATAGCACCTGCAACCAAGACCGAGACGGATGAGTTTAAACTCTATGTTCCCCCTCTCATCTTGGAAGCAAAGATAGTCGAGTTGGAGGAGTCAATTGAGAAAGAAAGGTCAATGTTTCAAATGGAAAAGCAAGTCTTAATTACAAAGCTTGAGAATCTACAATCGGTCAAAACCGAAGTTGTGTCTGGTGAAGGACAGGAAATCCTTCGGTGTGAAATCAATCGACTCACATCACAACTGTCTGCCTTGGCAACAGAAAAGATGGAAGAGTACACGAGAAATGGTCAGCTTCAAGAGCAAATTGACCAACTGCTATCTGAAAAGTAGATTTCACCCGAACTATCCTCAAATTCATCCGACACGTCTTCGTGCAAAGCTTTCTTAGGCAAGATTTCAATTACACAAGACGGTCAAGATTCTCAAGACGAGAGTGTTTTAAGGAATTTGAACTCTGATTTTTTCTTAGCTTCCGCACCAAATTCCCCAAAGCACACAAGCACAAAGAGCTCCTCGCCTTCCTCACCTGATCCAAGTCGAGTACTTCCCAAGATAGATTTTTCAGAGTACTTGAACTCCGAAGGTAACTGTGATGAAGAGTTTGAGTCATTCCCCTTTGACAAACCTCTTCCAAGTCACACTGATTTTTTATCTCCTGTGGTGAATCATACGGTCGATTTTCAAAAAGGTCAATGTTCTAACACAAAGGCCCCAGCTGTGATCAAGATTTCTCAATCAAAACCAACTTCTAAACCAGTTTCTAAAAGGTAATCACAGCCGAGACAAGAGACCGGACCTTTGCCAACCAACAACACTGTTCCTCCTAAAGTCACTGATCAGTCTGTCCCTGTTGTTTCGGATAAAAACGGTCGCGCTAAACAAGAAAAACCAAAGTGGCTAGCCAAGGAATCTGTCAAAGATGCAACATCAAAGTCTTTCAATACTGTGTTTTACCCTAGAATGAACAAAAACAATTGTGCTTGGAATCATAGGAATGATTTTGTTAAAAGAGATGTTAATTTTCCGATGAAAATTTATTCCACTCAACAATTGATTCAATTGTCGCATGATTGTTTATGTTGCTCTAGTTGTGGTTGGAATGACTTTGATGATATCAATAACAATGATTGGTTTGGGTCATATCACATGTACAATCATTCACCCAAACGCAAACCCAGTAATAACAAGAGAAAATATCATAAACAACGGGGTTCTCAAATAGAGGTTAAACCACAACAGGAGACCAACCCCATTCCAAAACGGGCTTCTCCCACTGAGGTTAGACCGGCACCCAGGTGGAAATCTGCTACAAAACCTGTTCTTCCAAAAGGTGTAAACGCTGCACCTCAGAAGAAACATGTGCCTAAACCAGTTCCTACAAACGGTGTACAATCTACACCTAAGAGGAAAGCTATGTCGAAGCAAGTTCCTCCGATAGGTGCCAAACATAACCCTCCCGGACCCAGGCAAATCTGGGTACCGAAGGTCCGCTAAACTTGTTTTGCAGGACAGTCATGTGTGGTCCTTAGACACTGGATGCTCCACACACATGACCGCAAGTAGGGAGCTGCTCATGATCTACAAGGAACAATATTAAGAAGACGTGAGGTTTGTCTATACCTGTGCTTTAACAAGCTGCTCATGTGTTCAGGGGGAGCATAATCAGCTATCAGGTATGTTATTCTACTGTTGAGGGGGAGCGTCACACACATTTTTTCTTAAATATGTTAAAAAGTTTTTTGTGTGTGTGGATACTCCCGTGTGCACTTCACTCTACGCGCACATTCTAAGGGGGAGCAAGTTTTTCCCCATTTTCAGTTTGAGGGGGAGCGAGAGATCCATTTTTTCAAAATTCTACAGGTTTCATCTCTTTGAAAAATGGAATTATTCTTTAAAGTGTAAAAGTGTCCGGACACCCATCAGTCCGGATGACTTTCCGGACCGGATGGGTATCCGGGTAGGACTATCCGGAATCCCTACTCTGTTCGGAAACACCCTTTGTCCGGATACTTTGTTTAGACCGGAAAAGTTTGCCATTCCGTCCTCTTTCATCCGGATACCATGTTTGTCCGGAAACTCTATTTGTCCGAGAAGTATGGTCTGTCCGGGATGTTCTACATATCTTCATTATGTCGGGACTCCTGTGTATTTGTCAATTCAGCACCCGCCATCACACTGCCAGTACTCAATCTGTCTCAGATTGATCCATTTACAGCAAAGGTACGCGCCGGAACTTGTTTATCTGTCTTGTTTACTAACTTTGGATCTTTTACAGATATTCCATGGCGGATCAACAACCTCAACAAAATCCGAGGGGAAGCTTCACCCTGTTTTTCTTAAACGTCTAAATGTTTTTTTTTTGTGTTGATCACTCCCAAGTAAGTAACACTCTCACTCTGAGATGACGCAAGTCAATCCCCATGTATGTTTTGAGGGGGAGCAGGATAATATCTGTGCTTTGCATATGCCTGAAACGCTACCTGTGATAGCATATATACGAGAGTTAGGGAATCCCATGGTCCAGCCAGAGCCGGAGGGACCTTCCCCGAGACATAGAACATGTGAAAAGGAGGGTGTTAAGGTCGAATGTGAACCAAGAAAGATCGAGCCGTAAAGATAACGAGGCTCCTGAGCGAAACCAGCCACGTCATATATGGGTTGCCACATCTACTACCTCGTCTCATTTGTTGGGACAGGGTATTGAAGAAGCCTCCGTGGACCCAGCGGAGCAATTGCACGACCTCCTCAGCCACTCATCCGTCTCTCAAAATACGGATGTTTCAGTCTCACACGGGGATATAGCACAACTTCCATCGGTCTCTCACTCGGAGAGTACTGGTTTTGAAACAAGAGACCAGCAACCCCCAGTCTCGACTTATTTCAGTGCACCATCGAGTCTAGATCCACATGTTATTGAAGATTCTTTGACTAGGACACTTGATGCGGAACAACACCAAGTCGCGGCTCTTTGTGACCCGACCGGAACGTCTGTAGTGTCTCCGTCTGCCGGAACACGAGGATCGGACAGAAATCCTACCACAACTATTATCACGCCAACTGTGAACGTAGGTGGCTCTACCCACGCGGTAGATGTCTCAACGGGTAACCTAAGTGGTCCCGGAGTTAGTAACTCAGACTTTGTGTCACCAGGGTCCCTGGACAGCACCCTTAAGGCTGTCCGCCAGGATATGGAGCAACAGATGCAGCAACATGTAGCCGCTGAACTTGCCAAAGTTATGCGCGCTATCAAAGGTAAAGGCCACCTCGTCGAAACTGAAACCGCCCCTATACCTCCACCGATTCATCCGCAACCTATCTATTCGGTGGACACCCTGAAGACGATGCTATTGGCCCAACTGCTCCAGGAATCCGACACAACCGCATCTGCCGAAGCAGACCTGATCTCAGTTCTCCGATCACAGGTCACTGCTCCATCTTCATCTGTTACCTCTCGCCTTGACTCTATTGACTCGACCCTCAAGGACTACAACAAAGCGCTCACCACGCTGTCTGAGAGGGTCCGCTCACTCGAAGACACATGTAAGAGTCAAGCCGGCGGTCTGAAACGTAAGCACGATGACTAGGATGATCCTGATCACCGTGAGGGGGAGAAACGACAACGCCAAACCGAGACCGCCCAGATCCTGACTGCTGAAACTACAATTGTGGTTCATCAGGAACCCCCAACTGCGGCAGCTACAACAGAAGCACCTGAAGCCGAGTTGCCTTTAGCAGACATGGTTATAGACATGGAGATCTCATATGAAGAAGACACGACGGTTGAAAAGCCCGAGGGTTCAACACAGGAACTGATTGATTTTGACTCATCAGACATACCGATTCTGGACATGATAGATCCAGATTGTGAAGCCAACCCGGAGACCGAATATGCATGGTACGAAAAAGCCGCCAGTGCCGTAAATCTCCAAGTAAATTTGGTCTTACCCACTGATGAGGACGACAACATTGATTATGATCAGTTCCTGCTTCAAAATTTGTATGGAACATCCCCCGTTCACTATGCTTAACCCGCCTAAACATCATCAACAAGACCCGAGTCTACTACTTCCGATCTTCCGACAACTGCTCCTCCCACGACAACTTCTGATCTTCCTCCCTCTCCTCAACAGCAACAAATCCGTTGGGAGAAGATCATGGTACTTATCCCTCATCTGGAGGAATCTTTGAAGAAGATGTTCGTACATAAGCTTCGCCCGATCGAGCCGACCTTCTGTCTGGGTATCTACAACCTTGACCCAGAATTTCAACGCCGATATATCAGCACAATGCAGCGGTGTCTTCCAGTCAACCAGGTCAGAACCAAACTTCGAATCACAGAGGTAATCAGTATCTATTCAAGACGTATTATGAGTATCGTCTACCCAGTTTTCATTGTTCGGCGTGAAGATGGGAACGAATGGAAATTTTCAGAAGCTGATTTCAAGAACCTCCGACCACTCGACTTTCTGGTTATTCTGAAAGACTTGCGTACAAGAACCATCCGACCGCTAGAGATTACAAAGGCACTCGAAGCTGTTCGTCGATACCTGGTCCGCACCATCATGATGTCTTATCTAACGGACTTCCAAATGGCTATCGAGAACAAGGCGAAAAAGGTAAATCTGATCAAGCCGAATCTGAAAGCACCTGAGTTAAACATGTATATCGAGAACGCCATGCTTCTGGAACCAGAATTCGGGATTGTTTACCTCAATGAGCAAAAGGAGAAGAAATTTATGTGTTTCAGTCAGGTAGACAGATTTTGTGACGGAACGCTTCTAAAGGTCAGAGATGCTCTTCGAAAGATTATTCAGCACGAGTCTGAAAATCCAAGGAATTCTTATGTTCCGAATCCGAATGAAGTAACTGCTCGGAATGCCATGGAAATGATTGAAGATCGCATCGACTATCGCCGCGCCATCAGATTGTTCGAGGTACACTTCGCACTCCGCAAAAGATATGTCTTCAACTGGAGAGATGCCAACTCGAACTTCAAATCAAAGGGGGAGATTGTTAGGGCAGGTTTTTAGAGTTGATTTAAAGTTCAAGGGTTGTTTTGTATTAATTCATTTTGAGCCTTATTAGTGAACGGGCCGTGGGCTTGTTAACCACGGGCCCAATGTATTTAATGTTGATTAGATTGGAAAAACAAGCTAATCATCCCTTTAGCTTTCAACTCTTATTGTAATATTCTCTCTGAAAGATTAATGAAAGGGATGACCAGTTGAAATCATTGCTCTTAGTGCTTATTTGTTGCACGGATCTGGATTTATCAGATCTTCTTGTAAATATGTATATATTTAAACTCTTCTATATGTAAATTCTTTATCATCAAAAGTTCTCTACCCGACAGAGCTTCTGTGGGATTGCTCAGAGCCTCTGACAATCTCTACAGAACCTCTGATAAGCTTGACCTATGTTATGTGCACTACTTATCTCATTTGATACAAGCGTAGGTCAAGGGGGAGCAGAAAGGAGACTTTGAACTGATCTACAGAGGTTGATCATTCAAGGAGGAGCCAAAGAAGAGATGTCATCAACCAAATTCACAGAAGTAAAGTTTTTGACCGAGCAAGGGAGAGCCAAAAGGTAAGTATCTCGTACAGATCCTTTCTGAAAAACAATTTTCTAGGACATCAATTTCCAAATACGTCCTAGAAACATTGTTTAAGACATTCCAAACAAGTAATGATCAAAAAGATTTTCGAGCCTTCCGTTATGAGAAATTTAAGGTCATAGAGCCTTTGTTGAGCTCAATAGAGCCTCTGTAAGCCGGATCCTATATGACTGCAAAATTCTATACTGGAACTCTATCGATCATCTTCAAATGTCTTCCTTAAGGATTCGCACGTACAAATGCACACACTGAGATACTGGAAGAAAGTCTTATGGGCAAAGAGCTCACTCCACCACAGAGTCTATGTCGCCCAACCTAGACAATCAAAGAAAGTATGTTACGCACAAAATCTTTTTCAAAACAGTTTTCTAGGACACAAATTTCCAAATATGTTCTAAAAACAATGTTTAAAACAAATAAAACTTTGGATGATCAAAATGTTTCATGAATCTTTAGTTATGAGAAATTTTCACTCATAGAGCCTCTGCTGGCTTTGACAGAGCCTCAAAGCCTCTTTGAATGAAAATTTTGCACTAAAGTTCTATCGATCCTCTCCAAAGACTTTTCAAACATTTTTTTGGTAAAGGTGCAAGCACAGAGGAGACATTACAGGTAGGCTTCAGAATCACATAGCTCACTCCACTATAGAGCCTCTGTTGATTCTGACACTTTACTCTTTATGGAAATTCTGTAAAAGGGAGTTATTTACCGAGAGTGACAGACCCCACACAGAAGAAATGCCCATGCGCCAAGCATTAATGAGCCGCACACGACGTCTGATCGTGCTCTGACACATCCAATGTGGCAGATTTTCATTGGACGTGCGTGCCACACGATCCTTCTGAAACGTTTCCCCGTGCTGTAAAACTCGAGTGCGGACCCCAAATGTTTATTGAATTCACTTTTACCACGGAATTCTATCTGTTTCCACCCTCACTATATAACCCCGTTCCCATTCTTTCTTAAACCTTTTACGAATTTATCTCCATCATCTTCTCCGGCGAACCTAGCAATAACCTGCAACTTCAATTTTCTACCCATTTTCTTCAAAATTATCGCAATGGCATCCACTTCCAACACTCCGATGAATTCCCCATCTCATTCCGAGCACTCCTAGAACCCTGAAATAGTCGGAAACCTTGAACATGATAACTCCGGTGACTCAGCAGACTTAGCTCCGACAACCCATCTTATGAACTTTATCGCCCATGAACATTTTGAACGTGTTCTTCCGTTAAAACCCAACAACTACTATCTGGTTCCCTCAAAAACTGCATTTAGGGAAGATCATGCCATCCTCCTTCATATTCTGGAAACCCACTATCTTTACCCCCTATTAACCAAAACAGCCAACAAAATCCCTGCCAGATATCTCAATCAATTCTAGCAAAGCAACAGATTTGACCCAAAAGATAGACAGATAAAGGGCTACATCTCCAAACCAGACAAATTTGAGCACCCTGAACTCAAGTTCAACAGAACCATGTTCTCACTTGAGTTTATTCTACCAACAAGAGGTCTTCTAGGAATAAAGGCATACGTAGAGGAACCCACAGACACAGAGCTCTGCAGGTTTGTTGAGATGTTAGGGTACAACACAACCCTAAGAAAAAGGAATGATTTCAGAAGAAATCGACTTCCACCTCTGTGGAATACCCTCTTCTCCATTCTCAACAGATGCCTAACGGGAAAAGTTGGTAGTCCAGACCAGACTTCTCATCAAATCTTGGCCATTATGTACGTAGTATACTACGATCTTCCTCTAAACTACGCCACCCTCGTGATGCAGGAAATGGTTAACACCATTGATCGCAGAATCTCCTCCCAGAAGGCCAAAGGACGCAAGACCGATGCTCTACCTCCTCTACAATATCAACGTTTTCTGGGTGTCCTTCTAGAGCCTCAGCTCCGTCTACAAAAATGGCCAATGGAAGGACCAACGGCCAGAATGTATCCTCTGAACAAAAACACCCCAACAGAGCACGAAGACAAATACCCTTTCTGCAGACCTCTACCAACCAAGCTTATTGGATATGCTACAGACGAAACCCTTAGGTTAGAATACATACGCGATCATAGGACTCCAGAACCGAGTCCTATGACACCCCCGCGTCTAGGAGTCTCTATAGAAGATCAGGTAGTTGAGCGGATGACGGATGACAAGAGAAGTTTCATGCTCAACGAAACTCAATTCTCTCCTCTGCTTCCAAGAGAAAATCCTCTGCCACCACTCCCAAGAAGAAGAAGAAAGCCCACAAGAAACGGAAAGCTACAGAGGGCACCTCAACCAGTGCTGCTGAAGCTTAAAAATCCCCTCCTCTTGCAACAGAAGTTGAATCTTCTGCCCCTCCCCCTCCTCCAAAAGACAAAAAGAAGAGAAAACATAAGTCTTCTGAGGAGAGTGCCCCCAAACCAAAGAAAAGGAGGAGCAAGAAGAAATCCAAGAAACCCCACACTCCTCTACAATCCATCGCAGAGGAAGAAGAAATGGTCGAAGAAACCCAAGACCAACCTCTGCAATCACCTTCACCTATCAACTATGCAGAAGATCAAGGTGATTTTGCTGTCTTCCTCCAACAACCCGGGATTGCACACTCTTTAGACCCTTCTGGTTGGACCGCAGAAGCTCTATCTCATCATTCAACAGAAGCAACAGATTTCAAAATCTCTTCTTACTTGGATGAAGATGACCAAACCCCGCAGAATATTCAGTCTGCAACTCCAGAAGTACTTCATAACCCCTTCACCCAACCCAGATTTGATGTGCTTAGAGCAAGCCCAGAGGATCTAGCTAAAGCAACCACCAGAACCCCACCAGTCTTAGTCTCAGAGGTAGATTCTGATGAAGAAGAGGTAAACCAAGGAAACCAACACATAGATCGTAGGCATTTGTCCTCATACCATACCCATGTACAACAATTGGCTGGGACTCATCCCTGCTTTGACTCTCTGGGAAAACGCCCGGAAGCAAGAACAGAAGTCGTGAGCCATAGAATAGAAAAAGAGGCTGAGACAATTGATGGTGAAGAAGTGATAGGATGCCCAACGGAGAAAGAATCCAGAACTGATGTCTGGAATAGAAGAGGCACACAAACCCAACCAACTCCCAGTGCAACCCACACTTCTATTACCGCCAGTCTAGTGGCAGAAGGTAATATTGAACAAGAGCCGCACAGCTCGAACCCACCCCAAACTGACCGGGCAGAGGAAATTCCTTCCACCTCTGTGCCACTAATAGCCGGGGAAACCATTCCAGGGGAGTCCTCTAAAAAGGACTTACCCTTAGTTCGCGATCCATCGCCCCTGATCATAACAGAAATCCCTACAGAGGAATTCGTTTCCTCTGACACGCATACACACTTAGGTTCAACAGGCTATTCAGAGGAGCTTAGAGTGCACAAAGACGGAGAGACTCTAGACAAGTCACCGAGTCAACATAAGGATACTCTTGTACCCACCCCTAGAGTGGATCAAGACAATGTCCTTAACAGAACCTCTATAGAGTCTGAGGCTGATAAAGCCTCTGCTCGAGGATTAGAGGGAAATCCATCCGAACTCAACATCAAAACAGGGACGAAAGAAGGTGTCCATGGAACAGGGACTCACTATGGGGAAGAATGTGTTCCCCCAGAGGTTACACAAAGTCCACATATATCAAGGGATGAGTTCCAAACCCTTGTCACCTCTGTGGACACCACATTGAAAGAGTTGAAAAGCTCTTTTGATTTTTTTGCAGATACAACTTCCAGGGCCATTACTGATCTGAACACCAAAATGGACAATCTGTCTATAAAAGTGAAAAATGCCCTAGCACAGATGAAGTCAACTGCTACAACCTCTGCCCCCTCTGCTGCTGCTAACTTCGAGAAAGCTACTACCTCGGATTTCCAAAGCTCTGTGAAAGCCCTACTTGAACAACCGAAGACAGCTCAAACGCCAACTTCTGCGGGACTTACACAAGAAGATCTGAAGAAGGCCCTCGAGCAAGTTTAGGAGCAAACTACACGGGAAACTCTGTCCATGAAGCCGTCCGACTACATGACCAGAGCTCAGCTCACAGAACTTGGCCAAGGGGTGATCGACCAAGTGACAGAGTGTATCAAAGGCTTCACTGCTGCCAACGCAAACTATGACAAAGAATTCAGGACAAGTGTGGGTAAAACGCGCTTCAACACAGAAGCAGAGGTCCATACCCTTCTCGGCCTCTGTGATGACGTATGCGCAAAACTAATAGCCGCAGGTGTAACTCCACCGAAAAAGCCTGAAGCATCGTGCAGAGCAGAGGGTACCAAAGACAAGGGTCAGGATGACTCTGATGATGACTCTGACGATTCATCAGATCATCCTGAGGGGGAGAAACAAAGGGAAAAAGCTGCAAGCAGAGGTCTGTTTGGGCAAAAAATCACTAGTCTCGACCACGACCAAGAAAGGTAAGACACATGTTATGAACTATATCTTGTATTAAGATAAGGCCCCGACAAAGACCCAAAAAAAACCTCCGTCGTCCCCCCTAAAAGGTAAGTCGAGAGTTCCTCGCGACACTCGACCTCGACGTCGCCTAGCTCACACGACCATCGCATAAAACCATGCGACCTCGACCGACTAACGCACTATACGACTGTTATGAGTGTTTAATGCAGGAATCAACGCCATTAATGGACAACGGCTATAACTGACGAAGTCAGTTATGAACATCTAAACCCGCATTAAAAGATGGCAACCGTTACGACAACTATCAAAGTCCTTAACGATCCAATTAAAAGTGCCCAAAGACTATAAATTCCAGGCTCAATCCTTAGTTCAAAGGACATCGAATAACACAGAGAGGAACACAGATACAACGCAGAACATCAGACACAAGCACTTAAACTCCGAAGAACACTTGAAGCACAGAAATCGCTCACAGAAGAATCGTTCTCGACGCACGACATCAGCACTCGACACATAGTTTAAACACATGACGCACACTGTTTTACATTAGAAAACACTTGTAATTTTACATTTCGAAGTCTGTCCTTCATTTGTATTGTAATCTCTGTACGATCGACACCTGGAACACCAAGGACATCGCCCCTGTTTGGCGACCATAGTGCAGCGACGACATCCACTGTCGTCCGTAGGTTTTTTCCTCGTTGAGGTTTTTCCTGCGTCATCAAATTCTCTATCTCGTTTATATTTTTGTCTTGGTTGCACGCCTTTGTCGAACGATTCCTTTCTTTAGTTGTTAAAGTCCACATCGACCTTAAGTTGTCCCTTTGGTGCGATTTTTGGCATTAACAGTTTGGCGCCATCTGTGGGACCTCATCTAGAGAAAATATTCGACGAACGTGCGTCTTGCTAACGGTTTCTTGGAGTTTTCTTTGTTCTCTGTTTCAGGAAAATGACAGCCCCTGGAAATCAGCAGCATGTCATTGCCCAGATGTACCAGGAGCTTGAAGTCGCTCGAAATCAAATCAACGCCATGGCAAAGCAAAGTCGCAGAGCAGCTGAGGAGATCGTACGATTAAGGAATTCTTCTGGACCTCAGAATGGTCCTAGGCCATTCGTTCAGAATCCAGGCCAAGGATAGTTCGGACAGAACGGTCCTCGACCATTCGCGCATAATCCAGGTCCAGGATAAGGTCCGTTCGCTCAGAATCAGCATCCAGGTCCGTTCATGCAGAACCAGCAGCCGGGACCGTTCAATCCAAATCCCCAGTTCAGGACGGTTCCACCTCAGCATATAAGGCCACCAGCCATGCAGAATGGATCGCAGCCATTTTCGAATGGGTCGCAGCCGTTTCAGAATGGATCGCAGCCATTTCCGAATGGGTCGCAACCATTTCAGAATGGGTCGCAGCCATATTTTGTTACTTTCAATGGAGACGCCAATGGCACCAGTTCAGGAGTCAATCCGCAAACATGGGCAAATCTCGAACCCAATGACCCCGTCGCCCAGCGATTGAAAATGCTAGAAGACCAGAACGAGCGTGTCCTATCTTTGCTCGCCAAGCTACCTGGGGTAGCCGTGCCCGTCGACGTCGAGCCCCGATCAGGATTTCAGGCATCGCCCTTTATCGATGAGATCACGACCGTCGAGGTCCCGAAGAAGTACAACGTCCCCGCCTTTACGCCCAAGTATTCGGGAGTGACTGATCCAACAGAGCACGTCGCGCAATACAAGCAGCTTATGTAGACAATCTCGATCCCACACATGTATCAGGAGGTCTGTACGTGCAAGAGCTTCGGTGCGACTCTCACCGGTCCTGCTCTCCAATGGTTGATCAATCTCAAACCCAAGTCCATCGGGTCGTTCGCTGAATTGGTCAACCAATTCTCTCAGCAATTCGCCAGCAGTCGCAAGATGGAGTAGCAGACTAGTGACCTATATTATGTCATGCAAAGACCAATGAGTATATCCGAAGTTATTTCAATAGATTCAATGCAGAGATGATCAGTATTCGCAATTGCGACGTAAAGACTGCAATCGAAGCTTATAAGCGTGGTCTGGACGATAGCTCGGGTTTGTATACTGATCTAACCAAATATCCTCCAGAGAATTTTGAAGACGTCCGAGCTCGAACCCTAGCGTATATGAGGGTAGAAGACGACGCTGCCTTTCGTCGCAAGCATACCGACGACAAGAGGTCGTTAGGTGTAAAGAAGCCAGAGTTCAAGATGAAAGCGATTTCCGAAATAGAGCCCGCGCGTCATATCTCGAACGTCCGATTCAAGACAAAAGCAGAGGCTAAGACTGCGACCAAATTTCCTCAGTACCCCAAGATATCCTCTTACGGATTCAAAGGGTCCACTAAGGATTTGGTCGAAGCTCTGAAGACCGCCCAAGCGACCATTCGATGGCCTAAGAAGTCCGATCAGGACGGCGCTAAGAAAGATAAATCTAAGTGGTGCGACTTTCATGTCGACCATGGTTATGCGACGGATGATTGCATAGCTCTCAAAAAGGAGCTTGCGTATCATGTCCCGAAAGTAAATCTCAAAGATATCATCGATGACGTCGTTACTCCAACTAGCGGCCATCGACCGTCAACCCCCGAGCATGCAAAGGTTGTCAATTGCATCATCGGCGGTTCAGACGTCTGTGGTCTGACATATTCTGCAGCCAAGCGTCATACGAGTCAAGCACCTGACGATTGGCCTATTCCGCATTCATCAAGGCCCAAAGGAGATTTGGAGTTGGAAGCTATGAAGATCATATTCGACGAAGACGACCTCGGTGATTGGTGTCAGAAGCCCCACGACGGGTTGATTATTTAACTCACGATTGGTAATTGTTTAACCCAACGAGTCTTGATCGATGGGGGCAGCTCAGCGAATGTCATTTTTCTTAACACCATCAAGGTCATGGGAATCGATCGTTCGGAAATCACCCGACGTTCGACGACCTTGGTTGGTTTAAATGGAGAAGCGACGAGCACATTTGGATATATTATCTTGCCCGTCTATGCCGGAGGAATCAACAAGCAGACCAAGTTCAGCGTCATCGACTGTACGTCAACCTATAACATCACTTTAGGTCGACCATGGATCCATGAAATGAAAGCCGTTCCTTCGACATATCATCAGACCCTGAAGTTTCCTACGCCGTGGGGAATCCAGGAGATCGAAAGTGAGCCAAAAGTCGCTCGTGATTGCTATAAGACCACTATGAAGCCGCGAAAATAGACCATCTATTGTGGCGATTCACGACGACATTTAGTGTATCGTCCAAAAATCGCCACAAGGGGGCAAGATGGTAGCAATAATCAAGACGTCCCACGTAGTTGGGACACAACGCGTCAGAAAATGTACGTTTTCTAAACCCTTTTCTATTCTTTCATACGATTTTTCACAACGACGGTTACTAACTTAAGCATCGGAGGGTCGTTGGTTAGCCAACGACCAACCTCTGACAATGTTTTATCGCAGAATCGCACGACATAAGTCACAGAGACTGTCCCATGACACCAGCACGATTTCGCAAGGTCGCACGACATAAACGATCAGGTCTATGACTTGATCATCCTTCTACAGAGACACACGATTTAAATTCATCGCACGACTCAATCGTACGATCGCAAAGTCTAATGATCTTATAATCTAAGTTTCTTGACTTAGAAAAATTTCATACTCTGAATGTATGCTTTAGTCGCATGTGCTTATGTTTATATACACGATTTAAAAGTCTTATGGCTTACGTTCCAGTTATTGTGTTGCAATGATGCCTAAAGTCGCATGATTTCTTGGTTATTCTTTAGTTAGTGAATCTTACAATTAACATTGTATTTACTCATGAAATATACGAAGTATGAATTCAAAAGAAGCCCAAGTTTCATTCAGTGAATAAACCATCATTTACATAACTCGACCACCAACGGTCGAATAACAAAGAAATAGAAATATTTTTCTAAAGTTGGGGAGGAACGTCGGTCGCATCTTTACCCGACACATCGCCCTGGAAATCCTCCTCCTCCTCGACCTCCTTCCCATCATCTGAGTCGAGCTCTCTCTCGGTCCTGACCTCCTTGTAGAACAGAGCCAACTCGTCCGACGCTGAGGCCATAGGATTCCTGCATAGCAAGTGACTTCGCATGATAGCCGCTCGAGCAGTGAGTCGAGCAAAGGAAAAGATGGTGCATCACATATAGGAACTCCTTGAGACATGAGTTCATGTCATCCCTTGCATGGTCGAGAGACTCCAGCTCGTTCAAGACATCGTCGAGCTTCACCGATGCCGCCTCTTCGCGTTCTAAAGTGGACCTTTCCTTTTCTAACGCCGCATCTTCTTTTTCGATGGTAGAAGCCACTAAGCCTTCTACCTTTGTCGATTTAGCATACAACGCCAAAGATGACTGAAACGTCTGAAAACATATGAAAACACATTAGCAAAGAATACGACGTCGACAACAGATAAAAAAACAAAAGTCTTGAAAGACAGACTTACCATGAATGCTAGTCCAGCAACATGGGCCTCAGTATCCTCGAGAGAAACTCCGTCAAAACACTCTCTGAAAGAAAGGAGCTGATACTTTCCCAAATGAGGGAACAGTTTCGTCCCGTCTAGGACATTATCATCTAAAAAATCCGATGTGTTGGTCCCGAAAGGCCTATACAAGTTTGTAGAAGGGGGGGGGGGGGTTGAATACAAACACACTATTTTACTTTTCTAAATTGTTTATTGATAAATCATTAACAATTTACAGCTTGTTGCGGAAACAAGATTAAGGATAAACCTAAATCTAAACAAGTTGGAACACTAAGGTTTCTTGCACTAAGACAGATATGGAGATTACTAATAAAAACCTATCTTGAGAGAGATTTGAACTTGTCCAGAGTTAGCAAGTTACTTCAAAAGAAGTGAGTTCATCTCTTTATATACTGCATGCATTTAATGCAAGTCAGTATACACTTTACACGTGTCATCAGCTGGTTGGTTGCATGTCATTGACCTTGGTTGACAACCTTAGTAGCCGTAAAGATGAACAGTGTAGTATCAGAGTGTTTGTACGATCTCAGATTTTCAGAGGTTCTTTTCTGACATTTCGTACGGCGGCGTGCAAGGGAGGTTAAGACAAAAGTACTTTGTACGGAGGACTTCATGATCAGCTTTCGTTGATTCAGCGATTATCATTTACTATTCAGCGAATGATAAAGTTCAACGATAGCTGAAGTCTTGTACTTGATACTTCACGTTGAGTGGACAAATCTGAGTCTTCGCTGATCCGCATCAGTTCATTAGTAGACTTGTCGCTGGTTCTTGAGCTTGATCTTCGACTTCAGCGTAGAACCTTTGTTGACGTGAAACTTGTCTTCAGGGATCATAAGTAAACAACTAACTTATCAGCGATCACCATAAGGACTGAACAGACTCAGAGCATTATGGTGAACAGTGTTCGCTGAATGTTTAATTTAAAGAGCGAGAGTTCCTATCAGCGGTACTGTAAGATCTTAGTACTTATCAGCGATAGTGAAACTCTGATACATATTGTTTACATACAATTTTCACTAAGTATTTAAGAGAGGGTCATTATCAAATCACTGAGGGTTTGGATCAACAATCTCCCCCTATTTGATTATGACATAGCAATAAAGAAAATTGCTATTAAATGAAAACATAAGGATAAAAAGAACTCATAAAATATATGTCCCTTTTTCTGTTTTCTGGGATCTTTTCAGTACTGATGGAGTAAAGTACATTCGCTGAAATCTTTCTTTAAATCTTTGAATCAGATTACAATGAAGAACAGAAAGATTACAAGTACAAGCGAAATAAATTACAAGTACAGAAGGATAACTGATACAATAGAGAAAAAGGAGATTATATCAGTTTTCAAAAGGTTCTTCCTTAATGAGAAGTTCATCAAGGGTCGTCTTTTCAGTGGGAATCATCCAGTCAGGAACCGTTATACCTCGTTTTCTTTTATTCAGCGCTTCTTGAAAAATCAAGGGTTTTAGGTGTCGTGCCTGAATGTCCTTTCTGAAGTCACACCAGTAGATAAGATCTCTGAGATGTTCGATTGGAGTGATTGGAAGCTCAGCGATCCGTTGAAAGCATTTACGTCCGTCATAGTCAAGAAAGAATATTCCATAAGGATTACTGATGACTTTACCAGGGACGAAAAGTTCACATTGTGGCAAAGAGATGTCAAGGGCAGATAGATCAGGATCAGGACCAAGCACTTCAGCGCGAGAGAAACCAATTCCAGTTTCATTTCGTATGACAGGTCCTGAGTTTGAATCCTGACGTTTCTTCCTTGGAGAGCCCCTTTTTCTTTTCGGCTTTAGATCAGGAACAGGAGGAATATCCACACAAGAAGATATCAAGTCGATCTGTCTGTTTATCAGCTTTTCGAAATGATTCTTGTACTTAGATTGTGATGGTTGGATAGCTAACCTCATCTCCAGCCATTCAGAGAGACCATACCTTTTTATAGTGTCAGCGCGAAAGGTTTCAGATGTGCCATCTTCTCTGAACAGTTTGATGTCAACAATAGGTACTCCGATAGAGGTTCTTCCAGAGATGAATACCTTGTTGATCTTCGCTGGACGATATCTGAAGTGAATTTTTCTTTACACCAGATCAAGGTGGTCTGAGAAACTTCAGTTTTCTTTTCCACGATCTTCTGGGCTTCTTCCCACAGCTTTCGTTGGATTTGAATGGGAACACGCTTCAGCTTGGGGTCTTTGACAGATTATTGAGTGAGCTTGATGGCGTATTCTCTGTCTTTCTCTTCTGCTTCCTTCCTTTCAGCAATGAGGCGTTCAGCTCTAAGGTGGTCCTGGTATTCAGTTTTTTAAATTCTGAACTTGGGAGGAACTGAAGGCAGTTGATCAGGCCTTAGAATGATTCGCTGATCCTCGAATCGCTTTATTATTTCTTCTCTTCTCTTTTGATCCTCTTCACTCAGCCTTTGAGGAACTGAGGAAGGTCTCTTATTGTGCGAGAGAGGTTGTTCTTCTGGTTCATCAGTCTCAGAGATCAAATCCAAGACTGGGATTATTTCATCAGCAGCAACTGGCTTTATTTGTGAAGTCGCAACAGTAGAACCTTCAGCGACATCCTCAAACAGGGGAGAGGACTAGCTGAAACGCAGCGATCTTACAGATAAGAACTGGGTAGAAGAACTTGGGTAGAAAAGATAGAAAAAGAATGTGGATGTGTAGAGAGGTTGTTGAGTAGAGAACTTATTGAGCTGTTGAGAAGTTCAGGGAAGGAAAAAATAAAGTTTTAGTGTACCTGACAAACCGGCTTTTCAAATAGGATCGCTAGATTTTCATCTTCAGCGAGGCCTTTGTCTTTGCTTTTCTCAGCGCCAGAGGCTGAGGGCTTTGTCTTTGTCTTCTCCCCTGATGGTTCTTTTATCGAGATTCCTTTAAGAGCTTTGATCCTTGGGGCAGGTTTGACGATACAGAAATCATCGTCATCTTCATCATCATCATCATCCTTTCTTGGAGAGAAGGATGGTTTGTCTTCAGGGATGTCGATGTCTTCATCTTCTTCTGCTTCGGATTCCTCAGCATCTTCTTCGAGTTACTCCCCCTCAGATACAGAGGCGAGCTTCTCGGTTCCCTCAGGGTTTTCATCTCCCTGAGGTCCAGTGGTCAGATCTTCATTCCTCTCTCCCCTGATAGATTCATCATGGGAAAGGTCTTCAGCGCTCTTGTTCAGATCTTCAACGCTTTTCTCAAGATTTTCAGCGCTTTTCTCCCTGGAATGTTCAGCGCTCTTCTCCCCCTCTTTCTCATGATGACTGGGGGAGGAATGGGCAGACTCAGCATTGGTGTTATCTCTGTCTTCTGGGCCAGAGATTTTCACACAACCTTCAAGTTTTGCTATTCTGTCTTCTAGGCCAGAAATAGCAGGCGTGATTTTCCTCAGCTCTGTGCGATCCTCCTCTGTGAAAGATTCCAAAATAGGGACAGGGGCAGGAGCAGGAGCTGGACTATTTTCCTTGTTTACCAGCGTCTCGATCATCGTCTTCATAGAACCAACGTCGGTCTTTACAGAGCCTAAGTCAGTCTTGACCTCTGACATATCACCCTCGAGTTTTGCAACCGATGTCTTCAGCGTTGTTACTTCGCTGGACATGGTCGAAACTGATGTTTTGAGGCTTGTGTAGTCAGTGTAGATGTCACAGAGCACCTTGGTAAAATCGCTGAGCGTCTTATCAAGACTCTTGATGTCTTCAGTGGAAGCTTTCTTCTCCACCACCGTTGTCAGCTTTGTCAAATTATCTTGAGCGTTTGTTACAGCTGTTGAGTTGTTGGAGAGTGTGGTGGTGAGAGTGGACATCTTTGTTTCCACGGACTTCAGAGAGGCGTTGATGTCTCCCAAATTAGGACCTGTAACATATAAGTACTTGTGAACAAAGGAAAGCTCAGAAGTTTCAGGTTTAGTTACAGTGTTTAAGGTGGGATTTGTACCTGCAGGAGGATTGATGAACTCGTCAAAGTTGCAAGTTCCTGAATAGTGTTCCATATCCTCTTCGAAAGTACGGTGAGGTATGGTGATCTCTGCAGGTCCTTTCTTCATCATTTGTTGAGAAGCATCAACGGTGGCTTCTGGAATGATGGCATCTCCAGTGTTCGCTAGAGGAGTGTCCAAGTGAGTGGAGGGAGAAGCGAAGGTTAAGATTGGGGTTCGGGTTCTGAGTTCAGCGTTGGAATCGCTGACAATCACTTCATCAGTCTTTTGAGAGACTGAGGGAGGTTGGGTAGTTTCCAAGTTTCTAACCTCAGCGTTTGGAGACGCTGAAGTCTGGATTGGAGGGATGGCTTGCACGGGTGTGGCAGAGCGTACCACGAAACATTCCTTCAGCTCTTCAGAATGAGTTGAGGAGTCTTCAGCATGGAATTGCTGGGGTTGCTTCTTGGTTTTCTTGATCCTTTTGGAATCAAGTTGGGTGTGTGAGGGTTTCCTTTTCTTAGAAGGAGAGGATTTTGTGGCCGGGGTATCAGCGATTGCTATTGTCGCTGAAGGAGCCACAGAAAGCGGAGAATTTAGAAGAGTGAGAATAGTAGAGAGACGTACCTCATTGGCGACAGGCTTGAAGTCGAGAACCTTAGGGCCAATCTGAGAAAGTTTCAGATCACCCTCTTCAGGATAGCTGTCCTTCAGGCCATATTGAAAGATGGCACTGATGAATCGTGGGTAAGGAACCCA
Source organism: Saussurea involucrata (assembly GCA_033807775.1). Taxonomy (NCBI): domain Eukaryota; kingdom Viridiplantae; phylum Streptophyta; class Magnoliopsida; order Asterales; family Asteraceae; genus Saussurea; species Saussurea involucrata. The sequence goes on from CM066325.1 coordinate 66,808,733, forward strand.
TGCTTGTCTGTCAGCGGCAGAATCGACACGTTGAATCAGGTCTTCATAAATAATGGAGGCCCAGTCAATATTTAGACCTTTCAGCAGTGCGTATCCCATGGACTGCTGAGGTTGGGCGGCATGATCAGAAGATCCGGATTTTGCTGTCATGCAGCTGATCAGGCGAGCGAAGATGAAATTCATCTCGCTGGGCATCTTGGATTTCTTTAGCAGCGTCAGTTTCTTCTCAGGCTTCTTGTCCCTTCCAATATCCCAGATATAACCCATTGCGTCAAGGAAAGCAATGATTGCTTCTCTGTCAGCATGCTTTTTATGGTCAGGGAATGGAATGAAGGGTTTTTCTTTGGTGGCATTTGGGAAGTTTAGGGCTTTGCGGATAATGGCGGGTGTAATCTTGATGGTGCCATACTCAGTATCGCTGAGTATGCAGTCTATGGTTTTGGATGGATCTTTGGCAGAGGGTAGCTCAGTGTGTCTGGCAGAGTACCAGAACTGGGATAAGAGCCGCTGACTGGCAGGAGGTGTTATGGTCAGGGCTGTGTAGATGGGGCTGTTCTTCAGAAAACTTACAGCATCGTCCAGATGTGATACTTGCTTCCGAGGAGGAAACTCGAGAAGAGCTGAGAGGTTGTTGGCCTTAGTCCAATCGAGTTGATCCAGCTCGAACTTAACCTGGGGGGCTTTGAAGATGTCCATTTCCTCAGAGTCAGTGGAGATGGACTCAGCGGTAACATTCAGCTTTGAAGATGCCATATCACTGTATTATCAGTTCAACCAAAGATGTTAACAAATAAGAATTATCTTAATGTGGAAAGAAATTTCCGTTAAGATTTTTCGAATGTTGTCCATTTCATTCAGACAAAAAATGTCTTAATGAAGATTAGGGTTTTTCTTGATTTTTAAAAGAAAAGTAAAACCCATAAAGTCTTGTATTCCAGTTTCTAAAAGAAAAATGGATACGAATGAAGAACAAGTTTAAGATTTAGATTTAAAACTTGAAGAACAACCATGAAATGGTTGTGTTCATAAAACCATGAAAGAAATGATTTTATTTTATAAAGTTCTTTTGTTTGATCTTGTTAAAACAAAGAGAAGATCGAAAACAAGTTATACGCATTTGATAAAAGATAAGAACATATTAACCTTGAAGTTTTGATGAAGAAGATGATGAACAGTTCTTGAGGTTTTTGAGAGCACAAATGCAACAGAGGATTCTTTTCTTGCGGAGAAAGATTGTTCGCGTAAAAGACAAATATAAACCAAGAGTTGTTTATATAGGGATTTTTAGAGAGAGAAAACCTTGAGCGGGAAAAGGTTTTCATCATGACACGGACACGTGTTTGCATTTGATTGGAAGTTTGAACAAAACGTGCAAACGTGTGTCAGAAAGAAATCGTGCCGAGTGTAATTTGTTGCAATGACGTCACAACTGTCCTTTCACATTCTTTTAGGATGTCTCTGAGGTTTTGAAAACTCAGGGACTCTTTTGAAAAACATGAAGCACTGAATAGAAAATGTCAGTGAAGATTTAAGGAAATTTTCAAAATATCGCTGTTAAGGAAGAGATATTCAGCGATGCAATTTATTTTGAAATCTTGCATTTTCATGCGATTGTTAGAGAGAGAAAACATACCTGGATATCAGTTTAACCAAGTTTATTCAGAGAGAAGATGATGAAATGGATTATATAAGTTGATTTTATCCCGAAGGCTATACACGATTGTATAAACGTATCGCTGATTAAATGTGAACCATTGAAGATTTTATCCTTCAAAGTTCAGCATTTGCCACTTCATTCACTGATTGCTGAGAAATAGATGGAATTTCTGAGACATTTGGATCAACTGCAGGTATAGCGTTTATAGGAACAGCTGAGACCCAAGATGTTTCAGCTTCACTATTTTGCATATTTGGAATGATAGAAGGACCATCATTTTCTACGGTGTGAGCATGAGGAGTGGGAATATCTTCTGAATCACCAAGATGAGAAAACATCCATTGATTCAGTTCTTCTGTATCAGCGTTCGGTTTAGAATTCGCTGAACGGGATTCGTCAAACGTGACGTGAATAGTTTCTTCTACAGTTTGTCTTCTTCGGTTGAAGACTCTGAAGGCTTTGGAAACTGAGGAGTATCCAAGAAAGATTCCATCATCAGCCTTAGGATCAAACTTTCCAAGGGCATCTCTGTTGTTCAGTATGAAACACTGACATCCAAAGATGTGAAGAAAGCTGATTGAAGGCTTTCTCCCATAAAAACGTTCATAGGCTGTCTTTTGAAGGATGTTGTACCATTTGAAAGTACACCATACCCTCGGGTGTGTCCTTTTCCATTTCCACCGAAAGTCACAGAGGGACCCTTCTCTTCCTTGTATTCAGCGAGCAGGTTTTTCTTTCCAGTCATGTGTCTAGAGCATCCGCTATCGAGATACCAGATACCCTTCTTAACCTGCAATACAAAGGAAGATTAGTTTTGCTTGGGTACCCACTTCACCATGTATACGCGTTTGTCAGTGGAAGAAGTTGGAATGGGTTCAGCAGTCTTTGCAGCATTTGAAGATTCAGCTTTGTCTTTCTTCACTTTGGTCAATTTCTTGACCTCAACGGTAGGAGTCACCTTGAACTGAATTGCAACTGGTTTGGTCTTCTTGGGTGCTATCTTCACCTTAGCTATCTTATCAGCTTTGGTGGTTGTGGGACACTTACTTGCAATATGATCGGTAAGTCTACAGTGATAACATTTCCTATAACTAAAATTAGTTCTAGGACCACTTGAGTGCTGAGCTTTTAATTTGGAATTAGAAGTGCCAGCACCAAGTAAACTATTGGCTTTAGAAATGGGATGAACATTCAGTTCTTCAGATTTCTTACCAAGGACATCCAATCTGAGTCTAGGAGTAGATCGCTGAATAAGTCCAGATATCTGCTTCCTTGATCCAGAGGGATGAGCCACTGAAGCTTTAGAGGCATTCAGTTTTGGTACTATGATACCCTTATGAGGATTCTGGTAAATAACAATTCTTTTACCTTTGTCTTTAAAGACAGAGGTAGGTTTTGAATAAACCATTTTCTCCTTGCCTTTTGAGGAGGTAGGAGTTTCCTCAGGGATTGGTGTAACCGACGAGGAGTACTGAGATGATGAAGTGTCAGCTACTGAGGATACGAACGTTCCAAATTTAAGCATTGAACGTTCAGTGGTTGGTTTTGGAGTATCATATTTATAACCCAGACCACGTTTATCACTCAGAGGAATCTGAGCCTTAATTATCTCAGTGATCTTTGTTGAAGAATTACACCATCCTTCAACAGTAGCTTGTTCGGCTTTTAATGCAGCGATAGCTTCTGCTCGTTCGATTTTGACTAGCTGATTTAAATAGACTTGATCTTTAAAATCATCTTCAATTTTAGAAAGCTTTTCTATTTGAAGGTGGCAGTTTTTAAGCTTTTCAGCGAGATCAAGATTTTGGTTTTCAACCACAGCTTTGCCGTTCATGGCTTCGTATAAACTTCTAGTCAGTAGATCGATTTTACGGAGACTATCAGCTTCATCAATATTTGCAATATTGGTAAAGAAGGAAGGTGATACCTGAATGGCAGATGTTGAAGTGGAGGGAATGTCTGAACTTTCTTCCTCTTCTTCAATCTTTGCCATGAGACATTGATTTGCTTCATCATCTTCAGAATCAGATGATGAGGCTTCTTCATCAGAAGCAGCCCAATCATAGTCAGCCATCAGGCCTTTTCCTTTCTTCTTAAAGCTTTTCAGCTTTGCATACTTCTCCTTCAGCTTTGAGTATTTGTCATCTTTATTCCTTGGAATAAAGGATTTCTTTGTAAAAGCTGAAGGTCTCATGATTTTCTTTGACCTGCACTCGTTAGCGAAATGACCTGTCTTTTCGCAGTTGAAACAAGTAGCAGTAGCCTTATCAACAAAAGCTGATGACTTCGGCTTGTCAGCTATGGAAAGAGTTTTGTTCTTTCTAAACATTTTCTTCTTGGCGAATCTCCTGAACTTTTTAGTTAGGAGAGCCAAGGATTCATCATCATCTGAAGAATCAGAATCTGATGACCTTTCAGAGTTACTTTCTAACTCAGTGATAGTGACTGAGGGTCGCTGAGTAGAAGGTTCCTCTGAGATTAAAGCAACAGGGGTGCTTTTGGAATCTTTTACAAGATTCTTCTTAAGATGGCTAGATTGCTCATGATTCAGCAATGTGCCATATAAGGTAGCAAGGGTCATTGATCTTAGATCTTTTGACAGCTTGAGACACATGGAATAATTGTCCCAGCTTTCAGGTAAACATTCTAGAAACTTTGTCAGCACTTCAAAGTTAGAATATTCCTTACCAACCGTTTTTAGATCTATAATTAAGCAATTAAAACGTTGATGAACTTCAGAGAGAGTTTCATTCTTACCAGAAATGAAGCTTTCGTATTGTCTTACCAGGTTAATCTTTCTTGAATCCTGGACTTCAGACGTTCCTTCATACTGAACACATATTGTGTCCCACATGGCTTTTGATGATTTCAGGTTCATGACGGAATGGTAGACTTCGTCAGGAAGGGCCATGGATAGTATGGATCTGGCTTTTGTATCTATAGCCACTTTCTTCTTATCTTCATCGGTCCACATGTGTATTTCCTTTGGAATCAGCCTTTCAGGAATAGCAGCTCTAGTTGCAGTGGCTGGAACTAAAGGATCAATAGTTACAGGGATGTGTGGGCCGTTTTCAAGATAGTAGGTCATAGTGGGGTCTACACCTTCTAAGAAGAGCATCATCCTATTTTTCCATAAGTTGAAGTTGTCTCTGGAAAATCTAGGGGGTTTTGCAAGAGAACCATTGTCTATATAATTTGTGTTTGTGTGGGAGGCCATTTTCAGAAAATAGCAAGGAAGAGAAATATCTTAGATTAGATCTTGTTTATGAGATTAAACAAATCTGCTATGATACCAATTGTTGGTCCCGAAAGGCCTATACAAGTTTGTAGAAGGGGGGTTGAATACGAACACACTATTTTACTTTTCTAAATTGTTTATTGATAAATCATTAACAATTTACAGCTTGTTGCGGAAACAAGATTAAGGATAAACCTAAATCTAAACAAGTTGGATCACCAAGGTTTCTTGCACTAAGACAGATATGGAGATTACTAATAAAAACCTATCTTGAGAGAGATTTGAACTTGTCCAGAGTTAGCAAGTTACTTCAAAAGAAGTGAGTTCAACTCTTTATATACTACATGCATTTAATGCAAGTCAGTATACACTTTACACGTGTCATTAGCTGGTTGGTTGCATGTCATTGACCTTGGTTGACAACCTTAGTAGCCGTAAAGATGAACAGTGTAGTATCAGAGTGTTTGTACGATCTCAGATTTTCGGAGGTTCTTTTCTGACATTTCGTACGGCGGCGTGCAAGGGAGGTTAAGACAAAAGTACTTTGTACGGAGTACTTCATGATCAGCTTTCGTTGATTCAGCGATTATCATTTACTATTCAGCGAATGATAAAGTTCAGCGATAGCTGATGTCTTGTACTGGATACTTCACGTTGAGTGGACATATCTGAGTCTTCGCTGATCCGCATCAGTTCATTAGTAGACTTGTCGCTGGTTCTTGAGCTTGATCTTCGACTTCAGCGTAGAACCTTTGTTGACGTGAAACTTGTCTTCAGGGATCATAAGTAAACAACTAACTTATCAGCGATCACCATAAGGACTGAACAGACTCAGAGCATTATCGTGAACAGTGTTCGCTGAATGTTTAATTTAAAGAGCGAGAGTTCCTATCAGCGGTACTGTAAGATCTTAGTACTTATCAGCGATAGTGAAACTATGATACATATTGTTTACATACAATTTTCACTAAGTATTTAAGAGAGGGTCATTATCAAATCACTGAGGGTTTGGATCAGCACGATGGCAACGTAAAGTTCACCGTAGTTTCAGAGCCCGTTTGCGCGCCCTTGCCCTTGTCGGCGAAAGAAGGGCCTGATGCGGCAAGAGGAGACATCGTCGCCGTTTGCGCCGTATCAACGGACCTTGTGTCAGAAAGCTTCTCGATAGACACGGTCGATACCTTCGCCTTCTCAGGCGAGATGACTTTCTACGAACCACCCGTCCTGGACGATGGTTCACTCAAAACGGACATCCTCGTCCTCTTTGGGAGACCCGACCCAGATGTCGGGACTTTGTTAGAGCATTTTGTATTCAAGATTTACTGTAAAGTCAATGTACTGTATGAGTCTATGCAGTATTATGAATGCCCTTATACCTTGTATGTTATGGGTATAAATAGGCATGTCTAGTTAGACAATAATATACAATCAACAAGTTAGAAATCACTTGTAACACTTTTTAGCATTTTGTCATTTTTACTCTAAAGATAAATACATGGATGACTTGTGCACTCTAGATTTTTCTCTCTAAATATCTCTGCTAGATTCTGGGTTTCACATTTGGTATCAGAGCTCAAACAGGAGATTCAAGTAGATCAAGACCCAAAATTGAAGAATTTTTACACTGTTCATACAGATTTCAGACCATGCATGCTTTACTGTTCATCTGATCACTTTTTATTCAGACTTTGATTTTTGACTTCTTGGATCAATTCTTGGAAACACTGAACTCGAAATTGAAATCTGAACAACATTAACTCTTTGATTATCATCAAATACTGCACAGAATCATCAGATTTGATCATTTCTTTGAAACTTTGTTAGAAAACCCTAATTCACTGTTTTGGACTTTAATTCGATAAAACTGATCGAATTAGAACTTGTGATTAACTAAGAAAGTGTGTGGCTAAATCTGTTAATTTCGTGTTAATTGATCAAGAATTGAGAAAGTTATGGCTGAATCTGTGTTTTCGTGTTCGAAGTGAAGAAGTCGGATTGTTCTTGAGGATTTCGCACCATTCATAGTGATTTCGAATCCTTCAAGTTCTTGGAAGAATACAAGTGTTGGTTTCGAACTTAGTTAAGTCAGAATTCTGAGGTTTCGCACCCTTGTTAGATTCGAATTCAGGGAGATTTCGCACCAAGTAAAGTTCGAATCCAAGGATTTCGAACCCTTCTGCATTCGAAACCAAGGGGTTTCGAATCCTTCTACGTCCGAAACCAAGGGGTTTCGAATCCTTCTACGTTCGAAACCAAGGGATTTCGAATCCTTCTACGTCCGAAACCAAGGGTTTCGAATCCTTCAGCGTCCGAATTCATTGGTTTCAAATCCTTATACATTCGAATTCTTGTTGATTAAAAAAAATAAAAATAAAAAAATGTTAGAATATATTGCTAAAGATGTTGCTTTAAGTCCTTCATTTTCTGATTTAAATAAAGCATTGGAGGAAGAAATGTTGATCTAAAGAGACAGATTTTAGACTTTTCTTCTTCAAATGCTAAACTTACTAAATGAATTACTGATCTTGAAGTATATATTGCAGGTCTTGAAACACAGAAAGACAAAGACAACTCAAGTCTGCACGATCAAATCGAGAAACTTCAAGAGAAAGTAACAACTCTTCAAAAAGAAAATGCTGATCTGAAGAGCATTGAAGACAAGGGAGAGAAGATTCTTAAAGAAAAGGAAGTAATTGAACTTAATTGTATAAAACTTTCAAAACAAGTTTCTGACTTTGAGAAAGTTTTATTTTTTGAAAAAGAGAAGCTCGAAAAAGAAAGAGCTATTTTTGACACTGAACGAAAATCATTTGAGATAAAAATTTCTGAACTTTCCGTGAAAATCTCTGATTTAGAAAATCTTTTGGAAAAGGAAAGAAAAGATTTTGCGGAAAAGAAAAATCTCTTTGAAAAGGAAACTAAAGTCCTTAAAAAGAAAAATATGGAAATTTTCAAAGAGATAACTGATAAAAGAAAATTCTTGGAAAAAGATTTTGAATCAGAACGTGAATATTTTGAAAATGCGATTCTTAATCTTACCAAAAGATTATCTGGTTTATCAGCTGATATTATGAAGGATCAATTGATCAAATATGATCTCCAAAAGAAATTTTATCTAACTTTTAAAAAGAAGAATGTTTTGATAAACAAAGTTAAGGAACTTGAAGACATCTTTTTTAAATTTGATGTCTCAATGCAGGCTAGTCTTGATACTATCTTTCAGACCCCATTTGTTAATACAAATGACACTGAATGTTCTTTTAAAACTGCTTCAAGTTCAAGTTTTAAAAACATTCCTTCTAAACAATTTAATAGATCAACTGATTTCTCAAAATATCCGATTCGTTCAACAAATCTCTTCTATAATTCTACGTTTGATAAATCAGATAATAAAATAAATGTGCCTAAAGTTAATACTTCCAATCCTGAGAAAGTTCCAGTCTTCAAGAAGGTGAAGATGGAATGGAGAGTCAAAGGCACAACAGTTCTAAAGAAAGATGTGCCAAAATCATTTGTCTCCACAACAAATGCCAAAAAGAACAATGCGCCGAAAGGTAAATCTTTTTTTCAACCTAATCCTATTCATTCTGTAAATAATCTAATTAGGTTGGCACATAAGAAACTTTGTTGTTCCTACTGTGGTTCAAATGATTTTGTGCATAAAAATCATACTTCTTATTGGTACGGTACTTACAGTATTCCTTTTAAGAAATTTACACCTAACACACTAGGACCCAAGTGCCGTTGGGTACCAAAATCTGCTTAATCTGTTTTCTAGGTTCATCATGTGTTGTGCTGATTTGGAAATATATATACCATACACATGACTGAAAACAGAAGAGAAGCGGTGAATTTTTTTAAGAAGAGTACTTGTGCCATTAAGGGAGAGCAAAATTATTGGTTTCTGAATACATCAGTTCAGGACCCGTGCTTCAACGTTTTAGGTTTTTGAACATATCAGTTAAGAACCCGTGCTTCAACGACTATGGCTTCTGAACAATTCAGTCCAGGACCCATACTTCAAAGACTAAGACTTCTAAACAAATCAGTTTAGAACTCATACTTCTCAGGTGATATCCTTAACCGTTACATCTTTCTGTTTCAAGGAACAAGTGGTGAAAGCTAACATTGATTATATTTTATTTCAACTGCTTTGAAAGTTTGAAACTTCACAAATTTAATTCAATGAGATGATTTTTTTTAATTTTTCATTCAATGAATAAAATGTGTGTCAAGGGTGATTTTACAAGTATTTTTGTATTATCTGAGTTATATTTGTTTCATCTTTCACTTCTGAAATAAATCGAAAGGTCAGCAAAACATGAATGAAATTATGCTGAATGCTCGAAATTATGTAAATCAGGACTTATATAGAATATAATGCACAAAAAACCTAGATGTCTGAATGATGGATGAAAATGAAAATATGGGGGAAGCACTATGTTTTAGAACCAAGTGATTGAGATGCAATAAAAAAAATAATATAATTTTTTTATACATATACATATATATAATAAAATCATTTAGTTTGAAAGTTTGTACCTGTGGCCTATCTGGATTGAGAGATTAAGTCCTAAGGGGTGCTAGACACCTAGACCCTAAGACCAACTGGTCTGGGATCGGCTGACCCAAATCCTGCTATAGAACCAGATAGAAAGCCATGTTCTACTGGTACAAATGGGTTTAAGGTATATCGATGTGGCCTTTCTGGTTTGTGAAAGTAAGTTCCAAGGGGTGCTCGACACCTAGCCCCTAAGGCCAACTGGTATGGGATTGGCTGGCTCAAATCCTGCTATAGAACCAGATAGAAAGTCATGTTTACGGTGTATCTTATTCTTACTAAACTCTTTGATTACAAGATGCCAATGTGCACAAAGTATAAGATGCCAATGAGCACAATATGAAAGATGCCTATGAGCACACATCTCTTGAAACTTGGGAAAATACAAAGTCGCGATAAACCTGTAAATTTGTGAAAATTCTGATTTTGGACAAATAGTGTGAATAAGAGCAAAGTATTCTTATATGTTTCAGAACTGCATATGCTTGAAGCTGATCATATTTCGCATGTTAGCACACCAAATATATTTAATAAAGGGGTTGAAGCTGAACGTTTGTAACTTGATATGCAATGATGTCTTGTTTTTGAATCCAATCACATGCATTTGATTTCATTTGATTGAAATATCTGTTAAATTTCATTAAGTTGGATTTCTTTTGTAAAGCTTTCAAATGATCAAATGTTAGTTGTTATAAAATGTAGTTCAATGAATTTTATTTTTCCTTGTATAAATGTTTTCATTAAAGCTATGCATTTGAAATGATTTTTTTTATGAAATATATGCATACTTTCAGGGGGAGAAAACAAATTGCTCCAGAATTCTTATTTTGAGGGGGAGCAAGGTCATTCATTAAGGAGGAGATTGTTAGTGATACTCAGAGACGCGACTGAAATTGAAAAAGGTTTTCGATGATTATGATGCTCACTATCATCGAAAAAGGGGGAGAAATGGTTAATTCAATTTCATGTCGAAGATAATTCAAGATCAAAGAGATGAAGATACTAAGTTCAAGAAATCATTGGTTTCGGATCATGTGAAGTCTGAAATGTTGCTGAATTTGTTCATCTTAGTTCTGAGCGTCTCGGAATATGCTTACACCTAAAAGTTCAACAATATAGATGATTTCGCATCCTTCTTGGTCCGAGATCTGATGGTTTCGCATCCTTCTTGTTCCAAGTTTGTCAAAGGCTGATAAAGTTGCAAAGATCTGTTTGTCATATACAAGACTTGAAGATGGTTTGACAAAGTGTCTGTTGGAGAAGATTGACTTTACAAAGAGCTGAAGACTGCTGTCATATTTTTTTAAAATCTTGAATCCAAAGGGGGAGATTGTTAGAGCATTGTTGTATTCAAGATTTACTGTAAAGTCAATGTACTGTATGAGTCTATGCAGTATTGTGAATGCCCTTATACCTTGTATGTTATGGGTATAAATAGGCATGTCTAGTTAGACAATAATAAACAATCAACAAGTTAGAAATCACTTGTAACACTTTTTAGCATTTTGTCATTTTTACTCTAAAGATCAATACATGGATGACTTGTGCACTCTAGATTTTTCTCTCTAAATATCTCTGCTAGATTCTGGGTTTCACAGACTTATTTTCTCTTTAAAACCCCCGACCCAGCTGTCGAGGTATCCTTCCCCCTGTCAACCCTCGCCTTGCGAGTTAGCTCAACTTCAGCCATCTTCTCGGCTGCTGCAGGTGTCAACTTCGCCCGAGATTCTCCTGTATGGTAAAAGAAAGAATTAGATGATTGAGAACAAAGATAGATTAGGACGAGCAGAAGCAAAGAGATACTTACCAGTTATCTCTACTTCCTCCTCCTCCCTCTCCTCGGTCGCCTCGGAATCCTCTCTCTTGTCTTCTTCTTTCTCCTCTCGACCCATCCTCACTCTGTCGCTCAAGAAAACAGTGTCATCATCCTCGTCTACCAAATGATGCGTGACGTACGACTGGTCTTCAGTGCTAGTCACAACGAGTATGATGGGTGAGCTAACATATTTCCTTGGTCTTCAGATAAAGAAAAATGAAAAAGGAACTTTCATTAATCAGGGAAAGTATGTTAAAGATATGCTGAAGAAATTCGATTTAACTCAGAGTTCAGCTATGAAAACCCCTATGACACCACCGCTGACACTAAACAAGGATCCCTTTGGAATACCTGTTAATGTCACGCTATACCGTGGGATGATCGGCTCTCTCTTGTATCTTACAGCTAGCCGACCCGATATTATGTATGCAACCTGTTTGTGTGCACGATATCAAGCTGAACCTAAGGAATCTCATATGATCGCTGTAAAGAGAATTTTTCGATACCTTAAGGGTACTGCGAACCTAGGTCTTTGGTATCCCAAAGACTCAGGGTTTGATCTAATCACCTATTCAGATAGTGATTTTGCAGGTTGCAACTTGGATAGGAAAAACACCACAGGAGGCTGTCAGCTCCTGGGTGGAAAGATGGTGAGTTCGACAAGTAAAAAGAAAAACTCAGTGTCCACCTCAACAGCTGAAGCTGAGTATGTAGCCGCTGGAAGCTATTGTTCTCAAGTCTTGTGGATGAGAAATCAACTACTGGACTATGACCTTCAGCTCTCAAAAATTCCAATCTATTGCGACAGCACAAGTGCCATCGCTATAGCCAACAATCCAGTGCTACACTCAAAGACAAAACACATCGAAATCAGGTATCATTTTATCAGAGATCATGTGATGAATGGTGATATAGAACTTCACTTTATCCCAACTGACTATCAGTTAGCTGATCTGTTCACCAAACCTCTTGATGAGACAAGATTCAACTTTCTCATTAGCGAGCTTGGAATGCTGAACTTTGAAGAGTAAAATCTTCAGCGGTTCACATTTGATCAGCGACAGGATAAAACCAACTTGTATAACCCATTCTATCATTTTCTCTCTGAATAAACTTGATTCGCTGATATCAAGGTATGTTTTTCTCTCGCTGACAATCGCATGTAAATGCAAGATTTCAAGACAAATTGCATCGCTGAATATCTCTTCCTTAATCAGCGATACTTTGAAATTTCTAAAACCAACACTGATACTTCTATAGAGTGCTTCATGTTTTCAAAAGTGTCCCTGAGCTTTCAAAACCCCAGAGACATCCTAAAATATGAAAGGACATCCGTGACGTCATCGCAACGGATAAGCCCTGGTACGTTCTTTTTCTGACACACGATTGCATGTTTCGTTTACCTTCCAATCAAATGCAAACACGTGTCCGTGTCATGATGAAAAACTTTCCCGCTCGAGTTTCTCTCTCTCTAATCTCACTATATAAACATATTTTGGGTTTTTATTTTTCCTTTACGCGAACAACTTCTTCCTCAAGAAAACTACTGTTGCATTTTTGCTCTCAAGTTTTCAAGAACTGTTCATCTTATTCTTCTTCAACGAACCAGGTTAATATTTCTTTTATTTACCAGTTTCTTAAAACTTGTTAATGATCTTCTCATTGTTTTTACAAGATCAAACAAAAGAACCTTTTCAAATATGAAATCATTTCTTTCATGGTTTTATGAACACAACCTTTCATGGTTGTTTTTCAAGTTTAAACGCAAATTTCTTAAACTTGTTCTTCATACGTTTTTCCAGAATCCTAATCCTCAAAGGAAACTGGAAAACAAGACTTTTTATTGGGTTTGCATTTCTTTTTCAAAAACAAGAAAACCCTAATCTTCATTAATACATTTTTGTCTGAATGAAATGGACAAAATTCGAACCATCTTATTGTAAAATCTTTCCACATTAAGATTATTCTTGTTTGTTATATCTTTGGTTGAACTGATAAAACAGAAATGACATCTACTGATATTCCTACTGCTGAGAACACTGCTGCTGGTGAGGAACTGGATATCATCAACGCTCCTCAGGTCAAGTTCACACTTGAGGAACTCGATTGGACAAAAACAAACAATCTCTATGCGCTTTTCGAGTTTCCTCCTCGAAAGCAAGTCACACATCTGAATGATGCTGTGAAATTTCCTCAAAACCTGTTGCCTCTCTATAGCCCTGACCATAACAGCCCCTGCTCATCAACTACTACTATCTCAGTTCTAGTATTCTGCCAGACACACTCAGCTCACATCGACCAAAGACCCCACGAAGCAAATCGATTGCATCCTCAGTGACACTGATTTTGGCACCATAAAAATCACCCCTGCCATTATCCGAAAGGCACTGAGCCTTCCCATCGCCACAAAAGAAAAACCCTTTGTTTCTCTCCCTGACCACAAGAAACATGCTGATAGGGAAGCCATCACTGCATTCTTTGATGCAATGGGTTATGTATGGGAAACTGGGAGGGACAAGAAGCCTGAGAAGAGGCTGACCCTCATCAAGAAGTCAAAAATGCCTAGCGAGATGAACTTCATCTTCGCACACTTGATAAGCTGCATGACTGCAAAGACCGGCTCTTCTGATCAAGCCGCTCAGCCACAGCAAGCAATGGGCTATGCATTGCTGAAAGGTCTTCATGTTGACTGGGCATCGATAATCTATGATGATCTAGTACTCAGAGTAGACTCTGTTGCTGACCGACCATCATGGGTGCCATACCCAAGATTCCTCAGCGCCGTCTTCCAAACCGGCCTGAAAGACAACTACCCAAAAGTAGGAGACCTGAAACTCTCTCAGGTTGGTCCTAAGGTACTCGACTTCAAGCCAATGGCAAACGAGGTACGTCTCTCTACTCTCTTAACTCTTCTCAATCCTTCTTCTTCTACTTCTGTAACTCATTCAGTGGACAAACCCACCGCTGATACCCTAGCTGCAACCTCCATTCCTTCTAAAAAAAGGAAACACTCATCTTCCCAACTTGGTTCCAAAAGGACTAAGAAAACCAAGGAGCAACCCCAGCAATCTCATGCTGAAGACTCCTCAGCTCATCTTGAAGAGCTGATGGAAAGTTCAGTGGTACGCTCTGCCACAGCTGAACAAGCCACCCCTTCCATCCCAACTTCAGCGTCTCTAAACACTGAAGTTATAAACTTGGAATGGACCCAACCTCCTTCAGCCCCTCAAAGGACTGAAGAAGTGATTCTCAGTGGATCCAACACTGAATCCGCTCCACATCAAACCTTCTCAACCTTCGCTTCTCTCTCTACTCCATTGGACTTTAATCCAGTTTTCACCACGATCACTGGAGCACTCGTCATTTTTCCAGAAGCTAAAGCTGATACTCTTCAAGGAATGATGGATGCAGGACCTGCAGAAATGTCCATGCCTACACGCACTCTAGCTGACGACATGGAACTTTTTTCAGGACACAGAAGTTTTGACGACTTCACCAACCCTCCTACAGGTATACACCAACCCATATACGCTGTAACTAAACCCCAAACTTCTGAGCTTTCCTTTGTTCATAAGTACTTATCTGTTACAGGTCCTAATTTAGGAGACATCAACGCCTCTCTGAAGAACCTGGATACAAAGCTGACAGGTCTCACCACTACTCTCTCAGACAACTCTTCAGCTGTAACAAATGCTGGAGAGAATCTCAACAAGCTGACAACAGTGGTTGAACAGAAAGCCTCCAAAGCTGATTTGGAGAAGGTTGATGGTAGTCTTGGTGATTTTGCCAAAGTTCTTGCTGACATCTAAACCGACTACACCTCTCTCAAAACAACAGTTCAAACCATGTCCAGCGAGGTCATAACGCTGAAGACATCGTTTGGAAATCTTCAGGGAGAGGTGTCCGCTGTAAAGACTGACATGAGTACAGTAAAGATTGACGTAAGTTCAGTAAAGACGATGGTACAGCAGATCCTGAATCACATGACCGCCCCTGCCCCTGCACCTTCACATTTTACAACGGCGGATCGTGCTGAACTTTTAAAGATCAGTCCTGCTATTACTAGCCTAGAAGACAGAGTAGCAGCGATTGAAAACTATATTGGGATCCCTGGCCAAGAAGACAGGGAACCAACTGCTGAGTCATCACATTCCTCCCCCACTCATCATGAGGAAGGGGGGAGAACAACACTGAAGACCTTCCCCAAGATGATTCTATCGAAAGGGAGAAGTCTGAAGACCTTTTCCTTACTGAAGATGGGGAGAAGACAAATGAAGAAACAACTGCTGGACCTCAGGGAGATGAAAACCCTGAGGGAACCGAGAAGCTTACCTCTGTATCTGAGGGGGAGCAACTTGAAGAAGCTGCTGAAGAATCTGAATCTGAAGCTGAAGATGATGAAGCCGTCGACATCTCTGATGATGAACCATCTTCTTCTCCAAAGAATGATGATGATGACGATGATGATGATGACTCCTTTATCGTCAAGCCTGTTCAGAAGAGTACAACTCTTAAATGGATTTCGATAAACGAACCTTCAGGGGAGCGGACCAAGACAAAGCCTGCAGCGTCTGAAGCTGACAAAGGCAAAAACAAAGGCCTCACTGAAGATGACAATCTGACGATCTTACTTAAAAAGCCGATTTGTCAGGTACACTACCTTCTATTCTCTTACACTGCATCCCTCCTCTATCCTTTCTCAATCCCAACTCTCCTCTCCATAAAACCTCTATATACAACCACATTCTTTTTCTATCTCTTTCTTCCCCAACTCTTCTTACTTAAACGATCGCTGTGTTTCAGCTAGTCCTCTCCCCTGTTTGAGGATATCGCTGAAGTTTCAACAGCTGCGACTTCACCAAAAATAATTCCACCTCCCAACGCTGAAGAAATAATCCCGGTCTTGGATTTGATCTCTGAGACTGATGAACCTGAAGAACAGCTGCTCTCTCACAAAAACAGACCTTCCTTGACTCCTCAAAAGCTGAGTGAAAAGGATCAAGAAAAGAGAGATGCAATGATCAAGAGATTCGAAGATCAGCGAATCATCCTGAAGCGTGATCAACTTCCTTCTATTCCTCCAAAGTTCAGACTTTCACAAAAGGAATACCAGGATCACCTCAGAGCTGAACGTCTACTCGCTGAAAGAAGGGAAGCTGAAGAAAAAGACAGAGAACTCGCCATCCAGCTTACTCAACAATCAGTGAAAGACCCCTTGCTGAAAAGAACTCCAATCGAAGTTCAACGTCAGCTATGGGAAGACGCCAAGAAGATCGTTGAAGAAAAGAGAACTGTGTCTCAATCTACTTTAAACCGGTGCAAAGAAAAGGTACACTTCAGATATCGACCTGCCAGAATCAACAAGGTAAATATCACTGGAAAATCAACCCTCAAAGTTTCAATCGCTGAAATCGAGATATTCAGAGAGAACGGACAGTACGAAAAATTCTATGCTGAAGCCATCACGAAGTATGGTCTCTCTGAATGGTTGGAGATCAGATTAGCCATCCAAAAGTCTCAATCTAAGTACAAGGAACATTTCGAAAAGCTGATAAATCAACAGATCGACTTAGTATCTTCTTGTGTGGATATTCCTCCTACCCCTCCTCTCGCAAATCAGAAAAGAAGGGCCTCTGCAAAGAAAAAGTCTAAACCTACAGACTCATGTCCTATTATACGGAACGAAACAGGTATTGGTTTTTCTCGCGCTGAAGTTCTTGATCCAGAACCTGACCTTTCCGCACTTGACACATCTCTTCCTCCTAGTGAGACTTTCATCCCTAGAAAAGTCATAAGCAAACCCTATGGGATATTCTTTATTGACTATGGTGGACGACAACATTTTCAACGTATCCCTGAGCTTCCCATCACTCCCATCGAACAGCTGAAAGATCTCATCTACTGGTTTGAATTCAAACGCGACATTCATGCACGACATCTTAAACCCTTGATTTTTGAAGAAGCTCTGAACAAAAGAAATCAAGGAGTAAATGTTTTTGACTGGATGATTCCCACATCAAAGACCCTTGATGAACTTCTCATTAAGGAAGAACCTTTATAAGCTGATAAGATCGCCTTATTCTTCTATTTTATCAGTTATTCTTTTGTACTTGTAATTTATTTCGCTTGTACTTGTAATCTTTCCACTTCCCTTTGTAATCTGATACGATGCTTAAAGAAAGATTTCAGCGAAAGTACTTTACTCCATCAGTACAGAAAACAGTAAAAGGGACAAATGTTTTATGAGTTCTTTTTATCCTTATGTTTTCATTAAATAGCAATTTTCTCTGTTGCTATGTCATAATCAAATAGGGGGAGATTGTTGATCCAAACCCTCAGTGATTTGATAATGACCCTCTCCATTTTACTTAGTGAAAATTGTAAGTAAACAATGTATAAGAGTTTCACTATCGCTGATAAGTACTAAGACTGTTTTCAGTACCGGTGATAGGAACTCTCGCTATTTAGATTAGACATTCAGCGAACACTGTTCATTTAGCAAGCTCTGAGCCTGTTCAGTCTTGTTGATGATCGCTGATGATCTCATACATTGTTCTGCGAACACTGTTCACCATAATGCTCTGAGCCTGTTCAGATCTATTTGCTGATCGCTGACATTCATAGTTGTTTACTTATAATCCCTGAAGACAAGTTTCACGTTAACATAGGTTCTACGCTGAAGTCGAAGATCAAGCTCAAGAACCAGCGACAAGTCTCCTAATGAACTGATGCGGATCAACGAAGACTCAGATTTGTCCACTCAACGTGGAGTATCAAGTATAAGACTTCAGCTATCGCTGAACTTCGTCATTCACTGATATAGAATGATAAAGCGCTGAATCAACGTAAGCTGATCATGAAGTCCTCCGTACAAAGTACTTTTGTCTTAACCTCCCTTGCACGACTCCCTACGATATGTCAGAAAAGAACCTCCTTATTGTCTGAAATCGTACAACTACTCTGATACTACACTGTTCACCATACGGCTACTAAGGTTGTCTACTCAAGTCAGATCCTACAACCAATGAGCTGCTGCCACGTGTAAAGTATAAACTGCCATGCATTAAATGCATGCAGTATATAAGAAGGACTCCAGCTTCATTTTTGAAGCACTTGCTAACTCTGGTCAAGTCATCTTTCTTATCTTGAGATAGGTTATTATTAGTAATTTCCTTCTCTTTGTTAGTGCAAGAAACTTAGTGTTCCAACTTGTTTAGATTTAGGTTTATCCTTAATCTTGTTCCTTAACAAGCTGTAAATTGTTAATGATTTATCAATAAACAATTTAGAAAAGTAAAATCTGCGTGTTTGTATTCAACCCCCCCCCCCCTTCTACAAAGTTGTATAGCCCTTCGGGACCAACAGTCACTTTCACCCAGATTGTACCATGACTCTTTTTTCTCTGCGAAAGTGAGATGCTAAAGTTCCGGTGTCACATTCGCATGGCAGTTTCACCCAGAAGGTACCGAGACCCTTTTTTGGCTGTTGTCTAGACCGTTTTTCCCAGTCGTTCCTTGACCATTTTCCCGGACGTTCACCGAACGTTTTCTCGATACATTGGATGTTATTATGCCAGTTATCGCTCAATTATCATAATTTCATGGCAACTTGGTTGGGACGACCAACCACTAGATAACGCCGATGCTATTGGGCATATGTCACAACTGCATGGCACTATAGTCGAGACGACCATACTCTAAGTACCATTGGTGCTATTGTGACAAGTGTCACAACCACATGGAACTATAGCGACAAGACCATACTCTAAGTACCATTTTTGCTATTGTGACAAGTGTCATAACCACATGACACTATAGCCACAGTCCATATTTGGTTCTTTCTTTACTGATTCCCCCAGTTCAACACTTTAATTCAATTGGGATACAAAATCAGGATGTTACAATCCTCCCAAATTTAAAAGATTTTGTCCTCGAAATCTAGTTCCTACACAAATTATTTCAATACTACACTACACTTATTGGATTCTCTTGGTTCCTAGAAGGAGCTCGATCTTGATCCTTTCTTTCAACAGTTAAACCTTAACAACCGAAATCCCCTGAACATCAATGTCATGAAATTATATTTCCCATACAACACTCAAGCTGTGTGAGGAACACGAGATTGTCCAAACACATCACACAACACGGAGCACAAGTCAGATAATTGTCTTATCATCTACCCATCCCAAAAAGGGTAACATTTAAATGCTATAAGCCTCAAATAATGTCACATTCACAAACCACCATCTCTTTTTCCATGAAAGTGTCTCTAATTCACTTCAAATATAATCCGAAACTCGGTAACTTCCCGTTGAAACTTCCGTATCGAGACTTCCATGTCGATTTTCATGCTAACTCTCACATCAAATATCTACTTCGAAACGTTACACTCATACTAGGGTGAACCTTGAACCTTACTAGAGTAGCTTCTAACCACATGATTTCGGTTATCTCCCAAACTTGAGAGACTCATACTTCCTCAAGTGTAGCTTATGACCTTAACTAATCAAATCCACCACTGCTACTCAAAATGAATTGACTCTTAAATATTCTTAATAACATCTATCAACGGTAATTCTCTTCTCTTCTGCATTCAACATTTCGATGGGCTTTTGCAAAATCTTATCCGACTTTAACCAAACTTATTCCCTTCTAATGAATCACTCACTAACACGTCGATAGTTTAACCTTTATACATCAAAGTCTCCTCAACAATAAATTTCCAAGTTGGGATCCACCTTGACTTTTTCATTAACTTTCCCAATATTCACTACCATAAAAGACTCATTGTCCCTTTTCGACGAATTTTAGTAATAAGTAGCTCGGTTCAGATCTACACGCTTTGAACTAGTACTCAAACTATCACAAGATACGATCACTACCAAAGATCCAAAAAATTCTTAATCCAACTTTTCCTGCTATTGGGCTATCATTAGACTACAAAACATACAAATAGACCATACAAGGAAAACTCCGACAATACATCCAAGTACCAATCATCTACTCGACAGATTCTTACCAGACAAAGAAATTTCATTCAACTATACCCGCTTACTACAAAATAAGCTTCTTATAGTGACTACTTATTTGCGAAGGTCTCTTAGGATCCAACTATAGTACTCTTGGTACTTCAACGGTTCTTGACGTAAAATCCAAAAGTTCACCCCTAACATTACACAATGACCCAAACGACAACAAAGTTTCGCTCGCGAAACTCACTCATCGAGCCTACGAACAATAGACTAAGGATATTAACACAGTATCCCATGAGTTCTACACAACTCCTATGCAAATAATTAACCAACTACAAATTCAAGGGTTGCCGAAACGAACGACTAACTACAAACGCTATTAGAAGATCTCATGAGTCTAACCCTTTAGTATTTAAAATCACGTCGACTTTTCAACTGAACCACTCGAATTACAATACCACCACAAGCCAGGCTATACAACACTTGCACCCTCAAGGCTCTCTAAGTTCCCACCCTTCACAGATGACTCTAATGAGTTTAAAGGTTTTCAAGTATAGGACTTAACGGATATTCCCGTCCAAAATTTTATGAGACTTTTCAAACACAAAATCTTTATGGTAATCGTGTGTGCATGTAAAATTTACTACCACTTACTAGGTAGTGGTTCGAAGTGGCCACACTTGCCACACATATAAAACCATCTCGAAATCTATTTGACTATTATTCAACTAATAACGGAAACACAAAAGTATACTCAACAAAGTTTTCAAATGAAACGCTATGGTCCTAACATGTATCTAGTTACGTGATGTACATAAAATAATTTTCATGCATTAAAATAGTGTGCAACAAGATGTTTGTACCAAACCTCACAAGAGGAACTTCACGTAATCAAGTTCCAAATTTTTTCTCTTTTAACCATATAATGACATGATATAAAATTTCCCAACAAAACTTGCATGCATCAGTTTATTCCTCAAAACTTAGTAAAATGATATGTACATGCGATTTGGACAAAACGTAAAATATTATACTGGCTTCAAACTTCAAGCCGATGCACAATATGCTCTTTGTTCTAAAATAATGGCCATAATACCATGCATACCCAATCAATATAAGGTATTTGCGTGAACCATTAATAGTGGTATCAACAACCGAGAAGGCACAAAAGAAACATTTGTGTGAACCATCATAGGTTTCTCATACACTTACTCATGAAGAGCATAAATCATTCGTGTACTAAACAGTGTGCAACGAAATATACTAGCACAAAACTCAAAAGTGAAAGTACACGATATCAGAACTCTAAAACGTCTTTTTGGGTTGCGAAAAGACATGGAATAACATCTCTCCACAAAACTCACATGAGACAAATACTCAATGTTGGTTCCCGTATTTGATTAACAAGGATTATCTAATCTATTAGTTCAAATAAGATGTGTTGCGGAAGCGTATTTGAAGAACTAACAGATATGTTTATACAGAAACAACACACAATATCAAATAATCAGTGTTTGAAGAACAGATGAATATCTCAAAGATTACTGTATTTGATATATTAAGAACAACAAGAACTTCAAAGGATTGACAAGAAATATGCAGTTAATGGTGTGTGTGTTATGCTTAAGCTTAAAAGATATATGAGTATTTTCGTGATTGTTAAGCTTAATAGAAGAGTTCACATGAACCTTCTACTTATACTACTCCTAAAGGGGACATACTTTAGACAATAAGGACTGATCTACAATAGACAGGATTGGGTGAACAGTAGCAGGTACGATGTTCATTGAATGCACATGTTCCAATTTTGACAGAGCCCAATCAGAGTTTGACACGTGTAGTTGATGTCAGGGCACGCCTGGAACAAGTGGATGAACGGATCCTGGAATAGTAGAAAGATATTTATAAATCTTCCAAGTCTTTAGTATAAACCGCAGAGGCTCTGTCAAGGGTGACAGAGGTTATGCGGCTCGGTCCTCTTTGAGCAGTACTTCTGTAATTCGTTCTTTGGTCTTGGCGTTTCTTGATTGATCTTTTTGTTTTACTTCGGAAGAGCTTTGGTGATACTCCGTAGAACTTCTGTGATCATTCGGCAGAGCTTCTGTCGAAGTCTTCTATACTTGGCCTATTTTTCAATACTTCTAATATTTTGAATATTGGAGCTAACACTCAATAAAACTCAAGCCCACGCATCTAAAAGTTTCATCCATGCATCGTAAAACTTCAAAAAATAAAACTCCATACGACCCAACAAACCTCAATAAAATTAAATTAAGCTCAAGGGGCATCCAAACAATCAATTGGTGCCAAAAGTTTTGTTTTCGGAGATCAAATCACATAAGACAAGGTTCTAAACAAATATTATAAATTTCCTCAATAAATACAAACTCATGCAATAAATCGAGTTCATCCTCTATCTAAATTTCACTCTTTCGTCACTAAAACACCATGAGATAAAATATCAACAAAGATTGCAACCATATGCAATAAAACAACTTTATGAGGGTTTAAGATCATGGTTTAAAATCTTGTGCGGGATAAAACATCTTTCCAACATTTTGTAATATAACCTGCGTGGTGATTTTCAACAAAGTATGAAACAACTTATGCAATTTATTTTAGAAGCAAATCTCGTGCATGAAATTGGTCGGGACTCAAAGTCTTAAAGCGACGCTCATCAAGTCCACTGGTCACACTACCGACCTCAGAATGCTCAAACATCTTATGGCAATAATCGGAAACTAAATCGGTTAACCTTACATTTTTTTTCGAAACAAGGTCGATTCAATAAGTCTATGGTGCTAATTCAACCAATAACTCAGACCCGAAATGGTCAACTTAATGTACTCATCATGCTTAACTGTCATTAAAGTGACAATGCTATAAACATCAACTTCTTTTGATGACTATTTACTAAGAATTTATCCACTACCCCATCGATCATCACAAGTAGGCGATTCAAGCACCCACATGTAACATGTAAGTTAACCATAACACAGGCCAGGTGCAATTATGAATGTACCATACATGAAAATTCTTGCTACCATCGTTAACGACCTCAAATATCTTATCTTAAAGTGATTAATTGTACAATCTCACTTTCATTCACTTAATAGAACGCTAGTTTGAGTCTAGGTATCCAAATTCAACACCTAAATCTCGCAAACATAGGCTCTGATACCAACTTGTAACATCCTCAAATTTGGGAAGAACAACTAATTTAAAATTTTCAATATCACATCACATAAATGACAAAATCTCTTTCTACAAATCAATACTTGAAATATCTAATATTAAATTCTAATGTTAACCTCTTTAGTTATTAATTCAAGGCTTATTCAAAGATTGAATCAAGGTCGGGTGTTACTAAAACCCCATATTAGTCGCTATATCGGAATGCGGAAACATCACTCAATGGCTACATCCTTATTGTGCATCAAACTAGCACTCAACTCTTCACGGTGTCTGTATTACCATTTCCCTAACAAAGACCTAATGCACATGCAAAAAAATAAAAAGGTTAGGCTGAATACCTAGTAAGTTTAAAAGTTTTCATCACTATATAATCAATAAAACATAAGAAATATTATTTAAATCACAATTTTCCATTTTGCAAACTGTTTAGAATAAATAGTGATGTCTTTTCTAAATATCCCAAATTACGTGATAAAGTGCTTAAATAGAAATACTCTGAAAACATGGAACCAAACCCAATACTCACACGAAGTATAAATAGGATAAATATTTGAATACCAACACATGGAAATAACTACTTCATTCAAACCTTAATATATGTGGTGGGGATCCAATATTATAGTCATCAATTGCAATTACTCGCGCAAAACCCAAACGATATTAACGTATGGATATCACAATATCCGAAAATAATATTTGACAACAACGAGGGAGACCCGTATTCCCATTGAGAGTGGATGGAACACATGAGTCTCATACAACGTTAATCGCATGACACGTTCCGACATGAAGTCCAAGTGTCCCTACGACTCGTCATCAAGTTTCACCGAAAGAGTTGTTTAACCTTAGTGTCTATCCCATGAATTTCACCAAAAGGCCTGGCACATTCAAGGGTTACAACCATGGCATTGCCACGAAATGGCGGAGCTTCTAGTTCCTACCCACACGGTAGCACCCCCGGACTCAACCCTCCTAGTGTCTACTTGAAAAGTTATGGTCATAAAACAAGGGTCCCGGAGTCCATGCCTGCAATACCCAATTGACCATCAACAAAAGATTGACTTACGTGATTACGGATCTGATGCAACACAACATAAAAATACATGACTCCAAATGAATGATTAACACACGCAAACACGTAAGTCTCAAATAAAATGCAATAAAAGAAAATCATAGTGGAAGCTCTACATGGAGGTATAAAAACGGACAAATGTCCTTAATACTCTTTTAAGTCAAAACCGAGTTGAAATGCTCAAAACTTAATTCACCATCAAATAAAGGTCCTTAAAAATAAAACGCATTTAACCGGCGTTATGCAAACACATATGTAACACCCTCAAATTTTGAAAAAGAAAATAATTAAATTTTTTGATAAAATGACCAAATAAGGGATAAAATCCTTTCTACAAATCCATCCATGGAAATACCTTAACTTTAAAACATCATTAACTTCAACATTCATTAACTTAGTCATACACCAAGACTAAATAAGGTTGGGTGTTACTCAACCCAAATACAATTTGTTATTCCTAAATTGTGGAAGACTTCACCAAGATATTCCTTTCTCGTGCATACAACTAGCACTCACCTCTTCACAGTGTCACTAGTACTATTCCCCAACCGGAACCTGATGCACATGCCGACAAATAAAAAGATTTGGCTAACGCCTAGTGAGTTCAAGAGTTTCCGTCATGATTAAATAACTCGTTAAACGAAAAGAGTGCAACTTAAATCATGATTTCCAAAAATGATTTACCTTAAATATGTAAACAACTCATTTTCCCAACACACACAAACTTTGTGACGAAGGCTCCAATATAAAAAATTTCGCAAGATGAACTCAAACCCAAAACTCACTCAAGACTTGATGAAATATCCAGCTTGCAATAATTGAAAACGTGGATAAAATTCTATTATTCGAAACATCCAAATACGGATTAGACATAATACTCGACCCATAAATCATGGAAAAACAATCCATACATATATATAAAACGTCACCGAAAACGTGGATAAAAATAAATACCCAAAACAATACCTTTCGGTGACGAAACACAAAAATAGGTCACATATCTATGTTAATAAAACAAAACGCATGGATTATACTCATATGACATATCGAGCTCAACTCCTCTGAATCTATTGCCCGAGGAGACTCAAAATCAACCCCTCTAGGTCTATGCTTTGAGATGTCTAAATCCAAGAAAACATACAAGCACATTGGAATTACACCTTACTGCTCATGGGACAATGCCCGACCACACAAGTCCACATCTTACTTACCATGAGACCTGAGCCTATTTCATGCTACAATGAGAGAAATTAGCGTCCCATTATTGAACGTAAAAACTCAAGTGTCTATGGATCCATATCATTATGGTCTAAAACATTAGATGACTCTAAAATAATGAACTAGCGCATTCAAAACATGTAATTCTCAAATAAATATAAATGATGACCAAAGATCTACATTGAGCTATCAAAACTGGACAAATGCCCCCAAAACCCAACATAATCAAATACCAAGTCATAAGCTCAATTACTCAAAAGTCCATTTGTTAAAAGTCATAAAATGCAATAAAGTACAAAATACATTCAAGGCTCCTTATCGAGCAACTAAAACTGGGCAAATACCCCCAAAGACTCGTTTGAGTGTAAATCAAGCCCAAAGAGCATAATAACGTTTGGCTAAATACGTGAGCCAATGTAGTTACATGAACCCAAAATATATCCTTTCCCAAAATCGTTGTTTCTCAAACCACAACTGGCCTTCGGCCCAAAATCAGAAAGTTTTACAATTTTTAAAATGTTCACAAGGTCGGTGTTAGGGATAAAATCAGGTTGAATAGAAGTTCAAGGGCTTAAAATGTAAAAGGTGTATTATGGGATTAATTGTGTAAATGGGCCATGGGCTTACTAGTTTAGGCCCTTAGTATATAATGTTTTGTTAGCCTTAGAATTTAGGCTAATCGTCACAATCATCATTAGTTGTCTAATCATCTACTTTCACTCATATTGTAATTCTCAAGTTTATCAAAGTGAATTGGATGACCAGTTGAAATCATAACGATTGTTTCTACATATTCATTTCTATTGATTGTATGCACTAATCTGGAACTCACAATTGGTATCAGAGCATACGGACGATTCGATTCAAGGTGATTCAAAGGTTTCTGGTAAGATTTTCTGTTAAAGTCGACTGTGTTCTTGGCTTAAAACTCCATATTTTGATTCAGTTAAAATTGCTCGTTTTCGTTTACTGCATTCGATTCACATCATCATTATAAACGATTCTGCAATTTCTCGTCTTCTAATTCGATCATCTGATTAGTTTTTAAGTCAAAACAAGTGTTTGGTTTTTGGTCTCTGTTCATATCAAAAATCAAATCTTTTCTTCAAAACTGTGTTATTTTGCTTGAAAATCGATTAGGGTAGTGTTATTTTTCTATTTTGGAAGGTTTCTAATCTTTCAGGAAAGATATTATCTACCCTAATCGCATTCCAGTCGAACATTTGAGTTACCGCCGCAGTGTCCGGACACCAGCCCCACTCTCCGGAACATCGCACTTCTTTTCGGGTAAGACTACTTTCTTCGCTACTTTCCGGATAAAACAAAGTATCTGATACCTTTCCGGATACTGGTAGTCTCCGGACAAATCTCACCCGGTAACTCAAAGTTTCCGGGTACTATGATCATTTCGGACACCTATCCGGATTCATTTTTTTCCGGTTATCCATTTCTTCCCGGACACTCCGCTATCTGGTAAGATCAATCATCCGGTAAGTGTTTTTCTATTTCATCCAGTAAGTCTTAGTTTTTTGCTTTATCTTACCCGGATACCTAGTTATCCGGTAACTCATATCTATCCGGTAAGCTCATCACATCCGGTAACTCTCTGTTATCCGGTAACTTCTGCTTATCCGGACACATCTGCTATCTGAACAGTTTCACACACATCTGATCCGGACACTTCCGGATCAGATACATTTTCATCCGGATTCCTATCCGGTAAGTTCTGATTAGCTAGTTTCTTACTTGTTTAGCCTACATCACTCTTAGAACCTGTGTTAGGACATCACTCTTAGTGCCTTGCGTTAGGTTTACACTTTGAATCGAACAAGCGTCTGACAATCACAATATTGCAATTAACCAAGATGTCTCGAGACACTCTTGCTATCGGCACCGACTCCAAGACGCCGACCCTCTACCAGGGAGAATACAACCAATGGTGGGACAGATTCCTAATCTTCATCGAGTCGAATGATAACTTCGAGTTCATCTGGCGTTCTCTAACTGATGGGCCACAACCTAAACCCATGAAGACTATACCAGCACCAGAAGAAGGTGGTCAAGTTCGTTTTGAGGACAAGACATACTCGGAAATGAGCGAGGA
The DNA here is from genome assembly GCA_033807775.1 of Saussurea involucrata. NCBI lineage: Eukaryota > Viridiplantae > Streptophyta > Magnoliopsida > Asterales > Asteraceae > Saussurea > Saussurea involucrata. Next base: position 66,836,565 of record CM066325.1, read on the forward strand.
CGAAAAGGGCATGCATGATGGAGAAAAGTATGCCAAGAGGTATCTTGTTCAGGCTCTACCGAATCCGATCTACACAGCCATAGATAGCTACAAGGATACAGCAAAGGGCATGTGGGATCAGGTGGAGAACATGATGAGTGGGAGCAAAGTCGGCAATCAATTGAAGATCAACAGTTGTATAACAAAGTGTGACAGCTTCAAGCAGCGCTCCGACGAATCTCTCTCCCAGACTTATGAACGTTTTTGTCTCCTAATGAACGAGCTCCACAAGAATAAGATCAATCGTTCAAATACGGAGAATGCGCTAAAGTTCTTGAACAATCTCCTACCTGAATGGAAAGTGTTTGCTTCTCACGTCAAACACAACCACCTGATGGAGGACATCCCAATTCACGAACTCTATGAGATGCTTCTCTAGGACGAAGATGAAGTAATGGATATTCTGAGCAACAAGAAGTCCGCTCCCAAGTCACCCGCTGATCCACTAGCTCTAGTTTCCTCTAAACAAGGCAAATCCTCCAGCCGTCGTTCCAAAATGAGCCCAAGAGCCGAGTGAATCCGAACAAGAATCTGAAGAAGAAGAGGATAGTAATTCTGATCCTGAATAAACTGCGGTAAAGAAAGCAATGGCCCTGCTCTCCAGCAGAAGAAATTATTCAAGAAGCCTACATCCAATAATCAACGCAGATTATCGGGATAAATACGAAGGCAGATGAGCACAAGCAGCCTGACAAGAAGGAGAAGAGTGAGAAAGAAGACCGCAAGCCCGAAACAAAGAAGAAGGACGAACCCGTCACTTGCTACAACTGTGGGAAATTGGGTTATTTTGCAAAGGACTGTAGGAAGCCTGTCCTGAAGAACGCACACTACTACAAGGCCAAACTCCTGCTGGCAGAACAGAAAGAGGCAGGAGAAGCTCTCTTTGTCGAAGATGACCACTGGCTGGCTCGTTCTGATGATGAAAGAGATTCTGAAGATGCCGACACTTTCATGGGCTACCATTCTCCTCTAGAAGAACAGGCAAAGTTGTGTCAGGTATGTGAACCTATTCATCAAGGTTTAATCAAACAGTTGGAACCTATAGTTGAACGAATAGATTCTTATAAGGCCAACACTAATGAACAACTGCTTGAAATCAAATCGTTAACTGAAAAGCTAGATGTTCAAAGGCGCATAACTGACAAATACAAGTCCGAAAATGCTAATTTAAAAGAAAAATGTACAAATCTTTCAATAGCACCTAAGGATGAGGCCCAAGCACCTGAATCCAAAACTGAGACGGACGAGTTTAAACTCTATGTCCCACCTCTCATTTTGGAAGCAAAAATAGTAGAATTAGAGGAGTCACTTGAGAATGAAAGATCATGTTTTCAAAAGGAAAAGCAAGTGTTTTTTAACATAACTTGAGGCATTTAAATCCGTAAAAACCGAGTCTGTGTCGGATAAAGGACAAGAAATCCTTCGGAACGAAATCGATCGACTCACATCAAAACTGTCTGCTTTGGCGACAGAAGCGATCAAGGAGCTTGTGAGAAACGGTCAACTTCAAGAGAAGATTAACCTACTCCAAGAAGAAAAGACGATTTCACCTGAACCTTCCTCGGACTCGTCAGACACATCCTCATGCAAAGCTTTCATTGGCAAAACATCTTCACTAAACGGTAAAGAGTCTCAAGATGAGTGTGTTTTAAAGAATATAAACTCTGATTTTTTTCTTAGCTTCCGCACCAGATTCACCTAAGCACACCGACACAAAGTGTTTCTCACCTCCATCGAACAATCCTAGTCCATCGATTCCGGATATCGATTTTTCTAAATTCATGAATTCCGAGGGTAGTTTAGATGAAGAGTTTGAATCATTTCCATTTGACAAACCTCTTCCAAGTCATACCGACTTTCTTTCGCCAGCGGTACAATTTTCAAAAAGGCGAATGTTCTACAAAACCTAAGACCCCGACTGTGATCAAGGTTTCTAAAACTGATTCTTGTTCTAAAAAACGATCACAGCCGCGGCAAAAGACCGGTCGATCGACTGATAAACATCCTGTCGACTCAAACTCCGCTGACCATGTGGTTAATGCTGATTTAGATAAAAATGGTCGGCTAAACAAGACAAACCAAAGTGGTTAGGCATGGAATCTATCGAGAACAATGCAGCGTCGAAGTCATTTAATACTGTCTTTTATCCTAGAATGAACAAGAATGATTGTGCTTTGAATCACAAGAATGATTTTGTTGAACAAGATGTTAATTTTCCTATTAAACTTTATTCTATTCAGCAGTTGATTCAATTATCGCATGATTGCTTGTGTTGTTCTAGTTGTGGTTGGAATGACTTCGATGACATTAGAAATTCAACTGATTGGTTTGGTTCTTATCATGTCTATAATTCTGAACCAAAACGCAAACCCCGAAAAAATAAAAAGACTTGAACTCTGTCTTTCTGACGCCTAACGACTTCTTGTCGTCAGTGTGCTTGCGACGAAAGGCGGCATCATCCTCGACCCTCATATATGCTAAGGTTCGAGATCGGACGTCTTCGAAATTCTCTGGGGGATACTTGGTCAGATCGATATATGGACCTGAACTATCGTCCAGACCACGCTTATAGGCTTCGATCGCAGTTTTGATGTCACAATTGCGGATATTGATCATTTCGGCATTGAAACAATTGAAATAACTTCGAATAGACTCATTGGTCTTCTGCACGACATAGTACTGATCACTAGTCTGCTTTTCCATCTTACGACTGCTGGTGAATTGCCGGGAGAATTGGTTGACCAATTCGGCGAACGACCCGATAGATTTGGGTTTGAGATTGATCAACCACTGGAGAGTTGGACCATTGAGAGTCGCCCCAAAACTCTTGCACATGCATACTTCCTGGTATATGTGTGGAATCGAGATTGTCCACATGAGCAGCTTAAACTGCGCGACATGCTCGGTTGGACCGGTCACACCCGAATACTTGGGAGTGAAGGCAGGAATGTTATACTTCTTTGGGACCTCGACGGTGGCGATCTCGTCGATGAAGGGAGACGCCTGATACCCCGAGCGAGGCTCGACGACGACAGGCACGACTGCCCCAGGCAACTTGGCGAGCAAGGACAGGACGCACTCATTTTGGTCCTATAACATCTTCAAACGCTGGGCGACGGGATCGTTAAGATCAGGATTTGCCCCTGTCGAGGGATTGGTACCTGGACTAGTGCCATTACCATGGGACGAACCATTGGTGTCCCCGTTGAACGGGACAAAATATGTCTGCGACCCATAGTGGAATTGCTGCGGTCCATTCTGAAACAATTGTGGTCTCTGCTGAAATTGATGCGATCTCTGCTGGAAAGATTGCGATCCTTGTTGGAAAGGTTGCGATCCTTGCTGGAAATGTTGCGATCCTTGCTAGAAAGGTTGCGGACCACTTTGGAACGGCTGGGAAAACGGCTGGGATCCATTCTTAAACGGCTGGGCGCCATGGTCAGATGTGCTAAGGGGGAATCTGCCTAGACTGGGGATTCGGAATGAACGGACCCGGCTGCTGATTCTGCATGAATGGACCTGGATGCGGATTCTGCGCGGACGGGCCTGGTCCCGGACCTGGATTCTAGATGAATGGTCTAGGACCATTCTGGGGTCCAAAAGGATTCCTTATCCGCGCTATCTCTTTCGCTGCTCTGCGATTCTGCTTTGCCATTGCATTAAGTTGATTCCTGGCAACCTCGAGCTCCTGATACATCTGTGCGATGGCTTGCTGCGGATTTCCAGGGCTGCCATTTTCCTGCAACAGAAAATAGAAGAAACTACAAGAAACTATTAGTAGGGTGCACGTTCGTCGAGGATTTTCTCTAGATGTAGTCCCACGGATGGCGCCAAACTGTTAATGCCAAAAATCGCACCAAAGGGACAACTTAAGGTCGATGTGGACTTAAACAACTAAAGAAAGAATCTTTCGACAAAACGTGCGACGAGGATAAAAATAAAGAAACAAGGGATTTGATGACGCCGGAAAAACCTCAATCGAGGAAAAAACCTGCGGACCACAGGGGGTGTCGTCGCTGCACTATGGTCGCCAATCAGGGGCGATGTCCTTGGATACTGGTGTCGATCGTACAGTGATTACAATACAAATGAAGAAAATGCTTCGAAATGTAAAGTACAAGTGTTTGAACGTAAAAACAGGTGTTTGTCGTGTACAAAACAAAGCGTGAACTGCTGGTCGAGGGCTGTTGTCGTGCGTCGAGAGCGATACTTAGAATAATGGTTCTTCACTTCAGGTGTTCTCGAATATTGCTACGGTTGTTAATCACCGGATATTTTATGTCTTGAAATGTTGATTGAGCTCGGTCTTTATAGTCTTCGGGAGCTTTAATTAGCCCATTGATTGCTTCATTTAACAGCTATAACGGCTGCAACAGTCTGTAACGGTTGTCGGAGTGATTATCCATGATGATCTTCGTCTGTTACGGCTATCGATCGTTGATGGTTGCATCAGTTATATCCGTTCCTCCTTAATGACTTTGACTCCTGCATTAAACATTTAACAAACGTAACAGTCATGGTTAACGTTAGTTTGGTCGAGGTCTTATCTTAATACAAGATTTGGATTATAACGTACGTCTTACCTGCTCTGGTCGTGGTCGTACGACGTGAATTTTTGCCCAAACAACTGGCGGATGCAAAATAGTGTCGATGTGTACCTTGACAAAAATCGTCTCAATCTTGAACAAATTGAGGATTCGCGGTGTAAAGCAGGGTACTGGACCGTTGAAAGTGTCCGGATAAAATGTATATGGACATACAAAGTTACCGGACAACATGGCATCCGGACAAAATAGGATTCGGACAAACAAAGGTTTCCGAATAAAGTATAGGTATCCGGACAAGGCATATGTTCCCGGACAAATGAGGTTTCCGGATGAATGGAGTGTTCGGACAAAATGTATCCGGACAAATCATGAGTTACCGGATGATAAGGTTACCGTACACCAATCACAATCCGGATAGTTGAACTTACCAGAAACCCTAAGGTTTCCGGACAACTAGGGTTGAGTGTCCGGATAAAATATCTAAGTTGATGATGGTTTCCGGGTGAACTTGAATGTGTCCGGATAGTTTGAAACTATCCGGACGACATTCTGTTTGTTCAATCTAGCCAATAACTTGTCCCAAACATATATCTAAGAAATCTAACAGCGTCGAATCTAGTATATGAGCATACGAAAGTATTTAAATCGATCTAAAGTACACGGAAATGAACTGAATATCGATCGACTCGAAAACTGGGTTTCGAAAACCCTTTAATAGACTGATTTGACGTTTGATATGTACAAATCAGTGTGCAAATGTGATATAACTGAGATCAAAACATGTATACGCAACATACCTGAGAAAATGAGATCGAAATCGATGAGAATGTGTAAACACCGATGGTTTCCGAGTGAGTGGTTTCGAGAGAGGGTTTTGAAGCTTTTCGAAATATCTGGGAAAAGTGAATGGTTTAGGTGTCCGAATTGCTTATATAGGCCACCACTTTCCGGATGGCTTTACCTGGATACCCATCCGGTCCGGATAGGTGTCCGGTCCGGAACCCTATTCGGATAGGGGTATCCGGGAACTTGTCCGGAAACCTTGAGAAATTTGACTAAAATGCCCTTGTTCTTTTTAAAAAAAATCTTTTAAGATTATCGTTTTGGTTTTGAAAGAAACGTTTCCCGCTCCTCCTCGAACATAGAATATGAAAAAAAAACTTTTGCTCCCCCTCGGATGTTGCATGTCAGTGAGGTTGAGAGACTACCACAAATAAAAACTTTTGACATTTGAATGGAAAAACTGTGTGTCGCTCCCCCTCAACTGATGAACAAATAGGAAGTTGCTCCCCCTCGGAATGTGCAAGTAGTGTTATATGAAGCACACATGGGAATGTCCACACACAAAAAACATTCTCCCAAATATTCTGGTGTGACTGATCCGACCGAGCACGTCGGGTAGTACAAGCAGCTCATGTGGACAATCTCGATCCCATTTATGTACCAGGAAGTATGCATGTGTATGAGTTTCGGAGTAACTCTCACTGGTCCTGCTCTCCAATGGTTAATCAATCTCAAACCCAAATCCATCAGGTCGTTTGCTGAGTTGGTTAATCAATTCTCCCAGCAATTCACCAGCAGTCGTAAGATGGAGAAGCAGACCAGCGACCTATATATATTACATCGTGCAGAAAGCTAATGAGTCTATTTGAAGTTATTTTAATAGATTCAATGCCGAAATGATCAGCATCCGCAATTGCGACGTAAAAACCGCGATCGAAGCCTATAAGCGTGGTCTGGACGATAGTTCGGGTTTATACACCGACCTGACCAAATATCACCCGGAGAATTTCGAAGACGTCCGAGCTCGAACCTTAGCATATATGAGGGTTGAAGACGATGCAGCCTTTCGTCGCAAGCACACTGACGACAAGAAGTCGTTAGGCATCAGAAAACCGGAATTCAAGGCCAAATGTGTTTCCAGAATCGAGCCCGCGCGCCAAATTTCAAATGTTCGTTTCAAGACGAAAGCAGAGGCCAAGACCGCGACTAAGTTCACTCATTAATGACGCGAAGACTATAAAAGACAAGATAAAGCATCATTTCAAGGGACATCAATTAACATCCAATATACATCAACGAACATCACTAAACAGCAGAGAAAATCATCCAAACTCATAGCAAAAGAACATTCAAACTCTGGAGATCAAGTACTGAAAGCCGGAACCTAACAGCGAACTCAAGAACACTCGAAGGAAAGCTCAAGTATCGCTCTCGACGCACGACAACAGCCCTCGACCAGAAGTTCACACTTTGTATTCACACACGACAAACACCTGTTTTTACATTCAAACACTTGTACTTTACATTTTGAAGTATTTCCTTCATTTGTATTGTAATCATCGTACGACCGACGCCAGTACCAAGGACATCGCCCCCGATTGGCGACCATAGTGCAGCGACGACACCCACTGTCGTCCGCAGGTTTTTTCCTCGTTTGAGGTTTTTCCTGCGTCATCAAATCCCTTGTCCCGTTTATTTTTTCCCTCGTCACACGTCTCGTCGAAAGATCCTTTCTTTAGTTGATTAAGTCCACATCGACCTTAAGTTGTCCCTTTGGTGCGATTTTTGGCATTAACACCAATATTCCAACATCGTGAATTTCAGGTATTCTAATGGCGGATCAACAACGACCACCGCAAGAGAACATTCCTCCACAAGAGGAATTCATCGACGAATAGGCGGACAATGCCTTGGTGCCGGCAGACCACGACCTTGAATACTGCCGAGTTCCGACCACAACATCGCATGGTCGTGGACATTCTTCTCGGCCACCCGTTACACGAGGCACTCACAGCCACGACAGATGTTCCTATCTTGTACGTCTACCAAGTACGGCTTTCCGCTCAAGTTGTCACGGCTGCCAACTCTCAGACTATCACGACGCGAATAGACAATCACCCTTTCACGCTCACACCTGATTCGTTCCGACGTCTTCTATCGCTGCCTGAAGCTACTACCGGTGGACATCAAGCCTACGACCCCACGGTCAATGACACGACTCTCTGGGCCAAGATCCGAGCTCTCGGCTACAACCACGCCCTCGACCGTCCATCCGGCTTCAATCGAAAGTACCTGGCGCCTATCTGGTACACGCTATTCACAATCCTGAATAGGTGTCTCTCATCCAGATGGAAGGGAATTGATCAATGCACCGGTGACTTCCTAAGATTATTCCACGCCGTCTGCTACAACTTCCACATCGACTACGCAATGGTCATCTGGCGCGAACTTGTTTAGGCGATCCGGAAAATTGGCTGAACTAAACAGAAGAAATTCGTGCCGTATCCACGATTCCTCTCGTTGGCTGTTTGCCAACACATGGACACGAATCCAGGGATACCGCGACGCATTAACCATCCGGTATGTCCTCCTTTTCATTTACGATATCTTGTGATTCGAAACCCGTCCAACGCCCAACCAATGCCCTAACCTGAAGCCTTACTAGCACATGCGGACCCCAATGCACCGAGTGTGTTAGAATATAGACAAACGTTAGGTGCTCCTATGGTCCAGCCAGAACCGGAGGGACCTCCCCTGGGAGTTAGACCTGAGAGGCGTGAGGGTCCTAGAACTCGTGGAGGTAGCGTCCGGGTAACTGGGGCTCGCGGACGGGGTGTGTTGAGAGTATATCATGAGAGGGGAACAACCGCGGGCGGTGCATTGGATACGCATGCCAATACTACCCATTCCATCCAGGTCGGAACTAGCCATCAACTCCTCATTCCACCCACTAGAACCACAACTGAAGCCGGACCGTTGACTCGATTACACGAGGTCCCGGTTGTCACTGCCCCTCTACTCGAAGAGGACCCCGGCACTGACACAACAGAGCCGATTTCACCATTCACCCAGGTCGATAATGTCGAATCCGACACTGACACCGATACGGACCAAACTATCCGTGCAACACTCATTCCACCCCATATCGGACGTCGACCAACAATGACTAAAGGATCTCCTTCTGACTCACCCACACCCCCGATAATCCCTACATCCCAGCCTATTATGCGAGACATAAGGAGAGAGGAGGGAGTATTAGTTGAAAATTTTGAACAGGCGAGTCGGAGAGAACGGAGATCTAAAAAGAATCAGGAGAGAACGAGCATAAGAAGTAGAGAGGCTCGTGAGCGAACCCAAACCAGCGTCAGCCAGGTAGCCACATCTGCTATCTTGTCTCATTCGTTGGGACAAGGTATTGAAGTAGCCACCGTGGACCTAGTGGCGCAATTGTACAACCTCCCTAGCCACTCACCCGTCTCTCAACAGATGGGTGTTTCACTTTCACACGGGGACTTAGCACAACATCTACCGATCTTTCACTCGGAGAGTATTGGTATTGAAACAAGAGACCAGCCTCCCCCGGTCTCGACTTCTTTCGATGCACGTTCGAGTCTAGAGCCACTTGAATTTATACATTCTTCGGCTAGGACACAGGATGAGACACCGACCATCGGTGCTCTTCGTGACCCGATCGGAACTTCTGTAGTGTCTCCGCCTTTAAGCGGAACACGAGGATCGGAATGAAATCCTACCATGGCCACATCATTGCCATCCGTGAACGTAGATGGTGCTACCTCTACGGTAGATACCTCAACGGGTAATCTAACTGATCCCGGAGTTAAGTTACCCGACATTTTGTCAAGGTAATATCTGGACGGCGCCCTAAAGGCTGTCCGCGAGGCAATGGAGCAGATCAAAGGGAAGGAGAAGATCGTCGAAACCGAAACCGCACCAACACCTCCAGCGGCTCCCGCTCAGCCATCTTTCTTGGTGGATACTCTCAAGAAGATGTTTATAGCTCAACTGCTCCAACACACTGACACCGACACATCTACTGAAACAGACCTGGTATCAGTTCTACACTCCCAGGTTTCTGCTCCAACCTCATCCATGACTAGCCGCTTAGACCAGCTTGATTCGACTCTTAAGGATGTTCAGAAAGCCTTGAACACTCTGTCCGAAAGAGTCACATCATTCGAAGACACTTGCAAGAGTCAGGCTGGCGGATTCAAGAGATGGCACGCTGACCAGGATAATCCTGATCACCGTGAGGGGGAGAACAAGAGACAAAGACTGTCTGAGTCCGAGCCAATCCTCACTGAAACAACAACGGTTCAAACAGAACCATCAACTATGGCACAAACAGTAACAGAAGACCAACCTGAAGCCCAGTTGAGCTTAGCTGAGATGGAGATAGATATGGATATCTCCGACGAAGAAGACCCAACGGTTCAAAAGCCCGAGGGAGATTCACAGGCGTTGATCGTATACACTGCACCGGAAGGGGATGCTCTTAATCTGATTGATCCCGAATTAGAGATTGACCCGGAGACTGAAGACGTATGGTATCAAAAAGCCACCAGTGCGATGAAACTCGAGGTAAGTCTTGTATTTGCCACCGATGCCGACGACGATATCGACTACGATCAGTTTCTGCTACAGAACTTGTACAGTACACCTGCCCATACTTCACAGAACCCCGAGACTTCTACTGCAATTCCGACATCTACTCAACAACCGACAGCTTCTGATCAACCTCCTCCACCACCGCAACAAATCCGATGGGAGAAGATCATGATCCTTATTCCTCATCTGGAGGAATCTCTGAAGAAGCTTTATGTTCACAGGTTACGCCCGATTGAGCCAACATTCTGCCTTGGAATTTCCATGTTCGACAAGGAATACCAAAGCCAGTACGTAAAGGTAATGAAGCGGTGTCTTCCAGTCAGCCAAGTCCGAACGAAGCACAAAATCACTGAAGTGCTTAACATCCAGACCGACCGAATTCTCAGAGTATTATTCCCAGTATTTACTGTCAGACATGAAGACGGAAATGAATGGAGATTCTCTGAAGCAGATATTAAAAATCTCAGGCTGTTTGACTTCCAGGCTATACTGAAAGATCTCCGAACCAGAACCATCCTACCACTTCACGTTACCAAAGCGCTTGAGGCTGTCCGTCGATTCCTGCTCCACAAAGTAATGATTTCTTACATCACATACTTCCAAATAAAGAAGATCAACCTGTTGAAACCGAACCTGAAAGCACCCGAGCTGAAGATGTATCCCGAGAACTCATTGCTTGTAGAACCAGAGTTTGGGATCGTATACCTCAACGAACAGAAAGAAAAGAGGTTTCTCCGCTTCAGCCAGGTCGACAGATTCTGCGATGGTACGCTCCTAAAAGTCAGAGATGCACTTCGAAACATCATCACCAAAGAAGCTAAAAATCAAAAGTCATCGTTTGTCTGCAAATTAAATGAGATTAACGCTCAAGAAGCTTTTGAAGTGATTGAAGAACGCATCGACTACCGTCGAGCCATCCGAAGTTTCGAGATCCACTTTGCGCTCCGAAAGAGATATGTGGAGAACTGGCGCGAACTCGAACTTCAATTCAAAGGGGGAGATTGTTAGGGATAAAATCAGGTTGAATAGAAGTTCAAGGGCTTAAATTGTAAAAGGTGTATTATGGGCTTAATTGGGTAAATGGGCCATGGGCTTACTAGTTTAGGCCCTTAGTATATACTGTTTTCTTAGCCTTAGAATTTAGGCTAATCATCACAATCGTCATTAGTTGTCTAATCATCTACTTTCACTCATATTGTAATTCTCAAGTTTATCAAAGTGAATTGAATGACCAGTTGAAATCATAACGATTGTTTCTACATATTGATTTCTATTTATTGTATGCACTAATCTGGAACTCACAGTCGGGAGTGACTAGACTATGCATATTTCCAACAAACACTAAAAGTGATTTTTTACCAAATAATCTCCGTTTATGCAATAAGTCATCAAAATACTTTCATTTATGATTTATTTATCAAATTACCCAAAAATCCAAAATGTGGGTGTTCTACAGGGTTTATAAAGTTAAACACTTCAAATAATCAAAACACACCAAAAAATTCAGCAATTGATAATTTTTTGTTAAACACATTAACACCTTAAAAATGGACATTTTTGGCATGTACAATGTTTTCACAAATCATCTTGAACTCACTTTGCTAAATTTAGTTAAATGTAGATTTTCCCCAAACTTGACCTCCTTTGAAGAAACTTGAATCCTCAAGCAAAACTTCCAACCATAAATATTCATATCCAAACACCTAGAACCGTTCCCCAAACATTTCACCTCAACGTCTCAATTTATACAAAACCCTATTTTCTTAGGTGAAAGAAAAGAGGAGGTTTCCATAACCACAACTTGAATCCACCAACAAAACATCTATAGGGTTACCAAAAATATAGGTTTGGGAAATGAAGATGAACTTACAAATGGGTACTTGAAGAAAACCCCAAGTTAGCTCAAAAATGGTGGAAAAGTGGTGAAGAAGATGAAGATGTTGAAGCTTGGAAACCTTTAAAGCTAGATTCATCAAACCAACCTTAGACTTCTTAGAAAAGTAGAGAGAGGGAGACCTGACTTTGGTTTTGAAATAAAGTAGGAGAGAAGTGATAAGGTCTTGTAAGTAAAGAGATTCAAACCTCTGTGAGGCGTCATGCGGACGTCCGACCGTGACCTGACCAGAACCCCAAAATCCCTGATGCTTCTGCGGAACCATGCGGAATTCCGTCTAGGCACGGACGTCCGACCTTAGCCCTATGCGGACGTCTGCAACCCTAAAAACTGAAATGATGGAAAATTTGGGGGGGTGTTACAATCCTCCCAATCTTAAAATGATTTCGTCCTCAAAATCTAGTTCCCATACACCCAATGGTCACCGAACTCAACACTTTTCATGTTCCCTTAGTTTCTAATTGAAATTCGAATTTTCTTTCTTGTGTCCGCTAACCTCTGCGGTAGAATTCTTCCGAACGTCGATGCCAAGAGACTTTAACTCCCCATACCACGACCTACCTAGGGAAGAAACACGGGATGGTCCCTAGCAAAATCACTGCTTAGAGCATAGGCCTGTTCAATGTATTTCCCAAAAGAGAGTATCGATCCACGACCCAAAACCCAACTAGCTTCGCTGACAGAAAATGACTATCTCTCTTTATGAGGAGTTGTCTCTAGCCCACTTGACAGAACGACCATGATAAACTTCGTGCTGATACTCACAACCATTGTCCACTTAGGTACATTACACTTACATCTGAGTGAACATTTAACTTTCTAGAGTAGCTTCTAACCACAAGGCTTAGGCTGCAAGGTCTACAAGCTTTCGACACTTTCTCCAACCAACCCAAGGTAGATCGCCACCGAAATCGACAAAACTCCCAAATTCAACTGTTCCCGCTATTGGATTGTCACTTAAGTTTTACGAGTACAATCAGACTCCAAAATAGCCGGTCATCCTTGACCCAGAGATTATCCAATTCCCAAAATACGTCCAATTATCGATCATCCAAATGACAGATTCCTTACCAGACAAGGAAAAGTCATTCAACTATATTCACCTACCACAAACTGCACTTCTTAAAATCACTGCATGCGATACAAACCTCCCTTAAGATTCGACGACAACACTCCAAAAACGCTAATGGTTCTTGGCCTCATAACCCAAAAGTTGACACCTAACCATTTCACCAAGATTCGAACTACCACAGAGCTTCATACACGAATCTCATTCATCGAGCCTACCTGCAAAAACCAAGGTTATTAGCATGGTGCCTAAAGGGTTCTACACATCCCTTATGCAATAACTGAGCAATTCCCAAAACAAACGTTGCCGAAACGAACGGTTTACCACAAGCATTAACAAAAGATACCATAAGTCTCACCCTTCAGTTACAGAAAGTACATCGGCTTGCAAACGATACCATTCGGCCTACAGTACTATCACGCGCCGGGATATCCAACCTTCCACCGACAAGGTTCTATACGCCCTAATCTTTAAGCAGGGTTACTTAACCTTCCAAATTCCTAATGAGTTCAAGGTTTTCAAGTTAAAGACTCAACAATTATGCCATCCAAAATTTCATAAGATTTTTCAACACGAAAGTTTTTATAACAGTTTATCGTACCTGTAAAAATCTACTACCAGTTACCCGGTGGTTGTACAAAATGGACACACTCGTCCCACATATGAAAATCATTCTTGAAAACTACTTGATCACCATTCAGGTTACTAATGAAACGTAAAAGCATGCTCAACAAGTTTTTAAAATGAATCGTAATGTAACTAGCATATATTTTAATTATAGCGTGCATACATAATAATTTTCCTCAAATAAAATAGTATGCAATAGATGGTTTACACGAAACTTCAAAAGAGTAAATTCTCTTATTTAGCCATATAATGACATGGAATAAAATCTTCCGACAAAACTCACATACATTAATGTGTTTTCTCAGAACTTAGAAAAACGATAAGTGAATGCGACTTGATTGATATGTAAAATAATTTAAGTCTAGTTCAAATGTCAAGCCATACAAACGATATGCATATTTACTCCCAAAATAATGGCTATAATACCAAGCATACCAATAACTCAATATAATGCATTCGTAGGAAACGATAACGAAGGTACCTACAACCGAAAGTGCATAACACAAAACGTTAAGATAACTATCATGGTACTGTTATACGCTTACTCACGCCATGAGTATAAATCAATTCTTACTCCAAATAGTAATAAATGAAACGTACTACCACAAGACTCAAAAGAAAAATTCATATGATATCAAAATTTAAAAAACTAGCCTTTCACAACAAAACTCGCATGAGACAAAATGCTCGATAAATCCCATAAATTAACATACACCATAATTCACACCTACACATTTCAAAGTTCATCCATGCGTCGCAAAATGTCATAAAATAAAACTCCATAAGAGCCAACAAAACATCCATAAAACCCAATGAAATTCAATGGTACCCAAACAATCAAATGGTGCTAAACATTTCGATCTCAATAATCAAATCGCATAAGACAAAGTTATGACTAAAATATCATAATTCCAAAAATTTCCTCTTTGTTGCAATACGATATAAAGTAACAGTTTTCAACAAAACCCGCATGGAATAAATATTCCAATAAAACTCAAACACCAAAACAATGGAAGGTAACTCTTCGTCCAAAACCTTAACATATGTGGAGGAGATCCAATGTTAGAGTCATAAATCACAGTTACTTGTCCAACACCCTAAACATCATTAAAATATGGATATCACAATATTCGAAAACAGCGTTGGACAAGAGCGAAAATAAAAAAAGTCTCAACGAAGTTTGCAACTATATGCAATAAACTATTTTTTATGCATGTTTAATAATCTTGTGCGTGCTAATCATTTTTCCAGGATTTCATCATACAACCCTGTTGGTCCCGAAGGCCTATACAAGTTTGTAGAAGGGGGGGGGGGGGGGGGGGGGTTGAATACAAACACACAGATTTTACCTTTCTAAATTGTTTATTGATAAATCATTAACAATTTACAGCTTGTTGCGGAAACAATATTAAGGATAAACCTAAAGCTAAACAAGTTGGAACACTAAGGTTTCTTGCACTAAGAGAGATAAGGAAATTACTAATAATAACCTATCTTGAGATAAGAGATTGAACTTGTCCAGAGTTAGCAAGTTACTTCAAATGAAGTGGATTCATCTCTTTATATACTGCATGCATTTAATGCAAGTCAGTATACACTTTACACGTGTCATCAGCTGGTTGGTTGCATGTCTTTGACCTTGGTTGACAACCTTAGTAGCCGCATGGATGAATAGTGTAGTATCAGAGTGGTTGTACGATTTCAGACAGTCGGAGGTTCTTTTCTGACATTTCGTACGGAGTCGTGCAAGGGGGGTTAAGACAAAAGTACTTTGTACGGAGGACTTCATGATCAGCTTTCGTTGATTCAGAGCATTATCATTTTCTATTCAGCGAATGATAAAGTTCAGCGATAGCTGAAGCCTTGTACTTGATACTTCACGTTGAGTGGAAAAATCTGAGTCTTCGCTGATCCGCATCAGTTCATTAGGAGACTTGTCGCTGGTTCTTGAGCTTGATCTTCGACTTCAGCGTAGAACCTTTGTTGACGTGAAACTTGTCTTCAGGGATCATAAGTAAACAACTAACTTATCAGCGATCATCATAATGACTGAACAGACTCAGAGCATTAATGGTGAACAGTGTTCGCTGAATGTTTAATTTAAAGAGCGAGAGTTCCTATCAGCGGTACTGTAAGATCTTAGTACTTATCAGCGATAGTGAAACTCTGATACATATTGTTTACTTAGAATTTTCACTAAGTATAAGAGAGGGTCATTATCAAATCACTGAGGGTTTGGATCAACAATCTCCCCCAATTTGATTATGACATAGCAACAAAGAAAATTGCTATTTAATGAAAACATAAGGATAAAAAGAACTCATAAAATATTTGTCCCTTTTACGTTTTCTGGGATCTTTTCAGTACTGATGGAGTAAAGTACATTCGCTGAAATCTTTCTTTAAAACTTTGAATCAGGTTACAAAGAGAAATGGAAAGATTACAAGTACAAGCGAAATAAATTACAAGTACAAAAGAATAACTGATACAATAGAGAAAAGGGCGATCATATCAGCTTGTAAAGGGTTCTTCCTTGATGAGAAGTTCATCAAGGGTCTTTGATGTGGGAATCATCCAGTCAGGGACGGTTACACCTTGTTTTCTTTTGATCAGAGCTGCTTCAAAAATCAAGGGCTTCAGGTGTCTAACTTTGATGTCGCGTCTGACTTCACACCAGTATACGAGATCTCTGAGTTATTCGATGGGAGCGATGTGGAGCTCAGAGATACGTTGAAAGTGATGATTTCCATAGTAGTCTAAAAATAATATACCATAGGGATCACATACAACTGTGCCAGGAATGAATGTTTCTCCAGGTGGTAGGGAGGTGTCAAGCATTAAAAGATCGGCATCAGGGCCAAGAATTTCAGCATGAGAGAAACCAATGCCCGTTTCATTCCGAATAGAAGGACCTGAACCAGAGAATTTTTTTTTTCAGAGACTTTTCTTGGTTGAGGAAGAGTAGGAGGAATATCCACAGCAGATGAAAGCAGGTTGCAGGTTGATCTGTTTGTTTAAGATCTTCTCGACATGGCTTTTGAACTTTGAGCGCGATCCCTGAATGGCTAATTTTGTTTCTAACCATTCAGAGAGACCAAACTTTTCTAAGGTAGCAGCATAGAAGGTTTGCTTGGTTTTGTCATCTCTATAGACATCCACTTCAACAACAGGAACTTCAGCGTACAGTCTTCCTCTGATGTTTGCCTTGATGATTTTGGATGGTCTAGATCGATAGGTCAGCATTTGTTTAGCCCATTCCAAAGTCGTATCAGAGACCTTAGTCTTTTCTCTAACGATCTCTTGAGCATCATCCCATAGCTGACGTTGAACATCAATGGGAACTCTTTTCAGCTTGGGGTCTTTTATTGATCGTTTAGAAAGCTGGATGGCATATTCTCTGTCCTTTTCTTCAGCTTCCTTTCTTTCAGCGATTAGGCGTCCAGCTCTGAGGTGTTCCTTGTATTCCTTTTTGGAAATTCTGAACTTTGGAGGAACTGAAGGAAGTTGATCACGCCTCAGAATGATTCGCTGATCCTCAAATAGCTTTATTATCTCCTCTCTTCTTTTCTGATCCTCTTCACTTAGCTTTTGAGGAGCTAAGGAAGGTCTGCCTCTGTGCGAGAGTAGCTGTTCTTCTGGTTCATCAGTCTCAGAGATTAAATCTAAGACTGGGATTATTTCTTCAGCAGCAGCTGGTATTATTGGTGAAGTCGCAGTTGTGGAGCCTTCAGCGATATCCTCAAACAGGGGAGAGAACTAGCTGAAACACATCGATCTTACAAGTAAGAACTTGGGTAGAATCAGATAGAGAGAATTGGTTCAAGTGTATAGGCTTGGGTAGTAGAACTGATAGTGTATGATAGAGGAGGGATGGAGTGAGAGATGTTTAGTGTACCTGACAAACCGGCTTTTCAAGCAAGATCGTCAGATTGTCATCTTCAGTTATGCTTTTGCCTTTGCCTTTCTCAGCTCCAAAGGCTGAGGGTTTTGTCTTTGTCCGCTCCCCTGAAGGTTTATTTATCGAGATTCCCTTAAGAACTTTGATCTTCGGAGCAGGTTTGACGATAAAGAAGTCATCGTCATCTTCGTCATCATCATCATCATTCTTTGGAGAAGAGGATGGTTCATCATCAGGGATGTCGACGGCTTCATCATATTCTGCTTCGGATTCGGTTTTATCAGCTTCTTCTTCGAGTTGCTCCCCCTCAGATACAGAGGCGAGCTTCTCGGTTTCCTCATGGTTTTCATCTCCCTGAGGTCCAGCGGTGGTTTCTTCAGCATCCTTCTCTCCCCTGATAGATTCATCATGGGAAAGGTCTTCAGCGCTCTTCTCCCCCTCTTTCTCATGATGAGTGGGGGAGGAATGGGTTGACTCAGCAGCGTTGGTAGGTTCTCTGTCTTCTTGGCCAGAGATACCTATCAAATCTTCAATCTTTGCTATTCTGTCTTGAAGGCCAGAGATAGCAGGATTGATCTTTTCCAGCTCAGTGCGATCCGCCGCTGTGAAATTGTCAGATGCAGGGACATGGGCAGGAGCAGGAGTATTCGCTTTCTGTAGTAGCTGCTCGATCATCGATTTCATCGAACTAACATCGGTCTTTACAGAGCCTAAGTCAGTCTTTACAGTAGACATATCTCCCTCTAGTTGTCCAACCGATGTCTTCAGCGTTGTGACCTCGCTGGACATGGATGAAACTGAATTTTTGCGAGAGGTGTAGTCTGTGTAGATGTTAGCGAGCACCTTGGCGAAGTCGCTGAGAGTGTTATCAACTTGCTTCAAGTCATCTGTGGAAGCCTTCTTCTCTACCACCGTTGTCAGCTTGTTCAGATTCTCTCCAGCGTTTGTTACAGCTGTAGAGTTATTAGAAAGAGTGGTGGTGAGATCTGTCAGCGTTGTCTCCACAGCTTTCAGAGAGGCGTTGATGTCTCCCAAATTAGGACCTGTAACATATAAGAACTTGTAAACATAGGAAAGCTCAGAAGTTTGGGGCTTGGTGACAGTGTTTATGGGTTGGTGTGTACCTGCAGGAGGATTGATGAACTCGTCAAAATTTTGGGTTCCTGAAAAGTGTTCCATGTCATCTTCAAGCGTGCCCATGGATTGTCCTGCAGGTCCTGTCTTCATCATTCCTGGAGAATCAGCTTTAGGTTCCGTAGAAATGATGGCAGCTACAGCGAGATCTGGAGGAGAGACCAAATGAGTAGAGGGAGGAGCGAAGGATAAGAATGGGGGTTGGGTTCTGAGTTCAACGTTGGATTCGCTGATAAATACTTCATCAGTCCTCAGCGTTTAGAGACTGAAGGAGGTTGGGTAGGTTCCAAGTTTCTAACCTCAGCATTTAGAGACGCTGAAGTTGGGATGGAATGGATGGGTTGTTCAGGTGTGGCAGAGCGTACCACTGAACGTTCCTTCAGCTCTGCAGAAAGAGCTGAGGAGTCTTCAGCATGAGATTGTTGGGGTTGCTCCTTTGTTTTCTTGATCCTTTTAGAACCAAGTGGGGTAGATGATTGTTTCCTTTTCTTAGAAGGAGAGGATTTTGTGGCCAGGGTATCATCGATGGGTATTGTCGCTGAAGGAGCCACAGAATTAGAAGAAGAAGGGTTGAGAAGAGTCAAGAGTGTAGAAAGAGGTACCTCATTCACCATTGGTTTGAAGTCGAGTATCTTTGGGCCGACCTGAGAGAGTTTCAGGTCACCATCAGTTGGGTAGCTCTCTTTCAGGTCATATTGGAAGATGGCGCTGATGAATCGGGGGTAAAGAACCCATGGAGGTCTGCCAGCGACGGTATACACTCTTAGAACTAGGCCATCATAGATAATCGATGCCCAGTCTATGTTGAGACCTTTCAGCAGTGCATATCCCATTGCTTGTTGAGGTTTAGCGGCTTGGTCAGAGGAGCTGCTCTTTGCAGTCATGTAGCTGATTAGATGAGCGAAGATGAAGTTCATCTCGCTGGGCATTTTCGATTTCTTGATAATCGTCAGCTTCTTCTCGGCCTTCATGTCTCTGCCGATTTCCCATACATAGCCCATTGAATCGAAAAATGCAATGATGGCTTCCCTGTCTGAGTTTTTTTTGGGGTCAGGGAGGGGGACGAAAGGTTTTTCCTTGGTAGCGATGGGAAGGCTGAGAGCTTTGCGAATAATGGCAGGGGTGATCTTCATAGTGCCATATTCGATATCGCAAAGGATGCAATCGATTGTTTTGGAGGGGTCTTTGGCTGAAGGTAGTTGAGAGTGTCTGGCTGAGTACCAGAATTGTGAGAGCAAAAGCTGATGTGCAGGAGGTGTTATGGTCAGGGCTGTAGAGATGCAGCAATTCTTTTGGAATTTCACAGCATCATCTAGATGTGTGACTTTCTTTCGAGGAGGAAACTCGAGAAGCGCATAGAGGTTATTCACCTTAGTCCAATCCAGTTTGTCAAGGGCAAACTTGACTTGAGGAGCCTTAAGGATGTCCACTTCCTCAGAATCAGCGGAGATGTTCTCAGCGGTAGCGGGAATGTCAGACGAAGCCATTTATCTGTATTATTAGTTCAACCAAAGATGTTAACAAATAAGAATTATCTTAATGTGGAAAGATTTTCCATTAAGATGGTTCAAATTTTATCCATTTCATTCAGACACAAATGTCTTAATGAAGATTAGGGTTTTTCTTGATTTTAAGAAACGAAATGTAAAACCCATTTATTCATGTTATCCAGTTTTCTATTAAGAATTAGATTCTGGAAACGAATGAAGGAAAAGTTTAAGATATTTGCATTTAAACTTGAAGAACAACCATGAAATGGTTGTGTTCATAAAACCATGAAAGAAAATGATTTCATTTTAAGAAGTTCATTTGTTTGATCTTGTTAAAACAAAGAAAAGATCGGAAACAAGTTATACGCATTTGGTAATAAATAAGAACATATTAACCTTGATGTTTGATGAAGAAGATGATGAACAGTTCTTGAAGTTTTTGAAGGCACAAATGCAACAGTGAGTTCTTTCTTGCGGAGGAAGATTGATCACGTAAAAGAAAAATATAAACAAAGAGTTTGTTTATATAGAGATTTTTAGAAAGAGAAAATCTTGAGCGGGAAAAGATTTTCATCATGACACGGACACGTGTTTGCATTTGATTGGCGAGTAAACGAAACGTGCAAACGTGTGTCAGAAAGAGAAAACGTGTCGGGGTTTATCCGTTGCAATGACGTCACAACTGTCCTTTCATATTCTTTTAGGATGTCTCTGAGGTTTTGAAAAACTCAGGGACTCTTTTATAAACATGAAGCACTGAATGAAAATATCAGTGATGGTTTTAAGAATTTTCAAAATATCGCTGTTAAGGAAGAGATATTCAGCGATGCATTTTGTTTTGAAATCTTGCATTTTCATGCGATTGTCAGAGAGAGAAAACATACCTTGATATCAGCTTAACCAAGTTTTATTCAGAGAGAAGATGATTGAATAGGTTATATGAGTTGATTTTATCCTATCGCTGATAAATGTGAACCGTTGAGGATTTTACCCTTCAAAGTTCAGCATTCCAAGCTCGCTGATGAGAAAGTTGAATCTTGTCTCATCAAGAGGTTTGGTAAATAAATCAGCTAACTGATAATCAGTTGGGATAAAATGAAGTTCTATATCACCATTCATCACATGATCTCTGATAAAATGATATTTGATTTCTATATGTTTGGTCTTTGAATGTAGTACTGGATTGTTTGCTATAGCGATGGCACTTTTGCTATCGCAATAGATTGGAATTTTGGAGAGCTGAAGATCATAGTCTAGTAGTTGATTTCTCATCCACAAGACTTGAGAACAACAGCTTCCAGCAGCTACATATTCAGCTTCAGCTGTGGAAGTGGACACTGAATTTTGCTTTTTACTTGTCCAACTTACCAGCTTTCCACCCAGGAGCTGACATCCTCCTGTGGTGCTTTTTCTATCCATTTTGCAACCTGCAAAATAACTATTTGAATAGGCGGTTAGATCGAATCCTGAATCTTTGGGATACCAAATACCTAGGTTCGCTGTACCCTTAAGATATCGAAAGATTCGCTTTACAGCTTTCATATGAGATAGCATAGGTTCAGCTTGATATCGTGCGCACAAACATGTTGCATACATAATATCGGGTCGGCTAGCTTTAAGATACAAGAGAGAGCCGATCATCCCACGGTACAACGTGACATTAACAGGTATTCCCTTTGAATCCTTGTCAAGTGTCAGTGGTGGTGACATAGGGGTTTTCATAGCTGAACTATGAGTTAAATCAAATTTCTTCAGCATATCTTTAACATACTTTCCCTGATTGATAAAAGTTCCTTTTTCAGTTTGCTTAATCTGAAGACCAAGGAAATATGTTAGTTCACCCATCATGCTCATTTTATACTCATTCTTCATTCTATCAGCGAAACGAGTACAAAGCTCAGGGTTAGTAGAACCAAATATAATGTCATCAACATATATTTGAACTAGAATGATATGACCTTTCACTTTTCTAAAAAATAGAGTTTTGTCAATCTTACCTCGCTCAAATTTTTCAATATGGAGATAAGTAGAAAGAGTGTCATACCATGCACGAGGAGCTTGCTTCAAGCCATAAAGTGCCTTATCCAGTTTATAAACATAACCTGGACGCTTAGAATCTGAGAATCCTGTAGGTTGTTCCACATACTCTTCTTCATTCAGCTTTCCATTCAGAAACGCAGACTTAACATCCATTTGATGTACTTTGAAGTTTTTGTGTACAACATATGCTAAGAATAGACGAATAGATTCAAGTCTTGCTACTGGAGCAAATGTTTCGTCATAATCTATACCTTCCTCTTGTCTGTATCCCTGAGCAACAAGACGAGCTTTGTTGCGGGTTACAGTACCATGTTCGTCCAACTTGTTTCGATAGACCCATTTAGTGCCTATCACAGTTTTATCAGTTGGTCTCCGAACAAGTTTCCAAACTTTATTTCTTTCGAATTCAGTCAGCTCTTCTTGCATTGCGCTGACCCAGTTTGGATCTTTGAGGGCATCATCTATTTTCTTCGGTTCAGTTAGAGAAATAAAGTTAACAAATAAACAAATATTACCTGCACTTCGTCGAGTCTGAACACCAGCGTTTGGATCACCAAGAATTTGATCAATTGGGTGATTTACGGTCCATCGCTGAGCCGGAGCATAATTCGCTGACTCATCTTGAACTGGAGGAGCTGAAGATGAGGCTTCAGCTACTTCTGGAGTTTCAGTTAAGAGAGGAATACTTGCATTTGTCATTTCATTTACTGATTGCTGAGAGATAGATGGAATGTCTGAGGCATTTGGTTCAGTGGTAGGTATAGTGTTTATAGGAACAGCTGAGACCCATGATGTTTCAGCTTCACTATTCTGCATGTTTGGAATGATAGGACTATCATCTTCTACTGGATGAGCATGAGGAGTGGGAATATCTTCTGAATCACCAAAATGAGAAAACATCCATTGATTCAGTTCTTCAGTATCAGCGGACGGTTTAGAGTTCGCTGAACGGGATTCGTCAAACGTGACGTGGATAGTTTCTTCTACAGTTTGTCTTCTACGATTGAAGACTCTGAAGGCTTTGGAAACTGAGGAGTATCCAAGAAAGATTCCATCATCAGCCTTAGGATCAAACTTTCCAAGAGCATCTCTGTGGTTCAGTATGAAACACTGACATCCAAAGATGTGAAGAAAGTTGATTGAAGGCTTTCTCCCATGAAAGAGTTCATAGGCTGTCTTTTTTAATCTTTTAACTATCAGCGACCTGTTTTGCGTAAAACAAGCAGTGTTGACAGCTTCTGCCCAAAACTGAGTAGGCAGGTGAGAATCGCTGAGCATTGAACGTGCAGCTTCAATAATTGTTCTATTTCTTCTTTCAGCGACTCCATTTTGTTGCGGTGTTCTCACTGAAGAGAAGTTGTGAGAAATACCCTTACTCTCAAGGAAGGAATCAAGAGAACTGTTTTTGAATTCAGTCCCATGATCACTCCTTATTGAGCGAACAGTCAGATTGTTCAGGGTTTCCATCTTCCGAACAAAGGTGATGAGTTCTTCAGGGGTGTCACTCTTAGAACGGAGAAACATTACCCAAGTGAAGCGAGAGAATTCATCAACTATGACCAGCGTATATTTCTTTCCAGCGATGGATTGTTTGTTAACAGGGCCAAACAAATCCATATGGAGTAGTTGTAGAGGAGATGACACTGAAGAAACTTGCTTTGATTTAAAGCTTGCTTTGGTCTGCTTCCCTTTTTCACACGCTGAACATAAAGACTGTTGGTTCCCAGATTCACGTCGTATCACGATAATGGTAGTTAAATAGACAGCGGAAGCATTTAAATATAAAGCCATTAAACTGAGTGATTGTATGAGACGATATGTAAACTGTGATATCAAATATAGAACAGGAATATGATAACAAGATCAAATAAGAAACGCTGCTCGTATATTGATAAAGATAACACCAAGAACAAGATCAATGGTGTATCAAGAAATCACAGAGACAATATCGTACGGGGTAGTGCTATGAGGATATGACAGTGTGTGCTTTTACAATTTTGGAAAACTATTCTTCCAAAAGCTTACAATTGTTTGTTCCACTACCTCGCTATATATAGCCTCATAAAGTGTAGACAGTGTACTATCGTACCCTGGAATGACACGTGGAAAGTGTGTCTCCAATCTTTAGGGCATACGTGGAAAGGTGTGGACACGTATCTGACACTTCGGATTTCTACGAGACTTAGGCATAACAGAGGTCTTCACTTCAACAGAGCGTGTTATGACAGAACTCTGTTGGTCTTCGGGTATGAACAGTTCTTCTGTTGATCTTCTGCCAGAGCTCTGTTGAGCTCCGTTGGTTCCACCAGAACTCTGTTGAGTTCTGTTGGTCTTCTTTGTTGGTCTTCTAAGTCTTCTGCTTTATCTCTGTAGGTCTTCTGACTTGGTTTTATTTTCAATACTTTCATTTTACAGATACTTGGAGCTAACAAAGACTCTTTGGCGTATGAATGCTGAGGTAGACCAGTGACTAACTCTTTTGAAGAAAGAGTGTTCAGTGTCTTGAAATTTAGATGAGATAGCCTCTTATGCCATAGCCAGTTGACATCAGATGAGGCCTTTGAGAAGAAACAGGAGTTCTCGGTGGTTGTTGAGTCCATGTTTATTACATAAACATTTTCCAAACGATAACCGCTGAGAGCTATCTTCTCCTTTTTGTCAGCGATAAAGCAGGATTCGTTGGTAAAGATTACTTTGTTATCCATGTCGCAAAGCTGACTGATGCTTAGAAGATTGTGCTTCAGCCCTTCAACATATGCGACTCTTCTGAAGGAGGTTGTACCATTTGAAAGTACACCATACCCTCGGGTATGTCCTTTTCCATTTCCACCGAAAGTTACAGAGGGACCCTTCTCTTCCTTGTATTCAGCGAGCAGGCTTTTCTTTCCAGTCATGTGTCTAGAGCATCCGCTATCGAGATACCAGATACCCTTCTTAACCTGCAATACAAAGGAAGATTAGTTTTTCTTGGGTACCCACTTGACCATGTATACACATTTGTCAGTGGAAGTAGTAGGAATGTAAAATTCAGCAGTCTTCGCAGCATTTGAAGATTCAGCTTTGTCTTTCTTCACTTTGGTTAATTTCTTAACTTCAGTGGTAGGATTCACCTTAACCTGATTTGCACCAGGGTTGGTCTTCTTTGCCTTGGGGGCAATCTTCACCTTAGCTATCTTTTCAGCTTTGGTGGCTGTGAGACACTTACTAGCAATATGATCGGTAAGTCGACAGTGATAACATTTCCTATAACTAAAAATAGTTCTAGGACCATTTGAATGCTGAGCTTTTGATTTCGAATTAGAAGTGCCAGCACCAAGTAAACTATTGGCTTTAGAAATGGGACGAACATTCAGTTCTTCAGATTTCTTACCAAGGACATCCACTCTGAGTCTAGGAGTAGATCGCTGAATAGATCCAGAGATCTGCTTCCTTGATCCAGAGGAATGAGCCACTGAAGCTTTAGAAGCATTCAGCTTTGGTACTAAGGTACCCTTCTGAGGATTCTGATAAATAACAATTCTTTTACCTTTGTCTTTAGAGACAGAGGTAGGTTTTGAATAAACCATTTTCTCCTTGCCTTTTGAGGAGGTAGGAGTTTCCTCAGTGATTGGTGTAATGGACGAGGAACACTGAGAAGATGAAGTATCAGCGACTGAGGATACGAACGTTCCAAATTTAAGCATTGAACGCTCAGTGGTTGGTTTTGGAGTATCTGTAACGTCCCAAAAATTACAAGGAATTTAAAATTTTAAAAACATGCATTTCATTATAAAACAATCACAATTTAATAATTCGTAACTTAAATGAAGTTAACGTCGTTAACTCGAACAGTCAATAAAGTTTATGCAGCGGAAATTTCATAAAATAAAATCCAAAGGTTTGAAAGTGAAACTTAAACAATTCTTGACACTCCGCGCCTAGTGTGTGTACCGTCAAGCCCGACTGCCGATCGCACCTGAAATCACAACATATTGGGAAAAGGGTAAGCTAAACGCTTAGTGAATCCTATCACACACGTAGGTAGCAACCCCACGTATATCGCCCCTACTCGCCAGTAGGCAACATCACCATCACCACGGATATAAATCCACATAATAATTAACGTATAAATGCGAACCTCGGTCCCACCGAGCACACCAAAAATATATCGATACAAGCTCAGTCCCACCGAGCCCTCGGTCCCACCGAGTAAAGACATTGATACAAGCTCAGTCCCACCGAGCCCTCGGTCCCACCGAGTAATTACAATTGTACTAGCTCAGTCCCACCGAGCCCTCGGTCCCACCGAGTTCCTACGCCACCCGCGTATACAAACTTCGGCCCCACCGAGTTCCTACGCCACCCGCGTATACATGACAATATACCCGGTCCCACCGAGTTCCTCCAGTCCCACTGAGGTGTACACAAGCATACATAATTCACATACACATTCAACAGATCACAACTAGATATCACATCCCAATTAATTCACGTAAACACGTAATAACACATAATAACACGTAACACAAAATAACGATATGCATGAAATTCCTAACTACGCGGTGAGAGAACTCACCTCAAAACAACGCGACGCGCTCCCGAGCCGCAACACCAGCACGTCAACCTTCCTCACTTTTTCCCACCTAAATACGCACTAAGAACGTCAACGGAAGGTCCCAACTCACGACACTTTTACTAAGAACGTCAACGGAAGGTCCTAACAGAAGATATAGCTTTTACAAAACAGGGCAGAAACTGCACGATTTACATAAAATGATAACTTTTGAACTTGAACCCAATAAGTTATCTTAATCCAAACAGACCCACGAAGAAACATGACTTACTGAATTAGGGTTAACATGGGCTGAACAAAACCATGCACCACCCACTGCCGCCTCCGGCGGTGGTGGTGGCTGGCGGTATTCTCGCGACGAATAAAACGAAAAGACACGGAAAGGAAAACGAACGATTGCCTCGCTGCAACTCCTCCTTCTTCTCGATTCCGGTAGCAAGCAGCGGCGTTCCTCTCCTTCCCGGCGTCTCTCACTCTCCGGCGAACACTCCCCCTCTCTCTCCTCTCGCCGGCGACCACACTCCCTTTCCCTCTCGATTTCCCTCTCTCTCTCTCTCCAGTTTCCCTCTCTCTCGGCCGAACACCACCAAAAGGGGGAGGGGGGATGACTAAAGGGTTCTTGGGGAGTTACTAGCATGAAACCGAAGGGGAAGAGGAAGGGGTGTCTCTTGGCTGATCCCATGCACAAGTTTGGCCCCTTGCCACTTTTGGCCCCTCAACTAAACTCTTCTCGCAAACCTACAAAATAGTTGACATATTTAACAATTAGGTCCAAATCGTCTAATCCCGTTAACGGAAACCACGTTAAATAATAGCTTAAAAAGGATTAATAATACGAAAATACATACCGGGATACGGGCTTTACAACTCTCCCCCACTTGGATTAGACTTCGTCCTCGAAGTCTATGCCCGTGAATAGCTATAGATAGGTCTCCCACGTCTCAACCTCAGGTTCCCAAGTTCACTCGGAACACTTTCGGTGTTTCCACTAGACCTTCACTAACTGGAATTTAAGATTTCCCACACCGCCTAAAAATCTCTCGAATACTTTTCTTACCACAAAATTCCTTCAAGTACACCGCAAGTATGATCGGAGGAACACTCCAACAACTGGATTCATTCTAACCATTCTAAAGTTGCTCTAACCATTCCGATTCAAATTTCAAGCTCTAACCATTCTAAAGTTGCTCACCAATATACCCTACAGGATACTCGAATTCGATCATTCCTATCATTAACTGTCGATTAACTTTCACGAGTTCTAATAGACTCCCACAATTTATTTCACATGAATTATCAAACCAGTAAATTTATAATCACCCACAAAGGTCATTCCACCACAACCGTTCACCACAAGCAAACATCTCAGGATTACTACTACCATCAACATAATTTCCTTAAAATCGGCTACAATTCCCCAATTACACTAAGGCATTTGGCCTCAAGCCCAAAAGTCGACACCTAAGTATACTATTTACCTCAAAAATTCTACGCATTTATCCTCTTTATTACAAAGGGCATCATTCCCTAACCGATACTATTCGGCCTACAGTACCCACACGCGTGGGATACCCAACCTTCCATCATCGACGTATCTTCCACACTCGCTCTACGAAGCCTAGTTACACCCCAACGCCTACCTCTCAGGTACGTCTCAAGTCCCGGCACATCGGAGCTACCTCTTAGGTAAGTGCCCAAGACTGTATCCTCTTAGTGCCTACTGGAAAGTCAAGGTCATAACACATGAATACCGGAGTCCCACCCCGAGATACCCAACCGACCATTAAGACCAAGCAATTGACCCATGACTATCACGAACAAAATTCGGAATTTCCCCCGAAACTCTCTCGCGTTTGGCATTTTCCTCCAAAACTGCCACCTCCTGAGCACTACTTATCGACTCGAGAAGAGGTGCAACCACTGTTAACCGTTGACACAAGCCCCACAGTGGCTCACCATCCAGATGTCGACTAAGTGCGTCCGTAACAACATCCGCTTTACCGGGGTGGTAAAGTATCTCACCATCATAATCCTTGACCACGTCAAGCCACCTCCTCTGACGCATGTTGAGGTTTTGCCGATCATCAAGTACTGGAGGCTTTTATGGTTAGTGTATACACTGGACGCCATACAAATAGTGCCTCCAAATCTTGAGAGCAAACACCACCAAATCTTACATACCCTCCGGCAAAGTCAACATCGGAGCCTCGCATAACGCCTGCGTAGTTCCTCAAAGCCCTCTGCTGCTCTTCACCCCAACTAAAAGCCGCAGATTTCTTCGTCAATCGGGTCATCGGTAAAGCAATCTTGGAGAAATCCTGAATGGATCTCCGGAAGTACCCTGCTAACCCAAGAAAACTCCGTACTTCAGTGAGAGTCTTTGGCACTTCCCACCGCATCACAGCCGTAATCTTGGCCGGATCCACCATAATACCATTCTGGTTCACGACATGCCCTCGAAAGTGGACCTCTCGTAACCAGAACTCACACTTGGAGAGCTTAGCATACAGCTTCTTCCGCCTCAAAACTTCCAAAACTTCTCGCAAATTCATCTCATGCTCTTCCTTCGACTTCGATTACACAAGAATATCGTCGATGAACACGATCACCGATCGATCCCACATAGGGCTACATACCCGGTTCACGAGGTCCATGAACGCTGCGGGTGCATTGGTGAGCCCGAGAGGCATCACCACAAACTTGTAAATGGCCATAACGTGAACGAAAGGCCGTCTACTCCGTATCCTCTCTCCTCACCCGCATCCGATGATACCCCGATCTCAAATCAACCTTAGAGAACCACGAGGCTCCCTGAAGCTGATCGAACAAGTCATCGATCCTTGGAGGAGGATAACGATTCTTCACCGTAAGCTTATTCAACTCACGGTAGTCTATACACATCCGTTGGGACCCGTCTTTCTTTTTCACAAACAGAATCGGGGCTCCCCACGGTGGACAACTCGGCTTGATGAACTCCTCCACGGTCAGAGTAGTGCGCTCGTTAAACGTTAGAGCAGTAGCACACCAGTCCTTCGCTCCGTCTCGCAACAGATTCACCGCAAAGCGAACCTTCTAGTTCGCAGGACAACCACCGATAAAGAATGTGCACTCCATAACCGATCCCGACTCTCTTGTTCGGGGCTGCCCACCCGCAGGGGGTGGAGTCGCCGCGATGCGCTCCTCCATCGACACTATTACCTCATCACGAATGGCGGTAATAATCTCGGGGATCGCCTCCTCAAAATATGCGTCACCTCGCCCGCAAACATCTCACGAATCTGATCAGCAAAATTCCAGCATCAGCATCTGGATCAGCTTTGTTGTTCCTCCTTAACGAGCTACTAGCACACATTAAAACCTGCTAACTACGTTCACGCTCAACTCATCGGATTCTCCGTGACTTTCCCCGACTCGAGCACGGATCATGTGCTTCAGATAGTAGGAGCTCTGCTACTACCCTTCACACCTATCCTTACTCGTTTCGAGTCCTGTCCTGGGACGTCTAAGTAGTTGCTTACCACAAACAAACACATATACCCATTCCGGCATATGCAAACACTTTTCATAGCTCCCTAGAAAAGTCGTAATACCCCACTACCCTTGCTAAAACGGAACCCCCACTAGCCCTGACGAGTCGCCTCGTGAACGCACAGTCGTATACAGTGGAAACCAGATAGACATTCGAATATAAGATTCTATCCTACCACGGTTGGACTCAAACAAGAGCTGCGCAATAGAACTAAATCCAACATTCTAAGGCTATTTAGTTCCTACTGCATACAACCTAAGGTGCATTCACATAACAACCTATCAAGGCTAGCATGAGTTCCTAATAGCAAGTAACAAGTATACAGTACCACAAAATCCACTTAAGCAATCTAGCATACAGACTCCTATGTTCTAGAAAGCAATCTAGCATACGTACTCATATGAAAACGCTATTCCCAGCTCACTAGGAATTTCATCTCATCCCACTACTCTTGCTACAACGGAATCCCTGTTAGCCATAACGAGTTGCCTCGCGAATACCCAGTCGCACGCAGCGTGAATCAAATAGACATTCGAATACAAGATTCTATCCTAGAACGGTTGGACTCAAACAAGAGCTGCGCAATAGAACTAAATCAAATATTCTAAGGCTATATGATTCTTACTGCATACAACCTATTGGGCCTTCACTTAACAACCTACTATAACTAGCATTGATTCCTACTAGCAATCTGTCATCGTATAGTACAGTGTAAACAACCTAGGCAATCTAGCATGCATACCCTATGCCTAGAAAGCAATAAATACACTAAGTGTTGTACCTTCCCAATTGGTATCGGCTGACTGTACACACTGCGCCCACGATCACCGTTTCCCAAACGGGTTTTCTCCGTTCATTTATTTTAAAAGATTTTAATAAGAGAGTTTAAAAAAACTTCATAGCCGCAACTTGAGACCAAACACACCGAGATGTGTTTGATTCACTCAAGCTGTGTTCTGATACCAAGTTGTAACGTCCCAAAAATTACAAGGAATTTAAAATTTTAAAAACATGCATTTCATTATAAAACAATCACAATTTAATAATTCGTAACTCAAATGAAGTTAACGTCGTTAACTCGAACAGTCAATAAAGTTTATGCAGCGGAAATTTCATAAAATAAAATCCAAAGGTTTGAAAGTGAAACTTAAACAATTCTTGACACTCCGCGCCTAGTGTGTGTACCGTCAAGCCCGACTGCCGCTCGCACCTGAAATCACAACATATTGGGAAAAGGGTAAGCTAAACGCTTAGTGAATCCTATCACACACGCAGGTAGCAACCCCACGTATATCGCCCCTACTCGCCAGTAGGCAACATCACCATCACCACGGATATAAATCCACATAATAATTAACGTATAAATGCGAACCTCGGTCCCACCGAGCACACCAAAAATATATCGATACAAGCTCAGTCCCACCGAGCCCTCGGTCCCACCGAGTAAAGACATTGATACAAGCTCAGTCCCACCGAGCCCTCGGTCCCACCGAGTAATTACAACTGTACTAGCTCAGTCCCACCGAGCCCTCTGTCCCACCGAGTTCCTACGCCACCCACGTATACAAACTTCGGCCCCACCGAGTTCCTACGCCACCCGCGTATACAAACTTCGGCCCCACCGAGTTCCTACGCCACCCGCGTATACAAACTTCGGCCCCACCGAGTTCCTACGCCACCCGCGTTTACAAACTTCGGCCCCACCGAGTTCCTACGCCACCCGCGTATACATGACAATATACCCGGTCCCACCGAGTTCCTCCAGTCCCACTGAGGTGTACACAAGCATACATAATTCACATACACATTCAACAGATCACAACTAGATATCACATCCCAACTAATTCACGTAAACACGTAATAACACATAATAACACGCAACACAAAATAACGATATGCATGAAATTCCTAACTACGCGGTGAGAGAACTCACCTCAAAACAACGCGACGCGCTCCCGAGCCGCAACACCAGCACGTCAACCTTCCTCACTTTTTCCCACCTAAATACGCACTATGAACGTCAACGGAAGGTCCCAACTCACGACACTTTTACTAGTTTAACAAAACTAAAATTCCAGCTTTTATACTAAAAACGCAGGTCTGTTCGGGACCCATTTTACCCCTGCTAAACTGATCAAACCAAAAATCTAATTCCACATTCAGGAAGTTCAATGCCTTACGGTTCCAGGGACGTATCGCACGCGTCCTAACGATATTCCTAGCACTCTATATGAATTTTACAAAAACACCTCTCAGAGCAGCTAAAACAGGACCTGTCCGTATAAAATGGCAATTTGACACTAGCTATGGCCCGAACTGGTTTTTCCACAAAACATATAAAAGTTACTAGACTCAGAATGGGAACGTTTGGCACCAGTTCCATCCCAATCCGACATTCCTAACAGAAGATATAGCTTTTACAAAACAGGGCAGAAACTGCACGATTTACATAAAATGATTACTTTTGAACTTGAACCCAATAAGTTATCTTAATCCAAACAGACCCACGAAGAAACATGACTTACTGAATTAGGGTTAACATGGGCTGAACAAAACCATGCACCACCCACTGCCGCCTCCGGCGGTGGTGGTGGTTGGTGGTATTCTCGCGACGAACAAAACGAAAAGACACGGAAAGGAAAACGAACGATTGCCTCGCTGCAACTCCTCCTTCTTCTCGATTCCGGTAGCAAGCAGCGGTGTTCCTCTCCTTCCCGGCGTCTCTCACTCTCCGGCGAACACTCTCCCTCTCTCTCCTCTCGCCGGCGACCACACTCCCTTTCCCTCTCGATTTCCCTCTCTCTCTCTCTCTTCGGTTTCCCTCTCTCTCGGCCGAACACCACCAAAAGGGGGAGGGGGGGATGACTAAAGGGTTCTTGGGGAGTTACTAGCATGAAACCGAAGGGGAAGAGAAAGGGGTGTCTCTTGGCTGATCCCATGCACAAGTTTGGCCCCCTTGCCACTTTTGGCCCCTCAACTAAACTCTTCTCGCAAACCAACAAAATAGTTGACATATTTAACAATTAGGTCCAAATCGTCTAATCCCGTTAACGGAAACCACGTTAAATAATAGCTTAAAAAAGATTAATAATACGAAAATACATACCGGGATACGGGCTTTACAGTATCATATTTGTAACCCAAACCACGTTTATCACTCAGGGGAATTTGAGACTTTATTATCTCAGTGATCTTTGTTGAAGAATTACACCATCCTTCAACAGTAACTTTTTCAGCTTTTAATGCAGCGATAGCTTCAGCTCGTTCGATTTTGACTAGCTGATTTAAATATACTTGATCTTTAAAATCTTCTTCAATTTTAGAAAGCTTTTCTATTTGAAGGTGGTAGTTTTTAAGCTTTTCAGCGAGAACAAGGTTTTGGTTTTCAACCACAGTTTTGTCGTTCATGGCTTCGTATAAACTTCTAGTCAAGAGATCGATCTTACGGAGACTATCAGCTTCATCAATATTTGCAATATTGGAAAAGAAGGAAGGTGATACCTGAATAGCAGATGTTGAAGTGGAGGGAATGTCTGAACTTTCTTCCTCTTCTTCAATCTTGGCCATAAGACATAGATTTGCTTCATCATCTTCAGAGTCAGATGATGATGCTTCTTCATCAGAAGCAGCCCAATCATAGTTAGCCATCAGGCCTTTATTCTTCTTCTTAAAGCTTTTCAGCTTAGCATATTTTTCTTTCAGCTTTGAATATTTGTCATCTTTATTCCTTTGAACAAAGGGTTTGTTTGTAAAAGCTGAGGGTCTAGAAACTTTCTTAGACCTGCACTCGTTAGCGAAATGTCCTGTCTTTTCGCAGTTAAAACAAGTAGCAGTAGCCTTATCAACAAAAGCTGATGATCTAGGCTTGTCAGTTATGGAAAGAGGTTTGTTCTTTCTAAACATTTTCTTTTTGGCAAATCTCCTGAACTTCTTAGTTAGGAGAGCCAAAGATTCATCATCATCTGAATAATCAGAATCTGATGTCCTTTCAGAGTTACTTTCTAACTTAGTGATAGTGACCGAGGGTCGCTGAGTAGAAGGTTCCTCTTAGATTAAAGCAACATGGGTCCTTTTGGAATCTTTTACAAGATTCTTCTTAAGATGGCTCGATTGCTCATGATTCAGCAACGTGCCATATAAGGTTGAAAGGGTCATTGATTTTAGATCCTTTGACAGCTTGAGACACATAGCATAATTGTCCCAGCTTTCAGGTAAACATTCTAGAAACTTTGTCAGTACTTCAAAGTTAGAATATTCCTTACCAACAGTTTTCAGATCTATAATTAAACAATTAAAACGTTGGTGAACTTCAGAGAGAGATTCATTCTTACCAGAAATGAAGCTTTCGTATTGTCTTACCAGGTTGATCTTTCTTGAGTCCTGGACTTCATACTGAACACATATTGTGTCCCACATGGCTTTTGATGTTTTCAGATTCATGACGGAATGGTAGACTTCGTCAGGAAGAGCCATGGATAGTATGGATCTGGCTTTTGTATCTATAGCCACTTTCTTCTTATCTTCGTCAGTCCATTGAAAGATTTCCTTAGGTACCAGCCTTTCAGGAATAGCAGGTTTATTCTCAGCGGCTGGAACAGCAGCATCAATTCTTACAGGGATGAATGGACCATTCTCGAGATAGTAAGGCATAGTAGGGTCTACACCTTCTAAGAAGAGTGTCATCCTATTTTTCCATAAGTTGAAGTTATCTTTGGAAAATCTAGGGGGTTTAGCAAGAGATCCATTGTCTATATAATTTGTGTTTGTGTTGGTGCCCATTTTCAGATAATAGCAAGGAAGAGAAATATCTTAGATTAGATCTTGTTTATGAGATTAAACAAATCTGCTCTGATACCACTTGTTGGTCCCAAAGGCCTATACAAGTTTGTAGAAGGGGTGGGGGGTTGAATACAAACACACAGATTTTACTTTTCTAAATTGTTTATTGATAAATCATTAACAATTTACAGCTTGTTGCGGAAACAAGATTAAGGATAAACCTAAATCTAAACAAGTTGGAACACTAAGGTTTCTTGCACTAAGAGAGATAAGGAAATTACTAATAATAACCTATCTTGAGATAAGAGATTGAACTTGTCCAGAGTTAGCAAGTTACTTCAAATGAAGTGGGTTCATCTCTTTATATACTGCATGCATTTAATGCAAGTCAGTATACACTTTACACGTGTCATCAGCTGGTTGGTTGCATGTTTTTTACCTTGGTTGACAACCTTAGTAGCTGCATGGATGAACAGTGTAGTATCAGAGTGGTTGTACGATTTCAGACAGTCGGAGGTTCTTTTCTGACATTTCGTACGGAGTCGTGCAAGGGGGTTAAGACAAAAGTACTTTGTACGGAGGACTTCATGGTCAGCTTTCGTTGATTCAGAGCATTATCATTTTCTATTCAGCGAATGATAAAGTTCAGCGATAGCTAAAGTCTTGTACTTGATACTTCACGTTGAGTGGACAAATCTGAGTCTTCGCTGATCCGCATCAGTTCATTAGGAGACTTGTCGCTGGTTCTTGAGCTTGATCTTCGACTTCAGCGTAGAACCTTTGTTGATGTGAAACTTGTCTTCAGGGATCATAAGTAAACAACTAACTTATCAGCGATCATCATAATGACTGAACAGACTCAGAGCATTAATGGTGAACATTGTTCGCTGAATGTTTAATTTAAAGAGCGAGAGTTCCTATCAGCGGTACTGTAAGATCTTAGTACTTATCAGCGATAGTGAAACTCTGATACATATTGTTTACTCACAATTTTCACTAAGTATAAGAGAGGGTCATTATCAAACCACTGAGGGTTTGGATCAACAAACCCATATGATGATTTGGAAACATAAGAAACAACTGATGCAATTTATTTTAGAAATAGATTTTGTTAGCTCCAACTTCCGTAGTTATAGAAGTATTGAAAAATAGGCTAAGTGTAAAGTCATCGACAGAGGCCTCTGCCAAGACACCGAGTAAAGATCCAAGCGAAGACTCTAAAGAAGACGTTCTCAGAGGACAAGGCCACAGAGCCTCTGTCACACTTGACAGAGCCTCTGTGGTGTGAAGACCGAAGACTTAGAAGATTATCTGAAGATCAAACGAAGACGATCGTGCTTCTCACGTTTCCTGCTGTACAAAGATCCTGAAGATCGTTCATACAAGGCGTGCCCTGCACATTCCACGTGTCAACCTTTGATGGGTTACAGCCTTAGCAGAAAACGGCGCACTACATTAACGTTGTACCTGTAGCAGTCCCACGATCGTGTTTCTGTACCCTTAGTACTTCTTGTCTCTTTATTGTCCCCTGATGAACAGTGTAAATAGAAGGCTCATGTTGAGCTCTTCTATTAACTTTGTACGACACACACACCCATTAGAGCAGAATTCATATTTTACCTTCGGTGTTCTTGGATAATTAATATACAATGATTTATTGAGTTAATCTTTTGTGTTATTATTATATCACGTATTTGATTGTATGTTACTTCTACCTGTTAATCCCTAAAGATCAATCAAGATAGAGAAGATGTGAATTTGTCATCTCATTGATCAAGAACACTGTTTACAAGATATGAGTTCTGCCCTTTCTCTCTCTAAGATATGAATGTGAATTCTGAGAATGTTTCTAAGAGTCTCGTCTAAACTAACCTACACAAAGGCTATTTATACAAAACACATTACAAGGTGTAAACAACACAATACAACTCAATACATTGACTTTGACTTTGACCTTTCTATATTTAAACCTTGAAGACATATTGCACTAACAATCTCCCCCTTGGATTCAAGGTTTAAACAAATGCGATCAGCAAGCTTTAGCTTTATTGAATCTTTGGTATTCATCAAAGCTTGTCAAAGTCAAACCGTCATCCAATCTTCTAACGGCAAATAACGAACTTCTTTCATCGAACAGAAGAATATGAATCTTCACACAAAGCTTTTTAATACAAGAAGCACAAGTTCAAGAAAAAGAGATCACTGAAAAGATCAATCGATTTTCCTCAAACTCTTGAAGAATTCTCCCCATTTCCATTGACTTGAGAATTTCATTCTTCAGTGTCGATCTTCATAAACGCGCGAGTTCAAAAGAAAGAGATCACTTAAATGATCAATCGATTTCTTAAAAACTCTTGAAGAATAAAACTCCCCTTTTTTTATATAGAGTCTCAATCACTTGGTTCAAAAACGTAGTGCTTCTCCCATATTTTCGTTTCCATTCATGATTAAAACAAATAAGCTTTGTGAGCATTGTATTCTAAATAAGTCTAGATTTACACAATTTTGCACTTATATCAAAATCTAAAACATGTTTCGCTGACCTTTCGACTTATTTCAGAAGCGAAAGTAGAAACAAATATAACTCTGACGATACAAAAATGCTCGTAAAATCATCTTTAACACACATTGTATTCATTGAATGAAAAATTGAAGAAATTTTCACTTCATTGAATTAAATTTGTGAAGGTTCAAACTTTCAACGTTAGTAGACAAAAAATATAACACAATGTTACCTTTAAGCACATGTCCTAAAAATAGAAAGATAAGACAGTGAAAGGATATCACCTGCTAAGTATGAGTTCTAAACTGATATGTTTAGAAGTCATAGCCTTTGAAGTACGGGTCCTGGATTGATGTATTCAGAAGCCATTACCGTTGAAGTGCGGGTTTTGAACTGATGTGTTCAAAAGCCATTGTCTTTTATATCTCCCCCCCCTACAAAATACCAAAAGATTTACCAAATATCCCATGTATATATTAAAAAATAGAAAACTCCCTGAAATCATGTGATGTTCAATGTCTTCTTTGAAAGCACAAGTACTTCATCTTCCGAGAGTTCAACGCTTGTCTCTAAATCTGCAAAACAGATTAAGTAGATTTTTGTACCCAACGAGTCTTGGGTCCTGACACGTTAAGCGGAGCTCTATAAGAAGGAAAATGGTAAGTACCATACCAATATTGAACACTATTATTATTAACAAAATCATAATTTCCACAATAAGAATTAACAAAAGAATTAACTTTCGTTGTAAAATTCTTATTTGGAAATGATGATTTTCGTACATCTTTATCAGGAAGTTTACCTTTTACCTTCCATTTCATGTTGACTCTTTTGTAGGAAGGAAGATCAGCAAATGATTTGGAAGACTTATCTACAGAATGCTCGTAGAAAATGTTAGAAGGACGCATCGGACATTCTGAAAAACACTCGGAGTTGTTGAACGACCTCACTTTGTCTTTTAAGGCATTTCGTTCCTTTGTCATCAACTCGAGCATCTTCCGAATATCACAATTAACCCTCTTCTCTTTCATAATATCTGTAGATAAACCCGCCAAATTCTTTGTGAGTTTCTGAATCTCTTGCTGAAATATCTTTCTCTCTTCAGAAAAATCGTCTTTAATGCAACTTGCCTGAAATTCAGCTTTCTTCCTCTTTTCAAGCTCTTCTCTTTCTAAATCCAACTCCTCATGAAGTTCAGAAATTTTCTATGACAGCTTCCTATTCTTTACTTCATAATCTTTCCTTTTGTCTTCAAACACAAGTCTTTCCTTTTCCAACTTTTCTTTCTCAAAAAATAAGACTTTCTGAAAATTTGAGTTCTGCTTGGAAAGTCTTAGACATGTGAGCTCAACATCTTTCTTGTCTTCAATTTCTTTAGTCTTTGTCTTCAAAGCCATTTCAAGTTCCGAAACCCTTTTAACAAGACCCACTCTTTCTTTCTTGAAGTCTTCTCTTTCTATAATCAAAAGATTTTCCATCTCTTGCAATTTCTTTGTAAGCTCGATAATCTTCTCTTTATCATCTTCCTTTTCAACTTTCTTCTCATCCTTTCTTTTGAAAACAACCTTCGATCCAAGCATTTGCTTAGTTAGCTCATTCCACATCTGCATTGGATTATACCTGAAAGCTTCAACACGTTTAAACAAGTGTTGTGGAAGAACATAAAGCAAGTAATTTAAAGCATCCTTATCGGCTTTCTTCCGTTTACTCTCTTCTTCAGAAAAATCATCTTCCCGTTTATAAATGATCAACGGACCTTCGGAAAATGATTTTATCATATAATCTCCATTTTCTTTTCTCGAAATAAAATCCATAAAATCAACTGTCCATGTCTCAAAATCAAAATCCTTGATAAGCATCGGAGGACGATTATTCGAACCCAACGACATCATTATATCGTTCTTGTAAAAACCCTCTTGATTAGCCATGGTCAACAGAAAGTCAAAACTGAAAAACCGTCAGAAATTAACTAAGTCAGAAACTCGCAAGTCAAAGAAGCGAGAAGAAAGATAATGAAGAAAAGAAAAGAGAATGTCTACATCAATTTCCTGTCAAAGAAAGTTTAAAATCAAAGATTCGTTATAATGTCAACGGGGAGATTTGTAGAAAGAAGACGTCGTTTCAAGAAAGGATAGGGGGAGTTTTATTCTTCAAGAGTTTTTAAGAAATGGATTGATCCTCTCAGTGATCTCTTTCTTTTGAACTCGCGCGTTTATGAAGATCGACACTGAAGAATGAAATTCTCAAGTCAATAGAAAAAGGGGAGAATTCTTCAAGAGTTTGAGAAAAATCGATTGATCATTCTGTGATCTCTTTTTCTTGAACTTGTGCTTAAGGTTCCAAAATGTGTTGTGTGAAGATTCATATTCTCCTGTTCGAAGAAAGAAGTTCGTTATTTGCCGTTTGAAGATTGGATGACGTTTTGACTTTGACAAGCTTTGATGAAGACCGAAGATTCAAGAAAGCTAAAGCTTGTTGATCGCATTTGTTTAAACCTTGAATCCAAGGGGGAGATTGTTAGTGCAATATGTCTTCAAGGTTTAAATATAGAAAGGTCAAAATCAAAGTCAATGTATTGAGTTGTATTGTGTTGTTTACACCTTGTAATGTGTTTTGTATAAATAGGTTTAGTTGTGTGTTAGTATGAGAGACTCTTAGAAACATTCTCATAATTCACATTCATATCTTAGAGAGAGAAAGGGCAGAACTCATATCTTGTATACAGTGTTCTTGATCAATGAGATGACAAATTCACATCTTCTCTATCTTGATTGGTCTTTAGGGATTAACACTACCAAATAATCTTCTCTTGTTCTGTCAAAAACGCTTCCACACATATATATCTATTTAGAACTTGAGAGATTAATATCATTGTTGAGTAAAATCGGGATCAACAATTGGTATCAGAGCCATCCTTGATTTTCTATATCAAGAGATCCATTCTGACAATGATTTTTGGTTGAATCTTGGATTGATTTTAACCTGTTCTTCATTTATTTCAAACAGCCTCTATTTTTCTGCCATTCTCGACCAGTTCGACTTTGGTAAACTTACAGAACCTTTTTCTTCGGTTAAAACTCTCCATTGTAGTGCATTGTTCCAAGGCTTTTAAGTTTATAAGTTGTTTTCTACAAATCTGACCAATCATCTAAAAGCTTCTGTTCATACTCTGTTTTTCTGGTATTTTTCAAACCATTTAAAATGGCGAACACCAACAACCTTTTGACTGTTGGTTCCTTAACAAAACCACCCACTATGCTTAGAGATGAGTACCCTCAATGGAAGATACGAATGATTCACTTCTTCGAGGGTACTGACAAAGAACTCGTTCACTATATCCACAACCCTCCTTTCGTTCCTATGGTCACAGTACCACGTGTACCTACCACAGATGATACTCCAGAGATTCCTGAGCACGAGAAACCTAAGACAAAGGACAGATGGTCTGCACATGACTTGGAGATATATGAGATCGCTCAGAAGACCAAGCGACTTCAGATAATGGCCATACCCAATAACCTCTTCCAATCCCTAGATGCGTGTGAATCTGCATACGATCTATGGAGGGAATTAGAGAAACAATTGGAGGGAGGGGCCAAGACTCAGAAAAATCGCAGAGCCCAATGCATCAACGAATACTACGCATTCAAAGCTCTGCCGACAGAATCTCTGCAGTCAACATACGACAGGTTCAACTCTCTTATCAAAAAGTGTAAGAAGTTCGGGATTCACAGAACTTCCGAAGAGAATAACGTCATGTTCCTAAAGAGCCTAAACGAAGAATGGCTCCAGCTGTCTATGTCTCTGCAAACTAATCAGGACCTAGACACCTGGACTCTGTCAAATTTTTCGGAACGCTGGCTGCCCAAAACCCCCAGATTGCTCAAGCAAAAGCTCAAACCGATGGGCCTCTGGCACTTGTTGGTAAGGCTACAGAAGCTAAAGAGAAGGTGAAGAAGGAGAGAGCAGTGGAGGAAAAGAAGGAGAAGAAGAAGAAGGTATTGGTGGTTGATAGTGAAAAAGAAGAATTAGTGGAAGAAGAGGAGGCAATAATGGCATCAATAGCTAAATCTTTATATCTTTTGACAAGGGAATTCAGCAGAGGATACCAGAAGAGGTCGGGTTATGAACGTAATAGGAGAGATGATAGTGGTGATACAAGGAATCAGGGAAGAGAAGGATCGAATGACCAACAGAGGTCAAGTGACAAAGGTGACAGAGGTGCTGACCAACAGAGGTCAGGTGACAGAGCTGGGAATCCACCCCAGAACCAGGGTTGTTTCAATTGTCGCAAGCCAGGCCACTATGCTACTGACTGCAGGAGCAAATCAAACCGCCCTCAGAGGGACTCTGCTTTCTACAAAAAGAAAGCAGAATACTATGCTCAGAAGTCGCTCATGGTAGAGCAAGAAAACTGGCAGTCAGATGAATCCTCTGACGAAGGTGAAAAGAAGAACGCCCTGTTATGCGGGATGGCAGAAGTCAGCTCCTCCGACTCTGATAGTTAGGTATCCACTTCTGACTCTTATTCTAATCAAGCAGAAGCTGATTTGATTAAACTGACTATTGAATACACTGAACATAAAAAGACATGCGATAGTGTTCAGAAGAAGCTTACATTCTTTGAGAGAGAAGCTAGACTCCTCACTCAAGAAAAGGCTAAAATATTTCATGAAAAGTAAGAGATTGAAACTAATTGGCAGAAACATCTAAATCCTTTAAAAGAGAAGATTTCAGAACTCAACTCAGCCTTAAAAGCTAAATTAAAGAACTTATGGATGTTGAGAGCGACATAATGAATATTCTTGCTCTTAAACACTATTTTCAAAAGGAAAGAGAAGCCCTTCATCAAGAGCTACTCAGAAGAGACCTTTTAATGAAAAAATATCAAGATGCACAGATGGTATATGAGAAGATAAATACACAAATAGGGAGACAGGGAATTGGCTTCTGTGATATAGATCCATACACTGGAACCAAAAGAGACAAGTCTCTGTCATCTCTGGGGAACCTCACAAGAGGAAACCTCTGAAAACGATAAATGTGTGGTATCAAAACACAGATTTATCACCTTCAACTTCTGTCAAAAGAGAATCCAGACCTAAGAAATATCTAAAAACTCAAGATCAGATAGGAATCTTCAAGTTTGGTGACCCCGAGACTCAAAAATAGGTTGTTTTTGTCTGCATGATAGACTCTGAAAAGAAATTATCGGTAGAGGCACCTGAATTCTTGTCCGCTTGTTCAGAAGAAAAACTGATAAACATTTCTGAAAATGAGTTAATGGAAATTGGCAAAAACATTTTTTATGAAAACCTCTGTACATCCTCTGTTGATCAAAATCTCTCTGAGTAAATCTTGATAAATACTTCTGCTGATTTTGAAGATAGTCCCAAAGAAAAGGAAGAAAGTGAGTATGTCACATGCTCTGAAAGTGCAGCCTCTGTCGACAGAGATCTTAGTGACTCAACCCCTTGTATATGAGGACGATTCATCCTCTGACGAATCTGAGACTGACACAAATGAGTCAGAGATAGTACCTTGTGATTCAAGGGGTTTTAAGCTACCCTCTGGAATTCTTAACAGAACTATTCCTCCTAAGGAGAAAATCACAAGTGTTCCTATATGCCCAGACTTTATGAACATGTGTATACAAGCCAAAACCTCTCTTGAGCTTGAGAAAATCAAACAACAAAAAGAGATGTCTTCTCATAATCCAACAAGTTCAAAAACTTCAAAACCCTTAAGTCCTTTTAAAGAAAAGTTAACTTGGCAACAAAAGGGTAAATGGGTTGAAAATAACAAATCTTTTTCTTCTGTGACAGTGAAACCTGCAGAAGTTCACCACAGAGGAAGGGGTCCACAGAAGGCTACTCTCCAAAGAGAATTTTCAAAACAACAATCTAGCCTACATAGGTCTTC
The DNA here is from genome assembly GCA_033807775.1 of Saussurea involucrata. NCBI lineage: Eukaryota > Viridiplantae > Streptophyta > Magnoliopsida > Asterales > Asteraceae > Saussurea > Saussurea involucrata. The sequence goes on from CM066325.1 coordinate 66,879,997, forward strand.
TTGTAATAGGAAGTCAAATGCTAGGGTAGAATGTAAATATAAAGCCTCTGTACCCCTATTTAGTGTTTTCAATGAAAAGTTCAAGCAAATCTCGTCGCATATCCATTATTGTCATTGTTTCGATCTTATGCATCAATTGAATCTACACTTCTCTAGTCCACACTGTTTCCTCTCTAGACACAAAAAGAATGCAAAATTCTAGGGTAAGAAGAAACAACCTGGTTCTTCATCAGAAGCTAAAACCAAACTCAAAGATGCTAAGGCAACCTTGAAGACCCCTAACAAACCGGGACCCATTTGGATATGGGTACCTAAAAATCTTTGATTGTGTTTCATAGGAAGTGTGTACCAATCTGGTATCTAGACTCCGGATGGTGGATCGATGACTTTTGGCGACAACAAAAAGGAGTACATCAAAGGCTATGGAGTCATCAAGAAGGAAAATATAACCGTATGCAAAGTTGCATATGTGGATGGCCTTAAACACAACCTACTCAGTGTTAGCCAACTTTACGATACTGGTTTCGACGTCATGTTCAAAAGAACATTCTGCTCTCTGCAAGGTGAGGACACAGGAGTCGAACTTCTGCGAGCCGAGCGAAAAGGCGATTTATACCTCATGAACTTTAGTGCCAAGAGCAAGAAGGACAAGCTCTGCCTTGTTGCCTGTAAGAACGAAGAAGCCTGGTTATGGCACAACAGGTTCTGCCACTTAAACTTTCATACTTTAGACAAGCTTGTTAAACTTAATCTTGTTAAACTTGATCTTGTTAAAGGTTTGCCAAATGTCAAAATCAGTAAAGATCATTTGTGCTTTGCCTGCGAAATGGGCAAACTCAAAAGAGCTTCCCATAAAGGCAAGACTGAAGTGTCTTGCTCTAGGCCTCTGTACATGCTACACGTTGACCTCTGCGGTCCAATCGCTACACAGAGCCTAGGCGGCAAGAAATATATACTTGTGTTGATTGATGAATACTCGAGATATACATGGGTGGAATTTTTCAGAAAGAAGTAAGATGTTCCTAACATTCTGATAAACATAATGAAAAGAATCCAGGTTCTGTATGAGTGCAATATTCAAAAGTTGACAAACGACAATGGCACAGAATTCAAGAACTATGTCATTGAATCTTACCTCACAGAAGAAGGCATATCTCAGAACTTCTCAGCTGCACGCACCCCACAACAGAATGGCGTGGGTGAACGAAAGAACCGCACGCTTGTGGAGGCTGCAAGAACAATGCTGACAGCATCTGGATTACCAATCTCTTTCTGGACAGAAGCAGTATCAACATCCTGCTACACCCAAAAGCGATCAACCATAGTGAAGAGACACGTCAAAACACCTTACCATTTGATCAACAAAAGGCGACCAAACATCAAGTTCTTCCATGTATTTAGATGCAAGTGCTTTGTCCTTAACGACAGAAAAGCTAGAGGAAAGTTTGATGTGAAAGCAGACGAAGGCAAGTTCATAGGGTACTCTGCCACCTCAAAGGCCTACAGAGTTTATCTTCTGCGGTCCAGAACCATTGTGGAGAGTATCAATGTCTCTTTTGACGATTCCTTTCAAAAGACTTCTGAACAAATCAGTTCAGAACTCGGTATCAAAAAGGAATCCTCTGGCATCTCCCCTACAAGAGAAACATAACTAAATATGCTATTTGAATAGATGTTCCACGATGATATTGATCCCTCTGTCGGAGTCGTCAGAGCCTCTGGAGAAACATCTTCTGCAAACCAGACTGAGTCAGGTATATATCTAACTGGTCCATTAAATACTTCATCCTCTTCTGTAAATCGTACAGATGCAAGTGCTGAGGGGGAGCGACCAGAAGATGATACAACCAAGGATTCTACTACAGAGGCACTGAAAATTCCAACTCCAGCAACTACAGAGGAAGCAATACTAGAGGAATACGAGGACTCAGTCTCTACATCCTCAGAGGAACCAATTCCAACTCTTATCCCAATACCCCCACAAGCTGCAACACCAAGTTCTAGCACAGAAGTACCATCCACTACAGAGGTTGCACTAGATGATACTAATGACCATCTACCAAGAACAACAAAGTGGACGAAGAGCCATCCTCCGAGCCTAATAATTGGTGATCCCTCTGAAAAGATCAAGACAAGATCAGCCATTGCTAACTTTTGTTTCTTTACAAACTTTATCGGTGTGATCGAGCCAAAATGTGTCTCTGAAGCCCTAGATGATCCAAACTGGGTAGATGCAATGCAAGAAGAGCTTCTACAATTTGAGAGAAACAAGGTTTGGACCCTAGTTCTTCTGCCAAAAGGGAAACAAGCAATAGGGACTAAATGGGTCTTCAGAAACAAGAAGGACGAGGATGGGGTGGTCATTAGAAATAAAGCGAGATTGGTGGCCAAGGGATATTGCCAAGCAGAAGGCATTGATTACGATGAGACTTTTTCCCCTGTCGCACGGCTCGAAGCAATAAGAATCTTCTTAGCCTTCGCAACCCACATAGGTTTTAAAGTTTTTCAAATGGATGTAAAATCTGCCTTTCTGAATGGTCAAATCCAAGAAGAAGTATATGTTCAGCAGCCACCAGGGTTTGAAAGTGCCAAGTACCCAAACTACGTTTATTATCTTGACAAAGCTCTATATGGACTAGAACAGGCTCCAAGAGCATGGTATGAACGAATTTCAACCTTTCTTCTCGATAATGATTTCGACAGAGGTACAACCGACACTACTTTGTTTTATAAAACAAAAGGTGATGAGATTCTGCTTGTACAGATCTATGTGGACGACATTATTTTTGGTTCTACAAATGCACAGCAATGCACAGATTTTGAAAAACTCATGCAGAGTGAGTTTGAAATGAGTATGATGGGGGAATTAAACTTCTTCCTAGGACTCCAAGTCAAACAAACATCAGAGGGCATTTTCATAAATCAAGCGAAATATGTCTCTGACATTCTTTCAAAATTTAGGCTCTTTGATGCCTCTACAATGAAGACCCCCATGTCCACTGGAAATAAGTTACACTCAGATCCAGGTGGTAAATCTGTAGAGTGCAAACTCTACAGAGGCATGATTGGGTCTCTTTTATACTTAACCACAAGTATACCTGATATAATGTATGCCACGTGCCTCTGCGCAAGATATCAAGCTAACCCAAAGGAATCCCACCTTCTTGCTGTCAAGAGGATCTTCAGATACCTTACGGGAACCAAAAATCTTGGGCTCTGTTATTCGAAGAACTCTGGCTTTGATCTTAAGGCCTTCACAGATTCAGATTATGGAGGATGCAAGCTTGACCGAAAAAGTACCTCTGGGAGTTGTCAATTCCTGGGTGGGAAACTAGTCAGCTGGACTTCAAAGAAGCAGAACTGCATGTCGACATCTTTCCCCAGAAGCTGAATATGTTGATGCTGCTAGTTGTTGCTCCGATGTTCTGTGGATGCGAACTCATCTAAAGGACTATGGGTACAACATATACAAGATACCCATCCTCTGTGATTCAAAGAGTGCCATAGCGATCTCTGCAAATCCTGTATAGCACTCCAACAAAACAAAGCATATCGATATCCGTTACCACTTTCTGAAGCATCATGTTGAACTAGGCACAATCGAGATGTTCTTTGTGTCAACTGAATTTCAGCTTGCAGACTTATTCACCAAGGCACTCGATGAGAAAAGATTCATTTTCTTGGTGGGTAAGTTGGGTATGATAAACATGAGTTGATCTTTGTAAGTGAGATTTGATCCTCTTGTAAATATGTATATATTTATACTCTTCTATATATAAGTTCCCTATCATCAAAAGTTCTATACCCAACAGAGCCTCTGTCGGAATTCTCAGAACCCCTGACAATCTCCACAGAGCCTCTGGTGAGTTTGACCTATGTTCTATGCATTACTTATCTCATTTGATCCAAACATAGGTCAAGGGGAGCAGAAGGAGACCTTGAATTAATCTACAGAAGTGGTTAATTCAAGGGGGAGCCAAAGAAGAATAGTGATCAATCAAATCCACAGAAGTCATGAGGCCTTAAAAAACCTCTGCTCAAGGATCAGAAAGAAATCCTTCCACCCTCAACGTCAATACAGGGGTGAAAGAAGGTGTCCAAGGAACAAAGACAAACTATGGGGACGAATGTGTTCCCCCAGAGGTTACACTAGGTCCACATGTCTCAAGGGATGAGTTCCAAGCCCTTTGTAGGTTCCCAGATTCACGTTGTATCATATTAATGGTAGTGAAATAGACAGCGGAAGCATATTAAATAAAGCCATTAAAATGAGTGATTGTATAAACGATAAATGAACTATGAGAATCAAATATTGAACAGTAAAATGATAACAGGATCAGATATAAAAGCTGCTCATATATTGACAATGAATCACACCAAGAACATGTTCGAGTGTGTTCGGAAATCTCATAGGACAACAATATCGTACGGAGGTAGTGCTCGGGATTGCTGTAGTGTGTGCTTAAACAATTGTGGAAAAACTACTCTTCCCAAAGCTTACAATTGTTTGTTCCACTACCTCTCTATTTATAGCCCTGGAAAAGTGAAGGCAGTGTACTATCGTACCCTAGAATGACACGTGGAAAGTGTGTCTCCTATTTTTAGGGCATACGTGGAAAGTATGGACACTTGTCTAACACTTGGGATTTCCTACTAGACTTAGGCTGAGAGAGGTCTTCACTTCACCAGAGCTCTTTCGCAAGAGCTCTGTTGGTCTTTTGTTAAACACTTGTTCTTCTGTTGGAAGTCTTCGACAGACCTCTGTTGAGCTCTGTTGGTCTTCTGACTTGAACTTCTTCCGAATCTTCTGTCTGATCTCTGTTGGTCTTCTGACTTGACCTATTTTCAATACTTTTACATAACAGATACTTGGGGCCAACAATCTCCCCCTAAGTATTGAAAATAACAATTTACAATTTACTAGAGATTAAACAAAAGAACAGAGAACTTTTACCTCTGTCGAAGCCTTGCACTAATCTTTTGGAATATTACATTGAGATTTAAAAGACCAGTACATTTAAGCATAATTATCTCCCCTAAGAATTCTGTCGAATCTTCTGATTAGAGTGCGGAAGTCCAGCATCAGGTCAATCGGGTCGATGAAGAGTTTCTGCTGTTCTTCTGGACACTTGTTTTTTGAGAGATCTTGGATTATGTTCTTGAGGTATACTAGCGACTCACTTGAGTACTTGTGGGCTTCAGCTGCTCTGATGGCCTTCTTTGTGCCCTTTTGTCGGCAGACAAAGACTGGAGGATCTTCTACTACGGTTCCAGTTCTGTGATGGCCATAACCCTCAATGTTTTCATTTGGTGGTGCAATCGCTAGTTTCTCTACTTCAAACTCTATGCCTAGCTGATAATCAATATGTATTCTGAGATTGATGTGCTCTTTCATAGCAAATCTGACTTCTGGTAGTGCAGTTCTGGCCGGTGTGTATCTTTCTGAGAAGTTCAAGCAATATACGTGGAGTAAGATCAGGTCATATGGGTTCAGAAGGACGAGATCATTGTCATTGAAGATTTCATTTCTGCCTTCTGTTGATTCCACAGTATACTCATGGTATGTGACCCTGTCGTGTTGAAACTTCTTGTGCTTGATGTCCAGAATTCTGTGGATACCGAAGTTTATATTGATGGCTCTGTTCTGATTTGACTTGGTTTGGATGAACTTTAGCCTTGCATCAGAAATGGTGTTTATTCTGATTGGGTTGAGGTATGGGTTAATGGGTACGGCATTTACAGGGATGATGTCTCTGTCAGCATATAGAAATGCAAATACCGTTTCTAAGGAAGGTTTTTCGGTATGAAAGGTAGAGGTTTCTGGGTTTTGTTCTGTTACCGTTGGGTTTGGGTCATCATGGGTTTCTGCCATAAGAGTGTCGATGTGAGCAGATTTCTGAGTAGCTTGAGGTTGGGCTTGACTTGTTTGTCTTTCAGCAGAGGATGAGTCTGTCCTCTCTGGTTCTTTTGTTGGAGAAGTAGGAGGGGTATCTAGGCAGATGATCTTTGGTGGTTCTTGTGTTGACTCTTCTGTCTGTTTGATGACTCTGTTGTTGAACATGTAGTCAAATGCCACTTCAGTCATATCTGTCATGATTTCCTCTATTATCCTTTTTTCTCCTTCTGTAGTCTCTGCCTCAGTTGCTTCTGTGATTTTCCCTTTACCCTTGGCTTCTCTTTCTTTTTCAACCTCTTTCTCTTTCTCCTTCTCCTTCTCTTTCTCTTCCTTCTTCTTCTTCTCCTTCTCCCCCTTTTGTTGTTCTGAGGACTCACCCTGTTGATTGTCTGATTGACCTTCTTGAGCATCTTCGAAGTCATCATCATCGTCAGAATCGTCAATTCGAGCTGCTGGTGAGGACTGAACAACAAACTTCAGACCAGCTTTGTGTCTCTTGCTTGATGGTTCGTCTGTGGGTGCTTCTTCTGCATGTCTTTTCGATGTAGAGGTAGCCTGTAACATAATATCAGTAAAGTTTGAGGCTGCCTTTGCTATAACATCTTCTACCTCTGTTGTAGCACCTCTGATCTCGTCTACTTGAGCCTCAAAGTTGAACTTGTGAGTATCAAGGGACGCTTTCACATGTTTTTTTGTTTCCTTAGCTTTCATTACAAATTTTGATGAGATCGTCATCATTCGGCTAAGAATTGATTATCTGAAGTCTCCCATTTGTCTAACTGTCATGGGTAGGTCATTTGGGTTAGGGCTGGAGATGTTGAGTGGAGTAGCAGATGAGGTGGTTGCTTCTTTTATGGATTCCTTAACAGAGTTGGTAATTATCTCTGTCAAGGTTCTGACATTAGATTCTTAAAGAATAACCGTGGGGATGGGAAGGGTTATGTTCATTTGCGCTGTGTGGTTCTCTGTTATGAGTCGCTTTAGGTCTGCAAGATCTGTCGAAGTCTTTTTAACTTCCTCTGATCTGATTGATCTTAGGTCGGCTATCTCTGTTGTCAGCTTTTCGATCTCTTCTCCTCTGACCCTTTCAGACTCTGTTCTGAGTGCTTCATCCTCAGCATATTTTCGTGTTATTTCAGCATGCTTGTTTGAGATGTTCAACAGTTCTTCCCTGAGAGAAGCATTTTCCTTGCGGATCAGCTCCGAACTCTTCAAAGAGTTGTTGATACTGTCACATAAGCTTTCGAACTCTGCTCTTGTGACAGTGTCAACGAGGGTCTCCTTGGTTCCAACACATGGATCCAATTCTGCCTCGAGTTCAGAGGTGCCTCCGTCAAGAGTTGTGTTGATGTTGGATCTTGGAGGACTTCCACCTGATCCTTGATGTTCCCTTTGAGGGGAAACAACTACAGGTGTTCTGACCAAAGTTTCCTCTTCCAGCTCAGGTTCTGGAGAAGGAAATCTGGTGTGATGAGAAGCATTTGGATCAAGCAATGTCTTCCCTTGTTCTACTATGGGCTCTCATTGTCCCTGAGTCGGACAGATGCTACGTGAGATTACAAAGATCTCTGGTCTATTTTGTGTGGAGTCTAAATGAGCCACAGAGGCATCATCGTGTGGAGGTGACCTATTGATGTTCTGGGATGAATGAACATCACTACCAAAGATAGTTTCCCCGGCTTCGTGCGTACCAGAGGCATGAAGAGGTGCCTCTGATGGTATAGGTTGGTTGGGGTTCGAGGTGTGCACCTCTGTTTCAATAATCCTTTGGTCTTGATCACCAGGATTATATTGTGTGGAAGCACTGGGATTTTGGTTAAGGTTACCCTCATATGTGCTCTGTTGAGCATCTTTTTCTATTCTCACATTTTCCTCGGCTCCTATGGCTGTAGAACTCTGTGGATTCTCTCTGATGTTTCCTTCTTGCTCATCATTATCAGAAGAGATAGTTTCTACCTCTGGTGTTTCTTGTACTTCCTCATGGACAGCCTCTCTAGGAGATGCTCTGTCCTCTACTTCCTCTCTTCTAGAGGAAGACCCCACTTCGGGTACTCTTGCCTCTGGTCTGTTAACTTCCTCACCAATCTCCTCACTTAAGATCTCCAAGGAAGGCTCATATCCTAAGTATGCTGGGGTTCTCACCCCAGGTTCTTGAAGTTGAGCAGCACTCTGATAGTTTTGGACGGAGATGTGGTCAGGGGTGATAAGGGCAAGCATTGTACCTAGAATTCTTCTTATGAAGGGGTATTCACCCGAAGTGGTGGGGAGGAATTTTGACAACGTCCAAACAGGTGTTGAGCGACCCTGATGAGTTAGTTCCAGTCTGTCGAAGGCTCTTCTGATCACCAGACTGATAAAGCGTGGAAACTTGATCATCTTCAAGAACTTGTGGGATCCAACGACTCCTCCTCTTGCGATGGATGAGGTTTTTGTGTTTACAGCCGTAAGAAGATCATTGTAGAGAATGCTGGCGTAGTCAAAGTTTTGATTGAAGAACAATCCATACATGATTTGTAGGATTTCTATTGTGGATTGGTCTTGACTACCAGATTTGCTGGTAAGGGTTCTGTTTAAGGTGTAGAACATGAAATTCCACATAGTGGGTAGATTCTGTCGCTTGAACTCTCCAATCCTATTCAGATCCTTGTTGTAACCCAGAAACTTCAGGAAATCAAGAAGAACAGCTGTTTTTGGTGGTTTCTCATAGGCGTCTATTCCTAGCTGTCGTTTGGTTTTCATTCGGAAGATTCTTCTTAAGGTACTTGCTCTAATGCGGATTGTTCCCGCTCCTCCATTACTTGCGTTGACACTCCCAACTATCCCGTATTGTTCTTCGATGTATTGGCATGTGGTCCACCATTGTTGGACATAGATCGCTGGAAGGTGGTCATCGAACTCTGTTAGGGCTCTGAAGATGTCAGAGTTTCTAAAGAACTCAATGAAGACGTGATATAGGGGTAGATAGATTCCTGGAGTGGGATCGAATCTGTAGTTGTTGTCAGAAAACTCGTATGGAAGAACAATGATATCATCGGTGGGTTCTATTCGGCTTGAATCAGCAGAGTTTTGGGGTTCCGCCATTGTTGCAGGTTTGGGTTTTCTTGAGGAACACTGAGGATTTAAATAAAAGAGGTAAAGGTGAAAGGTTTAGGAAGTTTAGAAAAGAAATGGGTCAAGGTTATGGATATTTATAGTCAGAACTTGTGGCTGGGTAATTGCCGTAGATACTGTAGGCACTCGAGTGTCAGAAGGTGGAGTGGCCTGAATTATGTATCGTGGGGACAACTAGTGGTTTAGCTTTCAATTAGAGAGTGCCACGTGGATTTGTTCTGACCACTTTTGTGCAAGTAAACCGTCGCGGTTAGAGATGTGTGGGTAACAAGTGGCTGACGCTTAGAAATAACCCGCACCTCTGATGACGTTACTTCTGATGACGTGGCATAAAACTGACAGAGCTCTGTTCGAGCTTTGCAAGTTTTTGCTTCTGGTGAGTGACCCAAAAAACATTTAAAAATCTGTATCTGATGAGGAAATGGTCAAAGAACAATAACAGAACTGACTTTGAATATTTCACAGAGTTCTGGTGAGAAACAACAGGGGCTTTGGTGAAATATCAGAGTTCTGTTGGGTTCTTGACTTTATCAAAGGATTTTTATCAGAACAGGTTTTCCCTCTTTTTGCTCCCCCTAAAACCATGCATTATCTTTCTTTTAAGCTCCCCCTAGAAAATTGAGCTTAAACCAAAAAAAAAACTTTTGTACAAACAAAAATTTAATATACAAACAGAATGTTCACCGAAAGCGTGTTGAAAAAGTATGCTTGACAGAGTTCTGGTGAACAACAGAAGCTCTGTTGAACTATCCTACCCAACTGTTTGACATAGCTCTGGTAGGATCATCAGAGGCTCTGTTGAGTTGAACAGAGTTAGGATGATAAGTTCAGCATACCCAGTTTGCTGAATAAGAAGTTAAACCACCTTTCATCAAGGGCTTTTGTAAACAAGTCAGCAAGCTGAAGATCAGTTGAAACAAAATACATTTCAATAGTTCCTTTTTCAACATGATCCTTTATGAAGTGGTACCTTATGTCGAAGTGCTTAGTTTTCGAGTGTTGAACTGGATTGGCTGTTATGGCAATGGCACTCTTGGAGTCGCATAGAATTGGAATTTTACCATATTCCAAGCCATAATCTTTGAGTTGTGTTTTCATCCATATCACTTGAGAGCAACAACTAGCAGCAGCAACATATTCTGCTTCTACTGTAGAGGTTGAAACACAGTTATGTTTCTTGGATGTCCAACTCACCAACTTTTCTCCAAGCAGTTGGCACCTACCAGAAGTACTCTTTCTCTCATTCTTGCAACCTCCATAGTCTGAATCTGTATATGCTACAAGCTCGAAACTAGAGTTAAGAGGATACCAGAGACCCAAAAATTGAGTCCCTTTCAGATATTTAAAGATACGCTTGACAGCTGTTAAATGAGTTTCTGTAGGATTTGCTTGAAATCTGGCACAGAGACAGGTTGCAAACATTATATCATGTCTGCTGGCAGTTAAGTACAGAAGTGACCCTATCATGCCTCTGTAGTACTTGACATCTGTTGGTTCACCATTAAGATCAGAGTCAAGCTTAACTCCAGTGGCAATATGAGTTTTCATTGGTTTTGAATCATTGAGCTTTTACTTTTTCAACATATCAGAGATGTACTTAGACTGACTTATGAAAGTCCCTTTGTCTGATTGTTTAACTTGTAAACCAAGGAAGAAAGAAAGTTCTCCCATCATGCTCATTTTGAATTCGCTTTTCATTAAACTTTCAAACTTATCACAGTACTTCTGCCTTCTAGACCCAAAGATAATATCATCAACATATATTTGTACCAGAAGTATGTCATTATTATACCTTCTAAAGAATAGAGTTTTATCGACAGTACCTTTCTCGAAGTGATTGACCAACATAAATTTGGACAGAGTTTCATACCAGGCTCTGGGAGCTTGCTTAAGGCCGTACAGAGCTTTGTCTAACTTGTAAACGTGGTCTAGAAACTCTGAACATTCAAAACCAGGTGGTTGTTGGACATAAACTTCTTCTTGCAGTTTGCATTCAGAAAGGCAGACTTGACATCCATTTGGTAGACCTTAAAACCCTTATGAGCAGCATAGGCTAGGAAGATTCTGATGGCTTTTAGCCTAGCCACAGGTGCAAAGGCTTCGTCATAGTCAATACCTTCTTCCTGTCTGTATCCCTTTGCAACCAGACGGGCTTTGTTTCTGATGATAATCCCATCTTCATCCTTTTTGTTTCTAAACACCCATTTGGTTCCAATGGCCACTTTGCCGTTTGGGAGTGGAACCAAGGACCAAACTTTATTTCTTTCGAATTCCAGAAGCTCTTCTTGCATAGCTTCAATCCAATTTGGGTCCTCTAGGGCTTCAGAAATTTTCTTCGGCTCAATCATGCTTAAGAAATTTACAAAGAAGGCTTCATTGATTGTGGCCGATCTTGTCTTCACACCATCTTCAGCAGCACCAATGATAAGATGATGAGGATGATCCTTTGTCCATCGTGTCATGGAAGTATGGACAACAGGCGGGGTTTGTGCTTCTGATGGGAAAAGACGAACTTCAGCATCAGAGCTCTGTTGATTGGGACCGGGGCTCTGTGGCACACGACTTTGGAGAGTGGCCTCATTGCTCTGAGAGTCATTAATAGGGCTCTGTGAAGGTGAGCTTTCAAACAAGGAGTCTCTGCCAATATTAGTTAGCAAAGGTGATGATAGCTCTTGTTCAGGTCCTCTCTCGTTCTGATGTGGTTCCTCATTTCTCTGTATCACTCCTGTAGACAGAGAAGTAGATGGTGAAATATTAGAGGGACCAGTGAGAGATGTACCTGTCAGATTCTGTTCTGTTGAGTTCTGAGCTTGATCTCCTCTGTTGATGTTATCAGAGGAATCATCATCATTGAAGAATTCGTTGAACATGAGATTGATATCTTCTTCCCTTGTTTTTGAAGAACTTGTCTTTTCTGTTCTGTCTGTGTCCCCTCTGTTGATTTACGATCAGAGGAGCTCGATGTGCTTTCATCAAGGGACACATTTACACTTTCTTGAATGACCCGACATCTGGAGTTGTCGACTCTGTAGGCTTTAGAGGTTAAGGAGTAACCAATAAAGATTCCTTCGTCTGCTTTCTTATCAAACTTTCCCAGCTGATTTCTGTCATTCAATATGTAGCACTTGCAACCGAAAACATGAAAGAATTTCACGTTTGGTCTTCTATTGTTGATGAGTTCATAAGGAGTCTTCTTAAATCTCTTTACTATCACAGCTCTGTTTTGGGTAAAACAGGCTGTTGAGACTTCTTCTGCCCAGAAGTTTATTGGAAGGACAGAGCCAGCCAACATGGTTCTGGCGGCTTCTACCAGCGTTCTGTTCTTTCTTTCCACAACTCCACTCTGTTGTGGAGTTCTTGCAGCTGAAAAGTTATGGGAAATACCTTCCTCTGATAGGTAGGTATCAATTTTGGCATTCTTGAATTCTGTTCCATTATCATTTCTCAACTTTTGCACTTTTAATCCTAACAGAACCTGTATCCTTCTCAACAAACTTATCAAAATTTATGGGACATCAGATTTTACTCTGATGAACTCAATCCAAGTATATCTAGAATATTCATCAATTAAAACAAGGATATACTTCTTGCCCGACAGACTTTGCACAGAGATTGGACCACAGAGATCCACGTGAAGCATATGCAAAGGTCTGGGACAACTATGATCACTCTTTGTTCTATGTGAAGATCTTTTCATCTTACCCAATTCACAAGCAGAACATATATGGTCTTTGTCAAACTTCAGAGAAGGTAGTCCTTTTACTAATTTCAGTTTCACGAGCTTGTCAAGGTTTTGAAAGTTCAAATGGGCAAGTCTTTTATGCCAGAGCCAGGCATCTTCATTTTTCAAAGACACTAAACAGAGTTTCTCTGTTGTAGAGTTTTGGTTTGGTTTAAAATTCATTTTGTAAAGATTGCCTTTTCTGTCAGCTCTTAAAAGTTCTTGACCAGACTCGGAAAGTGACAAGGAACAATATTTCTTCCTGAAAATGACATCAAATCCGTGATCACAGAGTTGACTTATACTGAGAAGATTATGATTTAATCCTTCAACATAAGCAACTTCAGAGACTGAAACACCACCATTTACTAATGTACCATAACCTTTAATCTGTCCGCCATTGTCTCCTCCGAAGGTTACTGCACATCCCATCTTGTTCTTAAAAGAAGTTAACAGCTCCTTATTCCCCGTCATGTGCCTGGAGCATCCAGAATCCAAGTACCAGATCTGCACATGAGGTTTCTGCAAGACAGATTAGTTCTTTTTAGGTACCCATTGCATAATGGGTCCTTTCCTGTTAGGCTTAGGTGGGTTGACAAACTTTCCTTTGGGTTTTCCATACTGAGATGGTGTGCTGGAGGTTTTCCTCTGTGTATTCTGAACAGTCGTGGGATTTTTCTTTTGAATGTACTGATTCAGAACACAGTGGGGACCATTCAGATGATTTTGCAATTTTAGTAACAGTTGAATACAATTGCAGTTGATGGAACATGACTGATGCACATTGTTTTTATTAAAAAACTGTTTGAATGGAGCTTGATTCTGAAAGATTTTAGGACCAGATGTCTTTGCATACAATCTATCCTGGTCCTGTTTCTTAAAATTGTTATTCCTAGAAACAGACTCTGTTGACATGAAGCTCTTTGGAATAGATTCATTTGACCAGAAAGGATTTCTTCTTTGATTTACACCAGAATTTGGAATAGATCTGTTGTTTGCTATCCATTTTCCCTTCTGTTCTTGTGTGAATTTTACTGGTTTGAAAGCAAGAGGAACATTTGGGTTTACTAAAACACTTTTGTTTTTCTCTCTCTTCTCCACTTCTACTGCATTACAAGCAAGAATCTTAAAAACTTTGTTGTTAAACTCAGTTACCGGTATAAACCTTGATTGTTTCTTGAAGAAAGAAACATCATCTTTTAGATCCGTAGATTCTATCGGTATCTACTTTAACTTGTGTAATATTTTCTTTTGACCACAAAAAATCTGTTCATCTACTTCAGAGTCAGAGTCACTGTCAGAGCCTAGAAAGTCTCTAGTGGCTCTGTCGGAGGTTTTCGTTTCAATGGGTATGACAGAGATATTTGTTTTGACAGTTCTGAACCTTCTCAACTTTGGCTTTAAAGAATCTGAAACAACATTTTCCTCGATAACTTTCAACAAATCTTCCTCATAAGATGTTCTTATGGATTCAGGGGTAGGAAAGAAGACTGGGGCTTCTGGATTGAGTTTGCTCTGTGGGATTTCAACAGAGGACTCAGTCACAGAAGTAACAGACTTCTGTCCTTTGAATGAGTTGAAGTTAAAAATCTCTTTTGTATCCAAGTTCTTGACAGAGTTAGGAAGAATGATTCTAGCTCTTCCTTGATCAAGAATAAACTCAGAGGATGGTTTTAAAACCTTTTCATGATTAGAGGAATCATAGCTGACGTTCCTAAAGTCAAGATTTCGTGGTTTTGAGAAAGCATCTGAAGTTTTGGTTCTTTTGAAAACAGCATTACCAGATATCACGTCCTCTTGGATTTTCCCAACACAAAAGGCAGAGGACAGAGATGTCTTCTTCCTTTCGTCATAGGGAGCAAGGTCAGAGAAACCAAGACCTTGCGTATCCATCTGGGAATTTATCTTGATGTGCACATCTTGTGCATCCTGGTATTTTTTAATCTGAATTCTTTTCTCTGTAGGGATTGATGCAGAATTTCCCTTTCTCTTTGAAAATAGTCAGTTAGAGCAACAGAGTTAAGTCTCTTTGTTTCAGACTTTTTCAATTTTTTAGACTTCTGTTTCAAAGCATTTTCATATTCGTTAATTTTGTCAGAAAACAGGCTCTCTTTCTTCTTTTGCAAAATTTCTAGCTCATATTTTTCTTTAAAGATTTCTTCCTTTTCTTGTTCCAAGAGAGTTTTCTCTCTCTTGTAAAAGAAAAGATCCTTCTGAGCTAGCTTTCTTAGCTCCTTTTCTTCAGAAAGTTTTTGTTTAAGAAGTTGAAATTCATTATTCAGCATAGAAACATGCATTTCTAATTCTGAGTCAGACTTGGATTCAGATGAACATACCTTGGCACTGGGTCTGGTGGTCTCCAGCGCTCTGTCGTCAGACTCTGTCGTAGTAAGAGCAAATGCATGAGCTAGATCTTCTTCTTTTGTTGTTCCCTTCGTTATCTCTGGTTCTCCAGTCATCCAGTCAACAACTTCTTCTAAACTTTCATCATCCACAACAACTCCACAAAAGTTGGCTTGTTCTGGTTCATCATCAGAGGATGAATCAGAATCCCAGTTCTCCATTTCAGCAACATAGCTTCTTTCTCTGTAGTTGTACTTGTATTTGTTCTTGTAGTAGTCCTGGTCTTTTACCAGTTTGCCTCTACAATTAACAGAGAAGTGCTCAGGTTTGCCACATCTGAAGCAACGTCCATCATTCTGATTGATGGGTTGAGCAGCATCGGCCTTCTGGTGTGCTGGTGGATTTTCTCTTCTGTTTTGTGGAGGTTGTCTTTGTTTTGTGGTAACTTTGTTGTTACTTTGTTCTGGTGCCGCGTATTCTCTTATGTCTTCTTTTCTCTCATATCTACCTCTTCTGTCAAACTTATTGCCAAATCTCTTGTTAAATTGCTGAGTTATTAGAGCAAGAGATTGAGCAAAAGCTTGAATGTCATCATCCTCTGATGAGCTTTCCTCTGTATCACTCTCTGCAACTAAACTTTTCTTTCCTTTCTTTTTAACTGACTTATCTTTCTTTTTCTCTCTGTTTGAACTATCTCTGTTGGACTTTTCTGATGTGGTTTTCTTAGAATCAGAAACTAAAGCAATTGGGCCTACAATTGTGGATTTTCCTTTTTGCTTGACAACATCCTTCTCTTGTGCGGCCAAAGTGCCATATACATCTGTTAGAGACCATGCATCTAAGTCCTGGTTAGCTTGTAAATACATGGACAGATTTAACCATTCATCATTCAAACTTTTCAAAAACAGAACATTGTTATCTTCCTTCGACCTAACAACCCCACATTTTTTGCATTTGTTGATCAACACATTAAATCTGTTGTAGGTTTGTTGTAAGGTTTCCTCAGGAAGTGCCTTGAAATCGTTGTATTCATTTATACATTGGGTTCTTCTGTTCTTTTGGGTCTTGATACCAGCCTCAAGTTGGTTAAGAAGTTGATCCCAGATTTCCTTAGCAGTAACACATGAATCTAGTTCTTGAAATATTTCGTTTGGAATGGCCATTATCAGTAGTCTGACTGCTTTAAGATCATTTTCCATTTTTAGATTTTCCTCATCAGTAAAACCTGTGGTTTTAATCTCATAATGAGCTGGAATCTCAGCAGTAGTTCCTGTTGCGGGTACACGAGGAACAAAAACCATGGGTTGGTATGGTCCATCCGTGACAGATCGCATTAAGTCTTTATCCATACCATCGAAAAAGTTGACCATCCTGATCTTCCACTGAGCATATTCATCTCTCAGAAGAGTAGGAGGTTTTGTTAAAGAACCAGCAGTATAGATAGCGTTTATACCATTGTTCGCCATTTTGAGAAAAACAGAGTATAGTTGTTACAAAAAGATTTTCAACTCAGAGATGAGTTTTAAACAGTAACCAATGGAACAGTAACTTCTGAGAGAAACGTTTAAACTAAGCTAGAAAGCTTTAAACACAGTTATATGAGCTCTGAAAGCTTGTTTAGACTAGGAAGCAGAAAAAAAAACAGAGTATGTAATGAAGCTTTTAAAGACACAAACACAATCAACAACAGTGAGTCAACCTTGGTAGATTGGATCGTTTGGTTTAAGAAAACCAAAGAAGCTCTGATACCAATTGTAGGTTCCCAGATTCACGTTGTATCATATTAATGGTAGTGAAATTGACAGCGGAAGCATATTAAATAAAGCCATTAAAATGAGTGATTGTGTAAACGATAAATGAACTATGAGAATCAAATATTGAAAAGTAAAATGATAACAAGATCAGATATAAAAGTTGCTCATATATTGGTAATGAATCACACCAAGAACTTGTTCGAGTGTGTTCGGAAATCTCATAGGACAACAATATCGTACGGAGGTAGTGCTCGGGATTGCTGCAGTGTGTGCTTAAACAATTGTGGAAAAACTACTCTTCCCAAAGCTTACAATTATTTGTTCCACTACCTCTCTATTTATAGCCCTGGAAAAGTGAAGGCAGTGTACTATCGTACCCTAGAATGACACGTGGAAAGTGTGTCTCCTATTTTTAGGGCATACGTGGAAAGTATGGACACTTGTCTAACACTTGGGATTTCCTACCAGACTTAGGCTGACAGAGGTCTTCACTTCACCAGAGCACTTTCGCAAGAGCTCTGTTGGTCTTCTGTTAAACACTTGTTCTTCTGTTGGAAGTCTTCGACAGAGCTCTGTTGAGCTCTGTTGGTCTTCTGACTTGAACTTCTTCCGAATCTTCTGTCTGATCTCTGTTGGTCTTCTGACTTGAACTATTTTCAATACTTTTACATAACAGATACTTGGGGCCAACACCCTTGTCACCTCTGTGACCAACTCGTTGAGAGAGTAGAAAAGATCTCTTGACTCTTTTGCAGATTCAACAAAAAGGGCCATAACTGGTCTGAACACCAAAGTGGACAACCTGTCCACCGAGGTGAAAAATGTCTGCGCCCAGATGAATGCAACTGCAACAACCTCTGCTGCCACTACCGCCTCTGAATTTGAAAAGGCCACGACAGGTGCATTTCAGGCCTCTGTCAGAGATCTCCTTGACCAGCTGAAGAAGGAACAAACCCCTACCTCTACGGGCCTAACTCCAGAAGACCTAAAGAAGGCCTTAGAGTAAGTCCAAGAGCATACTACAAAAGAAACCCAGGCCATCAAGCCCTCCGACTACATGACCAGAGCACAGCTGACAGAGCATTCACCACAGCGAATGCAAACTATGTGAAGGACTTTCAAGCAAGCGTGTGGAGACTAAGATTCAACTCCGAAGCAGAAGTTACCTAAAATGATAGCAGCAGGGGCCACTAAACCAAAGAAGCCGTCTTCATCATGCCGAGCAGAGGGTACTTCAGGTAGAAGGCAGGATGACTCTGATGGTGATTCAGAGGGACCATCAGATCATCCTGAAGGGGAGAAGAGGACAAAGAAAGCAACTAACATAGATTTACTTGCACCACCAATATCAACAGAACCCCTAAACCAAGTACCGTAATCTGGAACACAATAAGTAACCCAACAGAAGACCACAGAGAAAACACCCACCTCTGTGGAAACCATCCATATAACCGTTGAAGACTTTCCATCCCCAACTCCCAAAAAAACAGAAGCAGTCCAAATCCTTACCTCATCCGAAGAAGAACAACCATCCCAATCACCTAAACCAACAGAAGACAAAATCCCTTCTCCAACACCAAAACCCACAGAAGAAAAGCAATCATCCCCTACACCAGAAGCTGCAAAGACAAAATATCCATCTCCCACACCCAAGACAACTGAAAATCCCAAGAGCATCACAGGAACAAAATCTATTGCTCAAAAACCCATAACCTACCTGAAGAAACCCACACCAACGACTGAAGAGGTTCTGAATCAGCTGCAATAAAGAACAAAAGAAAGAGAAGTACACAGAGCAGCAGACAGACACCAATTCACAGCAAGCCTAAAGGTTCATCAGTTTGTTAAAACCAAGTTTACATCAGAAGAATTGCACCTTCGAGAAAGTCCTCAGAAGCTCGACCGTCAAAACCAACAGAGGCAATCCAACCAGTAGATGTACAAAAGCCTATGGCCAAGGACAAAGGAAAGGCCATCATGACAGAGGAACCGAAGAAGAAAACGCCAAAGTATCAACCAGCAGAGAAACTGATGAAAAGCGCCTTCGACGCCTTTGTCACCCCGAAGCCTGAAGAAGAAGACTGGGCTTTCGGTTTCCACACTCTGCCAAACAAGCCAATACTATACCCAAAGGCTAAGACAACAGAAGATCGAGTGGCCCAAGTAATCAAAAATATTGATGCTCTGCGGAAACCTATGCCACCACCTCCTATTCAACAAAGAAAAATGGAGAAAGTGGTGCACAAATACTTATACAGTAGAGCAGTCAACGATCCTATGCCACCATTTAAACTGCACCCTGACTTTCTTAAAGAGCTACGAGATCAATTCTATAGAAAGAGAGCCAAACCCGTCAACCAAGTCTTCTCAAACTCCATGATAGACAAGGTCATCTATTGCAAGTTGTCCTATACCCACGTAAGAGAGGTTTATTACAACCTCTACAGAGTCAAGAGGGTAGACAGATCAGAAACCACGTTCTCAGATGCTTATCTGAGAAATCTAAACCTCTATGATCTACCTGATCTTATGAGTTAGGCAAGGCAGAACTACAGCCACAGACTGGAAGTCCAAGGAGCTTACCGTGAAATCAGGATGGCCATGCGCGCAAGACTTCTGATGTATAGCATGACTGACTTCCAACTAGGACTCGACCTTGTAGTAAAAGGTTTGAGTGTCCCACCACCAGAAGATGACTGCCCCTCCTCTGCCAAACCAAACTACATCATCACATTTCCAAGGATTGGGTATGTCTATCAAGATCCTGCTGTAAAGTCAAAGTTATTCATAGAGGTTGATTTCCAAAAATATGCAACAAGTACTCTAGTAGAGTTCAGAGCCAACCTCTTGGAGCACAGAGGAACAGAGTTCATGGATCAAGCTCTCGCAGACAGATTGATAGAGGTCATTGACTCCGTCATCAACTTCAGTAACCTCTGCATCAAAATATACCTTGAGCTCAAAGGTGGAGGAATCTGAGGACACAATATCGACGACTTCCCAAATGCCAGAATCTGATTTTCTCAACCTTCCTCTGCTTACTTTTCATATCATGCACTTAATCGAATGTAAGTGCCTCTGGCATGACCTAATATGAAGAGTAAACTTTCAACAGAGGTCAAATACCTCTTGTCGTGTACTTAGCCTAGAAAACCATGCATTTTTCAATTTTTTATTTTTCAATACTTATGGGGAGATTGTTAGCTCCAACTTCTGTAGTTATATAAGTATTGAAAACTAGGATAAGTGTAAAGTCACCAACAGAGGCCTCTGCCAAGACACCGAGTAAAAATCCAAGCGAAGACTCTAAAGAAGACGTTCTCAGAGGACAAGGCCACAGAGCATCTGTCACACTTGACAGAGCCTCTGTGGTATGAAGACCGAAGACTTAGAAGATTATCTGAAGATCAAACGAAGACGATCGTGCTTCTCATGTTTCCTGTTGTATGAAGATCGTTCGTACAAGGCGTGCCCTGCACATTCCACGTGTCAACCTCTGATGGGTTACAGCCTTAGCAGAAAATGGCGTACCACATTAACGTTGTACCTGGAGCAGTCCCACGATCGTGTTTTTGTACCCTTAGTACTTCTTGTCTCTTTATTGTCCCCTGATGAACAGTATAAATAGAAGGCTCATGTTGAGCTCTTCTATTAACTTTGCACGACACACACACCCATTAGAGCAGAATTCATATTTTACCTTCGGTGTTCTTGGTGTTCTTGGATAATCAATATACAGTGATTTATTGAGTTAATCTTTTGTGTTATTGTTATATCACGTATTTGATTGTGTGTTACTTCTACCAAATAATCTTCTCTTGTTCTGTCAAAAATGCTTCCGCACATATATATCTGTTTAGAACTTGAGAGATTAATATCATTGTTGAGTAAAATAGGGATCAACAGATTTCGTGCATGAATTTGGTCGGCACTCAACTTTCAAAACCACGCCCCTCAATTTCCCCAGTCACACTATCACCATCTGAATGCTCAAACTTCTTAAGGCAATAATCTGAAGTCACATCAGTTAACCATACAATTTCTCCTCGAATTAAGGTCGATTCAATAAGCCTATGGTTCTAATCCAACCAACCATTCCGACCTGAGACCATCCACAAAATGTAATCATCATGCTTACTATCACTCCAAGCAACGATGCCATAATCATCAATCTCTTCTAACGGCTACTTGCTTAGAAACTTCTTTACTACCCCAATGGTCATCACATCAAAGCAGTCCAAGCATACACATGTAACATGTAGGTTCACCATAACATTGACGAGGTGCAATTATGAACATAGCGTACATGATCATCCTTGCTACCCTCGTCGTGATTCCCGTTTCTAGTGGCTCTATCGACCTCAAAGTATCCTATCTTAAAATACCTAATGGTACAACTTCACTCCCATTCACTTAAAAGAACGCTAGTTTGGGTCTAGGTATCCAAAATCAACACCTAATTCTCTCAAACATAAGACCTGATCCCAACTTGTAACACCTGCAAATTTGGAAAGAGCAACTAAATAAACACTTCGATAAAATGACAAAATAAGGGATAACATCCTTTATACAAATCCATCCATAGAAATACCTCAACTTTAAACATAATTAACTTCAACATTCATTAACTTAGTCATACACCAAGACTAAATAAGGTCGGGTGTTACTCAACCCAAATACAAATTGCTATTCGTAAAGTGCGGAAGACTTCACCAAGCTATTCCTTTCTCGTTCGTACAACTGGCACTCACCCCAACTGGAACATGAAGCACATGCCGACAAATAAAAAGAATAGGCTAACGCCTAGTGAGTTCAAGAGTTTACATCATGATTAAATATCTTGTTAAACGAAAAGAGTGCAACTTAAATCATGATTTTCAAAAACGATTTACCTTAAATAATAACCCATTTTTCCAATGCACACAAACTATGTAACGAAGGCTCCAATATAAAACATTTCCCAAGAGGAACTTAAACCCAAAACTCACTCAAAACTTAAATAAATATTCAGTTTGCATTAATTGTAAATGTGGATAAAACTCTATTATTCGAAACATCCAAATACGGATGACCCATAATACTCGACCCATAAATCATGGAAAAACAATCCATTCATTTATATAAAACATCACCAAAAACGTAGATAAAAATAAATACCCAAAACAACACATTTTGGCGACGGAGGAGACCCGATTACATCGAACGTGACGGAACACAAAAGTAGGTGACATATCTATGTTAATAAAACAAAATGCATGGATTATACTCATAAGACATATCGAGCTCAACTCCTCTGAATCTGTTGCCCATGGAGACTCAAATTCAACCCATCTAGGTCTATACTTTGAGATGTCCAAATCCAAGCAAACATACAAGCTCATTGGAATTACACGTTACTGCTCATGGGACAATGCCCAAGCACATGGGTCACATCTTACTTACCATGAGACCTGATGCCTATTATGTGCTATAATGATGGAAACTAGCGCCCCATAATTGAACGTAAAAACTCAAGTGCCTATGGATCCATAGCATTACAATCTAAAACATTACATGACTCCAAACGAATGAACTAGCGCATTCAAAACATATAAATCATGACCAAAGGTCTACATTGAGCTATCAAAACTAGACAAATTCCCCCAAAACCCAACATAATCAAATACCAAGTCATAAGCTCAACTACCCAAAAGACCATTTGTTAAAAGTCATAAAATGCAATTAAGTGCAAAATACGTCCAAGGCTCCTTATTGATCTACTAAAACTGGGCAAATACCCCAGAGACTCATTTGAGTGTAAATCAAGCCCAAAAGGCATAATAATGTTTGTCTTAATAAGTGAGCCAATATGGTTACATAAACCCAAAATATATCCTTTCCCAAAATCTTTGTCTCAAATCACAACTGGCCTTCGGTCCAAAATAAAAAATGTTTACAATTTCTAAAATGTTCACAAGGTCAGGAGTGACCCAAAATCCAATGACCCACACATTTATATTTTTAAAACGTACCATAACATAGACTATGTATATTTCCAACAAACACTAAAATGACATTTTTACGAAATAATCCCCATTTATGCAATAAGTCATCAAAATACTTTCATTTATGATTCATTTATCAAATTACCAAAAAATCCCAAATGTGGATGTTTTATAAGGTTTATAAAGTTAAACACTTCAAATAATAAAAACCCACCAAATAACTCAACAACTGATAATTTTATGTAAAACACATTAACACCTAAAAATGGACATTTTTGGCATGTACAACGTTTTCACACACCAACATGAACTCACCTTGCTAGATTTGGGTTAAATCTAAATTTTCCCCAAACTTGAGCTCCTTTGAAGAAACTGGAATCCTCAAGAAAAAACTTCTAAAACCCTAGATCCACAAATTTCCAACCATAAATATTCATATCCAAACACTTAGAACCGTTCCCCAAACATTTTACCCCAACATCTCAATTTGTTCCAAAACCCCAATTTCTTAGGTGAAATAAAAGAGGAGGTTACCTTAACCACAACTTGAATCCAGAAGCAAAACATCTCT
This sequence comes from Saussurea involucrata, assembly GCA_033807775.1. Taxonomy (NCBI): domain Eukaryota; kingdom Viridiplantae; phylum Streptophyta; class Magnoliopsida; order Asterales; family Asteraceae; genus Saussurea; species Saussurea involucrata. The sequence goes on from CM066325.1 coordinate 66,903,377, forward strand.
AGGGTTACCAAAAATTAAGGTTTGGGAAGTGAAGATGAACTTACAAATGGGTATTTGAAGAAAACCCCAAGTTAGCTCTGTTAGCTTCAATCTTCCTAATCAAAGAAGTATTTAGAAGTAGAGAAAAATAGGCTAAGTGAAGAAAGCCTCTTACAGAGGCTCTGTCGGACTTACCGAGAGATCAAGATCAAGAATCTACAGAAGCTAAAAGAGGCGCGCTACAGAAGCTCTGTCATACGCGCAAGGAAGATCAATAACTCGGAATCCGGGGAAGACTGCTCCACAGAGGACCAGACCGCAGAACCTCTGTAACTCATTACAGAGCTTCGGTGGTCCTCACAATCAGACTTGAAGATATTTACAATATCTTGCTACTGTTACAGGACCTGTTCATCAACTTGCATGGTAGCATGCCCTGTCCGACTTCGACGTGTCAAACTCTGATTGGATTCAATAGGGCTTAGTACATAATAGACGTCTGCTGCATTAAATGCAATACAGCACGTATGACTGTTCATGCCACACTTGCAACTGTTCACGACATCCGTTCAACTATTCATCAGTACCTTCTGAATAGTAGCATATGCTTTATGGTCCCCTTTAGAGTAGTATATAAGGAAGACTCATGTTGAGTTCTTCCTTATCACATATAAATCGAACATCACAAGAACACAAAAGCTTATTCACCTTAAAAGTCATATCTGTTTTGAAGCTTTTCTTACTCACAGTTCTTAAACCTGTTCTTATTTTATATATTCAGTAAACTTTAAGATATAATATTCTGTTCACTGTTTATTTATATTTTGGTCTAAATCTATCAAACTTATCTATTAGTTCTTCAAATACGCTTCCGCATCAAACATTAACTTGAACTAATAGATCTGATAATCGTGTTTAAAGCAAAACGGGAACCAACAATTGGTATCAGAGCAAAGCTTGATTTTCAATATCAAGTGATCCTCGTTTTACAACTTTTATCTGATAGATTATTTTCTCTCTTCATCACCATATTTCTGGATATTAGTTGTACCCAGAAAAACTTTCAGATCTTCATACTCATAAATCCTCCATTAGATTATCCTTTTCTCAAAATGACAAATACCAATAACTTCTTTACTGCTGGCTCATTAACTAAACCTCCTACTCTTCTTAGAGATGAGTATCCTCAATGGAAAATAAGAATGGTTCATTTTTTTGAGGGTACTGAAAAAAATCTCAAACAATATCTTTATAATCTTCCTCCGGTTCCTATGATAACTATGCCACGTGTACCAGCTACTGATGAATCTCTTGAAATCCCTGAACATAAAAACCTAAACCAAAAGTAGACTGGTCAGATGAAGATAAGGCAGAAGATGAAGTTGCACAGAAAACGAAAAGAATATTAATCATGGCTATCCCCAACGAAATATTTCAATCTTTGGAAAGAATTAGAAAGACAACTGGAAGGGGGTGCTAAAACACAGAAGAACCGAAGAGCACAATACATAAACGAGTATCATGCCTTCAGAGCCTCTGCAACAGAATCTCTGCAACAGAATCTCTGCAAACAACATACGATCGGTGCAACAGAATCTCTGCAAATAACGTCATGTTTCTAAAGAGCCTGAACGATGAGTGGCTTCAGTTGTCTATGTCTTTACAAACAAATCAAGATCTAGACTCCTGGACACTCTCTGATCTCTATGGAACACTAGCCGCACAAGAGCCTCAAATAGCTCAAGCTAAAACACTAACCATTGTACCATACGCATTGGTTAGTAAATCAACAGAGGTTGCGGACAGACCAAGAAATGAGAGATCTACAGAGGAGAAAAAGAAGGAGAAAAAGAAGATGGTAATGATTGATAGCGAAGAAGACGAGCTGATAGAGGAAGAAATAACTCTTGCATCATTAGCTAAATCAATGGCTCTATTGACCAGAGAGTTTAGAAATAACCAAAGGAATTCTGGTAGAAGAGATGATGGAAGAAGAGAAGAATCAAGTAACCAACAGAGGTCAGACTACAGAAATGATGACCAACAGAGGTTGAGCGACAAAAGCTATAGAGGAAATGACCGACAGAGATCAGATGACAAGGTAGGCCACACACAAGAATGCTACAAATGTGGTAAGCCTGGTTATTACGTAAACGAATGCCGAACAGAGAAAGGTGGAGACCAACATAAGTCCGAAGATCGAACTGGAAACACCTCCCAAGGTTGTTTCAACTGCGGCAAGCCAGGTCATTTCGCAAAAGAATGCAGAAGTAGACAAAATCGCCCACAGAAGGACTCAACTTTTTACAAAAAGAAGGCTGAGTATTATGCGCAAAAATCCCTAATGGCGAACAGAGGGCATTCTGAGGCAAACAAGGAGGACTTTGAGTCAGACTCTACCTCTGACGATGAATTCCCCACCAATGCCATGTTCTGTGGCATGGCATATGTTGACTCCGGCACTAACACTGAGGTATCCATTTCAAACTCTACCTCAAGTATTAATACTGTAGATGATGATTTATTTAAACTTAACATTGAACTGAAAGAAGTAAATAAAAGCATTCAGAAAAGGCTAACCTTTAATGAGAGAGAAGTAAGGCTTCTCACTCAAGAAAAAGCCAAAATCTTTGAAGAAAAAGAAAAAATCGAAAAATATTGGAGCAAGAATGTAGATCCTTTAAAAAGGCAAATTTCTGATCTAACCTATGCTTTAAAAATCAAAACAAAAGAACTTTCAGTTTCAAGAAGTGAAACAACAGACATAAGAGCTCTCAAAGAATACTTTCAAAAAGAAAGAGAGGTACTTTGGCAAGATCTTTTAAGAAGAGAAGTTTTACTTAAAAACTATAAAGATGCACAGAAGGTGTATGAAAAGGTAAACTCTCAAATAGCAAGACGATGTATAGGGTACAGTGATATTACCTTAGGAGTTGAAAATAAACAACTAAAACCTCTGTCTTCTCTATTTGTTTTGGGAAAAACTAACAAACCAAACTTTCCAAACTTACTTTCTATAAGTAAAAGGGTTAAAATCTCTGCAGAACCTCACTTGAGGAAACATACAAAGATGATCAATGTATGGTTTGAAAACACAGATTCATCATCTTCAACCTCTGTCAATAGAGGAATCAAACCAAAGAAATATCTGAAAACACAAGATCAGATTGGTATCTTTAAGTTTGGTAAACCAGAGACTCAAACACAGGTCGCTTTTGTCTGCATGATAAACGATGAAAAGAAATTATCAGCAGAAGCTCCTGAGTTTAAACCCATCTTTTCAGAAGAAAAACTTGAAAATCTGTTGAAAAAGAAATTTTGGAAGTTTTGAAATCAAATGTTTTAGAAAATCTCAGTACATCATCTATAGATCAAATTCTCGCTGAAAAGATCTCATCAGATACCTCTGCCATCTATGAAAGTCATTCTACAGAGGAAGAAAGCTCGTACGATACTTGCTCAGAAAATCCAGCCTCTGTCGAAAGAGATGACTCAACCTCTGTATATGAGGACGATTCAACCTCTGACGACTCAGAGACTGATTCTAAATCAGGGATAGTTCACTATGACACAGAGGATGTTAAAATCTCTTCTGAAGTTCTTAACAGAACTATTTCTCCAAAAGAGAAAATCACAGAGATACCTATCTGCCCAGATTTTCTGAACATGTATTTAAAAGTCAAAACCTCTGCTGAACTTGATATATTAAAGAAGACCTCTGTAGATCCTAAAAGTTCAAAATTTTCAAAACCTTTAAGGAAGATTAAAGAGAATCCCACTTGGCAACAAAAGGGAAAATGGCCTGAAGCTAACAAATACTTTTCCTCTATGACAGTGAAGAAAGATGTTCACCACAGAAGAGAGTCACAGAAGGCAGGAACTAAACAAGACTTTTGCAAACAACATTCTAGTATTCATAGATCTTCTTGTAATAGGAAATATAATGTAAAGAAAGAATGTAATGCCTCTGTGGCTCAGTTCAATGAATTCAATGAAAAGTTCAAACGAATCACGTCTCATATTCAATACTGTCATTGTTTTGATCTTATGTTCAAATTGAATAAACACTTCTCAAGTCCAGATTGCTTACTCTCCACTAAAACTCCAAAGTCAAAACCTAGAGAGAAACAATCTGATCTTTCTACAAAGGATAAAATGTATTTCAAGAATGATAAGGCAAACTTGAAAAATTCTAACAATATTGGACCCATATAGATATGGGTACCTAAGTCTCTGAGATTGTCTTACAGAAGCAACATGTGCCAATTTGGTATCTTGACTCTGGATGCTCAAGGCACATGACTGGCGACAAAAGATTACTATCCACATACAAAGAAACACACGATGGTGGATCTGTAACTTTTGGAGACAACAAGAAGGGACACATCAAAGGCTATGGAGTCATACAGAAAGAAAATGTCTCTGTATACAAAGTTGCATATGTGAATGGCCTCAAACACAACCTACTAAGTGTAAGTCAACTCTGTGATACAGGATTCGATGTGTTATTCAAAAGAACTTTCTGCTCTCTACAAAGTGAAAACACAGGAATGGAACTTCTGCGAGCTGAAAGAAAAGGTGATCTATATCTAATGAACTTTACTTCAAAATCCAAGGACAAAGTTTGCCTAGTAGCCTGCAAAAGTGAAGAAGCTTGGTTATGGCACAACAGGTTCTGTCACTTAAACTTTCACACCTTGGATAAACTAGTAAAACTCGATCTAGTTAAAGGTCTGCCAAATGTTAAATTCAATAAGGATCACTTGTGTTCGGCCTGTGAAATGGGAAAACACAGAAGGGCTTCCCACAAAGGCAAAACAGATGTGTCTTGCACTAGGCCTCTGTACATGCTTCATGTCGACCTCTGCGGTCCCATTGCTATACAAAGCCTAGGTGGCAAGAAATACATACTTGTCCTAATTGATGAGTATTCACGTTTCACATGGGTTTAATTTATTAGAAAGAAATCAGATGTTCCAATTATATTGATAAATCTAATGAAAAGAATCCAAGTTCTTTATGACTGCAGAATACAGAAGTTAAGAAGTGACAATGGCACAGAATTTAAAAACCGTGTCATTGAAGCCTATCTTTCTACAGACGGAATATCACAGAACTTCTCTGCCGCTCGCACTCCACAACAGAACGGTGTAGTCGAAAGAAAGAATCGAACACTTGTGGAGGCCGCAAGAACTATGCTATCAGCATGCAGATTATCAATGAACTTTTGGGCAGAAGCAAATTCTACTGCGTGTTATACACAGAATCGTTCACCCATTGTGAAAAGATACCTCAAGACGCCTTACGAATTGCTTCACAAAAGGCGGCCAAACATCAAGTTTTTCCATGTATTCGGATGCAAATGATTTGTTTTAAACGACCGAGATTCGAGAGGAAAGTTTGAAGTAAAAGCTGATGAAGGCAAATTTATTGGATACTCTGCCACTTCCAAAGCCAACAGAACCTTCCTTACAAAGTCTCGCAATATTGTAGAAAGCATTAATGTTTCTTTTGATGATTCATTCCAAATGACTTCTGAGCAAATCAGTTCAGAACTGAGAATTAAAGGGAAATCCTCTGACATCTCAAGAACAAAAGAAGATTTGGATCTTCTATTTTTAGAGATGTTCCAAAATAACATTGATCCTTCTGTTGGAACCATCAGAGTTTCTGAAGAACCATCCTCTGTCGGAAAAAATCCTACAGGTATGACTCTAACTGGTCCAAATAATGCTTCATCTTCTTCTATAAATACTACAGAAGCAAATGCCGAAGAAGAAAATGCAGAAGATGAAACATCAAGAAAAACGACCACATAAGCTGCTGAAAAACAAACTCCACAATCCACAGAAGAACCAATTACAGAGGAAATCGAGGACCAAGACTATACGTCCTCAGAGGAACAAACTCCACCACCACTCATACCAATCATTCCACAAACGGTAGAATCAACTACCAAGGCACAAAGAACGACAGAGGCTACACAAGAAGAAACAGAAGAAGCATCTGAAGAAAGGTTCGATGACATTGATGATCATCTTCCACGCACAACTCAGTGGACAAAAAGCCATCCTCCAAGCCAAATAATCAGAGAACCTTCTGACTCAGTAAAAACCAGGTCTGCCACTGCTAATTTTTGTTTCTTTACTAACTTTATCAGTGTGATAGAACCAAAGAAGATTTCTGAAGCCCTAGATGACCCAAACTGGGTAGACGCCATGCAAGAAGAACTTCTGCAGTTTGAGCGTAACAAAGTATGGACTTTAGTACCTCTGCCACGAGGGAAACGGGCCATTGGGACTAAGTGGGTCTAAAGAAACAAGAAGGATGAAGATGGAGTGGTCATCAGAAACAAAGCACAATTGGTAGCCAAGGGTTATAGACAAGAAGAAGGCATAGACTACGATGAGACTTTTGCCCCTGTCGCACGGCTCGAAGCAATAAGAATATTCTTAGCCTTCGCAGCCCACAGAGGTTTTAAAGTCTATCAGATGGACGTAAAATCAGCTTTTCTCAACGGTGAAATCCAAGAAGAGGTTTACGTAAATCAGCCACCAGGGTTTGAAAGCTCAAAGTTTCCAAGGCATGTATAATACCTTGAAAAGGCTCTATACGGACTGAAACAGGCTCCAAGAGCATGGTACGAACGACTTTCTACCTTTCTTCTAGTCAATGGCTACAACAGAGGTACAACAGATACTACCTTATTCTATAAACATAAAAAAGGTGAGATAATGCTAGTACAAATCTATGTGGATGACATAATTTTCGGGTCTACTAATTCAGAAGAGTGTAAAAGTTTTGAAAAACTCAAGCAAACTGAGTTTGAAATGAGTATGATGGGAGAATTAACATTCTTCCTCGGACTTCAAGTCAAACAAACTTCAGAGGGAATTTTTATAAATCAAGCCAAATATGTCTCTGACATTCTGTCAAAATATAACCTCTCTGATACCTCTGCAATGAAAACTCCAATGGCCACTGGAAATAAGTTATTCTTAGATCCAAATGGTATCTCTGTAGAATGCACTCTCTACAGAGGCATGATTGGATCTCTGTTATACTTAACAGCGAGCAGACCTGACATCATGCATGCCACATGTCTTTGTGCACGTTATCATGCTAATCCTAAGAAATTACATTATGATGTTGTGAAGAGAATCTTTAGATACCTAAAGGGGACCAAAAATCTCGGTCTCTGGTATCCACAGAACTCTGGTTTCAGTCTTAAAGCTTATACAGATTCAGACTATGGAGGATGCATGCTCGACAGAAAGAGTACCTCTGGGAGTTGCCAATTCCTAGGTGGTAAACTAGTCAGTTGGACCTCCAAGAAGCAGAATTGTGTCTCAACATCCACTGCAGAAGCTGAATACGTTGCTGCTGCTAGCTGTTGTTCTCAGGTTCTATGGATGAAAACTCAGCTAAAAGACTACGGCCACATCCTATTCAAAATACCCATCTTCTGTGATTCCAAAAGTGCCATTGCTATCTCTGCCAATCCTGTGCAACACTCAAAAACCAAGCATATCGATATAAGGTACCATTTCTTGAAACATCATGTTGAATACGGTACAATTGAAATGCATTTCGTACCAACAGAATATCAACTCGCTGACTTATTCACCAAAGCACTAGACGAGAAAAGATTCAACTTCTTGGTGGGTAAGTTAGGAATGATAAACATGGTGTGACAATCCTCTGTAAGTATAACTTTATATTCTGTAAATATGTACAAATTTCCTTTATTTTTGCTTTAAATTAATTTATTTCTGTATGTAAGTTCTCAATCTTAAATAGTTCTTAAAATCACAGAGCTTCTGTAAGTCAACTCAGAACCTCTGACGACCCCTACAGAACCTCTGGAAAATATGACCTATGTTCTATGCAAAACTTATCATTCTTTGATCCAAGCATAGGTCAAGGGGGAGCGAAAGGAAATTACTTGATCTACAGAGGTGATTAGATCAAGGGGGAGCAAAAGGGGACCCTGAAATGATCTAAAGAGATAAAACTTTCAAGGGAAAGCCAAAGAAGAATGTTGATGACTCCATATCGACAGAAGTCAGACATCACTGCCGAGAAAAGAAGAACCAAAAGGTATGTCTCTCGCACAAAAGGTATTATAAAACAGTTTTCTAGGACAAGAATTGTCAAATATGTCCTAAATATACTGAGAATAACATTTCAAAAGCTCAAAAAGTTACACAAAATTCGAATTAGGAGAAATTTAAGGTCATAGAGCTTCTGCTAAGCTCAACAGAGGTTCTACAAGAAATATGCTCTGTAATCGCAAATTAACCCTCTGTCGATCTTTTGCAATGTTATCTCGGAAACCGAAAACACAAACCATGACCTTCTCGAACAAACCGTTCTTTCATAACAGTTTTCTCGGACACAAACTTTCAAATATGTCCGAAAAACATCTCTTAAACCAAATCAAAAATTGGATGATCAGAAAATTTAATAAAATTTTTGTTATAAGATTTTTTTCCCTCATAGAGCTTCTGCTGGCCCTCACAGAACTTCTGCAAGTTCCAACAGAGCCACAAAACCTCTGCGACCAAATTTCTTGACTAAAAATCCAATTTGATCCTCTCCAATATCTTTACAAACGTTTTGGTTAAAGAAGAACCCCACAGAAGTCATGATAACAATGAGATATATGAAAAAGGGATAAACATCAAAGATTTTCAAGATCACAGAGCCTCTGTAAACTACAGAAGCTCTGTCAATCTGTTACTTGGGCATCTCTGTAGTAATAACGGTTACTTTTACTGAGAGTGAATTACATGTGGCTAAGAATAACCCCACGCGCCTAGCATTAATGGGGTGCGCACGACGTCCTGTCATCCTCTGACATGGCCTACGTGTCCTATTTTTATTGGGCGTTCATGAAACGTTTTCTGTGGAAAGTTGAACCCGCCGTTCTAACTTGAGTACGGATTCCAAATTTTAATCCATTGCCATATATTTTACTCTTTCGAATTCTACCGTTTTACCCTCATATAAAAACCAAGCTTACCCTCTCATAAACCTTTTACAAACTCTCATTCTTCTCCGGCGACACCCTGCAAAAACCTGCAAGTTTCTTATTCTCAGTACCAAATGGCTTCATCTTCTGAAGCTATCTCCCCTGCACAATCTCCGGCGACCTCACCAGAACATTCACCGGCTCATTCTGAACATTCAGAAAACCCAACCCTGCCCAAAACACTGAACTAGAAGATTCTGGTGACTCAGCAGACTTTGCTCCGACAACACATCTGCAAAACTTCATAGCAAAGGATCACTTCGAAAAGGTACTACCAATCAAATCCAACAACTGCTATTTGGTCCCCTCACCCATTGCTTTCGGCAAAGCCCAGGCAATTCTTCTGAACATAATGGAAAATCACATCCTCTTCCCTCTACTCTCAAGAACCCCAAACAAAATACCAGTCAGATATCTGAACCAGTTTTGGCAAAGCTGCCGATTTGATAAAGACGATTCTATTATCAAAGGGTACATTTCAAGACCCGACAAATCTGAACATCTTAAAATCAAGTTCAACAGAACAATGTTCTCACTTGAGTTCAACCTACCCACAAGGGGTCTTCTTGGTTTGAAGAAATATGCATAGCAACCAATAGACGACGAGCTCTGTCGCTTCGTAGAAATGCTTGGGTACAACACACAACTACAGAAGAGAAATGACTTCCGCAGAGGAAGATTACCACCTCTGTGGAACACTTTGTTCTCTATTCTTAACAGATGCCTGACACGGAAGATAGACAGTATTGACCAGAGCTCACATCAGATATTAACCATCATGTATGGGGTTTACTATGATCTACCATTGGATTACGCGACCATAATGATGCAAGAGATCATCAACACCATCGATAGAAAGAACAACACCAGAAGGGTCAAAGAAAATGATCCTAAGTTTCTACCACCTCTGCAATTCCAACGAATACTGGGAGTCTTGTTCGAACCTCTGTTGCTGATACAGAAATGGCCAATGGAAGGGCCACTTCCCAAACAGTTCCCAATGAGCAAAAATACCCCCACTGATCATGTAGATGGTTACTCACACTGCAGACCTCTGTCAAAGAAACTCACACTGCAGACCTCATGTAGATGATTTCCATAAAACCCTTAAGAAAGAGTATATACGCGATCATAGAACTCCTAAACCGAGTCCTATGACACCCCCGCGTTTAGGTGTCCCCCTAGGAACAATGATTGCAGAACCTCTTTCCACTCAAGAGGAAAAAGATAACAAATTAGCAAAACACATGGCTATTCAACTTAGCTTCATAGCCAAACGTGCAGAGCTTATGGGAAAGAAGTCCTCTTCAAAAACCTCTACATCTACTCCAAAAGCAAAGAAGAGAAAAACTGCAGAAGGCACCTCTACAAGCGCTGCAAAAGATCAACCTTCACCTCCTCATGCCACAAAAATTGGCTCCTCTGTTCCTCCATCTTCCCCAAAACAGAGGAAGAAAAGAAAATCGAAAATCACAGAGGAAGGGGCACCAAAACCCAAGAGGAGGAAAACCAAAAAGAAGCATGGTAAATCACTTGAAAAGTTGGTTACCATTGCAGAAGAAGAAGAAATCGCAGAAGAAAGAACTGCAGAAGAAGATGCAGAAGAAAGGATGGCAACAAAAGAATATCAATCACCGTATCAATCTCTAGATAGATTTTCTCACCAAGGAGACCTGAACGACTTCCTACAGAACCCTGACATTGCCAACACCGTAAATACAGCAGTGTGGACGGCACAACCTCTCGACCACCACTCCCCAGAAGAACAATATTTCTCCATTTCTGGCATTGACACACATCTGCAAGAAGATGACACAACACCCAAATATCAACCAGCTAACACACCTATTATCCTATAGAACCCCTTCATTCAACAAGGATTGGACGTCCACAGAAAGAGTCCAAGCACAGATACAGAAGAAGAAATAGAGGAAATAGACATGTCAGAAGAAGCTATCAAAGAACGGAATCAAAAGAACGCAACAGAGTGGAATAGAGAAAAGGTTAAGGAAATCATAGAGAAAATGGGAGAAAAAGAAAAGGGAAAAGAAAAACATGCCGAAGTTGAAGAAGGCACAAATCCCTCACCCCCTCCCAGTGCAACCCACATATCTAACTCCGCAGGTCTAGCTGCAGAAGGAGTTATTGAAATAGAGCAGCACAGCTCGATCCAAACCAAACCCAACCAACCAGAAGTCACTCTTTCGACTTCTGCGCCCACAGAAACCGAGGAATCCATTCCTAGGGAGTCTCCTCAAAGAGACTCACCTATAGTTCGTGATCTATCGCCCCAGATCACAACAGAACACCCTACAGAGGAATTCTTTTCCTCTGCCACACACAAACAACTAGGGCCAACACTTCTTTCAGAGTGAAGTAGTGAGCACAACGACGAAGAGACTCTAGACAAGTCTCCGAGTCAATAGAAGGATAATCTAGTACCCACCTCTGAAGTGGATCTAGACAATGTCATTCACAGAACTTCTGTAGAGTCTGAAGCACTAGATGCTTCTGCTCAAGGATCAGATGGAAATCCTTCCACCCCCATCGTACAAACAATGGTGAACGAAGGTGTCCCAGGAACTGGGACTCACTCTGGAGACGAATGTGTTCCTCCAGAGGTTACACAAGGAACACAAGAATCAAGGGATGAGTTCCAAACCCTTGTCACCTCTGTGAACCAAACAATGAAAGAGTTGCAAAGCTCTTTCAAATCTTTTGCAGAGACAACATCGACGGCTATCCTGAAACTAAACACCAAAATGGACAATCTGTCCACAGAGGTGAAATCTGCCATCTCAGCGATGAAGTCTTCTGCCGAAACTACTGCCTAAGCAACAACCACTTCTGCCGCTCAAGAATTCGGAACAACTGCAACTTCTGCGTTCAAGGACTCTGTCAAAAACTTCCTTGAACAAATGAATACGCAATTCAACAGAGCAGAGGGCATTACTCCTGCAGATCTACAGAATGCCCTAAAACAAGTACAAGCAGAGGCAATGCGCAACACGACAATGATGCAGCCAAAAGACTACATGACCAGAGCACAACTAACAGAGCTAGGACAGAACGTCATAAACCAGGTCACAGAATTCATTGTCTCCTTCACAACAGCAAATGCCAACTTTGTCAAGGATTTCAGAAGAAGTGTTCGCAGAATGCGTTTTAAAACAGAGGCAGAGCTTGCGACACTACTTGGCCTCTGTGATGACGTCTGTGAAAAGTTGATAGCAACAGGAGCAGAATTACCGAAGAAAACCAAAGCTTCTTGCAGAGCAGAGGGTAGCTCTGATAAGAGTCAGGATGATTCTGATGATGACCATCCTGGTCCATCAGATAATCCTGAGGGAGAGAATACAAGGGAGAAAGCTACGAGCAGAGGAATACAAAATCCACCAATCGCAGCAGAACCAATCAGTCAAGCACCTCCAGAACAAACCCAAGATCAACAACAAACTCAACAGCCCACAGAGACAACACCCATCTCTGTGGAATCAAGTGTTGAAGAAACAAATATTCCAGAAGCTGATCAGCAACCCACAGAGGCAACAACCACCCCTGTGGTAATCATTTTGGAAGAAAGTCCTTCAACAAAATCAACAGTAAAACCCCCAACCATACCGAGAAGAAAGTCAATTGCCACCAAACCAAAATAAGCAACGACCTCTGCTTCTGATATTCTGAAAAAGATGCACAATACAATGACTGATCGAATGTCACAGAGAGAAAAAGAAAGGCATAGGTTCACACTAGCTTTCAAAATGGCAAGAAGATTCGACATACCTCAATCCACAGAAACCGAGCTTACAGAAGAAGCAACCAAAGAACCTCCTACAGAGGTTACAGAGCAAAGAAAGCCAACAGAACCAACGCCGAAAAAGTCCTCTAAAAAACAAGTGTCAAAACCTACAGAGGCAACCCCCATCAAGCCAACAGAAGCACCAACCTCCAAACCTACAGAAGAAACAGGTTCTGCACCTCCAAAAGCCAAAGATAAGTGCAAAGCAATACTGACAGAAGAGCCCAAGAAAAAGAAATCATTGCCCAAGCCTACAGAGAAATTGATGAAGAGCGCCTTTGATGCCTTCCAAACTCCAAAGCCTGAAGAAGAGGACTGGGCATATGGATTGAAGCCTCTGTCAGTCATTCTTCTAACTGGTAGAACTGCAGAAGTTGTTCAAAAGATGGAGAGTCTCAGAAGACAAATACCACAACCTAGTCCAACACATGAAGAGATGGAAGAAGTGGTATACAAATACCTCTATAAACAATCCTTTCAGACCAATCATCCTACAGATCATGTGACAGATCCAAGGATCAGAGAAGAATTTGAGAACATCTTCACAAGGACAAAGCCAAGAACCAAAGCAGATGTCTTCTCAATCCACAAGATCAAAAAGGTAATCTTCTGCAGGTTCTCCTTTACAAGAACCTATCCAAGGGTCAGGTACAATCTTTACAAAGTCAGAAGAGAGAACAATTCAGAAACCACCTTCGCTGATGCTGACCTAAGAAATATCAATCCTTATGATCTACCTGACCTTCTGCAATGGACAAAAGACAACTACAACACAGATCCAAACACCAGAGCCTATCAAGTGTTGAGAAAAGCGATGAGGGAAAAGCTTCTGCTCTACAGCATGATAGATTTCCAGCTGGGAAAGGATCTTGGTCTCAAACATCTAGATTTACGACCACCAGAGGATCGCTGCCCACCGGACGCCGTACCTAACTCAATCATCACAGAACCACGGTTTGGGTTAGTATTTCAAAACCCACAAGGCGAAGTTAAACAGTTTGTGTGCATGGACTGTCAGAAGTACGCAACTAGTACTCTGAACAAGTTCAGAACAAGCCTTGTAAAATACAGAGGTACAGAGAAAATGGATAGAGATGCTGCAGATACTTTCATCAGAGAGATTGATGCCACAATCCGCCTAAGAGAACTTTGCATCTGTTTCTACAAAGAGATCAGAAGAGTCGGAAGACACAACAGAAGCTACAACGATTTCAAAGATGCCAAAATCTGATTATCAGACCTCCAATCTCTACAAACCAAGTCAAAGTTTATCTTTCATTGTACTCAAATGTAAAATGCCTCTGCCATATTTCTAAATGAAAGAACTTTTGAGGTATTGTTTAACCTCTGTCTTATCTAACTTAGCCTAACTAAACTCAAGTTCAATTTTTTATTTTTCACTACTTAGGGGGAGATTGTTAGCTTCAATCTTCCTAATCAAAGAAGTATTTAGAAGTAGTGAAAAATAGGCTAAGTGAAGAAAGCCTCTTACAGAGGCTCTGCCGGACTTACCGAGAGATCAAGATCAAGAATCTACAGAAGCTAAAAGAGGCGCGCTACAGAAGCTCTGTCATACGCGCAAAGAAGATCAATAACTCGGAATCCGGGGAAGACTGCTCCACAGAGGACCAGACCTCAGAACCTATGTAACTCATTACAGAGCTTCTGTGGTCCTCACAATCAGACTTGAAGATATTTACAATATCTTGCTACTGTTACAGGACCTGTTCATCAACTTGCATGGTAGCATGCCCTGTCCAACGTCGACGTATCAAACTCTGATTGGATTCAATAGGGCTTAGTACATAATAGACGTCTGCTGCATTAAATGCAATACAGCACGTCTGACTGTTCATGCCACACTTGCAACTGTTCACGACATCCGTTCAACTATTCATCAGTACCTTCTGAATAGTAGCATATGCTTTATGGTCCCCTTTAGAGTAGTATATAAGGAAGACTCATGTTGAGTTCTTCCTTATCACATATAAATCGAACATCACAAGAACACAAAAGCTTATTCACCTTAAAAGTCATATCTGTTTTGAAGCTTTTCTTACTCACAGTTCTTAAACCTGTTCTTATTTTATATATTCAGTCAACTTTAAGATATAATATTATGTTCACTGTTTATTTATATTTTGGTCTAAATCTATCAAACTTATCTGTTAGTTCTTCAAATACGCTTCTGCATCAAACATTAACTTGAACTAATAGATCTGATAATCGTGTTTAAAGCAAAACGGGAACCAACAAGCTCAACAATGGTGGAAAAGTGGTGAATAAGATAATGATCTTAAAGCTATGAATCATTTGAAGCTTGATCCATCAATACCACCTTAGCATTCTTGGAGAAGAGGTCGAATTAGAGAGAGAGATGGAGGGAGATCTGATTTTGGTTTTGAAATAACGTATGAGAGAACTGATAAGGTCTTATAAGTAAAGTGGAATAAAAATCCTTCAGACGTCATGCGGACGTCCGCCTGGAAAGCCATGTGGACGTCCGACCGTGACCTGACCAGAACCCCAAAATCTCTTATTCTCCCGCTGAACCATGCGGACTTCCGGCTAGGCATGAACGTTCGGCCTCAGCCCTATGCGGACGTTCCCAAGCCTAAAACTTGAAATGGCGGAAAATGTGGGGTGTTACAACCTACCTCAAAGATATGATTAACCCAAAACTCATCATTGGTTGAGACAACCATTTCCAAATGAACTCACACCCTTATATATCCAAAATGCCTCATAACACGATAACATGCATTTTCCAAATGGTTAATAAAATCGTATACAAAAATGCATAAATCATCGAATAGACTCCATATGTACAATAAATCACCAAAAGAACCCATTTATGAGATTTACTCGTCAAAAAATCCAATAACCCAAATATAGGCATTTCATGAGGTTTAACAACCGAAATTTAGAAAATATGAAAACTTTTTCAAATACTCAACACATTTATAATTATCAAGTAAACACATTTTTACTTCAAAATACACATTAGGGCATGTACATAGTTTTCACAAAGCAACTTGAACTCACCTTGCCATTCAAAAAAAAAAACTTGAACTCACCTTGCTAAGTTTAGGCTAAATCTAGATTTTTACCCCAAATTTGAGTTTCTTGGTGAAAACTTGAATTCACAAGCAACACCTTCTAAATTTTATATCCAACACTTCCAAAGTGATTCATTCACCTCCAAAGATCCAAAACCTAAGACAAAATGGAAAGAAGAGAAGAAAAATGAAGAACACATCAAACTGTTGGTCCCGAAGGCCTATACAAGTTTGTAGAAGGGGGGGGGGGGGGGGGTTGAATACAAACACACAGATTTTACTTTTCTAAATTGTTTATTGATAAATCATTAACAATTTACAGCTTGTTGCGGAAACAAGATTAAGGATAAACATAAATCTAAACAAGTTGGAACATTAAGGTTTCTTGCACTAAGAGAGATAAGGAAATTACTAATAATGACCTATCTTGAGATAAGAGATTGAACTTGTCCAGAGTTAGCAAGTTACTTCAAATGAAGTGGGTTCATCTCTTTATATACTGCATGCATTTAATGCAAGTCAGTATACACTTTACACGTGTCATCAGCTGGTTGGTTGCATGTCATTGACCTTTGTTGACAACCTTAGTAGCCGCATGGATGAGAAGTGTAGTATCAGAGTGGTTGTACGATTTCAGACAGTCGGAGGTTCTTTTCTGACATTTCGTACAGAGTCGTGCAAGGGAGGGTTAAGACAAAAGTACTTTGTACGGAGGACTTCATGATCAACTTTCGTTGATTCAGCGATTATCATTTTCTATTCAGCGAATGATAAAGTTCAGCGATAGCTGAAGTCTTGTACGTGATACTTCATGTTGAGTGGACAAATCTGAGTCTTCGCTGATCCGCATCAGTTCATTAGGAGACTTGTCGCTGGTTCTTGAGCTTGATCTTCGACTTCAGCGTAGAACCTTTGTTGACGTGAAACTTGTCTTCAGGGATCATAAGTAAACAACTAACTTATCAGCGATCATCATAATGACTGAACAGACTCAGAGCATTAATGATGAACAGTGTTCGCTGAATGTTTAATTTAAAGAGGGAGAGTTTCTATCAGCGGTACTGTAAGATCTTAGTACTTATCAGCGATAGTGAAACTCTGATACATATTGTTTACTTACAATTTTCACTAAGTATATAAGAGAGGGTCATTATCAAATCACTGAGGGTTTGGATCAACAATCTCCCCCTATTTGATTATGACATAGCAACAAAGAAAATTTCTATTTAATGAAAACATAAGGATAAAAAGAACTCATAAAATATTTGTCCCTTTTACTGTTTGCTGAAATCTTTCTTTAAAACTTTGAATCTGGTTACAAAGAGAAATGGAAAGATTATAAGTACAAGCGAAATAAATTACAAGTACAGAAGAATAACTGATACAATAGAGAAAAGGCGATCATATCAGCTTATAAAGGTTCTTCCTTAATGAGAAGTTCATCAAGGGTCTTTGATGTGGGAATCATCCAGTCAGGGACATCTTCTCCTTGATTCTTTTTCTTCAGAGCTGCTTCAAAAATCAAGGGCTTCAGGTGTCTATCTTTGATGTCGCGTCTGACTTCACACCAGTACACGAGATCTCTGAGTTGTTCGATGGGAGCGATGTCTAGCTCAGAGATACATTGAAAGTGATGATTTCCATAGTAGTCTAAAAAGAATATACCATAGGGATCACTTACAACTGTGCCAGGAATGAAAGTTTCTCCAGGTGGTAGGGAGGTGTCAAGCATTGAGAGATCGGCATCAGGGCCAAGAACTTCAGCACGAGAGAAACCAATGCCCGTTTCATTCCGAATAGGAGGACCTGAATCATAGACTTTCTTTTTCTTATCAGAGACTTTTCTTGGTTGAGGAAGAGTAGGAGGAATATCCACATCTGATTAAAGCAGGTCGATCTGTTTGTTTAAGATCTACTCGACATGGCTTTTGAACTTTGAGCGCGATCCCTGAATGGCTAACTTTGTTTCTAACCATTCAGAGAGACCAAACTTTTCTAAGGTAGCAGCATAGAAAGTTTCCTTGGTTTTGTCATCTCTGTAGACATCCACTTCAACAACAGGAACTCCAGCGTACAGTCTTCCTCTGATGTTTGCCTTGATGATTTTGGATGGTCTAGATCGATAGGTCAGAATTTGTTTAGCCCATTCCAAAGTCGTATCAGAGACCTTAGTCTTTTCTCTAACGATCTCTTGAGCATCATTGGTAGACTCAGCAGCGTTGGTAGGTTCTCTGTCTTCTTGGCCAGAGAGACCTATACAAACTTCAATCTTTGCTATTCTGTCTTCAAGGCCAGAAATAGCAGGATTGATCTTCTTCAGCTCAGTGCGATCCGCCGCTGTGAAGTTGTCAGATGCAGGGACGGGGGGAGGAATGGGTAGACTCAGCAGCGTTGGTAGGTTCTCTGTCTTCTTGGCCAAAGAGACCTATACAAACTTCAATCTTTGCTATTCTGTCTTCAAGGCCAGAAATAGCAGGATTGATCTTCTTCAGCTCAGTGCGATCCGCCGCTGTGAAGTTGTCAGATGCAGGGACGGGGGCAGGTGTAGGAGCTGGAGTATTCGCTTTGTGTAGCAGCTGCTCGATCATCGTTTTCATCGAACCAACATCGGTCTTAACAGAGCCTAAGTCATTCTTCATAGTAGACATATCCCCCTCTAGATGTCCAACCGATGTCTTCAGCGATGTGACCTCGCTGGACATGGATGAAACTGAGTTTTTGAGAGAGGTGTAGTCTGTGTAGATATAAGCGAGCACCTTGGCGAAGTCGCTGAGAGTTTTATCAACTTGCTTCATGTCATATGTGGAAGCCTTCTTCTCCACCACCGTTATCAGCTTTGTAAGATTCTCTCCAGTGTTTGTTACAGCTGTAGAGTTATTTGAAAGAGTAGTGGTGAGACCTGTCAGCTTTGTCTCCACGGACTTCAGAGAGGTGTTGATATCTCCCAAATTAGGACCTGTAACATATAAAAACTTGTGAACATAGGAAAGCTCAGAAGTTTGGGGTTTAGTCACAGTGTTTATGGCTTGGTGTGTACCTGCAGGAGGATTGGTGAATTCATCAAAATCACGGGTTCCTGAGTAAAGTTCCATGTCATCTTCAAAAGTGCCCATGGATTGTCCTGCAGGTCCTGTCTTCATCATTCCTGGAGAATCAGCTTTAGGTTCCGTAGAAATGATGGCAGCTCCAGCGAGATCTGGAGTAGAGACCAAATGAGTAGAGGTAGGAGCGAAGGATAAGAATGGGGGTTGGGTTCTGAGTTCAGCATTGGATTCGATGACAATCACTTCATCAGTCTTTTGAGAGACTGAAGGAGGTTGGGTAGGTTCCAAGTTTGTAACCTCAGCGTTTAGAGACGCTGAAGTTGGGATTGAAGGGGTGGCTTGTTCAGGTGTGGCAGAGCGTACCACTGAACGTTCCTTCAGCTCTGTAGAAAGAGCTGAGGAGTCTTCAGCATGAAGTTGCTAGGGTTGCTCCTTTGTTTTCTTGATCCTTTTAGAGCCAAGTGGGGTTGATGAATGTTTCCTTTTAAGAGGCATAGATGTAGCAGCTGGGGTATCAGCGGTGGGTTTGTCCGCTGAAGGAGCTGCAGAAGTAGAAGAAGGAGTAGGGTTAAGAAGAGTCAAGAGTGTAGAAAGACGTACCTCATTCACCATCGGTTTGAAGTCGAGTATCTTTGGGCCGACCTGAGAGAGTTTCAGGTCACCTTCAGTTGGGTAGCTCTCCTTCAGGCCATATTGGAAGATGGCGCTGATGAATCGGGGGTAGGGAAACCATGGAGGTCTGTCAGCAACGGTGTCCACTCTTAAAACTAGGTCATCATAGATAATCGATGCCCAGTCTATGTTGAGACCTTTCAGCAGTGCATATCCCATTGCTTGCTGAGGTTTAGCGGCTTGGTCAGAGGAGCCGCTCTTTGCAGTCATGCAGCTGATTAGATGAGCGAAGATGAAATTCATCTCGCTGGGCATTTTCGATTTCTTGATAATCGTCATCTTCTTCTCGGCCTTCATGTCTCTGCCGATTTCCCATATATAGCCCATTGCATCGAAAAATGCAAAGATGGCTTCCCTGTCTGAGTTTTTCTTGGGGTCAGGGAGGGGAACGAACGGTTTTTCCTTGGTAGCTATTGGAAGGCTGACAGCTTTGCGAATAATGGCAGGGGTGATCTTCATCGTGCCATATTCGATGTCGTATAGGATGCAATCGATTGTTTTGGAGGGGTCTTTGGCTGAAGGAAGTTGAGAGTGTCTGGCTGAGTACCAGAATTGTGAGAGCAAAAGCTGATGTGCATGAGGTGTTATGGTCAGGGCTGTGGAGATGCAGCAATTCTTTAGGAAATTCACAGCATCATCTAGATGTGTGACTTGTCTTCGAGGAGGAAACTCGAAAAGCGCATAGAGGTTGTTCACCTTAGTCCAATCCAGTTTGTCAAGGGCAAACTAGACTTGAGGAGCCTTGAGGATGTCCACTTCCTCAGAATCAGCGGAGATGTTCTCAGCGGTAGCAGGAATGTCAGACGAGGCCATTTCTCTGTATTATCAGTTCAACCAAAGATGGTAACGAATAAGAATAATCTTAATGTGGAAAGAATTTCCATTAAGATGGTTCAAATTTTATCCATTTCATTTAGACACAAATGTCTTAATGAAGATTAGGGTTTTTCTTGATTTTAAGAAATGAAATATAAAACCCATTTATTCTTGTTATCCAGTTTTCTATGAAGAAATAGATTCTGGAAAAACGAATGTGTGAAGAACAAGTTTAAGATTTTTGCATTTAAACTTGAAGAACAACCATGAAATGATTGTGTTCATAAAACCATGAAAGAAAATGATTTCATTTTTAAGAAGTTCTTTTGTTTGATCTTGTTAAACAAAGAGTAGATCAGAAACAAGTTATTTGCATTCGGGAAATAATAAGAACATATTAACCTTGATGTTTGATGAAGAAGGTGATGAACAGTTCTTGAAGTTTTTGAAAGCACAAATGCAACAGTGAATTCTTTCTTGCGGAGGAAGATTGATTGCGTAAAAGAAAAATATAAACAAAGAATTTGTTTATATAGAGATTTTTAGAAAGAGAAAATCTTGAGCGGGAAAAGATTTTCATCATGACACGGACACGTGTTTGCATTTGATTGGTGAGTAAACGAAACGTGCAAACGTGTGTCAGAAAGAAGAACGTGTCGGGGTTTATCCGTTGCAATAAAGTCACAACTGTCCTTTCATATTCTTGGTTGTCTCTGAGGTTTTGAAAAACTCAGGGATACTTTTGAAAACATGAAGCACTGAATAGAAATATCAGTGAAGGTTTTAAGAAATTTCAAAATATCGCTGTTAAGGAAGAGATATTCAGCGATGCATTCTGTTTTGAAATCTTGCATTTTCATGCGTTTGTCAGAGAGAGAAAAACAAACCTTGATATCAGTGAATCAAGTTTATTCAGAGAGAAGATGATAGAATGGGTTATACAAGTTGATTTTATCCTATCGCTGATCAATGTGAACCGCTGAAGATTTCATCCTTCAAAGTTCAGCATTCCAAGCTTGCTGATGAGAAAGTTGAATCTTGTCTCATCAAGAGGTTTGGTAAATAAATCAGCTAACTGTTAATCAGTTTGGATAAAATGAAGTTCTATATCACCATTCATCACATGATCTCTGATAAAATGATATCTGATTTCTATATGTTTGGTCTTTGAATGTAGTACTGGATTGTTTGCTACAGCGATGGCACTTGTGCAGTCGCAATAGATTGGAATTTTGGAGAGCTAGATCATAGTCTAGTAGCTGATTTCTCATCCACAAGACTTGAGAGCAACAGCTTCCAGCAGCTACATATTCAGCTTCAGTTGTGGAAGTGGACACTAAGTTTTGCTTTTTACTTGTCCAACTTACCAGCTTTCCACCCAGGAGCTGACATCCTCCTGTGGTGCTTTTCCTATCCAATTTGCAACCTCTAAAATCACTATCTGAATAGGTGGTTAGATCGAATCCTGAATCTTTGGGATACCAAAGACCTAGATTCGCTGTACCCTTAAGATATCGAAAAATTCGCTTTACAGCTTTCATATGAGATATCTTAGGTTCAGCTTGATATCGTGCACACAAGCATGTTGCAAACATAATATTGGGTCGGCTAGCTGTAACATACAATAGTGAGCCGATCATCCCACGGTACAGCGTGACATTGACAGGAACACCCTTAGTGTCCTTATAAAGTGTCAGCGGTGGTGCCATAGGGGTTTTAATAGCTGACCTTTCAGTTAAGTAGAATTTCTTCAGCATATCTTTAACATACTTTCCCTGATTAATAAAAGTTCCTTTTTCAGTTTGCTTAATCTGAAGACCAAGGAAATATGTTAGTTCACCCAACATGCTTATTTTATACTCATCTTTCATTCTATCAGCGAAACGAGTACAAAGCTCAGGGTTAGTAGAACCAAATATAATGTCATCAACATATATTTGAACTAGAATGATATGACCTTTCACTTTTCTAAAAAATAGAGTTTTGTCAATCTTACCTCGCTCAAATTTTTCAATATGGAGATAAGTGGAAAGAGTGTCATACCATGCACGTGGAGCTTGCTTCAAGCCATAAAGTGCCTTATCCAGTTTATAAACATAACCTGGACGCTTAGAATCTGAGAATCCTGGAGGTTGTTCCACATACACTTCTTCATTCAGCTTTCCATTTAGAAACGCTGACTTAACATCCATCTGATGTACTTTGAAGTTTTTGTGTACAGCATATGCTAAGAATAGACGAATAGATTCAAGTCTTGCTACTGGAGCAAATGTTTCGTCATAATCTATACCTTCCTCTTGTTTGTATCCCTGAGCAACAAGTCGACCTTTGTTGCGGGTTACAGTACCATGTTCGTCCAACTTATTTCGATAGACCCATTTAGTGCCTATCACTGTTTTATCAGTTGGTCTCTAAACAAGTTTCCAAACTTTGTTTCTTTCGAATTCAGTCAGTTCTTCTTGCATGGCGCTGACCCAGTTTGGATCTTTGAGGGCATCATCTACTTTCTTTGGTTCAGTTAGTGAAATAAAATTTACAAATAAACAAATATTACCTGCACTTCATCGAGTCTGAATCCAAGCGTTTGGATCACCAAGAATTTGATCAATTGGGTGATTTATAGTCCATTGCTGAGCCGGAGCGTGAGACGCTGACTCAACTTGAACTGGAGGAGCTGAAGATGAAGCTTCAGCGACGTCGGGAGTATCAGCCAAGAGAGGAATGGATGCAGTTGTCATTATATTCACTGATTGCTGAGAAGTAGATGGAATGTCTGAGGCATTTGGTTCAGCGTTAGGTATAGTGTTTATAGGAACAACTAAGACCCAAGAAGTTTCAGCTTCACTATTCTGCATATTTCGAATGATAGGAGGACTATCATCTTCTACTGGATGAGCATGAGAAGTGGGGATATCTTCTGAATCACCAAGATGAGAAAACATCCATTGATTCAGTTCTTCAGTATCAGCGGACGGTTTAGAGTTCGCTGAACGGGATTCGTCAAACGTGACGTGAATAGTTTCTTCTACAGTTTGCCTTCTACGATTGAAGACTCTGGAGGCTTTGGAAACTGAGGAGTATCCAAGAAAGATTCCATCATCAGCCTTAGGATCAAACTTTCCAAGAACATCTCTGTTGTTCAGTATGAAACACTGACATCCAAAGATGTGAAGAAAGTTGATTGAAGGCTTTCTCCCATGAAAGAGTTCATAGGCTGTTTTATTTAATCTTTTGACTATCAGCGACCTGTTTTGCGTAAAACAAGTAGTGTTGACAGCCTCTGCCCAAAACTGAGTAGGCAGGTGAGAATCGCTGAGCATTGAACGTGCAGCTTCAATAATTGTTCTATTTCTTCTTTCAGCGACTCCATTTTGTTGCGGTGTTCTCACTGAAAAAAAGTTGTGAGAAATACCCTTACTCTCAAGGAAGGAATCAAGAGGACTGTTTTTGAATTCAGTTCCATGATCACTCCTTATTGATCGAACGGTCAGATTGTTCAGGGTTTCCATCTTCCGAACAAAGGTGATGAGTTCTTCAGGGGTGTCACTCTTAGAACGGAGAAACATTACCCAAGTGAAGCGAGAGAATTCATCAACTATGACCAGCGTATATTTCTTTCCAGCGATGGATTGTTTGTTAACAGGGCCAAACAAATCCATGTGGAGTAGTTGTAGAGGAGATGACACTGAAGAAACTTGCTTTGACTTAAAGCTTGCTTTGGTCTGCTTCCCTTTTTCACACGTTGAACATAAAGACTCTTTGGCATATGAATGCTGAGGTAGACCAGTGATTAACTCTTTTGATGAAAGAGTGTTCAGTGTCTTGAAATTTAGATGAGATAGCCTCTTATGCCATAGCCAGTTGACATCAGATGAGGCCTTTGAGAAGAAACAGGAGTTCTCAGTGGTTGTTGAGTCCATGTTTATTACATCAACATTTTCCAAACGATAACCGCTGAGAGCTATCTTCTCTTTTTTGTCAGCGACAAAGCAGGATTCCTTAGTAAAGATTACTTTGTTATCCATGTCGCAAAGCTGACTGATGCTTAGAAGATTATGCTTCAGCCCTTCAACATATGCGACTCTTCTGAAGGAGGTTGTACCATTTGAAAGTACACCATACCCTCGGGTATGTCCTTTTCCATTTCCACCGAAAGTCACAGAGGGACCCTTCTCTTCCTTGTATTCAGCGAGCAGGCTTTTCTTTCCAGTCATGTGTCTAGAGCATCCGCTATCGAGATACCAGATACCCTTCTTAACCTGCAATACAAAGGAATATTAGTTTTTCTTGGGTACCCACTTCACCATGTATACACGTTTGTCAGTGGAAGTAGTTGGAATGGAAGATTCAGCAGTCTTCGCAGCATTTGAAGGTTCAACTTTGTCTTTCTTCACTTTGGTTAATTTCTTAACCTCAGTGGTAGGATTAACCTTGACCTGATTTGCACCAGGGTTGGTCTTCTTTGCCATGGGGGCAATCTTCACCTTAGCTATCTTTTTAGCTTTGGTGGCTGTGGGGCACTTACTAGCAATATGATCGGTAAGTCCACAGTGATAACATTTCCTATAACTAAAAGTAGTTCTAGGACCATTTGAATGCTAATCTTTTAATTTTGAATTAGAAGTGCCAGCACCAAGTAAACTATTGGCTTTAGAAATGGGACGAACATTTAGTTCTTCAGATTTCTTACCAAGGACATCCAATCTGAGTCTAGGAGTAGATCGCTGAATAGATCCAGAGATCTGCTTCCTTGATCCAGAGGGATGAGCCACTGAAGCTTTAGAAGCATTCAGCTTTGGTACTAAGGTACCCTTCTGAGGATTCTGGTAAATAACAATTCCTTTACCTTTGTCTTTAGAGACATAGGTAGGTTTTGAATAAACCATTTTCTCCTTGCCTTTTGAGGAGGTAGGAGTTTCCTCAGGGATTGGTGTAATGGACGAGGAGCACTGAGAAGATGAAGTATCAGCGACTCAGGATACGAACGTTCCAAATTTAAGCATTGAACGCTCAGTGGTTGGTTTTGGAGTATCATATTTGTAACCCAAACCACGTTTATCACTCAGGGGAATCTGAGACTTTATTATCTCAGTGATCTTTGTTGAAGAATTACACCATCCTTCAACAGTAGCTTTTTCAGCTTTTAATGCAGCGATAGCTTCTGCTCGTTCGATTTTGACTAGCTGATTTAAATATACTTGATCTTTAAAATCTTCTTCAATTTTAGAAAGCTTTTCTATTTGAAGGTGGCAGTTTTTAAGCTTTTCAGCGAGATCAAGGTTTTGGTTTTCAACCACAGTTTTGCCGTTCATGGCTTCGTATAAACTTCTAGTCAAGAGATCGATCTTACGGAGACTATCAGCTTCATCAATATTTGCAATATTGGTAAAGAAAGAAGGTGATACCTGAATAGCAGATGTTGAAGTGGAGGGAATGTCTGAACCTTCTTCCTCTTCTTCAATCTTGGCCATAAGACATAGATTTGCTTCATCATCTTCAGAGTCAGATGATGATGCTTCTTCATCAGAAGCAGCCCAATCATAGTCAGCCATCATGCCTTTATTCTTCTTCTTAAAGCTTTTCAGCTTAGCATATTTTTCTTTCAGCTTTGAATATTTGTTATCTTTATTCCTTGGAACAAAGGGTTTCTTTGTAAAAGCTGAGGGTCTAGACACTTTCTTAGACCTGCACTCGTTAGCGAAATGTCCTATCTTTTCGCAGTTAAAACAAGTAGCAGTAGCCTTATCAACAAAAGTTGATGATCTAGGCTTGTTAGTTATGGAAAGAGGTTTGTTCTTTCTAAACATTTTCTTTTTGGCAAATCTCCTGAACTTCTTAGTTAGGAGAGCCAAAGATTCATCATTATCTGAATAATCAGAATCTGATGACCTTTCAGAGTTACTTTCTAACTCAGTGATAGTGACCGAGGGTCGCTGAGTAGAAGGTTCCTCTGAGATTAAAGCAACAGGGGTGCTTTTGGAATCTTTTACAAGATTCTTCTTAAGATGGCTCGATTGCTCATGATTCAGCAACGTGCCATATAAGGTTGAAAGGGTCATTGATTTTAGATCCTTTGATAGCTTGAGACACATAGAATAATTGTCCCAGCTTTTAGGTAAACATTCTAGAAACTTTGTCAGCACTTCAAAGTTAGAATATTCCTTACCAACAGTTTTCAGATCTATAATTAAACAATTAAAACGTTCGTGAACTTCAGAGAGAGATTCATTCTTACCAGAAATGAAGCTTTCGTATTGTCTTACCAGGTTGATCTTTCTTGAGTCTTGGACTTCAGACGTTCCTTCATACTGAACACATGTTGTGTCCCACATGGCTTTTGATGTTTTCAGATTCATGACGGAATGGTAGACTTCGTCAGGAAGGGCTATGGATAGTATGGATCTGGCTTTTGTATCTATAGCCACTTTCTTCTTATCTTCGTCGGTCCACTGAAAGATTTCCTTAGGGACCAATCTTTCTGGAATAGCAGGTCTATTCTCAGCGGCTAGAACTGCAGCATCAATTCTTACAGGGATGAATGGACCATTCTCTAGATAGTAAGGCATAGTAGGGTCTACACCTTCTAAGAAGAGTGTCATCCTATTTTTCCATAAGTTGAAGTTATCTTTGGAAAATCTAGGGGGTTTAGCAAGAGAGCCATTGTCTATATAATTTGTGTTTGTGTTGGTGGCCATTTTCAGATAATAGCAAGGACGAGAAATATCTTAGATTAGATCTTGTTTATGAGATTAAACAAATCTGCTCTGATACCACTTGTTGGTCCCGAAGGCCTATACAAGTTTGTAGAAGGGGGGGGGGGGGTTGAATACAAACACACAGATTTTACTTTTCTAAATTGTTTATTGATAAATCATTAACAATTTACAGCTTGTTGCGGAAACAAGATTAAGGATAAACCTAAATCTAAACAAGTTGGAACACTAAGGTTTCTTGCACTAAGAGAGATAAGGAAATTACTAATAATAACCTATCTTGAGATAAGAGATTGAACTTGTCCAGAGTTAGCAAGTTACTTCAAATGAAGTGGGTTCATCTCTTTATATACTGCATGTATTTAATGCAAGTCAGTATACACTTTACACGTGTCATCAGGTGGTTGGTTGCATGTCATTGACCTTTGTTGACAACCTTAGTAGCCGCATGGAAGAGCAGTGTAGTATCAGAGTGGTTGTACGATTTCAGACAGTCGGAGGTTCTTTTCTGACATTTCGTACGGAGTCGTGCAAGGGAAGGTTAAGACAAAAGTACTTTGTACGGAGGACTTCATGATCAGGTTTCGTTGATTCAGCGATTATCATTTTCTATTCAGCGAATGATAAAGTTCAGCGATAGCTGAAGTATTGTACTTGAGTGGACAAATCTGAGTCTTCGCTGATCCGCATCAGTTCATTAGGAGACTTGTCTCTGGTTCTTGAGCTTGATCTTCGACTTCAGCGTAGAACCTTTGTTGACGTGAAACTTGTCTTCAGGGATCATAAGTAAACAACTAACTTATCATTGATCATCATAATAACTGAACAGACTCAGAGCATTAATGATGAACAGTGTTCGCTGAATGTTTAATTTAAAGAGCGAGAGTTTCTATCAGCGGTACTGTAAGATCTTAGTACTTATCAGCGATAGTGAAACTCTGATACATATTGTTTACTTTCAATTTTCACTAAGTATATAAGAGAGGGTTTGGATCAACACAAACATTAGCTTAAAATCGAGAGAGATGTGGAGCTTACCATCACAAAATACTCTTAGATCTTCTAATAAACCTAAATACTCATAACCTATCCTTGAAGATCTGTCAAAAACAAAACCATAGCAAAAAGAATCGTCAAAATTGGAGTTGAGATGAGAGAGATATGACCAAATGAAGAAAGAGGCTCAAAATCAGATTTTATGCATTGCACCCCGCTTGCGATAGTGACATGCAAAAGTGACGGATTCACTTTCGTTGTCACTTTCGCCATGTTGTACCGTGGGATCTTTTTTCTCTGTGACAGTGACATGCTAATGTGTTAGTGTCACTTTCGCATGACACTTTCGCCCATAAGGTATCGAGAGCCCTTTTCGCGTATTTTCTCGACCATTTTTCTCGGACTTTCACTAACCGTTTTCTCGGTACATTGGATGTTATTATGCCAATTCTCATGCCATTATCATAACTATTGGTCCTGAAGGGTTATACAAGTATTATGTTTGTAGAAGGGGGGGGGGGAGGTGAATACAAACACAAGATTTTTGTCTTTCTAAATTGTTTTATTGATAAATCAAACAATTTACAGCTTGTTGCGGAATAAGACTAAGTACAAGACCTAATCTAAACAACCTATGAGAATCACACAAATTTCTTGCACTATGAAATAGAGAGAAAAGAAGTTAGAAAATTAAGGATAATTTTCTAATGCACTAAGTAGGTTCAGGGATGACCACCTTCGAAAAGAAGGTGCATTCCTCCTATTTATACTACATGCATTTAATGCATGTCAAGAGGACATTACACGTGTCAACATTTGGTTGGATGCATGTTTCTGACTTTTGCAAACATGCTTTGGGTCGCATGCTGAACAGTGTAGTGGCGGAGTGGTTTGTACGATCTTGGACAAAGTGATAAATCCCAATTCTCTAGCAATAAGATATGAATGTAGTGAGAGAGAATCTAGAGAGCAAATATGTCATCCATGTATTGAGCTCAAAGGATTACAAAAGGTTTCTAAAAGATTACAAAAGCTTTCTAAAGTGTTTTGAAGTGTTACTAACAAATGGTCTAGACAAGCCTATTTATACCCATAACATACAATGTATAAAGGCATTCACAATACTGTATAGACTCATACAGTACATTGACTTTACAGTAAATCTTGAATACAATAATGCTCTAACAATCTCCCCCTTTGGATTCAAGATTTAAAAAAATATGACAGCAGTCTTCAGCTCTTTGTAAAGTCAATCTTCTCAAACAGACACTCTATCAAACCATCTTCAAATAGCTTTATCTCCACTAGTTCACGGCGAACTATATGCTTTGACACTCTTTAAGAACTCAGCTTTGAAGAATCTTCAGACAAACATGAAAAGTCATTGTCTTTTTCTTTGAAAAGTCAATCTTCTTCAATAAAATCTTCAACAGATTGTCTTCAAGTCTTGAACATGAAATTCCGATCTTTGTATAAAACCATCAATTCGGAACAAGATGAATCAGAAACGATTAGAGTTTGGATCAGAAATATGTGAAACCATCCACATTGTTGAACTTTTAGGTGTAAGCGCATTCCGAAAACCACTCAGAACTAAGATAACCAAATTCAGCAACATTTGGACTTCACATGATCCTTCTCCCCAATCTTCAGTCTTTGTTCACGAATCTTTGACTTGAAATATCTTTGATTTGAAAATTCTTTGACATGAAATTGAAATTAAACTTTTCTCCCCCTTTTTCGATGATGGTGAGCATCGAAAACCATTTTCAATTTCAGTTGTGTCT
Organism: Saussurea involucrata; assembly: GCA_033807775.1. Lineage (NCBI taxonomy): Eukaryota > Viridiplantae > Streptophyta > Magnoliopsida > Asterales > Asteraceae > Saussurea > Saussurea involucrata. The sequence continues at coordinate 66,933,276 of CM066325.1, forward strand.
TTGAGTATTGCTAACAATCTCCTCCTTACAGAATAACCTTGCTCCCCCTCAAAATAAGAATTCTGGAGCAATTTATTTTCTCCCCCTGAAAGTATGCATATATTTCAATAACGTACAGTATTTGAAATTGTAGCACAAATTTTAAAACAAATTTACACAAGGAAAAAAACATTCATTGAATTTTATTTTATAACTACAAACATTTGATCATTTGAAAACTTTATAAAAGAAATTCAACTTAATGAAATTTAACAGATTTTTCAATCAAATGAAATCAAATGCATGTGTTTGGATTCAAGAACAAGTCATCATTGTATATCAAGTTAAAAAATGTTCAGTTTCAACCCCTTTATTAAATATATTTGGTGTGCTAGCATGGGAAATATGATTAGCTTCAAGAATATGCAATTCTAAAACATATAAGAATATTTTGCTCTACTCACACTATTTGTCCAAAATCAGAATTTTCACAAATTTACGGGTTTATCGCGACTTTGTATTTTCCCAAGTTTCAAGAGATGTGTGCTCATTGGCATCTTTTCTTTTGTGCTCATTGGCATCTTTTGATTTGTGCACATTGGCATCTTTTGATTTTGTGCTCATTGGCATCTTTTGATCAAAAAGTTTAGTAAGAATAAGATACACCGTTAAACATGGCTTTCTATCTGGTTCTATAGCAGGATTTGGGTCAGCAGATCCCAGACCAGTTGGCCTTAGGTGCTAGGTGTCAAGCACCCCTTAGAACTTAATTTCCCAAACCAGAAAGGCCACATCGATATATCTTAAACCCATTTGTACCAGTAAAACATGGCTTTCTATCTGGTTCTATTGCAGGATTTGGGTCAGCCGATCCCAGACCAGTTGATCTTAGGGACTAGGTGTCGAGCACCCCTTAGGACTTACTCTCCCAAACCAGAAAGGCCACAGGCACAAACTTTCAAACTAAATGATATTCTATATAAGTTCGAATTTCCATCACAAAATATGAATGATATCTCAATCACTTGGTTCTTAATCATAGTGCTTCCCCCATATTTTCGTTTCCATTCATCATTCTGATAAATAGGATTTTTGAGCATTATATTCTATATAAGTCCAGATTCACATATCTTTGAGCATTCAGCATAATTTCATTCATGTTTTGCTGACCTTTCGATTATTTCAGAGGTGAAAGATGAAACAAATATAACTCAGATAAAACAAAAACACTTGTAAAATCATCTTTTAGCACACATTTAATTCATTGAGTGAAAATTGAAAATTTTATCTCATTGAATTAAATTTGTAAAGATTCAAATTTTCAAAGTGGTAGAAACAAAATATAATCCAATGTTACCTTTTACCACGTTCCTTGAAACAAAAAGATGTGACAGTTAAGGATATCACCTGAGAAGTGTGAGTTCTAAACTGATTTGTTTAGAAGTCTTAGTCGTTGAAGTACGGGTCCTGAACTGATTTGTCCAGAAGCCATAGTCTTTGAAGAACGGGTTTTGAACTGATTTGTCCAAAAGCCAATTACATTTAAGCACGGGTCCTGAATTGATGTATTCAGAAACCATTCATGATTTGTCTCCCCCTTAATGGTACAAATATTCTTCATAGAAATACGCCGCTTCTCTTCTGTTTTCAGTCATGTGTGTGGTATGTATCTACAAATCAGTACAACACATGATGTACCTACAAAACAGTTTAAGCAGATTTTGGTACCCAATGGCACTTGGGTCCTAGTGGGATAGGTGTAGATTTCTTACAAGGAATACTATAAGAACCATACCAATAAGAAGTATAATCTTTATGCACAAAATCATTTGATCCACAGTAAGAACAACAGATTTTCTTATGTGCCAACCTAATCAGATGATTTACAGAATGAATAGGATTAAGTTTAGCAGAAGATTTACCTTTTGGCGCATTGTTCTTCTTTGCATTTGATGTGGATACAGATGATTTTGGCACATCTTTCTTTGGAACTGTTGTGCCTTTGATTCTCCATTCCATCTTCACCCTCTTGAAGACTGGAACTTCTTTAGATTTGGAAGTATTAATTTTAGGCACCTTAAGAATATCATCCGATTTATCAAACAGAGGATTATAGAAAAGATTAGAAGAACGAATCTGACCTTTTGAGAAATCTGTTGATCTTTTAAATTGTTTAGAAGGAATGTTTTTAAAACTTGAACTTGAAGCAGTTTTAAAAGAACATTCAGAATCATTTGAATCAACAAATGGAGTCTGAAAGATAGAATTATGACTAGCCTGCTTTGAGACATCAAATTTAAAAATGACGTCTTCAAGTTCTTTGACTTTGTTTATTAAAACATTTTTCTCTTTAGAAATTAGATCAAATTTCTTTTGGAGATCAGATTTGATCAACTGATCCTTCATAATATCAGCTGATAAACCAGATAATCTTTTGGTAAGATTAAGAATCACATCTTCAAAATATACACGTTCCGATTCAAAATCTTTTTCCAAAAACCTTCTTTTATCAGTAATCTTTTTGAAAATTTCCATATTTTTCTTTTTAAGGGTTTTACTTTCCTTTTCAAAGAGATTTTTCTTTTCCGTGAAATCTTTTCTTTCCTTTTCCAAAAGATTTTCTAATTCAGAGATTTTTATGGAAAGTTCAGAACTTTTAATCTCAAAAAAAATTCGTTCAGTTTCAAATTTAGCTCTTTCTTTTTCGAGCTTGTCTTTTTCTAAAAATAAAACTTTCTCAAAGTCAGAAACTTGTTTTGAAAGTTTTATACAATTAAGTTCAATTATTTCCTTTTCTTTAAGAATCTTCTCTCTCCTGTCTTCAATGCTCTTCAGATCAGCATTTTCCTTTTTAAGAGTTGTTACTTTCTCTTGAAGTTTCTCGATTTGATCGTGCAGACTTGAGTTGTCTTTGTCTTTCTTTGTTTCAAGACCTGCAATATAAACTTCAAGATCAGTTATTCTTTTAGTAAGTTTAGCATTTGAAGAAGAAATGTCTAAAATTTGTCTTTTCAGATTAACATTTTCTTCTTCCAATGCTTTATTTAAAATAGGAGTTGAAGAATTTGAAGCATTATCTTTAACAGGAGTTTCTGATATAGGAGATGTTTCTGATAAAATAACTTGTTGCAAAATTCCATTATTTGCCTTAGCTTTTTCAAGTGGCTTTGGAGGTGTTTTTGTTATTATGACTTGTTGCAACACTTCATTATTTGGTTTAACAGATACATGTGAATTAACAGATGTTTCTGTTATAATGACTTGTTGCAACTTTACATTTGGTTTAACAAAAACTTTTGCAATTGGAGGAATCTCCTTTTTCAGAGTTTGCTTCAAATCTTCACCACTGCTTTTAACAATAACTTGTTGTAAAACCATTTTGAATATTGCTAGAAATTGATCGTTCAGAAGATCAAGCAGACAGTGTATGAAAATACACAAAAAAATTATATAAAATTTTTTCTTGAAAAGCTCTTACAGTGTATGAAATACACTATAGAAAAAATTTCGAGATAAAAAACTTTCTCAAAACTTTTTTTTTTTTTTTTTTAAATTCACAAGAATTCGGATGAATAAGGATTCGAAATCAATGAATTCGGATGAAGAAGGATTCGAAATCACTCAATTCGGACTTAACTTGGTTCGAATTGAGTGATTTCGAATCCTTCTTCATCCGAATTCATTGATTTCGAATCCTTATTCATCCGAATTCTTGTGAATTTAAAAAAAAAAAAAAAAAAAAAAAAAATCCTTGTGGACCCGAATTCTTATTCACCCGAAATTTTTTTTTTCAATGAATTTGACTTTCCTTGTGAAATGTATTTTTGATCCAATATCAAATACTGAGTTTTATGCATATTTTCAGAGGAAGAAAGCAAGTTGCTCAAGAATTCATATTTTAAGGGGGAGTTAGATTTTTACACAAAGTGATAATTTTAACAGTTTGGACTCATGTTCTATGAGTACCAAATCTTTCTCTGTCTGTGCAGATTTCTCTGAAGAAAAGATAACAGTTTATGCAATTGTTAAGGGAGAGCAATTCGGCATAAATCTGTAAAAGTGTTATCTGTATCTGAGAGCTTACAAAGTTTTATCTGATGTGAGAATTTTAGAACAGTTGTTGGACTTTTCAGAAAAAGTTGTAAATTTTCATGCAAATATTTGAAGAATTCGATCTCTGAAGGATTCGAATTCAAAGAATTCGAACACCTAAGGATACGAATTCAATGAATTCGGACCTTTAAGGATTCGAATTCAAAGAATTCGAACACTTAAGGATTCGAATTCAATGAATTCGGACTCTTAAGGATTCGAATTCAATGAATTCGGACTCTTAAGGATTCGAATTCAATGAATTCGGAACCTTTAAGGATTCGAATTCAAAGAATTCGAACACTTAAGGATTCGAATTCAATGAATTCGGACTCTTAAGGATTCGAATTCAATGAATTCGGACTCTTAAGGATTCGAATTCAATGAATTCGGACCTTTAAGGATTCGAATTCAAAGAGTTCGAACACTTAAGGATTCGAATTCAATGAATTCGGACTCTTAAGGATTCGAATTCAATGAATTCGGACCTTTAAGGATTCGAATTCAAAGAATTCGAACTCTTAAGGATTCGAATTCAATGAATTCGGACCTTTAAGGATTCGAATTCAAAGAATTCGAACACTTAAGGATTCGAATTCAATGAATTCGGACCCTTAAGGATTCGAATTCAATGAATTCGGACCCTTAAGGATTCGAATTCAATGAATTCGGACCCTTAAGGATTCGAATTCAATGAGATCAATATCAATTGTTGTACAACTTTATCTGATTCGAACTCTTTTTGAATTTTTTACATTTTTTTTTTTTTTTTCACAAGAATTCGGATGAGTAAGGGTTCGAATTCAACGAATTCGGATGAAGAAGGGTTCGAATTCAATGAATTCGTATGAATAAGGGTTCGAATTCAATGAATTCGGATTCTTAAGGGTTCGAATTCAATGATTTCGGATGCTTAAGGGTTCGAATTCAATGAATTCGGATGCTTAAGGGTTCGAATTCTATGAATTCGGATGCTTAAGGGTTCGAATTCTATGAATTCGGATGCTTAAGGGTTCGAATTCAACACTTGGAAAATTTAATCAACTCAATTCGAATCTAACACAGTTCGAATTCTCCTCAATTCGAATCTAACACGGTTCGAATTCTCCTCAATTCGAATCTAGCTGGGTTCGAATTCAATCAATTCGAATCCTTCTTGAGTCGAATTCTACACTTGTATTTCCAAGAACACTCCGAATTCTTCTTTGAATGATCCGAATTCACCAAGAATGATCCGAATTCACCAAGAATGATCCGAATTCTGCACTTCAAACACGAAAATCACTAAATCAGCCATAACTTTTTCAATTCTTGATCAATTGTTATGAAATTTGCACAGATTTGTTCGAAATTTGATTCCACACACTTTCTTAGATAATCACAAATCCTAATTCGATCAATTTAATCGAATTTTGATCCAAAAATAGTAGAAAAAGTTTTCGAACAAAAATGATATAAAATGATCAGATCTGCAAATTCTGTGCAGATTTTGGTGTTAATCCAAGAATTAAAGATGTTTAGGAATCAAATCCGAGTGCAATGATGTCAAGAATCAATCCAAAAGATCAAAAAATTGAAAAAATGAAATCTGGATGAATAGTAAATGAAGAAGGGTTAGAATTCTTGATGAACAGTGATGAATAGTGATGAACACCCAATCCGAATTCTTCAGCTTTAGTGTAAAAAATCTTCAATTTGGTCTTCGATCTGCTTGAATCTTCTGTTTAGCTCTGATACCAATTGATAAATCCCAATTCTCTAGCGATAAGATATGAATGTAGTGAGAGAGAATCTAGAGAGCAAATATGTCATCCATGTATTGAGCTCAAAGGATTACAAAAGGTTTCTAAAAGATTACAAAAGCTTTCTAAAGTGTTTTGAAGTGTTACTAACAAATGGTCTAGACAAGCCTATTTATACCCATAACATACAAGGTATAAAGGCATTCACAATACTGTATAGACTCATACAGTACATTGACTTTACAGTAAATCTTGAATACAATAATGCTCTAACACAAAGGAATGTTCTTCTGACAAATCGTACAAGAGTATGCAAGGGGATAAGACAAACATTTCTTGTAGATCAGGATTCATGATCAGCGTCGCTGAGTTGATCTTCCAGCAGTGAGACCTGATGTAAGTCAACTATCGCTGAAGTCTTCTACTTGAAATATCGCGTGTTGTGGACTTGTCTTGGTTTAACTGATATCCGCATCAGATCATTAGTAGACTTGTCACTTGTTCATCATCTTTGTCTTCGATTAAGCGATGAACTCCTTTGTCGTGAAACTTGTTTTCAGAGATTGTTGATCCAAACCCTTAGTGATTTGATAATGACCCTGAGAAACACTTAGTGAAAATTGTAAGTAGACAATATGTATTAATGTTTTGTCATCAAAGAAAATATACTAAGTCTGTTTAGTATCGCTGATGAAAACATACGCTTTAAATTACAAATTCAGCGAACACTGTTCATCAGTCAGCCCTGAGCCTGTTCAGCCTCACGCGAACTTACTCTTGAAAACAAGAACTCACTGTTGCATTCGGAATAATTTCTCACGAACCTGTTTATCATCTTCTACATCACGAAACAGGCCCACAATCTGTTTACACGTTGTTCTTCGAGTTTATATTCAAAATCTTAAACTTGACACTTTCATATGTTTTTCCAGAATCCTTTCCATAAAAGGAAACTGGAAAACAAGAACTTTCACTGGTTTTGTACTTCTTTTCAAAACTACAAAACCCTTATTTTGGAAACTTTTCCATTTTAAGAAGTCTTCTTTACCTTCTTCATCTTTATGTGTTCTGGACATAAATGGCAACCACTGATAGTACAAGCACTGCATCCCCTACCACTTCTGAAAAAGCTGAAACTACCAAAGCTCCAATGATGAAACTCTCAATGGAACAAATTACGTTCCATGGTAACAACCCCTATGCTTTACTGGATTTCCCTCCAAAGAAAATGGCCACTCATTTGAATGATGCAGGGAACTTTATCAAAACCTGTCCTCTGGTGATCGCTATGACTATCAATCCCCCTGCTCATAAACACCTATTAGCTCAGTTCTGGTACACGGCTCATCATATCCAATTCCCCACTAACAAAAACCCAAAGAAAAAGATTGATGCCATCGCCTTCGAGACTGAATTTGGCAGAGCAAAGATCACCCCTGCAGTTATCAGACATGCCTTAAACCTCCCTTCAAGCTCAAAGGACAACAAGTTCGTTCGTTTCCCTGACCCCAACTCCAACGAAGGAAAAGATGAAATCATCGCATTCTTGGACGCGATGAAGTACAAATGGAACACAGGGAGAGATGACCTCCTTGAGAAGAAGATAACCACCGTGTTGAAAGGAAAGATGCCCAGCGAGATGAACTCCATCTTCGCTCATCTCATCAGCTGCATGACAGCAAAAGTCGGGTCCACTGATCAGGCCTCGAAGATCCAATCTGCCATGGGGTGCGCATTGATGAAAGGCCTGCACGTGGACTGGGATCTTCCCATCTTTGAAGACGTGATGGAACGCATCGAAACCTGTTGGTACCGAAGGGCTATACAAGTTTGTAGAAGGAGGGGGGTTGAATACAAACACACAGATTTTACTTTTCTAAATTGTTTATTGATAAATCATTAACAATTTACAGCTTGTTGCGGAACAAGATTAAGGATTAAAAAGAAGTTGGAATACTAAGTTTCTTGCACTAAGAAAGAGAAGAAAATTACTAATAATAACCTATCTCAAGATAAGAAGATGACTTGACCAGAGTTAGCAAGTGCTTCAAAAATGAAGCTGGAGTCCTTCTTATATACTGCATGCATTTATTACATGGCAGTTTATACTTTACACGTGGCAGCAGCTGAGTGGTTGTATGTCATTGACCTTTGTAGACAACCTTTGTAGCTGCATGTTTGAAAAGTGTAGCATCAGAGTGGTTGTACGATTTCAGACAATAAGCAGGTTCTTTTCTGACATATCGTACGGAGTCGTGCAAGGGTAGTTAAGACAAAAGTACTTTGTACGGAGGACTTCATGATCATCTTTCATTGAATTAGAGCTTTATCATTCTATATCAGTGAATGACAAAGTTCAGCGATAGCTGAAGTCTTGTACTTGATACTTCACGTTGAGTGGAAAAATCTGAGGCTTCGCTGATCCGCATCAGTTCACTAGGAGACTTGTCGCTGGTTCTTGAGCTTGACCTTCGACTTCAGTGTAGAACCTATGTTGACGTGAAACTTGTCTTCACGGATCATAAGTAAACAACTAACTTATCAGCGATCGCCATAAGGACTGAACAGGCTCAGAGCATTATGGTGAACAGTGTTCGCTGAATGTTTAATCTACAGAGCGAGAGTTCCTATCAGCGGTACTGTAAGGTCTTAGTACTTATCAGCGATAGTGAAACTCTGATACATATTGTTTACTTACAATTTTCACTAAGTATTTAAGAGAGGGTCATTATCAAATCACTGAGAATTTGGATCAACAATCTCCCCCTATTTGATTATGACATAGCAACAGAGAAAATTGTTATTTAATGAAAACATAAGGATAAAAAGAACTCATAAAATATTTGTCCCTTTTACTGTTTTCTGGGATCTTTTCTGTATTGATGGATTAAAGTACTTTTGCTGAAATCTTTCTTTAAACTTCGTATCAGATTACAAAGGGAAGTGGAAAGATTACAAGTACAAGCGAAGTAAATTACAAGTACAAAAGAATAACTGATAAAATAGAAGAATAAGGCGATCTTATCAGCTTATAGAGGTTCTTCCTTAATGAGAAGTTCATCAAGGATCTTTGATGTGGGAATCATCCAGTCAGGGACATTTACTCCTTGATTCATTTTGTTCAGAGCTTCTTCAAAAATCAACGGTTTAGGATGTCGTGCCTGAATGTCGCGTTTGAAATCACACCAGTAGATGAGATCTTTCAGTTGTTCGATGGGAGTGATGGGAATCTCAGAGATACGTTGAAAACGTTGTCGTCCACCATAGTCAATAGAGAATATCCCATAGGGTTTGCTTATGACTTTTCCAGGGATGAAAGTCTCACCAGGAGGAAGAGATGTGTCAAGTGCGGAAAGGTCAGGTTCTGGACCAAGAACTTCAGCACGAGAAAAACCAATACCTGTTTCGTTCCATATAGGAGGACCTGAGTCTGAAGGTTTAGACTTTTTCTTTGCAGAGGCCCTTCTTTTCTGATTTGCGAGAGGATGGGGAGGAGGAATATCCACACAAGAAGATACTAAGTCGATCTGTTGATTTATCAGCTTTTCGACATGATCCTTGTACTTAGATTGAGACTTCTGGATGGCTAATCTAATCACCAACCATTCAGAGAGACCGTACTTCGTGATGGCTTCAGTATAGAATTTTTCGTACTGTCCGTTTTCTCTGAATATCTCGATCGCATCGATTGAAACTTTGAGGGTTGATTTTCCAGTGATATGTACCTTGTTGATTTTGGCAGGTCGATATCTGAAGTGTACCTTTTCTTTGCACCAGATTAAAGTAGATTGAGACACAGTTCTCTTTTTTTCAACGATCTTCTTGGCGTCTTCCCATAGCTGACGTTGAACTTCGATTGGAGTTCTTTTCAGCGAGGGGTCTTTCACTGATTGTTGAGTAAGCTGGATGGCGAGTTCTCTGTCTTTTTCTTCAGCTTCCCTTCGTTCAGCGATTAATCTTTCAGCTCTGAGGTGATCCTGGTATTCCTTTTGTGAAAGTCTGAACTTTGGAGGAATAGAAGGATGTTGATCACGCTTCAGGATGATTCGCTGATCTTCGAATCCCTTGATCATTGCATCTCTCTTTTCTTGATCCGCTTCACTCAGCTTTTCAGGAGCCAAGGAAGGGGAGAGGACTAGCTGAAACACAGCGATCTTACGAATAAGAACTTGGGTAGAACAGAGAGAAAAGAAATGGGTTTAAGTGTATAGGCTTTTTGTGGAGAGTAGAGCTGATAATGTGTATAGATTGAGGAGGGATGCGGTGTAAGGAAGTATGATGTAGTGTACCTGACGAACTGGCTTTTGAAGCAAGATCATCAGATTATCTTCGTCTTCAGTGACACCTTTTCCTTTGCCCTTGTCAGCTTCAAACGCTGAAGGCTTTGTCCGCTCCCCTGAAGGTTCGTTTATCGAAATCCCTTTAAGAGCTATACTCTTCTGAACAGGCTTGACGATAAAGGAGTCATCATCATCATCTTCATCATCATTATTCTTTGAAGAAGAAGATGGTTCATCATCAGAGATGTCGACGGCTTCTTCATCTTCAGCTTCAGATTCAGATTCTTCAGCAGCTTCTTCGAGTTGCTCCCCCTCAGATACAGAGGCAAGCTTCTCGGTTCCCTCTGGGTTTTCATCTCCCTGAGGTCCAGCAGTTGTTTCTTCATTTGTCTTCTCCCCCTCTTCAGTAAGGGGAAGGTCTTCAGTCTTCTCCACCTCGATAGATTCATCTTGGGGAAGGTCTTTAGAGTTCTTCTCCCCCCCTTCCTCATGATGAGTGGGGGAGGAATGCGATGACTCAGCAGATGGTGTTGGTTCCCTGTCTTATTGGCTAGGGATCCCAATATAGTTTTCAATCGTTGCTACTCTGTCTTCTAAGCCAGTAATAGCAGGACTGATCTTTAAAAGTTCAGCACGATCCGCCGTAGTAAAATGTGAAGGTGCAGGGGCAGGGGCGGTCATGTGATTCAGGATCTGCTGTACCATCGTCTTCACTGAACGTACGTCAGTCTTTACTGTACTCATGTCAGTCTTTACAGCGGACACCTCTCCCTGAAGATTTCCAAACGATGTATTCAGCGTTATGACCTCGCTGGACATGGTTTGAACTGTTGTTTTGAGAGAGGTGTAGTCGATGTAGATGTCAGCAAGAACTTTGGCAAAATCACCAAGAGTACCATCAACCTTCTCCAAATTAGCTTTGGAGGCTTTCTGTTCAACCACTTTTGTCAGCTTGTTGAGATTCTCTCCAGCGTTTGTTACAGCTGAAGAGTTGTCTGAGAGAGTAGTGGTGAGACCTGTCAGCTTTGTATCCAGGTTCTTCAGAGGCGTTTTTGTCTCCCAAATTAGGACCTGTAATAGATAAGTACTTATGAACAAAGGAAAGCTCAGAAGTTTGGGGTTTAGTTACAGTGTATATGGGTTGGTGTATACCTGCAGGAGGGTTGGCGAAGTCATCAAAACTTCTGTGACCTGAAAAATGTTCCATGTCGTCAGCTAGAGTGCGTGTACGCATGGACATTCCTGCAGGTCCTGCATCCATCATTCCTTGAAAAGTATCAGCTTTAGCTTCTGGAAAGATGACGGGTGTTCCAGTGATCATGGTGAAAACTGGATTAGAGTCCAATGGAGTAGAGAGAGAAGCAAAGGTTGAGAAGGTTTGATGTGGAGCAGATGCAGTGTTGGATCCACTGAGAATCACTTCTTCAGTCCTATGAGAGACTGAAGGAGGTTGGGTCGATTCCAAGTTTATAACTTCAGCGTTAAAGACGCTGAAGCTGGGATGGAAGGGGTGGCTTGTTCAGCTGTGGCAGAGCGTACCACTGAACTTTCCATCAGCACTTCAAGATGAGCTGAGGAGTCTTCAGCATGAGATTGTTGGGTGGGTTGCTCCTTTGTTTTCTTGATTCTTTTGGAACCAAGTTGGGTAGATGAGTGTTTCTTTTTTCTAGAAGGAGTGGAGGTTGCAGCTAGGGTATCAGCGGTGGGGATTTACACTGAATGAGATGTAGAAGTAGAAGAAGGAGGATTGAGAAGAGTTAAGAGATTAGAGAGACGTACATCATTTGCCATTGGCTTGAAGCCGAGTACCTTAGGGCCAACCTGAGAGAGTTTCAGGTCTCCTACTTTTGGGTAGTTATCCTTCAGGCCGGTTTGGAAGACGGCGCTGAGGAATCTTGGATATGGAACCCATGATCGAGGCCCAGTCAACATGAAGACCTTTCAGCAATGCATAGCCCATTGCTTGCTGAGGTTGAGCGGCTTGATCAGAGGAGCCGGTCTTTGCAGTCATGCAGCTTATCAAGTGTGCAAAGATGAAGTTCATCTCGCTGTGCATTTTGGATTTCTTGATGAGGGTCAGCTTCTTCTCAGGCTTCTTGTCCCTCCCAGTTTCCCATACATAACCCATTGCATCAAAGAATGTAGTGATGGCTTCCCTATCAGCATGTTTCTTGTGGTCAGGGAGAGAAACAAAGGGTTTTTCTTTTGTGGCGATGGGAAGGCTCAGTGCTTTTCGGATAATGGCAGGGGTGATTTTTATGGTGCCAAAATCAGTTTCAGAGAGGATGCAATCGATTTTCTTCGTGGGGTCTTTGGTCGATGTGAGCTGAGTGTGTCTGGCAGAATACCAGAACTGGGATAGTAGTAGTTGATGAGCAGGGGGTGTTATGGTCAGGGCTATAGAGAGGCAACAGGTTTTAAGGAAATTCACAGCATCATTCAGATGTGTGACTTGCTTTCGAGGAGGAAACTCGAAAAGCGCATAGAGATTGTTTGTTTTTGTCCAATCGAGTTCCTCAAGTGTGAACTTGACCTGAGGAGCCTTGGTGATTTCCAGTTCCTCGGCAGCAGCAGTGTTCTCCGCAGTAGGAATATCAATAGATGCCATTGTTGTATTATCAGTTCAACCAAAGATATAACAAATAAGAATAATCTTAATGTGGAAAGATTTTCCAATAAGATGGTTCGAATTTTGTCCATTTCATTCAGAAAAAAATGTCTTAATGAAGATTACGGTTTTCTTGTTTTTGAAAAAGAAATGCAAACCCAATAAAAAGTCTTGTTTTCCAGTTTCCTTTGAGGATTAGGATTCTGGAAAAACGTATGAATAACAAGTTTAAGATATTTGCGATTAAACTTGAAGAACAACCATGAAAGGTTGTGTTCATAAAACCATGAAAGAAATGATTTCATTTTTGAAAAATTTCTTTTGTTTGATCTTGTAAAAACAATGAGAAGATCAATAACAAGTTTTAAGAGACAGGTAAATAAAGGAAATATTAACCTGGTTCGTTGAAGAAGAAGAAGATGAACAGTTCTTGAAAACTTGAGAGCAAAAATGCAACAGTAGTTTTCTTGAGGAAGAAGTTGTTCGTGTAAAGGAAAAATATAAACCCAAAATGTGTTTATATAGTGAGACTAGAGAGAGAGAAAAACTCGAGCGGGAAAGTTTTTCATCATGACACGGACACGTGTTTGCATTTGATTGGAAGGTAAACGAAACGTGCAATCGTGTGTCAGAAAAAGAACGTGCCAGGGCTTATCCGTTGCGACGACGTCACGAATGTCCTTTCATATTTTAGGATGTCTCTGAGGTTTTGAAAGCTCAGGACACTTTTGAAAACATGAAGCACTGAATAGAAATATCAGTGTTGGTTTTAGAAATTTCAAAGTATCGCTGATGAAGGAAGAGATATTCAGCGATGCAATTTGTCTTGCATTCACTTGCGATTGTCAGCGAGAGAAAAACATACCTTGATATCAGCGAATCAATTATTTTCAGAGAGAGAATGATAGAATGGGTTATACAAGTTGATTTTATCCTATCGCTGATCAAATGTGAACCGCTGAAGATCTTACTCTTCAAAGTTCAGCATTCCAAGCTCACTGATGAGAAAGTTGAATCTTGTCTCATCAAGAGATTTGGTGAACAGATCAGCTAACTGATAGTCAGTTGGGATAAAATGAAGTTCTATATCACCATTCATCACATGATCTCTGATAAAATGATACATGATTTCGATGTGTTTTGTCTTTGATTGTAGCACTGGATTGTTGGCTATCACTGTTTTGTCAGTTGGTCTTCGAACAAGTTTCCAAACTTTGTTTCTTTCGAATTCAGTCATCTCTTCTTGCATGGCACTGACCCAGTTTGGATCTTTGAGGGCATCATCTATTTTCTTTGGTTCAATCAGAGAAATAAAGTTAACAAATAAACAAATATTACCTACACTTCGTCGATTCTGAACACCAGCGTTTGGATCACCAAGAATGTGATCAATTGGGTGATTTACAGTCCATCGCTGAGCAGGAGCATAAGTTGCTGACTAAAATTGAACTAGAGGAGCTGAAGATGAAGCTTCAGCAACTTCTTGGAATATCAGCCAAGAGAGGAGTAGGTGCAGATGTCATTTCATTCACTGATTGCTGAGAAGTAGATGGAATGTCTGAGACATTTGGTTCAGAAGCAGGTATAGTGTTTAAAGGAACTGTTGAGACCCATGATGTTTCAGCTTCACTATTCTGCCTGTTTGGGATTATAGTAGGACTATCATCTTCAACTGTATGAGTATGAGGAGTGGGAATTTGTTCTGAATCACCAAGATGAGAAAACATCCATTGATTCAGTTCTTCAGTATCAGCAGACGGTTTAGAGTTTGCTTAACGGGATTCGTCAAACGTGACGTGAATAGTTTCTTCTACAGTTTGTCTTCTACGATTGAAGACTCTGAAGGCTTTGGAAATTGAAGAGTATCCAAGAAAGATTCCATCATCAGCCTTAGGATCAAACTTTCCAAGGGAATCTCTGTTGTTCAGTATGAAACACTGACATCCAAAGATGTGAAGAAAGCTAATTTAAGGCTTTCTCCCATGAAAAAGTTCATAGGCTGTTTTATTGAATATTTTGACTATCAGCGACCTGTTTTGTGTAAAACAAGCAGTGTTGACAGCTTATGCCCAAAACTGAGTAGGCAGGTGAGAATCGCTGAGCATTAATTGTGCAGCTTCAATAATTGTTCTATTTCTTCTTTTCAGCGACTCCATTTTGTTGTGGTGTTCTCACTGAAGAAAAGTTGTGAGAAATACCCTTACTCTCAAAGAAGGAATCAAGAGAACTGTTTTTGAATTCAGTCCCATGATCACTCCTTATTGAGCGAACGGTCAAGTTGTTCAGGGTTTCCATCTTCCGAACAAAGGTGATGTGTTCTTCAGGGGTGTCACTCTTAGAACGGAGAAACATAACCCATGTATAGCGAGAGAATTCATCAACTATGACCAGCGTATATTTCTTTCCAGCGATGGATTGTTTGTTAACAGGGCCAAACAAATCCACATGGAGAAGTTGTAGAGGAGATGACACTGAGGAGACTTGCTTTGACTTAAATCTTGCTTTGGTCTGCTTGCCTTTCTCACACACTGAACATAAGGATTCTTTGGCGTATGAGTGCTGAGGTAGACCAGTGACTAACTCTTTTGAAGAAAGATTGTTCAGTGTCTTGAAGTTTAGATAAGAGAGCCTCTTATGCCATAGCCAGTTGACATCAGGTGAGGCTTTTGAGAAGAAACAGGAGTTCTCAGTGGTTGTTGAGTCCATGCTTATTACATGAACATTTTCCAAACGATAACCGCTGAGAGCTATCTTCTCCTTTTTTTGTCAGCAACAAAGCATGATTCCTTAGTAAAGATTACTTTGTTATCCTTGTCGCAAAGCTGACTGATGCTTAGAAGATTATGCTTCAGCCCTTCAACATATGCGACTCTTCTGAAGGTTGTTGTACCATTTGAGAGTACACCAAACCCTCGGGTATGTCCTTTTCCATTTCCACCGAAAGTCACAGAGGGACCCTTCTCTTCCTTGTATTCAGCGAGCAGGCATTTCTTTCCAGTCATGTGTCTAGAGCATCCGCTATGGAGATACCAGATACCCTTCTTAACCAGCATTACAAAGGAAGATTAGTTTTTCTTGGGTACCCACTTAACCATGTGTACACATTTGGCAGTGGAAGTAGTTGGAATGGAAGGTTCAGCAGTCTTCGCAGCATTTGAAGATTCAGCTTTGTCAATCTTCACTTTGGTTAATTTGTTAACCTCAGTGGTCTTCTTTGCCTTGGGGGCAATGATCTTCACCTTAGCTATCTTTTCAGCTTGGGTGGCTGTGGGGCACTTACTAGCAATATGATCAGTAAGTCCACATTGATAACATTTCCAATAACTAAAAATAGTTCTAGGACCATTTGAATGCTGAGCTTTAGATTTTGAATTGGTAGGACCAGCACCAAATAAGCTATTGGTTTTTGAAATGGGAGGAACATTTAGTTCTTCGGATTTCTTACCAAAGACATCCACTCTGATTCTAAGAGTAGATCGCTGAATAAATCCACGCTGAGTAGATCCAGAGATCTGATTCCTTGATCTAGAGGGATAGGTCACTGAAGCTTTAGAAGCATTCAGCTTAGGTACTAAGGTACCCTTCTGAGGATTTTTGTTAAAAACAATTCCTCTACCTTTATCTTTAAAGACAGAGGTAGGTTTTGGATATACCACTTTCTCTTTACCTTTTGAAGAGGTAGAAATTTCCTCAGGGATGTGCGGTTTAGAAGAGGAACACTGAGAGGACGAAGTATCAGCGACTGAGGATACGAAAGTTCCAAATAAGAGCATGGAACGATCAGTGGTTGGTTCTTGAGTATCAGCTTTGTAACCAAGACCACGTTTATCGCTCAGGGGAATCTGAGATTTAATTATCTCAGTGATCTTTGTTGAGGAATTATACCATCCATCAACAGTAGCTTTTTCAGCTTTTAATGCAGCGATAGCTTCTTCGCGCTCGATTTTGACTAGCTGATTTAGGTGAACTTGATCTTTAAAATCTTCTTCAATTTTAGAAAGATTTTCTATTTGAAGGTGGCAGTTTTTAAGCTGTTCAGCGAGATCAAGGTTTTGATTTTCAACTACAGTTTTGCCATTCATGGCTTCATATAAACTTCTAGTCAAGAGATCGATCTTTCGAAGACTATCAGCTTCATCAATATTTGCAATATTGGTAAAGAAGGAAGGTGATACCTGAGTTGCAGAGGTTGAAGTAGAGGGAATGTCAGAATTTTCTTCCTCATCTTCAAGTTTGGCCATAAGAAAGAGATTGGCTTCATCATCTTCAAAGCCAGATGTTTCTTCCTCATCAGAGTCAGCCTAATCATAGTCAGCCATCAGGCCTTTGCCTTTCTTCTTAAAGGTTTTCAGCTTTGAATACCTTTCTTTCAGCTTGGCGTATTTTTCATCTCTAGACCTGAGGTTAGAGGATTTCTTGGGAAACGCTGAGTTTCTTGAAACTTTCTTTGACCTGCATTCGTTAGCGAAATGTCCTATCTTTTCACAGTTAAAACAAGTAGCAGTAGCCTTATCAACAGGAGTTGATGATCTTGGCTTGTCAGTAATGGAAAGAGGTTTATTCTTTCTGAACATTTTCTTTTTGGAGAATCTCCTGAACTTTTTAGTGAGGAGAGCCAAAGATTCATCAAGATCTGAAGAGTCGGATTCTGATGACCTTTCAGAGTTACTCTCCAACTCAGTGATAGTGACCGAGGGTCGCTGAGTGGAAGGTTCCTCTGAGATTAAAGCAACAGGGGTGCTTTTGGAATCTTTTACAAGATTCTTCTTAAGATGATTCGATTGCTCATGATTCAGCATCGTGCCATATAAGGTAGAAAGGGTCATTGATTTTAGATCCTTTGACAGCTTGAGACACATAGAATAACAGTCCCAGCTTTCAGGTAAACATTCTAAGAACTTTGTCAGCACTTCAAAGTTAGAATATTCCTTACCAACAGTTTTCAGATCTATTATTAAACAGTTAAAACGTTGGTGTACTTCAGAGAGAATTTCATTTTTACCACAAATGAAGCTTTCATATTGTCTTACCAGGTTGATCTTTTGAGAGCCCTGGACTTCAGAAGTACATTCATACTAAACACAGATTGTGTCCCACATAGCTTTTGAGGTTTTCAGGTTCATGATAGAATGGTAGACTTCGTCAGGAAGAGCCATGGAGAGTATGGATCTGGCTTTTGTGTCGATAGCCACTTTCTTCTTATCTTCATCAGTCCACATATGAATTTCCTTAGGAATCAGCCTTTCTGGAATAGCAGGTCTATTCTCAGCGGTTGGAACTGCAGCATCAATTCTTACAGGAATATATGGGCCGTTTTCAAGATAATAAGGCATAGTAGGGTCTACACCTTCTAAGAAGAGAATCATCCTATTTTTCCATAGATTAAAATTTTCTCTGGAGAATCTAGGGGGTTTTGCAAGAGAACCGTTGTCAATATAGTTTGTGTTTGTGTTGGTAGCCATTTTAAGAAATAGCTAGGAAGAGAGATCTTAGTATAGATCAGATCTTGTTTATGGGATTAAACAAAGCTGCTCTGATACCACTTGTTGGTCCCAAAGGGCTATACAAGTTTGTAGAGGGGGGGGGGGGTTGAATACAAACACACAGATTTTACTTTTCTAAATTGTTTAGTGATAAATCATTAACAATTTACAGCTTGTTGCGGAACAAGATTAAGGATAAACCTAAATCTAAACAAGTTGGAACACTAAGTTTCTTTCACTAAGAAAGAGAAGGAAATTACCAATAATAACCTATCTAAAGATAAGAAGATGACTTGACCAGAGTTAGCAAGTGCTTCAAAAATGAAGCTGGAGTCCTTCTTATATACTGCATGCATTTAATGCATGGCAGTTTATACTTTACATGTGGTAGCAGCTGATTGGTTGTATGTCATTGAACTTTGTAGACAACCTTAGTAGTCGCATGTTTGAACAGTGTAGCATCAGAGTAGTTGTACGATTTCAGACAATAAGGAGGTTCTTTTCTGACATATCATACGGAGTCGTGCAAGGGTGGTTAAGACAAAAGTACTTTGTACGGAGGACTTCATGATCAGCTTTCGTTGAATCAGAGCTTAATCATTCTATATCAGTGAATGACAAAGTTCGGCGATAGCTGAAGTCTTGTACTTGATACTTCACGTTGAGTGGACAAATCTGAGTCTTCGCTGATCCGCATCAGTTCATTAGGAGACTTGTCGCTGGTTCTTGAGCTTGATATTCGACTTCAGCGTAGAACCTATGTTGACGTGAAACTTGTCTTCAAGGATCATAGGTAAACAACTAACTTATCAGCGATCACCATAAGGACTGAACAGGCTCAGAGCATTATGGTGAACAGTGTTCGCTGAATGTTTAATCTAAAGAGTGAGAGTTCCTATCAACGGTACTGTAAGGTCTTAGTACTTATCAGCGATAGTGAAACTCTGATACATATTGTTTACTTACAATTTTCACTAAGTATTTAAGAGAGGGTCATTATCAAATCACTGAGGGTTTGAATCAACAAAACCCCTACTCGGCCAGCGAATGTTCCATACCCGCGATTTCTCAGCGCCCTATTCCTACATGGGCTGAGAGAAGAGTATCCTAAAAACGGGGACCTGAGATTTTCTCAGGTTGGCCCTAAGGTACTGGACTACAAACCATTCGCCAACGAGGTACGTCTCTCTACTCCCTTACTTCTTCTCCGCCCCTCTACTTCTTCTACTTATGCGGCTACCTCAACGGCAGCAATCATCCCAACCGCTGGTACCTAGGATGCACCATCCAATCCATCTCGAAAGTGAAAACAATCTGAATCCCCACTTGGCATCCATAAGACCAAGGAGATCTCTAAGGAGCAACCCCCCAAGCCTTCCCAAGCTGAAGACTCCACGTCGGTCCCTCTAACGACGACGCTGGAAAGTTCTGTGGTACACTCTGCCACATCTGCTGAAGCCATCCCTTCTATTCCTACTTCAGTGCCTCAAGACACTGAAGTTACCATGGATCAGGACCCCCCACTCTCAGTACCTCTAAGTACTGAAGAGATTTTCTTCAGCGGATCCAACGCTGAATCTGCTACCCATACCCTCTTCTCAACCTTTGTTCCTCCCTCATCTTCTTCGGTCACTCCAAACTTCATAATTCCCCCACTCTCAACCTCAGGCGTTATTCACCTAAGTGACACAGCGGCTGATGATCTGCAGCGATTGATAGATCAAAATAAAGGACCTGGCGGCACTTCCACTCATCCCTCCATGGAAAACGATATGGGGCATGCCTCAGGTTACAGAGACATTCACTCGCTCTCCTACCCGCCCTCAGGTAACCTAAACACTACAACTCTCTCTAAACCTCTCTCTGAACTCCCAACTTCTGAGATTTCCTTTGTTCATAAGTTGTTCTCTTTTACAGGTCGTAAGTTGGGCATCATTAACAACTCTATCACGGACTTGTCGAAAAAGGTGGATTCTCTCACCACCACTCTCTCGAAAAACTCCTCAGCGGTTGCAAACGCTGGGGAAACTTTAAAGAAACTCACCACTGAGGTGAAAGAGAAGGCCTCCAGCGCTGACTTGCAAAAGCTGGAAGGTGGTTTCTCCACTGGTGCTGTAGCTCTCACCGACAACTCCTCATCCCTCAACACCTTGAACGCCACCAATGTCAACCTCTCCAATAACTTTACCACCCTGTCCAGCGAAGTCACATCGCTGAAGACAGTGGTCGGCAACCTTCAGGGAGAAGTGTCATATATGAATATGGAGGTAGGCACCCTTACCCAAATAGTGGGTACTTCCAATAATCTACTCCAACAGATCTTGGAGAGCCTGAATGCTCCAACCGTTCCACTATCCCACTTTTCTCAGGATGACCGGGAAAAGCTGGCAAAGGTGGTGGAACACGTTCAGAAGAACAACCCTGCTGTGTCTGGCCTTGAAGAAAGACTAGCAGCGGTTGAGCGTCGTTTAGGTTCCATTGGCCAAGAAGACAGGGAGCCTAAACACTTTGTTGCTGATGCTGCTAATGTTTCCTCCCCTCCTCCGCATGAGGATAAGGGGGAGAAGACTGAGAAAGACCTTCCCCATACTTCTGAGGGGGAGGAAAATGCTGATAAACCTCAGGGAGTTGAAAACCCTGAGGAAACCGAATTCTCCATACACGCAAATTTTGAGGTGGAAAATGTCGAAGAACATGCTGAATCTCGAGTGCATGTTGAATCCGACGACAATGCTGAGTCTGAGGAAGAAGAAGAAGAAGACGATGAAGACCTGGATCGTAAGGATGACGAACCCTCATCATCACCTAAAAATGATGATTATGACGATGATGATGATGATCTTGATGGTTTCGTCTTCCAGCCCAAGCCCAAAAAGACCCCATCTTTTAAAGGGGTCGTTATCAAAGAATTAGGGGAGGGGACCACCAAAACCAAACCTGCATCGTCTGAAGCTGATAAAGGCAAAAACAAAGGCCTTGCAAAAGAAGACAACTTGGCTATTCTCTTCAGCAAGCCACTTTTTCAGGTAACTTACTTATTCTTCCCTTACACTGCATCCCTCCTCTATCCTTTCTCAACCTCAGTTATACTCTCACTCAAACCTCTAAACACTTAACCATTCTTTCTCTATCTCTTCTCCCAAATGCTCTTACCTCTGTGATCGTTTTGTTTCAGCTAGTCCTCTCCAATGCTTGAGGGTCAAGCTAAAGCTCCTCCTACATCACCAATAATCCCAGTCCCGAGTGCTGATGAGTTACAAATAATCCCGGTCTTAGACTTTGCTGAGACTGATGAACATGAACGAGAAGAAGAACTGCTCTCGCACAAGAAAAGACCTTCCTTGGTTCCTCAAAAGCCAAGTGAAGAAGAACTGAAAAAGGGAGCAACCATGATTCAAAAGCTTGATGCTCAGCGTATCGTTCCTCCTCATCTCAACATGCTATCAACAAAGGAGATCGATGAAGGCTTCAAGGCTGAAAAACTCCTCGTCGATCGAAAGAGAGCTGAAGAAAAAGAAAAAGAATATGCTATTGAGCTCGTCCAACGTTCGGTGAAGGATCCTGATTTGAAGAAGATTCCTATCTCTGTTCAGCGACAACTGTGGAAGAACGCCAAAAAGGTCAGAGAAGAAAAAGCCAAGGTCTCTGAATCCACTCTGAAATGGTGCAAAGAAATATGCGACTTTCGACATCACATATCTAGAATCAATAAGGTAAACATCAGAGGAAAGACAACCAAAAACGTTCCAATTATTGATATCGACATCTTCAGGGAAAATGGTCATAAGGAAACTATCTACACATCGTGGCTTACTAAGTTCGGTTTATCTGAATGGTTGGAGATACGGATAGCCATTCAGCTGTCATGTTCAAACTGCAAATCCTTTGTCGAGAAAGCTCTGAACAAGAAGATCGACTTGCTTACATCAGACGTTGATATCCCTCCTCCTCCACCTCCAGTTCAACAAAGAAGGCATGCTGCAAAGAAAACGAAAACATCTTCAGCTTCAGGTCCTCCTATCAGAAATGAAACCGAAATTGGTTTTTCACGAGAAGACATCCTTGGTCCTGACACTGATCTCTTAGTACTCGACGTCTCCCATCCCCCTGGTGAACGCTTTATCCCTGGAAAAGTCATAAGTGAACCTTATGGCATTTTCTTCAATGACTGCACTGGATGAAAATGCTTTCAATGCATATCTGAGCTATGCATTGCCCCCTATCGAACATCTCAGAGATCTTATCTACTGGTGCTATTTTAGAGAAGACCTTCTCGGACACTTCATGAAGCCCCTGATCTTTATAGAAGCACAGCGAAGAAGGGAACTTGGCGAAAAAGTCCCTGCTTGGATGATTCCAACCACAAACTCTCTTGATGAACTTCTCGTCAAGAATGAACCTGATTAGCTGATAGGATTCCTTGTAATTCTTCTATCTTTATCAGCTTGTAACTTTTTGTACTTGTAATTATTATTCGCTGTACATGTAATTTTTCCACTTCCCTCTATAATCTATACGAAGTTTAATGAAAAATTTCAGTGAATGTACTTTACTCCATTAGTACTTAATAAGATCCCTGAAAACATACGCTTTAAATTATACATTCAGCGAACATTGTTCATCAGTGAGCCCTAAGCCTGGTCAGCCTCACTGATGATCGATGATACCTTATGTTGTGTACTTATGATCCCTGAATACAAGATTCACGTCAACCATATTCTACGCTGAAGTCGAAGATCAAGCCAAAGAACCAGCGACTAAGTCTACTAATGAACTGATGCGGATATCAGCGAAGCCAAGACTTGTCCACGAAACGTGAAGTTTCAAGTAGAAGACTTCAGCGAATGCTGAACTTTATCATTTGCTGATAAAGAATCATTCAGCGGATGCTGATCATGAAGCCTCCTCTAGAAGCAACTTTTATCTTATTCCCTTGCACGCCCCCATACGATTTTTTCAGAACGGACATCCCTTTTGTCTAGAATCGTACAACCAACTCTGATCTTACATTGTTCATCATGCGGCCACTAGGTTGTCTACTGAAGTCAAAACATGCAACCAACCAGAGGCTGCCACGTGTAAAGGTATACCGACATGCATTAAATGCATGCAGTATATAAAGGAAACCCTACTTCATTCTTGAAGTAATCGGCCATTCCTTCTCTCGCTGAACTATTGTGTGTTAGAATACTCACCTTAGTATTCTAGATTTTATTAATCTCTATTTCTAGTGCCAGAACTCTTAGTGATTCTCATAGTTTGTTTAGATTAGGTTTATTCCTTAATCTTGTTCCGCAACAAACTGTAAATTGTTCGATACACATCAATAAACAATTTAGAAAGATAAAAATCGTGTGTTTGTATTCAACCCCCCCCCCCCCCCCCCCTCTATAAACTTGTATAACCCTTTTGGGACCAACAAATATTACACATAAACATTTACAGATAAACAGTCAGTGATCATCAGCGATACTTGAACATATTCAATTATCACTGATGTACATTTATCACTGAGAAATAATGAAGAACAGTGGTAACCCATCGGTGATACTGAACATACTCAGTATGTTATCAGTTATCCCTAATGGTGAAACACTTATACATAATGTTTACTTACAACTTTTCACTAAGTGATTTTAAGGGTCATCATCAAATCACTGAAGGGTTTGGATCAACAATCTCTCCCTATTTGATGATGATAAAGCAACATAAGAAAATTGTTAAGTATAAAAACATAAGGTTAAAGAGGACTCATAGATGCGTGTCCCATTTACTGTTTTCGGGGATCTTTTTCAGTACTGATGGAGTAAAGTACTTCATTGAAATTTTCATTAAATCCTCGTAAATGATTACAAGGGAAGATGGAAAATTACAAGTACAATGAAATAATTACAAGTACAAAAAGTTACACTGATAAAAAGATGAATACAAAGAAGATCTATCAGCTAAAGAGGTTCGTCTTTGAAGAGCAACTCGTCAAATGCGTTTGTTTCTGGGATCATCAAAGCTGGGACTACTTCACCCTGTTGTCTTCTAACTTTGGCTTCATTCGGCACTTGGGTCTTCAGGAAGCGTCCGAGTCTTGACATGTTACACCAGTAAACAAGGTCTTTGAGTTGATTCACTGGGCAGATAGGTAGTTCTGAGAAGCGTTGAAAGCACTTTTTTACCATTCCATTCATAAAAGAAAATTCTGAGGGGATCACTAACCACTTGACCAGGGATGAAAGGTTCATCTGGTGACAGTAATAGGTTCAGGTGTTAGCTCAAATCTTTCTATTTGTGAAAGTAGTGAAAATAGTCTAAGTACAGAAGTAACCCACAGAGGCTCTGCAGAAGAACCCAAGAATACCGAAGGCAATAATCAGCAGAAGACTGCTCACAGAGGACCGAGCCGCAGAACCTCTGTCACCCTTGACAGAGCCTCTGCGGTTTATAATGAAGACTTAGAAGATTTACAAATATCTTTCTACTGTTCCAGGATCCGTTCATCCACTTGTTCTAGGCGTGCCCGGACATCAACTACACGTCTCAAACTCTGATAGGGCTCTGTCAGAATAGGAACATGCGCATTAAATGAACATCGTACCTGCTACTGTTCATACGATCTTGTCTACTGTAGATCAGTCCTCTTTGACTAAAGTATGTCCCCTTTGTAGTAGTATAAATATAAGACTCATGTTGAGAACTTCTATAAATAAATAAAAATAAACAAGAACTAGTATCAGATTATTAAGCTACGCACAAACACACACACCAGCAACTCTTTCTTGTTATGTTCTTGGTGTTCTTGATAATATCAAACACAGTAATCTTTGAGATATTCATCTGTTATTTACATACTGTTTATTTGATATTGTGTGTTTTTCTACCTTTACATTATCTTTCAGTTCTTAAATCTGAACTAACTGAAAGTTAAGATCATTGTTAAGAAAACAGGAACCAACAATTGGTATCAGAGCAAACCTTGATTTTTAATATCAAGGGATCCACTTTTTACAATGATTTTTGGTAAAAACTTGATTTTTAACGTGTTCTTCATTATATTCAAACAGTTTCTGTTTTTTTTTTGCCATTTTCGATTCATTCGAACTTTGGTAAACTTATAGAATCTGTTATTCCGGTTAAAAACACCATTTTAGTGCTCAGCTTAAAGATTTTAATCTTAAAAACTTCATACGAAGCATCCACTTCATACTCTGAAAAGTTTACTGTTCAAACCCTTTTCTGGATAATTTATCTTTCTCTAAAATGACGCATACAAACAACTTCCTCTCTGCTGGTTCCTTAACCAAACCTCCCACTCTTCTTAGAGAGGAATACCCTCAATGGAAGATTCGAATGATTCACTTCTTTGAGGGTACTGACAAAGAATTGGTTTATTAAATCCGTAACCCTCCTTTCGTTCCCATGATAACTGTACCTCGTGTTCCTGGCACAGACGACACACCAGAAATCCTAGAACACACAAAACCAAAGACCCAGGATAAATGGTCTGATCCTGATTGGGCAAAATACGAAGTTGCTCAGAAAACTAAGAGAATTCTGATTATGGCCATTCCAAATGACCTTTTCCAGTCCATGGATGCATGTGAATCTGCATATGATCTATGGAAAGAACTTGAAAAACAACTAGAAGGAGGAGCCAAAACCCAGAAAAACCACAGAGCCCAATACATAAATGAGTACTATGCCTTTAAAGCTCTGTCAACAGAATCTCCGCAAACTACGTATGATAGGTTCAACTCTCTAATAAACAATTGCAGGAAGTTCGACATCCACAGAACTTCCGAAGAAAACAACGTTATGTTCCTAAAGTATCTGAATGAAGAATGGATTCAGTTATCTATGTCTCTGCAGACAAATCAAGACTTAGATTCCCGGACCCTATCAGACCTCTATGGAACATTGGCAGCACAAGAGCCTCAAGTAGCACAAGCAAAAGCCCAGATCATTGCACCTCTTGCATTGGTTGGTAAGACTACAGAGGCTAGAGAGAAATGTAATAACCAGGTATGTTATTGGTTTATTTATAAGGGTTACTTTAAATTAATTTTATGGAGTTAGAAGTTAAGGGGTAAGTTTTAATTTTAATATGGAAGTGTAGGGGTGTATTTTGCCATATAGAGTAAGTTAAGGGTTTGTTTGGTATTTTTACCAAACTCCACACCACCACCGCCATATTCCCTCACTAGGAGGAGGTGTCCTCCTAATTGAGTAACTAAACAAAATATCCTAAGTATTGTGTGTGTGTGTGTGAATTCGGTTTAGACAGAGAGACAGAAGAAATCGAAGAAAGCTAAGAAGAGGAAGAAGGAAAGCTTAGATTTCTGCTGGAATTGCTAAAAAACAACTGAAGGAATAAAGGTAATAATTCTGTACAAACCATACTTTTATTTGTTTAGTTTTTAAAAGTTTTGCTATGAGTTTTAGAAGTGGGTTTTGATGATTTAGGGATGTTTTGAGAAATCTGAGCATATGGTTAGGTTATGTTAATGGTCTTAAACATACCTGCATAATTTCAGCAACACGCATAGTTAAAAGATTAAATTCTGGGTTTAAGATGAACACTGTGGACTGAGACATTCAAGCAAGTCGCAATGGTGGGTTGCGACATGCTTGAATATGGCAATCTTCATGAATGTCGCAATGGTAAGTTGCGACTTGCTCATGAAGTCGCAGTAGTTGATTGCGACTTGGATGGGAAGTCGCAGTAGTTGATTGCGACTTGGATGGGAAGTCGCAGTAGTTGATTGCGACTTGAGTGGGAAGTCGCAGTAGTTGATTGCGACTTGGGTGGGAAGTCGCAGTAGTTGATTGCGACTTGGTGTAGTGTATTGCGACATAGAGTATTTCCTTAGTTGATTGCGACTTGAGTCGAGGATTTCAGAACTTAGAGATTTCTAGCCTTAAAAGAGATATTTGTATTCATGTGGTACAGATTCCGTGAAACGTGACTGAAGGAATTGGAGTGCTCGGTAATAGCGTGGAAGGATTTTTGGAAATAATCTAATCAAGTGAGTTTTTCTTTAAAATGTTTTCAAATGGAATACATATATGTGATTAAATGTAATATTGTGCATATAGTGTTTATATGAGTATTACATTGTATGGGTACTAGTTGGTCGGGCTTAGGACCGGTGAAAGTTGGCTGTACAGAGGGACAGTGGTGTTGGCTGTATTTTGTACAACGGTGTAAATTAATTAATTGGCTTACTACCAATTAATATGGCCAAGAAAAGGAAAAGAGAAAGAGATGGAAAGATACATGATGCATGAGTCATAGTTGGTATTCTTATGTGAATTATGTGTATGATGTTGTGCAAATGTTTTCTTTAACTAACGGGGATTTTCTCACTAGACCTCAAGGTCTAACCCTCATTTTTGTTTTAAAATATGTATTCCAGGTCAAGGAGCAAATAAGAGACAATGATAAGATTTATCATGTTTAGCTTTTGTGGAAGATGAATGATTATGAAGATTCAAGTTGTGTTTTGTATCTATTATGTATTTTACTTTATTCGAAAAAGTTTGTACTAAAAGACCTAATTGTAGAATCTAAGGGACCGTAATTGAAATATGATATGTTATTTTGTGGTGAAATATGTGTTATTTGTGTGTTGGGATTAAGGGATGTTACAGATGGTATCAGAGCCCTAGTTTAAGAGATTTAGGTATTAGTATCTGTACCTAGACTTAAACTGCATGCGAAATAGGCTGTCTTTATTATTATAGAACCTTGGGATGTTAAATATAAAAAGGTAGAAGGAACATCATGTAAGGTAATTTCAGATTACACCTGGCCAGTGTAATTGTGATCTTACAGGTACATGTTTGAACTAGAATACTTTGTTATATGGGGTATGTGCTTACGTGTATATTAACCTTGTTTGAATCAACAGAATGGCAAGTGGGACGAGACAAACGAACCGGGAAGGGGAAGGAAATCTGAATAGATCTAATCCAACTGCCGGAGGAAGGGGAAGAGGGGGAGAAAGAGACAGAGCGAGGACTGGGGGCAGAGTACAGGGGCGAGGCACACAGTTTGTTACGAGAGACGACCTAGCGGCTGAAATGGGAAGTGTTAGATCTGAGTTTTGTCAATAAACTAAGTGTTAAAGGTCTGATGAGAAGACTCAGATGTTCTGATATGAAGGGTCAGAGTTCTGACTAAGAAGGCTCAGAAGAGTCAGAAGTCTGAGAAGAAGAGTCAGAAGTAGAGCCAGAAGTTCTGAGAAGCCTTGTCAGAAGAACGTTCAGAAGTTCTGAACTACCTGTTCAGAACTTATAACTAGATACTTTCCTTAGTGTTTAGTTAACTAATTAGGACACGTGTATTGTTCCTATTAGTCATTCATATTTGTACTGTAGCTTTAATATTTCCATTGCAGTATATATAGTAGTTAGCACTACATTGCTAACTGATTTCCCCCGAATATATTTGTATTCTCTTTTTGTAATCTTTGAGATTCTCTCTCTCTAAGATCTGTAATTCTGTTCTTCATTGAATACAATTGGGCTTGATCATATTACTTCTCAATTACTGTTTCATACATTGTTGTATTGATTGTAAGAGTAAATCCTGGACTTACAATTGGTATCAGAGCCACTCAACAAACAAATTTGTTCAAGATCGTGATCGCGAAGGTTTATCGATCACTTTCTTGAAGAATTATTGATTCGTTCAAAAATCGATTCCGCTGCTAGTTCTAATTCTTGAATTCTTGGCAATTGTTGAATTAATTGATTGTCTTTCGATCAAGAAATTCAAATTTGTCTCTCTGTTGAAAATTCTTACAATCATGTCTTCTAAAGAATATCTCGCTATGGGATCTGAAACAAAGCCACCTGTTCTATTTCCTGAAGAGTACCAGCAATGGAAAATACGAATGATCCAATTCTTGGATAACATAGATGAGAATCTGATGGTCTCTATTCGAGAAGGTCCTAACGAAGTCTACATTGATGTGGAAGCAACTCCTGAAACAGAAACAACTCCAGAAATTCCGGCAACAAGGGTGAAGAAGAACTATTCTCAATACACAGCATAACAGAAAAATAGGCATGCAATAGACAAAAGAGCAATCACATTGATGACACTTGAAGTTCCGAATGAAGTTCTTAACAGAATTGATAGTGGTTCATCAACCAAGGAAATGTGGGATGAACTGGAAAGACAAATGTTAGGAACTGTCAGATCGATACAAGCCAAGTTAAATCAAATCATAAATGCTTATGAAAGGTTCAAGGCTAAAGAATCTGAAAGCTTAACTCAGACATATAGTAAATTTTGTACTATACTAAATGATTTGAGAAGGAATGGACTGAAAAAGACAAAGTCAGAAATTAATTACAAATTTCTGAACAGTCTAAACTCAGAATGGTCATCATTTGCTATAAGTCTACAAATGAATAAGGATATGTGTGAAGAAGATCTAAATGATCTATTTTGTGTTCTTAATCAGCATGAGGACTCTGTTAAGATTGTGGTTGAAGAAAAGAAAAATGTTGCAGAACAATTAGCTTTTCTGTCAAAGTCCAAAAGTGTGAAAACACCCAAGAAGGCAGCATATCTATCTGAGATACCAAATCTGGAGGAGTCTGATAAGGAAGAGGGATCAGAAGAAGATGAGGATATCAAAATGATTGCTGAAAAGTTGGCCTTGTTGACTAATACTTTCAACAAGAGGTATGGAAAAGGAAAATATCAGGGCAAGTTCAGGAAAGAGCAGGGAAGTTCAGATTTCAAGAAAAGAGAAGAGAGAGGAGAAAGTAAGTATGAAAAGAAGGAAGAAAGAAGGGAAGAAAATAGAGAAGAGAAGGAAGAAAGAAAAGAAAAGAATCGGTGCTTCAAGTGTGGAAAGTCTGGCCACTTTGCAAAGGATTGCAAAGTGAAAATTGTGAAAGATTATGAGTACTATACCAAAAAGGCTCAGCTAGGCGAAGAAAAGAGATGATAAAGTGGCATTGTTAGTTGAACAAGAAAACTGGTTGTACTACACGTCAGATGAAGATGACTGCATACACTTTTCACAGATGCAGAGTTATATGGCAAAGATGAAGAATGAGGATGATTCTGACTTTGAAGATGCTGATTCTGAGTCATCTACTGAGGTACATTCTGCACTTGAAATAGACTTAATGACACAGATTGGTGAAATGAAAACTGAATTTGTTAAACTAAGAAAACAAATTAAAGGAGAAAGAAATTTAGTTAACAAATTCAGAATTGAAAAAGAAGTAATAAAAGAACAATTTGAGGAATCTGAGATTGGGAAACATAAAATTAAAACTGAAAATTCTGAGTTGATGAAATATCTTTCTGAATTAAAAATTGAGCTTTCAAAAGTAAAGGATGAAAAGGGTGATTTACAAATAAAGTTTAATATGCTATTTGAGGAAAGAAAGAATTTATACACCAAAATCAAAGAATTAGAAGATCTTAACTTGAAAAGAGGTCAGACTCAGCAAACATTAAATCTTCTTACAAGCAATGTAAAAGATACAAGATTTTATAATCCAAAGAAGGGATTGGGATTGGAAGAAAATGTTGTTTTAAAAAGAGCTCCAGTAAACTTGTATGATTTTGATAAGCTTCATGTTCCCAAACCAAAACTCCAGAAGTTGTTGAAGTCTTTATAAGACCTGCAAGTCCCATCACAAGTTCTGACAACTTACAGAAATCAAGTTCTAAAAAGCCCAAAGAGATAGTTTCTGAGTTAAAAACAAAAAAATCAGATGTTTCAGAAGAAAAAGTTAAGAAAGAAATTTCTAAACCAAAAGAAGAGAAACCAAAATACAATGATACCAAATTCAAATATGACTCTTTAAATGTCAGCTACAAAAACAAACAACAAAGTTTTTCTTATTCTGACATAGAAAGTATATTTGAGTCTAGTAGGGTTTCTGAAATAGTAAGTCAGAAATCCGAGTCTTCTAATCAGAATTCTGATTGTTCTAATCAGTTTTCTGATTCTGAAGGTCAGAAATCTGAGTCTATTAATCAGAATTCTGATTCAAAGAGTCAGAATTCTGAGTCAACTGAAAATTCTGAAACAAAGTCAGAATACTTTCTAGAACTTGAAAAGAGATTTAATCTTGTAAGTCAAGAACTTGAGGACTTAAGGAAAGCTTATGATGAACTTGAAAATGACTTATGTGATTTGGATTTTGATCTTAAAAAATGCTTTAAAAGAAAAGAATATTTTCATTCAGAAAATAACAGAGCTTGAGAAACTGAAAGCTGAATATTGATCTGTTCAAGATTAATGCTCTAAAAGAAAATGATAAATTCTTTAATGAATCAAGTACATATGAAAAAGGTGAATCATCTAATTCATTTTCTAACAAACATAAGTTGAATTTTCCAGAAAAAGAGGAAAGCAAAAGGAAAGATGATCTGAAAAGAGTTCCTGAGAAGACTGAATTGAATTCTGATTCTGTACCAAAAGCTCATAGTTTCTGTAATAAATGTACATGTACTTTGAAAAATAGAAATAAAAATGAAAGGACTTATGGTACAGACTTGTTGTTACTTGCACAGAAAAATATGACTTGTGTTCAATGTAAAAGTGATTCTTTTCAATATTCTCAGAAATGTCCAATAACAATAACATCTGTTTCATTCATAAGAAAAGATATTCAGAATACAGAAAAGAAGAATGATTCTGTTCCTCAAACTCAGAGAAAAGAAAAGATAAAAGAAGTGAATCATCAAGTTAAAGTCAAAACAAAGTATGAGAAAGTGAGAAATGTGAAAGAAAAGAAAGTTGAAAACATTGCAAAATCAAAAGTTACACCTTTCATGAAGAAATTGAATAAATTTGTGAACAGAAAATGTTCTGACTTCATAAAAGTGCAAGGCAAATGGTGTTTAAAGAAAGATTTTGAATGGAAAGTAAAAGGCACTTTTGTTAAATCAAATGACAAAGCTAACAAAGAAGGACCCATTCCAAAATGGGTACCTAAAACTAACTGACTGTTGTTGCAGGGCTGTCATGTGTGGTTTTTAGATTCAGGAGCTTCAAGACACATGACAGGTCAGAAGTCTTTTCTATCAAACTTCACAGAAAAGGCTGGAGGAGCAGTAAACTTTGGAAATAACAGCAAAGGTCAAGTTAAAGGTTATGGGAATTTAACAAAAGGAGATCTGACAATTCAAAAAGTTTTTTATGTTGAAGGATTACAACATAATCTTTTCAGCATAAGTCAGTTTTTAGACAGTCTTTGTCAAATCAAGTTCCAAATAACAGGTTGCATGATTTTAACTGAAAAGGATGTTAAAGTTTTCTGGGACAAAAGACATATGGATTTATTTGTGGTTAACTTTTCAAAATTACAAACATTAAATCCTGTTTATCTTTTATCAAATTCAACTGCAAATGAATGCTGGCTATGGCACAGAAGATGTTCTCATCTAAATTTCAAAGATCTTAATAATCTTGTGGCAAAACATCTGGTTAAAGGTCTACCAAAGATTAAATTTGAAAAAGAATCATTATGCTCAGCTTGTGAAATGGGCAAGATGAAAAAGAGTTCTCACAAATTAAAAATGGACACATCTTGCAAAGCACCATTAGAAATGATTCATACTGATCTTTGTGGTCCAATTTCAGTTCAGTCTATGGGAGGAAAGAAATACATGCTTGTAATTGTTGAAGAATATTCCAGATACACATGGGTTGAGTTCTTGAGAGCTAAGTCAGAAGCTGCTACTACATTGATAAACTTTATCAAAAGAATTCAAGTTCTCTTACAACTTCCAGTTCAGAAAATCAGAAGTGATTATGGAACAGAGTTCAGAAATGAGACACTTCAGAATTTTTTAGAAAGTTCTGGGATTTCTCATAATTTCTCTGCTGTCAGAACTCCTCAACAAAATGGTGTTGTTGAAAGGAAAAACAGAACTCTAGTTGAAGCTGCAAGAACCATGCTGGCTTGTTCAAATCTTCCAACCTTCCTATGGGCTGAAGCAATTGCAACTGCTTGCTTTACACAGAACATAACTTTAATCAATAAAAGATTAAATAAGACTGCTTACGAACTGATAAATAAAAGAAAACCATTAATCAAATTCTTTCATGTTTTTGGTTGCAGATGCTATGTTCTTAAAGACAGAGAAAATCTTGCCAAATTTGATAAAAAGGCAGATGAAGGATACTTTGTTGGTTATTCATTAACTTCCAAAGCATTCAGAATCTACAATAGAAGAACCAAGAGAATGATGGAAAGCATCAATGTAACATTTGATGAAGCCAGAATGAAGACTTCTGAACAAGACAGTTCAGAACTCATGCAGAACAAGACAAAAATGACTTCTGATACAAACTCTAATCCTATTTGTTCTGAACTCAATTTATTGTTTAAGGATGCTTTTCTAGAACTAATTTCTGATTCTTATGCAGAATATGAAAACCCAAAGATGGTAAAAGAGATGAAAAATAGAACTCCAGAAATAGTTCAATCAACTGTAATTTCTGATAAAGGTCCATCTGAAGAATGTCCAAATATGATTAATACAAGTGGTGAATATTCTGAACCTTGTACTCAGAATTCTGATCCTTGTGTTCAGAACTCTGAACAAGCCACTCAGAATTCTGACTTCACTGCTCAGAATCCAAACTTGGATACAACTCCTATACATGTATCAGAACAAGGGGACAACTCAGAATTACAAGCAATTATTGATGAGAATGATACAAACAATAACTTTTCAGAGATTGATGTGCTTCCCAGTGCAAATAAATGGACTAAAAATCATCCTATTCATCAAGTAATAGGTGATCCATCAACAGGAGTAAAGACCAGATCAGCTACAGCAAATGAAGCAATGTTTGTTGGTTTCTTAAGTGTGATTGAACCAAAGAAAGCTAATGAAGCCCTAGAGGATCCAGATTGGATTTCAGCAATGCAAGAGGAATTGCTCCAATTTGAAAGAAATAAAGTTTGGAGACTCATTCCAAAGCCTGAAGGTAAATCTATTATTGGAACTAAATGGGTATTCAGAAACAAAAAGGATGAGTCAGGTGTTGTTATCAAAAACAAGGCAAGATTGGTTGCTAAGGGATACTGCCAACAAGAGGGAATTGATTATGATGAGACATTTGCACCAGTGGCAAGAATAGAGGCAATCAGAATATTTTTGGCCTATGCTGCACACAAAAATTTCAAGGTGTATCAAATGGATGTCAAATCAGCCTTTTTAAATGGCAAACTTAATGAAGAGGTGTATGTTCATCAACCTAAAGGTTTTGTTGATCCAGAATTTCCTGATCTTGTTTATATTTTAGACAAAGCTTTATATGGTCTAAAACAAGCACCAAGAGCCTGGTATGACACTCTTACTCAACACTTGTTAGCTTCAGGTTTCAAGAAAGGTAAGATTGACACAACTTTGTTTTTAAAGAAACAAGGTGATGATTTAATTCTTATTCAGATTTATGTTGATGACATAATATTTGGTTCTACCAGTCCAGAATTATGTGATAATTTTTCTAAAATCATGTCATCTGAATTTGAAATGAGCATGATGGGTGAGCTGAATTTTTTCCTTCGTCTTCAAGTCAAACAATTACCAAAGTGTATTTTTATAAATCAAGGAAAATATGTCAGAGATATTCTGAAAAAGTTCAAAATGTCTGATTGTGCTTCTATGAGAACTCCAATGGCAACAAACATAAAGTTAGATGCTGATCTCAAAGGAGTTTCAGTAGATACCAAACTCTATAGAGGCATGATTGGATCATTACTTTATCTGACTGCAAGTAGACCAGATATTATGTTTTCTACTTTTTTATGTGCTAGATTTCAATCTAACCCAAAAGAATCACATATGTTGGCTGTCAAAAGGATTTTAAGATATCTCAAAGGATCACCTGATCTAGGTTTATGGTATCCAAAAGAAACTGATTTCAAATTATATGCTTTCACTCATGCTGATCATGCAGGAAGTAGGTTGGACAGAAAAAAGTACTTCTGGTGCTTGTCATTTTTTGGGGGATAAGATAGTGAGTTGGGCATCAAAGAAACAGAATTGTGTGTCAACTTCAACAGCTGAGGCAGAGTATGTTGTTGCTGCTGCTTCATGCTCTCAAACTTTATGGATGAGAACACAACTCATGGATTATAGATATCAGCTCAACAAAATTCCCATCTATTGTGACTCAGAAAGTGCAATTGCTATTACTCAGAATCCTGTTCAACATTCAAAGACTAAACACATAGATGTGAGGTATCATTTTATAAAAGACTATGTGGAAAAAGGAACTATAGAGATGCACTTTGTGCATACAAAGTATCAATTGGCTGACTTGTTCACAAAGCCACTTGATCACAAAAGGTTCTCTTTTCTCATATGTAAAATAGGAATGCTTAATCTGACCAATTGAAAATATTTGTGTTTTTTAAAAATGATAAATGTTTCTAAGTAAAATTGTCTAAGTAGTGTATTCAGAACTCTGAGTCTTAAGTTCAGAAACTCTGACTCTTAAGTTCAGAACTTCTGAGTCTTGAGATCAGAACTTCTGAATCTTAAGATCAGAACTTCTGAGTCTTAAGTTCAGAACTTCTGAATCTTGAGTTTAGAAATTATGAGTCTAGAGTTCAGACCTTCTGAGTCTTAAGGTCAGAGATTCCGAGTCAATACTTCAGAAATCTAACTTTTAAGAATTTATTTTTGAGAAAAACAAATACTTCAAATGTGCGGATTATGTCTTTTCTATTATCTTTTTATCTCATCTTTATGTATCATATTTGGTCAAATACATGCTAAAGTCAAGGGGGAGCATCAATATCTTCTGGAAATTATTTCATGATGCTTAAAAGGTTTGTTGTCATTTCTTATCTCTAATCATTCTAAGAAGAACAAGCTTTTTAATGATAAAATTTTTATCTTGTTCAAACTATATCTGAATTTCAAACAATTTCATATTCAGATATAAGAGTTTAAATGATTTTTTTTAAATCATCATTCTGTGAACAGAATTCTGATGATAAAATGTGTTTCTATCTGTTCAAACCTCTTCTGAATAACCAAAAGTTTTACATCTGTCAGAACTTGATTTTAAATAAAATTTTGTTACAAGGTAAAATTCTTCTGAATAATGGGATCAGAACTCTGAGTAGAACAATCAGATATCTGATAAAGGAAAGTCAAATCTTCTGAGCGTGTTATTCAGATCTTTGACTTGAGTCAATATTCTATCCAATAACACATGTCAGCTTCATATTTGGTTGATTATGCCACGCATTTCATTTAAATCCTCTGTGGCATTTCAAATGTGTTGACTCCGTTATAACATTGATTTCGCTTCTCCGTCAAACCTTTCAGCTTCGCGAATTTTAAATAGGTCTTAAAATTCCTATTTCCAATTCTTTCAAATTCCAGAGCGAAAAGTGAGATACGAATCAATCCAGAGTTCTTTGAGTTTGTTTTCTTCTTAAATCATGTCTGGATTTCGAAGAAGTGGTCAAATTTCTCTACATTCTAGTAAGTCTTTGATGGATTCATCTGA
The DNA here is from genome assembly GCA_033807775.1 of Saussurea involucrata. Classification (NCBI taxonomy): domain Eukaryota; kingdom Viridiplantae; phylum Streptophyta; class Magnoliopsida; order Asterales; family Asteraceae; genus Saussurea; species Saussurea involucrata. Next base: position 66,969,972 of record CM066325.1, read on the forward strand.
TTCGGATAATGATGAAGTACAAAATAGAGCTGTTGAGGAAGAAGCAATAAGGGATGATGAAATAAATGAAGAAGATGAAGAAATGGCTGAATCAGAAGGAAATGCAGATGAGGTAAATATAAATGTTGAACATGAACAGAGTGCTGCAGGGTCGATTATGTCGAATAGACCAATCTTAGTGGAAAGGGTTGTTCCTGAAGGAGAATGGTTGAAATTATCTGAAAACAATTGTGTTTTATTATTTGAGGAAACTAGATTTAAGCCTGAACACAGAATCATCATGGAGTTATTCAAATATCATCCTTACAGAAAGTGGTTTACAAGAAACAAAACAGTTCCTGTTCAGTATATTCAACAATGGTGGAAACATCTTAGGTTAGAAGACAACAAGTTTGTATCCGAAATTGGAGGAGTCACAATTACCTTATCAATCGCTGCACTAAGAGAAATGCTGAATCTTCCAGAGAAAGATGATGTACAAAGAAGGACAGATTTTGAAGACTCACCATTAACAGAGGAGTTAATTGCAGAGTTTATGAGATTAGGATATAATGAAGGATTGAGAACCCTTAGTTTGTTCAGAAGGAACAAATTGCCACCTATTTGGGCTTGTTTCTTTCATGTGGTGAATAAGTGTTTGTCAGGGAAAAATAGCTCAGCAGATCAAGGTTCAAAACAGATTCTTCAGATCTTTCAGGGTTTAGTGAGGAATAGGCATTATGATTATACTGCTATACTTTGGGAAGACATGAAGAATACTTTTGAGAAAAATCAGAAAGCTATTCAAAAGAAGACAAAGAATACTCCTCTGGCATACATACCTTACATAAGGTATTGGCAGATTGTAATTTGGTATGCAATGCAAGAAAACGGAACCATTTCAAGAAGATCAAATGAACAGCATGGTCCTACTTTCTATTTGGGTAAGATGTCTTCTGTTACCAAACTTGAGAATTATCCTAATCATAAACTGTTACCAAAATCACTTAGGAATTACATACCAAGGGAGAGTGAGATTTTAAAAGCATATTGCACCTCTATGGGAATTGAAATACCTCAAATCCCTACCCATGAGGACCAACCAGAGAAGAGAGGTGAGGGGTCTAGTCAAGTAAGAGAGGGGGAGGATGTTCAAATGGGTGAACATTCTGAGAGAAGTGAGGGGCAAAATTCTGAGAGCTTGGTTAGAACAAGTGAGGAAAAACAGAATGAGGGTGGTGAGGATGAGATATTGTCAACAGAGGTTCAAACAGAAAGAGATGCCTCTGAACCAGCTAATCTTAACCAGGTAACCACAACTGCTATTGATTCACATTTCTTGGTTTCCAATATTGAAACAAACACCATGGACCTAGTGGTGGATCTTGAACAACCCATCCATACCCACTCAGAAGCATTTCAACATGCTACTGTTTCACATAACTCAGGGGAACCATCCCAAACTCATTTGGAGGGAGGTGATAAATCCCAACCTATTTTTCAACACATTGAGTCTGAATATCACAGTCCTATTCAATTTGAGCCTGAAATTCCTTCTAACACTGGCACAAATCAGGAATTTCGTATTCCTGACACAACATTCATAGACATACCTAATATTGGGTGTCGAGGATTGGATGGAAGTCCTGGTGAGGTGAACATTACAAAAGCCTAATTCAAACGTGCATCTGTTGTACAAGATGACTTTGTGTTATCTACAGGCCATGATCCCTCTGGGCACATGAAAACTGGACCATCTGTTGGTTCAGGTTCACAGTTAGACCATTCTGAATTTGAAAAGATTCAGAATCAAAACAAGGCGATGAAGGAAAAGGTTGAAAAATTGGAGAAAAAGGTGGATGATTTGAATGCTGAGGTGACAGGATTAAAAGATATGTTGGAGGGTAAATTGAAATCTGTTGAAACTAAAATAGATACTGTGAAGGCATCCTTGGAATCTCATGAAAAGGAGATCAAGGATATAATGTCTGAATTTCAAAAAGATCTGTTGAAACAAATGCAGAGTATGCAGGAATCTGTATTGAAAGCACTGAGTGTATCTATGGCTTCTACTTCAAAACCTCTTGATCTTGTTCCCCTTGCAGAAGCTGAACCTGAAGGTGTTTCTGGTCAGAATTCTAAAAGAATGTTTGATGATAATGAACCTCATGATCATCAAAAGGGGGGGAAAAGGCAAAGGTTGAGTTCTGATGATGACATTTGCATAGATGATTTTGAAATAGCAGATATGCACTTAGTCAGTACAAAGAATACAGAAATTTAGATAGTTCAGATTGAGAGTTCAGATACAGAGGAAATGGAGGTGGAAAGCCTAGATGGTGGTGATTCAGATAAAACTGAAGAATTGAATTTAGACACAGAGATGGAAATCAATTCTGATGAAACTGGAGCAATTGAGGAACCTGTGTTGAGGTCAAAGGAAACAGTGGAAAGTTTAATTGTTGACAACACTTGTACAAATATTGTTCTTTATGATAAAGATAGTGTGATGGATTCTGAATCAGAAGAAAGAAGATTAAATGAGACTTTGATCAGAAGGATGCAAAATGAGTTAGTCAGAGCACTTAATGTCCAAAATATTCAACAAAGTGTAAAACTGATAAGGCCTATTGATTTATTGGGAGACGAAGATAGAACTGTTGATTATTCTCAGAAATTTAAACATGAGTTTCGATTTAACTATGCTGATGAGATGAATACAGAAGAAGAATATGAGAGAGTGGAAGATTAATTTATGCCCTCTGAGTATATATTCAGAAAACCAATTGAGATTCCTAAGATTAACTTGCAAATTTTGGAGGAGCCTGTATGTGATTTTATCCTGGAGTTGAGTGATGTACCACTTGCTAGGCAATTTCATGATGACATTTTTCCCGAGGAAATATATGAGAATCTCTATCACACATAAGGAGATTATGAGCTATTGGAGAGCAACATTGATGGCTTCATGGATAACAGATCTCAGATGATTTATACAGAAGCCTCAAACAGATTCAGAATTCCTGATTCAAGACTACACATTCAGAAGAAGATTAAGAAAGTGTTGATGTTTAAACCAGAAGAATTCAATGGTCTGATGTTTGTTAGATTGGAAGTGCTGAAAGAAAGAAGTACACAGGTTTCCATGTCAAGTTTTGATTTTCACATATTAACTCTTGATGATCAGATCTTTCTAGTTAAGTTCTTTGCCAGTACTGAAGAAACCTTGATAGAGATTGAGTGCAGAAGAATTCTGGGGATTTATGTCAGAAATATGTACATGTATGATTTTCAATTGGCAATTGAAGGAAGAAAAGAGAAATGCAACTTGAAATGTCCAGCAATGATTTCAGGGTTAGGTGTATATTTGAAGGGATTTATAAATGAAGGAATGGAAACTGAAGGGTTTGCATATCTAGTTCAAGGAAGACTTGAAATGTTCAAACTGAAGGAATTGGTGAAGTATAGTGATGCAACTTTGAGTTGGTTACTAACTGAAATGAAAGTTAATGTTGCTACTGAAAGAGAAAATCTAAAGAAAAAATGTGTAAACTCTGTGGAAAGAAGATTAAATCTCAGAAGAAAAATCAGAAGCTGTGGTGAATGGTTATTATCAGAGGTTAATCCTAAAAGGATGCGCACAATGACTTTGTGTTTCCTGCTGAGTATGAAGTGAATGAAATCCTTTCAGATGAAGTTGAAGAAGTTTAGGACACAACTCCTCAGAATGTGCAAATAACAAGTCTTGATCAAGCTGAACAATCTGAATCAAAAGAAGATGAGATATCAATTGATTTGAATGGATACTTTCTTGAGTTTGATCTACCTGAGTTTTTCAAGCCTAAAGAGATACAATTTCTGAATGTATATTATGATAGACCAAAGGAGACTCAGATCTGGTTGGCCGAGAAATCTAGGTGTTTTGGGAAATCAAAACAGGCTGTATATTCAGACTTCTTAATCACAGGGATCAGAGAATTAAAAGTTAAACAATTCAGAAAGATGGAATACTTGTCTTTTGAAGTTTTGAGAGAAGATGGCAAAGTATACTATTTCACTGATGCAGATTTTGAAAAGCTATCAGTAGTGGATTTCTACAGATTACATTGTATGTTGTGCTTCAAGGAATCAAGCAAATATAAGACTGAAAGGAAGGCAAGAAGTATGGTAATTGAAGCTATGTTTTACATCCTAAGATGGCATGGTTATGCAGATTTTCAAATAGCTCTGTATTTGCAAAAGCCATGTGTTTATCTGGCAAAACCCAACACAGATCATGATCAGAAAAAGCTGTTAAAACTGGAAGTGTTCTCAAATATCCAGATTTGGGAGTCTTTTTGAAAAACAAGAGTGAAAAGATCTTCTTCAGAGCAAAGGAGAATGCAAAATACTGCTCTGGAACTTTGAGATTCATCAAGCATAATTTGGAGAAAAAGATGTTGAAAATAAAGCAATGCAACATAACTCAGGAAGTGATGACTCAGCAGATTGAAACTATTCAAGAAATTATTGTCAAGATCGACAAAAGGCTTAATCAAAGAAATGTGCTCTTACAGAAGATTGCTCCTGCCTTGAAAGATTTGGATGATGCAAAGTATCAGTTTATTTGACAAAAAGGGGGAGATTGTTAGATCTGAGTTTTGTCAATAAACTAAGTGTTAAAGGTCTGATGAGAAGACTCAGATGTTCTGATATGAAGGGTCAGAATTCTGACTAAGAAGGCTCAGAAGAGTCAGAAGTCTGAGAAGAAGAGTCAGAAGTAGAGCCAGAAGTTCTGAGAAGCCTTGTCAGAAGAACGTTCAGAAGTTCTGAACTACCTGTTCAGAACTTATAACTAGATACTTTCCTTAGTGTTTAGTTAACTAATTAGGACACGTGTATTGTTCCTATTAGTCATTCATATTTGTACTGTAGCTTTAATATTTCCGTTGCAGTATATATAGTAGTTAGAACTACATTGCTAACTGATTTTCCCCGAATATATTTGTATTCTCTTTTTGTAATCTTTGAGATTCTCTCTCTCTAAGATCTGTAATTCTGTTCTTCATTGAATACAATTGGGCTTGATCATATTACTTCTCAATTACTGTTTCATACATTGTTGTATTGATTGTAAGAGTAAATCCTGGACTTACAGGAAGACTTCAGGAAAATATCCAAGCTATGTTTAACCAGACTCACCATACGGAAACGGAAAGACCAGATCCTAACTTTGAAAATGAGATGCCTATCACACCTACTGTCACATCAGTACCAAGAAAGTGTGACTATAAAATGTTTTTAAGCTGTAAACCACCCACTTATGGAGGGGACAGAGATCCAGTAAAGGCGATGCGGTGGCTGAAGGAAGTTGAAGCTGTATTTAAAACCAGTAAATGTGCGGAAGAAGATAAGGTGTTATATGGAACTGCAATGTTGAAAGCAGATGCCTTATATTGGTGGGAGGCCCTTATTGACTCTAAAGGACCTGATGTATATTCAACCTTTACTTGGGGAGAATTCTCGAGAGCATATAAGGAACAGTTTTGTCCGCAAGCCGCAGTTAGACAGTTGGAAGAGGAATTCCTGAGCCTACAACAAGGGAATTTATCAGTAAGAGACTACACTGCCCGTTTCTTAGAGAAGTCACGTTTTGGGGAGTATTATGTTGCCACATAGAAAATGAAGATGGAAAGGTATGTATTTGGATTGAACTCGGAAATTAGAAAGTTAGTGACTGCAACGAGACATGATACCTTTTCGGAAGCAGTTAATGCCGCAGAAAATTTGGAGCGGGACAATAAGAGGGATACTGGGGATAAGAGTGCGGGAAAGAGGAAATGGGAAGGACCACCACACGATATGAAGAAGTCCGGGTTTCAGCGATTTGATAGTCGTCCACCTTTCCGATCAGTTGAAAGACATTGCCCAAGATGCCACCGTTTTCATCAAGGAAGCTGTCAAGTTGATCCTAGAAACTGTTATAAGTGCGGGAAGATTGGTCACATAGCTAAAGACTGTCGGGTGGTTAGATTTTGTTATTCGTGCAATTCTCCAGATCATCTTCGGTCAGATTGTCCACTGGGAAGAATACAATCGGGTGGCACGTCAACAAGAGCAACGGGTGTTAGACCCGCAGTACCGAGGTTAGAACAAACAAGAGCAAGAGGTCGTTCATTTCAGATGACAGCAAAAGAAGCGGAGGAAACTCCGGACGTGGTTACAGGTACATTCTTAATAAATTCTACACGTGCTAAGGTGTTATTTGATTCCGGTGCAAACCGATCGTTTGTGTCTCCTTCATTTGGTGCTTATATGCATTTAAAGCCGAAAGTGTTAGATCATGCTTTAATGGTAGATACGGCAAATGATAATCAAGTGTCGGTTAAAGAAGTATTTGATAGCTGTGTGATAGATATAGAAGGGTGCGGAGTATCGATTCAGTTATTTCCAATAGCCCTGGTTGAGTTTGATGTGGTAGTGGGAATGGATTGGTTAGCCGAGAACCAAGCTAACATAGTTTGTGATAAGAAGTTAATAAATGTTGTGTTACCTGAAAAAGGGCCGGTAGTGATTTATGGTGATCGTAGGAATCATCAGTATAATCTTATATCTATGATAAAAGCCCGTAAGTGTGTTAATAAAGGTTGCCCGAGTTACTTAACTTATGTGATAGATACTAAGTTAGAGAAGAGTAAGTTGGAAGATATTCCAATTGTTAGTGAATTTCCAGAAGTTTTCCCATAAGACTTGGATAGCCTTCCGCCCGTTAGACAGGTAGAATTTGGTATAGATCTGATTCCCGGAGCCACCCCTGTAGCCCGTGCACCGTATCGTTTGGCACCTCCGGAAATGAAAGAAGTGATGGCACAACTGCAAGATCTATCCGATAAGGGTTTCATCAGACCGAGTTCTTCACCGTGGGGAGCACCAGTTTTGTTTGTGAAAAAGAAGGATGGTTCGATGAGAATGTGTATCGACTATAGAGAATTGAATAAGCGTACGATCAAAAACAAGTATCCCCTACCTAGAATTGATGACCTCTTCGATCAATTAGTCGGAGCTTGTTGTTTCTCCAAGATTGATTTAAGATCCGGTTATCATCAGTTGAAGGTCAAAGAAGAAGACGTTTTGAAAAATGCTTTTCGCACCAGGTACGGTCACTATGAGTATTTGTAATGCCATTTGGATTGACGAACGCTCCAACTGCTTTTATGTATTTAATGAATCGGGTATGTAAGTCGTATCTTGATAAATTCGTTATTGTGTTTATTGATGAAGGAAGAGCACGCGCAACACCTTCGTTTGATTCTAGAACTATTGAAGAAAGAAAAGTTGTATGCTAAATTTTCAAAATGTGAATTCTGGTTACGGGAAGTTCAGTTTCTGAGGCATGTAGTTTCCAAAAAAGGTATACAAGTTGATCCGATGAAAGTGGACGCAGTTGAAAAGTGGGAATCGCCGAAGACAGCAACAGAAGTACGGAGTTTTCTGGGTTTGGCCGGCTATTATCGAAAGTTTATAAAAGATTTCTCTCGTATTGCCACACCTCTGACTAAGCTGACTCGAAAGAATCTGAAGTTTGAATGGAAGGCAGAACAGGATGAAGCATTTCGGATATTGAAAGAAAAACTGTGCAGCGCGCCGATATTAGCATTACCCGAAGGTTCCGAAGACTTTGTGGTCTATAGTGATGCGTCTAAGTTGGGATTGGGTTGTGTATTAATGCAGCGGGGAAAGGTTATTGCTTATGCTTCCCGTCAATTTAAAGATCATGAGAGACAGTATCCTACGCACGACATGGAACTTGCAGCGGTTGTCTTTGCATTGAAGATTTGGAGACATTATCTGTATGGTTCCAAATGTCAAATTTATACCGATCATAAGAGTCTCCAACATCTTTTTGATCAGAAAGAATTAAATATGAGGCAAAGGAGATGGATAGAACTGGTAAATGATTACGACTGTGAAATTCTTTATCATCCGGGAAAGGAGAATGTGGTAGCTGATGCACTGAGTCGTCAAGAAAGGAGTGGAACAATAAAAGCTATTTCACTAAGGGCTGAACTTTTACCCAATATCTTTGACTTACTGTTGAAGTGTCAGATAGAAGCTTGTCAGGAAGAACATTTGAAGTCCGAACGGTTAGTGGGGATATCAGCATTGCTTGTGAAAGATGACCGTGGGTTGTTACGTCTGGAGAACAGAATTTGTGTGCCTCGTTTGGGTGGATTGCGTGATCGGGTGTTACAAGAAGCTCATCAATCTCGTTTCTCTATCCATCCAGGTACGAATAAGATGTATAGAGATCTGAAACAATTCTATTGGTGGTCGGGAATAAAAAGAAGCATTGCGAAGCATGTGGTAGAATGTACTACTTGAAAAAAGGTGAAGATTGAACATCAAAAGCCGTTTGGTCAGTTACAACGATTAGAAATACCAATGTGGAAATGGGATCAAATTACTACTGATTTCATCACAAAGCTACCAAGAACTCCGAAAGGATTTGATTCTATTTGGGTGATAGTTGACAGGTTGACGAAGTCTGCACACTTCCTACCGATAAAGGAAACTGACTCAATGGAACGATTAGCCAAGTTGTATATAGACGAAATAGTAACTCGACATGGAGTTCCAAATTCGATAATTTCTGATCGAGATAGTCGTTTCACTTCAAGATTTTGGAGGAGTTTTCAGAATGAGATGGGGACGCAGATAAAGTTAAGTACAGCATATCATCCTCAAACTGATGGTCAGAGTGAAAGAACAATCCAGACTTTAGAAGATATGATTCGGGCTTGCATCGTTGATTTTGGGGGATCGTGGGATAAGCATTTGCCTTTGATAGAATTTGCCTACAACAACAGTTATCATTCCAGCATTCAAGCGGCACCGTTTGAAGTATTATATGGTAGAAAATGTCTAACGCCTCTATGTTGGAATGAAGTGGGAGAGAAACAGTTAGCAGGGCCAGATATAGTACAGTTAACAGCAGATAAGATTACCCAGATTCGGGAAAGATTGAAAGTGGCTCAAGATAGACAGAAAAGCTATGCCGACCGACGCCGTAAACCGTTAGAGTTCCAAGTTGGAGATTTTGTAAGGTTAAAACTCTCACCTTGGAAAGGAGTCATTCGATTTGGAAAGCAAGGTAAACTTAGCCCAAGGTATATTGGACCGTTTGCAATTACTGAAAGAATTGGGGAAGTAGCTTACCGATTAGATTTACCGCCAGAACTAAGCAGGATTCACAACGCCTTTCATGTGTCGAATTTTCGGAATTAAGCAGTCTCTCTACCAGATATACAGGTTGATGAAAAGTTGAATTATGTGGAGGAACCGGAAGCTATTGTTGACCGAAAAGTTAAAGTTTTGCGGAATAAAGAAATCAGACAAGTGAAAGTTCAGTGGCGACATCATAGAGGTCAGGATGCTACTTGGGAATCAGAGTCAGAAATGAGAGCCAAATACCCTCATCTGTTCGCTTAACGGAATTCCGGGACGGAATTCTTTTAAGGGGGAGATGTTGTAATAACCAGGTATGTTATTGGTTTATTTATAAGGGTTACTTTAAATTAATTTTATGGAGTTTGAATTTAAGGGGTAAGTTTTAATTTAATATGGAAATGTAGGGGTGTATTTTGCCATATAGAGTAAGTTAAGGGTTTGTTTGGTATTTTTACCAAACTCCACACCATCACCGCCATATTCCCTCACTAGGAGGAGGTGTCCTACTAATTGAGTACCTAACCAAAATATCCTAAGTATTGTGTGTGTGTGAATTCGGTTTAGAGAGAGAGAGAGAGAAGAAATCGAAGAAAGCTAAGAAGAGGAAGAAGGAAAGCTTAGATTTCTGCTGGAATTGCTAAAAAACAACTGAATGAATCAAGGTAATAATTCTGTACAATCCATACTTTTATTTGTTTAGTTTTTAAAAGTTTTGCTATGAGTTTTAGAAGTGGGTTTTGATGATTTAGGGATGTTTTGAGAAATCTGAGCATATGGTTAGGTTATGTTAATGGTCTTAAACATACCTGCATAATTTCAGCAACATGCATAGTTAAAAGATTAAATTCTGGGTTTAAGATGAACACTGTGGACTGAGACATTCAAGCAAGTCGCAATGGTGGGTTGCGACATGCTTGAATATGGCAATCTTCATGAATGTCGCAATGGTAAGTTGCGACTTGCTCATGAAGTCACAGTAGTTGATTGCGACTTAGATGGGAAGTCGCAGTAGTTGATTGCGACTTGAGTGGGAAGTCGCAGTAGTTGATTGCAACATGGATGGGAAGTCGCAGTAGTTGATTGCGACTTGAGTGGGAAGTCGCAGTAGTTGATTGCGACTTGGGTGGGAAGTCGCAGTAGTTGATTGGGACTTGGTGTAGTGTATTGCGACATAGAGTATTTCCTTAGTTGATTGCGACTTGAGTCGAGGATTTCAGAACTTAGAGATTTCTAGTCTTAAAAGAGATATTTGTATTCATGTGGTACAGATTCCGTGAAACATGACTGAAGGAATTGAGAGCTCGGTAATAGCGTTGAAGGATTTTTGGAAATAAGCTAATCAAGTGAGTTATTCTTTAAAATGTTTTCAAATGGAATACATATATGTGATTAAATGTAATATTGTGCATATAGTGTTTATATGAGTATTACATTGTATGGGTACTAGTTGGCCGGGCTTAGGACCGGTGAAAGTTGGCTGTACAGAGGGACAGTGGTGTTGGCTGTATTTAGTACAACGGTGTAAATTAATTAATTGGCTTGCTACCAATTAATATCGCCAAGAAAAGGAAAAGAGAAAGAGATGGAAAGATACATGATGCATGAGTCATAGTTGGTATTCTTATGTGAATTATGTGTATGATGTTGTGCAAATGTTTTCTTTAACTAACGGGGATTTTCTCACTAGACCTCAAAGTCTAACCCTCATTTTTGTTTTAAAATATGTATTCCAGGTCAAGGAGCAAATAAGAGACAATGATAAGATTTATCATGTTTAGCTTTTGTGGAAGATGAATGATTATGAAGATTCAAGTTGTGTTTTGTATCTATTATGTATTTTACTTTATTCGAAAAAGTTTGTACTAAAAGACCTAATTATAGAATCTAAGGGACCGTAATTGAAATATGATATGTTATTTTGTGGTGAAATATATGTTATATGTGTGTTGGGATTAAGGGATGTTACAAGAAACCAAAGAAAGAGAAAGCAGTAGAGGAAAGAAAGGAGAAGAAGAAGAAAAACCTGATGGTGGAAAGTGAATAAGAAGAGGAAATAGCAGCAAAAGAAGAAACGACCCTGGCCTCGATAGCTAAATCATTAGCTCTCTTGACTAGGGAATTCAGCAGAGGATACCAGAAGAAATCTGGTAATGAACGATATGAAAGAGATAATCGAGAGAGAGAGAAGGGTCAAACGACAGAAACGACAGAAGTGGTGACCGACAGAGGTCAAGTGACAGAAATGACAGAGGAAATGACCGACAGAGGTCGAAAGACAAAGCTGGCAACACTCAAGAGTGTTACAAATGTGGTAAGCCAGGCCACTACGCAAATGAATGCCGAAACAAAAGAAGTGGTGACCGACAGAGGTCAGATGACAGAGCTGGAAACTCCACATAGAACCAAGGATGCTACAACTGTGGAAAGCCATGTCACTTTGCCAACGAATGCAGGAGCAAGTCAAATCGCCCTCAGAGGGATGCAGCTTTCTACAAAAAGAAAGCTGAATACTATGCTCAGAAGTCACTAATGGTGAACAAATAAATCTGGGAGTCAGACACATCCTCTGACGAAGGCGAAACAAAGAATGCTCTATTCTGTGGCATGGCAGAAGTCAGCTCCGACTCCGACAGTGAGGTATCCACTTCTACCTCTAACTATAATACTGCAGAAGATGATTTGATTAAACTTAACATTGAATACACTAAAATGAAAAAGACATGTGAAAATATGTAGAAAAAGATCACTTTCTATGAAAGAGAATCTAGACTTCTGTAGGATCCAGATCCGTGCAATAATCGTGTTTATGTGAATAAGAAATATGAACGAAGAATATAGTCACAAAGGCTGCCCACTTAGCTATTTGATCAGAGAATAATCGTTACAATACTGAAAGCTAAATGAGACAACTAACTCTTTTTCTAAGCTAGTTGCACATTATATATGCTGGGCTCGTGGTAACAAGCCCACGGCCCGTTCACTATGGACTAAGATTAAGGAAATACAAATTACACCCTTGAACTTTAAATCAACATATAAAACCTGCCCTAACAATCTCCCCCTTTGATTTGAAGTTCGAGTTCGCGCTCTAGCTCTTGCCAGTTGAATACATATCGTTTGCGCAAAGCGAAGTGAACCTCAAAAAATCTGATTGCACGGCGATAGTCGATGCGGTCTTCAATCATTTCCAAAGCTTCCCGAGCAGTTGTTTCGTTTGGATTCGGGACATACGAATGCTTCGGATTCTCAGACTCGTGCTGAATAATTTTTCGAAGAGCATCTCTGATCTTTAGAAGCGTGCCGTCACAAAATCTGTCTACCTGACTGAAACGCAGAAACTTCTTTTCGTTCTGTTCGTTGTTGTAGACTATCCCAAATTCAGGTTGTAGCAGTAAAGAGTTCTCGGGATACATCTTCAGCTCAGGAGCCTTCAGATTTGGTTTTATCAGATTTACCTTCTTAGCCCTGTTCTCGACAGCCATTTGAAAATCCGTTAAGTATGACATCATGATAGTACGGACCAGGTGTTGACGAACGGCTTCGAGTGCCTTTGTAATCTCCAGCGGTCGAATGGTTCTTGAACGTAAGTCTTTCAGTAATTCCAGAAAGTCGAGCGGTCGGAGGTTCTTGAAATCAGCTTCAGAGAATCTCCATTCATTACCATCTTCGCGGCGAACGGTGAAGACTGGATAGACGATCCTCATGATGCGGCGTGAATGGATGTTAAGAACCTCAGTGATTTGATGCTTTGTTCTGACTTGACTGACTGGTAGACACCGCTGCATTGCAAGAATGTAACGCCGTTGGTATTCAGGGTCGAGGTTGTAAATACCAAGGCAAAAGGTTGGCTCGATTGGGCGAAGTTTGTGGACGAACAGCTTTTTCAAAGATTCCTCCAGATGAGGGATAAGTACCTTGATCTTCTCCCAACGGGTATGTTGTTGTTGAGGAAGGGGAGGAAGATCAGAAGCTGTCGTTGGAGGAGTAGTTGTCGGTTGATCGGCAGAAGTAGACTCGGGTCTTGTTGATGATGTTCTGGCGGGTTGAGCATAGTGAACGGGGGGTGCTCCATATAGATTTTGGAGCAGGAACTGATCATAATCAACAATGTCGTCCTCATCAGTGGGAAAGACCAAGTTTACCTGGAGATTTACGGCACTGGCAGCTTTTTCGTACCATGCATCTTCGGTCTCCGGGTTGGTCTCACACGCTGGATCTATCATGTCCAGTATCGGTCTGTCTTACGAGTAAAATTCGACCAGTTCCTGTGTTGAACCCTCGGGCTTTTCAACCGTCGGGTCTTCTTCATCTGAGATGTACATATCGATGACCATCTGGGCTAGAGGCAACTCGGCTTCTGGTTCGTCTGTTGTAGTTGCCGCAGTTGGGGGTTCCTGATGAACCGCAGATGTACCTTCAGTGTGGAGCAGGGAGGCGGTCTCAGTTAGACGTTGTCGCTTCTCCCCCTCACGGTGATCAGGATCCTCTTGGTCATCGTGCCTACGTTTGAGACCGCCGGCTTGACTCTTACAAGTGTCTTCGAGTGAGCGGACCCTCTCAGACAGCGTGGCAAGCGCTTTGTTGTAGTCGTTGAGGGTCGAGTCAATGGCGTCAAGGCGTGATGTGATGGACGAAGTAGGAGCAGTGACCTGGGATCGTAGAACGGAGATCAGGTCTGCTTCAGCAGATGCGGTAGTGTCGGATTCCTGGAGCAGCTGGGCTAAGAGCATCGTCTTTAGAGTATCCACCGAGTAAGTAGGTCGTGGTTGAGGCGGTGGGTGCCCGGAGACAGATTCAGTGCTGACGAGAGAGCTCTTTCCTTTGAAAGCATGCGTCGCTTTGGCAATCTCAACGGCTACATGTTCCTGCATTTGTTGTTCCATAACCTGTCGGACAGCCTCAAGGGTGATGTCCAGAGACCCTTTTGAGGCATCGTCCAAGGACCCTTTTCCCTGCATCGTCCAAGGACCCGTTGAGGCATCTACCACTGGGGTAGAGCCACCTACGTTCACAGCTGGCATGATGATGACTGTGGTAGGATTTCCGTCCAATCCTCGTGTTCCGGCAGTCGGAGACACTATAGACGTTCCGGTCGGGTCACTAAGAGCCGCGACGTGGTGTTGTTCCTCATCAAGTGTCCTAGGCGAAGAATGATCAGTAACAATTGGCTCTAGACTCGATGGTGCACGCAAAGAAGTCGAGACCGGGGGATGCTGGTCTCTTATTTCAACACCAGCACTCTTCGAATGAGAGACCGGTGGAAGTTGTGCTTGTTCCCCGTGTAATATTGAAACATCCGTCTGTTTTGAGACGGATGAGTGGCTATGGGGGGTGTGCAATTGCTCCGTTGGGTCCACGGAGGCTTCTTCAATACCCCGTCCCAACGGATGAGACGGGATAGTAGATGTGGCAACCCGGATAACACTCGGTGTGGGTCGCTCTTGAGCCTCGTTATCTTTACGGCTTGATCTTTCCTGGTTCAACTTTGAACGCAGTTATCTCCTTCTCGCATGTTCTAAGTCAACACCTATATCTCCCTCAGACGTCCTAGGGAGCAGTTCGGTTCCAGATGGTGGAGAGTCAAGTGGAATGCCAGTGGAGAAATCAGGGTTGGGTCCGATACCGCGAGGGATTTGCGTTAGGCGGATGATGCGGTCGGTATCGGAGTCCGTGGAGTCGGATTCCACGTCTTCCACTTGGGTACTGGGAGAAGGGGGTTCGGTTATATATGGTTCGGTGGTGTGATGGAGGCGTGGTCTCGAAGAAGGACCGGGTTGGGCCGAACTGGAACCGGGCTGCGATTCCGCTGCACCACCTACACTCGTTCCCCTTCCTCTCAC
This sequence comes from Saussurea involucrata, assembly GCA_033807775.1. NCBI lineage: Eukaryota > Viridiplantae > Streptophyta > Magnoliopsida > Asterales > Asteraceae > Saussurea > Saussurea involucrata. The sequence continues at coordinate 66,984,998 of CM066325.1, forward strand.
TACTAACGTTCCCCGCCCGACAGCACCTGCTTGTCGGGCCCTTCCACCTCTCACTCGGGGACCCTCACGTCTCTCGGGTCTATGTCCCTGGGCAGGTCCCTCCGGCTCTGGCTGGACCATGGGATTCCCTAACTCTCCCCTATACGCAACTACCCCCGGTGCAGCGGGATCGGCTATGGCCAATAGGGCGGCAGGAATGGGCGAGGCAACCGCATCAGATGGATTACGGATTACCATGAATTGGAGGTGGCGTATGGGACATACCGGATGTGTGAGTCGTCGGGGAATGGCGGGAATGGCATCCATGTGTTGGCGAACGGCAAGCGAAAGGAAACGCGGATATGGAAGAAACTTCTTCTGTTTGGTGCCGCCGATATGTCGGATGGTGGTCACAAGTTCACGCCAGATGATCATGGCGAAGTCGATGTGACGGTTGTAGCACACAGCGTGAACAAGGCGGAGAAAATCGCCGGTACATTGGTCAATTCCTTTCCATCGGGCGGAAAGGCATCGATTGAGAATTGTGAAGAGCGTGTACCAAATTGGCGCCAAGTACTTCCGATTGAAGACCGATGGCCGTTGAAGATCAGAATTGTACCCAAGAGCACGTATTTGGGCGCAGAGTGTCGCATCGTTGACGGCAGGATCGTACCGTTCATGGTTGTTGGCAGTGGCCTCAGGCAGGGACAGTAAACGGCGAACCGAATCTGGCGTCAGTGTAAACGGTTGATTGTCTATCTGAGCCGTGATGGTTTGGGTGTTGCCGATCGTACGGACTTGTGCTGTCAGCCAGACCTGGAGTACGTAGAGCAATGGAACGTCGGCTATGCGAGTTAGTGCCTCTGAAATGGGATGGCGCATCAGGATGTCGAGTATTACCTGATGTTGTGGGTTTGGCCTGAAGAGCGCCGGGTCGAGGTAGTGGTTGTTCGCCTCTAGCTCGATGCCATGGTCAGGGTCGACCAGTGCAGCATCAGCTACTTCGTCTATAATTTCCTCCTCCTGAGGAATTTGTTCTGCCGGGTTTTGTTGATCAGCCATTAGTAAATCTGTCAAAATAGCACGCGGTTAGGAACATAGACAGAATTACAAATGTAGGTGCGTACCTTTACGTTGAATGGCTCAATCTGAGACAGATCGAGGACTGATTCTGATAGAAACAGGCAAGAATTGGACAGAACAGGGGAGTTTTCCGGATGAATGAAGTGTCTGGACAACATGAGTTGTCCGGACAACAGAGGAGTCCGGGTAGACGTGAAAGATCCGGACAAAGTCCCCTGATTGGCTGAGTTTCCGGATAAAGGTTATGTCCGGACTCCAAACGTATCCGGTAGTTGAACTTACCGGAAACCATAAGGATTCTGGACAACTAGTTTTCCAGACGTTTGAGAGATTCCGGATAGATCATCCATACGTTGAGTGTTTCCGGACAAAACCTCATGTTGATGATGGTGTCCGGACACAATGATAGTGTCCGGACGAAACCGCTTGGTGATAAATCGACCAGATCGTGATTTAAAATTCAGTGTGCATGCAACTAAGGATACTACAGTCCATTCTAGACTACCTTGGGCATTTCATAGCAATCTTACACCGAAAGAAACCCAAATCGTTTGGATCCAAGGGTTGTTTTCCGGGTTGAGTAATCTCGATCAAATCGTGGTTTGATCGAGATGCAATAAGGATTAAGACGCGGAGGAAATGAATGATGGGTAACCATGAACAACATACCTGATTTTGGAATGAAGTGCGTGTTTGAAACGTCCGATTGAGGAGAGGCTCAGCGAGAGAGAGAGAGTTCGGGGTTTAGGGTTTTTTCGAGTATTTTCCGGATAATGAAAATGGAGAAACCCGGGTGTCTTATAAGACCCGGGTGGGATCCGGGGACTTTGACCGACCCGGGTATGGCCGGACAAACAGAGGAGTCCGGACATCCTGAAGTGTTCGGATACCACTGATTTGGCATTGTCCGTAGAATTACCGGAAAACTGGTCTGCCAGGGATCTTTCTCTCGCTCCCCCTCAAACTGAGCAGAGGGGGGTTTCAGTGCTCCCCCTTGAATTGAGAAGAGGAAATCATTGCTCCCCCTCAAATTGTGCAGTTGGGTGCAAATAGGGGAACCAACACACAAAATATGGAGTGGTGATTAGAAAGCTTAGTATCGCTCCCCCTCAGGTGTTGACCAAGTTGGACTTGGGAGTGCCCACACACATAAAAAAAAACTTTTGACCTGTTTAAGAAAAACTGTGTGTGACGCTCCCCCTCAATAGATTAGAATACTTACCTGATATGACAGTTAGCTCCCCCTGAACACATTAACAAATGGTGAAAGCACAGAGATCGGGAAATAATAAACAAACGACGGTAATGGTATAAAAGACACACGAAGAAAGAAGAAAAATGGACGAAACTACCTTACAAATACAGAAACTAAATCTACCTGAGTAACCGAGACAAGTAGAATACCAGTACGAGGAAGTGTTTACGTAAACGACCAGAGTGTAGACACTGGATGATGAGTAAATAGTGACTCGTAGAGGTATGGAACTTGGCAAGGGTACACAAACGGATTAAGTTTTCAGGTTTAGCATACCTAGCTTGAACACCAGAGTTTTAAAACGCTTTTCGTCCAAGGCTTTGGTAAATAGGTCTTCCAACTGATTCTCAGTATTTACGAAGTAGAGTTCGACAGTACCTCTTTCAACGTGATGCTTAATGAAATGGTACCGAACGTCTATGTGCTTTGTCTTGGTGTGCTGGACCGGATTGCTTGAGATAGCAATAGCACTCTTTGAGTCACAGTAGATCGGGACCTTGACATACGTGAAACCGTAGTCCTTGAGTTGTGTCCTCATCCAGATGACTTGGGAACAGCAGCTTGCGGCGGCCACATATTCCGCCTCGGCAGTTGACGTTGAAACGCATTGCTGCTTCTTTGATGCCCAGCTTACTAGACTATCTCCTAGGAACTGAATGTGCCCCGATGTGCTCTTCCGATCCATCATGCAGCCCGCGTGATCGGTGTCAGAATAAGCTGATAATCCAAAACCTGTCTCTTTCGGGTACCATAGGCCAAGATCAGCAGTACCACGTAAATAACGAAAAATTCGTTTAACAGCAGTCATGTGAGACTCTTTGGGGTTGGATTGATACCGGGCACACAGGAAAGTCGAGAACATTATATCCGGTCTACTGGCAGTTAGGTACATTAATGAGCCAATCATTCCTCTATACAGCTTCTGATTCGCATCCGCTCCATTGGGATCGGCGTGAAGCTTTGTAGTAGTCGCCATGGGAGTTTTCATTGGTGAGGCATGGTCCAATTGGAATTTCCGAAGAATATCCCCAATGTATTTGGACTGGTTAATGAATATTCCGGTCGAAAGTGGTTTAACTTGTAGACCAAGGAAAAAATTCATCTCACAAAGCATACTCATTTTAAAATATTTTCCCATTAGTTTGGCAAAGTTCTTGGCATATAGAGGATTGGTAGAACCGAAAATAATGTCATCAACATATACCTGAGCCAAGACGATATGACCTGCTTCATTCTTTATAAAAAGAGTAGAGTCAATTGTACCTCGTGTGAAGCCTTTCTCTAATAAGAACTTAGAGAGTGTGTTGTACCACGCTCGCGGGGCCTGTTTGAGACCATATAGCGCTTTGTCTAAAATGTAGACATGGTCAGGCTTCGATTCGTCCACAAAACCTTCTGGTTGTGACACATAAACTTCTTCTTCGAGATCGCCGTATAGAAAGGCTGTCTTCACATCCATTTGGAAGACGGTGAAGTTCTTGTGCGCGGCATATGCAAGAAACAGGGCGAATTGCTTCGATTCGTGCCACCGGAGCATAGGTTTCATCAAAGTCAATTCCCTCTTGTTGACGATATCCCTTAGCCACGAGACGCTCCTTGTTGCGAATAACAATACCGTCTTCGTCCTTTTTGTTCTTGAAGATCCACTTGGTGCCGATCACCGTTTTGTGTTTTGGACGTGGAACCAACCGCCACACTTTTAGAGCTTCAAATTGATTGAGCTCTTCTTGCATGGCAATTATCCAGTCCGAATCTTCAAGCGCTTCACGTACGGTTGTTGGCTCTATCTTGCTTAAGAAGCCGGAGAAGAGACAGAAGTTGGCGGAAGCGCCTCGCGTACGAACGGGTGTAGAGGGATCACCGATGATTTGATGGAGAGGATGTGCCTTCGTCCATTTAGTGGTGTGTGTAAGCGGCTGTTGGGTGGAATGAGAGGTGTCCGGATCCACATACGAACCAGATGGGAGGTCTTGTACGGCTTCGAGAGTAGCAGGTTGAGTTCGTGGAGGAGTTGGGGAAGGATTCGCCAATGGTTCCACAACGTCTGTTTCCGAGGAATTCAGAAGTTGATCGTCGGTTGTCGAGGAAGACGAATCTGTAGGAACGATCTCATGAACTGGTTTTGGGTCCTCCGGGGGAATCACAGGAACAGGTGACTCAGGCGATGACGGCTGATTTGTCTCCATTGTTTTAGAAGGCGAGCTTGTAGAAGGCGGTGGACCAGTGAGGTTGTCCAAATCTTCAAGACTAGCAGCTTCAATCCGAGGAATAGCTGAGACAGATGGGGAAGCATTCAAGATGTCATCATAAAAATGCTCAAACAATAAATCTAAATCAGAATAAGTTGCATTCGATGAAGATGCACGATTTGGATTTACTGTCATTTGTGTAGATCCCGAACTGGAAGGTCCGGAAGCTAACACACCAGTTAAACCGGGTTCTGAACTGCGATGTTCAGAAGCCAAATCTGCGGCTTCGTCGAATGTCACTTTTATGCTCTCAACAACGGATTTAGTCCGTGTGTTGTAAACGCGATAAGCCTTAGCCTGCATTGAGTAACCGATGAAGACTCCTTTATCCGCTTTGGGGCTTAGTTTGCCGAGATCATCTTTGTCGTTCAGTACGTAGCACGTGCATCCGAACGCGTGAAAGTAGCCAATAGTCGGAATGTGATTATTCATGATCTCGTAGGGCGTCTTGTTGAATCGCTTGTACAGAATCGTACGATTTTGCGTGTAACAAGCTGTAGACACTGCTTCAGCCCAAAGATATAGCGGTAGATTGGCTTGGGAAAGCATTGTGCGTGCCGCTTCGACTAGGGTACGGTTACGTCTTTCCACCACACCATTTTGTTGAGGAGTGCGTGCGGCAGAAAAGGTGTGCGAAATTCCTACGGAGGAGAGATAACCGTCCATCTTGGAATTCTTGAATTCCGTCCCGTTGTCGGTTCTGATGGATTGAACGTGTTGACGCTTGTTCAACTGGACCGTCTTGAGATGCTCGATGATGATCTCAGGAGTTTCATCCTTTGAGCGGAGAAACATCACCCAGGTGTAACGGGAGTAATCGTCCACTATCACCAGAACGTACTTTCGCTTGTTGATACTTGCAACACGCATCGGTCCACACAAATCCATGTGAAGAAGTTCGAGAGTCCGTGAGGTGCTGGGAGTGTCCTTTGGTGGATGGGATGCACGCTTCATCTTTCCCTTCTCGCATGCCTCGCACAGATGATCCTTCACGAACTGAAGGTTGGGCATGCCTCTAACGTGTTTGCCGAGCACCAGCTGATTGATGTTTCTAAAGTTGAGGTGCGAGAGTCGTCGATGCCAGATCCAAGCTTGGTCGGAAGAGGCCTTTGACAGAATGCAGACAGGGTTATCAACTGAGAGGGCTGAGAGGTCAATGGTGTAGAGGTTGGTCTTGCGATGCCCAACTAGAAGTGTCTCACCGTCGTCGGTGAGGATTCTACACCTTGTCTTTTTGAAGCTGACCTCGAGATCTTTGTCGCATAATTGGCCTATGCTGAATAAATTGTGGCCCAACCCTTGGACGTGTGACACCTTTTTGATGGTGATCTTATCATGGACGATGTCGCCGTAGCCCACAATCGGCGACCGTTCGTTGTTGCCAAATCTCACGTCTCCTTGATATTCTTCTTTGTAGTTCGTGAGAAGCTCCCTCCTTCCGGTCATGTGTTTGGAGCATCTTGAATCTAAGTACCACACATGACCGCCCTGCAAAACAAGATTAGAGAAGTTTAGGTACCCAAATTTGATTGGGTCCTGGACGGTTAGGAGTGGCTCCCTTTGAAGAAACCTGTTTGGGCACATTTTTCCTTTTAGGTGAAGAGTTTACACCTATCGGGGTTGCTGAGTTGTGCGTCTGTCGCCTCTTAGGTGCAGATTGTACACCCTCGGGAGGAACAGGTTTTGTGCCAGGTTGCCTTTTAGGAGCCGGTTTAACCTTGGTAGGAGCAGTCCATCTAGGATTGGATCTAGCCTCCCGCCGTGGTTGAACCATTGAATGATTACCCCATTTATGAGATGGATTGTTCTTGTAATTACGGGGACTGCGTTTTGCATAGAGATTATGTACACAAGATGGTGCATACCAATCATTTTTCAGAATGTCATAAAAGTTATTCCCACCACAATTAGAACAGCAAAGACAATTATGTGATAAACGAATCAAGTGTTGAAGAGAGTTTAGTTTAACAGGAAAAGACACTACTTTTTCCAAACTAGCTTCAAAATCATTCCAACCACAATTTGAACAACACACGCAATCATGCAATAAGCGAGCCAAATGTGGAAGAGAATTCACTTTAACCGGAAAAGAAACTTCAAAATAATACTGATGATTCCAATCACTACTGTCTTTGTGTATTCTAGAATTTAAAACATGGGGAAAGGACTTTGATGCATCCTTCTTGACAGAATCCTCCTTTAGCCACTTTGGTGTTTCTCGTCTAGCTTGACCATTTTTATCTGCAACAGCAGGTACAGAATGATCAGTGACTTTTGAAGTAGTTAGAGGTTTAACGGGAACTGGTTTAGTCTTTTGCTTTGACTGTGACGTAGTTTGGAAAACAGGTTTGGATTTTAAAAACTTCGTCACAGCTGGGGCCTTAGAGTTTGAAGAATCACCCTTTTCAAAATTGACTTTATGAGTCACAACCGGGGATGAAAAATCTGTGTGACTCGGAAGAGGTTTGTCGAAAGGGAACGACTCGAACTCTCCCTCATCATCACCTTCTGAGTTCATGAATTCAGAAAAATTTACTTCAGGAATGTCGGGACTTGGACTGGTGGAGGAAGGCGAGGAACTCTTCGTGCTTGTGTGCTTTGAGGAATTTGGTGCGGAAGCTAAGAAAAAATCAGAGTTCAAATTCCTTAAAACACTCTCGTCTTGAGAAGCATAACCGGTTTGTGAAGTGGAAATCTTGTCTAAATAAACATTGCACGAAGATTTGTCAGATGAATTTGAGGAAGATTCGGGTGAAATCTCCTTTTTAGATTGGAGTCGGTCAATTTGCTCTTGAAGCTGACCATTTTTCGCATATTCTTCCATCTTTTCTGTTGCCAAAGCAGACAGTTGAGATGTAAGTCGATGGATTTCACTCCGAAGGATCTCCTGTCTTTCATCAGACACAGCTTCGGTTTTGACCGGTTGTTGTTTCTCAAGTTTGTCAAGTAAAGCTTGCTTTACTTTTTTTCATTTCAGACAATTTAGATGAAAGCGTATTGATTTCCCACAGAAAATTTTCCTTTTGCTTCACTTGTCATACCATCGGTTATCTCAACTTTGAGTTTCTCAAGAGCTTTGTTTAAATCGTTCTTCTCATTTTGAAAAACCAGCCGTTCTCTTTCCAATAACTCCTCCAACTCTACTATCTTTGCTTCCAAGATGAGAGGGGGAACATAGAGTTTAAACTCATCCGTCTCAGTCTTGGTTGTTGGTGCTACATCCTCATCCTTCTTGGAGGAATCCTTGGGTGTTGGCACTTTGTAGGGGTCGAAGTAGTCATTGGAAAGGTACTTTTTGTTCTTTTGATAAGAGTAATTTAGAGGTTCATAGCAAAATGGAAGTTGAATTCCGAGTTTGTGTGTGCGCTTGTATTCCTCTGTTTCCTCTTCTTTTTCAGGTTCTAGGGGACCAGTCCACTTGATTTTGTACTCCGGGTACTTTGTAGATAATCCATAACAGGCAAAATCGTACAAAATGGGTACATGCCATCTTCCCTTTTTTAAATAGTGGGGATTATCATATCCGATTCCCCACTCTTTGTTAAAATATGTGAACTCTTTGGGTTTGTTCAGGAAAATGGTTTGATCTGTTTGTCCCCTTTGGTGGAGTTTGGTTTCAAGGTTTAGGATTTTAGCCACATACTCCTTGTGTTGAACTTGAAGGGAAGAACATTGATAAATAATGTCTTCTTTCTCATTCAAGCACTGATCAAGCTGACGCTGAAGTTCAGATATTCTGGCCCTTAAGTCTTTGGGTGCTAATGAAAGAATTTTGCATTTATCCTTTAAATCAGCATTTTCAGACTTATACTTCTCAGTTAACTTTATTTGAACATTAAGCTTTTCTGTTAGAGTTTTAATTTCAAGCTTTTGTTCTTTAGAAGTGGCCTTAAAGGATTCAGCCTGACCATAAAATGATTGCATAGCACTTAAAAAATCTGGTTGACAAGATTCACATACCTGATTTGCAAGTGCAGCTGTGGTTTCCTCATCAGTGGAGGAATGATATCCCATGAAGGCATTAGCAACTTCATCTTCATCTTCATTGTCAGATCTTTGCAGCCAGTAATCATCCTCAGCGAACATTGCTTCTCCAGTCGCCTTGTGTTTTGCTAAAGCTAGCTTAGCCTCGTAGTAGTGGACATTCTTCACTGTAGGCTGGCGGCAGTCTTTGGCAAAGTGACCAAGTTTCCCGCAATTATAGCATTTCACGGGCTCATCTTTCTTCTTGCGGTCAACTTTCTCAGTCTTGTCCTTCTTTTCAGTCTGATCTTGCTCATCAACCTTCTTCTTACCTTCGTATCTGTCTTTGTAGTCATGACGCTTGTTGGCAGAAGTGGAGTAGCGCTGACCATTAGACGTTGGTTTCTTGTAAAACTGTTGTTGCTTGAAGGTCTTTGTCAGGAGGGCAATGGCTTTCATGAAGTCGTTTACTTCACTATCAGAATCTTCATCTTTCTTCTCTTCCGGTTCAGAATCAGAAGAATTATGCTTTTGAGCCCGTTCGGTGTGTCGGCTCGAAGATCTTCCCTTGTTAGTGGAAATTAGAGCAATGGGATCAGCTACAGGCTTGGGTTCAGTCTTCTTTTCGACAAGCAGTTCATTCACTTCATCTTCATCCTGAAGAAGTGTCTCATAGAGTTCATTTATGCCGATTCTTTCAATCAGGTTGTTATGCCTGACATGAGAAGCAAAAACTTTCCATTCGGGTAAGAGATTGTTGAGGAACTTGAGAGCATTCTCAGTGTTCGACCTAACTATCCCATTTTTGTTCAGCTCATTGAGTAGAGAGCAGAAACGTTCATAAGCCTGCTTGAAACCATCGAACTTGGTTATAGCAGTATTGATCTTCAACTGATTTCCCACTGCACTTCCACGCATCATTTTGGCAACTTGGTCCCACATGCCTTTAGCCGTGGCTTTGTAGCTGTCGATGGCGGTGTAGATAGAATTGGGAAGAGCTTGTACCAGATATCTCTTTGCCTGTTTCTCCCCTTCTATCCTCCCTCTTTCAAACTCTGTCATTTCGACAAAAGAATTTTTCTCTTTCTTGGGTCCAGCACTTGCAGTAGCTGCAATATCCTTCATTGGTGGCGCGATGGGACCTTCTTCAAGAGCTTGCTTGATGAACTCATAGTTGTCCTTTGATTCAATGAAAATCATGAATCTGTCGCGCCATTGACTATATTCGTTTGGGTATAGACATGGGGGCTTGGTGTCGGTACCAATTGCAAGTGCATCATGAGAAATAGACATCTTTGGGTGCAACGGAGTGATCGTCAGACGGGTATATCGATTCGAGATGAGAACCTAACGCAAGATTCTAAGAGTGGAGTCCTAACGCAGGTTCTAAAGTGGACTACAGTGGTCTTACCGGATAGTAATCCAAGTAAGGTAGTGATCTGAAAGTATCTGGATTGGATTTACGAAAACACAGCTCAAAAAGTGCAGAGTTGTCCGGATAAGCAGGAGTTGTCCGGATATCTTGAGTTCTCCGGATAACCAAGGTTACCGGATGCTCTGAAGATACCGGATGGCAGTAACCGGAAAATCAAGACTTTACCGGGTACTTAGACGTTTCCGGAAAGAATGATGTGTCCGGATACTTCGATGATTCCGGGTAAATGAGGATTTCCGGATAAAACGAATTCCGGATACTTTGAGTTGTCCGGAACTAGATTACCCGGAAAAATAGAAATTTGAAAGTGTTAGGTCCATGATCTTCATACAATCCAAGTATTGTGTAACAAGATAATGAAGAACATTATTGAAAAGGAAATCTAACCTAGAGAGAACACAAAGTGATTAGAGATCTACATCTTGTATTAATGAATTCACTTCTTACAAACTACAAGTAAAGACCTATTTATAGTCTTCATCACTTGCTACAACAATTAAGCATAAGCCCTTTAACACAGCTATTGCTTTACAAAACTTTCTATTATAAAGGACAATTTCAGTGTCCTAACAGAAAGACTTACCCGGATGATTGACTTACCCGGATGGATGACTTACCCGGAAAGATGACTTGTCCGGATGGAACCACAAACGTCCGGACACCTTGATCTGTCCGGAAAACGCGGCTGTGGTGTCCGGACTCTGCGGCTGTTTTGTCAAAATCGATCGAAAATTCCACTAGGGTTACTCTAATGTGTTCCTGAAAGGTTAGAAACAATCCCAAGCACAAAACAACAATGACCCAATCGATTTTAGAGCAAAAACAACACCTTTTGATAGCAAAAATCGAATTTTTGAGTAAGAACACTACCAAAATTTTAGAACTTGTTTTGCAAAATTGACCAATCAAACGAACGAATTAGGATGTGAAATTTTGCAGAAACTCTTAGAATGATAATGCTAACACAACCCAATAAGTGAAAACAACTGATTTTGATTGAATCAAAAGTCAAGAATTCAAGAAAAAATCAGACGAGCAATAGTCAAACTAACCAGAATTTTGATGAATTCAAACCTTGGAATCGATCCGTCCGTCTGCTCTGATACCAATTGTAGGATCCAGATCCGTGCAATAATCGTGTTTATGTGAATAAGAAATATGAACGAAGAATTTAGTCACAAAGGCTGCCCACTTAGCTATTTGATCAGAGAATAATCGTTACAATACTGAAAGCTAAATGAGACAACTAACTCTTTTTCTAAGCTAGTTGCACATTATATATGCTGGGCCCGTGGTAACAAGCCCACGGCCCGTTCACTATGGACTAAGATTAAGGAAATACAAATTACACCCTTGAACTTTAAATCAACATATAAAACCTGCCCTAACAACTTCTCACTCAAGAAAAAGCTAAAATCTTTAAAGAAAAAGAAGAAATTGAAATGGACTGGAACAAAAAGTTAAATCCTTTAAAAGAAAAGATTTATGAACTTAATTCTTCTTTGAAAACAAAGTCTAAAGAACTAATGGATGTTGAGTGCGACAGAATGAACATCCTAACTCTTAAAAATTGTTTTCAAACGGAAAGAGAAGTCCTCTGTCAAGATTTACTCATAAGAGATCTTCAAATTAAGAAATTTCAAGATGCTTAGAAGGTGTACGAAAAAATAAACACACAATTAGGGAGACGGGGAATTGGCTTCTGCGATATAGATCCTTATACCGGAACCAAAAGAGACAAGTTTCTGTCCTCTCTATTTCACATTGGAGATACAAGAAAACCTGGATTTCCAAATCTTCTCTCTGTAGGTAAAAGGCAAAAAGTCTCTGGGGAACCTCTGAAGATGACAAATGTGTGGTTTGAAAACACAGATTTGTCACCTTCAATCTCTGTCAAAAGAGAATCCAAACCTAAGAGGTATCTGAAAACTCAAGATCAGAGAGGAATCTTCAAGTTTGGTAATCCCGAGACTCAAACTCAAGTTGCATTTGTCTACATGATGAATTCTAAAAAGAAATTATCAGCAGAGGCACCTGAGTTCAAGCCAAGAATTACAGAAGAAAAACTTAATATCTCTGAAGAAAACCTCTGTACATCTTCCAGCGATCAAGATCTCTCTGAAGAAAACTTAACAGATACTTCTGTTAACTTAGAAGATACTTCCTTAGAAAAAGAAGAAAGTGAGTATGGCACATGTTCTGAAAGCCCAGCCTCTGTCAAAAGAGAACCAAGTGACTCAACCTCTGTATATGAGGACGATTCATCCTCTGACGAATCAGAGACTGACTCTAAGTCAGAGATCGGACCTAGTGACACAGAGGATTTTAAACAAACCTCTGAAGTTCTTAACAGAACTATTCCTCCCAAGGAGAAAATCACTGGAATTCCTATCTGTCCAGATTTTTGGATATGTGCATACAAGCCAAAACTTCTCTTGATCTTGAAAATTTCAAACAACAGAAGTTGATGTCCACTAAAATTCCAACGAGTTCAAAGATTTTAAAGCCCTTAAAACCTGTTAAAGAAAAACTAACATGGCAACAGAAGGGTAAATGGACAAAAAAAGACAAATCTTTTTCTTCTGTGACAGTGAAACCTGCAGAAGTTCACCACAGAAGGGGAACACAGAAGGACGCACTCAACAAAGGATTTTGCAAACAATAATCTAGCCTACATAAACCTTCTTTTAATAGAAAGTATAATGTTAGGATAAATTGTAATGCCTTTGTGCCCCCATTTAATGTATTTGATGAAAAGTTCAAGCAAATCTCTTCGCACATTCAATACTGTCATTGCTTTGATCTTATGTTTTAATTAAACCAACACTTCAAAAGTCAACAATGTCATCTCTCTGTACCCAAAGAAAATGATAAATCCAAGGGTAAGAAGAAACAAAATGTTTCTTCTACAGAAGCTAAAACAAAGACCAAGAATGCTAAGGCAAACTTGAAGACCCCTAACAAAACTGGACACATGTGGATATGGGTACCTAAAACTCTCTAATTGTCTTGCAGAAACAGTATGTGCCGATCTGGTATCTAGACTCCGGATGCTCGAGGCACATGACTGGCGACAGAGGTCTTCTATCCACATACAAAGAAAAACAAGATGGTGGATCTGTGACCTTTGGAGACAATAAAAAGGGGTACATTAAAGGCTACGGAGTTATACAGAAGAAGAATATAACCATATGCAAAGTTGCATATGTTGATGGCCTTAAACACAATCTTCTCAGTGTTAGTCAACTCTGCGATACGGGATTCGACGTAATGTTCAAAAGAACCTTCTGCTCTCTACAGAGCGAGAACGCAGGAATTGAACTTCTGCGATCCGAAATAAGAGGAGATCTATATCTCATGAACTTCAATGCCAAGAACAAAGACAAAATATGCCTCGTTGCTTGTAAAAGCGAAGAAGCCTGGTTATGGCATAACAGGTTCTGCCATTTAAACATTCATACTCTTGATAAACTTGTAAAACTTGATCTAGTCAAAGGTCTACCAAACGTTAAATTCTATAAATATCATCTTTGCTCTGCCTGCGAAATGGGAAAACTCAAAAAGGCTTCCCATAAAGGCAAAACAGATGTATCTTGCACTAGGCCTCTATACATGCTCCATGTTGACCTCTGCGGTCCAATATCTACACAGAGCCTAGGTGGCAAGAAATATCTGCTTGTTTTGATCGATGAATTCTCAAGATTTACATGGGTTGAATTTGTCAGAAAGAAATCAGATGTTCCAAACATACTGATAAATTTAATGAAAAGAATCCAAGTTCTGTATGAGTGCAGGATTCAGAAACTGAGAAGCGACAATGGCACGGAATTCAAAAACTCTGTCATTGAAGCCTATCTTACAGAAAAAGGAATTTCACAGAACTTCTCTGCTGCACGCACCCCACAACAGAATGGCGTGGTTGAACGAAAGAATCGCATGCTTGTGGAGGCCGCCAGAACTATGCTAGCCGCCAGAATGGCGTGGTTGAACGAAAGAATCGCATTTGGGCAGAAGCAGTATCAACCGCTTGCTATACCCAAAATCGATCAACCATCGTAAAGAGACACATCAAAACACCATATCATTTGATCAACAAAAGACGACCAAACATCAAGTTCTTCCATGTATTTGGATGCAAGTTCTTCATCTTAAATGATAGAGAAGCAAGAGGAAAGTTTGAAGTAAAGGTAGATGAAGGCAAGTTCATAGGATACTCTGCAACTTCCAAGGCCTACAGAGTTTATCTTCTGTGGTCTCGAACGATCGTAGAAAGCATAAATGTTTATTTTGACGATACTTTCCAAAAGACTTCTGAACAAATTAGTTCAGAACTCGGTCTAAAAGGGGAATCCTCTGGCATCTAAAAAACAAGAGAAGAAGACTTAAATCTTCTATTTCAAGAGATGTTCCATGACGACATTGATCCCTCTTCTGGAGCCGTCAGAGCCTCTGGAGAATCATCTTCTACCAGCCAAAACGCGATAGGTATATCTCTAACTGGTCCCTTAAATAATTCATCTTCCTCTGTTAATCATACAGATGCAAATGCCGAGGGGGAGCCAACAGAAAATGATACGACAAGGAAAACAACCACAGAAGCTACTGAAGAATCAACTCAAGAAACCACAGAGGAACCAATAATAGAGGAACAAGAGGTTGCAGTCTACACTTCCTCAGGGGAACAAACACCGCCACTCATTCCAATCATTCCACAATCTGTAAGATCAAGCACGAAAGCAAAATCTACGACAGAGCCTGCACAAGAAACACAGTTAGAAACCTCTGAAGATCAACTTGATGAAATCGATGACCATCTCCCAAGAACAACAAAATGGACAAAAAGCCATCCTCCAAGTCTTATAATCGGCGAACCTTCTGAAAAGGTAAAAACAAGATCTGCCACTGCTAACTTTTGTTTCTGTACAAACTTTATTAGTGTGATCGAGCCAAAAAGGATCTCTGAAGCCCTTGACGACCCAAACTGGGTAGACGTTATGCAAGAAGAGCTTCTACAGTTTCAACAAAACAAAGTCTGGACTTTAGTTCCTCTGCCACGAGGAAAACAAGCCATAGGAACTAAATGGGTCTTCAGAAATAAGAAGGATGAAGATGTGGTGGTCATAAGAAATAAAGCAAGATTGGTGGCCAAGGGATATCGACAAGAAGAAGGCATAGATTACGATGAAACTTTTTCCCCTGTCGCACGGCTCGAAGCCATAAGAATCTTCTGTTAGCTTCAATCTTCCTAATCATAGAAGTATTTAGAAGTAGTGAAAAATAGGCTAAGTGAAGAAAGCCTCTTACAGAGGCTCTGCCGACATTACCGAGAAATCAAGGTCAAGAAGCTACAGAAGTAGCAGAGGCTTCCTACAGAAGCTTTGGCATACGCACAAAGAAGACCAAAGACTCGGAATCCGGCGAAGACTGTTCCACAGAGGACCAGACCGCAGAACCTCTGTAATTCATTACAGAGCCTCTGTGGTCCTCAATGAAGACTTGGAAGATATTACTGGATACGTTCATCAACTTGCATGGAAAAGTACTATCAAAACACGTGTCAAGCTCTGAGTGGACTCAATAGGGCAAGGTACAAAATAGACGTCTGCGCCATTTAATGCATTTACCAAAAGTACATATGCTCCATTAAATGCGCATGGCTCAAACAACTGCTCACACCATCCAGTCCACTGTTCACACCATCCAGTTTACTATTCATGCCGTAAAAGGAACAGTGACCTACTTCATAGTCTTCTAAGAGTAGTATAAAAGGAAGTCTCATGTTGAGATCTTCCTAAGGACAAATACACAAGGAATCACTAATACTCTCAAGCTTTATTGTCAAATATCTGAGTGTTATATTCTCACACACACCAAGTTCTTAATCTGTTCTTCGTGTTGTTATCATATATTGAATAACAGTAACTGTTGAAGAAATCCTTTCCATTCTTTACTGTTTTCTTTATATATGTGCGTTCTAATATCTATCAAACATATCTGTTAGTTTAATACGCTTCCGCATCAAACTCTAAACTCCACTAATAGATTGTTAATCTTGATTAAGTGTATCTGGGATCCAACATCTTCTTAGCTTTCGCAGCCCACAGAGGTTTTAAAGTATTTTAAATGGACGTAAAATCCGCTTTTCTAAACGGTGAAATCCAAGAAGAAGTATACGTCCAATAACCACCAGGGTTTGAAAGCTCCAAGTACCCAAGATACGTGTACTATCTCGACAAAGTTCTGTATGGACTGAAACAGGCTCCAAGAGCATGGTACGAAAAACTTTCTACCTTTCTTCTCGATAATGGTTACAACAGAGGTACGACGGATACAACTTTGTTTTATAAACGAAAAAATGATGAGATTATGCTTGTACAAATATACGTGGATGACATAATTTTTGGGTCTACAAATACAGAAGAGTGCAAAAAGTTTGAAAAACTCATGCAGAGTGAGTTTGAAATGAGTATGATGGGAGAATTAACTTTCTTCCTCGGACTCTAAGTAAAACAATCATCAGAGGGAATTTTCATAAATCAATCTAAATATGTCTCTGACATACTTTCAAAATACAGTCTCTCTGATGACTATATAATGAAAACCCCAATGGCCACTGGAAATAAATTATTCTCAGATCCAGATGGTATCTCTGTAGAGTGCACACTCTATAGAGGCATGATTGGGTCTCTGTTATACTTAACTGCTAGTAGGCCTGACATAATGCATGCCACATGCCTCTGTGCAAGATATCAAGCTAACCCGAAGAAATCCCATTACGATGCTGTAAAGAGATGCTTCAGATACCTAAAAGGGACCAAAAATCTTGGCCTCTGGTATCCGTAGAACTCTGGTTTTGGTCTTAAAGCTTATACAGATTCAGACTATGGAGGCTGCAAACTCGACAGAAAGAGTACCTCTGGGAGTTGTCAATTCCTTGGTGGGAAATTAGTTAGTTGGACTTCAAAGAAGCAGAACTGTGTGTCGACATCTACGACAGAAGCTGAATACGTTGCTGCTGCTAGCTGTTGCTCCCAAGTTCTGTGGATGAAAACTCAACTAAAAGACTGTGGTCACATCTTATTTAAGATACCCATCTTCTGTGACTCAAAGAGCGCCTTAGCAATCTCTGCCAATCCAGTACATGTTGATCCAAACCCTCATTGATTTGATAATGACCCTCTCTTATATACTTAGTGAAAATTGTGAGTAAACAATATGTATCAGAGTTTCACTATCGTTGATAAGTACTAAGATCTTACAGTACCGCTGATAGGAACTCACACTCTTTTGATTAAACATTCAGCGAAACTGTTCACCATAATATTCTGAGTTTGTTCAGTACTTATGGTGATCGCTGATAAGTTAGTTGTTTACTTATGATCTCTGAAGACAAGTTTCACGTTAACATAGGTTCTACGCTGAAGTCGAAGATCAAGGTCAAGAACCAGCGACAAGTCTCCTAATGAACTGATGCGGATCAGCGAAGACTCAGATTTGTCCACTAAATGTGAAGTATCAAGTACAAGACTTTAGCTATCGCTGAACTCTATCATTCGCTGACATAGAATGATAGATCGCTGAATCAACGAAAAGCTGATCATAAAGTCCTCCGTACAAAGTACTTTTTGTCTTAACCACCCTTGCACGTCTCCGTACGATGCGTCAGAAAAAGAACCTCCTTATTGTCTGAAATCGTACAACTACTCTGATACTACACTGTTCAAACATGCGGCTAGTAAGGTTGTCAACAAAGGTCAATGACATGCAACCATTCAGCTGTTGCCATGTGTAAAGTGTAAACTGCAATGCATTAAATGCATGCAGTATATAAGAAGATGAACTCACTTCATTTTTGAAGTAACTTGCTAACTCTGGACAAGTTCATCTTTCTTATCTTGAGATAGGTTATTATTAGTAATTTCCTTCTCCTTCTTAGTGCAAGAAACTTAGTGTTCCAACTTGTTTAGATTTAGGTTTATCCTTAATCTTGTTTCCGCAACAAGCTGTAAATTGTTAATGATTTATCAATAAACAATTTAGAAAAGTAAAATCTGTGTGTTTGTATTCAACCCCCCCTTCTACAAACTTGTATAGCTCTTCGGGACCAACAAGTGGTATCAGAGCAGATTTGTTTAATCTCATAAACAAGATCTAATCTATACTAAGATTTATCTTCCTAGCTATTTCTGAAAATGGCTACCGACACAAACACAAATTATATCGACAATGGTTCTCTTGCAAAACACCCAAGATTCTCCAGAGATAATTTTAATCTATGGAAAAATAGGATGACTCTCTTCTTAGAAGGTGTAGACCCTACTATGCCTTATTATCTTGAAAACGGCCCATTTATTCCTGTTAGAATTGATGCCGCAGTACCCGCCGCTGAGAATAGACCTGCTATTCCAGAAAGGCTGGTACCCAAAAAGTTCATACGTGGACTGACGAAGATAAGAAGAAAGTGGCTATCGACACAAAAGCCAGATCCATACTATCCATGGCTCTTCCTGACGAAGTCTACCATTCCGTCATGAACCTGAAATCCTCAAAAGCCATGTGGGACACAATATGTGTTCAGTATGAAGGTATTGCTGAAGTCCAGGACTCTCGAAATATCAACCTGGTAAGACAGTATGAAAGTTTCATTTGTGGTAAGAATGAGACTCTCTCTGAAGTTCACCAACGTTTTAATTGCTTAATAATAGATCTGAAAACTGTTGGTAAGGAATATTCTAACTTTGAAGTGCTGACAAAGTTTCTAGAATGTTTACCTGAAAGCTGGGACAGTTATTCTATGTGTCTCAAGCTGTCAAAGGATCTAAGATCAATGACCCTTGCTACCTTATATGGCACGATGCTGAATCATGAGCAATCAAGCCATCTTAAGAAGAATCTTGTAAAAGATTCCAAAAGCACCCATGTTGCTTTAATCTCAGAGGAACCTTCTACTCAGCGACCCTCGGTCACTATCAATGAGTTAAAAAGTAACTCTGAAAGGCCATCAGATTCTGACTCTTTAGATGATGATGAATCTTTGGCTCTCCTAACTAAAAAGTTCAGGAGATTCGCCAAAAAAAATGTTCAGAAAGAACAAACCTCTTTATATAACTGATAAGCCAAGATCATCAGCTCCTGTTGATAAGGCTACTGCTACTTGTTTTAACTGCGAAAAGATTGGACATTTCGCTAACGAGTGCAGGTCTAAGAAAGTTTCGAGAAACTCAGCGTTTCCCAAGAAATCCTTTATTCCCAGGAATAAAGATGACAAATACGCTAAGCTGAAAGAAAAGTATGCGAAGCTGAAAAGCTTTAAAAAGAAAGGCAAAGGCCTGATGGCTTACGATTGGGCTGCCTCTAAAGAAGAAGAATCATCATCTTATTCTGAAGGTGATGAAGCCAATCTCTGTCTTATGGCAAAAATTGAAGATGAGGAAGAAAGTTCAGACATTCCCTCCACTTCAACCTCTGCTATTCAGGTATCACCTTCCTTCTTTACAAATATTGCAAATATTGATGAAGCTGATAGTCTCCGTAAAATTGATCTCTTGACTAGAAGTTTATATGAAGCCATGAATAGCAAAACTATAGTTGAAAACCAAAACCTTGATCTCGCTGAACAGCTTAAAAGCTGTCACCTTCAAATAGAAAAGCTTTCTAAAATTGAAGAAGATTTTAAAGATCAAGTGCATCTAAATCAGCTAGTCAAAATCGAACGAGCAGAAGCTATCGCTGCTTTGAAAGCTGAAAAAGCTACTGTTGAAGGATGGTGTAATTCTTCAACAAAGATCACTGAGATAATTAAGTCTCAGATACCCCTGAGTAATAAACGTGGTCTTGGTTACAAATATGAAACTCAAGAACCAACCACTGATCGATCCATGCTCTTATTTGGAACTTTCGTATCCTCAGTCGCTGACACTTCATCTTCTCAGTGTTCGTCTTCTAAACCGCCTATCCCTGAGGAAATCTCTACCTCTTCAAAAGGTAAAAAAAAATGGTTTATCCAAAACCTACCTCTGTCTTTAAAGATAAAGGCAAAGGAATTGCGTTGAACCAAAATCCTCAGAAGGGTACTTTAGTACCAAAGCTGAATGCTTCTAAAGCTTTAGTGATTTATTCCTCTAGATCAAGGAATCAGATCTCTGGATCTACTCAGCGTGGGTCTATTCAGCGATCTACTCCTAGACTCAGAGTGGATGTCCTTGGTAAGAAATCTGAAGAACTAAATGTTCCTCTCATTTCTAAAGCCAAAAGCTTATTTGGTGCTGGTCCTTCTAATTCTAAATGAAAAGCTCAGCATTCAAATGGTCCTAGAACTACTTTTAGTTATAGGAAATGGTATCACTGTGGACTCACTGATCATATTGCTAGTAAGTGCCCCACAGCCACCAAAGCTGATAAGATAGCTAATGTAAAGATTGCCCCCAAGGCAAAGAAGACCACTGAGGTTAAGAAATTAACCAAAGTGAAGACTGACAAAGCTGAATCTTCAAATGTTGCGAAGACTGTTGAACCTTCCATTCCAACTACTTCCACTGACAAACGTGTACACATGGTTAAGTGGATACCCAAGAAAAAACTAATCTTCCTTTGTGATACAAGTTAAGAAGGGTATCTGGTATCTCGATAGCGGATGCTCTAGACACATGACTGGAAAGAAAAGCCTGCTCGCTAAATACAAGGAAGAGAAGGGTCCCTCTGTGGCTTTCGGTGGAAATGGAAAAGGACATACCCGAGGGTTTGGTGTACTCTCAAATGGTACAACAACCTTCAGAAGAGTCGCATATGTTGAAGGGCTGAAGCATAATCTGTTAAGCATCAGTCAGCTTTGCGACAAGGATAACAAGGTAATCTTTACCAAGGAATCCTGCTTTGTCACTGACAAAAAGGAGAAGATAGCTCTCATCGGTTATCGTTTGGAAAATGTTTATGTAATAAACATGGACTCAACAACCACTGAGAACTCCTGTTTCTTCTCAAAAGCCTCATCTGATGTCAACTGGCTATGGCATAAGAGGCTCTCTCATCTGAATTTCAAGACACTGAACACTCTTTCCTCAAAAGAGTTAGTTACTGGTCTACCTCAGTAGTCATACGCCAAAGAGTCTCTATGTTCAGCGTGTGAGAAAGCGAAGAAAACCAAAGCAAGCTTTAAGTCAAAGCAAGTCTCCTCAGTGTCGTCTCCTCTACAACTACTCCATATGGATTTGTTTGGCCCTGTTAACAAACAATCCATCGCTGGAAAGAAATATACACTGGTCATAGTTGATGAATTCTCTCGTTTTACATGGGTTATGTTTCTCCGTTCTAAGAGTGACACCCCTGAAGAACTCATCACCTTTGTTCGGAAGATGGAAACCCTGAACAACTTGACCGTTCGCTCAATAAGGAGTGATCATGGGACTGAATTCAAATTGATTCCTTCTTTGAGAGTAAGGGTATTTCTCACAACTTTTCATCAGTGAGAACACCGTAACAAAATGGAGTCGCTGAAAGAAGAAATAGAACAATTATTGAAGCTGCACGAATGCTCAGCGATTCTCACCTGCCTACTCAGTTTTAGGCAGAAGCAGTCAACACCGCTTGTTTTACGCAAAACAGGTCGTTGATAGTTAAAAGATTCAATAAAACATCCTATGAACGTTTTCATGGGAGAAAGCCTTCAATCAGCTTTCTTCACATCTTTGGATGTCAGTGTTTCATAGTGAACAACAGAGATGCCCTTGGAAAGTTTGATCCTAAGGCTGATGATGGAATCTTTCTTGGATACTCCTCAGTCTCCAAAGCCTTCAGAGTCTTCAATCGAAGAAGACAAACTGTTGAAGAAACAATTCACGTCACGTTTGACGAATCCCGTTCAGCGAACTCTAAACCGTCCGCTGATACTGAAGAACTGAATCAATGGATGTTTTCTCATCTTGGTGATTCAGAAGATATTCCCACTCCTCGTGCTCATACAGTTGAAGATGATGGTCCTACTATCATTCCAAATATGCAGAATAGTGAAGCTGAAACATCATGGGTCTCAGCTGTTCCTATAAACACTATACCTGCTTCTGAACCAAATGTCTCAGACATTCCATCTACTTCTCAGCAATCAGTGAATATAATGACGACTGCATCCATTCCTCTCCTGGCTGATACTCCAGACGTCGCTGAAGCTTCATCTTTAGCTCCTCCAGTTCAAGTTGAGTCAGCGTCTCACGCTCCGGCTCAGCGATAGACTGTAAATCACCCAATTGATCAAATTCTTGGTGATCCAAACGCTGGTATTCAGACTCGACGAAGTGCAGGTAATATTTGTTTATTTGTTAATTTTATTTCTCTAACTGAACCAAAGAAAGTAGATGAAGCCCTCAATGATCCAAACTGGGTCAGCGCCATGCAAGAAGAGCTGACTGAATTCGAAAGAAACAAAGTTCGGAAAGTTGTTCGAAGACCAACTGACAAGACAGTGATAGGCACTAAATGGGTCTATCGAAACAAGTGGGACGAACATGGAACTGTAACCCGCAACAAGGCTCATCTTGTTGCTCAGGGATACAGACAAGAGGAAGGCATAGATTATGACGAAACATTTGCTCCATTAGCAAGACTAGAATCTATTCGTCTATTCTTAGCATATGCTGTACACAAAGACTTCAAAGTATATCAGATGGATGTTAAGTCAGCGTTTCTAAATGGAAAGCTGAATGAAGAAGTCTGTGTGGAACAACCTCCAGGATTCTCAGATCCTAAGCGTCCAGGTTATGTTTATAAACTGGACAAGGCACTTTATGGCTTAAAGTAAGCTCCACGTGCATGGTATGACACTCTTTCTACTTATCTCAATATTGAAAAATTTGAGCTAGCTAAAATCGATAAGACTCTATTTTTTAGGAAAGTAAAAGGTCATATCATTCTTGTTCAAATATATGTTGATGAGATTATATTTGGTTCTACTAACCCTGATCTTTGTACTCGCTTCGCTGATAGAATGAAAGATGAGTATAAGATGAGCATGATGGGTGAACTAACATATTTCCTTGGTCTACAGATAAAACAAAATGAAAAAGGAACTTTCATTAATCAGGGAAAGTATGTTAAAGATATGTTGAAGAAATTTGACTTAACTGAAAGTTCAGCTATGAAAACCCCTATGGCACCACCGCTGACACTAGACAAGGATTTAAAAGGAGTTCCTGTTAATGTCACGCTGTACCGTGGGATGATCGGCTCACTGTTGTATCTTACAGCTAGCCGACCCGATATTATGTATGCAACATGTTTGTGTGCACGATATCAAGCTGAACCTAAGATATCTCATATGAAAGCTGTAAAGCGAATTTTTCGATATCTTAAGGGAACAGCGAATCTAGGTCTTTGGTATCCCAAAGAGTCAGGATTCGATCTAATCGCCTATTCAGATAGTGATTTTGCAGGTTGCAGAATGGATAGGAAAAGCACCACAGGAGGATGTCAGCTTCTGGGTGGAAACCTGGTAAGTTGGACAAGTAAAAAGAAAAACTCAGTGTCGACCTCCACAGCTGAAGCTGAGTATGTAGCCGCTGGAAGCTGTTGTTCTCAGGTCTTGTGGATGAGAAATCAACAACTGGACTATGACCTCCAGCTCTCAAATATTCCAATCTACTGCGACAGCACAAGTGCCATCGCTATAGCCAATAATCCAGTGCTACACTCAAAGACAAAACACATCGAAATCAGGTATCACTTTATCAGAGATCATGTGATGAATGGTGATATAGAACTTCACTTTATCCTAACTGATTATCAGTTAGCTGATCTGTTCACCAAACCTCTTGATGAGACAAGGTTCAACTTTCTCATCAGCGAGCTTGGAATGCTGAACTTTGAAGAGTAAAATCTTCAGCGGTTCACATTTGATCAGCGAAAGGATAAAATCAACTTGTATAACCAATTCTATCATCTTCTCTCTGAATAAACTTGATTCGCTGATATCAAGGTATGTTTTTCTCTCTCTGACAATCGCATGCAAATGCAAGATTTCAAAACAATTTGCATCGCTGAATATCTCTTCCTTATCAGCGACATTTTGAAATTTCTAAAACCATCATTGATATTTCTAAATTCAGTGCTTCATGTTTTCAAAAGTGTCCCTGAGTTTTTCAAAACCTCAGAGACAACCAAGAATATGAAAGGACAAGTTGTGATGTCATTGCAACAGATAAGCCCCGACACGTTCTTTTTTCTGACACACGTTTGCACGTTTCGTTTACTCGCCAATCAAATGCAAACACGTGTCCGTGTCATGATGAAAATATTTTCCCGCTCAAGATTTTCTCTCTCTCTAATCTCTATATAAACTCATTCTGGGTTTATAATTTTCTTTTACGCGAACTTCTTCTCCATGCTAAGATCTCCATGGGTTCCCTATCCTCGTTTCATCAGCGCCGTATTCCAAAAAGGCCTGAAGGACAGCTACCCAACAGAGGGTGACCTGAAACTCTCTCAGGTTGGTCCTAAGGTACTCGACTTCAAACCGGTGGAAAACGAGGTACGTCTTTCTACACTCTTAACTCTTCTAAACCCTACATCTTCTAATTCTGCAGCTCCTTCAGCGGGCAAACCCACCGCTGATACCCCAGCTGCAACATCCACTCCTTCTCTTAAAAGGAAACAAACTGACACCCAACTTTGTTCCAAAAGAACTAAGAAAACCAAGGAGCAACCCAAGCAATCTCCTGCTAAAGACTCCTCAGCTCCTCTTGTTGGGCTGAAGGAAAGTTCAGTGGTACGCTCTGCTACAGCTGAACAAGCCACCCATTCAATCCCAACTTTAGCGTCTCTAAACGCTGAGGTAACAAACTTGGAATCTACCCAACCTCCTTCAGTCTCTCAAAAGACTGACGAAGCGATTCTCGGCGAATCCAACGCTGAACTCCGCACCGAACCTCCATTCTTATCCTTCGCTTCTCCCTCTACTCATTTGGACTCCACTCCAGTTATCACTGAAGCACCGGTCATTCCTACAGAAGCTAAAGCTGACAATCAAGGAATACCGGACATAGGACCTGCAGAGATGACCATACGTCAACGTTCTCTCGCTGACGATATGGAACTTTTCACAGGACATCGAGACTTTGATGAACTCATCAATCCTACTGCAGCTATACAACAACCCCTAAACACTGTAACTGAACCCCAAACTTTTGAGCTTTCCTCTGTTCACAAGTTCTTTTATGTTACAGGTCCTAATTTGGGAGACATCAACGCGTCTTTGAAGACCATAGAGACAAAGCTGACAGGTCTCACGTCTACTCTTTCCGACAACTCTTCAGCTGTAACAATCGCTGGAGAGAATCTTACAAAGCTTACAACTGTTGTCGAAAAGAATGCCTCCAAAGTTGACGTGCAGAAGGTTGATAAATCACTCGGTGATTTTTCCAAAGTTCTAGCTGACATCTACACAGACTACCTCGACATCAAGAAATCAGTTGACACCATGTCCAGCGAGGTCACAACGCTAAAGACATCGGTTGGCACACTCGAAGGTGATATGTCTGCTGTAAAGGCTGATGTCAGTTCAGTAAAAACTGATATGAATTCTGTGAAGACCAATGTCAATACGATGAAGAATGACATCTCTTCTATTCAGAACTTGTTGCAGCAGATTCTGACCAACACAACCGCCCCTGCACCTGCCCCTGCTCCTGCACCTGAGCATTTTACTGCGGCTGATCGTGCTAAACTTGTAAAGATCAATCCTGGTATTTCTGGTCTAGGAAACAGATTATCAGTGATTGAAATCTGTGTGGGGGTCCCTGGCCAAGAAGACAGGGAGAAACCCACAGTTGCTGAGTCGTCACATTCCTCCCCCACTCATCATGATAAAGAGGGGGAGAAGAGCGCTGAAGATCTTTCCCATGATGAATCTATCAGGGGAGAGAAGACTGAAGACCTCACCTTCACTGAAGAAGGTGAGAAGAAAATTGAAGAAACTGCCGCTGGACCTCAGGGAGATGAACACCCCGAGGGAACCGAGAAGCTCGCCTCTATATCTGAGGGGAAGCAACTCGAAGAAGAAGCTGAAAAATCTGAGACTGAAGATGAAGAAGCCATCGACTTGTCTGATGATGAACCATCCTCTTCTCCAAACAATGATGATGATGATGAAGATGATGATGATGACTCTTTTATCGTCAAGTCTGCTCAGAGGACCATAGCTCTTAAAGGGATCAAGATAAATGAACCATCAGGGGAGCGGACAAAGACAAAGCTATCAGCATCTGAAGCTGACAAAGGCAAAGGAAAAGGTGTCGCTGAAGATGAAAATCTGACGATCTTGCTTAAAAAGCCAGTTTGTCAGGTACACTAACTCCTTACTCCATATCCCTCCTGTATACACTTTATCAGGTCTACTTTCCACAAACCTATATACACTATCCCATTATTTCTGTATCTCTGTTCCACCCATGTTCTTACTTGTAAGATCACTGGGTTTCAGCTAGTCCTCTCCCCTGTTTGAGGATATCGCTGAAGTTTCTATAGCTGCGACTTCACCAACAATAATCCCAACTCCCAACGCTGAAGAAATAATCCTAGTCTTGGATTTGATCTCTGAGACTGATAAACCTAAAGAATATATCCTCTCTCACAAAAACAGACCTTCCTTGGCTCCTCAAAAGCTAAGTGAAGAGGATCAAGAAAAGAGAGCAGTGAAGAGGATCAAGAAAAGAGAGATGCAATGATCAAGAGACTCGAAGATCAGCGAATCATTGTAAAGCGTGATCAACTTCCTACCGTTCCTCCAAAGGTCAGAATTTCCCAAAAGGAATACAAGGAACACCTTAGAGCTGAACGCCTAAATGCTGAAAGAAGGGAAGCTGAAGAAAAAGACAGAGAATACGCCATCAAGCTTACTCAACGATCAGTAAAAGACCCCAAGCTGAAAAGAACTCCCATTGATGTTCAACGTCAGCTATGGGATGATACTCAAAGGATCGTTAGAGAAAAGACCAAGGTCTCTGATACGACTTTGGAATGGGCTAAACAAAAGCTGACCTATCGATCTCGACCATCCACAATCACCAAAGTAAACATCAGAGGAAGACTGTACTCAGACGTTCCTGTTGTTGAAGTTGATGTCTACAGAGAAGACAAGACCAAGCAAACCTTCTATGCTGCTACCTTAGAAAAGTTTGGTCTCTCTGAATGGTTGGAAGTGAAATTAGCCATTCAGGGATCGCGCTCAAAGTTCAAAAGCCATGTCGAGAAGATCTTGAACAAACAGATCGACCCGGTTTCTTCTGTTGTGGATATTCCTCCTTCCACTCTTCTTCCTCCTCGACAAAGAAGAGTCTCTGCTAAGGAAAAGAAAGTCTCTGATTCAGGTCCTCCTATACGGAATGAAACAGGTATTGGTTTCTCTCGTGCTGAAGTTCTTGGCCCTGATGCTAATCTCTCAGCGCTTGACACCTCCCTACCACTTGGAGAAACTTTCATTCCTGGATCAGTTGTAAGTGATCCTTATGGTATATTCTTTCTAGACTACGATGGAAACCATCACTTTCAACGTATCTCTGAGCTCCACATCCCTCCCATCGAATAACTCAGAGATCTCATATACTGGTGTGAAGTCAGATGCGACATTAGAGCTAGACACCAGAAGCCCTTGATTTTTGCAGAAGCTCTGAACAAAAAGAATCAAGGAGTAGATGTCCCTGACTGGATGATTGCCACATCAATGACCCTTGATGAACAACTCATTAAGGAAGAACCTTTTGACAGATAGGATCGCCTTGTAATTCTTTCTATCCTTATCTGTCTACATCTTTTGTACTTGTAATTTTATTCGTTGTACTTGTAATTTTTCCACTTCCCTCTGTAATCTTTACAAAGTTTAAAGAAAAATTTCAGCGAACGTACTTTACTCCATCAGTACAGAAAAGATCCCAGAAAACAGTAAAAGGGACAAATATTTTATGAGTTCTTTTTATCCTTAAGTTTTCATTAAATAGAAATTTTCTTTGTTGCTATGTCATAATCAAATAGGGGGAGATTGTTGATCCAAATTCTCAGTGATTTGATAATGACCCTCTCTTATATACTTAGTGAAAATTGTGAGTAAACAATATGTATCAGAGTTTCACTATCGCTGGTATTGGTTCCTCTGTAGTTGCTGGAGTTGGTATTTCAGGTAGCTTCTGTGGTTGTATCATTTGTTGTATCACCTTCTGTTGGCTCCCCCTCGGCATTTACATCTGTAAGATTAACAGAAGAAGATGACGTACTTAAGGGACCAGTTAGAGATATACCTGTCTCGATCTGGCTTACAGAAGATGATCCTCCAGAGGCTCTGACGGTTCCAGCAGATGGATCAATGTCATCATGGAACATCTCTTGAAATAGAAGATTTAAGTCTTCTTCTCTTGTTTTTGAGATGCCAGAGGATTCCCCTTTTAGCCCGAGTTCTGAACTGATTTGTTCAGAAGTCATTTGGAAAGAATCGTCGAAAGACACGTTGATGCTTTCTACAATGGTTCGTGACTTCAGAAGATAGACTCTGTAGGTCACAGATCCACCATCGTGTTTTTCATTGTATGTAGATAGAAGACCTCTATTGCCAGTCATGTGCCTCGAGCATCTGGAGTCTAGATACCAGATCGGCACATACTGCTTCTACAAGACAATCAGAGAGTTTTAGGTACCCATATCCAAATGGGTCCAATTTTGTTAGGGGTTTTCAAGTTTGCCTTAGCATTCTTAGTCTTTGTTTTACTTTCTGTTGAAGAACCATTTTTTTCTTCTTACCCTTGAATTTAGCATTTTCTTTGGGTACAGAGAGGAAACATTTTGGACTTGAGAAGTGTTGTCTTAATTGAAACATGAGATCAAAGCAATGACAGTATTGAATGTGCGAAGAGATTTGCTTGAACTTTTCATTAAAGACATTAAATGAGGGTACAGAGGCATTACAATTTATCCTAACATTCGAGTTTCTATTACAAGAAGGTTTATGTAGGATAGATTGTTGTTTGCAAAATCCTTTGTTGAGAGCGGCCTTCTGTGTACCCCTTCTGTGGTGAAAAAGATTTATTATTTTTGGTCCATTTACCCTTCTGTTGCCATGTTAATTTTTCTTTAACAGGTTTTTAGGGCTTCAAAATCTTTGAACTTGTTGGAGTTTTAGTGGACATTTCCTTCTTTATTTTAAAATTCTCAAGCTCAATAGAGGTTTTGGCTTGTATACACATGTTCAGAAAGTCTGACAGATAGGAACTTTTGTGATTTTCTCCTTGGGAGAAATAGTTCTGTTAAGAACTTCAGAGGATGGTTTAAAATCCTCTGTGTCCAGAGGTACTATCTCTGACTTGGAGTCAGTCTCAGATTCGTCAGAGGATGAGTCGTCCTCATAAACAGAGTTTGAGTCACTTGGTTCTCTTTCAACAGAGGCTGGACATTCAGAGCATGTTCCATACTCACTTTCTTCCTTTTCTGTGGCACTATCTTCTAAGTCAACAGAAGTATCTCTTAAGTCTTCTTCAGAGAGATTTTGATCATTGGAAAATGTACAGAGGTTTTTTTCAGAGATATCAAAATTTTCTTTTGTAAGATTTGGCTTGAAATCAGGTGCCTCTGCTGATAACTTCTTTTCAGAATTCATCATGCAGACAAATGCAACTTGAGTTTGAGTCTCAGGGTCACCAAACTTGATGATTCCAATCTGATCTTGAGTTTTCTGAAACTTCTTAGGTTTGGATTCTCTTTTGACAAAGATTGAAGGTGATAAATCTGTGTTTTCAAACCACACATTTGTCATCTTCAGAGGTTTCTTCTTGGGAGGTTCCCCAGAGACTTTTTGCCTTTTACTTACAGAGAGTAGATTTGGAAATCCAGGTTTTCTTGTATCTCCTATATGAAATAGAGAAGACAAAGATTTTTCTCTTTTGTTTCCTGTATATGGATCTATATCACAGAAGCCAATTCCCCGTCTCCCTATTTGTGTTTTATTTTCTTGTACACCTTCTGTGCATCTTGAAATTTTTTAATTAAAAGATCTCTTCTGAGTAAATATTGACAGAGGACTTCTCTTTCTTTTTGAAAATAATGTTTAAGAGCTAGGATGTTCATTCTGTCACACTCAACGTCCATGAGTTCTTTCGATTTTGTATTTAAAGAAGAATTAAGTTCAGGAATTTTTTCTTTTAAAGGATTTAATTTTTTGTTCCAGTTTGTTTCAATTTCTTCCTTTTCTAGATTTTTTTTTGGCTTTTTCTTAAGTGAGAAGTCTAGCTTCTCTCTCATAGAAAGTGAGCTTTTTCTGAACACTTTCGCATGTCTGTTTAAGTTCAGTGTATTCAATGTTAAGTTTAAGCAAATCAACTTCTGCTGTATTAGAGTTAGAGTTAGATGTGGATACCTCACTATCAGAGCTAGAGCTGACTTCTGCCATGCCACAGAACAGGGCGTTCTTTGTTTCTCCTCCTTCAGAGGATGTATCTGATAGCCAGTTTTCTTGATTCACCATTAAGGATTTCTGAGCATAGTATTCAGCTTTCTTTTTGTAGAAAGTCGCATCCCTCTGAGGGCGATTTGATTTGCTCCTGCATTCGTTGGCGAAGTGACCTGGCTTTCCACAATTGTAACAGCCTTGGTTCTGTGGAACGTTTCTAGCTTTGTCGTCTGACCTCTGTCGGTCACCACTTCTTTCGGTTCTGCATTCATTTGCATAATGGCCTGGCTTACCACATTTGTAACACTCTTGATTATGTGGAGTGTTGCCAGTTTTATCGTCCGACCTTTGTCGTTTCTTTCATTTGACCTCTGTCGGTCATTACCTCTGTCATTTCTGTAATTTGACCTTTGTTGGTCACCACTTCTATCGTTTCTTTCGTTTGACCCTTCTCTTTCGTAGCGTTCATTACCAGTCTTCTTCTGGTATCCTCTGTTGAATTCCCTGGTCAAGAGTGCTAATGATTTAGCTATCGAGGCCAGGGTTTTTTCTTCCTCTTCTTTTTCCGTCTCTTCTTCACTATCAACTATCATGATTTTCTTCTTCTTCTCCTTCTTTTCCTCTGCAGTTTTCTCTTTCTTTGGTTTCTCTTTAGCCTCTGTAGTCTTACCAACTTGTGCAAGAGGTGCACTGATCTGGGCTTTTGTTTGTGCTATTTGAGGCTCTTGGGCTGCCAATGTTCCATAGAGGTCTGATAGAGTCCAGGAATCTAAGTCTTGATTTGTTTGAAGAGACATGGATAACTGGAGCCATTCTCCATTTAGACTTTTAAGGAACATGACATTGTTTTCTTCAGAAGTTCTGTGAATTTCGAACTTCTTGCATTTGTTGATTAGCGAGTTGAACCGATCATATGTAGACTACAGAGTTTCTTTCGGCAGAGCTTTAAATGCATAGTATTCGTTTATGTATTGAGCTCTGCGGTTGTTCTGAGTTTTGGCCCCCCTTCTAGTTGTTTTTCTAGTTCCTTCCATAGATCATATGCAGATTCACATGCATCTAGGGACTGGAAAAGGTCATTGGGAATAGCCATGATCAGAAGTCTTTTTGTTTTCTGAGCCACTTCATATTTTGCCAAATCAGAATCGGACCACTTACCCTGAGTTTTTGGTTTTTCGTGTTCAGGGATTTCTGGTGTGTCGTCTGTGGAAGGAATACGTGGTACTGTTATCATTGGAACAAAAGGAGGGTTACGGAGATAGTAAACGAGTTCTTTATCAGTACCCTCAAAGAAGTGAATCATACGTATCTTCCATTGAGGGTATTCGTCTCTAAGAAGAGTGGGAGGTTTGGTTAAGGAACCAGCAGTGAAGAAGTTGTTTGTATTTGTCATTTTGAGGGAGAAAATATCCAGAAAATGGGGTATGAACAGCAAACCTTTTTAGAGTGAGAAGTGAATGCTTCGTATGAAGTTTCTAAGCTTAACAGCTTTTCAACTTAGCACAAAAATGGTGTTTTAACCAGAATAACAGATTCTATAAGTTTACCAAAGTTCGAATGAATCGAAAATGGCAGAAAAACATAAACTGTTTATGAAGAATAGGTTAAAAATCCAAGTTTCTACCAAGGATCAATGTTTAGAGTGGATCCCTTGATACCAATTGTTGGTTCCTTTTTGTTTAAACAATGATGATTCTTTCAGTTTAGTTCAGATAGGTTTATATTGCGGAAGCGTATTTAATGAACTGAAATAAATGCTAAGATACAATAACACACAATATCAAATAAGTAATGAAGATGACAGATAAATATCTCAAAGGTTATTGTATTTGATATTATCAAGAACACCAAGAACATAACCAGAAATCTGCTGGTGTGTGTGTGTTTGTGCGTAGCTTAATATCTGATTCTTGTTCTTGTTAATAGAAGAACTCAACATGAGTCTTCTATTTATACTACTACAAAGGGGACATACTTTAGACAATATGGACTGATCTACAGTAGACATGATCGTATGAACAGTAGCAGGTACGATGTTCATTTAATGCGCATGTTCCATATTGGACAGAGCCCTATCATAGTTTGACACGTGGAGATTTGTCAGGGCACGCCTTGTTCAAGTGGATGAACGGATCCTGGAACAGTAGAAAGATATTTGTTGATTTCTTCTTAGTCTTCAGTATACCGCAGAGGCTCTGTCAAATGTGACAGGGGTTCTGTGGCTCGGTCCTCTATGAGCAGTCTTCTGTTGATTCTTGCCTTTGGTCTTCTTGGTGTCTCGGAAGAGCCTCTGTTGGAGGCTTCTATACTTAGCCTATTTTTAACTAATTTCATAAACAGAAAGATTTGTGCTAACAATACTTAGCCTATGTAGTAGATGCTAAGAAGGAAAAGCATGGGGTAGAGAAGGTGCTGGTAGTGAGTGAGTACCCAGAGGTATTTCAAGATGATTTGACGAGCCTACCTCTAGATCGTCAAATTGAGTTTCAGATCGACTTAGTGCCCGAAGCCGCTCCAATAGCTCGCGCAGCATATAGAGTAGTGATCGTGGTTTTTACACACCAACAGACATGTGATAAATAGACCTCAAAGCAAGTATACAATGGAATCCAATATCGTCTTTGAAATAATAAAATGGAAAGAACCAAGTATCGTATTCCACAGGGATATGTATCTTAAGTTGCAAGATCTCGAGATGAAAGACTAACTTCAGATGGCGAATTAGAAGAAAATTTTTTGATGGGAGTTTTGATTAACATCTATTGAGAACTTAATCATAAACAGAAGCGCCAGTGTATAAAGATCCATTGGGACGAAATAAATGACTGGGTAAAAAGATGAGATAGCATTTCTTCGTTATCTCAAAATCGATATTTTATGTAACTTAAAGAAGTCATCATACAACGAACCAGTTGTCAATTGATTAACTGTAATCCGACATAAAATATAACTTCGATTTAAATAACGTTGACAATCATGTCATACGATACACCTCTTTATACCCCGGACTAATGCGGTTAGCCCGTCCTCGCTCGGTTTCTAAATATAAAAGATGTGAAGACTTTGAAAGCCAATAATGAAGATGGAAAATGCATCAAACAAACTACAAGAGATCATTTTGAAAAACCGTAACTTGTCGCGCAAGTAACTAATTCTTGAAAGAAATGCGAATACTAAAGTGCAAAAAATAATCAACGATAAGTAAATTGCATAAATTAAAGAGCGGGAAATTAAATTGCATAAAGTAAAGTGCGGAAAGTAAATTACGTACAGTAAATGGCGATAAAATGAAGCATGAATTATAAAGCTTGAAATAAGAGACGAAAGTGGAAACTTCCGCGGAAAGTCTAGTTTCAAATGTGGAATTATTGCATAGATTACTTGAAGATTTCATGGTTGTGAGAGAACCTTAAAACAAGAAAAATTAACAAGAAAATGAATTTCAGTATCTTGTAAACTCGTACGATCGCACCAACCACAACAAACCGTGAACCAAAAAAAGATTGGGAACCCGAAATGATTAATTCGGAGATCAGATTTATGATGGCGATAAAATCGAGAGAGGAAAGAGAGACTAAAATCGTGAGAATGAGCAGTTAGAACCGTAGGCAAAAAAGGGTTAACGAGAGATTTAAAAATTAACGATGGCAAGCGTAAAATGAAAATATCACCGGAAACTTCGTATAGCATAAACTTGAATACCAAACTATATTAATAACCGAACCAAAGAGGGGTAAGAACCGTGAAAGTTCAAACCATGAGCTTGAAGATCAATTAGGTAGTAACTAAAGTGACTAAAGGGAGAATATCAAAGGAGCAACATGGAACCAAGGAGTATCATCTAGCTAGTTGTTGTATCTTCTATCTCCCCTCTATCACTAACTACAAACATATATATATATATATATATATATATATATAGGGAAAGGTTCAATAGAGAAGTGCAAATATTTAGAGAAATAGAGAAGTAAAAAAACACGGGACCGTTCATATATGAACGTTCATATATAAACAGTCATATATGAACGTTCATATATGAACGTTCATATGAACGTTCATATATGAACGTTCATATGAACGTTCATATATGACTGTTATATGAACGTTCATTTATGAACGTTCATATATAAACAGTCATATATGAACGTTCATATAACAGTCATATATGAACGTTCATATATGAACGTTCATATATAAACAGTCATATATGAACGTTCATAAATGAACGTTCATATAACAGTCATATCTGAACGTTCATATGAACGTTCATATATGAACGTTCATGTATGACTGTTTATATATGAACGTTCATATATGAACGGTCCCGTGTTTTTTTACTTCTCTATTTCTCTAAATATTTGCACTTCTCTATTGAACCTAAGGCTATATATATATATATATATATATATATATATATATATATATATAGCATGAGCAACTCTTGAGGCACAAGTTAAACAAAATGGGGGCCCAATAATTTATCTAGATTAAGCTCGAAAAAAATGTAGTTGGTGAGCCCAAAAGCTGGTTCAACAAAGCCCAAAAAATCTGCAGTATTCGTCTTTTTGCTGCATTTCAATAATGTCGAACTCCAAAACGGCCATATAATAAGAACCTAAAATATAGTATATAATTTCATTAGATTGTTCTTGTGTTTTTCTATAAAACAAGCCAATTTAATACCACAAGTATTAAACCTTTTATTTACGCCAACAAGCCGTAAAACTAAACGAAAGACTCAATGGGAGAATAAACCTTAGCTCAAAACTATAATTAAAAGGGTTAATAAATTAACCGTATCAATTAGCACCTTTCAAAATGAAGGAGATGATGACATAACTGCAAGAGTTGTTGGATTAGGGATTTATCAGACCAAGTACCTCGTCGTGGGGAGCGCTGGTGCTTTTCGTCAAGAAGAAGGATAGAACTATGCAGATGTGCATAGATTACCGTGATCTCAACAAGGTCACGGTTAAGAATAAGTATCCGATCATGAGGATAGATGAATTGTTTGATCAATTTCAAGGGGCTAGTTATTTCTCTAAGATAGACTTGAGGTCGGGTTATCACCAACTCAAGGTGAGGAGAGGACATACCGAAAACGACTTTCCGAACTTGATATGGACATTATGAGTTTTTTGTGATGTCGTTTGGTTTGACAAACGTCCCCGCTGCTTTTATGTATTTAATGAATAGGGTGTGTCAACCCTACTTGGATAAGTTTGTGATCATGTTTATTGATAATATCGTGGTGTACTCGAAATCTGAAATGACACATGAGGACCATCTATGGACCGTGTTACAGTTGTATGCAATTTTATGGACACAGAGTGTCCTGAGATGGGATCAAGGTGGATCCGTCTAAGGTAGAGGCTATCCGAGATTGGGAACTGCCTAGAAATCCGTCTGAAGTTCGAGGTTTCCTCAGATTAGCGGGGTATTACCGTGTTGGTCCCGAAAGAGTTATACAAGTTTGTAGAAGGGTGGGGGGGTTGAATACAAACACACAGATTTTACTTTTCTAAACTGTTTATTGATATTTATCAAACAATTTACAACTTGTTGCGGAACAAGATTAAGGATTAAACCTAATCTAAACAAGTTATGAGAAACACTAAGTTTCTT
This sequence comes from Saussurea involucrata, assembly GCA_033807775.1. Taxonomy (NCBI): domain Eukaryota; kingdom Viridiplantae; phylum Streptophyta; class Magnoliopsida; order Asterales; family Asteraceae; genus Saussurea; species Saussurea involucrata. The sequence continues at coordinate 67,021,000 of CM066325.1, forward strand.
GCACTAAAATTAAGACAGAAAGAAGATAAGAATATTACTAATAATATTCTAACACAAAGATAGTAGAGAGAAGAAGAATGGTCGCGCACATCATTTCTGAAGTAGGGTTCTTCTTATATACTGCATGCATTTAATGCATTTTAGTATAACTTTACACGTGGCAGCAGCTGATTGGTTGCATGGTTTGACCTTTGTAGACAACCTTAGTAGCCGCATGATGTACATTGTAGAATCAGAGTTGGTTGTACGATCCTGGACAAAAGGGATGTCCTTTCTGACATTATCGTACGAAGGCGTGCAAGGAGGTAAGACAAAAGTAACTTGTAGAGGAAGACTTCATGATCAGCGTTCGCTGAATAGATCTTTATCAGCGAGTGATAAAGTTCAGCGTTCGCTCAAGTCTTCTACTTGAAACTTCACGTTGAGTGAACAAATCTTGGCTTCGCTGATATCCGCATCAGTTCATTAGTAGACTTGTCGCTGGTTCTTGGGCTAGATCTTCGACTTCAGCGTAGAACATGGTTGATGTGAAACTTGTCTTCAGGAATCATGATAGTTCAGGATCCACTCTTACAATCAATATAACAATGAATAGAATAGTAATCGAGAAGTAATTTGATCAAGAACACTTGTATTCAATGAAGAACAGATTTACAGATCTTAGAGAGAGCGTATCTCAAAGATTACAAAATATGAATACAAGAATATGCGGAAAAGTTATGCCAAAGATTAGCCAAAGATCTATTAGCATACAATTGCTAACTCCTATATATACTGTTTAAGGAAAGACTAAAGCTATAGTACATAAAAGAAATAGACTAATAGAACAATTACACGTGTCCTAATTAGTAACTGAATATAACAGAGAATATCCCAAGATATGAATTCTGAACATACTTCTGAATAAGCGCTTCATAACATTTGTCTTCATAGTCAGAAGTTCTGAGTCTCCTACTCAGAACTCTGAACCTTCTAGTCAGAATCCAACACATAGAATCTTTTTGAGATTTCTCACTCAGAACTTATGAGTCTTCTACTCAGAACTTCTGAGTCTTCTGAGTCTTCTTTAGTCTTCTTACTCAGAACTCAACACTTGTGTTTTTGACAAAACTCTAGACCTACCAATCTCCCCCTTTGGGTCAGCCGATCCCAGACCAGTTGGTCTTAGGGACTAGGTGACTAGCACCCCTTAGGACTTACTCTCTCAAACTAGAAAGGCCACAGGTACTAACTTTCAAACTAACTGATTTTATGTATATTTATTGCATCTCAATCACTTTATTCTAAAACGTAGTACTTTCCCCATATTTTTGTTTCCATCCATCATTCTGACATTTAGGCTATGTGAGCATTATATTCTATATAAGCCTAGATTTACATAACATTGAGCATTCAGTATAATTTCATTCATGTTTTGCTGACCTTTCGATTTATTTCAGAAATGAAAGTTGAAACAAATATATCTCAGATAATACAAAAATACCTGTAAAATCATCCTTGACACGCATTTTATTCATTGAATGAAAATTAAAAAAATTCACATCATTGAATTAAATTTGTTAAGATTCAAACATTCAAAGCAATAGAAATAAAACATAACGCAATGTTACCTTTCACCATTTGTTCTTTGAAACAAAAAGATATGACAGTTAAGGATATCACCTGATAAGAATGAGTTCTAAACTGATTTGTTTAGAAGTCTTAGTCTTTGAAGTACGGGTCCTGAACTGAATTATTCAGAAGCCATAGTCATTTAAGTACGGGTTTTGAACAAATATGTTCAAAAACATAAGACGTTGAAGCACGGGTTTTGAACTTTATCTTGAAACAATCAGATCAAATTTTGAGACAATACTCCCTCTCAAATCAAGATAATCCTGCAAAATCAAGAGATTTTGGTAATCATCTACGATGATTCCTCATTAGATATCAAAAATCCAAATTCTAAGTAGTTGAGTCAGAATTCTGATTAGAAGAGTCAGAATTCTGAGTAACTTGTTCAAAATTCTAAGTATCAGAGTCAGACTTCTGAATAGTTGAGTCAGAATTCTGAGTGGTAGAGCCAGAACTTCTGAGTAACAGAGTCAGAATTCTGATAAAACTATCCAGAGAAAATACCTTAGAAAAATATTTGGATTTTGTGATTTTTGAACATTCTGAACTTCAAATCACCATAACTTGCTCAAAAATCAGAATTTTTCAACCAAAATTTGCAGGGTTGCACAGAATGTGATTCTGAACACATTCTCTGGAAATGTTTTCTACCAAAAACACCCACAACTATGAGTTCGATTATCCCACAGTAAACTGAACTTTTTAAAAAAAATCTTCAAAATCAACAAATTGATTTGTATGAAACAAAAATTCATAATCACATTCAGACCGAGTTTTGGACTGAATTATCCAAAAGTCAAAATTTTCAATTTAAGCACATCATCTGTTTTCAGTCATGTGTCAGTATGATCATTCAGCTTTACACATGAATAACCTGCAAAATAGATTAAGTTGTCTTTGGTACCCATATGAACTTGGGTCTTGATTTGTTAGGTGCAGTGGCATATGCAGATATTCTATAAGAACCATACCGGTGCTGAATAAAATTCTTGTTCACAAAATCATTAGTCCCACAATATGAACAACAAAGTTTCTTTTGTGCAATTCTGACTAATTGATTTACAGAATAAATCACATCAGGTTTAACAAAAGATTTTCTTTGAAATGTATTGTTCTTCTTGACATTTGAATTAGGAACTTTTGATTTTGGCACTACTTTCTTGGAAGTTGTTCCTTTAACTCTCCATTCCATTTTTATCTTTTTAAAAGAACAATTATAAGATTCATCAATAGGAGAATCATAAAACAGATTAGAAGAACGAATCTGATCTTTTGAACTATGATTTGATTTGTCAACAACTTTCGTTTCAAATTCTTTAAACTTTTTAACATACAAATCAAACCTTGACTGCAAATCAGATTTGGACTTCCTCTCTATCATGATTTTAGTTGATAAATCAGATAATTTCTTAATAAGTCTCCTTATCTCCAAATGAAAAACTTTCTTTTCCTTTTCAAACTCATCTTTTGATCATTTTTCTTTAAAGCCATTTACCTTCTTCTTTTCAGTCTCTTTCCTTCCATCATTTAACTCTTTCTCCAACTCATTGATTTTTACAGAAAACTTATTTAACATTCCTGTTTTCTTTTTCTCAAAACCATTCTTTTCTTTTTGAAAAACAATTTTCTTGCATTCAAACTCTTTTCTTTCTTTTGCAAGAATTTTCTCCAAATCAGAAATTTTCAGAGATAATTCAACAGACTTTGTTTCAAAACCTTTCCTCTCAGTTTGAAAGTTTCTTCTCTCTTTCTCAAATTTCTCTTTTTCAAGTATAAGAACTTGTTCAAAATCATAGATCTGTGTCAAGAGTTGACAATTTTTCATTTCACATGATTTGATTCTATTTTCAGAATCTGTCAACATCTTTCTTTCAAAATTGATTTTCTCTTTCAAATCAACATTCTCTTTTTCTAACAACTTTATGTCCTCTTGAGCCTTTTCAAAATCCTTTAGAAAATCAAATTTCTCTTTTTGCAAAATCTGTATAACTTTTGCATTTTCATCTTGTTTTTCTTGAAGATTAGCAATCTTTCTTTCAAAATGTACAATCTCAGTTTTTGGTTTAGAAATTGTTTCTTTTGTAAATTGTCTGAACTGGTTATAGAACTTGCAGGTCTCACAAAAACTTCAACAATCTCAGGCATGATGAAATGACAAATTCAAATATCAACTACGAATTATGATAAAAAAGGAGAATCAACACAAATCTAGAATATGCAAGAATTAATCAAATTTGTCACATGCATTTCATCAAACTGTTAGAGTACATGAATTAATGAAATCTTCTTTTCAACAAAAAATTTGAATACTAATCAACATGCAACAGATATAATCACTTTGATCAAGAAACCAATCAAGAATTTCGAAAACATACCTGTGATCTCTGTTTAATTTCGAGAATTAATCAGCATAGAGAGAAAATCTTTGGATGACTTGATTGTAAGATATCGATTCAACATAAAGACAAATTCAAATTTCTTGAATCAATGATAGAAACGAATTCAAGAATTGTTAGGAATCCAAGAATTGTTAGCAGCAGCGGAATCAATTGTCGAATTGATCAATAAACTTCAAGAACGCGATCAAACACACTCTTGGACGAATTTGTTTGTTGATTGGCTCTGATACCAATTGATAGTTCAGGATCCACTCTTACAATCAATATAACAATGAATAGAATAGTAATCGAGATAATTTGATCAATAACACTTGTATTCAATGAAGAACAGATTTACAGATCTTAGAGAGAGCGTATCTCAAAGATTACAAAATATGAATACAAGAATATGCGGAAACGTTATGCCAAAGATTAGCCAAAGATCTATTAGCATACAGTTGTTAACTCCTATATATGCCAAAGAGAGCGTATCTCAAAGATTACATTGGCCTTCATAGTCAGAAGTTCTGAGTCTCCTACTCAGAACTCTGAACCTTCTAGTCAGAATCCAACACTTAGAATCTTTTTGAGATTTCTCACTCAGAACTTCTGAGTCTTCTACTCAGAACTTCTGAGTTTTCTGTGTCTTCTTTAGTCTTCTTACTCAGAACTCAACACTTGTGTTTTTGACAAAACTCTAGACCTGACAAATCATAAGTAAACAACTAAACTATCAACGATCATCAACAAGACTGAACAGGCTCAGAGCTATATTGATGAACAGTATCGCTGAATGTAAAAGTTAAAGTGCGTGAGTTTCCTATCAGCGGTACTGTAGATACATAGTACTTATCAGCGATAGTGAAACTCTACTACATATTGTCTACTTACAATTTTCACTAAATGTTTCTTAAAGAGTCATTATCAAATCCCTGAGGGTTTGGATCAACATACCGTAAGTTCATCAAGGATTTTTCGCGTAATGTAACCCCATTGATTTCCTTAATAATGTTAAATTTGTGTGGTCGGAAACTTAAAGTGAGGCCTTTCAGAAACTGAAGGACATGCTGAGTAGCGCTTCGATCTTGACGTTGTCGGATGCTATAGATAACTTAGTGGTGTATAGAGACGCGTCTAAGTTAGGATTGAAGTGTATTCTAATGCAACGTGGAAAAGTGATCACGTATGCATCTCATCAGCTGAATGATCACGAGGCACGGTACCCCACTCACAATTTAGAGTTGGCAGTCGTTGTCTTTGCTCTGAAGATTTGGCGATATTATCTCTATGGGACGAAGTGTCAGATTTTCACGGATCATGATATCCTTTGTCATCTCTTTGATCAAAAGGAGTTAAATATGCGCCAAAAGAGGTGGATGGAGTTACTAACGGATTATGATTGCAAGATTGAGTATCATCCCATGAAGGCCAATGTAGTGGTTGACGCCTTGAGTCGTAATGAGAGATGGGAGACTCCAATCATTGTGACCATGAGAGCCGAAGTGACGTTTAATTTATTGGACGAGATAAAGAAGTGGGAAGTAGAAGGGTTAGCAACAGAGAACTTTATGAAAGTGCGAATGGTCGAACAATCAACCTCCTTGGTGGAGGATAGTCGTGGGTTGAAATATCTCAACGAGAGAATTTGAGTCCCAAAGCTTGGAGAGGTTAGGAAGGTCATGTTGGAGGAAACGCATAAGTCAAAATATTCTATTAATCCTTGAACCAATAAGATGTTTGGGGATTTACAACAAAGTTATTGGTGGTCGGGTATGAAGAAAGTATTAGCGCACTTTGTTGAGAGGTGTTTAACATGTATACGGGTGAAGGCGAAGCACCAACGACCTTATGGAGAACTCCAACCACTATACATTCCGGTTTGGAATAGGATCAAATCACGATGGATTTCGTGACAAAGTTTCCTATGATGCTAAAGGGCTACGACGCAATATGGGTGATTGTGGCTCGTCTTTCTAAGTCGGCGCACTTTTAACCCATGAAAGAGACTTACTCGTTGGAAAGATTAGCAAAGTTATATATTGATGAGATAGTGACCCATCATGGAATAGCGTTGTCGATCATGTCGGATCATGATAGTCGTTTCACATCAACACTTTGGAAGAACTTCCAAAGAGAAATGGGATCGCCAATCAAGTTGAGCACCACCTACCATCCTCCAACCGTCGGTCAGAGTGAACGGACGATTCGGACCTTGGAAGATATGTTGTGGGTGTGCGCCCTAGATTTTCAAGGTTCATGGGAGAGCCATCTGCCATTGATTGAATTTGCCTACACTAACAGTTATCATGTGGGCATTAAGGCAGCTTCGTACGAGGTAATCTATGGTAGGAAGTGTCGAACACCCTTGTGTTGGAACGAGGTTGGGGAAGGTAACTGGCAGGACCCGAGATAGTGCAGCTGACCGCGGATAAGATTGTCCAAGTAAGGGAAAGGTTAAAAGTAGCATCTGTCCGACAAAAGAGCTATGCAGGTAAAAGACGAAATGATATAGAATTTCAAGTCGGGGATAAGGTGATGCTTATGATATCCCCATGGCGTACAAGGTGTATCTACCCGAAGAGTTTCACGTCTCTAACTTGAGGAAGTGCTTAGCAGAAGTTGATATGGTTGTGCCTTAGCAAGAAGTGCGAGTGAACGAGAAATTAAGCTTTGTAAAGGAAAGTAAAGCGCTCGACGATCGCAAGATTAAGAAGTTGAGGAATAAAGAGATTAGTCTTGTGAAGGTCCATTGGAGATTTCACAAAGGGCAGGAAGCGACGTGGGAGGTAGAATCCGAAATGAGGTCCAAGTACCCGCAACTTTTCAGCGTTGGAATTCCGGGGACAGAATCCTGTTAAGGGGGAGGTGTTATAATAACCATTACTTTTAAAGTCTAAATACTTGAGGCGTTTGGGGTTCGAACTATGAAATGTAAAAAATTAAGGACCTTGGTGCAAAATCTGGAAGGTATAAAAAGGGTAGAACCCTTAACCCCTCCTATTTTGTTGGCGACGTCATCGTGAAAGAGAGAAGAGAAAGCATTGAAGGTTGATGATTGATTGTGCTCTTGAAGAAATTGAGAAAAAGATTCAATAGCCAAATTTAGAGACTCCATCCCAAGAGGTAATCATCTTCTTATCCATCTTTTCGTATTACACTGTTTGTGATTAGAATAGAATGGTTTAGGGTTGTTGTAAATCTTGGGTTTTGGATTCAACGATTAAGAGATAATCTGGGGTTGTTGTAAATCTTCGCTTAAACCCTTTTTACATGGGAAATGATTTGTTATCAATAAATGAATTTGGTATCGAGATTATGAAAGCATTTTTCCTACTTACACATTGTATACATATTCTTCATGAATTAATGCTTGTATGTGGAGTCTGGTTGCACAGTGGGATTTGAAAACTTTTGATTCTTAAGAATCCTTGGGAGGTTGGTTGTTCTGTGTGCCTTGAATCTGTTTCTCCCACACACAGATGTGGCGTCTACTAGGGGCCGCGGGGATCTACTGGTGGCCCCAAGTGTGGACATCACGAGGAGGTGATGGGAGTTTTTGACCACTGTGAAAATACCCTTATGTGGTGTTGGTTGCTTTAGGCTGTTATTTTATACTCCGATGTGATAGTTTACATGCTTTAAAGTTGAGAATTGCTTAAACTGTTTTCGAGAGGGAATTCACTAGACCTCGTGGCCTAACCCTCGCTTTCCAAAACTAAAACCATTTTCAGGTAAGAGTGTTAGTGGTGTTTCTTCCAAAGGGAAGGAGAAGGCCTGAAGGCGTTGAAGCGAAGACTGTAGGTATAGAGCATTGTAGCTCTTTATTTGGCATTTATGTTTAGCTAGATTCTCGGTTGTGGATGTATGTATCCGCTGCCTAATTTTGAAACTCTTGGATTAATTTGAGTCGTATTGGGTCCCTTTTTGGGATTTATTGTTATGAATGTGAAGTTATGTTTTTGGGTTGTTACAAGTGGTATCAGAGCCATAGTTTAAGGGATTTAGGTGACCGAAATGGCCTAAACTTAAAGTGCAAGATGAGGGACACAACCGAGATTTAGGATGCCTTTAAGAAAGACCATACTAGGTGCACTAATAATAGGGTAGTGAGAACTGTCATGTAAGGTAAATTTTGAATTACATATGGCCAGTGTAATTATGAATTTACAGGTACATGTATGTGCTTAAATTGCCTTATTATGTGAAATTATCGGTTGAGTATTTGTTTGTGTGTGGTTATTTTAGGAAGATTGCTAAGGAGTAGGTCAGTGCCCGGTGAGGGAGAAATTCCGACCAATGTGGTCTTTAGGGATGGATAGGTGAACCCTCCAAGGCAAGCGGCCACTCGAGGGAGGGGAAGGGGTCGTAGAGGGGGACGGGGAAGGACGTCGGAAAGGCTACCACCCAAGTAGATGGAGCCAACGTGAGAACCCAAGTACGAAAGATGGCTCGTGTGGCCCGTCGGAAAAGAAGTGTGGAGATCCCAGTTGAGCGGGAGGTGACTCAACAAGAGAGTTAGGCTACCGTAAGGGTTCGGAATCAATCTAGAGGGTGTGGATGAGGTCGCACCCAATCCTTTGTAACTCAAGATACGGTTGTTACAGAAATAGGGAATGTACAAGAAGCATTGCAGGCCTTGAGGGCTCATCAAGAGAAGTCAACCTCAGGGAGTTAAGAGAAAAGTGGAACCAATGAGGGCTCGAAGATGTCTAGGCTGCCCATGATAAGGATACATAGTCATTCTCATTCGACCACATTGGTGGTGAATGAGTCGAAAGTTAAAAGGTTGCAACCACAAGGCGTTCGCCTCGTGCAAACCTACTACCTTTAGGGTGCATTTGGTACACAGACATAATAGAACAGGACATAATGGGACATGACAGAACAGAACAGGACAGAACAACTGTTCAACGATTGGAAGACAGAACTGGATATAACATAACATATAACATTAGATAAAATACAATAAATAAAATTTTGAATAATGAAAAAAATATAAAATAAAACGTGTATTTGATGTTTTAGAAGAGAATTAGATTTTAATATGAGGTTATATTAGTAAAACATAAGTTTGTTCCAGCTTGTTCCATGGGGTGGTGTGGAACAGACATGAACAAGGTGGAACAGGCATGTTCCACCTTGTTCATGTATGTTCCATATAAAAGTCCTGCCAAATGTGGGATAGTGATCCCGGTTCTATTATGTCATGTTTTGTCCAGAAGAATGTGACCCGGTCATAGTAGTGAAATGGATTAGGGAGATGGAATTGGTTTTTGACATTTGTAAGTGTGTTGATGGAGATAAAGTGATGTTTGCTTTATCTATGTGGAAGCCGGATGTTGTCTTCTGGTGGGATACCGAGACAGGAGGGAAAGGATCTTCGACGGCTAAGAATATGTCTTGGGAGACGTTTGTTGGGAAGTTTAAAGCCCAGTTCTGCCCGTTGGCGGCAATTAAGAAATTAGAAGAGGAGTTCTTGATATTGGAAGAGGGGGAGATGACAGTGCGAGATATACCTCCATGTTCTTAGAAAAACCTCGTATTTATGAATTGTATGTGCCGACCAAAGAGCATCGTGTGGAATGGTATATCCATGGGCTGAAGAGCAGTATACGTGAATTGGTTTCAATGAGAAACCCTACCACCTTTCAAGCAGCCATAAAGGCGGCCGAACTTAAAAAAAGGAAAAGAACCGTCAAGTGACCGAGACGGTCGGAGACAAGAGAAAATGGGATGGACCAGGAAGCGACATAAGGAAAGGAAAGGTCTTTAGGCCAGATCCACAGAGAGGTCGTGGGATTGGGGATAAACCATGTGGGAAGTGTCGTCGTGTGCATCAAGGAGAGTGTATGGTGGAGACGAGGTCATGTTTCCAATGTGGGTTTCCAGGTCATGTGACGAGGGATTGCCCGAATAAGATGTCGTGCAATCAGTGTTGATCGCTTGACCATATGCGGTTCAATTGCCCGTTAGTAAAACAGGGAGGATAGGTTCAGTCTGGAGACCATAGGGAGGACACAAGGTTGGAACCAGCATACCTGAAAGGATGTGCATTTCATATGACTCTGGTGAATTCTTTATGTGCCAAAGTATTGTTCGATTCAAGAGTGAATCGCTCCTTTGGGTCTCCGGAATTTGTGAAATTCTTGAGGGTAAAACCTAAGCGCTTAGAGCATGCGTTAGAAGTTGAGACCGCCGATGATAATAGGGTGTCTATTAGCGAGGTGGTTGAGGATTGTGTCATAGAAATAGAGGCGTGCCTGGTGTCGTTACGGATGCATCCAATCGCGATTAGGAGTTTGATGTGGTACATGGGATGGATTGGCTAGATAGGAATAGTGCCAATATTGTATGCAATAAGAAGTTGATTCGATTTCAGTTACCCGATAAGAGAACAATAGCGATATATGGAAATCGACGGGATAGGATCACTGGCCTTATTTCTATGATGAAGGCTACTAGGTGTTTGAGGAAAGGGTGCCAAGGATACTTAGCCTATGTAGTAGATGCTAAGAAGGAAAATCATGGGGTAGAGGAGGTGCTGGTAGTGAGTGAGTACCCGAAGGTATTTCAAGATGATTTGACGAGCCTACCTCTAGATCGTCAAATTGAGTTTCAGATAGACTTAGTGCCCGGAGCCGCTCCAATAGCTCGCGCAGCATATAGATTAGTGTTGACAGATTTATGCCCACACCTTTATAAATAAACCAAGACGCAAGTATACATCTCAATCTATTATCGTCTCAAAACAAGTAATAATGGTACAAAAGTACCGAATATCGATCCCACAGGGAAGCGTGGAAAAGTTTCTCTTTAGAAGTCCAGTTCGTAAAAGCGAGTTTCAGATGGCGAATTCGAAAACAATATTTTAGAGGTTTGGTTAACAACTAATGACAGAAATCAGTTATAAAAAGAAGCACATAGTATAAAGATCCGTTGGGATGATATTAATAATTAAATATAGCGATGAGACCGCATTCTTTGGTTATCTCAAACGTCGACTATTTCATGATACAACGAACCGAGTGTCAATTGGTTAATTGTGATACACCACAAAATATAACATTGATTTAAATAACTTCGGACAATCATGCAGTACGCGACACCTTTCAATTTAATTATTAGTCTCGGTCCGAACTTCACTTTATACCCCGAACTAGGACGATTAGCCCATCATTGTTCGGTTTCTAATTATAAATGATGAGTAAATTTGGAAAACAAATAATGGAGATGAACAATACATAAACAATAATAAAAGTACGTAACTAGTTATGCAAGTAACGATGGATTAATCTAATGAGAAGTTAACGACAACTTAAAAATTAGGTGGAAAATCCTGTAAAACTTAGAATAAAAGAACCTTTAAGTGAACCACCACCGGTTACGTTTGGAATAAATTCCAAACGTTAAGCTATGGATTTGGTTACTTAAAAAGCCCGAGAATTAATTAACTAAACAACGAGTTTAAGAGAAAAGAGATTTTTGCTTGTATTAAAACTAAAACCGTGAGTATCAAAAGGAAACGAGATTAGTAACAAGTAACAAAACCGTAAGCAATTAAAATGAGTTGATGGCAACGAGAACAAACCGTAAGTAAGTAAAGTAAACAAAGCGATGGTAACGAGTATTAAAAGTCGAGAGTTTGTAAGAGACAAATGGTTAGTAATGATTAGCAACAATGAAAGTTAACAAGTGACTGGAATGAGTAAGCGGAAATTAAATACTAGCGATTAAGTAACTAAAAACCGTAAGTAAAGGATGAGTAACACAACTTTGAGTAACAAAACGTAAGATGTAGATGGGGAACGAGTAACAAAACGGAGTTCTTCGATAACGTAATCAAACCGAACCAAGGTTGAACCCGAATGGTTCGAACCGTGAGCAACAACCACGGTTTTAGAAACCGGCTCTAAGCTTACTAATATGGCTAACAACTACTAAAACTAATTAACTAAGGTAGCAAGTGGTGTTCATCATCCCAACTATAGTAATGGGATGGATCATTTTTATGGAAGCCTAACATACATATATATAGCTAACCAACACTTGGTCACCAAGAAAAACCATGGGCCAAGATCCATGGGTAGGATCCATGGGTAAAAGTCCATGGGCCATAATGCAAGCCCATCAAAAATTGAATACAAGCCCACATAAATTGTTTGGGTTTTAGTTCAATCATTCGGCCTACATGCTACAAAAATCGGCCCATTGTCTTTCGGCCGGCCCAAGTAAACGCAATCCACAAAAATTCCATGCTCGGTCTTCAAAAATCGGAGTCTGCGTTTACGTCCAAAAGTTGCTATCCGCAATCTTCTTTAATACAGAGCTCCAAATGATCGTCTTTTTGCAACCTAAAATACGCAAAGTATATAATTAGATTTTTGGTGTGACTTTTATGTGATTTTTATGTGTTTTTGTGTGATTTTTAGCTAAATTAATACCCGAAAGTATTAATCTTTTATTTACGTAGATATTACTAAAATTGCTTAAAAGTGACTCAATGGGAAAATGAAACTAGCTAAAAAATTGGAATTAACGTCTAAAATAGGGTTAAATAAATAACCCTATCAATTAGTGATTGTGGATTTTACACACCTACAGACATGTGACAAATAGACCTCAAAGCAAGTAGACAATGGAATCCAATATCGTCTTTGAAATAATAAAATGGAAAGAACCAAGTACCGTATTCCACATGGATATGTATCTTAAGTTGCAAGATCTCGAGATGAAAGACTAACTTCAGATGGCGAATTAGAAGAAAATCTTTTGATGGGAGTTTTGATTAACATCTACTGAGAAATCAATCATAAACAGAAGCGCCGGGTATAAAGATCCATTGGGACGAAATAAATGATTGGGTAAAAAGATGAGATAGCATTTCTTCGTTATCTCAAAATCGATATTTTATGTAGCTTAAAGAAGTCATCATACAACGAACCAGTTGTCAATTGATTAACTGTAATTCAACATAAAATATAACTTTGATTTAAATAACTTTGACAATCATGCCATATGATACACCTCTTTATCGTTTTATCGGTATCGGTCCCAATTTCACTTTATAACCCGGAATAAGGCGGTTAGCCCGTCATCGCTCGGTTTCTAATTATAAAAGATGTGAAGACTTTGAAAGCCAATAATGAAGATGGAAAATGCATCAAACAAACTACAAGAGATCATTTTGAAAAACCGTAACTTGTCGCGCAAGTAACCAATTCTTGAAAGAAATGTGAATATTAAAGTGCAAAAAATAATCAACGATAAGTAAATTGCATAAATTAAAGAGCGGGAAATTAAATTGCATAAAGTAAAGTGCGGAAAGTAAATTACGTACGGTAAACGACGATAAAATGAAGCATGAATTATAAAGCTTAAAATAAGAGACGAAATTGGAAACTTCCGCGGAAAGTCTAGTTTCAAATGTGGAATTATTGCATAGATTACTTGAAGATTTCATGGTTGTGAGAGAACCTTAAAACAAGAAAAATTAACAAGAAAATGAATTTCAGTGTCTTGTAAACTCGTACGATCGCACCAACCACAGCAAACCGTGAACCAAAAAAAGATTGGGAACCCGAAATGATTAATTCGGACTTCCGATTTATGATGGCGATAAAATCGAGAGAGGAAAGAGAGACTAAAATCGTGAGAATGAGCAGTTAGAACTGTAGGCTAAAAAGGGTTAACGAGAGATTTAAAAATTAATGAGGGCAAGCGTAAAATGAAATTATCACCGGAAACTTCGTAGCGTAAACTTGAATACCAAACTATATTAATAACCGAACCAAAGAGGGGTAAGAACCGTGAAAGTTCAAACCATGAGCTTGAAGCTCAATTAGCTAGTAATTAAAGTGACTAAAGGGAGAATATCAAAGGGGCAACATGGAACCAAGGAGTATCATCTAGCTAGTTGTTGTATCTTCTATCTCCCCTCTATCACTAACTACAAACACACACACACATATATATAGCATGAGCAACTCTTGAGGCACAAGTTAAACAAAATGGGGGCCCAATAATTTATCTAGGTTAAGCTCCAAAAAAATGTAGTTAGTGAGCCCAAAAGCTGGTTCAACAATGCCCAAAAAATCTGCACTATTCGTCTTTTTGCTGCATTTCAATAATGTCGAACTCCAAAACGGCCATATAATATGAACCTAAAATATAGTATATAATTTCATTAGATGGTTCTTGTGTTTTTCTATAAAACAATCCAATTTAATACCACAAGTATTAAACCTTTTATTTACGCAAACAAGCCGTAAAACTAAACGAAAGACTCAATGGGAGAATAAACCTTAGCTCAAAACTATAATTAAAAGGGTTAATAAATTAACCGTATCAATTAGCACCTTCCAAAATAAAGGAGATGATGACATAACTGCAAGAGTTGTTGGATTAGGGATTTATCAGACCAAGTACCTCGTCGTGGGGAGCGCTGGTGCTTTTCGTCAAGAAGAAGGATAGAACTATGCAGATGTGCATAGATTACCGTGATCTCAACAAGGTCACGGTTAAGAATAAGTATCCGATTCTGAGGATAGATGAATTGTTTGAACAATTTCAAGGGGCTAGTTATTTCTCTAAGATAGACTTGAGGTCGGGATATCAGCAACTCAAGGTGAGGAGAGTTCATACCGAAAACGACTTTCCGAACTTGATATGGACATTATGAGTTTTTTGTGATGTCGTTTGGTTTGACAAACGCCCCCGCTGCTTTTATGGATTTAATGAATAGGGTGTGTCAACCCTACTTGGATAAGTTTGGGATCATGTTTATTGACGATATCGTGGTGTACTCGAAATCTGAAATGACACATGAGGACCATCTATGGACCGTGTTACAGTTGTTAAAACGAGAGAAGTTGTATGCAATTTTATGGACACATAGTGTCCTGAGATGGGATCAAGGTGGATCCGTCTAAGGTAGAGGCTATCCGAGATTGGGAACTGCCTAGAAATCCGTCTGAAGTCCGAAGTTTCCTCAGATTAGCGGGGTATTACCGTAAGTTCATCAAGGATTTTTCGCGTAATGTAACCCAATTGGCTTCCTCACCTAAGAATAATGTTAAATTTGTGTGGTCGGAAACTTAAAGTGAGGCCTTTCAGTAACTGAAGGACATGTTGAGTAGCGCTTCGATCTTGACGTTGTCGGATGCTATAGATAACTTTGTGGTGTATAGCGACGCGTCTAAGTTAGGATTGGAGTGTGTTCTAATGCAACGTGGAAAAGTGATCACGTATGCATCTCGTCAGCTGAAGGATCACGAGGCCCGGTACCCCACTCACAATTTAGAGTTGGCGGTCATTGTCTTTACTCTGAAGATTTGGCGATATTATCTCTATGGGACGAAGTGTCAGATTTTCACGGATCATGATATCCTTTCTCATCTCTTTGATCAAAAGTAGTTAAATATGTGCCAAAAGAGGTGGATGGAGCTACTAACGGATTATGATTGTAAGATTGAGTATTATCCCATGAAGGCCAATGTAGTGGTTGACGCCTTGAGTCGTAATGAGAGAGGGGAGACTCCACCAATCATTGTGACCATGAGAGCCGAAGTGACTTATAATTTATTGGACGAGATAAAGAAGTGGCAGTAGTAGAAGGGTTAGCAACAGAGAACTTTATGAAAGTGCGAATGGTCAGACAATCAACCTCCTTGGTGGAGGATAGTCGTGGGTTGAAATGTCTCAACGAGAGAATTTGAGTCCCGAAGCTTGGAGAGGTTAGGAAGGTCATGTTGGAGGAAACGCATAAGTCAAAATATTCTATTCATCCGGGAACCAATAAGATGTTTGGGGATTTACAACAAAGTTATTGGTGGCCGGATATGAAGAAAGTATTAGCGCACTTTGTTGAGAGGTGTTTAACATGCCTACGGGTGAAGGCGGAGTACCAACGACCTTATGGAGAACTCCAACCACTAGACATTCCGGTTTGGAATAGGATCAAATCATGATGGATTTCGTGACAAAGTTTCCTGTGACCCTAAAGGGCTACGACGCAATATGGGTGATTGTGGCTCGACTTTCTAAGTCAGCGCACTTTTAACCCATGAAAGAGACTTACTCGTTGGAAAGATTAGAAAAGTTATATATTGATGAGATAGTGACCCATCATGGAATACCGTTGTCGATCATGTCGGATCATGATAGTCGTTTCACATCAACATTTTGGAAGAACTTCCAAAGAGAAATGGGATCGCGAATCAAGTTGAGCACCACCTACCATCCTCCAACCGACGGTCAGAGTGAACGGACTATTCAGACCTTGGAAGATATGTTGAGGGTGTGCGCCCTAGATTTTCAAGGTTCATGGGAGAGCCATCTTCCATTGATTGAGTTTTCCTACAACAACAGTTATCACGCGAGCATTAAGGCAGCTCCGTACGAGGTAATCTATGGTAGGAAGTGTCGAACACCCTTGTGTTGGAACGAGGTTGGGGAAAGGTAACTGGCAGGACCCGAGATAGTGCAGCTGACCGCGGATAAGATTGTCCAAGTAAGGGAAAGGTTGAAAGTAGCATGTGGCCGACAAAAGAGCTATGCAGACAAAAGACGAAACGATATAGAATTTCAAGTCGGGGATAAGGTGATGCTTATGATATCCCCATGGAAAAGAAAACTAAGCCCACACTACATTAGGTCGATTGAATCTGTTGAACGAATTGGGGAGGTGGAATACAAGGTGTATCTACCCGAAGAGTTTTACGTCTCCAACTTGAGGAAGTGCTTAGCAGAAGTTGATATGGTTGTGCCTTTGCAAGAAGTGCGAGTGAACGAGAAATTGAGCTTTGTAAAGGAAAGTGAAGCGCTCGACGATCGCAAGATTAAGAAGTTGAGGAATAAAGAGATTAGTCTTGTGAAGGTCCATTGGAGATTTCACAAAGGGCAAGAAGCGACGTAGGAGGTAGAATCCGAAATGAGGTCCAAGTACCCGCAACTTTTCAGCGTTGGAATTCCGGGGACGGAATCCTTTTAAGGGGGAGGTGTTGTAATAACCATTACTTTTAAAGTCTAAATACTTGAGGCATTTGGGGGTCGAACTATGAAATGTAAAAAATTAAGGACCTTGGTGGAAAATCTGGAAAGTATAAAAAGGGTAGAACCCTAAACCCCACCTATTTTGTTGGCGACGTCATCGTGAAAGATAGAAGAGAAAGCATTGAAGGTTGATGATTGATTGTGCTCTTGAAGAAATTGAGAAAAAAATTCAATAGCCAAATTTTGAGACTCCATCCCAAGAGGTAATCATCTTCTTATCCATCTTTTCCTATTACACTGTTTGTGATTAGAATAGAATGATTTAGGGTTGTTGTAAATCTTGGGTTTTGGATTCAATGATTAAGAGATAATGATTTAACGATGTATGTGGTGTTAAAATTGGGTTAGACACTAATTAGATCTGTTAGCTCCAACTTCTCTGTCTAAAAAGTATTGAAATTTTGGCTAAGTAAAGATCATCTACAGAGCCTCTGCCGAGACACCAAGAGCAACCTTCATCAGAAGGCTTTCAGAGGACAAGGCCACAGAGCCTCTATCACCCTTGACAGAGCCTCTGTGGTATGAAGACTTGGAAGCTTGAAGATACTTGAAGATAAAGACAAAGACAATCGTGCCTCTCACGTGCCTCTGATGTACGAAGATTCTGAAGATCATTCGTACAAGGCGTGCCCTGCACTCTCCACGTGTCATCCTCTGATGGGTTACAACCTTTACAGTAGGCGGTGCACTACATTAACGTTGTTCCAGGATTTGTCCCATGATAGTGTCTTTTGTACCTTAGTACTTCCTGTCTCCAACTTGTCCCCTATAAAGTAGTATAAATAGAAGGTCTCTTCCAGACCTTTAAGGGTAACTTTCGCACTACACACACACACCAGATTAGAGCTTATCCTGCTATATTACACACACTTACGGTGTTCTTGGTGTTTCTGAATGAATCAAAATAGAAGTGAATCATTGAGCTAAACTCTCGTCTTATTATTGTTTTACTTGCTTGATTCTATGTGTGTTTTCTACCAAATACTTCTCTTTAGTTTTATTAAAACGCTTCCGCATATAAATCTGTTTGAACTATCGAGATTAATATCATTGTTGAGTCTTATTGAGGGATCAACAATTGGTATCAAAGCAGACTTTGATTTTCAATATCAAAGGATCCACTCTAACAATGATTTCGACTCCTTTTGGTAGATTTATGGACTGATTTAGACCTGTTTTTCACTCATTTCAATACCACCCCTGTTTTCGGCTATATTCGACCTGTTCGACTTTAGCAAACTAATAGGCACTGTTTCCTTGGTTAAATCTTTCCATTAAGTGCATTGTTCAAGTTTTTTTAAGACCTAAACTCACTCCTACTAGTGTGTCCCATCATCTGAAAATTTTCTTCATACTCTGTTTTCTGGTATTTTTCGAAACTCTTAAAAAATGGCGAATGTTGGGTCTAGAAAGCCCCAATTATATAGAAAGTTTTATAAAGTCCATGTAAAGTCAACAAAAGTCAAATGTGTTGTTATTAGCTTTATAAGTATTTTGGGCTTTGGGAGTTTAATGGGAAGTTAAATGGGCTTGGGCCCATGTCTTGTATTTTAGACACTATAAATAAGTGTCTTGGGCTTACATTGTAATTTGAGACTTTGAGACATTTGAGAGAATACACAGTGAGATTTGAGAGAGTCGTATATCAATTTCTCCCTCCATTATATTTCAATCTTAAGAATAGAGATCATTCAATAAATTGTTCTTCATGTCTATCTCTATTCTACTTTCTATGGAGTATTCTTGATTGTTGCTTCAATTATGGGAGTTACAATTGGTATCAGAGCCACATCGAATCAATTTTAATTCGATACGATCATTTTTGCAACAATTCAAGATTTCAAGATCTAGTTTCAAGATTTGGTGATTCAAGATCGTTCTTAATCGTGTGCTACAATTCAAGGTAATATTCTGTGATCTTATACATCTTGAAGAGCTATTTTCTATTTTGAGGAAGATTTTATAGAACTTGATGGTTCTTGATGAAGAGAAGAAGTTAGATGTTCATGATCTACTTCTAAATCAGTTTCTCCACGCCAAATGCTCGATGAATTGTCTGTGAAAGGTTTGATGATGTGTTAATTGTTCAAAGTCAGATCTGAAACGAGTTTTAGATATTTGATTGCTTAAATTCAACTTTCTGAATTGATCAATCAGAAACTTGACTCTTTGCAATCTTTGTTCTAAGAAGATAATTATGGAGATCGACTTATCGTTCTACATCAGATTAAATTGGTGAACATTTGATTAGAGTGGGGGATTTCACAAGGAGAATAAGGAGTTTGTATTGATGATGAACAACCAGATTTGTTCAAAAGATTAATAGTGATCGATTTGTTCTTCTTCATCAAATAAATTTGATGAGCATTTGATTTCATTTAAGGATGTTGATCAGAGAAAGGTAATATGATAATATTGGAAGATGTTATCAATTGGAAAGAATTTATTGTTGATCATGCCAAAAGCAAAAGCTGTTGATTCAATTCAAGATGGTTGTTATCAAGATCAGTTAGAGTGTTCAAAGTTGAAGTAAAACAGAAAGCAAGAAGGTGCTGTTTGTTGCTGTAAAAAAAAAAACTGTTGTCCAAAACAGAAAACATCTTAATGATGTTGCTGTAATGGAATGTTTGCTGTTTGGTGCTGAAAATTCAGAAAATTAGCTGTTTAATTGTTGTCATAACAAGCCACAAGGTTGCTGTCAATGCCATTTTGCTGTCAAAAAGTTGCTGTCAAAATGGGTTAACGCAGAAAATTGTTGTTGGAAACTGAAAGCTGTCAAACCAGAAAATAGCAAACTGTTAGGCTATTTCTTTGCTGTCAAAAATGGCGAAGTTGCTGTCAAAAAGTGCAGTATTCTGATTCAAGACTAAAATGTAGCAGTTCTGATCGATCAAAGACTAGTCAGAGTCATGTTTGTTCAGAAATCGATCAAAGGATGATCAGAACTTTGTTCAAGACAAGTCAGAAGTCTGATCATGAGTGTTCAGAACTATGATCAAGGGTGATCAGAATTACACTTAAGCCTTCACAGAACATTCTTGTTAAGTCAGAACTTCAACAAAAGGCAATTTAGAAGTATGATCGGAGGTTAATCAGAACTTTTATTAAGCTGTTCAAATTTCAGCTTAATCAGATTTGTTCAGAACTGATATTAAGCCTATTCAGAAGTTGAAGTGATTTTATTCAGTTACAAGGCAATTCAAATATCTGATCATGAGGCTCAGAAGGATCAGAATGTTCAGAACTTTGTCGAAACTTAATCAGAAGTCTTACTCTAAAAGTCAGAACTTTATCGTGAAGAGTCAGAACTTTCAGACTTAGAATTTTTAAAAAAAAATTTCTTTAAGGATCAGATATCTGATTGACTTACTCAGAGGTCTGAGTGGTCTTCTCAGAAATTTTACTTAGTATTTTTCTGAGTAAAGGTGCATTTCAGAATTTTTCAACAGCTTTGCGCACCTGTCGTATTTTGATCAGAACTTCCTCCTCGAAGCTCCAAATTTGACGATTTCAGATGCGCTGGATTCCTAAGACACAGATGAACATTTTTCATGTTTTGAGTTTGTTCTGAATCGATGTGCTTATTGGTCAGATTCTGTGTCGAAGTCGGTGTATAGCTGCTGGACCGAAGCAATGTTTTTCACGATATTTCTCCCAACTTTCAGAAAGATGTTCTGTCTTCTATTTTTTTGTGGATCCAATCTGAGTTATTGAAGTGTTTGAAGACACTCCCTCCTATGATCTTAATGGATTAAGCTCTTGAGCTTAATGATCATACAACTAGAATTTCAAGGACGAATTCCTTATTATAAACTGAGGTTGTTTCAGTCGAGCTTATTGCACATGGGATTCGATTTTAAAGTTGTAATTTGTGAAGAAGAAGAGCAAATTTTGAGGGGGAGCTTGGATAGTTTTACAAGGCATGAAGATATGCAACATCAAAGTTTTCAAAGAAATCAAGGGGGAGATCATTTGAAGATGCTTTCTTTATAAAACTTTAGGGGGAGATTGTTGGGTCTAGAAAGCCCCAATAATATAGAAAGTTTTTATAAAGTCCATGTAAAGTCAACAAAAGTCAAATGTGTTGTTATTAGCTTTATAAGTATTTTGGGCTTTGGGAGTCTAATGGGAAGTTAAATGAGCTTGGGCCCATGTCTTGTATTTTAGACACTATAAATAAGTGTCTTGGGCTTACATTGTAATTTGAGACTTTGAGACATTTGAGAGAATACACAGTGAGATTTGAGAGAGTCGTATATCAATTTCTCCCTCCATTATATTTCAATCTTAAGAATAGAGATCATTCAATAAATTGTTCTTCATGTCTATCTCTATTCTACTTTCTATGGAGTATTCTTGATTGTTGCTTCAATTATGGGACTTACAGCGAATGCTGCCAATTTCTTCACTATTGGTTCCTTAACCAAGCCCCCAACTCTGCTCAGAGATGAGTACCCCTAGTGGAAAATCCGCATGATCCATTTCTTTGAAGGTTCTGACAGAGAGCTCCTCACATATATCCGCAATGCTACTTATGTTCCCATGGTCACAGTACCACGGGTACCTGCCAGAGATGACACTCCAGAGGTTCCTAAATATGACAAACCAAAGGCGATGGACAAATGGTCTACAACAGACTAGGAAAAATACGAACTTGCACAGAAGGCCAAGCAACTTCTGATAATGGCCATTCCAAATGACCTCTTTCAGTCTTTGGACGCATGTGAATCTGCCTACGATCTGTGGAAGGAACTAGAAAAACAATTTGAAGGCGGTGCTAAGACTCAGAAGAACAGAAGAGCTCAATGTATCAACGAGTATTATGCTTTTAAAGCTCTGCCGTCAGAGTCTCTGCAGTCCACCTACGACAGATTCAACTCGCTGATCAACAAGTGCAAAAAGTTCAGAATACACAGAACCTCTGAGGAGAACAACGTTATGTTCCTTAAGAGCTTAAACGACGAATGGCTCCAGCTGTCCATGTACCTACAAACAAATCAGGACTTGGACACCTGGACTCTGTCGGACCTCTATGGCACGTTAGCCGCACAAGAAACCCAGATTGCTCAGACGAAAGTCCAAACGAGTGGACCTCTGGCACTGGTTGGAAAGGCTACAGAGGCGAAGGAAAGGCCCAAGAAAGGGAAGTCTGTGGAAGAAAAGAAGGAGAAAAAGAAGAAGGTCTTGGTTGTGGATAGTGAAGAAGAATAGCTTGTTGATGAAGAGGAGGCAACTATGGCCTCGATAGCCAAATCTTTGGCTCTGTTGACGAGAGAGTTTGGTAGCAGAGGTTACCGGAAGAATACTGGGTATGAACGAAATGGAAGAGATGATCGGGGTGAGAAGTATAAGAAGAGGAACCAGGGAAGAGAAGATTCCAACGACCAACAGAGGTCAAATGACAGAAGTGGTGATAACCAACAGAGACAGGGTGATAGAGCTGGAAATGCGCCACAGAACCAGGGATGTTTTAACTCTGGCAAGCCAGGCCACTATGCTGAAGACTGCAAGAGCAAACCCAATCGACCACAAAGAGACTCTGCATTTTATAAAAAGAAGACAGAGTAATACGCTCAAAAGTCTCTTATGGTGGAACAAGAAAACTGGCTGTCAGATGAATCCTCTGACGAAGGAGAAAAGAAGAATGCCCTGTTCTGTGAGATGGCAGAAGTCAGCTATTCAGACTCTGATAGTGAGGTATCCACTTCTGAGTCTTTCTCTAATGAAACTGAAGATAATCTGCTTAAACTGACAGAAGACTACACTGAACTTAAAAAGACTTGTGCTGACATTCAGAAAAAGCTTGCATTCTTTTAAAGAGAAGCCAGACTTCTCACTCAAGAAAAGGCAAAAATATTTTTAGAAAAGGAAGAGCGTGAAACTAATTGGCATAAAACTCTAAATCCTTTAAAAGAAAAGATTTCAGATCTCAACTCTATCTTAAAATCCAAAACAAAGGAACTTATGGACAATGAGAGTGATAGACTTAATATACTTGCTCTTAAGAACTTCATTCAAAGAGAAAGAGAAGTCCTTCACCAAGACCTACTCAGCAGAGATCTTTTAATCAAAAATATCAAGATGCACAGAAGGTGTATGAAAAGATCAACACACAAATAAGAAGAACGGGAATTGGCTTCTGTGATATAGATCGCTATACAGGAACTAAAAGAGATAAGTCCCTGTCTTCTCTATTTTGTGTAGGAGACACTATAAAACTAGGTTTTCTAAATCTACTATCTGTAAGCAAAAGGCAGAAAATCTCTGGGGAACCTCACAAGAGGAAACCTCTGAAGATGATAAATTTGTGGTATCAAAACACAGATTTATCACCCTCGGCCTCTGTCAAAAGAGACTCCAAACCAAAGAAATATCTGAAAACTCAAGATCAGATAGGAATCTTCAAGCTTGGTGACCCTGAGACTCAGACCTAGGTTTCCCTTGTCTGCACAATAGACTCTGAAAAGAGACTATTGGCAGAGTCACCTGAGTTTATGCCTACTTCTGCACAAGAAAAATTGCAACATATCTCTGAAAGTGAGTTGATGGAAATTGGTAAAAACAATTTTTATGAAAACCTTGGTACACCCTCTGTCAAACAAAATCTCTGTGAGGAAATCTTAATGAACACCTCTGTTGCTGTGGAAGATATTTCAAAAAGAAAGGAAGAAAGTGAGTATGACACATGCTCAGAAAGTCCTGCCTCAACCTTTGTATACGAGGATGATTCATCCTCCGACGAATCTGAGACTGACTCTGTTGAGTCAGAGATAGTTCCTTGGGAATCAGAGGGATTTAAACTTCCCTCTGGAATTCTTAACATAACCATTCCTCCAAAGGAGAAAATCACAAGTGTTCCTATCTGCCCGGACTTTTTGGACATGTGTATGCAAGCAAAAACCTCTCTTGAGCTTGAGAAAATCAAACAACACAAGGAAAAGTCCTCTCATTATTCAAAATCTCCAAAACCTTTTAGGCCATTTCAAGAAAAATTAACTTGGCAACAAAAAGGTAAATGGGTTGAAAATAACAAGTCTTTCTCTTATGTGACAGTGAAATCGACAAAAGTTCACCACAGAGGATGGGCACAACAGAAGGCTACTCCCAAGAGAGAATTTTCAAAACATCAATCTAACCTAGATAGGTCTTCTTGTAATAGGAAGTCTACTGCTAGGAAATATTGTAATAATAAAGCCTATGTGCCCAGATTCAGTGGTTTTAATGAAAAATTTAAGCAAATTTCTTCGCATATCAATTATTTTCATTGCTTCGATCTTATGTATCAACTGAACCAACACTTCTCCAGCCCTCACTGTTACCTCTCTAGATCCAAAAAGAATGCAAAATTCAAGGGTAAGAAGAAACAAGATGGTTCTTCGAAAGAGGTTAAAACCAAACCTAAGGATGCTAAGGCAACCTTAAAGACCCCTAACAAACCTGGACCCATTGGGAAATGGGTACCTAAAATCTCTGATTATGTTGCAGAAGCAGTATGTGCCGATATGGTACCTAGACTCCGGGTGCTCAAGGCACATGACTGGAGACAGAGGTCTACTATCCTCATATAAAGACAAACTTGGAGGAGGATCAGTTACCTTTGGAGATAACAAGAATTGGTATATAAAAGGCTATGGAGTCATAAAGAGGGAGAATATAATCGTATGCAAAGTTGCATATGTGGATGGACTTAAGCACAATCTTCTCAGTGTAAGCCAACTGTGCGATACGGGTTTTGATGTTATGTTCAAAAGAACTTTCTGCTCTCTGCAAGGGGAAGATACAGGCGTAGAACTTCTGCGCGCCGAAAGAAAAGGTGATATGTACCTTATGAACTTCAGTATCAAGAACAAAAATGACAAGCTCTGTCTTGTCGCGTGCAAAAACGAAGAAGCTTGGTTATGGCATAACAGGTTCTGCCATCTAAACTTCCATACTCTAGATAAACTTGTTAAACATGATCTGGTTAAAGGTCTGCCCAATGTCAAATTTAACAAAGATCATTTGTGTTCTACCTGCGAAATGGGAAAACTCTAGAGAGCTTCCCATAAAGGCAAGACTGATGTGTCTTGCCCTAGGCCTTTGTACATGCTTCATGTTGACCTCTGCAGACCCATTGCTACACAGAGCCTAGGTGGAAAGAAATATATACTAGTGTTGATTGATGAATACTCAAAATATACATAGGTGGAATTTATCCGAAAGAAATCAGATGTTCCAAACATCCTGATAAATCTAATGAAAAGAATCCAGGTTCTTTATGAGTGCAAGATACAAAAGCTAAGAAGCGACAATGGCACGAAATTCAAAAAATCTATCATTGAAGCTTACCATACAGAAAAAGGCATCTCGCAGAACTTCTCTGCTGCACGCACTCCACTACAGAACGGCGTAGTCGAGCGCAAAAATCGCACGCTTGTGGAGGCTGTAAGAACAATGCTAACATCATCTGGATTGCCCACATCTTTCTGGGTAGAAGCTGTTTCAACTGCTTGTTTCACCCAGAATCGATCAACAATAGTGAATAGACACATCAAAACACCATACCATTTGATCAACCAGAGGAGACCAAATATCAAGTTCTTTCATGTATTTGGGTGCAAATGCTTTGTCCTCAACGACAGTGAGACTAGAGGGAAGTTTGATGATAAAGCAGATGAAGGCAAGTTCATCGGGTACTTTGCCACTTCTAAGGCGTACAAAGTCTATGTTCTGAGGACCCGATCAATTGTGGAGAGTATCAATGTTTCCTTTGACGATTCTTTTCAGAAGACTTCTGAACAAATCAGTTCAGAACTCGGTCTGAAAAAGGAATCCTCTGGCATTTCCAAGACAAGAGAACCAGAACTCAATCTGTTGTTTGAAGAAATGTTCCACGATGATATTGATCCCTTTGTTGGTGCTACTAGAGCCTCTGGAGAGACATCCTCTGCCGACCAGACTGATTCAGGTATATCTCTAACTGGTCCCTCAAATACTTCACCCTCTTCCATTAATAATGCAAATGCAAGTCGACGGGGAGCAAGCAGAGGATAATGTGAGCAAGAATACCACTACAGAGGCACTGGAAATACCAACTCCAACAACTACAGAGGAAGCAATACCAGAGGAAAATGAGGATTCAGTCTCAATAACCTCAAAGGAATCAATACCAACTCTTATTGAAATACCACGTCAAGCTGAGACACCATGTTCTAGCACAGAAGTACCATCTACAACAGAGGTTGCACCGAATCCATCATGTGCAACCACAAAAGTTCAACTCAATGATGCCAATGACCATCTCCCAATGATGAAAAAGTAGACAAAGAGTCATCCTCAGAGCCAAATAATCGGCGATCCTTCTGAAAAGGTCAAGACAAGATCATCCACTGCTAATTTTTGTTTCTTTACAAACTTTATCAGTGTGATCGAACCCAAACGAGTTTCTGAAGCCCTAGATGACCCAAATTCGGTAGAAGCTATGCAAGAAGAGCTTCTCCGATTTGAGAGAAATAAAGTGTGGACCTTAGTTCCTCTGCCAAGAGGGAAACAAGCTATAGGGACAAAATGGGTCTTTAGAAAGAAGAAGGACGAGGATGGGGTGGTCATCAGAAACAAGGCGAGATTGGTGGCCAAGGGATACTGCCAAGCAGAAGGAATAGACTACGATGAGACATTTGCCCATGTTGCACGGCTTGAAGCGATAAGGATCTTCTTAGCCTTCGCAGCCCACAGAGGTTTTACGGTTTTTCAAATGGATGTCAAATCCGCCTTTCAGAATGGACAGATTCAAGAGGAAGTATACGTCCAACAGCCACTGGGGGTCGAGAGTGCTAAGTACCCAAACCATGTCTACTACCTTGATAAAGCTCTGTATGGACTAAAACAAGCTCCCAGAGCATGGTACGAGCACCTTTCAACCTTTCTCCTTGGTAATGATTTCGAAAGAGGTACTACCGACACTACTTTGTTCTATAAGAGAAATGGTGAAGAGATTCTTCTTGTGCAGATATATGTGGACGATATTATATTTGGCTCTACAAATGCACAATACTGAACAGATTTCGAAAAACTCATGCAAAGCGAATTTGAAATGAGTATGATGGGAGAATTAAACTTCTTCTTAGGACTACAAGTCAAACAATCATCGGAGGGAATTTTCATAAACCAATCAAAATATGTCTTCGACATACCTTCAAAATTTAAACTCTCTGATGCCTCTGTCATGAAGACCCCCATGACTACTGGATCTAAGTTACACTCAGATTGTTAATGCTACTTTTATGTTGTAATCAAGGCTAATTATGTAATGCCTTTGTAGTAAGTATAGGTTTGACTTTGTCTAGTCAAGGGGTATATAAACCCTTGTGTTAAGCTTTTGTATCTAACAATTCATAATTGAGAGTAATAGATGACGTACTTCTCTCTCTAGATTTCTATCTCTATTCTTGTGTGATCTGGGAATAACAATTGGTATCAGAGCAGGAACAAGATTTAGAGAAGGATTTCTACAGATCAATCATTCGAATTTGGTGAATTCTCAAGAGAAATTGATCGATTTTCTTGATTTTTTCAAGAAAATCTCGTTTTCTTAGATTTCTATCAAATTTTGGTGATTTTTGATCGAATTTGTTCGTGGTTTGGTTCTTTGGATTTGGTTTTGTGTACAGATCATCTTTCATTCACGAATCAAGAGCTAATTCAGAGTTTTGGATCATCAATTTGAAGGATTTGTGGTTTTCTGCTCGATCGATTCAGACGTGATTTCAGAGGTTTTCAGACGAAGTTTCTTGAAGATCTTGTGCTAGGATTTCATTTTCGAACACATTTGTATCAGTTAGAATCAGTAATTTTGAGTTTCAGGGCGTTTTTGATCGATTTAGTGAGTATTGCGCCAGATCTGAACATTGCGCCAGTTCATATTTCTTTGCGCCACCCACTGTACTTGTCTCATTTGCATCTGTCAAGTGAGAATCACGCCACACTTTGCGCCACCAACTGAAGCGAGTTTTGTCACTTTGCGCTACTGCCTATAGCGCATTTGGAAGTTTCAGATTTTCGATTTTTTTCTAAGTGAACTTAGCGCCACCCTCATTGGCGCATTTCACACTTCTCGCCACCCTCTTTGGCGCATTTTGAGCTTTGCGCCACTGCCTCTGGAGAGTTTCTGACTTAGATTTTTTTCGGGATTTTTCAGTTTCTACAATCTGTTTTGACCATGGCTTTTCAAGAAAATCAGTATAAGAACGATATTATGATGTCTTTGGGGTCTAACACGAGGCCTCCGGTTCTTATTAACGAACACGAATTCTCTCAATGGCAAGACCGTTTTATTAACTTTCTTGAGACGCAAAACAATGGAGAAAACATCATCCGTTCTCTTTTGGAAGGTCCGTTTGTCAAACCGTATGTGAATGTTCCGACAACCGCAACCACTCCGGCTTCAAGTTCTCTTAAGAAACCCGAAGATTATACGCCGGAAGAAAATCTGCGCTCTCAAGGAGATAGGGAGGCAAAGTCATTCCTCATTCTAGCTCTCCCAAATCACATCTACAATAGAATCGATTGTTACAAGAATAATATAACAATGAGGTGGTCTCAACTTGAGAAGATTATGCTAGGATCCGCGGTTGCTACACAACTTAGACAAACACGGTTCATGAATAATTTTGAAGGTTTTAAAGCCAAAGAGAATGAGTCTTTGAAGAGCGTCTTTGATAGATTTTGGGTGGTAATGAATGATCTTTATAAGATCAAAGTTACCAAGACTGAGTTAGAGGCAAATTTGAAGTTCTTAAATGTTCTTCAACCGTAGTGGAACAAATCTTGTCATAGGCTTCGAAATGATGTGAGGATTTCAACAATGCAAATTCAAGAGTTATACGAGATTCTGATGACTGATGAAGAGATGGTCAAGGGTAAGAAGGCTAAGATGGATAAGAAAAACAAAGGAAAGACGATTGACCCGATTGCTTTACTAGCTAGTCAGTTAGCCGAAAAGAGCTTGATGGAAAGTGCTTATGATGGAAATGTCGAAGATGATGGTGAAGAGCTAGAGAAAGCCATGATACTTCTCACTCAACATTTTCAGAAGAAGTATCAAAATAGATCGGGATCGAACAATCTGAGATATACTTAGGGTTCAAGGAAGTTTGGTCAAGGGAGTGGTAGTGGAAAACCTTATGTCCCAAAATTCGATACTACCAATCAATCCGAGAAAAGGAAGGAAGATGAGAAAAAGGTAGTTACTTGCTTTAAATGTGGTAAAACGGGGCATATGGCTAGAGATTGCAAAATCAAAGTGGCTTGTGACTCATCTTATTACAAGAAGAAGTTGGAATTGGCCGAGAAGAAGGAGAATGGAACAACCTTGCTTGTTGAAGAAGAATACTTCTTGGATTATTCTGATGATGAAACCCAGAATGAGGAAACGGCCGATTTGTGCTTTATTGGAGATGATGCAAGTGATGATGAGGTGGATGATGAAGACAGCTCAAGCGATGAATCTGAGGTACCTTCTAAGTTTGATTATGACTTTCTTTTATCTCAAATGAACATGGTCGTAAATGTTATTCGTACGCTTCGTTCAAAACTTATTTCTGAAAAGGAAATTAATAATGATCAATCAAAATCAATTAAAAAGCTTAATGAAAATCTTCAAGATGAAAAGATGATTTTGGTTGACACAAAAGATAAAATGCAAAAGAAAATAGAAGAATTAGAAGAGACAAACAGATCGTGTATTGAATCTTTGAAGACTATGACCGAAATGAAAGATACTTTTTCTGATAAAATTTTAGAATTAGAAGAGAAATTATATGTAAGAGGTCAATCGGAACAAACAGTTTATTAAAATAAACCAAGGAGTTATACTTCTATAAAGGAGAAATGGGGACTCGGATTTGAAAATCCACATTTTTTAGATGAGGCTAAAACGAAAGTTCCTACTTTATATGAGTTTGATTTTTTACATCTTGCTAGATATGCTCCTCAATTTAAGATTAATTGGACGAATGATGAGGAAGTTTCAAAAATAGAAGAAGAGAAAATGAAACTTACTACTAAAATGCAACTTCCATTTGTTTATACTCGTGAAAATGCGAAGTACACTTCTAAGTCTAAAAATTCTAACAAAGATTCTTTATCAAACGATTATTTTGATATATATGCTATTAATACTAACAAGGAGAATAAATCCGAAGTATTGTATGATACTAAAAGATATATTCCTCCTTTAGTATTAGAAGCTAAAGTTGTTAGTCTTGAAAATAAAATCGTTGATCTTGAATCTAAGCTAGAAATTTTATATAAAAGAAATGCACAAGCAGATTCTAAAAATGATAAAATGGATGTTGATCAAAACCAAAACTTTTCCTCTTCTAATATTGAAACTGAATCTGAGACCAATAAATCTGAAGATGAGAAAGAAGATAACTCCGAGGAAAAAGAGAAGGAAACTGTTTCAAAGATTGATGTTTTAAATAAAATTCTCTCTTCTGAATCTGTAATTAAATCGGAGAAAATAGATGATACTTTTACGATAAATACAAATTTTTATAATTCTAATTGTCGTAAAAGAAGAAAGTCAAAGAAGTCAAAGAATCAAACCCCTATTTCTGAAAATGTCTCTGATTCTTCTTCTTCTACTTTTTCAGATAGGGTTGTGAACAAGCGGCGAAAGCAAATCTGGAAAATCTAAAGCACACCTCCAGAATTTTCAACAACTGACTCGAGTGTCATAGATGACAATGTTTGTAATAAGAATTCATTTGCTTGTAATAATAAGAATTGTAATAATTCTTTACGTTATTCAATAAAGCAAATGATTCAAATTGCAAATGATGGTTTGTGTTGCTCATCAAGTTGTAATTCTGGTGGTAATTTTTATAATTCCGATTCTGATTCTGTTCACGATTCGTTTTATAATTCACATGCATATTATAATAATAAAGATTTTAAAAAGAAAAGAACTAACAAGAAAGGACCCAAATCTATATGGGTATCTAAATCTGTTTGATGTGCTTAATTGCAGCCAAGTCGTTTGTGGTATCTTGATTCTGGATGCACCAAACATATGACTGACAATAAGTCTTTATTATCTAACTTTAAAGAAAAGTCATGTGGACGTGTCAAGTTTGGTAATTGCGCAACATCACCCATTCTTGGATATGGAGATCTCGTTCAAGGAAACATCATAGTGAAAAGAGTGAGCTATGTTGAAGGTCTAAGCCACAATTTATTCAACATTGGACAGTTTTGCGACAAAGATTTAGAAGTCAGCTTCAAGTCCAAAAGAGTTGTTGTGAATAATGACAACGGAAAAGAGTTATTAGTTGGAAGTAGGAAATACAATTTATACACCATTGATTTCTCAACTATTAACACCCCTTCGGATATCTGTCTTTTGTCAAAAGCAACAACACAACAAAGCTGGCTATGGCATAGAAGACTGGCTCATCTCAACTTTCGATACATGGATAAGTTAGCCAAAAATGAATTGGATCGAGGTCTTCCATCACTGAGACTTGAAAAATATCATCTCTGTCAAGATTGTGAAAAGGGCAAAATGAAGAAAGTTCCTCATAAGCCGAAACCTGATTTCTACACGAAGGATATTCTTGATATTTTACATGTTGACTTGTGTGGGCCAATGAAGACTAAAAGTATTGGGAAGAAAAGGTACGTGTTGGTGGTGGTCGATGATTACTCACGATATACTTGGGTGAAGTTTCTGAAGTCAAAAGATGAAACTCCAGCGATCCTTATCAACCTCATCAAGACCATTCAGACTAATAAGCAAAAGGCAGTGAAAGTCGTTAGATCCGACAACGGTACTAAATTCAAGAACAGTGTTCTACAAGCGTTCTATGAAAAAAATGGTATTACTCAACAATTTTCTGCCGCAAGAACTCCCCAACAAAACGGTATTGTGGATAGAAGAAATAGAACCTTGGTTTAAGCTGCTCGTACTATGCTTGCTTATTCCGGTCTTCCTTTATCTCATTGGGATGAGGCAGTATCTACAGCATGTCACACACAAAACAGGTCTATCCTTCATCGACGATTCAACAAAACTCCTTATGAGCTTATGAATATCATCAAACCGAATGTCAAATATTTCCGAGCTTTTGGGTGCAAATGTTTTGTGTTGAATGATCGGGAAAATCTGAACAAGTTCAGTCAAAAAGCAGATGAAGGAATTTTTCTTGGTTATGCTCTTACTTCAGCCGTATTTAGAGTGTATCTAACTTCAGCTAGAAAGGTGGTGGAAAGCGTAAATGTCAAATTTGATGAATCTGAAGAGATGGTTTCCGGACAAACAGGACCAGAACCTGATTTAATTGGAATTTTAGCTTCTGAACAAATCGGTTCAGAACCTGTTCCACAATCAACAACTCAGGATCCGAATTTGATTTCTAATACACTTTCTGATCTTGATTTATTATTTGAGTATTTTTATAATGATGTACCTCCTACTAATACTGATGTTATTTATAATGTGTCAAATCAGGAAACTGTGAACGCATCCACTTCTAATTCCGCTGCAACTAACTCTGTCAATGATGTAGTTCCAGTCGTTCCTGAACACGAGGCAATTGTCCCTGAAAATCAAACAGTGGTTACTGAAGTACCACAAGTGATTCCTGAAGTTGTGGAGCCAGTGACAAACGATGAATTCAATTCACCACAGACTCAAGAAGAAACTGATGTTGTTCAACCTAATGAAGGAGTGAACCAAAATCCGATTGTTGATCATCCGTCAGTTCCAGAATCTAAATCTGAGAGTGTCGTTGAGTTATCTCCTCCAACTCCATAAGTGATACCTGTTTCTTCAAGCGAAGCAGAAATACCTGAACCTCCTCCTCAAGTTTTGGAAAGTGTTCAAGAGACAGTTGATCCTCTCCCTCACACAGCAAAATGGACACAAGCACATCCAATTCATCAAATCATTGGTGATCCATCTTCAAGTGTTTCTACAAGATCCAAGTCCGCGACTCCAAATGAATGCTTATTCGCTTGTTTTTAAGCAATGTTGAACCTTCGAAGGTATCTGAAGCATTGAATGATCCGGATTGGATTATTGCAATGCAGGAAGAGCTAAATCAGTTTGAAGCATTGAAGGTGTGGAGACTTGTCCCAATGCCGAAAGGAAAAAGCATAATTGGCACTAAGTGGATTTTCAAGAACAAAAAGGATAACGATGGTATTATTGTGAGAAATAAAGCTCGCTTGGTAGCGAAGGGCTATCAACAACAAGAAGGTATAGATTACGATGAGACATACGCACCGGTTGCAAGAGTAGAAGCTATCAGAATGTTTCTTGTTTTTGCAGCTTATCGAGACTTTACCGTATATCAGATGGATGTCAAGACAACTTTTCTGTATGGGGGACTTAAAGAAGAAGTTTATGTATCTCAACCAGAGGGGTTTATTGATCAAGATAAACATGATTTTGTGTATCGTCTTGATAAGGCATTGTATGGTCTGAAACAAGCACCGCGCGCGTGGTACGACGAATTGTCAACCTTTTTGCTAGAATCTGGATTTATCAAGGAAGCTATTGACACAACTTTATTCATTTATCGTGAAAATCATGATATCTGCTTAGTATAAATTTATGTAGATGATATTATATTTGGTGCTACTAACAAATCTTTGAGTACATGGTTTTCTGATCTCATGACTTCCAGGTTTAAAATGAGCATGATGGGGGAATTTAATTTCTTCCTTGGACTTTAAGTCAAGCAATTACCTAATGGAATCTTTATCAACCAGTCAAGGTATGTCTTTAATATTTTGAAGAAATTCAAAATGGATAAGAACACTACAATTCGCACTCCGATGGCTCATGGTGCAAAGCTTGGTTTAGATCCAGATGGTAAAGAAGTTGATGTTCGAGAATACCGAGGAATGATTGGATCGTTAATGTACTTAACAGCTAGTAGGCCAGACATCATGTTTTCTACATGTTTGTTTGCCAGATTTCAAGCAAAACCCAAAGAATCTCATCGGATGGCAGTCAAGCGAATTTTCAGATATCTGAAAGGAACTCCATATTTAGGTTTGTGGTATCCAAAGAA
The DNA here is from genome assembly GCA_033807775.1 of Saussurea involucrata. Taxonomy (NCBI): domain Eukaryota; kingdom Viridiplantae; phylum Streptophyta; class Magnoliopsida; order Asterales; family Asteraceae; genus Saussurea; species Saussurea involucrata. The sequence goes on from CM066325.1 coordinate 67,055,102, forward strand.
TTCAGATTATAAACTTACTGCTTATTCTGATGCAGATTATGGTGGAAGTCAACTGGACCGGAAAAGTACACCGGGTCATGTACAATTACTAGGAGATAGGCTGATTAGTTGGGCGTCAAAGAAACAAAACTGTGTTTCAATTTCAACGGCTGAAGTTGAATACGTGGCCGCCGCCAGTTGCTGTTCTCAGGTTCTTTGGATGAAGACACAGTTACAAGATTTTGGTTTGCTGTACAAGACTATACTGATCTATTGTGGTAGCAAATCAGCAATCGCCATCTCAGTCAATCCGGTTCAGCACACAAAGACTAAACACATCGACATGCGATATAATTTCATAAAACATCATGTGGAGAACAGTACAATCGAATTATATTTCGTACCTACTGACTATCAACTTGCCGATATTTTCACCAAGGCATTGGATGAAAAGCGTTTTAATTTTCTATTATCAAAACTCGGCATGTTGAACTTGAAAGTTTGAACCTTCACAAATTTAACTCAATGAAGTGAAAATATTTCTATTTTCATTCAATGAATAAAATGTGTGTCAAGGGTGATTTTACAAGTAGTTTTGTGATATCTGAGTTTTATTTGCTTCAACTTTCGCTTCTGAAATAAATCGAAAGGTCAGCAAACCATGAATGAAATTTTTGATATATGCGCAAAACTGTGTAAATCTAGACTTATATAGAATACGATGCTCACAATGCCTATTTGTCAGAATGATGAATGGAAATGAAAATATTAGGGAAGCACAAAGTTTTATAATCAAGTGATTGAGATGCAATAAAAAAATATCATTAGGTTTGAAAGTTTGTGCCTGTGGCCTATCTGGTTTGGGAGATTAAGTCGTAAGGGGTACTCGATACCTAGCCCCTAAGATCAACTGGTCTGGGATTGGCTGACCGAAATCCTGCTATAGAACTAGATAGAAAGCCATGTTCTACTGGTACAGATGGGATTAGGATATATCGATGTAGCCTTTCTGGTTTGGGAGAGTAAGTTCCAAGGGGTGCTTGACACCTAGCCCCTAAGGCCAACTGGTCTGGGATTGGCTGATCCAAATCCTGCTATAGAACTAGATAGAAAGTTACGTTTACGGTGTATCTTAGTCTTAATAAACTTTTTGATAAAAAGATGCCAATTTGCACAAAATAAAAGATGCCAATGAGCACACATCTCTTAAATCTTGGGGAAATTACAATGTCGCGATAAACTTATAAATATGTGGAAATTCTGATTTCAGTCATATAGTGTGAGTAAGAGCAAAGTATTCTTATAGGTTTCAGAAGTGCATTTTATTGTTGCTAATCATATTTCACATGCTAGCACACCAAATAGATTTAATAAGTGGTTAAAACTGAACAAATTGTAACTTGATATGCAAGCATGACTTGTTTCTGAATCCAAAAGCATGCATTTGATATCATTTGTTTGAAAAACATGTCTACATTCACTAAGTTGAATTTTATTTTTTCGGTGTTCAAACATTCTATAGTTAGTAGTTATGTTATATAATTTAATGTATTTCAGTTTCCATTAACTGATGTTTTACGTGAAATGTTTCATACTGTGATGTGTGGAGTTATATTGTGTTTGATTTTGAGGGGGAGAAATTTCAAAAGCTAAGCTAATTCTGAGGGGGAGAAAGTTCATGAGTTGCTATCTTCAAGGAAAGAAATATCATAAATTCTCTATTTGAAGGGGAGCACACTCTGCTGAATGGTACGTATCTGTGAGTACAAAGATTGAACAAGTAATGGGTATCTGAGATTTTCTTCAGGTATGTTCTCCAAATGCTATTTCAATCTGAGTTTATCTAATGCATTTGTGTAGGGGGGAGTGAAAGAAGTCTAAAATGAGTAAACTCATTTTTTTTAAAATGCAAAAATACGATTAAGTCTAATTTGCGCTACCCTTAGTGGCGCAAATCAAGATTTGCGCGACCTTAGATGGCGCAAATTACTTAAATTCAGTATTTTTGAATTTTTAAAAGAGAATGTTTTTCAAAGGGTTTATAAGGGTTTTGACCTTTTTGTTTGACCTTCACTTGCGATTTCTCTCTTGTGTATCTCTCGACTCCTGTTCGATTCAATTTCTGATTGTGGCTACTATTCATCGATACCAGGTATGTTTTTCGATTCTCTCTTCTTGTGTTCATGATCGATTCCATTCCAGTGCTCAAACATTTCAATCGATTTTTGAAAATCAACTCTGTTTTGGGTTGTGTTCATCGATTTCAATTTTTGGATGAAATTAAGGTTACATTTGAGTTTGATTAGGATCGATTTATGCTTACATTGTGGTTAGATGAGGAATCGATGCATTTTAACATGTCTAGGATCACTATTTTTTGACTTGATTCGATCTGATGTTTTTCGCGTTTTTGAGATCTGTCATCAAGTGAGAATTGCACCACTGCCTTTTGCGCAATTTCTCATTTTGCGCCATTGCTGGTAGCACAATGCTTACTTTGCGCTATTGCCTATGGCGAGTTTCTTCTAGATTTTGTCTATTTCAGAATTGCGCCACAGCCTATGGCGCATTTCATGCTTTGCGCCACAGACTATGGCGCATTTTGGACTTAGGCAAAAAAAATTTCTTTTCAAATTTTTTTTTTTGTTTTGTTTTCTATTTTCTTTCATAGTGTTTCTTACTTACTAATTACATCTGGTTTGTATATTCCTTAGGAGAGATGTGGCTTCTAACGACAATCCAGATGATCAAGTTCAGGAAGATGAGAATCAACCATCTGATCATGCTTCTCGAGATTGACCTCTTCCTTCTTTTCCTTCTTCGGGTGCTGATTTATCTGCCAGAAGGAGTTCTTCGAAAGATGTTTTCCCACGCAGATTGTATGTCTTGCCTTACAAGCCAAACAATCACTTTGTAAATCTTGACAGAGTGAGAATAAATCCGAACATTCTTTCCATTATTCGAGGTCATCCAATCAGTTATGCGTTAACGGCACGTCATGGAATTTCTGAAGTTTATCTACAACAAGCCTGGCACTCGATCAGAAAGATAGATGATGCTTCACTACCTCGATTCTTGATTCAGATAGATCAGTTTGAGACTTTTCTGGATTATCGTCGTCTTCGTTTGATACTCCGTCTTCCAGAAGCTGATTCAAGAACGGGACGCACAGATTTTGATGATTATCCTCCGGAAGAAGAGATTTTAGTTGGGATTCGAGATTTAGGGTATGTTGGCACTTTGACTATGGTTAGTCAATTCGAGAAAGCACGTCTTCCACCAGTCTGGTATGCGTTATGCTCAGTCATCAATAGATGTTTGACTTCCAAACATTCTGGTACAGATAACGCCAGTCTTCACTACTTACGTCTTTTTCATGCCATTATATATGATTTGCATGTGGACTATGCTCTTATCTTTTGGACCGAGCTGTGTGAACTTGTGTATTCTAAAGGCACGTTCAAGGAACGGAAGTTCATATCTTTTATTCGATTTATGGAGCTAATTGTCTGGAGCATGCTAAGGAGTAATAGAGACATTCCGAGAAGACATAACTGGGTCCAAGCTCCTGATTTTGAAATGAGTTATATCAATAAGCAGAAACGTTCGTTTGATCATTGTATGCCTATTCCACCGGAACTTATTCAGAAATATGCAGATCCAGAAGATGAAGCGGTTATTGATTACTGTGACGAACATGGAATAGAACTTCAAGTGCAAGATGTTCAAGCAGAATCTGAACATGAAGAACAACAACTTCAAAGTGAAGAAGATGCTGACTCAAGTAGCACTGAAAGTGATGATGATGATGATGACGAAGCGGGTGATGAAGATGTTGATGATGATGACAATGGTGGAAATGGTGGAGATATGGATTTTGGTGAATCTGTTTTTCGAGAATCTACAGTTGAGGTCACACATGTTTCTGGAAGAAATTTATCGGAAGGTAATACGGTTGACACTTTGGACACAGTTCCGATAGATACAAATGTGGCACATATTGAGGTAGATGAACTTGATCTTCAAGCTACTAGAGCATCTGATAGAAATATCACAGGTCAAGAAGCAACTATGACGTCGGGCACAATGACTCTTGAAGAGCTATTGAAGTCAATAAATGACCGAATGGATGCCGAAAATAATGAACAGTTACTCAAGATGAAGGCGATGCTGAAGGGTAAAGGAAAAGCATCAGACATTCCTGAGATTCCTGTTGATATTACGTTTAGACGACCGACGGGTGTTATTATTCGGGAGCCTTCGAGTCGACCAGTTTCTCAACCGCCAACTCAACCGCCAATTCAGCCTCCAGTTCAAGCTCCACCTACATCGCATAAGGGTATTCAGGATATTCCGGTTTCAGAACTTTCTGATATGCTCTACGCGCGATTATTGTCAATGTCTTCTCCGGAGCATCAAGATAAAGATCTTCTTTCTCTGCTTCGCAATTTTCAACCAAATCCGCCTCCGTCTTCTACTCCTACCCCGATGCCAGTTTCTGATCCTCGCGTATCTACCTTGGTAAATGAGTTCCAATCTTTCAGAACTGAGGTTAAAGATGGTTTTTCTGAAATTCAGAAGGGCTTACAGTTGATGACAGATGTACTTTTTGCGCTTTCTGAAAGAGTTGCTTCTCATGAAGAAACTTGCAAATCTGCTGCTGATTCGTCTCTTAAACGTAGACATGACCAAGATGATCCGGGTCATCAAGCTCATGAGGGGTAGAATTCTAAAAGATGAAGAGTTGAAGAAAATGTGAATGAAGAGGCAACTGAAAATGTGAATGAAGAAAGGGTGAATGAGGAAAGGGCGAATGAGGAAAGGGCGAATGAGGAAAGAGATGAAGAAGTTGATCCGGGAAATCTAGTTGATGAGCTATTAAATGAAGTTGATTTGATGGCTATGGCTTCAGATATTAACTATGTTGAGCCCCTGAACATAAACAATCTACAACTAGTTGTATATGGTGATCCAGATTCTGCACCTGTATCGATTGGATGTCCGGAGACTTCAAACGGGCATGAGTCTGAAGACTTTGATGATATGCGTAATTTCTTCTCCAACTATATTAAGATTGATTCTGATGATGATGTTCAAAGGAAATTTGATAAGTTTTGGAAGATCAAAGAAGAAGATCAAGATGATATCATAGTCATTTCTGACACAGAAATTGATGTTGAAGTTGATGAGAAAGATAATGATGTTGTCAACATGCTTTATGGAGATTTATCAGACAATGAAGATTTTAGTAACCAATCTCCATTAGCAAATTCTCCAGTTCAAGTTCCAGAAGTTCCAGTTCAACCAAGTTCTCCTGTTGTTCCAGCTCCGACCACCACTACTTCAGAAAGAACATTTATTTAGGGTGAGTCGTCTAGAGCTAACTCAGAATTTATTGTACAACCTTTAAATGTTCCACCTAGAATTCTTCAACCAGGTCCCGCTTTGAATAGACAGCAACGAATGCAAAGACTTGAGGAAAGATACCAAGTAACCAGAATGAGGTCTGCTTTTCTTGAAGACACTGAACGGAATTTTTATGTCAAGAAAAGAAGAAGAGTGAATATTCATACAATTCTGGGTATTGAAAAGGAACCTGATTGGTATCAGTACGAATATCTGATGTTCATCAAGTGTATTCGTCAAGGAAGACTCCTGGTGTTCTCGAAGCATGGAATCGTAAGGGTACTTAAGGTGGAGATAGCTAACTTTGTTAGAATTTGGTATCTAATATTTTATGTTGAACGTCAAGATTGTCAAAGATATCGGTTTTCTGAAGCAGACTTTAATGATCTATCTATTGATGACTTTGAGGTAATCTATCATCAATTTCGAGACATGACTATTCGTACGGATGATATCCTCAGGGCTCTGGAAGCAGTCAAGCATTTCTTACGTCGTCAAGTCAGATTCTATAGATGCTTTGACTTCCAGCTTGCTGTTGAAAGCTTCCAGCCAGTAGTCAATGTAAGAAGACCTGATAGAGATTTGCCAAATATTGACAGCTATCCTCTATTTTCCATTATAGAAGACCCTTATGGAATTGTGTATAGAGATCAATCAGGTGTCAGACGTTTTCTCAGATTTGAAGAAATTGGCAAGTATTCTGATGGAACTTTGAAGATTATCCGATTACAGTTAGATCACAGACTTAAGGAAGTTATAAAGAAGTTCATGGAAACAAGAAGATTTTCATACCAAGTTGATAATACTGAGATCAAACTTTTGAGGACAACAATAGAAACAATCGACACGATCCTGAACTTCCAGAAGACTCTAAGACGCTTGGAAATTTTGATTGGCAAGAATCGCCAACACAGAAGATTCGAGCGCCCTTGATTACAAAGGGGGAGATTGTTAATGCTACTTTTATGTTGTAATCAAGGCTAATTATGTAATGCCTTTGTAATAAGTGTAGGTTTGACTTTGTCTAGTCAAGGGGTATATAAACCCTTGTGTTAAGCTTTTGTATCTAATAGTTCATAATTGAGAGTAATAGATGACGTACTTCTCTCTCTAGATTTCTATCTCTATTCTTGTGTGATCTTGGAATAACACAGGTCTAGAGGGAAAGTCTATAGAGTGCAAGCTCTACAGAGGCATGATTGGGTCTCTTCTGTACTTAACCGCCAGTAGACCAGATATAATGTATTCCACATGTCTCTGTTCAAGATATCAAGCTAACCCTAAAGAATCCCACCTACTTGATGTAAAGAGGATCTTTAGATACCTAAAGGGAACCAATAATTTTGGCCTCTGGTATCCAAAGAACTCTGGCTTTGATCTCATGGCCTATACAGATTCAGACTACGGAGGATGTAAGCTTGACCGAAAGAGTACCTCTAGAAGCTGCCAATTCCTGGGTGGTAAGTTACTCAGCTGGACTTCAAAGAAGCAGAATTGTGTGACAACATCTACAGCAGAAGCCGAATACGTTGCTGCTGCTAGCTGTTACTCACAAGTTCTGTGGATGCGAACTCAGCTAAAGGACTACGGTCTTGACATTCAGAAGATTCCCATCCTCTGTGACTCCAAGAGTGCCATTGCGATCTCTGCCAATCCCGTACAACACTCTAAGACGAAGCACATTGATATTCGGTACCACTTCTTAAAGCATCATGTTGAACAAGGCACAATCAAGATGTACTTTGTGTCAACAGAATTTCAGCTTGCAGATTTATTTACCAAGGCACTTGATGAGAAAATATTCCTTTTCTTGGTGGGTAAGTTAGGTATGCTAAACATGAGCTGATCCCTCTGTAAGTGAGACTTAATCTTCCTGTACATGTGTATATATTTCAATCCTTCAGTATGTACATTTTTCATCTTTGAAAGTTCTGTACTCAACAGAGCTTCTGTGGAATTGGTCAGAGCCTCTACCAATTCCCACAGAATCTCTGGTGAGTTTGACCTATGTTTTATGCTCTACTTATCATATATGATCCAAGCATATGTCACGAGGGAGCAGTAGGAGACCTTGAATTGATCCACAGAGGTTGGTCATTCAAGGGGGAGCCAAAGAAGAGTAGTGGTCGAACAAATCCACAGAAGTCATAGACTTTGCCGAGCAAAGGGGAATCAAAGAGTGAGTATCTTGCACAAAACCACGTTCCTAAACAGTTTTCTAGGACACCAATTTCCAAATATGTCCCAGAAACACAGTTTAAAACTGTCAAAACTTCGGATGATCAAAATGTTTTACGAGTTCTCCGTTATTAAAAATTTTCGGTCACATAGCCTCTTCTGAGCTCAACAGAGCCTCTGTAAGCCAGAGCCTCTGTAACTGCAAATTTTGTTCAGAAACTCTATCGATCACTTCCACTGTCATTTCAAATATTTTTGGTAAAGGTGCAAGCACAGAGCAAATGGAAGAAGACTTCAGATCACATAACTCTTTTCACAACAGAGCTTCTGTCGATTCTGATACTTGGGTATTCAAATGGGTTCTGTAGGTGCAGGTTATTTACCACAGTGATAGACATCTGCGTATAGAGACACCCACGCGCCTAGAATTAAATGCGCGCCGCACGACGTCTCATCATGCTCTGATACCTCTGACGTGGCACGCTTCTATTGGACGTGTCAGTCAAACGTCAGAACTGAAGCCTTGCTCACAGTTGTATACTCGAGTGCGGACCCCAAATAACATTAAATTCACTTTTATTGTGAAAATTCTATCCGTTTCTACCCCACCCTATAAAACCCCGTTTACCCCTCCTCCTCATCTTTTACGTTTTTCTCTCATCATTTACTCCGACGAACCTTTGCAAAACCTGCAACTTCTTATTTCTACTCCATTTCTTTAAGAGATTAATCCATGGCTTCCACAAGAAACTCTCCGACGACCTCCCATGCTCAGGCCGAGCACTCACACCATCCCTCACAAGCCAGAAATCTAGAACAAGCACACAGTGGCGACTCAGTGGACTTTGCTCCGACCACCCAATAACCACTATCTTGTTCCCTCAAGAACTGCATTTGGGGATGAAAATTCTATACTGATGAACATTCTAGAAAACCATCCACTAAGAACCTTACTGACCAAGAACTTTACAATAATCCTTGCTAGATACCTGAACCAGTTCTGGCAGAGCTGTTATTACAACGAAGAGAACAGACTAATAACCGGTTATGTATCCAAACCAGACAGATCAGAGAACCTTGAGCTAAGGTTAAACAGAACCATGCTCTCCATGGAGTTCGATTTACCCACCAGAGGACTTCTGGGCATCAAGGATTACGCAGAAAGCTCTTCTGGGCATCAAGGATTACCACAAACAGAAGCAACTGTGGTTGGATCCTCTGCACCCCCTCCTCCAAACGAAAAGAATAAGAAAAGAAAAGCCAAATCTTCTGAGGAGGGAGCCCCAAAACCTAAAAGTAAGAAGTCCAAGAAACCCAAAACCCTTCTACACAGCATCGCAGAGGAAGCAACTGCAGAAGACATAGTCCCTGAACACCCTTTGCCATCCCCCACTCCAATCCACTACGCAGAGGCCACTGACTTCTCTGCATTCCTTGAGCGACAGGACATCGCCAACACCTTCGAAACTTCTGGTTGGGTACCAGAATAGCTCACAGATTGGATAACTACAAACCCCAACGTAATTGTCTCAGAAGTTGACTCTGATCTGGAGGAACATGACAGAACCCCTGAGAGTAATCAAGCAGAAACCCCAGAAGGAAGAATGAACTCTGACCTATTTGCCTCTCCTCCCATCTATTACCCAGAACTTGACCTCACAGAGGAGATGGTAGAAACAGGGGATATATGGGTGGAAATAGATCTAAGTTAGAATCCCCTATCTTATGATGCATGACAAAGGAAGAAAGCCGAAAAGATGCCGAAGAAAGTAGATGCATACAACGACAACCCCCTCCCAGTGCACCCCACACATCTAGATCTGCCAGTCTAATGGCAAATAGAGCTATTGAACAAGAGCAGCATGGCTAGATCCTATCCCCAACAAACCGGATAGAGGAGCCTCATTCCTCCTCTGTGCCACTAACTGCCGGGAAAACAATACAGAGGGAGTCCTCTCAAAAGGTGGAGATAGCTAACTTTGTTAGAATTTGGTATCTAATATTATATGTTGAACGTCAAGATTGTCAAAGATATCGGTTTTCTGAAGCAGACTTTAATGATCTATCTATTGATGTAAAGCCCGTGTCCCGGTGTGGTTTTAAAAATTCGTAAGGTATTTATTTTATTATTGTTTTATGGGTGATTCATTAACGGAAGTTGTCAAGGGAGGGACCTCGAATGTTGTACGTGGCGACCTTACTTATCTTTTTGTTTATGACGAAAAACCAGGGACCGGAAATGCCAAGGGCGGAAACGAGGAGGGTTAAAGGGGAAAATGAGGGGTGTTTGGTTTGAACGGCTAAAGGAGAATGGGGACCGACCCCCCCCCCCCCCCCCCCCCCTCTTCCTCTTCTCGCCGGTTTCCACACGGCACCAACAAACAGCCGATGGGTTGTGTTTGTTTCATTTGCCTCTTTGATTCATTTTGACCGGAGTAGGAAGGAGAGAGAGAGATCGTGAGATAGAGAGGAGCGAGCGAAGAAGAGAGAGAGTGGGTCGTCGGAGAGCTTTTCCAGTCGCCGGAGGTCGCCGCCATCACCACCATTCGCCGGAGGAGTCGAGGGAAGAGGAGCAACCATCGCAAGGTAAGTCGTTCCCTCGTTTCATCTTGTTTCTTTCTTGTTCGTTTTTCCGGCGAGGCAACCACCGCCGCACGCCGCCGCTACGGTGGCCGTGGGTGGACGGCGGTGGCTATGTGCATGTGGGTATGCGTGTGTATGTGTCTGTTTTGAATGGCAATCGAGAGTAAAGAGGGAGGTGGTGCGAGAATGGGGTGGTATGTGCGTGCGGGTGACCGTCGCCGGAGAACCGCCGCCGCCGCCGCCGTGCCCCACTGCCGGAGGTGGAAGTGGGCGGGGCTAAACCCTAAGTCCTCCACGGCGGAACCCTAACGCCACCGGAGTTGCAACCCTAAACCGCCGAGCCTTTTGTAAAAACCGCTTTACCATTTTATGTGAAAATTCTGGAATCTGCCTTGATATTGTGTAGACTATAACTTTCTGCTCGTAACTCCGATTGAGCCGAAATTGGTACCCACGGTTCCAGTACGGGGTCGGTCACGTTTTCCCTGTTTTAGCGGAAAACTGGTTCAGCCTCTAGCTAGGTGAAAAAGTGGTCGCAAGCTTGGTGTTTTGTCATTTTATGTGAATGTCGATTTTCTGCCACTGTTTTGTCGTGGCCGTAACGTTTTACTCGTAGCTCGGATTGAAATGAAATCGGTGGCCGAAGTTCACTAATCGAGTCAGGAAAGTTTTTCGTGTTTTGCCGAAAGTCTGTTTAGGCCTGTAGCTGGGCCGTATGGGGCTGTTTATACAGCCTGGTCCGAAAAACTTCCAGCTTTCTGTCCCCGTTTTGTTTTATGTATAACCTTTGCTTGGAATGTCGGTTTGGGATGGGACTGGTGCCAAAAGTTTCGTTTCGGAGTCTATTAAGTTTCCTCTGTTATGCGGAAAGACCAATTCGGATCATAGCTAGGGCGAAGTTGCCATGTTGTACTGAAAGGTCCGGGTGTTCGCTGCTCTGCGAATCATTTTTGTAAAATCTATAGTAAATTATAGAAAAATCGTTAGGACGCGTGCGATACGTCCCTGAAATCGTAAGACTTAGAACTTCGTAATTATGAATTTTAATTTCTGTATTTATCAGTTTTAAGGGGGTAAAACAGGTCCCGAACAGACCCGTAACTTTTAATAAAAAGCTGGAATATTTAGTCTTTTGGAAGCTAGTAAACGTGTTATGGGTCGGGACTTTCCTTTGACTTTTTATACGTATTTAGGTGGGAGAAAGTGAAGAAGATTGCCGTGTTGGTGTTGCGATTCGTGAGCACGTTGCTTAGCCTTGAGGTGAGTTCTCTCACCGCGTAGTTAGGAATTTCATGCATGTCGTTCTTTTGCGTTACGTGTTATTACGTGTATTTATGTGCTTACATGAACTAGTTGGGATGTGATAACTGGTTGTGATTTGTTAAATTCGTATGTGGAATATTTATGCATGTGTACACCTCGGTGGGACTGAGGGGCTCGGTGGGACCGAGGGCTTGGTGGGACTAAGCTAGTACAGAAGTCTTTACTCGGTGGGACCGAGGGCTCGGTGGGACTGAGCTTGTATTAATGTATTATGTGTACTCGGTGGGACCGAGGTTCGTGCTTATATAATAAACATTATGTGGTTTGATATTCGTGGTGATGGTGATGTTGCCTACTTGCGAGTAGGGGCGATATGCGTGGGGTTGCTACCTACGTGTGTGGTTGTATTCACTAAGCGTTTAGCTTACCCTTTCCCAATATGTTGTTATTTCAGGTGCGGGCGGCAGTCGGGCGTGACCGTACACACATAGAGCGCGGAGTGTCAAAGATTGTTAAACTTTCACTTTCGAACCCTTTGAATTTAATTATGTAATTTTCCGCTGCATAAACTTTGTTGATGGTTTGAATCAACGACGTTAATTTTAATTAAGACGTGAATTACTAAATTATGGTTGTTTTATAATGAAATGTATGTTTTAAAAATTTTAAATTTCCTTGTAATTTTTGGGACGTTACAATTGATGACTTTGAGGTAATCTATCATCAATTTCGAGACATGACTATTCGTACGGGTGATATCCTCAGGGCTCTGGAAGCAGTCAAGCATTTCTTACGTCGTCAAGTCAGATTCTATAGATGCTTTGACTTCCAGCTTGCTGTTGAAAGCTTCCAGCCAGTAGTCAATGTAAGAAGACCTGATAGAGATTTGCCAAATATTGACAGCTATCCTCTATTTTCCATTATAGAAGACCCTTATGGAATTGTGTATTGAGATCAATCAGGTGTCAGACGTTTTCTCAGATTTGAAGAAATTGGCAAGTATTCTGATGGAACTTTGAGGATTATCCGATTACAGTTAGATCACAGACTGAAGGAAGTTATAAATAAGTTCATGGAAACAAGAAGATTTTCTTACCAAGTTGATAATACTGAGATCAAACTTTTGAGGACAACAATAGAAACAATCGACACGATCCTGAACTTCCAGAAGACTCTAAGACGCTTGGAAATTTTGATTGGCAAGAATCGCCAACACAGAAGATTCGAGCGCCCTTGATTACAAAGGGGGAGATTGTTAATGCTACTTTTATGTTGTAATCAAGGCTAATTATGTAATGCCTTTGTAATAAGTGTAGGTTTGACTTTGTCTAGTCAAGGGGTATATAAACCCTTGTGTTAAGCTTTTGTATCTAATAGTTCATAATTGAGAGTAATAGATGACGTACTTCTCTCTCTAGATTTCTATCTCTATTCTTGTGTGATCTTGGAATAACACAGGTCTAGAGGGAAAGTCTATAGAGTGCAAGCTCTACAGAGGCATGATTGGGTCTCTTCTGTACTTAACCGCCAGTAGACCAGATATAATGTATGCCACATGTCTCTGTTCAAGATATCAAGCTAACCCTAAAGAATCCCACCTACTTGATGTAAAGAGGATCTTTAGATACCTAAAGGGAACCAATAATTTTGGCCTCTGGTATCCAAAGAACTCTGGCTTTGATCTCATGGCCTATACAGATTCAGACTACGGAGGATGTAAGCTTGACCGAAAGAGTACCTCTAGAAGCTGCCAATTCCTGGGTGGTAAGTTACTCAGCTGGACTTCAAAGAAGCAGAATTGTGTGACAACATCTACAGCAGAAGGCGAATACGTTGCAGCTAGCTGTTACTCACAAGTTCTGTGGATGCGAACTCAGCTAAAGGACTACGGTCTTGACATTCAGAAGATTCCCATCCTCTGTGACTCTAAGAGTGCCATTGCGATCTCTGCCAATCCCGTACAACACTCTAAGACGAAGCACATTGATATTCGGTACCACTTCTTACAGCATCATGTTGAACAAGGCACAATCAAGATGTACTTTGTGTCGACAGAATTTCAGCTTGCAGATTTATTTACCAAGGCACTTGATGAGAAAATATTCTTTTTCTTGGTGGGTAAGTTAGGTATGCTAAACATGAGCTGATCCCTCTGTAAGTGAGACTTAATCTTCCTGTACATGTGTATATATTTCAATCCTTCAGTATGTACATTCTTCATCTTTGAAAGTTCTGTACTCAACAGAGCTTCTGTGGAATTGGTCAGAGCCTCTACCAATTCCCACAGAATCTCTGGTGAGTTTGACCTATGTTTTATGCTCTACTTATCATATCTGATCCAAGCATATGTCACAGGGGAGCAGTAGGAGACCTTGAATTGATCCACAGAGGTTGGTCATTCAAGGGGGAGCCAAAGAAGAGTAGTGGTCGAACAAATCCACATAAGTCATAGACTTTGCCGAGCAAAGGGGAATCAAAGAGTGAGTATCTTGCACAAAACCACGTTCCTAAACAGTTTTCTAGGACACCAATTTCCAAATATGTCCCAGAAACACAGTTTAAAACTGTCAAAACTTCGGATGATCAAAATGTTTTACGAGTTCTCCGTTATTAAAAACTTTCGGTCACATAGCCTCTATTGAGCTCAACAGAGCCTCTGTAACTGCAAATTTTGTTCAGAAACTCTATCGATCACTTCCACTGTCTTTTCAAATATTTTTGGTAAAGGTGCAAGTACAGAGCAAATGGAAGAAGACTTCAGATCACATAACTCTTTTCACAACAGAGCTTCTGTCGATTCTGATACCTGGGTATTCAAATGGGTTATGTAGGTGCAGGTTATTTACCATAGTGACAGACATCTGCGTATAGAGACACCCACGCGCCTAGAATTAAATGGGCGCCGCACGACGTCTCATCATGCTCTGATACCTCTGACGTGGCACGCTTCTATTGGACGTGTCAGTCAAACGTCAGAACTGAAGCGTTGCTCACAGTTGTATACTCGAGTGCGGACCCCAAATAACATTAAATTCACTTTTATTGTGAAAATTCTATCCGTTTCTACCCCACCCTATAAAACCCCGTTTACCCCTCCTCCTCATCTTTTACGTTTCTCTCTCATCATTTACTCCGACGAACCTTTGCAAAACCTGCAACTTCTTATTTCTACTCCATTTCTTCAAGAGATTAATCCATGGCTTCCACAAGAAACTCTCCGACGACCTCCCCTGCTCAGGCCGAGCACTCACACCATCCCTCACAAGCCAGAAATCTGGAACAAGCACACAGTGGCGACTCAGTGGACCTTGCTCCGACCACCCAATAACCACTATCTTGTTCCCTCAAGAACTGCCTTTGGGGATGAAAATTCTATACTGATGAACATTCTAGAAAACCATCCACTAAGAACCTTACTGACCAAGAACTTTACAATAATCCTTGCTAGATACCTGAACCAGTTCTGACAGAGCTGTTATTACAACGAAGAGAACAGACTAATAACCGGTTATGTATCCAAACCAGACAGATCAGAGAACCTTGAGCTAAGGTTAAACAGAACCATGCTCTCCATGGAGTTCGATTTACCCACCAGAGGACTTCTGGGCATCAAGGATTACGCAGAAAGCTCTTCTAACAGAGAGCTCTGCGACTTTGCAGAGATGTTGGGATATAACACTCATCTCAACAAAAGGAATGAGTTCAGAAGAAACCGCTTCCCCCCTCTGTGGAACACTCTGTTCTCAGTGGTTAACATATGCCTAATGGGCAAAGCAGGTAGCCCTAACCAGACCTCTCACCAAATCATGGCAATCATGTACGGGGTGTACTATGATTTGACTCTGGATTATGCCACCCTCATGATGCAGGAACTCGTCAACACCATTGACCACAGAATCTCTACGCAGAAGGCAAAGGGGCCCAAAAGCAAAGATCTCCCTGCTCTTTAATTCTAGAGGACCCTAGGAGTAATTCTAGAACCTCTGTTGATCCTGAATGAATGGCCAATGGAAGGGCCAGTTGTAAAAACCTACCTTCTGACCAAAATGACTCCTACAAGGCACGTAGACGGATACCAGTTCTGCAGGCCTCTGCCATCCAAACTGCTTACATACGTTACATATGAATACCTTAGGATAGCTTACATACGTAATCACAGGACTCCAAAACCGAGCCCTGTGACACCCCCGCGTCTGGGAGCCCCTGTAGGAACATTGGTAGTAGCAACAATGAGTGACGAAGAGTTGGCAACAGCTTTAGCAAAGCATGAGCAGAAACAAGAAAAGATCCGGCAACAAAGAACCCAGGGTAAAACTTCTGCATCTAAGAGTAAAACCACGGAGACACCCTCCAAACAACAGAAGGCTTCCAAAGCCAAGAAACCCACAGAAGGTACCTCTGACTCCGCAGAACAAACCAAACAACCATAAACAACCACAAACAGAAGCAACTGTGGTTGGATCCTCTGCACCCCCTCCTCCAAACGAAAAGAATAAGAAAAGAAAAGCCAAATCTTCTGAGGAGGGAGCCCCAAAACCTAAAAGTAAGAAGTCCAAGAAACCCAAAACCCTTCTACAGAGCATCGCAGAGGAAGCAACTGCAGAAGACATAGTCCCTGAACACCCTTTGCCATCCCCCACTCCAATCCACTACGCAGAGGCCACTGACTTCTCTGCATTCCTTGAGCGACAGGACATCGCCACCACCTTCGAAACTTCTGGTTGGGTACCAGAATAGCTCAGAGATTGGACAACTACAAACCCCAACGTAATTGTCTCAGAAGTTGACTCTGATCTGGAGGAACATGACAGAACCCCTGAGGGTAATCAAGCAGAAACCCCAGAAGGAAGAATGAACTCTGACCTATTTGCCTCTCCTCCCATCTATTACCCAGAACTTGACCTCACAGAGGAGATGGTAGAAACAGGGGATACATGGGTGGAAATAGATCTAAGTTAGAATCCCTTATCTTATGATGCATGACAAAGGAAGAAAGACGAAAAGATGCCGAAGAAAGTAGAGGCATACAACGACAACCCCCTCCCAGTGCACCCCACACATCTAGCTCTGCCAGTCTAATGGCAAATAGAGCTATTGAACAAGAGCATCATGGCTAGATCCTATCCCCAACAAACCGGATAGAGGAGCCTCATTCCTCCTATGTGCCACTAACTGCCGGGAAAACAATACAGAGGGAGTCCTCTCAAAAGGACTCTCCTTTTATTCGTGATCCTTCTCCCCTGATCACATCTGCTATCCCAACATAGGAATTTGTTTCGTCTGCCACGCACACTACAATAGGACCCAAAAGCACTTCAAAGGAGCTTAGAGTGCACACAGACGAAGGTACTCTAGACAAGTCCCCAAGTCAACTCAAGGATACTTCCCCACCTCTGGAGTGGATCAGAATAAGGTCCTTGACAGAACATCTGTAGAGTCTGAGGCTGTTGATCCAACCCCTCATTGATTTGATAATGACCCTCTCTTAAACACTTAGTGAAAATTGTAAGTAAACAAAATGTATCAGAGTTTCACTATCGATGATAAGTACTAAGACTTTACAGTACCGCTGATAGTAACTCTCACTCTTTAGATTAGATATTCATCAAACACTGTTCATCATCTTATAGCTCTGAGCATGTTCAGTCTATGAGATGATCGCTGATAAGTTAGTTGTTTACTTATGATCCCTGAAGACAAGTTTCACGTCAACCAAAGTACTAAGACTTTACGTGTGTTTGTATTCAAACCCCCCCCTTCTACAAACTTGTATAGACATTCGGGACCAACAAGTGGTAATAGAGCGGATTTGTTTAATCTCATAAACAATATCTGATCTATACTAAGATTTCTCTTCCTAGCTATTTCTTAAAATGGCTACCAACACAAACACAAACTATATTGACAACGGTTCTCTTGCAAAACCCCCTAGATTCTCCAGAGATAATTTTAATCTATGAAAAAATAGGATGATTCTCTTCTTAGAAGGTGTTGACCCTACTATGCCTTACTATCTTGAAAACGGCCCATATATTCCTGTAAGAATTGATGTTGCAGTTCCAGCCGCTGAGAATAGACCTGCTATTCCAGAAAGGCTGATTCCTAAGGAAATTCATATGTGGACTGATGAAGATAAGAAGAAAGTGGCTATCGACACCAAAGCCAGATCTATACTCTCCATGGATCTTCCTGACGAAGTCTGCCATGTGGGACACAATCTGTGTTCAGTATGAAGGTACTTCTGAAGTCCAGGACTCTCGAAAGATCAACCTGGTAAGACAGTATGAAAGCTTCATTTGTGGTAAGAATGAAGGTCTCTCTGAAGTACACCAACGTTTTAACTGCTTAATAATAGATCTGAAAACTGTTGGTAAGGAATATTCTAACTTTGAAGTAGTGACAAAGTTCTTAGAATGTTTACCTGAAAGTTGGGACAATTATTCTATGTGTCTCAAGCTGTCAAAGGATCTAAAATCAATGACCCTTTCTATCTTATATGGCACGATGCTGAATCATGAGTAATCGAGTCATCTTAAGAAGAATCTTGTAAAAGATTCCAAAAGCACCCCTGTTGCTTTAATCTCAGAGTCACCTTCCACTCAGCGATCGACTATCACTGTCACTGAGTTGTAAACTAACTCTGAAAGATCATCAGACTCTGACGTTTCAGATAATGATGAAACTCTGGCATTCGTGGCCAATAAGTTCAGAAGATTTGCTAGAAAGAGTAAATTCAAGAAGAACAAACCTCTTGCTATTACTGACAAGCCAATATCATCAACCCCTGTTGATAAGGCCACTGCTACTTGCTATAACTGTGAAAAGATAGAACATTTTGCTAGCGAGTGCAGGTCAAAGAAAGTCTCTAGACCCTCAGCTTTTCCCAAGAAAAACTTTACTCACAGGACTAGAGATGAAAAATACAAAAAGCTGAAAGAAAGGTATTCAAAGCTGAAAACCTTTAAGAAGAAAGGCAAAGGCCTCATGGCTGACTATGATTGAGCTTCCTCTGACGAAGAAGAATCATCTGACTCTGATGATGATGATGAAGCCAATCTATGTCTCGGCCAAACTTGAAGATGAGGAAGACAACTCTGACATTCCCTCTACTTCAACCTCTGTTACTAAGGTATCACCTTCCTTCTTTACCAATATTGAAAATATTGATGAAGCTGATAGTCTTCGAAAGATCGATCTCTTGACTCGAAGTTTATACGAAGCCATGAATGGAAAAACTGTAGTTGAAAATCAAACCTTGATCTCGCTGAACAGCTTAAAAACTGTCACCTTCAAATAGAAAATCTTTCAAAAATTGAAGAAGATTTTAAAGATCAAGTTCACTTAAATCAGCTAGTCAAAATCGAGCGTGAAGAAGCTATCGCTGCATTAAAAGCTGAAAAAGCTACTGTTGATGGATGGTATAATTCATCAACAAAGATCACTGAGATAATTAA
This sequence comes from Saussurea involucrata, assembly GCA_033807775.1. Taxonomy (NCBI): domain Eukaryota; kingdom Viridiplantae; phylum Streptophyta; class Magnoliopsida; order Asterales; family Asteraceae; genus Saussurea; species Saussurea involucrata. The sequence goes on from CM066325.1 coordinate 67,073,965, forward strand.
GTCTCAGATTCCCCTGAGTGATAAACGTGGTCTTGGTTACAAAGCTGATACTCTAGAACCAACCACTGACCGTTCCATGCTAAAATTTGGAATGTTCGTATCCTCTATCCCTGACACTTTCGCATCTCAGTGTTCCTCTTCTAAACCGCCTATCCCTGAGGAAATCTCTACCTTAACTTCTAAAGGTAAAGAAAAGGTTGTTTTCCCAAAACCTACCTTAGTCTTTAAAAACAAAGGTAAAGGAATTGCTTTTAACCAAAATCATCAGAAGGGTGCCTCTGTACCAAAGCTGAACGCTTCTAAAGCTTCAGTGACTTATCCCTCTGATTCAAAGAATAAGATCACTGGATTTATCCAGCATGGATCTATTCAGCGATGTACTCCTAGAATAAAAGTGGGAATTATTGGTAAGAAATCCGAAAAACTGAATGTTCCTCTCATTTCAAAAGCCAATAGCTTACTTGGTGCTGGTCCTTCTAATTCAAAATCAAAAGCTCAGCATGCAAATGGTCCTAGAACTACTTTTGGTTATAGGAAATGTTATCATTGTGGAATACCAATCATATTGCTAGTAAGTGCCCAACAGCCACCCAAGCTGAAAAGATAGCTATGGTGAAGATCATAGCCCCCAAGGCAAAGAAGACCACTGAGGTTAAGAAATTAACCAAAGTGAAGACTGACAAAGCTGAATCTTCAAATGCTGCGAAGACTGCTGAACCTTCCACTTCCTCTTCTACCCCCACTGACAAGTGTGTACACATGGTTAAGTGGGTACCCAAGAAAAACTAATCTTCTTTTGTAATACAGGTTAAGAAGGGTATCTGGTATCTCGATAGCGGATGCTCTAGACACGTGACTGGTATGAAGAACCTGCTCACTGAGTACAAAGAAGAGAAGGGTCCCTCTGTAACTTTTGGTGGAAATGGAAAAGGACATACCCGAGGGTTTGGTGTACTCTCTAATGGTACAACAACCTTCAGAAGAGTCGCATATGTTGAAGGGCTGAAGCATAATCTTCTAATCATCAGTCAGCTTTGTGACAAGGATAACAAAGTAATCTTTACTAAGGATTCTTGTTTTGTCGCTGACAAAAAGGAGAAGATAGCTCTTAGCGGTTATCGTTTAGAAAATATTTATGTAATAAACGTGGACTCAACAACCACTGAGAACTCCTGTTTCTTCTCAAAAGCCTCATCTAATGTCAACTGGTAATGGCATAAGAGGCTCTCTCATCTCAACTTCAAGACACTGAACACTCTTTCTTCAAAAGAGTTAGTCACTGGTCTACCTCAGCACTCATACGCTAAAGAATCCTTATGTTCAGCGTGTGAGAAAGGCAAGCAGACCAAAGCAAGCTTTAAGTCAAAGCATGTTTCCTCAGCGTCATCTCCTCTACAACTTCTCCATACGGATTTGTTTGGCCCTGTCAACAAGCAATCCATCGCTGGAAAGAAATATACGTTGGTCATAGTTGATGAATTCTCTCGCTATACATGGGTTATGTTTCTCCGTTCTAAGAGTGACACCCCTGAAGAACTCATCACCTTTGTTCGGAAAATGGAAACCCTGAACAACTTGACCGTTCGCTCAATAAGGAGTGATCATGGGACTGAATTCAAAAATAGTTCTCTTGATTCCTTCTTTGAGAGTAAGGGTATTTCTCACAACTTTTCTTCAGTGAGAGCACCGCAAAAAAATGGAGTCGCTGAAAGAAGAAATAGAACTATTATTGAAGTTGCACGTTCAATGCTCAGCGATTCTCACCTGCCTACTCAGTTCTGGGCAGAAGCTGTCAACACTGCTTGTTTTATGCAAAACGGGTCGATGATAGTCAAAAGATTTAATAAAACAGCCTATGAACTTTTTTATGGGAGAAAGCCTTCAATTAGCTTTCTTCACATCTTTGGATGTTAGTGTTTCATACTGAACAACAGAGATGCCATTGGAAAGTTTGATCATAAGGATGATGATGGAATCTTTCTAGGATATTCTTCAATCTCCAAAGCCTTCAGAGTCTTCAATCGAAGAAGACAAACTGTTGAAGAAACTATTCACGTCACTTTTGACGAATCCCGTTCAGCAAACTCTAAACCGTCTGCTGATACTGAAGAACTAAATCAATGGATGTTTTCTCATCTTGGTGATTCAGAAAATATTCCCACTCCTCATACTCATACAGTTGAAGATGATAGTCCTACTATCATCCCAAACATGCAGAATAGTGAAGCTGAAACATCATGGGTATCAGAAGTTCCTTTAAACACTATACCTGCTTCTGAACCAAATGTCTCAGACATTCAATCTACTTCTCAGCAGTCAGTGAATGAGATGACATCTGCACCTACTCCTCTCTTGGCTGATATTCCAGAAGTTGCTGAAGCTTCATCTTCAGCTCCTCCAGTTCAATTTGAGTTAGCGACTTATGCTCCTACTCAGCGATGGACTGTAAATCACCCAATTGATCAAATTCTTGGTGATCCAAACGCTGGTGTTCAGACTCGACGAAGTGCAGGTAATATTTGTTTATTTGTTAACTTTATTTCTCTGATTGAACCAAAGAAAATAGATGATGCCCTCAAAGATCCAAACTGGGCCAGCGCCATGCAAGAAGAGCTGACTGAATTCGAAAGAAACAAAGTTTGGAAACTTGTTCGAAGACCACCTGAAAAGACAGTGATAGGCACTAAATGGGTCTATCGAAACAAGTAGGACGAACATGGAACTGTAACCCGCAACAAGGCTCGACTTGTTGCGCAGGGATACAGACAAGAGGAAGGCATAGATTACGACGAAACATTTGCTCCAGTAGCAAGACTAGAATCTATTCGTCTATTCTTAGCATACGTTGTACACAAAGACTTCAAAGTATATCAGATGGATGTTAAGTCAGCTTTTCTTAATGGAAAGCTGAATGAAGAAGTCTGTGTGGAACAACCTCCAGGATTCTCAGATCCTAAGCGTCATGGTTATGTTTATAAACTGGACAAGGCACTTTACGGCTTAAAGCAAGCTCCTCGTGCATGGTATGACACTCTTTCTACTTATCTCCATATTGAACAATTTGAGCGTGGTAAAATCGATAAGACTATATTCTTCAGGAAAGTAAAAGGTCATATTATTCTTGTTCAGATATATGTTGATGACATTATATTTGGTTCTACTAACCCTGACCTTTGTACTCGTTTCGCTGATATAATGAAAGAAGAGTATAAAATGAGTATGATGGGTGAGCTAACATATTTCCTTGGTCTTCAGATAAACCAAAATGAAAAAGGAACTTTCATTAATCAGGGAAAGTATGTTAAAGATATGCTGAAGAAATTCGATTTAACTCAGAGCTCAGCTATGAAACCCCGTATGGCACCACCGCTGACACTAGACAAGGATTCAAATGGAATACCTGTTAATGTCACGCTGTACCGTGGGATGATCGGCTCTCTCTTGTATCTTACAGCTAGTCGACCCGATATTATGTACGCGACCTGTTTTTGTGCACGATATCAAGTTGAACCTAAGGAATCTCATATGACCGCTGTAAAGCGAATCTTCCGTTACCTTAAGGGTACTATGAACCTAGGTCTTTGGTATCCCAAAGACTCAGGGTTTGATCTAATCGCCTATTCAGATAGTGATTTTGCAGGTTGCAAATTGGATAAGAAAAGCACCACAGGAGGCTGTTAGCTCCTGGGTGGAAAGCTGGTGAGTTGGACAAGTATAAAGCAAAATTCAGTATCCACCTCAACTGTTGAAGCTGGGTATGTAGCCGCTGGAAGCTGTTGTTCTCAGGTCTTGTGGATGAGAAATCAACTACTGGACTATGACCTTCAGTTCTCAAAAATTCCAATCTATTGCGACAGCACAAGTGCCATCGCTATAGCCAACAATCCAGTGCTACACTCAAAGACAAAACACATCGAAATCAGGTATCATTTTATCAGAGATCATGTGATGAATGGTGATATAGAACTTCATTTGATCCCAACTGACTATCAATTAGCTGATCTGTTCACCAAACCTCTTGATGAGACAAGATTCAACTTTCTCATCAGCGAGCTTGGAATGCTGAACTTTGAAGAATAAAATCTTCAGCGGTTCACATTTGATCAGCGATAGGATAAAATCAACTTGTATAACCCACTCTATCATTCTCTCTTTGAACAAAAATTAACTCGCTGATATCAAGGTATGTTTTCTCTCTTACTTGTTGACGTTCGCCTAGAACTCAAAGATTTCAAAACATCTTGCATCGCTGAATATCTCTACCTTAACATCGATACTTTGAAATTTCTTAAACCAACACTGATATTTCTATTCAGTGCTTCATATTTTCAAAAGTGTCCTTGAGCCCTCAAAACCTCAGAGACATCCTAAAATATGAAAGGACAGTTGTGACGTCATCGCAACGGATAAGCCTTGGCACGTTCTTTTTCTGACACACGATTGCACTTTTCGTTTACCTTCCAATCAAATGCAAACACGTGTCCGTGTCATGATGAAAATCTTTTCCCGCTCAAGATTACCTCTCTCTCTACTCTCTCTATATAAACCATTTTGGGTTTATTTTTTTCTCTTTACGTGAAAAACTTCTCCTCCAAGCAAGAAAAAGATTTCCTGTTGCATTTTGAGCTCTCAAAATTTCCAGAAACTGTTCATCTTCTTCTTTGACGAACCAGGTTATTACTCTTTTTATTTACCTACATTACTTGTTTATGATCTTATTCTTTGCTTTTAACAGATCAAACAAAAGAACTTTTATAAAATGAAATCATTTTCTGTTCATGATTTTATGAATACAACCTTCATGGTTGTTCTTCAAGTTTATATCAAAACTCGTAAACTTGTTCTTCATATGTTTTTCCAGAATTCCTTCTTCAAATGAAAACTGGAAAACACATAATCTCTACGTTTTGTAACTCTTTCTCAAAACAAGAAAAACCCTAATTTTTCTCAAATGGATTTTTGGCTGAATGAAATGGACAAAATTCAAAACATATTATTGGAAAATATTTCCACATTAATACTATTTGTTTTGTTGATCTTGGGTTGAGCTGATTACAGAAATGGCTGCTCCTTCTACTGGTATTTCAACTGCTGAGAACACTACTGCTGCTGAGGAACTTGAAATCACCAAGGCACCTCAAGTCAAGTTCAAACTTGAGGATATCTATTTTACAAAATCAAACAACCTCCATGCGCTGTTCGATTTTCCTCCGAAAAAACAAGTCAAACATCTAGACGATGCTGTAAATTTTCTGAAAACCTGTTGCCTCTCTACAGCCTTGACCATAACACCCCCTGCTCATCAGTTAGTATTATCTCAGTTCTGGTATACCGCCAGACACAATCAGCTACCATCATCCAAAGACCCTACCAAGCTACTTGATGTCATCCTATGTGACACTGATTTTGGCACCATCAAAATCAACCCTGCTATCATTCGAAAAGCAGTCAATCTCCCTGTTGCCACCAAAGATAAACTGTAAAGCCCGTGTCCCGGTATGGTTATTTATTGTTTCAATACTTTCTCGTAGCGAAATGTTAATTAACAGGGTTAACGAAATTGACCAAAATGTTAAATCCTAAGTTACGTTAGAAAGTGGAAATACCTTTAAAATCTAGGGACTAGAGGTGTTATTTTGTACATGTGTGCATGGGATCGGCCCATATGGACCGACCCCCCCCCCCCCCCTCCTCTTTCGTTCCACACAATAGCAAACCACAAAAATAAAACCTAATTTCCTTTCCTCCCCCTCGCTGCTACCGCCAAACCCCCTCCCCACCATGTTCTTTGCTGCTACCGTGCGCCACCCTAAACCACCAGCGCCGCCGTGCTGCCGATGTGTTCACCGCCGGCGAGAGAGAGAGAGTAGCAAGAGAGAGAGAGAGAGAGCAGCAAGGGAAGAAGAAGAACAGTCGGTGTGCAGTCGGTGATCAGATTTTGTACGGTTGCGGATGGGTTTCGTCGCAAGGTAAGCCCGTTGTTTCTCTTCGTTACCACCGTAAATACCACCACCACCGCCGCAGCCACGGCTGCCAGCGGTGGGGCCGCCACTGCACGCCGCTGTGATGGCGGCAGGGGGTGCGGGTGTGTGCGGGTGTGTTTTTGCGAGTGAGTCGGGAGTGGGTGACGTTGGGAGGCCTCGCCGGAGGGGTTACTGTAACCATCGTCGCCGCCGCCGGAGGCAGCAGTGGGTGGTGCACGGTTGTTGTCCAGTTCAGTATTGCCCTGTTCCAGTAAGTTTTTTGGGCTTTCCGGGTCTGTTTGGATTAAGTCATGACTTAATGGATTAATAAGCAATAGTTGTCATTTCATGTGAAATATATAGTTTCTCCCACTGTTTTGTAAAAGCCATAACTTATTCTAGGAACATCGTATTGGGGTGAAATCAGTGCTAAAATCTCCCATTCTAAGTCTAGTAAGTTTCATATGTTTTACGGAAAAATCAGTTCGGACCATAGCTAGTGTCAAATTGTTGTTTTGTACTGACAGGTCCTGTTTTTCGCTGTTCTGCGAGGCGATTTTGTAAAATTCATATAGGAGGCTAGGAACATCGTTAGAACGCGTGCGATATGTCACTGGAACCCTAAGACATGGGACTTTGTGATTATGGTTTTTGGTTTCTGGAATTATCAGTTTTAAGGGGTAAAATAGGTCCCGAACAGACCTGCGTTTTTAGTATAAAAGCTGGAATTTTAGTTTTGTTAAACTAGTAAAAGTGTCGTGAGTTGGGACCTTCCGTTGACGTTTTTTGTCCGTATTTAGGTGGGAAAAAAGAGAGGAAGGTTGACGTGCTGGTGTTGCGGCTCGGGAGCGCGTCGCTTTGCTTTGAGGTGAGTTCTCTCACCGCGTAGTTAGGAATTTCATGTGTAACGTTATTGTGTGTTACGTGTTATTACGTGTTTACGTGAACTAGTTGGGATGTGATAAATAGTTGTGATTGTTGAATTAATATGTGAATGGTATGTGTTTTGTGTACACCTCAGTGGGACTGAGGGGCTCGGTGGGACCGAGGGCTCGGTGGGACTGAGCTAGTACAATTATATTATCTTTACTCGGTGGGATCGAGGGCTCGGTGGGACTGAGCTTGTATCAATGTCTTTACTCGGTGGGACCTAGGGTTCGGTGGGACTGAGCTTGTATCGATATATTCTTGTGTACTCGGTGGGACCGAGATTCGTATTCATACATTAATCATTATGTGGTTTTATATTCGTGGTGATGGTGATGTTGCCTACTTGCGAGTAGGGGCGATATACGTGGGGTTGCTACCTGCGTGTGTGGTAGGATTCACTAAGCGTTTAGCTTACCCTTTCCCAATATGTTGTGATTTCAGGTGCGAGCGGCAGTCGGGCTTGACGGTACACACAAAGCGCGGGCGCCGAGAATTGTTGGAATTTACACTTTTAAACTTTTAGATTTTAGTTATAATACTTCCGCTGCATAAATTCTTTTGACTGTTTGATTTGACGATATTAACTTTAATTGAGTTACGGTTTATTAAAAATGTGGTTGTTTTATAATGGAATATATGTTTTAGAAAATTTAAATTTCCTTGTAATTTTTGGGACGTTACAACTTGGTATCAGAGCACAGCTTGAGTGAATCAAGCACACCTCGGTGTGTTTGGTCTCAAGTTGCGGCTAAGAGATCTTTAAATTCTTTTACTAAAATCTTTTAAAAATTAAATGAAAAGAGAAAACCCGTTTGGGAAACGGTGATCGTGGGCGCAGTGTGTACAGTCAGCCGACGCCAACTGGGAAGGTAAGGAACTTAGTGTAAATATCGCTTTCTAGGCATAGGGTATGCATGCTAGATTGTTTATGTGAACTGTATTGTACTGTATGCTTGTTACTTGCTTATAGGAACTCATGCTAGCTTTGATAGGTTGTTAAGCGAATGCACTTTAGGTTGTATGCAGTAGGAACTGAATAGCCTTAGAATATTGGATTTAGTTCTATTGCGCAGCTCTTGTTTCAGTCCAACCGTTCTAGGATAGAATCTCTTATTCGAACGTCTATCTGGTTTTACACTATATACGACTGTGCATTTGCGAGGCGACTCGTCAGGGTTAGTGGGGATTCCGTCCTAGCAAGGGTAGTGGAGTGATATGATTTTTCCTAGAGAGCTAGGAAGAGTGTATGCATATGCTGGTACGGGCATATGGGTTTATTTGTTGGTAAGAAACTACTTGGACACTCCTGGTCAGGACTTGAAACGAGTAAGGATAGGTGTGAAGGGTAGTAGTAGAGCTCCTACTATCTGAAGCACAGGATCCGTGCTCGAGTCGGGGAAAGTCACGGAAAATCCGAGGAGTTGAGCGTGAGCGTAGTTAGCAGGTGTTAATGTGTGCTAATAGCTCGTTAAGGAGGAACAATAATGCTGATCGAGATACTGGTGCTGGAATTACTACGGGGCAGATTCGTGAGATGTTTGCGGCTGAGGTGACGCGTGTTATTGGGGAGGCGATCCCCGAGGTTATTACCGCCAGTCTTTATGAGGTAGTAGTGTTGGTAGAGGAGCGCTTCGTGGCGATTCCACCCCCTGCCGTGGGCAGCCCCGAGCGAGAGAGTTTTAGTATCGGTATTGGTTATGGAGTGCGCATTCCTTACCAGTGGTTGTCCTGAGAACTTAAAAGTTCACTTCGCGGTGAATCTGTTACGAGACGGAGCGAGAGACTGGTGTGCTACTGCTTTGACGCTTAACGAGCGCACTACTTTGACCTGGGAGGATCTCGTCGTACGGTTTCGTGTGGAGTATGTGCCTCCAGTAGAGATGGAGTGGATTGCTAAAGAGTTTTTGGAGCTCACTCAGACTGCGGAGACTGTAAAAGAAATGACCCGAAAGTTCATGGAAATGACATTTTTCTGTCCTTAGTATGCTGCTTCTGAGGACATGAAGAGGACGCGATACAAGAATATGTTACGTACCGAGATCCGGGAGTTCGTGAGTACTGCGCAGTATGCTTCACTCGCTGCAGTGATGGAGGCGGCCCGAGGTAGAGTTCATCAACTGAGAGTGGATGAGGCACAAGCTACGCATAAAGTGGTGACAGGTACGTTCTTAGTTAACTCGGTGCCTGCTGTGGTGAAGTTTGATAGCGGGGCTACTCATTCTTTCGTGTCTCACATTGTTAGTGAGTGATTGGGCCGAGTTGTAGGACGGTTAGGCTGTCCACTTGTGGTTAAGGTTGTTGATGACAGGACCTTGACGGTTACTGACGTGTACCGGGGGTGCACTTTGGGGATCTCTGGCGTGAGATTCCCGATTGCTTTGATTCCGATAACCATGCGTGAGTTGTGCGTAATTGTGGGCATGGTTTGAATGGATGCTTTCGATGCTGAGATTGTTTGTCGTCGCAAACACGTACGAGTTCGAACCCCAAGCGGGGGAGAAATGCTAGTTCAGGGCGACTCGCCCAGGCGGACCTCAGCGTTATGTTCGGGTGCAAGAGCTCGGAAATACTTGCAGCGCAGTGGCGAGGGGTATTTAGCGTATGTGATAGACACGCGCGACGTCGGAGAGAAGATGACTGCGAAGGATGTACCGGTTGTACGGGAATTTGCTGACGTATTCCCCGATGAGTTATCGGGGATACCTCCCGAGCGACTGGTGGAAATTCTGCATTGATGTGATCCCGGGAACTGCTCCGGTAGTAAGGCACCTTATCGCCTGGATCCACCAGGAATGAAGGAGTTGTATACTGAGTTGCAGGAACTTCTGGAAAAGGAGTTCATCAAGCCGAGTTGTTCACCGTGGGGAGCCCCGATTCTGTTTGTGAAAAAGAAGGACGGGTCCCAACAGATGTGTATAGACTACCGTGAATTGAATAATCTTACGGTGAAGAATCGCTATCCTCTGCCAAGAATCGATGATTTGTCCGATCAGCTTAAGGGAGCCTCGTGGTTCTCTAAGATTGACTTGAGATCGGGGTATCATCAGATGCGGGTAAGGAGTGAGGATACGTAGAAGACGGCCTTTCGTACACGTTACGGCCACTACGAGTTTGTGGTGATGCCTTTCGGGCTCACCAATGCACCAACAACGTTCATGGACCTTATGAACAAGGTGTGTAGCCCGATATTGGATCGGTCGGTGATTGTGCTCATCGACGATACTCTCGCGTATTCGAAGTCGAAGGAAGAGCACGGGATGAATTTGCGAGAAGTTTTGGAGGTTTTGAGGTGGGAGAAGCTTTATGCTATGTTCTCCAAGTGTGAGTTCTGGTTACGGGAGGTCCAATTCCTAGGACATGTCGTGAACCAGGATGGTATTATGGTCGATCCGGCCAAGATTTCAGCAGTAATGCGGTGGGAAGTGCCGAAGACTCCCACTGAAGTATGGAGTTTTTCTTGGGTTAGCAGGGTATTACCGGAGATTTATTCAAGATTTCTCCAGGATTGCTTTACCGATGACCCGATTGACGAAGAAATCTGCGGCTTTTAGTTGGGGTGAAGAGCAACAGAGGGTTTTTGAGGAGCTACGCAGGCGTTATGCGAGGCTCCGGTGTTGACTTTGCCCGAGGGTATGGAAGATTTGGTGGTGTTTGCTCTCAAGATTTGGAGGCACTATTTGTATGGCGTCAAGTGTACGATATACACTGACCATAAAAGCCTCAAGTACTTGATGGGCCGGCAAAACCTCAACATGCGTCCGAGGAGGTGGCTTGACGTGGTCAAGGATTATGATTGTGAGATACTTTACCACCCCGGTAAAGCGAATGTTGTTGCGGACGCACTTAGTCGACATCTGGTTGGTGAGCCACTGCGGGGCCTGTGTCAACGGTTAACGGTGGTTGCACCTCTCCTTGAGTCGATAGGTAGTGCTCAGGAAGTGGCAGTTCTGGAGGAGAATGCCAAACGCAAGAGAGTTTCGGGTGGAATTCCGAGTTTTGTCCGTGATAGTCGGGGTTTGCTGATGCGATATGGGCGAGTTTGGGTTCCCTTCACTGGTGGGAACAGGCAGATGTTGTTGGATAAGGCACACAAGTCCAAGTTTTCTATTCATCCCGGAGCTACTAAGATGTACCGCGACCTGCGGGAGAGTTATTGGTGGCCCGACATGAAGCGGGATGTCACCAAGTGGGTAGAGGTGTGCTTGACTTGTCGGAAAGTAAAGGCTGAACACCAGCGGCCGCATGGTAAGTTGCAGCCATTAGAGATTCCGGTGTGGAAATGGGAACAGATCATGATGGATCTCATTGCGAAACTCCCAAAGACTCCACGTGGGAATGATGCTATTTGGGTAATCGTCGACCGTCTGACCAAGAGTGCTCACTTTTGGCCATCAGGGAGAGCTCCTCGGCGGAGAAGCTCGCAGAGATTTTCGTGCGGGGGTTGTGGCCAGGCACGGGGTGCCAGTTCCGATTGTCTCTGACAGGGACACCCGTTTTACCTCCCGGTTTTGGGAGAGGGTTCAGGTGGGAGACTATGTTTTGTTGAAGGTTTCACCCTGGAAAGGGGTGATTCGGTTCCGTAAACGAGGAATGTTGGGGCCTTACAGGGTCATTGCTCGAGTAGGAAGGGTAGCTTATCGCTTAGAGTTACCGGACGAGCTGAGTTTGATCCACAACACTTTCCACGTTTCAGTTGCGGAAGTGTGTGGTGGATGAGTCTGCGGTGATTCCTCTCGCGGATATTTGGATCGACGAGCGGCTTAATCGTAGAGAAGCCGATCGCTATTGTTGTCGGGAAGACGAGGACCTCGCATAACAGAGTAATTGGCTTGGTGAAAGTCCAGTGGCAGCACCGAAAGGGTTCCGAGTGGACTTGGGAACCCGAAGCTGAGATGCGGGAGAACTATTCGGAGCTATTCGTTGACAGGGACTTCGAGGACGAAGTCTAATCCAAGCGGGGGAGAGTTGTAAAGCCCGTGTCCCGGTATGGTTATTTCTTGGTTAATTATTGTTTCAATACTTTCTCGTAGCGAAATGTTAATTAACAGGGTTAACGAAATTGACCAAAATGTTAAATCCTAAGTTACGTTAGAAAGTGGAAATACCTTTAAAATCTAGGGACTAGAGGTGTTATTTTGTACATGTGTGCATGGGATCGGCCCATATGGACCGCCCCCCCCCCCCCCCCCTCCACTTTCGTTCCACACAATAGCAAACCACAAAAATAAAACCTAATTTCCTTTCCTCCCCCTCGCTGCTACCGCCAAACCCCCTCCCCACCATGTTCTTTGCTGCTGCCGTGCGCCACCCTAAACCACCAGCGCCGCCGTGCTGCCGCTGTGTTCACCGCCGGCGAGAGAGAGTAGCAAGAGAGAGAGAGAGCAGCAGGGGAAGAAGAAGAACAGTCGGTGTGCAGTCGGTGATCAGATTTTGTACGGTTGCGGATGGGTTTCGTCGCAGGGTAAGCCCGTTGTTTCTTTTCGTTACCACCCTAAATACCACCACCACCGCCGCAGCCACGGCTGCCGGCGGTGGGGCCGCCACTGCACGCCGCTGTGATGGCGGCAGGGGGTGCGGGTGTGTGCGGGTGTGTTTTTGCGAGTGAGTCGAGAGTGGGTGACGTTGGGAGGCCTCGCCGGAGGGGTTACTGTAACCATCGTCGCCGCCGCCAACCACCACCGCCGCCGGAGGCGGCAGTGGGTGGTGCACGGTTGTTGTCCAGTTTAGTATAGCCCTGTGTTGGTTCCCGTTTTGCTTTAAACAAGATTATCAGATCTATTAGTTCAGGTTTAAGGTTTGATGCGGAAGCGTATTTAAAGAACTAACAGATAAGTTTGATAGATTTAGAACAAACTATAAATAAACAGTGAACATAATATTATACCTCAAAGTTTACTGAATATATATCAAGAACAGGTTTATGAACCGTGAGTAAGAAAAAGCTTTAAAACAGATATGACTCTTAAGGTGAATAAGCTTTTGTGTTCTTGATGTTCGATTGAAGTGTTGTGTATTGTGTGTCTGTTAGGAAGAACTCAACATGAGTCTTCCTTATATACTACTCTAAAGGGGACCATAAAGCATATGCTACTATTCAAAAGGTACGTATGAATAGTTGAGAGGATGTCGTGAACAGTTGCAAGGATGGCATGAACAGTCAGACGTGCTGTATTGCATTTAATGCTGCAGACGTCTAATATGTACTAAGCCCTACTGAGTCCAATCAGAGTTTGACACGTCGATGTTGGACAGGGCATGCTACCATGCAAGTTGATGTACGAGTCCTGTAACAGTAGCAAGATATTATAAATATCTTCAAGTCTCAGTGAGGACCACAGAGGCTCTGTAATGAGTTACAGAGGTTCTGCGGTCTGGTCCTCTGTGGAGCAGTCTTCGCCGGATTCCGAGTCTTTGGTTGTTTACTTCTGCAGAGCTTCTGTCAAGGGTGGCAGAGGTTCTGTGGCTCGGTCCTCTGTGAGAATTCTTCTTGGTTCCTTGTCTTCTGATGTTGTCCGCAGAGGCTCTGTTATTGGTAACAGAGGTTCTGCGGTCTTGGTCTTCTTTGTGCGTATACCAGAGCTTCTGTAGGAAGCCTCTGCTGCTTCTGTAGCTTCTTGACCTTGATTTCTCGGTAATGTCGGCAGAGCCTCTGTAAGAGGCTTTCTTCACTTAGCCTATTTTTCACTACTTCTAAATACTTCTATGATTAGGAAGATTGAAGCTAACAATCTCCCCCTAAGTAGTGAAAAATAAAAAAATTGAACTTGAGTTAAGTTTGGCTAAGTTAGATAAGACAGAGGTTAAACAATACCTCGAAATTTTTTTCATTTAGAAATATGCCAGAGGCATTTTACATTTGAGTACAATGAAAGATAAACTTTAACTTTGTTTGCAGAGAATGGAGGTCTGAGAATCAGATTTTGGCATCTTTGAAATCGTTGTAGCTTCTGTTGTCTCTGCCGACTTTTCTGATCTCTTTGTAGAATCTGATGCAGAGTTCTCTTAGGCAGATTGTTGAGTCTATTTCTCTGATGAAAGTATCTGCATCATCTCTATCCATTTTCTCTGTACCTCTGTATTTTACAAGGCTTGCTCTGAATTTGCTCAGAGTACTGGTTGCGTACTTCTGACAATCCATGAGTACAAAAAGTTTAACCTGGTGTTGTGGGTTTTGAAATACTAACCCAAATCTTGGTTCTCTGATGACTGAGTTGGGCACAGCGTCTGGTGGGCAGCGATCTTCTGGTGGTCGTACATCTAGATGTTTGAGACCAAGATCCTTTCCCGGCTGAAAATCTATCATGCTGTATAGCAGAAGCTTTTCCCTCATCGCTTTTCTCAACACTTGATAGGCTCTGGTGTTAGGCTCTGTGTTGTAGTTGTCTTTTGTCCATTGCAGAAGGTCAGGTAGATCGTAAGGATTGATGTTTCTTAAGTCAGCATCAACGAAGGTAGATTCTGAATTGTTCTCTCTTCTGACTTTGTAAAGATTGTACCTGACCCTTGGATAAGTTCTTGTGAAGGAGAATCTGCAGAAGATCACCTTTTTGATTTTGTGAATTGAGAAGACATCTTCTTTGGTTCTTGGCTTTTTTCTTGTGAAGATGTTCTCAAATTCTTCTCTGATCCTTGGATCTGTCACATGATCTACTGGATGATTTGTCTGATAGGATTGTTTGTAGAGGTATTTGTATACCACTTCTTCCATCTCTTCATGTGTTGGACCAGGACGTGGAATTTGTCTTCTGAGACTCTCCATCTGTTGAACAACTTCTGCAGCTCTACCAGTTAGAGGAATTTCTGACAGAGGCTTCAATCCATGTGCCCAGTCAACTTCTTCGGGTTTTGGGGTTTGAAAGGCGTCAAACGCACTCTTCATTAGTTTTTCTGTTGGCTTTGGCAATGTTTTCTTCTTCATTGGCTCTTCTGTCAGTATCCCTTTGCCCTTATCTTTTGCTATTGTCGTGGCAGAACCTGTTGCTTCTGTGGGTTTTGAGGTTGGCACTTCTGTTGGTTTGATGGAGGTTGCCTCTGTGGATTTTGACGATTGTGATTTAGAGGACTTTTGTGGCGATGGTTCTGTTGGCTTGACTTGCTCTGTAACCTCTGTTGGAGGTTGTTTGATGACTTCTTCTGTGAGCTCAGTTTCTGTTGATGAAGTATTGACATCAAATCTTCTTGCCATTTTGAAAGCTAAAGTGAACCTGTTCCTTTCTTCTTCTCTCTGTGCCATTCGATCACTCATTGTTGTGTGCATTCTTTTCAGAACATCAGAAGCATAGGTCGTTGCTCTTTTTGGTTTGGTGGCAATCGACTTTCTTCTGGGTATGGTTTGGGGTGTTTCCACAGAGGTGGGTGTTTTCTCTGTGGTTTGTTCATCTGTTTCTTCCAAAATGATTACCTCAGGGGCGGTTGTTGCCTTTGTGGCTTACTGATCTGCTTCTGGAGTTTTGGTTTCGTCAGGAGATGATTCCACAGAGATGGGTGTTGTCTTTGTGGTCTTTTGGGTTTGTTGTTGGGTTTCTTCTGGAGGGGCTTGGTTGATTGGTTCTGCTGCGATTGGTGGACTTTGTATTCCTCTGCTCGTAGCTTTCTCTCTTAGATTCTCCCCCTCAGGATTATCTGATGGACCAGGTTGGTCATCATCAGAATCATCCTGACTTTTATCAGAAGTACCCTCTGCTCTGCAAGAAGTGTTGGGCTTCTTCGGTAATTCAGCTCCTGCTGCCATCAACTTTTCACAGACATCATCGCAGAAGCCAATCAATGTCGCAAGCTCTGCTTCTATTTTGAAACGCATTCTGCCGACACTCTTTTTGAAATCCTTGACATAGTTGGCATTTGCAGTTGTGAAGGAGACAATGACTTCTGTGACCTGGTTAATGACGTTCTGTCCGAGCTCTGTAAGTTGTGCTCTGGTCATATAGTCTTTTGGTTGCATTATTGTCGAGTTGCGTATTGCCTCTACTTGTACTTGCGATAGGGCATTCTGTAAGTCTGCAGGAGTGATGCCCTCTGTTCTGTGGGATTGTGTATTCATTTGTTCAAGGAAATCTTTGACAGAGTCCCTGAAAGCAGAAGTTGCAGTTGTTCTGAATTCCTCTTTTTGTACAACTTCGGCCCCTTTTTCTTTCTCTTCTTCCATCATGTTCTCAGAAGCCTCTGTATTTTCACCTCTGTTCCATTCAGCTTCAGTTTGTTCTATTTCTTCTGAAGCTGGGTTTGGACTTATTCTGTGGACATCCAATCCTTGAATGAAAGGGTTTTGTAAAATAACAGGGGTTTCGGCTGGTTGATTTCTGGGTGTTGTGTCATCTTCTTGCAGATGTGTGTCAATGCCAGAAATGAAGAAATCTTGTTCTTCTGGAGAGTGGTGGTCGAGAGGTTGTGCCGTCCACCCTGCTGTATTTAGGGTGTTGGCAATTTCAGGGTTCTGTAAGAAGTCGTTCAGGTCTCCTTGGTGAGCAAATCTATCTGGAGATTGATAGGGTGATTGATACCTTTCTGTAGCCATTTCTTCTTCTGCAACTTCTTCTTCAGCAGTTTCCTCTTCTGCAATGGTTACCAACTTTGCTAGTGATTTACCATGCCTCTTTTTGGTTTTCCTCCTCTTAGGATTTGGTGCCCCTTCTTCTGTTGATTTTGATCTTTTCTTCTTCATTTTTTGGGAGGAGGGAGGAGCAGAGGAGCCAATTTCTGTGGCATGAGG
This sequence comes from Saussurea involucrata, assembly GCA_033807775.1. NCBI lineage: Eukaryota > Viridiplantae > Streptophyta > Magnoliopsida > Asterales > Asteraceae > Saussurea > Saussurea involucrata. Next base: position 67,090,567 of record CM066325.1, read on the forward strand.
AGGTGAGGGTTGATCTTCTGCAGCGCTTGTTGAGGTGCCTTCTGCAGTTTTCCTCTTCTTAGCTTTTGGAGTAGATGCAGAGGTTCTTGATGAAGACTTCTTTCCCATTAGTTCTGCACGTTTGGCTATAAAGCTGAGTTGAATAGCCATGTGCTTTGCTAACTTCTGATCCTTTTTTTTAGTGGAAAGAGGTTTTGCTATCATTGTTCCTAGGGGGACACCTAAACGCGGGGGTGTCATACGACTCGGTTTAGGAGTTCTATGATCGCGTATATACTCTTTCTTAAGGGATTTATTCGATGCGTATTGCAAAAGCTTCTTTGACAGAGGTCTGCAGTGTGAGTAGCCATCAGCATGATCAGTGGGGGTATTCTTGTTCATCGGGAACTGTTTGGGAGTTGGCCCTTCCATTGGCCAATTTTGGATTAGCAGCAGAGGTTCGAACACTACTCCTAATATTCTTTGGAATTGCAGAGGTGGTAGAAAGTTGGGATCGTTCTCTTTGACCCTTTTCGAGTTGTTCTTTCTGTCGATGGTGTTTATGATCTCTTGCATCATTATGGTCGCATAATCTAGTGGAAGATCATAGTAAACCCCATACATGATGCTCAAGATTTGATGTGAGCTCTGGTCAATACTGCCTATCTTTCCTGTCAGGCATCTGTTAAGAATAGAGAACAAAGTGTTCCACAGAGGTGGTAATCGGCCTTTGCGGAAGTCATTTCTCTTCCGTAGCTGGGTGTTGTACCCAAGCATTTCCACGAATCGACAGAGCTCTTCGTCTGTTGGTTGCTCTGCATAACTCTTCAATCCCAGAAGACCCCTTGTTGGTAGGTTGAATTCAAGTGAGAACATTGTTCTGTTGAACTTGATTTCAAGATGCTCAGATTTATCAGGTCTTGAAATGTACCCGTTGATAAGAGAATCGTCTTTATCAAATCGGCAGCTTTGCCAAAATTGGTTCAAATAACGGACTGGAATTTTGTTCGGGGTTCTTGATAGTAGAGGGAAGAGGACATGATTCTCCATGATGTTCAGAAGTATGGCATGGGCTTCGCCGAAAGTAGTGGGTGAGGGGACCAAATAGCAGTTGTTGGATTTGATAGGAAGAGTGGCTTCGAAATGATCCTTTGCTATAAAGTTTTGCAAGTGTGTCGTCGGAGCGAAGTCTGTTCAGTCCCCGGAATCTTGTTGTTCAATATTTCTTGCAAGGCTGGGGTTTTCAGAATGTTCTGAATGTGTAGGGGAGTGTTCTGGTGAGTTCGCCGGAGAGAGTTCAGAGGATGTAGCTCGAGAAGATGAAGCCATTTGATTTTAAGAATAAGATTTTTGCAAGCTTTTTGCAGGGTTTCGCCGGAGAAGAAGATGAGAGTTTGTAAAATGTTTTATGAGAGGGTAAGCTTTGTTTTTATAGGATGGTAAAACGGTAGAATTCGAAAGAGTAAAATATATGGCAATGGATTAAAGTTTGGAATTCGCACTCGAGTTTGAGCGGCGGGTTCAACTTTCCAAATAAAAACGTTCCATGTACGCCCAATGAAAATGGGACACGTAGGCCTTGTCAGAATATGACAGGACGTCGTGCGCGGCCCATTAATGCTAGGCGCGTGAGGTTGAGTTTAGCCATATGAGTTTCACTCGCAGTAACAGTAACCGTTATTACCACAGATAACAAAATGGCAGAACTTTTGTGTTTTACAGAAGCTCTGTGATTTTGAAAATCTTGAGTTTTAACCTTTTCTCATATATCTCATTGTTGTCATGACTCTGAAGGTTCTTCTTTGAACGAAAACGTTTGTAAAGACATTGGAGAGGATCAATAGGATTTTGTCAAGAAATTTTACTCACAGAGGTTTTGTAGCTCTGATGGAACTTGCAGAAGCTCTGCGAGAGCCAGCAGAAGCTCTATGAGAGAAAAAATCTTATAACTTGAATTTTATTAACTTTCTGATCATCCAATTTTTGATCTGTGTTAAGAGATGTTTTTCGCACATTTTTGAAGGTTGGTGTCCGAGAAAACTATTTTGATAAATGTTTTGTTCGAGAAGGTCATGGTGTGTGTTGTCGGTTTCCGAGATAACATTCCAAAAGATCGACAGAAGGTTAATTTGTGATCACATAGCATATTTCCTGCAGAAGCTCTGTTGAGTTCAGCAGAAGCTCTATGACCTTAAATTTCTCCTATTTCGAATTTTGTTAAACCTTTTGAACTTTTGATTTTTGAAATGTTATTCATAGTATATTTAGGACATATTTGACAATTCTTGTCCTAGAAAACTGTTTTCTAAAAACCTTTCGTGCGAGAGACATACCTTTTGGTTCTTCTGTTCTCGGCAGTTTTGTCTTTCTTCTGTCGATGGAGAATTATCGACATTCTTCTTTGGCTTTCCTTTGAAGGATTTACCTCTGTAGATCATTTCAGGGTCCCTTTTGCTCTCCCTTGATCTAATCGCTTCTGTAGATCAAGAATTTTCCTTTTTCTCCCCCTTGATCTATGCATGGTTCAAAGAATGGTAAGATTTGTATTGAACATAGATTATGTTTACCAGAGGTTCTGTAAGGATTATCAGAAGATCTGAGCGGACCCACAGAGGCTCTGTAAACAATTTATTTTATATATATATAAAAAAAATATAAACTGAAATAAATTTATCAACGCAATAACTTAGTAATAATAGATATTTATACTTATTTACAGAAGATAAAGCTATACTTACAGAGGATTTTCACACCATGTTAATCATTCCTAACTTACCCACCAAGAAGTTGAATCTTTTCTCGTCTAATGCTTTGGTGAATAAGTCAGCGAGTTGATATTCTGTGGGCACGAAATGCATTTCGATTGTACCGTATTCAACATGATGTTTCAAGAAATGATACCTTATATCGATATGCTTGGTTTTTTAGTGTTGCACAGGGTTGGAAGAGATAGCAATAGCACTTTTGGAATCACAGAAGATGGGTATTTTGAACAGAATGTGGCCGTAGTCTTTTGTTAGCTTTAATTAGCTCCTAATTAAATGAATGTTTTATAAAGATATTTTAATGTTTTAGATATTTTCTTATAGATATTTACTTAGATATTTTATATAGATATTTTAGATATTGTTTAGATTTTAGATATCTTAAATATCTAATGTGTAAATGGCCTTATATAAGAGGTGTCAATAGTCTTATTTCAAGAAGTGAGAGATATGGAAAGCACACAAAAACACACATAGACTAGTTTCTTATGAGAGTCGTTTCATGTTTAGTGTGGTGTTCTTCAACATTTCTCCTCTCCATATTTAATCATCAATGAATATGAGAAAAGTTTCTTTATGATTGTTCTTCATGTATATCTTATCTCTATATTTAAATATGGACTTTATATTTCTTCTATTGTTGCTCAAAAATGGGACCAACATCTTTTAGCTGAATCTTCATCCATAGAACCTGAGAACAACAGCTAGCGGCAACAACATATTCAGCTTCTGCAGTGGATGTGGAGACACAATTCTGCTTCTTGGAGGTCCAACTGACTAGTTTACCACCTAGGAATTGACAACTCCCAGAGGTACTCTTTCTGTCGAGCATGCATCCTCCATAGTCTGAATCTGTATAAGCTTTAAGACTAAAACCAGAGTTCTGTGGATACCAGAGACCAAGATTGTTGGTCCCCTTAAGGTATCTAAAGATTATTTTTACAGCATCATAATGTGATTTCTTTGGATTAGCTTGATAACGTGCACAAAGACATGTGGCATGCATAATGTCAGGTCTGCTTGCTGTTAAGTATAACAGAGATCCAATCACGCCTCTGTAGAGAGTACATTCTACAGAAATACCATTTGGATCTAAGAATAACTTATTTCCAGTGGCCATTTGGAGTCTTCATTGCAGAGGTATCAGAGAGATTATATTTTAAAAGTATGTCAGAGACATATTTGGCTTGATTTATAAAAATTCCCTCTGAAGATTGTTTGACTTGAAGTCCGAGGAAGAATGTTAATTCTCCCATCATACTCATTTCAAACTCACTATGCATGAGTTTTTCAAAAATTTTGCACTCTTCTGAATTTGTAGACCCAAAAATTATGTCATCTACGTATATTTGTACAAGCATTATCTCACTATTTTTGCATTTATAGAATAAGGTAGTATCTGTTGTACCTCTGTTGTAGCCATTGACTAGAAGGAAGGTAGAAAGTCGTTCGTACCATGCTCTTGGAGCCTGTTTCAGTCCGTATAGAGCCTTTTCAAGGTAGTATACATGCCTTGGAAACTTTGAGCTTTCAAAACCTGGTGGCTGATTTACGTAAACCTCTTCTTGGATTTCACCGTTTAGAAAAGCTGATTTTACGTCCATCTGATAGACTTTAAAACCTCTGTGGGCTGCGAAGGCTAAGAATATTCTTATTGCTTCGAGACGTGCGACAGGGGCAAAAGTCTCATCGTAGTCTATGCCTTCTTCTTGTCTATATCCTTTTGCTACTAATCTTGCATTGTTTCTGACGACCACTCCATCTTCATCCTTCTTGTTTCTGTAGACCCATTTAGTCCCAATGGCCTGTTTCCCTCTTGGCAGAGGTACTAAAGTCCATACTCTGTTACGCTCAAATTGCAGAAGTTCTTCTTGTATGGCGTCTACCCAGTTTGGGTCATCTAGGGCTTCAGAAATCTTCTTTGGTTCTATAACACTAATAAAATTTGTAAAGAAACAAAAATTAGCAGTGGCAGACCTTGTTTTTACTGAGTCAGAAGGTTCTCCAATTATTTGGCTTGGAGGATGGCTTTTTGTCCACTGAGTTGTGCGTGGAAGATGATCATCAATGTCATCAAAACTTTCTTCAGAGGCTTCTTGTGTTTCTTCTTGTGCAACCTCTGATGTTCTTCGTGCCTTGGTAGTTGATTCTACCGTTTGTGGAATGATTGGTACGAGTGGTGGTGGAGTTTGTTCCTCTGAGGATGTATAGTCTTGGTCCTCGATCTCCTCTGTAATTGGTTCTTCTGTGGTTTGTGCAGCTTCTATGGTCGTTTTTCTTGATGTTTCATATTCTGCACTTTCTTCTGCTTCGGCAATTGCATCTGTAGTATTTATAGAAGAAGATGAAGCATTATTTGGACCAGTTAGAGTCATACCTGTAGGATTTTGTCCGACAGAGAATGGTTCTTCAGAAACTCTGATGGTTCCGACAGAAGGATCAATGTCATTGTGGAACATCTCCAAAAATAGAAGATTCAAATCTTCTTTTGTTCTTGAGATGTCAGAGAATTTCCCTTTAATTCCGAGTTCTGAACTTATTTGCTCAGAAGTCATTTGGAATGAATCATCAAAAGAAACATTGATGCTTTCTACAATCTTGTGAGACTTTGTAAGGAATGTTCTGTAGGCTTTGGAAGTGGCAGAGTATCCAATGAATTTGCCTTCATCTGCTTTTACATCAAACTTTCCTCTTGAATCTCTGTCGTTTAAGACGAAGCATTTGCATCCGAATACATGGAAAAATTTGATGTTTGGCCGCCGTTTGTTAAGCAATTCGTAAGGCGTCTTAAGGTGTCTTTTCACAATGGTTGATTGATTTTGAGTATAACACGCAGTAGAAATTGCTTCTGCCCAAAAGTTCATTGATAATCCGCATGCTGACATCATAGTTCTTGCGGCTTCCACAAGTGTTCGATTCTTTCTTTCGACAACACCGTTCTGTTGTGGAGTGCGAGCTGCAGAGAAGTTCTGTGAAATTTCTTCTGTTGAAAGATAAGTTTCAATGACACAGTTTTTGAATTATGTGCCGTTGTCACTTCTTAACTTCTGTATTTTGCAGTCATAAAGAACTTGGATTCTTTTCATTAGATTTATCAATATAATTGGAACATCTGATTTCTTTCTGATAAATTCAACCCATGTGAAACGTGAATACTCATCAACTAAGACAAGTATATATTTCTTGCCACCTAGGCTCTGTATTGCAATGGGACCGCAGAGGTCGACATGAAGCATGTATAGAGGCCTGGTGCAAGACACATCTGTTTTGCCTTTGTGGGAAGCTCTTTTGAGTTTTCCCATCTCACAGGCAGAACATAAATGATCCTTATTGAATTTAACATTTGGCAAACCTTTAACTAGATCAAGTTTGACCAGTTTTTCCAATGTGTGAAAATTCAAGTGACAGAACTTGTTGTGCCATAACCAGGCTTCTTCACTTTTGCAGGCAACAAGGAAAACTTTGTCCTTGTTCTTTGAGTTGAATTTCATTAGATATAGATCACCTATTCTTTCAGCTCGCAGAAGTTCCATACTTGTTTCTTCACTTTGTAGAGAGCAGAAAGTTCTTTTGAACAACACATTGAATCCTGTATCACAAAGTTGACTTACACTGAGTAGGTTGTGCTTAAGGCCATCCACATATGCAACTTTGTATACAGAAACGTCTTCTTTCCTTATGACTCCATAGCCTTTTATGTGTCCTTTCTTGTTGTCTCCAAAAGTCACAGATCCACCATCTTGTGTTTCTTTGTACGTGGATAGTGCACTTCTGTCACCAGTCATGTGCCTTGAGCATCCGGAGTCTAGATACCAGATTGGCACATACTTCTTCTGCAGGACAATCACAGAGATTTAGGTACCCATATCCATATGGGTCCAATATTGTTAGAGTTTTTCAAGTTTGCCTTGGCATTCTTGAAATACATTTTGTTCTCTGCAGAAGAGTCAGATTGTTTCTTTGTGGGATTTGACTTTTGAATTGTCGTAGAGAGTAAACAAACTTGACTTGAAAAATGATTATTAAGTTTAGACATAAGATCAAAGCAATGACAGTATTGAATATGAGATGTAATTTGCTTGAACTTTTCATTGAACTTTTTAAACTCAGCCACAGAGGCATTACATTCTTTCTTTACATTAGATTTCCTATTACTAGAAGATCTATGAATACTCGAATGTTGTTTGCAAAAGCTCTGTTTAGGACCAGCCTTCTGTGGGTTGCTTCTGTGGTGAACTTCTTTCATCACTGTCACAGAAGAAAAAGATTTATTAACCTTGGGTTTTGAAAATCTAGAACTTATAGGATCAATAGAGGTCTTCTGTAACATTTTAAGCTCAACAGAGGTTTTGATATGTAGATTCAAATTTAGAAAATCTTGGCAGATTGGAATCTCTGTGAGTTTCTCTTTTGGAGAAATAGTTCTGTGAGGAACTTCAGAGGAGAATTTGACATCCTCTGTGTCACAGTGAATTATCCCTGATTTGAAATCAGTCTCTGAGTCGTCAGAGGATGAATCGTCCTCGTATACAGAGGTTGAGTCAATTCTTTAAATAGAGGTTGAATTTTCCGAACATGCATCATACAAGCTTTCTTCCTCTGTAGAATAGTTTTCATAGATTGCAGAGGTTTCTAATAAGATTTCTTCAGTGAGAGTTTTATCTATAGAAGATGTACAGAATTTTTCTAAAACGCTTGATTTCCATATTTCCAAAATTTCTTTTTCAATTAAATTTTTAAAGTTTTCTTCTGAAAAAATGGGTTTAAACTCAGGAGCTTCTGCTAATAACTTCTTTTCAACGTTTATCAAACAGACAAAAGCAACCTGTGTTTGGGTCTCTGGTTTACCAAACTTGAAGATACCAATCTGATCTTGTGTTTTCAGATATTTCTTTGGTTTGATACCTCTATTGACAGAGGTTGAAGATGATGAGTCTGTGTTTTCAAACCACACGTTAATCATCTTCTTATGTTTCTTCAAGTAAGGATCCACAGAGATTTTCGCCCGTTTGCTTACAGAGATTAGATTTGGAAAATATGGTTTGTTTTTTTTTCCAATCACAAATAACGAGGACAGAGGTTTGTTTCTTTTGCCTTCAACACCTAGGGTGATATCATCATACCCTATACCTCGTCTCCCTATTTGTGAGTTTATTTTTTCATAAACTTTCTGTGCATCTTTATAGTTTTTAAGCAAAACTTCTCTTCTGAGTAAATCTTGCCATAATACCTCTCTTTCTCTTTGAAAGTATTCTTTATGAGCTCTTATGTCAGTAGTTTCGCTCCTTGAAACTGAAAGTTCTTTTGTTTTATCTTTTAAAGTATTGGTTAATTCAGAAATTTGTTTTTTTAAAGGATCTAGAGTTTTGTTCCATTTCTTTTCTATTCTCTCTTTTTCCTCAAAAATCTTTGCTTTTTCTTGAGTGAGAACCCGTACTTCTCTCTCATTGAAAGTGAGTCTTTTCTGAATACTTTGATTTATCTCTTTCAGTTCAATTAATTCAATGTTAATTCTAAGTGTATTATCATCTACAGAGGTAATACAAGAGTTGGAATTTGAAGTAGATACCTCAGAGTCAGTGCAGGAGTCGACTTCTGCCATGCCACAGAAGAGGGCATTGGCGGTATGTTCATCGTCAGAAGTAGAGTCTGACTGGAAGTCTTCTGTGTTCTCCTCAGAATGTCCTTTTGCCATTAAGGATTTTTGAGCATAATATTCGGCTTTCTTTTTGTAGAAAGCAGAGTCCCTCTGTGGGCAATTTGATCTGCTTCTGCATTCATTCGCAAAATGGCCTGGTTTTCCGCAGTTAAAACACCCTTGAGGAGTGTTTCCTGTTCGATCATTGGACTTCTGTAGGTCTCCGCCTTTCTATGATCTACATTCATTTGCATAGTGACCAGGTTTGCCTCACTTGTAGCATTCTTGCTGCGTGTGGCTTACCGAGTCATCTGACCTCTGTCGGTCATTCCCTCTGTAATTTCTATCGCTTGACCTCTGTCGGCCACTTGATTCTTCTCCTATTCTGTCATCTCTTCTGTTGTCTCTTCTGTCATCCTGGTTGTCTCTATCATATCTTTCATTTCCGGAACCTCTTCTGTTTCCTCTGAACTCTTTTGTCAATAGAGCTAAAGATTTAGCTAGTGACGCAAGAGTTATTTTCTTTTCTGCTTGCTCTTCTTCTTCACTGTCAATTATCACCATCTTCTTCTTCACCTTCTTCTTCTCCTCTGTGGCTTTGTCATTTCTTGGTCTCTGTGCATCCTCTTTAGTTTTACTAACCAATGCATATGGTGCAATGGTTAGTGTTTTAGCCTATGCTATCTGAGGTTCTTGTGCGGCTAATGTTCCGTAAAGATCAGAGAGAGTCCAGGTGTCTAGATCCTGATTTGTCTGTAGGGACATAGACAGCTGGAGCCATTCTTCATTTAGACCTTTTAAAAACATGACATTGTTTTCTTCAGAAGTTCTGTCAATGCCTGATTTTCTGCACTTGTTGATTAGAGAGTTGAATCTGTCGTATGTTGTTTGCAGAGATTCTGTTGCAGAGGCTCTGAATGCATGATATTCATTGATGTACTGTGCTCTTCGGTTTTTTGTGTTTTAGCACCTCCTTCCAACTATCTTTCCAGTTCTTTCCACAGATCATGCGCTATTTCACATGAATCCAAGGATTGAAAGAGTTCGTTCGGTATGGCCATAATTAATGTCCTCTTGGTTTTCTGAGCAACTTCATCTTCTGCTTTATCTTCGGTTGACCACTCCCCTTTTGGCTTTGGTTTTTGATGTTCAGGGATTTCGGCAGATTCAGCAGTAGCAGGTACACGAGGTACTACTGTCATGGGAATAGGAGGAGGATTGTACAGATATTGTACTAGATTTCTTTCAGTGCCCTCGAAAAAATGGACCATTCTTATTTTCCACTGAGGATACTCATCTCGAAGGAGAGTAGGAGGTTTAGTGAGAGAACCAGTAGTAAAGAAATTATGTGTATTTGTCATTTTTGAAGATTTTAGAAAGAAAGTATGACTAAAGAGTTACTTCGATGAACTTGAAGATTTTCTGGGTTTAAGCAGTTTCCAGACACAATTTTAAATCTCAATAATATCTATCACGAATCTTGATAAGTGGATCACTTGATATTGAAAATCAAGGAAGGCTCTGATACCAATTGTTGGTTCCCGTTTTGCTTTAAACAAGATTATCAGATCTATTAGTTCAGGTTTAAGGTTTGATGCGGAAGCGTATTTAAAGAACTAACAGATAAGTTTGATAGATTTAGAACAAACTATAAATAAACAGTGAACAGAATATTATATCTCAAAGTTTACTGAATATATATCAAGAACAGGTTTATGAACCGTGAGTAAGAAAAAGCTTTAAAACAGATATGACTCTTAAGGTGAATAAGCCTTTGTGTTCTTGATGTTCGATTGAAGTGTTGTGTATTGTGTGTCTGTTAGGAAGAACTCAACATGAGTCTTCCTTATATACTACTCTAAAGGGGACCAAAAAGCATATGCTACTATTCAAAAGGTACGTATGAATAGTTGAGAGGATGTCGTGAACAGTTGCAAGGATGGCATGAACAGTCAGACGTGCTGTATTGCATTTAATGCAGCAGACGTCTAATATGTACTAAGCCCTACTGAGTCCAATCAGAGTTTGACACGTCGATGTTGGACAGGGCATGCTACCATGCAAGTTGATGTACGAGTCCTGTAACAGTAGCAAGATATTATAAATATCTTCAAGTCTCAATGAGGACCACAGAGGCTCTGTAATGAGTTACAGAGGTTCTGCGGTCTGGTCCTCTGTGGAGCAGTCTTCGCCGGATTCCGAGTCTTTGGTTGTTTACTTCTGCAGAGCTTCTGTCAAGGGTGGCAGAGGTTTTGTGGCTCGGTCCTCTGTGAGAAGTCTTCTTGGTTCCTTGTCTTCTGATGTTGTCCGCAGAGGCTCTGTTATTGGTAACAGAGGTTCTGCGGTCTTGGTCTTCTTTGTGCGTATGACAGAGCTTCTGTAGGAAGCCTCTGCTGCTTCTGTAGCTTCTTGACCTTGATTTCTCGGTAATGTCGGCAAAGCCTCTGTAATAGGCTTTCTTCACTTAGCCTATTTTTCACTACTTCTAAATACTTCTATGATTAGGAAGATTGAAGCTAACACCCGTGTCCCGGTATGGTTATTTCTTGGTTAATTATTGTTTCAATACTTTCTCGTAGCGAAATGTTAATTAACAGGGTTAACGAAATTGCCCAAAATGTTAAATCCTAAGTTACGTTAGAAAGTGGAAATACCTTTAAAATCTAGGGACTAGAGGTGTTATTTTGTACATGTGTGCATGGGATCGGCCCATATGGACCGACCCCCCCCCCTCCTCTTTCGTTCCACACAATAGCAAACCACAAAAATAAAACCTAATTTCCTTTCCTCCCCCTCGCTGCTACCGCCAAACCCCCTCCCCACCATGTTCTTTGTTGCTGCCGTGCGCCACCCTAAACCACCAGCGCCGCCGTGCTGCCGCTGTGTTCACCGCCGGCGAGAGAGAGAGAGCAGCAAGAGAGAGAGAGAGAGAGCAGCAGGGGAAGAAGAAGAACAGTCGGTGTGCAGTCGGTGATCAGATTTTGTACGGTTGCGGATGGGTTTCGTCGCAAGGTAAGCCCGTTGTTTCTTTTCGTTACCACCCTAAATACCACCACCACAGCCGCAGCCACGGCTGCCGGCGGTGGGGCCGCCACTGCACGCCGCTGTGATGGCGGCAGGGGGTGCGGGTGTGTGCGGGTGTGTTTTTGCGAGTGAGTCGGGAGTGGGTGACGTTGGGAGGCCTCGCCGGAGGGGTTACTGTAACCATCGTCGCCGCCGCCAACCACCACCGCCGCCGGAGGCGGCAGTGGGTGGTGTACGGTTGTTGTCCAGTTTAGTATAGCCCTATTCCAGTAAATTTTTTGGGCTTTCCGGGTCTGTTTGGATTAAGTCATGACTTAATGGATTAATAAGCAATAGTTGTCATTTCATGTGAAATATATAGTTTCTCCCACTGTTTTGTAAAAGCCATAACTTATTCTAGGAACATCGTATTGGGGTGAAATCAGTGCCAAAATCTCCCATTCTAAGTCTAGTAAGTTTCATAACGGAAAAATCAGTTCGGACCCTAGCTAGTGTCAAATTGTCGTTTTGTACTGACAGGTCCTGTTTTTCTCTGTTCTGCGAGGCGATTTTGTAAAATTCATATAGGAGGCTAGGAACATCGTTAGAACGTGTGCGATATGTCCCTGGAACCCTAAGACATGGGACTTTGTGATTATGGTTTTTGGTTTCTGGAATTATCAGTTTTAAGGGGGTAAAATAGGTCCCGAGTCAATGGGTCGAGTCAATGGCGTCAAGGCGTGATGTGATAGATGAAGATGGAGCAGTAACCTGGGATCGGAGAACTGAGATCAGGTATGCTTCGGTAGATGCGGTGGTGTCGGATTCCTGGAGCAGCTGGGCCAACAGCATCGTCATCAGGGTCTCCACCAAATAGATTGGTTGTTGTTGAATCGGTGGAGGTACAGAGGCGGTTTCGGGTTCGACGACGCGGTCTTTACCTTTGATAGCGCGCATCGCTTTGGCAAGTTCAACGGCTACATGTTGTTGCATCTGTTGCTCCATATCCTGGCGGACAGCCTTAAGGGTGCTGTCCAGAGACCCTGGTGACACGAAGTCGGGTAAATTAACCCCGGGATCACTTAGATTGCCTGTTGAGGCGTCTACCACAAGGGTAGAGCCACCTACGTTCATAGTTGGCGTGATGTTAGCTGTTGTCGTGCAATTGCTCCGCTGGGTCCACGGAGTCTTCTTCAATACCCCGTCCTAACAGATGAGACGATGTAGTAGATGTGGCAACCCAGATATCACGTGGCTGGGTTCGCTCAGGAGCCTCTTTATCTTTACGGCTCAATCTTTCTTGGTTTTCTTTTGACTTAACTCCCTCCTTCTCACATGTTCTATGTCCCGGGGAAGGTCCCTCCGGCGCTGGCTGGACCATGGGATTCCCTAACTCTCGTCTATATGCTATCACAGGTAGGGCTTCAACTGAAATGAAAGGATGGATATTATCCTGCTCCCCCTCAAAACATACATGGGGATTGACTTGCTCCCCCTCGGAGTGAGAGTGATATCAACACAAGAAAAAAAATATTTAGACTTTGTAAGAAAAACAGTGTGACTCTTCCCCTCGGATTGAGGTTGTTGATCCGCCATGGAATATCTGTAAAAAGACCCAAAGTTAGAAACTGAGGCGGATAAACAAGTTTCGGTGCGTACCTTTGCATTAAGTGGCTCAATCTGGGACAGATTGAGGATTGGCAGTGACATAACAGGTACCGGATAGATCAAAACAGGGGTGTCCGGACAAGGATTTGAACAAATAAGACTTTCCGGACAGACACAAGTAGTCGGACAAAGGGTGTCCGGATAAAACTATTGATCGTCAAAACTTTCCGGACGACACAAGTATCCGGACAAAAGGTGTTCCGGACAAGCATGGTTTCCGGATACAGTTGAGCATTCCGGAAAAACATGGTTTCTGGATACAGTTGAGCATTCCGGAAAAAAATTAGACTGTCCGGATACTCTGGGATTTTCACAAAAAAATGCTCTGTCCTTGTAGATTTTGCCAAAATAGGACTGTTTGGATTTAAAAATGAACCTTCTCTCGCTCCCCCTCAAACTGAGCATGGGGATGGCTTTGCTCCCCCTCGAATATTGCAAAAAAATTGTGCAGTGGAGAGTTCGACACACAAAAACGTTTAGACATTTAAAGAAAAACTTGTGTCGCTCCCCCTCAAATGGTGAGCATAAGATGACATGCTCCCCCTCAGAATGTGCTCGTAGAGTGAGATGCGCACGGGAGTATCCACACACACCAAAAAAAACTTTTCAGCATTTAAAAAAATGCGTGTGACACTCCCCCTCAATAGTAGAGTATACTTACCTAATGGCTGATCATGCTCCCCCCAAACACATGAGCCGCTTGTTAAAGCACAGGTATGGACAAACCTCACGTCTTCTCAATATGATTCCTTGTAGATCGTGAGCAGCTCCCTCCTTCCGGTCATGTGTGTGGAGCATCCAGAGTCTAAGTACCACACATGACCGTCCTGCAAAACAAGTTTAGCGGACCTTCGGTACCCAGATTTGCCTGGGTCCGGGAGGGTTAGGTTTGGCACCGTTTGAGGAAGCTTGCTTTGTCCCAGCTTTCCCTTTAGGTGTAGGATTGACACCGGTAGAGGGAACTGGTTTTGGCACTGGTTTTCTCTTCGGTGCAGAATTTACACCTTTAGGAGGAACAGATTTTGTAGCAGCTTTCCACCTGGGTGCTGGTTTAACCTCAGTAGGAGCAACCCATCTAGGAGCAGGTTTGGTCTCCCGCTGTGGTTTAACCGCTGATTGGTAACCCCGTTTTTTATAGTGTCTTTGCTGGTTATTACGGGGTTTGCGTTTGGGTGTTGAATTATACATGTGATATGACCCAAACCAATCATTGTTATGGATATCATCAAAGTCATTCCAACCACAACTAGAACAACACAAACGTTCGTGCGATAAATGAATCAATTGCTGAATGGAGTAAATTTTAATCAGAAAATTAATAACTCTTTTAATAAAATTATTCCTATGAGTCCAAGCACAATCGTTTTTGTTTATTCTAGAATTAAAAGCATCTGGGAAGGACTTTGATGCATCCTTCTTGACAGGTTCCTTCTTTAGCCACTTTGGGTTTTCTTGATTAGTGCGACCGGTTTTATCCGAAACAATAGGGACAGTGCGGTTAGTGACTTTATAAGGAACAGTATTTTTGGTAGGCAATGGTCCGGTCTCCTGCCTCGGCTGTGATTGCTTTCTAGAAACAGGTTTAGAAGTTGGTTTTGATTGAGAAATCTTGATCACAGCTGGGGCCTTTGTTTGAGAACTGCTACCCTTTAGAAAATTGACCGGATGATTGACTACTGGTGATAGAAAATCAGTGTGGCTCGGAAGAGGTTTGTCGAAAGGGAACGACTCAAACTCTCCATCAGAATTACCTTCGGAGTTCATATATTCTGAAAAATGGACATCCGGAATTACTGGACTTGGATCGGTCGAGGAAGGCGAGGAACACTTTGTGCTTGTGTGCTTTGGGGAATTTGGTGCGGAAGCGTTTGAAAAATCATAGTTTAAATTCCTTTGAACACATTCGTCTTGAGAGACGTTACTTTCTTGAGAAGAGATATTTCCAATGAAGGCTTTACATGATGATGTGTCAGATGAATTGAAGGAAAGATCAGGTGAAATCTGCTTTTGAGTTTGGAGAAAGTCAATCTGCTCTTGGAGTTAACCATTTCTCAGGTGCTCCTTCATCGTTTCTCTTGTCATTTCAGACAGTTTCGATGAGAGCGTATTGATTTTCCACAGAAAACTTTCCTTTTCTTCACTTGACACACCATTGGTTTTCTCAGATTTGAGTTTCTCAAGATCCTTAACTAGCTCTTTCTTCTCATTTTGAAAAACAGACCTTTCTTTCTCGAGTGGCTCCTCCAACTCGACTATCTTTGCTTCCAAGATGAGAGGGGGAAGATAGAGTTTAAACTCATCCGTCTCAGTCTTGATCTCGGTTGCTTGGTCCTCATCCTTTTTGGAGGAATCCTTGGGCGTAGCAACCTTGTAGCAGTCGAAGTAGTCATTCGAGAGGTATTTCTTTGGATTTTTCTTATAAGAATAATTTAAAGGCTCATAACAAAATGGAAGTTGTATTCCTCGTTTGTGTTTGCGTTTATATTCCTCGGTTTCCTCTTCCTTCTCAGGTTCAAGAGGCCCAGTCCATTGGATTGCATATTCCGGATACTTTTTGTCTAACCCAAAATAAGCAAAATCATACAAAGTTGGTGTAAACCATCTTCCCTTTTTTAAATAATGTGGGTTATCATATCCGATACCCCATTCTTTGTTGAAGTAAGTGAACTCCTTGGGTTTATTCATGTGTAAGGTCTGATCAGTTTGACCTCTTTTGTGGAGTTTTGTTTCAAGATCGGTGATTTTGTTAACAAACTCCTTGTGTTGAATTTGAAGAGCAGAGCATTGATAAACAATTTCTGCTTTCTCATTCAAGCACTGATCAAACTGTGACTGAAGTTCATATAATTTGGCCCTTAAGTCTTTAGGTGCTATTGAAAGATTTTTGCATTTTTCTTTTAAAATAGCATTTTCAGACTTGTATTTCTCAGTTATTTGCATTTGAACATCTAACTTTTCAGATAGTGATCTAATCTCAAGCAGTTGTTCATTAGAGGTGGCCTTAAAGGAATCTACCCGTTCAGCAAGAGGTGTCATTCGGTCAGAAAGTTCTAAATAGATAGGTTTACATACCTGACACATCTTTGTCTTGTCTTCTTCAGCAGGAGACATCTTCAGTTGCACTGGAGTGATCGTCAGACGATTGTTCGATTCAAAGTGGCACAGTATCACGAATCCGGAAAAAATAAGCTTACCGGGTGAAGAGCAAGTTACCGGGTCCGGATAACTTGAGTTGTCCGGATAACTTGAGTTGTCCGGATACAATGAAGTTTCCGGGTACAATGGATTGTCCGGATAAGATATGTCCGGAAACACTGGGTTTCCGGATACAAATGTTACCCGGATTGTATAAGGAAAAGTGACTTACCCGGAAAAATGAGGAGTCTAGATGGAATTGGAGGTACCCGGATGGAATACTTATCCGGGCGACTTACCCGGAAAAGTGACGAATCCTGATGGAAAAACACAAACGTCCGGACACCTTGAAGTTGTCCGGAAAAGTCGGCTGGTTTGTCCGGATAAGTCGGCTGGTTTGTCCGGATAAGTCGGCTGTTTTCTCAATTCGATCGAATTCTCAACTAGGGTTACTCAAAATTGTTCCTAAAAGATTAGAAACAATACCAAACACAAAACTAACACTAACCCAATCGATTTCTAAGCAAAAAGAACACGTTTTGATGGTAAAAATTCGATTTTTGTTGAAGAACACTACCAAAAACTTTGATCTTAAATTGCTAAATTGACCAATAAAACGAATGAATTAGGATGTGAAAATTTGCAGAAACACTTATAACGATAATGCTAACACAACCCAATAAGCAAAAACAACCAATTTCGACTGAATCAAATATTTGAAAATTCAAGAATGGTCAGACGAGAAAAAGTCAAACTAACCAGAAATCGATGAATGAAGCTTTGAATCGAATCCATCTGTCTGCTCTGATACCAATTGTAGAATCCAGATCCGTGCAACGATTATGTTTGTGAATAAGCAAATAAGAACAGTTGATATGATTCACAAAGGCTGCCCACTTAGCTATTGATTTAGAGAGAATTATAGTGTAAAGCAGAAAAGCTAAATGAGACAACTAGCTAATTTTCTAAGCTAATTGCACTTTAAATACGCTGGGCCCGTGGTAACAAGCCCATGGCCCGTTCACAATGGACTAAGATTAATCTATTACAAATTAACCCTTGAACTTTAAATCAACACATATTTTACCCTAACAGAAGACTTCAGCAATCGCTGAACTTTATCATTCGCTGATAAAGATCTGACTCAATTGTTACAATTGTCTTACCTCCCTTGCACGTCTCCGTACGAATTGTCAGAACGGACATCCCTTTTGTC
Organism: Saussurea involucrata; assembly: GCA_033807775.1. Lineage (NCBI taxonomy): Eukaryota > Viridiplantae > Streptophyta > Magnoliopsida > Asterales > Asteraceae > Saussurea > Saussurea involucrata. Next base: position 67,107,971 of record CM066325.1, read on the forward strand.
TGTAATCATACAAAAACTTTGATTCTACACTGTGCACCATGCGGCTACTAAGGTTGTCTACAAAGGTCAATGACATGCAACCACTCAGCTGCTGCCACGTGTAAAGCCATACTGCCATGCATTAAATGCATGCAGTATATAAGAAGAACCTTACTTCAGTTTTGAAGTGTGCTCGGACCATCTTCTTATTTCTCTCTTATTGTTAAGATATTATTCGTAATTTCTTTAACTCTTTCTAGTGCAAGAAACTTAGTGTTTCTCAAGACTTGTTAAGATTAGGTTTATCCTTAATCTTGTTCTGCAACAAGTTGTAAATTGTCTTGATTTATCAATAAACAATTTAGAAAAGCAAAAATGTGTGTTTGTATTCAACCCCCCCCCCCCCCCCCCCCCCCACACCTTCTACAAACTTGTATAGCCCTTCGGGACCAACAGAGGCCTTAAAAACCTCTGCTCGAGGATCAGAAGGAAGTCCTTCCGTCCTCAACCTAAAAACAGGGATAAAAGAAGGCGTCTCAGGAATGGAGACCCACTCTGGTGATAGATTCGCTCACCCAGAGGTTACACCAGGTCCACATGTCGCAAGGGATAAGTTCCAAAACCTTGTCACCTCTATGACCACTTCGTTGAAAGAGTTGTAAAGATCTTTCGACTCTCTTGCAGAATCCACCAACAGGGCGCTGAACGATCTAACCACCAAAGTTGAACACCTTTCAACTGAGGTGAAGAATGTCAGTACGTTGATGAAAAGTGCTGCAACGACCTCTGCAGCCACAACAGCCTCTTCCGCTACAACACCCTCTGCACCAGAAGCAACCACAATCTCTGCACTAGAAACCTCTGTCATCAACCTCTCCAAGGAGTTAAAGAAGGCACGAAAAGTCACCACACACCTTTCCACTCAAACCCCTACATCTACGGGCCTCACAGAAGAAGATCTCAAAAAGGACCTAGAACAAGTCCAAGAGCAGACCACCAAACAAACTCAAGCCATGAAGCCTTTTGACTACATGACCAGAGCTCAGATAACAGATCTTGGCCAGGGTATACTGAACGAGATGACAGAGTTCATCAAGGCCTTCACCACTGCCAATGCCAACTACGTCAAAGACTTTCAGGTCAGCGTGGGAAAGCTTAGATTCAACTCAGAGGCAGAAGTCGCTTATCTGCTGGGCATTTGTGACGAACTCAGCACGAAAATGCTCGCTGCAGGGGCAAGCCAGCCAAAGAAATTATCATCCACATGCCGAGCAGAAGGTACGTCGGGCATAGGACAAGATGACTCTGATGCTGATTCAGATGGGCCATCAGGTCATCCTGAGGGGGAAAAGAAGAAGACAGAGACGAACCTCAGAGGTCTGCCAGCACCACCACCACTTGTAGTCAAACCAACAACCCAAGTACCATCAGCCTCTGCAGACCAAAACCAGAAGAAGACCACAGAAGAAATACCCACCTCTGTGGAAACAACTCAACAGGCTGAAAAATTGCCCTCACCCATACCAAAACCCTCAGAGCAGATCCAGATCCTCTCTTCTTTAAACTCTGAAGAAGACCTTCCCTCTGTTAGAGCATTATTGTATTCAAGATTTACTGTAAAGTCAATGTACTGTATGAGTCTATACAGTATTGTGAATGCCTTTATACCTTGTATGTCATGGGTATAAATAGGCTTGTCTAGTTCATTTGTTATAAAAAAGCTTTAGTAATCTTTTAGAAACCTTTTGTAATCCTTTGAGCTCAATACATGGATGACATATTTGCTCTCTAGATTCTCTCTCACTACATTCATATCTTATTGCTAGAGATCTGGGTTTTCTCAATTGGTATCAGAGCAATTGCAGATCATGCGGGAAATATGATGGACAGTGAAAATGCCGATCTAAAGAGAAAACTGTCTAATTTTTCTTTTGAAGAAAAGAAAGTTTTTGAAGAAAAGAAAGAGACTGAGCTGAAATGTATAAAACTTTCAAAACAAGTTTCAGACTTTGAGAAAGTTTTATTTTTAGAAAAAGACAAGCTCGAAAAAGAAAGAGCTAAATTTGAAATTGAACGAAATTTTTTTGAGATCAAAAGTTCTGAACTTTCCGTGAAAATCTCTGAATTAGAAAATCTTTTGGAAAAGGAAAGAAAAGATTTCACGGAAAAGCAAAATCTCTTTGAAAAGGAAAGTAAAACCCTTAAAAAGAAAAATATGGAAATTTTCAAAGAGATTACTAATAAAAGAAAGTTTTTGGAAAAAGATTTTGAATCGGAACGCGAATATTTTGAAGATGTGATTCTTAATCTTACCAAAAGATTATCTGGTTTATCAGCTGATATTATGAAGGATCAGTTGATCAAATCTGATCTCCAACAGAAATTTGATCTAATTTCTAAAGAGAAAAATGTTTTAATAAACAAAGTCATAGAACTTGAAGACGTCATTTTTAAATTTGATGTCTCAAAGCAGGCCAGTCATAATTCTATCTTTCAGACTCCATTTGTTGATTCAAATGATTCTGAATGTTGTTTTAAAACTGCTTCAAGTTCAAGTTTTAAAAACATTCCTTCTAAACAATTTAATAGATCAACAGATTTCTCAAAAGGTCAGATTCGTTCTTCTAATCTTTTCTATAATCCTCTGTTTGATAAATCGGATGATATTCTTAAGGTGCCTAAAATTAATACTTCCAAATCTGAAGAAGTTCCAGTCTTCAAGAGGGTGAAGATGGAATGGAGAATCAAAGGCACAACAATTCCAAAGAAAGATGTGCCAAAATCATCTGTATCCACATCAAATGCCAAGAAGAACAATGCGCCAAAAGGTAAATCTTATGCTAAACCTAATCCTATTTATTCTGTAAATCATCTGATTAGGTTGGCACATAAGAAAATCTGTTGTTCTTACTGTGGATCAAATGATTTTGTGCATAAAGATTATACTTCTTATTGGTATGGTTCTTACAGTATTCCTTGTAAGAAATCTACATCTAACCCACTAGGACCCAAATGCCATTGGGTACCAAAATCTGCTTAATCTGTTTTGCAGGTTCTTCATGTGTTGTACTGAATTGTAGATACATACCACACACATGACTGAAAACAGAAGAGAAGCGGCGTATTTTTTGAAAAATATTTGTACCATTAAGGGGGAGACAAATATTAATGGTTTCTAAACATATCAGTTTAGGACCCGCACTTAAAGGAGAGTTTGGCTTTTGAACATATCAGTTCAAAACCCGTGCTTCAATGTTTTTGGCTTCTGAACAATTCAATTCAGGACCCGTGCTTCAAAGACTAAGATTTCTAAACAAATCAGTTTAGAACTTACACTTCTCAGGTGATATCCTTAACTGTTACATCTTTCTGTTTCAAGGAACGTGGTAAAAGGTAACATTGGATTATATTTTGTTTCTACCGCTTTGAAAATTTGAATCTTTATAAATTTAATTCAATGAGATAAAATTTTCAATTTTCATTCAATGAATTAAATGTGTGCTAAAAGATGATTTTACAAGAAACTTTGTACTATCTGAGTTAGATTTGCTTCAATTTTCACCTCTAAAATAAATCGAAAGGTTAGCAAAACATGAATGAAATTATGCTGAATGCTCAAAGTTATGTGAATCTGGATATATATAGAATATAATGCTCAAAAAGCCTATATGTCAGAATGATGGATGAAAATGAAAATATGGGCAAAGCACTATGTTTTAGAACCAAGTAATTGAGATATCATTCATATTTTGTGATGAAAATCTGAACTTATATAGAATATCATTTAGTTTGAAAGTTTGTACCTGTGGCCTTTCTGGTTTGGGAGAGTAAGTCCTAAGGGGTGCTCGACACCTAGTCCCTAAGATCAACTGGTCTGGGATCGGCTGACCCAAATCCTGCAATAGAAACAGATAGAAAGCCATGTTCTACTGGTACAAATGGGTTTAAGATATATCGATGTGGCCTTTCTGGTTTGGGAAATTAAGTTCTAAGGGGTGCTTGACACCTAGCACCTAAGGCCAACTGGTCTGGGATCTGCTGACCCAAATCCTGCTATAGAACCAGATAGAAAGTCATGTTTAACGGTGTATCTTATTCTTACTAAACTTTTTGATCAAAAGATGCCAATGAGCACAAAATCAAAAGATGCCAATGTGCACAAATCAAAAGATGCCAATGAGCACAAAAGAAAAGATGCCAAAGAGCACACATCTCTTGAAACTTGGGAAAATACAAAGTCGCGATAAACCCGTAAATTTGTGAAAATTCTGATTTTGGACAAATAGTGTGAGTAGAGCAAAGTATTCTTATATGTTTTAGAATTGCATATGCTTGATGCTAATCATATTTCGCATGTTAGCACACCAAATAGATTTAATAAAGGGGTTGAAACTGAACATTTTTTAACTTGATATACAATGATGACTTGTTCTTGAATCCAATCACATGCATTTGATTTCATTTGATTGAAAAATCTGTTAAATTTCATTAAGTTGAATTTCTTTTGTAAAGCTTTCAAATGATCAAATGTTAGTAGTTATAAAATGAAGTTCAATGAATTTTATTTTCCTTGTGTAAATTTTTTTAAAATTTGTATATTGTGCGTTATTGAAACATATGCATACTTTCAGGGGGAGAAAACAAATTGCTCCAGAATTCTTATTTTGAGGGGGAGCAAGGTTATTCTGTAAGGAGGAGATTGTTAGCAATACTCAAAGACACGACTGAAATTGAAAATGGTTTTCGATGATTATGATGCTCACCATCATCGAAAAAGGGGGAGAAAAGTTTAATTTCAATTTCATGTCAAAGAATTTTCAAATCAAAGATATTTCAAGTCAAAGATTCGTGAACAAAGACTGAAGATTGGGGAGAAGGATCATGTGAAGTCCAAATGTTGCTGAATTTGGTTATCTTAGTTCTGAGTGGTTATCGGAATGCGCTTACACCTAAAAGTTCAACAATGTGGATGGTTTCACATCTTTCTGATCCAAACTCTAATCGTTTCTGATTTATCTTGTTCCGAATTGATGGTTCTATATAAAGATATGAAATCCATGTTCAAGACTTGAAGACAATCTGTTGAAGATTGTATTGAAGAAGGTTGATAAAGTGTCTGTTGAAGATAAAGCTGCTTGAAGATAGGTTGATAAAGTGTCTGTTGAAGAAGATTGACTTTACAAAGAGCTGAAGACTGCTGTCAAATTTTTTAAATCTTGAATCCAAAGGGGGAGATTGTTAGAGAATTATTGTATTCAAGATTTACTGTAAAGTCAATGTACTGTATGAGTCTATACAGTATTGTGAATGCCTTTATACCTTGTATGTCATGGGTATAAATAGGCTTGTCTAGTTCATTTGTTATAAAAAAGCTTTAGTAATCTTTTAGAAACCTTTTGTAATCCTTTGAGCTCAATACATGGATGACATATTTGCTCTCTAGATTCTCTCTCACTACATTCATATCTTATTGCTAGAGATCTGGGTTTTCTCACCCTCCCCTATACCAAAACCAACAGAAGAAACCAAGCTGCCATCACCCACACCAATAACAACAGAAGAGCAACCCAAATCCAAACTCAGAACTAAAACCTTAACTCAAAAACAACGAAAGTATCTGAGTAAAACCGCAGAAGCATCCCCAACCAAACCCCAAACCAAAACAACAGAAGGTACTCCAACCCAACCACCATCTAAACCAACATAGGCAATCCCTACAAAACCAACAACATAGGCACCCCCAACAAAGACCTCAGAAGCTCAACTGACAAAACAAACAGAGGCAACCCAACTCAAACCCTCAGAAGAATCTCAGCCTACGACAAAGGACAAGGGAAAGTCCATCCTTACAAAGGAATCGAAACACAAGAAACCAAAGCATCAACCTTCTGAAAAACTACAGAAGAGTGCATTTGATGCCTTTGTCACTCCAAAACCAGAAGAAGAAGATTGGGCCTTCGGAATTCCTCCTCTATCAACAAAGCCTGTTCTAGACCCCAAGGCGAAGCCAACAGAAGACAGAGTGGCCAAAATGATCAGTGACTTGGAAGCTCTGCGAAAACCCATGCCACCACCCTCTGTACCTCAACGACAAATTGAAGAGGTGGTGTACAAATACCTCTACAACATAGCCGTCAATGATACTCTGTCAGCTATTCTGAAACGTGACATGCTCCAGCAGATAAGGGAAGACTTCTATAAGGACAAAGCCAAACCCATCAGAGAAGTCTTCTCAACTTCAAAGATCACACAAATCATCTACTGCAATCTCTCACATACAAAAGGCGGTAAATTCCACTACAACCTTTACCATGTCAAAAGGGCGGACAGATCTGAGAACAAATTCTCTGATGCAGATTTGAGAAACCTCAGCCCGGATGATCTACCTGACCTTCTGAGCTGGGAAAGGAAAAACTACGGTCGCAGGCTTGAGGTCCAGAGGGCATACGACGAAATCAAAACATCCATGCGGGAGAAGCTTATGCTCTACAGCATGACTGACTTCCAAGTAGGTCTTGACCTTGGAGTGAAGAAACTAAGTCTCCCACCTGCAGAAGACCAATGCCCCTCCTCTGCTGACCTTAAGCCGAATACCATCATCAGCAACCCGAAGGTAGCGTATGTCTTCCTTGATCCACAAGGAAAAATGAGAATATTCTTGGCAGTTGATTGCCAGAAGTATGCTACTAAGACTCTGCTCGAGTTTAGGTCCAATCTATTGGAACACAACGAATCAGAGTTCATGGACCTGACCTTTGCAAACAGACTAATTGATGGCATTGATGAAGTCATCAACTTCAGGAACCTCTGCAACAACATGTTCCGCGAACTCAGAGATGGAGGACTCACCAAGTCAATCAATGACTTCCCGAATGCCAGAGTCTGACATCTGCAACTATCCTACTTTTGCTTTACTTTTCATATTCTACACTCTAATATAATACAATTTAAATGCCTCTGGCATCTTAGTGAATGAAAAGTAAATTTATTACAGAGGTCAAATGATCCACCTCTTGTTCTTAGCTTAGAAAACAAGCAACTTTCAAATTTTTTATTTTTCAATACTTAGGGGGAGATTGTTAGCTCCAACTTCTCTGTCTAAGAAGTATTGAAAAATAGGCTAAGTAAAGATCATCTACAGAGCCTTTGCCGAGACACCAAGAGCAACCTACATCAGAAGACTTTCAGAGGACAAGGCCACAGAGCCTCTGTCACCCTTGATAGAGCCTCGGTGGTATGAAGACTTGGAAGCTTGAAGATACTTGAAGATAAAGACAAAGACAATCGTGCCTCTCACGTGCCTCTGTTCTGTGAAGATTTGGAATATCATTCGTACAAGGCGTGCCATGCACTCTCCACGTGTCATCCTCTGATGGGTTACAGCCTTTACAGTAGGCGGCACACTACATTAACGTTGTACCAGGATCTGTCCCATGATAGTGTCTTTTGTACCTTAGTACTTCCTGTCTCCAACTTGTCCCCGGTAAAGTAGTATAAATAGAAGGTCTATTCCAGACCTTTAAGGGTAACTTTCACACTACACACACACACCAGATTAGAGCTTATCCTGATGTATTACACACACTTACGGTGTTCTTGGTGTTCTTGAATGAATCAAAATAGAAGTGAATCATTGAGCTAAACTCTCGTCTTGTTATTGTTTTACTTGCTTGATTCTGTGTGCGTTTTCTACCAAATAGTTCTCTTTAGTTTTATTAAAACGCTTCCGCATATAAATCTGTTTGATCTATCGAGATTAATATCATTGTTGAGTCTTATTGAGGGATCAACAAGATCAATATTGGAGTTTAATAAAGGGATGAAAACTGTTAGATAAATCAATGTCTGGATGTCTGGAAGAAATAGCCCGGTGTCCGGGAATCGCCCAAACCCGAACGGGGTCTTGATCGGGATTTCAGGAATACCCGGAAATGACTCGACCGGCAACTAGTGGAAATCCTGTTAGGGTCCTTCGGGAAACAAGGAGAATCTGGGTAAGAGCTTGATCGGTATTTTAGGATAACCCGGAAATGACTCGATCGGAAACTAGTGGAAACCCGGCGAGGGTCCTTCGAGAAACAAGGAAAATTAGGGTAAGAGTTTGATCGGGAACTCGGGTAAACCCGAATGGGAGTATCCGGGAAAAAGGAAGAACCCGGACAGGTCAAACCCGGGAATATGTATCCGGGCTCTGTTGTGTTTCTTCGTGCTGAGTGTTGACCTCCTCGAGTTGGGTCTTAGAAAGTTCCTTAAGGGAAGTGAGAGACGACCATTAGAGGAAATTGAGTGACTTCTCACTCTTGTTTGGTTGGTTGATTTGTAGGGACTCGGTTTGATCGAAAACATGGTTCAATATGTGTATCGGATTTCCAACATTTAGGTGAGTTCCCTTAAGATCTTTTTACATGGGAAATGATTTACGAAAGTTTTCAATATCGAGATGATGATATATACGATTTGAAAAGAGGCATGTTATTATATACTGTGAAAGCGTTTTCCTACTTACACATTGTTTACATCTTCTTCATGAATTAATGCTTGTATGTAGAGTCGGGTTGCACAGTGGGATTTACGTACCTCAGATTGTTGAGAATCCTTGGCAGGTTGGTTGTTCCGTGTGTCTTGGATCTGTTTCTCGCTCACACGGATGTGGCATCTACTAGGGGTCGTGGGGATCTACTCGTGGCCCCAAGTGTGGACATCACGAGTAGGTGATGGGAGTTTGTGACCCGTGTGCAAATACCCTTATGTGATGTTGGTTCCTTTAAACTGTTATTTTATACTCTAATGTGATAGTTTACATGCTTTAAAGTTGAGAATCGCTTAAACTGTTTTTTAGAGTGAATTCACTAGACCTCGTGCTCTAACCCTTGCTTTCCAAAACTAAAACCATTTTCAAATAAGAGTGTTAGTGGATTTTCTTCCAAAGGGAAGGAGAAGGTCTAGAGGCATTGAGGCGAAGACTGCAGGAATAGAGCACTGTAGCTCCTAATTTAGCATTTATGTTTAGCTAGATTCTTGGTTGTGGATGTGTGTATCCGCTGGCTAATTTAGAAACTCTGGGCTTAATTTGAGGTGTATTGGGACCCCTTTTGGGATTTATTGTTATGAATGTCAAGTTATGTTTTTGGGTTGTTACAATGTTTGAGTGTTGTAATAGACAACTTTATATGACTTGATTAGTTTTACAATATGCCTATTTATAGAACAAATAGTTTGAAATTACTTTTTTATTGTTCAAATATTTTGATTTCCTACTATGATTTAACTAAAAAACTTTTAGGGATAAATTTAAGATCTTAAGATGTATATATAGAACAATAAATTCATCATATAAAGCTTCTACAAGTATTCATACCTAGTAACCTTCTTCGACTCCATGTGCAACATGCAGTTCTTGACTACCATGTGTTGGTTGTCTTTGTCGATCTTCTCCATCAGCACTTGCATCTTCGTCATCTGGGAGTTAGTCTCGAACAGGTTCAGTATTGGGATGCAATTGATCCTTTTAATGTAATGCTCAAGGCTTGGGGTGCCTGGTGCCACCCCTAGTCCCCCAGTTGGCATAGGGGTTTCAGTGGTATTTCTGTCATGGTAGCACTTAAGAATCAAGGAAATTCTTCAGCGGTCCAATCATGGTTCCATAGATGGTGCAAACTTATTTTGACCAAAATTTTCATATACAGGCGACTCTCGATTTGTGTTCCATCAATTAGACGATTAAGTGTACAATGCAACGGGTAAATGATGGGTAACAATCATACGTAAAGAAGCAAATGTAAAAGTACGGAAAAGTAAAAAACATGCTATATTGATGCAGAAACCCCAATTATCGAGTAAAACCATGTGTGAGATCACTGATTCACCACCGAAAAGCATTTCACGCTCAAATGTGTCATACAAAATGGTAACTCGACTACAACAAGTTGGTATCATTATCACTTATAGCTTGAATTTTCCCTTTTATCTCAGTCTTTCGTTAATTTTTTCACCGAACTCATTTTTTGCAAAATATTCGTTTAAACAAGATTAATCAAAAACTAATATACTAGTATAGTTATACAGATGAATTAACATGAATTATTTTTGATTCGCCGAAAATTATTTTAGCTTATTTTCTTAACATACTATAATAAAATTAGATTCAATAGACGATTAAACATTTTAATCATTTTAATAGCATAATTTATAGGACTTAAGTTTATATAAACAAATTATAAAATACGATATCTAAAACTGTTATAATAGGATTATATGATGTTTGTAGACGTTTTATCGAGTTTAAGACGTTTTTTGAAATAAAATGTTGTATTAGCTATTTTATAGAACACTACTTAAAAAAAGTCATAAAAATATGGGTTTATTTAACATTTCTCAAACATGTCATGTAAAATAACTAATATGACACTTAATTTATTTTTAAAAAACATAATAATTGTTAAAACGCTAAAAAACTTCCTAAAATAAGTGGATTTATAAGACAATATTTCTCAAAAGTGTCATACACAATAGCTAACACGGCACTTTATTTTCAAGATGTTCTAAAAACACTTTTAAAACCAAAAAAACATCATATAAAGCTATTGTAAAACTTTTAAATACGATATTTTTTAATTTAATTCTATAAACATTAAATCTTTACAATATATTATTAAGACTGTTAAACATTTTAAAAGTCATATAAATCTAATTTTAATTTATTGTACTAACATTTCATCATCTCGCTCATCGGTTGAAAATGAAGATACTTTATAATGATATCATCTTTTTAACCCATCGACTCCATGTGTCTTAATACCTACGGATATATATATATATATAGCGCCAGGTTCATTTGAGAAGTCTAAATATTTTGAGAAATGGAGAAGTAAAAAAACACGGGAGTGTTCATATATGAATGTTCATATATGACTGTTATATATGAACGTTCATATATGACTGTTATATGAACGTTTATATATGAACGTTCATATATGACTGTTATATGAACGTTTATATATGAACGTTGGAGTGTTCATATATGAATGTTCATATATGACTGTTTATATATGAACGTTCATATATGACTGTTATATGAACGTTCATATATTACCGTTCATATATAAACAGTCATATATGAACGTTCATATATGAACACTTCTGTGTTTTTTTACTTCTCTATTTCTCAAAATATTTAGACTTCTCAATTGAACCCTTCCCTATATATATATATTTTTACGAGTCCTTTTCATTTCACTAGGTGAAAAAAAAATTGTTTTTCACAAGGTGAACACGAACATATGTGTAACACTATCTTAAATCTTAGGTTTTGATAAAAAAAAATCCTGTAAACAAATATTTTTATATTGGTCCTCACGGGTTTGTAACATATTTGTTGTTCTCATTTGATTATCGTCTTATATATATCTATACTACATATATATGCATTCAACCAAATGTCTTAAATACACATTTTAATGCATACAGTACAAGGATTTAAAGCACAAATCTTGAAAAACTCTTAAGTGCAAACTATGAAGCATGAGGTACAAGTCTTTTATGCAATGATTTTAAACGGGCCAAGGTCGTGAGAACGTTGGGTAGCCCATGTTTCCTGACATCTCCTTACTCCACCATACCCATTTAGAAGACTTCTTATCCCACCATACCCATTCAGAAGATTTCACCTGCTTCCTTCAACCACACCGATCTTCCATAATTTTGTCTCTCCACACACACAAATGCCACCATACCCATTCAGAAGATTTCACCTGCTTCCTTCAACCACACCGATCTTCCATAATTTTGTCTCTCCACACACACAAATGCCACCATACAGAGTATGCTTCACGATTGCAACCATATCCAAGTACAACCTCAACCAGACTTCTCTTCTTCACCATACCTTCAGTACTTTTCTTTGCATATAAATCAAATGGTTCAGAGAAATTTCAAAAAATCGCAAGAAGCTTCAACAAATCACTTCTCCTTCTCTTCGATTTGATTTTAGGTAAAAACCCTTACTAGGCTTTTAATTTTGTTGTAACGATTTTGATTTTGTTTTTTTATTTGGGTTTCGGTTTACAATTTTGTCTCTGCTTCACGACCTGGTAAACCTACACAGCTTGCGACGAATTTGATTTTGATTTTCTTTTTGGCTTTGTTAAGAGGATCGCCCTGGACGATTTTTGAGTTGGATTGTGGCTGTTGTTGATTGTTTACTGAATCAGGTAACCCTACGATGTAATCTATTTTGTAAATTGTTGTTATTATATTCTGCAGTTCACCACTAATTTGTGCTTCTGTGATCACTAAAAAGTTTTGCATTCTTCCTCCTTTACCCTTTTAAGTTCTTGCTTTAAGAAAACCAAAATTAAGATCATTTGTCAACATATAGTGGTTGAAATTAGGATTAGTTCAATAAAATAAAAACCCCTTTGGTGTTTACCTTTAGGGTTTGCCATTTATTGCTTCTGCTTATTGGGTATGGATTTGTTCCTTTTGCCTTGTTTTTGGCATAAGTTAAGCAAATTAAGCTTTTTAATTTTGAGTTGAGGTTTGACATAAATCATAGGCATCCTCTGATTTGCTTGCTGTAGTGTCTTGCTACGCCATAAGATGTTTTTGGCACTTATTAAAGAACCAAATTGAGATAAAGCTCATCTTTATTAGTAGTTGAAAAGAAGGAAGTGTTTAAGTGAAATAACATTGGGATGATCAAGAAGACGCATTATTTGCAATTCACAATTCTTGTACCATTTATCTTGCAATAATTTTTTAATTGCAACGGCTTCTCCAGTTTCTAAGCACTCTAACTGCATAGGTCAAAATTTAATACATGCAGGTTACAGTCTCTTAGATCTTTGGATACCAATCTTGATAATTCAGAGTTGTTGCGTAAGAGTATTACCTGAAACACAATTCCAAAAGAACCTTGGCCAACAACACGCTCTGCCATATACATTATTGTCTGAAACAACAATAAACAAGAAAAAAAAAAGAATCAAATATCACAAAGTATTTCACCATAAGCAATCTCAAAACAAATAAGAGCTAATATAGAACCCATTGTTATAACAAAAATGACTCAGTAAGGACCAATTAGAACTATTTGTTCCATACCGTAACAAAGTGATTAACATTTACCTGTTGGTTGACCATTTCTACCTCCAATAGTAGTAACAATAATATGACCACTTTTAGTGCCATTTCCATCCACCATAGTGGCCTCCATTTCCTACAAGAGGCTAGCTTTATGTGAAAATGGTAGTAGATATGCACTCTACAGACATAAGACAAAATATAGAAAAGGATTATGATGAACACACCAGGGACAACCTTTTCCACCTTTTCATCTCTGATTTTCATTTCATTGATATTCTCAAGAATCACCATCAACTTTTTCAATTGTCGATGGACCCATACCAATAGAAGCCATATTATGGTAGACCATATTATGTTTATATGCTCTTGGGAATAATCTATTTTTGCTAATAAATTAACCATGTCACCATTTGGGACTTTTTGTGTTCTGTTTTGAACCCACGAAACAGTAGTAAGGTGCAGCCTTGGTTCATGGACTGTGCAGGCTTGAAATCGGCAGCTAAAGGGGTTATTTTGTGGGTAAAAAACTGCTGCTAATGGGGGCTGTTTTGTGGGTAAAAACATCAGCTAAAGGGGGTTGTTTTGTGGGTAAATACAACAGCTAAAAGGGGCTGTTTTGTGGCTTAAAAAAATCAGCAGCAATAGGATGTTTTGATGCCGTTTCGAGACTGTTTTGGGCCATGTTTAGATGGAAACTACATGTTTGGATGCAATTGTAAAGAGGATACATTTGCAGGCTCTGTACTTTTCAATTGTAAAGAGGATACATTGTGAAGGATTGTCAAGCTTCTACAAAGGAATGAGCACCAAAATAGTATAGAGTATGTTTGCAGGCTCTGTACTTTTCATGATTAAGGAGAAAGTTGTTAACTTCTTCAATATTATTGTTAACTATCAAACCCAATCCCTGCTAAATAAAAATGTTGATTTTTTCCCCTGGTATACATACATATTATATACATATACACGTGTGCTTTGTATTAATTTTCCGTTGTCTATTTATAATTGAATCTTGTTGTGCCGGGTAAGAATCGTGATCTTCTCATCGTATTTGGTGAGCCTATCATATGAAAATCACAACACTCTTTTACCGGTTAAAATTCTCGGCCTTTGTCATGCTTTTCATGAGGTACAGTCCAATCTTTGCCACTGTAAGGTAGTTGAATAGTTAAACATTTTGGCATTTTGTATATAAAATAATGTAATAAACCCGGAGTTAGGGAATGTCCGATTGTGGCTTAATGGTAAGACTCTCCCTTGATCCTATTCATCGCTCTTACCGAGTAGGATTCATGACCCTTGCCAACTTCATCCGGTAAAGTAAATGACCCGGGTAAGCGTTTAGTAAACGAACCCTAGGTGTAATTCATATCATCATTAAAATCTCCTATAACAAAACTACTAAAGCTTTAAAATCGTTTATATTTACGGCTCCCGCCGCATTGCGCGGGTACACTGCTAGTATATATATATATATATATATATATATATATATAGAGAGAGAGAGAGAGAGAGAGAGAGAGGGAGGGAGGTTCAGGGGAAAACCTCAAATAAATGGAAAACTAAAAAACACTTTATCAACAATTAGATTAGATAATCTGATGGATGTGATTAGATGGACGGTTACAAAAACCTCACCCCCCTATTTTTTATTCGGAAAAAAACAAAAAACAAAAAATAATCAAAATTCGAACGAAATAAATTACACCAAATAAACGATCATATTTTTCTCATTAATTTGACGTCCATATTGATATACTTTTTCCTTTGTATTTTCGTGGTTGTCCGGTTTTCCAGTTATTTAGGGTCTTCCCCTGAACCTGACCCTATATATATATATATGGATATAACTTTATATTTTGAGTAAATTACGTTTTTCATCCCTGTGGTTTGTGGTTTAGAAATTTCGGTTTTCGTCCCTATGGTTTGCAATTCATTTCTATTTTCGTCCCTGAGGCCAAAACACTACATTTAAGTATGAAGAACTCGATAGAAATGAATTATAAACTATAGGGATGAAGATAGCAATAAAATTTAAATCATAAGCACAAAAAAGTGTTGGTCCCGAAGGGTTATACAAGTTTGTAGGGTGGGGGGGGGGGGGTTTGAATACAAATACAAGATTTTTATCTTTAAAATTGTTTATTGATATAATCAAACAATTTACAGTTTGTTGCGGAATAAGATTATGTATAAAACCTAACCTAAACAAATTAAGAAAATCACACAGATTTCTTGCACTAGAAAAGATAGATAGAAGTTAAGAAAACTAAGAGTAATTTTTTTTAAGGCACTAAGGGATCAGGGATAGAAGAGCAAGCCCATCAGAGTGAAGGCTACTCTTCTGTTTATACTGCATGCATTAAATGCATGTTTGTACGATCCTGGACAAGGGATGTCCTTCTGAGAAATCGTACAAAAGTGTGCAAGGGGATAAGACAAAAGTTGCTTATAGAACAGGCTTCATGGTCAGCGGTCGCTTAGTTGATCTTTATCAGGGAATGATAAAGTTCAGCTTTCGCTGAAGTCTTCTACTTGAAACTTCGTGTGAAATGGACAAGTCTTGGCTTAGATGATATCCGCATCAGGTCACTAGTAGACTTAGTCACTCGTTCGTCATCTTGGTCTTCGATTTCAGCTTTGAACACTGTTCTCGTGAATCTTGTCTTCAGGGATCATAAGCAAACAATCACATGATGAGTATTCAGCGATCATTAGCAAGACTGAACATGCTCAAGTCTCACTAATGTACATTCATCGCTGAAGTAAATTAAAGAACATATGTTTTCCATCAACGATACTAAACAGATTTAGTATATTTTTCATAGATGGCAAAACATTAATACATATTGTTTACTTACAGTTTTCACTAAGTGATTCTAAGGGTCATCATCAAATCACTAAAGGGCTTGGATCAACAATCTCCCCCTATTTGGTGATAACAAAGCAATAAAGGAAAATAGTTAAGTTAAAAACATAAGGATAAAAAAGACTCATAAATACGTGTCCCTGTTGGTCCCGAAGGGCTATACAAGTTTGTAGAAGGGGGGGGGGGGGGGGTTGAATACAAACACACATATTTTACTTTTCTAAATTGTTTATTGATAAATCATTAACAATTTACAGCTTGTTGTGGAAACAAGATTAAGGATAAATCCTAGATCTAAACAAGTTGGAACACTAAGTTTCTTGCACAAAGAAAGAGAAGGAAATTACTAATAATAACCTATCTCAAGATAAGAAGGATGAACTTGTCCAGAGTTAGCAAGTTACTTCAAAATAAAGCGAGTTCATCTTCTTATATACTGCATGCATTTAATGCATGGCAGTATACACTTTACACGTGGCAGCAGCTGATTGGTTGCATGTCATTGACCTTTGTTGACAACCTTAATAGCCGCATGTTGGAACAGTGTAGTATCAGAGAGGTTGTACGATTTCAGACAATTAGGAGGTTCTTTTCTGACATATCGTACGGAGTCGTGCAAGGGTGGTTAAGACAAAATTACTTTGTACGGAGGACTTCATGATCAGCTTTTCGTTGATTCAGCGATCTATCATTCTTCATCAGCGAATGATAGAGTCCAGCGATAGCTGAAGTCTTGTACTTGATACTTCACGTTGATTGGACAAATCTGAGTCTTCGCTGATACGCATCAGTTCATTAGGAGACTTGTCGCTGGTTCTTGAGCTTGATCTTCGATTTCAGCGTAGAACCTATGTTGACATGAAACTTGTCTTCAGAGATCATAAGTAAACAACTAACTTATCAGCGATCACCATAAGTACTGAACAAACTCAGAGTATTATGGTGAACAGTTTGCTGAATGTTTAATCTAAACAACAAGAGTTCCTATCAGCGGTACTGTAAGATCCTAGTACTTATCAGCGATAGTTAAACTCTAATACATATTGTTTACTTACAGTTTTCACTAAGTATATAAGAGAGGGTCATTATCATATCACTGAGGGTTTGGATCAACAATCTCCCCCTATTTGATTATGACATAGCAACAGAGAAAATTGCTATATAATGAAAACATAAGGATAAAAAGAACTCATAAAATATTTGTCCCTTTTTACTGTTTTCTGGGATATTTTCTGTACTGATGGAGTAAAGTACGTTCGCTGAAATTTTTCTTTAAACTTTGTAAAGATTACAGAGGGAAGTGGAAAAATTACAAGTACAGCGAATAAAATTACAAGTACAAAAGATGTAGACAGATAAGGATAGAAAGAATTACAAGGCGATCCTATCCGTCAAAAGGTTCTTCCTTAATGAGTTGTTCATCAAGGGTCATTGATGTGGCAATCATCCAATCAGGGACATCTGCTCCTTGAATCTTTTTCTTCAGAGCTTCTTCAAAAATCAAGGGCTTCGGGTGTCTAGCTTTGATGTCGTGTCTGACTTCACACCAGTATAAGAGATCTCTGAGTTGTTCGATGGGAGCGATGTGGAGCTCAGAGATACGTTGAAAGTGATGGTTTCCATCGTAGTCTAGAAAGAATATACCATATGGATCACTTACAACTGTGCCAGGAATGAAAGTTTCTCCAGGTGGTATGGAGGTGTCAAGCGCTGAGAGATCAGCATCAGGGCCAAGAACTTCAGCACGAGAGAAACCAATACCTGTTTCATTCCGTATAGGAGGACCTGAATCAAAGACTTTCTTTTTCTTAGCAGAGACTTTTCTTTGTCGAGGAGGAAGAGGAGGAATATCCACAGCAGAAGAAAGCAGGTCGATCTGTTTGTTTAAGATCTTCTCGACATGGCTTTTGAACTTTGAGCGCGATCCCTGAATGGCTAATTTCGTTTCTAACCATTCAGAGAGACCAAACTTTTCTAACGTAGCAACATAGAAAGTTTGCTTGGTTTTGTCTTCTTTGTAGACATCCACTTCAACAACAGGAACGTCGGCGTACAGTCTTCCTCTGATGTTTACTTTGATGATTTTGGATGGTCTTGATCGATAGGTCAGCATTTGTTTAGCCCATTCCAAAGTCGTATCAGAGACCTTAGTCTTTTCTCTAACGATCTCTTGAGCATCATCCCATAGCTGACGTTGAACATCAATGGGAACTCTTTTCAGCTTGGGGTCTTTTATTGATCGTTGAGTAAGCTTGATGGCGTATTCTCTGTCTTTTTCTTCAACTTCCTTTCTTTCAGCGATTAGGCGTTCAGCTCTGAGGTGTTCCTTGTATTCCTTTTAGGAAATTCTGAACTTTGGAGGAACGGTAGGAAGTTGATCACGCTTTAGAATGATTCGTTGATCTTCGAGTCTCTTGATCATTGCATCTCTCTTTTCTTGATCCTCTTCACTTAGCTTTTGAGGAGCCAAGGAAGGTCTATTTTTGTGAGAGAGAGTCTGTTCTTCAGGTTCATCAGTCTCAGAGATCAAATCCAAGACTGGGATTATGTCTTCAGCGTTGAGAGTTGGGATTATTGTTGAAGTCGCAGCTGTAGGAACTTCAGCGATCGTCAGATTTTCCGATTTTAAGCAAGATGCTGAAGGCTGACAAACCGGCTTTTTAAGCAAGATCGTCAGATTTTCATCTTCAGCGACACCTTTTCCTTTGCCTTTGTCAGCTTCAGATGCTGATGGCTTTGTCTTTGTCTTCTCCCCTGAAGGTTCATTTATCAGAATCCCTTTAAGAGCTTTAGTTCTCTGAGCAGGCTTGACGATAAAAGAATCATCATCATCGTCATCTTCGTCATCATCATTCTTTGGAGTAGAGGATGGTTCAGCATCAGACAAGTCGATGGCTTCTTCATCTTCAGCTTCAGACTCAGTTTCTTCAGCTTCTTCTTCGAGTTGCTCCCCCTCAGATACAGAGGCGAGCTTCTCGGTTCCCTCAGGGTGCTCATCTCCCTGAGGTCCAGCGGCTGCTTCAGCTTCAATTGTCTTCTCACCCTCTTCAGTGAAGGTGAGGTCTTCGGTCTTCTCTCCCCTTGATAGATTCATCATGGGAAAGGTCTTCAGCGCTCTTGGAAGGGTCTTCAGCGCTCTTCTCCCCCTCCTTTTCATGATGACTGGGGGAGGAATGAGATGATTCAGCAGCTATGGTTTTCTCCCTGTCTTCTTGGCCAGGGACCCCGACATAAGTCTCAATCGTTGATAATCTGGTTTGAAGAGCAGAAATACCAGGATTGATTTTGACGAGTTCAGCACGATCTGCCGGAGTAAAATGCTCAGGTGCAGGAGCAGGGGCAGGTGCAGGGGCGGTTGTGTTGGTCAGGATCTGCGTCAACAAGTTCTGAATTGAAGAGATGTCATTCTTCATCGTGTTGACATCAGTCTTCACAGAACTCATATCAGTTTTTACTGAACTGACATTAGCCTTTACAGCAGATATATCACCTTCGAGTGTGCCAACCGATGTCTACAGCGTTGTGACTTCGCTGGACATGGTGTCAACTGATTTCTTGATGTCGAGGTAGTCTGTGTAGATGTCAGCGAGAACTTTGGCAAATTCACCGAGTGATTTATCAACCTTCTCCACATCAGCTTTGGAGACATTCTTTCCGACTTCGGTTGTAAGTTTTAAAAGATTCTCTCCAGCGGTTGTTACAGCTGAAGATTTGCCGGAAAGAGTAGATGTGAGACCCGTCAGCTTTGTCTCTACTGTCTTCAAAGACGCGTTGATGTCTCCAGAATTAGGACCTGTAACATATAAAAACTCGTGAACAGAGGAAAGCTCAGAAGTTTGGGGTTTAGTAACAGTGTTTAGGGGTTGTTGTATACCTACAGGAGGATTGATGAATTCATCAAAATCTCGATGGCCTGAGAAATGTTCCATATCGTCAGCGAGAGAACCTGAACGTATGATCATCTCTGCAGGTCCTACTTTCGTCGTTCCTTTAGCTTCTGGAAGAATGACAGGTGCATCAGTGATAACTGGAGTTGTGTCCAAATGAGTGGAGGGAGAAGCGAAGCGTAAGAATGGAGGTTGGTTACTGAGTTCAGCGTTGGAATCACTGAGAATCACTTCATCAGTCTTTTGAGAGACTGAGGGAGGTTGGGTAGTTTCCAAGTTTGTAACCTCAGCGTTTGGACACGCTGAAGTCGGGATAGAGTGGGTGGCTTGTTCAGCTGTGGCAGAGCGTACCACTGAACTTTCCTTCAGCCCAACAAGAGGAGCTGAGGAGTCTTTAGCAATAGATTGCTGGGGTTGCTCCTTGGGTTTCTTAGTTCTTTTGGAACCAAGTTGGGTGTCAGAATGTTTCCTTTTAAGAGGAATGGAGGTTGCAGCTGGGGTATCAGCGGTGGGTTTGTCCACTGAAGGAGCTACAGAAGTAGAAGAAGTAGAAGGATTTAGAAGAGTTAAGAGTGTAGAAAGACGTACCTCATTCGCCACTGGTT
This sequence comes from Saussurea involucrata, assembly GCA_033807775.1. Classification (NCBI taxonomy): domain Eukaryota; kingdom Viridiplantae; phylum Streptophyta; class Magnoliopsida; order Asterales; family Asteraceae; genus Saussurea; species Saussurea involucrata. The sequence goes on from CM066325.1 coordinate 67,128,394, forward strand.
TGAAGTCGAGTATCTTAGGACCAACCTGAGAAACTTTCAAGTCACCCTCTTGAGGATAGCTGTCCTTCAGGCCTTTTTGGAAAATGGCGCTGATGAACTGAGGATATGGAACCCATGGAGGTCTGTCAGCGACGGAGTCCACTCTAAGTACCAGGTCATCATAGATGATCGATGCCCAGTCTATATGTAGACCTTTCAGCAATGCATATCCCATTGCTTGCTGAGGTTTAACGGCTTGGTCAGAGGAGTCGCTCTTGGCAGTCATGCAGCTGATTAGATGAGCGAAGATGAAATTCATCTCGCTGGGCATTTTCGATTTCTTTATAATGGTCAGCTTCTTCTCGCGCTTCATATCCCTTCCAATTTCCCATACATAGCCCATTGCATCAAAGAATGCAATGATGGCTTCCCTGCCTGAGTTTTTCTTATGGTCAGGGAGGGGAACGAAGGGTGTTTCTTTGGTTGCTATGGGAAGGCTGAGGACTTTGCGAATGATGGCAGGGGTGATCTTCATGGTGCCATATTCGATATCGCAAAGGATGCTGTCAATTGTTTTGGAGGGGTCTTTGGCTGATGGTAACTGAAAGTGTCTGGCAGAGTACCAGAATTGTGATAGCAAAAGCTGATGTGCGGGAGGGGTTATGGTCAGGGCTGTGGAGATGCAGCAATTCTTGAGGAATTTCACAGAATCATCTAGATGTGTGACTTGCTTTCGAGGAGGAAACTCGAGAAGCGCATAAAGGTTGTTTACCTTAGTCCAATCCAGCTTGTCAAGAGAGAACTTGACCTAAGGAGCCTTGAGGATGTCCACTTCCTCAGCAGTATCATCAGCAGCAGTGTTTTCAGCGATGGTGTTCTTGGGAATGTCAGAAGATGCCATTTTTTGTATTATCAGTTCAACCAAATATTAACAAATAAGAATAATCTTAACGTGGAAAGATTTTCCAATAAGATGGTTCGAATTTTGTCCATTTCATTCAGACAAAATGTCTTAATGAAGATTAGGGTTTTTCTTGTTTTTGAAAAAAAAAACGAAATGCAAACCCAATAAAAATCTTGTTTTCCAATTTCCTTTGAAGATTGGGTTTCTGAAAAAACGAATGAAGAACAAGTTTAAGATTTTTGCATTTAAACTTGAAGAACAACCATGAAATGGTTGTGCTCATAAAACCATGAAAGAGAATGATTTCATTTTTGAGAAGTTCTTTTGTTTGATCTTGTTAAAACAATGAGAAGATCAGAAACAAGTTATTTGCATTTGGTAAATAATAAGAACATATTAACCTTTGCTGTTTGAAGAAGATGAACAGTTGTTCTTGTAAAATCGAGAGCAAAATGCAACAGTGAATTCTTTCTTTGCTTGCAGGAGAAGTTCGCGTAAAAGGAAAATATAAACGAAGAATTTGTTTATATAGAGAGATTTTAGAAAGAGAAAATCTTGAGCGGGAATAGATTTTCATCATGACACGGACACGTGTTTGCATTTGATTGGCGAGTAAACGAAACGTGCAAACGTGTGTCAGAAAGAAGAACGTGCCAGGGCTTATTCGTTGTAATGATGTCACAACTGTCCTTTCATATTCTTGGATGTCTCTGAGGTTTCGAAAACTCAGGGACAAAAAAAAAATGAAGTACTGAATTTTAGAAATATCAGTGAAGGTTTTTAGAAATTTCAAAGTATCGCTGATAAGGAAGAGATATTCAGCGATGTAATTTATTTTGAAATCTTGCATTTACATGCGATTGTCAGAGAGAGAAAAACATACCTTGATATCAGCGAATCAAGTTTATTCAGAGAGAAGATGATAGAATAGGTTATACAAGTTGATTTTATCCCGAGGGCTATACAAGTTTGTATAATCGTATCGCTGATCAAAATGTGAACCGCTGAAGATTTTATTCTTCAAAGTTCAGCATTCCAAGCTCGCAGATGAGAAAGTTGAATCTTGTCTCATCAAGAGGTTTGGTGAACAGATCAGCTAACTGATAATCAGTTGGGATAAAGTGAAGTTCTATATCACCATTCATCACATGATCTCTGATAAAATGATACATGATTTCGATGTGTTTTGTCTTTGAGTGTAGCACTGGATTATTGGCTATAGCGATGGCACTTGTGCTGTCGCAATAGATTGGAATATTTGAGAGCTGAAGGTCATAGTCCAGTAGTTGATTTCTCATCCACAAGACCTGAGAACAGCAGCTTCCAGCGGCTACATACTCAGCTTCAGCTGTAGACGTGGACACTAAGTTTTGCTTTTTAATTGTCCAACTTATCAGCTTTCCACACAGGAGCTGACATCCTCCTGTGGTGCTTTTCCTATCCATTCTGCAACCTGCAAAATCACTATCTGAATAGGCGATTAGATCGAATCCTGAGTCTTTGGGATACCAAATACCTAGATTCGCTGTACCCTTAAGATATCGAAAAATTCGCTTTACATCTTTCATATGAGATATCTTAGGTTCAGCTTGATATCGTGCACACAAGCATGTTGCAAACATAATATCGGGTCGGCTCGCTGTAAGATACAAAAGTGAGCCGATCATCCCACGGTACAAAGTGACATTAACAGGAATACCCTTAGTATCCTTATCAAGTGTCAGCGGTGGTGCCATAGGGGTTTTCATAGCTGAACTTTCAGTTAAGTCGAATTTCTTCAACATATCTTTAACATACTTTCCCTGATTAATGAAAGTTCCTTTTTCATTTTGTTTTATCTGTAAACCAAGGAAATATGTTAGTTCACCCATCATGCTCATCTTATACTCATCTTTCATTCTATCAGCGAAACGAGTACAAAGATCAGGGTTAGTAGAGCCAAATATAATATCATCAACATATATTTGAACAAGAATGATATGACCGTTTAGTTTCCTGAAAAATAGAGTTTTGTCGATTTTACCTCGCTCAAATTGTTCAATATGGAGATAAGTAGAAAGAGTGTCATACCATGCACGTGGAGCTTGCTTTAAGCCATAAAGTGCCTTATCCAGTTTATAAACATAACCTGGACGCTTAGGATCTGAGAATCCTGGAGGTTGTTCCACATAGACTTCTTCTTTCAGCTTTCCATTTAGAAACGCTGACTTAACATCCATCTGATATACTTTGAAGTCTTTGTGTACAGCGTATGCTAAGAATAGACGAATAGATTCTAATCTTGCTACTAGAGAAAATGTTTCGTCATAATCTATGTCTTCCTCTGGTCTGTATCCCTGAGAAACAAGACGAGCCTTGTTGCGGGTTACAGTTCCATGTTCGTCCAACTTGTTTCGATAGACCCATTTAGTGCCTATCACTGTTTTATCAGTTGGTCTTCGAACAAGTTTCTAAACTTTGTTTCTTTCGAATTCAGTCAGCTCTTCTTGCATGGCGCTGACCCAGTTTGGATCTTTGAGGGCATCATCTACTTTCTTTGGTTCAGTTAGTGAAATAAAGTTAACAAATAAACAAATATTACCTGCACGTCGTCGAGTCTGAATACCATCGTTTGGATCACCAAGAATTTGATCAATTGGGTGATTTACAGTCCATCGCTGAGCCGGAGCGTGAGACGCTGACTCAACATGAACTGGAGGAGCTGAAGATAAGGCTTCAGCGACGTCTGGAGTATCAGCCAAGAGAGGAATGGATGTAGTTGACATTATATTCACTGATTGCTGAGAAGTAGATGGAATGTCTGAGACATTGGATTCAGAAGCAGGTATAGTGTTTATAGGAACAGCTGAGACCCATGATGTTTCAGCTTCACTATTCTGCATATTTGGAATGATAGTAGGACCATCATCTTCAACTGTGTGAGCACGAGGAGTGGGAATATCTTCTGAATCACCAAGATGGGAAAACATCCATTGATTCAGTTCTTCAGTATCAGCGGACGGTTTAGAGTTCGCTGAACGGGATTCGTCAAACGTGACGTGAATTGTTTCTTCAACAGTTTGTCTTCATCGATTGAAGACTCTGAAGGCTTTGGAAACTGAGGAGTATCCAAGAAAGATTCCATCATCAGCCTTAGGATCAAACTTACCAAGGGCATCTCTGTTGTTTAGTATGAAACACTGACATCCAAAGATGTGAAGAAAGCTGATTGAAGGCTTTCTCCCATGAAAAAGTTCATAGGCTGTTTTATTGAATCTTTTGACTATCAGCGATCTGTTTTGCGTAAAACAAGCGGTGTTGACAGCTTCTGTCCAAAATTGAGTAGGCAGGTGAGAACCGCTGAGCATTGAACGTGCAACTTCAATAAATGTTCTATTTCTTCTTTCAGCGACTCCATTTTGTTGCGGTGTTCTCACTGAAGAAAAGTTGTGAGAAATACCCGTACTCTCAAAGAAGGAATCAAGAGAACTGTTTTTGAATTCAGTCCCATGATCACTCCTTATTGAGCGAACGGTCAAATTGTTCAGGGTTTCCATCTTCCGAACAAAGGTGATGAGTTCTTCAGGGGTGTCACTCTTTGAACGGAGAAACATAACCCATGTATAACGAGAGAATTCATCAACTATGACCAGCGTATATTTCTTTCCAGCGATGGATTGTTTGTTAACAGGGCCAAACAAATCCACATGGAGTAGTTGTAGAGGAGATGACACTGAGGAAACTTGCTTTGATTTAAAGCTTGCTTTGGTCTGCTTCCCTTTTTCACACGCTGAACATAAAGACTCTTTGGCGTATGAATGTTGAGGTAGACTAGTAACCAACTCTTTTGAAGAAAGAGTGTTCAGTGTCTTAAAATTCAGATGAGAGAGCCTCCTATGCCATAGCCAGTTGACATCAGATGAGGCTTTTGAGAAGAAACAGGAGTTCTCAGTGGTTGTTGAGTCCATTTTTATTACATAAACATTTTCCAAACGATAACTGCTGAGAGCTATCTTCCCTTTTTTGTCAGTGACAAAGCAGGATTCCTTAGTAAAGATTACTTTGTTATCCTTGTCGCAAAGCTGACTGATGCTTAGAAGATTATGCTTCAGCCCTTCAACATATGCGACTCTTCTGAAGGTGGTTGTACCATTTGAGAGTACACCAAACCCTCGGGTATGTCCTTTTCCATTTCCACCGAAAGTCACAGAGGGACCCTTCTCTTCCTTGTATTCAGCGAGCAGGCTTTTCTTTCCAGTCATGTGTCTAGAGCATCCGCTATCGAGATACCAGATACCCTTCTGAACCTGCATCACAAAGGAAGATTAGTTTTTCTTGGGAAGCAGTTGGAATGGAAGGTTCAACAGTCTTCGCAGCATTTGAAGATTCAGCTTTGTCAGTCTTCACTTTAGTTAATTTCTTAACCTCAGTGGTCTTCTTTGCCTTGGGGGCAATCTTCACCTTAGCTATCTTATCAGCTTTGGTGGCTGTGGGGCACTTACTAGCAATATGATCAGTGAGTCCACAGTGATAACATTTCCTATAACTAAAAGTAGTTCTAGGACCATTTGAGTGCTGATCTTTTGATTTTGAATTTGAAGGACCAGCACAAAATAAGCTTTTGGCTTTAGAAATGGGAGAAACATTTGGTTCTTCAGATTTCTTACCAAGGACATCCACTCTGAGTCTAGGAGTAGATCGCTGAATAGACCCACGCTGAGTAGATCCAGAGATCTGATTCCTTGATCCAGAGCAATAAATCACTAAAGCTTTAGAAGCATTCAGCTTTGGTACTAAAGTACCCTTTTGAGGATTTTGGTTCAATGCAATTCCTTTACCTTTATCTTTAAAGACAGAGGTAGGTTTTGGATAAACCATTTTCTCTTTACCTTTTGAAGAGGCAGAGATTTTCTCAGGGATAGGCGGTGTGGACGAGGAACACTGAGAGGATGAAGTATCAGCGACTAAGGATATGAAAGTTCCAAATAAGAGCATGGAACGATCAGTGGTTGGTTCTTTAGTTTCATATTTGTAACCAAGACCACGTTTATCACTCAGGGGTATCTGAGACTTAATTATCTCAGTGATCTTTGTTGAAGAGTTACACCATCCTTCAACAGTAGCTTTTTCAGCTTTCAAAGCAGCGATAGCTTCTCCTCGTTCGATTTTGACAAGCTGATTTAAATGCACTTGATCTTTAAAATCTTCTTCAATTTTAGAAAGATTTTCTATTTGAAGGTGACAGTTTTTAAGTTGTTCAGCGAGATCAAGGTTTTGGTTTTCAACTATTGTTTTGCCATTCATGCCTTCATATAAACTTCTAGTCAAGAGATCGATTTTGCGGAGACTATCAGCTTCATCAATATTTGCAATATTTGTAAAGAAGGAAGGTGATACCTGAATTGCAGATGTTGAAGTAGAGGGAATGTCTAAACTTTCTTCCTGATCTTCAATCTTTGCCATAAGACAAAGATTTGCTTCATCATCCTCAGAATCAGATGATGATTCTTCTTCTTCAGAAGCAGCCCAATTGTAAACCATCAGGCCTTTGTTTTTCTTCTGGAAGCTTTTCAGCTTTGCATATTTTTCTTTCAGCTTAGAATATTTGTCATCTTTATTCCTGGGAATAAAGGATTTCTTGGGAAACGCTGAGTTTCTCGATACTTTCTTAGACCTGCACTCGTTAGCGAAATGTCCAATCTTTTCGCAGTTAAAACAAGTAGCAGTAGCCTTATCAATAGTAGCTGATTATCTTGGCTTATCAGTTATTGAAAGAGGTTTGTTCTTTCTGAACATTTTCTTTTTTGCGAATCTTCTGAACTTTTTAGTTAGGAGAGCCAAAGATTCATCATCATCTGAAGAAACAGAATCTGATGACCTTTCAGAGTTACTCTCTAACTCAGTGATAGTGATAGAGGGTCGCTGAGTAGAAGGTTCCTCTGAGATTAAAGCAACATGGGTGCTTTTGGAATCTTTTATAAGATTCTTCTTAAGATGGCTTGATTGCTCATGATTCAGCATCGTGCCATATAAGGTAGCAAGGGTCATTGATCTTAGATCTTTTGACAGCTTGAGACACATAGAATAACTGTCCCAGCTTTCAGGTAAACATTCTAGAAACTTTGCCAGCACTTCAAAGTTAGAATATTCCTTACCAACAGTTTTCAGATCTATTATTAAGCAATTAAAACGTTGGTGAACTTCAGAGAGAGTCTCATTCTTAACACAAATAAAACTTTCATGCTGTCTTACCGGGTTGATCTTTCGAAAGTCCTGGACTTCAGCAGTACCTTCATACTGAACACATATTGTGTCCCACATGGCTTTTGAGGATTTCAGGTTCATGACGGAATGGTAGACTTCGTCAGGAAGAGCCATGGATAGTATGGATCTGGCTTTTGTGTCTATAGCCACTTTCTTCTTATCTTCGTCGGTCCACGTATGAACTTCTTTGGGTACCAGCCTTTCTGGAATAGCAAGTCTATTCTCAGCGGCAGGTACAGCGGCATCAATTCTTACAGGAATAAATGGGCCGTTTTCAATATAATAAGGCATAGTAGGGTCTACACCTTCTAAGAAGAGAGTCATCCTATTTTTCCATAGATTAAAATTATCTCTAGAGAATCTAGGGGGTTTTGCAAGAGAACCATTGTCGATATAATTTGTGTTTGTGTTAGTAGTCATTTTTCAGAAATAGCAAGGAAGAGAAATCTTAGTATAGATTAGATCTTGTTTATGAGATTAAACAAATCCGCTCTGATACCACTTGTTAGTCCCGAAGGGCTATACAAGTTTGTAGAAGGGGGGGGGGGGGGGGGGTTGAATACAAACACACAGATTTTACTTTTCTAAATTGTTTATTGATAAATCATTAACAATTTACAACTTGTTGCGGAAACAAGATTAAGGATAAATCCTAGATCTAAACAAGTTGGAACACTAAGTTTCTTGCACTAAGAAAGAGAAGGAAATTACTAATAATAACCTATCTCAAGATAAGAAGGATGAACTTGTCCAGAGTTAGCAAGTTACTTCAAAATGAAGCGAGTTCATCTTCTTATATACTGCATGCATTTAATGCATGGCAGTATACACTTTACACGTGGCAGCAGCTGATTGGTTGCATGTCATTGACCTTTGTTGACAACCTTTATAGCCGCATGTTTGAACAGTGTAGTATCAGAGAGGTTGTACGATTTCAGACAATAAGGAGGTTCTTTTCTGACATATCGTACGGAGTCGTGCAAAGGTGGTTAAGACAAAAGTACTTTGTACGGAGGACTTCATGATCAGCTTTTCGTTGATTCAGTGATCTATCATTCTTCATCAGCGAATGATAGAGTTCAGCGATAGCTGAAGTCTTGTACTTGATAGTTCACGTTGATTGGACAAATCTGAGTCTTCGCTGATCCGCATCAGTTCATTAGGAGACTTGTCGCTGGTTCTTGAGCTTGATCTTCGATTTCAGCGTAGAACCTATGTTGACGTGAAACTTGTCTTCAGAGATCATAAGTAAACAACTAACTTATCAGCGATTACCATAAGTACTGAACAGACTCAGAGTATTATGGTGAACAGTTTCGCTGAATGTTTAATCTACACAACAAGAGTTCCTATCAGCGGTACTGTAAGATCCTAGTACTTATCAGCGATAGTGAAACTCTGATACATATTGTTTACTTACAATTTTCACTAAGTATATAAGAGAGGGTCATTATCAAATCACTGAGGGTTTGGATCAACAGTCCCATTTACTATTTTCAGAGATCTTTTTAAGTACTGATGGAGTAAAGCACTTCACTGAAGTTTTTCATTACTTCGTAAATTTTAAGATTACAAGGGAAGTTGAAAAATTACAAGTATAGTGAAAAAAAATTACAAGTACAAAAAGTATCCAGCTAATAAGATAGAGAAATACAAAAGAGATCCTATCAGCTATTCAGGTTCATCCTTGAAGAAAAGTTCATCAAGGGTATTAGATTCCGGAATCATCCAGTCAAGGCCTTGAATTCCGTGTTCTCTTCTCAGTTTGGCTTCTTTGTAGATTTGAGGGTTCAGGAAGACTCCTAATCTGGATCGATCACACCAATATAATAAGTCTTTGAGTTTTTCCACTAGAGCAATGGGTAACTATAACTAGCGTTGAAAGCATTTGCGACCGGTGTATTCCAAAAAGAAAATGCTAAGAGTTTCACTGACCACCTTTCCAGCGATGAATTCTTCACCGGGTGGCAGTGAACGTCGAGGTCTGACAAATCGGCATTTGGACTAAGCAATGCTTCATGAGTGAACTCAATCCCTGTTTCGTCCCGGATAGCAGGCCCTGAAGATGATGTTTCTTTCTTCTTCTTTAGAGAGCTTCGGTCTTGATGGAGTGCTGGAAGAGAAGGCAAATCGACCACTAAGGAGACTTGATCGACTAGTTTATTGATAAACCATTCGACACGAGGCTTAAAGTCTGATCGGGATCACTGAATTGCAACTCGGATCTCCAACCACTCATCTAACCCAAGATGCTCTATCGCTGAAAGATAGCAGGTCTTAGTCACTCCATTTTCCCTGATTGTCGTAACTTCGATCAGTGCAACACCTCTGACAGTTCTCCCCTTCAGGTTTTAATTTTTGATTCTGCTTGGTAAACTCCTGAAGTTTATTTTCTTCTTACACCATGCCACAGTGGTGTCACTGATGTTTGATTCCTTCTTCTTCTTCTTCTGCTTACCAGCTTGTTTGAGCAATTCTTGTTGGACTCTGAGGGGAAAGCGTTTCAGTTGCTGATCTTTAACTGAACCTTCGGCAACTTTAATTGCGAACTCTTTGTCTTTGATCTTGTTCTTTTGTTGTTTAGCTAAGATCTTTTCAGCTTTTCAGCTTTCAGCGATTTCCTCATGAGTCGGACAGTTGAAGCCAGTTGAAAGGATGATCCGCTGACTTTCTAGTTGTTGGATCATAGCTTCTCTTCTCTTTAAATCATCCTCTTCTGATCGCTGAAGCAATCGAGAAGGTCTGTTAGGGTGCAAGAGCAGCTCTTGTTCTTCGTCTTTTTCATTAGTCTCATTCACAGAGACCGGGATTATTTGTTCATCAGCTTGGAGAGCTGGGATTATTTGCAGTGAAGATGGAGCTTCAGCAGTATCGTCAAGCAGGGGAGAGGACTAGATGAATCAAAAAGATCATTGAGTTAGATTCTTTGAGGGATAAAGAGAGAGATAAATAAATGGCTAAGTGTTTAGAGGTTTCAGGAGATGAAGGATAGAAGTAGAGAAAGGATAGAGGATTGAAGCAGTGTAGGGAAAGAAGAGGTAACATACCTGACAAGTTGTCTTCTTGAGGAGAATTTTCAAGTTTCCTTCAGCAGCAAGGACCTTTTTCTTGCAAGAAGTTTTCTTTGCAGGACACTTGCAAGTCGTCTCCCCTTCTTCATTTATTGAGATACCCTTCGGCGCAGGTACCCTGATGGTCGTTGGATGGAACCAGTAGCCATCATCTTCACCATCATCTTCATCATCCTTGGGATCAGGATGAGCTGAAGGTTCATCATCTTCGATCTCCACCTCTTCTTCATCTTCCTCATTTTCCTCATCGGAGAGGTCAACTTGTACAATGGGAGAGAAGGGTGGAGTAGGAGCCTTTTCCTCTTCGCCTTGCTCCCCCTCAGAGAAAGAGGGGTCTTCAGCGGTTCCCTCCCCCTCGGGATGGGAAGGGTCTTCAACATTTACCTCCCCTCAACATTTTGGGGAAGGCTTTCATCGTTCTTCTCCCCCTCTTCAGAAAAACGGGGGGAGGGAGGAGCTGCAACATCAGTAGAAGCATCAAGTGCCCTGTCTTCTTGGCCAGGAGCACCTGAGGCTGAGGCCTGATTATTGTCTAGAGTTCCAACCCTGTCTTCTAGGCCAGGGAGGAGAGAAGTAGCCTTGATTATGAAGTCCACTATCATCCCAAGTATGTTGCGATCGTTTTGGGAAAAGAAGGAGACAGGGACCGTGGGAGCCTCCATTTGCTCGAGGATCTTGGTGAGTAGGGAGTTCAATTCAGATACAATGGAGGATAATTTACTCACCTCACCTTGGAGCCCAGTGAGTTCTATTTTCAACGTTCCAACCTCGCTGGTGAGGTTGGTGTAGTTGGTAGAAAGATCAGCGATGGTGGATTGAAGATTCTGGATGGCGGTGGTGTTGTTGTTGATGCCAGTCTTCAAATTTGACACTTCTCCTTGCAGCGTTGTGATGTCTGCAGTGTTGGCCTTGCTGACAAGGGTAGTGGAAACATTTTCCAGTGTCATCCCAGCGTCGTTAATCGCTGAGGTGTTTGAAGTCAGGTTGGTGGATAACAAATCCACCTTCTTAGCAACATCCTTGATGGATGTACTGATATCGCCCAAATGTGGACCTGTAAAAGAAAACAACTTATGAGCGAAGGAAAGGTCAGAAGAAGTTGGGGTTTGAGAGATGGTTGAAGAAAGTGTTTGGATACCTGTTGGGTTGGAGAATTGATGGGTATCTTTGTTTCCACTCCAATACTCCATATATGTTTCCATCTGAGAGACGGAAGTCATGGGGATGCTGGTTCCAACAGGTCCCGCTGTATTCTGTTGCTGCAGGCTATGCAGAAAAGCAGCGTTCGTGTCTACCAGCAAGAAGGCTGGTGTCGTGGTGATGGTAGAATGGACGAAAGGAGTAGAAGAGGCGACAGCTGAGAGAGTTGTTGAAGCAGGTTCAGCGCTGGTGTCGCTGAAGGAGACCTCCGCAACGCTTTGAGGCGCTGAGGATGTGGGGGAATCCACCAGAAAGGTTTTAGAGAACTGAGTCTATAAAATAGTTACGGGGATGGTTGCAACAGGTGTGGAGGAGCGTTCCACGAAATTATCAAGCGTTGCCTGTGAAGAGGCATTCGATGAATCTTGAGCCTGGGAAGGTTGAGACTTCTCCTTTGAGGTCTTCTTGGACTTATGGGTGCCAAGGGGGGTATCAGATGGTTTCCTCTTTTTAGATGGTGTTGGCCCCAAGTATCTGTTATGTAAAAGTATTGAAAATAGTTCAAGTCAAGAAGACCAACAGAGCTTAATAGAGCTCTGTCGAAGACTTCCAACAGAAGAACAAGTGTTTAACAGAAGACCAACAGAGCTCCTGCATAAGAGCTCTGGTGAAGTGAAGACCTCTGTCAGCCTAAGTCTCGTAGGAAATCCTATGTGTTAGACATGTGTCCATACTTTCCACGTATGCCCTAAAGATTGGAGACACACTTTCCACGTGTCATTCCATGGTACGATAGTACACTGTCTACGCTTTTCCAGAGCTATAAATAAAGAGGTAGTGGAACAAACAATTGTAAGCTTTGGGAAGAGTAGTTTTCCACAATTGTTTAGGCACACACTGCAGCAATCCCGAGCACTACCTCCGTACGATATTGTTGTCCTGTGAGAGTTCCGAACACACTTGAACATGTTCTTGGTGTGATTCATTATCAATATATGAGCAGCTTTTATATCTGATCCTGTTATCATTTTACTGTTCAATATTTGATTCTCATAGTTCATTTATCGTTTACACAATCATTCATATTAATGGCTTTATTTAATATGGTTCCGCTGTCTATTTCACTACCATTAATATGATACAACGTGAATCTGGGAACCTACAATTGGTATCAGAGCTTCTTTGGTTTTCTTAAACCAAAGGATCCAATCTACCAAGGTTGACTCACTGTTGTTGATTGTCTTTTTGTGTCTTTAAAAGCTTCATTACATACTCTGTTTTTACTGCTTCCTAGTCTAAACAAGTTTTCATAGCTCATATAACTGTGTTTAAAGCTTTCTAGCTTAGTTTAAACGTTTCTCTCAGAAGTTACTGTTCCATTGGTTACTGTTTAAAACTCATCTTCAAGTTGAAACTCTTTTTGTAACAACTGTACTATGTTTTTCTCAAAATGGCGAACAACGGTATAAATGCTATCTATATTGCTGGTTCTTTAACAAAACCTCCTACTCTTCTGAGAGATGAATATGCTCAGTGGAAGATCAGGATGGTTAACTTTTTCGATGGTATAGATAAAGACTTAATGCGATATGTCACGGATGGACCATACCAACCCATGGTTTTTGTTCCTCGTGTTCCCGCAACAGGAACTACTACTGAGATTCCAGCTCATTATGAGATTAAAACCACAGGTTTTACTGATGAGGAAAATCTAAAAATGGAAAATGATCTTAAAGCAGTTAGACTACTGATAATGGCCATTCCAAACGAAATATTTCAAGAACTAGATTCACGTGTTACTGCTAAGGAAATCTAGGATCAACTTCTTAACCAACTTGAGGGTGGTATCAAGACCCAAAAGAACAGAAGGACCCAATGTATAAATGAATACAACGATTTCAAGGCACTTCCTGAGGAAACCTTACAACAAACCTACAACAGATTTAATGTGTTGATCAACAAATGCAAAAAATGTGGGGTTGTCAGGTCGAAGGAAGATAACAATGTTCTGTTTTTGAAAAGTTTGAATGATGAATGGTTAAATCTGTCCATGTCTTTACAAGCTACCCAGGACTTAGATGCATGGTCTCTAACAGATGTGTATGGCACTTTGGCCGCACAAGAGAAGGATGTTGTCAAGCAAAAAGGCAAATCCACCATTGCAGGCCCAATCGCTTTAGTTTCTGATTCCAAGAAAACCACATCAGAAAAGTCCAACAGAGAGAGTTCAAACAGAGAGAAAAGAAAGATAAGTCCGTTAAAAAGAAAGGAAAGAAAAGTTTAGTTGCAGAGAGTGATACAGAGGAAAGCTCATCAGAGGATGATGACATTCAAGCTTTTGCTCAATCTCTTGCTCTAATAACTCAACAATTTAACAAGAGATTTGGCAATAAGTTTGACAGAAGAAGGTAGATATGAGAGAAAAGAAGACAGAAGAGAATACGTTGCACCAGAACAAAGTAACAACAGAGTTACCACAGAACAAATACAACCTCCACAAAACAGAATTGAAAATCCACCAGCACAACAGAAAGCCGATGCTGCTCAACCCATCAATCAGAAAGATGGACGTTGCTTCAGATGTGGCAAACCTGGGCACTTCTCTTTTAATTGTAGAGGCAAACTGGTAAAAGAACAGGACTACTACAAGAACAAATACAAGTACAACTACAGAGAAAGAAGCTATGTTGCTGAAATGGAGAACTGGGTTTCTGATTCATCCTCTGATGATGAACCAGAACAAGCCAACTTTTGTGGAGTTGCTGTGGATGATGAAAGTTTAGAAGAAGTTGTTGACTGGATGACTGGAGAACCAGAGATAACGAAGGGAACAATAGAAGAAGAAGATCTAGCTCATGCATTTGCTCTTACTACGACAGAGTCTGACGACAGAGCGCTGGAGACCACCAGACCTAGTGCCAAGGTATGTTCATCTGAATCCAAGTCTGACTCAGAATTAGAAATGCATGTTTCTATGCTGAATGAGGAATTTCAACTTCTTAAACAAAAACTTTCTGAAGAAAAGGAGCTAAGAAAGCTAGCTCAGAAGGATCTGTCCTTTTACAAGAGAGAGAAAACTCTCTTAGAACAAGAAACGGAAGAAATCTTCAAAGAAAAATCTGAGCTAGAAATCTTGCAAAAGAAGAAAGAGAGCCTGTTCTCTGACAAAATTAACGAATATGAAAACGTTTTGAAACAGAAGTCTGAAAATTTGAAAAAGTCTGAAACAGAGAGACTTAACTCTGTTGCTCTAACTGACTATTTTCAAAGAGAAAGGGAAATTCTGCATCAATCCCTACAGAGAAAAGAAATTCAGATTAAAAAATACCAGGATGCACAAGATGTGCACATCAAGATAAATTCACAGATGGATACGCAAGGTCTTGGTTTCTCTGACCTTGCTCCCAATGACGAAAGGAAGAAGACATCTCTGTCCTCTGCCTTTTGTGTTGGGAAAATCCAAGAGGACGTGATATCTGGTAATGCTGTTTTCAAAAGAACCAAAACTTCAGATGCTTTCTCAAAACCAAGAAATCTTGACTTTAGGAACGTCAGCTATGATTCCTCTGATCATGAAAAGGTTTTAAAACCATCCTCATAGTTTATTCTTGATCAAGGAAGAGCTAGAATCATACTTCCTAACTCTGTCAATGACGTGGATACAAAAGAGATTTTTAACTTCAACTCATTCAAAGGACAGAAGTCTGTTACTTCTGTGACTGAGTCCTCTGTTGAAACCCCACAGAGCAAACTCAATCCAGAAGCCCCCGTCTTCTCTCCTACCCCTGAATCCATAAGAACATCTTTTGAGGAAGATTTTTTGAAAGTTATCGAGGAAAATGTTGTTTCAAATTCTTTAAAGCCAAAGTTGAGAAGGTTCAGAACTGTCAAAACAAATATCTCTGTTATACCCATTGAAACTAAAACCTCCGACAGAGCCACCAGAGACTTTCTAGGCTGAAGTAGATGAACAGATCTTTTGTGGTCAAAAGAAAATTTTACACAAGTTAAAGCAGATACCGATAGAATCTACGGATCTAAAAGAGGATGTTTCTTTCTTCAAGAAACAATCAAGGTTTATACCGGCAACTGAGTTTAACAACAAAGGTTTTAAGATTCTTGCTTCTAATGCAGTAGAAGTGGAGAAGGGAGAGAAAAACAAAAGTGTTTTTGTAAACCCAAATGTTCCTCTTGCTTTCAAACCAGTAAAATTCACACCAGAACAAAAAGGAAAATGGATAGCAAACAACAGATCGATTCCAAATTCTGGTGTAAATCAAAGACGAAATCCTTTCTGGTCAAATGAATCTATTCCAAAGAGCTTCATGTCAACAGGGTCTGTTTCTAGGAATAACAGTTTTAAGAAACAGAACCAGGACAGATTGTATGCAAAGACATCTGGTCCTAAATTTTTTAAGAATCAAGCTCCATTCAAACAGTTTTTGAATAAAAACAATGTGCATCAGTCATGTTCCATCAACTGCAATTGTATTCAACTGTTACTAAAATTGCAAAATCATCTGAATGGTCCCCACTCTGTTCTGAATCAGTATGTTCAAAAGAAAAATCCCACGACTGTTCAGAATACACAGAGGAAATCCTCTGGCACACCATCACAGTATGGAAAGCCCAAAGGAAAGTCTGTTAACCCACCTAAGCCTAACAGAAAAGGACCCATTAAGCAATGGGTACCTAAAAAGATCTAATCTGTCTTGCAGAAACCTCATGTGCAGATCTGGTATTTGGATTCTGGATGCTCCAGGCACATGACGGGGAATAAGGAGCTGTTAACTTCTTTTAAGAACAAGATGGGAAGTACAGTAACCTTCGGAGGAGACAATGGCGGACATATTAAGGGTTATGGTACATTAGTTAATGATGGTGTTTCAGTCTGTGAGGTTGCTTATGTTGAAGGATTAAATCATAATCTTCTCAGTATAAGTCAACTCTGTGATCACGGGTTCGATGTCAATTTCAGGAAGAAGTATTGTTCCTTGTTACTTTCCAAGTCTGGTCAAGAACTTTTAAGAGCTGACAGAAAAGGCAATCTTTACAAAATGAATTTTAAACCAAACCAAAACTCTACAACAGAGAAACTCTGTTTAGTGTCTTTGAAAAAGGAAGATGACTGGCTCTGGCATAAAAGATTTGCCCATTTGAACTTTCAAAACCTTGACAAGCTCGTGAAACTGTAGTTAGTAAAAGGACTACCTTCTCTGAAGTTTGACAAAGACCATCTCTGTTCTGCTTGTGAACTGGGTAAGATGAAAAGATCTTCACATAGAACAAAGAGTGATCATAGTTGTCCCAGACCTTTGCATATGTTTCATGTGGATCTCTGTGGTCCAATCTCTGTGCAAAGTCTGTCGGGCAAGAAGTTGTAAAGCCCGTGTCCCGGTACGTTTATTAATTATTTTTTTTATAATTTAAAATGTTTACCTTTATTTGTTTTTGGTTAGTGGTTTGGTGTCAAAAAGGACCAAAATGTTAGCATACGTGTCATTTTGGTGTAGATTGTGAGATAAGGTGTAGTTGGGGGGCTAACTGTGCAAATCTTGGAACTTTTGCATGGGTCTCGGCCCATGACTGAAATTCCTATCTCGTTTTTCTTTTCCTTGTAAGCCAAGAAAACCAAACAATCCCATAACCCTAATTGTCCCTTCCCTTGGTCTTGTGTGGTGCGGCCGTGAGAATGAATCGAGAAGAGAGAGAGATAGAAAAGAACCGAGAGAAGGAGAGTTAGAGAGCGAGATCGGCCGGGAGCACCACCATCCCGCTGTTGTTGCAGCCGCCGGAAGTCGCCGCTCTAGCTGCTGTTTCGTCGGAAGAGTCGAGGGAGAGAAGAAGGCTTCGTTTTAAGGTAAGGTCTCCTCTTCGTTCCTTTCGTTCTTCATGTAGTCGACGAACCCCCGAGATCACCACCACCGCCGCAGCAGCCTTGGCTGCCGCCGGCGTGTGGCCGCCGTGCACACCAGCGCGGTGGCTGTGATGGTGGGTTAGTCATGTTCGATGTGAGGGAAAGAGGGAGTGGTTGGCTCGAGTGGTTTGGTCGATTAGCCGTGGGTCTCGGCGGCCCCTTTTGCCGGAATTTAGTAAGCTGTCGCCGCCGGCCGCCGCCGCTGCTGCCGGTGACCACCACTGCCGGAGGTGGCAGTGGGTGGTGCGTGGGTTGTCCAGCCCTAGTTGCAACCCGAACCGTTAAGCCGAACGCGAATCGTTTTATAAAATCGTCATTTCATGTGAATTGATGTAATCTGCCACTGTTTTGCGTAGACCATAACTTTCTGCTCGTAACTCGAATTGGGGTGAAATTGGTGCCAAAAGTTCCCTTGTTGTGTCTAGAAACTTTTCTGTGTTTTGTGCAAAGCCCAGTTCGGGACGTAGCATTGGTCAAAATGTCATTTTATACTGTCGGGGAACTGTTTTTGTAAAATCCATAATAAATGGTAGAAAAATCGTTAGGAGGCGTATAATATGTCCTTGGAACCCTAACTCATAGTACTTTCTGACCATGTAATAATATTGAGGATTTACTGGGTTTAAGGAGGTCGAAACAGGTCCCGAACAGACCTGTTTGGCGAGACCGGGAAGTAGTTTTAGTGACGGTTTAAGCGGGTGTCGTGTCGTAGGGTCCGGGTCTCGTATTTATACGTTTTAACGTGCGTTTAGGTGCTGGGAAGTGACCGTAATTGGGAATCTTGAATTTGTATTGTTGAGCTAGGCGCGCATTCGAGGTGAGTTCTCTCACTATAACTAATGTCGGTTATTTTTACATTACGTTGTGTATGTATGTGGTAGTTCTATTTGCTTTTGATGCGGGGTTAAATAGTGGGGTGTCTAGTCGGACCTTATTGTTGTGACTACGCGGGTGGCGTAGGAGTTCGGCGGGGCCGAGGGTCACATACGCGGGTGGCGTAGTAATTCGGTGGGACCGAAGGTTGTATACGCGGGTGGCGTATGAACCCGGGGGTGCCGGGTTGCGTTTGCACGACATCTAATAACGGTTGTTTTATCATTGCTGTAGTACGTGTGTGGTAGCTTTATGTGATTGTGTTGTGAAACTAGATGGTGGGGTGTCTAGTTGATACTATGTTGTCATGTTAACTCGGTGGGACCGAGGATCCGGCGGGGCCGGAGATTTTATACGCGGTTGGCGTAGAGACTCGAGGAGAGCTGGTTGCTTTATGGTTTTAAATAATTAAACGTTTATTCCGCTGGTTTTTATTATGAAGATATTAATTATGAGTTTGCAAACGAAACGTTGGGATCATTTAATGAGTTGTTATAAATGAAATGTTTATTTAAAAATTTAAATTTGCTTGTAATTTTTGGGACGTTACAACTTGGTATCAGAGCACAGCTTGAGTGAATCAAACGCACCTCGGTGTGTTTGGTCTCAAGTTGCGGCTGGGAAAATTTTCAAATTCTTTATTAAACCTGTTTGGGAATAAAAGAAAAGGGTAAAAACACGTTCGAGGAACGGTGATCGAGGGCGCAGTGTGTACAGTCAGCCGAAGCCGAAGGGAAAGGTACAATGCTTAGTGTTTTATTGCTTTCTAGATCATAGAGTATGCATGCTAGATTGCTTGTTGTTGACACTATGTGGTATGTTGGACTGCTTGCTATTAGGAATTTATGCTAATTATGATAGGTTACTAAGTGGATATCCTCTAGGTTGTATGCAGTAAGAGACTTATAGCCTTAGAATATTCGATTTAGTTCTATTGCGCAGCTCTTGTTTGAGTCCAACCGTTCTAGGATAGAATCTTGTATTCGAATGTCTATTTATTTCGCACTACATATAATCGGGTATTCGCGAGGTCACTCGTTATAATTAGTAGGGATTCGGTAGTAGCAAGGGTGGTGGGATAAGAGGAAGTTCCTAGATAGCTGGGAAGGGTGTTTATGTATGAGTATGTATGCTAGATTGCTTGGTGCTTAATACATTGTAATGTATGGTCGTTACTTGCTATTAGGAACTTATGCTAACTTTGATAGGTTGTTAAGCGGATGCACTATAGGTTGTATACGGTAGGAACCGAATAGCCTTAGAATGTTGGATTTAGTTCTATTGCGCAGCTCTTGTTTGAGTCCAACCGTTGTAGGATAGAATCTTATATTCGAATGTCTATCTGGTTTCCACTGTATACGACTGTGCGTTCACGAGGCGACTCGTCAGGGTTAGTGGGGGGTTCCGCCCTAGCAAGGGTAGTGGAATAGGGTGAAATTCCTAGGGAGCTAGGAAGAGTGGGTTTATATATATGCTGGTGCGGGCATATGGTTTATTATATACAAATGTTGTTGTCTGATCGGGGAGACCGATGGTTTTATATATGCAGTAGTTGTGTGAGTTTGCCTGTTTAGGATGTGTTCTTGAACTGGCAGGTGTGGATTAATTGTATTATGTGTATAGTTTCGGCGAGAAACTACTTGGACCCTTGGGATGAGACTCGGAACGAGTGATGATAGGTGTGGAAGGTAGTAGTAGAGCTCCTACTACCGGAAGCACAGGATCAATGCTCGAGTCGGGGAAGTCACGAGGAATCCAAGGAGTTGGGCGTGAGTGTTGTTAGTGTGCGTTGTTATGTGCTAATAACGCGTTGTATTATCTACCCAGAATAGTTGTCACGAGGAGAGACAACTATAGTAGATCCACTGGTACATGTGTGTACTTGACTTGCTTAGATGTAATGATCGTTGAGGGTAGTGGTGAAGGATCTAATCCAATAGTCGTTGGAAAAGAAGGACGATTCTAGTATTAGTCACTTTGAGTGACGATGTCGACCATGTTTGTTGTAAGTAGGTCATTTCGGGCCAAGAGGGAAGATTGCGCTAGAGTCATAGGCTTATAGAGTCGACTTTGATTGAGGAAAATCGTAGGGATTATTTGACGTAATTCCCCATCTTGCCCTAAAAAGTTAAATGTTCGGAGGACGATAGTGGATTGGGGAGGTTTGAAGGAGTATGAGTCGAGACGTGGAATGCCAACTGAGGCATGCACAAAGTTTTATTTTGAAAATAGGATTGCACTAATTAATCCTTGTGTTCCGATCCTTATACGGATTGTATTTCGAAACTCTGGGAAATGTTTAGCACACACGAGATTTCAAATTATAGTTTTGAAAGTGCTTGAAACCGTTTTATCACGAGAATTGCAACTTTGTTAAATTGTTCCAATTGATTATTTTCCAACGGTCCATTTTTTAAAGAAATTAGTTGATGCGCTTTGTTTTTGTGTGAGTAAACTGAATTGTAATGGAACGATATTTGAAATGATTTCCTATGTGGGACGAGCGTGTCCAGTTTTGCGTAACTACCGGCTTGGTAATAGTAGTTTTATGGCATACGATCTTTTTGAGAATTTTAAGGGTGTTACAATTAGTTTGTAAACAGTATTGTTTTATGGTCTTACAGTAGAAAGAGATTTTTGGGATTTTGGCGTCTCATCCATGTTCTTGCTTTTAGCAAGTTAACCTTGGGGGCACCATGTATGGTGTCATTCTGTTGACTTAGAGTCATTGAGTTCGTTGAGGTTCACGAAGTTTTGTTTTACAGCATGTTGAGTCGTGTGAGTTTAACTGCACGAGGTGCATATCTTATTGTTTATGTAAACACTTGAGAAAAGTTTGTAAATCAAGTTAAAGAACCCCACCTTTTGACATTTTAAGGGTATGAGTCCTTTTGGAAAACTCTTTTGTTTAAACTGTGTTGAGTTTTGGGGCTAATGTTGATTTAGAGCAGTGCTTGTTTAAAACTTTTTTTTAAAACGTATTTGTCCGACCTATGGGTCTAGCAAGCGTGGAGCATTTTGCTCGGTTTTGACTTGGAGTTAGTCATGGGCCAATTGCCCGGTTTTAATGACTCGAGGTGGAGTCTTGTTGATGAATTGTTTTGTCGCACCGTTTGGCATTCGTTGCACGTCGAGTATTTACACGTTTGGGTGAGGGAGACAATCCGGAATAGGCACTTGTGGGTAGGCTGTTTTGCTCTGGATCCTTAGGCACCTTAGTCAGTCGCTGGTAGTGGTCGGTTAGGTATCTCGGGGTGAGGCCCTGGTATTCAGGTGTTATAGCCTAGGCTTTCTAGTAGGTGCTAGGAGGATATAGTTGTGGGCACTTACCTGGGAGGTAATGCCGATGTGAGGGGACCTGAGGCGTTACCTGAGAGGTAGGTGTCAGGGTGTATCCTCGGTTCAGATAAATTAGCTTTGTAGAGCGAGTGTGGGGGATACGTCGACGGTGGGAGGTTGGGTATTCCACGCGTGTTGGTAATGTAGGCCGGGTAGTATCGGTTAAGGGAATGACCTACGTGTGTGTTAGTTGACTTGATTGTAGGGGATATCTATTTGTGTTAGTGTCTAGGATAATACCACGCTTATGTGATTCATTGTAATCGGTTGGACCGATGTTCGGCGGGTGGCCGATGTTTGTTATGGTAATCGGTTGGACCGATGTTCGGCGGGTGGCCGATGTTTGTTATGGTAATCGGTTGGACCGATGTTCGGCGGGTGGCCGATGTTTGTTATGGTAATCGGTTGGACCGATGTTCGGCGGGTGGCCGATGTTTGTTATTGTAATCGGTTGGACCGATGTTCGGCGGGTGGCCGATGTTTGTTATTGTAATCGGTTGGACCGATGTTCGGCGGGTGGCCGATGTTTGTTATTGTAATCGGTTGGACCGATGTTCGGCGGGTGGCCGATGTTTGTTATTGTAATCGGTTGGACCGATGTTCGACGGGTGGCCGATGTTTGTTATTGTAATCGGTTGGACCGATGTTCGGCGGGTGGCTGGTGTTTGTTATTGTAATCGGTTGGACCGATGTTCGGCGGGTGGCCGATGTTTGTTATTGTAATCGGTTGGACCGATGTTCGGCAGGGGGTCGATGTTTTGTTAATATAAGTTATTGAAAATCTTTGGAGTCTATTAGAATTCGTAGAAGTTAATCGTCAATTAATGATAGGAGGGATCGTAATCGAGTATCCTGTAGGGTATACTGGTGAGCAAGCAACTTTAGAAAGTGGATTGAGATTGGGATATCATCAAATGCGAGAGAATTATTAGAAGTTGTTTGTGGACGTAGACTTCGGGGGCGAAGTCTAATCCAAGTGGGGGAGAGTTGTAAATCCCGTGTCCCGGTACGTTTATTAATTATTTTTTTTATAATTTAAAATGTTTACCTTTATTTGTTTTTGGTTAGTGGTTTGGTGTCAAAAAGGACCAAAATGTTAGCATACGTGTCATTTTGGTGTAGATTGTGAGATAAGGTGTAGTTGGGGGGCTAACTGTGCAAATCTTGGAACTTTTGCATGGGTCTCGGCCCATGACTGAAATTCCTATCTCGTTTTTCTTTTCCTTGTAACCCAAGCAAACCAAACAATCCCATAACCCTAATTGTCCCTTCCCTTGGTCTTGTGTGGTGCGGCCGTGAGAAAGAAACGAGAAGAGAGAGAGATAGAGAAGAACCGAGAGAAGGAGAGTTAGGGAGCGAGATCGGCCAGGAGCACCACCATCCCGCTGTTGTTGCAGCCGCCGGAAGTCGCCGCTCTCGCTGCTGTTTCGTCGGAAGAGTCGAGGGAGAGAAGAAGGCGTCGTTTTAAGGTAAGGTCTCCTCTTCGTTCCTTTCGTTCTTCATGTAGTCGACGAACCCCCGGGATCACCAACACTGCCGCAGCAGCCTTGGCTGCCGCCGGCGTGTGGCCGCCGTGCACACCAGCGCGGTGGCTGTGATGGTGGGTTAGTCATGTTCGATGTGAGGGAAAGAGGGAGTGGTTGGCTCGAGTGGTTTGGTCGATTAGCCGTGGGTCTCGGCGGCCCCTTTTGCCGGAATTTAGTAAGCTGTCGCCGCCGGCCGCCGCCGCTGCCGCCGGTGACCACCACTGCTGGAGGTGGCAGTGGGTGGTGCGTGGGTTGTTCAACCCTAGTTGCAACCCGAACCGTTAAGTCGAACGCGGATCGTTTTATAAAATCGTCATTTCATGTGAATTGATGTAATCTGCCACTGTTTTGCGTAGCCCATAACTTTCTGCTCGTAACTCGAATTGGGGTGAAATCGGTGCCAAAAGTTCCCTTGTTGTGTCTAGAAACTTTTCTGTGTTTTTTGCGAAGCCCAGTTCGGGATGTAGCATTGGTCAAAATGTCATTTTATACTGAAAGGTGCTGATTTTCGCTGTTCGGGGAACTGTTTTTGTAAAATCCATAATAAATGGTAGAAAAATCGTTAGGAGGCGTATAATATGTCCTTGGAACCCTAACTCATAGTACTTTCTGACCATGTAATAATATTGAGGATTTACTGGGTTTAAGGAGGTCGAAACAGGTCCCGAACAGACCTGTTTGGCGAGACTGGGAAGTAGTTTTAGTGACGGTTTAAGCGGGTGTCGTGTCGTCGGGTCCGGGTCTCGTATTGATACGTTTTAACATGCGTTTAGGTGCTGGGAAGTGACCGTAATTGGGAAGCTTGAATTTGTATTGTTGAGCTAGGCGCGCATTCGAGGTGAGTTCTCTCACTATAACTAATGTCGGTTATTTTTACATTACGTTGTGTATGTATGTGGTAGTTCTATTTGCTTTTGATGCGGGGTTAAATAGTGGGGTGTCTAGTCGGACCTTATTGTTGTGACTACGCGGGTGGCGTAGGAGTTCGGCGGGGCCGAGGGTCACATACGCGGGTGGCGTAGTAATTCGGTGGGACCGAAGGTTGTATACGCGGGTGGCGTATGAACCCGGGGGTGCCGGGTTGCGTTTGCACGACATCTAATAACGGTTGTTTTATCATTGCTGTAGTACGTGTGTGGTAGCTTTATGTGATTGTGTTGTGAAACTAGATGGTAGGGTGTCTAGTTGATACTATGTTGTCATGTTAACTCGGTGGGACCGAGGATCCGGCGGGGCCGGAGATTTTATACGCGGTTGGCGTAGAGACTCGGTGGGACCGAGGATTCGGCGGGGCCGGAGATGTTATCATGTGGTCGGTGGGACCGACTTGTGCCTTTTAGGTGGGTGGGTGTGGATATACATGTTTATGATTTGTTCGTAGACTTGTATGCTGTTTATGTGCAATTACCTGTTTATGGTGGTGTGGAAATAACTGTGTTACTTATGGTGTTGAATTCACTAAGCTTCGTGCTTACCCTTTCCCAATAAATTGTGGTTTCAGGTACGGGCGGCTCCAAGGCGTGACGAGTACACACTGGCGCGCGAGGATAGCTGGTTGCTTTATGGTTTTAAATAATTAAACGTTTATTCCGCTGGTTTTTATTATGAAGATATTAATTATGAGTTTGCAAACGAAACGTTGGGATCATTTAATGAGTTGTTATAAATGAAATGTTTATTTAAAAATTTAAATTTGCTTGTAATTTTTGGGACGTTACAGAAGTATATGCTTGTTTTAACTGATGAATATTCTAGATATACTTGGATTGAGTTCATCAAGGTAAAATCCGATGTCCCAGAAATTTTGATAAGTTTGTTAAAAAGGATACAGGTTCTGTTAGATCTGAAGATACATAAGTTGAGAAGTGATAATGGGACAGAATTCAAGAATGCCAAAATTGATACCTACCTAACAGAGGAAGGTATTTCCCAGAACTTTTTAGCTGCAAGAACTCCACAACAGAATGGAGTTGTGGAGAGAAAGAACAGAACGCTGGTAGAAGCCGCCAGAACAATGTTGGCTGGCTCTGTCCTTCCAATAAAGTTTTGGGCAGAAGCAGTCTCAACAGCCTGTTTTACCCAAAACAGAGTTGTGATAGTAAAGAGATTTAAGAAGACTCCTTATGAACTCATCAACAATAGAAGACCAAACGTGAAATTCTTTCATTTTTTTGGTTGCAAGTGCTACATATTGAATGACAGAGATCAGCTGGGAAAGTTTGATAAGAAAGCAGACGAAGGAATCTTTATTGGTTATTCCTTAACCTCTAAAGCCTACAGAGTCTACAACTCCAGATGTCGTGTCATTCAAGAAAGTGTAAATGTGTCCTTTGATGAAAGTACATCAAGCTCCTCTAATCGTAAATCAACAGAGGGGACACAGACAGAACAGAAGAAGACAAGTTCTTCAAAGACAAGGGAAGAAGATATCAATCTCATGTCCAACGATGATGATGATTCCTCTTATAACATCAATAGAGGAGATCAAGCTCAGAACTCAACAGAACAGAATCTGACTGGTACATCTCTCACTGGTCCCTCTAATATTTCACCATCTACTTCTCTGTCTACAGGAGTGATTCAGAGAAACGAGGAACCACATCAAAACGAGAGAGAACCTGAACAAGAGCCATCATCACCTCTGCTAACTAATATTGGCAGAGTCTCCTTGTTTGAAAGCTCTCCTTCACAGAGCCCTGTTAATGACTCTCAGAGCAATGAGGCCACTCTCCAAAGTCGTGTGCCACAGAGCCCTGGTCCCAATCAACAGAGCTCTGATGCTGAAGTTCGTTTTTTCCCATCAGAAGCACAAACCTCGCATGTTGTCCATGCTCCCATGACACGATGGATAAAGGATCATCCTCATCATCTTATCATTGGTGCTGCTGAAGATGGTGTAAAAACAAGATCGGCCACAATCAATGAAGCCTTCTTTGTAAATTTTTTAAGCATGATTGAGCCGAAGAAGATTTCTGAAGCCCTAGAGGACCCAAATTGGATCGAAGCTATGCAAGAAGAGCTTCTGGAATTCGAAAGAAATAAAGTTTGGTTCTTGGTTCCACTCCCAAAAGGCAGAACGGCCATTGGAACCAAGTGGGTGTTTAGAAACAAAAAGGATGAAGATGGGATTATCATCAGAAATAAAGCCCGTCTGGTTGCAAAGGGATACAGACAGGAAGAAGGTATTGATTATGACGAAACCTTTGCTCCTGTGGCTAGGCTAGAAGCCATCAGAATCTTCCTAGCCTATGCTGCTCATAAGGGTTTTAAGGTCTACCAAATGGATGTCATGTCTGTCTTTCTGAATGGCAAACTACAAGAAGAAGTTTATGTCCAGCAACCACCTGGTTTTGAATGTTCAGAGTTCCCAGACCACGTTTACAAGTTAGACTAAGCTCTGTATGGCCTTAAGCAAGCTCCCAGAGCCTGGTATAAAACTCTGTCCAAATTTATGTTGATCAACCACTTCGAGAAAGGTACTGTCGATAAAACTCTATTCTTTAGAAGGTATAAGAATGACATACTTTTGGTACAAATATATGTTGATGATATTATCTTTGGGTCTACACGGCATGAGTACTGTGATAAGTTTGAAAGTTTAATGAAAAGCGAATTCAAAATGAGCATGATGGGAGAACTTTCTTTCTTCCTTGGTTTACAAGTTAAACAATCAGACAGAGGGACTTTCATAAGTCAGTGTAAGTACATCTCTGATATGTTGAAAAAGTATAAGCTCAATGATTCAAAACCAATGAAAACTCCTATTGCCACTGGAGTTTAGCTTGACTCTGATCTTAATTGGGAACCAACAGATGTCAAGTACTACAGAGGCATGATAGGGTCACTTCTGTACTTAACTGCCAGCAGACCTGATATAATGTTTGCAACCTGTCTCTGTGCCAGATTTCAAGCAAATCCTACAGAAACTCATCTAACAGCTGTCAAGCGTATCTTTAAATATCTGAAAGGGACTCAATTTTTGGGTCTCTGGTATCCTCTTAACTTTGGTTTTGAGCTTGTAGCATATACAGATTCAGACTATGGAGGATGCAAGAATGACAGAAAGAGTACTTCTGGTAGCTGCCAACTGCTTGGAGAAAAGTTGGTGAGTTGGACATCCAAGAAACATAACTGTGTTTCAACCTCTACAGCAGAAGCAGAATATGTTGCTGCTGCTAGTTGTTGCTCTCAAGTGATATGGATGAAAACACAATTCAAAGATTATGGCTTGGAGTATGGTAAAATTCCAATTCTATGCGACTCCAAGAGTGCCATTTCCATAACAGCAAATCCAGTTCAACACTCGAAAACCAAGCACATCGACATAAGGTACCACTTCATAAAGGATCATGTTGAAAAAGGGACTATTGAAATGTATTTTGTTTCAACTGACCTCCAGGTTGCTGACTTGTTTACAAAAACCCTTGATGAAAGGAGGTTTAACTTCTTAATCAACAAACTGGGTATGCTGAACTTGTCCTCCTAACTCTGTTCAAAACTCAACAGAGCCCCTGTTGTTCCAACAAAGCTCTGTCAAAAAGTTAGGAAGGATAGTTCAACAGAGTCTCTGTCTTTCACCAGAACTCTGTCAAGCATACTTTTTCAACAAGCTTGGTGAAGTTGTTTGAATATTTTTGTTCTTTTGTTTAAAAAAAAATTGTAAAAAGTTTTTTTGCTCATATTTTAAGGGGGAGTTTATATGTTTTTTAGCATAGTTTTAGGGGGAGCAAGTCAGTACTCATATTTCCAAATCCAAATTGACTTTGCTTTTTGATCTTCATTGACAAATCTTTTTGAAGAAAGAGGGAAAACCTGTTTTGATGAAAATCCTTTGATAACGTCAAGAACCTATCAGAACTCTGATATTTCACCAGAGCCTTTGTTGTTTTTACCAGAACTCTGATGAAATTTCTAAAGTTAGTTATGTTCTCGTTCTTTGACCATTTCCTCATCAGATACAGAACTTTAAATGGTTTTGGGTTAAGGTGAAACACCAAAGGAGTACTTGAAATGAATGAAAAAGGGTCACTCATCAGAGGCAAAAACTTGCAAAGCTCCAACAGAGCTCTGTCGGTTTTATACCACGTCATCAGAGGTAACGTCATCAGAGGTGCGGGTTATTTCTAAACGTCAACCACTTGTCAGAACAAATCCACGTGGCACTCTCTAATTGAAAGATAAACCACTAGTTGTTCCCACGATACACAATTCAGGCCACTCCACCTTCTGACACTCGAGTGCCTACAGTAACTACGACGATTACCCAGCCACAAATTCTGACTATAAATATCCATAACCTTTATCCATTTCATTTCTAAACATCCTAAACCTTTCACCTTTCCCTCTTTTATTTAAATCCTCAGTGTTCTTCAAGAAAACCCAAACCTGCAACAATGGCGGAACCCCAAAACTCTGCTGATTCAAGCCGAATAGAACCCACTGATGATATAATTGTTCTTCCATACGAGTTTGCTGACAACAACTACAGATTCGATCCCACTCCAGGACTCTATCTACCCCTGTATCACGTCTTCATTGAGTTCTTTAGAAACTCTGATATCTTCAGAGCCCTAACAGAGTTCGATGACCATCTTCCAGCGATCTATGTCCAACAATGGTGGACCACATGCCAATACGTCGAAGAACAATACGGGATAGTTGGGAGCGTCAACGCAAGTAATTGAGGAGCGGGAACTATCCGCATTAGAGCAAGTACCTTAAGAAGAATCTTCAGAATGAAAACCAAACGACAGCTAGGAATAGACGCCTATGAGAAACCACCAAAAACAGTTGTTCTTCTTGATTTCATGAAGTTTCTGGGTTACAACAAGGATCTGAATAGGATTGGAGAGTTCAAGCGACAGAATCTACCCACTATGTGGAATTTCATGTTCTCCACCTTAAACAGAACCCTTACCAGCAAATCTGGTAGTCAAGACCAAGCCACAACAGAAATCCTACAAATCATGCATGGATTGTTCTTCAATCGAAACTTTGACTACGCTAGCATTCTCTACAACGATCTTCTTACGGCTGTAAATACAAAAACCTCATCCATCGCAAGAGGATGAGTCGTTGGATCCCTCAAGTTCTTGAAGATGATCAAGTTTCCATGCTTCATCAGTCTGGTGATCAGAAGAGCCTTCGACAGACTGGAACTAACTCATCAGGGTCGCTCAACACCTGTTTGGACGATGTCAAAATTCCTCCCCACCACTTCTGGCGAATTCCTCTTCATAAGAAGAATTCCAGGTACAATTCTTGCCCTTGTCGCCCCTGACCACATCTCTATCCAAAACTATCAGAGTGCTGCTCAACCTCAAGAACCTGAGGTGAGAACCCCAGCATACTTAGGATCTGAGCCTTCCTTGGAGAGCCTGAGTGAGGAGATTGGTGAGGAAGTTAACAGACCAGAGGCAAGAGTACCCGAAGTGGGGTCTTCCTCTAGAAGAGAGGAAGTAGAGGACAGAGTATCTCCTAGAGAGGCTGTCCACGAGGAAGTACAGGAAACACCAGAGGTAGAAACTATCTCTTCTGATAGTGGTGAGCAAGAGGGAAACATCAGAGAGAATCCAGAGAATTCTACAGCCATAGAAGCCGAGGAAAATGTGAGAATAGAAAAAGATGCTCAACAGAGCACAGCTGAGGGTATCCTTAACCAAAATCTCAGTGCTTTCACACAATCTAATCCTGGTGATCAAGACCAAAGGATTATTGAAACAGAGGTGCACACCTCGAACCCCAACCAGCCTATACCATCAGAGGCACCTCTTCATGCCTCTGATACGCACGAAGTCGGGGAAACTATCTTTGGTAGTGATGTTCATTCGCCCCAGAATATCAATAGGTCACCTCCACACGATGATGCCTCTGTGGCTCATTTAGACACGACACAAAATAGATCAGAGATCTTTGTAATCTCACGTAGCATATGTCCGACTCGGGGACAATGGGAGACCATAGTAGAACAAGGGAAGACATTGCTTGATCCAAATGCTTCTCATCACACCAGATTTCCTTCTTCAAAACCTGAGCTGGAAGAGGAAACTTTGGTCAGAACACCTGTAGTTGTTTCCCCTCAAAGGGAACATCAAGGATCAGGTGGAAGTCCTCCAAGAGCCAACATCAACACAACTCTTGACGGAGGCGCCTCTGAACTCGAGGCAGAGTTGGATCCATGTGTTGGAACCAAGGAGACCCCTGTTGACACTGTCACAAGAGCAGAGTTCGAAAGCTTCTGTGACAGTATCAACAACTCTTTGAACGAGTATAAACTTATCAATGAACAAAAGGAGGAGCTGATCCGCAAGGAAAATGCTTCTCTCAGGGAAGAACTGCTGAACATCTCAAACAAGCATGCTGAAATAACTCGAAAATATGCCGAGGCTGAAGCACTCAGAACAGAGTCTGAACGGGTCAGAGGAGAAGAGATTGCAAAGCTGACAACAGAGATAGCCGACCTAAGATCAGTCGGATCAGAGGAAGTTAAAAAGACTTCGACAGATCTTGCAGAGCTAAAGCGACTCATAACAGAGAACCACACAGCGCAGATGAACAGAACCCTTCCCATCCCCACGGTTATTCTTTCAGAATCTAACGTCAGAACCTTGTCAGAGATAATTACCAACTATGTTAAGGAATCCATAAAAGAAGCAACCACCTCATTGTAACGTCCCAAAAATTACAAGCAAATTTAAATTTTTAAATAAACAACTCATTTATAACAACTCATTAAATGAATCCCAACGTTTCGTTTGCAAACTCATAATTATTTACTTTATAATAAAAATACAGCGGAATAAACGTTTAATTAATAAAACCATAAAACAACCGGCTCTCCTCGCGCGCCAGTGTGTACTTGTCACGCCTTGAAGCCGCTCGGACCTGAAACCACAGTTTATTGGGAAAGGGTAAGCACGAAGCTTTGTGAATTCCAACACATGCGCAGATAGGAATTATATACACATCACCCCTATCCGCACATAAGCAACAACATCACAATTTCATAAAACGAGTAAACATCTACAAGTAATTATGTATCCAACACCTCAGTACCATCGAGGCCTCGGTCCCACCGAATTGTAATGTATCCAACACCTCAGTACCATCGAGGCCTCGGTCCCACCGAATTGTAATGTATCCAACACCTCAGTACCATCGAGTCCTCGGTCCCACCGAATTGTAATGTAACCAACACCTCAGTACCATCGAGGCCTCGGTCCCACCGAATTGTAATGTAACCATTTATACCAAGCATTCAAACCAATCAAATATTACACACCACAAACAACTAGTTCACACCACAAAGACAGTAGTACATACAAACTATTATGACATGCATACAACCCCTAACTACACAGTGAGAGAACTCACCTCGAATGCGCGCCCAGCTTAATAACACAGTTCAAGTTCACAAATACGGTCACTTCCCGGCACCTAAACGCATGTTAAAACGTGTCAATACGAGACCCGGACCCTATGACTCGACATACGCTTAAACCGTCACTAAAACTAATTTCCGCTCAAACAAAACAGGTCTGTTCGGGACCTGTTTCGACCACTTTAAAACCAGAAAAATCCCAATATTAATTTATGACCAGAAAGTCCTCTGAGCTAGGGTTCCAAGGACATATTATACGTCTTCTAACTATTTTTCTACAATTTATTATGAATTAAATACGAACGCCTACCAAAACTGCCAGTTTCCGGTTCAGCCTGCACAAACAGCCCAAAACAGCCTAGCTACGGGCTTAATCAGACTTTCGGCAAAACACGAAAAACCTTCCCAACTCGATTAGGGAACTCTGGGAACCAATTTCACCTCAAACGAGTTACGAGCAGAAAGATATGGTCTATACAAAACGGTGGCAGATCCCAGAAAATTTTACATAAAATGACGAATCACCGAACTTGCGACCACTTTTTCGCCCAGTTAGAGACCGAACCAGTTTTCCGCTAAAACACGGAAAACGTGCTCGATCCCGCACTTGAACCGTGGGCGCCAATTTCGGCTCAAACGGGGCTACGACAGAAAAGTTATGCTTACGCGAAAACTGGACAGTACCCACAAAAATTTCCATAAAGACGCGATTTATCAAAACGGTTTGAACTTTTCGGCTTAATTGAATAAGTCACGGGTTAAGGGCTCGATAGAGACTAAGGTCTGGCCACACCACGCGCCACCCACTGCCATCTCCGGCAGTGGCGGTCGCCGGTGGCGACCGGCGGCGGCTATCCGGCGATGACTACACAACACACTCCGCACCCTCTCGCACCCCGACCTCTCTCTTTCTCGACCGCCTTATTGCAACCCCACAGAGTTCACCACTACATCACCATCTCCGGTGATGATACCACAGTCGCCGCCTACAGCGGCCAAGGCCTCCGCGACGCGGCTGTCACGGGAGAGAACCGACGAGAGACGGAAAACAATCAAGAAAAGGGACGGGACTTACCTCGAATTACCGGATGTCACCCTCTTGCGATCGCACCCACGCCGCTCTCTCTTCCCTCTCGCCGAACGGACCTGCGGTGAAGGCGCCGGCGACTGCAGCGGCGATCTCCGGCAGCTTCCTCTCTCTTCGCCCTTCTCTCTCTCTTCACGGCTCACCTCTATATCTCTCTCGTTCTTGTTCACTGCCGCACCACACAACCGAGAGAAAGGACAATAAGAAAACAAGGGAGGGGTTCGGTTTCTTTCATGGGCCGAGCCCCATGCAAAGACTTTGAGGAAATGACAAAACCGGCCCCTTGACTAACCCAAGACACTCACAACTACAAGAAACTCACAATTTTCAGCAATTTGGTCCTTAACGACATCAAACCCCAAACCAAAACAAATAACGGTAAACACCTTAACTAAATAAAATTAAACAATAACGTACCGGGACACGGGCTTTACAACTCTCCCCCACTTGAATTAGACTTCGTGCTCGAAGTCTACGCCCGCAAACAGCTCCGGATAGTTCTCCCGCATCTCTGACGCCTTTAGCACAATAACGGTGCTCCCCAATACTTGCTAAACAATCTCACCCCAACAAATGGGCGTCCTACACTTCCTACCATACAACGACTCATACGGCGGCATGTCAATACTGGAAACTAAATTTTCACACCGACTAAAAAAATTCTTCGAATACTTTTCTTACCAACAAAACTCCTTCAAGTACACCGAAATTATGATCGAAAGAACACCCCAACATTTGGAATCATTCCTAGTCAAACGACTTCAGTTGTCTCCCAATCTTAGGTGTTCTATACATTCCGAGTCAAGTCTCAAGCTCTAACCACGCTAAAGGTGCTCACAGTATACCCTACAGGATACTCGACTACGATCATTCCTACCCTTAACTGTTGATTAACTTCCACGAATTCTAATAGACTCCAAAGATTTTCAATAAATTATATTAACAAAACATCGACCCCCTGCCGAACATCGGTCCAACCGATCACAATAACAAACATCGGCCACCCGCCGAACATCGGTCCAACCGATTACAATAACCAACATCGGCCACCCGCCGAACATCGGTCCAACCGATTACAATAACCAACATCTGCCACCCGCCGAACATCGGTCCCACCGATGACAATAACAAACATCAGCCACCCGCCGAACATCGGTCCCACCGATTACAATAACAAACATCAGCGTGGTATTATCCTAGACACTAACACGAATAGGTAACCCCCACAACCAAAATCAACTAACACACCTGTAGGTCATTCCACCATAACCATCCATCACAAGTGATCATTTCAGGGTTACTACTACCATCACCATGATTATCTTAAAATCGGCTACAACTCTCCGATTATACTAAAGGTGTTTGGCCTCAAGCCCAAAAGTCGACACCTAAATATACCACCTACCTCAAAATGGTTGATGCGCATTTATTCTCTTAATAATAAAGGGCATCAATCCCTTAACCGATACTATTCGGCATACAGTACTAACGCGCGTGGAATACCTACCTTCCACCGTTGACGTATCATCCACACTTGCTCTACGAAGCCAAGTCACACCGTATCGAGGATACACCTTGACGTCTACCTCCCAGGTAACGCCTCAAGGCCCAGCACACCGGAACTACCTCCCAGGTAAGTGCCCACAACTATATCCTCCTAGTACCTACTGGAAAGTCTAGGCCAAAACACATGAATACCGGGGTCCCACCCCGGGATACCCAACCGACCATTACCAACGACTGACTAACGTGTCTAAGGATCCCAAGCAAACAGCCTACCAACAACATGCCTATTCCGGATTGACTCACTCACCCAAACATGTAAACACTCAACGTGCAAAGAATGCCAAACGGTGCGACAAAACAACTCATCAACTAGACTCCACATCGAGCCATTAAAACCGGGCAATTGGCCCATGACTAACTCCAAGTCAAAACCGAGCAAAATGCTCCACGCTTGCTAGACCCATAGGTCGGAAAATGCGTTTAAACAAAGTTTAAGCAAGCAATACTCTGAAGTCAACCTTAGTCTCAGACTCAACACGGGTTAAACAAAAGAGTTTTCCAAAAGGACTCATACCCTGAAAATTCTCGAAATGACACATGACACTTAAAAGCACATTTCCCCAAATGGTTTACAAAATCATTTACAAAATATTTTCAACATCAGGATTTTCATCTCAAAAAGATCGTAAGCAATAAAGCTACTATTACCAGATCGATAGTTACGCAAAACTGGACACGCTCGTCCCACATAGGAAAAAGATGTTGAAAATCGTTCCATTGCAGTTCGGTTTACTCACACAAAAACAAAGCGTAACAAATAATTTCTTTAAAAGGAACCGCCTCGATTCCAGCATGGATTGACTCATGACATGCACTTAAGGTAACCGCTGACCTTAAACAGGGTCCGACAAAGGTGTGCACATAATTCAAAATAAGTTTCACGACGTTTGATTCAAAAATTCCTCTTTTTAATCATAAATGACGTGGCACAGGGTTCGCCACAAATTTTTTGCGCGTCAGCTAGTCACACAAAACGATGACACAGTTTACAAATATATTTTTGTTAAAACACAATTGTCTCGTGTAAGTTGCAAACTTGAAGACAGAAACCAGTCCGCTTCTGCTAATTGGAAATATCGACTAAAAACCTCGTAAAAACTCAAACTGGGGGCAGGCATGCAAGCTTGTAACACTTCCTCAAGTTTCGTACTTCGGACATATAATGTCAAAACATTATAGTTTAAAAAAATGTATTTATCGAAAATGCTCAAAATACTCGTTTCCTCCAAAGCAAAAGTTTTTAATTTCCCAAAAAAAATGAACGGTAATTCTAAATTAACCGAATGTCAAAAATCTACGCATTTATATTTCCAAAATATAACACATTGTAATCGTATGCATGATGTTTACAACATTAAAACACTCCTTGGATCAAATGGTCTTTCATTTCGACAAAAAGGAACTAAAGCATTTTCTTGCACGACTCGTTCATCAAAATGCCGAGAACAAAGGTTACCCCAGTATGCATACCCCTAAGTCGATAAATCGCATATTCATGAAAATGTCAATAAAACCTTTAGCTAACTAAAAAGCGCACTAAACAACTCCCTATGAAATGTTACCAAAATTCCTCCATGCATCACTTATGTCACGCATGAATCAATCCACACACTGAACTATTTGCAAAATAAACACTTAGTAACACAAACTCTCGAACGAAAAGTTAAGCGACACTAGAATTCCAAACTCATTTTAGACAAATCACTAAAATAGCCTTTAAACAGACATTGTGGAATGTAACTTTCCGTCTCAACTCTAACACATGTGGAGGAGTTCCAATGTTAGAGTCTCAAGCCGTAGTCTCTTACCCAACATCTTAACCACCACAAAACACGGATATTATCGTACCCGAGAGAACCGTTGGAAAATAATCAAATGAAACAATCTTTTACAAAGTTTTCAACTCCCGTGATAAACGGTTTCAAGTATTTTCAAAACTATAATTCGAAATCTTGTGTGTGTGCTAAACATTTCCCAAAGTTTCAAAATAAACTCTGTGCACGACTCAGTCGACCTTCAACGTCTCGACTCATGCTCCTCTCTACCTTTCTAATCCACTATCGTCCTCCGGACATTTAAGCCTCTTGGGGCAAGATGGAAAAATTATGTCAAATAATCCCTACGATTTTTCCTCAAACCAAAGTCGGCTCTATAAGCCTATGACTCTAGCACAATCTTCCATCTTGGTTCGAAATGATCTGCTTACAACAAATATCATCCTTATCGTCACTCCAAGTGACTAATACTATAATCGTCTTTCTATTCCAACGACTGCCAGATTAGAGCCTTCGACACTACCCCAACGATCATCCCATCAAAGCAAGTCAAGTACACATGTACCAGTGGATCTACTATATTTGTCTCTCCTCGTGACGGCTATTCAGGGTAGATAATACAACGCGTTATTAGCACATAACAACGCACACTAACAACACTCACGCCCAACTCCTTGGATTCCTCGTGACTTCCCCGACTCGAGCATTGATCTTGTGCTTCCGGTAGTAGGAGCTCTACTACTACCTTCCACACCTATCATCGCTCGTTCCGAGTCTCATCCCGAGGGTCCAAGTAGTTTCTCGCCGAAACTATACACATAAAATAATTAATCCACACATGTCAGTTCAAGAACATATCCTAAACAGGCAACTCATACAACTACTGCATATATAAAACCATCGGTCTCCCCGATCAGACAGCCACAAATGTATACTTAATAAACCATCGGTCATACAACAACAATTAAATATATAATTAACCATATGCCTGCACCAGCATATATATACATCCACCCTTCCTAGCTCCCTAGGAATTCCATCCAAACCACTACCCTTGCTACTGCCAAACCCCTAATAGCAAGCAGCAGACATGCAATATAGTGTAACAAGCACCAAGCCAATTAGCATACATACTCCTATGTTCTAGAAAGCAATCTAGCACACATACTCATACATAAACACCCTTCCCAGCTCTCTAGGAACTTCCTCTTATCCCACTACCCTTGCTATTACCGAATCCCTTCTAATTATAATGGGTGACCTCGCGAATACCCGGTTATATGCAGTGCGAAATAAATAGACAGTCGAATACAAAACTCTATCCTAGAACGGTTGGACTCAAACAAGAGCTGCGCAATAGAACTAAATCGAATATTCTAAGGCTATAAACCTCTTACTGCATACAACCTAGAGGGCATCCACTTAGTAACCTATCATAATTAACATAAATTCCTAATAGCAAGTAGTTCAACATACAGCATAGTGTCCACAACAGGCAATCTAGCATGCATACTCTATGATCTAGAAAGCAATAAAACACTAGGTATCGTACCTTTTCCCCTGGCTCCGGCTGACTGTACACACTGCGCCATCGATCACCGTTTCTCAAACGGGTTTTCCTTTCTTTTATTTTTCCAAAAAGATTTAATAAAGAATTTGAAAATTTCCCAGCCGCGACTTGAGACCAAACACACCGAGGTGCGTTTGATTCACTCAAGCTGTGCTCTGATACCAAGTTGTAACGTCCCAAAAATTACAAGCAAATTTAAATTTTTAAATAAACAACTCATTTATAACAACTCATTAAATGAATCCCAACGTTTCGTTTGCAAACTCATAATTATTTACTTTATAATAAAAATACAGCGGAATAAACGTTTAATTAATAAAACCATAAAACAACCAGCTCTCCTCGCGCGCCAGTGTGTACTTGTCACGCCTTGAAGCCGCTCGGACCTGAAACCACAGTTTATTGGGAAAGGGTAAGCACGAAGCTTAGTGAATTCCAACACATGCGCAGATAGGAATTATATACACATCACCCCTATCCGCACATAAGCAACAACATCACAGTTACATAAAACGAGTAAACATCTACAAGTAATTATGTATCCAACACCTCAGTACCATCGAGGCCTCGGTCCCACCGAATTGTAATGTATCCAACACCTCAGTACCATCGAGGCCTCGGTCCCACCGAATTGTAATGTATCCAACACCTCAGTACCATCGAGGCCTCGGTCCCACCGAATTGTAATGTAACCAACACCTCAGTACCATCGAGGCCTCGGTCCCACCGAATTGTAATGTAACCATTTATACCAAGCATTCAAACCAATCAAATATTACACACCACAAACAACTAGTTCACACCACAAAGACAGTAGTACATACAAACTATTATGACATGCATACAACCCCTAACTACACAGTGAGAGAACTCACCTCGAATGCGCGCCCAGCTTAATAACACAGTTCAAGTTCACAAATACGGTCACTTCCCGGCACCTAAACGCATGTTAAAACGTGTCAATACGGGACCCGGACCCTATGACTCGACATACGCTTAAACCGTCACTAAAACTAATTTCCGCTCAAACAAAACAGGTCTGTTCGGGACCTGTTTCGACCCCTTTAAAACCAGAAAAATCCCAATATTAATTTATGACCAGAAAGTCCTCTGAGCTAGGGTTCCAAGGACATATTATACGTCTTCTAACTATTTTTCTACAATTTATTATGAATTAAATACGAACGCCTACCAAAACTGCCAGTTTCCGGTTCAGCCTGCACAAACAGCCCAAAACAGCCTAGCTACGGGCTTAATCAGACTTTCGGCAAAAAACGAAAAACCTTCCCAACTCGATTAAGGAACTCTGGGCACCAATTTCACCTCAAAACGAGTTACGAGCAGAAAGATATGGTCTATACAAAACGGTGGCAGATCCCAGAAAATTTTACATAAAATGACGAATCACCGAACTTGCGACCACTTTTTCGCCCAGTTAGAGACCGAACCAGTTTTCCGCTAAAACACGGAAAACGTGCTCGATCCCGCACTTGAACCGTGGGCGCCAATTTCGGCTCAAACGGGGCTACGACCGAAAAGTTATGCTTACGCGAAAACTGGACAGTACCCACAAAAATTTCCATAAAGACGCGTTTTAAAACCGTGAGTCCAGGTGTGTGGACAAAGCGGACAATATCTGGTACGGTTGGTCTGGCATGTTACAGATGGTATCAGAGCCGGGAACCGGGCTAGTGTGCCAGCGAGGACGCTGGGCTCCCGAGGGGGGTGGAGTGTAAGATCCCACATTGGTTGGGGAGGAGAACTAAGGTTGCCTTATAAGAGGGACTTGATACCTCCCCTATCAGACGCGTTTTAAAACCGTGAGTCCAGGTGTGTGGACAAAGCGGACAATATCTGGTACGGTTGGTCTGGGATGTTACACTCATCTGCTACTCCACTCAACATCTCCATCCCTAACCCAAATGACCTACCCATGTTAGTTGGACAAATGGGAGACTTCAGAAAATCAATTCTTAGCCGAATGATGACGATCTCATCAAAATTTGTAATGAAAGCTAAGGCGACAGAACAACATGTGAAAGCGTATCTTGATACTCACAAGGTTAACTTCGAGGCTCAAGTAGAAGAGATCAGAGGTGCTGCAACAGAGGTAGAAGATGTAATGACAAAGGCAGCCTCAAACTTTACTGATATTATTTTACAGGCTACCTCTACATCGAAAAGACCTGCAGAAGAAGCACCCACAGACGAACCTTCAAGCAAGAGACACAAAGTTGGTCTGAAGTTTGTTGTTCCGTCCTCACCAGCAACTCGAATTGACGATTCTGACGATGATGATGATTTCGAAGATGCTCAAGAAGGTCAATCAGACAATCAATTGGGTGAGTCCTCAGAACAACAAAAGGGGGAGAAGCAGAAGGAGAAGGAGAAGGAGAAGGAGAAGGAGAAGGAGAAAGAGATGGAGAAAGAGAAAGAGGCAGAGAAGGAGAAAGAGGTTGAAAAAGAAAGAGAAGCCAAGGGTAAAGGGAAAATCACAGAAACAACTGAGGTAGAGACTACAGAAGGAGAAAAGGGGATAACAGAGGAAATCATGACAGATATCACTGAAGTGGCATTTGACTACATGTTCAAGAACAGAGTCATCAAACCGACAGAAGAGTCAACACAAGAACCACCAGAGATCATCTGCCTAGATACCCCTCCTACTTCTCCAACAAAAGAACCAGAGAGGACAGACCCATCCTCTGCTGAAGGACAAACAAGTCGAGCCCAACCTCAAGCTACTATTTCTGCTCACATCGACACTCTTATCGCAGAAACCCATGATGACCCAAACCCAATGGTAACAGAACAGAACCCAGAAACCTCTACCTTTCATACCGAAAAACCTGCCTTAGAAACGATATTTGCATTTCTATATGCTGACAGAGACATCATCCATGTAAATGCCGTACCCATTAACCCATACCTCAACCCAATCAGAATAACACCATTTATGATGCAAGGCTAAAGTTCATCCAAACCAAGTCAAATCAGAACAGAGCCATCA
Source organism: Saussurea involucrata (assembly GCA_033807775.1). Taxonomy (NCBI): domain Eukaryota; kingdom Viridiplantae; phylum Streptophyta; class Magnoliopsida; order Asterales; family Asteraceae; genus Saussurea; species Saussurea involucrata. The sequence continues at coordinate 67,168,774 of CM066325.1, forward strand.
ATATAAACTTCGTTGTTCGCATAATTCTGGACATCAAGCACAAGAAGTTTCAACACGACAGGGTCACATACCGTGAGTATACTGTGGAATCAACAGAAGGCAGAAATGAAATCTTCAATGAAAATGATCTCGTCCTTCTGAACCCATACGACCTGATCTTACTCCACGCATATTGCTTGAACTTCTCAGAAAGGTACACACCGGCCAGAACTGCACTACCAGAAGGCAGATTCGCTATGCAAGAGCACATCAATCTCAGAGTACATACTGATTATCAGCTAGGCATAGAGTTTGAAGTAGAGAAACTAGCGATTGCACCACCAAATGAAAACCTTGAGGGTTATGGCCATCACAGAACTGGAACCGTAGTAGAAGATCCTCCAGTCTTTGTCTGCCGACAGAAGGGCACAAAGAAGGCCATCAGAGCAGCTGAAGCCCACAAGTACTCGAGTGAGTCGTTAGTATACCTCAAGAACATAACCCAAGATCTCCCAAGAAGCAAGTGTCCAGAAGAACAGCAGAAACTATTCATCGACCAGATTGATCTGATGCTAGACTTCCGTACTCTAATCAGAAGATTCGACAGAATTCTTAGGGGAGATAATTATGCTTAAATGTACTGGTCTTTTAAATCTCAATGTAATATTCCAAAATATTAGTGCAAGGCTTCGATAGAGGTAAAAGTTCTCTGTTCTTTTGTTTAATCTCTTGTCAATTGTAAATTTTTATTTTCAATACTTAGGGGGAGATTGTTGGCCCCAAGTATCTGTTATGTAAAAGTATTGAAAATAGTTCAAGTCAAGAAGACCAACAGAGCTTAACAGAGCTCTGTCGAAGACTTCCAACAGAAGAACAAGTGTTTAACAGAAGACCAACAGAGCTCCTGCATAAGAGATCTGGTGAAGTAAAGACCTCTGTCAGCCTAAGTCTCGTAGGAAATCCTATGTGTTAGACATGTGTCCATACTTTCCACGTATGCCCTAAAGATTGGAGACACACTTTCCACGTGTCATTCCAGGGTACGATAGTACATTGTCTACGCTTTTCCAGGGCTATAAGTAGAGAGGTAGTGGAACAAACAATTGTAAGCTTTGGGAAGAGTAGTTTTCCACAATTGTTTAAGCACACACTACAGCAATCCTGAGCACTACCTCCATACGATATTGTTGTCCTGTGAGATTTCCGAACACACTTGAACATGTTCTTGGTGTGATTCATTATCAATATATGAGCAGCTTTTGTTGATCCAAACCCTCAGTGATTTGATAATGACCCTCTCTTATATACTTAGTGAAAATTGTAAGTAAACAATATGTATCAGATTTTCACTATCGCTGATAAGTACTAAGATCTTACAGTACCGCTGATAGGAACTCTCGCTCTTTAAATTAAACATTCAGCGAACACTGTTCACCATTAATGCTCTGAGTCTGTTCAGTCATTATGATGATCGCTGATAAGTTAGTTGTTTACTTATGATCCCTGAAGACAAGTTTCACGTCAACAAAGGTTCTACGTTGAAGTCGAAGATCAAGCTCAAGAACCAGCGACAAGTCTCCTAATGAACTGATGCGGATCAGCGAAGACTCAGATTTGTCCACTCAACGTGAAGTATCAAGTACAAGACTTCAGCTATCGCTAAACTTTATCATTCGCTGAATAGATAATGATAATGCTCTGAATCAACGATAGTTGATCATGAAGTCCTCCGTACAAAGTACTTTTGTCTTAACCACCCTTGCACGACTCCGTACGAAATGTCAGAAAAGAACCTCCGACTGTCTGAAATCGTACAACCACTCTGATACTACACTGTTCATCCATGCGGCTACTAAGGTTGTCAACAAAGGTCAATGACATGCAACCAACCAGCTGATGACACGTGTAAAGTGTATACTGACTTGCATTAAATGCATGCAGTATATAAAGAGATGAACCCATATCATTTGAAGTAACTTGCTAACTCTGGACAAGTTCAATCTCTTATCTCAAGATAGGTTATTATTAGTAATTTCCTTATCTCTCTTAGTGCAAGAAACCTTAGTGTTCCAACTAGTTTAGATTTAGGTTTATCCTTAATCTTGTTTCCGCAACAAGCTGTAAATTGTTAATGATTTATCAATAAACAATTTAGAAAAGTAAAATCTGTGTGTTTGTATTCAACCCCCCCCCCCCCCCCCCCCTTCTACAAACTTGTATAGGCCTTCGGGACCAACAAGTGGTATCAGAGCGGATTTGTTTAATCTCATAAACAAGATATAATCTAAGATATTTCTCTTCCTTGCTATTATCTGAAAATGGCCACCAACACAAACACAAATTATATAGACAATGGTTCTCTTGCTAAACCCCCTAGATTTTCCAGAGAAAACTTCAACTTATGGAAAAATAGGATGACACTCTTCTTAGAAGGTGTAGACCCTACTATGCCTTACTATCTCGAGAATGGTCCATTCATCCCTGTATGAATTGATGCTGGTCCATACGGAAATCTTTCAATGGACCGACGAAGATAAGAAGAAAGTGGCTATAGATACAAAAGCCAGATCTATACTATCCATGGCTCTTCCTGACGAAGTCTACCATTCCGTCATGAATCTGAAGACATCAAAAGCCATGTGGGACACAATATGTGTTCAGTATGAAGGAACGTCTGAAGTCCAGGACTCAAGAAATATCAACCTGGTAAGACAATACGAAAGCTTCATTTCTGGTAAGAATGAATCTCTCTCTGAAGTTCACCAACGTTTTAATTGTTTAATTATAGATCTGAAAATTGTTGGTAAAAAATATTCTAACTTTGAAGTTCTGACAAAGTTTCTATAATGTTTACCTGAAAGCTGGGACAATTATTCTATGTGTCTCAAGATGTCAAAGGATCTAAAATCAATGACCCTTTCAACCTTATATGGCACGTTGCTGAATCATGAGCAATCGAGCCATCTTAAGAAGAATCTTGTAAAAGATTCCAAAAGCACCCCTGTTGCTTTAATCTTAGAGGAACCTTCTACTCAGAGACCCTCGGTTACTATCACTGAGTTAGAAAGTAACTCTGAAAGGTCATCAGATTCTGATTCTTCAGATGATGATGAATCTTTGGCTCTCCTAACTAAAAAGTTCAGGAGATTTGCCAAAAAGAAAATGTTTAGAAAGAACAAACCTCTTTCCATAACTGACAAGCCTAGATCATCAGCTTTTGTTGATAAGGCTACTGCTACTTGTTTTAACTGCAAAAAGACAGGACATTTCCCTAACGAGTGCAGGTCTAAGAAAGTTTCTAGACCCTCAGCTTTTACAAAGAAATCCTTTGTTCCAAGGAATAAAGATGACAAATATTCAAAGCTGAAAGAAAAATATGCTAAGCTGAAAAGCTTTAAGAAGAAGAGTAAAGGCCTGATGGCTAACTATGATTGGGCTGCTTCTGATGAAGAAGCATCATCGTCTGACTCTGAATATGATGAAGCAAATCTATGTCTTATGGCCAAGATTGAAGAAGAGGAAGAAAGTTCAGACATTCCCTCCACTTCAACATCTTCTATTCAGGTATCACCTTCCTTCTTTACCAATATTGCAAATATTGATGAAGCTGATAGTCTCCGTAAGATCGATCTCTTGACTAGAAGTTTATACAAAGCCATGAGCAAAACTGTGGTTGAAAACCAAAACCTTGATCTCGCTGAAAAGCTTAAAAACTGCCACCTTCAAATAGAAAAGCTTTCTAAAATTGAAGAAGATTTTAAAGATCAAGTATATTTAAATCAGCTAGTCAAAATAGAACGAGCAGAAGCTATCGCTGCATTAAAAGCTGAAAAAGCTACTGTAGAAGGATGGTGTAATTCTTCAACAAAGATCACTGAGATAATAAAGTCTCAGATTCCCCTAAGTGATAAACGTCGTATGGGTTACCAATATGATACTCCAAAACCAACCACTGAGCGTTCAATGCTTAAATTTGGAACGTTCGTATCCTCAGTCGCTGATACTTCATCTTCTCAGTGCTCCTCGTCCAATACACCAATCCCTGAGGAAACTCCTGCCTCCTCAAAAGGCAAGGAGAAAATGGTTTATTCAAAACCTACCTCTGTCTCTAAAGACAAAGGTAAAGGAATTGTTATTTACCAGAATCCTCAGAAGGGTACCTTAGTACCAAAGCTGAATGCTTCTAAAGCTTCAGTGACTCATCCCTCTGGATCAAGGAAGCAGATCTCTGGATCTATTCAGCGATCTACTCCTAGACTCAGAGTGGATGTCCTTGGTAAGAAATCTGAAGAACTGAATGTTCGTCCCATTTCTAAAGCCAATAGTTTACTTGGTGCTGGCACTTCTAATTCGAAATCAAAAGCTCAACATTCAAATAGTCCTAGAACTATTTTTAGTTATAGGAAATGTTATCACTGTGGACTTACCGATCATATTGCTAGTAAGTGCCCCACAACCACCAAAGCTGAAAAGATAGCTAAGGTGAAGATTGCCCCCAAGGCAAAGAAGACCAACCCTGGTGCAAATCAGGTCAAGGTGAATCCTACCACTGAAGTTAAGAAATTAACCAAAGTGAAGAAAGACAAAGCTGAATCTTCAAATGCTGCAAAGACTGCTGCATCTTCCATTCCAACTACTTCCACTGACAAATGTGTATACATGGTCAAGTGGGTACCCAAGAAAAACTAATCTTCCTTTGTATTGCAGGTTAAGAAGGGTATCTGGTATCTCGATAGCGGATGCTCTAGACACATGACTGGAAAGAAAGGCCTGCTCGCTGAATACAAGGAAGAGAAGGGTCCCTTTGTAACTTTCGGTGGAAATGGAAAAGGACATACCCGAGGGTATGGTGTACTTTCAAATGGTACAACCTCCTTCAGAAGAGTCGCATATGTTGAAAGGCTGGAGCATAATCTTCTAAGCATCAGTCATCTTTGCGACATGGATAACAAAGTAATCTTTACTAAGGAATCCTGCTTTGTCACTGACAAAAAGGAGAAGATAGCTCTCAGCGGTTATCGTTTGGAAAATGTTTATGTAATAAACATGGACTCAACAACCACTGAGAACTCCTGTTTCTTCTCAAAGGCCTCATCTGATGTCAACTGGCTATGGCATAAGAGGCTATCTCATCTAAATTTCAAGACACTGAACACTCTTTCTTCAAAAGAGTTAGTCACTGGTCTACCTCAGCATTCATACGCCAAAGAGTCTTTATGTTCAGCGTGTGAAAAAAGGAAGCAGACCAAAGCAAGCTTTAAATCTAAGCAAGTTTCATCAGTGTCATCTCCTCTACAACTACTCCATATGGATTTGTTTGGCCCTGTTAACAAACAATCCATCGCTGGAAAGAAATATACGCTGGTCATAGTTGATGAATTCTCTCGCTTCACTTGGGTAATGTTTCTCCGTTCTAAGAGTGACACCCCTGAAGAACTCATCACCTTTGTTCGGAAGATGGAAACTCTGAACAATCTGACCGTTCGCTCAATAAGGAGTGATCATGGGACTGAATTCAAAAACAATTCTCTTGATTCCTTCCTTGAGAGTAAGGGTATTTCTCACAACTTCTCTTCAGTGAGAACACCGCAACAAAATGGAGTCGCTGAAAGAAGAAATAGAACAATTATTGAAGTTGCACGTTCAATGCTCAGCGATTCTCACCTGCCTACTCAGTTTTGGGCAGAAGCTGTCAACACTGCTTGTTTTACGCAAAACAGGTCGCTGATAGTTAAAAGATTCAAAAAGACAGCCTATGAACTCTTTCATGGGAGAAAGCCTTCAAACAACTTTCTTCACATCTTTGGATGTCAGTGTTTCATACTGAACAACAGAGATGCTCTTGGAAAGTTTGATCCTAAGGCTGATGATGGAATCTTTCTTGGATACTCCTCAGTTTCCAAAACCTTCAGAGTCTTCAATCGTAGAAGACAAACTGTAAAAGAAACTATTCACGTCACGTTTGACGAATCCCGTTCAGCGAACTCTAAACCGTCCGTTGATACTGAAGAACTGAATCAATGGATGTTTTCTCATCTTGGTGATTCAGAAGATATTCCCACTCCTCATGCTCATCCAGTAGAAGATGATAGTCCTCCTATCATTCCATACATGCAGAATAGTGAAGCTGAAACATCATGGGTCTCAGCTGTTCCTATAAACACTATACCTACCGCTGAACTAAATGCCTCAGACATTCCATCTATCTCTCAGCAATCAGTAAATGAAATGACAAATGCAAGTATTCCTCTCTTAGCTGAAACTCCAGAAGTAGCTGAAGCCTCATCTTCAGCTCCTCCAGTTCAAGATGAGTCAGCAACTTATGCTCTGGATCATCGATGGACCGTAAATCATACAATTGATTAAATTCTTGGTGATCCAAACGCTGCTGTTCAGACTCGACGAAGTGCATGTAATATTTGTTTATTTGTTAACTTTATTTCTCTAACTAAACCAAAGAAAATAGATGATGCCCTCAAAGATCCAAACTGGTTCAGCGCCATGCAAGAAGAGCTGACTGAATTCGAAAGAAACAAAGTTTGGAAACTTGTTCGGAGACCAACTGATAAAACAGTAATAGGCACTAAATGGGTCTATCGAAACAAGTTGGACGAACATGGTACTGTAACCCGCAACAAAGCTCGTCTTGTTGCTCAGGGATACCGACAAGAGGAAGGTATAGATTATGGCGAAACATTTGCTCCAGTAGCAAGACTTGAATCTATTCGTCTATTCTTTGCATTTGCTGTACACAAAAACTTCAAAGTACATCAGATGGATGTTAAGTCAACGTTTCTGAATGGAAAGCTGAATGAAGAAGTATATGTGGAACAACCTCCAGGATTCTCAGATTCTAAGCGTCCAGATTATGTTTATAAACTGGATAAGGCACTTTATGGCTTAAAGCAAGCTCCTCGTGCATGGTATGACACTCTTTCTACTTATCTCCATATTGAAAATTTTGAGAGAGGTAAGATTGACAAAACTCTATTTTTTAGAAAAGTGAAAGGTCATATCATTCTAGTTCAAATATATGTTGATGACATTATATTTGGTTCTACTAACCCTGAGCTTTGTACTCATTTCGCTGATAGAATGAAAGATGAGTATAAAATGAGCATGATGGGTGAACTAACATATTTCTTTGGTCTTCAGATTAAGCAAACTGAAAAAGGAACGTTTATTAATCAGGGAAAGTATGTTAAAGATGTGCTGAAGAAATTTGATTTAACTCATAGTTCAGCTATGAAAACCCCTATGGCACCACCGCTGACACTTGACAAGGATTCAAAGGGAATACATGTTAATGTCACGCTCTACCGTGGGATGATCGACTCTCTCTTGTATCTTACAGCTAGCCGACCCGATATTATGTATGCAACATGTTTGTGTGCACGATATCAAGCTTAACCTATGCTATCTCATATGAAAGCTGTAAAGCGAATTTTTCGATACCTTAAGGGTACAGCGAACCTAGGTCTTTGGTATCCCAAAGATTCAGGATTCGATCTAACCGCCTATTCAGATAGTGATTTTGCAGGTTGCAAAATGGATAGGAAAATCACCACAGGAGGATGTCAGCTCCTGGGTGGAAAGCTGGTAAATTGGACAAGTAAAAAGCAAAATTCAGTGTCCACTTCCACAGCTGAAGCTGAATATGTAGCTGCTGAAAGCTATTGTTCTCAAGTCTTGTGGATGAGAAATCAGCTACTAGACTATGATCTTCAGCTCTCCAAAATTCCAATATATTGCGACAGCACAAGTGCCATCGCCATAGCAAACAATCCAGTACTACATTCAAAGACCAAACACATAGAAATCAGATATCATTTTATCAGAGATCATGTGATGAATGGTGATATAGAACTTCATTTTATCCCAACTGATTATCAGCTAGCTGATTTATTTACCAAACCTCTTGATGAGACAAGATTCAACTTTCTCATTAGCGAGCTTGGAATGCTGAATTTTGAAGGGTAAAATCCTCAACGGTTCAAATTGATCAGCGATAGGATAAAATCAACTCGTATAACCTATTCAATCATCTTCTCTCTGAATAAAACTTGGTTAAGCTGATATCAAGGTATGTTTTCTCTCTCTGACAATCGCATGAAAATGCAATATTTCAAAACAAAATGCATCGCTGAATATCTCTTCCTTAACAACGATATTTTGAAAATTCTTAAAACCATCACTGATATTTTCATTCAGTGCTTCATGTTTATAAAAGAGTCCCTGAGTTTTCAAAACCTCAGAGACATCCTAAAAGAATATGAAAGGACAGTTGTGATGTCATTGCAACGGATAAACCCCGACACGTTTTCTCTTTCTGACACACGATTGCACGTCTCGTTCAAACTTCCAATCAAATGCAAACATGTGTCCGTGTCATGATGAAAATCTTTTCCCGCTCAAGATTTTCTCTCTCTAATCTCTCTATATAAACAAACTCGTGGTTTATATTTTTCTTTTACGCGAACAATCTTCCTCCGCAAGAAAGAATCACTATTGCATTTGTGCTCTCAAAACCTTCAAGAACTATTCATCATCTTCTTCATCAAACATCAAATATCAAGGTTAATATGTTCTTATTTTTTATCAAATGCGTATAACTTGTTTCTGATCTTTTCCTTGCTTATACAAGATCAAACAAAAGAACTTCTTAAAAATGAAATCATTTCTTTCATGGTTTTATCAACACAACCATTTCATGGTTGTTCTTCAAGTTTAAATGCAAAAATCTTAAACTTGTTATTCATTCGTTTCCAGAATCTATTTCTTCATAGAAAACTGGAAAACAAGACTAAATGGGTTTACATTTCGTTTCTCAAACTCAAGAAAAACCCTAATCTTCATTAAGACATTTGTGTCTGAATGAAATGGATAAAATTTGAACCATCTTAATGGAAAATCTTTCCACATTAAGATTATTCTTATTTGTTAACATCTTTGGTTGAACTGATAATACAGAGAAATGGCATCGTCTGACATTCCTGCTACCACTGAGAACATCTCAGCTGATTCTGAGGAAGTGGAAATTATCAAGGCTCCTTAGGTTATGTTCACTCTGGAACAACTAGATTGGACCAAAACGAACAACCTTTCTGCGCTTCTCGAGTTTCCTCCTCGAAAGCAAGTCACACATCTGAAAGATGCTGTGAATTTCCTAAAGAATTGCTGCATTTCAACAGCCCTGACCATCTCACCTTCTGCAAGTCAGCTACTACTATCCTAGTTCTGGTACTCTGCCAGACACTCCCAGTTACCATCCGCCAAAGATCCCTCCAAAACAATTGATTGTATCCTCGGCGATACTGAGTATGGCACGATAAAGATCACACCTGCCATCATTCGCAAAGCTCTGAACTTTCCCAACGCTACAAAAGAAAAGCCTTTTGTTCCTTTCCCTGACCATAAGAAACTCGCTGACAAAGAAGCTCTTATTGCATTTTTCGATGCAATGGGCTATGTATGGGAAATTGGCAGAGACAAGAATCCCGAGAAGAAGCTGACCCTGCTAAAGAAGTCGAAAATGCCCAGCGAGATGAACTTCATCTTCGCTCACTTAATCAGCTGCATGACTGCCAAGACCGGCTCCTCTGACCAAGCCGCTCAACCTCAGCAAGCAATGGGATACGCTCTGCTGAAAGGTCTACACATTGACTGGGCATCTCTTATCTATGATGACTTGGTGCAAAGAGTAGACTCTGCCGCTGACAGACCTCCATGGGTTCCTTACCCCCGATTCATCAGCGCCATCTTCCAATATAGCCTGAAGGACAGCTACCCGCAAGAGGGTGACCTAAAACTCTCTCAGGTTGGCCCTAAGGTCTTGACTTCAAACCAGTTGAAAATGAGGTACGTCTTTCTACCCTTTTAACTCTTCTCAACCCTTCTTCTTCTACTTCTGTGGCTCCTTCAGCGACAATACCCATCGCTGATACCCTGGCCACAAAATCCTCTCCTTCTAAGAAAAGGAAACAATCATCTACCCCACTTGGTTCTAAAAGGATCAAGAAAACAAAAGAAGCAACCCCAGCAATCTCATGCTGCAGACTCCTCAACTCTTTCTGCAGAGCTGAAGGAACGTTCAGTGGTACGCTCTGCCACACCTGAACAACCCATCCATTCCATCCCAACTTCAGCGTCTCTAAACGTTGAGGTTACAAACTTGGAACCTACCCAACCTCCTTCAGTCTCTCAAAAGACTGATGAAGTGATTTTCAACGAATCCAACGATGAACTCAGAACCCAACCTCCATTCTTATCCTTCGCTCCTCCCTCTACTCATTTGGTCCCTCCTCCAGTTTTCGCTGGAGCTGCCATCATTTCTACGGAAACTAAAGCTGATACTCCAGAAATGATGAAGACAGGACCTGCAGGACAATCCATGGGCACTTTTGAAGATGACATGGAACATTTTTCAGGAACCCGTAATTTTGACGAGTTCATCAATCCTCCTGCAGGTACACACCAACCCATAAACACTATCACTAAACCCCAAACTTCTGAGCTTTCCTATGTTCACAAGTTCTTATATGTTACAGGTCCTAATTTGGGAGACATCAACGCCTCTCTGAAGTCTGTGGAGAAAAAGCTGACAGGTCTCACCACTACTCTTTCAAATAACTCTACAGCTGTAACAAACGCTGGAGAGAATCTTTCAAAGCTGACAACGGTGGAGGAGAAGAAGGCTTCCACAGATGACATGAAGCAGGTTGATAAAACTCTCAGCGACTTCGCCAAGGTGCTCGCTGACATCTACACAGACTACACCTCTCTCAAAATTTCAGTTTCATCCATGTCCAGCGAGGTCACAACGCTGAAGACATCGGTTGGACAACTAGAGGGAGATATGTCTACTGTAAAGACTGACTTAGGCTCTGTAAAGACCGATGTTAGTTCGATGAAAACGATGATCGAGCAGCTACTACACAAAGCGAATACTCCTGCCCCTGCCCTTGCCCCTGTCCCTGCATCTGACAATTTCACAGCGGCGGATCGCACTGAGCTGGAGAAGATCAATCCTGCTATTTCTGGCCTTCGAGACAGAATAGCAAAGATTGAAGGTTGTATAGGTATCTCTGATCAAAAAGACAGTGAACTTGCCAACGCTGCTAAGTCAACCCATTCCTCCCCCACTCATCATGAGAAAGAGGGGGAGAAGAGCGCTGAAGATCTCTCCAAGAGCGCTGAAGACCTTTCCCATGATGAATCTATCAGGGGAGAGAAGAAGGATGCTGAAGAAACCACCGCTGGACCCTAGGGAGATGAAAACCCTGAGGAAACCGAGAAGCTCGCCTCTGTATCTGAGGGGGAGCAACTCGAAGACGAAGCTGATAAAACCGAATCCGAAGCAGAAGATGATGAAGCCGTCGACATCCCTGATAATGAACCATCCTCTTCTCCAAAGAATGATTATGATGATGACGAAGATGACGATGACTTCTTTTTCGTCAAACCTTCTCCGAGGATCAAAGTTCTTAAGGGAATCTCGATAAATGAACCTTCAGGGGAGCGGACAAAGACAAAGCCCTCAGGCTCTGGAGCTGAGAAAGTCAAGGACAAAAGCGTCGCTGAAGATGACAATCTGACGATCTTGCTTGAAAAGCCGGTTTGTCAAGTACACTAAACATCTCTCACTCCATCCCTCCTCTATCATACACTATCAGTTCTACTACCCAAGCCTATACACTTGAACAAATTTTCTCTCTATGATTCTACCCAAGTTCTTACTTGTAAGATCACTGTGTTTCAGCTAGTCCTCTCCCCTGTTTGAGGATATCGCTGAAGGTTCCACAACTGCGACTTCACCAATAATACCAGCTGCTGCTGAAGAAATAATCCCAGTCTTAGATTTGATCTCTGACACTGATGAACCAGAAGAACAGCTACTCTCGCACAGAGGCAGACCTTCCTTAGCTCCTCAAAAGCTAAGTGAAGAGGATTAGAAAATAAGAGAAAAGATAATAAAGCAATTCGACGATCAGCGAATCATTCTGAGGCGTGATCAACTTCCTTCAGTTCCTCCGAAGTTCAGAATTTCCCAAAAGGAATACAAGGATCACCTCAGAGCTGAAAGATTAATCGCTGAAAGAAAGAAAGCTGAAGAAAAGGACAGAGAATACGCCATCCAGCTTTCTAAACGATAAGTGAAAGACCCCAAGCTGAAAAGAGTTCCTATTGAAGTTCAACGTCAGCTCTGGGAAGACGCCAAGAAGATAACTGAAGAAAAGAGAACTGTGTCTCAGTCCACTTTAGCCTGGTGCAAAGAAATGGTCAACTACAGACTCTCTCCTGCCAAAATCAACAAGGTATTCATCTCTAGAAGAACAACCCTTGTTTCAATCGCTGAAGTCGAGATATTCAGAGAAGATCAGAAGTACGAAAAATTCTATGCTGAAGCCATAACGAAGTACGGTCTTTCTGAATGGTTGGAGATCAGGTTAGCCATCCAGAAGTCTCAGTCGAAGTACAAGGAACATGTTGAAAAGCTGATCAACAAACAAATCGACTTAGTCTACTCCTGTGTGGATATTCCTCCTCCTCCTCCTCCTCAGCGAAGAAGAAGAAATCTAAATCTTCAATTGATGGCCCTGTCATACGAAATGAAACAGGTATTGGTTTTTCACGTGCTGAAGTCCTTGGTCCTGATCTTGATCTTTCCATGCTTGACACATCTATTTCTCCTGGTGAGACTTTCATCCCTGGCAAAGTCATAAGCGAACCCTACGGGATATTTTTCCATGACTACGATGGTGGAAAGCATTTTCAACGTATCTCTGAACTTCACATCACTCCCATCGAACAGCTGAGAGATCTCATCTACTGGTGTGACTTCAGGAATGACCCTCAGGCACGACATCTGAAACCCTTGATTTTTGAAGAAGCGCTGATCAAAAGAAAACAAGGTGTAACCGTTCCTGACTGGATGATTCCCACCACATCAATGACCCTTGATGAACTTCTGATTAAGGAAGAACCCTTTACAAACTGATATGATCGCCTATTTCTCTATTGTATCAGTTATTCTTTTGTACTTGTAGTTTATTTCGCTTGTACTTGTAATCTTTCCATTTCTCTTTGTAACCTGATTCAAAGTTTTAAAGAAAGACTTCAGCGAATGTACTTTACTCCATCAGTACTGAAAAGATCCATGTAAGTTCAGGATACACTCTTACAATCAAATATGAACAATTAAGATCGTATTCACATCAACTGGTCATATGATTTATTAACAATCTGTGAATTACAAGATATTACAATGAATTTCTCTCTCAATAGATCTAACAAATTTATGCGTAAAGAGTTATCCAAAAGGTTAGTTAGCTAACCTTTGCTAACCCCTATATATACTGTATAAGAAAGGCTAAAGCTACAGTACATATAAGAAACAGACTAATAGAACAATTACACGTGTCCTAATTAGTAACTGATTATAACAGAAAATATCCTAAGATATAAGTTCTGAACATGTTGTTCAGAACTTCTGAACATACTTCTGAATAGGCGCTTCAGATCATTTGTCTTCATAGTCAGAAGTTCTGAGTCTCCTACTCAGAACTCTGAACCTTCTAGTCAGAATCCAACACTTAGAATCTTTTTGAGATTTCTCACTCAGAACTTCTGAGTCTTCTACTCAGAACTTCTGAGTCTTCTGAGTCTTCTTTAGTCTTCTTACTCAGAACTCAACACTTGTGTTTTTGACAAAACTCTAGACCTAACAATCTCCCCCTTTTTGTCAAACACACTTGTAATTTTCATCATCAAATTCTTAGAGCAGGAACAGTCTTAAGAAGGAGCTCTTCTGAATGCTTTGACAACTTTTGCTCAGAATTCTGAATAATCTGAGTTAACAACTTCTGGTCAGTCTTTAATCAGCAGCAGCAACGATTTCCAAATTGACTTCTGTTATATATTTGCTTTTTCTTTGCTCCCCCTTGAAATGACAATTCTCATCTTCATTTCAGCTTTCATAAGATTTCTTTATAAGAAACAACCGATCAGTTTTCTTTTCCTCTTCTTCTTCTTAAAATAACATTTCTCTCTTTTGTTATTTCTGTACAAAAATCATCTTCAAAATCTTTAGCTTTTCTCCCCCTAAAGTTTTGGAAAATCATATCAATCTTCAAAATCTTTAGCTTTTCTCCCCCTTGATTTTCAAAACTTTAGCGATGAAGTCTATGTTTTTATTTTCTCCTCCTTAATGAATAACCTTGCTCCCCCTCAAAATAAGAATTATACAGCAATTTGTTTTCTCCCCCTGAAAGTATGCATATATTTCATTAAAATTATTCATTTCAAATATAGTGCTTTAATGAAAACATTTATACAAGGAAAATAAGATTCACTGAACTACACTTGATAACTACTAACATTTGATCATTTGAAAATTTTACAAAAGAAATCCAACTTAATGAAATTTATCAGATTTTTCAATCAAATGAAATCAAATGCATGTGTTTGGATTCAAATACAAGTCATCATTGCATATCGAGTTAAAAATGTTCAGTTTCAATCCCTTTATTAAATCTATTTGGTGTGCTTCGCATGCGAAATATGATTAGGTTCAAGAATATGCAATTCTAAAAACATATACGAATACTTTGCTCTACTTACACTATTTGTCCAAAAACAGGATTTTCACAAATTTACAGGTTTATTGCGACTTTGAATTTTCCCAAAGTTTCAAGAGATGTGTGCTCATTGGCATCTTTTAATTTTGTGCTCATTGACATCTTTTAATTTTGTGCACATTGACATCTTTTAATCAAAAAATTTAGTAAGAATAAGATACATCGTTAAACATGACTTTCTATCTGGTTCTATAGCAGGATTTGGGTCATCCGATCCCAGACCAGTTGGTCTTAGGTGCTAGGTGTCGAACACCCCTTAGAACTTACTTTCCCAAACCAGAAAGGTCACATCGATATATTTTAAACCCATTTGTACCAGTAGAACATGGCTTTCTATCTGGTTCTATAGCAGGATTTGGGTCAGCCGATCCCAGACCAGTTGGTCTTAGGGACTAGGTGACTAGCACCCCTTAGGACTTACTCTCCCAAACTAGAAAGGCCACAGGTACAAACTTTCAAACTAAATGATTTTGTATATATATATATATATTGCATCTCAATCACTTGGTTCTAAAACGTAGTACTTCCCCCATATTTTCGTTTCCATCCAACATTCTGACAAATTATGCTTTTTGAGCATTATATTCTATATAAGTCTAAATTTCATAACATTGAGCATTCAACATAATTTCATTCATGATTTGCTAACCTTTCGATTTATTTCAGAAGTGAAAGTTGAAACAAATATAACTCAGATAATACAAAAATACTTGTAAAATCACCCTTGACACACATTTTATTCATTAAAAAAATTCATCTCATTGAATTAAATTTGTTAAGATTTAAACTTTCAAAGCAATAGAAATAAAACATAATGCAATGTTACCTTTCACCACTTGTTCCTTGAAACATAAAAATATGACAGTTAAGGATATCACCTGAGAAATATGAGTTCTAAACTGATTTGTTTAGAAGTCTTAGTCTCTGAAGTACGGGTCCTGAACTGAATTATTCAGAAGCCATAGTCATTTAAGTACGGGGTTTGAACTGATATGTTCAAAAACCTAAAACGTTGAAGCACGGGTTTTGAACTTTATCTTGAAACAATCAGATCAAATTTTGAGTCAATACTTCCTCTGAAATCAAGATAATCCTGCAAAATCAAGAGATTTTGGTAATCATCTACGATGATTCCTCATTAGATATAAAAAATCCAAATTCTGAGTAGTAGAGTCAGAATTCTGATTAGAAGAGTCAGAATTCTGAGTAACTTGTTCAAAATTCTAAGTATCAGAGTCAGAATTCTAAATAGTTGAGTCAGAATTCTGAGTAGTAAAGTCAGAACTTCTGAGTAACTTGTTCAAAATTCTAAGTATCAGAGTCAGAATTCTGATTAGTTGAGTCAAAATTCTGAGTAGTAAAGTCAGAACTTCTGAGTAAGAGAGTCAGAATTCTGATAAAACTATCCAGAGAAAATTCCTTAGAAAAATGTTTGGATTTTATGATTTTTGAACATTCTGAACTTCAAATCACCATAACTTGCTCAAAAATCAGAATTTTTCAACCAAAATTTGCAGGGTTGCTCAAAATGTGATTCTGAACACATTCTCTAGAAATGTTTTCTACTAAAAACACTCATATCTATGAGTTCGATAACCCCATAGTAAACAAAACTTTTTAAAAAAAAATTCTTCAAAATCAACAAATTGATCTGTATGAATCAGAAATCCATAATCAAGATGAGACCAATTGTAAGTCCATAATCACATTCAGACCGAGTTTTGGACTGAATTATCCAAAAGTCAAAATTCTCAATTAAGCACAACATCTGTTTTCAGTCATGTGTCAATATATGATCATTCAGCTTTACACGTGAATAACCTGCAAAACAGATTAAGTTGACTTTGGTACCCATATGAACTTGGGTCCAGGTTTGTTAGGTGCAGTAGCATATGCAGATATTCTATAAGAACCATACTAGTGCTGAATAAAATTCTTGTTCACAAAATCATTAGTCCCACAATATGAACAACAAAGTTTCTTTTGTGCAACTCTGACTAATTGATTTACAGAATAAATCACATCAGGTTTAACAAAAGATTTTCTTTGAAATGTATTGTTCTTCTTGACATTTGAATTAGGAACTTTTGATTTTGGCACTTCTTTCTTGGAAGTAGTTCCTTTAACTCTCCATTCCATTTTTATCTTTTTAAAAGAACAATTATAAGATTTATCAATAGCAGAATCATAAAACAGATTAGAAGAACTAATCTGATCTTTTGAACTATGATTTGATTTGTCAACAACTTTCGTTTCAAATTCCCTACACTTTTTAACATACAAATTAAACCTTGACTGCAAATCAGATTTGGACTTCCTCTCTATCATGATTTTAGTTGATAAATCAGATAATTTCTTAATAAGCCTCCTTATCTCCAAATGAAAAACTTTATTTTCCTTCTCAAACTCATCTTTTAAGCATTTTTCTTTAAATCCATTTACCTTCTTCTTTTCAGTCTCTTTCCTTCTATCTTCTAACTCTTTCTCCAACTCATTGATTTTTACAGAAAACTCATTTAACATTCCTGTTTTCTTTTTCTCAAAACCATTCTTTTCTTTTTGAAAAACATTTTTCTTGCATTCAAATTCTTTTCTTTCTTTTGCAAGAATTTTCTCCAAATCAGAAATTTTCAAAGATAATTCAACAGACTTTGTTTCAAAACCTTTCCTCTCAGTTTGAAAGTCTCTTCTCTCTTTCTCAAATTTCACTCTTTCAAGTATGAGAACTTGTTCAAAATCATAGATCTGTTTCAAGAGGTGACAATTTTTCATTTCACATGATTTGATTCTATTTTCAGACTCTGTCAACATCTTTCTTCTAAAATTGCCTTTCTCTTTCAAATCAACATTCTCTTTTTCTAACAACTTTATGTTTTCTTGAACCTTTTCAAAATCCTTTAGAAAATCAGATTTCTCTTTTTGCAAAATCTTTATAACGTTTGTATTTTCATCTTGTTTTGCTTGAAAATTAGCAATCTTGCTTAAATGAGCAATCTCAGTTTTTGTTTCAGAAATTGTTTCTTTTGCTTTTACAGGACTTAATTTTTTTAAATTGTCTGAACTGGTTATAGAACTTGCAGGTCTCACAAAAACTTCAACAATCTCAGGCATGATGAAATGAAAAATCCAAATATCAACTATGAATTTTGATCAAAACTGAGAATCAACACAAATCTAGAATATGCAAGAACTAATCAAATCTGTCACATGCATTTTATCAAACAGTTAGAGTACATGAATTAATGAAATCTTCTTTTCAACAAAAAATTTGAATACTAATCAACATGCAGCAGATATAATCACCTTGATCAAGAAACCAATCAAGAATTTCGAAAACATACCTGTGATCTCTGTTTAATTTTGAGAATTAATCAGCATAGAGAGAAAATCTTTGGATGACTTGATTGTAAGATATCGATTCAACAGAAAGACAAATTCAAATTTCTTGAATCAATGATAGAAACGAATTCAAGAATTGTTAGCAGCAGCGGAATCAATTGTCGAATTGATCAAGAAACTTCAAGAACGCGATCAAACACACTCTTGGACGAATTTGTTTGTTGATTTGCTCTGATACCAATTGTAAGTTCAGGATACACTCTTACAATCAAATATGAACAATTAAGATCGTATTCACAGCAACTGGTCATGTGATTTATTAACAATCTGTGAATTACAAGATATTACAATGAATTTCTCTCTCAATAGATCTAACAAATTTATGCGTAAAGAGTTATCCAAAAGGTTAGTTAGCTAACCTTTGCTAACCCATATATATACTGTATAAGAAAGGCTAAAGCTACAGTACATATAAGAAACAGACTAATAGAACAATTACACGTGTCCTAATTAGTAACTGATTATAACAGAAAATATCCTAAGATATAAGTTCTGAACATGTTGTTCAGAACTTCTGAACATACTTCTGAATAGGCGCTTCAGAACATTTGTCTTCATAGTCAGAAGTTCTGAGTCTCCTACTCAGAACTCTGAACCTTCTAGTCAGAATCCAACACTTAGAATCTTTTTGAGATT
This sequence comes from Saussurea involucrata, assembly GCA_033807775.1. Classification (NCBI taxonomy): domain Eukaryota; kingdom Viridiplantae; phylum Streptophyta; class Magnoliopsida; order Asterales; family Asteraceae; genus Saussurea; species Saussurea involucrata. Next base: position 67,187,424 of record CM066325.1, read on the forward strand.
TCTCACTCAGAACTTCTGAGTCTTCTACTCAGAACTTCTGAGTCTTCTGAGTCTTCTTTAGTCTTCTTACTCAGAACTCAACACTTGTGTTTTTGACAAAACTCTAGACCTAACAATCCCAGAAAACAGTAAAAGGGACAAATATTTTATGAGTTCTTTTTATCCTTATGTTTTCATTAAATAGCATTTTTCTTTGTTGCTATGTCATGATCAAATAGGGGGAGATTGTTGATCCAAACCCTCAGTGATTTGATAATGACCCTCTCTTATATACTTAGTGAAAATTGTAAGTAAACAATATGTATCAGAGTTTCACTATCGCTGATAAGTACTAAGATCTTACAGTACCGCTGATAGGAACTCTCGCTCTTTAAATTAAACATTCAGCGACCACTGTTCACCATTAATGCTCTGAGTCTGTTCAGTCATTATGATGATCGCTGATAAGTTAGTTGTTTACTTATGATTCCTGAAGACAAGTTTCACGTCAACAAAGGTTCTACGCTGAAGACGAAGATCAAGCTAAAGAACCAGCGACAAGTCTCCTAATGAACTGATGCGGATCAGTGAAGACTCAGATTTGTCCACTCAACGTGAAGTATCAAGTACAAGACTTCAGCTATCGCTGAACTTTATCATTCGCTGAATAGATAATGATAATGCTCTGAATCAACGAAAGCTGATCATGAAGTCCTCCGTACAAAGTACTTTTGTCTTAACCACCCTTGCACGACTCCGTACGAAATGTCAGAAAAGAACCTCCGACTGTCTGAAATCGTACAACCACTCTGATACTACACTGTTCATCCATGCGGCTACTAAGGTTGTCAACAAAGGTCAATGACATGCAACCAACCAGCTGATGACACGCGTAAAGTGTATACTGACTTGCATTAAATGCATGCACTATATAAAGTGATGAACCCACTTCATTTGAAGTAACTTGCTAACTCTGGACATGTTCAATCTCTTATCTCAATATAGGTTATTATTAGTAATTTCCTTATCTCTCTTAGTGCAAGAAACCTTAGTGTTCCAACTTGTTTAGATTTAGGTTTATCCTTAATCTTGTTTCTGCAACAAGATGTAAATTGTTAATGATTTATCAATAAACAATTTAGAAAAGTAAAATCTGTGTGTTTGTATTCAACCCCCCCCCCCCCCCCCCTTCTACAAACTTGTATAGGCCTTCGGGACCAACAACTTTTATATCTGATCCTGTTATCATTTTACTGTTCAATATTTGAGTCTCATAGTTCATTTATCGTTTACACAATCATTCATATTAATGGCTTTATTTAATATGCTTCCGCTGTCTATTTCACTACCATTAATATGATACAACGTGAATCTGGGAACCTACAGATGGTTTGATTGTTGCAGCGTGGGTGCCAGCGTTGGGTTGCGCCGCTGAAGTAGCCGCGGAAGATGAAGAAGTGCGGAGAAGAGAGAAAATGGAAGAAAGACTTACCTCGCCATGGATCGGCTTGTAGTCGAGAACCTTGGGGCCGACCTGAGGAAGTTTGTAGTCTCCCTGCTTGGGATAATCTTACCCAGTCATCATTCTCAGAATGGCAGAAATGAACCGCGGGTAAGGAACGTTCATTGATCTTTCAGGCTTCTCAGCCTTTTCCATCAGGTCTTCGAATATAATTCGGGTGTAGTCAACTTTTCGCCCTTTCAGCAGACAGTAACCCATGGAAAGCTGAGTTTTGCTTGCTTGGTCAGTAGAGCCCACCTTCGTTGTCATGCAAGAGATGACATGGGCGAAGATGAATTTGAGTTCAGCGGGCATCTTGGCCTTTAGGATCTTCATCAGACGCTTATCGTCTTCATCGGTTCTCGTCTTGTCCCATGAATATTTCATGAGATCGAGGAATTTAATCAGCTCTTCCTTGTCTTCAGGTAGGTTGGGGTTGGGAAGAGATTCAAACGGGCGTTCAGGGAGGTTCAAGGAAGATCGGATCGCTGCAGGAGTGATGGAGCCTTGACCTCGTTCAGTTTGGAAGCCAATGACAGTGAATTCCTTTCCGGTCTTGGTGGATATTTAGGTGGTACGTTCACCAGTGTACCAAAATTGTTGAACAAGGCGACAGTGTGCAGGAGGATAGATGGTCATTGCAGTAGAGAGTGGGCAGGTTATCAAGAATACAACACCATCACTAACATGGGGGCTTGGTTTCTTCTTGGGAAAGTCGAGCATGGCTAAGGAGTTGTTTTGTGGCTAGGACAATTTGGTGCAGTTCACCATTCATCTTGGTCGACTTGACCATGGTAACAGGGGTAGCAGCAGTGTTGGTAGCAACAACATTTGAAGATGCCATTTCTGAAGAAGTAACCAAAATAGAAATAGGATGAAGAAACTTCTTAAAATGGAAAGAGATTCCAAAAATAAGGGTTTTGAGGTTTAAGGGTTTTAACAGTTTCATTTTTAGGGAAGAAAAAGTAAAATGTGGGTTTTCTAGTTTTGAAAAGTTAAAACTAGTAGAAAGAGGGTTTTTCCAGTTTCCTTTTAAGGAAAGGGATTATGGAAAAACGTATGAAGTTTAAGTTTAAGATTTTTATTTTAAACATAATAGAAAAACTATATTTCAAGTTTTGACCAAAAAAAATCATGAAGAAGATGATTTTATGTGTAGAAAAACGTGTGTTTGATCTTTGAATAAAGAGGAAAGATGATCAAAACAAGATTAAGAGGATTAAAGAGTAAAAATGAAAAAAATGAACCTGTTGTTTGAAGATTTGGTGATTCATGTAGCAGGTTTCAAATGTTAGTCCGAGAATAAGAGTGCAAAGGAAGTTATTTTCTTGCTTAGTGAGTCTAATGCGCGTAAAAGGTAAAAATATAAACTTGAGAGGTTTATATAGTGAGAGTAGAGAGAGAAAGTGATGAGTGGGAAAAAGCACTCGTCATGACACGTGACACGTCCCACGAAGCTTATTGGGCAATAATTCGAAACGGACGAACACGTCAGACAAAAAGTCGTGCCATGGATTATCCGTTTGATTACGTCACATAGAACAACTGTCTTTTCATTTTCAAAGCGTTTCCCTGATAGATTTAGAAAACATCAGAGATGATTTTATATGAAGATTCACTGAAGAGAAAATATCAGTGATGAGTTTTGTTATTTCAAAATAATCATTGAAGAAAATGTAAGTGATCAATTTATTTTGAAAACAACTTACTGAAGTAAACTTCAGTAATTAGGAATAGAAAAAAATACCTTGGTATCAGCGAACATTTTATTCAGGATTAGATGATAAATAAGGAGATAGAAATTCTATTGTCACTGACATAATGCGTAACTGTTGATCCAAACCCTCAATGATTTGATAATGACCCTCTCTTATATATACTTAGTGAAAATTGTAAGTAAACAATATGTATCAGAGTTTCACTATCGCTGATAATACTAAGATCTTACAGTACCGCTGATAGGAACTCTCGCTCTTTAAATTAAACATTCAGCGAAACTGTTCACCATTAATACTGAGTCTGTTCAGTCATTATGATGATCGCTGATAAGTTAGTTGTTTACTTATGATCCCTGAAGACAAGTTTCACGTCATCAAAGGTTCTACGCTGAAGTCGAAGATCAAGCTCAAGAACCAGCGACAAGTCTCCTAATGAACTGATGCGGATCAGCGAAGACTCAGATTTGTCCACTCAACGTGAAGTATCAAGTACAAGATTTCAGCTATCGCTAAACTTTATCATTCGCTGAATAGAAAATGATAATCACTGAATCAATGAAAGCTGATCATGAAGTCCTCCGTACAAAGTACTTTTGTCTTAACCTCCTTAGCACGACTCCGTACGAAATGTCAGAAAAGAACCTCCGATTGTCTAAAATCGTACAACCACTCTGATACTACACTGTTCATCCATGCGGCTACTAAGGTTGTCAACCAAGGTCAATGACATGCAACCAACCAGCTGATGACACGTGTAAAGTGTATACTGACTTGCATTAAATGCATGCAGTATATAAAGAGATGAACCCACTTCATTTGAAGTAACTTGCTAACTCTGGACAAGTTCAATCTCTTATCTCAAGATAGGTTATTATTAGTAATTTCCTTATCTCTCTTAGTGCAAGAAACCTTAGTGTTCCAACTTGTTTAGATTTAGGTTTATCCTTAATCTTGTTTCCGCAACAAGCTGTAAATTGTTAATGATTTATCAATAAACAATTTAGAAAAGTAAAATCTGTGTGTTTGTATTCAACCCCCCCCCTTCTACAAACTTGTATAGGCCTTCGGGACCAACAAGTGGTATCAGAGCGGATTTGTTTAATCTCATAAACAAGATCTAATCTAAGATATTTCTCTTCCTTGCTATTATCTGAAAATGGCCACCAACACAAACACAAATTATATAGACAATGGTTCTCTTGCTAAACCTCCCAAATTTTCCAAAGATAACTTCAACTTATGGAAAAATAGGATGACACTCTTCTTAGAAGGTGTAGACCCTACTATGCCTTACTATATTGAGAATGGTCCATTCATCCCTGTAAGAATTGATGCTGCAGTTCCAGGCGCTGACAATAGACCTGCTATTCCAGAAAGGCTGGTACCTAAGGAAATCCTTCAATGGACTGACGAAGATAAGAAGAAAGTGGCTATAGATACAAAAGCCAGATCCATACTATCCATGGCTCTTCCTGACGAAGTCTACCATTCCGTCATGAACCTGAAAACATCAAAGGCCATGTGGGACACAATATGTGTTCAGTATGAAGGAACGTCTGAAGTCCAGGATTCAAGAAAGATCAACCTGGTAAGACAATACGAAAGCTTCATTTCTGGTAAGAATGAATCTCTCTCTGAAGTTCACCAACATTTTAATTGTTTAATTATAGATCTGAAAACTGTTGGTAAGGAATATTCCAACTTTGAAGTACTGACAAAGTTTCTAGAATGTTTACCTGAAAGCTGGGACAATTATGCTATGTGTCTCAAGCTATCAAAGGATCTAAAATCAATGACCCTTTCAACCTTATATGGCACGTTGCTGAATCAAGAGCAATCGAGCCATCTTAAGAAGAATCTTGTAAAAGATTCCAAAAGCACCCATGTTGCTTTAATCTCATAGGAACCTTCTACTCAGCGACCCTCGGTCACTATCACTGAGTTAGAAAGTAACTCTGAAAGGTCATCAGATTCTGATTATTCAGATAATGATGAATCTTTGGCTCTCCTAACTAAGAAGTTTAGGAGATTTGCCAAAAAGAAAATGTTTAAAAAGAACAAACCTCTTTCCATAACTGACAAGCCTAGATCATCCGCGTTTGTTGATAAGGCTACTCCTACTTGTTTTAACTGCGAAAAGACAGGACATTTCGCTAACGAGTGCAGGTCAAAGAAAGTTTCTAGACCCTCAGCTTTTACAAAGAAACCCTTTGCTCCAAGAAATAAAGATGACAAATATTCAAAGATGAAAGAAAAATATGCAAAGCTGAAAAGCTTTAAGAAGAAGAATAAAGGCCTGATGGCTGACTATGATTGGGCTGCTTCTGATGAAGAAGCATCATCATCTGACTCTGAAGATGATGAAGCAAATCTATGTCTTATGGCCAAGATTGAAGAAGAGGAAGAAAGTTCAGACATTCCCTCCACTTCAACATCTGCTATTCAGGTATCACCTTCTTTCTTTACCAATATTGCAAATATTGATGAAGCGGTTAGTCTCCGTAAGATCGATCTCTTGACTAGAAGCTTATACGAAGCCATGAACGGCAAAACTGTGGTTGAAAACCAAAATCTTGATCTCGCTGAAAAGCTTAAAAACTGCCACCTTCAAATAGAAATGCTTTCTAAAATTGAAGAAGATTTTAAAGATCAAGTATATTTAAATCAGCTAGTCAAAATCAAACGAGCAGAAGCTATCGCTGCATTAAAGGCTGAAAAAGCTACTGTTGAAGGATGGTGTAATTCTTCAACAAAGATCACTGAGATAATAAAGTCTCAGATTCCCCTGAGTGATAAACGTGGTTTGGGTTACAAATATGAAACTCCAAAACCAACCATTGAGCGTTCAATGCTTAAATTTGGAACGTTCGTATCCTCAGTCGCTGATACTTCATCTTCTCAGTGCTCCTCGTCCGTTACACCAATCCCTGAGGAAACTCCTACCTCTGTCTCTAAAGACAAAGGTAAAGGAATTGTTATTTACCAGAATCCTCAGAAGGGTACCTTAGTACCAAAGCTGAATGCTTCTAAAGCTTCAGTGGCTCATTCCTCTGGATCAAGGAAGCAGATACCTGGATTTATTCAGCGATCTACTCCTAGACTCAGATTGGATGTCCTTGGTAAGAAATCTGAAGAACTGAATGTTCGTCCCATTTCTAAAGCCAATAGTTTACTTGGTGCTGGCACTTCTAATTTGAAATTAAAAGCTCAGCATTCAAATGGTCCTAGAACTACTTTTAGTTATAGGAAATGTTATCACTGTGGACTTACCGATCATATTGCTAGTAAGTGCCCCACAGCCACCAAAGCTGAAAAGATAGCTAAGGTGAAGATTGTCCCCAAGGCAAAGAAGACCAACCCTGGTTCAAATCAGGTTAAAGTGAATCCTACCACTGAAGTTAAGAAATTAACCAAAGTGAAGAAAGACAAAGTTGAGTCTTCAAATGCTGCGAAGACTGCTGAATCTTCCATTCCAACTACTTCCACTGACAAATGTGTATACATGGTTAAGTGGGTACCCAATAAAATCTAATCTTCCATTGTATTGCAGGTTAAGAAGGGTATCTGGTATCTCGATAGCGGGTGCTCTAGACACATGACTGGAAAGAAAAGCCTGCTCGCTGAATACAAGGAAGAGAAGGGTCCCTCTGTGACTTTCGGTGGAAATGGAAAAGGACATACCTGAGGGTATGGTGTAATTTCAAATGGTACAACCTCCTTCAGAAGAGTCGCATATGTTGAAGGGCTGAAGCATAATCTTCTAAGCATCAGTCAGTGTGTGACATGGATAACAAAAAGGAGAAGATAGCTCTCAGCGGTTATCGTTTGGAAAATGTTTATGTAATAAACATGGACTCAACAACCACTGAGAACTCCTGTTTCTTCTCAAAAGCCTCATCTGATGTCAACTGGCTATGGCATAAGAGTCTATCTCATCTAAATTTCAAGACACTGAACACTCTTTCTTCAAAAGAGTTAGTCACTCGTCTACCTCAGCATTCATACGCCAAAGAGTCGTTATGTTCAGCGTGTGAAAAAGGGAAGCAGACCAAAGCAAGCTTTAAGTCAAAGCAAGTTTCTTCAGTGTCATTTCCTCTACAACTACTCCATATGGATTTGTTTGGCCCTGTTAACAAATAATCCATCGCTGGAAAGAAATATACGCTGGTCATAGTTGATGAATTCTCTCGCTTCACTTGGGTAATGTTTCTCCGTTCTAAGAGTGACACCCCTGAAGAACTCATCAATTTTGTTCGGAAGATGGAAACCCTGAACAATCTGACCGTTCGCTCAATAAGGAGTGATCATGGGACTGAATTCAAAAACAGTTCTCTTGATTCCTTCCTTGAGAGTAAGGGTATTTCTCACAACTTTTCTTCAGTGAGAACACCGCAACAAAATGGAGTCGCTGAAAGAAGAAATAGAACAATTATTGAAGCTGCACGTTCAATGCTCAGCGATTCTCACCTGCCTACTCAGTTTTGGGCAGAAGCTGTCAACACTGCTTGTTTTACGCAAAACAGGTCGCTGATAGTCAAAAGATTCAAAAAGACAGCCTATGAACCTTTTCATGGGAGAAAGCCTTCAATCAGCTTTCTTCACATCTTTGGATGTCAATGTTTTATACTGAACAACAGAGATGCTCTTGGAAAGTTTGATCCTAAGGCTGATGATGGAATATTTCTTGGATACTCCTCAGTTTCCAAACCTTCAGAGTCTTCAATCGTAGAAGACAAACTGTTGAAGAAACTATTCACGTCACGTTTGACGAATCCCGTTCAGCGAACTCTAAACCGTCTGCTGATACTGAAGAACTGAATCAATGGATGTTTTCTCATCTTGGTGATTCACAAGAAATTCCCACTAATGCTCATCCAGTAGAAGATGATAGTCCTATCATTCCAAATATGCAGAACAGTGAAGCTGAAACTTCTTGGGTCTCAGCTGTTCCTATAAACACTGTACCTAACGCTGAACCAAATGTCTCAGACATTCCATCTACTTCTCAGCAATCAGTGAATATAATGACAACTGCATCCATTCCTCTCTTGGCTGATACTCCTGACGTCGCTGAAGCTTCATCTTCAGGTCTTCCAGTTCAAGTTAAGTCAGCGTCTCACGCTCCGGCTCAGCGATGGACTATAAATCATCCAATTGATCAAATTCTTGGTGATCCAAACGCTGGGATTCAGACTCGACGAAGTGCAGGTAATATTTGTTTATTTGTAAATTTTATTTCACTAACTGAACCAAAGAAAGTAGATGATGCCCTCAAAGATCCAAACTAGGTCAGCGCCATGCAAGAAGAGCTGATTGAATTCGAAAGAAACAAAGTTTGGAAACTTGTTCAGAGACCAACTGATAAAACAGTAATAGGCACTAAATGGGTCTATCGAAATAAGTTGGACGAACATGGTACTGTAACTCGCAACAAAGCTCGCCTTGTTTCTCAGGGATACAGACAAGAGGAAGGTATAGATTATGACGAAACATTTGCTCCAGTAGCAAGACTTGAATCTATTCGTATATTCTTAGCATATGTTGTACACAAAAACTTCAAAGTACATCAGATGGATGTTAAGTCAGCGTTTCTAAATGGAAAGCTGAATGAAGAAGTGTATGTGGAACAACCTCCAGGATTCTCAGATTCTAAGCGTCCAGGTTATGTTTATAAACTGGATAAGGCACTTTATGGTTTGAAGCAAGCTCCTCGTGCATGGTATGACACTCTTTCTACTTATCTCCATATTGAAAAATTTGAGCGAGGTAAGATTGACAAAACTCTATTTTTTAGAAAAGTGAAAGGTCATATCATTTTAGTTCAAATATATGTTGATGACATTATATTTGGTTCTACTAACCCTGAGCTTTGTACTCGTTTCGCTGATAGAATGAAAGATGAGTATAAAATGAGCATGATGGGTGAACTAACATATTTCCTTGGTCTTCAGATTAAGCAAACTGAGAAAGGAACTTTCATAAATCAGGGAAAATATGTTAAAGATATTCTGAAGAAATTCGACTTAACTGAAAGTTCAGCTATGAAAACCCCTATGGCACCACCGCTGACACTTGATAAGGACACTAAGGGTGTTCCTGTCAATGTCACGCTGTACCGTGGGATGATCGGCTCTCTATTGTATCTAACAGCTAGCCGACCCGATATTGTGTTTGCAACATGCTTGTGTGCACGATATCAAGCTGAACCTAAGATATCTCATATGAAAGCTGTAAAGCGAATCTTTCGATATCTTAAGGGTACAACGAATCTAGGTCTTTGGTATCCCAAAGATTCAGGATTCGATCTAACCGCCTATTCAGATAGTGATTTTTCAGGTTGCAAAATGGATAGGAAAAGCACCACAGGAGGATGTCAGCTCCTGGGTGGAAAGCTGGTAAGTTGGACAAGTAAAAAGCAAAATTCAGTGTCCACTTCCACAGCTGAAGCTGAATATGTAGCTGCTGGAAGCTGTTGTTCTCAAGTCTTGTGGATGAGAAATCAGCTACTAGACTATGATCTTCAGCTCTCCAAAATTCCAATCTATTGCGACAGCACAAGTGCCATCGCTATAGCAAACAATCCAGTACTACATTCAAAGACCAAACATATAGAAATCAGATATCATTTTATCAGAGATCATGTGATGAATGGTGATATAGAACTTCATTTTTTCCCAACCGATTATCAGTTAGCTGACTTATTTACCAAACCTCTTGATGAGACAAGATTCAACTTTCTCATCAGCGAGCTTGGAATGCTGAACTTTGAAGGATAAAATCTTCAGCGGTTCACATTGATCAGCGAAAGGATAAAATCAACTTGTATAACCCATTCTATAATCTTCTCTCTGCATAAACTTGATTCACTGATATCAAGGTATGTTCTCTCTCTCTGACAATCGCATGAAAATGCAAGATTTCAAAACAAAATGCATCGCTGAATATCTTTTCCTTAACAGCGATATTTGGAAATTTCTTAAAACCTTCACTGAATATTTTCATTCAGTGCTTCAAGTTTTCAAAAGTATCTCTGAGTTTTTCAAAACCTCAGAGACAACCAAGAATATGAAAGGACAGTTGTGACGTCATTGCAACGAATAAAACCCCGACACGTTTTCTCTTCCTGACACACGTTTGCACGTCTCGTTCAAACTTCCAATCAAATGCAAACACGTGTCCGTGTCATGATGAAAATCTTATCCCGCTCAAGATTTTCTCTTTCTAAAATCTCTATATAAACAAATTCTTTGTTTATAATTTTCTTTTACGCGATCAATCTTCCTCCGCAAGAAAGAATTCACTGTTGCATTTGTGATTTCAAAAACTTCAAGAACTGTTCATCATCTTCTTCATCAAACATCAAGGTTAATATGTTCTTATTTATTACCAAATGCGTATAACTTGTTTCCGATCTTCTCATTGTTTTAACAAGATCAAACAAAAGAACTTCGTAAAATGAAATCATTTTCTTTCGTGGTTTTATGAACACAACCATTTCATGGTTGTTCTTCAAGTTTAAATGCAAAATCTTAAACTTGTTCTTCATTCGTTTCCAGAATCTATTTTTTCATAGAAAACTGGAAAACAAGAAAATGGGTTTTACATTTCGTTTCAAAAATCAAGAAAAACCCTAATCTTCATTAAGACATTTTGTCTGAATGAAATGGACAAAATTCGAACCATCTAAATGGAAAATCTTTCCACATTAAGATTATTCTTATTTGTTAATCTTTGGTTGAACTGATAATACAGGAAATGGCAACATCTAACATTCCTACTACCGCTGATAACTTCTCTACTGACTCTGAGGAAGTGGAAATCATCAAGGCTCCTCAGGTTAAGTTCAATCTTGATCAACTATACTGGACTAAGATAAACAACCTTTCTGCGCTTCTCGAGTTTCCTCCTCGAAAGCAAGTCACACATCTGACAGATGCTGTGAATTTCCTGAAGAATTGCTGCATTTCAACAGCTCTGACCATTTCACCCCCTGCAAGTCAGCTGCTACTATCTCAGTTCTGGTACTCTGCCAGACACTCTCAACTACCATCCGCCAAAGATCCCTCCAAAATAGTTGATTGTAACCTCTGCGATACTGAATATGGCACGATAAAGATCACACCCGCCATCATTCGCAAAGCTCTGAACTTTCCCATCGCTACAAAGGAAAAACCTTTTGTTCCTTTCCCTGACCATAAGAAGATCGCTGACAAAGAAGCTCTTATTGCATTTTTTGATGCAATGGGCTACGTATGGGAAATGGGCAGAGACAATAAGCCTGAGAAGAAGCTAACGCTGCTGAAGAAATCAAAAATGCCCAGCGAGATGAACTTCATCTTCGCTCACCTTATCAGCTGCATGACTACCAAGACCGGCTCTTCTTATCAAGCCGCTCAACCTCAGTAAGCTATGGGATACGCTCTGCTGAAAGGTCTACACATTGACTGGGCATCTTTCATCTATGATGACTTGCTGCAAAGAGTAGACTCTGCCGCTGACAGGCCTGCTTGGGTTCCCTACCCCCGATTCATCAGCGCTATCTTTCAATATGGCCTGAAGGACAGCTACCCGCAAGAGGGCGATCTAAAACTCTCTCAGATTGGCCCTAAGGTACTCGACTTCAAACCTGTTGAAAATGAGGTACGACTTTCTACCCTCTTAACTCTTCTCAACCCTTCTTCTACTTATGTGGCTCCTTTAGCGACAATACCCATCGCTGATACCCTGACCATAAAATCCTCTCCTTCTAAGAAAAGGAAACATTCATCTACCCCACTTGATTCTAAAAGGATCAAGAAAACAAAGGAGCAACCCCAGCAATATCATGCTGAAGACTCCTCAGCTCTTTCTGCAGAGCTGAAGAAACGTTCAGTGGTACGCTCTGCCACACCTGAACAAGCCATCCCTTTTATCCAAACTTCAGCGTCTCTAAACGCCGAGGTTACAAACTTGGAACCGACCCAACCTCCTTCAGTCTCTCAAAAGACTGATGAAGTGATTGTCAGCGAATCCAATGCTGAACTCATAACCCAATCCCCATTCTTATCCTTCGCTCCTCCCTCCACTCATTTGGTCTCTACTCCAGATCTAACTAGAGCTGCCATCATTTCCTCGGAACATAAAGCTGATTCTCCAGAAATGATGAAGACAGGACCTGCAGAAAAATCCATGGGCACTTTTGAAGATGACATGGAACTTTACTTAGGAACCCGTGATTTCGATGAATTCACCAATCCTCCTGCAGGTAAACAACAACCCATAAACACTGTGACTAAACCCCAAACTTCTGAGCTTTCCTCTGTTCACAAGTTTTTATATGTTACAGGTCCTAATTTGGGAGATATCAACGCCTCTCTAAAGTCCGTGGAGACAAAGCTGACAGGTCTCACCACTACTCTCTCCAATAACTCTACAGCTGTAACAAACGCTGGAGAGAATCTGAACAAGCTGACAACAGTGGTAGAGAAGAAGTCTTCCACAAATGACATGAAGCAAGTTGATAAAACTCTCAGCGACTTCGCCAAGGTGCTCGCTGATATCTACACAGACTACACCTCTCTCAAAAACTCAGTTTCGTCCATGTCCAGCGAATTTACAACGCTGAAGACATCGGTTGGAACACTAGAGAGAGATATGTCTGCTGTGAAGACAAATGTCAACACTCTGACGACTGACTTAAGCTCTGTAAAGAATGACGTTGGTTCGATGAAGACTATGATCGAACAGCTGCTGCACAAGGCGAATACTCCTGCTCCTGCCCCTGTCCCTGAATCTGAACATTTTACAGCGGTAGATCGCATTGAGCTCGGGAAGATCAATCCTGCTATTTCTGGCCTTGAAGACAGATTAGCAAAGATTGAAGTTTGTGTAGGTCTCTCTGGCCAAGAAGACAGAGAACCTACCAACGCTGCTGAATCTAGCCATTCCTCCCCCAGTCATCATGAAAAAGAGGGGGAGAAGAGCGCTGAAGATCTCGCCAAGAGCGCTGAAGACCTTTCCCATGATGAATCTATCAGGGGAGAGAAGACGAGTGCTGAAAAAACAACCGTTGGACCTCAGGGAGATGAAAACCCTGAGGAAACCGAGAAGCTCGCCTCTGTATCTGAGGGGGAGCAACTCGAAGAAGAAGCTGAGAAAACTGAATCCGAAGCAGAAGATGATGAAGCCGTCGACATCCCTGATGATGAACCATCTTCTTCTCCAAAGAATGATGATGATGATGACGAAGATGACGATGACCTCTTTATCGTCAAACCTGCTCAAAAGATCAAAGCTCTTAAGGGAATCTCGATAAATGAACCTTCAGGGGAGCGAACAAAGACAAAGCCCTCAACCTCTGGAGCTGAGAAAGGCAAAGGCAAAAGCGTCGTTGAAGATGACAATCTGATGATCTTGCTTGAAAAGCCGGCTTGTCAGGTATGCTAAACATCTCTCACTCCATCCCTACTCTATCATACCTATCAATTCTACTACCCAAGCCTATACACTTGAACCAATTCTGTCTATCTGATTCTACCCAAGTTCTTACTCGTAATATCGCTGTGTTTCAGCTAGTCCTCTCCCCTGTTTGAGGATATCGCTGAAGGCTCCATAACTGCGACTTCACCAAAAATACCAGCAGCTGCTGAAGAAATAATCACAGTCTTAGATTTAATCTCTGAGACTGGTGAACCAGAAGAACAGCTACTCTCGCACAGAGGCAGACCTTCCTTAGCTCCTCAAAAGCTAAGTGAAGAGGATCAGAAAAGAAGAGAGGAGATAATAAAGCGATTCGAGGATCAGCGAATCATTCTGAGGCGTGATCAACTTCCTTCAGTTCCTCCAAAGTTCAGAATTTCCAAAAAGGAATACAAGGAACATCTCAGAGCTGAACGTCTAATAGCTGAAAGAAAAGAAGCTGAAGAAAAAGACAGAGAATACGCCATCCAGCTTTCTAAACGTTCCATAAAAGACCCCAAGCTGAAAAGGGTTCCCATTGATGTTCAACGTCAGCTCTGGGAAAACGCCAAGAAGATAACTGAAGAAAAGAGAACTGTGTCTCAGTCAACTTTAGCCTGGTGCAAAGAAAAGGGCAACTACAGAGACTCTCCTGCCAAAATCAACAAGGTATTCATCTCTGGAAGAACAACCCTTGTTTCAATCGCTGAAATCGAGATATTCAGCGAAGATAAGAAGTCCGAAAAATTCTATGCTGAAGCCATAACGAAGTACGGTCTCTCTGAATGGTTGGAGATCAGGTTAGCCATCCAGAAATCCAAGTCGAAATACAAGAAACATGTTGAAAAGCTGATCAACAAACAAATCGACTTAGTCTACTCCTGTGTGGATATTCCTCCTCCTCCTCCTCTCGAAAGTCAGAAAAGAAAGGCCTCAGCGAAGAAGAAGAAGAAATCTATATCTTCAATTGATGGCCCTGTCATTCGAAATGAAACAGGTATTGGTTTTTCACGTGCTGAAGTCCTTGGTCCTGATCCTGATCTTTCCATGCTTGACACATCTCTTCCTCCTTGTGAGACTTTCATCCCTGGCAAAGTCATAAGCGAACCCTACGGGATATTTTTTCATGACTACGATGGTGGAAAACGTTTTCAACGGATCGCTGAGCTTCCAATCACTCCAATCGAACAGCTCAGAGATCTCATCTACTGGTGTGACTTCAGAAATGACCCTCAGGCACGACATCTGAAACCCTTGATTTTTGAAGAAGCGCTGATCAAAAGTAAACAAGGTGTAACCGTTCCTGACTGGATGATTCCCACCACATCAATGACCCTTGATGAACTTCTCATTAAGGAAGAACCTTTGTAAGCTGATAGGATCGCCTCTTTCATCTATTTTATCAGTTATCCTTTTGTACTTGTAATTTATTTCGCTTGTACTTGTA
Source organism: Saussurea involucrata (assembly GCA_033807775.1). Lineage (NCBI taxonomy): Eukaryota > Viridiplantae > Streptophyta > Magnoliopsida > Asterales > Asteraceae > Saussurea > Saussurea involucrata. Next base: position 67,202,506 of record CM066325.1, read on the forward strand.
ATCTTTTCATTTCTCTTTGTATCCCGATTCAAAGTTTTAAAGAAAGATTTCAGCGAATGTACTTTACTCCATCAGTACAGAAAAGATCCCAGAAAACAGTAAAAGGGACAAATATTTTATGAGTTCTTTTTATCCTTATGTTTTCATTAAATAGCAATTTTCTCTGTTGCTATGTCATAATCAAATAGGGGGAGATTGTTGATCCAAACCCTTAGTGATTTGATAATGACCCTCTCTTATATACTTAGTGAAAATTGTAAGTAAACAATATGTATAAGAGTTTCACTATCGTTGATAGGAACTCTCGCTCTTTAAATTAAACATTCAGTGAAATTGTTCACCATTAATACTGAGTCTGTTCAGTCATTATGATGATCACTGATAAGTTAGTTGTTTACTTATGATGCCTGAAGACAAGTTTCACGTCATCAAAGGTTCTACGCTGAAGTCGAAGATCAAGCTCAAGAACCAGCGACAAGTCTCCTAATAAACTGATGCGGATCAGCGAAGACTCAGATTTGTCCACTCAATGTGAAGTATCAAGTACAAGACTTCAGCTATCGCTAAACTTTATCATTCGCTGAATAGAAAATGATAATCGCTGAATCAATGAAAGCTGATCATGAAGTCCTCCGTACAAAGTATTTTTGTCTTAACCTCCCTTACTCCGTACGAAATGTCAGAAAAGAACCTCTGACTGTCTGAAATCGTACAACCACTCTGATACTACAGTTCATCCATGCGGCTACTAAGTTTGTCAACCAAGGTCAATGACATGCAACCAACCAGCTGATGACACATGTAAAGTGTATACTGACTTGTATTAAATGCATGCAGTATATAAAGAGATGAACCCACTTCATTTGAAGTAACTTGCTAACTCTGGACAAGTTCAATCTCTTATCTCAAGATAGGTTATTATTAGTAATTTCCTTATCTCTCTTAGTGCAAGAAACCTTAGTGTTCCAACTTGTTTAGATTTAGGTTTATCCTTAATCTTGTTTCCGCAACAAGCTGTAAATTGTTAATGATTTATCAATAAACAATTTAGAAAAGTAAAATCTGTGTGTTTGTATTCAACCCCCCCCCCCCCCCTTCTACAAACTTGTATAGGCCTTCGGGACCAACAGTAACCACTGAAAAATTATTCTTCAAGGTTCAGCATGCCAAGCTCGTTGATGAGAAAGTTGAACCTTGTCTCATCAAGAGGTTTGGTAAAAAGATCAGCTAACTGAAAGTCAGTAGGGATAAAGTGAAGTTCTATATCACCATTCATCACATGATCTCTGATAAAATGATATATGATTTTGATGTGTTTGGTATGTGAGTGTAGCACTGGATTATTTGATATAGCGATGACACTTGTGTTGTTGAAGTAGATAGGATTTTTGAATAATTGAATGTCATAGTCTAATAGTTGATTTCTCATAAATAAGACCTGAGCACAACAGTTTCCAGCAGCTACGTACTCAGCTTCAGCGGTAGAAGTGGACACTGAACTTTGTTTCTTGCTTGTCCAACTTACCAGCTTTCCACCAAGGAGTTGACAGCCTCTTATGGTGCTTTTTCTATCCAACTTGCAACCTGCAAAGTCACTATCTGAATAGGTAGTTAGATCGAACCCTGAGTCTTTGGGATACCAAAGACCTAGGTTAGGTGTACCCTTCAGATATCTGAAAATTTGCTTTACAGCGATCAGATGTGATTTTTTGGGTTCAGATTGATATCGTTCGCAAAGACAAGTAGCGTACATAATATCAGGACGACTCGTTGTAAGATAGAGAAGGGAGTCGATCATTCCTCTATAGGTAGTGACATTAACAGGTTTTTTAGATGGATCCTTGTTAAGTGTCAGCGGAGGTGCCATAGGAGTTTTCATTGCTGAACTTTGAGTTAGATCAAATTTCTTCAGCATATCTTTAACGTACTTACCTTGATGGATAAACGTACCCTTATCATTTTGCTTGATTTGGAGTCCAAGGAGGTATGTCATCTCACCCATCATACTCATTTTATATTCATATTTCCTTATTTCAGCGAATCGAGTACATAGAGATGGGTTAGTAGAACCAAATATAATATCATCGACATATATTTGAACAAGAATGATATGACCTTTTACTTTCCTGAAAAATAGAGTATTATCGATTTTACCCCGCTCAAATTTTTCAATGAGGAGAAAAGAGGATAAAGTGTCATACCATGCACGAGGTGCTTGTTTCAGACCATGGAGGGCCTTAACCATTTTATATACATAACCTGGATGCTTAGGATCAGCGAATCCTAGAGGTTGTTCGACATAGACTTCTTCATTCAGCCTTCCATTAAGGAATGCTGACTTGACATCCATCTGATGAACTTTGAAGTCCCTGTGAACTGCATATGCTAGGAATAGTCGAATTGCTTCGAGTATTGCCACAGGGGCAAAGGTTTCATCGTAGTCTATGCCTTACTCTTGTCTGTATCCCTGAGTAACTAGACGAGCTTTGTTGTGAGTTACAGTTCCATGTTCATCTAACTTGTTTCGATAGACCAGGTTAGTGCCTATCACTGACTTGTCAGATGGTCTGGGAACAAGATTCCAAACTTTGTTTCTTTCGAATTCAATAAACTATTCTTCATTAGCGTTGACCCAGTTTGGATCTCTGAGGGCATCATCAACCTTCTTTGGTTCAATCAGCAAGATAAAATTAACATATTAAAAAGTGTTACCTGAACTTCGTCGAGTCTGAACACCTGCGTTTGGATCACCAAGAATTTGATCAACGGGGTGATTCATAGTCCATCGCTGAGCAGGAGTATGAGTAGCTAGCTCAGATGGAACTTCTAGAGGAGCTGAAGAAGAAGCTTCAGCCACAGTAGATTCAGGTATATCAGGCAGGATAAGCTGAAGTCCCAATAAAGGTTCGTTTGTTGATTGCTGAGTGTTGATCCAAACCCTCAATAATTTGATAATGACTCTCTGAGAAACACTTAGTGAAAATCATAAGTAGACAATATGTATTAATGTTTTGTCATCAAAGAAAATACTAAGTATGTTTAGTATCGCTGATGAAAACATATGCTTTAAATTACACATTCAGCGATATTGTTCATCAATGAGACCTGAGCCTATTCAGTCTTGTTAATGATCGCGGATAACCTTAGTTGTTTAGTTATGATCCCTGAAGACAAGTTTCACGTCAACTATGTTCTACGCTGAAGTCGAAGATCAAGCCAAAGAACCAGCGACAAGTCTACTAATGAACTGATGCGGATATCAGCGAAGCCAAGATTTGTTCACTCAACGTGAAGTTTCAAGTAGAAGACTCCAGTGAACGCAGAACTTTATCACTCACTGATAAAGAACTACTCAGCGAACGCTGATCATGAAGTTTCCTCTACAAGTTACTTTTGTCTTTCCCCCTTGCATGCCTCCATACGATAATGTCAGAATGGACATCCCTTTTACCCAGAATCGTACAACCAACTCTGATTCTACATTGTTCATCATGCGGCTACTAGGTTGTCTACAAAGGTCAAACCATGCAACCGATCAGCTGCTGCCACGTGTAAAGTTGTACTGATATGCATTAAATGCATGCAGTATATAAAGGAAACCCAACTTCAGAAATGAAGTGCTCGACCATCTCCTTCTTACTATTTATGTGTGTTAGAATATTAGTCTTTAATATTCTTATCTCCTTTCTATCTTATTTCTAATGCAAGAAATCTTAGTGATTCTCTTAACTTGTTTAGATTAGGTTTATTCCTTAATCTTGTTCCGCAACAAGTTGTAAATTGTTTGATACATATCAATAAACAATTTAGAAAAGTAAAATCTGTGTGTTTGTATTCAACCCCCCCCCCCCCCCCCCCCTTCTACAAACTTGTATAACCCTTCCGGGACCAACAAGTGGTATCAGAGCAGATTGTTTAATCTCATAAACAAGATCTTGCTTATACTAATCTTTTATCTTCCTTGCTATTTTCCATAATGGCTAATAACACAAACACAAACTACATTGACTATGGTTCTCTTGCAAAACCCCCTAGATTTTCCAGATATAACTTTAATCTGTGGAAAAATAGGATGATACTCTTCTTAGAAGGTGTAGACCCTACTATGCCCCATTACATCGAAAATGGACCTTATATCACTGTTATAATTGATCCTGAAGTTCCAGGCACTACAACTAGAGCTGCCATTCCTGAAAGAATCATTCCCAAGGAAATTCACAATTGGTCTAATGAAGACAAGAAGAAAGTGGCCATCGACACTACAGCCAGATCCATTCTTTTCATAGCTCTTCCTGACGAAGTCTACCAATCCGTCATGAACCTGAAAACCTCCAAAGCCATGTGGGACACAATCTGTGTTCAATATGAAGGTATGTCTGAAGTCCAGGACTCAAGAAAGATTAACTTGGTAAGACAGTACGAAAGCTTCATTTGTGGTAAGAATGAATCTCTCTCTGAAGTACATCTGCGGTTTAACTGTCTAATTACTTACCTAAAAACTGTTGGTAAGGAATATTCTAACTTTGAGATCCTGACAAAGTTCTTAGAATGTTTACCTGAAAGCTGGGATAGTTATTCAATGTGTCTCAAGCTATCAAAGGATCTAAAATCTATGACTCTCTCTACCTTATTTGGCACTATGCTCAATCATGAGCACTCATGTCATCTTAAGAAGAATCTGGTAAAAGATTCCAAAAACACCCCTGTTGCTTTACTCTCAGAGTCACCTTCCACTCAGCGATCATCTATCACTATCACTTAGTTGGAAACTAACTCTGAATGCTCATCAGATGCTGAGTCTTCAGATCTTGATGAATCTCTGGCACTCCTGGCTAATAAGTTCAGGAGATTCGCTAGAAAGAGTAACTTCAGAAGGAACAAACCCCTTGCACTCACTGACAAGCCAAAATCATCAACCCCTATTGATAAGGCTACTGCTACCTGCTTTAACTATGAGAAAGTAGGACACTTTGCTAGTGAATGCAGTTCAAAGAAAGGCTTTAAACCCTCAGCTTTCTCCAAGAAATCCTCTAACCCCAGGGCTAGAGATGACAAGTATCAAAAGCTGAAAGAAAAGTATGCAAAGCTGAAAAGCTTTAAGAAGAAAGGCAAAGGCTTGATGGCTGACTTTGACTGGGCTGCCTCTGACGAAGAAGAATCATCTGACTCTGAAGATGATGATGAGGCCAATCTCAGCCTCATGGCAAAAATCGAAGAGGAGGAAGAAAATTCTGAAATTCCCTCTGCTTCATCTTCTACCTCTAAGGTATCTACTTCTTTCTTTACTAATATTTCAGATATTAATGAAGCTGATAGTCTTCGAAAAATTGAACTCCTGACTATAAATTAATATGATGCCATGAATGGCAAAACCATAGTTGAAAATCAAAATCTTGATCTCGTTGAACAACTTAAAAACTGTCACCTTCAAATAGAAAAGCTTTCTAAAATTGAAGAAGATTTAAAAGATCAGGTCCATATAAATTAACTAGTCAAAATTGAACGTGAAGAAGCTATCGCTGCATTAAAAGCTGAAAAGGCTACTGTTGAAGGATGGTGTAAATCCTCAACAACGATCACTAAGATAATAAAGTCTCAGATTCCCCTGAGTCACAAACGTGGTCTTGGTTACAAAGATGACGCTGAAGAACCAACCACTGATCATTCCTTGCTTAAGTTTGGAATGTTTGTGTCCTCTATCCCTGAAACTTCCTAATCTCAGTGTTCTTTTTCAAAAACTCCCATCCCTGAGGAAAAACCTACCTTTATCCCTAAAGGTAAAGGAAAAGAAAAAGTTTTCAACCAAAACCCTCAGAAGGGTACCTTTGTACCTAAGTTGAATGCTTCTAAACCTTCAGTGACTTATCCCTCTACTTCTAAGAACAAGATCCCTGGATTTATTCAGCGATCTACTCCTAGAATCAGAGTGGATATTATTGGTAATAAATCTGAATAACTGATTGTTCCTCCTATTTCCAATGCCAAAGGTATACTTGGTGCTGGCCCTGCTCATTTAAAATTAACGGCTAAGCATGCAAATGGTCCTAAAGCTACTTTTAGCTATAGGAAATGTTATCACTGTGGACTTACCGATCACGTTGCTAGTAAATGCCCCACAGCCACCAAAGCTGAAAAGTTAGCTAAGGTAAAGATCACTGCCCCCAAGGCAAAGAAGACCAATCCTGGTGCAAATCAGGTTAAGGTGAAACCTACCACTGAGGTTAAGAAATTAGCCAAAGTAAAGACTAGTTCTGAAGCTGAATCTTCAAATGCTGCGAAGATTGCTGAACCTTCCACTTCCTCTACCACCACTGACAAATGTGGACCCATGGTAAAATGGGTGCCCAAGTCAAACTAATCTTCCTTTGTTTGCAGGTTAAGATGGGTATCTGGTATCTCGATAACGGATGCTCTAGACACATGACTGGAAAGAAAAACCTGCTCACTGAATACAAGGAAGAGAAGGGTCCCTCAGTGACCTTCGGTGGAAACGGCAAAGGCTATACCCGAGGGTTTGGTGTACTTTCTAATTGTACAACAACCTTCAGAAGAGTCGCATATGTTGAAGGACTGAAGCATAATCTTCTAAGAATCAGTCAGCTGTGTGACAAGGATAACAAAGTGATTTTCACTAAGGAATCCTGCTTTGTCACTGACAAAAATGAGAAGATAGCTCTCAGCGGATACCGTATGGAAAATGTTTATGTTATAATCATGGGCTCTACAACCACTGAGAACTCCTGTTTCTTCTCAAAAGCCTCATCTGATGTCAACTGGCTATGGCATAAGAGGCCCTCTCATCTAAACTTCAAGACACATAATACTCTTTCCTCTAAAGAGTTGGTTACTGGTCTACCTCAACACTCATACGCTACGGAGTCCTTATGTTCAGCGTGTGAGAAAGGGAAACAAATTAAGGCAAGCTTCAATTCTAAGCAAGTTTCCTCAGTATCATCTCCTCTACAACTTCTCCATATGGATTTGTTTGGCCCTGTTAACAAACAATCCGTCGCTGGAAAGAAATATACATTGGTCATAGTCGATGAATTCTCTCGCTATACCTGGGTAATGTTTCTCCGTTCTAAGAGTGACACCCCTGAAGAACTCATCACTTTGTCAGGAAAATGGAAGTCCTGAATAACATGACCGTTCGCTCAATAAGGAGTGATCATGGGACTGAATTCAATAATAGTTCCCTTGATTCCTTCTTTGAAAGTAAAGGTATTTCTCACAACGTTTCCTCAGTGAGAACACCGCAACAAAATGGAGTCGCTGAAAGAAAAAATCGAACTATTATCGAAGTTGCACGTTCAATGCTTAGCGATTTTCATCTACCTACTCAGTTTTGGGCAGAAGCTGTCAACACTGTTTGTTTTACACAAAACAGGTCGCTGATTGTCAAAAGATTCAAGAAGATAGCCTATGAACTCTTCCATGGGAGAAACCCTTCAATTAGCTTTCTTCACATCTTTGGATGTCAGTGATTCATACTGAACAACAGAGATGCCCTTGGAAAGTTTGATCCTAAGGCTGATGATGGAATTTTACTTGGATATTCTTCAGTCTCCAAAGTCATCAGAGTCTTTAATAGAAGAAGACAAACTATAGAAGAAACAATTCATGTCACTTTTGACGAATCCCGTTCAGCGAACTCCAGACCCTCTACTGATATTGAAGAACTGAATCAATTGATATTTTCTCATTTTGGTGATTCAGATGATGTTCCCACTCCTCCATCTCATACTCATCCCGCTGGAGATGATGATCCTACTATCATCCCAAGCATGCAGACAAGTGAAGATGAAACATCACGGGTCTCATATGTTCCTTTAAACACTATGCCTGCTTCTGAACCTTCTATCTCATATATGCCATCTACTTCTCAGCAATCAGTGAATGAAATGACATCTGAACCTCTTCCTCTCTTGGCTGAAATACCAGAAGTTGCCGAAGCCTCATCTTCAGCTCCTCCAGAAGTTCAGATTGAGTCAGCTACTTATGCTCCGGCTCAGCGATGGACTATAAATCACCCCATTGAAAAAATTTTGGTGATCCAAACGCTGGTGTTCAGACTCGATGAAGTGCAGGTAACATTTGTTTATTTGTTAACTTTATTTCTCTGATTGAACCAAAGAAAACAGATGATGCCCTCAGAGATCCAAACTGGGTCAGTGCTATGCAAGAAGAGCTGATAGAATTCGAAAGAAACAAAGTTTGGAAGCTCGTTCCCAGACCATCCGATAAGTCAGTGATAGGCACTAAAGGGTCTATCGAAACAAGTTGGATGAACATGGAACTGTAACCTGCAACAAGGCTCGTCATGTTGCTCAGGGATACAGATAAAAGGAAGGTATAGATTACGACGAAACATACACCCCAGTGGCAAGAGTAGAAGCCATTCGTCTATTCTTAGCTTACGATGTACACAAAGACTTCAAGGTTTATCAAATGGATGTTAAATCATCGTTCCTCAATGGAAAGCTGAATGAAGAAGTCTACGTGCAACAACCACCAGGATTCTCAGATCTTAAGCATCCAGGTTATGTTTATAAACTGGATAAGGCACTTTATGGCTTAGAGCAAGCTCCTCGTGCATGGTATGACACTCTCTCTACTTATCTCCATATTGAAAATTTTGAGCGAGGTAAAATCGATAAAACTCTATTTTTCAGGAAAGTGAAAGGTCATATTATTTTTGTTCAAATATATGTCGATGATATTATATTTGGTTCCATTAACCCTGACTTATGTACTCGTTTCGCTGATAGAATGAAAGCTGAATATAAAATGAGTATGATGGGTGAGCTAACATATTTCCTAGGTCTTTAAATCAAACAGAGTGAAAAAGGAACTTTCATTCACCAAGGAAAATATGTTAAAGATATGCTGAAAAAATTTGATTTAACTCATAGCTCAGCTATGAAAACCCCTATGGCACCACCGCTGACACTAAACAAGGATCCCTCTGGAAAACCTGTTAATGTCACAGCGTACCGTGGGATGATCGGCTCTCTTCTGTATCTTATAGCTAGCCGACCTGATATTATGTATGCAACCTGTTTGTGTGCACGATGTCAAGCTGAACCAAAAGAATCTCATTTGATCGCTGTAAAGCGAATTTTTCGCTACCTTAAGGGTACTCCTAACCTAGGTCTTTGGTATCCCAAAGACTCAGGGTTTGATCTAATCGCCTATTCAGATAGTGATTTTGTAGGATGAAAATTGGATAGGAAAAGCACCACAGGAGGCTGTCAGCTCCTGGGTGGAAAGTTGGTGAGTTGGAGAAGTAAGAAGCAAAACTCAGTGTCCACCTCAACCGTTGAAGCTGAATACGTAGCCGCTGGAAGTTGTTGTTCTCAGGTCTTGTGGATGAGAAATCAACTACTGGACTATGACCTTCAGCTCTCCAAAATTCCAATCTATTGCGACAGCACTAGTGCCATCGCTATAGCCAACAATCCAGTGCCACATTCAAAGACCAAACACATCGAGATCAGGTATCATTTTATCAGAGATCATGTGATGAATGGAGATATAGAATTTCATTTTATTCCAACTGACTTTCAGTTAGCTGATCTATTTACCAAACCTCTTGATGAGACTAGATTCAACTTTCTCATCAGCGAGCTTGGAATGCTGAACTTAGAAGAGTAAAATCTTCAGCGGTTCACATTTGATCAGGGATAAAATAAACTTGTATAACCCTATTTATCATCTACTCTCTGAACAAAATTGATTCGCTGATATCGAGGTATGTTCTTTCTTCCTCGCTGACGTTCGCATATGAATGCAAGATTTCAAAAACAAATTGCATCGCTGAATATCTCTTCCTTTCAGTGAAACTTTGAAATTTCTAAACCTATCACTGATATTTCTAATCAGTGCTTCATGTTTTCAAAATGTCCCTGAGTTTTCAAAATCCTCAGAGACATCCTAAAATATGAAAGGACGTTTGTGATGTCATCAAACGGATAACAATGGCACGCTTTTCTCTGACACGTTCGCCCGTTTCGTCTTCCTTGTCCAATCAAATTCAAGGGACGTGTTAGTGTCATCATGAAAAACTTTTCCGCTCATAGTTTTTCTCTCTCTACTCTCACTATATAAACCCATTTGAGTTTATATTGTTACCTTTTACGCGAACATCATCTTCTTCCAAGCAAGAACAACTGTTACATTTGAACTTATTTTTCTCCAGAAAACTGTTCATCTTCATCTTCTTTAGACATCAAAGGTTAATATTCTTGTTATTTTCCTTACATAAACTTGTTTTCGATCTTATTATTGTTTTCAAATGATCAAACAAAATAACTTTTTCAAAATAAAATCATTTCTCTTCATGATTTTATGAATGCAATCAGGAAATAGATTGTTCTTCAAGTTTAAAACAACAAATCTTAAACTTGACATTTCATACGTTTTTTCCAGAATCCCTTCTTTAGGAAACAAGAAAATAAGATTATTCACTAGTTTTTGTATTTCTTTTCAAAACTAGAAAAACCCTTAAAACCCTTATTTTGGAAACTTTATCCATTTTAAGAACTTCTTTTCATAATCTTCATGCCTGTACTTTATAAACAGAAATGGCATCTACTGAAGCTCCCTCAACCCAGTCTCCTCTTACTCCTAAAAGGACTGAACTCATCCCAGCTCCTCAAGTTGGTTTTAAACTCGAGCAAATTAACTTTCAAGGCAACAACCCTTATGCTCTCTTCAACTTCCCTCAAAGAAAGCCAATCACACTGTTAGGTCCATGATCTTCATACAATCCAAGTATTGTGTAACAAGATGATGAAGAACATTATTGAAAAGGAAATCTAACCTAGAGAGAACACAAAGTGATTAGAGATCTACATCTTGTATTAATGAATTCACTTCTTACAAACTACAAGTAAAGACCTATTTATAGTCTTCATCACTTGCTACAACAATTAAGCATAAGCCCTTTAACACAGCTATTGCTTTACAAAACTTTCTATTATAAAGGACAACTTCAGTGTCCTAACATTCTCCCCCTAAAGTTTTGGAAAGCAAATCATCTTCAAATCATTAGCTCCTCTCCCCCTTGATTTCCTTGTAAAAACTTTAGCGGTGCATTCTTCAAATGTAGGCTTGGCTCCCCCTTGAAAGTTGCTCTTAGCCTCGACTAAATGCACTAAAATAATCTTCAAAGTGTATGCATTTAGTGAAAAACAAAGAATCCATCTTGCTTGAAGGAGGAACGGTAATAAGCACGCACTACTAGGTAGGGATGAGACGACCCAAGCAAATAACATTGTTCAGCAACTGTGGAGAAATACTCGTCTTCAAAATATTTCAAGCCACTGAATGAAGAGAATCCAGAACTTCAATCTTCAAGAATAGCTGGATGATTATAAGCACTCAAAAGTCTGAATCACAACCAAAGCACCAGAACAATGATTGCAAGCTCTCACAATTCTGGTTGATCAAGTCAGAAGAATGATAAAGAGCACTCAAAGGTCTAGCATCGTCAACAAAACTTCAGAATAATGATTGCAAATATTCAAGCGTCTCTTCCAATCCAATCAAAGACTGAACTCCAACAATCAACTTCTGAATATCTTGAAAGACTTGAGCTCTTTTAAACTTTGACAGTTGCTAAATGTATGTGGCATACTGAATATAAGAATGATGTCACACACGCCTTATGCTAAAATCCATGAACAATGTCCCCCTCCTGAGACTTAGCACGGGGGTTCCGCTAAATTTTTTTTTTTTAATGAGAAATATTTTTCAATAAATTTCTTGGATCCGAAACCATCAGAATTCGGACCATGAAGCATCCGAAACCAATGAATCCGGATTAAGTAGGGTGCGAATTCACTCAATTCGGATCATGTTGAGTGCTAATTCACTCAATTCGGATTAAGTAGGGTGCGAATTCACTCAATTCGGATCATGTTGAGTGCGAATTCACTCAATTTGGATCATGCTGGGTGCGAATTCACTCAATTCGGATCATGCTGGGTGCGAATTCACTCAATTCGGATCATGTTGGGTTCGAAATCAAGACAATTCGGATCATGAAGGGTTCGAAATCATGGCAATTTCGTGTCATGTTGGATGCGAAACCATGCCTATCTTGAATAAATGTAATTCGAAACCATTAGAATGAGGATTAGAAAGATGCGAAGCCATCCATACCTTTGAACCTTTAGGTGTAAGCACATTCCGAAATTCAGAACTAAGATGACCAAATTCAGCAATATTTCGGACTTCACAAGATCCGAAACCAACAACTCTGAACAGTTTGAAACCATCTAAGCCATCCAAACAATAGTAGCATCCGAAACCATGAACAGTAAAGCATGAAGGATCCGAAATCATCAATGAACAGTAAACGATGAAGGATCCGAATTCATCAATGAACAGTAAATGATGAAGGATCCGAATTCATCAATGAACAGTAAACGATGAAGGATCCGAATTCATCAAGAATAATCCGAATTCATCAAGAATAATCCGAATTCAAGTAACAGCATCCGAAAATCACTAAAATCATCATAACTTCTTCAATTCTTGACCAATTTCAGTGATTCTTTCGCAAACTTATTCGAAAAATGAAGATGAACAGATTTCTAGTTGATCAAAACTTGTAATTTGATCGATTTGGCATACTTTTGATCCAAAAAGTGAGTTCGACTTTTTCTTGAACAAACACCATAAGAATCCGAAATCTGAGCAAAATAGGGCTAAAAACACTTGAATTGTGAAGATCCGATGATCGTATCGATGAAAAATTCTTCGATTTGGCTCTGATACCACTTGTTAAATCCCAAATCTAGAAAGAAATCAAGAATGATGTAGAGAGAAAATCTAGAGTACACAAGTCATCCATATATTGATCTTCAAAGTGTAAATGACAAAATGATCAAGTTATTTCTCAAGGGATCTAGATTCACCTCTAACTAAGAACTAGACATGCCTATTTATACCCATAACATACAAGGTATAAAGGCACAGCTAACAAATACAGTACATTGACTTTACAGTAAATCTTGAATACAACAATGCTCTAACAGAAAGCCTTTTATGCCATAACCAATTGACATCAGAAGAGGATTTGGAGAGAAAGCAAATATTTCAGTGGATGTTGAGTCCATGTGTTAGGACCATAAATGTCCTATTAATTAGAAAGTTATATACAGAATTATAGAGTTTATTTATTTAATTGTAAAAAGCCTTTAATTGTAAATGGGCTTAGTTTAGCTTTATGGGCTTGGGCCTTAATAGTCTTAGCCCTAAGTATAAATAGTTTGTTTAGCCTTAGAATTAGGTTAATCGTTCATTACTCTTATTTGAATATTCTCTCTGAACGTATTGCAACATTTTTGAATATCAATCATATGGATGACGACTTATTGATCCGAGTTATTGATTATTATTGTTACTTGATTGTTAAATTGGGATCTACACGTGGTATCAGAGCAGAATCGGTGATTTGAAGAAGTAGAAGAAATCAATCGAAAGTGAGAGAAAGCAATAAAATTCGTATGCAATTTTCTGGAAAACGTAGCCGTGCCGTTTTGCCTATTACCGGAGTTTGAACCGTTGGATGGTCGCGATTGTTGGACAGTAGCTTCTGAACGGTGGAGATTAACTTTGAGGTCCAGAAGGCATCCGTTTTTTGTTCGATATAGTGCAGTTTTTTTTGTGGGTGAAAATCATCAATCAGGTTTGCAAAGTGGGTTTATATTTCATCTTATTGATTTGATATCATTATCTCGTTAGATCTTGATTTCTAATCAGTTTGTGATTTATCTTTATCTATTTCGTTTCAAGTTTGAAGGTTTTTGGAATCTTTGATTTTCGAAGCGTTATTCGTGGTCATCAAAAAATTCGATAAATCTTCAAGTTTAATCGAATTTCTGCTTGTTTGAAGATTGGTTGGTGAGTTTTTGAGATGTACCGGTGTCAAAGGGAAGAAAATCGGCCGCATATGAGTTTATTTTATAAACCCTAATTTATCCAGGTAAGTAATCTTTCCCGGTAAGTTCAAATTTCCCGGAAAACAATTTTTGTCCGGAACAACTCCTTTCCCGGACAACTCACTTTACCCGGATTGCACAAAGTATCCGGAAGCTTATTTCCACACCACTTTTCCCGGATAAAAATCTCACTTTCCGGATGAAAATGAAATTTTCACTTTCCGGATAATTATTTCCGGATGAAAGCATTCATTATTAACCATTTGTTTTTTATTTTTTGACCACCGCACAACTTAGCATCCATATCTCTTAGGGGCTGTTTGGTTGGTTTTTCATTAAGTTCTGTATGGATATAGATGTCTGTCTGGATTTATCTGTCTGTATAGATTCTGATATCTTGCTGTTTGTTTGTTGTGCTGAACAAATGGTCTGAACGTCAGAAATGACTATTTTACCCTCATTATATATTAAGCACTGATTAAAATAATTGTTTGGTAAATGTGCTGAATGTTTGATTCTTAACAATAAATATTATCAATTTAGACAATTTTATAATAAAAAAACTTCACAAAAAAATTTATGAAAACCACAAGGCTTGTGGCGTACTGGTTAAGGCTTGGGGGACGTGGCTAGTAACTAATCTTCACCGGGTTCGAATCCAGACGTTGGCAACTTGTGGCCACTGAGGTATTATCTCAGGGCTGCATGTTTAGCGGTCAATTTGTGCCAAGGGATTAGTCTAGGCAAAGCCTAGGATACCCTTTCAAAAAAAACTATATGAATACTAATTCCATAAATTTATGCATAAGATACTAATCGATTTGAAATTTCCTCACCTAAAGTCGCCATATATTGCATGCTATTTAAGAATTTACATCAATTTTTAAATTAGACATTTATTTTAGAACAAATATAAATTTATATTATTTAGAAAGTTATTTTTAGATGGCATTTCCTATAAATAAAGTTTATTGACATGTATAAGTGATTTTATCAAATATTTTAACCCTAAAAATCCACCATTTGGGACCTCAATTCTCTTTTTCTTCAGCCGCACTACTGTAATGCGCCTCCATATCCCACCATCAATCCATCACCTGCTTCTTGCTTCTTCTCTATCTTTTTTAGGGTTTATGTGTCTTCATCTCTTTTAGGATTTTCACGCACCATTCCCTCTCCTTTCTCAGCAGATTGTAGCTTTCAAAGAATTATAGAGTTTAGAAAGTTATATAAAGAATTATAGAGTTTATTTATTTAATTGTAAAAAGCCTTTAATTGTAAATGGGCTTAGTTTAGCTTTACGGGCTTGGGCCTTAATAGTCTTAGCCCTAAGTATAAATAGTTTGTTTAGCCTTAGAATTAGGTTAATCGTTCATTACTCTTATTTGAATATTCTCTCTGAATGTATTGTAACCTTTTTTAATATCAATCATATGGATGACGACCTATTGATCTGAGTTATTGATTATTATTGTTACTTGATTGTTAAACTGGGATCTACACCATGTTTATAACAAAAACATTTTCCAAACGATATCCACTCAGAGCGATATTCTCTTTCTTGTCAGAGACAAAGCATGCTTCTTTAGTAAAGCAAACCTTGTAATCCTTTTCACATAGCTGACTGATGCTAAGAAGATTGTGCTTCAGTCCTTCAACGTATGCGACTCTTCTGAAGGTGGTAGTACCATTAGAAAGTACACCAGACCCTCGAGTATATCCTTTACCATTTCCACCAAAGGTCACTGAGCGACCTTTCTCTTCCTTGTATTTAGTGAGCAAGTTTCTTTTTCCAGTCATGTGTCGAGAGCATCCACTATCGAGATACCAGATACCCTTCGAGACCTGCAAAAAAAAGGACGATTATTTTGAAATAGGTACCCATACTACGATGGGTCCACACTTGTTAGTGGTAGAGGATGTAGAAGGATCAGCGATCTTCGCAGCATCGGATGACTCAGTGTCCGTGTTAATCTTCACTTTGGTTAATTTCTTAACCTTAGTGGTATTTTTCACCTTGGCTTGATTTCCACCAGGGATATTCTTCTTTGCCTTGGGGACAGTGATCTTCACCTTAGCTAATTTCTCAGCTTTGGTAGTTGTAGGGCACTTACTAGCAATGTGATCGGTAAGTCCACATTGATAACACTTCCTATAGCTAAAAGTAGCTTTAGGACCATAGGAATATTTATTTGACAATTTCAAATGGGCAGGGCATGTACCAAGAATACCTTTGGCATCAGAGATCGGAGGAACCTTTGGTTCTTCAGATTTCTCGCCAATGACATCCACTCTGATCTTTGGAGTAGATCGCTGAACATGTTCAAGGATCTTGTTCATTGAGGAAGAGGAATGATTAGCTGAAGGTTTAGAATTTTTCAGCATTGGTACTTTGGTACCCTTCTGAGGTTTTTGAAAAAACACTTTTTCTTTACCTTTAAGTTTACGGCCTAAGGTAGATTTATCCTCAGGGATGGGAGTAATGGAAGAAGTGCATTGAAATAAAGATGTGTTAGGGATAGAAGACACGGACATTCCAAACTTAAGCATGGAACGATCAGTAGTTGGTTCTTCAGTGTTAGCTTTGTAACCAAGACCATTTTTGTCTTTGACAGGGATTTGAGCACTAAGTATCTCAGTGATCTTTTTTGAGGATTTATACCATTCTTCAACAATATCTTTTTCTGCTTTCAGCTTAGTGATAGCTTTTTCACGCTCGATGCTGACAACTTGATTCACATAGACCTGCTTTTCAAGTTTTCTTCTAATTTCGAAAGCTCTTGTATTTTCAAATGACAATTTTTAAGTTGTTCAGTTAAATCTTGATTTTGTTGTTCAGCTTTTAGTCTTGCCATTCATGGCATCATATAAATCAACAGTCGGTAAATTGATAGCACGAAGTCTATCAGCTTCAGTAAGAGCAGGAGAATGAGAAGGAGAGAGTGATACCTAAGAGGTAGAAGTAGAAGCAAAGGGAATTTCAACATGTTCTTCCTCTTCTTCTTTGATATCGGCCATGAGACAGAGATTGGCCTCATCTTCTTCATCTTTGGAATCTGATTCTTCATCAGACTCAGCCTACTCACGTTCTTCAGCGAACAGACCTTTACCTTTCTTGTTAGCTCCAATTATTCATAATACTAGAAGTATTGAAAAATAGGCCAAGTATGAAAGAGTTCCACGGAAGCTCTGCGGTGTTCCACAGAAGCTCTGCCGAAGCAAACGATCATTCAAGGAACACCAAGTACCAAGAAGAATCTACAGAAGACTACTCACAAAGGACCAAAGAAGGATCTACAGAAGAATGCTCACCAAGGACCGAGCCGCAGAACCTCTGTCACCCTTGACAGAGCCTCTGCGGTTCAGACTGAAGACTTGGAAGATATTTATAATATCTTGCCACTGTTGCAGAAATATCTTACCACTGTTACAGAAATATCTTGCTACTGTTCCAGGGTCCGTTCATCAACTTGTACAAAGGATGGTCCGACAACAAACAAGTGTCAAACTCTGATTGGAATCCTTGCAAGTTGATATTAGCGCATTTAATGCATGCAGATTTCCAACTGTTCATGCCATCCCTTCTTTCCTGTAGCAATAGTCCTTTTGTCTAGAATAGTTCTTTTGTAGTAGTATAAAAGGAAGACTCATGTTGAGTTCTTCCTTACAATTACTTAACCAGTTCATATACAAGAAAAACACACACACATACAATTAACGTCAAATCTATTGTTAGTGTTCTTCATCAAATACAGTAAACTTTGAGATATTCATCTGTTCTTCATATACTGTTTATTTGATATTTTGTATTGTTTCTATACAAACATATCTGTTAGTTCTTCAAATACGCTTCCGCAACTCATCTTATTTGAACTAATAGATAAGATAGTCTTTGTTAATCAAATACGGGAACCAACAATTGGTATCAGAGCAAAGCTTGGTTTTCAATATCAAGCGATCCTCGTTTAACAAAATTATTGATAGAAACACGGTCTGATTTTAACCTGTTATTCATTCCTTTAAACAGACTCTACTTTTCAGCCATTTTCGATTTATTCGATATTTGGTAAATCTAGAGAAACTGTTTCTTCAGTTAAACCTCCATAAAAGTGCACTGTTAGAAAGTACATCAGACCCTCGAGTAATCCTTTACCATTTCCACCAAAGGTCACTGAGCGACCTTTCTCTTCCTTGTATTTAGTGAGCAAGTTTCTTTTTCCAGTCATGTGTCGAGAGCATCCACTATCGAGATACCAGATACCCTTCGAGACCTGCAAAAAAAAGGACGATTATTTTGAAATAGGTACCCATACTACGATGGGTCCACACTTGTTAGTGGTAGAGGATGTAGAAGGATCAGCGATCTTCGCAGCATCGGATGACTCAGTGTCCGTGTTAATCTTCACTTTGGTTAATTTCTTAACCTCAGTGGTATTTTTCACCTTGGCTTGATTTCCACCAGGGATATTCTTCTTTGCCTTGGGGACAGTGATCTTCACCTTAGCTAATTTCTCAGCTTTGGTAGTTGTAGGGCACTTACTAGCAATGTGATCGGTAAGTCCACATTGATAACACTTCCTATAGCTAAAAGTAGCTTTAGGACCATAGGCATATTTATTTGACAATTTCAAATGGGCAGGGCCTGTACCAAGAATACCTTTGGCATCAGAGATCGGAGGAACCTTTGGTTCTTCAGATTTCTCGCCAATGACATCCACTATGATCTTTGGAGTAGATCGCTGAACATGTTCAAGGATCTTGTTCATTGAGGTAGAGGAATGATTAGCTGAAGGTTTAGAATTTTTCAGCATTGGTACTTTGGTACCCTTCTGAGGTTTTTGAAAAAACACTTTTTCTTTACCTTTAAGTTTACGGCCTAAGGTAGATTTATCCTCAGGGATGGGAGTAATGGAAGAAGTGCATTGAAATAAAGATGTGTTAGGGATAGAAGACACGGACATTCCAAACTTAAGCATGGAACGATCAGTAGTTGGTTCTTCAGTGTTAGCTTTGTAACCAAGACCATTTTTGTCTTTGACAGGGATTTGAGCACTAAGTATCTCAGTGATCTTTGTTGAGGATTTATACCATTCTTCAACAGTATCTTTTTCTGCTTTCAGCTTAGTGATAGCTTTTTCACGCTCGATGCTGACAACTTGATTCATATAGACCTGATTTTCAAGTTTTCTTCTAATTTCGAAAGCTCTTGTATTTTCAAATGACAATTTTTAAGTTGTTCAGTTAAATCTTGATTTTGTTGTTCAGCTTTTAGTCTTGCCATTCATGGCATCATATAAATCAACAGTCGGTAAATTGATAGCACGAAGTCTATCATCTTCAGTAAGAGCAGGAGAATGAGAAGGAGAGAGTGATACCTAAGAGGTAGAAGTAGAAGCAAAGGGAATTTCAGCATGTTCTTCCTCTTCTTCTTTGATATCGGCCATGAGACAGAGATTGGCCTCATCTTCTTCATCTTTTGAATCTGATTCTTCATCAGACTCAGCCTACTCACGTTCTTCAGCGAACAGACCTTTACCTTTCTTGTTAGCTCCAATTATTCATAATACTAGAAGTATTGAAAAATAGGCCAAGTATGAAAGAGTTCCACAGAAGCTCTGCGGTGTTCCACAGAAGCTCTGCCGAAGCAAACGATCATTCAAGGAACACCAAGTACCAAGAAGAATCTATAGAAGACTACTCACAAAGGACCAAAGAAGGATCTACAGAAGAATGCTCACCAAGGACCGAGCCGCAGAACCTCTGTCACCCTTGACAGAGCCTCTGCGGTTCAGACTGAAGACTTGGAAGATATTTATAATATCTTGCCACTGTTGCAGAAATATCTTACCACTGTTACAGAAATATCTTGCTACTGTTCCAGGGTCCGTTCATCAACTTGTACAAAGGATGGTCCGACAACAAACAAGTGTCAAACTCTGATTGGAATCCTTGCAAGTTGATATTAGCGCATTTAATGCATGCAGATTTCCAACTGTTCATGCCATCCCTTCTTTCCTGTAGCAATAGTCCTTTTGTCTAGAATAGTTCTTTTGTAGTAGTATAAAAGGAAGACTCATGTTGAGTTCTTCCTTACAATTACTTAACCAGTTCATATACAAGAAAAACACACACACATACAATTAACGTCAAATCTATTGTTAGTGTTCTTCATCAAATACAGTAAACTTTGAGATATTCATGTGTTCTTCATATACTGTTTATTTGATATTTTGTATTGTTTCTATACAAACATATCTGTTAGTTCTTCAAATACGCTTCCGCAACTCATCTTATTTGAACTAATAGATAAGATAGTCTTTGTTAATCAAATACGGGAACCAACAATTGGTATCAGAGCAAAGCTTGGTTTTCAATATCAAGCGATCATCGTTTAACAAAATTATTGATAGAAACACGGTCTGATTTTAACCTGTTATTCATTCCTTTAAACAGACTCTACTTTTCAGCCATTTTCGATTTATTCGATATTTGGTAAATCTAGAGAAACTGTTTCTTCAGTTAAACCTCCATAAAAGTGCACTGTTAAGAGCTTCCAAACCCAGAAAATCCTTCAAGATTATTCTCTCGTACTTTTTCGTGTCATATCTTCATTCTGAATCTTTCCACTCTTAACATGACAAGCACACAAAACTTCTTCACAGCTGGTTCATTAACCAAACCACCTTCTCTTCTAAGAAATGAGTATCCTCAGTGGAAAATAAGAATGATCCATTTCTTTGAGGGTACTGATAAAGAGCTCGTACAATACCTTTATAATCCTCCTCATGTTCCTATGTTAGTAGTACCTCGTGTACCAGCTACAGCTGACACTCCTGAAATCCCTGAGCATCAAAAACCTAAAACCAGGGATGGTTGGTCAGATCAAGACAAGATAAAAGATGAACTCGCGCAGAAAACAAGAATTCTGATTATGGCAATCCCCAACGATCTTTTCTAGTCTTTAGATGCATGCGAATCTTCGTATGATCTTTGGAAAGAACTGGAAAAACAACTTGAAGGGGGAGCTAAAACTCAGAAAAACCGAAGGGCTCAATACATAAACGAATATTACGCTTTTAAAGCTCTGACAAATGAATCTCTGCAGACAACATACGATAGGTTCAACTCTTTGATCAATAACTATAAAAAGTTCGGCATCCACAGAACTTCTGAAGAGAATAACGTCATGTTTCTCAAAAGTCTGAACGAAGAATGGCTCCAGTTATCTATGTCTTTACAAACCAATCAAGATTTAGATTCCTGGACTCTCTCAGACCTCTACGGAACATTAGCTGGTCAAGAGCCTCAAATCGCACAAGCAAAGACACTAACCACTACTCCTCTTGCTTTGGTTGGCAAAACTACAGAAGATACAAAGAGGCCGAGGAAAGAAAAAACTACAGAGGAAAAGAAGAAGGAGAAAAAGAAAAAGATGGTGGTAGTTGACAGCGAAGATGAAGAAATTGTGGAAGAAGGAGAAATTACTCTGGCATCAATAGCTACATCCTTAGCTCTATTGACAATAGAATTCAGAGGAAACCAAAAGAATGCTGGTAATGATAGATATGGCAGAGAGAGAAGAAAAGATTGGAATAGAAGGGATCAAGGAAGAAGAGAAGAATCATCTGACCGACAGAGGTCAGACGACAGAAGTAACGACCAACAAAGGTCGAGTGAAAGATACAACAGAGGAAATGACCGACAGAGGTCAGATGACAAGGCAAGCTACACACCACAAGAATGCTACAAGTGTGGCAAGCCTGGTCATTATGCAAATGAATGCAGATCTGAAAAAGGTGGTGACCGACAGAAGTCCGACGATCGTGCTGGTAATACTTCCCAGAACCAAGGTTGCTACAACTGTGGGAAGCCAGGCCACTTTGCCAATGAATGCAGAAGCAGGTCAAATCGCCCACAAAAGGACTCAGCTTTTTACAAAAAGAAAGCTGAGTATTATGCTCAAAAGTCACTCATGGCGAACAAAGTGGTGAACAAGGAAGATTGGGAGTCAGATACAACCTCTGATGAAGAATACACCAAAAATGCCTTGTTCTGTGGCATGGCAGAAATCAGCTCCGACTCTGACACTGAGGTATCTACTTCAAACTCCATCTCTAGTACTACAGAAGTTGATTTGCTTATAATTAAAACTGAAAATGTTGAACTGAAAAAGACGTGTGATGATATTCAAAAAAACCTAAATTTTTATGAAAGAGAAGCTAGACTTCTCACTGAAGAAAAAGCAAAGATTTTCAAAGAAAAGGAAGAATTAGAAGCACACTGGAACAAGAATCTATTTCCTTTAAAAGAGAAAATTTCTGAATTAAATACATCTTTAAAATCCAAAACAAAAGAACTTTCAGATTCTGAGAGCGACAGACTTAACATTTTAGCTCTTAAGGAATATTTTCAAAAGGAAAGAGAAGTCCTTTGGCAAGATCTACTTAGAAGAGATGTTTTAATTAAAAATTATCGTGATGCTCAAAGGTGTATGAGAAAATAAATACTCAAATAGGAAGACGAGGTATTGGGTACAATGATATTAATCAAGGTACAGAAAACAAAAAGAATAAACCTCTGTCATCTCTATTTACAGTAGGAAAAGTCAACAAACCTAATTTTCCAAACTTAATCTCTGTAAGTAAGAGATTAAAAGTCTCTGGGGAACCTCACTTAAGGAAACCCATGAAGATGATAAATGTGTGGTTTGAAAACACAGACTTATCACCTTCAACCTCTGTCAAAAGAGGATCCAAACCAAAGAGATATCTGAAAACTCAAAATCAGATAGGAATCTTCAAGTTTGGTAAACCAGAGACTCAAACTCAAGTTGCCTTTGTCTGCACAATAGATTCTGAAAAGAAATTATCTGCAGAAGCACTTGAGTTCAAACCAAACTTTTCAGAAGAAAAACTAAGAAATATAATTGAAAAAGATATAATGGAAATTGGGAAAATAGATATTTTGAAAAATCTATATACACCTTCTGTAGATCAAAAACTCTCTGAAGAGATCTTATCAGACACCTCTGTTGACTTAGAAAATAATTTTTCAGATGAAGAAAGCAAGTATGACACATGCTCGGAAATTCCAGCCTCTGTCGAAAGAAATATTGATGACTCAACCTCTGTATATGAGGACGATTCATCATCTGACGAATCAGAGGCTGACAGAATAGAAAAGTTTCCTTGTGACACAAAGGTTGTTAAACAAACCTCTGAAGTTCTTAACAGAACTATTTCTCCAAAAGAGAAAATCACTGGAATTCCTATCTGTCCATACTTTATAGATATGTGCATACAAGCCAAAACCTCTCTTGAGCTTGAAAATTTGAAACAAAAGAAGTTAATATCCTCTCAAAATCTAAAAGGTTCAAAAAATTTATAACCCTTAAAAATAAAAGAGAAACCAACATGGCAACAAAAGGGTAAATGGACAAAATCTAACAAATCTTTTTCATCTGTGACAGTGAAATCAACAGAAGTTCACCACAGAAGGGACTCACAGAAGGCTGCTACAAACAAAGATTTTTGCCAACAATCTAATCTACATAAATCTTCTTGTAATAGGAAGCCATATGCTAGAATAGAATGTAATGCCTCTGTGGCCCAGTTTAAAGCTTTTAATGAAAATTTCAAGCAAATCACTTCTGATGTTCAATACTGTCATTGCTTTGATCTAATGTTCAAATTAAATAATCATTTCTGTAGTTCAAATTGTTTTCTCTCTGCAGTTAAATCAAATATAAAAGAGAAACAAACTGATTCTTCGACAAAAAATAAAATGTATTTCAAGAATGCCAAGGCAAACTTGAAAAATTCTGACGAAACTGGACCCATGTGGATATGGGTACCTAAATCTCTGTGATTATTTTGCAGAAGCAGTTTGTGCCAATATGGTATCTAGACTCCGGATGCTCAAGGCACATGACTGGCAACAGAAGTCTTCTATCCACATTCCAAGAAAAGCAAGATGGTGGATCAGTGACTTTTGGAGATAACAAAAAGGGGCATATCAAAGGCTATGGAGTCATAAAAAAGAGAATATCACAGTACACAAAGTTGCATATATGGATGGCCTAAAACACAACCTACTCAGTGTAAGCCAACTTTGTGACACAGGATTTGATGTACTGTTCAAAAGAACATTCTGCTCTCTACTAAGTGAAGACACAGGAATTGAACTTCTGTGAGCCAAAAGAAAAGGTGATCTGTATCTAATGAACTTCAATGCCAAAAACAAAGACAACATTTGTCTTGTTGCAAGCAAAAGTGAAGAAGCCTGGTTATGGCACAACAGGTTTTCTCACTTAAACTTTCATACTCTAGATAAACTGGTAAAACTTGATCTGGTCAAAGGTTTACCAAATGTTAAATTAAATAAGGATCATTTATGTTCTGCCTGTGAAATGGGAAAACTCAAAAGTGCTTCCCACAGAGGCAAAACTGATGTATCTTGTCCTAGACCTCTGTACATGCTTCACGTTGACCTCTGCGGTACAATCGCTATACAGAGCCTAGGTGGCAAGAAATATATACTTGTCTTAATTGATGAGTTTTCACGATTTACATGGGTTGAATTTGTCAAAACGAAATCAGATGTTCCATGCATCTTGATTAATCTAATGAAAAGAATCCAAGTTCTTTATGAGTGCAGAATTCTGAAGTTACGAAATGACAATGGCACAGAATTCAAAAACTCTGTCATTAAAGCCTATCTCACAGAAGAAGGAATATCCCAAAACTTCTCTGCCGCTCGCACCCCACAACAGAATGGCGTGTCGAACGAAAGAACCGCACGCTAGTGGAGGCTGCAAGAACCATGCTTTCTGCATGTGGATTACCAACGACCTTTTGGGCAGAAGCAATTTCAACTGCTTGCTATACCCAAAATCGCTCAAGAATCGTGAAAAGACACATCAAAACTCCTTATGAATTGATCAACAAACGGTGACCAAATATCAAGTTTCTCCATGTGTTTGGATGCAAATGCTTTGTCTTAAATGACAGAGACTCAAGAGGAAAGTTTGAAGAAAAGGCTGACCAAGGCAAGTTCATCGGGTACTCTGCCGCTTCCAAAGCCTACAGAGTTTACCTTCTGAAGTCACGCACAATAGTAGAAAGCATCAATGTATCCTTTGATGACTCATTCCAAAAGACTTCTGAACAACTCAGTTCAGAACTCGGACTAAACATGGAAACCTCTGGCATCTCAAAAACAAATGAAGATTTAGGTCTTCTATTTCAAGAGATGTTCAACAATGACGTTGATCCCTCTGCTGGAACAAAAAGCACCTCTGCAGAATCAACTGTAAACGAAGTAAGTATCTCTCTGTCTGATCCATTTAATCCCTCATCCTCTTCTACAAATACTACAGGTACTGAAAATCTAACAGAAGATACGACGACAAAAGATTCTGCAACAGAGGTTATCCAAATTCTAAATCCAACAGAGAAAGAAACACCAGAAGAAACACCAGAGGGAAGTGAAGAAGAAACCACAATACCTACAGAGAACGAGATCCCAACTTTAATACCCATTCCTTCAGAAGATGAACCATCAACCACTTCAACTATAGAAGTTCAACTTGATGACTCAAATGATCATATTCCACGAACAACTCAATGGACAAAAAACCATCCTCAAACACAAATCATCGGTAATCCCACTGATAAGGTAAAAACAAGATCAGCTTCTGCAAATTTTTGTTTCTTTACCAATTTTATTAATGTGATCGAACCGAAAAAGATTTCTGAGGCCTTAGACGACCCAAACTGGGTGGATGCTATGCAAGAAGAGCTTCTGCAGTTTGAACGAAACAAAGTCTGGACTCTAGTACCTCTGCCACGAGGGATACAGGCCATAGGGACTAAATGGGTCTTCAGAAACAAAAAGGA
The DNA here is from genome assembly GCA_033807775.1 of Saussurea involucrata. Taxonomy (NCBI): domain Eukaryota; kingdom Viridiplantae; phylum Streptophyta; class Magnoliopsida; order Asterales; family Asteraceae; genus Saussurea; species Saussurea involucrata. Next base: position 67,228,352 of record CM066325.1, read on the forward strand.
TGAAGATGGAGTGATCATTCGAAATAAAGCAAGACTGGTGGCCAAGGGATATCGCCAAGAAGAGGGCAGCGATTACGATGAAACTTTTGCCCCTGTCGCACGGCTCGAAGCAATAAGAATTTTCTTAGCAAAGTACCCACAGAGGTTTTAAAGTATATCAAATGGATGTAAAATCTGCCTTTCTCAATGGAGAAATTCAAGAAGAAGTATACGTCCAACAACCACCAGGATTTGAAAGCTCAAAGTACCCAAGGTATGTCTATTACCTCGACAAGGCTCTATATGGACTGAAACAGGCTCCAAGAGCATGGTACGAAAGACTTTCCACTTTTCTTCTCAATAACGACTACAACAGAGGTACCACTGATACAACTCTATTCTTTAAAGGAAAAGGAAATGAGCTTATTCTTGTACAAATATATGTAGATGATATTATTTTCGGGTCTACAAATGCACAAAAATGTAAAGATTTTGAAAAACTCATGCAGAGTGAGTTTGAAATGAGTATGATGGGAGAATTAACCTTTTTCCTCGGACTTCAAGTCAAACAAACATCAGAAGGAATTTTCATAAACCAATCAAAATATGTCTCTGACATACTTGAAAAATACAGCCTCTCTGATGCCTCTGTCATGAAAACCCCAATGGCCACTGGAAATAAACTATTTTCAGATCTAAATGGCATCTCTGTCGAGTGCACGCTTTACAGAGGAATGATTGGGTCTTTATTATACTTAACAGCCAGTAGACCTGAAATAATGCATGCCACATGGTTTTGTGCAAGATATCAAGCTAATCCTAAAAAGTCACATTATATTGCTGTAAAGAGAATCTTCAGATACCTCAGAGGGACCAAAAATCTTGGCCTCTGGTATCCGCAGAACTCTGGTTTTGGACTAAAGGCCTACACAGATTCAGACTATGGAGGATGCATACTCGACAGAAAGAGTACCTCTGGGAGTTGTCAATTCCTAGGTGGGAAGTTAGTAAGCTGGACTTCAAAGAAACAGAATTGTGTCTCAACATCTACGGCAGAAGCTGAATACGTTGCTGCTGCTAGCTGTTGCTCTCAAGTTCTATGGACGAAAACTCAGCTAAAAGACTTTGGTCACATCATTTGCAAAATCCCCATCTTCTGTGATTCCAAAAGTGCGATTGCCATCTCTGCAAATCCAGTACAGCATTCAAAGACAAAGCACATAGATATCAAGTATCACTTTCTGAAGTATCATGTGGAAAATCAAACCATCGAGATGCATTTTGTACCAACAGAATTTCAGCTTGCTGATTTATTCACCAAGGCACTTGATGAAAAAAAGATTCCTTTACTTGGTGGGTAAATTAGGAATGATAAATATGGATTAACCTCTATAAGTATCTTTATCTTTATATTATACAGTATGTATATTTTCTGTTTTGTTTGTTTTTGTAAATAATTTTTTATGTAAATTCTAAAATCTCAATTCTGAAAATTACAGAGATTCTGTAAGTCTCCTCAGAACCTCTGACGATTCCTACAGAACCTCTATTACACGACCTATGTTATATACATTTACTTCTGATTATTTGAACCAAGCATAGGTCAAGGGGGAGCAGAGCAAAACAATCTTGATCTACAGAGGTTGATTAGATCAAGGGGGAGCAAAAAGGAAACCTTGCTTAATCTGTAGAGATTTATAAGTCAAGGGGGAGCAAAGGAAGAGATGACAACAACGGAAGAAAAGAACATTGCCGGACAAAGAATAACAAAAAGGTTTGTATCTCGAACAAATTCTTTTTGAAAATAAAATTCTAGGACACAAATTTCTAAATATGTTCTAGAAACATTATTAAACACATTCCAAATCAAATTTGATCAAAAAGAATGTTGAGTTTTCCATTATTTGAAATTTAAGGTCACAGAGCCTCTGCTGAGTCCAACAGAGGTTCTGCAGACAAAAGCTCTGATCTTAAATCAATAATTCTTGGAAACTCTGTCAATCTTTTTAGGTATCAAAATAAAAAAGAATCATCGCGTACAAACACTACAAAAGAAGTATCCGGTTACAGAGTTCTCTCCACGAGAAAGAACTTCTGTAGACCAACACTTGTTTTAAAAAGACTTTTTGCTACACAAAACCTTTTTCAAGAACAATTTTCTAGGACATCAACTTTCAAACAGGTCCTAAAAACATTGTTAAAAACAATCAAAAACTTGGATGATCAAAAATGTTTATAAATTATTAAATATGAGAAATTTCTTGTCTAGGAGCCTCTGCTAGCTCTGACAGAGGTCCAAAAACCTCTGTAAAGGAGTTTCTATAAAAATAATTTATCGATCCTCTCCATGGATTTTTCAACCATTCTTTGTGAAGGTACAACCTACAGAGGAATTAAAATAAGATTCTCAAATCACAGAGCCTCTGTCAGTTTTTACTTTAGGCATTACTGTAACAGTAACGGTAACTTTTCTGCAAGTGAGAATCATGTGGAGGTAAAGAGGCCCACGCGCCCAGCATTTAATAAGGCCGCCCACGACGTCTCGTCATAACTGACATTGAGGACGTGTCATCTTTTCATTGGACCTACATGCAACACGTTCCTATGAAAAGTTGAACCCGTCGTAACCACTCAAATGCTGACCCCAAATATTATTTACCTCAAAATATTAACCCTTTCAGATTCTACGGCCACAAACTCAGTATAAAACCCAAGTTACCTTACCTCACAAAAACTTTACCCACCCTCTTATCTGGCGAACCTGCAACTATATTCAAAACATCATTTTACTTTGCAAAATGTCTTCTAGTTCCCACGCTTCTAGTTACCTTACATCATCTCTGGTGAACTCTCCTCAACACTCCCCAGTGCATTCAGAGCACTTCCAAAACCCTAACATCGCCGTAAATGCTGAAACAGGAAACTCCGGCGACTCTGCAAACTTTGCACCAACCACCAACCTTCAACATTTTCTGAACAAAGAACATTTTGAGGATGTTCTTCCATTGAAATCCAACAACTGCTACCTTGTGCCCTCACCAACAGCGTTCGGTGAAGCCCACGCTCTTCTCCTCAATATCATGGAAAACCATATATTATACCCTCTCCTTTCCAAAACCCCAACCAAAATCCCTGCACGATATCTGAATCAATTTTGGCAAAGTTGTCAATTTGATTCAGATGACTCTCTGATAAAGGGCTATATTTCAAAGCTAGACAAGTCTGAGTACCATGAACTCATGTTTAACAGAACCATGTTCTCACTGGAGTTCGACCTGCCAACTAGAGGTCTTCTTGGAATCAAGAAATATGCTGAGGTTCCTACGGACGAGGAGCTCTGCCGATTCGTAGAAATGTTAGGGTACAACACAACCCTAAGGAAACGAAATGATTTCCGCAGAGGCAGACTACTACCTCTGTGGAATACCCTCTTCTCAATCTTAAATCGTTGCCTAACAGGGAAAACCGGTAGCCCTGACCAAAGCTCATTCCAGATCCTGACCATCATGTATGGGATATATTACGATATTCCACTTGATTATGCCACCATCATAATGCATAAAATAGTGAATACGATCGACATAAAGCTCGCAACTCAAAAGGCCAAAAAGAACACACCAGGGTATCTGCCTCCTCTGCAATATCAAAGAATTCTAGGAGTAATCTTCGAGCCTCTACTTCAAATGCAGAAATGGCCAATGGAAGGGCCATCTGTAAAGCTTTATCCAATGAATAAAAATACTTCTACAGAGCATGAAGACAATTACCCCCACTGCAAACCTCTGTCGAAGAACCTTCTGTCATATGCAACCGATGAAGAAAGGAAATTAGAGTATATACGCGTCCACAGGACTCCAGAACCAAGTCCTGTGACACCCCCGCGTCTAGGAGCCCCCTTAGGTGTAGATATAGTAGAGAGGATGACAGAAGAAGAATGGGCTAGAGCTTTAGAGAAACATTATTCAGTACAAGACCGTTTCAAAGCCCAAAGAGAGAGCATTTACCCCTCTTCTCCCAAAAGAAAAACCTCTGCAGCAACACCCAAGAAGAAGAGCAAGAAAAGAAAACCCACAAGGGAAACTACAACCTCTGCAGCTCAAACCTCTTATCCACCACATGCTACAGAGACAAGATCTTCTGCACCTCCCTCCCCTCCAAAACAAAAGAAAAGGAAAACCAAATCCACAGAAGAGGGAGCTCCTAAGCCAAAGAAGAGAAAGTCAAAGAAGAAGAAACCAAGTTCACCTCTGCAGGTCATCACAGAGGATGTCGAACAAGAAGAGGAAGATCAGGCTATACCTCTGCAACCTCCCTCCCCAATAATATATGCAGATCAACAGGGAGATTTCAATGCCTTCCTCAACAATCCCGCCATTGCTCAAACCTTAGATCCATCAGGATGGGTCGCAGAACCATTGGATCAGTCTACAGAGGCTCTGCGCACAACAGAAGTCATTTCTGCAGCTCAAGGTACACAAACAATGCACCCTCACATACGAAAACTCATAGGAACTCGTTCCATATATGATTCCTTAAGAGCAGAAGCGGAAACAGTAGCGCCTACAGAGGAAACCTCAGAAGAAGAGGTAAACATAAACTTAGAGGAAGAGGTTAGGGTAGAAACCGCAGAGGGTTCTGCAGAAAAAGATACCGAAGAAGTAGAAGGCACACATCCCCAACCCCCTCCTAGTGCAACCCACATTTCTGATACCGGCGGTCTAGCGGGAGAGGGTATCATTGAAAAAGAGCAGCACAACTCGATCCCAACCCCTCCCAGCCAGCCAGAGGTTACTCTTTCAACCTCTGTGCCTATTATAACCGGGGAAACCATTCCTGGGGAGTCCTCTCGAAAGGACTCACCCATAGTTCGTGATTTATTGCCCCAAATCACACCAGACATCCTAGCAGAGGAATTCGTTTCCTCTGCCACGCACACAACGATAGGGCCAAACCTCCTTTCAGAGGGGAGTAGAGAGCACAATGACGAAGACACTCTAGACAAGTCTCCAAATCAACAGAAGGACATTCCAAAACCCACCTCTGGAGTGGATTTGGACTCTGACCTTCACAGAACTTCTGTAGGGGTTGAAACTCATGTTTCTCCTCAAAGATCAGAAGGAAATCCTTCCACCCTCAACGTACAAACAAGGGTGAACGAAGGTGTCCAAGGAACAAGGACAAACTTTGGAGACGAATGTGTTCCTCCAGAGGTTACCGCGAGTTCACAAGTATCAAGGGGTGAGTTCCAAACCCTTGTCACCTCTGTGAACCAAACATTGAAAGAGTTGAAAAGCTCTTTTAAATCTTTTGCAGAAACAACATCCAAGGCCATCTCAGAACTAAACACCAAAATGGAAAACTTGTCCACAGAGGTGCAATCTACTCTAGCCCAGATGAAGTCTACTGCCACAACTTCTGCCACCACACCATCCTATGCTGCTGCTGATTTTGAAAAAGCTGCAACTTCTGCCTTCAACAACTCGATCAAAATATATCTGGAAAAGATGAAAGAACAAGTGTCATCAAAAGTTATTACTCCAGAAGAACTGCAGAAAGCTCTACGAAAAGTTCAGGAACAAACAACAGAAGCAACTCTAGCCATGAAGCCTACCGACTACATGACCAGAGCACAGTTGACAGAACTTGGGCAAAGCATCTTAAATCAAATGACAGAATTTATCAGAGCCTTCACAATAGCCAACGCATCTTACGTAAAAGACTTCAAAGCTAGTGTGGGAAAGATGCGGTTTAACACAGAGGCCGAAGTCTAAATTCTTCTTGGTCTCTGTGATGATCTATGTGCCAAAATGATAGCAGCCGGGGCAAAGAAACCTGACACTACTTGCAGAGCAGAAGGTAAAGAAGATAAGGGTCAGGATGACTCTGATGATGATGATTCATCAGATCATCCTGAGGGGGAGACACAAATGGAAAATCAAGGGGAGAAACAAACAGAAACAGCTGCAACCAATCCTCCAAAATCAGCAGTACCAATTTCATCTGCACCCCCAACCTCTGTGGAAACCACCTCTGTCCTTGAAAAAGATGTCCCTAAAGTTCAGATCCTGACTTCTTCATCCTCAGAACAACTTCCCATTCTCCACCAAAATCCCAACCCAAAACTCACCCAAGAAGAAAATCCATTGCCAACAAACCAAAAACATCTAAACGTTTTGCTACTTATGTCCTAAAGAGAGGGGAGTTCGTATCCGCTTTCAGAGCTGCAAAACGTTTTGATATCCCTCCACAAACCACAACCGAGCTCACAAAAGAAACATCTACAGAACCTAAATCCCCAATCATACCAACAGAACCATCCCCACCAAAGTCCTCAGAAACTGAAGTGTCAAAAACTACAGAGGCAATTCCAATCATACCTACAGAAACCTCTACACCCATACCAACAGAGAATTCAACACCCAAACCAACAGAAGCAATCCCACATAGTCCAAGACAGGCAACAGGTTCTGAGCCTCCCAAAGCCAAAGATAAAGGAAAGGGTATCATGATAGAAGAACCAAAGAAGAAAAAGCCAATGCCTCAAACGACAGAGAAGTTGATGAAGAGCTCATTCGATGCCTTTGTCACTCCTAAACCTGAAGATAACTGGGCATTCAATTCAGATCCTTTGTCAGAAATTCCGATCCTTGATCCAAAAGCAAAGGTAACAAAGGGTAGGGTTGCAGAGATAATACAAGGAATAGATGCTCTGTAAAGACCAATACCACCACCGACTACACGACATGAAGAAATGGAAGAGGTGGTGTATAGGTATTTTTACAGACAACAATATCAGAACAATCCTATGCCACACATCGAAGATCCTCAACTCAGAACTGACCTTGACAACACCTTCAGCAGAACAAAGCCAAAATCAAGGGCAGAAGTCTTCTCAGAGTCCAAAATTGAAAAGGTAATATACTGCAAATTCTCTCAAACGAGAACCTTTCCAAAGATTAGGTACAACATTTACAAAGTCAAAAGGGAGAACAAGTCCGAAAATCAATTTTCAGATATCGATATAAGGAACTTGAACCCCTACGATCTGCCAGATCTTCTACTTTGGACGAAAGAAAACTTCGACAACGATGCTAACAGAAGGGCCTATCAAGTATTCAGGAAAGCGATGAGAGAAAAGCTTCTGCTGTATAGCATGATAGACTTTCAACAGGGAAGAGATCTTGGAGTAAGAGACCTGAGTCTGAGACCACCAGAGGATCACTGCCCACCTTCTGCAATACCCAACTCAATCATAACAACACCAAGGTACGGGTTAGTGTATAAGGATCCTGTTGGTGAAGTAAGACTTTTTGTGGAAATGGACTGTCAGAAGTATGCAACCAGTACTCTGAACAAGTTCAGATCAATCTTAGAAGAGAACAGAGGTACTGAGCTTATGGATCAAGAATCAGCAGAAAGAATGATCAGAGAAATAGATGCTACAATCGGCTTGAGAGAACTCTGCATCAAATTCTATCACGAGCTTAGAGAAGTGGGATTCGACAACAGAAGTTTCAACGACTTCAAACATGCAAATGTCTAAATCACAGTTACTTATCTCTGTAATCTTTATAAGGAAATGAAATGAAACTTTTGAGGTATTGTTTAACCTCTGTCTACTTTACTTAGCCTAAATTATGCATAAAGTCAAATTTTCATTTTTCAATACTTAGGGGGAGATTGTTAGCTCCAATTATTCATAATATTAGAAGTATTGAAAAATAGGCCAAGTATGAAGGAGTTCCACAGAAGCTCTGCGGTGTTCCACAGAAGCTCTGCGGTGTTCCACAGAAGCTCTGCCGAAGCAAACGATCATTCAAGGGACACCAAGTACCAAGAAGAATCTACAGAAGACTACTCACAAAGGACCAAAGAAGGATCTACAGAAGAATGATCACCAAGGACCGAGTCGCAGAACCTCTGTCACCCTTGACAGAGCCTCTGCGGTTCAGACTGAAGACTTGAAAGATATTTATAATATCTTGACACTGTTGCAGAAATATCTTACCGCTATTACAGAAATATCTTGCTACTGTTCCAGGGTCCGTTCATCAACTTGTACAAAGCATGGTCCAACAACAAACACGTGTCAAACTCTTATTGGAATCCTTGCAAGTTGATATTAGCGCATTTAATGCATGCAGATTTCCAACTGTTCATGCCATCCCTTCTTTCTTGTAGCAATAGTCCTTTTGTCTAGAATAGTTCTTTTGTAGTAGTATAAAAGGAAGACTCATGTTGAGTTCTTCCTTACAAGTACTTAACCAGTTCATATACAAGAAAAACACACACACACACAATTAACGTCAAATCTATTGTTAGTGTTCTTCATCAAATACATTAAACTTTGAGATATTCATTTGTTCTTCATATACTGTTTATTTGATATTTTGTATTGTTTCTATACAAACATATCTGTTAGTTCTTCAAATACGCTTCTACAACTCATCTTATTTGAACTAATAGATAAGATAATCTTTGTTAATCAAATACGGGAACCAACATTTCTTTTTGTACCTTTTCAGTTTCTCGTACTTTTCTTTGAGTTTCAAGTACTTGTCATCTTTACTCCTAGGAGTAAAGGATTTCTTGTGGGATGAAGAAGGTTTAAATGCTTTCTTTGACCTGCATTCACTTGCAAAGTGTCCTACTTTTTCACAGTTAAAGGAGGTAGCAGTAGCCTTATGAACAGGAGTAGATTTAGGCTTGTCAGTGAGGGAAATAGGTTTATTTCTTCTGAAGTTACTCTTTCTGGCGAATCTCCTGAAAGAATTGGTCAGGAGTGCCAGAGATTTATCAAGCTCTGAAGGATCAGCTTCTGATGAATCATCAGAGTTAGATTCCATCTCAGTGATAGTGACAGTTGATCGCTGAGTCGGCGTTAACTCTGAAGAGAGTAAAGCAACAGGCGTGCTTTTGGAATTTTTGACAAGATTCTTCTTAAGAAGACACGACTACTCATGATTGAGCGTAGTGCCAAATAAGGAACTAAGGGTGATATATTTAACATCCTTTGAGAGTTTAAGGCACATGGTATAATTGTCCCAACTTTCAGGAAGACATTCTAAGAACTTTGTTAGGATCTCGGAGTTAGCATAAATCTTACCAACAGTTTTTAAATCAATGATTAAACAGTTGAAACGTTGAAACGTTGGTGAACTTCAGAGAGGGTTTCATTCTTACCACAGATGAAACTTTCATATTGTCTTACCAGGTTGATTCTCTTGGATTCTTGCATCAGTTGTACCTTCATATTGAACACAGATAGTGTCCCACATGGCTTTTGAGCTCTTGAGATTCATGACGGAATGGTAGACTTCGTCAGGAAGAGCCATAGAGATGATAGAGCTGGCCTTAGTGTCAATCGCCACAGTATTCTTGTCTTTTTCAGTCCATTGAGAGACTTCTTTGATGATAGTTCTCTCAGGAACTGCAGGAGTAGCTGCAGTGGCTGGAACAGGACCTTGGACCATATGTGGAACAAAAGGTCCATTCTCCACATAATAAGGTATGGTGGGATCTACACCTTCTAGAAAGAGCATCATTCGGTTCTTCCAAATATTGAAGTTATCTTTGCTGAAGCGAGGTGGTTTGGCAAGAGAGACATTATCTATGTAATTTGTGTTTTAGGGATTTACCATATTTAGAAATGATAATGAAGAGATAGTATAAGAAAGATCTTGTTTATGGAACTAAACAGTCTGCTCTGATACCACTTGTTGGTCCTATAGATCCCAGTTTAACAATCAAGTAATAATAATAATCAACAACTCAGATCAATAGGTCATCATCCATATGATTGATATTCAAAAAGGTTACAGTATGTTCAAAGAGAATATTCAATAAAGAGTAATGAACGATTAACCTAATTTCTAAGGCTTAACAAACTATTTATACCTAGGGCTAAGACTATTAAGGCCCAAGCGCATTAAGCTCTAAACTAAGCCCATTTACCAAATAAAGGCTTTTACAAACAGTTAAAACTCTTTATAATTCTTTATATGACTTTCTATATTATAGGACATTTATGGTCCTAACACTCTCCCCCTAAAGTTATATAAAGAAAAAATGGTCTTGAAAACTTTAGGTCATGAACTTCTCTCCCTTTTGAATCTTTAAAACACTTTGGTGTTGCTTGTCTTCATGTCTTTCCAAGCTCCCCCTTGAATAAAGCTCTTAGTCTTCATATCTTCAAGTTTATCACCAGATTCAAAGAATCTGTCTTTGAAATGCGAGTTGAATTTGCTTTCAGCTTCAGCTTTAAGAACTTGTAGAACCATATGCTCGAAGGAGGAAATTATGATTTGTAGCAAAAACCCTTGATAAGGGATAGAAGAATCGATCACTTGTAAACAGTTTGAACACTTTTCGGAACTGATCAAACAGTAGTCACTCCCCCTCAGCTTTTGCTAACTCCCCCTTAACTTGATAATCGGTGTCTTTGAATTTGTATCATTTATCCCCCTCATGATGAGTAGGAGCATCTGAAGCATCATGTAACCTCAAAGACTATGTAAAACGTTTTAGTAACCAAGAGGGGTAAATATCTAACACAGAAATACAAAAGTAACTGTTATCACATCAATTAAAATAATTGAGTGGCCTATGTTCAGAGTTGGCATCGAGGTATCTCTGATAGGACTTCCAGTTATCACTGAAGTAAAATTTTAAAAAATACTTCTCAAATTGTTCCGGCAATATCACGAAGATATGCGATTGGAATCACAAAGACTCGTGCATGTGTGAAAGAAATAATTCATATCGATTTGGCTAAAAAATTGATTTAACATAGGACGCAAGTTAAAATCATTAGACACAGTGATTAGAATATGAAGTTCGGAGAGCGGAGCTGATGTCTTCCTTTTTCAATATCTAAGACCTCCGAGTGAGGAATAGATAGATTGTGTGCTAAATCTCTGTGCATTTATGATACAAGCAACTGTTATGAGATGCTTGAGTGGCTAGGTGGGGTGACACGAGTTATCGACTGGGTCTATGTCTGTTTCAATATTCATCTCCAAAGAACGAGAATGAATAGATTGTGTGGTTACCCGGATAACTGACTCAGTTTGGTAAGGACCAATAATTCTTTTAAGTCCGGTCACATCCTCACCATATTCTTTTCACTCCGAACTCATCTATCAATCTAGACCCCTCACTGTTGTCTATAAGGGATGTTTTTCTTGGATAGGTCCTTCCGGTTCTAGATAGACCATAGAAACAATATAAAACCTATCACTCATTTCATGCATCGAGTAGAATAGTTTAGTAAACAGTAAAGTACGAGTTCCAAACTGAAATGTTTAGAAGTCTAGGCATTTAAGAACGAGTCCTGATCTGAGATGATCAGAAGTCATAAAAATCATTTGAAATATAGATTTTCAAGAAACAAGATCAAGTTCTAAACAGAATGACTCATTGAGCACATTATGGTCAAAATTGAAAGAATGATCAGAAAGTTTAATTGTGAGGGACAAGTCACAATTAATATGCCAGATAAGATATGAAACATCAACAAGAAATGACAAACTTTGAAGACAAATTGGAATTCAAGCGAGTCTATTTCCATCGAAATAAATCAACAAGTATATGAGACACGGAAATAACTAAATCAAGAAAATATAACACGTGCCAATTCTGGAAGTTAGAAGCGAAGATAAACAAATACGAGTAAGTTTTTCAGAATAAATTACCACGGTCTTTGAATTTAGTTAATGTTCACTTACCTTTCATAAAATAGTACTCCCCCTCAAATGTGACATAACCTTCGAATGCAGTCACGTGAAAAGAATGTTCTGAACTAAGCGTACATGACATTCCTGCAAAATAGATTACAAGGATTTTGGTATCCATCCATTGATGGATCCTTGATGGTTAAATGCCCTATTACAGTGAGGACCAGGGATAGTATAAGTACCATACCAATGAGATGCATATTTACGGTCAACAAAATCATTCATACCACATGCAGAACAACAATTACAATCATGAGAAAGTTGAAGCAGCTGTTGAATTGAATAAAGTCTTAAAGGAAACATCACATTTTGTTCAACAAAAATACGAGATCTAAAAGCATCATGATTATGATTGTATGTCCTAACATGCGGAACTGACTTCAATGAATTTTTATTCGCTTTGCTTTCATTTGACTTCTTCACAACCCAAACTTGTTTGAACCCTTTTCTTCTACCATTATTATTTGAACTACCATTAAATGTATGATCAGTGGAGCTTGAGTATGGAGGATGTCTATTTTGAGAATTTACGGTTTGTTTCCGTTTCTGTGAATGTTTTTTAGCTTTAGAGTTGTTTTTGGAAACATCGTTCACAGATCGGGTTTTAGGTGCGGATGTAGAACATTCGCCCTTTTGAAATTTAACCGGTCGATTAACTGCTTTTGAAAGAAAATGCTGGGTCATCAAAGATTTGAAGATGACCTCCTGATCTCCTTACATTCTTTGAAAAACATCTTTTATTCTTAGATAAATTTTAGGTTCTTGGTAATAGCTTAGTCATACTATCAAAGTTCGGTGAAGTCAAAGATCAGCCGAAATCAAGAAGAAGTAAATCTACCAATGCGGATTGTCTCAACCCAAACTAAGTTCTCTCACCGATTGTCTCTATGAAAATCGATGAGATCATCAAACAGGAGAATCCTCCCTTATCTCCTTGCCAAGAAGACTTTCATCATAAGAAGAAATGTTTGACATCTCACTGATCTTCTCCATGAGAAATCGGTGGGATCCTCAAAATAGGAGGATCCTCACATGACTCCTTCCTAAGAAGACTCTTACCTACTTTGTCCATGACAAATCGGTGGGATCCTCAAATAGGAGGATGCTCCCTTGTGTCTTTGCTAAAAGGATTTCTCATCAAAGAAGGAATGTCTGAGTATGGAAGAAAAAGGTGCATTTGTCCTTTTTCCCATTCTTAGATATTGTCACCATCAAACCTTTCTAGGATCATAGGAAAAGACACATCAACTTTTGAGAGTCAAACCTAACCTTCAAATGATACAGTGACAAGTGTCCCATGCATCAAATACTCATGGCACTATATAAAGATGAAGACTTCTCCATGCAGAAATATACTTGAAGATTACTTTGTGCTCAAGACACTCGACTCCTTTCTCTCCTTGAACTTTATAGCTTTCAATCTTTGTGTTTTAGAAGTTGTTTATTTTCAGTATTACTTTGTGAAGATTGGTAGAATAGATTTTATCTGTTCTTTCCGCTTGTTCTATGTGTTCTATGTGCAATTCTTGATTTGAATATTTTCAATAAAAGAATTAATTAAAGTGAAAAAATCGTGTATTGTATTCACCCCCCCCCCCTTCTACAATACCTGCTCTTGTTCTTATTAGTCATCTCGGACTAACAAGTGGAATCAGAGTATAAAGTTTAATTTCAATAAACTTGATCTGCAATGGCTGCTTCTTCTTCCAACAATGAAGCTTTCTCTCAAAACAATTTTTCTGAAAATGGCTCTATAGCCAAACCTCCCAAGTTTAACCCCAACAACTTTTCTTTGTGGAAAAGCCGGATGATGTTTTTCATGGAAAGAGTGGATAGTAGATATCCAACCATTCTCAATGAGGGACCCATAGTCCCTAGAGTATGGTCTCGCTATGAAACCAAAAAATCCGGTAAGGAAGTTGTTGGCAAAGATGATTGTGATGATTCCTCTGATGAAGAAAAATCTGCAGCTACTGGTCGTTATATACTTAAGAATTCCAAGAAATATACTGATGAAGAAAAACGTGTTGTGTCTCTTGATTCTAAAGTCAGAACTATCATTGCTCTCTCTCTTCCTGATGAAGTGTACCATTCTCTAGTAAATCTCTCTACTGCCAAAGGGATGTGGTCCACTCTGTGTGTTCTGTACGAAGGAACAGATGAAGTTAAAAAGAGCAAAAAGATTGCTCTTGTTAGAAAATTTGAACTCTTTTCTTATGAGAAAGGAGAATCTCTCTCCAACTACTATAACCGCTTTAACAGTCTTCTTAATGATTTAAAGTTGTTAGGTAAAGTGTATGACAATGAGGAAATCATGTGCAAGTTTATGGATTGTCTTCTTGATTTTTGGGAAAATATTTTACTTGTATAAAGACAACCAAGGATCTGGATCATATGCCTCTCACTGTTCTTTATGGAACTCTCTTCAACTATGAGCAGACTAAGCTGCAAAGGAAGTCTGTCATCACAGATATAAAGAGCTCTCCTCTAGCTCTCCTAAGTGACTCTTCCAAAAGAACTAAGTGTATTCCAAGAATCACCTACCCATGTGACTCTTACCATGATAGTCAAGAAGATCCCAATTAGCATTCAGAAGCATATCTTAGTGATGCTGATGATGAATGTAAGGAAACTTCAGTTGACATGTTATCAGATGCAATAGCCATGTTGGATGGGTATTCTAAATCTAAATCTCACCTCTCTTCTAGAAAATCTAAGTTCAGTAGAAAATCCTCCTCTTCTCTCTCCAAACACTCCTCTTTGGACAAAACTAATGAGGAATGTTTTAACTGTGGTAAAAAGGGTCATTTTACCTCTGAGTGCAGAAGTAAACACTTTGAAAGACCCAGGACTTCTTCCTCATGCCGATTTTCCTCAAAATCGAGAAGATCCAAATATGATTCCACCAATCTCTCCTCTTCTGCAAATTCTGACCGGGCTGAAAGATACAAAGAAAAGTACAAGAGAGAAAAGGAAAGACATGAAAGACTTGTCAGAAAAGCAAAGGGTCTGCCTGCTAAAACTCATGATTTAGCAGATGAACCCACATCTGAAAGTGAGAATGTCACTTCAAATGTGTGCTTCATGGCCAAGATAAATGACAATGATGATTCAGAAGATCACACTCCCTCGGTTGCTCTTGTATCAGCTAAGTGCTTATCCTCCTCTTCCCAGGTACATCCATTTTTATCTCTTTCTGATGCTGAAATGATTGAAGCATTTGATTCTTTAGCCATTGATCTCTACGATGATAAAAATGCTAAGAAAAAGGCAAATGCTCAAGTTAAATCTCTCTCTTCTCAACTTCAAATATGTCTTTCCCAACTTGACCAGTTTGACAAAGTTAAGGCTGAGTTTGAAGATCTAAAATACATCAACTTTATTCTTTCCAAGGAGAAAAACAAAATATTTAAACGTTTTCAAAAGGAGCAAGAAATTGTGAGAAAATGGACCAGCTCTTCCAAAAATCTAGAAAAGATTTTTCAAAATCAGATTTCTTGTGATGAAAAAACTGGTTTAGGCTTTGGAAAAATGGAAACTAATCAATCTTCAAAAACTCTTGCTTCCACCTCCTGTGTTCCACCTTCTTTTTATGAAACCTCTGATGCTAGTTCTATTGGGACTGTGTCCATGAATTCTGCTGATTCATCTGAATCTTTAAAATTTGGAATGTTTTTAAAGGCAAAAGATCCCACTTTCTTTCCAAATGAAGAAGCTCAAGATTCCAATGACTCTTCCAAATCTATCCATGACTTTCTAAAAATCTTGACTTTAGATGAAGCACCCTCCTCTGAACCCATGCCTTCTAAAACTCTCAAATAAAATTTTTCCAACTCTAACAAAATATTTTCTACTTCTGAAAAAGGCAAGTCTTTGGCTGCCGATTCTTTCTTAAAAAGAAAATCCTCAAATCTTTTCAAAAATAATTTTGTGGCTTCTTCCACCGACTTTGCTCCCCGTTCTGGGAACCTCAAAATGTCCAATTCAAAAGATAAGATTTCTTTCTTCCCAAATTCTGAAAAAGGAATCTTAGGTCCTGCACCCCAACTCTTTGTTACCTCATCAAAATCCTTGAGGATAAGCAAAAAGGGCAAAAGTAAAGAAAAATGTCATGGATCTAAAAAGGATTTTACGCATAGAAAATGCTACATCTGTGGTGATATTTTTCATTTTTCCAATTCTTTATCTTCAACATCTAACCCAAAAGGACCCACTACCAAATGGGTACCTAGGAAATAAATTCTTTGTGATTGCAGGTATTGAGCTAGACAGATGGATCTATGTGGACCAGCGTAAAAGTGACACAATTGAAGAAATCATCAAGTTCATCAAGAAATCTGAAGTGTCAAATGGTGAACTTTTGGATCTCCTCTTGTATTGAAAATCCTTCCCATTGGCACACTCACTATTGCCAACCTCTTCTCTGTCGACATCATTACATCTCCCATTACTCTCCATTATTACCTACATTTTATTTCTCACCATCCTTTTCCATCTAAACAAACACAACCTACTTTCTCTCCTACACCAATCTTTTCCCTTCACATATTTCGGCCACATATTCTTCCCATCATCACACCTCAAAAATATTTTTTTCTTTCATTGACAATCCTCCACTGATCCAACTCTCTCTCGAAAAAAATTAAAAAAAAAATATTGGTGACCATCGGTGAGACTCCCACCGATCCAATCGGTGATGTCTCCCACCGAAGCCCCACCGACGCCCTCAAAATCGGTGTCTCTTTCAAAAAAATAAATGCTTTTCTTCTTGTGTTGATGATTTAAGTTGGTGAAGGATCACAACCTACTTCATTAGACCCAACTCTGTATGTTTCATTTTCTCAAGATTTTCTCTCTCATAATGGTGATCCTCCTATTTCACCAAATTCCACTCTTGGTCAGCAACCCAACTTTCCTTTTCCACAAAACTATCCTACTACAAACTCTTCTAAGGATGTCATCCCAAATCCTTCTTCTCAAAATATTCCTCCTACTTCTCCTCAAAATATTCCTCCTCAAAACCTCCTCTCTTAAAATCTTCCGAACTTAATCTTTCTTGGGTCATCAAAAATTGGATAATGAAACTCCAATCTTCTCTTCACCTTGAAATTCTTCTTTTCGGTGGCTTTCAAAAAAAAATGTCATCGGTGAGTGAAAAAAAAATATACATATGCATGCATCGGTGAGATTCATCAAATATATATATATATATATATATATATATATATATATATATATATATATATATATATATATATATATATATATATATATATATATATATATATATATATATATTGCCGAAGTTTCCTATCTTCATGGTGAAAATATCAATCGGTGGGATCCATGAGAAATCGGTGGGATCCTCAAAATAGGAGGATCCTCACATGACTCCTTCCTAAGAAGACTCTCACCTACTTTGTCCATGACAAATCGATGTGATGCTCAAACAGGAGGATGCTCCCTTGTGTCTTTGCTAAAAGGATTTCTCATCAAAGAAGGAATGTCTGAGTATGGAAGAAAATGGTGCATTTGTCCTTTTTCCCATTCTTAGATATTGTCACCATCAAACCTTTCTAGGATCATAGGAAAAGACACATCAACTTTTGAGAGTCAAACCTAACCTTCAAATGATATAGTGACGAGTGTCCCATGCATCAAATACTCATGGCACTATATAAAGATGAAGACTTCTCCATGCAGAAATATACATGAAGATTAATATGTGCTCAAGACACTCTGCTCCTTTCTCTCCTTGAACTTTATAGCTTTCAATCTTTGTGTTTTAGAAGTTGTTTAGTTTTCAGTATTACTTTGTGTAGATTGTTAGAATAGATTTTATCTGTTCTTTCCGCTTGTTCTATGTGTTCTATGTGCAATTCTTGATTTGAATATTTTCAATAAAAGAATTAATTAAACTGAAAAAATTGTGTATTGTATTCAACCCCCCCCCCTCCTGCTACAATACCTGCTCTTGTTCTTATTAGCCATTTGGGACTAACAGAAAATTTGTGTGATTTGGAAGCGGTTTATCGGATTCAAACTTGTGAAACTCATCATCTAAACACTCGTTAGAATTCATGAAAGTAGAACCATCAATCTCATTTTCGGGTGGAACATCAGAAGAAGGTGAGGAACTATTAGGAACTGTGTTTTGCAAAGTATCGGTTGCAGAAACATTTTGAAAATCAGAGTTTAAATTCTTTGGCAAACTTATCACTTGAGGTCATTTTTCTTTTCTAGTAGAGATTTTTCCAATAAATGCTTTACACGAAGATGTATTTGAGGAGTCCGAGGAAGGTTCGGGCAGATTCACCTTTTCCTTTTGGAGTTGGCCAAACTTCTCTTGAAGTTGACCTTTACTCACTTGCTCTTGTATCACTTGTATTGCCAAAGCAGACAGTTTAGATGTAACCGATTGATTTCTGTCTGAAGCATTTCCTTTTCCTCAACAGATACAGATTCGGTTTTTGTGGAATTGGATTTCTCAAGTTTAAGTAAATGTTCTTGTTTTTCTTTTTGGAAGTCGATCCTTTCCTGTTCAAATGATTCCTCTAACTCGACTATTTTCATTTCCAAAACGAGAGGTGGAACATAGCGTTTAAACTCGTCCGTCTTAGTTTTGGTTTCAGTTGCTGGGACCTCATCCTTTTTGGAGGAATCCTTGGGTTGTGCAACTTTGTAGCTGATACGTGCGAAATATGTGATTTAATCGCAGTGGGTTGCAAACTGTCCACAGTGGGAAGTGCAAGTGTACACTGACCACTATGATCGTCACAACAAGGAATAGTTGGTAAATTACCAGAATCGAATCCACAGGGACTGGCAATCAAGACAATACAGTTCTCATGAGCTTCCTTTTACAAGTTTCAATTACAGAGGAAGCAATATTTTGGTTTGTTTGGTGAGACGCTACTTTAACGACTTAAGATTTAAAAGAAAGAATGTAGGTTAGATTTTCCCTAGATTTTACATTAAATACTTGATCCTAAAAGTGATCCTTGTACTTGAGGTGGACATTCTCGTTAGAAAAGCCCGGTTACAAAATACTCACACTTTTAAGTAAAAATCCCATACTCTTAGGGGGCGTTTGGTTCGCAGAATGTTTTTGGATGGAATGGAATCTGTCAAAGGAATTTGACTTTGGAGGAATTGGAATGGAATGTTGTAACGTTTGACCAGCTGTTTGGTTGACAGAATTGGAATGGAATCTGTTAAAGGAATTGGAATCTGTCTGTTTGGTTCACAGAATGTAGCATTGGAATTGGAATGAAATTTGAGTAAATGACCAAAATACCCTTTTGTTGATATAATAAAATTATAAGCATAAACCAAGGCATAAATTCGACAAACCCAGTTGAAATTAAGCAATGAATTCAAAAACCCACAATTGTCCTACAAAATAAAAAATATATATTCTTATGATATTTTTTTTAATTTATCATCCTCCCTATCATTATTACAAAATATATATATATATATATATATATATATATATATATATATATATATATATATATATATATATATATATATATATGTTATTTATATATTGTTTATAATAAGCTAACCTAAAACACCCTCTCTGTGTATGAACTTCTCCACAGCCGCCAATATCACCAACACCCTTCACCCTTCTCCACAGCCGGCAGCCATCGCCGGTCGCCGGCGTCGCCAATCCACCTCCCTCTCTCTTGAGTTCTTCACTTCTTCTTCTTCTTATTCAACAAGCCTCCACGAGACCACGACCTCCGACGGCCGACGCTCTAATCCACCGTCTCCACAACCTGCTCACTTCACAGCCGTCGTTCACCACCATCTCGCCGCCGTCGACCTCCTCTTCACTTCACAGCCGCCGCCATCGACCTGCTCACCACCATCTCGCCGCCGTCGGCCTGCTCACTTCACAACCGCCGTTCACCACCATCTCCCCACCGTCGACCTGCTCGCGATGGAGAAAAAACCGTATGTGCAAGGGTAATTTTGGCATTATGAAAAAAAATCAATTCCATTCCTTTAAAATCCCTGGTTTAAGTGATGGAATGTTTAAATGGCTATTTGATGGAATTGGTTGGAATTTGAGATTCCATTCCTTTAAAAACCTTGAACCAAACAATGGAATTGAATTTGGTCAAAGGAATTTGAGATTCCAATTCCATCAAATTCCTTTAAAAACCTTGAACAAAACAGCCCCTTAGTACTTATCGTTTTGTTAATGGTTGTTAGCTCCAATCTTTCTGTTTGTGAAAGTAGTGAAAATAGTCTAAGTACAGAAGTCACCCACAGAGGCTGTGCAGAAGAACCCAAGAATAGCGAGGGCAAGAATCAGCAGAAGACTGCTCGCAGAGGACCGAGCCGCAGAACCTCTGTCACCCTTGACAGAGCCTCTGTGGTTTATACTGAAGACTTAGAAGATTTACAAATATCTTTCTACTGTTCCAGGATCCGTTCATCCACTTGTTCTAGGCGTGCCTTGACATCAACTACACGTGTCAAACTCTGATAGGGCTCTGTCAGAATTGGAACATGCGCATTAAATGAACATCGTACATGCTACTGTTCATACGATCTTGTCTACTGTAGATCAGTCCTTATTGTCTAAAGTATGTCCCCTTTGTAGTAGTATAAATAGAAGACTCATGTTAAGTTCTTCTATTTAATTAACAAGAACAAGAATTAGAATTAAGCTACGCACCAACACACACCAGCAGAATTCTTGTTATGTTCTTGGTGTTCTTGATAAATATCAAACAGTAATCTTGGAGATACTCATCTGTTCTTTACATACTGTTTATCTGATATTGTGTGTTCTTCTACCTTTACATTATCTTTCAGTTCTTAAATACGCTTCCGCACCATATCTAAATCTGAACTAACTGAAAGTTAAGATCATTGTTAAGAAAACAGGAACCAACAATTGGTATCAGAGCAAACCTTGATTTTTAATATCAAGGGATCCACTCTAAAACTATGATCTTTGGTAGAAACTTGGATTTTTAACCTAGTCTTCATATTAAACAAACAGTTTCTGTTTTTCTACCATTTTTCGATTCATTCGAACTCTGGTAAAAGTATAGAATCTGTTATTCTGGTTGAAAACTCCATTTTAGTGCTCAGCTTAAAGCTTTTAAGCTTAAAAACTTCATACGAAGCATCCACTTCATACTCAGAAAAGTTTGTTGTTCAAACCCTTTTCTGGATAATTTATCTTTCTTTAAAATGACGAGTACAAACAACTTCCTCTCTGCGGGTTCCTTAACCAAACCTCCCACTCTTCTTAGAGAATAATACCCTCAATGGAAAATTCGAATGATTCAGTTCTTTGAGGGTACTGACAAAGAATTGGTTTATTATATCCGTAACCCTCATTTCGTTCCCATGATAATTGTACCTCGTGTTCCTAGCACAGACAACACACCAGAAATCCCAGAATACACGAAACCAAAGACCCAGGATAATTGGTCTGATCCTGATTGGGCTAAATACGAAGTTGCTCAGAAAACTAAGAGAATTCTGATTATGGCCATTCCAAATGACCTTCTCCAGTCCATGGATGCATGTGAATCTGCATATGATCTATGGAAAGAACTGGAAAAACAAGTAAAAGGAGGAGTCAAAACCCAGAAGAACCGCAGAGCTCAATACATAAATGAATACTATGCCTTTAAAGCTCTGCCAACCGAATCTCTGCAGACTACGTATGATAGGTTCAACTCTCTAATAAACAAGTGCAAGAAGTTCGGCATCCACAGAACCTCTGAAGAAAACAACGTTATGTTCCTGAAATCTCTGAATGAAGAATGGCTTCAGTTATCTATGTCTCTGCAAACAAATCAAGACTTAGATTCCTGGACCCTATCAGACGTCTATGGAACATTGGCAGCACAAGAGCCTCAGGTAGCACAAGCAAAAGCCCAGATCATTGCACCTCTTGCAATGGTTGGTTAGACTACAGAGGCTACAGAGAAACCAAAGAAAGAGAAAGCAGTAGAACAAAGAAAGGAGAAGAAGAAGAAAAACATGATGGTAGAAAGTGAAGAAGAAGAGGAAATAGCAGAAGAAGAAGAAACGACCCTGGGCTCGATAGCTAAATCATTAGCTCTCTTGACTAGGGAATTCAGCAGAGGATACCAGAAGAAATCTGGTAATGAACGATATGAAAGAGATAATCGAGAAAAAGAAGGGTCAAACGACAGAAGTGGTGACCGACAGAGGTCAAGTGACAGAAATGACAGAGGAAATGACCGACAGAGGTCGGAAGACAAAGCTGGCAACACTCCACAGATTCAAGAGTGTTACAAATGTGGTAAGCCAGACCACTACGCAAATGAATGTCGAACCGAAAGAAGTGGTGACCGACAGAGGTCAGATGACAGAGTTGGAAACTCCACACAGAACCAAGGATGCTACAACTGTGGAAAGCCATGTCACTTAGCCAACGAATGCAGGACAAGTCAAATCGCCCTCAGAGGGATGCAGCTTTCTACAAAAAGAATGCTGAATACTATGCTCAAAAGTCACTAATGGTGAACAAAGAAATCTGGGAGTCAGACACATCCTCTGACGAAGGCGAAACAAAGAATGCTCTATTCTGTGGCATGGCAGAAGTCAGCTCCGACTCCGACAGTGAGGTATCCACTTCTACCTCTAACTCTAAAATGGCAGAAGATGATTTGATTAAACTTAACATTGAATACACTGAAATAAAAAAGACATGTGAAAATATTCAGAAAAAGCTCACCTTCTATGAGAGAGAAGCTAGACTTCTCACTCAAGAAAAAGCTAAAATCTTTAAAGAAAAAGAAGAAATTGAAATGAACTGGAACAAAAAGTTAAATCCTTTAAAAGAAAAGATTTCTGAACTTAATTCTTCCTTGAAAACAAAGTCTAAAGAACTAATAGACGTTGAGTGCGACAGAATGAACATCCTAGCTCTTAAAAATTATTTTCAAAAGGAAAGAGAAGTCCTCTGTCAAGATTTACTCAGAAGAGATCTTCAAATTAAAAAATTTCAAGATGCTCAGAAGGTGTACGAAAAAATAAACACACAAATAGGGAGACGGGGAATTGGCTTCTGTGATTTAGATCCTTATACCGGAACCAAAAGAGACAAGTCTCTGTCCTCTCTATTTCACATTGGAGATACAAGAAAACCTGGATTTCCAAATCTTCTCTCTGTAAGTAAAAGGTAAAAAGTCTCTGGGGAACCTCACAAGAGGAAACCTCTGAAGATGACAAATGTATGGTTTGAAAACACATATTTGTCACCTTCAATCTCTGTCAAAAGAGAATCCAAACCTAAGAGGTGTCTGAAAACTCAAGATCAGATAGGAATCTTCAAATTTGGTAATCCAGAGACTCAAACCCTAGTTGCATTTATCTGCATGATGAATTCTGAAAAGAAATTATCAGCAGAGGCACCTGAGTTCAAGCCAAGAATTACAAAAGAAAAACTTGATATCTCTGAAAAAAACCTCTGTACATCTTCCAGCGATCAAGATATCTCTGAAGAAAACTCAACAGATACTTCTGTTAACTTAGAAGATAGTTCCTTAGAAAAGGAAGAAAGTGAGTATGACACATGTTCTGAAAGTCCAGCCTCTGTCGAAAGAGAACCAAGTGACTCAACCTCTGTATATGAGGACGAATCAGAGACTGGCTCTAAGTCAGAGATCGGACCTAGTGACACAAAGGTTTTTAAACAAACCTCTGAAGTTCTTAACAGAACTATTCCTCCCAAGGAGAAAATCACTGGAATTCCTATCTGTCCAGACTTTTTGGATATGTACATACAAGCCAAAACCTCTCTTGAGCTTGAAAATTTCAAACAACAGAAGTTAATGTCCACTCAAATTCCGACAAGTTCAAAGATTTTAAAACCCTTAAAACCTGTTAAAGAAAAACTAACATGGCAACAGAAGGGTAAATGGACTAAAATTAACAAATCTTTTTCTTCTGTGACAGTGAAATCTGCAGAAGTTCACCACAGAAGGGGAACACAGAAGGCCGCTCTCAACAAAGAATTTTGCAAACAACGATCTAGCCTACATAAACCTTCTTGTAATAGAAAGTCTAATGTTAGGATAAATTGTAATGCCTCTGTGCCCCCATTTAATGTATTTAATGAAAAGTTCAAGCAAATCTCTTCGCACATTCAATACTGTCATTGCTTTGATCTTATGTTTAAATTAAACCAACACTTCAAAAGTCCACACTATCATCTTACTATACCCAAAGAAAATGATAAATCCAAGGGTAAGAAGAAACAAAATGTTTCTTCAACAGAAGCTAAAACAAAGACCAAGAATGCTAAGGCAAACTTGAAAAACCCTAACAAAACTGGACCCATGTGGATATGGGTACCTAAAACTCTCTGATTCTCTTGCAGAAGCAGTATGTGCCAATCTGGTATCTAGACTCCGGATGCTCAAGGCATATGACTGGCGACAGAGGTCTTCTATCCACATACAAAGAAAAGAACGATGGTGGATCTGTGACCTTTGGAGACAATAAAAAGGGGTACCTCAAAGGCTACGTAGTCATAAAGAAGGAAAATATAACCGTATGCAAAGTTGCTTATGTTGATGGCCTTAAACACAATCTTCTCAGTGTTAGTCAACTCTGCGATACGGGATTCGACGTAATGTTCAAAAGAACCTTTTGCTCTCTACAGAGCGAGGACACAGGAATTGAACTTCTGCGAGCCGAAAGAAGAGGAGATCTATATCTCATGAACTTCAATGCAAAGAACAAGAAAGACAAAATCTGCCTTGTTGCATGCAAAAGTAAAGAAGCCTGGTTATGGCACAACAGGTTCTACCATTTAAACTTGCATACTCTTGATAAACTTGTAAAACTTGATCTAGTCAAAGGTCTACCAAACGTTAAATTTAATAAAGATCATTTATGCTCTGCCTGTGAAATGGGAAATCTCAAAAGAGCTTCCCATAAAGGCAAAACTGATGTATCTTGCCCTAGACCTCTGTACATGCTACATGTTGACCTCTGCGGTCCAATATCTACACAGAGCCTAGGTGGCAAGAAATATCTTCTTGTTTTGATCGATGAATTCTCAAGATTTACATAGGTTGAATTTGTCAGAAAGAAATCAATTCTTCCAAACATACGGATAAATTTAATGAAGAGAATCCAAGCTCTGTATGAGTGCAGGATTCAGAAACTGAGAAGCGACAATGGCACAGAATTTAAAAACTCTGTCATTAAAGCCTATCTTACAGAAGAAGGAATTTCACAGAACTTCTCTACTGCACGCACCCCACAACAGAATGGCGTGGTCGAACGAAAGAATCGCACGCTTGTGGAGGCCACCAGAACTATGCTAACCGCATGTGGATTACCAATGACATTTTGGGCAGAAGCAGTATCAACCGCTTGCTATACCCAAAATCGATCAACCATCGTAAAGAGACACATAAAAACACCATATCATTTGATCAACAAAAGACGACCAAACATCAAGTTCTTCCATGTATTTGGATGAAAGTGCTTCGTCTTAAATGATAGAGAAGCAAGAGGAAAGTTTGAAGTAAAGGCAGATGAAGGCAAGTTCATAGGATACTCTACAACCTCCAAGGCCTACAGAGTTTATCTTCTGCGGTCTCGAATGATCATAGAAAGCATAAATGTTTCTTTTGACGACACCTTCCAGAAGACTTCTGAACAAATCAGTTCAGAACTCGGTCTAAAAGGGGAATCCTCTGGCATCTCAAAAATAAGAGAAGAAGACTTAAATCTTCTATTTCAAGAGATGTTCCATGACGACATTGATCCCTCTGCTGGAGCCGTCAAAGCCTCTGGAGAATCATCTTCTGCCATCTACAAAGCGATAGGTATATCTCTAACTGGTCCCTTAAATAATTCATCTTCCTCTGTTAATCATACAGATGCAAATGCCGAGGGGGAGCCAACAGAAGATGATACAACAAGGAAAACAACCACAGAAGCTACTGAAGAACCAACTCCAGAAACCACAGAGGAACTAATAACAGAGGAACAAGAAGACTCAGTCTATACTTCCTCAGAGGAACAAACACCGCCACTCATTCCAATCATTCCACAATCTATAGGATTAAGCACGAAAGTAAAATCTACGACAGAGACTGCACCAGAACAACAATTAGAAACCTTTGAAGAACAACTTGATGAAATCGATGACCATCTCCTAAGAACAACAAAATGGACAAAATGCCATCCTCCAAGTCTTATAATCGGCGAACCTGCTGAAAAGGTAAAAACAAGATCTGCCACTGCTAACTTTTGTTTCTTTACAAACTTTATTAGTGTGATCGAGCCAAAAAGGATCTCTGAAGCCCTTGACGACCCAAACTGGGTAGACGCCATGCAAGAAGAGCTTCTACAGTTTGAACGAAACAAAGTATGGACTTTAGTTCCTCTGCCACGAGGAAAACAAGCCATAGGAACTAAATGGGTCTTCAGAAATAAGAAGGATGAAGATGGGGTGGTCATAAGAAACAAAGCAAGATTGGTGGCCAAGGGATATCGACAAGAAGAAGGCATAGATTACGATGAAACTTTTGCCCCTGTCGCACGGCTCGAAGCCATAAGAATCTTCTTAGCTTCCGCAGCCCACAGAGGTTTTAAAGTATTTCAAATGGACGTAAAATCCGCTTTTCTAAACGGAGAAATCCAATAAGAAGTATACGTCCAACAGCTACCAGGGTTTGAAAGCTCCAAGTACCCAAAATACGTGTATTACCTTGACAAAGCTCTGTATGGACTGAAACAGGCTCCAAGAGCATGGTACGAAAGACTTTCTACCTTTCTTCTCGATAATGGTTACGATAGAGGTACAACGGATACAACTTTGTTTTATAAACGAAAAAGTGATAAAATTATGCTTGTACAAATATATGTGGATGACATAATTTTTGGGTCTACAAATACACAAGAGTGTAAAAATTTCGAAAAACTCATGCAGAGTGAGTTTGAAATGAGTATGATGGGAGAATTAACTTTCTTCCTCGGACTCCAAGTAAAACAATCATCAGAGGGAATTTTCATAAATCAAGCTAACTATGTCTCAGACATACTTTCAAAATACAGTCTCTCTGATGCCTCTGTAATGAGAACCCCAATGGCCACAGGAAATAAGTTATACTCAGATCCAAATGGCATACCTGTAGAATGCACACTCTACAGAGTAATGATTGGGTCTCTGTTATACTTAACTGCAAGTAGACCTGACATAATGCATGCCACATGCCTCTGTGCAAGATATCAAGCTAACCCGAAGGAATCCCATTATAATGCTGTAAAGAGGATCTTCAGATACCTCAAAGGGACCAAAAATCTTGGCCTCTGGTATCCGAAGAACTCTGGTTTTGGTCTTAAAGCTTACACAGATTCAGATTATGGAGGATGCATGCTCGACAGAAAGAGTACCTCTGGGAGTTGTCAATTCCCAGGTGGTAAACTAGTCAGCTGGACCTCTAAAAAGCAGAACTGCGTATCCACATCTACAGCAGAAGCCGAATACGTTGCTGCTGCTAGCTGTTGCTCCCAAGTTCTATGGATGAAAACTCAGCTTAAGGACTATGGCCACATCATATTCAATATTCCCATCTTATGTGACTCAAAGAGCGCCATAGCAATCTCTGCCAATCCAGTACAGCATTCCAAAACAAAGCATATCGACATACATTACCACTTTCTGAAACACCATGT
The DNA here is from genome assembly GCA_033807775.1 of Saussurea involucrata. Taxonomy (NCBI): domain Eukaryota; kingdom Viridiplantae; phylum Streptophyta; class Magnoliopsida; order Asterales; family Asteraceae; genus Saussurea; species Saussurea involucrata. Next base: position 67,255,771 of record CM066325.1, read on the forward strand.
TGAATATGGGACAATCGAAATGCACTTCGTATCTACAGAGTACCAGCTTGCAGACTTATTCACCAAAGCACTAGATGAGAAAAGATTCCTTTTCTTGGTGGGTAAGTTGGGAATGATAAACATGAGTTAAAACCTTTGTAAGTATAACTTAATCTTCTGTAAATATGTAAATACATTGCTTTTGTTTTGTAGTTTAAATTATTTATGTATGTAAATTCTCAATCACCAAGTGTTCAATACTCAACAGAGCTTCTATGGGATTGCTCAGAACCTCTGACAGTCCTTACAGAACCTCTGAAAGACTTGATCTATGTTCTATGCACAACTTATCTTATTTGATCCAAGCATAGGTCAAGGGGGAGCAGAAGAAGAACTTGAAATGATCAACAAAGGTTGATCATTCAAGGGGGAGCCAAAGAAGAATTGTGATCAACCATAATCTACAGAGGTCAAGAATTTCGCCGAACTAAGGAAAGTCAAAAAGTGAGTATCTCGTACAAATCCTTCAAGAAAACAATTTTCTAGGACACAAATTTCCAAATATGTCCTAGAAACGTTACTTATGACATTCCAAAAAGAAAATAATCAAAACGATTGATGGGTCTCCCTTTATGAGAAATTTAAGGTTCCAGAGCCTCTGCTAAGCTCAACAGAGCTTCTGTAAGTCAGATCCTCCATTCCTACAAATTACATATAATAACTTGATCGATCATCTTGAATGTCATACAGAAGGTCTCAAGTCAAAAAGTTTCAAACACCACAGAACTTGTGCTAACAAATCAAGATATTTGAAGTTTACACGAATAAAATCATTTTCGAAAACAGTTTTCTAGGACACAAATTTCCAAATATGTCCTAGAAACACTGCTAAAGACATTCCAAACTTCAAATATTCAAAAAGATTAATGAGTTCTTCGTTATTAGAAATTTAAGGTCATAGAGCCTCTGTTGAGCTCAACAGAGGCTCTGCTAGGGAAATCCTCTATGATCATAAATTTAAAATAAAAACTCTATCAATCTATTTGAATGTCCTCTACAGATTTCGCTTGAACATTTGCACGCCAAAAGTCACTAAAAGGTTAGTCACATAGCTCTTTCCAACACAAGAACCTCTGTTGATTAACCTAGGCAAAAATAAGAGTTACTCACACAGAACCTTATCCAAAACAGTTTTCTAGGACACCAACTTCCAAATATGTCCTAAAAACAATTCTTATAACAATTAAAAACTTGGATGATCAAAAAGTTTATTAGATTTTTAGTTATGAGAAATTTCGACTCATAGAGCTTCTGCTAGCTCTGACAGAGCTCCAAAACCTCTGTGAATACAAATTTCCACTCTAAAAATCTATCGATCCTCTCCAATGCTTTTTCAAATACTTTTGGTAAAGGTGTAAGCAACAGAAGAGGAAAATGAAAGGAAGATTTCAAACCACAGAGCTTCTGTCATTTTTTTTAACTTAGGGAAATTCTGTAACAATAACGGCTATTTTACTGCGAGTGAAAATTAAGTGGAGGAAAAGAAACCCACGCGCCAAGCATTAATGGGCCGCGCATGACGTCAAGTCGTACTCTGACACTGCTAATGTGTCTCATCTTTATTGGACGTACACGGCACACGTTCTTCTGGAAAGTGGAACCCGCCGTTCACACTCAAGTACGGACCCCAAAAATTATCCACTTCCATATATTTACCTCTTCATATTCTACTGTTACCTCTCACTATAAAACCCAAGTTACCTCTCCTCATAAACCTTTACGAACTTACTTTCTTCTCCGGCGAACCATTGCAAAAACCTGCAAAATTCTTATCTTCATACAAGAAATGGACTCCTATTCTCAAGCTATCTCCCCTGCACACTCACCGACGAACTCCCCTGAACACCCTGAACACTCTGAACATTCAGAAAACCCTGAAATCGCCAGAAACCTGGAGCAAGATAACTCCGGCGATGAAGCAGACTTTGCTCCGACAACCCATCTCCAAAACTTCTTTGCACATGAACATTTTGAAAATGTTCTACCTTTAAAACCCAATAATCACTACCTTGTTCCTTCAAGAATCGCTTTTGGGAAAGCACATGCTATACTTCTCCATATCTTGAAACAACATATTCTCTACACTCTTCTGTCCAAAACCGTGGACAAAATCGCTGCCAGATATATAAATCAATTCTGGCATAGTTGCATATTTGATCCAGAAGACCGACAGATCAAAGGCTACATCTCCAAACCCGATAAATCCGCACATCTTGAACTCAAGTTCAACAGAACTATGTTCTCTCTTAAGTTCAGCATACCCACAAGAGGTCTTCTAGGGTTAAAGACCTTTGCACAGGAACCTATAGATGAAGAGCTCTGCAGGTTTGTCGAAATGTTGGGGTACAGCGTACCACTCAGAAAGAGAAATGACTTATGCAGAGGCAGATTACCACCTCTGTGGAATACACTCTTTTCCATAATCAACAGATGCTTAACCGGGAAAGTGGGGAGTCCAGATCAATCCTCACACCAAATACTAGCCATCATGTACGGAGTCTACTACGACCTACCTCTGGACTTCGCCACTCTCATGATGCAAGAAATGGTTAACACCATCGACAGAAAGATCACCTTCCAGCAGAAAAAGTCAAACAAAACAGGAGCTCTACCTCCTCTGCAGTTTCAAAGAATTCTAGGTGTTCTGCTAGAGCCTCTACTCTTGCTCGAAAAATGGCCAATGGAGGGGCCAATAACAAAGATGTATGCTATGAACAAAAACTCCCCAACAGAACATGCTGATGGATACCCACACTGCAGACCTCTGCCAAAGAAACTTCTGGGATATGTAAGGGACGAAGAACTAGAACTAGAATACATACGCGATCATAGGACTCCAGAACCAAGTCCTATGACACCCCCGCGTCTAGGACCCCCATAGGTACAGAAGTATTAGATAGGTTGACAGATGAAGAATGGGCAGCTGCTTTTCAGAAGCATGAAGACAATCAAGCCAGATTCCGTGCTCAGAGAAAATCCATCTACTCTGCCTCAAAGAAACAAAAACCCTCTGCCTCTACTCCTCAAAAGAAAACTCATAAGAGGAAAACCACAGAGGGTACCTCTACAAGTGTCGCAGAAGCTCAACCCTCTCATCCTCATGCCACAGAAGTTGGATCTTCTGCTCCTCCCTCTCCCCCAAAGGAAAAGAAAAAGAGAAAATCCAAAGCCTCATAGGAAGGGGCACCTAAACCCAAGAGGAGAAAGAGCAAGAAGAAAACTGGGAAACCTCTGTCTCCTATGCAAACAATTGCAGAGGATACAGTGGTAGAAGAGGTGATAGAAGAAGTAGCACAAGAACCCCCTCTGCAATCCCCCAATCCCCTAAATTATGCGCATCATGGGAATTTCTCTGACTTCCTCCAACGCCCTGAATTTGCCCACACCATGGACTGCAGAAGCTCTGTCACATGAAAACGAAGAAGCCGCAGAAGATCCCGATTTCACAATCTCTAGAGTTGACTCAAAGTTAGCTGATGATGACCAAACTCCAAGAGACAATCCAGCTGAGACCCCAGAGATACTGCAGAACCCCTTCCTTCAACCTGGCCTTGATGTTCACAGAAGAAGCCCAGAGCAAGTAATCTCTGCCTCTGACGGTACACATGTTATGCACCCCCATGTACAACAACTTTTTGGTACTCATCCTATGTACGGCTCCCTAGGTCCAAGGGAAGAAGAGGTAACAGAAGAAAGGGAGACTTGGGTAGAAGTCTCAGAAGTGGATTCTGATGAAGAGGAAGCAGACCAAATAAGAAAAGGTCTTTACCATCCACATGTCATGCGACTAGTTGGCTCACATCCAATATTTGACTCTTTACGCACTGATGCATAAGCCACTACAGAAGTTAGGGTAGAAGCATCAAGCCATAGGGTAGCAACAGAGGTTGAGACCATAGATGGAGAACAAGTAGTTAGATGCTTCACAGAAGTAGAAGCAAGAAAAGATGCCTGGATTAATAGAGGCACGCAACCAAAACCAACTCCCAGTGCAACCCATATTTCTATTGCCTCCAGTCTAGTGGCAGAGGGCAATATAGAAAAAGAGTAGCACGGCTCGACCCCAACCCAAACCATCCGGACAGAGGAAATTCTTTCATCCTCTGTACCATTAATAACCGGGGAAACCATTCCAGGGGAATCCTCTTTAATAGATTTGCCCTTAGTAAGTAATCTATTGCCCCAGATCACAACAGAAATCCTTGCAGAGGAATTTGTTTCCTCTGCCACACACACACAACTAGGTCCAAACATCTCTTCAGAGGAGATTAGAGAGCACAAAGACGGAGAGACTCTAGACAAGTCTCCGACTCAATAGAAGGATAATCTAGTACCCACCTCTGGAGTGGATCTAGACAATATCAATCTCAGAACTTCTGTAGAGTCTGAAGCACTAGATGCTTCTGCTCAAGGATCAGAAGGAAATCCTTCCGTCCTCAACATCAAAACAGGGACGAAAGAAGGTGTCTCAGGAACAGAGACTCACTCTGGGGACGAATGTGTTCCCCCAGAGGTTACAACGAGTTCACATGTATCAAGGGATGAGTTCCAAACCCTTGTCACCTCTGTGAACCAAACAATGAAAGAGTTGCAAAGCTCTCTCAAAACGTTTGCAGAATCAACATCTTTGGCTATCACAAATCTAAATACCAAAATGGACAACCTGTCCACAGAGGTACAACATACCGTAGCTCAGATGAAGTCCACTGCAACAAACACTTCAACCTCTGCAGCTGCTGAATTCGGAAAAGCCGCCACCACTGCTTTCAAAGAGTCTGTCAAGCACTTTCTTCAACAACTAAAAGACCAGTCCTCAAAATATAAGGGTCTTACACCTGAAGACATGAAGAAGGCCTTAGACGATGTTCAAGAGCAAACAACCAGAAATACTCAGGCCATGAAGCCTTCTGACTACATGACCAGAGCTCAAGTAACAGAACTCGGCCAAGGAATACTTGATTAGATGACCGAATTCATCAGAGCTTTCACCGCTGCCAACACAAACTATGTCAGAGAGTTTCAAGCAAGCGTCGGCAGAATGCGCTTCAACACAGAAGCAGAGGTTGAAACACTGCTCGGCCTCTGTGATGACTTATGCGCAAAGATGATTGCTGCAGGGGATGTTCCACCAAAGAAACCTGAAACTTCATGTAGAGTAGAAGGTACGACAGATAAAGGTCAGGATGACTCTGATGATGACCATCATGGTCCATCAGATCATCCTGAGGGGGAGAATCGAGGCGAGAAACAAAGGGAAATAGCTGCAAGCAGAGGTCTACCCGCTCCACCGGTATCCGCAGAACAAATATCCACTACACCCCCAACTCAAACCCAACAAAGAACACAACAGTCCACAGAGGCAACAACCACCTCTGTGGAAATGGTTTCTGAAGAAACCCCTGCTACAACCCAAACACCTGAAACCCAAAGCAGAAACAAACTGATGAAGAGCTCTTTCGATTCCTAAAGAAACCCAAATACAACCCACATAGACAACAACCATCTCTGTGGAATCCATTCCTAAAGAAACCCAAATACCAGAAACAACCCAAGTTCAACAACAGAAGACCACAAAGGCAATACCCACCTCTGTGGAATTTCCTTTTGTATTTGGAGATGTCCAAACCAGAGAAGAACTACAAATACTAACATCCTCCGAAGATGAACTTCCTTCTCCAACACCCAAAATACCAAGAACCAAAACAATTGCTTAAAAACAGAGGAAATATCTGAGCAAACCACCAGAAGCGTCTCCAACAGAAGCAATCGTAATAAAGCCCTCTGAAACTCAAGTATCAAAATCTATAGAGGAATCCCCCAACCAACAGAAACATCAACAACAAAGCACTCTGAAACACAAGCGTCAAATCCTATAGAGGCAACCCCATCTCTACAAGCAGATCAGACAAAGGCAAAAGACAAGGGCAAAGGAATAATGACTGAGGAACCACAGAAGAAGAAGCCCAAGCATCAACCTCAAACAGAAAAACTGATGAAGAGCTCTTTCGATGCTATTAGGACACCAAAGCCAGAAGAAGAAGACTGGGCTTTTGGTGTTGCTCCTCTATCAAACAAACCTGTTCTGGATCCAAAGGGTAAACCAACAGAGGATCGAGTGGCAGAAGTCAAGAACCAATTAGATGCTCTACGCAGAACCTTACCTCAACCACCACCACCACAAATGGAAGAAGTGGTATACAGGTACTTATACAGCAGAATGGGCATAATGGATCAATCAGAACCAACCATTCAAGACCCTGACTTCCGTGCTGACCTCAAAAACCTCTTCACCATAACAAAACCCAAGCCTAAACACGAAGTCTTCTCAACATCCAAGATCATTAAAGTCATCTATTGTAAGTTCTCCAAAACCAGAACCTGGCCCAAGGTCTTATACAATATATATTCAAGGTCAAAAGGGATGACAAATCCGAGAACCAATTCTCTGATGCAGATCTTAGAAACTTAAATCCTTATGACCTTCCTGACCTTCTGGACTGGACAAAAGAAAACTTCACAACAGATGAAGTTCGCAGAGCATACAGGGTGATTAGAAAGGCCATACGCGAGAAGCTTCTGCTATACAACATGGTAGATTTCCAATTGGCTCGAGATCTTGGAGTAAAAAGCTTAACCATTCAACCACCAGAAAACTACTGCCCTCCTTCTGCTACACCAAACTCAATCATCACAAATCCAAGGGTCGGGTTAGTATTTCTAGATCCTTCTGGTAAATCAAAGTTGTTCGTAGAGATGGACTGTCAGAAGTACGCAATAAGTACTTTGACAGAGTTTAAATCGATCCTAGTGGAGCATAGAGGAACAGAACTCATGAATCAAAGCCTAGCCGACAGACTGATAGAGATCATCTATGCAACAATCAACTTCAGAAAACTCTACATCAGTTTCTATCACGAGCTAATACAACAAGGACTCGACAACAGAAGTTTCAATGACTTCAAAGATGCCAACGTCTGAGTCAGTCAAATAAATCCTCTGTATTTTTTTCTTTTCAATACAATCAAGTGTAAATGCCTCTGGCATAATCTAATGTGAAAAGAAAAATGTTCTTGTACTTGGAAAATCCTTGCACTTTCAAATTTTTTAATTTTCACTACTTAGTGGGAGATTGTTAGCTCCAATATTTCTGTTTGTGAAATTAGTGAAAATAGTCTAAGTACAGAAGTCACCCACAGAGGCTCTGCAGAAGAACCCAAGAATACCGAAGGCAAGAATCAGCAGAAGACTGCTCGCAGAGGACCGAGCCGCAGAACCTCTATCACCCTTGACAGAGCCTCTGCGGTTTATACTGAAGACTTAGAAGATTTACAAATATCTTTCTACTGTTCCAGGATCCGTTCATCCACTTGTTCTAGGCGTCCCCTGACATCAACTACACGTGTCAAACTCTAATAGGGCTCTGTCAGAATTGGAACATGCGCATTAAATGAACATCGTACCTGCTACTGTTCATACGATCTTGTCTACTGTAGATCAGTCCTTATTGTCTAAAGTATGTCCCCTTTGTAGTAGTATAAATAGAAGACTCATGTTTAGTTCTTCTATTTAATTAACAAGAACAAGAATTAGAATTAAGCTACGCATAAACACACACACCAGCAGAATTCTTGTTATGTTCTTGGTGTTCTTGATAAATATCAAACAGTAATCTTGGAGATACTCATCTGTTCTTTACATACTGTTTATCTGATATTGTGTGTTCTTCTACCTTTACATTATCTTTCAGTTCTTAAATACGCTTCCGCACCATATCTAAATCTGAACTAACTGAAAGTTAAGATCATTGTTAAGAAAACAGGAACCAACAATGGTAATCTCAAAATGGACCCTTTCAGGCCTTGATGGAATGTGTAGAGACAAATACTCTAAGTGTTTTTAAATACACCAACTAGCTTGGAGATACTCATATGTTCTTGTTATGTTCTTGGTGTTCTTGATAAATATCAAACAGTAATCTTGGAGATACTCATATGTTCTTTACATACTGTTTATCTGATATTGTGTGTTCTTCTACCTTTACATTATCTTTCAGTTCTTAAATACGCTTCCGCACCATATCTAAATCTGAACTAACTGAAAGTTAAGATCATTGTTAAGAAAACAGGAACCAACAATGGTAATCTCAAAATGGACCCTTTCAGGCCATAATGGAATGTGTAGAGACAAATACTCTAAGTGTTTTTAAATACACCAACTAGCTTGCCTACTACTCTAGTGGGTTGAGATTATCTCACTGTGCCGACCTCACTTTCGTAAGTGTCATAAGAATTCTTTCGAATCCCCTAGCATCATCCAAGCTCGTGTCACTGCGTTCTACTCATTTCTGGGTTAAGAACTAGACTTTAGATCCTTATAAGTGATCGGCTTGTTCGCATCATTGGGCAATAATCGAGAGTGAATGACCAAAACAATAAACACACATAAGTAAACTGAAAGTGACTTGTATTAAAACCGCAGTGGGGAACGAGGGTACGTCACTGCTACTAATTACTTGAAACTACAATTACACTAGGAATTGAAAATACAGAAATTTAAAGATTTACTGCAGTAAACTAGAGAGCTAAACAACTACAACTAAGCTTGCACTAAATGTGGTAGATGAGATATGAAGGATGAATTAAATGAACCCAACACCTCTTTATATACTAAGAGGAAAAGTTGGACTTAACAAAAGATGGGTTTTAAACTAGAGACTAAAGACTGAAGATAGAAGGTATAAAATTCAGCTTCTTTGAGTAATTCTTCTATCCCCAAGCTTGTAGCTCTTTTACCCCAAGGTCCCATCACATTTTCCAAAAAGTCCACTTAAAGTACCATGGGTTTTATTACACAATTCATCTTGCCATGCTTTAGGGAACATGCTTGTACGTCACCATCCCATGCTTCTGCCATTTGAACCTTCTATTCTCTAGATTTTTACTTTCAAGCTAAGAGTTGTTTTTCTTTTGTCTTCTTCTTTGCTCGTCAATGGGGTCCGGAGTGGGATGCGCAAGTCACTACAGATATTTCGTGAAAAAGCAACAAAATACTACCAAATGATTTATAAAAACTATGGTTCACTCTTTTTGCTCATTTTCTGGAATATTACCAAGAATGGGGGTTTTGAGAAGTGAAATGGCTAAAATTTGACAAAATAAAATAAAAATAAAAGGAAATAATAACTCTAAAAATAGAGTTATCACAACCTCAAACTTAAACCATTACTTGTCCCCAAGTAATAAAAAGAAATAAAATTGTGCACTTTTGAACTTTCAGGGGCTTACCGACTTCTCACTCTGAATGCATGTTGATCTCCCTCCATGGATGCTTCTTTCGGTTCCAAGATAAAAACTTCACTTTTGTACTTGACGATATTTTTCCCTTGTTCACATTTGATCAATAGGACTTTCTTGGGTTCGAAGGTTTTGTGGCTTCGAATATTTTCCCAAGGGTTTCGTAGCAAACAATTCCAAGCATGGATCTCGCTTTGAGATTTTTATTTCAAGAAGTGAGTGTTTTGTATTTTTGCAAGAGTAAGTACGTACACTTCAGGCTTTTATTTAGGTATGACTATTTTTTGTGAGAGTGGGTATTCTGATGGTCCAGAATAGGCACACCATCTTTTTCTGGGAGTGAGCACTTTGTAGGTCCAGAAAAGGCACACCATCAATCTTTTGTAGTGACACTCCGATTTTCTTCTACTTTTGTGTTTTTTTGGGAGGGGGGTATAGCTTACCCACCTCAAACTTAGGACCTCACAGTGTCCCCACTGTGGAAAGACTGGAAGTCCCCACCTCAAACTTAAGATCGCACAATGTCCTCACTGTGACTTGGAATTTGGAGTTAAGGAGGTGGTTGGGGTACAAAAAGGTCGAGTTTGGATGCAAAAATGGCCTATATCATTTCAATGTGACAAGTTGAGAGTCGTACTTACAAAAGTTACTTTTTAAGTTGGAAGCCAAAAGTTGCACCTTGAAATGCAAAAAGATCAAAAAGCATTCAAATGAGAATTAAGTTAGTACCCAAAAGACCTACTTATCAGTAAGTAATGCATGCATCATTAAAAAAAATAAAGTAGAAAATTGTCAAGTGCCTAGCCATAGGCAAAATACCAAACAGACATAAAAATAAAAATTGTTTTTGAAGCAATCAGAGTGGGAACCAAAGTCCCAACAAACCATTTAGTGGGTAAGAGTTGCTGGCGGTGAGCTTGCCGCAGAGTCGTCACTGAGACCATCCTCACTATCGTTAGAGGGACAGATGCCTTCTGGAAAGTCAGGGAGTTGTGCGGCCAGCACTTGGTCAGCTCCTTGTAAGATTTGGTTCATGATCGCATCCCTATCTCTTGTATACATCCAAAAAGACTCTATAGCCATGTTCATGTGTTTCTGTTGTGCTTCCATAAGATCGACGCGATAAGTGAGAGCCGTCAATGCGCTCAGAATGGCGTTCATGGGATTGCTTGAGCTTCCTGGAGTGGGATGGTGTTGTGGGTTGCTGGAGGATCTCACTGTGGTTTCTTCAACAACAGATTCTTCAGGGGGAGCGGTAATTGCTCTCCCCATCTTCTTGATGGTCACGATTCTAATGTTGTTCATTGAAGTGATCCACTTGTCATCTGGAGCAGATGACACTCCAGCCTCGATTAGCAAAGATGTAATAAGACAAGGAAGAGGGAGGATTACCTTCTTTCGGGTTCTTGCTTGGTAGATGGCGGGGTGCATTAGGATTCCTAGGTTGATTGATTTGTCCGCAAGAATGCAGTACAGCAAAGCGAACTTATGCATCGAGAGGGTCGTATCATGAGTGGTGGGCAAGAATTGGAACCACACAGCAGCCTCGGTAGTGAGGAAGCTAGCGTGTAGGCACCTCCTACTGCCATCCTTATCCCAAGGCTTTCCTTCAACTGCCAGTGCTTTCAAAATAGCATCTTCATCCGCCGGGGTCATTCTTTGCAAAATTTTTGCAAAGGTACATGTAGTTGGGGTCCTTATTCCAAGGACCCGATTGATAGCAGTTGCATTATAGTGCACAACTCGACCCCGGACTGCCACAAATGTGTCCTTAGTCTGAGAGGCCTCGGCATAAAACTCCCTTACCAAAGAGGCGTTGGCCCGTCGATTGGCAGTTGCCAATGTCGCCCAATCTTACTGTAAAACCCTCTCTTTCATAAAAGGGTTAGCCTCTACAAAGTCAGGGTCAAAACCCTTCTCTAAGTTCAGCTTTTGCTTGACAATTCCCTCATAGTGGGCAGCGACCGCTGGGGTCGTGAACGGCCTGGGCACCCTACTGGGGGCATGCTCAGTGCCCACTGTGGATTGATGTGGGTTTTCAGTTTGAACATGTTCATCACCAACATCATATTCAAATGATGATGAACTTAAAGAGGGAGCAAGACCCTTACCTTTCCCAGACGTTGTCTTCCTATTTTTCTTAGTCGGTGTTTTCTCCGAAATGATCACCCCAGATCTGGTGACCATGCCTCTTTTCCTCATAGCTCTCTTGATGGGGTTCTCCTCACTGTGTACTGCCTTATGAAGTGCCTCCAAATCGACAGTGTTGTCGAGTTGGCGGTATTGATTTTGGTAGTCTTCCTCTTCCTTCCTTCTTTGCTCTTCTTCTTATTTGAACAACTCAGCCTCTGCCCTTTTCCTTTCTTTGTCGATCAATCTCTCCTTCTCGGCCCTGATTCTCTCCTCTTCCTCTTTCGCCAATCGTTCGGCTTCTTCTCTTTTTATTCTCTCCTCCTCTTCCCTTGCCAGCCTTTCCTCTTCTTCCTTCCTTTTCTTCTCAACCTCCTCTTTCTTTTTTCGAAGTGAAAGAAGTTTTTGGTTGTACTCCTCTTGTAACTTCAACATTGCTTCATCAGTTTGTAGTTCCTCATCATCCAAATGACTCAGACTGGTGTCTGAAGCCTTCGATGAAGAAGCAGCCTTCGATCCCTCTTGCTTTGACGACTCCGCATATGGAGCGACGGTTGTTATTGGATGTTCGTCGGAGGATGGCAGAGGCTCGTTCAGGTCGTCGGTAATGTTTTCCAGCGGGGTATCATCGGTGGTTCTGCGGCGGAGCACGGCACGGCCTGGTTCATTAGGGTTTGGGTTGAGTCTCTTGCTTCTCGCCATTGAAGAGTGTTTGATGTTCTTGAAAGAAGAAATTTGGAAAGGAAGAGTAGGTGTTTGAAATATTTGAGTAAAAGGTGGCTTTTGGGATTTTTGTGTGAAAAGGATTAACTTTTGGGTATTATCTTTTGGAGGGAACGGTTATTTTTTAGAGAGAGAGAGGTTATGATAAGTTACCTTGGAAATAGGAGAAGTAGGTGTAAGGTGGCAGAAAAGTGGACATTTGTGTAAGAAAAGGTGATTTACTTTCAGTTATTGGGCCCCCCAAACAGTCCCATCCAAGCGTCAGGCCAGCAGTGGGAAGCACAGTGACATGCTCGATGTCACTGCGAAGCAATTGTTTGACTTTTTCTTCAAAAATTGGCAATTCATCCTACACACATGCAAAATAAACTACCACACAGAATTAAAAAGACAGCAAATAACTGAAAATAAAATATTTACAAATGGTTCTGACTTTTCTTAACCAGAGTGGGGTAGAGAGTGGGATGGATTATGGGCACTATCGCTCATAGAGTGCTTCACTCTCTGCCCATTGACTTTAAAAGTTTGACCAGACTGTGGGGACATTAATTCCACTGTTCCGAAGGGACTAACCTTGACCACTGTGTATGGTCCCGTCCATCGTGATTTGAGCTTACCAGGAAATAATTTGAGACGGGAATTGAACAATAGTACCAGTTGGCCTTCAATGAACTCCCTATGGTTGATTCTTCGATCGTGCCACATCTTGGTCTTTTCTTTGTATAACTTTGCATTATCATATGAGTGGTATCGCAACTCCTCCAGCTCATGCAATTGTAAAAACCTCTTGGTTCCCGCAGCATCCTCACTCATGTTAAGCTCTTTAAGGGCCCAAAATGCCTTGTGTTCCAACTCAATTGGTAGATGGCAAGCTTTTCCAAAAACCAACTTGAATGGAGACATTCCCAAAGGAGTTTTATAGGCCGTACGATAGGCCCAAAGAGCATCATCAAGTTTGGTTGACCAATCTTTGCGGTGTGGTTTAACGACTTTTTCTAAAATGCCTTTGATTTCTCGGTTTGAAAGTTCGGCTAAACCGTTGGTATGTGGGTGGTATGCGGTGGCCACTCAATGATGTATATCATACTTAGCAAGGACCGAGCTCATGACTTTGTTCACAAAATGGGTGCCTTCATCACTAATCAATGCCCGTGGTGTTCCAAATCGAGTGAAAATGTTTTTATGCAAAAATTTCACCACGGTGTTGGCATCATTAGAGTGATATGCAACAGCTTCCACCCATTTCGAAACATAGTCTACCGCAACCAAGATATAAAAATTATTGTTTGAATTTGGAAAGGGACCCATTAAATCGATTCCCCAAACATCAAAAAGTTCTACCTCTAGAATGTTATTAAGAGGCATTTCGTTCCTTTGCGAAATGTTCCCGGTGCGTTGACATTGCTCACAATTTTTCACAAATTCAAAAGAGTCCTTAAAGACAGTGGGCCAAAAGAACCCACTTTGCAAGATTTTTGCAGCAGTGCGGTTTCCACCAAAGTAGCCACCGTAGTGGGATGTGTGACAACCTTGGAGTATTTGATGTTGCTCACTCCCGTGGACACAACGCCTCAATATTTGGTCCGTCCCTATCTTATATAAGAAAGGGTCGTCCCAAACATATTGTCGTGTATCATGTAAAAACTTTTTAAATGGTTGTCCACTCTTCCCGTGGGGCTTTAGTCCACTTGCTAAAAAGTTTGCAATGTCAGCATACCAAGGAATATTATTTTCGTGATGTTGAGCTGCTAACAATTGTTCATCGGGAAATTTACTTTGACCGAAGTGGGATCCACAGTGGTCACTACCTGATTGGTTGTTCCTTTTCTATCAACGATCTCAAGGTCGAATTCTTGCAACAATAAAACCCATCGAATCAAACGTGGCTTGGAATCAACTTTGTTGATCAAGTATTTTATCGTTGCATGATCAGTGTGCACGATGACCTTCGTCCCTATCAAATACGACCGGAAATGATCAAAAGCAAACACCACCGCAAGTAATTCTTTTTCAGTGACAGTATAATTAATTTGAGCTTCAATCAGTGTTTTCCTTGCATAATAAATGGGGTGAAAGATTTTGTTCTTCCTTTGTCCGAGAACAGCCCCCACAGCCCACTCGCTGGCGTCACACATGACTTCAAATGGGAGTGACCAATCAGGAGTGGTCACTATGGGTGCAGTAACTAAGGCTTTCTTGATTGTTTCAAAGGCATCTCGGCACTCTTGGGTAAAATTAAATTATTTTTCATGTTGCAACAGGTTGCATAGGGGTTTAGTTATTTTGGAAAAATCTTTGATGAACCTCCTATAGAAACCTGCATGACCCAAGAATCTTCGAATACCTTTCACAGTTGTGGGTTCGGGAAGTTGTGCCACTACCTCAAGCTTGGCATTATCAACCTCCAACCCTCTTTTTGATACAAGATGACCTAGGACAATACCCTCTTCGACCATAAAATGACATTTTTTCCAATTTAAAATAAGGTCGTGGGTCTCACATCTCACTAGGCTTTTCTCTAAATTTCCCAGGCAGTTGTCAAATGATGTCCCTATCACAGAAAAGTCATCCATAAAAACTTCTATGGTGTCCTCAATCATGTCGGTGAAAATGGCCATCATACAACGTTGGAAAGTGGTTGGGGCGTTACACAATCCAAATGGCATCCTCCATAATGCAAAAGTACCGTAGGGACAAGTAAAGGTGGTCTTTTCTTGGTCCTCAGGGGCGATATGGATTTGGTTGTATCCGGAGTATCCATCTAGAAAACAATAAAATTCATTTCCCGCCAACCTATCAAGCATTTGGTCGATGAAAGGTAGGGGAAAATGGTCCTTCTTGGTGGCTAGGTTAAGTTGCCTATAGTCCATGCATATTCTCCACCCCGTGACAGTCCTAGTAGGAATGAGTTCGTTCTTTTCGTTCTTCACTACGGTCGTCCCTCCCTTTTTAGGGACACTTTGGACGGGGCTCACCCAACTACTACCAGCTATTGGGTACATAATACCGGCATCTAACCACTTCAAAACCTCTTTCTTAACTACCTCCTTTATTATGGGATTCAACCTTCTTTGGGGTTGGACTTTTCCAGGGTGGTCACTCTCCAAGTTAATCTTATGTTGACATAGGGAAGGGCTAATACCTCTAATGTCCGCTATGGTCCAACCAATTGCCTTCTTATGCTTCATCAACAGATCAATCAGGAGTTGTTCTTGTTTCTCACTAAGTTTAGAAGAGATAATAACGGGAAGTTTATTATCATTAGCGAGATAAGCATATTTCAAGTGGGAAGGCAATGGTTTTAGTTCAAACTCGGGAGGTTGTTCTATTGAAGGGGGTTGAACATTTTTGTCCTTAAAGTCCAGAGGTTCAAAGGCTGCCACTATTTCGTTACACTCATCCTCAAAAGTATCATCACTCTCTGAGTCTGAGTTCTCACTCTCACTCCCAGTGTATTCACTGTATCAAAACTGTTGGTACCACTAATCGAACTCAAAGTAAAACTGTCTTCGGTTTCCATGAACTTGAGGGACTTGAAGACATTGAATGTTACTTCTTGGTCATGGACTCTCATAGTGAGTTCCCCTTTGTGCACATCGATCAAAGTACGTCCGGTTGCAAGAAACGGACGCCCTAAGATGATTGGGATATCTTTATCGGCCTCATAATCTAGAATTAGAAATTCGGCAGGGAAGATAAATTTATCCACTTGGACCAAAACGTCTTCTATTTTTCCTTTGGGGTAGGCAATGGATCGGTCGGCTAGTTGTAATGTCACGGTTGTGGGTCTAGCCTCTCCAATACCTAACTTGTTGAAAATAGACAATGGCATCAAGTTTATACTAGCTCCCAAATCACAGAGTGCTTGACCTACTTCTTGTCCTCCTATTTTGCATTGAATGGTGAAACTACCCGGGTCTTTCAACTTAGGTGGAATCTTGCTAGTAAGGAGGGCACTACATTCCTTGGTCAAAGCCAATGTCTCAAACTCACCCAACTTTCTCTTTTTGTTCAAAATATCTTTCAAAAATTTAACATAGCTTGGCATTTGCTCGAGAGCCTCTACCAAGGGTATGTTAATGTGAAGTTGTTTAAAAATGTCTAAGAATTTTTTAAATTGAACATCGACAGTCTTACTCTTCATTCTTTCAGGAAAAGGTACACTTTGTGGGTCAATTTGAGTTTGTTGTGGTGTTGGCTTTGGAACAGTAGGTTTTGGTATGGACCTAAAAGTGGGAAGCTTAGGGACATCGGTCCTCACTGTAGGTGTGATCCCAGAAACAAGTAATCAATGCAATAACAATAAAATGTCCACCTCTATATTCAATGATTCAAACAAAGCTCACACAATACAATAAAGAACAAATTAAGTGTGTGTGGCTAGTGTGTGTAGGTGAACATTGTAAATTGCTTAACCTAATAAGGAAAGAAGTAAACATTATATACCTAGGGTAAAGAATCACCCTATTACAAGATAGGCCCCTCTACTTAGTACAACTAGAATTTTAGGCACTAACATTCTCCCCCTTTGTACAAGTAGAGGCAAAGAAATTAGACATCAACTGGATTCACAGTACGTTTACGGAGACCAAAGATGTGTTCGAATCGGCGCAGTTCCAGACGGTAGTCTTTTCGGTAAGATATGGCTTTCAGCACTTGGTCGATCAAATCCTTTTCTTTATCAGAGAGCTTTACTTATCCATTGGCATCCAGACGAAGCCTACTTTCCAGATGAACCGAGATGATCTTCAAAGTGCCCTCACAGAACTTGTTCATTTCAATGACTCGCAAAAATTTCTTCTTTGAGTCGGTATCAATGTAGACAACTCCAAGTTCTGGCTTGCTCAGCACGGTGTAAGCTGGGATACCTTGAATATCTGATAGGCGTCTGTTAGGTCTTTTCAGGTTCACATTCGCTTGAAAGGATTCCAAGCCCATCTGAAAATCAGTGAGGTACGAGAACTTGAGAATATTCTTCATAAAGTTTTTCACACTTCTGAAGGCAGCTCTGTAAGGTATTCTGTTCTCATGATTCTTCAGCTCTGGATGCTCAATAAGAAGGTTGAGAAGACTTAGAAGATCGTTCAACCGCAGACTCTTGAAATCAGCTTCAGAAAATATGCTTTCAGACCCATCTGATCTCAAGACGGTGAACTCTGGATAGAAGACGTCAACCAACTTCTTAGATTCAACTTTGAGTATCTTCATTATCATGTTGTCTGACTTGACTTCTTCTGATCCTCTGTCTTTGTTCTTCATTACATATAGGAATTCGACCTTCTTCAGTGATGGCCAATTTTCAATACCGTATACCTTTTCCAAGTTGACTCGCTGGACTTTCCGCACGTAAAGTTCTTTCCTTAAAGTTTCTAGGAAGGGAGTTCGGATTGAAACTCTCTCCCCAGTGGCTACATATTTAGGTTCAACATCAACGATAGCTTGGACAAAACGAAGTTCAGCTTCAAGTACTCGATCTCTAATTTTACCATCCGGTATTATCGGAGCATGTGGAGCTAAAGTACCTGAGCTTGGACCTGCAGATTCGACGTTTGATGGAGCATTTTCTTGCACGGCCGGGACATCTTCTTCGGACTCTGTATCCATATTCTGATCCCCAGTAACTGTCTCACATTCAAGCTCATCTAAGGCAGCAACCATTTCTTCTTTGATCTGGAAGTTTAGAAGATCAGGTTCTGCATCTGAATCAATCTCTACGACTTCAGTTCTATTGTCAACAGCCGCAGGCTTTTCAACCCCAGCTATGACATCAGCTAGAACTACTGTATCTTCCACTATCTCCATCACAGTATCCGTTCCACATGTTCCCTGTTCGCCAGTTGGCTGATCTGAGCCATGAACAATTCCAGCAGCTGTCCCACTTGATTCAACAACTGCTGTAGATCTCTTCTCCCCCTCATGTTGATCAGGCGGATCCTGATCATCATGTCTTCGTTTCTGGGAGGTTTCAGCTTGAACGCCACACCTATCTTCAACAACTGCAACCCGTGAGGCAAGAACCTTATATCCATTCAGTAGGGCGTTGGTCATATCTGAGATAGCATTAGTTAGCTTCTCATACTAAGTGTTTAGTGCAGCTAGCCCATCTGAGAATGTTGACGATTGAGGTTGGGGTTGAGGTTGTGATTGTTGGCGCAGTAAAGAAACAAGATCCACTTCTTCGGCAGTGTTGGAGTCGCCTTGGGCTAATAGTCGGGCTAACAGCTCTGATTTGAGCTGGTCGGTTGGGATCTGGTGTAATGGAACTGGTTGAGATTGTGGGTCAGGTTGTGTCGCGGTAGAATCTGCAATGCCTTTTCCTTTAACAGCGCTGGATACATCTTGAGACAACTTTTTCATCTCTTCTTTCATTTCGGCCATATGAGCTTTATAGGAGTTGCTCAAGGACTTGATGGCAAGATGCAAAAGGGGCACTGTTACAAGGTTATCCGGTCCAATAGAGGACCGTACACGTTCAGCATCAGAGGGACTAACACCCAGACCACTTAGGTTACTGGTTGAAGTAGCGGTTGAAGCAACCGTACTGCCTGTGTTCAAAGCTGGCATGGTGTTAGCAATGACAGGTCTTCCGCCCGGTCCTCGTGAAGCACCAACGAATGGCGACGACACTCTGGGTGTTCCGGTTGGGGCACGAAAGCCTCCAACTTGGTGTTGTTCCAACAATTGTGTCCTACAAAAGAATGTTGTACCAAATGGTCCTAGACTCAATGTGCGTGGAACAAAAGGCGGTGGCCGGGGCGGGAGCCTACCTGATTCAATACCAGCAGACACCGAGTGTGTCGCCGATAGAGTTTGTGCTAAATCCCCTGTGCTAAATGAAACACCGGCCTGTAGAGAGACCGATGAGTGGATGAGTGGGGCTGTGCTATGCATGGTTGGGTCCACCATGGCTTCTTCAATACGCGACGGCGACGAACGCACGTCGGTAGTAGATGTGGCTACCCGGCTTGTAACGGTTTGGGGAGAGTCGGTAGTTAAAACTTTGTCCGACTCTATCACAACTTCACTCATTTCTTTTCTCCCTTTTTCCTCACCACTACCTATCTCTTCCACTACTACTTCTTCTTCTACTTCTTCGTTTATCGTAGAAGTAACCGCAGCAGCAGTAGCAGTTTCGAGCACTCCGGTGGGACGAGTAGACTCGGTATCCGGACTTACAACACGTGGCCTTTTGCCCATGAGTCTCGGAATCAAATTCGCTGAAGGATCATGTCCTAAGTCGTCATCACCATCATCATCATCATCGTGGGGAGGAATGAAAGGTTCTATTTGGGCATCTGGATTGAATGTATCATCATCGGGAGATGATGCAGCAGCATAAGCTTCATCCCAGGTTACATCGACATCAAATACGGTCACTGGAGGAATCTGAGGTGGTGGTTGAGCTGGTCGTGAAGAGGATGCTTGGCCAATAGTCCGTACTCTTCTCCCGACACTCTTTCTTTTTGTTCTCCTCACCCCTCGTTGTTCAGGAACACCCCCTTGTTCCTGAACCCCCTCAACTGTTAGACCCTCCCCGCCTAAAGGAATTGCATCGTGGGTAGGTCCCTCCGGCTCTGGCTGGACCGGCAATGCATTATCTATTCTATACTGCCTAACTACCCTGGACTGTTGGTCAGCATAGGCAAGTAGGTCTTCTCGAAGAACGGCGGTATGAGCAAAATCCATCGCCTTGGGCATTCGAAGAACGTGCATATATTGGCTTGGCCCTCGGGGATGTTGCTCACGACGTGGGATCTCGGTGTTGTCAGTCATAGCTTGATGTATCAAGATTTGGAAGAACCGCTGAAAGGGGACGAAGTTACGTCTCATCTTCGGTTTTAGCTGATCGGCAGCAAGTTCTATCATTTCGTTCCAGATCAAGACAGCATAATCAATGTTGTGGTTAAAGACGAACGCGTGGAACATTCGTAAGGTTGCAAGGTTGGTCTTATCTAACCCTGTATGCTTAGACGTCATACATCTGTTGAAAACGGAACATATTGAATAGTATAGTGGCGGTAGGTAGTTGCGTCTGAACATTGAAGATCCGGTCATTGCAATGTAGCCTCCTTGGTGTAGTGTATGTTCTAGAGAGAGATCCATTCTCTCTCTAGGTTGCTTTCATCTTGAATAATACACCACTTTGATTATCTATCTTCTTGTTACTATCTACATCAATATATGAATCGTTGTCTTGTTTAAATGGGACTAACAAGTGGTATCAGAGCCAAAATCGAAGGAATCAATCATCGATACGATCATTCTACAACGATTCATCATCAATAGCCCAATCTGGTATCAAACAGTAACTTTTCAAATTTTTGTTGCACACAAACTGTTTTGGGATTGAAAAACACATTTATGTTGGTTTTTGGACAAAACTCGAAGTGTTAACAGATCATTTTTGAGGATTAGACTTAAGATTATTTGAATCTTCATCCATGTCGCAACCTTAAGTGTTCTTCATGTTCATCCGAGTCGCAATGGTCATATATTCATGCATATCGCAACCCACTGCTCATGAACAGTACCAAATCGCAATGGTTTATTGCGACTTGGCCTCCAAATCGCAATGGTCTATTGCGACTTGGCTCCAAATCGCAATCCACATCACGATGAACAGTACCAAATCGCAATGGTCTATTGCGACTTGGCCTCCAAATCGCAATGGTCTATTGCGACTTGGCCTCCAAATCGCAATGGTCTATTGCGACTTGGCCTCCAAATCGCAATTGCCTATTGCGACTTCGGTCCTGAATCACAATCCATTACACTATGAAAAGTACCAAATCGCAACCTTCAGTTGCGACTTGGGTGAACTTTTGCCTATTGCGACTTCAGGTGTTGCGACTTCAGCTATTGCGACTTCAGTGCATTGCGACTTCAGTGCGTTGTGACTCTGGGTTTTAACATGGTTTGTGTTGCGACAAAAGGGTTAAAAATGTGTAATCGTGACTGTTTCTGGAGATCAAGATGGTATCCTCGCCCTAGTAATCACCCATTGCAATGTAGCCTCCTTGGTGTAGTGTGTGTTCTAGAGAGAGATCCATTCTCTCTCTAGGTTGCTTTCATCTTGAATAATACACCACTTTGATTATCTATCTTCTTGTTACTATCTACATCAATATATGAATCGTTGTCTTGTTTAAATGGGACTAACAGTAGGTTTGACAGTGACTTGAGGAGTGGCCACTGTGTTTTTAGGGACAGTGGTATTTGAGGCGGATCATCAGAGTCAAAAATGATATATTTCAGATACTTTCCACTCCTAAGCATTATGGACTTGACTTGTTCTTTTCCTATCACCCTAGCGTGTTCGGTGTCACTAGGTAACGTCACTGGTGGTCTATTCTTAACTACCACGGCTAGTTGTCCTACTTGAGTCTCTATGTTCCTAATGGCTGCTTGAGTTTGATTCATGAAACCTTTGAGAATTGATTCGAGTGTTGGTTGAGTCTCAGCGGGGTGAGTTGGTCGTGGTTGAAACTGTTGCGATGATTGCCCTTGCTGAAAGTTCTGTGGGGGATGCCCACTGTGATGTTGGTGAAATCCAGGGGGTTTTGTGGTCTTTGCTGGACATGACTCGCCCCGTGGGGTTGGAGTCCTGGATTACCAGCCCAAGAGAAATTCGGATGATTTCTCCAACCTGGATTATAAGTCTGTGAATATGGGTTGTTCCTCGGGTTGGTTCCTATAACATTAACGGCCTCAGGATTTGCTGGACAATAGTCAAAAACATGTTCCTCTCCACAGAGGGAACAGTTCTCAGTGATATGTGTTGCGGAATTGACGTGGCCTCTATTTAGATTCAAAACTAATTTAGTCAAGGCCACTAACTGCGCATTCATGGTTTTAAGTTCCTTGGAATGAATGGTGTTGGTCTTTGGTATGGGTGCTCTAGGATTTGACCACTCGGTGTTGTTGTTGGACATTTTTTCTAAGATTTGATATCCTACATTGTAGGTTTTACTCGTGAATGTTGCACCTGCTGTTGCATCTAAGATGATTTTGGCTGCATTGGAAAGACCATTGTAGAAAGTCTCCAATTGGATGCAATGTGGGATGCCATGGTGTGGACACTTTCGAAGTAAATCTTTAAATCGTTCCCATGCATCCGAAACAACCTCATCTTCTTCTTGCCTGAACAAAATAATATCATTTCGAAACCTTACATTCCTCGTGGGAGGAAAGTATTTTTGTAAAAATTTGTCAGCAAGTTCTTGCCAAGTGGTTATCGAGTGAGGTGCATGTGAGTTCAGCCAAGCCTTTGCCTTATACCTTAGTGTAAAAGGGAAAAGCCTTAGCCTTAACGCTTCATCACTCACACCTTGCAATTGAAAGGAATCAGTCATTTCCAAAAAGGATTTTAAGTGCGAGTGTGGATCCTCAGATGGTGATCCTTCAAACTGACCCATGGCTTGGATCATTTGAAACATCACTGGTTTGAGTTCAAAATGTGTTGCGACAATGTTGGGCCTTAAAATTCCGAAGCATAAATCACCAACTCCGGAAGTAGCATAGTCCCGTATTTTTCGATCTTTGCTATCGGCAATCGTCACTGTGGTCTCCACTACTAGCGGGTTAACGGGTCATTCTGCCATGTTTACAGTGGTGTTCACAGTGGGTTGTCGAAATTTGTTTTTACGTCTTCTTCGAAAAGTTTTCTCTATTTGAAGATCGATTGGCACCAAAGGTCCGTGTTGTTGCCTTGGCATGCAATACGAACAACTTAGAAAAACGACTTACTCGGGCTCGAACAAAAACTAATGTCTTGAGATTTAAAATCACGCCAGTCCCCGGCAACGACGCCAAAAACTTGATACGTGGGAAATATGTGATTTAATCGCAGTAGGTTGCAAACTGTCCACAGTGGGAAGTGTAAGTGTACACTGACCACTATGATCGTCACATCAAGTAATAGTTGGTAAAATACCAGAATTGAATCCACAGGGACTGGGCAATCAAGACAATACAGTTCTCATGAGCTTCCTTTTACAAGTTTCAATTACAGAGGAAGCAATATTTTGGTTTGTTTGGTGAGACGCTACTTTAACGACTTAAGATTTAAAAGAAGGAATGTAGGTTAGATTTTCCCTAGATTTTATATTAAATACTTGATCCCAAAAGTGATCCTTGTACTTGAGGTGGATATTCTCGTTAGAAAAGCCCGGTTACAAAATACTCACACTTTTAAGTAAAAATCTCATACTCTTAGTACTTATCGTTTTTTCAATGGTAATCTCAAAATGGACCATTTCAGGCCTCGATGGAATGTGTAGAGACAAATACTCTAAGTGTTTTAAAATACACCAACTAGCTTGCCTACTACTCCAGTGGGTTGAGATTAGCTCACTGTGCCGACCTCACTTTCGTAAGTGTCATAATAATTCTTTCGAATCCCCTAGCATCATCCAAGCTCGTGTCACTGCGTTCTACTCATTTCCGAGTTAAGAACTAGACTTTAGATCCTTACAAGTGATCGGCTTGTTCGCATCATTGGGCAATAATCGAGAGTGAATGACCAAAACAATAAATATTCCAAGTATAAAGATTACTCAAGCATTTTCAATAAAATCCAGGTACTTCTCTTTCCTACATCCCAAAGGATGCTTAGCCCATAATTATCTAAGTAAAGAAAACAAAAGATGAGAAGATACACATAAGTAAACTGAAAGTGACTTGTATTAAAACCGCAGTGGGGAACGAGGGTACGTCACTGCCACTAATTACTTGAAACTACAATTACACTAGGAATTGAAAATACATAAATTTAAAGATTTACTGCAGTAAACTAGAGAGATAAACAACTACAACTAAACATGCACTAAATGTGGTAGATGAGATATGAAGGATGAATTAAATGAACCCAACACCTCTTTATATACTAAGAGGAAAAGTTGGACTTAACAAAAGATGGGTTTTAAACTTGAGACTAAAGACTGAAGATAGAAGGCATAAAATTCAGCTTCTTTGAGGAATTCTTCTATCCACAAGCTTGTAGCTCTTTTACCCCAAGGTCCCTTCACCTTTTCCAAAAAGTCCACTTAAAGTACCATGGGTTTTATTAAACAATTCATCTTGCCGTGCTTTAGGGAACATGCTTGTACTTCACCATCCCATGCTTCTGCCATTTGAACCTTCTATTCTCCAGATTTTTACTTTCAAGCTAAGAGTTGTTTTTCTTTTGTCTTCTTCTTTGCTCGTCAGTGGGGTCCAGAGTGGGATGCGCAAGTCACTGCAGATATTTCGTGAAAAACAACAAAATACTACCAAATGATTTATAAAAACTATGGTTCACTCTTTTTTTTCATTTTTTGGAATATTACCAAGAATGGTGGTTTTGAAAAGTGAAATGGCTAAAATTTGACAAAATAAAATAAAAATAAAAGGAAATAATAACTCTAAAAATAGAGTTATCAGTAGCCGTCAAAGTAATCATTTGATAGGTACTTGGATTTATTTTTCGCATAAGAATAATTAAGAACTTCATACACAAAGGGTAATTACATTTTAGTTGTGTGTTCGCGTTTGTATTACTCAGTTTCCTCTTCCTTTTCCTCGAGAGGTCCGATCCATTTGATTTTATATTCGGGGTATTTACTATCAAAGCCAAAAAAAAAATTAAACTCGTATAGAGTAGGCCTCATAGTCAAAACATTTTTCAAATAGTGTGGGTTGTCATACCCAATTCCCCATTCTTTATTGAAATAAGTGAATCCTTAGGTTTGTTCATATGAATCGTTTGATCACTTTGATCTCGTTTATAAAGTTTGAGTTCAAGATTAGTTATTTTAGAAACATGTTCTTTGAGTTGAATTTGAAGAGAGGAGCATTGATAGAAATATCTGCTTTCTATTCCTCAAACTGATCAAGCTTTGCAGTCATTTCGGATATCTTAGCTCGAAGATCTCAAAAACTTATCGGACTATCTCGAAAACTTGTCGGAAGATCTCAAAAACTTGTTGTAATGGTGAGGTGCGGTAATGTTACCGATCAATGATATGCAGTAAGCTCGTTCAACATAAAGCAATCCATGCAGTATATATTCAAACAAAACCGTGGATAGTTTACAAGCTTTGAAACCATGCGATTATGAATGGAGAAAGATGGTTGCGTTATTCAAAATTAACACAAATAGTGAGACTTCAAAACATAAGGATATGCAACAATGTGAAAAGCAGAAGGCATGCATGAGATATGTGAAAAACAAACTGCATGCGAGACATAAGTTTGAGATGTATGTGTGCATGAACTCAACAACTATGATGATGCATGCGATGTATGTATGTGCATGTAACTGAATATGATGGAGAGCAAAAAAACAGGACTTTGCAGCGAAGAGAAATACTCACAGCAGATATGTATGTATGCAAAGAATGAAAAGCATGCAAACAAAGTAAAAGATGATGCTATGGCTTCGATGGGTTAAATGGTCAACAAAAAACAAGTTGGTCAACAATATACGACTCTCACGATTTGTTTTTCGGAAAAGTTGGTTTCCGGCAAAAATGTTTTCTGGATAACAGTGCTTTTCCGGATAGAATTGTTTTCCAATGAAATTGGGTTTCGGACAAATTGGTTTTCCGGTAACAATGCTTTTCCGGATAAAAAGGCTTTTCCGGATGAAATTGGTTTCCGGTAAAATTGAGTTTCCGGATAAAATTGGTTATCCGGGAAACTTTTATCCGGAAAAACTTTTATCCGGAAAAACTTTTGTCGAACCGTAAACAATCCAGGGTAGATCAAACTTCTTGCGATTTTAGGGTTTGTGAACACAACCATATACGACACCGATCATTTTCCTTTCTTCAACAACTGAACTTCTCAAAAACTCACCAAACAATCATCAAACAAGCAGAAATTCGATTAAAATTGAAGATTTTTCGAATTTTTTTATGAACACGAAGAAACGCTTCGAAAGTCAAAAATTCCAAAACCTTCAAAATTGAAACGAAACAGATAAAGATTGATCACAAACTGGTTAGAAATCAAGATCTAACGAGATAATAATATCAAATCAATAAGATAAAATAAAAGCCACTTTGCAAACCCGATTGATGATTTTCACCCACAAAAACAATTGCACTATACCGAACAGACAAAGGATGCCTTCTGAATCTCAAACGCCAATCCACACCGTTCAGAACGTAGACCGAGATTTCGTAAAGCTACTGTCCAAAAATCGCGACGATCCGACGGTTCAAACTCCGGGAATGGGCAAAACGGCACAGCTTCGTTTTCCAGAAAATTGCAAACGAATTTTTCTTTGTTTTTTCTTGCTTTCGATTGGCTTCTTCTGTTTCTTCAAATCACCGATTCGGCTCTGATACCATGTGTAGATCCTAGTTTAACAATCAAGTAACAATAATAATCAACAACTCAGATCAATAGGTCGTTGTAACGTCCCAAAAATTACAAGGAAATTTAAATTTTCTAGAACATATATTCCATTATAAAACAACCACATTTTTAATAAACCGTAACTCAATTAAAGTTAATATCGTCAACTCAACAGTCAAAAGAATTTATGCAGCGGAAATATTATAAATAAAATCTAAAAGTTCAAAAGTGTAAATTCCAACAATTCCCGACACATGCGCTTTGTGTGTACCGTCAAGCCCGACTGCCGCTCGCACCTGCAGTCACAACATATTGGGGAAGGGTAAGCTAAACGCTTAGTGAATCCAACAACACACGTAGGTAGCAACCCCACGCATATCACCCCTACTCGCAAGTAGGCAACATCACCATCACTACGAATATCAAGCCACATAATGATTATTATATAAGTACGAACCTCAGTCCCACCGAGTACACAAAACACATTAATACAAGCTCAGTCCCACCGAGTAAAGATTACCGTACTAGCTTAGTCCCACCAAGCCCTCGGTCCCACCGAGTAAAGATTACTGTACTAGCTTAGTCCCACCAAGCCCTCGGTCCCACCGAGCCCCTCAGTCCCACCGAGGTGTACACATGCATATATATATATATATATTCCACATACGAATTTAACAAATCACAACCAGTTATCACATCCCATCTAATTCATGTAAGCACATAAATACACGTAATAACATGTAACACAAAAGAACGACATACATGAAATTCCTAACTACGCGGTGAGAGAACTCACCTCAAAGCAAAGCGACACGCTCCCGAGCCGCAACACCAACAATTCAACCTTCCTCACATTTTCCCACCTAATTACGCACTAAAAACGTCAACGAAAGGTCCCAACTCACGACACCTTTACTAGATTTTATAAGACTAAACATTCCAGCTTTTTATCTAAAACACGGGTCTGTTCGGGACCTGATTTACCCCCTAAAAACTGATAAATACAGAAATCAAATTCCATAATCACGAAGTTCTAAGTTTCACGGTTCCAGGGACGTATCGCACGCGTCCTAACGATTTTTCTATAATTTAATATGGATTTTACAAGAACGATTCGCAGAACAGCGAGAAACAGAACCTTTCAGTACAAAACGACGATTTGACATAGGCTACGGTCCGAACTGGTTTTTCCCCAAAACATAGAAAAGTTACTAGGCTCAGAATGGGAACTTGTGACACCAGTTTCATCCCAATCCGTCACTCCTATCAGGAGTTATGCTCCATACAAAACAGGGACAGAAAGCTGTCTAAAATCCCGACCTGCTGTAAAAACCACACTTTTTCGCCTAGCTAGAGGCCGAACCAAACTTTCTCTAAAACACGAAAAACGTGCCCGACACAGAATGTGAACCGTGGGCACCGGATTCGCCTCAATCCGAGTTACGACGAGAAAGTTACGCACGATTGAAGAACTGGACAGAACACTAAAAAAATTACATAAAATGATAACCTTTTGAACTTGATCCCAATAAGACGTCTTAATCCAAACAGACCCGCAAAACAACTTGACTTACTGTTTTAGGGTTACCATGGTCTGAAACACACCAAGCACCACCCACTGCCGCCTCCGGAGGTGGTGGTGATTGGCGGTGACACGGTGGTTGCGGTTTACAATTTCCGACGAAGAAAACATCAATAAAACGAACGGGACACTTACCTTAACGGAATCCTTCTTCTTCCTCCTTTCCGACCAGTCCCGACGCTGGTTCCCTCACGCCGGTGATCGCCTCCTTCCTCCTCTCGACTCTCGCTCTCTTTCTCTTTCGGTCTCTCTCTCTTTTCTTCTCGGTTTCACTTCCCTTTCTTCTTGGCCGAAAACAACAAGGGGAAGGGAAAGAAAATGGCTAAGGGTTTTGGGGGAGGATTGTTAAGATGAAACCGAAGGGGAGGGGAGGGGTCGTGCCTCTTGGCCGATCCTCTTGCCCAACTATGGAGAAAGTCCCAAACAGCCCCTCAACTTACACTTCTTAGCAAAATCCCACAAAGGTTACTTCACTTAACTTTTTGGCCCGACTCGGCTAACCCCGCTAACGGAAACCACGTTAATTAATTAAATGCTCCTTTTTTAAAAAAAAAAAGAATAACGAGAATACATTCCGGGATACGGGCTTTACAACTCTCCCCCACTTGGATTAGACTTCGTCCTCGAAGTCTATGCCCGTGAATAGCTATAGATAGGTCTCCCACATCTCAACCTCAGGTTCCCAAGTTCACTCGGAACACTTTCGGTGTTTCCACTAGACCTTCACTAACTGGAATTTAAGATTTCCCACACCGCCTAAAAATCTCTCGAATACTTTTCTTACCACAAAACTCCTTCAAGCACACCGCAAGTATGATCGGAGGAACATTCCAACAACTGGATTCATTCCTAGTCAAACGACTTCGGTTGTCTCCCAACCATAGATAATCAAAACATCCCGATTCAAATTTCAAGCTCTAACCATTCTAAAGTTGCTCACCAATATACCCTACAGGATACTCGAATTCGATCATTCCTATCATTAACTGTCGATTAACTTTCACGAGTTCTATTAGACTCCCACAATTTATTCCACATGAATTATCAAACTAGTAAATTTATAATCATCCACGAAGGTCACTCCACCACAACCATTCACCACAAGCAAACATCTCAGGATTACTACTACCATCAACATAATTTCCTTAAAATCGACTACAATTCCCCAATTACACTAAGGCATTTGGCCTTAAGCCCGAAAGTCGACACCTAAGTATACTATTTACCTCAAAAATTCTACGCATTTATCCTCTTTATTACAAAGGGCAACATTCCCTAATCGATACTATTCGGCCTACAGTACCCACACGCGTGGGATACCCAACCTTCCATTAAGACCGAGCAATTGACCCATGACTATCACGGACAAATTTCGGAATTTCCCTCGAAACTCTCTCGCTATTGGCATTTTCCTCCAAAACTGCCACCTCATGAGCACTACCTATCGACTCGAGAAGAGGTGCAACCACTGTTAACCGTTGACACAAGCCCCACAGTGGCTCACCATCCAGATGTCGACTAAGTGCGTCCGTAACAACATCCGCTTTACCGGGGTGGTAAAGTATCTCACCATCATAATCCTTGACCACGTCAAGTCACCTCCTCTGACGCATGTTGAGGTTTTGCCGGTCATCAAGTACTGGAGGCTTTTATGGTTAGTGTATACACTTGACGCCATACAAATAGTGCCTCCAAATCTTGAGAGCAAACACCACCAATTCTTACATACCCTCCGGCAAAGTCAGCATCGGAACCTCGCATAACGCCTGCGTAGCTCCCCAAAGCCCTCTGCTGCTCTTCACCCCAACTAAAAGCCGCAGATTTCTTCGTCGATCGGGTCATCGGTAAAGCAATCTTGGAGAAATCCTGAATGGATCTCCGAAAGTACCCTGCTAACCCAAGAAAACTCTGTACTTCAGTGAGAGTCTTTGGCACTTCCCACCGCATCACAGCCGTAATCTTGGCCGGATCCACCATAATACCATTCTGGTTCACGACATGTTCTCGAAAGTGGACCTCTCGTAACCAGAACTCACACTTGGAGAGCTTAGCATACAGCTTCTCCCGCCTCAAAACTTCCAAAACTTCTCGCAAATGCATCTCATGCTCTTCCTTCGACTTCGATTACACAAGAATATCGTCGATGAACACGATCACCGATCGATCCCACATAGGGCTACATACCCGGTTCATGAGGTCCATGAACGCTGCGGGTGCATTGGTGAGCCCGAGAGGCATCACCACAAACTTGTAAATGGCCATGACGTGAACGAAAGGCCGTCTACTCCGTATCCTCTCTCCTCACCCGCATTCGATGATACCCCGATCTCAAATCAACCTTAGAGAACCACGAGGCTCCCTGAAGCTGATCGAACAAGTCATCGATCCTTGGCGGAGGATAACGATTCTTCACCGTAAGCTTATTCAACTCACGATAGTCTATACACATCCGTTGGGACCCGTCTTTCTTTTTCACAAACAGAATCGGGGCTCCCCACGGTGGACAACTCGGCTTGATGAACTCCTTTTCGATAAGTTCCTGCAACGAGTGTACAACTCCTTCATTTCCGATGGAGCCAAGCGATAAGGTGCCTTGGCCACCGGAGCAGCATCCGGAATCAAATAAACGTGGAACTCTACCTGTCGCTCGGGAGGTATCCCCGGTAACTCCTCGGGAAAATACGTCAGCAAACTCCCGTACAACTGGCACATCCTCCACAGACTTCTTCTCTCCGTCGACGCGCGTGTCGATCACATACGCCAAAATTCCCTGACCACTGTGCTGCAAGTACCTCTGAGCCCTCGCAGCCGAACATATCGCTGAGGTCCGCCTGGGCAAGCCGCCCTGAACTAGCATTTCTCCCCCACTTGGGGTTCGAACTCGTACTTGTTTGCGACGACAAACAATCTCCGCATCGTACGCATCCATCCAATCCATGCCCACAGTCACGCACAACCCCCGCATAGCGATCAGAATCAAATCAATCAGGAACCTCACACCAGAGATCTCCATAGTGCACCCCCGGTACACGTCAGTAACCATCGAGGTCCTGTCTTCAGCAACTGCAACCACAAGTGGACAGCCTAACCGTCCTACAACTCGGCCCCAAACACTCACTGACTATGTGAGACACAGAAGGATGAGTAGCCCCTGCTATCAATCGTCACCATAGCAAGCACCGAGTTAACCAAGAACGTACCCGTCACCACTTTATACGTAGCTTGTGCCTCCTCTACTCCCAGTTGACGAACTCTACCTCGGGCCGCCCCCATCACTACAGCAAGTGAAGCATACTGCGCGGTACTCACGAACTCCCTGATCTTGGTACGTAACATATCCTTGCACCGTGTCCTCTTCATGTCCTCAAAAGCAGCATGCTAAGGATAGAATAATGTCATTTCCGTAAACTTTCGGTTCACCTCCTTTATGGCCTCCGCAGTCTGATAGAGCTCCAAGAACTCTTTTGCACTCCTCTCCATCTCCACTAGAGGCACATGCTCTACACGAAACATACGACGAACTCCTCCCAGGTCAAGTAGTGCGCCCGTTAAGCGTCAAAGAAATAGCACACCAGTCTTTCGCTCCGTCTCGTAACAGATTCACCGCGAAGCGAACCTTCTAGTTCGCAGGACAACCACCGATAAGGAATGTGCACTTTATAACCGATCCCGACCCTCTTGTTCGGGGCTGCCCACCCGCAGGGGGTGGAATCGCCGCGATGCGCTCCTCCATTGACACTATTACCTCATCACGAATGGCGGTAATAATTTCGGGGATCGCCTCCTCAAAATATGCGTCACCTCGACCGCAAACATCTCACGAATCTGATCAGCAATAATTCCAGCATCAGCATCTGGATCAACATTGTTGTTCCTCCTTAACGAGCTACTAGCACACATTAAAACCTGCTAACTACGCTCACACTCAACTCTTCGGATTCTCCGTGACTTTCCCCGACTCGAGCACGGATCCTGTGCTTCAGATAGTAGGAGCTCTGCTACTACCCTTCACACCTATCCTTACTCGTTTCGAGTCCTGTCCCGGGACGTCCAAGTAGTTGCTTACCACAAACTAACACATATGCCCATTCCGGCATATGCAAACACTTTTCCTAGCTCCCTAGAAAAGTCGTAATACCCCACCACCCTTGCTAGAACGGAACCCCCACTAGCCCTGATGAGTCGCCTCGTAAACGCACCGTCGTATACAGTGAAACCCGATAGACATTCGAATATAAAATTCTATCCTACAACGGTTGGACTCAAACAAGAGCTGCGCAATAGAACTAAATCCAACATTCTAAGGCTATTTAGTTCCTACTGTATACAACCTAAGGTGCATTCACATAACAACCTATCAAGGCTAGCATGAGTTCCTAATAGCAAGTAACAAGTATACAGTACCACAAAATCCACGTAAGCAATCTAGCATACATACTCCTATGTTCTAGAAAGCAATCTAGCATATGTACTCATATGTAAACGCTATTCCCAGCTCACTAGGAATTTCATCTCATCCCACTACTCTTGCTACAACGGAATCCCTGTTAGCCATAACGAGTTGCCTCACGAATACCCAGTCGCACGCAGCGTGAATCAAATAGACATTCGAATACAAGATTCTATCCTAGAACGGTTGGACTCAAACAAGAGCTGCGCAATAGAACTAAATCAAATATTCTAAGGCTATATGATTCTTACTGCATGCAACCTATAGGGCCTTCACTTGACAACCTACTATAACTAGCATTGATTCCTACTAGCAAGCAGTCATCGTACAGTACAGTGTAAACAACCTCGGCAATCTAGCATGCATACCCTATGCCTAGAAAGCAATAAATACACTAAGTGCTGTACCTTCCCAATTGGCGTCGGCTGACTGTACACACTGCGCCCACGATCACCGTTTCCCAAACGGGCTTCCTCCGTTCATTTATTTTCAAAGATTTTAATAAGAGAGTTTAAAAAACTTCATAGCCGCAACTTGAGACCAAACACACCGAGATGTGTTTGATTCACTCAAGTTGTGCTCTGATACCAAGTTGTAACGTCCCAAAAATTACAAGGAAATTTAAATTTTCTAGAACATATATTCCATTATAAAACAACCACATTTTTAATAAACCGTAACTCAATTAAAGTTAATATCGTCAACTCAAACAGTCAAAAGAATTTATGCAGCGGAAAGATTATAAATAAAATCTAAAAGTTCAAAAGTGTAAATTCCAACAATTCCCGACACCTGCGCTTTGTGTGTACCGTCAAGCCCGACTGCCGCTCGCACCTGCAGTCACAACATATTGGGGAAGGGTAAGCTAAACGCTTAGTGAATCCAACAACACACGTAGGTAGCAACCCCACGCATATCACCCCTACTCGCAAGTAGGCAACATCACCATCACTACGAATATCAAGCCACATAATGATTATTATATAAGTACGAACCTCGGTCCCACCGAGTACACAAAACACATTAATACAAGCTCAGTCCCACCGAGTAAAGATTACCGTACTAGCTTAGTCCCACCAAGCCCTCGGTCCCACCGAGTAAAGATTACTGTACTAGCTTAGTCCCACCAAGCCCTCGGTCCCACCGAGCCCCTCAGTCCCACTGAGGTGTACACATGCATATATATATATTCCACATACGAATTTAACAAATCACAACCAGTTATCACATCCCATCTAATTCATGTAAGCACATAAATACACGTAATAACATGTAACACAAAAGAACGACATACATGAAATTCCTAACTACGCGGTGAGAGAACTCACCTCAAAGCAAAGCGACACGCTCCCGAGCCGCAACACCAGCAATTCAACCTTCCTCACATTTTCCCACCTAATTACGCACTAAAAACGTCAACGAAAGGTCCCAACTCACGACACCTTTACTAGATTTTATAAGACTAAACATTCCAGCTTTTTATCTAAAACACGGGTCTGTTCGGGACCTGATTTACCCCCTAAAAACTGATAAATACAGAAATCAAATTCCATAATCACGAAGTTCTAAGTTTCACGGTTCCAGGGACGTATCGCACGCGTCCTAACGATTTTTCTATAATTTAATATGGATTTTACAAGAACGATTCGCAGAACAGCGAGAAACAGAACCTTTCAGTACAAAACGACGATTTGACTTAGGCTACGGTCCGAACTGGTTTTTCCCCAAAACATAGAAAAGTTACTAGGCTCAGAATGGGAACTTGTGACACCAGTTTCATCCCAATCCGTCACTCCTATCAGGAGTTATGCTCCATACAAAACAGGGACAGAAAGCTGTCTAAAATCCCGACCTGCTGTAAAAACCACACTTTTTCGCCTAGCTATAGGCCGAACCAAACTTTCTCTAAAATACGAAAAACGTGTCCGACACAGAGTGTGAACCGTGGGCACCGGATTCGCCTCAATCCGAGTTACGACGAGAAAGTTACGCACGATTGAAGAACTGGACAGAACACTAAAAAAATTACATAAAATGATAACCTTTTGAACTTGATCCCACTAAGACGTCTTAATCCAAACAGACCCGCAAAACAACTTGACTTACTGTTGTAGGGTTACCATGGTCTGAAACACACCAAGCACCACCCACTGCCGCCTCCGGAGGTGGTGGTGATTGGCGGTGACACGGTGGTTGCGGTTTACAATTTCCGACGAAGAAAACATCAATAAAACGAACGGGACACTTACCTTAACGGAATCCTTCTTCTTCCTCCTTTCCGACCAGTCCTGACGCTGGTTCCCTCACGCCGGTGATCGCCTCCTTCCTCCTCTCGACTCTCGCTCTCTTTCTCTTTCGGTCTCTCTCTCTTTTCTTCTCGGTTTCACTTCCCTTTCTTCTTGGCCGAAAACAACAAGGGGAAGGGAAAGAAAATGGCTAAGGGTTTTGGGGGAGGATTGTTAAGATGAAACCGAAGGGGAGGGGAGGGGTCGTGCCTCTTGGCCGATCCTCTTGCCCAACTATGGAGAAAGTCCCAAACAGCCCCTCAACTTACACTTCTTAGCAAAATCCCACAAAGGTTACTTCACTTAACTTTTTGGCCCGACTCGGCTAACCCCGCTAACGGAAACCACGTTAATTAATTAAATGCTCCTTTTTAAAAAAAAAGGAATAACGAGAATACATACCGGGATACGGGCTTTACAGTCGTCATCCAGATGATTGATATTTAAAAAGGTTACAATACGTTCAGAGAGAATATTCAATAAAGAGTAATGAACGATTAACCTAATGTTAAGGCTTAACACACTATTTATACCTAGGGCTAAGACTATTAAGGCCCAAAACCATTAAGCTCTAAACTAAGCCCATTTACCAAATAAAGGCTTTTACAAACAATTAAAACTATTTATAATTCTTTATATGACTTTCTATATTATAGGGCATTTATGGTCATAATAGTCCCAAAGGGTTATACAAGTTTGTAGAAGGGGGGTTGAATACAAACACAATATTTTTATCTTTAAAATTGTTTATTGATATAATCAAACAATTTATAGTTTGTTGCAGAATAAGATTAAGTATAAAACCTAACCTAAACAAACTAAGAGAATCACACAGATTTCTTGCACTAGAAAAGATAGAAAGAAGTTAAGAAAACTAAGAGTATTTTTCTTAAAGCACTAAGAGATAAGGGATAGAAGAGCAAGCCCATCAGAGTGAAGGCTAAACTTCTATTTATACTGCATGCATTAAATGCATGTCAGTACAACTTTACACGTGTCAGCGTCTGGTTGGTTGCATGAATTTGACTTTTGCAAACATGCTTTTGGCCACATGATGAACAGTGTAGTTGGTAGAGTGGTTTGTACGATCAAGGACAAGGAATGTCCTTCTGACAAATCGTACAAAATCGTGCAAGGGGATAAGACAAAAGTTGCTTGTAGAGCAGGCTTCATGATAAGCGATCGTTGAGTTAATCTTTATCAGGGAATGATAAAGTTCAGCTTTCGCTGAAGTCTTCTACTTGAAACATCGCGTGAAATGGACAAGTCTTGGCTTCGCTGATATCCGCATCAGGTCACTAGTAGACTTAGTCACTCGTTCGTCAGCTTGGTCTTCGATTTCAGCTTTGAACTCCATTGTCACGAATCTTGTCTTCAGGGATCATATGCAAACAATTACATGATGAGTATTCAGCGATCATTAGCAAGACTGAACAGGCTCAGGTCTCACTGATGTACATTCATCGCTGAAGTAAATTAAAGAACATATTGTTTCCATCAGCGAAGTAAACAGACTTTGTATATTTTTCATAGATGGCAAAACATTAATACATATTGTTTACTTACAATTTTCACTAAGTGATTATAAGGGTCATCATCAAATCAGTTAAGGGTTTGGATCAACAAAAAGTTATGAAGTATAAACCATAAGGATGAAAATTGCAATTTCGAAATCATAAGAACAAAAATAGAAAATTTCAACAAACCACAAGGACTAAAAATGTAATTTACTCTTATATTTTTGTTGTAAACTTTCCCAATTAATTTCAATGATGTGTCACTTATTTTCACAAGTCTTTTCTTTTCCGAACTACATAGAACAAGGTGGTTTCCACAACCATGGTCAACATCTAATTATTCTCCATAAAACGTGCATTACTCTAAGAAAGGGAGAGCTTTACTCTCAATCATTTGATTTCACTTTGCTTTCCACTTTATATATCAAACCCCAATCTCACCAAGATATAAATATCCATTCTTCATTTCTATTCTTCACCATCACCATGGCTCTCTCACATCTCCTTTCAATCTTCCTTCTATGGTCACTACTATCCACCACCACCATCACCGCCTTCGATATCACCAAAATCCTCGATCAACGCCCCGATTATGCCCTCTTTAACCAGCTCCTATCCAAGACTCACGTGGCCCAAGAGATCAACAAGCGTAAATCGATCACAATCTTGGCGGTCCCAAATGGCGCCATGTCAGGAATCGCCAGCTTAGATGAGGAATCTCTTAAGGACATCATGAAGATCCATGTTGTTCTTGATTACTACGATTCTGCAAAGATCAAAAAGATTGAGGATGATACAACATTAACAACGTTGTACCAAACAACTGGATCGGCTGATAAAGAAGAAGGGTTTCTTAAAGTTACGAAAGATAATAATAATAATAATAATGATATTAAGGTGAGTTCTGCTGCTTCCGGATCTTCTGTGTCTGCTAGGGTTAGCAAGGTTGTCACTTCTATCCCTTCTGAAATATCTGTTGTTGAGGTTTCGAATGCCATTATGCCAGCTGGATTAGATGGTTTTTCTTCACTCATTTCCCAAACCCCACCATCATCCAAGAAATCGCCTAATTCTCCATCACCAAGTCCACATAAGCATAAATCTCCATCACCAAGTCCACATAAGCATAAATCTCCATCACCAAGTCCGCATAAATCTCCAAGGCATCATAAATCTCCGGCACCAAGTCCGTCAGATGAAGATGACAATTCGTCGGCGCCTTCTAAATTAGATTCACCGGCGCCATCGCCACATGGACATGGACACGGACATAAACATAAACATAAGCATGCACCAGCATCCGCACCAGCTCCATCTGACGACTCAGATGGAGCATCTGACGATGTTGATGCTGATGCTGATGCTGATAATGATGATGTGGATGCTGATGATGCGAATGCTGAAGACGACAGGGAAGCAGATGACGAAGATTCTAGCTCGCCACGAAATGTTGTGGCTTCAAGTTTCATGATTCTCTTGGCTTCGTTGATTTCGATTTTGTAAGGTTTGGAGAGAAGGTGGGAACAATTAGAAAATAATCGAGTAATAAAGGAACGAGTGGAGGATCAATACCAAGTCCTGATTTCAAATCTCTCACTTGTATGTATTGTATGATATAGATTACCAATGGGTAACTCAACGGGCAAACAACAAAAGTTTCACCTCTCGGATGCGGTTTTCGGAGTTTTAATATTTGAGTGTGTCTGAAGGCACGACTTGAAGAGTCTTTCATTTTTTAGAATGCATGTAACAAATATTTCCAAGGAAAGAATTTTATAAAAATACCATTTTTGTTTGTCTATTTTAGATTTCTTGTTATATATACGTTATACACATATATAGGGACGAGTTCAAACGAGAATGCTAAAAATTACAGAAAACACGAGAACGATCGTCGTTAATGTACAAAATCATATATGATTCTCGCGACTTAAGTCGCGGCCAAATTCGTCCGATTCCTATTTTTTTACTGTTAATGTAAAATCGCATGTGATTTTGCACATGATTTGTAGTTCTCGTGTTTTCTTAAATAGTTAGCATTCTCGTTTGAACTTTCCTCTACATATACACACACACACACACACACACATATATATATATATATATATATATATATATATATACATAGAGGTGGGTTCAAACGAGAACGATAACTATTTACGAGAACTACGAGAACGGCCGTCCATGTA
Source organism: Saussurea involucrata (assembly GCA_033807775.1). Classification (NCBI taxonomy): domain Eukaryota; kingdom Viridiplantae; phylum Streptophyta; class Magnoliopsida; order Asterales; family Asteraceae; genus Saussurea; species Saussurea involucrata. Next base: position 67,294,319 of record CM066325.1, read on the forward strand.
CAAAATCACTGGTGATTCACGTACAAAATCAATGTTGATGCGCGCGACTTGCCAAACCGCGGCCTAAACCGCGCGTGTCCCAGAATTTTAATCACCAGTGATTTTGTACGTGAATCACCAGTGATTTTGTACATGGTCGGCCGTTCTCGTAGTTCTCGTAAATAGTAATCGTTCTCGTTTGAACCTACCCCTCTCTCTCTCTCTATATATATATATATATATATATATATATATATAGATGCTCAACAAATAAAAACAATGGAAGAGTTACAAACCATACAAACCAATTATCTTTACATTCTATCTAGTCTAATGAATATGTTTCATAGTCTAATGAATATGTTTCATAAATATATCTTGTTTCCTAGCTAATATAAAGTATTGATCATAACTGAGGAACTCTAATCCTCTTCCATAAATATTCAAATCATAATAAATGAACCTTTATCATTTCCATAAATATTTTAGTTGATTGATTTGTATGGTTTGTAACTTTTCTATATAGGATTGGGTTCTAGTGAGACCAAGTCGATTTTGTGAGATCGATGAGACCAATTTTTATCCATTGATTAATTTTACAAGCAAATGATCTAATGGATAAAATCAATCTTTCTTTTTGAATGTGAAGGGTATTTTCTATCTTTCATTTTGTCTAAGCACACATTGAAACTTATTTGATTCTTCTTATGTTCCTCTAATAAACTCCACGTTTCCTCCACCAAACTCCTATCGTTTTCACCCATTGGATATCTCTGATTGTTTCCTCAGTTGACATCTTCAAGGATGTCGTCTTAGTCGATTGAACATCTCCATTTGTTTCCTTTTCCTGCCATTATTTCAATCATACATAATGTAAATTTCATCTACTAAACTCCGATAGATTTCAACGGCAACTGCCATTGATTTTGCTGAATTCTTCACTAAACTCCCTTAATTTAACACATGTAAGTAAATCTTATACATAATTTGTTGTTCTAAAATTTAATCCTTTCTCTTCTATTGATCTAGGCCATTTATTTATTTTCTCTAACGAAGGTCTATGTTTTTTAGTTCAACAAAAATAATGTCTAATGAAGATGATTACCAAAACATTTCGAACGATAACTACGACATTGAACAATGTATCCGAGGTCATCACTTTATTTTGATTAATTGTTTTCATTGTGCGAAGGTTCGTCACTTTGAACACATGTACCTTTTATATGATTGGTCACTTTGAATACCTTGATTCTTGTTCATCACCATGCCTACTATGATTCTGGTTCATTTGCTTGATGGAAATATTAAAAAACTTTCTAGTGAATGTTTTTAGTAGATATAAAGTTTGATTCATTTATTGTGAATGTTCGATAAATTATTGTTCTTCATATAATTCTTACCGTGAAGGTTCACTAATTATTCGATTAACCTCATAAATATGTAGACATTCTTTTGATTGTGAAATTTTATTAGCTGGATGCAAATATTCAAATCCATTAACTAGTTGTAAAAATTGTAGCAATCAATCGTTGTCAAAGTAAGTAGGTTCCATTGATCACTATCTATCTTTCTTGGTAAAGTAGTTATTGCATCATGTTTTGTGAAGGTTGGTTTTATGGAATGTTATTTCTTCAATTAGCTCAGGATTTGTTGTGGTTGCAGAGTTTGGCAAGAAGAAAAAACTTGACTGGCTTGGATTCGATGAACCAATATGTGTGACGAAGCCTTACTCCCATGGGCATGAATATGTTTGGTTTGGTATATCGACATTGATAATTGAGAATCCAAGTAACAATGATTTAGGATGCTAGAACTTGTATAGATTAGGAGAGAAATACAATATATGAATGTAGATCTAGTTTCTCTCTCTAGACTCTCTCTAGAGTCATCTCTCTATTACAAGATCCTCTCACGTATGCAATGCCTTACTAATGTCTAACACTCATCTCACTAACACAAAGGTATTTATACCTTTGACCTTTACACCCTAATACATTGACTTTGACCTCCTTTACAATACTTTGACTATTTGTGACTCTTTACAATTACACACTAAATCTTGAATACATTTTGGCACTGACAATCTCCCCCTTATGGATTCAAGATTTAAAACAATTTATGACGGCAGTTTGCAGCTCTTTAATCTTCAGATCTTCAACACTTTCAGCTTTTTGAAATATCTCAGATGAATCTTCAAATAAGCTTTATCTTCGAGAATCCACTTTGACAGCTTTAATCTTCATCTAGCTCTTCAGAAACAAATAGTCGGAAAGTCTCGAAACATAAACTTCAAATCATCGTATGGTTGATCAAAGTGTTCAAAACAAAATCTTCATATCTTCGTATCATTGTACTGTTGATCTTTGCATCATTGAGCTTTAACAAATTTCTTCAGTCTTTGAATATGAACAGGTCTTTAAGCTTTAACTGGATTTGAGCTTTAAAACATTCTTGATTGATCTTTAAGCATGTAATGTCTTTGTATCTTCAAATATCTCATCATCTCGAACTTCTTGACTCGCCTTTCTTTGACTTTGGCAAATATCTCTTTGACTCTCGGAAATTGAAATCTTCAAACTATCTCCCCATTTACTTTTGTTTGATATTTCTCCCCCTTTTTGATGATTGTGAGCATCATGATCATCAAAACTCTTTTCAATTTCAGCTATCTCTTTGAGTACCAGAAACAATTTCCACCTCTTGAATTGTTTAACCGTCAATTCTAAAATATTTGTATCTGAATCTTTTCAAATTCAGATAATATGAAAGTTGTAACCCTGAATCAATGAATGAAAGAGTTAAAATGCTTGTAAGTTGCACCAAGCCACTTAGTACAACGGATGTACTTTGGAAATGAGTTTTTTGATGTTCACTCCTCCAGGGCTTCCATTCAATCATCGAAAAACACAAAGGAATTTCTATGAACGTTATGACAAGAAAACATATTCCTTGTGTGTACGTGCAAGTGTAGAAAAGATTGAAGCAACTTATTATTGAATAATATAGGCTCAAATTGTGTAAACTGTTAAGACAGCAACAAGTTTTCACAGACTCAATGTGCATGATTGAAGTGCGAAGGTGGGGAAAACTTCCTTTTTTCAATATCCAAACCTTCTGAATGAAGATTAGATAGATTATATGTTGCGTCCCCAAAAAAATGAAACATTTCTTTGTTGAGAAAGAAATGAGTAGCTGGTGGGGTTAAAGCAAGAGTTGGCATGGGCTAATTGCCTGTTTCAAGGATGGTCACCAAAGAATGTGAACCAATCAGTAATGTGGTTAACTCACACCCTCTTTCTGTTTTTAATCCACTCACTTCTACCCAAACTCACATTTACATTTTACCTCAGCACAATGAGATTACTCAACCGGATGAGTTATTTCCCCAACTCTTTGATGTAGACCCCTCACCCCTCAATCACTCAAGGATAACTTCTTGGGTAGGAAACACTGGTTAACATGGATCCATATAAGTTCTTTAAAATCTCACACTGATTCTCATGAAACTTTGCCCTAAAAAGAGGTGTAGTTCAACAGTTTAGCTTGAACAAATAATAATCTCAGCTTAGAATTACATTGTCATCAGAATTTATGATGTTCAATAATATCATGAAATATTTGAGCATTCAAACAATAAAGATTTCTCACAACAAGAATATTGAAAGAATGGAATGAATTCGAAAGCCTTGTTTGAGAATCTGACAATGTATCAATCAGATCTAATATGAAGGATAATCATGTAACGATTAGGTTATCAAAGAACTGGATATTGTTTATATGAACAAATATAAACAATCTTTGAATGAAACATTTAAATTCTTATGTTGAAATGATAATGATGCTCAACAAACTTTGAATTACAAACGGGGGTATTACCATCAAAAAAATATTTTATTTTTAGACATGGTAATAACAAAGTCAATAAGAAGCTTAACCAGTGTGTATGAATACTTCAAAGTATAGAAAATATAATGCGCAAGTATTAATCTTTGGAAACAGAAAAAATTTAAAAAATAAATATAAAATCAGAAAAAACACAATTAATGTCAGAAAAAATTTCAAAAATAAAATCTGAAAAACAAATTTTAAATTTGCCATTCAAAAATTAAATTTGAAACATTTACGCGGAAATGTTGGACTTTAATCGTCAAACCTGCAAAAACAAGAGAAAAATTTATCAGTTACGAGCAATTACAGGTAAAAATTGATAAAATCGACAAACAAATGACTAAAACAAAATTAAACGAAAAATAAGGACTAAAAATGAAAAATACTAAGACTCGACAAAAACAAGGACTAAAAATGTAAAATTCTAAAAAATAAATAAGTCTAGGGACTGAAACTGTAAAAACCTAAAACTTAAAAGTAGAAGGACTGAAAGTGTAAAAATACTAAACTAACAACTACAGGGACTAAATCTGACAAAAATTTAAAAGACAAACTATAGGACTGAAAATGTAAAAGACTCAAACTAAACTACAGGGTCTAAAAATGTAATAAACCTAAACTATCTAATTGACTTAACTGTAAAACTTAACTAAGGACCAAATTTGTAAGGAAACTAACGGGAAAAAGCTAACGGATCGTTAAGAGAATGAAACTAACTGAACTAACATACCCCTAACAGACTTAGGACTGAAAGTGTAAAAACCTAAAACTTAAAACTAGAAGGACTGAAAGTGTAAAAATACTAAACTAACAACTACAGGGACTAAATCTGACAAAAATTTAAAAGACAAACTAAAGGACTGAAAATGTAAAAGACTCAAACTAAATAAAGGGTCTAAAAATGTAATAAACATAAACTATCTAATTGACTTAACTGGAAAACTTAACTAAGGACCAAATTTGTAAGGAAACTAACGGGAAAAAGCTAACGGATCGTTAAGAGAATGAAACTAACTGAACTAACATACCCCTAACAGACTTAGGACTGAAAAGTAACAAAATTAACGAAAAAGCTAATGAAACTAACGGAGTTAACGGAGAATTGGACCAACAATGTCACAAAACTAACGGACCTAACGGAGTGTAGACGTGAGTTCTTGAGTGTTCATCATCAACAAAAAAAACAAGATCTGCAGATTTCGATTTCGTTTTTCTCGCTCAATACTCAACCAGAATTGATGAAATTTGTTTCTAAATGCTCCTTAAACATATTCCAATCGATTCCATTGAAAAATTCTCGATCATGCAACAAAAATCCGGTGACCCCCTTTTTCCGGCGAAACTTGTTTTTCCGGGAAGACTGTTTTCCGACGACCAGAACTTCTCGTATCACGTTGGATGCGAGTTGTTGCACTTCTCGTATCTGCAGGTTGCGAGTTCTAATAAAAAACAGGTTGCGAGTTCTTGAGTGTAGGATGCGAGTTCTTGAGTGTAGACGTGAGTTCTTGAGTGTAGGATGCGAGAAGTTTTCTGGGAGTGAATGCTGCGAGTTTTGGGATTAATGTTGCGAGTTTAGTGATGGATGTTGCGAGTTCTGTGAATGGGTGTTGCGAGTTCTGTTGATGACGGATGCGAGAAGTGCACACACACACAGTAAACATACACAACCTCACACACACATCACACACTCACTCACGCAACACACACTCAGCACACACTGACACACGCAACACACACACAGCACACACACCTCATGCCCCACGTCAACACCCACACACCATGAACACACATTACACTTTGCTGTTGACTTTTCATATCTTGTTTCACGATCTGCAAACAGCAAAAACTTAAAAAAAAAATAATACCTTTTGAATTATGGATTAAACAATACTAAAAACACATTTTTGTAACAATCCAATTGTTGGATATAGTGTACAGAGTCATTAACTATTGGTAATATTTCTAATAATAGCAGGGTCCTTTTGGGTTGCCCTTAAGACCCAAATAAAAGGAGTTAAAGCAATTAGTTTATTAATTTGTCATTTGATGATAAATTAATTATAAGCTACAATGTAATTAATTAGATTAATATATAAAGTACAGGGACTAAATGATAATTGGTTAAAATAGTTTAACAAGCTTATCGGTTCAAGGGGGCTAGTTGTAAAATAGAGATAACTTAGTCGAGAAGCAGAAGAGAGGTTATAAATAAACTGCCAGGGGTCAAACCCTAGTAGGTTTTTTCCGTCTCTCTCTTGTGGCCGTCGACCTCCCCTCTCTCTCTCCCAAATCGTAAACCCTAATAAGGGTTTATGGTTTAAGCCTCTTCTTGATTGTTGGCATTTGGTGTTCTTAAGTGTGAGCCACTAGAGGGATTCATACTATTGGTCCTTGACATCCAAGAAGCGAGATCAAATGTTTGATTCATCATTGTGGTTTTCGACAATCACAATAAACAAGTAAGTATTCTTGGTTCATTCTTTTGTAGTTAATTATCTAGAACATATGTATCCTTATAAGTTCATAGTTTGTATTGTCATAGATGCTATTTTAAATATGCTTCCGTTGCCTATATCATGTGGTTGTAGGTTTGCTCAAAACCTTTCAGTGATATCAGAGCCATAGTTCCTAGATAATAGCTCAAAAGTAGTTTCAATTTGATTTGCAAAACTGTGTGTGTTGGTTTAGGGTTTTCGAAATTTAGGGTTTGAGGTTACAAAAATCGATTCAAATTTTTTTTGTGGCCATTGGATTGCTTAATCCCTAAGTTAGGGCTTCATGGTCATAACCTCAAAACCTAATTTTTTTTTTGGAAACTAAAATTTTTACTTGCATAAAAGGTTTGTATTATTAGCGATTAAGTTTTATCGAAATCCCTAAAGGGTATAGGGTAGTCGTTTTTTATTTTATTTTATGCAATGTTATACCCTAATTGTTTTTTGCTAGTTTCCTAACTTGCCTAAAAAACACAAAAATATTGAGTTTTGGCAAATATTGAATAGATAATCTTACATATTCTCTTACCTTATATAGATATATTTAATTTTGAATAATATTGTAAGATAAATATTAACATTATTTATATAGTGAATATAAATTGTATGTCAAATATTTACATTGATTATTAGCATGTGTCCTTACATGTTTAATTGGAATTAATTATGGAAACGATTATATTAATTATTAAATGTGTCCTCACATGGTTAATTAGAATTAATTAGATAATCATAATTTTAAATTGTTTAAAATTCCATTCAATATATATATATATATATATATTAGACCTTAATTATATATATAAAATTAAATTATACATTGATAGTCAAACCGAGACTAGGCGTACTCACTATAAGCACTCTAAGGGGGTTTAAGGAGGTTACCTATAATATGGTTGTCGAATGAGTCAATGGTTTTTAAAACGCCCTGCGTTACCATACTCACCGCCTCTTGTGTGGACTAGTGGAATTACCGAAAAGGTTTGATAGGTCAATGTGACAAGTTAAAAGTATTAACTATGAAGTAAAAAACCAAACTCCCGTTTTAGATATACTAAAAAATGTGAAAGTCTTATGCTACCCATGAGAAGAACACACATATTCTTATAGTTTGTTAACGGAGCGTGTGCGGTTTGCCGGCACGTTAATGTGAAACTATAGTCGATAATGATGTGGCGCTCGTGATTCTCAAGCGTACTTGAGCTGAGGGATCCATGTGTTTTTGCATGGTCGATTCACCATCTAGTTTGTGATCCTCGACATCCCAGTCACAAATAGAAAATAAGCATAATCGAGATTAACATGCCATTGACATAAGTCAGTGAATCTCAAAAGACCTAGGAGTTTCATAGTGAATGAAATTAACAAATAGCATTTGTTTACGTAAATAACCTTGTGATGTGATTACGGCATCCCTTTTCGCATCATAGAGTAAAATATGGATCCTAGCCTTATTAAATATTTTTGGATAATTATTTTAAGGGTTAAATATCAAACTAACTAAAAAAACTATATCTACAGATGGCTGAAAGTATTCCTCCTCCTCCTCCTCCTACTCACTCAACATCCAACCTTACGTTACTCTCTATCCTAAGTAAAGATAAGCTAACTGGGCCAAACTACTTGGATTGGATTCGTGCCTTGAGAATTGCCTTGAGGTACGAAGACAAAGAATATTTGCTCGACGAGGATCTTCCTATACTTAATGATGATGCAAGCCCTGAAGCGGTAACTGAATATAACAAGCAATTCGCGGAATCCACAAAAGTCGTGTGTCTCATGTTGGCATCCATGTCCCCGGAACTTCAAAAGAGTTTCGAGAACATGGGGGCGTTTGAACTAAATGAGCAGCTTCGTGAAATGTTTCAGGAGCAAGCGAGGCAAGAAAGGTTCCAAGTCGTAAAATCGCTTGTAGAATGTAAACAACAGGACGGTGCCCCTGTATGTGCGCATGTGCAAAAGATGAAAGCGTACATTGACAGGTTAGGCAATCTAGGTGTCGATTTCCCAAGAGAGCTTGCCATTGACATGGTGCTAAACTCTCTTAGTGGGGCATATAAACAGTTCATAGTGAACTTCAATATGAACAATATGGAAAAGACCTTGATAGAGCTCCATGGCATGTTGAGATCTGCTGAAGCAAGTATGGGTAAGACCCAAAGTGCTCACTCAACTGCTCCCGTCCTGGCCATTAGGGAAGGTGGATGTAAGAAGAAGAAAGTTTCTCATCCCAAAGGGAAGGGAAAGGCTAAAGTTGTTCCTCGCAACCAAGGCCTTAAGAGAAAAGCTGATTCTTCTAACATACACCCGTAAGTGACCCTAAAGAGGCCATATGCTTTTACTGTCAAGAATGGGGGCATTGGAAGAGAAGCTGCCCAAAATATCTGGAGGACTTGAAAATAAACAAGGTCAAAGGGTGTGGCACCTCAGGTATTTTTACAATTGAACTCCATAGTACATCGATTTCTAACTCTTGGGTCCTTGATACGGGATGTGGTACTCACATTTGCTCTAATTTCTAGGGACTAAAAGGAAGTAGGACGATGAAGCATGGGGAGCTGAATCTGATCATGGGAAACAGGATGACTGCCGCTGTTACCAAGATTGGAGATTTTGAGCTCGTGCTTAGTAGTGGTTTTTCAATAAAGTTATTAGATTGTTGCTACTCGCCGGAAATGGCTCGAAACATTATTTCTTTTCATGCATTGTACAAGGATGGTTTTGAATTTCAATTTGATAATAATAATAATGGTTGCATTTTGGTTTATAAACATGGTTGTTTTTATTTTAAAGCCTCTCCTTGTAATGGCGTGTATGAAAGCGTGATTTGTGTTGGTAGAAATAATAATAACTTAACTCTAAATGTTGGTTCCTCCAATAGTGAATTGGATAAATCGTCGTTATGGCATCATCGTCTTGGCCACATAAACAAGAAACGCATCGCCATGCTCCAATCGGACGGGATCTTGGAACCATTTGGCTTAAAGTCGGATGAATAATGCGAGTCTTGCTTACTTGGCAAGATGACAAAAGCACCTTTCAAAGGAAAAATGGAAAGGGGTAAGGATCTGTTGGACTTAATCCACACATATGTATGTGGACCGTTCTGATCTGCCACGAGAAACGGTGAGAGATACTTTGTTACCTTTACTGACGATTTCAGTAGATATGGATTTATCTATTTGATGAAAAACAAATCGGACACCTTTGAAGTGTTCAAAGAATTCAAAAACGAAGTAGAAAACCAACTGGGCAAGAAGATCAAGATGCTCCGGTCCGACAGGGGTGGAGAATACTTGAGTCATGAATTCTACGACTATCTAAGGGATTGTGGAATAGTTTCGCAATTATCTCCTCCCAGAACACCACAACTCAATGGTGTTGCTGAGAGAAGAAATCGAACGCTACTTGATATGGTTCGGTCCATGATGAGTCGTGCTACACTTCCAATATCATTCTGGGGCTATGCCTTAGAAACTGCAGCTCATATCTTAAACCTCGTTCCATCTAAGAAGGTTGCAAAGACACCCTCTGAAATGTGGACTGGGACTCGTCCCTCGTTAGCACATATAAAGGTCTGGGGTTGTGAAGTCTTCGTTCGGCGCGAAACTAACGACAAGCTAGAACCTAGAGCAGATAAGTGTCGGTTCATTGGTTATCCCTACAAATCCTTTGGATATATATTTTACAAACCTTCCGAGAACAAGGTGTTTGTAGCTAGAAGGGGAGTCTTCCAAGAAATGGAGCTCATTTCCAAAGAGGATAGTGGGAGCAGTATTGATCTTGAAGATATTCAAGAAACAACCAATGATGAACCTATAGTTGACACTAGCCCTCAACATGAGGTTCAACCACCTGTTGAGGAAACTAACATACACCTCCACCACCTCTTCGCATAACTAGTCGAGTTAGTAGAGTTAATCGACCTCCTGAGTTTTATTATGGTTTTCATATTACAAATGAAGGAGATACACTAGTCAATGATAAAACATTTGATAGTGCGGATGAGCCATCCAACTACAAGGAAGCGATGGCAGGCCCTGAGGCTGCCAAGTGGAAAGAGGCCATGGAGAGCGAGATTTAATCTATGTACGATAACCAAGTTTGGAAATTGGTTGATCATACACCAGGACGCAAGACAGTTGGGTGTAAGTGGATCTTCAAAAAAAAGACCGACATGGATGGGAATGTGCACACATTCAAGGCTAGACTGGTTGCGAAAGGTTACACTCAAACTCAAGGGATTAATTATGATGAAACCTTCTCACCAGTGGCAAAGATTAAGTCTATCAGGATATTGGTTGCCATAGCTGCATTTCATGACTATGAAGTATGGCAAATGGATGTAAAAACCGCTTTCCTCAATGGGAAACTTGATGAGGATGTGTATATGGCACAACCTGAAGGTTTTGTACATACCGAGTATCCAGATAAGATGTGTAAGCTTGAAAGATCCATTTATGGACTTAAACAAGCGTCTCGTAGCTGGAATCTTTGTTTGCATGATAAGGTCAAGAAATTTGGATTTTCTCGAAGCGAAGATGAGTCCTGCGTATATGTTAAGGCTAGTGGGAGTAATGTTGTATTTCTAGTCTTGTATGTTGATGACATACTACTCATAGGAAACGATATTCCGATGTTGCAAGATGTAAAGGTCTGGCTCGGGAAATGTTTCGCTATGAAAGATTTGGGAAATGCAGCATACATACTTGGAATAAGAATTTATCGAGATAGAACCAAGCGTTTAATTGGACTTAGCCAAAGTACATAGATGGATAAGATATTGAAGAAATTCAATATGAGTGAATCCAAGAAAGGGTATTTGCCCATGCAACATGGCATAAGATTGAGTAAAGATCAATGTCCCAGCACTAGTAAAGAACTGGACAGAATGAGTCAAATTCCATATGCATCTGCTATAGGATCGATCATGTATGCCATGATATGTACTAGACTTGATGCCTCATTTGCTTTAAGCATGGTGAGTAGATATCAAGGGAACCCAGGCGAAAGTCATTGGACGGCTGTAAAGAACATTCTTAAGTATCTTCGGAGGACTAAAGATGTGTTCTTAGTCTATGGTGGAAAAGATGAATTACGAGTAACAGGTTATACTGATGCGAGTTTCCAGACAGATCGGGATGATTCTCGCTCGCAGTCAGGATGGGTGTTCTTGTTGAATGGTGGGGCCGTGACATGGAAAAGTTCCAAACAGGACACGGTGGCTGACTCCACGTGTGAATCAGAATATATCGCAGCTAGTGAAGCAGCGAAAGAGGCTGCATGGTGGAAGAATTTCATAGGTGATCTGGGCGTTATACCAAGCATCAGTGAACCCACTGAAATCTTCTGTGATAATGAAGGTGCAGTCGCATTGACTAAAGAACCTAAAGACCATGGGAAGTCAAAGCACATAGAGAGGAAGTATCACTTTGTGCGACACAAGGTTGCGGAAAACCAGATCGTGGTGAGTAGAGTGCCGACTGAAGAGAATCCGGCGGATCCTTTCACGAAAGCATTAACTCGACCCAAACATGTGTATCATACTGAAGCCATAGGTGTTAGAATTATCAATATACCTTGAATGTTTTAGTTGTTAGTTTAATGTATTAAAAACGTAATAAATTGTATTTGATTTGGAGATTATTATATGGAGATTATAATATATGCTGGATTGCGTCCATTTACATTTAATTTATTATCGTGTTTCATTTTGCATGTTTAGAACCAACTTCCTGAGTGTTAATTTACTTAAACATCCACAGTCAGTCATACTCCTGGAAGTAAGTAGTGATTCAAGACCGTCATGGAGTGTTAGAAGCATAGAGAATGCAACTAACACTCATGAGTACTTAATGGTGATTTGGGTATTGGAACAACCCGCACTCAAAAGTTTACTTCATGGATTAAGTCAGAGTAATTTTGAGATGATAATATTTTATGTTCTTCAAACGGAGATACATAGAGTTTTGCTCTATGATTCTGTTATGCTTTGGTGTGCTACAACGCTGACCGTAACTGGTAGCTATATAGGGTATGTCCATGTATAATATTGTAGAATCCAATTCCGTGCAACAAATGTGAAATCGAAATAGTAAGCAATACGAACAATGATTTCAACTGGTCATCCCTTTCATTAATCTTTCAGAGAGAATATTACAATAAGAGTTGAAAGCTAAAAGAGATGATTAGCTTGTTTTTCCAAGCTAATCAACATTAAATACTATGGGCCCGTGGTTAACAAGCCCACGGCCCGTTCACTAAAAGGCTCAAAATAAACTATTACAAAACAACCCTTGAACTTTAAATCAACTATTAAAACCTGCCCTAACAATCTCCCCCTTTGATTTGAAGTTCGAGTTCGCGCTCTAGCTCTTGCCAGTTGAATACGTATCGTTTGCGCAACGTGAAGTGAACCTCAAAGAATCTGATAGCACGGCGATAGTCGATGCGGTCTTCAATCATTTCCAAAGCTTCCCGAGCAGTTGTTTCATTAGGATTTGGGACATACGAATGCTTTGGATTCTCAGACTCGTGTTGAATAATCTTTCGAAGAGCATCTCTGACTTTTAGAAGCGTGCCGTCACAAAATCTGTCTACCTGACTGAAACGCAGAAACTTCTTTTCGCTCTGTTCGTTGTTGTAGACTATCCCGAATTCAGGTTGTAGAAGCAGAGAGTTCTCGGGATACATCTTTAGTTCAGGAGCTTTCAGATTCGGTTTGATCAAGTTTACCTTCTTTGCTCGGTTCTCGATAGCCATTTGGAAGTCCGTCAGATAAGACATCATGATAGAACGGACAAGGAATCGACGAACCGCTTCTAGCGCCTTTGTTACAGTAAGCGGTCGGATGGTTCTGGTGCGAAGGTCTCTCAGAATAACCAGGAGGTCGAACGGATGGAGATGCTTAAAGTCAGCTCCAGAAAAAATCCATTCTTTTCCGTCTTCACGTCGAACAGTGAATACGGGAAAGACGATCTTCATAATTCGGTTTGACTGAATCTTTAGCACTTCTGAGATCTTATGCTTAGTTCGAACCTGGTCTCTCGGAAGACACCGCTTCATGGCTTGTACATATCGGAGTTGACGTGCCGGTTCAGGACTGTGGATGCCAAGGCAGAAGGTCGGCTCGATCGGACGAATTCTGTGTACAAATAGCTTCTTCAGAGATTCCTCCAGATGAGGAATGAGGACCGTGATCTTCTCCCAACGATTTTGTTGCTGAGGAGGGGGAGGAAGATCAGGAGCTGTCGTTTGCTGACGAGATGTCGGGATTTCTGCATTTGAGCTTTCGGGTTGATCTGTAGTCGTAGTGGGTTGAGTCGAGTGAACGGGAGGCGTACCATAGAAACTATGAAGCAGAAACTGGTCGTAATCAACGTTGTCGTCTTCATCAGTGGGAAACACCAAGTTTACCTCGAAGTTTACGGCTCTGGCAGCTTTTTCGTACCATGCGTCTTCGGTTTCCGGGTTGGTTTCACATGCAGGATCAATCATGGTGAGCGTCGACATGTCTGATGGTTCTTGTGCGACCAATTCCTGTGTTGTAACCTCGGGTTTTTCAACCGTTTGGGCTTCATCATCTGAAATATCCATGTCGATGACCATCTGTGCTAATGGCAACTCAGCTTCGAGTGTTTCTGTTGAAGCTGCCGCAGTTGGGGGTTCCTGTTGGACCACAGATGTCGCTGCAGGCTGGATCAGGGAGGCGGTCTCGGTTAGACGTTGTCGCTTCTCCCCCTCACGGTGATCAGGATCCTTCTGGTCATCGTGTTTGCGTTTTAGACCACCGGCTTGACTCTTACATGTTTCTTCAAGTGTGCGGAACCGCTCGGACAGAGTAGCGAGTGGCCAGTTAAACCGGGTTCTGAACTGAGTTGTTTAGAAGCCAAATCTGCGGCTTCATCGACTGTCACGTTTATGCTCTCAACAACGGATTTGGTCCGTTTGTTGTAAACGCGATACGCCTTAGCCTGCATGGAGTATCCGATGAAAACTCCTTCGTCCGCTTTGGGGCTGAATTTCCCGAGATCATCCTTGTCGTTTAGGACATAGCAAGTGCATCCAAATGCATGGAAGTAGTCCACGGTTGGAACGTGATTATTCATGATCTCGTAGGGTGTCTTGTTGAACCTCTTGAGAAGGATAGAGCGGTTTTGCGTGTAGCATGCCGTAGACACCGCTTCAGCCCAGAGATACAGCGGTAGATTTGCTTGGGACAACATCGTTCGAGCAGCTTCAACGAGGGTGCAGTTTCGTCTTTCCACTACTCCGTTTTGTTGTGGAGTGCGTGCTGCAGAGAACGTGTGTGTGATGCCCACCGTTCTCAGATAGTCATCCACCTTTTGATTCTTGAACTCCGTCCCGTTGTCAGTTCTGATGGACTGAACGTGTTGAAGCTTGTTTTGCTGGACAGTCTTCAGGTGATCAATGATGAGCTCCGGAGTTTCGTCCTTCGAGCGTAAGAACCTCACCCAAGTGTAGCGCGAGTAGTCGTCCACCATCACAAGCACGTATTTGCGTTTATTGATGCTTGGAACACACATTGGACCACACAAATCCATATGAATGAGTTCGAGAATCCGGGTCGTGCTCGGAGTTGCCTTCGGAGGATGTGATACGCGCGTCATCTTTCCCTTTTCGCATGCTCCACAAAGACGGTCCTTCACGAACGGAAGTTAGGGCACGCCTCTGACGTGTTTGCCTAGCACCAGTTGATTTATACTTCTGAAGTTGAGGTGCGAAAGACGTCTATGCCATAGCCAAACTTGGCCGGAGTCGGCTTTTGACAAGAGACATACTGGTTTGTCTTTCCTGAGAGCGGCGAGATCAATGGTGTAGAGATTGGTCTTGCGAGTTCCAACCAGAAGTTCCTCTCCTTCGTTGTTGAGGATTCTACACCTTGTGGCTTTAAAGCTGACCTCGAGATCCATGTCGCAGAATTGACCGATGCTGAATAGATTGTGTCCTAATCCTGCGACGTAGGATACCTTCTTGATTGTTATCTTGTCTTGTACGATGTCGCTGTAGCCCACGATCGGCGACTTCTCGTTATTCCCAAATCTCACGTCTCCGTAGTATTCTTCCTTGTAATTCGTGAGAAGCCCCCTTCTTCCGGTCATGTGCTTGGAGCATCCAGAATCTAAGTACCACACATGACCGTTCTGCAAAACAAGATTAGTTACGTTTAGGTACCCAAATTTGTTTGGGTCCTGGGGGGTTAGATTTGGCACTGCCTTGGGAAATCTGCTTTGACTCAGCTTTCCCTTTAGGTGTAGATTTTACACCGTTGGAGGGAACTGGTTTTGGCACTTGTTGCCTCTTGGGTGCTGAATTTACACCTTTTAGAGGAACATATTTTGGAGCAGATTTCCACCTGGGTGCCGGTTTAACCTCAGTAGGAGCAACCTGTGTAGGAATGGGTTTGGTCTCCCGCTGTGGTTTAACCGCTGATTGGTAACCCCGTTTTTGATAGTGTCTTTGCTGGTTATTACGGGGTTTCCGTTTGGGTGTATGATTATACATGTGATATGACCCAAACCAATCATTATTGTTAATGTCATCAAAGTCATTCCAACCACAACTAGAACAACACAAACAATCGTGCGATAATTGAATCAATTGTTGAGTGGAGTAAATTTTCATTGGAAAATTAACATCTCTTTTAACAAAATCATTCCTATGATTCCAGGCACAATCGTTTTTGTTTATTCTAGAATTAAAAGCATTTGGGAAGGACTTTGATGCATCCTTCTTGACAGGTTCCTTCTTTAGCCACTTTGGGTTTTCTTGATTAGTGCGACCAGTTTTATCCGAAACAACAGGGACAGTGCGGTCAGTGACTTTATAAGGAACAATATTTTTGGTAGGCAATGGTCCGGTCTCCTACCTCGGCTGTGATTGCTTTTTAGAAACAGGTTTAGAAGTTGGTTTTGATTGAGAAATCTTGATTACAACTGGGGCCTTTGTTTGAGAACTGCTACCCTTTAGAAAATTGACCGGATGATTGACTACTGGTGATAGAAAATCAGTGTGGCTCGAAAGAGGTTTGTCGAAAGGGAACGACTCAAACTCTCCATCAGAATTACCTTCGGAGTTCATATTTTCTGAAAAATGGACATCCGGAATTACTGGACTTGGATCGGTCGAGGAAGGCGAGGAACACTTTGTGCTTGTGTGCTTTGGGGAATTTGGTGCGGAAGCGTTTGAAAAATCAGAGTTTAAATTCCTTTGAACACATTCGTCTTGAGAGACGTTACTTACTTGAGAAGAGATATTTCCAATGAAGGCTTTACACGATGATGTGTCAGATGAGTTGAAGGAAAGATCAGGTGAAATCTGCTTTTGAGTTTGGAGAAAGTCAATCTGCTCTTGGAGTTGACCATTTCTCAGGTGCTCCTTCATCGTTTCTCTTGTCATTTCAGACAGTTTCGATGAGAGCGTATTGATTTCCCACAGAAAACTTTCCTTTTCTTCACTTGACACACCATTGGTTTTCTCAGATTTGAGTTTCTCAAGATCCTTAACTAGCTCTTTCTTCTCATTTTGAAAAACAGACCTTTCTTTCTCGAGTAACTCCTCCAACTCGACTATCTTTGCTTCCAAGATGAGAGGGGGAACATAGATTTTAAACTCATCCGTCTCAGTCTTGATCTCGGTTTCTTGGTCCTCATCCTTTTTGGAGGAATCCTTGGGCGTAGAAACCTTGTAGCATTCGAAGTAGTCATTCGAGAGGTATTTCTTTGGATTTTTCTTATAAGAATAATTTAAAGGTTCATAACAAAATGGAAGTTGTATTCCTCGTTTGTGTGTGCGCTTGTATTCCTCGGTTTCCTCTTCATTTTCAGGTTCAAGAGGACCAGTCCATTTAACGGCATATTCCGGATACTTTTTATCTAACCCAAAACAACCAAAATCATACAAGGTAGGTGTATGCCATCTTCCCTTTTTCAAATAATGTGGGTTATCATATCCGATTCCCCATTCTTGGTTGAAATAGGTGAACTCTTTGGGTTTATTTAGAAAGATGGTTTGATCAGTTTGACCCCTTTTGTGGAGTTTGGTTTCAAGATCAAGAATTTTCGCAACAAACTCCTTGTGCTGAATCTGAAGAGAGGAACATTGATAAACAATATCCTCTTTCTCATTCATGCACTGATCAAACTGACACTGAAGTTCAGATAACTTGGCCCTTAAGTCTTTAGGTGCTATTGAAATATTTTTGCATTTTTCTTTTAACATAGCATTTTCAGACTTGTATTTCTCAGTTATTTGCATTTGAACATCTAACTTTTCAGATAGTGATCTAATCTCAAGTAGTTGTTCATTACTGGTGGCCTTGAAGGAATCTATCCGTTCAGCAAGAGGTGTCATTCGGTCCAAAAGTTCTAAATAGATAGGTTTACATACCTGACACAGCTTTGTCTTGTCTTCTTCAGCAGGAGACATATTCAGTTGCACTAGAGTGATCGTCAGACGATTGTTCGATTCAAAGTGAAACGGTATAAAGAATACTTAAACGTCCCCCTCCTGCGACTTAGCACGGGGGTCCCGAGGAAAAATTTGGGGTCAAGGGGCAACGCCCTTGCGGGGTCTGGGGGCAGCGCCCCGAGGAAAAATTTGAAAATTGAGGTTTTAGAAAGCTCCCGGATTGAGGAATCCGGGTGGTTTCCGGATAAGGAATCCGGAAAAATGAAAGAGTCCGGATAAGAGGAAGAGTCCGGATAGAAAAACTGAAGCAAGATGTTTCCGGATAAAACGAAGTTACCGTGTCCGGATAACTTGAGTTGTCCGGATGCAATGAAGTTTCCGGGTACAAAGGATTGTCCGGATAAGATATGTCCGGAAACACTGGGTTTCCGGATACAAATGTTACCCGGATAATGTAGGGAATAGTGACTTACCCGGATGGCAGAACTTACCCGGAAAAAATGAAGAGTCCGGATGGAATTGGAAGTATCCGGATGAAAATCACACAAACGTCCGGACACCTTGAAGTTGTCCGGAAAAGTCGGCTGGTTTGTCCGGACAAGTCGGCTGTTTTCTCATTTCGATCGAATTTTTGATCAGGGTTGCCCAAAATCGATCCTGGAAGGTTAGTAACAATGCCTAACACAAAAATAACACTAATCCAATCGATTTCAATGCAAAAACAACAAGTTTTGATGGTTAAAAATCGAATCTTTGTCAAGAACACTACCAAAACTTTTGATCTTAAATAGCTAAATTAACCACTCAAACGATCGAATTGGAATGCGAAACTTTGCAGAATTACTCACAAGTATAATGCTAACACAACCCAATAAATAGAATTGAACAATTTGGTCAGAATCAAAGATTTGAAAATTCAAGAATAGTCAAACGTGAAAAAATCAAACTGACCAGAAATTGATGAATGAATCTGTGAATCGAATCCGTCCGTCTGCTCTGATACCAATTGTAGAATCCAGATCCGTGTAACAAATGTGAAATCGAAATAGTAAGCAATACGAACAATGATTTCAACTGGTCATCCCTTTCATTAATCTTTCAGAGAGAATATTACAATAACAGTTGAAAGCTAAAAGAGATGATTAGCTTGTTTTTCCAAGCTAATCAACATTAAATACTATGGGCCCGTGATTAACAAGCCCACGGCCCGTTCACTAAAAGGCTCAAAATAAACTATTACAAAACAACCCTTGAACTTTAAATCAACTATTAAAACCTGCCCTAACAAATATGATGAGTAGAAATGAACTATGTAGTCAAAGTTTATTTGTTCCTTCTGCCTAAACAGGAGAAGCGATATCCATGGGCCCCTCGATGATTTGGTGTTGACATTAAGTGTTTGGCCAAACCCTGACTAGAATTAATGTGTTCAATTGAGTAGTCTGATGAATTCAACACATGTCGGAAATCGGGAAACATAATCTTGATCCATGAGATAGACATTTATCCATGTCTCAGGTTCATATGATATCTTGTAGAACAAAGGAACATTAAATCACTTATTTTAGGACCGAATCTTTATCAGAGTTCGGCAGCTGCATTGGATTGCTTGCTCTCTACTGATTATTTGAAAGTGTTGAACCAAATAGAGTTAATAACTTGTCCAAGTGGGAGACTGTTGGATATAGTGTCAAGAGTCATTAACTATTGGTAATATTTCTAATAATAGCAGGGTCCTTTTGGGTTGCCCTTAAGACCCAAATAAACAATCAGAAGAATAAAAGGGAGTTAAAGCAATTAGTTTATTAATTTGTCATTTGATGATAAATTAATTATAAGCTACAATATAATTAATTAGATTAATTATATAAAGTACATGGACTAAATGATAATTGGTTAAAATAGTTTTAACAAGCTTATCGGTTCAAGGGGGCTAGTTGTAAAATAGAGATAACTTAGTCGAGAAGCAGAAGAGGGGTTATAAATAAACTGCCAGGGGTCAAACCCTAATAGGTTTTTTCCATCTCTCTCTTGTGGCCGTCGACGTCCCCTCTCTCTCTCTCCCAAATCGTAAACCCTTATAAGGGTTTAGGGTTTAAGCCTCTTCTTGATTGTTGGCATTTGGTGTTCTTAAGTGTGAGCCACTAGAGGGATTCATACTATTGGTCCTTGACATCCAAGAAGCGAGATCAAATGTTTGATTCATCATTGTGGTTTTCGACAATCACAATAAACAAGTAAGTATTCTTGGTTCATTCTTTTGTAGTTAATTATCTAGAACATATGTATCCTTATAAGTTCATAGTTTGTATTGCCATAGATGATATTTTAAATATGCTTCTGTTGCCTATATCATGTGGTTGTAGGTTTGCTCAAAGTCTTTCACCAATAACCAAAACGGATCAAAAACTCAGATTTGAACAATTTTGTTCAAGAACACCTCAAGAACACATTCAAATCAAAATTTTCAAAATTGAAATTTAGTGTTTAAAACTTGAAATTTATGATTGAAACATGTCTAAAAACAATTTTCAGGAAGGATTTTGCCCAAAAACGAATCAAAACATCAATATTTTGCAAGATCAATCTCCAAAAAATTTCACAACTCACTTTTCTCAAGAACACAAAAATTTTCAAAATCTTCAAAATCCTCAATTCTTGATGTGTTTTTGTGAAATTGATGATGCAAAAACAGATTTAGAACAATGGAGACATACTTTGCAATCAAAATCAAACCAAAAAACAATCAAAAATTGTATAACCCATTTGTGTTCTTGAAATCTTCAAAAATGGAGAATTTCTTCAAATTTCTTCAATTCTTCATGATTTTTGGACGAATTTATGCACACTTTAATCTCCCAAAGCTCTGATACCAATTGTTAACACCAGATCTATTAGGTAAACATGAAATCATCCATTGATATTCAAGAATCTAGAGTTTTACATAAGAATGTGGAACTTTCTCTCTCTATATTCTATCTCTAAAACTCTCTCTAAGATATTACAATTAAGATCATTCACCTTGCTTAACAACTAAGCTAAAGCTAATTATACCTAAGAATTACAACACTTTAATTCCTAATTACATTGACTTTCTAACTAAAACTACTTTGACTTTTACAATGTTTGACTATTACAAGACTTTACAATAAATTTTGAATACAATATAATGCTATAACAGTAGTCGACGGTCCGGCGTCATCAGTGGTACGGGTTGTCGAGGTAATATGTGGGGGAGTAGGTGGTCGGCTTGTAGATGGTCGGGAAGGTTGGCTTGAGGAAGGTCGGGTATGGCTACTACCGGCTTGCAAATCCTCAGCACCGCCCGCTTCAGTTCCCCTCACATAATGTACTCTCAGCACGCCCCATCTGGGAGCCCCAGCTACCCGGACCCTACCGCCTCTTGTCCTATGAACCTCACGTCGCTCGGGCCTAACTCCTTGGGGAGGTCCCTCCGGATCTGGCTGAACCACAAGAGCACCTAACGCTTGCCTATATGCTATTACACTCGGTGCTTGCGGATTCGCATATACCAGTAAGGCTTCGGGTACGCGCATGGGTTGTGCGTTTGATGGGTTGCGAATTACAAGATAATGAAGGCTAAATTGGGGACATACCGGGTGATTGGCGTGACGAGGGATGTTGGGGTTCGCGTCCATGTGTTGACGGATAGCAAGCTGAAGGAATCGGAGGTATGGGATGAACTTGCGTTCTTTGGTTCCGCCGATGGCGCGTATGGTGTTGAGTAGTTCATGCCAGATGATGGTGGAAAAATCCACATGACGATCGTAGATGACGGCATGAACTAAGCGCAAGAAGTTGCCGGTGCACTGGTCGATTCCCTTCCACCTTGAAGATAGCCATCTGTTCAGGATAGTGAACAAGGTGTACCAGATCGGTGCTAAGTACTTCCGGTTGAAGGCGGATAGGCGGTTCAGTGCATGATTGTACCCCAGTGCCCGAATTTTGGCACAAAGGGTGTCGTCATCGATGGCTGGGTCGTATGCAACTCGGCCGCCATCAGTGGCTTCTGGCAGAGATAGAAGTCGCCGAAAAGATTCGGGAGTGAGGACGAAAGGATGGTGATCGATTGTTGCAGTAATCGTCTGAGAGTTTTCGCCGGTGACTACTCGGATAGTATTCCAAACTTGCTGTAAGTAGAGGACCGGGACGTCGGTGGTAGCGGTGAGTGCATGGTGTAGAGGGTGGCCAAGTAGAATGTCCACGACGATGCGATGTTGTGGTCGGAACTCGGCAGCATCGAGATGATGATTGTTGCCCTCGATTTCAGAGATGTGATCGGGATGGACGAGGGCGTTGTCGGCCTCCTCGTCAATGAACTCCTCTTAAGGAGGGTTGCCTTGTTGTTGTCGATCCGCCATATGTGTACCTGAAAGACACGGTATTAGAATATAGGCATTTGAAAAATGTCGGTACGTAAATCGGCTCAATCAGAAACGGATTGAGTGATGGCAGTGAAGAACAAGGTACTCGAAAGGCCAAGGTGTCCGGACAATAGAAGTATCCGATAAGATAGGGTGTCCGGATACAATGGTCATCGGATAACAGAAGTTACTGGGTACATTAGTTATCCGGATACACATACTTACCGGACAAAATGAAATTTACTGGACACTTGAAACTTACCGGACAAAACATCAATTACCCGGATAGTTGAACTTACCGGACACCATGAAGGTTTCCGGACAACTTGGGTTACCAGCTAAGATGCTTTCCGGATAGAAGGACTTACCGGATGAGATGGTTACTGGAGAAAATATCTTACCAGATGATGGTGGTGTCCGGGTACCTTGAATGTGTCCGGATAGTTTGAGACTATCCGAACGAAGACTATCCGAACGACATCCGGTTGTCGAATCGGTCAAAACATGTGTGAAACAACGAATCTAAGCATACGATTAAGCATAGAACTAGTCTAGGAATTGAAATCGATCAATAACATAGCTAATAAACAACCAAAACAACGGATTGCGAACCGTCGATGGGTTCGGTGACCGAAACCCATAATCAATCGATGAATCGAAATGATTTTCGTGCGATTGAAGTGCAATAGTGAACTAACACATTTAGGAGTTAAAAAACGAGCAACATACCTGAGTTGAGAAGTCGAAATCGAGAAAAAGCAAGGGAAATAGCGTGAGCCGAGGGTTTGGGAGCAAGAGCGTTTTGGTGAGAAAGTTTCCGGAAAAATGAGAAGATGAAATATCCGGAATATATATAGGGCGTAGGTTTCCGGATGAGGTTATCCGGATACTTGTCCGGTCCGGATAGCTATCCGGATAGGATGGTTTCCGGATAACTTATCCGGATACCTGTCCGGATACATTTAGAATTTTTCAAAACAAAACCTTGGGATTTCCAAAATAGACTTTTCTTCCCCAAAACAATTAGAGAGTTTTAAAAAACACGCTCCCCCTCAAATTTTGCATATAAAGAAAATGCTCCCCCTCGGGTTGTGCAAGTGTTTTGCTTTTTGAGAAAAAACTTCAAGTTAAGCCACATAAAAAAAACTTATTTCATTAAGAAACAAAATGTGTGACTCTCCCCCTCAAACATAGAATGGACTTACCAGTTTGGACTTAGTCGTATGTGCTCCCCCTGAACACATGAACATCTTTGTGAAACGCACAGATGTTAAGAAAATAGTAGACGACAGTAATGAGAAATGAAAGGAAATCACCAACGAATTAAAAGCAAACAAACGAAATCTACCTAATTAATCTATAGAGATTTAAATTGAAATGTGCGCGATACAACTAGGATACAGATACGAGGAAGTGTATACTCGATCATCTGGAGATCAGACACCAGATGATGAAGAGACAGTTTCTTGTAAGTGTATGGAACTTGTATCAGGCGCATATTCAGGTTAAATCTTCAGATTAAGCATACCCAGCTTGGACACAAGATAGTTAAAGTGTTTTTCGTCCAAGGGTTTTGTAAAGAGGTCAGCTAACTGATGTTCTGTATTAACGAAGTAGAGTTCGATTGTACCTCTTTCGACGTGAACCTTGATAAAATGGTATCGAACGTCTATGTGCTTCGTCTTAGTGTGCTGGACCGGATTGCTTGAAATGGCAATTGCGCTCTTCGAGTCGCAGTAGATGGGCACCTTCGAGTAGGTGAATCCATAGTCCTTGAGCTGGGTGCGCATCCAGATCACTTGTGAACAACAGCTCGCAGCGGCCACGTACTCCGCCTCAGCAGAAGATGTGGAGATGCACTACTGCTTCTTGGATGCCCAGCTGACTAAGCTATCGCCCAGGAACTGCACGTGTCCCAATGTGCTTTTCCGATCCAGCATGCTACCCGCATGGTCCGCGTCTTTCTTGATTGTGATCTTATCTTGAACTATGTCGCCGTAGCCCATAATCGACGCTTTGTCCTCGTTCCGAAATCTCATGTCTCCGTAGTATTTCTCTTTGATGTTTGTGAGCAGCTCCCTCCTTCCGGTCATGTGCTTGGAGCATCCTGAGTCTAAGTACCACACATGACCGTCCTGCAACAACGAGATTAGGGATTTTTAGGTACCCATTTGAGAATGGGTCCTGGAGGGTTAGGTTTAACACCTGACTGGGGAACCCATTTTGAATTAGGCTTCCTTTTGGGCTTACGATATTTACGCTTAGGTTTAGAGTTAAAGACATGATAAGAACCAAACCAATCAGATGCATAATGATTATCATCAAAATCATTCAATCCACAGTTAGAACAACACAAACAATCATGGGATAATTGAATCAATTGCTGTACAGAATAAAGTCTTAACGGAAATATAATACTTGTTCAACAGAATTATTCAAATCATGAAAACCACAATCATTAATGTTTTTCCTAGAATTGAAAGCAGAATCAAATGAATTTGACTCCGACTTGCTCTTGTTAGATCCTTTGGCTACCCACTTTGGTTTGTCTTGTTTGGCCCGACCATTTTTATCTGAAAAATCATTAACGGCATGGTCAGCAGAGTTTGAGTAGGAAGGATTTCTATCATTTGATCGACCGGTCTTTTGCTGCGTCTGTGAACGTTTTTGAGAATGAGAATCGGTTTTAGAAACGTTGTTCACAGGCGGGGTCTTGAGTTTTGAAGAACACTCGCCTTTCATAAATTTGATCGGACGATTTACTGCCTTAGAAAGAAAGTCGATGTGGTTTGGAAGAGGTTTGTCGAATTCAAACTTAGCAAACTCTTCATCTGAACTCTCATCGGAATTCATATATGCTGAAAAATCAATATCAGGCACAGATGGAACAGGACAGGTTGAGGGAGGGGAGGAACACTTTGAATCTGTGTTAGTTGAAGAATCTGTTGCGGAAGCTTTTTGAAATTCAGTGTTAAGATTCTTTTGAACATAGTCATTTTGAGACTCTTTTCCCTTTTTAGAAGATGTTTTGCCAGTAAAGGCCTTACACGAAGATGTATCTGATGAGTCCGAGGAAGGTTCGGGTATATTCACCTTTTCTTTTTGGAGTTGGTCAAACTTCTCTTGGAGTTGACTTTTACTCACTTGCTCTTGCATCACTTCTGTTTCCAAGGCAGACAGTTTGGATGTGAGCCTATTGATTTCTACCCGAAGGAGTTCCTTGTCCTCAACAGATGCAAGTTCGGTTTTGGTGGATTTGAGTTTCTGAAGTTCAGTTAAAAGCTCTTGTTTTTCCTTTTGAAAATTAGTCATTTCCTTTTCGAGTGTCTCCTCTAACTCGACTACTTTTTATTCCAAAACAAGGGGAGGAACATAGAGTTTAAACTCGTCCGTCTTAGTTTTGGGTTCAGGTGCTGGGGCCTCATCCTTTTTAGAGGAATCCTTGGGAGTTGCAACCTTCTAGCCGTCAAAGTAGTCATTCGAAAGGTACTTGGATTTATTTTTCTTGTAGGAATAGTTAAGAGGTTCATACGCAAAAGGTAATTGTATTTTAGTGATATGTGCGCGTTTGTATTCCTCAGTTTCCTCTTCCTTCTCTTCGAGCGGTCCAGTCCATTTGATTTTGTATTCGGTAAACTTTTTGTCGAGGCCAAGAAAGTTAAATTCGTAAAGAGTAGGTCTCATTGTCAAAATCTGTTTCAAGTACTGTGGGTTATCGTACCCAATTCCCTATTCTTTATTAAAATAAGTGAATTCCTTAGGTTTGTTCATATGAATTGTTTGATCAGTTTGACCTCGTTTATGCAGTTTAGTTTCATGATCAGTTATTTTAGAAACAAACTCTTTGTGTTGAATTTGAAGAGAGAAGCATTGATAGATAATCTCTGTTTCTCATTCGCACACTGATCAAGTTTCGAGGTTAGATCAGATATCTTAGCCCTAAGATCTTTGGGTGCAATGGAAAGATTTGCACACTTTCCTTTCAGATTGGCATTTTCGGACTTACGTTTATCAGTGATTCTCTTTTGAACATCAATCTTTTCTTTTAAAGAATTAATTTCAAGCAGTTGTTCATTAGTGGAAGCCTTATAGGAGTCTATTCATTGAACAAGTGGTTGCATCTGATCGACTAAGCCTTGATAGATAGGGATACATACCTAACAAAGATTTCCTTGATTTGGCGGAGGAGAGTGGTCGCCCATGAAAGCATCAGCATCTTCAGAATCGCTTTCGTCATCGGAACGATTTAGCCAATGGTCGTCTTCAACTAACAGTGCCTTTCCTGCAGCTTTCTATTATGCTAACAGTAGTTTTGCCTTGTAGTATTCCACATTACGTACAACGGGCTTTCGGCAGTCTTTCGCAAAGTGGCCTAATTTACCGCAGTTATAGCACATGACTGGCTCATCCTTCTTCTTTGACTCTGGATTTCGTTCGATCTTCTACGTATGATCTGAATGCTTGTGCTCATCAGACTTTTTCTTTCCTTCATATTTCTCCTTATAATCATGGCACTTGTTGGGAGTAGTAGAGTAGCGTTGATTATTAGGGGTAGGTTTCTTGAAGAACCTTTTTCTTTGAAAAGACTTGGTGATCAGGTCCATTGCTTTCTTTATCTCAGTCAGCTCAGGGTCAGAGTCGCTTTCCTCTGTTTCTTCAGACTCTGGTTCAGATTCACTGGACTCTTGGGTTCTCTTTAAGTGACGGCTAGATGACTTGCCGCTTTTTGAAGATACAAGAGCGAGGGGATCGACTTGTGACTTGGAAGATGATTTCTGAGTGCTCATTGTCTCCATGACTTCATCCTCGTCTTGCATGAACATCTCGTAAAGCTCATAGATTGGAACGTTCTCAATCAGATTGTTGTGTTTGATATGAGAAGCGAACACTTTCCATTCTGGCAAGAGATTATTCAAGAACTTGAGGCCATTCTCTGTGTTGGATCGAGTGATCTTGTTCTTGTGGAGCTCGTTCAGAAGAAGGTAGAATCGTTCATATGCCCGAGTTATTTATTCGCCCTTACGCTGTTTGAAACCGTCATATCGGGTGATGCAACTGTTGATCTTTAACTGATTTCCTACTTTACTCTCGCTCATTATCTTCTCAACTTGATCCCACATGCCTTTGGAGGTATCCTTGAAGCTATCAATGGCCGTGTAGATCTCGTTCGGTAGACTCTGGACCAGATATCGCTTAGCATGTTTTTCACCATCAAGCCTGCTTTTCTCCTCGTCGGTCATCTGGATGTAAGTCTTTGTCGTAGGTCGAGCTTCAACACATTCTACTTGAGCTGGTACAGTTGTCATTGGAGTTTCTTGTAGGCCTTCAGTGAGAGCTTGCCAGATGTATTTGAAGTTATCTTTAGCTTCGATAAAGATGATGAATCTGTCTCGCCATTGACTGTATTCGCCTAGATAGAGAGTTGAAGGCTTGGCGTCGGTACCGATAGCTAAGGCATCGCGAGACATCATGATGTGTGCACTAACTTGATCGTCAGATAGAAAAGTTGATTCAAGGTGGAAATCCTAACGCAAGGCACTACGAGTGACAGTCCTAATGCAGGATCTAAGAGTGAAACTAACTAAAATACTGGTAAGAAATTGAAAATAGACTACCGGATAGGAATCCGGATAAATGTGTTGATCAGGAAGTGTACGGATCAGAATTGTGTGCAGTGTCCGAACAATAGAAATATCGGATAAATAAGAGTTTACTGGATAACTCAAGGTTACCGGGTAAATCAAACTTACCGGATATGAGTAACCGGATAAAAGTAAAGTGACCGAATAAATAAAAAAAGAAGTACCCGAATAAAATGAGTTACTGGAAAGAGAGACTTACCGGGTGTAGTGATGACCGGATAGGGGTACTTATCAGACATATGTGGTACCCGGGAACTGGAGTTTTCCGGAAACAGGTAGCAATCCGGAACTCTATCGGAAACTTGAGGTTACCGAACGGAGTACGGATAATAGCGTTCGGAAACACTTGTAATCCGGATAGAAGTCCAGACACAGTGTCGTCCGAATAAAGAGATTACCGGAAACATTACACAATCCAGACAAATGACGTCCGGAAAGTGACGAATAGAGGGAAACTTACCAGGAAACTTAGAAGGCGTCCGGACAGAGCGGTTGTGCGACTAAATTGGATCGAAAAAACACTATGGTTGCTCGATTTCTTTCCTGAAACGTTAGATATTGACCAAAAATACAAAACCAAACAAACCCTAATCGATTTAAAGCAAAATAACAAGATTTTTGATGAATATTTTAGATTTTTGACAAGAACAGAGACAAAAACTTGAAAAACCAATTTTGCTCAAAAACTATTGAAACGGATGAATTGGACTCTTAAAATTTGCAGAAACTATAATAGAACCAATACGAATAAAATAGAATGAGCAGAAACAATCAATTTAATCAGAAATCAAAAGATGATATTATCAAGTTCAAGAACAGTCGACAGAATACCATAAAACTTACAAGAAACCTTAGAATCAACCAGTCTGTAGGCTCTGATACCAATTTTGAATCCTAGATTAGTGCAATACAGTAGAAATCATGAACATATAATCAATAAGAACAATATGATTTCAACTTGTAATCCATCTATTTCATAACCATTTAGAGAATTCAGAGAGAATGTTTACAATGGTTAAATGGACGATTCTAATGATTTAGCACAACTAACCTACAAATGAGGCTAACAACACATTATATACCTAATCCTATCAACCCAAGGCCCATGGCCCATTACAATATTAAGCCCATATATAATGTTACAAATTAATCCCTTGAACTTCTATTCAATCTAATTTTATTCCCAACAATCTCCCCCTATGAATCGAAGTTCAATTTTGCGCCAGTTCAGAACGTATCTCTTTCGGAGTGCAAAAAGAATCTTGAAGCTTCTGATGGCTTTGCGGAACTCAATACGGTCTTCAACAGTTTCCAAGGCTTCTCGGGCGTTTGCTTCGTTAAGACTTACAGCAAACGATTTCCGAAGATCTTTTTCCTTAGCATTTATTTCTTTCAACACGTCTCTGACCTTTAATAAAGTTCCGTCGCAGAATCTTTCAACTTGACTGAAGCGGAGAAACTTTTTTTCGTTCTGTTCATTGAGATAGATGATTCCGAATTCTGGTTCTAACAGCAGAGTGTTAACTGGATACATCTTCAACTTTAGGGCTTTCTGATCGAGTTTCAGCAGATTTAGTTTCTTCGTCCTGTGCTCGACTCTCATCTGAAAATCAGTAATGTAAGACATTGTTACCTTGTATTTTAGGAATCGCTTGACGGCGTCGAGGGCTTTGGTGATGTGGAGTGGTCGGATCGTTCGGATTCGAAGGTCTTTGAGGATGGCATGAAAGTCGTTCAGTTGGAGATTCTTGAAGTCGGCTTCGGAGAATATCCATTCTTTCCCATCTTCTCTTTTGACGGTAAAGACTGGGTACCAGATCTTCAGAATTCGGCCATACCTGATGTTGGTAACTTCGGTTATTTTGTCCTTGGTTCTGACCTGAATGACCGGTAAACATCTTTCATTACCTCTAAATACTGTTTCTTGTAAGCGTCGTCGAACTTTGGTAATCCAAGGCAGAAGGCTGGATCAAGTACTCATAGTTTGTGGACGAACAACCTCTTCAGGTTGTCTTCAAGGAAGGGAATCATGATTATGATTTTCTCCCATCTGACAGGTTATGGTGGTTGATCAGAAGTTGTTTCTTGCTGAGGAGATGTCGGATGCGCTGATGTAGAAGTCTCGGGAATCAGTTCAGCATAGGCGGGTATACTCTGAATGGATTGCAGAAGGAACTGATCGTAGTAAAAATCGTTGACGGCATCGGTTGGGAAGATCAAGTTTACCTCAGAGTTTATTGCACTAGCGGTTTTTTCATACCATGCATTTTCCGTTTCGGGGTCTATCTCCGAGTCAAGATCTATCAGCTCGAATTCTAGCCTTTCTGGTGCGGTGTAGACGACCAGTTCTTGGGATTCTCCCTCGGGCTTTTCAACCGTTGGGTCTTCTTCATATGAGATGTCCATGTCGATGACCATCTCGGCTAAACTTAGTTGGGATTGTGGCTGATCTTCTGATGGTGCCACAGTGGTTGATGGTTCTGGTTGAACCGTTGGAGTAGTATCGATGTTGATTGGCTCAGACTCAGATAATCTCTATTCCTAATCCCCTTTTAAAGTTAATGCATCTAACCATCAAGGATCCATCAAAGCATGAATACCAAAATCTTTCTAATTTGTTTTGCAGGAATGTCATGTGTAACACAATTCAGAATAGTCCTTTCACATGACAGCAATAAAAGGTTACGCGAATCTTTAGGGGGAGCATCAGGTATTTGACATATACATGATTTTTTCAGTGAATTCAAAGAACCATGGTAATTCATTCTGGATAACTTACTTGTGTTTGTTATTTCCATGAATGCCACGAGTTATATTTTCTTGACTTACTTATTTCCATGTCTCGTATATCTGTTGATTTATCGGTGGAAATACACTCGTTTGAATTCCTATTTGTTTCTCAAAGTTCGTCATTTCCTGCTAATGGTTCACTTCTTCTCTGATATAATAATTGTGACTTGTTCTTCACAATTAAAATTTCTATTCTTTGTTTGATTTTTTACTATAATGTGCTTAATGAGTCATTCTAGTTTGCGCTTGAATTTGTTCTTTGATATTCATTATCATTTTTGATGACTTCTGATCATCTCAGATCATGACTCGTTCTTAAATGTACTGAATTCTAAACACCTCAGTTTAGAACTCGTGCTTCAATGTTTACTTAACTGATTTAATTTGGTAAATGAAATAGAGTGTTAGGAATTATATTGTTTCTATGGTCCATCTAGAACCGGAAGGACCTACCCAAGAAACTCATCCATTTATAGACATCAGTGAGGGGTCTAGCTTGATAGATGAGTTTGGAGTGAATAAAAATGGTGAGGATGTGACAGGACTTAAAAAAATTATTGGTCCTTACCAAACCGAGTCAGTTATCCGGGTAACCACATAGTCTATTCATTCTCGTTCTTTGGAGATGAATATTGAAACAGACATGGTCCCCGTGTCGATAACTCGTGTCACCCCACCCAGCCACTCAAGCATCTCACAAAAGATGTTTGTTTCATAGATGCACAAAGATTTAGCACATAATATCTCTATTCCTCACTCCGAGATCTTAGATATAGAAAAAGGAAGACATCAGCTCCAGTCTCCGAACTTCATTTTCTACTCACTATGTTTATTGATTTATAAGTTGCGTCCCAGGTTAAATCAATATTTGAGCCAAACATATATAATTTATTTCTTTCACACATGCACGAGTCTTTGTGATTCCCATCGCATATCTTTGTGATATTGCCGGAACAGTTTGAGAAGTAATTTTTTAAAAATTTACTTCAATGATAACTGGAAGTCCTATAAGAGATACCCCGATGCCAACTCTGAATATAGGCCACACAATTATTTTAATTGTTGTGATAACAGTTACTTTTATGTTTCTGTGTTAGTTGATTACCCCATTTTGGTTACTAAACATTTTATCTGATATTTTGCTACTCATCAGTGTTGTCTTTGAAGTTACATGATGCTCAGGATGCTCCTAATCCTCATAAGGGGGAGAACTGATACAGATTCAAAGACATGGATCATCATCATGAGGGGATAAACGTTTTTAAAAGTTCAAAGACCCAGATTATCAAGTTGAGGGGGAGTAAGTAAAAGTTGAGGGGGAGTAACTGTTATGATATGTGCAGAAAAGATACAAGTGCATGGTTCTTCTCAATCCCTTATCAAGAATTGTTCGCAACAAGTGGATTCCTCCTTCGAGCATATTGGTTCAACCAGTTCTGAAGTTGTTCAAAGCTAATTCAACTCGTAGTTTAAAGACGGATTCGTGATTTTTAACTGAAGATGTGTTGTGGAATGTCACTGATAAAGTTGATACTTTGAAGACTAAGAGCATATTTCAAGGGGGGGGCGTGAAAGACATGAATACAAGCAACACTAAAGTGTTTCAAAGATTCAAGAGGGAGAGAAGATCAAGACCTGAAGATTCCAAGACCATATTTTTTCTTTATATAACTTTAGGGGAGACTGTTAGGACTAAAAGTCCTATAAAATAGAAAGTGATATAAAGAAAAGAATTGTTTTATTTAATTGTTTGTAAAAGCCTTTATTTGGTTAAATGGGCTTAATTAGATGTTATGGGCCATGGGCCTTTGGCTTAAGGCCTAGGTATTTAAAGTGTGTTTAAAAGGGATTAGGTTAGCGGTGAGAGATTAATCAGATTGTGCTTCATAGGTTGAGAGAGAGAGTTTGTATTTCAATCCAATCTTGTAACTCTCCGCATTCAATCAATAAGATTTATCATTTCAATTCATTGTTACTTGATCAAACTGGGATCTACAAAAGGACCTTAGGGCCAAGATATATGATTTAAACTCAAACCTTGATCAGTGTGAGTGTTAGGGTCGTTTTATGTTGATTTAAAGTTCAAGGTTTAAATTGTAATTCTTTATTTTGAGCTCTATTAGTGAACGTGCCGTGGGCTTGTTAACCACGGGCCCGCCATATATAAAGCAATCTAGCCTTAGAAAAATAGGCTAGTTGTCTCATTAGCTTTCCTACACGTTTATTGTAATCCTCTCTATATTGAAAGCTTAATCAGAGATGACCAGTTGAAATCGTTACATACATTGTTTATCTGTTTGATTTCATTATCGTTGCACGGATCTGGAACTAACAATTGGTATCAGAGCAGACGGACAAGATTGATTCAAAGCAATAAAGTTGACTTCAGGTAAATTTTTGACTTTTCTCGTCTGTGTCGTTCTTGAAATTTCAAAACTCTGATTCTGGTAAAATTGATTGATTTTGTTTATTGGGTTATGTTAGTATCATTGTTATAAGTTATTCTGCAAATTTTCACATCCTAATTCGTCCATTTGAGTGGTTAATTAAGCAAATCAAAAATCAAAAGTTTTGGTTGTGTTCTTCATCAAAAATCAAATTTTTACCATCAAAACTTGTTGTTTTTGCTCTAAAATCGATTAGGTTAGTGTTATTTTTTGTGTTTGGAATTGTTCCTAATCTTTCAGGATCGATTTTGAGAAACCCTAGTTGATTCCCAAGCGATTGAAAGCTCACAGCCGCAGAGTCCGGATAACTCAGCCGATCTTTCCGGATACGTCTAAAGTCTCCGGACGATTGTGTTATTTCATCTGGGTTCGTCCTACTTTCCGGGTAAACTATTCAGTCCGGGTAAGTAATCAGTCCGGGTAAGTCATCATTCCGGGTAAGTCATCATTCCGGTTAAGTCATCGTAATCTCAACCTTTCCGGGTAGTCTATTCCGGAAACCCAAACTTTCCGGTAAAGTAATTTTATCCGGACAAATAAAGGTTTCCAGTATTCGATTCCATCCGGTAAGTCTCGTGTTCTCCATTTGTGTCCGGAAAGTGTTATTATCCGGTAAGTATTGTGTGCATTTGTTTCATCCGGATAATTGTATCATCCGGTAACATTTGTCATCCGGAAAGCTTAAGCTATCCGGATTCTTCATTTTTATCCGGATACCTGTGTGATTGTTTGAACTGTTTTGCCAATTGATCTGATCTGAACACTTTCTGATCAGAATATTATTCGGATTCCTATCCAGTAATATCACTCTCAGCTCATATCAGTCGTAGAACCTGCGTTAGGATCCCACTCATAGTGCCTTGCGTTAGGTTTACACTTTGAATCAATCCACACGTCTGACGATCACTCCGTTGCAACCAAAGATGTCTACTTCGCACGAAGCTCTTGTAATCGGCACCGACTCCAAACCACCGTGTCTCTTTCCAAATGAGTACAACCAATGGTGCGACGGGTTCATGCTCTTCATAGAGTCCAAGGACAACTACGAGTACATCAAGAGAGCTCTTGAAGATGGTCCAATCACTTGGCCGATGAATAACATAGAAGCAACTGCAACTGCTGAAGCTCGTAGTACGAAAACGACTATCACCGAAATGACCGAAGATGAAAGAGGCATGATCGAAGGTACAAAGAAACGGCAAAGGGCATGTGGGATCAAGTGGCCATAATGATGCGTGGGAGCAATGTCGGAAATCAACTAAAGATTAACAGCGCGATAACCAAGTTTGATGGTTTCAAGCAGCGCACCGCCGAATCTCTCACACAGACCTACGAACGGTTCTGCTCACTTCTTAATGAATTGAACAAGAATAAGATCACTCGCTCCAATACAGAAAACGCGCTCAAATTTCTCAATAATCTGCTGCCAAAATGGAAGGTGTTTGCTTCTCATGTCAAGCACAACAACTTGATAGAGAACATCGGCATCAATGAACTCTATGAGACACTTCTTCAAGACGAAGATGAAGTGAATGAGCTTCTGAGCGAGAAGAAGACTGACTCAAAGCCAGCTGATGATCCTATAGCACTCAGGTCCTCCAAGAAAGGGAAATCTTCGAGCAGTCACTCTAAACGTGCTCAAAAGCAAAACTCTTCCAAATCTGAAAAGGAAGACAGTGACTCTAATGATGAAGTATCTGACTTCAAGAAAGCGATAGCTCTGCTTACGAAATCTTTCCAACAACAAAAGTACTATAAGAAGCCTTCGTCCAACAATCAGCGCTACTCCACCTCCTCCAACAAGCGCCATGACCATCAGGACAAGTATGAGGGAAAGAAGAAAGCTGATGAGCAAGGGAAGTCAGAGAAGAAGGAGAAGACTGAGAAATCAGAAAGTAAGAAGAAGGATGAGCCAGTGACATGTTACAACTGCGGAAAGCTTGGTCACTTTGCTAAAGATTGTACGAGGCCTGTGGTAAAGAATTCTCACTACTACAAGGCAAAACTCGCATTGGCTGAGCAAAAGGAAGCTGGAGAAGCTATGTTTGTGGAAAACGACTACTGGTTGGGTCGTTCTGATGATGAAAGCGATACAGATGGTGCAAATGCTTTCATGGGCTATCACTCTCCAACTGATGAAGAGAAGACAAGTCAGGTATGTGATTCTTCCGAACAAGATTTCTTGAATAAAATGCAATCTTTTACCTACCAGGCAGATTCCTTTAAGGCCACCATTAAAGAACAAAACCTTAAGATTAGTTCACTAACCGAAAAGCTAGATGTTCAAACAAGAATAACTGAAAAACATAAGTCTGAAAATGCCATGTTAAAGGAAAAATGCAAAATTCTTTCAATAGCACCCAAAGACATAAGGGCCAAATTATCTTATCTTCAGTCTCAGTTTGATCAGTGCATGAATGAGAAAGAAAAACTTATTTATCAATGTTCCTCTCTTCAAATTCAGCACAAGGAGTTTGTTACTAAAATTCTTGATCTTGAAACCAAACTCCACAAAAGGGGTCAAACTGATCAAACCATCTTTCTGAATAAACCCAAGGAGTTCACTTATTTTAACAAAGAGTGGGGAATCGGATATAATAACCCACACTATTTGAAAAAGGGAAGATATCAAACTCCTACTCTGTATGATTTTGCATGTTTTGGGTTAGATAAACCTATCCGGAATATGCCATTCAATGGACTGGCCCTCTTGAACCTGAAAAGGAAGAGGAAATCGAGGAATATAAATGTGCACACAAACGAGGAATACAACTTCCGTTTTGTTATGAACCTTTGAATTATTCCTATCAAAAGAACAAAAAGTATCTCTCAAATGACTACTTCGACCCTTACAAGGTTGCTAAGTCCAAGGATTCCTCCAAAAAGGATGAGGACCAAACACCTGCACCCAAGACTGAGACGGGCGAGTTTAAACTCTATGTTCCCCCTCTCATCTTGGAAGCAAAGATTGTCGAGTTGGAGGAGTCATTTGAGAAAGAAAGGTCTGTTTTTCAAAACGAAAAGAAAGCGCTAATATTTGAGATTGAGAAACTCAATTCTGAGAAACTTGAGAATCCACAACCGGTCAAAACCGAAGTTGTGTCTGATGAAGGACATAAAATACTTCGGGAAGAATTCACAAAACTCACATAAAAGCTGGCTGCCTTGGCAACAGATGCGATGCAAGAGTATGCGAAAAATGGTCAGCTCCAAGAGCAAATTGACCAACTCAATTCTGAGAAGCAGATTTCCCCCGAATCTTCCTCGAATTCATCTGATACGTCTTCGTGCAAAGTTTTCTTAGGTAAAATATCTACCACACAAGACGGTAATGATTCTCAAGATGAGTGTGTTAAAAGGAATTTAAACTATGATTTTTTCCTAGCTTCCGCACCGAATTCCCCAAAGCATACTGACACTATGTGTTCCTCGCCTTCCTCACCTAATCCAAGTCATGCAATTCCGGAGATAAATTTTTCTGAATACATGAACCCTGAAGGTAACTCTGATGGAGAGTTTGAGTCGTTCCCTTTCGACAAACCTCTCCCGAGTCACACTGATTTTTTGTCTCCAGTATTCAATCGTCCGGTCAATTTTTAAAGGGTAGCAGTTCTAACACAAAGGCCCCAGCTGTGATCAAGATTTCACAATCAAAACCGACTTCTAAACCTATTTCTAGAAAGCAATCACAGCCGAGGCAAAAGACCGAGCAATTGCCTACTAAAGATACCGTTCCTTCAAAAGTCACTGACCATTCCGTCCCTGTTGTTTCAGATAAAATTGGTCAAGCAAAACAAGAAAAACCAAAGTGCCTGAACAAGGAACCTGTCAAGAAGGAAGCATCAAAGTCTTTCCCTACTGCATTCAATTCTATAATAAACAAAGACGATTGTGTTTGGAATAATTGGAATCATTTTGAAGTTTCTTTTCCGATTAAACTTAATTCAGTTCATCAAATGATTCAATTATCGCGTGATTGTTTATGTTGTTCTAGATGTGGTTGGAATGATTTTGATGAAATTAATTTAAATGATTGGTTTGGGTCATATCACATGTATAATCATAAACCCAAAAATAAACCCCGTAATAATAAAAAGAAATACTATAAACAACGGGGTTTCCAATCTGAGGTTAAACCACAGCGGGAGACCAAACCCACTCCTAGATGGGTTGCTCCTACTGGGGTTAAACCGGCACCAAAGAGGCAACCTGCTAAAAATCATGTTCCTCCACAAGGTGTAAAACCTACACCAAGGAGGCAACCTGTGCCAAAACCAGTTTGCGCAAACAGTGTACAACCTGCACCTAAGGGGAAAGTTGTGTCAAAGGAAGTTCCTCCAAGAGGTGCCAAACCTAACCCTCCAGGACCCAAACAAATTTGGGTACCTAAAATCCGTTAACTCGATTTTGCAGCACGGTCATATGTGGTACTTAGATTCTGGATGCTCCAAGCACATGACCGGAAGGAAGGAGCTTCTCAAGAACTATAGGGAAGAATATGGTGGAGACGTGAGATTTGGGAACGACCACAAAGCGCCGATCGTGGGCTACGACGACATTGTTCAAGATAAGATCACGATAAATAAGGTATCCCACGTCGCGGGATTGGGACACAATCTGTTCAGCATCGGGCAGTTCTGCGACAAAGATCTCGAGGTTAGCTTCAAAAAGACAAGGTGTAGAATTCTCAATGACGATGGAGTGGAGCTCCTGGTTGGGAAACGCAAGACCAACCTCTACACAATCGACCTCGCAGCCCTCAAGATCGATAACCCTGTCTGCCTCATGTCAAAGGCCAATTCCCAGCAATCTTGGATTTGGCATCGACGTCTTTCGCACCTCTATTTCAAAACAATCAACAAATTGGTGCTGGGCGGACACGTGAAAGGCATGCCCGATCTTCAATTCGTGAAGGATCGTCTCTGCGGGGCATGTGAGATGGGAAAGATGAAGAGAGTTCCGAGTACGTCCCAGACCCTCGAACTTATCCATATGGATTTGTGTGGACCGATGCGTGTTCCGAGCATTAATAAGCGCAAATACGTTCTCGTGATGGTGGACGACTTCTCGCGCTACACTTGGGTACTGTTTCTATGCTCAAAGGACAAAACACCAGAGCTGATCATTAATCACCTGAAGACTGTCCATCTGAACAAACTACAACAAGTTCAGTCTATCAGAACCGACAACGAGACGGAGTTCAAAAATCGAACGGTGGACGAATATCTGCCGTCAGTTGGCATCTCGCACACTTTTTCTGCCGCACGCACTCCTCAGCAAAACGGAGTGGTTGAACGACGCAACCGTACCCTGGTCGAAGCAGCTTGCACCATGCTTTCCCAATCCAATCTTCCGCTATTTCTATGGGCCGAAGCGGTGTCTACGGCTTGTTATACGCAAAACCGCTCCATCCTTAACAAGCGGTTCAACAAGACGCCGTACGAGATCATGAACAATCACGTTCCGAACATCAGCTACTTTCATGCGTTCGGATGCACGTGCTATATTCTGAATGACAAAGACAATCTCGGCAAATTCAGCCCCAAGGCGGACAAAGGAGTCTTCATCGGATACTCCATGCAGGCTAAGGTGTATCACGTTTACAACAAATAGCACAAATCCGTTGTTGAAAGCATAAACGTGACATTCGACGAATCCGCAGATTTGGCTTCTGAACAAAACAGTTCAGAACCCGGTTTAACTGGCGTGCTAACTTCCGGACCTTCAAGTTCGGGATCTGCACAAGCGACAGTAAATCCAAATCATGCATCTTCATCGAATGCTGACTCTTCTGATTTAGATTTATTGTTTAAATTCTTTTATGATGACATCTTCTGTCTCAGCACAACCTCGTCTAGAAGCTGCTCGTAATGAGGACTTGTCGAACCTATCCGGTCCACCGCCTTCTACAAGCACGC
This sequence comes from Saussurea involucrata, assembly GCA_033807775.1. Classification (NCBI taxonomy): domain Eukaryota; kingdom Viridiplantae; phylum Streptophyta; class Magnoliopsida; order Asterales; family Asteraceae; genus Saussurea; species Saussurea involucrata. Next base: position 67,333,293 of record CM066325.1, read on the forward strand.
CATCTATCACTGTGGAGACAGCTCACACGTCATCATCAAATTCATCCGGTACTACTGTCCCCCTGGAGGAACCAATCACTAACACGGAGATTGCTCCTAACGATTCATCATCTACTATAACCAACGATCAACCTCTGAACTCCTCAGAACCAGAAGTTGTTCAACCCACGGCGAATCCTCCCCCACTTCCTCCAAGAAACCAGCCTGCTACGCTTGAAGCAGCTCAAGACCTACATCCTGGTGATTATGTGGACTCGGACGCATCTCACTCTACTCAACAGCCGCTTCCGCATACCACCAAGTGGACGAAAGCTCATCCGCTTCATCAAATCATCGGTGATCCCTCTACTCCAGTACAAACACAAGGTGCATCCGCCAACTTCTGTCTATTTTCTGGCTTCTTAAGCAACATCGACCCGACGAACGTACGTGAAGCGCTTAAAGATCCGGACTGGGTCATAGCCATGCAAGAGGAGCTCAAACAATTCGAAGCTCTAAAGGTATGGCGACTGGTTCCACGTCCAAAACACAAGACGGTGATCGGCACCAAGTGGATTTTCAAGAATAAGAAGGACGAAGACGGCATCATGGTACGAAACAAGACGCGCCTCGTAGCCAAGGGGTATCGTCAACAAGAAGGGATCGATTATGATGAGACCTATGCTCCGGTGTCAAGAATCGAAGCCATCCGTATGTTCCTTGCATACGCCGCGCACAAGAACTTCACGGTCTTCCAAATGGATGTGAAGACCACTTTTCTCTATGGTAATATCAAGGAAGAAGTATATGTGTCGCAACCAGACGGGTTCGTGGATGATTCGAAGCCTGATCACGTCTACATTCTAGACAAGGCGCTTTACGGTCTAAAGCAAGCTCCGCGAGCATGGTACAAAACACTGACTGAGTTTTTGATAAAGTCCAAATTCACACGAGGTAAAATCGATTCGACTTTATTTATCAAACACGAAAAGGGTCACATAGTTCTTGTTCAAGTGTACGTGGATGACATTATATTCGGCTCTACTAATCCCACATATGCTAAGAACTTTGCCAATCTCATGGGAGAATTTTTTAAAATGAGTATGCTTTGCGAGATGAATTTCTTCCTTGGTCTTCAAGTTAAACAACTGTCGACCGGAATATCCATAAACCAGGCTAAGTACATCAGGGATATTCTCAGGAAATTCCAGTTGGACCAGTCCTCGCCCATAAAAACTCCCATGGCACCCAATACAAAGATTCACGCCGATCCTCACGGAACGGACGTGAATCCTAAATTGTATCGTGGGATGATAGGTTCTCTAATGTACTTAACTGCAAGTCGACCGAACATTATGTTCTCAACATTTTTGTGTGCCCGGTATCAATCAAAACCTAAAGAGTCTCATTTAACTGGTGTTAAACGAATCTTTCGTTATTTACGTGGTACTGCTGATCTTGTCTTGTGGTACCCGAGAGAGACAGGTTTTGCACTATCCTCTTATTCCGATGCGGATCATGCGGGCTGCTTGCTGGACCAGAAGAGCACCTCGGGTCACATCCAGTTTTTGGGAGATAGCCTGGTGAGTTGGGCGTCCAAGAAGCAGCAATGTGTTTCAACATCAACAGCCGAGGCAGAGTACGTGGCCGCCGCGAGCTGCTGCTCACAAGTTATCTGGATGCGGACGCAACTCAAAGACTACGGCTTCACGTATGTCAAAGTCCCAATCTACTGCGATTCGAAGAGCGCCATCGCCATATCAAGCAACCCGGTTCAACATACCAAGATGAAGCACATAGACATTCGGTATCACTTCATTAAGGATCACGTCGAAAGAGGTACAGTCGAATTGTACTTCGTAAATACTGAACATCAGTTAGCAGACCTGTTTACAAAAGCCTTGGACAAAAAACATTTTAACACTCTAGTGTCCAAGTTAGGTATGCTCAAACTGACGACTTAATCCGATTGTGTGCCCGTTTCAAGTTCCATTCATCTACGAGTAACTGTCTACGCATCCTTCGGTGTTTACACTCCTGATGTTTGAGCATACACTTCCTCGCACTTGTATTCTACTTGTTCCAGTTACACCGTTAGATTAAGTCTCTGTATTTATTTTGTAGATTTCGTTTGTTTCCTTTCTTTCTTCGTGTGTTTCTTTTCTTTCACACTGTCGTCTATTTATAAATGTCACTATCTGTGCTTTCACGGTGTGTTCATGTGTTCAGGGGGAGCACAAAGAAGTATCAGGTAAGGTTACTCATCTATTGAGCGGGAGCGTCACACACAGTTTTTTTTAAAGATTAACAGTTTTTTGTGTGTGTGGGCACTCCCATGTGATTCTCCACTTAAGTTCATCATTTGAGGGGGAGCGACACCATGTTTTTCTTTAAAGGCTAAAAAGTTTTTTTGTGTGTCGGACTCCTCGGTGCACAATTCTGCACTATCCAAGGGGGAGCAAGATTTTCCCCATGCATAGTTTGAGGGGGAGCGAGAGAAGGTTTTTCTGAATTCTTACCTGTCCAATTTTTTGCAAAATCTCAAGGAACAAACTAATAATTTTTGTCACATCCAGAGGTATCCGGACAGTATCCGGAAACCCCAAGGTATCCGGATGGGTCTCCGGACCGGGTCTTATCCGGATTGGATAGGAACCCGGATACCTTACCCGGATTCCTTGGCTCCATATATAAGCATCCGGGCTCATTCTTTTCACTTTACCCAGAATATCTCGCAAAACCCTAAACCCTACGACCTCTCTCTCTCGCTCGGCTACACGTGATTTCTCCGATTCTCATTCGTTTTCAGTCCCAAAATCAGGTATGATGTCCTACACTCTTTATCGATCACTTTTAGGCATGATTCAAGGACTCCCCTACACAGCTCGACCATCGATTTGGGTATTTAAGTGAGTCCGAAACCCGGGGTTTTGGGTCTCGTCGATTTTGGATCAAATCTATGGTGTTAAGATTGTCTTAACAATTTATGTAGGTCTCTGTGAGTCCATGCTATCTCCCTGTTTAGTTTAAGCGCTTGATAGGGACTGCTATGAACCTCATTAGTTGAATTGTCATTCGTCCGGGTTCATTGATCGTATCTGGGCAGTTTCAAACATATGTTGTTTTATCCGGGGACATGCATCACACGAGATATTTTATCCGGTCTCACACAACATCCGGAATCCCTAGTTATCCGGAAACCTCATGGTTTCCGGTAAGTTCAACTTCCGGATTGTTAGTGTGGCGGAAATCCCATTTTATCCGGAAAACTTTGACATCCGGATTACTTTTGTCCGGAATGACCATGCTACCCGGGAACCTTCTTCCCGTCCGGACACCTTGTGTTGTCCGGAAAACTCTTGTTGTCCGGATTGTTCTTGCAATACCATACACTTGTCCGGACACCCCTGTTTTGTCAATTCCGTATCTGTTTTATCACTGCCAGTCCTCATTCTGTCTAAGATTGAGCCCATTAATGCAAAGGTACGCGCTGACAATTGTTCATCCGCTTCAATTATTAACTGTGCGTCATTTTTTACAGATATTCAATGGCGGATCAACAGCCAAATCCTCCACAGAACCTAGAAGAGCAACAAGTTCCTCCACAAGAGGAACTCGTCGATGAGGCAGCCGATAATGCCCTAGTCGCACCTGACCATGAAACGGTGTTAGAGCCGAACAACCATTATCTTGATCCGTCACAATTCCGCCCCCTAGAACAACATCGGGTAATCGTCGACATTCTTATGCGTCACCCTCTCCGTGAGGCCCTCACCGCCACTACCGACGTCCCTTTGATCTATGTTCTACAAGTCTGGTTCACTGCCCAAGTTCGCACGGCCGGCAACTTACAGACCATAACGGCGCAGATAGACAACCAACCGTTCACACTGACGCCTGATTTCTTTCGCCGCCTACTCGCACTTCCAGCTGCCGATGCCGCAGGACATGAACGGTACGATCCTGCCGTCAATGATGAAACGTTATGCTCTCAAATGCACGCGCTCGGCTACAATTTCGCAGTTCCCAGGCCATCGGCGTTCAATCGTAAGTACCTAGCCCCCATATGGTACACTATGTTCACAATTCTAAACAGGTGTCTATCTTCAAGATGGAAAGGCATAGACCAGTGCATCGACGACTTTCTACGCCTCGTTCATGCCGTATGCTACAATCGCCACGTCGACTTCGCCATGATCATCTGGCGTGAACTCGTGCAAGCTATTTGACACATCGGAGGTACCAAATAGAAGAAGTTCCTCCCATACCCGCGTTTCCTTTCGCTTGCAGTTCGTCAACACATAGACGCTAATCCGGCGATTCCTCGACGTCATACCCACCCGGTATGTCCCATTCGTCATTTACAATACATGGTCATCCGTAACCCATCCAACGTCGTGGCCATGCCCATACCTGCAGCCATTCTGGCGATCGCAGATCCCGTTGCACCAGGGGTAGTTGCTTATCGGGAAGAGACAGGGAATCCCATGGTCCATCCAGATCCGGAGGGACCTGCCCAGGGACCTAGACCCGAGCGTCGTGAGGGTCCAAGAATGAGAGGTGGTAGGGCCCGACAAGCAGGTGCTGCCGGGCGGGGTGTGTTGATCGTTAGGGGAAGGGGAACTAGTGTGATTGGTGCAGTGGTATCGCAACCCAGTTCTAGCCAACCCCATCCAACAGGCGAACCCGGAGCATCGTCCTCACGACCGATGCTTCACCATGACTCCACACCATATCTTTCCGACCCACCTTCACCTACCTTCCAGGTTCATAACGTAGAATCTGACTCCGATACGGCATCTGACACGACCCGTGCCATTCGGCTCTCAAAAATACTTCCCCGTATAGGACCGAACCCCGACTTCACCAAAGGCATCCCACTTGACTCACCTACCCATGCTTCACCTAGGATTGAGGGAGTAGAAGGAGTTGAATTAGAAACTGCGAGCCGGAGAGAACTGCGTTCGAATGCGAACCAGGAAAGATTGGGCCGTAAGGATAATGAGTCTCTTGAGCGACCCGAAACGAGTGTAATCCGGGTAGCCACATCTACTATCCCGTCTCATTTGTTGGGACGGGGTATTGAAGAAGCCTCCGTGGACCCAGCGGAGCAATTGCACGACCCCCTTATCCACTCATCCGTCTCTCAAAAGACGGATGTTTCAACTTCACACGGGGAAATAGCACAACTTCCACCGGCCTCTCACTCGGAGAGTGCTGGTGTTGAAACAAGTGACCAACAGCCCCCGGTCGCGACTTCATTTCATGCACAATCGAGTCTAGAGCCATTTGCTATTGAAAATCCTTTGGCTAGGACACAAGAGGAGCAACACCAAGTCGAGATTCTTCGTGACTCGACCGGAACCACTGTAGTGTCGTCACCCTTAGGTGGCATTCGAGGATCAGAGGGAAATCCTACCACTGCTACCGACATGCCAGATGTGAACGTAGGTGGCTCTGCCTCTCTGGTAGATGCTTCAACGGGTAATCTAAGTGATCCCGGAGTTATTTTACACGACTTTGTGTCACCAGGGTCCCTGGACAGCACCCTTAAGGCTGTCCGAGACGCAATGGAGCAACATGTCGCCGCCGATCTCGCCAAACTAATCAAAGGCAAAGCAAAGATCGTCGAACCTGAAACCGCACCTACACCTCCACCGACATTCGTTTAGCCAATCTATTCGGTGGATACCCTGAAGACGATGCTTTTGGCTCAGCTACTCCAGCAATCTGAATCCGACGCCTCAACTGAAGCAGACTTGATCTTCGTTCTGAAAACTCAGGTTACTGCTCCTTCATCATCTATTACCACTCGCCTGGATGCAATTGACTCGACTCTCAAGGACTACAACCAAGCGCTCACAACGCTGTCCGAGAGAGTCCGTTCCCTCGAAGATACCTGTAAGTGTCAAGCAGGCGGTCTGAAGCGCAAGCACGATGACCAGGATGATCTTGATCACCGTGAGGGGGAGAAAAGACTACGACCTACCGAGACCGCCCCTATCCTCTCCGAAATGACAACCGTGGTTCATCTGGAACCAGCAACTGCGGCAACAACAACCGACGCCCAACCTGAAGCCGAGTTGCCATTAGCCGAGATGGTAATCGACATGGAAATTTTAGATGATGAAGGCCCGACGGTTGAAAAGCCCGACGGTTCAACACATGAATTGATTGATTTTGACTCATCAGACAGACCGTTATTGGATATGATAGATCCAGACTGCGAAACCAACCCAGAGACCGAAGATGCATGGTATGAAAAAGCCGCCAATGTCGCAAATCTCCAGGTTAACTTGGTTTTCCCTACTGATGCCGATGACAATATTGATTATGATCAGTTCCTGCTACAGAATTTTTATGGTACTTCTCCCGTTCACTATGCTCAACCCACCAGAACTTCAACAAGACCCGAAACTACTACTGCCGACATTCCGACATCCCCTCTTCAACAATAGACATCTTCTGATCTTCCCCCTCCACCTCAGCAACAAATCCGTTGGGAGAAGATCACCGTACTTATCCCTCATCTGGAGGAAACCCTGAAGAAGTTGTTTGTACACAAGCTACGCACGATCGAGCCGACCTTTTGCCTTGGTATTTACAACTACAGCCCCAAATACCAACGCCGATACATTTATGCAATGAAGTGGGGTCTTCCAGTCAGCCAAGTCAGAACCAAGCATCAGATCTCAGAGGTAATCAATATCCAGTCAAGTCGTATGATGAAAATTGTCTATCATGTATTCACTATCCGACGTGAGGATGGAAATGAATGGAAATTTTCTGAAGCCGACTTCCAAAACCTCCGACCGTTTGACTTCCTGGCGATTCTGAAATACCTACGTTCAAGAACTATCCGACCACTTCCCATTACAAAGGCGCTCGAAGCTGTTCGTTGATTCCTGGTCCGCACAATTATGATGTCTTATCTAACGGACTTCTAAATGGCTGTCGAGAACAGGGCAAAGAAGGTAAATCTGATAAAGCCGAATCTGCAAGATCCTGAGTTGAATATGTATCCCGATAACGCTATGCTTCTAGAACCAGAATTTGGGATCGTCTTCATCAATGAACAGAAAGAGAAAAGATTTCTGCAGTTCAGTCAGGTAGAAAGATTCTGCGACAGCACGCTTTACAAAGTTCGAGATGCTCTTCGAAAGATCATTCAGCACGAGTCTGAAAATCCAAGGGTTTCGTATGTTCCTAATCCGAATGAAATAACTGCTCGGAATGCCTTGGAATTAGTTGAAGATCGAATCGACTACCGCCGTGCTATCAGATGGTTCGAGATTCACTTCGCGCTTCGAAAAAAATATGTCGAGAACTGGCGCCAAATCGAACTTCAAATCAAAGGGATAGATTGTTAGGGTCGTTTTATGTTGATTTAAGGTTCAGGGTTTAAATTGTAATTCTTTATTTTGATTTTTGAGCTCTATTAGTGAACGGGTCGTGGGCTTGTTAACCACAGGCCCGCCATATATAAAGCAATCTAGCCTTAGAAAAATAGGCTAGTTGTCTCATTAGCTTTCCTACACGTTTATTGTAATCCTCTCAATATTGAATGCTTAATCAGAGATGACCAGTTGAAATCGTTACATACATTGTTTATCTGTTTGATTTCATTATCGTTGCACGGATCTGGAACTAATAGTGAGGATGAGAAAACAGAGATTATCTATCAATGCTCCCCTTTTCAAATTCAACACAAAGAATATGTTTCTAAAATAACTGATCTCGAACTTAAACTTCATAAACGAGGTCAAACTGATCAAACGATCCATATGAACAAACCTAAGGAATTCACTTATTTCAATAAAGAATGGGGAATTGGGTATGACAACCCTCGATATTTGAAAAAGATTATATCATTTAGACCTACTGTAAAACAAGTTTCTATTAGGTAATCATCAAATTATCCATTGATCTTGAACATAATAGAGATTATATAAGATTGATGCACTTTCTCTCTCTAGAATGCTCTCACTTCTCTCTCTAGAATATTACAATTATGATCTCTTTCTAATGACTTCCTTGAGACTTGCTTCCAAACTAAGCTTTACAAAACCTATTTATATCTCCTAATTACAAAGCTTTAAACACTAAAGCTAGTTTGACTTTACATGACTTTGACTATTTTGACTAATACTTTGGCTTTACATTGTTTGACATTATACAAGACTTTACAATAAATCTTGAATACAATAATGCTCTAACATTCTCCCCCTTTGGATTCAAGATTTAAATAAAATATGGTAGCAGTCTTCAGCTCTTGATCTTCAAAACTTTAACTTTGACCGCTTTGAACGTTGAAGCTTTGGCACTCTTCAAACAGTTGAATCTACACAAGGATGCGAAGCCTTCACATTTTTGAATATTTAGGTGTAAGCACAATCCGAGTCTCTTAGATCTAAGATAACCATATTCAAAAACACTTCAGACTTCACATGATCCGAAAACTTCAACTTTGAGCAATCCGAATCCATATATGAGTGATTCAAAAACATCTTTGTCTTTCACAATGTAAAGTCAATCTTCTTCAATACAATCTTCAACTCTTTGACCTTGAATTGTCTTCGACATGAAATTGAATTAAACATTTCTCCCCCTTTTTTGATGAATATGAGCATCATGATCATCAAAAACCTTTTTCAATTTCAGTCGCGTCTCTGAGTATTACTAACAATCTCCTCCTTAAAGAATAACCTTGCTCCCCCTCAAAATAAGAATTCTGGAGCAATTTGTTTTCTCCCCCTGAAAGTATGCATATATTTCATTAAAAATATTCATTTCAAATACAGTGCATTAATGAAAACATTTATACACGGAATATAAAATTCATTGAACCACATTTTATAACTACTAACATTTGATCATTTGAAAACTTTACAAAAGAAATCCAACTTAATGAAATTCAACAGATTTTACAATCAAATGAAATCAAATGCATGTGTTTGGATTCAAAAACAAGACATCATTGTATACCAAGTTAAAAATGTTCAGTTTCAACCCCTTTACTAAATCTATTTGGTGTGCTAGCATGCGAAATATGATTAGCTACAAGCATATGCAATTCTAAAACATATAAGAATACTTTGCTCTACTCACACTATTTGTCCAAAATCAGGATTTTCACAAATTTACGGGTTTATCGCGACTTTGTATTTTCCCCAAGTTTCAAGAGATGTGTGCTCATTGGCATCTTTTCTTTTGTGCACATTGGCATCTTTTGATTTTGTGCACATTGGCATCTTTTGATATTGTGCTCATTGGCATCTTTTAATCAAAAAGTTTAGTAAGAATAAGATACACCGTTAAACATGGCTTTCTATCTGGTTCTATAGCAGGATTTGGGTTAGCAGATCCCAGACCAGTTGGCCTTAGGTGCTAGGTGTCGAGCACCCCTTAGAACTTAATTTCCCAAACCAGAAAGGCCACATCGATATATCTTAAACCCATTTGTACCAGTAGAACATGGCTTTCTATCTGGTTCTATAGTAGGATTTGGGTCAGCCGATCCCAGACCAGTTGATCTTAGGGACTAGGTGTCAAGCACCCCTTAGGACTTACTCTCCCAAACCAGAAAGGCCACAGGTACAAACTTTCAAACTAAATGATTTTTATTTGTTTATTTGATGCATCGCAATCACTTGGTTCTAAAACATAGTGCTTCCCCCATATTTTCGTTTCCATCCATCATTTTGACAAATATACTTTTTGAGCATTATATTTTATATAAGTCCAGATTCACATAACATTGAGCATTCAGCATGATTGCATTCATGTTTTGCTGACCTTTCGATTTATTTCAGAGGTGAAAGTTGAAACAAATCTAACTCAGATAATACAAAAATACTTGTAAAATCATCTTTTAGCACACATTTAATTCATTGAATGAAAATTGAAAATTTCATCTCATTGAATTAAATTTGTAAAGATTCAAGTTTTCAAAGCAGTAGAAACAAAATATAATCCAATGTTACCTTTTACCACTTTTTTTTTAAATAGAAAGATGTGACAGTTAAGAATATCACCTGATAAGTATGATCATGCGGTAAAAGATTTAACCTGATAAGTACGAGTTCTAAACTGGTTTGTTTAGAATTCTTAGCCATTGAAGTACGGGTCCTGAACTGATTTGTCCAGAAGCCATAGTCGTTGAAGCACGGGTCCTGAATTGATGTATTCAGAAACCAATATCTTTGTAGAACGGGTTCTAAACTGAGATGTTTAGAAAACATAATCTCTTGTCTCCCCCTTAATGGTACAAATACTCTTCTTAAAAAAATTCACCGCTTCTCTTCTGTTTTCACTCATGTGTGTGGTATATATGTAACATTCAGCACAACACATGAAGAACCTACAAAACAGATTAAGCAGATTTTGGTACCCAACGGGACTTGGGTCCTAGTGTGTTAGGTGTAGATTTCTTAAAAGGAATACTGTAAGTACCGTACCAATAAGAAGTATAATCTTTATGCACAAAATCATTTGATCCACAGTAAGAACAACAGATTTTCTTATGTGCCAACCTAATCAGATGATTTGTATAATAAACAAGATTAGGTGGAACAGAAGATTTACCTTTCGGAGCATTGTTCCTCTTTGCTTTTGATGTGGATGAAGATGATTTTGGAACTTCTCTCTTCGGAATTGTTGTGCCTTTGACTCTCCATTCCATCTTCACCTTCTTGAAGACTAGAACTTCTTCAGGTTTGGAAGTATTAACTTTAGGCACATTTGGTTTGTTATCTGATTTATCAAGCAGAGGATTATAGAAGAGATTTGTTGAACGAATCTGATCTTTTGTGAAATCAGTTGATCTATTAAATTGTTTGGAAGGAATGTTTTTAAAGCTTGAACTTGAAGCAGTTTTAAAAGTGCATTCAGAATCATTTGAATTAACAAATGGAGTCTGAAATATAGTATCATGATTGGCCTGCTTTGAGACATCAAATTTAAAAAAGATGTCTTCAAGTTCTTTAACTTTGTTGATCAAAGCATTTTTCTCTTTAAAGATTAGATCAAATTTCTTTTGGAGATCAGATTTGATCAATTGATCCTTCATAATATCAGCTGATAAACCAGATAATCTTTTGGTAAGATTAAGAATCGCATTTTCAAAATATTCGCGTTCCGATTCAAAATCGTTTTCCAGAAACTTTCTTTTATCAGTAATCTCTTTAAAAATTTCCATATTTTTCTTTTTAAGGGTTTTGCTTTCCTTTTCAAATAGATTTTTCTTTTCCAAAAAATCTTTTCTTTCCTTTTCCAAAACATTTTCCAATTCAGAGATTTTCACGGAAAGCTCATTACTTTTGATCTCAAAAGATTTCTTTTCAATTCCAAACTCAGCTCTTTCTTTTTCGAGCTTGTCTTTTTCTAAAAATAAAACTTTCTCAAGATCAGAAATTTATTTTGAAAGTTTTATATATTTAATCTCAATTAATTCCTTTTCTTTAAGAACTTTCTTTGAAGAAAGAGAATCTCTTTCACGTTCAGAAAGTTTTTTCTTTAAATCAACATTTTCATCTTCCAATGTTATTCTTTGCTCTTGAACTCCTTTTAATTGATCTTGTAGATGTGAGTTCCCCTTCTCTCTATCGATTTCTCTACTCTTCATATCAGCATTTTTACTTTGAAGAGTTGTTACTTTCTCTTGAAGATTTTCGATTTGATCGTGCAGACTTGAGTTGTCTCTCTTTGCTTCAAGATCTGCAATATAAACGTCAAGATCAGTAACTCTTTTAATAAGTTTATCATTTGAAGAAGAAATGTCTAAAATTTGTCTCTTCAGATTAGCATTTTCTTCTTCCATTGATTTTATACTTCCTTGAAGCTCCTTCATGTCATCTTGATGAGTTGAAGGATTTGAAGTATTAGTTTTAACAAAATTTTGCTTCAAACCTTCACCACTGGATTTAACAATAGTTTGCTTCAAACTTTCATTATTAGATTTAACAAAAGTTTGTGGTGCTGAAGGTATTTCTGTTAGAAGAACTTGTTGCAATCTTAAAACCCCATCTTCTTTATAAGTAGACATCTTGAAGTAAACCTGAAAAGAAACACAAACAAAATTAGATGAAAAATAAAAAATATTAACAAAAATATACCTAATAGAGTGATCGTCAAGAGAAACTTCGCTTAGAAGTTAGAATTATGTGCACACTCTTAAAAAATCAGAAAAACACAATTAAAGTCAGAAAAAATTTCAAAAATAAAATTTGTCTTCCAAAAATTAATTCTGAAAATTTTGCGCGGAAATATTGGACTTTAATTGATAAACCTGCAAAACAAGAGAAAAATATGTCAGTTACGAATAAAAGCAGGTAAAATGACAAAAAATCGACACTAAATGAAAAATAAGGACTAAAAGTGAAAAAAAAAACTAAGATTCAACAAAAACAAGGACTAAAAATGACAAAAACTGAGAAATTAATACTCAAAAGACTAAAAATTGTAAAAAATCTAAAACTTAACTACAAGGACTGAAAGTGTAAAAATACGAAACTTATACTACAGGGACTAAAAATGTAAAAGTACTAAACTATAACTACAAGGACCAAAACTGACATATTCTAATACTACTAACTACAGGGACCAAAGTTGCCAAACCCTAAAAGAAAAACTAACTGAACCTAACGGATAAACTAACGAAAGGACCAACTTTGTAAGAAAACTAACTAAAAATTTAACAAAAACGTTAGTAAAATGACTCTAACCTAACTAACTGACACTTAACCTAAAAAGGACTAAAATGAAAAACAAATTAACAAAAATAACGGAAAAATAAACGAAAACTAACGAATCTAACGAAAAAAGACCAAAAATGTCACAAATTTAACGGTTACTTAACGAAATTGTTAATTCACTGTTCATCATCTTCACCAACTTCAGATTTTACGATCTGATGATTTCAAATCCGTTTTTCTTGCTTATTTCAGAACCAAATCCAATGAAAGTTGTTTCTTTGAGATCCTTGAACGAAATCCAATCAAATGAGACTAATCGACCTCGATCATGCACGATATTCCGGCGACCCTGTTTTTTCCCGCGAAGCCGAAAAATGGAGATTTCTTGCTGATTTTTTTTACGAAAATTACTGCAATGTGAACAAGACATTAAGACAAACAGATATATGCTTAAATGAAACTCAAAAATCCTCACAAACTCCCTTTTCCGGCGAAACCCGGTTTTCCGGCGACGCTCCGGCAAGATGAAAAAAATTTCGTATTACAGAGGGTCCGAAACCTGATAGTTTCGTATCAAGGAGGGTCCGAATTGAGATGGGTTTCGTATGCAGAAGGGTGTGAAACCTGATGGGTTTCGTATCAAGGAGGGTCCGAATTGAGATGGGTTTCGTATGCAGAAGGGTGCGAAACCTGATGGGTTTCGTATACAGAAGGGTGCGAAACCCTGGTTTCGTATGAAGACTGATTCGAAACCTGATGGTTACGTACCAAAGAGGATCCGAAATCTGATGGTTACGTACCCAGTGAAGTCCGAAACCTGATGGGTTTCGTATCAAGTACAGTTCGATATGAGTAGGATACGCACCATGTAGGGTTCGAATTCAGTTAGGTTTCGTACACAGTAGGATTCGAAATCAGATGGGTTTCGTATGCAGTAGGATTCGAAATCTGTTGGGTTTCGAATGCAGTGGAGTCCGAAATCTGGTGGGTTTCGTATGAATGATGATTCGAAATCCTTGTCCTGTGTGATTCGAAACCTTCAGCTGTGAGATCCGAAACCTTCGGTTGAAGGATCTGAGACTTGTTGTTTTACTTACACACAAACATACACACAGTTAAAAATGAAAAACACACTCAGCTCATGCAATTACAATAAACACACACACACATAGCACACACTCAACACACACTCTTACACACTTTTAACACACGCCTCACACACTCTAACACATGCCTCACACACACTCAGCACACTCTCATTTGCCACATCAGCACACACTTCATACACGTATGACACACACTCATGCACACATTATGTACCAAAAAAAATTGACTTTAAAAGTCAATTCTGTTGACTTTTTCTTTTCTTTCTTCTTCACTTGTTACTTCACTGCAAAAATTACAAACTCACAAAGCAAAATAAGATTTTTCAATTTAAGATCAAAACATATCACAAACAACTATTAACAATATCTTCACAACAAAAATGGATCAAAATCTCAGATTTAAACATATTTATCAAGAACACATTCAAAAACATGATGAACACAAAAATTTCAAGAATCAAATTTATGCAATAAAACTTGAAATCTTTGGTTAAATCATGTGTAAAACATGTTTTTGGAAACGATATTGCACAGAAATGGATCAAACTAACAACAAATTGCAAAATCAAACTCCAAAAATTTTCACAACCCACTTTTTTTCAAGAACACAAAATATACAAAAATCTTCAAATTGATCAATTCTTGATACGTTTTTTTGTATATATTTTGATGCAAAACTGATTTATATCAATGGAGAAACACTTTGCAATCAAAATCAAAACAAAAAACAGGCAAGAAATACATAACCCATTTGTGTTCTTCAAATCTTCAAAAATGGAGGTTTTCTTCAAAAATCTTCAAATCCTCACGAATTTGCACACAATTCAATCTCCCAAAGCTCTGATACCAATTGTAAAACAAATTTCTATTAGGTAATCATCAAATTATCCATTTATCTTGAAAATAATAGAGATTACATATGATTGATGCACTTTCTCTCTCTAGAATGCTCTCACTTCTCTCTCTAGAATATTACAATATGATCTCTCTCTAATGACTTCCTTGAGACTTGCTTCCAAACTAAGCTTTACAAAACCTATTTATATCTCCTAATTACAAAGCTTTAAACACTAAAGCTAGTTTAACTTTACATGACTTTGACTATTTTGACTAATACTTTGACTTTACAAAGTTTGACATTATACAGGACTTTACAATAAATCTTGAATAAATCTTGAATACATTTAAGTTGTCCTAATTAATTAGAAAGTTTTGTAAAGTAATAGATTTGGGCCTAATGGGCTTTGACATGTAAATGGGCTTGGGCTTACTTGTTGTAACAAGGGAAGGGGAGTATAAATAGGACTTGTAATGTAATTTTGTAAGTAACAATTCATAATTCACAATGTAGCCTTCAAACCAACTTGTGTTCTCTCTATATTAGATTTCCTTTTCAATAAACAATTAGTCCTTCTCTACCTAATCTTGTTACACATTACTTGATTTGTTGAAGATCATGGACTCACAATTGGTATCAGAGCCAAATCGATGAATCTTTTCTCGATACGATCATCGGATCTCGACAATTCAAGTATTTTTGCCCGATCTACATGTAAGTTTGCTCAAATCTCATATGCTCTTGAAGATTTGCTCGTTATTCGATTCCAGATCATCTCCAATTTTTAGAATCGAATTTCGACAAGTTTTGACGATTTTCGAAATTTTCGAGAGTTTTTCGGTGTTCTTCGCGAGATTTCTCAAGATCCAAAAGTTTTTATGTGGATGAATTGTTTTGAGCCTCACAAGATCTGTTTGCATGTGGATTTAGAGTGAAATAAAACGTTCAGATCTGAATTTCATCAACAATTCCTAGAATTCAATTTTTTCGGTTTGGATCTTAAAGATGTTCATCAATCGATCTACAATTCTTGGATGTTTTGATCGAGAATTCGTCCACAGGTCTGTTTGTTTATATGTTTAGAGCATAAAGCAACTTTCAGATTTGATTTTGGTAAAAAAATCAGTGAGAACGATGCTTTGTATGTCGATCGCCGGATTCTGGAAATTTTGGCCGGAAAATCGCGTTTGGATGGAGTTTTCGCCGGAATTTTGCTGCATGTTTTCCTCAGATCTGTGTGTATCGTTATAGCAAAGGTTAGAAGTAATATTCCAGCAAAAATTCTCATCTTTCAGAATTGTTGGATCTACATATCAAAAATCGTCAATCTCGCCAGAAAAACGTAGATCTCGCCGGAACATTGTGTATCCGTCGAAGTTTTGAAATCAATCCATCTCAGATCTGTTCATATTGATATTTCGATCAGTTTGCAAGTGTTTGGTGTAATTTCCAGCAAGAATTCGGAATTTTAGAGCTGTTGGATGTTGATAGATCGGAAAATCACATCTCACCGGAGTGTCGCAAAAAAAACGGGAATTGCCGGAAATCCAGGTTTTCGCCGAATTTTTGTTACTGATCTGCTCGTTTTTATCATTTCGATCTGTTTGGAGCAAAGTGACGTAAAATCCAGCCAGAAATCACATGTTTTAGGGTTGTTGGATGATCTCGCCGGAAAAAGTTGTTAGATCGACGGCGAAGTGTTTCACGATGCATGAGGTTGATTTTTTGTTGATCTTCATTATTTGATGGTCATTAAAGGCTAAGAAAGTGATACAAAGCAAGTTTGTTGGTGGAAAATGAAAATAAATTGCAAGGGAAATCAACAGCGTGAAAGTTGATTTTTGGAAGATGATGAATAGTGACTAACGGAGTCCGTTAGTGGCCAGTTAGTTTTCTAACATTTTTTGTCCAGATTCCGTTAAAGTCGTTAAAATTCGTGGTTTTGCTTATGGAACTCGTGTGGCATCATTCCTACATTACGTTTGTCACACTTCCATCTCCACGACATCGATTTACATACGATTCCTCGAAACCTCTACCGAGTAGCGCGTGCTTTTTACTGTTCCTCCTTCGAGCAAATTCGGACCAAGCTCTTAAGCCGAATTCCTACTCACCTAGTGGTCCAACGACGGATTCTTTGTTTTACACTAAGAATGCATTTGGCTTATCACTCAAAACTCACTGGTTATCATTCTTGTGGGCTTATCGGAACGAGCTCGAGTTTCTACATTTTGGAGATGTCTTTCGTGCACTTAGTTGGGGTTATGGAGTACATTGAATCTGATTTTTCAAGGTTGAAAATATGATGAATAAGAGAAATTTCAAGGGGGAACCGAGCCTACATTTGAAGACTGCACCGCTAAAGTTTGTCAAGAAAATCAAGGGGGAGAGGAGTCAAAGGCTTGAAGATGATTTACTTTCCAAAACTTTAGGGGGAGAATGTTAGGACATTTAAGTTGTCCTAATTAATTAGAAAGTTTTGTAAAGTAATAGATTTGGGCCTAATGGGCTTTGACATGTAAATGGGCTTGGGCTTACTTGTTGTAACAAGGGAAGGGGAGTATAAATAGGACTTGTAGTGTAATTTTGTAAGTAACAATTCATAATTCACAATGTAGCCTTCAAACCAACTTGTGTTCTCTCTAGATTAGATTTCCTTTTCAATAAACAATTAGTCCTTCTCTACCTAATCTTGTAACACATTACTTGATTTGTTGAAGATCATGGACTCATAATTGGTATCAGAGCCAAATCGATGAATCTTTTCTCGATACGATCACCGGATCTCGACAATTCAAGTATTTTTGCCCGATCTACATGTAAGTTTGCTCAAATCTCATATGCTCTTGAAGATTTGCTCGTTATTCGATTCCAGATCATCTCCAATTTTTAGAATCGAATTTCGACAAGTTTTGACGATTTTCGAAATTTTCGAGAGTTTTTTGGTGTTCTTCGCGAGATTTCTCAAGATCCAAAAGTTTTTATGTGGATGAATTGTTTTGAGCCTCACAAGATCTGTTTGCATGTGGATTTAGAGTGAAATAAAACGTTCAGATCTGAATTTCATCAACAATTCCTAGAATTCAATTTTTTCGGTTTGGATCTTAAAGATGTTCATCAATCGATCTACAATTCTTGGATGTTTTGATCGAGAATTCGTCCACAGATCTGTTTGTTTATATGTTTAGAGCATAAAGCAACTTTCAGATTTGATTTTGGTCAAAAAATCAGTGAGAACGATGCTTTGTATGTCGATCTCCGGATTCTGGAAATTTTGGCCGGAAAATCGCGTTTGGATGGAGTTTTCGCCGGAATTTTGCTGCATGTTTTCCTCAGATCTGTGTGTATCGTTATAGCAAAGGTTAGAAGTAATATTCCAGCAAAAATTCTCATCTTTCATAATTGTTGGATCTACATATAAAAAATCGTCAATCTCGCCGGAAAAACGTAGATCTCGCCGGAACATTGTGTATCCGTCGAAGTTTTGAAATCAATCCATCTCAGATCTGTTCATATTGATATTTCGATCAGTTTGCAAGTGTTTGGTGTAATTTCCAACAAGAATTCGGAATTTTAGAGCTGTTGGATGTTGATAGATCGGAAAATCACATCTCACCGGAGTGTCGCCAAAAAAACGGGAATTGCCGGAAATCCAGGTTTTCGCCGAATTTTTGTTACTGATCTGCTCGTTTTTATCATTTCGATCTGTTTGGAGCAAAGTGACGTAAAATCCAGCAAGAAATCACATGTTTTAGGGTTGTTGGATGATCTCGCCGGGAAAAGTTGTTAGATCGACGGCGAAGTGTTTCACGATGCATGAGGTTGATTTTTTGTTGATCTTCATTATTTGATGGTCATTGAAGGCTAAGAAAGTGATACAAAGCAAGTTTGTTGGTGGAAAATGAAAATAAATTGCAAGGGAAATCAACAGCGTGAAAGTTGATTTTTGGAAGATGATGAATAGTGACTAACGGAGTCCGTTAGTGGCCAGTTAGTTTTCTAACATTTTTGGTTCAGATTTCGTTAAAGTCGTTAAAATTCGTGGTTTTGCTTATGGAACTCGTGTGGCATCATTCCTACATTACGTTTGTCACACTTCCATCTCCACGACATCGATTTACATACGATTCCTCGAAACCTCTACCGAGTAGCGCGTGCTTTTTACCGTTCCTCCTTCGAGCAAATTCGGACCAAGCTCTTAAGCCGAATTCCTACTCACCTAGTGGTCCAACGACGGATTCTTTGTTTTACACTAAGAATGCATTTGGCTTATCACTCAAAACTCACTGGTTATCATTCTTGTGGGCTTATCGGAACGAGCTCGAGTTTCTACATTTTGGAGATGTCTTTCGTGCACTTAGTCGGGGTTATGGAGTACATTGAATCTGATATTTCAAGGTTGAAAATATGATGAATAAGAGAAACTTTCAAGGGGGAGCCGAGCCTACATTTGAAGAATGCACCGCTAAAGTTTGTCAAGAAAATCAAGGGGGAGAGGAGTCAAAGGCTTGAAGATGATTTACTTTCCAAAACTTTAGGGGGAGAATGTTAGGACATTTAAGTTGTCCTAATTAATTAGAAAGTTTTGTAAAGTAATAGATTTGGGCCTAATGGGCTTTGACATGTAAATGGGCTTGGGCTTACTTGTTGTAACAAGGGAAGGGGAGTATAAATAGGACTTGTAATGTAATTTTGTAAGTAACAATTCATAATTCACAATGTAGCCTTCAAACCAACTTGTGTTCTCTCTAGATTAGATTTCCTTTTCAATAAACAATTAGTGTTTCTCTACCTAATCTTGTTACACATTACTTGATTTGTTGAAGATCATGGACTCACAATTGGTATCAGAGCCAAATCGATGAATCTTTTCTCGATACGATTATCGGATCTCGACAATTCAAGTATTTTTGCCCGATCTACATGTAAGTTTGCTCAAATCGCATATGCTCTTGAAGATTTGCTCGTTATTCGATTCCGGATCATCTCCAATTTTTAGAATCGAATTTCGACAAGTTTTGACGATTTTCGAAATTTTCGAGAGTTTTTCGGTGTTCTTCGCGAGATTTCTCAAGATCCAAAAGTTTTTATGTGGATGAATTGTTTTGAGCCTCACAAGATCTGTTTGCATGTGGATTTAGAGTGAAATAAAACGTTCAGATCTGAATTTCATCAACAATTCCTAGAATTCAATTTTTTCGGTTTGGATCTTAAAGATGTTCATCAATCGATCTACAATTCTTGGATGTTTTGATCGAGAATTCGTCCACAGATCTGTTTGTTTATATGTTTAGAGCATAAAGCAACTTTCAGATTTGATTTTGGTCAAAAAATCAGTGAGAACGATGCTTTGTATGTCGATCGCCGGATTCTGGAAATTTTGGCCAGAAAATCGCGTTTGGATGGAGTTTTCGCCGGAATTTTGCTGCATGTTTTCCTCAGATCTGTGTGTATCGTTATAGCAAAGGTTAGAAGTAATATTCCAGCAAAAATTCTCATCTTTCAGAATTGTTGGATCTACATATCAAAAATCGTCAATCTCGCCGGAAAAACGTAGATCTCGTCGGAACATTGTGTATCCGTCGAAGTTTTGAAATCAATCCATCTCAGATCTGTTCATATTGATGTTTCGATCAGTTTGCAAGTGTTTGGTGTAATTTCCAACACGAATTCGGAATTTTAGAGCTGTTGGATGTTGATAGATCGGAAAATCACATCTCACCGGAGTGTCGCAAAAAAAACGGGAATTGCCGGAAATCCAGGTTTTCGCCGAATTTTTGTTACTGATCTGCTCGTTTTTATCATTTCGATCTGTTTGGAGCAAAGTGACGTAAAATCCAGCAAGAAATCACATGTTTTAGGGTTGTTGGATGATCTCGCCGGGAAAAGTTGTTAGATCGACGGCGAAGTGTTTCACGATGCATGAGGTTGATTTTTTGTTGATCTTCATTATTTGATGGTCATTGAAGGCTAAGAAAGTGATACAAAGCAAGTTTGTTGGTGGAAAATGAAAATAAATTGCAAGGGAAATCAACAGCGTGAAAGTTGATTTTTGGAAGATGATGAATAGTGACTAACGGAGTCCGTTAGTGGCCAGTTAGTTTTCTAACATTTTTGGTCCAGATTCCGTTAAAGTCGTTAAAATTAGTGGTTTTGCTTATGGAACTCGTGTGGCATCATTCCTACATTACGTTTGTCACACTTCCATCTCCACGACATCGATTTACATACGATTCCTCGAAACCTCTACCGAGTAGCGTGTGCTTTTTACCGTTCCTCCTTCGAGCAAATTCGGACCAAGCTCTTAAGCCGAATTCCTACTCACCTAGTGGTCCAACGACGGATTCTTTGTTTTACACTAAGAATGCATTTGGCTTATCACTCAAAACTCACTGGTTATCATTCTTGTGGGCTTATCGGAACGAGCTCGAGTTTCTACATTTTGGAGATGTCTTTCGTGCACTTGGTCGGGGTTATGGAGTACATTGAATCTGATATTTCAAGGTTGAAAATATGATGAATAAGAGAAACTTTCAAGGGGGAGCCGAGCCTACATTTGAAGAATGCACCGCTAAAGTTTGTCAAGAAAATCAAGGGGGAGAGGAGTCAAAGGCTTGAAGATGATTTACTTTCCAAAACTTTAGGGGGAGAATGTTAGGACATTTAAGTTGTCCTAATTAATTAGAAAGTTTTGTAAAGTAATAGATTTGGGCCTAATGGGCTTTGACATGTAAATGGGTTTGGGCTTACTTGTTGTAACAAGGGAAGGGGAGTATAAATAGGACTTGTAATGTAATTTTGTAAGTAACAATTCATAATTCACAATGTAGCCTTCAAACCAACTTGTGTTCTCTCTAGATTATATTTCCTTTTCAATAAACAATTAGTCTTTCTCTACCTAATCTTGTTACACATTACTTGATTTGTTGAAGATCATAGACTCACAATTGGTATCAGAGCCAAATCGATGAATCTTTTCTCGATACGATTATCGGATCTCGACAATTCAAGTATTTTTGCCCGATCTACATGTAAGTTTGCTCAAATCGCATATGCTCTTGAAGATTTGCTCGTTATTCGATTCCGGATCATCTCCAATTTTTAGAATCGAATTTCGACAAGTTTTGACGATTTTCGAAATTTTCGAGAGTTTTTCGGTGTTCTTCGCGAGATTTCTCAAGATCCAAAAGTTTTTATGTGGATGAATTGTTTTGAGCCTCACAAGATCTGTTTGCATGTGGATTTAGAGTGAAATAAAACGTTCAGATCTGAATTTCATCAACAATTCCTAGAATTCAATTTTTTCGGTTTGGATCTTAAAGATGTTCATCAATCGATCTACAATTCTTGGATGTTTTGATCGAGAATTCGTCCACAGATCTGTTTGTTTATATGTTTAGAGCATAAAGCAACTTTCAGATTTGATTTTGGTCAAAAAATCAGTGAGAACGATGCTTTGTATGTCGATCGCCGGATTCTGGAAATTTTGGCCGGAAAATCGCGTTTGGATGGAGTTTTCGCCGGAATTTTGCTGCATGTTTTCCTCAGATCTGTGTGTATCGTTATAGCAAAGGTTAGAAGTAATATTCCAGAAAAAATTCTCATCTTTCAGAATTGTTGGATCTACATATCAAAAATCGTCAATCTCGCCGGAAAAACGTAGATCTCGCCGGAACATTGTGTATCCGTCGAAGTTTTGAAATCAATCCATCGCAGATCTGTTCATATTGATGTTTCGATCAGTTTGCAAGTGTTTGGTGTAATTTCCAACACGAATTCGGAATTTTAGAGCTGTTGGATGTTGATAGATCGGAAAATCACATCTCACCGGAGTGTCGCCAAAAAAACGGGAATTGCCGGAAATCCAGGTTTTCGCCGAATTTTTGTTACTGATCTGCTCGTTTTTATCATTTCGATCTGTTTGGAGCAAAGTGACGTAAAATCCAGCAAGAAATCACATGTTTTAGGGTTGTTGGATGATCTCGCCGGGAAAAGTTGTTAGATCGACGGCGAAGTGTTTCACGATGCATGAGGTTGATTTTTTGTTGACCTTCATTATTTGATGGTCATTGAAGGCTAAGAAAGTGATACAAAGCAAGTTTGTTGGTGGAAAATGAAAATAAATTGCAAGGGAAATCAACAGCGTGAAAGTTGATTTTTGGAAGATGATGAATAGTAACTAACGGAGTCCGTTAGTGGCCAGTTAGTTTTCTAACATTTTTGGTCCAGATTCCGTTAAAGTCGTTAAAATTCGTGGTTTTGCTTATGGAACTCGTGTGGCATCATTCCTACATTACGTTTGTCACACTTCCATCTCCACGACATCGATTTACATACGATTCCTCGAAACCTCTACCGAGTAGCGCGTGCTTTTTACCGTTCCTCCTTCGAGCAAATTCGGACCAAGCTCTTAAGCCGAATTCCTACTCACCTAGTGGTCCAACGACGGATTCTTTGTTTTACACTAAGAATGCATTTGGCTTATCACTCAAAACTCACTGGTTATCAATCTTGTGGGCTTATCGGAACGAGCTCGAGTTTCTACATTTTGGAGATGTCTTTTGTGCATTTAGTCGGGGTTATGGAGTACATTGAATCTGATATTTCAAGGTTGAAAATATGATGAATAAGAGAAACTTTCAAGGGGGAGCCGAGCCTACATTTGAAGAATGCACCGCTAAAGTTTGTCAAGAAAATCAAGGGGGAGAGGAGTCAAAGGCTTGAAGATGATTTACTTTCCAAAACTTTAGGGGGAGAATGTTAGGACATTTAAGTTGTCCTAATTAATTAGAAAGTTTTGTAAAGTAATAGATTTGGGCCTAATGGGCTTTGACATGTAAATGGGATTGGGCTTACTTGTTGTAACAAGGGAAGGGAGTATAAATAGGACTTGTAATGTAATTTTGTAAGTAACAATTCATAATTCACAATGTAGCCTTCAAACCAACTTGTGTTCTCTCTAGATTAGATTTCCTTTTCAATAAACAATTAGTCTTTCTCTACCTAATCTTGTTACACATTACTTGATTTGTTGAAGATCATGGACTCACAATTGGTATCAGAGCCAAATCGATGAATCTTTTCTCGATACGATTATCGGATCTCGACAATTCAAGTATTTTTGCCCGATCTACATGTAAGTTTGCTCAAATCGCATATGCTCTTGAAGATTTGCTCGTTATTCGATTCCGGATCATCTCCAATTTTTAGAATCGAATTTCGACAAGTTTTGACGATTTTCGAAATTTTCGAGAGTTTTTTGGTGTTCTTCGCGAGATTTCTCAAGATCCAAAAGTTTTTATGTGGATGAATTGTTTTGAGCCTCACAAGATCTGTTTGCATGTGGATTTAGAGTGAAATAAAACGTTCAGATCTGAATTTCATCAACAATTCCTAGAATTCAATTTTTTCGGTTTGGATCTTAAAGATGTTCATCAATCGATCTACAATTCTTGGATGTTTTGATCGAGAATTCGTCCACAGATCTGTTTGTTTATGTGTTTAGAGCATAAAGCAACTTTCAGATTTGATTTTGGTCGAAAAATCAGTGAGAACGATGCTTTGTATGTCGATCGCCGGATTCTGGAAATTTTGGCCGGAAAATCGCGTTTGGATGGAGTTTTCGCCGGAATTTTGCTGCATGTTTTCCTCAGATCTGTGTGTATCGTTATAGCAAAGGTTAGAAGTAATATTCCAGCAAAAATTCTCATCTTTCAGAATTGTTGGATCTACATATCAAAAATCGTCAATCTCGCCGGAAAAACGTAGATCTCGCCGGAACATTGTGTATCCGTCGAAGTTTTGAAATCAATCCATCTCAGATCTGTTCATATTGATGTTTCGATCAGTTTGCAAGTGTTTGGTGTAATTTCCAACACGAATTCGGAATTTTAGAGCTGTTGGATGTTGATAGATCGGAAAATCACATCTCACCGGAGTGTCGCCAAAAAAACGGGAATTGCCGGAAATCCAGGTTTTCGCCGAATTTTTGTTACTGATCTGCTCGTTTTTATCATTTCGATCTGTTTGGAGCAAAGTGACGTAAAATCCAGCAAGAAATCACATGTTTTAGGGTTGTTGGATGATCTCGCCGGGAAAAGTTGTTAGATCGACGGCGAAGTGTTTCACGATGCATGAGGTTGATTTTTTGTTGACCTTCATTATTTGATGGTCATTGAAGGCTAAGAAAGTGATACAAAGCAAGTTTGTTGGTGGAAAATGAAAATAAATTGCAAGGGAAATCAACAGCGTGAAAGTTGATTTTTGGAAGATGATGAATAGTGACTAACGGAGTCCGTTAGTGGCCAGTTAGTTTTCTAACATTTTTGGTCCAGATTCCGTTAAAGTCGTTAAAATTCGTGGTTTTGCTTATGGAACTCGTGTGGCATCATTCCTACATTACGTTTGTCACACTTCCATCTCCACGACATCGATTTACATACGATTCCTCGAAACCTCTACCGAGTAGCGCGTGCTTTTTACCGTTCCTCCTTCGAGCAAATTCGGACCAAGCTCTTAAGCCGAATTCCTACTCACCTAGTGGTCCAACGACGGATTCTTTGTTTTACACTAAGAATGCATTTGGCTTATCACTCAAAACTCACTGGTTATCAATCTTGTGGGCTTATCGGAACGAGCTCGAGTTTCTACATTTTGGAGATGTCTTTCGTGCACTTAGTCGGGGTTATGGAGTACATTGAATCTGATATTTCAAGGTTGAAAATATGATGAATAAGAGAAACTTTCAAGGGGGAGCCGAGCCTACATTTGAAGAATGCACCGCTAAAGTTTGTCAAGAAAATCAAGGGGGAGAGGAGTCAAAGGCTTGAAGATGATTTACTTTCCAAAACTTTAGGGGGAGAATGTTAGGACATTTAAGTTGTCCTAATTAATTAGAAAGTTTTGTAAAGTAATAGATTTGGGCCTAATGGGCTTTGACATGTAAATGGGATTGGGCTTACTTGTTGTAACAAGGGAAGGGAGTATAAATAGGACTTGTAATGTAATTTTGTAAGTAACAATTCATAATTCACAATGTAGCCTTCAAACCAACTTGTGTTCTCTCTAGATTATATTTCCTTTTCAATAAACAATTAGTCTTTCTCTACCTAATCTTGTTACACATTACTTGATTTGTTGAAGATCATGGACTCACAATTGGTATCAGAGCCAAATCGATGAATCTTTTCTCGATACGATTATCGGATCTCGACAATTCAAGTATTTTTGCCCGATCTACATGTAAGTTTGCTCAAATCGCATATGCTCTTGAAGATTTGCTCGTTATTCGATTCCAGATCATCTCCAATTTTTAGAATCGAATTTCGACAAGTTTTGACGATTTTCGAAATTTTCGAGAGTTTTTCGGTGTTCTTCGCGAGATTTCTCAAGATCCAAAAGTTTTTATGTGGATGAATTGTTTTGAGCCTCACAAGATCTGTTTGCATGTGGATTTAGAGTGAAATAAAACGTTCAGATCTGAATTTCATCAACAATTCCTAGAATTCAATTTTTTCGGTTTGGATCTTAAAGATGTTCATCAATCGATCTACAATTCTTGGATGTTTTGATCGAGAATTCGTCCACAGATCTGTTTGTTTATATGTTTAGAGCATAAAGCAACTTTCAGGTTTGATTTTGGTCAAAAAATCAGTGAGAACGATGCTTTGTATGTCGATCGCCGGATTCTGGAAATTTTGGCCGGAAAATCGCGTTTGGATGGAGTTTTCGCCGGAATTTTGCTGCATGTTTTCCTCAGATCTGTGTGTATCGTTATAGCAAAGGTTAGAAGTAATATTCCAGCAAAAATTCTCATCTTTCAGAATTGTTGGATCTACATATCAAAAATCGTCAATCTCGCCGGAAAAACGTAGATCTCGCCGGAACATTGTGTATCCGTCGAAGTTTTGAAATCAATCCATCTCAGATCTGTTCATATTGATGTTTCGATCAGTTTGCAAGTGTTTGGTGTAATTTCCAACACGAATTCGGAATTTTAGAGCTGTTGGATGTTGATAGATCGGAAAATCACATCTCACCGGAGTGTCGCCAAAAAAACGGGAATTGCCGGAAATCCAGGTTTTCGCCGAATTTTTGTTACTGATCTGCTCGTTTTTATCATTTCGATCTGTTTGGAGCAAAGTGACGTAAAATCCAGCAAGAAATCACATGTTTTAGGGTTGTTGGATGATCTCGCCGGGAAAAGTTGTTAGATCGACGGCGAAGTGTTTCACGATGCATGAGGTTGATTTTTTGTTGATCTTCATTATTTGATGGTCATTGAAGGCTAAGAAAGTGATACAAAGCAAGTTTGTTAGTGGAAAATGAAAATAAATTGCAAGGGAAATCAACAGCGTGAAAGTTGATTTTTGGAAGATGATGAATAGTGACTAACGGAGTCCGTTAGTGGCCAGTTAGTTTTCTAACATTTTTGGTCCAGATTCCGTTAAAGTCGTTAAAATTCGTGGTTTTGCTTATGGAACTCGTGTGGCATCATTCCTACATTACGTTTGTCACACTTCCATCTCCACGACATCGATTTACATACGATTCCTCGAAACCTCTACCGAGTAGCGCGTGCTTTTTACCGTTCCTCCTTCGAGCAAATTCGGACCAAGCTCTTAAGCCGAATTCCTACTCACCTAGTGGTCCAACGACGGATTCTTTGTTTTACACTAAGAATGCATTTGGCTTATCACTCAAAACTCACTGGTTATCATTCTTGTGGGCTTATCGGAACGAGCTCGAGTTTCTACATTTTGGAGATGTCTTTCGTGCACTTAGTCGGGGTTATGGAGTACATTGAATCTGATATTTCAAGGTTGAAAATATGATGAATAAGAGAAACTTTCAAGGGGGATCCGAGCCTACATTTGAAGAATGCACCGCTAAAGTTTGTCAAGAAAATCAAGGGGGAGAGGAGTCAAAGGCTTGAAGATGATTTACTTTCCAAAACTTTAGGGGGAGAATGTTAGGACATTTAAGTTGTCCTAATTAATTAGAAAGTTTTGTAAAGTAATAGATTTGGGCCTAATGGGCTTTGACATGTAAATGGGCTTGGGCTTACTTGTTGTAACAAGGGAAGGGGAGTATAAATAAGACTTGTAATGTAATTTTGTAAGTAACAATTCATAATTCACAATGTAGCCTTCAAACCAACTTGTGTTCTCTCTAGATTAGATTTCCTTTTCAATAAACAATTAGTCCTTCTCTACCTAATCTTGTTACACATTACTTGATTTGTTGAAGATCATGGACTCACAATTGGTATCAGAGCCAAATCGATGAATCTTTTCTCGATACGATTATCGGATCTCGACAATTCAAGTATTTTTGCCCGATCTACATGTAAGTTTGCTAAAATCTCATATGCTCTTGAAGATTTGCTCGTTATTCGATTCCGGATCATCTCCAATTGTTAGAATCGAATTTCGACAAGTTTTGACGATTTTCGAAATTTTCGAGAGTTTTTCGGTGTTCTTCGCGAGATTTCTCAAGATCCAAAAGTTTTTATGTGGATGAATTGTTTTGAGCCTCACAAGATCTGTTTGCATGTGGATTTAGAGTGAAATAAAACGTTCAGATCTGAATTTCATCAACAATTCCTAGAATTCAATTTTTTCGGTTTGGATCTTAAAGATGTTCATCAATCGATCTACAATTCTTGGATGTTTTGATCGAGAATTCGTCCACAGATCTGTTTGTTTATATGTTTAGAGCATAAAGCAACTTTCAGATTTGATTTTGGTCGAAAAATCAGTGAGAACGATGCTTTGTATGTCGATCGCCGGATTCTGGAAATTTTGGCCGGAAAATCGCGTTTGGATGGAGTTTTCGCCGGAATTTTGCTGCATGTTTTCCTCAGATCTGTGTGTATCGTTATAGCAAAGGTTAGAAGTAATATTGCAGCAAAAATTCTCATCTTTCAGAATTGTTGGATCTACATATCAAAAATCGTCAATCTCGCAGGAAAAACGTAGATCTCGCCGAAACATTGTGTATCTGTCGAAGTTTTGAAATCATTCCATCTCAGATCTGTTCATATTGATATTTCGATCAGTTTGCAAGTGTTTGGTGTAATTTCCAGCAAGAATTCGGAATTTTAGAGCTGTTGGATGTTGATAGATCGGAAAATCACATCTCACCGGAGTGTCGCCAAAAAAACGGGAATTGCCGGAAATCCAGGTTTTCCCCGAATTTTTGTTACTGATCTGCTCGTTTTTATCATTTCGATCTGTTTGGAGCAAAGTGACGTAAAATCCAGCAAGAAATCACATGTTTTAGGGTTGTTGGATGATCTCGCCGGAAAAAGTTGTTAGATCGACGGCGAAGTGTTTCACGATGCATGAAGTTGATTTTTTGTTGATCTTCATTATTTGATGGTCATTGAAGGCTAAGAAAGTGATACAAAGCAAGTTTGTTGGTGGAAAATGAAAATAAATTGCAAGGGAAATCAACAGCGTGAAAGTTGATTTTTGGAAGATGATGAATAGTGACTAACGGAGTCCGTTAGTGGACAGTTAGTTTTCTAACATTTTTGGTCCAGATTCCGTTAAAGTCGTTAAAATTCGTGGTTTTGCTTATGGAACTCGTGTGGCATCATTCCTACATTACGTTTGTCACACTTCCATCTCCACGACATCGATTTACATACGATTCCTCGAAACCTCTATCGAGTAACACGTGCTTTTTACCGTTCCTCCTTCGAGCAAATTCGGACCAAGCTCTTAAGCCGAATTCCTACTCACCTAGTGGTCCAACGACGAATTCTTTGTTTTACACTAAGAATGCATTTGGCTTATCACTCAAAACTCACTGGTTATCATTCTTGTGGGCTTATCGGAACGAGCTCGAGTTTCTACATTTTGGAGATGTCTTTCGTGCACTTAGTCGGGGTTATGGAGTACATTGAATCTGATATTTCAAGGTTGAAAATATGATGAATAAGAGAAACTTTCAAGGGGGGGCGAGCCTACATTTGAAGAATGCACCGCTAAAGTTTGTCAAGAAAATCAAGGGGGAGAGGAGTCAAAGGCTTGAAGATGATTTACTTTCCAAAACTTTAGGGGGAAAATGTTAGGACCTTTAAGTTGTCCTAATTTATTAGAAAGTTTTGTAAAGTAATAGATTTGGGCCTAATGGGCTTTGACATGTAAATGGGCTTGGGCTTACTTGTTGTAACAAGGGAAGGGGAGTATAAATAGGACTTGTAATGTAATTTTGTAAGTAACAATTCATAATTCACAATGTAGCCTTCAAACCAGCTTGTGTTCTCTCTAGATTAGATTTCCTTTTCAATAAACAATTAGTCCTTCTCTACCTAATCTTGTTACACATTACTTGATTTGTTGAAGATCATGGACTCACAGAGCACCTACTCTATACGAGTTTATTCTTTTTGGCTTTGATAGAAAATACCCCGAATATAAAATCAGACGGACTGGACCTCTCGAGGAAAAGGAAGAGGAAACTGAGGAATACAAACGCAAGCATACCACTAAGATGCAATTACCCTTTGCGTATGAAGTTCTTAACTATTCTTATACGAAAAATAAATCCAAGTACCTATCAAATGATTACTTTGACGGCTACAAAGTTGCACTGCCCAAGGATTCCTCCAAAAAGGATGAGGTCCCTGTAACGGAAACCAAAACAGAGACGAATGAGTTTAAACGCTATGTTCCACCTCTTGTTTTGGAAATGAAAATAGTCGAATTAGAGAAATCATTTGAACAAAAAATGATCAAGTTTCAAAAAGAAAAACAAGAGCTTTTAACTGAACTTGAGAAACTCAAATCCACCAAAACCGAATCTGTATCGGGTGAGGAAAAGGAACTCCGTCGGGAAGAAATCAATTGGCTCACATCCCAACTATCTGCATTGGCAACAGAAATGATGAAAGAGAAAGTGAGTAAAGGTCAACTCCAAGAGAAGTTTGACCAACTCCAAAAAGAAAAGGTGAATCTACCCGAACCTTCCTCGGACTCCTCAAATACATCTTCGTGTAAAGCTTTTATTGGAAAAACTACCTCAAGAAAAGGAAAAGAGTCTCAAGAAAATTGTGTTCCAAAGAATCTTAACTCTGAATTTGAAAAAGCTTCCACAACAGATTCTTTCGAAACACAAAATCAAAGTGTTCCTCACCTCCCTCAACCACTTCTGTTCCATCTATGGCTGAAATTAATTTTTCAGCTTTTATGAATTCTGATGTAAGTTCAGATGAGGAGATTCCTAAGTTTGAATTCGACAAACCGCTTCCAAATCACACCGCCTTTCTTTCAAAAGCAGTAAATCGACCGGTCAAATTTCAAAAAGGGGAATGTTCTACAAAAATCAAAAATCGGTCTGTGAACGAAGTTTCCAAAACCGATTCAAATTCTCAAAAGCATTCACAGACGCGGCAACAGACCGGTCGACCAAATGATAAACATCCTTGCTACTCAAACTCTACTGACCATGCCTTAAATGATTTTTCAGATAAAAATGGTCGATCCAAACAAGACAAACAAATGTGGGTAGCCAAAGGATCTATCAACAGCAAGTCGGAGTCAAAGTCATTTAATTCCGTTTTCAATTCTAGGACAGGCAATAATAATTATGATGTAATTGAGTCAAGTGATTTTGTTGAACAATGTGTTGATTTTCCTTTAAAAGTTTATTCAATTCAGCAGTTACTTCAGTTATCTCATGATTGTTTGTGTTGTTCTCATGGTGGATTAAATGATTTTGTTGATAAACAATATACCTCTGATTGGTTTGGTTCTTATCATGTCTTTAATTCTCGACCTAAGCGTAAATCACGCAAACCCAAAGGGAAGCCCAATTCAAAATGGGTTCCTAAAACAGGTGCTACACCTAACCCCCAGGACCTATTTTTAAATGGGTACCTAAGGCTGTTTAATCTCCTTTTTATAGAACGGTCATGTGTGGTATTTAGATTCGGGATGCTCCAAGCACATCCTGGGAGATAGCCTGGTTAGTTGGGCTTCAAAGAAGCAGTTGTGTGTGTCTACATCAACAGCTGAGGCGGAATACGTTGCCGCTGCAAGCTGCTTCTCTCAAGTGATATGGATGCGCACTCAGCTCAAGGACTACGGTTTCACGTACTCCAACATCCCGATCTACTGCGACTCGAAGAGCGCCATTGCAATATCAAGCAACCCAGTCCAGCATACGAAAACCAAACACATCGACGTTCGGTATCACTTCATCAAAGACCACGTCGAACGAGGTACGATTGAACTCTACCTTGTTAATACTGAGCATCATATACAAGACCTATTTACCAAAGCCTCAGACGAAAAATGGTTTAATTACTTAGTGTCCAAGCTAGGTATGCTAAATCTGAAGGTTTAATTCCATCCGAGTAAAATACAGTTTTTGTTCAATAACAAGGAACTGCCTCATCACCAGTTGTTGGTAACACAACAGTTGGTGGCGTTAGCACTTTCTTGCTTTTGAACTTTATCTTTTTCGGACTTAGATGTTAGTAACCTCTGTATTAATAAGTTAGATTTCTTTCGTTCGTTTGTTTGCGTTATTCTTTGTCTGATTTTTCATTTAATTTCGTTTTTTCTCGATACCCGTACGTTTGATAGTTTGCTCATGTGTTCACGGGGAGAAAAAGCAAGTAAGTTCTTGATACATGCATCACTTGAGGGGGAGCGCACTCGTTTGTTTTCCATTTTTCTCTCTATTTGAGCTTTTCACTTAATTGGTTTTTTCCGTTGTGTCAATTTTATTATTTTCTCATGCATAAGTTGAGGGGGAGCACTAGGCACTTATTGTTCAAGTTTCACAATTTTTGAAAAAGTGTCAAAAGTCCAGGGGATATTTGTCAAAAATTAATTTTTTGGGTCAAAATTGTAAGTTTTCCAGAATTTATGGGGTTTTTCGGTACTTTGGGTTTTCCGGAATCGGATTGCCGACTCCGGACTTTATGTTTTCAGGATCCGGTATCTTTTCCGGATATCTTAAGTTTTCCGGAACATCTCCTATAAAACCCAACTTAAACCCTATTTTCATTTTTTCCCGGACTTACACACTCAAAACCCTCATTTCTCTCTCTCTCGATCGCATGCACTCCCACTCACGTTTTTCGTTGATTTCTCTCAAAAAACAAGTAAGATTTCTTCCCCTTGTTACTTTAATCGTTATTTATTACACACGTTACGCTTTGATTTCATCGTTTTGGTCGGATTTCAAAGAAACCGAACGAACCCCGACGGTTCGATATTCTTGTTAGTTTTTCATAAATTTTGGGTGAAATCGATGCTTCTGTATGCTATTTCTGGTCTCGTCGAACTCCTTTGTGCATTTAGATTCGTTAAAAATCTCTATTAGGATCGATTTCAAAGTGATTTTGTTCGACCGTAAAGTTTTCCGGAAGTTAAGTATTCAGGTACTCGAGTTCTGAATTCCTTGAACTTTTCCGGAACTCAAGTTTTCCGGATCCGTTCTTTAATGTTTTCCGGACTCGCTTGTTTTCCGAATTACTCTTGTTTTCCGATACGTTTTCGGATTCCGGCATATTCCGACATTTGATTGTTTTCCGGTAAAGGATGTTTTCCGATATATATTGTTTTAGGGATACCATGTTCCGGAATCCATAGTTTCCGGACTATGGGTTCCGGACAATATGTTTTCCGGGAAAACTCATCCAATCTGGAAATGTCTTCTGTTTGGCCCCTGTTCTTCCAATTTCAACTCCGATGGCCAAACGACTCAGGTACGTAACCCCATGTTCCATCCAAATACCGTACTAACAATCTGTAAACGTAGGTAACATGGCAAATCAAGGATCTCCGATCAATGAGGCGGCGGACGAAGCTCTTGTCCCCGTCGACGCAAGAGTGGCTATCCAAGGTAACAACTACCACCTGGAGGTCACCGATTTCCGAACTCGGCATCCGATCATCCTCAAGCTTCTGGAAAACCATCCCGTTTTCCACGCACTAACTGCCGTTGTTGAGGTCCCGCTCATATACGTCCAACTAGTGTGGCACACCGTCCACCATGTCACCAACAATCAAGTTACCATCTTGGAAGCGCGACTCGACAATAGTCGCTTCGTTCTCACACTCGAGTCATTCCGACAAATGCTCCGCGTCCCAAAGGCAACTGCAAATGGACACGCTGCCTATGCTCCAACGGTTTCCGACGACCAACTAGTGGCAGACTTTCGCTCTTTGGGGTACGGCAAAGATCTGACTCGTCTATCGTCGTTCACAAGGACCCATCTGACGCCCCTCTAGGCATCTCTTTTCAACATCCTCAGCCGATGCCTGTCCTCCAAATGGCGCGGGGTAGATGCGTGCACCACCAACTTTCTTTGCCTCTTCCATGCAATTGCCTATCCCCGACACGTTGATTTCGCTGCCATCTTATGGAATGAACTTCTCGCCAACGTGGCTAATAGGGAACTAAACTGACAACGCTCTTTCATACCGTACATGCGCTTCCTATCACTTGCCATCAGGCAACACATGGAAGTTGATCCAAACATCCGCCAACGATCCTCTCACCCGATCTGCCCTCCATTTTGCATACAACATCTCCAAAACAAACCGTATTTTCCAAACGTCGTTCCACGCCTCATTCCTGAAGCCTTGATTGCATATGCATGTCCCGGGGCATCGAGCGTGGCTGAATATAGGAGAGTGCATAAATTAGAGATCCCTATGGTCCGTCCAGATATGGAAGGACCTCCCCAGCGGACTAGACCCGAGCGACGTTAGGGTCCTAGGACGAGAGGAGGTTGGGTCCAGTGAGCTGGGGCTCCTGGACGGGGTACGATGAGTGTACAATCTGGGAGGGGAACTGGCATTGGGGGTGCTTCGAATGCGCATGCAAGATCAAGCCGTCAACCCGATCCCATCATCACCTCCACACCTAAAATCACCACTCGTCCTTCCACATCAACCCGTCAACGACCTCCCGTGGTCGAAGCTGAGTACACATCCGACGAAAGCTTAGTGGACGCCACAATAACATTTAATGAAGGCCTCGTTCGTGATCCCTTACCTGGAGGCTCTCCAAGCTCACGCGAATCTGCATCAGCCTCCGGTTCCGACGA
Organism: Saussurea involucrata; assembly: GCA_033807775.1. Lineage (NCBI taxonomy): Eukaryota > Viridiplantae > Streptophyta > Magnoliopsida > Asterales > Asteraceae > Saussurea > Saussurea involucrata. The sequence continues at coordinate 67,367,982 of CM066325.1, forward strand.
AGAGTCATCCGAATCTGAGTCGACCACAGACCGAGCTATCCGAAGACAACGCATCCCACCTTGTATTGGTCCGAACGATATGACTGTCGATTCCGAATATACCAGCCAAATCAGGAGATATAAGGAGAACGGAGGGAGTTCAAGTAGAAAATGAAGAAAATGTGAGTGTGAGAGAACGTAGAAGTAAGCGAAAAAATGACGAGCGTGAGAGCAACCAGCCTAATATTAGCCGGGTAGCCACTTCTACTATCCAGTCTCATCCGTTGGGACTGGGTATTGAAGAAGTCGTTGTGCACCCAGCGACGCAACTACACGCCCTCCTTAGCCACTCAGGTGTCTCTCAACAGACAGTTGTTTCAATTGAGCACGGGGATTTAGCACATACACTATCAGGCCTTCACTCGGAAGGTGCTGATATTGAAACAAGAGACCAGCAGCTCCCAGTCTCGACTTCTTTGAGTGCACCTTTGAGTCTAGAACCCTTTGATAATATAACATCTTCTTTGGCTAGGAGACAGATCATTTCTACTGCTACCATCGGTGATCTAAGTGACCTGATCGGAACGTTTGTAGTAAGTCTGCCTTTGAGAGGATTACAAGGATCGGACGGAAATCCTACCACGGCAATCCAAATGCCATCCGTGTACGTGGGTGGTACTATCTCTACGATAGTTACCTCAACGGGCAATCTAAGTGATCCCGGTGTTAGTTTACCCTTTTTCATAACCAGGGAACAATACAAGCAGGATCTCAAGGCGATGGAGGACCGAATGCAAGATCAGTTCGACGAGGTGAAGCGGTTGTTAAAAGGTAAAAGCAAAGTCGTCGAAACTGAACCTGACCCTCGCCCAACTCCTCAAAGAACCCCACCAGCTGTCGCCCAACTCCCGTGCAACCAACTGTCGACCTCCCAGTCGATGAGTTAAAAACCCTACTTTTAGCCAAACTGTTATCCCTAAATCCCGACACCCCACAAGATCAGGACCTCTTAAGCTTATTACGCCTACAACAAGCCACTCAACATAATCCAAATCAAACACCAGCCACAAATCACCCAACCTCCTCCAAGTTCCACACCTTCCAAGACAAAATGGAACAAAGCCTCGCCTCAGTCCGTACTTCTCTAGATGCTTTATCCGACCGCATCACTGTTCTAGAGACCACCTGTAAGGCTCAAGCTCGCGGTGAAAAGCGGCGACATGATCACGAGGAAGACCTCGGTGACCATGAGGAAGAGAATGCCAAAAAGCGCAAGCTTGATGCCCTTTCAGTCCAAGACAGATCAGAAACTCAAACTGTGGCAGAAAAAGAAGAAGCTACAGGTACAGAAGTTCAACCTGCTGATGATACATTGGAGAGAGTCTCTTGGATGTTTGAATCAGGGGTATATGGACAAGAGAGCAACATGCAGATTGTTCTATACATTGATCCAGAAGTTGAACCAACGGTTGAAAAGTCCGAGGTCAACGAGGAGGAAATCTGGATGATTATGGCAATGGAAGCAGAAACCGTGAACATTCCTTCGGATGACGACGACCTGAACTACGACAACTTTTTCCTGGTCCAAGGACAGCCAGTTCAGTTAATCTTCGTGTCAGATACAAAAGTTGATTATCCCGAACCCGAAGATGATAAAGATGTCGTTGCCAGAGCTGAGTGGTACAAGGAGCAGCGAGATACGTTTCTTGATGAAGTGTTGGGTGGTGAAACTCCAGAAGATATCCACATCATCCCAATAACTTCCCCAGTTTCACAAGAACCTCAAACATCTACAGTTCCGACTCTGTCGATCTTCACTCAGGCACAACCATCCGCTCCACAATCGGCTCAGTCCGATCCTAATCAAGCCAATCCGTCTAATCCTGATCAAGCTGGTCCTTCCAACGTTAATCAACCAGAAATCAACGAATTGGAAAGAAAGCATTGAATAGTTCGACTTCGACAAGCCTTTCTAGAAGAAACCGAAAGATGGTTGTTTGCACATCGTATTCGCAGACTAGACCCGTTTGCGGTACTGGGTGTTGGTCAGGAATCAGAAGAGTTCAAGACAGAGTACATGTTTTTCATCAGAGGTAAAGCACAAAAGAAAAGAGAAGGTCCATTCGAAGAGTAAGATTGGTCAAGTCAGACAAGTGGTGGCTAGAAAGTTCTACAGGATGTGGTATTCTGAATTCACGGTATGGAGAAGGAATTTGCAGATGTACACGTTTACCAAAGCCGACTTTCAACACTTGAGGATTGACGACTTCGAGTTTATGTATCATCATTTCCGAAGTCTGGAGATTCAAAAGTTCAACATCCAGATTGCCGTCCGAGCTATCAGACGTTTTATGTATCGCCAATATCTCTATTACAACGTCTTCGACTTCTAGCTCGCCCTTGAAAGCCATCAACCGATCGTCAACGTCAAAAGACCGAACAACCAACTCTCGAACATCGAAGACTATCCTCTTTACACCATCCTCATTGAACCCGAATTTGGAGTGATCTACCGAAATCAGCAGGGAGAAAGACGATTTTTTAGATTCTCCGAAATTGCCAAGTACTCCGATGGAACACTGAAAGCGATTTGTCTTCAAATGGAATAGATTCCTAAGCGTAACAAAAGCGAAGTTGTTGGATTACAAATACCAACCACCCGAAGACATCTTATGATTCCAGCCCTTGAAGAACTAGAGGGTCGACTTGAATTCAGAAGAGCTATGAGAAGAATCGAGCTCTATCTGGGACAGAGACCAAGAAACCGAAGATTCATGCCGTAAAGATTAAAGCTGCCGATTCCAAACATTGAGCCAAAGGGGGAGATTGTTAGGGTTGAAAATGTAATTGTCTTAAAGTTTGGGCTAAAAATGTAAAATACCTAAAAGATATAAATAGTATATTATTCCTATTGTTTTAGGTTAATCCTTCAATTATTAGCATTCATAGCCGTATTCTTTGTAAACAACTTTTGCTATTGAATGAGAGGGATGACATATTGAAATCAGAGTATTCTTATTTGTTGATTGAATTCATTACTATTGATTGCACATTCTGGGATCCACATCTCTAAATTCATAAAATCTGTTTGAGAATCAAGAAGTGGTTTGAACATTTAAGAACATGTTTTTCATGCTTGAAAGTCGTCCTTCTTTCAAACAATTTCAGATTAAGTTCAGAAGATACTTACAGTAAGATGTTTAAGCTCTCCCTTAAATTATGATAAACTGATTTAAAAATCGAATAAGCTCCCCCTCAAAATTTGCAAAGAAATCTTAACGAAACAAAGTTAGTATATGTAGCAATCAAAATCTAATACAACGAAGTTAAATCGGGTTCTAAACAGAATTATTCAGAAGCCAATTCTCATTGAAGTACGAGTCCTGAGCTGAGTTACTCAAAAGTCAAATATCTATGAGGAACGAGTTCTGATTTGAACACTAAATCTTGAATACATTTTGGCACTAACAATAATGGCTTATCTATTAAAGCGATTAGATTACTATTTGTGTTGATATCATGTGATGAAAATGGTAGTTAAAAAAGTCTTAAATTACTCGATTTAGTTTCACTCGTCATAGTAGAATGTACATATGATCAGCTTGGTTCGATTTTATCATGTTCTGTAGGAGTTAAATATTGAATATTTATTTATATTTGGTTCAGTTACTGCAACGAAATTGCTATTTATCAAGAAGAAGGTTCCCAATTGGTTCATGTGACAACCTTGAATGTTTTAGCATGTTGAGACTTGAGATCTTCAAGTGTCTAGCATTCGAAAACAACCATCCTTATTCTTAGCAAATGATAGAAGTATTCATAAAATGTTAACTAATTATCAATCTAAGTAATGGAATGTATGCCATATTTATGTAATTCAAGTGTTACAATCTTGTTTTTGTTTGTCAACACAACCTTCACAGTAAGTTCACTGTGAATGTTGTTGAAATTATGTGAAGGTAAAATACAATTTCATACACATAATTTAGGATCATTGTCTCATAAAATTATTTAGAAATCTATATGCTCCCAAAACTTTAAAACAGTGAGCTAAAGATTCGCATTAATCTTTTTGCTATGAATGTTCATCCATTAAATGTGAAGGTAAACAACAATATCAAACAATTAAGTTGTTGACAAGCATTAAATCAATCTACCAAACTTTCATACAAAGTACCTCAAAGTAATGTGTTAGAACTTCACACAATACTTATTGTGAAGGTTTATTCAGTTGTGGATCTATATGAACTTTGACTACAAATTGTGCATTCAAAACATACATTGAAATCAAAATATAATATGACGTTTTTGTACATATATCAAAAGGTTTATCTGATATTATAATTGTCTTCATCAACAAAATATTGCATCAATTCTCAATACATTCAAATCTAGTTTCTTTCTTCATCGGTAAAGTTCTATCATTCTTCGAATTCTTCTCGTACTCTTTGTATCCTTCAATTTGATGTTGTCTTATCTCGAATGATGGGTTTTTGAGATTCAAGACCACCGAATATTAATCGTCCCCGCTGAATATTATGAAAAGAACTTATTTTATTACATGCCAATACTCAAAAAGTTTAGAGAAACTTAAGAGAAAACTAAAAAGACAACTAACATTATATGATAAAGTTGAACCTTCACAACAACTTTTGTTGTGAAGGTTCATTTGTTTTAAGGGAAAGTAGATTTAATTTATATGTGACAGTATCGTAACTTATTTCAGCATAAAAAGTAATTAGTTGGTTCCAAATGAAACCAAGTCAATCTTCACAATAACTTTACCATGAAGGTTTGTTCGTTTGATAACAGGGTAAGAGTTATTAAACACAAACTAGTTGTATGTGTTCAATACCTATTAATTTATTATCATCAGTCAGTTGTGTATTATCTATTATTTGTTCTGCTTAAATTTAAATGCAAATAAAAACTCAATTAAAGAAACTAAAGCTTTTGTACCAAAACAATACTTTAAAAAGTCTACTTGTAATAAAGGCAAAAGCAAATTATAATTAACATCAATTATGATAATTGTTGCAAAGATTGTAAAACTTTTTATGACTTGTAATGTTGGTATTACAATATCATTAACTCAAAATAATAAACAATAAATAAAAGGTAAGTTGGCCTAAATAAAATCATGTGAATTTTCACTGTATGTTTGTTGTAGAGGTTTGTAATATCGGACGGAGAAGTTCAAGCGTTTATTGTAGAAAGTCGAAGCCATTAGGAAAACCTATCTACATGCACTTAACTTCCCTCATTCACTGCATACCTGCATGCCAATCTCTCTCTCTCTCTCTCTCTCTCTCTCTCTCACACTCTATCTCTCTCTATCTCTATCTCTCTATCTCTCTCTCTCACACAGACACACACAAATTCATGATGGATCATATTTTTATGAATATCTTTTTTATGGGTTGAACATTGTTATTACAACACCATAAGCTCAAATAATAAACAATGTATAGAAGGTAAGTCGGTCTAAAGTGAACCTTCACTTTATATTTGTTGTGAAGGTTTGTAATATGGGAAGACGTTGGAGCATTTATTGCTGACAACCAAAGAAGAATCACTATGAAAGAATATCCAAATGAAGTCTCGTTGCACTTCAATGCCCTAATTTATAGTAATCTAGGAGTATTATAAGTTGCAATTGTTTATATCACTGCATAAATGAATAGCAATATGTTACTAGAACTGATTAATTAAAACAAAATTGATAAGATCAACACAAGAACATTAAAAAAAACTTGAATCCAGATTGGTGCAACAAGGCCTTTTCAAGAACCATGATAGGTCCAGATTCTGACAAATGACATAATGCTATTAAAGCTGAAATACAATTCATGTTAGAGAACAAGGTATCCCATCTAATAGTGCGCCATAAGGCTACAGAGTCGTTGGGAGCAAGTGGATTTTCAAGAAGAAAACTACATGGATGGGATAGTGCATACATTCAAGGCTAGATTGGTAGTGAAGGGTTTCACTCAGACACATGATGTTGATTATGAAAAAACCTTCTCTCTAGTAGTCATGATTAGATCCATTAGAAAATTGCTTGCCATTGTTGCATATAACGATTATGAGATATGGCAGATCGATGTCAAAATCGCGTTTCCTAATGGAGCTTTAAGTGATGACATATACATGGTACAATCAGGAGGTTTTGAACATCCCAAGCTTCCTAATAGAGTATGCAAGTTGCAAAGGGCCATTTATGGACTAAAACAAACGTCTCGAAGTTTGAATCTTCAGTTTGATGAGAAAATTAAAGAATTTTGGTTCATCAAAAACAAAGATGAGCGTTGTGTATATAAGAAAGCCAGTGGGAGCACGATTGTCTTCCTAGTATTTTATGTTGATGACATACTAATCATTGAAACGGTCTCCCAATACTAGAAGGTGTAAAAGCTTGACTAATGAAACATTTTGCGATGAAAGACTTGGGAGAGGTTGCTTATATCCTTGGAATTAATATCTACCAGGATAGATCGAAGCGCTTAGATGGATTAAGCCAGAGTACGTACATTGACAAGGTCTCGAAACACTTCAAGATGGAGGGTTCCAAGAGAGGTAACTTGCCAATGGTACACAACATGCATTTGAGTAAGTCTTAGTGTATGTCAACCAAGGAAGATAAGGATCGCATGATGGGTGTTCCCTTTGCTTCGGCCATTAGATCCATAATGTATGTTATGATATGTACTAGACTTGGCATATCTTATGCTTTAAGCATGACAAGTAGATACTAGTAGATACATGAGAATGACTAAGGATATGTTCCTACAATACGGTGGTACAAAATAAGATCTGTGTATTCGAGGATACTCATATGCTAGGTTTCAAACCGACCATGATGATTTCAGCTTACAATCAAGCTTTATGTTTACATTAAATGGTGGTGTCGTGAGCTGAAAGAGCTTCAAGCAAAGCACGATTGCAGATTCAACTATAAATTGAAAATACCTGGAAGCTTCATATACTGAGAAGGAGGCCATATGGATGAAAAAGTTTATCACAACCCTTGGTGTAAAGCCCGTGTCCCGATATACATTTTATTTAATTAATTATATGTTTTTTTAAAAACGAATTAACTATTATGTTAATGGTCATTATGTTGAATCCTAAACTAAATTGGATAAAATTGAAAATACATTAAAACCTAGGGGACTAAATGTGGCTTTTTGGATAAAGTAATGCATGGGGTCGGTTCCACATTCCCATTCCCTTTTCGTTTTTCTTGTCCACGGAAACCACACAAAACCAAAGAAAAAAAACCCCACAAACCCTAAAACACCTTTCCTTTCCCCCTTCTTGCCGTCGCCGCCGTGCCACCCCACCACCGGTGCCGCCGCTGAGTTTCGCCGGAGAGAGAGAGTGCAGCGAGAGAGAGAGGGGCTGCGAGAGAAAGAGAAAGATCGAGCCGGTGACCGGGATCCCGTCGAGACGCTGCTGGTTTTTTTTGTTGCGAGGTGAGTTTTCTCTCTTTTTATTTCTTTTCGTTGCCATCGCGCCATCACGAAACCACCACCATGGCTGCCGCCAGTTGCCGCCGCCAACCGCCACCAGCCGGGGGCTGTGATGGTGGGCTGTTTGAGGGTGGGTCGAACGTGTGTGAAGGGGGTGGACGTGATAGGATTAGTTGGTTTGTTCGTTTTCTCGTTATCGCCAAAGTTTCGTAAACCACCGCCGCCGCCGCCGGCGACCACCACTGCCGGAGGTGGCAGTGGGTGGGGCGAGGTTGACCCAGCCCTTATAACCTAAAATCCTAATCGCGTGAATCTTAGTTGCAAACCCGAATCGCGTAAACCGTTTTATAAAATTATCAATTTACGTAAATTCTAAGTGTGCTGTCCAGTTTTCGTTTGATCATAACTTTTCCGTTGTAACTCCGTTTGAGCCGAAACTGGCGCCCACGGTTCAAGTTCGGGGTCGGGCACGTTTTCCGTGTTTTAACGGAAAACTGGTTCGGTCTCTAGCTGGGCGAAAAAGTGGTCGCAAGTTCGGTGTTTCGTCATTTCATGTTAAAATTTCTGGAATCTGCCTTGATCATGCGAAAACCATAACTTTCTGCTCGTAACTCGGTTTGGGGTGAAACCGATGTCAAAAGTTCCCTTTTTGAATCTAGAAACCTTTCTGTGTTTTGTGCAAAAGCCAGTTCGGGGCGTAGCATGGGTCAAATTGTCGTTTTATACTGAAAGGTGCTGAATTTCGCTGTTCTGGAAACTGTTTTTGTAAAATCCGTAATAAATTGTAGAAAAATCGTTAGGAGGCGTATAATATGTCCTTGAAACCCTATCTATGAGTAATTTCTAATCATGAAATAATATTGGGATTTTTCTGGGTTTAAAGGGGTCGAAACAGGTCCCGAACAGACCTGTTTTGTGAGAACGGAAAATAGTTTTAGTGACGGTTTAAGCGTGTGTCGTGTCATAGGGTCCGAGTCTCGTATTGACACGTTTTAACATGCGTTTAGGTGCTGGGAAGTGACCGTATTTGTGAAGCTTGAATTGTGTTGTTAAGCTAGGCGCGCATACGAGGTGAGTTCTCTCACTATACTTAATATCAGTTGTTTTATCATTGCTGTAGCACGTGTGTGGTAGCTTTATGTGATTTTGTTGTGAACTAGATAGCGGGGTGCCTAGTTGAGTTTATGATGTCATGTTAACTCGGTGGGACCGAGGGTCCGGTGGGGCCGGAGGTTTTATACGCGGGGTGTAGAGACTCGGTGGGACCGAGGATTCGGCGGGGCCGAAGATGTTATCATGTGGTCGGTGGGACCGACTTGTGCCTTTTAGGTGGGTGGTTGTGGATATACATGTTTATGATTTGTTCGTAGACCTGTATGATCGTTATGTGTCACTATCTGTTTTAGGGGTAGTGTGGAATAACTGTATTATTTATGGTGTTTGAATTCACTAAGCTTCGTGCTTACCCTTTTCCCATAAAGTGTGGTTTCAGGTCCGAGCGGCTCCAAGGCGTGATGAGTACACACTGGCGCGCGAGGAGAGCTGGTTGATTTATGGTTTTAATAATTAAACATTTATTCCGCTGGTTTTAATTTATAAAGATATCAATTATGTGTTTGCAAACGAAACGTTGGGATCATTAATGAGTTGTTATAAATGAATTGTTTATTTTAAAATTTTAAATTTGCTTGAAATTTTTGGGACGTTACAACTTGGTATCAGAGCACAACTTGAGTGAATCAAATGCACCTCGGTGTGTTTGATCTCAAGCTTGCGGCTATAAAATTTTCTTTAAAATCTTTGGAAAATAAAAGAAAGGAAAACCCGTTTGAGAAACGGTGATCGATGGCGCAGTGTGTACAGTCAGCCGGAGCCAGGGGAAAAGGTACAGTACTTAGTGTTTTATTGCTTTCTAGATCATAGAGGATGCATGCTAGATTGCCTGTTGTGGACACTATGTTGTACGTTGAACTACTTGCTATTAGGAATTTATGCTAATTATGATAGGTTACTAAGTGGATGCCCTCTAGGTTGTATGCAGTAAGAGATTTATAGCCTTAGAATATTCGATTTAGTTCTATTGCGCAACTCTTGTTTGAGTCCAACCGTTATAGGATAGAGTCTTGTATTCGACTGTCTATTTGTTTCGCACTGCATATAATCGGGTATTCGCGAGGTCACCCGTTATAATTAGTAGGGATTCGGTAGTAGCAAGGGTAGTGGGATAAGAGGAAGTTCCTAGAGAGCTGGGAAGGGTGTTTATGTATGAGTACGTGTGCTAGATTGCTTTCTAGAACATAGGAGCATGTATGCTAAATTGCTTGGTGCTTATTACACTGTATTGCATGTCTGCTGCTTGCTATTAGGGATTTGGCAGTAGCAAGGGTAGTGGTTTGGATGGAATTCCTAGGGAGCTAGGAAGAGTGTGTACATATGCCGGTGCGGGCATATGTGTATAGTTTCGGCGAGAAACTACTTGGACCCCTTGGGATGGAACTCGGAACGGGCGATGATAGGTGTGGATGGTAGTAGTAGAGCTCCTACTACCGGAAGCACAGGATCAATGATCGAGTCGGGGAAGTCACGAGGAATCCAAGGAGTTGAGCGTGTGTGTTGTTAGTATGAGTTATTATGTGCTAATAACGCGTTGTATTGTCTACCCAGAATAGCCATCACAAGGAGGAACAACTATAGTAAACCTACTAGTACAGGTGTGTACTCGAAGTGTTTTGAGGTGATGATCGTTGGGGGTAGTGATGAAGGTCCTAGACTAGTAGTCGTTGGAATAGAAAGACGATTCTAATATTAGTCACTTGGAGTGACGATAGGGATGATATTTGTTGTAAGCAGATCATTTCGGGCCAAGATGGAAGATTGTGCTAGGGTCATAGGCTCATAGAGCCGACTTTGATTTGAGGAAAACCCGTAAGATGATTTGATGTGATTTCCCAACTTGCCTTAAGAGGTTTAAATGTCTGGATGACAATAGTAGACCGGAGAGTTTCGGAGTAGTAGGGGTCGAGACGTTGAATGCCGAATGAGTCATGCACGAAGTTATTTTGATAATAAGATTGCATTAACAAATTCTTGTGTTTCAAATCTTTGTATGGACGGTGTTTTGGAATTTTGGGAACTGCTCAGCACACGCACAAGATTTGAAATATGGTTTTGAAAGTGTATGAAATCGTTTTATCACGGGAGTGCAAACTTTGTTAGAATTTGTCTCATTTTCGTTATTTTTCCAACGGTTCTTTCGGGTACGATGTTATCTGTGTTTTGGTGGTGGTTAAGATGTTGGGTAAGTGACTACGGATTGAGACTCTAACATTGGAACTCCTCCACATGTGTTAGAGTTGAGACGAAAAGTTACATTCCACGATGTCTGTATAAAGGCTTATTTGGTGATTTGTTTAAAATGAGTTTGGAATTCCAGTGTCGCTTAACTTTTCGTTCGAGAGTTTGTATTACTAAGTGTTTTATTGCAAATAGTTCAGTGTGTGGATTGATTCATGCGTGACATAAGTGATGCATGGAGGAATTTTGGTAACATTTCATAAGGAGTTGTTTAGTGCGCTTTTTAGTCAGCTAAAGGTTTTATTGACATTTCCATTAAAATGCGATTTATCGACTTAGGGGTATGCATACTGGGGTAACCTTTGTTCTCGACATTTTGATGAACGAGTCGTGCATGAAAATGTTTTAGTTCCTTTTTGTCGAAATGAAAGACCATTTGATCCAAGGAGTGTTTTAATGTTGTGAACATCATGCATACGATTACAATGTGTTATATTTTGGAAATATAAATGCGTAGATTTTTGACATTCGGTTAATTTAGAATTACCGATCATTTTTTTGGGAAATTAAAAACTTTTGCTTTGGAGGAAACGAGTATTTTGAGCATTTTCGATAAATACATTTTTAAACTATAATGTTTTGACGTTATATGTCCCAAGTACGAAACTTGAGGAAGTGTTACAAGCTTGCATGCATGCCCCCAGTTTGAGATTTTATGAGGTTTTAGTCGATATTTCCAATTAATAGAAGCGGACTGGTTTCTGTCTTCAAGTTTGAAACTTACACAAGACAGTTGTGTTTTAACAAAAATATATTTGTAAACCGTGTCATCGTTTTGTGTGATTAGCTGACGCGCGAAAAATTTGTGGCGAACCCTGTGCCACGTCATTTTTATGATTAAAAAGAGGAATTTTTGAATCAAATGTCGTGAAACTTATTTTGAATTATGCGCACACCTTTGTCGCACCCTGTTTAAGGTCAAGCGGTTACTTTAAGTGCACGTCATGAGTCAATCCATACTGGAATCGAGGCGGTTCATTTTAAAGAAATTATTTATTACGCTTGCTTTTGTGTGAGTAAACTGAACTGCAATGGAACGATTTTCAACATGATTTTCCTATGTGGGACGAGCGTGTCCAGTTTTGCGTAACTATCGATCAGGTAATAGTAGTTTTATTACATACGATCTTTTGAGATGAAAATCCTGATGTTGAAAATATTTTGTAAATGATTTTGTAAACCATTTGGGGAAATGTGCTTTTAAGTGTCATGTGTCATTTCGAGAATTTTTAGGGTGTGAGTCCTTTTGGAAAACTCTTTTGTTTAACCCGTGTTGAGTCTGAGACTAAGGTTGATTTCAGAGTATTGCTTGCTTAAACTTTGTTTAAACGCATTTTCCGACCTATGGGTCTAGCAAGCGTGGAGCATTTTGCTCGGTTTTGACTTGGAGTTAGTCATGGGCCAATTGCCCGGTTTTAATGGCTCGATGTGGAGTCTAGTTGATGAGTTGTTTTTGTCGCACCGTTTGGCATTCTTTGCACGTTGAGTGTTTACATGTTTGGGTGAGTGAGTCAATCCGGAATAGGCATGTTGTTGGTAGGCTGTTTGCTTTGGATCGTTAGACACGTTAGTCAATCGTTGGTAATGGTTGGTTGGGTATCTCGGGGTGGGACCCCGGTATTCATGTGTTTTAACCTAGACTTTCCAGTAGGTACTAGGAGGATATAGTTGTGGGCACTTACCTGGGAGGTAGTTCCGGTGTACTGGGTCTTGAGGCGTTACCTGGGAGGTAGACGTCAAGGTGTATCCTCGATACGGTGTGACTTGGCTTCGTAGAGCAAGTGTGGATGATACGTCGACGGTGGAAGGTAGATATTCCATGCGCGTTAGTAATGTAGGCCGAATAGTATCGGTTAAGGGATTGATGCCCTTTGTTATTAAGAGAATAAATGTGCATCAACCATTTTGAGGTAGGTGGTATATTTAGGTGTCGACTTTTGGGCTTGAGGCCAAACACCTTTAGTATAATCGGAGAGTTGTAGCCGATTTTAAGATAATCATGGTGACGGTAGTAGTAACCCTGAAATGATCACTTGTGATGGATGGTTATGGTGGAATGACCTACGTGTGTGATAGTTGATTTGGTTGTGGGGGATATCTATTTGTGTTAGTGTCTAGGATAATACCACGCTTATGTGAGTTATTGTAATCGGTTGGACCGATGTTCGGCGGGTGGCCGATGTTTGTTATTGTAATCGGTTGGACCGATGTTCGGCGGGTGGCCGATGTGAGTTATTGTAATCGGTTGGACCGATGTTCGGCGGGTGGCCGATGTTTGTTATTGTAATCGGTTGGACCGATGTTCGGTGGGTGGCCGATGTGAGTTATTGTAATCGGTTGGACCGATGTTCGGCGGGTGGCCGATGTTTGTTATTGTAATCGGTTGGACCGATGTTCGGCGGGTGGCCGATGTTTGTTATTGTAATCGGTTGGACCGATGTTCGGCAGGTGGCCGGTGTTTGTTATTGTAATCGGTTGAACCGATGTTCGGCAGGGGGTCGATGTTTTGTTAATATAAGTTATTGAAAATCTTTGGAGTCTATTAGAATTCGTAGAAGTTAATCGTCAATTAATGATAGGAGGGATCGTAATCGAGTATCCTGTGGAGTATACTGGTGAGCAGCTTTAGAGAGGTTAGAGCTTGAGATTTGACTCGGGAGGTATGAATCATCTAAGGTTGGGAGACAACCGAAGTCGTTTAACTGGGAATGATTCCGATTGTTGGAGTGTTCTTCCAATCGCGTTTTCAGTGTTCTTGAAGGAGTGGTGGTAAGAAAAGTATTCGAGAAATTTTTGGGCGGAGTGAAAAATTTAGATTCCAGTCAGTGAAGGTCCAGTGAAAGCACCGAAAGGGTTCCGAGTGGACTTGGGGACCTGAGGTTGAGATGAGGGAGAACTATCTAGAGCTATTCACGGGCATAGACTTCGAGGACGAAGTCTAATTCAAGTGGGGGAGAGTTGTAAAGTCCGTGTCCCGATATACATTTTATTTAATTAATTATATGTTTTTTTAAAAACGAATTAACTATTATATTAATGGTCATTATGTTGAATCCTAAACTAAATTGGATAAAATTGAAAATACATTAAAACCTAGGGGACTAAATGTGGCTTTTTGGATAAAGTAATGCATGGGGTCGGTTCCACATTCCCATTCCCTTTTCGTTTTTCTTGTCCACGGAAACCACACAAAACCAAAGAAAAAAAACCCCACAAACCCTAAAACACCTTTCCTTTCCCCCTTCTTGCCGTCGCCGCCGTGCCACCCCACCACCGGTGCCGCCGCTGAGTTTCGCCGGAGAGAGAGAGTGCAGCGAGAGAGAGAGGGGTTGCGAGAGAAAGAGAAAGATCGAGCCGCTGACTGGGATCCCGTCGAGACGTTGCTGGGTTTTTTTTGTTGCGAGGTGAGTTTTCTCTCTTTTTATTTCTTTTCGTTGCCATCGCGCCATCACGAAACCACCACCATGGCTGCCGCCGCAGCCATGGCTACCGCCAGTTGCCGCCGCCGAGCGCCACCAGCCGGGGGCTGTGATGGTGGGCTGTTTGAGGGTGGGTCGAACGTGTGTGAAGGGGGTGGACGTGATAGGATTAGTTGGTTTGTTCGTTTTCTCGTTATCGCCAAAGTTTCGTAAACCACCGCCGCCGCCGTCGCCGGCGACCACCACTGCCGGAGGTGGCAGTGGGTGGTGCGAGGTTGACCCAGCCCTTATAACCTAAAATCCTAATCGCGTGAATCTTAGTTGCAAACCCGAATCGCGTAAACCGTTTTATAAAATTATCAATTTACGTAAATTCTAAGTGTGCTGTCCAGTTTTCGTTTGATCATAACTTTTCCGTTGTAACTCCGTTTGAGCCGAAACTGGCGCCCACGGTTCAAGTTCGGGGTCGGGCACGTTTTCCGTGTTTTAGCAGAAAACTGGTTCGGTCTCTAGCTGGGCGAAAAAGTGGTCGCAAGTTCGGTGTTTCGTCATTTCATGGGAAAATTTCTGGAATCTGCCTTGATCATGCGAAAACCATAACTTTCTGCTCGTAACTCGGTTTGGGGTGAAACCGGTGTCAAAAGTTCCCTTTTTGAATCTAGAAACCTTTCTGTGTTTTCTGCAAAACCCAGTTCGGGGCGTAGCATGGGTCAAATTGTCGTTTTATACTGAAAGGTGCTGAATTTCGCTGTTCTGGAAACTGTTTTTGTAAAATCCGTAATAAATTGTAGAAAAATCGTTAGGAGGCGTATAATATGTCCTTGAAACCCTATCTCTGAGTACTTTCTAATCATGAAATAATATTGGGATTTTTCTGGGTTTAAAGGGGTCGAAACAGGTCCCGAACAGACCTGTTTTGTGAGAACGGAAATTAGTTTTAGTGACGGTTTAAGCGTGTGTCGTGTCATAGGGTCCGAGTCTCGTATTGACACGTTTTAACATGCGTTTAGGTGCTGGGAAGTGACCGTATTTGTGAAGCTTGAATTGTGTTGTTAAGCTAGGCGCGCATACGAGGTGAGTTCTCTCACTATACTTAATATCGGTTGTTTTATCATTGCTGTAGCACGTGTGTGGTAGCTTTATGTGATTTTGTTGTGAACTAGATAGCGGGGTGCCTAGTTGAGTTTATGATGTCATGTTAACTCGGTGGGACCGAGGATTCGGCGGGGCCGAAGATGTTATCATGTGGTCGGTGGGACCGACTTGTGCCTTTTAGGTGGGTGGTTGTGGATATACATGTTTATGATTTGTTCGTAGACCTGTATGATCGTTATGTGTCACTATCTGTTTTAGGGGTAGTGTGGAATAATTGTATTATTTATGGTGTTTGAATTCACTAAGCTTCGTGCTTACCCTTTTCCCATAAACTGTGGTTTCAGGTCCGAACGGCTCCAAGGCGTGATGAGTATACACTGGCGCGCGAGGAGAGCTGGTTGATTTATGGTTTTAATAATTAAACATTTATTCCGCTGGTTTTAATTTATAAAGATATCAATTATGTGTTTGCAAACGAAACGTTGGGATCATTAATGAGTTGTTATAAATGAATTGTTTATTTTAAAATTTTAAATTTGCTTGAAATTTTTGGGACGTTACACTTGGCCTAATTTCTAGCATTGATGGCCCATCGAGATCTACTACAATAACGAAGGAGCCATGGCACAATCAAAGGAACCAAGGTCTCACCAGCGATCCAAGCACATTTTGAGGAAAATCACATTATTCGATAGATGATCGATCAAGAGAATGTGAAGATTTTCAAAGTTAGATCAAAGGATCCGAAAAATCCATTTACCAAACCTCTGATTCAAAGTAAACATGATGATCACACCATCTCTATAGCTTTAGAATTCTTAAACATTTGAATTGTATTGTAATTTCAGTATACCTTTGTTGGTCCCGTAAGAGTTCTACAAGGGTGAAAGTTTGTGGAAGGGGGTTGAATACAAACATAAATTTTACTTTTCAAAATTGTTTATTGATAAATCAAAATAGAATTTAAAATTTGTTGTGGAATAAGATTAAGTAAACCTAATCTAAAGAAACTTGAGAATCACTAAGTTTCTTGCACTAGAAAATAGAAGAGAAAGGATATGCAGAAAAAGGATTTTTCTACGAGCACTAAGAGATTCAGGACCCTTTAAAGTGAATGATATTGCTCCTATTTATACCCTATGCATTTAATGCATGGCATGAGCACTTGGCACGTGACATATCTTCATTGGGCGCATGCTTCTGACTTTTGTCAAAGACATGCTCTTGGCCGCATGGTGAATAGTGTAGGTGGCAGAGTGGTTGTACGATTATGGACAAAAGCAAGTTTCCTTTTGTACCTTCGTACTTTTGTCCAAGAGGATAAGACAAACAAATCTTGAACGATAAGCTTCATGATCACCTATCGCTGATGTTGTCTTTCATCAATGAGGCCTGATGAAAGTCTTAGCTATCGCTGAAGCCTTGTTCTTCATTTGTTGCGCATTGTAGACTTGTCTTGGTTTCACTGAATGCCGCTTCAGATCATGAGTAGACTTGTCCTTATTCATCAGCTTTGTCTTTGATGTCAGTGATGAACTCTTTTGTCGCGAGGCTTGTCTTCAGGTATTAAAATAACACTTTTACATAGGAAGCTATCAGCGATCACTAAACCTACTCAGCATATGATCACTGATGGCGAAACACTAATACATACAGATGTTAAATATAATTTTCACTAAGTATTCTAAGAGTCTTCATAAAATCACTAAGAGAGTTTGGATCAACAATCTCCCCCTATTTGATGATGACAAAGCAACATGAGAAAATTGCTAAGTGTCAAAACATAAGGATAAAAGGACTCATAAAGTGCGTGTCCCAGTTACTGTATTGAGGGATCTTTTCTAATACTGATGGAGTAAAGTACTTCACTGAAAACTTTCATTAATTCGTAATAAGTTTACAAAAGGCAATTCGAATGTTATAAGTACAAGTGAAAATAATACAAGTACTAAAAGTTGAAAGCTGATAAATTACAAGAAGAAAAATAAGGAAATCTATCAGCTAGAGTGGTTCATCTTTAATCGGATCTTCGTCATAAGAGTCTTCTTCTGTGACAATGTAGTCAAGTATCTCTTATCCTCTCTTTCTTCTGGCTTTGCATTCTCGTTGGATATGAGACTTGATGAAGACACCGAACCTTGTCATATCGCACCAGTACAAAAGATCTTTTAGATGGGCAAGGGGGCAGAGATGAATTTCAATGTCTCGTTGAAATCTAACATGTCCTTCGTGATAGTAGAATATGATACCATAAGGGACTCCTATCACCTCCTTCGCTGGCCAGTGATAAATTAAGAGCATCAGGTGGTGGACCAAGAACTGGATCTCTTGATAATTCAATTCCAATTTCATTTCTGTAAGCAGGTTCTTCTTCAGAGGTAGATGCTCGTTTCTTCTTCCGCGCTGGTTTCTAATTTTGAGGCAATAGAGGTATTTCAATACTCGCTGAGATTCTTTTAATGAGTTGATTCATGTTAGGTCTCATAAGCTAGTTGAATAGAAGATCAGCGACTATTTCTGCCATTTCTTGTAACTATCCCTTAGCGGATATAAATACTATTGTAACTTTCATAATTACCTTGTACGGCTACTATGTTCTTAAGCTTTCTGCATTTAATACAAGTGAGATTTATGACATATTGATTACTGTTGTGTTGATTCAATCAATAGCACTTGATATCTGGGATCCACAATTGGTATCAGAGCAGAAAGACGAAAGATCCAAAGGTAAAATCTCTATTTTAAGTCATTACAGTGTTGTCGACTGTTTCTTGAAAAAGCTTATTCTTTAAAGTTTTGATTTTCGTGTTAATATCAAAATTGGTGTTAAAGGATTTGTTGGTATTGTATTTCTAGAGTTTTCGTTAATTCTTGAATCACTTTGATAAGTTTTTCAATCATCAATTTTGAAAATTCGAAGTTCTGGGCTAGAAAGTCTCTGTTCTACAAACTTTCTTGGTTTTTGCTCAAAAGTGGGTTTAGATTCGATTTGGTTCGTTGTTTGTGTTTCTTTGGTTGTTTTGTGGTATTAAAATTGTTTACAGAAAGTCTCTCGAAGAAATCTCGTCCAAATCGCGATTTTTGCACTCCCAGGTACGTCTGTTTACTCGTTCTCGTTTGAATACGGGACTTTAAAATTTTTTGGATCCCGGTTTTCCCCTGATTTCTTATCGGATCCCGAAGTTTCCCGGGTCCGTATCGATCTCCCGGGTTGTTTATCGGGATTTGGCTCATACCGAAACTCACTCCGGTTCCCCCATCCGGTTCCGCACTCTACCAGTTCCAGACTTATACCGGATCTGGATTCTCCCGATTCCGGTTTTGCACCGGGTTCCGGACTCTCCGGTCCCGCACTCAACCCAGTTTCGGACTTCCTCTGTTCCGGATCTTTGCAACTGTATCAATTATTTTCTTGTTTTCATTATTTCAAATTTCTTTCTTTCCTTATCTTTAGTGTTTACTTCATCTAAATCATTTAAGTTCCCAGTAGCTTCCCAGTTAGATCTTAGGATTACATTAGGTCACTCACTCCCCATAGGAACTTTGCGCTAGATCACTCATTTACCTTTGGATCACTAAACTCGTCTTACGATCACTCAAGTGCTTAAGAATGAACACTCAAGACGCGCTAGCGATAGGATCCGACCTCAAACCACCGATCCTCTACCGAGGGGAGTATAACTTGTAGAAAGACAGATTTATGTGCTTCATTGAGTCAAAGCCATTCTATAATGAGATCCTACGGTCGTTGACTGAAGGGCCGGTTGCTACACCAATAACGGAAGTCCCAGAACAAGAAGGTGGACCTGCAGGTCAACGCATAGCCAAACCATATGACAAAATGACTGCTGAAGAAAAGAGGAAAGTAGATGGAGACCGACTTGCTAAGACATACCTTATCTATAGCCTTCTGAGCAACATCTAATGCAACATTGACAGTCAGAAGGACACGGCTAAAGGGATGTGGGATCAACTGGCAAAAATCATGCAAGGCAGTCGAGTGGGGAATCAACTGTAGGTTACCAACTGCCTTACTCGATATGAAGCTTTCAAGGCCAGAAGAGTAGAATCACTGACAGAGACATACGAATGATTCTGCACACTTATCAACGATATCCAGAAGAACAACATCTCTAAGACGAACACGGAGAACAATATCAAGTTCATGAACAACCTTCAGCCAGAATGGAAGGGATTTGTCTCACATGTTCGTCCAATCACATTTTAGAGAATGTTCCGCTGCACGAACTCTACAAGATGAAGATGAGGTCCACGAACTCATGGGAGATCAGAAGGCTAATGATAAGGTTAAAGATTACCATCTTGCTCTCATTTCTCACAAGAAGGACAAACACGCCCAACGAAGCTCGTTCAAAGTGAGACTGAACATGAGGATGATGAAGCTGAAAGTGACTCCGATACAGAGCTGACGGAATCAAGAAAGTTGTCGCTTTACTCACTAGGGAGTATGAAGGAAGAAATTCTTGAAGAAACCATCCAACAACAACCAACGGTACTCCACCAACACAAAGCGACGAGACTACAGAGACAAGTACGAAGGGAAGAGCAAGACAAATGAAGGACGAAAGAGGAACGATGAAGGGAAAAAGACTGAAGGAAAGTCTGACAAATAAGAGTAAGACGAACCAGTGAAGTGCTACAACTGCGGAAGGCGTGGCCATTTTGCTAGAGACTACCAGAAACCTGTAGTACGAAACGACGAGTACTACAAGAACAATATGCTTTTGGCTAGGCAGAAGGAAGCTGGTAAAGCTTTGATGGCAGAGGATGATCACTGGCTCGTCCTGACCGAAGATGAAGAGGAAGAGGCTGAAGCTCACAAGTGTTACACTGGCCCTCAGCCAGAACACTCTGACTCTGAAGATGAATCTTCAAGCAAGCATAACGAGAAAGCCAAATGTCAAGTATGTGCTTCTTCTAATGATAGAGTTATTTATCAGATGCAAGTTATGGTGCGTACCTTAGACTATTTTAAACAAAAGATTAAAACCAAGGACGCCCTAATAACTAAGCTAGAAGCTGATGCCAAACTCAAATATGACACGATAGGCAAGCTAGCGATTGAAAAGGCTGAACATAAGTGTGTTATAGAAAACTATCAATCTGAATGCTTAACCATTTCAAAAGAGCAGAAACCCTAGAGACCCAATTATCTGAATTAACAGATAAGTTAAACAAGTCTCAGGAGGAGTACACTAAGATTGTCAATTTTCGGTCAAATGTTCAAAAGGAAAATGATGACTTGATAAACAAGCTTAAGGACCTCGAATCCAAACTTTTTAAACGAGGTCAATGAGACCAAACCATTCATTTGAACAAACTTGAAGAACTCAAATACTACAACGCTCTTTGGGGACTAGGATATGACAATCCATGCTACCTAAAGAAAATCTTATCTCGTGTTCCCACTCTTTATGAATTCAACTTTTTGGGACTAGATAAGCAATACCCGGAGTACAAGATTAAATGGACCAATTTATCTCCGGAGGATGAGGAGAAGGAAACCCTTAAACGACAACCGGTATTCCTCTACCAAAAGTAGGGGAAAAGCCAGCGAATGTCAGTCCTAATACGGAAAATGATCAACCCCAAAAGAACATCAATGTTCAAGTCCTGTTTGTTTATGAAAAACTTAATGCTTCCTATTTGAAAAACAAAACCCCTTATCTATCGAATGATTACTTCGACATCTGTTCCCTTGCCAAAGCTGCGGAAACTCCTGTTCCGGTTGAGGAAACACCAGATGTAGAATCTTATGATCAATCAGAGTTTAAACAATATGTTCCACCTCTGATATTGGAAAACATTATTTTCCAACTCGAAGAATCAATTGAAAGGGATAAGGCATCTTTTCACTTTGAAAGGACCATTCTTTTATCTACCTTTCATGAGCTTACACAACATAAAACCGAGACATTATCTGAATATGAAAGAACGGCCTTCAAAGCCGAGATTGCTAGACTAACGTCTAATCTGTCCGCCTTGGCGGCAGAAGCTTTAAAGGAAAGGGTTGCTAATAACATAACTGCAAATACTCTGAGTAAAAATAGCATCCCCGACACAATCTCGGTTGAACCGTCCATTTCACAGTCAGATAGTTCCTCGTGCAAAGCTTTCTTAGGCGTGTCTCTAGACACCGACGAAAAGGTTTTGAGCTTTTCTAATAAAGGTATTGATATCCAAACTGATTTAATAAGCAGGAATCTTTTCCCTGATTTGACAACCCTTTCGCGGAAGATCACTTCCAACACTTTAACTGTTCCTCATCAAACTCAGATGATGAGTATCCATTAGATTCTGCACAACGGTTTTCTAAGTCTATGAATTCTACGGTTTGTCACGATGAAGAAATTTCAAAAATTGACTTTGCCCCGAAGCTTGGAAGTCATCTTCAACTTCTTGATAAAATGCCCACACCGGTTAATTTTGAAAAAGGAGAATGTTCGAACTCCAAACACGTTTCTACAACCACTTCTTCGAAATACAAACCTAAACGTCGGTCAAAGAAAAGCTCTAAAACCGGTAAAAAGCCTAAACGATAGTCATATTACTCCAGTTCCTCTGACAATAACTTTAATGTCATTTCAGATAAAACGGGTCGGGGGAGAGCTGTTCCACAAGAGTGAGTAGAGAAGAAGCCTAAGATACGCCAAGAGATGACACAATCATTTAGTTTATTTTCGCATTCTAGGAAGAACAATGACAATCATGGTTTTGGTTTTAAAAAGTCTGATGAACATGTTTTTCAATTTCCGTTAAAACTAACTTCAGTTCAGCAATTGATTCAAATTTCTCGTGATTGTGTTTGTTGTTCTGTGTGTGGTTTGAATGATTTTGTTGGCAATAGACATGCATCTGATTGGTTTGGCACGTATCATGTCTTTAATTCTCGTTTACTTCATAATAAATCTCGAAAAGGACCCAAAACTAAACGGGCTCCGAGAAAAGGTGTTGCACCTAACTTATCAGGGCCCATTTACAAATGGGTACCTAAGACCCCCTAATCCTTGTTTTGCAGCCCGGTCATGTGTGGTTTCTAGATTCCGGTTGCTCCAAATACATGACTGGTAAACGGGAGCTTCTCACCAACTTCAAGGGGAAGTACTGTGGTGATATTTGTTTCGGGAATGATAATGTAGCCCCGATCATGGGCTACGACGAACTACTCCTGGACAACCTAACCATTAAGCGAGTGTCCTACGTCAAAGATTGGGACACAACCTCTTCAGCATCGGGCAGTTCTGTGAAAAGAATCTTGAAGTCAACTTCAAGGCGAAGAGGTGCAGTATTCGAAACATAGATGGAACAGAGATCCTCGCTGGGACTCAACGAACGAATCTGTACACGATCAACCTCGCCTCATTAAAGACCGAAAAAGTTGTGTGCCTCATGTCCAAAGCCACTACCCAACAGAATTGGTTGTGGCACCGACGACTTTCCCATCTTAACTTCAAGAACATAAATAAGCTGGTGCTAGGCGGACTTGTTAAAGGAATGTCAGAACTGAAGTTCGATAAAGAACATCTCTGCTCTGCATGCGAGATGGGTAAAATGAAGAAGGCGACCCACAAACCGAAAGCGGTTCCAAGCACGTCTAGACCATTGGAGCTCATACACATGGATATCTGCGGTCCTATGCGGG
Organism: Saussurea involucrata; assembly: GCA_033807775.1. Taxonomy (NCBI): domain Eukaryota; kingdom Viridiplantae; phylum Streptophyta; class Magnoliopsida; order Asterales; family Asteraceae; genus Saussurea; species Saussurea involucrata. The sequence goes on from CM066325.1 coordinate 67,390,964, forward strand.
TACAAAGCATCAATCATAAGAAATACGTATTGGTGATGGTGGATGACTTATCAAGATACACCTGGGTCAAATTCCTCTGCTCGAAGGATGAGACTCCCGGGTTGATCATCAACCACCTAAAGAGTGTCCAGAACAACATGCAGATGGCCGTCATATCCATTTGCACCAATAACGGCACCGAGTTCAAGAATCGCATTATGGGTGATTATCTCACATCGGTCGGGGATTCAAACAATTTCTCCGCTGCAAGGACTCCTCAACCAAACGGCGTAGTGGAACGTCGCAATCACACCTTGGTGGAAGCGGCACGAACTATGCTAACATAGTACAAGCTTCTAATGTTTCTTTGGGTTGAAGTTGTCTCCATGGCTTGCTATACTCAGAACCGATACATCGTCAATAAACGCTTCAACAAGACGTCGTACGAGCTCATCAACAACCGCACCCCCAACATCAACTACTTTCACGCATTCGGGTGCAAATGCTTCGTGAAGAATGACCAAGATGATCTTGACAAGTTCAATCCAAAGGCAGACGAAGGGATCTTCATCAGTTACTCGACCTCATCCAAAGCATTCCGAGTCTACAACAAGAGGACGAAGACTGTAATAGAAAGCATTAATGTGTCCTTCGACGAATTGGTCGCCTTGGCTTCTGAACACCTCAGTTCAGAACCCATGCTAACCGGAGTGCTAGGGTCCGATCAATCTCGATCGGAAACCACACACGCTCTAGTAGATCCACCTTCGTCCAATACGTCGAAGTCACAGCGTTCTGATTTAGATCTACTATTTGAGCATTTCTATAATGATTTTTATATGCCTCCGATATCTAATAATGAAACTTTGAATGTAGATGGAGCTGTTGTGGTATCTTCGCAGATTACTGGTCCTTCAACATCCCTCCATAAGACATCGTCAGAGGACTCACCCTCAACGCCAGTGATAGAGTTGACACCGTCTTCTTCCACGAACACGGGTTCACCGACCGACTCTCCAGTAGTTCCATCCACACCATCCTCCCCAGAATCAAGTAACAGTGTATCCCCAACCAACATGACCGAAGCTTCTTCATCAACCATTGTACCTGAACAATCAGCGGCCTTAACATCTTTACATCCGACTCCATCTCTAGAGGCGATTCAAGACCTCCCTCCAAGCCCACATGTTGATCCCGACAACTTTCAACCGTCAACAGACCCGATACCACACACCAGGAAGTGGACTCGAGCATATCCAGTCGAACATATCACTGGTGATCCTTCAGCTCCAGTTCAGACTAGAGCCACGGTTGAATCTGAAGACACCGCCCTGGCATTGCTGAGCAACAATCAAAAATGGGCGGAAACGGGAAATGAGTGCCTCTTCTCCATCTTCCTAAGCAACGTTGAACCCTCATCAGTCAAAGAAGCCTTGAACGACCCGGACTATCTCCATGAAAGAGGAGTTGAACGAATTTGAGAGCCTCAAGGTATGGCGTCTGGTCCTACGTCTGAAAAACAAGATGGTCATCGACACCAAATGGATCTTCAAGAACAAGAAGGACGAGAACGGAATCGTCGTTCGCAACAAGGCTAGGTTGGTAGCTAAAAGCTATAGACAACAAGAAGGGATCGACTATGAATAGACGTTTGCACCAGTCACACGTATAGAAGCCATTTGAATGTTCCCCGCGTACGCCGCTCACAAGAATTTTACTGTCTTCCAGATGAACGTGAAGACGGCGTTCCTCAACGGCAAACTCAAGGAAGAGGTGTACATCTCCCAACTTGAAGGCTTCGTAATTGCTTCTCATCCCAATCATGTCTACCTACTTGACAAGGCACTTTATGGTCTGAAGCAAGCACCGAGAGCTTGGTATGATGTCTGTCTACATTTCTCATAAACGAAGGCTTCTCGAAAGATAAAATCGACACTACTCTCTTCATTAAGAGAGAAGGTAAGGACATCATTTTAATTCAAATCTATGTCGATGACATTATCTTCGGTTCTACAAACCCCAAATACTGTCATAACTTTTCAGTCCTCATGAAATCACATTTTAAAATGAGTATGATGGGTCAGAGGAATTTCTTTCTCGGTCTACAAGTTAAATATTTGTCGACCGAGATATTCATCAATTAATCTAAGTACATCGCGAATATTCTTCCAAAATTCCAGATGGAAAATTATACACCTATGAAGACTCCCATGTCACCGGGTACAAAGTTACACGCCGATCCAGACGGAAAGGACGTGAATACTAGTACCTATAGAGGAATGAAAGGTTCTTTGATGTATTTGACGGTAAGTAGGCCGGACATAATGTTTTCCACCTTTCTGTGTGCTCGGTTTCTGTCCAAACCGAAGGAGTGATACCTTTCAGCAGTAAAACACATTTTACGCCATTTGAAAGGTATTGCTGATCTTGGCCTTTGGTACCCTAAGGATACAGGTTTTGAACTCATGGCATTCTCAGATGCTGATCACGCGGGGAGTATGCTTGATCGGAATAGTACAATGGGTCACGTCCAGTTCCTTGGAGACAAGTTGGTTAGTTGGGCCTCCAAGAAGCAAACGTGTGTCTCCACGTCCACGGCGGAAGCAGAGTACGTGGCCGCGGCTAGTTGTTGTTCCCAAGTAATATGGATACACACACAACTGAAGGATTATGGGTTCTAGTACTCGCAAATTCTGATCTATTGTGACTTGAAGAGTGCCATAGCCATCACCAGCAATCCGGTCCAGCATATGAAGACCACACACACAGACGTGTGCTATCACTTCAATAAAGATCATGATGAACAAGGTACGATCGAACTCGATTTCGTAACTATACAAAATCAATAAGCAGACCTCTTTACCAAAGCTTTGGACGAAAAATGATTCAATGAACTAGTGTCCAAGCTATGTATGCTAAATTTAAAAGTTTAATCCACCTTTGCACTTGTTACACCTTCTCTTCACTTAGAATTAACTGTTTCTCACGTATATCCTACCTCCACTAGGATATGCACAAGATACACTTGTCTCTAATTGTAGTCTAGGTGTTTCAAGCACATCGGTGTATCCACTTCTGTATTTATTTAATAGTTTTCGTTTTTATTTAGATTTTCTGCATGTTTCTTTATTTGGTTTAAATTAGTCTTTGTTTGTCGTTTACAATTCCCGGGCTACTAACATGTTGTCTGAAGGGTTCCCACCAAAGTCCATGTCACCGAGGTAAGTTCTCCAGCTTCTTGAACACTTGAGGGGGGGCAAAATAATTTTCTGCCAAGTTAAAGGGAAAACTTGTTTGTTTTCTGAAAGGTTGAGGGGGAGAAAGGTAATTTTTGAAAAGTTGAGGGGGAGAATTGTAATTTTTCAATTTTAAGGGGAAGAAATGCTAGTTTGAAAAGTTGAGAGGGAGAAATCAATTTATTTAAAGTTGAGGGGGAGAATTGTAATTTTTAAAAAAGTTAAGGGTTTGAAATATGTTTTTCGTCACACTTTAGGGGCCAAATTTGACAAACTCTCAAAGTTAAGAGAAGTCGGGATCGGGAGAGGGAAACAAGTCGGTACCTGGACTTACTCTTGGTATGGGCCAGTATTATATAAGCCGGATTGCCTTTGAGTTAATCTCACAAGTTCAAATATTCGCGCTCAAACCACTCCTGAACCAACTTCTTCTCACATAATCCCTTCTTGCTCTGATCAGACACCGATTTCAACTCCGATTACAAGGTATGCTTTCTATACACCATGGAATCAGTAATTGATCTTCCCTAATCGATTGTTTGAGGTTTGTATAGATCATTTGCTCGATTTCACCAAAATCGGCACCGCTAGGGTTTCGCACCCTTCGGTTCGTCCGATCTCTCCTCCATTTGATACCGATATGCTTGATTATCTTGTGTCGCGAGGTTCTGGAAGATATCGACAACTGATTTCACATCTCTTAGTCCCGATTTGCCTTAGTTTTTGATTGAATCCCGATTCGGGGGATCTCGGGTTCGACACCGGGGTTACGTGTCCCGGGGTCGATCGACTCCCGGGTTCCGCCTTTTCCCGGGTCAACTCCCGGAGAGTTTCTTGCCCCGACCTCAATAGGTCCCGGTATGGAAACCGGGTACGTCTCGGATTGGGTAAGTCCCAGTATGGGAACCGGGTAAGTCCCGGTATACGGTTTGTTGGTCCCAAAGGGATTATACAAGTTTGTAGAAGGGGGGGGGGGTTGAATACAAACACACGATTTTTATCTTTCTAAATTCTTTATTGATATGTATCAAACAATTTACAGTTTGTTGCGGAACAAGATTAAGGAGTAAACCTAATCTAAACAAACTATGTGAGAGTTCCAGATTAGTGCAAATGAAACAGTAGAAATCAATAGATGTAAACGAACAGTATGATTTCAATTGGTCATCCAATTCACTTTCATTAATCAGAGAGAATTACAATACGCTTTGAAAGTAGAATATGACAACTAGCCTATTTTCTAAGTCTAACAAATCTTTATATACCATGGGCCCACATTATTCAAGCCCATGTCCCGTTACACATTAAGGCTCAAAATAAAGAATAACAAGTTAACCCTTGAACTTCTATTCAACCTGATTTTGACCCTAACAATCTCCCCCTTTGAATTGAAGTTCGAGTTCGCGCCAGTTCTCGGCGTATCTCTTTCGGAGCGCAAAGTGGATCTCGAACATTCTGATGGCTCGGCAGTAGTCGATGCGGTCTTCTATCACTTCTAATGCTTCTCGTGCGGTTGTCTCGTTTGAATTGGGAACAAATGACGATTTTCGATTTTCAGATTCAAAAGTGATGATGTTACGAAGAGCATCTCTGACTTTGAGGAGTGTGCCATCACAGAATCTGTCGACCTGACTGAAGCAGAGAAACCTCTTTTCTTTCTGATCATTGAGATATATAATCCCAAATTCTGGTTCTAGAAGAAGTGCGTTCTCTGGATACATTTTCATCTCGGGCGCTTTCAGATTCAGTTTCAGCAGGTTTACCTTCTTTGCTCTGTTCTCGATCCCCATTTGGAAGTCTGTGAGGTAGGACATCATGATCATGTGAATCAGGAATCGACAGACAGCCTCGAGCGATTTAGTTACATGAAGTGGTCGGATGGTTCTGGTTCGGAGGTCTTTCAGTAGAGCGAGGAAGTCGAACGGTCTGAGGTTCTTAAGTCATTCGGAAAATCTCCATTCATTTCCGTCTTCGCGTCGGACGGTGAATACTGGAAACATGACTTTAAGGATTCGGCCTGTTTGGATGTTGAGCACCTCAGAGATTTTGTACTTAGTTCGGACTTGGCTAACTGGCAGACACCGCTTCATGGCGTTTATGTACTGGCTTTGGTATTCCTTGTAGAATTTGGAAATCCCAAGGCAGAATGTTGGCTCGATGGGGCGTAACCTGTGAACACAAAGCTTCTTCAGTGATTCCTCCAGGTGAGGAATAAGGATCATAATCTTCTCCCATCGGATTTGTTGTTGTGGATGAGGAAGATGATCAGAAGTTGTTGGTTGTTAAGGACATGTCGGTGGTATAGTAGAAGTTTCGGGAGCCTATGATGTGTGGGCAGGTGTACCATACAAATTTTGTTGAAGAAACTGGTCATAATCAACGTTGTCGTCTTCATCAGTAGGAAAGATCAAATTTACCTGTAGATTTATTGCACTGGCGGCTTTTTCGTATCATGCATTTTCAGTCTCGGGGTCGATCTCGGAATCTGGATCAATCAGATCAAGTGCAGGCCTTTCTGATGCAGAATAAGTGACCAATTCCTGTGATTCTCCCTCGGGCTTTTCAATCGTTGGGTCTTCGTCATCTGAGATATCTATGTCTATAACCATCTCAGCTAAGCTCAACTGGGCTTCAGGTTCGTCTTCGGTTACAGTTGCCACAGTTGATGGTTCCGGTTGAACCACGGTTGATTCAGTGAGGATTGGCTCAGACTCAGATAGTTTCTGTCTCTTGTTCTCCCCCTCACGGTGATCAGGATCATCCTGGTCATCGTGTCGTCTCTTGAGTCCGCCAGCTTGACTCTTGCAGGTTTCTTCGAGTGAGCCGACTCTTTCGGAAAAAGTGATGAGCGCTCTTTGAACGTCCTTGAGAGTCGCGTCAAGCTGGTCCAACCTATTAGTCATGGATGACGAAGGAGCAGGTACCTGTGAGCGTAGAATGGATACCAGGTCTGCTTTGATAGAGACGTCGGTGTCGGTGTGCTGGAGCAGTTGAGCAAGAAGCATAGTCTTGAGGGTGTCCACCGAATATGATGGCTGAATGGGAGCCGGTGGAGGTGTTGGTGCGGTTTTAGGTTCGACTATCTTCTTTTTCCGTTTGATCAAGCTCTTGAGTTTGTCAAGCTCGGTGGTGAACTTCTGTTCCATTGCCTCGCGGACAGCCTTTAGGGCGCTATCCAGAGACTCCCATTGACATTACGTCGGGTGACTTCTATCCGGGATCACTTAGATTACCCGTTGAGGCATCTACCGTAGAGGTAGTGCCACCTACGTTCACGGTTGGCAAAGTTGTGGCCATGGTAGGATTTCCTTCCGATCCTCACATTCCGCTCAAAGGCTGAGACACTACGGAAGTTCTGATCGGGTCACGAAGAACACCGATTTGTAGAGTCTCGTCCTGTGTCCTAGCCAGAGAAAATATTATATCAAGTGGCTCTAGACTCGAATGTGCATCCAAAGAAATCGAGACCGGGGGAAGCTGGTCTCTTGTTTCAATACCAATACTCTCCGAGTGAGAGATCGGTAGATGTTGTGCTAAGTCCCCGTGAGATTGTGAAACACCCGTCTGTTGAGAGACGGATGAGTGGCTAGGGAGGTCGTGCAATTGCGCCGCTAGGTCCACGGCGGCTTCTTCAATACCTTGTCCCAACGGATGAGAGAAGATAGTAGATGTGGCTACATGGCTGACGCTGGTTTGGGGTCGCTCTCGAGCCTCTCTAGTCCTAATGCTCGTTCTCTCTTGGTTCTTTTTCGTTCTCCATTCTCTCCGACTCGCCTGTTCTAGGTTTTCAACTGATTCTCCCTCTGCTCTCCTTGTATCTCCCATAATAGGGTGGGTAGTAGGGATGAGGGGGTTTAGGTGAGTCGGATAGGGATTCTTCGATCAACGATGGATGACCTCCGATACGGGCTGGAATTAGCGAAAGGTGGATTGCGCGTTCCGTATCGGTGTCAGTGGAATCAGAGTCCATCGTGTCAGTTTGGACGAACGGGGATAAGGGTTCAGTGGTGTCCGTTCCGGGCTCGCGATGGAGCAATGGTCGTTCTGATTCAGTGACGACCGGGACCTCGTGTAATCTAGTCGACGGTCCGGCCTCATCAGTAGTACGGGTGGTTTGTATGGGTGGATGGCGGCTAGTTCCAGGTCGGCTGGAGTGGGTAGTACTGGCATGCATATCCAATGCACCGCCCGCGCCTGTTCCCCTCCCATGTATTCTCATCACACCCCGTCCGGGAGCCCCAGCTACCCGGACTCTACCTCCTCTCGTCCTTGGACCCTCACGTCTCTCTTGTCTATGTCCCTGGGAAGGTCCCTTTGGCTCTGGCTGGACCATGGGATTCCCTAACTCTCGCCTGTACTCTATCACACTCGATGTATTGGGGTCCGCGTGTGCCAGAGGTTTTCTGGGATAGGCATGGCTGGGGTATTCGGTGGGTTGCGAATCACTAGATATTGTAAGTTGAAATGAGGACATACCGGGTGATTGATACGCCTTTGTACAAACACACGATTTTTACTTTCTAAATTGTTTATTGATATAATCAAATAATTTACAACTTGTTGCGGAACAAGATTAAGGACTAAGCCTAATCTAAACAAGTTATGAGAACACTAAGTTTCTTGCACTAGAGTTAAGACAGAAAGGAGATAAGGAAATTACGAATAATATCCTAACACAAATATAGCAAAGAGAAGATGGACGAGCACTTCATTTCTGAAGTAGAGTTCTTCTTATATACTGCATGCATTAAATGCACAACATTATAACTTTACACGTGGCATCAGCTGATTGGTTGCATGGTTTGACCTTTGTAGACAACCTAGTAGCCGCATGATGTAAAGTGTAGAATTAGAGTTGGTTGTACGATCCTGGACAAAAGGGATGTCCTTTCTGACATTATCGTACGGAGGCGTGCAAGGAGGAAAGACAAAAGTAACTTGTAGAGGAAAACTTCATGATCAGCGTTCGTTGAACAGTACTTTATCAGCGAGTGACAAAGCTTAGCGATTGCTGAAGTCTTCTACTTGTAACTTCACGTTGAGTGGACAAATCTTGGCTTCGCTGATATCCGCATCAGTTCATTAGTAGACTTGTCGCTGGTTCTTGGGCTTTATAAGTAAACAACTAAGATCTTCAGCAAACATCAACAAGACTGAACAGGCTCAGGGCTTTATTGATGAACAGTGTCGCTGAACATAATTTAATGAACATGAGTTTCCTATCAGCGGTACTGTAGAGACATAGTACTTATCAGCGATAGTGAAACTCTAATACATATTGTCTACTTACAATTTTCACTAAGTGTTTCTTAAAGAGTCATTATCAAATCACTGAGGGTTTGGATCAACAATCTCCCCCTACTTGATTATGACATAGCAATAAAAGAAAATTTCTAAGTATGAAAACATAAGGATAAAAAGAACTCATAAAATATTTGTCCCTTTTATTGTTTTCGGGGATCTTTTGAGTACTGATGGAGTAAAGTACATTCGCTGAAATTTTTCTTTAAATTTCATATAAGGTTACAAGGGGAAGTAGAAAAATTTACAAGTACAGCAAATAAATTTTAAAAGTACAAAAGATGTAAGCTGATACAGATAGAAGAATTACAAGGAAATCCTATCTGCTAGAAAGGTTCTTCCTTAATGAGAAGTTCATCAAGGGTTCTTGTAGAGGGAATCATCCAGTCAGGGACTGTTTCTCCAAGATTCCGTCTATTCTGTGCTTCTGTAAAGATCAGGGGCTTCATGTATTGTCCGAGAAGATCTTTTCTGAATTCAAACCAGTAGACGAGATCCCTGAGCTGTTCAATAGGAGTGATGGGAAGCTCAGAGATGCGTTGAAAGTGTTCTCGTCCATCATAGTCATGAAAGAAGATACCATAAGGTTCGCTTAGGACTTTTCCAGGGATGAAGCATTCACCAGGGGGCAGGGAGGTGTCAAGCACTGAGAGATCAGGTTCAGGACCAAGTACTTCAGCACGTGAAGGTATTATCTTTTTCTTTGCAGAGACCCTTCTTTGTTGAGTTGGATTTGGAGGAGGAGGAGGAGGAATATCCACAGCAGAAGAAACCAAGTCGATCTGAAAATTTATGATTTTCTCGACATGGCCTTTATGTTGTGAGCGAGATCGCTGAATGGCTATTCGCATCTCCAACCATTCAGAGAGGCCGTACTTCTTGATCGTAGCAGCATAGATGGTCTCCTTGGTACCATTTTCTCTGAAAATGTCAACTTCAACAACAGGAACGCCTATGGTCGTTCTTCCCCTGATGTTCACTTTGTTGATCCTAGCTGCCCGAGATCGATAGTGCAGTCCTTCTTTGCACCTATCCAAGGTAGAGTCAGATATCTTGGTCTTTTCTTAGATGATCTTTTGGGCGTCTTCCCATAGTTGGGGTTGAACCTCGATGGGAGTTTTCTTCAGTTCAGGGTCTTTCACCGATTGTTGGACAAGCTGGATGGCGTAGGCTTTATCTTTTTCTTCAGCTTTCCTTCGATCAGCGAGTAGTCTTTCAGCTCTGAGATGATCAGCGAACTCTTTCTCTGAAAGTCTGAACTTTGTAGGGTCAGGAATGACTTTGTAGCAAGGAATGATGATTCGCTAATCTTCAAGCTTCTTGATCATTTCTTCTCTCTTTTTCTGATCCTCTTCACTTAGCTTTTGAGGAGCCAAGGAAGGTCTGTTTTTGTGAGAGAGTAGTTCTTCTTCTTGTTCATCAGTCTCAGCAAGGTCTAAGACTGGGATTATTTCTTTAGCTCTTGTGGCTGGGATTATTGAAGTTGCAGCAGTAGGAACTTCAGCTGGATCCTCAAGCAGGGGATAGGACTAGCTGAAACACATCGATCGTTTAAGTAAGATTATTTGGGAAAGAAAGAGATAGAGAAAAGAATGGGGTTTAAGTGTATAGAGGTTTTATGGAGAGGAGAACTGAGATTGAGAAGGGATAGATTAGGGATGCAGTGTAAGGGAATAGAGAGTATGTTACCTAACAAACTGGCTTCCTGAAGAGAATAGCCAAGTTGTCTTCAGAAGAAACACCTTTGTTCTTGCCTTTGTTAGCTGCAGGCCTTTTGGTGGTCCCCTCCCCTGATTGTTCTGTGATGACAACCCCTTTTTGAGCTGGGGCTTTCTTTGGCTGGACGAAAAAGAAGTCATCATCATCGTCATCATCATCATCGTTTTTAGGGGATGATGATGGTTCGTCGTCCTCAAGGTCGAGCTCTTCATTATCTTCTTCTACTTCTTCCTCAACTTCAGATTCTTCCTCGTCAGCGTAGGGCTGTGTTACGTCAGCAACAGCTTCAGGTTGCTCATCGAGTTGCTCCCCCTCAGATACAGAGGGAGGTTTCTCGGTTCCCTCAGGGTTTTCAACTCCCTGAGGTGTCTCGGTTATAGCAGCATAAAAAACAATACCCTCCCCCTCAGAGTTACGGGGAAGGTCTTCATTGGCGATATCCTTTGGCCACCAATCTTGCTTTGTTTCTGATAACCACCCCATCTTTATCCTTTTTGTTTCTGAAGACCCATTTTGTCCCTATTGCTTGTTTTCCTCGTGGCAGAGGAACTAGGGTCCAAACTTTGTTTCGTTCAAACTGTAGAAGCTCTTCTTGCATAGCATCTACCCAGTTTGGGTCGTCAAGGGCTTCAGAGATTCTTTTTGGGTCGATCACACTAATAAAATTTGTAAAGAAACAAAAGTTATCAGAGGCTAATCTTGTTTTTACCTTTTCAGAATGATCACCGATTATAAGGCTTGGAGGATGGCTTTTCGTCCATTGAGTTGTTCTTGGGAGATGGTCATCCAAGTCATCAAGTTGATCGACAGAGGTTGTGCTCTGTTGTTCCGGTGCACCTTCTATTGTAGATGGTGCTTCTGTACTTGTGCTTGGTTTTTCTGCTTGTGGGATGATAGGAATGAGTGTTAATATTTGTTCCTCTGAAGAAGTAGAGACTGAGTCATCGTGTTCCTCTGGTATTGGTTCCTTTGTAGTTGCTGGAGTTGGTATTTCAGTAGCTTCTGTGGTTGCATCCTTTGTTGTATCACCTTCTGTTGGCTCCCCCTCGGTATTTGCATCTGTATGATTAACAGAAGAAGATGAAGTACTTAAGGGACCAGTTAGAGATATACCTGTCTCGATTTGGCTTACAGAAGATGATCCTCCAGAGGCTCTGACGGTTCCAGCAGAAGGATCAATGTCATCATTGAACATCTCTTGAAATAGAATATTTAAGTCTTCTTCTCTTGTTTTTGAGATGCCAGAGGATTCCCCTTTTAGCCCGAGTTCTGAACTGATTTGTTTAGAAGTCATTTGGAAAGAATCGTCGAAAGACACGTTGATGCTTTCTACAATGGTTCGTGACTTCAGACGATAGACTCTGTAGGCCTTGGATGCGGCAGAGTATCCAATGAACTTGCCTTCATCAACTTTTACTTCAAACTTTCCTCTTGCTTCTCTGTCGTTTAAGACAAAGCATTTGCATCCAAATACATGGAAGAACTTGATGTTTGGTCTCCTTTTGTTGATCAAATGATATGGTGTCTTGATGTGCCTCTTTACGATGGTTGATCGATTTTGGGTATAGCAAGCGGTCGATACTGCTTCTGCCCAAAATGTCATTGGTAATCCACATGCTGTTAGCATAGTTCTGGCAGCCTCCACAAGCGTGCGGTTCTTTTGTTCAACCACGCCATTCTGTTGTGGGGTGCATGCAGCAGAGAATTTCTGTGATATTCCTTCTTCTGTAAGATAGGCTTCAATGACATAGTTTTTGAATTCTATGCCATTGTCGCTTCTTACTTTCTGGATCCTGCACTCATACAAAACTTGGATTCTTTTCATTAAATTTATCAGAATGTTTGGAACATCTAATTTCTTTCTGACAAATTCAACCCATGTAAATCTTGAATACTCATCGATTAAAACAAGTATATATTTCTTGCCACCTAGGCTCTGTGTAGCGATTGGACTGCAGAGGTCAACATGAAGCATATACAGAATACTAGGGCAAGACACATCAGTTTTGCCTTTATGTGAAGCTCTTTTGAGTTTTCCCATTTCGCAGGCAGAGCATAAATGATCTTTATTAAACTTAACATCTGGCAGACCTTTGACTAGATCAAGTTTTGCAAGTTTATCTAGAGTATGAAAGTTTAAGTGACAGAACATGTTATGCCATAACCAAGCTTCTTCACTTTTGCATGTAACAAGGCAGAGCTTTTCTTCCTTATTCTTGGCACAAAAGTTCATGAGATACAGATCACCTCTTCTTTCGGCTCGCAGAAGTTCGACTCCTGTGTCTTCACCTTGTAGAGAGCAGAAGGTTCTTTTGAACATTACATCGAAACCCGTATCACAGAGTTGGCTTACACTTAGAAGATTGTGTTTAAGGCCATCCACATATGCAACTTTGCATACGGTTATATTTTCTTTCTTTATGACTCCGTAGCCTTTAATGTACCCCTTTTTGTTGTCTCCAAAGGTCACAGATCCACCATCGTGTTTTTCTTTGTATGTGGATACAAGACCTCTGTCGCTAGTCATGTGCCTCGAGCATCTGGAGTCTAGATACCAGATCGGCACATACTGCTTCTGCAATACAATCAGAGAGATTTAGGTACCCATATCCAAATGGGTCCAGTTTTGTTAGGGGTCTTCAAGTTTGCCTTAGCATTCTTGGTCTTTGTTTTAACTTCTATTGAAGAACCATTTTGTTTCTTCTTACCCTTGAATTTAGCACTTTCTTTGGGTACAGAGAGGAAACATTTTGGACTTGAGAAGTGTTGGCTTAATTGAAACATGAGATCAAAGCAATGACAGTATTGAATGTTCGAAGAGATTTGCTTGAACTTTTCATTAAAGACATTAAATGAGGGTACAGAGGCATTACAATTTATCCTAACATTCGACTTTCTATTACAAGAAGGTTTATGTAGGCTAGATTGTTTTTTGCAAAATCCTTTGTTGAGAGCGGCCTTCTGTGTACCCCTTCTGTGGTGAACTTCTACAGATTTCACTATCACAGAAGAAAAAGATGTATTATTTTTTGTCCATTTACCCTTCTGTTGCCATGTTAATTTTTCTTTAATAGGTTTTAGGGGCTTCAAAATCTTTGAACTTGTTGGAGTTTTAGTGGATATTTCCTTCTTTAGTTTAAAATTCTCAAGCTCATTAGAGGTTTTGGTTTGTATACACATGTTCAGAAAGTCTGGACAGATAGGAACTTTTGTGATTTTCTCCTTGGGAGAAATAGTTCTGTTAAGAACTTCAGAGGATGGTTTAAAATCCTCTGTGTCACGAGGTACTATCTCTGACTTGGAGTCAGTCTCAGATCTTGGATCTCTTTCGACAGAGGATGAGTCATCCTCATAAACAGAGGTTGAGTCACTTGGATCTCTTTCGACAGAGGCTGGACTTTCAGAGCATGTGCCATACTCACTTTCTTCCTTTTCTGTGGCACTATCTTCTAAGTCAACAGAAGTATCTTTTAAGTCTTCTTCAGAGAGATTTTGATCATTGGAAGATGTACAGAGGTTTTCTTCAGAGATATCAAAATTTTCTTTTGTAATGTTCGGCTTGAACTTAGGTGCCTCTGCTGATAACTTCTTTTTAGAATTCATCATGCAGACAAATGAAACTTGAGTTTGAGTCTCGGGGTCACCAAACTTGAAGATTCCTATCTGATCTTGAGTTTTCAGATACTTCTTATGTTTGGATTCTCTTTTGACAGAGATTGAAGGTGATAAATCTGTGTTTTCAAACCACACATTTGTCATCTTCAGAGGTTTCCTCTTGTGAGGTTCTCCAGAGACTTTTTGCCTTTTACTTACAGAGAGTAGATTTGGAAATCCGGGATTTCTTGTATCTCCTATATTAAATAGAGAATGCAGAGATTTGTCCTTTTTGTTTCCTGTATATGGATCTATACCACAGAAGCCAATTCCCCGTCTCCCTATTTGTGTATTGATTTTCTCGTACACCTTCTGTGCATCTTGAAATTTTTTAATTAAAAGATCTTTTCTGAGTAAATCTTGACAGAGGACTTCTCTTTCCTTTTGAAAATAATGTTTCAGAGCTAGGATGTTCATTCTGTCACACTCAACGTCCATAAGTTCTTTTGATTTTGTTTTTAAAGAAGAATTAAGTTCAGAAATCTTTTCTTTTAAAGGATTTAATTTTTTGTTCCAGTTTGTTTCAATTTCTTCTTTTTCTAGAAAAATTTTGGCTTTTTCTTGAGTGAGAAGTCTAGCTTCTCTTTCATAGAAGGTGAGCTTTTTCTGAACACTTTCGCAAATCTGTTTAAGTTCAATGTATTTAATGTTAAGTTTAAGCAAATTAGCTTCTGTTGTATTAGAGTTAGAGTTAGAAGTGGATACCTCACTATCAGAGCCAGAGCTGACTTCTGCCATGCCACAGAATAGGGCGTTCTTTGTTTCTCCTCCTTCAGAGGATGTATCTGATAGCCAGTTTTCTTGATTCACCATTAAGGATTTCTGAGCATAGTATTCAGCTTTTTTTTTGTAGAAAGCAGCATCCCTCTGAGGGCGATTTGATTTGCTCCTGCATTCGTTGGCAAAGTGACCTGGCTTTCCACAATTGTAGCAGCCTTGGTTCTGTGGAGCGTTTCCAGCTTTGTCGCCTGACCTCTGTCGGTCACCACTTCTGTCGGTTCTGCATTCATTTGCATAATGGTCTGGCTTACCACATTTGTAACACTCTTGATTCTGTGGAGTGTTGCCAGTTTTATCGTCCGACCTCTGTCGGTCACCACTTCTGTCATTTCTGTCATTTGACCTCTGTCGGTCACCACTTCTGTCGTTTCCTTCTCTTTCGTAGCATTCAGTACCAGTCTTCTTCTGGTATCCTCTGCTGAATTCCCTAGTCAAGAGTGCTAATGATTTAGCTATCGAGGCCAGGGTTGTTTCTTCTTCTTCTTCTTCCTTCTCTTCTTCACTATCAATTATCATGATTTTCTTCTTCTTCTCCTTCTTTTCCTCTGCAGTTTTCTCTTTCTTTGGTTTCTCTTTAGCCTCTGTAGTCTTACCAACTAGTGCAAGAGGTGCACTGAACTGGGATTTTGTTTGTGCTACTTGAGGCTCTTGGGCTGCCAATGTTCCATAGAGGTCTGATAGAGTCCAGTAATCTAAGTCTTGATTTGTTTGAAGAGACATAGATAACTGGAGCCATTCTCCATTTAGACTTTTAAGGAACATGACATTGTTTTCTTCAGAAGTTCTGTGGATTCCGAACTTCTTGCATTTGTTGATCAGCGAGTTGAACCGATCATATGTAGACTGCAGAGTTTCTGTCGGCGGAGCTTTAAATGCATAGTATTCGTTTATGTATTGAGCTCTGCGGTTCTTCTGAGTTTTGGTCCCCCCTTCTAGTTGTTTTTCCAGTTCCTTCCATAGATCATATGCAGATTCACATGCATCTAGGGACTGGAAAAGGTCGTTGGGAATAGCCATGATCAGAAGTCTTTTTGTTTTCTGAGCCACTTCATATTTTGCCCAATCAGAATCGGACCACTTACCCTGAGCTTTTGGTTTTTCGTGTTCAGGGATTTCTGGTGTGTCGTCTGTGGAAGGAATACGTGGTACTGTTATCATAGGAACAAAAGGAGGGTTACGGAGATAGTAAACGAGTTCTTTATCAGTACCCTCAAAGAAGTGAATCATACGTATCTTCCATTGAGGGTATTCGTCTCTAAGAAGAGTGGGAGGTTTGGTTAAGGAACCAGCAGTGAAGAAGTTGTTTGTACTTGTCATTTTGAGAGAGAAAATATCCAGAAATGGGGTATGAACAGCAAACTTTTTAGAGTGAGAAGTGGATTCTTCGTATCAAGTTTCTAAGATTAACATTTTTCAACTTAGCACAAAAATGGTGTTTTAACCAGAGTAATAGATTCTATAAGTTTACCAAAGTTCGAATGAATCGAAAATGGTAGAAAAACAGAAACTGTTTATGAAGAATAGGTTAAAAATCCAAGTTTCTACCAAATATCATTGTTTAGAGTGGATCCCTTGATATTAAAAATCAAGGATGGCTCTGATACCAATTGTTGGTTCCTTTTTGTTTAAACAATGATGATTCTTTCAGTTTAATTCAGATAGGTTTATATTGCGGAAGCGTGTTTAATGAACTGAAAGAAATGCTAAGATAGAAGAACACACAATATCAAATAAGCAATGAAGATGACAGATAAATATCTCAAAGGTTACTGTATTTGATATTATCAAGAACACCAAGAACATAACAAGAAATCTGCTTGTGTGTGTGTTTGTGCGTAGCTTAATATCTGATTCTCGTTCTTGTTTTTCGAAGATCTCAACATGAGTCTTCTATTTATACTACTACAAAGGGGACATACTTTAGACAATAAAGACTGATCTACAGTAGACAGGATTGTGTGAACAGTAGCAGCTACGATGTTCATTTAATGCGCATGTTCCATCTTTGACAGAGCCCTATCAGAGTTTGACACGTGGAGTTTATGTCAGGGCACGCCTTGTACAAGTGGATGAACGGATCTTGGAACAGTAGAAAGATATTTGTTGATTTCTGCTAAGTCTTCAGTATACCGCAGAGGCTCTGTCAAAAGTGACAGAGGTTATGCGGCTCGGTCCTCTATGAGCAGTCTTCTGTCGATTCTTGTCTTCGATCTTCTTGGCATCTCGGCAGAGCCTCTGTTGGAGGCTTCTATACTTGGCCTATTTTTCACTACTTTCATAAACTGAAAGATTGGAGCTAACACTACTCCACCTCCTCCAACAAGCGCCATGATTATCAGGATAAATATGAAGGAAAGAAGAAAGCTGATGAGCCAGACCAGTCTGACAAGAAGGAGAAGACAGTGAAAGATGACCGCAAGAAGAAAAACGAACCCGTGACTTGTTATAACTGTGGGAAGCTTGGTCATTTTGCCAAAGACTGTCGAAGGCCGGTTGTAAAGAACACTCATTATTACAAGGCTAAACTATCTCTGGCAGAACAGAAAGAAGCAGGAGAAGCTCTGTTTGTGGAAGACGACTACTGGTTGGGTCGTTCTGATGATGAAAGCGAATCTGATGGTGCTGATGCTTTCATGGGATATCACTCTCCTGCTGATGAAGAAAAGGCAAAGTCAAGTCAGGTATGTGAATCTACTCCTCAAGATTTCTTTACTCAAATGCAATCTCTTGCTGAAAGGATAGATTCCTACAAGGCCACCTCTGATGAACAACTGCTTGAGATTAGATCACTATCTGAAAAGCTAGATGTTCAACAGCGAATAACTGAGAAATACAAGTCCGAAAATGCTAATTTAAAAGAAAAATGCAAAAATCTTTCAATAGCACCTAAGGACTTAAGGGCCCAGATATCTGAACTACAATCACAGTTTGATCAGTGTATGAATGAGAAAGCAGATATTATTTATCAATGTTCTGCTCTTCAAATTCAGCACAAGGAGTTTGTCGCTAAAATACTTGATCTTGAGACAAAACTCCACAAAAGAGGTCAAACTGATCAGACCATCCATATGAATAAACCCAAGGAGTTCACATATTTTAACAAAGAATGGGGAATCGGATATGATAACCCACACTACTTGAAAAAGTGTATATCCAAAAGACCTATACTGTATGGTTTTGGTTGTTTTGGAATAGACAAAAAGTATCCGGAATATGCAATAAAATGGACTGGTCCTCTTGAACATAAAAAGGAAGAGGAAACTGAGGAATACAAGCGCGCACACACGTCTAAAATGCAACTTCCTTTTTGTTATGAGCCTTTGAATTATTACTATGTGAAAAATCAAAAGAAGTACCTCTCGAATGACTACTTTGATAGCTATAAGGTTGTAACGCCCAATGATTCCTCCAAAAAGGATGAGGTCCAAGCAACTGAACCCAAGACTGAGACGGATGAGTTCAAACTCTATGTTCCCCCTCTCATCTTGGAAGCAAAGATAGTCGAGTTAGAGGAGTCACTCGAGAAGGAAAGGTCCAATTTTCAAAAGGAAAATCAAGCGCTAATCACATAACTTGAGACTCTAAAATCCGTCAAAACCGAAGTTGTGTCTGATGAAAGACAGGAAATCCTTCGGTGTGAAATCAACAAGATCACATCAAAACTGTCTGCATTGGCAACAAAAGCGATGACGGAGCATACAAGAAATGGTCAGCTCAAAGAGCAGATTGACCTACTCCAATCTGAAAAGATGATTTCACCCGATTCTTCCTCCAACTCATCGGACACGTCTTCGTGTAAAGCTTTCATTGGCAAAATCTCTTCTACACAAGACGGTAAGAATCTCAAGACGAGAGTGTTTTAAGGAATTTGAACTCTGATTTTTTCCTAGCTTCCGCACCAAATTCCTCAAAGCACACTGACACAAAGTGTTCCTCGCCTTCCTCGACCGATCCAAGTCCTGTAATTCCGAATATCGATTGTTCAGAATTCATGAACTCCGAGGGCAATTCTGATGAAGAGTTTGAGTCGTTTACATTCGACAAACCTCTTCCAAATCATACTGATTTTCTGTCACCAGTAGTCAATCGACCGGTCAATTTTCTAAAAGGTGATTGTTCTACAACAAAGACCCAGCTGTGATTAAGATTTTTAAAACTAAGCCTGTTTCTCAAAAACAATCACAGCCGAGGCAAAAGACCGAGCGGTCGACTACCAAAAATCCTGCTTCCTCAAAAGCCACTGACCATGCTGTCAATGTTGTTACAGATAAAACCGGTCGCGCTAAACAGGATAAACAAAAGTGGCTAGCAAAGGAACCTATAGAGGATGCAGCATCAAAGTCATTTAATACTGTTTTTTATCCTAGAATGAACAAAAACGATTGTGCTTGGAATCATAGGAATGATTTTGTTAAACATGAGACTAAATTTCCGATTAAGGTTTATTCCATTCAGCAATTGATTCAATCATCGCATGATTGTTTGTGTTGTTCTAGTTGTGGTTGGAATGACTTTGATGATATTAATAATAATGATTGGTTTGGGTCATATCATATATATAATCATACACCCAAATGCAAACCCCGTAAAAACAAAAAGAAATCTAAATCTACACGGGTTCCCCTACTGAGGTTAAACCTACACCGAAGAGGCAACCTACTTCAAAACAGGTTCCTCCAAAAGGTGTAAAACCTAACCCTCCAGGACCCATGCGTATATGGGTACCTAAAGTCCGCTAATCTCATTTTGCAGGATGGTCATGTGTGGTACTTAGACTCTGGATGCTCCAAGCACATGACCGGAAGGAGGGAGCTTCTCACGAATTACAAGGAACAATATGGCGGAGACGTGAGATTCGGGAACAATGACAAGGCACCGATTATGGGCTACGGCGACATTGTCCAAGACAAGATCACCATCAAGAAAGTTTCATACGTCACGGTATTGGGACACAACCTGTTCAGTATCGACCAATTCTGCGATAAAGATCTCGAGGTCAGATTCAAAGCCAAAAGGTGTATAATCCTCAATGACGCCGGAACGGAGCTACTGGTTGGAACGCGAAAGACCAACCTCTACACCATCGACCTCGCAGCCCTGAAGACCGATAATCCAGTCTGCCTGATGTCAAAGGCTACTTCCGAACAAGCGTGGATTTGGCATCGACGTCTTTCGCACCTGAACTTCAAGAATATCAACAAACTGGTGCTGGGCGGACACGTGAAAGGCATGCTCGACCTTCAATTCGTGAAGGATCGACTCTGCGGGGCATGTGAAATGGGAAAGATGAAGTGAGGGACGCATAAGCCGAAGGCCACTCCGAGCACGTCCCGGTCCCTCGAACTTATCCATATGGATTTGTGTGGACCGATGCGTGTCCATAGCATCAACAAGCGCAAGTATGTCCTGGTGATGGTGGATGTTTTCTCACGCTACACATGGGTCAAGTTCCTACGCACGAAGGACGAAACTCCGGAGCTGATCATCATCCATTTGAAGACTATCCAACTGAACCTTCAAAGTCAAGTTCAGACTATCAGGACCGACAACGGGACGGAATTCAAGAATCAAACGGTGAACGACTACCTGACTTCAGCCGGTATCTCGCAAACCTTCTCAGTCGCACGCACTCCTCAACAAAACAGAGTGGTGGAAAGACGCAACCGTACCCTCGTTGAAGCTGCTCGTACGATGCTTTCTCAGTCCAAACTGCCTTTATTTCTCTGGGCCGAAGCGGTGTCTACAGCTTGTTACACGCAAAACCGCTCAATCATCAACAAGCGGTTCAACAAGATGCCGTACGAGATCATGAACAACCGCGTTCCGAACATCAAGTATTTCCATGCGTTCGGATGCACGTGTTACGTCCTGAATGACAAAGATGATCTCAGCAAATTCAGCCCGAAGGCGGACGAAGGACTTTTTGTTGGATACTCCATGCAGGCTAAGGCGTATCGTGTTTACAACAAACGGACTAAAACCGTTACCGAAAGTGTAAACGTGACATTCGACGAAGCCGCAGATTTAGCTTCTGAACACATCAGTTCAGAACCCGGTTTAACTGGCGTGCTAGCTTCCGAACTTCCACGTTCGGGATCTGCACAAGCGACAGTAAATCTGAATCATGCATCTACGTCGAATGCTGATCTTTCAGATTTAGATTTACTGTTCCAATACTTTTATGATGACATGCTTAACACTTCTGCTCCTCGTGTCTCAGCACAACCAAGAATTAAAGCTGCCCAGATCGAGGATTCGGCGAATCTATCCGGTCTGCTGCCCTCGACCAGCACTCCAACACTCACAATAGAGACACCTCAACAGTCATCATCATCAACTTCGTCTGATACAATCATCCCCCCGGAGGAACCAGTACTTAACCAGGAGATTGCTCCTCAAGATTCGTTATCTGCTACAATCGATGATCAACCTCTGAATTCCTTGGAACCAGAAGTTGTTCAACCCTCGACGAATCCTCCCCCGTCTCCTCCGAGAAACCAACCGGCGACACTTGAAGCAGTACAAGACCTTCCATCTGGTGACTACGTGGATCCGGACGCCTCTCACTCAACTCAGCAGCCGCCCACACACCACAAAATGGATAAGAGCTCATCCCCTACACCAAATCATCGGTGATCCCTCCACTCCAGTTCAAACGCGAGGCGCATCAGCCAATTTCTGCCTCTTCTCCGGCTTCTTGAGTAAGATCGAGCCGACAACCGTACGTGAAGCACTCGAAGATCCGAACTGGGTCATGGACATGCAAGAGAAGCTCAACCAATTTGAGGCTCTCAAGGTATGGCGACTTGTTCCACGTCCAACCCACAAGACGATGATCGGCACTAAGTAGATCTTCAAGAACAAGAAGGACGAGGACGGCATCATTGTACGCAACAAGGCGCTTCTCGTGGCTAAGGGATATCGACAGCAAGAAGGGATAGATTACGATGAGACATACGCTCTGGTTGCGAGGATCGAATCTATACGTATGTTTCATGCATACGCCGCGCACAAGAACTTCACGGTCTTCCAAATGGATGTGAAGACCGCATTCCTCAACGGCGAACTCAAGGAAGAAGTATACGTATCGCAACCGGACGGGTTCGTGGACGAAAAGAAGCCTGGTCATGTCTACATACTAGACAAGGCCCTCTACGGATTGAAGCAAGCTCCATGAGCCTGGTATGACATGATAACAAAGTTTTTGATAAAATCGGAATTCACACGAGGTAAAATCGATTCAACTCTTTTTATCAAAAACGAAAAAGGTCACATTGTTTTAGTTCATGTGTATGTCGATGACATAATTTTCGGTTCTACTAATCCTCAGTATGCTAAGAACTTTGCCAAGCTAATGTGAGATGAATTTCTTCCTTGGTCTTCAAGTTAAACAATTGTCGACCGGGATATTCATAAACCAGGCTAAGTACATCAGGGATATTCTTAAGAAATTCCAGATGGAACAGTCCTCACCGATGAAAACTCCCATGGCACCCAGTACAAAGCTACACGCTGATCCTAACAGAAAGGATGTGGACACTAAAACGTACCGGGGAATGATTGGTTCTTTGATGTACTTAACCACAAGTAGACCGGACATCATGTCTTCAACTTTTCTATGCACCCGGTTTCAGTCAAAACCGAAAGAGTCTCGTTTAATAGCTGTCAAACAAATTATTCGTTATTTACGTGGTACTGCTGATCTTGGCTTGTGGTACCCAAAAGAGACAGGTTTTAAGTTGTCTGCATATTCTGATGCGGACCACACAGGCAGCATGATGGATCGGAAGACCACATCGGGTCATGTGCAGTTCTCTAACACACATAATAGTAAGGAGAAGGAAATGGCCGAGCACTTCAAAATGAAGTAGGGTTTCCTTTATATACTGCATGCATTTAATGCATGTCAGTACAACTTTACACGTGGCAGCGTCTGATTCGTTGCATGTTATGACCTTGGTAGACAACCTAGTAGCTGCATGATGAACAGTATAGAATCAGAGTTGGTTGTACGATTCTGGACAAAAGGGGTGTCTATTCTGACATTATCGTACGGGGGCGTGCAAGGGGGTTAGACAAAAGTTACTTGTAGAGGAGGCTTCACGATCAGCGTTCGCTGAATGATTCTTTATCAGCGAATGATAAAGTTCAGCTTTCGCTGAAGTCTTCTACTTGAAACTTCACGTTGAGTGGACAGGTCTTGGCTTCGCTGATATCCGCATCAGTTCATTAGTAGACTTGTCTCTGGTTCTTTGGCTTGATCTTCGACTTCAGCGTAGAACATGATTGACGTGAAACTTGTCTTCAGGGATCATAAGTAAACAATAGAAGTTATCAGCGATCATCAGTGAGGCTGAACAAGCTCAGGGCTCACTGATGAACAGTGTTCGCTGAATGTATAAATTAAAGAACGAGAGTTTCTATCAGCGGTACTGAAACAGTCTTAGTACTTATCAGCGATAGTGAAACTCTAATACATATTGTCTACTTACAATTTTCACTAAGTGTTTCTCAGAGTCATTATCAAATCATTGAGGGTTTGGATCAACAATCTCCTCCTATTTGATTATGACATAGCAATAAAAGAAAATTGCTAAGTAAGAAAACATAAGGATAAAAAGGACTCATAAAATATTTGCCCCATTTACTATTTTCGGGGATCTTTTTAAGTACTGATGGAGTAAAGTATATTCGCTGAAATTTTTCATTAAACTTCATATCAATTACAAAGAGAAGTGGAAAAATTATAAGTACAGCAAATAATAATTACAAGTACAAAAGTTACAAGCTGATAAAGGATAGAAGAATTACAGGAAATCCTATAAGCTAATCAGGTTCATCCTTAATGAGAAGTTCATCAAGGGTATTTGTGGTAGGGATTATCCAATCAGGGACGTTTTCTCCAAGATCCCTTCTTCGCTTTGCTTTTTTAAAGATCAGGGGATTCATGAAGTGTCCGAGAAGCTCATCTCTGAAACCGCACCAATAGACGAGATCTCTGAGCTGTTCGATAGGGGCAATGCAAAGCTCAGAGACGCGTTGAAAGCATTCTCGTCCATCGTAGTCATTGAAGTAGATACCATAAGGATCACTTAAGACTTTTCCAGGGATAAAGCGTTCACCAGGGGGCAGGGAGACGTCCAGAGCTTAGAGATAAGGGTCAGGACCAAGAACTTCTTCGCGTGAAAAAAACCAATTCCGGTTTCATTTCTGATAGGAGGACCTGAAGCTGAAGGTGTTTTCTGTTTCTTTGCAGCATGCCTTCTTCATTAAACTGGAGGTGGAGGAGGAGGAATATCCACAGCTGATGTAACCAAGTCGATCTGCCTGTTTAGAGCTTTTTCGACAAAGGTTTTGAAGTTTAACGTGACCGCTGAATGGCTATTCGCATCTCCAACCATTCAGATAAACCGTACTTGGTAATCGACGAAGGGTAGATGGTTTCCTTTAGACCACTTTCTCTGAAGATGTCGATGTCAACGACTGGAACGTCTATGGAAAACTTTCCCCTGATGTTCACCTTGTTGATTCTGGAACCATGACAACGAAAGTGAAGTCTTTCTTTGCACCATTCCAGAGTGGAGTCAGAGACCTTGGTTTGCTTCTCGATGATCTTTGTGGCGTCCTTCCATAGTTGTCGCTGAACAGAGATAGGAGTCTTCTTCAGTTCAGATTCTTTCACCGACGTTGGACGAGCTTAATAGCATAAGCTTTATCTTTTTCTTCAGCTCTCTTTCGTTCGGCGAGGAGTTCTTCAGCTTTGAGGTGTTCAGCGATCTCCCTTCTTGTTGTTTTGAAACGAGGAGCACGGATGATTCGCTGATCCTCAAGCTGTTTAACCATAGTTGCTCTCCTTTTCAGCTCTTCTTCACTTAGTTGTTGAGGAACCAAGGAAGGTCTATTTTTGTGAGAGAGCAGTTCTTCTTCTTGTTCATCAGTCTCAGCGAAGTCTAAGACCGGGATTATTTCTTCAGTGCTCGGGGCTGGGATTATTGGAGTTGTAGCAGGAGCAGCTTCAGCTTGACCCTCAAGCAGGGGAGAGGACTAGCTGAAACAAAACGATCGTATAGATAAGATCATTTGGGAGAAGAGATAGAGAAAGAATGAGGCTAAGTGTATAGAGGTTTTATGGAGAGTAGAACTGAGGTTGAAAAGGGATAGAGGAGGGATGCAGTGTAAGGGAATAATAAATAAGTTACCTGACAAACTGGCTTTTGCAGAAGGATAGTCAGATTATCCTCTACAGGGATGCCTTTATTTTTGCCTTTATCGGCTTCAGTCGCTGCAGGTTTTTTGGTGTTCCCATCCCCTGATGATTCTTTGATGACTACCCCTTTTTAAGCAGGGGCATTTTTAGGTTTGAAGGAGAAGTCGAGATCATCATCATCGTCATCATCATCATCATTTTTAGGTGATGCTTATGGTTCGTCATCATGAAGTTTGAGATCTTCTCCTTCTTCTTCTTCTTCTTCTTCTTCTTCCTCAGATTCGTCTTCGGAATGAATAAGAACTTCAGCATTTTCCAGTTCTTCATCGAGTTGCTCCCCCTCATAATCAGCGTTGTGTAGGGAGAACTCAGTTCCCTCAGGGTTTTCAACTCCCTGAGGTTTATCAGCGCTTTTCTCCCCCTCGACGTTTTGGGGAAGATCTTCTTGATTCTTCTCCCCCTCCTCCACATGACGGGTGGGGGAGGTAGGAATGTCAGCAGCAGCAACAGCAGCATCTTTTGGGTCACTGTCTTCTAGGCCAGTGATCCCAACAGCGGTTTCAATCGCTGCCATTCTGTCTTTCAGGCCAGAAATAGCAGGATTGATTATTTCCATATTCTCCCGATCGGCCTGAGTAAAGTGTGAGGGAGGACATGTTGGAGCATTCAGGCGATCCAGGATTTGCTGTAGAAGACCTGTAGCATTTCCCACGGATTGGGTGAGGGTGCCCATTTCTGTCTTCAAAGACGTAACCTCTCCCTGAAGATTGCCCACCATTGTCTTCAACGATGTGACTTCGTTGGACAGTGTGGTGAAGTTGTTGGAGAGGTCGTCGTCGGTGGTGTTCATGTTGTTGATGGATGTGGAGTTGTCAGCGAGAGTTTGAGCAACTTGAGAGAGAGTACCTTCCAGCTTGTTCAGATCAGCGCTGGAAGCCTTTTCCTTCACCTCAGTTGTAAGTGTCTTTAGAGCTTCCCCAGCGTTTGTAACCGCTGAGGAGTTAGAGGAAAGAGTAGTGGTGAGAGTTTCCACTTTTGTAGATAAATCCTTGAGGCGTTGTTGATGTCGCCCAAATTAGGACCTGTAGAAGATAAAAACTTATGAACAAAGGAAAGCTCAGAAGTTGGGGGTTTTGAGAGAGGAGTGTTTAGGATGTTATGTATACCTGCGGGTTGGTTGACGAAGTCATCGAAGTTTTGATAACCTGAATATTGTTCGTAGTCGTCTTCCAAAGATGCACGCGTAGAGGTGCCCGCATGTCCTTTATTCTGATCAATCAGTCGTTGTAGATCTTCAGCCAATGCGTCATTCAGATGAATGACATTAGTTATAGAGAATGGGGGAAATAGAGGTGGAGTGACCAAAGAAGTGGAGGGAGGAACAAAAGTTGAGAAGAGGGATTGTGTAGCAGATTCAGCGTTGGCTCCGCTGAGGAATACTTCTGCAGTACTTAGAGGTACTAAAGGAGGGGGGTTCAGTTCCAAGACAACTTCAGCGTGCTGAGACGCTGAGACACTGAGGTGGGTATTGAAGGGGTTGGTTCAGCAGTTGTGGCGGAGCATGCAACGGAACTTTCCAGCCTCTTCTTTGGAGAGACAGACGTGGAGTGTTTAGCCTGGGTAGGCTTAGGGGGTTGCTCCATGGAGGTCTTGCCAAGTTGGGTGTCTGAGTGTTTCCTTTTTCGAGAAGGAGTGGATGGTGCGGCCTGGGTACCAGCGGTTGGGATTACCGCTGCTGTAGTGGTAGCCGCAGAAGTAGAAGGAGGAGGTCTGATAAGAGGTAAGAGAGTAGAGAGACGTACCTCGTTTTCCACCGATTTGAAGTCGAGAATCTTAGGGCCAACCTGGGATAACTTCAGGTCGCCCACCTTCGGGTACTTATCCCCAAGTGCGTGCTTGAAGAGAGTACTGAGGAAACGGGGATAAGGGACATCCAGTGGTCTCTTCTTCTCTTCGACCCTTAGCACCATGTCATCGAAAACGATCTTGGCCCAGTCGATGTGGAGGCCCTTCATCAGCGCATACCTCATAGCCTGTTGAGGTTGTGAGGCCTGATCAGTTGACCCAACCTTAGCTATCATACAGCTGATGAGGTGTGCAAATATGAAGTTCATCTCGCTTGGCATTTTGGACTTGAGGACGGAGGTCAGCTTCTTATCAGGGAGTTTATCTCTCCCTGTGTTCCAGGTGTAGTTCATTGCATCCAAAAATGCAATGATTTCAGCTTGTCCTGGCTTAGATTTGAAGTCAGGTAAAGGAACGAAACGTTTGTCCCTTGAGCTTCCAGGGAGGCTGAGAGCAGACCTGATAGCCCCGGGATATATTTTGGTTTCACCATGTCCAGTGTCAAAAAGAATGACATCTATCATCTTTTTTGGGTCTTTGGTGGAGGCCACCTAAGATTTTCTGGCAGTATACCAGAACTAAGCAAGGAGATTCTTATGAGCAGGGGGCTTGATGGTCAGTGTTGTCGCCAGAGGACAGCCTTTCAAGAAATTAACAGCGTCATCCAAGTGAGTGATGTTTTTCCTTGGAGGGAAGTCGAATAGAGCATAGGGGTTGTTTCCTTGGAATGTTACTTGCTCCATTGTAAAGTTGACTTGGGGTGCTTTGACGATCTCAGTTTTGTCAGAGGTAGTAGGAGACTGAGTAGCGTCAGTGGTTGCCATTTCTGTTCATAACATATAAACATAAAGAAGATAAAGAGCAGATCTTAAAATGGATAAAATTCCAAAATAAGGGTTTTTAGGGTTTTATAGTATCCATTTTGAGAAAGAAATGGAAACTAGGGTTTTTCTAGTTTTGAAAAGAAGTACAAAACATGGTGAAAGTTCTTGTTTTCCAGTTTCCTTTTATGGAAAGGATTCTGGAAAAACATGTGAAAATGTCAAGTTTAAGATTTTTATTTTAAACTCGAATAACAATCTGTAAACAGATTGTGTTCATAAAACCACTTAGAAAATGATTTCATTTTGAGAAAGTTCTTTTGTTTGATCTTTTAGAAACAATAATAAGATCAAAAACAAGATTGTTTGAGGGAAATAAAAGAAATATTAACCTGTAGTGTGATGTAGAAGATGAAGATGAACAGGTTCTTGAGAAAATTTTCAAATGCAACAGTTGATTCTTGCTTGAGAGAGATTAAGTTCGCGTAAAAGGTAAAAATATACACGCAAAGTGTTTATATAGTGAGAGTAGAGAGAGAAAAACTATGAGCGGGAAAAGTTTTTCATGATGACACGGACACGTCCCTTGAATTTGATTGGGCAAGGAAACGAAACGGGCGAACGTGTTAGAGAAAAGTCGTGCCATTGTTTATCCGATATGAAGACATCACAAACGTCCTTTCATATTTTAAGTTGTCTCTGAGGGTTTTAAAAAACTCAGGGACATTTAAAAAAAATAAGAAGCACTGATTAGAAATATCATTGTTAGTTTTAGAATTTCAAAGTATCACTGAAAGGAAGAGATATTCAGCGATGCAATTTGTTTTGAAACCTTGCATTCTTAGACGAACGTCAGCGAGTAAGAGAGAACATACCTTGATATCAGCGAATCAATTTTGTTCAGGGGATTGGATGATGAATAGGGTTATACAAGTTTATTTTATCACTGATCAAATGTGAACCACTGAAGATTTTACTCTTCTAAGTTCAGCATTCCAAGCTCGCTGATGAGAAAGTTGAATCTTGTCTCATCAAGAGGTTTGGTGAAAAGACCAGCTAACTGAAAATCAGTTGGGATAAAATGAAGTTCTATATCACCATTCATCACATGATCTCTAATAAAAAGATACCTGATTTCGATGTGTTTGGTCTTTGAGTGTAGCACTGGATTGTTGGCTATAGCGATGGCACTAGTGCTGTCGCAATAGATTGGAATTTTGGAGAGCTGAAGGTCATAGTCAAGTAGCTGATTTCTCATCCACAAGACCTGAGAACAACAGCTTCCAGCAGCTACATACTCAGCTTCAGCGGTTAAGGTGGACATTGAGTTTTGCTTTGTACTTGTCCAACTCACCAGCTTTCCACCCAGGAGCTGACAGCCTCATGTGGTGCTTTTCCTATCCAATTTGCAACCTGCAAAATAACTATCGGAATAGGCGATTAGATCAAACCCTGAGTCTTTGGGATACCAAAGACCTAGGTTAGGAGTACCCTTAAGGTATCAAAAAATACGCTTTACAATGATTAAAGGAGATTCCTTAGGTTCAGCTTGATATCGTGCACACAAACAAGTTGCATACAGAATATCAGGACGGCTAGCTGTAAGATACGGAAGAGAGCCGATCATCCCACGGTACGCTGTGACATTAACAGGTTTCCCTGAAGGATCTTTGTTAAGTGTCAGCGGCGGTGCCATTGGGGTTTTCATAGCTGAGCTTTGAGTTAACTCAAACTTTTTCAGCATATCTTTAACATATTTTCCTTGGTGAATAAAAGTACCTTTTTCATTCTGTTTGATCTGAAGACCAAGGAAATAGGTTAGTTCACCCATCATACTCATTTTATATTCTGCTTTCATTCTTTCAGCGAAACGAGTACATAAGTCAGGGTTAGTAGAGCCAAATATAATGTCATCAACATATATTTGAACAAGAATGATATGACCTTTTACTTTCCTGAAAAATAGAGTTTTATCGATTTTACCACGCTCAAATTTTTCAATATGGAGATAAGTAGAGAGAGTGTCATACCATGCACGTGGAGCTTGCTTTAAGCCATAAAGTGCCTTATCCAGTTTATAAACATAACCTGGATGCTTAGGATTAGTGAATCCTGGAGGTTGTTCCACATAGACTTCTTCATTCAGCCTTTCATTTAGGAATGCTGACTTCGCATCCATTTAATATACCTTAAAGTCTTTGTGAACAGCGTATGCTAAGAATAGACGAATAGCTTCGAGTCTTGCCACTGGGCTAAATGTTTTGTCATAATCTATGCCTTCCCCTTGTCTGTATCCCTGAGCAACAAGACGAGCCTTGTTGTGGGTTACAGTTCCATGTTCATCCATCTTGTATCGATAGACCCATTTAGTGCCTATCACTGACTTGTCATATGGTCGTGGAACGAGTTTCCAAACTTTGTTTCTTTCAAACTCTGTCAGCTCTTCTTGCATAGCGATGACCTAGTTTGGATCTCTGAGGGCATCATCTGTTTTCTTTGGCTCAATCAGAGAAATAAAGTTAACAAAAAAACAAATATTACCTGCACTTCGTCGAGTCTGAACACCAGCATTTGGATCACCAATAATTTTATCGATGGATGATCTATATGTTGGGATTTGTTCAAAACATGATTTCAAGAATCATAAAAAATGCAACGGAAGCTTAAAAATTTGAACATTAAAAAACATTTTAATACCCACCAAGGATCCATTTGCATGAACATGAAAGATTAAAACCATACATAGGGGGTTTGTAGAAATTACAACCTTTGAAGTCCTTTGATAAAACCTTCTAGTATGATGGATGAAGATGGCAAGAACTCAATAAGAATTCCTCTAGAGAAGTCCACCAAGCAAGCTCCAACACCTTGAGTATGCTAGTACTTCCTTGAGTAAAGATGCAAAAGACCACTTCTTGTTCAAGACTACAATAGACCTGAATTGAGAAGAAGAATAAAACACACACCCCTTGTGTGTGTTAATTTCGGCCGAAAATGGAGAGAGGGGGGAGAGAGAATTGCTTGGTTGTTGTGTAGTCTAAAAATAAATGTTCTCTCTTTTAATTCAAAAGCATAAGACCACATGCAACTCCTATTGGACCACAAAAAGGTCCAATGAGGTTTGAGTCTCTCATGCAATATTTCCTTTTAACCCTCCAAGTATTAAAATAGTTAAAACACAATTTTCACTATTTTAAACTTTATCACTTAAGTCCCTCCTTTTAATTCTAGTTTCATATGAGTCCATCATATTATTTAATAAACTAGAATATTTCATTTGCATCTAATATTATGAATCATATTCAATAATATTTTCAAGAAATAATTAATATTTATCAAGAATCGAATTCTTATAAATATCAATTCGGTGTCTACTTGCTATATGGTGTGACCCTATAGGATCATATATTACCGGCAATATTATTTTATAATCATTCTTGAGCATATGGAACCAACAATCTCCCACTTGCTCAAGATTGTATTATAGAATGATATACACAGTGGTGGACGTCTAGCAACATCTCACTGCCCCCAGCAATATATGACTGTAAATGTCATTCAACAACATCCGATTCCCACAAGCTCATAGCTTCAATTGATGTATTAGGTGTGGTATCAGTTATCCCTTTGTTTGGACATCATGTTGAACATGAGACATGGATCACTATCATTCTCATCTATTGTTCAACTTTTGGTAAGGCGCCTTAGATGTCTCACTCTTAACATATTTAGAGAAACAAATCCCATCTTGACTACATACGCCTCTCATGCAGTTCATGCCATGCCCAATAATGGCCTTTATAGCTGCCTTTTTCAAGAACAACGGTTAACTATATCAAAGCATAACACTCCCTACACTTGAGTCCCAAATATGCATCTCAGGTCGAAGGATACAAAGATACTACCTTTATTCAAGACTCACTTATGACGACGATCCATGAGGTGATCTTGAAGCGGGTCGGTCCAATACTTGTTCCCTAACAAGTACCTATGAACTTGGTTGCAACACTTTGCCACTTTTACTCTTAAAAGTCAACCAATCCAATTCATATTAGTCTTACTTCATAGTTGCTCCCACAACTATGATCGACTATGGACATTTAGAATAACTAATTTATTCAAGGATTTAAACATGCTAATATAGAACACAACGAGTATGAAAAGATCATATCCTATATATCTAACTAAATAATATACTTGTTGCTTTACTTGTTCCAATATCCAAATACTAAATTCAAATCAAATCCCATCTCTAGAATAACGAAGTCCTATTGCTCAAACATGACCCTTCAAGTTTAGCTTATGAAAAGGAACTTCGTGAATGGGTCCATCCAGAAACTTGATTTGTGTAAACTTTGTGAATACTAACATCTCCATCTTTAACTTTATTCCGAATATAGTTAAATGTTTGGAGTAGATGCTTGGTACTCTGATGTGACATAGGGTCCATTAGCTTGAGTAATGGCACCCACATTGTCGTACAATATTTCTAGGTGATCCTGAATGGGAGGCATCTACCTAGCTTTTCAATGAACTCTTTCATCCAAGCATCTTTCCTTTTGCAGCTTCTAAAGCAGCATTGTATTCTTATTTTGTAGTGTATTATGCAATTTACCTTCGCTTGGAACCTTTTCAAACCAACTACTTTTTCATTTAAAATGAAGACATTCCCCTTTTGTGGTCGAGAACCTTCTTGATCTTTGTAGAAGTTATCATCAGTGTAACACTTTGCTATGATCTTCTTCCAACCCTCAATTAAGGAACACTTCCTTGGTTCTTCGTAAGTACATTAAAATGTTC
Organism: Saussurea involucrata; assembly: GCA_033807775.1. Taxonomy (NCBI): domain Eukaryota; kingdom Viridiplantae; phylum Streptophyta; class Magnoliopsida; order Asterales; family Asteraceae; genus Saussurea; species Saussurea involucrata. Next base: position 67,423,306 of record CM066325.1, read on the forward strand.
TTTATAGTCATCCAATGACCTTCCCTCGTATTTCGTTGGTATCTTCTTCTAATGCTCTAAAGCATTATGACACACTCGATCTAGTGCATGTCATGGCATATATGATAGATCCAATTGCCGAAGCATATGAAATACTAATCATTTTATCTAGCTCAGCCTTTGTGCTAGAACATTGAGACATGCTCAAAATGATGCCATATCATACTTGCAAGAAACTACCTTTAGAGCCTTGCATCTTGAACCTTTCAAGATTATGTCAACATATGCACTTTTGACTTAAACCTATAAGTCGTCTTGATCTAATTCTAAAGATCTTTATTTCAAGAACAAAATTTGCCTTTTCTAAGTCTTTTATTAAGGAAATACTATCCGAGCCAAAACATGATGTTTTGCTAAGTCGGAAAGTTAATTTCCAAATACTAGTATGTATTGCACATACTACATTAGGAATTTTACTGTGCTCCCACTAGCTTCTTAGTAAATGCATGAGTCATCTTTTATTTTGGTGAAAATTGAACTTTTAATTTTCCTGTCAAAATGAAGATTCCAGCTTTGTGATACTTGTACTGATCCATGAATGGATTGCATCTCAGTGTTCATGACTCTAAGCCACTCATCAGATTCAGAATCTGATATAGCACTTTAGTAGTTGATGGGCTTACTAGAAACCTATCATACATCATTCTTCATTAGTCATGAGAAATCGATATTTCTTGGATTTCTGAATGATTCCACTAGATTTGCGAACACTTGGTGTTTTTACTAAGTTTTTGATCAATCAAATTGCTCAGTTTCAACAACCTTTGTTTGATAACTAGTGCCAACCAATAAGTGCATGAGGTTCTTGATTTCCTTCAAGTTCCTTAAATCTCCCATTTGCCTTGCCCATTAAAAACTTGCTTTCTAAGAACTTGGCTTTGGAACAATAAACAATTTTATTGTTTGTGGGATTGTAGAATCGGTATATAAAACAATTTATAGTATATTCTACAATATATGCCTTTGGTAGATTTTGGGTCGAGTTTACTTGAAGCTTATTGTCTTACATGAGCTTCATAAACCCACACATTCAACTAATAATAAGGATGAAAAACTTTCATACGAAATCTTATAAGGTGTCTTGTCTACCTTTTGGTTGGTGTCAAAAGTACGGTTTACTTTAACTAGGGCAGAATTCCGGATTTATATAGGAATAGTACTTCTACTCATCATAGAGCGAACCATATTTAATAAGGTTCGGTTCATCCTTTCGGATGTACACAATTTCTAAGATGATCCAAGAGTTCTTGGTTTATCAGCTTTAGTAAGAACCGGATCAGAAGAAATAGATACCTGAGAGGTAGAAGAGGTAGAAGAAATATCAGTGTTTTCTTCTTTTACTTCTTAGATTTGGGCCATCAGACAGAGGTTGGCCACATCTTCTACATTAGAATCGGATTCTTCCTCAGATTCATCCCAATCATGTTCTTCAACGATTAGGCCTTTACCTTTTTGCTGGTAGTTTTCAACTTCAAATATTTTTCTTTCAACTTAAGGTATTTGTCATCTTTGGGTTTAGAGGATGAAGAAGGTTTGAAGACTTTCTTTGACCTGCATTCACTGGTAAAATGTCATTTCTTTTCGCAGTTATAACAGGTAGCAGTTGCCTTATCAACAGGAGTTGATTTTGGCTTGTCAGTTATAGCAAGAGATTTATTTCTTCTATAATTGCTCTCTCTTGCAAATCTCCTGAAGGAGTTTGTCAAGAGTGCTAGTGACTCATCAAATTCTGACAGATCAATTGTTGATAAGTCATCAGAGTCTAATTCCAACTAAGTGATGGTGACAGAGGATCACCGAGTGGGAGTCGTCTCTGAAGATATTAAAGCAACAGGTGTGCTTTTGGAATCTTTTGAATCTTTTACAAGATTCTTTTAAGCTGACATGATTGCTCATGATTGCTCATGATTGAGTAGAATGCCATAAAGAGTGCTTAAGGTAATATCTTTGAGGTTCTTTGAAAGCTTAAAACATATGGTATAATTGTCTCAGCTTTCAGGAAAACATTCTAAGAATTTTGTCAGGGTCTCAAAATTAGAGTAGGTCCTACCAACAGTTCTTAAGTCAATTAATAAGCAATTAAAGCGTTGGTGTACTTCAGACAAAGATTCATTCTTACCACAAATGACTTTCATATTGTCTTACCAGATTTTATCTTTCTGGATTCTTGTACTTCAGATGTACCTTCATATTGAACACAGATTGTGTCCCACGTGGCTTTAGAAGTTTTTAGGTTCATTATTGAGTGATAAACCTCGTCAGACAGAGCCATGGAAATGACTTATTTAGCCTTGGTGTCAATAGCCACCTTTTTCTTTTCTTCATCAGACCATTTAGTAAGTTCCTTTACAAATTGCCTTTCAGGTATGGCAGCAATTGTAGCAGTATAAGGAAAAGCAGCAGCTATGACAAATGGAACATAAGGTCCACTTTTAACATAGTGAGGCATAGTAGGGTCTATACCTTCAAGAAAAAATATCATTCGATTTTTCCAAAGACTAAAGTTATCTTTGCTGAATCGAGGAGGTTTTGCAAGAGAACCATTGTCTATATAGTTTGTGTTTGTATTTAATGCCATTCGAAGAATTGCAAGGAAGAGATATTAAGCAAGATCTTGTTTATGAGATTAAACAATCTGCTCTGATATCGATTGTTGGTCCCGTATGGGTTCTACAAGGGTGAAAGTTTGTAGAAGGGTTGAATACAAACACAAATTTTACTTTTCTAAATTGTTTATTGATAAATCAAAATACAATTTACAGTTTGTTGCGGAATAAGATGAAGTAAACCTAATCTAAACAAACTTGAGAATTACTAAGTTTTTTGCACCAAAAAATAGAAGAGAAAGGATATGCAGAAAAAATGATTTTTCTACGAGCGCTAAGAGATTTAGGGCCCTTTAAAGTGAAGGATATTGCTCCTATTTATACCCTATGCATTTAATGCATGGCAGGAGCACTTTACACATGTCAGATCTTCATTGGGCGCATGCTTCAGACTTTTGTCAAAGACATGCTCTTGACCGCATGGTAAACAATGTAGGTGGCACAGTGGTAAGAGTTATTAAACACAAACTAGTTGTATGTGTTCAATACCTATTAATTTTTTATCATCATTCAGTTGTCTATTATCTATTATTTGTTCTGCTTAAATTTAAATGCAAATAAAAACTCAATTTATAAAACTATAGCTTTGGTACTAAAACAATGCGTTAAAGAGCTACTTGTAATAAAGGCAAAAAAAATTATAATTAACATCAATTATGATAATTGATGCAAAGATTGTAATATTTTTTATGGCTTGTAATGTTGGTATTACAATATTAACTCAAAATAATAAACAATAAATAAAAGGTAAGTTGGCTTAAGTAAAATCATGTGAAATTTCACTGTATGTTTGCTGTAAGGTTTGTATTATCGGACGGAGAAGTTCAAGCATTTATTGTAGAAAGTTGAAGCCATTAGGAAAAACTATCTAAATGAAGATTAGATGCACTTAACTTCCCTCATTCACTGCATACCTGCATTCCAATCTCTCTCTCTCTCTCTCTCTCTCTCTCTCTCTCTCTCTTTCTCACCATCTCTCTCACTTTCTCTTTCTCTCTCTCTTTCTTTATCCCTCTCTCTCTTTCTCTATCTTTCTTTCTCTTTCTCTCTCTATCTCTCACTCTCTTTCTCTTTCTCTTTCTCTTTCTCTTTCTCTCTCTCTCTCTCTATCAATATATCTCTCTCACACACATACACAAATTCATGATTGGTCATGTTTTTATGAAAATCTTTTTTATGGGTTGAACATTGTTATTACAACACCATAAGCTCAAATAATAAACAATGTATAGAAGGTAAGTCGGTCTCAAGTGAACCTTCACTTTATATTTGTTGTGAAGGTTTGTAATATGGGAAGAAGTTGGAGCATTTATTGCTGACAACCAAAGAAGAACCACTATGAAAGAATATCCAAATGAAGTCTCATTGCACTTCAATTCCCTAATTTATAGTAATCTAGGAGAATTATAAGTTGCAATTTTTTTATCACTACGGAAATGAATAGCAATATGTTATTAGAACTGATTAATTAAAACAAGATTGATAAGATCAACACAAGAACATTAAAAAAAACTTGAATCCAGATTGGCACAACAAGGCCTTTTCAAGAACCAGGCTAGGTACGGAATCTGACAAATGACATAATGATATTAAAGCCGAAATACAATCTATGTCAGAGAACAAGGTGTGACATCTAATAGATGCGCCCAAAGGCTGCAAAGTCGTTGTGGAGCAAGTGGATTTTCAAGAAGAAAACTACATGGATGGGATCGTGCATACATTAAAGACTAGATTGGTAGCGAAGGGTTTCACTCAGACGCATGATGTTGATTATGACGAAACCTTCTCTCTAGTAGTCATGATTAGATCCATTAGGAAATTGCTTGCCATTGCTGCATATCACAATTATGAGATATAGAAGATGGATGTCAAAATCGCGTTTCTTAATAGAACTTTAAATGATGACGTATACATGGTACAATCAAGAGGTTTTGAACATCCCAAGCATCCTAATAGAGTATGCAAGTTGCAAAGGCCCATTTATGGACTAAAACAAACGTCTCGAAGTTTGAATCTTCAATTTGATGAGAAAATTAAAGAATTTCGATTCATCAAAAACAAAGATGAGCCTTGTATATAAGAAAGCACTTGGGAGCACAATTGTCTTCCTAGTCTAGTATGTTGATGACATACTAATCATTAAAATGGTATCCCAACACTAGAAGGTGTAAAAGCTTGACTAATAAAACGTTTTGCGATGAAAGACTTGGGAGAGGATTCTTATATCCTTGGAAGTAAGATCTACCTTGATAGATCAAAGCGCTTAATTGGATTAAGCCATAGTGTTAGAGCATTCTTGTAGTTATCAAGACAGTATTACTTTCACATGTAACTTCCAAGTAGAGGCATGGACTTGTCATGGCCCTACTATGTAAGGAAGGTCCTTTGTTAATTTCATAAGCTTTTGGTCATTTGTACTTTTACTCTCAATATATGAATGACTATTTCTATCTCTGGATTTGCTTCTTCATCGGTGATTATACTTTGCTAGATTGAGGGAACAACATTTGGTATCAGAGCTAGATCACAGGAATTCAAGCAGATTCTTCTTGAGGACAAAGTGAAAGAGCTAAAGGATAAGAACAAGAAGGTGGAAGAATCCCTAGCTTTATTGAGTGAACACAAGAAAAGTGGGGGGGTAAAGGCTAAGGCACTGATTTCTGATATGAGTAAGATGGTCAAGAGTTCTGATGAGGATGGGAATGAGAGTTCTGGAGATGAGATTTATGATTTTGCGGAGAAGTTAGCCTTGCTCGCCAACAGGTTTAGTAGAAAGAAATTCTACTCAAAGAACAAACCTGAATATTACAAGGTTGATAAATATAAGAAGTCTGAGAAAAGGAAGAAAGAGAAAGAGGAGAAAGAGGATGATAAAGAGGAGAGAAAGGAGAAAGAAGAGAAGAAGGAAAGAGATGAAAAGAGTTGTTATAACTGCGAAAAGCCTGGTCACTTTTCCAGAGAGTGCAAACATAAGAAGGTGAATAATTTTGAGTACTATCAGAGAAAAGCACATTTGGCAAAGGCAAAGGAAACTGGAAAGCCAATTCTAGCTGAAGAAGAGATTTGGCTAGAAGACTCCTCAGATGAAGAAGAAACTCACTTTACAGAAGTAAAGTATAGCTTGATGGCTAATATTGATGAGGACGACCAGGACTCCGAGGTACAATCTCTCACTTCTTCTGATGAATCTGATAATGATGCTCAAACTGAATATTCAGAAAATGATGAAATGCTGAACTTGATATCTGAATTGGACAAAATGAAAAAGGATTTTGACAAAGTTCAAAAAAACTTTGATATTGAGAAAAGTTCACTGTTCAGATATCAAGACGGAGCACTTCTTTATAAATGGTTGGTCGAAGATAGAGAAAAAGAAAAAGAAGTTATTAAACTTAAAAGTCAAGTACTCGAATCTAAAATTTCTGAGTTGAAGAAGGAAAAGAGAATTACAAGTGATGAAAACATGGATTTAAAGTTCAAACTTAAAGTTATTTCTGAAGAAAGAACAGAAGCTTATGAAAAGATCAAACAACTTGAAGATTTAAACTTTAAAAGAGGTCAGACTGAGCAAACTCTTAAATTATTAACTAGCAACCCAAAAGATACAAGATTTTATAATCCAAAGATGGGGCTAGGTTTGTCTGATATTGAGGTTTTAAAGAAAGCACCTGAAAATCTTTACACAGTTGAAAAATTGGGCGAAGGTTTAAAGGAAACTATTACAAAAGAAATACCTCCTATATCAAAAAATTTCGTTAAATCTGAATGTTCAACTCCAGTTTCTGATAAAGAGAATGATAAGAAAGAGAAAGGTTCTGATGAAAAACCTAGATTCAACACGACAAATTTTAAATACGATGAATTAAATTCCAGTTATAAAACCAAGAAGGTTGAACTAACTGAATTTAATTTATTAGTTTCAAATGAAACTAAGGTTAAAAATTCCGATACTCAAAACAAAGAATCTAACTCCGTCAAGTCTGAATCTTGTGATGAAAAGGAGTCAAATATTCAAGAAGATTCAATTAAAAAGGAGTTTGTTCAGGAGACTAATTTTGAATTTCCTGATCTGGATTCTGCTTTGATTAAAATTGTTGACTTAGAAAATCACATTTCTGAGTTAAAATTGCAAGTTGAAAAATTAAAGGATGATAATGAAAATATTAGGATGGATTTGGATAATAGTCTAAATGTCAATCTTGATATTCAGATTGAGATTCGACGTCTAGAATCCCAATTATTTGAATTATCAAAATTTAAGGATTCAAATGCAAAAGAAAATTCTTCAAATCAATGTAAATGCAAAGATCAGAATAAATCTTCAAGTTCGGTTGATGCTAAAGTGCAAAGTTCTTTCAAAGAAATCAACTTTAAAACAAAAGATCCAGTTTCAAACGATAAATCGTCATTTGTGTGTTTTGATAACTCATTATTTGAATCTAGTTCAGACACAAATGAAAAAGAACACAGTCTTTTTGAAAAAGGAGAGTCATCTGGTACCAAATCCGATTTGTGTCCAGATGAATCTCCTAATTCTAAAAGCTCTAACATTTCTTCTTTTTCATTCTCAGAAATGGATGAGGAAAAGCTCGTGGATCTGAAGAAGCCTAGTGAAAATAGCAAGAATAGAAATTCCAATGTTGAGAAGTGTATTGCTTTTAATAAAAATTGTACGCATTCATGCAATGTTTACAATGCAAGTGTCAATAAAAATTCCGAGATTTCAGATTTTAAACTGTTGACACAAGCAAAACGACGAATACATTATGCTCACTGTTGGGATAACTATTTCATGTTAAATCGCAAAGCTTCTAAGGACATAAAGTTTACAAATGTTAATACTTCGAATTCTTCTTCTAAATCTTCTGCTAATCATTCAGCCAAAATGTTCTGCTTTGGGCTAAATAAGAAAAATAAGAAGAAAGAAATTAAATCGGTTGAACTGAACATGGTTTGGAAATGGATTCCTAAAAATCAAGTTAACAAACCAAGTTCACAAAAGGAACTAAAGTTTAAAAGAAAAATTCAAGGTTCCTCAACTGAAATTAATAAATTGATCCGTACTAACAACAAAGGACCCATACTGATATGGGTACCTAAGATGAAGTAATTTGTAATTTTCAGGATCGTCATGTGTGGGTCATAGATTCAGGAGCTTCGAGACACATGACGGGGTACAAGCACTTACTGCACGACTTTACGGTACATCCTGGCGGATCGGTTGGATTTGGGAATAATTCTAAAGGTTATGTTTGAGGTCACGAAACGTTAAAGAACGACTCGATTTCTGTGGAAAAGGTCTTGTATGTGGAGGGTTTAGGACATAACCTATTTAGCATTAGTCAGTGTTGCGACAAGGATTGTAAGGTAATTTTCGACAAGAAGTTCTGTCATGTTGTGCACGAAAAAGGCTCATAAATCTTCAGAGCAAACCGATGCAGGGATCTTTACATAACCGACTTTGCTACCTTGGTTGCTTCGAAACAAGTTTGTCTCGTTTCAAAGGCATCCTTAGAAGAATGTTGGTTGTGGCATAGAAGATTATCTCATCAGAATTTCAGAAGCATCAACAAACTGAGGATTGATGGATTGGTTTCAGGACTACCAGATTTGAAGATCGACAAAGTATCAGTCAGTCCGGCTTGTGAAATGGGGAAAACGAAACATGTTTCTCACAAGTCTAAAACTCATTCCAACTGCAAAAATGTTCTGGAGCTTATTCATATGGATTTTTGTGGCCCAATGAGAACTCAATCAATGGGTGGAAAGAAATATATCTTGGTTATGATTGATGAGTACTCGCGGTACACATTGTTGGAGCTTCTACGTCTCAAATCTGAAGCACCAGAGCTGATCATCAAATTCATAAAGAAGATTCAGATTCTTCTACAACGTTCAGTTCAAAAGATAAGAAGCGATAACGGAACAGAGTTCAAGAATGCCACTTTACAGTCATTTCTTGATTTAGTTAGGATTTCACATAACTTCTCTGCACCAATGACTCCTCAACAAAATGGAGTGGTTAAGAGAAAGAACAGAACGCTCGTAGAAGCAGCTCGGACTATGCTTGCTTATTCGGAACTTCCACCAAGCATGTGGACTGAAGCAGTATCAACAGCATGCTTCACACAAAACAGGACCATTATAAACAAACGCTTAAATAAAACTGCATATGAGATTATTAATAGGGAAATTAATTAAAATACCCAAAGTTTCACTTTGACTTACCAATATACCCATTTTCTCTCTGATTTTACCAAAATACCCATTTTTTCCGCGAAGGGGGTCCGCAATCGCGAGCTAGGGCTACGTGTCACCCCTGTTGGGCCAAAGTTTCCCGCGGAGCCCCCCAACTATGCCCGCGGTGACACTTTTGGTCCCTCCCCGCGGTGGTTGTCCGTGATAGGTCCGCGGTAGGCAAAAAAATACATTTTTGGTCCTTTTATGCACGAATCTTTGCATGCTTTTACTGTTTTTTTCCACAATTATTGTACTTTGAAGACCAATTTGTGGTTGAAATTCACTGGCTTGTTTCATCAATGTTGAATCATTGTACTTGGAATACCAATTTGTGGTTGCAATTTATGTTGGTTGTTTAATCAATGTTGGTTGTTTCATCCATAAATATCTGTAAAATGCAATCCATAATTCACACCCATTCCATACTTCTTTCTTGCTTGCTTTCTTCAGTATTTTGTTTTTGAGATACTACTGAAAAAATGAGTTCATCTGTTGCAAAAGCTAAGCTATTTTTCTGTTTCGATGGTGAATGGGTGCAAGACAACAATGAGTGGAATTTTGCTTATAAATCTAAGCATGGTGTAAAATTGTCAGTAAACTATACTTATTAGAAGTTTGTTGCATACGCCATGCAAAAATGTGGAATCAAACCCTTCTGCTATTTGCATGTTAGTGTTTAAGAATGGTGATGGGTCATTTGTTTAGTTATCCAACGATGGGGATATCTCTGGTTTTCTGCACTTTGCAGCCAAATCAGAAAGACCGCCATTACTTTTTGTGTATGCCGAATCCTCGGTGTGCGACGAAGACGGTGACGAAGGTGATGATGACGGTGACGACGACGGTGACGACGAAGGTGATGACGAAACTGATGACGAAGACCTCCAAATGGAGCAGCCTGATTCTCAATTTTAGTCGTCCCACGGCCCAACAGTTCATTTGGATCATGCATATGGTCTTAACGACTGTATTCCTGGTATTCCAAGTACAATGAATCAACATTGATGAAACAAGCCAATGAATTTCAACCACAAATTGGTCTTCAAAGTACAATAATTGTGGAAAAATACAGTAAAAGCATGCAAAGATTCGTGCATAAAAGGACCAAAAATGTAATTTTTTTGCCCACAGCGGACCTATCGCGGACAACCACCGCGGGGAGGGACCAAAAGTGTCACTGCGGGCATAGTTGGCGGGGCTCCGCGGGACACTTCGGCCCAATAGGGGTAACGCGTAGCCCTTGCCCGCGATCGCGGACCCCCTTCGCGGAAAAAATGGGTATTTTGGTAAAATTAGAGAGAAAATGAGTATTTTGGTAAGTCAAAGTCAAACTTTGGGTATTTTAATTAATTTCCCTTATTAATATTCGCAAACCTAATATAAAAATTTTGCGTGTATTTGGTTGCAGATGTTTTGTGCTCAAAGACAGACAAAATCTTACAAAGTTTCAAGTCAAAGCTGACGAAGGAGTCTTTATTGGTTATTCATTGACATCCAAAGTGTACAGGATCTACAATAAACGCACGAAGTCAGTCATTGAAAGCATCAATGTGACATTTGACGAGAATGTTATATTGACTTCTGGACAACACGGTTCAGGACTCGGACTTCAATCTGAAGCTTCTACTCAACAAGGAGTAGAACCTGCACACAAAAAAGTCATCTAATTCTGTTTTAAATAGTAATAATAATTCCGATTTAGATTTACTTTTTTTGATGCGTTTATGGATTTTTCTGCAGATATGGAATCACCTTCTGTATCCGTAAATGCTAATATACCTCAGACGAGTGTCAATATCTCCGGTCCTTCTGAAGCGAACGGTGTCACTACATCAAGTGCTATAGACGTACCTCCGACTGAGTCTACACCTGTTATAGTTCCTGAACCAGCTTCTCCAAATGAAGACCCGGTTTCGGAGAAAACATCATCGAATGTCTCTACGCCTGAATCAATAGCACCTGAAGTTGAACTGCCAACACAGACTCAAATTCCTTCAGCTGAATCGACAGAAGATACACTTGCGGTCATAGATGAAAATGATGTTTCCTACACTCGTGCTGATATTCCGACTATCCCAAGCACACTCAAATGGACAAAGGCACATCCTCATGCTAATATAATTGGTGACATCAAGGATGGTGTAAAGACAAGATCTGCTACAACAAACGAGTGATTGTATGTAAACTTTCTGAGCTCATTTGTACCCAAGAAAGCATCCGAAGCATTAGAAGATCCAGACTGGATTAATGCGATGCAAGAAGAGTTGAATGAATTCAAGTGCAACGAGGTATGGCGTTTGGTGAAGCGTCCTAAGGACAAGACCATCATCGGTACAAAATGGGTCTTTAGGAACAAGAAGGATGAAGCGGGAATAATTGTTAGAAATAAAGCCAGATTGGTCGCAAAAGGTTACAATCAGCAAGAAGGCATCGATTATGACGAAACCTACGCACCGGTGGCACGGATTGAAGCCATTAGGATTTTTCTTGCAAATGCCACTCACAAAAACCTGAAGGTCTTCCAGATGGATGTCAAGTCGGCATTTCTGAACGGAGTCCTTCATGAATGAGTGTATGTAAGTCAGTCCGAAGGCTTTGTAGATCCAAAGTACCCAAACCATGTCTATGTATTGGACAAAGCTCTCTACGGATATAAACAAGCTCCACGGGCATGGTATGAAACTCTAACAATTCACTTGCTTGAATCCGGCTTCACTAAAGGTACAATCGACACAATTCTTTTTCTCAAAAAGAAAGGTGATGATCTGATTCTAGTGCAAATATATGTTGATGATATTATATTTGGCTCTACTAATCCGGAGATGTGTGTTGATTTTGAAAACGCCATGAAAAGACGTTTTCAAATGAGCATGATGGGGGAATTAAATTTTTTCCTTGGTTTACAAGTAAAACAATGTTAGCCCCAAGTATCTGTTATGTAAAAGTATTGAAAATATTATCAAGTCAGAAGACCAACAGAGATCGAGCAGAAGACTTAGAAGAATCTCAACAAGAAGACCAACAGAACTCAACAGAGTTCTGGTGGAACCAACAGAGCTCATCAGAGCTTTGGCACAAGATCAACAGAAGAACTGTTCATACCCGAAGACCAACAGAGTTCTGGTCTATGAACTCTGTTGAAGTGAAGACCTCTGTGAAGCCTAAGTCTCGTAGAAATCCTAAGTGTCAGACACGTGTCCATACTTTCCACGTATGCCCTAAAGAAAGGAGACACACTTTCCACATGTCATTCCAGGGTACGATAGTACACGGTCTACACTTTATCAGGGCTATAAGTAGAGAGGTAGTGGAACAACAATAAAAAGCTTTTGGAAGAATAGTTTTCCACAATTGTTAAAGCACACAGTGCAGAATTCCATAGCACTACCTCCGTACGATATTGTTCCCTGTGAGATTTCAGGATACACCATTGATCTTGTTCTTGGTGTTATCTATTATCAATATATGTTCCTATAATATGGTGGCACGAAAGAAGATCTGTGTATTCGAGGATACTCAGATGATAGCTTTCAAACCGACCATGATGATTTCAGCTCACAATCAAGTTTTGTGTTTACATTAAATGGTGGTGTCGTGAGCTGAAAGAGCTTCAAGCAAAGCACGATTGCAGATTCTACTATAAAGTGAAAATACCTGGAAGCTTCATATACTGAGATGGAGACTATATGGATGAAAAAGTTCATCACAACCCTTGGCCTAATTTCTAACATTGATGGCCCCATCGAGATCTACTACAATAACGAAGGGGACATAGCACAATCAAAGGAACTAAGGTCTCACCAGCAGTCCAAGCACATTTTGAGGAAAATCACATTATTCGAGATGATCGATCAAGAGAATGTGAAGATTTGCAAAGTTCGATCAAAGGATAATCCGACAGATCCATTTACTAAACCTATGATTCAAAGCAAACATGATGATCAACACTATCTCTATAGCTTTAGAATTCTTAAACATTTAATTGATTTGTAATTTTAGTATACCTTTTTGAACATTAAGCAATGAAATTCTATCTGTCTTAGCATACTAGGTATGAGTCATTACATTAATTTCATTGTGTTCTATATTAACATGTTTAAATCCATAAATAGTATGACATTATTTAAAACTATCTATGGTCAGTTGTTACTGGGGACTAGTAACAAACTAAGATCATTGTGAAGTTTGGTTATGGTCAAGTTGGACCAGCACAAGGTGCGGCCTGAGTCACTTGCACTTGTGGGTACAAGGGTTGGACAGACCCGCCTTCAAGATCACTTCATAGATCGGCGCCATAAAATGAGTCTTAAAATGATAGTCAGTCGTTTATTCTATGACCTAAGATGTGCATTGGAATCTCAAGTACAAAGAGTGTTGTGCTTTGATGTATGCCTAACGTTGCCTTTTACTGGGTGATTATAAGAGTTATATTGAGCATAATATGAATTGTGTAAGATCCGTTTAGATGCAATATGAAATTTGCTCATCTCATGAGGAGAGAGAAATCTATGCCCCTCAATGATATAAATAGAGAAATGTGTGGAAACACACAAGTAGATTGGTTCAAAAATAGTACTTGTATACTCAATAAATATCGGGATTGAGAAATATAATCATTGAACAAACAAGGATGAGTCTGATCTATGTCTTGAGTTCATATGAGATATCGTGTAGCAAAGGGATAAGAAATGTTCTATTCATATCATTAATTATATCAACGGAAAGCTTGGAAGCACGTATTTGTTTGTCTTTGGGGGAAGTGGCACGTTGCTAGACACATAACCACTGTTTGTGTTTTATGTGACGTGTGCTAGTGGGAGACTGTAGGTTTCTGTATACCCACGTCACATGAAACATTGTTGACGTCGAACGAACCTATAAGGGTTGCACATAGAGTATATATGTCTCGAATTTGATCATGATGATCATGAACCAAATACATTACATGTTGTAATAAATAAAAGATAATTATTACTCTAGTAGAGTAATAATTATAAAGTAGTATGTATAAAATGTAATTACAATAATTACATAATTTAGGCTTGATATGGATAATTAATTTATAAGCTAATAACTAATTAAGCCCAAAAGCCCAACATTGAAAAGTAATGATTTATTTGAACCCAATGATTAATTAAATATTAAGTTAATAATTAATTAAACCTAAAAAAAGGCTTAAAGGCCCAAAAACTTATTTAAGTTAATAAGGGTCATGTCCATATATGGAAAAGAGGTGATATAAACCTAATGATAACTAGGTTTAGGGTTAAGCTAACAAAACGCTCTCCTCCCATCTCCTCTCCTCGTGGCCGTTGAACACACACAACACACAAAAAAAATTTGATTTTCCCTTGTGTAGATTATTGGTTTATCGGGCTAGCAACCACCCAACTAGGTAGCCGTTTTGTAATTTCACCACCCAAAGTCAGGCAAGGGGTTTCTAAATATTTTTTAATAAAAAAATAATAAAGTATTAAATATATATAATTTAACCAAGTATAAAAATATAAATGGACCAGACGAGTATCAAAAAATTCCATCGTTTGAGTTCGTCCATTAATTTTAACAGTACATCTATATTAGGGGTATTTGCGGTCACGTTTGAATGGTTTAACCTTCTCCCCCACCTAGAGATGGTGATTTGTCTAACCCGGACGGGGTCGGGGAATCCCCTCTAAAACGAGTCCGAAGTCTGGGGCCAGGGATCCCCGATAGGCTCAAACCGGGGTCGGGACCGGGTCCGGGTAACATATCCCCCGACCCGCTCGTTACTCGGTATATATATATATGTGTATATATATATATATATATTAGATTTAATTTTTATTTATTTGTGAATGGAGAATCAAACATCTAGAACTTGAGCTTTCTCTCTCCTCTCAGTTGAATATATATATATACCTTATTTTTTGAGAAATGGTCTACCTACAATGCATATAGAAAATGTACCACACCAAGGAAGAATAATAGCAGAACCGGAATAATTACTCCAATCCAGTCCCGTTGTTATCTCAGCAAATGCCATTGTAATGCCAACAGGTAGTTTAAGGAATAATATAAATATGTAAATAGGGGATGTTCTTGGCTTAGGTGCTTGTTTTGTTTCTAATATGAAACAGTCAAACTCAACACAAGTTATGTTTTGAACCAGGTTTAGAACTGGGTCGGGGTCGGGTCTAAAATGAAGACGGGAAACGGGGAGAAGACCGGGGATTGACCGGCTTATAGACCGAAGAAGGGATTAGGAGCCCCAAACCCGCAGGGGATCGGGGTCGAGGCCCTTTACCATAAACTAGGGGCGGGGAATGTGAAACACCCCCAAACCCACCCCGTTACCATCCCTACCCCCTCCCCCAAACCACAACTGAACCATAATGGTGGTTTAAGAATTGTTTCAAACCGATTAAATCGGACCACAAAAAGGCGGTATGGTCTGACATGTTTATGCGGTTTGGACTCTTATGAGCTTTAAACTAAAAAATATAACATCTATATCCAAAATGTAATCAATATAACATTATTAAATAAATGTCTATCTCTAAAGTTAATAATCGTTAAGCAAGTTGAACAAATCCACCAACAATAGTTGGAATTTTAGATAAACATTGAGCAAGTCAAACGACGATTTGGAATCTTAGGTTTGATTTTTGACGGATTTCAAAAATTTTATCAATCTAGAGAACACGATTAATTAAGAAATAAAAACTAAAAACCTAACGTTTTAAACGAACTTCCTTTTAATTGTGCATTTAGATTTTTTTAATTATGTCATAAAAGTTGAGTCTTCACCATGAAAACTAAATATAATAATACATGTATATTTTTGGCGGTCGACTTGGTCCAAACCGTTCCAAAAATATTTAAACCGCAGAACGAACCAGATCAAATGGTTTAATTATTTTTCAAACAGAACCGGACTGCCAGACCGCTTAACCCACCAAAAACGTCTGGTTTAACTTGATTCGATTGATTTGAACGATCCAACAATTTATCTATGCGCCCCTAATCTATTTTTTTCAAAGACAATCGTTAAATCCCCAGTTTTTCCTAACATATCGATTAGCCCGGGTCCAATAGTTATACTATCCATAATAATCTTAAATCCCTCCAAAATAGCAATTTTGTGATGGGCCTTCTTTAAAATAGTCATTTTAATGACTAACTTTCTTTATAACATATGAAACATACATAGCATAATACCTAGAATTTTCCTAATTCCTTTATTAAATTCAAATAGTATTTGTAGTAGAATTTCAAAGAGTCTTTCATTAAAATACCCCAAGTTTGGCATTGACTTACCAAAATACCCCAAAAAATGAAAAGTTTACCAAAATGCCATTTTTTTCCTCGAAGGGAGCCCGCTATCGTGGGCAGGGACCAATTGTGAAATTTTTTGCAAAATATATTTACACTTTCAGTCCCTGGCCCGCGATGGGGACTGAAAGTGTAAATAATCTTGCAAATTTTTTCTCAATTGGTTCCTACCCGCTATAGAGGGCTTCTTCTGCGGAAAAAAATGGTATTTTAGTAAACTTTTTATTTTTTAGGGTATTTTGGTAAACTTTTTATTTTTTAGGGTATTTTGATAAGTCAATTTAAAACTTGGGGTATTTTAATTAATTTCTCAATTACAAATGACATAACTTTTGTTTTGTTTGAATTGGTGTTTGGTCCCACTCCTGTTAAGTCCTTCTTTGTATTTTCTCGAGAAACTCTGTCGCTACTGCACACGCTCCTCTTGAACACCAAACCCTCCCTCTCTCTCTCTCTCTCTCTCTCTCTTAACGGCTTTAATTTGAATGTTTCCTTCTGATTTCCGCAGGCCTGAATACTGTCCATCCTCTACGCATTCAATTTTCTTCTTTCTTATTTAATATCTTTCAAGAAAATACTCGAATTTGTCGACCGCCAATCAGCATTCATTAGGTTATTGACTCCGTCTCTCCAATCTTTGAGATTTCACTACAGGTACCCTTTATCCTTCTTTTTCAATCTTTTTGGATATTCATGTTTCACCACTTTGGATTTCTGATTTCCCAACTTATTTTGGTGTCGGTTTATGTATTTCGAGTGATATTTTGATGCAAGTATTCCTGCGAATTTATCATTTTGTTATGAATTTTGAATTTGCGGTTGAGGGTTTTCTCGGTTTTTTGTTTTTTTCTTCTTAATTTTAGGTTCCGAAGACTTCGTTTTGGTGTTTTTGTAGTGTTATTTTATGATTGTGTGATACGAATGCAATAGTTGAGTGTTGGATTTGGGTCGATGAAATTATCTCTTTTTTGGATAGTATAGAACGAGGGGGTGATTTGACTTATGAATTTGATGGTTCTTTTGATATGATTGAAGCTGATCTTTGTAAAGAAATTGAGGTTTAATACAGAAAGTTATCTCGTGTTGAATGAATGAATGCTAAACACTTGATTTGGGTTGTGTTTAAATATTTGTCTCTTTTTGGTGCCATTTGTGGTCTTAGGTCCCAACTGGTTCACATGGTGTATGCAAAGTACTCTTTTCACATGGATCAAAACTGGCTTCCTGCTGGCTGGTGTGGCCCTAGAAACTTGATAGCAAATGTATGATTTGAACTTTGGAAAGAACATGAGGCATGTTAAACAAGTTCGTAGGGTGCGTTTGGTACGTGAAACAGTTTTTGGATTGAGTGGGAGAAAAATGCCGTTTTTAGTCCTACGGAAATAAGTGGAAGGAAATTTGGAGATGGGACAATATTGATAAATTACTAAACTACCCATGTCAAATTAAAACACTAAAACCATTCACAGTTCTTTTACTCGCCTACTTCACTCTCGCCCGTCTAGTCTTGTTCCATTTAGTAATGTCCAACCACATTGGGTTTTGTGTTTATGGCTAAAGATCGTGTGAGAAGTTGAGGTTAACGTGAGAAGTGGATCTGAACCGTTGATCACTTTTAATCAAATGCCCTCACATGATTGGTATGGTGCATCTCGGTGCATTTCATCTTAATGTGCATTCATTTCTCATCCAATGGTTGATAACCACTTCTCATGTTAACCTCAACTTCTCATAGGAACCCAACTCTTGTGTTTATACAGTTAGCAATAACCGGGAGCTTAAGGGGTCCTTTTCTGTCTAAATTAGGTTTGCATGTTGTGAAGGAGATTGGATGTGTGTTGTTTGAAGATCAGATTTGGACAAGCTTAATAACATTTGAACTCGTATTTATAGACATGGAGAGTTGATGGAAGAGGTCATAAAGATTTTCTTTATCAAGACTACATATTTAATGATGACATTTTCCTGTTATTGGGTTCTTAGAAAGTTAGTTCAGAAACTTACCAGTTTAACCTATATTTGTTATTCTGATTGAAGCAATGAGGTATTTTATACTGATGCTCTCATTAACACCCTCTTGACCAGGATCTAGTTATTTAAACCAAAATATTTTCTTGGTAACTTGCAACTTTTTGTTGGTTTATGGAAAATCATATGTGGGGTTTTAATGACCATTGAAGATGGATGTGGTTATCTAAGTTAGAATTTGAAGAGTGAGGACCTCCATGGTTGCTATGGTCATCATGATAGTCATTCTTGCCACTAGGCCTACTATACTAGAATGGTTAGGGTTGGGTTTTGGTGAGAAGTTGAGGTTAACTCGATCCGCTTGAGAAGTGGTTATCAACCGTTGGATGAGAAATGGACACACGTTAGGATGAGATGCACCAGATCAATTCCCTTCCACTAGAGACCGTAGGTTTAATCCCGTTAGTGTCATTTTCTTAGTTTGTAGCTTTTAATTTCAAATTTAGTACGTTTCATAAAAAAAGTTGCAATAAAAGACTTGAACACATCCCTCACATATGAAAAGCAATGAACTAACCAAAATACCAATGTTGATTGTGAAAAATATCCCTATATTTGTTTCTTATAGTCAAATGGTGCCACCGCTTATTGTATATAATTGTGAACCCACATAGTATTTTCCTAGTAACATCATTGGATGAATATTTATGGTATAAATATCTATTTTGGGGTAACCCTTTTGATTTTATTGTCATCATATATATAGCAGCAGATCATGTCGGCAATGTCAACTGGAATATCGTATTTTGATGAGTTGCGAGATAACCCAGAGGTGATTGATCCTCCTCAAATAGAAGATGCAATGGATGTACGGGAACATGTCCATGACCCTGCACAAATTGCGTTAAAAAAGCCTAATGTACTTGCCACTAGCAGTGTTCGCGATCTATTGGAGTGTCCAGTTTGCTTGAATGCCATGTACCCTCCTATTCATCAGGTGCCGTTTCTTGAAAACATTCAGCGTTTTACGGTTTAAGTTTCTGTTTTTTGTCATTAAGGCAGTTGTTGAATGGTTTGGTGCAGAATGATCAAGTGGTCATAATGATTAGGGGTTGTTTGTTTACCTTTTAATAGTTCTATTAAGAGGCAACCTCTGAATCACTAAGAGGTGATTCTTGTTTGACTTAAAAAAGGTCTGCCTTTTAATGGTTATAAAACCCTCTGAATGATTTTGTATATTTAGTCTCCTTTAACCATTCAGCGCCCTAATTTCATTCTGAACAATTACCAAACAACCATATTTCATTTTGCACTATATCATAAGAGCCTCTTTATCATTCTACACCAAACCATTCAGCAACCGGCAAACAACCCCTAAGAGGCTCTTATGATATAGGGCAAAATGAAATATTGTTGTTTGGTAATTGTTCAGAATGAAATTAAGACGTTGAATGGTTAAGGGAGACCCAAGATACAAAATCATTCAGAGTGTTTTAGAACCATTGACAGGCAGATAATTTTTTTGCCAAACCACCTCTTAGCGATTCAGAGGTTGTCTCTTAATGAATATTAAGTTGTATTCACATGTTAACATGGGAGGTCAGGTCTGCCTACATCATATCTCTAATGACCCCAATTTTGGGTGGGATATAATGGGCTCAGTTGGTCTTGTTTTCACATGTTCTAAGAAAATTTACGTTCAAATTAATGGCTTATACAAGTATTTTTAACTAGTTCTCAATAAAATAGACAATTATACATATTCAGACATTTGTCAATTTACAAAAACTTCACATTTCAGACCATCACCACCACTTAAAAATAAAATGAAATCAAACTTCAGACTTCAACATCCCTTAAAAATAAACGCTACCATGCTTTGTTTTAAAAAATAACACGCTTATGTTACAGTGCTCGAATGGTCACACGTTATGTTCGGGTTGCAAACCTCGGGTCCACAACCGTTGTCCAACATGCCGCCATGAACTTGGGAACATAAGATGTCTTGCACTCGAGAAAGTGGCTGCCTCTCTTGAACTTCCGTGTAAATATCAGAGTTACGGGTGTGTCGGAATCTTTCCTTACTACAACAAGTTAAAACATGAATCTTTATGCGTCTTCAGACCCTATAATTGTCCGTATGCCGGTTCAGAATGCACCGTTATTGGCGATATCCCACATCTCGTGGCACATCTTAAAGAAAACCATAAAGTCGATATGCATAGCGGCAGTACTTTTAATCATCGCTATGTCAAATCAAATCCTCACGAGGTTGAGAATGCAACATGGATGCTTACGGTATGTTTTTTTTCTATTCATTTATCCCCTTTATCTTGCACATAAAAGCATCTTCAACGGTTATGCTATAATTTTTCTATAACAGAGTATGAAAAGTGGAATCTCTGAAAAGAAATTACATCCATCTCCAACAGCTACTCTATTTTAGCAAACATAACGCTATATTAATATCATATTCAATACATATAATAAAATATTGTTTCTCTATCCTACACATTTAGGGGGTGTTTGGGATTGCTTATTTAAAGGGCTTATTAACTTATTTCGTTTTGTCGATAAGCAGTTTTTTATAAGTCATTCCGTTATAACTTGTCAACTTGTTTGAAAGAACTTATGAGCTTTTTGGTTATTTTACATGTATAAGCAACCCAATCACCTTCTAATAAATAACAACTTATTAGCTTATTACGTTTTGGTACTACTATAAGCTAATCCAAACACTTTTTATAAAACTCCGTTTTGACAGCACATAAGTGTTAATAAGCACTTGTACATAAGTGCATAAGTTGTTTTAAATAAGCAATCCCAAACACCCCCTTAATTTAAAATTCTTTTATTGGTGGAAAACAATTATAATATAATTCTACAAAATTTTAGAGATTTCTACAATCTCTCCTCTTTTTTCTATTTTAGCTTACAAGATAGCATAGTTGTTGGAGCCAAAAAATTGTTAAAATCCCACTTTTCTCTATTTTAGCAGGACCCAACCAACTTGGTTCACTAGGATTAGTTTTAAAACGTGTTTTGCACCCAAACCGGTTGTTACAAGTAACGTGTTCTTTTGGCACCACAGGTGTTTAGCTGCTTTGGTCAATACTTTTGTCTCCATTTTGAGGCGTTTCAGCTAGGAATGGCGCCTGTTTATATCGCGTTTTTAAGATTTATGGGTGACGATGATGAGGCGAAGAACTACAGCTACAGCCTGGAGGTTGGCGGCAACGGGCGGAAGATGACGTGGCAAGGAGTGCCGAGAAGCATAAGAGACAGTCACCGGAAAGTTCGTGATAGTTTCGATGGTCTGATTATTCAAAGAAATATGGCTCTTTTCTTCTCAGGGCTAGATAGGAAGGAATTGAAGCTGAGAGTTACTGGTAGGATTTGGAAAGAACAGTAAAAAAATGAGGTTTGAATTTGTTGTAGTTAAGTTAGAAGAGTTGGGGGTTGTGGTAGGGTTTAATGGGCAAACTCTCTTTGCTTGTTTATGCATTTCTTGGTTGTATGAATTTCGTTAGGAAATTAAATTTTGGCTATAGAATTCATAGTATAAACTCTGGTGTGATTTAGATTTCAACGTTAAACTGGATTGAACCGGAGTTAACCGGTAGAGATGTACAAAACCCGAGACCGAAACCTGGCCTTAAAGCCTCTTCAAGCCTAATTTGTTTATGAAGTCCGGTTAAGCCTACAAAAGTCTAATTGGGCGTATTTTTATACCTAAATCTTGGGCCCGGCCCTTGGGTCTGAAAAACCCGGGCTTTTTTGCTTATTGTACGGGCATGGAAATCCCAGGTTTGAAGAAGCTAGAGTTTTGTGCATCTCTTAGAGGTGGGCGAGGTCTGCAGATCGATAGGAGACCGGGAGAAGTTATGAAGGAATAGTTTCAGTTTAGTTTCAAATCGTCGACCATAACTAAACAGCACATGTTTAGGGGTTGTTTGGCAGTTGCTGAATAGTTTAGTTTGGTGCATAATGAAATTAAGGCGTTGAATGGTTAAGATACAAAATCATTTAGAGGGTTTTAGAACCATTAAGGTGCTGTTTGGTTCATTTTCTGTTAAGACGTGAATCCATATGACTGTCTGAGTGGATATGGTTGTCTGGCTGTTAACAGATAAGTTGGTGTTCGGTTGTTGTGCTGAATAAACAGTCTGAATGTCATAAATGACCATTTTACCCCCAGTCTTTATTTTTGCTTATATAAATAAACTGTTTGATATAAAATTATAAATATTGAATAAATGATTTATAATTACTAAAAAAAAACTAATTTAAACATTTTAAAATAAAAACAACTCGATTTAACATAATAATACGAATTCAATGTTATAATCAAAACAAAATTAATACGTACTTAAAATAAGAACAAGTCCACATCATAGTTCGGATACATTAAAAAAAATTAAAAACAACTCGATGGTGCTCTTACACAGATTCATAAAAAATTCAAAAACAAAAAAACATACACAAAATAGAATAAACAGAGACGAGCACCAAGCTAACCAGGAGCCACTCACCCTCTTGATATCCATTTGTGCTTATTCCTTAAATTACATATATTGTAAATGGCATTTTGAGAAGAGAAAAAAGTCATAAGGGCTCAAGATTCAAGAACCCTAAAAATAAACCACAGCTGGAATCATCCCTTCGTAAATGGAATTTTGAGAAAAAAAAATCCATGGAAATTTCCCACCGTCCCACTTCAAATGGAAGCACAAATCTGTCAAGAACCATCATTGTTTCACCGCCTCTTTGCAACAATCTCTACCATCCTCGTAAATTCCTCCATGTGTGTACTGATTTGGACTCAAGAACCCTAGATTTTATTTGTGTTTCAATGTTTCAGAAGAAGGGGTAGGAGGAATGAAGTAACAAACAAGGACCATAAAAAGAAGGATGAGAAATCGATGGAGAACAAGAAATGACATACCTGATGCAGACGTGAATCAATGGTGAAGGGGAAGAGGGTAGTTGGGGAAATTGAAAGGATTTTAATGGCCGAGTGTAAATGACATAAGTTTTTTAGCTGACCGAATAAGCCGGTATCGAACACCTAGATATGGCTGTGCGAATAAGCCATATCCACCATACAACCCATTAAGCCACAAACGAACAGCCCCTAAGAGAGGCAAACCTTTTTTTTTGTCAAACAAGATTTATCTCTTGTGATTCAAGGGTTTGCTCTTAATGGAACTATTAGGTAAACAAAAAGTTGCAATTTGCCAATATTGTTGAGCCAAGAAAAAAATGAAATGCAGTGAAGACGATGACCGATTCGACTCACAAATTGGTAAAACCATACCGAGTTGGAGTTGTCCCGCTGAGTTGAGTAGGAGTGTAGGGGGTTGATGTAATAATCCAACGTGGATTCAAATATCATTTCAACCAAGATATTGTGATTCTACCCTTAAAAACATTGCAAAATGTGGAAAGTTGCATGTGCAAGACTTATATTTTTATTTCTTGGAGCGCTTCACACAATTTTCTGCGTATATTTGTTTGTGTAAGGTATGATTGGACTTGTGTTGTGGATCATGATAAAACGTATACTTGCGTTTGAACAGGTCGAGGACAACGTTTACATTCTTAATTTGACAAGTTTTAAACTAATTTACGCGCTTAATATCACAGTGTCAAGGGCCTCATTCAAAAAAAGAACTTGCAAGTAGGTAAAAGATTAGACACTCACGATCTGACGGATGGGCAAAGTGCAAAAAGATTTGAGTTTCCTCAGGGTGCGTTTGGTACGGTGGACCAGGACAGAACATAACACACTTGTTCCATGTTTGGTGTGACCATGAGTGGGACAAACTAGAACCAAGTAGAACAAACATGGGACACGCATGTCCCACTCCAACCCCCTAGAACTAAGTAGAACAACAACATTTGGACCAAGATACCCTTTAAAAAAACAAAATCTAAACACAGCCTCATATCTCCATGCCTACATCTTCAGACTTCTCCACATGTCCTCTATACCTGCAATTTCATCTTCATCTTTAGACTTCTCCACAGGTTCTCAATTCCATCTCCAGACTTCTCCTGTTGTAAATTTTTTTCCCAGAATTTAATATGATGTTTTCAAGTTTTCCATGCAAAGCTACAAATAATTGCATTTAGATGTTTCAAGATTTGGACCTACTGTGATTCAAGTTTTTGATCATGTTAGATGTTTTTTATTTTATTATTATTAGTTAATTTTTATTTAGATGGATTATTTGGTAAAAAAGACACTAAACAACTCAGTAAGGGTAAAGTGGTCATTTAATCAGTTCTGTCTTACCAAACACTGAATATTTATCCTGTTCTATCATGTCTGCGTACCTAAGACACCCTCATGGCCTATAAAGATTTAACTATTAATTTCAAGGTCCCTTAAAGAAATTAATAGTCATTTCAAGGTCCCTTTGAGAAATTAGTCACGGAAGCTGACACCAACACCCAAGAAAAAACATCAAAACGCTAGAAATGGATACATTGAAGAACTTATATAGAGATCATTGATGCAGAAAGTCAATCGATTCAATTTAAACCAACCGATCATAACCGGATATCCAATTGTAATTGGATTGGATCAGATCCAAAAATTCAACAAGCAATTTGGATCAGTCGATTTTTGGATGACAGTCCATCATCCAATAAACCGAACCGATCCAATCCGTTGGCCATCCAATTATCATCCAATTAATAACTATCAACATTTTACGATATTGTTTTCTAGTTGATATTTATATGTAGTTTTTTCTTAATAAAAAAGTAAATATATGAATAATTGGTTAAGAATTGACTCAAATTATTGGATGAAACCATTCTGATCCAACGAATAACCAATAATAATATCCAGTGAATGGAACCGATCCAATCCAATCATCCATTGGATTTGATTGAATCGGATGACAAAATCGAACATCCAATAGATGATCAGATCGGATCCACCTAAATCCATTGGATTTCAACCAATGAACACCCCTAGTACAAATTGTAGATGGAGATTATAAATGCAAAAATGTAACCATTTAGTAACCTATCTTAGTCATTGCCTTTTTTGATACATGATCTTCGGTCTCTATACTAAACCCATATATTCTCCCTAGAAACCACATCATCAATATTTCCTAGCAGCTATTATTGGGTTGGTCACATGCTATCATTGGGTTGGATTGGCGGGTTGGGTCACTTTTTGCCACCCCTAGCAGCTAGTGGTGATACATTCGTTATTGACAAGATCAGTATCACGATACACATCCGGTTATTCCCAAAAGGTGTGTGATAGCAAACCCCATTTTACTAAATAGACCAAACAAATGCTTTTTTGAATCAAAATCAGCCATCTTTTTATCATTATTTCCGGTTCTAGTGAAACAGACCATGGATCGAATCAGCCATACAAATAGACCAAAAGGTGTGATAGCAAACCCCATTTTACTAAATAGACCAAACAAATGCTTTTTTGAATCAAAATCAGCCATCTTTTTATCATTATTTCCAGTTCTTGTGAAACAGACCATGGATCGAATCAGTGGATGATAACAAAGACTCTTGGTTCATGTGATGATGCATCAAAATCAGAATGCAAAACACACCATACATTTTATGAAAAAAGCTTCAACTCATCTTCTTCTTCATAAATAACCATCACAGAACTCACTTGCAGTTGACTGAATATGCATTCCAACCTTGTACTCGGTACTCCCGGGCTGCATCGGCAGGATTCGCAGCCTTAATGATTCCACGTCCCACAATTATGATATCGCTACCTCTATCAGAAATTACCTACAACAAACAAATCATGCATCATTTGTCACATCATCAATCCTAAAACCATTTCAACATAACACAAAACATACTACAAAATTTAACTTCCCCCCTTCATCTAATAATCCTCCATCCCATTTATATTGCACTAGTTACTATTCACAACTTGGCATCCACGTCATCAAATGATTGACAACTTGGCATCCACGTCATCAAATGCATTTTGCCCAGCAGAATGGCACTTCCGAAAGTCAAAATATTTCCAACAAGGAACAACCAACTTACAGAGTTTGGGGTGTTATATTGTTGGCCGAGATCATCGCCACCTTTAACCAACTGAACTCCGGGGGTTGCATGAATAAAAGCTGGATTAGAAGGTCCCCCAGGCCATGATGCTGGGTTAACAGATATGAACCCAATGACGAAATCCGAATGATCTTCTGCAATTTTGACTGCCGCAGCTGTGTAATCTCCCTTGGCAAGGTTACCAACGGAACTCATTTCTGCAAGCAGCAGCAAACCCCTTCCACGAGGTAAACCCTGTGCCATTAAAACCATACAAATTAGCCAACCACCCTTTTTAGCCTAAAATATGTGAACCTAGCTGATATGCTAGCTGTTGGCCGATAGACTTTTTTTCATTTTTTTTTCCAATTATGCCCTTTATATTTTTCTAATTAATTTTTCAACATGTCCTTTTAGGTAACTTTACATTCTCATCTACTTTATCTGCTAGTTTTTACCAAATTGACTAGTTTATCAGCTTATCAGCAAACAGTTGGCTTTTCAGCTAACAACTAGCTTACTGGCGATATGTTAGCTTATATAAAAACCAAACAGGGCTTTTTCAATAAGTACAAAAAATAAGTTGGCTTATGATGGCCAAACATGGCTCGAAACAAAGGATACTGGTATACAAACCTTTAATTTCAAGCCATCAACAATTCCAGGACCAGAAATAATGTGGCAATTGACTATATCTGCCCACTCCAATATACGAAAGATACCTCTGCAATATAATCATGGTGAGAACAAATAAAAAAAGAGAAGAAACATAGATACGATAGTGGATCCCATTTACTTGAAACAGGTAGAAATTAGTCATTACATAAATACATATAGATGTTATTTTGTATTGTAGCTTTCATAAACATCTATTTTTGGACCATAAAATCTCAGCAAATGGGAATCTATCGTTCAAGCCGAAATATTATTATTCTATTATTCTGTTACTTTGGGAATGTATATACTCACCCTTCATACTGCATTGTTACAGTGTTGCCAATATCAGCAAATTTACGATCTTCAAAAATGAGGAAATTGTGTTTCTCTGCAATCTTGAGAAGATGCAAAGGAATATCAGCACAAGTGTGGAAATAAAACAAATATCATATTAATTTAAGTCGACAATCTGATCTTAGAAATCATGTTTTTTTACAAATACGTAACGTGTTTTTGTCCAAAATGTTTGAGATACCAAAATAAAGGTTTTGAGAGTATGTTGCATTTTCATGCAATTTGCCCTCTACAGGGCCATTTACTTGCAAATAGAAGTATTCAAAATTACAGCTCATAAATTTATAAGAGTTAAGAGATAATACCGAACGAAGCTTAGGTACCAAAATAAAGGTTTTGAGAGTATGTTGCATTTTCATGCAATTTGCCCTCTACAGGGCCATTTACTTGCAAATAGAAGTATTCAAAATTAAAGCTCATAAATTTATAAGAGTTAAGAGATAATACCGAACGAAGCTTAGGTACCAAAATAAAGGTTTTGAGAGTATGTTGCATTTTCATGCAATTTGCCCTCTACAGGGCCATTTACTTGCAAATAGAAGTATTCAAAATTAAAGCTCATAAATTTATAAGAGTTAAGAGATAATACCGAACGAAGCTTAGGTACCAAAATAAAGGTTTTGAGAGTATGTTGCATTTTCATGCAATTTGCCCTCTACAGGGCCATTTACTTGCAAATAGAAGTATTCAAAATTAAAGCTCATAAATTTATAAGAGTTAAGAGATAATACCGAACGAAGCTTAGATCCAAAATCAGGGGTGAAATCAGGAAGTATGTCCACATGAGTTTTTAACATGCAGATCTCCGGTCCAATCTGGATAAATCAACAAGAAGACATAATCACACTTGAACCACAAAATCAAGAATGTTAAATAAAATCAACTATCACATGTAGATATTTAACCCAAAAAAATAGTATTCATTATGAATAAAACCAAATGCAAAACAAGAAGCAATAATGTGATTTGTAGCACTAAGACCATCTCCAATGAGGGTGCTATATCTCACACTAAACACCAATTGTTACACCAAAAATCTGCAAATTTGGTCTAATGAATAGAAAACACACCAATTTTAATGTAGCACTATTCATTTATTCACAATTACAAAAGAGCAGGCTGTCTTTATGCCTAAACATGCTACCTAATTGTTATAAATGCTATGATTAATGATATATGTGTTAAAAATTTTGAATTCACAGAAAAATAAGTTACATGCAAGAGTTCCAAATAAACATTTACAAAAGTCACAATCACATGTGACATAAACAAACTGATATTAATTTCTCACCTTATCTGCAATTGCCAACAACTCAGAAGCAGTGGTAACATCAGCAGATAAGCACAAATTACTTTCTTTCTTCACCATGATTTCAAACAATCTCTTCCCAGTTGGATTCTTCGTCATTTTAGCACGCTCACCGTACGGAATCCTGACCTTAACAGAACCATCTTTCGCAGCCACCGGAGACGGCGACGCAGTCACCGGAGCAACCTTCTTATTCTCCTCCAAAAACTTAAGCACCATCGCCTCCGTCTCCTCCGACACCTTCCCTTTCGCCTTCAAAACCCTAACCATATCCGTAAGCTTCACAATCGAGTGAAGCGTAATCCCATTCGCCGTTAGATTATCCCTCCCACCCTGCTCCCTATCAATCACCACCACAACATCATTAACCCTAAGTCCGGCGGCACGCAATGGCGCCGCCGTCTCGAGAACGGAAGTTCCACTTGTCACCAAATCTTCGATAATCAAACAAATCTGATTAGGTTTAAAAGCGCCTTCGATGGACTTGGAAGTGCCGTAGTCCTTGATTTCTTTTCGGCGCATGAGCATGGGGGTATTGAAAGTGGTGGAAATGGCGGTGGCAATGGGGAGTGCGGTGTAAGGGACGCCGCAGATGACGTCGTGGACGGCGGAAGGAGGGAGGATGGAGATCATGGTTTCGGCGATGAGGAGGAGGAGTTTTGGGTAAGAGACGATGAGGCGGAGGTCGATGTATATGGGTGAAGATATGCCGGATTTTAACTTGAAGTTTCCGAATTTTACAGCAGATATCTCGTGGAGTTGAAGGATTAGTGACTCCAGTTTTGAAGAGGATGACATGATTTCTGCAAATGTGTGTTTGCTTTTGGAGGTCTGTATGCGTTACGGCGTTAATGGAGGTTCATGTTCTTTCGTTGCTTTATATAGGGAAAAGAGGACACTAAACTCTATTTATTACGGTTTTAGTCCAATAGTATTATTTTGTTATGGTTTTAGCCTAATGGTATTATTTTGTTACGGTTTTAGTCTCTATAATTCTAAAAAATTTCTTTAAATCGGAGAATCAAAACTCAAATTCTCCACAAAAGGGGATGAATACACACACAGTTTTTACTTTTAAAATTGTTTTATTGACTATTGATAAACCAACACATAATTTACAGATTGTTGTGGAATAAGATAAGGTAAAAGAAAACATAATTTAAACAATCTTTAGAATCACACAAAGTTATCTCTCTCTTTATCTATATATCTATACATATAATAAATAAGTAACTAGCATGCCACGTGTCGACTTTAGTATTTTCCCGCCTAAACATGTATCTTGACGCAATTTACATTATAAGTTCAATTAGTACACTCACATTCATTCCTCCTTAAATCTCTCCTTGATGCAATTTTTTTTAATTTATACGTTACATTTACTACCCTTATAATTAGGTATGTAGTTACTTTTAATCCCTTACTTTTTTATTTTTCATTTTAGACTCTTATCATATAAACATAAATAATGTACATGAACTAAAATGCATTAAAAAATACATTTATTTTTTTACAAATTACACCATTATAATCGTCTCGTCAACACTTTCGAAATGAGCCCAATATTAAATATTTTTGGATTTAATCATATTATTAAATATCATAAACATGTACGAATTAATTTGTTTTATAAACTTTACATTATTTATTTTCATTTTACACCCTTAAAATATTAAAAATACATAATCATAGTTTAACTAAAACATATTAATAAATGCATTTTTTACAAATTATATTATTACAATATTTTTGTCAACAATTTCAAAATAACTTTATTATTGAATATTTTTTTAACTTATTAATTTTGTGAAATATCATTAATACGTATCAAGATTTTTCAAGAATGACGTACCGATATTTTTTTTAAACTTGTACATTTACGCTCTTATCTATATTTATCTATTATACTTCTTTAAAAATAATTACAGTTACGGTTATTCTTGAATTTTTAAGAAGTACAAATTTCAATACATCATGTACGAGTTTAAAAGCTTTTAAACCACCAACGTTCAACATGATAATTAAAAATAAAATTATTTTTTATTTTTAAATTACACTTTATACCATTATAATTAGTTATTTAATTTACTTTATATACATTCTCCTTTCATTTTTCATTTTACATCCTTATCATATCAACATACATAAACTAAAATACATTAAACAAATATGTTTTTCTTTTTTTATAAATTATACCATTATAACCGTTCAACAAAACCTTCAAAATAAGCACAAATGTTATGGGTTTGAAGACCCCACTATCGAACGAATATTTTTCATTTTTTTGACCAATTAACCATATTGACCTTTAATTTTATACATTTAATATGCGATTTAAAAGCGAATAAATATGAACATGAAACAAACTTATTTTTTCGAATTCTCGGTTTTAAATTTCGAGATACTTCGCGCCGCATCGCGCACGGGTACATATCTAATATATATATATATATATAGGCTGGGTATCTTTTGCAAACCAGTGTATTTGTACAAACTCGTACAAACCATACGTAGCTTTATGATTTTGTAAATTTGGCTTCATGAATATTTATATATATATTGGCTTCATGAATATATAATTTGACTTCATGAATATATCATTTGACATTTTTAACTAATTTTTTTCGATGGAGCCCTAAAATACCCTTATTTTTGTAAAAAAATTAGTTAAAAATGTCAAATGATATATTCATGAAGCCAAAATATATATATAAATATTCATGAAGCCAAATTTACAAAATCATGAAGCTAGGTATGGTTTGTACGAGTTTGTACAAATACACTAGTTTGCAAAAAATACCACCCATATATATATATATATATATATATATATATATATATATATATATATATATATATATATATATATATAATAGAATCCTTAACAGATAATTCAGAAAATGAATCGGTATACAGCATATATAGTAATAGGGATGAAGAAAATTTAACAAAAATAACATACACATATGTTAATACAGAAATAATAGAATGTGAACAAGATTGGATAAACAAAAGAGGGATATATATATATATATATATATATATATATATATATATATATATATATATATATATATATATATATAGGGGTGGTATCTTTTGCAAACCAGTGTATTTATACAAACTCGTACAAACCATACCTAGCTTTATGATTTTGTAAATTTGGCTTCATGAATATATATATATATATATATATATATATATATATATATATATATATATTGGCTTCATGAATATATAATTTGGCTTCATGAATATATCATTTGGCATTTTTAACTAATTTTTTTACAAAAATAAGGGTATTTTAGGGCTCCACCGAAAAAAATTAGTTAAAAATGTCAAATGATATATTCATGAAGCCAAATTATATATTCATGAAACCAAAATATATATATATATATATATATATATATATATATATATATATATATATTGGCTTCATGAATATATAATTTGGCTTCATGAATATATCATTTGGCATTATTAACTAATTTTTTTTGGTGGAGCCCTAAAATACCCTTATTTTTGTAAAAAAAATTAGTTAAAAATGCCAAATGATATATTCATGAAGCCAAATTATATATTAATGAAGCCAAAATATATATATAAATATTCATGAAGCCAAATTTACAAAATCATGAAGCTAGGTATGGTTTGTACGAGTTTGTACAAATACACTGGTTTGCAAAAAATACCACCCCTATATAGGTTGGGTATCTTTTGCAAACCAGTGTATTTGTACAAACTCGTACAAACCATACCTAGTTTTATGATTTTGTAAATTTGGCTTCATGAATATATATATATATATATATATATATATATATATATTGGCTTCATGAATATATATATATATATATATCAGTGGCGGATGTAAGCTATAAAAGGGGGGTGGACAGGACCCAGTCAAAAGTCAACAAAAATTATAGTCAAGTTAAAAAAAAATTAACATTTACCCTTTAATCCCCCCAGTAAAAAATATAGGGGACCCCATGTTTGAGAGAGATCAACTTATGTAATCACTTATTATTAATTATAATGATATGGTACATTAGTACTTTTTTTGTTAACTGCTTAAGGGACTCCACTCTATAAATTTCCTAGATCCGCCACTGATATATATATATAGGACGGTAATCAAATGAGAACCACAAAAAGGTTAAGAACCGTGAGAAGTGATCTAAGCCTTAATTTGGTTTTGATCCTAAGGTTTTAATTAAAAGTTGTTTTTAATTAAAAAAAGGGCATAATCGTCATTTTGGTAACAAGATTCATCAGATGAAACATACAACTTCATTCATTTGATGAAACACACAGAATCACCATATGAAACACAACGATTTTCCAGCCGAAACACAATCCAAATGAAAATCACAAATTCACCATATGAAACACATAGATTCACCATATGAAACACATAGATTCACCATATGAAACACATAGATTCACCAAGTGAAACACACTTTCATCAGGTGAAACACATAGATTCACCATATGAAACACATAGATTCACCAAGTGAAACACGCTTTCATCAGGTGAAACACAAATTCTTCATCAGGTGAAACACAAATACAATTCACCATATGAAATGCACAAACACAGTTTCATCAGGTGAAACACGGATTCTTCATCAGGTGAAACACAAATTTATCAGATCTGAAAAATCAAACATAAAAACCCCAAATTTGGGAACATACTTCCAATATTGAAAGAACCCTAAAAAACAAAAATTTGATATTAATCAACTAAAAACTTTATTGTTAATGCTAACAATCTTCTTTGCAATAAAGAGAAAATAAAAAATCTAGAAGAGATTTCTAGATTGACTTAAAATTCGATGAAGAACATTTGTTATTCTATCACCGTATGAGGTTTAGAGAGAAGAAATCAAAGTTTCTGAGATGAAATCGATGAATGATTTGGGAGTTTTTGTCAGAGACGGTGGATGTGATCTTCTATGTTTCAAATCAATCGAAACCCTAATCGAGAAAGCATTCACTCATCGATCCTTTGTGGTGGTCTGCAACTCTGCCATTACAGGTTAGTTTACCTTTTCACCACTCACCGGAGTTCCATCTTTGGCGTCGTCTAGATCTTTTACGTTGGAGATTCAACCTCAGATTATTTCTCCGGCGAGAAGCCCTTCTCCACATAAAAGGTTCAATCTCCCGCCCTGAAATCCCTATCGTCATCCTCACCAAGCTCCTCCGCCGATTGTTGGTAACACCGGTAGATCAATGGCGACGCCACCGAGGCGATGGTTATAGAAAAGAAGAAGTGTGGTGTGTAGTGAACCCTGGTGTGCCATAAGAAAAGTTGAAGGAGACGATGTGAAAGAATAAGTTGCAGGAGGCGATGTAAAAGAGATATGCAATTTGTATTTATTAAATTAATGTCTATTATACCCTTGAATGTCCTTTTAAATTCTCAAAACTACCCTTGTTTTTTGCTTTAATTACAAACATGTTTTTTGTTTGATAACCCTTGATTTATTCTAATCAATGGATTAGATTAGTCCTCAAGTCCTTAACCTTTTTTTGGTCCTCACTAATTTAACCCCTATATATATATATATATATATATATATATATACTAGTGGTGTACCCGCATGATGCAGCGCGGGTGAATGACAATTCTGAAAATTAGTTTAGCTGTGAATCATGTTTCTCTTTCACTTTCGATTTTATTTCATGAGTTTGCATGGTTGATTTGTAAGTTTAGCTTGAATATTTGTCGGTTTTTGTTATATCGCCAAAATTAATTACACAAACGGGTGAGGTAACATTAAGAAGGGAACATAAATTCAAGAAACGAGGAAAGGCGTCAGACAATTAACTGGTGTACGGTGTACTTCTAGAAATGTTGGAAGTCCATCCAGAAAACATATCCTTAAATCCAGTTCCCTTGTTAATTGACAAAAGTCCTCCTCTTTTACAACATCATAGTAACAATAAAAGTTGACACAAACCACTGCTATGAATAACAAATGATGGTTTGAAATTTGAAACATAACTAATATCAAATTTACATTTCGCTTTGTTTCCTAAAAAATTCCTTTCACATATCGTTGTATCCAATAGAAATTTCAGTTATATGAATACTTATTTGTTTTTTGTTAGGGTTCGGGTTTCGGTGAGAAATGTCAAATTTGGTGAGAAGCGTGAGAAATGGTTATCAACCGTTGGATGAGAAATGGACGAACATTACGATGAGATGCACTGGATCAATTCCCTTTTAAGTCGCAATTCATGGGAGGGTATTTATTTAAAAGTGATCAACGGTTTAAAAGTATTTCTCACACTTTTCTCCGAAAATGATACTTCTCACATGATCCCATGCCTTTTGTGTTATTGGCTAAACTAATTAGATAAACGCAAAAGGTACATAGACAGGCATTTATGTAAGCTAGCCCTTCTTCCAAGTCAGAACGTAGATTTGCATTCAGAACAGGCGTTAACTGAGTACACATGAAGCATGATATTTTGTAGCAATAACTCAACCATTTTGACAAGATCCTTAATGTTAGATCCTCTTTTCTTAGAAACTCACAGGACGGTTCTGGTGTTACGCCTGCCATGGCTGCAAAAAGAAATAACAACAATTAATCAACAAATAAGAGAAGGTAAAAACAAGCAGATCTACACATATGCCAAAGTCTCATAACAACAAAGGGTTTTACGTAATAATTTCTTTAACTTGCCCATACTCCTGAATTAAAAGTAAAAAAGAACCACATGTAAAATATCCAAGCGCCAAAACATACATAATATAACTTGATATTGCTGCTACCAACTCCACAACCCCCCATTGATGCTATCAAATCCACAACCCCTAAAAAGATGGAAAAGAAAAAGTACAACCTACTTACCAACCATCTTTATATTTAATCTCAAGCGTCACTTAATGCAACTAACATTCTACACGACCAACAGAATGATTTTTGACAGATTTGCAAGGTTGTGGCGTATCGAACATATCTCACTCATAGAAGCCTTGTTTAAGGCGATTCAAGATTTTTTGGAAAGCCAACAGATGAGGGTACAACTTTTAAGTTTTGAGTTTCTGCAAATTCGAAATGAATCTGGGCCAAAACTGATGGTGAATGTGAAACGATGATGCTGGATAGTTTGCAAACCAAAGAAGTCAATTTAGGACGGTTATGTCAGTTTCAGTTTTGGTTGAGGTAACAGAAACATGGTGTGTTTGAGAAATGTGGTTCGATGGTAGTGTTGATGAGTAACAAAATCTGTTTATTGTGACAGGGAAAGTAGTTCTGTGTGAACTTTGACACCTTTCAACCACCATAGTCTTTTAGACGGTAGACACATAATATCATTATTATTGTTGCTACTTTTGGATATCATTGAGGTTGGTTGATGTAGTGAATTATACATATCATTTATAAAGGATAGAAGAAAGTTTCTAATTTATATACTAGACGTATTTGAAGTGAGTTTAAATGATCTTGCATGATGGTCCTTAGTTCCAGTATAGATAGTTATTGTGGGTTTGTACCTATTAATTCATTTAACACACATCATCTTTTTGTACTTTCAAAGAAGTTTGTTATTCATTATCTGATAGAAGCTAATTAACACTTATTTTTTGATCAAGTACAATGGAACTTCTTTCCTCTATAATTTGTTCTGGACAGAGCAACATTTGCTAATAATACCTACGTTGTAGAATCAATGAGAAGTCATGCATCAGTAAACAAGACAAGAGATTTACAATTTAGTAGGAGAACCAAGGTTCAAGTTATTATTCATGCTTATAGTTAAGTCACTATGTTTTTTACATTGGCTAGCCAGTGGAAAGTGTTGAAATTACGTACTAAAAAGCTGCTTTTAAACGAGAAAGCCAATAATCAACAAAAATATACACACACAGATATATGTATGTATGTATGTATGTATGTATGTATGTATGTATGTATGTATGTATGTATGTATGTATGTATGTATGTATGAATGAATAGCAAAAATACACACACAGATAATCAAACATACTATATTTAAGACATAAATAACACGAATATACTACAACATAATCAACAAAAATACACACACGGATATATATATATAAAGAGCAAAAAGATACAATCATCCATAATATAAAAGACCTTGACTATATTCAAGCAATCTTTGAAAGACCTTAGCAAAACCATCCCCCACCCAAAAATAGAAAAACAAAAAACACAACTTCCCAAATACCAAACAAAATATCAACTTTAGATCTGAGATGAGCTTATAGAACCAAACCCTCATCTCCGTTAAGAGCGAATGCCAGGATCAAGAGTCTTATCCCGTAAGTGAGAGTGATGACTCTTACCCGGTAAGCCCTTATCGAGTTACCGAGTTATAAACGCCGGACCACCGCCACCGCCCATGAGAGGAGGGGCTTCCACGCATTTAAGAAAGTGTAGGAAGTACATATCCCCCATTGAATGTGGAACCACCACCACTTTCTTGTTACCATTAGTTACATACATGAGCTCAATGTAGATCTTTCAAATAAGCACAAACCCTATAAGAGGAAACTCTTGTTTTTGAATCTTAAAACCAAAAAAATAAATAAATAAGACAAAGAAAAACAA
This sequence comes from Saussurea involucrata, assembly GCA_033807775.1. Classification (NCBI taxonomy): domain Eukaryota; kingdom Viridiplantae; phylum Streptophyta; class Magnoliopsida; order Asterales; family Asteraceae; genus Saussurea; species Saussurea involucrata. The sequence continues at coordinate 67,460,445 of CM066325.1, forward strand.
AATGTTAATACATCCAAGCAAAGATAAATCGAGCAAGCAGAAAAAGAGACAAGGAGAAATCGAGCAAGCAGAAAAAGAGACAAGGAGAAATCGGCCAAACCTCGAAATCGACTTCATCGAGAAATCTGAGAGAAATCAAACCTGATGTTGCGATTGAGAAGGCAAAGCGAAATTGACTTGCTTTCACATATGTGACAACCGTCCTGGAGCCTAATAGCATGAAACCATTGCTCCAATAGGGGAAATTGACTCAAATAGCCAAACCAAGATACCAAAGTGACCTCCTGGCCATTCTAGGTCACCAAAATAGCCACTGGGTCCGCACTTCGACCCGACCCGAGGATTGCGGACCGCACTTTGACACGTGTCACCCGGAAACGAACCCAAAAAAAGTCGGAAATAGTCGCTCTGCAGAGGTGCAGGTTCGCATTCGCACTTCTGCAGGTACGTAAGTGCGAATGTGGACATAATGAGTGCGGACCCGTTAAAAATCGTATTAAAAGCGACCCAACCTTCCATCTACCCATTTCCCATTATTTAAACCTTGTTCCTTTTTCTAGAACCGGTCCCCCAACCCCACAAGCCTCACTTCGGTTTTCTTCTCCACGTGAGCATTCGGTGAGTGAAAGTCACATTCCAAATCGTCATGCATCCGCAATGGCCGATGAGGTACGTTAATCCACCTTCATTTTTACTCATTTCACTTCAAAATTCGTCGATATGAGCACCTACACACCCACACCGAGTGCGGATGCGTGCCCGCTGAGTGCGAGTGTGGGTGCGTACCAGCGGCATGGAGGTTGTTGTTGCGATTTTGGTTTTGGCTCATGTAATTTGGTTTTGCATGTAATTTGAAATACAGGGTTTTGGTTCCCATTAGGGTTTTCGTTCATGTAATTTTAAATGCAAGGAGATGGGACACATGAAGAGAGAGTGTCCCAAGTTGAAAGGAGACGCAAGAGGGACGAGCTCGGGGAATCAACCAAGGAGGGAGGCCATCCCTAAGGCTCAGGGAAGAGCCTTCCAAATGACGAAGGAGGAAGCGAAGGAAATTGCGGACGTAGTGTCGGGTACATTCTTACTAAACTCTTTATCCGCTAGAGTATTGTTTGATTCTGGTGCGAATTGTTCTTTCTTATCGTTAAAATTTTGCAAATCGTTAGACGTGCCTTCTAGTATTCTACATGATGCTTTAGTCATAGAGGTAGCAAATGGGGAGCAAGTGGTTTTGCTGGAAGTTGTGAAAATGTGTAGTCTAGAGATCAGTGGCGAGTCTTTTGAAGTGGACCTAGTACCCATGGCTATTGGGAGTTTTGATGTAGTTATTGGGATGGATTGGTTGGCAAAACACAAAGCGGAGATTTTGTGCTCAAAGAAACTTATAAGGATACCTCTCCTACGCGAAGATTTTGTCCTAGTATACGGAGAGAAGCGTAAGGGCGAGGTGGCTATCATCTCTTCCATCAAGGCAAGGAAGTGCCTAATGAAGAAGTACCCATCGTTTCTAGCTTACGTGGTGGACGACAAAGCCGAGAAGAAGAAAGTAGAAGATGCGAGAATCGTCAATGAGTATTCGGATGTTTTTCCTGACGATCTACCGGGTTTGCCACCCGACCGGTAAGTGGAGTTCAAGATCGACTTGATTCCGGGAGCGGCTTCGATAGCCCGCGCGCCATATTGACTTGCACCAACGAAAATGCAGGAAATGATGACCCAACTACAGGAGCTTCTAGAGAAGGGTTTCGTGAGACTGAGCTCTTCGCCTTGGGGAGCTCCGGTGCTCTTTGTCAAGAAGAAGGACAGGTCGATGCGGATGTGCATCGACTATCGAGAATTGAACAGGGTAACCGTGAAGAACAAGTATCCCCTTCCTCGTATAGACGACCTCTTTGGCCAATTCCAAAGAGCAGGATGCTTCTCCAAGATTGACATTCGATCCGGTTACCACCAGGTAAAAGTTAAAGAGGAGGATGTTTCAAAGACGACGTTTAGGACTCGGTATGGGCACTACGAGTTCCTAGTTATGCCTTTTGGGTTGACAAACGCACCGACAGTGTTTATGGACTTAATGAACCGAGTGTGCCGACCATTTTTGGATAAGTCGGTGATCGTGTTCATTGACGATATCTTGGTATACTCCAAAGATGAGGCGGAGCATGAGCAACACCTTAGGGACGTGTTGGACGTGCTAAGGAAGGAGAGGTTGTACGCTAAATTCTCTAAGTGTGAGTTTTGGTTGCGGGAAGTACAGTTTTTGGTGTTGGAATCCTAGAATTTATGTCGTCAATCATTTGTATGTACTAATAAAGATATGTAATATATATATATATATATATATATATATATATATATATATACCGTCCCTTATATTTCTGGAGGGACCCAAGTGTAAATAATGGGAGTAATTGTGATGGAGAATTACACCCCTTAGATTACACCCTTTACATTATACCCCTTGGATTACATCCCTTGGAAAAGTCACACCCCTTGGGTTAATTATATAAATATTCGTGGTTATTGATTAGTCTCTCACGTTACTAACTTTTCCCTCTGAAAAATTCCCTGCAACTCTCTTATCATCAGAGGGAAGAAAACATACAAAATTCATCCATCAGATTATAGTAACGAAGAGAAACAATCAAGAATCTAAATTTGTTCTTCATGGCATCTTCAAGTGGAACAAAGACAAATACTTCATCAAGTAAGTTTTATTTGATTCATTATATATATATCTATGAATTCACATGATTAGGTTTCGTATGCATATATTTTGGGATGAAATCAACATGTGGTATCAGAGCAAATTCATGATATATGCAAAATTTGCCCCAATTATAATAAACCCTAATCCAATTAAACAAATTACTAGTATGTGCGATACTGTTAAAATAGAAACCCACTGTCATCATCGATGTTAAAGGATATACACATATGATGGAAATCTGATGTCATAAATTGTTAAAGGATTCCATGAATTGAAAATTTGAAATCTGGAAATTTTGCGAGAACCCAAACAGGTTCTGTAATTGATAAAAGCTTGAATTACTTTCTTGGATTTTGTGATTTCCACATTTGAAATATATGCCTTTCCATGTTTGCAATTTGAAGTTATGCCTTCATAAAAATTTGAATTGTTTTTTATTCTTGATGTCAAAATCCACTTATCTTTCTGTGTGCCACTGTGCACCATTAAGTTACCCTCAAATATGAATTGTAACATATAAAGTGTGGGGAATATGATACAAATTCAATGTATCATGTTTTATAAACAGAAAATATAAATCATACCATTGAGTTGGTATTTATACTTAGGACATCTTTTTTAAAGAATCTAAGTCTAAATTTATTTTGGATAATGGAACCAACGAGAAATTATCCAAGATATATGAAATATATACATTGTTTAAATTAATATTTAGGGGACCTAAAGGAAACTTATTTGTTGATTTAAATAATGGTATTTTAGCATAAATTATGTATCTATTACATTGTTTGCCCAACGGTACTATGTGAAAGATATGTATGTGGAGTTTAACATGAAACATTAAACTTAATTACTGATTGATTCCAACGAACGATCATTAGTTTAGTGTAATGTTCTATTGCCTATACTTTGTATGTTTTAATAGGCTTAGTTCAAATTTTACTGATATGCTTAATATCTTGTATTCTGAATTATGATTTAAAGTATCATCTTATAAATGTGAGCATGCATTTAATTGTTCTATTATGGCAACATCCACTTTAACTACAAATTCTAGGTATTTGTCCGGAATTGAACCCCTAACTGGTACAAATTTCAACACTTGGAGAGATCAAGTGTGTGAAATCCCATATCTCTAGCAATAAGATATGAATGTAGTGAGAGAGAATCTAGAGAGCAAATATGTCATCCATGTATTGAGCTCAAAGGATTACAAAAGGTTTCTAAAGTGTTACAAAAGCTTCTAAAGTGTTTCTAACAAATGGTCTAGACAAGCCTATTTATACCCATGACATACAAGGTATAAAGGCATTCACAATACTGTATAGACTCATACAGTACATTGACTTTTACAGTAAATCTTGAATACAACAATGCTCTAACAATCTCCCCCTTTGGATTCAAGATTTAAAAAATATGACAGCAGTCTTCAGCTCTTTGTAAAGTCAATCTTCTTCAACAGACACTCTATCAAACCATCTTCAAATAGCTTTATCTCCACTAGTTCACGGCGAACTATATGCTTTGACACTCTTTAAGAACTCAGCTTTGAAGAATCTTCAGACAAACATGAAAAGTCATTGTCTTTTTCTTTGAAAAATCAACCTTCTTCAATACAAGCTTCAACAGATTGTCTTCAAGTCTTGAACATGGATTTCATATCTTTATATAGAACCATCAATTCGGAACAAGATAAATCAGAAACGATTAGAGTTTGGATCAGAAAGATGTGAAACCATCCACATTGTTGAACTTTTAGGTGTAAGCGCATTCCGATAACCACTCAGAACTAAGATAACCAAATTCAGCAACATTTGGACTTCACATGATCCTTCTCCCCAATCTTCAGTCTTTGTTCACGAATCTTTGACTTGAAATATCTTTGATTTGAAAGCTCTTTGACATGAAATTGAAATTAAACTTTTCTCCCCCTTTTTCGATGATGGTGAGCATCATAATCAACGAAAACCATTTTCAATTTCAGTCGTGTCTTTGAGTATTGCTAACAATCTCCTCCTTACAGAATAACCTTGCTCCCCCTCAAAATAAGAATTCTGGAGCAATTTATTTTCTCCCCCTGAAAGTATGCATATATTTCAATAACGTACAGTATTTGAAATTGTAGCACAAATTTTAAAACAAATTTACACAAGGAAAATAACATTCATTGAACTTCATTTTATAACTACAAACATTTGATCATTTGAAAACTGGACAAAAGAAATTCAGCTTAATGAAATTTAACAGATTTTTTAATCAAATGAAATCAAATGCATGTGTTTGGAATCAAATACAAGTCATCATTGTATATCAAGTTAAAAATGTTCAGTTTCAACCCCTTTATTAAATCTATTTGGTGTGCTAGCATGCGAAATATGATTAGCTTCAAGCATATGCAATTCTAAAACATATAAGAATATTTTGCTCTACTCACACTATTTGTCCAAAATCAGAATTTTCACAAATTTACGGGTTTATCGCGACTTTGTATTTTCCCAAGTTTCAAGAGATGTGTGCTCATTGGCATCTTTTCTTTTGTGCTCATTGGCATCTTTTGATTTGTGCACATTGGCATCTTTTGATTTTGTGCTCATTGGCATCTTTTGATCAAAAAGTTTAGTAAGAATAAGATACACCGTTAAACATGACTTTCTATCTGGTTCTATAGCAGGATTTGGGTCAGCAGATCCCAGACCAGTTGGCCTTAGGTGCTAGGTGACGAGCACCCCTTAGAACTTAATTTCCCAAACCAGAAAGGCCACATCGATATATCTTAAACCCATTTGTACCAGTAGAACATGGCTTTCTATCTGGTTCTATTGCAGGATTTGGGTCAGCCGATCCCAGACCAGTTGATCTTAGGGACTAGGTGTCGAGCACCCCTTAGGACTTACTCTCCCAAACCAGAAAGGCCACAGGCACAAACTTTCAAACTAAATGATATTCTATATAAGTTCGAATTTCCATCACAAAATATGAATGATATCTCAATCACTTGGTTCTTAATCATAGTGCTTTGCCCATATTTTCATTTCCATCCATCATTCTGACATATAGGCTTTTTGAGCATTATATTCTATATATATCCAGATTCACATAACTTTGAGCATTCAGCATAATTTCATTCATGTTTTGCTGACCTTTCGATTTATTTTAGAGGTGAAAGATGAAACAAATATAACTCAGATAAAACAAAAACACTTGTAAAATCATCTTTTAGCACACATTTAATTCATTGAGTGAAAATTGAAAATTTTATCTCATTGAATTAAATTTGTAAAGATTCAAATTTTCAAAGTGGTAGAAACAAAATATAATCCAATGTTACCTTTTACCACTTGTTCCTTGAAACAAAAATATATAGCAGTTAAGGATATTACCTGAGAAGTGTGAGTTCTAAACTGATTTGTTTAGAAGTCTTAGTCGTTGAAGTACGGGTCCTGAACTGAATTGTTCAGAAGCCATTGTCGTTGAAGCACGGGTTTTGAACTGATGTGTTCAAAAGCCATTGTCGTTGAAGCATGGGTTTTGAACTGATATGTTCAAAAGCCATTGATATTTGTCTCCCCCTTAATGGTACAAATATTTTTCAAAAAATACGCTGCTTCTCTTCTGTTTTCAGTCATGTGTGTGGTATGTATCTACAATTCAGTACAACACATGATAAACCTACAAAACAGATTAAGCAGATTTTGGTACCCAATGGCATTTGGGTCCTAGTGGGTTAGGTGTAGATCTCTTTGAAGGAATACTATAAGTACCGTACCAAAAAGAAGTATAATCTTTATGCACAAAATCATTTGAACCACAGTAAGAACAACAGATTTTCTTATGGGCCAACCTAATCAGATGATTTACATGATGAATAGGATTAGGTTTAGCATAAGATTTACCTTTTGGCGTATTGTTCTTCTTTGCATTTGATGTGGATACAGATGATTTTGGCACTTCTTTCTTTGGAACTGTTGTGCCTTTTACTCTCCATTCCATCTTCACCCTCTTGAAGACTGGAACTTCTTCAGGTTTGGAAGTATTAACTTTAGGCACTTTTGTTTTGTTATCTGATTTATCAAACAGAGGATTATAGAAGAGATTTGTTGAACGAATCCGACCTTTTGAGAAATCTGTTGATCTATTAAATTGTTTAGAAGAAATGTTTTTAAAACTTGAACTTGAAGCAGTTTTAAAAGAGCATTCAGAATCATTTGAATCAACAAATGGAGTCTGAAAGATAGAATTATGACCAGTCTGCTTTGAGACATCAAATTTAAAAATGACGTCTTCAAGTTCTTTGACTTTGTTTATTAAAACATTTTTCTCTTTAGAAATTAGATCAAATTTCTTTTGGAGATCAGATTTGATCAACTGATCCTTCATAATATCAGCTGATAAACCAGATAATCTTTTGGTAAGATTAAGAATCACATCTTCAAAATATTCACGTTCCGATTCAAAATCTTTTTCCAAAAACTTTCTTTTATCAGTAATCTCTTTGAAAATTTCCATATTTTTCTTTTTAAGAGTTTTACTTTCCTTTTCAAAGAGATTTTTCTTTTCCGTGAAATCTTTTCTTTCCTTTTCCAAAAGATTTTCTAATTCAGAGATTTTCACGGAAAATTCAGAACTTTTAATTTCAAAAGATTTGCGTTCAGTTTCAAATTTAGCTCTTTCTTTTTCGAGCTTGTCTTTTTCTAAAAATAAAACTTTCTCAAAGTCAGAAACTTGTTTTGAAAGTTTTATACAATTAAGTTCAATTATTTCCTTTTCTTTAATAATCTTCTCTCTCCTGTCTTCAATGCTCTTCAGATCAGCATTTTCCTTTTTAAGAGTTGTTACTTCCTCTTGAAGTTTCTCGATTTGATCGTGCAGACTTGAGTTGTCTTTGTCTTTCTTTGTTTCAAGACCTGCAATATAAACTTCAAGATCAGTTATTCTTTTAGTAAGTTTAGCATTTGAAGAAGAAATGTCTAAAATTTGTCTTTTCAGATTAACATTTTCTTCTTCCAATGCTTTATTTAAAATAGGAGTTGAAGAATTTGAAGCATTATCTTTAACAGGAGTTTCTGATATAGGAGATGTTTCTGATAAAATAACTTGTTGCAAAATTCCATTATTTGCCTTAGCTTTTTCAAGTGGCTTTGGAGGTGTTTTTGTTATTATGACTTGTTGCAACACTTCATTATTTGGTTTAACAGATACATGTGAATTAACAGATGTTTCTGTTATAATGACTTGTTGCAACTTTACATTTGGTTTAACAAAAACTTTTGCAATTGGAGGAATCTCCTTTTTCAGAGTTTGCTTCAAATCTTCACCACTGCTTTTAACAATAACTTGTTGTAAAACCATTTTGAATATTGCTAGAAATTGATCGTTCAGAAGATCAAGCAGACAGTGTATGAAGACTATAAATAGCTGTGTTAAATGGCTTATGCTTAATTGTTGTAGCAAGTGATGAAGACTATAAATAGGTCTTTACTTGTAGTTTGTAAGGAGTGAATTCATTAATACAAGATGTAGATCTCTAATCACTTTGTGTTCTCTCTAGGTTAGATTTCCTTTTCAATAAAGTTCTTCATCATCTTGTTACACAATACTTGGATTGTATGAAGATCATGGACCTAACAAAGTGAAATTGACTATTGGAGTTATGGATCTTGATCATGCTTTGAGACTACCACGACCGGTTGTCCTCACGGACAAAAGTTCGGCAGATGAAAAAAGGGCACATGAATTATGGGATCGGTCAAATAGAATGTCTCTCATGATCATTAAAAATTCCATTTTTGTTGCCATCCGAGGAGCCATTCCTGAATCCGAAGATGCAAAGACATACCTTAACTCCGTAAAGGATCAATTTAAAGGGACTTCAAAGGCCCATGCAAGTACCTTGATCCTTAAAATGTTGACTACTAAGTACAATGGGGTCGGTGGTGTGCGTGAGCACATAATGATGATGAGTGACATGGCAAACAAACTCAAAAGTATGGACATGGAAATTAGTGAGGGTTTTCTTGTTCACTTCATAATGACATCTCTCCCTTCCCAGTTTAGTCCATTTAAGATCAACTATAACACTCAAAGGGAGAAATGGAAGATGAGCGAACTAATTCCATGTGTGTCTAAGAAGAAGAACGACTAAAAGTTGAAAAGACGGATGTCTCTCATCTTACTACCATCGACTCTAAGAAGAGGAAGGGGCTCCCGAAGGGCAAAGGAAATATGGGAGATAAATTTATTCCGAACAAGGTCCCTAACACTGGTGCAAGTACAAGTACATTCCATGGAATTCTCAAATGTAAATTCTGTCGTAACAAGGGACATACTCAAAGGGATTGTCCAAAGTTTAAGGAATGGCTTGCGAAAAAAGGTAACACCTCTAATTTTATGATTTATGAATCACTTAATGTTTATGTACCCTCTACTACATGGTGGATTGATTCCGGTTCCATGGTACATATTTTAACTTCTTTACAGGGATCCCGTACAATAAGGAAGCTGGAAAGAAACCAACGGACGGTTAAAGTCGGAAATGGCTTGGTTTTGGGAGTTGAAGCAGTCGTTACACTTTCATCAGTATTAGAAGGTGGTTCGACATTAGATTTGTGTGAAACTCTATATGTACCAAGTATAACTAGAAACCTTATTTCTGTTTCTAAATTAAACGACTATGGATACACTTTTACATTTGGTGATAGTAAATGTATAATAAGATTGTATTCACATACTATTGGTTATGGTTGTCTAGAGGGATACCTCTATAGATTGTGTTTAGATAACCACTTTTCAGAATCCCTATTATCTTTAAATATTTGTGATAATATAAATAAAAATAAGAGAAAACGAGATTTGGAAACCTCATCAATGTTATGGTATAAACGTTTGGGTCACATCTCACAAGAAAGAATGACAAGACTTGTGAGAGATGAAGTTTTGCCAAACCTTGATTTCTCGGATTTTGAAAAATGTATTGAATGTATTAAGGGTAAAGCAACCAAAGGGAATAAGAAAGGATCCACTAGAAGTATGGAATTACTTGAGCTAATACATACTGATATTTGTGGTCCTTTTCCGGTGGGAATTGGAGGTCAAAAATCGTTTATCACTTTTATTGACGATTATTCGCGTAATATGTACTTATTTTTTACCCTTGAAAAATCTGACGCACTAGAAATGTTCAAGACCTTTAAGGTTGAAGTTGAAAATCAACTTGACCGAAAAATAAAGGTTGTAAGGTCGGATAGAGGAGGTGAATACTATGGCCGACATACCGATTTAGGTCAAAGTCCCGGATCCTTTTATGAATTTCATAAAAGTAATGGGATAATTAATCAATACACCATGCCTGGTACTCCACAACAAAATGGTGTTGCTGAAAGGAGAAACCGTACATTAATGGACATGGTGCGAAGTATGTTGGCTAATACAAGTCTCCCGGATTTTTTATGGACTGAGGCACTAAAGACAGATGTCCACATACTCAACCGAGTCCCTTCCAAATCTGTACCTAAAACACCATATGAAATATGGACTGGAAGGAAGTCGTGTTTAAGATATATGAGAGTGTGGGGTTGTCCAGCTGAGGCAAAATTATATAATCCTCAATTACGAAAATTGGACTTAAAGACTATTAGTTGTTATTTCGTTGGATATCCTGAACATTCAAAAGGATATCGTTTCTATTGCCTTTCACATACCACAAGGATTGTTGAGACGCGACATGCCGAGTTTCTTGAGAACTCAAACATCAGTGGGAGCAGTGTTTGTAGATCTATAAATATTCAAGAGGGATGTGGAGAGGCACCTATCATTACACATGCCCATACCTATTCACATGCCACTTGATACCTCAAATGAAAATATTGAATCTCAAAACTAGACAATTTCTATTCCGAAGGTTGATCAAGCACCAAACAATGAAGCTTTTAATGATGTTGAAAATGATGAACCTCGAGAAATTCGACCGGTAATACGAAGGTCACAACGGCCTAGACGACCAACCAATTATGATGATTTTGTCACATACCTACATGAAACTGATTATGACTTAGGCAAAAGCGATGATCCAGTCACTTTGCATGATGCCACCACGTGCGACCAATCAACTCAATGGCGTGAAGCCATGGAAGATGAGTTAAGATCCATGAATACAAAAAATGTATGGATACTTACTGAATTTTCTAAGGGTGTAAAACAAATAGGTTGTAAGTGGGTCTATAAAATAAAGTTAGACCCAAATGGAAACATTGAACGTTATAAGGCTCGGTTGGCCGCAAAGGGCTACACACAAAAGGAAGGTGTAGATTATAACAAAACCTTCTCACCCGTGTCGAGAAAGGAATCCTTGAGGATCATAATGGCCTTGATGGCCATTTTGATTTGGAGCTTCACCAAATGGATGTCAAAACTGCGTTTCTTAATGGTGACTTACATGAAAATGTCTTCATGTCACAACCTGAAGGTTTCAAAGCCAAAGGGAAAGAACATATGGTATGTAAACTAAATAAATCTATTTATGGATTGAAACAAGCGTCACGTCAGTGGTACCTTAAATTTGACGAAGTGATGAAAAATAATCATTTTGTAAAAAAACCAAGTAGATCAATGCATATATCTCAAGATGAGTGGGAGAAATTTCATCATATTATTACTTTATGTTGATGACATCCTATTGGCGAGAAATAATATTTACATGTTGCATGATACTAAACATTTTCTATCTGTAAGTTTTGACATGAAGGATCTCGGTGAAGCCTCTTATGTAATAGGAATAGTAATCCATCGAGACCTTGATCATGGAATATTAGGTCTGTCCCAAAAGGCCTACATTGAAAGGATATTAAATCGTTTTAATATGCAACATTGCTCACCCTCAGTGGCTCCCGTTGTCAAAGGGGATAATTTTTGGTCTTATCAATGTCCTAAAACCGACGAAGAACTCGTCCAAATGAGACTCATCCCATACACTTCTGTTGTAGGAAGCATTATGTATGCTCAAGTTTGTACCCGACCAGACATTTCTTATGTGGCTGGTATGCTAAGGAGATATCAATCGAATCCTGGCTTGGACCATTGGAAAGCTGCTAAGAAAGTCCTAAGATATCTACAAGGGACGAAAGGGTACAAACTAACGTACCGGAAATCAGATAATCTTGTGGTAATTGGATATTCTGACTCCGGTTTTTCTAAATGTAAAGATGACAAGAAATCCACATCGGGATACATTTTCATGCTATCAGGAGGGCCGATTTCATAGAGAAGCTGTAAGCAACAATTGACGACTACCTCGACTATGATGGCGGAATATGTGGCTTGTTATCATGCAAGTTGTCATGCAATGCAATTGAGGAATTTAATAGGTGGACTTAAAGTTGTACATTCCATATCAAGGCCATTAAATCTTTATTGCGACAATAGTGCAGCCGTTAGTTTCTCGAACAGTAATAGTTCGAGTGGTGCGGGATTGTATCTTGACACAAAGTACTTGTTTGTGCGAGAACGAGTTGAGGAAGGAATCATTAGTATCGAGTATGTGAGCACACATGATATGCTAGCAGATTCGCTCACAAAAGGTCTGACCCCTAAAGTGTTCACTGAACATGTCGTCAAAATGGGTTTACAACAAGATCTTGTATGATGTAATATTTTACTCGACATATAATTTATTAATACACTTATGTCTTGGTTAGAGCGCTGTAATTTATTTTCCTCAAATAAAGTTTGTCTTTAATATAGTTTTGCACACTAACATGTTTTAAACAAACTTGAGCTTACCACCAACTATATGTCTTTATCGAATCATATACAAATGATCTTTCAGCCAAGTGGGAGAATGTTGGAATCCTAGAATTTATGTCCTCAATCATTTGTATGTACTAATAAAGATATGTATTATATATATATATATATAAATATATCGTCCCTTATATTTCTGGAGGGACCTAAGTGTAAATAATGGGAGTAATTGTGATGGAGAATTACACCCCTTAGATTACACCCTTGACATTATACCCCTTGGATTACATCCCTTGGAAAAGTCACACCCTTTGGGTTAATTATATATATATTGGTGGTTATTGATTAGTCTCTCACGTTACTAACTTTTCCCTCTGAAAAATTCCCTGCAACTCTCTTATCATCAGAGGGAAGAAAACATACCAAATCCATCCATCAGATTATAGTAACAAAGAGAAACAATCAAGAATCTAAATTTGTTCTTCATGGCATCTTCAAGTGGAATAAAGACAAATACTCCATCAAGTAAGGTTTATTTGATTCATTATATATATGAATTCACATGTATGATTAGGGTTTCGTATGCATATATTTTGGGATGAAATCAACATTTGGGCCTTGTAGTAACCCGAGAGGGAGTGAAAGAAGTGAAAGAACAGGATCTAATCTTACAATCAATATAGAAAGCAGTAATTGAGAAGTTGTATGATCAAGCCCAATTGTATTCAATGATGAACAGAATTACAGATCTAAGAGAGAGAGAATCTCAAAGATTACAAAGAATGAATACAAAGTTATACGGGAAAAATCAATCAGTTAGCAACATAGAGCTAACTACTATTTATACTGCAACGGACATCTTAAAGCTACAGTACAAATAAGAAAGACTAATAAGAATATAACACGTGTCCTAATTAGTTTATAAAATACTAAGTAAAGTATCTCGTCATAAGTTCTGAACAGGTAGTTCAGAACTTCTGAACATTCTTCTGATAAAGCTTCTCAGATCTTCTGACTCCTTAACTCAGACATCTGACTTCTCTTTCCAGACTTCTGATTTCACTTATCAATACTTCTGAGCTTTCTCAGTCAGACCTCTGACTTCTCTACTCAGAACATCTGAGTCTTCTTATCAGATCTTCAACACTTGGTTTATTGACAAAACTTCAGATCTAACAATCTCCCCCTTTTTGTCAAATAAACTTAAACTTTGCATCATCCAGTTCTTTCAGAGCAGGAACAATTTTCTGAAGTTGCACATTTCTCAGATTAAGCCTCTTATCAATTTTGTCAATGATTTCTTGAATAATTTCAACTTGCTGATTGATTACTTCTTGAGTCATGTTTGCTTCCTTCACTTTCAGCATCTTTTTCTCCAAATTATGCTTTATGATTCTTAAAGTTCCAGAACAGTATTTTGCGGTTTCCTTTGCTCTGAAGAAAATCTTTCCACTTTTGTTTTTCAAAAATACTCCCAAATCTGGATATTTGTGAACACTTCCAGTCTTTAACTTCTTTTTCTGTTCATGATCTGTGTTGGGATTTGCCAGATAAACACATGACTTTTGTAAGTACAAAGCTATTTGAAAGTCTGTATAACAGTGCCACCTTAAGATGTAGAACATGGCCTCAATTACCACACTTCTGGCCTTCCTTTCATTTCTGTCTTTGCTCGACTCTTTGAAGCATAGAAAGCTGTGTAATCTGTAGAAGTCAACTACTGATAGCTTCTCAAAATCTGCATCAGTAAAGTAATAAACCTTGCCATCTTCTCTCAGAACTTCAAAAGATAAGTACTCCATCTTTCTGAATTTCTTAACCCTCAATTCTCTGATTCCAGTAATTAAAAAATCTGAGTAAACGGCTTGCTTTGTTTTGCCAAGACATCTTAATTTTTCAGCCAACCAGATCTGAGTCTCCTTAGGTCTATCATAATACACATCCAAGAATTGTACTTCTTTTGGTTTGAAGAACTCAGGTAAATCAAATTCAAGAAAGTATCCATTTAGATCAATGGATATTTCATCTTCTTTTGGTTCAGACTGTTCAGCTTGATCAAAACTAGTTATCTGCACATTCTGAGATGTTGTGTTCTGCACTTCTTCAACTTCATCTGACAAAATTTCATTCACTTCATACTCAGCAGGAAACACAAAATCATTATGTAGAATCTTTTTGGGATTCACCTCAGATAGCAACCATTCACTACTGTTTCTGATTTTTCTTCTAAGATCCAACCTCCTCTTCACACAGTTTATACATCTCTTCTTTAAACTCTCTTTTTCAGTTTCCACACTTACTTCCATTTTAATCAACAACCAATTCAGAGTTGCATCACTGTACTTTACCAACTCTTTTAATCTGAACAATTCAAGCCTTTCGTGAACTATATATGTGAACCCTTCTGTCTCCATTCCTTCATTCACAAATCCCTTCAAATGCAAATCAACTTCTGTTTTCTTTGTGGGAGAACTCAGATTACACTTTTCTTTTCTTTCTTCAATAGCTAATTGGAAGTCATACAAGTATATATTTCTGACATAAATACCCAGAAGTCTTCTGCATTCAATTTCTATCAAGGCTTCTTCAGTGCTAGCAAAGAACTTGACTAGAAAGATCTGATCATCAAGAGTCAATCTGTGAAAATCAAAAGTAGACATGGAAACCTTTGTATTTCTTTCTTTCAGTACTTCCATTCTAACAAACATTAAACCATTGAATTCATCTTGTTGAAACATCAGAACTTTCTCAATTCTTTTCTGAATATGCAGTTTTGAGTCAGGAACTCTGAACCTGTTAGAAGCTTCTGAGTAGACCATCTGAGCTCTGTCATCCATAAAACCATCAATGTTACTTTCCAAAGGCTCATACTCTCCTTCTGTGTAGTAGAGATTATCATATATTTCCTCAGGAAAAATATCATCATGAAATTGTCTGGCTAATGGCACATCACTTAACTCTAGAATGAAATCACATACAGGTTCTTCTAGTCTTTGCAATTTAATCTTTGGGATCTCAATTGGTTTTCTGAATACATACTCAGAAGGCATAAAGAAGTCTTTCACTTTCACATACTCTTCTTCTGTATTTAACTCATCACAAAAGTTAAATCTAAAATCATCTTCAAAATCCTGAGTATAATTCACAGTTCTGTCTTCTTCTCCCATTAGATCAATAGGTCTTACCATTTTTATTCCTTGCTGAACTTTTTGAACATTCAAAGCTCTGACTAAATTATTATGCATCCTTCTGATCAACTCTTCACTTAACCTCCTTTCTTTTAATTCAGAATCCGTCATATTTTCTTTGTTATACACCACAATATCTGTACACATGTTGACCACTTCACTTTCCACTGTCTTTTCTGATCTCAATACAGATTCCTCAATAGCTTCAGTTTCATCTGAGTTTCCTTCCATTTCTATGTCTAAGTTTAATTCCTCTGTTTTATCTGAATCACCACCATCTGTACTTTCCAACTCCATTTCCTCTGTATCTGAGCTATCAATCTGAACTATCTGAGTTATTGCCTTTAAATTTTCCTGTGTCTGATCTTCTGAACTTTTTGTACTAGCTAATTGCATATCTGCCATCTCAAAATCTTCTATGCCAATATCATCATCAGAACTTAACCTTTGTCTTTTCTCTCCCTTTTGATGATCATGAGGCTCATTATCATCAAACTTTCTTTTCAAGTTCTGATTAAAAGTAACTTCAAGTTCAGCTTCTGCAATAGGAACAAGATCAAGAGGCTTTGAAGTAGAAGCCAATGATACACTCAGTGCTTTCAGTATAGATTCCTGCATACCTTGCATTTGTTTTAACATATCTTTTTGAAAACCAGACATTATATCCATGATCTCCTTTTTGTGAGAATCCAAGGATTTCTTTACATCATCTACTTTGGTTTCAACAGAAATCAACTTTTTCTCCAACACAACTTTCAAATCTGACATCTCATCATTCAAATCCTCCACCTTCTTCCCCAAATTTTCTACTTTTTCCCCCATCTCCTTGTTTTGTTTCTGAATCTTTTCAAATTCAGAAGTTTCTAACAGTGAACCTGAACCAACAGATGGTCCAGTTTTCATGTGCCCAGAGGGCTCATGGCCTGTAGATAACACACAGTCATCTTGTACAACAGATGCACGTTTAAATGAGGCTTTTGTAATGTTCACCTCACCAGGACTTCCATCCAATCCTCGACACCCAACATTAGGTATGTCTATGAATGTTGTTTCAGGAATACGAAATTCCTGATTTGTGCAAGTGTCAGAAGGAATTTCAGGCTCAATATGAATAGGACTGTGATATTCAGACTCAATGTGTTGAAAAATAAATTGGGATTTATCACCTCCCTCCAAATGAGTTTGGGATGGTTCCCCGGATTTGTGTGAAACAGTAGCATGTTGAAATGCTTCTGAGTGGATATGGATGGGTTGTTCAAGATCCACCACTAGGTCCATGGTGTTTGTTTCAATATTGGACACCAAGAGATGTGAACCAATAGCATTTGTGGTTACCTGGTCAAGATTAGCTGGTTCAGAGGCATCTCTTTCTGTTTGAACCTCTGTTGACAATCTCTCATCCTCATCACTCTCATTCTGTTTTTCCTCACCAAATCTAACCAAGCTCTCAGAATTTTCCCTCTCAGGTCTCTCAGAATGTTCACCCATCTGAACATCCTCCCCCTCTCTAATTCGACTAGACCCCTCACCTCTCTTCTCAGGTTGGTCCTCTTGGGTAGGGATTTGAGGTAATTCAATTCCCATAGAGGTGCGATAAGCTTTTAAAATCTCACTCTCCCTTGGAATATAGTTCCTAAGTGATTTTGGCAATAGTTTATGATTGGGATAGTTTTCAAGTCTTGTTACTGAGGTCATCTTACCCAAATAAAATGTAGGACCATGCTCTTCATTTGTTCTTCTTGAGATTGTTCTGTTTTCCTGCATGGCATACCAAATAACAATTTGCCAGTACCTTATGTAAGGAATGTATGTCAGTGGAGCATCCTTTGTTTTCTTCTGAATTGCTTTCTGATTCTTCTCAAATGTATTCTTCATATCTTCCCAAAGTATTAAAGTATAGTCATAATGCCTATTCTTCACTAAACCCTGAAATATCTGAAGAATTTGTTTAGAACCTTGATCAGCAGAACTATTCTTCCCTGACAAACATTTATTTACCACATGAAAGAAGCAAGCCCAAATAGGTGGTAATTTGTTTCTTCTGAACAAACTAAGAGTCCTCAATCCTTCATTGTATCCCAACTTCATAAACTCTCCTATTAATTCCTCTGTTAAGGGTGAGTCCTCAAAATCTGTCCTTCTTTGTACATCATCTTTCTCTGGTAAATTCAGCATTTCTCTTAGTGCAGAAATAGATAAGGCAAATGTCACTCCTCCAATTTCAGACACAAACTTATTATCTTCTAACCTAAGATGTTTCCACCATTGTTGTATGTACTGAACAGGCACATTTTTACTTCTTGTAAACCATTTTCTGTACGGATGATGTTTGAATAACTCCATGATAATTCTGTGTTCAGGCTTAAAACGGCTTTCCTAAAATAATATAACACAGTTATTTTCAGATAATTTCAGCCATTCACTCTCAGGAATAATTCTTTCCACTAAAATAGGTCTATCTGACATAATAGAACCTGCAGCACATTGTTCATGTTCAATATTAACATTTACCTCATCCGCATTTCCTTCAGATTCACCCATTTGTTCATCTTCTCCATCATTTCTTATTGCTTCTTCCTCTACAACTCTATTCTGTACTTCATCATTATCCGAATCAGATGAATCCATTATCGATTTTGTAGAGTGTAGCAAAATTTGACCACTCCTTTGTATTCTAGACATGATTTAAGAAGAAAACAAATTCAAAGAACTCTGGATTTGATTCGTATCTCACTTTTCGCTCTGCAAATTTGAAAAGATTTGAAATAGGGATTTTAAGACCTATTTAAAATCCGCGAAGTTGAAAGGTTTAACGGAAAAGCGAAATCAATGTTATAACGGAGTCAACACATTTGAAATGCCACAGAGGATTTAAATGAAATGTGTGGCATAATCAAACAAATATGAAGCTGACACGTGTTAGTGGATAGAATTTTGACTCAAGTCAAAGATCTGAATAACACGCTCAGATGTTTTGACTTTTCTTTATCAGATATCTGATTGTTCTTCTCAGAATAATTTTACCTTGTAACCAAAATGTCATTTAAAATCAACTTCTGACAAATATAAAACATTTTGATTATTCAGAAGAGGTTTGAACAGATAGAAACACTTTTTATCATCAAAATTCTGTTCATATTATGATGAATTAAAAAGTCATTTAAACTCTTATATCTGAAAAAAAAAATTAATTCAGATATAGTTTGAATAACAACAAAATTTATCATGAAAAGCTTGTTCTTATTAGAATAGTCAGAGATAGAAAATGAAAGCAAATCTTTTAAGCATCACAAAATGATTTCCAAAGGAATTTTGATGCTCCCCCTTGACTTGAGCATGCATTTGACTAGTAATGATACATAAAGATGAGATGAAAAGATAATAGAAGAAGCATAATCCACATAGTTGAAGTATTTTAATTTCTCAAAAATAAATTTTTGAAAGCTAGATTACTGATGTATTGACTTAGAATCTCTGACCGTAAGATTCAGAGGATCTGATCTCAAGACTCAGAAGTTCTGACCTCAAGACTCAGAAGTTTTGAACTCAAGACTCAGAGTTCTGATCTTAAGACTCAGAAGTTCTGAACTCAAGACTCAGAAGTTCTGAACTCAAGACTCAGAAGTTCTGATCTTAGTACTCCGAAATTCTGATTCTTAAGACTCAGAGTTCTGAGTACACTACTCAGACAATTTTACTTAGAAAAATTTAGCATTTTTAAGAAAAAAAATATTTTCAATTAGGCAGATTAAGCATTCCTATTTTACATATGAGAAAAGAAAACCTTTTGTGATCAAGAGGCTTTGTGAACAAGTCAGCCAATTGATACTTTGTATGCACAAAGTGCATCTCTATAGTTCCTTTTTCCACATAGTCCTTTATAAAATGATACCTCACATCTATATGTTTAGTTTTTGAATGTTGAACAGGGTTCTGAGTAATGGCAATTGCACTTTCCGAGTCACAATAGATGGGAATCTTGTTAAGCTGATATCCATAGTCCATGAGTTGTGTTCTCATCCACAATGTTTGAGAGCATGAAGCAGCAGCAGCAACATACTCTGCTTCAGCAGTTGAAGTGGATACACAATTCTACTTCTTTGATGCTCAACTCACTATTTTATCTCCCAAAAAGTGACAAGCACCAGATGTACTCTTTCTGTCCAACCTACTTCCTGCATGATCAGCATCAGTGAAAGCAGTCAATTTGAAGTCAGTTTCTTTTGGATACCATAAACCTAGATCAGGTGTTCCTTTGAGATATCTTAAAATCCTTTTGACAGCCAACATATGTGATTCTTTCGGGTTAGATTGAAATCTAGCACAGAAACAGGTAGAAAACATGATATCTGGTCTACTTGCAGTCAAATAAAGTAATGATCCAATCATGCCTCTATAAAGTTTGATATCTGCTGAAACACCTTTGAGATCAGCATCTAACTTTATGTTAGTTGCCATAGGTGTTCTCATAGAAGCACAAACAGACATTTTGAACTTTTTCAGAATATCTCTGACATATTTTCCTTGATTTATAAAAATACCTTTTGGTAATTGTTTGACTTGAAGACCAAGGAAAAAATTCAGTTCACCCATCATGCTCATTTCAAATTCAGATGACATGATTTTTGAAAAATTATCACATAATTCTGGACTGGTAGAACCAAATATTATGTCATCAACATAAATCTGAATCAGAATCAAATCATCACCCTGTTTCTTTAAAAACAAAGTTGTGTCAATCTTACCTTTCTTGAATCCTGATCCTAACAAGTGTTTAGTAAGAGTGTCATACCAGGCTCGTGGTGCTTGTTTTAGACCATATAAAGCTTTGTCTAAAATATAAACATGATCAGGGAATTCTGGATCAACAAAACCTTCAGGTTGATGAACATACACCTCTTCATTAAGTTTGCCATTTAGAAAGGCTGATTTGACATCCATTTGATACACCTTGAAGTTTTTATGTGCAGCATAGGCTAAAAATATTCTGATTGCCTCTATTCTTGCCACTGGTGCAAATGTCTCATCATAATCAATTCCCTCTTGTTGACAGTATCCCTTAGCAACCAATCTTGCCTTGTTTCTGATGACAACACCTGATTCATTCTTTTTGTTTCTGAACACCCATTTAGTTCCAATAATAGATTTACCTTCAGGCTTTGGGATGAGTCTCCAAACTTTATTTCTTTCAAATTGAAGCAATTCCTCTTGCATTGCTGAAATCCAGTCTGGATCCTCTAAGGCTTCATTAGCTTTCTTTGGTTCAATCACACTCAAGAAACCAGCAAACATTGCTTCATTTGCTGTAGCTGATCTGGTTTTTACTCCTGCTGAAGGATCACCTATTACTTGATGAATAGGATGATTTTTAGTCCATTTATTTGCACTAGGAAGTACATCAATCTCTGAATAATTGTTGTTTGCATCATTCTCATCAATGATTGCTTGTAATTCTGAACTGTCCCCTTGTTCTGATGTATGAATAGGAGTCATATCCAAGTTTGGGTTCTGATTAATGAAGTCAGAATTCTGAGTGACTTGTTCAGAGTTCTGAGTATAAGAATTAGAATTCTGATTACAAGGTTCAAAATTTTCACCACTTGTATTTATTAGATTTGGACATTCCTCTGATGGACCTTTGTCAGAAATTACAGTTGATTGAACTATTTCTGGAGTCTTATTTTTCATCTCTTTGACCAAATTTGGGTTTTCATATTCTGCATAAGAATCAGAAATTAGTTCACTAAAAGCATCCTTAAACAGTAAATTGAGTTCTGAACAAATAGGATTAGAATCTGTATCAGAAGTCATTTTTGTCTTGTTCAACATGAGTTCTGAACTGTCTTGTTCAGAAGTCCGCATTCTGGCTTCATCAAAAGTTACATTTATGCTCTCCATCATCCTCTTGGTTCTTCTATTGTAGATTCTGAATGCTTTGGAAGTTAAAGAATAACCCACAAAGTATCCTTCATCTGCCTTTTTATCGAATTTGGCAAGATTTTCTCTGTCTCTAAGAACATAGCACCTGCAACCAAAAACATGAAAGAATTTGATTAATGGTTTTCTTTTATTTATCAGTTCATAAGCAGTCTTATTTAATCTCTTATTGATTAAAGTTCTATTCTGTGTAAAACAAGCAGTTGCAATTGCTTCAGCCCATAGGAAAATAGGAAGATTTGCATAAGCCAGCATTGTTCTCGCAGCTTCAACTAGAGTTCTATTCTTCCTTTCAACAACACCATTTTGTTGAGGAGTTCTGACAGCAGAAAAATTGTGAGAAATCCCAGAACTTTCTAAAAAATTCTGAAGAGTCTCATTTCTGAACTCTGTTCCATTATCACTTCTGATTTTCTGAACTGGAAGTTGTAAGAGAACTTGAATCCTTTTGGTAAAATTTATCAATGTAGTAGCAGCTTCTGACTTAGCTCTTAGGAACTCAACCCATGTGTATCTGGAGAATTCATCAACAATCACAAGCATATATTTCTTTCCTCCCATAGATTGAGCTGAAATTGGACCACAAAGATCAGTATGAATCATTTCTAATGGTGCTTTGCAAGATGAGTCCATTTTTAATTTGTGAGAACTCTTTTTCATCTTGCCCATTTCACAAGCTGAGCATAATGATTCTTTTTCAAATTTAAGCTTTGGTAAGCCTTTAACCAGATGTTTTGCAACGAGATTATTAAGATCTTTGAAATTCAGATGAGAACATCTTCTGTGCCAAAGCCAGCATTCATTTGCAGTTGATTTTGATAAAAGACAGACTGTATTTAATGTTTTCAATTTTGAAAAATTAACTACAAATAAGTCCATATGTCTTTTGGCCCAGAAGACTTTAACATCATTTTCAGTTAAAATCATGCAACCTGTTATTTGAAACTTAATTTGACAAAGACTGTCTAAAAACTGACTTATGCTGAAAAGATTATGCTGTAATCCTTCAACATAGAAAACTTTTTGGATAGTCAGATCCCCTTTAGTTAAATCCCCATAACCTTTGACTTGTCCTTTGCTGTTATTTCCAAAGTTTACTGCTCCTTCAGCCTTTTCTGTGAAGTTTGATAGAAAAGACTTCTGACCTGTCATGTGTCTTGAAGCTCCTGAATCTAAAAACCACACATGACAGCCCTGTAAAAAGATCAGTTAGGTTTAGGTACCCATTTTGGAATGGGTCCATTTTTGTTAGCTTTGTCATTGGATTTAACATTAGTACCTTTTACTCTCCACTCAAAATCTTTCTTCAAACACCACTTTCCTTGAACTTTTATGAAGTCAGAACATTTTCTGCTTACAAGTTTGTTCAAATTCTTTTTGAGATTTGTAGCTTTTGGTTTTGCTATATTTTCAACTTTCTTTTCTTTTATCTTTTCTTTCTTCCGAGTCTGAGGAACAGAAATTTTCTGAATATCTTTTCTTATGTATGAAACAGAAGTTATTTTGACTTGACATTTATGAGAATATTGAAATGAATCATTTTTACATCTAACACAAATAAGATTTTTCTTTGCAAGTGACAATAAATCTGAAACATAGATCATTTCATTTTTATTGATATTGTTCAGAGTGCAATTACCTTATTACAAGAATTTCTAGCTTTGAGTTCAGACGTAGATTTCATTCTAAGCTTCTCAAGATCCCTTTTCAGATCATTCAACTTTGCAAGATCATATTTCCTTTTGCTTTCTTCTTTTTCTGAAAAATTCAAGTTCTTTTTGTTAGAAGAATTAGATGATTCACCTTTTTCATATGTACTTGATTCATTAAAGAATTTATCATTTTCTCTTGAAGCATTAATTTTAAAAAGATCATACTCAGTCTTCAGTTTTTCAAGCTCTGTTATTTTCTGAATAAAAATATTCTTTTCTTTCAAAGCTTCTTCAAGTTTAATATCCACCTCACAGAAATCATTTTCAAGTTCATCATAAGCTTTCCTTAAGTCCTCAAGTTCTTGACTCACAAGATTAAATCTCTTTTCAAGTTGTAAAAATTCATCTGATTTTGTTTCAGAAAATCCAGTTGAATCAGACTTCTGACTACCTAAGTCAGAGTTCTGATTTACAGACTCAGATGTCTGATCTTTAGACTCAGAATTCTGACTACAAAGTTTAGAATCCTGACTAGAAGTATCAGACTTCTGATTGACTGTTTCAGAATTTTTACTTGTGTCAAATATGCTCTCAATGTCATGATATGAAAAACTTGGTTGTTTATTTTTGTAGCTGACATTTAAAGAATCATATTTGAATTTAGTATTATTGTATCTTGGCTTCTCATCTGTTTGTTTAGAAACTTCTTCCTTAACCTTTTCTTCTGAACCAACTGACTTTTCTGTTTTAGATTCAGAAATTTTCTCATCTGACTTTTTAGAGTTTGGTCTTTGCAAATTGTCAGAACTTGTTATAGAACTAGCAGGTCTTATGAAAACTTCAACAATTTCTGGAATTTTTGGCTTAGAAACTTGAAGTTTTTCATACAAGTTGATTGGAGCTCTTTTTAAAGTTACATTTTCTTCCAATCCCAATCCCTTCTTTGGGTTGTAAAATCTTGTATCTTTAACATTGCTTAATAAAAGATTTAGTGTTTGCTGAGTCTGACCCCTTTTCAAATTCAGATCTTCTAATTCTTTAATTTTGGTGTATAAATTCTTTCTTTCTTCAAATAACATATCAAATTTTATTTGTAAATCACCTTTTTCATCTTTTATTTTTGAAAACTCAACTTCTAGTTCAGAAAGCCTTTTCATCAATTCAGAATTTTCATCTTTAACTTTTTGTTTCTCAGCCTCAGATTCTTCATATTGTTCTTTTATTACTTCTTTTTCAATTCTGAATTTGTTAACCAAATTTCTTTCTCCTTTTATCTGTTTTCTTAGATTAGCAAATTCAGTTTTCATTTCACCAATCTGTGTCATTAACTCTAATTCAAGTGAAGAATGTACCTCAGCAGATGACTCAGAATCAGCATCTTCAAAATCAGAATCATCCTCATTCCTCATTTTTGCCATATAGCTCTGCATCTGTGGAAAGTTGATATGATCATCTTCATCAGAAGTATAGTACAACCAATTCTCTTGTTCAGCCAACAAAGCAATTTTATCATCTCTCTTCTTTGCAAGTTGAGCCTTCTTGGTGTAGTACTCATAGTCTTTGTGAAATCCCAAATCTCTAGCAATAAGATATGAATGTAGTGAGAGAGAATCTAGAGAGCAAATATGTCATCCATGTATTGATCTCAAAGGATTACAAAAGGTTTCTAAAAGATTACAAAGGCTTTTTAACAAATGAACTAGACAAGCCTATTTATACCCATGACATACAAGGTATAAAGGCATTCACAATACTGTATAGACTCATACAGTACATTGACTTTACAGTAAATCTTGAATACAACAATGCTCTAACAATCTCCCCCTTTGGATTCAAGATTTAAAATTTGACAGTAGTCTTCAGCTCTTTGTAAAGTCAATCTTCTTCAACAGACACTTTATCAAACTATCTTCAAGTCTTGTACATGAAAACAGATCTTTACAGCTTTATCAGTCTTTAACAAACAGTAACTTCTCGTATCCTTCTTGATGCAAGAACCTTAGTTCTCATATTAACTTTAAGAATCCGAAATTATCAATTCGGATGTAGGCAGATCCGAAACCATCAATTCGGATGCTAGAGGATGCGAAATCAGCTCAATTCGGATCAAGTAGGATTCGAATTCAAGTAAGTTGGAACAAGAAGGGTCCAAAATCAGGGTAATTCGAATCATGAAGGATTCGAAATCACTCAATTCGAATCATGAAGGGTGCGAAATCAGGACAATTCGAATTATGAAGGGTTCGAAATCAGGGCAATTCGAATCATGAAGGATGCGAAACCATCTATATTTTTGAACTTTTAGGTGTAAGCGCATTCCGAGAACCACTCAGAACTAAGATAACCAAATTCAGCAATATTTAGACTTCACGTGATCCTTCTCCCCTGATCTTCAGTCTTTGTTCACGAATCTTTGACTTGAAATATCTTTGATTTGAAAATTCTTTGACATGAAATTGAAATTAAACTTTTCTCCCCCTTTTTCGATGATGGTGAGCATCATAATCATCGAAAACCATTTTCAATTTCAGTCGTGTCTTTGAGTATTGCTAACAATCTCCTCCTTACAGAATAACCTTGCTCCCCCTCAAAATAAGAATTCTGGAGCAATTTATTTTCTCCCCCTGAAAGTATGCATATATTTCAATAACGTACAGTATTTGAAATTGTAGCACAAATTTTAAAACAAATTTACACAAGGAAAATAACATTCATTGAATTTTATTTTATAACTACAAACATTTGATCATTTGAAAACTTTACAAAAGAAATTCAACTTAATGAAATTTAACAGATATTTCAATCAAATGAAATCAAATGCATGTGTTTGGAATCAAATACAAGTCATCATTGCATATCAAGTTAAAAACGTTCAGTTTCAACCCCTTTATTAAATCTATTTGGTGTGCTAACATGCGAAATATGATTAGCATCAAGCATATGCAATTCTAAAACATATAAGAATACTTTGCTCTACTCACACTATTTGTCCAAAATCAGAATTTTCACAAATTTACGGGTTTATCGCGACTTTGTATTTTCCCAAGTTTCAAGAGATGTGTGCTCTTTGGCATCTTTTGATTTTATGCACATTTGAATCTTTTGATTTTGTACTCATTGGCATCTTTTGATTTTGTGCGCATTGGCATCTTTTCTTTTGTTATCTGATTTATGCAATTCTAAAACATATGAATGTAGTGAGAGAGAATCTAGAGAGCAAATATGTCATCCATGTATTGATCTCAAAGGATTACAAAAGGTTTCTAAAAGATTACAAAGGCTTTTTAACAAATGAACTAGACAAGCCTATTTATACCCATGACATACAAGGTATAAAGGCATTCACAATACTGTATAGACTCATACAGTACATTGACTTTACAGTAAATCTTGAATACAACAATGCTCTAACAGATGTGTATGGTGTTTGTGGAATGGATAACTGATTTTTCAGAGATGATCAGGGAAGGAAAAATAAGTTTAGTGTACCTGACAAATCGGCTTTGCAAGTAGGATCGCCAAATTATCATCTTCAGCGATGCCTTTGTCTTTGCTTTTCTCAGCGCCAGAGGCTGGGTGCTTTGTCTTTGTTTTCTCCCCTGAAGGTTCTTTTATTGAAATACCTTTAAGAGTTTTGGTTCGAGGAGCAGGTTTGACAACAAAGAAATCATCGTCATCTTCATCATCATCATCATCGTTCCTTGGAGAGGAGGATGGTTCAGCTTCAGGGATGTCGAAGTCTTCGTCTTCTTCTGCTTCGGATTCCTCAGCATCTTCTTCGAGTTGCTCCCCCTCAGATACAGAGGCGAGGTTCTCGGTTCCCTCAGGGTTTTCATCTCCCTGAGGTCCAGTAATCCGATCTTCATTACCCTCTCCCCTGATAGATTCATCATGGGAAAGGTCTTCAGCGCTCTTATTTTGATCTTCAGCGCTCTTCTCCTGTTCAACGCTCTTCTCCCCCTCTTTCTCATGATGGGCGGGGGAGGAATGGGTAGATTCAGCATTGGTGTTGTCTCTGTCTTCTGGGCCAGAGACTTTCACACAACCTTCAAGCTTAGCTATTCTGTCTTCTAGGCCAGAAATAGCAGGCGTGATTTTCTTCAGCTCTTGGCGATCCTCTGCGGTGAATGAGTCCAAAACAGGTGCAGGGGCCGGAGCAGGAGCTGGATTATTTGCGTTGCTCACCAGCGTCTCGATCATTGTCTTGACAGAACTAAGATCGGTCTTCACTGAGCCCAAGTCGGTCTTGACCACTGACATATCACCTTCGAGTGTACCAATCGATTTCTTCAGCGTTGTAACCTCGCTGGAAATGGTGGAAACTGATGATTTGAGGTTGGTGTAGTCAGTGTAGATGTCGGAGAGCACTTTGGCAAAGTCGGCGAGAGTTTTATCAAGGTCTTTGATGTCATCAGAGGAGGCCTTCTTTTCCACCACAGTAGTCAGCTTCATCAGATTCTCTCCAGCGTTTGTTACAGCTGTAGAGTTATTTGATAGACCGGTGGTGAGATCCGTAAGTTTCATCTCCATAGACTTCAGAGACTGGTTGATGTCTCCCAAAAAAGGACCTGTAACATATAAGTACTTGTGAACAAAGGAAAGCTCAGAAGTTTCAGGTTTAGTTACAGTGTTTAAGGTGGGATCTGTACCTGCAGGAGCGTTGACGAACTCATCAAAGTTTCGAGTCCCTCCATAGTGTTCCATATCTCCCTCAAAAGTTCCGTGAGGGATGGAGATCTCTGCAGGTCCTTTCTTCGTCATTCGCTGAGAAGCTTCAACGGCTTCTTGAATGATGGCATCTCCAGTTTTGACTGGAGGAGTGTCCAAAGAAGTAGAGGGAGGAGCGAAGGATAAGAATTGGGGTTGGGTTTCAAGTTCAGCGTTGGATTCGCTGAGAAGTACTTCATCAGTCTTTTGAGAGACTGACGAAGGTTGGGTAGATTCCAAAGTTCTAACCTCAGCGTTTAAGGACGCTGAAGTAGGTTTAGAAGGGATGGCTTGAATTGGTGTGGCAGAGCGTACCACGGAACTTTCCTTCAGCTCTTCAGAATGAGCTGAGGAGTCTTCAACATGCAATTGCTGGGGTTGCTCCTTGGTTTTCTTGATCCTTTTGGAATCAAGAGGGGTAAGAGATTGTTTCCTTTTCTTAGAAGGAATGGATTTTGTGGCCGGGGTATCAGCGATGGGTATTGTCGCTGAAGGAGCCACAGAGAGCAGAGAATTTAGAAGAGTGAGAAGAGTAGAGAGACGTACCTCGTTGGCGACAGGCTTGAAGTCGAGAACTTTAGGGCCAATCTGAGAGAGTTTCAGATCACCCTCTTCAGGATAGCTGTCCTTCAGGCCATATTGAAAGATGGCGCTGATGAATCGCGGGTAAGGAACCCATGCTGGTCGGTCAGCGGCAGAATCAACACGTTGAATGAGGTCTTCATAGATGATGGAGGCCCAGTCAATGTTGAGACCTTTCAGCAGTGCGTAACCCATGGCCTGCTGAGGTTGAGCGGCTTGATCAGAAGATCCGGATTTCGCTGTCATGCAGCTGATCAGGTGAGCGAAGATGAAGTTCATCTCGCTGGGCATCTTGGATTTCTTTATCAGCGTCAGCTTCTTCTCAGGTAGCTTGTCTCTTCCAGTCTCCCAGATGTAACCCATCGCATCAAGGAAAGCAATGATTTCTTCCCTGTCAGCGTGCTTCTTGTGGTCAGGAAATGGAATGAAAGGATTTTCTGAGGTAGCGTTAGGGAATTTCAGAGCTTTGCGGATTATTGCGGGGGTTATCTTGATGGTGCCATACTCAGTATCGCTGAGTATGCAGTCGATGGTTTTAGATGGATCTTTGGCTGAGGGTAGGTTGGTGTGTCTGGCAGAGTACCAGAATTGGGATAATAGACGCTGACTGGCAGGAGGTGTGATTGTCAGTGCTGTGTATATGGGGCTATTCTTCAAAAAATTTACAGCGTCGTCTAGATGGGATACCTGCTTCCGAGGAGGAAACTCGAGAAGCGCTGAAAGGTTGTTTGCCTTTGTCCAGTCTAGTTGATCCAGCTCAAACTTAACCTGAGGAGCTTTGGTGATTTCCAGTTCCTCAGAATCAGCGGAGATGGACTCAGCGGTAACATTCAGCTTTGAAGTTGCCATTTCACTGTATTATCAGTTCAACCAAATATGTTAACAAATAAGAAATATCTTAATGTGGAAAGAAAATTTCCATTAAGATTTTTCGAATTTTGTCCATTTCATTCAGACAAAAAAAAAGTCTTAATGAAGATTAGGGTTTTTCTTGTTTTTTTTTTTTTTTTTTTGAAAAAAAACGAATATAACACCTATAAGCCTTGTATTCCAGTTTAAAAAAAATGGATACGAAAGAAGAACAAGTTTAAGATTTTAGATTTAAAACTTGAAGAACAACCATGAAATGGTTGTGTTTATAAAACCATGAAAGAAAATGATTTTATTTTTGAGTTCTTTTGTTTGATCTTGTGTAAAACAATGATAAGATCGAAAACAAGTTATTTGCATTTGATAATAGATAAGAACATATTAACCTTGAGTTTGATGAAGAAGATGATGAACAGTTCTTGAAGATTGAGAGCACAAAATGCAACAGTGTTCTTTTCTTGCGGAGAAAGATTGACTCGCATAAAAGACAAATATAAACTTTGAGAGTGTTTATATAGGAAGAGAGTAGAGAGAGAAAAACTTGAGCGGGAAAGTTTTTCATCATGACACGGACACGTGTTTGCATTTGATTGGATAGACAACGAAACGTGCAAACGTGTGTCAGAAAAAGAAACGTGCCTGGTGTTATCCGTTGCAATGACGTCACAACTGTCCTTTCACATTCTTTCGTTGTCTCTGAGGTTTTGAAAGAAAAACTCAGGGACTCTTTGGAAAATATGAAGCACTGAATAGAAATATCAGTGAGGGTTTTAAGAAATTTCAAAATATTATTCAGCGATGAAAGAATTTGAAATCTTGCATTTTCATGCGTTTTGTCAGAGAAAACATACCTTGATATCAGTTTAACCCAATTTATTCAGAGAGAAGATGATGAAATGGATTGTACAAGTTTATTTTATCCAGAGCCTATACAAGAATGTATAAACGTATCGCTGATTAAATGTGAACCGCTGAAGATTTATCCTTCAAAGTTCAGCATTCCAAGCTCGCTGATGAGAAAGTTGAATCTTGTCTCATCAAGAGGTTTGGTAAACAAATCAGCTAACTGATAATCAGTTGGGATAAAATGAAGTTCTATATCACCATTCATCACATGATCTCTGATAAAATGATATCTGATTTCTATGTGTTTTGTCTTTGAGTGTAGCACTGGATTGTTTGCTATAGCGATGGCACTTGTGCTGTCGCAATAGATTGGAATTTTGGAGAGCTGAAGATCATAGTCTAGTAGTTGATTTCTCATCCACAAGACTTGAGAACAGCAGCTTCCAGCGGCTACATACTCAGCTTCAGCTGTGGAAGTGGACACCGAGTTTTGCTTCTTACTTGTCCAACTTACCAGCTTTCCACCCAGGAGCTGACATCCTCCTGTGGTGCTTTTCCTATCCATTTTTCAACCTGCAAAATCACTGTCTGAATAGGCGGTTAGATCGAATCCTGAATCTTTGGGATACCAAATACCTAGATTCGCTGTACCCTTAAGATATCGAAAGATTCGCTTTACAGCTTTCATATGAGATATCTTAGGTTCAGCTTGATATCGTGCGCACAGACATGTTGCAAACATAATATCGGGTCGGCTAGCTGTAAGATACAGTAGTGAGCCGATCATCCCATGGTACAGCGTGACATTGACAGGAACACCCTTTGTGTCCTTATCAAGTATCAGCGGTGGTGCCATAGGGGTTTTCATAGCTGAACTTTCAGTTAAGTCGAATTTTTTCAGCATATCTTTAACATACTTTCCCTGATTTATAAAAGTTCCTTTTTCAGTTTGCTTAATCTGAAGACCAAGGAAATATGTTAGTTCACCCATCATACTCATTTTATACTCATCTTTCATTCTATCAGCGAAACGAGTACAAAGCTCAGGGTTAGTAGAACCAAATATAATGTCATCAACATATATTTGAACTAAAATGATATGACCTTTTATTTTTCTAAAAAACAAAGTTTTGTCAATCTTACCTCTCTCAAATTTTTCAAGGTGGAGATACGTAGAAAGAGTGTCATACCATGCACGAGGAGCTTGCTTCAAGCCATAAAGTGCCTTATCCAGCTTATAAACATAACCTGGACGCTTAGGATCTGAGAATCCTGGAGGTTGTTCCACATAAACTTCTTCATTCAGCTTTCCATTTAGAAACGCTGACTTAACATCCATTTGATGTACAGTGAAGTTTTTGTGTACATCATATGCTAAGAAAAGACGAATAGATTCAAGTCTTGCTACAGGAGCAAAGGTTTCGTCATAATCTATACCTTCCTCTTGTCTGTATCCCTGAGCAACAAGACGAGCTTTGTTGCGAGTTACAGTACCATGTTCGTCCAACTTGTTTCGATAGACCCACTTAGTGCCTATCACTGTTTTGTCAGTTGGTCTCCGAACAAGTTTCCAAACTTTGTTTCTTTCGAATTCAGTCAGCTCTTCTTGCATAGCGCTGACCCAGTTTGGATCACTGAGGGCATCATCTATTTTCTTTGGTTCAGTTAGAGAAATAAAGTTAACAAATAAACAAATATTACCTGCACTTCTACGAGTCTGAATACCAGTGTTGGGATCACCAAGAATTTGATCGATTGGGTGATTTACAGTCCATCGCTGAGCCGGAGCATGCGTCGCTGACTCAGTCTGAACTGGAGAAACTGAAGATGAGGCTTCAGCTACTTCTGGATAATCAGCTAAGAGAGGAATGCTTGCATTTGTCACTTCATTCACTGATTGCTGAGAAATAGATGGAATTTCTGAGACATTTGGATCAACTGCGGGTATAGTATTTATAGGAACAACTGAGACCCAAGATGTTTCATCTTCACTATTCTGCATATTGGGAATGATAGTAGGACCATCATTTTCAGTTGTATGAGTATGAGTAGTGGGAACATCTTCTGAATCACAAAGATGAGAAAACATCCATTGATTCAGTTCTTCTGTATCAGCGTTCGGTTTAGAATTCGCTGAACGGGATTCGTCAAACGTGACGTGAATAGTTTCTTCTACAGTTTGTCTTCTTCGGTTGAAGACTCTGAAGGGTTTTGGAAACTGAGGAGTATCCAAGAAAGATTCCATCATCAGCCTTAGGATCAAACTTTCCAAGGGCATCTCTGTTGTTCAGTATGAAACACTGACAACCAAAGATGTGAAGAAAGCTGATTGAAGGCTTTCTCCCATGAAAAAGTTCATAGGCTGTCTTTTTGAATCTTTTGACTATCAGCGACCTGTTTTGCGTAAAACAAGCCGTGTTGACAGCTTCTGCCCAAAACTGAGTAGGCAGGTGAGAATCGCTGAGCATTGAACGTGCAGCTTCAATAATTGTTCTATTTCTTCTTTCAGCGACTCCGTTTTGTTGTGGTGTTCTCACTGACGAAAAGTTGTGAGAAATACCCTTGCTCTCAAGGAAGGAATCAAGAGAACTGTTTTTGAATTCAGTTCCATGATCACTCCTTATTGAGCGAACAGTCATATTGTTCAGAGTTTCCATCTTCCGAACAAAGGTGATGAGTTCTTCAGGGGTGTCACTCTTAGAACGGAGAAACATTACCCATGTATAACGAGAGAATTCATCAACTATGACCAGCGTATATTTCTTTCCAGCGATGGATTGTTTGTTAACGGGGCCAAACAAATCCATTTGGAGTAGTTGAAGAGGAGATGACACTGAGGAAACTTGCTTGGACTTAAAGCTTGCCTTGGTCTGCTTCCCTTTTTCACACGCTGAACATAAGGATTCTTTGGCGTATGAATGTTGAGGTAGACCAGTGACTAACTCTTTGGATGAAAGAGTATTAAGTGTCTTGAAGTTGAGATGTGAAAGCCTCTTGTGCCATAGCCAGTTGACATCAGAAGATGCCTTTGAGAAGAAACAGGAGTTCTCAGTGGTTGTTGAGTCCATGTTTATAACGTAAACATTTTCCAAACGATAACCGCTGAGAGCTATCTTCTCCTTTTTGTCAGAGACAAAGCAGGATTCCTTGGTGAAAATCACTTTGTTATCCATGTCGCAAAGCTGACTGATGCTCAGAAGATTATGCTTCAGCCCTTCAACATATGCGACTCTTCTGAAGGATGTTGTACCATTTGAAAGTACACCATACCCTCGGGTGTGTCCTTTTCCATTTCCACCGAAAGTCACAGAGGGACCCTTCTCTTCCTTGTATTCAGCGAGCAGGCTTTTCTTTCCAGTCATGTGTCTAGAGCATCCGCTATCGAGATACCAGATACCCTTCTTAACCTGCAATACAAAGGAAGATTAGTTTTGCTTGGGTACCCACTTCACCATGTATACGCGTTTGTCAGTGGAAGTGGTTGGAATGGGTTCAGCAGTCTTCGCAGCATTTGAAGATTCAGCTTTGTCTTTCTTCACTTTGGTCAATTTCTTGACCTCAGCGGTAGGAGTCACCTTGACCTGACTTGCAACTGGTTTGGTCTTCTTTGGTGCTATCTTCACCTTAGCTATCTTATCAGCTTTGGTGGCTGTGGGACACTTACTTGCAATATGATCGGTAAGTCCACAGTGATAACATTTCCTATAACTAAAATTAGTTCTAGGACCACTTGTGTGCTGAGCTTTTAATTTGGAATTAGAAGTGCCAGCACCAAGTACACTATTGGTTTTTGAAATAGGACGAACATTCAGTTCTTCAGATTTCTTACCAAGGATATCTACTCTGAGTCTAGGAGTAGGTCGCTGAACTGATCCAGAGGTCTGATTTCTAGAACCAGATGAATGAATAACTAAGGCTTTGGAAGCATTCAGCTTAGGTACTAAAGTACCCTTCTGAGGATTTTGATAAATTACAATTCCTTTACCTTTATCTTTAGAGACAGAGGTAGGTTTTGAATAAACCATTTTCTCCTTACCTTTTGAGGAGGTAGGAGTTTCCTCAGGGATTGGTGTAATCGACGAGGAGTACTGAGATGAAGAAGTGTCAGCTACTGAGGATACGAACGTTCTAAATTTAAGCATTGAACGTTCAGTGGTTGGTATTGGAGTATC
The DNA here is from genome assembly GCA_033807775.1 of Saussurea involucrata. Taxonomy (NCBI): domain Eukaryota; kingdom Viridiplantae; phylum Streptophyta; class Magnoliopsida; order Asterales; family Asteraceae; genus Saussurea; species Saussurea involucrata. The sequence goes on from CM066325.1 coordinate 67,494,838, forward strand.
ATATTTATAACCCAGTCCACGTTTATCACTCAGAGGAATCTGAGCCTTAATTATCTCAGTGATCTTTGTTGAAGAATTACACCATCCTTCAACAGTAGCTTGTTCAGCTTTTAATGCAGCGATAGCTTCCGCTCGTTCAATTTTGACTAGCTGATTTAAATGGACTTGATCTTTAAAATCTTCTTCAAATTTAGAAAGCTTTTCTATTTGAAGGTGGCAATTTTTAAGCTTTTCAGCGAGATCAAGATTTTGGTTTTCAACCACAGCTTTGCCGTTCATGGCTTCGTATAAACTTCTAGTCAGTAGTTCGATTTTACGGAGACTATCAGCTTCATCAATATTTACAATATTGGTAAAGAAGGAGGGTCATACCTGAATGGCAGATGTTGAAGTGGAGGGAATGTTTGAACTTTCTTCCTCTTCTTCAATCTTGGCCATGAGACATTGATTTGCTTCATCATCTTCAGAATCAGATGATGAGGCTTCTTCATCAGAAGCAGCCCAATCATAGTCAGCCATTAGGCCTTTTCCCTTCTTCTTAAAGCTTTTCAGCTTTGCATACTTCTCCTTCAGCTTTAAGTATTTGTCGTCTTTATTCCTTGGAACAAAGGATTTCTTTGTAAAGGCTGAAGGTCTCATGATTTTCTTTGACCTGCACTCGTTAGCGAAATGACCTGTCTTTTCGCAGTTAAAACAAGTAGCAGTAGCCTTATCAACAAAAGCTGATGACTTAGGCTTGTCAGCTATAGAAAGAGTTTTGTTCTTTCTAAACATTTTCTTCTTGGCGAATCTCCTGAACTTTTTAGTTAGGAGAGCCAAGGATTCATCATCTGAAGAATCAGAATCTGATGATCTTTCAGAGTTACTTTCTAACTCAGTGATAGTGACCACGGGTCGCTGAGTAGAAGGTTCCTCTGAGATTAAAGCAACAGGGGTGCTTTTGGAATCTTTTACAAGATTCTTCTTAAGATGGCTAGATTGCTCATGATTCAGCAATGTGCCATATAAGGTAGCAAGAGAACCATTGTCGATATAGTGAGTGTTTGTGTTTGAGTTGGCCATTTTCAGATAATAGCAAGGAAGAGAAATATCTTAGATTAGATCTTGTTTATGAGATTAAACAAATCTGCTCTGATACCACTTGTTGGTCCCGAAAGGCTTAAACAAGTTTGTAGAAGGGGGGGGGGGGTTGAATACAAACACACTATTTTACTTTTCTAAATTGTTTATTGATAAATCATTAACAATTTACAGCTTGTTGCGGAAACAAGATTAAGGATAAACCTAAATCTAAACAAGTTGGAACACTAAGGTTTTCTTGCATTAAGAAAGATAAGGAGATTACTAATAAAATCCTATCTTGAGAGATTTGAACTTGTCCAGAGTTAGCAAGTTACTTCAAATGAAGTGAGTTCATCTCTTTATATACTGCATGCATTTAATGCAATTCTGTATACACTTTACACGTGTCATTAGCGGATTGGTTGCATGTCATTGACCTTTGTTGACAACCTTAGTAGCCGCATGAATGAACAGTGTAGTATCAGAGTGGTTGTACGATTTCAGATTTCGGAGGTTCTTTTCTGACATTTCGTACGGTGGCGTGCAAGGGAGGTTAAGACAAAAGTACTTTGTACGGAGGACTTCATGATCAGCTTTCGTTGATTCAGCGATTATCATTTACTATTCAGCAGATGATAAAGTTCAGCGATAGCTGAAGTCTTGTACTTGATACTTCACGTTGAGTGGACAAATCTGAGTCTTCGCTGATCCGCATCAGTTCATTAGGAGACTTGTCGCTGGTTCTTGAGCTTGATCTTCGACTTCAGCGTAGAACCTTTGTTGACGTGAATCTTGTCTTCAGGGATCATAAGTAAACAACTAACTTATCAGCGATCACCATAAGGACTGAACAGACTCAGCGATATGGTGAACAGTGTTAGCTGAATGTTTAATCTAAAAGTGCGAGAGTTCCTATCAGCAGTACTGTAAGATCTTAGTACTTATCAGCGATAGTGAAACTCTGATACATATTGTTTACTTACAATTTTCACTAAGTATTTAAGATAGGGTCATTATCAAATCACTGAGGGGTTTGGATCAACAGATGATAAATGACAGGGGGCAAGTACCCCATCCGAAAGGGCCCATCCGAAAGGGTATGCTTTCAAAATTCCCTTTTTCTTCTTCCATGCGATTTTTTTATCACAAACGATTACTGACTTAAGCATCAGAGGGTCGTTGGTTGGCCAACGACCAACCTTTAACATTGTTTTCTCGATAGCAGAATCGCACGCCGATAATCACTAAGTCTAAAACGACTTTTGTTTCGCAAGGTCGCACGACATAAATGATCAGGTCTACGACTTGATCATCCTTCCACAAGGACACACGATTCACAGTTCTTCGCACGACTTAGTCGTACGATCGCAAAGTCTGACGATTTTGCACTCTAAGTTTCATAACTTTGAAGAATTTCACCCTCTGAATGTATGCTTTAATAGCATGTGTTTATATTTGTATACATGATTTAGAAGTCTTATGGCTTATGTTTTAATTGTTGTATTGCAATGGATGCCTAAGTCGCATGATTTCTCGATTATTCTCTACTTACTGGATCTTACGATTAACATTATATTTGTTCATGAAATATACAAAGCGTAAGTTCAAGAGAAGTCTAAGTTTCATTCATTGAATAAACTATCATTTACAAAAAAGATCGACCACCAACGATAGAGTAGCAAAGAAACGAAATAAGCAGAGACACATCTTTTAAGGCAGCGGAGGAGTGACCTGGGGACCTTCCTCCTCCTCAACTTCTTTCTCATCGTCTGAGTCAAGATCCCTCTCAGCCCCAACCTCCTTATAAAAGATGTCCAGCTCGTCCGACGCCGAGGCCAAAGAATCCTTGCCCAGCAAGTGGCGTCGCATGATCGCCGCACGTGCAGTGAGTCGAGCAAAGGAGAAGATGGACTTATTCTCATCCCTCAGCTCCTCTAACTCCTTCTCTAAGCCCACCATCTTGGATTTAGATTCCTCGACTATTTTTTTTCTCACAGTCAAGGATTCTTTCGTCCCCTCCAACTTCTCTGTTTGGTCACGCATCAAAGTCAGAGACTGCTTCAGGCGCGGGCTCACGTCATCTCTCGCATGACCGACGGCTTCCAACTCGTTCAAAGCATCGTCGAGTCGAACTGACGTCGCCTCTTCTCGCTCCATAGCGGACTTTTCCTTCACCAACGCTGCATCTTCTTCCTTAATAGCAGAAGCCATCAAACCTTCTACCTTCGATGTTTCGGTCTGCAAAGCCAAGGAGGCTTGAAACGCCTGTAGAAAACATAACATAAGCATTGTTAATCACAACAACAACGATGACAACGACAAATGGACAAAGTCTTGAAAGATAGACTTACCAAAAACACAAGCCCAGTGACATGGGATTCCGTATCTTCGAGAGAAACCCCGTTAAAACGCTCTCTGAAAGAAGGGAGCTGGTACTTTCCCAAGTGGGGGAACAATCTCGTCCCGTCTAGGACATTATCATCTAAAAAATCCGACGGCAACGTGAAGTTGACCGTCGTTTCCCCCACAAAGCCCGTCTGCGCACCTTTTCCCTTGTCGGTCGTCGAAGGGCCAGATGCAGCAATGGGAGACATCGATGCCGGTTGCGCCGTATCAACAGATCTTACGTCGGACGTGTCAAACACGGCCGACGCCTTCGCCTTCCTAGACAAGGCGACTCCAGATGAGCCACCCGTCTTTAACGTCGGTTCCCTCGTAACGGACAAACTCGTCCTCTTAAGAATACACGACCCAGCTGTCGGGACCTCTTTTCTATTTAGGACCCTCGACCCAATCGTCGAGGCATCCTTCTCCATGTCTTCCTTCGCCTTGTAAGCCAGCTCGATTTGAGCCATCTTCTTGGCAGCTGCAGGCGTCATCTTCGCCCGAGATTCTCCTGCATGGCAAAAGAAAGAATTAGACATTTGAGGGTGGAAAAAGACTAGGTTGAACGGAAAGAAGGCCAAGGGATACTTACCAGTTATCTCTACGTCTGGTTCTTCCCCCTTCTCCTCCTCCTCAGTCTCCTCAGATTCCTCTTCTTCTTCTTTCTCTTCTCGACCCATCCATATTCTATCACCCAGGAAAACAGTGTCGTCGTCCTCATCTATCAGGTGACACGTGACGTATGATCGTTCATCAACACTAAACTCCAGAAACTTCTTGACCTTGGCTTTAGAGTCATCGGCAGGTTTTACCTTATCAAAATCAATATCTACATATAAGAAAAAATAGTAGACGGAAAACACCCAAAATAACAACGTGACATGAGACGTACGACGAAAGGCTTACCCGTCATATTCCAACCAGATCTGATCCAGTCGCTATCAGTATCCAACGTCGCCAATCGCACAAACACATACCGAGTCTTCCATTTTCGATCATTGACTGACGTATTTTGAACCAAGGTGCGCTCGCCCTTGTATTTCGAAAACAAACTATAGCGACGGTATTGATCCTTCTTGTAAGATCCCACATTAGTTGGGGAGGAGAACTAAGGTTGTCTTATAAGAGAGACTTGATACCTCCCCTATCAGACGCGTTTTAAAACCGTGAGTCCAGGTGTGTGGACAAAGCGGACAATATCTGGTACGGTTGGTCTGGGATGTTACAGATGGTATCAGAGCCGGGAACCGGACTGGTGTGCCAGCGAGGACGCTGGGCTCCCAAGGGGGTGGATTGTAAGATCCCACATTAGTTGGGGAGGAGAACTAAGGTTGTCTTATAAGAGAGACTTGATACCTCCCCTATCAGACGCGTTTTAAAACCGTGAGTCCAGGTGTGTGGACAAAGCGGACAATATCTGGTACGGTTGGTCTGGGATGTTACAGAGTTGTAATAACCCAGATTTATGTTAGTGAAAAGATTAAGTCTTGGGGATAATTTCCATAAAGTCCAAATTTCAAGGGACCAAATGGTAAATTCGGGGAAGATGTAAAAGTCTTAAATGTGAGCTCAGAACCTTAGAATTAATATTTTGGGTATTTTATGAGTGTGGGCGGCTAGAGAGAAGAACAGAGAAAGAGAATAGGTGTTCTTATTACCAAATTGAAGTAGAAAGTTGTCATCGATCACCCATTTAGAAGAGAAAGTGGAAGTGGGTCTAACTCCTCATCGATTGTATCAGGTAATCTTTTATTTCGACCTTTACATTAGAGTTTCACTGTGTTGATAGGATTGTCTGAGGTTTCTTATTTAAAAAGTTTTCTCAATATGTAAAAAAAGGGGTTTAGATGAACATTATGGAGTTAGATAATCACTGATGTGGTCTAGAACTGTGATAATCGACTAATCTTTAATTTTATATCGCACCGCCATGTTGTTCTTATGGGGTTCCTGACATTTGTAAGAGAACCGAAATGTTTTTAGCAAACAAGATCTGGAATCGTATGTGTGTTGTAAAGAGCCGGAATTGTGAAAGTTGAAGGCCGGAATGTGAATAAAAGTGAATGGCCGGAATCTTAATTTTGTGGTTAACCTAGCAAGTCACGTGAGCCATAGGAATGATGGACCGACATATTGGATGGTGTTGGGCCACGTGTTGGTCACTTAAATTTCAATTCATGAATTTGGGCCACGTGACCATTTAATGCAAAGTAAGAATCACTAGGGGCTTAATTGGTTTAGTGGATTCTTAATCCATTTAATGTGTGGGGTTTGGGCCGTAGGCCACACAACCCAAGTTACCAAAGGAATATTTAATTATGGACTTGAAAGTTATTTAAGAGATCCGGATTGGATATGGGTATTTCGGACCCGATATGTTTTCTCTTGGGCAAATCTAAAGTGAACCGGTATTTATTGGCGAACTTAGAATTAATTTTCCTTGGGTCGACAAGTTAAGTCCGGTAATTATATTTTGGACTAGGGGAATATTAGGATCAAACTTAGACTCGTGCAATAAATTAAAGTTGACGGACGTTTACTAAATGTATAGGTGTTCCACCTAGAGATCGGAAGATTAAGTGAGGAGCTTTGAGGCGAGAAGCCAGGTGAGTTTTTCTAACTAAAATACGTGCTCTTACGTGTTTTTCAAGGAAAGTGATTTTATGAATATATCCTGTTATTTTACCTGACTATCGCGTAAACGAAAGTTAATACTCTACTGATCAGAGTATGTTTATGAGCATGATTTATTTACAAGCTGTTACGAATGTTTTCCCATGAAAAGAATGTTCTACTGAAAAGATTTTCCAGTAATATGATATGGATTGTAAAACGTTATGCGGAGTTCATGTTTTATGTTTATGATGAACTATGTGTATGCTATGTGGAGTCGGTCTGCACTGTGGGATCAGAGATAGATCCTCGGGTTCTGATGACCCCTTGGATATGTATGACAGACTGGTAGGCTGGAATTCGTTTCCTCCTATTTCGAGTAGAGGGGAGTCTGCGTAGGCTCCGGGAAGGGGAGTCTGCGTAGGCTCCAGAAGAGGCGAAAGGGGAGTCTGTTGGGGCCCCGATCGCGGTTAACGATGTGATCCTTAACACAGTGCAGTACCATGCTTGACGCTTATGTGAAGAATGTGAACTGTTTTATAAAAATGATTTATAATGTTGACGTACACTGTTTATGGAGGGAACTCACTAGACCTCATGGTCTAACCCTCGCTTTTCAAAACTAAAACCCTTTTCAGGTAAGCTTCTAGTAGGAGGCTCAGGTAAGTGGGCAAGCACATGATAGTGTACTGATGCAGTTAGAGACAATGCTGGTGCCACTTGTAGTAGTAGTTTTTCTCAGTTGTGTATAGGTTGTTTCCGCCAACCTTAGTTTATGTTTGATGTAACGAAAATTTTGGGACCCAGATTTGAAATATTCATGAGTTAATGCTATGTACGTTTTGTTTCCTTTGTGGGATGTTACAAATGGTATCAGAGCCATAGTTTAAGGGATTTAGGTGACCGGACGGGCCTAAACTTAAACTTTGGAGTAGAAATCACAACTGAGAATAGGAAATGCGTTAAGAGGGCACTATTGTAGATACAAAAAATGCGTTAGGGGGGGACACTATTGTAGAGATAGGACTAATAGGGTACTGAGGACTGTCATGTAAGGTAAGTTTGAAATTTCACCTGGCCAGTGAAATTGCGAACTTACAGGTACACGTATGTGCTTAACCTGCCTTATTATTCCGAGGTTGTAATCTGAAGCTAGTCATGTGTCGTGCTCTAGTAATCTAGAAGGTCAGCAAGATCCCTAAGGGGTAGAATGAGACCCCTTATTGGGGAAGTTTCATGAGAGATCATTTATGTTGTGAAGAATGTATACATCGTAGAGACGAGATGTTGTTTAGAATGTTATGAGTTGTCTAGAGGAAGCTCTGCGTGAATTCGGAGAGAATGAATGATTGATTTTGAGTAAGGCTTTTGTTTCTAGAAAGTCCTAGGGATGAGATCAGTTAGAATGGTAAGGAATAACAGTGTTGAAATTTTGAATGTATCAATAGAACCCTGACTTCTTAGTCGAGCTTTTCAAAGGCAGGGTAAATGAAATAAGATACCTATAGTGAAATGAAAGCATGTAGAAGTAGAAAATGAGATAGTGATTAAAACGAAATAGTATGAAAGGGTTGAGTAAGTGAGATGTGGAAAGTGTGTTCGGTAAGTTGTTGCATGACCGAGAGGGCGACCACTGGTCGTAGGTAAAGTGTCAAGGGTAAGCTGCGGAAGTAAAGCGTTTGACCTTAGTTGAGAGAGTAGCCTTCAATTGCAAGTAGAGTCTCATGCATGGTGTTCTTTAATGTAACCCGAAATTTTCACGAGTTAAGTTAAATGGATAAATATAAATTTTAATCGAAAACGAGTCGGAAAGTGCACACGTATGTTCAAAGAAAAGGTGGTTTCATCCACGTTGCACATTGAAGTTTTGAGTCTAACGGTTTGCAAAGTATCCCACATTTTTTTATGATAAGTTAAATTGTTACAAAAAGGTCGAGAAAACGTTTACCAGCCAAAACTTTTACAATCAAATACCTATTGATTTATTGATATCATGCAAATGAATGTGAGGACCGACTGGTTTACGTTGTGTCGGCAATTCTTTCAGAATTGTGTCATATGAAAAGATTTTCATGCAATATATTACTGTCGTAAAAACATCGTTCGGATTGAGCAAGAGTGAGGTTCACGGGAAGATGCATGCAAACGATTCTCGAATCGTTGTGCAAGGCGTTGAAGTTATAAGAATGATGGGGTCATGTGTACCAAAGTGTTTTTTTTCCAAACGTTGTTTATTTAATATGATGAAATGTGCGAAAAGATTTATTTACTGTATTGTCATGCATGAAGGCTATGAACTCACTAGGTCATAGAGTAGTACATTTTAAGCTAAGGAAGGACTCCAAAGGTGGAGAGGTGTTGGTCAAATCAGGGGAGGACGTTTGTAGTTTTAGTATATGTGTTCAAGAAGAGAGTTGGACAGTGGAAGAGTCAGAAGTGGATTATAGTGTAGACTGTATGAGGGTCTGTACCCTTGTTCGGTAACTGAAAATACGGTTGTCGAGGGACGGTTGTGTCAAAGGGAGGGACTAGAAGTCATCAAGGTGTGGTATTAGCAGCTCGTTATGAGTAGTGTTGTGAGGCAGAAATGAAACGTCCACGACGTGGGATATGAGTCTTAAGGTGATCTTGTACTATTGTGGTTACATGAGTAAGTTTTGGAAATGAGAACGACGGATTATAAGGTTCAGTATGATGTGTCGGAAGGATTTGGTTTCGTAAGGAACCCATGTTAAATAATAGGTTAAGAAAGTACCAACAAGTTGACTTTTGATGTTGAAATCGACAGTTGGGTAAGTTGGAAGTTTGGTTATGTTTAAAGAATGACATGTTGGTGATGATGATGAGTCGGAGTGAGAGTATGATCATTAGTTGATTTGAAACGTCATGATAGATGTATAAGCCTTTGGGTGGATTGATTAAAAGCTTATGAATTTGTTAAGTAATGACATTTATTTATTATTACAGAATGCATTATGATTCTACCGAAATTCTTACTAAGAGTTGATGAGAGAAAATCGATAGGTTAAACTGAGAAGTTGATGATAGTGTGATGGAATATGTAAATTTCAAATTATTTTGGTAAATTGTGAATGGTTGAGTTACTCAGTGGAGTTGTTGGTTACGAATTCAGTTTTGACTGATGGATTTTGTAAATACCAGCATATCGAGATGTGATGCTAAGTTATGATATTAAGTGATTGAATATGATAATTTATGGTTGATAGAAAGAAATGAATTGCATCTAATTGGAGTTTATCTTTTGAAACAAGTTGATAGGACACCTTGTGGGGGTGCTAAGTTAGGGAGAGACCGTTGTTGTAGAATAAGCGTTCTATTTTGAGGTGTGGAGGGTCCATAGAAGGATAAGGTGTGTAGCACGAACGGGGTGAGTGTAGACTGGATCAGTCAGTAAGAAAATGTATCGTGTCCATGAAAGGGCTCGGATCGTGAAGAGTTAGCTAGAATGTTTGTGTTTGAGCTAATTGAGAACTCGTGGGTTATAGTTCAATAAGTTAGGAAAGGACTTAGTAGCAAGATAGACTCGAGTATGTAAACGGGAGGATATTAAGGAAAGTTCGAATTGTGTGAATGATCATGAGAGAGCTGGTCTGTAGTGTGATGTTATGGGCAAAGAGTGTACGAATGTGTAATGACAATAATTGTCAAGCTAAGTGTGCCATCTAGTGTCGTAGTGATGTGATGTTAAGAGAGAGAGGAAGCATTTTTGGGGGTTTCGGATGAGATGTACGATTTGCAAATCCAGATGACGGAGCTTGTGGTATGTAAGTTGGCATTTGGCTTTGACGGCTATCAGAATAGGATGTCGGAGCGGGAGTGGGTGGTTACCCAAATAAGAAACCAATTGTTTTTGAGATGTGAGTCGCTAAGTAAGTGTATTTTGGAATCAGTGGAAGTTTAAAGAAGATGGTAGATGAGTTAGTTGTAAATGTATGATAGTAGATGCTAAATCTTTGCAGAACGTGAAATGTTTCTTATGTATGGAGGAATGATCCTAGAAGGAAATAGTTGGAGATGTGGCTATATATGGTAAGGAGAAAGTATTTTCAGCATGTAGAATGTCGGAAGAGAAGGACAAGTCATGTTGGTGGGCGGTGCCCCACGCTAGCTTGAGGGGGGGGGGGGTGCATATCGTATGTTGGGATAAGTGAGTAGGCTGAAAGCAATAAGCTTGACAGTAACATCGAAAGATGGAGTAGTGTGTGTAAATCGCCATCGATCAGTGTGCGAACTCCTGGAAAGGGTATGAGAAAGAGGATATGTGTATGTTTTATTTAGAAGTGATTTAATACCGTGGGTCTCGGTGTGTGGACGGAATCGAGCAAATGAGGAATGTGGAGAGGATGGCGACAATGTAGGAAATACTGACGACGATATTCTGACTCAGGTCAAGGACCAATAGAAATCGTGAACAGTAAGAGTCGCAAGCGAGGAAACAAAGGGGCCGGCTAGTAAGGGCCAGTGGCGATATGTGGATTGGAATCAGAGATGAGAACGTAGTACCCGCATCTTTCCCAATAAGGAATTCCGAGGACGGAATTCTTTTAAGGAGAGAGTGTTGTAATAACCCAGATTTATGTTAGTGAAAAGATTAAGTCTTGGGGATAATTTCCATAAAGTCCAAATTTCAAGGGACCAAATGGTAAATTCGGGGAAGATGTAAAAGTCTTAAATGTGAGCTCAGAACCTTAGAATTAATATTTTGGGTATTTTATGAGTGTGGGCGGCTAGAGAGAAGAACAGAGAAAGAGAATAGGTGATCTTATTACCAAATTGAAGTAGAAAGTTGTCATCGATCACCCATTTAGAAGAGAAAGTGGAAGTGGGTCTAACTCCTCATCGATTGTATCAGGTAATCTTTTATTTCGACCTTTACATTAGAGTTTTACTGTGTTGATAGGATTGTCTGAGGTTTCTTATTTAAAAAGTTTTCTCAATATGTAAAAAAAAGGGGTTTAGATGAACATTATGGAGTTAGATAATCACTGATGTGGTCTAGAACTGTGATAATCGACTAATCTTTAATTTTATATCGCACCGCCATGTTGTTCTTATGGGGTTCCTGACATTTGTAAGAGAACCGAAATGTTTTTAGCAAACAAGATCTGGAATCGTATGTGTGTTGTAAAGAGCCGGAATTGTGAAAGTTGAAGGCCGGAATGTGAATAAAAGTGAATGGCCGGAATCTTAATTTTGTGGTTAACCTAGCAAGTCACGTGAGCCATAGGAATGATGGACCGACATATTGGATGGTGTTGGGCCACGTGTTGGTCACTTAAATTTCAATTCATGAATTTGGGCCACGTGACCATTTAATGCAAAGTAAGAATCACTAGGGGCTTAATTGGTTTAGTGGATTCTTAATCCATTTAATGTGTGGGGTTTGGGCCGTAGGCCACACAACCCAAGTTACCAAAGGAATATTTAATTATGGACTTGAAAGTTATTTAAGAGATCCGGATTGGATATGGGTATTTCGGACCCGATATGTTTTCTCTTGGGCAAATCTAAAGTGAACCGGTATTTATTGGCGAACTTAGAATTAATTTTCCTTGGGTCGACAAGTTAAGTCCAATAATTATATTTTGGACTAGGGGAATATTAGGATCAAACTTAGACTCGTGCAATAAATTAAAGTTGACGGACGTTTACTAAATGTATAGGTGTTCCACCTAGAGATCGGAAGATTAAGTGAGGAGCTTTGAGGCGAGAAGCCAGGTGAGTTTTTCTAACTAAAATACGTGCTCTTACGTGTTTTCCAAGGAAAGTGATTTTATGAATATATCCTGTTATTTTACCTGACTATCGCGTAAACGAAAGTTAATACTCTACTGATCAGAGTATGTTTATGAGCATGATTTATTTACAAGCTGTTACGAATGTTTTCCCATGAAAAGAATGTTCTACTGAAAAGATTTTCCAGTAATATGATATGGATTGTAAAACGTTATGCGGAGTTCATGTTTTATGTTTATGATGAACTATGTGTATGCTATGTGGAGTCGGTCTGCACTGTGGGATCAGAGATAGATCCTCGGGTTCTGATGACCCCTTGGATATGTATGACAGACTGGTAGGCTGGAATTCGTTTCCTCCTATTTCGAGTAGAGGGGAGTCTGCGTAGGCTCCGGGAAGGGGAGTCTGCGTAGGCTCCAGAAGAGGCGAAAGGGGAGTCTGTTGGGGCCCCGATCGCGGTTAACGATGTGATCCTTAACACAGTGCAGTACCATGCTTGACGCTTATGTGAAGAATGTGAACTGTTTTATAAAAATGATTTATAATGTTGACGTACACTGTTTATGGAGGGAACTCACTAGACCTCATGGTCTAACCCTCGCTTTTCAAAACTAAAACCCTTTTCAGGTAAGCTTCTAGTAGGAGGCTCAGGTAAGTGGGCAAGCACATGATAGAGTACTGATGCAGTTAGAGACAATGCTGGTGCCACTTGTAGTAGTAGTTTTTCTCAGTTGTGTATAGGTTGTTTCCGCCAACCTTAGTTTATGTTTGATGTAACGAAAATTTTGGGACCCAGATTTGAAATATTCATGAGTTAATGCTATGTACGTTTTGTTTCCTTTGTGGGATGTTACACTTCTTAACCTGGTACGCCATCAACAGGTCCCTCACGTTCATGGGCGACTCCCAGTGAGAAGTAAGTCGTTCGATGACCCAGATCACGTGCCAAAATTGGGGCATCAGCTGCCCTGGCGAAAGATCGAACTCACACATAAATGCCTTGGCCAGAAGCGAATATGGCCAATGGAAGCCTATCTTGAATGGATACTCGTATATCACGACATACCCCTCAGGGCATATCTCAGGAAGAATCCTGCCTGCCTTGCTTATAGTTATCCCAGCAGGAATTCCCGCTAAGCTTCTAAAGTCATCGATATCCTCGTCGCTTTTGATGGTACTTCGGGGCTCTGTCGACATCTCTATCCCCGTCAAAAATGTTTATCTATCTGAAAGACCCCAGATATCCCAATTTTTCCTAGGCTTCCTAGCAATAGATTTACGACGCAAATGCAAACCGAAGAGTCGCACCTTATATAAGCACTCTAGACCTTGAGAATACTAACCGAGTCGAAGATTCTCGCTAGAATAGAAGGGATCGGACGAAGAACAGCAAGGAAATCAATAAAGAATCTTTGCCTAAAATTCTCTGAAAACGTAAACAGCGAAAGACCCATCGTGACCTTTATATATGCAGTCGATTGTGTCAGGTCGAGTACTTCGATGATCGACACGCGTCCCGTCTTTTCGTATAACCACGCAGATCGCTGACACCTGGCCATGACAGCTGCTAAGCACCATCGAACGTCAGCATGATGTCTCGAGCCTATCTCCTCTTCGACACCTGGCATTTATGGCACAACGACCAGTAACGGACGAATCATCAATGACAATAATAGCCCGACAGTGGTTACAAAACCAATCATCAATGGAATTCAAAGCCCGGTAGTGGTTACAAAGTGCGCCATAAAGGCACCATTAATGGCCAACGGAAGCTATCAAAGAGCTTATGCTGCAACCAATTCGGATTCATTCCAATTTTCTCCATCGACATCCTTAGCAACTCTACACAGCAAAAGCAAACCGCACGACAGCAGTACAAACCGCACGGCAAGCATCCTTTTTCGCAAGATTTACGCCATTTACACACGGCTAAGTTTTTATTTTACATTTATTTGTAACCTGTTGTACACAAATCATCTGTAACACAAGGACTTTAGCCCTTGTTTGGCGACTATAGTGCACCGTCGACTCTCATGAGTCAACCGCGGTTTTTTCCTTCGTTTTGGGGTTTTCCGCGTCACCAAATCTCCTGTCTTTTTACCTTTCTCCTCGCGATTGTGTTGCTTGGATTGAGATACATTTCTTTATATGTTTAAAGTCCACACCGACCTTAAGTTTGGCAGTGTTTTACTTGCATAATAAATGGGTTTTTTTTCCTCGTTGAGGTTTTTCCCGCGTCACCAAATTCTCTGTCTCATTTAAATTTTCGTCTTTGTCGCATGCTTTGTCAAAAGTTTCTTTTCTTTAGTTGTTAAAGTCCACATCGACCTTAAGTTGTACTTTGGTGCGATTTTTGGCATTAACAACAATACCTTCCTCTACCATAAAATGGCATTTTACCAATTTAAAATAAGGTCGTGGGTCTCACATCTCTCTAGGCTTTTCTCTAAATTTCCCAGGCAGTTGTCAAATGATGTCCCTATCACAGAAAAGTCATCCATAAAAACTTCTATGGTGTCCTCAATGATATCGGTGAAAATGGCCATCATACAACGTTGGAACGTGGCTGGGGCATCACACAATCCATATGGCATCCTCCGGACTGCAAAAGTACCGTAGGGACAAGTAAAGGTAGTCTTTTCTTGGTCCTCGGGGGCGATATGGATTTCGTTGTATCCGGAGTATCCATCTAGAAAACAATATAATTCTTTTCCCGCTAACCTATCAAGCATTTGGTCGATGAAAGGTAGTGGAAAATGGTCTTTCTTAGTGGCTAGGTTGAGTTGTCTATAGTCCATGCGTATTCTCCACCCAGTAACAGTCCTAGTGGGAATAAGCTCGTTCTTTTCGTTCTTCACTACGGTCGTCCCTCCCTTTTTAGGGACACATTGGACGGAGCTCACCCAACTAGTATTAGCTATTGGGTAGATAATACCGGCGTCTAACCACTTCAAAACTTCTTTCTTAACTACCTCCTTCATTATGGGATGCAACCTTCTTTGGGGTTAAACTTTTCCAGGGTTGTCACTCTCTAAGTTAATCTTATGTTGACATAGGGAGGGGCTAATACATCTAATGTCCGCTATGGGCCAACCAATTGCCCTCGTATGCTTCATCAACAGATCAATCAAAAGTTGTTCTTGTTCCTCACTAAGTTTAGAAGAGATAATAACGGGAAGTTTATTATCCTTAGCGAGATAAGCATATTTCTAATGGGAAGGCAATGGTTTTAGCTCTAACTCGGGAGGTTGTTCTATTGAAGGGGGTTGAACGTTTATGTCCTTAAAGTCCAGAGGTTCAAATGCTGCCACTATTTAGTTACACTCATCCTCAAAAGTGTCATCACTCTCAGAATCAGAGTGTTCACTCTTACTCCCCACTGTGTTCACTGTATCAAAACCAGGGGTACCACTAATCGAACTCAAAGCAAAACAGTCTTCGGTTTCTATGAACTTAAGGGACTTGAAGACATTGAATGTTACCTCTTGGTCATGGACTCTCATAGTGAGTTCCCCTTTGTGCACATCGATCAAAGTACGTCCGATTGCAAGAAACGGACGCCCTAAAATGATTGGGATATCTTTATCGATCTCATAATCTAGAATTAGAAAATCGGCACGGAAGATAAATTTATCCACTTGGACCAAGACGTCTTCTATTTTTCCTTTGGGGTAGGCAATAGAACGGTCGGCTAGTTGTAATGTCACGGTTGTGGGTCTAGCCTCTCCAATACCTAACTTGTTGAAAATGGATAATGGCATCATGTTTATACTAGCTCCCAAATCACAAAGTGCTTGACCTACTTCTTGTCCTCCTATCGTGCATGGAATGGTGAAACTACCCGGGTCTTTCAACTTAGGCAGAATCTTGCTAGTAAGGAGGGCACTACATTCCTTGGTCAAAGCCACAGTCTCAAACTCACCCAACTTTATCTTTTTTGTTCAAAATATCTTTCAAAAATATAACATAGCTTGGCATTTGCTCGAGAGCCTCTACCAATGGTATGTTAATGTGAAGTTGTTTAAAAATGTCTAAGAATATTTTGAATTGAACATCGGCATTTTTACTCCTCATTCTTTCAGGAAAAGGTACAATTCGTGGGTCAATTTGAGTTTGCTGTGGTGTTGGCTTTGAAACAGTAGGTTTTGGTATAGGTCCAAAAGTGGGAAGCTCAGGGACGTCGGTCCTCACTGTGGGTTTGACAGTGACTTGAGGAGTGGCCACTGTGGTTTTAGGGACAGTGGGTATTTAAGGCGGATCATCAAAGTCAAAAATGATATCTTTCAGATCCTTTCCACTCCTAAGTGTTATGGACTTGACTTGATCTTTTCCTATTACCTTAGCATGTTCGGTGTCACTAGGTAACGTCCCTGGCGGTCTATTCTTAACTTTGACGGCTAGTTGTCCTACTTGAGTCTCTATGTTCCTAATGGCTGCTTGAGTCTGATTCATGAAAACCTTTGAGAATTGATTCGATTGATGGTTGAGTCTCTGCGGGGTGAGTTGGTCGTGGTTGGAACTGTTGTGAGGACTGCCCTTGGTGAAAGTTCTGTGGGGGACGCCCACTGTGATGTTGGTGAAATCCAGGGGGGTTTTGTGGTCTTTGCTGGACATGACTCGCCCCGTGGGGTTGGAGTCCTGGATTACCAGCCCAAGAGAAATTCGGGTGATTTCTCCAACCTGGATTATAAGTCCACGAATACGGGTTGTTCCTTGGGTTGGTTCCTATAACATTAACTGCGTCAGGATTTGCTGGACAACAATCGAAAACATGATCTTCTCCACAGAGGGAACAGTTCTCAGTGAGATGTGATGCGTAATTGACTTGGCCTCTATTTTGATTCAAAACTAACTTGGTTAAGGCTACTAACTGTGCATTCATGGTTTTGAGTGCCTCGGAATCAATGCTGTTGGTTTTTGGTATGGGTGCTCTAGGATTTGACCACTCGGTATTGTTGTTGGACACTTTTTCTAAAATTTGATATCCTTCATTGTAAGTCTTACTTGTGAATGTTCCACCTGCTGTTGCATCTAAGATGATTTTGGCTGCATTGGAAAGACCATTGTAAAAAGTCTCCAATTGGATGCAATGTGGGATGCCATGGTGTGGGCACTTTCGAAGTAAATCTTTAAATCGTTCCCATGCATCCGAAACAGCCTCATCTTCTTCTTGTCTGAACATGATAATATCATTTCGAAACCTTACATTCCTTGTGGGAGGAAAGTATTTTTGTAAAAATTTGCCAGCAAGTTTTTGCCAAGTGGTTATCGAGTGAGGTGCATGTGAGTTCAGCCAAGCCTTTGCCTTATCCCTTAGTGTAAAAGGGAAAAGCCTTAGCCTTAATGCTTCATCGCTCACACCTTGCAATTGAAAGGAATATGTCATTTCCAAAAAAGATTTTAAGTTCGAGTGTGGATCCTCAGACGGTGATCCTCCAAACTGACCCATGGCTTGGATCATTTTTAACATCACGGGTTTGAGTTCAAAATGTGTTGCAACGATGTTGGGCCTTAAAATTCCGGAGCTTAAATCACCAACTTCGGAAGTAGCATAGTCCCGTATTTTTCGATCTTTGCTATCGGCAATCGTCACTGTGGTCTCCACTACTGGCGGGTTAACGGGTCGTTCTGCTATGTTTACAGTGGTGTTCACAGTGGGTTGTCAATTTTTGTTTTTACGTCTTCTTCGAAAAGTTTTTTCTATTTCAAGATCGATTGGCAGCAAAGGTCCGTCTGGTTACCTTAGCATGCAACACGAACATCTTAGAAAAATGAGTTACTCGGGCTCAAACAAAAACTAATGTCTTGAGATTTAAAATCACGCCAGTCCCCGGCAATGACGCCAAAAACATGGTACGTGCGAAATATGTTATTTAATCGCAGTGGGTTGCAAACTGTCCACAGTGGGAAGTGCAAGTGTACACTGACCACTATGATCGTCACGGCAAGTAATAGTTGGTAAAATACCAGAATCGAATCCATAGGGACTGAGCAATCAAGACAATACGGTTCTCATGAGCTTCCTTTTACAAGTTTCAATTACAGAGGAAGCAATAGTTTGGTTTGTTTGGTGAAATGCTACTTTAACGCTTTTACTTAAGATTTAAAAGAAGGAATGTAGGTTAGATTTTCCCTAGATTTTATATTAAATACCTGATCCCAAAAGTGATCCTTGTACTTAAGGTGGACATTCTCGCTAGAAAAGCCCGGTTACAAAATACTCACACCTTTAATTAAAAATCTCATACTCTTAGTATTAATTGTTTTGTAGGCCTCGATGGAATGTGTAGAGACAAAAACTCTTAAGTGTTTTTAATACACCAACTAGCTTGCCTACTACTCCAGTGGGTTGAGATTAGCTCACTGTGCCGACCTCACTTTTGCAAGTGTCATAAGAATTCTTTCGAATCCCCTAGCATTATCCAAGCTCGTGTCACTACGTTCTACTCATTTATGAGTTAAGAACTAGACTTTAGATCCTTACAAGTGATCCGCTTGTTCGCAACATTGGGCAATAATCGAGAGTGAATGACCAAAACAATAAATATTCCAAGTATAAAGATTACTCAAGCATTTTCTCTAAAATCCAGGTACTTCTCTTTCCTACATCCCAAAGGATGCTTAGCCCATAATTATCGAAGTAAAGAAAATAAAAGATGAAGAGATGCACATAAGTAAACTGAAAGTGACTTGTATTAAAACTGCAGTGGGGAACGAGGTTACATCACTGATAAACCCATAATCTAGCAATATGATATGAACAAATATAGAGAGAATCTAGAGAGCAAATATGTCATCCATATATTCAACATATGAGTACAAATGACATTGGCATGAAGTGTTATGGAAATAACAAAGGAGTCTTCTTTATATAGTAGGGCCATGACATGTCCATGCCTCTACTTAGAAGAACAGTACAAAAGATTAATACTGTCTTGATAGCTACAATAGTGCTCTAACAATCCCCCCCTTAGCTATCAAGGCAGAAAGGGTCTTCTTCTTCTCTGAAACCCAAGATACGTTTCAATTCTTCTCATTGCCACTCTGAAGTTCAATCTTTCATCAATTTCTTCAATGGCTCTTGACAAAACTCTTCTAGGTCTTGAAGACATCCAAGTAATCTTTCGTTCAGCATCATGTCTTTTGAGCTTTTCTACCAACTGAAGTCTCACAACCTTGAGAGTACCATCAGAATACTTTTATAACTCATTAAAGCGTATGCATATTTTATTTGCACCATTTCTGAAAACAACACCAAACTCCGGTTCTCCAATCACAGTATATAAAGGCATTCTTATCAATCCTGGCAACTCCTGATTAGGCCTTATCAAATTAACTCTTGGTTAATCACTTTCCACAGCCATCTGTAAATCATGACACGGTGTAATCAAGACATGCCTTCTCATAAACCTTTTAATTGCATTCAAAGCAAGAGTCACGTTTTCTCTTCTTATATGAAGATCTCTGAAATGATGATACATGAACTCAAAATCTTCCATCGTTAAGTGACAAAAATCAGCTTTAGTGAATCTGTAATTTCTACAATCCTGCCTTTGAATAACAAATTATGGAAACCACGTTTTATAGAATAATCTGGCAGTTACCTCCTTTATAGTCACAATCAGTTTCTTGCTCCTCACATCTCTTTTGTTCTGACAATGGCCTCTTAGAAAGAACATATACTCGAACTTGTATTGGCTGACTGATCTTCAATTCCCAACACGGCGTATGGATTCAATCTTCTGATTCTGTGTACAAACAGTCTTCTTTCAGAATCTTCCAAGAATGGTGTTCTCAAATACAAAGTTCTTTGACGCTGTTCAAGTTCAGACAATTTTCTGCTTCGTGAGGATGATGGACTAGGTTGATCAGCTTCTGGAGGATTAGAAGGACCAGCTTCATCATTGTTGGTTCCTTTTTGTTTAAACAATGATCTTAACTTTCAGTTAGTTCAGATTGTATGGTGTGGAAGCGTATTTAAGAACTGAAAGATAATGTAAGGTAGAAGAACACACAATATCAAATAAACAGTTTGTAAGAATGGATGAATATCTCCAAGATTACTGTATTTGATATATATTAAGAACACCAAGAACTTCAAAGGATTAACAAGAACTCTGCAGTTAATGATGTGTGTGAGAAGAGCAAAGCTTAATGATATATGTGTATTTTCGTGGTACTTTTCTTAATAGAAGAACTCAACATGAGTCTTCTATTTATACTACTTCTAAAGGGGACATACTTTAGACAATAAGGACTGATCTACAGTAGACAGGATTGGGTGAACAGTAGCTTGGTACGATGTTCATTTAATGCGCATGTTCCAATTCTGGCAGAGCCATATCAGAGTTTGACACGTGTAGTTGATGTCAGGGCACGCTTGGAACAAGTGGATGAACGGATTCTGGAACAATAGAAAGATATTTGTAAATCTTCAAGTCTTCAGTATAAACCGCAGAGGCTCTGTCAAGGGTGACAGAGGTTCTGCGGCTCGGTCCTCTGTGAGCAATCTTCTGCTGATTCTTGCCTTCGGTATTCTTGGGTTCTTCTGTAGAGCCTCTGTGGGTTACTTCTGTTCTTAGACTATTTTCACTACTTTTACAAACAGAAAGATTGGAGCTAACAATCTCCCCCTAAGTAGTGAAAATTAAAAATTTGAAAATGCAAGTATTTTCTAAGTACAAGAATATTTTCTTTTCACATTAGATTTTGCCAGATGCATTTACATTTGATTGTATTGAAAAGAAAATATTACAGAGGATCTGTTTGACTGACTCAGACGTTGGCACCCCTGAAGTCATTGAAACTTCTATGGTCGAGTCCTTCTTGTATGAGTTTGTGATAGAAGCTGATGCATAGAGTTCGGAAGTTGATTGTTGCATCGATAACCTCTATCAGTCTGTCGGCAAGACTTTGATTCATGAGCTTTGTTCCTCTGTGCTCCACTAGTATCGCTCTAAACTCTGTCAAAGTACTTGTTGCGTACTTCTGACAGTCCATCTCTACAAACAACTTTGATTTACCAGAAGGATCTAGAAATACTAACCCGACCCTTGGATTTGTGATTATTGAGTTTGGTGTAGCAGAGGGAGGGCAATAGTCTTCTGGTGGCTGAACGTTTAAGATTTTTACTCCAAGATCTCGAGCCAATTGGAAATCTACCATGCTGTATAGCAGAAGCTTTTCACGTATGGCTTTTCTAATCACCCTGTAGGCTCTGCGAACTTCGTCGGTTGTGAAGTTCTCTTTCGTCCATTCCAGAAGATCAGGTAGATCATAAGGATTGAGATTCCTAAGATATGCATCTGCAAATTGGTTCTCTGATTTGTCCTCTCTTTTGACCTTGTAGATGTTGTAAGAGAGTTTAGGCCAGGTTCTGGTTCTTGAGAACTTACAATATAGGACTTTGACGATCTTGGATGTTGAGAAGACTTCGTGTTTAGGCTTGGGTTTTGTTTTGGTGAAGAGGTTTTCGAGGTCAGCACGGAAGTCAGGGTCTTGAATGGTTAGTTCTGATTGATCCATTATACCCATTCTGCTGTATAAGTACCGGTATACCACTTCTTCCATTTGTGGTGGTGGTGGTTGAGGTAAGGTTCTACGCAAGAGCATCTACTTGGTTCTTGACTTCTGCCACTCGATCCTCTGAAGGTTTTGTCTTT
The DNA here is from genome assembly GCA_033807775.1 of Saussurea involucrata. Taxonomy (NCBI): domain Eukaryota; kingdom Viridiplantae; phylum Streptophyta; class Magnoliopsida; order Asterales; family Asteraceae; genus Saussurea; species Saussurea involucrata. The sequence continues at coordinate 67,516,317 of CM066325.1, forward strand.
GGATCCAGAAAAGGAATATTTGACAGAGGTGTAGTGCCGAAAGCCCAGTCTTCCTCTTCAGGCTTTGGTGTCTTATATGCATCGAAAGAGCTCTTCATCAGTTTTTCTGTTGAAGGTTGATGCTTGGGCTTTTTCTTCTGCGGTTCTTCTGTCATAATCCCTTTTCCCTTGTCTTTTGCCTTCGGCTATTCTGCTTGTTGAGATGGGGTTGCCTCTGTAGGTTTTGACACTTGAGTCTTAAAGGGCTTTGTTGTTGACGTTTCTTTTGGTTTGGGGATTGCCTCTGTTGGTTTTGACACTTGAGTTTCAGAGGGCTTGATTGGTGATTTGGGTTCTGTTGGAGAGGTTTCGGGTGTTTTGCTCAGATATTTTCTTTTGTGAGCAATGGTTTTGGATCTTGGGTTGGTTTTGGGTGTTGGGGAAGGTAGTTCGTCTTCGGAGGATGTCAGAACTTGGACCTCTTCTTGGATTTGGACATCTTCTCCAAATACAGAAGGAAATTCCACGGAGGTGGGTGTTGCCTCTGTGGTCTTCTGTTGAACTGTTGTTTTGGGTACTTGGGTTTCTTCAGTAATGGATTCCACAGAGATGGTTGTTGTCTCTGTTGTTTTGTTTCTGCTTTGGGTTTCAGGGTTTTGGGTTTTAGCAGGGGTTTCTTCAGAGATCATTTCCACAAAGGTGGTTGTTGCCTCTGTGGACTGTTGTTGGTTTCCTCCTTGGTTTTGAGTTGGGGGAATTTGGTTCAGGGGTTCTGCGGATACTGGTGGTTCTGGTAGACCTCTGCTTGCAGCTACTTCCCTTTGTTTCTTCCCTTGATTCTCCCCCTCAGGATGATCTGATGAATCGTCAGAATCATCATTAGAGTCATCCTGACCCTTATCTGTTTTACCTCCTGCCCTGCAAGATGTATCTGGTTTCTTTGGTGGAACAGCCTCTGCAGCAATCATCTTTGCGCATAAGTCATCACAGAGGCCGAGCAGTGTTTCAACCTCTGCTTCTGTGTTGAAGCGCATTCTGCCGACGCTTGCTTGAAACTCTCTGACATAGTTTGCATTGGCAGCGGTGAAAGCTCTGATGAATTCGGTCATCTGATCAAGTATTCCTTGGCCGAGTTCTGTCACTTGAGCTTTTGTCATGTAGTCAGAAGGCTTCATGGCCTGAGTATTTCTGGTTGTTTGCTCTTGAACTTCGTCTAAGGCCTTCTTCAGGTCTTCAGGTGTAAGACCCTTAGATTTTGAGGATTGCTCTTTTAGTTGTTGAAGAAAGTGCTTGACAGTCTCTTTGAAGGAAGTGGTGGCGGCTTTTCCAAATTCAGCAGCTGCAGAGGATGCAGTGTTTGTTGCAGAGTACTTCATCTGAGCTACGATATGTTGTACCTCTGTGGACAGGTTGTCCATTTTGGTATTTAGATTTGTGATAGCCAAAGATGTTGATTCTGCAAAAGTTTTGAGAGAGCTTTGCAACTCTTTCACTGTTTTGGTTCACAGAGGTGACAAGGGTTTGGAACTCATCCCTTGATACATGTGAACTCGTTGTAACCTCTGGGGGAACTCATTTGTCCCCAGAGTTAGTCTCTGTTCCTAAGACATCTTCTTTCGCCCTTGTTTTGATGTTGGGGGCGGAAGGATTTCCTTCTGATCCTCGAGCAGAAGCATCTAGTGCTTCAGACTCTACAGAAGTTCTGAGAATGACATTGTCTAGATCCACTCCAGAGGTGGGTACTAGATTATGCTTCTTTTGACTCGGAGACTTGTCTAGAGTCTCTCTGTCTTTGTGCACTCTAATCTCCTCTGAAGAGATGTTTGGATCTAGTTGTGTGCGTGTGGCAGAGGAAACAAATTCCTCTGCAAGGATTTCTGTTGTGATCCGGGGCAATAGATCTCTTACTACGGATGAATCCTTTAGAGAGGATACCCCTGGAATGGTTTCCCCGGTTATTAATGGTACAGAGGATGAAAGAATTTCCTCTGTCCGGATGGTTTGGGTTGGGGTCGAGTCGTGCTGCTCTTTTTCAATATTGCCCTCTACCACTAGACTGGCGGCAATAGAAGTGTGGGTTGCACTGGGAGTTGGTTTTGGTTGTGTGCCTCTATTAATCCAGGCATCTTTTCTTGCTTCTGCTTCTGTGAAGCATCCAACCACTTGTTCTCCATCTATGGTCTCAACCTCTGTTGCTACCATATGGGTTGAGACTTCTACCCTAGTCTCCCCTTCTTCTGTTACCTCTTCTTCCCTTGGACCTAGGGAGTCGTACATAGGATGAGTACCAAAAAGTTGTTGTACTTGGGGGTGCATAACTTGTGTACTGTCAGAGGCAGAGATTACTTGCTCTGGGCTTCTTCTGTGAATATCAAGGCCAGGTTGAAGGAAGGGGTTCTGTAGTATCTCTGGAGTCTCAACCGGATTATCCCTTGGAGTTTGATCATCATCATCATCAAGATCAGAATCAACTCCAGAGATTGTGAAATCTGGATCTTCTGTGGTTCTTTGGTTTCATGTGACAGAGCTTCTGCAGTCCATCCTGCAGTGTCAAGGATGTTGGCAAATTCAGGACGTTGGAGGAAGTCTGAGAAATTCCCATGATGTGCATAGTTGAGAGGAGTTGGGGAATGCACAGGTGATTTTTGGGTTTGTTCGTCTGTGACTTCTTCTGTCACCTTTTCTGCCACTGTATCCTCTGCAATTGTTTGCATAGGAGACATAGGTTTCCCAGTTTTCTTCTTGCTCTTTCTCCTCTTGGGTTTAGGTGCCCTTTTTCTGAGGCTTTGGATTTTCTCTTCTTCTTTTCATGTGGGGGAGGGGGAGGAGCAGAAGATCCATCTTTTGTGGCATGAGGAGGAGAGGGTTGAGTTTCGACATCAGAAGTTGAAGTACCCTCTTTGGTTTTCTTCTTAGTTTTCTTTTTAGGAGTTGAGGCAGAGTAGATGGATTTCCTCTGAGCAAGGAACTTGGTTTGAACTTCTTTATGCTTCTGGAAAGCCTTAGCCCATTCTTCATCTGTCATTCTTTCAACTACCCTAGTTTCTAAAGGCACACCTAAACGCGGGGGTGTCACAGGGCTCGGTTCTGGAGCATATCCCAGAAGTCTTGATGGCAGAGGTCTGCAGAAAGGATATCCATCGACGTGATCAGTTGGAACGATTTTTGTCATGGCATATATTTTGGCAGTTGGACCTTCTAAAGACCATTTTTCTAGAAGGAGTAGGGGCTCCAGAAGTACTCCAAGAATTCGTTGATACTGTAGAGGAGGTAGAGATGGTTTTGAGCGTTCTTTGGCTTTCTGGGTGGAGATTTTTCTGTCAATGGTATTTATCATTTCTTGCATCATCAAGGTCGAGTAGTCCAGAGGCAGATCATAATATACCCCGTACATTATGGATAGAATCTGATGGGAGGTTTGATCTGGACTACCGATTTTGCCAGTGAGGCATCTGTTTAGAATTGAGAATAGGGTATTCCATAGAGGGGGTAATCGACCTCTTTTGAAGTCGTTCCTTTTTCTTAGGGTTGTGTTGTACCCTAACATTTCAACAAATCTACAGATTTCTTCGTCTGTAGGTGCTTCAGCGTAATTCTTTATACCTAGTAGACCTCTGGTTGGAAGACTGAACTCAAGTGAGAACATCGTTCTATTGAACTTGAGTTCCATGTGTTGGATTTTTATCAGTTTAGAAATGTAGCCCTTGATCTGTCGGTCCGCTGGGTCATATCTGCTGCTTTGCCAAAATTGGTTTAGATATCTTGTTGGTATTTTGCTGACAGTTTTTGTCTACAGGGGGAAGAGGTAATGTTTCTCCAAAATGTGAAGGAGAATGGCATGAGATTCCCCAAAAGTGGTTCTTGAAGGAACAAGATAATAGTTGTTGGGTTTGAGAGGAAGAACACTTTCAAAGTGTTCATTTGCGATGAAGTTTTTCTCGTGTGTGGTTGGAGAGAAATTAGCTTCATCGCCGGAGTTGTCTTTTTCCAGGTCTGCGGCCTTATTTGGGTTTTGGGAATGCTCAGATTGAGCAGGTGAGTTTTCTTGAACAGGGGAGTCTTCAGGAATGTTGAAGGATGATGCCATTGTTGTTTATCTTGAATAAAGAGAATGAAAAATAGGTAGGTTGCAGGTTTTGCAAGGTTCGCCGGAGAAGAAGATGAGAGTTCGTAAAGGTTTATGAGGAGTGGTAACTTGGGTTTTATAGTGAGAGGTAATCGGTAGAATCTGAAGAGGTAAATATGTGGAAGTGGATAATTTTTGGGGTCCGTACTTGAGTGTGAACGGCGGGTTCAACTTTCCAGGAGAACGTGTGTCGTGTACGTCCAATGAAAATGTGACACGTCAGCAGTGTCAGAGCACGACTTGACGTCGTGCGCGGCCCATTAATGCTTGGCGTGTGTGTTTCTTTTCCTCCACATAATTTTCACTCGCAGTAAAATAGCCGTTACTGTTGCTGAATTTCCCAAGTTTGAAAATAATGTCAGAAGCTTTGTAATGATAGAAGCTCTGTTGTTTGAAAACTTCTTTTTATTTTCCTCTGATGCTTTCACCTTTACCAAAAACGTTTGAAAAAGCATTGGAGAGGATCGATAGATTTATAGAGTAGGAATTTCTTTCACAGAGGTTATGAAGCTCTGTCAGAGCCAGCAGAAGCTCTATGAGAGGAAATTTCTCATAACTAAAAATCTATTAAACTTTTTGATCATCCAAGTTTTTAATTGTTTTTGACAATGTTTTTAGGACTTTTTGGAAGTAGTTGTCCTAGAAAATTGTTTGTTAAAAGGTTTTGTGTGAAAAATTCTTTTAAAAGCCTGTGTTGGTCAACAGAGTTTTTCTTTGGTGGAATGAGCTCTGTGACCAACAACCTTTTAGAATTTCAAAGTGTGTATTTGTGCGAAAGAGGTCTTTTGATAAGACATTCAAACCGATCGAAAGAGTTTAACTTTACGATCCATAGATATTTTTTTTGCCAGAGCCTCTATTGAGCTTAGCAGAGGCTCTATGACCTTTAATTTCTCATAACTCAAAATTTATGCATCTTTTTTATCATTTGTAGTTTGAAATGTTTTTAATATTTTCTTTAGGACAAAATTGGAAATTTGTGTCCTAGAAAACTGTTTTCAAAAACTGTTTGTTTGAGATACTTATATTTTGATTCTTCTGACTTCGGCTTAGTACCTGAATTTTGTGGATAATGTCGATCGCAATTCTTCTTTGGCTCCCCCTTGAATGATCATCCTCTGTAGATCATTTCAAGGTTTCCTTCTGCTCCCCCTTGACCTATGCTTGGATCAAATAAGATAAGTTATGCATATAACATAGATCAAGATTTTCAGAGGTTCTGTAAGGACTGTCAGAGGTTCTGAGCAATCCTATAGAAGCTCTATTGAGTATTGAACACTTGGTGATTGAGAATTTACATACAGAAATAAAATAAAATAAATAAAACAACAGAAACATGTATATATATATTTACAGAAGATTTAAGTTATACTTACAGAGGTTTTATCTCATATTTATCATTCCCAACTTACCCACCAAGAAAAGAAATCTTTTCTCATCTAGTGCCTTGGTGAATTAGTCTGCAAGCTGGTACTCTGTAGACACGAAGTGCATTTCGATTGTCCCATATTCAACATGGTGTTTCATAATGTGGTAACGGATATCGATATGCTTTGTTTTTGAGTGCTGTACTGGATTGGCAGAGATGGCTATGGCGCTCTTTGAGTCACAGAAGATGGGAATCTTGAATATGATGTGGCCATAGTCTTTAAGCTGAGTTTTCATCCACAGAACCTGGGAGCAACAACTAGCTGCAACAACGTATTCGGCTTCTGCTGTAGATATGGATACGCAGTTCTGGTTCTTAGAGGTCCAGCTGACTAGTTTACCACCCAGGAATTGACAACTCCCAGAGGTACTCTTTCTGTCGAGCTTGCATCCTCCATAATCTGAATCTATATAAGCTTTAAGACCAAAACCAGAGTTCTTCGGATACTAGAGGCCAAAATTTTTGGTCCCTTTGAGGTATCTGAAGATCCCCTTTACAGCATTATAATGGGATTCCTTCGGGTTAGCTTGATATCTTGCACAGAGACATGTGGCATGCATTATGTCAGGTTTACTTGCAGTTAAGTATAACAGAGACCCAATCATTCCTCTATAGAGCGTGCACTCTATAGGTATGCCATTTGGATCTGAGTCTAACTTATTTCCTGTGGCCATTGGAGTTCTCATTACAGAGGCATCTGAGAGACTGTATTTTGAAAGTATGTTAGAGACATATTTAGCTTGATTTATGAAAATTCCCTGTGATGATTGTTTTACTTGGAGTCCGAGGAAGAAAGTTAATTCTCCCATCATACTCATTTCAAACTCACTCTGCATGAGTTTTTCAAACTTTTTGCACTCTTCTGTATTTGTAGACCCAAAAATTATGTCGTCCACATATATTTGTACAAGCATAATTTCATCACTTTTTCGTTTATAAAACAAAGTTGTATCCGTCGTACCTCTGTCGTAACCATTATCGAGAAGAAAGGTAGAAAGTCTTTCGTACCATGCTCTTGGAGCCTGTTTCACTCCATACAGAGCTTTGTCGAGGTAGTACACGTATTTTGGGTACTTAGAGCTTTCAAACCCTGGTGGTTGTTGGACGTATACTTCTTCTTGGATTTCTCCATTTAGAAAAGCAGATGTTACGTCCATTTGAAATACTTTAAAACCTCTGTGGGCTGCGAAGGCTAAGAAGATTCTCATGGCTTCGAGCCGTGCGACAGGGGCAAAAGTTTCATCGTAATCTATGCCTTCATCTTGGTGATATCCCTTGGCCACCAATATTGCTTTGTTTCTTATGACCACTCCATCTTCATCCTTCTTATTTCTGAAGACCCATTTAGTTCCTATGGCTTGTTTTCCTCATGGCAGAGGAACTAAAGTCCAGACTTTGTTTCGTTCAAACTGTAGAAGGTCTTCTTGCATAACATCTACCCAGTTTGGGTCGTCAAGGGCTTCAGAGATCCTTTTTGGCTCGATCACACTAATAAAGTTTGTAAAGAAACAAAAGTTAGCAGTGACAGATCTTGTTTTTACCTTTTCAGAAGGTTCGCCGATTATAAGACTTGGAGTATGGCTCTTTGTCCACTTTGTTGTTCTTGGAAGATGGTCATCGATTTCTGGTGTAGCCTCTGTCGTAGATTTTGCTTTCATGCTTGATCCTACAGATTGTGGAATGATTGGAATGAGCGGCGGTGTTTGTTCCTCTGAGGAAGTATAGACTGAGTCTTCTTTTTCATATGTTATTGGTTCCTCTGTGGTATATGGAGTTGGTTCTTCAGTAGCTTCTGGGGTTGTTTTCCTTGTTATATCATCTTCTGTTGGCTCCCCCTCGGCATTTGCATCTGTATGATTAACAGAGGAAGATGAATTATTTAAGGGACCAGTTAGAGAGATACCTATTGTGTTCTGGCTGGCAGAAGATGATTCTTCAGAGGCTCTGACGGCTCCAGCAGAGGGATCAATGTCGTCATGGAACATCTCTTGAAATAGAAGATTTAAGTCTTCTTCTCTTGTTTTTGAGATGCCAGAGGATTCCCCTTTTAGACCGAGTTCTGAACTGATTCGTTCAGAAGTCTTCTGGAAGGTGTCGTCAAAAGAAACATTTATGCTTTCTACGATCGTTCGAGACCGCAGAAGATAAACTCTGTAGGCCTTGGAAGTTGCAGAGTATCCTATGAACTTGCCTTCATCTACCTTTACTTCAAACTTTCCTCTTGCTTCTATATCATTTAAGACGAAGCACTTGCATCCAAATACATGGAAGAATTTGATGTTTGGTCGTCTTTTGTTGATCAAATGATATGGTGTTTTGATGTGTCTCTTTACGATGGTTGATCGATTTTGGGTATAGCAAGCGGTTGATATTACTTCTGCCTAAAATGTCATTGGTAATCCACATGCGGTTAGCATAGTTCTGGCGGCTTCCACAAGCGTGCGATTCTTTCGTTCGACCACGCCATTCTGTTGTGGGGTGCGTGCAGCAGAGAAGTTCTGTGAAATTCCTTCTTCTGTAAGATAGGCTTCAATGACAGAGTTTTTGAATTTTGTGCACTCATACAGAACTTGGATTCTTTTCATTAAATTTATCAGTATGTTTAGAACATCTGATTTCTTTCTGACAAATTCAACCCATGTAAATCTTGAGAATTCATCGATCAAAACAAGTAGATATTTCTTGCCACCTAGACTCTGGGTAGATATTGGATCGCAGAGGTCAACATGTAGCATGTACAGAGGTCTAGGGCAAGATACATCAATTTTCCTTTATGGGAAGCTCTTTTGAGTTTTCCCATTTCACAGACAGAGAATAAATGATCTTTATTAAATTTAACATTTGGTAGACCTTTGACTAGATCAAGTTTTACAAGTTTATCAGGAGTATGAAAGTTTAAATGGCAGAACCTGTTGTGCCATAACCATGCTTCTTCGCTTTTTCATGCAACAAGGCAGATTTTGTCTTTCTTGTTCTTTGCATTGAAGTTCATGAGGTATAGATCTCCTCTTCTTTCGGCTCGCAGAAGTTCAAGTCCTGTGTCCTCGCTCTGTAGAGAGCAAAAGGTTCTTTTGAACATTACGTCGAATCCCGTATCGCATAGTTGACTAACACTGAGAAGATTGTGTTTAAGGCCATCAACATATGCAACTTTGCATACGGTTATATTTTCCTTCTTTATGACTCCGTAGCCTTTGATGTACCCCTTTTTATTGTCTCCAAAGGTCACAGATCCACCATCGTTCTTTTCTTTGTATGTGGATAGAAGACCTTTGTCGCCAGTCATGTGCCTCGAGCATCCGGAGTCTAGATACCAGATTGGCATATACTGCTTCTTCAAGACAATTAGAGAGTTTTAGGTACCCATTTCCACATGGGTCCAGTTTTGTCAGGGGTCTTTGTTTTAGCTTCTATTGAAGAAGCATTTTGTTTCTTCTTCCCCTTAGATTTATCTTTTGCTTTGGGTACAGAGAGAAGACAGTGTGCACTTATGAAATGTTGGTTTATTTTAAACATAACATCAAAGCAATGACAGTATTGAATATGCGAATAGATTTGCTTGAACTTTTCATTAAATACATTAAATGGGGGCACAAAGGCATTACAATTTATCCTAACATTAGACTTTCTATTACAAGAAGGTTTATGTAGGCTAGATCGTTGTTTGCAAAATCCTTTGTTGAGTGCGGCCTTCTGTGTTCCCCTTCTGTGGTGAACTTCTGTAGATTTCACTGTCACATAAGAAAAAGATTTGTTAATTTTAGTCCATTTACCCTTCTGTTGCCATGTTAGTTTTTCTTTAACACGTTTTAAGGGTTTTAAAATCTTTGAACTCGTTGGAATTTGAGTGGACATTAACTTCGGTTGTTTGAAATTTTCAAGCTCAAGAGAGGTTTTGGCTAGTATGAACATATTCAAAAAGTCTGGACAGATAGGAATTCCAGTGATTTTCTCATTGGGAGGAATAGTTCTGTTAAGAACTTCAGAGGTTTGTTTAAAAACCTCTGTGTCACTAGGTCCGATCTCTGACTTAGAGTCAGTCTCTGATTCGTCAGATGATGAATCGTCCTCATATACAGAGGTTAAGTCACGTGGTTCTCTTTCGACAGAGGCTGGACTTTCAGAACATGTGTCATACTCAATTTCTTCCTTTTCTGAGGAACTGTCTTCTAAGTTAACAGAAGTATATGTTAAGTTTTTTTCAGAGAGATCTTGATTGCTGGAAGATGTACAGAGGTTTTCTTTAGAGATATCAAGTTTTTCTTCTGTAATTTTTGGCTTGAACTCAGGTGCCTTTGCTGATAATTTCTTTTCAGAATTCATCATGCAGACAAATGCAACTTGAGTTTGAGTCTCGGGTTTACCAAACTTGAAGATTCCTATCTGATCTTGAGTTTTCAGATACCTCTTAGGTTTGGATTCTCTTGTGACAGAGATTGAAGGTGACAAATATGTGTTTTCAAACCACACATTTGTCATCTTCAGAGGTTTCCTCTTGTGAGGTTCCCCAGAGACTTTTTGCCTTTCACTTACAGAGAGAAGATTTGGAAATCCAGGTTCTCTTGTATCTCCAATGTGAAATAGAGAGGACAGAGACTTGTCTCTTTTGGTTCCGGTATAAGGATCTATATCACAGAAGCCAATTCCTCGTCTCCCTATTTGTGTGTTTATTTTTTCGTACACCTTCTGAGCATCTTGAAATTTTTTAATTTGAAGATCTCTTCTGAGTAAATCTTGACAGAGGATTTCTCTTTCCTTTTGAAAATAATTTTTAAGAGCTAGGATGTTCATTCTGTCGCACTCAACGTCCATTAGTTCTTTGGACTTTGTTTTCAAAGAAGAATTAAGTTCAGAAATCTTTTCTTTTAAAGGATTTAACTTTTTGTTCCAATCCATTTCAATTTCTTCTTTTTCTTTAAAGATTTTAGCTTTTTCTTGAGTGAGAAGTCTAGCTTCTCTCTCATAGAAGGTTAGCTTTTTCTGAATATTTTCACATGTCTTTTTCATTTCAGTGTATTCAATGTTAAGTTTAATCAAGTCATCTTCTGCAGTATTAGAGTTAGAGGTAGAAGTGGATACCTCACTGTCGGCGTCGGAGCTGACTTCTGCCATGCCACAGAATAGAGCATTCTTTGTTTCGCCTTCGTCAGAGGATGTGTCTGACTCCCAGATTTCTTTGTTCACCATTAGTGACTTCTGAGCATAGTATTCAACTTTCTTTATGTAGAAAGCTGCATCCCTCTGGGGGCGATTTAACTTGCTCCTGCATTCGTTGGCAAATTGACCTGGCTTTCCACAGTTGTAGCGTCCTTGGTTCTGTGTGGAGTTTCCAGCTCTGTCGTCTTACCTCTGTCGGTCACCACTTTTTTCGGTTCAGCACTCATTTGCGTAGTGGCCTGGCTTACCACATTTGCCACACTCTTGAATCTGTGGAGTGTTGCCAGCTTTGTCTTCCGACCTCTGTCGGTCATTTCCTCTGTCATTTCTATCACTTGACCTCTGTCGGTCACCACTTATGTCGTTTGACCCTTCTCTTTCTCGATTATCTCTTTCATATCGTTCATTACCATATTTCTTCTGGTATCCTCTGCTGAATTCCCTAGTCAAGAGAGCTAAAGATTTAGCTATCGAGGCAGGGTCGTTTCTTCTTCTGTTGCTACTTCCTCTTCTTCTTCACTTTCCACCATCATGTTTTTCTTCTTCGTCTCCTTTCTTTCCTCTATTGCTTTTTCTTTCTTTGGTTTCTCTCTAGCCTCTGTAGTCTTACCAACCAATGCAAGAGGTGCAATAATCTGGGCTTTTGCTTGTGCTACCTGAGGCTCTTGTGCTGCCAATGTTCCAAAGAGGTCTGATAGGGTCCAGGAATCTAAGTCTTGATTTGTTTGTAGAGACATAGATAACTGAAGCCATTCTTCATTCAGAGACTTCAGGAACATAACGTTGTTTTCTTCAGAGGTTCTGTGGATGCCGAACTTCTTGCACTTGTTTATTAGAGAGTTGAACCTATCATACGTAGTTTGCAGAGATTCGGTTGGCAGAGCTTTAAAGGCATAGTATTCATTTATGTATTGAGCTCTGCGGTTCTTCGGGGTTTTGACTCCTCCTTGTAGTTGTTTTTTCAGTTCTTTCCATAGATCATATGCAGATTCACACGCATCCATGGACTGGAAAAGGTCATTCGGAATGGCCATAATCAGAATTTTCTTAGTTTTCTGAGCAACTTCGTATTTAGCCCAATCAGGATCAGACCAATTTTCCCGGGTCTTTGGTTTCGTGTGTTCTGGGATTTCAGGTGTGTCGTCTGTTCTAGGAACACGAGGTACAGTTATCATGGTAATGAAAGGAGGGTTACGGATATAATAAAACAATTATTTGTCAGTACCCTCAAAGAAGTGAATCATTAGAATCTTCCATTGAGGGTATTCTTCTCTAAGAAGAGTGAGAGGTTTGGTTAAGGAACCAGCAGAGAGGAAGTTGTTTGTGTAGGTTCCCAAATTCATGTTGTATCACATTAATGCTAGTAACACAGACAGCGGAAGCATTTAAATATAAAGCCATTAAAGTGAGTGATTGTGTAAATGATATTGTAATAGTGAGAATCAATTATAGAACAAGATAATGATAACAAGATCAAATAAGAAACGTTGCTCGTATATTGATAATGGATAACACCAAGAACATGATCAATGGTGTATCCTGAAATCTCACAGGGAACAATATCGTACGGAGGTAGTGCTCGGGATTACTGTAGTGTGTGCTTAAACAATTGTGGAAAACTATTCCTCCCAAAGCTTACAATTGTTTGTTCTACTACCTCTCTATTTATAGCCCTGATAAAGTGAAGACAGTGTTCTATCGTACCCTAGAATGACACGTGGAAAGTGTGTCTCCTAATTTTAGGGCATACGTGGAAAGTATGGACACTTGGGATTTCTTACGAGACTTAGGCATCACAGAGGTCTTCACTACAATAGAGCTTATAGACCAGAGCTCTATTGGTCTTTGGGTTGCGGACAGTTCTTCTGTTGATTGTCTGACAGAGCTCTGTCAAGCTCTGTTAGTTCCACCAGAACTCTGTTGAGTTCTGTTGATTTTCTTGAAGCTTTTTCTTCTAAGTCTTCTGCTGGTCTTCTGACTTGATAATATTTTCAATACTTTTACATTACAGATACTTGGGGCTAACAATCTCCCCCAAAGTATTGAAAATAAAAAATTTGAAACAGAGATGTAAACAAAAAGAACAGAGAATATTTACCCCTGTTAGCCTTTGTACTATTCTTCTAAGATATTACAATGCATGGTAAGAAGTAGTACATTTATGCATAGTTATCTCCCCTAAGAATTCTGTTCAATCTTCTGATTAGAGTACGGAAGTCCAGCATCAGATCAATCTGGTCGATGAAGAGTTTCTGCTGTTCTTCTGGACACTTGCTTCTTGGGAAGTCTTGGATTATGTTCTTGAGGTATACTAGCGACTCACTCGAGTACTTGTGGGCTTCAACTGCTCTGATGGCCTTCTTTGTGCCCTTCTGTCGGCAGACAAAGACTGGAGGATCTTCTACTATAGTTCCAGTTCTGTGATGGCCATAACCCTCAAGGTTTTCATTTGGTGGTGCAATCGCTAGTTTCTCAACTTCAAACTCTATGCCTAGCTGATAATCAGTCTGTATTCTGAGATTGATGTGCTCTTGCATAGCGAATCTGACTTCTGGTAGCGCAGTTGTGGTCGACGTGTATCTTTCTGAGAAGTTCAAGAAATATGCGTGAAGTAAGATCAGGTCGTATGGGTTCAGAAGGACGAGATCATTGTCATTGAAGATTTCATTTCTGCCTTCTGTTGATTCCACAGTATACTCATGGTATGTAACTCTGTCGTATTGAAACTTCTTATGCTTGATGGCCAGAATTCTGCGGATACCGAAGTTTATGTTGATGGCTCTGTTCTGATTTGACTTGGTTTGGATGAACTTTAGCCTTGCATAAGAAATGGTGTTTATCCTCATTGGGTTAAGGTATGGGTTAATGGGTACGGCATTTACAGGGATGATGTCTCTGTCAGCATATAGAAATGCAAATACCGTTTCTAAGGCAGGTTTTTCGGTATGAAGGGTAGAGGTTTCTGGGTTCTGTTCTGGTACCATTGGGTTTGGGTCATCATGGGTTTCTGCCATAAGAGTGTCGATGTGAGCAAATTTTTGAGTAGATTGAGGTTGGGCTCGACTTGTTTGTCCTTCAGCAGAGGATGGGTATGTCCTCTCTAGTTCTTTTCTTGGAGATGTAGGAGGGGTATCTAGGCATATGATCTCTGGTGGTTCTTGTGTTGACTCTTCTGTTGGTTTGATGACTCTGTCCTTGAACATGTAGTCAAATGCCACCACAGTCATTTCTGGCGTGAGTTCCTCTGTTATCCCCTTTTCTCCTTCTATAGCCTCTGCCTCAGTTGCTTCTGTGACTTTCCCTTTACCCTTGGCTTCTTTCTCTTTTTCAACCTCTTTCTCTTTCTCTGCCTCTTTCTCCTATTCCTTCTCCTTCTCCTTCTCCATCTCCTTCTCCTTCTCCCCCTTTTGTTGCTCTGAGGGCTCACCCAATTGATCATCTGATTGACCTTCTTTAGCATCTTCGAAATCATCATCATCGCCGGAATCGTCAATTCGAGCTGCTGGTGAGGACGGAACAACAAATCTCGGATCAGCTTTGTGTCTCTTGCTTGAAGGTTCATCTGTAGGTGCTTCTTCTGCAAGTCTTTTCGATGTAGAGGTAGCCTGTAAAATAATGTTAGTAAAGTTTGAGGCTGCCTTCGTCATTACATCTTCTACCTCTGTTGCAGCACCTATGATCTCTTCTACTTGAGCCTCAAAGTGGACCTTGTGAGTATCAAGAGACGCTTTCACATGCTGTTCTGTCGCCTTAGCTTTCATTACAAATTTAGATGAAATCGTCATCATTCGGCTAAGAATTAATTTTCTGAAGTCTCCCATTTGGCCAACTGTCATGGGTAGGTCATTTGGGTTAGGGCTGGAGATGTTGAGTGGAGTACAAGATGAGGTGGTTGCTTCTTTTATGGATTCCTTAACAGAGTTGGTAATTATCTCTGTCAAGGTTCTGACGTTAGATTCTGAAAGAATAACTGTGGGGATGGGAAGGGTTCTGTTCATCTGCGCTGTGTGGTTCTCTGTTATGAGTTGTTTTAGCGCTGTAAGCTCTGTCGAAATCTTTTTGGCTTCCTCTGTTCTGACTGTTCTTAGCTCTACTATCTCTGTTTTCAGCTTTGCAATCTCTTCTCCTCTGACTCGTTCAGACTCTGTTCTGAGTACTTCATCCTCGGCATATTTTTGAGTTATCTCTTCATGTTTGTTCAAGATTCTCAGCAGTTCTTCCTTAAGAGAAGCATTTTCCTTGCGGATCAGCTCCCCCTTCTGTTCATTGATAAGTTTATACTCATTCAAAGAGTTGTTAATACTATCACAGAAGCTTTCGAACTCTGCTCTTGTGACAGTGTCAACGGGGGTCTCCTTGGTTCCAACACATGGATCCAATTCTGCCTCGAGTTCAGAGGCGCCTCCGTCAAGAGTTGTGTTTATGTTGGCTCTTGGAGGACTTCCACCTGATCCTTGATGTTCCCTTTGAGGGGAAACAACTACAGGTGTTCTGACCAAAGTTTCCTCTTCCAGCTCTGGTTCTGAAGAAGGAAATCCGGTGTGATGAGAAACATTTGGATCAAGCAATGTCTTCCCTTGTTCTACTATGGTCTCCCATTGTCCCTGAGTCGGACAGATGCTACGTGAGATTTCAAAGGTCTCTGGTCTATTTTGTGTCGTGTCTAAATGAGCCACAAAGGCATCATTGTGTGGAGGTGACCTATTGATGTTCTGGGGCGAATGAACATCACTACCAAAGATAGATTCCCCATGTTCGTGCATACCAGAAGCATGAAGATTTTCTTCTGGTGGTTCTTGTTGGTTGGGGTTCGAGGTGTGCACCTCTGTTTCAATAATCCTTTGGTCTTGATCACCAAGATTAGATTGTGTGGAAGCACTGGGATTTTGGTTAAGGATACCCTCAGATGTGCTCTGTTGAGCATCTTTTTCTATCCTCACATTCTCCTCGGCTCCTACGGCTGCAGAACTCTCTGGATTCTCTCTGATATTTCCCTCTTGCTCACCACTATCAGAGGAGATATTTTCTACCTCTGGTGTTTCCTGTACTTCCTCATGGACAACCTCTCTAGGAGATGCTCTGTCCTCTACTTCCTCTCTTCTAGAGGAAGACCCCACTTCGGGTACTTTTGCCTTTGGTCTGTTAACTTCCTCACCTATCTCCTCACTAAAGCTCTCGAAGGAAGGCTCAGATCCTAAGTATGTTGGGGTTCTCACCTCAGGTTCTTGAGGTTGAGCAGCACTCTGATAGTTCTGGATAGAGATATGGTCAGGGGCGATAAGGGCAAGCATTGTACCTGGAATTCTTCTTATGAAGGGGTATTCGCCAGATGTAATGGGGAGGAATTTGGACATTGTCCAAACAGGTGTGGAGCGACCCTGATGAGTTAGTTCCAGTCTGTCGAAGGCTCTTCTGATCACCAGACTGATGAAGCGTGGAAACTTGATCATCTTTAAGAACTTGTGTGATCCAACGACTCCTCCTCTTGCGATGGATGAGGTTTTTGTGTTAACAGCGGTAAGAAGATCGTTGTAGAGAATGCTGGCGTAGTCAAAGTTTCGATTAAAGAACAATCCATACATGATTTGTAGGATTTCCGTAGTGGCTTGGTCTTGACTACCAGATTTGCTGGTAAGGGTTCTGTTTAAGGTGGAGAGCATGAAATTCCACATAGTGGGTAGATTCTATCGCTTGAACTCTCCTATCCTATTCAGATCCTTGTTGTAACCCAGAAACTTCATGAAATCAAGAAGGACAGCTGTTTTTGGTGGTTTCTCATAGGCGTCTATTCCTAGCTGTCTTTTGGTTTTCATTCTGAAGATTCTTCTTAAGGTACTTGCTCTAATGAGGATTGTTCCCGCTCCTTCATTACTTGCGTTGACGCTCCCAACTATCCCGTCTTGTTCTTCGATGTATTGGCATGTGGTCCACCATTATTGGACATAGATTGCAGGAAGATGGTCGTCGAACTCTGTTAGGGCTCTAAAGATGTCATAGTTTCTAAAGAACTCAATGAAGACATGATACATGGGTAGATAGAGTCCTGGAGTGGGATCGAATCTGTAGTTGTTGTCAGCAAACTCGTATGGAAGAACAATGATATCATCAGTGGGTTCTATTCGGCTAGAATCAGCAGAGTTTTGGGGTTCCGCCATTGTTGCAGGTTTGGGGTTTTCTTGAAGAACACTGAGGATTTGAATAAAAGAGGGAAAGGTGAAAGGTTTAGGAGGTTTAGAAATGAAATGGGTCAAGGTTATGGATATTTATAGTCAAAACTTGTGGCTGGGTAATCGTCGTGGGTACTGTAGGCACTCGAGTGTCAGAAGGTGGAGTGGCCTGGACAGTGTATCGTGGGAACAGCTAGTGGTTTAGCTTTCAATTAGAGAGTACCACGTGGATTTGTTCTGACCCCTTTTGTGCAAGTAAACCGTCGCGGTTAGAGATGTGTGGGTGACAAGTGGTTGACGCTTAGAAATAACCCGCACCTCTATTGACGATACTTCTGATGACGTGGCATAAAACCGACAGAGCTCTGTTGGAGCTTTGCAAGTTTTGCCTCTGATGAGTGACCCTCTTTCATTCTTTTCAAGTACTCCTTTGGTGTTTCACCTTTACCCAAAATTATTTAAAATTCTGTATCTGATGCAGAAATGGCCAAAGAACAAGAACAGAACTGACTTTAGAAATTTCACAGAGTTCTGGTGAGAATCAACAGAGGCTCTGGTGAATTATCAGAGTTCTTGTAGGTTCTTGACATTATCAAACAATATTCATCAGAACAGGTTTTCCTCTTTCAAAAAGATTTTTCTTTTCAGAACAGAAAGCGAAGTCATTTTGATTTGAAAATTCAAATTTGACTCGCTCCCCCTAAAACCATGCGCAAAATTTTATAAACTCCCCCTTAAAATATGAGCAAAAAAAACATTTTACAAAAAAATATACAAGCAGATTCACTAAGCTTGTTGAAAAAATATGCATGACAGAGTTCTGGTGAATAGTAGAGACTCTGTTGAACTATCCTTCCTAACTTTTTGACAGAGCTCTGTTGGAACATCAGAGGCTCTGTTAAGTTTGAACAGAGTTAGGAGGACATGTTCAGCATACCCAGTTTGCCGATTAAGAAGTTAAATCTCCTTTCATCAAGGGCTTTTGTAAACAAGTCAGCAAGCTGGAAGTCGGTTAAAACAAAGTACATTTCAATCGTCCCTTTTTCAACGTGATCCTTTATGAAGTGGTACCTTATGTCGATATGCTTTGTCTTGGAGTGCTGAACTGGATTAGCTGTGATTGCTATGGCACTCTTGGAGTCACACATAATTGGAATTTTTCCATACTCTAGGCCATAGTCTTTGAGCTGGGTTTTCATCCATATCACTTGAGAGCAACAACTAGCAGCAGCAACATACTCTGCTTCTGCTGTAGAAGTTGATACGCAATTCTGTTTCTTGGATGTCCAACTCACCAATTTTTCACCAAGTAATTGGCAGCTACCAGACGTACTTTTTCTGTCATTCTTGCATCCTTCGTAATCTGAGTCTGTATATGCTACAAGCTCGAAACCAGAATTAAGAGGATACCAGAGACCCAAAAATTGAGTCCCTTTAAGATATTTAAATATGCGCTTGACAGCAGTCAAATGAGATTCTTTAGGAATTGCTTGAAATCTGGCACAGAGATAGGTTGCAAACATTATGTCAGGTCTGCTAGCAGTTAAGTACAGAAGTGACCATATCATGCCTCTATAGTTCCTGACATCTGTTGGTTCACCCTTAAGGTCAGAGTCAAGTTTAACTCCAGTGGCAATAGGAGTTTTCATTAGATTTGAATTGTTGAACTTGTATTTTTTTCAAAATATCAGAGATGTATTTTGATTGACTTATAAAAGTCCCTTTGATGGATTGTTTTACTTGTAAACCAAGGAAGAATGAAAGTTCTCCCATCATGCTCATTTTGAATTCACTTTTCATCAAATCCTCAAACCTATCACAGTACTATTGTTGTGTAGACCCAAAAATAATGTCATCAACATATATTTGTACCAGAAGTATATCATTCATGTATCTTCTAAAGAATAGAGTTATATCGACATTACCTTTCTCGAAGTGATTTGTCAACAGAAAAGTGGACATAGTTTCATACCAGGCTCTGGGAGCTTGTTTAAGGCCGTATAGAGCTTTGTCTAACTTGTAAACGTGGCCTCGAAACTCCGAACTTTCAAAACCAGGCGGTTGCTGGACATAAAGTTCCTCTTGTAGTTTGCCATTTAGAAAGGCAGACTTTACATCCGTCTGATAGACCTTAAAGCCCTTGTGAGCAGCATAGGCTAAGAAGATTCTGATGGCTTCTAGTCTAGCTACAGGGGCAAAGGTTTCGTCATAGTCGATACCTTCTTCTTGGCAGTATCCGTTTGCAACTAGACGGGCTTTGCTTCTAATGATTATCCCATCTTCATCCTTTTTATTCCTAAACACCCACTTGGTTCCAATGGCAGCTTTGCCTTCAGGAAGTGGAACCAAGGACCAAACTTTGTTTCTTTCGAATTCCAGAAGCTCTTCTTGCATAGCTTCGATCCAGTTTGGGTCTTCAAGGGCTTCAGAAATTTTCTTTGGCTCAAACATGCTTAAAAAGTTTACAATGAAAGCTTCATTGATTGTGGCCGATCTTGTCTTCACACCATCTTTAGCCGCACCTATAATTTGATGATGGGGATGATCCTTTGTCCATCTTGTCAAGAGAGCATGGACAATAGGAGGGGTTTGTGCTTCTGATGGGAAAGAATGAACTTGAGCATCAGAGCTCTGTGGGTTGGCACCAGGGCTCTGTGGCACACAATTCTGGAGAGTGGCCTCATTGCTTTGTGAATTGTCAACAGGGCTCTGTGAAGGTGAGCTTTCGAAGAGGGAATCTCTCCCAACATTTGTCAGCAAGGGTGATGATGGCTCATTTTCAGGTTGTCTTATATTTGATTGTGGTTCCTTATTTCTCTGAATTGCACCTGTAGACAGAGAAGTAGATGGTGAAGTATTGGAGGGACCAGTAAGAGTTGTAACTGTCAGATTCTGTTCTGTTGAATTCTGAGCTTGGTCGCCTCTGTTGATGCTGACAGAGGAGATATCATTATCGAATAAATCATCGAACACAAGATTGATGTCTTCTTCCCTTGTCTTTGAAGAACTTGGCTTCTTCTGATCTGTCTGTGTCCCCTCTGTTGATTTGCGATCAGAGGCACTTGATGTACTTTCATCAAAGGACACGTTAACGCTCTCTTGAATGACACGAGATCTGGTGTTGTAGACTCTGTAGGCCTTAGAGGTTAAGGAATAACCAATAAAGATTCCTTCGTCCGCCTTTTTGTTGAATTTTCCCAGCTGTTCTCTGTCATTCAAGATATAGCACTTGCAGCCAAAAACATGGAAGAATTTAACGTTTGGCCTTCTGTTGTTGATGAGTTCATAGTGAGTCTTTTTAAATCTTTTTACTATGACAGCTCTATTTTGGGTAAAACAGGCTGTTGAGACTGCCTCTGCCCAGAAGTTGATGGGAAGGACAGAGCCTGCCAACATGGTTCTGGCGGCTTCTACCAGAGTTATGTTCTTCCTTTCCACTACACCATTCTGTTGTGGAGTTCTGGCAGCTGAGAGGTTCTAGGAGATTCCTTCTTCTGAAAGATAGGCATCTATTTTGGCATTCTTGAATTCTGTCCCGTTATCACTTCTCAACTTTTGCACTTTTAATCCTAACAGAACCTGTATCCTTCTCAACAAACTTATTAGAATTTCTGGGACATCAGATTTTATTCTGATGAACTCAATCCATGTATATCTAGAAAATTCATCAATAAGTACTAGAATATACTTCTTGCCCGACAGACTTTGCAACGAGATAGGACCACAGAGATACACATGAAGCATATGCAAAGGTCTGGGACAACTATGATCACTCTTAGTTCTGTGTGAAGATCTTTTCATCTTTCCCAATTCACAGGCAAAACAGAGATGGTCTTTGTCAAACTTCAGTGGAGGAAGTCCTTTTACTAGATTTAATTTTACGAGCTTGTCAAGATTTGAAAAATTCAAATGGACAAATCTGTTATGCCAGAGCCAGGCATCTTCATTTTTTAAAGACACTAAACAGAGCTTCTCTGTTGTAGAGTTTTGGTTAGGATTGAAATTCATTTTATAAAGATTGCCTTTTCTGTCGGCTCTTAAGAGTTCTTGACCAGACTCGGAAAGCAACCGAGAACAGTACTTCTTACTAAAATTGACATCGAACCCATGATCACAGAGTTGACTTATGCTAAGCAGATTATGGTTTAATCCTTCAACATAAGCAACCACAGAAACTGAAACACCACCATTGACTAATGTACCATATCATCTAATCTGTCCGCCATTATCTCCTCCAAAGGTTACTGCACTTCCATTTTTGTTCTTGAAAGAAGTAAGCATCTCCTTATTCACCGTCATGTGCTTTGAGAATCCTGAATCTAAATACCAGATCTGCACATGGGCCTTCTGCAAGACAGATTAGTTTCTTTTAGGTACCCATTGCGTTTTTGGTCCTTTCTTGTTAGGTTTGGGGGTGTTCAATGGTTTACCTTCTGGCTTTCCATTTTGGGATGGTATGCCAGAGGGTTTCTTCTGTGTATTCTGAATAGTCTTGGGATTTTTCTTTTGAAATGACTGATTCAGAACACAGTGGGGGCCATTCATATGGTTCTTCAACTGTAACAGAAGTTGAATACAATTGCATTTGATAGAACATGAAGATTGATGCAAATTGTCGTTTTTATTCAAAAATTGTTGTTTAAAGGGAGCTTGATTTTGAAAAACTTTAGGACCAGATGTCTTTACGTACATTCTGTCCTGTGATTTAAAATTGTTGTTTCTTGGAGCAAACTCTCTTGACACAAAACTGTTTCTCTTTGGATTTACAATAGGTGTAGGAGTAGGTTGGTCATTAACTTTCCATTTTCCTTTCTGCTCTGTTGTAAATTTGACTTGATCATAAGCGTAAGGAACAGAGGTATAGTCTTCATGAATAATCTTAGATTTTCCTCTTTTCTTTTCTTCTATCTCATTAGAGGAAAGAATTCGGATACCCTTATTTTTCAAATTTGGCAAAGGTATAAATATGTTCTGTTTCTTAAAGAATGAGACGTTTTTCAGAGAACCAGATTCAACAATTGCCTCTTTAAGTTTGTGCAAAGAAGTCTTAGGAGCACATAAAATTTGCTCATCTACCTCAGAATCAGAGTCACTGTCAGAGCACATAAAGTCTCTACTGGATCTGGTAGAGGTTTTAGACTCATTGGGTATCTTAGAGTTATCAGCTCTGGTGGATTTAAACTTTCTTATCTTTGGTTTTAAAGCATCACTAGCGGCATTTTCTTCAATAACTTTCAAAATATCCTCTTCAAAAGTTGTTCGTAAGGTTTCAGAGGATGGAGAGAAGTCTGTGACTTCAGAATTGAGTTCTTTCTGTATTGAAGCACACGGGGATTCTGTAATGGAAGCAACAGACTTCTCCTCCTTGAAAGAATTGAAGTTAAAGATTTCTTTTGGATCAAGAAATTTGATGGAATTAGTAAGCTTTATTTCAGCTCTTCCCTGATCAAGAATGAACTTTTCAGATGGTTTTGTAACCTTTTCTTGATTCAAGGAGTCATAGCTGATATTCCTCAAGCTTAGTCTTTTTGCTTTTGTAAAATCTAATATTTTGGCTCTTTTGAAAACATCAGTTCCAGAGATCACATCCTCTTGCATTTTCCAATAGAGAAGGCAAAGGGATAAGATGCCTTTAACCTTCTTTTGTAAGGAACAATGTCATTAAAACCTAGACCTTGCTTGCCTTCTTGAGAATTGATTTTGGTATACACATTCTGTGCATCCTGGTACTTTTTGATTAACATCTCCTTTTTCTGTAGGGATTGATGTAAAATTTCCCTTTCTCTCTGAAAATAGTCTTTTAGAGCAACAGAGTTTAAACGTTCATTTTCAGATTCAGCAACTTCTTCAGCTTTTTGTTTCAAAATTTCTTCAAACTCTTTAACCCTTTTTGAAAACGTGCTTTCTTTCTTTTGTTGTAAGACTTCTAGCTCAGATTTTTATCTGGATATTTCTTCCTTTTCCTGTTCCAAGAGAGTTTTCTCTCTCTTGTAGAAGGACAGATCCTTCTAAGCTAGCTTTCTTAACTCTTTTTCCTCGGAAAGCTTTTGTTTTAAGAGTTGAAACTCTTCAGTAAGTAATGAAACATGCATCTCAAGTTCTGAGTCAGACTTGGATTCAGAGAAATGTACCTTGGCACTGGGTCTGGTTGTCTCCAGCGCTCTGTTGTCTGGCTCTGTTACGGTCAGGGCGAATGCATGAGCCACATCTTCTTCTTCGAACTTTTCTATTCTTCCTCCGGTCATCCAATCAACTTCCAAACTTCCATCATCCACAGCAACAATGGCTTGCTCTGGTTCATCGTCAGAGGATGAGTCAGAGATCCAATTCTCCATCTCAGCAACATAGCTTCTTTCTCTGTAGTTGTACTTGTATTTATTCTTGTAATAATCTTGATCTTTCACAAGTTTTCCTTTACAGTTAGCAGAGAAATGGCCAGGTTTGCCGCATCTAAAGCAACGTCCATCATTCTGATTGATGGGTTGGGCAGCATCAGCCTTCTGTGGAGCAGGAGTATTAAACTTCTGTTGCTGTCTCTGTTCTGTCGGAGCTCTGTTGTGATGGTTCTGTTGTGGGGGTGCATCATAAGTTCTGTTCTGATCTTTCTCATATCTACCTCTTCTGTCAAATGCTCTGTTGCCAAATCTCTTGTTGAATTGTTGAGTGATTAATGCAAGAGATTTAGCAAACACATTTATATCGTCATCCTCATCTGACGAGTTTTCTTTAGTATCGCTTTCAGCTACCAAACTCTTACTTTTCTTCTTCTATCCTCTGCTGGAACTTTCTCTGTTGGTCTTTCCTTCTGTGGATTTCTTTGATTCAGAGACTAACGCAATAGGTCCTACAATGGTGGATTTGCTCTTTTGTTTGACAACATCCTTCTCTTGTGCGGCCAGAGTGCCATACACATCGGTAAGAGACCATGCATCTAGATCTTGGTTAGCTTGTAAAGACATGGACATATTTAACCATTCATCATTCAGACTTTTCAGGAACAAAACATTGTTATCTTCATTCGACCTAACAACCCCACACTTTTTACATTTGTTTATCAAAACATTGAATATGTTGTAGGTTTGTTGTAAGGTTTCCTCAGGAAGTGCCTTGAAATCGTTGTATTCATTTATACATTGGGTCCTTCTGTTCTTTTGGGTTTTGATGCCACCCTCAAGCTGACTAAGAAGTTGATCCCAGATTTCTTTGGCAGTAACACATAAATCTAGTTCTTGAAATATTTCAATAGCAATGGCCATAATCAGAAGTCTAACTGCTTTTAGATCATTTTCCATTTTTAATGTCTCTTCATCAGTGAACCCGGTGGTTTTGGGTTCAAGGTGAGCAGGAATCTCAGCAGTAGTTTGTGTTGCGGGTACACGTGGAACCAAAACCATGGGTTTGAATGGTCCATCCGTGACAGAACGCATTAAATCTCTGTCCATCCCCTCAAGGAAGTTAACCATCCTAATCTTCCATTGAGGATATTCATCTCTCATAAGAGTAGGAGGCTTAGTCAGAGAACCAGCAGTATAAATAGCGTTGATATGGTTATTTGCCATTTTTCAGAAAAACATGGTATAACAGTTTCAAATGGTTTTAAAAGAGTATAAACTGAGAGTAAGTGAACCAGTAACCAATGCAACAGTAATGAACAGTAGATAATATCTTTAATCTAGACTGGAAAGCTTAAAACAGTGGTATATTAACTTTTAAACTTTAAACTGTAAAACAGAGTATACTAGGAAGCTTTGAAATGCACACTCAATCAACAACAATGAATCAACCTTGGTAGATTGGATGGTTTGATTTAAGAAAATCAAGCAAGCTCTGATACCAATTGTAGGTTCCCAGATTCACGTTGTATCACATTAATGGTAGTAACATAGACAGCGGAAGCATTTAAATATAAAGCCATTAAAGTTAGTGATTGTGTAAATGATATTGTAATAGTGAGAATCAATTATAGAACAGGATAATGATAACAAGATCAAATAAGAAACGTTTCTCGTATATTGATAATGGATAACACCAAGAACATGATCAATGGTGTATCCTGAAATCTCACAGGGAACAATATCGTATGGAGGTAGTGCTCGGGATTACTGCAGTGTGTGCTTAAACAATTGTGGAAAACTATTATTCCCAAAGCTTACAATTGTTTGTTCCACTACCTCTCTATTTATAGCCCTGATAAAGTGAAGACAGTGTACTATCGTACCCTAGAATGACACGTGGAAAGTGTGTCTCCTAATTTTAGGGCATACGTGGAAAGTATGGACACTTGTCTAACACTTGGGATTTCTTACGAGACTTAGGCATCGCAGAGGTCTTCACTACAACAGAGCTCATAGACCAGAGCTCTGTTGGTCTTTGGGTTGTGGACAATTCTTATGTTGATCTTCTGACAGAGCTCTGTTGAGCTCTGTTAGTTCCACCAGAACTCTGTTGAGTTCTGTTGATCTTCTTGAAGCTTTTTCTTCTAAGTCTTCTGCTGCATCTCTGATGGTCTTCTGACTTGATAATATTTTCAATACTTTTACATTACAGATACTTGGGGCTAACAGTTTGTACTTGTCATTTTTAGAGAGAGAAATTATCCAGAAAAGGGTTTGAACAGCAAACTTTTCTGAGTATGAAGTGGATGCTACGTATGAAGTTTTTAAGTTTAAAAGCTTTAAGTTGAGCACTAAAATGGAGTTTTCAACCAGAAAGACAAATTCTAAACTTTTACCAGAGTTCGACTAAATCGAAAAATGGCAAAAAAAAAACAGAAACTGTTTGTTTAATATGAAGACTAGGTTAAAAATCCAAGTTTCTACCAAAGATCATAGTTTTAGAGTGGATCCCTTGATATTAAAAATCAAGGTTTGCTCTGATACCAATTGTTGGTTCCTTTTTGTTTAAACAATGATCTTAACTTTCAGTTAGTTCAGATTGTATGGTGCGGAAGCGTATTTAAGAACTGAAAGATAATGTAAGGTAGAAGAACACACAATATCAAATAAACAGTATGTAAGAACAGATGACTATCTCCAAGATTACTGTATTTGATATATATTAAGAACAACAAGAACTTCAAAGGATTAACAAGAAATCTGCAGTTAATGGTGTGTGTGAGAAGAGCAAAGCTTAATGATAAATGTTTATTTTCGTGGTATTTTTCTTAATAGAAGAACTCAACATGAGTCTTCTATTTATACTACTTCTAAAGGGGACATACTTTAGACAATAAGGACTGATCTACAGTAGACAGGATTGGGTGAATAGTAGCTTGGTACGATGTTCATTTAATACGCATGTTCCAATTCTGACAGAGCCCTATCAAGGTTTGACACATGTAGTTGATGTCAGTGCACCCCTGGAACAAGTGGATGAACGGATCCTGGAACAATAGAAAGATATTTGTAAATCTTCAAGTCTTCAGTATAAACCGTAGAGGCTCTGTCAAGGGTGACAGAGGTTCTGCGGCTCGGTCCTCTGTGAGCAGTCTTCTGCTGATTCTTGCCTTCGGTATTCTTGGGTTCTTCTGCAGAGCCTCTGTGGGTTACTTATGTTCTTAGACTATTTTCACTACTTTTACAAACAGAAAGATTGGAGCTAACAATCATGAGTAGGAATGACAGGTGGTACAAAAGGTGTAGTGGATGGAGGTTCAGTTTCTTCAGGTTTTGGTTCTTTTAAGAATGGATCATGAAAAGGTTGTGATTCAGATTGAACGGGAATGGATTCAGAAAATGGTTCAGATAGTGGTATGGTGGTTTGGGTTGAACTAGGTTGGTTTAGGTTAAAGGATAAAGGTGTAACAAAAGATTGAGCTGGCATCAAGGTAGTTGAGATATGTTCGGGTGAGTGTACGTGACTTACGGTTATTTCTTCAGGAGTTTGTGGCCCATATATTTCAGACAGAATATCTACCTTATCTTGTGTGAACCCAACACCTTGATCCTCTGGTTCATAGGTAAGAAATAAGAACGGTTCTGCTTCTTCCTTTACTTTCCAATACTGTTCATACTCACTGGCCTGTTCATCAGCTTCATCATCGGAACTGATATCAACCAGTTCAACAAATTCCACAAACCTATCTACCAATTCCCTTATCTCCTCCTTATTTACCTCATGCTTTTAAACCGTCGGTACTACATTCGGATCAACGTATAATACGACCTGTTTTCCGCTTTCATCACCCATAGCTCCAGATTCAAACATTTCAGAAATTTCAGCAACAGTCGGATTTTACCTTTGGCCTTGTGAACTTTCAAACTCAGTCCTTCTCTTTTTACTCATCTCCCCCTCATGATCATGATCATCCGGATCTTGATCATGCTTTCGTTTCGATCCTTGGGCTTGAGTCTTACAACTCTGATTCAGATCAGCTACTTGACTGACTAACGCATCCATTGACTGCTTCAAATCATTCAAAGATTGTACAACTGCTGACTTGAAAGTATTAAACTCCGTAGATATGGCTTGGAACTCCGTGGATGTAACAGAAGGTGTAGGTATAGGTGGAGGTGGTGGTGGATTTGGAGTAGATTGGAAGTTCTGTAGTAACGATAATAGAGTTTTACTTTGTTGATCTTCAGGGCTAATGGACATCAACTTAGCATAAAACAGATCTCTTAACTCTTCTACACTTTGATCAACTAGAGGTTGTTGAACTGGAGGAGGCTGAGTTACACGAGGCGGAGGCCAGAAAATTTCTAGTCGTGGACGAACAGCGGGCTCATCAATCACTGTCCCTTTGCCTTTCAATAAAGTTTTCACACCTTGTAACTCCCAAATAAAAGTATCTTCAATAGCCTTTAGGGCGCCATCGAAAGTTTCCCTTGTCACGAAGACGGGTAAAGTAACACCGGCACCACTTAGTTTCGCCGTTGACACAACAGTTGTAGCAACTGTGTGACCTACACTCAGTATTGGCATAGTTTTAGCACTGGTAGGATTTCCACTCTGTCCTTGTAGTCTTGTGAGAGGATCTACTCTGAGTGTTCCGGATAGGTCATAAAGACGCGCATCAGATGTTCCAGTAAGTGTCCTATTCAAAGATTAAAAAATGTTAGCAATAGGCACTATACGCTCAACATGTGCAGGAAAGAAGGTCGAGGACCGGGGAGGAGGTCGCTCTGTTTCAATACCCGAAATCTCCAAGTGAGATCCGGATAGAGTATGTGCTAAAGCCCAGGATAGAGGATCTTCATACAATCCAAGAACTAGCAACAAGAAGATGTAGAAGCTTTATTAGAAAAGTAAATCTAATCTAGAGAGAACACAATGTGATTAGTGAGCTACATCTTGAATTATGAAACTTGTTATTACAAACTACATTACATGACCTATTTATAGTCTACATCACTTGTTACACTGCTTAAGCACAAGCCCATTTACAGAGCCTTTGCTTTACAAAACTTTCTAATATTAAGGACAACTTCAGTGTCCTAACAGTCACTGCCACTAATTACTCGAAACTAAAAATTACACTAGGACATGAAATACAGAAATTTAAAGATCTACTGCAGTAAACTAGAGAGCTAACAACACAACTAAGCTTGCACTAAATGCGGTAGATGGAGATATGAAAGATGAATTAAATGGCACCCAATACCTCTTTATATACTAAGAGGAAAGGTTTGGTTTACAAAAGATGGGTAAAATCTAGAGACTAAAGACTGAAAAAAGAAGACATAAAATTCAGCTTCTTTGAGTAATTCTTCTATCCCCAAGCTTGTAGCCCTTTTACCCATAGGTCCCCTCACCTTTCCAAAAAGTCCACTTTAAAGTACCATGGGTGTTATTAAACAATTCATCTTGCCATATCTTGGGGGAACATGCTTGTACTTCTCAATCCCATGCCTATGCCATTTGAACCTTCTATTCTCCAGATTTTTACTTTCAAGCTAAGATTTGATTTTCTTTTGTCTTCTTCTTTGCTCGCCATTGGGGTCCGGAGTGGGATGCGTAAGTCACTGCAGATATTTCGTGAAAAAACAACAAAATACTACCAAATGGTTTATAAAAACTGTGGTTCACTCTTATTGCTCATTTGTTTTGGAATATTACCAAGAATGGGGGTTTTGAGAACTGAAATGGCTAAAATTTGACAAAATAAAATAAAAATAAAAGGAAATAATAATTCTAAAAATAGAGTTATCACGTAACTTTTCATGGGGAGCTTCTTCCTCCTTTTATAGTGCATGAAGCATTAAATGCTTAGGACACTTGTCCTTTTCACCTTTTTCCTTAGTTCCAGGAAGAATACCAATGCTTGAATGAGACATTATCTGATAATGGATAAAACGACAAATAGTTACTTTTACCTGACAATGGATATTGTCCCATAATAAATGATCTTCTTATTGTGTCTTCCAAGAAACATTACACCGATTTGGACTTTGAGGTCGGTGAACTTCCTTGATAGAAATGAACATGATGAGGACCATGTTCCCACCGATTTAAGGCTCTTATCGGTAGGATCTTTTGACCGATCATGAGAAGGATCGGTGGGTATGTCCACCGGTTTTCAAGGGAAAGGTCGGTGGACTATGACTTTAGACTTTTGTTGAGAATATGGTCTTCCACTTCCACAATAAGAGAATCTTCAAGCTTGATTTCGGTTGATCTTCGACTTCACCGAACATTTGTTGTTTTGTCTATGTCATCACAAAGAACCAAAGTAAAATATTCTAAGTAAGATTTTAGAAGTGAAATCAGTGAGTCAATTTCAAATCTTTGGTGACCCAACAATCTCCCCCTATTTGAATTTGAGCTCCATACTTAGAATATTTAAGAGTAACTGAACATAAAATGCATTTTGACCCTTTTTACTATTTTTGGGTTCTTTACACATAGACCATTCTTTATGTTCTTTTTGGTCTATTTATCTTTTATGGATTTGTTAAGTATATCCAATATTTACAAGTAAAGAAATATGTGCAACAAAGGAATGAAATTCAAATAGATTCTAAGTTTAAGAAAAAGTACTTGTATTCAACTATTCACTAATAACTGATACATCAAAATATAATGAAGTTACAAGTACTAAAAGTGATCAATACCCATATTACTTTCTTGGTTGATGTTGGCGTTTGATTTCGGTGGCGATCTTCTGGTAGTAGGACTGTGCTTCAGGAATGTAAGGCATGAGGTTGCAAATACCATCCAAGAAGAAGATGTCGGCGATGTGAATCTGAGAGAACCTGAAGAACCGTCGGTGGTCGAGAACATCATTGAAGTATAAGCCTGGAGTGGGTGAGGGACATAGTGTGGTAGAAGGTTAAGTGATGGAGGTTGGGATGGACAAGTCAAGATTGTCCACATAGGGAATCTTTCCTTTGGCAGCCATGTCTTTGAAGATGCTGTCTTTCACGGTTTTTGTTTTTGTGACCGGAAGTCTGACATCTTCTTTCCAGGTTTGAACTCGGGCACGTTCCTCAGAAGAAAGAACAATGTTGTACTTTTTCTTAATCTCCTTTATTTTGTCCATCAATCCACTGATTTGTCTGATGAAGATGTCCTTCTTTGGATTGGCACATTTTACCAGAAGCTTTGAAAGTTCCATCCATTTGGAGAGCTCAAACTGCTTGAGATGATGTTAGGACACTAAAGTTGTCCTTAATATTAGAAAGTTTTGTAAAGCAAAAGCTTTGTAAATGGGCTTGTGCTTAAGTATTGTAACAAGAGAGGTAGACTATAAATAGGACATGTAATGTAGTTTGTAAAAAACACTTTCATAATTCAAGATGTAGCTCTTAAACAATCTTGTGTTCTCTCTAGTTTAGATTTACTTTTCTAATAATGTTTTAGTCCTCTTCTACCTCTTTTTGTTACTAAATCATGGATTGTTGAAGATCATGGACCAAACAGATGATAATCTTTAATGTTCCTGGAACACCCATCCTTCCTTTCAATAATGAGCCGAATATCGGAGGGAGAGATTTGGAGGTTGCGATTTTGATACAAGTGATGGGTGACCTGTTGGTTCGGTAGTGCATGACTTTCTTGTACCAACTTATTTCTTCCTCCTTCTCTTCAGCTGCCTTTCTTGTAACATCCCAATGTTCCAAACATGCATCAATTAACATATATTGCATAACGTCGTTACATAACAAAGATACATCATATATCAAATAAGGTCCCTTAGTCTTTACAACCAAAATGTGGTATTTCATTACAAGCTTTTCGCTAATTACATGTGTTGGTTCCCGTTTTTCTTAGACAAGATTTAACAGATCTATTAGTTCGAGTTTATGTTTGATGTGGAAGCGTATTTAAAGAACTAACAGATATGTTTGATAGATTTAGAACACACAATATAAAGAAACAGTATTTTAAGAACAAAATGATATCTTGAAGATTATTGTCGTTCGATATATAATAAGAACACCAAGAACAGATTAAGAACTGTTTGGTGTATGTGAGAGAGTGTAATGCTTAACAGGTTTGACGATATAAAGCATAAGCATGAAACTCAGATTCTTCGTTAAGTCCATAAGATTGTCAAGGAAGATCTCAACAAGAGACATCCTTTTATACTACTCTGGGGGACCATAAAGCATGAGCTACTGTTTATCGGACGACATGAATAGTTGTACGTACAGTATTGTATTTAATGCCGCAGACGTCTATATTGTACTAAGCCCTATTGAGTCCATTCAGAGCTTGACGCATGTTGAGGTTTGACAGTGTACGCTACCATGCAAGTTGATTAACGGATCCAGTAACAATAGCAAGATATAAAATATATTCCAAGTCTTTATCGTAAACCGCAGAGGCTCTATAAAGGGTTACAGAGGTTCTGAGGTCTGGTCTTCTGTAGAGCAGTCTTCACCGGGTTCCGAGTCTTTGGTCTTCTTTGTGCGTAAGACAGAGGTTGTGTAGGACACCTCTGTAGCTTCTGTAGCTTCTTGACCTTGATCTTACGGAAGTGGCAGAGCCTCTGTAAGAGGCTTTCTTCACTTAGCCTATTTTTCACTACTTCTAAATACTTCTATGATTAGGAAGATTGAAGCTAACAATCTCCCCCTAAGTAGTCAAAAATAAAAATTTGACATTGAAGTACTTTAGGCTATGTTAGATAAGACAGAGGTTAAACAATACCTCGAAAGTTCTTTCATTCAGAAATATGCCAGAGGCATTTTACATTTGAGTATTATGAAAGATAAACTGAAAATGGTTTGCAGATATTTTGTTTGAGAATCAGATGTTGGCGTCTTTGAAATCGTTGTAGCTTCTGTTGTCTCTTCCGACTTCTCTGATCTCGTTGTAGAAACTGACGCAAAGTTCTCTTAAGCGGATTGTACCATCAATCTCTCTAATGAAAGCATCTGCAGCGACTCTATTCATTTGCTCGGTATCTCTGTATTTTACAAGGTTTGCTCTGAACATGTTCAGAGTACTGGTTGCGTACTTCTGATAGTCCATGGTCACAAAAAGTTTGACTTCGCCTTGTGGTTTTTGAAATACTAACCCGAACCTTGGTTCTGTAATGATTGAGTTGGGCACATCGTCAGGTGGGCAGCGATCCTCTGGTGGTCGAAGGTTCAGATGTTTGAGACCAAGATCCTTTCCTAGCTAAAAGTCTGTCAAACTGTAGATCAGAAGCCTTTCCCTCATTGCTTTTCTCAACACTTGATAGGCTCTGGTGTTTGTCTCTGTGTTGTAGTTGTCCTTCGTCCATTGCAGAAGGTCATGTAGATCATAGGGATTCAGATTCCTTAGGTCAGCATCAGCGAAGGTGGTTTCTAAATTGTTTACCCTTATGACTCTGTAAAGATTGTACCTGACCCTTGGATAGGTTCTTGTAAAGGAGTATCTACAGAAGATTACCTTTTTAATTATGTGGATTGAGAAGACGTCTGCTCTGGTTTTTGGCTTTGTTCTGGTGAAGATGTTCTCAAATTCTTCTCTGATCTCTGGATTTGTGACGTGATCTGTTGGATGATTGGTCTGAAAGGGTTGTTTGTAGAGGTATTTGTATACCACTTCTTCCATTTCTTCGTATGTTGGACCAGGTGGTGGTACTTGTCTTCTGAGACTCTCCATCTGTCGAACAACTTCTGCAGCTCTACCTGTTAGTGGAATGTCTGACAGAGGCTTCATTCCATATGCCCAGTCCTCTTCTTCAGGCTTTGGAGTTTGGAAGGCATCAAAGGCGCTCTTCATCAATTTCTCTGTAGGCTTGGGCAATGATTTCTTTTTCTTGGGCTCTTCTGTCAGTTTCGCCTTTCCCTTGTCTTTGGCCTTTGGAGGTTGAGAACCTGTTGCCTCTGTAGGTTTGGGTGTTGGCGCTTCTATTGGAATGATGGGTGTTGCCTCTGTAGGTTTTGACACTTGTGTTTGAGAGGACTTTTGTGGCGTTGGATCTGTTGGCTTGATTGGCTCTGTAACCTCTGTTGGAGGTTCTTTGGTGACTTCTTCTGTGAGCTCGGTTTCTGTGGGTTGAGGAATGTCGAATCTTCTTGCCATTCGGAAAGATGATGTAAACCTCTGTCTTTCTTCTGCTCTTTTTGCCATTCGTCCAGTCATTGTGTTGTGCATATTTCTTAGAACAGAAGAAGTAGAGGTCTTAGCTCTTTTTGGTTCGTGGGCAATAGACTTTCTTCTTTGGATGGTTTGGGGTTTTTCTGTTGGTTTTGTAGTTGGGGAGGGAAGATCTTCTTCTGAAGAGGATGACAAATGTTGAACATCTACTCCAAACATTGTAGGGAATTCCACAGAGGTGGGTGTTTCCTCTGTGGTCTTTTGAGCTTCTGTTCCTCTGGGTTGTTGGTTTGTTGAAGGACTTTCTTCCAAGATGATTACCATAGGGGTGGTTGTTGCCTCTGTGGTCTGTTGAGCAGTTTCTGGTACATGGGTTTCTTCAGCAGTTGATTCCAAAAAGATGGGTGTTGTCTCCGTGGTCTGTTGAGTTTGTTGTTGTTGGGTTTGTTTTGGAGGGGCTTGGTTAATGGGTTCTGCGGCTATTGGTTGAGCTGGAAGTCCTCTGCTCGTAGCTTTCTCCCTTGTATTCTCCCCCTCGGGATGATCTGATGGACCAGGGTGGTCATCATTAGAGTCATCTTGACCCTTATCAGAAGTACCCTCTGCTCTGTAAGAAGCTTTGGGTTTCATTGATAGTTCTGCTCCTGCGGCCATCAACTTTGCGCATACATCATCACAGAGGCCGAATAGAGTTGCAAGCTCTGCTTCTGTGTTGAAGCACATTCTGCCGACACTTGCTCTGAACTCTTTAACATAGTTGGCATTTGCAGTAGTGAAGGAGACGATGACTTCTGTGACCTGGTTTATCACATTCTGCCCGAGCTCTGTTAGCTGTGCTCTGGTCATGTAGTCTTTAGGCTGCATCAGCACAGTGTTGCGCATTGCTTCTTCTTGTACATCTTTCAGGGCCTTCTGTAGAGCTGCAGGTGTAATGCCCTTTGCTTTATTGGATTGCTTGTTCATTTGTTCAAGGAAATGTTTGACTGATTCCTTGAACGCAGAAGTTACGGCTATCCCGAATTCTTTGGCGGCATAAGTGGTAGTTGTTCAGCAGAAGACTTCATCTGGGTAATGGCGGATTTCACCTCTGTGGACAGATTGTCCATTTTTGTGTTCAGATTTAGTAAGGCCGTCGATGTTGTCTCTGCAAAAGATTTGAAAGAGCTTTGCAACTCTTTCATGGTTTGGTTCACAGAGGTGACAAGGGTTTGGAACTCATCCCTTGATACTTGTGTTCCAGTGGTAACCTCTGGAGGAACATTCGTCTCCAGAGTGAGTCCCTGCTCCTGGGACACCTTCGTTCACCCTTGTTTGTACGTTGGGGGTGGAAGGATTTCCATCTGATCTTCGAGAAGAAATTTGAGTTTCAATCTCTACAGAAGTTCTGCGAAGAACAGTGTCTAAATCCACTCTAGAGGTGGGTATCGGAATGTTCTTCTTTTGACTAGGAGACTTGTCTAGAGTCTCTTCGTCTTTGTGCTCACTACTTCTCTCTGAAAGAAGTTTTGGCCCTAAATTGTGCGTGGCAGAGGAAACGAATTCCTCTGTAGGGTGTTCTAGTGTGATCTGGGGCGATTGATCACGAACTATAGGTGAGTCTCTCTTAGTAGACTCCCTAGGAATGGATTCCCCGGTTTCTGTGGGCGCATAGGTTGAAAGAGTAACCTCTGGCTGGATGGGTTGGGTTTGGATCGAGTTGTGCTGCTCTTGTTCAATAACACCTTCTGCAGCTAGACCTGCGGTGTTAGAAGTGTGGGTTGCACTGGGATCGGTTTGAGGATGTGTGCCTTTTACTTCTATGGCATCTTTTTCTATCCCTTTTTCTTTTCCTCCCATTCTATCTAAAGCCTCTGTTACCTCATCTATATTCCACTCAGCTTCTGCTTGTAGCCTAATCCTTTCCCTAGTGGCATCATCTGACATATCGATTTCTTCTATACCTTCTTCTGTAGCTTGGCTTGGACTCCTTCTGTGGACGTTCAATCCCTGTTGGATGAAGGGGTTCTGTAGAATGTTTGTAGTTTCAGCCGGTTGATCTCTGGGGGTTTGGTCATCATCTTGAAGATTTGTGTCAACGCCACAGATAGAGAAGTCTTGTTCTTTTGTGGTGTGGTGGTCAAGTGGTGGTGCATTCCACCCAACTGTATTTAGGGTGTTAGCAATGTCAGGGTGTTGAAGGAAATCGTTTAAGCTACCTTGATGAGCGAATCGATCTGGGGATTGATAAGGTCATTGATATCCCTCTTCTGTAACTTCTTTTTCTGCAGTCTCTTCCTCTGCAGTTTCTTTGACTCGGGTCTCTGCGACCTCTTCTTCAACAGCTTCTGCAGCTTCCTCTTCTGCGATGGTAACCATTTGATCAAGTGGTTTCCCATGCTTCTTTTTGGTCTTCCCCCTCTTGGGTTTTGGTGCCCCTCCTTCTGTGGGTTTTGATTTCCTTTTCTTCTTTTGTTTTGGAGAAGAGGGAGGAGCAGAGGAGCCAACTTATGTGGCATGAGGAGGTGAAGGTTGAGTTTCTGTAATGCTTGTAGAGGTGCCTTCTGCAGTTTTCCTCTTCTTTGTTTTTGGGGTAGAGGCAGAGGCTTTAGAGGAAGACTTCTTTCCCATGAGCTCGACTCGTTTGGCTATAAAACTAAGTTGGATTGCCATGTGTTTTGCCAGTTTCTGCTCCTTCGCTTCTGTAGAGAGGGGTTCTGCAACTATTGTTCCTAGGGGACACCTAAACACGGGGGTGTCCCAGGGCTCGGTTTTGGAGTCCTATGATCGCGTATATACTCTAACTTAAGGGTTTTGTTCTTGGCATAGCTCAGAAGCTTCTTTGACAGAGGTCTGCAGTGAGTGTAGCCATCTACATGATCGGTGGGGATGTTTTTGTTCATTGGGAACTGTTTGGGAGTTGGCCCTTCCATTGGCCAGTTTTGCATCAGCAGCAGAGGTTCGAACAGGACTCCCAATATTCTTTCAAATTGCAGAGGCGGTAGATACTTAGGATCGTTCTCTCTTGCCTTTTTGGTGTTGTTCTTTCTGTCGATCGTATTGATGATCTACTGCAACATGATGGTCGCGTAATCGAGTGGGAGATCGTAGTAGACCCCGTACATGATGGTTAAGATCTGGTGCGAGCTCTAGTCAATGCTACCTATCTTCCCTGTAAGGCATCTGTTGAGGATCGAAAACAAGGTGTTCCACAGAGGTGGTAGTCTGCCTCTGCGGAAGTCATTTCTCTTCCTTAGGTGGGTGTTGTACCCAAGCATTTCTACAAAACGACAGAGCTCGTCGTCTGTTGGTTGTTCTGCATGTGTTTTCAGTCCAAGAAGACCCCTTGTTGGTAGATTGAACTCAAGAGAAAACATTGTTCTATTGAACTTGAGTTCCAAATGTTCAGATTTGTCTGGCGTTGAGATGTGCCCTTTGATAAGAGAATCATCTTTATCATATCGGCAACTTTGCTAAAATTGGTTCAAATACCTAACAGGTATTTTCTTTGGGGTTCTTGAGAGTAAAGGAAAGAGAATATGGTTTTCCATGATGTGTAGAAGAAGGGCATGGGCTTCGCCGAAAGCAGTGAGTGAGGGGACCAAATAGCAGTTATTGGATTTGATGGGTAGCACCTTTTCAAAATGCTCCTTTGCGATAAAGTTTTGGAGATGGGTGGTCGGAGCAAAGTCTGCTGAGTCGCCGGAATCTTCTTGTTCGGTATTTTTGGCGAGGTGGGGGTTTTCTGAATGTTCAGAATGAGCAGGGGAGTGTTCCGGTGAGTTCGCCAGAGAGTGTGCAGGGGAGATAGCTTGAGAAGATGAAGCCATTGGTAATGAGAATAAGATACTTGCAGGTTTTTGTAGGGTTTCGCCGGAGAAGAATGAGGGTTCGTGAAGATTTTATGAGAGGGTAAGCTTGGGTTTTATAGGTGGGTAAACGGTAGAATTCGAAAGAGTAAAAATATTTGGCAATGGATAAATATTTGGAATCCGTACTTGACTTAGAACGGCGGGTTCAACTTTCCAAAAAAAACGTGCCATTTACGCCCAATGAAAATGAGACACGTAGGCCGTGTCAGAGGATGACAGGACGTCGTGCGCGGCCCATTAATGCTAGGCGCGTGGGGTTGTTCTTAGCCACATGATTTTCACTCTCAGTAAAAGTAACCGTTACTGTTTACAGAAATGCCCAAATACCAAATTCACAGAAGCTCTGTGGTTTACAGAAGATCTGTGATTTTGAAAATCTTGGATTTTCACCCTTTTCTCACATATCTCGTTGTTATCATGACTCTGTAGGTTCTATTTTGACAAAAACATTTGTAAAAGCATTGGAGAGGATTAATAGGGTTTTAGTGAAGAAATTTCGTTCACAGAGGTTTTGAGGCTCTGTAGGAACTTGCAGAAGCTCTGTCAGGGCCAGCAGAAGCTCTATGAGTGAAAATTTTTCATAACTAAAAATCTATTAATAATTTTGATCATCCAAGTTTTGATTTGCATTAAGAAATGTTTTTCGGACGTATTTGAAAGTTGGTGTCCGAGAAAACTGTTTTGGAAGAAGTTTTGTGCGAGAAGGTCACGGTGTGTGTATTTGTGCGTATTCGGTTTCCGAGTTAAATTTGCGATTACAAGGCAGTGTTCTGGCAGAACTTCTGTTGAGCTCAGCAGAAGCTCTATGACCTCAAATTTCTCATAATTCAAAAATTATTAAAAGTTTTAATAATTTTATTTTTGAAATGTTATTCCCAGTATTTTTAGGACGTATTTGACAATTTTTGTCCCATAAAACTGTTTTCAAAAACCTTTTGTACGAGACATACCTTTTGGTTCTTCTTTTCTCGGCAGTGATGTCTGACTTCTGACGATATAGATTCATCGACACTCTTCTTTGGCTTCCCCTTGAAAGATTAACCTATGTAGATCATTTCAAGGTTTCTTTTGCTCCTCCTTGATCTAACCATTTCTGTCGATCAAGTTACTTTCTTTTGCTCCCCCTTGATCTAACAATCTCTGTAGATCAAGTAATTTCCTTCTGCTCCCCTTGACCTATGCTTGGATCAAAATAGGATAAGTTTTGCATAGTACATAGGTCATGTTTACCAGAGGTTCTGTAGGGGTCGTCAGAGGTTCTGAGCAGACCCACAGAAGCTCTGTGATTTCAAGAACTATTTAAGATTGAGAATTTACATATAGAAAGAAATCAATCAAAGCAATAAATAAAGCAATATATTTATACACATATTTACAGAAGATAAGCTATACTTACAGAGGATTTTCACGTCATATTGATCATTCCTAACTTACCCACCAAAAAAATTGAATCTTTTCTCGTCTAAAGCTTTGGTGAATAAGTCCGCGAGTTGGTATTCTGTGGGCACGAAATGCATCTCGATTGTACCGTATTCAACATGATGTTTCAAGAAGTGGTACCTTATATCGATATGCTTGGTTTTTGAATGTTGCACATGATTGGCAGAGATGGCAATGGCACTTTTGGAATCACATAAGATGGGTATCTTGAGTAGGATGTGGCCGTAGTCTTTTAGCTGAGTCTTCATCCACAGAACCTGAGAACAACAGCTAGCAGCAGCAACGTATTCAGCTTCTGCCGTAGATGTTGACACACAATTCTGCTTCTTGGAGGTCCACCTGACTAGCTTACCACCTAGGAATTGACAACTCCCAGAGGTACTCTTTCTGTCGAGCATGCATCCTCCATAGTCTGAATCTGTATAAGCTTTAAGACAAAATCCAGAGTTCTGTGGATACCAGAGACCAAGATTTTTGGTCCCCTTTAGGTATCTAAAGATTCTCTTAACCACATCATAATGTGATTTCTTAGGATTAGCTTGATAACGTGCACAAAGACATGTGGCATGCATAATGTCAGGTCTGCTAGCAGTTAAGTATAACAGAGATCCAATCATGCCTCTGTAGAGAGTGCATTCTATAGAGATGCCATCTGGATCTAAGAATAACTTATTTCCAGTGGCCATTGGAGTTTTCATGGCAGAGGTATCAGAGAGGATATACTTGGAATGAATGTCAGAAACATATTTGGCCTGATTTATAAAAATTCCCTCTGATGATTGTTTGACTTGGAGTCTGTAGAAAGTCGTTGGTACCTTGCCCTTGGAGCCTGTTTCAGTCCGTACAGAGCCTTTTCAAGGTAGTACACATGCCTTGGGAACTTCGAGCTTTCAAACCCTGGTGGCTGATTTACGTAAACCTCTTCTTGGATTTCACCGTTGAGAAAAGCTGATTTCACGTCCATCTGATAGACTTTGAAACCTCTGTGGGCTGCGAAGGCTAAGAATACTCTTATTGCTTCGAGCCATGCGACAGGGGCAAAAGTCTCATCGTAGTCTATGCCTTCTTCTTGTCTATATCCCATGGCCACTAATCGTGCTTTGTTTCTGATGACCACTCCATCTTCATCCTTCTTATTTCTGTAGACCCACTTAGTCCCAATGGCCTGTTTCCCCCGTGGCAGAGGTACTAGAGTCCAGACTTTGTTGCGCTCAAACTGCAGAAGCTCATCTTGCATGGCGTCTACCCAGTTTGGGTCGTCAAGGGCTTCAGAAATCTTCTTTGGCTCTATCACACTAACAAAGTTCGTAAAGAAACAAAAATTAGCAGTGGCAGACCTTGTTTTTACCGTGTCAGAGGGTCCACCAATTATTTGGCTTGGAGGATGGCTTTTTGTCCACTGAGTTGTGCGTGGATGATGGTCACCATTGTCATAGAATTGGTCTTCAGAGGCTTCTTGTTCTTCTTCTTATTCTTCTTCTGGTGTAGCCTCTATCGTAGTGCGTGCCTTTGTAGTTGATCCTACAGTTTGTGGAATGATTGGTATGAGTGGTGGTGGAGTTTGTTCCTCTGAAGGCGTATAGACTTGGTCCTCTATATCCTCTGTTATTGGTTCCTATGTGGATTGTGGAGTTTGTTCTTCAGCAGCTTCTGTGGTCGTTTTCCTTTGTGTTTCATCTTCTGTGGACTCTTCCTCAGCATTTGCATCTGTAGCATTTACAGAAGAAGATGAAGCATTATTTGGAACAGAAGATTGTTCTGCAGAAGCTCTGATTGTTCCAACAGAGGGATCAATGTCATCGTGGAACATCTCTAAAAATAGAAGATTTAAGTCTTCTTTTGTTTGTGAGACGCCAGAGGATTCCCCTTTAAGTCCGAGTTCTGAACTGATTTGCTCAGAAGTCTTTTGGAATGAATCATCAAAATAAACATTGATGCTTTCTACGATTTTGCGAGACTTTGTAAGGTATACTCTGTAGGCTTTGGAAGTGGCAGAGTATCCAATGAATTTTCCTTCGTCAGCTTTTACCTCAAACTTTCCTCTGGAATCTCTGTCGTTTAATACAAAGCATTTACATCCGAACACATGGAAAAACTTGATGTTTGGCCGCCTTTTGTTGATCAGTTCGTAAGGAGTCTTGATGTGTCTTTTCACAGTGGTTGAACGATTCTGTGTATAACAAGTGGTAGAAATCGCTTATGCCTAAAAGTTCATCGGTAATCCGCATGCTGATAGCATAGTTCTTGCGGCCTCCACGAGCGTTCGATTCTTTCTTTCGACTACGCCGTTCTGCTGTGGAGTGCGTGCGGCAGAGAAGTTCTGTGATATTCCTTCTGTAGAAAGATAGGCTTCAATGACAGAGTTTTTAAATTATGTGCCATTGTCACTTCTTAACTTCTGTATTCTGCATTCATAAAGAACTTGGATTCTTTTCATTAGATTAATCAAGATGATTGGAACATCTGATTTTTTTCGGACAAATTCAACCCATGTGAATCGCGAATACTCATCAATTAAGACAAGTATGTATTTCTTGCCACCTAGGCTCTGTATGGCAATGGGACCGCAAAGGTCGACATGAAGCATGTACAGAGGTCTAGTGCAAGACACATCGGTTTTGCCTCTGTGGGAAGCTCTTCTGAGTTTTCCCATTTCACAGGCAGAACACAAATGATCCTTATTAAATTTAACATTAGGCAAACCTTTAACTAGATCAAGTTTGACCAGTTTATCCAAGGTGTGAAAGTTCAAGTGACAGAACCTGTTATGCCATAACCAGGCTTCCTCACTTTTGCAGGGTACAAGGCAAACTTTGTCCTTGTTCTTGGAACTGAAATTCATCAGATATAGATCACCTCTTCTTTCGGCTCGCAGAAGTTCCATTCCTGTGTCTTCACTTTTCAGAGAGCAGAAAGTTCTTTTGAATAACACATCGAATCCTGTATCATAAAGTTGGCTTACACTGAGTAGGTTGTGTTTAAGGCCAGCCACATATGCAACTTTGTATATGTTGGATCCCAGATACACTTAATCAAGATTAACAATCTATTAGTGGAGTTTAGAGTTTGATGCGGAAGCGTATTAAACTAACATATATGTTTGATAGATATTAGAACGCACATATATAAAGAAAACAGTAAAGAATGAAAAAAATTTCTTGAACAGTTATTGTCATTCAATATATAATAACAACACGAAGAACAGATTAATAACTGTTGGTGTGTGTGAGAATATAACACTCAGATATTTGACAATAAAGCTTGAGAGTATTAGTGATTCCTTTTTTTTCGTCCTTGGGAAGATCTCAACATGAGACTTCCTTTTATACTACTCTTAGAAGACTATGAAGTAGGTCACTGTTCCTTTTACGGCATGAATAGTAAACTGGATGGTGTGAACAGTGGACTGGATGCTGTGAGCAGTTGTTTGAGTCATGCGCATTTAATGGAGCAGATGTACTTTTGGTAAATGCATTAAATGGCACAGACGTCTATTTTGTACCTTACCCTATTGAGTCCACTCAGAGCTTGACACGTGTTTTGATAGTACTTTTCCATGAAAGTTGATGAACGTATCCAGTAATATCTTCCAAGTCTTCATTGAGGACCACAGAGGCTCTGTAATGAATTACAGAGGTTGTGCGGTCTGGTCCTCTGTGGAGCAGTCTTCGCCGGATTCCGAGTCTTTGGTCTTCTTTGTGCGTATGACATAGCTTCTGTAGGAAGCCTTTGCTGCTTTTGTAGCTTCTTGATCTTGATTTCTCGGTAATGTCGGCAGAGCCTCTGCAAGAGGCTTTCTTCACTTAGCCTATTTTTCACTACTTCTAAATACTTCTATGATTAGGAAGATTGAAGCTAACAATCTCCCCCTAAGTAGTGAAAAATAAAAAATTTGAACTTGAGTTAAGTTTGGCTAAGTTAGATAAGACAGAGGTTAAATAATACCTCGAAATTTCTTTCATTTAGAAATATGCCAGAGGCATTTTACATTTGAGTAC
Source organism: Saussurea involucrata (assembly GCA_033807775.1). Taxonomy (NCBI): domain Eukaryota; kingdom Viridiplantae; phylum Streptophyta; class Magnoliopsida; order Asterales; family Asteraceae; genus Saussurea; species Saussurea involucrata. The sequence continues at coordinate 67,558,937 of CM066325.1, forward strand.
AATGAAAGATAAAACTTTGTTTGCAGAGATTGGAGGCCTGAGAATCAGATTTTGGCATCTTTGAAATCGTTGTAGCTTCTGTTGTCTCTGCCGACTTTTCTGATCTCTTTGTAGAATCTGATGCAGAGTTCTCTTAGGCGGATTGTTGAGTCTATTTCTCTGATGAAAGTATCTGCATCATCTCTATCCATTTTCTCTGTACCTCTTTATTTTACAAGGCTTGCTCTGAAATTGCTCAGAGTACTGGTTGCGTACTTCTGACAATCCATGAGTACAAAAAGTTTAACCTGGTGTTGTGGGTTTTGAAATACTAACCCAAATCTTGGTTCTCTGATGATTGAGTTGGGCACAACGTCTGGTGGGCAGCGATCTTCTGGTGGTCGTAGATCTAGATGTTTGAGACCAAGATCCTTTCCCAGCTGAAAATCTATCATGCTGTATAGCAGAAGTTTTTCCCTCATCGCTTTTCTCAACACTTGATAGGCTCTAGTATTAGGCTCTGTGTTGTAGTTGTCTTTTGTCCATTGCAGAAGGTCAGGTAGATCGTAAGGATTGATGTTTCTTAAGTCAGCATCAGTGAAGGTAGATTCTGAATTGTTCTCTCTTCTGACTTTGTAAAGATTGTACCTGACCCTTGGATAGGTTCTTGTGAAGGAGAATATGCAGAAGATCACCTTTTTGATTTTGTGAATTGAGAAGACATCTGCTTTGGTTCTTGGCTTTGTTCTTGTGAAGATGTTCTCAAATTCTTCTCTGATCCTTGGATCTGTCACATGATCTACTGGATGATTTGTCTGATAGGATTGTTTGTAGTGGTATTTGTATACCACTTCTTCCATCTCTTCATGTGTTGGACCAGGTCGTGGAATTTGGCTTCTGAGACTCTCCATCTGTTGAACAACTTCTGCAGCTCTACCAGTTAGAGGAATTTCTGACAAAGGCTTCAATCCATGTGCCCAGTCAACTTCTTCGGGTTTTGGGGGGCGTCAAACGCACTCTTCATTAGTTTTTCTGTTGGCTTTGGCAATGTTTTCTTCTTCTTTGGCTCTTCTGTCAGTATCCCTTTGCCTTTATCTTTTGCTATTGTCGTGGCAGAACCTGTTGCTTCTGTGGGTTTTGAGGTTGGCACTTCTGTTGGTTTGATAGAGGTTGCCTCTGTGGATTTTGACGATTGTGATTTAGAGGACTTTTGTGGCGATGGTTCTGTTGGCTTGACTTGCTCTGTAACCTCTGTTGGAGGTTGTTTGATGACTTCTTCTGCGAGCTCAGTTTCTGTTGATGAAGTGTTGTCATTGAATCTTCTTGCCATTCTGAAAGCTAAAGTGAACCTGTGCCTTTCTTCTTCTCTCTTCACCATACGATCACTCATTGTTGTGTGCATCCTTTTCAGAATGTCAGAAGCAAAGGTCGTTGCTCTTTTTGGTTTGGTGGCAATCGACTTTCTTCTGGGTATGGTTTGGGGTGTTTCCACAGAGGTGGGTGTTTTCTCTGTGGTTGGTTCATCTGTTTCTTCCAAAATGATTACCTCAGGGGCGGTTGTTGCCTCTGTGGCTTGCTGTTCTGCTTCTGGAGTTTTGGTTTCGTCAGGAGATGATTCCACAGAGATGGGTGTTGTCTCTGTGGTATTTTGGGTTTGTTGTTTTCGGGTCTGTTCTGGAGGTGCTTGACTCAGAGGTTCTGCGGCTATTGGTGGACCTGTAAGTCCTCTGCTTGCAGTTTTCTCTGTAGTTTTCTCCCCCTCAGGATGATCTGATGGACCAGGATGGTCATCATCATCAGAGTTATCCTGACCCTTGTCTGATGTACCCTCTGCTCTGCAGGAAGCATCGGGTTTCTTTGGCATTGTGGCTCCAACAGCGATCAGTTTCGCGCAGACATCATCACAGAGGCCAAGAAGAGTTGCTAGCTCTGCCTCTGTTTTGAATCTCATCCTTCCTACACTTTCTCTAAAATCTTTGACGAAGATAGCATTGGCAGTGGTGAAGGAAAGGATGACTTCTGTCACTTGATTAATCACGTTCTGCCCAAGCTCTGTCAGCTGTGCTCTTGTCATGTAGTCTTTGGGTTGCATCAGCATGGTATTTCGCATGGCTTCTTCTTGAACTTTTTGTAGGGCCTTCTGTAGATCTGCAGGAGTGATGCCCGTTGACGCTGAAGTCTGTTTGTTCAATTGATCAAGGAATTTGTTGATTGAGTTCTCAATCGAAGGAGTAGTTGTTGCGGCAGAAGTGGTGGATGCAGTAGCAGCAGACTTCATCTGTGAGATGGCAGTTTTCACCTCTGTGGACATGTTGTCCATTTTGGTGTTCAGGTTTAGCAGTGCCAGTGATGTTGTCTCTGCAAAAGATTTGAAAGAGCTTTGCAACTCTTTCAAGGTTTGGTTCACAGAGGTTTCAAGGGTTTGGAACTCATCCCTTGTAACTTGTGTTCCGGTGGTAACCTCTGGAGGAACACATTCGTCTCCAGAGTGAATCCCTGTTCCTTGGATACCTTCTTTCATTCCTGTTTGTACGTTGAGAATGGAAGGATTTCCTTCTGATCCTTGAGAAGAAACATGAGTTTCAATCCCTACAGAAGTTCTGAGAAGAACATTGTCCAAATCCACTCCAGAGGTGGGTATTGGAATATCCTTCTGTTGACTAGGAGACTTGTCTAGAGTCTCTTTGTCTTTGTGCTCTCTACTTCTCTCTGAAAGAAGTGTGGGTCTTAACAAGTGCGTGGCAGAGGAAACAAATTCCTCTGTTGGGCGTTCTTCTGTGATCTGGGGCAATTGATCACGAACTATAGGTGAGTCTCTTTGAGGAGACTCCCTAGGAATGGATTCCCCGGTTTTTGTGGGCACAGAGGTTGAAAGAGTAACCTCTGGCTGGATGGGTTGGGGTAGGTTCGAGCTGTGCTGCCCTTTTTCAATGACACCTTCTGCAGCTAGACCTGCGGTGTCAGAAATGTGGGTTGCACTGGGAGTTGGTTTTGGTTGTGTGCCTCTATTTATCCAGGCATCTTTTCTTGCTTCTTCCCTAAGTTCTGTGGAAGTTCCTTGCTCTGGTCGTAATTGGTCATACACTTGATGAGATCCAAATAATCTCATGACATGTGGATGATAAAGACCCTTACGTATCCAGACAGCTTCTTCTTCATCTGAATCTGTCTCTAAGATCTCTATTTCTGTCTCCGTTGTTGCTAATCCCTCTTTTTGTACAACTTCGGCCCCTTTTTCTTTCTCTTCTTCCATCATGTTCTCAGAAGCCTCTGTAATTTCACCTCTGTTCAATTCAGCTTCAGTTTGTTCTATTTCTTCTGAAGCTGGGTTTGGACTTCTTCTGTGGACATCCAATCCTTGAATGAAAGGGTTTTGTAAAATAACAGGGGTTTCAGCTGGTTGATTTCTGGGTGTTGTGTCATCTTCTTGCAGATGTGTGTCGATGCCAGAAATGAAGAAATCTTCTTCTGGAGAGTGGTGGTCGAGAGGTTGTGCCGTCCACCCTGCTGTATTTAGGGTGTTGGCAATTTCAGGGTTCTTTAAGAAGTCATTCAGGTCTCCTTGGTGAGCAAATCTATCTGGAGATTGATAGGGTGATTGATACCTTTCTGTAGCCATTTCTTCTTCTGCAACTTCTTCTTCAGCAGTTTCCTCTTCTGCAATGGTTACCAACTTTGTAAGTGATTTACCATGCCTCTTTTTGGTTTTCCTCCTCTTAGGATTTGGTGCCCCTTCTTCTGTTGATTTTGATCTTTTCTTCTTCATTTTTGGAGAGGAGGGAGGAGCAGAGGAGCCAATTTCTGTGGCATGAGGAGGTGAGGGTTGATCTTCTGCAGCGCTTGTGGAGGTGCCTTCTGCAGTTTTCCTCTTCTTAGCTTTTGGAGTAAATGCAGAGGTTCTTGATGAAGACTTCTTTCCCATTAGTTCTGTACGTTTGGCTATAAAGCTGAGTTGAATAGCCATGTACTTTGCTAACTTCTGATCCTTTTCTTTTTGAGTGGAAAGAGGTTTTGCTATCATTGTTCCTAGGGGGACACCTAAACGCGGGGGTGTCATAGGACTCGGTTTAGGAGTTCTATGATCGCGTATATACTCTTTCTTAAGGGATTTATTCGATGCGTATTGCAGAAGCTTCTTTGACAGAGGTCTGCAGTGTGAGTAGCCATCAGCATGATCAGTGGGGGTATTCTTGTTCATCGGGAACTGTTTGGGAGTTGGCCCTTCCATTGGCCAATTTTGGATTAGCAGCAGTGGTTCGAACAGTACTCCCAATATTCTTTGGAATTGCAGAGGTGGTAGAAAGTTGGGATCGTTCTCTTTGACCCTTTTCGAGTTGTTCTTTCTGTCGATGGTGTTTATGATCTCTTGCATCATTATGGTCGCATAATCTAGTGGAAGATCATAGTAAACCCCATACATGATGCTCAAGATTTGATGTGAGCTCTGGTCAATACTGCCTATCTTTCCTGTCAGGCATCTGTTAAGAATCGAGAACAAAGTGTTCCACAGAGGTGGTAATCGGCCTCTGTGGAAGTCATTTCTCTTCCGTATTTGGGTGTTGTACCCAAGCATTTCCACGAATCGACATAGCTCTTCGTCTGTTGGTTGCTCTGCATAATTCTTCAATCCCAGAAGACCCCTTGTTGGTAGGTTGAATTCAAGTGAGAACATTGTTCTGTTGAACTTGATTTCAAGATGCTCAGATTTATCAGGTCTTGAAATGTACCCTTTGATAAGAGAATCGTCTTTATCAAATCGGCAGCTTTGCCAAAATTGGTTCAAATAGCGGACTGGAATTTTGTTCGGGGTTCTTGATAGTAGAGGGAAGAGGACATGATTCTCCATGATGTTCAGAAGTATGGCATGGCCTTCGCCGAAAGTAGTGGGTGAGGGGACCAAATAGCAGTTGTTGGATTTGATAGGAAGAATGGCTTCGAAATGATCCTTTGCTATAAAGTTTTGCAAGTGAGTCGTTGGAGCAAAGTCTGCTGAGTCCCCGGAATCTTGTTGTTCAATATTTCTTGCAAGGCTGGGGTTTTCAGAATGTTCTGAATGTGCAGGGGAGTGTTCCGGTGAGTTCGCCGGAGAGAGTTCAGAGGATGTAGCTCGAGAAGATGAAGCCATTTGATTTTAAGAATAAGATTTTTGCAAGCTTTTTGCAGGGTTTCGCCGGAGAAGAAGATGAGAGTTTGTAAAAGGTTTTATGTGAGGGTAAGCTTTGTTTTTATAGGATGGTAAAACGGTAGAATTCGAAAGAGTAAAATATATGGCAATGGATTAAAGTTTGGAATCCGCACTCGAGTTTGAGCGGCGGGTTCAACTTTCCAAATAAAAACGTTCCATGTACGCCCAATGAAAATGGGACACGTAGGCCTTGTCAGAATATGACAGGACGTCGTGCGCGGCCCATTAATGCTAGACGCGTGAGGTTGATTTTAGCCATATGAGTTTCACTCGCAGTAAAAGTAACCGTTATTACTACATAGATGCCCAAGTAATCAGATTGACAGAGCTTCTGTAGTTTACAGAGGCTCTGTGATCTTGAAAATCTTTGATGTTTATCCCTTTTTCATATATCTCATTGTTATCATGACTTCTGTGGGGTTCTTCTTTAACCAAAACATTTGTAAAGGCATTGGAAAGGATAAAATCGGATTTTTGTGAAGAAATTTGCTTCGCAGAGGTTTTGTGGCTCTGTTGGAACTTGCAGAAGTTCTGTGAGGGCCAGCAGAAGCTCTATGAGAGAAAAAATCTCATAACAAAAATTTTATTAATATTTTTGATCATCCAATTTTTGATTTGGTTTAAGAGATGTTTTTCGGACATATTTGAAAGTTTGTGTCCGAGAAAACTGTTAAAAAAAACGGTTTGTTCGAGAAGGTCATGGTCTGCGTTTTCGGTTCCCGAGATAACATTCCAAACGATCGACAAAGGGTTAATTTGTGATCATATAGCATATTTCTTGCAGAACCTCTGTTGAGCTCAGCAGAAGCTCTATGATCTTAAATTTCTCCTAATTCGAATTTTGTGAAACTATTTGAGCTTTTGATTTTTGAAATGTTATTCACAGTATATTTAGGACATATTTGACAATTATTGTCCTTGAAAATTGTTTTCCAAAAACTTTTTGTGCGAGAAACATACCTTTTGGTTTCTTCTTTTCTCGGCAGTGATATCTGACTTCTGTCGATATGGAGTCATCGACATTTTTCTTTGGCTTTCCCTTGAAAGTTTTATCTCTTTAGATCATTTCAGGGTTCCCTTCTGCTCCCCCTTGATCTAATCACCTCTGTAGATCAAGTAATTTCCTTTTGCTCCCCCTTGACCTATGCTTGGATCAAAGAATGATAAGTTTTGCATAGAACATAGGTTATGTTTTTCAGAGGTTCTGTAGGGGTCGTCAGAGGTTCTGAGTTGACTTACAGAAGCTCTGTGATTTTAAGAACTATTTAAGGTTGTTAGCTCCAATATTCTGAAATATTAGAAGTATTGAAAAATGGCCAAGTACAGAAGAACTTCCACAGAAGCTCTGCTGAGTGCAACAGAAGCTCTGCCGGGCATCTCAGAAGAATCAAAGGAAGTTTGATCAAGAGTGATCAAAGACAGAGGAAACTACAGAAGGACGCTTTCAGAAGACCAAGACCGCAGAACCTCTGTTACCAATAACAGAGACTCTGCGGACAACATCAGAAGACAAGGAACCAAGAAGACTTCTCACAGAGGACCGAGCCACAGAACCTCTGCCACCCTTGACAGAAGCTCTGTAGAAGTAAACAACCAAAGACTCGGAATCCGGTGAAGACTACTTTACAGAGGAACCAGACCGCAGAACCTCTGTAACACATTACAGAGCCTTTATGGTCCTCAAAATACTAGGAAGATATTTATAATATCTTGCTACTGTTCCAAGACCTGTTCATCAACTTGCATGGAAAAGTACTGTCAAAACACGTGTCAAGCTCTGAGTGGACTCAATAGGGCATGGTACAAAATAGACTTCTGCGCCATTTAATGCATTTACCAAAAGTACATCTGCTCCATTAAATGCGCATGGCTCAAACAACTGCTCACACCATCCAGTTCACTATTCATGCCGTAAAAGGAACAGTGACCTACTTCATAGTCTTCTAAGAGTAGTATAAAAGGAAGACTCATGTTGAGTTCTTCCTAACACAATATAAGACAACAACACACAAAAAGAAACAGAAAAACAAGAACATCAAGAACACATAGCTTATGCACATTTAGAGTCATATCTGTTTAAAGCTTTGCATACTCACTGTTCTTAAATCTGTTCTTGATATATATATTCAGTAAACTTTGAGATATTATTTCCTGTTCACTGTTTATTTATATTGTGTTCTAAATCTATCAAACATATCTGTTAGTTCTTCAAATACGCTTCCGCATCAAACATAAACTCGAACTAATAGATCTGATAATCTTGTTTAAAGCAAAACGGGAACCAACAATTGGTATCAGAGCAAAGCTTGGTTTTCAATATCAAGTGATCCTCGTTTAGACAAGATTCTTGATAGAAACTGTCTGTTCTTAACCTATTCTTCATTCCTTCAAACAGATTTTGTTTTACTGCCATTTTCGGTTTATTCGATCTGGTAACATCCTAGAAACTGTTTCTTTCGTTAAAAACTTCATTCAATATGTCAAGACTAAAATTTAGTGCTGATGCTGATTTTCATTATTATTTCAAACTCAGCACAAATTTTAAGAAAATAATTCCTACTCTTGAGAAAGAATTAGAGGAAAGAAACAAGAGTATTCTTATTGACTCAGACAACATTGCCAAGCTTGAAGAATCAGGTAAACTCCTAAACTGTGAAAATCTTGAACTGAAAAGGAAACTATCTGAGTCAGAAGAGCTTGGTAAAAAGGAGAAAGAGAAGTTTGAGGAAGTTAAGACTGTTTTTAAAGAAGAGAAGAAAAGCCTTGAGCTTAAGTGTCTAAACTTTTCTAAATTGATTTCCAACTTTGAAAAACTTATAATCAGTGAAAATGAAAAGTTTGGAAAAGAGAAAACTCTTCTTGAGACAAAGAATATGGAACTTTCTTTCAAAATCTCAAAATTACAGAAATCTCTTGAAAAAGAGAGGAAAGAGCAGGATTTTGAAAGAAAAGAGTCTGAAAAGGTGAAGAGAGAAGGATTTCAAACAGAGTGTTTGAAAGACAAGCTTGAGAAGGAAAGAAAGGTCTTTAAAGCTGAAATGTCAAATTTAACAAAGAGACTATACGATTTGTCAAACAAGATTATGTTGGAGAAGAGGTATAAATCAGATCTTCTAAGAAAATTTGATTTAAACCTTAAAGAAAAAGATGTTTTAGCTAAAAGGCTTAAGAACCTTGTCTTAGCAAACTCTTGTGCTAAAAATTCAAATAATCCTGTTTACAAAAAGATGAAAATGGTTTGGAAAGTCAAAAACTCTATTCCTGACAAAAATGCTCCAAAGCCATTTGTTTCTACAAAGCCTTCATCTTTTCATTCATATAAATGCTTTGATCTTCTGCTTCAATTAAGAAACCTTTTCTCTAAATCTTTCTGTGTACAAAATGGGTCATTTCAAAAGAAAAATCCAAAGACCCAAAATGAGAAAGGCCATAGAAAGAAAGTTCGCAAACCAACAGAGATTGGCAAACCAGAGGACCTAAAGACAGCTCCAAATCCTAACAAAAAGGGACCCATTTGGATATGGGTACCAAAAGTTCTTTGATCTGTCTTGCAGGTACACGGACTTCTGATCATTACAGATCAGGACTCGCTCTTCAAAGGAGAAAAGGACTTCTAAACACATCAGTTTAGGACTCGCATTTTAGTGAAATAGACTCTTAAACAAATCAGTTTAAGACTCGAGCTTCATCAGAAAATGACTTCTGACCATTACAGATCAGGACTCACTCTTCAGCAAACAATGGACTCCTTAATACTTCTATTAAGGACTCAGGCTTCAAAGTTCACTATGACTCTTAAACACTTTGTTTAAGACTCATCCTTCAAAGGTTCTATACTTCACAGAGCCTCTGTGGAATTGCTCAGAACCTATGACAATATCCACAGAACCTCTGATGAGGTTGACCTATGTTCTGTGCATTACTTATCTCTATTTAATTCAAGCATAGGTCAAGGGGGAGCAGAAGGAGACCTCAAATTAATCTACAGAGGTTGATCATTCAAGGGGGAGCCAAAGGAGGATTATGATCGACAAAGAGTCTCTGTCGTCCAAACTAGACACTCTAAAAGGTATGTGTCGCACAAAATCTTTTTCCAAAAACAATTTTCCAGGACAAAAATTTCTAAATATGTCCTAAAAACAATGTTTAAAACCATAAAAACTTTGGATGATCAAAAATTTTATAAATTATTAGTTATTAGAAATTTCCTATCACAGAGCCTCTGCTGGCTCTGGCAGAGGTCCAAAAAAAAACCTCTGTAGGATAATTTCTCTCTACTAAAGATTTATCGATCCTCTCCAATGTTTTTCAAACGTTTTTGGTAAAAGTACAAGCTTCAAGAGATAAAAAGGCAGGTTTCAAACCACATAGATCAATCCTAAAAGAGGTTGTTAGATCAAGGAGGAGCGGAAAAGGAGACCTTGCTGAATCTACAGAGATTCATAAGTCAAGGGGGAGCAAAGAATGCGACAGAAGAGATCACATTCGCCGATCAAAAGGAAATGGGTTGGTATCTTGCCACAGAAGTCATAAGCCACAGAGTTCTTTCAACCAAAGAACCTCTGTAGATCACTCAAATCAATCAAATGACTTCTGCTGCACAAAATCTTTGAGATTTACAATTTTCTAGGACACCAACTTTCAAATAAGTCCTAAATACATTGTTAAAACTGATCAAAAACTTTGATGATTAAAAATGTTTATAAATTATTAGTTATTAGAAATTTCCTGTCACAGAGCCTCTGCTGGCTCTGGCAGAGGTCCAAAAACCTCTGTAGGATAATTTCTCTCTACTAAAAATTTATTGATCCTCTCCGTGTTTTTCAAACGATTTTCATTAAAGATACAATCTACAGAGATAAACGTTTTTCAAAATCACAGAGCTTCTATACCCACAGAGCTTCTGTAAAGATTTCCACTTGGGAATTTCTGTACCTGTAACGGTAACTTTTCTGTGGTGAAAATTTAAAACCCACGCGTTTTTCATTTAATGTGGCCGCCCACGACGTCTCGTCGTCACTGACATTGATGACGTGTCAAGTTTTCATTGACGTACATATCACGTCGTCCTAGAAACTTGCACCACGCCGAATGAACTCGAGTGTGGACCTCAAATTTTATTAACTTTCTCACATTTTCACCGTTCCGAATTCTATCCGTTACCACAGTATAAAACCCAAGTTAAAATCACTTTCAAAACTTTACTATTCTCTCATCTTCTCCGGCGAACTTGCTTATTTCTTTCTGAAAACCTAGAACTTTCAAACCTACAAATGGCTTCCAGTTCCAAAGCTGCTCACGTTTCACCAACGAACTCTCCGACATCCTCTCCAGTGCATTCTGAGCACTCCCACAACCCACACATCACCGCCGATGCCGACAGACATGACTCCGGCGACGAGGCATCCTTCATACCCACTACCCACCTGCAACAATTTTTCTCAAATGACCATTTCGAGCAAACCCTTCCCATTAAATTGAACAACTGTTATCTTGTTCCTTCTCCTACGGCATTTGGCAAAGAACATGCCATCCTGCTAAACATCCTAGAGAACCACTTTCTTTACCCTCTTCTGAGCAAAACCGTTGAACAAATACCAGTACGTTACCTACATCAGTTTTGGCAATCTTGCCGTTATGACGCTGACACCGATTTGATCAGAGGCTACATTTCTAAACCTGACCAAAGTAAGAGCCTTGAACTGATGTTCAATCGCACCATGTTCTCATTAGAATTTGGCCTTCCAACAAGAGGACTCATGGGAATCATAAAGTATGCACCCCAACCAACAAATGAAGAACTTGTTGACTTTCTGCACATGTTAGGGTACAACCAACAGTTGAAAAAGAGGAACGATTTCCGCAGAGCAAGACTACCTCCTCTGTGGAATACCTTATTCTCCATCCTAAATCGTTGCCTCACGGGCAAAATCGGAAGCATCGATCAAAGCTCACCTCAAATTCTCTCAATCATGTATGGTGTGTACTATGATCTACCCCTAGATTATGCCACCATAATGATGCAAGAGATCATCAACACCATCGATCGCAAAATCGCCTCCCAGAAAGCCAAAATGTCTGATCACAACTGGTTACCCCCTCTGCAGTTCCAGCGAATCCTCAGTGTACTTTTCGAACCCCTACTCCTTATCCAAAAATGGCAAATGGACGGTCCCAAACCTAAGCAATTTCCTATGTCAAAGAACACCCCTATAGAACATGAGGATGGATACCCACACATCAGGCCACTATCAAAGGTAATGTTAGGTTATGCTAGTGATGAAGAACTAGTTAGTGAGTACACACGCGTTTACAGAACTCCTGAACCCAGTTCTGTAACACCCCCGCGTATAGGAATGCCCATAGGAGGAAATGTAGTAGAGAGACTTACAGAAGAAGAATGGAAGATAAAGTTGGCTAAACACAAGGCCAACCAGAAGAACTTCAGAGATATAAGAAAAGACCTCTATTCTTCAAAGAGGAAGTCTTCTGAGGGATCTAAAGAGAAGAAGAAGAAAAAGGGAAAGAAAACCAAGACCCCTACAGAGGAACAACTTGCCTCTGTTTCTGCTATCCAACAAAATCCTGCAGAACCATCTTCTCCACCCACTGAACATCCCACAGAACCCTCATCTCCACCACAAATCCAAGGTCCCTCTGCCCCTCCCTCTTCCAAAAGAAAAAGAAAGTCAAAATCTACAGAGGAAGGAGCACCAAAACCAAAGAAGAGGAAATCAAAGAAGAAGAAACCATCTTCTCCTCTGCAAACAATAACAGAAGGAATCGAACCACCTCTGCAAACTCAAATATTCACAGAGGTTCTTGATTCACTTCTGCCAAGACAAGAGACTGCAGAAGAAGAGGTGCAAATAGGTTTAGAGGATAGGGTAGAAAGGTCTGGAGGAAAACAAAATGAAAAAGGAAAAGATGCCGAAGTTGCAGAAGGCACACATCCCTCAACCCCTCCCAGTGCAACCCACACATCTGACACCGCAGGTCTAGCTGCAGAAGGTGTCATTGAAAGAGAGCAGCACAGCTCGAACCTCACCCAACCCATCCAGCCAGAGGTTACTTTTTCAACCTCTGTACCCACAGAAGCCGGGGAATCCATTCCTAGGGAGTCTCCTCAGAAGGACTCACCTATAGTTCGTGATCCATTGCCCCAGATCACACTAGAACACCCTACAGAGGAATTCGTTTCCTCTGACACGCACAATATAGGACCAAAACTTCTTTCAGAGAGAAGTAGAGAGCACCATGACGAAGAGACTCTAGACAAGTCTCCAAGTCAACAGAAGAATATTCCGATACCCACCTCTGGAGTGGATTTGGACAATGTTCTTCACAGAACTTCTGTAGAGACTGAAACTCAGGTTTCTTCTCGAGGATCAGATGGAAATCCTTCCACCCCCAACGTACAAACAAGGGTGAACGAAGGTGTCCCAGGAACAGGGACTCACTCTGGAGAAGGAGTTGTTCCTCCAGAGGTTACCCAAGAGGAACATGTTACGAAGGATGAGTTCCAAGCTTTTGTAACCTCTGTAACTCAAACATTGAATGAGTTGCAAAGCTCATTCACGAAGAAGTTCGACGACTTCCCAAATGCAAAAATCTAAGTCTCTTCAAAGAATCTCTGTCAACGTTTATTTCTGTGTACTCAAATGTAAATGCCTCTGGCATAAATTTCAAATGAAAGAAATAATCTTCTGAGGTATTGTTTAACCTCTTTTTTACTTAGGTTAAAAATGCATAAATTCAACCTTTTATTTTTCAATACTTAGGGGGAGATTGTTAGCTCCAATATTCTGAAATATTAGAAGTATTGAAAAATGGCCATGTACAGAAGAACTTCCACAGAAGCTCTGTTGAGTGCAACAGAAGCTCTGCCGGGCATCTCAGAAGAATCAAAGGAAGTTTGATCAAGAGTGATCAAAGACCGAGGAAACTACAGAAGGACGCTTTCAGAAGACCAAGACCGCAGAACCTCTGTTACCAATAACAGAGCCTCTGCGGACAACATCAGAAGACAAGGAACCAAGAAGACTTCTCACAGAGGACCGAGCCACAGAACCTCTGCCACCCTTGACAGAAGCTCTGTAGAAGTAAACAACCAAAGACTCGGAATCCGGTGAAGACTACTTTACAGAGGAACCAGACCGCAGAACCTCTGTAACACATTACAGAGCCTTTATGGTCCTCAAAAGACTAGGAAGATATTTATAATATCTTGCTACTGTTCCAAGACCTGTTCATCAACTTGCATGGAAAAGTACTGTCAAAACACGTGTCAAGCTCTGAGTGGACTCAATAGGGCATGGTACAAAATAGACGTCTGCGCCATTTAATGCATTTACCAAAAGTACATCTGCTCCATTAAATGCGCATGGCTCAAACAACTGCTCACACCATCCAGTTCACTATTCATGCCGTAAAAGGAACAGTGACCTACTTCATAGTCTTCTAAGAGTAGTATAAAAGGAAGACTCATGTTGAGTTCTTCCTAACACAATATAAGACAACAACACACAAAAAGAAACAGAAAAACAAGAACATCAAGAACACATAGCTTATCCACATTTAGAGTCATATCTGTTTAAAGCTTTGCATACTCACTGTTCTTAAATATGTTCTTGATATATATATTCAGTAAACTTTGAGATATTATTTCCTGTTCACTGTTTATTTATATTGTGTTCTAAATCTATCAAACATATCTGTTAGTTCTTCAAATACGCTTCCGCATCAAACATAAACTCGAACTAATAGATCTGATAATCTTGTTTAAAGCAAAACGGGAACCAACAAAGGTTTTAAGAATTTACATACAGAAGTAGAATCAATCAAAGCAATAAATTAAGCAATGTATTTACTTATTATTTACAGAAGATAAAGCTATACTTACATAGGATTTTCACACCATGTTAATCATTCCTAACATACCCACCAAGAAGTTGAATCTTTTCTCGTCTAATGCTTTGGTGAATAAGTCAACGAGTTGATATTCTGTGGTCACGAAATGCATTTCGATTGTACCGTATTCAACATGATGTTTCAAGAAATGATACCTTATATCGATATGCTTGGTTTTTGAGTGTTGCACAGGGTTGGCAGAGATAGCAATAGCACTTTTGGAATCACAGAAGATGGGTATTTTGAACAGAATGTGGCCAAAGTCTTTTAGCTGAGTCTTCATCCATAGAACCTGAGAACAACAGCTAGCGGCAGCAACGTATTCAGCTTCTGCAGTGGATGTGGAGACACAATTCGGCTTCTTGGAGGTCCAACTGACTAGTTTACCACCTAGGAATTGACAACTCCCAGAGGTACTCTTTCTGTCGAGCATGCATCCTCCATAGTCTGAATCTGTATAAGCTTTAAGACTAAAACCAGAGTTCTGTGGATACCAGAGACCAAGATTGTTGGTCCCCTTCAGGTATCTCAAGATTCTTTTTACAGCATCATAATGTGATTTCTTTGGATTAGCTTGATAACGTGCACAAAGACATGTGGCATGCATAATGTCAGGTCTGCTTGCTGTTAAGTATAACAGAGATCCAATCATGCCTCTGTAGAGAGTACATTCTACAGAAATACCATTTGGATCTAAGAACAACTTATTTCCAGTGGCCATTGGAGTCTTCATTACAGAGGTATCAGAGAGATTATGTTTTAAAAGTATGTCAGAGACATATTTGGCTTGATTTATAAAAATTCCCTCTGAAGATTGTTTGACTTGAAGTCCGAGGAAGAATGTTAATTCTCCCATCATACTCATTTCAAACTCACTCTGCATGAGTTTTTCAAAAAATTTGCACTCTTCTGAATTTGTAGACCCAAAAATTATGTCATCTGCGTATATTTGTAAAAGCATTATCTCACTATTTTTGCGTTTATAGAATAAGGTAGTATCTGTTGTACCTCTGTTGTAGCCATTGACTAGAAGGAAGGTAGAAAGTCGTTCGTACCATGCTCTTGGAGCCTGTTTCAGTCCGTATAGAGCCTTTTCAAGGTAGTATACATGCCTTGGAAACTTTGAGCTTTCAAAACCTGGTGGCTGATTTATGTAAACCTCTTCTTGGATTTCTCCGTTTAGAAAAGCTGATTTTACGTCCATCTGATAGACTTTAAAACCTCTGTGGGCTGCGAAGGCTAAGAATATTCTTATTGCTTCGAGACGTGCGACAGGGGCAAAAGTCTCATCGTAGTCTATGCCTTCTTCTTGTCTATATCTTTTTGCTACTAATCTTGCTTTGTTTCTGACGACCACTCCATCTTCATCCTTCTTGTTTATGTAGACCCATTTAGTCCCAATGGCCTGTTTCCCTCTTGGCAGAGGTACTAAAGTCCATACTCTGTTACGCTCAAATTGCAGAAGTTCTTCTTGCATGGCGTCTACCCAGTTTGGGTCATCTAGGGCTTCAGAAATCTTCTTTGGTTCTATAACACTAATAAAACTTGTAAAGAAACAAAAATTTGCAGTGGCAGACCTTGTTTTTACTGAGTCAGAAGGTTCTCCAATTATTTGGTTTGGAGGATGGCTTTTTGTCCACTGAGTTGTGCGTGGAAGATGATCATCAATGTCATCAAAACTTTCTTCAGAGGCTTCTTGTGTTTCTTCTTGTGCAGCCTCTGATGTTCTTCGTGCCTTGGTAGTTGATTCTACCGTTTGTGGAATGATTGGTACGAGTGGTGGTGGAGTTTGTTCCTCTGAGGATGTATAGTCTTGGTCCTCGATCTCTTCTGTAATTGGTTCTTCTGTGGTTTGTGCAGCTTCTGTGGTCGTTTTTCTTGATGTTTCATCTTCTGCACTTTCTTCTTCTTCGGCAATTGCATCTGTAGTATTTATAGAAGAAGATGAAGCATTATTTGGACCAGTTAGAGTCATACCTGTAGGATTTTGTCCGACAGAGGATGGTTCTTCAGAAACTCTGATGGTTCCGACAGAAGGATCAATGTCATTGTGGAACATCTCCAAAAATAGAAGATTCAAATCTTCTTTTGTTCTTGAGATGTCAGAGAATTTCCCTTTAATTCCGAGTTCTGAACTTATTTGTTCAGAAGTCATTTGGAATGAATCATCAAAAGAAACATTAATGGTTTCTACAATCTTGTGAGACTTTGTAAGGAATGTTCTGTAGGCTTTGGAAGTGGCAGAGTATCCAATGAATTTTCCTTCATCTGCTTTTACATCAAACTTTCCTCTTGAATCTCTGTCGTTTAAGACGAAGCATTTGCATCCGAATACATGGAAAAATTTGATGTTTGGCCGCCGTTTGTTAAGCAATTCGTAAGGCGTCTTGAGGTGTCTTTTCACAATGGTTGATCGATTTTGAGTATAACACGCAGTAGAAATTTCTTCTGCCCAAAAGTTCATTGATAATCCGCATGCTGACATCATAGTTCTTGCGGCTTCCACAAGTGTTCGATTCTTTCTTTCGACAACACCGTTCTGTTGTGGAGTGCGAGCTGCAGAGAAGTTCTGTGATATTCCTTCTGTTGAAAGATAGGCTTCAATGACAGAGTTTTTAAATTCTGTGCCATTGTCACTTCTTAACTTATGTATTCTGCAATTATACAGAACTTGGATTCTTTTCATTAGATTTATCAATATATTTGGAACATCTGATTTCTTTCTAACGAATTCAACCCATGTGAAACGCGAATACTCATCAATTAGGACAAGTATGTATTTCTTGCCACCTAAGATCTGTATGGCAATGGGACCGCAGAGGTCGACATGAAGCATGTACAGAGGTCTAGTGCAAGATACATCTGTTTTGCCTTTGTGGGAAGGTCTTTTGAGTTTTCCCATCTCACAGGCAGAACATAAATGATCCTTATTGAATTTAACATTTGGCAAACCTTTAACTAGATCAAGTTTGACCAGTTTTTCCAATGTGTGAAAATTCAAGTGACAGAACCTGTTGTGCCATAACCAGGCTTCTTCACTTTTGCAGGCAACAAGGCAAACTTTGTCCTTGTTCTTTGAGTTGAAGTTCATTAGATATAGATCACCTATTCTTTCAGCTCGCAGAAGTTCCATACTTGTTTCTTCACTTTGTAGAGAGCAGAAAGTTCTTTTGAATAACACATTGAATCCTGTATCACAAAGTTGACTTACACTGAGTAGGTTGTGCTTAAGGCCATCCACATATGCAACTTTGTATACAGAAACGTCTTCTTTCCTTATGACTCCATAGCCTTTTATGTGTCCTTTCTTGTTGTCTCCAAAAGTCACAGATCCACCATCTTGTGTTTCTTTGTACGTGGATAGTGCACTTCTGTCACCAGTCATGTGCCTTGAGCATCCGGAGTCTAGATACCAGATTGGCACATACTTCTTCTGCAGGACAATCACAGAGATTTAGGTACCCATATCCATATGGGTCCAATATTTTTAGAGTTTTTCAAGTTTGCCTTGGCATTCTTGAAATACATTTTGTACTCTGCAGAAGAGTCAGATTGTTTCTTTGTGGGTTTTGACTTTTGAATTGTCGTAGAGAGTAAACAGACTTGACTTGAAAAATGATTATTAAGTTTAGACATAAGATCAAAGCAATGACAGTATTGAATATGAGATGTAATTTGCTTGAACTTTTCATTGAACTCAGCCACAGAGGCATTACATTCTTTCTTTACATTAGATTTCCTATTACTAGAAGATCTATGAATACTCGAATGTTGTTTGCAAAAGCTCTGTTTAGGACCTGCCTTCTGTGGGTTGCTTCTGTGGTGAACTTCTTTCATCACTGTCACAGAAGAAAAAGATTTATCAACCTTGGGTTTTGAAAATCTAGAACTTATAGGATCAATAGAGGTCTTCTGTAACATTTTAAGCTCAGCAGAGGTTTTGACATGTAGATTCAAATTTAGAAAATCTTGGTAGATTGGAATCTCTGTGAGTTTCTCTTTTGGAGAAATAGTTCTGTGAGGAACTTCAGAGGAGTATTTAACATCCTCTGTGTCATAGAGAGTTATCCCAGATGTAACATCTGTCTCTGAATCGTCAGAAGATGAGTCGTCCTCGTATTCAGAGGTTGAGTCAATTCTTTCAATAGAGGTTGAATTTTCCGAACATGCATCATACAAGCTTTCTTCCTCTGTAGAATAGTTTTCATAGATTGCAGAGGTTTCTAATAAGATTTCTTCAGTGAGAGATTTATCTATAGAAGATGTACAGAATTTTTCTAAAACGCTTGATTTCCATATTTCCAAAATTTCTTTTTCAATTAAGTTTTTAAAGTTTTCTTCTGAAAAAATGGGTTTAAACTCAGGAGCTTATGCTGATAACTTCTTTTGAACGTTTATCAAACAGACAAAAGCAACCTGTGTTTGGGTCTCTGGTTTACCAAACTTGAAGATACCAATCTGATCTTGTGTTTTCAGATATTTCTTTGGTTTGATACCTCTATTGACAGAGGTTGAGGATGATGAGTCTGTGTTTTCAAACCACACGTTAATCATCTTCTTATGTTTCTTCAAGTAAGGATCCACAGAGATTTTCACCCTTTTGCTTACAGAGATTAGATTTGGAAAATCTGGTTTGTTCGTTTTTCCAATCACAAATAAAGAGGACAGAGGTTTGTTTCTTTTGCCTTCAACACCTAGGGTGATATCATCATACCCTATACCTCGTCTCCCTATTTGTGAGTTTACTTTTTCATAAACTTTCTGTGCATCTTTATAGTTTTTAAGTAAAACTTCTCTTCTGAGTAAATCTTGCCATAATACCTCTCTTTCTCTTTGAAAGTATTCTTTAAGAGCTCTTATGTCAGTAGTTTCGCTCCTTGAAACTGAAAGTTCTTTTGTTTTATCTTTTAAAGTATTGGTTAATTCAGAAATTTGTTTTTTTAAAGGATCTAGAGTTTTGTTCCAATTCTTTTCTATTCTCTCTTTTTCCTCAAAAATCTTTGCTTTTTCTTGAGTGAGAAGCCGTACTTCTCTCTCATTGAAAGTGAGTCTTTTCTGAATACTTTGATTTATCTCTTTCAGTTCAATTAATTCAATGTTAATTCTAAGTGTATTATCATCTACAGAAGTAATACAAGAGTTGGAATTTGAAGTAGATACCTCAGAGTCAGTGCAGGAGTCGACTTCTGCCATGCCACAGAAGAGGGCATTGGCGGTATGGTCATCGTCAGAAGTAGAGTCTGACTGGAAGTCTTCTGTGTTCTCCTCAGAATGTCCTTTTGCCATTAAGGATTTTTGAGCATAATATTCGGCTTTCTTTTTGTAGAAAACAGAGTCCCTCTGTGGGCGATTTGATCTGCTTCTGCATTCATTCGCAAAATGGCCTGGTTTTCCGCAGTTAAAACACCCTTGAGGAGTGTTTCCTGTTCGATCATTGGACTTCTGTAGGTCTCCGCCTTTCTCTGATCTACATTCATTTGCATAGTGACCAGGTTTGCCGCACTTGTAGCATTCTTGCTGTGTGTGGCTTACCGAGTCATCTGACCTCTGTCGGTCATTCCCTCTGTAATTTCTATCGCTTGACCTCTGTCGGCCACTTGATTCTTCTCCTCTTCTGTCATCTCTTCTGTTGTCTCTTCTGAACTCTTTTGTCAATAGAGCTAAAGATTTAGCTAGTGACGCAAGAGTTATTTCCTTTTCTGCTTGCTCTTCTTCTTCACTGTCAATTATCACCATCTTCTTCTTCTCCTTCTTCTTCTCCTCTGTGGCTTTATCATTTCTTGGTCTCTGTGCATCCTCTTTAGTTTTACTAACCAATGCATATGGTGCAATGGTTAGTGTTTTAGCCTGTGCTATCTGAGGTTCTTGTGCGGCTAATGTTCCGTAAAGATCAGAGAGAGTCCAGGTGTCTAGATCCTGATTTGTCTGTAGGGACATAGACAGCTGCAGCCATTCTTCATTTAGACTTTTTAAAAACATGACATTGTTTTCTTCAGAAGTTCTGTCAATGCCTGATTTTCTGCACTTGTTGATTAGAGAGTTGAATCTGTCGTATGTTGTTTGCAGAGATTCTGTTGCAGAGGCTCTGAATGCATGATATTCATTGATGTACTGTGCTCTTCGGTTTTTTTGTGTTTTAGCACCTCCTTCCAACTGTCTTTCCAGTTCTTTCCACAGATCATGCGCTGTTTCACATGAATCCAAGGATTGAAAGAGTTCGTTGGGTATTGCCATAATTAATGTCCTCTTGGTTTTCTGACCAACTTCATCTTCTGCTTTATCTTCGGTTGACCACTCCCCTTTTGGCTTTGGTTTTTGATGTTCGGGGATTTCGGCAGATTCAGCAGTAGCAGGTATACGAGGTACTACTGTCATGGGAATAGGAGGAGGATTGTACAGATATTGTACTTGATTTTTTTCAGTACCCTCGAAAAAATGGACCATTCTTATTTTCCACTGAGGATACTCATCTCGAAGGAGAGTAGGAGGTTTAGTGAGAGAACCAGTAGTAAAGAAATTATTTGTATTTGTCATTTGAAGTTTTTAGAAAGAAAGTATGACTAAAGAGTTACTTCGATGAGCTTGAAGATTTTCTGGGTTTAAGCAGTTTCCAGACACAATTTTAAATCTCAATAATATCTATCACGAATCTTGATAAGTGGATCACTTGATATTGAAAATCAAGGAAGGCTCTGATACCAATTGTTGGATCCCAGATACACTTAATCAAGATTAACAATCTATTAGTGGAGTTTAGAGTTTGATGCGGAAGCGTATTAAACTAACAGATATGTTTGATAGATATTAGAACGCACATATATAAAGAAAACAGTAAAGAATGAAAAGGATTTCTTGAACAGTTACTGTCATTCAATATATAATAACAACACGAAGAACATATTAATAACTGTTGGTGTGTGTGAGAATATAACACTCATATATTTGACAATAAAGCTTGAGAGTATTAGTGATTCCTTTTTTTTTCGTCCTTGGGAAGATCTCAACATGAGACTTCCTTTTATACTACTATTAGAAGACTATGAAGTAGGTCACTGTTCCTTTTACGGCATGAATAGTAAACTGGATGGTGTGAATAGTGGACTGGATGGTGTGAGCAGTTGTTTGAGTCATGCGCATTTAATGGAGCAGATGTACTTTTGGTAAATGCATTAAATGGCGCATACGTCTGTTTTGTACCTTACCCTATTGAGTCCACTCAGAGCTTGACACGTGTTTTGATAGTACTTTTCCATGCAAGTTGATGAACGTATCCAGTAATATCTTCCAAGTCTTCATTGAGGACCACAGAGGCTCTGTAATGAATTACAGAGGTTCTGCGGTCTGGTCCTCTGTGGAGCAGTCTTCGCCGGATTCCGAGTCTTTGGTCTTCTTTGTGCGTATGACAGAGCTTCTATAGGAAGCCTCTGCTGCTTCTGTAGCTTCTTGATCTTGATTTCTCGGTAATGTCGGCAGAGCCTCTGCAAGAGGCTTTCTTCACTTACCCTATTTTTCACTACTTCTAAATACTTCTATGATTAGGAAGATTGAAGCTAACAGTATACATAAACGTTTTCCTTCTTTATGACTCCATAGCCTTTGATGTGTCCCTTTTTGTCGTCTCCAAAAGTTACAGATCCACCATCGAGTGTTTCTTTGTACGTGGATAGTAAACTTCTGTCACCAGTCATGTGCCTTGAGCATCCGGAGTCTAGATACCAGATTGGCACATACCGCTTCTGCAAGACAATCACAGAGACTTAGGAACCCATATCCACATGGGTCCAATATTGTTAGAATTTTTCAAGTTTGCCTTAGCATTCTTGAAATACATTTTATCTTTTGTAGACGAATCAGATTGTTTCTTTGTAGGTTTTGACTTTTGAATTTGACTAGAGAGTAAACAATCTTGACTGGTGAAGTGATTATTTAGTTTGAACATAAGATCAAAGCAATGACAATATTGAATATGAGACGTGATTTGCTTGAACTTTTCATTGAATTTATTGAACTGAGCCACAGAGGCATTACATTCTTTCTTAACACTAGATTTCCTATTACAAGAAGATCTATGAATACTAGAATGTTGTTTGCAAAAGCTTTGTTTAATTCCTGCCTTCTGTGAGTCTCTTCTGTGAGTCTCTTCTGTGGTGAACATCTTTCTTTACTGTCACAGAGGAAAAAGATTTGTTAACTTTAGGCCATTTTCCCTTTTGTTGCCAAGTGGGATTTTCGTTAATTTGCCTTAAAGGTTTTAAAAATTTTGAACTTTTAGGATCTACAGAGGTCTTCTTTTTAAGATTTAACATATCAAGCTCAGCAGAGGTTTTGACTTGTAAATACAAGTTTAGAAAATCTGGGCAGATAGGTATCTCTGTGATTTTCTCTTTTGGAGAAATAGTTCTGTTAAGAACTTCAGAGGAGAATTTAACATCCTCTGTGTCATAGTGAACTATCCCTGATGTAACATCTGTCTCTGAGTCGTCAGAAGATGAATCGTCCTCATATACAGAGGTTGAGTCATCTCTTTCGACAGAGGCTGGATTTTCCGAGCATGTATCGTACGAGCTTTCTTCCTCTGTAGAATAACTTTCATAGACGGCAGAGGTTTCTGATAAGATATCTTCAGCGAGAATTTTATCTACAGAAGATGTACAGAAGTTTTCTAAAACGTTTGTTTTCCATACATCCAAAATTTCCTTTTCAATTGATTCTTTAAGTTTTTCTTCTGAAAAGGTAGGTTTAAACTCAGGAGCTTCTGCCGATAATTTATTTTCGACATTTATCATACAGACAAAAGCAACCTGCGTTTGAGTCTCTGGTTTACCAAACTTAAAGATACCAATCTGATCTTGTGTTTTCAGATATTTCTTTGGTTTGATTCCTCTATTGATAGAGGTTGAAGATGATGAATCTGTGTTCTCAAACCACACATTGATCATCTTCGTATGTTTCCTCAAGTGAGGTTCCACAGAGATTTTAGCCCTTTTACTTACAGAGAGTAAGTTTGGAAAATCTGGTTTGTTCGTTTTTCCTAACACAAACAGAGAAGACAGAGGTTTAATTCTTTTGCCTTCAACACCTAGGGTAATATCATCGTACCCTATACACCGTCTTCCTATTTGTGAGTTTACTTTCTCATACACCTTATGTGCATCTTTATAGTTTTTAAGTAAAACTTCTCTTCTGAGTAGATCTTGCCAAAGTATCTCTCTCTCTCTCTTTGAAAGTATTCTTTGAGAGCTCTTATGTCTGTTGTTTCACTTTTAGAAACTGAAAGTTCTTTTGTTTTGACTTTTAGAGCAGAGGTTAATTCAGAAATTTTCCTTTTTAAAGGATCTAGATTTTTGTTCCAATTATTTTCTACTCTTTCCTTTTCTTCAAAAATTTTGGCTTTTTCTTGAGTGAGAAGCCTTACTTCTCTCTCATTAAAGGTGAGTCTTTTCTGAATGCTTTCATTTATCTCTTTTAGTTCAATCAGTTCAATGTTAAATTTAAGTAAATTATCATCTACAGAATTAGTACAAGAGGTAGAGTTTGAAGTGGATACCTCAGTGTCAGTGCCGGAGTCGACTTCTGCCATGCCACAGAATAGGGCATTGGTGGTGTATTCATCGTCAGAGGTAGAGTCTGACTCGAAGTCCTCCTTGTTCGCCTAAGAATGCCCTTTGTTCGCCATTAGGGATTTTTGCGCATAATACTCAGCCTTCTTTTTGTAAAAAGCTGAGTCCTTCTGTGGGCGATTTGGTCTACTTCTACATTCATTTGCGAAATGGCCTGGCTTCCCGCAGTTGAAACAACCTTGGGAAGTGTTTCCAGCACGATCGTCAGACTTCTATCGGTCTCCACCTTTCTCCGTTCGGCATTCGTTTGCGTAATGACCAGGCTTGCCACACTTGTAGCATTCTTGTTGTGTGTGGCTCACCTTGTCACCTGACCTCTGTCGGTCATTACCTCTATAGTTTCTGTCGCTTGACCTCTGTCGGTCATTTCTATCATCTGACCTCTGTCGGTCACTCGATTCTTCTCTTCTTCCATCATCTCTTCTATCTCCTCGGTTGTCTCTGCCATATCGATCAATTCCTGAACCCCTCTGGGTTCCTCTGAACTCTCTTGTCAACAGAGCTAAGGATTTAGCTAATGACGCAAGAGTTATCTCTTCTTCTACCAGCTCGTCTTCTTCGCTATCAACCATCACTATCTTCTTCTTCTCCTTCTTCTTCTCCTCTGTTGCTCTCTCATTTCTCGGTCTCTCTGCAGCCTCTGTAGATTTACTAACCAATGTGCATGGTGCAATGGTTAGTGTTTTAGCCTGTGCTATTTGAGGCTCCTGTGCGGCTAGTGTTCCATAGAGATCAGAGAGTGTCCAGGAGTCTAGATCTTGGTTTGTTTGTAAAGACATAGACAACTGGAGCCACTCATCATTCAGGCTTTTTAGAAACATGACGTTATTTTCTTCCGAGGTTCTGTGAATGCCAGACTTTCTACATTTGTTTATGAGAGAGTTGAACCTGTCGTACGTCGTTTGCAGAGATTCTGTTGCAGAGGCTCTGAAGGCATGATATTCATTTATGTAGTGTGCCCTTCGGTTCTTCTGCGTTTTAGCACCCCCTTCCAACTGTCTTTCTAATTCTTTCCAAAGATCGTGCGCTGTTTCGCATGCATCTAAGGATTGAAAAAGTTCATTGAGGATAGCCATGATCAATATTATTTTTGTTTTCTGTGCAACTTCATCTTCTGTCCTATCTTCATCTGACCATTCTCCTTTTGGATTAGGTCTTTGATGTTTAGGGATTTCAAGAGATTCAGCAGTAGCTGGTACTCGTGGTACTATTATCATGGGAACTTGAGGAGGTTTGTAAAGATATTGTACGAGAGTTCTTTCAGTACCCTCAAAGAAATGGATCATTCTTATCTTCCATTGTGGATACTCATCTCGAAGGAGAGTAGGAGGCTTGGTTAATGAACCAGCAGTGAAAAAGTTATTTTTATTTGTCATTTTAAGAGTTTCGAAGGTTCTGAAAAGATAATATGACGAAGGAGTATGAGTCTGATGATCTGGAAGGTTTTCTGGGTTTTAATAGTTCCCATAGTGCACTTTAATGGAGTTTT
The DNA here is from genome assembly GCA_033807775.1 of Saussurea involucrata. Lineage (NCBI taxonomy): Eukaryota > Viridiplantae > Streptophyta > Magnoliopsida > Asterales > Asteraceae > Saussurea > Saussurea involucrata. Next base: position 67,584,120 of record CM066325.1, read on the forward strand.
AACCTGAAAAAATAGTTTCTTTTAAGAATACCACTTTCGAATAAATCGAAAAATGATAGGAAAACAGAAACTTTTCAACGAAATGAAGAACAGGTTAAAACAGAATGATGTCTATCACAAATCTTGTAACAAAGAGGATCACTTGATATTAAAAATCAAGGACAGCTCTGATACCAATTGTTGGTTCCCGTTTTGCTTAGACAAGATTTAACAGATCTATTAGTTCGAGTTTATGTTTGATGCGGAAGCGTATTTAAAGAACTAACAGATATGTTTGATAGATTTAGAACACACAATATAAAGAAACAGTATTTTAAGAACAAAATGATATCTTGAAGATTACTGTCGTTCGATATATAATAAGAACACCAAGAACATATTAAGAACTGTTTGGTGTGTGTGAGAGAGTGTAATGCTTAACAGGTTTGACGATATAAAGCATAAGCATGAAACTCAAATTCTTCGTTAAGTCCTTAAGATTGTTAAGGAAGATCTCAACAAGAGACTTCCTTTTATACTACTCTAGGGGACCATAAAGCATGAGCTACTGTTGATCGGACGGCATGGATAGTTGTACGTACAGTATTGTATTTAATGCCGCAGACGTCTATATTGTACTAAGCCCTATTAAGTCCATTCAGAGCTTGACGCGTGTTGAGGTTTGACAGGGCACGCTACCATGCAAGTTGATTAAAGGATCCAGTAACAGTAGCAAGATATAAAATATCTTCCAAGTCTTTATCGTAAACCGCAGAGACTCTGTAAAGGGTTACAGAGGTTCTGAGGTCAGGTCTTCTGTAGAGCACTCTTCACCGGGTTCCGAGTCTTTGGTCTTCTTTGTGCGTAAGATAGAGGTTCTGTAGCTTCTGTAGCTTCTTGACCTTGATCTTTCGGAAGTGGCAGAGCCTCTGTAAGAGGCTTTCTTCACTTAGCCTATTTTTCACTACTTCAAAATACTTCTATGATTAGGAAGATTGAAGCTAACAACATGCACGATATCTAGTAATGAAACTATAACTGCAAAACACATCTTAGTCTTCATATCCTAAATCTTCACAAAAGCTATCCACTGATTATCTCTCTTACTTGCTCTTATCCGATCCACGCTCTGGAATATATATTTTAAAACAAAATGAGGGTTAGACCTAGTGGTCCAAGTGAGAAAATCCCTGTTAGTTTGAAACCATTTACACAAACACCATATACATATCACAAGTATAAATACCAATTAGGACTCATGCAATTGTACACTTCCGTGTCTCATTTCCATGGCCATATTAATTGGTTGCAAGCCAATTAATAAATTAACTCCGATGTACGACAATTACAGCCAACACCGCCGTACGAATATTACGGCCAACACCACCGGTCCTAAGCCCGGCCAACTCACTACCATGTAGTGTAATGCTCATGTAAATACAATATCTCAATATATCATATTTCAAACATAAACACATAATCATATCATCTATCACATATCCAATACACACATATATGTATTCCAGTTTTGAAAACATTTTAAAGTAAAACTCACCTGTTTGTTTATCAACACATTTCCAAGCCTTCTTAACAGGTTCAGTCCTTTACCCAGAATTCAAAGGATCTGTAACAATCAGATACAATATCTTTTTACCAAATGGAACACATAAGACTTACTAAAGCTAAGAACTCTAGATAACTCTATCCTCAATATTTCCCCCAAGCCCGGACTTAAGTCGGGTCCACAGTATATCCAGTCCTCATTCCTTCCCTAACCATGAGTCAACAAAATACAGGTTACTGGATACTCAAAAGCATCTAAACTCTCAAAAATGACCAAACAGCTAAAGTTTCCGGAAACCACAAAAGTATCCGGACAACAGGACTTTCCGGACAACACAATCAATCCGGAAAACCCCAACTTTCCGGACAGCATGTCCAATCCGGACGTCATCCGGAAACCACAGTAATCCGGACTCCATCTGGTATCTAAATTCATCTGGAAACTTAATGAAAAGAGGAACTTACCGGATGCAGGTTTCATCCGGACACCTGCATGAAGAAACTACCGGACACTATCAACAAAACTACCCGGACACATTCATCATGTGTCCGGAAACCTCTGTCGGTTTGGTCCTTTTTACCTAGAAACCGACTGAATCAACCCCAGATATGAAATCACTGATTCTACACCGATAAAAACTATCTACTAGCAATTTCAAACATAAATTGTAAAGGAAACATACCTCAAAAATCTTCCAAGTATACCAATTTGAATCCCTAGCCACCAAACCTTTCTTTCTTCTTCTTTTGCTCTCAAAACACACACACACATACTGAATGTTTTATGCTGAGTTATGATAATATCTGACTGTCTAAGGTGATAATATCAACCCATAAATAACAAGTGGACCTTGAACTATTCACTAATGACTTAAACACCCTAAACTTATAATTTCACCTAAACTTACCCAAAATATCAATTATAGAGTTAAATGATTTAACGGAATTAGAATTTCACTAACGAACTTACCCGGGGTATTACATCATCTCCCCCTTAAAAGAATTCCGTCCCGGAATTCGATTAGGCAAAAAGGTATAGGTATTTATTTCTCATCTCTGATTCTGATTCCCAAGTAGCATCCTGCCCTTTATGATGTCGCCACTGTACTTTCACTTGTCTGATCTCCTTCTTCCGCAATACGTTAACTTTTCGGTCAACAATGGCTTCAGGTTCCTCCACATAATTCATCTTTTCATCTACTTGTATATCTGGTAGAGAAATGGCCTGATCTGGCGTAACCAAACACTTTCGGAAATTTGACACATGAAAGGCGTTGTGAATCCTGCTCAACTCTAGAGGAAGATCTAACCTATAGGCTACTTCCCCGATTCTTTCCGTAATTGCAAATGGTCCAATGTACCTCGGACTAAGTTTACCTTGTTTCCCAAATCGAATGACTCCTTTCCAAGGTGAGACTTTATCATAACAAAATCTCCAACTTGAAATTATGTCTGTCTTGAGCCATTTTCAATCGACCCCGAATCTGAGTAATCTTATCCGCGGTTAACTGAACCATATCCGGCCCTGCTAACTGTTTCTCTCTCACTTCATTCCAATACAGAGGAGTTCGACATTTTCTACCATATAGTACTTCAAACGGTGCCGCTTGTATGCTGGAATGGTAACTGTTATTATATGCAAATTCGATCAACGGCAAGTGCTTATCCCACGATCCCCCAAAATCAACAATACATGCCCTTAGCATATCTTCTAATGTCTGAATTGTTCTTTTAGTCTGACCGTCAGTTTGCGGATGATACGCTGTACTTAGCTTTATTTGTGTCCCCATTTCTCTTTGAAAACTCTTCCAGAACCTTGAAGTAAAACGACTATCACGATCAGAAATAATCGAGATTGGAACTCCATGTCGGGTTACTATTTCGTCAATGTACAACTTAGCTAGTCGTTCTAACGAATCAGTTTCCTTTATCGGTAGAAAGTGAGCAGACTTTGTTAACCTGTCAACGATCACCCAAATGGCATCAAATCCTTTCGGAGTCCTTGGTAGCTTCGTAATGAAATCTGTAGTGATCTGATCCCAATTCCACATAGGTATTTCTAATCGTTGTAACTGACCAAACGGTTTTTGATGTTCAATCGTTACCTTCTTACAAGTAGTACAACCTTCCACATGTTGAGCAATGCTCCTTTTTATTCCCGCCCACCAATAAAATTGTTTTAGATCTTTATACATCTTATTCGTACCTGGATGAATAGAGAAACGAGATTGATGAGCTTCTTCTAGTACCCGATCACGTAAACCACTCAAACGAGGCACCCAAATTCTGTTCCCCAGACACAATAACCCACGATCATCTTTTACGAGCGATGCTGATATCCGCACTAACCGTTCTGATTTCAAAAGTTCTTCTTGATATGCTTCTATTTGACACTTCTGTAATTCGTCAAAGATGTTTGGTAGAAGTTCAACTCGTAGTGTAATGGATTTTATTGTTCCACTCCTTTCTTGACGAATCAGTGTATCAGCTACCACGTTCGCTTTTCCCGGATGATAAAGAATTTCACAGTCATAATCATTCACCAGTTCTAGCCATCTTCTTTGCCTCATATTCAATTCTCGTTGATCGAAGAGATGTTGGAGGCTCTTATGATCTGTATAAATTTGACATTTAGAGCCGTATAGATAATGTCTCCAAATCTTTAGCGCGAAAACAACTGATTCAAGTTCCATGTCGTGTGTAGGGTATTGCCGTTCATGATCTTTCAGTTGTCTAGAAGCATAAGTGTTAAACCAAGATCTAATCAAGATAGAGAAGATAGAGAATTTGTCATCCAATTACATCAAGAACATGTTACAAGATATGAGTTCAGCACTGTTCTCTCTAAAGGTTCTCTCTTAACAGTTAGTGTAAGTGTTTTTATAACAAACACTAAACAAGCCTATTTATACCTAGACACACAAGGTATAAACCACACACTAACAACACAATAACATTGACTTTGACATTTGACTTTCTACATTAAACCTTGAAGACATATTAGCACTAACAATAAGCAATAACCTTTCCACGCTGCATTAATACACATCCCAGTCCCAGTTTGGAAGCATCACTGTAAACGACAAAGTCATCGGAACCTTCAGGTAGTGACAGAATCGGTGCGCTGCAAAGTTTCTCTTTCAATATCCGGAATGCTTCATCCTGTTATGCTTTCCATTCAAACTTTAGATTCTTTCGGGCCAGCTTAGTCAAAGGTGTCGCGATACCAGAGAAGTCTTTTATAAACTTTCGATAGTAGCCGGCTAAACCCAGAAAACTACGTACTTCGGTTGGTGTTCTCGGCGGTTCCCACTTTTCAATCGCTTCCACTTTCATCGGATCAACATGAATGCCTTTCTTAGAAACTACATGCCCCAGAAACTGAACTTCTCGTAGCCAGAATTTACATTTAGAAAATTTAGCATACAACTTTTCTTTCTTCAGTAACTCCAGAATCAAACGAAGATGTTGTGCGTGCTCTTCTTTGGATCGGGAATAGATAAGTATATCATCGATAAATACAATAACAAATTTATCGAGATACGGCTTACATACCCGATTCATTAGATCCATAAAAGCAGCTGGAATGTTCGTCAGTCCAAACGGCATCACTAAGAATTCATAATGACCATACCTTGTGCGAAAAGCAGTTTTCAGAACATCTTCTTCTTTAACCTTCAGTTGGTGATATCCGGATCTTAGATCAATCTTGGAGAAACAGCAAGCACCAACCAATTGATCGAAGAGGTCATCAATTCTGGGAAGCGGATACTTGTTCTTGATCGTACGCTTATTCAGTTCTCGGTAGTCAATACACATTCTCATCGAACCATCCTTCTTTTTCACAAAATAAAACTGGTGCACCCCACGGTGAAGAACTGGGTCTGATGAAGCCTTTATCGGATAGGTCTTGCAGTTGTGTCATCATTTCTTTCATTTCTGGAGGTGCTAAACGATACGGTGCACGGGCAACAGGAGCGGCTCCCGGAATCAGATCTATACCAAACTCTACTTGTCTAATGGGCGGAAGACTATTCAAGTCTTCATGGAAAACTTCTGGAAACTCGCTAACAACAGGAATATCTTCCAACTTATTCTTTTCTAACATAGTATTTATCACATAAGCTAAGTAACTCGGGCAACCTTTGCTGACACACTTACGGGCTTTTATCATAGATATAAGACAAGACTGATGATTCCTACGATCACCGTAAATCACTACCGGTCCCCTCTCAGGTAAGACAATATTAATTAACTTCTTATCACAAGCTATGTTAGCCTGATTCTCGGCTAACCAATCCATCCCCACTACCACATCGAACTCGATCAAAGCTATAGGAAATAGTTGAATTGGTACTCCACACCCCTCTATATTTATCACACAACTATCAAAAACTTCTCTAACCGATACTTGATTATCATTTGCAGTATCTACCATTAAAGCATGATATAACACTTTAGGCTTTAAATGCAGATAAGCAGCAAATGCCGGAGATACGAACGATCGATTTGCACCGGAGTCAAATAACACTTTAGCACGTGTAGAGTTTATGAAAAATGTACCTGTAACCACATCCGGAGTTTCCTCTGCTTCTTTTGCTGTCATCTGAAATGCACGACCTCTTGTTCTTGGCGGCTCTAGTCTTGGTACTACCGGTCTAACAACCGCTGGTTTCCCTGACGTACCCCCTTGATGTATTCTTCCCCTCAGACAATCAAACTGTATGTGATCTGGAGAATTACATGAGAAACAAAACCGCGTTACTCGACAGTCTTTAGCAACATGTCCGGTCTTCCCACACCTATAACAAACCCGAGGATCAACTTGACAATTTCCTTGGTGGATACGGTTACATTTCGGACAAGGTCTTTCCGCTGGTCGGAAAGGCGGACGGTTATCAAATTTCTGAAACCTGGACTTCTTCAGATCATATTGTGGTCCTTCCCACTTTCTTTTTCCCGCACCTTTATCACTAGTACTTCTCCCTTTATCCTGCTCCACGGTTTCCGCGGCGTCCACTGCGGCGGAGAAAGTTTCTGGTCCTTTAGTAATCACAAAACTTCTAACTTCTGCATTCAACCCAAAGATAAACCTTTCAATCTTCATGGCCTCCGTAGCAACATAGTATTCCGCGAGACGTGACTTTTCCAGAAAACGAGCGGTATAGTCCTGAACTGATAAATTTCCTTGCTGCAAGTTCATAAACTCCCCTTCCAATTGTTTAACTGCTGCTTGGGGACAAAACTGTTTCCTGAAAGCTATCAAGAATTCTTCCCAAGAGTAAGTAGAATATATACCAGATCCTCCAGAAGAAATATGAGCTTCCCACCAGTAGAGAGCATCGCCTTTCAACATTGCAGTTCCATAGAGTACTCTATCCTCTTCAGCGCATTTACTAGTCTTGAAGATAGCTTCTATCTCCTTCAACCACCTCATAGCTTTCACTGGGTCCCTGTCTCATGCGTAGGTCGGAGGCTTACAACTTAGGAACATTTTATAATCACACTTTTTCGTCACTGGTACAACAGTAGGAGTAATGGGCATCTCTTCTTCCAAACCAGGATCTGGTATTTCGGTTTCAGCATGATGAGTTCGGTTAAACATAGCTTGGATATTTGCTTGAAGTCTCCCCATTTCAGCCGCTAAGTCGTCTCTTGTAACAAATTTTGTACCTCGCGGTTGAGTTCTGCCGCCTGTTCTGCCCCTACCTCTTTCTCCCCCTCTTCCTCTTGTCCCGACTATTGGATTCGTTCTGTTAGGATTTCCTCCTCTCTCTCGATTCGTTTGTCGAGTACCACTTGCCATTCTGTAGATTCAGACAAGATTAATATACACATAAGCACATACCCCATATAACAAGGTATTCCAGTTCAAACATGTACCTGTAAGATCACAATTACACTGGCCAGGTGTAATCTAAAATTACCTTACATGATGTTCCTTCTACCTTTTATACTTAATCATCCCAAGGTTCTACAATAAGAGGGACATCCTACTTCACATGCAGTTTAAATCTAGGTACAGATACGAATACCTAAATCCCTTAAACGAGTGCTCTGATTCCATCTGTAACATCCCAATGTTCCAAACATGCATCAATTAACATATATTGCATAACGTCGTTACATAACAAAGATACATCATATATCAAATAAGGTCCCTTAGTCTTTACAACCAAAATGTGGTATTTCATTACAAACTTTTCGCTAATTACATGCACGATATCTAGTAATGAAACTATAACTGCAAAACACATCTTAGTCTTCATATCCTAAATCTTCACAAAAGCTATCCACTGATTATCTCTCTTACTTGTTCTTATCCGATCCACGCCCTGGAATACATATTTTAAAACAAAATGAGGGTTAGACCTACTGGTCCAAGTGAGAAAATCCCTGTTAGTTTGAAACCATTTACACAAACACCATATACATATCACAAGTATAAATACCAATTAGGACTCATGCAATTGTACACTTCCCTGTCTCATTTCCATGGCCATATTAATTGGTTGCAAGCCAATTAATAAATTAACTCCGATGTACGACAATTACAGCCAACACCGCCGTACGCATATTACGGCCAACACCACCGGTCCTAAGCCCGGCCAGCTCACTACCATGTAGTGTAATGCTCATGTAAATACAATATCTCAATATATCATATTTCAAACATAAACACATAATCATATCATCTATCACCTATCCAATACACACATATAAGTATTCCAGTTTTGAAAACATTTTGAAGTAAAACTCACCTGTTTGTTTATCAACACGTTTCCAAGCCTTCTTAACAGGTCCAGTCCTTTACCCAGAATTCACAGGATCTGTAACAATCAGATACAATATATTTTTACCAAATAGAACACATAAGACTTACTAAAGCTAAGAACTCTAGATAACTATATTCTCAATATTTCCCTCAAGCCTGAACTTAAGTCGGGTCCACAGTATATCCAGTCCTCATTCCTTCCCTAACCATGAGTCAACAAAATACATGTTACTGGATACTCAAAAGCATCTAAACTCTCAAAAATGACCAAACAGCTAAAGTTTCCGGAAACCACAAAAGTATCCGGACAGCAGGATTTCCAAACAACACAATCAATCCGGACAACCCCAACTTTCCGGACAGCATGTCCAATCCGGACGTCATCCGGAAACCACAGTAATCCGGACTCCATCTGGTATCTAAATTCGTCCGGAAACTTAATGAAAAGAGGAACTTACCGGATGCAAGATTCGTCCGGTCACCTGTATGAAGAAACTACCGGACACTATCAACAAAACTACCCGGACACATTCATCATGTGTCCGGAAACCTCTGTCGGTTTGGTCCTTTTTACCCAGAAACCGACTGAATCAACCCCAGATATGAAATCACTGATTCTACACCAATAAAAACTATCTACTAGCAATTTCAAACATAAATTGTAAAGGAAACATACCTCAAAACTCTTCCAAGTATACCAATTTGAATCCCTAGCCACCAAACCTTTCTTTCTTCTTCTTTTGCTCTCAAAACACACACACACACTGAATGTTTTCTACTGAGTTATGATAATATCTGAATGTCTAAGGTGATAATATCAACCCATAAATACCAAGTGGACCTTGAACGATTCACTAATGACTTAAACACCCCTAAACTTATAATTTCACCTAAACTTACCCAAAACATCAATTATAGAGTTAAATAATTTAACGAAATTAGAATTTCACTAACGAACTTACCCGGGGTATTACATTTCTCACTGATTCTTCAAGAGAGCCTAACTCAACCTTTTGAGCTTTAATAGGGTCGGAGGTCTTGTCCTTGGCAGCCTCTTCTTTTGCAACCTTGAGAGATAGGGCTTTGGAATCATCTAAAGCCTTTTAAGCCAAACGAGCTTCTTCAATTTCTTAGGGAGACAAACCCAATTCAGAGACAACTCCTTGGAAGGAGGTTTAAGTCTCAAAGATTGTGCATCTAACAAACGAGTCCCATACTTTTCTATCTCTGTTTTCTTCTTCTCTTCTTTTGCTTCATCTTCAGCCGAAAGAGTTTTCTTGCCTTTATCTTTTGGACCATCGGCTAGACCAGTTTTCACCCCCTCAACTGATCCGCCAGTTCCCTCCACCGATGGGATAATAGTAGAAGTGTCCACCGATTTTTCGGTGACAAGAATTTCTACCGAAGGTATCGTGGTGACCACCGATGGGGTGCCTGCTGACGGTTTTGGGGTGGCCACCGATGGAGTAGTTGCCGATGGTGTTGAGGTGGCCACCGATGGAGTAGCTTCCGATGGAGATGTGGTGGCCACCGATGGAGTAGATGCCGATGGTGTTGAGGTGGCCACCGATGGAGTAGCTTCCGATGGAGATGTGGTGGCCACCGATGGAGGAACAAAGTCAATCGGTGGTTTGTTGATGCCTACAAACTTAGATGGCTCAACAAGAATGGTGGAGGTTTTGGGTTTTGTAGAGAAGCGAATGATAGAAGTGTCGGTGGTGTCGGATGGAGGCCTGTTGCTGCCGACATGCCTAACAGAATGCCTTTGGGGAGCCTTTGTTGGGCCTTTCTCCCCCTCAGCAGCAGTCGGAGTAGAGACACCCAAGTGAGCAGAAATACCGTCTACCTGCTAATGAATCTGTTGAATGCGAACCTGGTCAACATTATTGAATGAGAAATCTTCAAGGTCGAGATCCCAGTCAAGATTATCATTTAGGAAATCAACCTTCTTGTGAAGAGACTTGAGAGAATCAGTGATGGAAGAATGAAGAGACTGCTGCTGTGTATCCCTGTCACGAAGTCTGTGGATTTTAGCATCTTTAGCATCAAATGAAGCCTTGAGGCCGCCCAAAGAAATGGCATATGGGAGTTGGAGGTGTTCATCTCTTCCAACTTTAGGCTAACAGTAGCTAACGAATCGGTGAGAGGGCGGATAATATCCTGGAGAGAAGCTTCAAATAATTTTCGATTCTGATCCTCTAATGCCCTAACTCTTTCATTCGTCTGAGCAATCATGGTTATAGAGGCTTATTTGAATGCCTCAAACTGAGTACCCACCATCTGACACTGGCGGGCACTCTCTTGAACTCACTGATAAGATCACTCGGAAGACGGACATCTGTAGTAGTGGAAGCACCAATAGTGGGAATTTGGATGTGGGGATCATTTGGAGATAGTGGGGTATGAGGAAGTGACCTTTCTTCGGAAATGATGGTGGAGGATTGTTGATTAGATAAAGGATCATAGAATAAAACTCCTGTGGGTGAAGGGGAAGGTGATGAATTACCCTCTGAAGATGAACTAGTTTGGGAGTCTGATTGAGACGTCGGTGAGGGTGATGGGTGCTTCGGTGGAGAACGTTTCAGTTAGGGGGATGGCCGCTTCGGTAGGGATGGTGTCGGTGAGGTGGTGCGTTTTGGTGTTTCGGTGGTGGCTGCATCGGTGAGGATGGTGTCGGCAGTGATGTCGATGGTGGCATGGTGAGGAGAATGTGTTTCCTGTAACAGAAAGTCCAGAAAGTCCAAGCCCTCTGAAACGACCACTGGACCGGCCGAACCTTCACTGGGTTGTGCATCATCAACCACAAAGTGGTCGGGTGTAAGGCTATGGAGTGTGAAGTCCCCTTCGAGGGGAGAGACCCCAAAGTCATCTGCACCACCCAAGGAATTCGGTGATGAAAGATGAGGGTGCTCCAAAAATACAACCGAAGCCTTTTAAGAGGTGACGGAGGAGTCGGTTTGGGGTATGACGGATTCCGGTGGCCCGGATGGGACAACTTTAACAGCTACCGATTTTTTAGAATCGGCAGCTGGATTATAAGGCTTGGCCGAAGGTATATGAGACCTCTTTAGAGAAGATCTCGGAGGGGATTTGGAGTGCCTCCGCTTGTGAGAAGGGGTTGGGACTTGTGTAGCCTCCGAAGGTGACTTCGAAGGTGTGGTCCCAGAAGCGGACACGGAGGTATCGGTGTCCCGTGAAGATGTCTTCTTGGCGGCACCCGATTTACTCGGGAAGAAGGGATAGGGGCCACCATGACTGGAGGGTCTTCCGGAATCGTCGGGTGTATGAACCCGGGGATTTCGGCGTCCCCCAGTGTAGCTTGGGAGAGTGAGAAAGAGTAGACATACCTGGTCGCAGCGGCAAATCAATAGCAAGAGATGGTACGTCGAGGGCTTTTTGGCCAACAACGGGAGCTAACCAGTCATACACAAACTTGAGAGATTTTGATTTCCTATCAGCGTCCAAAGCAGCACCCATCTTATGCTAAACAATCATGGATATGAATCTCGGGTAGGCCACATGACACCTTTTTGGGTGTTTGATCACCTTGGTCAGTTCAGTAAAGAAGTACTGGGCGAAGTCGATTTTTCTTTGAAAAATGAGGGTGTGTGCAAGAGAGGTAATGTAGGAAGGGGATTGATCATGGCCACTTGTCTTCTTAGAAAGACAGTAGATGATGTGGGCGAAAAAGAAGTACCAGATACCTCCCATTTTGTTTCTAACAAGGGTACCTGGTCCTTTAGAAGATTTGGTAGGTTTGTCAGTAGTTTGATGAATGTAACAAAGGGTACTTACCACCTCTGCATGTGCATGTTCAACATACATATCTTCATACTCCGGGAATGCAGTAATCTTTAGAGCATGGCGCTCATCATTCACGCCAAAAGTCAGATCGTGATCACCATCTTCTTCATCAGTGAGGATTTAATCACGGATGGATTCATTGGAAGGATCGTATACGCCGGTGATAACTCTAATTTTAGAGTTATTATTTCCTTTTATTTTTATTTTATTTTGTCAAATTTTAGCCATTTCATTTCTCAAAACACCCATTCTGGGTAATATTCCTAAAAATTAGCAAAAAAATGAACCACAGTCTTTATAAACCATTTGGTCGAGTTTTGTTGCCCTTTCACGATTAATCTGCAGTGACCTGCGGAGTGCCCACTCCGGATCCCACTGGCGAGCCAAGAAGAAAACAAAGAAAAATCAAATCTTAGCATGGAAGTAAATCCTGGAGAATAGAAGGATCTATGGCAGAGGCATGGGATGAAAAGAAACAAGCATGTTCCCTTGAAGATGGCAAATTGAATTGTTTATTGAAACCAATGGTACTTAAAGTTGACTTTTTGGAAAAGGTGAAGATACCTTGGGGTAAAAGGCTACAAACTTGTGGAAAGAAGCTTTACCCATGGAAACTGAATTTTGTGTCTTCCACTTCAAATTTTTAGCCTCTAGACAATTACCCATATTTTGTTGGTCCAACTTTTCCTCTAAGTATATAAAAAGGTGTTGGGTTTCATTTAATTTATCATTCCATCTACCACATTTAGTGCAAGTTAGTTGTAGTTTTTAGCTCTAGAGTTTACTGCAGTAGCTCTAGAATTTACTGCAGTAGCTCCTAAATTTATGTATTTTAATTCTTAGTGTAATTGTTAGTTTGAAGTAATTTGTGGCAGTGCTGTACTCACGGTGCTCACGGCGGTTTCTAATCGAAGTCACTTTCAGTTTACTTATGTGCAACTTATCATCTCTTATTTTCTTCGGTAATTATGAGCTAAACATCCTTGGGATGTAGGAAGGAGAAGTACATGGATTTTATGAAAAATGCTTGAGTAATCTTCATGCTTCGAATATTTATTGTTTTGGTCATTCACTCTCGATTATTGCCCAATGATGCTGTAAGTACAGGATCTAATCTTACAATCAATATAGAAAGCAGTAATTGAGAAGTTGTATGATCAAGCCCAATTGTATTCAATGATGAACAGAATTACAGATCTAAGAGAGAGAGAATCTCAAAGATTACAAAGAATGAATACAAAGATATACTGAAAAACAATCAGTTAGCAACGTAGTGTTAACCACTCTATTTATACTGCAACGAACATGTTAAAGCTACAGTACAAATAAGAAAGACTAATAAGAACATAACACGTGTCCTAATTAGTTCACTAAATACTAAGTAAAGTATGTAGTCATAAGTTCTGAACAGGTTGTTCAGAACTTCTGAACATTCTTCTGATAACGCTTCTTAGAGCTTCTGACTCTTTCTCTCAGAACTCTGACTTCCCTTCTCAGATCTCTGACTCCTCTATTCAGAACATCTGAGTCTTCTTATCAGATCTTCAACACTTGGTTTATTGACAAAACTTCAGATCTAACAATCTCCCCCTTTTTGTCAAATAAACTTGAATTTTGCATCATCCAGTTCTTTCAGAGCAGGAACAATTTTCTGAAGTAGCACATTTCTCAGATTAAGCCTCTTGTCAATTTTGACAATGATTTCTTGAATAATTTCAACTTGCTGATTGATTACTTCTTGAGTTATGTTTGCTTCCTTCACTTTCAGCATCTTTTTCTCCAAATTGTGCTTTATGATTCTTAAAGTTCCAGAACAGTATTTTGCAGTTTCCTTTGCTCTGAAGAAGATCTTTCCACTTTTGTTTTTCAAAAATACTCCCAAATCTGGATATTTATGAATACTTCCAGTCTTTAACACCTTTTTCTGCTCATGATCTGTATTGGGATTTGCCAGATAAACACATGGCTTTTATAAGTACAGAGCTATTTGGAAATCTGTATAACAGTGCCACCTTAAGATATAGAACATGGCCTCAATCACCACACTTCTTCCCTTCCTTTCATTTCTGTCTTTGCTTGACTCTTTGAAGCATAGAAAGCTGTGTAATCTGTAGAAGTCAACCACCGATAGTTTCTCAAAATCTGCATCAGTAAAGTAATAAACCTTGCCATCTTCTCTCAGAACTTCAAAGGATAAGTACTCCATCTTTCTGAATTTCTTAACCTTTAATTCTCTGATTCCAGTGATTAGAAAATCTGAGTAAACAGCTTGCTTTGTTTTGCCATGACATTTTGATTTTTCAGCCAACCAGATCTGAGTCTCCTTAGGTCTATCATAATACACATCCAAGAATTGTACTTCTTTTGGTTTGAAGAACTCAGGCAGATCAAATTCAAGAAAGTATCCATTTAGATCAATGGATATTTCATCTTCTTTGGGTTCAGACTGTTCAGCTTGATCAAAACTGGTTATCTGCACATTCTGAGGTGTTGTGTCCTGAACTTCTTCAACTTCATCTGACAAAATTTCATTCACTTCATACTCAGCAGGAAACACAAAGTCATTATGTAGAATCTTTTTGGGATTCACCTCAGATAACAACCATTCACTACAGTTTCTGATTTTTCTTCTAAGATCCAACCTTCTCTTTACAGAGTTCATACATCTCTTCTTTAAACTCTTTCTTTCAGTTTCCACACTTACTTCCATTTCAATCAATAACCAATTTAGAGTTGCATCACTGTACTTCACCAACTCTTTTAATCTAAACATTTCAAGCCTTCCATGAACTGTATATGTGAACCCTTCGGTCTCCATTCCTTCATTCACAAATCCCTTTAGATCTATACCAGTTTCTGTTTTCTTTGTGGGAGAACTCAGATTACACTTCTCTTTTCTTTCTTCAATGGCTAATTGGAAGTCATACAAGTGTATATTTCTGACATAGATACCCAGAAGTCTTCTGCATTCAATTTCCATCAAGGCTTCTTCAGTACTGGCAAAGAACTTGACTAGAAAGATCTGATCATCAAGAGTCAATCTGTGAAAATCAAAAGTAGACATAGAAACCTTTGTATTTCTTTCTTTCAGCACTTCTATTCTAACAAACATTAAACCATTGAATTCTTCTTGTTGAAACATCAGAACTTTCTCAATTCTTTTCTGGATATGCAGTTTTGAGTCAGGAACTCTGAATCTGTTAGAAGCTTCTGAGTAGACTATTTGTGCCCTGTCATCCATAAAACCATCAATGTTACTTTCCAAAAGCTCATACTCTCCTTCTGTGTAGTAGAGATTATTATACTTTTCCTCAGGAAAAATATCATCATGAAATTGTCTGGCTAATGGCACATCACTTAACTCTAGGATGAAATCACATACAGGTTCTTCTAGTCTCTGCAAGTTAATCTTTGGGATCTCAATTGGTTTTCTGAATACATACTCAGAAGGCATAAAGTAGTCTTTCACTTTTACATACTCTTCTTCTGTATTTAACTCATCACAAAAGTTAAATAAAAACTCATCTTCAAAATCCTGAGTATAATTCACAGTTCTGTCTTCTTCTCCCATTAGATCAATAGGTCTTATCATTTTTATTCCTTGCTGAACTTTTTGAACATTCAAAGCTCTGACTAAATTATTATGCATCCTTCTGATCAACTCTTCACTTAACCTCCTTTCTTCTGATTCAGTACTTATCAATTCTTCACTTATCCTTCTTTTGTTATAAACAATGATATCTGTACACCTGTTTACCACTGCACTTTCCACTGTTTCTTCTGATCTCAATACAGATTCTTCAACAGTTTCAGTTTCAACAAAATTTCCTTCCATTTCTGTATCCAAGTTTAATCCTCTGTTTTATTTGAATCACCACCATCTGTACTTTCCAACTCCATTTCCTCTGTATCTGAGCTATCAATCTGAACACAGTGAAGTTTCTAATTAATTTAGAAGTGATTAAAATGGAGAATAGATATGAGAGAACAATAGCCATCCTCATATTAGATTTACATACTTTGAAGCTTTAGAGGACTTTCTCTCTCCAACAATACGTTCTCTCACTCTACATTTTTGCACACACTTACAAATGACCCAAACTACACATTATATACTTAGCCTATTACATGACATAGGCCCAAGCCCATTAAACTCCCATTAAACTCCCAAAGCCTATATTACAAAATAAAATAGACAAGACTTTGACTTTACATGGACATCTTTGACTTTATAAAACTTTCTATTTAATTGGGGCTTTCTAGACCCAACAATCTCCCCCTAAAGTTTTATAAAGAAATCATCTTCAAATGATCTCCCCCTTGATTTCTTTGAAAACTTTAGTGTTTCACATCTTCATGCCTTGCAAATCTATCCAAGCTCCCCCTCAAAATTTGCTCTTCTTCATCACAAGTTTCAACTTTAAAATCGGATCCAATGTGCAATAAGCTCGACTGGATGCACAAAACTATACAGCTCCATCTGAAGAAACTCAACACATTCGTTAAGCCCACAAGAGAGTAATGTGCGAGCTACATGACAAACCATAGTGCAAATTTCAGTTTGTAACAAAGAATCCGTCTTTGAAATCCGAGTTGAATGACCATTAAGCTCAAGAGCTTAATCCATTAATATTAGAGGAGGAAGTGTCTCAAAACACTTCAATGTCTTAGCTTGAATCCACAAAAATAGAAGATAGAACACCTTTCTGAAAGTTGGGATAAATTGAGTGAAAAACACAGCTTTCTGTCCAACAAGTGTCCACGGACTTTAACACAGATTCTGACCATTAAGCACAATTATTCAGATCACACTCAGAACATAAAAAATGTTCATCTGTGTCTTAGAAAACCAACGCATCAGGACCCGTCAAATTTGGAGCTTCGAGGAGGGAGTTCTGATTAAAATACGACAGGTGCACAAAGCTGTCAAGTATTTCTGAAAAATCGATCTTGCTATGAAATAGGCTAAGTGTAACTTCTGATTGGCCTAGGTCATAATTCTGAATAAACTTGATCAAAGATCTGAACTTGAACACCTCTGAATATAGATGATTCTTCTGAGAGACCAAGTGTAAATCAGATTACACATGATCAGAATTCTGAATACGTAAGATCAAAGTTCTGAATGCACTTAGTCAGAACTCTGAGTCAACTCTGAATATAGTTCTGATCCGTCATGATCAACTCTGAAGTCGTGCAAACACTCAGCACACTTGAAACAAATCTGAATAAGCTCTGAATGATCTAAGCACAATTCTGAATGGCCACAAGACAACTTCTAAACACATGAGAGTAAACTTTGAACAACATAATCAGAATTCTGAATACACTTGAATTCTGAAAACAAGGGACAAAACTTCTGAATTGTCTTGGATAAAGTTCTCATAAGCCTTTGTCTCAACTCTAACAGATTCTGAAAACACATGAATGCAACACTTGACACCCATGATCATAAATCAGTTCTGATTTTAAAATCTGAATACCACATTATCTTTTCAAAACACTTCAGATTGTGTTTAATCTCGATAGCAAACAATTTTGTGGACAACTTATGATAGAATTTCTGGACAGCCATATGAATAAGCTGTTTTGACAGCAAACAATAGTCCCAACAGCTTACTGAATTCTGTTTCGGACAGCAGCAAATTCTGAAAACAATCAGCCCCATAACCTGCACTTTTTGACAACTTTGCTATTTTTGACAGCTAAGAAACAACAGCTTTATGGATAGCAGCAACCCTTTTTCTGGACAGTCCCAACAGCAAATAACTTGCTGTTTTGACAGCAAACAGCATCATTTTATGTTACAGCAACTTGATTAAGTTCTGGACAGCACTAACAGCTTAATTGAAACAATAGCAGCTTATTTGGACAGCACTAAGCTGTTTTAAATCAGCAAACAGTAGCATCTTTCTATCTTTTCTGTTTTAGAACAAATCAGCAGCATGTTTTCGGTTTGAACATTGAACACAACATGGACTTCCATAACTCAGATTCAACATGAAATTCTCATCTCTAAAATGCAACTTGAACCGATCTTGAATCACTAATAATTCCTCCATTCACATCAAATGCTCACCAAATAATTTGATGTAGAAAGAATGAGTCGATCTCCATAATATTCTTAGAACAAAAATTGTAAAGAATCATGTTTCTGGTCTGCAACTCTAGAAAGTTGACTTTAAACAATTGAAGATCTAAAATCCTTTCAGATCTGACTTTTATCAAATCAAAACAACATCAAATCTGTTGTAGACGTTTCATCGAGCAATTGGCATACAGAAACGAATTTAGAAGAACATCATCAATCAACTAACCTCTTCTCTCAACCAAGAACTATCAATATCAAGAAAACCTTCTCCAAAACAGAAAATACTTCTTCAAGATGTGTAGGATCACAGAAAAATTACCTTGAATTGTAGCACACGAATAATAACGATCTTGAATCTCCAAATCTTCAAATTAGATCTTGAATTCTTGAATTGTTGCAAAAATGATCATATCGAATGAAAATTGATTCGATTAGGCTCTGATACCAATTGTAAGTACAAGATCTAATCTTACAATCAATATAGAAAGCAGTAATTGAGAAGTTGTATGATCAAGCCCAATTGTATTCAATGATGAACAAAATTACAGATCTAAGAGAGAGAGAATCTCAAAGATTACAAAGAATGAATACAAAGATATACTGAAAAACAATCAGTTAGCAACGTAGTGCTAACCACTCTATTTATACTGCAACGAACATGTTAAAGCTACAGTACAAATAAGAAAGACTAATAAGAACATAACACGTGTCCTAATTAGTTCACTAAATACTAAGTAAAGTATGTAGTCATAAGTTCTGAACAGGTTGTTCAGAACTTCTGAACATTCTTCTGATAACGCTTCTCAGAGCTTCTGACTCTTTCTCTCAGAACTCTGACTTCTCTTCTCAGATCTCTGACTCCTCTATTCATAACATCTGAGTCTTCTTATCAGATCTTCAACACTTGGTTTATTGACAAAACTTCAGATCTAACAGATGCGAACAAGCCGATCACTTGTAAGGATCTAAAGTCTAGTTCTCAACTCAAAAATGAGTAGAACGCAGTGACACGAGCTTGGATGATGCTAGGGAATTAGAAAGAATTCTTATGACACTTGTGAAAGTGAGGTCGGCACAGTGAGCTAATCTCAACCCACTGAAGTAGTAGGCAAGCTAGTTTGTGTATTTAAAAACACTTAGAGTATTTGTTTCTACACATTCCATCGAGGCTTGAAAAGCTCCATTTTGAGATACCATTGACAAAACAATAAGTACCAAGAGTATGGGATTTTTACTTGAAGGTGTGAGTATTTGTGTAATCGGACTTCTTTAACGGGAATGCCCACTTCACAAAAGTACGAGGATCACTCTTTTGGATCAAGTATTTAACATAAAATGTAGGGGAAATCTAACCTACATTCCTTCTTTTAAATCTTAAGTAACTCGTTAAAATAGCATTTCACCAAACAAACCAAAATATTGCTTCTTCTGTGACTGAAACTTGTAAAAGGAAGCTCATGAAAACCGTATTGTCTTGATTGTCCAGTCCATGGGGATACGATTCTGGTATTTTACCAACTATTACTTGTTGTGACGATCATAGTGGCCAGTGTACACTTGCACTTCCCATTGTGGATAGTTTGCATCCCACTGCGATTAAATCACATATTTCGCACGTACCAAGTTTTTGGCGCCGCTGTCGGGGACTGGCGTGATTTTAAATCTCAAGACATTAGTTTTTGTTCGAGCCCGAGTAACTCGTTTTTCTAAGTTGTTCGTGTTGCATGCCAAGGCAACAATACGGGCATTTAGTACCAATCGATTTTGAAATAGAGAAAACTTTTCGAAGAAGGCGTAGAAACAGAAACAGAATTCGACAACCCCCTGTGAACCCCACTGTAAACATGGCAGGTGTGGGAGGTGAAAGACCCATTAACCCACGAGTATTGGAGACCACAGTGACGATTGCCGATAGCAAAGATCGAAAAATACGGGACTATGCTACTTCCGGAGTTAGTGACTTAAGCTCCAGGATTTTAAGGCCCAACATTATTGCACAACACTTTGAACTGAAACCAGTAATGTTTCAAATGATCCAAGCCATGGGTCAGTTTGGAGGGTTACAATCTGAGGATCCACACTCGCACTTAAAATCTTTTTTGGAGATGACTGATTCCTTTCAATTGCAAGGTGTGAGTGATGAAGCTTTAAGACTGAAACGTTTCCCTTTTACATTGAGGGATAAGGCGAAGGCTTGGCTAAAATGACATGAACCTAATTCGATAACCACTTGGCAAGAACTTGCTGATAAATTTTTGCAAAAATACTTTCCTCCTACAAGGAATGTAAAGTCTCGAAATGAAATTATTTTGTTTCAGCAAGGTGAAGATGAGGATGTTTCGGATGCATGGGAACGTTTTAAAGAGTTACTTCGAAAGTGCCCACATCACGGCATCCCACATTGCATCCAATTGGAGACCTTTTACAATGGTCTTTCCAATGCAGCCAAAATCATCTTAGATGCAACAGCAGGTGGAACTTTCACAGGTAAAACTTACAATGAAGGGTATCAAATCTTAGAAAAAGTGTCCAACAACAACACCGAGTGGTCAAACCCTAGAGCACCCATGCCAAAGACCAATACCATTGACTCTGTGGAGAAGAACATGTTTTTGTTGGTCCCGGAGGGTTATACAAGTTTGTATAAGGGGGGGGGGGGGGGGGGTTGAATTCAAACACACAGATTTTTACTTTCTAAATTGTTTATTGATATAATCAAACAATTTACAACTTGTTGCGGAACAAGATTAAGGATTAACCTAATCTAAACAAGTTAAGAACACTAAGTTTCTTGCACTAGAATTAAGACAGAAAGGAGATAAGAATACTAAGAGTAATATTCTAACACTAAGAGAGAAAGAAGAAGATGGTTGAGCACTTCATTTCTGAAGTAGGGTTCTTCTCATATATTGCATGCATTTAATGCAAAGCAGTATAACTTTACATGTGGAAGTAGTTGATTGGTTGCATGGTTTTACCTTTGTAGACAACCTTAGTAGCCGCATGGTGTATAGTGTAGAATCAGAGTTGGTTGTACGATTAAGGACAAAAGGGATGTCCTTTCAGACAAATCGTACGGAGGCGTGCAAGGGGGAAATGCAAAAGTAATTTGTAGAGGAAGACTTCATGATCAGCGATTACTGAACAGTACTTTATCAGTGAGTGACAAAGTTAAACGATAGCTGAAGTCTTCTACTTGTAACTTCACGTTGAGTGGAAAAATCTTGGCTACGTTGAGTGGACAAATCTTGGCTTCGCTGATATCCGCATCAGTTCATTAGTAGACTTATCGTTGTTCTTGAGCTTGATCTTCGACTTCAGCTTAGAACATAGTTGACGTGAAACTTGTCTTCAGGGATCATAAGTAAACAACTAAACTATCAGCGATCATCAATAAGACTGAACAGTTTCGCTGAAAATCTAATCTAAAGAACATGAGTTTCCTATCAACGGTACTGTAGGGTTATAGTACTTATCAGCGATAGTGAAACTCTAATACATATTATTTACTTACAATTTTCACTAAGTGTTTCTAAAAGAGTAATTATCAAATCACTGAGGGTTTGGATCAACAATCTCCCCCTATTTGATTTTGACTTAGCAACTGAAGAAAATTGCTAAATATGAAAACATAAGGATAAAAAGAACTCATAAAATATTTGTCCCTTTTACTGTTTTCTGGGATCTTTTAAGTACTGATGGAGTAAAGTACATTCTCTGAAATGTTTCTTTAAACTTCGTAAAGGTTACATAGGGAAGTAGAAAAATTACAAGTACAACAAATAAATTTACAAGTACAAAAGATATAAGCTGATAAAGATAGAAGAATTTACAAGAAAATCTATCAGCTAGAAGGTTTCTTCCTTAACAAGAAGTTCATCAAGGGTTCTTGTAGAGGGAATCATCCAGTCAGGAACTGTTTCACCAAGATTTCATCTATTCTGAGCTTCAGCAAAGATTAGGGGCTTCATGTATTGTCCTAGAAGATCTTCTCTGAATCCGCACCAATATATGAGATCCCTGAGCTGTTCAAGAGGAGTGATGGGAAGCTCAGAGATACGTTGAAAGTGTTCTCGTCTATCGTAGTCGTGAAAGAGATACCATATGGTTCGCTTAAGACTTTTCTAGGGATGAAGCGATCACCAGGGGGCAGGGATGTATCAAGCGCTGAGAGATCAGGTTCAGGACCAAGTACTTCAGCACATGAGAAACCAATACCTGTTTCGTTCCGGATAGGAGGATCTGAGTCTGAAGATATTATCTTTTTCTTTGCAGAGGCCCTTCTTTGTTGAGTTGGATTTGTGGGAAGAGGAGGAATATCCACAGCAGATAAAACCAAGTCGATCTGAGAATTTATGATTTTATCGACATGGCTCTTATATTGTGAGCTAGATCGCTGAATGGCTATTCGCATCTCCAACCATTCAGAGAAACCGTACTTCTTGATCGTAGCAGCATAGATGTTTTCCTTGGTACAATTTTCTCTGAATAAATCGACCTTAACAACTGGAACACTTATGGACGTTCTTCCTCTGATGTTCACCTTGTGAATTCTGGCAACCCGATATCGATAGTGAAGTCTTTCTTTGCACCATTCCAAGGTAGAATCAGATACCTTGGTCTTTTCTTCAACGATCTTCTGGGCGTCTTCCACTAGTTGGCGTTGAACCTCGATGGGAGTCTTCTTAAGTGAAGAATCTTTCACCGATTGTTGAACAAGCTGGATGGCGTAGGCTTAATCTTTTTCTTCAGCTTCCCTTCTTTCGGCGAGTAATCTTTCAGCTCTGAGGTGATCAGCGGATTCTTTCTTTGATAACCTGAACTTTGTAGGAACAGGAATGACTTTGGAGCGAGGGAGGATGATTCGCTGATCTTCATGCTTCTTGATCATTGCATCTCTCTTTTTCTGATCCTCTTCACTTAGCTTTTGAGGATCTAAGGAAGGTCTGTTTTTGTGAGAGAGCAGCTCTTCTTCTTGTTCTTTGGTCTCAGTGGTGAAATCCAAGACTAGGATTATTTCATCAGCTCTTGTGGTGTGATTATTGGAGTTGTAGCAGGAGAGATTTCAGCAGGATCCTCAAGCAGGGGAAAGGACTAGCCGAAACATAGCGATCATTTTAATAAGATCATTTGGGAAGAAAGAGATAGAGAAAAGAATGGGGTTTAAGTGTATAGAGGTTTTATGGAGAGGAGAACTGAGATTGAGAAGGGATAGAGGAGGGATGCAATGTAAGGGAAGAGGAGATATTGTACCTGACAAACTAGTTTGCTGAAAAGAATAGCCAAGTTGTCTTCAGATGAAACACCTTTGTTTTTGCCTTTATCAGCTTCAGACGCTGCAGGCTTTGTCTTCTCCCCTGATGGTCCGTTTATCGAAATCCCTTTTTGAGCAGGGACCTCCTTGGGCTGAACAAAGAAGAAGTCATCATCATCATCGTCATCATCATCATCATCATTAGGAGATGATGATGGTTCATCGTCCTCAAGGTCGAGGCCTTCATTTTCTTCTTCGTCTTCCTCAACTTCAGATAATTCCTCATCAGCATAGGGTACGGTAACGTCAGCAGCAGTTTCAGTTTCCTCATCGAGTTGCTCTGCCTCAAGTGCAGAGGGAGTTTTCTCGGTTCCCTCAGGGTTTTCAACTCCATGAGGTTTAGCGGTTGTAGCATCAACAGAAACAATACCCTCCCCCTCAGAATTACGGGGAAGGTCTTCAAGATTTTTCTCCTCCCCCTCAGCATTATGGGGAAGGTCTTCAGTTTTCTCCCCCTCTTCCACATGATGGATGGGGGAGGAAACAATATGAACCGCAGCAACAACAGTGTGCATTGGGTCCCTGTCTTCCAGGCCAAAGATGCCAACATATGTTTCAATCCTACCTAATCTGTCTTCCAGGCCAAATATAGTAGGAGTGATTCGTTGATGTTCCTCTTGATCCACCTGAGTAAAATGCGATGGATCACAAGTAGCATCATTCAGGCGGTCGAGGATCTGCTGCACTAGAGTCTTCACCGAAGTCACTTCAGACTTTACAGAGGTCACCTCTCCCTGAATATTATCGACCGCTGTCTTCAATGTTGTGACTTCATTGGACAGGGCCTTAAAGTTGGTGGAGAGAGTGACGTTGGCGGTGGAGTTTTCAGCGAGGGTGGTAGCAAATTGACCAATGCTACCATCCACCTTCTCCAGATCAGTGCTGGAGGCTTTGCCTTGGACCTCGGTGGTCAGCTTCTTGAGTGCATCTCCAGCGTCTGTAACCGCTGAAGAGTTGGCAGTTAGAGTGGAGGTGAGAGATTCCACCTTCGTTTCCAAGCCTTTCAGGGAGGTGTTGATATATCCCAAATTAGGACCTAAAAAAGTTGAGAACTTGTGAACAAAGGAAAGCTCAGAAGTTTGGGGTTTTGAGATAGGAGTGTTTGGAGTTATGTGTATACCTGCGGGATGGTTGATGAAGTCCTCGATATTTCGATGACCAGTCAATGTCTCCATGTCGTCTTGCAGTGTACCTTTATGCTGGGTAGTGCCCGCATGTCCTATGTTGGACTCCTGCATCCGTCGTATTTCCTCAATAGATGAGTCACTCAAATAAATAACTTTCGTTATAGAGAGGGGAGGAATAGATGGAGTGACCAAAGAAATGGTAGGATGAGTGAAGGTTGAGAAGAGGGATTGGTTAAGAGGATCAGCGTTGGATTCGCTCGGAAATGCATCTTCAGTCCCCAGAGAGTCTGAAGGAGGTGGGTTCTGTTCCAAGTTTGTAACCTCAACGTTTAGAGACGCTGAAGTTAGGATGGAAGGGGTGGCTTAAGCAGTTGTGGCAGAGCGTACCACTGAACTATCCAACGGATCTTCGGAAGAGTGGACCGTGGAGTCTTCAACCTGTGAAGGTTTGGGGGGTTGCTCCTTGGTTTTCTTGATCCTTTGAGAATCAAGTTGGGAAGTAGAGTGTTTCCTTTTACGATAAGGAGTAGCGGGTGCAGCCTGGGTATCAGCAGTTGGGATTACCGCTGAGGTAGCCACAAAAGTAGCAGAAGGAGGATTAAGAATAGATAAGATAGTAGAAAGACGTACCTTGTTTGGTATGGGGCTGAAGTCGAGCACCTTAGGGCCAACCTGAGAGAGTCTCAGGTCACCCACTTTTGGGTATTAATTCCCAAGTCCGTGTAAAAAGAGAGCACTGACAAACCTTGGATATGGAACACATGTTGGTCTGTCAGCCATGCCTACCCTGCACGCCAGATCTTCGTAGATGATTGACGCCCAATCAACATGGAGACCCTTCAGCAACGAGTATCACATGGCCTGCTGGTATTGGGATGCTTGGTCAGTTGACCCAGTCTTCGCTGTTAGGCAGCTGATCAGATGAGCAAAGATGAAGTTCATCTCGCTGGGCATCTTTGACTTCTTGATGAAAGTCAGCTTCTTCTCAGGAAGTCCATCTCTCCCTGTGTCCCACGTATAGTGCATTGCATCAAAGAATACAATCAGGGTTTCCCTATCGACAGGGTTGTTTTTGGGATTTGGTAGAGGGACAAAACGGTTTTCTCTGGTACTGCCAGGAAGGTTTACAGCACGCCTGATATGATACGGGGTGATCTTGGAAGTTCTATGTTTGGTGTCACAGAGAATGACATCAACTATTTTCTTGGGATCTCTGGTTGAGGGCACCTGAGATCTTCTGGTAGTATACCAGAACTGAGCTAGAAGATATCGATGTGCAGGGGGTGCAGTAGTAAGAGCTGTGGACAAAGGACAGGTCTTGAGAAAGTTCACAACATCATCAAGATGTGTGACCTGTTTCCTTTCAGGGAATTCGAAGAGAGCACAGGGATTATTGTGTTGAAATGTAACTTTCTTCAGATCGAACTTAACCTGAGGAGCCTTTGTGAACACAGTAACCTCAGCGGCAGTGGTAGACTTCGCAGTAGGAGTGTCAGTAGTAGATGGCATTTCTGTATAACACATATAACCACGAAGAAGATGAACAAAAATGTCTTAATGTGGAAGGTTTTTCCAAATAGATATTTTTGAATTTTTTCCATTTCATTCAGACAAGAGATGTTTTAATGAAGATTAGGGTTTTTCTTGTTTTGAAAAAAAATGCAAAATAAAGAGAGCATTTGTTTTCCAGTTTCTGTTTGAAGAAGAGAATCTGAAAAACATATGAATAACAAGTTTAAGATTTTTGTTTCAAACTTGAAGAACAACCATGAAGATTGTGTTCATAAAATCATGAAAAGAAAATGATTTCATTTTAAAAAGGTTTATTTTGTTTGATCTGTTACTAACAAGAATAAGATCAAAAACAAATTTATTTAAAAGATAAATAATAAGAATATTAACTTTAGTTGTTGAAGACGAACAATTTCTAGAAAACGAAGAGTTCGAAATGCAACAGTGTTCTTGCTTGAAGAAGAAGTTGTTCGCGTAAAGGTAAAAATATAAACCTGAATGTGTTTATATAGTGAGAGTAGAGGAGAAAAACGACGAACGGGAAAAGTTTTTCATGATGACACGGACACGTGTTTGCATATGATTGGTTGAGGAAAATGAAACGTGCAAACGTGTGTCAGAAAAAGAACGTGCCTGGGTTTATCCGTTTGATTACGTCACAAACGTCCTTTCATATTTTAGGATGTCTCTGAGTATTTTTAAAAACTCAGGGACATTTTTGAAAACATGAAGCACTGAATAGATATATCAGTGTTAGATTTAGAAATTTCAAAAGTATCACTGAAAGGAAGAGATATTCAGCGATGCAATTTGTTTTGAAATCTTGCATTCAGGCGAACGTCAGCGAGTAAGTGAGAACATACCTTGATATCAGCGAATCAATTTTGTTCAGAGAGAGGATGATAGAAAGGGTTATACAAGTTCATATTACCCCTGATCAAATGCGAACCGCTGAAGATTTTATTCTTCAAAGTTCAGCATTCCAAGCTCGCTGATGAGAAAGTTGAATCTTGTCTCATCAAGAGGTTTGGTAAATAGATCAGCTAACTGAAAGTCAGTAGGGATAAAATGAAGTTCTATGTCACCATTCATCACATGATCTCTGATAAAATGATACCTGATTTCGATGTGTTTGGTCTTTGAGTGTAGTACTGGATTATTTGCTATAGCAATGGAATTTGTGTTGTCGCAATAGATTGGAATTTTTGAGAGCTGAAGATCATAGTTCAGTAGTTGATTTCTCATCCACAAGACCTGAGAACAACAGCTTCCAGCAGCTACATACTCGGCTTCAGCGGTTGAGGTGGACACTGAGTTTTGCTTTTTACTTGTCCAACTCACCAGCTTTCCACCCAGGAGCTGACAGCCTCCTGTGGTGCTTTTCCTATCCAATTTGCAACCTGCAAAATCACTATCTGAATAGGCGATTAGATCAACCCTGGGTCTTTGGGATACCAAAGACCTAGGTTAAGAGTACCCTTAAGGTAACGAAAGATTCACTTTACAGCGATCATATGAGATTCCTTAGGTTCAGCTTGATATCGTGCACATAAACAGGTTGCGTACATAATATCAGGTCGGCTAGCTGAAAGATACAGCAGAGAGCCGATCATCCCACGGTACGTCGTGACATTAACAAGTATTCCAGAAGGATCCTTGTTTAGTGTCAGTGGCGGTGCCATAGGGGTTTTCATAGCTGAGCTCTGAGTTAAATCAAATTTCTTCAGCATATCTTTAACATACTTTCCCTGATTAATGAAAGTTCCTTTTTCATTTTGTTTTATCTGAAGACCAAGGAAATATGTTAGCTCACCCATCATACTCATTTTATATTCAGCTTTCATTCTATCAGCGAAACGAGTACATAAGTCAGGGTTAGTGGAACCAAATATAATATCATCGACATATATTTGAACAAGAATGATATGACCTTTTACTTTCCTGAAAAATAGAGTTTTGTCGAATTTACCACGCTCAAATTTTTCAATAAGGAGATAAGATGAGAGAGTGTCATACCATGCACGAGGAGCTTGCTTTAAGCCATATAGTGCCTTATCTAGTTTATAAACATAACCTGGATGCTTAGGATCTGAGAATCCTGGAGGTTGTTCCACTTAGATTTCTTCATTCAGCTTTCCATTTAGGAACGCTGACTTGACATCCATTTGGTAAACTTTGAAGTCTTTGTGTACAGCGTAAGCTAAGAATAGACGAATAGCTTCGAGTCTTGCCACTGTAGCAAATGTTTCGTCGTAATCTATACCTTCCTCTTGTTTGTATCTGTTAGGGCAGGTTTTATAGTTGATTTAAAGTTCAAGGGCTGAATTGTATTTGTTTAAATTAGAGCTTATTAGTGAACGGGCCGTGGGCTTGTTAACCACGAGCCCGATGTATTAAATATGTGATTAACTTGGAAAAACAAGCTAATCATCTCTTTAGCTTTCCAACTCTTATTGTAAAATTCTCTCTGAAAGTTAATGAAAGGGATGACCAGTTGAAATCATATTTCTTATTGCTTATCATATTCGATTTCTATATTGTTGCACGGATCTGGAATTATCAATTGGTATCAGAGCAGACGGACGGATTCGATTCAAAACCTCTCTAGTGATTTTTGGTAAGATTTTGTCTTTTCCCGTATGTGTTCATCTTGAATTTTCAAAATCCTGATTCTGGCTAAATTGTTCAATTCTGTTTATTGGGTTGTGTTAGCATTATACTTGTGAGTAATTCTGCAAATTTCCGCATTCCAATTCGATTGTTTGAGTGTTCAATTGAGCAATTTAAGATCAAAAGTTTTTGGTAGTGTTCTTGATAAAAATCCGATTTTTAACCATCAAAACTTGTTTTTTTTTGCATTGAAATCGATTGGATTAGTGTTGTTTTTGTGTTTGGCATTATTACTAATCTTCCAGGATCGATTTCGGGCAAACCTAATCGAAAATTTGAACTATTTGAGCAAACATCCGACTTGTCCGGATAAACCAGCCGACGTTTCCGGACAACTTCAAGGTGTCCGGACGTTTGTGTGATTTCCATCCAGGTATCTCCAATACCATCCGGACTCCTCATTTTTCCGGGTAAGTTCTGCAATCCGGGTAAGTCACTATTCCTTATACTATCCGGATAACATTTGTTTCCGGAAACCCAGTGTTTCCGGACATATCTTATCCGGACAATCCATTGTACCCGGAAACTTCATTGCATCCGGAAACCCCAAAGTGTCCGGTAAATCATTTTTCCCGGATAACTCAAGGTACCCAGAAACTTCAGCGTATCCGGAAACATTTTGTTTCAGTTTTCTATTCGGTAACTTAAGCCATCCGGAAACCTTGGTTAACCGGACAACTCAAGTTATCCGGACACTTCATCTTATCCGGACACTTTTGTTTCATTGATCTACTTGCATCAAATCTGATCCGGACACTTCCAGATCAGATCACTTATTTGGATTCCTATCCAGTAAGTTCAGTTTAGTCCAATCACTCATAGAACCTGCGTTAGGTCATCACTCTTAGTACCTTGCGTTAGGTTTACACTTTGAATCGAACAATCGTCTGACGATCACTCCAGTGCAACTGAAGATGTCTCTTGTTGAAGAAGACATGACAAAGCCGTGTCAGGTATGTGAACCTATCTTTTCAGAACTTTATGACCGAATGAAACCTCTTGCTGAACGGGTAGATTGCTTTAAGGCCACCTCTAATGAACAACTTCTTGAGATTAGATCACTATCTGAAAAACTAGATGTTCAAAGGAGGATAACTGAAAAATATAAGTTTGAAAATGCTAATCTAAAAGACAAATGCAAAAATCTTTCATTAGCACCTAAGGACTTAAGGGTCAAGTTATCTGATCTTCAGTCTCAGTTTGATAAGTGCTTGAATGAGAAAGAAGAAATTGTTTATCAATGTTCTTCTCTTCAAATTCAACACAAGGAGTTTGTGACTAAAATCCTTGATCTTGAAAACAAACTCCACAAAAGGGGTCAAACTGATCAAACCATTTTTCTGAATAAACCCAAAGAGTTCACGTACTTCAACAAAGAGTGGGGAATCGGTTATGATAACCCACATTATTTGAAAAAGGGAAGATGGCATACACCCACTTTGTATGATTTTGCTTGTTTTGGGTTAGATAAAAAGTATCCTGAATACGCAATTCAATGGGCTGGTCCTCTTGAACCCGAAAAAGAGGAGGAAACCGAGGAATATAAGCGCACGCACAAACGAGGAATTCAACTTCCATTTTGTTATGAACCTTTAAACTACTCGTATCAAAAGGACAAAAAGTACCTTTCCAATGACTGCTTCGACCCCTACAAGGTAGCTACTCCCAAGGATTCCTCCAAAAAGGATGAGGACCTAGCACCTGCAACCAAGACTGAGACGGATGAGTTTAAACTCTATGTTCCCCCTCTCATCTTGGAAGCAAAGATAGTCGAGTTGGTGGAGTCCATTGAGAAAGAAAGGTCAATGTTTCAAATGGAAAGAAAGTCTTACTTACAAAACTTGAGAATCTACAACCGGTCAAAATCGAAGTTGTGTCTAATGAAGGGCAGGAAATCCTTCGGTGTGAAATCAATCGACTCACAACACAACTGTCTGCCTTGGCAATAGAAAAGATGGAAGAGTACACGAGAAATGGTCAGCTTCAAGAGCAAATTGACCAACTTCTATCTGAAAAGCAGATTTCACCCGAACTTTCCTCAAATTCATCCGACACGTCTTCGTGCAAAGCTTTCTTAGGCAAGATTTCTAGTTCGCAAGACGGTCAAGATTCTCAAGACGAGAGTGTTTTAAGGAATTTGAACTCTGGGTTTTTCTTAGCTTCCGCACCAAATTCCCCAAAGCACACAAGCACAAAGAGTTCCTCGCCTTCCTCGACCAATCCAAGTCCTGCAATTCTGGATGTCAATTTTTCTGAATATATGAACTCCGAATGCAATTCTGAAGAAGGTTTTGAGTCGTTCCCCTTCGACAAACCTCTTCCGAGTCATACTGATTTTCTGTCACCAGTAGTCAATCATCCGGTTACTTTTCTAAAGGGTAGCAGTTCTCAAACAAAGGCCCCAGCTGTGATCAAGATTTCTCAATCAAAACCAACTTCGAAACCTGTTTCCAAAAAGCAATCACAGCCTAGGCAAGAGACCGGACCATTGCCTACCAAAAATAATGTTCCTTCTAAAGTCACTGACCGCACTGTCCCTGTTGTTTCGGATAAAACCGGTCGAGCTAAACAAACAAAACCAAAGTGGCCAGCCAAGGAATCTGTCAAGGATGTTGCATCAAAGTCGTTCAATACTGTCTTTTACCCGAGGATGAACAAAAACGATTGTGCCTGGAATCATAGGAATGATTTTGTTAAAAGAGATGTTAATTTTCCGATGAAAATTTATTCCACTCAACAATTGATTCAATTGTCGCATGATTGTTTATGTTGCTCTAGTTGTGGTTGGAATGACTTTGATGATATCCATAACAATGATTGGTTTGGGTCATATCACATGTATAATTCGACACCCAAACGCAAACCCCGTAATAACAAAAGAAAATACTATAAACAACGGGGTTTCCAATCAGAGGTTAAACCACAGCGAAAGACCAAATCCATTCCAAAACGGGCTTCTTCTAGTGAGGTTAGGGCAGGTTTTATAGTTGATTTAAAGTTCAAGGGTTGAATTGTATTTGTTTAAATTAGAGCTTATTAGTGAACGGGTCGTGGGCTTGTTAACCCCGGGCCCGGTGTATTTAATGTGTGATTAGCTTGGAAAAACAAGCTAATCATCTGTAATAACCAGGTATTTTAATTATTATTGACCAGTATTTTAGTATTTTAGAATTCGGAAGTTTATTTATATAAGTTTTATTTTAGTTAATTATGGGAAAATAAGTTAAGGGTTAGTCTTGGATATTATAAGGAAGTTAGAGGGTTATTTTGGTCATCTTCTTTTTAAAAGAAAAAGAAATAGGGGAGTGGTTGGGGAAGGGTATGGAGGTGTTCCCTCCATACCATCCTTCTTTGGATACTTAGGAGGAGTACCTCTTTTTCTTATTTATTTTTGAAAGGAAGCAAGTGTTAGAGTGTGTGTGTGTGTCTTTGATGGAAAGAGAGAAAGAGAGAGATCGAGAGAAAGATTGAAGGAAAGAAGAAGGAAAAAGCTTTAGGAATTTGTTGCTGAAATTCAAGGTAAACAATCTGTTGGAACCCAGATACACTTTAATCAAGATTAACAGTCTATTAGTTGAGTTTAGAGTTTGATGCGGAAGCGTATTAAACTAACAGATATGTTTGATAGATATTAGAACGCACATATATATAAAGAAAACAGTAAAGAATGAAAAAGGATTTCTTGAACAGTTACTGTTATTCAATATATAATAACAACACGAAGAACAGATTAAGAACTTGGTGTGTGTGAGAATATAACACTCAGATATTTGACAATAAAGCTTGAGAGTATTAGTGATTCCTTGTGGTTTTTTTCTTAGGAAGATCTCAACATGAGACTTCCTTTTATACTACTCTTAGAAGACTATGAAGTAGGTCACTGTTCCTTTTACGGCATGAATAGTAAACTGGATGGTGTGAACAGTGGACTGGATGGTGTGAGCAGTTGTTTGAGCCATGCGCATTTAATGGAGCAGATGTACTTTTGGTAAATGCATTAAATGGCGCAGACGTCTATTTTGTACCTTGCCCTATTGAGTCCACTCAGAGCTTGACACGTGTTTTGACAGTACTTTTCCATGCAAGTTGATGAACGTATCCAGTAATATCTTCCAAGTCTTCATTGAGGACCACAGAGGCTCTGTAATGAATTACAGAGGTTCTGCGGTCTGGTCCTCTGTGGAGCAGTCTTCGCCGGATTCCGAGTCTTTGGTCTTCTTTGTGCGTATGACAGAGATTCTGTAGGAAGCCTCTACTGCTTCTGTAGCTTCTTGACCTTGATTTCTCGGTAATGTCCGCAGAGCCTCTGTAAGAGGCTTTCTTCACTTAGCCTATTTTTCACTACTTCTAAATACTTCTATGATTAGAAAGATTGAAGCTAACAAAGTTTGGCTAAGTTAGATAAGACAGAGGTTAAACAATACCTCGAAATTTCTTTCATTTAGAAATATGCCAGAGGCATTTTACATTTGAGTACAATGAAAGTAACTTTGTTTGCAGAGATTGGAGGTCTGAGAATCAGATTTTGGCATCTTTGAAATCGTTGTAGCTTCTGTTGTCTCTGCCGACTTTTCTGATCTCTTTGTAGAATCTGATGCAGAGTTCTCTTAGGCGGATTGTTGAGTCTATTTCTCTGATGAAAGTATTTGCATCATCTCTATCCATTTTCTCTGTACCTCTGTATTTTACAAGGCTTGCTCTGAATTTGCTCAGAGTACTGGTTGCGTACTTCTGACAATCCATGAGTACAAAAAGTTTAACCTGGTGTTGTGGGTTTTGAAATACTAACCCAAATCTTGGTTCTCTGATGATTGAGTTGGGCACAGCGTCTGGTGGGCAGCGATCTTCTGGTGGTCGTAGATCTAGATGTTTGAGACCAAGATCCTTTCCCAGCTGAAAATCTATCATGATGTACAGCAGAAGCTTTTCCCTCATCGCTTTTCTCAACACTTGATAGGCTCTGGTATTAGACTATGTGTTGTAGTTGTCTTTTGTCCATTGCAGAAGGTCAGGTAGATCGTAAGGATTGATGTTTCTTAAGTCAGCATCAGCGAAGGTAGATTCTGAATTGTTCTCTCTTCTGACTTTGTAAAGATTGTACCTGACCCTTGGATAGGTTCTTGTGAAGGAGAATCTGCAGAAGATCACCGTTTTGATTTTGTGAATTGAGAAGACATCTGCTTTGGTTCTTGGCTTTGTTCTTGTGAAGATGTTCTCAAATTATTCTCTGATCCTTGGATCTGTCACATGATCTACTGGATGATTTGTCTGATAGGATTGTTTGTAGAGGTATTTGTATACCACTTCTTCCATCTCTTCATGTGTTGGACCAGGTCATGGAATTTGTCTTCTGAGACTCTCCATCTGTTGAACAACTTCTGCAGCTCTACCAGTTAGAGGAATTTCTGACAGAGGCTTCAATCCATGTGCCCAGTCAACTTCTTCGGGTTTTGGGGTTTGAAAGGCGTCAAACGCACTCTTCATTAGTTTTTCTGTTGGCTTTGGCAATGTTTTCTTCTTCTTTGGCTCTTCTGTCAGTATCCCTTTGCCCTTATCTTTTGCTATTGTTGTGGCAGAACCTGTTGCTTCTGTGGGTTTTGAGGTTGGCACTTCTGTTGGTTTGATGGAGGTTGCCTCTGTGGATTTTGACGATTGTGATTTAGAGGACTTTTGTGGCGATGGTTCTGTTGGCTTGACTTGCTCTGTAACCTCTGTTGGAGGTTGTTTGATGACTTCTTCTGCGAGCTCAGTTTCTGTTGATGAAGTGTTGACATTGAATCTTCTTGCCATTCTGAAAGCTAAAGTGAACCTGTGCCTTTCTTCTTCTCTCTTCACCATATGATCACTCATTGTTGTGTGCATCCTTTTCAGAATGTCAGAAGCAGAGGTCGTTGCTCTTTTTGGTTTGGTGGCAATCGACTTTCTTCTGGGTATGGTTTGGGGTGTTTCCACAGAGGTGGGTGTTTTCTCTGTGGTTGGTTCATCTGTTTCTTCCAAAATGATTACCTCAGGGGCGGTTGTTGCCTCTGTGGCTTGTTGTTCTGCTTCTGGAGTTTTGGTTTCGTCAGGAGATGATTCCACAGAGATGGGTGTTGTCTCTGTGGTCTTTTGAGTTTGTTGTTGTCGGGTCTGTTCTAGAGGTGCTTGACTCAGAGGTTCTGCGGCTATTGGTGGACCTGTAAGTACTCTGCTTGCAGCTTTCTCTGTAGTTTTCTCCCCCTCAGGATGATCTGATGGACCAGGATGGTCATCATCATCAGAGTCATCCTGACCCTTGTCTGATGTACCCTCTGCTCTGCAGGAAGCATCGGGTTTCTTTGGCATTGTGGCTCCAGCAGCGATCAATTTCGCGCAGGCATCATCACAGAGGCCAAGAAGAGTTGCTAGCTCTGCCTCTGTTTTGAATCTCATCCTTCCTACACTTTCTCTGAAATCTTTGACGAAGTTAGCATTTGCAGTGGTGAAGGAAAGGATGACTTCTGTCACTTGATTAATCACGTTCTGCCCAAGCTCTGTCAGCTGTGCTCTTGTCATGTAGTCTTTGGGTTGCATCAGCATGGTATTTCGCATGGCTTCTTCTTGAACTTTTTGTAGGGCCTTCTGTAGATCTGCAGGAGTGATGCCCGTTGACACTGAAGTCTGTTTGTTCAATTGATCAAGGAACTTGTTGATGGAGTTCTCAATCGAAGGAGTAGTTGTTGCGGCAGAAGTGGTGGATGCAGTAGCAGCAGACTTCATCTGTGAGATGGCAGTTTTCACCTCTGTGGACAGGTTGTCCATTTTGGTGTTCAGGTTTAGCAGTGCCAGTGATGTTGTCTCTGCAAAAGATTTGAAAGAGCTTTGCAACTCTTTCAAAGTTTGGTTCACAGAGGTCTCAAGGGTTTGGAACTCATCCCTTGTAACTTGTGTTCCGGTGGTAACCTCTGGAGGAACACATTCGTCTCCAGAGTGAATCCCTGTTCCTGGGATACCTTCTTTCATTCCTGTTTGTACGTTGAGAATGGAAGGATTTCCTTCTGATCCTTGAGAAGAAACAGGAGTTTCAATCCCTACAGAAGTTCTGAGAAGAACATTTTCCAAATCCACTCCAGAGGTGGGTATTGGAATATCCTTCTGTTGACTAGGAGACTTGTCTAGAGTCTCTTTGTCTTTGTGCTCTCTACTTCTCTCTGAAAGAAGTGTGGGTCTTAATAAGTGCGTGGCAGAGGAAACAAATTCCTCTGTTGGGCGTTCTTCTGTGATCTGGGGAAATTGATCACGAACTATAGGTGAGTCTCTTTGAGGAGACTCCCTAGGAATGGATTCCCCGATTTCTGTGGGCACATAGGTTGAAAGAGTAACCTCTGGCTGGATGGGTTGGGTTAGGTTCGAGATGTGCTGCTCTTTTTCAATGACACCTTCTGCAGCTAGACCTGCGGTGTCAGAAATGTGGGTTGCACTGGGAGTTGGTTTTGGTTGTGTGCCTCTATTTATCCAGGCATCTTTTCTTGCTTCTTCCCTAAGTTCTGTGGAAGTTCCTTGCTCTGGTCGTAATTGGTCATACACTTGATGAGATCCAAATAATCTCATGACATGTGGATGATAAAGACCCTTACGTATCCAGACAACTTCTTATTCATCTGAATCTGTCTCTAAGATCTCTATTTCTGTCTCAGTTGTTGCTAATCCCTCTTTTTGTACAACTTTGGCCCCTTTTTCTTTCTCTTCTTCCATCATGTTCTCAGAAGCCTCTGTAATTTCACCTCTGTTCAATTCAGCTTCAGTTTGTACTATTTCTTCTGAAGCTGGGTTTGGACTTCTTCTGTGGACATCCAATCCTTGAATGAAAGGGTTTTGTAAAATAACAGGGGTTTCGGCTGGTTGATTTCTGGGTGTTGTGTCATCTTCTTGCAGATGTGTGTCGATGCCAGAAATGAAGAAATCTTCTTCTGGAGAGTGGTGGTCGAGAGGTTGTGTCGTCCACCCTGCTGTATTTAGGGTGTTGACAATTTCAGGGTTCTGTAAGAAGTCGTTCAGGTCTCCTTGGTGAGCAAATCTATCTGGAGATTGATAGGGTGATTGATACCTTTCTGTAGCCATTTCTTCTTCTGCAACTTCTTCTTCAGCAGTTTCCTCTTCTACAATGGTTACCAACTTTGCAAGTGATTTACCATGCCTCTTTTTGGTTTTCCTCCTCTTAGGATTTGGTGCCCCTTCTTCTGTTGATTTTGATCTTTTCTTCTTCATTTTTGGAGAGGAGGGAGGAGCAGAGGAGCCAATTTCTGTGGCATGAGGAGGTGAGGGTTGATCTTCTGCAGCGCTTGTTGAGGTGCTTTCTGCAGTTTTCCTCTTCTTAGCTTTTGGAGTAGATGCAGAGGTTCTTGATGAAGACTTCTTTCCCATTAGTTCTGCACGTTTGGCTATAAAGCTGAGTTGAATAGCCATGTGCTTTGCTAACTTCTGATCCTTTTCTTTTTGAGTGGAAAGAGGTTTTGCTATCATTGTTCCTAGGGGGACACCTAAACGCGGGGGTGTCATAGGTCTCGGTTTAGGAGTTCTATGATCGCGTATATACTCTTTCTTAAGGGATTTATTCGATGCGTATTGCAGAAGCTTCTTTGACAGAGGTCTGTAGTGTGAGTAGCCATCAGCATGATCAGTGGGGGTATTCTTGTTCATCGGGAACTGTTTGGGAGTTGGCCCTTCCATTGGCCAATTTTGGATTAGCAGCAGTGGTTCGAACAGTACTCCTAATATTCTTTGGAATTGCAGAGGTGGTAGAAAGTTGGGATCGTTCTCTTTGACCCTTTTCGAGTTGTTCTTTCTGTCGATGGTGTTTATGATCTCTTGCATCATTATGGTCGCATAATCTAGTGGAAGATCATAGTAAGCCCCATACATGATGCTCAAGATTTGATGTGAGCTCTGGTCAATACTGCCTATCTTTCCTGTCAGGCATCTGTTAAGAATCGAGAACAAAGTGTTCCACAGAGGTGGTAATCGGCCTCTGCGGAAGTCATTTCTCTTCCGTAGTTGGGTGTTGTACCCAAGCATTTCCACGAATCGACAGAGCTCTTCGTCTGTTGGTTGCTCTGCATAACTCTTAAA
This sequence comes from Saussurea involucrata, assembly GCA_033807775.1. NCBI lineage: Eukaryota > Viridiplantae > Streptophyta > Magnoliopsida > Asterales > Asteraceae > Saussurea > Saussurea involucrata. Next base: position 67,622,042 of record CM066325.1, read on the forward strand.
TCCCAGAAGACCCCTTGTTGGTAGGTTGAATTCAAGTGAGAACATTGTTCTGTTGAACTTGATTTCAAGATGCTCAGATTTATCAGGTCTTGAAATGTACCCTTTGATAAGAGAATCGTCTTTATCAAATCGGCAGCTTTGCCAAAATTGGTTCAAATAGCGGACTGGAATTTTGTTCGGGGTTCTTGATAGTAGAGGGAAGAGGACATGATTCTCCATGATGTTCAGAAGTATGGCATGGGCTTCGCCGAAAGTAGTGGGTGAGGGGACCAAATAGCAGTTGTTGGATTTGATAGGAAGAATGGCTTCGAAATGATCCTTTGCTATAAAGTTTTGCAAGTGAGTCGTCGGAGCAAAGTCTGTTGAGTCCCCGGAATCTTGTTGTTCAATATTTCTTGCAAGGCTGGGGTTTTCAGAATGTTCTGAATGTGCAGGGGAGTGTTCCGGTGAGTTCGCCGGAGAGAGTTCAGAGGATGTAGCTCGAGAAGATGAAGCCATTTGATTTTAAGAATAAGATTTTTGCAAGCTTTTTGCAGGGTTTCGCCGGAGAAGAAGATGAGAGTTTGTAAAATGTTTTATAAGAGGGTAAGCTTTGTTTTTATAGGATGGTAAAACGGTAGAATTCGAAAGAGTAAAATATATGGCAATGGATTAAAGTTTGGAATCCGCACTCGAGTTTGAGCGGTGGGTTCAACTTTCCAAATAAAAACGTTCCATGTACGCCCAATGAAAATGGGACACGTAGGCCTTGTCAGAATATGACAGGACGTCGTGCGCGGCCCATTAATGCTAGGCGCGTGAGGTTGATTTTAGCCATATGAGTTTCACTCGCAGTAAAAGTAACCGTTATTACTACAGAGATGCCCAAGTAATCAGATTGACAGAGATTCTGTAGTTTACAGAGGCTCTGTGGTTGATGTTTATCCCTTTTTCATATATCTCATTGTTATCATGACTTCTGTGGGGTTCTTCTTTTAACCAAAACCATTGGAGAGGATAAAATCGGATTTTTGTGAAGAAATTTGCTTCGCAGAGGTTTTGTGGCTCTGTTGGAACTTGCAGAAGTTCTGTGAGGGCCAGCAGAAGCTCTATGAGAGAAAAAATCTCATAACAAAAATTTTATTGATATTTTTGATCATCCAATTTTTGATTTGGTTTAAGAGATGTTTTTCGGATATATTTGAAAGTTTGTGTCTGAGAAAACTGTTAAAAAACGGTTTGTCCGAGAAGGTCATGGTCTCCGTTTTCGGTTTTCGAGATAACATTCCAAAAGATCGACAGAAGGTTAATTTGTGATCACAGAGCATATTTCCTGCAGAAGCTCTGTTGAGCTCAGTAGAAGCTCTATGACTTAAAATTTCTCCTAATTCGAATTTTGTGAAACTTTTTGAGCTTTTGATTTTTGAAATGTTATTCACAGTATATTTAGGACATATTTGACAATTCTTGTCCTAGAAAATTGTTTTCCAAAAACCTTTTGTGCGAGAGACATACCTTTTGGTTCTTCTTTTCTCGGCAGTGATATCTGACTTCTGTCGATATGGAGTCATCGACATTTTTCTTTTGCTTTCCCTTGAAAGTTTTATCTCTTTAGATCATTTCAGGGTTCCCTTCTGCTCCCCCTTGATCTAATCACCTCTGTAGATTAAGTAATTTCCTTTTGCTCCCCCTTGACCTATGCTTGGATCAAAGAATGATAAGTTTTGCATAGAACATAGGTCATGTTTTTCAGAGGTTCTGTAGGGGTCCTCAGAGGTTCTGAGTTGACTTACAGAAGCTCTGTGATTTTAAGAACTATTTAAGGTTTTAAGAATTTACATACAGAAGTGGAATCAATCAAAGAAATAAATTTAGCAATGTATTTACTTATTATTTACAGAAGATAAAGCTATACTTACAGAGGATTTTCACACCATGTTAATCATTCCTAACTTACCCACCAAGAAGTTGAATCTTTTCTCGTCTAATGCTTTGGTGAATAAGTCAGCGAGTTGATATTCTGTGGGCACGAAATGCATTTCGATTGTACCGTATTCAACATGATGTTTCAAGAAATGATACCTTATATCGATAATGCTTGGTTTTTGAGTGTTGCACAGGGTTGGCAGAGATAGCAATAGCACTTTTGGAATCACAGAAGATGGGTATTTTGAACAGAATGTGGCCGTAGTCTTTTAGTTGAGTCTTCATCCATAGAACCTGAGAACAACAGCTAGCGGCAGCAACGTATTCAGCTTCTGCAGTGGATGTGGAGACACAATTCTGCTTCTTGGAGGTCCAACTGACTAGTTTACCACCTAGGAATTGACAACTCCCAGAGGTACTCTTTCTATCGAGCATGCATCCTCCATAGTCTGAATCTGTATAAGCTTTAAGACTAAAACCAGAGTTCTGTGGATACCAGAGACCAAGATTGTTGGTCCCCTTCAGGTATCTCAAGATTCTTTTTACAGCATCATAATGTGATTTATTTGGATTAGCTTGATAACGTGCACAAAGACATGTGGCATGCATAATGTCAGGTATGCTTGCTGTTAAGTATAACAGAGATCCAATCATGCCTCTGTAGAGAGTACATTCTACAGAAATACCATTTGGATCTAAGAACAACTTATTTCCAGTGGCCATTGGAGTCTTCATTGCAGAGGTATCAGAGAGATTATATTTTAAAAGTATGTCAGAGACATATTTGGCTTGATTTATAAAAATTCCCTCTGAAGATTGTTTGACTTGAAGTCCGAGGAAGAATGTTAATTCTCCCATCATACTCATTTCAAACTCACTTTGCATGAGTTTTTCAAAAAATTTGCACTCTTCTGAATTTGTAGACCCAAAAATTATGTCATCTACGTATATTTGTACAAGCATTATCTCACTATTTTTGCGTTTATAGAATAAGGTAGTATCTGTTGTACCTCTGTTGTAGCCATTGACTAGAAGGAAGGTAGAAAGTCGTTCATACCATGCTCTTGGAGCCTGTTTCAGTCCGTATAGAGCCTTTTCAAGGTAGTATACATGCCTTGGAAACTTTGAGCTTTCAAAACCTGGTGGCTGATTTACGTAAACCTCTTCTTGGATTTCACCGTTTAGAAAAGCTGATTTTACGTCCATCTGATAGACTTTAAAACCTCTGTGGGCTGCGAAGGCTAAGAATATTCTTATTGCTTCGAGACGTGCGACAGGGGCAAAAGTCTCATCGTAGTCTATGCTTTCTTCTTGTCTATATCCTTTTGCTACTAATCTTGCTTTGTTTCTGACGACCACTCCATCTTCATCCTTCTTGTTTCTGTAGACCCATTTAGTCCCAATGGCCTGTTTCCCTCTTGGCAGAGGTACTAAAGTCCATACTCTGTTACGCTCAAACTGCAGAAGTTCTTCTTGCATGGCGTCTACCCAGTTTGGGTCATCTAGGGCTTCAGAAATCTTCTTTGGTTCTATAACACTAATAAAATTTGTAAAGAAACAAAAATTAGCAGTGGCAGACCTTGTTTTTACTGAGTCAGAAGGTTCTCCATTTATTTGGCTTGGAGGATGGCTTTTTGTCCACTGAGTTGTGCGTGGAAGATGATCATCAATGTCATCAAAACTTTCTTCAGAGGCTTCTTGTGTTTCTTCTTGTGCAGCCTCTGATGTTCTTCGTGCCTTGGTAGTTGATTCTACCGTTTGTAGAATGATTGGTACGAGTGGTGGTGGAGTTTGTTCCTCTGAGGATGTATAGTCTTGGTCCTCGATCTCTTTTGTAATTGGTTCTTCTGTGGTTTGTGCAGCTTCTGTGGTCGTTTTTCTTGATGTTTCATCTTCTGCACTTTCTTCTGCTTCGGCAATTGCATCTGTAGTATTTATAGATGAAGATGAAGCATTATTTGGACCAGTTAGAGTCATACCTGTAGGATTTTGTCCGACAGAGGATGGTTCTTCAGAAACTCTGATGGTTCCGACAGAAGGATCGATGTCATTGTGGAACATCTCCAAAAATAGAAAATTCAAATCTTCTTTTGTTCTTGAGATGTCAGAGAATTTCCCTTTAATTCCGAGTTCTGAACTTATTTGCTCAGAAGTCATTTGGAATGAATCATCAAAAGAAACATTGATGCTTTCTACAATCTTGTGAGACTTTGTAAGGAATGTTCTGTAGGCTTTGGAGGTGGCAGAGTATCCAATGAATTTGCCTTCATCTGCTTTTACATCAAACTTTCCTCTTGAATCTCTGTCGTTTAAGACGAAGCATTTGCATCCGAATACATGGAAAAATTTGATGTTTGGCCGCCGTTTGTTAAGCAATTCGTAAGGCGTCTTGAGGTGTCTTTTCACAATGGTTGATCGATTTTGAGTATAACACGCAGTAGAAATTGCTTCTGCCCAAAAGTTCATTGATAATCCGCATGCTGACATCATAGTTCTTGCGGCTTCCACAAGTGTTCGATTCTTTCTTTCGACAACACCGTTCTGTTGTGGAGTGCGAGCTGCAGAGAAGTTCTGTGATATTTCTTCTGTTGAAAGATAGGCTTCAATGACAGAGTTTTTAAATTTTGTGCCATTGTCACTTCTTAACTTCTGTATTCTGCAATCATAAAGAACTTGGATTCTTTTCATTAGATTTATCAATATATTTGGAACATCTGATTTCTTTCTAACGAATTCAACCCATGTGAAACGTGAATACTCATCAATTAGGACAAGTATGTATTTCTTGCCACCTAGGCTCTGTATGGCAATGGGACCGCAGAGGTCGACATGAAGCATGTACAGAGGTCTAGTGCAAGATACATCTGTTTTGCCTTTGTGGGAAGCTCTTTTGAGTTTTCCCATCTCACATGCAGAACATAAATGATCCTTATTGAATTTAACATTTGGCAAACCTTTAACTAGATCAAGTTTGACCAGTTTTTCCAATGTGTGAAAATTCAAGTGACAGAACCTGTTGTGCCATAACCAGGCTTCTTCACTTTTGCAGGCAACAAGGCAAACTTTGTCCTTGTTCTTTGAGTTGAAGTTCATTAGATATAGATCACCTATTCTTTCAGCTCGCAGAAGTTCCATACTTGTTTCTTCACTTTGTAGAGAGCAGAAAGTTCTTTTGAACAACACATTGAATCCTGTATCACAAAGTTGACTTACACTGAGTAGGTTGTGCTTAAGGCCATCCACATATGCAACTTTGTATACAGAAACGTCTTCTTTCCTTATGACTCCATAGCCTTTTATGTGTCCTTTCTTGTTGTCTCCAAAAGTCACAGATCCACCATCTTGTGTTTCTTTGTACGTGGATAGTGCACTTCTGTCACCAGTCATGTGCCTTGAGCATCCGAAGTCTAGATACCAGATTGGCACATACTTCTTCTGCAGGACAATCACAGAGATTTAGGTACCCATATCCATATGGGTCCAATATTGTTAGAATTTTTCAAGTTTGCCTTGGCATTCTTGAAATACATTTTGTTCTCTGTAGAAGAGTCAGATTGTTTCTTTGTGGGATTTGACTTTTGATTTGTCGTAGAGAGTAAACAGACTTGACTTGAAAAATGATTATTAAGTTTAGACATAAGATCAAAGCAATGACAGTATTGAATATGAGATGTAATTTGCTTGAACTTTTCATTGAACTTTTTAAACTTAGCCACAGAGGCATTACATTCTTTCTTTACATTAGATTTCCTATTACTAGAAGATCTATGAATACTCGAATGTTGTTTGCAAAAGCTCTGTTTAGGACCTGCCTTCTGTGGGTTGCTTCTGTGGTGAACTTCTTTCATCACTGTCACAGAAGAAAAGGATTTATCAACCTTGGGTTTTGAAAATCTAGAACTTATAGGATCAATAGAGGTCTTCTGTAACATTTTAAGCTCAGCAGAGGTTTTGACATGTAGATTCAAATTTAGAAAATCTTGGCAGATTGGAATCTCTGTGAGTTTCTCTTTTGGAGAAATAGTTCTGTGAGGAACTTCAGAGGAGTATTTAACATCCTCTGTGTCATAGAGAGTTATCCCAGATGTAACATCTGTCTCTGAATCGTCAGAAGATGAGTCGTCCTCGTATACAGAGGTTGAGTCAATTCTTTCAATAGAGGTTGAATTTTCCGAACATGCATCATACAAGCTTTCTTCCTCTGTAGAATAGTTTTCATAGACTGCAGAGATTTCTAATAAGATTTCTTCAGTGAGAGATTTATCTATAAAAGATGTACAGAATTTTTCTAAAACGCTTGATTTCCATATTTCCAAAATTTCTTTTTCAATTAAGTTTTTAAAGTTTTCTTCTGAAAAAATGGGTTTAAACTCAGGAGCTTCTGCTGATAACTTCTTTTGAACGTTTATCAAACAGACAAAAGCAACCTGTGTTTGGGTCTCGGGTTTACCAAACTTGAAGATACCAATCTGATCTTGTGTTTTCAGATATTTCTTTGGTTTGATACCTCTATTGACAGAGGTTGAGGATGATGAGTCTGTGTTTTCAAACCACACGTTAATCATCTTCTTATGTTTCTTCAAGTAAGGATCCACAGAGATTTTCGCCCTTTTGCTTACAGAGATTAGATTTGGAAAATCTGGTTTGTTCGTTTTTCCAATCACAAATAAAGAGGACATAGGTTTGTTTCTTTTGCCTTCAACACCTAGGGTGATATCATCATACCCTATACCTCGTCTTCCTATTTGTGAATTTACTTTTTCATAAACTTTCTGTGCATCTTTATAGTTTTTAAGCAAAACTTCTCTTCTGGGTAAATCTTGCCATAATACCTCTCTTTCTCTTTGAAAGTATTCTTTAAGAGCTCTTATGTCAGTAGTTTCGCTCCTTGAAACTGAAAGTTCTTTTGTTTTATCTTTTAAAGTATTGGTTAATTCCGAAATTTGTTTTTTTAAAGGATCTAGAGTTTTGTTCCATTTTTTTTCTATTCTCTCTTTTTCCTAAAAAATCTTTGCTTTTTCTTGAGTGAGAAGTCGTACTTCTCTCTCATTGAAAGTGAGTCTTTTCTGAATACTTTGATTTATCTCTTTCAGTTCAATTAGTTCAATGTTAATTCTAAGTGTATTATCATCTACAGAGGTAATACAAGAGTTGGAATTTGAAGTAGATACCTCAGAGTCAGTGCAGGAGTCGACTTCTGCCATGCCACAGAAGAGAGCATTGGCGGTATGTTCATCGTCAGAAGTAGAGTCTGACTGGAAGTCTTCTGTGTTCTCCTCAGAATGTCCTTTTGCCATTAAGGATTTTTGAGCATAATATTCGGCTTTCTTTTTGTAGAAAGCAGAGTCCCTCTGTGGACGATTTGATCTGCTTCTGCATTCATTCGCAAAATGGCCTGGTTTTCCGCAGTTAAAACACCCTTGAGGAGTGTTTCCTGTTCGATCATTGGACTTCTGTAGGTCTCCGCCTTTCTCTGATCTACATTCATTTGCATAGTGACCAGGTTTGCCGCACTTGTAGCATTCTTGCTGCGTGTGGCTTACCGAGTCATCTGACCTCTGTCGGTCATTCCCTCTGTAATTTCTATCGCTTGACCTCTGTCGGCCACTTGATTCTTCTCCTCTTCTGTCATCTCTTCTGTTGTCTCTTCTGTCATCTTGGTTGTCTCTATCATATCTTTCATCTCTGGAACCTCTTCTGTTTCCTCTGAACTCTTTTGTCAATAGAGCTAAAGATTTAGCTAGTGACGCAAGAGTTATTTCCTTTTCTGCTTGCTCTTCTTCTTCACTGTCAATTATCACCATCTTCTTTTTCTCCTTCTTCTTCTCCTCTGTGGCTTTATCATTTCTTGGTCTCTGTGCATCCTCTTTAGTTTTACTAACCAATGCATATGGTGCAATGGTTAGTGTTTTAGCCTGTGCTATCTGAGGTTCTTGTGCGGCTAATGTTCCGTAAAGATCAGAGAGAGTCCAGGTGTCTAGATCCTGATTTGTCTGTAGGGACATAGACAGCTGGAGCCATTCTTCATTTAGACTTTTCAAAAACATGACATTGTTTTCTTCAGAAGTTCTGTCAATGCCTGATTTTCTGCACTTGTTGATTAGAGAGTTGAATCTGTCGTATGTTGTTTGCAGAGATTCTGTTGCAGAGGCTCTGAATGCATGATATTCATTTATGTACTGTGCTCTTCGGTTTTTTTGTGTTTTAGCACCTCCTTCCAACTGTCTTTCCAGTTCTTTCCACAGATCATGCGCTGTTTCACATGAATCCAAGGATTGAAAGAGTTCGTTGGGTCTTGCCATAATCAATGTCCTCTTGGTTTTCTGAGCAACTTCATCTTCTGCTTTATCTTCGGTTGACCACTCCCCTTTTGGCTTTGGTTTTTGATGTTCGGGGATTTCGGCAGATTCAGCAGTAGCAGGTATACGAGGTACTACTGTCATGGGAATAGGAGGAGGATTGTACAGATATTGTACTTGATTTCTTTCAGTGCCCTCGAAAAAATGGACCATTCTTTTTTTCCACTGAGGATACTCATCTCGAAGGAGAGTAGGAGGTTTAGTGAGAGAACCAGTAGTAAAGAAATTATTTGTATTTGTCATTTTTGAAGATTTTAGAAAGAAAGTATGACTAAAGAGTTACTTTGATGAACTTGAAGATTTTCTGGGTTTAAGCAGTTTCCAGACACAATTTTAAATCTCAATAATATCTATCACGAATTTTGATAAGTGGATCACTTGATATTGAAAATCAAGGAAGGCTCTGATACCAATTGTTGGAACCCAGATACACTTTAATCAAGAGTAACAGTCTATTAGTTGAGTTTAGAGTTTGATGCGGAAGCGTATTAAACTAACAGATATGTTTGATAGATATTAGAACGCACATATATATAAAGAAAACAGTAAAGAATGAAAAAGGATTTCTTGAACAGTTACTGTTATTCAATATATAATAACAACACGAAGAACAGATTAAGAACTTGGTGTGTGTGAGAATATAACACTCAGATATTTGACAATAAAGCTTGAGAGTATTAGTGATTCCTTGTGGTTTTTTTCTTAGGAAGATCTCAACATGAGACTTCCTTTTATACTACTCTTAGAAGACTATGAAGTAGGTCACTGTTCCTTTTACGGCATGAATAGTAAACTGGATGGTGTGAACAGTGGACTGGATGGTGTGAGCAGTTGTTTGAGCCATGCGCATTTAATGGAGCAGATGTACTTTTGGTAAATGCATTAAATGGCGCAGACGTCTATTTTGTACCTTGCCCTATTGAGTCCACTCAGAGCTTGACACGTGTTTTGACAGTACTTTTCCATGCAAGTTGATGAACGTATCCAGTAATATCTTCCAAGTCTTCATTGAGGACCACAGAGGCTCTGTAATGAATTACAGAGGTTCTGCGGTCTGGTCCTCTGTGGAGCAGTCTTCGCCGGATTCCGAGTCTTTGGTCTTCTTTGTGCGTATGACAGAGCTTCTGTAGGAAGCCTCTGCTGCTTCTGTAGCTTCTTGACCTTGATTTCTCGGTAATGTCGGCAGAGCCTCTGTAAGAGGTTTTCTTCACTTAGCCTATTTTTCACTACTTCTAAATACTTCTATGATTAGGAAGATTGAAGCTAACACAATCCCTACATTGTTGTGTTCTAATTACTTAAAAGTGTTCTTGAAATGCTAGTTGAATTTTGGTGGGTTTTTGGTTAAAATGGATGTTTTGGGAATTCTAAGTTTAAGGATAGGTTATGTATATGGTCTTGAACATATCTGCACTTTTATAGTATCATACATAGAGTAAAACTGCAAAATCTTGGTTTTAGAATGAGTAGTGGGCTGAGATTCATCGAAGTCGCAGTGGTCTGAGATTCATCGAAGTCGCAATGAACGACTGCGACATTCATCGGAGTCGCAATAGTTGGTTGCGACTCGGGTATGAAGTCGCAGTGGTCGTTTGCGACTTGGGTTGAAATCGCAGTAGTTGATTGCGACTCGGGTTTGGGATCGCAATAGTGAATTGCGACTTGGAGTGGAATCGCAGTAGTGGGTTGCGTTTCCAGGGTGGAATCGCAATAGAGGGTTGCGATTTGGGTACTGTTCATAACGATTTTTAGTGGGTTGCGACTTCAGATGTGAATTTTGTAAGTTTAGTTTTTAAAAGAGATATGTGGTATTTTATATAATTTCAGATTCTGTGAAGGGTGGAAATACGTGATACTAACTTGGGAAAGCTTTGTGATATACGTTTCAGGTGAGTTTTTCTTTAAAATATTTTCCAACTGGGATACATATATATGTGATATATAGATGAGATGGATATGTTCGGATTGAGAATTTTTACATGATGTGATTATGTGTTCATATTGAGATGTATACATGTTTGGAATGGGATAACGTTTTTATAAAAATATGTGATGTCTTTATACATGGTTGAAATGTCATGAAAGGTTTTATAAAAAGACAATATGATATATTGGTACATATATATATTGTATTTATGTGAGTATTCTACGAGAATACTTGGCCGGGATCCGAGGGGCGGACCGGTGAGTGCCGGGTTCCGGTGGGCGGACCGGTGGGTTTACCGTAGTTGTTGTACGGCAGAGTAAATTAACTAGTTGGCTTGCAACCACTTGTATGGCCATTTGGGGAGGGATAAGGCAGAATGACTTGATCATTTGTGGAGGAACAGGGTGGAATGAGTTTGATTACGATACTCTAGTCTTGGTTGGTATTTACTTACGTGTAAAATATATGTGTGTGTTTGTATAAAGAAGTTTTATATAAATGGATTTTTTTTGACAGGTTTCAATTGACAGGGATTTTCTCACTAGACCTGTAGGTCTAACCCTCATTTTCTGTTTTAAAATATGTATTCCAGGTTAAGGATCGTTATTTAGTAAAAAGGGAAGAATTAAAGTTTGAGACGCAGTTGATAGCTGACGAGGATTAGGAACTGTAAATGTTATGTTTGTATAGTTTCGAGACTGCTGGACCGTACGTGATTTATTTGTATTTCTTTTTATGAATATAACGATGTGATACAATATATGTTATTTGAAGCATGTTGGGAAAACTGGTTGTTACAGATGGTATCAGAGCCTTAGTTTAAGGGATTTAGGTATTAGTATCTGTACCTAGACTTAAACTGCATGTGAAGTAGGATGTCCCTATTATTGTAGAACCTTTGGATATTAAGTATAACACGGTATAAGGAATATCATGAAAGGTAAATTCGAGTTACACCTGGCCAGTGTAATTGTGAGCTTACAGTTACATGATTGGACCGGAATACCTTATTATATGGGGTATGTGCTTATGTGTATATTAACCTAGTTGAAATCTACCGAGTGACAAGTCGGTCTCGACATGGATAGAGACGAAGACAGGTATATTTATACAAACTCTACACGTGCTAAAGTACTATTTGACTTCGGTGCGAACCGATTAATTGTGTTTTCAATCTTTTGTTGACTTAATTGCATTAAGAAAAGAATTTGATAAATGTGTTGGTATTATAGATAAGAGTGGAGTGCCTATTAAGTTATTTTGAAAATCTTGTTGGAATTTGAGGTAGTAGCAAGTATAGGATGGTGTTGGAACTTGATTTTGTTAAACCTGTCAATTAAGTAATGATTTGTCGATTATGTAAAGTGAAGTGAATGATGATGAATTTCCTTTGCGGAACAAACTTAAGTGAATTGTATATTATTAAGTATTGCTCGTGATGATCTAGGGTGTTTAAATAGTTGATTATATTAATGATGGATGGTAGCGGGACCGTTTGTTTAGACTTAGTATAGTAAATATATTGTGGTGTAGGAGTCTGATCTTGTTAAAACCTTTGATTAAGAAATGATAAGTGATCCTTGGTATTTCGGTATGAGAAAATAAAGTTGATTTATTGGAGTAAGTGGTTATGATGAAAGAAGAGATTGTCGGGTGATTGACTTAAAGTTTTTGTTTGTTAACAAATTTTATATTAAGGATATATGAGTTACTTTTGATAAGACTTAGTAAGAGTGTAGGTTTGGAAGCATTTGGTGTGAAAAGAGATTAGTTCTAATTTAATAAGAGTGTAACAAATATTTCGGATGATATCGAAATTAGCATGGTTATTCATTAGGATATAGCATGATAAATTTAAGTGAGAAATGAAGGATAATTGAAACTAGAAAGTAAATAGTGTTTTGGGAATGATTAGTAAGGAAAAACTTTTAGTAATCAAAAGTGATAACCGTTGTCATATGTGTTTGAATTTGGAAGATTGTTCAAAGTGGTAAATTAAATTTATATTTTAGGGGCGAAAGTGGTTAGTAGTTTAATTTGGGATGTTTTATCTAACGCTTGCAATTGTTAGAAATTTTCAAATTGAATTGTGCATGTTAGAATTTTGAAAAGATTTTGTGGAAGTATAGAATGTGGCATTGTGTATAAATCAGTTTTCAAACACTAAAGTTATGTCTCCAAATGTTAAAGTTTATGTTATGGATAAAAATTTCAATTGTGATAGATGATTCGTGATATACAAAATTTATATATATATATATATATATATATATATATATATATATAACTGTGTGCTGAAAGAGGCACGGGGAAATGTTGTACGTGAAAAGAGACACAATGACGTATATTTGTGCTAATTGGGGCACGAGGTGAAATAAAGAGGTACGGATTTTATTAACAAAGATGTTTTTATGGTTGTTATATTTTGGGGATGGGTGTACAGTGTGGTTTCAAATCGTTTGTTATCATTTTGAAAGAATATGTATTGATTTTCGAAAATTGAGGAAGTGTGTGGGTGTTTCGAACAATGAGTGAGATTTCAAATTAACTCGGTTAAATTTTTTTTTCTCTTCGATTTGAACTATGGTGAAATTATTGGGAAAATATAGCGATGGTTGAAATTGAGCGTGTACGATCGGTATGGAGATGAAAGAAAGCTAGCTCGTAGGATCGGTTTAGAGCGAGCACCTCCTAATGAGCTATCCTTGGGAAATTGTGTTTTATGTTGAAAGGAGAGTAGAAGAAAATAGTCGAATGAATTAATCGGGGTGAAGGATCGTTGGTTAGAACGTGGTATTAATACGAGAGAGATGTGGTGGTGAGTATGGAAATCAATTGTAGTCTAATGTTCATAATCGGTATAATTAATGCAATAAAGTGTTGTCTGTTTTAGATGTATTTGTGGAATAGGGATGTGACTGTAGGGTTGGTGATAACCTATGGAGAAAAGTTCGACTGCGGATTAAGGTGATACTCCAAGTTGATTTTGTAATCTTTTGGGGAGAAGAGTGTCGTTATTTTTTTTTGGAGTGTTGGATTGTTGGGACATTTTAGAAACTGTGATCGAAGGCGTGGTGTGTACAGTCAGCCGATGTCAAGGAAAAGAGTAGAGTACTTGGTGTAATTGATTGCTTACTAGAACATAAGAGTATGTAGGCTAGATTGCCTGGTGCTTATCACTTGCAGTATGACTATTACTTGCTAGTAAGAATTTATGCTAGTCCTGATAGGTTGTTAAGTGAATGCTTTACAAGTGGTACTGTGGAAACTAAATAGCCTTAGAATGTTTGATTTAGTTCTATGGCGCAGCTCTTGTTTGAGTCTAACCGTTGTGGGATAGAATCCTTATTTCGAATGTCTATCTGATTTCACACTGTATGCGTTTGTGCATTCGCGAGGCGACTCGTCGTGACTAGTGGGGATTCCGTAATAGCAGGGATAGTAGGTTGAGGTGAACCTGGAGTCTAGAGGTGTGAATGATATTGGTATGATCGATCTAGAATATTATACCTTGTTCGTATTTTGTGGGTTTTCTTCTTGGTGTAAGAGTTGTTGTAGTTAGGAGGGTATTAAATTTTTGGTATGTGCCTTGGTACCGAAGGGTTTCGCATAGTGAGAGTTCATTCGGCCTTTCCTGTGTCGAGCCTGCGGAAGGGCTTAGCCGAAGCGAGTAAGGTTGTACCGTTAGAAAACACCGGATTGGATCACAGAAATTAAGTTGTAAAGATTTTATGGTCATGTGATGAACTTAGTGGTGTGGTTCGTAGTAGATTTATTATATCTTTGGTTGGAAATTGTTGTGGTTAAGCAAGGCAAGATTAATGTTGATAAAACTTTCTTATGGAGTTGTTTAAGTTAAAGAGATGTTTTTTTTTACTTAGTGCTGGACTTTGCATGATTGAGCCGTTAATAAGTTATATTATTAGTGACATGAAATTTTAACGGAGTTGTGATGAATTCTTTCGGCTTAATTTTATAGTGAAATTATATGATGTTTTGAGTATTTGTGTTAGTGGGGTAAGGTGAGACCGGTATTGATAAATTTCAATTGCGGAGTGGTTAAAGTGAAACCAATGTCTAAAGAGCTGTGAAAGTATTTTAGTGCTAAATTGGAAATGTAAGGACTTGATATGATAGCGAGTTTGTTATTTATTAAGAAATGAATTGGTATTGATATTTGGATAAAAGACGGTATGAGTTTTGATGATGAGGTTATTAAGATAATTGAAGTGATTAAGGTTGTGCTTTGTTGATATTCGAGAAATTAAGTTGCTTTGTAGACCTTATTTTATTTTGATAAATGATTTGGTGTCCAGTGCAATTAAGCATTGATGTGAGATCATTTCGGTTATGCTATGCTAGTTTAAGAAATGGAAATAGTAGGATGAAGTTTACGGGTTTGATAAAAATTAAGAAATTTCCGTGATATAAAGTGATTGTGATTATGTTATGAGTATAAGTGAATTTCGAGTTAATTTGGACTTTCGTGAGATTTGAGTATTGAGTGTTTATCGTTATTTTAAGGGGGCAGATTTCTTGTGAGAAATTAAAACTCTTGATGTTTTAGGTTGAAGTATTGAAGCAAGAGCAAATGGTAAACTAGAAACAGTAAAGCGGGTGGTCTAGTAAAAGTCCTTTGAGGGTTCCGTAAACACTTTGATGTGTTCATGGATTTTGATATCAATTCGGTGGTAGTTACCCTAGTTTGTTGCTTGTATGAATTCCGGGACGGAATTCTTTTAAGGGGGAGATGTTGTAATAACCAGCTATTTTAATTACTATTGACCAGTATTTTAGTATTTTAGAATTCGGAAGTTTATTTATATAAGTTTTATTTTAGTTAATTATGGGAAAATAAGTTAAGGGTTAGTCTTGGATATTATAAGGAAGTTAGAGGGTTATTTTGGTCATCTTCTTTTTAAAAGAAAAAGAAATAGGGGAGTGGTTGGGGAAGGGTATGGAGGTGTTCCCTCCATACCATCCTTCTTTGGATACTTAGGAGGAGTACCTCTTTTCTTATTTATTTTTGAAAGGAAGCAAGTGTTAGAGTGTGTGTGTGTGTCTTTGATGGAAAGAGAGAAAGAGAGAGATCGAGAGAAAGATTGAAGGAAAGAAGAAGGAAAAAGCTTTAGGAATTTGTTGCTGAAATTCAAAGTAAACAATCCCTACATTGTTGTGTTCTAATTACTTAAAAGTGTTCTTGAAATGCTAGTTGAATTTTGGTGGGTTTTTGGTTAAAATGGATGTTTTGGGAATTCTAAGTTTAAGGATAGGTTATGTATATGGTCTTGAACATATCTGCACTTTTATAGTATCATACATAGAGTAAAACTGCAAAATCTTGGTTTTAGAATGAGTAGTGGGCTGAGATTCATCGAAGTCGCAGTGGTCTGAGATTCATCGAAGTCGCAATGAACGACTGCGACATTCATCGGAGTCGCAATAGTTGGTTGCGACTCGGGTATGAAGTCGCAGTGGTCGTTTGCGACTTGGGTTGAAATCGCAGTAGTTGATTGCGACTCGGGTTTGGGATCGCAATAGTGAATTGCGACTTGGAGTGGAATCGCAGTAGTGGGTTGCGATTCCAGGGTGTTATCGCAATAGAGGGTTGCGATTTGGGTACTGTTCATAACGATTTTTAGTGGGTTGCGACTTCAGATGTGAATTTTGTAAGTTTAGTTTTTAAAAGAGATATGTGGTATTTTATATGATTTCAGATTCTGTGAAGGGTGGAAATACGTGATACTAACTTGGGAAAGCTTTGTGATATACGTTTCAGGTGAGTTTTTCTTTAAAATATTTTCCAACTGGGATACATATATATGTGATATATAGATGAGATGGATATGTTCGGATTGAGAATTTTTACATGATGTGATTATGTGTTCATATTGAGATGTATACATGTTTGGAATGGGATAACGTTTTTATAAAAATATGTGATGTCTTTATACATGGTTGAAATGTCATGAAAGGTTTTATAAAATGACAATATGATATATTGGTACATATATATATATATTGTATTTATGTGAGTATTCTACGAGAATACTTGGCCGGGATCCGAGGGGCGGACCGGTGAGTGCCGGGTTCCGGTGGGCGGACCGGTGGGTTTACCGTAGTTGTTGTACGACAGAGTAAATTAACTAGTTGGCTTGCAACCACTAGTATGGCCATTTGGGGAGGGATAAGGCAGAATGACTTGATCATTTGTGGAGGAACAGGGTGGAATGAGTTTGATTACGATACTCTAGTCTTGGTTGGTATTTACTTACGTGTAAAATATATGTGTGTGTTTGTATAAAGAAGTTTTATATAAATGGATTTTTTTTTACAGGTTTCAATTGACAGGGATTTTCTCACTAGACCTGTAGGTCTAACCCTCATTTTCCGTTTTAAAATATGTATTCCAGGTTAAGGATCGTTATTTAGTAAAAAGGGAAGAATTAAAGTTTGAGACGTAGTTGATAGCTGACGAGGATTAGGAACTGGAAATGTTATGTTTGTATAGTTACGAGACTGCTGGACCGTACGTGATTTATTTGTATTTCTTTTTATGAATATAACGATGTGATACAATATATGTTATTTGAAGCATGTTGGGAAAACGGGTTGTTATAGATGGTATCAGAGCCTTAGTTTAAGGGATTTAGGTATTAGTATCTGTACCTAGACTTAAACTGCATGTGAAGTAGGATGTCCCTATTATTGTAGAACCTTGGGATATTAAGTATAACACGGTATAAGGAATATCATGAAAGGTAAATTCGAGTTACACCTGGCCAGTGTAATTGTGAGCTTACAGTTACATGATTGGACCGGAATACCTTATTATATGGGGTATGTGCTTATGTGTATATTAACCTAGTTGAAATCTACCGAGTGACAAGTCGGTCTCGACATGGATAGAGACGAAGACATGTATATTTATACAAACTCTACACGTGCTAAAGTGCTATTTGACTTCGGTGCGAACCGATTAATTGTGTTTTCAATCTTTTGTTGACTTAATTGCATTAGGAAAGGAATTTGATAAATGTGTTGGTATTATAGATAAGAGTGGAGTACCTATTAAGTTATTTTGAAAATTTTGTTGGAATTTGAGGTAGTAGCAAGTATAGGATGGTGTTGGAACTTGATTTTGTTAAACCTGTCAATTAAGTAATGATTTGTCGATTATGTAAAGTGAAGTGAATGATGATGAATTTCCTTTGCGGAACAAACTTAAGTGAATTGTATATTATTAAGTACTGCTCGTGATGATCTAGGGTGTTTAAATAGTTGATTATATTAATGATGGATGGTAGCGGGACCGTTTTAAGGAATTTGAACTCTGGGTTTTTCTTTAGCTTCCGCACCAAATTCCCCAAAGCACACAAGCACAAAGAGTTCCTCGCCTTCCTCGACCAATCCAAGTCCTGCAATTCTGGATGTCATTTTTTATGAATATATGAACTCCGAATGCAATTCTGAAGAAGGTTTTGAGTCGTTCCCCTTCGACAAACCTCTTCCGAGTCATACTGATTTTCTGTCACCAGTAGTCAATCATCCGGTTACTTTTCTAAAGGGTAGCAGTTCTCAAACAAAGGCCCCAGCTGTGATCAAGATTTCTCAATCAAAACCAACTTCGAAACCTGTTTCCAAAAAGCAATCACAGCCTAGGCAAGAGACCGGACCATTGCCTACAAAAAATAATGTTCCTTCTAAAGTCACTGACCGCACTGTCCCTGTTGTTTCGGATAAAACCGGTCGAGCTAAACAAACAAAACCAAAGTGGCCAGCCAAGGAATCTGTCAAGGATGTTGCATCAAAGTCGTTCAATACTGTCTTTTACCCGAGGATGAACAAAAACGATTGTGCCTGGAATCATAGGAATGATTTTGTTAAAAGAGATGTTAATTTTCCGATGAAAATTTATTCCACTCAACAATTGATTCAATTGTCGCGTGATTGTTTATGTTGCTCTAGTTGTGGTTGGAATGACTTTGATGATATCCATAACATTGATTGGTTTGGGTCATATCACATGTATAATTCGACACCCAAACGCAAACCCCGTAATAACAAAAGAAAATACTATAAACAACGGGGTTTCCAATCAGAGGTTAAACCACAGCGGGAGACCAAACCCATTCCAAAACGGGCTTCTTCTAGTGAGGTTAGGGCAGGTTTTATAGTTGATTTAAAGTTCAAGGGTTGAATTGTATTTGTTTAAATTAGAGCTTATTAGTGAACGGGCCGTGGGCTTGTTAACCACGGGCCCGGTGTATTTAATGTGTGATTAGCTTGGAAAAACAAGCTAATCATCTCTTTAGCTTTCCAACTCTTATTGTAAAATTCTCTCTGAAAGTTAATGAAAGGGATGACCAGTTGAAATCATATTTCTTATTGCTTATCATATTCGATTTCTATATTGTTGCACGGATCTGGACTTATCAGTATCCCTGAGCAACAAGTCGAGCCTTGTTGCGGGTTACAGTTCCATGTTCATCCAACTTGTTTCGATAGACCCATTTAGTGCCTATTACTGACTTATCAGATGGACGAGGAACAAGCTTCCAAACTTGGTTTCTTTCAAATTCAGTCAGCTCTTCTTGCATAGTGTTGACCCAGTTTGGATCTTGGAGGGCATCATCTGTTTTCTTTGGTTCAATCAAAGAAATAAAGTTAACAAATAAGCAAATATTACCTGCACTTCGTCGGGTCTGAACACCAGCGTTTGGATTACCAAGAATCTGATCAATAGGGTGATTTAGTGTCCATCGTTGAGCAGGAGCATAAGTCGCTGACTCAACCTGAAATTGAGGAGCTGAAGATGATGCTTCAGCAACTTCTGGTATATCAGCCAAGAGAGGAAGAGGTGCAGATGGCATTTAATTCACTGATTGCTGAGAAGTAGATGGTATGTCTGAGACAGAAGGTTCAGAAGCAGGCATAGTGTTTAGAGGAACAACTGAGACCCATGAAGTTTTGTCTTCACTATTCTGCATGCTTGGGATGATGGTAGGATCATCATCTTCAGCGGGATTAGTATGAGATGGAGGAGTGGGAATGTCTTCTGAAACACCAAGATGAGAAAACATCCATTGATTCAGTTCTTCAGTATCAGCAGAAGGTCTAGAGTTCGCTGAACGGGATTCGTCAAAAGTGACGTGGATAGTTTCTTCAACAGTTTGTCTTCTACGATTGAAGACTCTGAAGGCTTGGGAGACTGAGGAGTATCCAAGAAAGATTCCATCATCAGCCTTAGGATCAAACTTTCCAAGGGCATCTCTGTTGTTTAGTATGAAACACTGACAACCAAAGATGTGAAGAAAGCTAATTGAAGGCTTTCTTCTGTGGAAGAGTTCATATGATGTCTTCTTGAATCTTTTGACGATCAGCGACCTGTTTTGAGTGAAACAAGCAGTGTTGATAGCTTCTGCCCAAAACTGAGTAGGCAGGTGAGAATCGTTGAGCATTGAAAGAGCAGCTTCGATGATAGTTCGATTTCGTCTTTCAACGACTCCATTCTGTTGCGGTGTTCTCACTGAAGAAAAGTTGTGACAAATACCCTTGCTTTCAAAGAAGGAATCAAGAGAACTATTTTTGAATTCAGTCCCATGATAACTCCTTATTGAGCGAACGGTCATGTTGTTCAGGACTTCCATTTTCCTAACAAAGGTGATGAGCTCTTCAGGGGTGTCACTCTTATAACGGAGAAACATTACCCAGGTATAGCGAGAGAATTCATCAACTATGACCAATGTATATTTCTTTCCAGCGATGGATTATTTGTTAACAGGACCAAACAAATCCTTATGGAGAAGTTGTAGAGGAGATGATACTGAGAAAACTTGCTTAGACTTGAATCTTGCTTTGGTCTGTTTCCCTTTCTCACACGCTGAACATAAGGACTCCTTGGCGTATGAGTGTTGAGGTAGACCAGTGACCAACTCTTTAGAAGAAAGAGTATTCAGTGTCTTGAAGTTGAGATGAGAGAGCCTTTTATGCCATAGCAAGTTGACATCAGATGAGGCTTTTAAGAAGAAACAGGAGTTCTCAGTGGTTGTAGAGTCCATGTTTATAACGTAAATATTTTCTAAACGATAACCGCTGAGAGCTATCTTCTCCTTTTTGTCAGTGACAAAGCAGGATTCCTTAGTGAAGATCACTTTGTTATCCTTCTCACATAGCTGACTTATGCTTAGAAGATTATGCTTCAGTCCTTCAACATATGCAACTCTTCCAAAGGTTGTTGTACCATTAGAGAGTACACTAAACCCTCGGGTATAGTCTTTTCCATTTCCACCGAAGGTCACTGAGGGACCCTTCACTTCCTTATACTCAGTGAGCAGGTTCTTCTTACCAGTCATGTGTCTAGAGCATCCGCTATCGAGATACTAGATACCCTTCTTAACCTGCAAACAAAGCAAGATTAGTTTGACTTAGGTACCCATTTCATTTTGGGCCTAGATTTGTCAGTGGTGGTAGAGGAAGTGGAAGGTTCAACAATCTTCGCAGCATTTGAAGATTCAGCTTTGTTGTCAGTTTTCACTTTCGTTAATTTCTTAACGTCAGTGGTCTTCTTTGCCTTGGGGGCATTGATCTTCACCTTGGCTGTCTTTTCAGCTTTGGTGGCTGTGGGGCACTTACTAGCAATATGATCGGTGAGTCCACAGTGATAACATTTCCTATAGCTAAAAGTAGCTTTAGGACCATTTGCATGCTTACCCTTTAATTTTAAAAGTGCGGGTCCAGTACCAAGTATACATTTGGCATTGGAAATGGGAGGAACAATCAGTTCTTCGGATTTCTTACCAACGATATCCACTTTGATTCTAGGAGTATATCGCTGAATGAATCCAGGGATCATATTCTTAGAAGCAGAGGGATAGCTCACTGAAGCTTTAGAAGCATTCAGCTTTGGTACAAAGGTACCCTTCTGAGGTTTTGGATAAACAATTTTCTCTTTACCTTTAGAAGCTAAGGTAGAGATTTCCTCAGGGATAGGGGATTTTAAAGAGGAACACTGAGAAGATGAAGTGTCAGGGATAGAGGAGGCAAATATTCCAAACCAAGACCAGTGGTTGGTTGTTCAGCGTCAGCCTTATAACCAAGACCACGTTTGTCACTCAGGGGAATCTGAGACTTAATTATCTCAGTGATCGTTGTTGAGGATTTATACCATCCATCAACAATAGCTTTTTCAGCTTTTGATGCAGCGATAGCTTCTTCTCGTTCGATTTTGACTAGCTGATTTATAAAAACCTGATCTCTTAAATCTTCTTCAATTTTAGAAAGCTTTTCTTTTTTAAGATGACAGTGTTTAAGTTGTTCAGTGAGATCAAGGTTTTGATTTTCAACAACAGTTTTTCCATTCATGGCATCATATAAACTCATAGTCAGGAGATCGATCTTTCGAAGACTATCAGCTTCATCAATATTTGAAATATTGGTAAAGAAAGAAGGTGATACCTTGGAGGTAGAGGATGAAGCAGAGGGAATGTCAGACTTTTCTTCCTCTTCTTCGATTTTGGCCATGAGGCAGAGATTGGCTTCATCATCATCTTCAGTGTCAGATGATTCTTCTTCATCAGAAGCAGCCCAATCATAGTCAGCCATCAGGCCTTTGCCTTTCTTCTTAAAGCCTTTCAGCTTTGCGTAACTTTCTTTTAGCTTTTGATACTTATCATCTCTAGCCCTGGGGTTAGAGAATTTCTTGGAGAAAGCTGAGGTTCTAGAAACTTTCTTTGACCTGCACTCGCTAGCAAAATGTCCTATCTTTTCACAGTTATAGCAAATAGCAGTAGCCTTATCAACAGGGGTTGATGATATAGGCTTGTCAGTGATAGCAAGAGGTTTGTTCTTTCTGAATTTTTTATTTTTGGCGAATCACCTCAACTTATTAGATAGGAGAGCCATAGATTCATCGAGATCTGAAGAGTCAGGATCTGATGAGCATTCAGAGTTAGTCTCCAACTCAGTGATAGTAATAGAAGATTGCTGAGTGGAAGGTGACAGCAACAGGGGTGCTTTTGGAATCTTTTACAATATTCTTCTTAAGATGGCTCGATTCCTCATGATTGAGCATCGTGCCATATAAGGTAGAAAGAGTCCTAGATTTTAGATCCTTTGACAGCTTGAGACACATTGAATAACTGTCCCAACTTTCAGGTAAACATTCTAAGAACTTTGTCAGAACTTCAAAGTTAGAATATTCCTTACCAACGGGTTTTAGATCAATTATTAAGCAGTTAAAGCGTTGGTGAACTTCAGAGAGAGTTTCATTCTTACCACAAATGAAGCTTTCGTACTGTCTTACCAGGTTGATCTTACGTGAGTCCTGGACTTCAGTTGTACCTTCATATTGAACACATATTGTGTCCCACATGGATTTGGAGGTTTTCAGGTTCATGACGGAATGGTAGACTTCGTCAGGAAGAGCCATAGAGAGGATGGATCTGGCTTTGGTGTCGAGAGGCACTTTCTTCTTATCTTCATCAGTCCACATATGAATTTCCTTTGGAACCAATCTTTCTGGAATAGCATCTCTATTCTCAGTGGATGGAACTTCAGGATCAATTCTTATAGGAACGTATGGACCATTTTCTATGTAATAAGGTATAGTTGGGTCTACACCTTCTAAGAAGAATATCATCCTATTTTTCCATAGATTAAAGTTATCTCTGGAAAATCTGGGAGGTTTTGCAAGAGAACCATTATCAATATAGATAAGAATACTACGAGTAATATTCTAACACTAAGAGAGAAAGAAGAAGATGGTTGAGCACTTCATTTCTGAAGTAGGGTTCTTCTTATATACTGCATGCATTTAATGCAAAGCAGTATAACTTTACACGTGGCAACAGCTGATTGGTTGCATGGTTTGACCTTTGTAGACAACCTTAGTAGCCGCATGGTGTATAGTGTAGAATCAGAGTTGGTTGTACGATTAAGGACAAAAGGGATGTCCTTTCTGATAAATCGTACAGAGGCGTGCAAGGGGGAAAGACAAAAGTAACTTGTAGAGGAAGACTTCATGATCAGCGATTACTGAACAGTACTTTATCAGCGAGTGAAAAAGTTCAGCGATAGCTGAAGTCTTCTACTTGTAACTTCACGTTGAGTGGACAAATCTTGGCTTCGTTGATATCTGCATCAGTTCATTAGTACACATGTCGCTGTTCTTGAGCTTGATCTTCGACTTCAGCGTAGAACATAGTTTACGTGAAACTTGTCTTCAGGGATCATAAGTAAACAACTAAACTATCAGCGATCATCAATAAGACTGAACAGGCTCAGAGCTTATGGATGAACTGTTTCGCCGAAAATCTAATCTAAAGAATATGAGTTTCCTATCAGCGGTACTGTAGAGTCATAGTACTTATCAGCGATAGTGAAACTCTAATACATATTGTTTACTTACAATTTTCACTAAGTATTTCTAAAAGAGTCATTATCAAATCACTGAGGTTTTGGATCAACAGTTTTTGACTATTGTCCAACAAATCTTGAGGCCGTTAATGTTATAAAAACCAACCCGAGGAACAACCCATTTTCACAGACTTATAATCCAGGTTGGAGAAATCACCCAAATTTTTCTTGGGCTGGTAATACAGGACTCCAACCCCACAGGGCGAGTTATGTCCAGCAAAGACCACAAAACCCCCCTGGATTTCACCAACATCACAGTGGGTATCCCCCACAAAACTTTCACCAAGGGCAGTTGATAGCAGAAAATTGTATGGTATGGTCACAATGTACCCACAGTGGGGGCGCAAGTATACACCACAACTATGATCGCTATAAGTAATAAAAATGGCAAGCATTTACCAAGTATCGATCCCACAAGGACTGAACTACTGAGAATCAGAGAATGTCACGAACTTCTTTTCACAAGTCTCGGTTTGAAAAGACTGTTGGTTTGTTGGAAAATACTTAAACTCTTGAATAATTAAAAATGGGTATGGATGTGAGTTCCCTTGAGATTTTTGTAGTAACAAAATGGTTAGTTGCTTTGTAGGACGAAATTTTATAAAAAGCCCGATCTCTCGAAATGCATGCGATTTATAAAATGGTCCTACAAAGTTTCTATAAAGTTTCCATTGTTACCAACTCTCGATCTTGCCGATTTAAATAAGTTTGACTCTAAACGTCAAGTTCTACCACTATGGAGATTTACACCCAAATCTCTTTGTGATATAAATCTCGAGCGGCGTTTGAACCTTAATAAATCATACAAAACCCGCCTCTCGACGTGGTTATCAAAGACTCTCTCAAATCTTTGTGCATCACTTAAGCCGTATGTCAAATCCGCCCCTCTCGAGGTCTAAGATCTAATATTAACACATCAAAGTGATCGGATTATCTGCGTTGAGTTTAAGTCCCGACTCAAGTGACCAATCTCGAGAGTTAGTAACAAATGGCCACACCCAAGTGTTGCCTACTAGTCTCAAGTTTGTTCACATCCACACCCAAAGGGTGCTTAGCTCATAATGAAATTAAAAGACATAACAATATAGAAGGAATGCATAAAATTAACTTGCATAAAATTAAAGACGTGCCCACAGTGGGTGTAATGTGAGCAGAATAGAGATTACACTTAACAAAGTAAATACTACAAAGCTTGTAAACAACAAGAAGGAAATTAGCTACTGGAAAGCAAAAGTAAAGCTGGAAAAATTAGATGATCTCCAAATGACCCCAAGCCTCTTCTTTTATAGCTTTGAGAGGGTGTAATACCCAATGGCTAAAACCCAATACCACTCTTCCAAGCCCATGGTTTTGTTGATCTTCTCCAGAGTTTCCAAACATTCCATGCCAGCTCTAAGATGCCCTTTATTACCCAGTTAATCGCCTTGTCCGCTGGATAATGGCAAAATCCGTCGTGCTCACAGTGGGCAAACTGTGCCCACAGTGGCTGGTGCAGTAATTTTCCAAGAAATTGAACTTTTGAAACCTCATCATCATTTATCACATTTTAGACCAAATAAAGGGGAAAGAAGCAAAGTGGGTTTAAAAACAATATAAAATCCTAGAAAAAGAGTAATAATAAACTCTCAACCATCACTCGAATCAATTCTCAAAGGTTTCATGAATCAAACTCAAACAGCCATAAGGAACATAGAGACTCAAGTAGGACAACTAGCCGTCGAAGTTAAGAATAGACCGCCAGGGACGTTACCTAGTGTCACCGAACATGCTATGGTAATAGGAAAAGAATAAGTCAAGTCCATAACACTTAGGAGTGGAAAGGATCTGAAAGATATCATTTTTGACTCTGATGATCCGCCTTAAATACCCATTGTCCCTAAAACCACAGTGGCCACTCCTAAAGTCACTTACAAACCCACGGTGAGGACCAATGTCCCTGAGCTTCCCACTCTTGAGATCACACAGAAACCCACTGTTCCAAAGCCAGCACCACAACAAACTCAAATTGACCCACGAAGTGTACCTTTTCCTGAAAGAATGAAGACTAAAAATGTCGATGTTCAATTCAAAAAATTCTTAGACATTTTTAAACAACTTCACATTAACATACCCTTGGTAGAGGCCCTCGAGAAAATGCCAATCTATGTTAAAGTTTTGAAAGATATTTTGAACAAAAAGAGAAAGTTGGGTGAGTTTGATACTGTGGCATTGACCAAGGAATGTAGTGCCCTCCTTACTAGCAAGATTCCACCTAAGTTGAAAGACCCGGGTAGTTTCACCATTCCATGCACAATAGGAGGACAAGCAGTAGGCCAAGCACTCTATGATTTGGGAGCTAGTATAAACTTGATGCCATTGTCCATATTTAACAAGTTAGGTATTGGAGAGGCTAGACCCACAACCGTGACATTACAATTAGCCGACCGATCCATAGCCTATCCTAAGGGAAAAATAGAAGACGTTTTGGTCCAAGTGGATAAATTTATCTTTCCCGCCGATTTTCTAATACTATATTATGAGGCCGATAAAGATATCCCAATCATCTTAGGGCGTTCGTTTTCTGCGACCGGACGTACTTTGATTGATATGCACAAAGGAGAACTCACTATGAGAGTCCATGACCAAGAGGTAACATTCAATGTCTTCAAGTCACTTAAGTTCATAGAAACCGAAGACTGTTTTGCTTTGAGTTCGATTAGTGGTACCCCAAGTTTTGACACAGTGAGCACAGTGGGTAGTGAGAGTGAGCACTCCAACTCTGAGAATGATGACACTTTTGAGGATGGGTGTAACGAAATAGTGGTAGCCTTTGAACCTCTGGACTTTAAGGACAGAAATGTCCAACCCCCTTCAATAGAACAACCTCTCGAGTTAGAGCTAAAACTATTGCCATCTCACTTGAAATATGCTTATCTTGCTAAGGATAATAAACTTCCCGTTATTATCTCTTCCAAACTTAGTGAGAAACAAGAACAACTCCAGATTGATATGTGGATAAAGCATAAGAAGGCAATTGGTTGGACCATAGCGGACATTAGAGGTATTAGCCCTTCCCTATGTCAACATAAGATTAACGTGGAGTGTGACCACCCTGGAAAAGTCCAGCTCCAAAGGAGGTTGAACCCCATAATGAAAGAAGTAGTCAAGAAAGAAGTTTTAAAATGGTTAGACGCTGGTATTATCTACCCAATAGCTAGTAGTAGTTGGGTGAGCCCCATTCAATGTGTCCCCAAAAAGAGAGGAACAACCGTAGTGGAAAACGAAAAGAAGGAACTCATTCCCACTAGAACTGTTACTGGGTGGAGAATATGCATGGACTATAGACAACTCAACCTAGCCACCAAGAAAGACCATTTTCCCCTACCATTTATCGACCAAATGATTGGTCGGTTAGCGGGAAATGAATTCTATTGTTTTGTAGATGGATACTCCGGATACAACCAAATCCATATCGCTCCCGAAGACCAAGAAAAGACCACCTTTACGTGTCCCTACGGTACCTTTGCATTTCGGAGAATGCTATTTGGATTGTGTAATGCCCCAGCCACTTTCCAACGTTGTATGATGGCCATATTCACCGACATGATTGAGGAAACCATAGAAGTATTTTATGGATGACTTTTTTGTGATAGGGACGTCATTTGACAACTTCCTAGGAAATTTGGAGAAAAACCTAGTGAGATGTGAGACCCACGACCTTATTTTAAATTGGGAAAAATGTCATTTTATGGTCGAAGAGGGTATTGTCCTAGGCCATCTTGTCTCAAAGAGAGGGTTAGAGGTTGACAAAGCCAAACTTGAAGTAGTGGCACAACTTCCCAAACCCACAACTCTGAAATGTATTCGAAGTTTCTTGGGTCATGTCGGTTTCTATAGGAGGTTCATTAAAGATTTTTCCAAACTAACTAAACCCCTATGTAACCTTTTGCAACATGAAAAAGAATTTAAATTCACCCAAGAATGTCGTGATGCTTTTGAAACAATCAAAACAGCCTTAGTTACTGCACCCATAGTGACCACTCCTAACTGGTCACTCCCATTCGAAGTCATGTGTGACGCCAGCTAGTGGGCTGTGGGGGCTGTTTTAGGACAGCGAAAAAACAAAATCTTTCACCCCATTCATTATGAAAGTAAAACACTAATTGAAGCTCAGATAAATTAGACGGTCACTGAGAAAGAATTACTTATAGTGGTGTTTGCTTTTGATCGTTTCAGGTCTTACTTGATAGGGACGAAGGTCATAGTGCACACTGATCATGCAGCAATAAAATACTTGATCAACAAAGCTGACTCCAAACCACGTTTGATTCGATGGGTATTATTGTTGCAATAATTCGACCTTGAGATCATTGATAGGAAAGGAATAAGCAATCAGGTAGCTGACCATCTGTCCAGGCTCGAGAAGGTAGTGACCACTGTTGAACCCACTCCGGTCCAGGAAAGTTTTCCCAATGAACAATTGTTAGCAGCTCAACATCACGACAATAATATTCCTTGGTACGCTGACATTGCAAACGTTTTGGCAAGTGGACTAAAGCCCCATGGGGTGAGTGGACAACCATTTAAAAAGTTTTTACATGATACTCGTCAATTAGTTTGGGACGACTCTTTCTTATATAAGATAGGGACGGACCAAATATTGAGGCGTTGTGTCCACGGGAGTGAACAACATCAAATACTCCAAGGTTGTCACACATCCCACTACGGTGGCCACTTTAGTGGAAACCGCACTGCTGCAAAAATCTTGCAAAGTGGGTTCTTTTGGCCCACTGTGTTTAATGACTCTTACGAATTTGTGAAAAACTGTGAGCAATGCCAACGCACCGGGAATATATCGCAAAAGAACGAAATGCCTCTCAATAACATTTTAGAGGTAGAGCTTTTTGATGTTTGGGGGATCGATTTCATGGGTCCTTTCCCAAACTCAAACAATAATTTTTATATCTTGGTTGCGGTGGACTATGTCTCAAAATGGGTAGAGGTTGTTGCATGTCACTCCAATGATGCAAATACCGTGGTGAAATTTTTGCATAAAAATATTTTCACTCGATTTGGAACACCACGGGCATTAATCAGTGACGAAGGCACCCATTTTGTGAACAAAGTCATGATCTCGGTCCTTGCTAAATATGATATTCATCATAGAGTGGCCACCGCATACCACCCGCAGACCAACGGTTTAGCAGAACTTTCAAACCGAGAAATCAAAGGCATTTTAGACAAAGTTATTAAACCACATCGCAAAGATTGGTCAACCAAACTTGATGATGCTCTTTGGGCCTATCGTACGACCTATAAGACTCCCTTGGGCATGTCTCCATTCAAGTTGGTTTTTGGCAAGGCTTGCCATTTACCAATTGAGTTGGAACACAAGGCATTTTGGGACCTTAAAGAGCTTAACATAAGTGAGGATGTTGCGGGGACCAAGAGATTTTTACAATTGCATGAGTTGGAAGAATTGCGTTACCATTCTTATGAAAATGCAAAGTTGTACAAAGAAAAGACCAAAATGCGGCATGACCGAAGAATCAACCATAGGGAGTTCATCGAAGGCCAACAACTACTATTGTTCAATTCCCGTCTCAAATTATTTACTGGTAAGCTCAAATCTCGATGGACGGGACCATACACAGTGGTCAAGGTAAGCCCTTTTGGAACAGTGGAATTAATGTCCCCACAATCTGGTCAGACTTTCAAAGTCAATGGGAAAAGAGTGAAGCACTTTCTGAGCGACAATGCCCACTCGCCATCCCACTCTGGTTAAGAAAAGTCCAAATCATGTGTAAATATTATATTTCAGTTATTTGCTGTCTTTTTATTATTCTGGGTCTTTTTAATTCCTTGTGGTAGTTTATTTTGAATGTGTGTAGGATGAATTGCCAATTTTTGAAGAAAAGGTCAACAAATGCTTCGTAGTGACATCGACCATGCCACTGCGCATCCCACTGCGTGCCTGACGTATGGATGTGACGGTTTGGTGGCCCAAGAAACTGAAAAACCATCACCTTTTTCTTACACTCCATCACCTTTTTCCTGCCACCTCACCCTAAGACCCCTATTTCCAAGAAAAACACTCATAACCTCTCAATAACCGTTCCCTCCTAAAAATCTTACCCAATGAATAATCACTTTCTACACTAAACACCCAAAACATACCTTTTGCTCTAAAAAATTCCAAAACACTCACTTCCTTCTCATTTTCTCTCTCAAGCACAAGAAAAGAAAACCCTCATCAATGGCAAGGAGAAATGGCCGGTACCCAACCCAAATGAACCCAGCCGCGCCACGCGCCGCCGCATGACCACCGCCGATAACCCGCCGGAGAACATCACCGGCAACCTAAACCAACCTCCGCCATCTTCCAACGAGCACACGGTAATGACCGTCACGCCGGATGCTGAATCGTCGAAGCAGGAAGGATCGAAGGTAGCATCATCGTCGAAAGCCTCAGACGCAAGTCTGAGTGATTTCGACATTGAGGAGCAACAGACTAAGGAAGAAATGCTAAAGTTACAAGAGGAGTTTGAACAAAAACTCCTAGCACTTCGAAGAAAGAAAGAATAGGTCGAGAAGAAGAGAAAGAAGGAAGAGGAAAGGTTGCGCCGGGAAGAAGAAGAAAGATTGAAAAAGGAAGAAGAGGAACGGTCACAAAGAGAAGAAGAGGAGAGAAAGAGTGTTAAAGAAGAGAGGTTGCGACAAGAAGAGCATGAGAGATTAAGGCACGAGGCAGAGGCCAAATTGTTTAGAGAAGAAGAAGAGTTGCGAAGAAAAGAGGAAGAGAACTACGCCGAGCAGTACCTACAAATCGGCAATACCATTGACTTAGATGCTCTACAGATGGCAAGTCACAGTGAGAAAATCCCATTAAGAAGGCTTCGAGGAAGAGAGGCATGGTCACCCGATCTGCGGTGACCATTTCAGAAAAATCTACGGCCGGAAAAGCAAAGAAGGCACCATCTGGAAAAGGTAAGGGTCTTGCTCCCTCTTTAAGTTCATCATCAGATGAATCTGATGTTGGTGATGAACAAGTTTCAACTCAAAACCCTCATGAATCCATAGTGGGCAATGAGCATGCCCCCAGTGGTGTGCCCAGGCAGTTCACGACCCATGCGGTCGCTGCCCACTATGACTATATTGTTAAGCAGAAGTTGAACCTGGAGAGGGGTTTTGACCCTGACTTTGTGGAGACCAGCCCTTTTATCAAAGAGAGGGTTATTCAGCAAGATTGGGCAACATTGGCCACCGCCAATAAAAGGGCCAACGCCTCTTTGGTAAAAGAATTTTATGCCAAGGCCTCTCAAACCAAAGACACATTCGTAATAGTACAGGGTCGTAAGGTGCATTATGGCGCATCCACGATCCATCAGGTCCTTGGAATAAGGACTCCACTTTCATGCACCTTTGCGAAATTCTTGCAAAGGATGACCCCGGCTGATGAGGAGGCCATTTTGAAAACTTTGGCGATCGAAGGTAAAACTTAGGACAAGGATGGCAGTAGGAGGTGCCTACACGCTAGCTCCCCTACTACAGAGGCCGCTGTGTGGTTCCAATTCCTACGCCACTCACTGTCGCCCACCACTCATGATACCACTCTCTCGATGCACAAATGCGGCCTTCTATAGTGCATCCTAGCGGGCAAAACGATCAATCTAGGAATTCTGATGCAATCCGCGATCTACCAGGCCCGAACTCGTAAGAAGGTAATCCTCCCACTCCCTTGTCTCATTACTTCCCTACTAATAGATGCTGGAGTGCCATCTGCACCAGATGATACTTGGGTCACTTCTTCCAACAATATCAGTGTGGTGACCATAAAGAAGATGGGGAGAGCAATTACCGCTCCCACTGATGAACCCACTGCTGAGGAAGTCCCAGTGACATCTGCGACCAACCCACTCTCCAATCCCACTCCATGACGCACCAACAATCCCATGATCGCCATTCTGGATGCACTGAATGCCCTCACCGATCGCATCACCACTATGAAGGAATAGCATAAGTATATGGACATGGCTACGGAATCCTTCTGGATGTACACTAGAGAGCGGGATGCGGTCATCAACGCGATGTAACAAGGTGCCGATCCCGTACTGGCCGCACAAATCCCTGATTTCCTGGAAGGTATCTGTCCAACAAACGCTAGTGATGATGACTACAGTAGCGAGTCTGCAGAAAGCTCACCGCACGCACCCCCTACTCATTGAATGGTTTGTCAGGACTCTAGTTCCCACTCTTGATGCTCAAAAACAATTTTAAGTTTATGTTTAGTTGGTATTTGCCTATGGCTGCCTTTTGACACTTTGCTACTATTTAATTTTTGTTGTTAAATGCATGATCACCTACTTTCAAGTAGGTACTTTTGGGTACTAACATATCTCTCGTTTGAATGCTTTTTGATCATCTTCCATTTCAAGGTACACATCTTTCGGCTTCCAACTTAAAAAGTCACTTTTGTAAGTTCTGCCTCAACTTGTCACATTGAAATGATATAGGCCGTTTTTGCATACATTTGCCCAAACTCGACCTTTTTGTACCCCAAATACCTCCTTGACCCCACTTTCCAAGTCACATTGAGGACACTGTGAGATCTTAAGTTTGAGGTGGGGACTTCCAGTGTGACTTTCAGTCTTTATCCACAGTGAGGATACTATTAAGTATTAAGTTTGAGGTGGGTAAGCTATACCCCCTCCCAAAAACAAAAAAAACACAAAAACAAAGAAAATCAGAGCGTCACTACAAGAAAATGATGGTGTGCCTTTTCTGGACCATCAAAGTGGTCACTCCCAGAAAACGATGGTGTGCCTATTCTGGACCATCAGAATACCCACTCTCACAAAAAAATACCCATACCCAAATAAAACTGTGAAGCGTACGTACTTACCCTTGCAAAACACAGAAACACTCAGTTCTTGAAATAAAAATCTCAAAGCGATATTTTCGGTCCATGTTTGGAATTGTTTGCTATAAAACCCTTGGATAAAAACATTCAAAGCCACAAACCCTTCAAACCCAATAAAGTCCTATTGGTCAAATGTGAACAAGGGAAAGATATCGTCGAATGCACAAAGTGAAATTTTAGTCTTGGGGCCAAAAGAAGCATCCATGGAGGGAGATCAACATTCATTCAAAGTGAGAAATCTGTAAGTCCCTGAAAGCTCAAAGTGCATATATATATTTTTATTTTTTTTATTACTTGGGGACAAGTAATGATTTAAGTTTGAGGTTGTGATAACTCTAATTTTAGAGTTATTATTTCCTTTTATTTTTATTTTATTTTTTCAAATTTTAGCCATTTCACTTCTCAAAACACCCATTCTTGGTAATATTCCTAAAAATGAGCAAAAAGAGTGAACCACAGTCTTTATAAACCATTTGGTCGAGTTTTGTTGCTCTTTCACGATTAATCTGCAGTAACTTGCGGAGTGCCCACTCCGGATCCCACCGGCGAGCCAAGAAGAAAACAAAGACAAATCAAATCTTAGCATGGAAGTAAATCCTGGAGAATAGAAGGATATATGGCAAAGGCATGGGATGAAAAGCAACAAGCATGTTCCCTTACAGATGGCAAATTGAATTGTTTATTGAAACCAATGGTACTTAAAGTTGACTTTTTGGAAAATGTGAAGAGACCTTGGGGTAAAAGGCTAAAAACTTGTGGAAAGAAGCTTTACTCATGGAAACTGAATTTTGTGTCTTCTACTTCAAATTTTTAGCCTCTAGACAGTTACCCATCTTTTGTTGGTCCAACTTTTCCTCTAAGTATATAAAGAGGTGTTGGATTTCATTTAATTTATCATTCTATCTACCACATTTAGTGCAAGTTAGCTGTAGTTTTTAGCTCTAGAATTTACTGCAGTAGCTCTTAAATTTCTATATTTTAATTCTCAGTGTAATTGTTAGTTTGAAGTAATTTGTGGCAGTGTTGTACTCACGGTGCTCATTGCGGTTTCTAATCGAAGTCACTTTATGTTTACTTATGTGCAACTTCTCATCTCTTGTGTTCTTTACTTCGGTAATTATGAGCTAAACATCCCTTGGGATGTAGGAAGGAGAAGTACCTGGATTTTATGAAAAATGATTGAGTAATCTTCATGCTTCGAATATTTATTGTTTTGGTCATTCACTCACGATTATTGCCCAATGATGCGAACAAGCCGATCACTTGTAAGGATCTAAAGTCTAGTTCTCAACTCAGAAATGAGTAGAACGCAGTGACACGAGCTTGGATGATGCCAGGGAATTGGAAAGAATTCTTATGACACTTGCAAAAGTGAGGTCGGCACAGTGAGCTAATCTCAACCCACTGGAGTAGTAGGCAAGCTAGTTTTTGTATTTAAAAACACTTAGAGTATTTGTCTCTACACATTCCATCGAGGCTTGAAAAGGTCCATTTTGAGATTACCATTGACAAAACGGTAAGTACCAAGAGTATGGGATTTTTACTTGAAGGTGTGAGTATTTGTGTAACCGGGCTTCTTTAACGGGAATGCCCACTTCATAAAAGTACGAGGATCACTCTTTTGGATCAAGTATTTAATATAAAATCTAGGGGAAATCTAACCTACATTCCTTCTTTTAAATCTTAAGTAACTCGTTAAAATAGCATTTCACCAAACAAACCAAAATATTGCTTCTTCTATGACTGAAACATGTAAAAGGAAGCTCATGAAAACCGTATTGTCTTCATTGTCCAGTCCCTGTGGATACGATTCTGGTAATTTACCAACTATTACTTGATGTGACGATCATAATGGCCAGTGTACACTTGCGCTTCCCATTGTGGATAGTTTGCATCCCACTGCGATAAAATCACATATTTCGCACGTACCAGCAAGTAAGCCATAACTTACCAATCAATAGCTTGCTCATCTCAGGGTGGCATATAAAGGCATGGAGAAGAGGAGAACGAGTCAAGAACTTGGTGATTGTAGTGAACTCAGGATGAGCAAGATCAGATTCAAACCTTGCAACATGGTTGCAAGGATTGAATTTCAGGTCTTCGAAGCATGTAGGAATTTCTTTGACAATCTTGGGAGTTTTGGTTGCCTTGGATGAAGTTGAGGATGCCATTGATGATGGAAGTTGCAGGTTTGTTCTTGAGAAAGAAAGAGAAGTCGATTGTTTGTAGGGTTTTGCGAAAAGAATGAATGAGGAAGAAGAAGTTATATATAGGGTACAAATTTGAAAAGGTTTTGGGCGGCAATGGTTAGGAAAGAAAACCGAAGGAGTTTATGTGGGTGAAATCAAATGGTAACTTTTGATTTAGAGGGGTAATGATTAGGGTTTGGGAAAATGTGGCTGACAATGGGTTTCACGAGAATGGGTATGGGAAGAGTCAAAGAATACTGACACATAGGATGTAGGGGTGAGGTAAGCATTGGAAATCGTGTGGGATAAGGATGACATTAGGATCGGTGGATGTATCGGTGGATGGAAGTCACCGAAGTAGGCAAAGAAGGTGTCGGTGAGTAAGAGGTCACCGACGTGTCTAAATGGAGATGTCCGTGAGTAGGAAGCCACCGACGATAGTTGTAGGTGTGTCGGTGAGTAGAGATTTCACCGATGTAAGGGGTATCGGAGAGTGGTTTTGGTGAGGGATATCGGTGAAGGATGGAAATCGGTGGGGAGTTGTGTCGGTGTGATTAGGGTTTGTTTGGACTAAGATTCCACCGATGGGGAAATGTCCCCGACATTGACTTAGTTAATGGGATCGGTGAGGAGGGTTTCACCGAAGAGTGATGGTTAAGAATATCGGTGAGAGATGATGGTTAATGAGATCGGTGAGTCCAAGAGGTGGATCGGTAGGATGAGTCCACCGACGGGGCTAGAATCGGTGACAGAAGCCACCGACTATATATATATATATATATATATATTGAAAGTACTATATATCTAAATACAACATCCCAAGTTCTCCTATTAAGAAGTTGAACCTGGCTTCATCCAAGAGTTTGGTGAACAGATAGGTAAGCTGAAGATCAATAGGAATGAAATGCAGCTCAATGTCACCTTTGGAAATGTGGTTCCTGATGAAGTGATATCTGATATCTATGTGTTTTGATCTTGAGTGTAGAACAGGATTGTTTGCAATAGCTATTGCACTGCAGTTATCACATAGAATTGGTACTTAAGAATAGACTTGATTATAGTCCCTTAGTTGATTCTTCATCCACAGGATCTGAGCACAACAACTTCCAGCAGCAACATATTCAGCTTCAGCAATTGAGGTTGAAATTTAGTTTTGTTTCTTGCTGGACCAACTGACCAATTTGCCACCATGAAATTGGCAGCTATGTGTGGTACTCTTTCTATCAACTTTGGAACTTGCATAATCTGAATCTGAATACCCAATTAGTTCAAAACCTGAGTCTTTGGGATACCAAAGACCTAGATGCAAGGTACCTTTCAGATACCAGAAAATTCGTTTCACATCAGCCAAATGAGATTCTTTTGGGTTGGCTTGATAACGGGCACAAAGACAGGTAGCAAACATAATATCAGGTCTGCTAGCAGTTAAATAAAGAAGGGATCTAATCATACCTCGACAATTCGTTACATCAACAGATTTACCATCTGGATCAGCATGAATTTTCAAGGGTGGTGCCATGGGAGTTTTCATAGGAGAGCTATTTTCAAAATTAAATTTCTTCAGAAGGTCATTAATATATTTTCTTTGATTTATAAAAATCCCTTATGAAGTTTGCTTGACCTGCAGGCCTTAGAAGAATGTTAGCTCTCCCATCATGCTCATTTCATATTGACTCATCATGAGAGAGGCAAACTCATCACAAAGTGATTCATCAGTGGCACCAAAGATGATGTCATCTACATAGATTTGAACAATAATGAGATTACCTGATGTCTTCTTGATAAAAAGAGTGTTATCAATTTTACCTCTGGAGTATCCATTCTTTAGAAGAAAGTCAGCAAGGGTGTCATACCAAGCACGTGGAGCTTGCTTGAGACCTTAGAGAGCCTTGTCCAATCGGTACACATAGTCTGGATGTGTTGGGTCTTCAAATCCAGTTGGTTGTTTCACATAGACTTCCTCAGCCAGTTCCCCATTGAGGAAGGCACTCTTAACATCCATCTGGAAGACTCTGAAATTTTGGCGAGCAACATGAGCCAGAAAAATCCTTATGGCTTTAAGCCTAGCAACTGGAGCAAAGGTTTCATCATAATCAATTCCTTCTTCCTGTCGGTATCCCTGAGCAACCAGTCTGGACTTGTTTCTGACAACTATACCTTCTTCATCCATTTTGTTCCTGAAGACCCACTTGGTTCCAATAATTGTCTTCTTTGGAGGGTTGGGAACCAATCTCCACACCTTGATTCTTTAGAATTGAGAAAGTTATTTTTTCATGGTTGTTATCCAGCATGGATCCGTTAGAGCTTCTTTAATTTTCTTAGGCTCCATGAGTGATAGAGAATTTACATAGAGACAAATATTTCCAGCCCCCTTCTAGTCAATGGGGTGATCTTTGGTCCATTTGGTAGCAGGAGGTAAGGGAGGTGGAAGATTTTGTATAGGTGGTGTTGGAGGATTTTGGTTTATCGGAGTGGAATCTGAGATATCGGTGGGGACAGTAATTTGGTCAATTTCGGTGGTAGGATGGTTGATTGGGTTAAATTCGGTGGGAGAGGTGTTTGGTAAGGTTGAGGGTGACCCAACTTGTTGATTAGATGAAGAAGGGTCAGAGTGGGTGAAAGGAGTAGAAGAGGAGTCGGTGGGGTTTGCTGTAGGAGCATCACCTATGCATGATGAGATCCATCTATGTAATTCATCATCATCATTTGAGAGGGATGATGATCTCAGGTCATCAAATTTGACATGAATGGATTCATCAATCCATTTTCTTCTGAGGTTGTAAACACGGTATGCCTTTGAGGATAGAGAGTATCTAACAAAAAATGCCTTCATCAGCCTTAGGATCAAATTTCCCAAGGTTGTCACTATCATTCAGAATGAAGCACACACAGCCAAAGACATGAAGAAATCCTATATTTGGTTTCTGCCATGGAAAACTTCATAAGGAGTTTTCCCATGTCTTTTGGAGATCACAGACCTATTTTGGGTAAAGCAAGCAGTGTTAATAGCTTCGGCCCAAAAATAAGTGGGAAGATGTGATTCACTTATCATAGAACTGGTGGCTTCACACAGAGTCTGATTCTTCCTTTCTACAACTCCATTCTGTTGAGGGGTTCTGACAGCCGAGAAATTTTGAGAAATTCCTTTGTCATTGAAGAAGTCTTCCAAGGCATTGTTTCTGAATTCATTGCCATTATCACTTCTTACGGAACGAACAAGCTGGCCATTCAGAACTTCATTCTTTTTGACAAAGTTGATAATTTATTCAGTTGCATCACTTTTGTACCTGAGAAAATATGCCCAAGTATATCTCGTGAATTCATCAACAATTACAAAAATATACCTTTTTGCCACCTAGGCTTGGAGTGCTGACTGGTCCACATAGATCCATGTGCAGCATCTGAAGAGGAAAAGTGATGGACGAGAATTGCTTTGTCTTGAAAGAGGTTTTGGTGAGCTTCCCTTTTTTCACATGCATCACACAGCTTTTCTTTTATGAAGTTCAGCTTCGGCATGCTAGTCACCATATATTTGTTGGAGATGATGTGAAGAGTTTTGAAGTTGAGGTGAGACAGACGTTTATGCCAAAGCCAGTTCCTTTTGGCTGTGTCATCCGACACAAAGCATACATTTGATGAGTCATTGCTTTGTCCCATGTCTATGATGTAGACATTTTCCCTCCTTCTTCCAGAAAGAACCACCTTCATGTCCTTATCAATAGTTGTGCAGATACCAAGTTCAAAGATAACTTTGTATCCCAGATCACACAGCTGACTTATGCTTAGTAGATTATGCACGAGGCCTTCAAAAATTGCAACTTTATTGAAAGTGACAGATCCATTGGTGAGAGTCCCATAACGTTTTGTGTAACCTCTAGAGTTGTCTCCAAAAGTTACAGACGGACCCTTTTTAGACACATAGTTAATAAGAAGAGATTTGTTTCCTGTCATGTGACGTGAGCACCCATTATCCAAATACCAGATTTGATGGTGCTCATAAACCTGAGAGTATGATGAAGATCACCCAGTTGACACCAGAGCAGTTGATGAGACTACCTTTTCTGAATCTTCCATATCTTCAGATATGGCCATGAAACACATGTTGGGAGAATCCTTGTCACTATCAGAAGTTGGCTCATCAGCCCAATCATGGATTTCAGTCATTAGACCCTTTCTGTTAGGGCAGGTTTTAATAGTTGATTTAAAGTTCAAGGGTTGTTTTGTAATTGTTTATTTTGAGCCTTTTAGTGAACGGGCCGTGGGCTTGTTAACCACGGGCCCATTGTATTTAATGTTGATTAGCTTGGAAAAACAAGTTAATCATCTCTTTATCTTTCAATTCATACTGTAATATTCTCTCTGAAAGTTAATGAAAGGGATGACCAGTTTAAATCATATTTCGTATTGGTTTATCATATTCGATTTCATATTAGTTGCACGGATCTGGATTTTAACAATTGGTATCAGTGCCTAATCGGTGATTTGAAGAAAGAAAAAGTCAATCGAAAGCAAGAGAAAACAAATATTTTTCGTAATCAATTTTTCTGGAAAACGCAGCGAGCCGTTTTGCCTATTCCCGGAGATTGAACCGTCGGATCGTCGCGATTTTTGGACAGTAGCTTCTGGACATCTTGTTTTAAATTCTGACCGGTTGGATTAATCGTTTGGGGTCCAGAAGGCTCCCAGAGTTTTATCGAAATACTGCAGAGTTTCTTGAAGAAAAGTGTTCTTCAACCGGGTTTGCAAAGTTCTTTCATCGATTAAATATTTTTCTGTCATATCTCGATTGTCTAATTGCATTAATCTAGTCTTTTTCTGCGATTACAAGAACTCAAAGGTATTAATTTTTCAAGTTAAAAATCAAATCTTGAGTTTTTGGTGTTCTAAAAGTTTTTGTGGTGATTATTGGAAAATATGATATATTTTGCTTAGAAATCGATTTGGGTGTGTTTGTTTTTGTGTTCATGGTCAAAATCTAACCCTACAGGAGTGAAATCAAGCAACCCTATCGATCCCAGATCCGAATTGCAACCACAGCCGCAGTGTCCGGGTAAGTTTCCTATTTCTCAAGTGTCCGGATGAAACCAACTTTCCGGTAGAAACCAAGTGTCCGGATGAATTTTTTTGTTACCGGATGAAAACAAATCTTTCCGGTCAAACAATTCTTTCCGGTCACATATCTTATTTCCGGACAAAAATTAACTTTCCGGATAATCCTTTTCAATTCTCGTCGCCTCACTTAGTTGACCAAATTGTTTGGTTGTGCTTGAGTGTTGACCATAGCCATTCATATATCATACGCACATGCATATATATATAAGTTGCTGATTATTATTATTTTTTTGTTTGCATACAAATAATCACATCACGTGCATACATAGAAACATCATCCTTTTCATTTAGTTTGCAAGATTTTTTTTAACTATAGCTGAAGTGTAATTGTTCCCTACCCGGTAAGCTCCCCATTCGGACAAACACTCTCATCCGGTATGTTCACTCATAGTCCGGTAAGTTTTGGTTTGTACGGATAATTCATCTTCCGGTAAGTCCTATTCTTATCATCCGGTAAGTGTGTTCATCCGGTAAGTTAATTTTTGCGAGTATCTTCGTACCTGGTAAGTTGTGATTTTTATACGGAAACTCCATTTCATCTGGTAAACAATGTTATCCGGTAAGCATCACTTCAGCCGGTAAGTTTCAGTTTTCTCATCCGATAAGTTTTGTTTGGCTAGTTCTCGTCGGTACCCGAGTTACCGCACGTCTCGTGA
This sequence comes from Saussurea involucrata, assembly GCA_033807775.1. Lineage (NCBI taxonomy): Eukaryota > Viridiplantae > Streptophyta > Magnoliopsida > Asterales > Asteraceae > Saussurea > Saussurea involucrata. Next base: position 67,662,505 of record CM066325.1, read on the forward strand.
CTAAAAGAGTGTTAACGAAAGTTGCGATTTTTCTTAACGATTGATTTGCAATTTTTTTTGCGACGCTTGAGACTATTTGCGACGATTTGATCCTTTTTCGCGACACTTATCATTTTTGTGTGATTTTAAATTCACGTGTTCGATCTAACTTGGTTTGTTTATCTTGCAGATTTCACTCTCGAAGAGTGATTTCGTTCGTTCGAATTCTATAATAATCAGATTTTAAATTTTTAAAACAAATTTATTTATAAATTTGTTTTTCTGACTTAATTTTTGATTTTTCTTCCGCAAGCTTTTATTCTTCAAAACAACACCGATTAACGATCATAATTTTTCAGGTAACAAATGTCTTATTCATCTCAGTATGAAGCAAATTGTCAGGACGAAGATGAGGTGATGGGGATTCTGAGCGAAAAGAAGTTTGCGTCCAAGTCACATGCGGGAAAAGAAGACAGTGATTCTGATGATGAATTCACAGCCTTTAAGAAATCAGTGGCTCAGCTCTCCAGATCCTTCCAGCAGCATTGCCAGAAGAAGGTAGATGAGCACAAGCAGCCTAATAAGAAGGAGAAGACTGAAGAAGAGAAAACAATACTATATGAAAAGAATATCAAGCAGAAAGATGATTTGATCCGCAAGTATGTCAATGAACTGAAGGAACTGAAATCTCAAATCTGGAATAGTTCTGAGAAGCTGGCTAAATCTGAAGAAAAGGCAGCGATCTTAGAAACTGAGAACACTAAGCTGAAAAGAAAGATTTCTGATTTGCCATCACAAGAAGAGATAAAGGCACTTGAAGAGAAAGGTAAGCTCCTGAACTGTGAAAACCTTGAGCTTAAAAGTAAACTAAATACTCTTGAAAAGGTTTCTGAAAAGGAAAATGAAAGTTTTGAAAAAGAAAGACAACTGCTTACACAAAAACAATCTGGGCTTTCAACCAAATCTCTTGAAGAGAAGAAGAGACTTGAGCTTATGTGCTTAAAACTTTCAAAACAGATCTCCAACTTTGAAAAAGTTTTAATTTCAGAAAGTGTGAAGTTTGAAATAGAACGCAAATCTTTTTCTCAAAAGAATGGAGAACTTTCCTCGAAAATAACTGATTTGGAAAACGAATTAGACGCGTTAATCAAAGAGTCTGAGAAAGGGAAAGTTGAAGGTTTTAGGGCTAAATGCTTGAAAGATGATTTTGAAAAAGAGAGGAAGATCTTTCGGACTGAGATTTCTAAACTTACACAGAGATTATCTGGATTAGCAACCGAGATCTTGAAAGAACAAATGGTTAAATCTGATTTACAAAAGAAATTTGACTTAATTCTCAAAGAACGAAATGATTTATCCGTTAAGGTCAAGAAACTTGAAGAAAGCAAGTTCAAAGGTGTTCAACCTTCTATTGCTTCAAGTTCATTTTCTACAAATCGTTCTTCAAAAAATTTTGTCAAATCAAATGATTTTTCAAAAGATCAGATTCGACCTTCTAATCTTTTCTATAATTCTCGTGTTGATAAGAAAGATAATCCATCTTTCAAGAAAATAAATATGGTTTGGAGAGTTAAAGGATTCGCTCCTATTCCAAAGCCATTTGTCCCTGTTAAGAGAGACAAGAACAACAAAGCTTTCCACGCTAAACCTTTTGTGAAAACTGATCATGTTTACTCTGTTAATAAGCTGATCAGTTTATCTACACGGAAGCTGGGAAATCCTACCACAGCTAACATCACGCCAACTGTGAACGTAGGTGGCTCTACCCCTGTGGTAGATGCCTCAACGGGTAACCTAAGTGGTCCCGGAGTTATTCACCCCGACTTTGTGTCGCAAGGGTCCCTGGACAGCACCCTCAAGGCTGTCCGCGAGGCACTAGAACAGCATGTCACCGACGAGATCGCCAAAGCCATCAAAGGCAAAGCAAAGATCATTGAAGACGAAACCGCACCACCACATCCATCGACATTTGCTCAACCTATCTATTCGGTGGATACCTTAAAGACGATGCTATTGGCCCAACTGCTCCAGGAATCCGATACAACCACCTCGACTGAAGCAGACCTGATCTCATTTCTCCGATCCCAGGTCACTGCTCCATCTTCATCCATCACATCACGCCTTGACGCCATTGACTCGACCCTCAACGACTACAACAAAGCGCTCGCCACACTGTCTGAGAGGGTTCGCTCACTAGAAGACACTTGTAAGAGTCAAGCCGGCGGTCTCAAACGCAAGCACGATGACCAGGATGATCCTGATCACCGTAAGGGGGAGAAGCGTCTACGCCAAACAGAGACCGCCCAGATCATGACTGCCGAAACTACAACAGTGGTTCAACAGGAACCCCCAACTGCGGCAACTACATCAGAAGCACCCAAAGCCGAGTTGCCACTAGCAGATATGGTCATAGATATGGAGATTTCATATGAAGAAGACCCGACGGTTGAAAAGCCCGAGGGTTCAACACAGGAACTGGTCGATTTTGACTCGTCAGACAGAACGATACTGGACATGATAGATCCAGAGTGTGATACCAACCCGGAGACCGAAGACGCATGGTACGAAAAAGCCGCCAGTGCCGTAAACCTCCAGGTAAATTTGGTCTTCCCTACTGATGAGGACGACAATATTGACTACGATCAGTTCCTGCTCCAAAATTTATATGGAGCAACTCCCGTTCACTATGCTCAACCCGCCGGAACATCATCAACTAGACCCGAGTCTACTACTTCCGATCAACCGACAACTACTCCTCCAACGACAGCTTCTGATCTTCCTCCCCTTCCTCAACAACAACAAAACCGCTGGGAGAAGATCAAGGTACTTATTCCTCATCGGGAGGAATCTTTGAAAAAGTTGTTCGTCCACAAACTTCGCCCGATCTAGCCAACCTTTTGCCTTGGTATTTACAACCTCGACCCCGAATACCAACGGCGTTATATACTTGCAATGCAGCGGTGCCTTCCAGTCAGTCAAGTCAGAACAAAGCATCAGATCACAGAGGTTCTTAACATCCATTCACGCCGCATCATGAGGATCGTCTATCCAGTATTCACCGTTCGCCGCGAAGATGGTAATGAATGGAGATTCTCTGAAGCCGACTTCAAGAACCTCCGACCGCTCGACTTTCTGGTATTACTGAAAGACTTGCGTTCAAGAACCATCCGACCGCTAGAGATTACAAAGGCGCTCGAAGCCGTTCGTCGACACCTGGTCCGTATTATCATGATGTCATACTTAACGGATTTTCAAATGGCTGTCGAGAACAGGGCTAAGAAAGTCAATCTGATAAAACCAAATCTGAAAGCTCCTGAACTAAAGATGTATCCCGAGAACTCTCTGCTTCTACAACCTGAATTCGGGATAGTCTACAACAACGAACAGAACGAAAAGAAGTTTATGCGTTTCAGTCAGGTAGACAGATTTTGTGACGGCACGCTTCTAAAAGTCAGAGATGCTCTTCGAAAGATTATTCAACACGAGTCTGAGAATCCAAAGCATTTGTATGTCCCAAATCCTAATGAAACAACTGCTCGGGAAGCTTTGGAAATGATTGAAGACCGCATCGACTATCGCCGTGCTATCAGATTCTTTGAGGTTCACTTCGCGTTGCGCAAACGATACGTATTTAACTGGCAAGAGCTAGAGCGCGAACTCGAACTTCAAATCAAAGGGGGAGATTGTTAGGGCAGGTTTTAATAGTTGATTTAAAGTTCAAGGGTTGTTTTGTAATAGTTTATTTTGAGCCTTTTAGTGAATGGGTCGTGGGCTTGTTAACCACGGGCCCATTGTATTTAATGTTGATTAGCTTGAAAAAACAAGCTAATCATCTCTTTAGCTTTCAATTCATACTGTAATATTCTCTCTGAAAGTTAATGAAAGGGATGACCAGTTGAAATCAAATTTCGTATTGCTTTATCATATTCGATTTCATATTAGTTGCACGGATCTAGATTTTACACTTTCCTTTTCTGAGAAGTCCCTCATTTCTTTCTTTCTCTCTCTTATACTTGGCTTTGTACTTTTCAGCACGTTCTTGATGTTCTTGTAAAGAGGGTTGACTACCTTTTCTAGGAAAGGTTGACTTGGAGGAGTTGTTTTTGGGGTTCTCATATTTTGAAGAAAATCTTTTAGAGGAAGTGGTCCTAGTTCTTTCAACACGTTTGCTTCTGCATTCAGATGCAAAGTGTCATTTCTTACCACAACTAAAGAACTCCTCATTTTACTTGTCAGTAGAGGGAGGTTTTGTGGAAGAGAAGGGTTTTTTGAAAGTTCTAGGTTTGCCAGAAAAACGAGACTTGTTCTTGAGTCCAACCATCATTGCCATTTCATCAGTTATCTGCTCAACCGAGGTTTCCTCACCTTCATCATCGACATCACTTAGATATGCCTCCGTTTGGTGAGTAGATCTATTTTGGCTGTCATTGTCAGAATCTGATGAAGGGTAAGTGATGCGAGGAACACACTGAGCTTTATTGGAAGTATCACTGACAAGGGCTATAGAAGAGCCTTTTATCTCTTTGATGATTGACTTCCTTTACAGTTTAGTTTGTTCAAAGTTAAAGAAAGTTCCATACAAAACAGTTAAAGGCATGTATTCAAGATCCTTGGTTGTCTTGATGCAAGTACATATGTTTTCCCAAAAGTCAGGAAGACAATCCATGAATTTGCACAAGACTTCCTCATTTTCATAAACTCTGCCCAATAACTTCAAATCATTCAGATGGCTGTTAAAGCGATTATAATAGATAGAAAGAGATTCTCCTTTCTCATGAGCAAAGAGTTCATATTTCCTGATGAGAGAAATCTTTTTGCTTTTCTTAACTTCCTTTGTACCTTCGTATAGAACACACAGAGTGGTCCACATCTCTTTAGCTGTAGCAAAGTTGACTAAAGAATGATAGACCCCATCAGAAAGAGAAAGATCAATAATTGCCCTGACCTTAGAGTCAATGGAAACTAGAGGTTTTTCCTCATTGGTGTATTTATTAGGGTTTTTTAGAATGTAACGACCAATAGCTGTGGATTTTTCTTCATCAGAAGAATCATCAGAATCATCCTTATCATCAGTTTCTTTTTTAGAACCATCAATCTTAGAATCAAAATTCCATGTTGGTGTTATATTTTTAGAATATATTCTCGTCGAAATAAGAGAGTACTTAAGATTCATGCACTCAATATTAAGTAATAAGGAGTCAATAATGTAAGAAATAAAATAGTTTTGAAATCTTGCATATAGATATAAGGTGAGTTGTCTCATATAGTTGGTTATTGTTTTCAATATGTAAGAGTTTTCTTAGTTAATAAAAAGAAATCTACTATGTTCTAACACAAAAATAAAATTCATGTGGATGGAATAATCAAAAGAGTATGTAGAAGATGAGTGATGAAGTATATATCAAGATTTCTAGGCAAAAATAGTTTTTAGATATAGTACTAGATAAAAAAAGGAAAAAGTTCCCCAACGAACTATCCCATTTTGAATGAGTAAGCCCCTAAACTATTTTTTGAACGAAAAGACCATTAAACTTTCTCATTTTTAATGATTAAGTCCTTAAACTGTTTTTAGAATGAAAAAACCATTAAAAGTTATCACTTTGAATGAAAAAACAATTAAACTTTCTCATTTCGAATGATTAAGTCCTTGAACAATTTTTTGAATAAATAAATCATGAAATTTTTAAAATTGGTTACGTGCATCATTTTATCAAAACCAAGCTACATGTAACCGACTAGGAAGATTTTAAAGTAACAAAAATCTAAATCAGTTTTACCATTCCCAAACCCTTCGCAAACAACGGTATCGCTCCCCCTCACCACTCCCAGTCGCCCCATCGTTGTCTGTTCTCCATATCACCTATCAAACTGTTGACTCAAGTATTTACGTGGAACTTGAATGACGAATGGTTTGGGGATGGTAAATTGATTTAGTTTTTTTTACTTTAAAACATTTTTAGTCAGTTATAGACGATTTTTAAAAGTTCGGTGATTTATATTTTAAGAAAAATGTTTAGGGACTTGATCATTCAAAATAAGAAAGTTTAATGGTTTTTTCATCCAAAAAATAGTTTAGAGATTTAATCATTTAAAATGAGAAAGTTTAATGGTTTTTTTGTTCAAAAATAGTTTAGGGACATAATCATGCAAAATGGGATAGTTCGTTGGGTTTTTCTAAACCTAGAAATAATAAGTAAATGAAAGACCAATTGTCTTTTTACAAATTTTATTGTCCACGTAATTAATTAATACATGTTTGGGCCCTTAATATAATGCTAAATTCTTTTTTGGGTCCTATTACATACTAAATTTTTTGGTCTTTTTTATTTACAATTTTTTTTAAGTACTACTATATAGTACATACTTCAAAAATTTGGGCCATATTTCCTTTGGGCCCTGATCGTTCGCCCGACCCGCACTCCCCCATAGACGACCCTGAATATGCGTAGCTATCAATACGGTGTGCCCACGTGCACATCATGCGCTCTGTTGTCGCCATCTCATGATGAACATTAAAACCAGGGATAATAGGATCGACTATAAGAGGGATATGTTTGGAAGGTCTGTAAAGCGTACACGATGCACGATTTCGAACTTAGAACGACATCTTTATGAGGCGATGTACCTTTGGGAGCTCCACTTTTGGACGGGGTTACGCCGGAAAGATGCTCTAGGGCCCATTTTCCCGGAATGCGTTACAACATAGTGACTTCTGTAATACCCGGGGTAAGTTCGTTAGTGAAATTCTAGTTCCGTTAAATTTATTTAACTCTATAATTGATGTTTAGGGTAAGTTTGGGTAAATTTATAAGTTTAGGGGTGTTTGGGTCTTTATCGAATAGTTCAAGGTCTAAATTGTAAAAATGGGTTAGATATTATCCCTTTAGACATTTGGATATTTTCATACGGCAGAAATCAGTGTGTGTATGTGTGTGTACTGAGACAAAAGAAGAAAAAGGAAGAAAAGAAGGGTTAGGGCATCATTTGGTGTACTTGGAATGGATTTAAGGTATGTTTTCTTTGTGTTTTATGTCTATAATTGCTAATAGATGATTTCTATCGGAGTAGAATCATAGATTTCATGTCTGGGGTTGATTCAGCCGAATTCTGGGTTAAAATATGGTAAACCGACAGAGGTTTCCGGACAAAATGAATGTGTCCGGGTAGTTTTGGTTGATGGTGTCCGGAAGTTGTTCTAGTGGTGTCCGGACGAGTCCTTTATTCGGGTAAGTCCTCTTTTCCATAAGTTTCCGGTTAAAATGAGATACCTGATAGTGTCCGGATTGCTTTGGTGTCCGGGTGTTATCCGGATTGTTGATGTTGTCCGGACAGTTGCGTTGTCCGGAATACCTGTGCTGTCCGGAAAGTTGTGTTATCCGGATAGGTTGTGTTGTCCGGATACTTTAGCTGATTTGGACATTTTTGAGAGTTTAGATACTTTTGAGTATCCAGTAACCTGTGCTTTGTTAACTCTTCGATAGGGAATGAATGAGGACTGACTATTCTGTGGACTCGACTTAAGTTCGGGTTTGGGGGTAACAAGTGAGGATAGAGTTATCTAGAGCTCTTAGCTTTAGTAAGTCTTATGGGTTCTTTTTGGTAAAAATATACCTGTGTCTAATTGTTTCAGATACTGTGAATTTGGAGTGAAAGCTGAATCTTGTGGAAAATACTGGAAAGAGTTTTGATAGGAAAACATGTGAGTTTTACTTTAAAACGTTTTTTAAACTGGAATACATATATGTGTGGATTGGGAATGTGATAGATGGTGTGATTATGTGTTTATGTTTGAAATATAATATATTGAGATATTGTATTTACATGAGCATTACACTATAGGAGAATACGTTGGCCAGACTTAGGACCGGTGGTGTTGGCTGTAATATTCGTACAGCGGTGTTGGCTGTAATAGTCGTACAACGGAGTTAATTTATTAATTGGTTTGCAACCAATTAATATGGCCAAGTGAATGAGACAGGAAAGTATATGATGCATGAGTCATAACTGGTATTTGTATTTGTGTTATGTATATCATGGTTGTGCAATGGTTTTAAAACTAACAGGGATTTTCTCACTTAGACCTCTAGGTCTAACCCTCATTTTGTTTTAAAAAATATGTATTCCAGGGCGTGGATCAGGTAAGGGCAAATGACAAGGATAGTCGGGGAATAGCTTTTGTGAAGACTTATGTCATGAAGATTAAAATGTGTTTTGTAGTTTTAAATTAGTTATCAGATATCATGTATTAGTTAGCAAAAAGTTTGTAATGAATTATGTATTATTGGTGTAAAGACTAAAGAACCGAATGTGTATTTTGATGTATCTTTGAAATGAACGACGTTATGCAATATATGTTATTTGTTGTATGTTTGAGATTCGGGTCGTTACAGATGGTATCAGAGCCCTAGTTTAAGGGATTTAGGTATTCGTATCTGTACCTAGACTTAAACTGCATGTGAAGTAGTGTTAGAGCATTATTGTATTCAAGATTTATTGTAAAGTCTTGTATAATGTCAAACATTGTAAAGTCAAAATATTAGTCAAAATAGTCAAAGTCATGTAAAGTCAAACTAGCTTTAGTGTTTAAAGCTTTGTAATTAGGAGATATAAATAGGTTTTGTAAAGCTTAGTTTGTAAGAAAGTCTCAAGGAAGTCATTAGTGAAGAATCTTAATTGTAATATTCTAGAGAGAGAAGTGAGAGCATTCTAGAGAGAGAAAGTGCATCAATCATATGTAATCTCTATTATGTTCAAGATCAATGGATGATTTGATGATTACCTAATAGAAACTGGTTTATCAATTGGTATCAGAGCTTTGGGAGATTGAATTGTGTGAAAAAAATTCGTCCAAATTCATGAAGATTTGAAGATTTTTTGAAGATTTTTGAAGAAAATCTCCATTTTTGAAGAACTTGAAGAACACTAATGGTTTATGCATTTCTTGTTTGTTTTTTGTTTTGATTTTGACTGAAAAGTGTTTCTCCATCATTCTAAATCTGTTTTGCATCATCAATTTCACAAAAACACATCAATAATTGATCAATTTGAAGATTTTGAAATTTTTGGTGTTCTTGAAGAAAAGTGGGCTGTGAAAAAAAAATTTGGAGTTTGATTTTGCAATTTGTTGATGTTTTGATCCATTTCTGTGCAAAATCATTTCCAAAATGTGTTTTTAGACATGTATCAATCATAAATTTCAAGTTTTAAACTCTAAAATTCAATTTTGAAATTTTTGATTTGAATGTGTTCTTGAGGTGTTCTTCATGTTCTTGAGGAAAAGTTTTAAATCTGAGTTTTTGATCCAAATTTGTTGTTAGAAGTTTATTAAAAATTGTTTGCGATTGATTTTAATCAATAATTCAAGTTTCTAATTGTGTTTGTGAGTTTATTGAAAATCACAGGTGATTGAAAGAAGGTGAAAAGAAAAAAAGTCAAACTATTTTTTTTACAACATTTCAGCTGATGATGTGTAAATTCCATGATCCACGTGGGGATCAATAGTCATGTATGTGTGCATGAGGTGTGTGTGTGTGTTTGGTGAGGTGGTAAAAGAGTGTGTGTTAGTATGTGTATGACGTGTGTTTGTGTGTGTTAGTATGTGTATGACGTGTGTTTGTGTGTGTGACGTGTGTTAGTGTGTGTACCTGTAAGTGTTTGTGTTTTTTTTTGTTTTTTTTTGTTTTTGGTGTATCTGAACAAACAACGTGAAGAACCTACATACATCAGATTTCGGATCACAATTACATCAGGTTTCGATCTCCACTGCATTAGAAATCCTTGGTTTCGATCTCCACTGCATTCGAAACCATCATGTTTCGATCTCCACTGCGTACGAAACCTTCAGATTTCGATTCCTGCTGCGTACGAAACCCATCAGATTTCGGCTCCTGCTTCATACGAAACCCATCAGAATTCGGCTCCTGCTTCATACGAAACCCATCAGAATTCGGTTCCTCCTTCATACGAAACCCATCAGATTTCGATTCCTCTTTGATACAAAACCATATGGTTTCGGACTCTCTTTGATACGAAACCTCTCCAATACGAAACCTATTTGGCACAAAAAAGGGTTTCGGACCCTCTTTGATACGAAATCCTCATATTTCGACTTCGCCGGAGCTTCGCCGGAAAAACGGGATCGCCGGAGATATCGCTGGAAGCTCAGTTTCATTGCATGATCGAGCTTCTTTAGTTGGATTTGATTGGGTTTAGTTCAAGGATTGCAACGCAACAAATTTCACTCGTTTTGGTCGAGAATTGAGAAAGATAAACGAATTTGAAATCTGCAGATCATCGTGGGTTTTTGTTTTTGAAGACAATGAACAGTAACTTAACGGCATCGTTAAGTTTGTAAAAACTTTGGTCCTAAATCGTTAGTCAGTTTCAGTTTTTGGCAGATTTGATCCTTTGTAGTAAATAGGTTTAGAATCTCTCAATTTTGGTCCTTGTAGTTTAGTTTTAGAATTTTTAACATTTTTAGTCCCTAGACTTTAGTTTTTAATTTTTTTACATTTTTAGTCCTTCTAGTTTTTAGTTTTAGAATTTTACATTTTTAGTCCCCTGAGTATTATTTTTTAGTTGTTGTCATTTTTAGTCCTTATTTTTATTGAGTCTTAGTATTTTTTACTTTTAGTCCTTATTTTTCATTTTAGTGTCGATTTTTTGTCATTTTACCTGCTTTTATTCTTAACTGACATATCTTTCTCTTATTTTGCATGTTTGACGATTAAAGTGCAACATATCCGCGTAAACGTTTCAGAATTAATTTTTGGAAGACAAATTTCTAATTTGTTTTTCAGATTTTATTTTTGAAAATTTTTCTTGACTTTAATTGTGTTTTTCTATATTTTACGAGTGTGCACATAATTCTAACTTCTAATCGAAGTTTCTCTTGACGATCACTCTATTAGGTAGTATTATTTTTCATGTTTTTCATCTAATTTCTTTTTGTGTGTTTCTTTTCACGTTTTCTTCAAGATGTCTACTTATAAAGAAGATGGGGTTTCAAGATTGCAACAAGTTCTTATAACTGAAATACCTCCAACTCCACAAGTTTTTGTTAAACCAAATAATGAAATTTTGCAACAAGTTCTTATAACAGAAATACCTTCAACACCACAAACTTTTGTTAAATCTAATGTTAGGGCAGGTTTTAATAGTTGTTTTAAAGTTCAAGGGTTGTTTTGTAATAGTTTATTTTGAGCTTTTTAGTGAACGGGCCGTGGGCTTGTTAACCACGGGCCCATTGTATTTAATGTTGATTAGCTTGGAAAAACAAGCTGATCATCTCTTTTACTTTCAAGCACTGTACTGTAATATTCTCTCTGAAAGATTAATGAAAGGGATGACCAGTTGAAATCATATTACTTATTGCATATCATATTCGATTTCTGTATTGTTGCACGGATCTGGATTCTACAATTGGTATCAGAGCAGACAGACGGATTCGATTCAAAGCTTAATTCATCAATTTCCGGTTAGTTTGACTTTTACCCGTCTGACTTTTCTTGAATTTTCAAATCTTTGATTCTGACCAAATTGTTCTGTAAGTCCAGGATTTACTCTTACAATCAATACAACAATGTATGAAACAGTAATTGAGAAGTAATATGATCAAGCCCAATTGTATTCAATGAAGAACAGAATTACAGATCTTAGAGAGAGAGAATCTCAAAGATTACAAGAAGAGAATACAAATATATTCGGGGAAAATCAGTTAGCAATGTAGTGCTAACTACTATATATACTGCAACGGAAATATTAAAGCTACAGTACAAATATGAATGACTAATAGGAACAATACATGTGTCCTAATTAGTTAACTAAACACTAAGGAAAGTATCTAGTTATAAGTTCTGAACAGGTAGTTCAGAACTTCTGAACGTTCTTCTGACAAGGCTTCTCAGAACTTCTGGCTCTACTTCTGACTCTTCTTCTCAGACTTCTGACTCTTCATATCAGAACATCTGAGTCTTCTCATCAGACCTTTAACACTTAGTTTATTGACAAAACTCAGATCTAACAATCTCCCCCTTTTTGTCAAATAAGCTGATACTTTGCATCATCCAAATCTTTCAAGGCAGGAGCAATCTTCTGTAAGAGCACATTTCTTTGATTAAGCCTTTTGTCGATCTTGACAATAATTGTTGGTCCCGAAGGCCTATACAAGTTTGTAGAAGGGGGGGGGGGGGGGGGTTGAATACAAACACACAGATTTTACTTTTCTAAATTGTTTATTGATAAATCATTAACAATTTACAGCTTGTTGCGGAGACAAGATTAAGGATAAACCTAAATCTAAACAAGTTGGAACACTAAGGTTTCTTGCACTAAGAGAGATAAGGAAATTACTAATAATAACCTATCTGAGATAAGAGATTTGAACTTGTCCAGAGTTAGCAAGTTACTTCAAATGAAGTGAGTTCATCTCTTTATATACTGCATGCATTTAATGCAAGTCAGTATATACTTTACACGTGTCATCAGCTGGTTGGTTGAATGTCATTGACCTTCGTTGACAACCTTAGTAGCCGTATGGATGAATAGTGTAGTATCAGAGTGGTTGTACGATTTCAGATATTCGGAGGTTCTTTTCTGACATTTCGTACGGAGTCGTGCAAGGGTGGTTAAGACAAAAGTACTTTGTACGGATGACTTCATGATCAGCTTTCGTTGATTCAGCGATTATCATTTACTATTCAGCAGATGATAAAGTTCAGCGATAGCTGAAGTCTTGTACTTGATACTTCACGTTGAGTGGACAAATCTTAGTCTTCGCTGATCCGCATCAGTTCATTAGGAGACTTGTCGCTGGTTCTTGAGCTTGATCTTCGACTTCAGCGTAGAACCTATGTTGACGTGAAACTTGTCTTCAGGGATTATAAGTAAACAACTAACTTATCAGCGATCATTATAATGACTGAACAGACTCAGCACATTAATGGTTAACAGTGTTCGCTGAATGTTTAATTTAAAAGAGCGAGAGTTCCTATCAGCGGTACTGTAAGATCTTAGTACTTATCAGCGATAGTGAAACTCTGATACATATTGTTTACTTACAATTTTCACTAAGTATTTAAGAGAGGGTCATTATCAAATCACTGAGGGTTTGGATCAACAATCTCCCCCTATTTGATTATGACATAGCAACAAAGAAAATTGCTATTTAATGAAAACATAAGGATAAAAAGAACTCATAAAATATTTGTCCCTTTTACTGTTTTCTGGGATCTTTTCAGTACTGATGGAGTAAAGTACGTTCGCTGAAATCTTTCTTTAAGATATTGAATCAGGTTATAATGAAGAACAGAAAGATTATAAGTACAAGCGAAATAATTTACAAGTACAGAAGGATAACTGATACAATAGAGAAAAAGGAGATTATATCAGTTTTCAAAAGGTTCTTCCTTAATGAGAAGTTCATCAAGGGTCGTCTTTTCAGTGGGGATCATCCAGTCAGGAACCGTTACGCCTTGTTTTCTTTTGTTCAACCCTTCTTCAAAGATCAAGGGTTTTAGGTGTAGTGCCTGAATGTATTTTCTGAAGTCACACCAGTAGATGAGATCTCTGAGCTGTTCGATTGGAGTGATTGGAAGCTCAGCGATCCGTTGAAAACATTTACGTCCGTCGTAGTCGAGAAAGAATATTCCATAAGGATTACTGATGACTTTACCAGGGACGAAAAGTTCACATGGTGGCAAAGAAATGTCAAAGGCAGATAGATCAGGGTCAGGACCAAGCACTTCAGCGCGAGAGAAACCAATTCCAGTTTCATAGCGTATGACAGGACATGAGTTTGAATCTTGACGTTTCTTCTTTGGAGAGGCCCTTTTTCTTTTCAGCTTAAGATCAGGAAGAGGAGGAATGTCTACACAAGAAGATATCAAGTCGATCTGTCTGTTTATCAGCTTTTCGAAATGATCCTTGTACTTAGATTGTGACGAATGGATAGCTAACCTCATCTCCAGCCATTCAGAGAGACCATACCTTTTTACACTATCAGCGCGAAAGGCTTCGGATTGGCCATCTTCTCTAAAAAGTTTGATGTCAACAATAGGTACTCCGATAGATGTTCTTCCAGAGATGAATACCTTGTTGATCTTCGCTGGACGATATCTGAAGTGGATTTTCTCTTTACACCAGATCAGGGTGGTCTGAGAAACTTCAGTTTTATTTTCCACGATCTTCTGGGCTTCTTCCCAAAGCTTTCGTTGGATTTGAATGGGAACACGTTTCAACTTGGGGTCTTTGACAGATTCTTGAGTAAGCTTGATGGCGTATTCTCTGTCTTTCTCTTTAGCTTCCTTTCTTTCAGCGATGAGGCGTTCAGCTCTGAGGTGTTCCTTGTATTCAGCTTTTGAAATTCTGAACTTAGGAGGAACTGAAGGCAGTTGATCACGCCTTAGAATGATTCGCTGATCCTCGAATCGCTTTATTATTTTCTCTTTTCTCTTTTGATCCTCTTCACTCAGCTTTTGAGGAGCTGAGGAAGGTCTGTTTCTGTGCGAGAGAGGTTGTTCTTCTGGTTCATCAGTCTTAGAGATCAAATCTAAGACTGGGATTATTTCATCAGCAGCAGCTGGCTTTATTTGTGAAGTCGCAATTGTAGAACCTTCAGCGACATCCTCAAACAGGGGAGAGGACTAGCTGAAACACAGCGATCTTACAAATAAGAACATGGGTAGAAAGAGAAAGATAAATATGTTCAGGTGTAGGCTAGGGTAGTAAAACTTATAGAGGAGGGATGGAGTGAGAGATGTTTAGTGTACCTGACAAACCGGCTTTTCAAGCAAGATCGTCAGATTGTCATCTTCAGCGACGCTTTTGCCTTTGCCTTTCTCAGCGCCAGAGGCTGAGGGCTTTGTCTTTGTCCGCTCCCCTGTTGGTTCATTTAATGAAATTCCCTTAAGAGCTTTGATCCTTGGGGCAGGTTTGACGATAAAGAAATCATCGTCATCTTCGTCATCATCATCATCATCCTTCTTTGGAGAAGAAGATGGTTCATCATCAGGGATGTCGACGGCTTCATCATATTCTGCTTCGGATTCTTCAGCATCTTCTTCGAGTTGCTCCCCCTCAGATACAGAGGCGAGCTTCTCGGTTCCCTCAGGGTTTTCATCTCCCTGAGGTCCAGCGATAAGATCTTCATTCTTCTCTCCCCTGATAGATTCATCATAGGAAAGGTCTTCAGCGCTATTCTCCCCCTCTTTTTCATGATTACTGGGGGAGGAATGGGCAGACTCTTCAGCTGTGGGAGGCTCTCTGTCTTCTTGGCCAGAGATACCCACACAGCTTTCAATCTTTGCTAATCTGACTTCTAGGCCAGTTATAGCAGGATTGATCTTTTCCAGCTCTTTGCGATCCGTCGCTGTGAAAGTTTCCAATGCAGGGGCAGGGGTCGGTTCAGGAGCAGGAGTTCTCGCCTTTTTGAGCAGCTCTTCAAGCATTGTTTTCATCGAACCAACGTCGGTCTTTACAGACATATCACCCTCTAGTGCTCCAACCGATGTCTTCAGCGTTGTTACTTCGCCGGACATGGAGGAAACTGATTGTTTGAGTGAGGTGTAGTCTGTGTAAATATCAGCGAGCACCTTAGCAAAGTCGCTGAGAGTCTTATCAACTTGCTTCAAGTCATCTGTGGAAGCTTTCTTCTCCACCACCGTAGTCAGCTTTGTCAAATTCTCTACAGCGTTTGTTACAGCTGTAGAGTTGTTGGAGAGTGTGGTGGTGAGACCGGTCAACTTTGTTTCCACGGACTTCAGAGACTCGTTGATGTCTCCCAAATTAGGACCTGTAACACATAAGTACTTGTGAACAAAGGAAAGCTCAGAAGTTTCAGGTTTAGTTACTGTGTATATGGGTTGATTTGTACCTGCAGGAGGATTGATGAACTCGTCAAAGTTGCAAGTTCCTAAAAAATGTTCCATATCCTCTTCGAAAGTACGGTGAGGTATGGTGATCTCTGCAGGTCCTTTCTTCATCATTCTTTGAGAAGCTTCAGCTGTGGGTTCAGGAATGATGGCATCTCCAGTGTTCTTTGGAGGAGTGTCCAAGTGAGTGGAGGGAGAAGTGAAGGATAAGAATGGGGTTCGGGTTCTGAGTTCAGCGTTGGAATCGCTGAGAATCACTTCATCAGTCTTTTGAGAGACTGAGGGAGGTTGGGTAGGTTCCAAGTTTCTAACCTCAACGTTTGGAGACGCTGAAGTCTGGATTGGAGGGATGGATTGAATGGGTGTGGCAGAGCGTACCACAGAACTTTCCTTCAGCTCTTCAGAATGAGCTGAGGAGTCTTCAGCATGGAATTGCTGGGTTTGCTCCTTGGTTTTCTTGATCCTTTTGGAATCAAGTTGGGTGTGAGAATGTTTCCTTTTCTTAGAAGGAGATGATAGTGTGGCCGGGGCATCAGCGATGGGTATTGTCGCTGAAGGAGCCACAGAAGTCGAAGAATTGGGGTTAAGAAGAGAGAGAAGGGTAGAGAGACGTACCTCATTGTCGACAGGTTTGAAATCGAGCACCTTAGGGCCAACCTGAGAAAGTTTCAGGTCACCCTCTTGAGGATAGCTGTCCTTCAGGCCATATTGGAAGATGGCGCTGATGAAACGGGGGTAGGGAACCCATGCAGGTCTGTCAGCAGCAGAATCTACTCTTTGTACTAGGTCATCATAAATGATAGATGCCCAGTCAATATGTAGACCTTTCAGCAGTGCGTATCCCATAGCCTGCTGAGGTTGAGCGGCTTGATCAGAGGAGCCGGTCTTCGCTGTCATGCAGCTGATCAGGTGTGCGAAGATGAAATTCATCTTGCTGGGCATTTTGGACTTCTTTATCAGCGTCAGCTTCTTCTCGGGCTTCTTGTCCCTTCCAGTTTCCCAGACATAGCCCATTGCATCAAAAAATGCAATAAGAGCTTCTTTGTCAGCGTGCCTTTTATGGTCAGGGAATGGAACAAACGGTTTTTCTTTGGTAGCATTGGGAAAGTTTAGAGCTTTTCGAATGATTGCGGGGGTTATCTTAATTGTGCCATACTCAGTATCGCTGAGAATGCAATCGATGGTTTTGGATGCATCTTTGGCGGAGGGTAGCTGAGTGTGTCTGGCAGAGTACCAGAACTGGGATAGTAGCAGCTGACTTGCGGGAGGTGTGATGGTCAGGGCTGTTGAAATGCAGCAGTTTTTCAGGAAATTCACAGCATCATCCAGATGTGTGACTTGCTTTCGAGGAGGAAACTCGAGAAGCACAAAGAGGTTGTTGACCTTGGTCCAATCTAGTTGATCCAGCTTGAACTTAACCTGAGGGGCTTTGATGATATCCACTTCCTCAGAGTCAGCGGAGATGGACTCAGCGGTAACATTGATCTTTGAAGTTGCCATTTCTCTGTATTATCAGTTCAACCAAAGATGTTAACAAATAAGAATTGTCTTGATATGGAAAGAATTTCCATTAAGATGGTTCGAATTTTGTCCATTTCATTCAGACATAAATGTCTTAATGAAGATTAGGGTTTTTCATGATTTGAAACGAAATGTAAAACCCATAAAGTCTTGTATTCCAGTTTTAAAAAAATCTGGATACGAAAGAAGAACAAGTTTAAGATTAAGATTTAAAACTTGAAGAACAACCATGAAATGGTTGTGTTCATAAAACCATGAAAGAAATGATTTTATTTTTAAGAAGTTCTTTTGTTTGATCTTGTTTAAACAAAGATAAGATCAGAAACAAGTTAAGCATTTGGTAAAAAATAAGAACATATTAACCTTGATGTTTGATGAAGAAGATGATGAACAGTTCTTTGAAGATTTGAGAGCACAAATGCAACAGTAATTCTTTTCTTGCGGAGGAAGATTTGATCGCGTAAAAGACAAAATATAAACCAAGAGTTGTTTATATAGAGATTTTTAGAGAGAGAAAACCTTGAGCGGGAAAAGGTTTTCATCATGACACGGACACGTGTTTGCATTTGATTGGAAGTTTGAACGAAACGTGCAAACGTGTGTCAGAAAGAAATCGTGCCTGGTGTTATCCGTTGCAATGACGTCACAACTGTCCTTTCATATTCTTGGTTGTCTCTGAGGTTTTGAAAAAACTCAGGGACTCTTTGAAAACATGAAGCACTGAATAGAAATATCAGTGAAGGTTTTAAGAAATTTCAAAAAGTCGCTGTTAAGAAAGAGATATTCAGTGATGCAATTTATTTTGAAATCTTGCATTTACATGCGATATGTCAGAGAGAGAAAACATACCTTGATATCAGCGAATCAAGTTTATTCAGAGAGAAGATGATGAAATGGATTATATAAGTTGATTTTATTCTATCGCTGATCAATGTGAACCGCTGAAGGTTTTATCCTTCAAAGTTCAGCATTCCAAGCTCGGTGATGAGAAAGTTGAATCTTGTCTCTTCAAGAGGTTTGGTAAATAGATCAGCTAACTGATAATCAGTTGGAATAAAATGAAGTTCTATATCACCATTCATCACATGATCTCTGATAAAATGATATCTGATTTCGATGTGTTTTGTCTTTGAGTGTAGCACTGGGTTGTTGGCTATTGCGATGGCACTAGTGCTGTCGCAATAGATTGGAATTTTGGAGAGCTGAAAATCATAGTCTAGTAGCTGATTTCTCATCCACAAGACTTGAGAACAACAGCTTCCAGCGGCTACATATTCAGCTTCAGCTGTGGAAGTGGACACTGAGTTTTGCTTCTTACTTGTCCAACTTACCAGCTTTCCACCCAGGAGCTGACATCCTCCTGTGGTGCTTTTCCTATCCATTTTGCAACCTGCAAAATCACTGTCTGAATAGGCGGTTAGATCGAATCCTGAGTCTTTGGGATACCAAAGGCCTAGATTCGTTGTACCCTTAAGATATCAAAAGATTCGCTTTACAGCTTTCATATGAGATATCTTAGGTTCAGCTTGATATCGTGCACACAAGCATGTTGCAAACATAATATCGGGTCGGCTAGCTGTAAGATACAATAGTGAGCCGATCAACCCACGATACAGCGTGACATTGACAGGAACACCCTTTGTGTCCTTATCAAGTGTCAGCAGTGGTGCCATAGGGGTTTTCATAGCTGAACTTTCAGTTAAGTCGAATTTCTTCAGCATATCTTTAACATACTTTCCCTGATTAATGAAAGTTCCTTTTTCATTTTGTTTTATCTGTAAACCAAGGAAATATGTTAGTTCACCCATCATGCTCATTTTATACTCATCTTTCCTTCTATCAGCGAAACGAGTACAAAGCTCAGGGTTAGTAGAACCAAATATAATGTCATCAACATATATTTGAACTAAAATGATATGACCTTTCACTTTTCTAAAAAATAGAGTTTTGTCAATCTTACCTCTCTCAAATTGTTCAATATGGAGATAAGTAGAGAGAGTATCATACCATGCACGAGGAGCTTGCTTTAAGCCATAAAGTGCCTTATCCAGTTTATAAACGTAACCTGGACGCTTAGGATCTGAGAATCCTGGAGGTTGTTCCACATAAACTTCTTCATTCAACTTTCCATTCAGAAACGCTGACTTAACATCCATCTGATGTACAGTGAAGTTTTTGTGTACAACATATGCTAAGAAAAGACGAATAGATTCAACTCTTGCTACTGGAGCAAAAGTTTCGTAATAATCTATGCCTTCCTCTTGTCTGTATCCCTGAGCAACAAGACGAGCTTTGTTGCGAGTTACAGTACCATGTTCGTCCAACTTGTTTCGATAGACCCATTTAGTGCCTATCACCGTTTTGTCAGTTGGTCTACGAACGAGTTTCCAAACTTTGTTTCTTTCGAATTCAGTCAGCTCTTCTTGCATAGCGCTGACCCAGTTTGGATCTCTGAGGGCATCATCTATTTTCTTTGGTTCAGTTAGAGAAATAAAGTTAACAAATAAACAAATATTACCCGCACTTCTACGAGTCTGAATACCAGCGTTTGGATCACCAAGAATTTGATCGATTGGGTGATTTACAGTCTATCGCTGAGCCGGAGCATACGTCGCTGACTCAGTCTGAACTGGAGAAACTGAAGATGAGGCTTCAGCTACTTCTGGATTATCAGCTAAGAGAGGAATGTTTGCATTTGTCACTTCATTCACTGATTGCTGAGAAATAGATGGAATTTCTGAGACATTTGGATCAACTGCAGGTATAGTGTTTATAGGAACAGCTGAGACCCAAGATGTTTCAGCTTCACTATTCTGCATATCTGGAATGATAGTAGGACCATCATTTTATATGGTGTGAGCATGAGGAGTGGGAACTTCTTCTGAATCACCAAGATGAGAAAACATCCATTGATTCAGTTCTTCAGTATCGGCGGACGGTTTAGAGTTCGCTGAACGGGATTCGTCAAACGTGACGTGAATAGTTTCTTGTACAGTTTGTCTTCTACGGTTGAAGACTCTGAAGGCATTGGAGACTGAGGAGTATCCAAGAAAGATTCCATCATCAGCCTTAGGATCAAACTTTCCAAGGGCATCTCTGTTGTTCAGTATGAAACACTGACATTCAAAGATGTGAAGAAAGCTGATTGAAGGCTTTCTCCCATGAAAGAGTTCATAGGCTGTCTTTTTGAATCTTTTAACTATCAGCGACATGTTTTGCGTAAAACAAGCAGTGTTGACAGCTTCTGCCCAAAACTAAGTAGGCAGGTGAGAATCGCTGAGCATTGAACGTGCAACTTCAATAATTGTTCTATTTCTTCTTTCAGCGACTCCATTTTGTTGCGGTGTTCTCACTGACGAAAAGTTGTGAGAAATACCCTTACTCTCAAGGAAGGAATCAAGAGAACTGTTTTTGAATTCAGTTCCATGATCACTCCTTATTGAGCGAACGGTCAGATTGTTCAGGGTTTCCATCTTCCGAACAAAGGTGATGAGTTTTTCAGGGATGTCACTCTTAGAACGGAGAAACATTACCCAAGTGTAACGAGAGAATTCATCAACTATGACAAGCGTATATTTCTTTCCAGTGATAGATTGTTTGTTAACAGGGCCAAACAAATCCATATGGAGTAGTTGTAGAGGAGATGACACCGAGGAGACTTGCTTTGATTTAAAGCTTGCCTTGGTCTGCTTCCATTTTTTCACACGCTGAACATAAAGACTCTTTGGCGTATGAATGCTGAGTAGACCAGTGACTAACTCTTTGGAGGAAAGAGTATTCAGTGTCTTGAAATTTAGATGCGAGAGCCTCTTGTGCCATAGCCAGTTAACATCAGAAGATGCCTTTGAGAAGAAACAGAAGTTCTCAGTGGTTGTTGAGTCCATTTTTATTACATAAACATTTTCCAAACGATAACCGCTGAGAACTATCTTCTCCTTTTTGTCAGTGACAAAGCAGGATTCCTTAGTGAAAATCACTTTGTTATCCATGTCGCAAAGCTGACTGATGCTCAGAAGATTATGCTTCAGCCCTTCAACATATGCGACTATTCTGAAGGAGGTTGTACCATTTGAAAGTACACCATACCCTTGGGTGTGTCCTTTTCCATTTCCACCGAAAGTCACAGAGGGACCCTTCTCTTCCTTGTATTCAGCGAGCAGGTTTTTCTTTCCAGTCATGTGTCTAGAGCATCCGCTATCGAGATACCAGATACCCTTCTTAACCTGTATTTACAAAGGAAGATTAGTTTTGCTTGGGTACCCACTTAACCATGTATACACGTTTGTCAGTGGAGATAGTTGGAATAGAAGGTTCAGCGGTCTTCGCAGCATTTGAAGATTCAGCTTTATCTTTCTTCACTTTGATTAATTTCTTAACTTCAGTGGTAGGAGTCACCTTGACCTGATATGCATCGGGGTTGGTCTTCTTTGCCTTGGGGGCAATCTTCACCTTAGCTATCTTTTCAGCTTTGGTGGCTGTGGGGCACTTATTAGCAATATGATCGGTAAGTCCACAGTGATAACATTTCCTATAACTAAAAGTAGTTCTAGGACCACTTGTATGCTGAGCTTTTAATTTCAAATTAGAAGTGCCAGCACCAAGTAAACTATTGGCTTTAGAAATGGGACGAACATTCAGTTCTTCAGATTTCTTACCAAGGACATCCACTCTGAGTCTAGGAGTAGATCGCTGAATAGATCCAGATATCAGCTTTCTAGATCCAGAGGGGTTGGTCACTGAGGCTTTAGAAGCATTCAGCTTTGGTACTAAGGTACCCTTATGAGGATTTTGATAAATAACAATTCCTTTACCTTTGTCTTTAGAGACAGAGGTAGGTTTTGAATAAACCATTTTCTCCTTACCTTTTGAGGAGGTAGGAGTTTCCTTAGGGATTGGTGTAATGGACGAGGAGCACTGAGATGATGAAGTGTCAGCGACTGAGGATACGAACGTTCCAAATTTAAGCATTGAACGTTCAGTGGTTGGTTTTGGAGTATCATATTTATAACCCAGACCACGTTTATCACTCAGAGGAATCTGAGCCTTAATTATCTCAGTGATCTTTGTTGAAGAATTACACCATCCTTCAACAGTAGCTTGTTCAGCTTTTAATGCAGCGATAGCTTTTGCTCGTTCGATTTTGACTAGCTGATTTAAATATACTTGATCTTTAAAATCTTCTTCAATTTTAGAAAGCTTTTCTATTTCAAGGTGGCAGTTTTTAAGCTTTTCAGCGAGATCAAGATTTTGGTTTTCAACCACAGTTTTGCCGTTCATGGCTTCGTATAAACTTCTAGTCAAGAGATCGATCTTACGGAGACTATCAGCTTCATCAATATTTGCAATATTGGTAAAGAAAGAAGGTGATACCTGAATGGCAGATGTTGAAGTGGAGGGAATGTCTGAACTTTCTTCCTCTTCTTCAATCTTGGCCATGAGACATTGATTTGCTTCATCATCTTCAGAGTCAGATGATGATGCTTCTTCATCAGAAGCAGCCCAATCATAGTCAGCCATCAGGCCTTTTCCTTTCTTCTTAAAGCTTTTCAGCTTTGCATACTTCTCCTTCAGCTTTGAGTATTTTTCATCTTTATTCCTTGGAACAAAGTTTTTCTTTGAGAAAGCTGAAGGTCTCATGATTTTCTTTGACCTGCACTCATTAGCGAAATGACCTGTCTTTTCGCAGTTGAAACAAGTAGCAGTAGCCTTATCAACAAAAGCTGATGATTTAGGCTTGTCAGTTATGGAAAGAGGTTTGTTCTTTCTAAACATTTTCTTCTTGGCGAATCTTCTGAACCTTTTGGTTAGGAGAGCCAAGGATTCATCATCTGAAAAATCAGAATCTGATGAACTTTCAGAGTTACTCTCTAACTCAGTGATACTGACCGAGGGTCGCTGAGTAGAAGGTTCCTCTGAGATTAAAGCAACAGGGGTGCTTTTGGAATCTTTTACAAGATTCTTCTTAAGATGGCTAGATTGCTCATGATTCAGCAATGTACCATATAAGGTAGCAAGGGTCATTGATCTAAGATCCTTTGACAGCTTGAGACACATGGAATAATTGTCCCACCTTTCAGGTAAACATTCTAGAAACTTTGTCAGCACTTCAAAGTTAGAATATTCCTTACCAACAGTTTTCAGATCTATAATTAAGCAATTAAAACGTTGGTGAACTTCAGAGAGAGTTTCATTCTTACCAGAAATGAAGCTTTCGTATTGTCTTACCAGGTTGATCTTTCTTGAGTCCTGGACTTCAGACGTTCCTTCATATTGAACACATATTGTGTCCCACATAGCTTTTGATTATTTCAGGTTCATGACGGAATGGTAGACTTCGTCAGGAAGGGCCATGGATAGTACGGATCTGGCTTTTGTATCTATAGCCACTTTCTTCTTATCTTCGTCGGTCCACTGATGGATTTCTTTAGGAATCAGCCTTTCTGGAATAGCAGGTCTATTTGCAGTGGCTGGAACTAAAGGATCAATTGTTACAGGGATGTGTGGGTCGTTCTCAAGATAGTAAGGTATAGTAGGGTCTACACCTTCTAAGAAGAGTATCATCCTATTTTTCCATAAGTTGAAGTTATCTCTGGAAAATCTAGGGGGTTTTACAAGAGAACCATTGTCTATAAAATGTGTGTTTGAGTTGGTAACCATTTTCAGATAATAGCAAGGAAGAGAAATATCTTAGATTAGATCTTGTTTATGAGATTAAACAAATCTGCTCTGATACCACTTGTTGGTCCCGAAGGCCTATACAAGTTTGTAGAAGGGGGGGGGGGGGGGGGGGGGTTGAATACAAACACACAGATTTTACTTTTCTAAATTGTTTATTGATAAATCATTAACAATTTACAACTTGTTGCGGAGACAAGATTAAGGATAAACCTAAATCTAAACAAGTTGGAACACTAAGGTTTCTTGCTGTTGGATCCCAGATACGCTTAATCAAGATTAACAGTCTATTAGTTGAGTTTAGAGTTTGATGCGGAAGCGTATTAAACTAACAGATATGTTTGATAGATATTAGAACGCACATATATAAAGAAAACAGTAAAGAATGAAAAGGATTTCTTGAACAGTTACTATTATTCAATATATAATAACAACACGAAGAACAGATTAAGAAATGTTGGTGTGTGTGAGAATATAACACTCAGATATTTGACAATAAAGCTTGAGAGTATTAGTGATTCCTTGTGTATTCGTCCTTAGGAAGATTTCAACATGAGACTTCCTTTTATACTACTCTTAGAAGACTATGAAGTAGGTCACTGTTCCTTTTACGGCATGAATAGTAAACTGGATGGTGTGAACAGTGGACTGGATGGTGTGAGCAGTTGTTTGAGCCATGCGCATTTAATGGAGCAGATGTACTTTTGGTAAATGCATTAAATGGCGCAAACGTCTATTTTGTACCTTGCCCTATTGAGTCCACTCAGAGCTTGACACGTGTTTTGATAGTACTTTTCCATGCAAGTTGATGAACGTATCCAGTAATACCTTCCAAGTCTTCATTGAGGACCACAGAGGCTCTGTAATGAATTACAGAGGTTCTGCGGTCTGGTCCTCTGTGGAGCAGTCTTTGCCGGATTCCGAGTCTTTGGTCTTCTTTGTGCGTATGACAGAGCTTCTGTAGGAAGCCTCTGCTGCTTCTGTAGCTTCTTGAGCTTGATTTCTCGGTAATGTCGGCAGAGCCTCTATAAGAGGCTTTCTTCACTTGGCCTATTTTTCACTACTTCTAAATACTTCTATGATTAGGAAGATTGAAGCTAACAATCTCCCCCTAAGTAGTGAAAAATAAAAAATTTGAACTTGAGTTAAGTTTGGCTAAGTTAGATAAGACAGAGGTTAAACAATACCTCGAAATTTCTTTCATTTAGAAATATGCCAGAGGCATTTTACATTTGAGTACAATGAAAGATAAAACTTTGTTTGCAGAGATTGGAGGTCTGAGAATCAGATTTTGGCATCTTTGAAATCGTTGTAGCTTCTGTTGTCTCTGCCGACTTTTCTGATCTCTTTGTAGAATCTGATGCAGAGTTCTCTTAGGCGGATTGTTGAGTCTATTTCTCTGATGAAAGTATCTGCATCATCTCTATCCATTTTCTCTGTACCTCTGTATTTTACAAGGCTTGCTCTGAATTTGCTCAGAGTACTGGTTGCGTACTTCTGACAATCCATGAGTACAAAAAGTTTATCCTGGTGTTGTGGGTTTTGAAATACTAACCCAAATCTTGGTTCTCTGATGATTGAGTTGGGCACAGCGTCTGGTGGGCAGCGATCTTCTGGTGGTCGTAGATCTAGATGTTTGAGACCAAGATCTTTTCCCAGCTGAAAATCTATCATGCTGTATAGCAGAAGCTTTTCCCTCATCGCTTTTCTCAACACTTGATAGGCTCTGGTATTAGGCTCTGTGTTGTAGTTGTCTTTTGTCCATTGTAGAAGGTCAGGTAGATCGTAAGGATTGATGTTTCTTAAGTCAGCATCAGCGAAGGTCGATTCTGAATTGTTCTCTCTTCTGACTTTGTAAAGATTGTACCTGACCCTTGGATAGGTTTAAAAGAACAGGATCTAATCTTACAATCAATATAGAAAGCAGTAATTGAGAAATTGTATGATCAAGCCCAATTGTATTCAATGATGAACAGAATTACAGATCTAAGAGAGAGAGAATCTCAAAGATTACAAGGAATGAATACAAAGTTATACGGGAAAAATCAATCAGTTAGCAACATAGAGCTAACTACTATTTATACTGCAACGGACATCTTAAAGCTACAGTACAAATAAGAAAGACTAATAAGAACATAACACGTGTCCTAATTAGTTTATAAAATACTAAGTAACGTATCTAGTCATAAGTTCTGAACAGATAGTTCAGAACTTCTAAACATTCTTCTGATAAAGCTTCTCAGATCTTCTGACTCCTTAACTCAGACATCTGACTTCTCTTTCCAGACTTCTGATTTCTCTGATCAATACTTCTGAGCTTTCACAGTCAGACCTCTGACTTCTCTACTCAGAACATCTGAGTCTTCTTATCAGATATTCAACACTTGGTTTATTGACAAAACTTCAGATCTAACAATCTCCCCCTTTTTGTCAAATAAACTTAAACTTTGCATCATCCAGTTCTTTCAGAGCAGGAACAATCTTCTGAAGTAGCACATTTCTCAGATTAAGCCTTTTATCAATTTTGTCAATGATTTCTTGAATAATCTCAACTTGCTGATTGATTACTTCTTAAGTCATGTTTGCTTCCTTCACTTTCAGCATCTTTTTCTCCAAATTGTGCTTTATGATTCTTAAAGTTCCAGAACAGTATTTTGCGGTTTCCTTTGCTCTGAAGAAAATCTTTCCACTTTTGTTTTTCAAAAATACTCCCAAATCTGGATATTTGTGAACACTTCCAGTCTTTAACTTCTTTTTCTGTTCATGATCTGTGTTGGGATTTGCCAGATAAACACATGACTTTTGTAGGTACAAAGCTATTTGAAAGTCTGTATAACAGTGCCACCTTAAGATGTAGAACATGGCCTCAATTACCACACTTCTGGCCTTCCTTTCATTTCTGTCTTTGCTCGACTCTTTGAAGCATAGAAAACTGTGTAATCTGTAGAAGTCAACTACTGATAGTTTC
The DNA here is from genome assembly GCA_033807775.1 of Saussurea involucrata. Lineage (NCBI taxonomy): Eukaryota > Viridiplantae > Streptophyta > Magnoliopsida > Asterales > Asteraceae > Saussurea > Saussurea involucrata. The sequence continues at coordinate 67,689,517 of CM066325.1, forward strand.
TCAAAATCTGCATCAGTAAAGTAATAAACCTTGCCATCTTCTCTTAGAACTTCAAAAGATAAGTACTCCATCTTTCTGAATTTCTTAACCCTCAATTCTCTGATTCCAGTGATTAAAAAATCTGAGTAAACAGCTTGCTTTGTTTTGCCAAGACATCTTAATTTTTTAGCCAACCAGATCTGAGTCTCCTTAGGTCTATCATAATACACATCCAAGAATTGTACCTCTTTTGGTTTGAAGAACTCAGGTAAATCAAATTCAAGAAAGTATCCATTTAGATCAATGGATATTTCATCTTCTTTTGGTTCAGACTGTTCAGCTTGATCAAAACTAGTTATCTGCACATTCTGAGATATTGTGTTCTGCACTTCTTCAACTTCATCTGACAAAAATTCATTCACTTCATACTCAGCAGGAAACACAAAATCATTATGTAGAATCTTTTTGGGATTCACCTCAGATAGCAACCATTCACTACTATTTCTGATTTTCCTTCTAAGATCCAACCTTCTCTTCACACAGTTTATACATCTCTTCTTTAAACTCTCTTTTTCAGCTTCCATACTTACTTCCATTTTAATCAACAACCAATTCAGAGTTGCATCACTGTACTTTACCAACTCTTTTAATCTGAACAATTCAAGCCTTTCGTGAACTATATATGTGAACCCTTCTGTCTCCATTCCTTCATTCACAAATCCCTTCAAATGCAAATCAACTTCTGTTTTCTTTGTGGGAGAACTCAGATTACACTTTTCTTTTCTTTCTTCAATAGCTAATTGGAAGTCATACAAGTATATATTTCTGACATAAATACCCAGAAGTCTTCTGCATTCAATTTCTATCAAGGCTTCTTCAGTGCTAGCAAAGAACTTGACTAGAAAGATCTGATCATCAAGAGTCAATCTGTGAAAATCAAAAGTAGACATGGAAACCTTTGTATTTCTTTCTTTCAGTACTTCCATTCTAACAAACATTAAACCATTGAATTCATCTTGTTGAAACATCAGAACTTTCTCAATTCTTTTCTGAATATGCAGTTTTGAGTCAGGAACTCTGAACCTGTTAGAAGCTTCTGAGTAGACCATCTGAGCTTTGTCATCCATAAAACCATCAATGTTACTTTCCAAAGGCTCATACTCTCCTTCTGTGTAGTAGAGATTATCATATATTTTCTCAGGAAAAATATCATCATGAAATTGTCTGGCTAATGGCACATCACTTAACTCTAGAATGAAATCACATACAGGTTCTTCTAGTCTTTGCAATTTAATCTTTGGGATCTCAATTGGTTTTCTGAATACATACTGTAAAGCCCGTATCCCGGTATGTATTCTCGTTATTCCTTTTTTTTTTAAAAAAAGGAGCATTTAATTACTTAACGTGGTTTCCGTTAGCGGGGTTAGCCGAGTCGGGCCAAAAAGTTAAGTGAAGTAACCTTTGTGGGATTTTGCTAAGAAGTGTAAGTTGAGGGGCTGTTTGGGACTTTCTCCATAGTTGGGCAAGAGGATCGGCCAAGAGGCACGACCCCTCCCCTCCCCTTCGGTTTCATCTAAACAATCCTCCCCCAAAACCCTTAGCCATTTTCTTTCCCTTCCCCTTGTTGTTTTCGGCCAAGAAGAAAGGGAAGTGAAACCGAGAAGAAAAGAGAGAGAGACCGAAAGAGAAAGAGAGCGAGAGTCGAGAGGAGGAAGGAGGCGATCACCGGCGTGAGGGAACCAGCGTCGGGACTGGTCGGAAAGGAGGAAGAAGAAGGATTCCGTTAAGGTAAGTGTCCCGTTCGTTTTATTGATGTTTTCTTCGTCGGAAATTGTAAACCGCAACCACCGTGTCACCGCCAATCACCACCACCTCCGGAGGCGGCAGTGGGTGGTGCTTGGTGTGTTTCAGACCATGGTAACCCTAAAACAGTAAGTCAAGTTGTTTTGCGGGTCTGTTTGGATTAAGACGTCTTATTGGGATCAAGTTCAAAAGGTTATCATTTTATGTAATTTTTTTAGTGTTCTGTCCAGTTCTTCAATCGTGCGTAACTTTCTCGTCGTAACTCGGATTGAGGCGAATCCGGTGCCCACGGTTCACATTCTGTGTCGGGCACGTTTTTCGTGTTTTAGAGAAAGTTTGGTTCGGCCTCTAGCTAGGCGAAAAAGTGTGGTTTTTACAGCAGGTCGGGATTTTAGACAGCTTTCTGTCCCTGTTTTGTATGGAGCATAACTCCTGATAGGAATGACGGATTGGGATGAAACTGGTGTCACAAGTTCCCATTCTGAGCCTAGTAACTTTTCTATGTTTTGGGGAAAAACCAGTTCGGACCGTAGCCTATGTCAAATCGTCGTTTTGTACTGAAAGGTTCTGTTTCTTGCTGTTCTGCGAATCGTTCTTGTAAAATCCATATTAAATTATAGAAAAATCGTTAGGACGCGTGCGATACGTCCCTGGAACCGTGAAACTTAGAACTTCGTGATTATTGAATTTGATTTCTGTATTTATCAGTTTTTAGGGGGTAAATCAGGTCCCGAACAGACCCGTGTTTTAGATAAAAAGCTGGAATGTTTAGTCTTATAAAATCTAGTAAAGGTGTCGTGAGTTGGGACCTTTCGTTGACGTTTTTAGTGCGTAATTAGGTGGGGAAATGTGAGGAAGGTTGACTTGCTGGTGTTGCGGCTCGGGAGAGCGTCGCTTTGCTTTGAGGTGAGTTCTCTCACCGCGTAGTTAGGAATTTCATGTATGTCGTTCTTTTGTGTTACATGTTATTACGTGTATTTATGTGCTTACATGAATTAGATGGGATATGATAACTGGTTGTGATTTGTTAAATTAGTATGTGGAATATATATATATGCATGTGTACACCTCGGTGGGACTGAGGGGCTCGGTGGGACCGAGGGCTTGGTGGGACTAAGCTAGTACAGTAATCTTTACTCGGTGGGACCGAGGGCTTGGTGGGACTAAGCTAGTACGGTAATCTTTACTCGGTGGGTCCGAGGGCTCGGTGGGACTGAGCTTGTATTAATGTGTTTTGTGTACTCGGTGGGACCGAGGTTCGTACTTATATAATAATCATTATGTGGCTTGATATTCGTAGTGATGGTGATGTTGCCTACTTGCGAGTAGGGGTGATATGCGTGGGGTTGCTACCTACGTGTGTGATTGAATTCACTAAGCGTTTAGCTTACCCTTTCCCAATGTGTTGTTATTTCAGGTGCGGGCGGCAGTCGGGCGTGACAGTACACACATGGAGCGCGGAGTGTCAAATATTATTAAACTTTCACTTTTGAACCCTTGAATTTAGTTATGAAATTTTCCGCTGCATAAACCTTGTTGATGGTTTGAAGTAACGACGTTAATTTTATTTAAGACGTGAATTATTAAATCATGGTTGTTTTATAATGGAATATATGTTCTAGAAAATTTAAATTTCCTTGTAATTTTTGGGACGTTACAACTTGGTATCAGAGCACAGCTTGAGTGAATCAAACACATCTCGGTGTGTTTGGCCTCAAGTTGCGGCTATGAAGTTTTTAAACTCTCTTATTAAAATCTTTGAAAATAAATGAACGGAGGAAGCCCGTTTGGGAAACGGTGATCGTGGGCGCAGTGTGTACAGTCAGCCGACGCCAATTGGGAAGGTACAACACTTAGTGTATTTATTGCTTTCTAGGCATAGGGTATGCATGCTAGATTGCCGAGGTTGTTTACACTGTACTGTACGATGACTGCTTTCTAGTAGGAATCAATGCTAGTTATAGTAGGTTGTCAAGTGAAGGCCCTATAGGTTGCATGCAGTAAGAATCATATAGCCTTAGAATATTTGATTTAGTTCTATTGCGCAGCTCTTGTTTGAGTCCAACCGTTCTAGGATAGAATCTTGTATTCGAATGTCTATTTGATTCACGCTGCGTGCGACTGGGTATTCGTGAGGCAACTCGTTATGGCTAACAGGGATTCCGTCGTAGCAAGAGTAGTGGGATGAGATGAAATTCCTAGTGAGCTGGGAATAGCGTTTACATATGAGTACGTATGCTAGATTGCTTTCTAGAACATAGGAGTATGTATGCTAGATTGCTTACGTGGATTTTGTGGTACTGTATACTTGTTACTTGCTATTAGGAACTCATGCTAGCCTTGATAGGTTGTTATGTGAATGCACCTTAGGTTGTATACAGTAGGAACTAAATAGCCTTAGAATGTTGGATTTAGTTCTATTGCGCAGCTCTTGTTTGAGTCCACCCGTTGTAGGATAGAATTTTATATTCGAATGTCTATCTGGTTTCACTGTATACGACGGTGCGTTTACGAGGCGACTCATCAGGGCTAGTGGGGGTTCCGTTCTAGCAAGGGTGGTGGGGTATTACGACTTTTCTAGGGAGCTAGGAAAAGTGTTTGCATATGCCGGAATGGGCATATGTGTTAGTTTGTGGTAAGCAACTACTTGGACGTCCCGGGACAGGACTCGAAACGAGTAAGGATAGGTGTGAAGGGTAGTAGCAGAGCTCCTACTATCTGAAGCACCGGATCCGTGCTCGAGTCGGGGAAAGTCACGGAGAATCCGAAGAGTTGAGTGTGAGCGTAGTTAGCAGGTTTTAATGTGTGCTAGTAGCTCGTTAAGGAGGAACAACAATGTTGATCCAGATGCTGATGCTGGAATTATTGCTGATCAGATTCGTGAGATGTTTGCGGTCGAGGTGACGCATATTTTGAGGAGGCGATCCCCGAAATTATTACCGCCATTCGTGATGAGGTAATAGTGTCGATGGAGGAGCGCATCGCGGCGATTCCACCCCCTGCGGGTGGGCAGCCCCGAACAAGAGGGTCGGGATCGGTTATAAAGTGCACATTCCTTATCGGTGGTTGTCCTGCGAACTAGAAGGTTCGCTTCGCGGTGAATCTGTTACGAGACGGAGCGAAAGACTGGTGTGCTATTGCTTTGACGCTTAACGGGCGCACTACTTGACCTGGGAGGAGTTCGTCGTATGTTTCGTGTAGAGTATGTGCCTCTAGTGGAGATGGAGAGGAGTGCCAAAGAGTTCTTGGAGCTCTATCAGACTGCGGAGGCCATAAAGGAGGTGAACCGAAAGTTTACGGAAATGACATTATTCTATCCTTAGCATGCTGCTTTTGAGGACATGAAGAGGACACGGTGCAAGGATATGTTACGTACCAAGATCAGGGAGTTCGTGAGTACCACGCAGTATGCTTCACTTGCTGTAGTGATGGAGGCGACCCGAGGTAGAGTTCGTCAACTGGGAGTGGAGGAGGCACAAGCTACGTATAAAGTGGTGACAGGTACGTTCTTGGTTAACTCGGTGCTTGCTATGGTGACGATTGATAGCAGGGGATACTCATCCTTCTGTGTCTCACATAGTCAGTGAGTGTTTGGGGCCGAGTTGTAGGACGGTTAGGCTGTCCACTTGTGGTTGCAGTTGCTGAAGACAGGACCTCGACGGTTACTGACGTGTACCGGGGGTGCACTATGGAGATCTTTGGTGTGAGGTTCCTGATTGATTTGATTCTGATCGCTATGCGGGAGTTGTGCGTGACTGTGGGCATGGATTGGATGGATGCGTACGATGCGGAGATTGTTTGTCGTCGCAAACAAGTACGAGTTCGAACCCCAAGTGGGGAAGAAATGCTAGTTCAGGGCGGCTTGCCCAGGCGGACCTCAGCGATATGTTCGGCTGCGAGGGCTCAGAGGTACTTGCAGCACAGTGGTCAGGGAATTTTGGCGTATGTGATCGACACGCGCGTCGACGGAGAGAAGAAGTCTGTGAAGGATGTGCCAGTTGTACGGGAGTTTGCTGACGTATTTTCCCGAGGAGTTACCGGGGATACCTCCCGAGCGACAGGTAGAGTTCCACGTTTATTTGATTCCGGATGCTGCTCCGGTGGCCAAGGCACCTTATCGCTTGGCTCCACCGGAAATGAAGGAGTTGTACACTCGTTGCAGGAACTTATCGAAAAGGAGTTCATCAAGCCGAGTTGTCCACCGTGGGGAGCCCCGATTCTGTTTGTGAAAAAGAAAGACGGGTCCCAACGGATGTGTATAGACTATCGTGAGTTGAATAAGCTTAAGGTGAAGAATCGTTATCCTCCGCCAAGGATCGATGACTTGTTCGATCAGCTTCAGGGAGCCTCGTGGTTCTCTAAGGTTGATTTGAGATCGGGGTATCATCGAATGCGGGTGAGGAGAGAGGATACGGAGTAGACGGCCTTTCGTTCACGTCATGGCCATTTACAAGTTTGTGGTGATGCCTCTCGGGCTCACCAATGCACCCGCAGCGTTCATGGACCTCATGAACCGGGTATGTAGCCCTATGTGGGATCGATCGGTGATCGTGTTCATCGACGATATTCTTGTGTAATCGAAGTCGAAGGAAGAGCATGAGATGCATTTGCGAGAAGTTTTGGAAGTTTTGAGGCGGGAGAAGCTGTATGCTAAGCTCTCCAAGTGTGAGTTCTGGTTACGAGAGGTCCACTTTCGAGAACATGTCGTGAACTAGAATGGTATTATGGTGGATCCGGCCAAGATTACGGCTGTGATGCGGTGGGAAGTGCCAAAGACTCTCACTGAAGTACAGAGTTTTCTTGGGTTAGCAGGGTACTTTCGGAGATCCATTCAGGATTTCTCCAATATTGCTTTACCGATGACCCGATCGACGAAGAAATCTGCGGCTTTTAGTTGGAGTGAAGAGCAGCAGAGGGCTTTGGGGAGCTACGCAGGCGTTATGCGAGGCACCGATGCTGACTTTGCCGGAGGGTATGTAAGAATTGGTGGTGTTTGCTCTCAAGATTTGGAGGCACTATTTGTATGGCGTCAAGTGTATACACTAACCATAAAAGCCTCCAGTACTTGATGACCGGCAAAACCTCAACATGCGTCAGAGGAGGTGACTTGACGTGGTCAAGGATTATGATGGTGAGATACTTTACCACCCCGGTAAAGCGGATGTTGTTACGGACGCACTTAGTCGACATCTGGATGGTGAGCCACTGTGGGGCTTGTGTCAACGGTTAACAGTGGTTGCACCTCTTCTCGAGTCGATAGGTAGTGCTCAGGAGGTGGCAGTTTTGGAGGAAAATGCCAATAGCGAGAGAGTTTCGAGGGAAATTCCGAATTTTGTCTGTGATAGTCATGGGTCAATTGCTCGGTCTTAATGGAAGGTTGGGTATCCCACGCGTGTGGGTACTGTAGGCCGAATAGTATCGATTAGGGAATGCTGCCCTTTGTAATAAAGAGGATAAATGCGTAGAATTTTTGAGGTAAATAGTATACTTAGGTGTCGACTTTCGGGCTTAAGGCCAAATGCCTTAGTGTAATTGGGGAATTGTAGTCGATTTTAAGGAAATTATGTTGATGGTAGTAGTAATCCTGAGCTGTTTGCTTGTGGTGAATGGTTGTGGTGGAGTGACCTTCGTGGATGATTATAAATTTACTAGTTTGATAATTCATGTGGAATAAATTGTGGGAGTCTAATAGAACTCGTGAAAGTTAATCGACAGTTAATGATAGGAATGATCGAATTCGAGTATCCTGTAGGGTATATTGGTGAGCAACTTTAGAATGGTTAGAGCTTGAAATTTGAATCGGGATGTTTTGATTATCTATGGTTGGGAGACAACCGAAGTCGTTTGACTAGGAATGAATCCAGTTGTTGGAATGTTCCTCCGATCATACTTGCGGTGTGCTTGAAGGAGTTTTGTGGTAAGAAAAGTATTCGAGAGATTTTTAGGCGGTGTGGGAAATCTTAAATTCTAGTTAGTGAAGGTCTAGTGGAAACACCGAAAGTGTTCCGAGTGAACTTGGGAACCTGAGGTTGAGATGTGGGAGACCTATCTATAGCTATTCACGGGCATAGACTTCGAGGACGAAGTCTAATCCAAGTGGGGGAGAGTTGTAAAGCCCGTATCCCGGTATGTATTCTCGTTATTCCTTTTTTTTTTTTAAAAGGAGCATTTAATTAATTAACGTGGTTTCCGTTAGCGGGGTTAGCCGAGTCGGGCCAAAAAGTTAAGTGAAGTAACCTTTGTGGGATTTTGCTAAGAAGTGTAAGTTGAGGGGCTGTTTGGGACTTTCTCCATAGTTGGGCAAGAGGATCGGCCAAGAGGCACGACCCCTCCCCTCCCCTTCGGTTTCATCTTAACAATCCTCCCCCAAAACCCTTAGCCATTTTCTTTCCCTTCCCCTTGTTGTTTTCGGCCAAGAAGAAAGGGAAGTGAAACCGAGAAGAAAAGAGAGAGAGACCGAAAGAGAAAGAGAGCGAGAGTCGAGAGGAGGAAGGAGGCGATCACCGGCGTGAGGGAACCAGCGTCGGGACTGGTCGGAAAGGAGGAAGAAGAAGGATTCCGTTAAGGTAAGTGTCCCGTTCGTTTTATTGATGTTTTCTTCGTCGGAAATTGTAAACCGCAACCACCGTGTCACCGCCAATCACCACCACCTCCGGAGGCGGCAGTGGGTGGTGCTTGGTGTGTTTCAGACCATGGTAACCCTAAAACAGTAAGTCAAGTTGTTTTGCGGGTCTGTTTGGATTAAGACGTCTTATTGGGATCAAGTTCAAAAGGTTATCATTTTATGTAATTTTTTTAGTGTTCTGTCCAGTTCTTCAATCGTGCGTAACTTTATCGTCGTAACTCGGATTGAGGCGAATCCGGTGCCCACGGTTCACATTCTGTCCCTGTTTTGTATGGAGCATAACTCCTGATAGGAATGACGGATTGGGATGAAACTGGTGTCACAAGTTCCCATTCTGAGCCTAGTAACTTTTCAATGTTTTGGGGAAAAACCAGTTCGGACCGTAGCCTATGTCAAATCGTCGTTTTGTACTGAAAGGTTCTGTTTCTCGCTGTTCTGCGAATCGTTCTTGTAAAATCCATATTAAATTATAGAAAAATCGTTAGGACGCGTGCGATACGTCCCTGGAACCGTGAAACTTAGAACTTCGTGATTATTGAATTTGATTTCTGTATTTATCAGTTTTTAGGGGGTAAATCAGGTCCCGAACAGACCCGTGTTTTAGATAAAAAGCTGGAATGTTTAGTCTTATAAAATCTAGTAAAGGTGTCGTGAGTTGGGACCTTTCGTTGACGTTTTTAGTGCGTAATTAGGTGGGAAAATGTGAGGAAGGTTGACTTGCTGGTGTTGCGGCTCGGGAGCGCGTCGCTTTGCTTTGAGGTGAGTTCTCTCACCGCGTAGTTAGGAATTTCATGTATGTCGTTCTTTTGTGTTACATGTTATTACGTGTATTTATGTGCTTACATGAATTAGATGGGATGTGATAACTGGTTGTGATTTGTTAAATTCGTATGTGGAATATATATATATATGCATGTGTACACCTCGGTGGGACTGAGGGGCTCGGTGGGACCGAGGGCTTGGTGGGACTAAGCTAGTACAGTAATCTTTACTCGGTGGGACCGAGGGCTTGGTGGGACTAAGCTAGTACGGTAATCTTTACTCGGTGGGACCGAGGGCTCGGTGGGACTGAGCTTGTATTAATGTGTTTTGTGTACTCGGTGGGACCGAGGTTCGTACTTATATAATAATCATTATGTGGCTTGATATTCGTAGTGATGGTGATGTTGCCTACTTGCGAGTAGGGGTGATATGCGTGGGGTTGCTACCTACGTGTGTGATTGAATTCACTAAGCGTTTAGCTTACCCTTTCCCAATGTGTTGTTATTTCAGGTGCGGGCGGCAGTCGGGCGTGACAGTACACACATGGAGCGCGGAGTGTCAAATATTATTAAACTTTCACTTTTGAACCCTTGAATTTAGTTATGAAATTTTCCGCTGCATAAACTTTGTTGATGGTTTGAAGTAACGACGTTAATTTTATTTAAGACGTGAATTATTAAATCATGGTTGTTTTATAATGGAATATATGTTCTAGAAAATTTAAATTTCCTTGTAATTTTTGGGACGTTACACATACTCAGAAGGCATAAAGAAGTCTTTCACTTTCACATACTCTTCTTCTGTATTTAACTCATCACAAAAGTTAAATCTAAAATCATCTTCAAAATCCTGAGTATAATTCACATTTCTGTCTTCTTCTCCCATTAGATCAATAGGTCTTAACATTTTTATTCCTTGCTGAACTTTTTGAACATTCAAAGCTCTGACTAAACTGTTATGCATCCTTCTGATCAACTTTTCACTTAACCTCCTTTCTTTTACTTCAGAATCCGTCATATTTTCTTTGTTATACACCACAATGTCTGTACACATGTTGACCACTTCACTTTCCACTGTCTTTTCTGATCTCAATACAGATTCCTCAATAGCTTCAGTTTCATCTGAGTTTCTTTCCATTTCTATGTCTAAGTTCAATTCCTCTGTTCTATCTGAATCATCACCATCTGTACTTTCCAACTCCATTTCCTCTGTATCTGAGCTATCAATCTGAACTATCTGAGTTATTGCCTTTAAATTTTCATGTGTCTGATCTTCTGAACTTTTTGTACTAGCTAATTGCATATCTGCCATCTCAAAATCTTCTATGCCAATATCATCATCAGAACTTAACCTTTGTCTTTTCTCCCCCTTTTGATGATCATGAGGCTCATTATCATCAAACTTTCTCTTCAAGTTCTGATTAAAAGTAACTTCAGGTTCAGCTTCTGCAATAGGAACAGGATCAAGAGGCTTTGAAGTAGAAGCCAAAGATACACTCAGTGCTTTCAGTATAGATTCCTGCATACCTTGCATCTGTTTTAACATATCTTTTTGAAAACCAGACATTATATCCACGATCTCCTTTTTGTGAGAATCCAAGGATTTCTTTACATCATCTACTTTGGTTTCAACAGAAATCAACTTTTTCTCCAACACAACTTTCAACTCTGACATCTCATCATTTAAATCCTCCACCTTCTTCTCCAAATTTTCTACTTTTTCCCCCATCTCCTTGTTTTGTTTCTGAATCTTTTCAAATTCAGAAGTTTCTAACAGTGAACCTGAACCAACAGATGGTCCAGTTTTCATGTGCCCAGAGGGCTCATGGCCTGTAGATAAAACACAGTCATCTTGTACAACAGATGCACGTTTGAATGAGGCTTTTGTAATGTTCACCTCACCAGGACTTCCATCCAATCCTCGACACCCAACTTTAGGTATGTCTATGAATGTTGTTTCAGGAATACGAAATTCCTGATTTGTGCAAGTGTCAAAAGGAATTTCAGGATCAATATGAATAGGACTGTGATATTCAGACTTAATGTGTTGAAAAATAAATTGGGATTTATCACCTCCCTCCAAATGAGTTTGGGATGGTTCCCCGGATTTGTGTGAAACAGTAGCATGTTGAAATGCTTCTGAGTGGATATGGATGGGTTGTTCAAGATCCACAACTAGGTCCATGGTGTTTGTTTCAATATTGGACACCAAGAGATGTGAACCAATAGCATTTGTGGTGACCTGGTCAAGATTAGCTGGTTCAGAGGCATCTCTTTCTGTTTGAACCTCTGTTGACAATCTCTCATCCTCATCACTCTCATTCTGTTTTTCCTCACTAAATCTAACTAAGCTCTCAGAATTTTCCCTCTCAGGTCTCTCAGAATGTTCACCCATCTGAACATCCTCCCCCTCTCTAATTCGACTAGACCCCTCACCTCTCTTCTCAGGTTGGTCCTCTTGGGTAGGGATTTGAGGTAATTCAATTCCCATAGAGGTGCAATAAGCTTTTAAAATCTCACTCTCCCTTGGAATATAGTTCCTAAGTGATTTTGGCAATAGTTTATGATTGGGGTAGTTTTCAAGTCTTGTTACTGAGGTCATCTTACCCAAATAAAATGTAGGACCATGCTCTTCATTTGTTCTTCTTGAGATTGTTCTGTTTTCCTGCATGGCATACCAAATAACAATTTGCTAGTACCTTATGTAAGGAATGTATGTCAGTGGAGCATCCTTTGTTTTCTTCTGAATTGCTTTCTGATTCTTCTCAAATGTATTCTTCATATCTTCCCAAAGTATTAAAGTATAGTCATAATGCCTATTCTTCACTAAACCCTGAAATATCTGAAGAATTTGTTTAGAACCTTGATCAGCAGAACTATTCTTCCCTGACACACATTTATTTACCACATGAAAGAAGCAAACCCAAATAGGTGGTAATTTGTTTCTTCTGAACAAACTGAGAGTCCTCAATCCTTCATTGTATCCCAACTTCATAAACTCTGCTATTAATTCCTCTGTTAAGGGTGAATCCTCAAAATCTGTTCTTCTTTGTACATCATCTTTCTCTGGTAGATTCAACATTTCTCTTAGTGCAGAGATAGATAAGGCAAATGTCACTCCTCCAATTTCAGACACAAACTTATTATCTTCTAACCTAAGATGTTTCCACCATTGTTGTATGTACTGAACAGGCACATTTTTACTTCTTGTAAACCATTTTCTGTACGGATGATGTTTGAATAACTCCATGATAATTCTGTGTTCAGGCTTAAAACAGCTTTCCTCAAATAATATAACACAGTTATTTTCAGATAATTTTAGCCATTCACTCTCAGGAACAACTCTTTCCACTAAAATATATCTATCTAACATAATAGAACCTGCAGCACTCTGTTCATGTTCAATATTAACGTTTACCTCATCCGCATTTCCTTCAGATTCATCCATTTGTTCATCTTCTTCATCATTTCTTATTGCCCCTTCCTCTGCAACTCTATTTTGTACTTCATCATTTTCCGAATCAGATGAATCCATTATCGATTTTGTAGAATGTAGAGAAATTGGACCACTTCTTCGTATTTCAGACATGATTTAAGAAGAAAACAGATTCAAAGAACTCTGGATTTGATTCGTATCTCACGTTTCGCTCTGGAATTTGAAAGAAATTTTAAATAGAGATTTTAAGACCTATTTAAAATCCGCGAAGTTGAAAGGTTTAACGGAAAAGCGAAATCAATGTTATAACGGAGTCAACACATTTCAAATCCCACAAAATATTTAAATGAAATGCGTGGCATTGTCAAACAAATATGAAGCTGACACGTGTTAGTGGATAGAATTTTGACTCAAGTCAAAGATCTGAATAACACGCACAGATGTTCTGATTCCATGACTCAGAAGAATTTTGCCTTGTAACCAAAATGTCATTTAAAATCAACTTCTGACCAATATAAAACATTTTGATTATTCAGAAGAGGTTTGAACAGATAGAAGCACTTTTTATCATCAAAACTCTGTTCATATTATGATGATTTAAAAAGGATCATTTAAAATCTTATATCTGAATATGAAAATTTTTTAATTCAGATATAGTTTGAATAACAAAAAAATTTATCATTAAAAGCTTGTTCTTAGAATGATCAGCGATAAGAAATGAAAACAAATCTTTTAAGCATCACAAAATGATTTCCAAAAGAATTTTGATGCTCCCCCTTGACTTGAGCATGCATTTGACTATTAATGATACATAAAGATGAGATAAAAAGATAATAGAAGAAGCATAATCTATACAGTTGAAGTTATTTGTATTTCTCAAAAATAAATTTTTGAAAGTTAGATTGCTGAAGTATTGACTCCGAATCTCTGACCTTAAGATTCAGAGGTTATGATCTTAAGACTCAGAAGTTCTGAACTCAAGACTCAGAAGTTCTGAACTCAAGACTCAGATGTTCTGATCTCAAGACTCAGAAGTTCTGAACTCAAGACTCAGAAGTTCTGATCTCAAGACTCAGAAGTTCTGATCTTAGTGCTCATAAATTCTGATTCTTAAGACTCAGAGTTCTGAGTACACTACTCAGACAATTTTACTTAGAAAAATTTAGCATTTTTAAGAAAAAAAATATTTTCAATTAGGCAGATTAAGCATTCCTATTTTACATATGAGAAAAGAAAACCTTTTGTGATCAAGAGGCTTTGTGAACAAGTCAGCCAATTGATACTTTGTATGCACAAAGTGCATCTCTATAGCTCCTTTTTCCACATAGTCCTTTATAAAATGATACCTCACATCTATATGTTTAGTCTTTGAATGTTGAACAGGGTTCTGAGTAATGGCAATTGCACTTTCTGAGTCACAATAGATGGGAATCTTGTTAAGCTGATATCCATAGTCCATGAGTTGTGTTCTCATCCACAATGTTTGAGAGCATGAAGCAGCAGCAGCAACATACTCTGCTTCAGCAGTTGAAGTGGATACACAATTCTGCTTCTTTGATGCCCAACTCACTATTTTATCTCCCAAAAAGTGACAAGCACCAGATGTACTCTTTCTGTCCAACCTACTTCCTGCATGATCAGCATCAGTGAAAGCAGTCAATTTGAAGTCAGTTTCTTTTGGATACCATAAACCTAGATCAGGTGTTCCTTTGAGATATCTTAAAATCCTTTTGACAGCCAACATATGTGATTCTTTCGGGTTAGATTGAAATCTAGCACCGAAACAGGTAGAAAACATGATATCTGGTCTACTTGCAGTCAAATAAAGTAATGATCCAATCATGCCTCTATAAAGTTTGATATCTGCTGAAACACCTTTGAGATCAGCATCTAACTTTATGTTAGTTGCCATAGGTGTTCTCATAGAAGCACAATCAGACATTTTGAACTTTTTCAGAATATCTCTGACATATTTTCCTTGATTTATAAAAATACCTTTTGGTAATTGTTTGACTTGAAGACCAAGGAAAAAATTCAGTTCACCCATCATGCTCATTTCAAATTCAGATGACATGATTTTTGAAAAATTATCACATAATTCTGGACTGGTAGAACCAAATATTATGTCATCAACATAAATCAGAATCAGAATCAAATCATCACCCTGTTTCTTTAAAAACAAAGTTGTGTCAATCTTACCTTTCTTGAATCCTGAACCTAACAAGTGTTTAGTAAGAGTGTCATACCAGGCTCGTGGTGCTTGTTTTAGACCATATAAAGCTTTGTCTAAAATATAAACATGATCAGGGAATTCTGGATCAACAAAACCTTCAGGTTGATGAACATACACCTCTTCATTAAGTTTGCCATTTAGAAAGGCTGATTTGACATCCATTTGATACACCTTGAAGTTTTTATGTGCATCATAGGCCAAAAATATTCTGATTGCCTCTATTCTTGCCACTGGTGCAAATGTCTCATCATAATCAATTCCCTCTTGTTGACAGTATCCCTTAGCAACCAATCTTGCCTTGTTTCTGATGACAACACCTGATTCATCCTTTTTGTTTCTGAACACCCATTTAGTTCCAATAATAGATTTACCTTCAGGCTTTGGAATGAGTCTCCAGACTTTATTTCTTTCAAATTGAAGCAATTCCTCTTGCATTGCTGAAATCCAGTCTGGATCCTCTAAGGCTTCATTAGCTTTCTTTGGTTCAATCACACTCAAGAAACCAGCAAACATTGCTTCATTTGCTGTAGCTGATCTGGTTTTTACTCCTGCTGAAGGATCACCTATTACTTGATGAATAGGATGATTTTTAGTCCATTTATTTGCACTAGGAAGTACATCAATCTCTGAATAATTGTTGTTTGCATCATTCTCATCAATGATTGCTTGTAATTCTGAACTGTCCCCTTGTTCTGATGTATGAATAGGAGTCATATCCAAGTTTGGGTTCTGATTAATGAAGTCAGAATTCTGAGTGACTTGTTCAGAGTTCTGAGTACAAGAATCAGAATTCTGATTACAAGGTTCAGAATTTTCACCACTTGTATGTATTAGATTTGGACATTCCTCTGATGGACCTTTGTCAGAAATTACAGTTGATTGAACTATTTCTGGAGTCTTATTTTTCATCTCTTTGACCATCTTTGGGTTTTCATATTCTGCATAAGAATCAGAAATTAGTTCACTAAAAGCATCCTTAAACAGTAAATTGAGTTCTGAACAAATAGGATTAGAATCTGTATCAGAAGTCATTTTTGTCTTGTTCAGCATGAGTTCTGAACTGTCTTGTTCAGAAGTCCGCAATCTGGCTTCATCAAAAGTTACATTTATGCTCTCCATCATCCTCTTGGTTCTTCTATTGTAGATTCTGAATGCTTTGGAAGTTAAAGAATAACCCACAAAGTATCCTTCATCTGCCTTTTTATCGAATTTGGCAAGATTTTCCCTGTCTCTAAGAACATAGCACCTGCAACCAAAAACATGAAAGAATTTGATTAATGGTTTTCTTTTATTTATCAGTTCATAAGCAGTCTTATTTAATCTCTTATTGATTAAAGTTCTATTCTGTGTAAAACAAGCAGTTGCAATTGCTTCAGCCCATAGGAAAATAGGAAGATTTGCATAAGCCAACATTGTTCTCGCAGCTTCAACTAGAGTTCTATTCTTCCTTTCAACAACACCATTTTGTTGAGGAGTTCTGACAGCAGAAAAATTGTGAGAAATCCCAGAACTTTCTAAAAAATTCTGAAGAGTCTCATTTCTGAACTCTGTTCCATTATCACTTCTGATTTTCTGAACTGGAAGTTGTAAGAGAACTTGAATCCTTTTGATAAAATTTATCAATGTAGTAGCAGCTTCTGACTTAGCTCTTAGGAACTCAACCCATGTGTATCTGGAGAATTCATCAACAATCACAAGCATATATTTCTTTCCTCCCATAGATTGAACTGAAATTGGACCACAAAGATCAGTATGAATCATTTCTAATGGTGCTTTGCAAGATGAGTCCATTTTTAATTTGTGAGAACTCTTTTTCATCTTGCCCATTTCACAAGCTGAGCATAATGATTCTTTTTCAAATTTAAGCTTTGGTAAGCCTTTAACCAGATGTTTTGCAACGAGATTATTAAGATCTTTGAAATTCAGATGAGAACATCTTCTGTGCCAAAGCCAACATTCATTTGCAGTTGATTTTGATAAAAGACAAACTGTATTTAATGTTTTCAATTTTGAAAAATTAACTACAAATAAGTCCATATGTCTTTTGGCCCAGAAGACTTTAACATCATTTTCAGTTAAAATCATGCAACCTGTTATTTGAAACTTAATTTGACAAAGACTGTCTAAAAACTGACTTATGCTGAAAAGATTATGCTGTAATCCTTCAACATAGAAAACCTTTTGGATAGTCAGATCTCCTTTAGTTAAATCCCCATAACCTTTGACTTGTCCTTTGCTGTTATTTCCAAAGTTTACTGCTCCTCCAGCCTTTTCTGTGAAGTTTGATAGAAAAGACTTCTGACCTGTCATGTGTCTTGAAGCTCCTGAATCTAAAAACCACACATGACAGCCCTGCAAAAGGATCAGTTAGGTTTAGGTACCCATTTTGGAATGGGTCCATCTTTGTTAGCTTTGTCATTGGATTTAACATTAGTACCTTTTACTCTCCACTCAAAATCTTTCTTCAAACACCACTTTCCTTGAACTTTTATGAAGTCAGAACATTTTCTGCTTACAAGCTTGTTCAAATTCTTTTTGAGAGTTGTAACTTTTGGTTTTGCTATATTTTCTTTCTTTTCTTTTATCTTTTCTTTCTTCTGAGTCTGAGGAACAGAAATTTTCTTCTTTTCTGTATTTTGAGGAACAGAAACTTTCTGAATATCTTTTCTTATGTATGAAACAGAAGTTATTTTGACTTGACATTTATGAGAATATTGGAATGAATCATTTTTACATCTAACACAAACAAGATTTTTCTTTGCAAGTGACAATAAATCTGAAACATAGGTCATTTCATTTTTATTGATACTGTTCAGAGTACAATTGCCCTTATTACAAGAATTTCTAGCTTTGAGTTCAGAAGTAGATTTCATTCTAAGCTTCTCAAGATCCCTTTTCAGATCGTTCAACTTTGCAAGATCATCTTTCCTTTTGCTTTCTTCTTTTTCTGAAAAATTCAAGTTCTTTTTGTTAGAAGTATTAGATGATTCACCTTTTTCATATGTACTTGATTCATTAAAGAATTTATCATTTTCTCTTGAAGCATTAATTTTAAAAAGATCATACTCAGTCTTCAGTTTTTCAAGCTCTGTTATTTTCTGAATAAAAATATTCTTTTCTTTCAAAGCTTCTTCAAGTTCATCATAAGCTTTCCTTAAGTCCTCAAGTTCTTGACTCACAAGATTAAATCTCTTTTCAAGTTGCAAAAATTCATCTGATTTTGTTTCAGAAAAACCAGTTGAATCAGACTTCTGACTACTTGAGTCAGAGTTCTGATTTACAGACTCAGATGTCTGATCTTTAGGCTCAGAGTTCTGACTACAAAGTTCAGAATCCTGACTAGAAGTTTCAGACTTCTGATTGACTGTTTCAGAATTTTTACTTGTGTCAAATATGCTCTCAATGTCATGATATGAAAAACTTGGTTGTTTATTTTTGTAGCTGACATTTAAAGAATCATACTTGAATTTAGTATCATTGTATCTTGGCTTCTCATCTGTTGGTTTAGAAACTTCTCTCTTAACCTTTTCTTCTGAACCAACTGACTTTTCTGTTTTAGACTCAGAAATTTTCTCATCTGACTTTTTAGAGTTTGGTCTTTGCAAATTGTCAGAACTTGTTATAGAACTAGCAGGTCTTATGAAAACTTCAACAATTTCTGGGATTTTTGGCTTAGAAACTTGAAGTGTTTCATACAAGTTGATTGGAGCTCTTTTTAAAGTGACATTTTCTTCCAATCCCAATCCCTTCTTTGGGTTGTAAAATCTTGTATCTTTAACATTGCTTAATAAAAGATTTAGTGTTTGCTGAGTCTGACCCCTTTTCAAATTCAGATCTTCTAATTCTTTAATTTTGGTGTATAAATTCTTTCTTTCTTCAAATAACATATCAAATTTTATTTGTAAATCACCTTTTTCATCCTTTATTTTTGAAAACTCAACTTTTAGTTCAGAAAGCCTTTTCATCAATTCAGAATTTTCATCTTTAACTTTCTGTTTCTCAGCCTCAGATTCTTCATATTGTTCTTTTATTACTTCTTTTTCAATTCTGAATTTGTTAACCAAATTTCTTTCTCCTTTTATCTGTTTTCTTAGATTAGCAAATTCAGTTTTCATTTCACCAATCTGTGTCATTAACTCTAATTCAAGTGAAGAATGTACCTCAGCAGATGACTCAGAATCAGCATCTTCAAAATCAGAATCATCCTCATTCCTCATTTTTGCCATATAGCTCTGCATCCGTGGAAAGTTGATATGATCATCTTCATCAGAAGTATAGTACAACCAATTCTTCTGTTCAGCCAATAAAGCAATTTTATCATCTCTCTTCTTTGCAAGCTGAGCCTTCTTGGTGTAGTACTCATAGTCTTTCACAATTTTAACTCTGCAATCCTTAGCATAGTGGCCAGATTTTCCACACTTGAAACACAGATTCTTTTCTTTTCTTTCATCCTTCTCTTCATTGTTTTCTTCACTTCTCTCTACTCTCTTTTCAAACTTATTTTCTTCTCTGGCTTCTTTCTTCTTATAATCTGAACTCCCAACTCTCTTATAATTTCCTTGAAATCTACCCTTCCCATACCTTTTGTTGAAAGTATTTGTCAACAAAGCTAGTTTCTCAGCCATTATCTTGATATCTTCATCATCTTCTGATCCTTCTTCCTTGTCAGATTCTTCCAGATTAGGTATCTCTGATAGATATGCAGTCTTTTTGGGTGCTTTGATTGCTTTGGACTTTGATAAGAATGCTAACTGATCAGCAACATTTTTCTTCTCTTCCACAACTAACTTGACAGAATCTTCATGTTGATTAAGAACACAGAACAGATCATTTAAGTCTTCTTCACACATATCCTTGTTCATTTGCAGACTTATGGCAAATGATGACCATTCTGAATTTAGACTGTTCAGAAATTTGTAATTTATTTCTGACTTTGTTTTCTTCAGTCCATTTCTTCTCAAGTCATTTAGAATAGTGCAAAATTTACTGTATGTCTGTGTCAAACTTTCTGACTCTTTTGCTTTGAACCTTTCATAAGCATTTATGCTTTGATTTAACTTTGCCTGAATAGATCTTACTGTTCCTAGCATCTGCCTTTCCAATTCGTCCCACATTTCTTTAGCTGATGATCCACTGTCAATCCTGTTAAGAACCTCATTTGGGACAGCCAAAGTCATCAAAGTAATTGCTCTTTTGTCAATAGCATGACTATTCTTCTGTTCAGCTGTGTATTGGGAATAACTCTTTTTCACCCTGGTTGCTGGAATTTCTGGAGTTGTCTCTGTAGCAGGAGTTGCAGCAACATCGATGTACACTTCAATTGGACCTTCTCGAATAGAGATCATAAGGTTTTCATCAATGTTGTCTAGGAATTGGATCATTCGGATTTTCCATTGCTGATACTCTTCTGGTATAAGAACAGGCGGTTTGGTTTCAGATCCCATGGCTAGATATTCTTTAGAAGACATGATTGTAAGAAAATTCAACAGAAAGACAAATTCGAGTTTCTTGATCGAAATGTAACAGGTAATTCAAGAATTGCCTAGAATTCAAGAACTAGCCCTAGCAGCGGAATCGAATTTTGAATGAATCAAGAAATCTTCAAGAAATTGATCAATCGATCTTCGCTATAACAATCTTGAACGAATTTGTTTGTTGATTGGCTCTGATACCAATTAAAAGAACAGGATCTAATCTTACAATCAATATAGAAAGCAGTAATTGAGAAATTGTATGATCAAGCCCAATTGTATTCAATGATGAACAGAATTACAGATCTAAGAGAGAGAGAATCTCAAAGATTACAAGGAATGAATTCAAAGTTATACGGGAAAAATCAATCAGTTAGCAACATAGAGCTAACTACTATTTATACTGCTACGGACATCTTAAAGCTACAGTACAAATAAGAAAGACTAATAAGAACATAACACGTGTCCTAATTAGTTTATAAAATACTAAGTAAAGTATCTAGTCATAAGTTCTGAACAGATAGTTCAGAACTTCTAAACATTCTTCTGATAAAGCTTCTCAGATCTTCTGACTCCTTAACTCAGACATCTGACTTCTCTTTCCAGACTTCTGATTTCTCTGATCAATACTTCTGAGCTTTCACAGTCAGACCTCTGACTTCTCTACTCAGAACATCTGAGTCTTCTTATCAGATATTCAACACTTGGTTTATTGACAAAACTTCAGATCTAACAAGGTTCTTGTGAAGGAGAATCTGCAGAAGATCACCTTTTTGATTTTGTGAATTGAGAAAACATCTGCTTTGGCTCTTGGCTTTGTTCTTGTGAAGATGTTCTCAAATTCTTCTCTGATCCTTGGATCTGTCACATGATCTACTGGATGATTTGTCTGATAGGATTGTTTGAAGAGGTATTTGTATACCACTTCTTCCATCTCTTCATGTGTTGGACCAGGTCGTGGAATTTGTCTTCTGAGACTCTCCATCTGTTGAACAACTTCTGCAGCTCTACCAGTTAGAGGAATTTCTGACAGAGGCTTCAATCCATGTGCCCAGTCAACTTCTTCGGGTTTTGGGGTTTGAAAGGCGTCAAACGCACTCTTCATTAGTTTTTCTGTTGGCTTTGGCAATGTTTTCTTCTTCTTTGGCTCTTCTGTCAGTATCCCTTTGCCCTTATCTTTTGCTATTTTCGTGGCAGAACCTGTTGCTTATGTGGGTTTTGAGGTTGGCACTTCTGTTGGTTTGATAGAGGTTGCATCTGTGGATTTTGACGATTGTGATTTAGAGGACTTTTGTGGCGATGGTTCTGTTGGCTTGACTTGCTCTGTAACCTCTGTTGGAGGTTGTTTGATGACTTCTTCTGCGAGCTCAGTTTCTGTTGATGAAGTGTTGTCATTGAATCTTCTTGCCATTCTGAAAGCTAAAGTGAACATGTGCCTTTCTTCTTCTCTCTTCACCATACGATCACTCATTGTTGTGTGCATCCTTTTCAGAATGTCAGAAGCAGAGGTCGTTGCTCTTTTTGGTTTGGTGGCAATCGACTTTCTTCTGGGTATGGTTTGGGGTGTTTCCACAGAGGTGGGTGTTTTCTCTGTGGTTGGTTCATCTGTTTCTTCCAAAATGATTACCTCAGGGGCGGTTGTTGCCTCTGTGGCTTGCTGTTCTGCTTCTGGAGTTTTGGTTTCGTCAGGAGATGATTCCACAGAGATGGGTGTTGTCTCTGTGGTCTTTTGGGTTTGTTGTTGTCGGGTCTGTTCTGGAGGTGCTTGACTCAGAGGTTCTGCTGCTATTGGTGGACCTGTAAGTCCTCTGCTTGCAGTTTTCTCTGTAGTTTTCTCCCCCTCAGGATGATCTGATGGACCAGGATGGTCATCATCATCAGAGTCATCCTGACCCTTGTCTGATGTCCCCTATGCTCTGCAGGAAGCATCGGGTTTCTTTGGCATTGTGGCTCCAGCAGCGATCAGTTTCGCGCAGACATCATCACAGAGGCCAAGAAGAGTTGCTAGTTCTGCCTCTGTTTTGAATCTCATCCTTCCTACACTTTCTCTGAAATCTTTGACGAAGTTAGCATTGGCAGTGGTGAAGGAAAGGATGACTTCTGTCACTTGATTAATCACGTTCTGCCCAAGCTCTGTCAGCTGTGCTCTTGTCATGTAGCCTTTGGGTTGCATCAGCATGGTATTTCGCGTGGCTTCTTCTTGAACTTTTTGTAGGGCCTTCTGTAGATCTGCAGGAGTGATGCCCGTTGACACTGAAGTCTGTTTGTTCAATTGATCAAGGAATTTGTTGATTGAGTTCTCAATCGAAGGAGTTGTTGTTGCGGCAGAAGTGGTGGATGCAGTAGCAGCAGACTTCATCTGTGAGATGGAAGTTTTCACCTCTATGGACAGGTTGTCCATTTTGGTGTTTAGGTTTAGCAGTGCCAGTGATGTTGTCTCTGCAAAAGATTTGAAAGAGCTTTGCAACTCTTTCAAGTTTTGGTTCACAGAGGTTTCAAGGATTTGGAACTCATTCCTTGTAACTTGTGTTCCGGTGGTAACCTCTGGAGGAACACATTCGTCTCCAGAGTGAATCCCTGTTCCTGGGATACCTTCTTTCATTCCTGTTTGTACGTTGAGAATGGAAGGATTTCCTTCTGATCCTTGAGAAGAAATCTGAGTTTCAATCCCTACAGAAGTTCTGAGAAGAACATTGTCCAAATCCACTCCAGAGGTGGGTATTGGAATATCCTTCTGTTGACTAGGAGACTTGTCTAGAGTCTCTTTGTCTTTGTGCTCTCTACTTCTCTCTGAAAGAAGTGTGGGTCTTAACACGTGCGTGGCAGAGGAAACAAATTCCTCTGTTGGGTGTTCTAGTGTGATCTGGGGCGATGGATCACGAACTATAGGTG
This sequence comes from Saussurea involucrata, assembly GCA_033807775.1. Lineage (NCBI taxonomy): Eukaryota > Viridiplantae > Streptophyta > Magnoliopsida > Asterales > Asteraceae > Saussurea > Saussurea involucrata. The sequence goes on from CM066325.1 coordinate 67,712,717, forward strand.
AGTCTCTTTGAGGAGACTCCCTAGGAATGGATTCCCCGGTTTCTGTGGGCACAGAGGTTGAAAGAGTAACCTCTGGCTGGATGGGTTGGGGTAGGTTCGAGCTGTGCTGCTCTTTTTCAATGACACCTTCTGCAGCTAGACCCGCGGTGTCAGAAATGTGGGTTGCACTGGGAGTTGGTTTTGGTTGTGTGCCTCTATTTATCCAGGCATCTTTTCTTGCTTCTTCCCTAAGTTCTGTGGAAGTTCCTTGCTTTGGTCGTAATTGGTCATACATTTGATGAGATCCAAATAATCTCATGACACGTGGATGATAAAGACCCTTACGTATCCAGACAGCTTCTTTTTCATCTGAATCTGTCTCTAAGATCTGTATTTCTGTCTCCGTTGTTGCTAATCCCTCTTTTTGTACAACTTCGGCCCCTTTTTCTTTCTTTTCTTCCATCATGTTCTCAAAAGCCTTTGTAATTTCACCTCTGTTCAATTCATCTTCAGTTTGTTCTATTTCTTCTGAAGCTGGGTTTGGACTTCTTCTGTGGACATCCAATCCTTGAATGAAAGGGTTTTGTAAAATAACAGGGGTTTCGGCTGGTTGATTTCTGGGTGTTGTGTCATCTTCTTGCAGATGTGTGTCGATGCCCGAAATGAAGAAATCTTCTTCTGGAGAGTGGTGGTCGAGAGGTTGTGCCGTCCACCCTGCTGTATTTAGGGTGTTGGCAATTTCAGGGTTCTGTAAGAAGTCGTTCAGGTCTCCTTAGTGAGCAAATCTATCTGGAGATTGATAGGGTGATTGATACCTTTCTGTAGCCATTTCTTCTTCTGCAACTTCTTCTTCAGCAGTTTCCTCTTCTGCAATGGTTACCAACGTTGTAAGTGATTTACCATGCCTCTTTTTGGTTTTCCTCCTCTTAGGATTTGGTGCCCCTTCTTCTGTTGATTTTGATCTTTTCTTCTTCATTTTTGGAGAGGAGGGAGGAGCAGAGGAGCCAATTTCTGTGGTATGAGGAGGTGAGGGTTGATCTTCTGCAGCGCTTGTGGAGGTGCCTTCTGCAGTTTTCCTCTTCTTAGCTTTTGGAGTAAATGCAGAGGTTCTTGATGAAGACTTCTTTCCCATTAGTTCTGCACGTTTGGCTATAAAGATGAGTTGAATAGCCATGTGCTTTGCTAACTTCAGATCCTTTTCTTTTTGAGTGGAAAGAGGTTTTGCTATCATTGTTCCTAGGGGGACACCTAAACGCGGGGGTGTCATAGGACTCGGTTTAGGAGTTCTATGATCGCGTATATACTCTTTCTTAAGGGATTTATTCGATGCGTATTGCAGAAGCTTCTTTGACAGAGGTCTGCAGTGTGAGTAGCCATCAGCATGATCAGTGGGGTATTCTTGTTCATCGGGAACTGTTTGGGAGTTGGCCCTTCCATTGGCCAATTTTGGATTAGCAGCAGAGGTTCGAACAGTACTCCTAGTATTCTTTGGAATTGCAGAGGTGGTAGAAAGTTGGGATCGTTCTCTTTGACCCTTTTCGAGTTGTTCTTTCTGTCGATGGTGTTTATGATCTCTTGCATCATTATGGTCGCATAATCTAGTGGAAGATCATAGTAAACCCCATACATGATGCTCAAAATTTGATGTGAGCTCTGGTCAATACTGCCTATCTTTCCTGTCAGGCATCTGTTAAGAATCGAGAACAAAGTGTTCCACAGAGGTGGTAATCGGCCTCTGCGGAAGTCATTTCTCTTCCGTAGTTGGGTGTTGTACCCAAGCATTTCCACGAATCGATAGAGCTCTTCGTCTGTTGGTTGCTCTGCATAACTCTTCAATCCCAGAAGACCCCTTGTTGGTAGGTTGAATTCAAGTGAGAACATTGTTCTGTTGAACTTGATTTCAAGATGCTCATATTTATCAGGTCTTGAAATGTACCCTTTGATAAGAGAATCGTCTTTATCAAATCGACAGCTTTGCCAAAATTGGTTCAAATAGCGGACTGGAATTTTGTTCGGGGTTCTTGATAGTAGAGGGAAGAGGACATGATTCTCCATGATGTTCAGAAGTATGGCATGGGCTTCGCCGAAAGTAGTGGGTGAGGGGACCAAATAGCAGTTGTTGGATTTGATAGGAAGAATGGCTTCGAAATGATCCTTTGCTATAAAGTTTTGCAAGTGAGTCGTCGGAGCAAAGTCTGCTGAGTCCTCGGAATCTTGTTGTTCAATATTTCTTGCAAGGCTGGGGTTTTCAGAATGTTCTGAATGTGCAGGGGAGTGTTCCGGTGAGTTCGCCGGAGAGAGTTCAGAGGATGTAGCTCGAGAAGATGAAGCCATTTGATTTTAAGAATAAGATTTTTGCAAGCTTTTTGCAGGGTTTCGCCGGAGAAGAAGATGAGAGTTTGTAAAAGGTTTTATGTGAGGGTAAGCTTTGTTTTTATAGGATGGTAAAACGGTAGAATTCGAAAGAGTAAAATATATGGCAATGGATTAAAGTTTGGAATCCGCACTCGAGTTTGAGCGGCGGGTTCAACTTTCCAAATAAAAAACGTTCCATGTACGCCCAATGAAAATGGGACACGTAGGCCTTGTCAGAATATGACAGGACGTCGTGCGCGGCCCATTAATGCTAGGCGCGTGAGGTTGATTTTAGCCATATGAGTTTCACTCGCAGTAAAAGTAACCGTTATTACTACAGAGATGCCCAAGTAATCAGATTGACAGAGCTTCTGTAGTTTACAGAGGCTCTGTGATCTTGAAAATCTTTGATGTTTATCCCTTTTTCATATATCTCATTGTTATCATGACTTCTGTGGGGTTCTTCTTTTAACCAAAACCATTGGAGAGGATAAAATCAGATTTTTGTGAAGAAATTTGCTTCGCAGAGGTTTTGTGGCTCTGTTGGAACTTGCAGAAGTTCTGTGAGGGCCAGCATAAGCTCTATGAGAGAAAAAATCTCATAAAATAAAATTTTTAGTATTTTTGATCATCCAATTTTTGATTTGGTTTAAGAGATGTTTTTCGGACATATTTGAAAGTTTGTGTCCGAGAAAACTGTTAAAAAAAACGGTTTGTTCGAGAAGGTCATGATCTGCGTTTTCGGTTTCCGAGATAACATTCCAAAAGATCGACAGAAGGTTAATTTGTGATCACAGAGCATATTTCCTGCAGAAGCTCTGTTGAGCTCAGCAGAAGCTCTATGACCTTAAATTTCTCCTAATTCGAATTTTGTGAAACTTTTTGAGCTTTTGATTTTTGAAATGTTATTCACAGTATATTTAGGACATATTTGACAATTCTGGTCCTAGAAAATTGTTTTCCAAAAACCTTTTGTGCGAGAGACATACCTTTTGGTTCTTCTTTTCTCGGCAGTGATATCTGACTTCTGTCGATATGGAGTCATCGACATTTTTCTTTGGCTTTCCCTTGAAAGTTTTATCTCTTTAGATCATTTCAGGGTTCCCTTCTGCTCCCCCTTGATCTAATCACCTCTGTAGATCAAGTAATTCCTTTTTCTCCCCCTTGACCTAATCACCTCTGTAGATCAAGTAATTTCCTTTTGCTCCCCCTTGACCTATGCTTGGATCAAGGAATGATAAGTTTTGCATAGAACATAGGTCATGGTCTTTCAGAGGTTCTGTAGGGGTCGTCAGAGGTTCTGAGTTGACTTACAGAAGCTCTGTGATTTTAAGAACTATTTAAGGTTTTAAGAATTTACATACAGAAGTAGAATCAATCAAAGCAATAAATTAAGAAATGTATTTACTTGTTATTTACAGAAGATAAAGCTATACTTACAGAGGATTTTCATACCATGTTAATCATTCCTAACTTACCCACCAAGAAGTTGAATCTTTTCTCGTCTAATGCTTTGGGGAATAAGTCAGCGAGTTGATATTTTGTGGGCACGAAATGCATTTCGATTGTACCGTATTCAACATGATGTTTCAAGAAATGATACCTTATATCGATATGCTTGGTTTTTGAGTGTTGCACAGGGTTGGCAGAGATAGCAATAGCACTTTTGGAATCACAGAAGATGGGTATTTTGAACAGAATGTGGCCGTAGTCTTTTAGCTGAGTCTTCGTCCATAGAACCTGAGAACAACAGCTAGCGGCAGCAACGTATTCAGCTTCTGCAGTGGATGTGGAGACACAATTCTGCTTCTTGGAGGTCCAACTGACTAGTTTACCACCTAGGAATTGACAACTCCCAGAGGTACTCTTTCTGTCGAGCATGCATCCTCCATAGTCTGAATCTGTATAAGCTTTAAGACTAAAACCAGAGTTCTGTGGATACCGGAGACCAAGATTGTTGGTCCCCTTCAGGTATCTCAAGATTCTTTTTACAGCATCATAATGTGATTTCTTTGGATTAGCTTGATAACGTGCACAAAGACATGTGGCATGCATAATGTCAGGTATGCTTGCTGTTAAGTATAACAGAGATCCAATCATGCCTCTGTAGAGAGTACATTCTACAGAAATACCATTTGGATCTAAGAACAATTTATTTCCAGTGGCCATTGGAGTCTTCATTGCAGAGGTATCAGAGAGATTATATTTTAAAAGTATGTCAGAGACATATTTGGCTTGATTTATAAAAATTCCCTCTGAAGATTGTTTGACTTGAAGTCCGGGGAAGAATGTTAATTCTCCCATCATACTCATTTCAAACTCACTCTGCATGAGTTTTTCAAAAAATTTGCACTCTTCTGAATTTGTAGACCCAAAAATTATGTCATCTACGTATATTTGTACAAGCATTATCTCACTATTTTTGCGTTTATAGAATAAGGTAGTATCTGTTGTACCTCTGTTGTAGCCATTGTCTAGAAGGAAGGTAGAAAGTCGTTCGTACCATGCTCTTGGAGCCTGTTTCAGTCCGTATAGAGCCTTTTCAAGGTAGTATACATGCCTTGGAAACTTTGAGCTTTCAAAACCTGGTGGCTGATTTACGTAAACCTCTTCTTGGATTTCACCGTTTAGAAAAGCTGATTTTACGTCCATCTGATAGACTTTAAAACCTCTGTGGGCTGCGAAGGCTAAGAATATTCTTATTGCTTCGAGACGTGCGACAGGGGCAAAAGTCTCATCGTAGTCTATGCCTTCTTCTTGTCTATATCATTTTGCTACTAATCTTGCTTTGTTTCTGACGACCACTCCATCTTCATCCTTCTTGTTTCTGTATACCCATTTAGTCCCAATGGCCTGTTTCCCTCTTGGCAGAGGTACTAAAGTCCATACTCTGTTACGCTCAAATTGCAGAAGTTCTTCTTGCATGGCGTCTACCCAGTTTGGGTCATCTAGGGCTTCAGAAATCTTCTTTGGTTCTATAACACTAATTAAATTTGTAAAGAAACAAAAATTAGCAGTGGCAGACCTTGTTTTTACTGAGTCAGAAGGTTCTCCAATTATTTGGCTTGGAGGATGGCTTTTTGTCCACTGAGTTGTGCGTGGAAGATGATCATCAATGTCATCAAAACTTTCTTCAGAGGCTTCTTGTGTTTCTTCTTGTGCAGCCTCTGATGTTCTTCGTGCCTTGGTAGTTGATTCTACCGTTTGTGGAATGATTGGTACGAGTGGTGGTGGAGTTTGTTCCTCTGAGGATGTATAGTCTTGGTCCTCGATCTCCTCTGTAATTGGTTCTTCTGTGGTTTGTGCAGCTTCTGTGGTCGTTTTTCTTGATGTTTCATCTTCTGCACTTTCTTCTGCTTCGGCAATTGCATCTGTAGTATTTATAGAAGAAGATGAAGCATTATTTGGACCAGTTAGAGTCATACCTGTAGGATTTTGTCCGACAGAGGATGGTTCTTCAGAAATTCTGATGGTTCCGACAGAAGGATCAATGTCATTGTGGAACATCTCCAAAAATAGAAGATTCAAATCTTCTTTTGTTCTTGAGATGTCAGAGAATTTCCCTTTAATTCCGAGTTCTGAACTTATTTGCTCAGAAGTCATTTGGAATGAATCATCAAAAGAAACATTGATGCTTTCTACAATCTTGTGAGACTTTGTAAGGAATGTTCTGTAGGCTTTGGAAGTGGCAGAGTATCCAATGAATTTGCCTTCATCTGCTTTTACATCAAACTTTCCTCTTGAATCTCTGTCGTTTAAGACGAAGCATTTGCATCCGAATACATGGAAAAATTTGATGTTTGGCCGCCGTTTGTTAAGCAATTCGTAAGGCGTTTTGAGGTGTCTTTTCACAATGGTTGATCGATTTTGAGTATTACACGCAGTAGAAATTGCTTCTGCCCAAAAGTTCATTGATAATCCGCATGCTGACATCATAGTTCTTGCGGCTTCCACAAGTGTTCGATTCTTTCTTTCGACAACACCGTTCTGTTGTGGAGTGCGAGCTGCAGAGAAGTTCTGTGATATTCCTTCTGTTGAAAGATAGGCTTCAATGACACAGTTTTTAAATTCTGTGCCATTGTCACTTCTTAACTTCTGTATTCTGCAATTATAAAGAACTTGGATTCTTTTCATTAGATTTATCAATATATTTGGAACATCTGATTTCTTTCTAACGAATTCAACCCATGTGAAACGCGAATACTCATCAATTATGACAAGTATGTATTTCTTGCCACCTAGGCTCTGTATGGCAATGGGACCGCAGAGGTCGACATGAAGCATGTACAGTGGTCTAGTGCAAGATACATCTGTTTTGCCTTTGTGGGAAGCTCTTTTGAGTTTTCCCATCTCACAGGCAGAACATAAATGATCCTTATTGAATTTAACATTTGGCAAACCTTTAACTAGATCAAGTTTGACCAGTTTTTCCAATGTGTGAAAATTCAAGTGACAGAACCTGTTGTGCCATAACCAGGCTTCTTCACTTTTGCAGGCAACAAGGCAAACTTTGTCTTTGTTCTTTGAGTTGAAGTTCATTAGATATAGATCACCTATTCTTTCAGCTCGCAGAAGTTCCATACTTGTTTCTTCACTTTGTAGATAGCAGAAAGTTCTTTTGAACAACACATTGAATCCTGTATCACAAAGTTGACTTACACTGAGTAGGTTGTGCTTAAGGCCATCCACATATGCAACTTTGTATACAGAAACGTCTTCTTTCCTTATGACTCCATAGCCTTTTATGTGTCCTTTCTTGTTGTCTCCAAAAGTCACAGATCCACCATCTTGTGTTTCTTTGTACGTGGATAGTGCACTTCTGTCACCAGTCATGTGCCTTGAGCATCCGGAGTCTAGATACCAGATTGGCACATACTTCTTCTGTAGGACAATCACTGAGATTTAGGTACCCATATCCATATGGGTCCAATATTGTTAGAGTTTTTCAAGTTTGCCTTGGCATTCTTGAAATACATTTTGTACTCTGCAGAAGAGTCAGTTTGTTTCTTTGTGGGATTTGACTTTTGAATTGTCGTAGAGAGTAAACAGACTTGACTTGAAAAATGATTATTAAGTTTAGACATAAGATCAAAGCAATGACAGTATTGAATATGAGATGTAATTTGCTTGAACTTTTCATTGAACTTTTTAAACTCAGCCACAGAGGCATTACATTCTTTCTTTACATTAGATTTCCTATTACTAGAAGATCTATGAATACTCGAATGTTGTTTGCAAAAGCTCTGTTTAGGACCTGCCTTCTGTGGGTTGCTTCTGTGGTGAACTTCTTTCATCACTGTCACAGAAGAAAAAGATTTATCAACCTTGGGTTTTGAAAATCTAGAACTTCTAGGATCAATAGAGGTCTTCTGTAACATTTTAAGCTCAGCAGAGGTTTTGACATGTAGATTCAAATTTAGAAAATCTTGGCAGATTGGAATCTCTGTGAGTTTCTCTTTTGGAGAAATAGTTCTGTGAGGAACTTCAGAGGAGTATTTAACATCCTCTGTGTCATAGAGAGTTATCCCAGATGTAACATCTGTCTCTGAATCGTCAGAAGATGAGTCGTCCTCGTATACAGAGGTTGAGTCAATTCTTTCAATAGAGGTTGAATTTTCCGAACATGCATCATACAAGCTTTCTTCCTCTGTAGAATAGTTTTCATAGATTGCAGAGGTTTCTAATAAGATTTCTTCAGTGAGAGATTTATCTATAGAAGATGTACAGAATTTTTCTAAAACGCTTGATTTCCATATTTCCAAAATTTCTTTTTCAATTAAATTTTTAAAGTTTTCTTCTGAAAAAATGGGTTTAAACTCAGGAGCTTCTGCTGATAATTTCTTTTCAACGTTTATCAAACAGACAAAAGCAACATGTGTTTGGGTCTCTGGTTTACCAAACTTGAAGATACCAATCTGATCTTGTGTTTTCAGATATTTCTTTGGTTTGATACCTCTATTGACAGAGGTTGAGGATGATGAGTCTGTGTTTTCAAACCACGCGTTAATCATCTTCTTATGTTTCTTCAAGTAAGGATCCACAGAGATTTTCGCCCTTTTGCTTACAGAGATTAGATTTGGAAAATCTGGTTTGTTCGTTTTTCCAATCACAAATAAAGAGGACAGAGGTTTGTTTCTTTTGCCTTCAACACCTAGGGTGATATCATCATACCCTATACCTCGTCTCCCTATTTGTGAGTTTACTTTTTCATAAACTTTATGTGCATCTTTATAGTTTTTAAGCAAAACTTCTCTTCTAAGTAAATCTTGCCATAATACCCTCTTTCTCTTTGAAAGTATTCTTTAAGAGCTCTTATGTCAGTAGTTTCGCTCCTTGAAACTGAAAGTTCTTTTGTTTTATCTTTTAAAGTATTGGTTAATTCAGAAATTTGTTTTTTAAAGGATCTAGAGTTTTGTTCCAATTCTTTTCTATTCTCTCTTTTTCCTAAAAAATCTTTGCTTTTTCTTGAGTGAGAAGCCGTACTTCTCTCTCATTGAAAGTGAGTCTTTTCTGAATACTTTGATTTATCTCTTTCAGTTCAATTAATTCAATGTTAATTCTAAGTGTATTATCATCTACAGAGGTAATACAAGAGTTGGAATTTGAAGTAGATACCTCAGAGTCAGTGCAGGAGTCGACTTCTGCCATGCCACAGAAGAGGGCATTGGCGGTATGTTCATCGTCAGAAGTAGAGTCTGACTGGAAGTCTTATGTGTTCTCCTCAGAATGTCCTTTTGCCATTAAGGATTTTTGAGCATAATATTCGGCTTTCTTTTTGTAGAAAGCATAGTCCCTCTGTGGGCGATTTGATCTGCTTCTGCATTCATTCGCAAAATGGCCTGGTTTTCCGCAGTTAAAACACCCTTGAGGAGTGTTTCCTGTTCGATCATTGGACTTCTGTAGGTCTCCGCCTTTCTCTGATCTACATTCATTTGCATAGTGACCAGGTTTGCCGCACTTGTAGCATTCTTGCTGCGTATGGCTTACCGAGTCATCTGACCTCTGTCGGTCATTCCCTCTGTAATTTCTATCGCTTGACCTCTGTCGGCCACTTGATTCTTCTCCTATTCTGTCGTCTCTTCTGTTGTCTCTTCTGTCATCATGGTTGTCTCTATCATATCTTTCATTTCCGGAACCTCTTCTGTTTCCTCTGAACTCTTTTGTCAATAGAGCTAAAGATTTAGCTAGTGACGCAAGAGTTATTTCCTTTTCTGCTTGCTCTTCTTCTTCACTGTCAATTATCACCATCTTCTTCTTCTCCTTCTTCTTCTCCTCTGTGGCTTTATCATTTCTTGGTCTCTGTGCATCCTCTTTAGTTTTACTAACCAATGCATATGGTGCAATGGTTAGTGTTTTAGCCTGTGCTATCTGAGGTTCTTGTGCGGCTAATGTTCCGTAAAGATCAGAGAGAGTCCAGGTGTCTAGATCCTGATTTGTCTGTAGGGACATAGACAGCTGGAGCCATTCTTCATTTAGACTTTTTAAAAACATGACATTGTTTTCTTCAGAAGTTCTGTCAATGCCTGATTTTCTGCACTTGTTGATTAGAGAGTTGAATCTGTCGTATGATGTTTGCAGAGATTCTGTTGCAGAGGCTCTGAATGCATGATATTCATTGATGTATTGTGCTCTTCGGTTTTTTTGTGTTTTAGCACCTCCTTCCAACTGTCTTTCCAGTTCTTTCCACAGATCATGCGCTGTTTCACATGAATCCAAGGATTGAAAGAGTTCGTTGGGTATTGCCATAATTAATGTCCTCTTGGCTTTCTGAGCAACTTCATCTTCTGCTTTATCTTCGCTTGACCACTCCCCTTTTGGCTTTGGTTTTTGATGTTCGGGGATTTCGGCATATTCAGCAGTAGCAGGTACACGAGGTACTACTGTCATGGGAATAGGAGGAGGATTGTATAGATATTGTACTTGATTTTTTTCAGTGCCCTCAAAAAAATGGACCATTCTTATTTTCCACTGAGGATACTCATCTCGAAGGAGAGTAGGAGGTTTAGTGAGTGAACCAGTAGTAAAGAAATTATTTGTATTTGTCATTTTTGAAGATTTTAGAAAGAAAGTATGACTAAAGAGTTACTTCGATGAACTTGAAGATTTTCTGGGTTTAAGCAGTTTCCAGACACAATTTTAAATCTCAATAATATCTATCACGAATTTTGATAAGTGGATCACTTGATATTGAAAATCAAGGAAGGCTCTGATACCAATTGTTGGATCCCAGATACGCTTAATCAAGATTAACAGTCTATTAGTTGAGTTTAGAGTTTGATGCGGAAGCGTATTAAACTAACAGATATATTTGATAGATATTAGAACGCACATATATAAAGAAAACAGTAAAGAATGAAAAGGATTTCTTGAACAGTTACTGTTATTCAATATATAATAACAACACGAAGAACAGATTAAGAACTGTTGGTGTGTGTGAGAATATAACACTCAGATATTGGACAATAAAGCTTGAGAGTATTAGTGATTCCTTGTGTATTCGTCCTTGGGAAGATCTCAACATGAGACTTCCTTTTATACTACTCTTAGAAGACTATGAAGTAGGTCACTGTTCCTTTTACGGCATGAATAGTAAACTGGATGGTGTGAACAGTGGACTGGATGGTGTGAGCAGTTGTTTGAGCCATGCACATTTAATGGAGCAGATGTACTTTTGGTAAATGCATTAAATGGCGCAGACGTCTATTTTGTACCTTGCCCTATTGAGTCCACTCAGAGCTTGACACGTGTTTTGATAGTACTTTTCCATGCAAGTTGATGAACGTATCCAGTAATACCTTCCAAGTCTTCATTGAGGACCACAGAGGCTCTGTAATGAATTACAGAGGTTCTGCGGTCTGGTCCTCTGTGGAGCAGTCTTTGCCGGATTCCGAGTCTTTGGTCTTCTTTGTGCGTATGACAGAGCTTCTGTAGGAAGCCTCTGCTGCTTCTGTAGCTTCTTGAGCTTGATTTCTCGGTAATGTCGGCAGAGCCTCTGTAAAAGGCTTTCTTCACTTGGCCTATTTTTCACTACTTCTAAATACTTCTATGATTAGGAAGATTGAAGCTAACACTTGCACTAAGAGAGATAAGGAAATTACTAATAATAACCTATCTGAGATAAGAGATTTGAACTTGTCCAGAGTTAGCAAGTTACTTCAAATGAAGTGAGTTCATCTCTTTATATACTGCATGCATTTAATGCAAGTCAGTATATACTTTACACGTGTCATCAGCTGGTTGGTTGCATGTCATTGACCTTAGTTGACAACCTTAGTAGCCGTACGGATGAATAGTGTAGTATCAGAGTGGTTGTACGATTTCAGATATTCGGAGCTTCTTTTCTGACATTTCGTACGGAGTCGTGCAAGGGTGGTTAAGACAAAAGTACTTTGTACGGATGACTTCATGATCAGCTTTCGTTGATTCAGCGATTATCATTTACTATTCAGCAGATGATAAAGTTCAGCGATAGCTGAAGTCTTGTACTTGATACTTCACGTTGAGTGGACAAATCTGAGTCTTCGCTGATCCGCATCAGTTCATTAGGAGACTTGTCGCTGGTTCTTGAGCTTGATCTTCGACTTCAGCGTAGAACCTATGTTGACGTGAAACTTGTCTTCAGGGATCATAAGTAATCAACTAACTTATTAGCGATCATCATAATGACTGAACAGACTCAGCACATTAATGGTGAACAGTGTTCGCTGAATGTTTAATTTAAAAGAGCGAGAGTTCCTATCAGCGGTACTGTAAGATCTTAGTACTTATCAGCGATAGTGAAACTCTGATACATATTGTTTACTTACAATTTTCACTAAGTATTTAAGAGAGGGTCATTATCAAATCACTGAGGGTTTGGATCAACAATAATTTCTTGAACAGTTTCAATCTGCTGAGTCATCACTTCCTGAGTTATGTTGCATTGCTTTATTTTCAACATCTTTTTCTCCAAATTATGCTTGATGAATCTCAAAGTTCCAGAGCAGTATTTTGCAGTCTCCTTTGCTCTGAAGAAGATCTTTTCACTCTTGTTTTTCAAAAAGACTCCCAAAATTGGATATTTGAGAACACTTCCAGTTTTTAACACCTTTTTCTGATCATGATCTGTGTTGGGTTTTGCCAGATAAACACATGGCATTTGCAAATACATTGAAAATCTGTATAACCATGCCATCTTAGGATGTAAAACATAGCTTCAAATACCACACTTCTTGCCTTCCTTTCAGTCTTATCTTTGCTTGATTCCTTGAAGCACAGCATACAATGTAATCTGTAGAAATCCACTACTGATAGCTTTTCAAAATCTGCATCAGTGAAATAGTATACTTTGCCATCTTCTCTCAAAACTTCAAAAGACAAGTATTCCATCTTTCTAAATTGTTTAACTTTTAATTCTCTGATCCCTGTGATTAAGAAGTCTGAATATACAGCCTGTTTTGATTTCCCAAGACACCTTGATTTCTCTGCCAACCAGATCTGAGTCTCCTTTGGTCTATCATAATATACATTCAGAAATTGTATCTCTTTAGGCTTGAAAAACTCAGGTAGATCAAACTCAAGAAAGTATCCATTCAAATCAATTGACATCTCATCTTCTTTTGATTCAGATTGTTCAGCTTGATCAAGACTTGTTATTTGCACATTCTGAGGAGTTGTGTCCTGAACTTCTTCAACTTCATCTGAAAGGATTTCATTCACTTCATACTCAGCAGGAAACACAAAGTCATTGTGCAACATCCTTTTAGGATTAACCTCTGATAATAACCATTTACCACAGCTTCTGATTTTTCTTCTGAGATTTAATCTTCTTTCCACAGAGTTTACACATTTTTTCTTTAGATTTTCTCTTTCAGTAGCAACATTAACTTTCATTTCAGTTAGTAACCAACTCAAAGTTGCATCACTATACTTCACCAATTCCTTCAGTTTGAACATTTCAAGTCTTCCTTGAACTGGATATGCAAACCCTTCAGTTTCCATTCCTTCATTTTTAAATCCCTTCACATATACACCAAACCCTGAAATCATTGCTGGACATTTCAAGTTGCATTTCTCTTTTCTTCCTTCAATTGCCAATTGAAAATCATACATGTACATATTTCTGACATAAATCCCCAGAATTCTTCTGCACTCAATCTCTATCAAGGTTTCTTCAGTACTGGCAAAGAACTTAACTAGAAAGATCTGATCATCAAGAGTTAATCTGTGAAAATCAAAACTTGACATGGAAACCTTTGTACTTCTTTCTTTCAGCACTTCCAATCTAACAAACATCAGACCATTGAATTCTTCTGGTTTAAACATCAACACTTTCTCAATCTTCTTCTGAATGTGTAGTCTTGAATCAGGAATTCTGAATCTGTTTGAGACTTCTGTAAAAATCATCTGAGATCTGTCATCCATGAAGCCATCAATGTTGCTCTCCAATAGCTCATAATCTCTTTCTGTGTGATAGAGATTCTCATATATTTCCTCAGGAAAAATGTCATCATGAAATTGTCTAGCAAGTGGTACATCACTCAACTCCAGGATAAAATCACATACAGGCTCCTCCAAAATTTGCAAGTTAATCTTAGGAATCTCAATTGGTTTTCTGAATGTATACTCAGAAGGCATAAAGTAATCTTCCACTCTCTCATATTCTTCTTCTGTATTCATCACATCAGCATAGTTAAATCGAAACTCATGTTTAAATTTCTGAGAATAATCAACAGTTCTATCTTCTTCTCCCAATAAATCAATAGGCCTTATCAGTTTTACACTTTGTTGAATATTTTGGACATTAAGTGCTCTGACTAACTCATTTTGCATCCTTCTGATCAAATTCTCATTTAATCTTCTTTCTTTTGATTCAGAATCCATCACACTATCTTTATCATAAAGAACAATATATGTACAAGTGTTGTCAACAATTAAACTTTCCACTGTTTCCTCTGACCTCAACACAGGTTCCTCAATTGCTTCAGTTTCATCAGAATTGATTTCCATCTCTGTGTCTAAATTCAATTCTTCAGTTTTATCTGAATCACCACCATCTATGCTTTCCACCTCCATTTCCTCTGTATCTGAACTCTCAATCTGAACTATCTGAATTTATGTATTCTTTGTACTGACTAAGTGCATATCTGCTATTTCAAAATCCTCTATGCAAATGTCATCATCAGAACTCAACCTTTGCCTTTTCTCCCCCTTTTGATGATCATGAGGTTCATTATCATCAAACTTTCTTTTAGAGTTCTGACCAGAAACACCTTCAGGTTCAGCTTCTGCAAGTGGAACAAGATCAAGAGGTTTTGAAGTAGAAGCCATAGATACACTCAGTGCTTTCAATACAGATTCCTACATACTCTGCATTTGTTTCAACAGATCTTTTTGAAATTCAGACATTATATCCTTGATCTCCTTTTCATGAGATTCCAAGGATGCCTTCACAGTATCTATTTTAGTTTCAACAGGTTTCAATTTACCCTCCAACATATCTTTTAATCCTGTCACCTCAGCATTCAAATCATCCACCTTTTTCTCCAATTTTTCAACCTTTTCCCCCATCACCTTGTTTTGATTCTGAATCTTTTCAAATTCAGAATGGTCTAACTGTGAACCTGAACCAACAGATGGTCCAGTTTTCATGTGCCCAGAGGGCTCATGGCCTGTAGATAACACAAAGTCATCTTGTACAACAGATGCACGTTTGAATGAGGCTTTTGTAATGTTCACCTCACCAGGACTTCCATCCAATCCTCGACACCCAACATTAGGCATGTCTATGAATGTTGTTTCAGGAATACGAAATTCCTGATTTGTGCAAGTGTCAGAAGGAATTTCAGGCTCAATATGAATAGGACTGTGATATTCAGACTCAATTTGTTGAAAAAAAATAGGTTGGGATTTATCACCTCCCTCCAAATGAGTTTGGGATGGTTCCCCTGAGTTATGTGAAACAGTAGCATGTTGAAATGCTTCTGAGTGGGTATGGATGGGTTGTTCAAGATCCACCACTAGGTCCATGGTGTTTGTTTCAATATTGGACACCAAGAAATGTGAACCAATAGAAGTTGTGGTTACCTGGTTAAGATTAGCTGGTTCAGAGGCATCTCTTTCTGTTTGAACCTCTGTTGACAATATCTCATCCTCACCACCCTCATTCTATTTTTCCTCACTTATTCTAACCAATCTCTCAGAATTTTGCCCCTCATTTCTCTCAGAATGTTCACCCATTTGAACATCCTCCCCCTCTCTTACTGGACTAGACCCCTCACCTCTCTTCTCTGGTTGGTCCTCATGGGTAGGGATTTGAGGTATTTCAATTCCCATAGAGGTGTAATATGCTTTTAAAATCTCACTCTCCCTTGGTATGTAATTCCTAAGTGGTTTTGGTAACAGTTTATGATTAGGATAATTCTCAAGTTTGGTAACAGAAGACATCTTACCTAAATAGAAAGTATGACCATGCTGTTCATTTGATCTTCTTGAAATGGTTCTGTTTTCTTGCATTGCATACCAAATTACAATCTGCCAATACCTTATGTAAGGTATGTATGCCAGAGGAGTATCCTTTGTCTTCTTTTGAATAGCTTTCTGTTGGTTCCCGTTTTGCTTTAAACAAGATTATCAGATCTATTAGTTCAGGTTTAAGGTTTGATGCGGAAGCGTATTTGAAGAACTAACATATATGTTTGATAGATTTAGAACACAATATAAATAAACAGTGAGCAGGAAATAATATCTCAAAGTTTACTGAATATATATATATCAAGAACAGATTTAAGAACAGTGAGTATGCAAAGCTTTAAACAGATATGACTCTAAATATGCATAAGCTATGTGTTCTTGATGTTTGATTGAAGTGTTCTTGTTTTTCTGTTTTTGTGTGTTGTTCTATATCTTAGGAAGAACTCAACATGAGTCTTCCTTTTATACTACTCTTAGAAGACTATGAAGTAGGTCACTGTTCCTTTTACGGCATGAATAGTAAACTGGATGGTGTGAACAGTGGACTGGATGGTGTGAGCAGTTGTTTGAGCCATGCTCATTTAATGGAGCAGATGTACTTTTGGTAAATGCATTAAATGGCGCAGACGTCTATTTTGTACCTTGACCTATTGAGTCCACTTAGAGCTTGACACGTGTTTTGACAATACTTTTCCATGCAAGTTGATGAACAGGTCTTGGAACAGTAGCAAGATATTATAAATATCTTCCTAGTCTTTTGAGGACCATAGAGGCTCTGTAATGTGTTACAGAGGTTCTGCGGTCTGGTTCCTCTGTAAAGTAGTCTTCACCGGATTCCGAGTCTTTGGTTGTTTACTTCTGCAGAGCTTCTGTCAAGGGTGGCAGAGGTTCTGAGGCTCGGTCCTCTGAGAAGTCTTCTTGGTTCCTTGTCTTCTGATGTTGTCCGCAGAGGCTCTGTTATTGGTAACAGAGGTTCTGCGGTCTTGGTCTTCTGAAAGCGTCCTTCTGTAGTTTCCTCGGTCTTTGATCACTCTTGATCAAAACTTCCTTTGATTCTTCTGAGATGCCCGGCAGAGCTTCTGTGGAAGTTCTTCTGTACTTGGCCATTTTTCAATACTTCTAATATTTCAGAATATTTGGAGCTAACAATCTCCCCCTAAGTATTGAAAAATAGAAGGTTGAATTTATGCATTTTAACCCAAGTAAAGAAGAGGTTAAACAATACCTCAGAAGATTATTTCATTCATTTTGGAATTTATGCCAGAGGCATTTACATTTAAGTACACAAAAATAAACGTTGACAGAGATTCTTTGAAGAGACTCAAATTTTTGCATTTGGGAAGTCGTCGAACTTTCTGTTGTCTTTTCCTACTTCCTTGAGTTCTTCATAGAATTTGTGACAGAGATTTCGTAAGCCGAGTGTAGCATCAATCTCTTTGATCATCATCAGAGCAGATTCTTCGTTCATAAGCTCTGTTGCTTTATTCTCCTCTAGTATCTTTCTGAACATGTTCAGAGTATGGGTTGTGTACTTCTGACAGTCCATTGTCACAAACAGTTTCAGTTGATCAGCAGGATTCTTGAATACTAACCCGTACCTTGGAGTTTTGATTATTGAATTGGGTATGGCATTGGGTGGGCAGAAATCCTCTGGTAGTCTGATACTTAGAGTAGTTATGCCCAGATCGATGGCTAGTTGAATATCGAGCATGCTGTAGATTAGGAGCGTTTCACGCATCGCCTTTCTGAGAACTCGATAAGACCTTTTGTGGCAGTCGTCATTGAAGTTGTCTTTTGTCCATTGCAGAAGGTCAGGTAAGTCATAGGGATTGAGGTTTCGGATATCAGCATCAGAGAATTGATTCTCTAATCTGTCAGACCTTTTGACTTTCCAGATGGTATACACCGTATGAGGATAGGTTCTCATTTTGGAGTATTTGCAATAGATTACCTTCTTTATTTTGTGAATGGAGTAAACTTGATTGACTGGTTTTGACTTTGTAGAGGTGAAGATTGCATCGAATTCCTCTCTGAGCTTCTGATCTCGGACATGGGCTGGCAGATCGCTCTGGAAGTGTTGTCTGTAGAGATAACTGTAGACTTGTTCTTCCATTTGTTCAATGGTTGAAGTAGATCTTGGAATTGGTCTCCTTAGCTCATCCATCTTTCGAGTGATGTCTGCTACTCTACCTTCTGTTACCTTAGCTGTGGGATCTAGGGTTGGGTTTTCTGACAGAGGTTTCAAGTTGAATGCCCAGTCTTCCTCTTCGGGTTTAGGAGTGACGAAGGCATTAAAGGCACCTTTCATCAACTTCTCTGTTGCAACTGGCATCTTCTTCTTTGGCTCTTCTTCTGTCATTATTCCCTTGCCTTTATCTTTTGGCTTTGAAGTTTCAGATATTGGGTTTTGGATTTGTGTGGGTGGAACCTCTGTTGATTTGACAGTTGGAGGTTCTGTGGGTTTTGGGGTTGAATACTCTGATGTTTTGGTTGTTGCCTCTGAAGGTTTTGATACTTCGGGTTGTGAGATCTCTGTTGGTGAGGAGTCTTCGGGTCTTGGAGGTGGAATGTCAAAACGCTTTGCTGATTGAAAAGCAGATACAAATTCCATTCTGCGAAGAATGAACTCTGTAGAGCGTTTTGGTCTTTGGGGTTTTCGAGCTATGGTTTTGACTCTTGTTTTGTGCGGGATTGGTTGTGAGGTTGGTGTTGGTTCTTTGGGTGAGGGTGGAGTTTGTTCTGAGGATGAGGATGCAAGATTGATTACCTTAGGTTCTGTGGTTGGTGCATCCTCTGGTGAGATAGAGGTGTTTTGCCTCTGTTGTTTTCCCTTCTGGGTTTCTGTCGTAGAGGGTTCTGCCGATTTCTCTGTAGTTTTTGCAGAAGCAGCCTCTGTAGTTTCCTTTGTTTTCTCCCCCTCAGGATGACCAGATGCTCCATCATCAGGATCATCCTGCCTTCTTTTAGCAGTAACTTCTGTTCTGCAGGTGTCTTGAGCTGCTTGCCTTGCTGCATTTTTCTTCATTGTTTCAAAGTAGATTGCGATCGAAGTTTTGAAGGCTTTGGTCGCACTTTTCTCGAACTGTGCAGCGGTTGTTTTGGCAATGTTAGTGGCAGAGGCGATGGCAGCAGCAGCAGAAGTTTCTGTAGTTGACTTCATATCTACAAGGGCTGCTTTAACCTCTGTGGATAAGGTATCCACTTTGGTATTTAATCCTGTAAGCGCGCCTGAAGTTGACTCTGTAAAAGACGTGAATGAGCTTTGCAACTCATTCAATGTTTGAGTTACAGAGGTTACAAAGGCTTGGAACTCATCCTTCGTAACATGTTCCTCTTGGGTAACCTCTGGAGGAACAACTCCTTCTCCAGAGTGAGTCCCTGTTCCTGGGACACCTTCGTTCACCCTTGTTTGTACGTTGGGGGTGGAAGGATTTCCATCTGATCCTCGAGAAGAAACCTGAGTTTCAGTCTCTACAGAAGTTCTGTGAAGAATATTGTCCAAATCCACTCCAGAGGTGGGTATCGGAATATTCTTCTGTTGACTTGGAGACTTGTCTAGAGTCTCTTCGTCATGGTGCTCTCTACTTCTCTCTGAAAGAAGTTTTGGCCCTATATTGTGCGTGTCAGAGGAAACGAATTCCTCTGTAGGGTGTTCTAGTGTGATCTGGGGCAATGGATCATGAACTATAGGTGAGTCCCTCTGAGGAGACTCCCTAGGAATGGATTCCCCGGCTTCTGTGGGCACAGAGGTTGAAAGAGTAACCTCTGGCTGGATGGGTTGGGTGAGGTTCGAGCTGTGCTGCTCTTTTTCAATGACACCTTCTGCAGCTAGACTTGCGGTGTCAGATGTGTGGGTTGCACTGGGAGGGGTTGAGGGATGTGTGCCTTCTGCAACTTCGGCATCTTTTTCTTTTTCATTTTGTTTTCCTCCAGACGTTTCTACCCTATCCTCTAAACCTATTTGCACCTCTTCTTCTGCAGTCTCTTGTCTTGGCAGAAGTGTATCACGACCCTCTGTAATTATTTGGGTTTGCAGAGGTGAAGGTTGAGGTTGTGATTTAGGTTGTTCTTCTTCGATTCCCTCTGAAATTGATTGCAGAGGAGAAGATGGTTTCTTCTTCTTTGATTTCATCTTCTTTGGTTTTGGTGCTCCCTCCTCTGTAGATTTTGACTTTCTTTTTCTTTTGGAAGAGGGGGGGGGGGGGGCAGAGGGACCTTGGATTTGTGGTGGAGATGAGGGTTCTGTGGGATGTTCAGTGGGTGGAGAAGATGGTTCTGCAGGAGTTTGTTGGATAGCAGAAGCAGAGGCAAGTTGTTCCTCTGTAGGGGTCTTGGTTTTCTTTCCCTTTTTCTTCTTCTTCTCTTTAGATCCCTCAGAAGACTTCCTCTTTGAAGAGTAGAGGTCTTTCCTTATATCTCTGAAGTTCTTCTGGTTGGCCTTGTGTTTAGTCAATTTTATCTTCCATTCTTCTTCTGTAAGTTTCTATACTACATTTCCTCCTATGGGCATTCCTATACGCGGGGGTGTTACAGAACTGGGTTCAGGAGTTCTGTAAACGCGTGTGTACTCACTAACTAGTTCTTCATCACTAGCATAACCTAACATTACCTTTGATAGTGGCCTGATGTGTGGGTAGCCATCCTCATGTTCTGTAGGGGTGTTCTTGGACATAGGAAATTGCTTAGGTTTGGGACCGTCCATTGGCCATTTTTGGATAAGGAGTAGGGGTTCGAAAAGTACACTGAGGATTCGCTGGAACTGTAGAGAGGGTAACCAGTTGTGATCAGACATTTTGGCTTTCTGGGAGGCGATTTTGCGATCGATGGTGTTGATGATCTCTTGCATCATTATGGTGGCATAATCTAAGGGTAGATCATAATACACACCATACATGATTGAGAGAATTTGAGGTGAGCTTTGATCGATGCTTCCGATTTTGCCCGTGAGGCAACGATTTAGGATGGAGAATAAGGTATTCCACACAGGGGGTAGTCTTGCTCTGCGGAAATCGTTCCTCTTTTTCAACTGTTTGTTGTACCCTAACATGTGCAGAAAGTCGATAAATTCTTCATTTGTTGGTTGGGGTGCATACTTTTTGATTCCCATGAGTCCTCTTGTTGGAAGGCCAAATTCTAATGAGAACATGGTGCGATTGAACATCAGTTCAAGGCTCTTACTCTGGTCAGGTTTAGAAATGTAGCCTCTGATCAAATCGGTGTCAGCGTCATAACGGCAAGATTGCCAAAACTGATGTAGGTAACGTACTGGTATTTGTTCAACGGTTTTGCTCAGAAGAGGGTAAAGAAAGTGGTTCTCTAGGATGTTTAGTAGGATGGCATGTTCTTTGCCAAATGCCGTAGGAGAAGGAACAAGATAACAGTTGTTCGATTTAATGGGAAGGGTTTGCTCGAAATGGTCATTTGAGAAAAATTGTTGCAGGTGGGTAGTGGGTACGAAGGATGCCTCGTCGCCGGAGTCATATCTGTCGGCATCGGCGGCGATGTGTGGGTTGTGGGAGTGCTCAGAATGCACTGGAGAGGATGTCGGAGAGTTCGTTGGTGAAACGTGAGCAGATTTGGAACTGGAAGCCATTTGTAGGTTTGAAAGTTCTAGATTTTTAGAAAGAAATAAGCAAGTTCGCCGGAGAAGATGAGAGAATAGTAAAGTTTTGAAAGTGATTTTAACTTGGGTTTTATACTGTGGTAACGGATAGAATTCGGAACGGTGAAAATGTGAGAAAGTTAATAAAATTTGAGGTCCACACTCGAGTTCATTCGGCGTGGTGCAAGTTTCTAGGACGACGTGATATGTACGTCAATGAAAACTTGACACGTCATCAATGTCAGTGACGACGAGACGTCGTGGGCGGCCACATTAAATGAAAAACGCGTGGGTTTTAAATTTTCACCACAGAAAAGTTACCGTTACAGATACAGAAATTCCCAAGTGGAAATCTTTATAGAAGCTCTGTGGGTACAGAAGCTCTGTGATTTTGAAAAACGTTTATCTCTGTAGATTGTATCTTTAATGAAAATCGTTTGAAAAACACGGAGAGGATCAATAAATTTTTAGTAGAGAAATTATCCTACAGAGGTTTTTGGACCTCTGCCAGAGCCAGCAGAGGCTCTGTGACAGGAAATTTCTAATAACTAATAATTTATAAACATTTTTAATCATCCAAGTTTTTGATCAGTTTTAACAATGTATTTAGGACTTATTTGAAAGTTGGTGTCCTAGAAAATTGTAAATCTCAAAGATTTTGTGCAGTAGAAGTCATTTGAATGATTTGAGTGATCTACAGAGGTTCTTTGTTTGAAAGAACTCTGTGGCTTATGACTTCTGTGGCAAGATACCAACCTATTTCCTTTTGATCGGCGAATGTGATCTCTTCTGTCGCATTCTTTGCTCCCCCTTGACTTATGAATCTCTGTAGATTCAGCAAGGTCTCCTTTTCCGCTCCTCCTTGATCTAACAACCTCTGTAGGATTGATCTCTGTGGTTTGAAACCTGCCTTTTTATCTCTTGAAGCTTGTACTTTTACCAAAAACGTTTGAAAAACATTTGAGAGGATCGATAAATCTTTAGTAGAGAGAAATTATCCTACAGAGGTTTTTGGACCTCTGCCAGAGCCAGCAGAGGCTCTGTGATAGGAAATTTCTAATAACTAATAATTTATAAAACTTTTTGATCATCCAAAGTTTTTATGGTTTTAAACATTGTTTTTAGGACATATTTAGAAATTTTTGTCCTGGAAAATTGTTTTTGGAAAAAGATTTTGTGCGACACATACCTTTTAGAGTGTCTAGTTTGGACGACAGAAACTCTTGTTGATCATAATCCTCCTTTGGCTCCCCCTTGAATGATCAACCTCTGTAGATTAATTTGAGTTCTCCTTCTGCTCCCCCTTGACCTATGCTTGAATCAATAGAGATAAATAATGCACAAAACATAGGTCAACCTCATCAGAGGTTCTGTAGAGATTGTCATAGGTTCTGAGCAATTCCACAGAGGCTCTGTGAAGTATAGAATCTTTGAAGGATGAGTCTTAAACAAAGTGTTTAAGAGTCATAGTGTATTTTGAAGCCTGAGTCCTTAATAGAAATATTAAGGAGTCCATTGTTTGCTGAAGAGTGAGTCCTGATCTGTAATGGTCAGAAGTCATTTTTCTGATGAAGCTCGAGTCTTAAACTGATTTGTTTAAGAGTCTATTTCACTAAAGTGTGAGTCCTAAACTGATGTGTTTAGGAGTCCTTTATTTACTTTAAGACAGATCAAAGAACTTTTGGTACCCATATCCAAATGGGTCCTTTTTTGTTAGGATTTGGAGCTGTCTTTAGGTCCTCTGGTTTGCCAATCTCTGTTGGTTTGCCAGTTTTCTTTCTATGACTTTTCTCATTTTGGGTCTTTGGATTTTTCTTTTGAACTGACCCATTTTGTACACAGAAAGATTTAGAGAAAAGGTTTCTTAATTGAAACGGAAGATCAAAGCATTTATATGAATGAAAAGATGAAGGCTTTGTAGAGACAAATGGTTTTGGAGCATTTTTGTCAGGAATAGAGTTTTTGACTTTCCAAACCATTTTCATCTTTTTGTAAACAGGATTATTTGACTTTTTAGCACAAGAGTTTGCTAAGACAAGGTCTTTAAGCCTTTTAGCTAAAACATCTTTTTCTTTAAGGTTTAAATCAAATTTTCTTAGAAGATCTGATTTATACCTCTTCTCTAACATAATCTTGTTTGACAAATCGGATAGTCTCTTTGTTAAATTTGACATTTCAGTTTTAAAGACCTTTCTTTCCTTCTCAAACTTGTCTTTCAAACACTTTGTTTGAAATCCTTCTCTCTTCACCTTTTCAGACTCTTTTCTTTCAAAATCTTGCTCTTTCCTCTCTTTTTCAAGTAATTTTGAGATTTTGAAAGAAAGTTCCATATTCTTTGTCTCAAGAAGAGTTTTCTCTTTTCCAAACTTTTCATTTTTACTGATTGTAAGTTTTTCAAAGTTGGAAATCAGTTTAGAAAAGTTTAGATACTTAAGCTCAAGGCTTTTCTTCTCTTCTTTAAAAACAATCTTAATTTCCTCAAACTTCTCTTTCTCCTTTTTACCAAGCTCTTCTGACTCAGATAGTTTCCTTTTCAGTTCAAGATTTTCCCAGTTTAGGAGTTTACCTGATTCTTCAAGCTTGGCAATGTTGTCTGAGTCAATAAGAATATTCTTGTTTCTTTCATCTAATTCTTTCTCAAGAGTAGGAATTATTTTCTTAAAATTTGTGCTGAGTTTGAAATAATAATGAAAATCAGCATCAGCACTAAATTTTAGTCTTGACATTTTGAATGAAGTTTTTAACGAAAGAAACAGTTTCTTGGATGTTACCAGATCGAATAAATCGAAAATGGCAATAAAACAGAATCTGTTTGATGGAATGAAGAATAGGTTAAGAACAGACAGTTTCTATCAAGAATCTTGTCTAACCGAGGATCACTTGATATTGAAAACCAAGCTTTGCTCTGATACCAATTGTTGGTTCCCGTTTTGCTTTAAACAAGATTATCAGATCTATTAGTTCAGGTTTAAGGTTTGATGCGGAAGCGTATTTGAAGAACTAACAGATATGTTTGATATATTTAGAACACAATATAAATAAACAGTGAGCAGGAAATAATATCTCAAAGTTTACTGAATATATATATATCAAGAACAGATTTAAGAACAGTGAGTATGCAAAGCTTTAAACAGATATGACTCTAAATGTGCATAAGCTATGTGTTCTTGATGTTTGATTGAAGTGTTCTTGTTTTTCTGTTTTTGTGTGTTGTTCTATATCTTAGGAAGAACTCAACATGAGTCTTCCTTTTATACTACTCTTAGAAGACTATGAAGTAGGTCACTGTTCCTTTTACGGCATGAATAGTAAACTGGATGGTGTGAACAGTGGACTGGATGGTGTGAGCAGTTGTTTGAGCCATGCGCATTTAATGGAGCAGATGTACTTTTGGTAAATGCATTAAATGGCGCAGACGTCTATTTTGTACCTTGCCCTATTGAGTCCACTCAGAGCTTGACACGTGTTTTGACAATACTTTTCCATGCAAGTTGATGAACAGGTCTTGGAACAGTAGCAAGATATTATAAATATCTTCCTAGTCTTTTGAGGACCATAGAGGCTCTGTAATGTGTTACAGAGGTTCTGCGGTCTGGTTCCTCTATAAAGTAGTCTTCACCGGATTCCGAGTCTTTGGTTGTTTACTTCTGCAGAGCTTCTGTCAAGGGTGGCAGAGGTTCTGAGGCTCGGTCCTCTGAGAAGTCTTCTTGGTTCCTTGTCTTCTGATGTTGTCCGCAGAGGCTCTGTTATTGGTAACAGAGGTTCTGCGGTCTTGGTCTTCTGAAAGCGTCCTTCTGTAGTTTCCTCGGTCTTTGATCACTCTTGATCAAAACTTCCTTTGATTCTTCTGAGATGCCGGTAGAGCTTCTGTGGAAGTTCTTCTGTACTTGGCCATTTTTCAATACTTCTAATATTTCAGAATATTTGGAGCTAACACTTTCTGATTTTTCTCAAATGTATTCTTCATGTCTTCCCAAAGTATAGCAGTATAATCATAATGCCTATTCCTCACTAAACCCTGAAAGATCTGAAGAATCTGTTTTGAACCTTGATCTGCTGAGCTATTTTTCCCTGACAAACACTTATTCACCACATGAAAGAAACAAGCCCAAATAGGTGGCAATTTGTTCCTTCTGAACAAACTAAGGGTTCTCAATCCTTCATTATATCCTAATCTCATAAACTATGCAATTAACTCCTCTGTTAATGGTGAGTCTTCAAAATTTGTCCTTCTTTGTACATTATCTTTCTCTGGAAGATTCAGCATTTCTCTTAGTGCAGCGATTGATAAGGTAATTGTGACTCCTCCAATTTTGGATACAAACTTGTTGTCTTCTAACCTAAGATGTTTCCACCATTGTTGAATATACTGAACAGGAACTGTTTTGTTTCTTGTAAACCACTTTCTGTAAGGATGATATTTGAATAACTCCATGATGATTCTGTGTTCAGGCTTAAATCTACTTTCCTCAAATAATAAAACACAATTGTTTTCTGATAATTTCAACCATTCTCCTTCAGGAACAACCCTTTCCACTAAGATTGGTCTATTCGACATAATGGACCCTGCAGCACTCTGTTCATGTTCAACATTTATATTTACCTCATCTGCATTTCCTTCTGATTCAGCCATTTGTTCATCTTCTTCATTTATTTCATCATCCCTTATTGCTTCTTCCTCAACAGCTCTATTTTGTACTTCATCATTATCCGAATCAGATGAATCCATCAAAGAATTACTAGAATGTAGAGAAATTTGACCACTTCTTCGAAATCCAGACATAATTTAAGAAGAAAACAAACTCAAAGAACTCTGGATTGATTCGTATCTCACTTTTCGCTCTGGAATTTGAAAGAATTGGAAATAGGAATTTTAAGACCTATTTAAAATTCCCGAAGCTGAAAGGTTTGACGGAAAAGCGAAATCAATGTTATAACGGAGTCAACACATTTGAAATGACACAGGGGATTTAAATGAAATGCGTGGCATAATCAACCAAATATGAAGCTGACACGTGTTATTGGATATAATATTGGCTCAAGTCAAAGATCTGAATAACACGCTCAGAAGATTTGACTTTCCTTTATCAGATATCTGATTGTTCTACTCAGAGTTCTGATCTCATTATTCAGAAGAATTTTACCTTGTAACAAAAATTTATTTAAAATCAATTTCTGACAGATGTAAAACTTTTGGTTTTTCAGAAGAGGTTTGAACAGATAGAAACACATTTTATCATCAGAATTCTGTTCATAGAATGATGATTTAAAAAAAATAATTTAAACTCTTATATCTGAATATGAAAATGTTTGAAATTCAGATATAGTTTGAACAAGATAAAAATTTTATCATTAAAAAGCTTGTTCTTCTTAGAATGATTTGAGATAAGAAATGACAACAAACCTTTTAAGCATCATGAAATAATTTCCAGAAGATATTGATGCTCCCCCTTGACTTTAGCATGTATTTGACCAAATATGATACATAAAGATGAGATAAAAAGATAATAGAAAAGACATAATCCGCACATTTGAAGTATTTGTTTTTCTCAAAAATAAATTCTTGAAAGTTAGATTTCTGAAGTATTGACTCAGAATCTCTGACCTTAAGACTCAGAAGGTCTGAACTCTAGACTCAGAATTTCTAAACTCAAGATTCAGAAGTTCTGAACTTAAGACTCAGAAGTTCTGATCTCAAGATTCAGAAGTTCTGATCTCATGACTCAGAAGTTCTGAACTTAAGAGTCAGAGTTTCTGAACTTAAGACTCAGAGTTCTGAATACACTACTCAGACAATTTTACTTAGAAACATTTATCATTTTTAAAAAACACAAATATTTTCAATTGGTCAGATTAAGTATTCCTATTTTACATATGAGAAACGAGAACCTTTTGTGATCAAGTGGCTTTGTGAACAAGTCAGCCAATTGATACTTTGTATGCACAAAGTGCATCTCTATAGTTCTTTTTTCCACATAGTCTTTTATAAAATGATACTTCACATCTATGTGTTTAGTCTTTGAATGTTGAACATGATTATGAGTAATAGCAATTGCACTTTCTGAGTCACAATAGATGGGAATTTTGTTGAGCTGATATCCATAATCCATGAGTTGTGTTCTCGTCCACAAAGTTTGAGAGCATGAAGTAGCAGCAGCAACATACTCTGCCTCAGCAGTTGAAGTAGACACACAATTCTGTTTCTTTGATGCCCAACTCACTATCTTATCCCCCAAAAAATGACAAGCACCAGAAGTACTTTTTATGTCCAACCTACTTCCTGCATGATCAGCATCAGTGAAAGCAGTTAATTTGAAATCAGTTTCTTTTGGATACCATAAACCTAGATCAGGTGATCCTTTGAGATATCTTAAAATCCTTTTGACAGCCAACATATGTGATTCTTTTGGGTTAGATTGAAATCTAGCACAGAAACAAGTAGAAAACATAATATCTGGTCTACTTGCAGTCAGATAAAGTAATGATCCAATCATGCCTCTATAGAGTTTGGTATCTACTGAAACTCCTTTGAGATCAGCATCTAACTTTATGTTTGATGCCATTGGAGTTCTCATAGAAGCACAATCAGACATTTTGAACTTTTTCAGAATATCTCTGACATATTTTCCTTGATTTATAAAAATACCCTTTGGTAATTGTTTGACTTGAAGACCAAGGAAAAAATTCAGCTCACCCATCATGCTCATTTCAAATTCAGATGACATGATTTTAGAAAAATTATCACATAATTCTGGACTGGTAGAACCAAATATTATGTCATCAACATAAATCTGAATAAGAATTACATCATCACCTTGTTTCTTTAAAAACAAAGTTGTGTCAATCTTACCTTTCTTGAAACCTGAAGCTAACAAGTGTTGAGTAAGAGTGTCGTACCAGGCTCTTGGTGCTTGTTTTAGACCATATAAAGCTTTGTCTAAAATATAAACATGATCAGGAAATTCTGGATCAACAAAACCTTCAGGTTGGTGAACATACACCTCTTCATTAAGTTTGCCATTTAAAAGGCTGATTTGACATCCATTTGAAACACCTTGAAATTTTTGTGTGCAGCATAGGCCAAAAATATTCTGATTGCCTCTATTCTTGCCACTGGTGCAAATGTCTCATCATAATCAATTCCCTCTTGTTGGTAGTATCCCTTAGCAACCAATCTTGCCTTGTTTCTGATAAGAACACCTGACTCATCCTTTTTGTTTCTGAATACCCATTTAGTTCCAATAATAGATTTACCTTCAGGCTTTGGAATGAGTCTCCAAACTTTATTTCTTTCAAACTGGAGCAATTCCTCTTGCATTGCTGAAATCCAATCTGGATCCTCTAGGGATTCATTAGCTTTCTTTGGTTAAATCACACTTAAGAAACCAGCAAACATTGCTTCATTTGCTGTAGCTGATCTGGTCTTTACTCCTGCTGATGGATCACCTATTACTTGATGAATAGGATGATTTTTAGTCCATTTATTTGCACTGGGAAGCACATCAATCTCTGAAAAGTTATTGTTTGTATCATTCTCATCAATAATTGCTTGTAATTCTGAGCTGTCCCCTTGTTCTGATGCATGTATAGGAGATGTATCCAAGTTTGGATTCTGAGCAGTGAAGTCAGAATTCTGAGTGGCTTGTTCAGAGTTCTGAACACAAGGATCAGAATTCTGAGTACAAGGTTCAGAATTTTCACCACTTGTATTTATCAGATTTGGACATTCTTCAGATGGACCTTTATCAGAAATTACAGTTGATTGAACTATTTCTGGAGTTCTATTTTTCATCTCTTTTACCATCTTTGGGTTTTCATATTCTGCATAAGAATCAGAAATTAGTTCTAGAAAAGCATCCTTAAACAATAAATTTAGTTCTGAACAAATAGGATTAGAGTTTGTATCCGAAGTCATTTTTGTCTTGTTCTGCATGAGTTCTGAACTGTCTTGTTCAGAAGTTTTCATTCTGGCTTCATCAAATGTTACATTGATGCTTTCCATCATTCTCTTGGTTCTTCTATTGTAGATTCTGAATGCTTTGGAAGTTAATGAATAACCAACAAAGTATCCTTCATCTCCCTTTGTATCAAAATTGGCAAGATTTTCTCTGTCTTTAAGAACATAGCATCTGCAACCAAAAACATGAAAGAATTTGATTAATGGTTTTCTTTTATTTATCAGTTCATAAGCAGTCTTATTTAATCTTTTATTGATTAAAGTTCTGTTCTGTGTAAAGCAAGCAGTTGCAATTGCTTCAGCCCATAGGAAGGTTGGAAGATTTGAATAAGCCAGCATGGTTCTTGCAGCTTCAACTAGAGTTCTGTTTTTCCTTTCAACAACACCATTTTGTTGAGGAGTTCTAACAGCAGAGAAATTATGAGAAATCCCAGAACTTTCTAAAAAATTCTGAAGTGTCTCATTTCTGAACTCTGTTCCATTATCACTTCTGATTTTCTGAACTGGAAGTTGTAAGAGAACTTGAATTCTTTTGATAAAGTTTATCAATGTAGTAGCAGCTTCTGACTTAGCTCTCAAGAACTCAACCCATGTGTATCTGGAATATTCATCAACAATTACAAGCATGTATTTCTTTCCTCCCATAGATTGAACTGAAATTGGACCACAAAGATCAGTATGAATCATTTCTAATGGTGCTTTGCAAGATGAGTCCATTTTTAATTTGTGAGAACTCTTTTTCATCTTGCCCATTTCACAAGCTGAGCATAATGATTCTTTTTCAAATTTAATCTTTGGTAGACCTTTAACCAGATGTTTTGCCACAAGATTATTAAGATCTTTGAAATTTAGATGAGAACATCTTCTGTGCCATAGCCAGCATTCATTTGCAGTTGAATTTGATAAAAGACAAACATGATTTAATGTTTGTAATTTTGAAAAGTTAACCACAAATAAATCCATATGTCTTTTGGCCCAGAAGACTTTAACATTCTTTTTAGTTAAAATCATGCAACCTGTTATTTGGAACTTGATTTGACAAAGACTGTCTAAAAACTGACTTATGCTGAAAATATTATGTTGTAATCCTTCAACATAAAAAACTTTTTGAATTGTCAGATCTCCTTTTGTTAAATCCCCATAACCTTTAACTTGACCTTTGCTGTTATTTCCAAAGTTTACTGCTCCTCCAGCCTTTTCTGTGAAGTTTGATAGAAAAGACTTCTGACCTGTCATGTGTCTTGAAGCTCCTGAATCTAAAAACCACACATGACAGCCCTGCAACAACAGTCAGTTAGTTTTAGGTACCCATTTTGGAATGAGTCCTTCTTTGTTAGCTTTGTCATTTGATTTAACAAAAGCGCCTTTTACTTTCCATTCAAAATCTTTCTTTAAACACCATTTGCCTTGCACTTTTATGAAGTCAGAACATTTTCTGTTCACAAATTTATTCAATTTCTTCTTGAAAGGTGTAACTTTTGATTTTGCAATGTTTTCAACTTTCTTTTCTTTCACATTTCTCACTTTCTCATACTTTGTTTTGACTTTAACTTGATGATTCACTTCTTTTATCTTTTCTTTTCTCTGAGTTTGAGGAACAGAATCATTCTTCTTTTCTGTATTCTGAATATCTTTTCTTATGAATGAAACAGATGTTATTGTTATTGGACATTTCTGAGAATATTGAAAAGAATCACTTTTACATTGAACACAAGTCAGATTTTTCTGTGCAAGTAACAACAAGTCTGTACCATAAGTCCTTTCATTTTTATTTCTATTTTTCAAAGTACATGTACATTTATTACAGAAACTATGAGCTTTTGGTACAGAATCAGAATTCAATTCAGTCTTCTCAGGAACTCTTTTCAGATCATCTTTCCTTTTGCTTTCCTCTTTTTCTGGAAAATTCAACTTATGTTTGTTAGAAAATGAATTAGATGATTCACCTTTTTCATATGTACTAGATTCATTAAAGAATTTATCATTTTCTTTTAGAGCATTAATCTTGAACAGATCATATTCAGCTTTCAGTTTCTCAAGCTCTGTTATTTTCTGAATAAAAATATTCTTTTCTTTTAAAGCATTTTTAAGATCAAAATGCAAATCACATAAGTCATTTTCAAGTTCATCATAAGCTTTCCTTAAGTCCTCAAGTTCTTGACTTACAAGATTAAATCTCTTTTCAAGTTCTAGAAAGTCTTCTGACTTTGTTTCAGAATTTTCAGTTGACTCAGAATTCTGACTCTTTGAATCAGAATTCTGATTAATAGACTCAGATTTCTGACCTTCAGAATCAGAAAACTGATTAGAACAATCAGAATTCTGATTAGAAGACTCACATTTCTGACTTACTATTTCAGAAACCTTACTAGTATGAAATATACTTTCTATGTCAGAATAAGAAAAACTTTGTTGTTTATTTTTGTAGCTGACATTTAAAGAGTCATATTTGAATTTGGTATCATTGTATTTTGGTTTCTCTTCTTTTGGTTTAGAAATTTCTTTCTTAACTTTTTCTTCTGAAACATCTGATTTTTCTGTTTTTAACTCAGAAACTATCTCTTTGGGCTTTTTAGAACTTGATTTCTGTAAGTTGTCAGAACTTGTGATGGAACTTGCAGGTCTTATAAAGACTTCAACAACTTCTGGAGTTTTTGGTTTGGGAACATGAAGCTTATCAAAATCATACAAGTTTACTGGAGCTCTTTTTAAAACAACATTTTCTTCCAATCCCAATCCCTTCTTTTGATTATAAAATCTTGTATCTTTTACATTGCTTGTAAGAAGATTTAATGTTTGCTGAGTCTGACCTCTTTTCAAGTTTAGATCTTCTAATTCTTTGATTTTGGTGTATAAATTCTTTCTTTCCTCAAATAGCATATTAAACTTTATTTGTAAATCACCCTTTTCATCCTTAACTTTTGAAAGCTCAACTTTTAATTCAGAAAGATTTTTCATCAACTCAGAATTTTCAGTTTTAATTTTCTGTTTCTCAATCTCAGATTCCTCAAATTGTTCTTTTATTACTTATTTTTCAATTCTGAATTTGTTAACTAAATTTCTTTCTCCTTTAATTTGTTTTCTTAGTTTAACAAATTCAGTTTTCATTTCACCAATCTGTGTCATTAAGTCTATTTCAAGTGCAGAATGTACCTCAGTAGATGACTCAGAGTCAGCATCTTCAAAGTCAGAATCATCCTCATTCTTCATCTTTGCCATATAACGCTGCATCTGTGAAAAGTGTATGCAGTCATCTTCATCTGACGTGTAGTACAACCAGTTTTCTTGTTCAGCTAACAATGCCACTTTATCATCTCTTTTCTTCGCCAGCTGAGCCTTTTTGGTATAGTACTCATAATCTTTCACAATTTTCACTTTGCAATCCTTTGCAAAGTGGCCAGACTTTCCACACTTGAAGCACAAATTCTTTTCTTTTCTTTCTTCCTTCTCTTCTCTATTTTCTTCCCTTCTTTCTTCCTTCTTTTCATACTTACTTTCTCCTCTCTCTTCTCTTTTCTTGAAATCTGAACTTCCCTGCTCTTTCCTGAACTTGCCCTAATATTTTCCTTTTCCATACCTCTTGTTGAAAGTGTTAATCCAAGATCTTCAATAACGTGCTCTGATACCAATTGTTAATCCAAGATCTTCAATAACGTGCTCTGATACCAATTGTTAAACCAAGATCTAATCAAGATAGAGAAGATATGAATTCGTCCTCCATTTCACTCAAGAACACATTACAAGATTAGGAGTTATGTACAAGTGTTTCTCTCTCTAGAATATAAGAATGTTAGTTAAGTATGTCTAGAGTCCTTTTTACTAATACACAACCAAACCTATTTATACTAAACACATTACAAGGTGTAAACAACTCAATACATTGACTTGAATTTGACCTTTCTATATTAAAACCTTGAAGACATATTGCACTAACAATCTCCCCCTTGGATTCAAGGTTTAAACAAATGTGATCAGCAAGCTTTAGCTTTCTTGAATCTTCGATCTTCATCAAAGCTTGTCAAAGTCAAAAACGTCATCCAATCTTCAAACGGCAAATAACGAACTTCTTTCTTCGAGCAGGAGAATATGAAACTTCACACAAAGCATTTTAATACAATTAAGCACAAGTTCAAGAAAAAGAGATCACATAATGGATCAATCGATTTTCCTCAAACTCTTGAAGAATTCTCCCCATTTCCATTGACTTGAGAATTTCATTCTTCAATGTCGATCTTCATAAACGCGCGAGTTCAAAAGAAAGAGATCACTGAAATGATCAATCGATTTCTTAAAAACTCTTGAAGAATAAAACTCCCCCTATCATTTCTTGAAACAAAGTCTTCTTTCTACAAATCTGTCCGTTGACAATAAAACGAATCTTTGATTTTAAACTTTCTTTGACATGAAATTGATGTAGTCATTCTCCCCCTTTTTCGATGAAAGTGAGCATCACGAGCATCGAAAATCTTTTCAATTTCAGTCACGAACAATCTCCCTCTTCAAATATATTTCTTCCCCTTGAAAAACACGAACAATCTCCCCATAAGCGAAAGATCTTGCTCCCCCTAAAAATAAGAATTGTAGAGCAAGTTGATTTTCTCCCCCTGAAAATTTGCATAAAAAAAATTCATCAGCGCACAATTTAACAAACTTATATAAAGAAAAAATAATTTCATTGAACAACATTTTATAACTGCTAACATTTAATCATTTGAACACCAAACAAAAGAAATTCAACTTAATTAAACGTAACAGATATTTCCATCAAGTGAAATCAAATGCATGCGTTTGGATTCAAAAACAAGACATCATTGCATATCAAGTTAAAAATGTTCAGTTTCAACTCCTTTATTAAATCTATTTGGTGTGCTAGCATGCGAAATATGATTAGCAACAAGCAAATGCACTTCTAAAACCTATAAGAATACTTTGCTCTTACTCACACTATTTGTCCAAAAACAGAATTTTCACAAATTTACAAGTTTATCGCGACTTTGTATTTTCCCCAAGTTTCAAGAGATGTGTGCTCTTAGGCATCTTTTCATATTGTGCACATTGGCAACTTTTATTATGTGCTCATTGGCATCTTTTATAATCAAACAGTTTATTAAGACTAAGATACACCGTAAACGTAACTTTCTAACTGGTCCTATAGCAGGATTTGGGTCAGCCGATCCCAGACCAGTTGGCCTTAGGGGCTAGGTGACAAGCACCGCTTGGAACCTACTCTCCCGAACCAGAAAGGCTACATCGATATACTTTAATCCCATCTGTACCAGTAGAACATGGCTTTCTACCTGGTTCTATAGCAGGATTTGGGTCAGCCAATCCCAGATCAGTTGATCTTAGGGGCTAGGTAACGAGTACCCCTTGGGACTTAATCTCCCAAACCAGATAGGCCACAGGCACAGACTATCAAACTGAATGATTTTATTATATATATAATTTTTTTTTTATTATTATAGCATCTCAATCACTTGGTTCAAAAACGTAGTGCTTCTCCCATATTTTCGTTTCCATTCATGATTAAGACGAATATGCTTTGTGAGCATTGTATTCTAAATAAGTCTAGATTTACACAATTTTGCACTTGTATCAAAATCTCAAACATGTTTCGCTGACCTTTCGACTTATTTTAGAAGCGAAAGTAGAAACAAATATAACTCCGACGATACAAGAATGCTCGTAAAATCATCCTTAACACACATTTTATTCATTGAATGAAAAATTGAAGAATTTTTCACTTCATTGAATTAAATTTGTGAAAGTTCAAACTTTCAACGTTAGTAGACATAAAATATAACACAATGTTACCTTTAAGCACATGTCCTAAAAATAGAAAGATATGACAGTCAAAGGATATCACCTGATAAGTACGAGTTCTAAACTGATTTGTTTAGAAGTCATAGTCTTTGAAGTACGGGTTCTAAATTGATTTGTTTAGAAGCCTTTACCGTTGAAGTGCGGGTTTTGAACTGATTTGTTCAAAAGCCATTACCGTTGAAGTGCGGGTTTTGAACTGATTTGTTCAAAAGCCATTACCGTTGAAGTGCGGGTTTTGAACTGATGTGTTCAAAAGCCATTAACTTTGAAATCCGGGTTCTAAACTGATGTGTTTAGAAACCATTGTCTTTTATCTTTCTCCCCCTACAAAATACCAAAAGATTTATCAATTCTCACATGTATATATAAAAAAATAGAAAACTCCCTGAAAATATGTGATGTTCAATGTCTTCTTGAATGCACAAGTACTTCATCTTCCGAGAGTTCAACGCTTACCTCTAAATCTGCAAAACAGATTAAGTAGATTTCGGTACCCAACGAGTCTTGGGTCCTGACACGTTAAGCGGAGCTCTATAAGAAGGAAAATGGTAAGTACCATACCAATATTGAACATAATTATTATTAACAAAATCATTATTTCCGCAATAAGAATTAACAAAAGAATTAACTTTCGTTGTAAAATTCTTATTTGGAAATGATGATTTTGGTACATCTTTTCCAGGAAATTTACCTTTTACCTTCCATTGCATGTTGACTCTTTTGTAGGAAGGAAGATCAGCATAGTATTTGGAAGCCATATCCACAGAATGCTCGTAGAAAATGTTAGAAGGACGCATCGGACATTCTGAAAAACACTCGGAGTTGTTGAACGACCTCACTTTGTCTTTTAAGGCATTTCGTTCCTTTGTCATCAACTCGAGTTTCTTCCGAATATCACAATTCACCCTCTTTTCCTTCATGATATCTGTAGATAAACCCGCCAAATTCTTCATGAGTTTCTGAATTTCTTGCTGAAATATCTTCCGTTCTACAGAAAAATCATCCTTTACGCTTCTTGCTTGAAACTCAGCTTTCTTTCTCTTTTCTAACTCACTTCTTTCCAAATCCAACTCCTCTTGCAGTTCAGAAATTTTCTCTGAAAGCTTCCCATTCTTTACTTCAAACTCCTTCCTTTTAAACTCAAACTCGGCTCTTCCCTTCTCCACCTTTTGCTTCTCTAAAAATAATACTTTCTGAAAGTCCAGGATTTAATCTTACAATCAAATATGAACAATTAAGATCGTATTCACAGCAACTGGTCATATGATTTATTAACAATCTGTGAATTACAAGATATTACAATGAATTTCTCTCTCAATAGATCTAACAAATTTATGCGTAAAGAGTTATCCAAAAGGTTCTCCAAAGATTCTATCAAAGATTTGTTAGCAAACTGTTGCTAACACTATATATACTGTAGAGAATAGCTAAAGCTACAGTACATATGAGAAACAGACTAATAGAACAATTACACGTGTCCTAATTAGTAACTGAATATAACAGAGAATATCCCAAGATATGAATTCTGAACATACTTCTGAATAAGCGCTTCAGAACATTTGTCTTCATAGTCAGAAGTTCTGAGTCTCCTACTCAGAACTCTGAACCTTCTAGTCAGAATCCAACACTTAGAATCTTTTTGAGATTTCTCACTCAGAACTTCTGAGTCTTCTACTCAGAACTTCTGAGTCTTCTACTCAGAACTTCTGAGTCTTCTACTCAGAACTTCTGAGTCTTCTGAGTCTTCTTTAGTCTTCTTACTCAGAACTCAACACTTGTGTTTTTGACAAAACTCTAGACCTAACAATCTCCCCCTTTTTGTCAAACACACTTGTACTATTCATCATCAAATTCTTAGAGCATGAACAATCTTCAGAAGGAGCTCTTCTGAATGCTTTGACAACTTTTGCTCAGAATTCTGAATAATCTGAGTTAACAACTTCTGGTCAGTCTTTAATCAGCAGCAGCAACTATTTCCAAATTGATTTCTGTTATATATTTGCTTTTTCTTTGCTCCCCCTTGAAATGACAATTCTCATCTTCATTTCAGCTTTCATAAGATTTCTTTATAAGAAACAACCGATCAGTTTTCTTTTCCTCTTCTCCTTCTTAAAATAACATTTCTCTCTTTTGTTATTTCTGTACAAAAACCATATCAATCTTCAAAATCTTTAGCTTTTCTCCCCCTAAAGTTTTGGAAAGCAAAATCATCTTCAAAATCTTTAGCTTTTCTCCCCCTTGATTTTCAAAACTTTAGCGATGCTTTTTCTTCGAATGAAGTCTATGCTTTTTCTCCTCCTTAATGAATAACCTTGCTCCCCCTCAAAATAAGAATTATGGAGCAATTTGTTTTCTCCCCCTGAAAGTATGCATATATTTCATTAAAATTATTCATTTCAAATATAGTGCTTTATTGAAAACATTTATACAAGAAAGATAAGATTCACTGAACTACACTTGATAACTACTAACATTTGATCATTTGAAAATTTTACAAAAGAAATCCAACTTAATGAAATTTATCAGATTTTTCAATCAAATGAAATCAAATGCATGTGTTTGGATTCAAATACAAATCATCATTGCATATCAAGTTAAAAATGTTCAGTTTCAATCCCTTTATTAAATCTATTTGGTGTGCTTAGCATGCGAAATATGATTAGCTTCAAGAATATGCAATTCTAAAAACATATACGAATACTTTGCTCTACTCACACTATTTGTCCAAAATCGGGATTTTCACAAATTTACAGGTTTATTGCGACTTTGAATTTTCCCAAAGTTTCAAGAGATATGTGCTCATTGGCATCTTTTAATTTTGTTCACATTGGCATCTTTTAATTTTGTGCTCATTGACATCATTTAATTTTGTGCACATTGGCATCTTTTAATCAAAAAGTTTAGTAAGAATAAGATACATCGTTAAACATGACTTTCTATCTGGTTCTATTGCAGGATTTGGGTCAGCATATCCCAGACCAGTTGGTCTTAGGTGCTAGGTGACAAGCACCCCATGGAACTTAATTTCCCAAACCAGAAAGGCCACATCGATATATCTTAAACCCATTTGTACCAGTAGAACATGGCTTTCTATCTGGTTCTATTGCAGGATTTGGGTCAGCCGATCCCAGACCAGTTGATCTTAGGGACTAGGTGTCGAGCACCCCTTAGGACTTACTCTCCCAAACCAGAAAGGCCACAGGTACAAACTTTCAAACTAAATGATTTTATATATATATATATATTTCATCTCAATCACTTGGTACTAAAACGCAGTACTTCCCCCATATTTTTGTTTCCATCCAACATTCTGACATTTAGGCTTTTTGAACATTATATTCTATATAAGTATAGATTTCATAACATTGAGCATTCGGCATAATTTCATTCATGTTTTGCTTACCTTTCGATTTAATTCAGAAGTGAAAGTTGAAACAAATATAGCTCAGATAATACAAAATACTTGTAAAATCACTTTTTGACACACATTTATTCATTGAATGAAAATTAAAAAAAATCATATCATTGAATTAAATTGTTAAGATTCAAACATTCAAAGCAATAGAAATAAAACATAATACAATGTTACCTTTCACCACTTGTTCCTTGAAACATAAAAGTATGACAGTTAAGGATATCACCTGAGAAATATGAGTTCTAAACTGATTTGTTTAGAAGTCTTAGTCTCTGAAGTACGGGTCCTGAACTGAATTATTCAGAAGCCATAGTCATTTAAGTACGGGTTTTGAACTGATATGTTCAAAAACCTTAAAACGTTGACGCACGGGTTTTGAACTTTATCTTGAAACAATCAGATCAAATTTTGAGTCAATACTTCCTCTGAAATCAAGATAATCCTGCAAAATCAAGAGATTTTGGTAATCATCTACGATGATTCCTCATTAGTTATCAAAAAAAAATCTGAGTAGTAGAGTCAGAATTCTGATTAGAAGAGTCAGAATTCTAAGTAACTTGCTCAAAATTCTAAGTATCAGAGTCAGAATTCTGATTAGTTGAGTCAGAATTCTGAGTAGTAGAGTCAGAACTTCTGAGTAATAGAGTCAGAACTTCTGAGTAACAGAGTCAGAATTCTGATAAAACTATCCAGAGAAAATGCCTTAGAAAAATGTTTGGATTTTGTGATTTTTGAACATTCTGAACTTCAAATCACCATAACTTGCTCAAAAATCAGAATTTTTCAACCAAAATTTGCAGGGTTGCTTAAAATGTGATTCTGAACTTCAAATCACCATAACCTGCAAATTTTGGTTGAAAAATTCTGATTTTTGAGCAAGTTATGGTGATTTGAAGTTCAGAATGTTCAAAAATCACAAAATCCAAACATTTTTCTAAGGCATTTTCTCTGGATAGTTTTATCAGAATTCTGACTCTGTTACTCAGAAGTTCTGACTCTACTACTCAGAATTCTGACTCAACTAATCAGAATTCTGACTCTGATACTTAGAATTTTGAGCAAGTTACTCATAATTCTGACTCTTCTAATCAGAATTCTGACTCTACTACTCAGAATTTTTTTTTTGATAACTAACGAGGAATCATCGTAGATGATTACCAAAATCTTTTGATTTTGCAGGATTATCTTGATTTCAGAGGAAGTATTGACTCAAAATTTGATCTGATTGTTTCAAGATAATGTTCAAAACCCGTGATTCAACGTTTTAGGCTTTTGAACATATCAGTTCAAAACCCGTACTTAAAATGACAATGGCTTCTGAATAATTCAGTTCAGGACCCGTACTTCAGAGACTAAGACTTCTAAACAAATCAGTTTAGAACTCATACTTCTCAGGTGATATCCTTAACTGTCATATTTTTCTGTTTCAAGGAACAAGTGGTGAAAGGTAACATTGTATTATGTTTTATTTCTATTGCTTTGAATGTTTGAATCTTAACAATTTAATTCAATGATATGATTTTTTTTAATTTTCATTCAATGAATAAATGTGTGTCAAAAAGTGATTTTACAAGTATTTTGTATTATCTGAGCTATATTTGTTTCAACTTTCACTTCTGAATTAAATCGAAAGGTAAGCAAAACATGAATGAAATTATGCCAAATGCTCAATGTTATGAAATCTATACTTATATAGAATATAATGTTCAAAAAGCCTAAATGTCAGAATGTTGGATGGAAACAAAAATATGGGGGAAGTACTACGTTTTAGTACCAAGTGATTGAGATGAAATATAAATATATATAAAATCATTTAGTTTGAAAGTTTGTACCTGTGGCCTTTCTGGTTTGGGAGAGTAAGTCCTAAGGGGTGCTAGTCACCTAGTCCCTAAGACCAACTGGTCTGGGATCGGCTGACCCAAATCCTGCAATAGAACCAGATAGAAAGCCATGTTCTACTGGTACAAATGGGTTTAAGATATATCGATGTGGCCTTTCTGGTTTGGGAAATTAAGTTCCAAGGGGTGCTTGTCACCTAGCACCTAAGACCAACTGGTCTGGGATATGCTGACCCAAATCCTGCTATAGAACCAGATAGAAAGTCATGTTTAACGATGTATCTTATTTTTTACTAAACTTTTTGATTAAAAGATGCCAATGTGCACAAAATTAAAAGATGTCAATGAGCACAAAATTAAAAGATGCCAATGAGCACACATCTCTTGAAACTTTGGGAAAATTCAAAGTCGCAATAAACCTGTAAATTTGTGAAAATCCTGATTTTGGACAAATAGTGTAAGTAGAGCAAAGTATTCGTATATGTTTTTAGAATTGCATATTCTTGAAGCTAATCATATTTCGCATGCTAAGCACACCAAATAGATTTAATAAAGGGATTGAAACTGAACATTTTTAACTCGATATGCAATGATGACTTGTATTTGAATCCAAACACATGCATTTGATTTCATTTGATTGAAAATCTGATAAATTTCATTAAGTTGGATTTCTTTTGTAAAGTTTTCAAATGATCAAATGTTAGTAGTTATCAAGTATAGTTCAGTGAATCTTATTCTCCTTGCATAAATGTTTCATTAAAGCACTATATTTGAAATGAATAATTTTAATGAAATATATGCATACTTTCAGGGGGAGAAAACAAACTGCTCCAGAATTCTTATTTTGAGGGGGAGCAAGGTTATTCATTAAGGAGGAGAAAAAGCATAGACTTCATTCGAAGAAAAAGCATCGCTAAAGTTTTGAAAATCAAGGGGGAGAAAAGCTAAAGATTTTGAAGATGATTTTGCTTTCCAAAACTTTAGGGGGAGAAAAGCTAAAGATTTTGAAGATTGATATGGTTTTTGTACAGAAATAACAAAAGAGAGAAATGTTATTTTAAGAAGAAGAAGAGGAAAAGGAAACTGATCGGTTGTTTCTTATAAAGAAATCTTATGAAAGCTGAAATGAAGATGAGAATTGTCATTTCAAGAGGGAGCAAAGAAAAAGCAAATATATAACAGAAATCAATTTGGAAATAGTTGCTGCTGCTGATTAAAGAGTGACCAGAAGTTGTTAACTCAGATTATTCAGAATTCTGAGCAAAAGTTGTCAAAGCATTCAGAAGAGCTCCTTCTGAAGATTGTTCCTGCTCTAAGAATTTGATGATGAAAAGTACAAGTGTGTTTGACAAAAAGGGGGAGATTGTTAGGTCTAGAGTTTTGTCAAAAACACAAGTGTTGAGTTCTGAGTAAGAAGACTAAAGAAGACTCAGAAGACTCAGAAGTTCTGAGTGAGAAATCTCAAAAAGATTCTAAGTGTTGGATTCTGACTAGAAGGTTCAGAGTTCTGAGTAGGAGACTATGAAGACAAATGTTCTGAAGCGCTTATTCAGAAGTATGTTCAGAACTCATATCTTGGGATATTATCTGTTATATTCAGTTACTAATTAGGACACGTGTAATTGTTCTATTAGTCTGTTT
Organism: Saussurea involucrata; assembly: GCA_033807775.1. Lineage (NCBI taxonomy): Eukaryota > Viridiplantae > Streptophyta > Magnoliopsida > Asterales > Asteraceae > Saussurea > Saussurea involucrata. Next base: position 67,754,779 of record CM066325.1, read on the forward strand.
CTCATATGTACTGTAGCTTTAGCTATTATCTACAGTATATATAGGAGTTAGCAACTGTAGCTAAAAAAATCTTTGGCTAATCTTTAGAGAATCTTTGACATAATCTTTGGTGAATCCATTTAGAGAAATTCATTGTAATATCTTGTAATTCACAGATTGTTAATAAATCATATGACCAGTTGCTGTGAATACGATCTTGAATGTTCATATTTGATTGTAAGAGTGTATCCTGAACTTTCAAGACTGCTACCATATTTTTTTAAATCTTGAATCCAAAGGGGGAGAATGTTAGAGCATTATTGACAGTTTAGGATCCACTCTTAAAATCAATATATCAATGTATATAACAGTAATTGAGAAGTAATATGATCGAACCCACTTTTATTCAATGAAGAACAGATTTACAGATCTTAGAGAGAGATTATCTCAAAGATTACAAAAGATGAATACAAATATATGCGGGAAAGTCAGTTAGCGCAACAGTGCTAACCACTATATATACTGCAACGGAAACACTAAAGCTACAGTACATATAAGAAAGACTAATAGGAACAATACACATGTCCTAATTAGTTAACTAAATACAAAGTAAAGTATCTAGTTATAAGTTCTGAACATGTTGTTCAGAACATCTGAACATTATTCTGATTAAGCTTCTCAGAACTTCTGACTCTTCTTCTCAGACTTCAATACTTAGCAAACTTTCAGAGCATTCCTTTTGAGCCTTCTTGGTCAGAACTCTGACTCTTCTCTTCAGAACTTCTGAGCCTTCTTATCAGAATTCAACACTTGGTTTATTGACAAAACTCAGATCTAACAATCTCCCCCTTTTGTCAAATAAACTTATACTTTGCATCATCCAATTCTTTTAAAGCGGGAACAATCTTCAGCAAAAGCACATTTCTCTGATTAATCCTCTTGTCAATTTTAACAATTATTTCTTGAATATTCTCAACTTGCTGAGTGATCACTTCTTGAGTCATATTAGCTTGCTTCACCTTCAGCATCTTTTTCTCCAAATTGTGCTTAATGATTCTTAAAGTTCCAGAACAATACTTTGCAGTTTCCTTTGCTCTGAAGAAGATCTTTTCACTTTTATTCTTCAGAAAGACTCCCAATTCTGGATGCTTGGACACACTTCCAGTTTTCAAGACATTTTTCTGATCATGATCTGTGTTGGGATTTGAAAGATAGACACATGGCCTTTGTAGATACAGAGCTATTTGAAAATCTGTATAACAATGCCACCTTAAGATATAGAACATAGCTTCAATCACCACACTTCTTGCCTTTCTTTCATTCTTGTCTTTGCTTGAATCTTTGAAGCACAAAAGACTATGTAATCTGTAGAAATCAACTACTGACAACTTCTCAAAGTCTGCATCAGTAAAATAGTACACTTTACCATCTTCTCTCGACACTTCAAAGGACAAGTACTCTTGCTTTCTGAACAACTTAACCTTTAGTTCTACGATCCCTGTTATTAAGAAATCTGAATACACAGCTTGTTTTGATTTCCCAATACACCTTGATTTCTCTGCCAGCCAGGTCTGAGTCTCTTTTGGTCTGTCATAATATACATCCAGAAATTGTATCTCTTTAGGCTTGAAAAACTTGGGTAGATCAAATTCAAGAAAATATCCATTCAAATCAATAGATATTTCATCTTCTTTTGGTTCAGATTGTTCAGCTTGATCAACACTTGTCATTTGAACATTCTGAGGAGTTGTGTCTTGAATTTCTTCAACTTCTTCTGAAAGAATTTCATTCACTTCATATTCAGCTGGAAATACAAAGTCATTGTGCAACATCTTTTTAGGATTGACTTCTGATAACAACCATTCACCACAGCTTCTGATCTTTCTTCTGAGATTTAATCTTCTTTCCACAGAATTCACACATCTTTTCTTTAGATTTTCTCTTTCAGTAGTAACACTTCCTTTCATTTCACTTAGTAACCAACTCAAAGTTGCACTACTATATTTCACCAATTCCTTTAATTTGAATATTTCAAGTCTTCCTTGAACTGTATATGCAAATCCTTCAGTTTCCATTCCTTCATTTATAAATCCCTTCAAATTCACACCAACCCTTGAAATCTTTGCTGGACAACTTAAATTGCATTTTTCTTTTCTTCCTTCAATAGCCAACTGAAAATCATACATATGCATATTTCTGACATAAATGCCAAGAAGTCTTATGCATTCAATCTCTATCCAGGCCTCTTCAGTACTGGCAAAGAATTTAACTAGGAAGATCTGATCATCAAGAGTTAATATGTGAAAATCAAAGCTGGACATTGAAACTTTTGTACTTCTTTCTTTCTGAACTTCCAATCTTACATACTTCAGACCATCAAATTCTTCTGATTCAAACATCAACACTTTCTCAATCCTTTTCCGAATATGTAATCTTGAATCAGGAATTCTGTATCTGTTTGAAGCTTCTGCATAAGTCATCTGAGATCTCTCATCCATGAAACCATCAATATTGTTCTCCAAAACTTCATAATCTCCTTCTGTGTGATAGAGATTCTCATATATTTCCTCTGGAAAGATATCATCATGAAATTGTCTAGCAAGTGGTACATCACTTAATTCCAGAATAAAATCACATAAAGGCTCCTCTAAAATTGGCAAGTCAATCTTAAGAATTTCAATTGGCTTTCTGAATAGGTATTCTGAAGGCATAAAGTATTCTTCCACTCTATCATATTCTTCTGTTGTATCAATATCATCAGCATAGTTGAGCTGAAACTCCTCTTGGAACTTCTGAGAATAATCAATAGTACTATCTTCTTCTCCCATCAGATCAATAGGCCTTACTGTTTTCACAACTCTCTGAATATTCTGAACATTTAGAGCTCTGACTAATTCACTTTGCATCCTTCTGATCAATACCTCATTCAGTTTCCTTTCTTCTGACTCAGAGTTCACCAAACTAACTTTGACATAGGGAACAATATATGTACACTTGTTTTCAACAACTGAACTTTCAACTGTTTCTTCTGACCTCAACACAGGTTCCTCAATAGCTTCAGTTTCATCAGAATTTACTTCCATCTCTGTGTCTAAGTTCAATTCTTCTGTTTTATCATAATCAGCACCTTCTGTACATTCAACTTCCATTTCCTCTGTATCTGAACTGTCAATCTGAACTATCTAAGTATCCACTATCTTTACATTTTCATCTGTCTGCACTTCTGTGCTCTTTGTATTGGCTAACTGCATATCTGCTATTTCAAAATCTTCTATACCAATATCATCATCAGAACTCAACCTTTGCTTTTTCTCCACCTTTTGATGATCATGAAAATCATTATCATCAAACTTCCTTTTGAGGTTCTGAGTAGGAACATCTTCAGGTTCAGCCTTTGCTAGTGGAACAAGATCAAGTGGTTTAGAAGTTGAAGCCAAAGAAGTACTAAGTGCTTTGAATATAGATTCTTGCATACTCTGCATTTGGTTAAACAAATCTTTCTGAAACTCAGACATAATATCCTTGATCTCCTTTTTATGAGATTCCAAGGATACCTTCACATCATCTATCTTAGTCTCAACGGATTTCATCTTCCCCTCCAACATAGTTTTCAACTCCTTTACCTCATCATTCAATCCATCCACCTATCTCTCCAAATTTTCAACTTTATCCCCCATCACCTTGTTTTGATTCTGAATCTTTACAAATTCAGAAGAGTCTAACTGTGAACCTGAACCAACAGATGGTCCAGTTTTCATGTGCCCAGAGGGCTCATGGCCTGTAGATAACACTAAGTCATCTTGTGCAACAAATGCACATTTGAATGAGGCTTTTGAGATGTTCACCTCACCAGGACTTCCATCCAATCCTTGACATCTAAAATTAGGAGTGTCTATGAATGTTTTGTCAGGAATACGAAATTCCTAATTTGTGCAAGTGTTAGAAGGAATTTCAGGCTCAATATGGATAGGACTGTGATATCCAGACTTAAAGTGATGAAAAATAGGTTGGGATTTATCACCTCCCTCCAAATGAGTTTGGGATGGTTCCCCTGATTTATGTGAAACAGTAGCAGGTTGAACTGCTTCTGAGTGGGTATGGATGGGTTGATCAAGATCCACCACTAGGTCCATGGTGATTTTTTCAATATTGGACACCAAGAGTTGTGTCTCAATAGCAGATGTGGTTACCCGATTAAGATTAGCTAGTACAGAGGCATCTCTTTCTGTTTGAACCTCTGGTGACATTCTCTCATCCTCACCACCCTCATTCTGTTTTACCTCACATATTCTAACCGAGCTCTCAGAATTTTGCCTCTCATTTTGCTCAGAATGTTCACCCATTTGAACATCCTCCCCCTCTCTAACTTGACTAGACCCTCACCTCTCTTTTCAGCTTGGTCCTCATGGGTAGGGATTTGAGGTTCTTCAATTCCCATAGAGGTGCAATATGCTTTTAAAATCTCACTCTCCCTTGGAATGTAATTCCTAAGTGATCTTGGCAAAAGTTTATGATTAGGATATTGCTCTATTTTAGTAACTGAAGACATCTTACCCAAATAGAAAATAGGACCATGTTGTTCATTTGATCTTCTAGAAATAGTTCTGTTTTCTTGCATTGCATACCAAATTACAATTTGCCAATACCTTATGTAAGGTATGTATGCCAGAGGTGTATCCTTTGTTTTCTTTTGAATAGCCTTCTGATTTTTCTCAAAAGTGTTCTTCATGTCTTCCCAAAGTATAGCAGTGTAATCATAATGCCTATTCCTCACTAAACCCTGAAAGATTTGAAGAATCTGTTTTGAAGCTTGATCTGCAGAACTATTCTTCCCTGACAAACACTTATTCACCACATGAAAGAAACATGCCCAAATTGGTGGCAACTTGTTCCTTCTGAACAAACTAAGAGTCCTTAAACCTTCATTATATCCTAACTTCATAAACTCTGCAATTAATTCTTCTGTTTAAGGTGAGTCTTCAAAATCTGACCTTCTTTGCACATCATCTTTCTCTGGAAGATTTAGCATTTCTCTCAGTGCAGGGATTGATAAGGCAAAAGTTACTCCTCCAATTTCAGATATAAACTTGTTTCCTTCTAACCTAAGATATTTCCACCATTGTTGAATATATTGAACATGGACTGTTTTGCACCTTGTAAACCATTTTCTGTAGGGATGATATTTGAATAACTCCATTATGATTCTGTGTTCAGGCTTAAATCTATTCTCCTCAAATAATAAGACACAATTATTCTCTGACAATTTCAACCATTCGCCTTCAGGTACAATCCTTTCCACTAAGATTGGTCTATTTGACATAATCGACCCTGCAGCACTCTGTTCATGTTCAACATTAATGTTTACCTCATCTGCATTTCCTTCTGATTCGGCCATCTGTTCATCTTCTGCATTTATTTCATCATTCCTTATTATTACTTCAACTACTCTATTTTGTACTTCATCATTATCAGAATCGGATGAATCCATTAAAGACTTAGCAGAATGCAGAGATATTTGACCACTTCTTCAGAATCCAGACATGATTTAAGAAGAAAACAAACTCAAAGAACTCTGGATTGATTCGTATCTCACTTTTCGCTATAAAATTTGAAAGAATTTGAAAGAGGGATTTTAAGACCTATTTAAAATCCACGAAGTTGAAAGGTTTGACGGAAAAACGAGGTCAAAGTTATAACGGAGTCAACACATTTGAAATGCCACAGAGGATTTAAATGAAATGCGTGGCATAATCAACCAAATATGAAGCTGACAGGTGTTATTGGATAGAATATTGCCACAAGTCAAAGATCTGAATAACACGCTCAGATAATTGACTTTCCTTTATCAGAGATCTGATTATTCTACGCAAAGTTCTGAGTCCATGATTCAGAAAACTTTGCCTTGTAACCAAACTTTATTTAAAATCAACTTTTGACAAATGTAAAAACTTTAATTATTCAGAAGAGGTTTGAACAGATAGAAAATCATTTTATCATCAGAATTCTGTTCAAATAGTGATGATTTGTGAAACTCATTTAAAATCTTATATCTGAATAAGAAAATTTTGAGATTCAGATATAGTTTGAACAAGTGAGAAAAAAAATTTATCATTAAAAGCTTGTTCTTCTTAGAATGATCGGAGATTAGAAATGAAAACAAACCTTTTAATCATCATGAAATGATTTCCAAAAGATGTTAATGCTCCCCCTTGACTTTAGCATGTACTTGACCATATATGAGACATAAAGATGAGATAAAAAAATAATAGAATGAAAATAATCCACAAGATTGAAATATTTGTATTTCTCAGAAATGAATTCTTAAAAGTTAGATTTCTGAAGTATTGACGCAGAATATCTGAACTTAAGACTCAGAAGTTCTGAACTTAAAATTCAGAATTTCTGAATTCAAGATTCAGAATTTCTGAACTCAAGGCTAGAGAAATTTTGAACTTAATAGTCAGAATTTCTGAACTCAAGGAGTCAGAGTTCTGATTACAAGACTCAGAGTTCTGAGTACACTACTCAGAAGATCTTACTTAGAGAATTTATCATTTTTTTAAAGAAAAAAACAAATATTTTCAATTAGTTAGATTAAGCATTCCTATTTTACATATGAGAAATGAGAACCTTTTGTGATCAAGAGGCTTTGTGAACAAGTCAGCCAATTGCTACTTTGTATGCACGAAGTGCATCTCTATTGTTCCCTTTTCCACATAGTCTTTTATAAAATGATACCTCACATCTATGTGTTTAGTCTTTGAATGTTGAACAGGGTTCTGAGTAATAGCTATTGCACTTTCTGAATTACAGTAGATAGGAATTTTGTTGAGCTGATACCCATAATCCATGAGTTGTGTTCTCATCCACAAAGTTTGAGAACATGAAGCAGCAGCAACATACTCTGCCTCAGCAGTTGATGTGGACACACAATTCTGCTTCTTTGATGCCCAACTCACTATTTTATCCCCTAGAAAGTGACAAGCACCAGATGTACTCTTTCTGTCCATTCTACTTCCTGCATGATCAGCATCAGTGAAAGCTGTTAGTTTAAATTCAGTTTCCTTTGGATACCATAAACCAAGATCAGGTGTTCCTTTGAGATATCTGAGAATCCTTTTGACAACCAACATATGTGATTCTTTGGGATTGGATTGAAATCTTGCACAAAAACAGGTAGAAAACATGATGCCTGGCCTACTTGTAGTCAAATATAGTAATGATCCAATCATGCCTCTATAAAGTTTGTTATCTACTGAAACTCCTTTGAGATCAGCATCTAACTTTATGTTTGTTTCCATAGGAGTTCTCATGGAAGCACAATCAGACATTTTGAACTTTTTCAGGATGTCCCTTACATATTTTCCTTGATTTATAAAAATTCCATTTGGTAATTGTTTGACTTGAAGTCCAAGGAAAAAATTTAGTTCACCCATCATACTCATTTCAAATTCAGATTTCATGATTTTAGAAAAATCATCACACATTTTTGCACTGGTAGAGCCAAATATTATGTCATCAACATAAATTTGAACAAGAATCAAATCCTTACCCTGTTTCTTTAAAAACAAAGTTGTGTCAATCTTACCTTTCTTGTAACCTGAACCTAACAAGTGTTGAGTAAGAGTGTCATACCAGGCTCTTGGTGCTTGTTTTTGACCATATAAAGCTTTATCTAAAATATAGACATGGTCAGGAAATTCTGAATCAACAAAGCCTTCAGGTTGATGTACATACACCTCTTCATTAAGTATACCATTCAGAAATGCCGATTTGACATCCATCTGATATACTTTGAAATTCTTGTGTGCAGCATAGGCCAAAAATATCCTGATGGCCTCTATTCTTGCTACTGGTGCAAATGTCTCATCATAATCAATTCCTTCCTATTGACAGTATCCCTTAGCAACCAATTTTGCCTTGTTTCTGATAACAACACCTGACTCATCCTTTTTATTTCTGAATACCCATTTAGTTCCAATAATAGATTTACCTTCAGGCCTTGGAATGAGTCTCCAGACTTTGTTCCTTTCAAATTGAAGCAATTCCTCTTGCATTGCTGAAATCCAATCTGGATCCTCTAGGGCTTCATTAGCTTTCTTAGGTTCAATAACACTTAGGAAACCTGCAAACATTGCTTCATTTGCAGTAGCTGATCTGGTTTTTACTCCTGCTGATAGATCACCAATCACTTGATGAATGGGATGATCTTTAGTCCATTTGTTTGCACTAGGAAGCACATCAATCTCTGAATAATTATTGTTTGTATCATTTTCATCAATGATAGCTTGTAATTCTGAACTGGCCCCTTGTTCTGATAAATTTGTGTTCAAATTCTGAACAATGAAGTCAGAGTTCTGAGTGACTTGTTCAGAGTTCTGAATACGAGGCTCAGAAGTCTGAATACAAGGTTCAGAATTCTGAGTATCAGGGTCAGAATTTTCATCACTTGTATTTATCAGAGTTGGACATTCCTCAGATGGACCTTTATCAAAAATTACAGTTGTTTGAACTACTTCTGAAGTTCTTCTTTTCATCTCATTGATCATCTTTGGGTTTTCAAATTCTGCATAAGAATCAGAAGTCAGTTCAAGAAAAGCATCCTTAAACAGTGAATTGAGTTCTGAACAAATAGGATTAGAATTTGTATCATAAGTCATTTTTTTCCTGTTCTGCATGAGTTCTGAACTGTCTTGTTCAGAAGTCTTTATTCTGGCTTCATCAAATGTTACATTGATGCTTTCCATCATCCTCTTGGTTCTTCTATTGTAGATTCTGAATGTTTTGGAAGTTAATGAATAACCAACAAAGTATCCTTCATCTGCCTTTTTATCAAACTTACCAAGATTTTCTCTGTCTTTAAGAAAATAGCATCTGCAACCAAAAACATGAAAGAATTTGATTAATGGTTTTCTTTTACTTATCAGTTCATAAGCAGTCTTATTTAATCTTTTATTGATTAAAGTTCTGTTTTGTGTAAGGCAAGCAGTTGCAATTGCTTCAGCCCATAAGAAAGTTGGAAGATTTGAATAAGCCAGCATGGTTCTTGCAGCTTCAACTAGAGTCCTGTTTTTCCTTTCAACAACACCATTTTGTTGAGGAGCTCTAACAGCAGAAAAATTGTGAGAAATCCCAGAACTTTCTAAAAAATTCTGAAGAGTCTCATTTCTGAACTCTGTTCCATTATCACTTCTGATTTTCTGGACTGGAAGTTGTAAGAAAACTTGAATCCTTTTGATAAAGTTTATCAATGTAGTAGCAGCTTCTGACTTAGCTCTTAGGAATTCAACCCATGTGTATCTGGAATATTCATCAACAATTACAAGCATATACTTCTTTCCTCCCATAGACTGAACTGAAATAGGACCACAAAGATCAGTATGAATCATTTCCAATGGTGCTTTGCAAGATGAGTCCATTTTTAATTTGTGAGAACTCTTTTTAATCTTGCCCATTTCACAAGCTGAACATAATGATTCCTTTTCAAATTTAATCTTTGGTAATCCTTTAACCAGATGTTTTGTAACAAGATTATTCAGATCTTTGAAGTTTAAATGAGAACATCTTCTGTGCCACAACCAGCATTCATTTGCAATTGAGTTTGATAAAAGACAAACAGGATTTAATGTTTGTATTTTTTAAAAATTAACCACAAATAAGTCCATGTTTCTTTTGGCCCAGAAGACTTTAAGATCATTCTCAGTTAAGATCATGCAACCTGTTATTTTGAACTTGATTTGACAAAGACTGTCTAACAACTGACTTATGCTGAAAAGATTATGTTGTAATCCTTCAACATAGAAAACTTTTTGAATTGTCAGATCTCCTTTTGTTAAATCCCCATAACCTTTAACTTGACCTTTGCTATTATTTCCAAAGTTTACCGCTCCTCCAGCCTTTTCTGTGAAATTTGATAGAAAAGACTTCTGACCTGTCATGTGTCTTGAAGCTCCTGAATCTAAAAACCACACATGACAGCCCTGCAACAACAATCAGTTAGATTTAGGTACCCATTTTGGAATGGGTCCTTCTTTGTTAGCCTTTTTATCTGATTTAACAAAAGTACCTTTGACATTCCATTCAAAATCTTTCTTCAAACACCACTTTCCTTGAACTTTTATGAAGTCAGAACATTTTCTGTTCACAAAATTGTTCATCTTCTTCTTGAAAGTTTTAAATTTGGATGTTGAAGAAGTTTCAACTTTCTTTTCTTTCACATTAAACCTTTTTTCATTCTTTCCTGTGATTTTAATTTGAGGCTTCACTTCTTTTATTATTTCTCTTCTCTGAGTTTGAGGAACAGAAACATTTTTCTTTTCTGTATTCTGAATGTCATTTCTTATATAGGAAACATAGGTTATTGTGATTGGACATTTCTGAGAATATTGGAATGAATCACTTTCACATTTAACACAAATAAGATTTTTCTTTGCAAGTAACAACAGATCTGTACCATAAGCCTTTTCATTTTTATTGCTGGTTTTCAAAGTACAAGTACATTTATCACAATAACTCTGTGCTTTTGGTACAGTTGCAGGAACCAATCCATTCATCTCAGAAACTCTTTTCACACCATCTTTCCTTTTTCTTTCCTCTTTTTCTGAAAAATTCAATCCCTTTTTGTTAGAAGAAGAAGTAGATGATTCACCTTTTTCATATGTACTTGATTCATTAAAAAATTTATCATTATCTTTTAGAGCATTAATTTTAAAAAGATCATACTCAGTCTTCAGTTTCTCAAGCTCTGTTATTTTCTGAATAAAGATGTTCTTTTCTTTTAAAGCTTCATCAAGTTTAACATCCACATCACAGTAATCATTTTCATGTTCATCAAAAGATTTCCTCAAGTCCTCAAGTTCTTGACTTACAAGATTAAACCTCTTTTCAAGCTCTGAAAAGTCATCTGACTTTGTTTCAGAAAATTCAGTTGACTCAGATTTCTGATTACCTGAATCAGAATTCTGATTAACAGACTCAGATGTCTGACCTTCAGACTCAGAGTTCTGACTCTAAGAATCAGAGTTCTGACTAGAAGCTTCAGACTTCTGATTAACTATTTCAGAAACCTTACTTGTATCAAATATGCTCTCAATGTCATGATGTGAAAAACTTGGTTGTTTATTTTTGTAACTGACATTTAAAGAATCATACTTGAATTTAGTGTCATTGTATTTTGGTTTCTCATCTGTTGGTTTAGGAATTTCTTTCTTAACCTTATCTTCTGAAACAACTGACTTTTCTATTTTTGAATCAGAAACTATCTCCTTTGTCTTTTTAGAGCTTGGTTTCTGAAAATTGTCAGAACTTGTTATAGAACTTGCAGGTCTGATAAAAACTTCAACAATTTCTGGGATTTTTGGCTTAGGAACTTGAAGCTTTTCAAATTATATAAGTTGACTGGAGCTCTTCTTAAAACAACATTTTCTTCCAATCCCAATCCCTTCTTTGGATTGTAAAATCTTGTATCTTTAACATTACTTGTTAGAAGATTTAATGTTTGCTGAGTCTGACCCCTTTTCAAATTTAGATCTTCCAATTCGTTGATTTTGGCGTATAAATTCTTTCTTTCCTCAAATAGCATATCAAATTTTATTTGTAAATCACCCTTTTCATCCTTAATCTTTGAAAATTCAATTTTTAGTTCAGAAAGCTTTTTCAACAATTCAGAATTTTCATTTTTAACTTTCTGTTTCTCAGCCTCAGATTCCTCATATTGTTCTCTTATTACTTCTTTTTCAATTTTGAATTTGTTAACCATACTTCTTTCACCATTTATCTGTTTTCTAAGATTAACAAATTCAGTTTTCATGTCACCAATCTGTGTCATTAAGTCTATTTCAAGTGCAGAATGTACCTCAGTAGATGACTCAGAATCAACATCCTCATAGTCAGAATCATCCTCATTCTTCATTTTGGCCATGTAACTTTGCATCTGTGGAAAATTGATATGATCATCTTCATCTGAAGTGTAGTACAGCCAATTTTCCTGTTCAGCTAACATTGCCACTTCATCATCTCTTTTCTTGGCTAGCTGAGCCTTTTTGGTGTAGTACTCATAATCCTTCACAATTTTCACTTTGCAATCCTTTGCATAGTGACCAGACTTTCCACATTTGAAACACAAATTCTTTTCTTTTCTTTCTTCCTTCCCTTCTCTATTTTCTTCTCTTCTCTCTTCCTTCTTTTCATACTTATTTTCTCATCTGTCTTCTCTTTTCTTATAATCTGAACTCCCCTATTCTCTCTTGTAATTTCCCTGAAATCTACCCTTCCCATACCTCTTGTTGAAAGTATTTGTCAACAAGGCTAGTTTCTCAGCCATTATCTTGAAATCTTCATCATCCTCTGATCCTTCTTCCTTGTCAGATTCATCCAGCTTTGGTATCTCAGATAGATATGCAGTCTTCTTGGGTGCTTTGATAACTTTGGACTTTGATAAAAATGCTAACTGATCAGCAACATTTTTCTTCTCTTCCACAAATAACTTGACAGAGTCTTCATGTTGATTAAGAACACATAACAGATCGTTGAGGTATTCTTCACACATATCTTTATTCATTTGCAGACTTATAGCAAATGATGACCATTCTGAGTTTAGGCTGTTCAGAAATTTGTAATTTATTTCTGACTTAGTTTTCTTCAGCCCATTTCTTCTCAAATCATTCAGAATAGTACAAAATTTACTGTAAGTCTGAGTCAAACTTTCTGACTCTTTAGCCTTGAACCTTTCATAGGCATTTATGCTCTGATTTAACTTTCCTTGAATAGACCTCACAGTTCCTAACATCTGTCTTTCCAGTTCATCCCATATTTCCTTAGAACATGATCCACTATCAATCCTGTTAAGAACTTCATTTGGGACAGCCAAAGTCATCAATGTAATTGCTCTTTTGTCCATAGCATGTCTGTTTTTCTGTTTTGCTGTATACTGAGAAAAACTCTTCTTCACCCTTGTAGCCGGAATTTCTGGAGTTGTCTCTGTTCCAGGAGTTGCAGCGACATCGACATACACTTCGATAGGACCTTCTCGGATAGAGACCATAAGATTTTCATTTATGTTATCCAAGAACTGGATCATACGGATTTTCCATTGCTGATATTCTTCAGGTATAAGAACGGGTGGTTTGGTTTCAGATCCCATTGCTAGATACTCTTTAGAAGACATGATTGTAAGAAAGTTTCAACAGAAAGACAAATTCAAATTCCTTGATCGAAAAACAACAATTAATTCAAGAATTGCTAAGAATTCAAGAACAGTGAGTGGCAGCGGAATCAATTTTCGAATTGATCATGAAATCTTCAAGAACACAAACAGGAAACCCTCAAGAACGCGATCTCGATCGAATTTGTTTGCTGATTGGCTCTGATACCAATTGACAGTTTAGGATCCACTCTTACAATCAATGTATCAATGTATATAACAGTAATTGAGAAGTAATATGATCGAACCAACTTGTATTCAATGAAGAACAGATTTACAGATCTTAGAGAGAGATTATCTCAAAGATTACAAAAGATGAATACAAATATATGCGGGAAAGTCAGTTAGCGCAACAGTGCTAACCACTATATATACTGCAACGGAAACACTAAAGCTACAGTACATATAAGAAAGACTAATAGGAACAATACACGTGTCCTAATTAGTTAACTAAATACAAAGTAAAGTATCTAGTTATAAGTTCTGAACATGTTGTTCAGAACATCTGAACATTATTCTGATTAAGCTTCTCAGAACTTCTGACTCTTCTTCTCAGACTTCAATACTTAGCAAACTTTCAGAGCATTCCTTCTGAGCCTTCTTGGTCAGAACTCTGACTCTTCTCTTCAGAACTTCTGAGCCTTCTTCTCAGAATTCAACACTTGGTTTATTGACAAAACTCAGATCTAACAATTATTGTATTCAAGATTTATTGTAAAGTCTTGTATAATGTCAAACATTGTAAAGTCAAAGTATTAGTCAAAATAGTCAAAGTCATGTAAAGTCAAACTAGCTTTAGTGTTTAAAGCTTTGTAATTAGGAGATATAAATAGGTTTTGTAAAGCTTAGTTTGTAAGAAAGTCTCAAGGAAGTCATTAGTGAAGAATCTTAATTGTAATATTCTAGAGAGAGAAGTGAGAGCATTCTAGAGAGAGAAAGTGCATCAAACATATGTAATCTTTATTATGTTCAAGATCAATGGATGATTTGATGATTACCTAATAGAAACTGGTTTATCAAGTAGGATGTCCCTATTATTGTAGAACCTTGGGATGTTAAACATAAAAAGGTAGAAGGAACATCATGTAAGGTAATTTCAGATTACACCTGGCCAGTGTAATTGTGGTCTTACAGGTACATGTTTGAACTGGAATACCTTGTTATATGGGGTATGTGCTTATGTGTATGTTAATCTTGTTTGAATCTACAGAATGGCAAGTGGTACTAGACAAACGAATCGGGAGGGATGAGGAAATCCTAATAGGACGAATCCAACAGTTGGGACAAGGGGGAGAGGGGGAGAAAGAGGTAGAGGCAGAACAGGCGGTAGAGTTCAACAGCGAGGTGCAGAATTTGTTACAAGAGACGACTTGGCGGCTGAAATGGGAAGATTACAAGTGAATATCCAAGCTATGTTCAACCGAACTCGTGATACTGAAACAGAAATACCAGATCCTGGTCTGGAAGATGAAATGCTCATTACACGGACTGTGATTCCGGTACCAAGAAAGTGTGATTATAAAATGTTCCTAAGTTGCAAACCTCCAACTTATTCAGGAGATAGAGACCCAGTGAAAGCTATGAGGTGGATGAAGGAGATAGAAGCTATCTTCAAGACCAGTAAGTGTGCTGACGAAGATAGAGTACTATATGGGACTGCAATGCTAAAAGCCGATGCTCTATACTGGTGGGAAGCTCTTATTTCTTCTGGAGGATCTGATATATATTCTACTTTCTCTTGGGAAGAATTCGTTATAGCATTTAGGAAACAGTTTTGTCCCCAATCAGCAGTTAAACAATTGGAAGGGGAGTTTATGAACTTGCAGCAAGGGAATTTATCAGTTCGGGACTATACCGCTCGTTTTCTGGAAAAGTATCATTTTGCGGAATACTACGTTGCCACGGAGGCAATGAAGATTGAAAGGTTTATCTTTGGGTTGAATTCAGAAGTCAGAAGTCCGGTGATTGCTAAAGGACCAGAAACTTTCTCAGCCGCAGTAGACGTCGCGGAAACTGTGGAACAGGATATAGGGAGAAACGCTAGTGATAAAGGTATGGGAAAAATAAAGTGGGAAGGACCACAGTATGATCCAAAGAAATCCATATTTCAGAGGTTTGATAACCGTCCGCCTTTCCGACCAGCGAAAAGACCCTGTTCAAATTGCAATCGTATCCAGCAAGGAAATTGTCAAGTTGATCCTCGGGATTGTTATAGGTGTGGGAAGACCGGACATGTTGCTAAAGACTGTCGAGTAACACGGTTTTGTTTGTCATGTAATTCTCCGGATCACATTCAGTCTGATTGTGTAATGGGAAGAGTACAGCAAGGGGGTACGTCAGGGAAACCAACGGGCGTTAGACCAGTAGTACAAAGGCCAGAGCAACCAAGAGCAAGGGGTCGTGCATTTCAGATGACAGCTCAAGAAGCGGAGGAAACTCCGGATGTGGTTACAGGTACATTTTTAATAAACTCTACACGTGCTAAAGTGTTATTTGACTCCGGTTGTAACGACCCGGTTTCCCAAACATGCTTCAAATAACATACATTGCATAACTTCATTACATTCATAATAAAAGATACACAATAAACCACAAACGATCCCTTCGGTCTCGAAACTACAAAATACATTAAGCTTCCTAATCAACATCCATCAAAAGCTTCCTACACTTCATCCTCTCCTGCCGATCCTTAACCTGGAAAACATATTTTTGAAAACAAAATGAGGGTTAGACCAAACGGGTCTAGTGAGTTAATCCCGGTCCTTTCCAAAAACCATTATAAAACCTTTCCTGTAAATCCTTTGTATCAAAATAATTTAGATAAACCTTTGGTAACCCTTTCGTAAAATATAAACATACCACACGTATTTAAATACCAATCAAGACTCATGCATTGTGCTCGACTCCTCATCCTCTTTCTCATTCTCATTCCCATGGCCATATTAGTTGGTAGCAAGCCAACTAATTATCGTCACTGTACCAAAATACAGTCGACTCTGCTGCAATCACATACAGCCCCACTGTAATTTCCTACAGCTCCGTTGCATTTCCTTACAACTCCGCCGACTAATAATTCGGCTAACATATACTCGTGTAGTGCATTACTCATATAAATACAATATATATCTCAATATACCATATTGTCATTTATATACACATAATCATATTCCTACCACATAATCATCTCATATATATATATATACACATATATATGTATCCCAGTTCAAAAACGTTTTAAAGCAAAACTCACCTGAATGCTTATTACAACTCTTCCAAGCCTTTTCCAAAGATTCAGTCTATCAATCCCAATCCACAAAGTCTGCAAATAGATTAAATACAAATATCCCCTTACCAACTGATCACATAAAACATACTAGAAGACCAAGGACTCTAGATAACTCAAATCCTCAAAAGTGACCAAAACAGCTAAAGTATCCGGACAAAACAGAACTATCCGGACAACACCACTTTCCGGACAGCATGACTTATCCGGACAATCTGACGTTTCCGGACACCACAACTATCCGGACAACATCCGGATAGCAAAGTAACCTGGACACCACCTGGCATCTTACCTCATCCGGAAAGCATAAGAAAAGAGAGACTTACCCGGACAAACACTCGTCCGGACACCTTAAAATGTTTTCCGGACACCATCGACATAACCACCCGGACACCACCAACAGAACTATCCGGACACATTCATACTGTGTCCGGACACCTTTGTCGGTTCTTCCTATTTTACCCAGAAATCGACAGAAATTCATACCAGTTCGATTCTATTGATTCTAATCCGACAGAAACCATTTACCAACCATTACAAACATAAATTGCAAAGGAAACATACCTGTAATCTCTTCCAAACTCACCAAATGATGCCTTAACCTAGCTTTCTTCCTTTCTCTCTCTATTCTCTCAAAACACACACAAACACACACTTGAAATTTGAATGACCCTATTTAGTTTTTAGCCCTTAAACTATTCAACAATGACCCAAACACCCTTAACTTATAAACTTATCCAAAATTTCCCAAAATAGAAACTTTAAAGTTAAATAAACTTAACGGAATTAATTTTTAACTAACGGATTTACCCAGGGTATTACACCGGTGCAAACCGATCGTTCGTATCTCCTTCATTTGCTGCTTATATACATTTAAAGCCTAAAGTGTTAGATCATGCTTTAATGGTAGATACTGCAAATGATAATCAAGTATCGGTTAAAGAGGTATTTGATAGTTGTGTGATAAATATAGAGGGGTGTGGAGTACCTATTCAACTATTTCCTATAGCTTTGATCGAGTTTGATGTGGTAGTGGGAATGGATTGGTTAGCCGAGAATCAGGCTAGCATAGTTTGTGATAAGAAGTTGATAAATGTTGTCTTGCCTGAGAGGGGACCGGTAGTGATTTATGGTCACCGTAGAAATCATCAATCTTGCCTTATATCTATGTTAAAAGCTCGTAAGTGTGTCAGCAAAGGTTGCCCGAGTTACTTAGCTTATGTGGTAGATATTAAGCCAGAAAAGAATAAGTTGGAAGATATTCCCGTTGTCCGTGAATTTACAGAAGTTTTCCCCGAATACTTGAATAGTCTTCCTCCCGTTAGACAAGTAGAGTTTGGTATAGATCTGATTCCTGGAGCCGCTCCTATTGCTCGTGCACCGTATCGTTTAGCGCCACCAGAGATGAAAGAAATCATGACGCAACTGCAAGATCTTTCCGATAAGGGCTTCATCAGACCCAGTTCTTCGCCGTGGGGTGCACCAGTCTTGTTTGTGAAAAAGAAGGATGGTTCGATGAGAATGTGTATTGATTACTGGGAACTGAATAAGTGCACAATCAAGAACAAGTATCCGCTTCCCATAATTGATGACCTCTTCAATCAATTAGTTGGAGCTTGTTATTTCTCCAAGATTGATCTAAGATCTGGTTATCATCAGCTGAAGGTTAAGGAAGAAGACGTTCTGAAAACTGCTTTCCGCACAAGGTACGGTCACTGTGAATTCCTGGTGATGCCATTTGGACTGACGAACGCTCCAGCTGCTTTTATGGATTTAATGAACCGAGTATGTAAGCCATATCTCGATAAATTTGTTATTGTGTTTATCAATGATATCCTTATCTACTCCCGATCCAAAGAAGAGCACGCACAACATCTTCGTTTAATTCTGGAATTGTTAAAGAGGGAACAGTTATACGCTAAGTTCTCTAAATGTGAATTCTGGCTGCGAGAAGTTCAGTTTCTCGGACATGTAGTTTCCGAGAAAGGTATTCAAGTTGATCCGATGAAAGTGGAGGAAATTGAAAAATGGGAACCGCCGAAAACGCCAACCGAAGTACGAAGTTTTCTGGGTTTAACCGGTTACTAACGAAAGTTTATAAAAGATTTTTCTCGTATCGCTGCGCCTCTCACTAAGCTGACCCGAAAGAATATAAAGTTTGAATGGAAAACAGAACAGGATGAAGCATTCCGAATATTGAAAGAGAAACTCTGTAGCGCGCCGATATTAGCATTACCTGAAGGTTCCGATGATTTTGTTGTTTACAGTGATGCTTCCAAACTGGGATTGGGTTGTGTACTAATGCAGCGTGGGAAGGTTATCGCTTATGCTTCTCGTCAACTAAAGGATCATGAACGACAGTATCCTACACACGACATGGAACTTGCAGCAGTTGTGTTCGTGCTAAAGATTTGGAGACACTATCTTTATGGTTCTAAATGTCAAATTTTTACTGATCATAAGAGTCTTCAACATCTTTTCAATTAGCGGGAATTAAATATGAGGCAAAGAAGATGGCTAGAACTGGTGAATGATTACGACTGTGAAATTCTTTATCATCCGGGAAAGGCGAATGTGGTAGCTGATGCACTGAGTCGTCAAGAAAGGAGTGGAACAATAAAAGCCATTGCACTAAGAGCTGAACTTCTACCTAACATCTTTGACGAATTGCAGAAGTGTCAAGTAGAAGCCTATCAAGAAGAACATTTGAAATCAGAAAGGTTAGTGGGGATATCAGCATCACTCGTAAAAGACGATCGTGGGTTACTGTGTCTGGGAAACAGAATCTGGGTGCCCCGTTTGGGTGGTTTACGTGATCGGGTACTACAAGAAGCTCATCAATCCCGTTTCTCTATTCATCCCGATACGAATAAGATGTATAAAGATTTAAAACAATTTTATTGGTGGCCGGGAATAAAAAGGAGTATTGCTCAGCATGTGGAAGGTTGTACTACTTGTAAGAAGGTAAAGATTGAACATTAAAAGCCGTTTGGTCAGTTGCAACGGTTAGAAATACCTATGTGGAAATGGGATCAGATTACTACGGATTTCATCACAAAGCTACCAAGGACTCCGAATGGATTTGATGTGTGACAACTGTCAAATTTACACCTCATGTTAGAACTACTTTGGATACCTTATTTTCATGACATAGTCTACGCAGTGCAATTTTACCAGTAAACACGGTACGATAGAAAAAATTTGAGAAATTTTGCCTAAGAAATCCTTGAATTAGGAAATTATCCATAAATCTCATAAAATGCCAACTTAATATACATTTATACTACAAGTATATACATAATTGATTATTTATGTATTTCTACTAAAATATATATAAAAATACTTTGTTTTATATATAAATACTTTGTATTTCAATTATTAAACAAATACTTGTATTTTGAGTTTTAATCAAAAAGACAAGATTTGACAAATTATATTTCCATCAACCACCCACCCCCCCTAGTGAGCCCCCCCCCCCCCCCCCCCCCCTCTCTCTCTCTCAAATTCCATAAAATAAACACTTCACTTCACAATTTTGAATCATTCTCTCATCTCACTCTCTCACTAGCCATCACTCTTTCTCTCTCCATCTTCAAATCTTCAAGTGTTCATCTTCATATCTTCATCCACTAAAAACATACTTAAACAAACATGCATGAGCTAAATATGCACAATTTTAAGTTGCATGTTGATGTTCTTGGCAAGAACATCAACCTTTTCCAAAATGGGTCTTTTACAAGAATTTATAAAAGTTGAGTTGATAGGTAACTTGCATGCATTTTAATTGGATCAAAAATGTGTTTTGGGAACTGAAAATAAGTGTATGGAAGAGAGTCAAATCGGATTGTGCATGCAAAAGAATAAGAATTTTGGTTAATAAGTCAACACGTGAGCACATGCACATAGTGTGGTTTGACAGATTTCTGCCAAATTCCACCCTCCACCTCAAAGGGTCGTATCTCACTCAATATAACTCCAAATGGAGTGATTCTTTTTCTGGAAATCATTTTTATGTGTTACGATTCAAACCCAAGTGGTTTCACTCAAAAACCCAAAGAATTTATTTACCAAACAGTCCTCACAAAGTCCGTGCACAAACATTAAAGTCTTCTGTCAGGTTTTACGTCAAGTATTATTTCATGTACTTATACTCTTTCAAAAATTATGAAACTGATGCCAAAAGTTTCCTAACTCATTGAACTAATTGGACATAAAATTTCATGTCAAAATTGTACCTGGAAGTTACCCAAAGTTGGACACCAAGTGACATCAAATTCTGGACAGCAAAGGACAAATTATTATTATCATTAAGAATTAACTTCTAATCCCATTTCATCATTTTATGATGAAATAGTGGAATATATATGTATATCTTTAAAACTTCGGTTTATACATATATATGTACTATATATGTTTATGTTTTTTAAAACCCTTTTCGTTACTTAATGTGACGAAATTGCGGAAACTTTAATCCAACAAGAACAATGTATACGTTTATTACGTTATAATATTAAAACACAACAAGGCATTTTATGACGATTTGGATAGTTAGTACCGAACCTTCGAGATTGAGAACTCACTAGTGACCTTACGTTCATAGGTTTGAAGTAGGATCATCTCGGAGTACTTGTGGGAGATTCCCGGATTCTATCGCTTATCATGTGAGTTCACAGCCCCTTTTTCAATGTTTTACATATCTGGGGTGAAAAGCATGTCGTTACTACAATTATTTTACGCACCGATTCTATTACGCATCGATTTCACTGTTTATTTAAAATACTGAATATTTTCTCCGTATACTTATGCGCTATGGTATGTATGCTTATGTTAGTTGATTCTGAGTTTTGCTATTAAGTCCCTGGTGATTTTACATTACCCATTAGCTCATTTTGCGAGCCGCTTGATATATTATGGATAACGTTAAATGGTTTTACCCATGTGGAATGATATCCACCGCTGAGGTAGAACCGAACATTTGTCTAAATGGTCTTACCCATGTGGAATGATACCCACCGCTGAGGTAGGACTGAACATGTGTCTAATTGGTCTTACCCATGTGGAATGATACCCACCGCTGAGGTAGACCCGAACATGTGTCTAAATGGTCTTACCCATGTGGAATGATACCCACCGCTGAGGTAGGACTGAACATGTGTCTAATTGGTCTTACCCATGTGGAATGATACCCACCGCTGAGGTAGGACGTACGGGGCGTGATACAGTCAGTATGTTTGGGTAGTGGCTCATTACTTTAACATGTAATTGCATACAATAATGTACCTTGCGTATGCTGACAAATGAATTTTTTACCCACTTGTGCGGATTTAAACTATTTTGACTTACCCACTTGTGCGGATTTAAACTATTTTGACTTACCCACTTGTGCGGATTAAAACTGTTTTCTATAACCGGTTGACTTATCCACTCGTGTGGTTTATAAACTATTTCGATGACAAACCGTGTTGTACTCATTAAACCTGTGATCTCACCAACTATGTTATAGTTGACCCTCTCATTTACATGCTTTTCAGGAAATAGCAAGTAAGATTGGAACCTTAGAAGGCACCTCAAGTAGCTGCATTCATCACGACTTTCCTTATCATGTCAAATTATGTTTTGGACAAATTTTATATTTTTGGAACAAGATGTATCTTTTGTAAACTTTTTATGCTATGACGATTGTGTGTTGTCTTCTACCTTACGCAATGAAATCTTTAGATGTGACATCCCGTATTTCCGCTTTAGCGGGGTGTGAGAGATTTGGTATCAGAGCCGAAGGTTATAGAGAATACCGGTCATTCTTTGGAAAAACCAAACTATACCAAAAAGTCCAAAACTGACATGAAAACAACTGAACCTACTACTAGTATAACTAAGTCTAGAATGGCATTAACAGACTTTAATTAAACATAGCCTGATCACCTATGTTCGGTTAAGGAAGGTTAATGCGAGACTAGAAATGGTTATAGTAGGAGTATGTTGATTTTTACTTGCACTCTTTAGGAGCATGCTTAGAGCGTAGGCATTGCATAGGATAGACATATCACTTATGCGATTAGTTGCTAAGCACACTTTTGCTTCAGTTCCACTATGTCGTCATCGTCACTATCCTACACTCCCAATTCTTACTCGACCGATATGTCGGATCACGTTACTGTTCAACCTCAAGACAACCCACCCGACATCCGGGAAGATGAAAATTCTAGTAGCACGGAGTCGGAAGAAGAAGTGTCAAGTGAATAAAACCCCTACGACGAACTAAGAGTGTCACCGACTCTAGTACTACTACGACCCACTCTGGAAAATTTTTGCAACCTCACCTAGGAGGGCCTCGTGTTGGGCAAACGACGAGAAGGAACGTCCCAAATTCCTAGACAGGGGATGGTTAGGACGGAGAGTCCAGAGGTACCAGAGCCGCCACGTGTGATCACCACTGTGCCAATCGGACGAGTGACCGATATGACTTGGGTAGAAGATTAACACATAAGAGTGATGACAATCGAGTTGCATGGTTGCCATGTAAGGGTAACTCATCAAGGCCAGGTCTTAACAGAACTAGTAGAACTAGTACATCAATTGTCCCACAATTTAACCCAGGCTTTGGAAAGCGCTAGGACGGCTAGGAAAACCGCGTTGAGGGCGGAGCTCGCATGCGTGATTAGAGGAGTAGTGCTAGCTATGCTTGTGTTGATGATCTTGATAGTTGTGTATTTGAGATGGTATTGATTAAGATAGTTGATAGTGGCAGCTTTTGATAAAACTTTTGGTTCAAAGGAAAAGTATTTTCTTGAAGTTATTAAGAACTATGTATTTTGAAGTAAATTCTAGTATTTGGTGGTATCAGATTTAAAAACTACGGTATTGATGGTTGACGAACATCAAAATTTTGTGTTAGCGGTATTATCTAAAAATAGGAATGGATTTATATCTTGATGTTATCTGGAGCACGGATAGGAAGGTAGGAAAAAATTTCGGAATAAAGGCTTAGGACTCTAGGCAGTTTAATGGTCCACACCCAAAGTGTAGCAAATGTAACTACTATCATGAAGGAGCCTGTAAAGTTGTGGCAATTGTAAGTGAGCGAGTCATTTCGCTAAGTACTGTAGGATGGAAAAGGGTGTTGTTGATGGGAGAAGGGTATGTTTCGAGTGCGGAAGTCAGTATCACTTCCGGAGTAAGTGCCCGAGGTTGGGTAAAAGGCCAAGCAATAACAACAGTGGGAATCATGCTAGGCAAACAAATCAGGGAAATCAAGAAGGCCAAGTTCGAGGATGGACATTTGTCATTGGAGCTGACGAAGCACGTCGTGACCCTAATGTGGTGTCAGGTATGTTCTTCTAAACAACCACCATGCATCAGTATTGTTTAACACTGGAGCGGATAGAAGTTTTGTTTCATTGGAATTTAGGCCACTAATTAACTCGGAATCTAAGAGAATGTCGGATGCTTATATTATTGAGGATGCTAATGGTCATGAATTAGAGGCTAAGGATGTAATCTTAGGCTGTACCTTGAACTTAGCTGATAAGCTTTTTAGATCTAATCTTATTCCTATTGAGTTGGGGAGTTTTTGACGTAGTAATAGGCATGGATTGGTTATCTAGGAACCGAGCAGAGGTTAGTTGTTTCGAAAAGATTATCAGGTTACCCTTACAAGGAGGAGAAACCCTTGTTGTTCAAGGAGATAGAACTGGGAAAACCCTGAAGATAGTGTCTTGTATGAAGGTCCATAAGTATTTGAGAAAGAAGTGCGTCGTATTTTTGGCACAAGTAATCGAGAGAAAGTTCGAGGAAAGGCGAATCCAAGATATTCCTGTGGTGAAGGATCACCCGGAGGTGTTCTCTAACGATTTGCCTGGACTTTCCCCGTTTAGACAAATGGAATTTCAGATTGATCTCATACCTAGAACAGCACCTGTAGCTAAGGCACCATACCACTTAGCACCTGTCGAAATGCAAAAGTTGTCAAGTCAACTTCAAGAACTTCTAGATGAGGGATTCATTCGACCAAGTTCATCACCCTGGGGAGCCTCGATTCTCTTCGTCAAGAAGAAGGATGGATCGTTTCGAATGAGCATCGATTATAGGGATCTGAATAAGTTGACGATCAAGAATCGATATCCTCTTCCTCGAACAGATGATTTGTTCGACCAATTGCAAGGGACAACCTATGTCTCAAAGATTGATCTTCGATCAAGTTATCATCAATTAAGAGTCCGTGAGGAGGACATTCCTAAAACAGCTTTTAGGACATGATATGGACTCTACGTGTTTTTAGTCATGCCATTCGGATTGACAAACGCGCCAGCTGTGTTTATGGACCTTATGAATAGAGTATGTAGACCATACCTTGGCAAGTTTGTGATCGTGTTTATAGATGACATTTTGATCTACTCTCGAAGTAAGGATGATCACGAGCAACATTTAAGATTATTCTTAGAACTTCTTAAGGAACAGAAACCGTACGCCAAATTCTCAAAGTGCGAATTTTGGATTAGAGAGTACACTTTCTTGGTCACGTAATTGGAGAGAAAGGAATTAAACGTGGACCCGGCTAAAAGTGGAAGCCGTCGAGAAATGGGAAGCTCCAAAGATCCCAACAGAAATTGTCAATTTCTGGGTTTGGCTGGTTATTATAGGCGATTTATCGAGAACTTCTCAAAAATTTCTAAACCACTCACAGCACTGACCCAAAAGGATAGGAAATTTATTTGGGGAGAACCGCAAAAGGAGGCGTTCCAGCTATTGAAGAAAAAGCTGTGCAATACACCGATTCTAGCGTTATCGGAAGGAACCGATAACTTTGTGGGGTATTGTGACGCATCACATCAAGGATTAGGTTGTGTATTGATGCAAAATGATAAGGTGATAGCATACGCCTCGAGGCAATTAAAAGTTCATAAGATGAACTATACCACACACGACATGGAATTCAGAGCGGTGGTATTCGCTCTTAAGATATGGAGACATTATCTATATGACACTAAGTGCACTATTTTCAAGGACCATAAAAGTCTTTAGCACATCCTAGACCGGAAAATGCTCAATATAAGGCAAAGAAGATGGGTGGAATTACTCAGCGTTTACAATTATGAGATACGTTACCACCCAGGTAAGGCCAAAGTGGTAGCCGATGCCCTGAGTAGAAAGGAAAGGGTGAAACCTTCGCGAGTACGAGCATTGGGAGCACTGGTACAAACTAGTTTAAAGACTCGAATTCAAATGCTCAGGACCATACAATGAAAACGGAAAACTTGAAGGACGAGACCCTTCATGATTTAAAGACTAGATTTAAAACTAAGGGTGATGGAGTGCGTTACTTTAAGGGCAGAGTATGGATCCCAAAGGCTGGCAACCTACGGGAAATGATTTTGGAGGAGACTCATAAATCTAAGTATTCAATCCATCCAGGAGCGGATAAGATGTACAAGGATTTAAGGGAATACTATTGGTGGCCAGGAATGAAGAAGGATATTGCCATATATGTAGGAAAATGCATAACATGTGCAAAAGTCAAGGCTGTTCATCAAAAGCCATCGGGACTGTTACAACAACCAAAGATTCCCCAGTGGAAATGGGAGCAAATCACTATGGATTTTATAACCAAACTCCCAAGAACTGCCAAAGGACATGACTCGATTTGGGTTATAGTAAACCGATTCACGAAATCTGCACATTTCCTACCGATTAGGGAAGATTATAAGATGGAAAAACTTGCTCAGATCTACATCAAGGAAATTGTTACACGTCATGGAGTCCCAGTTCCATCACATCAGATAGAGATAGCCGTTTCATATTTCGGTTTTGGCAGTCACTCCAAAGAGTGCTGGGTACGCAATTGAAATTGAGTACTGCCTACCATCCTCAAACGGATGGGCAAAGTGAACAAACAATTCAGACGTTAGAAGACATGCTTCGGCATGCGTTTTAGACTTCGGAGGAAGTTGGAATAATCACTTACCTTTGGTCAAGTTTTCTTATAGCAATAGCTATCACCCTAGTATTCAGTGTACACCATATGAAGCTATGTATGGACGCAAGTGTCGATCACCACTTTGTTGGTTAGAGATTGGAGACACCCGATAGGGAAGCCAAGCGTCTTAAGCGAAGAAAAATCCCGATAGTAAAAGTCTATTGGAACACAAGGCGTGGGCCTGAGTACGCTTGGGAACGAGAGGATTACACAATTAATAAGTATCCTCATCTCCTTGCTAGCAAACCTGTTAAAGCTAGTAACACTTGAATTTCGGGACGAAATTCTTTTAACCGGGGGAGACTGTGACAACTGTCAAATTTACACCTCAGGTTAGAACTACTTTGGATACCTTATTTTCATTACATAGTCTACGCAGTGCAATTTTAGCAGTAAACACGGTACGATAGGAAAAATTCGAGAAATTTTGCCTAAGAAATCCTTGAATTAGGAAATTATCCATAAATCCCATAAAATGCCAACTTAATATACATTTATACTACAAGTATATACATAATTGATAATTTATGTATTTCTACTAATATATATATATATATATATATAAATACTTTGTATTTCAATTATTAAACAAATACTTGTATTTTGAGTTTTAATCAAAAAGACAAGATTTGACAAATTATATTTCCATCAACCACCCCCCCCCCTAGAGAGCCCCCCCCCCCCCCCCTCTCTCTCTCAAATTCCATAAAATAAACACTTCACTTCACAATTTTGAATCATTCTCTCATCTCACTCTCTCACTAGCCATCACTCTTTCTCTCTCCATCTTCAAATCTTCAAGTGTTCATCTTCAAATCTTCATATCATCATCCCAACTCCAGCCCCTAAATTACATTTCTTCAAGAGTTCAAGATAATCAAAGGTAAAAACAAGTGTGTTGGGTGAAATCCACACACACTCTTTTAAATCTTTTTCAACTTCCTTGCATTTTATGAACGTTCTTCATCTTTTCTACACTTTCTTCATGTTTTTAAAAACCATCTTTCATATGTCTTAATGTTTGTAGATTTACCATCATAACATCTTTTTGTCAGTAAAAGATGGTGAATCCAAAATCAAACCAATGTTAAGACCAAAGATGAACATTTTGAACACATGCATGTAGTTTTCTTGATAAATCCATCATCTTTTATTCAAGAATTTTATGAGTAAGTATTTGAAATCCACTAAAAACATACTTAAACAAACATGCATGAGCTAAAGATGCACAATTTTAAGTTGCATGTTGATGTTCTTGGCAAGAACATCAACCTTTTCCAAAATGGGTCTTTTACAAGAATTTATAAAAGTTGAGTTGATAGGTAACTTGCATGCATTTTAATTGGATCAAAATTGTGTTTTGGGAACTGAAAATAAGTGTATGGAAGAGAGTCAAATCGGATTGTGCATGCAAAAGAATAAGAATTTTGGTTAATAAGTCAACATGTGAGCACATGCACATAGTGTGGTTTGACAGATTTCTGCCAAATTCCACCCTCCACTTCAAAGGGTCATATCTCACTCAATATAACTCCAAATGGAGTGATTCTTTTTCTGGAAATCATTTTTATGTGTTAAGATTCAAACCCAAATGGTTTCACTCAAAAACGCAAAGAATTTATTTACCAAACAGTCCTCACAAAATCCGTGCACAAACAGTAAAGTCTTCTGTCAGGTTTTACGTCAAGTATTATTTCATGTACTTATACTCTTCCAAATATTATGAAACTGATGCCAAACGTTTCCTAACTCATTGAACTAATTGGACATAAAATGTCATGACCAAATTGTACCTGGAAGTTACCCAAAGTTGGACACCAAGTGACATCAAATTCTGGACAGCAAAGGACAAATTATTATTATTAAGGACTAACTTCTAATCCCATTTCATCATTTTATGATGAAATAGTGGAATATATATGTATATCTTATACTTACATTTTATTTATGCATTTTATTTATGCACATTATTTATTCTTTATCCCTTTTCATCATTTTTGATAAAATTGTGAAATATACATATATAAAATATATTTATATATGTTTTTGCATTTCATATATTCTTGATCCCATTTCATCATTTTATGATGAAATCGTGGAATATAAATATATACTATACCTATATATTTATGCACTTAAATATTGTCTTTACATTCAAAACCCTTCAAATCTTATCGTTCTTACGATAAAATTTCGGTTTATACATATATATGTACTATATATGTTTATGTTCTTTAAAACCCTTTTCGTTACTTAATGTGACGAAATTGCGGAAACTTTAATCCAACAAGAACAATGTATACGTTTATTACGTTATAATATTAAAACACAACAAGGCATTTTATGACGATTTGGATAGTTAGTACCGAACCTTCGAGATTGAGAACTCACTATTGACCTTACGTTCATAGGTTTGAATTAGGATCATCTCGGAGTACTTGTGGGAGATTCCCGGATTCTATCGCTTATCATGTGAGTTCACAGTCCCTTTTTCAATGTTTTACATATTTGGGGTGAAAAGCATGTCGTTACTACAATTATTTTACGCACCGATTCTATTACGCATCGATTTCACTGTTTATTTTAAAATACTGAATATTTTCTCCGTATACTTATGCGCTGTGGTATGTATGCTTATGTTAGTTGATTCTGAGTTTTTCTATTAAGTCCCCGGTGATTTTACATTACCCATTAGCTCATTTTGCGAGCCGCTTGATATATTATGGATAATGTTAAATAGTTTTACCCATGTGGAATGATACCCACCGCTGAGGTAGAACCGAACATGTGTCTAAATGGTCTTACCCATGTGGAATGATACCCACCGCTGAGGTAGGACTGAACATGTGTCTAATTGGTCTTACCCATGTGGAATGATACCCACCGCTGAGGTTGAACCGAACATGTGTCTAAATGGTCTTACCCATGTGGAATGATACCCACCGCTGAGGTAGGACTGAACATGTGTCTAATTGGTCTTACCCATATGGAATGATACCCACCGCTGAGGTAGGACGTACGGGGCGTGATACAGTCAGTATGTTTGGGTAGTGGCTCATTACTTTAACATGTAATTGCATACAATATTGTACCTTGCGCATGCTGACAAATGAATTCTTTACCCACTTGTGCGGATTTAAAACTATTTTACGACCGGTTGTTTTATCCATTTGTACGGATTTCAACTGCTTTGATTTATCCACTTATGCGGATTTAAATCACTTTACAAAATCCACTTGTGCGGATTTAAACTATTTTGATTATCCCTTGTGCGGAATTAAGCTATTTTGACTTACCCACTTGTGCGGATTTAATCTATTTTGACTTACCCACTTGTGCGGATTTAAACTATTTTGACTTACCCACTTGTGCGGATTAAAACTGTTTTCTATAACCGGTTGACTTATCCACTTGTGTGGTTTATAAACTATTTCGATGACAAACCGTGTTGTACTCATTAAACATGTGATCTCACCAACTATGTTATAGTTGACCCTCTCATTTACATGCTTTTCAGGAAATAGCAAGTAAGATTGGAACCTTAGAAGGCACCTCAAGTAGCTGCATTCATCACGACTTTCCTTATCATGTCAAATTATGTTTTGGACAAATTTTATATTTTTGGAACAAGATGTATCTTTTGTAAACTTTTTATGCTATGACGATTGTGTGTTGTCTTCTACCTTACGCAATGAAATCTTTAGCTGTGACATCCCGTATTTCCGCTTTAGCGGGGTGTGACATGATGCCATTTGGGTGATCGTTGACAGATTGACGAAGTCTGCTCACTTCCTGCCAATAAAAGAAACTTACCCGTTGGAAAGGCTAGCCAGGTTGTACATCGACGAAATAGAAACTCGACATGGAATCCTAATTTCGATTATCTCTGGTCGTGATAGTTTTTTTACTTCAAGGTTCTGGAGGAGTTTTCAAAAAGAAATGGGTACACAGATAAAGTTAAGTACAGTGTATCATCCTCAAACTGACGGCCAGAGTGAACGAACGATTCAGACTTTAGAAGATATGTTACGGGCCTGTATTGTTGACTTTGGAGGACTGTGGGATAAGCACTTGCCGTTGATCGAACTTGCCTACAACAACAGTTATCATTCCAGCATACAAGCGGCACCGTTTGAAGTTCTGTATGGTAGAAAATGTCGAACACCTCTATGTTGGAACGAAGTGGGAGAAAAAATAGTTAGTCGGGCCAGATATAGTTCAGTTAACCGCGGATAAGATTTCTCAGATTCGGTGTCACACCCCGCTAAAGCGGAAACACGAGATGTCACAGTTCAAGGTTTCAATGCGTAAGGTAGAAGACAACACACAATCATCATATCATAAGAGTTTACAAGAATACACCATGTTCCAAAATACAAATTGTCCAAAACAAAATTGACATGGTAAGGAAAAAAAGCGTTGGATGCCGCTACTTGTGGTGCCTTCTAAAGTTCAACCTTACTTGATATTTCCTGAAAAGCATGTAAGGAGGGGGTCAACTATAGAATAGTTGGTAAGTTCACAGGTTTTCGGTATGCATAATAGTTTTAATGCAAGTTTGTAAATCCGCACGGTGGATTAAGGAGTTCGGTTGTCAACATGCGCAAGGTATAATATCGTATGCAATTATATGTTAAGAAATGAGCCCACTACCCAAACCTAATTACTGAATGCCCCAAACTACATGTTCCATCGCCAACATGCTTACGGAATTACGGAATTACGGAATTACGGAAGATAGTAATTATGCACTCGCGAGGTGAGTGGGGTGTCAACCAAATAACGTTATCCATTATACTAACGGCTCAAAACGTGAGTTAATGGGCAATGTAGAGTAAACGGGGACTTAATAGCAAACTCAGAATCAACTAACATAATCATACATACCATAGCGCATAAGTATACGGAGCAACATTCAGTATTTTGAGTAAACAGTACAATCGATGCGTAATAAAATCATGACATGTTTTTCACCCCAAAACGTATAAAATAGTAAAAAGGGGCTGTGAAAACTCACAGTGGTATGCGAAGATGTTCTCAAGAGGTTCGCAATGCAATCCGTAAACGATCCTACTTCGATCCAACGAACGTAAGGACACTAGTAAGATTCTATGCTTAAGCTCTAGTCCTTGATATCGCTTAGTTATCCAAATCACCATAAAATGCCTTTGTTGTGTTTAAGTTTATATATAGTACATATATATATATATATATATATATACCGCAATTTCATTATAAAAATAATGAAAAGGGTTCAAATGAAAGGTTAGAATATATATAAAATGTGTATACATATAGTATATATATATATATATATATATATATATTCCACAATTTCATCATAAGAATGATAAAACGGGTTCAAGAGATAGCTTTTAGCTATAGTAAGAAATTGTCATTTGCTGTCCAGAATATGTAGCCACTTTCAGTTCGTTTTTGGATATCTTCCAGAGGCATTCAGGTTAAGATATTTTATGTATATATACCTTTATGTGTTAGGAAACGTTTGACATAAGATTCATAATTTTTAGAGGTGTTTAAGTATCCGAAATAATTCTTGACGTAAAATACTACAGAAAACATTGTTGTTTGCGCACTGTTTTTGTGAAACATATTTGAAGGTCGAAATCTTAATATTTTTCAATGATTCCAGTTGGGTTTGAACTCTAACTCATAAAAGTAAATTCCAGAAAACTAATCACCCCAGTTGGAGTATTTTTGAGTGAGATATGGCCATTTAAAGGAAGGGGTAAAATCTGGAAGATTGCTATTAAACTATAGCTTCTAGGAAAATGCACATATCTTTAAGTTTTGCAATGATTTTGTTCCTTTTGTCATGAATTCGATTTTGACACTTCCCCATACAAATATTTTCAGTTTTAAAACATATTCTTAAGCTACTAGAATTACATGCATGTTTATTAAATAAAACAATCTTTCCAAAATCTCAAAAGTGACCATTTTGCTTTCTTTTTGAAGATCTCTTTATTAACCAAGCCTAGAGCTTGTTTTTACCATGTAAAATACAAAGTTTACTCCACATGCATGGAGATTAAAGTATGTATTTGATGTGCTATAGAGTTTTTCATAAACTTTCTTAGAGATTAAGGGGTTGGTTTTGATGACGAACACATGCATGCTTGTTAGAACATTGTAAAAGTTCTTCTTTGGTCTTAACATGGGTTTGGTCATGGATTCATCCCCTTTTTAATAACATATAAGATGTTATGGTGATGAATCTCCCAAACATCAAGTTCCAAGGATATTAATAAAGCAAAACAACATGCAAACTAGTGTAGAAGTAGAAGAAGATTTAGAGAAAAAGCAAGAATATAAACAAGAAAAAGTGTAGGCTTTGCACTACATATGATTTTTACCTTGTGAAGACTTGAATGCTTGAACTTTTCTTGTGTTTTAGGGGCTGAAGTATGGAGCTCAACTTTGAGAGAAATTAGGGGAAGAAATAGGTAAGAACTCTTAGGGATAACAGAGAGGAAGTGAGAGATGAGAGAATGGATTGAAATGGATGAAAATGAGAGAGAGATGGGTTTAAAGGGGAGGGGGCCGGTTTTGGGAAGAGGGGAAAGTGGGTGGAGTGTGATGTTGGGTAAAATAGTTATGATGGTGTTTTTTTTTTGTTTTTTTTTAAATTTGAATTATTTGCTAGTATATATATAATTCATACTACTTGTTTTAATTGTAAATATATATTTTGCAAAGTATATATATATATATAGATGTATTTAAGGTATTTTAGATTGGCATTTTATGAGATTTATGGATAATTCCCTTATTAAGGCAAATGCTAGGCAAAATTCTCAAATTTTCCTAACACTATCGTTTTTACTGCTAAAATCGACTGTGCTGTCTAAAATATAAATAACTGCAATGTTCAGTATCAATCTAACCTGAACGCAAGTTTGACGGTTGTCACAGTCTCTCCCGGTTAAAAGAATTTCGTCCCGAAATTCAAGAACTTTCGTCCTTAACCGGTTTGTTAGCAAAAAGGTGAGGATACTTATGTTTCATGTAATCCTCTCGTTCCCATGTGTACTCAGGCCCATGCCTTGTGTTCCCATGAACTTTCACGATTGGGTTTTCTTTCGTTTCAAACATTTGACTTCTCTATCGAGAATCTCAGTTGGTTCTTCTATGATGTGTAGTTTATCGTTAATTTGAACTTCTTTCAAAGGTAAGATTAGTGAGTCGTCAGCTAGACACTTCATGAGGTTCGATACGTGAAACGTATTATGAATGGCACTTAGCTCTTTAGGCAAATCGAGTCTATATGCTACTGGACCAATCCTTTCAGAGATCTCAAATGGTCCGACGTACCTTGGGCTCAATTTTCCTCTTTTCCCAAATCGTACTATTCCTTTCCACGAAGATACTTTTAGAAGTACTTTATCTCCAACTTGGAATTCTAGAGGCTTCCGACGATTATCCGCATAACTTTTCTGACGATCTCTGGATGCTTTAAGTCTATCTCTAATGATTGCAATCTTGTCAGTAGTTTCTTGCACAATATCGGGTCTAGATAATTGTCTGTCTCCAATTTCTAACCAAGCCAGTGGTGAACGACACTTGTGTAACGACCCGGTTTCCCAAACATGCTTCAAATAACATACATTGCATAACTTCATTACATTCATAATAAAAGATACATAATAAACCACAAACGGTCCCTTCGGTCTCGAAACTACAAAATACATTAAGCTTCCTAATCAACGCCCATCAAAAGCTCCTTACACTTAATCCTTTCCTTTGCCGATCCTTAACCTGGAAAACATATTTTTGAAAACAAAATGAGGGTTAGACCAAACGGGTCTAGTGAGTTAATCCCGGTCCTTTCCAAAATCATTATAAAACCTTTTATGTAAATCCTTTGTATCAAAATAGTTTAGATAAACCTTTGGTAATTCTTTCGTAAAATATAAACATACCACACGTATTTAAATACCAATCCAGACTCGTGCATCGTGTACATCTCATTCACCTTATTCCTCCACAAATGGCCATATTAGTTGGTAGCAAGCCAACTAATAAATCAACAACCGATCCGCACACCGGACCCGGCTACCCGTCGGTCCGCACACCGGAACCCGACTACTCACCGGTCCGCACACCGGAAGCCGGCTACACACCGGTCCGCTCAACGGTACCCGACAACAAGTGCACTCGTGTAGTGCAAAACTTATATAAATACAATATATATCTCATTACATCATATTGTCATTTATATACACATAATCATATTCCTACCACATAATCATCTCATATATATATACATATATATGTATCCCAGTTCAAAAATGTTTTAAAGAAAAACTCACCTCGAATGCTTACAATATGCTTCCAAGCCTTTCTCCGAGCTATCCGATCCTTTATCCAAAATTCTCAGAATCTGAAACCATTTACATACAAATATTTCCTTACCAACTTATGTATAAGACTTACTAGCAGGCTATGGACTCTAGATACATCTACATAACTCTTATCCTCAAAAATTGACCAAACAGCCAAGTTATCCGAAAACCACAAAGTATCCGGACAACTCAAAGGAATCCGGAGAACACGATTTATCCGGACAACACAAGGAATCCGGACACCACAGACTAATCCGGACAACAAAGGAATCCGGATGCCATCCGGACTCTAAATCATCCGGAAACCATCAATCCAATCGTCCGGACTCTATCAACAACTTACCCGGACACCACCCAAGAATCTACCCGGACGCATTCATACTGTGTCCGGAAACCTCTGTCGGTTTGGTGCTTTTTACCCAGAAAATCGACTGAATTAATACCAGAAGGGTTTATGATGTTTCTACTCCGATAGAACCCTTCCAAAAGCAATTACAAACATAAAATACAAAGGAACATACCTTAATTCATCTTCCAAACATACCAATTTGAACCCTTTAGCACCAAACCCTTCTTTTCTCTTTTTGCTTTCTCTCAACACACACACACACTAACTTTACTGATTTTCTGCTTGTGATAATATCTGAATTCAGAAGGGATGATATCTAACTTAATTTACTACTTTGGTCCTTGAACTTCTCAATAATAACCAAAACACCTTTAAACCTTTAATTTAACCAAACTCACCCTAAACCTTAAACTTTAAAGTTAATTAAACTTAACGGCATTAAATTTTTAACTAACGGATTTACCCGGGGTATTACATTATCTCCCCCTTAAAAGAATTTCGTCCCGGAATTCAGTCAAGTAACCAACGAGGGTAAACAATTACTATAAATTGCTTTCAAACTCATACCACACACTATTCTCAACATTACCAAAACATTAATAATTTTAATTCAACACAAAAATTTCCGCCCCTATAAAACAACAATAATCACCAACTTATTAATACCAACTACTTAATTCGAACTTTACACACATCGTCCGCAATTTACTCAACTAATCCATCCCCCATAAATAATGACAGTCTACATTCTAATAGATCACAGAGTTAACTTGGAGTATTATCTTAACCCGTAGTTAAACTTTTCTCCATAGACTATACCCAACTCCACCGTCACTTCTCTTACCCAAAATACGTCTAAAACAAACAACACTTTCTTGCATTAATTATACCGACCACGAACCCTAGATTACAATTGATTTCCACACTTGTCACAACATCACTCTCGTACTACTACCACGTCCTATCCAAGGGTCCGTCACCCCGATCATTACATTTGACTACTTTCTTCCTCTCTCTTTTCAACATAAAACACGTTTCCCCAAGGATAGCTCGTTAGGAGGTGCTCACTCTAGAACGATCCTATGAGCTAGCTTTCTTTCACCTCCAAACCAATCGCACGTACCCCATTTCAACAATTCTATACTTAACCAATAATTTCACCACACCTCATATCAGGAACTTAACCAAGTTAATCTGAAATCACACTCAATGCTCGTAACCACCACACGCTTCTCATTTCTCAATTATCATTAACATTTCTTAACAACATCCGTACATCTTTATTTCACCTCGTGCCTCTTTCAGCACAAAATATCTCATCACGTTCCACACGCTACTATTATTCTTTGTAATCTAGCCATCACACTCCCTATACTAACAAGATCAGAACGACAGTAATTAAGCACACCCATCTATATTTCTAACATAATTATCAAATATTTTTCTGATGCAGATATACAATAAAAGAATGAAGACACAATTGATCGGTTTGTACCGAAGTCAAATAGCACTTTAGCACTCTTATCCTCAAAAATTGACCAAATAGCCAAGTTATCCGGAAACCACAAAGTATCCGGACAACTCAAAGGAATCCGGACAACACAAGGAATCCGGACACCACAGACTAATCCGGACAACAAAGGAATCCGGATGCCATCCGGACTCTAAATCATCCGGAAACCATCAATCCAATCGTCCGGACTCTATCAACAACTTACCCGGACACCACCCAAGAATCTACCCGGACACATTCATACTGTGTCCGGAAACCTCTATCGGTTTGGTGCTTTTTACCCAGAAAATCGACTGAATTAATACCAGAAGGGTTTATGATGTTTCTACTCCGATAGAACCCTTCCAAAAGCAATTACAAACATAAAATACAAAGGAACATACCTTAATTCATCTTCCAAACATACCAATTTGAACCCTTTAGCACCAAACCCTTCTTTTCTCTTTTTGCTTTCTCTCAACACACACACACACACACTAACTTTACTGATTTTCTGCTTGTGATAATATCTGAATTCAGAAGGGATGATATCTAACTTAATTTACTACTTTGGTCCTTGAACTTCTCAATAATAACCAAAACACCTTTAAACCTTTAATTTAACCAAACTCACCCTAAACCTTAAACTTTAAAGTTAAATAAACTTAACGGCATTAAATTTTTAACTAACGGATTTACCCGGGGTATTACAACTTGCGTCCATACAATGCTTCAAATGGCGCACACTGAATACTGGTGTGATAGATATTGTTATAATAAAACTCGACCAAAGGTAAGTGATTATCCCAACTTCCTCTGAAGTCTAGCACGCATGCCCGAAGCATATCTTCTAACGTTTGAATAGTTCGTTCACTTTGCCCATCCGTTTGAGGATGATAGGTTGTGCTAAAATTCAATTGCGTACCCAATGCTTTCTGAGTGACTGCCAAAACCGTGATGTGAAACGGCTATCTCTATCAGAAATGATGGATACTGGAACTCCATGACGTGTAACAATTTCCTTGATGTAGATCTGAGCAAGCTTCTCCATCTTGTAATCTTCCCGAATCGGTAGGAAATGTGCAGATTTCGTGAATCGATCTACTCTAACTCAAATCGAGTCGTGCCCTTTGGCGGTTCTCGGAAGTTTGGTTATAAAGTCCATGGTTATTTGTTCCCATTTCCACTGGGGAATCTCCGGTTGTTGTAGCAAACCAGATGGCTTTTGATATACAGCTTTGACCTTTGAGCAAGTTAAACATTTCCCTACGTACAAGGCAATATCTTTCTTCATTCTTGGCCACCAATAATATTCCCTTAAGTCCTTGTACATCTTATCCGCTCCTGGATGAATTGAATATCGAGACTTGTGGGCTTCATCCAGAACTGTCTCCTGTACGTTGTTAGCTTTTGGAATCCAAACTCTGTCCTTGAAATAACGTACTCCATCACCCTTAGTTTCAAATCTACTTTCTACGCCGTGAAGGGTTTCGTCCTTCACGTTTTCCGTTTTCATTGCTTCGGACTGAGCTTCGAGAATTCAAGTCTTTAAACTCGTTTGCACAAGCGCTCCCATTGCTCGTACACGTGAAGGTTTTACCCTTTCCTTCCTACTCAGGGCATCGGCCACTATATTGGCCTTACCTGGGTGATAACGAATTTAACAATCGTAATCGCTGAGTAGTTCTACCCATCTCCTTTGTCTCATGTTGAGCATTTTCTGGTCTAGAATATGCTGAAGACTCTTATGATCGGTAAAGATAGTGCATTTAGTGCCATACAGATAATGTCTCCAAATCTTCAAAGCGAATACCACTGCTCCGAGCTCCAAGTCGTGTGTGGTATAGTTCTTCTCATGGATCTTTAGTTGTCGCGAGGCATACGCTATAACCTTGCCCTTTTGCATCAATACACAACCCAAACCTTGATGCTATGCGTCACAATACACCACAAAGTTATCGGTTCCTTCCGGTAAAGCTAGAATTGGTGCATTGCACAACTTTTTCTTCAATATCTGGAACGCCTCCTCTTCCGGTTCTCCCCAAACGAATTTCCTATCCTTTTGGGTCAGTGTTGTGAGTGGTTTAGCAAATTTTTAGAAGTTCTCGATGAAACACCTATAATAACCTGCCAAACCCAGAAATTGACGAATTTTTGTTGGGGTTTTTGGAGCTTCCCACTTCCTAACGGCTTCCACTTTAGCCGGGTCCACGTGAATTCCTTTCTCTCCAATCATGTGCCCAAGAAAGTGTACTTCTCTAATCCAAAATTCGCACTTTGAGAATTTGGCGTACAGTTTATGTTCCTTAAGAAGTTCTAGAATTACTCTTAAATGCTGCTCGTGATCCTCCTTACTTTGAGAGTAGATTAAAATGTCTCCGATAAACACGATCACAAACTTGTCGAGGTATGGTCTGCATACCCTGTTCATTAAATCCATAAACACGGCTGGTGCATTTGTTAATCCGAAAGGCATAACTAAGAACTCGTAGTGTCCATATCGAGTCCTAAAAGTTGTTTTAGGAATGTCCTCTTCACGGACTCTCAGTTGATGATAACCTGATCGAAGATCAATCTTTGAGAAATATGTTGCGCCTTGCAACTGATCGAACAAATCATCTATTCGAGGAAGAGGGTATCGATTTTTGATCGTCAACTTGTTCAGCTCCCTATAATCGATGCACATTCGAAACGATCCATCCTTCTTCTTGACAAACAGGACTGGAGCTCCCCAAGGTGAGGAACTTGGCCTAATGAATTCTTTGTCCAGAAGTTCTTGAAGTTGACTTGACAACTCTTTCATTTCGGCAGCTGCTAAGCGGTACGGTGCCTTAGCTACAGGTGCTGCTCCGGGTATAAGGTCAATTTGAAACTCGGCTTGTCTAAACGGGGGGAGTCCAGGCAAATCATCGGGGAACACCTCCGGGTGATCCTTCACCACGGGAATGTCTTCGATTCGCCTTTCCTCAGACTTCTTCTCAACTATGTGAGCCAGAAATGCAACGTACTTCTTCCTCAGATACTTATGAACCTTAACACTTGACACTATCTCTAGGCTTCTTCCAACTTTTTTTCCTTGTATCACGAGGGTTTCTCCGTCTTGCAAAGGTATCCTAACCGTCTTGTCAAAACAACAAATCTCCGCTCGATTCTTGGATAACCAATCCATGCCTATTACTATGTCAAAACTCCCCAATTCAATAGGAATAAGATCAACGCTAAACAATTTATCGGCTAGATTCAAGGTACAATCTAGAATTACATCCTTAGCCTCAAATTTATGACCATTAGCAACCTCAATAATATAAGCATCCGACATTCTCCTAGATTCCAAGTCAATTAGTGGCCTAAACTCCAATGAAACAAAACTTATATCCGCTCCAGTGTCAAATAATACTGATGCATAGTGGTTGTTTAGGAGAAACGTACCTGTCACCACATTAGGGTCGCGACGTGCTTCGTCAGCTCCAATGACAAATGCCCGTCCTCGAGCTTGACCTCCTTGATTTCCCTGATTGGCTTGTCTCATCAGATTCCCATTATTGTTATTGATCAGTCTTCTATCCAATCTCGGGCACGCACTCCGGAAGTGATCTTGATTTCCGCACTCGAAACATACCCTTCTCCCATCAATGAAACCCCTTTCCATCCAACAGTACTTGGTGTAATGACCTACTCGCTTACAATTGCTACAAATACGGCAAGCTCCCTCATGATGATAGTTGCACTTGTTGCACTTTGGGAGTGGACCATTGTATTGCCCACAGTCCTGAGCCTTTACTCCGAAATTTCTAAACCACTTTGCTATCTTTGCTTGCACTACCAAAGACTTTCTTTCCTGACTGATACTCTGGCTTCCTCTTATTGTTAGCACTTCCCAATGTCAGAGTTCCTGCTCTCACCGCATCGTTTGTTAAAGTAGTTGCCAAGGCCACAACAGCTTGGATGGTGGTCATATTTGCCGAGGTAACCATTCCTCGGACCTCCGACACTAATCCCCATAAGTATCGGTCGATTCTTTTACTCTCGGGAGTGACCATGTGAGGTACCAGTTTTGCGAGTTCGTGGAAACGAGCTGTGTATCGGTCTATGTCGGCTCCGACCATGGCGTGATTCCAAAATTCACTCTCCAGCTTTTGGAGTTCACTCTTGGGGCAGTACTCCTCAATAACTTCTTAAACTCCTCCCATGAGAGTCTGTATGCATCTTCCCTTCCACGGGTTTGAACCTGGATGTTCCACCATGTTAGTGCCCTGTCTTGGAGTTGACATGCCGCATACTCCACCTTGCGGTCTTCCGAGCACTTGCTAATATGGAGTACCGACTCCATGCTATCGATCCAAGATAGCAATCCTACAGCACCTTCCTTTCCGTAGAATTCCTTGGGCTTACAGGACATGAAGGACTTGTAGTTGCATCCGGTACTGTTATTGCCCGGATTTCCTCCACTACCTCCTTCATTCCTGCGGTTAGCTATAATGTCGGCGGTTACATGTGTGACTATGATGGGTATTGCTTCTTGTATGCGTTGTGCTATGATCCGTGCGATGTCGGGTGTTTGGTTTTCGGGAGTATCTCCCGTGCGGCGTGTAGATCTTCTTGGAGGCATGATTCTAAAACACATTTACAAAAATTGTTTTCGTTAAAATTTTGTACAACTTCTTGCAGTGATATTTTCCAAAAGTTTATAATATTACTTGAAATTTTGAAACAGTAAAGTTAAGCAAAAGGTAAATAGACAGATTGACTAAAAGTTCACTTTTTTCCTCATGGGTTTCCATTAAATGCCGAAGTTACAAAATTTCCGATGTATATCATACACCGGTATCACATTGTTTGAATACAACTTGAATACTTTAAAATGCGTGAATTGAAAATGACAAGTAAATAAAATTGTTTTTCAAAAGTTCCTCCCACACGCTACAAAAAAAAAGAGCTAAAGATTTTGAAGATTGATATGGGTTTTGTACAGAAATAACAAAAGAGAGAAATGTTATTTTAAGAAGGAGAAGAGGAAAAGAAAACTGATCGGTTGTTTCTTATAAAGAAATCTTATGAAAGCTGAAATGAAGATGAGAATTGTCATTTCAAGGGGGAGCAAAGAAAAAGCAAATATATAACAGAAATCAATTTGGAAATAGTTGCTGCTGCTG
The DNA here is from genome assembly GCA_033807775.1 of Saussurea involucrata. Lineage (NCBI taxonomy): Eukaryota > Viridiplantae > Streptophyta > Magnoliopsida > Asterales > Asteraceae > Saussurea > Saussurea involucrata. The sequence continues at coordinate 67,796,575 of CM066325.1, forward strand.
ATTAAAGACTGACCAGAAGTTGTTAACTCAGATTATTCAGAATTATGAGCAAAAGTTGTCAAAGCATTCAGAAGAGCTCCTTCTGAAGATTGTTCATGCTCTAAGAATTTGATGATGAATAGTACAAGTGTGTTTGACAAAAAGGGGGAGATTGTTAGGTCTAGAGTTTTGTCAAAAACACAAGTGTTGATTTCTGAGTAAGAAGACTAAAGAAGACTCAGAAGACTCAAAAGTTCTGAGTAGAAGACTCAGAAGTTCTGAGTGAGAAATCTCAAAAAGATTCTAAGTGTTGGATTCTGACTAGAAGGTTCAGAGTTCTGAGTAGGAGACTCAGAACTTCTGACTATGAAGACAAATGTTCTGAAGCGCTTATTCAGAAGTATGTTCAGAATTCATATCTTGGGATATTCTCTGTTATAATCAGTTACTAATTAGGACACGTGTAATTGTTCTATTAGTCTGTTTCTTATATGTACTGTAGCTTTAGCTATTCTCTACAGTATATATAGGAGTTAGCAACTGTAGCTAACAGAATCTTTGATAGAATCTTTGGAGAATCTTTGAGAGAATCTTTGATAGAATCTTTGGAGAACCTTGTGGATAACTCTTTACGCATAAATTTGTTAGATCTATTGAGAGAGAAATTCATTGTAATATCTTGTAATTCACAGATTGTTAATAAATCATATGACCAGTTGTTGTGAATACGATCTTAATTGTTCATATTTGATTGTAAGATTAGATCCTGTACTTACATATCCGCACTATCCCAAGTATGCCCCAATCACGATCAAGAACAACAATAGCAATAGTACCAACCCCACAACCAAGCTTGCCGCTTCCGCCCTTGCTGACATCCTTTTGGCTACTCTTGCGCCATCCCGAGCTTGAGTTGAAATGAGGGTCAGTTGGTGCGTTAGCTCCACCAGTTCTGTTAAGACCTGGCCTCGATGGGTTACCCTAACTTGACACCCGTGCAACTCGGTTGTCATCGCCCTGATATGTTGATCTCTTGCCCAAGTCAGTTTGAACATTGGCCTAATTGGCACGCCGGTGGCCATACGTTGCGGTTCTGGTGCCTCCGGACGTGTTAAAGTTAGTGTGACCCTTCTTGGGATGGGGACACTTTTTCTTGCGGTTTGCCTAACACGAGGCCCTCCGAGGTGTGGTTGTACGATTATCGGCGTTGGTCTTGGTAGTTCTGAGGTTGGTAATACCCTCGGTCCGTCATAGGGATCCCGTTCGGTTGACACTTCTTGCTCCGATTCAGCGTTACTAGAGTGTTAAACCCTGAAGATCAATCAAGATAGAGAAGATATGAATTCGTCATCGATTTCTCTCAAGAACACATTCCAAGATTAGGAGTTATGTACAAGTGTTTCTCTCTCTAGAATATAAGAATGTGAGTTAAGTATGTCTAGAGTCCTATCTACTAAAACACAACAAAACCTATTTATACTAAACACATTACAAGGTGTAAACAATACAATACAACTCAATACATTGACTTTGACTTTGACCATTTTATATTTAAACCTTGAAGACATATTGCACTAACAATCTCCCCGTTGGATTCAAGGTTTAAACAAATGCGACCAGCAAGCTTTAGCTTTCTTGAATCTTCGGTCTTCATCAAAGCTTGTCAAAGTCAAAACGTCATCCAATCTTCAAACGGCAAATAACGAACTTCTTTCTTCGAGCAGGAGAATATGAATCTTCACACAAAGCTTTTTAATACAAATAAGCACAAGTTCAAGAAAAAGAGATCACATAATGATCAATCGATTTTCCTCAAACTCTTGAAGAATTCTCCCCATTTCCATTGACTTGAGAATTTCATTCTTCAGTGTCGATCTTCATAAACGCGCAAGTTCAAAAGAAAGAGATCACTGAAATGATCAATCGATTTCTTAAAAACTCTTGAAGAATAAAACTCTCCCTATCATTTCTTGAAACGACGTCTTCTTTCTACAAATCTCCCCGTTGACAATAAAACGAATCTTTGATTTTAAACTTTCTTTGACATGAAATTGATGTAGACATTCTCCCCCTTTTTCGATGAAAGTGAGCAACACGAGCATCGAAAATCTTTTCAATTTCAGTCACGGACAATCTCCCTCTTCAAAAATATTTCTTCCCCTTGAAAAACACGAACAAACTCCCCATAAGCGAAAGATCTTGCTCCCCCTAAAAATAAGAATTGTAGAGCAAGTTGGTTTTCTCCCCCTGAAAATTTGCATAAAAAGCATATAAGCGCACATTTTAAAAAACTTATATAAAGAAAATAGAATTCATTGAACAACATTTTATTACTACTAATATTTAATCATTTGAACACCAAACAAAAGAAATTCAACTTAATGAAATGTAACAGATATTTCCATCAAGTGAAATCAAATGCATGCGTTTGGATTCAAAAACAAGACATCATTGCATATCAAGTTAAAAATGTTCAGTTTCAACTCCTTTATTAAATCTATTTGGTGTGCTAGCATGCGAAATATGATTAGCAGCAAGTAAATGCATCTCATAGACCTAAAAGAATACTTTGCTCATACTCACACTATATATCTGAAATCTGAATTTCCACAAACTTATAAGTTTATCGCGACATTGTAATTTTCCCCAATTTTCAAGAGATGTGTGCTCTTAGGCATCTTTTCATATTGTGCACATTGGCAACTTATGTTATGTGCTCATTGGCATCTTTTATAATCAAACAGTTTATTAAGACTAAGATACACCGTAAACGTAACTTTCTAACTGGTCCTATAGCAGGATTTGGGTCAGCCGATCCCAGACCAGTTGGCCTTAGGGGCTAGGTGACAAGCACCCCTTGGAACTTACTCTCCCGGACCAGAAAAGCTACATCGATATACCTTAATCCCATTTGTACCAGTAGAACATGGCTTTCTACCTGGTTCTATAGCAGGATTTTGGTCAGCCAATCCCAGATCAGTTAATCTTAGGGGCTAGGTAACGAGTACCCCTTGGGACTTAATCTCCCAAACCAGATAGGCCACAGGCACAGACTATCAAACTGAATGATTTTATTATATATATATATATAATTTTTTTTAATTATAGCATATCAATCACTTGGTTCAAAAACGTAGTGCTTCCCCCATATTTTCGTTTCCATTCATGATTAAGACGAATAGGCTTTGTGAGCATTGTATTCTGAATAAGTCTAGATTTACACAATTTTGCACTTATATCAAAATCTCAAACATGTTTCGCTGACCTTTCGACTTATTTCAGAAGCGAAAGTAGAAACAAATATAACTCTGACGATACAAAAATGCTCGTAAAATCATCCTCAACACACATTTTATTCATTGAATGAAAAATTGAAGAATTTTTCACTTCATTGAATTAAATTTGTGAAGGTTCAAACTTTCAACGTTAGTAGACATAAAATATAACACAATGTTACCTTTAAGCACATGTCCTAAAAATAGAAAGATATGACAGTGAAAGGATATCACCTGATAAGTACGAGATCTAAACTGATATGTTTAGAAGTCATAGCCTTTGAAGTACGGGTCCTAAACTGATTTGTTTAGAAGCCTTTACCGTTGAAGTGCGGGTTTTGAACTGATGTGTTCAAAAGCCATTACCGTTGAAGTGCGGGTTTTGAACTGATTTGTTCAAAAGCCATGGTCTTTTATCTTTCTCCCCCTACAAAATACCAAAAGATTTGTCATTAATCACATGTATATAAAAAAATAATAAACTCCCTGAAAATATGTGATGTTCAATATCTTCTTGAATGCACAAGTACTTCATCTTTCGAGAGTTCAACACTTGTCTCTAAATCTGCAAAACAGATTAAGTAGTTTTTGGTACCCAACGAGTCTTGGGTCCTGACACGTTAAGCGGAGCTCTATAAGAAGGAAAATGGTAAGTACCATACCAATATTGAACATAATTATTATTAACAAAATCATTATTTCCGCAATAAGAATTAACAAAAGAATTAACTTTCGTTGTAAAATTCTTATTTGGAAATGATGATTTTGGTACATCTTTTCCAGGAAATTTACCTTTTACCTTCCATTGCATGTTGACTCTTTTGTAGGAAGGAAGATCAGCATAGTATTTGGAAGACATATCCACAGAATGCTAGTAGAAAATGTTAGAAGGACGACGCATCGGACATTCTGAAAAACACTCGGAGTTGTTGAACGACCTCACTTTGTCTTTTAAGGCATTTCGTTCCTTTGTCATCAACTCGAGCTTCTTCCGAATATCACAATTCACCCTTTTTTCCTTCATGATATCTGTAGATAAACCCGCCAAGTTCTTTGTGAGTTTCTGAATTTCTTGCTGAAATTTGAAAGTGCAGGATCTATTCTTACAATCAATATAGAAAGAAGTAATTGAGAAATTGTATGATCAAGCCCAATTGTATTCAATGATGCACAGAATTACAGATCTAAGAGAGAGATCACCTCAAAGATTACAAGGAAAGAATACAAGTAATATGGAAAATCAATCAGTTAGCAACGTAGTGCTAACCACTCTATTTATACTGCAACAAACATCTTAAAGCTACAGTACAAATAAGAAAGACTAATAAGAACATAACACGTGTCCTAATTAGTTTACACATTACTAAATAACGAAACTCGTCATAAGTTCTGAACAGGTAGTTCAGAACTTCTGAACATTCTTCTGATCACGCTTCTCAGAACTTCTGACTTCTCTTTCTCAGATCTCTGACTCTTCTTCTCAGAACTTCTGACTCTTCTTCTCAGAACTTCTGAACCTTCTTATCAGATCTTCAACACTTGGTTTATTGACAAAACTTCAGATCTAACAATCTCCCCCTTTTTGTCAAATAAACTTAAACTTTGCATCATCTAATTCTTTCAGAGCAGGAACAATTTTCTGAAGTAGCACATTCCTCAGATTAAGCCTCTTATCAATCTTGTCAATAATTTCTTGAATAATCTCAACTTGCTGATTAATTACTTCTTGAACCATGTTTGCTTCCTTCACTTTCAGCATCTTTTTCTCCAAATTGTGCTTTATGATCCTTAAAGTTCCAGAACAATATTTTGCAGTTTCCTTTGCTCTGAAGAAGATCTTTCCACTTTTGTTCTTCAAAAATACTCCCAACTCTGGATATCTGTGAACACTTCCAGTCTTTAACACCTTTTTCTGCTCATGATCTGTATTGGGATTTGCCAGATAAACACATGACTTTTGCAAATACAGAGCTATTTGGAAATCTGTATAGCAATGCCACCTTAAGATATAGAACATGGCCTCAATCACCACACTTCTTGCCTTCCTTTCATTTCTATCTTTACTTGACTCTTTAAAACATAGAAAGCTGTGTAATCTGTAGAAGTCAACCACTGACAGTTTCTCAAAATCTGCATCAGTGAAATAATAAACCTTGCCATCTTCTCTCAAAACTTCAAAGGATAAGTACTCCATCTTTCTGAATTTCTTAACCTTCAATTCTCTGATTCCAGTGATTAGAAAATCTGAGTAAACGGCTTGCTTTGTTTTGCCAAGACATCTTGATTTTTCAGCCAACCAGATCTGAGTCTCCTTAGACCTATCATAATACACATCCAAGAATTGTACCTCTTTTGGTTTGAAGAACTCAGGCAGATCAAATTCAAGAAAGTATCCATTCAGATCAATGAATATTTCATCTTCTTTGGGTTCAGACTGTTCAGCTTGATCAATATTAGTTATCTGCACATTCTGAGGTGTTGTGTCCTGAACTTCTTCAGCCTCATCTGACAAAATTTCATTCACTTCATACTCAGCTGGGAACACAAAATCATTATGTAGAATCTTTTTGGGATTCACCTCAGATAACAACCATTCACTACTGTTTCTGATTTTTCTTCTAAAATCCAACCTCCTCTTCACACAGTTTATGCATCTCTTCTTTAAACTCTCTTTTTCAGCATCCATACTTACTTCCATTCTAATCAACAGCCAATTCAGAGTTGCATCACTGTACTTCACTAACTCTTTTAATCTAAATAATTCAAGTCTTTCGTGAACCATATATGTGAACCCTTCTGCCTCCATTCCTTCATTCACAAAACCCTTCACATGCAGATCAACTTCTGTTTTCTTTGTGGGAGAACTCAGATTGCACTTTTCTTTTCTTTCTTCTATAGCCAACTGGAAGTCATACAAGTATGTATTTCTGACATAAATACCCAGAAGTCTTCTGCATTCAATTTCTATCAAGGCTTCTTCAGTGCTAGCAAAGAACTTGACTAGAAAGATCTGATCATCAAGAGTCAATCTGTGAAAATCAAATGTAGACATGGAAACCTTTGTATTTCTTTCTTTCAGTGTTTCCATTCTAACGAACATTAAACCATTGAATTCATCTTGTTGAAACATCAGAACTTTCTCGATTCTTTTCTGAATATGCAGTTTTGAGTCAGGAACTCTGAACATATTAGAAGCTTCTGAGTAGACCATCTGAGCTCTGTCATCCATAAAACCATCAATGTTACTTTCCAAAAGCTCATACTCTCCTTCTGTGTAGTAGAGATTATCATATATTTCCTCAGGAAAAATATCATCATGAAATTGTCTGGCTAAAGGTACATCACTTAACTCTAGAATGAAGTCACACAAAGGTTCTTCTAGTCTTTGCAATTTAATCTTTGGAATCTCGATTGGTTTTCTGAATACATATTCAGAAGGCATAAAGAAGTCTTTCACTTTCACATACTCTTCTTCTGTATTTAACTCATCACAAAAGTTAAACCTAAAATCATCTTTAAAATCCTGAGTGTAATCTACAGTTCTGTCTTCTTCTCCCATTAGATCAATGGGTCTTATCACTTTTATTCCTTTATGAATTTTCTGGACACTCAAAGCTCTAACTACCTCATTATGCATTCTTCTGATCAATTCTTCATTCAACCTCCTTTCTTCTGATTCAGACTCCATTGCCCTTTCACTGTTATAAACCACAATATCTGTACATCTGTTTTCCACTGTACTTTCCACTATTTCTTCCATTCTCAAATCAGATTCCTCAATAGCTACAGTTTCATCTGAGTTTCCTTCCATCTCAGTATCCAAGTTCAATTCCTCTGTTTTATCTGATTCATTACTATCAATACTTCCCAACTCCATTTCTTCTGTATCTGAACTGTCAAGCTGTACTATCTGAATCATCTCCTTTAAATTTTCCTGTGTCTGATCTTCTGTACTTTTTGTATTGGCTAAGTGCATGTCTGCTATCTCAAAATCTTCTATGCCAATATCATCATCAGAACTTAACCTTTGTCTTTTCTCCCCCTTTTGATGATTATGAGGATCATTATCATCAAACTTCCTTTTCAAGTTCTGATTAAAAGCAACTTCAGGTTCAGCTTCTGCAATAGGAACAGGATCAAGAGGCTTTGAAGTAGAAGCCAAAGATACACTCATTATCTCCACTCAAAATCTTTCTTCAAACACCACTTTCCTTGAACTTTTATGAAGTCAGAACATTTTCTGCTTACAAGTTTGTTCAAATTCTTTTTGAGAGTTGTAACTTTTGGTTTTGCTATGTTTTCAAGTTTCTTTTCTTTTATCTTTTCTTTCTTCTGAGTCTGAGGAACAAAAATTTTCTTCTTTTCTGTATTTTGAGAAACAGAAACTTTCTGAATATCTTTTCTTATGTATGAAACAGAAGTTATTTTGACTTGACATTTGTGAGAATATTGGAATGAATCATTTTTACATCTAACACAAACAAGATTTTTCTTTGCAACTGACAATAAATCTGAAACATAGATCATTTCATTTTTATTTATACTGTTCAGAGTACAATTGCCCTTATTACAAGAATTTCTAGCGTTTAGTTCAGAAGTAGATTTCATTCTAAGCTTCTCAAGTTCCCTTTTCAGATCGTTCAACTTTGCAAGATCATCTTTCCTTTTGCTTTCTTCTTTTTCTGAAAAATTCAAGTTCTTTTTGTTAGAAGAATTAGATGATTCACCTTTTTCATATGTACTTGATTCATTAAAGAATTTATCATTTTCTCTTGAAGCATTAATTTTAAAAAGATCATACTCAGTCTTCAGTTTTTCAAGCTCTGTTATTTTCTGAATAAAAATATTCTTTTCTTTCAAAGCTTCTTCAAGTTTAATATCCACCTCACAGAAATCATTTTCAAGTTCATCATAAGTTTTCCTTAAATCCTCAAGTTCTTGACTCACAAGATTAAATCTCTTTTCAAGTTGCAAAAATTCATCTGATTTTGTTTCAGAAAATCCAGTTGAATCAGACTTCTGACTACCTGAGTCAGAGTTCTGATTTACAGAATCAGATGTCTGATCTTTAGACTCAGAATTCTGACTACAAAGTTCAGAATCCTGACTAGAAGTTTCAGACTTCTGATTGACTGTTTCAGAATTTTTACTTGTATCAAATATGCTCTCAATGTCATGATATGAAAAACTTGGTTGTTTATTTTTGTAGCTGACATTTAAGGAATCATACTTGAATTTAGTATCATTGTATCTTGGCTTTTCATCTGTTGGTTTAGAAACTTCTTTCTTAACCTTTTCTTCTGAACCAACTGACTTTTCTGTTTTAGACTCAGAAATTGTCTCATCTGACTTTTTAGAGTTTGGTCTTTGCAAATTGTCAGAACTTGTTATAGAACTAGCAGGTCTTATGAAAACTTCAACAATTTCTGGGATTTTTGGCTTAGAAACTTGAAGTATTGGAGCTCTTTTTAAAATGACATTTTCTTCCAATCCCAATCCCTTCTTTGGATTGTAAAATCTTGTATCTTTAACATTGCTTAATAAAAGATTTAATGTTTGCTGAGTTTGACCTCTTTTCAAATTCAAATCTTCCAATTCTTTGATTTTGGAGTATAAATTCTTTCTTTCTTCAAATAACATATCAAATTTTATTTGTAAATCACCTTTTTCATCCTTTATTTTTGAAAACTCAACTTTTAGTTCAGAAAGCCTTTTCATCAATTCAGAATTTTCATCTTTAACTTTCTGTTTCTCAGCCTCAGATTCTTCATATTGTTCGTTTATTACTTCTTTTTCAATTCTGAATTTGTTAACCAAAGTTCTTTCTCCTTTTATCTGTTTTCTTAGGTTAGCAAATTCAGTTTTCATTTCACCAATCTGTGTCATTAACTCTAATTCAAGTGAAGAATGTACCTCAGCAGATGACTCAGAATCAGCATCTTCAAAATCAGAATCATCCTCATTCCTCATTTTTGCCATATAGCTTCGCATCTGTGGAAAGTTGATATGATCATCTTCATCAGAAGTGTAGTACAGCCAATTCTCCTGTTCAGCCAATAGCGCAATCTCGTCATCTCTCTTCTTTGCAAGCTGAGCCTTCTTCGTGTAGTATTCATAATCTTTCACAACTTTAACTCTGCAATCCTTGGCATAATGGCCAGATTTTCCACACTTGAAACACAGATTCTTTTCTTTTCTCTCTTCCTTCTCTTCCTTGTTTTCTTCACTTCTCTCTATTCTCTTTTCAATCTTATTTTCTTCTCTGTCATCTTTCTTCTTATAATCTGAACTTCCAGCTCTCTTATAATTTCCTTGAAATCTGCCCTTCCCATACCTTTTGTTGAAAGTATTTGTCAGCAAAGCTAGCTTTTCAGCCATTATCTTGATATCTTCATCATCTTCTGATCCTTCTTCTTTGTCAGATTCCTCCAGACTTGGTATTTCTGATAGATATGCAGTCTTTTTGGGTGCTTTGATTGCTTTGGACTTTGATAAGAACGCTAACTGATCAGCAACATTTTTCTTTTCTTCCACAACTAACTTGACAGAGTCTTCATGTTGATTAAGAACACAGAACAAATCATTTAAGTCTTCTTCACACATATCTTTGTTCATTTGCAGACTTATGGCAAATGATGACCATTCTGAATTTAGACTGTTCAGAAATTTGTAATTTATTTCTGATTTTGTTTTCTTCAGTCCATTTCTTCTCAAGTCATTTAGAATAGTGCAAAATTTACTGTATGTCTGTGTCAAACTTTCTGACTCTTTTGCTTTGAACCTTTCATAAGCATTTATGCTTTGATTTAACTTTGCCTGAATAGATCTTACAGTTCCTAACATTTGCCTTTCCAATTCGTCCCACATTTCTTTAGCTGATGATCCACTGTCAATCCTGTTAAGAACCTCATTCGGGACAGCCAAAGTCATCAAAGTAATTGCTCTTTTGTCAATAGCATGCCTATTTTTCTGTTCAGCAGTGTATTGGGAATAATTCTTCTTTACTCTGGTCGCTGGAATTTCTGGAGTTGTCTCTGTAGCAGGGGTTGCGGCGACATCGATATATACTTCGATTGGACCTTCTCGTATAGAAATCATAAGATTTTCATCGATGTTGTCAAGGAATTGGATCATACGAGTTTTCCATTGCTGATACTCTTCTGGTATAAGAACAGGCGGTTTGGTTTCGGATCCCATGGCTAGATATTCTTTAGAAGACATGATTGTAAGAAAATTCAACAGAAGGACAAATTCGATTTTCTTGATCGAAAAGTAGCAGGTAATTCAAGAATTGCTAAGAATTCAAGAACTAGCCCTAGCAGCGGAATCGAATTTTGAATGAATCAAGAAATCTTCAAGAAATTGATCAATCGATCTTCGCAATCACAATCTTGAACGAATTTGTTTGTTGATTAGCTCTGATACCAATTGAAAGTGCAGGATCTATTCTTACAATCAATATAGAAAGAAGTAATTGAGAAATTGTATGATCAAGCCCAATTGTATTCAATGATGCACAGAATTACAGATCTAAGAGAGAGATCACCTCAAAGATTACAAGGAAAGAATACAAGTAATATGGAAAATCAATCAGTTAGCAACGTAGTGCTAACCACTCTATTTATACTGCAACAAACATCTTAAAGCTACAGTACAAATAAGAAAGACTAATAAGAACATAACACGTGTCCTAATTAGTTTACACATTACTAAATAACGAAACTCGTCATAAGTTCTGAACAGGTAGTTCAGAACTTCTGAACATTCTTCTGATCACGCTTCTCAGAACTTCTGACTTCTCTTTCTCAGATCTCTGACTCTTCTTCTCAGAACTTCTGACTCTTCTTCTCAGAACTTCTGAACCTTCTTATCAGATCTTCAACACTTGGTTTATTGACAAAACTTCAGATCTAACAAAATATCTTCCGTTCTACAGAAAAATCATCCTTTACGCTCCTTGCTTGAAACTCAGCTTTCTTTCTCTTTTCTAACTCACTTCTTTCCAAATCCAACTCCTCTTGCAATTCAGAAAATTTCTCTGAAAGCTTCCCATTCTTCACTTCAAACTCTTTTCTTTTAACCTCAAACTCGGCTCTTTCCTTCTCCACCTTTTGCTTCTCTAAACATAATACTTTATGAAAATCTGAGTTCTGCTTGGAAAGTCTTTGGAATTGGAGTTCAAAAGCTTTGTTATCTTCACAAGCTTTAGTCTTCATCTTCAATTCCTTTTCAAGATCCGACATTCTTTGAATTAGATCCACTCTTTCTTTCTTGAAATCTTCTCTTTCCATATTCAAAAGATTTTCCATCTCTTGCAACTTCTTTGTAAGCTCGATAATCTTCTCTTTATCATCTTCCCTTTCAACTTTCGTCTCTTCTTTTCTCTTGAATTCAACCTTTGATCCATGCATAAGCTTCGTTAATTCATTCCACATCTGCATCGGGTTGTTTTTGAAAGCTTCAACGCGTTTATAAATGTGTTTTGGAAGTGCAAGAATCAAGTAGTACGAAGCGTCCTTATCAGCTTTCTTTCTTTTATACTCTTCTTCTGTAAAGTCATTCTCCATTTTATATATGATCATTGGACCTTCGGAGAAAGTTTTTATCATATATTCACCATTTTCTCGACTTGAAATGAAATCGATAAACGAAACACTCCATCGTTCAAAATCAGATTCTTTGATCAGCACTGGAAGTCGGTTCATGATCGCTTGACGATTAAAAGATCTTTATAAAGAAAAAAAATTATATAAAACTTTTTCTTGAAAAACTCTTAAAAAGTATGAAATAGACTATAGAAAATTTCATTATTAAATTTTTTCTCAAAATCGTCAGAAATTTTTCTCAAAATCGTCTGAAAATTTCATTATAAAAATTTCATTAGAAATTTTTGTTTTTTTTAATATCGTCTGAAAATAACCAAGTCAGAAACTCGCAACTCAAAGAAGCGAGAAGTAAGAAACTCGCAGGCAACCGATGCGAAAAGTAGAGAAACTCGCAAGCAACGGTTGCGAAAAGTAGCCTTGGACACTGAAAGAAATCTGACAGATCACTTTTCGCAAAAGAAGCTTGCGAAAAGTTTTAAAATTCGGGTCAGTGGGTTGCGAAAAGTAAGAATTTCGGGTCAGTGGGTTGCGAAAAGCTGTAAAATTCGGGTCTTAAGGATGCGAAAAGCTATGCGAGATGTAGACTTGAATGAAGAACAACACTCAGATCGAAGAAGCTTGCAAAAAGTAGGATGAATGTTGTGAAAAGTTTAGATCTTGCGAGATTCTTCCAAAAATGACATAAATCACTTAAAACTCAAAATATCTGAAATCAAACTGTGCAGATAAGTTCGAAATATAAATTCGACCACCTCTTCTTCATACACAAACCTCTGAAAACCTCTGAATCAGAAATTTGAAGATCGAACAGTAGCAAACTTCGAACAGTCCAAAAACCCTGAAAATAGCAAAATTGATCTTGAAATCCTTCGAATTAGTTCTCGATTCTTGAATAAAAATTATTCTCCACACAAAAACGAATCCAAAGAACCAATTCACGAACGAATTCGATAAAAAATCAACAAAATTTGATAAAATCTATAGAAAAACGAGATTTTCTTGAAAAATCAAGAAAATCAAACAAATCTTCTTGAAAAATCCTCAAATTCTACTGATTGATCAACAAAATTCTTCTCTGAATCTTGATCCTGCTCTGATACCAATTGTTAAACCTTGAAGATCAATCAAGATAGAGAAGATATGAATTCGTCATCCATTTCTCTCAAGAACACATTACAAGATTAGGAGTTATGTACAAGTGTTTCTCTCTCTAGAATATAAGAATGTGAGTTAAGTATGTCTAGAGTCCTATCTACTAAAACACAACAAAACCTATTTATACTAAACACATTACAAGGTGTAAACAATACAATACAACTCAATACATTGACTTTGACTTTGACCATTCTATATTTAAACCTTGAAGACATATTGCACTAACATAGAGTCTTCATCTTCCCGGATGTTTGGTGGGTCGTCTCGAGGTCGACCAGTGGCGTAACTCGACACATCGGTCGAGTAAGAAGCGGGAGTGTAAGATGGTGACGATGATAACATAGTGAAACTGAAGCAAAAGTGTACTTAGTTACTAATCGCATAAGTGATATGTTTATCCTATGCAACGTCTACGCACTAAGCATGCTTCTAGAGAGTGCAAGTAAAAAAATTGACATACTCCTACTATAACCATTTCTAGTCTCGCATTAACCTACCTTAATCGAACATAGGTGATCAGGCTATGTTTAATTAGAGTCTGTTAATACCATTCTAGACTTAGTTATACTAGTAGTAGGTTTATTTGTTTTCACGTCAGTTTTGGATTTTTTGGTTATAATTGGGTTTTTCCAATGAAAGACCGGTATTCTCTATAACCTTCGGCTCTGATACCATTTCTGTCACACCCCGCTAAAGCGGAAACACGAGATGTCACAGTTCAAGGATTCAATGCGTAAGGTAGAAGACAACACACAATCATCATATCATAAAAGTTTACAAGAATACACCATGTTCCAAAATAAAAATTGTCCAAAACAAAATTGACATGGTAAGGAAAAAAAGCGTTGGATGCCGCTACTTGTGGTGCCTTCTAAAGTTCAACCTTACTTGATATTTCCTGAAAAGCATGTAAGGAGAGGGTCAACTATTGAATAATTGGTGAGTTCACAGGTTTTCGGTATGCATAATAGTTTTAATGCAAGTTTGTAAATCCGCACGGTGGATTGAGGAGTTCGGTTGTCAAAATGCGCAAGGTATAATATCGTATGCAATTATATGTTAAGAAATGAGCCCACTACCCAAACCTAATTACTGAATGCCCCAAACTACATGTTCCATCGCCAACATGCTTACGGAATTACGGAATTACGGAATTACGGAAGATAGTAATTATGCACTCGCGAGGTGAGTGGGGTGTCAACCAAATAACGTTATCCATAATACTAACGGCTCAAAACGTGAGTTAATGGGTAATGTAGAGTAAACGGGGACTTAATAGCAAACTCAGAATCAACTAACATAATCATACATACCATAGCGAATAAGTATACGGAGCAACATTCAGTATTTTGAGTAAACAGTACAATCGATGCGTAATAAAATCGTGACATGCTTTTCACCCCAAAACGTATAAAATAGTAAAAAGGGGCTGTGAAAACTCACAGTGGTATGCGAAGATGTTCTCAAGAGGTTCGCAATGCAATCCGTAAACGATCCTACTTCGATCCTACGAACGTAAGGACACTAGTAAGATTCTATGCTTAAGCTTTACTCCTTGATATCGCTTAGTTATCCAAATCACCATAAAATGTCTTTGTTGTGTTTAAGTTTATATATAGTACATATATATATATATATATATCGCAATTTCATTATAAAAATAATGAAAAGGGTTCAAATGAAAGGTTAGAATATATATAAAATATGTATACATATAGTATATATATATATATATATATTCCACAATTTCATCATAAGAATGATAAAACGGGTTCAAGAGTTAGCTTTTAGATATAGTAAGAAATTGTCATTTGCTGTCCAGAATATGTAGTCACTTTCAGTTCGTTTTTGGATATCTTCCAGAGGCATTCAGGTTAAGATATTTTATGTCTATATACCTTTATGTGTTAGGAAACTTTTGACATAAGATTCATAATTTTTAGAGGTGTTTAAGTATCCGAAATAATTCTTGACGTAAAATACTACAGAAAACTTTGTTGTTTGCGCACTATTTTTGTGAAACATGTTTGAAGGCCGAAATCTTAATATGTTTCAATGATTCCAGTTGGGTTTGAACCCTAACTCATAAAAGTAAATTCCAGAAAAAGAATCACCTCAGTTGGAGTATTTTTGAGTGAGCTATGGCCATTTAAAGGGAGCGGTAAAATCTGGCAGATTGCTATTAAACTATAGCTTCTAGGAAAATGCACATATCTTTAAGTTTTGCAATGATTTTGTTCCTTTTGTCATGAATCCGATTTTGACACATATTCTTAAGCCACTAGAATTACATGCATGTTTATTAAATAAAACAATCTTTCCAAAATCTCAAAAGTGACCATTTTGCATTCTTTTTGAAGATCTCTTTGTTAACCAAGCCTAGAGCTTGTTTTTACCATGTAAAATACAAAGTTTACTCCACATGCATGGAGATTAAAGTATGTATTTGATGTGCTATAGAGTTTTTCATAAACTTTCTTAGAGATTAAGGGGTTGGTTTTGATGACGAACACATGCATGCTTGTTAGAACATTGTAAAAGTTCTTCTTTGGTCTTAACATGGGTTTGGTCATGGATTCATCCCCTTTTTAATAGCATATAAGATGTTATGGTGATGAATCTCCCAAACATCAAGTTACAAGGATATTAATAAAGCAAAACAACATGCAAACTAGTGTAGAAGTAGAAGAAGATTTAGAGAAAAAGCAAGAATATAAACAAGGAAAAGTGTAGGCTTTGCACTACATATGATTTTTACCTTGTGAAGACTTGAATGCTTGAACTTTTCTTGTGTTTTAGGGCTGAAGTATGGAGCTCAACTTTGAGAGAAATTAGGGGAAGAAAGAGGTAAGAACTCTTAAGAGATAAAAGAGAGAAAGTGAGAGATGAGAGAATGGATTGAAATGGATGAAAATGAGAGAGAGAGTGGTTTAAAGGGGAGGGGGCCGGTTTTGGGAAGAGGGGAAAGTGGGTGGAGTGTGGTGTTGGGTAAAATAGTTATGATGGTGTTTTATTTTTTTTTTTATTTTTTTTTGTTTTATTTTATTTTTAAATTTGAATTATTTGCTAGTATATATATAATTTATACTACTTGTTTTAATTGTAAATATATATTTTGCAAAGTATATATATATATAGATGTATTTAAGGTATTTTAGATTGGCATTTTATGGGATTTATGCATAATTCCCTTATTAAGGCAAATGCTAGGCAAAATTCTCAAATTTTCCTAACACTGTCGTTTTTACTGCTAAAATCGACTGTGCTGTCTAAAATATAAATAACTGCAATGTTCAGTATCAATCTAACCTGAACGCAAGTTTGACGGTTGTCACATTCGGGAACGTTTGAAAGTGGCTCAAGACAGGCAGAAAAGCTACGCGGACCGACGCCGGAAACCGTTAGAGTTTCAAGTTGGAGATTTTGTAATGTTAAAAGTCTCACCTTGGAAAGGAGTCATTCGGTTTGGGAAACAAGGTAAACTTAGTCCAAGGTATATCGGGCTGTTTGCAATTACAGAAAGGATTGGTGAAGTAGCTTACCGGTTAGAATTTCCGCAAGAGTTAAGCGGAGTCCATAATGCTTTTCATGTTTCGAATTTACGAAAGTGTTTGGTTACACCAGATCAGGTAGTTTCTCTACCAGATATTCAGGTTGATGAAAGACCGAACTTTGTGGAAGAACCCGAAGACATAGTTGACAGTAAAGTTAAAGTGCTCCGGAATGGAAAGGAGATCAAGCAAGTAAAAGTACAGTGGAGACACCATAGGGGTCAGGATGCTACTTGGGAATCAGAATCAGAAATAAGAACTAAGTACCCGTGCCTTTTTGCCTAACCGAATTCCGGGATGGAATTCTTTTAAGGGGGAGATGATGTAATACCCCGGGTAAGTTCGTTAGTGAAATTCTAGTTCCGTTAAATTTATTTAACTCTATAATTGATGTTTAGGGTAAGTTTGCGTAAATTTATAAGTTTAGGGGTGTTTGGGTCTTTATCGAATAGTTCAAGGTCTAAATTGTAAAAATGGGTTAGATATTATCCCTTTAGACATTTGGATATTTTCATACAGCATAAATCAGTGTGTGTATGTGTGTGTATTGAGACAAAAGAAGAAAAAGGAAGAAAAGAAGGGTTAGGGCATCATTTGGTGTACTTGGAAGGGATTTAAGGTATGTTTTCTTTGTGTTTTATGTCTATAATTGCTAATAGATGATTTCTATCGGAGTAGAATCATAGATTTCATGTCTGGGGTTGATTCAACCGAATTCTGGGTTAAAATATGGTAAACCGACAGAGGTTTCCGGACAAAATGAATGTGTCCGGGTAGTTTTGGTTGATGGTGTCCGGAAGTTGTTCTAGTGGTGTCCGGACGAGTCCTTTATCCGGGTAAGTCCTCTTTTCCATAAGTTTCCGGTTAAAATAAGATACCGGATAGTGTCCGGATTGCTTTGGTGTCCGAGTGTTATCCGGATTGTTGATGTTGTCCGGACAGTTGCGTTGTCCAGAATACCTGTGCTGTCCGGAAAGTTGTGTTATCCGGATAGGTTGTGTTTTCCAGATACTTTAGCTGATTTGGTCATTTTTGAGAGTTTAGATATTTTTGAGTATCCAGTAATCTGTGTTTTGTTAACTCTTAGATAGGGAATGAATGAGGACTGACTATTCTGTGGACTCGACTTAAGTTCAGGTTTGGGGGTAACATGTGAGGATAGAGTTATCTAGAGCTCTTAGCTTTAGTATGTCTTATGGGTTCTATTTGGTAAAAAGATACTTGTATCTAGTTGTTTCAGATACTGTGAATTTGGAGTGAAAGCTGAATCTTGTGGAAAAGACTGGAAAGAGTTTTGATAGGAAAACAGGTGAGTTTATTTTAAAACGTTTTTTAAACTAGAATACATATATGTGTGGATTGGGAATGTGATAGATAGTGTGATTATGTGTTTATGTTTGAAATATAATATATTGAGATATTGTATTTACATGAGCATTACACTATACGAGAATACGTTGGCCGGGCTTAGGACCGGTGGTGTTGGCTGTAATAGTCGTACAACGGAGTTAATTTATTAATTGGCTTGCAACCAATTAATATGGCCAAGTGAATGAGACATGAAAGTATATGATGCATGAGTCATAACTGGTATTTGTATTTGTGTTATGTATATGATGGTTGTACAATGGTTTTAAAACTAACAGGGATTTTCTCACTTAGACCTCTAGGTCTAACCCTCATTTTGTTTTAAAAAATATGTATTCCAGGGCGTGGATCAGGTAAGGGCAAATGACAAGGATAGTCGGGGAATAGCTTTTGTGAAGACTTATGTCATGAAGATTAAAATGTGTTTTGTAGTTTTAAATTAGTTATCAGATATCATGTATTAGTTAGCAAAAAGTTTGTAATGAATTATGTATTATGGGTGTAAAGACTAAAGGACCGAATGTGTATTTTGATGTATCTTTGAAATGAACGACGTTATGCAATATATGTTACTTGTTGTATGTTTGAGATTCGGGTCGTTAGAACTTCAAACAATGTGGAGTCGGTCAATGCACTATCCCACTACGCTCGGAGTTTACCTATCGTATCCCTTATGGATTACTTCCGACCATTACAACAAGACTGGTATGCAAAACGTCGGAACAAAGCAGGTTATCATAGTCACACATATCTACCTAAATCTACTTTTATTACAAATAACTCAAAATATTTTCATAGTTTTGACAATTTGTTTTTCTGCAGCGAAATGGGTAGATATTTTCACCCTAGATGCAATGAAAAGAGTTAAAAGGAGACAGATGAAGTCGGCGAGGTTTACTTACCATGAAATTGGTCATGGTCTATACGAAGTTTGCGATATGTGTAGGGACGCCAAAGTGGCTTACAATCATCGTAGTTGCACTTGTTTGAACTGGCAGATTCCGGTTTACCTTGCAGTCATGCAATACCTGTTGCAAGACATCTCCGGTGTACAGATGTCACCCACCTGGCGCTTGGTTACTTCACGACGGATAATTTCAGAGCAACATACGCAGAGATCATAAATCCGGTTGGACCTCCTGAGACGTGGGTTTTTGTTAGTCTCAAATGGCTAGCACAAGTATTGTAGAAGGGGGGGGGGGGTTGAATACAATACACAAAAATTACTTAATTAATTCTTTTATTGAAAAACTTCCACTAAGAATGACACACAGAAACTATGGATTGTTGCGGAAAGAACAGATGAACTATTCTAACAATCTTTCACAAAGCAAACAGAAATAACAAAACAACTTTAACACTAAGATTCAAAGCTATAAAGTCTGGAGGAGATGAAGTAATCTTGCACTGAGAGAATTCTTCAGAAAGCGTAACTTTGCATGGGGAGCTTCTTCCTCCTTTTATACTGCATGAAGCATTAAATGCATAGGACACTTGTCATCAGGAGATTCAATTGTAGGTGTTGACTTCTGAAAAGTTGATGTGTGCTTTTCACCTTTTTCTTTAGTACCGAGAAGAATACCCATGCTTGAATTAGACATTATCTGATAATGGATAAAACGACAAATAGTCACTTTTACCTGACGATGGATATTGTCCCATAATAAATGATCTTCTTATTGTGTCTTCCAAGAAACATTACACCGATTTGGACTTTGAGGTCGGTGAACTTCCTTGATACAACTGAACATGATGAGGACCATTTTCCCACCGATTTAAGGCTCTTATCGGTGGGATCTTTTAACCGATCATGAGAAGGATCGGTGGGTATGTCCACCAATTTTCAAGGGAAAGGTCGGTGGACTATGACTTTAGACTTTTGTTGAGAAGATGGTCTTCCACTTCCACAATAAGAGAATTTTCAAGCTTGATTTCGGTTGATCTTCGACTTCACCGAACATTTGTTGTTTTGTCTATGTCATCACAAAGAACCAAAGTGAAATATTCTAAGTAAGATTTTAGGAGTGAAATTGGTGAGTCAATTTCAAATCTTTGGTGACCCAACAGTTGTTCTAGACACACCACTTATAACCGTTAAACCTCCAGAGTACCAGAAACGCGTTGGTAGACCGAATAACCATGATCGTATCCCATCCCGTGGCGAGGATCCGACATTGAGAAGATGTTCTCGGTATAAATAAAGCTGACATAATCGGTCAAACTGTCATAATGATTTTCTAGTAAATCGAGGAAGTCAAAGAGCATCTGGTAGCTGCCAACGTCAAAGAGCATCCGGTAGTCGCCAAACTCATCAAGTAACTACCCAAGAGACCAATTATGAAAGTTATAGACATGATACTTTCGATCTAAACATTAGTCTTAACCAGTAAACTTGTTTGTAGTCTCAAGTAATTGTTGTTATGTTCATTTGTGTTTCAAGCAACTGTTTTTATATTCACTGTTGATTTTATCTAGTTTATCGTGTTGGTTAAGTGTTCTTGTATGTAAAAAAAAAAGTAAACATAAGTGTTTGTTAAGTCGTTATATTACATTAAAGCATCATTTTATTAAGACGCACATTTTGAAGAAAACACGGAAACGGATACAGTGCATCTAAAGTAAACCAACAACCCTTGGAGACATCTAGTACGGGTAGATTTCCTGGCATCTAATGATCCACTCAGACTTTTTATTGATCATCTCCTCCAGACCGGTATAGCTTTCTTTGATATCTCTAACCTATACTCTTCTTCAGTGTTCTCTTGTTGCAGGTTTGCAAGCTCGCGTTTCTTTTCTGCAAGCTCGCGCTTCTTTTCCGCTATCAGCGCCTCTTTTTTCAATTGAACTTACTTGTTCTTCATCTATATCTCTTTTACCCTTTTGATATCCGCGTCCTCCTCCATACAGGACTTTCTTAATTTGTCAGGCATGACTTGAGACTGTGGAGGGTCCTTCAGCGGGTTAACCAACCTGCCAGGATATGTTGGTGGTTTATTCCAGCTATGTGTGCGGACGTAGGTCTCCTATGCATACTCTCATTGTTTTTTCTCCTCCTCTGTTATTGGCCAATCGGCCTCAGTTCTCCCAAACTGTGACCACTCCTCCTCTGTTTCTGGTACCTTCCAGCTACGCCGGAGACTTCCATCATTCAATGGTTGCTTCTCGACGGAGCGTGAAGTTCCAGCCTCATTCCCTGACTTTTCTTGGTAGAGCGTGATCCTCTAGCCATATAGTTATACGAAAAGGTATGGAATGTTTGTAAACATTGTAGAGGGTAGGAAAGAATAGATAGCAAGTTGTGAATTACTACTTCATTAGACCACCTACTTATAGTCATAAAACGGTGGCTTCGTAATTGCGGATGTGAAAAGGTAGCTTCGTAATTGCGGATGTGAAAAGGTAAGTTCGTAATTGCGGATGTGGATTTGATTTGCCAGATTCGCATGAAAAAGGATGCAAGATTCACCTAAAAAGGCTGCCAGATTCGCCTGAAAAGTAGAAGCTTTCTCTTGACCAAATGTAGGTTTGCAACTAC
Organism: Saussurea involucrata; assembly: GCA_033807775.1. Classification (NCBI taxonomy): domain Eukaryota; kingdom Viridiplantae; phylum Streptophyta; class Magnoliopsida; order Asterales; family Asteraceae; genus Saussurea; species Saussurea involucrata. The sequence continues at coordinate 67,818,044 of CM066325.1, forward strand.
GAAGTTGTGGCTATAAATACCCATGTTAATTCCAACTTAAAAGTCACAACATCCATACAACATTTTGATATCATAAAACTCTCATCTTTCACCAAACACATGGTTGGCAATGCATCCTCTTCAAACCCACCGTCTTCACAAACAATGTCGGAAAGGATGAAAAAATCGATAGAAAAAAATAAGCGAATATCGAAGAACTCACTGAAAAGTGGAAACAAATGATGGCCACGAAGGATGAACACCTGAAAAGGATCGAAGAGGAAGAAGCGGAGATAAAAAGGTTAAAGATGGAAATAAAAGATAAGGAGTTCCGTATTCGTCGAGAAAACTTACAAGTCAACAAGATTGTACAAGACTTCGCAATACTTCAAGCGAAGATAAATGAGAAGCAAACCTGGATTGATCAATGTAAAACACTTTATCCTTAGGTGGTTCTAGTGTTGTTGGTTTCGTACTTTAGAGTTTCTTTGTTGTTGCTTCGTACCTGGAGTTTCTATGTTGATGTTTGATGTTATACTTTGCTCATGAATAAATGATTTTGGGTTTTTATGAGTTTTTAATTTGATACTAGTGCAAAAGTTAGGAATAAAATACATATGTTAATTGATTTCCCAAACATAAAGCAATAGAACATCAAATCATCATTCCACATGAACATAAAAACAGTTACTGGAAATACACGTGAACAGAAACATAAAGCGATAGATTACACATCAGTCATCAGTCAGATGTTACACGCCTGAAAGCTTCATCTAGGATTATGCGTTCACCATCCCTTTCCATATACACTTCAAGTATGGTCATTTCGTCCCAATAGTGACCAATAGTGTAAACATCTAAGTCATTCGTGAGTTCTTTTAATCCAGTGTCTAAGTCTTTCTCTGTTGGTTTAAAATACATTTTCATTCCAGCTCGTTCTTGTTCGTCCTAACCAAGAAGATCCATGTATTGATGCATATGTAGCATACAAAGACACTAACCATCTACTAGGTCAACTAATATTTCCAGGTCATTGACATATGACCTACCGGGTGGTGGTGTGAAATAGCCGTTATAATGGACCTTCATAGTAAAGAAGAGTGGTTTGTCGCCTGTGGAATGGAAAAAAGGTTAGAAATTAAGGCGAGACAATTTATTTATGGACGTGAAAAAATAACTACTAACAAATGATGCATTCAATCCATTGCGAAAGCGGTTCAGATGGACCTCTAAGTCTCCAAAAACGTTGTCCTTCATGAGTCATTCGTGAAGAATTGCAATGTTGATGAAATAACTGAGTGAAAAGAAAGAAATGTAGAACGTAGGAAAGGGTGGAGAGCAAGATGTGAAATTCTACTTCATCATGCCGCCTACTTATAGTCATGAAAAAGTAGCTTCGTAATCACATATGTGGATTTGGTCAAAAGATTCGTTTGAAAAGGTCTGTCAGATTCGTCTGAAAAAGACTGAAAAAAGTAGCCTGAAAATTACTGCAAGATTCGTCTGAAAATGATTCGTATTAAAAATAACAAGTCATACCAACTTATTTGTTATACAAAATTATTTCATAACAAACACATACTAATTAGTACAAAATTATTTAAATCTCAAACTCCGGCTACACGATGCTTGAGTTTTTGACAATCCCCACCAACTTCTTATATGCTCTGGTGAGACAAGTTTGGAAGCTCCACTTTCTCGTTGTACACTTCAATCACGGTATGGCCATCAACATACTGACGTATATTGGCTACATCTTCATCGGTAGTCAATTCTACCACTCCAGTTAATAAGTTTGCATTCGGCCTTTTAAAATACAACCTATAATATTTTGGTTCGTCGTAGTCTATCTCTTTGATGATCTGTTGAAGCAGTTGCATGGAAGGATCGTCTACATCTAACATGTCAATATAAATTTCTAGACCACATAAATAATGTCTTCTAGGTGGTTCCGTGAAGTACCCCTGTAAGTGGACTTTCATGGTGAACAATTGTGGATGTGCATCTGTTCATGAACATTAACAAAGCTAGCATTAGACAAGATTTGTCATAAGCAAAACCCAAATAAACATACATACTAACCGTATAACTCTGTGGCAGTGGCTTGAAGAGATTGAGAAAAACACCTAAAGTTCGAGACATGAAGATCTGGGGATACCTTGTAAGAATACGTTAATGAATACTTCCTTTTTATGTGTTTTACGACTCATCTAGCGTGTGGTATTTATAGCCAAAGGTAGATGTCGGTTCCAAGAAGTAGAAGAAGTAGCCATTGAATTCTCCTTTTTCGTGAAAAGGTAGCTTCGTAATTGCGGATATGAAAAGGTAGCTTCGTAATTACAGGTGTAAAAACGTAGGTTCATAATTGCCGATGTGGATTTGGTCTGCCAGAATCGACTGAAAATTCGCCAGACAAAGGCTGCAAGATTTGCCTAAAAAAGGCTGCAAGATTCGCCTGACAAAGTAGTTGTTTTATCTTGACCAAATGTTCACAATTGCAAAGGTGGCCCTGTGTGGCTATAAATACTCTCATGTAGTGGTGGAGAATTCAACGATCACCGAAGCACCGACTTCATTGGTCACATGGTAAAGGAGAATTGCTACTTCTTCTTCTAATCAATTGAAAAAAGTCTGAATTATAAGAAGAAGAAGTAGCCATTGAATTCTCAATAAAGCCGATGTCTCGGTTATCATTGAGTATGTACTTTTATGTGTGTTCCAGTTGTAGATCACCAGTCTGAGTATGTACTTTATCGCTTTCTAATTGTAGTTTCAATAATTCCTTTTATGTTAATGTATGTCTTGTGTAACTGTTTTTCTGTTCATGGGTGTAAAGACTAAATATCAGAAGATCAAAAAAGTTAAAAGTAAAGACTAAATCATAAAAGTTGTACAAGATGGTAAAACGTATTATGAGTCGCGCTACTGATCACTTGTTACTCTCATGGACCATAAAATATCCGCCATTTCTCTCCGCCAAACAATGCAATCTGTGGATGTCTCTGTGCGGCAATCAGGTCGTCGTCCATGGACCACAATTGCCATGAAAAGCAGCATGTTGGGGTACATTTGGTGCATATTTCCATGTGAACCAGTTCGCCGCAAGCTCACCTCAATTGTGTTCCCCTATGCCACTCAATACGTGTGGAATAACTTCTCTGAATTTGTCCATCATTTCCTTAATCAATTGACCTAACTCATTGATCTGCAGACCGTCGTATAACGCCATCACCATGGAGTCTATATCGAAATCCTTGACCAACCAATGTTTGTCGATGATGCAAATGGGAAAAAAACCCGAAACAATAAACTTAAGATTAGTTTGATCGTATAAATTCATAATTACTTAAATTAAAAAGATGTAAACAATTTTACATACCCTGTTGACATTCCCACGCCAAGCTGGAAATTTGTCGTTCTCCCACATTGACCCATCGACAACAGAAATTAGGTAACTTAGGTCATAACCCATCATGAAAGTCCAAAAGTTTAGGATCACCATAGTCCAGTTGTTGGCTGGAGAACGTGACTCCATTAGCATTCGCACCTAGGCCTCCATATGCTATAAATAAACCATAAAATGATAAGCGTGGCCTACGTGTTAGTACTATTAAAATTGTTATACTATAATAACATATTAGTGTACTAACCGAGCCTTCAAACCATCCATTCTCAATATGGCCCAATGGTTTCCCCCACCACAAACGTTCTAGGCCACGATGAGGTAAACATGTAAGATTTACTACACATGGTAACTTGTGTGTCGTGTATAGTTGGTCAAGAACACAAGTGGGGGTAGGAACGCTCGTCGATGCAGTCGCTAGCCTACGGTTAATTCGAGGAGGCCGCGGGGAAGTACTAGGAAGGTTTTAGTACGGAGATGAATTGTATTTGGAAGGGTGTCGTACGCGTGCCCCCTGCCAAGGTTCTCCTGCATCGGAGGTGGTCTCAGGACTACGGTCGCGGTTGGAGTGGTCAAAAAGTCCCCATGATCGAACGACGTTGACATGACCGTGCTAGTTGTTTGAAACGACACGTTCATTCCATGTTTAATGAAATTGTTATAAAGCCAATATAATGTCAAATGAGTAAAATTAATAAAACACAATAAACATGTAGCTTACCGGGGGCATCATCTACGGGGAAGGAATGATCGGGCATGGTCAGGTCACAAAGCCAAGTATCCATCACCGGGCTAGAAGAATACGGGGTAGAAGCATGCTGGGTAGAAGCAGGTGGATGTGATGAAAGTTGCGTACAAGTACCAAATGTTAAACCGTGTTAATAAGTTTGCATACTAAATACATAAAGTAAATTCAATACTTACATGCCACTGTTCCATTTGGTTGTACATTTCCTGCATATGACCATACATCTGATTTGTGTTCGTGTGAAAGGTGTTTATCTCCCGAAAATCGGTCTTTAGACCACGAACATCATCTTGAAGACCACGAACTGTGGTCTTTAGACTAATATAACCATCCTTGACCAGCCTCAACCGATTCCAATTTGCTGAATAAGGGTCCTCGGGTGGCATCTCCCACGGGGGCGGTGACAATTATACCGGAATTCTTGATCATGTGGCATATCACCATCTTCGTCGTCCATACGATCATCGTCCTCGTCGTGGTCATCATCATCATCGTCGTTATCATCGTCTTCATAATTGTCATCATCGTCATCATCGTCATCGCCGTCGTCACCATCATCACCATGGAAAAACTTGTGGCTTTTCTTATACCACCACAATTCCTCCTCAACACGTGCCGCGACAAGCCTCACGAGTGGTCGGCGATCCGGCTAATATATTCAATATTTGACGAAATATTAGAATTTAATGTTATCTTCATTAAGATTTTCAAGTTTTTAAAAATACTTACCCTGGACACGTTAATTATATCGTCGACATGCTTCTGGACGAGGACTAATCTCTTATCCCAAAGAATTCCCCTAGGAAGCCTTTCTCTCCTCCAGAAATAGTTTCCCTCGCTAGGAAAAGTCTCCAAAATCCATACCTATGGATTACAAATTGTTAAACCTGCAAACTCATTAACAAATGTATAAATATTTAACTATGTGGTAACTAACCTTGAACGCATGAAGAAAGGCTATCATCGTCATCTTCGACTTCTTTTCACGACGACAGTATATGCAACCATTCATTTGCTTAAAAGTTGCCTCCCAGATGTGAGTGCCCCAAGGAAATCGGTTCCTACCCCAGAGATTCCCTATTAGGGCTAATTACGGTCGCCAAAACAGGCAAACGACGCTGCCGGCCAAGGTAGAACATTTCTACCATCAGCATCAAGCACACTCGGACAACATCTTGGTTCGTAAAACCGTCTCTCATGTGTGAAGGATGAAAACATATCCTATACCCTTTTGATCGTCAGTTTTCCTTCATGAGAAATCCTACTTATGAAACCCTCAGCACTAACCAAAGGAGGCCCAACTCTTCTCTAAAAAGGAATCATGTGATAAGACAGAGCTCCTCCGGCCCAAATAAGTCTGTGGTCTCCCACCTAGAAGAACATCTCATTCCCTTGTATATTATCTGGGAATACCTGCCGCTCTAAAAGTACATGGGCAAGTATAGGGTCCATGGAAAAATCTTCCCTGTCCAACCACGAACCAAAACACGTGGTGCGAAAAGATCTAGCCTACTCGGGGTCAACTTTTCTTTGATCTCTTTCAATATCTTAAGCTTTGACTTCAGTGTCAATGAAGCCTTGTAATAACTACCCTACGTATGTCAATTTTCAAAGTTTAGGGCCATAAACCGTCACTTTTCAAACTTTAGGGACCAAATTTGTAAATCATAACAAAACATGGGCAAACACATTCATGGTGCTAGTGTGATTACGAAGTTGGCCAAAAATCCATGTTTAGGGACCTAAAGTTCCATTTTTAAAGTTTAGGGACCTAAACCGTCATTTTTCAAACTTTAGGGACCAAATAACTAAAACCTGACAAAACATGGGCAAACACATTCATGGTGCTAGTGTGCTAACAAAGTTGGCCGAAATCCAAGTTTAGGGACCTAAAGTATCAATTTTCACAGTTTAGGGAACTAAACCGTAATTTTTCAAACTTTAGGGACCAAATCAGTAAACCTAATAAATTAGGGGCAAGCACATTCATGGTGCTAGTGTGCTTACAAATTTGGCCAAAAATTCAAGTGTAGGGACCTAAAGTGTCAATTTTCAAAGTTTAGGGACCTAAACCGTCATTTTTCAAACTTTAAGCATAATTTACTAAATAAATTACAAACATGTATTTAAAATTACATGAACCAAAACCCTAATGGGAACCAAAATCATGTATTTCAAATTACATTAACCAAAACTAAATTACATAAGCTAAAACCAAAATCGCAACAACAACCTCCATGCTTCTGGTACGCACCCGCACTCGCACTCGGCGGGTACGCACCCGCACTCGCACTCGGGTGTGGGTGCGTAGGTGCTCATATCGTCGAATTTTTAAGTGAAATGGGAAAAAATGACGGTGGATTAACATACCTCGTCGGCCATTGCGGATGCGTGACGATTTGGAACGTGGAGAAGAAAATCAAAGTGAGGCGTATGGGGTTGGGGGACCGGTTCTAGAAATGGGAACAAGGTTTAAATAATGGGAAGTGGGTAGATGGGAGGTTGGGTCACTTTTAATACGATTTTTTAACGGGTCCGCACTCATTATGTCCGCATTCGCACTTGCGTACCTGCAGAAGTGCGAATGCAGACCTGCACCTCTGCAGAGCGACTATTTTCAACTTTTTTAGGTTCGTTTCTGGGTGACACGTGACAAATTGCGGTCCGCAGTCCTAGGGTCGGGTCGGAGTGCGGACCCAACGGCTATTTTGGTGACTTGGAAGAGAGAATGGTCAGGAGGTCACTTTGGTATATTGGTTTGGCTATTTGAGTCAATTTCCCCTATTTGAGCAATGGTTTCACGCATTAGGCTCCAGGACAGTTGTCACATCTGTGAAAGCAAGTCGATTTCGCTTTGCCTTCTCAATCGCAACATCAGGTTTGATTTCTCTCAGATTTCTCGATTAAGTCGATTTCGCTCTGCCTTCTCCATCGCAACACCAGGTTTGGCCGATTCCTCTCCGTTTCTATTTCAATTTGCTCGATTTCTCCTTGTCTCTTTTTATGCTTGCTCGATTTATCTTTTCTTGTATGTATTAACATTTTGTTTTTATTTGTCTTATTTATTTATTTTTTTGGTTTAAAGATTCAAAAACAAGAGTTTCCTCTTATAGGGTTTGTGCTTATTTGAAGATCTACATTGAGCTCATGTATGTAACTAATGGTAACAAGAAAGTGGTGGTGGTTCCACATTTAATGGGGGATATGTACTTCCTACACTTTCTAAAATGGGTAGAAGCCCCTCCTCTCATGGGTGGTGGCGGTGGTCTAGCGTTTATAACTCGGTAACTCGGTAAGGGCTTACCGGGTAAGAGTCATCACTCTCACTTACGGGATAAGAGTCTTGATCCTGGCCTTCGCTCTTAACGGAGATGAGGGTTTGGTTCTATAAGCTCATCTCAGATCAAAAGTTGATATTATGGTTGGTATTTGGGAAGTTGTGTGTTTTCCTTTCTATTTTTGGGTGGGGGATGGTTTTGCTAAGGTCTTTCAAAGACTGCTTGAATATAGTCAAGTTCTTTTATATTTTGGATGATTGTATCTTTTTGCTATTCATACATACATATATCCATGTGTGTATTTTTGTTGATTAATTTGTAGTATGTTTGTGTTATTTCTGTCTTAAATATAGTATGTTTGATTATCTCTGTGTGTATTTTTGCTATTCATTCATACATACATACATACATATATCTGTGAGTGTGTGTTTTTGTTGATTATTGGCTTTCTTGTTTAAAAGAGTTGGTTCGTACGTAATTTCAACACTTTCCACTGGCTATGTATAGCCAATGTAAAAAAACATAGTGACTTAACTATAATCATGAATAAAACTTGAACCTTGGTTCTCCTACTAAATTGTAAATAGGAAAATTGCATCAAAATGGAACAGACTTTCAACTTATTATTATTTTGGGGAACCAACTTTTAAAGTTATTATTTTAGGGTCTGAATCAAACTTTTTATTTATTTAAGGGTATGGTTTACCAGGTAACCGGTAATCAAATCTGACGTGGCAAACATAAAAAATTAACAAAAAAATTATGTGGATATCTATTGCCATATCATCAATTTTATATTAAAAATAACAAATTAAATCAAAACTCATATATGGTCAACAATAGAAAATTAGAAACCATCTCCTCGCTTCTAGTCTTGTCTTCATCTTCACCATCTCAAGTTCTCGATAGCTCCTTCCCTGCCGCCTCCCTAGCCGACGTTCATGTTTCTTCCGTCGTTCCGGTCTCTGCCCATAGCCAACATCGCCGCTCCATGTCTCTTTCGTCGCTCTTGTCTCTGCTTGTAGCCACCATCGTCCCTCCGTGTCTCTTCCGTCGCTCCACCCAATTCACCTCTAGTTACCGGTATCAACTCCGGCCAATACCTCATTTCCGGCCACGATACAATACAACGAAAAACACACAAAATAACACACCTTTAGGTCCTTGAAGCTTGGATGAAGAAATCGAACCTAGATTGTGGGGGGGAGAATCGTCGGAGTTGCAGGTGTGGAGGGAAGTGTAATCGCCAGATGTGTTGTGTACGAGATGGTTTTTCCGGAGTTGTAGCGTGAGGGACTGATGGTTCGCCGCAAATCTGGAGTGGAGTAAGGTCATTGATTGGGGAGAAGAGGAATGTCGCCGACGGGGGAAGGGGGAAGAACCTCGACAACAGGGATGATGTTTGTGTAATGTCACCGCAGTGGTACTCTATGTTGATCCAAACCCTTAGTGATTTGATAATGACTCTGAAAAACACTTAGTGAAAATTGTAAGTAGACAATATGTATTAATGTTTTGCCATCAAAGAAAGTGTACTAAGTCTGTTTAGTATCGCTGACGAAAACATACGCCTTAAATTCATACTTCAGCGAACATTGTACATAAGTGAGCCCTGAGCTTGTTCAGTCTCACTGATGATCGCTGATAGTTTATGTTGTTTACTTATGATCCCTGAAGACAAGATTCACGTCAACTATGTTCTACGTTGAAGTCGAAGATCAAGCAAAAGAACCAGCGACTAAGTCTACTAGTGACCTGATGCGAATATCAACGAAGCCAAGACTTGTCCACTCAACGTGAAGTTTCAAGTAGAAGACTTCAGCGAACGCTTAACTTTATCATTCGCTGATAAAGAATCATTCAGCGAACACTGATCATGAAGCATCCTCTACAAGCAACTTTTGTCTTATCCCCTTGCACGCCCTCGTACGATTTTGTCAGAATGGACATCCCTTTTGTCCAGAATCGTACAACCAACTCTGATTCTGCATTATTCATCATGCGGTCACTAGGTTGTCTACTGAATTCAAATCATGCAACCAACCAGAGGTTGCCACGTGTAAAGGTATACTCACTTGCATTAAATGAATGCAGTATATAAAGGAAACCCTACTTCTTTTGAAGAAGCTCGGCCATTCCTCTCTCGCTGAACTTTTTGTGTGAAGGAATACTCTCCTTAGTATTCTTATTTTCTTTCTCTCTATTTCTAGTGCAAGAAATCTTAGTGTTCTCATAGTTTGTTTAGATTAGGTTTATTCCTTAATCTTGTTCCGCAACAAACTGTAAATTGTTTGATACATATCAATAAACAATTTAGAAAAATAAAAATCGTGTGTTTGTATTCAACCCCCCTTCTACAAACATGTATAACCCCTTTGCGACCAACACTCTATTTTTTATTTTGAAAATATGATGTGCAATTTAAGTTTTTAAATAAAAAACACATATGTGGCCACGTCAACATTTTAAATTTATCGTTATAATTATAATCATGACATGGTATCTTAGTTGGTAAAGAATTTGGGTGATGTCATCGTTAGCAGGTCAACAAGTAACTCAGGCCCTTAAATAAACCAAAAGTTTGATTTAAACCCCAAAATGATGACTTTAAAAGTTGGTTCCCTAGAATAGGAATTAAGTGAAAGTTGGTTCCATTTTAATGAAATTTTCCCTTTGTAAATCTCTTGTCTTGTTTACTGATGCATGACTTCTCATTGATTATACAACGTAGGTATTATTAGCAAATGTTACTCTATCCAGAACAAATTTTAGAGGGAAGAAGTTGCATTGTACTTGATCAAAAAATAAGTATTAATTAGCTTCTATCAGATAATGAATAACAAACTTCTTTGAAAGTACAAAAAGATGATGTGTGTTAAATGAATTAATAGGTACAACCCCACAATAACTATCTATACCGGAACTAAGGACCATCATGCAAGATCTTTTAAACTCACTTCAAATACGTCTAGTATATAAATTAGAAACTTTCTTCTGTCCTTTATAAATGATATGTATAATTCACTACATTAACCAGCCTCAATGAAATCCAAAAGTAGCAACAATAATAATGATATTATGTGTCTACCGTCTAAAAGACTATGGTGGTTAAATGGTGTCAAAATTCACAAAGAACTACTTTCCCTGTCACAATAAACAACTTTTGTTACTCATTAACACTACCATCTAACCACATTGCTCAAACACACCATGTTCTTGTAACCTCAACTAAAATTGAAACTGACAGAACCGTCCTAATATGACTTCTTTGGTTCGTAAACTTTCCAGCACCGTCGTTTCACATTTGCCATCAGTTTCGACCCATATTCATTTCGAATTTTCAGAAACTCAAAACTTAAAAGTTATACGCCCATCTGTTGGCTTTACAGAAAATCTTGAATCGCCTTAAACATATCTTGTATGAGTGAGATATGGTCAAATTCACACATCCGGAGCAAGGACCCCAACAGTTTGGAAGATATCTTGAGAAAAGGTTTTAACACCCTAAAAATTAAAACATTTATACAGGGAATTTCCGAAAAATGGGCAAAATAAATTTCCATAAATTAAGCCAACTAAACCCTTAAAGTAACGGGGTAGTTTTGGACAAAAGTTAAATACGAGTATTGAGACATAATACACAACAACCTACTAATCTAGGATCAAAGTAAGACTAGATTAATGCGGGTGTCGCTATATCTCCAAAAATCCCTCATCTCGATTCCTAAAAAGCCCGACCCTCCAAGCTCCTAAGCATGGTCGGCAAGATCAACGCGTCAAGGACGCACCGCTAGGGAACCTGAAACCCACAAGTAAAACACCACAAGTGTTAGACCGGATTGTCTAGTGAATATAAGAAAATTCGTAAGATTGACAACAATAAGAGGTATAATAATTCAAATCAATGTTATCGAATCTGTACGGTGGTAAAAGTCATACTTTAACATTTCCGTCAAGTAAATCCAACCTGGACATAAGATACACAAGAGAAAGATACTCTTGAAACACGGGGGAGACCCGCAACCATCGGGGTGACGAGAACACATGACATGAAGTCACCCTTTGTTGGTCCCGTAAGGGTTATACAAGTTTGTAGAAGGTGGGGGGGGGGGGGGGGGTTGAATACAAACACACGATTTTTTCTTTTCTAAATTGTTTATTGATATGTATCATACAATTTACAACTTGTTGCGGAACAAGATTAAAGAATAAACCTAATCTAAACAAGTTAAGAGAATCACTAAGATTTCTTGCACTAGAATTAAGATAGAAAGGAGATAAGAATACTAAGGATAATATTCTAACACACAGAATAGTGAGAAGAAGGAAAATGGCCGAGCACTTCATTTCTGAAGTAGGGTTTCCTCATATACTACATGCATTAAATGCACAACTGTACAACTTTACACGTGGCAGCAGCTGGTTGGTTGCATGGTTTGACTTTAGTAGACAACTTAGTAGTCGCAGGATGAACAGTGTAGAATCAGAGTTGGTTGTACGATTCTGGACAAAAGGGATGTCCATTCTGACAGATCGTACGGAGGCGTGCAAGGGGGTAAGACAAAAGTAACTTGTAGAGGAAACTTCATGATCAGCATTTGCTGAATAGTTCTTTATCAGCGAGTGATAAAGTTCAGCGTTCCCTGAAGTCTTCTACGTGTAACTTCACGTTGAGTGGACAGATATTGGCTTCGCTGATATCCGCATCAGTTCATTAGTAGACTTGTCGCTGGTTCTTTGGCTTGATCTTCGACTTCAACGTAGAACATTGTTGACGTGAAACTTGTCTTCAGGTATCATAAGTAAACAATGTATTTTCTCAGCGATCATCAGTGAGGCTGAACAGGCTCAGGGATCACTGATGAACAGGTTCGCTGAATGTATCAAATAAATAGCTTGAGTTTCCTATCAGCGGTACTGAAACAGACTTAGTACTTATAAGCGATAGTGAAACACTTGTACATAATGTCTACTTACAATTTTCACTAAGTGATTCTTAGAGAGTCATTATCAAATCATTGAGGGTTTGGATCAACAATCTCCCCCTATTTGATTATGACATAGCAATAAAAAGAAAATTGCTAAGTATGAAAACATAAGGATAAAGAGGACTCATAAAATATTTGTCCCATTTACTGTTTTCGGGAATCTTTTGAGTACTGATGGAGTAAACTACATTCGCTGAAATTTTTCTTTAAACTTCGTATAAGTTACAAGGGGAAGTAGAAAAATTACAAGTACAACAAATAAAAATTACAAGTACAAAAGATATAAACTGATAAGGGTAGATAAATTACAGGGAATCCTATCAGCTATACAGGTTCATCCTTAACGAGAGGTTCATCAAGGGATTTTGTGGTAGGGATCATCCAATCAGGGACTTTTTCTCCAAGTTCTTGTCTATGCTTTGCTTCTGTGAAGATCAGGGGCTTCATGAAGTATCCAAGAAGATCATCTCTGAAACCGCACCAACAGACGAGATCCCTGAGCTGTTCGATAGGAGTGATGGGTAGCTCAGAGATGCGTTGAAAGCATTCTCGTCCATAGTAGTCTCTGATGAAGATACCATAAGGATTGCTTAGGACTTTTCCAGGGATGAACCGTTCACCAGGGGGCAGGGAGATGTCGAGAGCTGAGAGATCAGGTTCAGGACCAAGAACTTTAGCGCGTGAAAAGCCAATTCCGGTTTCATTTCGGATAGGAGGACCTGAGTCTGAAGGAGTTGTCTTCTTCTCTGCAGAGGCCCTTCTTCGTTGAACTAGAGCAGGAGGTGGAGGAGGAATACCAACAGCAGATGTAACCAAGTCGATCTGTTTATTCAAAACTTTCTCGACATGGTCTTTGAATGTTAAGCGTGATCGCTGAATGGCTGAATGTATCTCCATCCACTTAGAGAAACCGTACTTGCTGATCGATGAAGCATAGATGGTTTCCTTGGTACCATTTTCTCTGAATATGTCGACGTCAACAACTGGAACGTTAACTGACGTCCTTCCCCTGATGTTCACCTTGTTGATTCTGGAAACCCGGTATCGATAGTTCAGTCTTTCTTTGCACCATTCCAGGGTAGAGTCAGATACCTTGGTCTTCTTCTCAATGATCTTTTTGGCGTCTTTCCACAATTGACGTTGAACATCAATGGGAGTCTTCTTCAATGCAGGATCTTCCACCGATCGTTGGGCGAGCTCAATAGCATAAGCTTTATCTCTTTCTTCAGCTCTTCTTCGATCGGCGAGTTGTTTTTTAGCTTTGTAGTGATCAGCGACTTCCTTTCTTGTTATTTTGAAACGAGGAGCAGGGATGATTCGTTGATCTTCAAACTCTTTGATCATTGTTTCTATCCATTTCAGTTCTTCTTCACTTAGCGTTTGAGGAGCCAAGGAAGGTCGTTTGTTATGAGAGAGCAATTCTTTTTCAGGTTCATCAGTCTCAGCGAAGTCTAAGACTGGGATTATTTCTTCAGCACTCGGGGCTGGATTTAATGTTGATGTAGCCGGAGGAACTTTAGCTGGATCCTCAAGCAGGGGAGAGGACTAGCTGAAACATAACGATCGTTTAAGTAAGATCATTTGGGAAAAAGAGATAGAAAAAATAATGAGGTTTAAGTGTATAGAGGTTTTATGGAGAGGAGAACTGAGGTTAAGAAGGGATAGAGGAGGGATGCAGTGTAAGGGAAGAAAATGTATGTTACTTGACAAACTGGCTTGCTGAAAAGAATATCCAAGTTGTCTTCAGATGAAACACCTTTGTTCTTGCCTTTGTCAGCTTCAGACGCTGCAGGCTTTTTCGTGGTCCCCTCCCCTGAAGTATCCTTGAAGACTACCCCTTTTTTAGCAGGGACCCTTCTGGGCTGGAAGGAGTAATCGATATCTTCATCATCGTCATCATCATCATCATCTTTAGGGGATGATGATGGTTCATCATCAGCGATATCGACGTCTTCATCATCATCATCTTCTTCTTCTTCTTCTTCCTCAGCTTCTTCTCCGTCATCCATGGACGGTTCTAGGACTTCAACATGAGCGTCCTCTTCGAGTTCCTCCCCCTCAGATTCATTGCTTTGTTGGGAGAACTCGGTTCCCTCAGGGTTTTCATCTCCCTCTGGTTTATCAACAGATGTCTCCCCCTCAACATTATGGGGAAGATCTTCTTGATTCTTCTCCCCCTCTTCTACATGATGGATGAGGGAGGTAGTAGGAATATCAGCAGCATCAACATGCTTTGGGTCACTGTCTTCTAGGCCAGTGATCCCAACACATGTTTCAACCCTTGCGATTCTGTCTTCTAGGCCAGAAATAGCAGGGTGTATTCTTTCAAGAGTCTCCCGGTCTACCTGAGTGAAATGTGAGGGAGCACATGTTGCAGCATTCAGGCAATCAAGGATTTACCGCAGGAGATTTGTTGCAGTGCTGACGTCTGTCTTCAAGGAAGACACCTCTCCCTGAAGATCTCCAACCACTGTCTTCAATGACGTGACTTCATTGGACAGGGTGGTGAAGTTGGTGGAGAGAGTGTTGTTGGTGGAGTTCATAGTGGTGATGGTGGTGGAGTTCTCAGCAAGAGTAGTAGCGAGATCAGAGAGGCTACCTTCCACTTTTTCCAGATCAGCACTAGACGCCTTTCCTTTCACCTTGTTGGTGAGTGTCTTGAGAGCCTCTCCAGCGTTTGTAACCACTGAAGAGTTGGAGGAGAGAGTGGTGGTGAGAGATTCCACCTTTGTTGACAAATCCTTTAGCGTGTTGTTGATGTCGCCCAAATTAGGACCTATAACAATTAAAAACTTATGAACAAAGAAAAGCTCAGAAGTTTGGGATTTGGAGAGAGGAGTGTTTAAGGTGTTGTGTATACCTGCAGGATGGTTGACGAAGTCATCGAAGTTTCGATAACCTAAAAATATTTCCATGTCGGCTTCCAGAGAGCCTTGACGCAGAGAAGTGCCCGCAGGTCCTATGTTTTGATCCATCATCCTCTGTAGAGTTTCAGCAGATGTATCGCTGAGGATGAGGTTTGTTGTAGAGAGTGGGGGAAAAACAGGTGGAGTGACCAAAGAGATAGTGGGAGTAGTAAAAGTTGAGAAGAGGGATTGGGAAGCAGGTTCAGCGCTAGATCCGCTAAGAATTACTTCCGCAGTACTTGGAGGTACTGAGGGAGGGAGATTCTGTTCCAAGACAACCTCAGCGTTTAGAGATGCTGAAGCGGGTATGGAAGGGGTGGATTCAACAACTGTGGCAGAGCATACCACTAAACTTTCCAACGACTCTTGTGCAGAAAGAGTCGTGGAGTCTTCATCCTGGGAAGGCTTAGGGGGTTGCTCCTTGGTTTTCTTGGGCTTAGGAGCGCCAAGAGTGGTTGATGAGTGTTTTCTCTTTCGAGGAATGGGTGTTGCAGTCTGGGTATCAGCGGTTGGGATTACCGCTGCCGAAGTGGTAGTTGTAGAAGTAGAAGAAGTAGGAGGTCTGAGAATAGATAAGAGAGTAGAAAGACGTACCTCGTTTGGCATGGGAGAGTAGTCGAGAACCTTAGTGCCAACCTGTGAGAGTTTCAGGTCGCCCACTTTTGGGTATTTGTCCTCGAGCCCTTGTCTGAAGAGAGCACTGAGAAACCGGGGATATGGAACCATCCTTGGTCTCTTTGTTTCGTCGACTCTCAGCATCATGTCGTCAAAGATGATTTTGGCCCAATCGATGTGTAGGCCCTTCAGCAGTGCGTACCCCATAGCCTGCTGGGGTTTGGAGGCTTGGCCAGTGGAACCAACCTTAGCTATCATGCAGCTTATCAGATGAGCGAAGATGAAGTTCATCTCGCTGGGCATTTTGGATTTCTTGATCATAGTAAGCTTCTTGTCAGGTAGGCCGTCTCTCGCTGTTCCCATACATACTTCATTGCATCAAAGAATGCAATGATGGCGTCTCTGTCAGCGGGGTTCTTGGGATGTGGTAGGGGAACAAAGCGTTTTTCTTTTGTACTAAAAGGGAGGTTTAGGGCACACCTGATAGCGCCAGGGGTGATCTTTGAAGTACCATGTTCGATATCAAAGAGGATGACACCGGTCAGCTTCTTTGGATCTTTGGTGGAGGGTACTTGAGCTCTTTTGGCAGTATACCAGAACTGAGCTAGTAGGTTTCGATGAGCAGGAGGTCTGACGGTCAGAGTTGTCGACAGAGGACAGGTCTGAAGGAAGTTTATAGCATCATCAAGGTGTGTGATCTTCTTCCTTGGAGGGAAGTTGAAGAGGGCATAAGGATTGTTTCCTTGAAAGGTAACTTCCTCGAGTTTAAATCCGACATGAGGAGCTTTGACGAGGTTAGTGCTTTCCGAGGTTGTAGGGGATTGAGTAGAAGGAGCTTCAGTAGATGCCATTTCTGTTTATTGAAGTACAAACATGAAGAATATGAAAAGAAGTTCTTAAAATGGATAAAATTCCAAAATAAGGGTTTTTAGGGTTTTGTAATTTCCATTTAGAGAAGGAAATGGAAATTAGGGTTTTTCTAGTTTTGAACAAAAAGACAAAATCTAGTGAATGTTCTTGTTTTCCAATTTCCTTTTAAAGAAGGGATTCTGGAAAACGTATGAAGATACAAGTTTAAGATTTTTAGATTAAACTTGAAGAACAATCTGAGAAACAGATTGTATTCATAAAATCATGAAGAGAAATGATTTCATTTTTTTTAAAAGTTCTTTTGTTTAATCTTTTAAAATTAAGAATAAGATCAAAAACAAGTTGTTAAGGTAAATAATAAGAATATTAACCTTTAATTGTTGAAGATGAAGATGAACAGTTTCTGGAGAAAATGAGTTCAAACGCAACAGTTATTCTTGCTTGAGAGATAAGTTCGCGTAAAAGGTAACAATATAAACGCAATGGGTTTATATAGTGCGAGTAAAGAGAGAAAAACTATGAGCGGGAAAGTTTTTCATGATGACACGGACACGTCCCTTGAATTTGATTGGACAAGGAAACGAAACGGGCGAACCTGTCAGAGAAAAGCGTGTCGTGGTTTATCCGTTGTGATGACGTCACAAACGTCCTTTCATATTTTAAGGTGTCTCTGAGGGTTTTGAAAAACTCAGGGACATTTTAAAAAAAATATGAAGCACTGATTAGAAATATCAGTGAGAGTTTTCAAATTTCAAAATATCACTGAAAGGAGAAGATTTTCAGCGATGCAATTTGTTTTGAAATCTGGCTTTCATAGGCGAACGTCAGCGAGTAAGAAAGAACATACCTTGATATCAGCGAATCAATTTTGTTCAGAGAGTAGGTGATTGATAGGGTAATACAAATTCATTTATATCATTGATCAAATGTGAACCACTGAAGATTTTACTCTTCTAAGTTCAGCATTCCAAGCTCGCTGATGAGAAAGTTGAATTTTGTCTCATCAAGAGGTTTGGAAACCAGATCAGCTAACTGAAAATCAGTTGGGATAAAATGAAGTTCTATATCACCATTCACCACATGATCTCTGATAAAATGATACCTGATTTTGATGTGTTTGATCTTTGAGTGTAACATTGGATTGTTTGCTATAGCGATGGCACTTGTGTTGTCGCAATAGATTGGAATTTTGGAGAGCTGAAGGTCATAGTCCAGTAGTTGATTTCTCTTCCACAAGACCTGAGAACAACAGCTTCCATCGGCTACATACTCAAATTCAACGGCTGAGGTGGACACTGAGTTTTGCTTTTTACTTGTCCAACTCACCAGCTTTCCACCCAGGAGCTGACAGCCTCTTGTGGTGCTTTTCCTATCCAATTTGCATCCTGCAAAATCACTATCTGAATAGGCGATTAGATCAAACCCTGAATCTTTGGGATACCAAAGACCTAGGTTGGGAGTACCCTTAAGGTAACAAAAGATTCCCTTTACAGCGATCAAATGAGATTCCTTAGGTTAAGCTTGATATCGTGCACACAAACATGTTGCATACATAATATCAGGTCGGCTAGCTGTAAGATATAGAAGAGAGTCGATCATCCCACGGTACGTCGTGACATTTACAGGTTTCCCTGAAGGATCCTTGTTTAGTGTCAGCGGCGGTGCCATAGGGGTTTTCATAGTTGAGCTCTGAGTTAATTCAAATTTCTTCTTTCAGCGACTCCATTCTGTTGAGGTGTTCTCACTGAGGAAAATTTGTGAGAAATACCCTTACTTTCAAAGAAGGAATCAAGAGAACTGTTTTTGAATTCAGTCCCATGATCACTCCTTATAGAGCGAACGGTCATGTTGTTCAGGACTTCCATTTTCCTGACAAAAGTGATGAGTTCTTCAGGGGTGTCACTCTTAGAAAGGAGAAACATTACCTAGGTATAGAGAGAGAATTCATCAACTATGACCAGTGTGTATTTATTTCCAGCGAGGGATTGTTTGTTAACAGGGCCAAACAAATCCATATGGAGAAGTTATAGAGGAGATGACACTGAGGAAACTTGCTTAGATTTGAAGCTTGCTTTAGTTTGTTTCCCTTTCTCACATGCTGAACATAGAGACTCCTTAGCGTATGAGTGTTGAGGTAGACCAGTAACCAACTCTTGAGACGAAAGAGTATTCAGTGTCTTGAAGTTGAGGTGAGAGAGCTTCTTATGCCATAGCCAGTTGACATCAGATGAGGCTTTTGAGAAGAAATAGGAGTTCTCAGTGGTTGTAGAGTCCATGTTTATAACATAAATATTTTCCATACGGTATCTGCTGAG
This sequence comes from Saussurea involucrata, assembly GCA_033807775.1. Lineage (NCBI taxonomy): Eukaryota > Viridiplantae > Streptophyta > Magnoliopsida > Asterales > Asteraceae > Saussurea > Saussurea involucrata. The sequence continues at coordinate 67,837,146 of CM066325.1, forward strand.
AGCTATCTTCTCCTTCTTGTCAGTGACAAAGCTGGATTCCTTAGTGAAAATCACTTTGTTATCCTTGTCACATAGCTGACTGATGCTTATAAGATTATGCTTCAGTCCTTCAACATATGCAACTCTTCTGAAGGTTGTTGTACCATTAGAGAGTACACCAAACCCTCGAGTATAGCCTTTTCCGTTTCCACCGAAGGTCACTGAGGGACCCTTTTCTTCCTTGTATTCAGTGAGAAGGTTTTTCTTTTCAGTCATATGTCTAGAGCATCCGCTATCAAGATACCAGATACCCTTCTGAACCTGCAAACAAAGGAAGATCAGTTTGACTTGAGCACCCATTTCACCATGGGTCCACATTTGTCAGTGGTGGTAGTGGAAGTGGAAGGTTCAGCAATCTTCGCAGCAATTAAAGATTCAGCTTCAGAACTAGTCTTCACTTTGGTTAATTTCTTTACCTCAGTGGTAGGTTTCACCTTAACCTGATTTGCACCAGGATTGGTCTTCTTTGCCTTGGGGCAGTGATCTTCACCTTAGCTAACTTTTCAGCTTTGATGGCTGTGGGTCACTTACTAGCAATGTGATCGGTAAGTCCACAGTGATAACATTTCCTATATCTAAAACTAGCTTTAGGACCATTTGCATGCTTAGCCGATATTTTTAAATGAGCAGGGCCAGCACCAAGTATGCCTTTGGCATTGGAAATGGGAGGAACAATTAGTTCTTCAGATTTCTTACCAATAATATCCACTCTGATTCTAGGAGTAGATCGCTGAAAAAATCCAGAGATCTAGTTCTTAGAAGTAGAGGGATAAGTCACTGAAGCTTTAGAAGCATTCAGCTTAGGTACAAAGGTACCCTTCTGAGGTTTTTGGTTGAAAACTTTTTCTTTACCTTTACCTTTAGAGATTAAGGTAGGTTTTTCCTCAGGGATGGGAGTTTTAGAAGAGGAACACTAAGATGAGGAGGTGTTAGGGACTGAGGATACGAACGTTCCAAATTTGAGCATGGAACGATCAGTGGTTGGTTCTAGAGTATCAGCTTTATAACCAAGTCCACTCTTATCGCTCAGGGGAATCTGAGACCTTATAATCTCAGTGATCGTTGTTGAGGATTTACACCATCCTTCAATAGTAGCCTTTTCAGCTTTTAATGCAGCGATAGCTTCTTCACGTTCGATTTTGACTAGTTGATTTATATGAACCTGATCTTTTAAATCTTCTTCAATTTTAGAAAGCTTTTCTATTTGAAGGTGACAGTTTTTAAGCTGTTCAGCTAGATCAAGGTTTTGATTTTCAACTATGGTATTGCCATTCATGGCATCATATAAATTCATAGTCAGAAGATCGATTTTCCGAAGACTATCAGCTTCATCAATATCTGAAATATTTGTAAAGAAAGAAGTTGATACCTTAGTGGTAGAGGTTGAAGAAGAGGGAATGTCAGAATTTTCTTCCTCTTCTTTAATTTTTGCCATGAGGCAGAGATTGGCCTCATCATCATCTTCAGAGTCAGATGATTCTTCTTCATCAGAGGCATCCCAGTCAAAGTTAGCCATCAGGCATTTGCCTTTCTTTTTAAAGCTTTTCAGCTTTGCTTACTTTTCTTTTAGCTTTTGATACTTGTCATCTCTATCCCTGGGGTTAGAGGATTTCTTAAAGGAAGCTGAGGGTTTAAAGACTTTCTTTGACCTACATTCACTAGCAACGTGTCCTACTTTCTCATAGTTAAAGAAGGTAGCAATAGCCTTGTCAACAGGGGTTGATGTCTTTGGCTTGTCAGTGAGTGCAAGGGGTTTGTTCCTTCTGAAGTTACTCTTTCTGGCGAATCTCCTGAATTTATTAGCCAGGAGTGCCAGAGATTAATCAAGATCTGAAGACTCAGCATCTGATGAGCATTCAGAGTTAGTTTCCAACTCAGTGATAATGATAGATGATCACTGAGTGGAAGGTGACTTTGAGAGTAAAGCAACAGGTGTGCTTTTGGAATCTTTTACAAGATTCTTCTTAAGATGACACGACTGCTCATGATTGAGCATAGTGCCAAATAAGGTAGAGAGAGTCATAGATTTTAGATCCTTTGATAGCTTGAGACACATTGAATAATTGTCCCAACTTTCAGGTAGACATTCTATAAACTTTGTCAGGATCTCAAAGTTAGAATATTCCTTACCAACGGTTTTTAGGTCAATAATTAAACAGTTAAACCGCTGATGTACTTCAGAGAGAGATTCATTCTTACCACAAATGAATCTTTCGTACTGTCTTACCAGGTTGATCTTTCTTGAGTCCTGGACTTCAGATGTACCTTCATATTGAACACAGATCGTGTCCCACATGGATTTGGAGGTTTTTAGGTTCATGATGGAATGGTAGACTTCGTCAGGAAGAGCCATGGAGATGATAGATCTGGCTTTTGTGTCGATAGTCACCTTCTTCTTGTCTTCATCAGTCCAATGATGAGGTTCCATGGGAATGATTCTTTCAGGAATAGCAACTCTAGTAGCAGTGGCTGGAACCTCAGGATCAATTCTAACAGGGACATATGGACCATTCTCGATGTAGTAAGGCATAGTAGGGTCTACACCTTCTAAGAAGAGTATCATCCTATTCTTCCACAGATTGAAGTTATCTCTAGAGAATCTAGGGGGTTTTGCAAGAGAACCATTGTCAATGTAGTTTGTGTTTGCGGTGTTAGCCATTTTGAAAAATAACAACGAAGAGAAAAGAAATTAGTATAAGCAAGATCTTGTTTATGAGTTTAAACAATCTGCTCTGATACCACTTGTTGGTCCCGTAAGGGTTATACAAGTTTGTAGAAGGGGGGGGGGGGGTTGAATACAAACACACGATTTTTACTTTTCTAAATTGTTTATTGATATGTATCAAACAATTTAAAACTTGTTGCGGAACTAGATTAAGGAAGAAACCTAATCTAAACAAGTTAAGAGAATCACTAAGATTTCTTGCACTAGAATTAAGATAGAAAGGAGATAACAATACTAAGGATAATATTCTAACACACAGAATAGTAAGAAGAAGAAAAATGGCCGAGCACTTAATTTCTGAAGTAGGGTTTCCTCATATACTGCATGCATTAAATGCACAACAGTACAACTTTACACGTGGCAGCAGCTGGTTGGTTGCATGGTTTGACTTTAGTAGACAACTTAGTAGCCGCATGATGAACAGTGTAGAATCAGAGTTGGTTGTACGATTCTAGACAAAAGGGATGTCCATTCTGACAGATCGTACGGAGGCGTACAAGGGGGTAAGACAAAAGTAACTTGTAGAGGAAACTTCATGATCAGCGTTCGCTGAATAGTTCTTTATCAGTGAGTGATAAAGTTCAGCGTTCGTTGAAGTCTTCTACTTGTAACTTCATGTTGAGTGGACAGGTCTTCGCTTCGCTGATATCCGCATTAGTTCATTAGTAGACTTGTCACTGGTTCTTTGGCTTGATCTTCGACTTCAGCGTAGAACATTGTTGACGTGAAACTTGTCTTCAGGGATCATAAGTAAACAATATATTTTCTCAGCGATCATCAGTGAGGCTGAACAGGCTCAGGGCTCACTGATGAACAGGTTCGCTGAATGTATCAAATAAATAGCTTGAGTTTCCTATCAGCGGTACTGAAACAGACTTACTACTTATCAGCGATAGTGAAACACTTGTACATAATGTCTACGTACAATTTTCACTAAGTGATTCTTAGAGAGTCATTATCAAATCATTGAGGGTTTGGATCAACACCCTTGATGTTGTTGGATTGTACCTCAAGTCCCGGTCCTAGTTCCCATGCCATAAAGACATCGCAACCTCAAACCCTCTCTTTATCATGCCTTTAGTGCCTACTCCATCGAGTTACACCTCAAGGACTCATGGGACCACATTGCATATCCAAGCTAGACGATTTACACCTCAAGGACCTCAAGTCCCCTATTGCCTACTCGCTAGTGACCCAAGATGGCCATCAATTCATAACAATCAATATAAATCTAAGTCCTCGTGCACAAGGAGTTAGATACCATAAGTTATCCCAAAACATGACCATACCATGTACAATAAATCCAAAGTAGTCATTGTTGATCCAAACCCTCAGTGATTTGATAATGACCCTCTCTTATATACTTAGTGAAAATGTAAGTAAACAATATGTATCAGAGTTTCACTATCGCTGATAAGTACTAGGATCTTACAGTACCGCTGATAGGAACTCTTGTTGTTTAGATTAAACATTCAGCGAAACTGTTCACCATAATACTCTGAGTCTGTTCAATACTTATGGTGATCGCTGATAAGTTAGTTGTTTACTTATGATCTCTGAAGACAAGTTTCACGTCAACATAGGTTCTACGCTGAAGTCGAAGATCAAGCTCAAGAACCAGCGACAAGTCTCCTAATGAACTGATGCGGATCAGCGAAGACTCAGATTTGTCCAATCAACGTGAAGTATCAAGTACAAGACTTCAGCTATCGCTGAACTCTATCATTCGCTGATGAAGAATGATAGATCGCTGAATCAATGAAAAGTTGATCATGAAGTCCTCCGTACAAAGTACTTTTGTCTTAACCACCCTTGCACGACTCCGTACGATATGTCAGAAAAGAACCTCCTTATTGTCTGAAATCGTACAACCTCTCTGATACTACACTGTTCAAACATGCGGATATTAAGGTTGTCAACAAAGGTTAATGACATGCAACCAATCAGCTGCTGCCACGTGTAAAGTGTATACTGCCATGCATTAAATGCATGCAGTATATAAGAAGATGAACTCGCTTCATTTTGAAGTAACTTGCTAACTTTGGACAAGTTCATCTTTCTTATCTTGAGATAGGTTATTATTAGTAATTTCCTTCTCCTTCTTAGTGCAAGAAACTTAGTGTTCCAACTTGTTTAGATTTAGGATTTATCCTTAATCTTGTTTCCGCAACAAGCTGTAAATTGTTAATGATTTATCAATAAACAATTTAGAAAAGTAAAATCTGTGTTTGTATTCAACCCCCCCCCCCTTCTACAAACTTGTATAGCCCTTCGGGACCAACAAGTGGTATCAGAGCGGATTTGTTTAATCTCATAAACAAGATCTAATCTATACTAAGATTTCTCTTCCTTGCTATTTCTGAAAAATGACTACTAACACAAACACAAATTATATCGACAATGGTTCTTTTGCAAAACCCCCTAGATTCTCCAGAGATAATTTTAATCTGTGGAAAAATAGGATGACTCTCTTCTTAGAAGGTATAGACCTATGCCTTATTATCTTGAAAATGGCCCATTTATTCCTGTAAGAATTGATGCCGCAGTACCTGTCGCTGAGAATAGACCTGCTATTCCAGAAAGGTTGGTACCCAAAGAAGTTCATACGTGGACTGACGAAGATAAGAAGAAAGTGGCTATCGACACAAAAGCCAGATCCATATTGGGACACAATATGTGTTCAGTATGAAGGTACTGCTGAAGTCCAGGACTCTCGAAAGATCAACCTGGTAAGACAGTATGAAAGTTTCATTTGTGGTGAGAATGAGACTCTCTCTGAAGTTCACCAACGTTTTAATTGCTTAATAATAGATCTGAAAACTGTTGGTAAGGAATATTCTACCTTTGAAGTGCTGACAAAGTTTCTAGAATGTTTACCTGAAAGCTGGGACAGTTATTCTATGTGTCTCAAGCTGTCAAAAGATCTAAGATCAATGACCCTTGCTACCTTATATGGCACGATGATGAATCATGAGCAATCAAGCCATCTTAAGAAGAATCTTATAAAAGATTCCAAAAGCACCCTTGTTGCTTTAATCTCAGAGGAACCTTCTACTCAGCGACCCTCGGTCACTATCACTGAGTTAGAGAGTAACTCTGAAAGGTCATCAGATTCTGACTCTTCAGATGATGATGAATCTTTGGCTCTCCTAACTAAAAAGTTCATAAGATTCGCCAAAAAGAAAATGTTCAAAAAGAACAAACCTCTTTCAATAACTGATAAGCCAAGATCATCAGCTACTGTTGATAAGGCTACTGCTACTTGTTTTAACTGCGAAAAGATTGTGATAAATCCCAGATCTCTAGCAATAAGATATGAATGTAGTTAGAGAGAATCTAGAGAGCAAATATGTAATCCATGTATTGAGCTCAAAGGATTACAAAAGGTTTCTAAAAGATTACCAAAGCTATTTAACAAATGAACTAGACAAGCCTATTTATACCCATGACATACAAGGTATAAAGGCACAGCTGACTAATACAGTACATTGACTTTTACAGTAAATCTTGAATACAACAATGCTCTAACAATCTCCCCCTTTGGATTCAAGATTTAAAAAATATGACAGCAGTCTTCAGCTCTTTGTAAAGTCAATCTTCTCAAACAGACACTCTATCAAACCATCTTCAAATAGCTTTATCTCCACTAGTTCACGGTGAACTATATGCTTTGACACTCTTTAAGAACTCAGCTTTGAAGAATCTTCAGACAAACATGAAAAGTCATTGTCTTTTTCTTTGAAAAATCAACCTTCTTCAATACAATCTTCAACAGATTGTCTTCAAGTCTTGAACATGGATTTCTTATCTTTATATAGAACCATCAATTCGGAACAAGATAAATCAGAAACGATTAGAGTTTGGATCAGAAAGATGTGAAACCATCCACATTGTTGAACTTTTAGGTGTAAGCGCATTCCGATAACCACTCAGAACTAAGATAACCAAATTCAGCAACATTTGGACTTCACATGATCCTTCTCCCCAATCTTCAGTCTTTGTTCACGAATCTTTGACTTGAAATATCTTTGATTTGAAAATTCTTTGACATGAAATTGAAATTAAACTTTTCTCCCCCTTTTTCGATGATGGTGAGCATCATAATCATCGAAAACCATTTTCAATTTCAGTCGTGTCTTTGAGTATTGCTAACAATCTCCTCCTTACAGAATAACCTTGCTCCCCCTCAAAATAAGAATTCTGGAGCAATTTATTTTCTCCCCCTGAAAGTATGCATATATTTCAATAACGTACAGTATTTGAAATTGTAGCACAAATTTTAAAACAAATTTACACAAGGAAAATAAAATTCATTGAACTTCATTTTATAACTACTAACATTTGATCATTTGAAAGCTTTACAAAAGAAATTCAACTTAATGAAATTTAACAATATTTCAATCAAATGAAATCAAATGCATGTGTTTGGATTCAAAAACAAGACATCATTGCATATCAAGTTACAAACGTTCAGTTTCAACCCCTTTATTAAATCTATTTGGTGTGCTAGCATGGGAAATATGATTAGCTTCAAGCATATGCAATTCTAAAACATATAAGAATATTTTGCTCTACTCACACTATTTGTCCAAAATCAGAATTTTCACAAATTTACGGGTTTATCGCGACTTTGTATTTTCCCAAGTTTCAAGAGATGTGTGCTCTTTGGCATCTTTTGATTTTATGCACATTTGAATCTTTTGATTTTGTACTCATTGGCATCTTTTGATTTTGTGCGCATTGGCATCTTTTGATTTTGTGCTCATTGGCATCTTTTGATCAAAAAGTTTAGTAAGAATAAGATACACCGTTAAACATGACTTTCTATCTGGTTCTATAGCAGGATTTGGGTTAGCAGATCCCAGACCAGTTGGCCTTAGGTGCTAGGTGACGAGCACCCCTTAGAACTTAATTTCCCAAACCAGAAAGGCCACATCGATATATCTTAAACCCATTTGTACGAGTAGAACATGGCTTTCTATCTGGTTCTATTGCAGGATTTGGGTCAGCCGATCCCAGACCAGTTGATCTTAGGGACTAGGTGTCGAGCACCCCTTAGGACTTACTCTCCCAAACCAGAAAGGCCACAGGCACAAACTTTCAAACTAAATGATATTCTATATAAGTTCGAATTTCCATCACAAAATATGAATGATATCTCAATCACTTGGTTCTTAATCATAGTGCTTCCCCCATATTTTCGTTTCCATTCATCATTCTGATAAATAGGTTTTTTTTTTGAGCATTATATTCTATATAAGTCCAGATTCACATAACTTTGAGCATTCAACATAATTTCATTCATGTTTTGCTGACCTTTTGATTTATTTCAGAGGTGAAAGTTGAAGCAAATCTAACTCAGATAATACAAAAATACTTGTAAAATCATCTTTTAGCACACATTTAATTCATTGAATGAAAATTGAAAATTTTATCTCATTGAATTAAATTTGTAAAGATTCAAATTTTCAAAGTGGTAGAAACAAAAAATAATCCAATGTTACCTTTTACCACGTTCCTTGAAACAGAAAGATGTAACAGTTAAGGATATCACCTGAGAAGTGTGAGTTCTAAACTTATTTGTTTAGAAGTCTTAGTCGTTGAAGTACGGGTCCTGAACTGAATTGTTCAGAAGCCATAGTCGTTGAAGCACGGGTTTTGAACTGATATGTTCAAAAGCCAATAATATTTGTCTCCCCCTTAATGGTACAAATATTTTTCAAAAAATACGCCGCTTCTCTTCTGTTTTCAGTCATGTGTGTGGTATGTATCTACAATTCAGTACAACACATGAAGAACCTGCAAAACAGTTTAAGTAGATTTTGGTACCCAATGGCACTTGGGTCCTAGTGGGTTAGGTGTAGATTTCTTACAAGGAATACTGTAAGAACCATACCAATAAGAAGTATAATATTTATGCACAAAATCATTTGATCCACAGTAAGAACAACAGATTTTCTTATGTGCCAACCTAATCAGATGATTTACAAAATGAATAGGATTAAGTTTAGCAGAAGATTTACCTTTTGGCGCATTGTTCTTCTTGGCATTTGATGTGAATACAGATGATTTTGGCACATCTTTCTTTGGAATTGTTGTGCCTTTGATTCTCCATTCCATCTTCACCCTCTTGAAGACTGGAACTTCTTCAGATTTGGAAGTATTAATTTTAGGCACCATAAGAATATCATCCGATTTATCAAACAGAGGATTATAGAAAAGATTAGAAGAACGAATCTGACCTTTTGAGAAATCTGTTGATCTTTTAAATTGTTTAGAAGGAATGTTTTTAAAACTTGAACTTGAAGCAGTTTTAAAAGAACATTCAGAATCATTTGAATCAACAAATGGAGTCTGAAAGATAGAATTATGACTAGCCTGCTTTGAGACATCAAATTTAAAAATGACGTCTTCAAGTTCTTTGACTTTGTTTATTAAAACATTTTTCTCTTTAGAAATTAGATCAAATTTCTTTTGGAGATCAGATTTGATCAACTGATCCTTCATAATATCAGCTGATAAACCAGATAATCTATTGGTAAGATTAAGAATCACATCTTCAAAATATACACGTTCCGATTCAAAATCTTTTTCCAAAAACCTTCTTTTATCAGTAATCTCTTTGAAAATTTCCATATTTTTCTTTTTAAGGGTTTTACTTTCCTTTTCAAAGAGATTTTTCTTTTCCGTGAAATCTTTTCTTTCCTTTTCCAAAAGATTTTCTAATTCAGAGATTTTTATGGAAAGTTCAGAACTTTTAATCTCAAAAAAATTTCGTTCAGTTTCAAATTTAGCTCTTTCTTTTTCGAGCTTGTCTTTTTCTAAAAATAAAACTTTCTCAAAGTCTGAAACTTGTTTTGAAAGTTTTATACATTTCAGCTCAGTCTCTTTCTTTTCTTCAAAAACTTTCTTTTCTTCAAAAGAAAAATTAGACAGTTTTCTCTTTAGATCGGCATTTTCACTGTCCAAAATTTTCCCTATATCTTTAACTTCTTTTAATTGAGCATGTAACTTTAAGTTCCACTTCACTCTCTTTTCTTCTCTACTCTTCAAATCGGCATTTTCTTTTTGAAGAGTTGTTACTTTCTCTTGAAGATTCTCGATTTGATCGTGCAGACTTGAGTTGTCTTTCTTTGCTTCAAGATCTGCAATATAAACTTCAAGATCAGTTATTCTTTTAGTAAGTTTAGCATTTGAAGAAGAAATGTCTAAAATTTGTCTTTTCAGATCAACATTTTCTTCTTCCAATGCTTTATTTAAAATAGGAGTTGAAGAATTTGAAACATTATCTTTAACAGGAGTTTCTGATATAGGAGATGTTTCTGATAAAATAACTTGTTGCAAAATTCCATTATTTGCCTTAGCTTTTTCAAGTGGCTTTGGAGGTGTTTTTGTTATTATGACTTGTTGCAACACTTCATTATTTGGTTTAACAGATACATGTGAATTAACAGATGTTTCTGTTATAATGACTTGTTGCAACTTTACATTTGGTTTAACAAAAACTTTTGCAATTGGAGGAATCTCCTTTTTCAGAGTTTGCTTCAAATCTTCACCACTGCTTTTAACAATAACTTGTTGTAAAACCATTTTGAATATTGCTAGAAATTGATCGTTCAGAAGATCAAGCAGACAGTGTATGAAAATACACAAAAAAAATTATATAAAATTTTTTCTTGAAAAGCTCTTACAGTGTATGAAATACACTATAGGAAAAATTTCGGGATAAAATTTTTTCTCAATTTTTTTTTTTTTTTTTTAAATCAATGAATTCGAATGTATAAGGGTTCGAATTCAATGAATTCGGATGAATAAGGGTTCGAATTCAATGAATTCGGATGAAGAAGGGTTCGAATTCACTAAATTCGGATGAATAAGGGTTCGAATTCAATGAATTCGGATGAAGAAGGATTCGAATTCACTCAATTCGGATGTAACTGGGTTCGAATTCACTCAATTCGAACTTAACTTGGTTCGAATTCACCCAATTCGGACTTAACTTGGTTCGAATTCACTCAATTCGAATGTACTTAGGTTCGAATTCAACCAATTCGAATCCATAAGGGTTCGAATTCATCCAATTCGAATCCATAAGGGTTCGAATTCATCCAATTCGAATCCACAAGGGTTCGAATTCTCTACAATTCGAATCTAATAGGATTCTAATTCTATGAATTCGAATTCTTCTTGAGTCGAATTCTACACTTATGATGCCAAGAACAATCCGAATTCTCTATGAATGTTCCGAATTCTCTTTGAATGATCCGAATTCACCAAGAATGATCCGAATTCACCACTTCGAACTTCAGAATCACTTAATTTTCCATATCTCTTTCAATTCTTGATCAATTTTGATGAATCTTATATCAAAATGCTCGTAATTCAAATCCGCACACTTTTCATGTTAATCACGATTCACAATTCGGACAATTTAACCAGATTAAGATCCAAACAGTGATTTTGAACTTTTTTGAAAAAACTTCAAAAATTGATCAGATCTGCGATTCTGTGCAGTTTTTGATGTTGATCCAAGAATTAAAGATGATCAGTAATCAATTCCGAGTTCAGTGATGCAAGAAATTGATTCAAAAGATCAAAATTTAAAAAAATCAGATGAATAGTGATGAACACCCAATCCGAATTCTTCAGCTTTAGTGTAAAAATTCTTCAATTTGGTCTTCGATCTGCTTGAATCTTCTGTTTAGCTCTGATACCAATTGATAAATCCCAGATCTCTAGCAATAAGATATGAATTTAGTTAGAGAGAATCTAGAGAGCAAATATGTCATCCATGTATTGAGCTCAAAGGATTACAAAAGGTTTCTAAAAGATTACCAAAGCTATTTAACAAATGAACTAGACAAGCCTATTTATACCCATGACATACAAGGTATAAAGGCACAGCTGACTAATACAGTACATTGACTTTTACAGTAAATCTTGAATACAACAATGCTCTAACAGATTGGACATTTCGCTAACGAGTGCAGGTCTAAGAAAGTATCGAGAAACTCAGCGTTTCCCAAGAAATCCTTTATTCCCAGGAATAAAGATGACAAATATTCTAAGCTGAAAGAAAAATATGCAAACCTGAAAAGCTTCAAGAAGAAAGGCAAAGGCCTGATGGTTTACGATTGGGCTGCTTCTGAAGAAGAAGAATCATCATCTGATTCTGAGGATGATGAAGCAAATCTTTGTCTTATGGCAAAGATTGAAGATGAGGAAGAAAGTTCAGACATTCCCTCTACTTCAACATCTGCAATTCAGGTATCACCTTCCTTCTTTACAAATATTACAAATATTGATGAAGCTGATAGTCTCCGCAAAATCGATCTCTTGACTAGAAGTTTATATGAAGCCATGAATGGCAAAACAATAGTTGAAAACCAAAACCTTGATCTCGCTTAACAGCTTAAAAACTGTCACCTTCAAATAGAAAAGCTTTCTAAAATTGAAGAAGATTTTAAAGATCAAGTGCATTTAAATCAGCTAGTCAAAATCGAACGAGCAGAAGCTATCGCTGCTTTGAAAGCTGAAAAAGCTACTGTTGAAGGATAGTGTAACTCTTCAACAAAGATCACTGAGATAATTAAGTCTCAGATACCCCTGAGTGATAAACGTGGTCTTGGTTACAAATATGAAACTAAAGAACCAACCACTGATCGTTCCATGCTCTTATTTGGAACTTTCGTATCCTCAGTCGCTGATACTTCATCCTCTCAGTGTTCCTCATCTAGACCGACTATCCCTGAGGAAATCTCTACCTCAAAAGGTAAAGAGAAAATGGTTTATCCAAAACCTACCTCTGTCTTTAAAGATAAAGGTAAAGGAATTGCGTTGAACCAAAATCCTCAAAAGGGTACTTTAGTACCAAAGCTGAATGCTTCTAAAGCTTTAGTGATTTATTCCTCTGGATCAAGGAATCAGATCTCCGGATCTACTCAGCGTGGGTCTATTCAGCGATCTACTCCTAGACTCAGAGTGGATGTCCTTGGTAAGAAATCTGAAGAACCAAATGTTCCTCCCATTTCTAAAGCCAAAAGCTTATTTGGTGCTGGTCCTTCAAATTCAAAATCAAAAGATCAGCACTCAAATGGTCCAAGAACTACTTTTAGGTATAGGAAATGTTATCACTGTGGACTCACTGATCATATTGCTAGTAAGTGCCCCACAGCCACCAAAGCTGATAAGATAGCTAAGGTGAAGATTGCCCCCAAGGCAAAGAAGACCACTGAGGTTAAGAAATTAACTAAAGTGAAGACTGACAAAGCTGAATCTTCAAATGCTGCGAAGACTGCTGAACCTTCCATTCCAACTGCTTCCACTGACAAACGTGTACACATGGTTAAGTGGATACCCAAGAAAAACTAATCTTCCTTTGTGATGCAGGTTCAGAAGGGTATTTGGTATCTCGATAGCGGATGCTCTAGACACATGACTGGAAAGAAAAGCCTGCTCGCTAAATACAAGGAAGAGAAGGGTCCCTCTGTGACTTTCGGTGGAAATGGAAAAGGACATACCCGAGGGTTTAGTGTACTCTCAAATGGTACAACCACCTTCAGAAGAGTCACATATGTTGAAGGGCTGAAGCATAATCTTCTAAGCATCGGTCAGCTTTGCGACAAGGATAACAAAGTAATTTTTACTAAGGAATCCTGCTTTGTCACTGACAAAAAGGAGAAGATAGCTCTCAGCGGTTATCATTTGGAAAATGTTTATGTAATAAACATGGACTCAACAACCACTGAGAACTCCTGTTTCTTCTCAAAAGCCTCATCTGATGTCAACTGGCTATGGCATAAGAGGCTCTCTCATCTGAATTTTAAGACACTGAACACTCTTTCTTCAAAAGAGTTGGTTACTGGTCTACCTCAACACTCATACGCCAAAGAGTCTTTATGTTCAGCGTGTGAAAAAGGGAAGCAGACCAAAGCAAGCTTTAAATCAAAGCAAGTTTCCTCAGTGTCATCTCCACTACAACTACTCCATATGGATTTGTTTGGCCCTGTTAACAAACAATCCATCGCTGGAAAGAAATATACACTGGTCATAGTTGATGAATTTTCTCGTTATACATGGGTTATGTTTCTCCGTTCCAAGAGTGACACCCCTGAAGAACTCATCACCTTTGTTCGAAAGATGGAAACCCTGAACAATTTGACCGTTCGCTCAATAAGGAGTGATCATGGGACTGAATTCAAAAACAGTTCTCTTGATTCCTTCTTTGAGAGTAAGGGTATTTCTCACAACTTTACTTCAGTGAGAACACCGCAACAAAATGGAGTCGCTGAAAGAAGAAATAGAACAATTATTGAAGCTGCACGTTCAATGCTCAGCGATTCTCACCTACCTACTCAGTTTTGGGCAGAAGCTGTCAACACCGCTTGTTTTACGCAAAACAGATCGCTGATAGTCAAAAGATTCAATAAAACAGCCCATGAACTTTTTCATGGGAGAAAGCCTTCAATCAGTTTTCTTCACATCTTTGGATGTTAGTGTTTCATACTGAACAACAGAGATGCCCTTAGAAAGTTTGATCCTAAGGCTGATGATGGAATCTTTCTTGGATACTCCTCAGTTTCCAAAGCCTTCAGAGTCTTCAATCGAAGAAGACAAACTGTTGAAGAAACAATTCACGTCACGTTTGATGAATCCCGCTCAGCGAACTCTAAACCGTCCGCTGATACTGAAGAACTGAATCAATGGATGTTTTCTCATCTTGGTGATTCAGAAGATATTCCCACTCCTCGTGCTCACACAGTTGAAGATGATGGTCCTACTATCATTCCAAATATGCAGAATAGTGAAGCTGAAACATCATGGGTCTCAGTTGTTCCTATAAACACTATACCTGCTTCTGAAACGAATGTCTCAGACATTCCATCTACATCTCAGCAATCAGTGAATATAATGTCAACTGCATCCATTCCTCTCTTGGCTGATACTCCAGGCGTCGCTGAAGCCTCATCTTCAGCTCCTCGAGTTCAGGTTGAGTCAGCGTCTCACGCTCTGGCTCGGCGATGGACTATAAATCACCCAATTGATCAAATTCTTGGTGATCCAAACGCTGGTATTCAGACTCGACGAAGTGCAGGTAATATTTGTTTATTTGTTAACTTTATTTCACTAACTGAACCAAAGAAAGTAGATGATGCCCTCAAAGATCCAAACTGGGTCAGCGCCATGCAAGAAGAGCTGACTGAATTAGAAAGAAACAAAGTTTGGAAACTTGTTCGAAGACCAACTGATAAAACAGTGATAGGCACTAAATGGGTCTATCGAAACAAGTTGGACGAACATAGAACTGTAACCCGCAACAAGGCTCGTCTTGTTGCACAAGAATACAGACAAAAGGAAGGCATAGATTATGACGAAACATTTGCTCCAGTAGCAAGATTAGAATCTATTCGTCTATTCTTAGCATACGCTGTACACAAAGACTTCAAAGTATATCAGATGGATGTTAAGTCAGCGTTTCTAAATGGAAAGCTGAATGAAGAAGTCTATGTGGAACAACCTCCAAGATTCTCAGATCCTAAGCGTCCAGGTTATGTTTATAAACTGGATAAGGCACTTTATGGCTTAAAGCAAGCTCCACGTGCATGGTATGACACTCTTTCTACTTATCTCCATATTGAACAATTTGAGCGATGTAAAATCGACAAAACTCTATTTTTCAGGAAAGTAAAAGGTCATATCATTCTTGTTCAAATATATGTTGATGATATTATATTTGGCTCTACTAACCCTGATCTGTGTGCTCGTTTCGCTGATAGAATGAAATATGAGTATAAGATGAAGCTAAGATATCTCATATGAAAGTTGTAAAGCGAATTTTTCGATATCTTAAGGGTACAACGAATCTAGGTATTTGGTATCCCAAAGACTCAGGATTCGATCTAATCGCCTATTCAGATAGTGATTTTGCAGGTTGCAGAATGGATAGGAAAAGCACCACAGGAGGATGTCAGCTCCTGGGTGGAAAGCTGGTAAGTAGGACAAGTAAAAAGCAAAACTCAGTGTCCACCTCTACAGCTGAAGCTGAGTATGTAGTCGCTGGAAGCTGCTGTTCTCAGGTCTTGTGGATGAGAAATCAACTACTGGACTATGACCTTCAGCTCTCAAATATTCCAATCTATTGCGACAGCACAAGTGCCATCGCTATAGCCAATAATCCAGTGCTACACTCAAAGACAAAACACATCGAAATCAGGTATCATTTTATCAGAGATCATGTGATGAATGGTGATATAGAACTTCACTTTATCCCAACTGATTATCAGTTAGCTGATCTGTTCACCAAACCTCTTGATGAGACAAGATTCAAATTTCTCATCAGCGAGCTTGGAATGCTGAACTTTGAAGAATAAAATCTTCAGCGGTTCCCATTTTGATCAGCGATACGATTATACAAACTTGTATAGCCCTCGGGATAAAATCAACTTGTATAACCTATTCTATCATCTTCTCTCTGAATAAACTTGATTCACTGATATCAAGGTATGTTTTTCTCTCTCTGACAATCACATGTAAATGCAAGATTTCAAAATAAATTACATCGCTGAATATATCTTCCTTATCAGCGATACTTTGAAATTTCTAAAAACCTTCACTGATATTTCTAAATTCAGTGCTTCATATTTTCAAAAGTATCCCTGAGTTTTTCAAAACCTCAGAGACAACCATGAATATGAAAGGACAGTTGTGACGTCATTACAACGGATAAGCCCTGGCACGTTCTTCTTTCTGACACACGTTTGCACGTTTCGTTTACTCGCCAATCAAATGCAAACACGTGTCCGTGTCATGATGAAAATCTTTTCCCGTTCAAGATTTTCTCTTTCTAAAATCTCTCTATATAAACAAATTCTTCGTTTATATTTTCCTTTTACGCGAACTTCTCCTCCAAGCAAAGAAATAATTCACTGTTGCATTTTGCTCTCGATTTTTCAAGAACAACTGTTCATCTTCTTCAAACATCAAAGGTTAATATGTTCTTATTATTCACTAAATGCAAATAACTTGTTTCTGATCTTCTCATTGTTTTAACAAGATCAAACAAAAGAACTTCTTAAAAATGAAATCATTTTCTTTCATGGTTTTATGAACACAACCATTTCATGGTTGTTCTTCAAGTTTAAACGCAAAATCTTAAACTTGTTCTTCTCACATTCGTTTTTCCAGAATCCCTATCTTCAAAGGAAACTGGAAAACAAGATTTTTATTGGGTTTGTATTTCGTTTTTCAAAAACAAGAAAAACCCTAATCTTCATTAAGACATTTTGTCTGAATGAAATGGACAAAATTCGAACCATCTTATTGGAAAATCTTTCCACATTAAGATTATTCTTATTTGTTAATATTTGGTTGAATTGATAATACAGAAAATGGCATCTTCTGACATTCCCAAGAACACCATCGCTGATAACACTGTTGCTGATGATACTGCTGAGGAAGTGGACATCCTCAAGGCTCCTCAGGTCAAGTTCTCTCTTGACAAGCTAGACTTGACTAAGGTAAACAACCTTTATGCACTTCTCGAGTTTCCTTCTCGAAAGCAAGTCACACATCTAGATGATGCTGTGAAATTCCTCAAGAATTGCTGCATCTCCACAGCCCTGACCACAACCGAGCCGCACATCAGCTTTTGCTATCACAATTCTGGTACTCTGCCAGACACTCTCAGTTACCATCAGCCAAAGACCCCTCCAAAACAATTGACTGCATCCTTTGCGATATCAAATATGGCACCATGAAGATCACCCCTGCCATCATTCGCAAAGCCCTCAGCCTTCCCATCGCAACCAAAGAAAAACCCTTCGTTCCCCTCCCTGACCCCAAGAAAAACCCAGACAAGGAAGCCATCATTGCATTCTTTGATGCAATGGGCTATGTATGGGAAACTGGAAGGGATATGAAGCCCGAGAAGAAGCTGACCATTATAAAGAAATCGAAAATGCCCAGCGAGATGAATTTCATCTTCGCTTATCTAATCAGCTGCATGACTGCCAAGAGCGGCTCCTCTGACCAAGCCGCTAAACCTCAGCAAGCAATGGGATATGCATTACTAAAAGGTCTACATATAGACTGGGCATCGATCATCTATGATGACCTGGTACTTAGAGTGGACACCGTCGCTGACAGACCTCCATGGGTTCCATATCCTCGGTTCATCAGCGCCATATTCCAAAAAGGCCTGAAGGACAACTATCCTCAAGAGGGTGACCTGAAACTTTCTCAGGTTGTTCCTAAGATACTCGACTTCAAACCAGTGGCGAATGAGGTACGTCTTTCTACACTTTTAACTCTTCTAAATCCTTCTACTTCTTCTACTTCTGCAGCTCCTTCCGCGGACAAACCCACCGCCGATACCCCAGCTGCAACCTCCATTCCTCTTAAAAGAAAACATTTTGACACCCAACTTGGTTCCAAAAGAACTAAGAAACCCAAGGAGCAACCCAAGCAATCTATTGCTAAAGACTCCTCAGCTCCTCTTGTTGGGCTGAAGGAAAGTTCAGTGGTACGCTCTGCCACAGCTGAACAAGCCACCCACTCTATCCCGACTTCAGCTTCTCCAAACGCTGAGGTTACAAACTTGGAAACTACCCAACCTCCCTCAGTCTCTCAAAAGACTGATGAAGTGATTCTCGGCGATTCCAACAATGAACTCAGTAACCAACCTCCATTCTTACCCTTCGCTTCTCCCTCCACTCATTTGGACACAACTCCAGTTATCACTGATGCACCTGTCATTCCTCCAGAAGCTAAAGGAACGACGGAAGTAGGACCTGCAGAGATGATCATACGTTCAGGTTCTCTCGCAGAAGATATGGAACATTTCTCAGGCCGTCGAGATTTTGATGAGTTCATCAATCCTCCTGCAGGTATACAACAACCCCTAAACACTGTTACTAAACCCCAAACTTCTGAGCTTTCCTCTGTTCACAAGTTTTTATATGTTACAGGTCCTAATTTGGGAGACATCAACGCGTCTCTGAAGACAGTAGAGACAAAGCTGACGGGTCTCACGTCTACTCTTTCCGGCAACTCTTCAGCTGTAACAACCGCTGGAGAGAATCTTTTAAAGCTTACAACTGAAGTCGGAAAGAATGCCTCCAAAGCTGATATGGAGAAGGTTGATAAATCACTCGGTGATTTTGCCAAAGTTCTAGCTGACATCTACACAGACTACCTCGACATCAAGAAATCAGTTGACACCATGTCCAGCGAAGTCACAACGCTGAAAACATTGGTTGGCACACTCGAAGGTGATATGTCTGCTGTAAAGGCTGATGTCAGTTCAGTAAAAACTGATATGAGTTCTGTGAAGATTGATGTCAACACGATGAAGAATGACATCTCTTCAATTCAGAACTTGTTGACGCAGATCCTGACCAACACAACCGCCCCTGCACCTACCCCTGCTCCTGCACCTGAGCATTTTACTCCGGCAGATCGTGTTGAACTTGTCAAAATCAATCCTGGTATTTCTGCTCTTCAAACCAGATTATCAACGATTGAGACTTATGTTGGGGTCCCTGGCCAAGAAGATAGGGAGAAAACCACAGCTGCTGAATCATCTCATTCCTCCCCCAGTCATCATGAAAAGGAGGGGGAGAAGAGCGCTGAAGACCTTTTCCATGATGAATCTATCAGGGGAGAGAAGACCGAAGACCTCACCTTCACTGAAGAGGGTGAGAAGACAATTGAAGCTGAAGCAGCCGCTGGACCTCAGGGAGATGAACACCCTGAGGGAACCGAGAAGCTCGCCTTTGTATCTGAGGGGGAGAAACTCAAAGAAGAAGCTGAAGAAACTGAGTTTGAAGCTGAAGATGAAGACCCATCGACTTGTCTGATGCTGAACCATCCTTTTCTCCAAAGAATGATGATGACGATGATGATGATTCTTTTATCGTCAAGCCTGCTCAGAGAACTAAAGCTCTTAAAGGGATTCTGATAAATGAACCTTCAGGGGAGCGGACAAAGACAAAGCCATCAGCAACTGAAACTGACAAAGGCAAAGGAAAAGGTGTCGCTGAAGATAAAAATCTGACGATCTTGCTTAAAAAGACGGTTTGTCAGGTACACTAACTCCTTACTCCACATCCCTCTTCTATACACTTTATCAGTTCTCTACCTCCGCAAACCTACATACACTATCCCATTCTTTCTCTCTTTGTTCTGCCCAAATTCTTACTTGTAAGATCGCTGCGTTTCAGCTAGTCCTCTCCCCTGTTTGAGGATATCGCTGAAGTTCCTACAGCCGCGACTTCAACAATAATCCCAGCTCTTAACGCTGAAGACATAATCCCAGTCTTGGATTTGATCTCTGAGACTGATGAACCTGAAGAACAGACTCTCTCTCACAAAAACAGACCTTCCTTGGCTCCTCAAAAGCTAAGTGAAGAGGATCAAGAAAAGAGAGATGCAATGATCAAGAGACTCGAAGATCAGCGAATCATTCTAAAGCGTGATCAACTTCCTACCGTTCCTCCAAAGTTCAGAATTTCCCAAAAGGAATACAAGGAACACCTCAGAGCTGAACGCCTAATCGCTGAAAGAAAGAAAGCTGAAGAAAAAGACAAAGAATACGCCATCAAGCTTACTCAACGATCAATAAAAGACCCCAAGCTGAAAAGAGTTCCCATTGATGTTCAACGTCAGCTATGGGATGATGCTCAAGAGATCGTTAGAGAAAAGACTAAGGTCTCTGATACGACTTTGGAATGGGCTAAACAAATGCTGACATATCGATCTAGACCATCCAAAATCATCAAAGTAAACATCAGAGGAAGACTGTACGCCGACGTTCCTGTTGTTGAAGTGGATGTCTATAGAGAAGACAAAACCAAGCAAACTTTCTATGCTGCTACCTTAGAAAAGTTTGGTCTCTCTGAATGGTTAGAAACGAAATTAGCCATTCAGGGATCGCGCTCAAAGTTCAAAAGCCATGTCCAGAAGATCTTAAACAAACATATCGACCTGCTTTCTTCTGCTGTGGATATTCCTCCTCTTCCTCCTCAACAAAGAAACGTCTCTGCCAAGGGAAAGAAAGTCTCAGACTCAGGTCCTATTATACGGAACGAAACAGGTATTGGTTTCTCTCGTGCTGAAGTTCTTGGCCCTGATGCTGATCTCTCAGCGCTTGACACCTCCTACCACCTGGAGAAACTTTCATTCCTGGCACAGTTGTAAGTGATCCATATGGTATATTCTTTCTAGAATACGATGGAAACCATCACTTTCAACGTATCTCTGAGCTCCACATCGCTCCCATCGAACAACTCAAAGATCTCTTATACTGGTGTGAAGTCAGACGCGACATCAAAGCTAGACACCTGAAGCCCTTGATTTTTGAAGAAGCTCTGAAGAAAAAGAATCAAGGATCAGATGTCCCTGATTGGATGATTGCCACATCAATGACCCTTGATGAACAACTCATTAAGGAAGAACCTTTTGACGGATAGGATCGCCTTGTAATTCTTTCTATCCTTATCTGTCTACATCTTTTGTACTTGTAATTCTATTCGCTGTACTTGTAATTTTTCCACTTCTCTCTGTAATCTTTACACAGTTTAAAGAAAAATTTCAGCGAATGTACTTTACTCCATCAGTACAGAAAAGATCCCAGAAAACAGAAAAAGGGACAAATATTTTATGAGTTCTTTTTATCCTTATGTTTTCATTAAATAGCAATTTTCTTTGTTGCTATGTCATAATCAAATAGGGGGATATTGTTGATCCAAACCCTCAGTGATTTGATAATGACCCTCTCTTATATACTTAGTGAAAATTGTAAGTAAAAAATATGTATCAGAGTTTCACTATCGTTGATAAGTACTAGGATCTTACAGTACCTGTTGATCCAAACCCTCAGTGATTTGATAATGACCCTATCTTAAATACTTAGTGAAAATTGTAAGTAAACAATATGTATCAGAGTTTCACTATCACTGATAAGTACTAAGATCTTACAGTACTGCTGATAGGAACTCTCGCACTTTTAGATTAAACATTCAGCGAACACTGTTCACCATATCGCTGAGTCTGTTCAGTCCTTATGGTGATCGCTGATAAGTTAGTTGTTTACTTATGATCCCTGAAGACAAGATTCACGTCAACAAAGGTTCTACGCTGAAGTCGAAGATCAAGCTCAAGAACCAGCGACAAGTCTCCTAATGAACTGATGCGGATCAGCGAAGACTCAGATTTGTCCACTCAACGTGAAGTATCAAGTACAAGACTTCAGCTATCGCTGAACTTTATCATCTGCTGAATAGTAAATGATAATCGCTGAATCAACGAAAGCTGATCATGAAGTCCTCCGTACAAAGTACTTTTGTCTTAACCTCCCTTGCACGCCACCGTACGAAATGTCAGAAAAGAACCTCCGAAAATCTGAAATCGTACAACCACTCTGATACTACACTGTTCATTCATGCGGCTACTAAGGTTGTCATCAAAGGTCAATGACATGCAACCAATCCGCTAATGACACGTGTAAAGTATATACTGGATTGCATTAAATGCATGCAGTATATAAAGAGATGAACTCACTTCATTTGAAGTAACTTGCTAACTCTGGACAAGTTCAAATCTCTCAAGATAGGATTTTATTAGTAATCTCCTTATCTTTCTTAGTGCAAGAAAACCTTAGTGTTCCAACTTGTTTAGATTTAGGTTTATCCTTAATCTTGTTTCCGCAACAAGCTGTAAATTGTTAATGATTTATCAATAAACAATTTAGAAAAGTAAAATAGTGTGTTTGTATTCAACCCCCCCCCCCCCCCCCTTCTACAAACTTGTTTAAGCCTTTCGGGACCAACAAGTGGTATCAGAGCAGATTTGTTTAATCTCATAAACAAGATCTAATCTAAGATATTTTCTCTTCCTTGCTATTATCTGAAAATGGCCAACTCAAACACAAACACTCACTATATCGACAATGGTTCTCTTGCAAAACCCCCTAGATTTTCCAGAGACAACTTCAACTTATGGAAAAATAGGATGACACTCTTCTTAGAAGGTGTAGACCCTACTATACCTTACTATCTTGAAAACGGTCCACACATCCCTGTAACGATTGATCCTGCCGTACCAGCCACTGCAACTAGAGCTGCTATTCCAGAAAGGCTGATTCCAAAGGAAATCCATCATTGGACCGATGAAGACAAGAAGAAAGTGGCTATAGATACAAAAGCCAGATCCATACTATCCATGGCCCTTCCTGACGAAGTCTACCATTCCGTCATGAACCTGAAATCCTCGAAGGCCATGTGGGACACAATATGTGTTCAGTATGAAGGAACGTCTGAAGTCCAGGATTCAAGAAAGATCAACCTGGTAAGACAATACGAAAGTTTCATCTCTGGTAAGAATGAAACTCTCTCTGAAGTACATCAACGTTTTAACTGCTTAATTATAGATCTTAAAACGGTTGGTAAGGAATATTCTAACTTTGAAGTTCTGACAAAGTTTTTAGAATGTTTACCTGAAAGCTGGGACAATTATTCCATGTGTCTCAAGCTGTCAAAAGATCTAAGATCAATGACACTGGCTACCTTATATGGCACATTGCTGAATCATGAGCAATCTAGCCATCTTAAGAAGAATCTTGTAAAAGATTCCAAAAGCACCCCTGTTGCTTTAATCTCAGAGGAACCTTCTACTCAGCGACCCGCGGTCACTATCACTGAGTTAGAAAGTAACTCTGAAAGATCATCAGATTCTGATTCTTCAGATGATGAATCCTTGGCTCTCCTAACTAAAAAGTTCAGGAGATTCGCCAAGAAGAAAATGTTTAGAAAGAACAAAACTCTTTCTATAGCTGACAAGCCTAAGTCATCAGCTTTTGTTGATAAGGCTACTGCTACTTGTTTTAACTGCGAAAAGACAGGTCATTTCGCTAACGAGTGCAGGTCAAAGAAAATCATGAGACCTTCAGCCTTTACAAAGAAATCCTTTGTTCCAAGGAATAAAGACGACAAATACTTAAAGCTGAAGGAGAAGTATGCAAAGCTGAAAATCTTTAAGAAGAAGGGAAAAGGCCTAATGGCTGACTATGATTGGGCTGCTTCTGATGAAGAAGCCTCATCATCTGATTCTGAAGATGATGAAGCAAATCAATGTCTCATGGCCAAGATTGAAGAAGAGGAAGAAAGTTCGGACATTCCCTCCACTTCAACATCTGCCATTCAGGTATCACCTTCCTTCTTTACCAATATTGTAAATATTGATGAAGCTGATAGTCTCCGTAAAATCGAACTACTGACTAGAAGCTTATACGAAGCCATGAACGGAAAAGATGTGGTTGAAAACCAAAATCTTGATCTCGCTGAAAAGCTTAAAAATTGCCACCTTCAAATAGAAAAGCTTTCTAAATTTGAAGAAGATTTTAAAGATCAAGTCCATTTAAATCAGCTAGTCAAAATTGAACGAGCGGAAGCTATCGCTGCATTAAAAGCTGAACAAGCTACTGTTGAAGGATGGTGTAATTCTTCAACAAAGATCACTGAGATAATTAAGGCTCAGATTCCTCTGAGTGATAAACGTGGTCTGGGTTATAAATATGATACTCCAATACCAACCACTGAACGTTCAATGCCTAAATTTGGAACGTTCGTATCCTCAGTAGCTGACACTTCTTCATCTCAGTACTCCTCGTCGATTACACCAATCCCTGAGGAAACTCCTACCTCCTCAAAAGGTAAGGAGAAAATGGTTTATTCAAAACCTACCTCTGTCTCTAAAGATAAAGGTAAAGGAATTGTAATTTATCAAAATCCTCAGAAGGGTACTTTAGTACCTAAGCTGAATGCTTCCAAAGCCTTAGTGATTCATTCATCTGGTTCTAGAAATCAGACCTCTGGATCAGTTCAGCGACCTACTCCTAGACTCAGAGTAGATGTCCTTGGTAAGAAATCTGAAGAACTGAATGTTCGTCCTATTTCAAAAACCAATAGTGTACTTGGTGCTGGCACTTCTAATTCCAAATTAAAAGCTCAGCACACAAGTGGTCCTAGAACTAATTTTAGTTATAGGAAATGTTATCACTGTGGACTTACCGATCATATTGCAAGTAAGTGTCCCACAGCCACCAAAGCTGATAAGATAGCTAAGGTGAAGATAGCACCAAAGAAGACCAAACCAGTTGCAAGTCAGGTCAAGGTGACTCATACCGCTGAGGTCAAGAAATTGACCAAAGTGAAGAAAGACAAAGCTGAATCTTCAAATGCTGCGAAGACTGCTGAACCCATTCCAACCACTTCCACTGACAAACGCGTATACATGGTGAAGTGGGTACCCAAGCAAAACTAATCTTCCTTTGTATTGCAGGTTAAGAAGGGTATCTGGTATCTCGATAGCGGATGCTCTAGACACATGACTGGAAAGAAAAGCCTGCTCGCTGAATACAAGGAAGAGAAGGGTCCCTCTGTAACTTTCGGTGGAAATGGAAAA
The DNA here is from genome assembly GCA_033807775.1 of Saussurea involucrata. Classification (NCBI taxonomy): domain Eukaryota; kingdom Viridiplantae; phylum Streptophyta; class Magnoliopsida; order Asterales; family Asteraceae; genus Saussurea; species Saussurea involucrata. The sequence continues at coordinate 67,862,368 of CM066325.1, forward strand.
GGACACACCCGAGGGTATGGTGTACTTTCAAATGGTACAACATCCTTCAGAAGAGTCGCATATGTTGAAGGGCTGAAGCATAATCTTCTGAGCATCAGTCAGCTTTGCGACATGGATAACAAAGTGATTTTCACCAAGGAATCCTGCTTTGTCTCTGACAAAAAGGAGAAGATAGCTCTCAGCGGTTATCGTTTGGAAAATGTTTACGTTATAAACATGGACTCAACAACCACTGAGAACTCCTGTTTCTTCTCAAAGGCATCTTCTGATGTCAACTGGCTATGGCACAAGAGACTCTCACATCTCAACTTCAAGACACTGAATACTCTTTCATCCAAAGAGTTAGTCACTGGTCTACCTCAACATTCATACGCCAAAGAATCCTTATGTTCAGCGTGTGAAAAAGGGAAGCAGACCAAGGCAAGCTTTAAGTCCAAGCAAGTTTCCTCAGTGTCATCTCCTCTTCAACTACTCCATATGGATTTGTTTGGCCCCGTTAACAAACAATCCATCGCTGGAAAGAAATATACGCTGGTCATAGTTGATGAATTCTCTCGTTATACATGGGTAATGTTTCTCCGTTCTAAGAGTGACACCCCTGAAGAACTCATCACCTTTGTTCGGAAGATGGAAACTCTGAACAATATGACTGTTCGCTCAATAAGGAGTGATCATGGAACTGAATTCAAAAACAGTTCTCTTGATTCCTTCCTTGAGAGCAAGGGTATTTCTCATAACTTTTCGTCAGTGACAACACTACAACAAAACGGAGTCGCTGAAAGAAGAAATAGAACAATTATTGAAGCTGCACGTTCAATGCTCAGCGATTCTCACCTGCCTACTCAGTTTTGGGCAGAAGCTGTCAACACGGCTTGTTTTACGCAAAACAGGTCGCTGATAGTCAAAAGATTCAAAAAGACAGCCTATGAACTTTTTCATGGGAGAAAGCCTTCAATCAGCTTTCTTCACATCTTTGGTTGTCAGTGTTTCATACTGAACAACAGAGATGCCCTTGGAAAGTTTGATCCTAAGGCTGATGATGGAATCTTTTTTGGATACTCCTCAGTTTCCAAAGCCTTCAGAGTCTTCAACCGAAGAAGACAAACTGTAGAAGAAACTATACACGTCACGTTTGACGAATCCCGTTCAGCGAACTCTAAACCGAACGCTGATACAGAAGAACTGAATCAATGGATGTTTTCTCATCTTGGTGATTCAGAAGATGTTCCCACTACTCATACTCATACAACTGAAAATGATGGTCCTACTATCATTCCCAATATGCAGAATAGTGAAGCTGAAACATCTTGGGTCTCAGCTGTTCCTATAAATACTATACCCGCAGTTGATCCAAATGTCTCAGAAATTCCATCTATTTCTCAGCAATCAGTGAATGAAGTGACAAATGCAAGCATTCCTCTCTTAGCTGATTATCCAGAAGTAGCTGAAGCCTCATCTTCAGTTTCTCCAGTTCAGACTGAGTCAGCGACGCATGCTCCGGCTCAGCGATGGACTGTAAATCACCCAATCGATCAAATTCTTGGTGATCCCAACGCTGGTATTCAGACTCGTAGAAGTGCAGGTAATATTTGTTTATTTGTTAACTTTATTTCTCTAACTGAACCAAATAAAATAGATGATGCCCTCAGAGATCCAAACTGGGTCAGCGCTATGCAAGAAGAGCTGACTGAATTCGAAAGAAACAAAGTTTGGAAACTTGTTCGGAGACCAACTGACAAAACAGTGATAGGCACTAAGTGGGTCTATCGAAACAAGTTGGACGAACATGGTACTGTAACTCGCAACAAAGCTCGTCTTGTTGCTCAGGGATACAGACAAGAGGAAGGTATAGATTATGACGAAACCTTTGCTCCTGTAGCAAGACTTGAATCTATTCGTCTTTTCTTAGCATATGCTGTACACAAAAACTTCACTGTACATCAAATGGATGTTAAGTCAGCGTTTCTAAATGGAAAGCTGAATGAAGAAGTTTATGTGGAACAACCTCCAGGATTCTCAGATCCTAAGCGTCCAGGTTATGTTTATAAGTTGGATAAGGCACTTTATGGCTTGAAGCAAGCTCCTCGTGCATGGTATGACACTCTTTCTACTTATCTTCACCATGAAAAATTTGAGAGAGGTAAGATTGACAAAACTTTGTTTTTTAGAAAAATAAAAGGTCATATCATTTTAGTTCAAATATATGTTGATGACATTATATTTGGTTCTACTAACCCTGAGCTTTGTACTCGTTTCGCTGATAGAATGAAAGATGAGTATAAAATGAGTATGATGGGTGAACTAACATATTTCCTTGGTCTTCAGATTAAGCAAACTGAAAAAGGAACTTTTATAAATCAGGGAAAGTATGTTAAAGATATGCTGAAAAAATTCGACTTAACTGAAAGTTCAGCTATGAAAACCCCTATGGCACCACCGCTGATACTTGATAAGGACACAAAGGGTGTTCCTGTCAATGTCACGCTGTACCGTGGGATGATCGGCTCACTACTGTATCTTACAGCTAGCCGACCCGATATTATGTTTGCAACATGTCTGTGCGCACGATATCAAGCTGAACCTAAGATATCTCATATGAAAGCTGTAAAGCGAATCTTTCGATATCTTAAGGGTACAGCGAATCTAGGTCTTTGGTATCCCAAAGATTCAGGATTCGATCTAACCGCCTATTCAGACAGTGATTTTGCAGGTTGCAAAATGGATAGGAAAAGCACCACAGGAGGATGTCAGCTCCTGGGTGGAAAGCTGGTAAGTTGGACAAGTAAGAAGCAAAACTCGGTGTCCACTTCCACAGCTGAAGCTGAGTATGTAGCCGCTGGAAGCTCCTGTTCTCAAGTCTTGTGGATGAGAAATCAACTACTAGACTATGATCTTCAGCTCTCCAAAATTCCAATCTATTGCGACAGCACAAGTGCCATCGCTATAGCAAACAATCCAGTGCTACACTCAAAGACAAAACACATAGAAATCAGATATCATTTTATCAGAGATCATGTGATGAATGGTGATATAGAACTTCATTTTATCCCAACTGATTATCAGTTAGCTGATTTGTTTACCAAACCTCTTGATGAGACAAGATTCAACTTTCTCATCAGCGAGCTTGGAATGCTGAACTTTGAAGGATAAATCTTCAGCGGTTCACATTTAATCAGCAATACGTTTATACATTCTTGTATAGGCTCTGGATAAAATAAACTAGTACAATCCATTTCATCATCTTCTCTCTGAATAAATTGGGTTAAACTGATATCAAGGTATGTTTTCTCTGACAAAACGCATGAAAATGCAAGATTTCAAATTCTTTCATCGCTGAATAATATTTTGAAATTTCTTAAAACCCTCACTGATATTTCTATTCAGTGCTTCATATTTTCCAAAGAGTCCCTGAGTTTTTCTTTCAAAACCTCAGAGACAACGAAAGAATGTGAAAGGACTGTTGTGACGTCATTGCAACGGATAACACCAGGCACGTTTCTTTTTTCTGACACACGTTTGCACGTTTCGTTGTCTATCCAATCAAATGCAAACACGTGTCCGTGTCATGATGAAAAACTTTCCCGCTCAAGTTTTTCTCTCTCTACTCTCTTCCTATATAAACTCTCTCAAAGTTTATATTTGTCTTTTATGCGAATCAATCTTTCTCCGCAAGAAAAGAACACTGTTGCATTTTGTGCTCTCGATCTTCAAGAACTGTTCATCATCTTCTTCATCAAACTCAAGGTCAATATGTTCTTATCTTTTATCAAATGCAAATAACTTGTTTTCGATCTTATCATTGTTTTACACAAGATCAAACAAAAGAACTCAAAAATAAAATCATTTTCTTTCATGGTTTTATAAACACAACCATTTCATGGTTGTTCTTCAAGTTTTAAATCTAAAATCTTAAACTTGTTATTCTTTCGTATCCATTTTTAAAAAAAAACTGGAATACAAGGCTTATAGGTGTTATATTCGTTTTTTTTTTAAAAACAAGAAAAACCCTAATCTTCATTAAGACTTTTTTTTGTCTGAATGAAATGGACAAAATTAGAAAAATCTTAATGGAAATTCTCTTTCCACATTAAGATATTTCTTATTTGTTAACATCTTTGGTTGAACTGATAATACAGTGAAATGGCAACTTCAAAGCTGAATGTTACCGCTGAGTCCATCTCCAGTGATTCTGAGGAACTGGAAATCACCAAAGCTCCTCAGGTTAAGTTTGAGCTGGATCAACTAGACTGGACAAAGGCAAACAACCTTTCAGCGCTTCTCGAGTTTCCTCCTCGGAAGCAGGTATCCCATCTAGACGACGCTGTGATTTTTTTGAAGAATAGCCCCATATACACAGCACTGACAATCACACCTCCTGCCAGTCAGCGTCTATTATCCCAATTCTGGTACTCTGCCAGACACACCAACCTACCCTCAGCCAAAGATCCATCTAAAACCATCGACTGCATACTCAGCGATACTGAGTATGGCACCATCAAGATAACCCCCGCAATAATCCGCAAAGCTCTAAAATTCCCTAACGCTACCTCAGAAAATCCTTTCATTCCATTTCCTGACCACAAGAAGCACGCTGACAGGGAAGAAATCATTGTTTTCCTTGATGCGATGGGTTACATCTGGGAGACTGGAAGAGACAAGCTACCTGAGAAGAAGCTGACGCTGATAAAGAAATCCAAGATGCCCAGCGAGATGAACTTCATCTTCGCTCACCTGATCAGCTGCATGACAGCGAAATCCGGATCTTCTGATCAAGCCGCTCAACCTCAGCAGGCCATGGGTTACGCACTGCTGAAAGGTCTCAACATTGACTGGGCCTCCATCATCTATGAAGACCTCATTCAACGTGTTGATTCTGCCGATGACCGACCAGCATGGGTTCCTTACCCGCGATTCATCAGCGCCATCTTTCAATATGGCCTGAAGGACAGCTATCCTGAAGAGGGTGATCTGAAACTCTCTCAGATTGGCCCTAAAGTTCTCGACTTCAAGCCTGTCGCCAACGAGGTACGTCTCTCTACTCTTCTCACTCTTCTTAATTCTCCGCTTTCTGTGGCTCCTTCAGCGACAATACCCATCGCTGATACCCCGGCCACAAAATCCATTCCTTCTAAGAAAAGGAAACAATCTCTTACCCCTCTTGATTCCAAAAGGATCAAGAAAACCAAGGAGCAACCCCAGCAGTTGCATGCTGAAGACTCCTCAGCTCATTCTGAAGAGCTGAAGGAAAGTTCCGTGGTACGCTCTGCCACACCAATTCAAGCCATCCCTTCTAAACCTACTTCAGCGTCCCTAAACGCTGAGGTTAGAACTTTGGAATCTACCCAACCTTCGTCAGTCTCTCAAAAGACTGATGAAGTACTTCTCAGCGAATCCAACGCTGAACTTGAACCCCAACCCCAATTCTTATCCTTCGCTCCTCCCTCTACTTCTTTGGACACTCCTCCAGTCAAAATTGGAGATGCCATCATTCAAAAAGCCGTTGAAGCTTCTCAGCGAATGACGAAGAAAGGACCTGCAGAGATCTCCATTCCTCACGGAACTTTTGAGGGAGATATGGAACACTATGGAGGGACTCGAAACTTTGATGAGTTCGTCAACGCTCCTGCAGGTACAGATCCCACCTTAAACACTGTAACTAAACCTGAAACTTCTGAGCTTTCCTTTGTTCACAAGTAATTATATGTTACAGGTCCTTTTTTGGGAGACATCAACCAGTCTCTGAAGTCTATGGAGATGAAACTTACGGATCTCACCACCGGTCTATCAAATAACTCTACAGCTGTAACAAACGCTGGAGAGAATCTGACGAAGCTGACTACTGTGGTGGAAAAGAAGGCCTCCTCTGATGACATCAAAGACCTTGATAAAACTCTCGCCGACTTTGCCAAAGTATTCTCCGACATCTACACTGACTACACCAACCTCAAATCATCAGTTTCCACCATTTCCAGCGAAGTTACAACGCTGAAGAAATCGGTTGGTACACTCGAAGGTGATATGTCAGTGGTCAAGACCGACTTGGGCTCAGTGAAGACCGACCTTGGTTCTGTCAAGACAATGATCGAGACGCTGGTGAACAAGGCAAATAATCCAGCTCCTGCTCCAGCCCCTGCACCTGTTTTGGACTCATTCACCGCAGAGGATCGCCAAGAGCTGAAGAAAATCACGCCTGCTATTTCTGGCCTAGAAGACAGAATAGCTAAGCTTGAAGGTTGTGTGAAAATCTCTGGCCCAGAAGACAGAGACAACACCAATGCTGAATCTACCCATTCCTCCCCCGCCCATCATGAGAAAGAGGGGGAGAAGAGCGCTGAACAGGAGAAGAGCGCTGAAGACCTTTCCCATGATGAATCTATCAGGGGAGAGGGTAATGAAGATCGGATTACTGGACCTCAGGGAGATGAAAACCCTGAGGGAACCGAGAACCTCGCCTCTATATCTGAGGGGGAGCAACTCGATGAAGATGCTGAGGAATCTGAAGCAGAAGAAGACGAAGACTTCGACATCCCTGAAGCTGAACCATCCTCCTCTCCAAGGAACGATGATGATGATGATGAAGATGACGATGATTTCTTTGTTGTCAAACCTGCTCCTCGAACCAAAGCTCTTAAAGGTATTTCAATAAAAGAACCTTCAGGGGAGAAGACAAAGACAAAGCACTCAGCCTCTGGCGCTGAGAAAAGCCACAAAGGCATCGCTGAAGATGATAATCTGGCGATCCTACTTGCAAAGCCGATTTGTCAGGTACACTAAACTTATTTTTCCTTCCCTGATCATCTCTGAAAAATCAGTTATCCATTCCACAAACACCATACACATCCACATTTTTTTTCTATCTTTTCTACCCAAGTTCATCTACCCAGTTCTTATTTGTAAGATCGCTGCGTTTCAGCTAGTCCTCTCCCCTGTTTGAGGATATCGCTGAAAGATCTGTTGCGACTTCACCAATAATTCTAGCTACCGCTGAAGACATAATCCCAGTCTTAGATTTAATCTCTGAGACTGATGAACCAGAAGAACAACCTCTCTCGCACAGAAACAGACTTTCCTCAGTTGCTCAAAGGCTGAGTGAAGAAGATCAAAAGAGGAGAGAAGAAATGATAAAGCGATTCGAGGATCAGCGAATCATCCTAAGGCGCGATCAACTACCTTCAGTTCCTCCTAAGTTCAGAATTTCAAAAGCTGAATACCAAGATCATCTCAGAGCTGAACGCCTCATCGCTGAAAGGAAGGAAGCTGAAGATAAAGACAGAGAATTCGCCATCAAGCTCACTAAAGAATCTGTCAAAGACCCCAAGCTGAAGCGTATTCCCATTCAAATCCAACGAAAGCTTTGGGAACAAGCCCAGAAGATCGTGGAAAAGAAAGCTGAAGTTTCTCAGACCACCCTGATCTGGTGTAAAGAGAAAATCCACTTCAGATATCGTCCAGCGAAGATCAACAAGGTATTCATCTCTGGAAGAACCTCCATCGGAGTACCTATTGTTGACATCAAACTGTTCAGAGAAGATGACTCATCTGAAACCTTTCGTGCTGACACTGTAAAAAGGTATGGTCTCTCTGAATGGCTGGAGATCGGGTTAGCTATCCAACCGTCAAAATCTAAGTACAAGGATCATTTCGAAAAGCTGACAAACAGACAGATCGATTTGATATCTTCTTGTGTGGATATTCCTCCTGTTCTTGATCTAAAGCCGAAAAGAAAAAAGGACTCTCCAAGGAAGAAACGTCAAGATTCAAACTCAGGTCCTGTCATACGAAATGAAACTGGAATTGGTTTCTCTCGCGCTGAAGTACTTGGTCCTGATCCTGATCTATCTGCCCTTGATGTCTCTTTGCCACCATGTGAACTTTTCGTCCCTGGTAAAGTCATCAGTAATCCTTATGGAATATTCTTTCTTGACTACGACGGACGTAAATGCTTTCAACGGATCGCTGAGCTTCCAATCACTCCAATCGAACAGCTCAAAGATCTCATCTACTGGTGCGACTTCAGAAAAGACATTCAGGCACGACACCTAAAACCCTTGATTTTTGAAGCTGCTCTGAAGCTAAAGAATAAAGGGGAAAAGGTTCCTGACTGGATGATTCCAACTGAAAAGACAACCCTTGATGAACTTCTCATTAAGGAAGAACCCTTTGAAGGCTGACAACAATCACCATTTTCTCTATTGTATCAGTCATCCTTCAGTACTTGTAATTTATTTCGCTTGTACTTGTAATCTTTCTTATTCATATTGTAACCTGATTCAAAGATTTAAAGAAAGATTTCAGCGAATGTACTTTACTCCATCAGTACTGAAAAGATCCCAGAAAACAGTAAAAGGGACAAATATTTTATGAGTTCTTTTTATCCTTATGTTTTCATTAAATAGCAATTTTCTCTGTTGCTATGTCATAATCAAATAGGGGGAGATTGTTGATCCAAACCCTCAGTGATTTGATAATGACCCTATCTTAAATACTTAGTGAAAATTGTAAGTAAACAATATGTATCAGAGTTTCACTATCACTGATAAGTACTAAGATCTTACAGTACTGCTGATAGGAACTCTCGCACTTTTAGATTAAACATTCAGCGAACACTGTTCACCATATCGCTGAGTCTGTTCAGTCCTTATGGTGATCGCTGATAAGTTAGTTGTTTACTTATGATCCCTGAAGACAAGATTCACGTCAACAAAGGTTCTACGCTGAAGTCGAAGATCAAGCTCAAGAACCAGCGACAAGTCTCCTAATGAACTGATGCGGATCAGCGAAGACTCAGATTTGTCCACTCAACGTGAAGTATCAAGTACAAGACTTCAGCTATCGCTGAACTTTATCATCTGCTGAATAGTAAATGATAATCGCTGAATCAACGAAAGCTGATCATGAAGTCCTCCGTACAAAGTACTTTTGTCTTAACCTCCCTTGCACGCCACCGTACGAAATGTCAGAAAAGAACCTCCGAAAATCTGAAATCGTACAACCACTCTGATACTACACTGTTCATTCATGCGGCTACTAAGGTTGTCATCAAAGGTCAATGACATGCAACCAATCCGCTAATGACACGTGTAAAGTATATACTGGATTGCATTAAATGCATGCAGTATATAAAGAGATGAACTCACTTCATTTGAAGTAACTTGCTAACTCTGGACAAGTTCAAATCTCTCAAGATAGGATTTTATTAGTAATCTCCTTATCTTTCTTAGTGCAAGAAAACCTTAGTGTTCCAACTTGTTTAGATTTAGGTTTATCCTTAATCTTGTTTCCGCAACAAGCTGTAAATTGTTAATGATTTATCAATAAACAATTTAGAAAAGTAAAATAGTGTGTTTGTATTCAACCCCCCCCCCCCCCTTCTACAAACTTGTTTAAGCCTTTCGGGACCAACAGTACCGCTGATAGGAACTCTTGTTGTTTAGATTAAACAATCAGCGAAACTGTTCACCATAATACTCTGAGTCTGTTCAGTACTTATGGTGATCGCTGATAAGTTAGTTGTTTACTTATGATCTCTGAAGACAAGTTTCACGTCAACATAGGTTCTACGCTGAAGTCGAAGATCAAGCTCAAGAACCAGCGACAAGTCTCCTAATGAACTGATGCGGATCAGCGAAGACTCAGATTTGTCCAATCAACGTGAAGTATCAAGTACAAGACTTCAGCTATCACTGATGAAGAATGATAGATCGCTGAATCAACGAAAAGCTGATCATGAAGTCCTCCGTACAAAGTACTTTTGTCTTAACCACCCTTGCACGACTCCGTACGATATGTCAGAAAAGAACCTCCTTATTGTCTGAAATCGTACAACCTCTCTGATACTACAATGTTCAAACATGCGGCTATTAAGGTTGTCAGCAAAGGTCAATGACATGCAACCAATCAGCTGCTGCCACATGTAAAGTGTATACTGCCATGCATTAAATGCATGCAGTATATAAGAAGATGAACTCGCTTCATTTTGAAGTAACTTGCTAACTCTGGACAAGTTCATCCTTCTTATTTTGAGATAGGTTATTATTAGTAATTTCCTTCTCCTTCTTAGTGCAAGAAACTTAGTGTTCCAACTTGTTTAGATTTAGGATTTATCCTTAATCTTGTTTCCGCAACAAACTGTAAATTGTTAATGATTTATCAATAAACAATTTAGAAAAGTAAAATCTGTGTTTGTATTCAAACCCCCCCCCCCCCCTTCTACAAACTTGTATAGCCCTTCGGGACCAACAGTCATGCTTTTCAATTAATCATATTATCAAGTACAATTAGTATTCTTATTCACCAACAAGGAGTTTCACATACCAATGGGCAAGGCATAAACATGTCTATAATTTTATCTCAACATCTCAAACCATAATTAAATCCTAATAAGATTTCATATTCCAACATAAGAGTTATAATACTCATTAAAACTAGAAAAGTGTAGACCCTAGTTTAAGCCATGGTTCCCAACTAGAGAGATCCTCCTCTTTTCATGATATAAGAGCATTTAGGAGGAGAAATGTGGTATTAAAGTCCATAACCATCCAATACTCAAGAAACCTTAATTTCGCATGAAACCAAACACAATCATAATGCAAGTAATCACAATATAAGGACATTTAATGAAGTATTTAGGTTAAGAATTGTGAGAGAAACCCTAATTTCCTAGAAGATAATCCCCAAAATAGTTTGAAACCCCTAGCTTTAAGGACTTGGAAATTCTTGCTCTAGATCACTAGAAGTAGTAGGTGAAGACGAGAGTAAATGATCTAATCTCCCATAAGGAAATCTCCAAGAATTTAATGGGGTTAGAGAGCATTTATGGTGGAAATAGGCTTGGTGGGAGAAAGAAAATCGGACCAAATAGCTGAAATGAGAACCCTCTTCAAAAACAACTGAGCGTTGCCTTAAATAGCAGCCCTACCCCCGACCGCGATTGTGCCTTGTGAGAGTGACCCGGGTATACTCGTCGGGCTCGCCCGAAATATACCGCGAGTTTGGAGGGGCTTCGACCTGCACTCCTCGCGAGTGTGACACCGCGAGTGTGACACCGCGAGAGTGACCTGGCACTCTCGCCCAACAGGTACCGCGAGCCTGATTGGCCCAATTTCGCGACTATCACTCTCACCTTCCTATCTCGACATTTCTAGGCTCGAACCCAAACCTTATCACTCGAAGATTATGCACTCCGAACGAGTATGGCCTCATGTCCAATGCAAAGTACGATAGATCCAAACTAGAAACGAAACTTAAATATTTAGAAAAGGTGTAAGGGAACTTACGTGAGTTTTGGGGTGTTACAATCCTCCCCTCCTTGAAGAAGATTTCGTCCACGAAATCTAGCACTAACCAAAGAGATGAGGGTACCGCCTCCTCATGTCCTCTTCCGATTCCCACATGACGTTTGCCCCTCGATGGTGCTTCCATTGCACCTTCACCAACACCACCTCCTTGTGGCGAAGCTTCTTCGTTTCTCTTTCCAAAATATACTCCGACTACTCCACACATCGGTTGTTGTCAACTCAGATCTCAGACAACGGGATGACATCCTTCTCTTCCGCCAAGCATTTCTGTAGGTAGCATACATGGAAGGCAGGATGAATCCCACTCATCTCGAGTGGTAGATCTAGCTTGTAGGCTTGGAGTCCCACACGTTCAATAATTGGAAAAGGTCCAAGGAAACGAGGACTCAACTTCCCACGTTTCCCAAACCTAATGATTCCCTTCCATGGCGAAACCTTTAACATTACGCGGTCACCCACTTGGAACTCAACCGGTTGCCTTTTCTTATCGGCATAACTCTTTTGACGATCTTGTGCCGCCCTCAAAAGCTCCCGAATACCTTTAACCTTATCTTGCGTTTCTTGCACGATCTCCGACACGGAAAACTATTTTTCACCCGCTTCAAGCCAACAAACGGGTGTTCTACATTTTCGTCCATACAAAGCCTCAAATGGTGCCACACCAAGACTCGAATGGTAATTGTTATTGTAGGCAAAATCTGTTGGTTCCCGGTTTTGTTTAAACAAGATTATTAGATCTATTAGTTCAAGTTTGAGTTTGATGCGGAAGCGTATTTGAAGAACTAACAGATATGTTTGATAGATTTAGAACATAATATAAATAAACAGTGAACATGAAATAATATCTCAAAGTTTACTGAATATATATATTAAGAACAGATTCAAGAACAGTGAGTAAGCAAAGCTTTTTAAAACAGATATGACTCTCAAAGTGTTTAAAGCTTGTGATGTTTTTCTCTCTTGAATTCTTGTTTCGATTGATCGATCGATGGATAGATAGATAGGAAGAACTCAACATGAGTCTTCCTTATATACTACTCTAAGGGGACCATAAAGCATATGCTACTATTCACAAAGGACGGTATGAAAAGTTGGACGGATGGCATGAACAGTTGGACGTGCTGTATTGCATTTAATGCAGCAGACGTCTATTATGTACTAAGCCCTATTGAATCCAACCAGAGATTGACATGTTGCAGTTGGACAGGGCATGCTACCATGCAAGTTGATGAACAGGTCCTGTAACAGTAGCAAGATATTATAAATATCTTTTAAGTTTTTGTTGAAGATCGCAGAGGCTCTGTGAAGTACCACAGAGGTTCTGCGGTTTGGTCCTTAGAAGAGCAGTCTTCACCGGATTCCGAGTCTTTGGTCTTCTTTGCGCGTATGACAGAGCTTCTGTAAGGCGCCTCTTTAGCTTCTATAGCTTCTTGACCTTGATCTCTCGGTAAGTTCGGCAGAGCCTCTGTAAGAGGCTTTCTTCACTTAGCCTATTTTTCACTACTTCTAAATACTTCTATGATTAGGAAGATTGAAGCTAACAATCTCCCCCTAAGTAGTGAAAAATAAAAAATTTAACTTGAGTTTAGTTAGGCTAAGTTAGATAAGACAGAGGTTAAACAATACCTCGAAAGTTCTTTCATTCAGAAATATGCCAGAGGCATTTTACATTTGAGTACAATGAAAGATAAACTTTTGACTTGGTTTGCAGAGATTTGAGGTTTGAGAATCAGATTTTGGCATCTTTGAAATCGTTGTAGCTTCTGTTGTCTCTTCCGATTCTTCTGATCTCTTTGTAGAAACTGATGCAGAGTTCTCTTAGGCGAATTGTGGCATCAATCTCTCTGATGAAAGTATCTGCAGCATCTCTATCCATTTTCTCTGTACCTCTGTATTTTACAAGGCTTGCTCTGAATTTGTTCAGAGTACTAGTTGCGTACTTCTGACAATCCATGCACACAAATAGTTTGATTTCGCCTTGTGGGTTTTGAAATACTAACCCGAATCTTGGTTCTGTAATGATAGAGTTGGGCACGGCGTCGGGTGGGCAGCGATCTTCTGGTGGTCGTAAATTTAGATGTTTGAGACCAAGATCCTTTCCCAGTTGAAAATCTATCATACTGAAGATCAGAAGCTTTTCCCTCATTGCTTTTCTTAATACTTGATAGGCTCTGGTGTTTGCCTCTGTGTTGTAGTTATCCTTTGTCCGTTGCAGAAGGTCAGGTAGATCATAAAGATTGATATTTCTTAGGTCAGCATCAGCGAAGGTGGTTTCTGAATTGTCTTCTCTTCTGACTTTGTAAAGATTGTACCTGGCCCTTGGATAGGTTCTTGTAAAAAAGAACTTGCAGAAGATTACCTTTTTGATCTTGTGGATTGAGAAGACATCTGCTTTGGTTCTTGGCTTTGTCCTTGTGAAGATGTTCTCAAATTCTTCTCTGATCCTTGAATCTGTCACATGATTTGTTGGATGATTGGTCTGAAAGGTTTGTTTATAGAGGTATTTGTATACCACTTCTTCCATCTCTTCATGTGTTGGACCAAGTTGTGGTACTTGTCTTCTGAGACTCTCCATTTGTTGAACAACTTCTGCAGCTCTACCTGTTAGTGGAATGTCTGACAGAGGCTTCAATCCATATGCCCAGTCAACTTCTTCAGGCTTTGGAGTTTGGAAGGCATCAAAGGCGCTCTTCATCAATTTCTCTGTAGGCTTGGGCAATGATTTCTTTTTCTTGGGCTCTTCTGTCAGTATTGCTTTGCCCTTGTCATTGGCTTTTGGAGGTGCAGAACCTGTTTCTTCTGTAGGTTTGGAGGTTGGTGCTTCTGTTGGCTTGATGGTTGCCTCTGTAGGTTTTGACACATGTGTTTTAGAGGACTTTTGTGGCGATGGTTCTGTTGGCTTGAGTTTCTCTGTAACCTCTGTTGGAGGTTCTTTGGTGACTTCTTCTGTGAGCTCTATTTCTGTTGGTGAAGATTGGACATCGAATCTTCTTGCCATTTTGAAAGCTAATGTGAACCTGTGCCTTTCTTCTTCTCTCTGCGACATTCGATCAGTCATTGTATTGTGCATCTTTCTCAGAATAGAAAAAGCAGTGGTCGCAGAGGTCGTTGCTCTTTTTGGTTTGGTGGCAATCGACTTTCTTCTTGGTATGGTTTGGGGTTTTTCTGTTGATTTTGTTGAAGGACTCTTTTCCAAGTTGATTACTACAGGGGTGGTTGTTGCCTCTGTGGTATGCTGATCAGCTTCTGGAATATTGGTTTCTTCAGGACTTGATTCCACAGAGATGGGTGTTGTCTCTGTGGTCTGTTGATTTTGTTGTTGATCTTGGGTTTGTTCTGGAGGGGCTTGACTGATTGGTTCTGCTGCGATTGGTGGAGCTTGTATTCCTCTGGTCGTAGCTTTCTCCCTTATATTCTCCCCCTCAGGATTATCTGATGGACCAGGATGGTCATCATCAGAGTCATCCTGACTTTTATCAGAAGTACCCTCTGCTCTGCAGGAAGCTTTGGGTTTCTTTGGTAGTTCTGCTCCTGCGGCCATCAACTTCGCACATACATCATCACAGAGGCCGAAAAGAGTTGCGAGCTCTGCTTCTGTGTTGAAGCACATTCTGCCGACACTTTTTTTGAACTCTTTGACGTAGTTGGCATTTGCAGTAATGAAGGAGACAATGACTTCAGTGACCTGGTTTATGACATTTTGGCCGAGCTCTGTTAGCTGTGCTCTGGTCATGTAGTCTTTAGGCTGCATCAGTATTGTGTTGCGCATTGCTTCTGCTTGAACGTTTTGCAGAGCCTTCTGTAGTTCTGCAGGTGTGATGCTTTGTGATTTGTTGGATTGCTTGTTCATTTGTTCAAGGAAATGTTTTACTGATTCCTTGAATGCAGAAGTTGCGGTAATTCCAAAATCTTTAGCAGCAGAAGTGGCTGTAGTTGTTGCAGTTGTTTGTGCAGAAGATTTCATCTCTGTGATGGCTGTTTTCACCTCTGTGGACAGATTGTCCATTTTGGTGTTCAGATTCAGCATGGCCGTTGATGTTTTCTCTACAAAAGATGTGAAAGAGCTTTGCAACTCTTTCATGGTTTGGTTCACAGAGGTGACAAGGGTTTAGAACTCATCCCTTGATACTTATGTCCCTGGTGTAACCTCTGGAGGAACACATTCGTCTCCAGAGTGAGTCCCTGCTCCTGGGACACCTTCGTTCACCCTTGTTTGTATGTTGGGGGTGGAAGGATTTCCATCTGATCTTCAAGCAGAAGCATCTAGTGCTTCAGACTCTACAGAAGTTCTGTGAACGACATTGTCTAGATCCACTCCAGAGGTGGGTACTAGATTATCCTTCTGTTGACTCGGAGACTTGTCTAGAGTCTCTTCGTCGTTGTGCTCACTACTTCTCTCTGAAAGAAGGGTTGGCCCTAGTTGTGTGCGTGTGGCAGAGGAAACGAATTCCTCTGAAGGGTGTTCTGTTGTGATCTGGGGAGATTGATCACGAACTATAGGTGAGTCTCTTTGAGGAGACTCCCTAGGAATGGATTCCCCGGTTTCTGTGGGTGCAAAAGTCGAAATAGTGACTTCTGGCTGGATGGGTTGGGTTTGGATCGAGTTGTGCTGCTCTATTTCAATAACTCCTTCTGCAGCTAGACCTGCGGAGTTAGATGTGTGGGTTGCACTGGGAGGGGGAGAGGGATGTGTGCCTTCTTCATCTTCGGAATCTTTTTCTTTTATATTTTCTTTTCCTTCAGATGTTTCTACCCTATCCACTGTTGAAGTTCTTTGCTCTGTGCCTAAGAAGTCATACATTTGATGAGATCCGTATAACTTCATGACATGTGGATGATAGAGACCTTTTCATATCCAGACAGCTTCTTCTTCGTCTGAATCTATCTCTGAGACCTCCATTCTTGTCTCTGTTACTTCATCTCTATTCCACTGAGCTTCTGTTTGTCCTATTTCTTCTGAAGCTGGACTTGGACTCCTTCTGTGAACGTCCAATCCTTGCTGAATGAAGGGGTTCTGTAAAATAATAGGTGTCTCAGCTGATTGATCTCTAGGTGTTTGATCATCTTCTTGCAGATGTGTGTCAATGCCGGAAATAGAGAAGTATTGTTCTTCTGGGGAATGGTGGTCGAGAGGTTGTGCCGTCCACCCTGCTGTATTTAAAGTGTTGGCAATGTCGGGGTTCTGTAGGAAATCGTTAATGTTTCCTTGGTGAGCAAATCGATCTGGGGATTGATGGGGCGATTGATATCCCTCTTCTGTCATTTCTTCTTCTGCATCTTCTTCTTCTGCAGTTCTTTCTTCTGCGATTGCTTCCTCTTCTATGGTAACCAATTTTTCAAGTGGTTTACCATGCTTCTTTTTGGATTTCCTCCTCTTTGGTTTTGGTGCCCCTTCCTCTGTAGTTTTTGATTTTCTTTTCTTCTTCTATTTTGGAGAAGAGGGAGGAGCAGAGGAGCCAATTTCTGTGGCATGAGGAGGTGAAGGTTGATCTTCTGCAACGCTTGTAGAGGTGCCTTCTGCAGTTTTCCTCCTTTTTGATTTTGAAGAGGACTTCTTTCCCATGAGCTCTGCACATTTGGCTATGAAGCTGAGTTGAATAGCCATGTGTTTTGCTAATTTGTTATCTTTTTCTTCTTGAGTGGAAAGAGGTTCTGCAATCATTGTTCCTAGGGGGACACCTAAACGCGGGGGTGTCATAGGACTCGGTTTAGGAGTTCTATGATCGCGTATATACTCTTTCTTAAGGGTTTTATTCTTGGCATACCTCAGAAGTTTCTTTGACAAAGGTCTGCAGTGTGTGTAGCCATCTACATGATCAGTGGGAATATTTTTGCTCATTGGGAACTGTTTGGGAATTGGCCCTTCCATTGGCCATTTCTGTATTAGCAACAGAGGTTCGAACAAGACTCCTAGTATTCTTTGGAATTGCAGAGGTGGTAGAAACTTAGGATCGTTCTCTTTGACCCTTCTTGTGTTGTTCTTTCTATCGATGGTGTTAATGATCTCTTGCATCATTATGGTCGTGTAATCCAGTGGGAGATCATAGTAAACCCCATACATGATGGTCAATATCTGATGTGAGCTCTGGTCAATACTGCCTATCTTCCCTGTCAGGTATCTGTTAAGAATTGAGAACAAGGTGTTCCACAGAGGTGGTAATCTGCCTCTGCGGAAGTCATTTCTCTTCCTCAGTGGTGTGTTGTACCAAAGCATTTCTAGGAAACGACAGATCTCGTCGTCTGTCGGTTGCTCTGCGTACTTCTTTAATCCAAGAAGACCCCTTGTTGGTAGGTTGAATTCAAGTGAGAACATTGTTCTATTGAACTTGATTTCCAGATGCTCAGATTTGTCGGGTTTTGAAATGTATCCTTTGATAAGAGAATCATCTTTATCAAATCGGCAACTTTGCCAAAACTGGTTCAGATATCTTACTGGAATTTTCTTTGGGGTTCTTGAGAGTAAAGCGAAGAGGATATGATTTTCCATTATGTTTAGAAGAATGGCATGGGCTTCGACGAAAGCAGTGGGTGAGGGGACTAAATAGCAATTGTTGGATTTGATTGGTAGTACTTTTTCGAAATGATCCTTTGCTATGAAGTTTTGAAGATGTGTGGTTGGAGCAAAGTTTGCTGAATCGCCGGAATCTTCTAGTTCAATGTTTTGGGCAGGGTTGGGGTTTTCTGAATGTTCAGAATGAGCAGGTGAATGTTCTGGTGAGGTCGCCGGAGAGTGTGCAGGGGAGATAGCTTGAGAAGATGAAGCCATTTGGTACTGAGAATAAGAAATTTGCAGGTTTCGCCGGAGAAGAATGAGAGTTTGGAAAAAGTTTATGAGAGGGTAAGCTTGGTTTTTATAGGAGGGTAAAACGGTAGAATTCGAAAGAGTAAAGTATATGGCAATGGATTAAAATTTGGAATCCGAACTCAAGTTAGAGCGGCGGGTTCAACTTTCCACAGAAAACGTTCCATGTACGCCCAATGAAAATGGGACACGTAGGCCATGTCAGAGGATGACAGGACGTCGTGCGCGGCCCATTAATGCTAGGCGCGTGGGGTTATTCTTAGCCACATGTAGTTCACTCTCAGTAAAAGTAACCGTTATTACTAAAGAAATGCCCAAGTAACAGATTGACAGAACTTCTGTAGTTTACAGAGGTTCTGTGAATTTGAAAATCTTTGATGTGTATCCCTTTCTCATATATCTCATTGTTATCATGACTTCTGTGGGGTTCCTTTTTAACCGAAAACGTTTTGTAAAGGCATTGGAGAGGATCAAATAGGATTTTTAGTTAAGAGTTTTTACTCGCAGAGGTTTTGTGGCTCTGTTGGAACTTGAAGAAGCTCTGGGAGGGCCAGCAAAATCTCTGTGAGGGAAAAAATCTCATAACGAAAATTCTATTAACTTTTCTAATCATCCAATTTTTGATCTGTTTTAAGAGATGTTTTTCGGACATATTTGAAAGTTGGTGTCCGAAAAAATTGTTATGGAAAAAGTTTTGTTCGAGAAGGTCATGGTGAGTCTGTTTGGTTTCCGAGATAACATTTCAAAAGATCGATAGAGGTTAAAGTTGCGATCTCAGAGCATATTTCTGGCAGAGCTTCTGTTGAGCTCAGCAGAAGCTCTATGACCTTAAATTTCTCATAACTTAAATTTTATGAAACTTTTTGATCTTTTGATTTTTGAAATGTTATCCACAGTATATTTAGGACATATTTGACAATTTGTGTCCTAGAAAACTGTTTTCAAAAACCTTTTGTGCGAGAGTCATACCTTTTGGTTCTTCTTTTCTCGGCAGTGATGTCTGACTTCTGTCGATATAGATTCATTGACATTCTTCTTTGGCTTTCCCTTGAAAGTTTTACCTATGTAGATCATTTCAGGATCCCTTTTTGCTCCCCCTTGATCTAATCACCTCTGTAGATCAGGAATTTTTCTTTTGCTCCCCCTTGACCTATGCTTGGATCAAAGAATGATAAGTTTTGCATAGAACATAGGTCATATTTTCCAGAGGTTCTGTCGGTGTTGTCAGAGGTACTGAGTAGACTTACAGAAGCTCTGTGATTTTAAGAACTATTTAAGATTGAGAACTTACATACATAAATAAATTAATTAAAGCAAAAATAATTAGAAATATATACATATTTACAGAAGATAAAGCTATACTTACAGAGGATTTTTACGTCATATTGATCATTCCTAACTTACCCACCAAGAAATTGAATCTTTTCTCGTCTAAAGCTTTGGTGAATAAGTCCGCGAGTTGGTATTCTGTGGGCACGAAATGCATCTCGATTGTACCGTATTCAACATGATGTTTCAAGAAATGGTACCTTATATCGATATGCTTGGTTTTTGAGTGTTGCACAAGATTGGCAAAGATAGCAATGGCACTCTTGGAATCACAGAAGATAGGTATTTTGAATAGGATGTGGCCGTAGTCTTTTAGCTGAGTCTTCATCCATAGAACCAGAGAACAACAGCTAGCAGCAGCAACGCATTCAGCTTCTGCAGTGGATGTTGAGACCCAATTTTGCTTTTTGGAGGTCCAACTGACTAGTTTACCACCTAGGAATTGACAACTCCCAGAGGTACTCTTTCTGTCGAGCATGCATCCTCCATAGTCTGAATCTGTATAAGCTTTAAGACTAAAACCAGAGTTCTGTGGATACCAGAGACCGAGATTTTTGGTCCCCTTTAGATATCTAAAGATTCTTTTCACAGCATCATAGTGTGATTTCTTTGGATTAGCTTGATAACGTGCACAAAGACATGTGGCATGCATAATGTCAGGTCTGCTTGCAGTTAAGTATAACAGAGATCCAATCATGCCTCTGTAGAGAGTGCATTCTACAGAGATGCCATCTGGATCTAAGGATAACTTATTTCCAGTGGCCATTGGAGTTTTCATTGCAGAGGTATCAGAGAGGCTATACTTGAAAAGAATGTCAGAGACATATTTGGCCTGATTTATAAAAATTCCCTCTGATGTTTGTTTGACTTGGAGTCCGAGGAAGAATGTTAGTTCTCCCATCATACTCATTTCAAACTCACTCTGCATGAGTTTTTCAAAACTTTTGCACTCTTCTGTGTTAGAAGACCCAAAAACTATGTCATCCACATAGATTTGTACAAGCATTATTTCACTGTTTTTACGTTTATAGAATAAGGTAGTATCTGTTGTACCTTTGTCGTAGCCATTTACTAGAAGAAAGGTAGAAAGTCGTTCGTACCATGCTCTTGGAGCCTGTTTCAGTCCGTACAGAGCCTTTTCAAGGTAGTATACATGCCTTGGGAACTTTGAGCTTTCAAACCCTGGTGGTTGATTTACGTAAACCTCTTCTTGGATTTCACCGTTGAGAAAAGCTGATTTTACGTCCATCTGATAGACTTTAAAACCTATGTGGGCTACCAAGGCTAAGAATATTCTTATTGCTTCGAGCCGTGCGACAGGGGCAAAAGTCTCATCGTAGTCTATGCCTTCTTCTTTTCTATATCCCTTGGCCACCAATCGTGCTTTGTTTCTGATGACCACTCCATCTTCATCCTTCTTATTTCTGTAGACCCACTTAGTCCCAATGGCCTGTTTCCCTCGTGGCAGAGGTACTAAAGTCCATACTCTGTTACGCTTAAACTGCAGAAGTTCTTCTTGCATGGCGTCTACCCAGTTTGGGTCATCTAGTGCTTCAGAAATCTTCTTTGGTTCTATCACACTAATAAAATTTGTAAAGAAACAAAAATTAGCAGTGGCAGGCCTGGTTTTTACTGAGTCAGAAGGTTCTCCGATTATTTGGCTTGGAGGATGGCTTTTTGTCCACTGAGTGGTGCGAGGAAGATGGTCATCAATGTCATCGAACCTTTCTTCAGAAGCTTCTTGTGGATCTTCTTCTTGTATAGCCTCTGTCGTTCTCCTTACCTTGGTAGAAGATTCTACCATTTGTGGAATGATTGGTATGAGTGGTGGTGGAGTTTGTTCCTCTGAGGACGTATAGTCTTGGTCCTCAATTACCTCTGTAATTGGTTCTTCTGTGGATTGTGGAGTTTGTTTTTCAGCAGCTTCTGTGGTCGTTTTTCTTGATGTTTCATCTTCTGCGTTTTCTTCTTCGGCATTTGCATCTGTAGTATTTATAGAAGAAGATGAAGCATTATTTGGACCAGTTAGAGTCATACCTGTAGGATTTTGTCCAACAGAGGATGGTTCTTCAGAAACTCTGATGGTTCCAACAGAAGGATCAATGTCATCGTGGAACATCTCTAAAAATAGAAGATTCAAGTCTTCTTTCGTTTGCGAGATGCCAGAGGTTTCTCTTTTAAGTTCGAGTTCTGAACGGATTTTCTCAGAAGTCATTTGGAAAGAATCATCAAAAGAAACATTGATACTTTCTACGATTTTGCGAGATCTTGTAAGGTATACTCTGTAGGCTTTGGAAGTGGCAGAGTATCCAATGAATTTTCCTTCGTCAGCTTTTACTTCAAACTTTCCTCTTGAATCTCTGTCGTTTAAAACAAAGCATTTACATCCAAACACATGGAAAAACTTGATGTTTGGCCGCCTTTTGTTGATCAGTTCGTAAGGAGTCTTGATGTGTCTTTTCACAATGGTTGACCGATTCTGTGTGTAACAAGCGGTAGAAATTGCTTCTGCCCAAAAGTTCATCGGTAATCCGTATGCTGATAGCATAGTTCTTGCGGCCTCCACGAGCGTTCGATTCTTCCTTTCGACTACGCCATTCTGCTGTGGAGTGCGTGCGGCAGTGAAGTTCTGTGATATTCCTTCTGTAGAAAGATAGGCTTCAATGACAGAGTTTTTAAATTCTGTGCCATTGTCACTTCTTAACTTCTGTATTTTGCATTCATAAAGAACTTGGATTCTTTTCATTAGATTAATCAAGATGATTGGAACATCCGATTTCTTTCGAACAAATTCAACCCATGTGAAGCGCGAATACTCATCAATTAAGACAAGTATATATTTCTTGCCACCTAGGCTCTGTATGGCAATAGGACCGCAGAGGTCGACATGAAGCATGTACAGAGGCCTAGTGCACGACACATCTGTTTTGCCTCTGTGGGAAGCTCTTCTGAGTTTTCCCATCTCACAGGTAGAACACAAGTGATCCTTATTAAATTTAACATTAGGCAAACCTTTAACTAGATCAAGTTTGACCAATTTATCCAAGGTGTGAAAGTTCAAGTGACAGAACCTGTTATGCCATAACCAGGCTTCTTTACTTTCGCAAGCTACAAGGCAAACTTTGTCCTTGGTTGTTGAACAAAAGTTCATTAGATACAGATCACCTTTTCTTTTGGCTCGCAGAAGTTCCATTCCTGTGTCTTCACTTTGCAGAGAGCAGAAAGTCCTTTTGAACAAGACATCAAATCCTGTATCACAGAGTTGACTTACACTGAGTAGGTTGTGTTTAAGGCCATTCACATATGCAACTTTGTATACAGAGACGTTTTCCTTCTGTATGACTCCATAGCCTTTGATGTGTCCCTTCTTGTTGTCTCCAAAAGTTACAGATCCACCATCATGTGTTTCTTTGTACGTGGATAGTAAACTTCTGTCGCCAGTCATGTGCCTTGAGCATCCGGAGTCAAGATACCAAATTGGCACATACCGCTTCTGTAAGACAATCACAGAGACTTAGGTACCCATATCCATATGGGTCCAATACTGTTAGAATTTTTCAAGTTTGCCTTAGCATTCTTGAAATACATTTTATCTTGTGTAGAAAGATCAGATTGTATCTCTCTAGGTTTTGACTTTTGAGTTTGAATTTTAGTGGAGAGTAAGCAATCTGGACTTGAGAAGTGATTTTTTAATCTGAACATAAGATCAAAACAATTACAGTATTTAATATGAGACGTGATTTGTTTGAACTTTTCATTGAATTCATTGAACTGAGTCACGGAGGCATTACATTCGTTCTTAACATTAGATTTCCTATTACAAGAAGATCTATGAATACTAGAATGTTTTTTGCAAAAATCTTGTTTAGGTCCTGCCTTCTGTGAGTTTCTTCTGTGGTGAACGTCTGTCTTCACTGTCACAGAGAAAAGATATTTGTTAGCTTCAGGCCTTAAAGGTTTTGAAAATTTTGAGCTTTTAGGATTTTCAGAGGCCTTTTTCAAATTATCAAGCTCTGTAGAGGTTTTGACTTGTATACACATTTTTAGAAAATCTGGACAGATAGGTATCTCTGTGATTTTCTCTTTTGGAGAAATTGTTCTGTTAAGAACCTCAGAGGAGAAATTAACATCCTCTGTGTCACAGTGAATTATCCCTGATTTAGAATCAGTCTCTGAGTCGTCAGAGGATGAATCGTCCTCATATACAGAGGTTGAGTCATTTCTTTCGACAGAGGCTGGATTTTCTGAGCATGTATCGTACGAGTTTTCTTCCTCTGTAGAAAAACTTTCATAGATGGCAGAGGTTTCAGATGAGATCTCTTCAGCGAGAATTTGATCTATAGAAGATGTACAGAGATTTTCTAAAACATTTGATTTCAAAGCTTCCAAAATTTCTTTTTCAATTGATCTTTTAAGATTTTCTTCTGAAAAGATGGGTTTAAACTCAAGAGCTTTTGCAGATAATTTCTTTTTGACATCATACAGACAAAAGCGACCTGTGTTTGAGTCTCTGGTTTACCAAACTTAAAGATACCAATCTGATCTTGTGTTTTCAGATATTTCTTTGGTTTGATTCCTCTGTTGACAGAGGTTGAAGATGATGAATCTGTGTTTTCAAACCACACATTGATCATCTTCGTATGTTTCCTTAAGTGAGGTTCTTCAGAGATTTTAACCCTCTTACTTACAGAGAGTAAGTTTGGAAAAATTGGTTTATTTGTTTTTCCTACCACAAACAGAGAAGACAGAGGTTTAAGTCTTTTGCCTTCAACACCTAGAGTAATATCATCGTACCCTATACCTCGTCTTCCTATTTGTGAGTTTACTTTCTCATACACCTTATGTGCATCTTTATAGTTTTTAAGTAAAACCTCTCTTCTGAGTAGATCTTGCCAAAGTACCTCTCTCTCTTTTTGAAAGTATTCTTTGACAGCTCTTATGTCAGTTGTTTCACTCCTAGAAACTGAAAAGCTCTTTAGTTTTGACTTTTAAAGCAGAGGTTAATTCAGAAATTTGCCTTTTTAAAGGATCTACATTTTTGCTCCAATATTTTTCTACTCTTTCCTTTTCTTCAAAAATTTTGGCTTTTTCTTGAGTGAGAAGCCTTACTTCTCTCTCATTAAAGGTGAGTCTTTTCTGAATACTTTCATTTATCTCTTTGAGTTCAATCAATTCAATGTTAAGTCTAACTGAATCATTTTCTACATATTTAATACAAGAGGTAGAGTTTGAAATGGATACCTCATTGTCAGTGCCCGAGTCGACTTCTGCCATGCCACAGAACAGGGCATTGGTGGTGAATTCATCATCAGATGTAGAGTCTGACTCGAAGTCCTCTTTATTTGCTTCAGAATGCCCTTTGTTCGCCATTAGGGATTTTTGTGCATAATATTCAGCCTTCTTTTTGTAAAAAGCTGAGTCCTTCTGTGGGCGATTTTCTCTACTTCTGCAATCTTTTGCGAAATGGCATGGCTTGCCGCAATTGAAGCAACCTTGGGAGGTGTTTCCAGTTCGATCGTCGGACTTCTGTTGGTCTCCACCTTTCTTTGTTCGGCATTCGTTTGCATAATGACCAGGCTTACCACATTTGTAGCATTCTTGTGTGTGGCCTACCTTGTCATCTGACCTTTGTCGGTCATTTCCTCTGTAGTTTCTGTCGCTCGACCTCTGTCGGTCACTTCTGTAGTCTGACCTCTGTCGGTCACTTGATTCTTCTCTTCTTTCATCATCTCTTCTATCTCTCTGGTTGTCTCTGCTATATCTGTCATTTCCAAAATTTCTTTGGTTACCTCTGAACTCTCTTGTCAATAGAGCCAATGATTTAGCTAATGACGCAAGAGTTATTTCTTCCTCTATCAGCTCGTCTTCTTCGCTATCAACCATCACTATCTTCTTCTTCTCCTTCTTCTTCTCCTCTGTTGCTCTCTCATTTCTTGGTCTCTCTGTAGCATCTGTTGATTTACTAACCAATGCGTATGGTGCAATGGCTATTGTTTTAGCCTGTGCTATTTGAGGACCTTGTGCAGCTAGTGTTCCATAGAGATCGGAGAGTGTCCATGAGTCTAGATCTTGGTTTGTTTGTAAAGACATAGACAGTTGAAGCCACTCATCATTCAGACTCTTTAGAAACATAACGTTATTTTCTTCCGAGGTTCTGTGAATGCCAGACTTTCTACATTTGTTTATGAGAGAGTTGAACCTGTCGTACGTGGTTTGCAGAGATTCTGTTGCAGAGGCTCTGAATGCATGATATTCATTTATGTACTGTGCCCTTCGGTTCTTCTATGTTTTAGCACCCCCTTCCAACTGTCTTTCTAATTCTTTCCAAAGATCGTGCGCAGTTTCGCATGCATCTAAGGATTGAAAAAGCTCGTTGGGGATAGCCATTATCAGGATTCTTTTTGTTTTCTGTGAAACTTCATCTTCTGCCTTATCTTCATTTGACCATTCTTCTTTTGGTTTTGGTTTTTGATGTTCAGGGATTTCTGGAGATTCAGCAGTAGCTGGTACTCGTGGTACTGCTATCATGGGAACAGGAGGAAGGTTGTAAAGATATTATACTAGATTTTTTTCAGTACCCTCAAAGAAATGAACCATTCTTATCTTCCATTGAGGATACTCATCTCGTAGGAGAGTAGGAGGCTTGGTGAGTGAACCAGCAGTAAAGAAGTTATTTGTATTTGTCATTTTTTAAGGTTCTGAAAGGATAGTATGATTTAAGGAGTATGAGTCTGAAGATCTGGAAAGTTTTCTGGGTTTGAACAGTTCCCAGAGTACACTTTAATGGAGTTTTAACCTAGAGATGAGGAATAGGAAAAAATGATTTCTATCACTAATCTTGTAAAAAACGAGGATCACTTGATATTGAAAATCAAGCTTTGCTCTGATACCAATTGTTGGTTCCCGGTTTTGTTTAAACAAGATTATCAGATCTATTAGTTCAAGTTTGAGTTTGATGCGGAAGCGTATTTGAAGAACTAACAGATATGTTTGATAGATTTTGTCACACCCCGCTAAAGCGGAAACACGGAATGTGCAGCTCAAGTTTCATAGCAAAAGTTACAAGATCACAACAACCATCAAAATACATTCAGAGGTTAAACCTTGTCTTTTACAATTGTTTTTACGGAAGGGAAATGAACATGAAATTTAAAGATAGTAAAGAAAAGCTTCATCACGTGTAGCCTTCCTAAGTTCCAACCTTAAAGACGTTCTCCTAAAAAGCATGTAAATGAGAGTGTCAACTAATGAATAGTTGGTGAGATCACAAGTTTAAATAGTATAACATTGTTGCCATTGCAAAATATGTTGCAAATCCACACAAGGGATAAATAATACGGTTATAAAAACCACTTGTTTGCCATTGCAAAATAGTTTAGATCCACACAAGGGATAAATAAAACGGTTATCAGAACCACTTGTTTGCCATTGCAAAATAGTTTAGATCCACACAAGGGATAAATAAAACGGTTATCAGAACCACTTGTTTGCCATTGCAAAATAGTTTAGATCCACACAAGGGATAAATAAAACGGTTATCAGAACCACTTGCTCGAGGTGATCATATGTAAAATGCTAAGTTATTGAGCCCGTTACCCGACCTATATCAACATAATTTGCCCCTACCACAACGGTGGAATCATTCCACATACGCGCATGTTCTATCACCAACAATACGCAATACAACAATAATTATGCACTCAAACAAGCGCTACTTGTGAGTGGGGGTGTCAACCCAAATAACGTTATTCATAATTACCAACGGCTCACACTCGTGAGTTAAACAGGTAACGTATACGTGAACGGGGACTTTATACATGATAGCAATCTAAACTCAAACTTACAACATTTGCAAAACATAGATACCATAGAGCATAAATAAACAAGTTTCGTATTTCCAAGAAAACGAAATAATCGATGCGTAAAATAGTTGTAGTAACGACATGCTTTTCACCCCAAAATATGTAAAACATTGAAAAAGGGGCTGTGAATACTCACTTGATACGTGACAGAATCCAGGAATCTCCCACAAATACTCCGAGATGATCCTACTTCAAACCTATGAACGTAAGGTCACTAGTGAGTTCTCAATCTAGAAGGTTCGGTACTAATTATCCAAATCATCATAAAATGCCTTGTTGTGTTTTAATATTATAACGTAATAAACGTATACATTGTTCTTCTTAGATTAAAGTTTCCACAATTTCGTCCCAATAAGTAACGAAAAGGGTTTTAAAGAACATAAACATATATAGTACATATATATGTATAAACCGAAATTTTATCGTAACGACGATAAAATTAGGGGTCGTAAACGAAATGACAAATATTTAAATGTATAAATATATAGACATAATATATATTTATACTCCACTATTTCATCATAAAATGATGAAATGGGATAAGAATAAAATGCATAAATATATATAAATATATTATATATATAAACATTCCACAATTTCATCATAAAAGATGAAAAGGGATAAAGAATAAATAAAATGCATAAATAAAGGACATAAATAAATTGCATAGATAAAAGATATACTTATATACTCCACTATTTCAGTAACGTCCCGCGAATTACAAGCAACTTTAAATTTTTAAAAATAAACATTTCATTCATAACAAACCATTAAATGATCCCAACGTTTCGTTTGCAAACTCATAATTAAAATCTTTATAATAAAAACCAGCGGAATAAACATTTAATTATTAAAATCATAAAAACAACCAGCTCTCCTCGCGCACCAGTGTGTACTCATCACGCCTTGGAGCCGCTCGGACCTGAAACCACAGATTATTGGGAAAGGGTAAGCACGAAGCTTAGTGAATTCCAACACATGCGCAGATAGGAATTATATACACATCACCCCTATCCGCACATAAGCAACAACATCACAGTTACATAAAACGAGTAAACATCTACAAGTAATTATGTATCCAACACCTCGGTCCCACCGAGCCCTCGGTCCCACCGAATTGTAATGTAACACACTCGTCATACCGAGTTCCCACAACGTTTCTTTCCACTTCCTCGGTCCCACCGAATTGTAATGTAACACACTCGTCACACCGAGTTCCCACAGCGTTTCTTTCCACTTCCTCGGTCCCACCGAATTGTAATGTAACACACTCGTCACACCGAGTTCCCACAACGTTTCTTTCCACTTCCTCGGTCCCACCGAATTGTAATGTAACACATTTATACTAAGCATTCAAACCAATCAAATATTACACACCAGAAACAACTAGTTCACACCACAAAGACAGTAGTACATACAAACTACTATGACATGCATACAACCCCTAACTACACAGTGAGAGAACTCACCTCGAATGCGCGCCCAGCTTAATAACACAATTCAAGCTTCACAATTACGGTCACTTCCCAGCACCTAAACGCATGTTAAAACGTGTCAATACGATACCCGGACCCTATGACACGACACACGCTTAAACCGTCACTAAAACTATTTTCCGTTCTCGCCAAACAGGTCAGTTCGGGACCTGCTTCGACCCCTCTAAACCCAGAAAATTCCCAATATTATTTCATGACCAGAAAGTACTCTGAGTTAGGGTTCCAAGGACATATTATACGCCTCCTAACGATTTTTCTACAATTTACTACGGATTTTATAAAAACAGTTTCCAGCACAGCGAAATTCAGCACCTTTCAGTATAAAACGACAATTCGACCCGTGCTACGTCCCGAACTGGGTTTTGCACAAAACACAGAAAAGTTTCTAGACTCAAAAAGGGAACGTTTGACACCAGTTTCACCCCAAACCGAGTTACGAGCAGAAAGTTATGGTTTACACAAAACAGTGGCAGATTCCAGAATTTTACACATAAAATGACGAATCACCGAACTTGCGACCACTTTTTCGCCCAGCTAGAGACCGAACCAGTTTTTCGCTAAAACACGGAAAACGTGTCCGACCCCGAACTTGAACCGTGGGCGCCAGTTTCGGCTCGAACGGAGTTACAACGGAAAAGTTATGGTCGCGCGAAAACTGGACAGCACACTAAAATTTTCAAAAAAAGATAACTTTATAAACGGTTCGCGGCTTAAACGATTCGGGATTTACGCTAAGAGTGTGACCCACTGCCACCGCCCTCCACCCACAGCCACCGCAGCGGCGGCGTGCGGCGGTGGTGGTCTCGCCGGAAAAACGAAAAGGAAAAGAAAAGAACGAGACTAACGAGAACCACATACCTCACGACGGCGTCTCACCACCACAACCACCTCTCACCCTCGACTCCTCCGACGACAGCCGAGTTGGTGGCGTCCTCCGGCGACAGCAGCTGCTCCGGCGACAGCAGCAGCGGCGACGACGGCTGCCGCTGTGGTCTTTCTTCTCGTTTCTCTCTTCTCGCGATCGCCCTCTCTCTCTCTTTTCTTTCACCTACGGCCGCACCACACCAAGGAACTAGGAGAAGGATTCTTAGGGTTAGGATAGTTGGTTGTTTGGCTTACAAGGAAAAGGAAGAAAACGAGAAGCATGGGGTTCGGCCTTTTTCTTGCATGGGCCGAACCATGCCCAAATTTGACCAAAACTCAAGATTAGCCCCTCAAAACTTATCACTTGGCACTTAAATAAAACGGTTAGAATTTAATACGCATTTGGTCAAGCTTGCTAACCCCGTTAGTAAAGATTCGCTAAAAGAACGATATTAAAGCAATTAATTAAAATATATATAAACATACCGGGACACGGGCTTTACAACTCTCCCCCACTTGGATTAGACTTCGCCCTCGAAGTCTCTGCCTACGAATAGCTCCGGATAGTTCTCCCTCATCTCAACCTCAGGTTCCTAAGTCCACTTGAAACCCCTACTAAACTTCTCGAATACTATTCTTACTAACGTACTCTTTCTAAGACATTGGGGTTGTGATCGGCAAAACACCCCGACAATTGAAATCATTCCTAGCCAAGCGACTACGGTTGTCCCCCAACCTTAGATATTCCATACATCCCGAGTCAAATCTCCAGCTCTAACCATTCTAAAGCTGCTCACAGAATACCCTATTTGATACTCGACTACGATCATTCCTACCCTTAACTGTCGATTAACTACCACGAATTCTAATAGACTCCAAAGATTTTCAATAAATTATATCAACAAAACATCGACCCCTTGACGAACATCGGTCCAACCGATTACAATAACAACATCGGCCCCCCGCCGAACATCGGTCCCACCGATTACAATAACAAACATCGGCCACCCGCCGAACATCGGTCCAACCGATTACAATAACAACATCGGCCCCCCGCCGAACATCGGTCCCACCGATTACAATAACAAACATCGGACACCCGCCGAACATCGGTCCAACCGATTACAATAACACCCATAAGCGTGGTATTATCCTAGACACTAACACGAATAGATATCCCCCACAATCAAGTCAACTAACACACACGTAGGTCATTCCCTTAACCGATACTACCCGGCCTACGTTACCAACCCGCGTGGAATACCCAACCTCCCACCGTCGACGTATCCCCCAACACACGCTCTACAAAGCTAAATTATCTGAACCGAGGATACACCCTGACGCCTACCTCTCAGGTAACGCCTCAGGGCCCCGCACATCGGAATTACCTCTCAGGTAAGTGCCCACCACTATGTCCTCCTAGCACCTACTAGAAAGCCTAGGCTATAACACTTGAACACCGGGGCCTCACTCCGAGATACCCAACCGACCACTACTAGCGACTGACTAACGTGCCTAAGGATCCAGAGCAAAACAGCCTACCCACAAGTGCCTATCCCGGATTGGGTCACTCACCCAAACGTGTAAATACTCGACGTGCAAAGAATGCCAAACGGTGCGACAAAACAATTCATCAACAAGACTCCACCTCGGGTCATTAAAACCGGGCAATTAGCCCATGACTAACTCCAAGTCAAAACCGAGCAAAATGCTCCACGCTTGCTAGACACGGTAAAACACGCGTTTAAATAAAGTCTAAGCAAGCAATACTCTAAAATCAACATTAGTCCCAAACTCAACACGGGTTAAACAAAAGAGTTTTCCAAAAGGACTCACACCCTTAAAATTCTCAAAATGACACATAACACTTAAAAGCGCATTTCCCAAATGGTTTACAAAATCATTTACAAAAATGTTTTCAACGTCAAGATTTTTCATTTCAAAAAGACCGTAAGCAATAAAACTACTATTACCAGATCGGTAGTTACGCAAAAATGGACATGCTCGTCCCACAAATGAAAATCATGTCGAAAATCATTTTATTGCAGCTTAGTTTACTCACAAAACGTAAAGCGAAATAAATAATTCCTTTGTAAATGAACCGTCACGGTTCTAGTATGAATTGACTCATGACGTGTATTTAAAGTAACCGCCGACCTTACACCGGGTGCAACAAAAGTGTGCACATAGTTTCAAAATCAGTTCCACGATATTTGACCCCAAACTTCCTCTTTGCACCACTTATGTCACGCATGAATCAATCCACACGCTGAACTATTTGCAATAAAAATACTTAGTAACACGAACTCTCGAAAGGAAAGTTAAGCGACACTAGAATTCCAAACTCATTTTAAACAAATCATCAACAAAGTTTGTAACTCTCGTTATAAAAAGGTTTCATGCACTTTCAAAACCATAATTTAACATCTTGTGCGTGTGCTAAACATTTCCCAAAATTCCAAAACACAATCCATATAAGGATTGGAAACACAAAAATTAGTTATTGCAATCCTATTTTCAAAATAACTTCGTGCATGACTCATTCGGCATTCAACGTCTCGACCCATACTTCTTCAAAACTCTCCGGTCTACTATTGTCATCCAGACATTTAAACCTCTTAAGGCAAGTTGGGAATTCACATCAAATCATCTTACGGGTTTTCCTCAAATCAAAGTCGGCTCAAAAGCCTATGATTCTAGCACAATTGCCAATTTTTGACCCGAATTGGTCTACAAATATTACCTCAGCAACCTCATCTACAAGTGTGAGGCACGAATTAATGGGTAGCCCCGCTATCAAACATCACTACAGCAGACACCGGGTTAACTAAGGACGTACTTAAACACACAGCTTAAGCAAAAAGCAACCATATACCAATATCAAGTGATGAAATATACCTGTCACCACTTTAAGCGTGGCCTGTGCCTCTTCCACCGTCAGTTAATGAACTCTACCTCGGCCGCCTCGGGTCCAGCCGGACCCACACGACCATCAATAATACGCAAGGGAGCAGCCGCAGGAGCTCCTTGTGCCCCGCCCCCAACAGTAACTCTCGGATTCGGGCAGTTGACCTTCACGTGGCCCATCTGTTTGCAGTTAAAACAGACCATTTGTGGTGGTTCCCTGCAGTCGCGACCGTAGTGCCCCACCTGACCACACCGGAAACATTTGTCATTTCTCCTTCCGCTACCAATCATGGTTTTAAACCCACCGCTCCCTTGATTCAAGAGCGAGTCTGAAAACCTCGTTTTCTTTGGAACTGCCGATTCTGGTGCAACGGCCTGCGCTGTTTTCCTCTTCTTAGTCTGTTCCTCTAACTCAGGTTCCTGGCTCCGAGCGGCCTCCATCATCACTACTACCTCCTTACAAACGGCGGTAAAAATCTCGGGGATTGCCTTCCTAATAGCATGCGTCACTTCAGCCGTGATCCACTCACGTATCTGCTCAGCAGTGATCCCGGCGCCAATTCCTGGCTCAGTAGTGTTGCTTCCCTTAGTGATGGCCATTTCTGGGGTAAAATTACAACGAGTTATTAGCACATAATAACTCACACTAGCAACACTCACGCTCAACTCCTTGGATTCCTCGCGACTTTTCCGACTCGAGCGTTGATCCTGTGCTTCCGGTAGTAGGAGCTCTACTACTACCATCCACACCTATCATCACCCGTTCCGAGTTCCATCCCAAGGGGTCCAAGTAGTTTTTCACCGAAACCATACACATATGCCCGCACCGGCATATGTACACACTCTTCCTAGCTCCCTAGGAATTCCATCCAACCCACTACCCTTGCTACTGCCAAATCCCTAATAGCAAGCAGCAGACATGCAATACAGTGTAACAAGCACCAAACAATTTAGCATACATACTCCTATGTTCTAGAAAGCAATCTAGCACACGTACTCATACATAAACACCCTTCCCAGCTCTCTAGGAACTTCCTCTTATCCCACTACCCTTGCTACTACCGAATCCCTACTAATTATAACGGGTGACCTCGCGAATACCCGATTATATGCAGTGCGAAATAAATAGGCAGTCGAATACAAGACTCTATCCTAGAACGGTTGGACTCAAACAAGAGCTGCGCAATAGAACTAAATCGAATATTCTAAGGCTATAAATCTCTTACTGCATACAACCTAGAGGGCATCCACTTAGTAACCTATCATAATTAGCATAAATTCCTAATAGCAAGTAGTTCAACATACAGCATAGTGTCCACAACAGGCAATCTAGCATGCATACTCTATGATCTAGAAAGCAATAAAACACTAAGTACTGTACCTTTCCCATTTGGCTCCGGCTGACTGTACACACTGCGCCTCCGATCACCGTTTCTCAAACGGATCTTTCCTTCGTTTTATTTCCCAAAAACTTTAAAGAAAATTTTTATAGCCGCAAACTTGAGATCAAACACACCGAAATGCGTTTGATTCACTCAAGTCGTGCTCTGATACCAAGTTGTAACGTCCCGCGAATTACAAGCAAATTTAAATTTTTAAAAATAAACATTTCATTCATAACAAACCATTAAATGATCCCAACGTTTCGTTTGCAAACTCATAATTAAAATCTTTATAATAAAAACCAGCGGAATAAACATTTAATTATTAAAATCATAAAAACAACCAGCTCTCCTCGCGCGCCAGTGTGTACTCATCACGCCTTGGAGCCGCTCGGACCTGAAACCACAGATTATTGGGAAAGGGTAAGCACGAAGCTTAGTGAATTCCAACACATGCGCAGATAGGAATTATATACACATCACCCCTATCCGCACATAAGCAACAACATCACAGTTACATATAAACGAGTAAACATCTACAAGTAATTATGTATCCAACACCTCGGTCCCACCGAGCCCTCGGTCCCACCGAATTGTAATGTAACACACTCGTCATACCGAGTTCCCACAACGTTTCTTTCCAGTTCCTCGGTCCCACCGAATTGTAATGTAACACACTCGTCACACCGAGTTCCCACAACGTTTCTTTCCACTTCCTCGGTCCCACCGAATTGTAATGTAACACACTCGTCACACCGAGTTCCCACAACGTTTCTTTCCACTTCCTCGGCCCCACCGAATTGTAATGTAACACATTTATACTAAGCATTCAAACCAATCAAATATTACACACCACAAACAACTAGTTCACACCACAAAGACAGTAGTACATACAAACTACTATGACATGCATACAACCCCTAACTACACAGTGAGAGAACTCACCTCGAATGCGCGCCCAACTTAATAACACAATTCAAGCTTCACAATTACGGTCACTTCCCAGCACCTAAACGCATGTTAAAACGTGTCAATACGATACCCGGACCCTATGACACGACACACGCTTAAACCGTCACTAAAACTATTTTCCGTTCTCGCCAAACAGGTCAGTTCGGGACCTGCTTCGACCCCTCTAAACCCAGAAAATTCCCAATATTATTTCATGACCAGAAAGTACTCTGAGTTAGGGTTCCAAGGACATATTATACGCCTCCTAACGATTTTTCTACAATTTACTACGAATTTTAAAAAAACAGTTTCCAGCACAGCGAAATTCAGCACCTTTCAGTATAAAACGACAATTAGACCCGTGCTACGTCCAGAACTGGGTTTTGCACAAAACACAGAAAAGTTTCTAGACTCAAAAAGAGAACTTTTGACACCGGTTTCACCCCAAACCGAGTTACGAGCAGAAAGTTATGGTTTACACAAAACAGTGGCAGATTCCAGAATTTTACACATAAAATGACGAATCACCGAATTTGCGACCACTTTTTCGCCCAGCTAGAGACCGAACCAGTTTTTCGCTAAAACACGGAAAACGTGTACGACCCCGAACTTGAACCGTGGGCGCCAGTTTCGGCTCGAACGGAGTTACAACGGAAAAGTTATGGTCGCGCGAAAACTGGACAGCACACTAAAATTTTCAAAAAAAGATAACTTTATAAACGGTTCGCGGCTTAAACGATTCGGGATTTACGCTAAGAGTGTGACCCACTGCCACCGCCCTCCACCCACAGCCACCGCAGCGGCGGCGTGCGGCGGTGGTAGTCTCGCCAGAAAAACGAAAAGGAAAAGAAAAGAACGAGACTAACGAGAACCACATACCTCACGACGGCGTCTCACCACCACAACCACCTCTCACCCTCGACTCCTCCGACGACAGCCGAGTTGATGGCGTCCTCCGGCGACAGCAGCGGCTCCGGCGACAGCAGCGGCTCCGGCGACAGCAGCAGCGGCGACGACGGCTGCCGCTGTGGTCTTTCTTCTCGTTTCTCTCTTCTCGCGATCGCCCTCTCTCTCTTTTCTTTCACCTACGGCCGCACCACACCAAGGAACTAGGAGAAGGATTCTTAGGGTTAGGATAGTTGGTTGTTTGGCTTACAAGGAAAAGGAAGAAAACGAGAAGCATGGGGTTCGGCCTTTTTCTTGCATGGGCCGAACCATGCCCAAATTTGACCAAAACTCAAGATTAGCCCCTCAAAACTTATCACTTGGCACTTAAATAAAACGGTTAGAATTTAATACGCATTTGGTCAAGCTTGCTAACCCCGTTAGTAAAGATTCTGTTAGATCTGAAGTTTTGTCAATAAACCAAGTGTTGAATATCTGATAAGAAGACTCAGATGTTCTGAGTAGAGAAGTCAGAGGTCTGACTGTGAAAGCTCAGAAGTATTGATCAGAGAAATCAGAAGTCTGGAAAGAGAAGTCAGATGTCTGAGTTAAGGAGTCAGAAGATCTGAGAAGCTTTATCAGAAGAATGTTTAGAAGTTCTGAACTATCTGTTCAGAACTTATGACTAGATACTTTACTTAGTATTTTATAAACTAATTAGGACACGTGTTATGTTCTTATTAGTCTTTCTTATTTGTACTGTAGCTTTAAGATGTCCGTTGCAATATAAATAGTAGTTAGCTCTATGTTGCTAACTGATTGATTTTTCCCGTATAACTTTGTATTCATTCCTTGTAATCTTTGAGATTCTCTCTCTCTTAGATCTGTAATTCTGTTCATCATTGAATACAATGTGGCTTGATCATACAATTTCTCAATTACTGCTTTCTATATTGATTGTAAGATTAGATCCTGTTCTTTCAATTGGTATCAGAGCCAATCAACAAACAAATTCGTTCAAGATTGTTATAGCGAAGATCGATTGATCAATTTCTTGAAGATTTCTTGATTCATTAAAAATTCGATTCCGCTGCTAGGGCTAGTTCTTGAATTCTAGGCAATTCTTGAATTACCTGTTACATTTCGATCAAGAAACTCGAATTTTCTTACAATCATGTCTTCTAAAGAATATCTAGCCATGGGATCTGAAACCAAACCGCCTGTTCTTATACCAGAAGAGTATCAGCAATGGAAAATCCGAATGATCCAATTCCTAGACAACATTGATGAAAACCTTATGATCTCTATTCGAGAAGGTCCAATTGAAGTGTACATCGATGTTGCTGCAACTCCTGCTACAGAGACAACTCCAGAAATTCCAGCAACCAGGGTGAAAAAGAGTTATTCCCAATACACAGCTGAACAGAAGAATATGCATGCTATTGACAAAAGAGCAATTACTTTGATGACTTTGGCTGTCCCAAATGAGGTTCTTAACAGGATTGACAGTGGATCATCAGCTAAAGAAATGTGGGACGAATTGGAAAGGCAGATGCTAGGAACAGTAAGATCTATTCAGGCAAAGTTAAATCAAAGCATAAATGCTTATGAAAGGTTCAAAGCAAAAGAGTCAGAAAGTTTGACACAGACATACAGTAAATTTTGCACTATTCTAAATGACTTGAGAAGAAATGGACTGAAGAAAACGAAGTCAGAAATAAATTACAAATTTCTGAACAGTCTAAATTCAGAATGGTCATCATTTGCCATAAGTCTGCAAATGAACAAGGATATGTGTGAAGAAGACTTAAATGATCTGTTCTGTGTTCTTAATCAACATGAAGATTCTGTCAAGTTAGTTGTGGAAGAGAAGAAAAATGTTGCTGATCAGTTAGCATTCTTATCAAAGTCCAAAGCAATCAAAGCACCCAAAAAGACTGCGTATCTATCAGAGATACCTAATCTGGAAGAATCTGACAAGGAAGAAGGATCAGAAGATGATGAAGATATCAAGATAATGGCTGAGAAACTAGCTTTGTTGACAAATACTTTCAACAAAAGGTATGGGAAGGGTAGATTTCAAGGAAATTATAAGAGAGTTGGGAGTTCAGATTATAAGAAGAAAGAAGACAGAGAAGAAAATAAGTTTGAAAAGAGAGTAGAGAGAAGTGAAGAAAACAATGAAGAGAAGGATGAAAGAAAAGAAAAGAATCTGTGTTTCAAGTGTGGAAAATCGGGCCACTATGCTAAGGATTGCAGAGTTAAAATTGTGAAAGACTATGAGTACTACACCAAGAAGGCTCAGCTTGCAAAGAAGAGAGATGATAAAATTGCTTTATTGGCTGAACAGGAGAATTAGTTGTACTATACTTCTGATGAAGATGATCATATCAACTTTCCACAGATGCAGAGCTATATGGCAAAAATGAGGAATGAGGATGATTCTGATTTTGAAGATGCTGATTCTGAGTCATCTGCTGAGGTACATTCTTCACTTGAATTAGAGTTAATGACACAAATTGGTGAAATGAAAACTGAATTTGCTAATCTAAGAAAACAGATAAAAGGAGAAAGAAATTTGGTTAACAAATTCAGAATTGAAAAAGAAGTAATAAAAGAACAATATGAAGAATCTGAGGATGAGAAACAGAAAGTTAAAGATGAAAATTCTGAATTGATGAAAAGGCTTTCTGAACTAAAAGTTGAGTTTTCAAAAATAAAGGATGAAAAAGGTGATTTACAAATAAAATTTGATATGTTATTTGAAGAAAGAAAGAATTTATACACCAAAATTAAAGAATTAGAAGATCTGAATTTGAAAAGGGGTCAGACTCAACAAACACTAAATCTTTTATTAAGCAATGTTAAAGATACAAGATTTTACAACCCAAAGAAGGGATTGGGATTGGAAGAAAATGTCACTTTAAAAAGAGCTCCAATCAACTTGTATGAAAAACTTCAAGTTTCTAAGCCAAAAATCCCAGAAATTGTTGAAGTTTTCATAAGACCTGCTAGTTCTATAACAAGTTCTGACAATTTGCAAAGACCAAACTCTAAAAAGTCAGATGAGAAAATTTCTGAGTCTAAAACAGAAAAGTCAGTTGGTTCAGAAGAAAAGGTTAAGAAATAAGTTTCTAAACCAACAGATGAGAAGCCAAGATACAATGATACTAAATTCAAGTATGATTCTTTAAATGTCAGCTACAAAAATAAACAACCAAGTTTTTCATATCATGACATTGAGAGCATATTTGACACAAGTAAAAATTCTGAAACAGTCAATCAGAAGTCTGAAACTTCTAGTCAGGATTCTGAACTTTGTAGTCAGAACTCTGAGCCTAAAGATCAGACTTATGAGTCTGTAAATCAGAACTCTGACTCAAGTAGTCAGAAGTCTGATTCAACTGGTTTTTCTGAAACAAAATCAGATGAATTTTTGCAACTTGAAAAGAGATTTAATCTTGTGAGTCAAGAACTTGAGGACTTAAGGAAAGCTTATGATGAACTTGAAAATGATTTCTGTGAGGTGGATATTAAACTTGAAGAAGCTTTGAAAGAAAAGAATATTTTTATTCAGAAAATAACAGAGCTTGAAAAACTGAAGACTGAGTATGATTTTTTTAAAATTAATGCTTCAAGAGAAAATGATAAATTCTTTAATGAATCAAGTACATATGAAAAAGGTGAATCATCTAATTCTTCTAACAAAAAGAACTTGAATTTTTCAGAAAAAGAAGAAAGAAAAAGGAAAGATGATCTTGCAAAGTTGAACGATCTGAAAAGGGATCTTGAGAAGCTTAGAATGAAATCTACTTCTGAACTCAAAGCTAGAAATTCTTGTAATAAGGGCAATTGTACTCTGAACAGTATCAATAAAAATGAAATGACCTATGTTTCAGATTTATTGTCACTTGCAAAGAAAAATCTTGTTTGTGTTAGATGTAAAAATGATTCATTCCAATATTCTCATAAATGTCAAGTCAAAATAACTTCTGTTTCATACATAAGAAAAGATATTCAGAAAGTTTCTGTTCCTCAAAATACAGAAAAGAAGAAAATTTCTGTTCCTCGGACTCAGAAGAAAGAAAAGATAAAAGAAAAGAAAGAAAATATAGCAAAACCAAAAGTTACAACTCTCAAAAAGAATTTGAACAAGCTTGTAAGCAGAAAATGTTCTGACTTCATAAAAGTTCAAGGAAAGTGGTGCTTGAAGAAAGATTTTGAGTGGAGAGTAAAAGGTACTAATGTTAAATCCAATGACAAAGCTAACAAAGATGGACCCATTCCAAAATGGGTACCTAAACCTAACTGATCCTTTTGCAGGGCTGTCATGTGTGGTTTTTAGATTCAGGAGCTTCAAGACACATGACAGGTCAGAAGTCTTTTCTATCAAACTTCACAGAAAAGGCTGGAGGAGCAGTAAACTTTGGAAATAACAGCAAAGGACAAGTCAAAGGTTATGGGGATTTAACTAAAGGAGATCTGACTATCCAAAAGGTTTTCTATGTTGAAGGATTACAGCATAATCTTTTCAGCATAAGTCAGTTTTTAGACAGTCTTTGTCAAATTAAGTTTCAAATAACAGGTTGCATGATTTTAACTGAAAATGATGTTAAAGTCTTCTGGGCCAAAAGACATATGGACTTATTTGTAGTTAATTTTTCAAAATTGAAAACATTAAATACAGTTTGTCTTTTATCAAAATCAACTGCAAATGAATGCTGGCTTTGGCACAGAAGATGTTCTCATCTGAATTTCAAAGATCTTAATAATCTCGTTGCAAAACATCTGGTTAAAGGCTTACCAAAGCTTAAATTTGAAAAAGAATCATTATGCTCAGCTTGTGAAATGGGCAAGATGAAAAAGAGTTCTCACAAATTAAAAGGATTCAAGTTCTCTTACAACTTCCAGTTCAGAAAATCAGAAGTGATAATGGAACAGAGTTCAGAAATGAGACTCTTCAGAATTTTTTAGAAAGTTCTGGGATTTCTCACAATTTTTCTGCTATCAGAACTCCTCAACAAAATGGTGTTGTTGAAAGGAAGAATAGAACTCTAGTTGAAGCTGCGAGAACAATGCTGGCTTATGCAAATCTTCCTATTTTCCTATGGGCTGAAGCAATTGCAACTGCTTGTTTTACACAGAATAGAACTTTAATCAATAAGAGATTAAATAAGACTGCTTATGAACTGATAAATAAAAGAAAACCATTAATCAAATTCTTTCATGTTTTTGGTTGCAGGTGCTATGTTCTTAGAGACAGAGAAAATCTTGCCAAATTCGATAAAAAGGCAGATGAAGGATACTTTGTGGGTTATTCTTTAACTTCCAAAGCATTCAGAATCTACAATAGAAGAACCAAGAGGATGATGGAGAGCATAAATGTAACTTTTGATGAAGCCAGAATGCGGACTTCTGAACAAGACAGTTCAGAACTCATGCTGAACAAGACAAAAATGACTTCTGATACAGATTCTAATCCTATTTGTTCAGAACTTAATTTACTGTTTAAGGATGCTTTTAGTGAACTAATTTCTGATTCTTATGCAGAATATGAAAACCCAAAGATGGTCAAAGAGATGAAAAATAAGACTCCAGAAATAGTTCAATCAACTGTAATTTCTGACAAAGGTCCATCAGAGGAATGTCCAAATCTAATACATACAAGTGGTGAAAATTCTAAACCTTGTAATCAGAATTCTGATTCTTGTACTCAGAACTCTGAACAAGTCACTCAGAATTCTAACTTCATTAATCAGAACCCAAACTTGGATATGACTCCTATTCATACATCAGAACAAGGGGACAGTTCAGAATTACAAGCAATCATTGATGAGAATGATGCAAACAACAATTATTCAGAGATTGATGTACTTCCTAGTGCAAATAAATGGACTAAAAATCATCCTATTCATCAAGTAATAGGTGATCCTTCAGCAGGAGTAAAAACCAGATCAGCTACAGCAAATGAAGCAATGTTTGCTGGTTTCTTGAGTGTGATTGAACCAAAGAAAGCTAATGAAGCCTTAGAGGATCCAGACTGGATTTCAGCAATGCAAGAGGAATTGCTTCAATTTGAAAGAAATAAAGTCTGGAGACTCATTCCAAAGCCTGAAGGTAAATCTATTATTGGAACTAAATGGGTGTTCAGAAACAAAAAGGATGAATCAGGTGTTGTCATCAGAAACAAGGCAAGATTGGTTGCTAAGGGATACTGTCAACAAGAGGGAATTGATTATGATGAGACATTTGCACCAGTGGCAAGAATAGAGGCAATCAGAATATTTTTGGCCTATGCTGCACATAAAAACTTCAAGGTGTATCAAATGGATGTCAAATCAGCCTTTCTAAATGGCAAACTTAATGAAGAGGTGTATGTTCATCAACCTGAAGGTTTTGTTGATCCAGAATTCCCTGATCATATTTATATTTTAGACAAAGCTTTATATGGTCTAAAACAAGCACCACGAGCCTGGTATGACACTCTTACTAAACACTTGTTAGGTTCAGGATTCAAG
This sequence comes from Saussurea involucrata, assembly GCA_033807775.1. NCBI lineage: Eukaryota > Viridiplantae > Streptophyta > Magnoliopsida > Asterales > Asteraceae > Saussurea > Saussurea involucrata. The sequence continues at coordinate 67,904,661 of CM066325.1, forward strand.
AAAGGTAAGATTGACACAACTTTGTTTTTAAAAAAACAGGGTGATGATTTGATTCTGATTCAGATTTATGTTGATGACATAATATTTGGTTCTACCAGTCCAGAATTATGTGATAATTTTTCAAAAATCATGTCATCTGAATTTGAAATGAGCATGATGGGTGAACTGAATTTTTTCCTTGGTCTTCAAGTCAAACAATTACCAAAAGGTATTTTTATAAATCAAGGAAAATATGTCAGAGATATTCTGAAAAAGTTCAAAATGTCTGATTGTGCTTCTATGAGAACACCTATGGCAACTAATATAAAGTTAGATTCTGATCTCAAAGGTGTTTCAGCAGATATCAAACTTTATAGAGGCATGATTGGATCATTACTTTATTAGACTGCAAGTAGACCAGATATCATGTTTTCTACCTGTTTCTGTGCTAGATTTCAATCTAACCCGAAAGAGAATCACATATGTTGCCTGTCAAAAGGATTTTAAGATATCTCAAAGGAACACCTGATCTAGGTTTATGGTATCCAAAAGAAACTGACTTCAAATTGACTGCTTTCACTGATGCTGATCATGCAGGAAGTAGGTTGGACAGAAAGAGTACATCTGGTGCTTGTCACTTTTTGGGAGATAAAATAGTGAGTTGGGCATCAAAGAAGCAGAATTGTGTATCCACTTCAACTGCTGAAGCAGAGTATGTTGCTGCTGCTGCTTCATGCTCTCAAACATTGTGGATGAGAACACAACTCATGGACTATGGATATCAGCTTAACAAAATTCCCATCTATTGTGACTCAGAAAGTGCAATTGCCATTACTCAGAACCCTGTTCAACATTCAAAGACTAAACATATAGATGTGAGGTATCATTTTATAAAGGACTATGTGGAAAAAGGAACTATAGAGATGCACTTTGTGCATACAAAGTATCAATTGGCTGACTTGTTCACAAAGCCTCTTGATCACAAAAGGTTTTCTTTTCTCATATGTAAAATAGGAATGCTTAATCTGCCTAATTGAAAATATTTTTTTCTTAAAAATGCTAAATTTTTCTAAGTAAAATTGTCTGAGTAGTGTACTCAGAACTCTAAGTCTTAAGAATCAGAATTTCGGAGTACTAAGATCAGAACTTCTGAGTCTTGAGTTCAGAACTTCTGAGTCTTAAGATCAGAACTGAGTCTTGAGATCAGAACTTCTGAGTCTTGAGTTCAGAACTTCTGAGTCTTGAGTTCAGAACTTCTGAGTCTTGAGATCAGAACCTCTGAATCTTAAGGTCACAGATTCTGAGTCAATACTTCAGCAATCTAACTTTCAAAAATTTATTTTTGAGAAATACAAATAACTTCAACTATATGGATTATGCTTCTTCTATTATCTTTTTATCTCATCTTTATGTATCATTAATAGTCAAATGCATGCTCAAGTCAAGGGGGAGCATCAAAATTCTTTTGGAAATCATTTTGTGATGCTTAAAAGATTTGTTTTCATTTCTTATCGCTGATCATTCTAAGAACAAGCTTTTAATGAAAAAAAAAATTGTTATTCAAACTATATCTGAATTAAAAACTTTTCATATTCAGATATAAGATTTTAAATGATCCTTTTTAAATCATCATAATATGAACAGAATTTTGATGATAAAAAAAAAGCTTCTATCTGTTCAAACCTCTTCTGAATAATCAAAACGTTTTATATTGGTCAGAAGTTGATTTTAAATGACATTTTGGTTACAAGGCAAAATTCTTCTGAGTCATGGAATCAGAACATCTGTGCGTGTTATTCAGATCTTTGACTTGAGTCAAAATTCTATCCACTAACACGTGTCAGCTTCATATTTGTTTGACAATGCCACACATTTCATTTAAATCCTTTGTGGTATTTCAAATGTGTTGACTCCGTTATAACATTGATTTCGGTTTTCCGTTAAACCTTTCAACTTCGCGGATTTTAAATAGGTCTTAAAATCCCTATTTCAAATTTCTTTCAAATTCCAGAGCGAAACGTGAGATACGAATCAAATCCAGAGTTCTTTGAATCTGTTTTCTTCTTAAATCATGTCTGAAATACGAAGAAGTGGTCCAATTTCTCTACATTCTACAAAATCGATAATGGATTCATCCGATTCGGAAAATGATGAAGTACAAAATAGAGTTGCAGAGGAAGGGGCAATAAGAAATGATGAAGAAGATGAACAAATGGATGAATCTGAAGGAAATGCGGATGAGGTAAACGTTAATATTGAACATGAACAGAGTGCTGCAGGTTCTATTATGTCAGATAGATCTATTTTAGTGGAAAGAGTTGTTCCTGAGAGTGAATGGCTAAAATTATCTGAAAATAATTGTGTTATATTATTTGAGGAAAGCCGTTTTAAGCCTGAACACAGAATTATCATGGAGTTATTCAAACATCATCCGTATAGAAAATGGTTTACAAGAAGTAAAAATGTGCCTGTTCAGTACATACAACAATGGTGGAAACATCTTAGGTTAGAAGATAATAAGTTTGTGTCTGAAATTGGAGGAGTGACATTTGCTTTATCTATCTCTGCACTAAGAGAAATGCTGAATCTACCAGAGAAAGATGATGTACAAAGAAGAACAGATTTTGAGGATTCACCCTTAACAGAGGAATTAATAGCAGAGTTTATGAAGTTGGGATACAATGAAGGATTGAGGACTCTCAGTTTGTTCAGAAGAAACAAATTACCACCTATTTGGGCTTGCTTCTTTCATGTGGTAAATAAATGTGTGTCAGGGAAGAATAGTTCTGCTGATCAAGGTTCTAAACAAATTCTTCAGATATTTCAGGGTTTAGTGAAGAATAGGCATTATGACTATACTTTAATACTTTGGGAAGATATGAAGAATACATTTGAGAAGAATCAGAAAGCAATTCAGAAGAAAACAAAGGATGCTCCACTGACATACATTCCTTACATAAGGTACTGGCAAATTGTTATTTGGTATGCCATGCAGGAAAACAGAACAATCTCAAGAAGAACAAATGAAGAGCATGGTCCTACATTTTATTTGGGTAAGATGACCTCAGTAACAAGACTTGAAAACTACCCCAATCATAAACTATTGCCAAAATCACTTAGGAACTATATTCCAAGGGAGAGTGAGATTTTAAAAGCTTATTGCACCTCTATGGGAATTGAATTACCTCAAATCCCTACCCAAGAGGACCAACCTGAGAAGAGAGGTGAGGGGTCTAGTCGAATTAGAGAGAGGGAGGATGTTCAGATGGGTGAACATTCTGAGAGACCTGAGAGGGAAAATTCTGAGAGCTTGGTTAGATTTAGTGAGGAAAAACAGAATGAGAGTGATGAGGATGAGAGATTGTCAACAGAGGTTCAAACAGAAAGAGATGCCTCTGAACCAGCTAATCTTGACCAGGTAACCACAAATGCTATTGGTTCACATCTCTTGGTGTCCAATATTGAAACAAACACCATGGACCTAGTGGTGGATCTTGAACAACCCATCCATATCCACTCAGAAGCATTTCAACATGCTACTGTTTCACACAAATCCGGGGAACCATCCCAAACTCATTTGGAGGGAGGTGATAAATCCCAATTTATTTTTCAACACATTGAGTCTGAATATCACAGTCCTATTCATATTGAGCCTGAAATTCCTTTTGACACTTGCACAAATCAGGAATTTCGTATTCCTGAAACAACATTCATAGACATACCTAATGTTGGGTGTCGAGGATTGGATGGAAGTCCTGGTGGGGTGAACATTACAAAAGCCTCATTCAAACGTGCATCTGTTGTACAAGATGGCTGTGTGTTATCTACAGGCCATGAGCCCTCTGGGCACATGAAAACTGGACCATCTGTTGGTTCAGGTTCACTGTTAGAAACTTCTGAATTTGAAAAGATTCAGAAACAAAACAAGGAGATGGGGGAAAAAGTAGAAAATTTGGAGAAGAAGGTGGAGGATTTAAATGATGAGATGTCAGAGTTGAAAGTTGTGTTGGAGAAAAAGTTGATTTCTGTTGAAACCAAAGTAGATGATGTAAAGAAATCCTTGGATTCTCACAAAAAGGAGATCGTGGATATAATGTCTGGTTTTCAAAAAGATATGTTAAAACAGATGCAAGGTATGCAGGAATCTATACTGAAAGCACTGAGTGTATCTTTGGCTTCTACTTCAAAGCCTCTTGATCCTGTTCCTATTGCAGAAGCTGAACCTGAAGTTACTTTTAATCAGAACTTGAAGAGAAAGTTGATGATAATGAGCCTCATGATCATCAAAAGGGGGAGAAAAGACAAAGGTTAAGTTCTGATGATGATATTGGCATAGAAGATTTTGAGATGGCAGATATGCAATTAGCTAGTACAAAAAGTTCAGAAGATCAGACACAGGAAAATTTAAAGGCAATAACTCAGATAGTTCAGATACAGAGGAAATGGAGTTGGAAAGTACAGATGGTGGTGATTCAGATAGAACAAAGGAATTGAACTTAGACATAGAAATGGAAAGAAACTCAGATGAAACTGAAGCTATTGAGGAATCTGTATTGAGATCAGAAAAGACAGTGGAAAGTGAAGTGGTCAACATGTGTACAGATATTGTGGTGTATAACAAAGAAAATATGACGGATTCTGAAGTAAAAGAAAGGAGGTTAAGTAAAGAGTTGATCAGAAGGATGCATAACAGTTTAGTCAGAGCTTTGAATGTTCAAAAAGTTCAGCAAGGAATAAAAATGATAAGACCTATTGATCTAATGGGAGAAGAAGACAGAACTGTGAATTATACTCAGGATTTTGAAGATGATTTTAGATTTAACTTCTGTGATGAGTTAAATACAGAAGAAGAGTATGTGAAAGTGAAAGACTTCTTTATGCCTTCTGAGTATGTATTCAGAAAACCAATTGAGATCCCAAAGATTAAATTGCAAAGACTAGAAGAACCTGTATGTGATTTCATTCTAGAGTTAAGTGATGTGCCATTAGCCAGACAATTTCATGATGATATTTTTCCTGCGGAAATATATGATAATCTCTACTACACAGAAGGAGAGTATGAGCCTTTGGAAAGTAACATTGATGGTTTTATGGATGACAGAGCTCAGATGGTCTACTCAGAAGCTTCTAACAGGTTCAGAGTTCCTGACTCAAAACTGCATATTCAGAAAAGAATTGAGAAAGTTCTGATGTTTCAACAAGATGAATTCAATGGTTTAATGTTTGTTAGAATGGAAGTACTGAAAGAAAGAAATACAAAGGTTTCCATGTCTACCTTTGATTTTCACAGATTGACTCTTGATGATCAGATCTTTCTAGTCAAGTTCTTTGCTAGCACTGAAGAAGCCTTGATAGAAATTGAATGCAGAAGACTTCTGGGTATTTATGTTAGAAATATATGCTTGTATGACTTCCAATTAGCTATTGAAGAAAGAAAAGAAAAGTGTAATCTGAGTTCTCCCACAAAGAAAACAGAAGTTGATTTGCATTTGAAGGGATTTGTGAATGAAGGAATGGAGACAGAAGGGTTCACATATATAGTTCACGAAAGGCTTGAATTGTTCAGATTAAAAAAGTTGGTAAAGTACAGTGATGCAACTCTGAATTGGTTGTTGATTAAAATGGAAGTAAGTATGGAAGCTGAAAAAGAGAGTTTAAAGAAGAGATGTATAAACTGTGTGAAGAGGAGGTTGGATCTTAGAAGGAAAATCAGAAATAGTAGTGAATGGTTGCTATCTGAGGTGAATCCCAAAAAGATTCTACATAATGATTTTGTGTTTCCTGCTGAGTATGAAGTGAATGAAATTTTGTCAGATGAAGTTGAAGAAGTGCAGAACACAATATCTCAGAATGTGCAGATAACTAGTTTTGATCAAGCTGAACAGTCTGAACCAAAAGAAGATGAAATATCCATTGATCTAAATGGATACTTTCTTGAATTTGATTTACCTGAGTTCTTCAAACCAAAAGAGGTACAATTCTTGGATGTGTATTATGATAGACCTAAGGAGACTCAGATCTGGTTGGCTGAAAAATTAAGATGTCTTGGCAAAACAAAGCAAGCTGTTTACTCAGATTTTTTAATCACTGGAATCAGAGAATTAAGGGTTAAGAAATTCAGAAAGATGGAGTACTTATCTTTTGAAGTTCTAAGAGAAGATGGCAAGGTTTATTACTTTACTGATGCAGATTTTGAGAAACTATCAGTAGTTGACTTCTACAGATTACACAGTTTTCTATGCTTCAAAGAGTCGAGCAAAGACAGAAATGAAAGGAAGGCCAGAAGTGTGGTAATTGAGGCCATGTTCTACATCTTAAGGTGGCACTGTTATACAGACTTTCAAATAGCTTTGTACCTACAAAAGTCATGTGTTTATCTGGCAAATCCCAACACAGATCATGAACAGAAAAAGAAGTTAAAGGCTGGAAGTGTTCACAAATATCCAGATTTGGGAGTATATTTGAAAAACAAAAGTGGAAAGATTTTCTTCAGAGCAAAGGAAACCGCAAAATACTGTTCTGGAACTTTAAGAATCATAAAGCACAATTTGGAGAAAAAGATGCTGAAAGTGAAGGAAGCAAACATGACTCAAGAAGTAATCAATCAGCAAGTTGAGATTATTCAAGAAATCGTTGACAAAATTGATAAAAGGCTTAATCTGAGAAATGTGCTACTTCAGAAGATTGTTCCTGCTCTGAAAGAACTGGATGATGCAAAGTTTAAGTTTATTTGACAAAAAGGGGGAGATTGTTAGATCTGAAGTTTTGTCAATAAACCAAGTGTTGAATATCTGATAAGAAGACTCAGATGTTCTGAGTAGAGAAGTCAGAGGTCTGACTGTGAAAGCTCAGAAGTATTGATCAGAGAAATCAGAAGTCTGGAAAGAGAAGTCAGATGTCTGAGTTAAGGAGTCAGAAGATCTGAGAAGCTTTATCAGAAGAATGTTTAGAAGTTCTGAACTATCTGTTCAGAACTTATGACTAGATACTTTACTTAGTATTTTATAAACTAATTAGGACACGTGTTATGTTCTTATTAGTCTTTCTTATTTGTACTGTAGCTTTAAGATGTCCGTTGCAGTATAAATAGTAGTTAGCTCTATGTTGCTAACTGATTGATTTTTCCCGTATAACTTTGTATTCATTCCTTGTAATCTTTGAGATTCTCTCTCTCTCTTAGATCTGTAATTCTGTTCATCATTGAATACAATTAGGCTTGATCATACAATTTCTCAATTACTGCTTTCTATATTGATTGTAAGATTAGATCATATTCTTTCAGATTCGCTAAAAGAACAATATTAAAGCAATTAATTAAAATATATATAAACATACCGGGACACGGGCTTTACAATTTCATCATGAAATGATGAAATGGGATTAGAAATAGTCCTTATAATAAATAATAAATTGTCCTTTACTGTCCAGAATTTGATGTCACTTTGTGTCCAACTTTGGGTAACTTCCATGTATTATTTGATCATGAAATTTTATGTCCAGTTGGTTCAATGGGTTAGGAAACTTTTGGCATTAGTTTCATAATTTTTGGAAGAGTATAAGTACATAAAATAATACACGACGTAAAACCCGACAGAATACTTTGCTGTTTGCATCCGGATTTTGTGAGGACTGTTTGATAAATAAAATCTTTGAGTTTTTAAATGAAACCACTTGGGTTTGAATCTTAACACACTAAAATGAATTCCAGAAAAAGAATCACTCCATTTGGAGTTAAAATGAGTGAGATATGACTCTTTGATGTGAGGTGTAATTTCTGGCAGCAAGCTGTCCAACCAACACCTTGTGCATGTGCACCCAACTTGACTTTTAAACCAAAATTCTTATTCCTTTGCATGCAAAATCCGATTTGACTCTCATCCATACAAATATTTTCAGTTCCAAACATATTTATGATCCATTTAAAATGCATGCAAAACAACCATCAACTCAAACCTTGAACACTTTTGCAAAAGACCCAATTTGAAGATTGTTGATGTTCTTGCCAAGAACATCAACATGCAACTAAAAATTCAGTATTTTGAGCTCATGCATGTGGGTTTAAATGTGTTTTTAGTGGTTTTCAAAGATACATTCGTAAGACTCTTGAACAAAAATGATGGATCTTTCAAGATTACTACATGCATGTGTTTAAAATGTTCATCTTTGATCTTAACCTTGGTTTGATTTTGGATTCGCCATCTTTTACTAACAAAAGATGTTATGATGGTAAATCTACAAACATTAAGACCCATAAAGATGATTTTAAAAGATGTGAAGAAAGTGTAACAAAAAGATGAAGATCATACTTTTAAAAATGCAAAAATATGAAAGAGACTTGAAAGAATGTGTGTGGTTTTTACCCAACACACTTATGTTTACCTTAGGTTATCTTGAACTCTTGAAGACTTTGATTTTTGGGGCTGGAGTTGTGATGAAGGTTTGAAGGTTTGAAGATGAAGATATGAAGATTTGAAGGTGGAGAGAGAGAGGGATGATAACTAGAGAAAGAGTGAAATGAGAGAATGGTTTAACAAGTGAAGTATAGATGTTTATTAATGCAAAATGAGAGAGAGGGGAGGGGATGGCCGGCCCTCACATGGGGGGGTGGTGGTGGTGTGACATTTAAGTATTTTGTCACTTCTTGTACAAAAATAAAAGTCTAAATACAAGTATTTTCTTTTTAAAGTAAAATACATGTATATATACATAAAGTAAAGTATTTATATATATAAAATAGTATTGAAATATATAATTTATCAATTACCTAAATACTTGTAGTATATAAATATTTTAGGTTGGCATTTTATGAGATTTATGGATAATTTCCTAATTCAAGGATTTCTTAGGCAAAATTTCTCAATTTTTCCTATTGTACCGGGTTTACTGCTAAAATTGCACTGTGTAAACTATGTCAAAAAAATAAGGTTTCCAAAACAGTTCTAACCTGAGATGTGAATTTGACAGTTGTCACAGTCTCCCCCGGTTAGAAGAATTTCGTCCCGAAATTCAAGTGTTACTAGCGTTAACAGGTTTGCTTGCAAAGAGGTGAGGATACTATTGTAACATGTAATCCTCCCGCTCCCAAGTATATTCAGGCCCACGCCTTGTGTTCCAATGGACTTTTACTATCGGGATTTTGCTTCTCTTAAGACGCTTGACTTCCCTATCGAGTATTTCCATTGGTTCCTCTACGATGTGCAGTTTATTGTTGATTTGGACTTCTTCCAAAGGCACGGTTACTGCTTCATCAGCTAAACACTTTTTAAGGTTCGATACGTGAAACGTGTTGTGAATAGCACTTAACTCCATTGGCAAATCCAGTTTATAAGCTACCGGTCCAATTCTTTCCGTGATCTTAAATGGTCCAACATACCTTGGACTCAACTTTCCTCTTTTCCCAAAACGAACTGTTCCCTTCCAAGGGGATACTTTTAAAAAGACTCTATCACCAATTTGAAATTCTAGAGGCTTTCTTCGATTGTCCGCATAGCTCTTCTGACGATCTTGAGCTGCTTTAAGCCTATCTCTGATAACTGCAATCTTGTCGGTGGTTTCTTGTACGATATCCGGACTAGATAGCTGACTATCTCCTATTTCCAACCAACAAAGAGGTGATCGACACTTGCGTCCATATAGAGCTTCATATGGCGCACACTTGATACTAGTGTGATAGCTATTGTTGTAGGAAAACTCAACTAATGGCAAATGGTTATCCCAACTTCCTCCAAAATCTATTACACATGCCCGAAGCATGTCCTCCAACGTCTGAATGGTTCGCTCACTCTGACCATCCGTTTGAGGATGATAAGTCGTGCTTAAGTTTAACTGCGTTCCTAATGCTTTTTGGAGTGATTGCCATAATCGAGATGTAAAACGACTATCTCTATCCGATATAATGGAAATTGGAACTCCATGCCGCGTAACGATCTCCTTGATGTAGATCTGAGAAAGCTTTTCCATCTTATAATCTTCTCGAATCGGTAGGAAATGTGTGGACTTCGTAAATCGATCTACTATAACCCAAATCGTGTCATGCCCCTTGGCAGTTCTCGGGAGTTTGGTTATAAACTCCATAGTGATTTGTTCCCATTTCCACTGGGGAATCTCCGGTTGTTGTAACAGTCCCGATGGCTTTTGATAAACTGCCTTGACTTTTGCACACGTTACACATTTTCCTACATATATGGCAATATCCTTCTTCATTCCTGGCCACCAATAGTATTCCCTTAAATCCTTATACATCTTGTCTGCTCCTGGGTGAATTGAATACTTCGATTTATGAGCCTCCTCTAAAATCATTTCCCGTAAGTTATCAGCCTTTGGGATCCATACTCTGCCTTTAAAGTAACGTACTCCATCAATCTTAGTTTCAAAACTAGACTCTAAACCATGAAGAGTCTCTTCCTTCAGGTTTTCAGATTTCAATGCTTCGATCTGAGCTTCAAATATTCGGGTTTTCAAACTTGTTTGAACCAGTGCTCCTAACGCTCGGACTCGTGAAGGTTTTACCCTTTCTTTCCTACTCAGGGCATCAGCTACCACGTTGGCCTTACCTGGGTGGTAACGTATCTCGCAATCGTAATCGCTGAGCAGTTCTACCCATCTTCTTTGCCTCATGTTCAGCATCTTTTGATCAAAGATGTGTTGAAGACTTTTATGATCGGTGAAAATAGTACACTTGGTACCATATAGATAATGTCTCCATATCTTCAGAGCGAATACCACAGCTCCGAGTTCCAAATCGTGTGTGGTATAGTTCTTTTCGTGAACTTTTAATTGTCTCGAGGCATATGCTATCACCTTATCATTTTGCATCAATACGCAACCTAATCCTTGATGTGATGCGTCACAATACACTACAAAATTCTCCGTTCCTTCCGGTAAAGCTAAAATCGGTGCATTACACAACTTTTTCTTCAGAAGTTGAAATGCTTCTTCTTGTGGAACTCCCCAGACGAATTCCTTCTCCTTTTGAGTTAACGTGGTAAGGGGTTTAGCGATCTTAGAGAAATTCTCGATAAAACGTCGATAATACCCTGCCAAGCCTAGAAATTGGCGAATTTCCGTTGGAGTCCTTGGGGCTTCCCATTTCTTAATGGCTTCCACTTTAGCCGGGTCCACGTGAATCCCTTTCTCCCCGATTACGTGACCTAAGAAATGTACCTCCCGAATCCAAATTTCGCACTTAGAGAATTTGGCATATAACTTCTGTTCCTTAAGGAGCTCTAAAATCACTTTTAGATGCTGCTCGTGATCCTTCTTACTCTGAGAATAGATTAATAGGTCATCGATGAACACAATCACGAACTTATCAAGATATGGCCTACATACTCTATTCATTAGATCCATAAACACAGCTGGCGCGTTCGTCAATCCAAATGGCATAACTAAAAACTCGTAGTGTCCATAGCGAGTTCTAAAAGCTGTCTTAGGAATATCTTCCTCTCGGACCCTCAACTGATGATATCCCGATCGAAGATCAATTTTATAAAGTAAGTTACACCTTGCAACTGGTCGAACAAATCGTCTATTCGAGGGAGAGGATATCGGTTCTTGATTGTTAACTTATTAAGCTCCCTATAATCGATACACATTCGGAATGCTCCATCCTTTTTCTTGACAAAAAGAATCGGTGCTCCCCAGGGTGATGAACTCGGTCGAATAAATCCCTTATCCAAAAGTTCTTGAAGTTGATTCGATAACTCTTGCATTTCCGCAGGTGCTAGGCGATACGGGGCCTTAGCTACGGGCGCCGCTCCAGGTACAAGATCAATCTGAAATTCGACTTGTCTAAACGGTGGAAGTCCAGGCAAATCGTCTGGAAATACTTCTGGGTGATCCTTCACCACAGGAATATCCTGGACTCGCCTCTCCTCAGACTTCTTCTCAATTACTTGCGCCAAGAATGCAACATACTTCTTCCTCAAATACTTATGGACCTTCATACATGATACTATCTTCAGACTCCTTCCAGCTCTATCTCCTTGAACGACTAAGGTTTCTCCGCCTTGTAATGGTAACCTAACCGTCTTTTCAAAACAACTAACCTCTGCTCGGTGCTTAGATAACCAATCCATGCCTATTACTACATCGAAACTCCCCAATTCAATTGGAATAAGATCGACACTAAACAGTTTATCAGCTAAGTTCACGGTACAGCCTAAGATTACATCCTTAGCTTCTAATTCAAATCCATTAGCAACCTCAACAATATAAGCATTCGGCATTTTCTTAGATTCTAGATTGATCAAAGGCCTAAATTCTAAAGAAACAAAGCTCTTATCGGCACCAGTGTCGAATAATACGGATGCATAATAATCGTTTAGAAGAAACGTACCTGTCACTACATTGGGGTCTCGACGTGCTTCTTCTGCTCCTAACACAAATGCCCGTCCTCGAGCTTGTCCTCCTTGGTTTCCCTGATTAGCTTGTCTTGTTTGATACCCAGCGTTGTTATTGTTTGGTCCCCTTTTCCACCTTGGGCACACATTTCGGAAATGAGCCGGACTTCCGCACTCAAAGCATACCCTTCCTTCTTCCTTCACATTCTTTATCGTCTTACAAAATCGAGCTAAGTGACCCTTTTTGCTTACAGATGCTACAGATGAGACAGGCTCCCTCGTGATGCTAACCACATTGGTTACACTTTAGGTGGGGCCTATTGTAACGTCCTACTTCCTTAGCATTCATCCCAAAGTTCCATACTACTTTCTTATTCCTGCTCCCGATAACATTAAGATAAAACTTCATTCCTATTTTTAGATAATGCCGTAAATACCAAAATTTTGAGGTTCATCCTACATCAATACTAAAGTTTTTAGATCTAATACCACCAATCACTTATAATTACCCAAAATACTTAGTTCATAATAACCACAAGAAAATGTTTTCCTTTGAACCCAAAAGTCTTATCAAAAGCTGCCAAACTATCAATCATCCTATTCAAAACCATCCCAAATACACAACTATCAAGATCATCAACACAAGCATAGCTAGCACTACTCCTCTAAATCTTCCACCGTCTACGTCAATATCCGCCCCGATACACTTCAATCGAAACCCACAACACCAATAGCGTCAATAGCATCACTACTACTATGCTCATTATCTCGGCTCGTAAAGCTATCCTCCGAGTTATTTTCACTCCAGTTAGGGCGTCGGACGACCGATTGGTCAAAAGGTGACTTAATTTCACTAGCTCGGTTATGACTTGACTCTGGTGACTGACCCTCACTTGACATCCGTGCAAGTCCATTGCCACGGCCCTAAAGCGTTGCTCTTCGGTCCAAGTCATGCCAGGCGCTCGACTAATCGGCACTCCCTCGATCACCCGTGAGGTTTCCGGTGCGTCTCGCTGATCAGGCCTAAAAGATACTCGTCTAGGTATGGGCACGCTCTTCCTAGCGGTTTGCCTCGTACGTGGACCCCTAGGTGGCATTACTACCGGGATGGGTTGTGGAGGAGCCACAGTCGGAGGCATCCTTGGCCCATCATACGGGTCTCGTTCCTCGTCAGACGTACGCTCACTTGATGGCGTGTAGGAAGGTTCCGAGCTCGATGATGATGAAGACATGGTATTGCTGAAGTACGAGTGTGATGAGGATGTTGACATAGTGATACTGAAGTAAGAGTGTATAACATTACTACCGCGCAATATAAAGGCTAAGCGTACTATACTATTGCATACTATAGGCAATAACTACGCTCCTACTAGGCATACAACGTGAAGCATCAAGTGTGAAAACACACATCTTCCTAGTATATCCATTTCCGGTCTCTCATTACTCTTTCTTTAATTAAACATAGGTGATCAGGCTTTGTTTAATTAAAGACAAATGATGCAATACCCGAATTAGTTATACTAGCAACATGTTTAGCAAATTAAATGTTCATTCCCGTTTTTGGTTATAGTTGCAGTTTTCCAAAGGAAAACCGGTATTCTCTATAACCTTTGGCTCTGATACCAAATCTGTCACACCCCGCTAAAGCGAAAACACGGAATGTGCGGCTCAAGTTTCATAGCAAAAGTTACAAGATCACAACAACCATCAAAATACATTCAGAGGTTAAACCTTGTCTTTTACAATTGTTTTTACGGAAGGGAAATGAACATGAAATTTAAAGATAGTAAAGAAAAGCTTCATCACGTGTAGCCTTCCTAAGTTCCAACCTTAAAGACGTTCTCCTGAAAAGCATGTAAATGAGAGTGTCAACTAATGAATAGTTGGTGAGATCACAGGTTTAAATAGTAAAACATTGTTGCCATTGCAAAATATGTTGCAAATCCACACAAGGGATAAATAATACGGTTATAAAAACCACTTGTTTGCCATTGCAAAATAGTTTAGATCCACACAAGGGATAAATAAAACGGTTATCAGAACCACTTGTTTGCCATTGCAAAATAGTTTAGATCCACACAAGGGATAAATAAAACGGTTATCAGAACCACTTGTTTGCCATTGCAAAATAGTTTAGATCCACACAAGGGATAAATAAAACGGTTATCAGAACCACTTGCTCGAGGTGATCATATGTAAAATGCTAAGTTATTGAGCCCGTTACCCGACCTATATCGACATAATTTGCCCATACCACAACGGTGGAATCATTCCACATACGCGCATGTTCTATCACCAACAATACGCAATACAACAATAATTATGCACTCAAACAAGCGCTACTTGTGAGTGGGGGTGTCAACCCAAATAACGTTATTCATAATTACCAACGGCTCATACTCGTGAGTTAAACGGGTAACGTATACGTGAACGGGGACTTTATACATGATAGCAATATAAACTCAAACTTACAACATTTGCAAAACATAGATACCATAGAGCATAAATAAACAAGTTTCGTATTTCCAAGAAAACGAAATAATCGATGCGTAAAATAGTTGTAGTAACGACATGCTTTTCACCCCAAAATATGTAAAACATGGAAAAAGGGGCTGTGAATACTCACTTGATACGTGAAAGAATCCAGGAATCTCCCACAAATACTCCGAGATGATCCTACTTCAAACCTATGAACGTAAGGTCACTAGTGAGTTCTCAATCTCGAAGGTTCGGTACTAATTATCCAAATCATCATAAAATGCCTTGTTGTGTTTTAATATTATAACGTAATAAACGTATACATTGTTCTTCTTAGATTAAAGTTTCCACAATTTCGTCCCAATAAGTAACGAAAAGGGTTTTAAAGAACATAAACATATATAGTACATATATATGTATAAACCGAAATTTTATCGTCGTTATTTTATCGTAACGACGATAAAATTAGGGGTCGTAAACGAAATGACAAATATTTAAATGTATAAATATATAGACATAATATATATTTATACTCCACTATTTCATCATAAAATGATGAAATGGGATCAAGAATAAAATGCATAAATATATATAAATATATTATATATATAAACATTCCACAATTTCATCATAAAAGATGAAAAAGGATAAAGAATAAATAAAATGCATAAATAAAGGACATAAATAAATTGCATAGATAAAAGATATACTTATATACTCTACTATTTCATCATGAAATGATGAAATGGGATTAGAAATAGTCCTTATAATAAATAATAAATTGTCCTTTACTGTCCAGAATTTGATGTCACTTTGTGTCCAACTTTGGGTAACTTCCAGGTATTATTTGATCATGAAATTTTATGTCCAGTTGGTTCAATGAGGTAGGAAACTTTTGGCATTAGTTTCATAATTTTTGGAAGAGTATAAGTACATGAAATAATACACGACGTAAAACCCGACAGAATACTTTGCTGTTTGCATCCGGATTTTGTGAGGACTGTTTGATAAATAAAATCTTTGAGTTTTTAAATGAAACCACTTGGGTTTGAATCTTAAAAGAGACTTGAAAGAATATGTGTGGTTTTTACCCAACACACTTATGTTTACCTTAGGTTATCTTGAACTCTTGAAGACTTTGATTTTTGGGGCTGGAGTTGTGATGAAGGTTTGAAGGTTTGAAGATGAAGATATGAAGATTTGAAGGTGGAGAGAGAGAGGGATGATAACTAGAGAAAGAGTGAAATGAGAGAATGGTTTAACAAGTGAAGTATAGATGTTTATTAATGCAAAATGAGAGAGAGGGGAGGGGATGGCCGGCCCTCACATGGGGGGGTGGTGGTGGTGTGACATTTAAGTATTTTGTCACTTCTTGTACAAAAATAAAAGTCTAAATACAAGTATTTTCTTTTTAAAGTAAAATACATGTATATATGCATAAAGTAAAGTATTTATATATATATAATAGTATTGAAATATATAATTTATCAATTACATAAATACTTGTAGTATATAAATATTTTAGGTTGGCATTTTATGAGATTTATGGATAATTTCCTAATTCAAGGATTTCTTAGGCAAAAATTCTCAATTTTTCCTATTGTACCGGGTTTACTGCTAAAATTGCACTGTGTAAACTATGTCAAAAAAAATAAGGTTTCCAAAACAGTTCTAACCTGAGATGTGAATTTGACAGTTGTCACAGATTTAGAACATAATATAAATAAACAGTGAACAGGAAATAATATCTCAAAGTTTACTGAATATATACATTAAGAACAGATTCAAGAACAGTGAGTAAGCAAAGCTTTTTAAAACAGATATGACTCTCAAAGTGTTTAAAGCTTGTGATGTTTTTCTCTCTTGAATTCTTGTTTCGATTGTTCGATTGATCGATCAATGGATAGATAGATAGGAAGAACTCAACATGAGTCTTCCTTATATACTACTCTAAGGGGACCATAAAGCATATGCTACTATTCACAAAGGACGGTATGAATAGTTGGACGCATGGCATGAACAGTTGGACGTGATGTATTGCATTTAATGCAGCAGACGTCTATTATGTACTAAGCCCTATTGAATCCAACCAGAGTTTGACACGTTGCAGTTGGACAGGGCATGCTACCATGCAAGTTGATGAACAGGTCCTGTAACAGTAGCAAGATATTATAAATATCTTTTAAGTCTTTGTTGAAGACCGCAGAGGCTCTTTTGAGTGCCACAGAGGTTCTGCGGTTGGTCCTTAGAAGAGCAATCTTCACCGGATTCCGAGTCTTTGGTCTTCTTTGCGCGTATGACAGAGCTTCTGTAGGGCGCCTCTTTAGCTTCTGTAGCTTCTTGACCTTGATCTCTCGGTAAGTTCGGCAGAGCCTCTGTAAGAGGCTTTCTTCACTTAGCCTATTTTCACTACTTCTAAATACTTCTATGATTAGGAAGATTGAAGCTAACAAAATCCACCAATGGGAGGTGAGAGTCCCAATTTCCCCAAAAGTCGATAACACAAGACCTTAACATGTCTTCCAAGGTTTGGATGGTCTGCTCGCTTTGCCTGTCCATTTGAGGATGGTAAGCCATACTCAACTTTACCTTAGTTCCCAATTCCCTTTGAAAGGCGCTCCAATAGTGAGAGGTAAAATGATTGTCGCAATCGGATACAATAGATAACGACACTCCGTGCCTCGAAACCACTTCGTTGATGTACAACCTTGCTAATTTGTCCAATGGCAACGTTTCCCTCAAGCCAAGAAGTGAGCACTTTCGGTCATTCGATCCACAATTACCCAAATGGTGTCATTACCCTTCAAAGTCCTTGGTAGTTTCGTCACAAAGTCCATTGTAATGTGATCTCACTTCCATTCCGGTATTTCAAGTGATTGCAAACTACCATAGGGTCGTTCGTGCTCGGCTTTCACTAGCGAACATGTAATGCATTTCTCTACACAACTGGCCACATCAAGCTTCATAACCGGCTACCAATAGTTCAACTTCAGATCCCTAAACATTTTGGTGCTCCCGGGATGTATAGAGTACTTTGACTTGTGGGCCTCTTCCATGAGCAACTCTCGGCATCCTCCGATCTTAGGCACCCAAATTCGCCCTTGGAAAAGTTTCAGCCCTCTACTATCTTCCGTCAATAGAAGATGATGTTTCACCATATATTCATCCTTGAGGTTCGCCTCAAATAGAGCTTTGGTTTGAGCGGTCTTGATCATATCCATCAAGCTCGAGATTATTTCAATCCTTGCCAACGACGTTTGCACCTTCCCACTATACTCCTTCCAACTCAAAGCATCTGCTACAACATTCGCCTTGCCCGGATGGTATAGTAGTTCGCAGTCATAGTCCTTAAGCAACTCTAGCCATCTTCGTTGGTGCATATTCAATTCCTTTTGATCAAAGACGTACTTCAAGCTTTTATGATCGATGTAAAGCGTGCATTTCGTACCATATAGGTAGTGTCGCCACAACTTCAAAGCGAACACGACCGCCGCCAACTCGAGGTCATGAGTTAGGTAATTCTTTTCGTGCTCCTTCAATTGTCTCGATACATACACTATCACCTTGCCTCTTTGCATCAAGACACAACCCAAACCCAACTTAGATGCATCACTATAAACGACAAAGTCTTCCGTTCCTTCGGGTACTGATAAGATTAGCGCCTCACAAAGTTTTCGTTGTAAAGTCTGAAATGCTTTCTCTTGTGCATTGGTCCATACGAATTTCACATTCTTTAGAGTCAACGTCGTTAGTGATGATCCAATCTTGGAGAAATCTTAGATGAATCTTTGATAGTACCCGACTAGACCCAAAAAGCTTAGAATTTCCGTAGGGCTCTTCGGAGGTTCCCATTTCATCATTGCCTCAATCTTCGTGGGATCTACTTGTTAGATCTGAAGTTTTGTCAATAAACCAAGTGTTGAAGATCTGATAAGAAGACTCAGATGTTCTGAGTAGAGAAGTCAGAGGTCTGACTGAGAAAGCTCAGAAGTATTGATAAGTGAAATCAGAAGTCTGGAAAGAGAAGTCAGATGTCTGAGTTAAGGAGTCAGAAGATCTGAGAAGCTTTATCAGAAGAATGTTCAGAAGTTCTGAACTACCTGTTCAGAACTTATGACGAGATACTTTACTTAGTATTTTATAAACTAATTAGGACACGTGTTATGTTCTTATTAGACTTTCTTATTTGTACTGTAGCTTTAAGATGTCCGTTGCAGTATAAATAGTAGTTAGCTCTATGTTGCTAACTGATTGATTTTTCCCGTATAACTTTGTATTCATTCTTTGTAATCTTTGAGATTCTCTCTCTCTTAGATCTGTAATTATGTTCATCATTGAATACAATTGGGCTTGATCATACAACTTCTCAATTACTGCTCTCTATATTGATTGTAAGATTAGATCCTGTTCTTTCAATTGGTATCAGAGCCAATCAACAAACAAATTCGTTCAAGATTGTTATAGCGAAGATCGATTGATCAATTTCTTGAAGATTTCTTGATTCATTCAAAATTCGATTCCGCTGCTAGGGCTAGTTCTTGAATTCTTGGCAATTCTTGAATTACCTGTTACATTTCGATCAAGAAACTCGAATTTGTCTTTCTGTTAAATTTTCTTACAATCATGTCTTCTAAAGAATATCTAGCCATGGGATCTGAAACCAAGCCGCCTGTTCTTATACCAGAAGAGTATCAGCAATGGAAAATCCGAATGATCCAATTCCTAGACAACATTGATGAAAACCTTATGATATCTATTCGAGAAGGTCCAATTGAAGTGTACATCGATGTTGCTGCAACTCCTGCTACAGAGACAACTCCAGAAATTCCAGCAACCAGGGTGAAAAAGAGTTATTCCCAATACACAGCTGAACAGAAAAATAGGCATGCTATTGACAAAAGAGCAATTACTTTCTCTTGTGCATTGGTCCATCACAACTTTGAGGTTCTTAACAGGATTGACAGTGGATCATCAGCTAAAGAAATGTGGGACGAATTGGAAAGGCAGATGCTAGGAACAGTAAGATCTATTCAGGCAAAGTTAAATCAAAGCATAAATGCTTATGAAAGGTTCAAAGCAAAAGAGTCAGAAAGTTTGACACAGACATACAGTAAATTTTGCACTATTTTAATGACTTGAGAAGAAATGGACTGAAGAAAACGAAGTCAGAAATAAATTACAAATTTCTGAACAGTCTAAATTCAGAATGGTCATCATTTGCCATAAGTCTGCAAATGAACAAGGATATGTGTGAAGAAGACTTAAATGATCTGTTCTGTGTTCTTAATCAACATGAAGATTCTGTCAAGTTAGTTGTGGAAGAGAAGAAAAATGTTGCTGATCAGTTAGCATTCTTATCAAAGTCCAAAGCAATCAAAGCACCCAAAAAGATTGCATATCTATCAGAGATACCTAATCTGGAAGAATCTGACAAGGAAGAAGGATCAGAAGATGATGAAGATGTCAAGATAATGGCTGAGAAACTAGCTTTGTTGACAAATACTTTCAACAAAAGGTATGGGAAGGGTAGATTTCAAGGAAATTATAAGAGAGTTGGGAGTTCAGATTATAAGAAGAAAGAAGACAGAGAAGAAAATAAGTTTGAAAAGAGAGTAGATAGAAGTGAAGAAAACAAAGAAGAGAAGGATGAGAGAAAAGAAAAGAATATGTGTTTCAAATGTGGAAAATCTGGCCACTATGCTAAGGATTGCAAAGTTAAAATTGTAAAAGACTGTTAGAGCATTGTTGTATTCAAGATTTACTGTAAAGTCAATGTACTGTATGAGTCTATACAGTATTGTGAATGCCTTTATACCTTGTATGTCATGGGTATAAATAGGCTTGTCTAGTTCATTTGTTAAAAAGCCTTTGTAATCTTTTAGAAACCTTTTGTAATCCTTTGAGATCAATACATGGATGACATATTTGCTCTCTAGATTCTCTCTCACTACATTCATATCTTATTGCTAGAGATCTAGGATTTCTCAATTGGTATCAGAGCTAAACAGAAGATTCAAGCAGATCGAAGACCAAATTGAAGATTTTTTACACTAAAGCTGAAGAATTCGGATTGGGTGTTCATCACTATTCATCACTGTTCATCAAGAATTCCGACCCTTCTTCATTTACTATTCTTCCAGATTTCATCTTTTCTTTAATTTTTGATCTTTTGGATTGATTCTTGACATCATTGCACTCGGATTTGATTCCTGAACATCTTTAATTCTTGGATCAACACCAAAATCTGCATAGAATTTGCAGATCTGATCATTTTATATCATTTTTGTTCGAAAACTTTTTCTACTATTTTTGGATCAAAATTCGATTAAATTGATCGAATTAGGATTTGTGATTAACTAAGAAAGTGTGTGGAATCAAATTTCGAACAAATCTGTGCAAATTTCATAACAATTGATCAAGAATTGAAAAAGTTATGGCTGATTTAGTGATTTTCGTGTTCGAAGTGCAGAATTCGGATCATTCTTGGTGAATTCGGATCATTCTTGGTGAATTCGGATCATTCAAAGAAGAATTCGGAGTGTTCTTGGAAATACAAGTGTAGAATTCGACTCAAGAAGGATTCGAATTGATTGAATTCGAACCCAGCTAGATTCGAATTGAGGAGAATTCGAACCGTGTTAGATTCGAATTGAGGAGAATTCGAACTGTGTTAGATTCGAATTGAGTTGATTAAATTTTCCAAGTGTTGAATTCGAACCCTTAAGCATCCGAATTCATAGAATTCGAACCCTTAAGCATCCGAATTCATAGAATTCGAACCCTTAAGCATCCGAATTCATAGAATTCGAACCCTTAAGCATCCGAATTCATTGAATTCGAACCCTTAAGCATCCGAATTCATAGAATTCGAACCCTTAAGCATCCGAATTCATAGAATTCGAACCAAGTTAAGTCCGAATTGAGTGATTTCGAATCCTTCTTCATCCGAATTCATTGATTTCGAATCCTTACTCATCCGAATTCATTGATTTCGAATCCTTACTCATCCTTAAAAAAAAAAAAAAAAAAAAATTATCCCGAAATTTTTTCTATAGTGTATTTCATACACTGTAAGAGCTTTTCAAGAAAATTTTTATATGTTTTTTTGTGTATTTTCTCATACACTGTCTGCTTGATCTTCTGAACGATCAATTTCTAGCAATATTCAAAATGGTTTTACAACAAGTTATTGTTAAAAGCAGTGGTGAAGATTTGAAGCAAACTCTGAAAAAGGAGATTCCTCCAATTGCAAAAGTTTTTGTTAAACCAAATGTAAAGTTGCAACAAGTCATTATAACAGAAACATCTGTTAATTCACATGTATCTGTTAAACCAAATAATGAAGTGTTGCAACAAGTCATAATAACAAAAACACCTCCAAAGCCACTTGAAAAAGCTAAGGCAAATAATGGAATTTTGCAACAAGTTATTTTATCAGAAACATCTCCTATATCAGAAACTCCTGTTAAAGACAATGCTTCAAATTCTTCAACTCCTATTTTAAATAAAGCATTGGAAGAAGAAAATGTTAATCTGAAAAGACAAATTTTAGACATTTCTTCTTCAAATGCTAAACTTACTAAAAGAATAACTGATCTTGAAGTTTATATTGCAGGTCTTGAAACAAATAAAGACAAAGACAACTCAAGTCTGCACGATCAAATCGAGAAACTTCAAGAGAAAGTAACAACTCTTAAAAAGGAAAATGCTGATCTGAAGAGCATTGAAGACAGGAGAGAGAAGATTCTTAAAGAAAAGGAAATAATTGAACTTAATTGTATAAAACTTTCAAAACAAGTTTCTGACTTTGAGAAAGTTTTATTTTTAGAAAAAGACAAGCTCGAAAAAGAAAGAGCTAAATTTGAAACTGAACGAAAATCTTTTGAGATTAAAAGTTCTGAACTTTCCGTGAAAATCTCTGAATTAGAAAATCTTTTGGAAAAGGAAAGAAAAGATTTCACGGAAAAGAAAAATCTCTTTGAAAAGGAAAGTAAAACCCTTAAAAAGAAAAATATGGAAATTTTCAAAGAGATTACTGATAAAAGAAGGTATTTGGAAAAAGATTTTGAATCGGAACGTGTATATTTTGAAGATGTAATTCTTAATCTTACCAAAAGATTATCTGGTTTATCAGCTGATATTATGAAAGATCAGTTGATCAAATCTGATCTCCAAAAGAAATTTGATCTAATTTCTAAAGAGAAAAAGGTTTTAATAAACAAAGTCAAAGAACTTGAAGACGTCATTTTTAAATTTGATGTCTCAAAGCAGGCCAGTCATAATTCTATCTTTCAGACTCCATTTGTTGATTCAAATGATTCTGAATGTTCTTTTAAAACTGCTTCAAGTTCAAGTTTTAAAAACATTCCTTCTAAACAATTTAATAGATCAACAGATTTCTCTAAAGGTCAGATTCGTTCTTCTAATCTTTTCTATAATCCTCTGTTTGATAAATCGGATGATATTCTTAAAGTGCCTAAAGTTAATACTTCCAAACCTGAAGAAGTTCCAGTCTTCAAGATGGTGAAGATGGAATGGAGAGTAAAAGGCATAACAGTTCCAAAGAAAGAAGTGCCAAAATCATCTGTATCCACATCAAATGCAAAGAAGAACAATACGCCAAAAGGTAAATCTTCTGCTAAACCTAATCCTATTCATTCTATAAATCATCTGATTAGTTTGGCACATAAGAAAATTTGTTGTTCTTACTGTGGATCAAATGATTTTGTGCATAAAAATTATACTTCTTATTGGTACGGTACTTATAGTATTCCTTGTAAGAAATCTACACCTAACCCACTAGGACCCAAATGTCATTGGGTACCAAAATCTGCTTAATCTGTTTTGCAGGTTCTTCATGTGTTGTACTGAATTGTAGATACATACCACACACATGACTGAAAACAGAAGAGAAGCGGCGTATTTTTTGAAAAATATTTGTACCATTAAGGGGGAGACAAATATCAATGGCTTTTGAACATATCAGTTCAAAACCCGTGCTTCAACGACAATGGCTTCTGAACAATTCAGTTCAGGACCCGTACTTCAAAGACTAAGACTTCTAAACAAATCAGTTTAGAACTCACACTTCTCAGGTGATATCTTTAACTGTTACATCTTTCTGTTTCAAGGAACGTGGTAAAAGGTAACATTGGATTATATTTTGCTTCTACCACTTTGAAAACTTGAATCTTTACAAATTTAATTCAATGAGATAAAATTTTCAATTTTCATTCAATGAATTAAATGTGTGCTAAAAGATGATTTTACAAGAAACTTTGTACTATCTGAGTTAGATTTGCTTCAATTTTCACCTCTAAAATAAATCGAAAGGTCAGCAAAACATGAATGAAATTATGCTGAATGCTCAAAGTTATGTAAATCTGGATATATATAGAATATAATGCTCAAAAAGCCTATATGTCAGAATGATGGATGGAAATGAAAATATGGGCAAAGCACTATGTTTTAGAACCAAGTGATTGAGATAAAATTATTGCACTATCATTTAGTTTGAAAGTTTGTGCCTGTGGCCTTTCTGGTTTGGGAGAGTAAGTCCTAAGGGGTGCTCGACACCTAGTCCCTAAGATCAACTGGTCTGGGATCGGCTGACCCAAATCCTGCAATAGAACCAGATAGAAAGCCGTGTTTTACTGGTACAAATGGGTTTAAGATATATCGATGTGGCCTTTCTGGTTTGGGAAATTAAGTTCTAAGGGGTGCTTGACACCTAGCACCTAAGGCCAACTGGTCTGGGATCTGCTAACCCAAATCCTGCTATAGAACCAGATAGAAAGTCATGTTTAACGGTGTATCTTATTCTTACTAAACTTTTTGATCAAAAGATGCCAATGAGCACAAAATCAAAAGATGTCAATGTGCACAAAATCAAAAGATGCCAATGAGCACACATCTATTGAAACTTGGGAAAATACAAAGTCGCGATAAACCCGTAAATTTGTGAAAATTCTGATTTTGGACAAATAGTGTGAGTAGAGCAAAATATTCTTATATGTTTTAGAATTGCATATGCTTGAAGCTAATCATATTTCCCATGCTAGCACACCAAATAGATTTAATAAAGGGGTTGAAACTGAACATTTTTTAACTTGATATACAATGATGACTTGTTCTTGAATCCAAACACATGCATTTGATTTCATTTGATTGAAAAATCTGTTAAATTTCATTAAGTTGAATTTCTTTTGTAAAGTTTTCAAATGATCAAATGTTTGTAGTTATAAAATAAAATTCAATGAATGTTATTTTCCTTGTGTAAATTTGTTTTAAAATTTGTGCTACAATTTCAAATACTGTACGTTATTGAAATATATGCATACTTTCAGGGGGAGAAAATAAATTGCTCCAGAATTCTTATTTTGGGGGGAGCAAGGTTATTCTGTAAGGAGGAGATTGTTAGCAATACTCAAAGACACAACTGAAATTGAAAATGGTTTTCGATGATTATGATGCTCACCATCATCGAAAAAGGGGGAGAAAAGTTTAATTTCAATTTCATGTCAAAGAGCTTTCAAATCAAAGATATTTCAAGTCAAAGATTCGTGAACAAAGACTGAAGATTGGGGAGAAGGATCATGTGAAGTCTAAATATTGCTGAATTTGGTTATCTTAGTTCTGAGTGGTTCTCGGAATGCGCTTACACCTATAAGTTCAACAATGTGGATGGTTTCACATCTTTCTGATCCAAACTCTAATCGTTTCTGATTTATCTTGTTCCGAATTGATGGTTCTATATAAAGATATGAAATCCATGTTCAAGACTTGAAGACAATCTGTTGAAGATTGTATTGAAGAAGGTTGATTTTTCAAAGAAAAAGACAATGACTTTTCATGTTTGTCTGAAGATTCTTCAAAGCTGAGTTCTTAAAGAGTGTCAAAGCATATAGTTCGCCATGAACTAGTGGAGATAAAGCTATTTGAAGATGGTTTGATAGAGTGTCTAGATGGTTTGATAGAGTGTCTGTTTGAGAAGATTGACTTTACAAAGAGCTGAAGACTGCTGTTATTTTTTTTAAATCTTGAATCCAAAGGGGGAGATTGTTAGAGCATTGTTGTATTCAAGATTTACTGTAAAGTCAATGTACTGTATGAGTCTATACAGTATTGTGAATGCCTTTGTACCTTGTATGTCATGGGTATAAATAGGCTTGTCTAGTTCATTTGTTAGAAAGCTTTAGTAATCTTTTAGAAACCTTTAGTAATCCTTTGAGCTCAATACATGGATGACATATTTGCTCTCTAGATTCTCTCTCACTACATTCATATCTTATTGCTAGAGATTTGGGATTTAACAACATCCACATTTTTTTTCTATCTTTTCTACCCAAGCTCTTCTACCCAGTTCTTATTTGTAAGATCGCTGCGTTTCAGCTAGTCCTCTCCCCTGTTTGAGGATATCGCTGAAAGATCTTCTATTGCGACTTCACCAATAATTCCAGCTACCGCTGAAGACATAATCCCAGTCTTAGATTTAATCTCTGAGACTGATGAATCAGAAGAACAACCTCTCTCGCACAGAAACAGACCCTCCTCAGTTCGTCAAAAGAGGAGAGAAGAAATGATAAAGCGATTCGAGGATCAGCGAATCATCCTAAGGCGCGATCAACTACCTTCAGTTCCTCCTAAGTTCAGAATTTCAAAAGCTGAATACCAGGATCATCTCAGAGCTGAACGCCTCATCGCTGAAAGGAAGGAAGCTGAAGATAAAGACAGAGAATACGCCATCAAGCTCACTCAAGAATCTGTCAAAGACCCCAAGCTGAAGCGTATTCCCATTCAAATCCAACGAAAGCTTTGGGAACAAGCCCAGAAGATCGTGGAAAAGAAAGCTGAAGTTTCTCAGACCACCCTGATCTGGTGTAAAGAGAAAATCCACTTCAGATATCGTCCAGCGAAGATCAACAAGGTATTCATCTCTGGAAGAACCTCCATCGGAGTACCTATTGTTGACATCAAACTGTTCAGAGAAGATGACTCATCTGAAACCTTTCGTGCTGACACTGTAAAAAGGTATGGTCTCTCTGAATGGCTGGAGATGAGGTTAGCTATCCAACCATCAAAATCTAAGTACAAGGATCATTTCGAAAAGCTGATAAACAGACAGATCGATTTGATATCTTCTTGTGTGGATATTCCTCCTGTTCCTGATCTAAAGCCGAAAAGAAAAAAGGACTCTCCAAGGAAGAAACGTCAAGATTCAAACTCAGGTCCTGTCATACGAAATGAAACTGGAATTGGTTTCTCTCGCGCTGAAGTACTTGGTCCTGATCCTGATCTATCTGCCCTTGACGTCTCTTTGCCACCATGTGAACTTTTCGTCCCTGGTAAAGTCATCAGTAATCCTTATGGAATATTCTTTCTTGACTACGACGGACGTAAATGCTTTCAACGGATCGCTGAGCTTCCAATCACTCCAATCGAACAGCTCAAAGATCTCATCTACTGGTGCGACTTCAGAAAAGACATTCAGGCACGACACCTAAAACCCTTGATTTTTGAAGCTGCTCTGAAGCTAAAGAATAAAGGAGAAAAGGTTCCTGACTGGATGATTCCAACTGAAAAGACAACCCTTGATGAACTTCTCATTAAGGAAGAACCCTTTGAAGGCTGACAACAATCACCATTTTTTTCTCTATTGTATCAGTCATCCTTTAGTACTTGTAATTTATTTCGCTTGTACTTGTAATCTTTCTTATCCATATTGTAACCTGATTCAAAGATTTAAAGAAAGATTTCAGCGAATGTACTTTACTCCATCAGTACTGAAAAGATCCCAGAAAACAGTAAAAGGGACAAATATTTTATGAGTTCTTTTTATCCTTATGTTTTCATTAAATAGCAATTTTCTCTGTTGCTATGTCATAATCAAATAGGGGGAGATTGTTGATCCAAACCCTCAGTGATTTGATAATGACCCTATCTTAAATACTTAGTGAAAATTGTAAGTAAACAATATGTATCAGAGTTTCACTATCGCTGATAAGTACTAAGATCTTACAGTACTGCTGATAGGAACTCTCGCACTTTTAGATTAAACATTCAGCGAACACTGTTCACCATATCGCTGAGTCTGTTCAGTCCTTATGGTGATCGCTGATAAGTTAGTTGTTTACTTATGATCCCTGAAGACAAGATTCACGTCAACAAAGGTTCTACGCTGAAGTCGAAGATCGAGCTCAAGAACCAGCGACAAGTCTCCTAATGAACTGATGCGGATCAGCGAAGACTCGGATTTGTCCACTCAACGTGAAGTATCAAGTACAAGACTTCAGCTATCGCTGAACTTTATCATCTGCTGAATAGTAAATGATAATCGCTGAATCAACGAAAGCTGATCATGAAGTCCTCCGTACAAAGTACTTTTGTCTTAACCTCCCTTGCACGCCACCGTACGAAATGTCAGAAAAGAACCTCCGAAAATCTGAAATCGTACAACCACTCTGATACTACACTGTTCATTCATGCGGCTACTAAGGTTGTCAACAAAGGTCAATGACATGCAACCAATCCTCTAATGACACGTGTAAAGTGTATACAGAATTGCATTAAATGCATGCAGTATATAAAGAGATGAACTCACTTCATTTGAAGTAACTTGCTAACTCTGGACAAGTTCAAATCTCTCAAGATAGGATTTTATTAGTAATCTCCTTATCTTTCTTAGTGCAAGAAAACCTTAGTGTTCCAACTTGTTTAGATTTAGGTTTATCCTTAATCTTGTTTCCGCAACAAGCTGTAAATTGTTAATGATTTATCAATAAACAATTTAGAAAAGTAAAATAGTGTGTTTGTATTCAACCCCCCCCCCCCTTCTACAAACTTGTTTAAGCCTTTCGGGACCAACAAGTGGTATCAGAGCAGATTTGTTTAATCTCATAAACAAGATTTAATCTAAGATATTTCTCTTCCTTGTTTAAACCTTGCGAAACAAAAGTCGTTTTAGACTTAGTGATTATCGGCGTGCGATTCTGCTATCGAGAAAACAATGTTAAAGGTTGGTCGTTGGCCAACCAACGACCCTCTGATGCTTAAGTCAGTAATCGTTTGTGATAAAAAAATCGCATGGAAGAAGAAAAAGGGAATTTTGAAAGCATACCCTTTCGGATGGGCCCTTTCGGATGGGGTACTTGCCCCCTGTCATTTATCATCCTATTCTTTTCCGGAGAGAGTAGGTTTTAAATGACGGATCGACACTGAGATCTCGAGGAACAACGTCTACGCCTATGTCGACCATGTTTTCGTGCGACAGAGCAAAAATAGTCGGGATATCCTGTAATAACCAGGTATTTTATCTAATTTAAAATTGGAATTTTATAAGTCTTGATTTTTGTATTTTATGGAGTTAAGAAATTAAGGGATAAGTTTTTATTGTATAATAGAAGCTTAAGGGTGTGTTTTGTCAAGTGAAGCAAGTTTAGGGTTTGTTTGGTATTTTGCCCAATCTCTTTAAGCCACAAACCGACTCAGTAGTCTAAGTATAGGAAATATCTCATTTGGGACTTCATAGCAAAACCCAAATAGTGTGTGTGTGTGTGTGTGTGATTGTTCACGGCAGAGAGAAAGAGAGAGAGAAGAAGAACCGTAGAAAAAGAAGAAGAAGAAGAATTAAAGATACTCAGCTGGGATTTTGTTTGGTGCAGTAAATCCAAGAGGTAACCTTCTTATTTAACTCTCTTTTATGAGAATTAGGTTTCATTTGGAATTTAAAGTGGGTTTAGGTAATTTTAGAAGAATTTGTGAATTTTAGTTACAATTAGGGTGTTAAAAGGAGTTTAGAACACTTCTGTGCAAAATCTGGGTAAAGGATGAATTCCTGCAAATGAACTGAACTTTTCTGAAAAAGACGATGAACAGTGTTTTTGCGAAAAGTAGAAATTCGCAAGCCTTGGTTGCGAAAAGTCCACTTTTCGCAAGTAGCTAAAGCGCATAGTTAAGTTTTCGTATCTGTTGGTTACGAAAAGTAGGGAACTCGCAACTGTTGTTTGCGAGAAGTGAAGTTTTCGTATCTGTTGGTTGCGAAAAGTAAGGAACTCGCAACTGTGGGTTGCGAAAAGTTAGGTTTTCGTAATAGTGGGTTGCGAAAAGTGTGAATTGCCTGTTTATGTGTTAAAGAGTATGTATACTTTAATTTGTTTCAGATACTAAGGATCAGGGTTAAAAGATAATCTGTTTTGAGGAAAGTTTGAAGGACATTTGCTAAAAAGATCAGGTGAGTTTTACTTTAAAAAGTATTTTACTGGAATGCATTATGTGAATAACGAATGTTTGATAAAAGGTACGAATATGTCATACGTGGGTGATTATAATATATTGAGATATTATAATTACGTGAGTATTATATGAAAATATAATACGTGGCCGGGCTTTGGACCGGTGTGTTAAAATTGGCTCGCAACCAATTGATATTGGCCATTGGTGGAGGGATAAGGTGGAATGAGATAGGTATGATGCATAAATCTTAGTTGGTATTAATTTACGTGTGATGTATGTGTGTTTATATAAAGAGTGTTTTATATAAATGAATTTTTAATGATTTACAAATGTCAGGGATTTACTCACTAGACCCTTAGGTCTAACCCTCATTTTCTGTTTTAAAAATTTTGTATTCCAGGTGATGGTTCCAGTAAGAACCAGTAAATAGAATACTTGTTGGCTAGCTTTTGAGAAGATGATCATCATGATGCTATGGATGCTTTTTTATTTATAATTTTTGTTATTACTATGTAACTTAGAGTGGATCAAGTTGTAATGAATTTTTCTATGCTCAGACTTTACATGGGAAAAAATGTGAAATACGAAGTACTTTGATGTAAACATGTTATGGATTATATGCTATATGTATATTTTGTTATCGGGTTGTTACGGATGGTATCAGAGCCCTAGTTTAAGGGATTTAGGTATTAGTATCTGTACCTAGACTTAAACTGCATGTGAAGTAGGATGTCCCTATTATTTTAGAACCTGGGGATGCTAAGTATAAAAGGTGGAAGGAACATCATGTAAGGTAATTTCAAAGTACACCAGGCCAGTGTAATTATGATCTTACAGGTGCATGTTTGAACTGGAATACCTTGTTATATGGGGTATGTGCTTATGTGTATATTAACCTTGTTTGAATCTACAGAATGGCAAGTGGCACTAGACAAAGGAATCAAAGAGGAGGAAGGAATTCGGTTGGAGAGAATCCACCAATAGGAACAGGGGGAAGAGGAGGAGATC
Source organism: Saussurea involucrata (assembly GCA_033807775.1). Lineage (NCBI taxonomy): Eukaryota > Viridiplantae > Streptophyta > Magnoliopsida > Asterales > Asteraceae > Saussurea > Saussurea involucrata. The sequence goes on from CM066325.1 coordinate 67,935,698, forward strand.
GTGGTAGAGGCAGGACCGGAAGGGGAACTGGGGGCCGAAATGGAGGAAGAACACAACCACAGGGCATAGAGTTTGTTACATGGGACGATTTGATGGCAGAAATGGGGAGGTTACAAGATAACATACAAGCTATGTTTGAACATAATCGCCACAATGAAACTGAAAGACCAAATCCGGAACACAAAGTTGAAATACCACTTACCTCTACTATCTTACCGGTGATGAAAAGGTGCGACTATAAAATGTTTCTTAGTTGCAAGCCCCCTACCTATTCAGGAGATCGGGACCCGGTCAAGGCAATGAGATGGCTAAAAGAAATAGAAGCCATCTTCAAGACGTGTAAGTGTTCTGAAGAAGACAAAGTGCTTTATGGAGTAGCAATGCTAAAAGGTGATGCTCTGTATTGGTGGGAGGCTCATACAGAATCGAGGGGAGCGGATGTATATACTACTTTTTCATGGGAGGAATTCGTGTTAGCTTTCACAACACACTTCTGTCCACAAGCTGCTGTCAGACAATTGGAAGAAGAATTTATGAATCTACAGCAAGGGAATTTGTCAGTCAGAGATTATACTGCTAGATTTTTAGAAAAATCTCGTTTTGCAGGATATTATGTTGCTACAGAAAAGATGAAAATGGAGAGATTTATCTATGGGTTAAATTCAGAAGTTCGAAGACTGGTGACTGCAACAAGGCCAGATACGTTTACCGCTGCTGTGGATGCTGCAGAAAATGTCGAACGAGACAATAAAAGGGATGCCGGTGATAAGAGCTTGGGGAAAAGGAAATGGGAAGGACCACCACAAGATCCAAAGAAGTCTAGATTCCCGAGGTTTGATAACCGTCCGTCGTTCCGACCAGCGGAAAGACCATGTCCGAGATGTAATCGCTACCATCAGGGAAATTGTCAAGTGGAGTCGCGGGTTTGTTTTAAGTGTGGGAAAACCGGTCATGTTGTTAAAGATTGTCGAGTAACACGGTTTTGCTTTTTGTGCAACTCTCCGGATCACCTCCAATCTGATTGTCCGCGAGGTAGAATACAACAAGGGGGTACATCCGAGAAGCCAGCCATTACTAGACTAGTGGTTCCAAGAATAGAACCGCCCAGAACGAGGGGTCGTACATTTCAAATGACAGCTAAAGAGGCGGAGGAAACTCCAGATGTGGTCACAGGTACATTTTTAATAAACTCCACGCGTGCTAAAGTGTTATTTCATTCTGGTGCAAACCGATCTTTTGTGTCTCCCTCCTTTGCTGCTCACATGCATTTAGAGCCTAAAATGTTAAAACATGCTTTATTAGTAGATAATGCAAATGATAAACAAGTGGCAGTTAAAGAGGTTTTTGATTGTTGTATGATAAACATAGAGGGGTGTGGAGTACCGATACAACTATTCCCAATAGAGTTGGTCGAATTTGATGTGGTAGTAGGAATGGATTGGTTAGCTGAGAATCGGGCTAACATAGTTTGTGATAAGAAAATAATCAACGTTGTTTTACCTGATAAGAGGGCAGTAGTGATTTATGGTGATCGTAAGAATCATCAATCCAATCTTATATCGATGATAAAAGCCCGTAAATGTGTTAGCAAGGGTTGCTCGAGTTATTTAGCCTATGTGATAGATAGTAGGCCTGAAAAGAGTAAGTTGGAAGATATTTCCATTGTTAGTGAATATCCTGAGGTTTTCCCTGAAGACTTGAATAGTAGTCCTCCTGTTAGACAAGTAGAATTTGGTATTGACTAAATCCCTGGAGCCGCTCCTATTGCTCGCGCGCCGTACCGATTAGCACCACCAGAAATGAAAGAAATGATGGCACAGCTTCAAGATTTATCTGATAAGGGCTTCATCAGACCTAGCTCTTCGTCGTGGGGTGCACCAGTTTTGTTTGTGAAAAAGAAAGACGGTTCAATGAGAATGTGTATCGACTACCGGGAGCTAAATAAACGAACGATCAAGAACAAGTATCCACTTCCAAGAATTGATGACCTTTTTGATCAATTAGTTGGAGCTTGTTACTTCTCCAAGATTGATCTCATATCTGGATACCATCAGTTGAAGGTTAAGGAAGAGGATGTTTTAAAGACTGCATTTCGCACAAGATACGGCCACTACGAATTTTTTGTAATGCCTTTCGGATTGACGAACGCTCCAGCCGCTTTTATGGATCTAATGAATCGGGTATGTAAGCCTTATCTCGATAAATTTGTCATTGTATTTATCGATGATATACTTATTTATTCCCGATCCAAAGAGGATCATGCGCAACATCTTCGTTTGATTTTGGAGTTATTGAAGAAAGAAAAGTTGTACGCTAAGTTCTCTAAATGTGAATTCTGGTTGCGGGAGGTTCAGTTTTTGGGTCATGTAGTTTCAGAGAAGGGTATACAAGTCGATCCAGCAAAAGTGGAAGCAATTGAAAGATGGGAACCGCCGAAGACGGCAACTGAAGTACGCAGTTTTCTGGGTCTAGCTGGATACTATCAGAAATTTATAAAAGACTTTTCTCGAATCGCGACGCCATTGAATAAGTTAACTCGGAAGAATTTAAAGTTTGAATGGAAAGCAGAACAAGATGAGGCAATCAGAATATTGAAGGAGAAACTCTGCAGCGCGCCGACATTAGCATTGCCAAAAGGTTCAGATGATTTTGTGGTCTACAGTGATGTTTCTAAGCTGGGTTTGGGATGTGTACTTATGCAACGTGGAAAGGTGATTGCTTATGCTTCTCGTCAGCTAAAGGATCAAGAAAGACAATATCCTACTCACGATATGGAGCTTGCAGCAGTTGATTTTGCATTGAAGATTTGGAGACATTATCTTTATGGTACCAAATGTCAAATTTTCACTGACCATAAGAGTCTCCAACATCTTTTTGATCAGAAGGAACTGAATATGAGGCAAAGAAGAAGCTTAGAATTAGTGAATGATTATGATTGTGAAATTCTTTATCACCCTGGGAAGGCGAACGTGGTAGCAGATGCACTAAGTCGTCAAGAAAGAAGTGGAACGATAAAAGTTGTATCGCTACGAGCTGAACTCTTACCAAATATCTTGGAAGAATTGTTGAAGTGCCAAATAGATGCTTATCGGGAAGAAAGTTTGAAATCAGAACGGTTAGTGGGAATATCAGCATTGCTTGGGAAAGATGACCGTGGGTTGCTGTGTATGGGAAATAGAATTTGGGTACCTCGATTGGGTGGATTACGTGATCGCGTACTACAAGAAGCTCATCAATCTCGATTTTCTATTCATCCAGGTACAAATAAAATGTATAGAGATTTGAAACAATTCTATTGGTGGCCAGGAATGAAGAGAAGTGTTGCTAAGTATGTGGAAGATTGTACTACCTGCAAGAAAGTAAAGATTGAGCATCAGAAACCGTTTGGTCAGTTACAACGACTAGATATACCAATGTGGAAATGGGATCAGATCACTACTGATTTTATGACTTCAGTAGTCATACCAATGTGGAAATGTTTGATGACTTCAGACCAGGCAGTCTCTCTACCGGATATCCAGGTTGATGAAAAGCTGAACTATGTGGAGGAACCGGAAGCTATAGTTGATCACAAAGTCAAAGTATTGAGGAACAAATAGATCAGACAGGTAAAGGTTCAGTGGAAACGTCAGAAAGGTCAGGATGCGACGTGGGAACCGGAGTCGGAAATGAGAGCCAAATACCCTCATCTGTTCTCTTAACTGAATTCCGGGACAGAATTCTTTTAAGGGGGAGATGTTGTAATAACCAGGTATTTTATCTAATTTAAAATTGGAATTTTATAAGTCTTGATTTTTGTATTTTATGGAGTTAAGAAATTAAGGGATAAGTTTTTATTGTATAATAGAAGCTTAAGGGTGTGTTTTGTCAAGTGAAGCAAGTTTAGGGTTTGTTTGGTATTTTGCCCAATCTGTTTAAGCCACAAACCGACTCAGTAGTCTAAGTATAGGAAATATCTCATTTGGGACTTCATAGGAAAACCTAAATAGTGTGTGTGTGTGTGTGTGTGTGATTGTTCACGGCATAGAGAAAGAGATAGAGAAGAAGAACCGTAGAAAAAGAAGAAGAAGAAGAATTAAAGATACTCAGCTGGGATTTTGTTTGGTGCAGTAAATCCAAGAGGTAACCTTCTTATTTAACTCTCTTTTATGAGAATTAGGTTTCATTTGGAATTTGAAGTGGGTTTAGGTAATTTTAGAAGAATTTGTGAATTTTAGTTACAATTAGGGTGTTAAAAAGAGTTTAGAACACTTCTGTGCAAAATATGGGTAAAGGATGAATTCCTGCAAATGAACTGAACTTTTCTGAAAAAGACGATGAACAGTGTTTTTGCGAAAAGTAGGAATTCGCAAGCCTTGGTTGCAAAAAGTCCACTTTTCGCAAGTAGCTAAAACGCATAGTTAAGTTTTTGTATCTGTTGGTTACGAAAAGTAGGGAACTCGCAACTGTGGTTTGCGAGAAGTGAAGTTTTCGTATCTGTTGGTTGCGAAAAGTAAGGAACTCGCAACTGTGGGTTGCGAAAAGTTAGGTTTTCGTAATAGTGGGTTGCGAAAAGTGTGAATTGCCTGTTTATGTGTTAAAGAGTATGTATACTTTAATTTGTTTCAGATACTAAGGATCAGGGTTAAAAGATAATCTGTTTTGAGGAAAGTTTGAAGGACATTTGCTAAAAAGATCAGGTGAGTTTTACTTTAAAAAGTATTTTACTGGAATGCATTATGTGAATAACGAATGTTTGATAAAAGGTATGAATATGTCATACGTGGGTGATTATAATATATTGAGATATTATAATTACGTGATTATTATATGAAAATATAATACGTGGCCGGGCTTTGGACCGGTGTGTTAAAATTGGCTCGCAACCAATTGATATTGGCTATTGGTGGAGGGATAAGGTGGAATGAGATAGGTATGATGCATAAATCTTAGTTGGTATTAATTTACGTGTGATGTATGTGTGTTTATATAAAGAGTGTTTTATATAAATGAATTTTTAATGATTTACAAATGTCAGGGATTTACTCACTAGACCCTTAGGTCTAACCCTCATTTTCTGTTTTAAAAATTTTGTATTCCAGGTGATGGTTCCAGTAAGAACAAGTAAATAGAATACTTGTTGGCTATCTTTTGAGAAGATGATCATCATGATGCTATGGATGCTTTTGTATTTATAATTTTTGTTATTACTATGTAACTTAGAGTGGATCAAGTTGTAATGGATTTTTCTATGCTCAGACTTTACATGGGACAAAATGTGAAATACGAAGTACTTTGATGTAAACATGTTATGGATTATATGCTATATGTATATTTTGTTATCGGGTTGTTACATAACCTGTAGGAGAGGCATAAGTTTTATGATTACGGATAGAAGGACGAACCTGTCGAGACCCTACGGTCATGCTTAACCTTCGACCTACGACCGCCAGACAGCTTACTTTTGCGGCTTCAGGGTTGTCTTATAGCAGTCACGAGCGACTTTTGGCACACTTTTGATTTCCTGAACTCCCCACGGCGTAGGGAACTTCAGAGTTTGATGATACGTCGAGGGAACGGATTTCATTTCATGGATCCATGGTCGACCTAAAATGATGTTATAGGCCGACGCACAATCGATGACGCTGAACTTGGTCTGCTTGTTTATTCTTCCGACATAGACCGGTAAGATGATCTCTCCATAGGTGCTCGTCGCTTCTCCATTGAAACCAACTAAGTTTGTCGAACATCGGGTGATTTCCGAGTGATCGATTCCCATAGCTTTGATGGTGTCAAGGAAAATGACGTTCGCTGAACTGCCCCCATCGACCAAGACTCGTCGAGTTAAACAATTACCAATCGTGAGTTGAATGATCAACCCATCATGGTGCTTCTGATACGAGTCGCCGAGGTCGTCTTGGTCGAATATGATCTTCATAGCTTCCAACTCCAAATCTCCTTTTGGTCTCGATGAACGCGAAATAGGCCGATCGTCAGGTGCTTGACTAGCTTGACGTTTGGCCGCAGAATACGTCAGACCACATACGTCGGAACCACCAGTGATGCAATTGACGACCTTTGCGTGTTCGGGGGTCGGCGTTCGATGATCACTGTTAATGCCAAAAATTGCACCAAAGGGACAACTTAAGGTCGATGTGGACTTAATCAACTAAAGAAAGGATCTTTCGACGAGACGTGCGACGAGGGAAAAAATAAACGAGACAAGGGATTTGATGACGCAGGAAAAACCTCAAATGAGGAAAAAACCTGCGGACGATAGGGGATGTCGTCGCTGCACTATGGTCGCCAATCAGGGGCGACGTCTGTTGGTTCCCGTTTTGCTTTAAACAAGATTATCAGATCTATTAGTTCAGGTTTAAGGTTTGATGCGGAAGCGTATTTGAAGAACTAACAGATATGTTTGATAGATTTAGAACACAATATAAATAAACAGTGAACAGGAAATAATATCTCAAAGTTTACTGAATATATATATCAAGAACAGATTTAAGAACAATGAGTATGCAAAGCTTTAAACAGATATGACTCTAAATGTGCATAAGCTATGTGTTCTTGATGTTTGATTGCAGTGTTCTTGTTTTTCTGTTTTTGTGTGTTGTTGTGTGTTAGGAAGAACTCAACATGAGTCTTCCTTTTATACTACTCTTAGAAGACTATGAAGTACGTCACTGTTCCTTTTACGGCATGAATAGTGTACTGGATGGTGTGAACAGTGGACTGGATGGTGTGAGCAGTTGTTTGAGCCATGCGCATTTAATGGAGCAGATGTACTTTTGGTAAATGCATTAAATGGCGCAGACGTCTATTTTGTACCTTGCCCTATTGAGTCCACTCAGAGCTTGACACGTGTTTTGACAGTACTTTTCCATGCAAGTTGATGAACGTATCCAGTAATATCTTCCAAGTCTTCATTGAGGACCACAGAGGCTCTGTAATGTGTTACAGAGGTTCTGCGGTCTGGTTCCTCTGTAAAGTAGTCTTCACCGGATTCCGAGTCTTTGGTTGTTTACTTCTGCAGAGCTTCTGTCAATGGTGGCAGAGGTTCTGAGGGTCGGTCCTCTGAGAAGTCTTCTTGGTTCCTTGTCTTCTGATGTTGTCCGCAGAGGCTCTGTTATTGGTAACATAGGTTATGCGGTCTTGGTCTTCTGAAAGCGTCCTTCTGTAGTTTCCTCGGTTTTTGATCACTCTTGATCAAACTTCCTTTGATTCTTCTGAGATGCCCGGCAGAGCTTCTGTTGCACTCAGCAGGGCTTCTGTGGAAGTTCTTCTGTACTTGGCCATTTTTAAATACTTCTAATTTTTCAGAATATTGGAGCTAACAATCTCCCCTAAGTATTGAAAAATAAAAGGTTGAATTTATGCATTTTAACCTAAGTAAAGAGGAGGTTAAACAATACCTCAGAAGATTATTTCTTTCATTTGAAATTTATGCCAGAGGTATTTACATTTGAGTACACAGAAATAAACGTTGACAGAGATTCTTTGAAGAGACTCAGATTTTTGCATTTGGGAAGTCGTCGAACTTTCTGTTGTCTTTTCCTACTTCCTTGAGTTCTTCATAGAATTTGTGACAGAGATTTCGTAAGCCGAGTGTAGCATCAATCTCTTTGATCATCATCAGAGCAGATTCTTCGTTCATAAGCTCTGTTGCTTTATTCTCCTCTAGTATCTTTCTGAACATGTTCAGAGTATGGGTTGTGTACTTCTGACAGTCCATTGTCACAAACAGTTTCAGTTGATTAGCAGGATTCTTGAATACTAACCCGTACCTTGGAGTTTTGATGATTGAATTGGGTATGGCATTGGGTGGGCAGAAATCCTCTGGTGGTCTAATACTTAGAGTAGTTATGCCCAGATCGATGGCTAGTTGAATGTCGAGCATGCTGTAGATTAGGAGCTTTTCACGCATCGCCTTTCTGAGAACTCGATAAGACCTTTTGTGGCAGTCGTCATTGAAGTTGTCTTTCGTCCATTGCAGAAGGTCAGGTAAGTCATAGGGATTGAGGTTTCGGATATCAGCATCATAGAATTGATTTTCTGATCTGTCAGACCTTTTGACTTTCCAGATGGTATACACCGTATGAGGATAGGTTCTCATTTTGGAGTATTTGCAATAGATTACCTTCTTTATTTTGTGAATGGAGTAAACTTGATTGACTGGTTTTGACTTTGTAGAGGTGAAGATTGCATCGAATTCCTCTCTTAGCTTCTGATCTCGGACATAGGCTGGCAGATCGTTCTGGAAGTGCTGTCTGTAGAGATAACTGTAGACTTGTTCTTCCATTTGTTCAATGGTTGAAGTAGATCTTGGAATTGGTCTCCTTAGCTCATCCATCTTTCGAGTGATGTTTGCTACTCTACCTTCTGTTACCTTAGCTGTGGGATTCAGGGATGGGTTTTCTGACAGAGGATTCAAGTTGAATGCCCAGTCTTCCTCTTCGGGTTTAGGAGTGACGAAGGCATTAAAAGCACCTTTCATCAATTTCTCTGTAGCAACTGGCATCTTCTTCTTTGGCTCTTCTTCTGTCATTATTTCCTTGCCTTTATCTTTTGGCTTTGAGGTTTCAGATATTGGGTTTTGGATTTGTGTGGGTGGAACCTCTGTTGATTTGACAGTTGGAGGTTCTGTGGGTTTTGGGGTTGTATGCTCTGATGTTTTGGTTGTTGCCTTTGAAGGTTTTGATACTTCGGGTTGTGAGGTCTCTGTTGGTGAGGAGTCTTCGGGTCTTGGAGGTGGAATGTCAAAACGATTTGCTGATTGAAAAGCAGATACAAATTCCATTCTGCGAAGAATGAACTCTGCAGAGCGTTTTGGTCTTTGGGGTTTTTGAGCTATGGTTTTGACTCTAGTTTTGTTCGGGATTGGTTGTGAGGTTGGTGTTGGTTCTTTGGGTGAGGGTGGAGTTTGTTCTGAAGATGAGGATGCAAGATTGATTACCTTAGGTTCTGTGGTTGGTGCATCCTTTGGTGAGATAGAGGTGTTTTGCCTCTGTTGTTTTCCCTTCTGGGTTTCTGTTGTAGAGGGTTCTGCTGATTTCTCTGTAGTTATTGCAGAAGCAGCCTCTGTAGTTTCCTTTGTTTTCTCCCCCTCAGGATGACCAGATGCTCCATCATCAGGATCATCCTGCCTTCTTTTAGCAGTAACTTCTGTTCTGCAGGTGTCTTGAGCTGCTTGCCTTGCTGCATTTTTCTTCATTGTTTCAAAGTAGATTTCGATCGAAGTTTTGTAGGCTTTGGTCGCACTTTTCTCGAACTCTGCAGCGGTTGTTTTGGCAATGTTAGTGGCAGAGGCGATGGCAGCAGCAGCAGAAGTTTCTGTAGTTGACTTCATTTCTGCAAGGGCTGCTTTAACCTCTGTGGATAAGGTATCCACTTTGGTATTTAATCCTGTAAGCGCGCCTGAAGTTGACTCTGTAAAAGACGTGAATGAGCTTTGCAACTCATTCAATGTTTGAGTTACAGAGGTTACAAAGGCTTGGAACTCATCCTTCGTAACATGTTCCTCTTGGGTAACCTCTGGAGGAACAACTCCTTCTCCAGAGTGAGTCCCTGTTCCTGGGACACCTTCGTTCACCCTTGTTTGTACGTTGGGGGTGGAAGGATTTCCATCTGATCCTCGAGAAGAAACCTGAGTTTCAGTCTCTACAGAAGTTCTGTGAAGAATATTGTCCAAATCCACTCCAGAGGTGGGTATCGTAATATTCTTCTGTTGACTTGGAGACTTGTCTAGAGTCTCTTCGTCATGGTGCTCTCTACTTCTGTCTGAAAGAAGTTTTGGCCCTATATTGTGCGTGTCAGAGGAAACTAATTCCTCTGTAGGGTGTTCTAGTGTGATCTGGGGCGATGGATCACGAACTATAGGTTAGTCTCTCTGAGGAGACTCCCTAGGAATGGATTCCCCGGCTTCTGTGGGCACAGAGGTTGAAAGAGTAACCTCTGGCTGGATGGGTTGGGGTAGGTTCGAGCTGTGCTGCTCTCTTTCAATGACACCTTCTGCAGCTAGACCTGTGGTGTCAGATGTGTGGGTTGCACTGGGAGGGGTTGAGGGATGTGTGCCTTCTGCAACTTCGGCATCTTTTCCTTTCTCATTTTCTTTTCATCCATACGTTTCTACCCTATCCTCTAAACCTATTTGCACCTCTTCTTCTGCAGTCTCTTGTCTTGGCAGAAGTGAATCAAGAACCTCTGTGAAGATTTGAGTTTGTAGAGGTGGTTCGATTCCTTCTGTTATTGTTTGCAGAGGAGAAGATGGTTTCTTCTTCTTTGATTTCCTCTTCTTTGGTTTTGGTGCTCCCTTCTCTGTAGATTTTGACTTTCTTTTTCTTTTGGAAGAGGGAGGGGCAGAGGGGCCTTGGATTTGTGGTGGAGATGAGGGTTCTGTGGGATGTTCAGTGGGTGGAGAAGATGGTTCTGCAGGAGTTTGTTGGATAGCAGAAACAGAGGCAAGTTGTTCCTCTGTAGGGGTCTTGGTTTTCTTTCCCTTTTTCTTCTTCTTCTTTTTAGATCCCTCAGAAGACTTCCTCTTTGAAGAATAGAGGTCTTTCCTTATATCTATGAAGTTCTTCTGGTTGGCCTTGTGTTTAGCCAACTTTATCTTCCATTCTTCTTCTGTAAGTCTCTCTACTACATTACCTCCTATGGGCATTCCTATACGCGGGGGTGTTACAGAACTGGGTTCAGGAGTTCTGTAAACGTGTGTGTACTCACTAACTAGTTCTTCATCACTAGCATAACCTAACATTACCTTTGATAGTGGCCTGATGTGTGGGTAGCCATCCTCATGTTCTGTAGGGGTGTTCTTGGACATAGGAAATTGCTTAGGTTTGGGACCGTCCATTGGCCATTTTTGGATAAGGAGTAGGGGTTCGAAAAGTACACTGAGGATTCGCTGGAACTGCAGAGAGGGTAACCAGTTGTGATCAGACATTTTGGCTTTCTGGGAGGCGATTTTTCGATCGATGGTGTTGATGATCTCTTGCATCATTATGGTGGCATAATCTAGGGGTAGATCATAATACACACCATACATGATTGAGAGAATTTGAGGTGAGCTTTGATTGATGCTTCCGATTTTGCCCGTGAGGCAACGATTTAGGATGGAGAATAAGGTATTCCACACAGGGGGTAGTCTTGCTCTGCGGAAATCGTTCCTCTTTTTCAACTTTTGGTTGTACCCTAACATTTGCAGAAAGTCGACAAGTTCTTCATTTGTTGGTTGGGGTGCATACTTTTTGATTCCCATGAGTCCTCTTGTTGGAAGGCCAAATTCTAATGAGAACATGGTGCGATTGAACATCAGTTCAAGGCTCTTACTTTGGTCAGGTTTAGAAATGTAGCCTCTGATCAAATCGGTGTCAGCGTCATAACGGCAAGATTGCCAAAACTGATGTAGGTAACGTACTGGTATTTGTTCAACGGTTTTGCTCAGAAGAGGGTAAAGAAAGTGGTTCTCTAGGATGTTTAGCAGGATGGCATGTTCTTTGCCAAATGCCGTAGGAGAAGGAACAAGATAACAGTTGTTCAATTTAATGGGAAGGGTTTGCTCGAAATGGTCATTTGAGAAAAATTGTTGCAGGTGGGTAGTGGGTACGAAGGATGCCTCGTCGCCGGAGTCATATCTGTCGGCATCGGCGGCGATGTGTGGGTTGTGGGAGTGCTCAGAATGCACTGGAGAGGATGTCGGAGAGTTCGTTGGTGAAACGTGAGCAGCTTTGGAACTGGAAGCCATTTGTAGGTTTGAAAGTTCTAGGTTTTCAGAAAGAAATAAGCAAGTTCGCCGGAGAAGATGAGAGAATAGTAAAGTTTTGAAAGTGATTTTAACTTGGGTTTTATACTGTGGTAACGGATAGAATTCGGAACGGTGAAAATGTGAGAAAGTTAATAAAATTTGAGGTCCACACTCGAGTTCATTCGGCGTGGTGCAAGTTTCTAGGACGACGTGATATGTACGTCAATGAAAACTTGACACGTCATCAATGTCAGTGACGACGAGACGTCGTGGGCGGCCACATTAAATGAAAAACGCGTGGGTTTTAAATTTTCACCACAGAAAAGTTACCGTTACAGATACAAAAATTCCCAAGTGGAAATCTTTACAGAAGCTCTGTGGGTACAGAAGCTCTGTGATTTTAAAAAACGTTTATCTCTTTAGATTGTATCTTTAATGAAAATCGTTTGAAAAACACGGAGAGGATCAATAAATTTTTAGTAGAGAGAAATTATCCTACAGAGGTTTTTGGACCTCTGCCAGAGCCAGCAGAGGCTCTGTGACAGGAAATTTCTAATAACTAATAATTTATAAACATTTTTAATCATCCAAGTTTTTGATCAGTTTTAACAATGTATTTAGGACTTATTTGAAAGTTGGTGTCCTAGAAAATTGTAAGTCTCAAAGATTTTGTGCAGCAGAAGTCATTTGAATGATTTGAGTGATCTACAGAGGTTCTTTGTTTGGAAGAACTCTGGCTTATGACTTCTGTGGCAAGATACCAACCTATTTCCTTTTGATCGGCGAATGTGATCTCTTCTGTCGCATTCTTTGCTCCCCCTTGACTTATGAATCGCTGTAGATTCAGCAAGGTCTCCTTTTCCGCTCCTCCTTGATCTAACAACCTCTGTAGGATTGATCTCTGTGGTTTGAGACCTGCCTTTTCATCTCTTGAAGCTTGTACTTTTACCAAAAACGTTTGAAAAACATTGGAGAGGATCGATAAATCTTTAGTAGAGAGAAATTATCCTACAGAGGTTTTTGGACCTCTGCCAGAGCCAGCAGAGGCTCTGTGACAGGAAATTTCTAATAACTAATAATTTATAAAACTTTTTGATCATCCAAAGTTTTTATGGTTTTAAACATTGTTTTTAGGACATATTTAGAAATTTTTGTCCTGGAAAATTGTTTTTGGAAAAAAAAATTGTGCGACACATACCTTTTAGAGTGTCTAGTTTGGACGACAGAAACTCTTGTTGATCATAATCCTCCTTTGGCTCCCCCTTGAATGATCAACCTCTGTAGATCAATTTGAGGTCTCCTTCTCCCCCTTGACCTATGCTTGAATCAATAGAGATAAATAATGCACAGAACATAGGTCAACCTCATCATAGGTTATGTGGAGATTGTCATAGGCTCTGAGCAATTCCACAGAGGTTCTGTGAAGTATAGAACCTTTGAAGGATGAGTCTTAAACAAAGTGTTTAAGAGTCATAGAGAACTTTGAAGCCTGAGTCCTTAATAGAAGTATTAAGGAGTCCATCGTTTGCTAAAGAGTGAGTCCTGATCTGTAATGGTCAGAAGTCATTTTCTGATGAAGCTCGAGTCTTAAACTGATTTGTTTAAGAGTCTTTTTCACTAAAGTGCGAGTCCTAAACTGATGTGTTTAGAATTCCTTTTCTCCTTTGAAGAGCGAGTCCTGATCTGTAATGATCAGAAGTCCTTTTCTCCTTTGAAGAGCGAGTCCTGATCTGTAATGATCAGAAGTCCTTTTCTCCTTTGAAGAGCGAGTCCTGATCTGTAATGATCAGAAGTCCTTTTACCTGCAAGACAGATCAAAGAACTTTTGGTACCCATATCCAAATGGGTCCTTTTTTGTTAGGATTTGGAGCTGTCTTTAGGTCCTCTGGTTTGCCAATCTCTGTTGGTTTGCCAATTTTCTTTCTATGACCTTTCTCATTTTGGGTCTTTGGATTTTTCTTTTGAAATGACCCATTTTGTACACAGAAAGATTTAGAGAAAAGGTTTCTTAATTGAAGCAGAAGATCAAAGCATTTATATGAATGAAAAGATGAAGGCTTTGTAGAAACAAATGGTTTTGGAGCATTTTTGTCAGGAATAGAGTTTTTGACTTTCCAAACCATTTTCGTCTTTTTGTAAACAGGATTATTTGAATTTTTAGCACAAGAGTTTGCTAAGACAAGGTCTTTAAGACTTTTAGCTAAAACATCTTTTTCTTTAAGGTTTAAATCAAATTTTCTTAGAATATCTGATTTATACCTCTTCTCCAACATAATCTTGTTTGACAAATCGGATAGTCTCTTTGTTAATTTTGACATTTCAGCTTTAAAGACCTTTCTTTCCTTCTCAAACTTGTCTTTCAAACACTTTGTTTGAAATCCTTCTCTCTTCACCTTTTCAGACTCTTTTCTTTCAAAATCTTGCTCTTTCCTCTCTTTTTCAAGAGATTCTTGTAATTTTGAGATTTTGAAAGAAAGTTCCATATTCTTTGTCTCAAGAAGAGTTTTCTCTTTTCCAAACTTTTCATTTTCACTGATTATAAGTTTTTCAAAGTTGGAAATCAGTTTAGAAAAGTTTAGACACTTAAGCTCAAGGCTTTTCTTCTCTTCTTTAAAAACAGTCTTAACTTCCTCAAACTTCTCTTTCTCCTTTTTACCAAGCTCTTCTGACTCAGATAGTTTCTTTTTCAGTTCAAGATTTTCACAGTTTAGGAGTTTACCTGATTCTTCAAGCTTGGCAATGTTGTCTGAGTCAATAAGAATACTCTTGTTTCTTTCCTCTAATTCTTTCTCAAGAGTAGGAATTATTTTCTTAAAATTTGTGATGAGTTTGAAATAATAATGAAAATCAGCATCAGCACTAAATTTTAGTCTTGACATATTGAATGAAGTTTTTAACGAAAGAAACAGTTTCTTGGATGTTACCAGATCGAATAAATCGAAAATGGCAGTAAAACAGAATCTGTTTGAAGGAATGAATAATAGGTTAAGAACAGACAGTTTCTATCAAGAATCTTGTCTAAACGAGGATCACTTGATATTGAAAACCAAGCTTTGCTCTGATACCAATTTGAAAGTGCAGGATCTATTCTTACAATCAATATAGAAAGAAGTAATTGAGAAATTGTATGATCAAGCCCAATTGTATTCAATGATGCACAGAATTACAGATCTAAGAGAGAGATAACCTCAAAGATTACAAGGAATGAATACAAGTAATATGGGAAAATCAATCAGTTAGCAACGTAGTGCTAACCACTCTATTTATACTGTAACGGATATATTAAAGCTACCGTACAAATAAGAAAGACTAATAAGAACATAACACGTGTCCTAATTAGTTTACACATTACTAAGTAACGAAACTCGTCATAAGTTCTGAACAGGTAGTTCAGAACTTCTGAACATTCTTCTGATCACGCTTCTCAGAACTTCTGACTTCTCTTTCTCAGATCTCTGACTCTTCTTCTCAGAACTTCTGACTCTTCTTCTCAGAACTTCTGAACCTTCTTATCAGATCTTCAACACTTGGTTTATTGACAAAACTTCAGATCTAACAATCTCCCCCTTTTTGTCAAATAAACTTAAACTTTGCATCATCTAATTCTTTCAGAGCAGGAACAATTTTCTGAAGTAGCACATTCCTCAGATTAAGCCTCTTATCAATCTTGTCAATAATTTCTTGAATAACTTCAACTTGCTGATTTATTGCTTCTTGAGTTATGTTTGCTTCCTTTACTTTCAGCATCTTTTTCTCCAAATTGTGCTTTATGATCCTTAAAGTTCCAGAACAATATTTTGCAGTTTCCTTTGCTCTGAAGAAGATCTTTCCACTTTTGTTCTTCAAAAATACTCCCAGATCTGGATACTTGTGAACACTTCCAGTCTTTAACACCTTTTTCTGCTCATGATCTGTATTGGGATTTGCCAGATAAACACATGACTTTTGCAAATACAGAGCTATTTGGAAATCTGTATAGCAATGCCACCTTAAGATATAGAACATGGCCTCAATCACCACACTTCTTGCCTTCCTTTCATTTCTGTCTTTACTTGACTCTTTAAAACATAGAAAGCTGTGTAATCTGTAGAAGTCAACCACTGACAGTTTCTCAAAATCTGCATCAGTAAAATAATAAACCTTGCCATCTTCTCTCAAAACTTCAAAGGATAAGTACTCCATCTTTCTGAATTTCTTAACCTTCAATTCTCTGATTCCAGTGATTAGAAAATCTGAGTAAACGGCTTGCTTTGTTTTGCCAAGACATCTTGATTTTTCAGCCAACCAGATCTGAGTCTCCTTAGACCTATCATAATACACATCCAAGAATTGTACTTCTTTTGGTTTGAAGAACTCAGGTAAATCAAATTCAAGAAAGTATCCATTTAGATCAATGGATATTTCATCTTCTTTTGGTTCAGACTGTTCAGTTTGATCAAAACTAGTTATCTGCACATTCTGAGATATTGTGTCCTGAACTTCTTCAACTTCATCTGACAATATTTCATTCACTTCATACTCAGCTGGGAATACAAAATCATTATGTAGAATCTTTTTGGGATTCACCTCAGATAGCAACCATTCACTACTGTTTCTGATTTTTCTTCTAAAATCCAACCTCCTCTTCACACAGTTTATGCATCTCTTCTTTAAACTCTCTTTTTCAGCATCCATACTTACTTCCATTCTAATCAACAACCAATTCAGAGTTGCATCACTGTACTTCACCAACTCTTTTAATCTGAACAATTCAAGTCTTTCGTGAACCATATATGTGAACCCTTCTGTCTCCATTCCTTCATTCACAAAACCCTTCACATGCAGATCAACTTCTGTTTTCTTTGTGGGAGAACTCAGATTGCACTTTTCTTTTCTTTCTTCGATAGCCAACTGGAAGTCATACAAGTATGTATTTCTGACATAAATACCCAGAAGTCTTCTGCATTCAATTTCTATCAAGGCTTCTTCAGTGCTAGCAAAGAACTTGACTAGAAAGATCTGATCATCAAGAGTCAATCTATGAAAATCAAATGTAGACATGGAAACCTTTGTATTTCTTTCTTTCAGTATTTCCATTCTAACGAACATTAAACCATTGAATTCATCTTGTTGAAACATCAGAACTTTCTCGATTCTTTTCTGAATATGCAGTTTTGAGTCAGGAACTCTGAACATGTTAGAAGCTTCTGAGTAGACCATCTGAGCTCTGTCATCCATAAAACCATCAATGTTACTTTCCAAAAGCTCATACTCTCCTTCTGTGTAGTAGAGATTATCATATATTTCCTCAGGAAAAATATCATCATGAAATTGTCTGGCTAAAGGCACATCACTTAACTCTAGAATGAAGTCACACACAGGTTCTTCTAGTCTTTGCAATTTAATCTTTGGAATCTCAATTGGTTTTCTGAATACATATTCAGAAGGCATAAAGAAGTCTTTCACTTTCACATACTCTTCTTCTGAATTTAACTCATCACAAAAGTTAAACCTAAAATCATCTTTAAAATCCTGAGTGTAATCCACAGTTCTGTCTTCTTCTCCCATTAGATCAATGGGTCTTATCACTTTTATTCCTTTATGAATTTTCTGAACACTCAAAGCTCTGACTACTTCATTATGCATTCTTCTGATCAATTCTTCATTCAACCTCCTTTCTTCTGATTCAGACTCCATTGCCCTTTCACTGTTATAAACCACAATATCTGTACACCTGTTTACCACTGTACTTTCCACTATTTCTTCTATTCTCAAATCAGATTCCTCAATAGCTACAGTTTCATCTGAGTTTCCTTCCATCTCAGTATCCAAGTTCAATTCCTCTGTTTTATCTGATTCATTACTATCAATACTTCCCAACTCCATTTCTTCTGTATCTGAACTGTCAAGCTGTACTATCTGAATCATCTCCTTTAGATTTTCCTGTGTCTGATCTTCTGAACTTTTTGTATTGGCTAAGTGCATGTCTGCTATCTCAAAATCTTCTATGCCAATATCATCATCAGAACTTAACCTTTGTCTTTTCTCCCCCTTTTGATGATCATGAGGCTCATTATCATCAAACTTTCTTTTTAAGTTCTGATTAGAAGTACCTTCAGCTTCAGCTTCTGCAATAGGAACAGGATCAAGAGGCTTTGAAGTAGAAGCCAGTGATACACTCAGTGCTTTCAGTATAGAATCCTGCATATCTTGCATTTGTTTCAACATATCTTTTTGAAAACCAGACATTATATCCATGATCTCCTTTTTGTGAGAATCCAAGGATTTCTTTACATCATCTACCTTGGTTTCAACAGAAATTAACTTTTTCTCCAACACATTTTTCAAATCTGATACCTCATCATTCAGATCCTCCATCCTCTTCTCCAAATTTTCTACTTTTTCCCCCATCTCCTTGTTTTGTTTCTGAATCTTTTCAAATTCAGAAGTTTCTAACAGTGAACCTGAACCAACAGATGGTCCAGTTTTCATGTGCCCAGAGAGCTCATGGCCTGTAGATAACACACAGTCATCTTGTACAACAGATGCACGTTTGAATGAGGCTTTTGTAATGTTCACCTCACCAGGACTTCCATCCAATCCTCGACACCCAACATTAGGCATGTCTATGAATGTTGTTTCAGGAGTACGAAATTCCTGATCTGTGCAAGTGTCAAAAGGAATTTCAGGCTCAATATGAATAGGACTGTGATATTCAGACTCAATGTGTTGAAAAATAAGTTGGGATTTATCACCTCCCTCCAAATGAGTTTGGGATGGTTCCCCGGATTTGTGTGAAACAGTAGCATGTTGAAATGCTTCTGAGTGGGTATGGATGGGTTGTTCAAGATCCACCACTAGGTCCATGGTGTTTGTTTCAATATTGGACACCAAGAGATGTGAACCAATAGCATGTGTGGTTACCTGGTCAAGATTAGCTGGTTCAGAGGCATCTCTTTCTGTTTGAACCTCTGTTAACAATCTCTCATCCTCACCACTCTCATTCTGTTTTTCCTCACTGAGTCTAACCAAGCTCTCAGAATTTTCCCCCTCAAGTCTCTCAGAATGTTCACCCATCTGAACATCCTCCCCCTCTCTAATTCGACTAGACTCCTCACCTCTCTTCTCAGGTTGGTCCTCTTGGGTAGGGATTTGAGGTAATTCAATTCCCATAGAGGTGCAATAAGCTTTTAAAATCTCACTCTCCCTTGGAATATAGTTCCTAAGTGATTTTGGCAATAGTTTATGATTGGGATAGTTTTCAAGTCTTGTTACTGAGGTCATCTTACCCAAATAAAATGTAGGACCATGCTCTTCATTTGTTCTTCTTGAGATTGTTCTGTTTTCCTGCATGGCATACCAAATAACAATTTGCCAGTACCTTATGTAGGGAATGTATGTCAGTGGAGCATCCTTTGTCTTCTTCTGAATTGCTTTCTGATTCTTCTCAAATGTATTCTTCATATCTTCCCAAAGTATTAAAGTATAGTCATAATGCCTATTCTTCACTAAACCTTGAAATATCTGAAGAATTTGTTTAGAACCTTGATCAGCAGAACTATTTTTCCCTGACAAACATTTATTTACCACATGAAAGAAGCAAGCCCAAATAGGTGGTAATTTGTTTCTTCTGAACAAACTGAGAGTCCTCAATCCTTCATTGTATCCCAACTTCATAAACTCTGCTATTAATTCCTCTGTTAGGGGTAAATCCTCAAAATCTGTTCTTCTTTGTACATCATCTTTCTCTGGTAGATTCAGCATTTCTCTTAGTGCAGAGATAGATAAGACAAATGTCACTCCTCCAATTTCAGACACAAACTTATTATCTTCTAACCTAAGATATTTCCACCATTGTTGTATGTACTGAACAGGCACATTTTTACTTCTTGTAAACCATTTTCTGTACGGATGATGTTTGAATAACTCCATGATAATTCTGTGTTCAGGCTTAAAACGACTTTCCTCAAACAATATAACACAGTTATTTTCAGATAATTTCAACCATTCACTCTCAGGAACAACTCTTTCCACTAGAATAGATCTATCTGACATAATAGAACCTGCAGCACTCTGATCATGTTCAATATTAACGTTTACCTCATCCGCATTTCCTTCAGATTCATCCATTTGTTCATCTTCTTCATCATTTCTTATTGCCCCTTCCTCTGCAACTCTATTTTGTACTTCATCGTTTTCCGAATCGGATGAATCCATTATCGATTTTGTAGAATGTAGAGAAATTGGACCACTTCTTCGTATTTCAGACATGATTTAAGAAGAAAACAGATTCAAAGAACTCTGGATTTGATTCGTATCTCACGTTTCGCTCTGGAATTTGAAAGAACTTTGAAATAGGGATTTTAAGACCTATTTAAAATCCGCGAAGTTGAAAGGTTTAACGGAAAAGCGAAATCAATGTTATAACGGAGTCAACACATGTGAAATACCACAAAGGATTTAAATGAAATACGTGGCATTGTCAAACAAATATGAAGCTGACACGTGTTAGTGGATAGAATTTTGACTCAAGTCAAAGATCTGAATAACACGCACAGATGTTCTGATTCCATGACTCAGAAGAATTTTGCCTTGTAACCAAAATGTCTTTTAAAATCAACTTCTGACCAATATAAAACATTTTGATTATTCAGAAGAGGTTTGAACAGATAAGAAATGAAAACAAATCTTTTAAGCATCACAAAATGATTTCCAAAAGAATTTTGATGCTCCCCCTTGACTTGAGCATGCATTTGAGTATTAATGATACATAAAGATGAGATTAAAAGATAATCAAAGAAGCATAATCCATACAGTTGAAGTTATTTGTATTTCTCAAAAATAAATTTTTGAAAGTTAGATTGCTGAAGTATTGACTCAGAATTTCTGACCTTAAGATTCAGAGGTTCTGATCTCAAGACTCAGAAGTTCTGAACTCAAGACTCAGAAGTTCTGAACTCAAGATTCAGAAGTTCCGAACTCAAGACTCAGAAGTTCTGAACTCAAGACTCAGAAGTTATGAACTCAAGACTCAGAAGTTCTGAACTCAAGACTCAGAAGTTCTGAACTCAAGACTCAGACAAGTTTACTTAGAAAAATTTAGCATTTTTAAAAAAATATTTTCAACTAGGCAGATTAAGCATTCCTATGGATTTTGTGATTTTTGAACATTCTAAACTTCAAATCACCATAACTTGCTCAACAAAATCAACAAATTGATCTATATGAATCAGAAATCCATAATTACATTCAGACCGAGTTTTGGACTGAATTATCCAAAAGTCAAAATTCTCAATTTAAGCACAGCATCTGTTTTCAGTCATGTGTAGGTATAGATCATTCATTCAGCTCTACACATGAATAACCTGCAAAACAGATTAAGTTGACTTTGGTACCCATATGAACTTGGGTCCAGGTTTGTTAGGTGTAGTAGCATATGCAGATATTCTATAAGAACTATACCAGTGCTGAATAAAATTCTTGTTCACAAAATCATTAGTCCCACAATATGAACAACAAAGTTTCTTTTGTGCAACTCTAACTAATTGATTTACAGAATAAATCACATCAGGTTTAACAAAAGATTTTCTTTGAAATGTATTGTTCTTCTTGACATTTGAATTAGGAACTTTTGATTTTGACACTTCTTTCTTGGAAGTTGTTCCTTTAACTTTCCATTCCATTTTTATCTTTTTAAAAGAACAATTATAAGATTTATCAATAGCAGAATCATAAAACAGATTAGAAGAACGAATCTGATCTTTTGAACTATGATTTGATTTGTCAACAACTTTCGTTTCAAATTCCCTAAACTTTTTAATATACAAATCAAACCTTGACTGCAAATCAGATTTGGACTTCCTCTCTATCATGATTTTAGTTGATAAATCAGATAATTTCTTAATAAGTCTCCTTATCTCCAAATGAAAAACTTTCTTTTCCTTCTCAAACTCATCTTTTAAGCATTTTTCTTTAAAGCCATTTACCTTCTTCTTTTCAGTCTCTTTCCTTCCATCTTCTAACTCTTTCTCCAACTCATTTATTTTTACAGAAAACTCATTTAACATTCCTGTTTTCTTTTTCTCAAAACCATTCTTTTCTTTTTGAAAAACATTTTTCTTGCATTCAAACTCTTTTCTTTCTTTTGCAAGAATTTTCTCCAAATCAGAATTTTTTAGAGATAATTCAACAGACTTTGTTTCAAAACCTTTCCTCTCAGTTTGAAAGTCTCTTCTTTCTTTCTCAAATTTCTCTCTTTCAAGTATAAGAACTTGTTCAAAATCATAGATTTGTTTCAAGAGTTGACAATTTCTCATTTCACATGATTTGATTCTATTTTTAGAATCTGTCAACATCTTTCTTTCAAAATTGATTTTCTCTTTCAAATCAACATTCTCTTTTTCTAACACCTTTGTGTTCTCTTGAGCCTTTTCGAAATCTTTTAGAAGATCGAATTTATCTTTTTGCAAATTTACAACAACTTTTGCACTTTCCTCAAATTTGGCTTCAAGATTAGCAAACTTGCTTTCAAAATGAACAATCTCAGTTTTTGGTTTAGAAATTGTTTCTTTTGCTTTTACAGGACTAAATTTTTGTAAATTGTCTGAACTGGTTATAGAACTTGCGGGTCTCACAAAAACTTCAACAATCTCAGGCATGATGAAATGACAAATTCTAATATCAACTATGAATTATGATAAAAAATGAGAATCAACACAAATCTAGAACATGCAAGAATTAATCAAATCTGTCACATGCATTTCATCAAACAGTTAGAGTACATGAATTAATGAAATCTTCTTTTCAACAAAAAATTTGAATACTAATCAACATGCAACAGATATAATCACCTTGATCAAGAAACCAATCAAGAATTTCGAAAACATACCTGTGATCTCTGTTTAATTTTGAGAATTAATCAGCATAGAGAGAAAATCTTTGGATGACTTGATTGTAAGATATCGATTCAACAGAAAGACAAATTCAAATTTCTTGAATCAATGATAGAAATGAATTCAAGAATTGTAAGGAATTCAAGAATTGTTAGCAGCAGCGGAATCAATTGTCGAATTGATCAAGAAACTTCAAGAACGCGATCAAACACACTCTTGGACGAATTTGTTTGTTGATTGGCTCTGATACCAATTGAAAGTGCAGGATCTATTCTTACAATCAATATAGAAAGAAGTAATTGAGAAATTGTATGATCAAGCCCAATTGTATTCAATGATGCACAGAATTACAGATCTAAGAGAGAGATAACCTCAAAGATTACAAGGAATGAATACAAGTAATATGGGAAAATCAATCAGTTAGCAACGTAGTGCTAACCACTCTATTTATACTGTAACGGATATATTAAAGCTACAGTACAAATAAGAAAGACTAATAAGAACATAACACGTGTCCTAATTAGTTTACACATTACTAAGTAACGAAACTCGTCATAAGTTCTGAACAGGTAGTTCAGAACTTCTGAACATTCTTCTGATCACGCTTCTCAGAACTTCTGACTTCTCTTTCTCAGATCTCTGACTCTTCTTCTCAGAACTTCTGACTCTTCTTCTCAGAACTTCTGAACCTTCTTATCAGATCTTCAACACTTGGTTTATTGACAAAACTTCAGATCTAACACAATTGTTGGTTCCCGTTTTGCTTTAAACAAGATTATCAGATCTATTAGTTCAGGTTTAAGGTTTGATGCGGAAGCGTATTTGAAGAACTAACATATATGTTTGATAGATTTAGAACACAATATAAATAAACAGTGAACAGGAAATAATATCTCAAAGTTTACTGAATATATATATCAAGAACAGATTTAAGAACAGTGAGTATGCAAAGCTTTAAACAGATATGACTCTAAATGTGCATAAGCTATGTGTTCTTGATGTTTGATTG
Source organism: Saussurea involucrata (assembly GCA_033807775.1). Classification (NCBI taxonomy): domain Eukaryota; kingdom Viridiplantae; phylum Streptophyta; class Magnoliopsida; order Asterales; family Asteraceae; genus Saussurea; species Saussurea involucrata. Next base: position 67,959,306 of record CM066325.1, read on the forward strand.
CAGTGTTCTTGTTTTTCTATTTTTGTGTGTTGTTGTGTGTTAGGAAGAACTCAACATGAGTCTTCCTTTTATACTACTCTTAGAAGACTATGAAGTAGGTCACTGTTCCTTTTACGGCATGAATAGTGTACTGGATGGTGTGAACAGTGGACTGGATGGTGTGAGCAGTTGTTTGAGCCATGCGCATTTAATGGAGCAGATGTACTTTTGGTAAATGCATTAAATGGCGCAGACGTCTATTTTGTACCTTGCCCTATTGAGTCCACTCAGAGCTTGACACGTGTTTGGACAGTACTTTTCCATGCAAGTTGATGAACGTATCCAGTAATATCTTCCAAGTCTTCATTGAGGACCACAGAGGCTCTGTAATGTGTTACAGAGGTTCTGCGGTCTGGTTCCTCTATAAAGTAGTCTTCACCGGATTCCGAGTCTTTGGTTGTTTACTTCTGCAGAGCTTCTGTCAAGGGTGGCAGAGGTTCTGAGGCTCGGTCCTCTGAGAAGTCTTCTTGGTTCCTTGTCTTCTGATGTTGTCCGCAGAGGCTCTGTTATTGGTAACATAGGTTCTGCGGTCTTGGTCTTCTGAAAGCGTCCTTCTGTAGTTTCCTCGGTTTTTGATCACTCTTGATCAAACTTCCTTTGATTCTTCTGAGATGCCCGGCAGAGCTTCTGTTGCACTCATCAGAGCTTCTGTGGAAGTTCTTCTGTACTTGGCCATTTTTAAATACTTCTAATTTTTCAGAATATTGGAGCTAACAACGTCCTTGGTACTAGCGTCGGTCGTACGATGATTACAATACAAATGAAGGAAATACTTCGAAATGTAAAGTACAAGTGTTTAAATGTAGAAACAGGTGTTTGCCGTGTGTGAATACAAAGTGTGAACTTCTGGTCGAGGGCTGTTGTCGTGCGTCGGGAGCGATACTTGAGCTTTTCTTCGAGTGTTCTTGAGTTCGCTGTAAGGTTCTGGCTTTCGGTACTTGATCGCCAGAGTTTGAATGTTCTTTGCTATGAGTTTGGATGATTTTCTCTGTTGTTTGGTAATACTCGTTGATGATCGCTGATGCGTGTCGGATTTTTCTGATGGATCCTTGGAATGAGGCTTTAGCTTGGCTTTTATAGTCTTCGTGCCATTAATTAGCTCCTTGAATGCTTTGATTAACGGCTACAACGGTCGGAAACGGTTTCCGGAGTGATTATCCCTAATGCCCTTCGTCCGTTACGACTACTTGCTGTTAATGGCTTTGACTCCTGCATTAAATACTTAACAAACGTAACAGTCAAGGTTAACGTTAGCTTTGGTCGAAGATACAGTGATCTTACCTGATGGTCGTGCGAGGCGGGCGACGCTGTGGTCGAGCGTCGTAAGGAACTCTCGACTTACCTTTTACGGGAGACAACGGATGTTTTCTGGGTTGTTGTCGAGACCTTATCTTAATACAAGATTTGGATTATAACGTGCGTCTTACCTGCTCTGGTCGTGGTCGTACGACGTGATTTTTTGCCCAAACAGTTTGCCCCCAAAGTTTAAAAGAAGGATGGCAAATTCGAGTTTAAATTTTGTCAACCAGAAGCGTAGGGAAATAAGGAAAATTACCTTTTATCGGATAGGAACTAGGCTGGTCCGTTTCCAACTAAACGAGAAGTCGAGGTCATCATGATGACATATGATGATGCTTTTCAGCTGCCGAGGACAGGTGTCGAAGATCCGGGCAGGCATGCAAAAGGACGGGGATGCGTGGAAATCATCTAGGGTTTCGATCCAATCCTGTTTTTTCTGTCTAAATAGGGATTTTGACGGATCATTTCCTTATTTCGCCCTTGAAGAGTTTTGTGCTGTGATTTCCTTGCCATTCTTCGTCCGATCTTACTTGAATCGTTGCAAATCTTCAAACCGCAGTTGAGAGCGTTTATATAAGACCTTGTTCTGTCCTCTGATTCACAATGTCGACGGAGCCTGCTACTCTTATCATGAATCACATAGACTTAGATGCTTTTAGGAGTTTAGCAAAAATTCCTGCAAATGTAGAGTTGCGGTGATTGTTCGTTCTAAGGATTGCCCTGAGGGATATCTCGTTTTGTACGAGTATCCTTTTAAGATAGGGTTTCAATGGCCGTTTTCTGTTTTAGCCAAGTCATTCATGCAGGATTTCGATGTGTCGACGGGACAATTGATGCCCCAACTTTGGCGAGTTTTGCTGGTTATTGAGCGAGCGTCCGCGAAACGGGAGTCTCCTATGATCATGAATGATTTATTGGCGACGTACCAAGTTAAAAAGGATAAGAACTGGCGTTATAGTCCTTACCCTAAGTTCAGGGATGATCGTGCCTTGGTTTTGGGAACTGGCGTCAATGATCGTGGGTGGAAGTCGAGGTATGTATTCGATCTTACCGAGTCATTGGATTCCAGCAGCAATTGGATGCGGTCAGACTGGAATAAGACAGGTATGCTTCGTTTGTTTCTGAGTTTTATTTATTTTTATGACTTCTACTTATCATTTTCCTCTTGTCGCCTTCAGAGATTCAGCTTGTCGAAGTGAAACCGACCGTGGATTCCCAGGCTAAGATCAACAAGTTCTTGAGTCTTAGCGTTGAAGAGCGATCTTTCGTTTCGTGGCAATCGGCGGTCGAGGACGAGGATGAGGACGTGATAGAAGAAAGTGATGAGGACATACAGGAAGAGGCGACTGGTAAGTGTACCATAGTTTTTATTTTCTTTCGTTTACTCTCTCTGTCTGATGCTTCATGTATTTCCTGATCAGTGCCGACCGAGAGGAAATCGATCTCTAGGGAGAGAGGAAAGCAGGTTATGCGTGCCCTTCGGGGTGAAGATGTTTCGACAGCTGGGTCGAGCCAGAAGAGAACCAAGAGGATAGTCCTGAGGAAACCGTCGTCGAGGGTTGATAACTCACCAGGAGTTGTTCTGCCTAAGAAGGCGAGGGCGTCATCTAGCCGTCCTGGCGTGATGGACGCGACACCAGCAAGTTCTGCGCTTCCGGTGATGGTGACGAAACCGGTGTCTCAAGTGTCGATCCCAATATCTGCCGACAGGGGCTAGGGATCATCGGCCGAAGTTATGACGGTCAATTTTACATTGCCGTCTGACTTTATGGCGGATGGTGTCCTAGACGGGACGGCGTCGTTCCCTAATCTGGGGAAGTATTTGCTCCCGTCTTTCGGGGAGCGTTTTCGGGGAGTTCCGGCCGGAGAGATTGGATCTCAAGTTTCCAGTATGGCGTTCACGATAAGTGTCAATCTTTCATGACTTGTCTCGTTCGTTTAGTCGTCTAATATTTTCTTGTGTTATTTTTCAGACGTTCCAGTCGTCTTTGGCATTACACGCTGGGATGTCGAAAGTTGAAGATCTGGTGGCGTCTGCTCTTGAGAGGGAAGCTGCAGTGTTGGAGAGGGAGAGAGCGGGTTTAGATAGGGAGAAGTTGGCCATGGCGCATGCCGATGAGCTAGCCATCCAACTTTTCGATGCTCAATATGAATTGCAGGGGATTCGTGCGGGAGGAGTGACAGATGAAGGCCCTCAGGTCGGGACTTCGAGCAGGGATACGACCGATGTTCGCCCTGTCGTCTAGAATTTTTTCTTTCCTTGTTGTTTTTGCCACCTGACCTATCGGGGGTTGAGTATGTATATGATGGTTTACTCAACGAATATATCTTTTGCTTTGAATCTTATGCTTTATTCACATCATATTGATTATAAAGTCGAACACAAGATACATATGTAATCATGCGACTAAGGCACTCATTGTAATACGATGACAAGAACGTAAAACAAATATAAAAACACGCGATTAAAGCATCCATTCAGGGTATGAAAGTTAAGAAATTTAGGGGTAAAGTCGTTTAGACTCTGCGATCGTACGACCAGGTCGTACAATAAGTTTGTATCGTATGTCCCTGTGGAGAAATGATCAAGTTAGAGACCTGATCGTTTATGTCGTTCGACCTTGCGATATTAAAGTCATATAGTAGACTTAATGATTACTGTCGTGCGATTCTGCGATAAAACGATGTCGGGGGTTGGTCGTTGGCTGGCCAACGACCCTCCGATGCTTAAATCAGTAGTTGTTTTGTGAGAAAAAATCGTATGAAAAAGGGTTAGAGAACGTACCATTTCAACTGTTCTCTCTATTTGCCCCCTGTCATTTATTACCTAATTCTTTTTGGGAGGAAAAGATAGGTTTTAAATGACAGAATGACACGGAGGAATATTGTCCTGCATTGACTATGTTGGCGTGCGACCGGGCACCATAGTAGACTTATCTCTGTTAAAAAGATATTAATTTAGGGATAGATGAAACGAACCTGTCGAGAGCCTGATCTTGTGACTTTAGTTTATTTTCGCGGCTTCAAGGTAGACTTGTAGCACTCACGAGCGACTTTTGGCTCGCTTTTGATCTCCTGGATTCCCCATGGCGTAGGGAATTTCAATTGACAACTTTTGCATGCTTGGGAGTCGACGGTCGATGGCCATTAGCTGGAACAGCGACATCGTCGATGATATACTTGAGATTTCCTCTCGGGAAATGATATGCTAGTTCCTTCTTTAATGCGATACAGTCATCTGTCGCATGACCATGATCGGCATGGAAGTCGCACCGCTTTGATTTGTCTTTCTTAGCATCGTCCAGGTCGGACTTCTTTGGCCATCGAATGGTAGCTTGAGCGGTCTTCAGAGCTTCGACTAAGTCCTTTGCAGATCCTTTGAATCCGTAAGATGATATCTTGGGGTACTGAGTGAACTTAGTCGCGGTCTTGGCCTCTGCTTTCGTCTTGAAACGAACATTTGAAATTTGGCGCGCTGGCTCTATTCTGGAAACAACCTTTGTCTTGAACTTTGGCTTTCTGACGCCTAACGACTTCTTGTTGTCAATGTGCTTGCGACGAAAGGCGGCATCATCTTCGACCCTCATATATGCTAAGTTTTGAGCTCGGACGTCTTCGAAATTCTCTGGGGGGTACTTGGTCAGATCGGTATATAGACCTGAACTATCGTCTAGACCACGCTTATAAGCTTCGATCGCAGTTTTGATGTCACAATTGCGGATACGGATCATTTCGGTATTGAATCTATTGAAATAACTTCGAATAGACTCATTGGTCTGCTGCACGACATAGTACAGATCACTAGTCTGCTTTTCCATCTTACGACTGCTGGCGAATTGCCGGGAGAATTGGTTGACCAATTCGGCGAACGACCTGATAGATTTGGGTTTGAGATTGATCAACCACTAGAGAGCTGGACCAGTGAGAGTCGCCCCGAAAATCGTGCATATGCATACTTCCTGGTACATGTGTGGAATCGAGATTGTCCACATGAGCTGCTTATACTGCGCGACATGCTCGGTTGGATCGGTCACACCCGAATACTTGGGAGTGAAGGCAGGAATGTTATACTTCTTTGGGACCTCGACGGTGGCGATCTCGTCGATGAAGGGCGACGCCTGATACCCCGAGCGAGGCTCAACGTCGACAGGCACGGCTGCCCCAGGCAACTTGGCGAGCAAGGACAGGACGCGCTCATTTTGGTCTTCTAACATCTTCAAACGTTGGGCGACGGGATCGTTAAGATCAGGATTTGCCCCTGTCGAGGGATTGGTCCTTGGACTAGTGCCATTACCATGAGACGAACCATTGGTGTCCCCGTTGAACGGGACAAAATATGGCTGCGACCCATAGTGGAATTGTTGCGGTCCATTCTGAAACGGCTGTGATCCTTGCTGGAAAGACTGCGATCCACCGTGGAGTGGCTGAGATCCACCTTGAGGTCCATTCTGAAATGGCTGCTGAAATGGTTGCGACCCCTGCTGGAAAGGCTGCGACCCTTGTAATGGCTGAGACCCATTATTCACGGGTGGTGGCCTTATGTGCTGAGGAGGAACTGTACCAAACTGAGGATTTAGGTTGAACGGCCCTGGCTGTTGATTCTGCATGAACGGGCCTGGATGCTGATTCTGCGCAGATGAACCTGGATTCTGGACAGATGGTCTAGGGCCATTCTGGTCGAACGATCTTGGAATTGGGTTCTGCACGAACGGCCTAGGACCATATTGAGGCCCAAAAGTATTTCTTAGCCGCGCGATCTCCTCAGCTGCTCTACGATTCTGCTCTGCCATTGCATTGAGCTGATTCCTGGTGACTTCGAGCTCCTGATACATCTGAACAACAACTTGCTGCGGATTTCCAGGGGCTGCCATAGTTCCTGCAATAGAGAGCAGAAAAAACTCCAAGAAACTGTTAGTAGGGTGCACGTTCGTCGAGGAATTTCCCTAGATGTAGTCCCATGGATGGCGCCAAACTGTTAATGCCAAAAATCGCACCAAAGGGATAACTTAAGGTCGATGTGGACTTAATCAACTAAAGAAAGGATCTTTCGACGAGACGTGCGACGAGGGAAAAAATAATCGAGACAAGGGATTTGATGGCGCAGGAAAAACCTCAAAGGAGGAAAAAACCTGCGGACGACATGGGATGTCGTCTCTGCACTATGGTCGCCAATCAGGGGCGACGTCCTTGGTACTGGCGTCGGTCGTACGATGATTACAATACAAATGAAGGAAATACTTCGAAATGTAAAGTACAAGTGTTTAAATGTAGAAACAGGTGTTTGTCGTGTGTGAATACAAAGTATGAACTTCTGGTGGAGGGTTGTTGTCGTGCGTCGGGAGCGATACTTGAGCTTTTCTTCGAGTGTTCTTGAGTTCGCTGTAAGGTTCTGGCTTTCGGTACTTGATCTCCAGAGTTTGAATGTTCTTTGCTATGAGTTTGGATGATTTTCTCTACTGTTTGGTAATACTCGCTGATGACCGCTGATGCGTGTCGTATTTTTATGATGGATCCTTGGAATGAGGCTTTAGCTTGGATTTTATACTCTTCGTGCCATTAATTAGCTCCTTGAATGCTTTGATTAACGGCTACAACGGTCGGAAACGGTTGCCGGAGTGATTAACCCTAATGCCCTTCGTCCGTTACGACTACTTGCTGTTAATGGCTTTGACTCCTGCATTAAATACTTAACAAACGTAACAATCAAGGTTAATGTTAGCTTTGGTCGAAGGTACAGTGATCTTACCCGATGGTCGTGCAGGGCGGGCGACGCTGTGGTCGAGCGTCGTAAGGAACCCTCGACTTACTTTTTACGGGAGATGACGGATGTTTTCTGGGTTCTTGTCGAGACCTTATCTTAATACAAGATTTGGATTATAACGTACGTCTTACCTGCTCTGGTCGTGGTCGTACGACGTGATTTTTTGACCAAACAATCGCTAGCTGAAGTAACGACATCATCGATGATATCTTTGAGATTTCCTTTCGGGACATGATATGCTAGTTCCTTTTTTAGAGCTATGCAATCATCTGTCGTGTGACCATGGTCGACATGAAAGTCGCACCATTTTGACTTATCTTTCTTAGTATCGTCCTGACCGGATTTCTTTGGCCATCGGATGGTCGCTTGAGTGGTCTTCAGAGCTTGAACCAAATCTTTAGTGGACCCTTTGAATTCGTAAGAGGATATCTTGGGGTACTGAGGAAACTTGATCGCGGTCTTGGCCTCTGCTTTTGTCTTTAATCCGACATTAGAAATCTGGCGCGCGGGCTCTACCTTAGAAATTGCTTTTGTTTTGAACTCTGGCTTCTTCATACCCAACGACCTCTTGTCGTCGGTATGCTTGCGACGAAAGGCAGCGTCGTCTTCTACCCTCATATACGCTGGGGTTCGAGCTCGGACGTCTTCGAAATTTTCTGGGGGATACTTGGTCAGATCAGTGTATAAGCCCGAACTGTCGTCCAGACCATGCTTATAAGCTTCGATTGCGGTCTTGACATCACAATTGCGAACACTGATCATCTTCGCATTGAATCTATTGAAATAACTTCGAATAGACTCATTGGTCTTCTGCACGACATAACAGAGATCACTGGTCTGCTTCTCCATCTTACGACTGCTGGCGAATTACTGAGAGAATTGGTTGACCAACTCGGCGAATGACCCGTTGTACTTGGGTTTTAGATTGATCAACCATTAGAGGGAAGGACCAGTGAGAGTCGCGCCGAAGCTCTTGCACATACAGACCTCCTGGTACATATGCAGGATTGAGATCGTCCACATGAGCTGCTTATATTGTGCGACGTGCTCTGTTGGATCGGTCACTCCCGAATATTTGGGCGTGAAGGTGGGGACGTTGTATTTCTTCGGGACCTCAACAGTGGTGATCTCATCGATGAAAGGTGACGCCTGAAATCCTGATCGAGGCTCGACGTCGACGGGCACAGCTGCCCCAGGCAGTTTGGAGAGCAAAGATAGGTCACGCTCGTTCTGATCTTCTAGCATCTTCAGTCGTTGGGCGACGAGATCATTAGGATCAGGATGCATACCTGTCTGCGGATTGACTCCTGAACTGGTGCCATTGCCATTCGACGAGCCATTGGCGTCCCCGTTGAAAGGGACAAAATATGGCTGCGATCCATTCTGAAACGGCTGCGACCCATTCTGAAATGGCCGTGATCCATTTTGTGTGGGTGGTGGCCTTATATGCTGAGGAGGAACTGTCCGGAACTGGGGGTTTGGGTTGAACGGCCCCGGTTGCTGGTTCTGCATGAACGGACCTGGATGTTGATTCTGAGCGAACGAACCTGGATGCTGATTCTGAGCGAACGGACCCGATCCTGGACCTGAATTATGCGCAAATGGTCTACGACCATTTTCACCGAACGATCCTTGGACTGGATTCGGAACAAATGGCCTAGGACCATGCTGAGGTCCAAAGGGATTTCTCAGCCGTGCGATCTCCTCGGCTACTCTGCGACTCTGCTCGGCCATGGCATTGATTTGAATCCGCGCGACCTCCAATTCCTGATACATATGGGCAATGACGTTCTCTTGATTTCCAGGAGCTGCCATTTTCCTGAAACAGAAGACGGAGGAGACTACGAGAAACCGTTACAAGGACGCACGTTTGTCGAAGATTTTCTCTAGATGGGGTCCCACGGACGGCGCCAAACTGTTAATGCCAAAAATCGCACCAAAGTACAACTTAAGGTCGATGTGGACTTTAACAACTAAAGAAAAGAATCTTTTGATAAAGCGTGCGACAAAGACAAAATTGTAAATGAGAAAGAGAATTTAGTGACGCGGGAAAAAACTCAACGAGGAAAAAAACCCGCGGACGACTGTGGAAGTCGTCGCTGCACTATGGTCGCCAAACAGGGGCGATGTCCTTGTGTTTCGGGTGTCGATCGTACAGAGATTACAATACAAATGAAAGGAAGATTTCAAAATGTAAAGTAACAAGTGTTTTGAATGTAAAACAATGTGCGTCGTGTGTTTAATTTGCGTGTCGTGCGCTGATGTCGTGCGTCGAGAGCGATTCTTCTGAAAGCGATTTATGTGCTTTAAGTGTTCTTTCGAGTTCGAGTGTTTGTGTCTGTTGTTCGATGTCCCCTGAACTAAGGATTGAGCTTGGAATTTATAGTCTTCGGGCGCTTTAATTGGCTCATTAAATACTCCGATAACTGTCGTAACGGACGTCGTCTTTAGTGCTATTAATGGCTTTCATCAGTTATAGCTGTTGTCCATTAATGACATTGACTCCTGCAATAAACACTAAATAAACGTAACAGTTGTATTACGCGTTAGCTAGTCGAGGACGCATGGTTCTATGCGACGATCGTGTGAAACGTACGACATCGTGGTCGAGTGTCGTGTGGTAAATAACCTTTGATCTTAACTTTAGTCGGGGGATAAAGTGCTATGATTTTACCTTATCAGAAGTAACAGAAGTGAGTGCTTTTACTTACCTTGGTCGTGGTCGAGACTGGTGAAATTTTGCCCAAACAATTGTCCTAGGTCATCTTGTCTCAAAGAGAGGTTGGAGGTTGACAAAGCCAAGCTTGAAGTAGTGGTACAACTTCCCGAACCCACAACTGTGAAAGGTATTCGAAGTTTCTTGGGTCACGCCGGTTTCTATAGGAGGTTCATCAAAGATTTTTCCACAATAACTAAACCCCTATGTAACCTTTTGCATCAGGTAAAAGAATTCAATTTTACCCAAGAATGTCGTGATGCCTTTGAAACAATCAAGAAAGCCTTAGTTACTGCACCCATAGTGAGCACTCTTGACTGGTCACTCCCATTCGAAGTCATGTGTGACGCCAGTGAGTGGGATGTGGGGGCTGTTCTCGGACAAAGGAAGAACAAAAATTTTCACCCCATTTATTATGCAAGTAAAACACTGATTGAAAATCAGATTAATTATACTGTTGTTAATGCCAAAAATCGCACAAAGTACAACTTAAGGTCGGGGTGGACTTTAAACATCTAAAGAAATGTATCTCAAGCCAAGCAACACAATCGCGAGGAGAAAAGTAAAAAGACAAGAGATTTGGTGACGCGGAAGACCCCAAAACGAGGGGAAAAACCGCGGTCGACTCATGAGAGTCGACGGTGCACTATAGTCACCAAACAGGGGCGAAAGTCCTTGTATTACAGATGATTTGTGTACAACAGGTTACAAATAAATGTAAAATAAAAACTTAGTCGTGTGTAAATGGCGTAAATCGTGCGAAAAAGGATGTTTGTCGTGCGGTTTGTACTGCTGTCGTGCGGTTTGCTTTTGCGGTGTAGAGTTGATAAGGATGTCGATGGAGAAAATTGGAATGAATCCAAATTGGTTGTAGCATAGGCTCTTTTATAGCTTCCGTTGGCCATTAATGGTGCCTTTATGGCGCACTTTGTAACCGCTACCGGGCTCTGAATGCCATTGATGATTGGTTTTGTAACCACTGTCGGGCTATTAATTTCATTGATGATTCGTCCGTTACTGGTCGTTGTGCCATAAATGCCCGTAGACATGCATTAATGAACAAAAGAAACGGTTGTTGACCATGAATGGTTAGTGTAATCGTAAGACCGTCTTAAGTTCAGGACGTCGGTCTTATGGAGCATACGACCGCTGCCAAAATACAAGACCATGCATATGGCTGTAAATGTCTTTTAAGACCTTATCTTAATATAAGAATGGTCTTATGGAAATGTCGCAAGACCAGGATAAAAATGTCGTAAGACCATTTGGTCGTAAGACCAAGATGATGATGTCATAGGACTAGGTCGTAGGACCAGAACGATATAAGATCGATGATAGGAGACTGTCGACGTAAGACCGATGAGTCATAATTGACGACATATAACTGGCGACATAAGACTAGTGGCGTAGGACTAGTAACGTTTGACTTGCGACATGTAACACGCGACACGTGTAACATGTGACGCGTGTCGAGCGATCATGAGATGTAAAGTCACTATCCTGAGTGACTATTGACACAAGATGTCTTTTAATAGTAAACTATCGTATGTCGGGGATATGGTAATAATAGGTACTACCCTTGTCGGTCGGGGGTATGACCATCGTACATATTCTTGGTCATGGGTCATGTCGAGGGAATTTCTTAAGTCGGTCGAGGGTGTGATTTTTTACCCAAACAATTGTCACTGAAAAAGAATTACTTGCGGTGGTGTTTGCTTTTGATCGTTTCAGGTCATACTTGATAGGGATGAAGGTCATAGTGCACACTGATCATGCAGCGATAAAGTACTTGATCAACAAGGCTGATTACAAGCCACGTTTGATTCGATGGGTTTTATTGTTGCAAGAATTCGACCTTGAGATCGTTGATAGAAAAGGAACAAGCAATCAAGTAGCTGACCACCTTTCCAGGCTCGAGAAAGTAGTGACCACTGTAGATCCCACTCCGGCCAAAGAGAATTATCCCGATGAACAATTGTTAGCAGCTCAACACCACGATAATAATATTCCTTGGTATGCTGACATTGCAAACTTTTTAGCAAGTGGACTAAAGTCCCACAGGATGAGTGGACAACCATTTAAAAAGTTTTTACATGATACACGGCAATATGTTTGGGATGACCCTTTCTTATATAAGATAGGGACAAATCAAATATTGAGGCGTTGTGTCCATGGGAGTGAGCAACATGAAATACTCCAAGGTTGTCACACATCCCACTACGGTGGCCACTTTGGTGGAAACCGCACTGCTGCAAAAATCTTGCAAAGTGGGTTCTTTTGGCCCACTGTCTTTAAAGACTCTTTTGAATTTGTGAAAAATTGTGAGCAATGTCAACGCACCGGGAACATTTCACAAAGGAACGAGATGCCTCTTAATAACATTCTAAAGGTAGAACTTTTTGATGTTTGGGGGATCGATTTCATGGGTCATTTCCCAAATTCAAACAATAATTTTTATATCTTGGTTGCGGTAGACTATGTTTCAAAATGGGTGAAGGGTGTTGCATGTCACTCCAACGATGCAAACACCGTGGTGAAATTTTTGCATAAAAATATTTTCACTCGCTTTGGAACACCACGGGCATTGATTAGTGACGAAGGAACCCATTTTGTGAACAAAGTCATGATCTCGGTCCTTGCTAAATATGATATACACCATAGAGTGGCCACCGTATACCACCTGCAGACCAACGGTTTAGCCGAACTTTCAAACCGATAAATCAAAGGCATTTTAGAGAAAATCGTTAAACCACACCGCAAAGATTGGTCAACCAAACTTGATGATGCTCTTTGGGCCTATCGTACGACCTACAAAACTCCTTTGGGAATGTCTCCATTTAAATTGGTTTTTGTCAAAGCTTGCCATCTACCAATTGAGTTGGAACACAAGGCATTTTGGGCCCTTAAATAGCTCAATATGAATGAGGATGCTGCAGGAACCAAGAGGCTTTTACAATTGCATGAGTTGGAGGAGTTGCGATATCACTCCTATGAAAATGCAAAGTTGTACAAAGAAATAACCAACATATGGCATGATCGAAGAATCAACCATAGGGAGTTCATTGAAGGCCATCAGGTGCTGTTGTCCAATTTCCGTCTCAAATTATTTCCTGGTAAACTCAAATCACGATGGATGGGATCATACATAGTGGTCAAGGTTAGTCCCTTTGGAACAGTAGAATTAATGTCCCCACAGTCTGGTCAAACTTTCAAGGTCAATGGGTAGAGGGTGAAGCACTTTCTAAGCGATAGTGCCCACACTACATCCCACTCTCTACCCCACTCTGGTTAACAAAAGTCAGAACCGTTTGTAAATATTTTATTTCAGTTATTTGATGTGTTCTTATTATTTTTGGTCTTTTAAATTCTGTGTGGTAGTTTATTTTGAATGTGTGTAGGTTGGATTGCCAATTTTTAAAGAAAAAGTCAAACAATTGCTTCACAGTGACATCGAGCATGTCACTGCGCTTTCCACTGCTGACCTGACGCTTTAATGGGACGGTTTGGTGACCCAAGAACTGAAAGTAAATCACCTTTTTCTTACACGGATGTCTACTTTTCTGCCACCTTACACCCACTTTGCCTATTTCCAAGAAAACTCATCATACTCTCTCTCTCTCTCTCTCTCTCTCTCTCAATTTAACCGTTCCCTCCTAAAACATAATACCCAGAAAATAACTCCTTTCCACACCAAAATCCAAAAGCTACCTTTTACTCAAATATTTCAAACACATATTCTTCCTTTCCAAATATTTTTCTCTCAAGAACATCAAACACTCTTCAATGGCGAGAAGCAAGAGACTCGACCCAAACCCTAATGAGCCCAGTCGCCCCGTGCTCCGCCGCAGAACCACCGACGATAACCCACCGGAAAACATCATCGGCGACCTAAACGAGCCTCCGCCATCCTCCGGCGAACATCCAATGACAACCGTCGCTCCAGATGCGGAGTCATCGAAACAAGAAGGGTCGAAGGCGGTTTCTTCCTCGAAATTCTCAGACACCAGTCTGAGTGGTTTTGACATGGACAAGCGACAGACTGATGAGGAAATGCTAAAGACACATTTGTGACAGTTCGGGGTCGAGTCGTACACTACAATGCAAACACAATCAACCGGGTCCTTGGAATAAGGACCCGACTTGTTTGCACCTTTGCTAAATTTTTTCACAAAATGACCCTGGCGGATGAAGAAGCTATTTTGAAAGCAGTGGCTGTTGAAGGAAAGCCCTGGGATAAGGATGGTCAGAGGAGGTGCCTACACGCTAGCTCCCTCACTACCGAGGCCACTGTGTGGTTCCAATTCTTGCGTACATCCCTATTGCCCACCTCTCATGATACAACCCTCTCGATGCACAAGTGCGCTCTGTTGTACTGCATTCTTGCAGGAAAAACAATCAACTTGGGAATCCTAATGCAGTCTTCCATCTACCAAGCGAGAACTCGAAAGAAGGTAATGCTCCCTCTTCCTTGTCTTATTACGTCTTTACTAATCAACGCTGGAATGCTATCTGCTCCAGATGACAAGTGGGTCACTTCTCTGAACAACATTAGCATAGTAACAATAAAGAAGATGGGGAGAGAAATTACCGCCCCCCTGAAGAACCTGTTGATGAAGAAGCCACAGTGAGATCCTCCAGCAACCCACAACGCCATCCCACTCCAGGAAGCTCAAGCAATCCCATGAACGCTATTCTGAGCGCCTTGACAGCTCTCACTTATCGCGTCGACCTTATGGAAGCACAACAGAAGCACATGAATAGAGCCACAGAAACTTTCTGGATGTACACAAGGGATCGGGATGCAGTAATAAATCAGATGTATCAAGGTGCTGATCCCCTACTTGCTGCGCAAATCCCTGAGTTCCCAGAAGGTATCTGCCCCACCAACGGGAGTGATGATGGTCTCAGTGACGAGTACGCAGAAAGTTCACCGCCAGCAACTCCTACCCACTAAATGGTATGTTGGGACTCTGGTTCCCACTCTGAATGCTCGAAAAACAATTTTTTTTATGTCTGTTTGGTATTTTGCCTATGGCTAGACACTTGACAATTTGCTACTTTATTTTTTTATTAATGATGCATGAATACCTGCTGCTAAGCAGGTACTTTTGGGTACTAATTTAATTCTCGTTTGAATGCTTTTTGATCATCTTCCGTTTCAAGGTGCAACTTTCGGCTTCCAACTTAAAAAGTCACTTTTGTAAGTACGATTCTCAACTTGTCACGTTGAAATGATTTAGGCCATTTTTCGCATCCAAACTCAACCTTTTTGTACCCTAAAACACCTCCTTGAACCCAACTTCCAAGTCACAGTGAGGACACTATGCGATCTTATGTTTGAGGTGGGGTGTGACTTCTAGTCTTTCCACAGTGGGGACACTGCGAGGTCCTAAGTTTGAGTCGGGTAAGATATACCCCCCTCCAAAAAAAATAACAAAAACACAAAAACAGAAAAAAAATCGGAGTGTCACTGCAAAAGATTGATGGTGTGCCTTTTCTGGACCATCAAAGTGCTCACTCCCAGAAAAGATGGTGTGCCTATTCTGGACCATCAGAATACCCACTCTCACAAAAATAGCCATACCCAAATAAGAGCCAGAAGTGTATGTACTTACCCTTGCAAAAATACAAAACATTCACTTCTTGAAATAAAAATCTCAAAGCGAGATTTTCGGTCCATGTTTGGAATTTCTTGATACGAAACCCCTGGGAAAATATTCAAAGCCACAAACCCTTCGAACCCAAGAAAGTCCTATTGATCAAATGTGAACAAGGGAAAGATTTCGTCAAGTACATAAAGTGAAGTTTTAATCTTGTAACTGAAAGAAGCATCCATGGAGGGAGATCAACATTCATTTAGAGTGAGAAGTCGGTAAGTCCCTGAAAGCTCAAAAGTGTATAATTTTAATTTTTTTCTTTCTTTTTATTACTTGGGGACAAGTAATGGTTTAAGTTTGAGGTTGTGATAACTCTATTTTTAGAGTTATTATTTCCTTTTATTTTTATTTTATTTTTTCAAATTTTAGCCATTTCACTTCTCAAAACCCCTATTCTTGGTAATGTTCCAAAAAATGAGCAATAAGAGTGAACCACAGTTTTTATAAACCATTTGGTAGTATTTTGTTTCTTTTTCACGAAATATCTGCAGTGACTTGCGCATCCCACTCCGGACCCTACTGGAGAGCAAAGAATAAGACAAAAGAAAACCAAATCTTAGCTTGAAAGTAAAAATCTGGAGAATAGAAGGTTCAAATGGCATAGGCATGGGATTGAGAAGTACAAGCATGTTCCCCCAAGATATGGCAAGATGAATTGTTTAATAACACCCATGGTACTTTAAAGTGGACTTTTTGGAAAGGTGAGGGGACCTATGGGTAAAAGGGCTACAAGCTTGGGGATAGAAGAATTACTCAAAGAAGCTAAATTTTATGTCTTCTATTTTCAGTCTTTAGTCTCTTGATTTTACCCATCTTTTGTAAAACCCAACATTTCCTCTTATTATATAAAGAGGTATTGGGTGCCATTTAATTCATCCGTCATATCTCCATCTATCACATTTAGTGCAAGCTTAGTTGTAGTTGTTAGCTCTCTAGTTTACTGCAGTAGATCTTTAAATTTCTGTATTTCAAGTCCTAGTGTAATTTTTAGTTTCGAGTAATTAGTGGCAGTGACGTAACCTCGTTCCCCACTGCAGTTTTAATACAAGTCACTTTCAGTTTACTTATGTGCATCTCTTCATCTTCTATTTTCTTTAGTTCGATAATTATGGGCTAAGCATCCTTTGGGATGTAGGAAAGAGAAGTACATGGATTTTAGAGAAAATGCTTGAGTAATCTTTATACTTGGAATATTTATTGTTTTGGTCATCCACTATCGATTATTGCCCAATGATGCGAACAAGCCGATCACTTGTAAGGATCTAAAGTCTAGTTCTTAACTTAGAAATAAGTAGAACGTAGTGACACGAGCTTGGATGATGCTATGGGATTCGAAAGAAATCTTATGACACTTGCGAAAGTAAGGTCGACACAGTGAGCTAATCTCAACCCACTGGAGTAGTAGGCAAGCTAGTTGGTGTATTTAAAACACTTAGAGTATTTGTCTCTAGACATTCCATCGAGGCCTGAAAAGGTCCATTTTAAGATTACCATTGACAAAACAATTAATACTAAGAGTATGGGATTTTTACTTAAAGGTGTGAGTATTTTGTAACCGGACTTTTCTAGCGAGAATGCCCACCTCAAGTACAAGGATCACTTTTGGGATCAGGTATTTAATATAAAATCTAGGGAAAATCTAACCTACATAACTTCTTTTAAATCTTAAGTAAAAGCGTTAAAGTAGCATTTCACCAACCAAACCAAACTATTGCTTCCTCTGTAATTGAAACTTATAAAAGGAATCTCATGAGAACCGTATTGTCTTGATTGCCCAGTCCCTGTGGATTCGATTCTGGTATTTTACCAACTATTACTTGTTGTACGATCATAGTGGTCAGTGTACACTTGTGCTTCCCACTGTGGACAGTTTGCAACACACTTCGATTAAATCACATATTTTGCACGTACCATTACGCTTTCTGAAGAATTCTCTCAGTGCAAGATTACTTCATCTCCTCCAGACTTTATAGATTTGAATCTTAGTGTTAAAGTTGTTTTGTTATTTCTGTTTGCTTTGTGAAAGATTGTTAGAATAGTTCATCTGTTCTTACCGCAACAATCCATAGTTTCTGTGTGTAATTATAATTGAAGTTTTTCAATAAAAGAATTAATTAAGTAATTTTTGGGTATTGTATTCAACCCACCCCCCCCCCCCCCCTTCTACAATACTTGTGCTAGCCATTTGGGACTAACAACAACACACGTCTCAGGAGGTCCAACCAGATTTATGATCTCTGCGTATGTTGCCCTGAAATCATCCGTCGTGTAGTAACCAAGCGCAAGGTGGGTGACATCTGTACACCGGAGATGTCTTGCAACGAGTATTGCATGACTACAAGGTGAACCAGAATATGCCAGCTTAAACAAGTGCAACTACGATGATTGTGAGCCACTTTGGCGTCCCTACGCATATCGCAAACTTCGTATAAACCATGACCAATTTCATGGTAAGTAAACCTCGCCGACTTCATCTGTCTCCTTTTAACTCTTTTCATTGCATCTAGGGTGAGAACATCTACCCATTTCGCTGCAGAAAAACAAATAGTCAAAACTATAAAAATATGTTGAGTCATTTGTAATAAAAGTAGATTTAGTTAGATATGTGTGACTATGATAACCTGCTTTGTTCCGACGTTTTGCATATCAGTCTTGTTGTAATGATCGGAAGTAATCCATAAGGGACACGAGAGGTAACCTCCGAGCATAACGGGACAGTGCATTGACCTACTCGACATTGTTTGAAGTCACCATGTTGTAACGCATTCCAGGAAAATGGGCCCTAGACCATCTTTCCGGCGTAACCTCGTCCAAAAGTGGAGCTCCCAAAGGTACATCGCCTCATAAAGATGCCATTCTATGTTCGAAATCATGCACCGTGTACGCTTTACAGACCTTCCAAACATATCGCTCTTATAGTCGATCCTATTATCCCTGGTTTTAATGTTCATCATGAGATGGCGACAACAAAGCGCACGATGTGCACGTGGGCACACCGTATTGATAGCTAGACGTATTCAGGGTCGTAAAACGACAATTGGTCTTTCATTTTCTTATTATTTCTAGGTTCAGAAAAACCCAACGAACTATCCCATTTTGCATGATTAAGTCCCTAAACTATTTTTGAACAAAAAAACCATTAAACTTTCTCATTTTAAATGATTAAATCCCTAAACTATTTTTTGGATGAAAAAACCATTAAACTTTCTTATTTTGAATGATCAAGTCCCTGAACATTTTTCTTAAAATATAAATCACCGAACTTTTAAAAATTGTCTATAACTAACTAAAAATGTTTTAAAGTAAAAAAAAGCCTAAATCAATTTACCGTCCCCAAACCATACGTCATTCAATTTCCACGTAAACACTTGAGTCAATAGTTTGATAGGTGATATGGAGAACGGACAACGATGGGGCGATGGGGAGTGGTTAGGGGGAGAGATACCGTTGTTTGCGAAGGGTTTGAATGGCGTAGGGTTTGGGAACAGTAAAACTGATTTAGATTTTTTTTACTTTAAAATCTTCCTAGTCGGTTACATGTAGCATGGTTTTGATAAAATGATGCACGTAACCAATTTTAAAATTGTCATGATTTATTTATTCAAAAAACTATTCAAGGACTCTATCATTCGAAATGAGAAAGTTTAATGGTTTTTTTCATTCAAAGTGTTAGCTCAAATCTCTATTTCTAAAAGTAGTGAAAATAGTCTAAGTACAGAAGTCTTCGACAGAGGCAGCCGAGTAACTGAGAAGGCAGAAGTCTTCGACAGAGGCTCTGCCGGGTTAATCAAGAAGACCGAAGTAAAAGAAGCAACAGAAGACACTTATAAGCGGACAAGACCACAGAGCCTCTGTCATACTTGACAGAGCTTCTGTAGCAAAAAGAAGATCTACGCAAAAGATCTTAACAAAGACATACATGCTTCTTACAATACCTACCATTCGAAGGTTCTAAAGATCAATCGTACAAAGGCGCGACCTGACAACTCCACGTGTCAAACTCTGATAGGTTTCCGCCTAAAGCTGAATACGGAGCATTTAATGAACGTTGTATCTACAACTGTTCCAGAACCGTGTCTTGTACCTTTCAGCTACTGTTCCTGAACAGTGTCTTTGTACCTTTAGTCCTTATTGTCCCCTTTAGGAGTAGTATAAATAGAAGGTTCATGTGAACTCTTCTATTAAGCTTTTCACAACACACACACCATTAAACTGCAGATTTCTTGTCAATCCTTTGAAGTTCTTGGTGTTCTTATTATATATCAAATACAGTAATCTTTGAGAAACATATGTTATTTACTCTTTGCTTTATTTGATATTGTGTGATCTTCTACCTTACATTATCTTTCAGTTCTTAAATACGCTTCCGCACCATACAATCTGAACTAACTGAAAGTTAAGATCATTGTGTTAGCAAAAAGGAACCAACAATTGGTATCAGAGCAAACCTTGATTTTTAATATCAAAGGATCCACTCTAAAACTATGATCTTTGGTAGAAACTTGGATTTTAACCTATTCATATTAATCAAACAGTATCTGTTTTTCTGCCGTTTTCGATTCATTCGAACTTTGGTAAACTTATAGAATCTGTTATTCTGGTTAAAAACACCATTTTAGTGCTCAGCTTAAAGCTTTTAAGCTTAAAAACTTCATACGAAGCATCCACTTCATACTCTGAAAATCTGCTGTTAAAACCCTTTTTTCTGGATAATTTATCTCTCAAAATGACAAATACAAACAACTTCCTCTTTGCTGGTTCCTTAACCAAACCTCCCACTCTTCTTAGAGAAGAATACCCTCAATGGAAGATTCGAATGATTCACTTCTTTGAGGGTACTGACAAAGAATTGGTTTATTATATACGTAACCCTCCTTTCATTCCCATGATAAGTGTACCTCGTGTTCCTAGCACAGATGACACACCTGAAATCCCAGAACACACGAAACCAAAGACCCAAGAAAATTGGTCTGATTCTGATTGGGCTAAATATGAAGTTGCTCAGAAAACTAAGAGAATTCTGATCATGGCCATCCCAAATGACCTTTTCCAGTCCATGGATGAATGTGAATCTGCATATGATCTATGGAAAGAACTGGAAAAACAACTAGAAGGAGGTGTCAAAACCCAGAAGAACCGTAGAGCTCAATACATAAATAAATACTATGCCTTTAAAGCTCTGCCAACCGAATCTCTGCAAACTACGTATGATAGGTTCAAGTCTCTAATAAACAAATGCAAGAAGTTCGGCATCCACAGAACCTCTGAAGAAAACAACGTTATGTTCCAGAAGTCTCTGAATGAAGAATGGCTTAAGTTATCAATGTCTCTGCAAACAAATCAAGACTTAGATTCCTGGACCCTATCAGACCTCTATGGAACATTGGCAGCACAAGAGCCTCAGGTAGCACAAGCAAAAGCCCAGATCATTGCACCTCTTGCATTGGTCGGTAAGACTACAGAGGTTAAAGAGAAACCAAAGAAAGAGGAAAGAAAGGAGAAGAAGAAGAAAATCACGATGGTAGAAAGTGAAGAAGAAGAGGAAGTAGCAGCAGAAGAAGACACGACCCTGGCCTCGATAGCTAAATCTTTAGCTCTCTTGACTAGGGAATTCAGCAGAGGATACCAGAAGAAATCTGGTAATGAACGATATGAAAGAGAGAATCAAGAAAGAGAAGGGTCAAACGATAGAAGTGGTGACCGACAGAGGTCCAGTGACAGAAATGACAGAGGAAATGACCGACAGAGGTCGGAAGACAAAGCTGGCAACACTCCACAGATTCAAGAGTGTTACAAATGTGGTAAGCCAGGCCACTACGCAAATGAATGCCGAACAGAAAGAAGTGGTGACCGACAGAGGTCATACGACAGAGCTGGAAACTCCACACAGAATCAAGGATGCTACAACTGTGGAAAGCCAGGTCACTTCGCCAACGAATGCAGGAACATGTCAAATCGCCCTCAGAGGGATGCAGCTTTCTACAAAAAGAAAGCTGAATACTATTCTCAGAAGTCACTAATGGTGAACAAAGAAATATTGGAGTCAGACACATCCTCTGACGAAGGAGAAACAAAGAATGCTCTATTTTGTGGCATGGCAGAAGTCAGCTCCGACTCCGACAGTGAGGTATCCACTTCTACCTCTAAGTCTAATAGTACAGAAGATGACTTGATTAAACTTAACATTGAATACACTGAAATGAAAAAGACTTGTGAAGATATTCAGAAAAAGCTCACCCTCTATGAGAGAGAAGCTAGACTTCTTACTCAAGAAAAAGCTAAAATCTTTAAAGAAAAAGAAGAAATTGAAATGGACTGGAACAAAAAGATAAATCCTTTAAAAGAAAAGATTTCTGAACTTAATTCTTCCTTAAAAACAAAGTCTAAAGAACTAATGGATGTTGAGTGCGACAGAATGAACATCCTTGCTCTTAAAAATTATTTTCAAAAGGAAAGAGAAGTCCTCTGTCAAGATTTACTCAGAAGAGATCTTCAAATTAAAAAATTTCAAGATGCTCAGAAGGTGTACGAAAAAATTAACACACAAATAGGGAGACAGGGAATTGGCTTCTGTGATATAGATCCTTATACCGGAACCAAAAGAAACAAGTCTATGTTCTCTCTATTTCACATAGGAGATACAAGAAAACCTGGATTTCTAAATCTTCTTTCTGTAAGTAAAAGGCAAAAAGTCTCTGGGGAACCTCACAAGAGGAAACCTCTGAAGATGACAAATGTGTGGTTTGAAAACACAGATTTGTCATCTTCAATCTCTGTCAAAAGAGAATCCAAACCTAAGAGGTATCTGAAAACTCAAGATCAGATATGAATCTTCAAGTTTGGTAAACCCGAGACTCAAACTCAAGTTGCATTTGTCTGCATGATGAATTCTGAAAAGATATTATCAGCAGAAGCACCTGAGTTCAAGCCAAAAATTAAAGAAGAAAAACTTGTTATCTCTGAAGAAAAACCTCTGTACATCTTCCAGCGATCAAGATCTCTTTGAAGAAAACTTAACAGATACTTCTGTTAACTTAGAAGATAGTTCCTTAGAAAAGGAAGAAAGTGAGTATGACACATGTTCTGAAAGTCCAGCCTCTGTCGAAAGAGAACCAAGTGACTCAACCTCTGTATATGAGGACGATTCATCCTCTGACGAATCAGAGACTGACTCTAAGTCAGAGATCGGACCTAGTGACTGTTTGGGCAAAAAAATCACGTCGTACGACCACGACCAGAGCAGATAAGACGCACGTCATAATCCAAATCTTGTATTAAGATAAGGTCTCGATGAGAACCCAGAAAACATCCGTCGTCGCCCGTAAAAGGTAAGTCGTACGTCCCCATGACGCTCGACCATAGTATCGCCCGTCCCGTACGACCATCGCGTAAGATCACTGTACCTTCGACCAAAGCTAACGTTAACCTTGACTGTTACGTTTGTTAAGTATTTAATGCAGGAGTCAAAGCCATTAACAGTAAGCGACCGTAACGGACGAAGATCATTATGGATAATCACTCCGGCGACCGTTTCCAGCCGTTGTAGCCGTTGATCGAATCATTAATGGAGTTAATTAATGATGCGAAGGATATAAAAGACAAGCTAAAGCTTCATTTCAAGGGACATCGGTTAACATCCAATACACTTCAGCGAACATCACCAAACAGCAGAGAAAATCATCAAAACTCATAGCAAAGAACATTCAAACTCTGGAGATCAAGTACTGAAAGCCAGAACCCTACTGCGAACTCAAGAACACTCGAAGGAAAGCTCAAGTATCGCTCTCGACGCACGACAACAGTCCTCAACCAGAAGTTCACACTTTGTATTCACACACGACAAACACCTATTTTCACATTTAAACACTTGTACTTTACATTTCGAAGCATTTCCTTCATTTGTATTGTAATCATCGTACGACCGATGCCAGTACCAAGGACGTCGCTCCTGATTGGCGACCATAGTGCAGCGACGACATCCCTTGTCGTCCGCATGTTTTTTCCTCGATTGAGGTTTTTCCTGCGTCATCAAATCCCTTGTCTCGTTTATTTTTTCCCTCATTGCACGTCTCGTCGAAAGATCCTTTCTTTAGTTGATTAAGTCCACATCGACCTTAAGTTGTCCCTTTGGTGTGATTTTTGGCATTAACAGTGACACAGAGGTTTTTAAACAAACCTCTGAAGTTCTTAACAGAACTATTCCTCCCAAGGAGAAAATCACTGGAATTCCTATCTGTCCAGACTTTTTGGATATGTGCATACAAGCCAAAACCTCTCTTGAGCTTGAAAATTTCAAACAATATAAGTCAATATCCACTCAAATTCCAACGAGTTCAAAGAGTTTAAAACCCTTAAAATCTGTTAAAGAAGGACTAACATGGCAACAGAAGGGTAAATGGACTAAAATTAACAAATCTTTTTCTTCTGTGACAGTGAAATCTACAGAAGTTCACCACAGAAGGGGAACACAGAAGGCCGCACTCAACAAAGGATTTTGCAAACAACGATCTAGCCTACATAAACCTTCTTGTAATAAAAAGTCTAATGTTAGGATAAATTGTAATGCCTCTGTGCCCCCATTTAATGTATTCAATGAAAAGTTCAAGCAAATCTCTTCGCACATTCAATACTGTCATTGCTTTGATCTTATGTTTAAATTAAACCAACACTTCAAAAGTCCACACTGTCATCTTACTGTACCCAAAGAAAATGATAAATCCAAGGGTAAGAAGAAACAAAATGTTTCTTCAACAGAAGCTAAAACAAAGACCAAGAATGCTAAGGCAAACTTGAAGACCCCTGACAAAACTGGACCCATGTGGATATGGGTACCTAAAACTCTCTAATTGTCTTACAGAAGCAGTATGTGCCAATCTGGTATCTAGACTCCGGATGCTCAAGGCACATGACTGGCGACAGAGGTCTTCTATCCACATACAAAGAAAAGAACGATGGTGGATCTGTGACCTTTGGAGACAATAAAAAGGGGTACATCAAAGGATACAGAGTCATAAAGAAGGAAAATATAACCGTATGCAAAGTTGCATATGTTGATGGCCTTAAACATAATCTTCTCAGTGTTAGTCAACTCTGCGATACGGGATTCGACGTAATGTTCAAAAGAACCTTTTGCTCTCTACAGAGCGAGGACACAGGACTTGAACTTCTGCGAGCCGAAAGAAGAGGAGATCTATAAAATTTGCTCTCTACAAAATTTGCCTTGTTGCATGCAAAAGCGAAGAAGCCTGGTTATGGCACAACAGGTTCTGCCATTTAAACTTTCACACTCTTGATAAACTTGTAAAGCTTGATCTAGTCAAAGGTCTGCCAAATGTTAAGTTTAATAAAGATCACTTGTGCTCTGCCTGCGAAATGGGAAAACTCAAAAGAGCTTCCCATAAAGGCAAAACTGATATATCTTGCACTAGGCCACTGTATATGCTTTATGTCGACCTCTGCGATCCAATCGCTACACAGAGCCTAGGTGGCAAGAAATATATACTTGTTTTGATCGATGAATTCTCAAGATTTACACGGGTTGAATTTGTCAGAAAGATATCAGATGTTCCAAACATACTGATAAATCTAATGAAAAGAATCCAAGTTCTGTATGAGTGCAGGATTCAGAAACTGAGAAGCGACAATGGCACAGAATTTAAAAACTCTGTCATTGAAACCTATCTAACAGAAGAAGGAATTTCACAGAACTTCTCTGCTGCACGCACCCCACAACAGAATGGTGTGGTCGAACGAAAGAATCACACGCTTGTGGAAGCAGCCAGAACTATGCTAATCGCATGTGGATTACCAATGACATTTTGGGCAGAAGTAGTATCAACCGCTTGCTATACCCAAAATCGATCAACCATCGTAAAGAGACACATCAAAACACCATATCATTTGATCAACAAAAGACGACCAAACATCAAGTTCTTCCATGTATTTGGATGCAAGTGCTTCGTCTTAACTGATAGAGAAGCAAGAGGAAAGTTTGAAGTAAACGCAGATGAAGGCAAGTTCATAGGATACTCTGCAACTTCCAAGGCCTACAAAGTTTATCTTTTGCGGTCTCGAACGATTGTAGAAAGCATAAATGTTTCTTTTGACGACACCTTCCAAAAGACTTATGAACAAATCAGTTCAGAACTCGGTCTAAAAGGGGAATCCTCTGGCATCTCAAAAACACGAGAAGAAGACTTAAATCTTCTATTTCAAGAGATGTTCCATGACGTGATTGATCCCTCTGCCGGAGCCATCAGTGCCTCTGGAGAATTACCTTCTGCCAGCCAGAACGAAATGGGTATCTCTCTAACAGGTCCCTTAAACAATTCATCTTCGTTTGTAAATCTTACAGATGTAAATGCCGAGGGGGAGCCAACAGAAGTTGATACAACAAGGAAAACAACCACAGAAACTACTGAATAACCAACTCCAGAAACCACAGAAGAACCAATAACAGAGGAACGAGAAGGCTCAGACTATACTTCCTCAGAGGAATAAACACCACCACTCATTCCAATCATTCCACAATCTTTAGGATCAAGCACGAAAGCAAAATCACCGACAGAGGCTACACCAGAACAACAATTAGAAACCTCTGAAGAGCAACTTGATGAAATCGATGACCATCTCCCAAGAAAAACAAAGTGGACAAAGAGCCATCCTCCAAGTCTTATAATCGACGAACCTTCTGAAAAAGTAAAAACAAGATCTGCCACTGCTAAGTTTTGTTTCTTTACAAACATTATTAGTGTGATCGAGCCAGAAAGGATCTCTAAAGCCCTTGACGACCCAAACTGGGTAGATGCTATGCAAGAAGACCTTCTACAGTTTAAACGAAATAAAGTCTGGACTTTAGTTCCTCTGCCACGAGGAAAACAAGCCATAGGGACTAAATGAGTCTTCAGAAATAAGAAGGATGAAGATGGAGTGGTCATAAAAAACAAAGCAAGACTGGTGGCCAAGGGATATCGCCAAGAAGAAGGCATAGATTACGATGAAACTTTTGCCCCTGTCGCACGGCTCGAAGCCGTAAGAATCTTCTTAGCCTTCGCAGCCCACAGAGGTTTTAAAGTATTTCAAATGGACGTAAAATATGTTTTTCTAAATGGCGAAATCCAAGAAGAAGTATACGTCCAACAACCACCAGGGTTTGAAAGCTCTAAGTACCCAAAATACGTGTACTACCTCGACAAAGCTCTGTATAGACTGAAACAGGCTCCAAGAGCATGGTACGAAAGACTTTCTACCTTTCTTCTTGATAATGGTTACGACAGAGGTACGACGGATACCACTTTGTTTTATAAACGAAAAAGTGATGAAATTATGCTTGTACAAATATATGTGGACGACATAATTTTTGGGTCTACAAATTCAGAAGAGTGCAAAAAGTTTGAAAAACTCATACAGAGTGAGTTTGAAATGAGTATGATGGGAGAATTAACTTTCTTCATCGGACTCCAAGTGAAACAATCATCAGAGGGAATTTTCATAAATCAAGCTAAATATGTCTCTGACATACTTTCAAAATACAGTCTCTCTGATGCCTCTGTAATGAGAACTCCAATGGTCACAGGAAATAAGTTAGACTCAGATCCAAAGGGCATACCTATAGAGTGCACGCTCTACAGAGGAATGATTGGGTCTCTGTTATACTTAACTGCAAGTAGACCTGACATAATTCATGCCACATGTCTTTGTGCAAGATATCAAGCTAACCCAAAGGAATCACATTATAATGTTGTAAAGAGGATCTTCAGATACCTCAAAGGGACCAAAAATCTTGGCCTCTGGTATCCGAAGAACTCTGGTTTTGGTCTTAAAGCTTATACAGATTCAGATTATGGAGGATGCAAGCTCGACAGAAAGAGTACCTCTAGGAGTTGTCAATTCCTAGGTGGTAAACTAGTCAGCTAGACCTCTAAGAAGCAGAACTGCGTATCCACATCTACAGCAGAAGCCGAATACGTTGCTGCTATTAGTTGTTGCTCACAGGTTCCGTGGATGAAAACTCAGCTTAAGGACTATGGCCACATCATATTCAAGATTCCCATCTTCTGTGACTCAAAGAGCGCCATAGCCATCTCGGCCAATCCAGTACAACACTCAAAAACAAAGCACATTGATATCTGTTACCACTTACTGAAACACCATGTTGAATATGGGACAATCGAAATGCACTTCGTACCTACAGAATACCAGCTTGCAGACTTATTCACCAAGGCACTAGATGAGAAAAGATTTCTTTTCTTGGTGGGTAAGTTGGGAATGGTAAACATGAGTTAAAACCTCTGTAAGTATAACTTAATCTTCTGTAAATATGTACATACATTGCTTTTATTATCTGTTTAATTTATTTCTTAATGTAAATTCTTAATCACCAAGTGTTCTGCATAAAAACAGAGCTTCTGTAGGATTGCTCAGGACCTCTGACAGTCTTTACAGAACCTCTAAGAAACTTGATCTATGTCCCATATTACTTATCAAATTTTGACCCAAGCATAGATCAAGGGGGAGCAGAAGGAGACCTTGAAATGATCTACAAAAGTTGATCATTCAAGGGGGAGCCAAAGAAGAATTGTGATCAACCACAATCAACAGAGGTCAAGAATTTCGCCGAACAAAGGAAAGTCAAAATGTGAGTATCTCATAAAAATCCTTCAAGAAAGCAGTTTTCTAGGACACAAATTTCCAAATATGTCCTAGAAACTTTACTTATGACATTCCAAAAAGAAAATAATCAAAACGATTGAAGAGTCTCTCTTCTGTAAGACAGATCCTCTATGACTACAAATTACATAAGAACTCGATCGATCGTCTTGAATGTCATACAGAAGGTCTCAAGTCAAAAGGGTTCATATACCACAGAACTTATGCTAACAAATCAAGATATTTGATGTTTACACATACGAAATCTTTTTAGAAAACTGTTTTCTAGGACAAAAATTTCCAAATATTTCCTGGAAACACTGCAAAAGACATTTCAAACTTCAAATGATCAAAAAGATGCATAAATTATGAGTTATGAGAAATTTGAGGTCATAGAGCCTCTGCTGAGCTCAACAGAGGCTCTGCCAGAGAAAATCTCTGATCGTAAATGTTAGCTCAAATATTCTGAAATATCAGAAGTATTGAAAAATGGCCAAGTACAGAAGAACTTCCACAGAAGCTCTGCTGAGTGCAACAGAAGCTCTGCCGGGCATCTTAGAAGAAGCAAAGGAAGTTTTGATCAAGAGTGATCAAAGACCGAAGAAACTACAGAAGAACGCTACAGAAGATCAAGACCTCAGAACCTCTGTCACCAATAACAGAGCCTCTGCAGACAACTTCAGAAGACAAGGAACCCAGTGAAGACTACTCTACAAAGGACCAGACCGCAGAACTTCTGCAACACATTACAGAGCCTCTGTTGTCCTCACTGAAGACTCAAGATACTTATAATATCTTACCACTGTTAAAGAAATATCTTGCTACTGTTCCAGGATCTGTTCATCAACTTGTATGGTAGCATGCCCTGTCCAACTTCAACACGTGTCAAACTCTGAGTGGACTCAATAGGGCTTAGTACAACATAGATGTCTGCGACATTTAATGCTTGCAGTTTTCCAACTGTTCATACCATCTCTTCTTTCCTGTAGCAACAGTCTCTTGTCTAGAATAGATCTTTTGTAGTAGTATAAAAGGAAGACTCATGTTGAGTTCTTCCTAAGGATCATCGTTTTTACACTTTACAAGTTGACACAATCACTTAACACACAACACAAAACACTTACACTCAATTAGCGTCAAATCTGTACTAAGTGTTCTTGATATATTAAATACAGTGGGTCTTTGTGCTATAAATCTATTCTTTTCACTGTTTATTTGATAGTGTGTGTTCTAAATATGTTGATCCAAACCCTCAGTGATTTGATAATGACCCTCTCTTATATACTTAGTGAAAATTGTAAGTAAACAATATGTATCAGAGTTTTACTATCGCTGATAAGTACTAAGATCTTCCAGTACCGCTGATAGGAACTCTCGCTCTTTTAAGTTAAACATTCAGCGAAACTGTTCACCATAAATGCTGAGTCTGTTCAGTCATTATGATGATCGCTGATAAGTTAGTTGTTTACTTATGATCCCTGAAGACAAGTTTCACGTCAACAAAGGTTCTACGCTGAAGTCGAAGATCAAGCACAAGAACCAGCGACAAGTCTCCTAATGAACTGATGTGGATCAGCGAAGACTCATATTTGTCCACTCAACGTGAAGTATCAAGTACAAGACTTCAGCTATCGCTGAACTCTATCATTCGCTGATATGAAATGATAGATCGCTGAATCAACGAAAGCTGATCATGAAGTCCTCCGTACAAAATACTTTTGTCTTATCCACCCTTGCACGACTCCGTACGAAATGTCAGAAAAGAACCTCCGAATATCTGAAATCGTACAACCACTCTGATACTACACTATTCATCCATACGGCTACTAAGGTTGTCAACCAAGGTCAATGACATGCAACCAACCAGCTGATGACACGTGTAAAGTATATACTGAATTGCATTAAATGCATGCAGTATATAAAGAGATGAACTCACTTCATTTGAAGTAACTTGCTAACTCTGGACAAGTTCAATCTCTTATCTCAAGATAGGTTATTATTAGTAATTTCCTTATCTCTCTTAGTGCAAGAAACCTTAGTGTTCCAACTTGTTTAGATTTAGGTTTATCCTTAATCTTGTCTCCGCAACAAGCTGTAAATTGTTAATGATTTATCAATAAAGAATTTAGAAAAGTAAAATTTGTGTGTTTGTATTCAACCCCCCCCCCCCCCCCTTCTACAAACTTGTATAGGCCTTCGGGACCAACAAGTGGTATCAGAGCAGATTTGTTTAATCTCATAAACAAAATCTACTATGACTTACTATCTTGAAAACGGCCCACACATCCCTGTAACAATTGACCCTTTAGTTCCAGCCACTGCAAATAGACCTGCTATTCCAGAAAGGCTGATTCCCAAGGAAATACACATGTGGACCGACGAAGATAAGAAGAAAGTGGCTATAGATACAAAAGACAGATCCATACTATCCATGGCCCTTCCTGACGAAGTCTACCATTCCGTCATGAACCTGAAATCATCAAAAGCCATGTGGGACACAATATATGTTCAGTATGAAGGAACGTCTGAAGTTCAGGACTCAAGAAAGATCAACCTGGTAAGACAATACGAAAGCTTCATTTCTGGTAAGAATGAAACTCTCTCTGAAGTTCACCAACGTTTTAATTGCTTAATTATAGATCTAAAAACTGTTGGTAAGGAATATTCTAACTTTGAAGTGCTGACAAAGTTTCTAGAATGTTTACCTGAAAGCTGGGATAATTATTCCATGTGTCTCAAGCTGTCAAAGGATCTAAAATCAATGACCCTTGCTACCTTATACAATCAAGACATCTTAAGAAGAATCTTGTAAAAGATTCCAAAAGCACCCCTGTTGCTTTAATCTCAGAGGAACCTTCTACTCAGCGACCTTCGGTCACTATCACTGAGTTAGAAAGTAACTCTGAAAGGTCATCAGACTCTGATTCTTCAGATGATGATGAATCCTTGGCTCTCCTAACTAAAAAGTTCAGGAGATTCGCCAAGAAGAAAATGTTTAGAAAGAACAAACCTCTTTCCATAACTGACAAGCCTAAATCATCAGCTTTTGTTGATAAGGCTACTGCTACTTGTTTTAACTGCGAAAAAATAGGACATTTTGCTAACGAGTGCAGGTCTAAGAAAGTTTCTAGACCCTCAGCTTTTACAAAGAAATCCTTTGTTCCAAGGAATAAAGATGACAAATACTCAAAGCTGAAAGAAAAATATGCGAAGCTGAAAAGCTTTAAGAAGAAAGGCAAAGGCCTGATGGCTGACTATGATTGGGCTGCTTCTGATGAAGTAGCATCATCATCTGACTCTGAAGATGATGAAGCAAATCAATGTCTCATGGCCAAGATTGAAGAAGAGGAAGAAAGCTCAGACATTCCCTCCACTTCAACATCTGCCATTCAGGTATCACCTTCTTTCTTTACCAATATTGCAAATATTGATGAAGCTGATAGTCTCCGTAAGATCGATCTCTTGACTAGAAGTTTATACGAAGCCATGAACGGCAAAACTGTGGTTGAAAACCAAAATCTTGATCTCGCTGAAAAGCTTAAAAACTACCACCTTCAAATAGAAAAGCTTTCTAAAATTGAAGAAGATTTTAAAGATCAAGTATATTTAAATCAGCTAGTCAAAATCGAACGAGCAGAAGCTATCGCTGCATTAGAGGCTGAAAAAGCTACTGTTGAAGGATGGTGTAATTCTTCAACAAAGATCACTGAGATAATTAAGGCTCAGATTCCTCTGAGTGATAAACGTGGTCTGGGTTATAAATATGATACTCCAAAACCAACCACTGAACGTTCAATGCTTAAATTTGGAACGTTCGTATCCTCAGTCGTGACACTTCATCATCTCAGTGCTTCTCGTCCTTTACACCAATCCCTGAGGAAACTCCTACCTCCTCAAAAGGTAAGGAGAAAATGGTTTATTCAAAACCTACCTCTGTCTCTAAAGACAAAGGTAAAGGAATTGTTATTTATCAAAATCCTCAGAAGGGTACCTTAGTACCAAAGCTGAATGCTTCTAAAGCCTCAGTGACCTACCCCTCTGGATCTAGAAAGCTGATCTCTGGATCTATTCAGCGATCTACTCCTAGACTCAGAGTGGATGTCCTTGGTAAGAAATCTGAAGAACTGAATGTTCGTCCCATTTCTAAAGCCAATAGTTTACTTGGTGCTGGCACTTCTAATTCGAAATTAAAAGCTCAGCATACAAGTGGTCCTAGAACTACTTTTAGTTATAGGAAATGTTATCACTGTGGACTTACCGATCATATTGCTAGTAAGTGCCCCACAGCCACCAAAGCTGAAAAGATAGCTAAGGTGAAGATTGCCCCCAAGGCAAAGAAGACCAACCCCGATGCAAATCAGGTCAAGGTGACTCCTACCACTGAAGTTAAGAAATTAACCAAAGTGAAGAAAGACAAAGTTGAATCTTCAAATGCTGCGAAGACCGCTGAACCTTCTATTCCAACTAGCTCCACTGACAAATGTGTATACATGGTTAAGTGGGTACCCAAGAAAAACTAATCTTCCTTTGTATTACAGGTTAAGAAGGGTATCTGGTATCTCGATAGCGGATGCTCTAGACACATGACTGGTAAGAAAAACCTGCTCGCTGAATATAAGGAAGAGAAGGGTCCCTCTGTGACTTTCGGTGGAAATGGAAAAGGACATACCCGAGGGTATGGTGTACTTTCAAATGATACAACCTCCTTCAGAAGAGTCGCATATGTTGAAGGACTGAAACATAATCTTCTGAGCATCAGTCAGCTCTGCGACATGGATAACAAAGTGATTTTCACTAAGGAATCCTGCTTTGTCACTGACAAAAAGGAGAAGATAGCTCTCAGCGGTTATCATTTGGAAAATGTTTATGTAATAAACATGGACTCAACAACCACTGAGAACTCTTGTTTCTTCTCAAATGCATCTTCTGATGTTAACTGGCTATGGCACAAGAGGCTCTCGCATCTAAATTTCAAGACACTGAATACTCTTTCCTCCAAAGAGTTAGTCACTGGTCTACCTCAGCATTCATACGCCAAAGAGTCTTTATGTTCAGCGTGTGAAAAAGGGAAGCAGACAAGGCAAGCTTCAAGTTAAAGCAAGTCTCCTCAGTGTCATCTCCTCTACAACTACTCCATATGGATTTGTTTGGCCCTGTTAACAAACAATCCATCGCTGGAAAGAAATATACGCTGGTCATAGTTGATGAATTCTCTCGCTTCACTTGGGTAATGTTTCTCCGTTCTAAGAGTGAGACCCCTGAAGAACTCATCACCTTTGTTCGGAAGATGGAAACTCTGAACAATATGACTGTTCGCTCAATAAGGAGTGATCATGGAACTGAATTCAAAAACAGTTCTCTTGATTCCTTCCTTGAGAGTAAGGGTATTTCTCACAACTTTTCGTCAGTGAGAACACCGCAACAAAATGGAGTCGCTGAAAGAAGAAATAGAACAATTATTGAAGCTGTACGTTCAATGCTCAGCGATTCTCACCTGCCTACTCAGTTTTGGGCAGAAGCTGTCAACACTGCTTGTTTCACGGAAAACAGGTCGCTGATAGTTAAAAGATTAAAAAAGACAGCCTATGAACTCTTTCATGGGAGAAAGCCTTCAATCAGCTTTCTTCACATCTTTGGATGTCAGTGTTTCATACTGAACAACATAGATGCCCTTGGAAAGTTTGATCCTAAGGCTGATGATGGAATCTTTCTTGGATACTCCTCAGTCTCCAAAGCCTTCAGAGTCTTCAACCGTAGAAGACAAACTGTAGAAGAAACTATTCACGTCACGTTTGACGAATCCCGTTCAGCGAACTCTAAACCGTCCGCTGATACTAAAGAACTTAATCAATGGATGTTTTCTCATCTTGGTGATTCAGAAGAAGTTCCCACTCCTCATGCTCACACCGTAGAAAATGATGGTCCTACTATCATTCCAGATATGCAGAATAGTGAAGCTGAAACATCTTGGGTCTCAGCTGTTCCTATAAACACTATACCTGCAGTTACTCCAAATGTCTCAGAAATTCCATCTATTTCTCAGTAATCAGTGAATGGAGTGACAAATGCAAACATTCCTCTCTTAGCTGATAATCCAGAAGTAGCTGAAGCCTCATCTTCAGTTTCTCCAGTTCAGACTGAGTCAGCGACGTATGCTCCGGCTCAGCGATGGACTGTAAATCACCCAATCGATCAAATTCTTGGTGATCCAAACGCTGGTATTCAGACTCGTAGAAGTGCAGGTAATATTTGTTTATTTGTTAACTTTATTTCTCTAACTGAACCAAAGAAAATAGATGATGCCCTCAGAGATCCAAACTGGGTCAGCGCTATGCAAGAAGAGCTGACTGAATTCGAAAGAAACAAAGTTTGGAAACTCGTTCGTAGACCAACTGACAAAACGGTGATAGGCACTAAATGGGTCTATCGAAACAAGTTGGACGAACATGGTACTGTAACTCGCAACAAAGCTCGTCTTGTTGCTCAGGGATACAGGCAAGAGGAAGGCATAGATTATGACGAAACATTTGCTCCAGTAGCAAGACTTGAATCTATTCGTCTTTTCTTAGCATATGCTGTACACAAAACTTCACTGTACATCAGATGGATGTTAAGTCAGCATTTCTGAATGGAAAGCTGAATGAAGAAGTTTATGTGGAACAACCTCCAGGATTCTCAGATCCTAAGCGTCCAGGTTATGTTTATAAACTGGACAAGTCACTTTATGGCTTAAAGCAAGCTCCTCGTGCATGGTATGATACTCTCTCTACTTATCTCCATATTGAACAATTTGAGAGAGGTAAGATTGATAAAACGCTATTTTTTTAGAAAAGTAAAAGGTCATATCATTCTAGTTCAAATATATGTTGATGACATTATATTTGGTTCTACTAACCCTGAGCTTTGTACTCGTTTCGCTGATAGAATGAAAGATGAGTATAAAATGAGCATGATGGGTGAACTAACATATTTCCTTGGTCTTCAGATTAAGCAAACTGAAAAAAGGAACTTTCATTAATCAGGGAAAATATGTTAAAGATATGCTGAAGAAATTCGACTTAACTGAAAGTTCAGCTATGAAAACCCCTATGGCACCACCGCTGACACTTGATAAGGACACAAAGGGTGTTCCTGTCAATGTCACGCTGTACCGTGGGATGATCGGCTCACTATTGTATCTTACAGCTAGCCGACCCGATATTATGTTTGCAACATGTCTGTGTGCACGATATCAAGCTGAACCTATGATATCTCATATGAAAGCTGTAAAGCGAATATTTCAATATCTTAAGGGTACAGCGAATCTAGGCCTTTGGTATCCCAAAGATTCAGGATTCGATCTAACCGCCTATTCAGACAGTGATTTTGCAGGTTGCAAAATGGATAGGAAAAGCACCACATGAGGATGTCAGCTCCTGGGTGGAAAGCTGGTAAGTTGGACAAGTAAGAAGCAAAACTCAGTGTCCACTTCCACAGCTGAAGCTGAATATGTAGCCGCTGGAAGCTGTTGTTCTCAAGTCTTGTGGATGAGAAATCAGCTACTAGACTATGATCTTCAGCTGTCCAAAATTCCAATCTATTGCGACAGCACTAGTGCCATCGCTATAGCAAACAATCCAGTGCTACACTCAAAGACAAAACACATAGAAATCAGATATCATTTTATCAGAGATCATGTGATGAATGGTGATATAGAACTTCATTTTATCCCAACTGATTATCAGTTAGCTGATTTATTTAACAAACCTCTTGATGCGACAAGATTCAACTTTCTCATCAGCGAGCTTGGAATGCTGAACTTTGAAGGTTAAAATCTTCAGCGGTTCACATTAATCAGCGATAGGATAAAATCAACTTGTATAACCTATTAAATCATCTTCTCTCTGATCCACCCTTGCACGACTCCGTACGAAATGTCAGAAAAGAACCTCCGAATATCTGAAATAGTACAACCACTCTGATACTACACTATTCATCCATACGGCTACTAAGGTTGTCAACCAAGGTCAATGACATGCAACCAACCAGCTGATGACACGTGTAAAGTATATACTGAATTGCATTAAATGCATGCAGTATATAAAGAGATGAACTCACTTCATTTGAAGTAACTTGCTAACTCTGGACAAGTTCAATCTCTTATCTCAAGATAGGTTATTATTAGTAATTTCCTTATCTCTCTTAGTGCAAGAAACCTTAGTGTTCCAACATGTTTAGA
Organism: Saussurea involucrata; assembly: GCA_033807775.1. Classification (NCBI taxonomy): domain Eukaryota; kingdom Viridiplantae; phylum Streptophyta; class Magnoliopsida; order Asterales; family Asteraceae; genus Saussurea; species Saussurea involucrata. Next base: position 67,995,644 of record CM066325.1, read on the forward strand.
TTTAGGTTTATCCTTAATCTTGTCTCCGCAACAAGCTGTAAATTGTTAATGATTTATCAATAAACAATTTAGAAAAGTAAAATTTGTGTGTTTGTATTCAACCCCCCCCCCCCCCCCCCCCCTTCTACAAACTTGTATAGGCCTTCGGGACCAACAAAATCTATCAAACATATCTGTTAGTTCTTCAAATACGCATCCGCATCAAACATAAACTCGAACTAATAGATCTGACAATCTTGTATAAGCAAAACGGGAACCAACAATTGGTATCAGAGCAAAGATTGATTTTCTATATCAAGTGATCCTCGTTTTTACAAGATTTGTGATAGAAACTGTCTGTTTTTAACTTGTTCTTCATTCCTTCAAACAGATTTTGTTTTACTGCCATTTTCGATTTATTTGATCTGGTAACATCATAGAAACTGTTTCTTTCGTTAAAAACTTCATTTAAAATGAAATTTTGTGGTGATGCTGATTCAATTTTTTATTCAAAACTCAGCACAAATTTTCGCCAAATAATTCCTTCTCTTGAAAAAGAACTAGATGAAGAGAACAATAGCATTTTTATTATTTCTGATAAAATTGCTAAACTTGAAAAATCTGTTAAAAACTTAAAATGTGAAAATCTTGAACTAAAAAGGAACTTATCTTTGTCAGATGAAGAAAAGAAAAGACTTGAACTAAAATGTTTAAACTTCTCTAAACTAATTTTCAATTTTGAAAAGATTGTGGTCAATGAAAGAGGAAATTATGAAGAGAAGAAAACTGTTCTTGAAACAAAGTCGATGAAGCTTACTTATAAAATCTCAGAATTGCAGAATATCCTTGAAAAAGAAAGGAAAGAATCTGATTCTGAAAGAAAAGAATCTGAACAGTTGAAGGTTCAAAGATTTCAAGATTTAAGTCAAAAAGATGACTTTGAAAAAGAGAGAAAGATTTTTAAAACAGAAATATCCAAACTAACAAAAGGACTCTCTAATTTATCAACTGAAATCATGTTGGAGAAAAGATGTAAATCTAATCTCCAAAAGATGCTTGAGGAAAATTTAAGGAAAAAGAATATTTTTGCTAAACGGATCAGGAAATTCAATTGTAAAGGATCTTTTAAGCCTAATATGTTTTCAAAACTTCTGACCTCAACATCGAAATTTTTGCATGATCATAGGTTGGACAAATTAGTTAATCAAACTTTTAAAAAGGTAAAAAAGGTTTGGATAGTGAAAGGCTCTATACCTGTTCAAAATGCTCAAAAAGACAAAAAGCCTTTCATTTCTGGTATGTATGACAATTGCATAAAGGCGTTTCATACAATAGGACCCATACGGTTATGGGTACCCAAAACCTCTGTAAGTATAACATAGATACTGTATATTTTGTACATATTTTTGTTTATTTATTATTTTCTGTATGTAAATTCTTAAATCTACAATAATTCTTGATATCACAGAACTTCTGTAAGGTCTGCTCAGAACCTTTGACAACCTTCACAGAACCTCTGATGATCTTGACCTATGTCCTGTGCACAACTTATCTTATTCTGAACGAAGCATAGGTCAAGGGGGAGCAGAAGAAGACACTTGATCTACAGAGGTTGTTAGATCAAGGGGGAGCGAAAAAGGAGACCTTGCTGAATCTACAGAGATTTATAAGTCAAGGGGGAGCTAAGAATGCGACAGAAGAAATAACACTCGCCAAACTAAAAGAACAAAAGGTTGGTATCTCGTACTTTTAAGTTTTTGAAAACAGTTTTCTAGGACAAAAAATGTCAAATATGTCCTAATATACTGTGAATAACATTTCAAAAATCAAAAGATCAAAAAGTTTAATAAAATTTGAGTTATGAGAAATTTGAGGTCATAGAGCCTCTACTGAGCTCAATAGAGGCTCTGCCAGAAATATGCTCTATGATCGTAAATTTAACCTCTATCGATCTTTTGGAATGTCATCTCGGAAACCAATTGCACGCACATTGCTACAGAAGTCTTAAGCTACAGATTACTTTCATCCAAAGAACCTCTGTATATAACTCAAATCTTTCAAAAGACTTCTTCTGCACAAAATCTTTGAGATTTACAATTTTCTAGGACACCAACTTTCAAATTGGTCCTAAATACATTGTTAAATCTGATCAAAAACTTGGATGATCAAAAATGTTTATAAATTATTAGTTATTAGAAATTTCCTGTAACAGAGCCTCTGCTGGCTCTGGCAGAGGTCCAAAAACCTCTGTAGGACTATTTCTCTACTAAAGATTTATCGATCCTCTCCTTGCGTTTTTCAAACAAATTTTCATAAGATACAATCTACAGAGATAAAAGTTTTTCAAAATCACAGAGCTTCTGTACCCACAGAGCTTCTGTAAAGATTTTCACTTAGGAACTTCTGTAACGGTAACTTTTTAACGGTAACTTTTCTGTGGTGAAATATTAAACCCACGCGCTTTTCATTTAATATGGCCGCCCAAGACGTCTCGTCATCACTGACACTATTGACATGTCGAGTTTTCATTGACGTACATATAACGTCGTTCTGGAAACTTGCTCCACGCCAAATGAGCTCGAGTGCGGACCTCAAATTTTATTAACTTTCTGACATTTTCACCGTTCCAAATTCTACCCGTTACCACAGTATAAAACCTAAGTTAAAATAACTTTCAAAACTTTACTATTCTCTCATCTTCTCCGGCGAACTTGCTTATTTCTTTCTGAAAACCTAGAACTTTCAAACTTACAAATGGCTTCCAGTTCCAAAGCTACTCACGTTTCACCGATGAACTCTCCACCACTCTCTCCAGTACATTCTGAGCACTCCCACAACTCACATGCTGCCGCCGATACCAACAGACATGACTCCGGCGACGAGGCATCCTTTGTACCCACGACCCACCTGCAACAATTTTTCTCTAATGACCATTTCGAGCAAACCCTTCCCATTAAATCGAACAATTGTTATCTTGTTCCTTCTCCTACGGCTTTTGGTAAAGAACATGCCATCCTGCTAAACATCCTAAAGAACCACTTTCTTTACCCTCTTCTTAGCAAAACCGTTGAACAATTACCTGTACGTTACCTACATCAGTTTTGGCAATCTTGCCGTTATGACGCTGACACCAATTTGATAAGAGGCTATATCTCTAAGCCTGACCAAAGTAAGAGTCTTGAACTGATGTTCAACCGCACCATGTTCTCATTAGAATTTGGCCTTCCAACAAGAGGACTCATGGGAATCAAAAAGTATGCCCCCAACCAACAAATGAAGAACTTGTCGACTTTCTGCACGTGTTAGGGTACAACCAACAGTTGAAAAAGAGGAACGATTTCCGCAGAGCAAGACTACCCCCTCTGTGGAATACCTTATTCTCCATCTTAAATCGTTGCCTCACTGGAAAAATCGGGAGCATCGATCAAAGCTCACCTCAAATTCTCTCAATCATGTATGGTGTGTACTATGATCTACCACTAGATTATGCCACCATAATGATGCAAGAGATCATCAACACCATCGATCGCAAAATCGCCTCCTAGAAAGCCAAAATATCTGATCACAACTGGTTGCCCCCTCTGCAGTTCCAGCGAATCCTCAGTGTACTTTTCGAACTCCTACTCCTTATCCAAAAATGGCCAATGGACGGTCCCAAACCTAAGCAATTTCCTATGTCCAAAAACACCCCTACAGAACATGAGGACGGCTACCCGCACAGCAGGCCACTGTCAAAGGTAATGTTAGGTTATGCTAGTAATGAAGAACTAGTTAGTGAGTACACACGTGTTTACAGAACTCCTGAACCCAGTTCTGTAACACCCCCGCGTATAGGAATACCCATAGGAGGTAGTGTTGTAGAAAGACTAACAGAGGAAGAATGGAAGATAAAGTTGGCTAAACACAAGGCCAACCAGAAGAACTTCAGAAATATAAGGAAAGACCTTTATCCTTCAAAGAGGAAGTCTTCTGAGGGATCTAAAGAGAAGAAGAAGAAAAAGGGAAAGAAAACCAAGACCCCTACAGAGGAACTACTTGCCTCTGCTTCTTCTATCCAAAAACCATCTGCAGAACCATCTTCTCCACCCACCAAACATAACCCAGAACCCTCATCTCCACCACAAACCCAAGGTCACTCTGCCCCTCCCTCTTCCAAAAGAAAAAGAAAGTCAAAATCTACAGAGGAGAGGGCACCTAAGCCAAAGAAAAGGAAATCAAAGAAGAAGAAACTTTCTTCTCCTCTGCAATCAATTACAGAAGGAATCGAAAAAGAACAACCTCAACCTTCACCTCTGCAAACCCATACAATCACAGAGGGTCTTGATTCACTTCTGCCAAGACAAGAAACTGCAGAAGAAGAGGTCCAAATAGGTAAAATTACTGAAAATAGGTTAGAGGATAGGGTAGAAACTTCTGGAGGAAAAGAAAATGAAAAATAAAAAGATACCGAAGATGAAGAAGGCACACATCTCTCACCCCCTCCCAGTGCAACACACGCATCTAACTCCGCAGGTCTAGCTGCAGAAGGAGTTATTGAAATAGAGCAGCACAGCTCGATCCAAACCCAACCCAACCAGCCAGAAGTCACTCTTTCGACTTCTGCGCCCACAAAAACCGGGGAATCCATTCCTAGGGAGTCTCCTCAAAGAGACTCACCTTTAGTTCGTGATCAATCGCCCCAGATCACACTAGAACACCCAACAGAGGAATTTGTTTCCTCTGCCACGCACTATATAGGGCCAAAACTTCTTTCAGAGAGAAGTAGTAAGTGTTAGATCTGAAGTTTTGTCAATAAACCAAGTGTTGAAGATCTGATAAGAAGACTCAGATGTTCTGAGTAGAGGAGTCAGAGATATGAGAATAGAAGTCAGAGTTCTGAGAGAAAGAGTCTGTGAAATACACTATAGAAAAAATTTCGGGATAAAAAATTTTCTCAAAAAACTCGTTTTTTTTTTTTTTTTTTTTTTTTTTTTTAATCAATGAATTCGAATGTATAAGGGTTCGAATTCAATGAATTCGGATGTATAAGGATTCGAATTCAATGAATTCGGATGAATAAGGATTCGAATTTGCTCAATTCGAATGAAGAAGGATTCGAATTCACTCAATTCGAATCAAGAAGGATTCGAATTCACTCAATTCGAATCAAGAAGGATTCGAATTCACTCAATTCGGACGTACCTTGGTTCGAATTCACTCAATTCGGACGTACCTTGGTTCGAATTCACTCAATTCGGACGTACCTTGGTTCGAATTCACTCAATTCGGACGTACCTTGGTTCGAATTCACTCAATTCGGATGTACCTTGGTCGAATTCACTCAATTCGAACGTCACTTGATTCGAATTCACTCAATTTGAACGTAGCTTGATTCGAATTCAATCAATTCGAATTCAACAGGGTTCGAATTCTTTACTTGAAAAATAAACCAACTCAGATGAATTCTCAACTTCTCAATTCGAATCTAAAGGGTTCGAATTCAGCCTCAATTCGAACTTAACAGAGTTCGAATTCTATGAATTCGAATGCTTGTTGAGTCGAATTCTACACTTGTAATTCCAAGAACACTCCGAATTCTTCTTTGAATGATCCGAATTCACCAAGAATGATCCGAATTCACCAAGAATGATCCGAATTCACCACTTCGAACTTCAGAATCACTTAATTTGCCATATCTCTTTCAATTCTTGATCAATTTTGATGAATCTTATATCAAAATGCTCGTAATTCAAATCCGCACACTTTTCCTGTTAATCACGATTCACAATTCGGACAATTTAACCAGATTAAGATCCAAACAGTGATTTTGAACTTTTTGAAAAAACTTCAAAAATTGATCAGATCTGTCGATTCTGTGCAGTTTTTGATGTTGATTCAAGAATTAAAGATGATCAGTGATCAATTCCGAGTTCAGTGATGCAAGAAATCGAATCAAAAGATCAAAATTTAAGAAAAATTTATGTCTTAATGATAAGACTTCAGATGAACAATAAAGAATGAGTGGTCCGAATTCTTGAGCACTTAGTGTAAAATTTCTTCAATTTGCTCTTCAATCTGCTTGAATCTTCTGTTTAGCTCTGATACCAATTGTGAAATCCCAGATCTCTAGCAATAAGATATGAATTTAGTGAGAGAGAATCTAGAGAGCAAATATATCATCCATGTATTTAGCTCAAAGGATTACAAAAGGTTTCTAAAAGATTACTAAAGCTTTTGAAGAGTTACTAACAAATGGTCTAGACAAGCCTATTTATACCCATGACATACAAGGTTTAAAGGCATTCACAATACTGTATAGACTCATACAGTACATTGACTTTACAGTAAATCTTGAATACAATAATGCTCTAACAGAGTCAGAAGCTCTGAGAAGCGTTATCAGAAGAATGTTCAGAAGTTCTGAACTACCTGTTCAGAACTTATGACTACATACTTTACTTAGTATTTAGTAAACTAATTAGGACACGTGTTATGTTCTTATTAGTCTTTCTTATTTGTACTGTAGCTTTAACATGTCCGTTGCAGTATAAATAGAGTGGTTAGCACTAAGTTGCTAACTGATTGATTTTCTCGTAATTCTTGTATTCATTCCTTGTAATCTTTGAGATTCTCTCTCTCTTAGATCTGTATTTCTGTTCATCAGTGAATACAATTGGGCTTGATCATACAACTTCTCAATTACTGCTTTCTATATTGATTGTAAGATAAGATCCTGAACTTTCAATTGGTATCAGAGCCAATCAACAAACAAATTCGTCCAAGAGTGTGTTTGATCGCGTTCTTGAAGTTTCTTGATCAATTCGACAATTGATTCCGCTGCTGCTAACAATTCTTGAATTACCTGTTACATTTCGATCAAGAAACTCGAATTTGTCTTTCTGTTGAATTTTCTTACAATCATGTCTTCTAAAGAATATCTAGCCATGGGATCTGAAACCAAACCGCCTGTTCTTATACCTGAAGAGTATCAGCAATGGAAAATTCGTATGATCCAATTCCTAGACAACATTGATGAAAATCTTATGATCTCCATTCGAGAAGGTCCAATTGAAGTGTATATCGATGTTGCCACAACCCCTGCTACAGAGACAACTCCAGAAATTCCAGCGACCAGGGTGAAGAAGAGTTATTCCCAATACACAGCTGAACAGAAGAATAGGCATGCTATTGACAAAAGAGCAATTACTTTGATGACTTTGGCTGTCCCAAATGAGGTTCTTAACAGGATTGACAGTGGATCATCAGCTAAAGAAATGTGGGACGAATTGGAAAGGCAGATGTTAGGAACTGTGAGATCTATTCAGGCAAAGTTAAATCAAAGCATAAATGCTTATGAAAGGTTCAAAGCAAAAGAGTCAGAAAGTTTGACACAGACATAAAGTAAATTTTGCACTATTCTAAATGACTTGAGAAGAAATGGACTGAAGAAAACGAAGTAAGAAATAAATTACAAATTTCTGAACAGTCTAAATTCTGAATGGTCATCATTTGCCATAAGTCTGCAAATGAACAAGGATATGTGTGAAGAAGACTTAAATGATCTGTTATGTGTTGTTAATCAACATGAAGACTCTGTCAAGTTAGTTGTGGAAGAGAAGAAAAATGTTGCTGATCAGTTAGCGTTCTTATCAAAGTCCAAAGTAATCAAAGTACCCAAAAAGACTGCATATCTATCAGAGATACCTAATCTGGAAGAATCTGACAAGGAAGAAGGATCAGAAGATGATGAAGATATCAAGATAATGGCTGAGAAACTAGCTTTGTTGACAAATACTTTCAACAAAAGGTATGGGAAGGGTAGATTTCAAGGAAATTATAAGAGAGTTGGGAGTTCAGATTATAAGAAGAAAGAAGACAGAGAAGAAAATAAGTTTGAAAAGAGAGTAGAGAGAAGTGAAGAAAACAAAGAAGAGAAGGATGAGAGAAAAGAAAAGAATTTGTGTTTCAAGTGTGGAAAATCTGGCCATATGCTAAGGATTGCAGAGTTAAAATTGTGAAAGACTATGAGTACTACACCAAGAAGGCTCATCTTGCAAAGAAGAGAGATGATAAAATTGCTTTATTGGCTGAACAGGAGAATTGGTTGTACTACACTTCTGATGAAGATGATCATATCAACTTTCCACAGATGCAAAGCTATATGGCAAAAATGAGGAATGAGGATGATTCTGATTTTGAAGATGTTGATTCTGAGTCATCTGCTGAGGTACATTCTTCACTTGAAGTAGAGTTAATGACACAGATTGGTGAAATGAAAACTGAATTTGCTAATCTAAGAAAACAGATAAAAGGAGAAAGAAATTTGGTTAACAAATTCAGAATTGAAAAAGAAGTAATAAAAGAACAATATGAAGAATCTGAGGCTGAGAAACAAAAAGTTAAAGATGAAAATTCTGAATTGTTGAAAAAGCTTTCTGAACTAAAAGTTGAGTTTTCAAAAATAAAGGATGAAAAAGGTGATTTACAAATAAAATTTGATATGTTATTTGAAGAAAGAAAGAATTTATACACCAAAATCAAAGAATTGGAAGATCTGAATTTGAAAAGGGGTCAGACTCAGCAAACATTAAATCTTTTATTAAGCAATGTTAAAGATACAAGATTTTACAACCCAAAGAAGGGATTGGGATTGGAAGAAAATGTCACTTTAAAAAGAGCTCCAATCAACTTGTATGAAAAACTTCAAGTTTCTAAGCCAAAAATCCCAGAAATTGTTGAAGTTTTCATAAGACCTGCTAGTTCTATAACAAGTTCTGACAATTTGCAAAAACCAAACTCTAAAAAGTCAGATGAGAAAATTTCTGAGTCTAAAACAGAAAAGTCAGGTGTTTCAGAAGAAAAGGTTAAGAAAGAAGTTTCTAAACCAACAGATGAGAAGCCAAAATACAATGATACTAAATTCAAGTATGATTCTTTAAATGTCAGCTACAAAAATTAACATCCAAGTTTTTCATATCATGACATTGAGAGCATATTTGACACAAGTAAAAATTCTGAAACAGTCAATCAGAAGTCTGAAACTTCTAGTCAGGATTCTGAACTTTGTAGTCAGAACTCTGAGTCTAAAGATCAGACATCTGAGTCTGTAAATCAGAACTCTGACTCAGGTAGTCAGAAGTCTGATTCAACTGGATTTTCTGAAACAAAGTCAGATGAATTTTTACAACTTGAAAAGAGATTTAATCTTGTGAGTCAAGAACTTGAGGACTTAAGGAAAGCTTATGATGAACTTGAAAATGATTTATGTGAGGTGGATATTAAACTTGAAGAAGCTTTGAAAGAAAAGAATATTTTTATTCAGAAAATAACAGAGCTTGAAAAACTGAAGACTGAGTATGATATTTTTAAAATTAATGCTCTAAAATAAAATGATAAATTCTTTAATGAATCAAGTACATATGAAAAAGGTGAATCATCTAATTCTTCTAACAAAAAGGACTTGAATTTTTTAGAAAAAGAAGAAAGCAAAAGGAAAGATGATCTTGCAAAGTTGAATGATCTGAAAAGGGATCTTGAGAAGCTTAGAATGAAATCTACTTCTGAACTCAAAGCTAGAAATTCTTGTAATAAGGGCAATTGTACTCTGAAAAGTATCAATAAAAATGAAATGACCTATGTTTCAGATTTATTGTCACTTGCAAAGAAAAATCTTGTTTGTGTTAGATGTAAAAATGATTCATTCCAATATTCTCATAAATGTCAAGTCAAAATAACTTTTGTTTCATACATAAGAAAAGATATTCAGAATTCAGAAAAGAAACTTGTTTCTGTTCATCAGAATACAGAAAAGAAGAAAATTTTTGTTCCTCAGACTCAGAAGAAAGAAAAGATAAAAGAAAAGAAAGTTGAAAATATTGCAAAACCAAAAGTTACAACTCTCAAACAGAATTTGAACAAGTTTGTAAGCAGAAAATGTTCTGACTTTATAAAAGTTCAAGGAAAGTGGTGTTTGAAGAAAGATTTTGAGTGGAGAGTAAAAGGTACTAATGTTAAATCCAATGACAAAGCTAACAAAGATGGACCCATTCCAAAATGGGTACCTAAAACTAACTGATCCTTTTGCAGGGCTGTCATGTGTGGTTTTTAGATTCAGGAGCTTCAAGACACATGACAGGTCAGAAGTCTTTTCTATCAAACTTCACAGAAAAGGCTGGAGGAGCAGTAAACTTTGGAAATAACAGCAAAGGACAAGTCAAAGGTTATGGGGATTTAACTAAAGGGGATCTGACTATCCAAAAGGTTTTCTATGTTGAAGGATTACAGCATAATCTTTTCAGCATAAGTCAGTTTTTAGACAACCTTTGTCAAATCAAGTTTCAAATAACAGGTTGCATGATTTTAACTGAAAATGATGTTAAAGCCTTCTGGGCCAAAAGACATATGGACTTATTTGTAGTTATTTTTTCAAAATTGAAAACATTAAATACAGTTTGTCTTTTATCAAAGTCAACTGCAAATGAATGCTGGCTTTGGCACAAAAGATGTTCTCATCTAAATTTCAAAGATCTTAATAATCTTGTTGCAAAACATCTGGTTAAAGGCTTACCAAAGCTTAAATTTGAAAAAGAATCATTATGCTCAGCTTGTGAAATGGGCAAGATGAAAAAGAGTTCTCACAAATTAAAAATGGACTCATCTTGCAAAGCACCATTAGAAATGATTCATACTGATCTTTGTGGTCCAATTTCAGTTCAATCTATGGGAGGAAAGAAATATATGCTTGTGATTGTTGATGAATTCTCCAGATACACATGGGTTGAGTTCCTAAGAGCTAAGTCAGAAGCTGCTACTACATTGATAAATTTTATCAAAAGGATTCAAGTTCTCTTACAAATTCCAGTTCAGAAAATCAGAAGTGATAATGGAACAGAGTTCAGAACTCCTCAGCAAAATGGTGTTGCAGTGACTCTTCAGAATTTTTTAGAAAGTTCTGGGATTTCTCACAATTTTTCTGCTGTCAGAACTCCTCAACAAAATGGTGTTGTTGAAAGGAAAAATAGAACTCTAGTTGAAGCTGCGAGAACAATGCTGGCTTATGCAAATCTTCCTACCTTCCTATGGGCTGAAGCAATTGCAACTGCTTGTTTTACACATAATAGAACTTTAATCAATAAGAGATTAAATAAGACTGCTTATGAACTGATAAATAAAAGAAAACCATTAATCAAATTCTTTCATGTTTTTGGTTGCAGGTGCTATATTCTTAGAGACAGAGAAAATCTTGCCAAATTCGATAAAAAGGCAGATGAAGGATACTTTGTGGGTTATTCTTTAACTTCCAAAGCATTCAGAATTTATAATAGAAGAACCAAGAGGATGATGGAGAGCATAAATGTAACTTTTGATGAAGCCAGAAACAGGACTTCTGAACAAGACAGTTCAGAACTCATGCAGAACAAGACAAATATGACTTCTGATACAAATTCTAATCCTAATTGTTCAGAACTCAATTTACTGTTTAAGGATGCTTTTACTGAACCAATTTTTTATTCTTATGCAGAATATGAAAACCCAAAGATGGTCAAAGAAATGAAAAATAAGACTCCATAAATAGTTCAATCTACTGTAATTTCTGATAAAGGTCCATCGGAGGAATGTCCAAATCTGATAAATACTAGTGAGAATTCTGAACCATGCATTCAGAATTCTGAACCTTGTAATCAGAATTCTGAACCTTATAGTCAGAACTCTGGTCAAGTCACTCAGAAGTCTGACTTTATTGCTCAGAACTCAAACTTGGATGCAACTCCTACTCATACATCAGAACAAGGGGACAATTCAGAATTACAAGCAATCATTGATGAGAATGATGCAAACAACAATTATTCAGAGATTGATGTACTCCCTAGTGCAAATAAATGGACTAAAAATCATCCTATTCATCAAGTAATAGGTGATCCATCAGCAGGAGTAAAAACCAGATCATCTACAGCAAATGAAGCAATGTTTGCTGGTTTCTTGAGTGTGATTGAACCAAAGAAAGCTAATGAAGCCCTAGAGGATCCAGACTGGATTTCAGCAATGCAAGAGGAATTGCTTCAACTTGAAAGAAATAAAGTTTGGAGACTCATTCCAAAGCCTGAAGGTAAATCTATTATTGGAACTAAATGGGTGTTCAAAAACAAAAAGGATGAATCAGGTGTTGTCATCAGAAACAAGGCAAGATTGGTTGCTAAGGGATACTGTCAACAAGAGGGAATTGATTATGATGAGACATTTGCACCAGTGGCAAGAATAGAGGCAATCAGAATATTTTTGGCCTATGCTGCACATAAAAACTTCAAGGTGTATCAAATGGATGTCAAATCAGCCTTTCTAAATGACAAACTTAAAGAAGAGGTGTATGTTCATCAACCTGAAGGTTTTGTTGATCCAGAATTCCCTGATCATGTTTATATTTTAGACAAAGCTTTATATGGTCTAAAACAAGCACCACGAGCCTGGTATGACACTCTTACTAAACACTTGTTAGGTTCAGGGTTCAAGAAAGGTAAGATTGACACAACTTTGTTTTTAAAGAAACGGGGTGATGATTTAATTCTGATTCAGATTTATGTTGATGACATAATATTTGGTTCTACCAGTCCAGAATTATGTAATAATTTTTCAAAAATCATGTCATCTGAATTTGAAATGAGCATGATGGGTGAGCTGAATTTTTTCCTTGGTCTTCAAGTCAAACAATTACCAAAAGGTATTTTTATAAATCAAGGAAAATATGTCAGAGACATTCTGAAAAAGGTCAAAATGTCTGATTGTGCTTCTATGAGAACACCTATGGCAACTAACATAAAGTTAGATGCTGATCTCAAAGGTGTTTCAGCAGATATCAAACTCTATAGAGGCATGATTGGATCATTACTTTATTTGACTGCAAGTAGACCAGATATCATGTTTTCTACCTGTTTCTGTGCTAGATTTCAATCTAACCCAAAAGAATCACATATGTTGGCTGTCAAAAGGATTTTAAGATATCTCAAAGGAACACCTGATCTAGGTTTATGGTATCCAAAAGAAACTGACTTCAAATTGACTGCTTTCACTGATGCTGATCATGCAGGAAGTAGGTTGGACAGAAAGAGTACATCTGGTGCTTGTCACTTTTTGGGAGATAAAATAGTGAGTTGGGCATCAAAGAAGCAGAATTGTGTGTCCACTTCAACTGCTGAAGCAGAGTATGTTGCTGCTGCTGCTTCATGCTCTCAAACATTGTGGATGAGAACACAACTCATGGACTATGGATATCAGCTTAACAAGATTCCCATCTATTGTGACTCAGAAAGTGCAATTGCCATTACTCAGAACCCTGTTCAACATTCAAAGACTAAGCATATAGATGTGAGGTATCATTTTATAAAGGACTATGTGGAAAAAGGAACTATAGAGATGCACTTTGTGCATACAAAGTATCAATTGGCTGACTTGTTCACAAAGCCTCTTGATCACAAAAGATTCTCTTTTCTCATATGTAAAATAGGAATGCTTAATTTGACTAATTGAAAATATTTGTTTTTCTTAAAAATGCTAAATTTCTCTAAGTAAAATTGTCTGAGTAGCGTACTCAGAACTCTGAGTCTTAAGTTCAGAACTTCTGAGTCTTGAGATCAGAACTTCTGAGTCTTAAGGTCATAGATTCTGAGTCAATACTTCAGCAATCTAACTTTCAAAAATTTATTTTTGAGAAATACAAATACTTCAACTGTGTGGATTATGCTTCTTCTATTATCTTTTTATCTCATCTTTATGTATCATAAATAGTCAAATGTATGCTCAAGTCAAGGGGGAGCATCAAAATTTTTTTGTTTGGAAATTATTTTGTGATGCTTAAAAAGGTTTGTTTTCATTTCTTATCTCTGATCATTCTAAGAAGAACAAGCTTTTAATGATAAATATTTTTTTGTTGTTGTTCAAACTATATCTGAATTAAAAAATTTCATATTCAGATATAAGATTTTAAATGATTTATTTTAAAAATCATCATAATATGAACAGAATTTTGATAATAAAAAGTGTTTCTATCTGTTCAAACCTCTTCTGAATAATCAAAATGTTTTATATTTGTCAGAAGTTGATTTTAAATGACATTTTGGTTACAAGGCAAAATTCTTCTGACTTATGGAATCAGAACTCTGAGTAGAACAATCAGATATCTGATAAAGAAAAGTCAAAACATATGAGCGTGTTATTCAGATCTTTGACTTGAGTCAAAATTCTATCCATTAACACGTGTCAGCTTCATATTTGTTTGATTATGCCACGCCTTTCATTTAAATCCTCTGTGGCATTTCAAATGTGTTGACTCCGTTATAACATTGATTTCGCTTTTCCGTTAAACCTTTCAACTTCGCGGATTTTAAATAGGTCTTAAAATCCCTATTCCAAATCTTTTCAAATTCCAGAGCGAAAAGTGAGATACGAATCAAATCCAGAGTTCTTTGAGTTTGTTTTCTTCTTAAATCATGTCTAGAATATGAAGGAGTGGTCCAATTTCGCTACATTCTACAAAATCGATAATGGATTCATCTGATTCGGATAATGATGAAGTACAGAATAGAGCTGTAGAGGAAGAGGCAATAAGAAATGATAAAGAAGATGAACAAATGGATGAATCAGAAGGAAATGCAGATGAGGTAAACATTAATATTGAACATGAACAGAGTGCTGCAGGGTCAATTATGTCAGATAGACCTATTTTCGTGGAAAGGGCTGTTCCTGAGAGTGAATGGTTGAAATTGTCTGAAAATAACTGTGTTATATTGTTTGAGGAAAGTCGATTTAAACCTGAACACGGAATTATCATGGAGTTATTCAAACATCATCCTTATAGAAAATGGTTTACAAGAAGCAAAAATGTTCCTGTTCAGTACATACAACAATGGTGGAAACATCTGAGGTTAGAAGATAATAAGTTTGTGTCTGAAATTGGAGGAGTGACATTTGCCTTATCTATCTCTGCACTAAGAGAAATGCTGAATCTACCAGAGAAAGATGATGTACAAAGAAGGAAAGATTTTGAATACTCACCCCTAACAGAGGAATTAATAGCAGAATTTATGAAATTGGGATACAATGAAGGATTGAGGACTCTCAGTTTGTTCAGAAGAAACAAATTACCACCTATTTGGGCTTGCTTCTTTCATGTGGTAAATAAATGTTTGTCAGGGAAGAATAGTTCTGCTGATCAAGGTTCTAAACAAATTCTTCAGATCTTTCAGGGCTTAGTGAAGAATAGGCATTATGACTATACTTTAATACTTTGGGAAGACATGAAGAATACATTTGAGAAGAATCAGAAAGCAATTCAGAGGAAAACAAAGGATGCTCCACTGACATACATTCCTTATATAAGGTACTGGCAAATTGTTATTTGGTATGCCATGCAGGAAAACAGCACAATCTCAAGAAGAACAAATGAGAAGCATGGTCCCACATTTTATTTGGGTAAGATGACCTCAGTAACAAGACTTGAAAACTATCCCAATCATAAATTGTTGCCAAAATCACTTAGGAATTATATTCCAAGGGAGTGTGAGATTTTAAAAGCTTATTGCACCTCTATGGGAATTGAATTACCTCAAATCCCTACCCAAGAGGACCAACCTGAGAAGAGAGGTGAGGGGTCTAGTCGAATTAGAGAGGGGGAGGATGTTCAGATGGGTGAACATTCTAAGAGACTTGAGGGGGAAAATTCTGAGAGCTTGGTTAGATTTGGTGAGGAAAAACAGAATGAGAGTGGTGAGGATGAGAGATTGTCAACAGAGGTTCAAACAGAAAGAGATGCTTCTGAACCAGCTAATCTTGACCAGGTAACCACAAATGCTATTGGTTCACATCTCTTGGTGTCCAATATTGAAACAAACACCATGGACCTAGTGGTGGCTCTTGAACAACCCATCCATATCCACTCAGAAGCATTTCAACATGCTACTGTTTCACACAAACCCGGGGAACCATCCCAAACTCATTTGGAGGGAGGTGATAAATCCCAATCTATTTTTCAACACATTGAGTCTGAATATCACAGTCCTATTCATATTGAGCCTGAAATTCCTTCTGACACTTGCACAAATCAGGAATTTCGTATTCCTGAAACAACATTCATAGACATACCTAATGTTGGGTGTCGAGGATTGGATGGAAGTCCTGGTGAGGTGAACATTACAAAAGCCTCATTCAAACGTGCATCTGTTGTACAAGATGACTTTGTGTTATCTACAGGCCATGAGCCCTCTGGGCACATGAAAACTGGACCATCTGTTGGCTCAGGTTCACTGTTAGAAACTTCTGAATTTGAAAAGATTCAGAAACAAAACAAGGAGATGGGGGAAAAAGTAGAAAATTTGGAGAAGAAGGTGGAGGATTTGAATGATGAGATGTCAGATTTGAAAGTTGTGTTGGAGAAAAAGTTGATTTCTGTTGAAACCAAAGTAGATGATGTAAAGAAATCCTTGGATTCTCACAAAAAGGAGATCATGGATATAATGTCTGGTTTTCAAAAAGATATGTTAAAACAAATGCAAGGTATGCAAGAATCTATACTGAAAGCACTGAGTGTATCATTGGCTTCTACTTCAAAGCCTCTTGATCATGTTCCTATTGCAGAAGCTGAACCTGAAGTTATTTTTAATCAGAACTTGAAAAGAAAGTTTGATGATAATGAGCCTCATGATCATCAAAAGGGGGAGAAAAGACAGAGGTTAAGTTCTGATGATGACATTGGCATAGAAGATTTTGAGATAGCAGATATGCACTTAGCCAGTACAAAAAGTTCAGAAGATCAGACACAAGAAAAGTTAAAGGCAATAACTCAGATAGTTCAGATTGATAGTTCAGATACAGAGGAAATGGAGTTGGAAAGTACAGATGGTGGTGATTCAGATAAAACAGAGGAATTGAACTTAGACATAAAGATGGAAGGAAACTCAGATGAAACTGAAGCTATTGAGGAATCTGTATTGAGATCAGAAAAGACAGTGGAAAGTGAAGTGGTCAACATGTGTACAGATATTGTGGTGTATAACAAAGAAAATATGACGGATTCTGAAATAGAAGAAAGGAGGTTAAGTGAAGAGTTGATCAGAAGGATGCATAATAATTTAGTCAGAGCTTTGAATGTTCAAAAAGTTCAGCAAGGAATAAAAATGGTAAGACCTATTGATCTAATGGGAGAAGAAGACAGAACTGTGAATTATACTCAGGATTTTGAAGATGATTTTAGATTTAACTTTTGTGTTGAGTTAAATACAGAAGAAGAGTATGTGAAAGTGAAAGACTACTTTATGCCTTCTGAGTATGTATTCAGAAAACCAATTGAGATCCCAAATATTAACTTGCAAAGACTAGAAGAACCTGTATGTGATTTCATCCTAGAGTTAAGTGATGTGCCATTAGCCAGACAATTTCATGATGATATTTTTCCTGAGGAAATGTATGATAATCTCTACTACACAGAAGGAGAGTATGAGCTTTTGGAAAGTAACATTGATGGTTTTATGGATGACAGAGCTCAGATAGTCTACTCAGAAGCTTCTAACAGATTCAGAGTTCCTGACTCAAAACTGCATATCCAGAAAAGAATTGAGAAAGTTCTGATGTTTCAACAAGAAGAATTCAATGGTTTAATGTTTGTTAGAATGGAAGTGCTGAAAGAAAGAAATACAAAGGTTTCCATGTCTACTTTTGATTTTCACAGATTGACTCTTGATGATCAGATCTTTCTAGTCAAGTTCTTTGCCAGCACTGAAGAAGCCTTGATGGAAATTGAATGCAGAAGACTTCTAGGTATCTATGTCAGAAATATACACTTGTATGACTTCCAATTAGCTATTGAAGATAGAAAAGAGAAGTGTAATCTGAGTTCTCCCACAAAGAAAACAGAAATTGGTTTAGATTTGAAGGGATTTGTGAATGAAGGAATGGAGACAGAAGGGTTCACATATACAGTTCACGGAAGGCTTGAAATGTTCAGATTAAAAGAGTTGGTGAAATACAGTGATTCAACTCTAAATTGGTTATTGATTGAAATGGAAGTAAGTGTGGAAACTGAAAGAGAGAGTTTAAAGAAGAGATGTATGAACTCTGTGATGAGGAGGTTGGATCTTAGAAGAAAAATCAGAAACTGTAGTGAATGGTTGCTATCTGAGGTGAATCCCAAAAAGATTCTACATAATGATTTTGTGTTTCCTGCTGAGTATGAAGTGAATGAAATTCTGTCAGATGAAGTTGAAGAAGTCCAGAACACAACACCTCAAAATGTGCAGATAACTAGTTTTGGTCAAGCTGAACAGTCTGAACCCAAAGAAGATGAAATATCCATTGATCTAAATGGATACTTTCTTGAATTTGATTTTCCTGAGTTCTTCAAACCAAAAGAAGTACAATTCTTGGACGTGTATTATGATAGACCTAAGGAGACTCATATCTGGTTGGCTGAAAAATCAAGATGTCTTGGCAAAACAAAGCAAGCTGTTTACTCAGATTTTCTAGTCACTGGAATCAGAGAATTGAAGGTTAAGAAATTCAGAAAGATGGAGTACTTATCCTTTGAAGTTCTGAGAGAAGATGGCAAGGTTTATTACTTTACTGATGCAGATTTTGAGAAACTATCAGTGGTTGACTTCTACAGATTACACAGCTTTCTATGCTTCAAAGAGTCAAGCAAAGACAGAAATGAAAGGAAGGCAAGAAGTGTGGTGATTGAGGCCATGTTCTACATCTTAAGGTGGCACTGTTATACAGATTTCCAAATAGCTTTGTACTTACAAAAGCCATGTGTTTATCTGGCAAATCCCAACACAGATCATGAACAGAAAAAGGTGTTAAAGACTGGAAGTGTTCACAAATATCCAGATTTAGGAGTATTTTTGAAAAACAAAAGTGGAAAGATCTTCTTCAGAGCAAAGGAAACTGCAAAATACTGTTCTGGAACTTTAAGAATCATAAAGCATAATTTGGAGAAAAAGATGTTGAAAGTGAAGGAAGCAAATATAATTCAAGAAGTAATCAATCAGCAAGTTGAAATTATTCAAGAAATCATTGTCAAAATTGATAAGAGGCTTAATCTGAGAAATGTTCTACTTCAGAAAATCGTTCCTGCTCTGAAAGACCTGGATGATGCTAAATTCAAGTTTATTTGACAAAAAGGGGGAGATTGTTAGATTTGAAGTTTTGTCAATAAACCAAGTGTTGAAGATCTGATAAGAAGACTCAGATGTTCTGAGTAGAGGAGTCAGAGATCTGAGAAGAGAAGTCAGAGTTATGAGAGAAAGAGTCAGAAGCTCTGAGAAGCGTTATCAGAAGAATGTTCTGAAGTTCTGAACTACCTGTTCAGAACTTATGACTACATACTTTACTTAGTATTTAGTAAACTAATTAGGACACGTGTTATGTTCTTATTAGTCTTTCTTATTTGTACTGTAGCTTTAACATGTCCGTTGCAGTATAAATAGAGTGGTTAGCACTACGTTGCTAACTGATTGATTTTCTCGTAATTCTTGTATTCATTCCTTGTAATCTTTGAGATTCTCTCTCTCTTAGATCTGTATTTCTGTTCATCAGTGAATACAATTGGGCTTGATCATACAACTTCTCAATTACTGCTTTCTATATTGATTGTAATATATGATCCTGAACTTTCAGTAAGCACAAAGACGAAGAGACTCTAGACAAGTCTCCAAGTCAAAAGAAGGACATTCCGATACCCACCTCTGGAGTGGATTTGGACACTGTTCTTCACAGAACTTCTGTAGAGTTTGAAGCACTAGATGCTTCTGCTCGAAGATCAGATGGAAATCCTTCCACCCCAACGTACAAACAAGGGTGAACGAAGGTGTCCCAGGAGCAGGGACTTACTCTGGAGAAGGGGTTGTTCCTCCAGAGGTTACCCAAGAGGAACATGTTACGAAGAATGAGTTCCAAGTTTTTGTAACCTCTGTAACTCAAACATTGAATAAGTTGCAAAGCTCATTCACGACTTTTACTGATTCAACTTCAGGCGCGCTTACAGGATTAAATACCAAAGTGGATACCTTATCCACAGAAGTTAAAGAAGCCCTTGCAGAAATAAAGTCACATACAGAAGCTTCTGTTGCTGCTGCAACCACCTCTGCCACTGACATTGCCAAAACAACTGCTGCAGAATTCGAGAAAAGAGCAACCACAGCCTTCAAGACTTCGATCGCAATCTACCTTGAAACAATGAAGAAACAAGCAGCAAGGCAAGCAGCTCAAGACACCTGCAGAACAGAAGTTGCTGCTAAAAGAAAGCATGATGATCCTGATGATGGTGCATCTGGTCATCCTGAGGGGGAGAGAACAAAGGAAACAACAGAGGCTGCTTCTGCAAAAACTACAGAGAAAACTGCAGAACCCTCTACAACAGAAACCCCGAAGGAAACACAAGGAACTCGACAGAGGCAAAACACCTCTATCTCAGCAGAGGATACACCAACCACAGAACCTAAGGTAATCACTCTTGCATCCTCATCCACAGAACAAACTCCACCCGAACCCAAAGAACCAACACCAACCCCACAACCAATCCCGCGCAAAACTAGAGTCAAAACCATAGCTCAAAAACCCCAAAGACCAAAACGCTCTGCAGAGTTCATTCTTCGCAGAATGGAATTTGTATCTGCTTTTCAATCAGCAAAGCGTTTTGACATTCCACCTCCAAGACCCGAAGACTCCTCACCAACAGAGACCTCACAACCCGAAGTATCAAAACCTTCAGAGGCAACAACCAAAACATCAGAGCATCCAACCCCAAAACCCACAGAACCTCTAATTGTCAAATCTACAGAGGTGCCACCCACACAAATCCAAAACCCAACCTCTGAAACCTCAAAACCAAAAGATAAAGGCAAGGGAAAAATGACAGAAGAAGAACCAAAGAAGAAGATGCCAGTTGCAACAGAGAAGTTGATGAAAGGTGCCTTTAATGCCTTCATCACTCCTAAACCCGAAGAAGAACACTGGGCATTCAACTTGAAACCTCTGTCAGAAAACCCAACCCTGGATCCCACAGCTAAGGTAACAGAAGGTAAAGTAGCAGACATCACTCGACAAATGGATAAGCTAAGGAGACCAAGTCCAAGAACTACTCCAACCATTGAACAAATGGAAGAGCATGTTTACAGTTATCTCTACAGACAGCACTTCCAGAGCGATCTGCCAGCTCATGTCCGAGATCAGAAGCTAGGAGAAGAATTCGATGCCATCTTCACCTCTACAAAGTCAAAACCGGTCAATCAAGTTTACTCCATTCACAAGATAAAGAAGGTAATCTATTGTAGATACTCTAAAATGAGAACCTATCCTCATACGATGTATACAATCTGGAAAGTCAAAAGGTCTGACAGATCAGAGAATCAATTCTCTGATGCTGATATCCGAAACCTCAATCCCTATGACTTACCTTACCTTCTGCAATGGACGAAAGACAACTTCAATGACGACTGCCACCAAAGATCTTATCGAGTTCCCAGAAAGGCAATGCGTGAAAATCTCCTAATCTACAGCATGCTCGACTTTCAACTAGCCATCGATCTAGGCGTGGCTACTCTAAGTATCAGACCACCAGAGGATTTCTGCCCACCCAATGCCATACACAATTCGATCATCAAAACTCCAAGGTACGGGTTAGTATTCAAGAATCCTGCTGATCAACTTAAACTGTTTGTGACAATGGACTGTCAGAAGTACACAAACCGTACTCTGAACATGTTCAGAAAAATACTAGAGGAGAACAAAGCAACAGAGCTTATGGATGAAGAATCTGCTCTGATGATGATCAAAGAGATTGATGCTACACTGGGCTTAAGAAATCTCTGCCCCAAATTCTATGAAGAACTCAAGGAAGTAGGAAAAGACAACAGAAAGTACGACGACTTCCCAAATGCAAAAATCTGAGTCTCATCAAAGAACCTCTGTCAACGTTTTATTTTTGTTCATTTAATGTACTCAAATGTAAATGCCTCTGGCATAAATTCCAAATGAAAGAAATAATCTTCTGATGTATTGTTTAACCTCTGTCTATCTTAACTTAGCCTAAAAAGTCAAAATTTATTTTTCAGTACTTAGGGGGAGATTGTTAGCTCAAATATTCTGAAATATTAGAAGTATTGAAAAATGGCCAAGTACAGAAGAACTTCCACAGAAGCTCTGCTGAGTGCAACAGAAGCTCTGTCGGGCATCTAAGAAGAAGCAAAGGAAGTTTTGATCAAGAGTGATCAAAGACTGAAGAAACTACAGAAGAACACTACAGAAGATCAAGACCTCAGAACCTATGTCACCAATAATAGAGCCTCTGCAGATAACTTCAGAAGACAAGGAACCCAGTGAAGACTACTCTACAAAGGACCAGACCGCAGAACTTCTGCAACACATTACAGAGCCTCTGTTGTCCTCACTGAAGACTCAAGATACTTATAATATCTTACCACTGTTAAAGAAATATCTTGCTACTGTTCCAGGATCTGTTCATCAACTTGTATGGTAGCATGCCCTGTCCAACTTCAACACGTGTCAAACTCTGAGTGGACTCAATAGGGGTTAGTACAACATAGACGTCTGCGACATTTAATGCTTGCAGTTTTCCAACTGTTCATACCATCTCTTCTTTCCTGTAGCAACAGTCTCTTGTCTAGAATAGATCTTTTGTAGTAGTATAAAAGGAAGACTCATGTTAAATTCTTCCTAAGGATCACCGTTTTTACACTTTACAAGTTTACACAATCACTTAACACACAACACAAAACACTTACACTCAATTAGCGTCAAATCTGTACTAAGTGTTCTCGATATATTAAATACAGTGAGTCTTTGTGCTATAAATCTATTCTCTTCACTGTTTATTTGATAGTGTGTGTTCTAAATCTATCAAACATATCTGTTAGTTCTTCAAATACGCTTCCGCATCAAACATAAACTCGAACTAATAGATCTGACAATCTTGTATAAGCAAAACGGGAACCAACAGTAAATTTAAACTCTTTCGATCGGTTTGAATATCATCTCAAAAATCTCTTTTCCACAAATGCACACTTTGAGATTCTCAAAAGGTTGTTGGTCACAGAGCTCATTCCACCAAAGAAACTCTGTTGACCAACAAAGGCTTTTAAAAAGGAGTTACTCGCACAAAACCTTTTCCAAAACAATTTTCTAGGACAAAAATTTTCAAATATGTCCTAAAAACAATTTATAAAACAGTAAAAACTTTGGATGATCAAAAAGTTTAATAGATTTTTAGTTATGAGAAATTTCCTCTCATAGAGCTTCTGCTAGCTCTGACAGAGCTCCAAAACCTCTGTGAATGAAATTTCTTCTCTAAAAACTATCGATCCTCTCCAATGCTTTTCAAACATTTTTGGTAAAGGTACAAGCAACAGAGGATTCGAAGAGAGTTTCAAACAACAGAGCTCTATCTCTACAGAGCTTCTGTCATTTTCAAACTTGGGGAAATTCTTCAACAGTAACGGCTATTTTACTGAGAGTGAAAAATATGTGGAGGAATAGAAACACACGCGCCAAGCATTAATTGGCCGCGCACGACATCAAGTCGTGCTCTGACACTGCTGATGTGTCACATTTTCATTGGACGTACACGGCACACGTTCTCCTGGAAAGTTGAACCCGCCGTTCACACTCAAGTACGAACCCCAAAAATTATTCACTTCCATATATTTACCTCTTCAGATTCTACCCTTCACTATAAAACCCAAGTTCCCGTTTTGCTTTAAACAAGATTATCAGATCTATTAGTTCAGGTTTAAGGTTTGATGCGGAAGCGTATTTAAAGAACTAACAGATAAGTTTGATAGATTTAGAACAAACTATAAATAAACAGTGAACAGAATATTATATCTCAAAGTTTACTGAATATATATCAAGAACATGTTTATGAACCGTGAGTAAGAAAAAGCTTTAAAACAGATATGACTCTTAAGGTGAATAAGCTTTTGTGTTCTTGATGTTCGATTGAAGTGTTGTGTATTGTGTGTGTGTGTTAGGAAGAACTCAACATGAGTCTTCCTTATATACTACTCTAAACGGGACCATAAAGCATATGCTACTATTCAAAAGGTACGTATGAATAGATGAGAGGATGTCATGAACAGTTGCAAGGATGGCATGAACAGTCAGACGTGATGTATTGCATTTAATGCAGCAGACGTCTAATATGTACTAAGCCCTACTGAGTCCAATCAGAGTTTGACACGTCGATGTTGGACAGGGCATGCTACCATGCAAGTTGATGTACGAGTCCTGTAACAGTAGCAAGATATTATAAATATCTTCAAGTCTCAGTGAGGACCACAGAGGCTCTGTAATGAGTTACAGAGGTTCTGTAGTGTGGTCCTCTGTAGGAAGCCTCTGCTGCTTCTGTAGCTTCTTGACCTTGATTTCTCGGTAATGTCGGCAGAGCCTCTATAAGAGGCTTTCTTCACTTAGCCTATTTTTCACTACTTCTAAATACTTCTATGATTAGGAAGATTGAAGCTAACAATCTCCCCCTAAGTAGTGAAAAATAAAAAATTTGAACTTGAGTTAAGTTTGGCTAAGTTAGATAAGACAGATGTTAAACAATACCTCGAAATTTCTTTCATTTAGAAATATGCCAGAGGCATTTTACATTTGAGTACAATGAAAGATAAACTTTAACTTTGTTTGCAGAGATTGGAGGTCTGAGAATCAGATTTTGGCATCTTTGAAATCGTTGTAGCTTCTGTTGTCTCTGCCGACTTTTCTGATCTCTTTGTAGAATCTGATGCAGAGTTCTCTTAGGCGGATTGTTGAGTCTATTTCTCTGATGAAAGTATCTGCATCATCTCTATCCATTTTCTCTGTACCTCTGTATTTTACAAGGCTTGCTCTGAATTTGCTCAGAGTACTGGTTGCGTACTTCTGACAATCCATGAGTACAAAAAGTTTAACCTGGTGTTGTGGGTTTTGAAATACTAACCCAAATCTTGGTTCTCTGATGATTGAGTTGGGCACAGCGTCTGGTGGGCAGCGATCTTCTGGTGGTCGTAGATCTAGATGTTTGAGACCAAGATCCTTTCCCAGCTGAAAATCTATCATGCTGTATAGCAGAAGCTTTTCCCTCATCGCTTTTCTCAACACTTGATAGGCTCTGGTATTAGGCACTGTGTTGTAGTTGTCTTTTGTCCATTGCAGAAGGTCAGGTAGATCGTAAGGATTGATGTTTCTTAAGTCAGCATCAGCGAAGGTAGATTCTGAATTGTTCTCTCTTCTGACTTTGTAAAGATTGTACCTGACCCTTGGATAGGTTCTTGTGAAGGAGAATCTGCAGAAGATCACCTTTTTGATTTTGTGAATTGAGAAGACATCTGCTTTGGTTCTTGTGAAGATGTTCTCAAATTCTTCTCTGATCCTTGGATCTGGCACATGATCTACTGGATGATTTGTCTGATAGGATTGTTTGTAGAGGTATTTGTATACCACTTCTTCCATCTCTTCATGTGTTGGACTAGGTCGTGGAATTTGTCTTCTGAGACTCTCCATCTGTTGAACAACTTCTGCAGCTCTACCAGTTAGAGGAATTTCTGACAGAGGCTTCAATCCATGTGCCCAGTCAACTTCTTCGGGTTTTGGGGTTTGAAAGGCGTCAAACGCACTCTTCATTAGTTTTTCTGTTGGCTTTGGCAATGTTTTCTTCTTCTTTGGCTCTTCTGTCAGTATCCCTTTGCCCTTATCTTTTGCTATTGTCGTGGCAGAACCTGTTGCTTCTGTGGGTTTTGAGGTTGGCACTTCTGTTGGTTTGATGGAGGTTGCCTCTGTGGATTTTGACGATTGTGATTTAGAGGACTTTTGTGGCGATGGTTCTGTTGGCTTGACTTGCTCTGTAACCTCTGTTGGAGGTTGTTTGATGACTTCTTCTGCTAGCTCAGTTTCTGTTGATGAAGTATTGACATCAAATCTTCTTGCCATTTTGAAAGCTAAAGTGAACCTGTTCCTTTCTTCTTCTCCCTGTGCCATTCGATCACTCATTGTTGTGTGCATTCTTTTCAGAACATCAGAAGCAGAGGTCGTTGCTCTTTTTGGTTTGGTGGCAATCGACTTTCTTCTGGGTATGGTTTGGGGTGTTTCCACAGAGGTGGGTGTTTTCTCTGTGGTTAGTTCATTTGTTTCTTCCAAAATGATTACCTCAGGGGCGGTTGTTGCCTCTGTGGCTTGCTGATCTGCTTCTGGAGTTTTGGTTTCGTCAGGAGATGATTCCACAGAGATGGGTGTTGTCTCTGTGGTCTTTTGGGTTTGTTGTTGGGTTTCTTCTGGAGGGGCTTGGTTGATTGGTTCTGCTGCGATTGGTGGACTTTGTATTCCTCTGCTCGTAGCTTTTTCCCTTAGATTCTCCCCCTCAGGATTATCTGATGGACCAGGTTGGTCATCATCAGAATCATCCTGACTTTTATCAGAAGTACCCTCTGCTCTGCAAGAAGTGTTGGGCTTCTTCGGTAATTCAGCTCCTGATGCCATCAACTTTTCACAGACATCATCGCAGAGGCCAATCAATGTCGCAAGCTCTGCTTCTGTTTTGAAACGCATTCTGCCGACACTCTTTCTGAAATCCTTGACATAGTTGGCATTTGCAGTTGTGAAGGAGACAATGACTTCTGTGACCTGGTTAATGACGTTCTGTCCGAGCTCTGTAAGCTGTGCTTTGGTCATATAGTCTTTTGGTTGCATTATTGTCGAGTTGCGTATTGCCTCTGCTTGTACTTGTGATAATGCATTCTGTAAGTCTGCAGGAGTGATGCCCTCTGCTCTGTGGGATTGCGTATTCATTTGTTCAAGGAAATCTTTGACAGAGTCCCTGAAAGCAGAAGTTGCAGTTGTTCCGAATTCCTGAGCTGCAGAAGTGGCTGTTGCTTTGGCAGTAGTTTTGGCAGAAGACTTCATCTCTGAGTTGGCGGTTTTTACCTCTGTGGACAGATTGTCCATTTTGGTGTTCAGTTTCAGGATAGCCGTAGATGTTGTCAATGTAAAGGATTTGAAAGAGCTTTGCAACTCTTTCAATGTTTGGTTCACAGAGGTCACAAGGGTTTGGAACTCATCCCTTGATACTTGTGTTCCTTGTGTAACCTCTGGAGAAACACATTCGTCTCCAGAGTGAGTCCATGTTCCTGGGACACCTTCGTTCACCCTTGTTTGTACGATGGGGGTGGAAGGATTTCCTTCTGATCCTCGAGAAGAAACCTGAGTTTCGATCTCTACAGAAGTTCTGTGAAGAACAGTGTCCAAATCCACTCCAGAGGTGGTTATTGGAATGTCCTTCTGTTGACTGGGAGACTTGTCTAGAGTCTCTTCGTCTCTGTGCTCCCTACTTCTCTCTGAAAGAAGTTTTGGTCCTAATGTGTGCGTGGCAGAGGAAACGAATTCCTCTATAGGGTGTTCTAGGGTGATCTGGGGCGACTGATCACGAACAATAGTTGAGTCTCTTTGAGGAGACTCCCTAGGAATGGATTCCCCGGTTTCTGTGGGCACATAGGTTGAAAGAGTAACCTCTGGCTGGATGGGTTGATTTAGGATCGAGTTGTGCTGCTCTTTTTCAATAACTCCTTCTGCAGCTAGACCTGCGGAGTTAGAAATGTGGGTTGCACTGGGAGTTGGTTTTGGTTGTGTGCCTCTATTTATCCAGGCATCTTTTCTTGCTTCTTCATCTGTTAAGCATCCAAGCACTACTTCATTTTCTATCATATCATCCTCTGTAACTATCCTATGGCTTGGTGCTTCTTCCCTAAGTTCTGTGGAAGTTCCTTGCTCTGGTCGTAAGAGGTCATACATTTGATGAGATCCAAATAATCTCATGACATGTGGATGATAAAGACCCTTACGTATCCAGACAGCTTCTTCTTCATCTGAATCTGTCTCTAAGATCTCTATTTCTGTCTCCGTTGTTGCTAATCCCTCTTTTTGTACAACTTCGGCCCCTTTTTCTTTCTCTTCTTCCATCATGTTCTCAGAAGCCTCTGTAATTTCACCTCTGTTCCATTCAGCTTCAGTTTGTTCTATTTCTTCTGAAGCTGGGTTTGGACTTCTTCTGTGGACATCCAATCCTTGAATGAAAGGGTTTTGTAAAATAACAAGGGTTTCGGCTGGTTGATTTCTGGGTGTTGTGTCATCTTCTTGCAGATGTGTGTCAATGCCAGAAATGAAGAAATCTTGTTCTTCTGGAGAGTGGTGGTCGAGAGGTTGTGCCGTCCACCCTGCTGTATTTAGGGTGTTGGCAATTTCAGGGTTCTGTAAGAAGTCGTTCAGGTCTCCTTGGTGAGCAAATCTATCTGGAGATTGATAGGGTGATTGATACCTTTCTGTAGCCATTTCTTCTTCTGCAACTTCTTCTTCAGCAGTTTCCTCTTCTGCAATGGTTACCAAATTTGCAAGTGATTTACCATGCCTCTTTTTGGTTTTCCTCCTCTTAGGATTTGGTGCCCCTTCTTCTGTTGATTTTGATCTTTTCTTCTTCATTTTTGGGGAGGAGGGAGGAGCAGAGGAGCCAATTTCTGTGGCATGAGGAGGTGAGGGTTGATCTTCTGCAGCGCTTGTTGAGGTGCCTTCTGCAGTTTTCCTCTTCTTAGCTTTTGGAGTAGATGCAGAGGTTCTTGATGAAGACTTCTTTCCCATTAGTTCTGCACGTTTGGCTATAAAGCTGAGTTGAATAGCCATGTGCTTTGCTAACTTCTGATCCTTTTCTTCTTGAGTGGAAAGAGGTTTTGCTATCATTGTTCCTAGGGGGACACCTAAACGCGGGGGTGTCATAGGACTCGGTTTAGGAGTTCTATGATCGCGTATATACTCTTTCTTAAGGGATTTATTCGATACGTATTGCAGAAGCTTCTTTGACAGAGGTCTGCAGTGTGAGTAGCCATCAGCATGATCAGTGGGGGTATTCTTGTTCATCGGGAACTGTTTGGGAGTTGGCCCTTCCATTGGCCAATTTTGGATTAGCAGCAGAGGTTCGAACAGTACTCCTAATATTCTTTGGAATTGCAGAGGTGGTAGAAAGTTGGGATCGTTCTCTTTGACCCTTTTCGAGTTGTTCTTTCTGTCGATGGTGTTTATGATCTCTTGCATCATTATGGTCGCATAATCTAGTGGAAGATCATAGTAAACCCCATACATGATGCTCAAGATTTGATGTGACCTCTGGTCAATACTGCCTATCTTTCCTGTCAGGCATCTGTTAAGAATAGAGAACAAAGTGTTCCACAGAGGTGGTAATCGGCCTCTGCGGAAGTCATTTCTCTTCCGTAGTTGGGTGTTGTACCCAAGCATTTCCACGAATCGACAGAGCTCTTAGTCTGTTGGTTGCTCTGCATAACTCTTCAATCCCAGAAGACCCCTTGTTGGTAGGTTGAATTCAAGTGAGAACATTGTTCTGTTGAACTTGATTTCAAGATGCTCAGATTTATCAGGTCTTGAAATGTACCCTTTGATAAGAGAATCGTCTTTATCAAATCGGCAGCTTTGCCAAAATTGGTTCAAATAACGGACTGGAATTTTGTTCGGGGTTCTTGATAGTAGAGGGAAGAGGACATGATTCTCCATGATGTTCAGAAGTATGGCATGGGCTTCGCCGAAAGTAGTGGGTGAGGGGACCAAATAGCAGTTGTTGGATTTGATAGGAAGAATGGCTTCGAAATGATCCTTTGCTATAAAGTTTTGCAAGTGCGTCGTCGGAGCAAAGTCTGCTGAGTCCCCGGAATCTTGTTGTTCAATATTTCTTGCAAGGATGGGGTTTTCAGAATGTTCTGAATGTGCAGGGGAGTGTTCCGGTGAGTTCGCCGGAGAGAGTTCAGAGGATGTAGCTCGAGAAGATGAAGCCATTTGATTTTAAGAATAAGATTTTTGCAAGCTTTTTGCAGGGTTTCGCCGGAGAAGAAGATGAGAGTTTGTAAAATGTTTTATGAGAGGGTAAGCTTTGTTTTTATAGGATGGTAAAACGGTAGAATTCGAAAGAGTAAAATATATGGCAATGGATTAAAGTTTGGAATCCGCACTTGAGTTTGAGCGGCGGGTTCAACTTTC
This sequence comes from Saussurea involucrata, assembly GCA_033807775.1. NCBI lineage: Eukaryota > Viridiplantae > Streptophyta > Magnoliopsida > Asterales > Asteraceae > Saussurea > Saussurea involucrata. The sequence goes on from CM066325.1 coordinate 68,025,671, forward strand.
CAAATAAAAATGTTCCATGTACGCCCAATGAAAATGGGACACGTAGGCCTTGTCAGAATATGACAGGACGTCGTGCGCGACCCATTAATGCTAGGCGCGTGAGGTTGATTTTAGCCATATGAGTTTCACTCGCAGTAATAGTAACCGTTATTACCACAGATAACAAATTGGCAGAACGTTTGTGTTTTACAGAAGCTCTGTGATTTTGAAAATCTTGAGTTTTAACCTTTTCTCATATATCTCATTGTTGTCATGACTCTGAAGGTTCTTCTTTGAACGAAAATGTTTGTAAAGACATTGGAGAGAATCAATAGGATTTTGTCAAGAAATTTTACTCACAGAGGTTTTGTAGCTCTGATGGAACTTGCAGAAGCTCTGCGAGAGCCAGTAGAAGCTCTATGAGAGAAAAAATCTTATAACTTGAATTCTATTAACTTTCTGATCATCCATATTTTGATCTGTGTTAAGAGATGTTTTTCGCACATTTTTGAAGGTTGGTGTCCGAGAAAACTATTTTGATAAACGTTTTGTTCGAGAAGGTCATGGTGTGTGTTGTCGGTTTCCGAGATAACATTCCAAAAGATCGACAGAAGGTTAATTTGTGATCACAGAGCATATTTCCTGCAGAAGCTCTGTTGAGCTCAGCAGAAGCTCTATGACCTTAAATTTCTCCTATTTCGAATTTTGTTAAACCTTTTGAACTTTTGATTTTTGAAATGTTATTCATAGTATATTTAGGACATATTTGACAATTTTTGTCCTAGAAAACTGTTTTCTAAAAACCTTTCGTGCGAGAGACATACCTTTTGGTTCTTCTGTTCTCGGCAGTTTTGTCTTTCTTCTGTCGATGGAGAATTATCGACATTCTTCTTTGGCTTTCCTTTGAAGGATTTACCTCTGTAGATCATTTCAGGGTCCCTTTTCAACATGATTGTACCGTATTCAACATGATGTTTCAAGAAATGATACCTTATATCGATATGCTTGGTTTTTTAGTGTTGCACAGGGTTGGCAGAGATAGCAATAGCACTTTTGGAATCACAGAAGATGGGTATTTTGAACAGAATGTGGCCGTAGTCTTTTAGCTGAGTCTTCGTCCATAGAACCTGAGAACAACAGCTAGCGGCAGCAACGTATTCAGCTTCTGCAGTGGATGTGGAGACACAATTCTGCTTCTTGGAGGTCCAACTGACTAGTTTACCACCTAGGAATTGACAACTCCCAGAGGTACTCTTTCTGTCGAGCATGCATCCTCCATAGTCTGAATCTGTATAAGCTTTAAGACTAAAACCAGAGTTCTGTGGATACCAGAGACCAAGATTGTTGGTCCCCTTCAGGTATCTCAAGATTCTTTTTACAGCATCATAATGTGATTTCTTTGGATTAGCTTGATAACGTGCACAAAGACATGTGGCATGCATAATGTCAGGTCTGCTTGCTGTTAAGTATAACAGAGATCCAATCAGGCCTCTGTAGAGAGTACATTCTACAGAAATACCATTTGGATCTAAGAATAACTTATTTCCAGTGGCCATTGGAGTCTTCATTGCAGAGGTATCAGAGAGATTATATTTTAAAAGTATGTCAGAGACATATTTGGCTTGATTTATAAAAATTCCCTCTGAAGATTGTTTGACTTGAAGTCCGAGGAAGAATGTTAATTCTCCCATCATACTCATTTCAAACTCACTCTGCATGAGTTTTTCAAAAAATTTGCACTCTTCTGAATTTGTAGACCCAAAAATTATGTCATCTACGTATATTTGTACAAGCATTATCTCACTATTTTTGCGTTTATAGAATAAGGTAGTATCTGTTGTACCTCTGTTGTAGCCATTGACTAGAAGGAAGGTAGAAAGTCGTTCGTACCATGCTCTTGGAGCCTGTTTCAGTCCGTATAGAGCCTTTTCAAGGTAGTATACATGCCTTGGAAACTTTGAGCTTTCAAAACCTGGTGGCTGATTTACGTAAACCTCTTCTTGGATTTCACCGTTTAGAAAAGCTGATTTTACGTCCATCTAATAGACTTTAAAACCTCTGTGGGCTGCGAAGGCTAAGAATATTCTTATTGCTTCGAGACGTGCGACAGGGGCAAAAGTCTCATCGTAGTCTATGCCTTCTTCTTGTCTATATCCTTTTGCTACTAATCTTGCTTTGTTTCTGACGACCACTCCATCTTCATCCTTCTTGTTTCTGTAGACCCATTTAGTCCCAATGGCCTGTTTCCCTCTTGGCAGAGGTACTAAAGTCCATACTCTGTTACGCTCAAATTGCAGAAGTTCTTCTTGCATGGCGTCTACCCAGTTTGGGTCATCTAGGGCTTCAGAAATCTTCTTTGGTTCTATAACACTAATAAAATTTGTAAAGAAACAAAAATTAGCAGTGGCAAACCTTGTTTTTACTGAGTCAGAAGGTTCTCCAATTATTTGGCTTGGAGGATGGCTTTTTGTCCACTGAGTTGTGCGTAGAAGATGATCATCAATGTCATCAAAACTTTCTTCAGAGGCTTCTTGTGTTTCTTCTTGTGCAGCCTCTGATGTTCTTCGTGCCTTGGTAGTTGATTCTACCGTTTGTGGAATGATTGGTACGAGTGGTGGTGGAGTTTTTTCCTCTGAGGATGTATAGTCTTGGTCCTCGATCTCCTCTATAATTGGTTCTTCTGTGGTTTGTGCAGCTTCTGTGGTCGTTTTTCTTGATGTTTCATCTTCTGCACTTTCTTCTGCTTCGGCAATTGCATCTGTAGTATTTATAGAAGAAGATGAAGCATTATTTGGACCAGTTAGAGTCATACCTTTAGGATTTTGTCCGACAGAGGATGGTTCTTCAGAAACTCTGATGGTTCCGACAGAAGGATCAATGTCATTGTGGAACATCTCCAAAAATAGAAGATTCAAATCTTCTTTTGTTCTTGAGATGTCAGAGAATTTCCCTTTAATTCCGAGTTCTGAACTTATTTGCTCAGAAGTCATTTGGAATGAATCATCAAAAGAAACATTGATGCTTTCTACAATCTTGTGAGACTTTGTAAGGAATGTTCTGTAGGCTTTGGAAGTGGCAGAGTATCCAATGAATTTGCCTTCATCTGCTTTTACATCAAACTTTCCTCTTGAATCTCTGCCGTTTAAAGCGAAGCATTTGCATCCGAATACATGGAAAAATTTGATGTTTGACCGCCGTTTGTTAAGCAATTCGTAAGGCGTCTTGAGGTGTCTTTTCACAATGGTTGATCGATTTTGAGTATAACACGTAGTAGAAATTGCTTCTGCCCAAAAGTTCATTGATAATCCGCATGCTGACATCATAGTTCTTGCGGCTTCCACAAGTGTTCGATTCTTTCTTTCGATAACACCGTTCTGTTGTGGAGTGCGAGCTGCAGAGAAGTTCTGTGAAATTCCTTCTGTTGAAAGATAAGTTTCAATGACACAGTTTTTGAATTCTGTGCCGTTGTCACTTCTTAACTTCTGTATTTTGCAGTCATAAAGAACTTGGATTCTTTTCATTAGATTTATCAATATAATTGGAACATCTAATTTCTTTCTGATAAATTCAACCCATGTGAAACGTGAATACTCATCAACTAAGACAAGTATATATTTCTTGCCACCTAGGCTCTGTATTGCAATGAGACCGCAGAGGTCGACATGAAGCATGTACAGAGGCCTGGTGCAAGACACATCTGTTTTGCCTTTGTGGGAAGCTCTTTTGAGTTTTCCCATCTCACAGGCAGAACATAAATGATCCTTATTGAATTTAACATTTGGCAAACCTTTAACTAGATCAAGTTTGACCAGTTTTTCCAATGTGTGAAAATTCAAGTGACAGAACCTGTTGTGCCATAACCAGGCTTCTTCACTTTTGCAGGCAACAAGGCAAACTTTGTCCTTGTTCTTTGAGTTGAAGTTCATTAGATATAGATCACCTATTCTTTCAGCTCGCAGAAGTTCCATACTTGTTTCTTCACTTTGTAGAGAGCAGAAAGTTCTTTTGAACAACACATTGAATCCTGTATCACAAAGTTTACTTACACTGAGTAGGTTGTGCTTAAGGCCATCCACATATGCAACTTTGTATACAGAAACGTCTTCTTTCCTTATGACTCCATAGCCTTTTATGTGTCCTTTCTTGTTGTCTCCAAAAGTCACAGATCCACCATCTTGTGTTTCTTTGTACGTGGATAGTGCACTTCTGTCACCAGTCATGTGCCTTGAGCATCCGGAGTCTAGATACCAGATTGGCACATACTTCTTCTCAGAGTCAGTGCAGGAGTCGACTTCTGCCATGCCACAGAAGAGGGCATTGGCGGTATGTTCATCGTCAGAAGTAGAGTCTGACTGGAAGTCTTCGGTGTTCTCCTCAGAATGTCCTTTTGCCATTAAGGATTTTTGAGCATAATATTCGGCTTTCTTTTTGTAGAAAGCAGAGTCCCTCTGTGGGCGATTTGATCTGCTTCTGCATTCATTCGCAAAATTGCCTGGTTTTCCGCAGTTAAAACACCCTTGAGGAGTGTTTCCTGTTCGATCATTGGACTTCTGTAGGTCTCCGCCTTTCTCTGATCTACATTCATTTGCATAGTGACCAGGTTTGCCGCACTTGTAGCATTCTTGCTGCGTGTGGCTTACCGAGTCATCTGACCTCTGTCGGTCATTCCCTCTATAATTTCTATCGCTTGACCTCTGTCGGCCACTTGATTCTTCTCCTCTTCTGTCATCTCTTCTGTTGTCTCTTCTGTCATCCTGGTTGTCTCTATCATATCTTTCATTTCCGGAACCTCTTCTGTTTCCTCTGAACTCTTTTGTCAATAGAGCTAAAGATTTAGCTAGTGACGCAAGAGTTATTTCCTTTTCTGCTTGCTCTTCTTCTTCACTGTCAATTATCACCATCTTCTTCTTCTCCTTCTTCTTCTCCTCTGTGGCTTTATCATTTCTTGGTCTCTGTGCATCCTCTTTAGTTTTACTAACCAATGCATATGGTGCAATGGTTAGTGTTTTAGCCTATGCTATCTGAGGTTCTTGTGCGGCTAATGTTTCGTAAAGATCAGAGAGAGTCCAGGTGTCTAGATCCTGATTTGTCTGTAGGGACATAGACAGCTGGAGCCATTCTTCATTTAGACTTTATAAAAACATGACATTGTTTTCTTCAGAAGTTCTGTCAATGCCTGATTTTCTGCACTTGTTGATTAGAGAGTTGAATCTGTCGTATGTTGTTTGCAGAGATTCTGTTGCAGAGGCTGAATGCATGATATTCATTGATGTACTGTGCTCTTCGGTTTTTTTGTGTTTTAGCACCTCCTTCCAACTGTCTTTCCAGTTCTTTCCACAGATAATGCGCTGTTTCACATGAATCCAAGGATTGAAAGAGTTCGTTGGGTATTGCCATAATTAATGTCCTCTTGGTTTTCTGAGCAACTTCATCTTCTGCTTTATCTTCGGTTGACCACTCCCCTTTTGGCTTTGGTTTTTGATGTTCGGGGATTTCGGCAGATTCAGCAGTAGCAGGTACACGAGGTACTACTGTCATGGGAATAGGAGGAGGATTGTACAGATATTGTACTAGATTTCTTTCAGTGCCCTCGAAAAAATGGACCATTCTTATTTTCCACTGAGGATACTCATCTCGAAGGAGAGTAGGAGGTTTAGTGAGAGAACCAGTAGTAAAGAAATTATTTGTATTTGTCATTTTTGAAGATTTTAGAAAGAAAGTATGACTAAAGAGTTACTAAAGAGTTACTTCGATGAACTTGAAGATTTTCTGGGTTTAAGCAGTTTCCAGACACAATTTTAAATCCCAATAATATCTATCACGAATCTTGATAAGTGGATCACTTGATATTGAAAATCAAGGAAGGCTCTGATACCAATTGTTGGTTCCCGTTTTGCTTTAAACAAGATTATCAGATCTATTAGTTCAGGTTTAAGGTTTGATGCGGAAGCGTATTTAAAGAACTAACAGATAAGTTTGATAGATTTAGAACAAACTATAAATAAACAGTGAACAGAATATTATATCTCAAAATTTACTGAATATATATCAAGAACAGGTTTATGAACCGTGAGTAAGAAAAAGCTTTAAAACAGATATGACTCTTAAGGTGAATAAGCTTTTGTGTTCTTGATGTTCGATTGAAGTGTTGTGTATTGTGTGTGTGTGTGTTAGGAAGAACTCAACATGAGTCTTCCTTATATACTACTCTAAATGGGACCATAAAGCATATGCTACTATTCAAAAGGTATGTATGAATAGATGAGAGGATGTCGTGAACAGTTGCAAGGATGGCATGAACAGTCAGACGTGCTGTATTGCATTTAATGCAGCAGACGTCTAATATGTACTAAGCCCTACTGAGTCCAATCAGAGTTTGACACGTCGATGTTGGACAGGGCATGCTACCATGCAAGTTGATGTACGAGTCCTGTAACAGTAGCAAGATATTATAAATATCTTCAAGTCTCAGTGAGGACCACAGAGGCTCTGTAATGAGTTACAGAGGTTCTGCGGTCTGGTCCTCTGTGGAGCAGTCTTCGCCGGATTCTGAGTCTTTGGTCTTCTTTGTGCGTATGACAGAGCTTCTGTAGAAAGCCTCTGCTGCTTCTGTAGCTTCTTGACCTTCATTTCTCGGTAATGTCGGCAGAGCCTCTGTAAGAGGCTTTCTTCACTTAGCCTATTTTTCACTACTTCTAAATACTTCTATGATTAGGAAGATTGAAGCTAACAAGAAGAACCAAAGAAGAAGATGCCAGTTGCAACAGAGAAGTTGATGAAAGGTGCCTTTAATGCCTTCATCACTCCTAAACCCGAAGAGGAACACTGGGCATTCAACTTGAAACCTCTGTCAGAAAACCCAACCCTGGATCCCACAGCTAAGGTAACAGAAGGTAAGTAGCAGACATCACTCGACAAATGGATAAGCTAGAGACACCAAGTCGAAGAACTACTCCAACCATTGAACAAATGGAAGAGCATGTTTACAGTTATCTCTACAGACAGCACTTCCAGAGCGATCTGCCAGCTCATGTCCGAGATCAAAAGCTAGGAGAAGAATTCGATGCCATCTTCACCTCTACAAAGTCAAAACCGGTCAATCAAGTTTACTCCATTAACAAGATAAAGAAGGTAATCTATTGTAGATACTCTAAAATGAGAACCTATCCTCATACGATGTATACAATCTGGAAAGTCAAAAGGTCTGACAGATCAGAGAATCAATTCTCTGATGCTGATATCCGAAACCTCAATCCCTATGACTTACCTGACCTTCTGCAATGGACGAAAGACAACTTCAATGACGACTGCCACCAAAGATCTTATCGAGTTCCCAGAAAGGCAATGCGTGAAAAGCTCCTAATCTACATCATGCTCGACTTTCAACTAGCCATCGATCTAGGCGTGACTACTCTAAGTATCAGACCACCAGAGGATTTCTGCCCACCCAATGCCATACACAATTCGATCATCAAAACTCCAAGGTACGGGTTAGTATTCAAGAATCCTGCTGATCAACTTAAAATGTTTGTGACAATGGACTGTCAGAAGTACACAAACCGTACTCTGAACATGTTCAGAAAAATACTAGTGGAGAACAAAGCAACAGAGCTTATGGATGAAGAATCTGCTCTGATGATGATCAAAGAGATTGATGCTACACTAGGCTTAAGAAATCTCTGCCCCAAATTCTATGAAGAACTCAAGGAAGTAGGAAAAGACAACAGAAAGTACGACGACTTCCCAAATGCAAAAATATGAGTCTCTTCAAAGAACCTCTGTCAACGTTTTATTTCTGTTCATTTAATGTACTCAAATGTAAATGCCTCTGGCATAAATTCCAAATGAAAGAAATAATCTTCTGAGGTATTGTTTAACCTCTGTCTATCTTAACTTAGCCTAAAAAGTCAAAATTTATTTTTCAATACTTAGGGGGAGATTGTTAGCTCAAATATTCTGAAATATTAGAAGTATTGAAAAATGGCCAAGTACAGAAGATCTTCCACAGAAGCTCTGATGAGTGCAACAGAAGCTCTGTCGGGCATCTAAGAAGAAGCAAAGGAAGTTTTGATCAAGAGTGATCAAAGACCGAAGAAACTACAGAAGAACACTACAGAAGATCAAGACCTCAGAACCTATGTCACCAATAACAGAGCCTCTGCAGACAACTTCAGAAGACAAGGAACCCAGTGAAGACTACTCTACAAAGGACCAGACCGCAGAACTTCTGCAACACATTACAGAGCCTCTGTTGTCCTCACTAAAGACTCAAAATACTTATAATATCTTACCACTGTTAAAGAAATATCTTGCTACTGTTCCAGGATCTGTTCATCAACTTGTATGGTAGCATGCCCTGTCCAACTTCAACACGTGTCAAACTCTGAGTGGACTCAATAGGGCTTAGTACAACATAGACGTCTGCGACATTTAATGCTTGCAGTTTTCCAACTGTTCATACAATCTCTTCTTTCCTGTAGCAACAGTCTCTTGTCTAGAATAGATCTTTTGTAGTAGTATAAAAGGAAGACTCATGTTAAATTCTTCCTAAGGATCACCGTTTTTACACTTTACAAGTTTACACAATCACTTAACACACAACACAAAACACTTACACTCAATTAGCGTCAAATCTGTACTAAGTGTTCTTGATATATTAAATACAGTGGGTCTTTGTGCTATAAATCTATTCTCTTCACTGTTTATTTGATAGTGTGTGTTCTAAATCTATCAAACATATCTGTTAGTTCTTCAAATACGCTTCCGCATCAAACATAAACTCGAACTAATAGATCTGACAATCTTGTATAAGCAAAACGGGAACCAACAGTAAATTTAAACTCTTTCGATCGGTTTGAATATCATCTCAAAAATCTCTTTTCCACAAATGCACACTTTGAGATTCTCAAAAGGTTGTTGGTCACAGAGCTCATTCCACCAAAGAAACTCTGTTGACCAACAATGGCTTTTAAAAAGGAGTTACTCGCACAAAACCTTTTCCAAAACAATTTTCTAGGACAAAAATTTTCAAATATGTCCTAAAAACAATTTATAAAACAGTAAAAACTTTGGATGATCAAAAAGTTTAATAGATTTTTAGTTATGAGAAATTTCCTCTCATAGAGCTTCTGCTAGCTCTGACAGAGCTCCAAAACCTCTGTGAATGAAATTTCTTCTCTAAAAACTATCGATCCTCTCCAATGCTTTTCAAACATTTTTGGTAAAGGTACAAGCAACAGAGGATTCGAAGAGAGTTTCAAACAACAGAGCTCTATCTCTACAGAGCTTCTGTCATTTTCAAACTTGGGGAAATTCTTCAACAGTAACGGCTATTTTACTGATAGTGAAAAATATGTGGAGGAATAGAAACACACGCGCCAAGCATTAATTGGCCGCGCACGACGTCAAGTCGTGCTCTGACACTGCTGATGTGTCACATTTTCATTGGACGTACACGACACACGTTCTCCTGGAAAGTTGAACCCGCCGTTCACACTCAAGTACGAACCCCAAAAATTATTCACTTCCATATATTACCTCTTCAGATTCTACCCTTCACTATAAAACCCAAGTTACCACTCTTCATAAAACCTTTACGCACACTCATCTCCGGCGAACCATTGCAAAACCCTGTAAAATTCTTATCTTTATACAAGAAATGGCCTCGACTTCTCAAGCTATCTCCCCTGCACATTCACCGGCGAACTCCCCTGAAAACCCTGAACACTCTGAACATTCAGAATACCCTGAAATCGCCAGAGACCTAGAACAAGATAACTCAGGCGATGAAGCAGACTTTGCTCCGACAACCCATCTCCAAGACTTCCTTGCTCATGAACATTTTGCAAATGTTCTACCATTAAAACCCAATAATCACTACCTTGTTCCCTGAAGAACTGCTTTTGGGAAAGCACATGTTGTACTTCTCCATATCTTGAAACAACATATTCTCTACCCTCTTCTGTCCAAAACTGTGGACAAAATCCATACCAGATACATAAATCAATTCTGGCAAAGTTGCAGATTTGATCCAGAAGACCGACAGATCAAAGGCTACATCTCCAAACTCGATAAATCCTAACATCTTGAACTCAAGTTCAACAGAACGATGTTCTCTCTTGAGTTCAACCTACCCACAAGAGGTCTTCTAGGATTAAAGACCTTTGCACAGGAACCTACAGATGAAGAGCTCTGCAGGTTTGTCGAAATGTTGGGGTACAACGTACCACTAAGAAAGAGAAATGACTTCCGCAGAGGCAGATTACCACCTCTGTGGAATACACTCTTTTCCATACTCAACAGATGCTTAACCGGGAAAGTGGGGAGTCCAGATCAATCCTCACACCAAATACTAGCTATCATGTACGGAGTCTACTACGACCTACCTCTGGACTTTGCCACTCTCATAATGCAAGAAATGGTTAACACCATCGACAGAAAGAACAACTTCCTAAAGAAATAGTCAAACACATCAGGAGCTCTACCTCCTCTGCAGTTCCAAAGGATTCTAGGTGTTCTGCTAGAGCCTCTACTCTTGCTTGAAAAATGGCCAATGGAAGGGCCAATAACAAAGATGTATGTTATGAACAAGAACTCCCCAACAGAACATGTTGAGGGATACCCTCACTGCAGACCTCTGCCAAAGAAACTTCTAGGATATGCTAGGTACGAAGAACTAGAACTAGAATACATACGCGATCATTGGACTCCAGAACCAAGTCCTATGACACCACCGCGTCTAGGAGTCCCCATAGGTACAGAAGTAATAGATAGGTTGACAGATGAAGAATGGGCAACTACTTTTCAGAAGCATGAAGACAATCAAGCCAGATTCCATGCTAAGAGAAAATCCATCTACTTTGTTTCAAAGAAACACAAACCCTCTGCCTCTACTCCTCAAAAGAGAACTCACAAGAGGAAAACCACAGAGGGTACCTCTACATGTGTCGCAGAAGGTCATTCCTCTCCTCCTCATGCCATAGAAGTTGGATCTCCTGCTCCTCCCTCTCCCCCAAAGCAAAAGAAGAAGAGAAAATCCAAAGCCTCAGAAGAAGGGGCACCTAAACCCAAGAGGAGAAAGAGCAAGAAGAAAACTAGGAAACATCTGTCTACTATGCAACCAATAGCAGAGGAAGAAGTGGCAGAAGAAGTTGAGGAACATGGAACAGAAGGAGTAGCAGAAGAACAAACCCAAGAATCCCCTATGCAATCCCCCAATCCCCTCAACTATGCACATCACGGGGATTTCTCTGACTTCATCCAAAACCCAGAATTCGCCCATACTCTAAACACTGCTGGATGGACTGCAGAACCCCTCTCCCATGGGTCCACAGAAGAACCTGACTTCAGAATCTCTTCTGACTTAGAAGATGATGACCAAACTCCTAGGGATCATCAGGTTGTGACACCAGAAGTGCTACAGAACCCTTCACCCAACCCGGATTTGATGCACAAAGGGCAAGTCCAAAGGAACAAATAGCTGCAGAAGACCATAATATGGATACCATGTTAGAAAATCCAACAGAGGAGGTGATTGAAACAAGGGAGACAAGGATAGAGGTCTCAGAGATAGATTCAGATGAAGAAGAAGCTGACCAAATACGAAAAGGTCTCTATCATCCACATGTCATGCAAATATACGGCTCTCATCCTATGTACGAATCCCTAGGTTCAAGGGGGTGAAGATGTAACAGAAGAAGGGGAGAAAATAGCAGAAGTGGTCGCAACAGAGGTTGAGATCATCGATGGAGAACAAGTGATCGGATGCTTCACAGAAGAAGAAGCAAGAAAAGATGCCTGGATTAATAGAGGCACACAGCCAAAACCAACTCCCAGTGCAACCCACACTTCTATTGCCGCCAGTTTAGTGGCAGAGGGCAATATTGAAAAAGAGCAGCACGGCTCGACCCCAACCCAAACCATCCGGACAGAGGAAACTCTTTCATCCTCTGTACCAATAATAACCGGGGAAACCATCATTCCAGGGGAATTCTCTCTAAAGGATTCCTCCTTAGTTCGTGATCTATTGCCCCAGATCACACCCGACATCCTTGCAGAGGAATTTGTTTCCTCTGCCACACGTACACAACTAGGTCCAAACATCTATTCAGAGGAGATTAGAGTGCACAAAGACGGAGAGACTCTAGACAAGTCTCCGAGTCAACAGAAGGATAATCTAGTACCCACCTCTGGAATGGACCTAGACAATGTACTTCACAGAACTTCTGTAGTGTCTGAGGCACTAGTTGCTTCTGCTCGAGGGTCAGAAGGAAATCCTTCCGCCCCCAACATCCAAACAAGGGCGAAAGAAGGTGTCTCAGGAACAGAGACTCACTCTGCCCCAGAGGTTACAACGAGTTCACATGTATCAAAGGATGAGTTCCAAACCCTTGTCACCTATGTGAACCAAACAATGAAAGAGTTGCAAAGCTCTTTCAAATCTTTTGCAGATACTACATCCAGGGCAATCCTTGATCTGAACACCAAAATGGACCCCTTGTCCACAGAGGTGCAAAACGCCATAACCCAGATGAAGTCCTCTGCAACACACACTGCTACTATCACTGCCACCTCTGCAGCAGCTGAATTCGGAAAAGCCGCCACCACTGCCTTCAAAGACTCTGTCAAGCACTTTCTTCTGCAACTAAAAGACCAATCTTCAAAATCTAAGGGTCTTACACCTGAAGACCTAAAGAAGGCCTTAGAAGAAGTTCAAGAGCAAACTACAAGAAACACTCAAGCCATGAAGCCTTCAGACTACATGACAAGAGCTCAAGTGACATAACTCGGCCAAGGTATACTTGATCAGATGACCGAATTCATCAAAGCTTTCACCATTGCCAACGCACACTATGTCAAAGAGTTTCAAGCTAGTGTCGACAGAATGCGCTTCAACACACAAGCAGAGGTTGAAACACTGCTCAGCCTATGTGATGACTTATGCGCAAAAATGATTGCTGCAGGGGCTGTTCCACCAAAGAAACCAGATTCAACATGCAGAGCAGAGGGTACGACAGATAAACATCAGGATGACTCTGATGATGACCATCATGGTCCATCAGATCATCCTGAGGGGGAGAATAGAGGGGAGAAACAAAGTGAAAAAGCTGCGAGCAGAGGTCTACCAGCTCCACCAATTAACGCAGAACCCATCAACCAAACACCCCCATCTCAAACCTAACAAAGAACACAACTGTCCACAGAGGCAACACCCACCTCTGTGGAAATAATCTCTGAAGAAACCCAAATACCAGAAACAATCCAGGTTCAAAAACAGAAGACTACAGAGGCAACACCCACCTCTGTGGAAACTCCTTCTGTATTTGGAAAAGATGTCCAAAACCAAGAAGAAGTCCACCTTCTGACATCCTCCAAAGATGAACTACCTTCCCCAACACCCAAAACCAACCCAAAAACCAACACCATTGCTCACAAAAGAAAATATCTGAGCAAAACAACTGAAACCTCTCCAACAGAACCCAAAACCAAATCACCGATCAAGCCCTCTGAAACACAAGTGTCAAAACTAACAGAGGCATCCCCAAACCAACAGAATCTGAGACTCAAGAGTCAAATCCTACAGAGGCAACCCCATCTCAACCATCAGAACACCCGAAGGCAAAAGACAAGGGAAAAGGATTTGTGACAGAGGAACCGCAGAAGAAAAAGCCCAAGCATCAACCTTCATTAGAAAAACTGATGAAGAGCTCTTTCGATGCGTATAAAACACCAAAGCCTGAAGAAGAAGACTGGGCTTTCGGCACTAAACCTCTGTCAGATATTCTTGTTCTGGATCCAAAGACAAAACCGTCAGAGGATCGAGTGGCACAAGTCATGAACCAAATGGATGCTCTGCGCAGAACCTTACCTCAACCACCACCACAAATGGAAGAAGTGGTATACAGGTACCTCTACAACAGAATGGGCATAATGGATCAATCAGAACCAACCATTCAAGACCCTGACTTCCGTGCTGACCTCGAAAACCTCTTCACCAGAACAAAACCCAAGCCTAAACATGAAGTCTTCTCAACATCCAAGATCGTCAAAGTCCTATATTGTAAGTTCTCAAAAACCAGAAGCTGGCCTAGACTCTCCTACAACATCTACAACGTCAAAAGAGAGGACAGATCAGAGAACCAATTTGCATATGCAGATCTTAGGAATCTCAATCCTTATGATCTACCTGAACTTCTAGAATGGACAAAAGAGAACTTCACAACAGACGAAGCTCGCAGAGCCTACAGAGTGATAAGAAAGGCCATACGCGAAAAGCTTCTGCTATACAGCATGGTAGACTTTCAATTGGCTCGAGATCTTGGAGTGAAAAGCCTAAGCGTTCAACCACCAGAAGACTACTGCCCTCCCTCTGCTACACCAAACTCAATCATCACAAATCCAAGGGTCGGGTTAGTATTTCTAGATCCTTCTGGTAAATCAAAGTTGTTCGTAAAGATGGACTATCAGAAGTACGCAACAAGTACCTTGACATAGTTTAGAACGACACTAGTGGAGCACAGAGGATCAAAGCTCATGAATCAAAGTCTTGCCGACAGACTGATAGAAGTTATCGATGCAACAATCAACTTCCGAAATCTCTGCATCAGCTTCTATCACGAGCTCAAACAAAGGACTCGACCGCAGAAGTTTCAATGACTTCAAGAATGCCAACATCTGAGTCAGTCAAACAGATCCTCTGTAATATTTTTCTTTTCAATACAATCAAATGTAATTGCCTCTGGCAAAATCAAATATGAAAAGAAAATATTCTTGTACTTAGAAAATACTTTCACTTTCAAATTTTTAATTTTCACTACTTAGGGGGAGATTGTTAGCTCAAATCTCTGTTGTAAAAGTAGTGAAAATAGTCTAAGTACAGAAGTCTTCAACAGAGGCAGCCGAGTAACTGAGAAGACAGAAGTCTTCGATAGAGGCTCTGCCGGGTTAATCAAGAAGACCGAAGTAAAAGAAGCAATATAAGACACTTCTAAGCGGACAAGACCACAGAGCCTCTGTCATACTTGACAGAGCTTCTGTGGCAAAAAGAAGATCTACGCAAAAGATCTTAACAAGGACGGACATGCTTCTTACAATACCTACCATTCGAAGGTTCTAAAGATCAATCGTACAAAGGCGTGACCTGACAACTCCACGTATCAAACTCTGATAGGTTTCCGCCTAAAGCTGAATACGAAGCATTTAATGAACGTTGTATCTACAACTGTTCCAGAACTGTGTCTTGTACCTTTCAGCTAATGTTCCTGAACAGTGTCTTTGTACCTTCAGTCCTTATTGTCCCCTTTAGGAGTAGTATAAATAGAAGGTTCACGTGAACTCTTCTATTAAGCTTTTCACAACACACACACCATTAAACTGCAGATTTCTTGTCAATCCTTTGATGTTCTTGGTGTTCTTATTATATATCAAATACAGTAATCTTTGAGAAACATATGTTATTTACTCTTTGCTTTATTTGATATTGTGTGATCTTCTACCTTACATTATCTTTCAGTTCTTAAATACGCTTCCGTACCATACAATCTGAACTAACTGAAAATTAAGATCATTGTGTTAGCAAAAAGGAACCAACACAAAGTGATAACTTTTAATGGTTTTTTCATTCTAAAAAACAGTTTAAGGACTTAATCATTAAAAATGAGAAAGTTTAATGGTCTTTTCGTTCAAAAAAATAGTTTAGGGGCTTACTCATTCAAAATGGGACAGTTCGTTGGGGAACGTTTTCCTTTTTTTTATCTAGTACTATATCTAACAACTATTTTTGCCTAGAAATTTTGATATATACTTCATTACTCATCTTCTACATACTCTTATGATTATTCCATCCACATGAATTTTATTTTTGTGTTAGAACATAGTAGATTTCTTTTTATTAACTAAGAAAGCTCCTACATATTGAAAACAATAACCAACTATATGAGATTTCTATATATTGAAAACAATCACCTTATATCTATATGCAGGATTTCAAAACTATTTTTTTCATACATTATTGACTCCTTATTACTTAATATTGAGAGCATGAATCTTAAGTACTCTCTTATTTCTACGAGAATATATTCTCAAAATATAACACCAACATGGACTTTTGATTCTAAGATTGATGGTTCTTAAAAAGTTTGTTTCAACTCTAAAAGTTTAAAATGGTTATGAAAACCATTAAGATCGGGTAACATGTAGAAACTCAACTGATTTATGTTGATTTATAGTGTTATTCTGAGTGATCAACATAGTGATCTGATATGATTTCAATCTATATATTAAAGGCATATCATAAGATTTGATGGTGTAACGGAATGACGGTGTTATGTAGAAATGATATGGTAGATAATATTAATTTAGAAACAAATATTGATTGATATTGCTCTAGGAATACCGGGAAGAACAGTTTTATATAAATTAGTAATTCTTGAATTCAATGTTATTTTTGATGATATAAACAATATATTGAAAAAACAATTATAGTTATCGAGGGCCAAAAATATGTCAGGAACGGGCTTGGGCGTATTGCACCCTCCCTGTCCAACCCTTCCAGTTTGTCGATACATTGCTTCAACATAGAAAAAAAATAAGTCCACCCCTCTCCACTCTCAGACCTACCAACTCCGAAAGCGACCTGGAAAATTTGGTTATTCGCGTCCATAGCAACGACTAAAAACATTGTGCCCAAGTAAGGAGTCTTCAAATGAGCGCCATCTATTATAAGGACCGGACGCAAATAGCTCGTAAACGACCGAATCTAGAAAAATTATGCTGAAAACGTTAGAATATTATAGTATAATGAAAGTGTAAACTATTTAAAAGTTTAGAATGAAATAATACATATCGTGCAACCAAGGGTATAAAAACACAACTGAAAATGTCCTGTAATATTTGTCTGTATTCGGGTAAAGGTACCAGGATTTTGAAGCTCCAAATCAAAGAAATACGCAGGGAGTCAGCTAAACGATTTGTGGGGGTCACCCAGCACCAGGGCTAGCGCATAAGATTTCGCACGCCACGCTTGTGAATACGAGATATCTATGTTCAGTTGCTCTTTGATATCGTTCATAATATCGGATCCATGGAGTTTCCGGCTTTCATCTGGTACTTTAGGAAGGATTATATTACCCAATACTCTTCTATTGGCATTACAGTGGTTACGATGCATTTGGGTCCTTGAACAAATGTGTACGTCATGTAGCTTGCGTATTTGGAACATAGTGGTATCTTTGAGATTTGTCGCATAGAGACACCAATCACAGTTACCCTCCTTACATGTCGCTTCGTATCGGGTTGATAAAGATCTATCCACTTTAAACTCATAACCCTCTTCAAGAAACTTTCTTCCAAGAGCGAGTGTGAGGTCGTCTTTCGTGGTGAATATATCCGCCATATTTACTCCGGTACTACGATTATAAGGTACAGGCTTTTGGTTAGGTGTCGGGAAATCGTCTTGGCTATCTGGAAGGGGAGGAGGTTGGCCAAAGAAATCCACTGAAGATGTACAATGCATTATTACTATGGAAAAAAACAGTGAAAGGCGCACCCAAAACGTACGTGAAAAAACAAAAAATCGGACAAGTACGCAATTGCGAAGCTGGGTCCGCAATTACAAACCTGACAATGTCAGGTGCGGATCTGCATTAGGGTTTGACGGGGTAGAGCCACATGTGGGGTAGTGCGGTTCGCACTTCGACCCGACCCGACTAAGTGCGAACCTACAATTTTTACGTATTTTTTTGTCTTTTAGCGACACAAGTGCTGTCCGCACTCCTCGGACACTCCTCGGGTCATGTCAGAGTGCGGACCCAATGGCTATTTTGGTGTCCCGAAAGAGAGAATGGCTAGGAGGTCACTTTGTTTGGTTGGTTTGGCTATTTGAGTCAATTTCCCCTCAAATAGGGAAT
The DNA here is from genome assembly GCA_033807775.1 of Saussurea involucrata. Classification (NCBI taxonomy): domain Eukaryota; kingdom Viridiplantae; phylum Streptophyta; class Magnoliopsida; order Asterales; family Asteraceae; genus Saussurea; species Saussurea involucrata. The sequence goes on from CM066325.1 coordinate 68,043,556, forward strand.
ATGAAATTGTTTTGGCAGAAAAGAAAGTCTGAAAGCATGTGTTTTTAGGAGTGGTGTTGGGTTAAAAGGACATGTACGTGATGGGTTAAAAGGACATGTAGTAGTTACTTGGAATACAAATGATGCACCATATCTATATCTATATATATATACTACTTTAATATTGGTTTAGACCAAAGTCTTAATTACAACCATTGAAACATAAGTTACAACCATTTTATGCTACAATCTCTGAAAACTCTTAATTACATCTTATAAAGCATAATGTACACATTTTCAATGCATAGACGTGCATGGTCAAGTTCCAGCTGTATCACTTTTCAATGTTTACCTAAAAGGGCTACTATCCATCTTCCCAAAACTGTTTCCATGCTTTAGCTTTTGGAGGTTTTCCAGAGTTAGACCAATTTCAAATTCGAAATTGAAACAAAGCGATGAAATAGGCGCCGATCCAAAATTGAAATCAGGATATTTCAACATGCTCGCACGCCCCCAAATCTCTCATCGCCATTCAAAATTCAAATCGGCAAGCAACTATATGTGTTCCTAAAAATCCTTCAGCCATCTTCTACTTTGTCAAGGTGCGCCTCTTGCTTTTTCCTCTCTTTTGGTTGAACTATTAAACGGTCTAATTTAGTTGTAGGTTTCATCTTTAAATGTTTGTTTTTTCATTTTGTTTTCAACTCTGAAATCATAAGTTTTGAAATATGTATCTTTTGTTTAACATTGTCTTCAGGTGAATGGTTATAGAGGAGTTGAAGAGCTTGTTGAAGATGGTGGAAGGTCCCGAGAAACAGATTCCTGATGCTCTCTTCTATGACCTCTCAGAACATGAGAAGATACAACTTCTTTGATTTTATAAATAGAGGTAAAATCCTTTAAGTTGTTCTTATCTTTTTCATGTCATTGTCGATTTTTGGTATTTTTGAGATAATCTCAAAGAGGTATTCATAATCTAATGTTCTTGTATTTATTTTGATGCTTTCCAATTTTTATGGGTTGTTTTTATGGTTTAATCAGTTTTGTAGACGAGGTATTCGTTAAATTGTCTAAGAGAGAAAATTTGGTCTAAAAGGGTATAGAGAGTTGTTCATAACCCAATGTTCATGTGTTTATTTGTAGACAAGTTGTTCGTTAACAAGGATGGAGGCCCCTGTTTGAAACCTTCCATGTAACCATTTCCAAACCCAAGGTTCTTACATTTATCTTCCTTTCTATGTTTCTAGGTACCAGCTATTTAGAGTTGTTGTATTGAATTTAAGGGTTCAAGTTCAGATGGTTCCATCTTTTGAATTGAGTCTAGCCAACTTGGTATACACACCATGAGAGATATCAAATATCTTGGTGCAATAAAAAACTATCTATTGTTGTAGGTTTGTATTGACCTTAAGAACCACCTTTCAAAGTAAACGGAAGTATAGAAACTAGCAAGTAAAAGTTATAATAGTTTAACTTCACGATTCACCAGCACCTGAGATTGAACACAAAAGCTTATTAAGCTAACTCATATTTCAATAGTTATAAAATGAAGTACAACCAAATCCAAGGCAACTAATGCAAAAAAACACCTTATATATTACCTTCAACTCGATATGCTTTGGAAGTCGTGTACATTATTTTCATGGAATCTGATTCTGGATGTGTTTGTTACGTTAGTGCAATTAAATTAAGAAGTTCATAAAAAGAATTCACTGTCGGGACGATGAGCAAAGTTAAAATCCCAAATCAGGTGATCAGGTCAATTTTGCAGTCTTGATATAGTAGGGTTGAAATTGAGATGTGTTCTGATTAGAAAACTCAATTTATAAAGATGTCAATTAATGGTAAGAATTGAGATAAGAGGAAGTTGAAATGGCCTTTGTGTCAAACTAATGCTAGGTAAAGAGGGGTTGTCTATGTAATTCAATTAGCAAATATTGTAGTTGATAAGAAAACAAATTTTACATTTCATTGCATTGCTCAGAGTGGTCTAACTTTGATTACTGGCTGTTGCATTACTGGCTCAGAGTTCCCTTTTTTTAACAGCTATCAGCAACCAACGTAACTACATTAATGATTTGTGTTGTACACCAGATCTATTTCTTATCATTCAGAACGTTCATACCGCTGCTACACTCATCTCCTCGCTAACTGTGGTAAGAGTCGATAAGCGCTAACCGTGGTAAGAGTTGTTGCCCACACCGGGTAAGACTCTCGGTCCTAGCATTCACTCTTACCGGGTAAGATTTTGAAACATTGTCATATTAATCTGATAGGTAATGTGACTTGGTAAGCTTACCTGAGTAAGCGTTTGGTAAATGACCCCTTACTTTTATTTACTGCTGTATCTTTGGGTTTTAAACTTTATTTGCGTTGTAGGCATGTTTAATACTTGTATAACCATCATATGCATAACGTTTCTGCACATTAGGAAGGACATGGGAGTTGCTCTCAGCATTTACTAAATTTAGTATTCTATATTCTTGATTTAAGATTTTTGTTAGTTCCAGTTCAGTCCAACGATTATGAAATCAAACAGATAAAACAATAGAGTAACGATTTCAACTGGTCATCTCTGATTAAGCTTTCAACAGTGAGAGAATTACAATGCAAATATAGGAAAGCAAATGAGACCACTAGCCTAATTTTCTAAGGGTAAATTGCTTTATATACCGCATGCCCGTGGTTAACAAGCCCACGGCCCGTTCACTAATAGAGCTCAAAATAAATAATTACAATTTAAACCTTGAACTTTAAATCAACATAAAACGACCCTAACAATCTCCCCCTTTGATTTAAAGTTCGATTTGGCGTCAGTTATCGACATATCTTTTTCAAAGCGCAAAGTGAATCTCGAACCATCTGATAGCACGGCGGTAGTCGATGCGATCTTCAACCAATTCCAAGGCATTCCGAGCAGTTATTTCATTCGGAATAGGAACATGCGAGAACCTTGGATTTTCAGACTCGTGCTGAATGATCTTTCGAATCGCATTTTGAACTTTGTAGAGTGTGTCGTCGCAGAATCTTTCAACCTGACTGAATCGCAGAAATCTTTTCTCTTTCTGTTCATTTATGAAGACGATCCCAAATTCTGGTTCTAGATGCATAGCGTTCTCGGGATACATATTCAACTCAGGAGCTTGCAGATTCGGCTTGATCAGATTTACCTTCTTCGCCCTGTTCTCGATAGCCATTTGGAAGTCCGTTAGATAAGACATCATAATTGTGCGGACCAGGAATCGACGAACAACTTCGAGCGCCTTTGTAACGGGAAGCGGTCGGATAGTTCTTGAACGTAGGTCTTTCAGAATCGCCAGGAAGTCAAACGGTCGGAGGTTTTGGAAGTCGGCTTCAGAAAATTTCCATTTGTTCTCATCTTCACGTCGGACAGTGAATACAGGATAGACAATTTTCATCTTACGGCTTGACTGGATATTGATTACCTCTGTGATCTGATGCTTGGTTCTGACTTGGCTGACTGGAAGACACCGCTTCATTGTGCAGATGTATCGGCGTTGGTATTAGGGACTGTAGTTGTAAATGCCCAGGCAAAAGGTCGGCTCGATCTGGCATAGCTTATGTACAAGCAGCTTCTTCAGGGTTTCCTCCATATGAGGGATATGTACGGTGATTTTCTCCCAACGGATTTGTTGTTGAGGTGGAGGAGGAAGATCAGTAGCTGTCTGTTGTTGAAGAGGGGATGTCGGAATGTCGACAGTAGTAGTTTCAGGTCTTGTTGAAGTTCCGGTGGGTTGAGCATAGTGAACGGGAGAAGTACCATAAAAATTCTATAGCAGGAACTGATCATAATCAGTGTTGTCATCGTCATCAGTAGGGAAAACCAAGTTAACCTGGAGATTTGCGGCACTGGCGGCTTTTTCGTACCATGAATCTTCGGTCTCCGGGTTGGCTTCGCAGTCTGGATCGATCATATCCAGTAATGGTCTGTCTGATGAGTCAAAGTCGACCAGTTCCTGTGTTGAACCCTCGGGCTTTTCAACCGTCGGGCCTTCATCATCTGAAATTTCCATGTCGATTACCATCTCGGCTAATGGCAACTCGGCTTCAGGTTCGGCGTCGGTTGTTGTTGTCACAGTTGCTGGTTCCAGATGAACCACGGTTGTCGTTTCGGTGAGGATAGGGGCGGTCTTGGTAGGTCGTAGTCTTTTCTCCCCCTCACGGTGATCAGGATCATCCTGGTAATCGTGCTTGCGTTTCAGACCGCCTGCTTGACTCTTACAGGTATCTTCTAGGGAATGAACTCTCTCGGACAGCGTTGTGAGCGCTTGATGGTAGTCCTTGAGAGTCAAGTCAATTGCATCCAGGCGAGTGGTAATAGATGATGAAGGAGCAGTGACCTGAGTTTTCAGAACGGAGATCAGGTCTGCTTCAGTTGTGGCGTTGGATTCAGATTACTGGAGTAGCTGAGCCAAAAACATCGTCTTCAGAGTATCCACCGAATAGATTGGTTGAATGAATGTCGGTGGAGCTGTAGGTGCGGTTACAGCTTCGACGATCTTTGCTTTGCCTTTGATTAGTTTGGCGAGCTCGGCGGCGACATGTCGCTCTGTTGCCTCTTGGACAGCCTTGAGGGTGCTGTCAAGGGACCCTTGCGACACAAAGTCAGGGTGAGTAACACCGGGATCACTTAGATCACCCGTTGAGGGGTCTACCTGAGAGGCAGGGCCACCTATGTTCACAGCTGGCATGTCGGTAGCTGCGGTAGGATTTCCCTCCGATCCTCGCGTGCCACCTAAAGGTGACGACACTACGGTGGTTCCGGTCGAGTCACAAAGAATCTCGACTTGGTGTTGCTCCTCTTGTGTCCTAGCCAAAGGATTTTCAATAGCAAATGGCTCTAGACTCGATTGTGCACGAAATGAAGTCGCGACCGGGGGCTGCTGGTCGCTTGTTTCAACACAAGCAGTTTCCGAGTGAGAGGCCCGTGGAAGTTGTGCTATATCCCCGTGTGAAGTTGAAACATCCGTCTTTTGAGAGACGGAGGAGTGGATAAGGGGGTCGTGCAATTGCTCCGCTGGGTCCACAGAGGCTTCTTCAATACCCCGTCCCAACAAATGAGACGGGATAGTAGATGTGGCTACCAGGATTACACTCGGTTCGGGTCGCTCAAGAGCCTCGTTATCTTTACGGCTCAATCTTTCCTGGTTCGCTTTCGAACGCAGTTCTCTCCTTCTCACATGTTCTATGTCCCGGGGAAGGTCCCTCCGGCGCTGGCTGGACCATGGGATTCCCTAACTCTTGTCTATATGCTATAACAGGTAAGGGCTTCAGGCATATGCATAGCACGGATATTTTCCTGCTCCGCCTCAAAACATACATGGTGATTAACTTGCTCCCCCTCGGAGTGAGAGTGTTATTTACTTGGGAGACATCGACACAAGGAAAAAATGTTTAGACTTTTAGGAAAAACAGTGTGACGCTTCCCCTCGGATTTTGTGGAGGTTGTTGATCCGCCATGGAATATCTGTAAAAGACCCAAAGTTAGTAAACAAGACGGATAAACAGGTTCTGGCGCGTACCTTTGCATTTAATGGCTCAATCCGGATAAATGAAATGAGAGGTATCCGGATTCTTTAATACGTATCAAGCAATCCGGGTGTGGTATCTGGGAACCTATCCAAACCGGATAACGGTCCAGAAACCTCTCCGGAAAGATAGGGTTTCCGGATACCTGTCCGGACACTTTGGGATTTTCAAAGAAATTATCCTGTCCTTGAAAATTTTGCAAAAATTAGGACTATGAAGAGGTAAAATGAACCTTCTCTTGCTCCCCCTCAAACTGAGCATAGGGATGACTTTGCTCCCCCTCAAACTGAGCATAGGGATGACTTTGCTCCCCCTCAAACTGAGCATAGAGGAAATGTACACGGGAATGTCCACACACAAAAAACTTTTTCGGACATTTAAAGAAAAACGTGTGTGACACTCCCCCTCAATAGTAGAGTAAACATACCTGATGGCTGATCATGCTCCCCCTAAACACATGAGTAGGTCGTGAAAGCACAGGTATAGACAAACCTCACGTCTTTGCAATATGATTCCTTGTAGATCGTGAGCAGCTCCCTCCTTTCGGTCATGTGTGTGGAGCATCCAGAGTCTAAGTACCACACATGACCGTCCTGCAAAATAAATTTAGTGGACCTTGGGTACCCAGATTTGCCTGGGTCCCGGAGGGTTAGGTTTGATACCTTTCGGAGGAACTTGCTTTGACAGAGATTTCCCCTTAGGTGCAGAATGTACACCTTTTGGAGGAACATGTTTTGTAGCAGGTTGCCTCTTGGGTGCCGGTTTAACCTCAGTAGGAGAAGTCCGTTTTGGAATGGGTTTGGGCTCCCGCTGTGGTTTAACCTCTGATTGGTAACCCCATTCTTGATAGATCCTTTGCTGGTTATTACGGGATTTGCGTTTGGGAAATAAATTACACATGTGATACGACCCAAACCAATCATTATTCTGAATATCATCAAAATCATTCCAGCCACAATTAGAACTACATAAACAATCACGCGATAACTGAATCAATTGATTAAGAGAATTAAGTTTAATTGGAAAAGAAACTTAAAAATGATTCCAATGATTCCAAGCATAATTGTCTTTGTTTATCCAAGAATTAAAGACAGGAGGGAAAGACTTTGATGCAGCATCCTTGACAGGTTTCCTTCTTTAGCCACTTTGGGTTTTCTTGTTTAGCGCGACCGGTTTTATCCGAAACAACAGGGACAGTGCGGTCAGTGACTTTTGAGGAAACAGGAATCTTAGCAGGTGGTTGACCGGTCTTTTGCTTCGGCTGTGAGTGTTCTTGAGAATTTGAAGCATTTTTGGAAATCTTAATCACAGCCGGAGTCTTTGATTGAGAACTATCACCCTTTAGAAAATTGACTGGTCGATTTACTACTGGTGATAGAAAATCAGTGTGGCTCGGAAGAGGTTTGTCGAAGGGAAATGACTCGAACTCTCCATCAGAATTGCCTTCAGAGTTCATATATTTTGAAAAATCAATCTCTGGAATTTCAGGACATGGATCAGGTGAGGAAGGCGACGAACACTTAATGTCAGTGTGCTTTGGGGAATTTGGTGCGGAAGCTAGGAAAAAATCAGAGTTTAAATTCCTTTTAACACACTCATCTTGAGAATCGGTACCGTTTTGTGTGGTAGATATTTTACCAATAAAAGCTTTACACGAAGACGTCTCAGATGAATTCGAGGAAGACTCGGGTGATATCTGCTTCTCAGATTTGAGCTGGTCAATTTGCTCTTGGAGCTGACCATTTTTCGCATACTCTTCCATTGCATCTGTTGCCAAAGCAGCCAACTTTGATGTGAGTTTCGTGATTTCTTCCCGAAGGTTTTCCTGTCCTTCATCCGCCACAACTTCGGTGTTGACCGGTTGTAGGTTCTGAAATTTCTCAGAATTGAGTTTCTCAATCTCAAAGATTAGCGCTTTCTTTTTGTTTTGAAAAACAGACCTTTCTTTCTCAAACGACTCCTCCAACTCCACAATCTTTGCTTCCAAGATGAGAGGGGGAACATAGAGTTTAAACTCGTCCGTCTCAGTCTTAGTTGCGGGTGCTTGGTCCTCATCCTTTTTGGAGAAATCCTTGGGCGTAGCAACCTTGTAGGAGTCGAAGTAATCACTTGAGAGATATTTCTTGTCCCTTTTATAAGAATAATTCAACGATCCATAACTAAATTGGAGTTGCATTTTGGAGGTGCGAGTGCGCTTGTATTCCTCGGTTTCCTCTTCCTTTTCAGGTTCAAGAGGACCAGTCCATTTAATGGCATATTCCGGATAATCTTTGGCTATTCCAAGACAACTAAAATCATACAGAATAGGCCTTTTGGCAATTCCCTTTTTCAAAAAATGTGGGTTATCGTATCTGATTCCTCAGTCCTTGTTGAAATACGTGAACTCCTTTGGTTTATTCATATGGATAGTTTGATCAGTTTGACCTCTCTTGTGGAGTTTAGTTTCAAGATCTAGGATTTTAGCAACAAATTCCGTGTGCTGAATTTGAACGGCAGAGCATTGGTCATTCATGCACTGATCAAACTGTGACTGAAGATCAGATAATTTGGCCCTTAAGTCTTTAGGTGCAATTGAAAGATTTTTGCATTTCTCCTTTAACATAACATTTTCAGACTTATGTTTTTCAGTTATTCTTGTTTGAACATCTAGCTTTTCGGTTAGCGAACTAATCTTAAGCTTTTGTTCTTTAGTGGTGGCCTTAAAGGAATTTGCCTGATCAGTAAGTGATTGCATTTGATTCATGAAATCTAGTTGGATAGAATCACATACCTGGCTTGTCATTGCCTTTTCTTCGTCAGCTGGAGACATCTTCAGTTGTACTGGAGTGATCGTCGGACAATGGTTCGATTAAAGTGGAACTGTATAAAGGATACTTAAATGTCCCCCTCCAGCGACTTAGCACGGGGGTCCCGCTACCCGGTTTCAGAAAGCTCCCGGATTATGGAATCCGGGTGGTTTCCGGATAGGGAATCCGAAAAAATAAGGTTACCGGGTGGCTCTGAGTTACCGGATAAACTAGTTTCCGAATGAAAAATTAAGCACCAACTTACCGGATGGAAAGAGTTTTCGGATGAGATTCTTTCTAGATGCAATGGGTTTCCGGGTAAAATCAATATAACCGGAAACTTCGGGTTATCCGGACAAAATAGGTTACCGGAAACGTTAGTTATCGGGACAAACTGTTTTACCGGGAAATTTGGGTTTCCGGAACAAATATACCCGGAGAGTATGGAATTCGAAGACTTACCCGGAAAGTTTTGACGTACCTGGATAGATTTGAATGCGATTTTCCGGAAAGGTCTGCAGTTATCCGGAAACGGCGGCTGGAGTGATAAACTCGATTGGGAATCGATTAGGGTTGCTTAAAATCATTCCTGAAAGGTTAGGAACTAGACCAAACACAAAAATAACACTACCCAAATCGATTTTGAAGCAAAAACAACAAGTTTTGATAATTAAAAATATGATTTTTCTCAAGAACACACTAAAAACTTTTGATCTTAATTTTCTTAAAAACACACTCAAACGATCGATTTAGAGCACGAAAATTTGCAGAATCACTAAGAGTAATGATGCTAACAATACCCAATAAGCAAAATCGATCAATTTTTCCAGAATTAAAATTTTGAGATTCAAGTAAGAATACAGCCGTATTTTTCAAGAAACTTACCAGAAATCGAGTTTTGCACTTTGAATCGATGTAGTCCGTCTGCTCTGATACCAATTGTTAGTTCCAGTTCCGTGCAACGATTATGAAATCAAACAGATAAAACAATAGAGTAACGATTTCAACTGGTTATCTCTGATTAAGCTTTCAATATTGAGAGAATTACAATGCAAGTAAAGGAAAGCAAATGAGACCACTAGCCTAATTTTCTAAGGCTAAATTGCTTTATATATGGCGGGCCCATGGTTAACAAGCCCACGGCCCGTTCACTAATAGAGCTCAAAATAAAGAATTACAATTTAAACCCTGAACTTTAAGTCAACATAAAACGACCCTAACAATTTTAATCGATGAAATGCAATCAAGGTAATATGTATATAAATATAAAGAAGGAGCAAACATATGCTCATTAGAAAGAAATTGATTTAGTTAATGGAAACAACATATCACAACAATGGCATGGGATCATGCGAGAAGTGTCATTTTTGGTGAGAAGTACTTTTAAATCGTTGATTATTTTTAATCAAATACCATCCCATGAATTGCGTCTTAAAAGGGAATTGATCCGGTGCATCCCATCCGTTCGTCCATTTCTCATCCTATGGTTGATAACCACTTATCATGTTTCTCACCAATCGAGAAGTTGTGTATCAGTTAGATATAAAAAAGTGTCACCACAACGGTAGTTTTTTTTACTTTTTACTTTTTTTTTGTAATTATCGTACATTCTTTTGTCTTATTTACATGCTAATTGGATACGCTATGGCCTATGTACCATCACGTGTCGTTTTCGGTTTGTTAGGAAGTAGTTATCAAAGCAATAAAAAATCCATGTTATATTTGAGGTAGGGGTTCACATCAGCCCATTTAAAACTGTATTTGTTATGGCAGTAGTTTCTAATTGCAAGAATCGTAGTCGTATCTATATATACAGGAAGGTTCAAACGTATGTGTAATAACTAGGTATTTTATTTATTTATTTTATAAGTCTTTAATTTTAATAATTTTTGGAATTAGAAGTTAAGGGATAAGTTTTATTTTATTTGGAAATTTAGGGGTATTTATTGCCAAGTGAGATAAGTTTAGGGTTTGTTTGGTCTTTTATCCAAACCTCTTTAGCCAAAACCGACTTCCTATTTTAGTAAGGATAGGTGTCCATATTTCAAATAAGAGAAAATATCCTAAGTGTGTGTGTGTGTGTGTTTACCTTCGGCTAGGTGAAAAGAGAGAAAAAGAGAGTGAAATCGAAGAAGAAGAAGAAGAAGAAGAAGAAAGAATCTGATCTCCATAGCTGGGATTTTAGTGTTTATGCAGTAAACTGTTCAGGTGATCATCTGATTCCTTTCCCTTTTATATATTTAAGTTTTTAGAAGTTTATATTTGGGTTTTAAGTAATTTTAGAAAGGTATATGGGTCTTTGGTTATGTTTAGAATGTCAATAAGAGTCTAAAAATCATTTCTGGGTAAATATTGGACAGAAAGTCGTTTTTGCTGAGCTTATTAAAAAGACGGTGAACAGTAATTTTTCAGGTTTTCGCAACAGTAGATTGCGAGAAGTGAGGTTTTCGCAACAGTGGTTTGCGAAAAGTGAGGAATTCGCAAGCTGTGGGTTGCGAAAAGTGTTAAAATACAGATTTATTAATGAGGTGTATTCTTGTTAATTAACTATTTCAGATAGTAAAATTCAAAGATAAAAGTGGGACTTGTTGAAGAGATTTTTGGAGAACTTGGAAAAGCATTCATGTGAGTTTTATTTTAAAAACATTTTTCAACTGGAATACATATATATGTGATTTATATATATACATGAAATGGATATGTATGGGTTGAGAATGTGATACATAATGTGATTATGTGTTTTTATTGAAATGTTTATATGCATGATGGTATACTGTAATTATATGAGTATTCTGCGAGAATACGGGGCTGGGATCCGAGGTGCGGACCGGTGTGTTGCCGGGTTCCGGTAAGCGGACAGGCATGTTTACTGTAGATGTTGTACAACAGAGTGAATTGACTAGTTGGCTTGCAACCACTAGTTTGGCCAATTGTGGAGGAATAAGGGGGAATGAGTGGATACGAAACGCAAGTCTTTGTTGGTATTTAATTACGTGTAATATATGTGTGTTTGTATAAAAAGGTTTTATTTAATTGGATTCTTGGCAAGTTTCAACTGGCAGGGATTTTCTCACTGGACCATTAGGTCTAACCCTCATCATTTCTGTTTTAAAAATATGTATTCGAGGTTGAGGATCGTTCGTTAGCAAAGGGAAGAATTAATGTGAAAGGCGGGGTTAATAGCTGACAAGGATTAGGAACTGAATATGTGTTATGTTGTATCGTTTCGAGACTGCTGGGACCGTACGTAATTTGCTTGGTAATTTCTTTTTATGAATGTAACGATTTGATGCAATATATGTTATTTGAAACATGTTTGGGAAACCGGGTTGTTACAGTATGTCTCTCTCTCGGTAAGCCATATATATCAGTTTGGAAGTGACTTAATCATTTAAAACTAAACTGATTCTGTCAGTTCATCGTCATACACTTTATCCATTAAGCCACCTTTATCCCTAAAATACTCTTGCTGTTAGCTTCAATCTTCCTAATCATAGAAGTATTTAGAAGTAGTGAAAAATAGGCTAAGTAAAGAAAGCCTCTTACAGAGGCTCTGCCGAACTTACCGAGAGATCAAGGTCAAGAAGCTACGGAAGCTAAAGAGGCGTCCTACAGAAGCTCTGTCATACTCGCAAAGAAGACCAAGGACTCGGAATCCGGTAAAGACTGATCTACAAAGGACCATACCGCAGAACCTCTGTAACACTTTACAGAGCCTCTGCGGTCCTCATTAAAGACTTGGAAGATATTTATAATATCTTGCTACTGTTCCTGGACCTATTCATCAACTTGCATGGCAACGTACCCTGTCCAACTTCAACGTGTCAAACTCTGAGTGGACTCAATAGGGCTTAGTACATAATAGACGTCTGTGGCATTTAATTCAATACTATACATACAACTATTCATGCCGTCCGAACAATAGTAGCTTATGCTTTATGGTCCCCTTGTAGTAGTATAAAAGGAAGACTCATGTTGAGTTCTTCCTAATCGAGAATCAAAAAATAAGAACACCAAGAACACATAGCTTATACACTTTAAGAGTCATATCTGTTTTAAAGCATTGCTTACTCACTGTTCTTAAATCTGTTCTTGATATATATATATATTCAGTAAACTTTGAGACATTATTTCCTGTTCACTGTTTATTTATATTGTGTTCTAAATCTATCAAACATATCTGTTAGTTCTTCAAATACGCTTCCGCATCAAACTTAAACTTGAACTAATAGATCTGATAATCTTGTTTAAACAAAACGGGAACCAACAATTGGTATCAGAGCCATCCTTGATTTTCAATATCAAGTGATCCTCTTTGTTACAGGATTGGTGATAGCCATCATTCCTTTTTAACCTATTCCTCATTTCTAGGTTAAAACTTGTTGGTTCCCGGTTTTGTTTAAACAAGATTATCAGATCTATTAGTTCAAGTTTGAGTTTGATGCAGAAGCGTATTTGAAGAACTAACAGATATGTTTGATAGATTTAGAACATAATATAAATAAACAGTGAACAGGAAATAATATCTCAAAGTTTACTGAATATATATATTAAGAACAGATTCAAGAACAGTGAGTTAAGCAAAGCTTTTAAAACAGATATGACTCTCAAAGTGTTTAAAGCTTGTGATCTTTTTCTCTCTTGAATTCTTGTTTCGATTGTTCGATTGATCGATCGATGGATAGATGGATAGGAAGAACTCAACATGAGTCTTCCTTATATACTACTCTAAGGGGACCATAAAGCATATGCTACTATTCACAAAGGACGGTATGAATAGTTGGACGGATGGCATGAACAGTTGGACGTGATGTTTTGCATTTAATGCAGCAGACGTCTATTATGTACTAAGCCCTATTGAATCCAACCAGAGTTTGACACGTTGCAGTTGGACAGGGCATGCTACCATGCAAATTGATGAACAGGTCCTGTAACAGTAGCAAGATATTATAAATATCTTTTAAGTCTTTGTTGAAGACCGCAGAGGCTCTGTGAAGTGCCACAGAGGTTCTGCGGTTTGGTCCTTAGAAGAGCAGTCTTCACTGGATTCCGAGTCTTTGGTCTTCTTTGCACGTATGACAGAGCTTCTGTAGGGCGCCTCTTTAGCTTCTGTAGCTTCTTGACCTTGATCTCTCGGTAAGTTCGACAAAGCCTCTGTTAGAGGCTTTCTTCACTTAGCCTATTTTTCACTACTTCTAAATACTTCTATGATTAGGAAGATTGAAGCCAACAATCTCCCCCTAAGTAGTGAAAAATAAAAAATTTAACTTGAGTTTAGTTAGGCTAAGTTCGATAAGACAGAGGTTAAACAATACCTCGAAAATTCTTTCATTCAGAAATATGCCAGAGGCATTTTACATTTGAGTACAATGAAAGATAAACTTTTGACTTAGTTTGCAGAGATTTGAGGTTTGAGAATCAGATTTTGGCATCTTTGAAATCGTTGTAGCTTCTGTTGTCTCTTCCGATTCTTCTGATCTCTTTGTAGAAACTGATGCAGAGTTCTCTTAGGCGAATTGTGGCATCAATCTATCTGATGAAAGTATCTGCAGCATCTCTATCCATTTTCTCTGTACCCTTGTATTTTACAAGGCTTGCTCTGAACTTGTTCAGAGTACTAGTTGCGTACTTCTGACAATCCATGCCCACAAATAGTTTGATTTCGCCTTGTGGGTTTTGAAATACTAACCCGAATCTTGGTTCTGTAATGATAGAGTTGGGCATGGCGTCGGGTGGGCAGCGATCTTCTGGTGGTCGTAAATTTAGATGTTTGAGACCAAGATCCTTTCTCAGTTGAAAATCTATCATACTGAAGATCAGAATCTTTTCCCTCGTTGCTTTTCTTAATACTTGATAGGCTCTGGTGTTTGCCTCTGTGTTGTAGTTGTCCTTTGTCCATTGCAGAAGGTCAGGTAGATCATAAGGATTGATATTTCTTAGGTCAGCATCAGCGAAGGTGGTTTCTGAATTGTCTTCTCTTCTGACTTTGTAAAGGTTGTACCTGACCCTTGGATAGGTTCTTGTAAAGGAGAATTTGCAGAAGATTACCTTTTTGATCTTGTGGATTGAGAAGACATCTGCTTTGGTTCTTGGCTTTGTCCTTGTGAAGATGTTCTCAAATTCTTCTCTGATCCTTGAATCTGTCACATGATCTGTTGGATGATTGGTCTGAAAGGTTTGTTTATAGAGGTATTTGTATACCACTTCTTCCATCTCTTCATGTGTTGGACCAGGTTGTGGTACTTGTCTTCTGAGACTCTCCATCTGTTAAACAACTTCTGCAGCTCTACCTGTTAGTGGAATGTCTGACAGAGGCTTCAATCCATATGCCCAGTCAACTTCTTCAGGCTTTGGAGTTTGGAAGGCATCAAAGGCGCTCTTCATCAATTTCTCTGCAGGCTTGGGCAATGATTTCTTTTTCTTGGGCTCTTCTGTCAGTATTGATTTGCCCTTGTCTTTGGCTTTTGGAGGTGCAGAACCTGTTTCTTCTGTAGGTTTGGAGGTTGGTGCTTCTGTTGGCTTGATGGTTGCCTCTGTAGGTTTTGACACTTGTGTTTTAGAGGACTTTTGTGGCGATGGTTCTGTTGGCTTGAGTTGCTCTGTAACCTCTGTTGGAGGTTCTTTGGTGACTTCTTCTGTGAGCTCTATTTCTGTTGGTGAAGATTGGACATCGAATCTTCTTGCCATTTTGAAAGCTAATGTGAACCTGTGCCTTTCTTCTTCTCTCTGCGACATTCGATCAGTCATTGTATTGTGCATCTTTCTCAGAATATTAGAAGCAGAGGTCGCAGAGGTCGTTGCTCTTATTGGTTTGGTGGCAATCGACTTTTTTCTTGGTATGGTTTGGGGTTTTTCTGTTGATTTTGTTGAAGGACTCTTTTCCAAGTTGATTACCACAGGGGTGGTTGTTGCCTCTATGGTATGCTGATCAGCTTCTGGAATATTGGTTTCTTCAGGACTTGATTCCACAGAGATGGGTGTTGTCTTTGTGGTCTGTTGATTTTGTTGTTGATCTTGGGTTTGTTCTGGAGGGGCTTGACTGATTGGTTCTGCTGCGATTGGTGGAGCTTGTATTCCTCTGGTCGTAGCTTTCTCCCTTATATTCTCCCCCTCAGGATTATCTGATGGACCAGGATGGTCATCATCAGAATCATCCTGACTTTTATCAAAAGTACCCTCTGCTCTGCAGGAAGCTTTGGGTTTCTTTGGTAGTTCTGCTCCTGCGGCCATCAACTTCGCACATACATCGTCACAGAGGCCGAAAAGAGTTGCAAGCTCTGCTTCTGTGTTGAAGCGCATTCTGCCGATACTTTTTCTGAACTCTTTGACGTAGTTGGCATTTGCAGTAGTGAAGGAGACAATGACTTCAGTGACCTGGTTTATGACATTTTGGCCGAGCTCTGTTAGCTGTGCTCTGGTCATGTAGTCTTTAGGCTGCGTCAGTATTGTGTTGCGCATTGCTTCTGCTTGAACGTTTTGCAGAGCCTTCTGTAGATCTGCGGGTGTGATGCTCTGTGATTTGTTGGATTGCTTGTTCATTTGTTCAAGGAAATGTTTTACTGATTCCTTGAATGCAGAAGTTGCGGTAATTCCAAAATCTTTAGCAGCAGAAGTGGCTGTAGTTGTTGCAGTTGTTTGCGCAGAAGATTTCATCTCTGTGATGGCTGTTTTCATCTCTGTGGACAGATTGTCCATTTTGGTGTTCAGATTCAGCAAGGCCGTTGATGTTTTCTCTGCAAAAGATGTGAAAGAGCTTTGCAACTCTTTCATGGTTTGGTTTACAGAGGTGACAAGGGTTTGGAACTCATCCCTTGATACTTGTGTTCCTGGTGTAACCTCTGGAGGAACACATTCGTCTCCAGAGTGAGTCCCTGCTCCTGGGACACCATCGTTCACCCTTGTTTGTACGTTAGGGGTGGAAGGATTTCCATCTGATCTTCGAGCAGAAGCATCTAGTGCTTCAGACTCTACAGAAGTTCTGTGAACGACATTTTCTAGATCCACTCCAGAGGTGGGTACTAGATTATCCTTCTGTTGACTCGGAGACTTGTCTAGTGTCTCTTCGTCGTTGTGCTCACTACTTCTCTCTGAAAGAAGGGTTGGCCCTAGTTGTGTGCGTGTGGCAGAGGAAACGAATTCCTCTGTAGGGTGTTCTGTGGTGATCTGGGGCGATTGATCACGAACTATAGGTGAGTCTCTCTGAGGAGACTCCCTAGGAATGGATTCCCCGGTTTCTGTTGGCGCAGAAGTCGAAAGAGTGACTTCTGGCTGGATGGGTTGGGTTTGGATCGACCTGTGCTGCTCTATTTCAATAACTCCTTCTGCAGCTAGACCTGCGGAGTTAGCTGTGTGGGTTGCACTGGGAGGGGGTGAGGGATGTGTGCCTTCTTCATCTTCGGCATCTTTTTTGTTAGCTTCAATCTTCCTAAACATAGAAGTATTTAGAAGTAGTGAAAAATAGGCTAAGTGAAGAAAGCCTCTTACAGAGGCTCTGCCGACATTACCGAGAAATCAAGGTCAAGAAGCTACAGAAGCAGCAGAGGCTTCCTACAGAAGCTCTGTCATACGCACAAAGAAGACCAAAGACTCGGAATCCGGCGAAGACTGCTTCATAGAGGACCAGACCGCATAACCTCTGTAATTCATTACAGAGCCTCTGTGGTCCTCAATGAAGACTTGGAAGATATTACTGGATACGTTCATCAACTTGCATGGAAAAGTACTATCAAAACACGTGTCAAGCTCTGAGTGGACTCAATAGGGCAAGGTACAAAATAGACGTATGCGCCATTTAATGAATTTACCAAAAGTACATCTGCTCCATTAAATGCGCATGGCTCAAACAACTGCTCACACCATCCAGTCCACTGTTCACACGATCCAGTTTACTATTCATGCCGTAAAAGGAACAGTGACCTACTTCATAGTCTTCTAAGAGTAGTATAAAAGGAAGTCTCATGTTGAGATCTTTCTAAGGACGAAAACACAAGGAATCACTAATACTCTCAAGCTTTATTGTCAAATATCTGAGTGTTATATTCTCACACACACCAACAGTTCTTAATCTGTTCTTCGTGTTGTTATTATATATTGAATAACAGTAACTGTTCAAGAAATCCTTTTCATTCTTTACTGTTTTCTTTATATATGTGCGTTCTAATATCTATCAAACATATCTGTTAGTTTAATACGCTTCCGCATCAAACTCTAAACTCCACTAATAGATTGTTAATCTTGATTAAGTGTATCTGGGATCCAACAATTGGTATCAGAGCCTTCCTTGATTTTCAATATCAAGTGATCCACTTATCAAGATTCGTGATAGATATTATTGAGATTTAAAATTGTGTCTGGAAACTGCTTAAACCCAGAAAATCTTCAAGCTCATCGAAGTAACTCTTTAGTCATACTTTCTTTCTAAAAACTTCAAATGACAAATACAAATAATTTCTTTACTACTGGTTCTCTCACTAAACCTCCTACTCTCCTTCGAGATGAGTATCCTCAGTGGAAAATAAGAATGGTCCATTTTTTCGAGGGCACTGAAAAAAATCAAGTACAATATCTGTACAATCCTCCTCCTATTCCCATGATAGTAGTACCTCGTATACCTGCTACTGCTGAATCTGCCGAAATCCCCGAACATCAAAAACCAAAGCCAAAAGGGGAGTGGTCAACCGAAGATAAAGCAGAAGATGAAGTTGCTCAGAAAACCAAGAGGAAATTAATTATGGCAATACCCAACGAACTCATTCAATCCTTGGATTCATGTGAAACAGCGCATGATCTGTGGAAAGAACTGGAAAGACAGTTGGAAGGAGGTGCTAAAACACAAAAAAATCGAAGAGCACAATACATCAATGAATATCATGCATTCAGAGCCTCTGCAACAGAATCTCTGCAAACAACATACGACAGATTCAACTCTCTAATCAACAAGTGCAGAAAATCAGGCATTGACAGAACTTCTGAAGAAAACAATGTCATGTTTTTAAAAAGTCTAAATGAAGAATGGCTCCAGCTGTCTATGTCCCTACAGACAAATCAGGATCTAGACACCTGGACTCTCTCTGATCTTTACGGAACATTAGCCGCACAAGAACCTCAGATAGCACAGGCTAAAACACTAACCATTGCACCATATGCATTGGTTAGTAAAACTAAAGAGGATGCACAGAGACCAAGAAATGATAAAGCCATAGAGGAGAGAAAGAAGGAGAAAAAGAAGATGGTGATAATTGACAGTGAAGAAGAAGAGCAAGCAGAAAAGGAAATAACTCTTGCGTCACTAGCTAAATCTTTAGCTCTATTGACAAAAGAGTTCAGAGGAAACCGAAGAGGTTCAGGAAATGAAAGATATGATAGAGACAACCAAGATGACAGAAGAGATGACAGAAGAGGAGAAGAATCAAGTGGCCGACAGAGGTCAAGCGATAGAAATTACAGAGGGAATGACCGACAGGGGTCAGATGACTCGGTAAGCCACACGCAGCAAGAATGCTACAAGTGCGGCAAACCTGGTCACTATGCAAATGAATGTAGATCAGAGAAAGGCGGAGACCTACAGAAGTCCAATGATCGAACAGGAAACACTCCTCAAGGGTGTTTTAACTGCGGAAAACCAGGCCATTTTGCGAATGAATGCAGAAGCAGATCAAATCGCCCACAAAGGGACTCTGCTTTCTACAAAAAGAAAGCCGAATATTATGCTAAAAAATCCTTAATGGCAAAAGGACATTCTGAGGAGAACACAGAAGACTTCCAGTCAGACTCTACTTCTGACGATGAACATACCGCCAATGCCCTCTTCTGTGGCATGGCAGAAGTCGACTCCTGCACTGACTCTGAGGTATCTACTTCAAATTCCAACTCTTGTATTACCTCTGTAGATGATAATACACTTAGAATTAACATTGAATTAATTGAACTGAAAGAGATAAATCAAAGTATTCAGAAAAGACTCACTTTCAATGAGAGAGAAGTACGGCTTCTCACTCAAGAAAAAGCAAAGATTTTTGAGGAAAAAGAGAGAATAGAAAAGAATTGGAACAAAACTCTAGATCCTTTAAAAAAACAAATTTCTGAATTAACCAATACTTTAAAAGATAAAACAAAAGAACTTTCAGTTTCAAGGAGCGAAACTACTGACATAAGAGCTCTTAAAGAATACTTTCAAAGGGAAAGAGAGGTATTATGGCAAGATTTACTCAGAAGAGAAGTTTTGCTTAAAAACTATAAAGATGCACAGAAAGTTTATGAAAAAATAAACTCACAAATAGGGAGACGAGGTATAGGGTATGATGATATCACCCTAGATGTTGAAGGCAAAAGAAACAAACCACTGTCCTCATTATTTGTGATTGGAAAAACAAACAAACCAGATTTTCCAAATCTAATCTCTGTAAGCAAACGGGCGAAAATCTCTGTGGATCCTTACTTGAAGAAACATAAGAAGATGATTAACGTGTGGTTTGAAAACACAGACTCATCATCTTCAACCTCTGTCAATAGAGGTATCAAACCAAAGAAATATCTGAAAACACAAGATCAGATTGGTATCTTCAAATTTGGTAAACCAGAGACCCAAACACAGGTTGCTTTTGTCTGTTTGATAAACGTTGAAAAGAAATTATCAGCAGAAGCTCCTGAGTTTAAACCCATTTTTTCAGAAGAAAACTTTAAAAATTTAATTGAAAAAGAAATTTTGGAAATATGGAAATCAAGCGTTTTAGAAAATTTCTGTACATCTTCTATAGATAAAACTCTCACTGAAGAAATCTTATTAGAAACCTCTGCAATCTATGAACACTATTCTACAGAGGAAGAAAGCTCGTACGATACATGCTCAGAAAATCCAGCCTCTATTGAAAGAATTGACTCAACCTCTGTATACGAGGACGATTCATCCTCTGACAACTCAGAGACTGATTTCAAATCAGGGATAATTCACTGTGACACAGAGGATGTCAAATTCTCCTCTGAAGTTCCTCACAGAACTATTTCTCCAAAAGAGAAACTCACAGAGATTCCAATCTGCCAAGATTTTCTAAATTTGAATCTACATATCAAAACCTCTGCTGAGCTTAAAAAGTTACAGAAGACCTCTATTGATCCTATAAGTTCTAGATCTTCAAAACCCAAGGTTAATAAATCTTTTTCTTCTGTGACAGTGATGAAAGAAGTTCACCACAGAAGCAACCCACAGAAGGCAGGTCCTAAACAGAGCTTTTGCAAACAACATTCGAGTATTCATAGATCTTCTAGTAATAGGAAATCTAATGTAAAGAAAGAATGTAATTGTAAAGCCCGTGTCCCGGTACGTTTTTCTTTTATTTATTTAATTATTTAAAGCGTTTACCGTTAATTGTTTTGGAGTCGGGGTTTGATGTCGTTAAGGACCAAATGCTAAAATCCATATTTCCTAGGATAGATTGTGAAGGGAGGATAGTTGAGGGGCTAAAAGGCAAATTGTGGAAAAGCTTTGCATGGGTTTTTGGCCCATGGCCGGATCCAATATTTTGTGTTCGGTTTCTTTGTTAGCCAATCAACCAAATCGTTTCTCCTCAACCCTAGTAACTCTTCTTTGTGGTGAGGTGCGGCTGCGAGAGAAAAGGAAGATGAGAGAGAGTGAGATAGAGAAGAAACCGTGAGAGAGAAGGGAGCGTGACCTGCTTGCTGTTCGCCGGAAAGTGAGGGAGACCGCCGGAGGTCACTGTTTTCGTGACCTGCTGTTCGCCGGAGTTTCGAGGGAGGGAGGATCGTGTGCGTTTACGTAGCGTCGTCGTAAGGTAATCACTTTTCTTGTTTCGCTTTCTTTCCTTCTCGTTCCCGTCGCCGCCGCCGTTCGCCGCCGCTGTGGCGGTGGTGGATGGACGGCCGTGGCTGTCGATGTGGGTGCGTGTGCGTGAGAATGGCCGAGAGAGAGAGAGAGAGAATGGTCGGGTGTTGTCTCGTGCGTTCGTAATCGAAAATCCACCGCCGGCCGCCGCTGGCCGCCGCCGGTCGCCACCGGCAACCACCACTGCCGGAGATGGCAGTGGGTGGCGAGTGGCCGTAACCAGACCTTAGTAGCTACAGAGCCTTAAACTGTGACTTAATCGTTAAGCCGTATATTTTAAACCGTTGCTTCTAAAATCATTCTTTTTATGCGAAAAAATGGTCCAGCCCCTGTTTTGTGACGGCAATAACTTCTCCGTCGTAACTCCGTTTGAGCCGAAACTGGCGCCCACGCTTCGAGCTCGGGACCGAGTACGTTTTCTGTGTTTTGGCGGAAAACTGGTTCGGCCTCGAGTTGGGAGAAAAAGTGGTCGCAATTTCTGCGGTTCGTCATTTTATGTGAATTTTCCTGGAATCTGCCACTGTTTTGCGTGGACCGTAACTTTTTACTCGTAACTCGTTTTGAGGTGATTTTGGTGGTCATAGTTCCCTATTCGAGTCGGGAAGGTTTTTCGTGTTTTGCCGAAAGTCTGATTTAAACCGTAGCTAGGCTGTTTGGACTGTTTATGCAGGCTGGACCGAAACTGGCAGTTTTGGTAACCGTTCGTAATTAATTCATAGTAAATTGTAGAAAAAGCGTTAAGAGGCGTATAATATGTCCTTGGAACCCCAACTCAGAGGACTTTCTGGTCATGAAATAATATTGGGATTTTTCTAGATTTAAGAGGGTCGAAACGGGTCCCGAACAGACCTGTTTTGGGTGATCGGAAATTAGTTTTAGTGACGTTTTAAGCGTGTGTCGTGTCTTAGGGTCCGGGTCTCGTATTGACACGTTTTGACATGCGTTTAGGTGCTGGAAGGTGACCGTGATTGTGAAGCTTGATTCGTGTTGATTAAGCTAGGCGCGCATTTGAGGTGAGTTCTCTCACTGTGTAGTTAGGGGTTGTATGCATGTCATAATAGTTTGTATGTACTACTGTCCTTGTGGTGTGAACTAGTTGTTGTGGTGTGTAATATTTGATTGGTTTGTATGCTTGGTATAAATGTGTTACCTTACGTTTCGGTGGGACCGAGGCCTCGATGGTACTGAGGTGTCGGTTATGTTACAATTCGGTGAGACCGAGGCCTCGATGGTACTGAGGTGTCGGTTATGTTACAATTCGGTGAGACCGAGGCCTCGATGGTACTGAGGTGTCGGTTATGTTACAATTCGGTGAGACCGAGGCCTCGATGGTACTGAGGTGTCGGTTATATTACAATTCGGTGGGACCGAGGCCTCGATGGTACTGAGGTGGTTGGATACATAAATACCTGTAGATGTTTACTCATTTTATGTATCTGTGATATTGTTGCTTATGTGCGGGTAGGGATGATGTGTATATAATTCCTACATGTGCATGTGTTTGAATTCACTAAGCTTCGTGCTTACCCTTTTCCAATAATCTGTGGTTTCAGGTACGAGTGGCTCTAAGGCGTGACGGGTACACACTGGCGCGCGGGATGAGCTGACTGATATTTGTTTTAATTATTGAACTTTGTTTCCGCTGGTTTCTGATTACTTGAACAGTATTTATGTCCTTGCAATTAATATGTTGGAATTATTTATGGAGTTTTTATATAAAGCGGTTAATTAAAAATTTTAAATTCCTTGAAATTTTGGGGCGTTACAACTTGGTATCAGAGCACAGCTTGAGTGAATCAAACGCACCTCGGTGTGTTTGGTCTCAAGTTGCGGCTGGGAAATTTTCAAATTCTTTATTAAATCTTTTGGAAATAAAAGAAAAAGTAAAAACCCGTTCGAGGAACGGTGATCGAGGGCGCAGTGTGTACAGTCAGCCGGAGCCGAAGGGAAAGGTACAATGCTTAGTGTTTTATTGCTTTCTAGATCATAGAGTATGCATGCTAGATTGTCTGTTGTTGACACTATGTGGTATGTTGAATTGCTTGCTATTAGGAGTTTATGCTAATTATGATAGGTTACTAAGTGAATGCCCTCTAGGTTGTATGCAGTAAGAGACTTATAGCCTTAGAATATTCGATTTAGTCCTATTGCGCAGCTCTTGTTTGAGTCCAACCGTTCTAGGATAGAATTTTGTATTCGACGGTCTATTTGTTTTGCACTGCATGTAATCGGGTATTCGCGAGGCCACTTTTTATGATTAGTAAGGATTCATTAGTAGCAAGGGGGTAGTGATTGGGATGGAAGTTCCTAGGGAGCTAGGAAGGGTGGATGTATATATATGCTGGTGCAGGTATACGGTTAATTATATATTTAATTGTTGTTGTATGATCGGGGTGACCGATGGTTTATTAAGTATGCAATCGTAGCTGTCTAATCGGGGAGACCGATGGTTTTATATATACAGTAGTTGTATGAGTTGCCTGTTTAGGATATGTTCTTGAACTGGCATGTGTGGATTAATTATATTATGTGTATAGTTTCGGCGAGAAACTACTTGGACCCTCGGGATGGGACTCGGAACGGGCAATGATAGGCGTGGATGGTAGTAGTAGAGCTCCTACTACCGGAAGCACAGGATCAATGCTCGAGTCGGGAAAGTCGCGAGGAATCCAAGGAGTTGAGCGTGAGTATTGTTAGTGTGAGTTATTATGTGCTAATAACTCGTTGTAATTTTACCCCAGAAATGGCCATCACTGAGGGAAACGAAACTACTGAGCCAGGGATTGGCGCCGGGATCACTACTGAGCAGATACGTGAGTGGATCACGGCTGAAGTAAAGCATGCTATTAGGAAGGCAATCCCCGAGATTTTTACCGCCGTTTGTGTTGAGGTAGTAGCGATGATGGAGGCCGCTCGGAGCCAAGACCCTGGGTCAGAGGAACAGACTAAGAAGAGGAAAACAGCGCTGGCCGTTGCACCGGAACCGGCAGTTCCAAAGAAAGCGAGGTTTTCGGACTCGGTCTTGAATCAAGGGAGCGGTAGGTTTAAAACCATGAATGGTAGCGGAAGGAGGAATGTCAAATGTTTCCGGTGTGGCCAGGTGGGGCACTACGGTCGCGACTGCAAGGAACCACCACACGTGGTCTGTTTTAACTGCAAACAGATGGGCCACGTGAAGGTCAACTGCCCGAATCCAAGGGTTACTGTTGGGGACGGAGCACCGGGAACTTCTGCGGCTGCTCCCTTGCGTATTACTGTTGGTCATGTGGGTCAGGCTGGGCCCGAGGCGGCCGAGATATAGTTCATAACTGACGGTGGAAGAGGCACAGGCCACGCTTAAAGTGGTGACAGGTATATTTCATCGCTTGATATTGGTATGTGGTTGCTTTTTGCTTAAGCTGTGTGTTTAAGTACGTTCTTAGTTAACTCGGTGTCTGCTGTAGTGATGTTTGATAGCGGGGCTACCCATTAATTCGTGCCTCACACTTGTAGATGAGGTTGCTGAGGTGATATTTGTAGACCAATTCGGGTCAAAGATTGGCATTTGTGTTAGAATCATAGGCATTTGAGCCGACTTTGATTTGAGGAAAACCCGTAAGATGATTTGATGTGAATTCCCAACTTGCCTTAAGAGGTTTAAATGTCTGGATGACAATAGTAGACCGGAGAGTTCCGGAGTAGTATGGGTCGAGACGTTGAATGCCGAATGAGTCATGCACAAAGTGATTTTAAAAATAAAATTGCATTAATTAAATCTTGTGTTTCCAATCCTTTATGGATTGTGTTTTGGGATTTTGGGAATTGTTCAGCACACACAAAAATTTTCGGATGGTTTTGAAAGTGTATGAAATCGTTTTATCGCGGGAGTGCAAACTTTGTTAGAATTTGTCTCATTTTCGTTATTTTTCCAACGGTCCTTTCGGGTAAGATGATATCTGTGTTTTGTGGTGTTTTAAATGTGGGGCAAGTGACTACGGCTTGTGACTTTAACATCGGAACTCCTCCACATATGATAAAGTTGAGACGAAAAGTTACATCCCACGGTGTCTGTATAAAGCTAATTGAATGATTTGGTTAAAATAAGTTTTGTTCTACGGCATGTCGAGTCGTGTGGGTTTAATGTCACGGGGTGCATATCTTATTTGTTTGTGTGACCATTTGGGGAAATCTCGGAAATCAATTTAAAGAACCCCACATTTTGAGATTTTATGAGATTTTAATCGATATTTTCAAATGATGGAAACGGATTGGTTTTTATCTTTAAGTTTGAAACTTACACGAGACAGTTGTGTTTTAACAAAAATATATTTGTAAACCGTTTCATCGTTTTGTATGACTACCCGACGCGCGTGAGATTTGTTAGTTAACCATGTGCCACGACATTTTTGTTGAAAAGGAGGAATTTTGGGGTCAAATATCGTGTAACTGATTTTGAAACTACGTGCACACCTTGTCGCACCCTATTTAAGGTCAAGCGGTTACCTTAAGTGCACGTCAGGAGTCAATCCATACCGAAATCGAAACGGTTCATTCTACAGAAATTATTTATTACACCTGCTTTTGTGTGACTAAACTGAACTACAATGGAACGATTTTCAACATGATTTTTCTATGTGGGACGAGCGTGTCCAGTTTTGCATAACTATCGATCAGGTAATGGTAGTTTTTATTACATGCGATCTTTTGAGATGAAAATCCTGATGTGGGAAATATTTTGGAAATGATTTTGGTAAACCATTTGGGAAAATGTGCTTTTAAGTGTCATGTGTCATCTCGAGAATTTTTTTTTAGTTGTGAGTCCTTTTGGAAAACTCTTTTGTTTAACCCGTGTTGAGTCTGAGACTAAGGTTGATTTCAAAGTATTGCTTGCTTAAACTTTGTTTAAACGTATTTATCCGACCTATGGGTCTAGCAAGCGTGGAGCATTTTGCTCGGTTTTGACTTGGAGTTAGTCATGGGCCAATTGCCCGGTTTTAATGACTCAAGGTGGAGTCTGGTTGATAAATTGTTTTGTCACACCGTTTGGCATTCATTGTACGTCGAGTATATACACGTTTGGGGGAAGGAGACAATCAGGAATATGCATGTTGTTGGTAGGCTGTTTGCTTTGAATCCTTAGACGCGTTAGTCAGTCGTTGCTAATGGTCGGTTGGGTATCTCGGGGTGAGACCCCGGTATTCATGTGTTCTAACCTAGACTTTCCAGTAGGTACTAGGAGGATATAGTTGTGGGCACTTACTTGGGAGGTAGTTCCGGCGTGCTGGGACTTGAGACGTTACCTGGGAGGTAGACGTCAGGGTGTATCCTCGATGCGGTGTGACTTGGCTTCTTAGAGCAAGTGTGGATGATACGTCATCGGTGGAAGATAGGTATTCCACGCGCGTTAGTAATGTAGGACGAATAGTATCGGTTAAGGGATTGAGGCCCTTTATTATTAGGAGAATAAATGCGAATCAACCATTTTGAGGTAGGTGGTATATCTAGGTGTCGACTTTTGGGCTTGAGGCCAAACACCTTTAGTATAATCGGAGAGTTGTAGCCGATTTTAAGATAATCATGGTGATGGTAGAAGTAACCCTGAAATGATCTCTTGTGATGGATGGTTATGGTGGAATGACCTACGGGTGTGTTAGTGATTTTGGTTGTGGGGGTTACCTATTTGTGTTAGTGTCTAGGATAATACCACGCCGATGTTTGTTATTGTAATCGGTTGGACCGATGTTCGGCGGGTGGCCGATGTTGGTTATTGTAATCGGTTGGACCGATGTTCGGCGGGTGGCCGATGTTTGTTATTGTGATCGGTTGGACCGATGTTCGGCAAGTGGTCGATGTTTTTGTTGACATGAGTTACTGAAAATCTTTGGAATCTATTAGAATTCGTGGTAGCTAATCGACAGTTAAGAGTAGGAATGATCGTAGTCGAGTATCAAATAGGGTATTCCGTGAGCAGCTTTAGAATGGTTAGAGCTGGAGATTTGACTTGGGATGTATGGGATATCTAAGGTTGGGGGACAACCGTAGTCGCTTGGCTAGGAATGAATTCAAGTGTCGGGGTGTTCTGCCGATCATAATCCCAGTGTCTT
Organism: Saussurea involucrata; assembly: GCA_033807775.1. NCBI lineage: Eukaryota > Viridiplantae > Streptophyta > Magnoliopsida > Asterales > Asteraceae > Saussurea > Saussurea involucrata. Next base: position 68,070,792 of record CM066325.1, read on the forward strand.
AGAAAGTGTACGTTAGTAAGAATCGTATTCGAGAAGTTTCGAAGGGGCTTCAAGTGGGCTTGGGAACCTGAGGTTGAGATGAGGGAGAACTATCCAGAGTTATTCGTAGGCAGAGACTTCGAGGACGAAGTCTAATCCAAGTAGGGGAGAGTTGTAAAGCCCGTGTCCCGGTACGTTTTTCTTTTATTTATTTAATTATTTAAAGCGTGTACCGTTAATTGTTTTGGAGTCGGGGTTTGATGTCGTTAAGGACCAAATGCTAAAATCCATATTTCCTAGGATAGATTGTGAAGGGAGGATAGTTGAGGGGCTAAAAGGCAAATTGTGGAAAAGCTTTGCATGGGTTTTTGGCCCATGGCCGGATCCAATATTTTGTGTTCGGTTTCTTTGTTAGCCAATCAACCAAATCGTTTCTCCTCAACCCTAGTAACTCTTCTTTGTGGTGAGGTGCGGCTGCGAGAGAAAAGGAAGATGAGAGAGAGTGAGATAGAGAAGAAACCGTGAGAGAGAAGGGAGCGTGACCTGCTTGCTGTTCGCCGGAAAGTGAGGGAGACCGCCGGAGGTCACTGTTTTCGTGACCTGCTGTTCGCCGGAGTTTCGAGGGAGGGAGGATCGTGTGCGTTTACGTAGCGTCGTCGTAAGGTAATCACTTTTCTTGTTTCGCTTTCTTTCCTTCTCGTTCCCGTCGCCGCCGCCGTTCGCCGCCGCTGTGGCGGTGGTGGATGGACGGCCGTGGCTGTCGATGTGGGTGCGTGTGCGTGAGAATGGCCGAGAGAGAGAGAGAGAGAATGGTCGGGTGTTGTCTCGTGCGTTCGTAATCGAAAATCCACCGCCGGCCGCCGCTGGCCGCCGCCGGTCGCCACCGGCAACCACCACTGCCGGAGATGGCAGTGGGTGGCGAGTGGCCGTAACCAGACCTTAGTAGCTACAGAGCCTTAAACTGTGACTTAATCGTTAAGCCGTATATTTTAAACCGTTGCTTCTAAAATCATTCTTTTTATGCGAAAAAATGGTCCAGCCCCTGTTTTGTGACGGCAATAACTTCTCCGTCGTAACTCCGTTTGAGCCGAAACTGGCGCCCACGCTTCGAGCTCGGGACCGAGTACGTTTTCTGTGTTTTGGCGGAAAACTGGTTCGGCCTCGAGTTGGGAGAAAAAGTGGTCGCAATTTCTGCGGTTCGTCATTTTATGTGAATTTTCCTGGAATCTGCCACTGTTTTGCGTGGACCGTAACTTTTTACTCGTAACTCGTTTTGAGGTGATTTTGGTGGCCATAGTTCCCTATTCGAGTCGGGAAGGTTTTTCGTGTTTTTCCGAAAGTCTGATTTAAACCGTAGCTAGGCTGTTTGGACTGTTTATGCAGGCTGGACCGAAACTGGCAGTTTTGGTAACCGTTCGTAATTAATTCATAGTAAATTGTAGAAAAAGCGTTAAGAGGCGTATAATATGTCCTTGGAACCCCAACTCAGAGGACTTTCTGGTCATGAAATAATATTGGGATTTTTCTAGATTTAAGAGGGTCGAAACGGGTCCCGAACAGACCTGTTTTGGGTGATCGGAAATTAGTTTTAGTGACGTTTTAAGCGTGTGTCGTGTCTTAGGGTCCGGGTCTCGTATTGACACGTTTTGACATGCGTTTAGGTGCTGGAAGGTGACCGTGATTGTGAAGCTTGATTCGTGTTGATTAAGCTAGGCGCGCATTTGAGGTGAGTTCTCTCACTGTGTAGTTAGGGGTTGTATGCATGTCATAATAGTTTGTATGTACTACTGTCCTTGTGGTGTGAACTAGTTGTTGTGGTGTGTAATATTTGATTGGTTTGTATGCTTGGTATAAATGTGTTACCTTACGTTTCGGTGGGACCGAGGCCTCGATGGTACTGAGGTGTCGGTTATGTTACAATTCGGTGAGACCGAGGCCTCGATGGTACTGAGGTGTCGGTTATGTTACAATTCGGTGAGACCGAGGCCTCGATGGTACTGAGGTGTCGGTTATGTTACAATTCGGTGAGACCGAGGCCTCGATGGTACTGAGGTGTCGGTTATATTACAATTCGGTGGGACCGAGGCCTCTATGGTACTGAGGTGGTTGGATACATAAATACCTGTAGATGTTTACTCATTTTATGTATCTGTGATATTGTTGCTTATGTGCGGGTAGGGATGATGTGTATATAATTCCTACCTGTGCATGTGTTTGAATTCACTAAGCTTCGTGCTTACCCTTTTCCAATAATCTGTGGTTTCAGGTACGAGTGGCTCTACGGCGTGACGGGTACACACTGGCGCGCGGGATGAGCTGACTGATATTTGTTTTAATTATTGAACTTTGTTTCCGCTGGTTTCTGATTACTTGAACAGTATTTATGTCCTTGCAATTAATATGTTGGAATTATTTATGGAGTTTTTATATAAAGCGGTTAATTAAAAATTTTAAATTCCTTGAAATTTTGGGGCGTTACAGTAATGCCTCTGTGGCTGAGTTTAAAAAATTCAATGAAAAGTTCAAGCAAATTACATCTCATATTCAATACTGTCATTGCTTTGATCTTATGTCTAAACTTAATAATCATTTTTCAAGTCAAGTCTGTTTACTCTCTACGACAATTCAAAAGTCAAATCCCACAAAGAAACAATCTGACTCTTCTGCAGAGAACAAAATGTATTTCAAGAATGCCAAGGTAAACTTGAAAAACTCAAACAAAATTGGACCCATATGGATATGGGTACCTAAATCTCTGTGATTGTCCTGCAGAAGAAGTATGTGCCAATCTGGTATCTAGACTCCGGATGCTCAAGGCACATGACTGGTGACAGAAGTGCACTATCCACGTACAAAGAAACACAAGATGGTGGATCTGTGACTTTTGGAGACAACAAGAAAGGACACATAAAAGGCTATGGAGTCATAAGGAAAGAAGACGTTTCTGTATACAAAGTTGCATATGTGGATGGCCTTAAGCACAACCTACTCAGTGTAAGTCAACTTTGTGATACAGGATTCAATGTGTTGTTCAAAAGAACTTTCTGCTCTCTACAAAGTGAAGAAACAAGCATGGAACTTCTGCGAGCTGAAAGAATAGGTGATCTATATCTAATGAACTTCAACTCAAAGAACAAAGACAAAGTTTGCCTTGTTGCCTGCAAAAGTGAAGAAGCCTGGTTATGGCACAACAAGTTCTGTCACTTGAATTTTCACACATTGGAAAAACTGGTCAAACTTGATCTAGTTAAAGGTTTGCCAAATGTTAAATTCAATAAGGATCATTTATGTTCTGCCTGTGAGATGGGAAAACTCAAAAGAGCTTCCCACAAAGGCAAAACAGATGTATCTTGCACTAGACCTCTGTACATGCTTCATGTCGACCTCTGCGGTCCCATTGCCATACAGAGCCTAGGTGGCAAGAAATACATACTTGTCCTAATTGATGAGTATTCGCGTTTCACATGGGTTGAATTCGTTAGAAAGAAATCAGATGTTCCAAATATATTGATAAATCTAATGAAAAGAATCCAAGTTCTTTATAATTGCAGAATACAGAAGTTAAGAAGTGACAATGGCACAGAATTTAAAAACTCTGTCATTGAAGATGTTCCACAATGACATTGATCCTTCTGTCGGAACCATCAGAGTTTCTGAAGAACCATCCTCTGTCGGACAAAATCCTACAGGTATGACTCTAACTGGTCCAAATAATGCTTCATCTTCTTCTATAAATACTACATATGCAATTGCCGAAGCAGAAGAAATTGCAGAAGATGAAACATCTAGAAAAACGACCACAGAAGCTGCACAAACCACAGAAGAACCAATTACAGAGGAGATCGAGGACCAAGACTATACATCCTCAGAGGAACAAACTCCACCACCACTCGTACCAATCATTCCACAAACGGTAGAATCAACTACCAAGGCACGAAGAACATCAGAGGCTGCACAAGAAGAAACACAAGAAGCCTCTGAAGAAAGTTTTGATGACATTGATGATCATCTTCCACGCACAACTCAGTGGACAAAAAGCCATCCTCCAAACCAAATAATTGGAGAACCTTCTGACTCAGTAAAAACAAGGTCTGCCACTGCAAATTTTTGTTTCTTTACAAATTTTATTAGTGTTATAGAACCAAAGAAGATTTCTGAAGCCCTAGATGACCCAAATTGGGTAGACGCCATGCAAGAAGAACTTCTGCAATTTGAGCGTAACAGAGTATGGACTTTAGTACCTCTGCCAAGAGGGAAACAGGCCATTGGGACTAAATGGGTCTACAGAAACAAGAAGGATGAAGATGGAGTGGTCGTCAGAAACAAAGCAAGATTAGTAGCAAAAGGATATAGACAAGAAGAAGGCATAGACTACGATGAGACTTTTGCCCCTGTCGCACGTCTCGAAGCAATAAGAATATTCTTAGCCTTCGCAGCCCACAGAGGTTTTAAAGTCTATCAGATGGACGTAAAATCAGCTTTTCTAAACGGTGAAATCCAAGACGAGGTTTACGTAAATCAACCACCAGGTTTTGAAAGCTCAAAGTTTCCAAGGCATGTATACTACCTTGAAAAGGCTCTATACGGACTGAAACAGGCTCCAAGAGCATGGTACGAACGACTTTCTACCTTCCTTCTAGTCAATGGCTACAACAGAGGTACAACAGATACTACCTTATTCTATAAACGCAAAAATAGTGAGATAATGCTTGTACAAATATACGTAGATGACATAATTTTTGGGTCTACAAATTCAGAAGAGTGCAAAATTTTTGAAAAACTCATGCAGAGTGAGTTTGAAATGAGTATGATGGGAGAATTAACATTCTTCCTCGGACTTCAAGTCAAACAATCTTCAGAGGGAATTTTTATAAATCAAGCCAAATATGTCTCTGACATACTTTTAAAATATAATCTCTCTGATACCTCTGCAATGAAGACTCCAATGGCCACTGGAAATAAGTTGTTCTTAGATCCAAATGGTATTTCAGTAGAATGTACTCTCTACAGAGGCATGATTGGATCTCTGTTATACTTAACAGCAAGCAGACCTGACATTATGCATGCCACATGTCTTTGTGCACGTTATCAAGCTAATCCAAAGAAATCACATTATGATGTTGTAAAAAGAATCTTGAGATACCTGAAGGGGACCAACAATCTTGGTCTCTGGTATCCACAAAACTCTGGTTTTTGTCTTAAAGCCTATACAGATTCAGACTATGGAGGATGCATGCTCGACAGAAAGAGTACCACTGGGAGTTGTCAATTCCTAGGTGGTAAACTAGTCAGTTGGACCTCCAAGAAGCAGAATTGTGTCTCAACATCTACGGCAGAAGCTGAATACGTTGCTGCTGCTAGCTGTTGTTCTCAGGTTCTGTGGATGAAGACTCAGCTAAAAGACTACGGCCACATTCTGTTCAAAATACCCATCTTCTGTGTTTCCAAAAGTGCTATTGCTATCTCTGCCAACCCTGTGCAACACTCAAAAACCAAGCATATCGATATAAGGTATCATTTCTTGAAACATCATGTTGAATACGGTACAATCGAAATGCATTTCGTGCCCACAGAATATCAACTCGCTGACTTATTCACCAAAGCATTAGACGAGAAAAGATTCAACTTCTTGGTGGGTAAGTTAGGAATGATTAACATGGTATGAAAATCCTCTGTAAGTATAGCTTTATCTTCTGTAAATAACAAGTAAATACATTGCTTAATTTATTGCTTTGATTGATTCTACTTCTGTATGTAAATTCTTAAAACCTTAAATAGTTCTTAAAATCACAGAGCTTCTGTAAGTCAACTCAGAACCTCTGACGACCCCTACAGAACCTCTGAAAGACCATGACCTATGTTTTATGCAAAACTTATCATTCTTTGATCCAAGCATAGGTCAAGGGGGAGCAAAAGGAAATTACTTGATCTACAGAGGTGATTAGGTCAAGGGGGAGCAAAAGGAAATTACTTGATCTACAGAGGTGATTAGATCAAGGGGGAGCAGAAGGGAACCCTGAAATGATCTAAAGAGATAAAACTTTCAAGGGAAAGCCAAAGAAAAATGTCGATGACTCAATATCGACAGAAGTCAGATATCACTGCTGAGAAAAGAAGAACCAAAAGGTATGTCTCTCGCACAAAAGGTTTTTGGAAAACAATTTTCTAGGACAAGAATTGTCAAATATGTCCTAAATATACTGTGAATAACATTTCAAAAATCAAAAGCTCAAAAAGTTTCACAAAATTCGAATTAGGAGAAATTTAAGGTCATAGAGCTTCTGCTGAGCTCAACAGAGCTTCTGCAGGAAATATGCTCTGTGATCACAAATTAACCTTCTGTCGATCTTTTGGAATGTTATCTCGGAAACCGAAAACGCAGACCATGACCTTCTCGAACAAACCGTTTTTTTTAACAGTTTTCTCGGACACGAACTTTCAAATATGTCCGAAAAACATCTCTTAAACCAAATCAAAAATTGGATGATCAAAAATACTAATAAAATTTTTGTTATGAGATTTTTTCTCTCATAGAGCTTCTGCTGGCCCTCACAGAACTTCTGCAAGTTCCAACAGAGGCACAAAACCTCTGCGAAGCAAATTTCTTCACAAAAATCCGATTTTATCCTCTCCAATGCCTTTACAAATGTTTTGGTTAAAGAAGAACCCCACAGAAGTCATGATAACAATGAGATATATGAAAAAGGGATAAACATCAAAGATTTTCAAGATCACAGAGCCTCTGTAAACTACAGAAGCTCTGTCAATCTGATTTCTTGGGCATCTCTGTAGTAATAACGGTTACTTTTACTGCGAGTGAAACTCATATGGCTAAAATCAACCTCACGCGCCTAGCATTAATGGGCCGCGCACGACGTCCTGTCATATTCTGACAAGCCCTACGTGTCCCATTTTCATTGGGCGTACATGGAACGTTTTTATTTGGAAAGTTGAACCCGCCGCTCAAACTCGAGTGCGGATTCCAAACTTTAATCCATTGCCATATATTTTACTCTTTCGAATTCTACCGTTTTACCATCCTATAAAAACAAAGCTTAACCTCTCATAAAACCTTTTACAAACTCTCATCTTCTTCTCCGGCGAAACCCTGCAAAAAGCTTGCAAAAAATCTTATTCTTAAAATCAAATGGCTTCATCTTCTCGAGCTACATCCTCTGAACTCTCTCCGGCGAACTCACCGGAACACTCCCCTGCACATTCAGAACATTCTGAAAACCCCAGCCTTGCAAAAAATATTGAACAACAAGATTCCGGGGACTCAGCAGACTTTGCTCCGACGACTCACTTGCAAAACTTTATAGCAAAGGATCATTTCGAAGCCATTCTTCCTATCAAATCCAACAACTGCTATTTGGTCCCCTCACCCACTACGTTCGGTGAAGCCCATGCCATACTTCTGAACATCATGGAGAATCATGTCCTCTTCCCTCTACTATCAAGAACCCCGAACAAAATTCCAGTCCGCTATTTGAACCAATTTTGGCAAAGCTGCCGATTTGATAAAGACGATTCTCTTATCAAAGGGTACATTTCAAGACCTGATAAATCTGAGCATCTTGAAATCAAGTTTAACAGAACAATGTTCTCACTTGAATTCAACCTACCAACAAGGGGTCTTCTGGGATTGAAGAGTTATGCAGAGCAACTAACAGACGAAGAGCTCTGTCGATTCGTGGAAATGCTTGGGTACAACACCCAACTACGGAAGAGAAATGACTTCCGCAGAGGCCGATTACCACCTTTGTGGAACACTTTGTTCTCGATTCTTAACAGATGCCTGACAGGAAAGATAGGCAGTATTGACCAGAGCTCACATCAAATCTTGAGCATCATATATGGGGTTTACTATGATCTTCCACTAGATTATGCGACCATAATGATGCAAGAGATCATAAACACCATCGACAGAAAGAACAACTCGAAAAGGGTCAAAGAGAACGATCCTAACTTTCTACCACCTCTGCAATTCCAAAGAATATTAGGAGTACTGTTCGAACCACTGCTGCTAATCCAAAATTGTCCAATGGAAGGGCCAACTCCCAAACAGTTCCCGATGAACAAGAATACCCCCACTGATCATGCTGATGGCTACTCACACTGCAGACCTCTGTCAAAGAAGCTTCTGCAATACGCATCGAATAAATCCCTTAAGAAAGAGTATATACGCGAATAAATCCCTTAAGAAAGAGTATATACGCGAATAAATCCCTAAAGAAAGAGTCCTATGACACCCCCGCGTTTAGGTGTCCCCCTAGGAACAATAATAGCAAAACCTCTTTCCACTCAAAAAGAAAAGGATCAGAAGTTAGCAAAGCACATGGTTATTCAACTCAGCTTTATAGCCAAACGTGCAGAACTAATGGGAAAGAAGTCTTCATCAAGAACCTCTGCATTTACTCCAAAAGCTAAGAAGAGGAAAACTGCAGAAGGAACCTCCACAAGCGCTGCTGAAGATCAACCCTCACTTACAAAGTTGGTAACCATTGCAGAAGAGGAAACTGCTGAAGAAGAAGTTGCAGAAGAAGAAATGGCTACAGAAAGGTATCAATCACCCTATCAATCTCCAGATAGATTTGCTCACCAAGGAGACCTGAACGACTTCTTACAGAACCCTGAAATTGCCAACACCCTAAATACAGGAGGGTGGACGGCACAACCTCTCGACCACCACTCTCCAGAAGAAGATTTCTTCATTTCTGGCATCGACACATATCTGCAAGAAGATGACACAACACCCAGAAATCAACCAGCCGAAACCCCTGTTATTTTACAAAACCCTTTCATTCAAGGATTGGATGTCCACAGAAGAAGTCCAAACCCAGCTTCAGAAGAAATAGAACAAACTGAAGCTGAATTGAACAGAGGTGAAATTACAGAGGCTTCTGAGAACATGATGGAAGAAGAGAAAGAAAAAGGGGCCGAAGTTGTACAAAAAGAGGGATTAGCAACAACGGAGACAGAAATAGAGATCTTAGAGACAGATTCAGATGAAGAAGAAGCTGTCTGGATACGTAAGGGTCTTTATCATCCACATGTCATGAGATTATTTGGATCTCATCAAGTATATGACCAATTACGACCAGAGCAAGGAACTTCCACAGAACTTAGGGAAGAAGCAAGAAAAGATGCCTGGATAAATAGAGGCACACAACCAAAAACCAACTCCCAGTGCAACCCACATTTCTGACACCGCAGGTCTAGCTGCAGAAGGTGTCATTGAAAAAGAGCAGCACAGCTCGAACCTAACCCAACCCATCCAGCCAGAGGTTACTCTTTCAACCTCTGTGCCCACAGAAACCGGGGAATCCATTCCTAGGGAGTCTCCTCAAAGAGACTCACCTATAGTTCGTGATCAATTGCCCCAGATCACAGAAGAACGCCCAACAGAGGAATTTGTTTCCTCTACCACGCACTTATTAAGACCCACACTTCTTTCAGAGAGAAGTAGAGAGCACAAAGACAAAGAGACTCTAGACAAGTCTCCTAGTCAACAGAAGGATATTCCAATACCCACCTCTGGAGTGGATTTGGACAATGTTCTTCTCAGAACTTCTGTAGGGATTGAAACTCATGTTTCTTCTCAAGGATCAGAAGCAAATCCTTCCATTCTCAACGTACAAACAGGAATGAAAGAAGGTATCCCAGGAACAGGGATTCACTCTAGAGACGAATGTGTTCCTCCAGAGGTTACCACCGGAACACAAGTTACAAGGGATGAGTTCCAAACCCTTGAAACCTCTATGAACCAAACCTTGAAAGAGTTGCAAAGCTCTTTCAAATCTTTTGCAGAGACAACATCACTGGCACTGCTAAACCTGAACACCAAAATGGACAACCTGTCCACAGAGGTGAAAACTGCCATCTCACAGATGAAGTCTGCTGCTACTGCATCCACCACTTCTGCCGCAACAATTACTCCTTCGATTGAGAACTCCATCAACAAGTTCCTTGATCAATTGAACAAACAGACTTCAGTGTCAACGGGCATCACTCCTGCAGATCTACAGAAGGCCCTACAAAAAGTTCAAGAAGAAGCCATGCGAAATACCATGCTGATGCAACCCAAAGACTACATGACAAGAGCACAGCTGACAGAGCTTGGGCAGAACGTGATTAATCAAGTGACAGAAGTCATCCTTTCCTTCACCACTGCCAATGCTAACTTCGTCAAAGATTTCAGAGAAAGTGTAGGAAGGATGAGATTCAAAACAGAGGCAGAGCTAGCAACTCTTCTTGGCCTCTGTGATGATGTCTGCGCGAAACTGATCGCTGCTGGAGCCACAATGCCAAAGAAACCCGATGCTTCCTGCAGAGTAGAGGGTACATCAGACAAGGGTCAGGATGACTCTGATGATGATGACTATCCTGGTCCATCAGATCATTCTGAGGGGGAGAAAACTACAGAGAAAACTGCAAGCAGAGGACTTACAGGTCCACCAATAGCCGCAGAACCTCTGAGTCAAGCACCTCCAGAACAGACCCGGCAACAACAAACCCAAAAGACCACAGAGACAACACCCATCTCTGTGGAATCATCTCCTGACGAAACCAAAACTCCAGAAGCAGAACAGCAAGCCACAGAGGCAACAACCGCCCCTGAGGTAATCATTTTGGAAGAAACAGATGAACCAACCACAGAGAAAACACCCACCTCTGTGGAAACACCCCAAACCATACCCAGAAGATAGTCGATTGCCACCAAACCAAAAAGAGCAACGACCTCTGCTTCTAACATTCTGAAAAGGATGCACACAACAATGAGTGATCGTATGGCGCAGAGAGAAGAAGAAAGGCATAGGTTCACTTTAGCTTTCAGAATGGCAAGAAGATTCGATGTCAATACTTCATCAACAGAAACTGAGCTCGCAGAAGAAGTCATCAAACAACCTCCAACAGAGGTTACAGACCAAGTCAAGCCAACAGAACCATCGCCACAAAAGTCCTCTAAATCACAATCGTCAAAATCCACAGAGGCAACCTCCATCAAACCAACAGAAGTGCCAACCTCAAAACCCACAGAAGCAACAGGTTCTGCCACGACAATAGCAAAAGATAAGGGCAAAGGGATACTGACAGAAGAGCCAAAGAAGAAGAAAACATTGCCAAAGACAACAGAAAAACTAATGAAGAGTGCGTTTGACGCCTTTCAAACCCCAAAACCCGAAGAAGTTGACTGGGCACATGGATTGAAGCCTCTGTCAGAAATTCCTCTAACTGGTAGAGCTGCAGAAGTTGTTCAACAGATGGAGAGTCTCAGAAGACAAATTCCACGACCTGGTCCAACACATGAAGAGATGGAAGAAGTGGAATACAAATACCTCTACAAACAATCCTATCAGACAAATCATCCAGTAGATCATGTGACAGATCCAAGGATCAGAGAAGAATTTGAGAACATCTTCACAAGAACAAAGCCAAGAGCCAAAGCAGATGTCTTCTCAATTCACAAAATCAAAAAGGTGATCTTCTGCAGATTCTCCTTCACAAGAACCTATCCAAGGGTCAGGTACAATCTTTACAAAGTCAGAAGAGAGAACAATTCAGAATCTACCTTCGCTGATGCTGACTTAAGAAACATCAATCCTTACGATCTACCTGACCTTCTGCAATGGACAAAAGACAACTACAACACAGAGCCTAATACCAGAGCCTATCAAGTGTTGAGAAAAGCGATGAGGGAAAAGCTTCTGCTATACAGCATGATAGATTTTCAGCTGGGAAAGGATCTTGGTCTCAAACATCTAGATCTACGACCACCAGAAGATTGCTACCCACCAGACGCTGTGCCCAACTCAATCATCAGAGAACCAAGATTTGGGTTAGTATTTCAAAACCCACAACACCAGGTTAAACTTTTTGTACTCATGGATTGTCAGAAGTACGCAACCAGTACTCTGAACAAATTCAGAGCAAGCCTTGTAAAATACAGAGGTACAGAGAAAATGGATAGAGATGATGCAGATACTTTCATCAGAGAAATAGACTCAACAATCTTCCTAAACATAGAAGTATTTAGAAGTAGTGAAAAATAGGCTAAATGAAGAAAGCCTCTTACAGAGGCTCTGCCGACATTACCGAGAAATCAAGGTCAAGAAGCTACAGAAGCAGCAGAGGCTTCCTACAGAAGCTCTGTCATACGCACAAAGAAGACCAAAGACTCGGAATCCGGCGAAGACTGCTTCACAGAGGACCAGACCGCAGAACCTTTGTAATTCATTACAGAGCCTCTGTGGTCCTCAATGAAGACTTGGAAGATATTACTGGATACGTTCATCAACTTGCATGGAAAAGTACTATCAAAACACGTGTCAAGCTCTGAGTGGACTCAATAGGGCAAGGTACAAAATAGACGTCTGCGCCATTTAATGCATTTACCAAAAGTACATCTGCTCCATTAAATGCGCATGGCTCAAACAACTGCTCACACCATCCAGTCCACTGTTCACACCCTCCAGTTTACTATTCATGCCGTAAAAGGAACAGTGACCTACTTCATAGTCTTCTAAGAGTAGTATAAAAGGAAGTCTCAACGTTGAGATCTTTCTAAGGACGAAAACACAAGGAATCACTAATACTCTCAAGCTTTATTGTCAAATATCTGAGTGTTATATTCTCACACACACCAACAGTTCTTAGTCTGTTCTTCGTGTTGTTATTATATATTGAATAACAGTAACTGTTCAAGAAATCCTTTTCATTCTTTACTGTTTTCTTTATATATGTGCGTTCTAATATCTATCAAACATATCTGTTAGTTTAATACGCTTCCGCATCAAACTCTAAACTCCACTAATAGATTGTTAATCTTGATTAAGTGTATCTGGGATCCAACATTTTTCTTTTATATTTTCTTTTCCTCCAGATGTTTTGTAACAGCCCTTATCTTTAAAACACTCATTTAACGGAAAGTAACCTTAAAATACAGCGGAAGATTTGTAATTAAAACATTTAGATAAAATCCCATAATCTTATAGAAAAGAGTACAAGTTTGCAACTTAAAACCAATAAGTTTGAGACAAACAATATTCAACTGAAAAGCTTAGAGAATCCAAAACTATCATTCATCAAAAGAAAATATAAGCTGCTGAGCTGCCGCAAATCCAAAAGCTTCAAGCTGGAGCCTTTCCTTTATTCTTCGAAGATGTACCTGCCACTAAAAGATGAATAACAACGGGGTAAGCTTTCGCTTAGTGAGCACGCACCTATACCACATATCATCATGCATACATACTCGCATAAACATAGCAATCACATACATGTAACATCCTTCCATTCCTTAAGGCACAAAGCCAATAAGGAAGGTCATAACTAGACACTGGTACCAGGCCTCTTCATACATAACATATTCCCTAGGGGTATTACTACCACCATAGGTACTCTTTCCTTTGGCAAAGCCAACATACACATAATCACACATGCAATCCAACTACATACACATAACTTACATAATATAGGTAGAGTACTCACCTGTCAAGATGTCAATTACCAAGTACTTCACAGTGTATAATAATCACCTCGTACCACCTATAACATTCATACATACACATATCATAACAAGCCCAAAAATGGAACTCTAATTCTATCCCAACTCTCATCCCGAAATGACATAGCTAGGATAGTCCAAATACCATAAAACTTTGCCAAACATCCCATTTCATACACCCCATTTCTATTGATTTCTAAACATAATACACATACCTTGCAATTCTAGACCGCGAACAGCAATCCTCCTAGAACCTTTCACAACTTAAATCTTCCAAAATCACCAAATCTTTCGCCTGGAAAATACAGGAACTTCGGACACTTGGTTCTCTCTACTGCGAACACCGATGCCAAATCCCTCCGGTCAGAATGTAGATTAGAGGGTCGTGAAGTCGCTGTCCAAATTTCACGACGATCCAACGGTTAACGAAGGAGAATCGGTCGATCTTTCACAACAGCTCACAAGAACTCCGAAAATCCCTTTCACAGCAACTTCGGACACTTGGTTCTCTCTACTGGGAACTCCGATGCCAAATCCCTCCGGTCAGAATGTAGATTAGAGGGTCGTGAAGTCGCTGTCCAAATTTCACGACGATCCAACGGTTAACGAAGGAGAATCGGTCGGTCTTTCACAGCAGCTCACAAGAACTCCGAAAATCCCTTTCTCTTTTCTCTCTTCTTTGCTAAAGAAACAAATGGCTGCAAATGAGGGTGTTTAGGGTTTCCATCCCCTTTACATACATGCCAAAACACACCCTCATCTTACAAAATTGAAAAACTGGCCCCTAGATTCCTGAACACGTACATAACGACCCAAAAATTAACTCAACCCCAAAAGAGACAGTTAAATCACGTAAATTGGGAAACGGGGTGTTACAACTCTCCCCCACTTACCAGGATTTCGTCCTCGAAATCGATCAGACTTGGAAGAGTTCCGGATAATTCGATCTCATCTCATCTTCCGGTTCCCATGTCCATTCTGATCCTTTTCGGTGTTCCCACTGAACCTTCATTAAGCTGATCTCCTTGTTTCGCAAGGATTTGGTCTTCCTTTCCAAGATTGCTATCGGTCTCTCAATATAATTCAACCGTTCGTCGACCTGTATGTCATCTATAGGGACATGCGCCGACTCGTCAGCTAAGCACTTCCTCAACTGAGATACGTGGAAGGTGTTGTGTATCAGACTGAGTTCCGGCGGAAGCTCCAGCCGGTACGCAACCTTCCCAACCCGTGCTATCACCTTGAAAGGTCCGATAAACCTAGGGCCTAGCTTGCCCCTCTTCCGGAATCGGATCACCCCTTTCCAAGGTGATACCTTCAACAAAACATTATCTCCCACGTTGAACTCCAGATCCGACCTTCGCTTGTCGGTGTAACTCTTTTGACGACTCTGTGCGGTTCGTAGCCTATCCCGAATCATCTCAATACTTTCCGTCGTTTTCTGAACCACTTCTGTGCTGGTTAACTCCCGCTGGCCTACCTCTCCCCAACAGATAGGAGTCCTACATCTTCTCCCGTACAACATCTCATACGGAGGCATGCCAATACTGGCATGGAAACTGTTGTTGTATGAGAACTCAGCCAACGGTAAATACGTATCCCAGCTGCCCCCAAAATCCAAAACACAGGCTCTCAACATATCCTCAAGAGTCTGAATTGTTCTCTCGCTTTGCCCGTCCGTCTGTGGGTGAAAGGCTGTACTGAACTGAAGTCTCGTACCCAAATCTTCATGGAACTTCCCCCAAAACCGCGACGTAAACCGAACATCCCTGTCGGATATCACTGTTACCGGTACCCCATGCCTTGCTACAATTTCACTGACATAGATGTCAGCTAACTTTTCTGCAGATGAACTTTCACGGATCGCGATAAAATGGTCACTCTTTGTCAGCCTATCTACAACCACCCAAATGGCATCATGATTCCTAGGTGTTCGAGGCAACTTGGTAATCAGATCCATTGTTATATGCTCCCACTTCCACTCTGGTATCTCTAATGGATGTAACTTCCCGTGCGGTCTCTGATGCTCTGCTTTGACCCTTAAACAAGTCAAACATTTCTCCACGTACTTAGCCACGTCCCTCTTCATCCCCGGCCACCAGTAGTCAGTCTTCAGATCTCTATACATCTTAGTAGCACCGGGATGGATAGAGAACCTTGACTTATGCGCCTCGTCCAGAAGTGTCTGCCTTGCCTCACACGATACTGGAACCCATACCCGACCGTACCGAGTCAATAGACCTCGACTGTCGGGCACTAACTGATCCACCTGTCCCTTTATCCGTCCCTTCTTCTGGTTCTCACCCTTGATCGCTTCCTCTTGAGACCTTCTTACCAAGTCGTGAAGCGACGTTGATACTGTTAGTCTCATCAACGGTACCCGAAGTAGAACACTACTAGCTCTTCTACTCAAGGCATCCGCTACGACATTTGCCTTCCCCGGGTGATAAAGAATCTCGCAATCATAATCCTTCACCACATCCAACCACCTCCGCTGTCTCATGTTCAAATTCTGTTGATCCATGAAATAACGAAGACTCTTGTGGTCCGTATAGATAGTACACTTCACCCCATACAGGTAGTGCCGCCATAACTTGAGAGCGAACACCACTGCCGCAAGCTCCAAATCGTGAGTCGGGTAATTCACCTCATGCGTCTTCAGTTGACGAGACGCATAGGCAATCACCCTTCCCCTCTGCATAAGAACGCAGCCTAGCCCGTGATAAGACGCATCACAGTAGACTGTCATGTCTTCAACTCCCTCCGGTAGTGTCAACACCGGAGCCTCGCATAACTTTCTCCTTAAGGTTTCGAACGCTGTTTTCTGTTCCTCTCCCCAAACGAAACGTTCGTTCTTCCTCGTCAGCTTCGTCAACGGAACTGCTATCTTGGAGAAATCCTGGATGAACCGGCGGAGGTACCCGGCTAATCCAAGGAAACTCCTAATCTCAGTGGGAGTCTTCGGGGTTTCCCACTTCATCACTGCCTCCACCTTCGCTGGGTCTACCTTGATACCCTCTCGGTCCACAAGATGTCCAAGAAATTGAACCTCTTGTAACCAGAAATCACACTTGGAGAACTTTGCATATAACTGCTCCTTACGCAAAATCTCCAAAACCTCTCGTAGATGCTCCATATGATCCTCCTTCGACTTGGAGTAGATCAGTATATCGTCTATAAACACGATGACTGACCTATCCAACATCGGTCTGCAAACTCTATTCATAAGATCCATGAATGCCGCCGGTGCGTTCGTCAGTCCAAATGGCATCACGATGAACTCGAAATGCCCGTACCTGGTTCTGAACGCTGTCTTGTGAACATCCTCTTCCCTGACCTTCAACTGGTGGTACCCTGAGCGAAGATCTATCTTAGAGAACCAAACGGCTCCCTGAAGTTGATCGAAGAGATCGTCGATCCTCGGCAACGGGTATCTGTTCTTCACCGTAAGCTTGTTAAGCTCTCTATAGTCGATGCACATCCGCATCGACCCGTCCTTCTTTTTCACGAAAAGGATAGGGGCTCCCCAAGGTGAACTACTGGGGCGGATGAAACCCTTATCCAACAGTTCCTCCAGCTGCTTAGACAGTTCATGCATCTCCGGAGGTTCCAAACGGTAAGGAGCCTTTGCTACCGGTGCCGCCCCCGGAATCAAGTCTATTCGGAACTCCACTTGCCTCCCGGGAGGAATGCCAGGCAAGTCATCCGGGAAAACATCCGGAAACTCGCTGACCACTGGTACATCTGCCACTGTTCTCTTCTTTTTCTCCTCCCGTTCATCAACAATATATGCCAAGTAACTGCTACCACCATGGTGCACATATCTTCTAGCTTTGGCCAAAGTGCACACCTTTGGTACCCCTTTTCTTCCTTCACTCGAGATAGTTAATTCTCCCCCACTTGGGGTTCGAATCACTACCTGCTGTTTTTCACAATCAATGCGCGCTCCATTCCGACTAAGCCAATCTATCCCAACTACTACATTTATTTCCCTCATCGCAATAGGAATAAGATCTATACTAAACTTCACTCCGGCTATCTCTATTACATTACCTTTATACACATCACTCACAAAACGAAACTCCTCGTCCGCTATTTCTACTTCTAGGGGACTCTCTAACTTGTCCTTTACAATAGCAAAGTCTTTACAAAACGATAAAGAAACAAAAGATTTAGTAGCTCCCGAGTTAAATAAGACAAGGGCAGGTGATGCATTAACAGGAAAAATACCTGTCACGACATCTGGCTCCTCCTTTGCTTCATCTACGGTCATCTGGAACACTCGCCCCCGAGTCCTGGGTGCGTCGTTCTTCTTTCCCAATACACCCTCTAGCATCTTCACCGGTGCGGTTCCCGAGTTCTGGACCGACCCGGTATTCATTGGGCCCTCGTCAGCAAAATGGCCCGGCTTGTAGCACTTAAAACATATCTTTGCGGTCGCCTTGCAGTCTCGACTGATATGACCCGGTTGCCCGCATTTGTAACAGGTTCCGGAGCCCATACGGCATTCTCCCGGATGCTGTCGTCCACACTTCCCACAGCGGGGATGCTCTCTCTTGAACTCTTTCTTTACCTCCGGTTTATGACTCCCAGTTTTGAACCTCTTAGTCTGCTGAGGTTGAGTCTGAACCGTTTCTGCCCTTCTTGTCTTTCTTTGGCTCTCTAGCCCGAGCCGCCTCGTGCATCTGCTGAAAATCAGTGCACCTTGCCATAACAACAAATTCTCTAATCTCCTGTTTCAAAACTCTCCCATATCTGTACATTTTGGCCTTTTCATTCCTGACATACTCAGGACAGAAAAGGGACCGCTCCAAAAACTTGTCAGTGATCTCGTTCACCGACTCCGTAGTTTGCTCCATAGATATAAACTCATTTGTGAGTCTCTCTACCTCAATTTGGGGCACATACTGTTCCATGAACAGTTCCTTGAACTGTTCCCAAGTCATGCTATCCACTTGTTCTGGCGTCCGAGCACGAACAATAAGGTTCCACCAGTCTTTCGCTGCCTTCCTCAGAAGGTTCGATGCGTAGCGAACCTTGACTTCCTCGGTACAAAAACTGGTGCGGAAAGCACCCTCCACCTCAGCTATCCAACGAGTGCTGGTTACGGGGTCCTTCTGCCCCTCAAACTGTGGCGGCTGACAGGCCGAGAAATCTCTGTAGCTTGTCCCCCGTGGTTGTACGCCTGACAAGCCCCCTGATCCACTGGCCCTGCTGGCCACAGCTGCCTCTACCTGACTACGAATTTCATTAGCCAGTTCCTGCTTTACCTGCTCAAAGAGACTTGGGAGTAACTCGTGAAGAACCTCCCCGACCTCAGCAGCGATCACACCTCTCAGATCAGGAATTTTCTGATCCTCTTCAATAATCGGTCTCTTACCTTGCCTTCTAGTGTTCACCATTCTGATACATAAACATGATACTTTAGAATAATTCATCTACATCCCCCCCCTGAGCAAACTCCTAGCATAGTCCAGAGGTCCTAGCTTAGTTGTCTTTCTCTCTAACATGCTCCTTAGAAACCTTCTGCTTATACTCTCTTAACAAAATCCCTTTCTAGCATGTTACTACCCAACCCTCAACCTTGTCTGGTTCATAGAATTCTTTTGCAACTATATCAAGTCCCGGCATGTACAATGTAATTGCAATGGTATGGGCCCTTATACCATTATAATTACACCCTCCATGTTTAGACTCAACACCGTCACTAAGGTTCCAATTCCCAGCTTAGTTGGTACCTTTAACATATATATCACAACATTTTCCATATCTACCACTTATCATATAAACATTATAATCATATTCTAATTCACATTATGCATCAACAAAACATACTTGAAATCATAACCTTGTCACATTGACCATATCTAGCATACATAAACATAATTACTCATCCAATACAGTTATAAAACTGGTCTTTCACAAAACTGAACATGCTTTATCATAAATCCTAATATGGAATAGTGTGCTCACCCCCGTCTTGATGCTCTGGACCGCAGCTCAGCCGTGAAAACTTTTTCTTTTAAAACACCCTTTCCTTATAAACCATTTTCTTACACGAAACAACTTTTTTTTAAAGGTTACTTATTTGAAAACTTGAGCACTTGGGTTTAAGTTCAAACACTCACCACTTGTGAATGCCCGAATCCCTTAAACCAAGGCTCTGATACCAACTGTAACAGCCCTTATCTTTAAAACACTCATTTAACGGAAAGTAACCTTAAAATACAGCGCAAGATTTGTAATTAAAACATTTAGATAAAATCCCATAATCTTATAGAAAAGAGAACAAGTTTGCAACTTAAAACCAATAAGTTTGAGACAAACAATATTCAACTGAAAAGCTTAGAGAATCCAAAACTATCATTCATCAAAAGAAAATATAAGCTGCTGAGCTGCCGCAAATCCAAAAGCTTCAAGCTGGAGCATTTCCTTTATTCTTCGAAGATGTACCTGCCACTAAAAGATGAATAACAACGGGGTAAGCTTTCGTTTAGTGAGCACGCACCTATACCACATATCATCATGCATACATACTCGCATAAACATAGCAATCACATACATGTAACATCCTTCCATTCCTTAAGGCACAAAGCCAATAAGGAAGGTCATAACTAGACACTGGTACCAGGCCTCTTCATACATAACATATTCCCTAGGGGTATTACTACCACCATAGGTACTCTTTCCTTTGGCAAAGCCAACATACACATAATCACACATGCAATCCAACTACATACACATAACTTACATAATATAGGTAGAGTACTCACCTGTCAAGATGTCAATTACCAAGTACTTCACAGTGTATAATAATCACCTCGTACCACCTATAACATTCATACATACACATATCATAACAAGCCCAAAAATGGAACTCTAATTCTATCCCAACTCTCATCCCGAAATGACATAGCTAGGATAGTCCAAATACCATAAAACTTTGCCAAACATCCCATTTCATACACCCCATTTCTATTGATTTCTAAACATAATACACATACCTTGCAATTCTAGACCGCGAACAGCAATCCTCCTAGAACCTTTCACAACTTGAATCTTCCAAAATCACCAAATCTTTCGCCTGGAAAATACAGCAACTTCGGACACTTGGTTCTCTCTACTGGGAACTCCGATGCCAAATCCCTCCGATCAGAATGTAGATTAGAGGGTCTTGAAGTCTCTGTCCAAATTTCACGACGATCCAACGGTTAACGAAGGAGAATCGGTCGATCTTTCACAGCAGCTCACAAGAACTCCGAAAATCCCTTTCACAGCAACTTCGGACACTTGGTTCTCTCTACTGGGAACTCCGATGCCAAATCCCTCCGGTCAGAATGTAGATTAGAGGGTCGTGAAGTCGCTGTCCAAATTTCACGACGATCCAACGGTTAACGAAGGAGAATCGGTCGGTCTTTCACAGCAGCTCACAAGAACTCCGAAAATCCCTTTCTCTTTTCTCTCTTCTTTGCTAAAGAAACAAATGGCTGCAAATGAGGGTGTTTAGGGTTTCCATCCCCTTTACATACATGCCAAAACACACCCTCATCTTACAAAATTGAAAAACTGGCCCCTAGATTCCTGAACACGTACATAACGACCCAAAAATTAACTCAACCCCAAAAGAGACAGTTAAATCACGTAAATTGGGAAACGGGGTGTTACATGTTTCTACCCTATCCACTGTTGAAGTTCTTTGCTCTGTGCCTAAGAAGTCATACATTTGATGAGATCCGTATAACTTCATGACATGTGGATGATAGAGACCTTTTCGTATCCAGATAGCTTCTTCTTCGTCTGAATCTATCTCTGAGACCTCCATTCTTGTCTCTGTTACTTCATCTCTATTCCACTGAGCTTCTGTTTGTCCTATTTCTTCTGAAGCTGGGCTTGGACTCCTTCTGTGAACGTCCAATCCTTGCTGAATGAAGGGGTTCTGTAGAATAATAGGTGTCTCAGCTGATTGATCTCTGGGTGTTTGATCATCTTCTTGCAGATGTGTGTCAATGCCGGAAATAGAAAAGTATTGTTCTTCTGGGGAATGGTGGTCGAGAGGTTGTGCCATCCACCCTGCTGTATTTAAAGTGTTGGCAATGTCGGGGTTCTGTAGGAAATCGTTAATGTTTCCTTGGTGAGCAAATCGATCTGGGGATTGATGGGGCGATTGATATCCCTCTTCTGTTATTTCTTCTTCTGCATCTTCTTCTTCTGCAGTTCTTTCTTCTGCGATTGCTTCCTCTTCTATGGTAACCAATTTTTCAAGTGGTTTACCATGCTTCTTTTTGGATTTCCTCCACTTTGGTTTTGGTGCCCCTTCCTCTGTAGTTTTTGATTTTCTTTTCTTCTTCTGTTTTGGAGAAGAGAGAGGAGCAGAGGAGCCAATTTCTGTGGCATGAGGAGGTGAAGGTTGATCTTCTGCAGCGCTTGTAGAGGTGCCTTCTGCAGTTTTCCTCCTTTTTGATTTTGAAGAGGACTTCTTTCCCATGAGCTCTGCACGTTTGGCTATGAAGCTGAGTTGAATAGCCATGTGTTTTGCTAATTTGTTATCTTTTTCTTCTTGAGTGGAAAGGGGTTCTGCAATCATTGTTCCTAGGGGGACACCTAAACGCGGGGGTGTCATAGGACTCGGTTTAGGAGTTCTATGATCGCGTATATACTCTTTCTTAAGGATTTTATTCTTGGCATACCTCAGAAGTTTCTTTGACAAAGGTCTGCAGTGTGTGTAGCCATCTACATGATCAGTGGGAATATTTTTGCTCATTGGGAACTGTTTGGGAATTGGCCCTTCCATTGGCCATTTCTGTATTAGCAACAGAGGTTCGAACAAGACTCCCAGTATTCTTTGGAATTGCAGAGGTGGTAGAAACTTATGATCGTTCTCTTTGACCCTTCTTGTGTTGTTCTTTCTGTCGATGGTGTTAATGATCTTTTGCATCATTATGGTCGCGTAATCCAGTGGGAGATCATAGTAAACCCCATACATGATGGTCAATATCTGATGTGAGCTCTGGTCAATACTGCCTATCTTCCATGTCAGGCATCTGTTAAGAATTGAGAACAAGGTGTTCCACAGAGGTGGTAATCTGCCTCTGCGGAAGTCATTTCTCTTCCTCAGTGGTGTGTTGTACCCAAGCATTTCTAGGAAATGACAGATCTCGTCGTCTGTTGGTTGCTCTGCATACTTCTTTAATCCAAGAAGACCCCTTGTTGGTAGGTTGAATTCAAGTGAGAACATTGTTCTATTGAACTTGATTTCCAGATGCTTAGATTTGTCGGGTTTTGAAATGTATCCTTTGATAAGAGAATCATCTTTATCAAATCGGCAACTTTGCCAAAACTGGTTCAGATATCTTACTGGAATTTTCTTTGGGGTTCTTGAGAGTAAAGGGAAGAGGATATGATTTTCCATTATGTTTAGAAGAATGGCATGGGCTTCGCCGAAAGCAGTGGGTGAGGGGACTAAATAGCAATTGTTGGATTTGATTGGTAGTACTTTTTCGAAATGATCCTTTGCAATGAAGTTTTGAAGATGTGTGGTTGGAGCAAAGTCTGTTGAATCGCCGGAATCTTCTAGTTCAATGTTTTGGGCAGGGTTGGGGTTTTCTGAATGTTCAGAATGAGCAGGTGAATGTTCTGGTGAGGTCGCCGGAGAGTGTGCAGGGGAGATAGCTTGAGAAGATGAAGCCATTTGGTACTGAGAATAAGAAATTTGCAGGTTTCGCCGGAGAAGAATGAGAGTTTGTAAAAAGTTTATGAGAGGGTAAGCTTGGTTTTTATAGGAGGGTAAAACGGTTTAATTCGAAAGAGTAAAATATATGGCAATGGATTAAAATTTGGAATCTGAACTCAAGTTAGAACGACGGGTTCAACTTTCCACAGAAAACGTTCCATGTACGCCCAATGAAAATGGGACACGTAGGCCATGTTAGAGGATGACAGGACATCGTGCGCGACCCATTAATGCTAGGAGCGTGGGGTTATTCTTAGCCACATGTAGTTCACTCTCAGTAAAAGTAACCGTTATTACTACAAAAATGCCCAAGTAACAGATTGACAGAACTTCTATAGTTTACAGAGGTTCTGTGATTTTGAAAATCTTTGATGTGTATCCCTTTCTCATATATCTCATTGTTATCATGACTTCTGTGGGGTTCCTTTTTAACCAAAAACGTTTTGTAAAGGCATTGGAGAGGATCAAATAGGATTTTTAGTTAAGAGTTTTTACTCGCAGAGGTTTTGTGGCTCTGTTGGAACTTGCAGAAGCTCTGGGAGGGCCAGCAGAAGCTCTGTGAGGGAAAAAATCTCATAACGAAAATTCTATTAACTTTTCTGATCATCTAATTTTTGATCTGTTTTAAGAGATGTTTTTCGGACATATTTGAAAGTTGGTGTCCGAAAAAATTGTTATGGAAAAAGTTTTGTTCGAGAAGGTCATGGTGAGTCTGTTTGGTTTCCGAGATAACATTCCAAAAGATCGATAGAGGTTAAAGTTGCGATCTCAGAGCATATTTCTGGCAGAGCTTCTGTTGAGCTCAGCAGAAGTTCTATGACCTTAAATTTCTCATAACTCAAATTTTATGAAACTTTTCGATCTTTTGATTTTTGAAATATTATCCACAGTATATTTAGGACATATTTGACAATTTGTGTCCTAGAAAACTGTTTTCAAAAACCTTTTGTGCGAGAGACATACCTTTTGGTTCTTCTTTTCTCGGCAGTGATGTCTGACTTCTGTCGATATAGATTCATTGACATTCTTCTTTGGCTTTCCTTTGAAAGTTTTACCTCTGTAGATCATTTCAGGATCCCTTTTTGCTCCCCCTTGATCTAATCACCTCTGTAGATCAGGAATTTTCCTTTTGCTCCCCCTTGACCTATGCTTGGATCAAAGAATGATAAGTTTTGCATAGAACATAGGTCATATTTTCCAGAGGTTCTGTAGGGGTTGTCAGAGGTTCTGAGTAGACTTACAGAAGCTCTGTGATTTTAAGAACTATTTAAGATTGAGAACTTACATACAGAAATAAATTAATTAAAGCAAAAATAATTAGAAATATATACATATTTACAGAAGATAAAGCTATACTTACAGAGGATTTTTACGTCATATTGATCATTCCTAACTTACCCACCAAGAAATTGAATCTTTTCTCGTCTAAAGCTTTGGTGAATAAGTCCGCGAGTTGGTATTCTGTGGGCACGAAATGCATCTCGATTGTACCGTATTCAACATGATGTTTCAAGAAATGGTACCTTATATCGATATGCTTGGTTTTTGAGTGTTGCACAGGATTGGTAGAGATAGCAATGGCACTCTTGGAATCACAGAAGATAGGTATTTTGAATAGGATGTGGCCATAGTCTTTTAGCTGAGTCTTCATCCATAGAACCTGAGAACAACAGCTAGCAGCAGCAACGTATTCTGCTTCTGTAGTGGATGTTGAGACACAATTTTGCTTTTTGGAGGTCCAACTGACTAGTTTACCACCTAGGAATTGACAACTCCCAGAGGTACTCTTTCTGTCGAGCATGCATCCTCCATAGTCTGAATCTGTATAAGCTTTAAGATTAAAACCAGAGTTCTGTGGATACCAGAGACCGAGATTTTTGGTCCCTTTTAGATATCTAAAGATTCTTTTCACAGCATCATAGTGTGAGTTCTTTGGATTAGCTTGATAACGTGCACAAAGACATGTGGCATGCATAATGTCAGGTCTGCTTGCAGTTAAGTATAACAGATATCCAATCATGCCTCTATAGAGAGTGCATTCTACAGAGATGCCATCTGGATCTAAGGATAACTTATTTCCAGTGGCCATTGGAGTTTTCATTGCAGAGGTATCAGAGAGTCTATACTTGAAAAGAATGTCAGAGACATATTTGGCCTGATTTATAAAAATTCCCTCTGATGTTTGTTTGACTTGGAGTCCGAGGAAGAATGTTAGTTCTCCCATCATACTCATTTCAAACTCACTCTGCATGAGTTTTTCAAAACTTTTGCACTCTTCTGTGTTAGAAGACCCAAAAATTATGTCGTCCACATAGATTTGTACAAGCATTATCTCACTGTTTTTACGTTAATAGGATAAGGTAGTATCTGTTGTACCTCTGTTGTAGCCATTTACTAGAAGAAAGGTAGAAAGTCGTTCGTACCATGCTCTTGGAGCCTGTTTCAGTCCGTACAGAGCCTTTTCAAGGTAGTATACATGCTTTGGGAACTTTGAGCTTTCAATTCCTGGTGGCTGATTTACGTAAACCTCTTCTTGGATTTCACCGTTGAGAAAAGTTGACTTTACGTCCATCTGATAAACTTTAAATCCTCTGTGGGCTGCGAAGGCTAAGAATATTCTTATTGCTTCGAGCCGTGCGACAGGGGCAAAAGTCTCATCGTAGTCTATGCCTTCTTCTTGTCTATATCCCTTGGCCACCAATCGTGCTTTGTTTCTGATGACCACTCCATCTTCATCCTTCTTATTTCTGTAGACCCACTTAGTCCCAATGGCCTGTTTCCCTCGTGGCAGAGGTACTAAAGTCCATACTCTGTTACGCTCAAACTGCAGAAGTTCTTCTTGCATGGCGTCTACCTAGTTTGGGTCATCTAGTGCTTCAGAAATCTTCTTTGGTTCTATCACACTAATAAAATTTGCAAAGAAACAAATATTAGCAGTGGCAGACCTGGTTTTTACTGAGTCAGAAGGTTCTCCGATTATTTGGCTTGGAGGATGGCTTTTTGTCCACTGAGTGGTGCGAGGAAGATGGTCATCAATGTCATCGAACCTTTCTTCAGAAGCTTCTTGTGGATCTTCTTCTTGTATAGCCTCTGTCGTTCTTCTTACCTTGGTAGAAGATTCTACCATTTGTGGAATGATTGGTATGAGTGGTGGTGGAGTTTGTTCCTCTGAGGACGTATAGTCTTGGTCCTCAATTACCTCTGTAATTGGTTCTTCTGTGGATTGTGGAGTTTGTTTTTCAGCAGCTTCTGTGGTCGTTTTTCTTGATGTTTCATCTTCTGCATTTTCTTCTTCGGCATTTGCATCTGTAGTATTTATAGAAGAAGATGAAGCATTATTTGGACCAGTTAGAGTCATACCTGTAGGATTTTGTCCAACAGAGGATGGTTCTTCAGAAACTCAGATGGTTCCAACAGAAGGATCAATGTCATCGTGGAACATCTCTAAAAATAGAAGATTCAAGTCTTCTTTCGTTTGCGAGATGCCAGAGGTTTCTCTTTTAAGTTCGAGTTCTGAACGGATTTGCTCAGAAGTCATTTGGAAAGAATCATCAAAAGAAACATTGATACTTTCTATGATTTTGCGAGATCTTGTAAGGTATACTCTGTAGGCTTTGGAAGCGGCAGAGTATCCAATGAATTTTCCTTCGTCAGCTTTTACTTCAAACTTTCCTCTTGAATCTCTGTCATTTAAAACAAAGCATTTACATCCAAACACATGGAAAAACTTGATGTTTGGCCGCCTTTTGTTGATCAGTTCGTAAGGACTCTTGATGTGTCTTTTCACAATGGTTGACCGATTCTGTGTGTAACAAGCGGTAGAAATTGCTTCTGCCCAAAAGTTCACCGGTAATCCGTATGCTGATAGCATAGTTCTTGCGGCCTCCACGAGCGTTCGATTCTTCCTTTCGACTACGCCATTCTGCTGTGGAGTGCGTGCGGCAGAGAAGTTCTGTGATATTCCTTCTGTAGAAAGATAGGCTTCAATGACAGAGTTTTTAAATTCTGTGCCATTGTCACTTCTTAACTTCTGTATTCTGCATTCATAAAGAACTTGGATTCTTTTCATTAGATTAATCAAGATCATTGGAACATCCGATTTCTTTCGAACAAATTCAACCCATGTGAAGCGCGAATACTCATCAATTAAGACAAGTATATATTTCTTGCCACCTAGGCTCTGTATGGCAATGGGACCGCAGAGGTCGACATGAAGCATGTACAGAGTCCTAGTGCAAGACACATCTGTTTTGCCTCTGTGGGAAGCTCTTCTGAGTTTTCCCATTTCACAGGCAGAACACAAGTGATCCTTATTAAATTTAACATTAGGCAAACCTTTAACTAGATCAAGTTTGACCAGTTTATCCAAGGTGTGAAAGTTCAAGTGACAGAACCTGTTATGCCATAACCATGCTTCTTTACTTTCGCAAGCTACAAGGCAAACTTTGTCCTTGGTTGTTGAACAAAAGTTCATCAGATACAGATCACCTTTTCTTTCGGCTCGCAGAAGTTCCATTCCTGTGTCTTCACTTTGCAGAGAGCAGAAAGTCCTTTTGAACAAGACATCAAATCCTGTATCACTGAGTTGACTTACACTGAGTAGGTTGTTTTTAAGGCCATTCACATATGCAACTTTGTATACAGAGACGTTTTCCTTCTGTATGACTCCATAGCCTTTGATGTGTCCCTTCTTGTTGTCTCAAAAAGTTACAGATCCACCATCGTGTGTTTCTTTGTACGTGGATAGTAAACTTCTGTCGCCAGTCATGTGCCTTGAGCATCCGGAGTCAAGATACCAAATTGGCACATACCGCTTCTGTAAGACAATCACAGAGACTTAGGTACCCATATCCATATGGGTCCAATATTGTTAGAATTTTTCAAGTTTGCCTTAGCATTCTTGAAATACATTTTATTTTTTGTAGAAATATCAGATTGTATCTCTCTAGGTTTTGACTTTAGAGTTTGAATTTTAGTGGAGAGTAAGCAATCTGGACTTGAGAAGTGATTTTTCAATCTGAACATAAGATCAAAACAATGACAGTATTTAATATGAGACGTGATTTGTTTGAATTTTTCATTGAATTCATTGAACTGAGTCACGGAGGCATTACATTCGTTCTTAACATTAGATTTCCTATTACAAGAAGATCTATGAATACTAGAATGTTTTTTGCAAAAATCTTGTTTAGGTCCTGCCTTCTGTGAGTCTCTTCTATGGTGAACGTCTGTCTTCACTGTCACAGAGGAAAGATATTTGTTAGCTTCAGACCTTAAAGGTTTTGAAAATTTTGAGCTTTTACGATTTTCAGAGGCCCTTTTCAAATTTTCAAGCTCTGTAGAGGTTTTGACTTGTATACACATTTTTAGAAAATCTGGATAGATAGGTATCTCTGTGATTTTCTCTTTTGGAGAAATTGTTCTGTTAAGAACCTCAGAGAAGAATTTAACATCCTCTGTGTCACAGTGAATTATCCCTGATTTAGAATCAGTCTCTGAGTCGTCAGAGGATGAATCGTCCTCATATACAGAGGTTGAGTCATTTCTTTCGACAGAGGTTGGATTTTCTGAGCATGTATCGTACGAGTTTTCTTCCTCGGTAGAAAAACTTTCATAGATGGCAGAGGTTTCAGATGAGATCTCTTCAGCAACAATTTGATCTATAGAAGATGTACAGAGATTTTCTAAAACATTTGATTTCAAAACTTCCAAAATTTCTTTTTCAATTGATCTTTTACGATTTTCTTCTGAAAAGATGGGTTTAAACTCAGGAGCTTTTGCAAATAATTTCTTTTTGACATCTATCATACAGACAAAAGCGACCTGTGTTTGAGTCTCTGGTTTACCAAACTTAAAGATACCAATCTGATCATGTGTTTTCAGATATTTCTTTGGTTTGATTCCTCTGTTGACAGAGGTTGAAGATGATGAATCTGTGTTTTCAAACCACACATTGATCATCTTCGTATGTTTCCTTAAGTGAGGTTCTTCAGAGATTTTAACCCTCTTACTTACAGAGAGTAAGTTTGGAAAAATTGGTTTATTTGTTTTTCCTACCATAAACAGAGAAGACAGAGGTTTAAGTCTTTTGCCTTCAACAACTAGAGTAATATCATCGTACCCTATACCTCGTATTCCTATTTGTGAGTTTACTTTCTCATACACCTTTTGTGCATCTTTATAGTTTTTAAGTAAAACCTCTCTTCTGAGTAGATCTTGCCAAAGTACCTCTCTTTCCTTTTGAAAGTATTCTTTGAGAGCTCTTATGTCAGTTGTTTCACTCCTAGAAACTAAAAGCTCTTTAGTTTTGACTTTTAAAGCAGAGGTTAATTCAGAAATTTGCCTTTTTAAAGGATCTACATTTTTGCTCCAATATTTTTCTACTCTTTCGTTTTCTTCAAAAATTTTGGCTTTTTCTTGAGTGAGAAGCCTTACTTCTCTCTCATTAAAGGTGAGTCTTTTCTGAATACTTTCATTTATCTCTTTGAGTTCAATCAATTCAATGTTAAGTCTAACTGAATCATTTTCTATATATTTAATACAAGAGGTAGAGTTTGAAATGGATACCTCATTGTCAGTGCCTGAGTCGACTTCTGCCATGCCACAGAACAGGGCATTGGTGGTGAATTCATCATCAGATGTAGAGTCTGACTCGAAGTCCTCTTTATTTGCTTCAGAATGCTCTTTGTTCGCCATTAGGGATTTTTGTGCATAATATTCAGCCTTCTTTTTGTAAAAAGCTGAGTCCTTCTGTGGGCGATTTTGTCTACTTCTGCAATCTTTTGCGAAATGGCCTGGCTTGCTGCAGTTGAAGCAACATTGGGAGGTGTTTCCAGTTCGATCGTCGGACTTCTGTTGGTCTCCACCTTTCTGTGTTCGGCATTCGTTTGCATAATGACCAGGCTTACCACATTTGTAGCATTCTTGTGTGTGGCCTACCTTGTCATCTGTCCTCTGTCGGTCATTTCCTCTGTAGTTTCTGTCGCTCGACCTCTGTCGGTCACTTCTGTAGTTTGACCTCTGTTGTTCACTTCATTCTTCTCTTCTTTCATCATCTCTTCTATCTCTCTGGTTGTCTCTGCTATATCTGTCATTTCCAAAATTTCTTTGATTACCTCTGAACTCTCTTGTCAATAGAGCCAATGATTTAGCTAATGACGCAAGAGTTATTTCTTCCTCTATCAGCTCGTCTTCTTCGCTATCAAACATCACTATCTGCTTCTTCTCCTTCTTCTTCTCCTCTGTTGCTCTCTCATTTCTTGGTCTCTCTGTAGCCTCTGTTGATTTACTAACCAATGCATATGGTGCAATGGCTATTGTTTTAGCCTGTGCTATTTGAGGCTCTTGTGCAGCTAGTGTTCCATAGAGATCAGAGAGTGTCCATGAGTCTAGATCTTGGTTTGTTTGTAAATAAATAGACAGTTGAAGCCACTCATCATTCAGACTCTTTAGAAACATAACGTTATTTTCTTCCGAGGTTCTGTGAATGCCAGACTTTCTACATTTGTTTATGAGAGAGTTGAACCTGTCGTACGTTGTTTGCAGAGATTCTGTTGCAGAGGCTCTGAATGCATGATATTCATTTATGTACTGTGCCCTTCGGTTCTTCTGTGTTTTAGCACCCCCTTCCAACTGTCTTTCTAATTCTTTCCAAAGATCGTGCGCAATTTCGCATGCATCTAAGGATTGAAAAAGCTCGTTGGGGATAGCCATTATCAGGATTCTTTTTGTTTTCTGTGCAACTTCATCTTCTGCCTTATCTTCATTTGACCATTCTTCTTTTGGTTTTGGTTTTTGATGTTCAGGGATTTCTGGAGATTCAGCAGTAGCTGGTACTCGTGGTACTGCTATCATGGGAACAGGAGGAAGGTTGTAAAGATATTGTACTAGATTTTTTTCAGTACCCTCAAAGAAATGAACCATTTTTATCTCCCATTGAGGATACTCATCTCGTAGGAGAGTAGGAGGCTTGGTGAGTGAACCAGCAGTAAAGAAGTTATTTGTATTTGTCATTTTTAAGGTTTTGAAAGGATAGTGTGATTTAAAGAGTATGAGTCTGAAGATCTGGAAGGGTTTTCTGGGTTTGAACAGTTCTCAAAGTACACTTTAATGGAGTTTTAACCTAGAGATGAGGAATAGGAAAAAATGATTTATATCACTAATCTTGTAAAAACGAGGATCACTTGATATTGAAAATCAAGCTTCGCTCTGATACCAATTGTTGGTTCCCGGTTTTGTTTAAACAAGATTATCAGATCTATTAGTTCAAGTTTGAGTTTGATGCGGAAGCGTATTTGAAGAACTAACAGATATGTTTGATAGATTTAGAACATAATATAAATAAACAGTGAACAGGAAATAATATCTCAAAGTTTACTGAATATATATATATTAAGAACATATTCAAGAACAGTGAGTTAAGCAAAGCTTTTAAAACAGATATGACTCTCAAAGTGTTTAAAGCTTGTGATCTTTTTCTCTCTTGAATTCTTGTTTCGATTGTTCGATTGATCGATCGATGGATAGATGGATAGGAAGAACTCAACATGAGTCTTCCTTATATACTACTCTAAGGGGACCATAAAGAATATGCTACTATTCACAAAGGATGGTATGAATAGTTGGACGGATGGCATGAACAGTTGGACGTGATGTTTTGCATTTAATGCAGCAGACGTCTATTATGTACTAAGCCCTATTGAATCCAACCAGAGTTTGACACGTTGCAGTTGGACAGGGCATGCTACCATGCAAGTTGATGAACAGGTCCTGTAACAGTAGCATGATATTATAAATATCTTTTAAGTCTTTGTTGAAGACCGCAGAGGCTCTGTGAAGTGCCACAGAAGAGCAGTCTTCACCGGATTCCGAGTCTTTGGTCTTCTTTGCGCGTATGATAGAGCTTCTGTAGGGCGCCTCTTTAGCTTATGTAGCTTCTTGACCTTGATCTCTCGGTAAGTTCGGCAGAGCCTCTGTTAGAGGCTTTCTTCACTTAAGCCTATTTTCACTACTTCTAAATACTTCTATGATTAGGAAGATTGAAGCTAACAAAACTCCATTAAAGTGTACTCTAGGAACTGATTAAACCCAGAAAACTTTCCAGATCATCAGACTCATACTCTTTAATCATACTATCTTTTCAGAACCTTTACAATGACAAATACAAATAACTTCTTTACTGCGGGTTCACTCACCAAGCCTCCTACTCTCCTTCGAGATGAGTATCCTCAATGGAAAATAAGAATGGTCCATTTCTTTGAGGGTACTGAAAAAAATCTAGTACAATATCTTTACAACCTTCCTCCTGTTCCCATGATAGTAGTACCACGAGTACCAGCTACTGCTAAATCTCCTGAAATCCCTGAACATCAAAAACCAAAGCCAAAAGAAGAATGGTCAAATGAAGATAAGGCAGAAGATGAAGTTGCACAAAAAACAAAAAGAATATTGATAATGGCTATCCCCAACGAACGTTTTCAATCCTTAGATGCATGCGAAACTGTGCACGATATTTGGAAAGAATTAGAAAGACAGTTGGAAGGGGGTGCTAAAACGCAGAAGAACCGAAGGGCACAATACATAAATGAATATCATGCATTCAGAGCCTCTGCAACAGAATCTCTGCAAACGACGTACGACAGGTTCAACTCTCTCATAAACAAATGTAGAAAGTCTGGCATTCACAGAACCTCAGAAGAAAATAATGTCATGTTTCTAAAAAGCCTGAATGATGAATGGCTCCAGCTGTCTATGTCCTTACAAACAAACCAAGATCTAGACTCCTGGACTCTCTCTGATCTCTATGGAACACTAGCAGCACAAGAACCTCAAATAGCACAGGCTAAAACACTAACCATTGCACCATATGCACTGGTTAGTAAATCTACAAAGGCTACAGAGAGACCAATAAATGAGAAAGCAAAAGAGGAGAAGAAAAAGGAAAAGAAGAAGATAGTGATGATTGATAGCGAAGAAGAAGAGCTGATAGAAGAAGAGACAACTCTTGCGTCATTAGCTAAATCCTTAGCTCTGTTGACAAGAGAGTTCAGAGGAAACCAAAGAGGTTCAAGAAATGATCGATATGGCAGAGACAACCAAGGTAACAGTAGAGATAACGAAAGAAGAGAAGAATCAAGTGACCGACAGAGGTCAGATGATAGAAGTGACCGACAGAGGTCAAGCGATAGAAACTACAGAAGTAGTGACCGACAGAGGACATATGACAAGATGAGCCACATACAACAAGAATGTTACAAATGTGGCAAACATGGTCATTACGCAAACGAATGCCGATCGGAGAAAGGTGGAGACCGACAAAAATCTGACGATCGTGCTGGAAACACTTCCCAAGGCTGTTTCAACTGCGGGAAGCCAAGTCATTTCGCTAAGGAATGCAGAAGCAGATCAAATCGCCCACAGAAGGACTCAGCTTTTTACAAAAAGAAGGCTGAGTATTATGCACAAAAATCCCTAATGGCGAACAAAGGGCATTCTGAGGCGAACAAAGAGGACTTCGAGTCAGACTCTACCTCTGACGAAGAATACACAACCAATGCCCTATTCTGTGGCATGGCAGAAGTCGACTCCGACACTAACACTGAGGTATCCACTTCAATCTCTACCTCTTGTACTAATTCTGTAGATGATGATTCACTTAAACTTATTGAACTGATTGAACTAAAAGAATTAAATATAGGCATTCAGAAAAGACTCACCTTTAATGAGAGAGAAGTACGGCTTCTCACTCAAGAAAAAGCCAAAATTTTTGAAGAAAAAGTGAGAATAGAAAAGAATTGGAACAAAAATCTAGATCCTTTAAAAAACAAATTTCTGAATTATCCTCGGAGTTAAAAATCAAAACAAAAGAACTTTCAGTTTCCAGGAGTGAAACTACTGACATAAGAGCTCTCAAGGAATACTTTCCAAGAGAAAGAGAGGTACTTTGGCAAGATCTACTCAGAAGAGAAGTTTTACTCAAAAACTATAAAGATGCACAGAAGGTTTATGAAAAAGTAAACTCACAAATAGGAAGACGAGGTATAGGGTACGATGATATTACCCTAGGTGTTGAAGGCAAAAGAAATATACCTCTGTCTTCTCTATTTGTATTGGGAAAAACAAACAAACCAGATTTTCCAAACTTACTCTCTGTAAGTAAAAGGGCTAAAATCTCTGTGGAACCTAACTTAAGGAAACATACGAAGATGATCAATGTGTAGTTTGAAAACACAGATTCATCATCTTCAACCTCTGTCAATAGAGGCATCAAACCAAAGAAATATCCGAACACGCAAGATCAGATTGGTATCTTTAAGTTTGGTAAACCAGAGACTCAAACGCAGGTTGCTTTTGTCTGTATGATAAATGTTGAAAAGAAATTATCAGCAGAAGCTCCTGAGTTTACACCCACTTTTTCAGAAGAAAAACTTACAGAAACAGTTGAAAAGGAAATTTTCGAAGTATGGAAAATAAACGTTTTAGAAAACTTCTGTACATCTTCTGTAGATAAAATTCTCGCTGAAGAGATCTTATCAGAAACCTCTGTCATCTATGAAAATTATTTTACAGAGGAAGAAAGCTCGTATGATACATGCTCGGAAACTCCAGTCTCTGTCGAAAGAGATGAATCAACCTCTGTATATGAGGATGATTCATCTTCTGACGACTCAGAGACTGATGTTACATCAGGGATAGTTCTCTATGACACAGAGGATGTTAAATTCTCCTCTGAAGTTCTTAACAGAACTATTTCTCCAAAAGAGAAAATCACAGAGATACCTATCTGCCCAGATTTTCTGAACATGTATTTACAAGTCAAAACCTCTGCTGAGCTTGATATGTTAAAGAAGATCTATGTAGATCCTAAAAGTTCAAAATTTTCAAAACCTTTAAGGCAAATTAACGAAAATTCCACTTGGCAACAAAAGGGAAAATGGCCTAAAGTTAACAAATCTTTTTCCTCTGTGACAGTGAAGAAAAGATGTTCACCACAGAAGAGACTCACAGAAGGCAAGAACTAAACAAAGGTTTTGCAATCAACATTCTAGTACTCATAGATCTTCTTGTAATAGGAAATCTATTGTTAAGAAAAAATGTAATGCCTCTGTGGCTCAGTTCAATAAATTCAATGAAAAGTTCAAGCAAATCACGTCTCATATTCAATATTGTCATTGCTTTGATCTTATGTTCAGATTAAATAATCACTTCTCTAGTCAAGATTGTTTACTTTCTACCCAAATTCAAAAGTCAGAACCTAGAAAGAAACAATCTGATTCTTCTACAAAGGCAAACTTGAAAAATTCTAACAATATTGGACCCATGTGGATATGGGTACCTAAGTCTCTGTGATTATTTTACAGAAGCAGTTTGTGCCAATTTGGTATCTTGACTCCGGATGCTCAAGGCACATGACTGGCGACAGAAGTTTACTATCCACGTACAAAGAAACACACGATGGTGGATCTGTAACTTTTGGAGACAACAAGAAGGGACACATCAAAGGCTATGGAGTCATACAGAAGGAAAACGTCTCTGTATACAAAGTTGCATATGTGAATGGCCTTAAACACAACCTACTCAGTGTAAGTCAACTCTGTGATACATGATTTGATGTCTTATTCAAAAGAACTTTCTGCTCTCTGCAAAGTGAAGACACCGGAATGGAACTTCTGCGAGCCGGAAGAAGAGGTGATCTGTATCTAATGAATTTCAGCTCCAAAAACAAAGACAAAGTTTTCCTTGTAGCCTGCAAAAGTGAGGAAGCCTGGTTATGGCATAACAGGTTCTGTCACTTGAACTTTCACACCTTGGATAAACTGGTCAAACTTGATCTAGTTAAAGGGTTGCCTAATGTTAAATTTAATAAAGATCACTTGTGTTCTACCTGTGAAATGGGAAAACTCAGAAGAGCTTCCCACAGAGGCAAAACAGATGTGTCTTGCACTAAACCTCTGTACATGCTTCATGTTGACCTCTGCAGTCCCATTGCCATACAGAGCCTAGGTGGCAAGAAATACATACTTGTCTTAATTGATGAGTATTCGCGTTTCACATGGGTTGAATTTGTTCGAAAGAAATCAGATGTTCCAATCATCATGATAAATCTAATGAAAAGAATCCAAGTTCTTTATGAATGCAGAATACAGAAGTTAAGAAGTGACAATGGCACATAATTTAAAAACTCTGTCATTGAAGCCTATCTTTCTACAGAAGGAATATCACAGAACTTCTCTACCGCACGCACTCCACAGCAGAACGGCGTAGTCGAAAGAAAAAATCGAACGCTTGTGGAGGCCGCAAGAGCTATGCTATCAGCATGCGGATTACCGATGAACTTTTGGGCATAAGCGATTTCTACTGCTTGTTATACACAGAATCGTTCAACCATTGTGAAAAGACACCTCAAGACGCCCTACGAATTAATCAACAAAAGGCGGCCAAACATCAAATTTTTCCATGTGTTCGGATGTAAATGCTTTGTTTTAAACGACAGAGATTCCAGAGGAAAGTTTGAGGTAAAAGCTGACGAAGGCAAATTCATTGGATACTCTGCCACCTCCAAAGCCTACAGAGCATTCCTTACAAGATCTCGCAAAATTGTAGAAAGCATCAATGTTTCTTTTGATGATTCATTCCAGAAGACTTCTGAACAAATCAGTTCAGAACTCGGACTTAAAAGGGAATCCTCTGGCATCTCACAAGCAAAAGAAGACTTAAATCTTCTATTTATAGAGATGTTCCACCATGACATGGATCCCTCTGTTGGAACCATCAGAGCTTCTGAAGAACCATCTTCCATCGGTCAAAATCCAACAGGTATGACTCTAACTGGACCAAATAATGCTTCATCTTCTTCTGTAAATACTACAGATGCGAATGCCGAGGTAGAGATCGCAGAAGATGAAACAACAAGGAAAACAACCACAAAAGCTGCTGAAAATCAAACTCCACAATCCACAGAGGAACCAATTACAGAGGATATAGAGGACCAAGTCTATACGTCCTCAGAGGAACAAACTCCACCACCTCTCATACCAATCATTCCACAAGCGGTAGGATCAACTACAAAGGCACGCACTACTATAGAGGCTATACAAGAAAAAGAGGAACAACAAGAAGCCTCTGAAGAAAGATTCGATGACATTGGAGACCACCTTCCACACATAACTAAGTGGACAAAAAGCCATCCTCCAAGCCAAATAATCGGCGAACCTTCTGACACGATAAAAACCAGGTCTGCCACCGCTAACTTTTGTTTCTTTACAAATTATATTAGTGTGATAGAACCAAAGAAGATTTCTGAAGCCCTAGATGACCCAAACTGGGTAGACGCCATGCAAGAAGAGCTTCTGCAGTTTGAGCGTAACAGAGTATGGACTTTAGTACCTCTGCCACGAGGGAAACAAGCCATTGAAATAAGTGGGTCTACAGAAATAAGATGGATGAAGATGGAGTGGTCATCAGAAACAAAGCACGATTAGTGGCCAAGGGATATAGACAAGAAGAAGGCATAGACTACGATGAGACTTTTTCCCCTATCGCACGGCTCGAATCAATAAGAATATTCT
Source organism: Saussurea involucrata (assembly GCA_033807775.1). Lineage (NCBI taxonomy): Eukaryota > Viridiplantae > Streptophyta > Magnoliopsida > Asterales > Asteraceae > Saussurea > Saussurea involucrata. The sequence goes on from CM066325.1 coordinate 68,108,572, forward strand.
TAGCCTTCGCAGCCCACAGAGGATTTAAAGTTTATCAGATGGACGTAAAATCAGCTTTTCTCAACGGTGAAATCCAAGAAGAGGTTTACGTAAATCAGCCACCAGGGTTTGAAAGCTCAAAGTTCCCAAGGCATGTATATTACCTTGAAAAGGCTCTGTACGGACTGAAACAAGCTCCAAGAGCATGGTACGAACGACTTTCTACTTTTCTTCTAGTAAATGGCTACGACAGAGGTACAACAGATACTACCTTATTCTATAAACGTAAAAACAGTGAAATAATGCTTGTTCAAATCTATGTGGACGACATAATTTTTGGGTCTACTAATACAGAGGAGTGCAAAAGTTTTGAAAAACTCATGCAGAGTGAGTTTGAAATGAGTATGATGGGAGAATTAACATTCTTCCTCGGACTCCAAGTCAAACAATCATCAGAAGGAATTTTTATAAATCAGGCCAAATATGTCTCTGACATTCTTTGCAAATATAGCCTTTCTGATACCTCTGCAATAAAAACTCCAATGGCCACTGGAAATAAGTTATCCTTAGATCCAGATGGCATCTCTGTAGAATGCACTATCTACAGAGGCATGATTGGATCTCTGTTATACTTAACTGCAAGCAGACCTGACATTATGCATGCCACATGTCTTTGTGCACGTTATCAAGCTATTCCTAAAAAATCACATTATGATGCTGTTAAGAGAATCTTTAGATACTTAAAGGGGACCAAAAATCTTGGTCTCTGGTATCCACAGAACTCTGGCTTTTGTCTTAAACCTTATACAGATTCAGACTATGGAGGATGCATGCTCGACAGAAAGAGTACCTCTAGGAGTTGTCAATTCCTAGGTGGTAAGCTAGCCAGTTGGACCTCCAAAAAGCAGAACTGTGTATCAACATCTACGACAGAAGCTGAATACGTTGCTGCTGCTAGCTGTTGTTCTCAGGTTCTGTGGATGAAGACTCAGCTAAAAGACTACGGCCACATTCTATTCAAAATACCCATCTTCTGTGATTCCAAAAGTTCCATTGCCATCTCTGCCAATCCTGTGCAACATTCCAAAACCAAGCATATCGATATAAGGTACCACTTCTTGAAACATCATGTTGAACACGGTACAATCGAGATGCATTTCGTGCCCACAGAATATCAACTCGCGGACTTATTCACCAAAGCATTAGACGAGAAAAGATTCAATTTCTTGGTGGGTAAGTTAGGAATGATTAATATGACGTGAAAATCCTCTGTAAGTATAGCTTTATCTTATGTGAATAAGTATATATTTCTACTACTTTATTTAAATGCTTTGATTGATTTCTTTCTGTATGTAAATTCTCAATCTTAAATAGTTCTTGATATCACAGAGCTTCGGTGGGTCTGCTCAGAACCTCTGACGACCCCCACAGAACCTCTGTAAAAACATGACCTATGTTCTATGCAAAACTTATCATTTTTTTTATCCAAGCATAGGTCAAGGGGGAGCAAAAGGAAATTACTTAATCTACAGAGGTGATTAGATCAAGGGGGAGCAAACGGGACTTTGAAATAATCTACAGAGGTTAATCTTTCAAGGGGGAACCAAAGAAGAGTGTCGATGAATCTATATCGACAGAAGTCAGACATCACTGCCGAGAAAAGAAGAACCAAAAAGGTTTTTGAAAACAGTTTTCTGGGACACAAATTGTCAAATATGTCCTAAATATACTATGAATAACATGCCAAAAAATCAAAAGATCAAAAAGTATCATAAAATTCAAGTTATGAGAAATTTGAGGTCATAGAGCCTCTGCTGAGCTCAACAGAGGCTCTGCAAGAAATAGGCTCTGTGATCGCAAATTTAACCTCTATCGATCTTTTGGAATGTTATCTCGGAAACCGAATACACACACCATGACCTTCACGAACAAAAGTTTTTCCATAACAGTTTTTTCGGACACCAACTTTCAAATATGTCCGAAAAACGTTTCTGAGTACAAATCAAAATTGGATGATCAAAATCGTTGATAGATTTTTAGTTATAAGAAATTTTCTTTCATAGAGCTTCTGCTGGCCCTGACAGAGCTTCTGCAAGTTCCTACAGAGCCTCAAAACCTCTGAACGAAATTTCTTCACTAAAATCCTATTAATCCTCTCCAATGCCTTCACAAATGTTTTGGTTAAATAAGAACCTACAGAGTCATGATAACAATGAGATATATGAGGCAATGAACATCAAGTTTTTCAAAATTACAGAAGCTTCTGTAAACCACAGAGGTTCTGTCAATATGCAACTTGGGCATTTCTGTAAACATAACGGTTACTTTTAACTGAGAGTGAATTTCATATGTCTAAGAACAACCCCACGCGCCTAGCATTAATGGGCCGCGCACGACGTCCTGTCATCCTCTGACATGGCCTACGTGTCTCTTTTTCATTGGGCGTACATGGAACGTTTTCTATGGAAAGTTGAACCCGCCGTTCTAACTCAAGTACGGATTCCAAATATCTATCCATTGCCATATATTTTCACTCGTCCAAATTCTACCATTTTACACTCATATAAAACCCAAGCTTACCTTCTCATAAAACCTTTACAAACTCTCATTCTTCTCCGGCGAAACCCTGCAAACGCTTGCAAGAATCCTATTCTTCTTACCAAATGGCTTCATCTTCTCAAGCTATCTCCCCTGCACACTCTCCGGTGAACTCACCAGAACACTCACCTGCTTCTTCTCAACATTCAGAAAACCCCCATCTCGCCAAAAATATTGAACAAGAAGATTCCGGCGACACAGCAGACTTTGCTCCGACCACACATCTTCAAAACCTTATAGCAAATGATCATTTAGACAAAACACTGCCAATCAAATCTAACAATTGCTATTTGGTCCCCTCACCCACTGCTTTCGGCGAAGTCCATGCCATTCTTCTGCACATAATGGTAAATCATATACTCTTCCCTCTACTTTCAAGAACCCCAAAGAAAATACCTGTTAGGTATTTGAACCAATATTGGCATAGCTGCAGATATGATAAAGATGATTCTTTGATCAAAGGGTACATCTCAAAGCCGGACAACTCAGAGCATCTGGAACTCAAATTTAATAGAACAATGTTCTCTCTGGAGTTCAATTTACCAACTAGAGGTCTTCTGGGATTGAAAAAATATGCAGAACAACCTACAGACGACGAGCTCTGTCGTTTTGTTGAAATGCTTGGGTACAACACCCACCTGAGGAAAAGGAATGACTTCCGCAGAGGCAAACTACCACCTCTGTGGAACACCTTGTTTTCAATCCTCAACATATCCCTGACAGGGAAGATAGGCAGCATTGATCAAAGCTCGAATCAGATCTTAACCATCATGTATGGGGTCTACTACGATCTCCCACTCGATTACTCGACCATCATGCTGCAGGAGATCATCAATACAATCGACAGAAAGAACAACACCCTAAAGGCTAAAGAGACTGATCCCACATATCTACCGCCTCTGCAATTCCAAAGAATCTTGGGTGTTCTGTTCGAACCTCTGCTAATGATGCAGAAATGGCCAATGGAAGGACCAATTCCCAAACAGTTCCCGATGAACAAGAACATCCCCACCGATCATGCAGAAGGCTACAACCACTGCAGACCTGTTTCAAAAAGGCTTCTGAAATATGCCACGAACAAAACCCTTAAGCAAGAGTATATACGGGATCACAGGACTCCAGAACCGAGCCCTGTGACACCCCCGCGTTTAGGTGTCCCCTTAAGAACATTTGGAAATCCAACGAAGAAGAAGAAACTGGCAAAATCGAAGAAGAAGAAATTGGCAAAACATTTGGAAATCCAACGAAGTTTTATGGCCAAACGTGACGAGCTCATGGGAAAGAAATCTTCTTCTAAAACCTCTGCCTCTACCCCAAAAACAAAGAAGAGGAAACCTGAAGAAGGCACCTCTACAAACATTACAGAAGATCAACCTTCACCTCCTCGTGCCACAGAAGTTCGCTCCTCTGCTCCTCCCTCTTCTCCAAAACATAAGAAGAAAAGAAAATCGAAAACTACAGAGGAAGGGGCACCAAAACCAAAGAGGAGGAAGACCAAAAAGAAGCTTGATAAATTGGTTACCATCGCAGAAGTGGTTGAAGAAGAGGTCGCAGGAACCCGGGTCGAAGATACTGCAGAAGAAGAAACTGCAGAAGTCGAAGTTGCAGAAGAGGGATATCAATCACCTTATGAATCCCCAGATCGATTCACTCATCAAGGCAGCTTGAATGATTTTCTTCAACACCCTGAAATTGCCAACACCCTAAATACAGCTGGGTGGACGGCACAACCACTTGACCACCACACCTCGGAAGAACAAGACTTCTCTATCTCTGGAATTGACACCAATCTGCAAGAAGATGATCAAACCCCCAGAGATCAACCATCTGAAACCCCTAACATTCTACAGAACCCCTTCATCCAACAGGGACTGGACATCCACAGAAGGAGTCTAAACCAGGCCTCAGAAGCTGAGTAGAATAGAGAAGAGGTTACAGAGGTTTTAGAAAGAATAGGAGAAGAAGAAAAAGAAAAAGAAAAAGGTGTCGAAGGTATAGAGGTCTCAGAGGTAGATTCTGATGAAGAAGAAGCTGACCAAATCCGAAAAGGTCTATATCATCCACATGTCATGCAATTATACGGCTCTCATCCAATGTACGACTTCTTAGTCATAGAAGAAGAAACAAGAAAAGATGCCCGGTACGTGCGAAATGTGTGTTTTAATCGCAGTGGGTTGCAAACTGTCCACAGTGGGAAGTGCAAGTGTACACTGTCCACTATGATCGTCATAGAAAGTAATAGTTGGTAAAATACCAGAATCGAATCCACAGAGACTGGACAATCAAGACAATACAGTTCTCATGAGCTCCTTTTACAAGTTTCAACTAGAGAGGAAAATAATACTTGGTTTTGGTTTGGTAAAATAGCTACTTGAAACGATTTACTAAATGTTAAAAAGGAGGAATGTAGGTTGGATTTTCCCTAGATTTTATCTCAAATACTCGGTCCTTAGAGTGATCCTCGTATTTGTGGTGGACATTTTCGCTAGAAAAGCCCGGTTACAAAAATACTCACACCGTTAGATAAAAATCCCATACTCTTAGTACTTGTTGTTTTGTCAATGGCAATCTCTAAATGGACCTTTTCAGGCCTCGATGGAATGTGTAGAGACAAATACTCTAAGTGTTTTTAATACACAAATTAGCTTGCCTACTACTCCAGTGGGCAGAGATTAGCTCACTATGCCGACCTCACTTTCGTAAGTGTCATAAGAATTCTTTCGAATCCCCTAGCATCATTCAAGCTCGTGTCACTGCGTTCTACTCATTTCTAAGTTAAGAACTAGACTTTTAGATCCTTGCAAGTGATCGGCTTGTTCGCATCTTTGGGTAAATATCGAGAGTGAATGACCAAAACAATAAATATTCTAAGTATAAAGATTACTCAAGCATTTTCTATAAAATCCAGGTACTTCTCCTTCCTACATCCCAAAGGATGCTTAGCCTAACATTTCCGAAGTAAAGAAAACAAAAGATGAAGATTTGCACATAATAAAACTGAAAGTGGATTGAATAGTGCTCACAGTGGGGAACGAGATTCGTCCCTGTCCACTGTGCTTTACAAACTACAATTAACTAGGAAAGGAAATTACATAAATTAAAGCTAAGTTAATGCAGTAATTAAAAGACTAAAACTAATGTGGTAGATGAGAGAAATTAAAGCTCTCTTCTTAACCCAAGATGATTGTAAGAATGCTAGATTGATTGCAATAAATGAACCCAAGTGCTCCTTTATATACTAGAGGAAAGACTTGGATATTACACAAAAGAGATGAGTCTTCCAATGGGTAAAAACTGCTGTGTAATGGCAGAAATCAGCCCCTTGTGCAAACCAATTACCCAATGGATCCTTCTCCAAGTCAATTTCCATGTACATAAAGGAGTACTTGTTGTAATCTTCTATGTAGATGTCATTTTGTTCTTCCTCCAGCCATTTCCCTGCCAATGAACCTTCTTCTTCCAAAAAATTAGATCCCAACTAATAGTTTCTTTTGTCTTTCTTGATCAGCTCGAATAGTGGGCAGCCGGAGTGGGCAGAACAGTGATCACTGCAGGATAAAAATGCGAAAAACACCCAAACTTCCACCAAATAATTTATTAAAGACCATGGTTCACTCCTTTTGCTCGTTTTCGTAAATCATACCAAGAATGGGGGTTTTTAGAAGTGAAATGGCTAAAATTGACAAAATAAAGTAGGAAAAACAAGGAAATAATAACTCTAAAAATAGAGTTATCACAACCTCAAACTTAAACCATTACTTGTCCCCAAGTAATAAAAATAATGAAATAAAATGAAAAATAATGCATTCGAAATTTTGAGGGACTTACATACTTCTTGACTTGAATGAGCTTTTGATCTCCTTCCTCCGATACTTCCTTCGGTCCGAAACTTAAAAACTTCACTTTTGTACTTGACGAAATCTTTCCCTTGTTTACCATTTGATCAATAGGGCTTTCTTGGGTTTGAAGGGTTTATGGCTTTGAATATTTTCCCAAGGGTTTTTGGCAAGAATTTCCAAACATGGACCGAGGATCTCGCTTTGAGATTTTTATTTCAAGAAGTGGGTGTTTAGCATTTTGTAATGATAGGTACGTACACTTTCAGGCTTTATTTGGGTATGGCTATTTTTTCTTCTGATGGTCCAGAATGGGCACACCATCTTTTTCTGGGAGTGAGCACTTTGATGGTCCGGAAAAGGCACACCATCAATTTTGTTAGTGATACTCCGATTTTCTTCTGTTTTTGTATTTTCTCTATAAATATATATATATATTTTTTTGGGAGGGGGTATGGCTTACCCACCTCAAACTTGGACTTCACAGTGTCCCCACTGTGGGCAGACTGGAAGTCACTCTGGAAATCCCCACCTCAAACTTAAAATCTCACAGTGTCCCCACTGTGACATAGAAAAATGGATCAAAGGAGGTGGTTGTGGGTACAAAAAGGGTTGTGTATAGATGCGAAAAATGGCCTAAATCATTTCACGGGACAAGTTGAGATTTGTACTTACAAAAGTGACCTTTTTAAGTTGGAAGCCGAAAGTTGTACCTTGAAATGGAAACGAGGTCAAAAGCATTCAAACGACAAATACGTTAGTACCCAAAAGTACCTACCCAGTGGTAGGATTTCATGCATTACGAACCAAAATAAGAATTCAGCAAAGAGTCAAAAGACTAGCCATAGGCCTAAAATCAAACCAAATACAAATTAAAATTGTTTTTGGGAGCATCATGAGTGGAAACCAAAGTTTTAACAAACCATTAGTGGGTCGGGGTTGCTTGCGGTGAACTGTCACCAGAATTCTCCTCGAAACCATCTTCTTTTCGACCCTAATCCTTTCCTCTTCCTCTCTTGCCAATCGTTCGGCTTCCTCTCGCTGTTTCCTCTCCTCCTCTTCCTTTGCCAGCCTTTCTTCCTCTTCCTTCCTCTTTCTCTCAACCTTTTCTTTCTTCTTTTTAAGCGCAAGATTTTTTTTTTTTTGTAGGGTTGGGTTGGTGCGGTTCGAGAGAGAAAAATGGAGAAGAAGAGTATGTGTGTTTTTGAATATTTGGAGTAAAGGTGGTTTTTGGAATTTAGAATGGAAAGGGTTTATCTTTTGGGTAATAAAATGGAGGGAAACGGTCCTTTTTGGAGAGAGAGTGATAATGATAGCTTTTCTTGAAAAATGGAGAAATGGGTGTAAGATGGCAGCAAAAGTTGACTGATTTGTAAGAAAAAGTTGATGTGTGTCAGCCTTGGGCCCCTCAAAAACCGTCCTATCCTTCTTCAGATTTGGAGTGGGGAACGCAGGGACATGCATCTCCCCACTGCGAAACTTTTTCTTGATTTTTCCTCCAAAAAGCGGCAATTTCTCCTACACACATCGAAATAAACTACCATGCAGAATTAAAAATACCAAATTTAATAAAAAGACAACAACTAACTGAAATAAAATATTTACAAACAGCGTTGACTTTCTCTAACCAAAGTGAGGTGGATAGTGGGCAGGAATGTGGGCACTCTCATGAAGAAAATGCTTTACCCTTTGCCCATTGACTTTGAAGATTTGACCAGATTGTGGGGACTTTAGCTCTACTGTTCCAAAGGGACTTACCTTGACAATGGTATATGGTCCCGTCCAACGAGATTTTAGCTTACCCGGAAAGAGTTTGAGACGGGAGTTGAACAATAATACCTGTTGTCCTTCCATGAATTCCCTATGTTTAATTCGACGATCATGCCACATCTTGGTCTTCTCCTTATACAACTTTGCGTTTTCATAAGAGTGATAACGCAACTCTTCTAACTCATGCAACTGTAGAGTCCTTTTGATTCCCGCAGCACCTTCACTCATGTTAAGCTCTTTAAGGGCCCAAAATGCCTTGTGCTCCAATTCAATCGGTAGATGGCAAGCTTTGCCAAAAACTAATTTAAATGGAGACATTCCCAAAGGAGTTTTATAGGCCGTTCGGTAGGCCCAAAGAGCATCATCGAGTTTGGTTGACCAATCTTTTCGGTGCGGTTTAACAACTTTTTCTAAAATTCCTTTGATCTCACGGTTTGAAAGCTCGGCCAAACCGTTGGTTTGCGGGTGGTATGCGGTGGCCACTCTATGATGTATGTCATATTTAGCAAGAACCGAGGCCATGACTTTGTTTATAAAATGGGTGCCTTCGTCACTAATCAATGCCCGTGGTGTTCCAAATCGAGTGAAAATATTTTTATGCAAAAATTTCACCACGGTGTTGGCATCATTAGAGTGACATGCGACGGCTTCTACCCATTTCGAAACATAGTCTACCGCAACCAAGATATAAAAATTGTTATTGGAATTTGGAAAGGGTCCCATGAAATCGATCCCCCAAACATCAAAAAGTTCTACCTCTAGAATATTATTAAGAGGCATCTCATTTCTTTGCGAAATATTCCCGGTGCGTTGGCATTGCTCACAACTTTTTACACACTCGTAAGAGTCTTTAAACACAGTGGGCCAAAAGAACCCACTTTGCAAAAATTTTGCAGCAGTGCGGTTTCCACCAAAGTGGCCACCGTAGTGGGATGCATGACAACCATGGAGTATTTGATGTTGCTCACACACGTGGACACATCGCCTCAATATTTGGTCCGTCCCTATCTTATATAAAAAAGGATCGTCCCAAACATATTGACGAGTGTCATGTAAAAACTTCTTAAATGGTTGTCCATTCATCCCGTGGGGCTTAAGTCCACTTGCTAAAAAGTTCGCAATATCAGCATACCAAGGAATATTATTTTCATGATGTTGAGCGGATAACAATTGCTCATCGGGAAAATTTTCTCTTACCGGAGTGGGATCAGGAGTGGGATCAACAGTGCCCACTGTCTTCTCGACCCTGGACAAATGGTCGGCAACCTGATTGCTTGTTCCTTTTCTGTCGACGATTTCAAGGTCAAATTCTTGTAGCAATAAAACCCATCTAATTAACCGAGGCTTAGAATCAGCCTTAGTAATAAAATATTTTATTGCTGCATGATCGGTGTGCACTATGACCTTCGTCCCTATCAAGTATGACCTGAAACGATCAAAAGCAAACACCACCGCAAGTAATTCTTTTTCAGTTACAGTGTAATTAATCTGGGCTTCAATTAGCGTTTTACTTGCATAATAAATGGGGTGAAAAACTTTGTTCTTTTTCTGTCCGAGAACAGCCCCCACAGCCCAATCGCTGGCATCACACATCACTTCAAATGGGAGTGACCAGTCAGGAGTGGTCACTATGGGTGCTGTGACTAAAGCTTCCTTGATTTTTTCAAAAGCTTCTTGGCAACCTTGGGTAAAAATGAAGTCTTTTTCATGTTGTAACAGGTTACATAGGGGTTTTGTAATTTTTGAAAAATCTTTGATGAACCTCCTATAAAAACCTGCGTGACCCAAAAAACCGCGAATACCTTTCACCGTTGTGGGTTCGGGAAGTTGTGCCACTACCTCAAGCTTGGCTTTATCCACTTCTAACCCTCTTTTTGAGACAAGGTGTCCTAAAACAATACCCTCTTCGACCATAAAATGACATTTTTCCCAATTTAAGACTAGGTCGTGGTTCTCACATCTCACTAGGCTCTTCTCTAAATTTCCCAAACAATTGTCAAATGATGTCCCTATCACAGAAAAATCGTCCATAAAAACTTCTATGGTATCTTCTATCATGTCGGAGAAAATGGCCATCATACAACGTTGGAAAGTGGTTGGGGCATTACAAAGACCGAATGGCATCCTCCGGAACGCAAAGGTACCGTAGGGACAAGTAAAGGTGGTCTTTTCTTGGTCCCCGGGAGCTATGTGGATTTGGTTGTATCCGGAGTATCCATCTAGAAAACAATAAAATTCCTTTCCCGCTAACCTATCAAGCATTTGGTCGATGAAAGGTAAGGGGAAATGGTCTTTCTTGGTGGCCAAATTGAGTTGTCTATAATCCATGCATATTCTCCATCCCGTGACAGTCCTAGTGGGAATGAGCTCGTTCTTTTCGTTTTTTACTATGGTTGTCCCTCCCTTTTTAGGGACACATGGAACGGGGCTCACCCAACTACTACTAGCAATGGGATAGATAATACCGGCATCTAACCATTTCAAGACCTCTTTCTTAACTACCTCTTTCATGATGGGGTTCAACCTTCTTTGGGGTTGGACTTTCCCCGGGTGGTCACTCTCCAAGTTAATCCTATGTTGACATAAAGAGGGGCTAATTCCTCGAATGTCCGCTATAGTCCAACCAATTGCTCCCTTATGCTTTATCAATAAATCGATCAGAAGTTGTTCTTGTTTCTCACTAAGTTTGGAAGAGATAATAACGGGAAGTTTATTATCCTTAGCGAGATAAGCATATTTTAAATGGGAAGGCAATGGTTTAAGCTCTAACTCGGGAGGTTGTGTTATTGAAGGGGGTTGAACATTTCTTTCCTTAAAGTCCAGAGGTTCAAAAGCTGCAACCATTTCGTTATACTCATCCTCAAAAGTGTCATCACTCTCTGATTCAGAGTGCTCACTGTCATTCCCCACTGTGGGAACTGTACTCCCCACTGTGGGCAGTGTGTCAAGACTGTGGGTTCCATAAATCGAACTCAAGGCAAAGCAATATTCGGTGTCTATATATTTAAGAGATTTAAAAACATTGAAAGTTACCTCTTGGTCATTGACTCGCATCGTGAGTTCTCCTTTGTGTACATCAATCAAAGTACGTCCGGTTGCAAGAAACGGACGCCCTAAGATGATTGGGATTTCTTTATCGGCCTCATAATCTAGAACTAGAAAATCGGCGGGGAAGATAAATTTATCTACTTGGACCAAGACGTCTTCTATTTTTCCTTTGGGGTAGGCAATGGACTGGTCGGCTAGTTGTAATGTCACGGTTGTGGGTCTAGCCTCTCCAATACCTAACTTGTTAAAAATAGACAGCGGCATCAAGTTGACACTAGCTCCTAAATCACAAAGTGCTTGACCTACTTCTTGTCCTCCTATAATGCATGGAATGGTGAAACTACCCGGGTCTTTCAACTTCGGTGGAATCTTGCTAGTAAGGAGGGCACTACATTCCTCGGTTAAAGCTACAGTCTCAAACTCACCCAACTTTCTCTTTTTGTTCAAAATATCCTTTAAAAATTTAACATAGCTTGGCATTTGCTCGAGAGCTTCTACCAAGGGTATGTTAATATGAAGTTGTTTAAAAATGTCTAAGAATTTTTTAAATTGAACATCGACATTTTTAGGCTTCATTCTTTGAGGAAAAGGGATACTTCGTGGGTCAATTTGAGTTTGCTGAGGTATTGGCTTTGGAAAAGTAGGCTTTGGAACAGGTCCAAAAGTGGGAAGGTCAGGGATGTCGGTCCTCACTGTGGGGACCACAGTGACCAGAGGAGTGCCCACTGTGGGAACCACAGTGGGTATTTGAGGCGAATCATCAGACTCAAAAATGATATCTTTCAGATCCTTTCCACTCCTCAGTGTTATGGACTTGACATGTTCTGGTCCTTTTCCTATCACCCTAGCTTGCTCGGTATCACTAGGTAACGTTCCTGGTGGTCTATTCTTAACTTCAACGGCTAGTTGTCCTACTTGAGTCTCTATATTTCTAATGGCTGCTTGAGTTTGATTCATAAAACCCTTGAGAATTGATTCAAGTGACTGTTGGGTCTCAGCGGGTTGAGTAGATCGTGGTTGGTATGGTTGTGAGGACTGCCCACTGTGATGTGGGGACTGCCCACTGTGATGTTGCTGAAATCCAGGGGGATTGTATGGTCTTTGCTGGATATGACTCGGCCCTTGGGGTTGGAGTCCTTGATTACCAGACCAAGAGAAATTCAGATGATTTCTCCAACCTGGATTATAAGTCTGTGAATAAGGGTTGTTCCTCGGATTGGTTCCTATAACATTAACAGATTCGGGATTTGCTGGGCAAAAATCAAAAACATGCTCCTCTCCACAGAGGGAGCAGTTTTCAGGGAGATGCGTTGCTGAATTGACTTGGCCTCTATTTTGATTTAAAACGATTTTGGTCAAGGCCACCAATTGCGCATTCATGGTTTTAAGTGCCTCGGAATCGATGGTGTTGGTCTTTGATATGGGTGCTCTGGAATTTGACCATTCGGTATTGTTGTTGGACACTTTTTCTAAGATTTGATATCCTTCGTTGTAAGTCATACTCGTAAATGTTCCACCGGCTGTTGCATCTAAGATGATTTTGGCTGCATTGGAAAGACCATTGTAAAAGGTCTCCAATTGGATGCAATGTGGGATGCCATGATGTGGGCACTTTCGAAGTAAATCTTTAAATCGTTCCCATGCATCCGAAACAGCCTCATCTTCCTCTTGCCTAAACAAAATTATATCATTTCGAAACCTAACATTCCTTGTTGGAGGAAAGTATTTTTGCAAAAATCTATCGGCAAGCTCTTTCCAAGTGGTTATCGAGTGAGGTGCATGTGCGTTCAGCCAAGACTTCGCCTTGTCCCTTAATGAAAAAGGGAAAAGCCTTAGTCTTAATGCCTCATCACTAACACCTTGCAACTGAAAGGAATCAGTCATTTCTAAAAAAGATTTTAAGTGCGAGTGCGGATCCTCAGATGGCGATCCTACAAATTGACCCATGGCTTGGATCACTTGAAACATCACCGGTTTGAGTTCAAAATGCGTTGCAACAATATTGGGTCTCAAAATCCCGGAGCTTAAATCACCAACTCCGGAAGTAGCATAGTCCCGTATTTTTCGATCCTTGCTATCGGCAATCGTGATTGTGGTCTCCACTACATGTGGCGGTATTGCAGCCATGTTCACAGTGGGGATCACAGGGGGTTGTCGATTCCTGTTTCTGCGTCTTCTTCGAAAAGTTTTCTCTATTTCAAGATCGATTGGTAACAAAGGTTCGTGTTGTTGCCTTGGCATGCAACACGAAAAGCTTAGAAAAACGAGTTACTCGGGCTCGAACAAAAACTAATGTCTTGAGATTTAAAATCACGCCAGTCCCCGGCAACGGCGCCAAAAACTTGGTACGTGCGAAATGTGTGTTTTAATCGCAGTGGGTTGCAAACTGTCCACAGTGGGAAGTGCAAGTGTACACTGTCCACAATGATCGTCACAGCAAGTAATAGTTGGTAAAATACCATAATCGAATCCATAGAGACTGGACAATCAAGACAATACGGTTCTCATGAGCTCCTTTTACAAGTTTCAACTAGAGAGGAAAATAATACTTGGTTTTGGTTTGGTAAAATAGCTACTTGAAACGATTTACTAAATGTTAAAAAGGAGGAATGTAGGTTGGATTTTCCCTAGATTTTATCTCAAATACTCGGTCCTTAGAGTGATCCTCGTATTTGTGGTGGACATTTTCGCTAGAAAAGCCCGGTTACAAAAATACTCACACCGTTAGATAAAAATCCCATACTCTTAGTACTTGTTGTTTTGTCAATGGCAATCTCTAAATGGACATTTTCAGGCCTCGATGGAATGTGTAGAGACAAATACTCTAAGTGTTTTTAATACACAAATTAGCTTGCCTACTACTCCAGTGGGCAGAGATTAGCTCACTATGCCGACCTCACTTTTGTAAGTGTCATAAGAATTCTTTCGAATCCCCTAGCATCATTCAAGCTCGTGTCACTGCGTTCTACTCATTTCTAAGTTAAGAACTAGACTTTTAGATCCTTGCAAGTGATCGGCTTGTTCGCATCGTTGGGTAAATATCGAGAGTGAATGACCAAAACAATAAATATTCTAAGTATAAAGATTACTCAAGCATTTTCTATAAAATCCAGGTACTTCTCCTTCCTACATCCCAAAGTATGCTTAGCCTAACATTTCCGAAGTAAAGAAAACAAAAGATGAAGATTTGCACATAATAAAACTGAAAGTGGATTGAATAGTGCTCACAGTGGGGAACGAGAATTCGTCCCTGTCCACTGTGCTTTACAAACTACAATTAACTAGGAAAGGAAATTACAGAAATTAAAGCTAAGTTAATGCAGTAATTAAAAGACTAAAACTAATGTGGTAGATGAGAGAAATTAAAGCTATCTTCTTAACCCAAGATGATTGTAAGAATGCTAGATTGATTGCAATAAATGAACCCAAGTGCTCCTTTATATACTAGAGGAAAGACTTGGATATTACACAAAAGAGATGAGTCTTCCAATGGGTAAAAACTGCTGTGTAATGGCAGAAATCAGACCCTTGTGCAAACCAATTACCCAATGGATCCTTCTCCAAGTCAATTTCCATGTACATAAAGGAGTACTTGTTGCAATCTTCTATGTAGATGTCATTTTGTACTTCCTCCAGCCATTTCCCTGCCAATGAACCTTCTTCTTCCAAAAAATTAGATCCCAACTAATAGTTTCTTTTGTCTTTCTTGATCAGCTCGAATAGTGGGCAGCCGGAGTGGGCAGAACAGTGATCACTGCAGGATAAAAATGCGAAAAACACCCAAACTTCCACCAAATAATTTATTAAAGACCATGGTTCACTCCTTTTGCTCGTTTTCGTAAATCATACCAAGAATGGGGGTTTTTAGAAGTGAAATGGCTAAAATTGACAAAATAAAGTAGGAAAAACAAGGAAATAATAACTCTAAAAATAGAGTTATCAATGCCGAATTTGCAGAAGGCACACATCCCTCACCCCCTCCCAGTGCAACCCACACATCTAACTCCGCAGGTCTAGCTGCAGAAGGAGTTATTGAAAAAGAGCAGCACAGCTCGATCCAAACCCAACCCATCCAGCCAGAGGTCACTCTTTCGACTTCTGCGCCCACAGAAACCGGGGAATCCAATCCTAGGGAGTCTCCTCAGAGAGACTCACCTATAGTTCGTGATCAATCGCCCCAGATCACATCAGAACACCCTACAGAGGAATTTGTTTCCTCTGCCACGCACAAATTAGGGCCAACACTTCTTTCAGAGAGAAGTAGTGAGCACATATACGAAGAGACTCTAGACAAGTCTCCAAGTCAACAGAAGAACATTCCGATACCCACCTCTGGAGTGGATTTGGACACTGTTCTTCCCAGAACTTCTGTAGAGACTGAAACTCTTGTTTCTTCTAAAAGATCAGATGGAAATCCTTCCACCCCCATCGTACAAACAAGGGTGAACGAAGGTGTCCCAGGAACAGGGACTCACTCTGGAGACGAATGTGTTCCTCCAGAGGTTACAACAGGGACACAAGTAACAAGGGATGAGTTCCAAACCCTTGTCACCTCTGTGAACCAAACCATGAAAGAGTTGCAAAGCTCTTTCACATCTTTTGCAGAGACAACATCAACAGCCTTACGAAATCTGAACACCAAAATGGACAATCTGTCCACAGAGGTGAAATCCGCCATAACAGAGATGAAGTCTTCTGCTCAAACAACTGCCACAACTACAGCCACTTCTGCTGCTAAAGATTTCGGAATAGCTGCAACATCTGCATTCAAGGAATCAGTCAAGCATTTCCTTGAACAAATGAACAAGCAATCCAACAAATCACAGAGCCTCACACCTACAGATCTACAGAAGGCTCTGCAAAACGTTCAAGAAGAAGCAATGCACAACACTGTGCTGATGCAGCCTAAAGACTACATGACCAGAGCACAGCTAACAGAGCTCGGGCAGAATGTGATAAACCAGGTCACAGAAGTCATCGTCTCCTTCACTTCTGCAAATGCCAACTACGTTAAAGAATTCAGAAAAAGTGTCGGCAAAATGCGCTTCAACACAGAAGCTGAGCTTGCAAATCTATTCGGCCTCTGTGATGATGTGTGCGCAAAGTTGATGGCCGCAGGAGCAGAACTAACAAAGAAACCTAAAGCGTCTTGCAGAGCAGAGGGTACTACTGATAAGGGTCAGGATGACTCTGATGATGACCATCCTGGTCCATCAGATCATCCTGAGGGGGAGAATACAAGGGAAAAAGCTACTAGCAGAGGACTTCCAGAAGCACCAATAGCCGCAGAACCAATCAGCCAAGCCCCTCCACAACAAACCAAAGATCAACAAACTCAACAGACCACAGAGACAACACCCATCTCTGTGGAATCAACCGCTGAAGAAACCCATGTACCAGAAACTCAAAAGACCACAGAGGCAACACCCACCTCTGTGAAATTCCCTAAAATGTTTGGAGTAGATGTTCCACATCTGTCATCCTCCACAGAAGAAGATCTTCCCTCCTAAACTACAAAACCAACAGAAAAACCCCAATCCATCCCAAGAAGAAAGTCTATTGCCCACAAACCAAAAAGAGCAACGACCTATGCTTCTTCTGTTCTAAGGAATATGCACAAAACAATGACTGAACGAATGGCGCAGAGAGAAGATGAAAGGCACAGGTTCACATTAGCTTTCAAAATGGCAAGAAGATTTGATATCCAACCTTCACCAACAGAAACCAAGCTCACAGAAGAAGTCACCAAAGAACCTCCAACAGAGGTTACAGAGCAAATCAAGCCAACAGAACCAACGCCACAAAAGTCCTGTCAAACACAAGTGTCAAAACCTACAGAGGCAACTCCCATCATTCCAACAGAAGCACCAATAACCAAACCTACAGAAGAAACAGGTTCTGCACCTCCAAAAGCCAAAGACAAGAGAAAGGCAAAAATAACAGAAGAGCCCAAAAAAAGAAATCAGTGCCCAATCCTACAGAAAAACTGATGAAGAGCTCCTTTGATGCAATTCAAACTCCAAAGCCCGAAGAAGAGGACTGGGCATATGGATTAAAGCCCCTGTCAGACATTCCACTTACTGACAGAGCTGTAGAAGTTGTTCAACAGATGGAGAGTCTCAGAACACAAGTACCACCACATGATCCAACATATGAAGAAATGGAAGAAGTGGTGTACAAATATCTCTACAAACAACCCTTTCAGAACCTCCATCCAACAGACCAAATCACAAATTCGAACATCAGAGAAGAATTTGAGAACATCTTCAGCAGAACAGAGCCAAGAACCAAAGCAGAAGTCTTCTCAATTCATAAAATCAAAAAGGTAATCTCCTGCAGGTTCTCCTTCACAAGAACCTATCCAAGAGTCAGGTACAATCTTTACAGAGTCAAAAGGGTAAACAATTCAGAAACCACCTTCGCTGATGCTGACATAAGGAATCTGAATCCCTATGATCTACCTGAACTTCTGCAATAGACGAAGGACAACTACAACACAGAGCCAAACACCAGAGCCTATCAAGTGTTGAGAAAAGCAATGAGGGAAAGACTTCTAATCTACAGTCTGACAGACTTTCAGCTGGGAAAGGATCTTGGTCTTAAACATCTGAATCTACGACCACCAGAGGATCGCTGCCCACCTGACGCCGTGCCCAACTCAATCATTACAGAACCAAGATTCGGGTTAGTATTTCAAAACCCACAAGGCGAAGTCAAACTTTTTGTAAGCATGGATTGTCAGAAGTACGCAACTAGTACTCTGAACAAGTTCAGAGCAACCCTTGTAAAATACAGAGATACCGAGAAAATGGATAGAGACGCTGCAGATACCCTCATCAGAGAGATTGATGCTACAATACGCTTAAGAGAACTCTGCATCAGTTCCTACAAAGAGATCAGAGAAGTCGGAAAAGACAACAGAAGCTTCAACGATTTCAAAGACGCCAAAATATGATTCTCAAACAACCAATCTCTGCAAACCATGTTAAAGTTTATCTTTCATTGTACTCAAATATAAAATGCCTATGGCATACTTTTAAATGAAAGAACTTTCGAGGTATTGTTTAACCTCTGTTTTATCTAACTTAGCCTAACTTAACTCAAGTTCAAATTTTTTATTTTTCACTACTTAGGGGGAGATTGTTAGCTTCAATCTTTGTAAAGCCCGTGTCCCGGTACGTTTTTATTTAATTATTTTTTTATATTTTTTTTATTTATTTGGGTTAGGCGTCAAGGAGCTAAAACGAATTAACTAGTGGGTCAATGATCGTTATGTTAAATCCTAAACTAATTTGGGAAATTTTGGACTTACGAGTTCGAACCCAAGCGGGGGAGAACTGCTAGTTCAGGGCGACTCGCCCCGGGCGGACCTCAGCGGTATGTTCGGCTGCGAGGGCTCGGAGGTACTAGCAGCACAGTGGTCGGGATTTTTGGCATATGTGATCGACACGCGCGTCGACGAAGAGAAGAAGACTGCTGTGGATGTGCCAGTTGTACGGGAGTTTACTGAAGTATTTCCCGATGAGTTACCGGGGATACCTTCCGAGCGACAGGTAGAGTTCCGCATTGATTTGATTCCAGGGGCTGCTCCGGTGGCTATGGCACCGTACCGCCTGGCTCCACCGGAAATGAAGGAGTTGTACACTCAGTTGCAGGAACTACTCGAGAAAGAGTTCATCGAGCCGAGTTGTTCACCGTGGGGAGCCCCGATTCTGTTTGTGAAGATACGGGGAAGACGGCCTTTCGTACGCGTTATGGCCATTACAAGTTTGTGGTGATGCCTTTCGGGCTCACCAATGCACCAGCAGCGTTCATGGACCTTATGAACAGGGCGTGTAGCCCGATGTTGGATCGATCGGTGATTGTGTTCATCGACGATATTCTCGTATATTCGAAGTCGAAGGAAGAGCACGAGATGCATTTGTGAGAAGTTTTGGAAGTTTTGAGGCGGGAGAAGCTTTATGTAGTCAAGGATTATGACTGTGAGAAACTTTACCACCTGGGTAAAGCGAATGTTGTTGCGGACGCACTTAGTCGACATCCGGTTGGTGAACCATTGAGGGGTTTGTGTCAGCGATTGACAGTGGTTACACCTATCCTGGAGTCGATAGGTAGCGCTCAGGAGGTGGCCGTTTTGGAGGAAAATGCAAAACGGGAGAGAGTTTCGAGAGAAATCCCGAATTTTGTCCGTGATAGTCGAGGGTTGTTGACTCGGCAAGGTAGAGTTTGGGTTCCACTCACCGGTGGGAACCGGCAGATACTATTGGACGAGGCGCATAAGACCAAGTTTTCGATTCACCCGGGAGCTACTAAGATGTACAGAGACTTACGGGAAGATTATTGGTGGTCCGGCATGAAGCGGGATGTCGCCAAATGTGTCGAGGTATGCATGACCTGTCGGAAGGTCAAGGCAGAGCATCAACGACCGCATGGGAAGTTACAGCCGTTGGATATGCCGGTGTGGAAGTGGGAGCAGATTACGATGGATTTCATCACTAAACTTCCCAGGACTCAGCGAGGGAATGCTGCTATCTGGGTAATTGTGGATCGTCTGACTAAGAGCGCTCACTTCTTGGTGATCAGAGAGAGCTCCTCGGCGGAGAAGCTCGCGGAGACTTTCATCCGGGAGATTGTGACTAGGAACGGGGTGCCAGTCTCGATCGTCTCGGATCGGGATACTCGTTTTACCTCTCGGTTTTGGGAGAAGTTTCAGAGTGAGATGGGTACACGGTTGCATTTCAGCACAACTTTTCATCCTCCGACCGACGGACAGAGTGAGCGTACCATTCAGACCCTCGAAGATATGCTTCGAGCTTGTGTTATCGATTTTGGAGGTAGCTGGGATCAGTACCTTCCTCTAGCAAAAATTTCCTACAACAACAGCTTTCACTCTGGTATTGGCATGCCGCCGTACGAGTTGTTGTACGGTAGGAAGTGCAGGACGCCCGTTTGTTGGGGCGAGGTTGGTCATCGAGTGTTAGGGAGTACTGACATTGTGTTGAAGACGACCGAGATGATTCAGATGGTGCGGGACCATTTGGTTACTGCACAGAGTCGGCAGAAGAGCTACGCCGACAAAAGGCGATCCGACTTGGAGTTTCAGGTGGGTGATTATGTGTTGTTGAAGGTTTCACCCTGGAAAGGGGTGATCCGGTTTCGTAAGCGGGGGAAGCTAGGGCCTCGTTATATTGGGCCTTACCGGATTATTGCCCGTGTGGGGAAAGTGGCTTACCGGTTAGAGTTACCTGAAGAACTGAGCTTGATTCACAACACCTTTCACGTTTCTCAATTACGGAAGTGTGTATTTGACGTGTCTACTGTGATCCCTCTGGAGGACGTTCAGATCGATGAGCGGCTTAACTACGTGGAAAAGCCGGTTACCATTATCGACAGGAGAATGAGAACCTCGTGGAACAAAGTTATTGGACTGGTGAAAGTCCAGTGGCAACACCGGAAGGGTTCAGAATGGACGTGGGAGCCCGAAGCGGAGATGCGCGAGAATTATCCCGAACTATTCGCCGACCAAGACTTCGAGGTCGAAGTCTAATTCAAGCGGGGGAGAGTTGTAAAGCCCGTGTCCCGGTACGTTTTTATTTAATTATTTTTTTAATATTTTTTTTTATTTATCGGGGTTAGGCGTCAAGGAGCTAAAACGAATTAACTAGTGGGTCAATGATCGTTATGTTAAATCGTAAACTAATTTGGGAAATTTGAGGTGAGTTCTCTCACCGCGTAGTTAGGAATTTCATGCATATCGTTATTTTGTGCTACGTGTTATTAGGTGTTATTACGTGTTTACGTCAACTAGTTGGGATGTGATAACTAGTTGTGATTTGTTGAGTTTATATGTGGATTATTTATGCTTATGTACACCTCAGTGGGACTGGGGGGCTCGGTGGGACCGAGGGCTCGGTGGGACTGAGCTAGAACAATTATATTATCTTTACTCGGTGGGACTGAACTAGTACGATTATATTATCTTTACTCGGTGGGACCGAGGGCTCGGTGGGACTGAGCTTGTATCGATATATTTTTGTATACTCGGTGGGACCGAGGTTCGTGTTTATACATTAATCATTATGTAGTTTCATATTCGTGGTGATGGTGATGTTACCTACCTGCGAGTAGGGGCGATATACGTGGGGTTGCTACCTGCGTGTGTGGTAGGATTCACTAAGCGTTTAGCTTACCTTTTCCCAATATGTTGTGATTTCAGGTGCGAGCGGCAGTCGGGCCTGACGGTACACACACTAAGCGCGGGTGTCGAGAATTGTTTAAATTTCACTTTCATACCTTTGGATTTTATTTTATAAAATTTCCGCTGCATAAACTTTATTGACTGTTTGAGTTAACGACGTTAATTTCAATTGAGTTGCGAATTATTAAATTGTGGTTGTTTTATAATGAAATGAATGTCTTAAAAAAAATTTAAATTCCTTGTAATTTTTGGGACGTTACAACTTGGTATCAGAGCACATCTTGAGTGAATCAAACACATCTCGGTGTGTTTGGTCTCAAGTTGCGGTTGTGAATTTTTTTTAATTCTTTTATTAAGATCCTTTAAAAATAAATGAACGGAGAAAACCCGTTTGGGAAACGGTGATCGTGGGCGCAGTGTGTACAGTCAGCCGACGCCAACTGGGAAGGTACAACACTTAGTGTATTTATTGCTTTCTAGACATAGGGTATGCATGCTAGATTGCTTACGTGGATTTTGTGGTACTGTATACTTGCTACTTGCTATTAGAAACTCATGCTAGCCTTGATAGGTTGTTAAGTGAATGCACCTAAGGTTGTATGCAGTAGGAACAGAATAGCCTTAGAATGTTGGATGTAGTTCTTTTGCGCAGCTCTTGTTTGAGTCCAACCGTTGTAGGATAGAATCTTATATTCGAATGTCTATCTGGTTTCACTGTATACGACTGTGCGTTTACGAGGCGACTCG
The DNA here is from genome assembly GCA_033807775.1 of Saussurea involucrata. NCBI lineage: Eukaryota > Viridiplantae > Streptophyta > Magnoliopsida > Asterales > Asteraceae > Saussurea > Saussurea involucrata. The sequence continues at coordinate 68,130,748 of CM066325.1, forward strand.
TCAGGGCTAGTGGGGGTTCCGTTCTAGCAAGGGTAGTGGGGTGTTACGACTTTTCTAGGGAGCTAGGAAAAGTGTTTGCATATGCCGGAATGGGCATATGTGTTTGTTTGTGGTAAGCAACTACTTGGACGTCCCAGGACAGGACTCGAAACGAGTAAGGATAGGTATGAAGGGTAGTAGCAGAGCTCCTACTATATGTAGCACAGGATCTGTGCTCGAGTCGGGGAAAGTCACGGAGAATCCGAGGAGTTGAGCGTGAGCGTAGTTAGCAGGTTTAGTGTGTGCTAATAGCTCGTTAAGGAGGAACAACAATACTAACTCATATTCTGGTACCAGAGTTACCACTGAGCAGATTCGAGAGATGATTGCGGCTGAGGTGACGCACGCTACTAGGGAGGCGATCCCCGAGATTGTACCGCCATTCGTAATGAGGTAGTAGTGTTGGTAGAGGAGCGCATCGCGGCGATTCCACCCCCTGCCGGTGGGCAGCCCCGAGCGAGAGAGTTGTAGTATCGGGATCGGATTGGAGTGCGCATTCCTTACCAGTGGTTGTCCTGAGAATTTGAAGGTTCGCTTCACGGTGAATCTGTTACGAGACGGAGCGAAAGACTGGTGTGCTACTGCTTGGACGCTTAGCGAGTGCACTACTTTGACCTGGGAGGAGTTCGTCGTACGTTTTCGGGCAGAGTATGTGCCTCCAGTGGAGATGGAGATGATTACTAAAGAGTTATTGGAGCTCTCTCAGAGTGCGGAGACTGTAAAGGAGATGAACCGAGAGTTCACCGAAATGGCATTTTTCTGTCCTTAGTATGCTGCTTCTGCGGACATGAAGAGGACGCGGTACAAGAATATGTTACGTACCGAGATCAAGGAGTTCGTAAGTACTGCGCAATATGCTTCACTTGCTGCGGTGATGGAGGCGGCCCAAGGTAGAGTTCATCAACTGAGAGTGGAAGAGGCACAAGCTACGCATAGAGTGGTGACAGGTACGTTCTTAGTTAACTCGGTGCCTGCTGTGGTGATGTTTGATAGCGGGGCTACTCATCCTTTCGTGTCACACACTGTTAGTGAGCGTGTTGGGCCGAGTTGTAGGACGGTAGGCTGTCCGCTTGTTGTTGAGGTTGCTAATTACAGGACCTTGACGGTTACTGACGTGTACCGGGGGGTGCACTTTGGAAATCTCTGGTGTGAGATTCCCTATTGATTTAATTCCGATCGCTATGCGAGAGTTGTGCGTAATTGTGGGCATGGATTGGATGGATGCTTTCGATGCGGAGATTGTTTGTGCAAGGGTGTAATTTGGGCAAGGGATCGGCCAAATGACCGACCCCCTTCCCTCCCCTTCGTTTTTTTTTTCTTGTTTAGCAACCCTTCCCCCAAAAACCCTTTGTCATTCCATTCCCTTTGTTGGTGTTCAGCCGTGAGCAAGAAACCGAGAGAGGGAGAAAGAAACTAATAGAGAGAGAGAAAACGACCGCCGGCGAGAGTAGAGAGAGAGAGAGTTCGCCGGAGAGAGAAGGACGCCGGGGAGAGGAGCAGCAAGCGACCGGAGAGAAAGAGGAGCCGCATCGAGGTAGTCGTTTTCGTTTCGTTTTCTTTTCTTTTGTTTTGTTCGTCGCAAAGGTACCGCAAACCACCACCGCCGCCGCGGCAGCCATGGCGGCCGGCGGTGTGGCCACCACTGCACGCCGCCGCTGTGACGGCTGTGGTTGTGTGTGCGAGTGGGTGCACGTTAGGGCGATCGAGAGAGAGGAGGACGGTGGTGCGAGAGGGTAGCGTGGGTTGTGTGCGTGTGTGTGTGATCACCGCCGGAAAACACCGCCGCCGCCGTCGTGCCCCACTGCCGGAGGTGGCAGTGGGTGGAGCCCGCGGCCTAAACCCTAAAACCACCTGGCGGAACCCCAAAACCGCCGTGGCCTGACCCTAAACCGTTAATCGCATATCGGAGGACCGTGTTATGATTTTATGTGAAACTGAAGTTTCTGTCCCTGTTTTTGTATCGAGCATAACTTCTGCTAGGAATGTCGGATTGGGATGAAACTGATGCCAAAAGTTCCGTTTACGAGTCCTTTAAATTTTATCTGTTTTGAGGAAAAATCGGTTCGGAGCGTAACTAGGGTGAAATTTCCTTTTTATACTAACAGGTCCGGTTTTTCGCTGTTCTGCGGACCTGTCTTGTAAAATTTGTATAAAATATTTGGGACATTGTTAGACCGCGTTCTATACGTCCCTGGAACCGTAAGACATGGAACTTCCTGAATATGGAATTAGATTTCTGGATTGATCAGTTTAACAGGGGTAAAATGGGTCTCGAACAGACCTGCGTTTTTAGTGTAAAAACTGGAATTTTAGTTTTGTTAAACTAGTAAACGTGTCGTGAGTTGGGACTTTCCGTTGACGTTTTTAGTGCGTATTTAGGTGGGAAAAAGTGAGGAAAGTTGACGTGTCGGTGTTGCGGCTCGTGGGCGCGTCGTGTTGCTTTGAGGTGAGTTCTCTCACCGCGTAGTTAGGAATTTCATGCATATCGTTATTTTGTGCTACGTGTTATTACGTGTTTACGTGAACTAGTTGGGATGTGATAAGTAGTTGTGATTTGTTGAGTTTATATGTGGATTATTTATGCTTATGTACACCTCAGTGGGACTGGGGGGCTCGGTGGGACTGAGCTAGTACAATTATATTATCTTTACTCGGTGGGACCGAGGGCTCGGTGGGACTGAGCTAGTACGATTATATTATCTTTACTCGGTGGGACCGAGGGCTCGGTGGGACTGAGCTTGTATCGATATATTTTTGTGTACTCGGTGGGACCGAGGTTCGTGTTTATACATTAATCATTATGCAGTTTCATATTCGTGGTGATGGTGATCTTACCTACTTGCGAGTAGGGGCGATATACGTGGGGTTGCTACATGGGTGTGTGGTAGGATTCTCTAAGCGTTTAGCTTACCTTTTCCCAATATGTTGTGATTTCAGGTGCGAGCGGCAGTCGGGCCTGACGGTACACACACTAAGCGCGGGTGTCGAGAATTGTTTAAATTTCACTTTCATACCTTTGGATTTTATTTTATAAAATTTCCGCTGCATAAACTTTATTGACTGTTTGAGTTAACGACGTTAATTTCAATTGAGTTGCGAATTATTAAATTGTGGTTGTTTTATAATGAAATGAATGTCTTAAATTTTTTTAAATTCCTTGTAATTTTTGGGATGTTACAATCTTCCTAATCATAGAAATATTTAGAAGTAGTGAAAAATAGGCTAAGTAAAGAAAGCCTCTTACAGAGGCTCTGCCGAACTTACCGAGAGATCAAGGTCAAGAAGCTACAGAAGCTAAAGAGGCGTCCTACAGAAGCTCTGTCATACTCGCAAAGAAGACCAAGGACTCGGAATCCGGTAAAGACTGATCTACAAAGGACCATACCGGAGAACCTCTGTAACACTTTACAGAGCCTCTACGGTCCTCATTAAAGACTTGGAAGATATTTATAATATCTTTCTACTGTTCCTGGACCTGTGAATCAACTTGCATGGCAACGTACCCTGTCCAACTTCAACGTGTCAAACTCTGAGTGGACTCAATAGGGCTTAGTACATAATAGACGTCTGCGGCATTTAATGCAATACTATACGTACAACTATTCATGTCGTCCGATCAATAGTAGCTTATGCTTTATGGTCCCCTTGTAGTAGTATAAAAGGAAGACTCATGTTGAGTTCTTCCTAATCGAGAATCAAAAAATAAGAACACCAAGAACACATAGCTTATACACTTTAAGAGTCATATCTGTTTTAAAGCTTTGCTTACTCACTGTTCTTAAATCTGTTCTTGATATATATATATTCTGTAAACTTTGAGACATTATTTCCTGTTCACTGTTTATTTATATTGTGTTCTAAATCTATCAAACATATCTGTTAGTTCTTCAAATACGCTTCCGCATCAAACTTAAACTTGAACTAATAGATCTGATAATCTTGTTTAAACAAAACGGGAACCAACACTTGCCTTTGTTATCGCCACTCACTCTACTAAAGACCATTTCTGCTTCCTTTTTACTTATCTGCTTCTCAAACGACATTCTAGGGCTTGAATCAAAGGAACGAGACCATTATGCTTCTGGATCGAATTCATACTCTTTTCTAAATTGTGTCTTTTGTTCATCTTTTACAGATCTAAGATGAGTTTTTCGTTCCTTGATGAGGATGATAAACGAATTTATAAACTCCTTTAGTTGAAGATTCCTATATATTTTTTTGTTCACTTGAGCACTCACAAGTTATATGAACTATATGTGTTAGAGCATTATTGTAGCTATCAAGACAGTATTAATATCTTGTACTGTTCTTCTTAGTAGAGGCATGGACATGTCATGGCCCTACTATATAAAGAAGACTCCTTTGTTATTTCTAGAACACTTTTTAGGCATATTGTCATTTGTACTCTCATGTTCAATATATGAATGACAAGTTTGCTCTCTAGATTCTCTCTATATTCTTGATTGCTAGATCTGGGTTTATCAATTGGTATCAGAGCTAAACAGAAAATTCAAGCAGATCAAAGACCAAATTGAAGTTTTTTTTACACTAAATTGAAGATTTCGGATCCTTCAATCTTTACTGTTCATCGAGATTTCTGACCCTTCTTCGATTACTATTCATCCAGATTTCATCTTTTCTGCCATTTTTTATTTTTTTGATTGATTCTTGACACTACTGAACTCGATTTTCATCCCTGGTCATCTTTAAAACAAGGAATTTTACCAAAATCTGCATAGAATTTGCAGATTTGATCATTTTAGATCTGTTTGTTCAAAAACCCCAAACTTACTGTTTTGGATCTTAATTCGATTAAATTGATCGAATTTGTATTTGTGATCAACTAAGAAAGTGTGTGGATTCAAATTTCGAATAAATCTGTGCAAGTTTCATATCAATTGATCAAGAATCGAAGAAGTTATGGCTGAATTAGTGATTTTCGAGTTCGAAGCGAGGGTTTCAGATTGTTCTTGAGGGTTTCGGATTGTTCATATGGGTGTCGGACCATTCAAGGGATTTTCACTTGATTTCGAATCACATAGATAAAAGTGAGTTATTCATAAGTGTTGGTTTCGGATCGATAATCATACGAAACCATTGGTTTCGAATTCCGTTATGTCCGAATTCTGTGGCTACGGATCATTCTTCGTGTTGGTTTCGAATCAGAGTTGATTTGGATTTTGGTTAAGTGTTGATTTCGAATTCAGTTGGAGTCGAAATCCTTGGTTCCGCATCAAGCGAGGTTCGAATTCCGTGGTTTCGCACCCAGTTAGGTTCGAATTCCGGGGTTCCGCATCCTGTTAGATACGAAATCAGTGGTTCCGTATCTAGTTACTTCCGACTTCCGTGGTTCCGTATCCAGTTGCATCCGACATCTGTTGGTTTCGGATCTAAGTACATCCGAATTCTTGAGAGTTTTTAGTTGCATCCAAATTCTAAGTGTAATTTGTGTTACACTTACTGCTTGATTTTCTGAACGATCATTTTCTAGCAATTTGTAAAGATGTCTAGATAATTACTGAGTATGGGTTCAAAGAGTAAGCCTCCAGTCTTAATGGCCGAAGAGAATGACTCAATTTCTGAATCATCAAAACTGAGAACTCATGCTGTCTATTCAAAATTCTCCTTACAAAGCATACATAGATATTGGTGGTATTGTTGAAACTGCTACAAGTCAGTATGTTCCTCCAAGAAGAGTTGAAAAAGAATACAAATATTACAATGAAGCTGACAAAGCTAAAGTTGAAATTGATGAGTTAGCTTTGACGTATCTGACCCAGGCCATCCCAAATGATATCTACAATCCAGTAGATAGTCGTAATACAGCTAAGGAGATATGGGATGAGTTAGAAAGGCAGTTTGAGGGATCATCAAAATCCATGAAGACAAAAAAGAATCAAAGCATCAATGCTTATGAAGGGTTTAAGGCAAAAGATGGAGAATCATTGAAAGAGACCTACAATCGCTACAACATCATCCTTAATGATTTGAGAAGGAATGGAGTCGACAAATCAGAATCGGAGATAAATTACATGTTTATCAAGAATCTACTACCAGCATGGGATTCACACTCCATTAAGCTCCAAATGTCTAGGGATATGGATGATGAAAAGTTGACCGACATTTTTAGTATTCTTGGTCAACACGAAGATAAAGTAAAAGCAGGTAAGGAAAAGGATAAAAAGGTCGAAGAGTCTTTAGCCCTTCTGAGTGAACATAGGAAGATTGGAGCTGTGAAAACAAAAGCTTTAATTTCTGGGATAAGTAAGAAAAAGATGAGTTCTGATGATGATAACAGTAGCAGTTCTGGAGATGATATGGAGGAAATTGCTGAAAAGTTGGCTTTGTTAACAAACAAATTTCAAAACAGGTTTGGCAAAAAGAAGTTTTATTCAAAAACCAGACCTGATTACAACAAAGCTAATAGATATAAAAGGTTTGAAAAAAGGAATGAGAAAAAGGAGGAAGAGAAAGAGGAGAAAGTTGTGAAAAAGGAGAGGGAAGAAATGAAGGATAGAGATGACCGAAACTGTTATAACTGCGGAAAACCCGGTCACTTTGCCAGAGATTGTACACTGAAGAAAGTCAAGGATTCTGAGTACTATAAGAGAAAAGCTCACTTGGCAAAAGCCAAAGAAAGCGGAAAGCCAGTCAACGCTGAGGAAGAAATTTGGCTCATGGATTCTTCTGATGATGAAGAAGCGCACTTTACTGAAATAAAGTACAGTCTAATGGCAAAGATGAATGAAGAAGACCAGGAATCCGAGGTATCATCTGTATATCCTTCCAATAATTCTGATAATAATGATAATTCTGAAAATGAGTCTGAAACTGAAAATGCTAGATATGAAGAGATGCAAATCGTGATATTTGAACTTAATGAGAAATTTGAAAAAGCTCAAAAGAAACTCGATAACGTTCAAAAGAAACTTGAAGATGAGAAAAGTTCAAAGTTGAAATATCACGATGAAGCACTTCTTTATAAATGTTTAGCGGAAGATAAAGAAAAAGAAAAATAAGTTATCAGATCAAAAGTTAAAACGCTTGAAACTGAAGTTTCTGAGTTAAAGAAGAAAATGAAAGATATAAATGATGAAAACATAGATTTTCAGTTCAAAATCAAAGTTCTTTCTGAAGAAAGAAAAGATGCTTTTGCAAAGATCAAGGAACTAGAAGATTTGAATTATAAAAGAGGTCAGACTGAGCAAACTCTGAAATTACTAACTAGAAACCCAAAAGATACTCGATTTTATAATCCAAAAATGGGTCTAGGATTATCTGATGTAGAGGTTCTTAAGAATGCACCTGAAAATCTTTACACAATTGAAAAATTGGGTGAACGTTTAAAGGAAACTCTTAAAACTGAAGAACCTGAAATTAAAAGTGAGGTTTTGAAGCAAACAATTATAAAGGAGATTCCTCCAATTTCACAAGTTTTTGTTAAATCAAGTAATGAAGTTTTAAAGCAAACTATCATAACGGATGTTCTTCCAATGACACAAACTTTTGTTAATTCTAATAATGAAAGTTTGAAACAATCTTTTGCTAAAGATGTTGCTTCAAATCCTTCAACTCCCATGTCAAATAAAGAGAAAGTAAAAACGGATAAATGTTCGGAAGAAAAGCCTAGATTCAATACTACAAACTTCAAATATGATTAACTAAATTCTAGTTACCAAACCAAAAAGGTTGAACTAACTGAATTTAATTTGTTGTTTTCAAATGAATCTGTGGCTAAAACAATTGATTCAAATATAAACGAACATGAATCTGTTAAATCTGAATCGAATGTTGAAATGGAGTCAAATATAAAATCAGATTATGACAAAAAGGAGTTTGTTCATAAAATATCTTCTGAATTTCCTGATTTGAATTCAACTTTACTCAAAATTGTTGATTTAGAAAATCAAATTTCTAAATGGCAATTAAACTTTGAAAAATTAGAGGATGACTATGAAAACATTGGATTAGACTTTGATCATACTCGAAAAGTCAATATTGACCTTAAGAGTGAGATTCAAAATTTAGAATCCAAATTATATGAAAGAGTGAATTGCAATTTTGGTCCCTGTGGTTATAGTATTTCTTTGAAAGAGGGACCTAAACTTCAATATCTCAAGAAGTGGTCCCTCGGTTTTCAATTTTGCTCAAAATCCAGTCCCTGGTCACTAACCCCGTTAAAAAGTCCAGTTAGTGCCAGGGGTAGTTTCGTCCATCCATGTTTTGTCCTTCCTTTTGTAAATTTTCTTGCTTTTACTTATGTTTGTAAAACCCATAACACTGTAGGGACCTGTTTTGTAAATTCTCTAAAAAGCTCCAAACCATGGAAGCTCTTTCTCTTTATAAGTAAAAGATCATACTGATTCCTTAACTTCACCTCTTTCATAACCATAATAATCATCATTCATCTGTCTTTCCCAAGTTCTCAAATGGGATTCATTCAATCTTCCTCCCCCCCCCCCCCCCCCCCCAACTTCAACTATTTTCATCATCTTTTTCTTCATTTTGAAATACGAAATTCAGTTGGGTTTGTTGTAAATTTCAAAAAAATGATAAACCATTTTGTGTTAATACTATAAGGTTTAATGGGATTCAAAAAAATGATAAACCCTTTAGTTTCATGATTTAAAGTTTGAAAGTCACTATATTTGACCTCAAAAGTCAAAGAGCCATACATGTACGTACTTCTTGATTTGCAATCAGAAAGTCCATTAAATATGAAAAACAAGTTATTTGGGATTTTTTTTTCAGAAAGTCTATGTACTTTAATCATCCAACAAGTTTCTTCCCAAAACATCCATATCATGTGTTATTTTTAAATATCAAAATCAAGACATTTGACTTCAAAAAGGTTAAAACAACTATCTTTCATCCCTTTAAAGTAATGATTTTTTTCTTTTATAAAAAATTTAGAGTTGAATTTAGAATGTTTGACTTAATAAAGTCAAAGGGTATTCTAACCTGGTTGAATCTTTTGTTTGAAGATTGACAGAAGAAATCTTTTGATTGGATCAAGACCACCAAGATGTGAGAAAGGTTACAGCAGAAACTGTGGTCAATGTGTAGATGTTCAAGTCCCAGTTTCACCAAGATTCATTAGAACAACAACTCATCAAGCATTCTCAAGAAGCAAAACATGAAACCCCAAAAATCTAAGTTCCATTCGGCACAAACATTGAACATAAACAACAAATTTGCATATTCATTCCAAAAAATTCGTAGTACAACCCCTAAAATCGAAAACCTGAATGAAACCCTAATGCAAACAAAAATCTAAACCTAGATCAAACAAAAATCTACACCAGATCAGAAAAAATGACGAAACCCAGATCTGTTCATCTTCTCCGGCGAGTTCAAATCTGGGTTTGTAGAGGTGCAAACGTTGTGGTGAGGTGGCGGGGCTGTTTGTTAACTGTGTGTCAAATGAAGAAGATGAAGATCGAAGAAAACATTGCCACAAAGAACTTGATGAAGAAGACGATGATGCAGGTGTATATATATATATATATATATATATATATTTATATTTATAAACATAATTACATTAAAGGTCCCTAAATTTACATGGTCTTTACAAAAATAAGAGAAAACAAGAAAAATTGTAAAAAGAGAGACATAACTATAATGGACGAAATTACCCCTGACTTTAACGTTGATTTTAGATGGAGTTGGTGACCAGGTCCTCCTTTCAGAGCAAATACCAAAACTGAGGGACCACTTCTTGAGATACTGAAGTTTAGGTCCCTCTTTCAAAGAAATCAGATAACCACAGGGACCAAAATTGCAATTCACTCTTATATGAAATATCAAACTCTAAGGGTTCAAAGATTTGTGAAAATGTTTAAAACAAGCTGAATTAAAAGATCAGAATAAATCTTCAAGCACAACTAATTCTTTTGCAAATGACTCTTTAGAAAAAGTTAATTTTTTTACATAAAAGAAAGCTCTTGAACTAAGATGTGTAGAACTTTCAAAACAAGTTTCAGATTTTGAGAAGGTTCTATTTCTTGAAAAGGAGAAAAATAAAAAGGAAAGAACTGAGTTTGAAATAGAAAGAAAATATTGTGAAGTATATCATAAAGTGTTTTCATCTAATGTATCTAATGTCAAAACAGAACAAAATCTGAAAAGAAAAGAAAAAGGAAAATTATTCGAAACGAAATCAAATTTGTTTCCAAATAATTCTTCTAGTTCTAAGAGTTCTGACAATGTTTCTCGTTATTTCTCAGAAATAGATGAAGAAAAGTGTGTGGATCTGAAGGAGAATGTTTCAAATAGCAAGAATAGGAATACCGATACTGAGAAATGTAATTCTTCAAATAAAAATTGTATTCATTCGTGTAATGTTTACAAAGTTTGTGAAAATAAAAATTCCGCAATTTCTGATTCTACCTTGTTGACACAAGCAAAAAGAAGAATACATTGTGCTCATTGTTGGGATAACTATTTCAAGCAAAATAGAAATGATCCAAAGAACAAAAAGTCTAATACTTCATCTTTTTCTTTAAAATCTTCAGCGAACAACTTTGCTAAAATGTTCGGTTTCAGATCAAACAAACAGAATAAGAAGAAAGAAACAAAAACAGTTGATGTGAATATGGTTTGGATTCCCAAAGATCAACTCAACAAAGAAAATTCACAAAATAACCTTACTTTTAAAGGCAAAATTCAAGGTTCATCAACTGTAATAAACAAACTGATCCGTACTAACAAAAAAGGACCCATACAGATATGGGTACCTAAGATGAGGTAATTTTTTTTACAGGACCGTCATGTGTGGGTCATTGATTCGGGAGCATCTAGACACATGACGGGGTACAAGCACTTATTGCACGATTTTACTGTACATCCTGGCGGATCGGTGGGTTTTGGAAACGACTCCAAAGGTCACGTTCGAGGCTTCGGAACGTTGAAGAATGACTCGATGCAAATAGAAAAGATCTTGTATGTTGAAGGATTAGGGCGTAACCTTTTCAGTATTAGTCAGTTTTGCGACAAGGACTGTGAGGTAATTTTTGACAAGAAGTTTTGCTATGTTGTGGATGAGAACTGGTCAGAGATTTTCAGAGCAAAACGATGCGGCGATCTATATATGACAGATTTTGCGACTCTTGTTGCTTCCAATCAAGTTTGTCTTGTTTCAAAAGCCTCTCAAGATGAATGTTGGTTGTGGCATAGGAGACTCTCACATCAAAACTTTCGAAGCATCAACAAGCTCAGAATAGACGGATTAGTTTCCGGGCTTCCTGAGTTGAATATTGACAAAGTTTCCATCTGTCCGGCTTGTGAGATGGGAAAGATGAAACACGTCTCTCACAAGTCAAAGACTTTGTCTAATTGCAACAATGCCTTGCAATTAATCCACATGGATCTATGTGGCCCGATGCGAACTCAATCGGTGGGAGGAAAGAAGTATATATTAGTAATAATTGATGAGTATTCGCGATATACTTGGCTGGATTTCTTACGACTCAAGTCTGAAGCACCTGAGCTGATTATTAAGTTCATCAAGAAGATACAAATACTTCTACAACGCCCGGTTCAAAAAATCCGAAGTGACAACGGAACTGAGTTCAAGAATGCAACTCTTCAAACATTTCTTGAATCCGTTGGAATATCTCACAATTTTTCCACACCAATTACTCCACAACAAAATGGAGTAGTTGAAAGGAAGAATCGGACTCTTGTATAAGTGGCTCGAACAATGCTTGCCTATTCGGGTCTTCCACCAAGTCTATGGGCCGAAGCAGTTTCCACAGCGTGCTTTACTCAGAACAGGACAATTATTAATAAACGCTTTAACAAAACTGCATATAAATTAATCAACAATCGCAAACCTAACATAAATTTTTTGCGTGTGTTTGGATTCAGGTGTTTTGTTATGAAAGATCGTGAAAACCTTGCAAAGTTCCAAGTTAAGGCTGATGAGGGAATCTTTATTGGATATTCCTTGAATTCTAAAGCATATCGGATCTACAATAATCGTACAAAATCAGTCATCGAGAGCATCAACGTTACGTTTGACGAGAGTGTGACATTGACTTCTGGACAACACAGTTCAGAACTCGGACATAAATCTGAAGCTTCTACTAAAAAAGGAGTAGAACCTGTGGCGAAACAGTTTTCTAATTCTGTATTAGATAATAACAGTACTAAAGATTTAGATTTGTTATTTCATGATGCATTTATGGATTATTGTGCAGATATGGAACAACCCATCACATCTGTAAATGCATCTCCACAACAGACGAGTGTTAATGTCTCCGGTCCATCTTGTTGATCCAAACCCTCAGTGATTTGATAATGACCCTATCTTAAATACTTAGTGAAAAGTGTAAGTAAACAATATGTATCAGAGTTTCACTATCGCTGATAAGTACTAAGATCTTACAGTACTGCTGATAGGAACTCTCGCACTTTTAGATTAAACATTCAGCGAACACTGTTCACCATATCGCTGAGTCTGTTCAGTCCTTATGGTGATCGCTGATAAGTTACTTGTTTACTTATGATCCCTGAAGACAAGATTCACGTCAACAAAGGTTCTACGCTGAAGTCGAAGATCAAGCTCGAGAACCAGCGACAAGTCTCCTAATGAACTGATGCGGATCAGCGAAGACTCAGATTTGTCCACTCAATGTGAAGTATCAAGTACAAGACTTTAGCTATCGCTGAACTTTATCATTCGCTGAATAGTAAATGATAATCGCTGAATCAACGAAAGCTGATCATGAAGTCCACCGTACAAAGTACTTTTGTCTTAACCTCCCTTGCACGCCACCGTACGAAATGTCAGAAAAGAACCTCCGAAAATCTGAAATCGTACAACCACTCTGATACTACACTGTTCATTCATGCGGCTACTAAGGTTGTCAACAAAGGTCAATGACATGCAACCAATCCGCTGATGACACGTGTAAAGTGTATACTGAATTGCATTAAATGCATGCAGTATATAAAGAGATGAACTCACTTCATTTGAAGTAACTTGCTAACTCTGGACAAGTTCAAATCTCTCTTAAGATAGGATTTTATTAGTAATCTCCTTATCTTTCTTAGTGCAAGAAAACTTAGTGTTCCAACTTGTTTAGATTTAGGTTTATCCTTAATCTTGTTTCCGCAACAAGCTGTAAATTGTTAATGATTTATCAATAAACAATTTAGAAAAGTAAAATAGCGTGTTTGTATTCAACCCCCCCCCCCCCTTCTACAAACTTGTTTAGGCCTTTCGGGACCAACAAGTGGTATCAGAGCAGATTTGTTTAATCTCATAAACAAGATCTAATCTAAGATATTTCTCTTCCTAGCTATTATCTGACAATGGTTCTCTTGCAAAACCCCCTAGATTTTCCAGAGATAACTTCAACTTATGGAAAAATAGGATGACACTCTTCTTAGAAGGTGTAGACCCTACTATACCTTACTATCTTGAAAACGGCCCACACATCCCTGTAACAATTGATCCTGCAGTTCCAGCCTCTGCAACTAGAGCTGCTATTCCAGAAAGGTTGATTCCAAAGGAAATCCATCATTGGACCGATGAAGACAAGAAGAAAGTGGCTATAGATACAAAAGCCAGATCCATACTATCCATGGCCCTTCCTGACGAAGTCTACCATTCCGTCATGAACCTAAAATCCTCAAAAGCCATGTGGGACACAATATGTGTTCAGTATGAAGGAACGTCTGAAGTCCAGGATTCAAGAAAGATCAACCTGGTAAGACAATACGAAAGCTTCATCTCTGGTAAGAATGAAACTCTCTCTGAAGTACATCAACGTTTTAATTGCTTAATTATAGATCTAAAAACGGTTGGTAAGGAATATTCTAACTTTGAAGTGCTGACAAAGTTTTTAGAATGTTTACCTGAAAGCTGGGACAATTATTCCATGTGTCTCAAGCTGTCGAAAGATCTAAGATCAATGACACTTGCTACCTTATATGGCACATTGCTGAATCATGAGCAATCTAGCCATCTTAAGAAGAATCTTGTAAAAGATTCCAAAAGAACCCCTGTTGCTTTAATCTCAGAGGAACCTTCTACTCAGCGACCCGTGGTCACTATCACTGAGTTAGAAAGTAACTCTGAAAGGTCATCAGATTCTGATTCTTCAGATGATGAATCCTTGGCTCTCCTAACTAAAAAGTTCAGGAGATTCGCCAAGAAGAAAATGTTTAGAAAGAACAAAACTCTTTCTATAGCTGACAAGCCTAAGTCATCAGCTTTTGTTGATAAAGCTACTGCTACTTGTTTCAACTGCGAAAAGACAGGTCATTTCGCTAACGAGTGCAGGTCAAAGAAAATCATGAGACCTTCAGCTTTTACAAAGAAATCCTTTGTTCCAAGGAATAAAGACGACAAATACTTAAAGCTGAAGGAGAAGTATGCAAAGCTGAAAAGCTTTAAGAAGAAAGGAAAAGGCCTGATGGCTGACTATGATTGGGCTGCTTCTGATGAAGAAGCCTCATCATCTGATTCTGAAGATGATGAAGCAAATCAATGTCTCATGGCCAAGATTGAAGAAGAGGAAGAAAGTTCAGACATTCCCTCCACTTCAACATCTGCCATTCAGGTATCACCTTCCTTCTTTACCAATATTGTAAATATTGATGAAGCTGATAGTCTCCGTAAAATTGAATTATTGACTAGAAGTTTATACGAAGCCATGAACGGCAAAGCTGTGGTTGAAAACCAAAATCTTGATTTCGCTGAAAAGCTTAAAAATTGCCACCTTCAAATAGAAAAGCTTTCTAAATTTGAAGAAGATTTTAAAGATCAAGTCCATTTAAATCAGCTAGTCAAAATCGAACGAGCGGAAGCTATCGCTGCATTAAAAGCTGAACAAGCTATTGTTGAAGGATGGTGTAATTCTTCAACAAAGATCACTGAGATAATTAAGGCTCAGATTCCTCTGAGTGATAAACGTGGTCTGGGTTATAAATATGATACTCCAATACCAACCACTGAACGTTCAATGCTTAAATTTGGAACGTTCGTATCCTCAATAGCTGACACTTCTTCATCTCAGTACTCCTCGTCGGTTACACCAATCCCTGAGGAAACTCCTACCTCAAAAGGTAAGGAGAAAATGGTTTATTCAAAACCTACCTCTGTCTCTAAAGACAAAAGTAAAGGAATTGTTATTTTTCAAAATCCTCAGAAGGGTACTTTAGTACCTAAGCTGAATGCTTCTAAAGCCTTGGTGATTCATTCATCTGGTTCTAGAAATCAGACCTCTGGATCAGTTCAGCGACCTACTCCTAGACTCAGAGTAGATGTCCTTGGTAAGAAATCTGAAGAACTGAATGTTCGTCCTATTTCAAAAACCAATAGTGTACTTGGTGCTGGCACTTCTAATTCCAAATTAAAAGCTCAGCACTCAAGTGGTCCTAGAACTAATTTTAGTTATAGGAAATGTTATCACTGTGGACTTACCGATCATATTGCAAGTAAGTGTCCCACAGCCACCAAAGCTGATAAGATAGCTAAGGTGAAGATAGCACCCAAGAAGACCAAACCAGTTGCAATTCAGGTCAAGGTGACTCCTACCTCTGAGGTCAAGAAATTGACAAGTGAAGAAAGACAAAGCTGAATCTTCAAATGCTGCGAAGACTGCTGAACCCATTCCAACCTCTTCCACTGACAAACGCGTATACATGGCGAAGTGGGTACCCAAGCAAAACTAATCTTCCTTTGTATTGCAGGTTAAGAAGGGTATCTGGTATCTCGATAGCGGATGCTCTAGACACATGACTGGAAAGAAAAGCCTGCTCGCTGAATACAAGGAAGAGAAGGGTCCCTCTGTGACTTTCGGTGGAAATGGAAAAGGACACACCCGAGGGTATGGTGTACTTTCAAATGGTACAACATCCTTCAGAAGAGTCGCATATGTTGAAGGGCTGAAGCATAATCTTCTGAGCATCAGTCATCTTTGCGACATGGATAACAAAGTGATTTTCACTAAGGAATCCTGCTTTGTCTCTGACAAAAAGGAGAAGATAGCTCTCAGCGGTTATCGTTTGGAAAATGTTTACGTTATAAACATGGACTCAAAAACCACTGAGAACTCCTGTTTCTTCTCAAAGGCATCTTCTGATGTCAACTGGCTATGGCACAAGAGGCTCTCACATCTCAACTTCAAGACACTGAATACTCTTTCATCCAAAGAGTTAGTCACTGGTCTACCTCAACATTCATACGCCAAATAATCCTTATGTTCAACGTGTGAAAAAGGGAAGCAGACCAAGGCAAGCTTTAAGTCCAAGCAAGTTTCCTCAGTGTCATCTCCTCTTCAACTACTCCATATGGATTTGTTTGGCCCCGTTAACAAACAATCCATCGCTGGAAAGAAATATACGCTGGTCATAGTTGATGAATTCTCTCGTTACACATGGGTAATGTTTCTCCGTTCTAAGAGTGACACCCCTGAAGAACTCATCACCTTTGTTCGGAAGATGGAAACTCTGAACAATATGACTGTTCGCTCAATAAGGAGTGATCATGGAACTGAATTCAAAAACAGTTCTCTTGATTCCTTCCTTGAGAGCAAGGGTATTTCTCACAACTTTTCGTCAGTGAGAACACCACAACAAAACGGAGTCGCTGAAAGAAGAAATAGAACAATTATTGAAGCTGCACGTTCAATGCTCAGCGATTCTCACCTGCCTACTCAGTTTTGGGCAGAAGCTGTCAATACGGCTTGTTTTACGCAAAACAGGTCGCTGATAGTCAAAAGATTCAAAAAGACAGCCTATGAACTTTTTCATGGGAGAAAGCCTTCAATCAGCTTTCTTCACATCTTTGGTTGTCAGTGTTTCATACTGAACAACAGAGATGCCCTTGGAAAGTTTGATCCTAAGGCTGATGATGGAATCTTTCTTGGATACTCCTCAGTTTCCAAAGCCTTCAGAGTCTTCAACCGAAGAAGACAAACTATAGAAGAAACTATTCACGTCACGTTTGACGAATCCCGTTCAGCGAACTCTAAACCGAACGCTGATACAGAAGAACTGAATCAATGGATGTTTTCTCATCTTGGTGATTCAGAAGATGTTCCCACTACTCATGCTCATACAACTGAAAATTATGGTCCTACTATCATTTCCAATATGCAGAATAGTGAAGCTGAAACATCTTGGGTCTCAGCTGTTCCTATAAACACTATACCCGCAGTTGATCCAAATGTCTCAGAAATTCCATCTATTTCTCAGCAATCAGTAAATGAAGTGACAAATGCAAGCATTCCTCTCTTAGCTGATAATCCAGAAGTAGCTGAAGCCTCATCTTCAGTTTCTCCAGTTCAGACTGAGTCAGCAACGCATGCTCCGGCTCAGCGATGGACTGTAAATCACCCAATCGATCAAATTCTTGGTGATCCCAACGCTGGTATTCAGACTCGTAGAAGTGCAGGTAATATTTGTTTATTTGTTAACTTTATTTCTCTAACTGAACCAAAGAAAATAGATGATGCCCTCAGAGATCCAAACTGGGTCAGCGCTATGCAAGAAGAGCTGACTGAATTCGAAAGAAACAAAGTTTGGAAACTTGTTCGGAGACCAACTGACAAAACAGTGATAGGCACTAAGTGGGTCTATCGAAACAAGTTGGATGAACATGGTACTGTAACTCGCAACAAAGCTCGTCTTGTTGCTCAGGGATACAGACAAGAGGAAGGCATAGATTATGACGAAACCTTTGCTCCAGTAGCAAGACTTGAATCTATTCGTCTTTTCTTAGCATATGATGTACACAAAAACTTCACTGTACATCAAATGGATGTTAAGTCAGCGTTTCTAAATGGAAAGCTGAATGAAGAAGTTTATGTGGAACAACCTCCAGGATTCTCAGATCCTAAGCGTCCAGGTTATGTTTTTAAGCTGGATAAGGCACTTTATGGCTTGAAGCAAGCTCCTCGTGCATGGTATGACACTCTTTCTACTTATCTCCATCTTGAAAAATTTGAGAGAGGTAAGATTGACAAGACTTTGTTTTTTAGAAAAATAAAAGGTCATATCATTTTAGTTCAAATATATGTTGATGACATTATATTTGGTTCTACTAACCCTGAGCTTTGTACTCGTTTCGCTGATAGAATGAAAGATGAGTATAAAATGAGTATGATGGGTGAACTAACATATTTCCTTGGTCTTCAGATTAAGCAAACTGAAAAAGGAACTTTTATAAATCAGGGAAAGTATGTTAAAGATATGCTGAAGAAATTAGACTTAACCGAAAGTTCAGCTATGAAAACCCCTATGGCACCACCGCTGATACTTGATAAGGACACAAAGGGTGTTCCTGTCAATGTCACGCTGTACCGTGGGATGATCGGCTCACTACTGTATCTTACAGCTAGCCGACCCGATATTATGTTTGCAACATGTCTGTGCGCACGATATCAAGCTGAACCTAAGATATACCATATGAAAGCTGTAAAGCGAATCTTTCGATATCTTAAGGGTACAACGAATCTAGGTCTTTGGTATCCCAAAGATTCAGGATTCGATCTAACCGCCTATTCAGACAGTGATTTTGCAGGTTGCAAAATGGATAGGAAAAGCACCACAGGAGGATGTCAGCTCCTGGGTGGAAAGCTGGTAAGTTGGACAAGTAAGAAGCAAAACTCAGTGTCCACTTCCACAGCTGAAGCTGAGTATGTAGCCGCTGGAAGCTGCTGTTCTCAAGTCTTGTGGATGAGAAATCAACTACTAGACTATGATCTTCAGCTCTCCAAAATTCCAATCTATTGCGACAGCACAAGTGCCATCGCTATAGCAAACAATCCAGTGCTACACTCAAAGACAAAACACATAGAAATCAGATATCATTTTATCAGAGATCATGTGATGAATGGTGATATAGAACTTCATTTTATCCCAACTGATTATCAGTTAGCTGATTTGTTTACCAAACCTCTTGATGAGACAAGATTCAACTTTCTCATCAGCGAGCTTGGAATGCTGAACTTTGAAGGATAAATCTTCAGCGGTTCACATTTAATCAGCGATGCGTTTATACATTCATGTATAGGCTCTCGGATAAAATAAACTTGTACAATCCATTTCATCATCTTCTCTCTGAATAAATTTGGTTAAACTGATATCAAGGTATGTTTTCTCTCTCTGACAAAACGCATGAAAATGCAAGATTTCAAATTCTTTCATCGCTGAATATCACTCCTTAACAGCGATATTTTGAAATTTCTTAAAACCCTCACTGATATTTCTATTCAGTGCTTCATATTTTCCAAGAGTCCCTGAGTTTTTCTTTCAAAACCTCAGAGACAACGAAAGAATGTGAAAGGACAGTTGTGACGTCATTGCAACGGATAACACCAGGCACGCTCTTTTTCTGGCACACGTTTGCACGTTTCGTTGTCTATCCAATCAAATGCAAACACGTGTCCGTGTCATGATGAAAAACTTTCCCGCTCAAGTTTTTCTCTCTCTACTCTCTTCCTATATAAACACTCTCAAAGTTTATATTTGTCTTTTACGCGAATCAATCTTTCTCCGTAAGAAAAGAACACTGTTGCATTTTGTGCTCTCAATCTTCAAGAACTGTTCATCATCTTCTTCATCAAACTCAAGGTTAATATGTTCTTATCTATTATCAAATGCGAATAACTTGTTTTCGATCTTATCATTGTTTTACATAAGATCAAACAAAAGAACTCAAAAATAAAATCATTTTCTTTCATGGTTTTATAAACACAACCATTTCATGGTTGTTCTTCAAGTTTTAAATCTAAAATCTTAAAAACTTGTTCTTCTTTCGTATCCATTTTTTTTAAGAAACTGGAATACAAGGCTTATGGGTGTTATATTCGTTTTTTTTTTTAAAACAAGAAAAACCCTAATCTTCATTAAGATTTTTTTGTCTGAATGAAATGGACAAAATTCAAAAAATCTTAATGGAAATTTTCTTTCCACATTAAGATATTTCTTATTTGTTAACATCTTTGGTTGAACTGATAATCCAGTGAAATGGCAACTTCAAAGCTGAATGTTACCGCTGAGTCCATCTCCGCTGATTCTGAGGAACTGGAAATCACTAAAGCTCCTCAGGTTAAGTTTGAGCTGGATCAACTAGACTGGACAAAGGCAAACAACCTCTCAGCGCTTCTCGAGTTTCCTCCTCGGAAGCAGGTATCCCATCTAGACGACGCTGTAAATTTTTTGAAGAATAGCCCCATCTACACAGCACTGACAATCACACTTCCTGCCAGTCAGCGTCTATTATCCCAATTCTGGTACTCTGCCAGACAAACCGACCTACCCTCCGCCAAAGATCCATCTAAAACCATCGACTGCATACTCAGCGATACTGAGTATGGCACCATCAAGATAACCCCCGCAATAATCCGCAAAGCCCTGAAATTCCCTAACGCTACCTCAGAAAATCCTTTCATTCCATTACCTGACCACAAGAAGCACGCTGACAGGGAAGAAATCATTGCTTTCCTTGATGCGATGGGTTACATCTGGGAGACTGGAAGAGACAAGCTACCTGAGAAGAAGCTGACGCTGATAAAGAAATCCAAGATGCCCAGCGAGATGAACTTCATCTTCGCTCACCTGATCAGCTGTATGACAGCGAAATCCGGATCTTCTGATCAAGCCGCTCAACCTCAGCAGGCCATGGGTTACGCACTGCTGAAAGGTCTCAACATTGACTGGGCCTCCATCATCTATGAAGACCTCATTCAACGTGTTGATTCTGCCGCTGACCGACCAGCATGGGTTCCTTACCCACGATTCATCAGCGCCATCTTTCAATATGGCCTGAAGGACAGCTATCCTGAAGAGGGTGATCTGAAACTCTCTCAGATTGGCCCTAAAGTTCTCGACTTCAAGCCTGTCGCCAACGAGGTACGTCTCTCTACCCTTCTCACTCTACTTAATTCTCCGCTTTCTGTGGCTCCTTCAGCGACAATACCCCTCGCTGATTCCCAGGCCACAAAATCCATTCCTTCTAAGAAAAGGAAACAATCTCTTACCCCTCTTGATTCCAAAAGGATCAAGAAAACCAAGGAGCAACCCCAGCAATTCCTTGCTAAAGACTCCTCAGCTCATTCCGAAGAGCTGAAGGAAAGTTCCGTGGTACGCTCTGCCACACCAATTCAAGCCATCCCTTCTAAACCTACTTCAGCGTCCTTAAACGCTGAGGTTAGAACTTTGGAATCTACCCAACCTTCTTCAGTCTCTCAAAAGACTGATGAAGTACTTCTCAGCGAATCCAACGCTGAACTTGCAACCCAACCCCAATTCTTATCCTTCGATCCTCCCTCTATTTCTTTGGACACTCCTCCAGTTAAAGCTGGAGATGCCATCATTCAAGAAGCCGTTGAAGCTTCTCAGCGAATGACGAAGAAAGGACCTGCAGAGATCTCCATCCCTCACGGAACTTTTGAGGGAGATATGGAACACTATGGAGGGACTCGAAACTTTGATGAGTTCGTCAACGCTCCTGCAGGTACAGATCCCACCTTAAACACTGTAACTAAACCTGAAACTTCTGAGCTTTCCTTTGTTCACAAGTACTTATATGTTACAGGTCCTTATTTGGGAGACATCAACCAGTCTCTGAAGTCCATGGAGATGAAACTTATAGATCTCACCACCGGTCTATCAAATAACTCTACAGCTGTAACAAACGCTGGAGAGAATCTGACGAAGCTGACTGCTGTGGTGGAAAAGAAAGCCTCCTCTGATGACATCAAAGACCTTGATAAAACTCTCGCCGACTTTGCCAAAGTGCTCTCCGACATCTACACTGACTACACCAACCTCAAATCATCAGTTTCCACCGTTTCCAGCGAGGTTACAACGCTGAAGAAATCGGTTGGTACACTCGAAGGTGATATGTCAGTGGTCAAGACCGACTTGGGCTCAGTGAAGACCGACCTTAGTTCTGTCAAGACAATGATCGAGACGCTGGTGAACAAGGCAAACAATCCAGCTCCTGCTCCGGCCCCTGCACCTATTTTAGACTCTTTCACCGCAGAGGATCGCCAAGAGCTGAAGAAAATCACGCCTACTATTTCTGGCCTAGAAGACAAAATAGCTAAGCTTGAAGGTTGTGTGAAAGTCTCTGGCCCAGAAGACAGAGACAACACCAATGCTGAATCTACCCATTCCTCCCCCGCCCATCATGAGAAAGAGGGGGAGAAGAGCGCTGAAGATCAAAATAAGAGCGCTGAAGACCTTTCCCATGATGAATCTATCAGGGGAGAGGGTAATGAAGATCTGATTAGTGGACCTCAGGGAGATGAAAACCCTGAGGGAACCGAGAACCTCGCCTCTGTATCTGAGGGGGAGCAACTCGAAGAAGATGCTGAGGAATCCGAAGCAGAAGAAGACAAAGACATCGACATCCCTGAAGCTGAACCATCCTCCTCTCCAAGGAACGATGATGATGATGATGATGAAGATGACGAATTCTTTGTCGTCAAACATGCTCCTCGAAAAGCTCTTAAAGGGATCGTGATAACCGAATCCACAGGGGAGAAGACAAAAACAAAAACAAAGCACTCGGCCTCTGGCGCTGAGAAAAGCAAAGACAAAGGCATCGCTGAAGATGATAATCTGGCGATCCTACTTGCAAAGCCGATTTGTCAGGTACACTAAACTTATTTTTCCTTCCCTGATCATCTCTGAACAATCAGTTATCCATTCCACAAACACCATACACATCCACATTTTTTTCTATCTTTTCTACCCAAGTTCTTCTACCCAGTTCTTATTTGTAAGATCGCTGCGTTTCAGCTAGTCCTCTCCCCTGTTTGAGGATATCGCTGAAGGATCTTCTATTGCGACTTCACCAATAATTCCAGCTACCGCTGAAGACATAATCCCAGTCTTAGATTTAATCTCTGAGACTGATGAACCAGAAGAACAACCTCTCTCGCACAGAAACAGACCTTCCTCAGTTCCTCAAAAGCCGAGTGAAGAAGATCAAAAGAGGAGAGAAGAAATGATAAAGCGATTCGAGGATCAGCGAATCATTCTAAGGCGCGATCAACTACCTTCAGTTCCTCCTAAGTTCAGAATTTCAAAAGCTGAATACCAGGATCATCTCAGAGCTGAACGCCTCATCGCTGAAAGGAAGGAAGCTGAAGATAAAGACAGAGAATACGCCATCAAGCTCACTCAAGAATCTGTCAAAGACCCCAAGCTGAAGCGTATTCCCATTCAAATCCAACGAAAGCTTTGGGAACAAGCCCAGAAGATCGTGGAAAAGAAAGCTGAAGTTTCTCAGACCACCCTGATCTGGTGTAAAGAGAAAATCCACTTCAGATATCGTCCAGCGAAGATTAACAAGGTATTCATCTCTGGAAGAACCTCCATCGGAGTACCTATTGTTGACATCAAACTGTTCAGAGAAGATGGCTCATCTGAAACCTTTCGTGCTGACACTGTAAAAAGGTATGGTCTCTCTGAATGGCTGGAGATGAGGTTAGCTATCCAACCATCACAATCTAAGTACAAGGATCATTTTGAAAAGCTGATAAACAGACAGATCGATTTGATATCTTCTTGTGTGGATATTCCTCCTGTTCCTGATCTAAATCCGAAAAGAAAAAGGGGCTCACCAAAGAAGAAACGTCAAGATTCAAACTCAGGTCCTGTTATAAGAAATGAAACTGGAATTGGTTTCTCTCGCGCTGAAGTACTTGGTCCTGATCCTGATCTATCTGCCCTTGACATCTCTTTGCCACCATGTGAACTTTTCGTCCCTGGTAAAGTCATCAGTAATCCTTATGGAATATTCTTTCTTGACTACGACGGACGTAAATGCTTTCAACGGATCGCTGAGCTTCCAATCACTCCAATCGAACAGCTCAGAGATCTCATCTACTGGTGCGACTTCAGAAAAGACATTCAGGCACGACACCTAAAACCCTTGATTTTTGAAGCTGCTCTGAAGCTAAAGAATAAAGGAGAAAAGGTTCCTGACTGGATGATTCCAACTGAAAAGACAACCCTTGATGAACTTCTCATTAAGGAAGAACCCTTTGAAGGCTGACAACAATCACCTCTTTCTCTATTGTATCAGTCATCCTTCAGTACTTGTAATTTATTTCGCTTGTACTTGTAATCTTTCTTATTCATATTGTAACCTGATTCAAAGATTTAAAGAAAGATTTCAGCGAATGTACTTTACTCCATCAGTACTGAAAAGATCCCAGAAAACAGTAAAAGGGACAAATATTTTATGAGTTCTTTTTATCCTTATGTTTTCATTAAATAGCAATTTTCTTTGTTGCTATGTCATAATCAAATAGGGGGAGATTGTTGATCCAAACCCTCAGTGATTTGATAATGACCCTATCTTAAATACTTAGTGAAAATTGTAAGTAAACAATATGTATCAGAGTTTCACTATCGCTGATAAGTACTAAGATCTTACAGTACTGCTGATAGGAACTCTCGCACTTTTAGATTAAACATTCAGCGAACACTGTTCACCATATCGCTGAGTCTGTTCAGTCCTTATGGTGATCGCTGATAAGTTAGTTGTTTACTTATGATCCCTGAAGACAAGATTCACGTCAACAAAGGTTCTACGCTGAAGTCGAAGATCAAGCTCAAGAACCAGCGACAAGTCTCCTAATGAACTGATGCGGATCAGCGAAGACTCAGATTTGTCCACTCAACGTGAAGTATCAAGTACAAGACTTTAGCTATCGCTGAACTTTATCATTCGCTGAATAGTAAATGATAATCGCTGAATCAACGAAAGCTGATCATGAAGTCCACCGTACAAAGTAATTTTGTCTTAACCTCCCTTGCACGCCACCGTACGAAATGTCAGAAAAGAACCTCCGAAAATCTGAAATCGTACAACCACTCTGATACTACACTGTTCATTCATGCGGCTACTAAGGTTGTCAACAAAGGTCAATGACATGCAACCAATCCGCTGATGACACGTGTAAAGTGTATACTGAATTGCATTAAATGCATGCAGTATATAAATAGATGAACTCACTTCATTTGAAGTAACTTGCTAACTCTGGACAAGTTCAAATCTCTCTTAAGATAGGATTTTATTAGTAATCTCCTTATCTTTCTTAGTGGAAGAAAACTTAGTGTTCCAACTTGTTTAGATTTAGGTTTATCCTTAATCTTGTTTCCGCAACAAGCTGTAAATTGTTAATGATTTATCAATAAACAATTTAGAAAAGTAAAATAGTGTGTTTGTATTCAACCCCCCCCCCCCCCCCTTCTACAAACTTGTTTAGGCCTTTCGGGACCAACACATCTGACGATGTCGGTCCTAGTACTTCTGTGGCAACCAACGAGACTCCGAGTGAACCCACAACTATTCCAGTTTCTGAACCTGAAATTCATCCTGATGTTCCGGTTTCAATAAACACATCATCGGAGGTGTCTACACATGAAATACAACAACCAGAAGTTAACGTACCAGAACCGACACATATATCTTCAGCTGAATCAACTGAGGAGATTCTTGCAGTTTTAGATAAGAATGATTCATCAAACACTCGTGTAGAGATTCCAAATCTTCCCAGTACACATAAATGGACAAAAGCACACCCCCAGCAGATATTATTGGTGATCTCAATGATGGAGTGAAGACACGATCTGCGACTACAAACGAGTGTTTGTATGTCAACTTTCTAAGCACATTAGAACCCAAGAAAGCATCTGAAGCTTTACAAGATCCAGATTGGATAAACGCCATGCAAGAGGAGTTAAATGAGTTTAAGCGTAACGAAGTTTGGCATTTGGTGAAGCGTCCTAAATACAAGACCATTGTTGGAACTAAATGGGTCTTTAGGAACAAGAAAGACGAAGCAGTAATTATAGTCAGAAACAAAGAAAAACTGGTTGCAAAAGGGTATAATCAACAAGAAGGAATAGATTATGATAAAACCTATGCACCAGTAGCAAGGATTGAAGCCATCAGAATTTTTCTTGCGTACGACGCGCATAAAAGCATGAAGGTATTTCAGATGGACGTCAAATCTGCATTTCTGAACGGAATACTTCATGAAGAGGTTTATGTAAGTCAACCTGAGGGTTTTATAGATCCAAAATATCCAAACCATGTCTACATTTTAGACAAAGCACTCTACGGTCTAAAACAAGCACCAAGGGCATGGTATGAGACTCTGACTATTCATCTGCTTGAAAATGGATACACCAAAGGTACAATAGATACAACTCTTTTTCTCAAAAGAAAAGGTAAAGATTTAATGCTAGTACAAATATATGTTGACGACATTATATTTGGCTCTACGAATCCCGATATGTGTAAAGATTTTGAAGAGGTGATGAAAAGCCGCTTTCAAATGAGTATGATGGTAGAGCTAAAAAATTTCCTTGTACTCCAAGTGACACAGTCAAATGAAGGCATTTTCATTAATCAATCAAAATATATAAATGATATGCTTAAGAAATTTGACTTAAATTCCTCTTCCACCATGAAAACTCCCAGGGCTACCGGTAGGCGTTTGGACGCTGATTCATCTGGTATATCAGTCGATCAAAAGTTATATCGTGGCATGATTGGATCTTTACTATATCTAACGGCAAGTAGACCGGACATTTTGTTTGCAACATCCTTTTGTGCACGTTTTCAAGCTAACCCGAAGGAATCTCACCTTGTGGCTGTAAAGCGAATCCTTAGATATCTCAAAGGCACAAGGAATTTGGGTCTTTGGTATCCTAAGAATTCTGGGTTTGAGCTAACTGCTTACACAAATGTAGATCATGCGGGAAATATGATGGACAGGAAAAGCACATCTGGTGCTTGTCAATTTTTGGGAGATAAACTTGTAAGCTGGTCATCAAAGAAGCAAACCTATGTGTCAACATCTACGGCTGAAGCAGAGTACCTGGCCGCCGCTAGTTGCTGTTCACAAGTAATTTGGATGAAGACTCAGCTAAAGGATTATGGATATATCTTAAACAAGATCCCAATTTATTGTGATTCCAAAAGCACAATTGCAATAACTTAAAATCCTGTTCAGCACTCCAAAACGAAACACATAGATGTCAGGTACCATTTTATCAAGGACCATGTTGAAAAGGGAACTATAGAAATGCATTTCGTACCGACAGAACTAGAGCTTGCTGATCTTTTTATAAAACCTTTAGATGAAAAAAGGTTCAATTTTCTAATCAGCAAACTAGGAATGTTGAATACTTAGGCATTTCTTAGCTTTCTTTAAAACATTGAGGGGGAGTTCGTGTGATTGTTTAATTATATTCATATTTTGAGGGGGATTTAGAATTTTTCATAAAGTGATACATCTAACATTCTGGACTCATGTTCTATGAGTACCATGATTTCATCTGTCTATGCAGATTTCTCTGAAGAAGAGACAGCAAAGTATGCATTTGTTTACGGGAGCAGATTGGCATAAGTCTGTAAGTTTAGTACAGTATAGTTTTTACTTTCAAGTATTTTCATTAAAAAAAAATTGATGAAATGAGAGCCTACAAAGTTTTATCTGATGTGAGATCATTTTGAACAGTTTGAAATTTTTTACTGAAAAAGTTGTATTTTTTTCTTGGAAATCTTTGAGATTTCGGATCTTTAAGGATAAGAAATATTTGATTTCGAACCATTAAGGATTCGAAACCAAAGGTTTTGGACCCTTAAGGATTCGAAACCAAAGGTTTCGGACCCTTAAGGAATCGAAACCAAAGGTTTCGAACCCTTAAGGATACGAAACCAAAGGTTTCGAACCCTTAAGGATGCGAAACCATATGGTTTCGGATCTAGAAGGGTACGAATTCAATTTTTTTTTAAATTCACAACTTTATCTGATTCTAATTCTTTTGGAACTCTTTACATCTTTGCTCATGTAATTTGTTCAGATGAACAGTGCCATGTCTATTTTTCAGACATGCCTTTTCTACTGTTTGCATAAGTGGGGTACTCTAAATCGTGCCAAGTGTCAAATTTTTGAGTATAAATAGAATTCAAATCCTTCATTTCCCACTTTTTCATTTCTTGCAAACGATTCGGATCATCTCAAAGAAAGCACTGTTCATCATCTTCAACCTTAAAACTTCATATGTTCGATTCTTCTTCATCAGGTAACCATTTCTTCTGATTTTAGTTTCTTTAGAATCGATTTCATCTTGGAAATCTTTCTATCCGTTTAATTTCATCGATTATGATCTTCTGCTATGCTTATTTTGTATCTGGGTTTATGTATTTGTCATGTTCTTTGTGTTCTTCAAGTTCATCATGCGTTTGTGTGGTTAGGGTTTCGAATCCTTTTCAGGTCAAAATTCTTTTTGATGTTAAAATTAGTGAAGTCCAGATTTCGAATCCTATATGATACGAAATCTTGGGCAATTTTTGTTGAAAAGGATTTGTGCACAATGTCATGGTTTCGGATCCACCAGGATACGAAATCCTTGGTTTCGAATCTAATTGGATACGAAATCCTTGGATTCGGTTCCTCTTGGATACGAAATTATCTTTTAAAAGATTTTTTGAAAATGCTGAAATCACCTAAGTCATGGTTTCGGATCCTTCTTTGTATAGAAGTGTTGGTTTCGAATCCTTCTTGGTCCAAAATCCCTTGGTTTCGGATCCTTCTTGATCCGAAATCCCTTGGTTTCGGATCCTTCTTGGTCCGAAATCCTTGGTTTCGGATTCTTGTCCATCCGAATCCATCGTGTGTGTATGTGTGATCCGAATCCTACACTTAGAAAATTTCAGAAATGTTTTCAAACTGATAACCTTTTTCAGAACTGTTTTGTTCCAAAACAACAGTTCAGATGCCTAATCAAGAAGAACAAAGCCGTGTTCAAGGCTTTGATGAACATGTTCCGAGTTTACCCGATCCAACACCTGATGTTCCTTTACCATCAACGCGATCTGTACACCAATCACAAGCCGGAGTTCATCCCGATCACTTAATCATTCATCCGATCAACTATGTACAGATCATCTTCAACAACCATCATGTTGATTTTGACAAGATCAACATTCATCCAGTGGCAAAAGAAGTGCTCAGAAATCACCCGCTAGCGTACGCATTGACTCACACAATCAATGTGCCTATGTTATATTTACAGCAAGCATGGAAGACGATAACCACATCCATGGAGAACGGTAGACCGATCTTTGTATTTCAGATCGATGAATTTATCACGAAGCTCGACTTTCAAAGATTAAGACTTGTACTGAGGCTACCTGAGCCTGATTCTAGAGAAGGAAAGACTGAATTCGATGATTATCCGTCTGAGGAAGAAGTATTTGAAGGCATACGTGCAATGGGATATACCGAGAATTTAACACGAGTGAAGGGTTTTAATAAGGCGAATCTACCACCTTTGTACTATACAATCTTTTCTATTCTCAACCGGTGCTTGACTGCAAAACATTCGGGAACTGACAGCGCCAGTATCGGATTTCTGAAGTTGTTTCATGCGGTGGTGTATGATCTTCATGTAGATTATGCAGCCTTCTTCTGGCATTAACTGAGTGAAAAGATAGAGTTACGACGTCAAAACAAGGGAAAGCCTTATATTCCGTACACGAGGTATCTTCAAATCATCATTTAGAGTATGCTTTGGTCTAACCGAGAAATTCCACGAAGAGTAAATCATCCTTCTGTGCCCGAGAAACCAATGCAGTATGTTCAACTACCAAAGAGGAAATATGACTATGAAATGCCATTACCGAAAGGGTTCCTTTCTTACGCGGATCAGGACGCTGAGTGTATCATTGATTATAGAGAGTCTATGGTCCGGCCAGAACCGGAGACTTAACCCCTAGGCGAGAGGAGTCTGTGAGGGTTTAGGATGCAAGGGCTACTGAACGGGGAGAGTCGAGGGAAAATACCGAGAGGGGAACCGGTGGGGGTCAGTCACCTGTACTTGAAGATGCAGGGCCATCGTCTAAGGACACACATATAGATGACCTTGTACAAGACGATTCTGAAGAAGTAGTTCCTAAACACATTGGGGATGCTCCTTTAGTTGAGTATTCTGATGCTAGTACAGAGTCTGACAACGCGTCTGATCCCGTGGAGGAACAATATGATGGAGATTCTGATGATAATAATGATGGCAATGATGGAAATGATGGTGCTGATGCAGAAAACATGTTTGGTGATGTTGCTGATATTCTGGTGTTTCCACAAATGAATTTGTTAGCTAATATTAATGTGGAAGAGCTCAACTTTGATGATATGCCCTTGATGTCTTACCAAGTTAGTGAAGGAATGGGAGGTATAAGGAGAACCGAGGGAGAATTAGTTGAAAATATATGTCAGTCTGTGAGAGAAAATGAAGAAAAAAATATGGAGAGTGTGAGAGCTACCAAACATTTCTATACCAGAAGGGCAGCCACATCCACCACCAGATCTCATGTGTTGGGATCAGGTGTTGAAAAAGACGTTACTCGCCCAGTAACGCATTTGCACACCTCAGCCAGCCATTCAGCTTCTTCTCAACAAGAAGCTGTATCATCTTATCACGGGGCTTTAGCACATACTCTATCCGGATCTCACTTGGAGATTTCGGGTATTGAAACAGAGAGACCTCCTCCCCAGTCCCCGACCTTCTTTCCTGCACATGTTGAGCGTCTAGTGCCAATTGCTAATATTTTTTATTCTTTGAATAGGACACTTTCTGGAACAACTGATGCGAGTCTTCATGACCCATCCGGAAAACTCAGAGTAGATCCTCTCACAGGACTACAAGGACAGAGTGGAAATCCTACTAGTGCTAACACTATGCCAACACTGAGCGTAGGTAACACAGTTGAAACAACTGTTGTTCCAACGGCGAAACTAAGTGGTGCCGGTGTTACTTTACCCGTCTTCGTAGAGAAACTTTCGATGGCGCCCTAAAGGCTGTTGAGTAAACATTCATACAGGAGATACAAGGAGTTAAGGCCTTATTGAAAGGCAAAGGGCCGGCAATTGAAGAGCTCGTTGTACGTTCACGACCAGAAATTTACTTGGCTCCGCCTCGTGTATCTCAGCCTCCTTCAGTTCAACAACCTCCAGTTGATCAAAGTATTGATGAGTTAAGAGATCGGTTTTATGCTAAGCTGATGTCCATTAGCCCTGAAGATCAGCAAAGTAAAACTCTATTATCGCTACTACAGAACTTCCAATATACACCACCTCCACCACCACCTCCACCACCACCTCCACCTACATCTACAGTTACATCCACGGAGTTCCAAGCCTTATCCACGGAGTTTAATACTTTCAAGTCAGCGGTTGTACAATCTTTGAGTGATTTGAAGCAGTCAATGGATGCGTTAGTCAGTCAAGTAGCTGATCTGAATTAGAGTTGTAAGACTCAAGCCCAGGGTTTGAAACGAAAGCATGATCAGGATCCCGATGATCATGATCATGAGGGGGAGATGAGTAAGAAAAGAAGGGCTGAGTCAGAAAGTTCACAAGGCCAAAAGAAGAATCTGATTGTTGCTGAGATTTCTGATATGTTTGAATATGGAGCTATGGGTGATGAAAGTGGAAAACAGACCGTATTATATGTTGATCCGAATGTAGAATCGATGGTTGAAAAGCCTGAGGTAAATGAGGAGGAGATAAGGGAAGTGGTAGACAGGTTTGTGGAATCTGTTGAATTGGTTGAAATCAGTTCTGGTGATGAAGCTGATGATCTGGCAAGAGAATATGATCAGTATTGGAAAGTAAAGGAGGAAGCATAACCGTTCTTATTGCTTACTTATGAACTAGAGGATCAAGGTTTTGGGTTCACACAAGATGAGGTAGACATACTAACTGAAATTTATGGGCCACAAACTCCTGAAGAAATAACAGTAAGTCCTATACATTCACCCGATCACATCCCAAGTACCTCAATACCCGTTCAATCTGATGTTACACCATTATCCTTTAACCCAAACCAACCCAGTTCAACCCAAACCACCATACCATTATCTGAACCATTTTCTGAAACCATCCCCATTCAATCTGAACCACAATCTTTTCATGATCCATTCTTAAAAGAACCAAAACCTGAAGAAACCGAACCTCCATCCACTACACCTTTAGTACCACCTGTCATTCCTACTCTTGACGAAGTTGGTCCTTCCAATCCAGCTGATCAACCTGGTCCATCATCCTCACGAAGCAGAAAATTGTATGAACTTGAACAGCGTCAAAGAACTTTGTATTAGAGAACACCATTCTTGGAAGATTCTGAAAGAAGACTGTTTGTGCACAGAATCAGAAGTTTGAATCCCTACGCCGTCTTGGGAATTACTGACCAGACAGCCGAATACAAGTTCTAGTATATGTTCTTTCTGAGAGACAAGTGTCAAAAGAAAAGAGATGTGAGGAGCAAGAAGTTAATTGTGACTATAAAGGAGGTAACTGCCAGATTATACTACAAAATGTGGTATCCAGAGTTTGTTGTTCAGAGGCAAGATTGTAGAGATTACAGATTCACTGAAGCTGATTTTTGTCACCTAACGATGGAAGATTTTGAGTTAATGTATCATCATTTCAGAGATCTTTAGATCAGAAGAGAAAACGTGACTCTTGCATTGAATGCCATCAAAAGGTTTTTGAGAAGACACGTCTTGTTCACACAGTGTCATGATTTACAGATGGCCGTGGAAAGTTATCAACCAAGAGTTAATTTGTTAAGGCCTAATCAAGATTTGCCTGAATTAATGAAGATGGCACTATTTGCTGTGATTGGAGAACCAGAGTTTGGTGTTGTGTTCAGAAGTGGTGCAAATAAGATATTCATTCGGTTTAATGAGTTGGAAAAGTATTCTGACGGTACGCTCAAGCTTGTAAGACTTCAGTTGATAGAAAAGCTCAAAACACATGATGCTGAGCGAAAAGTTACTTGGATGTCTTCAAGACCTAGAAGAGTTTTGTCAAGAGCCATTGAAGAGATTGATGAAAGATTGAATTTCAGGATGGCTATGCGAAGAATTGAAACGCATCTTGGGTTTCGAAGAAGAAGAAGACCCTTTTTGCCTTGATAGATAAGGGGGAGATTGTTAGAGCATTATTGTAGCTATCAAAACAGTATTAATATCTTGTACTGTTCTTCTTAGTAGAGGCATGGACATGTCATGGCCCTACTATATAAAGAAGACTCCTTTGTTATTTCTAGAACACTTTTTAGGCATATTATCATTTGTACTCTCATGTTCAATATATGAATGACAAGTTTGCTCTCTAGATTCTCTCTATATTCTTGATTGCTAGATCTGGGTTTATCAATATGGTTTGCTTTTCGATAATTTAAAGATTTCTTGTTGAATGTTAGAATATGGGTTGAAGAAGTTGTTTGCATTCTAATTTATTGCTAATTGTCCATTGTCTTCTTTCGTCTATAGGTTATTTGATTTGAATCTTGAATTGTACAGGTGTTTGTTAAAATTCTCATAAGAGAGGTTTTCTTATCCTCAAAGCAAACCAAGTTTTGCATATTGTTAAAAGTGCATCAAAGAAATGCTCCCCAATTATCATTGCTTGTCCACTTAATGCAAGTAACAATACTAATAAAAGTCGTTTATGATGAATGAATGAAAAAAACATAGAACATTCGTTAAACTTATAATATAAACGATTTAATTTAATGAAATAACAAAAATATAATAGGGGTTAAAATGGTCATTTATACCATTCAGAGAGTTCATTCAACACTACAAACAAATAACGATTTAAAATAACTCATACAAACAACTTAATCTATATATACAACTTAATCTATACATGGCTTAATGAAAACAACAACCAAACAATCCCTAAGCTTATGACATATTTGACTTTGATCATCAATCCCTTTCATAAGCTAAAAGATAAAAACTGTCCAAATTGGATTAATGTAGTAGGCTAGCAACCTAATTATTCCCAAAATAAGTATATTCTCACAAGACTGTCCAAATTGTTTGCTTTCTTTGAATAGTTTCTTCCGTTTCTCATCGTTGGTACTACTACTGCCAACAGAACTTTTCAGGTTTAGGGCTTGTCAAATGATTTCAAGGGTACTTGTCCAAGCTTTATTATTTTACGATTGACTGAATTTCATTTTGAATTGATCGATAATTGCACGTTTTTTGCAGGGAATATTTACGGATGAGTGTATCACGAAAACTAAAAAACATTCTGGATATACAGATGATGATTGTATTTCTTTGTTTAGTAAAATTTAAATTTTGTAATGAGTTCGAGTATATGGTTTAGATGCTCAATATTTGTGTAATTATTTTTCCAATATCTTGCTAATACACAATATTAACCTTCAACTTTATATATTAGTTGACTTGCAAATTAACCACGCAAACGCATGAAATAAAATCAAAAGTGACAAAGAAACATGATTCATGGCTAAACTAATGTATTAGAATTGTGATTCACCCGCGCTGCATCGCGCAGGTACACCACTAGTACTTGTACATTGTCTTTAAAATGTGGTAACTAAGAGATTTTTGAATTCATTAAATGGTGGTACATCATGCTTAAATACTTGTATTTAAGACTTTTTGTGTAAAAGGATATTAAGGTAGTATATATATTGATGATTACAAGAAACGAAATGTTTAATGAATTAACAATTCTACTTGATGTACATATTTAACATATACTAAGAATCGACTCAATGATTGTGTTTGGTCAAGTAATCCATAAAAGTCTTCGTTTTTTGGGAGATGTGCCACTTTGCCTCGAGATCCATACCAAAAGACGAAAGTCAAAGATTGCATTGGAATATGTGCCATTAAATGTTTGAAGATCAAATTCGAGCCAATGGAAAATTTTCATCCGAGTTCTACAAGATATCGAGTGGTATGCAACTTATTTCGACTAGGTTGAATTATTTTTAAAATTGAGGATTTAAAAATAAATCTAAAAACAATTTTATAGAAATTGTTATTATAAAATAAATATGAATGTTCTACCAATAGATATTTTATAAAACTGTGACAATTTTTAAAAAAAATTGGTTTTTATACAAGTTATGTAAAAAAAAAATATGAATTATTTGAATTCAAATTTTAAAAAAATCAAAAGGCTAAATATCAAATCTCTTTTGAAACCAAAATTGAAAAATTATGAGCAGTGTCGCGGAATTCCGCGGTATCCGCGGATCTTAGTTGATTCTTTTGGCAATAGTACTCTCCAACGGCTAGGGGTGTTCATACAAACGCCAAATCATACAAACCACCCACACCACACCAAACCGTGCACTTTAAAAGTTCTATGGCAATTTATGGTTTCCATATTTACCAAACTGCACTATGCGGTGCAATTTGTGGTTTTGATTTATCAAACCACACCGCACATTATGTATATATAGAGAGAGAGAGGGAGAGAGTAACTCCTAAATTTATGTAATATTTTAATGTATTTTCTTAATAAGTCTAAAATTTGGTGTGTGATCCATAATATTAATACACTCTAACACAATAATCTATAATGCCCTTTAGACATGATTTCACCATTTCAATTTTGTGTTGACTTTGTCTTAGTTTACTCGCAAGTCTCAATAATTTAGTTTGAAATTAATTTTTTATTTTTTAGACTATTTCTAATTTAAATATTATGTATTTGGGAATTGTACGTATTGAAACTTTTTATTATTTTAGACAACTGTCCCGCTATTGTTGATTTTATAATGAAGTTTTAATCTTATAATTATTAAATTGTAAGCGTAAAGTACGTTTGATACAAACCGCATAAATCACACTGCATTTCGTGGTGCGTTTTTGTTGGCATTTGAGTTATATGTCATGTGGTTTTGGAAAATACTCAACCGCATATTCGACACAGTTTGCGTTTTTTTCCCAATCCGCATTGCGAACACCCCTACCAACGTCTAGATTTTAGAGCGTTCGAAAAAGTGGTCCGCAGACATCTGCAGAAGGTTTTCGTGGACGTTCGTGAGTGACATCTGTGGAGATCCACGAGTACAACTATTTCATATCCTTATGCTTCAACCTCAATCATTCAAGTAAGTTTGTTTGTGTCTACACTTCCATGTTCTTAACCAACAATTAGGATCGTTCATCATTTTTAAAATGATTGAAAGTGAAGTGTTTTGAAACAAGGTTTGAGTTTATCTCTCAG
The DNA here is from genome assembly GCA_033807775.1 of Saussurea involucrata. Lineage (NCBI taxonomy): Eukaryota > Viridiplantae > Streptophyta > Magnoliopsida > Asterales > Asteraceae > Saussurea > Saussurea involucrata. The sequence goes on from CM066325.1 coordinate 68,166,852, forward strand.
AATTCTTGGTGTAGTTTATCTACCTATGATTTATTGGTGTAAGAAAGGTTTAAGGTTACCTCTTTACGATTTATTGGTGTAAATTTCATTTCTTGTGAGGATTTGTTTTTCACTCCTCTAGTGATGTTCAAGCTTATCTTCCTTATTGAGAAATTTGAGTATCAATTTGTAATTGTAACACCCGTAATTTTCGGTAAGTAAAAGTCACACCGTGCGTTCTTGTGGTTTCTAAGTTGTGGTTTTGCGTTAGGAATTTCTTGCTTTTAGTTTCTAAGAGAATCGAGGGTGTTTTGTGTGAAAAAATTCGAGTTATGGGGCTCGCTATAGACCCGACGACAACGCAAAGCGACTATGACAGTGTCACTGTCGCCAGGCAAAGTCGCAGAAGGGAGGGCACCTTTGGTATATTGCCCGCGACATTGATAGTGGACAACGCCCTTGTTAGGTCCATGATCTTCATACAATCCAAGTATTGTGTAACAAGATGATGAAGAACATTATTGAAAAGGAAATCTAACCTAGAGAGAACACAAAGTGATTAGAGATCTACATCTTGTATTAATGAATTCACTTCTTACAAACTACAAGTAAAAACCTATTTATAGTCTTCATCACTTGCTACAACAATTAAGCATAAGCCCTTTAACACAGCTATTGCTTTACAAAACTTTCTATTATAAAGGACAACTTCAGTGTCCTAACATTCTCCCCCTAAAGTTTTGGAAAGCAAATCATCTTCAAATCATTAGCTCCTCTCCCCCTTGATTTCCTTGTAAAAACTTTAGCGGTGCATTCTTCAAATGTAGGCTTGGCTCCCCCTTGAATGTTGCTCTTATTCATCATATTTTCAACCTTGAGTAAACTTAGATCCAATGTACTCCACTAAGTGCACGAACAACATCTCCAAAATGTAGAAACTCGAGCTCGTTCCGATAAACCCACAAGAATGATAACGAGTGAGTTTTGAATGAAAAACCAAATGCATTCTTAGTGTAAAAAAAGGAATCCGTCGTTTTATCACGAGTTGAGTAGGAATTCGGCTTAAGAGCTTGATATGAATTTGCTCGAAGAAGGAACGATAAAAACACGCGCTACTCGGTAGGGATGAGACGACCCAAGCAAATAACATTGTTCAGCAACTGTAGAGAAATGCTCGTCGTCAAAATACTTCAAGCCACTGAATGAAGAAAATCCAGAACTTCAATCTTCAAGAAATAGCTGGATGATTATAAGCACTCAAAAGTCTGAGTCACAACCAAAGCACCAGAACAATGATTGCAAGCTCTCACAATTCTGGTTGATCAAGTCAGAAGAATGATAAAGAGCACTCAAAGGTCTAGCATCGTCAACAAAACTTCAGAATAATGATTGCAAATATTTAAGCGTTTCTTCCAATCCAACCAAAGACTGAACTTCAACAATCAACTTCTGAAAATCTTGAAAGACCAGAGCCCTTTTAAACTTTGACAGTTGCTAAATGTATGTGGCAAGCTGAATATCAGAATGATGTCACACACGCGTTATGCTAAAATCCATGAACAATGTCCCCCTCCTGAGACTTAGCACGGGGGTTCCGCTAACCGGTTAGCGGATTTTTTTTTAATGAGAAATATTTTTCAATAAATTTCTTGGATCCGAAACCATCAGAATTCGGATGTAGGCAGATTCGAAACCATGGATTCGGATTAAGTAGGGTGCGAAATCAGCTCAATTCGGATCATGTTAGGTGCGAAATCAGGGAATTCGAATCATGTAGGGTGCGAAATCAATGAATTCAGATCGTGAAGGGTTCGAAATCATGGAATTCGAATCATGAAGGGTTCGAAATCATGGAATTCGAATCATGAAGGGTTCGAAATCACTCAATTCGAATCATTAAGGGTTCGAAATCAGGACAAAATACCATGAAGGGTCCGAAATCAGGGCAATTCGAATCATGAAGGGTCCGAAATCAATACAATTCGAATCATGAAGGGTCCGAAATCAATGAATCCAGATCATGTAGGGTTCGAAATCAAGCCATTTCGTATCATGTTGGATGCGAAACCATGCCTATCTTGAATAAATGGAATTCGAAACAATTAGAATGAGGATTAGAAAGATGCGAAGCCATCCATACCTTTGAACCTTTAGGTGTAAGCACATTCCGAAATTCAGAACCGAGATGACCAAATTCAGCAATATTTCGGACTTCACAAGATCCGAAACCAACAACTCTGAACAGTTCGAAACCATCTAAGCCATCCAAACAATAGTAGCATCCGAAACCATGAACAGTAAAATATGAAGGATCCGAAATCATCAATGAACAGTAAATGATGAAGGATCCGAATTCATCAATGAACAGTAAACGATGAAGGATCCGAATTCATCAATGAACAGTAAACGATGAAGGATCCGAATTCATCAAGAATAATCCGAATTCATCAAGAATAATCCGAATTCAAGTAACAACATTCGAAAATCACTAAAATCATCATAACTTCTTCAATTCTTGACCAATTTCAGTGATTCTTTCGCAGACTTATTCGAAAAATGAAGATGAACAGATTTCTAGTTGATCAAAACTTGTAATTTGATCGATTTGGCATACTTTTGATCCAAAAAGTGAGTTCAATTTTTTCTTGAACAAACACCATAAGAATCCGAAATCTGAGCAAAATAGGGCTAAAAACGCTTGAATTGTGAAGATCCAATGATCGTATCGATGAAAAATTCTTCGATTTGGCTCTGATACCACTTGTTGGTCCATGATCTTCATACAATCCAAGTATTGTGTACCAAGATGATGAAGAACATTATTGAAAAGGAAATCTAACCTAGAGAGAACACAAAGTGATTAGAGATCTACATCTTGTATTAATGAATTCACTTCTTACAAACTACAAGTAAAGACCTATTTATAGTCTTCATCACTTGCTACAACAATTAAGCATAAGCCCTTTAACACAGCTATTGCTTTACAAAACTCTCTATTATAAAGGACAACTTCAGTGTCCTAACAGCCCTGCGACATTAACACTGTCATTGTCGCATGGCATTGTCGCCGACGGGTACCAGAGCATATTAAGTGCGTTATTCAGTTTTGTCCCCATTCCTCACTTCTCATACTTCACCCTTTCCTTACTGAATCATTTCCCCTTCACCTAGTTCGAACTTTAATTCATTTTAGGGCATTCCTCTTGGAAATCAAAATGTTTCTTCTTCAACAAAGCTAGTGATTACTACCTCAAGTGCTAGATCAAGTGTTTATCTTCATTTCTTGAGATTTCTCGGTATTTATGGGTCTTTCTCAAAACCTAAGTGGTGAGTTTATCCTTCTCTTTTCTAAATCTTTCTACAAGTTATAAGTGCTACATTTATGACTTACCAGTGTTTTTATTCCCCAAATTTCAGTTTGGTTGATTTTGGGAAAAGTTAGGTCAAAATTAGGGTTTTCGTCAAAATGGAGATTTTTATAAGAGTTGTTTGAATAATGATTCTAAGCACATGAGTTTATTTGTTTATGTTTTGGGAGCTTGGGGATCTAGGATTTGGAAGGATTGCTTGTACATCCAAGTTTCTTTAAGGAACCTCAAGATTGGTAAAATCTAGATTTAGCCTAAATCTAGCAATGTGAAGTTCAAGTTGTTTCGTGAAAACTATGTACATGCCAAAAATGTCTATTTTGAAGTATTAATATGTTTACTTGAATTTGAAGCTTCTACTCAACATAGAGTGGAACCTACATCTAAAGAGACTAAGACTTCTGAATTAAACAAAAATAACATTAACTCAGAACTCGATTTATTATTTTTTGATGCATTTATGGATATGTGCGTAGATATGGAAAATCATACAATATCCAGAAATGTTAACACACCGGAAACCAATGCTGAATTATCAGGTCCGTCTGAAGAAATCGGTGCAACTTCAACGAGCGCAAACGCAGTAAATCCTGAAACTTCAACTCTTGAAGATGTATCTGAGTCGGTCATCCCTCAAACTGGACCAGGATCAGAATCTAATAAATCTAGAGCTTCTACGCCAGATTTACAACCACCTGAAGTTGAGCAACCAACGAGTGCAATTGAAATTCCAGAAGAATCAGTTGTGGATCTACCTGCAATAACTGATGAGCATGATGAATTGAATACTCAAATGGATATACAAACTCTCCCGAGCACTCATAAGTGAACAAGGGCACATCCTCCTGCAAACATAATAGGTGATGCTAAAGACGGTATGACAACACTGATCTGCGACAACAAACAAGTGTATGTATGTTAATTTTCTAAGTTGTATTGAACCCAAGAAAGCATCCGAAGCTTTGAAAGATCCGGACTGGATAAACGCGATGCAAGATGAACTTATTGAGTTCAAGCGAAATGAGGTGTGGCGATTAGTAAAGAAACCCAAGGATAAAACTATCATTGGAACTAAATGTGTTTTTAGAAAGAAAAAAAAGGGCGAGGTTGGGATAATAGTTAGAAATAAAGCACACTTGGTGGTGAAGGGTTACAATCAACAAGAAGGGTTTGATTACGATGAAACCTATGCACCGGTGGCTCGAATTGAAGATATTCGTATCTTCTTGGCTTACACGGCTCATAAGAATTTGAAGGTATTTCAAATGGATGTCAAGTCGGCATTCCTGAACGAGGTACTACATGAAGAAGTCTATGTAAGACAACCCGAAGGTTATGTGGATATGAAGTATCCTGATCATGATGATGTCCTGGACAAGGCTCTTTATGGATTAAAACAAGCACCTTGGGCATGGTATGAAACTCTAACTACCTATCTGACTGAGTCTGGATTCACAAAAGGTACTATCGACACAACTTTATTTCTTAAGAATGAAGGTGCAGATTTAATTTTAGTACAAATATATGTTGACGATATTATATTTGGGTTTACAAATCCAAAAATGTGTGTTGATTTTGAAAACACAATGAAAAGTAGAATTCAAATGAGCACGATGGGAGAACTAAATTTTTTTATTTGTTTTACAAGTTAAACAATCTTCGGAAGGAATTTTTATAAATCAATCAATGTATATCACTGATATGTTGAAAAAGTTTGATTTAACTATAACCTTCGTCATGAAAACACCAATGGCTACTGTAGACTTTTAGATGCAAATTTACCTGGTAAATCTGTTGATCAAAAGACCTATCATAGTATGATTGGTTATTTGCTTTATTTGACTGCAAGAAGACCTAATATAATGTTTGCGACATCTGTTTGTGCTAGATTTCAAGCAAATCTGAAAGAATCTCACCTTATTGCTGTTAAAAGGATCCTTCGGTAACTCAAAGCCACACAGAGTTTGGGCCTTTGGTATCCAAAGGATTATGGTTTTGAGCTAACTGCTTTTACAGATGTTGATCGTGCTGAAAATGGGCTTGACCGGACAAGTACTTCAGGAGCTTGTCAACTTTTAGGGGATAAGTTAGTAAGTTGGTCTTTAAAGAAGCAAAATTGTGTATCACCTTCTACTGCCGAAGCAGAATACGTCGCTGCAGCTAGTTGCTGTTCTCAAGTACTTTAGATGAAGACACAACTTTCTGACTATAGCTATACAATGAATAAAATCCTAATTTACTGCGACTCCAAGAGTGCAATTGCCATTACGGAAAATCCAGTTCAACATTCAAAAACGAAGCACATCGACGTCATGTACCACTTTATAAAGGATCATGTGGAAAAGGGGACTATTGAAATGCATTTTGTACCAACAGAGTTCGAACTTGCAGATCTTTTTACAAAACCTTTAGATGAGAAAAGATTTAATTTTCTCATCAGCAAGCTTGGCATGTTGAATCCTTCTGCATGACAATAATTTTTTTTACCATGTTGAGGGGGAGTGTGTGTGTGTTTATTTATGATGTACTTTTCAGGGGGAGTAAATAATTTTTCAAAGTTGATATTCCTAACATTTAAGGACTCATGTTCAATAAGTACCTAGTCTTAATTGGTTTTGTAGATTTTCCAAAAGCTGTGTTTTCTTCAAGTCTATGCATTATTCAAGTCTGTAAGTGTGTATTCTGTTTTGATTTGAAAAAGGAATTGTTTTTTGGGATATGTATGCACAATTTTTTTAAGAAACTTTTTTGTGTGCATATCTGTTTGTGTGAATTTCATGGATTTAGAAATGAGTTTATGCTTAAAACCCACCATATGTCAATCGGGTTGTAGCACAGTGGTTGATCGACCTGGGTGATGTGGTGGAATATCCCATCTACCCAGGGTTCGATTCCAGGCGTCCTCAACATTGATAAGACATCTGTAAGTTTCAAAATTGCCTGGGATTAGTCCGGGCTGTGCCTGGGATACCCTTTCCAAAAAAAACCACCATATGTCCCTATGGTCACTGTTCTAAGTGTACCTGCAACTCCTACAACACCTGAGGTACCTGAATATGACAAACCCAAGGATATTGAAAAGTGGTCTCTTCAAGATTGGGAGAAACATGAGATGGGAAAGAGAACCAAATGTTTGCTCATTACGGCAATCCCAAATGATCTATTTCATTCTCTTGATGCTTGTGAATCAGCTTATGATCTATGGAATGAACTTGAGAAATAACTTGAGGGTGGAGTGAAAACTCAAAAGAACAGAAGAGCCCAATGCATAAATGAATACTATGCTTTTAAGGCTCTGCCAACTGAATCACTCCAAAACACCTATGACCGATTCAACTCTCTAATCAACAAGTGTTAGAAGTTTGGAACCCATAGAACCCCTGAAGAGAACAATGTGATGTTCCTCAAAAGTTTAAACGATGAATGGCTTCAATTGTCCATGTCACTCGAAACAGTCAGGATCTTGACACATGGACTCTTACTGACCTCTTCGGCACACTAGTTGCACAAGAAAACTATGTTGTTCAGACTAAAACCTAGATGGGTGGACCTCTGGTACTAGTAGGAAAGGCCACAGAGGTTTAGGACAAGCCACATTGTTGGGTCTAGAAAGCCCCAATTATATAGAAAGTTTTATAAAGTCCATGTAAAGTCAATGAAAGTCAAATGTATTGTAATTAGCTTTATTAGTCTTTTGGGCTTTGGGAGTTTAATGGGAGTTAAATGGGCTTGGGCCCATGTCATGTAATTAGACACTATAAATAGGTGTCTTGGGCTTACATTGTCATTTGAGACTTTGAGACAATTAAGAGAATACACAGTGAGTCTTGAAAGAGTCGTATATCAATTTCTCCCTCCATTGTATTGTAAAGCATATGAATAGAGATCATTCAACAAATTGTTCTTCTTGCCTATTTTCTATTCTACATTTATGGAGTTTCTTGATTGTTGTTCAATTACGGGACTTACAATTGGTATCAGAGCCAGGTTTTTGACTTGATTCATTGCTCAATATGTAGAGTCAATTGCACCCGTGATGATGGGATCTTGCTACTTGAGGTCAATAGATTGCTAAGGGCTGGAGGATATTTTGCTTGGGCAACACAACCAGTTTATAAGCATGAACCACTTCTGGAAGAACAATGGGAAGAGATGATGAACCTTACAACTCGTCTTTGCTGGAATCTTGTGAAGAAAGAGGGATATATTGCAATATGGCAAAAACCCCTTAACAACAGTTGCTATTTAAGTCGTGAATTGGGGACCCAACCACCATTGTGTGACGAGGAGGATGACCCAGATGATGTTTGGTATGTTGGCCTGAAGCCATGCATTTCTCGACTGCCTGAGGATTTATCTGGAGCATATGAATAGAGATCATTCAACAAATTGTTCTTCTTGCCTATTTTATATTCTACATTTATGGAGTTTCTTGATTGTTGTTCAATTACGGGACTTACACACAGAAGGAAAAAGGTCAACATGAAAGTTTGAGAGGAAAGAAGAAGATGAAAAAAGTGTTGGTTGCAGATAGTGAAGAGGATGAGTATTCAGGAGAGGATGAGGAAAATATGGCCTCAAATGTTAAATCTTTGGCTTTAGTCACCAAAGAATTCAACAGAGGTTTCAAGAAGAAGCCCAACATTAGCAGAGGTAATGATGACAGAGATGGGAGAGGCGGCCGATTTCAGAATTATGGGCCACATATGGAGAGATATTTTCAAGATCCACGACAGTATGGACCACCACAAGCTTACGAACCAAGAACTCAAGGGAGAGACGAGTTTTATGACTACCAGATGATGTATGACAACAGACACTATGAGCAGAAGGGAAGTGAATACCAACAGAGGGAAGAAGATTACCCATAGAGGGGTATGCCAAGAGAAAAGCACAGAGCTCCAGAGAAAGCCATCACACCAACACCACAGAATAATGGGTGCTTCAAGTGCGGCAAACCAGGACACTATGACGCAGAGTGCAAGAGTCAACCGAACAGAGCCCAACCACAGAGAGACTCTGCCTTCTATAAGAAAATGGTAGAATACTATGCACAGAAGTCTCTTATGGTCGAACAAGAAAATTGGGTATCAGATGAGTCCTCCAACGAAGGTGAAAAGAATGCCATGTTTTGTGGAATGGCAGAAGTGAGCGGCTCAAACTCCGATAGTGAGGTATCCACTTCTAACTCAACCTCTGATGAAACAGAGGTCAAATTGCTTAAACTTTCAAAGGAATTTAATGACTTTGAAAGAAATGTTCTAAAAATTAAAAGCAACTTGCCTTTTATGAAAGAGAAGCAAGACTTCTCACTCAAGAAAAGGTAAAGATTTCTCTTGATAAAGAAAATCTTGAAACAGAATACTTTTCAGAAATTACGCTTTTAAAAGAAAAAGTTACCAACCTTGATCTAGCCTTGAAAAATAAATCCAAAGAGCTCATGGATAATGAGAGCGACAGAATGAATATTCTTACTCTTAAAAACGTTTTTCAAAAGGAAAGATAAGTTCTTCACCAAGACTTTCTCGACAGAGATCTCATGATAATAAAATACCAAGATGCTCAAAAAGTTCATGAAAAAGTGAACACCCAAATAGGCAGAAGAGGAATTGGGTTCTGGGATTTGGATCCTTACACAGGAAACAAAAGAAATCAATCTCTATCTTCTCTATTCTGCATTGGGAATGTTCGAAAAAACCAGGTTTTCCTAACCTAATCTCTATGCACAAAAGGCGAAAAACCTCTGGAGAACCTCACAAGAGGAATCCTCTAAAGATGATAAATGTGTGGTATCAAAACACAGATTTGTCATCCTCAGACTCTGTCAAAAGAGCTTCCAAACCAAAGAAATATCTAAAAATTCAAGATCAGATAGGACTCTTCAAGTTTGGCCATCCATAAACACAAGCCCACGTTGCCTTTGTGTGCATAATAACCCCTGAAAAGGAGTTATGCGCAGAGGCACCTGAGTTTGTTAACTCGTCTATAGAGGTTAAGATAAAAAATTGTTTGAAAATGATTTAGAGGAAACCTGTAAAAATCACTTCGTTAAAAGTCATGAAACAACCTTTGTCGAACATAGTCCATGTGAAAAAGACTCAATGGAGATGTTTGAAAACCCTGAAGTTGCCCCTTGCATTTCAAATCTCTCAACGAACAAAGATGAAAATGAATGTGGCTCATGTTCATACAATCAAGCCTCTGACAAGGTTGACAGAGACTTTCTTGAGTCAGAATCAGAATACGAGGATGACTCAACCTCTGTCAGTTCAAAGACTGATTCTGTTAAATAAGAGATCGTATTCTTCCTGACAGAGGGAACTAAACTACCCTCTGGCATTCTTAGCAAAACAATTCCTCACAAGGAATCAAAGGCAAGAATACCCATCTGCCTAGATTTTATCAACATGTGCATACATGCAAAAACATCTCTTGAACTAGAGAAAATCCAAAAGCAAAAAGAATTATCCTCTCAAAACTCTAAGGCTTCAAACTCTTTAAGGCCAAATCATGAAAAGTACACTTGGCAACAAAAAGAAAAGTGGATTCATAATAACAAATCTTTTTCTTCTGTGTCAGTGAAACCGACAGAGGGTCACCACAGAAGATGGGTACAAAAGAAGGCTCTTCCGGAGAGGAGTATTTGCAAAAACAAATCTAGCCTATATAGGTCTTTCTGTAAAAAGAATTCTGATGCTAGGAGAGATTATTCAAATAAAGCCTTTGTACCCATTTTTAATGATTTAAATGAAAAGTTTAAGCAAGTTGCATCTAACATTCAATATTGTCATTGTTTTGAGCTTATGTTCCAATTGAAACAACATTTCTCTGGTCCACACTGCTTCCTCTCACGACCCAAAGCTAATAATTCCAAATTCAAGGGTCAGAAGAAGCTGTGAGTTCCAAATCAGTGCAACGAGTAATAGAAATCAATAGATATGATACAAGTAGTATGATTTCAACTGGTCATCCAATTCACTTTCAATATGCAGAGAGAATCACAATATAGTTCAAAAAGTGTAAAAGACAACTAGCTTATTTTTCTAAGCTAATCAACATTAAATACATTGGGCCCATGGCATGGAAGCCCACGGCCCGTTACACTATTAAGGCTCAAATTAAGGAAATAACATATTATCCCTTGAACTTCTATTGAACCTAATTTGACCCTAACAATCTCCTCCTTTGAATTGAAGTTCGAGTTCGCGCCAGTTCTCGACATATCTCATTCGGAGCGAAAAATGGATCCGGAACATTCGGATGGCTCGGTGGTAGTTGATGTGATCTTCAATCACTTCTAAGGCATTTCGTGCGGTTATATCATTAGAGTTAGGAACATACGAAACCTTTTGATTTTCGGATTCGTAAGTGATGATGTTACGAATAGCATCTTTGACTTTGAGGAGGGGGCCATCGCAGATTCTGTCGACCTGACTGAAGCGTAGGAACCTCTTTTCTTTCTGGTCGTTGAGGTATACTATCCCAAATTCCGGTTCTAGAAGCAGTGCATTCTCGGGATACATCTTCTGTTCGGGCACTTTCAGATTCGGTTTCAGCAGGTTTACCTTCTTAGCTCTGTTCTCGATTTCCATTTGGAAGTCTGTAAGATAGGACATCATAATAGTCCAAATTAGGAATCGATGAACAGCTTCGAGCGCTTTGCTTACATGCAGCGGTCGGATAGTTCTGGTTCGGAGGTCTTTCAGTATAGCTTGGAAGTCGAACGGTCTAAGGTTCTTGAAGTCAGTTTCGGAAAATCTCCGTTCAATTCCGTCTTCTCGTCGGACGGTGAATACGGGAAACACGACTTTAAGAATTCTACTTGTTTAGACGTTGAGCACTTCGGTGATCTTGTGCTTCGTTCGGACTTGGCTAACTGGCATACGCCGCTTTATTGCGTTTAAATACAGGCTTTGGTATTCCGGGCCGGAGCTAGAAATCCCAAGGCAAAATGAAGGCTTGATAGGGCATAACTTGTGAACATACAACTTTTTCAGGGATTCATCCAGGTGAGGAATGAGGATCATGATCTTGTCCCATTAGATTTGTTGCTCTTGAGGAGGAGGATGATCTAAAGCTGTTGGTAGTTGAGGAGATGTCGGATTTGCAGCAGTTGAAGTCTCGGGTATCGTAGAAGTTTCGGCGGCCTGAACAGTGTGAACGGGTGTACCATATAGGTTTTGCAGCAGAAACTGGTCGTAGTCAACATTGTCGTCTTCATCAGTAGGAAAGATCAGGTTTACCTGGAGATTTATAGCATTGGCGGCTTTTTCGTACCATGCATTTTCGGTCTCCGGGTCGATCTCGGTATCTGGATCAATCGGATTGAGTGCGGGCCTATCTGATCCATCATATGTGACCAATTCATGTGTTTCTCCCTCGGGCTTTTCAACCGTTGGGTCTTCTTCATCGGAGATGTCCATATCTATGAACATCTAGGATAAGCTCAACTGGGCTTCAGGTTCGTCTTCGGTTGTAGTTGCCACAGTTGAGGGTTCCGGTTGAACCACAGTAGTTTCAGTGAGGATCGAGACGGTCTCGGCTAATCGTAGTCTTTTATTCTCCCCCTCACGGTGATCAGGATCATCCTGATCATCGTGTCTTCGCTTTAGACCGCCGGCTTGACTCTTGCAGGTTTCTTCCATAGAGGCGACTCTCTCGGTCAAGGTGGTTAGGGATTGCTGAACATCCTTGAGAGTCGTGTCAAGCTGATCCATTCTAGTGGTTACGGATGACGAAGGAGCAGATATGATAAATCCCAAATCTCTAGCAATAAGATATGAATGTAGTGAGAGAGAATCTAGAGAGCAAAAATGTCATCCATGTATTCAAGATTTACTGTAAAGTCAATGTACTGTATGAGTCTATACAGTATTGTGATTGCCTTTATACCTTGTATGTTATGGGTATAAATAGGCTTGTCTAGACCATTTGTTAGAAACACTTCAAAAGCTTTAGTAATCTTTTAGAAACCTTTTGTAATCCTTTGAGCTCAATACATGGATGACATATTTGCTCTCTAGATTCTCTCTCACTACATTCATATCTTATTGCTAGAGATCTGGGATTTCTCAATTGGTATCAGAGCTAAACAGAAGATTCAAGCAGATCGAAGACCAAATTGAAGATTTTTTACACTGTTCATCAAGAATTCGGACCAAGAGAAGTTTACTGTTCATCTGAAGTCTTAACATTCAGACATGAAGATTTTCTAGATTTTGAGTTTTTGAATCATTTCTTTGCATCGTTCAACTCGGATTTGGATTCTGAACACATTTAATTCTTGCATAAACATCAAAATCTGCACAGAATTGACAGATCTGATCGATTCTTGAATGTTTTTTCAAAAAACTTCAAGATCACTGTTTGGATCTTAATTCGATTAAATTGATCGAATTGTGAATTGTGATCAACAGGAAAAGTGTGCAGATTTCAATTACGAACAATTTGATATAAGATTCATCACAATTGATCAAGAATTGAAGAAGTTATGGCAGATAAAGTGATTTTGAAGTTCGAAGTACAGAATTCGGATCATTCTTGGTGAATTCGGATCATTCAAAGAGAATTCGGAACATTCATAGAGAATTCGAACCCTATTACATTCGAATTGATTGAATTCGAACCCAGCTAGATTCGAATTGAGGAGAATTCGAACCGTGTAAAATTCGAATTGAGGAGAATTCGAACTGTGTTAGATTCGAATTGAGTTGATTAAATTTTCCAAGTGTTGAATTCGAACCCTTAATCATCCGAATTCATAGAATTCGAACCCTTAAGCATCCGAATTCATAGAATTCGAACCCTTAAGCATCCGAATTCATTGAATTCGAACCCTTAAGCATCCGAATTCATTGAATTCGAACCAAGTTAAGTCCGAATTGAGTGAATTCGAACCCTTCAGCATCGAATTCATTGAATTCGAACCCTTCTTCATCCGAATTCATTGAATTCGAACCCTTATTCATCCGAATTCATTGAATTCGAATCCTTCTTCATCCGAATTCGTTGAATTCGAACCCTTACTCATCCGAATTCTTGTGAATTTAAAAAAAAAAAAAAAAAAAAAAAAATTTATATAATTTTTGAATTCGAACCCTTACTCATCCATGTATTCAAGATTTACTGTAAAGTCAATGTACTGTATGAGTCTATACAGTATTGTGATTGCCTTTATACCTTGTATGTTATGGGTATAAATAGGCTTGTCTAGACCATTTGTTAGAAACACTTCAAAAGCTTTAGTAATCTTTTAGAAACCTTTTGTAATCCTTTGAGCTCAATACATGGATGACATATTTGCTCTCTAGATTCTCTCTCACTACATTCATATCTTATTGCTAGAGATCTGGGATTTCTCAGTATGCATATATTTCAATAACGTACAGTATTTGAAATTGTAGCACAAATTTTAAAACAAATTTACACAAGGAAAATAAAATTCATTGAACTTCATTTTATAACTACAAACATTTGATCATTTGAAAACTTTACAAAAGAAATTCAACTTAATTAAATTTAACAGATATTTCAATCAAATGAAATCAAATGCATGTGTTTGGAATCAAATACAAGTCATCATTGCATATCAAGTTAAAAACGTTCAGTTTCAACCCCTTTATTAAATCTATTTGGTGTGCTAGCATGCGAAATATGATTAGCATCAAGCATATGCCATTCTAAAACATATAAGAATACTTTGCTCTACTCACACTATTTGTCCAAAATCAGAATTTCACAAATTTACGGGTTTATCGCGACTTTGTATTTTCCCCAAGTTTCAAGAGATGTGTGCTCTTTGGCATCTTTTGATTTTATGCACATTGGCATCTTTTGATTTTGTGCTCATTGGCATCTTTTGATCAAAAAGTTTAGTAAGAATAAGATACACCGTTAAACATGACTTTCTATCTGGTTCTATAGCAGGATTTGGGTTAGCAGATCCCATACCAGTTGGCCTTAGGTGCTAGGTGTCAAGCACCCCTTAGAACTTAATTTCCCAAACCAGAAAGGCCACATCGATATATCTTAAACCCATTTGTACCAGTAAAACATGGCTTTCTATCTGGTTCTATTGCAGGATTTGGGTCAGCCGATCCCAGACCAGTTGATCTTAGGGACTAGGTGTCGAGCACCCCTTAGGACTTACTCTCCCAAACCAGAAAGGCCACAGGCACAAACTTTCAAACTAAATGATACTCTATATAAGTTCGAATTTCCATCACAAAATATGAATGATATCTCAATCACTTGGTTCTTAATCATAGTGCTTCCCCCATATTTTCGTTTCCATTCATCATTCTGATAAATAGGCTTTTTGAGCATTATATTCTATATAAGTCCAGATTCACATAACTTTTAGCATTCAGCATAATTTCATTCATGTTTTGCTGACCTTTCGATTTATTTCAGAGGTGAAAGTTGAAGCAAATCTAACTCAGATAATACAAAGTTTCTTGTAAAATCATCTTTTAGCACACATTTAATTCATTGAATGAAAATTGAAAATTTCATCTTATTGAATTAAATTTGTAAAGTTTCAAGTTTTCAAATCAGTAGAAACAAATATAATCCAATGTTACCTTTTGCCACTTGTTCCTTGAAACAAAAATATATAGCAGTTAAGGATATTACCTGAGAAGTGTGAGTTCTAAACTGATTTGTTTAGAAGTCTTAGTCTTTAAAGTACGGGTCCTGAACTGAGTTGTTCAGAAGCCATAGTCTTTGAAGAACGGGTTTTGAACTGATTTGTCCAAAAGCCAATAAACATTGAAGCACAGGTCCTGAATTGATGTATTCAGAAACCAAAGTCTCTTTTAAGTGCGGGTCCTAAACTGATATGTTTAGAAACCATTGTCGTTGAAGCACGGGTTCTAAACTGAGATGTTTAGAAGCCATTAATATTTGTCTCCCCCTTAATGGTACAAATATTTTTCAAAAAATACGCCGCTTCTCTTCTGTTTTCAGTCATGTGTGTGGTATGTATCTACAATTCAGTACAACACATGAAGAACCTGCAAAACAGATTAAGCAGATTTTGGTACCCAATGGCATTTGGGTCCTAGTGGGTTAGGTGTAGATTTCTTACAAGGAATACTGTAAGAACCATACCAATAAGAAGTATAATCTTTATGCACAAAATCATTTGATCCACAGTAAGAACAACAGATTTTCTTATGTGCCAACCTAATCAGATGATTTACAAAATGAATAGGATTAAGTTTAGCAGAAGATTTACCTTTTGGCGCATTGTTCTTCTTTGCATTTGATGTGGATACAGATGATTTTGGCACTTCTTTCTTTGGAACTGTTGTGCCTTTTACTCTCCATTCCATCTTCACCCTCTTGAAGACTGGAACTTCTTCAGGTTTGGAAGTATTAACTTTAGGCACTTTTGTTTTGTTATCTGATTTATCAAACAGAGGATTATAGAAGAGATTTGTTGAACGAATCCGACCTTTTGAGAAATCTGTTGATCTATTAAATTGTTTAGAAGAAATGTTTTTAAAACTTGAACTTGAAGCAGTTTTAAAAGAGCATTCAGAATCATTTGAATCAACAAATGGAGTCTGAAAGATAGAATTATGACCAGTCTGGTTTGAGACATCAAATTTAAAAATGACGTCTTCAAGTTCTTTGACTTTGTTTATTAAAACATTTTTCTCTTTAGAAATTAGATCAAATTTCTTTTGGAGATCAGATTTGATCAACTGATCCTTCATAATATCAGCTGATAAACCAGATAATCTTTTGGTAAGATTAAGAATCACATCTTCAAAATATACACGTTCCGATTCAAAATCTTTTTCCAAAAACCTTCTTTTATCAGTAATCTCTTTGAAAATTTCCATATTTTTCTTTTTAAGGGTTTTACTTTCCTTTTCAAAGAGATTTTTCTTTTCCGTGAAATCTTTTCTTTCCTTTTCCAAAAGATTTTCTAATTCAGAGATTTTCACGGAAAGTTCAGAACTTTTAATCTCAAAAGATTTTCGTTCAGTTTCAAATTTAGCTCTTTCTTTTTCGAGCTTGTCTTTTTCTAAAAATAAAACTTTCTCAAAGTCAGAAACTTGTTTTGAAAGTTTTATACAATTAAGTTCAATCTCTTTCTTTTCTTCAAAAACTTTCTTTTCTTCAAAAACTTTCTTTTCTTCAAAAGAAAAATTAGACAGTTTTCTCTTTAGATCGGAATTTTCACTGTCCAAAATTTTCCCTATATCTTTAACTTCTTTTAATTGAGCATGTAACTTTAAGTTCCACTTCACTCTCTTTTCTTCTCTACTCTTCAAATCGGCATTTTCTTTTTGAAGAGTTGTTACTTTCCCTTGAAGATTCTCAATTTGATCGTGCAGACTTGAGTTGTCTTTCTTTGCTTCAAGATCTGCAATATAAACTTCAAGATCAGTTATTCTTTTAGTAAGTTTAGCATTTGAAGAAGAAATGTCTAAAATTTGTCTTTTCAGATCAACATTTTCTTCTTCCAATGCTTTATTTAAAATAGGAGTTGAAGAATTTGAAGCATTATCTTTAACAGGAGTTTCTGATATAGGAGATGTTTCTGATAAAATAACTTGTTGCAAAATTCCATTATTTGCCTTAGCTTTTTCAAGTGGCTTTGGAGGTGTTTTTGTTATTATGACTTGTTGCAACACTTCATTATTTGGTTTAACAGATACATGTGAATTAACAGATGTTTCTGTTATAATGACTTGTTGCAACTTTACATTTGGTTTAACAAAAACTTTTGCAATTGGAGGAATCTCCTTTTTCAGAGTTTGCTTCAAATCTTCACCACTGCTTTTAACAATAACTTGTTGTAAAACCATTTTGAATATTGCTAGAAATTGATCGTTCAGAAGATCAAGCAGACAGTGTATGAAAATACACAAAAAAAATATATAAAATTTTTTCTTGAAAAGCTCTTACAGTGTATGAAATACACTATAGAAAAAATTTCGGGATGAGTAAGGGATCGAATTCAACGAATTCGGATGAGTAAGGGATCGAATTCAATGAATTCGGATGAAGAAGGGTTCGAATTCAATGAATTCGGATGCTGAAGGGTTCGAATTCACTCAATTCGGACTTAACTTGGTTCGAATTCAATGAATTCGGATGCTTAAGGGTTCGAATTCAATGAATTCGGATGCTTAAGGGTTCGAATTCAATGAATTCGGATGCTTAAGGGTTCGAATTCTATGAATTCGGATGCTTAAGGGTTCGAATTCAACACTTGGAAAATTTAATCAACTCAATTCGAATCTAACACAGTTCGAATTCTCCTCAATTCGAATCTAACACGGTTCGAATTCTCCTCAATTCGAATCTAGCTGGGTTCGAATTCAATCAATTCGAATCCTTCTTGAGTCGAATTCTACACTTGTATTTCCAAGAACACTCCGAATTCTTCTTTGAATGATCCGAATTCACCAAGAATGATCCGAATTCTGCACTTCGAACACGAAAATCACTAAATCAGCCATAACTTTTTCAATTCTTGATCAATTGTTATGAAATTTGCACAGATTTGTTCGAAATTTGATTCCACACACTTTCTTAGTTAATCACAAATCCTAATTCGATCAATTTAATCGAATTTTGATCCAAAAATAGTAGAAAAAGTTTTCGAACAAAAATGATATAAAATGATCAGATCTGCAAATTCTGTGCAGATTTTGGTGTTGATCCAAGAATTAAAGATGTTCAGGAATCAAATCCGAGTGCAATGATGTCAAGAATCAATCCAAAAGATCAAAAATTAAAGAAAAGATGAAATCTGGATGAATAGTAAATGAAGAAGGGTCAGAATTCTTGATGAACAGTGATGAATAGTGATGAACACCCAATCCGAATTCTTCAGCTTTAGTGTAAAAAATCTTCAATTTGGTGTTCGATCTGCTTGAATCTTCTGTTTAGCTCTGATACCAATTGATAAATCCCAAATCTCTAGCAATAAGATATGAATGTAGTGAGAGAGAATCTAGAGAGCAAAAATGTCATCCATGTATTGAGCTCAAAGGATTACAAAAAGTTTCTAAAAGATTACTAAAGCTTTCTAAAGTGTTACTAACAAATGGTCTAGACAAGCCTATTTATACCCATGACATACAAGGTATAAAGGCATTCACAATACTGTATAGACTCATACAGTACATTGACTTTACAGTAAATCTTGAATACAACAATGCTCTAACAAGATACCTGTGATCGTAGAATGGAGATCAGGTCTGCTTCGGTAGAGGCATCGGTGTCGGTGTGTTGGAGCAGCTGAGCCAGTAGCATAGTCGTCAAGGTGTCCACTGAATAGATTAGCTGAACGGGAGCCGGTGGAGGTGTTGGTGCGGTTTCAGATTCGACTACTTTCTCTTTTCCTTTGATCAGGCTTTTGAGTTTGTCGAGCTCTGAGGTAAAGCGCTGCTCCATTGCCTTGCGGACAGCCTTTAGGGCGCTTTCCAGATATCCCTTAGACACAAAGTCGGGTAAAATAACTCTGGGATCACTTAGATTACCCGTTGAGGCATCTACCTTAAAGGCAGAGCCACCTACGTTCACGGTTGGCGATGGTGTGGCCGTGGTAAGATTTCCTTCCGATCCACGCGTTCCGCTTAAAGGCACACTACGGAATTTCCGATCGAATCACGAAGAGCATCGATTTGTTGAATCTCATCTTGTGTCCTAGCCGAAGAATGTACTATTTCAAGTGGCTCTAGACTCGATGGTGCTTTGAAAGAAGGCGAGACTGGGGGAGACTGGTCTCTTGTTTCAATACCCATACTCTCCAAGTGAGAGATCGGTAGAAGTTGTGCTATGTCCCCGTGCGAAGTTGAAACACCCGTCTTTTGAGAGACGGATGAGTGGCTTGGGAGGTCGTGCACTTGCGCCGCTAGGTCCACGGTGGCTTCTTCAATACCTCATCCCAACAAATGAGACGAAGTAGCAGATGTGGCTACCTGGATGACACTTGGCTGGATTCGCTCTGAAGCCTCTTTATTTTTACGGCTTAGCCTCTCATGATTCTTTTTGGACCTGACTTCACTTTGTCTCACCTGTTCTGCATTTCAACTAATACTCCCTCCGCACTCCTTATGTCTCTCGTATCAAGCTGGGTAGTAGGGATTAGAGGGGTTGTGGGTGAGTCAGATGGAATTCCTTCGGTCAACTCTGGGTTTGGTCTGATACGGGTAGGTATTAAGGATGCGCATATAGCCACGGTCCGTATCGGAGTCGGTGGAGTCGGATTCCACCTGTTCAACCTTTCTGGGTGGTGAAGGGTCAGATATGTAAGCTTCTGTGTCACGGTGAAGCATTGTGCGTTCGGTTTCAGTGACGACCTGGACCTCGTGTAGTCTAGTCGACGGTCCTGCTTCGGTCGTGGTACGGGTGATGGGAATGGGTTGTCGGCTTGTTCCGGCTTGGGTAGTACTGGCTCGCGGATACAATGCACCGCCTACGCCTGATCCCCTCCCATGCACTCTCAGCACACCCCGTCCGGGAGCCCCAGCTGCCCGGACTCTACCACCTCTCGTTCTCGGACCCTCACGTCTCTCGGGTCTATCTCCCTGGGGAGGTCCCTCCAGCTTTGGCTGGACCATGGAATTTCCTATCTCTCGCCTATATTCTAACACACTCGATGCATTGGGGTCCGCATGTGCCAGTAAGTTTTCAGGTATAGGCATGGATGGAGTATCCGGTGGTTTACAAATTACCAAGTATTGCAAATTGTGATGACGACATACCGGATGATTGATCCGTCTCGAGATTAGGGGATTCGTATCCATGTGTTGTCGGATGGCCAGAGAAAAGTATCTTGGAAACGACAGAAACTTCTTCTTGGAACCGCCAGTCTGTTGGATGGCTTGCACCAGTTCACGCCAGATGATCGCTGAATAGTCTATGTGCCGGTTGTAGCACACAACGTGAAATAGGCGCAGGAAGTTGATGGTGCACTGGTCTATCCCTTTCCATCGGGAGGACAGTCATCTATTTAAGATGGTGAATAGTGTGTACCAGACGGGCGTGATGAATTTTCGGTTGAATGCGGACGGACGGTCGAGATTGTGGCGATATCCAAGCGCACGAATGTCAGCGCATAGAGTCGCGTCATCGACGGCGGGTGCATAGGCAGCATGGCCTCCGGCATTAGGTTCCGAAAGAGACAGGAGTCGTCGGAATGACTCCGGTGTTAGGGTAAATGGATGATGGTTGAGGTGTCTCCACAGTGATTGATGGTGTGCTAGTCGACGGCGGCGGACCGGAGAGAGTCGCCGAATCCTCGATTTGAGCAGCTTCAAGTCTTGGTTGCGCTGATACAGGAGGAGTAGAAATGTTAAGCATATCATCATAAAAATATTGGAACAGTAAATCTAAATCTAAAAGATCAGCATTCGACGTAGATGCATGATTTGGATTTACTGTAGCTTGTGCAGATCCCGAACGTGGAAGTTCGGAAGCTAGCACGCCAGTTAAACCGGGTTCTGAACTGATGTGTTCAGAAGCCAAATCTTTGGCTTCGTCGAATGTCACGTTTACACTCTCGGTAACGGTTTTAGTCTGTTTGTTGTAAACGCGATACGCCTTAGCCTGCATGGAGTATCCAATGAAAACTCCTTTGTCCGCCTTCGGGATGAATTTGCCAAGATCATCTTTGTCGTTGAGGACGTAACACGTGCATCCGAACGCATGGAAGTACTTGATATTTGGAACCCGGATGTTCATGTTCTCGTACGGCGTCTTGTTGAACCGCTTGTTGATAATGCAGTGGTTTTGCGTGTAACATGCAGAAGACACCGCTTCGGCCCAGAAAAATAAAGGCAGTTTGGACTGAGAAAGCATCGTGCGAGCAGCTTCGACGAGGGTACGGTTGCGTCTTTCCACCACTCCGTTTTTTTGAGGAGTGCGTGCGGCCGAGAAGGTTTGCGAGATACCGACTGAAGCCAGGTAGTCGTTCACCGTTTGATTCTTGAATTTCGTCCCGTTGTCGGTCCTGATAGTCTGAACTTGACTTTGAAGGTTCAGTTGGATGGTCTTCAAATGGTTGATGATCAGCTCCGGGGTTTTATCCTTCGTGCGTAGAAACTTGACCCATGTGAAGCGTGAGAAATCATCCACCATCACCAGGACGTACTTGCGCTTGTTGATGCTCTGGACACGCATCGGTCCACACAAATCCATATGGATAAGTTCGAGGGACCGTGACGTGCTCGGAGATGCCTTTGGCTTATGCGTCGCTCGCTTCATCTTTCCCATTTCACATGCCTCGCAGAGTCGATCCTTCACGAATTGAAGATCGGGCATGCCTTTCACATGTCCGCCCAGCACCAGTTTGTTGATACTCTTGAAGTTCAGGTGCGAGAGACGTCGATGCCAAATCCATGCTTGTTGAGAATTGTCCTTTGACATCAGGCAGACAAAGCTATCGGTCTTCAGGGATGCGAGGTCGATGGTGAGAATGCTACACTTTTTGGCTTTGAATCTGACCTCTAGATCTTTGTCGCAGAATTGGTCGATACTGAACAGGTTGTGTCCCAATCCCGCGACGTATGAGACTTTCTTGATGGTGATCTTGTCTTGGACAATGTCGCCGTAGCCCAAAATCGACGCCTTGTCATCATTCCCAAATCTCACGTCTCTGCCATATAGTTCCTTGTAGTTCGTGAGAATCTCCCTTCTTTCAGTCATGTACTTGGAGCATCCAGAGTCTAAGTACCACACATGACCGTCTTGCAAAACGAGATTAACGGACTTTAGGTACCCATATTTGCATGGGTCCTGAAGGGTTAGGTTTTACACCTTTCGGAGGAACTTGCTTTGAAACCGGTTGCCTCTTGGGAGTAGAGTTTACACCTTTTGGAGGAACTTGTTTTGAAGCAGGTTGCCTCTCGGGTGTAGGTTTAACCTCAGTAGGAGGAACCTGTTCTGAAATGGATTTCCTTTCTTGCTTTGGTTTAACCTCTGATTGGGAACCCCGCTGTGTATGGTGTTTCTGTTTGTTATTACGGGGTTTGTGTTTGGGTGTATGATTATATATATGATATGACCCAAACCAATCATTATTATTGATATCATCAAAGTCATTTCAACCACAACTAGGACAACATAAACAATCATGCGATAATTGAATCAATTGCTGAATGGAATAAAGCTTAATCGGAAATTTAGTCTCATGTTTAACAAAATCATTCCTATGATTCCAAGCACAATCGTTTTTGTTCATTCTAGGATAGAAAACTGTATTAAATGATATTGATGCAGCATCCTCGATAGATTCCTTAGCTAGCCACTTTTGTTTATCCTGTTTAGCACGGCCGGTTTTATCTGAAACAACATTGACAGCGTGGTCAGTGGCTTTTGAGGAAAGAGGATTTTTGGTAGTCGATCGACCGGTCTTTTGCCTCGGCTGTGATTGTTTTTGAGAGTCAGACTTAGGTTTAGAAATCTTAATCACAGTTGGGGTCTTTCTTTTGGAACAATCGCCCTTTAGAAAATTGACCGGTCGATTAACCACTGTTGAAAGAAAGTCAGTATGACTTGGAAGAGGTTTGTCGAAGGGAAACGACTCAAACTCTTCATCAGAATTGCCCTCGGAGTTCATGATTTCTGAAAAATCAACATCCGGATTTACAGGACTTGGATCGGTCGAGGAAGGCGAGGAACACTTTGTATCTGTGTGCTTTGGGGAATTCGGTGCCGAAGCTTTTGAAAATTCAGAGTTTAAATTCCTTATGACACACTCATCTTGAGACTCATTACTATTTTGTGAAGAGATTTTTCCTATGAAAGCTTTACACGAGGATGTGTCCGATGAGTTGGAGGAAAGTTCGGGTGAAATCTGCTTTTCAATTTAGACTAGGTCAATCTGCTCTTGTAGTTGACCATTTCTTATATGCTCTTTCATCGTTTCTGTTGCCATGGCAGACAATTTTGATGTGAGCTTGTTGATTTCACACCGAAGGATTTCCTGTCCTTCATCCGACACAACTTCGGTTTTCTCAGATTTGAGTCTCTCAAGTTCCTTGATAAGCGCTTGCTTTTCCTTTTGAAAACTTGACCTTTCCTTCTCGAGTGACTACTCTAACTCGACTATTTTTGCTTCCAAGATGAGAGGGGGACCATAGATTTTAAACTCATCCGTCTCAGTCTTGGGTTCGGTTGCTTGGACCTCATCCTTTTTGGAGGAATCCTTAGGCGTTACAACCTTATAGCAATCAAAGTAGTCATTCGAGAGGTATTTCTTTTGATTCTTCTCATAATAATTTAAAGGCTCATAACAAAAAGGAAGTTGCATTTTAGATGTGTGTGTGCGCTTGTATTCCTCAGTTTCCTCTTCCTTTTCAGGTTCAAGAGGACCAGTCCATTTTATCGCATATTCCGGATACTTTTTGTCTATTCCAAAACAGCCAAAATCATACAGTGTAGGTCTTTTGAATATACCCTTTTTCAAGTAGTATGGGTTATCATATCCGATTCCCCATTCCTTGTTGAAATAAGTGAACTCCTTGGGTTTATTCATATGGATGGTCTGATCAGTTTGACCTCTTTTGTGGAGTTTGGTTTCAAGATCAACTATTTTATTGACAAACTCCTTGTGCTGAATTTGAAGAGCAGAGCATTGATAAACAATTTCTGCTTTCTCATTCTCACACTGATCAAGTTGTGTTTGAAGTTCAGATATTTTGGCCCTTAGGTCCTTAGGTGCTATTCAAAGATTTTTGCATTTTTCTTTTATGTTAGCATTTTCGGACTTGTGTTTCTCAGTTATTCTCTTTTGAACATCTAGATTTTCAGATAGTGATTTAATCTCGAGCTGTTGTTCTTTAGAGGTGGCCTTGTAGGAATCTATCCGTTCAGCAACAGATTGCAGTTCATTAAAGAAATCTTGATGGATAGGTTCACATACCTTTCATGACTTTGCCTTTTCTTCATCAGCAGGAGAGTGGTAGCTCATGAAAGCATCAGCACCATCAGATTCGCTTTCATCATCAGAACGACCCAACTAATAGTCGTCTTCAACAAATAAAGCTTCTCTAGCTTCCTTTTGTTCTGCCAATGCGAGCTTCGCCTTGTAATAATGAGCATTCTTCAAAACGGGCTTCTTACAAACTTTAGCAAAATGACCGAGCTTCCCGCAGTTATAACATGTCACGGGTTCATCATTCTTCTTTGACTCAGACTTGCGGTCATCTTTCTGTGTCTTCTCCTTCTTGTCAGACTGGTTGGACTCATCAGCTTTCTTATTTCCTTCATATTTGTCCTGATAATCATGGCGCTTGTTGGAGGAGGTGGAGTAGCGCTGATTATTGGACGTCGGCTTCTTGTAGAACTTCTGTTGTTGGAAGGATTTGGAGAGCAAGGCCATTGCTTTTTTAATGGCAGATACTTCGGGATCAGAATCACTGTCTTCCTTTTCTTCAGGTTCTGACTCAGATTCGCTTTGCTTTTGGGCACGTTTGGAATGACGTCCAGAAGATTTCCCTCGTTTGGAAGTCATAAGTGCCAGTGGATCAGCAGCTGGCTTGGATGTTGACTTCTTCTCGTTCATGATCTCCATCACTTCATCTTCGTCCTGCAGTAGCATCTCATAAGCTCGTGGATGCTGACTTTCTCCATCAAGTGGTTGTGCTTGACGTGAGATGCGAATACTTTCCATTCAGGCAAGAGGTTGTTGAGAAATTTGAGCGCGTTCTCCGTGTTAGAACGAGTGATTTGGTTCTTGTGAAGCTCATTGAAAAGGAGACAGAAGCGTTCATAGGTCTGTGAGAGGGATTCGCCGGTGCGCTGTTTAAACCCATCAAACTTGGTTATGGAGCTGTTGATTTTCAGTTGATTCCCGACTTCGCTCCCGTGCATCATTTTCTCTACTTGATCTCACATGCCCTTAGCTGTCTTTTTGTAGCTGTCGATGGCTGTGTAGATCGTGTTGGGTACAGCCTGAACAAGGTACCTCTTAGCATGCTTTTCTCCCTCAATCATGCCTCTTTCGCCGGCAGTCATCTTGGAGAGTGCCTTTTTCTCGACACGAGCTTGACCACCTGCTTCAGTTGCTGGTATAGTCTTCATGGGTTCAGGAATTGGCCCGTCTTCTAGAGCTCGCCAGATAAACTCGAAGTTATCCTTTGACTCAATGAAGATTAGAAATCTGTCCCGCCATTGGCTGTATTCACCTTGGTAGAGACAAGGCGGCTTGGAGTCGGTGCTGATAGCAAGAGCGTCGCGCACAGACATTTTGTGTTGAACTAACGTGATCGTCAGACGATTGATTCGATTCAAAGTGATAACCTAACGCAAGTGTAACATCCGACAAAAAAAAAACCAAAACTTTCAGGTTAGCATCATTTAACCATTTCAAGTGTTAACATAGGAAACATACCTTGTTAAGACCCACTCAGATTAATTTAGGGCGAAAATTCGCTAAAATTCCCAGTAGTTGCCTAAAAGACCCGGTTTGACCCAAGACTAACCGGAACACCTTGTGAAATGCCAAAATACCTTAAATAACATATAACCTATATAAAATATAGGGTTTTACCTTATATACAAATCTTTCTTTTTATAAGATTTAATAAAAACAAGAAGGTATTTTAGAAGCTTGTTTTTTTGCAATTAAAAGTCTAGTAAAGAAAATGGTTTTACAAGATTGGTTCATGGGCTAATTTTTAATAAAAAAAATATATTGCAAAGGGGTTGGGGGCCCATGTATGGCCGGCCTCCCCTCCCCTCTATTACCCTCTCTTGTTTAATTTTGTTACTTCATTTCAAATTCTCAAAAAAAAAAAACATCCATCTTCCTTATTTCTCTCTCAACTTTTCTCCTTCTTTTCTCCACCATTCTTCAAACAAGAAAGTTCTTTCAACTCCAGAAAACTTTCAGCCCACACAAGTGTTCCAAAACGAAATTTTAAGAAGCTTCAAGTGCTTGCAACATCCTCCTAAGGTAAGAACTCTAAAACTAGTCATTTTCCTCAATTTCAAGCATTTTCTTTGGTGATTTTGTTCTTTAAAATAGAATCTGAGTTTAGAAATCTTTGCATGCACATTTTATTTTAACTTCTGAGTATTTTCTTTTAAAAACATGTCTTATGATGTGGGGATTGAATCTTTAGCAAAGGAATCCACATCTATGGATGTTAAAGTGCTTAAAAATGAGTTTTATTGAGAATCTTTAAGTTCCAGAATCTGGCAGATTGGTTGCATGTACTTTGGACGACCATATCTTGGTCAATTCATGTCCAAATTCTTTGATTTTCTTCTGGAGTAACGTTTAATGAGTTGGGGTTCAAACCCCACTGGTCTCATACGAAAATATTGAGTTTTGAGCTTTCAACTCCTTAGAACAAATTTGATGTACAGCAGATGGTCTGTCAGATTTTTGTGTCACTTTGTTTTGCATGTAACTTTCTGTAGGATGCATAAACGTTCTTCATTTTTCTTCTGGAAGATCCTTATATGAGTTAGGTTTCACATGCATTTGGTTTCATAAAAATATATGGTGTTTTGGTCACTCAAATAATTTTACAAGTTAAGTGTGTCAATCTGTCCCAGATTGGCAGATTGGTACATGCAACTTCCTTTGGCCATAACTCTCTCAAAACGTATCAACAATTTATGAATCCTTTTCCATGAGATGCTTATATGTGTTAGGTTTCCAAATCATGCAAAACCCCTGAAAAATATTGAGTTTTGACCCTCCAGAAGCCTGTTATGGCAGAAGAGTGCAATCTGTTTTAGACCCTGTATAACACAAGTTAATAAAAATTACTTGGACCCCTTAAACACCTTCAAAATTTATGACATTTTGTCAAAATATCCTTAACTCAGTATAGTACTACATATAAAAAAATGAGTAAATTTGTCATTCCAGAAAGTGTATTTCAATAACTATTTTTGAGGTACAAAGTTTCTGCCAGATTAAGCATTTTGGAAAAAGTGTGGGATTTTATTATTATAACCCTATATGTATATATACATGATTAAAACATTGGGAAAATGTTAAATTCTTCATTTCAAATTAAATACTAAAACAAAGGCATTTCACAAGAGGTGGACTAAATTAGTTAAGTTTAACCTTGATTAGATATGAAGGACTTATAGAGCTTATTTGACCTTATAGGGAGCCCGTAAAGAGGATTAAGTGAACAAGCTTTCACTACTTGCGCATCTACGCTAAAAGGTGAGTTTTCACAGCCCCGTTTTACTTGTTTAAATGTTTGGGGTGAAAAGCATGTTATGATTTTAAAATGCTAAATGATTCATGATAGTAAAATTGTGGATATTTGCGAATTAAGACATGAGTACAAATGAATGTACAACTTTACATAAGTGACCAAGATATGTTGAGTGATAATAAAAATGTTAAGTCCCCAATAGGTACACTACTTATTAACTCATAACGAGCCGGTGATATTTGTGGATAGCGCTATTTGGTTTGACAAACCCACCTTAAACTGGCAAGTAGGGGTGCACTTTATCTGGTAATAATGTTCTACTCATGTGGCCATCATACCACCTCTGAGGTAGTCCGCGGGGCGTAAGTTGTCGGAGGCTTAGTAGTGGCTCAACAATCATATATCTTGCGAAAGTCATTTATTGTAATATGTACTCATAATATTTTAAATTTAAAGCTTGTCGTGACAAAAGACTCCCGAAAATAATCTTTGGTTGAAAACTGTTTGGATATGAAAAACCTGTGAACTCACCAACTCTTTGTAGTTGACCTTTTCGTTTTAAACATGCTTTTCAGGGAATAAGAAGTAAATGAAGGCACGTAGGGTGCATTTTGTTTGATGACATCAACATCAAGACTCTTAAAACTTATATTGATAATTTTTGTATTTGTCGTCTTTCCTTTTTGAAACTTTTTTGGTTGAAGACGTTGTATTGTAATATTTCATACTATTGTATTAAACTTGTGGTTGGTGTTGTCTGTTACCTTTGTAATGAAACCCTACGCTGTCATACCTGGTGTTTCCGCTTTAGCGGGGTGTGACAGCAAGGCACTAAGAGTGATATCCTAACGCAGGTTCTAAGAGTGGATTATGCTAAATCAGGTAAGAAATCGACTAAGCAGAACTTACCGGATAGGAATCCGGATGAAATATATTTAATCTGGAAGTGTCTGGATCAGATTGTGAAAAACAGGTAAATTTGCAAAGGCTACCCGATGAACTTGAGTTACCGGGTAACTGAGGGTTACCGGGTGAGACAAGTTACCGGATGAATTAAAATAAGCAAAAAACAAACTTACCTGGTGGAAGTGCTTACCGGATGACAGGACTTACCGGGTGACTTGTTGTTACCGGATGATATGATGTTACCGGATGGAACAAATGAATCAAGAACTTACCGAGTGAAACAAATAACACACTTACCGAATGAGGGAACTTACAGGATGAAAAGTAAGTTACCAGATGTACTTACCGGGAACTTGTCCGGTAAGTATTGAGGATACCGGTAAGTGATAAGTTACCCGGTAACTTGGAGTTACCCGGTAACAATTGAATGAATAGGAAACTTACCCGGTAACACGGTGAAGGACCTGTTAACCACGGCTGTGGTATCCGGTAACTGCGGCTGTGTTTTCCAAAAACACAGGAATTCGACTAGGGTTCTTCAAAATCGTTCCTGAAAGGTTAGGAACTCGACCAAACACAATAATAACAATACCCAAATCGATTTTGAAGCAAAATAACAAGTTTTTGATGGTAAAAATCGGATTTTTGCAAGAACAGAGACCAAAAACTTATGGAACTTGATTTTGCCAATAACACAATCAAACAGTCGAATTAAGATGTGTAAACTTTCAGATTTGCATATAATGATGATACTAATCTAGTATGATACGCGAAATCAATCGATTTTATCAAAATCAAGATATGAGATTTTTAATATCAAGAACACAGTCGACTTTTTGAATATAAATCTTACCAGAAATCAAGAATCACTTTGAACCGATTCGTCCGTTTGCTATGATACCAATTGTGAGTTTGAAATGAGCATGATGGAGAATTAATTTTCTTCCTTGGGATTCAAGTCAAACAATCAACAGAGGGTATTTTCATCAATCAATCAAAATGTGTTTCTGATATTTTGACAAAATTTAAACTCTCTGACTCTTCTGCAATGAAAACCCCTATGGCCACTGGATCTAAGTTACACTCAGGTCTAGAAGGCAAAGTTGTCGAGTGCAAGCTCTACAAAGGCATGATATGGTCTCTTTTATACTTAACTGCAACTAGACCAGATATCATGTATGCCACATGTCTCTGTACAAGATATTAGGAAAATCCTAAGGAATCACACATTTATGCTGTACAGAGGATCTTTAGATACCTCAAAGGAACCAAAGATCTTGGTCTCTGGTATCCAAAGAACTCTGGCTTTGATCTAACGGCTTACACAGATTCAGATTATGGAGGATGCAAATTAGACAGGAAAAGTACCTCTAGAAGTTGTCAATTTCTAGGTGGTAAATTAGTGAGTTAGACTTCAAAGAAACAAAAATGTGTGTCTACATCTACGGCAGAAGCTGAATACGTTGCTGCTGCTAGTTGTTGCTCACAAGTTTTGTGGACGAGAACTCAGCGCATAGACTATGGTCTAAATATCGAGAAGATACCCATCCTTTGTGATTCCAAAAGTGCCATAGCCATCTCTGCCAATCCAGTACAACACTAAAAAACAAAGCATTTCGATATAAGGTGCCACTTTGTGAAGCATCATGTCGAACAAGGTACAATCGAAATGTATTTTGGGCCCACAGAGTATCAACTTGCTGACTTGTTCACCAAAGCTCTAGATGAGAAAAGATTCTTATTTTTGGTTGGCAAGTTGGGTATGTTGAACATGGGTTGATCCAAAGAACCTCTGTAAGTGTATATAGAGTCTCTCTTATATATCTGTAAATACTTTTACCTTTCAGTATGTAAAATATTCCTTTTTAAAGTTTTTATGTTCCACGGAGCTTCTGTGACATTACACAGAGCCTCTGGCCTATGTCACAGAATCTCTCAAACTTAGTTGATCTATGTCTTGTGCATTACTTATCTTATCTGACCCAAGCATAGATCAAGGGGGAGCAGAGGAAAGCCCCAATATGGATCACAAAAGTAAATCATTCAAGGGGGAGCAACAGAAGCTATTTGGTCGAGCAAATTCTGAAGAAGGTGATCATGCAGAAAGAAGTGAACTATTTTTGGTAAGCACACCGCACAAACCAATCTCCAAAACACTATTCTCGGACATAACTTTCCAAATATGTCCCAAAACACCTACTTAAACAAATCAAAATTTTGAATGGTCAAAATCTTTTGAGATCTTTCCATAAATAGAAATTTTTGGTCAAAGAGCCTTAGTGACGTTTCACAGAGCCTCTGTGCCACAGAAGTCTCTGCGACTACTAATTTCTTCGAGGAAATTCTCTCAATCATCTCAATGATTTTCAAACGATTTAGGTAAAGAAAAAGGTGCAATCTTGTGTGAGTTAAGGTAGACCCCAGGCCACAGAAGCTCATTCCACCACAGAGCTTCTATGATCCTTGACACTTATGTGTTTTGAATGCATTCTGGGGTGCGGGTTCTTTTGTGTGAAATCCCAGATCTCTATCAATAAGATATGAATGTAGTGAGATAGAATCTAGAGAGCAAATATGTCATCCATGTATTGAGCTCAAAGGATTACAAAAGGTTTCTAAAAGATTACAAAAGCTTTCTAACAAATGAACTAGACAAGCCTATTTATACCCATGACATATAAGGTATAAAGGCATTCACAATACTGTATAGACTCATACAGTACATTGACTTTACAGTAAATCTTGAATACAATAATGCTCTAACAATCTCCCCCTTTGGATTCAAGATTTAAAAAATTTGACAGCAGTCTTCAGCTCTTTGTAAAGTCAATCTTCTTCAACAGACACTTTATCAAACTATCTTCAAGCCTTGTACATGAAAACAGATCTTTACAGCTTTATCAGTCTTTAACAAACAGTAACTTCTCGTATCCTTCTTTATGCAAGAACCTTAGTTCTCATATTAACTTTAAGAATCCGAAATCATCAATTCGGATGTAGGCAGATCCGAAACCATCAATTCGGATGCTAGAGGATGCGAAATCAGCTCAATTCGGATCAAGTAGGATTCGAATTCAAGTAAGTTGGAACAAGAAGGGTCCGAAATCAGGGCAATTCGAATCATGAAGGATTCGAAATCACTCAATTCGAATCATGAAGGGTGCGAAATCAGGACAATTCGAATTATGAAGGGTTCGAAATCAGGGCAATTCGAATCATGAAGGATGCGAAACCATCTATATTTTTGAACTTTTAGGTGTAAGCGCATTCCGAGAACCACTCAGAACTAAGATAACCAAATTCAGCAATATTTAGACTTCACATGATCCTTCTCCCCTGATCTTCAGTCTTTGTTCACGAATCATTGACTTGAAAGCTCTTAGACATGAGATATCTTTGACATGAAATTGAATTAAACATTTCTCCCCCTTTTTCGATGATGGTGAGCATCATAATCATCGAAAACCATTTTCAATTTCAGTCGTGTCTTTGAGTATTGCTAACAATCTCCTCCTTACAGAATAACCTTGCTCCCCCTCAAAATAAGAATTCTGGAGCAATTTATTTTCTCCCCCTGAAAGTATGCATATATTTCAATAACGTACAGTATTTGAAATTGTAGCACAAATTTTAAAAAAAATTTACACAAGGAAAATAAAATTCATTGAATTTCATTTTATAACTACAAACATTGATCATTTGAATGCTTTACAAAAGAAATTCAACTTAATGAAATTTAACAATATTTCAATCAAATGAAATCAAATGCATGTGTTTGGATTCAAAAACAAGACATCATTGCATATCAAGTTAAAAAATATTCAGTTTCAACCCCTTTATTAAATCTATTTGGTGTGCTAGCATGGGAAATATGATTAGCTTCAAGCATATGCAATTCTAAAACATATAAGAATATTTTGCTCTACTCACACTATTTGTCCAAAATCAGAATTTTCACAAATTTACGGGTTTATCGCGACTTTGTATTTTCCCAAGTTTCAAGAGATGTGTGCTCTTTGGCATCTTTTGATTTTATGCACATTTGAATCTTTTGATTTTGTACTCATTGGCATCTTTTGATTTTGTGCGCATTGGCATCTTTTGATCAAAAAGTTTAGT
Source organism: Saussurea involucrata (assembly GCA_033807775.1). Taxonomy (NCBI): domain Eukaryota; kingdom Viridiplantae; phylum Streptophyta; class Magnoliopsida; order Asterales; family Asteraceae; genus Saussurea; species Saussurea involucrata. Next base: position 68,199,382 of record CM066325.1, read on the forward strand.
AAGAATAAGATACACCGTTAAACATGACTTTCTATCTGGTTCTATAGAAGGATTTGGGTTAGCATCTACCCAGACCAGTTGGCCTTAGGTGCTAGGTGACGAGCACCCCTTAGAACTTAATTTCCCAAACCAGAAAGGCCACATCGATATATCTTAAACCCATTTGTACCAGTAAAACATGGCTTTCTATCTGGTTCTATTGCAGGATTTGGGTCAGCCGATCCCAGACCAATTGATCTTAGGGACCAGGTGTCGAGCACCACTTAGGACTTACTCTCCCAAACCAGAAAGGCCACAGGTACAAACTTTCAAACTAAATGATTATCTATATAAGTTCAGATTTTCATCACAAAATATGAATGATATCTCAATCACTTGGTTCCTAAACATAGTGCTTCCCCCATATTTTCGTTTCCATTCATCATTCTGATAAATAGGCTTTTTTAAGAATTATATTCTTTATAAGTCCAGATTCACATAACTTTGAGCATTCAGCATAATTTCATTCATGTTTTGCTGACCTTTCGATTTATTTCAGAGGTGAAAGATGAAACAAATATAACTCAGATAAAACAAAAACACTTGTAAAATCATCTTTTAGCACACATTTAATTCATTGAATGAAAATTGAAAATTTTATCTCATTGAATTAAATTTGTAAAGATTCAAGTTTTCAAAGTGGTAGAAACAAAATATAATCCAATGTTACCTTTTACCACGTTCCTTGAAACAGAAAGATGTAACAGTTAAGGATATCACCTGAGAAGTGTGAGTTCTAAACTGATTTGTTTAGAAGTCTTAGTCGTTGAAGTACGGGTCCTGAACTGAATTGTTCAGAAGCCATAGTCGTTGAAGCACGGGTTTTGAACTGATATGTTCAAAAGCCATTAATATTTGTCTCCCCCTTAATGGTACAAATATTTTTCAAAAAATACGCCGCTTCTCTTCTGTTTTCAGTCATGTGTGTGGTATGTATCTACAATTCAGTACAACACATGAAGAACCTGCAAAACAGATTTAGCAGATTTTGGTACCCAATGGAATTTGGGTCCTAGTGGGTTAGGTGTAGATTTCTTACAAGGAATACTGTAAGAACCATACCAATAAGAAGTATAATCTTTATGAACAAAATCATTTGAACCACAGTAAGAACAACAGATTTTCTTATGGGCCAACCTAATCAGATGATTTACATAATGAATAGGATTAGGTTTAGCATAAGATTTACCTTTTGGCGTATTGTTCTTCTTTGCATTTGATGTGGATACAGATGATTTTGGCACATTTTTCTTTGGAACTGTTGTGCCTTTGATTCTCCATTCCATCTTCACCCTCTTGAAGACTGGAACTTCTTCAGATTTGGAAGTATTAATTTTAGGCACCTTAAGAATATCATCTGATTTATCAAACAGAGGATTATAGAAAAGATTAGAAGAACGAATCTGACCTTTTGAGAAATCTGTTGATCTATTAAATTGTTTAGAAGGAATGTTTTTAAAACTTGAACTTGAAGCAGTTTTAAAAGAACATTCAGAATCATTTGAATCAACAAATGGAGTCTGAAAGATAGAATTATGACTAGCCTGCTTTGAGACATCAAATTTAAAAATGACGTCTTCAAGTTCTTTGACTTTGTTTATTAAAACATTTTTCTCTTTAGAAATTAGATCAAATTTCTTTTGGAGATCAGATTTGATCAACTGATCCTTCATAATATCAGCTGATAAACCAGATAATCTTTTGGTAAGATTAAGAATCACATCTTCAAAATATTCACGTTCCGATTCAAAATCTTTTTCCAAAAACTTTTTTTATCAGTAATCTCTTTGAAAATTTCCATATTTTTCTTTTTAAGAGTTTTACTTTCCTTTTCAAAGAGATTTTTCTTTTCCGTGAAATCTTTTCTTTCCTTTTCCAAAAGATTTTCTAATTCAGAGATTTTCATGGAAAGTTCAGAACTTTTAATCTCAAAAAAATTTCGTTCAGTTTCAAATTTAGCTCTTTCTTTTTCGAGCTTGTCTTTTTCTAAAAATAAAACTTTCTCAAAGTCTGAAACTTGTTTTGAAAGTTTTATACATTTCAGCTCAGTCTCTTTCTTTTCTTCAAAAACTTTCTTTTCTTCAAAAGAAAAATTAGACAGTTTTCTCTTTAGATCGGCATTTTCACTGTCCAAAATTTTCCCTATATCTTTAACTTCTTTTAATTGAGCATGTAACTTTAAGTTCCACTTCACTCTCTTTTCTTCTCTACTCTTCAAATCGGCATTTTCTTTTTGAAGAGTTGTTACTTTCTCTTGAAGATTCTCGATTTGATCGTGCAGACTTGAGTTGTCTTTCTTTGCTTCAAGATCTGCAATATAAACTTCAAGATCAGTTATTCTTTTAGTAAGTTTAGCATTTGAAGAAGAAATGTCTAAAATTTGTCTTTTCAGATCAACATTTTCTTCTTCCAATGCTTTATTTAAAATAGGAGTTGAAGAATTTGAAGCATTATCTTTAACAGGAGTTTCTGATATAGGAGATGTTTCTGATAAAATAACTTGTTGCAAAATTCCATTATTTGCCTTAGCTTTTTCAAGTGGCTTTGGAGGTGTTTTTGTTATTATGACTTGTTGCAACACTTCATTATTTGGTTTAACAGATACATGTGAATTAACAGATGTTTCTGTTATAATGACTTGTTGCAACTTTACATTTGGTTTAACAAAAACTTTTGCAATTGGAGGAATCTCCTTTTTCAGAGTTTGCTTCAAATCTTCACCACTGCTTTTAACAATAACTTGTTGTAAAACCATTTTGAATATTGCTAGAAATTGATCGTTCAGAAGATCAAGCAGACAGTGTATGAAAATACACAAAAAAATTATATAAAATTTTTTCTTGAAAAGCTCTTACAGTGTATGAAATACACTATAGGAAAAATTTCGGGATAAAAATTTTTTTCAGAATTTTTTTTATTTTTTTTTTATTTTTTTTTTAAATCAATGAATTCGAATGTATAAGGGTTCGAATTCAATGAATTCGGATGTATAAGGATTCGAATTCAATGAATTCGGATGAATAAGGGTTCGAATTCAATGAATTCGGATGAAGAAGGATTCGAATTCAATGAATTCGGATGAATAAGGGTTCGAATTCAATGAATTCGGATGAAGAAGGATTCGAATTCACTCAATTCGGATGTAACTGGGTTCGAATTCACTCAATTCGAACTTAACAGGGTTCGAATTCTTTACAATTCGACTCTAATAGGGTTCGAATTCTATGAATTCGAATTCTTCTTGAGTCGAATTCTACACTTATGATGCCAAGAACAATCCGAATTCTCTATGAATGTTCCGAATTCTCTTTGAATGATCCGAATTCACCAAGAATGATCCGAATTCTGCACTTCGAACTTCAAAATCACTTAATCTGCCATAACTTCTTCAATTCTTGATCAATTGTGATGAATCTTATATCAAATTGTTCGTAATTGAAATCCGCACACTTTTACTGTTGATTGAAATTCACAATTCGATCAATTTGAACAGATTAAGATCAAAACAGTGATCTTGAAGTTTTCGAAAAAAAATTCAAGAATCGGTCAGATCTGTCAATTCTGTGCAGATTTTGATGTTTATGCAAGAATTAAATGTGTTCAGAATCCAAATCCGAGTTGAACGATGCAAAGAAATGATTCAAAAACTCAAAATCTAGAAAAACTCCATGTCTGAATGATAAGACTTCAGATGAACAGTGTTTTCTTCTTGGTCCGAATTCTTCAAGAACAGTGTAAAAAATCTTCAATTTGGTCTTCGATCTGCTTGAATCTTCTGTTTAGCTCTGATACCAATTGTGAAATCCCAGATCTCTAGCAATAAGATATGAATGTAGTGAGAGAGAATCTAGAGAGCAAATATGTCATCCATGTATTGAGCTCAAAGGATTACAAAAGGTTTCTAAAAGATTACAAAAGCTTTCTAACAAATGAACTAGACAAGCCTATTTATACCCATGACATACAAGGTATAAAGGCATTCACAATACTGTATAGACTCATACAGTACATTGACTTTATAGTAAATCTTGAATACAATAATGCTCTAACATTTTGAGAGTCACATGCATTTGGTTTTAGCAAACACCACACGCGTGGAGTTAGTGGGAGGCGCACGTCCCTTCATCGTGCACCGCCCAAATCGACGTGGCATCTTCTGATTGGGTGTGTACTATACCGTCGTTTCTGAAACATCTTGTACTTGAGTGCGGATTCCAAATCTTATGTAAATAAGTTTTTACCGCCTAAAACTTATCCTCTCACCCACCATAAAAACCAAATTAACCCTCAGATTAACCTTTTCACACCTTCTCTCTCTCAAGAACTTCGGCGAACCTGCAACTCTTTGTGCTCAGACTTTCAAGAACTCCATCATTTTCTTCAAGAAAACTTTCAAGAAATCATCCATGGCCTCATCTGCTTCACCTGCTCATTCCCAAAACACCCCAAACCCTATTCCACCAAGAAACCAGGATGAACATCACTCTGATAGTGAAGAATCAGTTCACCACCTCCCATCCACAAATCTGCAAAGTTTCATCAACCACGAGTGGTATGAAAACACTCTTCCTCTAAAACCAAATAATTACTTTGTGATTCTGAACACTGGAAGTTTTGGTCAAGGACAGGCCATTTTGATTAACTTATTGCAAAACCACCCCCTGAACAAGATCCTAACCCAAAACGTCAAAAGAATCCCAAGTAGATATGTACACCAATACTGGCAGAGCTGCAGATTTGACGAGGAGATCAACTCTGTGGTGGGATACATGTCTAGTCCTGATAACTCACAAACCTTAACGATTGGGATCAACAGAGCCATGATCTCACAAGAATTCGAGATCCCCACCAGAAGCCTTCTGGGGATAAAGAGGTACGTAGAAGAGCCACCAAATGAAGAACTTGTAGACTTCGTCATGATGTTGGGTTACAATGAAGCTCTGAAGAAAAGAATTGACTTTAGAAGAAACCTCCTACCCCTCAGTGGAACACCCTCTTCAGTATCCTCAACAGGTGCTTGACTGGAAAAACGGGAAGCCCAGATCAAAGTTCACATCAAATAATGGCAATCATGTACGGGTGTACTATGATTTGCCTTTGGATTCGCCCGCTTAATCCTACAAGAAATGGCCTCTGCAGTAGAGAAGAAGAAGGGAATACAAGCTGCATGATCTCCTCTGCCAGCACTTCAGTTCTATAGGATTATATGTATAATCCTCGAGCCTATACTCAAAGACGAAGGATGAAGCCTAGAGGGACAAGTGGTGAAGACCTACCCGCTACAGAGGTGGGTATGGCCTCTGCATGTCGTCGTCCGAGAAAATGCTTTCGTACATGAGTGATACGAACCTTCTGAGGGAGTACAAATGAGCATTCAGGACTCCCAAACCAAGTCCTGATACCCCAACTCGTCTAGGAGCACCTCTAGGAACCCAAGTAGTGGTGAGGATGACTGAGGAAGAGTGAAGTGTGGCCCTAGAGAAGTATAGGATGAGAGTTGAGGGAGGCAAGGGCATAAGACAATCAAATGAAGCAACCTCTACGACAAACCATGAAGAACCCCAAGCCACATAACCACCATCCCCCCACCCCCCCCCCCCCCAAGAAGATATCAAAGAAAAAGAAGGCTAATGTTGATAAAGCCAAAGAAGAACCAAACCTCGAAACCCAAAACCCTGAAGAAGCTGAACCACAAACTTAAATCCCTCAAGTACATGAAACCTCTGCCACCTTCCTTCGAAAGAAATAAAGAAGAAGAGAAAAAGCAAATCCATAGAGGAGGGTGCGCCAAAACCAAAAAGAAAGAAGTCAAAGAAACCTAAGTCTCCTTTGCAGACCATCGTAGAGAAAGAGGAACCCATGCAAGAAGAGGTCAGAGCCCCCACCCCTATACATTATGCTGAACCCGACACCACTATGCCTGAAACCTCTGCCATCCCAGAGGGTACCCCACAGAATGAAGAAGAACCTCAAGTGTCATTTGGCACCTTCCTTGAAACGATAGGGCTACCTCTGGTTGGAACATGGAAACTACTACACAGGACTTCAGAGTGGCGAATTTCGATACTGATCTTGAGGTAGGTGAAGAGGAAATGGCTACAGAGGATAGAAGGGACGAAGGAGAAGTGTCCTTAGGAGAAAATAAGGAGGTGGAGAATGAGAGAAAAGATGTCGAAGGCACACATCCCCAACTACCCCCTGTGCAACCCACCCAACTATACTCGCCAGTCTAGTGGCACAAGAGGATATTAAAAAAGAGTTGCACAACTCGAACCAACCCCAAGCCAACCGACCAGAAGAGCCTTTTACTTCTTCTACGCCAATAATTAGCCGAGAAACCTTGTTTCAGGCCGTGTCCTCTCCAAAGGGCACAGACCTTTCCAGTGATCAATTACCTAAGATCACATCTGACATTCCCACAAAGGCATCTGTTGCCTCTCCCACTCACAATATAGGGAACCCTAGTCCTTCAGAGGAACTTAGAATGCATAACGACGAGGAGACTCTAGACTAGTCTCCAAGTCCTATCATGGTCCCTTATGTGCCCAACTCTTAATTGGAACAAAGTAAGGATCATGACAGAACATTTGTAGAGAAGGAGCCAATTCTTGACGCCCCCTTGACGATCGAAAGGAAGTCCTGTCAACGTCAACATCAAAACCGGGTTGAAAACAGGTGCCTCAGGAACAAAGGTAAACTCCCGGGATGATTGTGTGCCCCCAGAGGTCACCCCTGGCTCATACGTAACAAAGGATGAGTTCCAAGCCTTTGTTACCTCTGTGGCCACAAAATTTACCGAGTTACAAAGCTTGGTGCATTCTTTTGCAGAGAACACCACAACGACTTTCACCTGTCTTAACTCAAAGTTCGATTAAATCACCACAGAGGTCAAAGCCAACACCTTGATGATTGCTTAACTTCAAACTCCAACTCCATAGAGCTCTGCCTTCATCCCCACAGAAACACAAGAGGCAATAAATACCCTCACCACTGAACTTAAAGCTACCAGAGACATTGCAGAGGCCCTCACCAGAGCTACCTCTGCCACTACCTCTCCAACCCTAACCTTAGAAGACTTACAGAGGGCTCTGGAGAAGGTTCAACAAACCACAACCGACCAAATGCAAGCTCTTAGAACCACAAATTATATTACACGAGATCAAATCATCAGCATAGGGCAGAACGTGATAGATGAAATCACCAGGTTCATTCGAGCATTCACAGAGGCCAATGCCTCTTACGTCAAAGAATTCAAAGGCTGTGTTGGTAGGCTAAGGTTTAACTTAGAGGCATAAGTGGCTTATCTTTTGGGGATCTGCGACGATATCTGCAAAAAGTTAGAAACGGTTGGACGTAACTTGTCCAAAACAAAGACACCTTCTTCTATGCGCCAAGCAGAGGGTGTCTCAGATAAAAGGCATGATGGTCCTGAAGATGATGGGACAGGTCCCTCAGGCCATCATGAGGGGGAGAACAAAGGGGAAAATACAACAGAGCCATCATCAAACACCCAATCCTTAGCCTTCACGCCAATCCAACAATCAACCCTAACAACTCATCAGCAGAAGAGCACAGAGGCCATACCCACCTCTGTAAATCACACTTGAACGAAGACTTACCCTTACCAACACCTAAAGATGATCAACCCCTAACCTAACCCAAAACAATACCACGAACCAAATCCTTAGCCTCGAAGACCCCAAAACCAAGAACTTACCTGAAGACAAATCCTACTGAAGACCAACCCCAAACCCAAAAACCTCTGCCACAACAACAAGAGAATCAACCTCAACAAACCACAATCCTAACCCCACAGAGCTCAACGATCAAACCTGCAGAAGTAACCAAACCCACACCAATAGAAGCCCCCAAGGCCAAACTATCAGCAAAAGATAAAGGCAAAGGGATAGCCACAAAAGCACCCAAACCTAAACCAAAACCCCATCCTAACCCCGAAAAACTGATGAAAAGTGCTTTCAATTCTTTTGTTACCCCAAAACCTGAGGAAGAAGACTGGGCCTTTGGAATGCCTCTGTCAACACACCCACCTCTTGACCCCTCTGCCAAACCATCTGAAGACTGGGTTTCCCAAGTACTAATGGACATGGATGCTTTTAGAAAACCAATTACACCCCCTCTGCCAAAGAAGGACATGGAAGAGGTAGTCTATAAGTATCTCTACAACCAAGAGATAAATGACCCACTTCTAGAGCCAACCCTCAAACCTGACATCATTGCTGAATTGGCCAACAAATTCTACAGAGAGAAAGCATAGAAGGTCGAATATGTCTACTCCAACTCCAAAATCAAGGACATTCTGAGAATGAAACTTCTGCATACCCAATATCGCAACTTCTATTATTGCCAGTACTTTGTGCGAAGGGTAGATGGTACAGCGATGAATTTCACGGATGACTATCTTAGAAATATTCATCCTTTCGACCTGGCATAACTTTACTCATGGACAGAAGAGAGGTATGGTTGGAGGCAAGAATACAAGAAGGCATACATAACTATTAAGAGTTTCATGTGGGAGAAGCTTCTATACTTCAGTCTACTCGACTTTCAAGTCGCTCTGGACCTGGGCATGAAGAAGATACAGCTCTCTTCCCCTGACAATCACTGCCATCTTCTGCTGACATCCTACCTAACACCATCATCAAAAACCCCCGTTTTGGCTACGTATTTGTTAGGGTTAAATTTGTATTGAATAGAAGTTCGAGGGTTGATCTTTTAAATACCTTAAATGGGCTTAGTCAAGTTTAATGGGCCATGGGCCTTAGGCTTTAAGCCTTGGTATAAATTGTTTAGTTAGCCTAATTGTTTAGGTTAATCATCCATAACCATTACACACGCATTGAATGAATGAGATGGATGACATATTGAAATCAACTGTGTTTATTGTTTATTGATTACTTATTTCTTCATTATTGCACTAATCTGGGATCCACAATTGGTATCGGAGCATACAGACAAATCGATTCAAGGTTTCTGGTAAGTTTTCGTCGACTACAGTTTCATTCTAAAATCTCATTATTTGGTTTCTAATAAAATTGCTTGATTTTGTTCGTTTCAATCGTTTCATAATAGTAATATTAGCGTTTCTGCAAAAAATATTAACCTAATTCGATCATTTGAGTGATTTCTTAAGCAAAAAATTGTTTTTTTAGTTTTTGGTCTCTATTCTTGGAAAAGCTTAAAACTTTTCATCGAAATCGAGTTATTTTGCTTTGGAATTGATTTGGGTCTGTTTGTTTTTGTGTTTTGGTCGCAATCTAACCTTTCAGAAGCAAAAACAAGAACCCTCTTAATCCTCAATCCGAATTTTCAGCTCAGCCGCAGTGTCCGGAACATCCTTATTTTCCCGGTATGTTTTTCCTGCTCTCGTCACTTTTCGGACGTCATCTGTCTGGATTGTCTAGTTTTGTCCGGTAATTCCTAGTATCTGGAAGTTCCATCCGGTAAACTATCCGGGTTGCACAAATTTTCTGGTAACTACTCGCAACTGGTAAGCTACCCGGACTGTCCTTGTATCCGGTAAGCTATCTGGATCCTGTCTCTATCTAGACGATCAAGTTCCCGGGTAAGTCTACTCGGCCACCTACCCTTTCCGGACGTTCCATCCGGTTAGTTTTGTCATCTGGTATCATTTTCCTTACCCGGTAAGTGTTTCATCCGGTAACTTCCATTTTTCCGGTAACTTCCATTTTTCCGGTAACTTATTTCACCCGGTTTGTTTGGGTTTATTCGGTAACTCCTGTTATTCGGACACTTCACACCCCACCTGATCAGATAACTTTTGATCCGGACACTTTATCTGGATTCCTATCCGGGTAAGTTTGCTGTGTTATCCTTTTTGCCAGTTAAGTTCAAATCACTCTTAGTTTTTGCGTTAGGACTATCACTCGTAGTGCCTTGCGTTAGGTTTCAACCTTAAGTCGACACTACTGTCTGACGATCACCTTAGTGCATATTTAACCATGTCTTACGACGCTCTAGCCATCGGTACCGACTCCAAGCCCCCGATTCTCTATCGAGGTGAATACACCCAATGGCGAGACATATTCATAATCTTTATCGAATCCAAAGATAATTTCGAATACATCTGGCAAGCTCTCATTGAAGGCCCACAAGAAACCCCAATGCAAGTTGTGAGGATAACTGCGGTAAATTGGGCCACTTTGCCAAGGACTGCCGAAAGCCCGTAGTTCGTAACGTGGAATACCACAAGGCAAAGCTGCTGTTAGCGCAACAGAAAAAAGCAAGAAAGGCACTGATTGTTGAAGACGACTACTGGCTGACTCGTTTCGACGATGAAAGCGATACTGAAGATGCCGATGCTCACCTGTGCTTCATGGGCAACCAATCTCCTCCTTCAGATCTTGGAGATCTATGTCAGGTATGTATTGTGGATCCTAGATTAGTGCAATACAGTAGAAATCATGAACAATAATCAATAAACGCAGTATGATTTCAACTTGTCATCCATCTATTTCATAACCATTCAGAGAATTCAGAGAGTATGTTTACAATGGTTAATGTATGATTCTAAACGATTTAGCACGATTAACCTACAAATGAGGTTAAACAAGCTTTATATACCTAGGCCTAAACTACTAAGGCATATGGCCCATTACAATGATTAAGCCCAATAAAGATATTTACAAAATAAACCTTGAACTTCTATTCAACTAGATTTATTCCCAACAATCTCCCCCTTTGAATCGAAGTTTAATCGCCAGTTCGGAATGTATCTCTTTTGGAGTGCAAAAAGAATCCCGAAGATTCTGATGGCTTTGCGAAACTCAATACGGTCTTCAAATATTTTCAAGGCTTCTCGGGCGTTTACCTCGTTAAGACTAACGACAAACAATTTCTAGATTTGTTTTTCCTTGGTGATTATTTCTCTTAAAGCATCTCTGACCTTTAGCAGAGTTCCATCGCAGAATCTTTCAACTTGACTAAAGTGGAGAAACTTCTTTTCTCTATGTGCGTTGGGATAGATGATTTCGAATTCTAGCTGCATCAGTATTGTGAACGCAGGGTACATCTTCAGTTTAGAGGCTTTCTGATCGGGTTTCAGCAGATTTATTTTTTTCGTCCTGTGCTCGACTCCCACCTGAAAATCAGTCATGTAAGACACTGTTACCTTGTGTTTCAAGAATCGCTTGACGACTTTGAGCGCTTTGGTGATGTGGAGCGGTCAGATCGTTCAGGTTTGGAGGTCTTTGAGGATAGCGTGAAAGTCGTTCAGTCTGAGATTCTTAAAGTCGGCTTCGGAAAATATCCATTCTTTCCCGTCTTCTCGTTTGACAGTAAAGACTGGGTACCAGATCTTCAGAATGCGGCCAGACCTGATGTTGATGACTTCAGTAATCTTGTGCTTTATTCTGACCTGACTGACCGGTAAGCACCTTTTCATGACCTCTAAATACTGTTTCTTGTAAGCGTCGTCGAACTTTACTAATCCGAGGCAGAAGGTTGGATCAAGCACTCGTAGTTTGTGGACGAACAACCTCTTCAGGGAGTCCTCTATAAAAGGGATCAGGATTATGATTTTCTCCCACCTGACAGGTTGTGGAGGTTGATCAAAAGCTGTTTCTTGCTGAGGAGATGTCGGATGTGCTGGTGTAGAAGTTTCGGGTAGAAGTTCAGCATACGCGGGCGTACTCTGAATGGATTGCAGAAGGAACTAATCGTAATCAAAATCGTCTTCAGCTTCGGTCGAGAAATCAGGTTTACCTCGGAGTTTATTGCACTGACGACTCTTTCATACCATGCATTTTCAGTTTGTGGGTCGATCTCAGATTCAAGATCTATCATGTCAAATTCAGACAGTTAGGTTGCTGAGTATCCGATCAGTTCTTGGGATTCTCCCTCGGGATTTTCAACCGTTGGGTCTTCTTCGTCTAAGATGTCCATGTCGATAACCATATCGACAAGACTTAACTGATTGTGTGGCTGATCTTCTGATGGTGCCACATTTGATGGTTCCGGTTGAACCACTGGAGTAGTATCGATCGAGATTGTTTTGGACTCTAATAATCTCTGACGCTTGTTCTCCCCCTCACGATGATCAGGATCATCCTAGTCATCAAGCGAGCGTTTGAGTCCGCCAGCTTGACTTTTACAGGTTTCTTCAAGTGAGGCGACCCTGCCGAACAAAGTTGTAAGGGCGTTCTGAACGTCCTTCAGGGTCGAGTCAAGTCGGTCCAATCGGGTTGTGTCGGATGATAGTTGAGCAGATCCTTGTGATCGGAGCACGGAAATTAGATCTGCTTCGGTTGAGGAGTCAGTGTTGGTGTGTTGGAGCAGTTGGGCTAGGAGCATGGTCTTTAGGTCATCCACCGAGTAGGAATGCTGAGCAGGTGCCGGTGGAGGTGTTGGTGCGGTTTTGGGTTCTACCACTTTCTCCTTCCCTTTTACTAAGCTCTTGACCTTGTCGAGCTCCGTTTTGAACTCATGTGCCATCGCTTCGTGGACAGCCTTTAAGGCGCCATCCAAGTACTTCCTTGACACGAAGTCGGGTAAGTCACCACCGGGATCACGTAGATTACCCGTTGAGGTTACAACTATTAACATAATAGAAGTTCCACCTACGTTCATAGTTGGCATGATGTTAGCTAAGGTAGGATTTCCGTCCGATCCTTGTAATCCTCTCAGAGGCAGACTTACTACAGACGTTCCGATCAGGTCACTTAGAGCACCGATGTTAGCAGATGTAATGATATGTGTCCTAGCCAAAGAAGATGTTATAAAATCAAAGGGCTCTAGACTCAATGTTGCACTGAAAGAAGTCGAGAACGGGGGAAGCTGTTATCTAGTTTCAATATCGAAAATCTCCAAGTGAGAGAACGATAGACTTTGTACTAAGTCCCTGTGAGAAATTCAAACAAATGACTTTTGAGAGTCACTTGAGTGGCTAGGAAGGTTGTGCATTTGCATCGCTAGATCTATGCCGGCTTCTTCAATGTCTCGTCCCAACGGATGAGACGAGGTAGTAGATGTGGCTACCTGGGTGACACGGGCTCGGTTACGCTCATTCTCCGCTCTATTCAGGAGACTCTCTCTCTTTCTTATTATTCTTTTTAGATCTCCATTCTCTCTGCCTCACCTATTCCAAAATTTCAACTAAATCTCCCTCCTCTCTCCTTATGTCTCCCGTAAAAGGCTCGGATGTAGGGATTTCGGAGAGTGTGGGTGAGTTGGATGGAGTTCCCTCGGTCATAGGTGGGCGACGTCCGATACGGGGTGATATCATTGACATACGGATGGCTCGTTCCGTATCGGAGTCGGTGGTTTCAGAATCCAGGACGTCTATTTGGGTGTATGGCGATATGTGTTCAGTGGTGTCGGTTCTAGGGTCTTGGTCAAGCATTGGGGCAGTTACGACCAGGATCTCGTGTAGAGTAGTCGATGGTCCGGCGTCATCGGTGGTACGGGTGGTTGAGGGAATATGTGGGGGAGTGGGTGGTCGGCTTGTAGATGGTCGGGAATGTTGGCTTGAGGAAGGTCAGGTATGGCTAGTACCGACTTCCGAATCCTCAGCACCGACGCTACAGTTCCCCTCACAAAATGTACTCTCAGCATGCCCCATCCGGGAACCCCAGCTACCCGAACTCCACCGCCTCTTGTCCTAGGCCCCTCACGTCGCTCGGGCCTAGCTCCTTGGGGAGGTCCCTTCATCTCTGGTTGGACCACAGGAGCACCTAACACTAATGATTTCTTATACGCTATCACACTCGGTGCTTGCGGATCCGCATATGCCAGTAGGACGTCGGGTAGACGCATGGCTTATGTGTTGGATGGGTTGCGAATTACAAGATAATGAAGGCTAAATTAAGGAAATACCGCGTGATTAGCTCGGCGTGGGATGTCCGGGTTCGCGTCCTTGTGTTGACGGATGGCAAGTTGTAGGAATCAAAGGTACGGTATGAACTTGCGCTCTTTGGTTCCGCCGATGGCCCGTATGGTGTTCACCAGCTCGCGCCAGATGATGATGCAGAAGTCCACGTGACGGTCGTACATGGCTACGTGAACTAGGCTTAGGAAGTTGCCGGTGCACTGGTCTATTCCTTTCCACCTTGAGGATAGGCACCTGTTCAGGATAGTCAAGAGGGTGTACCACAAAGGTGCCAGATACTTGCGGTTGAAGGCGAATGGGTGGTTTTGTGCATGGTTGTATCTGAGTGCCCGAATATCGGCACAGAGGGTTTCATCGTCGATGGCTGGATCATAAGCATCTCAGTCGCCGGCATTAGCTTCCGGTAGAGATAAAAGTCGTCGGAAAGATACCGGTGTGAGTACGAACGGATGATGATCAATTGTTGAAGTAATCGTCTGACTGTTGTTGCCGGTGACGACCCGGATGGTGTTCCAGACTTGTTGTAAATAACGTATCGGGACATCAGTGGTAGCGGTGAGTGCATAGCGGAGTGGGTGGCCGAGTAGGATATCCACGACCACACGATGTTGTGGTCAGAAATCGGCAGCGTTGAGGTGGTGGTTGTTACCCTCGATTTCAGAAAAGTATTTTGGTGATAATAAGGCGTTGTCACCCTCCTCGTCAATGAACTACTCATGAGGAGGGTTGCCTTGTGGTTGTTGATCCGCCATATGTGTACCAAAAAGACACGGTATTAGTATACGGTTGTTTACAAGATGAAAGTGCGTACCTTGGCGATGATCGGCTCAATCTGGAATGGATTGAGGAATGGCAGTGAGGAACATGGTACTGGAATGGCCAAGGTTTCTGGACACAATGAGTATCCGGTAAGATAGGGTGTCCGGATACAATGGTCACCGGGTTATCTAGATACACACACACTTACCGAAAAAATGGAATATACCGGACACTTGAAACTTACCGGACACTTGCAACTTACTGGACAACTAGGGTGTCCGGATGATATAGCTTACCGGATAAAAACATGACTTACCCGGATAGTTGAACTTACCGGAGACCATGAAGGTTTCCGGACAACTTAGGTTACCGGGTGAGGGGCTTTCCGGAAAGAAGGACTTACCGGACGAGATGGTTATCGGATAGAATGAAGTTACCGGACGAGATGGTTCCGAGATAAATAAGCTTACCGGGTAATGATGGTGTCTGGGTAACATTGAATGTGTTCGGATAGTTTGAGACTATCCGGACGACATCCGGTTACGATTAAATCAAACGAAATCGACATCAAAACACAAATCTTCCTATCCTAGGGAGGTTTAATCGAGTATGGGAACAACAATCAAGCGAAAATAGAGCCTAAAACATCCCCACACGGTCGGAATATGAACCGACCTTCGGTTCGAGTCCGAACGACCCAATCGGTGGACCAAATGAACAAATTAAGCGTCGATTTGTGCGTGAAATTGTACGAAAATGATAGGAGATTAGAAATGGAGTACATACCTGAGATTTGAGACGAAATCCGAATGAAAACGAGTGAGTTAATAGCTATCCGAGGGTTTTAGGGTCGAGAGGTTTTTCGAGAGAATCCCGAAAAAGTTTTGAAAGTGAAGGTAGCCGGGTATTTATAGGAAAACTGGGTATCCGGGAGGGTTTATCCGGAAACCTAGGTATCCGGAGGGTTTATCCAGAAACCTACCCGGTCCGGATAGGGTGTCCGAAAACCCATGTCCGGTTAAATATCTGGATACTTGACCGGGAAGATTGAGAACATTTCACAAAAATGACCCTGGACTTTGCAGAAAACATTTTCAAACATCAAAAGAATAGGACTTTTTGAAGAAACGCTCCCCCTCGAATTTTGCATAGAAATACAATGCTCCCCCTCGGATTGTGCAAAAGATATGCTTTTTGAAGAAAACAACTTTGGGTTAAGCCATACACACACACACACACACACAAAAACTTATGATATTAAGAAAAAAATGTGTGACGCTCCCCCTCAAACGTAGAACAGACTTACCTGATGGGACTTAGGCGTATGTGCTCCCCCTGAACACATGATCAGCTTTGTGAAATGCACAGATGTTTCCAAAATAATAGACGACAGTAATGAAAAATGAAAGGAAATCACAAACGAATTAAAAGCAAGCAAACGAAATCTACCAAATTAATACAGAGATTTAACTTGAGGTGTGCGCGATACAAGTAGGATACAAATACAAGGAAGTGTATATTCGATCATTTGGAGACTAGGCACTAGATGATTAATAGACAGTTTCTTGTAAGTGTATGGAACTTGTATCGGGCGGATATTAAGGTTAAATCTTCAGATTAAGCATACCTAGCTTGGACACAAGATAGTTAAAGCGTTTTTCATCCAAGGGTTTTGTAAAGAGGTCAGCTAACTGATGTTGTGTATTAACGAAGTAAAGTTCGATTGTACCTCTTTCGACGTGATCATTGATAAAATGGTACCGAACGTCTATGTGCTTCGTCTTAGTGTGCTACTGGATTGCTTGAAATGGCAATTGCACTCTTCGAGTCGCAGTAGATGGGCACCTTCGAGTAGGTGAAGCCATAGTCCTTGAGCTGGGTGTGCATCCAGATCACTTATGAATAGCAGCTCGCGACGGCCACGTACTCCACCTAGCAGTAGATGTGGAGACGCACTACTGCTTCTTAGATGCCCAACTGACTAAGTTATCGCCCAGGAACTACACGTGTCCCGGTGTGCTTTTTTGATCCAGCATGCTACCCGCGTGGTCCGCGTCCGAATAAGCCGTGAGCTCAAAACTTGTCTCTTTCGGGTACCACAAGCCAAGATCAGCAGTACCTTTTAAGTAACGAAATATTCGTTTGACCATAATTAAATGAGACTCTTTTGGTTTTGACTGATAACGGGCGCATAAAAATGTTGAGAACATGATATCCGGTCTACGCGTCGTCAGGTACATCAAAGAAACTATCATCCCTCAGTAGGTCTTGGTATTCACACCCTTTCCGTTAGGATCGGCGTGTAACGGGTCATGGGAGTTTTCATAGGTGAGGAATATTCCATCTGGTATTTCCGAAGAATATCCCTGATATACTTATCCTGGTTAATGAATATCCCGGTCGACGGTTGCTTAACTTGAAGACCAAGGAAAAATTTCATTTCACTTAACATGCTCATTTGAAAATACTATCCCATGAGTTTTGAAAAATTCTTACAGTACTAAGGGTTAGTGGAACCGAAAATGATATCATCAACATAGACTTGGACTAAAATTATATGACCTTTTTCATTCTTAATAAACAAAGTAGTGTCGATTTTACCTTTTGAGAAACCTGCTTTGATTAAGAATTTGGACAGAGCATCATACCAGGCACGTGGAGCTTGCTTAAGACCGTATAAAGCCTTGTTGAGGATGTGTACATGGTTTGGCTTGGAGTCATCCACGAACCCGTCCGGTTGCGAGACGTACACTTCTTCCTTGATTACGCCATTGAGGAAGGCGGTCTTGACATCCATTTGGAAGACCGTGAAGTTCTTGTCGGTGGCATATACAAGGAACATACGTATGGCTTCTATTCTGGCTACCGGAGTACACGGCTCGTCGTAGTCGATTCCCTCTTGCTGGCGGTATCCTTTGGCCACGAGGTGTGCCTTGTTATGGACAACAATGTCATCTTCTTTTTTCTTGTTCTTGAATATCCACTTGGTTCCGATAACCGTCTTGTTGGTTGTACGTGGGACAAGTCGCCATACCTTGAGGGCCTCAAACTAGTTGAGTTCCTCTTGCATCGCCATTACCTAGTCCAGATCATTGAGAGCTTCAGAGACGGTGTTTGGCTCAATTTCGCTTAGGAAGCCGAAAAACAAGCAGAAGTTGGCAGATGCACCTCGCGTCTGAACCGGAGTGGAAGGATCGCCAATTATCTGATGGAGAGGGTGTGTTTTTGTCCATTTGGTGTGGAAGCGGTTGATGAGTCGCATGAGAGGTGTCCGGGTCCACATACTCACCGGGGGGAAGGTCTTGAGCGGCTTCAAGAGATGAAGGACGGTTCCTTGGAGGAGACGGAGCAGGATTCGCTGTTGGTTGAGAGACTTTCGGGGAATCCAGAGGTTGATTCTTTTGAGTTCTTGAGGACGAATCTTCAGGAATGAGTTCTGGAATTGGCACAGGTTCCTCGGGAGGGATTAGCCGTTTCAGTAGTCATGTTCGTTGAACTTTGAGGGGATTCCAAGGTTAGAGTTGGAGTGCTGGTTGATGGTGGCGGACCGGAGAGATTCGCCGAGTTCTTGAGTTAACCAGCTCCATCCCTAGGTTGCACAATTACACGAGGATTAGGCATATTAAAGAATTCATCGTAAAAGTGCTCAAAAAGTAAATCTAAATCAGAAAGATGTGATTTTGACGTAGATGCATGATTTGGATTTATTGGGGATTGTGTAGATCCCGAACGAGGGTGTTCGAAAGCTAACACGCCAGTTAATGCGGGTTCTGAACCGATTTGTTCAGAAGCCAAATCTGCGGCTTCGTCAAAAATCATGTTTACGCTTTCGATGATGGTTTTGGTCCGTTTGTTGTAAACACGATATGCTTTAGCCTGCATTGAGTATCCGATGAATACTTCTCCATCTGCCTTTGGACTACACTTGCCGAGGTCATCCTTGTCATTCAAGACGTAGCACGTGCACCCGAATGCGTGGAAGTACTTTGTTGGAACCCAGATACACTTAATCAAGATTAACAGTCTATTAGTTGAGTTTAGAGTTTGATGCGGAAGCGTATTAAACTAACAGATATGTTTGATAGATATTAGAACGCACATATATAAAGAAAACAGTAAGGAATAAAAAGGATTTCTTGAACAGTTACTGTTATTCAATATATAATAAGAACACGAAGAACAGATTAAGAACTGTTGGTGTGTGTGAGAATATAACACTCAGATATTTGACAATAACGTTTGAGAGTATTAGCGATTCCTTGTGTATTCGTTCTTGGGAAGATCTCAACATGAGACTTCCTTTTATACTACTCTTTAGAAGACTATGAAGTAGGTCACTATTCCTTTTACGGCATGAATAGTGAACTGGATGGTGTGAGCAGTGGACTGGATGGTGTGAGCAGTTGTTTGAGCTATGCGCATTTAATGGAGCAGATGTACTTTTGGTAAATGCATTAAATGGCGCAGACGTCTATTTTGTACCATGCCCTATTGAGTCCACTCAGAGCTTGACACGTGTTTTGACAGTACTTTTCCATGCAAGTTGATGAACGTATCCAGTAATATCTTCCAAGTCTTCATAGCAGACCACAGAGGCTCTGTAAGGCATTACAGAGGTTCTATGGTCTGACCTTCTGTGGAGCAGTCCACTTGTTTCTGAGTTGATCTTCTTCTTGCGCACTACAGAGGTTCTGTGATTACCTCTGTAGCTTCTGTGGCTTTCTGGACTTGATCTTCTGGAAGAAGTGGCAGAGCCTCTGTGAGAGGCTTTTCTATACTTAGCCTATTTTTCACTACTTCTAAGTATTTCTATGATTAGGAAGATTGAAGCTAACAATCTCCCCCTAAGTAGTGAAAAATAAAAATTTGACTTTGAGTTTAGTTTGGCTAAGTTAGATAAGACAGAGGTTAAACAATACCTCGAAATTTCTTTCATTTAGAAATATGCCAGAGGCATTTTACATTTGAGTACAATGAAAGATAAAACTTTGTTTGCAGAGATTGGAGGTCTGAGAATCAGATTTTGGCATCTTTGAAATCGTTGTAGCTTCTGTTGTCTCTGCCGACTTTTCTGATCTCTTTGTAGAATCTGATGCAGAGTTCTCTTAGGCGGATTGTTGAGTCTATTTCTCTGATGAAAGTATCTGCATCATCTCTATCCATTTTCTCTGTACCTCTGTATTTTACAAGGCTTGCTCTGAATTTGATCAGAGTACTGGTTGCGTACTTCTGACAATCCATGAGTACAAAAAGTTTAACCTGGTGTTGTGGGTTTTGAAATACTAACCCAAATCTTGGTTCTCTGATGATTGAGTTGGGCACAGCGTCTGGTGGGCAGCGATCTTCTGGTGGTCGTAGATCTAGATGTTTGAGACCAAGATCTTTTCCCAGCTGAAAATCTATCATGCTGTATAGCAGAAGCTTTTCCCTCATTGCTTTTCTCAATACTTGATAGGCTCTGGTGTTTGCCTCTGTGTTGTAGTTGTCCTTTGTCCATTGCAGAAGGTCAGGTAGATCGTATGGATTGATGTTTCTTAAGTCAGCATCAGCGAAGGTAGATTCTGAATTGTTCTCTCTTCTGACTCTGTAAAGATTGTACCTGACCCTTGGATAGGTTCTTGTGAAGGAGAATCTGCAGAAGATCACCTTTTTGATTTTGTGAATTGAGAAGACATCTGCTTTGGCTCTTGGCTTTGTTCTTGTGAAGATGTTCTCAAATTCCTCTCTGATCCTTGGATCTGTCACATGATCTATTGGATAGTTTGTCTGAAAGGATTGTTTGTAGAGGTATTTGTATACCACTTCTTCCATTTCTTCATGTGTTGGACCATGTCGTGGAATTTGTCTTCTGAGACTCTCCATCTGTTGAACAACTTCTGCAGCTCTACCAGTTAAAGGAGTTTCTGACAGAGGCTTTAATCCATGTGCCCAGTCAACTTCTTCGGGTTTTGGGGTTTGAAAGGCATCAAACGCACTCTTCATCAGTTTCTCTGTTGGCTTTGACAATGTTTTCTTCTTCTTAGGCTCTTCTGTCAGTATCCCTTTGCCTTTATCTTTTGTTGTCGTGGCAGAACCTGTTGCTTCTGTGGGTTTTGAGGTTTGCACTTCTGTAGGTTTGATGGAGGTTGCCTCTGTGGATTTTGACGATTGTGATTTAGAGGACTTTTGTGGCGATGGTTCTGTTGGCTTGACTTGCTCTGTAACCTCTGTTGGAGGTTGTTTGGTGACTTCTTCTGTGAGCTCAGTTTCTGTTGATGATGTGTTGTCATTAAATCTTCTTGCCATTCTGAAGGCTAAAGTGAACCTGTGCCTTTATTCTTCTCTCTTCACCATACGATCACTCATTGTTGTGTGCATCCTTTTCAGAATGTCAGAAGCAGAGGGCGTTGCTCTTTTTGGTTTGGTGGCAATCGACTTTCTTCTGGGTATGGTTTGGGGTGTTTCCACAGAGGTGGGTGTTTTCTTTGTGGTTGGTTCATCTGTTTCTTCCAAAATGATTACCTCAGGGGCGGTTGTTGCCTCTGAGGTTTGCTTATCTGCTTCTGTAGTGTTGGGTTCTTCAGAGGTTGAATCCACAGAGATGGGTGTATTCTCTGTGGTTTGTTGAGTTTGTTGTTGTCGGGTCTGTTCTGGAGGTGCTTGACTCAGAGGTTCTGCGGCTATTGGTGGACCTGTAAGTCCTCTGCTTGCAGCTTTCTTTGTAGTTTTCTCCCCCTCAGGATGATCTGATGGACCAGGATGGTCATTATCATCAGAGTCATCCTGACCCTTGTCTGATGTACCCTCTGCTCTGCAGGAAGCATCGGGTTTCTTTGGCATTGTGGCTCCAGCAGCGATCAGTTTCGCGCAGACATCATCACAGAGGCCAAGAAGAGTTGCTAGCTCTGCCTCTGTTTTGAATCTCATCCTTCCTACACTTTCTCTGAAATCTTTGATGAAGTTAGCATTGGCAGTGGTGAAGGAAAGGATGACTTCTGTCACTTGATTAATCACGTTCTGCCCAAGCTCTGTCAGCTGTGCTCTTGTCATGTAGTCTTTGGGTTGCATCAGCATGGTATTTCGCATGGCTTCTTCTTGAACTTTTTGTAGGGCCTTCTGTAGATCTGCAGGAGTGATGCCCGTTGACACTGAAGTCTGTTTGTTCAATTGATCAAGGAACTTGTTGATGGAGTTCTCAATCGAAGAAGGAGTAGTTGTTGCGGCAGAAGTGGTGGATGCGGTAGCAGCAGACTTCATCTGTGAGATGGCAGTTTTCACCTCTGTGGACAGGTTGTCCATTTTGGTGTTCAGGTTTAGCAGTGCCAGTGATGTTGTCTCTGCAAAAGATTTGAAAGAGCTTTGCAACTCTTTCAAGGTTTGGTTTACAGAGGTCTCAAGGGTTTGGAACTCATCCCTTGTGACTTGTGTTCCTGTGGTAACCTCTGGAGGAACACATTCGTCTCCAGAGTGAATCCCTGTTCCTGGGATACCTTCGTTCACCCTTGTTTGTACGATGGGGGTGGAAGGATTTCCTTCTGATCCTTGAGAAGAAACATGAGTTTCAATCCCTACAGAAGTTCTGAGAAGAACATTGTCCAAATCCACTCCAGAGGTGGGTATTGGAATATCCTTCTGTTGACTAGGAGACTTGTCTAGAGTCTCTTTGTCTTTGTGCTCTCTACTTCTCTCTGAAAGAAGTGTGGGTCTTAATAAGTGCGTGGCAGAGGAAACAAATTCCTCTGTTGGGCGTTCTTCTGTGATCTGGGGCAATTGATCACGAACTATAGGTGAGTCTCTTTGAGGAGACTCCCTAGGAATGGTTTCCCCGGTTTTTGTGGGCACAGAGGTTGAAAGAATAACCTCTGGCTGGATGGTTTGGGTGAGGTTCGAGCTGTGCTGCTCTTTTTCAATGACACCTTCTGCAGCTAGACCTGCGGTGTCAGAAATGTGGGTTGCACTGGGAGGGGGTGATTGATGTGTGCCTTCTTCAACATCGGCATCTTTTCTTGTTTCTTCTTCTGGTTCTGTGGAAGTTCCTTCCTCTGTGCGCAAGGAGTCATACATGTGATGGGATCCGTATAATCTCATGACATGAGGATGATAGAGACCTTTTCGTATCCAGATAGCCTCTTCTTCATCTGAATCTACCTCTGAGATTTCTATCCCTGTTCCTGTGGTTTCTTCTACAGCCGTTGCCTCTGTAACTTCAGTTGTATTCCACTCAGCTTCGGTTTGTTTTGTATCTTCTGAAGCTTGGTTTGGACTTCTTCTGTGGACGTCCAATCCTTGAATGAAAGGGTTTTGTAAAATCACAGGGGTTTCGGCTGGTTGATTTCTGGGTGTTGTGTCATCTTCTTGTAGATGAGTGTCAATACCAGAAATGAAGAAATCATGTTCTTCTGGAGAGTGGTGGTCGAGAGGTTGTGCCGTCCACCCTGCTGTATTAAGGGTGTTTGCAATTTCGGGGTTCTGTAGGAAATCATTCAGGTCTCCCTGGTGAGCAAATCTATCTGGAGATTGATAGGGTGATTGATATCCTTCTTCTGTTATTCCTATTTCTGCATCTTCTTCTTCTGCAGTTTCACCCTCTATGATTGCCTCTTCTGCAATGGTAACCAATTTTTTAAATGATTTACCATGCTTCTTTTTGGTTTTCCTCCTTTTTGGTTTTGGTTCCCCTTCCTCTGTTGATTTGGATCTTTTCTTTTTCTGTTTTGTGAAAAGGGGAGGAGCAGAGGAGCCAATCTCTGTGGCATGGGGAGGTGAAGGTCTATCTTCTGCAGTGCTAGTTGATGTGCCTTCTGCAGTTTTTCTCTTCTTAGCTTTTGGAGTAGAAGCAGAGATCTTTGTTGAAGATTTCTTTCCCATTATTTCTGCGCGTTTGGCTATGAAGCTGAGCTGAATAGCCATGTGTTTTGCTAACTTTTGATCCTTTTCTGCTTGAGTGGAAAGAGGTTTTGCTATCATTGTTCCTAGGGGACACCTAAACGCGGGGGTGTCATAGGACTCGGTTTTGGAGTTCTATGATCGTGTATATACTCTTTCTTAAGGGATATGTTCGATGCGTAGCGCAGAAGTTTCTTTGACAGAGGTCTGCAGTGTGAGTAGCCATCAGCATGATCAGTGGGGGTATTTTTGTTCATCGGGAACTGTTTGGGAGTTGGCCCTTCCATTGGCCAATTTTGGATTAGCAGCAGAGGTTCGAACAGTACTCCCAATATTCTTTGGAATTGCAGAGGTGGTAGAAAGTTGGGATCGTTCTCTTTGACCCTTTTCGAGTTGTTCTTTCTGTCGATTGTGTTTATGATCTCTTGCATCATTATGGTCGCATAATCTAGTGGAAGATCATAGTAAACCCCATACATGATGCTCAAGATTTGATGTGAGCTCTGGTCAATACTCCCTATCTTTCCTGTCACGCATCTGTTGAGAATAGAGAACAAGGTGTTCCACAGAGGTGGTAATCGGCCTCTGCGGAAGTCATTTCTCTTCCGTAGTTGGGTGTTGTACCCAAGCATTTCCACGAATCTACAGAGCTCTTCGTATGTTGGTTGCTCTGCCTAACTTTTCAATCCCAGAAGACCCCTTGTTGGTAGGTTGAATTCAAGTGAGAACATTGTTCTGTTGAACTTGATTTCAAGATGCTCGGTTTTATCAGGTCTTGAAATGTACCCTTTGATAAGAGAATCGTCTTTATCAAATCGGCAGCTTTGCCAAAATTGGTTCAAATAACGGACTGGTATTCTGTTAGGGGTTCTTGATAGTAGAGGGAAAATGATATGGTTTTCCATGATGTTCAGAAGTATGGCATGGGCTTCGCCGAAAGTAGTGGGTGAGGGGACCAAATAGCAGTTGTTGGATTTAATAGGAAGAGTGGCTTCGAAATGATCCTTAGCTATGAAGTTTTGCAAGTGTGTCGTCGGAGCAAAGTCTGCGGAATCCCCGGAATCTTGTTGTTCAATATCTCTTGCAAGGCTGGGGTTTTCAGAATGTTCTGAATGAGTAGGGGAGTTTTTCGTTGAGTTCGCCGGAGAGAGTTCAGAGGATGTAGCTCGAGAAGATGAAGCCATTTGCAAGTGTTTTGCAGGGTATCGCCGGAGAAGAAGATGAGAGTTTGTAAAAGGTTTTATGAGAGGGTAAGGTTTGTTTTTATAGGATGGTAAAACGGTAGACTTCGAAAGGGTAAAATATATGGCAATGGATTAAAGTTTGGAATCCGCACTCGAGTTTGAGCGGCGGGTTCAACTTACCAAAAAAAAACGTTCCATGTTTGCCCAATTAAAATGGGACACGTAGGCCATGTCAGAAGATGATAGGACGTCGTGCGCGGCCCATTAATGCTAGGCGCGTGGAGTTGTTCTTAGCCATATGAGTTTCACTCGCAGAAAAAGTAACCGTTATTACTACAGAGATGCCCAAGTAATCAGATTGACAGAGCTTCTGTAGTTTACAGAGGATCTGTGATCTTGAAAATCTTTGATGTTTATCCCTTTTTCATATATCTCATTGTTATCATGACTTCTGTGGGGTTCTTCTTTAACCAAAACATTTGTAAAAGCATTGGAGAGGATAAAATCGGATTTTTGTGAAGAAATTTGCTTCGCAGAGGTTTTGTGGCTCTGTTGGAACTTGCAGAAGTTCTGTGAGGGCCAGCAGAAGCTCTATGAGAGAAAAAATCTCCTAACAAAAATTTTATTTGTATTTTTGATCATCCAATTTTTGATTTGGTTTAAGAGATGTTTTTCGGACATATTTGAAAGTTTGTGTCCGAGAAAACTGTTTTAAAAAAGACGGTTTGTTCGAGAAGGTCATGGTCTGCGTTTTCGGTTTCCGAGATAACATTCCAAAAGATCGACAGAAGGTTAATTTGTGATCACAGAGCATATTTCCTGCAGAAGCTCTGTTGAGCTCAGTAGAAGCTCTTATGACCTTAAATTTCTCCTAATTCGAATTTTTTGAAACTTTTTGAGCTTTTGATTTTTGAGATGTTATTCACAGTATATTTAGGACATATTTGACAATTCTTGTCCTAGAAAATTGTTTTCCAAAAATCTTTTGTGCGAGAGACATACCTTTTGGTTCTTCTGTTCTCGGCAGTTTTGTCTTTCTTCTGTCGATGGAGAATTATCGACATTCTTCTTCGGCTTTCCTTTGAGAGATTTACCTCTGTAGATCATCTCAGGGCCCCTTTTGCTCCCCCTTGATCTAATCTCTTCTGTAGATCAAGAATTTTCCTTTTGCTCCCCCTTGACCTAATCACCTCTGTAGATCAAGTAATTTCCTTTTGCTCCCCCTTGACCTATGCTTGGATCAAAGAATGATAAGTTTTGCATAAAACATATGTCATGGTCTTTCAGAGGTTCTGTAGGGGTCGTCAGAGGTTCTGAGTTGACTTACAGAAGCTCTGTGATTTTAAGAACTATTTAAGGTTTTAAGAATTTACATACAGAAGTAGAATCAATCAAAGCAATAAATTAAGCAATGTATTTACTTATTATTTACAGAATATAAAACTATACTTACTGAGGATTTTCACACCATGTTAATCATTCCTATCTTACCCACCAAGAAGTTGAATCTTTTCTCGTCTAGTGCTTTGGTGAATAAGTCAGCGAGTTGATATTCTGTGGGCACAAAATGCATTTCGATTGTACCGTATTCAACATGATGTTTCAAGAAGTGATACCTTATATCGATATGCTTGGTTTTTGAGTGTTGCACAGGGTTGGCAGAGATAGCAATAGCACTTTTGGAATCGCAGAAGATGGGTATTTTGAACAGAATGTGGCCGTAGTCTTTTAGCTGAGTCTTCATCCATAGAACCTGAGAACAACAGCTAGCGGCAGCAACGTATTCAGCTTCTGCAGTGGATGTGGAAACACAATTCTGCTTCTTGGAGGTCCAACTGACTAGTTTACCACCTAGGAATTGACAACTCCCAGAGGTACTCTTTCTGTCGAGCATGCATCCTCCATAGTCTGAATCTGTATAAGCTTTAAGACCAAAACCAGAGTTCTGTGGATACCAGAGACCAAGATTTTTGGTCCCTTTTAGGTATCTAAAGATTCTCTTTACGGCATCATAATGTGATTTCTTTGGGTTAGCTTGATAGCGTGCACAGAGACATGTGGCATGCATAATGTCAGGTCTGCTTGCTGTTAAGTATAACAGAGATCCAATCATGCCTCTGTAGAGAGTGCATTCTACAGAGATGCCATCTGAATCTAAGAATAACTTGTTTCCAGTGGCCATTGGAGTTTTCATTGCAGAGGCATCAGAGAAGCTATACATGGTAAGAATGTCAGAGACATATTTAGCTTGATTTATAAAAATTCCCTCCGATGATTGTTTGACTTGGAGTCCGAGGAAGAAAGTTAATTCTCCCATCATACTCATTTCAAACTCACTCTGCATGAGTTTTTCAAATCTTTTACACTCTTCTGAATTAGTAGACCCAAAAATTATGTCATCTACGTATATTTGTACAAGCATTATCTCACTACTTTTGCGTTTATAAAATAAGGTAGTATCTGTTGTACCTCTGTTGTAACCATTGACTAGAAGAAAGGTAGAAAGTCGTTCATACCATGCTCGTGGAGCCTGTTTCAGTCCATATAGAGCTTTTTCAAGGTAGTATACATGCCTTGGAAACTTTGAGCTTTCAAATCCTGGTGGCTGATTAACGTAGACCTCTTCTTGGATTTCACCGTTGAGAAAAGCTGATTTTACGTCCATCTGATAGACTTTAAAACCTCTGTGGGCTGCGAAGGCTAAGAATATTCTTATTGCTTCGAGTCGTGCGACAGGGGAAAAAGTTTCATCGTAGTCTATGCCTTCTTCTTGTCTATATCCCTTTGCTACTAATCTTGCTTTGTTTCTGATGACCACTCCATCTTCATCCTTCTTGTTTCTGTAGACCCATTTAGTCCCAATGGCCTGTTTTCCTCTTAGCAGAGGTACTAGAGTCCATACTCTGTTACGCTCAAATTGCAAAAGTTCTTCTTGCATGGCGTCTACCCAGTTTGGGTCATCTAGGGCTTCAGAAATCTTCTTTGGTTCTATCACACTAATAAAATTTGTAAAGAAACAAAAGTTAGCAGTGGCAGACCTTGTTTTTACTGCGTCAGAAGGTTCTCCGATTATTTGACTTGGAGGATGGCTTTTTGTCCATTGAGTTGTGCGTGGAAGATGATCATCATTGTCATTCAGACTTTCTTTAGAGACTTCTTGTGTTTCTTCTTGTGTAGCCTCTGTTGTTCTTCGTGCCTTGGTAGTTGATTCTACCGTTTGTGGAATGATTGGTACGAGTGGTGGTGGAGTTTGTTCCTCTGAGGACGTATAGTCTTGGTCCTCGATTTCCTCTGTAATTGGTTCTTCTGTGGTTTGTGCAGCTTCTGTGGTCGTTTTCCTTGATGTTTCATCTTCTGCACTTTCTTCTGCTTCGGCAATTGCATCTGTAGTATTTACAGAAGAAGATGAAGCATTGTTAGGACCAGTTAGAGACAAACCTGTAGGATTTTGTCCGACAGAGGATGGTTCTTCAGAAACCCTGATTGTTCCAACAGAAGGATCAATGTTTTCGTGGAGCATCTATAAAAATAGAAGATCCAAGTCTTCTTTTGCTTGTGAGATGACAGAGGATTTCCCTTTAATTCCGAGTTTTGAACTGATTTTTTCAGAAGTCATTTGGAATGAATCATCAAAAGAAACATTGATGCTTTCTACAATCTTGTGAGACTTTGTTAGGAATGTTCTGTAGGCTTTGGAAGTGGCAGAGTATCCAATGAATTTGCCTTCATCTGCTTTTATATCAAACTTTCCTCTTGCATCTCTGTCGTTTAAGACGAAGCATTTGCATCCGAATACATGGAAAAATTTGATGTTTGGCCGCCGTTTGTTAAGCAATTCGTAAGGCGTCTTGAGGTGTCTTTTCACAATGGTTGATCGATTTTGAGTATAACAAGCAGTAGAAATTGCTTCTGCCCAAAAGTTCATTGATAATCCGCATGCTGACATCATAGTTCTTGCGGCTTCCACAAGTGTTCGATTTTTTCTTTCGACAACACCGTTCTGTTGTGGAGTGCGAGCTGCAGAGAAGTTCTGTGATATTCCTTCTGTTGAAAGATAGGCTTCAATGACAGAGTTTTTAAATTCTGTGCCATTGTCACTTCTTAACTTCTGTATTCTGCAATTATAAAGAACTTGGATTCTTTTCATTAGATTTATCAATATATTTGGAACATCTGATTTCTTTCTAACGAATTCAACCCATGTGAAACGCGAATACTCATCAATTAGGACAAGTATGTATTTCTTGCCACCTAGGCTCTGTATGGCAATGGGACCGCAGAGGTCGACATGAAGCATGTACAAAGGTCTAGTGCAAGATACATCTGTTTTGTCTTTGTGGGAAGCTCTTTTGAGTTTTCCCATCTCACAGGCAGAACATAAATGATCCTTATTGAATTTAACATTTGGCAAACCTTTAACTAGATCAAGTTTGACCAGTTTTTCCAATGTGTGAAAATTCAAGTGACAAAACCTGTTGTGCCATAACCAGGCTTCTTCACTTTTGCAGGCAACAAGGCAAACTTTGTCTTTGTTCTTTGAGTTGAAGTTCATTAGATATAGATCACCTATTCTTTCAGCTCGCAGAAGTTCCATACTTGTTTCTTCACTTTGTAGAGAGCAGAAAGTTCTTTTGAACAACACATTGAATCCTGTATCACAAAGTTGACTTACACTGAGTAGGTTGTGCTTAAGGCCATCCACATATGCAACTTTGTATACAGAAACGTCTTCTTTCCTTATGACTCCATAGCCTTTTATGTGTCCTTTCTTGTTGTCTCCAAAAGTCACAGATCCACCATCTTGTGTTTCTTTGTACGTGGATAGTGCACTTCTGTCACCAGTCATGTGCCTTGAGCATCCGGAGTCTAGATACCAGATTGGCACATACTTCTTCTGCAGGACAATCACAGAGATTTAGGTACCCATATCCATATGGGTCCAATATTGTTAGAGTTTTTCAAGTTTGCCTTGGCATTCTTGAAATACATTTTGTTCTCTGCAGAAGAGTCAGATTGTTTCTTTGTGGGATTTGACTTTTGAATTTTCGTAGAGAGTAAACAGACTTGACTTGAAAAATGATTATTAAGTTTAGACATAAGATCAAAGCAATGACAATATTGAATATGAGATGTAATTTGCTTGAACTTTTCATTGAACTTTTTAAACTCAGCCACAGAGGCATTACATTCTTTCTTTACATTAGATTTCCTATTACTAGAAGATCTATGAATACTCGAATGTTGTTTGCAAAAGCTCTGTTTAGGACCTGCCTTCTGTGGGTTGCTTCTGTGGTGACCTTCTTTCATCACTGTCACAGAAGAAAAAGATTTATTAACCTTGGGTTTTGAAAATCTAGAACTTATAGGATCAATAGAGGTCTTCTGTAACATTTTAAGCTCAGCAGAGGTTTTGATATGTAGATTCAATTTTAGAAAATCTTGGCAGATTGGAATCTCTGTGAGTTTCTATTTTGGAGAAATAGTTCTGTGAGGAACTTCAGAAGAGAATTTGACATCCTCTGTGTCACAGTGAATTATCCCTGATTTGAAATCAGTCTCTGAGTTGTCAGAGGATGAATCGTCCTCGTATACAGAGGTTGAGTCAATTCTTTCAATAGAGGCTGGATTTTCTGAGCATGTATCGTACGAGCTTTCTTCCTCTATAGAATAGTTTTCATAGATTTCAGAGGTTTCTAATAAGATTTCTTCAGTGAGAGTTTTATCTATAGAAGATGTACAGAAATTTTCTAAAACGCTTGATTTCCATATTTCCAAAATTTCTTTTTCAATTAAAATTTTAAAGTTTTCTTCTGAAAAAATGGGTTTAAACTCAGGAGCTTCTGCTGATAATTTTTTTTCAATGTTTATCAAACAGACAAAAGCAACCTGTGTTTGGGTCTCTGGTTTACCAAACTTGAAGATACCAATCTGATCTTGTGTTTTCAGATATTTCTTTGGTTTGATACCTCTATTGACAGAGGTTGAAGATGATGAGTCTGTGTTTTCAAACCACACGTTAATCATCTTCTTATGTTTCTTCAAGTAAGGATCCACAGAGATTTTCGCCCTTTTGCTTACAGAGATTAGATTTGGAAAATCTGGTTTGTTCGTTTTTCCAATCACAAATAAAGAGGACAGAGGTTTGTTTCTTTTGCCTTCAACACCTAGGGTGATATCATCATACCCTATACCTCGTCTTCCTATTTGTGAGTTTACTTTTTCATAAACTTTCTGTGCATCTTTATAGTTTTTAATCAAAACTTCTCTTCTGAGTAAATCTTGCCATAATACCTCTCTTTCTCTTTGAAAGTATTCTTTAAGAGCTCTTATGTCAGTAGTTTCGCTCCTTGAAACTGAAAGTTCTTTTGCTTTATCTTTTAACGTATTGGTTAATTCAGAAATTTGTTTTTTTAAAGGATCTAGAGTTTTGTTCCAATTCTTTTCTATTCTCTCTTTTTCCTCAAAAATCTTTGCTTTTTCTTGAGTGAGAAGCCGTACTTCTCTCTCATTGAAGGTGAGTCTTTTCTGAATACTTTGATTTATCTCTTTCAGTTCAATTAATTCAATGTTAATTCTAAGTGTATTATCATCTACAGAGGTAATACAAGAGTTGGAATTTGAAGTAGATACCTCAGAGTCAGTGCAGGAGTCGACTTCTGCCATGCCACAGAAGAGGGCATTGGCGGTATGTTCATCGTCAGAAGTAGAGTCTGACTGGAAGTCTTCTGTGTTCTCTTCAGAATGTCCTTTTGCCATTAAGGATTTTTGAGCATAATACTCGGCTTTCTTTTTGTAGAAAGCAGAGTCCCTCTGTGGGCGATTTGATCTGCTTCTGCATTCATTCGCAAAATGGCCGGGTTTGCCGCAGTTAAAACACCCTTGAGGAGTGTTTCCTGTTCGATCATTGGACTTCTGTAGGTCTCCGCCTTTCTCTGATCTACATTCATTTGCATAGTGACCAGGTTTGCCGCATTTGTAGCATTCTTGCTGTGTGTGGCTTACCGAGTCATCTGACCTCTGTCGGTCATTTCCTCTGTAATGTCTTTCGCTTGACCTCTGTCGGCCACTCGATTCTTCTTCTCTTCTGTCATCTCTTCTGTTTTCTCTATCATATCTTTCATTTCTGGAACCTCTTCTGTTTCCTCTGAACTCTTTTGTCAATAGAGCTAAAGATTTAGCTAGTGACGCAAGAGTTATTTCTTTTTCTGCTTGCTCTTCTTCTTCACTGTCTATTCTCACCATCTTCTTCTTCTCCTTCTTCTTCTCCTCTGTGGCTTTTTCATTTCTTGGTCTCAGTGCATCTTCTTTAGTTTTACTAACCAATGCATATGGTACAATGGTTAGTGTTTTAGCCTGTGCTATCTGAGGTTCTTGTGCGGCTAATGTTCCGTAAAGATCAGAGAGAGTCCAGGTGTCAAGATCCTGATTTGTCTGTAGGGACATAGACAGCTGGAGCCATTCTTCATTTAGACTTTTTAAAAACATGACATTGTTTTCTTCAGAAGTTCTATCAATGCCTGATTTTCTGCTCTTGTTGATTAGAGAGTTGAATCTGTCGTATGTTGTTTGCAGAGATTCTGTTGAAGAGGCTCTGAATGCATGATATTCATTGATGTACTGTGCTCTTCGGTTTTTTTGTGTTTTAGCACCTCCTTCCAATTGTCTTTCCAGTTCTTTCCACAGATCATGCGCTGTTTCACATGAATCCAAGGATTGAAAGAGTTCGTTGGGTATTGCCATAATCAATGTCCTCTTGGTTTTCTGAGCAACTTCATCTTCTGCTTTATCTTCGGTTGACCACTCCCCTTTTGGCTTTGGTTTTTGATGTTCGGGGATTTCGGCAGATTCAGCAGTAGCAGGTATTCGAGGTACTACTGTCATGGGAATAGGAGGAGGATTGTACAGATATTGTACTTGATTTTTTTCAATGCCCTCGAAAAAATGGACCATTCTTATTTCCCACTGAGGATACTCATCTCGAAGGAGACTAGGAGGTTTAGTGAGAGAACCAGTAGTAAAGAAATTATTTGTATTTGTCATTTTTGAAGATTTTAGAAAGAAGGTATGACTAAAGAGTTACTTCGATGAACTTGAAGATTTTCTGAGTTTAAGCAGTTTCCAGACACAATAATATCTATCACGAATCTTGATAAGTGGATCACTTGATATTGAAAATCAAGAGTGGCTCTGATACCAATTGTTGGAACCCAGATACACTTAATCAAGATTAACAGTCTATTAGTTGAGTTTAGAGTTTGATGCGGAAGCGTATTAAACTAACAGATATGTTTGATAGATATTAGAACGCACATATATAAAGAAAACAGTAAGGAATAAAAAGGATTTCTTGAACAGTTACTGTTATTCAATATATAATAAGAACACGAAGAACAGATTAAGAACTGTTGGTGTGTGTGAGAATATAACACTCAGATATTTGACAATAACGTTTGAGAGTATTAGTGATTCCTTGTGTATTCGTTCTTGGGAAGATCTCAACATGAGACTTCCTTTTATACTACTCTTTAGAAGACTATGAAGTAGGTCACTATTCCTTTTACGGCATGAATAGTGAACTGGATGGTGTGAGCAGTTGTTTGAGCTATGCGCATTTAATGGAGCAGGTGTACTTTTGGTAAATGCATTAAATGGCGCAGACGTCTATTTTGTACCATGCCCTATTGAGTCCACTCAGAGCTTGACACGTGTTTTGACAGTACTTTTCCATGCAAGTTGATGAACGTATCCAGTAATATCTTCCAAGTCTTCATAGCAGACCACAGAGGCTCTGTAAGGCATTACAGAGGTTCTATGGTCTGACCTTCTGTGGAGCAGTCCACTTGTTTCCGAGTTGATCTTCTTCTTGCGCACTACAGAGGTTCTGTGATTACCTCTGTAGCTTCTGTGGCTTTCTGGACTTGATCTTCTGGAAGAAGTGGCAGAGCCTCTGTGAGAGGCTTTTCTATACTTAGCCTATTTTTCACTACTTCTAAGTATTTCTATGATTAGGAAGATTGAAGCTAACATACTTGATATTCAGGATGCGGTTGTTGATGATCTCGTATGGGGTTTTGTTGAACTGCTTGTTGATGATGGAGCGGTTTTGTGTATAGCAAGCAGTTGAAACAGCTTCAGCCCAGAGAAATAGCGGCAACTTGGATTGTGACCGCATCATGTGAGCAGCTTCGACAAGGGTACGGTTCCGCTGTTCTACCACTCCGTTTTGCTGTGGAGTCCTTGTGGCAAAAACGTTGTGCGAAATACCTATGGATGTCAGGTATTCGTCCAACGTTTGGTTCTTGAACTCCGTCCCGTTGTCCGTACTGATTGACTAAACTACCTGTCGTAGATTCAGTTGAATGGTCTTCAGGTGCGTGATAATCAGCTTCGGAATTTCGTCTTTCGAGTGTAGGAACTTTACCCATGTGTAGCGTGAAAAGTCATCGACCATTACCAGGGCGTATTTCTTCTTGTTGATGCTTTGAACGCGCATCGGTCCACACAAATCCATATAGACGAGTTCAAGGGACCGAGACGTGCTCGGAGCTGCCTTCGTCTTGTGAGTGGCTCGCTTCATCTTGCCCATTTCGCATGCCCCGTAGAGTCTGTCTTTCTCGAACTTGAGCTCGGGCATGCCTTTAACGTGTCCGCCTAGCACCAATTTGTTGATGTTCTTGAAGTTGAGGTGCGAGAGTCGTCGATGCCAGATCCACGTTTGTTGAGAGTTGGCCTTCGACATGAGGCAGACTGAATCATCGGTCTTCAGGGCGAAGAGGTCGATGGTGTAGAGGTTGGTTTTTCGAGTTCCAACGAGTAATTCATTTCCGTCTTCAGTACGGACGCTACACCTTTTAGCTTTGAGTTCACCTCGAGATCTTTGTCGTAAAACAGGTTGTGTCCCAATCCCGCGACGTATGACACCTTCTTGATTGTGATCTTATCTTGAACTATGTCGCCGTAGCCCATAATCGGCGATTTGTCATCGTTCCCAAATATCACGTCTCTCCAGTATTTCTCTTTGAAGTTCGTGAGCAGCTTCCTCCTTCCGGTCATGTGCTTGGAGCATCCTGAGTCTAAGTACCACACATGACCGTCCTGCAAAAACAAGCTTAGGGATTTTTAGGTACCCATTTGAAAATGGGTCCTGGAGGGTTAGGTTTAACACCTGACTGGGGAACCCATTTTGAATTGGGCTTATTTTAGGCTTACAAGATTTACGCTTAGGTTTAGAGTTAAAGACATGATAAGAACCAAACCAATCAGATGCATAGTGATTATCATCAAAATCATTTAATCCACAGTTAGAACAACACAATCAATCATGGGATAATTGAATCAATTGATGTATCGAATAAAGTCTTAATGGAAATTTAATACTTTGTTCAACAAAATTATTCAAATCATGAAAACCACAATTATTAATGTTTTTCCTAGAATTGAAAGCAAAATTAAATGACTTTGACTCCGACTTGCTCTTGTTAGATCCTTTGGCTACCCACTTTGGTTTGTCTTGTTTGGCCCGACCATTTTTATCTGAAAAATCATTAACGGCATGGTCAGCAGAGTTTGAGTAGGCAGGATTTCTATCATTTGTTCGAACGGTCTTTTGCCGCGTCTGTGAATGTTTTTGAGAATGAGAATCGGTTTTAGAAACGATGTTCACAGACGGGGTCTTGAGTTTTGAAGAACACTCGCCTTTAAGATATTTGACCGGTTGATTTACTGCCTTAGACAGAAAGTCGGTGTGGTTTGGAAGAGGTTTGTCGAATTCAAACTTAGCAAACTCCTCATCTAAACTTTCATCGGAATTCATATAGGTTGAAAAATCAATATCAGGCATAGATGAAACAGGATTGGTTGAGGGAGGTGAGGAACACTTTGAATCTGTGTTTTCAGAAGAATCAGTTGCGGGAGCTTTTTGAAATTCAGAATTAAGATTCTTTTGAACACAGTCATCTTGAGACTCTTTTCCTTTTCTAGAAGATGTTTTGCCAATAAAAGCCTTACACGAAGATGTATCTGAGGAGTCCGAGGAAGGTTCGGGTAGATTCACCTTTTCTTTTTGGAGTTGGTCAAACTTCTCTTGGAGTTGACTTTTACTCACTTGCTCTTGATCACTTCTGTTGCCAAGGCAGACAGCTTGGATGTGAGCCGATTGATTTCTACCCGAAGGATTTCCTTGTCCTCAACAGATGCAGATTCGGTTTTGGTGGATTTGAGTTTCTAAAGTTCAGTTAAAAACTCTTGTTTTTCCTTTTGAAAATTAGTCCTTTCCTTTTCGAATGTCTCCTCCAACTCGACTATTTTTTATTCCAAAAGAAGAGGAGGAACATAGCGTTTAAACTCGTTTGTCTCAGTTTGGGTTCAGGTGTCGGCGCCTCATCCTTTTTAGAGGACTCCTTGGGCTTTGCAACCTTGTAGCCGTCAAAGTAGTCATTCGAAAGGTACATGGATTTATTTTTCTTGTTAGAATAGTTAAGAGCTTCATACGCAAAGGGTAATTGCATTTTCGAAGTGTGTTTGCGTTTGTATTCCTCAGTTTCCTCTTCCTTTTCCTTGAGAGGTCCAGTCCATTTGATTTTGTATTCGGTAAACTTTTTCTCGAGACCAAGAAAGTTAAATTCGTAAAGAGTAGGTCTCATTGTCAAAAAAAAACAAGTATTGTGGGTTATCGTACCCAATTTCCCAGTCTTTGTTAAAATACATGAATTCCTTAGGTCTGTTCATATGAATCGTTTGATCAGTTTGACCTCTTTTATGAAGTTTAGTTTCAAGATCAGTTATTTTAGAAACAAACTCTTTGTGTTGAATTTAAAGAGGGGAGCATTGATAGATAATATATGTTTTCTCATTCTCACACTGATCAAGTTTTGAGGTTAGATCAGATATCTTAGCCCTAAGATCTTTGGGTGCAATGGAAAGATTTGCACACTTTTCTTTCAGATTGGCATTGTCGGACTTATAATTATCAGTGATTATCTTTTGAACATCTAGCTTTTCTTTTAAAGAGTTAATTTCAAGCAGTTGTTCATTAGTGGAAGCCTTATAGGAGTCTATTCTTTGAACAAGTGGTTGCATCTGATCGACTAAGCCTTGATAGATAGGGATACATACCTGACAAAGATTTCCTTGATTTGGCGGAGGAGAGTGGTTGCCCATGAAAGCATCGACATCTTCAGAATCGCTTTCGTCGTCAGAACGATTTAGCCAGTGATCGTCTTCAACTAACAGTGCCTTTCCTGCAGCTTTTTGTTCTGCTAACAGTAGTTTTGCCTTGTAGTATTCCACGTTACGTACAATGGGCTTTCGGCAGTCTTTGGCAAAGTGGCCCAATTTTCTGCAGTTATAGCACGTGACTGTCTCATCTTTGTTCTTTGAATCAGGATTTCGTTCGTTCTTCTCCTTATGATCTGAATGCTTCATCATACTTTCCCTTTCCTTCATATTTCTCCTTATAATCATGGCGCTTGTTGGGAGTAGTGGAGTAGCGCTGATTATTAGAGGAAGGTTTCTGGAAGAACGTCTTTGTTTGAAAGGACTTGGTGATCAGGGCCATTGTTTTCTTTATCTCAGTCAGCTTAGGGTCAGAGTCGCTTTCCTCTGTTTCTTCAGTTTCAGGTTCTGATTCACTAGACACTTGGGCTCTCTTGGAGTGACGACTGGATAACTTGCCGCTTTTTGAAGATACAAGAGCGAGGGGATCGGATTGAGATTTGGAAGATGATTTCTGAGTGCTCAATGTCTCCATGACTTCATCCTCGTCTTGCATGAGCATCTCATAAAGCTCATGGATTGGGACATTCTCAATCAGATTGTTCTGTTTGATATGAGAAGCGAACACTTTCGATTCTGGTAGGAGATTGTTTAAGAACTTGAGGCCATTCTTCGTGTTAGATCGAGTGATCTTGTTCTTGTGGAGCTCGTTCAGAAGAAGACGGAATCGTTCATATGCCTGTGTTATTGATTCGCCCTTGCGCTCATTGAAACCGTCATATCGGGTGATGCAACTGTTGACCTTTAGCTGATTTCCTACTTTACTCCCGCTCATCATCTTCTCAACTTGATCCCACATGCCTTTGGAAGTGCCCTTGTAGCTGTCAATGGCCGTGTAAATCTCGTTCGGTAGACTCTGGTCCAGATATCGCTTAGCATGTTTTTCACCATCAAATTTGCTTTTCTCCTCGTCGGTCATCTAGATGTAAGTCTTGGTCGTAGGTCGAGCTTCAGCAGCACCGCCTGCT
The DNA here is from genome assembly GCA_033807775.1 of Saussurea involucrata. NCBI lineage: Eukaryota > Viridiplantae > Streptophyta > Magnoliopsida > Asterales > Asteraceae > Saussurea > Saussurea involucrata. The sequence goes on from CM066325.1 coordinate 68,237,334, forward strand.
TGAGCTCTTACAGTTGTCATTAGAGTTTCTTGTGGGCCTTCAGTGAGAGCTTGCCAGATGTATTCGAAGTTATCTTTAGCTTCGATAAAGATGATGAATCTGTCTCGCCATTGACTGTATTCGCCTCGATAGAGAGTCGGAGGTTGGCGTCGGTACCGATAGCAAAGGCGTCGCGAGACATCGTGATGTGTGCACTAACGTGATCGTCAGACATAACTGTTGATTCAAGGTGGAAATCCTAATGCAAGGCACTACGAGTGACAGTCCTAACGCAGGATCTAAGAGTGAAACTAAAATACTGGTAAGAAATTAAAAAACAGACTTACCGGATAGGAATCCGGATAAATGTGTCTGATCAGGAAGTGTCCGGATCCGAATTGTGTGAAGTGTCCGAACAATTAGAGTAACCAGATAAATATGAGGTTACCGGATAGCTCAAGGTTACCTGGTAAACCAAACTTACCGGAAAATAGAAGTGACCGGATAAAGCAAAGTGACCGAGTAAAATAAACTAACCGGGAATAATAACTTACAGGATAAAGGGGTAACCGGGAACTGGAGTAATCCGGATACAATTGTAATCCGGGAAACTACCGGAAACTTCCGGAAACACAAGTTTCCCGAAAACAACTAAGCAATCCGGACAAGAAGCGTCCGGAAAGTAGCGAATTTAGAACTTACCCGGATACACTGAAAACTTCCGCATAGATCGACTAGCGTCCGGACACGGCGGCTGGACTGAAAAGTATGATCGATGAAACACTAGGGTTGCTAGATTTTGTTCCTGAAAGGTTAGGAAACAACCAAAAACACGAAAACAACACTACCCTAATCGGTTTCTGAGCAAAAAAGCATGATTTTCATGAAAAAATTATGACTTTGACAAAAACATAGACTCAAAACTTGAAAATTTCCTTTTGCTTAGAAAACACTTAACCGAACGAATTGGACTTTAAAAAATTGCAGAAACGCTAATAGAACCAGTACAAATCGAATGGAATAAGCAGAAACAAGCAATTTTATCAAAAACCAATACTGATATTATCAGTCGACAGGATACCATAAAACTTACCATAAACCTTTGAATCACCTTGAATCGAATCATCTGTATGCTCTGATACCAATTGTGGATCCCAGATTAGTGCAATACAGTAGAAATCACGAACAATAATCAATAAACGTAGTATGATTTCAACTTGTCATCCATCTATTTCAAAACCATTCAGAGAATTCAGCATTCAGCAACTTTGTGACCCGGTTGGCCACAATTATAGCACTCGAACTTCTTCTTGAAAGTTCCTTTTTGTGGACCAAGACTCTTTGCTTTCCCTTTGCCCTTGTTTTTGGAAGATTGATCAACTTCCACCACATTAGTCTTTGAAGAGCCGGCATCATAACCATCCTTCAAGGCCATTCGGTTGTCTTCTTCAATACGAAGACGCACCACAATCTCCTCCACAGACATCTCCTTTCGCTTATGCTTAAGGTAATTCTTGAAGTCTATCCAACAAGGAGGTAGCTTTTCAATCATCGCTGCAACTTGGAAAGTTTCACTAAGAATCTTCCCTTCGGCAAGTATATCATGCAATATCACTTGAAGATCTTGAACTTGACTCATCACAGTTTTCGAGTCAATCATTTTGAAATCCAAGAATCGAGCAACAACATGTTTCTTGGTTCCCCCATCTTCGGTCTTATACTTTGCAATACACATTGTAAAGCGGATCGGCTAGCCCGTTCAACACATAGTTGCGACACAGAAATTCTGAGTACTTCCAAGCCTCAACCGCGCTCACAGATTGAGTGTCGGCCTCTCCTTTACCAATTTGAGGAGCAATTTCAGTAAGGAACTGAGCCAAGTTCAATGTGGTCAGGTAGAAGAACATCTTTTGCTGCCACCTCTTGAAATTCAGACCAGAATTTTTTTCGGTCTCTCAGCATGATTAGCCATGCTGTTTGGCACCGGTGTGGTAGCGGTTGCGTTATTAGCCACCGGTATGGTAGCAGTTGGGTTTACTACAGTCTCCACCATTCTGGAAAACAAAATTTCACGTGAACAATACCGCAATATTAATCTGTTTACACACAACATAAAATAATTAAATCGAAACAAACTCGATTAAGAATATGTTTACACACAACAGAAAAGAATTAAATCGAAACAAACTCGATTAAGAATCTGTTTAAGATTGTTGGTTTTGATACATATTTTAATCATACAAATTGATTAAACATTAGTTCTAGAAAAACGTATAGAAGAAGGATGAAACGGAATTAGGAAACAGATTCCTAGAAAAGTCTTTATTTTGTTGAGGCTCGTGTTACACACGATTCCCTTAAACAGATTCGTCGTCTGTTCCCAGGGTACAACAGCGTGAGCAGAAGTACTGTCGGAGATCACCACTTGCCTGAAAATTCGCCGAAAAAAGTCGTATGTTGCAGTATTGGTTACTGTTTCGAAATGAATAATTAAACGAATTAATTATCATTTATTCATCTTCAATACGTTTTCAGAGTTGCATTCGTGTCCGCAAAACAAAAATTAGCAAAACCAAGTTACGTGAGCACGAGATTTCGGAGCTGCATTCGTGCCCACACACAAGTTCGACGATTTTAGCTTACGAAATCGTCAATCGGCACTCCCCCATGCGCGCGGGTAGGTGTTGGAGTAAAACCATTCAAAGGAGCTTGTCAACTCCTCACACTTCTTTGGTTATAAACCATTGAAGGTTTACTCCTTCCTATGTGGGATCATTTCCCACACCCATTTGGTTTTTGCTAAATTCATCCAAGTACTCAACTTTGAGTATCGATATCTCATTCACGCATACTCCGTTTTGGACATATTATATATCGTTTTGAAGCTCTCATATAGGAGAACACAAACCCACTAAGAGTTAATTATATATAATAAATATATATGTATTTAAATGTGTCCAAAGTTTAGTAAAAACCATATATTTTTACTAAATTTTCCAATAGGTATTAAACGGAGAATACCCAATGCCCACACTCATACACCATTGGACACATTATCGACTTCAAGATGAAAGTACATAGATTGTCCCATACAAACGTAGATTAGATGTATATGAAGAATATATAGAACGTACTTGTACTCGTGGATATATTGATTTAAATGAATAATCAAAGTTGGAATTTGTTTGAATTAAAAGTATTTTTTAACGTATTTTAGTTAATATTGGGGGGGTTGAATACAAACATACAGATTTTACTTTTCTAAATTGTTTATTGATAAATCATTAACAATTTACAGCTTGTTGCGGAGACAAGATTAAGGATAAACCTAAATCTAAACAAGTTGGAACACTAAGGTTTCTTGCACTAAGAAAGATAAGGAAATTACTAATAATAACCTATCTTGAGATAAGAGATATGAACTTGTCCAGAGTTAGCAAGTTACTTCAAAATGAAGTGAGTTCATCTCTTTATATACTGCATGCATTTAATGCAAGTCAGTATATACTTTACACGTGTCATCAGCTGGTTGGTTGCATGTCATTGACCTTTGTTGAGAACCTTAGTAGCCGTATTGATGAACAGTGTAGTATCAGAGTGGTTGTACGATTTCAGATATTCGGAGGTTCTTTTCTGACATTTCGTACGGAGTCGTGCAAGGGTGGTTAAGACAAAAGTACTTTGTACGGAGGACTTCATGATCAGCTTTCGTTGATTCAGCGATTATCATTTACTATTCAGCAGATGATAAAGTTCAGCGATAGCTGAAGTCTTGTACTTGATACTTCACGTTGAGTGGACAAATCTGAGTCTTCGCTGATCCGCATCAGTTCATTAGGAGACTTGTCGCTGGTTCTTGAGCTTGATCTTCGACTTCAGCGTAGAACCTTTGTTGACGTGAAACTTGTCTTCAGGGATCATAAGTAAACAACTAACTTATCAGCGATCATCATAATGACTGAACAGACTCAGAGCATTAATGATGAATAGTTTCGCTGAATGTTTAACTTAAAGAGCGAGAGTTCCTATCAGCGGTACTGGAAGATCGTAGTACTTATCAGCGATAGTGAAACTCTGATACATATTGTTTACTTACAATTTTCACTAAGTATTTAAGAGAGGGTCATTATCAAATCACTGAGGGTTTGGATCAACAATCTCCCCCTATTTGATTATGACATAGCAACAAAGAAAATTGCTATTTAATGAAAACATAAGGATAAAAAGAACTCATAAAATATTTGTCCCTTTTACTGTTTTCTGGGATCTTTTCAGTACTGATGGAGTAAAGTACGTTCGCTGAAATCTTTCTTTAAAATATTGAATCAGGTTACAATGAAGAACAGAAAGATTATAAGTACAAGCGAAATAATTTACAAGTACAGAAAGATAACTGATATAATAGAGAAAAATGAGATTATATCAGTTTTCAAAAGGTTCTTCCTTAATGAGAGGTTCATCAAGGGTCGTCTTTTCAGTGAGGATCATCCAGTCAGGAACTGTTACGCCTTGTTTTCTTTTGTTCAGCGCTTCTTTAAAGATCAAGGGTTTTAGGTGTCGTGCCTGAATGTCTTTTCTGAAGTCACACCAGTAGATGAGATCTCTGAGCTGTTCGATTGGAGTGATTGGAAGCTCAGCGATCCGTTGAAAACATTTACGTCCGTTGTAGTCGAGAAAGAATATTCCATAAGGATTACTGATGACTTTACCAGGGACGAAAAGTTCACATGGTGGCAAAGAAATGTCAAGGGCAGATAGATCAGGGTCAGGACCAAGCACTTCAGCACGAGAGAAACCAATTCCAGTTTCATTTCGTATGACAGGACCTGAGTTTGAATCTTGACGTTTCTTCTTTGGAGAGGCCCTTTTTCTTTTCGGCTTAAGATCAGGAAGAGGAGGAATGTCCACACAAGAAGATATCAAGTCGATCTGTCTGTTTATCAGCTTTTCGAAATGATCCTTGTACTTAGATTGTGACGATTGGATAGCTAACCTCATCTCCAACCATTCAGAGAGACCATACCTTTTTACAGTGTCAGCGCGAAAGGCTTCGGATTGGCCATCTTCTCTGAAAAGTTTGATGTCAAAAATAGGTACTCCGATAGATGTTCTTCCAGAGATGAATACCTTGTTTATCTTCGCTGGACGATATCTGAAGTGGATTTTCTCTTTACACCAGATCAGGGTGGTCTGAGAAACTTCAGTTTTCTTTTCCACGATCTTCTGGGCTTCTTCCCAAAGCTTTCGTTGGATTTGAATGGGAACACGTTTCAGCTTGGGGTCTTTGACAGATTCTTGAGTAAGCTTGATGGCGTATTCTCTGTCTTTCTCTTCAGCTTCCTTTCTTTCAGCGATGAGGCGTTCAGCTCTGAGGTGTTCCTTGTATTCAGCTTTTGAAATTCTGAACTTAGGAGGAACTTAAGGCAGTTGATCACGCCTTAGAATGATTCGCTGATCCTCGAATCGCTTTATTATTTCCTCTCTTCTCTTTTGATCCTCTTCACTCAGCTTTTGAGGAGCTGAGGAAGGTCTGTTTCTGTGCGAGAGAGGTTGTTCTTCTGGTTCATCAGTCTCAGAGATCAAATCTAAGACTGCGATTATTTCATCAGCAGCAGCTGGCTTTATTTGTGAAGTCGCAGTAGTAGAACCTTCAGCGACATCCTCAAACAGGGGAGAGGACTAGCTGAAACGCAGCGATCTTACAAATAAGAACTGGGTAGAAGAACTTGGGTAGAAAAGATAGAAAAAGAATGTGGATGTGTAGAGAGGTTGTGGAGTAGAGAACTGATTGTGTATAGAGATGTTCAGGGAAGGAATATAAGTAAAGTTTAGTGTACCTGACAAACCGGCTTTTCAAGCAAGATCGCCAGATTTTCATCTTCAGCGAGGCCTTTGCCTTTGCCTTTCTCAGCGCCAGAGGCTGAGGGCTTTGTCTTTATCTTCTCCCCTGAAGGTTCTTTTATTGAAATTCCCTTAAGAGCTTTGATCCTTGGGGCAGGTTTGACGATAAAGAAATCATCGTCATCTTCGTCATCATCATCATCATTCTTCTTTGGAGAAGAAGATGGTTCATCATCAGGGATGTCGATGGCTTCATCATCTTCTGCTTCGGATTCTTCAGCGTCTTCTTCGAGTTGCTCCCCCTCAGATACAGAGGCGAGCTTCTTGGTTCCCTCAGGGTTTTCATCTCCCTGAGGTCTAGCGATAAGATCTTCATTCATCTCTCCCCTGATAGATTCATCATGGGAAAGGTCTTCAGCGCTCTTTTCAAGATCCTCAGCGCTTTTGTTTAGATCTTCAGCGCTCTTCTCATCGGAATGTTCAGCGCTCTTCTCCCCCTCTTTCTCATGATTGGGGGAGGAATGAGTAGACTCAGCGTTGGTGTTATCTCTGTCTTCTGGGCCAGAGATTTTCACACAACCTTCAAGCTTTGCTATTCTGTCTTCTAGGCCAGAAATAGCAGGCGTGATTTTCTTCAGCTCTGTGCAATCCGCCGCTGTGAAAGATTCCAAAATAGGGGCAGGGGCAGGAGCAGGAGCTGGATTATTTGCCTTGTTGACCAACGTCTCGATCATCGTCTTCATAGAACCAACGTCGGTCTTTACAGAGCCCAAGTCGGTCTTGACCGCTGACATATCACCCTCGAGTTTTCCAACCGATGTCTTCAGCGTTGTTACTTCGCTGGACACGATCGAAACTGAGTTTTTGAGGCTGGTGTAGTCAGTGTAGATGTCAGAGAGCACCTTGGCAAAATCGCTGAGCGTCTTATCAAGGCCCTTAATGTCATCTGTGGAAGCCTTCTTCTCCACCACCGTAGTCAGCTTCGTCAGATTCTCTCCAGCGTTTGTTACAGCTGTAGAGTTGTTGGAGAGTGTGGTAGTGAGATCAGTCAGCTTAGTTTCCACGGACTTCAGAGACTCGTTGATGTCTCCCAAATTAGGACCTGTAACACATAAGTACTTGTGAACAAAGGAAAGCTCAGAAGTTTCAGTTTAGTTACAGTGTATATGGGTTGATTTGTACCTGCAGGAGGATTGACGAAATCGTCAAAGTTGCGGATTCCTGAGTAATGTTCCATATCCTCTTCGAAAGTACGGTGAGGTATGGTGATCTCCGCAGGTCCTGTCTTCATCATTCGTTGAGAAGCGTCAGCGGTGGCTTCTGGAATGATGGCATCTCCAGTGTTAGCTGGAGGAGTGTCCAAAGAAGTGGAGGGAGGAGCGAAGGATAAGAATGGGGTTCGGGTTGCGAGTTCAGCGTTGAATTCGCCGAGAACTACTTCGTCAGTCTTTTGAGAGACTGAAGAAGGTTGGGTAGGTTCCAAGTTTCTAACCTCAGCATTTGGAGACGCTGAAGTCTGGATTGGAGGGATGGCTTGAACGGGTGTGGCAGAGCGTACCACGGAACTTTCCTTCAGCTCTTCAAATGAGCTGAGGAGTCTTCAGCATGGGATTGCTGGGGTTGCTCCTTGGTTTTCTTGATCCTTTTGGAATCAAGTTGGGTTGAAGAGTGTTTCCTTTTCTTAGAAGGAGAGGATTGTGTGGTCGGGGTATCAGCGATGGGTATTGTCGCTGAAGGAGCCACAGAAAGCGGAGAATTTAGAAGAGTGAGAAGAGTAGAGAGACGTACCTCGTTGGCGACAGGTTTGAAATCGAGCACCTTAGGGCCAACCTGAGAAAGTTTCAGGTCACCCTCTTCAGGATAGCTGTCCTTCAGGCCATATTGGAAGATGGCGCTGATGAATCTTGGGTAAGGAACCCATGCTGGTCGGTCAGCGTTAGAATCCACACGTTGTACTAGGTCATCATATATAATAGAGGCCCAGTCAATGTTTAGACCTTTCAGCAGTGCGTATCCCATAGCTTGCGTAGGTTGTGCGGCTTGATCAGAAGAGCCGGACTTCGCTGTCATGCAGCTGATCAGGTGAGCGAAGATGAAATTCATCTCGCTGGGCATTTTGGACTTCTTTATCAGCGTCAGCTTCTTCTCGGGCTTCTTGTCCCTTCCAATGTCCCAGATGTAACCCATTGTGTCGAGAAAAGCAATGATGGCATCTTTGTCAGCTTGCTACTTATGGTCAGGGAATGGAACGAAGGGTTTTTCTTTGGTGGCATTGGGAAAGTTCAGGGCTTTTCGTATGATAGCGGGGGTTATCTTAATTGTACCATACTCAGTATCGCTGAGTATGCAATCGATGGTTTTGGATGCATCTTTGGCGGAGGGTAGCTGAGTGTGTCTGGCAGAGTACCAGAACTGAGATAGTAGTAGCTGACTTGCGGGAGGAGTGATGGTCAGGGCTGTTGAAATGCAGCAGTGTTTCAGGAAATTCACAGCATCATCCAGATGTGTGACTTGCTTTCGAGGAGGAAACTCGAGAAGCGCAGAGAGGTTGTTGACTTTAGTCCAATCTAGTTGATCCAGCTTGAACTTAACCTGAGGGGCTTTGATGATGTCCACTTCCTCATAGTCAGCGGAGATGGACTCAGCGGTGACATTGATCTTTGAAGATGCCATTTCTCTGTATTATCAGTTCAACCAAAGATGTTAACAAATAAGAATTGTCTTAGTATGGAAAGAATTTCCATTAAGATTGTTCGAATTTTGTCCATTTCATTCAGACATAAATGTCTTAATGAAGATTAGGGTTTTTCATGATTTTGAAACGAAATGTAAAACCCATAAATTCTTGTATTCCAGTTTCAAAAAAAAACTGGATACGAATGAAGAACAAGTTTAAGATTTAGATTTAAAACTTGAAGAACAACCATGAAATGGTTGTGTTCATAAAACCATGAAAGAAAATGATTTTATTTTTAAGTTCTTTTGTTTGATCTTGTTTAAAACAAGGATAAGATCAGAAACAAGTTATCTGCATTTGAAAAATAAGAACATATTAACCTTGAAGTTTTGATGATGAACAGTTCTTTGAAGATTTGAGAGCACAAATGCAACAGTAATTTCTTTCTTGCGGAGGAAGAATGTTCGCGTAAAAGACAAATATAAACCAAGAGTTGTTTATATAGGGAGTTTTAGAGAGAGAAAACCTTGAGCGGGAAAAGGTTTTCATCATGACACGGACACGTGTTTGCATTTGATTGGAAGTTTGAGCGAAACGTGCAAACGTGTGACAGAAAGAAATCGTGCCTGGTGTTATCCGTTGCAATGACGTCACAACTGTCCTTTCACATTCTTTTAGGATGTCTCTGAGGTTTTGAAAAACTCAGGGACTCTTTTGAAAAACATGAAGCACTGAATAGAAGATATCAGTGAAGGTTTTAAGAACTTTCAAAATATCGTTGTTAAGGAAGAGATATTCAGCGATGCATTTGTTTTTGAAATCTTTCATTTTCATGCGTTTGTCAGAGAGAGAAAACATACCTGGATATCAGTTTAACCAAGTTTATTCAGAGAGAAGATGATTGAATAGGTTATACGAGTTGATTTTATCCTTTCGCTGATTAATGTGAACCGCTGAAGATTTTACCCTTCAAAGTTCAGCATTCCAAGCTCGCTTATGAGAAAGTTGAATCTTGTCTCATCAAGAGGTTTGGTAAATAAATCAGCTAACTGATAATCAGTTGGGATAAAATGAAGTTCTATATCACCATTCATCACATGATCTCTGATAAAATGATATCTGATTTCTATGTGTTTTGTCTTTGAGTGTAGCACTGGATTGTTTGCTATAGCGATGGCACTTGTGCTGTCGCAATAGATTGGAATTTTGGAGAGCTGAAGATCATAGTCTAGTAGCTGATTTCTCATCCACAAGACTTGAGAACAACAGTGTAATAACCAGGTATTTTACTTTTATTATTTTAAGTTTCATGTTAACTATTTCTTGAGGATAAGAGTCAATAGATAAGTTAAATTGTTAAATTGGTAGTTTAGAAGTTTAAATGGTCAAGTGTTATAAGTTGAGGGTTGAATTGGTACTTATGATCAAACCTCTTTACAAACCGACTCATATTAGATATTAGGATGAGAAATCAGATTTTATCAAATCAATAGGAGTGTGTATGTGTGTGCAAAAATCGGTCAAGAAGAGAAAGAAGGAAGAAGGGAATTCAAGGAGAAAACTTGTGATTGAGAGTTAATCTTAAGGTAAATCCTTTCAGACCTTGTGGTCTCTTGTTAATTATCTTCTTTGTGTTTGATTCTAGCTAGAAGGTTTTATATGTTTCATAATTTAGCTTCTGATTTTCAATTAGGTTTCTATGAGTTCTTCATGAATTCAGAGTTAGAAGAGGATTGGTTGTTAACTTGGTTGATAATGGAGTTTTGGGATTTTGGGTTTGAAATTGGTAAAATCAATGATTTGGATTTGTTGGTTTTGCTATTGTTATATGTTAATATTGTTTTTTTTTAAAGGTTTATAGTACTCAAAATATTGATTTGGGGAAGTTTAGAACTGATTTGGGAAGGTTTGGGTTTGAGAAAACCTTGAGTTTTGGAGAAAAAGTTCGTGCAGGTTTTTGGAACAGAGCTCCGCGCCGATGGCTGGCGCCGATGGATCGGCGCCGAGCAGTTGGCGCCGGCTTCTGTTTGGTTTTGCAAAAAATTTCTAACTTTTGGCCGTTTTAGTTTAAAGTCGAGGCATCGTTTAGTAAGTTGTCTGAGGTATTGTTAAGGGTATTTGGATGTATAATTAGACAATTTAATACCATCTTATGTGTCAAATTCAAGTTGTTCGGTTTTGACTTGGTTACATTTTAGGAGTGTTTTGGTGAGTTGCTAAGATTGCTATTCATCATAGTAAGTCTTGTATGCATATAGATATGTGATATTCTACCAATATGAATGTATTACAGGATCGGTTATTCCTCGTTAGTGTGGTGTGGACATTTTTGGTATTGCTAATAGTACTGTGTGCAAGTACGGGTGACTTCAAGTTATCATAAGGTGAGTTTTACTTCAAAAGTATTTTACTGGAATACATTATGTGGTTAAATAAATGGTTGATAAAGTGTATGAATATGTCATACGTGTGTGTGATTATGATGTATTTATATATCATGAATTACGTGAGTATTATATTGGGATATAATACGTGGCCGGGCATAGGACCGGTGTGTTAATTGGCTCGCAACCAATGTATTTGGCCAATGGTGGAGGGATAAGGTGATACGGGTGATATAATTCTTGAATGGTATTTGATATGCGTGTGAAGATTATACAAAAGATTTATTAAAACTAACCGAGATTTCCTCACTAGACTGTTTAGTCTAACCCTCATTTTGTTTTAAAACATGTTTTCCAGGTGGTGATTCGAGTAAAGATCAAGTAGTTAGATAAATGGAGGGATAGCTTTTGTGGAGATGATCATTATGAAATTTTGGATGTTTTGTACATATAACTTCATCGTTAGTTATTTTGTAACTTAATTATGAAAAAGCTTGTAATGGGTTTTTCTTGTTTATATTAGCCAGAATTTGGGGACCGAATGTGAACTATGAATTACTTTTGGTGTGAATGTGTTATGAAATATATGTTATATGGATATCTTGTTAGAGGGTTGTTACAGATGGTATCAGAGCCCTAGTTTAAGGGATTTAGGTGTTAATATCTATACCTAGACTTAAACTGCATGTGAAGTAGGATGTCCATAATATATTAGAACCTGGGGATGCTAAGTATAAAAAGGGTTGATGGAACAGCATGTAAGGTAATTTCGGGTTACACTTGGCCAGTGTAATTATGATCTTACAGGTACATGTTTGAACCAGAATACCTTGTTATATGAGGTATGTGTTTATGTGTATATTAACCTTGTCTGAATCTACAGAATGGCAAGTGGCACTAGATATCAAAGGGGAGGAAGAGGAGGACAAAGAGGTGGAGGCAGAAATGGGGGTAGGAATCCACCAGGCGGTTCTGAATTTATTACAAGGGATGATCTGATGACGGAAATGGGGAGGTTACAAACAAGTATACAAACTATGTTTAATCAAAACCGTCACATTGGAACTGGCATACCTGATCCGAATCAAGAAGATGAATTGTTAGTTACTCCTACGGCCTCATCAGTACAAAGGAAGTGTGATTATAAAATGTTTCTAAGTTGTAAACCTCCAACTTATGCGGGAGAAAGAGATCCAGTGAAAGCTATGCGGTGGATAAAAGAGATTGAAGTTGTATTCAAAACCAGTAAATGTGCGGAAGAAGATAAAGTCTTATATGGAACGGCGATGCTGAAGGCGGATGCATTGTATTGGTGGGAGGCTCTCACTGAATCTAAGGGACCAGATGTACGCACTATTATTGCTTGGAATGATTTTGCAACAGCTTTTAAAGGACAATTTTGTCCTCAAGCAGCAGTAAAGCAGTTAGAAGAAGAGTTTATGAATTTGCAACAAGGGAACTTATCTGTAAGAGATTACACAGCTCGGTTCATAGAAAAGTCTAGATTTGCAGAATATTATGTTGCAACGGAAAGGATGAAGATGGATAGGTTTGTTTATGGACTGAATTCAGAAGTTAGAAGATTGACATCTGCAACAAGGCCTACTACCTTCTCAGCAGCAGTTAATGAAGCCGAAAATATAGAGCGAGACAACAAAAGGGATGTGAATGATAGGGGTATGGGAAAGAGGAAATGGGAAGGACCACAGTATGATCCGAAAAGGTCCAGGTTTCAAAGAAACGATAACCGTCCGCCGTTCCAACCAACGGGAAGACCGTGTCCGAAATGTAATCGTTTTCATCAGGGAAATTGCCAAGCGGAATCTCGGATATGTTTTAAATGTGGGAAAACTGGGCACATTGTTAAAAATTGTCCCTTAACGCGGTTTTGTTATCTATGTAACTCACCGGATCATCTTCAATCGGATTGTCCGCGGGGCAGAATACAACACGGTGGAACATCAGGGAAACCAGCAACTGTCAGACCAGTAGTTCCAAGGATAGAGCCACCGCGAACAAGAGGTCGTACGTTTCAGATGACAGCTAAAGAGGCGGAGGAAACTCCGGATGTGGTCACAGGTACATTTTTCGTAAATTCTACACGTGCCAAGGTGTTATTTGATTCCGGTGCAAACCGATCTTTTGTGTCTCCTTCCTTTGCGGATAGTGTGCAATTAAAACCTAAAGTGTTAGATCATGCTATGTTAGTAGATACTGCTAATGATAGACAAGTGTCAGTTAAGGAGGTGTTTGAGAAAGGTGTAATAGATATAGAAGGATGTAAAGTGCCTATACAACTGTTTCCTATAGCATTAATTGAATTTGATGTGGTAGTCGGGATGGATTGGTTGGCCGAGAACCAAGCTAACATTGTATGTGATAAGAAGATTATCAATGTTGTGTTACCTGATAATAGGGCCGTGGTGATTTACGGTGATCATAAGAACCATCAGTCTAGTCTTATATCTGTGTTAAAAGCTCGTAAGTGCGTCAACAAGGGTTGTCAGAGTTATATAGCCTATGTGATAGATAGTAGACTTGAGAAGAGTAAGTTGGAAGATATTCCAATTGTGAGTGAGTTTCCTGAAGTATTTCCCGAAGACTTGAATAGTCTTCCGCCTGTTAGACAAGTAGAGTTTGGCATTGACTTAATTCCCGGAGCCACTCCTATTGCTCGTGCACCGTATCGTTTAGCACCTCCAGAAATGAAAGAGATGATGACACAGTTGCAAGAGTTATCCGATAAAGGCTTTATCAGACCTAGTTCTTCGCCATGGGGAGCACCCGTTCTGTTTGTGAAAAAGAAGGATGGTTCGATGAGAATGTGTATTGACTACCGGGAACTGAATAAACGTACGATCAAGAACAAGTACCTGCTACCTAGAATAGATGACCTCTTCGATCAATTGGTGGGAGCTTGTTATTTTTCCAAGATTGATCTCAGATCTGGCTATCATCAACTGAAGGTTAAAGAAGAAGATGTTCTGAAGACTGCTTTTAGAACAAGGTATGGTCACTATGAATTTTTGGTAATGCCGTTTGGGTTGACGAACGCTCCAGCTGTTTTCATGGATTTGATGAATCGAGTATGTAAGCCATATCTCGATAAATTCGTTATTGTATTTATTGATGATATTCTTATATATTCTCGATCCAAAGAAGACCATGCTCAACACCTTCGTTTGGTTCTGGAGTTGCTGAAGAAAGAAAAGTTGTATGCTAAGTTTTCAAAATGTGAGTTTTGGTTACGAGAAGTTCAGTTTCTGGGGCATGTCGTTTCCGAGAAAGGTATACAGGTTGATCCGATGAAAGTGGAAGCAGTTGAAAAGTGGGAACCGCCAAAGACAGCAACGGAGGTACGCAGTTTTCTGGGTTTAGCTGGTTATTACCGAAAGTTCATCAAGGACTTCTCTCGTATCGCGACTCCTCTGACTAAGCTGACTAGGAAGAATCTGAAGTTTGTATGGGAAGCGGAACAGGATGCAGCATTCCGAGTACTGAAAGAGAAATTATGTAGTGCACCGATATTAGCATTGCCTGAGGGTTCTGAAGATTTTGTGGTATACAGTGATGCTTCGAAGTTGGGTTTGGGTTGTGTACTTATGCAGCGGGGAAAGGTCATTGCTTATGCTTCTCGCCAATTAAAAGATCATGAAAGACAGTATCCCACACATGACATGGAGCTTGCTGCGGTAGTTTTCGCGTTGAAGATTTGGAGGCATTATCTGTATGGTACCAAGTGTCAAATTTATACTGATCATAAGAGTCTTCAACATCTTTTTGATTAGAAGGAATTAAACATGAGGCAAAGGAGATGGCTAGAACTAGTGAATGATTATGATTGTGAAATTCTATATCATCCGGGAAAAGCTAATGTAGTAGCTGATGCTTTGAGTCGGCAAGAAAGAAGTGGAACAATAAAAGTTGTTTCATTAAGGGCTGAACTGTTACCGAATATCTTTGATGAATTGCAAAAGTGTCAAATCGAAGCTTGTCAAGAAGAACATTCGAAAGCGGAACGGATAGTGGGATTGTTGGCATTGCTAGTAAAGGATAATCGTGGGTTGTTGTGTATGGAGAACAGGATTTGGGTACCTCGTCTGGGTGGGTTACGTGACCGTGTACTGTAAGAAGCTCATAAATCCCGTTTCTCTATTCACCCAGGTACGAACAAGATGTATAAAGATTTGAAACAGTTTTATTGGTGGCCGGGTATCAAAAGAAGCATTGCTAAGTATGTGGAAGAGTGCAATACTTGTAAAAAGGTAAAAATTGAACATCAAAAGCCGTTTGGTCAATTACAGAAGTTAGAAATACCGATGTGGAAGTGGGAACAGATTACTACCGATTTCATTACAAAGTTACCGAGGACTTCAAAGGGGTGTGATTCTATTTGGGTGATCGTCGATAGGTTGACAAAGTCTGCTCACTTCCTACCGATAAAGGAAACCGATTCAATGGACCGTTTGGCTAAGTTATACATTGATGAAATAGTAACGCGACACGGTGTTCCAATCTCGATTATTTCTGATCGGGATAGTCGTTTCACTTCGAGGTTCTGGAGAAGTTTTCAAAGAGAGTTGGGAACACAGATAAAGTTGAGTACAGCATATCACCCTCAGACAGACGGTCAGAGTGAACGAACAATTCAGACGTTAGAAGATATGCTCCGGGCTTGTATTGTGGATTTTGGAGGATCGTGGGATAAACATTTGCCATTGATTGAATTTGCCTACAACAACAGTTATCATTCCAGCATTCAAGCGGCACCGTTTGAAGTATTGTATGGTAGAAGATGTCGAACGCCGCTATGTTGGAGTGAAGTGGGAGAGAAACAGTTGGCAGGACCGGATATAGTTCAGTCAACATCGGATAAGGTTACTCAGATTCGGGAAAGATTGAAGATGGCTCAAGACCGACAGAAAAGCTACGCAGATCGACGCCGGAAACCATTAGAATTTCAGGTTGGGGATTTTGTAATGCTGAAAGTTTCGCCATGGAAAGGAGTCATCCGATTTGGAAGGTATGGAAAGCTTAGCCCGAGGTATATTGGACCGTTTGCAATAACAGAAAGGATCGGTGAGGTGGCGTACAGATTGGATCTTCCGCCAGAACTGGGTAGAATTCATAACGCGTTCCACGTATCAAATTTCCGAAAATGTTTGGTTACTCCAGATCAGGCTGTTTCCTTACAAGAGATACAAGTGGATGAAAGATTAAACTATGTTGAGGAACCGGAGGCAATTGTCGATCGCAAAATTAAAGTGTTGCGGAATAAAGAAATCAGACAAGTGAAAGTACAGTGGAAACATCACAGAGGCCAAGATGCGACCTGGGAATTAGAGTCGGAAATGCGAAACAAATACCCTCATCTGTTCATTTAAATGAATTCCGGGACGGAATTCTTTTAAGGGGGAGATGTTGTAATAACCAGGTATTTTACTTTTATTATTTTAAGTTTCATGTTAACTATTTCTTGAGGATAAGAGTCAATAGATAAGTTAAATTGTTAAATTGGTAGTTTAGAAGTTTAAATGGTCAAGTGTTATAAGTTGAGGGTTGAATTGGTACTTATGATCAAACCTCTTTACAAACCGACTCATATTAGATATTAGGATGAGAAATCAGATTTTATCAAATCAATAGGAGTGTGTATGTGTGTGCAAAAATTGGTCAAGAAGAGAAAGAAGGAAGAAGGGAATTCAAGGAGAAAACTTGTGATTGAGAGTTAATCTTAAGGTAAATCCTTTCAGACCTTGTGGTCTCTTGTTAATTATCTTCTTTGTGTTTGATTCTAGCTAGAAGGTTTTATATGTTTCATAATTTAGCTTCTGATTTTCAATTAGGTTTCTATGAGTTCTTCATGAATTCAGAGTTAGAAGAGGATTGGTTGTTAACTTGGTTGATAATGGAGTTTTGGGATTTTGGGATTTTGGGTTTGAAATTGGTAAAATCAATGATTTGGATTTGTTGGTTTTGCTATTGTTATATGTTAATATTGTTTTTTTTAAAAGGTTTATAGTACTCAAAATATTGATTTGGGGAAGTTTAGAACTGATTTGGGAAGGTTTGGGTTTGAGAAAACCTTGAGTTTTGGAGAAAAAGTTCGTGCAGGTTTTTGGAACAGAGCTCCGCGCCGATGGCTGGCGCCGATGGATCGGCGCCGAGCAGTTGGCGCCGGCTTCTGTTTGGTTTTGCAAAAAATTTCTAACTTTTGGCCGTTTTAGTTTAAAGTCGAGGCATCGTTTAGTAAGTTGTCTGAGGTATTGTTAAGGGTATTTGGATGTATAATTAGACAATTTAATACCATCTTATGTGTCAAATTCAAGTTGTTCGGTTTTGACTTGGTTACATTTTAGGAGTGTTTTTGTGAGTTGCTAAGATTGCTATTCATCATAGTAAGTCTTGTATGCATATAGATATGTGATATTCTACCAATATGAATGTATTACAGGATCGGTTATTCCTCGTTAGTGTGGTGTGGACATTTGTGGTATTGCTAATAGTACTGTGTGCAAGTACGGGTGACTTCAAGTTATCATAAGGTGAGTTTTACTTCAAAAGTATTTTACTGGAATACATTATGTGGTTAAATAAATGGTTGATAAAGTGTATGAATATGTCATACGTGTGTGTGATTATGATGTATTTATATATCATGAATTACGTGAGTATTATATTGGGATATAATACGTGGCCGGGCATAGGACCGGTGTGTTAATTGGCTCGCAACCAATGTATTTGGCCAATGGTGGAGGGATAAGGTGATACGGGTGATATAATTCTTGAATGGTATTTGATATGCGTGTGAAGATTATACAAAAGATTTATTAAAACTAACCGGGATTTCCTAACTAGACTGTTTAGTCTAACCCTCATTTTGTTTTAAAACATGTTTTCCAGGTGGTGATTCGAGTAAAGATCAAGTAGTTAGATAAATGGAGGGATAGCTTTTGTGGAGATGATCATTATGAAATTTTGGATGTTTTGTACATATAACTTCATCGTTAGTTATTTTGTAACTTAATTATGAAAAAGCTTGTAATGGGTTTTTCTTGTTTATATTAGCCAGAATTTGGGGACCGAATGTGAACTATGAATTACTTTTGGTGTGAATGTGTTATGAAATATATGTTATATGGATATCTTGTTAGCGGGTTGTTACAAACAGCTTCCAGCGGCTACATATTCAGCTTTAGCTGTGGAAGTGGACACTGAGTTTTGCTTCTTACTTTTCCAACTTACCAGCTTTCCACCCAGGAGCTGACATCCTCCTGTGGTGCTTTTCCTATCCATTCTGCAACCTGCAAAATCACTATCTGAATAGGCGGGTAGATCGAATCCTGAGTCTTTGGGATACCAAAGGCCTAGATTCGCTGTACCCTTAAGATATCGAAAGATTCGCTTTACAGCTTTCATATGAGATATCTTAGGTTCAGCTTGATATCGTGCACACAAGCATGTTGCAAACATAATATCGGGTCGGCTAGCTTTAAGATACAATAGTGAGCCGATCATCCCACAGTACAGCGTGACATTGACAGGAACACCTTTTGTGTCCTTATCAAGTGTCAGCGGAGGTGCCATAGGGGTTTTCATAGCTGAACTTTCAGTTAAGTCGAATTTCTTCAGCATATCTGTAACATATTTTCCCTGATTAATGAAAGTTCCTTTTTCAGTTTGCTTAATCTGAAGACCAAGGAAATATGTTAGTTCACCCATCATGCTCATTTTATACTCATCTTTCATTCTATCAGCGAAACGAGTACAAAGCTCAGGGTTAGTAGAACCAAATATAATGTCATCAACATATATTTGAACTAAAATGATATGACCTTTCACTTTTCTAAAAAATAGAGTTTTGTCAATCTTACCTCTCTCAAAATGTTCAATATGGAGATAAGTAGAGAGAGTATCATACCATGCACGAGGAGCTTGCTTTAAGCCATAAAGTGCCTTGTCCAGTTTATAAACATATACTGGACGCTTAGGATCTGAGAATCCTGGAGGTTGTTCCACATACACTTCTTCATTCAGCTTTCCATTCAGAAACGCTGACTTAACATCCATCTGATGTACAACGAAGTTTTTGTGTACAACATATGCTAAGAAAAGACGAATAGATTCGAGTCTTGCTACTGGAGCAAAAGTTTCGTCATAATCTATGCCTTCCTCTTGTCTGTATCCCTGAGCAACAAGACGAGCTTTGTTGCGAGTTACAGTACCATGTTCGTCCAACTTGTTTCGATAGACCCATTTAGTGCCTATCACCGTTTTGTCAGTTGGTCTACGAACGAGTTTCCAAACTTTGTTTCTTTCGAATTCAGTCAGCTCTTCTTGCATAGCGCTGACCCAGTTTGGATCTCTAAGGGCATCATATATTTTCTTTGGTTCAGTTAGAGAAATAAAGTTAACAAATAAACAAATATTACCTGCACTTCTACGAGTCTGAATACCAGCATTGGGATCACCAAGAATTTGATCGATTGGGTGATTTACAGTCCATCGCTGAGCCGGAGCATACGTCGTTGATTCAGTCTGAACTGGAGAAACTGAAGATGAGGCTTCAGCTACTTCTGGATTATCAGCTAAGAGAGGAATGTTTGCATTTGTCACTTCATTCACTGATTGCTGAGAAATAGACGGAATTTCTGAGACATTTGGATCAACTGCAGGTATAATGTTTATAGGCACAGCTGAGACCCAAGATGTTTCAGCTTCACTATTCTGCATATCTGGAATGATAGGAGGACCATCATTTTCTACGGTGTGAGCATGAGGAGTGGGAACTTCTTCTGAATCACCAAGATGAGAAAACATCCATTGATTCAGTTCTTCAGTATCAGCGGACGGTTTAGAGTTCGCTGAATGGGATTCGTCAAACGTGACGTGAATAGTTTCTTCTACAGTTTGTCTTCTACGGTTGAAGACTCTGAAGGCTTTGGAGACTGAGGAGTATCCAAGAAAGATTCCATCATCAGCCTTAGGATCAAACTTTCCAAGGGCATCTCTGTTGTTCAGTATGAAACACTGACATCCAAAGATGTGAAGAAAGCTGATTGAAGGCTTTCTCCCATGAAGGAGTTCATAGGCTGTCTTTTTGAATCTTTTAACTATCAGTGACCTGTTTTGCGTAAAGCAAGCAGTGTTGACAGCTTTTGCCCAAAACTGAGTAGGCAGGTGAGAATCGCTGAGCATTGAACGTGCAGCTTCAATAATTGTTCTATTTCTTCTTTCAGCGACTCCATTTTGTTGCGGTGTTCTCACTGACGAAAAGTTGTGAGAAATACCCTTACTCTCAAGGAAGGAATCAAGAGAACTGTTTTTGAATTCAGTTCCATGATCACTCCTTATTGAGCGAACAGTCATATGGTTCAGAGTTTCCATCTTCCGAACAAAGGTGATGAGTTCTTCAGGGGTGTCACTCTTAGAACGGAGTAACATTACCCATGTGTAACGAGAGAATTCATCAACTATGACCAGCGTATATTTCTTTCCAGTGATGGATTGTTTGTTAACGGGGCCAAACAAATCCATATGGAGTAGTTGTAGAGGAGATGACACTGAGGAGACTTGCTTTGACTTGAAGCTTGCCTTGGTCTGCTTCCCTTTTTCACACTTGAACATAAAGACTCTTTGGCGTATGAATGCTGAGGTAGACCAGTGACTAACTCTTTGGAGGAAAGAGTATTCAGTGTCTTGAAATTTAGATGTGAGAGCCTCTTGTGCCATAGCCAGTTATCATCAGAAGATGCCTTTGAGAAGAAATAGGAGTTCTCAGTGGTTGTTGAGTCCATGTTTATTACATAAACATTTTCCAAACGATAACCGCTGAGAGCTATCTTCTCCTTTTTGTTAGAGACAAAGCAGGATTCCTTAGTGAAAATCACTTTGTTATCCATGTCGCAAAGCTGACTGATGCTCAGAAGATTATGCTTCAGCCCTTCAACATATGAGACTCTTCTGAAGGAGGTTGTACCATTTGAAAGTACACCATACCCTCGGGTGTGTCCTTTTCCATTTCCACCGAAAGTCACAGAGGGACCCTTCTCTTCCTTGTATTCAGCGAGCAGGTTTTTCTTTCCAGTCACGTGTCTAGAGCATCCTCTATCAAGATACCAGATACCCTTCTTAACCTGCAATACAAAGGAAGATTAGTTTTTCTTAGGTACCCACTTAACCATGTATACACGTTTGTCAGTGGAAGTAGTTGGAATGGAAGGTTCAGCGGTCTTCGCAGCATTTGAAGATTCAGCTTTGTCTTTCTTCACTTTGGTTAATTTCTTAACCTCAGTGGTAGGAGTCACCTTGACCTGATTTGCATCGGTGTTGGTCCTCTTTGCCTTGGGGGCAATCTTCACCTTAGCTATTTTTTCAGCTTTGGTGGCTGTGGGGCACTTACTAGCAATATGACCGGTAAGTCCACAGTGATAACATTTCCTATAACTAAAAATAGTTCTAGGACCACTTGTATGCTGAGCTTTTAATTTTGAATTAGAAGTGCCAGCACCAAGTAAGCTATTTGCTTTAGAAATGGGACGAACATTCAGTTCTTCAGATTTCTTACCAAGGACATCCACTCTGAGTCTAGGAGTAGATCGCTAAATAGATCCAGAGATCAGCTTTCTAGATCCAGAGGGGTTGGTCACTGAGGCTTTAGAATCATTCAGCTTTGGTACTAAGGTACCCTTCTGAGGATTTTGATAAATAACAATTCCTTTACCTTTGTCTTTAGAGACAGAGGTAGGTTTTGAATAAACCATTTTCTCCTTACCTTTTGAGGAGGTAGGAGTTTCCTCAGGGATTGGTGTAATGGACGAGGAGCACTGAGATGATGAAGTGTCAGCGACTAAGGATACGAACGTTCCAAATTTAAGCATTGAACGTTCAGTGGTTGGTTTTGGAGTATCATATTTATAACCCAGACCACGTTTATCACTTAGAGGAATCTGAGCCTTAATTATCTCAGTGATCTTTGTTGAAGAATTACACCATCCTTCAACAGTAGCTTGTTTAGCTTTTAATGCAGCGATAGCTTCTGTTCGTTCGATTTTGACTAGTTGATTTAAATAGACTTGATCTTTAAAATCATCTTCAATTTTAGAAAGCTTTTCTATTTGAAGGTGGCAGTTTTTAAGCTTTTCAGCGAGATCAAGATTTTGGTTTTCAACCACAGTTTTGCCGTTCATGGCTTCGTATAAACTTCTAGTCAAGAGATCGATCTTACGGAGACTATCAGCTTCATCAATATTTGCAATATTGGTAAAGAAAGAAGGTGATACCTGAATGGCAGATGTTGAAGTGGAGGGAATGTCTGAACTTTCTTCCTCTTCTTCAATCTTGGCCATGAGACATTGATTTTCTTCATCATCTTCAGAGTCAGATGATGATGCTTCTTCATCAGAAGCAGCCCAATCATAGTCAGCCATCAGGCCTTTTCCTTTCTTCTTAAAACTTTTCAGCTTTGCATACTTCTCCTTCAGCTTTGAGTATTTGTCATCTTTATTCCTTGGAACAAAGTTTTTCTTTGAGAAAGCTGAAGGTCTCATGACTTTCTTTGACCTGCACTCATTAGCGAAATGACCTGTCTTTTCGCAGTTAAAACAAGTAGCAGTAGCCTTATCAACAAAAGCTGATGATTTAGGCTTGTCAGTTATGGAAAGAGGTTTGTTCTTTCTAAACATTTTCTTCTTGGCGAATCTCCTGAACTTTTTAGTTAGGAGAGCCAAGGATTCATCATCATCTGAAGAATCAGAGTCTGATGACCTTTCAGAGTTACTTTCTAACTCAGTGATAGTGACCGAGGGTCGCTGAGTAGAAGGTTCTTCTGAGATTAAAGCAACAGGAGTGCTTTTGGAATCTTTTACAAGATTCTTCTTAAGATGGCAAGATTGCTCATGATTCAGCAATGTACCATATAAGGTTGAAAGGGTCATTGATTTAAGATCCTTTGACAGCTTGAGACACAAGGAATAATTGTCCCAGCTTTCAGGTAAACATTCTAGAAACTTTGTCAGCACTTCAAAGTTAGAATATTCTTTACCAACAGTTTTTAGATCTATAATTAAACAATTAAAACGTTGGTGAACTTCAGAGAGAGTTTCATTCTTACCAGAAATGAAGCTTTCGTATTGTCTTACCAGGTTGATCTTTCTTGAGTCCTGGACTTCAGACGTTCCTTCATACTGAACACATATTGTGTCCCACATGGCTTTTGATGACTTCAGGTTCATGACGGAATGGTAGACTTCGTCAGGAAGGGCCATGGATAGTATGGATCTGGCTTTTGTATCTATAGCCACTTTCTTCTTATCTTCATCGGTCCACATGTGTATTTCCTTTGGAATCAGCCTTTCTGGAATAGCAGCTCTAGTTGCAGTGGCTGGAACTAAAGGATCAATTGTTACAGGGATGTGTGGGCCGTTTTCAAGATAGTAAGTCATAGTAGGGTCTACACCTTCTAAGAAGAGTGTCATCCTATTTTTCCACAAGTTGAAGTTGTCTCTGGAAAATCTAGGGGGTTTTGCAAGAGAACCATTGTCTATATAATGTGTGTTTGAGTTGGTGGCCATTTTCAGATAATAGCAAGGAAGAGAAAAATCTTAGATTAGATCTTGTTTATGAGATTAAACAAATCTGCTCTGATACCACTTGTTGGTCCCGAAGGCCTATACAAGTTTGTAGAAGGGGGGGGGGGGGTTGAATACAAACACACAGATTTTACTTTTCTAAATTGTTTGTTGATAAATCATTAACAATTTACAGCTTGTTGCGGAGACAAGATTAAGGATAAACCTAAATCTAAACAAGTTGGAACACTAAGGTTTCTTGCACTAAGAAAGATAAGGAAATTACTAATAATAACCTATCTTGAGATAAGAGATATGAACTTGTCCAGAGTTAGCAAGTTACTTCAAAATGAAGTGAGTTCATCTCTTTATATACTGCATGCATTTAATGCAAGTCAGTA
The DNA here is from genome assembly GCA_033807775.1 of Saussurea involucrata. NCBI lineage: Eukaryota > Viridiplantae > Streptophyta > Magnoliopsida > Asterales > Asteraceae > Saussurea > Saussurea involucrata. Next base: position 68,261,185 of record CM066325.1, read on the forward strand.
TATACTTTACACGTGTCATCAACTGGTTGGTTGCATGTCATTGACCTTTGTTGACAACCTTAGTAGCCGTATTGATGAACAGTGTAGTATCAGAGTGGTTGTACGATTTCAGATATTCGGAGGTTCTTTTCTGACATTTCGTACGGAGTCGTGCAAGGGTGGTTAAGACAAAAGTAGTTTGTACGGAGGACTTCATGTTCATCTTTCGTTGATTCAGCGATTATCATTTACTATTCAGCAGATGATAAAGTTCAGCGATAGCTGAAGTCTTGTACTTGATACTTCACGTTGAGTGGACAAATCTGAGTCTTCGCTGATCCGCATCAGTTCATTAGGAGACTTGTCGCTGGTTCTTGAGCTTGATCTTCGACTTCAGCGTAGAACCTTTGTTGACGTGAAACTTGTCTTCAGGGATCATAAGTAAACAACTAACTTATCAGCGATCATCATAATGACTGAACAGACTCAGAGCATTAATGATGAACAGTTTCGCTGAATGTTTAACTTAAAGAGCGAGAGTTCCTATCAGCGGTACTGGAAGATCTTAGTACATATCAGCGATAGTGAAACTCTGATACATATTGTTTACTTACAATTTTCACTAAGTATTTAAGAGATGGTCATTATCAAATCACTGAGGGTTTGGATCAACAAGAACGTACTTGTACTCGTGGATATATTGATTTAAATGAATAATCAAAGTTGGAATTTGTTTGAATTAAAAGTATTTTTAACGTATTTTAGTTAATATTGGGCTCATTTCGAAATAATATAATTAAATCAAAAAATAAGAAGGTATCGAAAGTCTTGTACTTGATACTTCACGTTGAGTGGACAAATCTGAGTCTTCGCTGATCCGCATCAGTTCATTAGGAGACTTGTCGCTGGTTCTTGAGCTTGATCTTCGACTTCAGCGTAGAACCTTTGTTGACGTGAAACTTGTCTTCAGGGATCATAAGTAAACAACTAACTTATCAGCGATCATCATAATGACTGAACAGACTCAGAGCATTAATGATGAACAGTTTCGCTGAATGTTTAACTTAAAGAGCGAGAGTTCCTATCAGCGGTACTGGAAGATCTTAGTACATATCAGCGATAGTGAAACTCTGATACATATTGTTTACTTACAATTTTCACTAAGTATTTAAGAGATGGTCATTATCAAATCACTGAGGGTTTGGATCAACAAGAACGTACTTGTACTCGTGGATATATTGATTTAAATGAATAATCAAAGTTGGAATTTGTTTGAATTAAAAGTATTTTTAACGTATTTTAGTTAATATTGGGCTCATTTCGAAATAATATAATTAAATCAAAAAATAAGAAGGTATCGACGAATAATAATATAAAAAATAACGTAAACGTATGACATATAATAATATAATTAAATCAAAAAATATTCAATATTGGGTTCATTTCGAAGGTATCGACGAGACGATTATAATGGTGTAATTTGTTAAAATTAAAAAGTCTTTTTAACGTATTTTAGTTAATATACGATTATATGTGTTAATAATGAAAGTGTAAAATGAAAAATAGAAAACTAAAAGGTATAAAGTAAATTAATTAAATAAGTATAAGGGTGTGAAATGTAGCTTTCAAATCAAAATTTAAAAAGTTGAAGTATGTGAGGGGAGAAGGTGTAGAAACTTGCAGGTATATTTAGAATAGCCCGTTGTTAAATGTATGATATATATAATGATCCTGACCCTTAGATTAAATGATCAAATTTTATTAAATAAAAGGTAATATGGTAATTAACATAAAGCATCGGCGATATATGATCAATATATTGCCATCGTCAATGATAGCAACGAATGTTGATTTTGGTACTAAAACTATGGTTTCATATGTTGATCATTTAAATGGTTCATATATGAATCACATAGGGTTCACATATGAATATTTGGTTCATATGTGAATAAGTTAAATAGTTTATATATATGAATAACACGGGTCCACATATCACATATATTTCACGTGTGTATTACACGGGTTCACATATCATTGTGATATTCGGTTGATTTACAAATTCTACTCTTTTATAAATGCATTTTATTTATATATTTTTCATGATGTAAAATATGATCTTGAATCTGGCAAGTCTTAGGTGTGAAGTTTTTGCTTAATATGTTAAATAGTCAACTTTTTCTAATTTGACCATATTTGATTATTGATCCAAGCATGAAAACTTTTTTAAGAAACAATATATGGTTTAACACCATTTAAATATATAGTTTAGTTTATTATACTATAGATTAAGTATATATATGATTATGTATACCATTATATTAACATTGACTAATTATAGTTTTAATATTGACTAAATAATATTTACAGCATTAATATTAGTAATTTGTTATATACAGAAAAAACATTATAATAAATTTAATATTTTCTTTTAAAGAATATATATTTATTATCGAGTAAATTATAATGTTTTTTTAAGACAAAGTAAATTATAATGTTTAAAAACTCATAAATAAAATAGGTGGTAGGTTAATGAAATAAATTTTTAAAAAAGTTAAATATAAATAAAAGAATACCATTAGCTAGCACGGGGTAACAGCATCCACAATGCATAACCATTTCAATGACTTTTTGTTTTTGTCACATTAGATTTCTACTAACCTTTTTTAACAAAAGTCTATCCCTAAAAACCTTCTCCAATGCAAAAACCTTTTCAAAAGTTTTTTAATCAATTTTATTACAATTTATCCTCATCTATTTATAATGGTTTATAAAAGCCCTTATTTAATTTGTCATTTTAAAGTTCACGTCATATTCTTCGAAAACAAAAATTACTTAACTTATAAAAAAATTAAAGACGATGAATATATTATATGATTTTTAAATTTTTTTAGGTATTCGAGATTGATGTTATATTGACCATCTTGATGAAAGCCTTTTAATGATGTATTTTTTATAGATTATATTTTGTTTTACTATAATTATTTAATGAGTTAGATTAATTAATAAAGATTAAAAAGGTTAAACTGAAAATAAAGATTGAATGGAGGGGTTAATGTGAAAATTTATATAAAAAAAGAGAGCTGAAAAAGGAGATAAAATGAAAATTGGTATGGAAAAAGTCTTCCAACCAAGAGGTCATTGGTTTAAAAGTTTTTCTTTAAAAACCCTTATACTCCGATGGTAATTAGTCTTTAAAGTAGTTTATCCAAATAATAAAAAACTATGAATGGGTCATGCATTGGAGATGCTCTAAGGTAGCACCACATTCCTCAAATCGTATATGTTTTTAAAATAAGATAACATTTACATTTACTTTATGTTAGGTTGAGTGCTCTCCAAATAATAAAATCTTAAGCTTATTTCGCCCGATCTTGTTTTATTTTTGTAGTACTTATTTGTAATCTGCAAGAGCAATATATAAGGCAACCTGTCAAGTTACATATTATCAAAATCTATTATAAAATATTTTACTTTCTAATTGTGCATGTCATGGGAGGAGTAGTACATGTTACTAGTGATTACTCTCATAAACTTGTGTCTATAATTATACCTAAATGTTGGCTGTTTTGGCTTTTAAACTACTTGTTAATATGTCATCTTGTGGCAAACGTTGTGCTGTCATAGGTAAGAACTTATAATTGATTCTTGTAATGGGTTCTTTTTTTATTCCGAACCCTCAATGGTCTTTTTTGAAATAATGTTATACCTTGACAATGCGGTCAAATAAGTCAAATAGGGTGGGCTGTTAGCCTGTTACTAGTGGTCACTGTTAGGTTAAGCATTTGAGTCAGTCGGTTAGTAGTATAAATAAGGAGTTGATTAATCTCGTGAAGGTATCGTTGATTCTATTGAGTTTTGAGTTGGGCGAAAGCCTTTGGGAGACATCCGACAGTGTCGAAGTGCCTGGAAACCTTGTGTAACCATTCAATTTATGTTCCAATTCCAGTTTGTATCAAATTCACTGTTAATTGCTCCAGTGTACACCAAATGGTATCAGAGTTGTTCGATTCCGGGAGAATGATGATTAAAAATGTATTATCTCAAAGTGAGGAGTTGGATAACATTGAAGATTTGGAGTATGTTGAGGAGAAGTTAGAGAAAATTCAGGAACACTTTGGTTCTATAAACAAGGCTATGCAAAAAATGATGAAAATGATGGAAAAGCTTATCAAATTACAAGATGACAACTTGAAGAAGATGAGTCAGAACGATTTGTACTCAGGTCGTAGAAGCAACACGATGATTCAAAATGACCGAATGGATATAGGCGAAAATACAGATCCGAGAATGAGTACAATCTCATATCCGAATCCAGATTTGCATCTAGATCCATATTCGACTCCAAATCCGTGCCTAGATCCAAAACCGAGTCCATATCCGTATCTAGATCCAAATCCGAGTCCAAATCCATATCTAAAAATGAATCCAAAATCATATCCAGACCTGAATCCAAAATTAAATCCGAATTTTGAGTCTGGAATGGCTATGGATGAACAAGGAATTCAGGGAGAGCATTCTGATGTTAAAGGCGATGATGAGAGGAAGGAGGATAATGAGGAAAATAGAAGAAAAATCACTGATGAAGATGATGATGAAGATCGTTCAGTTCAAAATCTGGGGCGAGCAACACCTTACTGCCATCATCCTCTCCGCCATCATCTACTGCCGATGTCACCACTCTCTCTGTCGTTACCGCAGCCATCACTGGCGTTTTTGCTTACGTCGTTTCCTCTATCGTCGTCGTACAGGGCACATGCTACCAACAAGTCGGTCGCTGGAAGCCAGGCCACCTGGAGAATAAAAAAATGGATATCACAATCAAGCCCAATTTTATAGGATTAATTTGGCCCAAGCCTAGTCCTGATCCAATGATATTGATTTGGCCCAAGCCTGTACCAAACTTAATACAGACCCTAATTTTCACGTTCAACCTCGTTTCATCATCCATTAATCGGAGATACTGGTAGGTCAATGTTTATCAGAGATTTCAACCACTGACTTCTCACCGTTCATCGTCCAGATCCTCAAGTTTTATTCCAGGATTTAGGCCAGCATCGAAGAAAATTGAAACGGTTGGTGAACAGTCACCTTATCCAATTATGAATATAAGAGTAGCTTGGTTTGATTGTTCCTTATTTGGAAATAGGAGGCCAGGGACAGCAAAGAATTGGAAGATGTTTATCCTTCTTTCAACCCCAATGAAACAAAAGGAGGCTGAGTTCGGGAAGCTCACTTACAAGAAATCGCAAACGAAACGAGTGCTAGAGATTTTTCTTTCCGAGTTAGGCCCATGGCACATTAACATGAATTTTCATAGTGGGTTACACATGGAAGTTGAAGAGAAGAAAAGTCATAATTTGCTGGAATTCTCTAAGTTAATGGAAATTTTAAAGCCTAGGTTTGGTAATTTGGGGATGCAATGTTAATGCGGAACCACTGTCACCACCGCTATCTCCACCACTGTCAACAGTCATCAATGTAATGCGGTTGCATCGGAATTTCTATGTCTTCCCACCTTGAGGACAAGGTGAAAGTTTGGGGGCGGGTATTGTTATACCTTGACAATGCGGTCAAATAAGTCAATTAGGGTGGGTTGTTAACCTGTTACTAGTGGTCACTGTTAGGTTAAGCATTTGAGTCAGTCGGTTAGTAGTACAAATAAGGAGTTGATTAATCTCGTGAGGGTATCGTTGATTCTGTTGAGTTTTGAGTTGGGAGACATCCGGCAGTCTCGAAGTGCCTGGAAATCTTTTGTAACCATTCAATTTATGTTCCATTTCCAGTTTGTAGTCACTTTTGTGTATCAAATTCACTGTTAATTGCTCCAGTGTACACCAAATAAGTGTTTCTTTCTCCATCTTCATCTATGTGTTTTTGATATTCTGTAGGGACTTCTTTGATCACAAAATATTTTGATTAACATATGTACTATATATACTATACAATTAACACCATGTTGCTTTGTTATTACTTGCAGGGCTAGCCAATGATAAAACAGTCACCACTCAACCAATGGGAAATGATCAATTTGTTATGCTAGCAACCTCCGAGACAAGAAACAGGGAGTTTTCTTCACAAGTTTGTTATGAAAAAGGCTTTCAACCAGGTAGAAACCACCACTACGAGAAAAATGGTAATTAGTGACAAAAAAATTTGGTCACTAACAGTCAAAAATTGGTCACTAAGGTCATTTAGTGACCAAAATTTCGGTCGTCACTTTTCGTCGCTAAAGGTCCGTCACTAATTTACAATAGTGACCAAATACAAAAATGGTCACTAATTAGTGACAAAATTAAAGTGGTCACTATGTTTGTGACGACTAAATTGGTCACTAAATTTCATCACTAAGTTAATAAAAGTCGTCACTAATTGTCAAGATAACGGCTCCGTCAATGTCCGTTAACTTTCATTAGTGACCAAAAAATGTGGTCACTAATTATAAAAAATGAATAAAAAAATTGTCATAAATTTGTACCGTAATTGCTATTACAATATAACTAAAACCTGCTAATTTGTAAATATAGAAATCAAAATTAATTTCATTTGAAAAAAGTATAATTCTTGATCCAAAAAAATATAAATCTTGATCCAAACAAACATGTCAAAGTTATATCAATTTATTATCACTAACTCACTTAACGACTAACCATAACGTTTCACTGAATCCTTACATCTGTACAAATTTATAAAAGAAGCATCTAAAATTACAGCAACCCAAGATCTTCAATGTGCCAATTCCCCTCTTTTATCTGCAACAAGTAAATAGGACATCATAGCAGCTTCATTTCATTTATTTTCTTTAACCGGTCATCAAACACATGCATATGCACAGTAATGCAATTCAATGCCTACTAATTAAATGTGGATAATTAAATGTATGATTCTATGTGCACTTGTGCATCGTATGAATGAAATAAAACCAACCTCACAAATGCCATGTATTCCTCAGACTTGAAATCTATCCATGTATTCCTCAGACTTGAAATCTATCCATGTATTCCTCAGATGAATTGAGCTTCAACAATGCAATAATTCAAACCAAACTTGCAAGTTATATATCTGTTTAGTTTATGGCTGACAGAAAAATGCCATATGGGCCCAAATTCAAAGATGAAGATAAAATAATGCATAAGCTGACCGAAAGATTGCATGAAAAATGAAGCAACCACAAACTATACTTTGTACATGGACAACCTCTCCTTTAGAGGTGGCTCCAATGCCGACATACTTTGCTCCCATACTCCATTCTTCAGCATCCGTCAACAGTCGAAAACAACCTCTCATCAATCATATTCATGCACACCGGCCATTTTAATAAACCATAGCTAACGAGCACATGCTATACAACATGAAGCTTTATCAACCACGGAAACAAAATAATGCTACATTCTAGGCGAAAGAAGCACAACATACCTGGTTATAACCAAGCAGCACTTGCGAAACTTCATTGTGTAGCTCCTCGCTTCTTATTTCCTGCAAAAACAAAAGGCAAGCATAGGTCTATATATATATATATATATATATATATATATATATATATATATATATATATATATATATATATATATATATATATATATATATATATATATATATATATATAGAGGAAGGTTCAAACGAGGAGCGTACCAATTTAAGAGAACGTGAGGAGCACTCCCATGCTTCTGATCACATATGATTTACAACGCTAAAAAATCGGACATAATCGAATTTTTGCGCAAAAGTAGCGCGACTTGGTTCGCGACGCGTGCAAGTCGCGGATCATTAATGATCCACAACTGCCAATCACATGTGATCCATAACTGTCGATTCTCATCCAGATCAGTTGTGAATCACATGTGATCCACAACTGCCAATCACATGTGATTCATAACTATCAATTGCTCCTCACGTTCTCTTAAATTGGTACGCTCCTCGTTTGAACCCGCCTCTCTATATATATATATATATAAAGAAAAAAAACTATTTTATTAAGATACACATATTAGATAGAACACATCCAAGCTTTTACACTCTCTATTACTTGAACAAAATATATATATATATATATATATATATATATATATACACATACATATACTAATACTAACATAGAGGAAGGTTCACGTGAGGAGCGCGTCAAAACGTGAGAACGTGAGGAGCACTCCCGTGCTTCGGATCACATATGATTTACACTGCTAAAAAATCGGAACTTCTCGAAAATTCGCGCAAAAGTGGCGCTAGGCGTGGCGCGATGCTGCAGGTCGCGGATCACATGTGATTCAACACTGTAAATCATTAATGATTCATAACTGTCAATTCGAGTCCAGATCAGTTGTGAATCACATGTGATCCACAACTGCCAATCACATGTGATTCATAACTGTCAATTGCTCCTCACGTTCTCTTAAATTGGTACGCTCCTCGTTTGAACCCGCCTCTACTAACATAAATCATTCATAATAGTTCCAAAGATTTAATTTCCTCCATCGAAATGTTCTTTCACGTCCTCTTGTCTCAACTGTCCATTTACTTTGACTAAATTGAACTAAAATGATGTACTAGATATATATGATTGTGAGAACATAAATATGTAAACGATAATTTATTTGTTTCAATAAGTACTAAAAAAAGTATGAAAGTGGTTTGATGTGTTTGTTTATTTTGGTTTAAAAGGCTGGTAGTAAATAGGAGAATAACAAAAATGAAACTTACATGCCAGCTAGCAATAGCTCTACACAAGAAAACAAGTGAAGTCAAAGCCCCAAATGGATTCTCTTTAACCTGCAAAAGGCAACCGAACATGAGTTTCTGCTTGAAAACCCAATAAAAAAATCTTGACAAGAGCAGGTCCATACCATTGTAAAAAGGGACCAAACAGAATCAGACGGTTGTGTCCTGAGTTGAAGCTTGAGCAGACATATCAAAAATCGAAAAAACATATCAAAATACTAATTGATTCTTTCACAAACCCCACTTTAATCAACAACAAAAAGAAAAACAAATTTTCTAGAATAATTATAAGATCAATTCTTAGGCCTTTAGAGATGTTCATAGTTTTCAATAATCAATTCAATATTGCATCTTTTTCTGCAATTTAGAAACGCAACAAAAAAACGAGTAAAGAAAGATGAACCTGCTCGTTTTCAAACCTCTCACAAGTTACTAAAAGATTAAGGACCATTAAAGTGCACAATCAAAGAGGCTAAACTTATGAACAGCTAAACACGGAACTAACAATTTCAATCATCTTACTTTCTAATAACTTGCTATATGACCGTAACTTATGTTTCCAAAATCTAAATCAAATCAAGCCTAAATGCCTAAATGCCTATATTTAAATTTAATTACAAAACAAGAAATCAAAAGATTAGCACTAAACAGAATCAAATATTCATACTAAATATCTAATTCAAAAAATCATAATATGGCATTGAAATTAAAATTATATACTTCATATAAGCATATACATATGTTTAAGTGTGTCTGATGTACAATCAAATTTTCCAGTGGCACGGACAATAATTATTTCTATAATACCAGCAACAATGAACTTACGCAATGGCTACTTGGTTAAGCTCGATGGGATATATCTCAGAAACACAAAGCCACTCATTACTCTTGGATTCGAACCTTTATTCCAAATTTCCATCCAATAAATTTTGTCTGTGTTCTATAATCTAACCTTCACATATGAAATACAGGAGAAGACAACAAACCCCTGACCACACATAATCTTGTGGAAAGTTTATATGCATGTGTAAATTTCATAACGAAGTAAAAGGTGTGTTGAATTATGAATAATTTATGAAATCATACCAACATCTTAGAAGAAGACACATTAATTGTAACACCCCGAAAATCCCATGTAAGTAAAAGGAAACCTTTCACCTTGCTAATTTGTTAAGTCTCACGTTTGGGTCTCGTCACATTAATTATGGTACGTTCTAGTAAGCAAAGTCCCATAGATTTCATGCATGCATACGTGCATGCTAAAGGTGACAAGATTTGCCATACACGAGTCTTAGAGGAGCCTTGACCACGACTTAGTCGTATACGCCTCGAAGGGGTTACATCGAAACTTTTCTGCTCGAGAAACCTAAACCAAACAGCAGCCTAGGAGTAGGCAGCAACTATGCCCGGCGACTATGCCAGGGCATAGTCGCGAGTGTCATTCTCGCTGAAGAAGGCCAGAACGCAAAATCGAACAGAAAGCTGGTGGTCGGGGGCAACATTGTCCCGCGACAATGCCCAGGGCAAAGTCGCGGGGGCATAGTCGCGACTGAATGGACGGGGCCTGCTACTTAGGTCGATTTTTGGAAGGCTTTTGGGCATTCTCTCCTTTTTTCCAGCAAAATCGATTTCTCCCTCTTGTGTGGCGATTTCCCCTCCATTCTTTTCTCTCTCTCTCTCTCTTCACTAAATGCAACTAGGGTTTACATCTACCAAATCCATTCACTTGACTTGGTAGTTAATGCAAGGAAGAAGTGCTAGAGTGTAAGAACTTGAAGAGTCAAGTCATCTTCCTTGAGAAGTCCATCAAAGCTAGGGTTTTACAAAAGTATAGGTTTTCACTTGACAAACCTCTTAAGGTGAGTTTCTTGACTCACTAAGACTATAAATGTTTGTGTATTTACATTTCTTTGAATAACTTGCTTAATTACTTGTTCTTCTCACTCTTATGAAATGTGACCTAACTTTCCTTCTTGGGAATGTTGGGGTTTAATTTTGAGGATGGTTCTAATGGGAAGAGGAAGGATTGATGGGTGGTTTAGAAGTGTGATTTGAGTACATACACCCCCCTCTTTCTTACGATTCCAAGTATGTAAAGGATAGAAAAGTTAGAATCTTGGTATTGGTAATAATATGAAGATTTCATGTGTATAATGATGTTTTATGATCATGGTTATTTCTAACAATTGTTATTTAAGTGATTGAGGACTTGCTACTTGTGATGATATTGGAATGGACTAAAGACCTAGTATCGTTGATGTCTTAATGGACTAAAGACCTAGTATGGTTGATGTCTTAATGGACTAAAGACCTAGTATGGTTGATGTCTTAATGGACTAAAGACCTAGTATGGTTGATGTCTTATTGGACTAAAGACCTAGTATGGTTGATGTCTCAATCGACTAAAGACCTAGCATGGTTGTTGCCTTAATGGACTAAAGACCTAGTATGGTTGATGTCTTAATGGACTAAAGACCTAGTATGGTTGATGTCTCAATGGGCTAAAGACCAAGTTGGGTTGATGCCTTGTGATGTATTGAGGTAACGTGCGGTCAATCGGTAATGAATGATATATTATCTTATGTATTGTACGAATGATCCTTATTATGAAATTACTATTTGGCTAGGCTTTTGGCTAACACTTCTTTTGTGTATTTGTGTTTAAGCAGGCCTTCCTAGCGGTGGTACTTCCCGGGGTTGAGGGAAGAGTGGAGAAGAGAGATAGCATTTTTGGATGGACATAGAGGCGAACTTTTGGTGTATAGATTGACATACTTTTGAGGACGAAATAGCAACACCCATATTTAATCTGAACTGTTATAAGTCTAGATTAATAGGTTGTTGAATCTATTTCGTTCGATTATTTGTAATGTAAACGCCACAATATTACTTCCCCTTTTTGGGTGATTTGTCTATGTCATTTAGCTCATTTCCGCAAATTACTAAGTGTTAGGACACTGAAGTTGTCCTTTATAATAGAAAGTTTTGTAAAGCAATAGTTGTGTTAAAGGGCTTATGCTTAATTGTTGTAGCAAGTGATGAAGACTATAAATAGGTCTTTACTTGTAGTTTGTAAGAAGTGAATTCATTAATACAAGATGTAGATCTCTAATCACTTTGTGTTCTCTCTAGGTTAGATTTCTTTTTCAATAATGTTCTTCTTCATCTTGTTACACAATACTTGGATTGTATGAAGATCATGGACCTAACAAGTGCATCCAACATGATACGAAATGGCTTGATTTCGAACCCTACATGATCCGGATTCATTGATTTCGGACCCTTCATGATTCGAATTGTCCTGATTTCGAACCCTTCATGATTCGAATTGAGTGATTTCGAACCCTTCATGATCCGAATTGTCCTGATTTCGAACCCTTCATGATTCGAATTGAGTGATTTCGAACCCTTCATGATCCGAATTGTCATGATTTCGAACCCTTCACGATCCGAATTCATTGATTTCGCACCCTACATGATTCGAATTCCCTGATTTCGCACCTAACATGATCCGAATTGAGCTGATTTCTCATTAAAAAAAACCGTTAACCGGGTAGCGGAACCCCCGTGCTAAGTCTCAGGAGGGGGACATTGTTCATGGATTTTAGCATAAGGCGTGTGTGACATCATTCTTATATTCAGTGTGCCACATACATTTAGCAACTGTCAAAGTTTAAAAGAGCTCAAGTCTTTCAAGATATTCAGAAGTTGATTGTTGGAGTTCAGTCTTTGATTGGATTGGAAGAGACGCTTGAATATTTGCAATCATTATTCTGAAGATTTGTTGACGATGCTAGACCTTTGAGTGCTCTTTATCATTCTTCTGACTTGATCAACCAGAATTGTGAGAGCTTGTAATCATTGTTCTGGTGCTTTGGTTGTGATTCAGACTTTTGAGTGCTTATAATCATCCAGCTATTTCTTGAAGATTGAAGTTCTGGATTCTTTTCATTCAGTGGCTTGAAGTATTTTGAAGACGAGCATTTCTCCACAGTTGCTGAACAATGTTATTTGCTTGGGTCGTCTCATCCCTACCGAGTAGCGCGTGTTTTTACCGTTCCTTCTTCGAGCAAATTCGTATCAAGCTCTTAAGCCGAATTCCTACTCAACTCGTGATAAAACGACGGATTCCTTGTTTTACACTAAGAATGCATTTGGTTTTTCATTCAAAACTCACTCGTTATCATTCTTGTGGGCTTATCGGAACGAGCTCGAGTTTCTACATTTTGGAGATGTTGTTCGTGCACTTAGTGCAGTACATTGGATCTAAGTTTACTCAAGGTTGAAAATATGATGAATAAGAGCAACATTCAAGGGGGAGCCAAGCCTACATTTGAAGAATGCACCGCTAAAGTTTTTACAAGGAAATCAATGGGGATAGGAGCTAATGATTTGAAGATGATTTGCTTTCCAAAACTTTAGGGGGAGAATGTTAGGACACTGAAGTTGTCCTTTATAATAGAAAGTTTTGTAAAGCAATAGCTGTGTTAAAGGGCTTATGCTTAATTGTTGTAGCAAGTGATGAAGACTATAAATAGGTCTTTACTTGTAGTTTGTAAGAGGTGAATTCATTAATACAAGATGTAGATCTCTAATCACTTTGTGTTCTCTCTAGGTTTGATTTCCTTTTCAATAATGTTCTTCATCATCTTGTTACACAATACTTGGATTGTATGAAGATCATGGACCTAACAAGTTGGTATCAGAGCAGTAGTTTAAGTGAACTAGGTATGTTGCTAATTGCCTAGACTTAAACTGAAAAGGATTAAGTATGAATCGGTGAGCTTGGGTAGAACTTCTAAGATAGGATGGTCATAAAGTCGACGGAAGTACATAAATTGAAAGTTGTGACCTTGGTAACGAGAATCCTTATGTGAAGTATGTTCATAATTTCAATTAGGGACTGCTATTATGAATGTATCATTGCATGAGTATGCTTAGACTGCTATTGTTATGATGATTGATGCATGTGTTGGTACATCCCTTATGTGTAAATTCATTTAGCCTATCTCTCACCTTATTCTCGATTGTGTGGCAGACTTCGATGGTTAATACCCGTAGTAGGGTGGACGGTCATGATGCTACGACATCTACAGCTGATCAACCAAGGATAACGACGACAACGGTACCCCCGCTGATTAATACCGTTTTGGGAGGGGGAACTAAGCATATCCCCCGACGTAATTTGGAGACATCTGATCCAATTATGGAGGAGGCTACAGCTGAGACACGAATGATGGACAGGATGATGGCGGCCATGAACAAGGCCATGAATCAACAACAAGAGCAGTTTCTGAAATTTATAGAGGATCGGGATGCGAGCAACCTTAAGCACGAGACGGTTGCCGAAAATATTCTGGTGGACGGATCTGGAGGAAATGAAATTCCCACGGACGGATTGGGAACCTTGGGAACCGGGCCAACGGGGAGGACCTGCTCTTTCAAAACCTTTCTTAGTTTCCGACCGCCCGAGTTTAAGGGCACAGATGATCCGGTTGTGTGCATGAACTGGATAAGGGAAATGGAACAGGCCTTCCGCACGAGCGAATGCGGAGAGAATCAAAAGGCTAATTTTGGCTCACAAATGCTAAGAGGGGCGGCCCTCACTTGGTGGAACGTCTACTCCACCTCACTCGAGCCTTCCATTTTGGCCAAACTGAGTTGGCCAACGTTCAAGAAGAAAGTGTTGGAGGAGTACTGTAATGAGAGGGCCATGGACCGGATTGAAGAAAGTTTTCGGAATTTAAAGAAGGTAATCTACCAGTGAAAGAGTACAACCGTTTATTCATGGATAAGCTGGGATTGGTGGGGCATCTGGTGAGAAAATCAAGGCTTACATCAAGGGCCTATGTTAGCTCCAATTCTACTGTTTATAAAAGTATTGAAAAATAGGCTAAGTGTTGACACCGACAGAGCTTCTGCCGATTCTCCAAGAAGACCGAAGTGAAGAATCATCAGAAGACGCTTCGCAGAAGACAAGACCATAGAGCCTCTGCCATACTTGACAGAGCCTCTGTGGTATGAAGACTGAAGACTTAGAAGAATACTTGAAGATCAAGACAAAGACGATCGTGCTTCTCACGTTTACTGTTGTACGAAGATCTTGAAGATCATTCGTACAAGGCTCGTCCTGCTGCCTCCACGTGTCAACCTCTGATGGGTTGCAGTCTTTTATAGAGTGCATGTCACACCCCGCTAAAGCGGAAACACGAGGTATGACAGCGTAGGGTTTCATTACAAAGGTAACAGACAACAGCAACCACAAGTTTAATACAATAGTATGAAATATTACAATACAACGTCTTCAACCAAAAAAAGTTTCAAAAAGGAAAGACGACAAATACAAAAAATTTCAATATAAGTTTTAAGAGTCTTGATGTTGATGTCATCAAACAAAATGCACCCTACATGCCTTCATTTACTTCTTATTCCCTGAAAAGCATGTTTAAAACGAAAAGGTCAACTACAAAGAGTTGGTGAGTTCACAGGTTTTTCATATCCAAACAGTTTTCAACCAAAGATTATTTTCGTGAGTCTTTTGTCACGACAAGCTTTAAATTTAAAATCTTATGAGTACATATTACAATAAATGACTTTCGCAAGATATATGATTGTTGAGCCACTACTAAGCCTCCGACAACTTACGCCCCGCGGACTACCTCAGAGGTGGTATGATGGCCACATGAGTAGAACATTATTACCAGATAAAGTGCACCCCTACTCGCCAGTTTAAGGTGGGTTTGTCAAACCAAATAGCGCTATCCACAAATATCACCGGCTCGTTATGAGTTAATTAGTAGTGTACCTATTGGGGACTTAACATTTTTATTATCACTCAACATATCTTGGTCACTTATGTAAAGTTGTACATTCATTTGTACTCCTGTCTTAATTCGCAAATATCCACAATTTTACTATCATGAATCATTTAGCATTTTAAAATCATAACATGCTTTTCACCCCAAACATTTAAACAAGTAAAACGGGGCTGTGAAAGCTCACCTTTTAGCGTAGATGCGCAAGTAGTGAAAGCTTGTTCACTTAATTCTCTTTACGGGCTCCCTATAAGGTCAAATAAGCTCTATAAGTCCTTCATATCTAATCAAGGTTAAACTTAACTAATTTAGTCAACCTCTTGTGAAATGCCTTTGTTTTAGTATTTAATTTGAAATGAAGAATTTAACATTTTCCCAATGTTTTAATCATGTATATATACATATAGGGTTATAATAATAAAATCCCACACTTTTTCCAAAATGCTTAATCTGGCAGAAACTTTGTACCTCAAAAATAGTTATTGAAATACACTTTCTGGAATGACAAATTTACTCATTTTTTTATATGTAGTACTATACTGAGTTAAGGCTATTTTGACCAAATTTCATAAATTTTGAAGGTGTTTAAGGGGTCCAAGTAATTTTTATTAACTTGTGTTATACAGGGTCTAAAACAGATTGCACTCTTCTGCCATAACAGGCTTCTGGAGGGTCAAAACTCAATATTTTTCAGGGGTTTTGCATGCTTTGGAAACCTAACACATATAAGCATCTCATGGAAAAAGATTCATAAATGTTTGATAAGTTTTGAGAGAGTTATGGCCAAAAGAAGTTGCATGTACCAATCTGCCAATCTGGGACAGATTGACACACTTAACTTGTAAAATTATTTGAGTGACCAAAACACCATATATGTTTATGAAACCAAATGCATGTGAAACCTAACTCATATAAGGATCTTCCAGAAGAAAAATGAAGAACGTTTATGCATCCTACAGAAAGTTACATGCAAAACAAAGTGACACAAAAATCTGACAGACCATCTACTGTACATCAAATTTGTTCTAAGGAGTTGAAAGCTCAAAACTCAATATTTTCGTATGAGACCAGTGGGGGTTGAACCCCAACTCATTAAACTTTACTCCAGAAGAAAAATCAAAGAATTTGGACATGAATTGACCAAGATATGGTCGTCCAAAATACATGCAACCAATCTGCCAGATTCTGGAACTTAAAGATTCTCAATAAAACTCATTTTTTAAGCACTTTAACATCCATAGATGTGGATTCCTTTGCTAAAGATTCAATCCCCACATCATATGACATGTTTTTAAAAGAAAATACTCAGAAGTTAAAATAAAATGTGCATGCAAAGATTTCTAAACTCAGATTCTATTTTAAAGAACAAAATCACCAAAGAAAATGCTTGAAATTGAGGAAAATGACTAGTTTTAGAGTTCTTACCTTAGGAGGATGTTGCAAGCACTTGAAGCTTCTTAAAATTTCGTTTTGGAACACTTGTGTGGGCTGAAAGTTTTCTGGAGTTGAAAGAACTTTCTTGTTTGAAGAATGGTGGAGAAAAGAAGGAGAAAAGTTGAGAGAGAAATAAGGAAGATGGATGGTTTTTTTTTTGAGAATTTGAAATGAAGTAACAAAATTAAACAAGAGAGGGTAATAGAGGGGAGGGGAGGCCGGCCATACATGGGCCCCCAACCCCTTTGCAATATATTTTTTTTTATTAAAAATTAGCCCATGAACCAATCTTGTAAAACCATTTTCTTTACTAGACTTTTAATTGCAAAAAAACAAGCTTCTAAAATACCTTCTTGTTTTTATTAAATCTTATAAAAAGAAAGATTTGTATATAAGGTAAAACCCTATATTTTATATAGGTTATATGTTATTTAAGGTATTTTGGCATTTCACAAGGTGTTCCGGTTAGTCTTGGGTCAAACCGGGTCTTTTAGGCAACTACTGGGAATTTTAGCGAATTTTCGCCCTAAATTAATCTGAGTGGGTCTTAACAAGGTATGTTCCCTATGTTAACACTTGAAATGGTTAAATGATGCTAACCTGAAAGTTTTGGTTTTTTTTTTTGTCGGATGTTACAGCTTTCCCCCGTTAGAGAAATTTCGTCCCGAAATTTAATGACTGGCATTCTCAATTGGTTCCTTGGCGAACAGCTGAGGATATTTATTCTTCATAAAATCCTCCCGCTCCCAAGTGTATTCTGGTCCATGCCTTGCACTCCATCGAACTTTTACGATCGGGATCTTGCTACGTCTTAACCGCTTAACATCTCGGTCAAGTATTTCCACGGGTTCCTCTACGAAACGTAACTGCTCGCTTACTTGAATGTCTTTCAACGGTAGGACCAACGATTCATCCGATAAGCATTTCTTCAAGTTCGACACGTGGAATGTGTCGTGAATGGCGCTTAACTCCTGTGGTAGCTTGAGTCTATAAGCGACCGGTCCAATCCTTTCCAGTATCTCAAATGGACCGATGTATCTTGGACTTAACTTGCCTCTCTTCCCAAATCGTACCAAACCTTTCCATGGCGATACTTTGAGTAGTACCCTATCGCCCACCTGAAATTCCAATGGCTTCCTGCGATTATCTGCATAACTCTTCTGACGAGTCCTGGCTACTATAAGTCTTTCTTGTATGGTTACGATCTTGTCCGTAGTCTCCTGAATTATGTCGGGTCTTATCAGTTGTCTGTCTCCGACCTCCAACCAACTGAGTGGGGATCTACACTTGCGTCCATACAAGGCTTCGTACGGTGCGCACTTCAAGCTGGTATGGTAGCTATTGTTGTAGGAGAATTCGACTAGCGGTAAATGATTATCCCAACTTCCACCAAAATCCATCACACAAGCTCGCAGCATGTCTTCAAGTGTCTGTATAGTTCTTTCTGTCTGACCGTCCGTTTGCGGGTGGTAGGCAGTGCTCAAATCCAAACGCGTGCCCAATGCTTTCTGGACTGATCGCCAAAAGCGTGACGTAAAACGGCT
Source organism: Saussurea involucrata (assembly GCA_033807775.1). Classification (NCBI taxonomy): domain Eukaryota; kingdom Viridiplantae; phylum Streptophyta; class Magnoliopsida; order Asterales; family Asteraceae; genus Saussurea; species Saussurea involucrata. The sequence continues at coordinate 68,279,669 of CM066325.1, forward strand.
ATCCCTGTCTGAGATTATAGCAGTAGGTACTCCATGACGCATAACGATCTCGTTGATGTAAATCTGAGCAAGATTTTCCACCTTGAAGTCTTCCCGAATAGGCAGAAAATGTGCAGATTTCGTAAGCCGATCCACAATAACCCAGATTGAATCATGCCCTTTTCCGGTTCTGGGTAACTTAGTTATGAAATCCATGCTTATCTGTTCCCATTTCCATTCGGGAATCTCAGGTTGCTGAAGAAGACCGGATGGTTTCTGATGTTCAGCCTTAACCATTGCACAAGTTTTGCACGTGCTTACATACAAAGCAACATCTTTCTTCATCCCTGGCCACCAATAGTATTCCTTCAGATCCTTGTACATTTTATCGGCTCCGGGGTGAACTGAATATCTTGATTTATGGGCTTCATCCAAGATGATTGATCGTAGTCTGACAACCTTAGGTACCCAAACTCTATTTCGGAAGTACCGCACTCCGTCTGGTTGTGTTTCAAATTCCTTTTCTAGTTGATGTAGAGTTTCGTTTTTCAAATTCTCCTCTTTTAATGCCGCTTCTTGAGCTTCGAGGATTTGATCCTTAAGACTCGTCCGGACTATTGCTCCCATAGCTCTTGCCCTCGATGGCTTCACCCTTTCTTTTCGACTTAAAGCATCAGCTACAACATTAGCCTTGCCTGGATGGTACTTTATCTCGCAATCATAGTCGCTAAGCAGTTCAACCCATCTCCGTTGTCTCATATTCAGCATTTTCTGATCAAAAATGTGCTGTAAGCTCTTGTGGTCGGTAAAGACGGTACATTTAGTGCCGTAGAGATAGTGTCTCCAAATCTTGAGTGCAAACACTACGGCTCCTAGTTCCAAATCATGGGTGGTATAATTCTTTTCGTGAACTTTAAGTTGCCTTGAGGCGTAGGCAATAACCTTGTCTTTTTGCATTAGCACACACCCCAATCCTTGGTGTGAGGCATCGCAGTAAACCACAAAGTTGTCAACTCCCTCTGGTAAAGCTAAGATCGGTGCATTGCATAACTTATGCTTAAGCGTCTGAAAGGCTTCCTCTTGTTTCTCTCCCCAATCGAACTTCTTATCTTTCTGGGTTAATGCCGTTAATGGTTGCGCAATTTTGGAGAAATTTGCAATGAAACGCCGATAGTAACCAGCTAAACCGAGAAATGAACGAATTTCAGTCGGAGTTTTTGGGGCTTCCCACTTCTTGATGGCTTCTATCTTGGCCGGATCAACGTGAATTCCATCTTCATTAACTACATGCCCAAGAAACTGCACTTCGCGAATCCAAAATTCGCATTTGGATAGTTTAGCATACAGCTTCTGGTCTCTGAGCAGTTCTAGTATTTGCTTTAAATGTTGCTCATGCTCCTTCTTGCTTTGCGAATAAATTAATATATCATCTATGAACACGATTACGAATTTGTCCAAGTACGGTCGACATACTCTGTTCATTAGGTCCATAAAGACTGCTGGAGCGTTTGTCAGTCCAAAAGGCATGACTAGGAACTCATAATGTCCATATGGAGTCCTAAACGCTGTCTTAGGAATGTCCTCCTCACGAACTCTCATTTGATGGTATCCGGACCGAAGGTCAATCTTTGAAAAGTACGTAGCGCCTTGAAGTTGGTCGAACAGGTCATCGATTCGAGGAATGGGATATCGGTTCTTGATGGTCAGCTTATTAAGTTCCCTGTAGTCGATGCACATACGAAATGAACCATCTTTCTTTTTAACGAATAAAACTGGAGCTCCCCAGGGTGAAGAGCTGGGACTGATGAATCCTTTATTGAGTAGTTCCTTAAGTTGTTCTGACAACTCCTGCATTTCTGAAGGTGCTAACCGGTAAGGTGATTTCGCCACGGGTGCCGCTCCCGGAATTAAGTCGATATGAAATTCAACTTGTCTTGGTGGTGGTAATCCAGGTAATTCATCTGGGAATACCTCAGGAAAATCTCGTACTATTGGAAAGTCTTGAATATTTTTCTCTTTGATCTCCTTATCCACCACATGTGTCAGAAACGCAACACAATCTTTCCGCAAATACTTTCGCATCTTCATACTCGACACTAATTTAAATTTCCTTCCCGAGCTTTCTCCCTGTATTTCCAGCATTCTTCCTTCGGTTTGAGGTATTCGGACGATCTTTTCGGAGCAAACGATCTCAGCGCGATTCTTCGATAACCAATCCATACCTACGACTATATCGAAGCTTCCTAATTTGATTGGGATTAAATATATGCTAAAATCTTTTTCCGCCAGTTTTAGGGTACAATTCTTAATTACATCTCTGGCCCTAACTTCCTGTCCATTAGCAAATTCTATAACGTAGGCTTCTTTCAACTTTTGAGGTTCCAAGTTAATTTTCGGCCTAAACTCTAGGGATACAAAGCTCCTATCTGCTCCCGAATCAAAAAGTACTGTTACATAATGATTATTCAAGAGAAACGTACCTGTGACTACATCCGGGTTTCGTCTTGCTTCATCTGTTCCAATTTCAAACACTCGACCTCGTGCTTGACCTCCTTGATTCCCTTGATTAGCTGGCCGTGCTTGATTAACGTTTGGTCCTCGGTTCAGTTTCGGGCACGTGTTCCGAAGATGATCTGGGCTTCCGCACTCGTGACATGTTCGTCTACCCCCACTTCTGCAATCCTTAGCGAAATGGCCTCCCTTATTGCATTTGAGACAAATAATGCATCTCCCACCTTGGTGGTTATTGCACTTATCACACTTGGGATAGGTTCCCTTGCCTTTCTCCACCATCTGAGTCTGGACCCCAAAGTTTCCCATCACCCTCTGGTTCTTACCAAAATTCCCTCCAGATTGCTTTTTCGAGGGTTCTTCCATCTTTCTCTTACCTTTGGCATTGTCGCTCGTGAATGTTCCTGACCGAATGGCATTGTTGGTGAGCTTAGTTGCTAGGTTCACTGCATCTTGAAGTGTTGTTGGTTCTGCCGAGGTAACATTCCCACGAATTTCAGGAGCTAAACCCCAGATGTATCTTTCGATTCGGTTCTCCTCGGGTGTTACTAGATGTGGCACCAACTTTGCTAGCTCATGGAAACGGGAGGTGTAGGCGTCTATGTTCTTCCCTACCATCTCATGATGCCAAAGTTCCGCTTCCAACTTCTGGATCTCACTTCTCGGGCAATACTCTCCCTTGAGTAGCTTTTTGAACTCTTCCCACGTCAGGTTGTAAGCAGCTTCTCGTCCACGGGTTTGCACTTGTGTGTTCCACCAGGTCAATGCTCGGCCTTGCAGCAGACAAGCAGCAAACTCTACCTTATTCCCTTCAATACACTTGCTGATATGGAGAACGGATTCCATGCCCTCAATCCATGTCAGTAATCCAACAGCTCCTTCAGTTCCATGGAATTCCTTTAGGTTGCAGCCCCTGAAAGTCTTGTATGTGCATTCCCGATTTCCGGCCGTTCCCGCATTGTTTGGATTCGCATTCAGTCCAGCTGCTACTTGGCTGACAATGTTCGGAAGTGCAGCCATAATTTGCTCAACCACTAGCCGTGCGACTTCAGGATCCTCTCTTCTTGGAGGCATAGTCCTACAGTTATGGTCTTAATTAAGGATTTAGTCGCATGGTCACCAATTCTGTTACTTGGTTACACTTCCTGCTTGTTATGTTAATCCAAGTTATGATACTACTTCATGCATACTATCATTATTATCAACACATATTGTCATAATAACATACCACGATTTCATAATCATGCATTAAAGTAGTTGAGATATATAAACATTAACCAAACATTTCATTCATAAGCCGTACATATTCAATTCCCCAAAAGAAACAGTTAACAAAACATGCAATGTTTGAAATTTAAACGGCTAAATGCCCCAAAAATATGAGTTTAAGTTTAAATAAATCCCAAAAGTTCCACAATCAATGGTCTTCTAGTGCATCATCATCCAAATCAGCATCCCTATCATCAACACCAGTGCTCCTATCACCCACATTAAGTACATATACAGGGTCCTCATCTCCCTCCTAGTGGCGTCAACTACCTCCATGGTTCTATCGGAGACCTCATTATGTGCATTTAAGACCCCCATTATTGCATTCAGGTGTTCATGCTGTATGTCCAATCTCTCCTTATGATGTTGCACATCCTGCGATATAAATAGGACCCACTGACTCTCCCGCGTGGTCATACCGGGAGGATGAGCCACAGGAACCCCGGTTACCACTTGGCTGGCTCCGGATTGCGCTCCCTGCCGGGACGACTCTCCTATGTCTCTTGATGGGTTTGTGAATCTCACACATCTAGGTGTTGGTACGCTCTTCCTTGCCGTGGTTATTACTCTTGGACCACGAAACGTGGTCGGATGGGGTCGAATGAGTGATGCATAGTTTATTTCAAGGTCGCCATCGTACGGGTCTCTTTCCACTTCAGCAGGCCTACGGTCCCTAGGTCGGCTAGTGACGTAGTCGGAAAGGTCAGCCGAGTACGAGTGCTCGGAATGGGTGTGCTCCGAAGGAGTGTGCTCCGATGGGTCGTGTTCGGATGGGTCGTGTTCGGATGACATAGTGAGCTGCGGTAATAGTAGACTTTGTTATTATGTGTATTATTGTAAGTGCCTAAAATATGCAATGTTTATGCAGACACACACAAAATCATGTTTTCCCATTTCAAGTAGAAAATTTATTTTAAGCATACTTCCATTATGACCAACCCGAGTCTCTCATTATATTTACCCGAATTAAAAATAGGTGATCAGGCTTTGTTTAATTGAGGTATAATAATGTGACATTCGACTTGGTTATATTAGCAACATACTCCAGATTTTAGACAATCCTTTCGAAAACCGTTTTGAAAATAGTTTGCGTTATGGTTGGGTTATAGTTTGTGGTTCCCATAAGAAAACCAGCATTCTCTATAACCTTAGGCTCTGATACCAAATCTGTCACACCCCGCTAAAGCGGAAACACGAGGTATGACAGCGTAGGGTTTCATTACAAAGGTAACAGACAACACCAACCACAAGTTTAATACAATAGTATGAAATATTACAATACAACGTCTTCAACCAAAAAAAGTTTCAAAAAGGAAAGACGACAAATACAAAAATTTTCAATATAAGTTTTAAGAGTCTTGATGTTGATGTCATCAAACAAAATGCACCCTACGTGCCTTCATTTACTTCTTATTCCCTGAAAAGCATGTTTAAAACGAAAAGGTCAACTGCAAAGAGTTGGTGAGTTCACAGGTTTTTCATATCCAAACAGTTTTCAACCAAAGATTATTTTCGTGAGTCTTTTGTCACGACAAGCTTTAAATTTAAAATCTTATGAGTACATATTACAATAAATGACTTTCGCAAGATATATGATTATTGAGCCACTACTAAGCCTCCGACAACTTACGCCCCGCGGACTACCTCAGAGGTGGTATGATGGCCACATGAGTAGAACATTATTACCAGATAAAGTGCACCCCTACTCGCCAGTTTTAGGTGGGTTTGTCAAACCAAATAGCGCTATCCACAAATATCACCGGCTCGTTATGAGTTAATAAGTAGTGTACCTATTGGGGACTTAACATTTTTATTATCACTCAACATATCTTGGTCACTTATGTAAAGTTGTACATTCATTTGTACTCCTGTCTTAATTCGCAAATATCCACAATTTTACTATCATGAATCATTTAGCATTTTAAAATCATAACATGCTTTTCACCCCAAACATTTAAACAAGTAAAACGGGGCTGTGAAAGCTCACCTTTTAGCGTAGATGCGCAAGTAGTGAAAGCTTGTTCACTTAATCCTCTTTACGGGCTCCCTATAAGGTCAAATAAGCTCTATAAGTCCTTCATATCTAATCAAGGTTAAACTTAACTAATTTAGTCCACCTCTTGTGAAATGCCTTTGTTTTAGTATTTAATTTGAAATGAAGAATTTAACATTTTCCCAATGTTTTAATCATGTATATATACATATAGGGTTATAATAATAAAATCCCACACTTTTTCCAAAATGCTTAATCTGGCAGAAACTTTGTACCTCAAAAATAGTTATTGAAATACACTTTCTGGAATGACAAATTTACTCATTTTTTTATATGTAGTACTATACTGAGTTAAGGCTATTTTGACCAAATTTCATAAATTTTGAAGGTGTTTAAGGGGTCCAAGTAACTTTTATTAACTTGTGTTATACAGGGTCTAAAACAGATTGCACTCTTCTGCCATAACAGGCTTCAGGAGGGTCAAAACTCAATATTTTTCAGGGGTTTTGCATGATTTGGAAACCTAACACATAGAAGCATCTCATGGAAAAGATTCATAAATTTTTGGTAAGGTTTGAGAGAGTTATGGCCAAAAGAAGTTGCATGTACCAATCTGCCAATCTGGGACAGATTGACACACTTAACTTGTAAAATTATTTGAGTGACCAAAACATCATATATTTTTATGAAACCAAATGCATGTGAAACCTAACTCATATAAGGATCTTCCAGAATAAAAATGAAGAACTTTTATGCATCCTACAGAAAGTTACATGCAAAACAAAGTGACACAAAAATCTGACAGACCATCTGCTGTACATCAAATTTGTTCTAAGGAGTTGAAAGCTCAAAACTCAATATTTTCGTATGAGACCAGTGGGGTTTGAACCCCAACTCATTAAACTTTACTCCAGAAGAAAAATCAAAGAATTTGGACATGAATTGACCAAGATATGGTCGTCCAAAGTACATGAAACCAATCTGCCAGATTCTGGAACTTAAAGATTCTCAATAAAACTCATTTTTTAAGCACTTTAACATCCATAGATGTGGATTCCTTTGCTAAAGATTCAATCCCCACATCATATGACATGTTTTTAAAAGAAAATACTCAGAAGTTAAAATAAAATGTGCATGCAAAGATTTCTAAACTCAGATTCTATTTTAAAGAACAAAATCACCAAAGAAAATGCTTGAAATTGAGGAAAATGACTAGTTTTAGAGTTCTTACCTTAGGAGGATGTTGCAAGCACTTGAAGCTTCTTAAAATTTCGTTTTGGAACACTTGTGTGGGCTGAAAGTTTTCTGGAGTTGAAAGAACTTTCTTGTTTGAAGAATGGTGGAGAAAAGAAGGAGAAAAGTTGAGAGAGAAATAAGGAAGATGGATGGTTTTTTTTTGAGAATTTGAAATGAAGTAACAAAATTAAACAAGAGAGGGTAATAGAGGGGAGGGGAGTCCGGCCATACATGGGCCCCCAACCCCTTTGCAATATATATATTTTTATTAAAAATTAGCCCATGAACCAATCTTGTAAAACCATTTTCTTTACTAGACTTTTAATTGCAAAAAAACAAGCTTCTAAAATACCTTCTTGTTTTTATTAAATCTTATAAAAAGAAAGATTTGTATATAAGGTAAAACCCTATATTTTATATAGGTTATATGTTATTTAAGGTATTTTGGCATTTCACAAGGTGTTCCGGTTAGTCTTGGGTCAAACCGGGTCTTTTAGGCAACTACTGGGAATTTTAGCGAATTTTCGCCCTAAATTAATCTGAGTGGGTCTTAACAAGGTATGTTCCCTATGTTAACACTTGAAATGGTTAAATGATGCTAACCTGAAAGTTTTGGTTTTTTTTTGTCGGATGTTACAGTGCGGCGCACTACAGTAACGTTGTACCTGCTACTGTTCCACGATAGTGTCTTTGTACCTTAGTACTTCTTGTCTCCACCTTGTCCCCTATAGAAGTAGTATAAATAGAAGACTCATGTTGAGCTCTTCTATTAAGCTTTGCACGATACACGCACCATTAGAGCAGAATTCTTGTATTACCTTCGGTGTTCTTATTATATCAAATACAGTGAATCATTAAGTTAATTATCTGTGTTATTTACACTTCACGTATTTGATATTGTGTGTTTATCTATCTGTTTGAACTAATAGGTATATAAATCATTGTTAAGCAATATAGGAACCAACAATTGGTATCAGAGCGGTTCTTGATTTTCTATATCAAGAGATCCTCACTTACAATGATTTTTGGTAGAAACTTGGCTTGATTTTAACCTGTTCTTAGTTTATTTCAAACAGACTCTGTTTTCCTGCCATTCTCGACCGGTTCGACTTTGGTAAACCTACAGAATCTGTTTTTATCGGTTAAAACTCTCCATTTTAGTGCATTGCTCAAAGGTTTAAGCTTATAAACACTTTTCGAAGCATCCACATCATCATCTGAAAGTTTGCAGTTCATACTCTGTTTCCTGGTATTTTTCAAACCTCTTTCAAAATGGTGAACACGAACAACTTCTCCACCGCTGGTTCTTTAACCAAGCCACCCACTCTACTCAGAGATGAGTACCCTCAGTGGAAGATACGAATGATTCACTTCTTCGAGGGTACTGACAAAGAACTCATCTACTATATCAACAATTCTCCTTTCGTACCTATGATAACAGTACATCGAGTACCTGCCACAGATGACACACCAGAGATTCCTGAGCACGAGAAACCAAAGACCAAGGACAAGTGGTCCGAGCCAGATTGGGCAAAATATGAAGTTGCACAGAAGACCAAAAGACTTCTGATAATAGTCATCCCCAATGACCTCTTCCAATCCCTAGATGCGTGTGAATCTACATACGATCTATGGAAGGAACTGGAGAAACAATTGGAGGGAGGGGCCAAGACTCAGAAGAACCGCAGAGCCCAATGCATCAATGAATACTACACATTCAAAGCTCTGCCGACAGAATCTCTGCAGTCAACATACGATCGTTTCAACTCTCTGATCAACAAATGCAATAAGTTCGGGATTCACAGAACCTCTGAGGAGAACAATGTCATGTTCCTAAAGAGCCTAAATGAAGAATGGCTCCAGTTGTCTATGTCTCTGCAAACATGTTAGTTCCAATCTATATTATTTAAGTACTGACAAATAGGCTAAGTATAGAAGTATTCGACAGAAGCCTCTGTCGAGTCTCCTAGAAGACCGAAGTGAAGAATTGCCAGAAGACTCTTCTCAAAGGACAAGGCCACAGAGCCTCTGTCATGTTTGGCAGAGCCTCTGTGGTATAAAGACTAAAGACTTAGAAGAATACTTGAAGATCAAGACAAAGACGATCGTACTTCTCACGTTTACTGTTGTACGAAGATCTTGAAGATCATTCGTACAAGGCTCGCCCTATTGCCTCCACGTGTCAACCTCTGATAGGCTGCAACCTTTGTAGAGTGTGGCGCACTATAGCAACGTTGTACCTGCCACTGTTCCACGATAGTGTCTTTGTACCTTAGTACTTCTTGTCTCCACCTTGTCCCCTTTAAAAGTAGTATAAATAGAAGGCTCGTGTTGAGCTCTTCTATAAAGCTTTGCACAACACACACATCCTTAAGAGCAAAATTCCTGTTTAATCTTCCGTATTCTTGGTGTTCTATTTATATCAATATACAGTGGGTTACTGAGTTATAAACTTGTGTTATTTACATCTCACGTATTTGATATAGTGTGTTCTTCTACCTTAATATATCTTTTAGTTCGTAAAACGCTTCCGCCCTCTATCTTGTTTGAACTAATAGATATAAACATCATTGTTAAGCAATATAGGAACCAACAATTGGTATCAGAGCGGTTCTTGATTTTCCATATCATGAGATCCTCACTTACAATGATTTTTGGTAGAAACTTGCCTTGACTTTAACCTGTTCTTAGTTTATTTCAAGCAGACTCTGTTTTTCTGCCATTCTCGACCAGTTCGACTTTGGTAAATCTACAGAATCTGTATTCTCGGTTAAAACTCTCCATTTTAGTGCTTTGCTCAAGATTTTAAGCTTATAAACACTTTTCGAAGTATCCACATCATCATCTGAAAGTTTGCAGTTCATACTCTGTTTCCGGATATTTTCCAAAACCTTTCAAAATGGCGAATACAAACAACTTTTTCACCGCTGGTTCTTTAACCAAGCGACCCACTCTGCTAAGAGACGAGTACCCTCAATGAAATATACGAATGATTCACTTCTTCGAGGGTACTGACAAAGAACTTGTCTACTATATCAAAAATCCTCCCTTCATACGAATGATCACAGTACCTCGAGTACCTGCCACAGATGACACACCAGAGATTCCTGAGCACGAGAAACCAAAGACCAATGATAAGTGGTCCGAACCAGATTGGGCCAAATATGAAGTTGCTCAGAAGACCAAAAGGCTTCTGATAATGGCTATCCCAAATGACCTCTTCCAATCCCTAGATGCGTGTGAATCTGCATACGATATATGGAAGGAACTGGAGAAATAATTGGAGGGAGGGGCCAAGACTCAGAAGAACCGCATAGCCCAATGCATCAATGAATACTATGCATTCAAAGCTCAGCCGACAGAATCTCTGCAGTCAACATACGACCAGTTCAACTCTCTGATCAACAAATGCAAGAAGTTCGGGATACACAGAACCTCTGAGGAGAACAATGTCATGTTCCTAAAGAGCCTAAATGAAGAATGGCTCGAGTTGTCTATGTCTCTGCAAACTAATCAGGACTTAGACTCCTGGACTTTGTCAGATCTTTATGGAACGTTGGCAGCCCAAGAACCTCAGATTGCACAAGCAAAAGCTCAAGTAAGTACACCCCTTGCACTTGTTGGTAAAGCTACAGAAGCTAAAGAGAAGCCGAAGAAGGAGAAAGCTGTGGAAGAAAAGAAGGAGAAGAAGAAGAGGGTATTGGTCGTTGATAGTGAAGAGGAGGTGGTGGAAGAAGAGGAGGCAACTATGGCCTCGATGGTAAAGTCTTTGGCTCTATTGACTCGGGAGTTTAGCAGAGGATACCAGAAGAAGTCTGGTTACGAACGCAATGGAAGAGATGATCGTGGTGATTCGAGGAATCAGGGAAGAGAAGGATCAAATGACCAACAAAGGTCAAATGACAAGAGTGACAGAGGTGGTGACCGACAGAGGTCTGACGACAGAACTGCCAACAGTCCCCAGAACCAGGGATGCTTCAATTGTGGCAAGTCGGGCCACTATGCTGCTGACTGTAGGAGCAAGTCAAACCGCCCTCAGAGAGACTCTCCTTTCTACAAAAAGAAGGCAGAGTATTATGCTCAGAAGTGGCTCATGGTGGAGCAAGACAACTGGCAGTCAGATGAATCTTCTGACGAAGGAGAAAAGAAGAACGCCCTGTTCTGTGGCATGGCAGAAGTTAGCTCCTCCGACTCCGATAGTGAGGTATCCACTTCTGACTATTATTCTAATCAAGCAGAAGATGATTTTCTTAAACTAACCATTGAATATACTGAACTTAAAAAGACTTGCGAAAGTGTTCAAAAGAAACTCACCTTCTTTGAGAGAGAAGCTAGACTTCTCACGCAAGAAAAGGCGAAAAATTTTCAAGAAAAGGAAGAAATTGAAACAAATTGGAACAAACATCTAAATCCTTTGAAAGAAAAGATTTCTGAACTCAACTCTGCATTAAAAGCTAAATCTAAAGAACTTATGGACGTTGAGAGCGACAGAATGAACATCCTAGCTCTTAAACACTATTTTCAAAAGGAAAGAGAAGTCCTCTGTCAAGACTTACTCAGAAGATATCTTTTAATTAAGAAATATCAAGATGCACAGAAGGTGTACGAGAAAATTAATACACAAATAGGGAGACGGGGAATTGGCTTCTGTGATATAGATCCATACACTGGAACCAAAAGAGACAAGTCGCTGTCCTCTCTATTTCACATTGGAAGTACAAGAAAACCTGGATTTCCAAACCTACTCTCTGTAAGTAAAAGGCGAAAAATCTCTGGGGAACCTCGCGAGAGGAAACCTCTGAAGATGATAAATGTGTGGTATCACAACACAGATTTATCACCTTCAATCTCTGTCAAAAGAGAATCTAAACCTAAGAAGTATCTGAAAACTCAAGATCAGATAGGAATCTTCAAGTTTGGTGACCCCGAGACTCAAACACATGTTTCTTTTGTCTGCATGACAGACTCTGAAAAGAAACTATTGGCAGAGGCACCTGAGTTCAAGCCTACCTCTTCAGAAGAAAACCTCTGTACATCCTCTGTCGATCAAAATCTCTCTGATGAAATCTTAATAGATACTTCTGTTGACTTGAAAGATAGTCCCATAGAAAAGGAAGAAAGCGAGTATGGCACATGCTCTGAAAGTCCAGCCTCTGTCGAAAGAGAACTAAGTGACTCAACCTCTGTATATGAGGACGATTCATCCTCTGACGAATCTGAGACTGACTCTAAGTCAGAGAGAGTACCTTGTGACTTAGAGGACTTTAAGCTATCCTATGGAGTTCTTAACAGAACTATTTCTCCCAAGGAGAAAATCACAAGTGTTCCTATCTGTCCAGACTTTTTGGACATGTGTATACAAGCCAAAACCTCTCTTGAGCTTGAGAAAATCAAACAACAAAAGGAAATGTCTTCTCAAAATCCAACTAGTTCAAAGACTACACAACCCTTAAGGCCTTTTAAAGAAAAACTAACTTGGCAACAAAAGGGTAAATGGTTGTAAATAACAAGTCTTTTGCTTATGTGACAGTGAAACCTACAGAAGTTCACCACAGAAGACGGGGACCACAGAAGGCTACTCCAATCAGAGGATTTTCTAAGCAACAATCTAGTCAGCATAGGTCTCCTTGTAATAAGAAGTCTAGTGCTAGGGTAGATTGTAAAAATAAAGCCTCTGTACCCTGTTTCAATGTTTTTAATGAAAAGTTCAAGCAAATCTCTTCGCAAATTCATTATTGTCATTGCTTTGACCTCATGTATAAACTGAATCAACACTTCTCAAGCCCACACTGTTTCCTCTCTTTGCCCAAAAAGAATGCAAAATTCGAGGGAAAGAAGAAACAAATTGGTTCTTCAACAGAAGATAAAACCAAATCCAAGGATGCTAAGGCAACCTTGAAGACCTCTAACAAAAAGGGACCCATCTGGATATGGGTACCTAAAAATCTCTGATTGTTCTTATAGAAGCAGTATGTGCCGATCTGGTATCTTGACTCCGGGTGCTCGTGGCACATGACTGGCGACAGAGGTCAACTATCCTCTTACAAAGATAAACTCGATGGAGGATCAGTAACCTTTTGCGACAACAAGAAGGGATACATTAAAGGCTACGGAGTCATCAGAAAGAAGAACATATCAGTATGCAAAGTTGCATATGTGGATGGCCTAAAGCACAATCTGTTAAGTGTCAGCCAACTCTGCGATACTGGTTTCGACGTTATGTTCAAAAGAACTTTCTGCTCTCTGCAAGGAGAAGATACTGGAATCGAACTTATGCAGGCCAAACGAAGAGGAGATCTATATCTTATGAACTTTAGTGCCAAGAACAAAGAAGACAAGCTCTGCTTTGTTGCTTGTAAAAACGAAGAAGCCTGGTTATGGCACAACAAGTTCTGCCATCTGAACTTTCATACTCTAGATAAGCTTGTCAAACTTGATCTAGTAAAAGGTCTGCCAAATGTCAAATTCAACAAAGATCATTTGTGCTCTGCTTGCGAAATGGGTAAGCTCAAAAGAGCTTCTCATAAAGACAAAACGGATGTGTCTTGCCCTAGGCCTCTGTACATGCTTCATGTTGACCTCTGCGGTCCAATCGCTACACAGAGCCTAGGTGGCAAGAAATATATACTTGTGTTGATTGATGAATACTTAAGATTTACATGGGTAGAATTTGTCAGAAATAAATCAGATGCACCAAACATTCTGATAAACCTAATGAAAAGAATCCAAGTTCTATATGAGTGCAGGATCCAAAAGTTGAGAAGCGACAATGGCACAGAATTCAAAAACACTGTCATTCGAGCTTACCTCACAGAAGAAGGCATATCACAGAACTTCTCTGCTGCATGCACCCCACAACAGAATGGCGTGGTTGAACGAAAGAACCGCACGCTTGTGGAGGCTGCAAGAACTATGCTGACAGCATCTGGATTACCAATCTCTTTCTGGGCAGAAGCAGTATCAACCGCCTGCTACACCCAAAATCGATCGACTATAGTAAAAAGGCACATCAAGACACCGTATCATTTGATCAACAAAAGGCGACCAAACATCATGTTCTTCCATGTATTTGGATGCAAGTGCTTTGTCCTAAACGACAGAGAAGCTAGAGGAAAGTTTGAGGTGAAAGCAGACGAAGGCAAATTCATTGGGTACTCTGCCACCTCAAAGGCTTACAAAGTTTACCTTCTGCGGTCACGAACCATTGTATTGAGTATCAATGTCTCTTTTGATGATTCCTTTCAAAAGGCTTCTGAACAAGTCAGTTCAAAACTCGGTCTCAAAAAGGAATCCTCTAGCATCTCACCTACAAGAGAAGCAGACCTAAATCTGCTATTTGAAGAGATGTTCCACGATGACGTTGATTCCTCTGCCGAAGCCGTCAGAGCCTCTGGAGAAACATCTTCTGCCATCCAGACTGAGTCAGGTATTTCTTTAACTGGTCCATTAAGTATTTCATCCTTTTCAGTAAATCATACAGATGCAAGAACTGAGAGGGAGCGAACAGAAGATGATACAACCAAGGATACAACCACAGAGGCTCTTGAAATACCAACTCCAGCGACTACAGAGGAATCAATACCAGAGGAAAACGAGGACTCAGTCTCTACTTCCTCAGAGGAACCAATTCCAACTCTCATTCCAATAATCCCACAAGCTGATACACCAAGTTAAAGCACAGAAGTACCTTCCACTACAGAGGTTGCACTAGAACCACAATGTGCAACCACAGAGGTTCAACTTGATGATGCCAACGACCATCTTCGAAGAACAACACAGTGGACGAAAAGCCATCCTCCGAGCCTTATAATCGGCGACCCTTCTGAAAAGGTAAAGACAAGATCAGCCACTACTAATTTTTGTTTCTTTACAAATTTTATCAGTGTGATCGAGCCAAAACGTGTCTCTGAAGCCCTAGATGATCCAAACTGGGTAGATGCAATGCAAGAAGAGCTTCTACAGTTTGACATAAACAAGGTATGGACTCTAGTTCCTCTGCCACGAGGGAAACAAGCAATAGGGACTAAATGGGTCTTCAGAAACAAAAAGGATGAGGATGGGGTGGTCATTAGAAATAAAGAGAGATTGGTGGCCAAGGGATATCGTCAAGAAGAAGGCATTGATTACGATGAAACTTTTGCCCCTGTCGCACGGCTCGAAGCAATAAGAATCTTCGCAGCCTACAGAGGTTTCAAAGTCTTTCAAATGGATGTAAAATTTGCCTTTCTAAATGGTGAAATTTAAGAAGAAGTCTATGTCCAGCAGCCACCAGGGTTTGAAAGTGCCAAGTACCCAAACTACCTGTATTATCTTGACAAAGCTCTGTATGGACTGAAACAGGCTCCAAGAGCATGGTACGAAAGACTTTCAACCTTTCTTCTTGATAATGATTTCGACAGAGGTACAAATGATACTACTTTGTTTTATAAAAGAAAAGGTGATGAGATTCTGCTTGTACAGATCTATGTGGATGACATTATTTTTGGTTCTACAAATTC
Source organism: Saussurea involucrata (assembly GCA_033807775.1). Taxonomy (NCBI): domain Eukaryota; kingdom Viridiplantae; phylum Streptophyta; class Magnoliopsida; order Asterales; family Asteraceae; genus Saussurea; species Saussurea involucrata. The sequence goes on from CM066325.1 coordinate 68,295,155, forward strand.
ACAAAAGTGCAAAGATTTTGAAAAACTCATGCAGAGTGAGTTTGAAATGAGTATGATGGGAGAATTAAACTTCTTCCTAGGACTCCAAGTAAAACAATCATCAGAGGGAATTTTTATAAATCAAGCTAAATATGTCTCTGACATTCTTTCAAAATTCAGTCTCTCTGATGCCTCTTTAATGAAGACCCCCATGGCCACTAGAAATAAGTTATACTCAGATCCAAATGGCAAATCTGTAGAGTGCAAGCTCTACAGAGGCATGATTGGGTCTCTTTTATACTTAACGGCAAGTAGACCTGATATAATGTATGCCACATGCCTCTGTGCAAGATATCAAGCTAACCCAAAGGAATCCCACCTTATTGCTGTAAAGAGGATCTTCAGATACCTTAAAGGGACAAAAAATCTTAGGCTCTGGTATCCGAAGAACTCTGGCTTTGGTCTTAAGGCATACACAGATTCAAATTATGGAGGATGCAAGCTTGATCGAAAAAGTACCTCTGGTGTAACGACCCAGTTCCCAAGCATACATCAAATAACATATTATACATAACATTGTTTCATAACAAAAGATACATCATATAGCACTTACGGTCCCTTAGTCTTTCAAACCATAATAAGTATTTCAGTACTAACTTTTTGCTAATAAATTACATAACAATTACTAACACGATAGATACAAAACACTTCATGGATCTTCATAAACATACATCTTCAAAAGTAAGTCACGGATTATCCTATCACTTGCCTTTACTCGATCCACGACCTGGAATACATATTTTTAAAACAAAATGAGGGTTAGACCTATTGGTCTAAGTGAGAAAATCCCTGTTAGTATATAATCATTTGCAAAACATACACTATATATATACCACATATTTGAATACCAATCATGACTCATATGCATTGTGTACAATTCTTCCTCATGGCCATATTAGTTGGTTGCAAGCCAACTAATCATTTTACTCCGCTGCACTAACATACAGCCAACTCCACTGTCCCTCCGTACAGCCAAACTCCACCGGTCCTAAGTCCGGCCAACGTGCACTCGTGTAATGTAATGCTCATATAAATACAATATACATCTCAATATATTATATTTCAATCATAAGCATATAATCACACTATATATCACATTCCCAATCAATATATGTATTCCAGTTTGAAAATGGTTTAAAGTAAAACTCACCTGATTGCTTATCAAAAACCCTTCCAAACTTTTCTCAAGCAATCCAATCTTTCACCCAAAATTCACAGAATCTAAAACAATTTAAATACAAATATCTCCTTACTAATTAAACACATAATACTTACCAGCAAGCTAAGAACTCTAGATAAACCTATCTAATTCTTACCCTCAAATGATTCCCTTAAAGACTAATGAACTTAAATAATCCAAAATTCTCGACTCTTATCGCAACCAACTAGCTGCGATAACCCCTTGTCGCAATACACAGTACTTGTCGCAATCAACTACTACGACACAGTATCTTGTCGCAACTCACTGTTGCGACACCAATGAGCTTGTCGCAACCCAAGGTTGTGATACTCATCACTGTCGCAATCACCATAAATGTCACAACCCACTACTGCGACATTCATAACTGTCTCAGTCAACTAAGTTCATACTTAACCCAGAAATATATAGTTTTAAACCATGAACGTTTCTGTAATTTTGCAGATATGTTTAAGACTACTTTTAGAACACTATTCTAAACCCAGATTTCTCACATCCTTCTAAAATTATCATGACCCATTTATAAACTCATTTAACAAACTTATAACCATAAAATAAAGAATTTAAGTAGGATAATTACCTTTGTTTCACAGATTGTTTCCTAAAACTCAGCTGAAAGAAATTAGCTTCCTTCTTCTTCTTTTTGGCCTTTCTCTCTTAATCCCCCCTCTTTTCTCTCTTTTCTCTTTGCCGTGAAAAACACCCCCACACACACACACACTAAAACTAACAAATGTTCTAATATGGAGACACCTCACCCTTCTAAAAGGGAATGGGGTGGTGGTGGTGTTTAGTTTGGTTATGTTAACCAAACAAACCTCAAGCTTCTCCTATTTGGCAAAACATACCCTCAAACTTCTAAATTAAAAATAAAGTTTACCCCTTAACTTATATCTCTATAAAACACTTAAAGAAACTTAAACTTATAAAACTAATCCCAAACCTACCTTAAATTAAAATAATAAAATTTATATAAACCAACAACGTACCTGGTTATTACATCTGGGAGTTGTCAATTCCTGGGAGGTAAACTAGTCAGCTGGACTTCGAAGAAGCAGAACTGTGTGTCTATATCTACAGCAGAGCTGAATATGTTGCTGCTGCTAGCTGTTGCTCCCAAGTTATGTGGATGAAAACTCAGCTAAAAGACTACGGGTACACCATATACAAGATACCCATCGTCTGTGATTCAGAAAACGCCATTGCCATCTCTGCCAACCCTGTACAGCACTAAAAAACAAAGCATATCGATATCCGTTACCACTTTCTGAAGCATCATGTTGAACACGGCACAATCGAGATGCACTTCGTGTCGACAGAATTTCAGCTTGCAGACTTATTCAACAAGGCACTAGATGAGAAAAGATTCCTTTTCTTGGTGGGTAAGTTGGGTATGATAAACATGAGTTGATCTCTGTAAGTAAGACTTAATCTTCTTGTATATATGTACATATTTATATTCTTCTGCATGTAAATTCTTTTATCACCAAAACGTTCAGTACCCTAAAAGATGCCGAAGTTAGAAGAGGCACACAACCCCAACCAACTACCAGTGCAACCCACATTTCTATTACCGCCAATCCAGTGGCAGAAGGTAATATTGAACAAGAGCAGCACGGCTCGACCCCACCCAAAACTGACCGGGCAGAGGAAACTATTTCTTCCTTTGTGCCATTAGAAACCGGAAAACCATTCCAAGGGAGTCATCTCCAAAGGACTTGCCTTTAGTTCGTGATCATTCTCCCCAGATCACAACAGACGTCCCTGCAGAGGAATTTGTTTCCTTTGCCACACGTACACATCTAGGACCTAATGGCTCTTCAGAGGAGCTTAGTGAGCACAAAGACGAAGGTACTCTAGAAAAGTCCCCAAGTCAACCTAAGGATATTCCTGTACCCATCGGATCAGGATAATGTTCTTACCAGAACTTCTGTAGAGCATGAGGTCTCAAAAACCTCTACTCAAGGATCAGAAGGAAATCCTTCTGCCCTCAACATACAAACAGGGGCAAAAGAAGGTGTCCAAGGATCACGGAGTCACTCTGGGGAAGAATGTGTTCCCCCAGAGGTTACACCTGGATCACATGTCGCAAGGGATGAGTTCCAAACCCTTATCACCTATGTGACCACCTCGTTGGGAGAGTTGAAAAGCTCTCTTGACTCTCTTGCAGCATCAACAACAAAGGCCATTTCTGAACTAACAACCAAAGTGGATAACCTATCCACAGAGGTAAAACAGGTATGCGCTCAAGTGAAAACATCTGCAACAACCTCTGCCACCTCTGATGCTGCTGAATTCGAAAAGGCCACAACCTCTGCCTTCCAAAGCTCTGTAAAAGAACTAATTGAAAAGTTGAAGAAAGAGCAATCCTCAACCTCTGCTGGCCTCACTCCTGAAGATTTAAAGAAGGCACTAGAGCGTGTCCAGGAACAAACTACAAGGGAAACTCTGGCCATGCAGCCCTCCGACTACATGACCAGAGCACAGATAACAGAACTTGGACAAGGGGTAATCGACCAGGTCACAGAGCCCATTAGAGCCTTCACTGTTGCCAACACAAACTATGTAAAGGATTTCCGTGCAAGTGTAACACCCTCAAATTTGGAACGAGCAACTGAATAAAATTTCAATAAAATACCCAACAAGATAAAACCATTTCTACAATTCATTCCTTAAAATACCTCGAAATTTAAAACGTTAAAATTCTCCCAATGAAATAACTTAAACAGGTGTTACTTAACACCACACAAGTTGCTAATTCCAGATACGTGTGGAAGACTTCACTAATTCAAATCACCTCGCGAGCACTCTACTAGCACACGACCTTTCACACGTGTCACTAGAACTACTCCCAACCTGAGACCTGTTGCACATGCCGACAAATAAAAAGGGTTAGGCTAACGCCTAGTGAGTTCAAGCATTTTATCATGACTATATAAATTCATAATTCGAGAGGAGTGTCGCTTTTTAGTCATGATTTCAAAAGAGTTTACTTTAAATGTAGAGTATCCATTTTCCAAATCCCACAATTCCCATAAATGAAATCTTTAATGCAATATGATTTCCAAAATAGAGTCATTCCCAAAATCCACGTGATAGAGTGAAATACCATTTGATACTCAAAATAATTAAATCCATAATTCAATTTGTCATTATTCCAAAAACATCCCAAACGCGGGTAAAACATAATCCATAACTCATATAACATGAAAATGCAATTCTTATAAACGTGATACATTACCGAAAACATGGATAAACACAAATGCCCAAAACCTCACACACGGATGAGATATAAACCACAACTTGCATACCGTGGAAAACAATCCATATAAATATAACACGTCACCGAAAACATGAGTAGCAGCAAATACCCAAAACAACACCTTTCGGTGACGGGGGAGACCCGTATACATCGCACGTGACGGAACACGAAAGTGGGTCACTTACTATGCAATAAAACACCCACGTGGATTACTCTCGTAAACTGAGCTCAATCACTCCAGATCTATTGCCCGCGAGACTAGAGAGTTCCCAACTTCAACCACTCCAGGTCTATACATTGGGTCACTCCAAATCCACAACAGCACATTAGGGATTACACCTTACTGCCCATGAGACGACGCCCGACCATCTAGGCCCACGCCTTACTTATCATGGAACCCGATGCCTATCCCGTGCTAAGCACATATATGGAATTACACCTTACTGCCCATGAGACGACGCCCGACCATCTAGGTACACGCCTTACTTATCATGGAACCCGATGCCTATTCCGTGCTACAAAATAAACCAACGTCTCGTAACACTGAGCTCAGTCAATTCCGACCTCTTGCCCGCGAGATTAAGGGAAACTCAAATGCCTATGGATCCATAACTATCAAGGTCTAAATATTACACGACCCCAAATAAATACATACATGCATTCAAAACATGCAATTCCCCAATAACATAATTCGTTATCAAAACTCAATCTTGAGTTACCAAAACTGGACAAATGTCCCCAAGACTTAATAAAAAAATCAATACCGAGCCACAAGCTCAACTCACTCAAAAGATAGATTATGAAAAGTCACGAAATGACACCAAATATAGCAACACACACCATTTGCCGGTTAATACCTCAATTCTATGAAAACCCGAATTAAACCTTGGATCGGGTTAACCCTCGTCTCCAAAGAGGACTCACACCCTTAATATTCTCAAAATGACCCATAATACTAAAAGTGCATTTCCCAAATGGTTTATTAAAATCATTTACACACATATGATTAAACCATCAAATAGACATCATTTTGAGCAATTAATCTTTTAAAGACAAATTATGGTTTCTAACCATCCAATTATCCAAAAGCCCCAAATATGGGTGTTTTACACAATTATTAAGATAAACACTTCAAAAGAGTTAAACTATCCAAATAACTCAACCACATATATTTTTAAGTAAAACACACAAATATTTGGAAAATACTATTTTTGGCATGTACAAAGTTTTCGCAAAGTAACTTGAACTCACCTTGCTAGATTTAAGCTAAATCTAGAGTTTTCCAAACGTAAGCTCCTTTGGTGAAGTTTGCATCCTCAAGCCAAAACTTCCAAAACCTAGTTATGAATTTCCAACCATCAATAACACAATCCAACCATGTAGAATTATTCCCTAAACACTTAGAATCATTTCTCCCAACATATTATACCCAAAATAACCAATACATCGAAACCCTAACTTCAAAAATGAAGAGAAAGAAGATTACCTGAACCATCACGTGAATCCACCAACCAAACACTTCTAGTGTTACCAAAGTAAGCTTCATTCTTCGTTTTATCTAAGGAAAGGAAAGGAAAGGTTTAGGAGAGGGTCGGTTAAAACCCTAGAAAGTGTAGAAATCTTACCAAAACAAAAGTGAGAAGAAGGGTTCTAACCTCCATCCATAATCCCTTGTTAAGAACAGAGAGAGAAGCTTTGATTTGCAAGATTTTTGGCTTCAAAAGTTCCAAAAACGATTTAGAGGGTTAGAGTTTGGTTTGAGAGAGTTTAGAGAGAAATGGGTGGAATAGCAAATGAAAGGGAGCTGAAGTCGTGGGTTTAAAACACCCTGGAGCCCGACGGCGAGAGTGACAGGCGAGATTGCCACTGTCACTCTCGCGGGGAACTCTCGCCCGCTACCCGAAATGCCCACGATACATTTTCGGCGAAAGTGACACTGCGAAAGTGACCATGTCACTCTCGCGAGTGTCATACTCGCTGGACTTGTACCGAGCCCCAAACTTGGCCAATTTCTAGAGAGATCCAATTAGCATTACGTGTCCCACCTTCCAATGCAACACCTTGTCCTTCTAATAAATCTAAATGGACTATTTACAATTTGAGTTAGGATTTTCGGGGTGTTACAATCCTCCCAACCTTAAAGAGATTTCGTCCTCGAAATCTAGTCCTCACGCAACTAATGGCCACCGCGCCCAACACATTCCAAATTCCCTCGGTTTCAACCCGGTTCAAATTTATTTCCCTCATAATTGTCCACGTCGGTTTTTTGGTGTTACTCACAACGATTCCCCGTTTAGGCATAAAACACTCACATTCAATTGAAGGCCTAAGCTGTTAGAGTGGCTTTCGACCACCAGATTTAAGTTGTCTCCCAATCTTAAGTGACCCATACTTTCCCATCGACGGATTTGAACTTCCCAATTATTCCACATTCACATGTTCTTAAATTTACTCTCCAAGCCAACCCAACGTTTAATCACTACCAACATCAATCAAAACTTCAGAATCTCCAAACAATCCCGCTACTGAACTAGCATTTCCTCTCAACGGAATCCACCCATTCCAGCATTAACGGTCATTACTGACTCATCAATTACATAATCCCAACGATATGCCTAATTATCAATCATCCGATCATCAGATTCTCTTGCCACACGAGGCAAGTCATTACACTAAATCCTCTTATCACAAATGAGCATCTTAAGGATACTACAGCCATTACCATCATTCCTTAAAAATCGGACTACAATCCCCCGGTTACACTAACGGTGTTTGGCCTCAAGCCCAAAAGTCGACACCTAAATATACCACCAACCTCAATATAGGTTACTGAATTTATCCTCTTAATGACAAAAGGGCATCATCCCCTCAACCGATACCATTCGGCTTACCGTACTATCACGCGTGAAATACCCAACCTTCCACTGTCGAATTGCTACACGCACTTATCCTTAACTGGGTTACTTACCCTTTCCAAGGTCCTAATGAGTTCAAGGTTTACAAGTGCATTATTCGATAAAATGCCAATCAACAAAACCTTTCACAAAAAATTTCAACACCAAGATTTTTCATATCCAAATAATCGTACGCGTAAAAACTACTACTATCAATTTGGTAGTTGCGCAAAAATGGACACACTCGTCCCACATATGAAAATCATGTTGAAAATTATTTCTTTGCAGTTCAGATTATTCACACAACGCAAAAGCGTAATAAACAACTTCTTTAAAATTAACCGCCACGGTCCTAGTATGGATTGACTCATGAAATGCACGTAAGGTAACTGTCCGACTTTAGACAGGATGCAACAAAAGGCGTGCACGTATTTCAAAAGAAGTCCAAACGACATTTAACTCCAAAATTTCCCTTCTAACCATAAAATGGCATGGAACAAGGTTCACCAACAAAATTTTGCGCACGTCAGTTTATTATACAAAACGGTGAAACGGTTTACAAATACACCTTAGTCAAACACAAAATGACTTGTGCAATTCCCATATTTAAAACAAAACCCATACGTTTCCATCACTTGAAAATATCGATTAAAACATCATAAAACCTCACATTGGGGTAGGGATGCAAACTTGTAACACTTCTTAGAAATTTCTTGTAATGACACACATGCACCAAATAACTCACGCCAAAATTTCAAGAGATGAAATCCTTTAAATTGATTTCCCAATATTTCTCATCCAGTCCTATAATGACATTTGAATAAAACGTTTTTGGCAAACTAGCACACAACAATGCGTTTTTCCAAAACATACGAGGAAATAAGTGTTAATAATTTATTGACACCAAAAAGGGTTAAAACCTATTTTCAGATTCCAAATTGCACCAACGGTGCGCATCAATGTTCAAAACATAAGAATTCCACGCATCATAATTTTATACAAACAAATTTTCTAAAATCTTTATCACGAAGCACTTTCCTCAAAATTCCGTACTTGAAACATAAAACGTCGAAACGTCATTGCTTAAAATGTATTTGTCAAAATATTTAAAATACACATTTCCTCCAACCCAAAAGGTTTTCAATTTTCCACAAATATTCGGCAAATCAAAGTTGACCAATGTCAACGACTCATACATTTGTGTTTTTCAAATATCACGTATTGTAAACCATCCGTGATCCTCACACCTCTAAAACATGCTTTGACCAAATGGTCTCTCATTTAAACAAGGAGTTAATAAAATATTTTCATGCACGTCTCGTTTAGTCAGGTGTCGAGAAAACAATGGGTACCAAGATATGCATACTCCTAAGTCGATATACGCATTTACATGGAGATAATACTAAAACACTTAACTGACCGAAAGCGCACCAAACAAATTATTATGAATGTTACCAAAAATGTTCTTTCATGCATTACTTAAGCCACGTATAAATCAATCCATACCCTGAACTATTTGCTACAAAATACTTAATAACACAAACACTTGAAAGAAAAGTTACGCGACACTAGAGATCCAAACGCATCTTTTCTTAGTCGCCTTATGGCATAAAATTAACTTTTCTCAACAAAACTCGAGTGGGACCAATTTCCCAACATAACTCGTAAACTTTTCACATAAGCAAATAGAGTATGCACATTGTAAAATTGTACCCACACGACACAACACGCCATAAAACAAAACTCCATGAACTTTAATGGACTCAATGACCTCAAGTCAATAAAATGACCCTAGCATCATGCTTCCAAAGCCACATTGCTAAAAACAAAATCATGAATAAGACGCCAAAATCCCAAAATCCCTTTCCATGGTAATACCACATAAACAATATTGTTTAACAACTCACATTAAACAAATTCTCCAAAGTAACTGTACATAGACATAATGGAGAATAACTTCCCGTCCAAACTTTAACATATGTGGAGGAGATCCAACGTTAAAGTCACAAGCCGTAGTTATTGCCCAACATCTTAAACATCATAAAATATGATTGTCATTATATCCAAAAAAAATGTTGAACAACAAAAATAAAGCAAAACATATCCCGGCGGAGTTTGCAACTCCCGCAATAAAATGGTTTCGTGCACGTTCAAAACCATGATTCGAAATCTTGTGTGTGTGCTAAACATTTCTCAAAATTCATAATACAATCCTTATAAGGATTGGAAACACAAGAAATAGTTGATGCAATTTACTTTCAAAATAAACTTTGTGTATGACTTAGTCGGCATTCAACGTCTCAACTCATACTCTTCCATAATTCTCCGGTCCACTATTATCATCCGGATATTCAACCTCTTAAGGCAAGTTGGGAATTACATCAATTAATCCATACGGTTTTTCCACAAATCAAAGTCGGCTCCATAAGCCTATGGTTCTAGTCCAACCATCAATCTTGACTCAAAACGGTCTACTTAAAGCAATTATCATGCTTATCGTCACTCCAATTGACTAATACTAGAATCGTCCATCTATTCCAACGACTACTAGCTTAAAATCTCCTTCACTACCCCAATGATCATCACATTAAAGTAATTCAAGTATGCACATGTACTAGTAGGCTCACCATGACACTGGCCAGGTGTCACTATGAACGCACCGTACATGATTATCCTTGCTACTCTCGACGTGATTCTCGTTTCTAACAACATCCATTGACCTCGAAACATCCTATCTTAAAGTGCCTAAAGATGAATTTCACTCTCATTTACTTAAACAAACGCTAGTTTGAGTCTAGGTATCCAAAATCAACACCTAAATCTCTCAAACTTATGCTCTGATACCAACTTGTAACACCCTCAAATTTGGAACAAGCAACTGAATAAAATTTCAATAAAATACCCAACAAGACAAAACCATTTCTACAATTCATTCCTTAAAATACCTCGAAATTTAAAACGTTAAAATTCTCCCAATGAAATAACTTAAATAGGTGTTACTTAACACCACACAAGTTGCTAATTCCAGATACGTGCGGAAGACTTCACTAATTCAAATCACCTCGCGAGCACTCTACTAGCACACGACCTTTCACACGTGTCACTATAACTACTCCCAACCTGACACCTGTTGCACATGCCGACAAATAAAAAGGGTTAGGCTAACGCCTAGTGAGTTCAAGCATTTTATCATGACTATATAAATTCATAATTCAAGAGGAGTGTGGCTTTTTAGTCATGATTTCAAAAGAGTTTACTTTAAATGTAGAGTACCCATTTTCCAAATCCCACAATTCCCATAAATGAAATCTTTAATGCAATATGATTTCCAAAATAGAGTCATTCCCAAAATCCACGTGATAGGGTGAAATACCATTTGATACTCAAAATAATTAAATCCATAATTCAATTTGTCATTATTCCAAAAACATCCCAAACGCGGGTAAAACATAATCCATAACTCATATAACATGGAAATGCAATTCTCATAAATGTGATACATTACCGAAAACATGGATAAACACAAATGCCCAAAACCTCACACACGGATGAGATATAAACCACAACTTGCATACCGTGGAAAACAATCCATATAAATATAACACGCCACCGAAAACATGAGTAGCAACAAATACCCAAAACAACACCTTTCGGTGACGGGGGATACCCGTATACATCGCACGTGACGGAACACTAAAGTGGGTCACTTACTATGCAATAAAACACACACGTGGATTACTCTCGTAAACTGAGCTCAATCACTCCAGATCTATTGCCCGCGAGACTAGGGAGTTCCCAACTTCAACCACTCCAGGTCTATACATTGGGTCACTCCAAATCCACAACAGCACATTAGGGATTACACCTTACTGCCCATGAGACGACGCCCGACCATCTAGGCCCACGCCTTACTTATCATGGAACCCGATGCCTATCCCGTGCTAAGCACATATATGGAATTACACCTTACTGCCCATGAGACGACGCCCAACCATCTAGGTCCACGCCTTACTTATCATGGAACCCGATGCCTATTTCGTGCTACAAAATAAACTATTGTCTCGTAACACTGAGCTCAGTCAATTCCGACCTCTTACCCGCGAGATTAAGGGAAACTCAAATGCCTATGGATCCATAGCTATCAAGGTCTAAATATTACACGACCCCAAATAAATACACACATGCATTCAAAACATGCAATTCCCCAATAACATAATTCGTTATCAAAACTCAATCTTGAGTTACCAAAACTGGACAAATGTCCCCATGACTTAATAAAAAAAATCAATACCGAGCCACAAGCTTAACTCACTCAAAAGATAGATTATGAAAAGTCACGAAATGGAACCAAATATAGCAACACACACCATTTGCCGGTTAATACCTCAATTCTATGAAAACCCGAATTAAACCTTGGATCGGGTTAACCCTCATCTCCAAAGAGGACTCACACCCTTAATATTCTCAAAATGACCCATAATACTAAAAGTGCATTTCCCAAATGGTTTATTAAAATCATTTACACATATATGATTAAACCATCAAATAGACATCATTTTGAGCAATTAATCTTTTAAAGACAAATTATGGTTTCTAACCATCCAATTATCCAAAAGCCCCAAATATGGGTGTTTTACACAATTATTAAGATAAACACTTCAAAAGAGTTAAACTATCCAAATAACTCAACCACGGATATTTTTAAGTAAAACAGACAAATATTTGGAAAATACTATTTTTGGCATGTACAAAGTTTTCGCAAAGTAACTTGAACTCACCTTGCTAGATTTAAGCTAAATCTAGAGTTCTCCAAACGTAAGCTCCTTTGATGAAGTTTGCATCCTCAAGCCAAAACTTCCAAAACCTAGATTTATGAATTTCCAACCATCAATAACACAATCCAACCATGTAGAATCATTCCCTAAACACTTAGAATCATTTCTCCCAACATATTATACCCAAAATAACCAATACATCAAAACCCTAACTTCCAAAATGAAGAGAAAGAAGATTACCTCAACCATCACGTGAATCCACCAACCAAACACTTCTAGTGTTACCAAAGTGAGCTTCATTGTTCATTTTATCTAAGGAAAGGAAAGGAAAGGTTTAGGAGAGGGTTGGTTAAAACCCTAGAAAGTGTAGAAATCTTACCAAAACGAAAGTGAGAAGAAGGGTTCTAACCTCCATCCATAATCCCTTTTTAAGAACAGAGAGAGAAGCTTTGATTTGCAAGATTTTTGGCTTCAAAAGTTCCAAAAACGATTTAGAGGGTTAGGGTTTGGTTTGGGAGAGTTTAGAGAGAAATGGGTGGAATAGCAAATGAAAGGGAGCTGAAGTCGTGGGTTTAAAACACACTGGAGCCCGACGGCGAGAGTGACAGACGAGATTCCACTGTCACTCTCGCGGGGCACTGTCGCCCGCTACCCGAAATGCCCACGGTACATTTTCGGCGAAAGTGACACTGCGAAAGCGACCATGTCACTCTCGCGAGTGTCATACTCGCTGGACTTGTACCGAGCCCCAAACTTGGCCAAATTCTCGAGAGATTAGCATTACGTGTCCCACCTTCCAATGCAACACCTTGTCCTTCTAATAAATCTAAATGGGCTATTTACAATTTGAGTTAGGATTTTCGGGGTGTTACAGCAAGCGTGGACAAAATGCGCTTCTACACAGACGCAGAAGTCCAGAACCTTCTAGGCATCTGCGATGACTTGTGTGCTAAGATGATAGCCGCAGGTGCCACACCACCCAAAAGGCCAGTGTTGATCCAAACCCGCAGTGATTTGATAATGACCCTCTCTTATATACTTAGTGAAAATTGTAAGTAAACAATATGTATCAGAGTTTCTCTATCGCTGATAAGTACTAAGATCTTACAGTACCGCTGATAGGAACTCTCGCTCTTTAAATTAAACATTCAGCGAACACTGTTCACCATTAATGCTCTGAGTCTGTTCGGTCATTATGATGATCACTGATAAGTTAGTTGTTTACTTATGATCCCTGAAGACAAGTTTCACGTCAACAAAGGTTCTACGCTGAAGTCGAAGATCAAGCTCAAGAACCAGCGACAAGTCTCCTAATGAACTGATGCGGATCAGCGAAGACTCAGATTTGTCCACTCAACGTGAAGTATCAAGTACAAGACTTCAGCTATCGCTGAACTTTATCATCTGCTGAATAGTAAATGATAATCGCTGAATCAACGAAAGATGATCATGAAGTCCTCCGTCTTAACCACCCTTGCACGACTCCGTACGAAATGTCAGAAAAGAACCTCTGACTATCTGAAATCGTACAACCACTCTGATACTACACTGTTCATCCACGCGGCTACTAAGGTTGTCAACAAAGGTCAATGACATGCAACCAACCAGCTGATGACACGTGTAAAGTGTATACTGACTTGCATTAAATGCATGCAGTATATAAAGAGATGAACCCACTTCATTTGAAGTAACTTGCTAACTCTGGACAAGTTCAAATCTCTTATCTCAGATAGGTTATTATTAGTAATTTCCTTATCTCTCTTAGTGCAAGAAACCTTAGTGTTCCAACTTGTTTAGATTTAGGTTTATCCTTAATCTTGTCTCCGCAACAAGCTGTAAATTGTTAATGATTTATCAATAAACAATTTAGAAAAGTAAAATCTGTGTGTTTGTATTCAACCCCCCTTCTACAAACTTGTATAGGCCTTCGGGACCAACAAGTGGTATCAGAGCGGATTTGTTTAATCTCATAAACAAGATCTAATCTAAGATATTTCTCTTCCTTGCTATTATCTAAAAATGGCCAATACAAACACAAATTATATAGACAATGGTTCTCTTGCAAAACCCCCTAGATTTTCCAGAGATAACTTCAACTTATGGAAAAATAGGATGACACTCTTCTTAGAAGGTGTAGACCCTACTATGCCTTACTATATTGAGAATGGTCCATTCATCCCTATAAGATTTGATGTTGCAGTTCCAGGCACTGAGAATAGACCTGCTATTCCCGAAAGGCTGGTACCTAAAGAAATCAATCAATGGACTGACGAAGATAAGAAGAAAGTGGCTATAGATACAAAAGCCAGATCCATACTATCTATGGCTCTTCCTGACGAAGTCTACCATTCCGTCATGAATCTGAAATCATCAAAAGCCATGTGGGACACAATATGTGTTCAGTATGAAGGAACGTCTGAAGTCCAGGACTCAAGAAAGATCAACCTGGTAAGACAATACGAAAGCTTCATTTATGATAAGAATGAAACTCTCTCTGAAGTTCACCAACGTTTTAATTGTTTAATTATAGATCTAAAAATTGTTGGTAAGGAATATTCTAACTTTGAAGTGCTGAAAACGTTTCTAGAATGTTTACCTGAAAGCTGGGACAATTATTCCATGTGTCTTAAGCTATCAAAGGATCTAAGATCAATGACCGTTGCTACCTTATATGGCACGTTGCTGAATCATGAGCAATCAAGCCATCTTAAGAAGAATCTTGTAAAAGATTCCAAAAGCACCCCTGTTGCTTTAATCTCAGAGGAACCTTCTACTCAGTGACCCTCGGTCACTATCACTGAGTTAGAGAGTAACTCTGAAAGTTCATCAGATTCTGATTTTTCAGATGATGAATCCTTGGCTCTCCTAACCAAAAAGTTCAGGAGATTTGCCAAGAAGAAAATGTTTAGAAAGAACAAACCTCTTTCCATAGCTGACAAGCCTAAATCATCAGTTTTTGTTGATAAGGCTACTGCTACTTGTTTTAACTGCGAAAAGATAGGACATTTTGCTAACGAGTGCAGGTCAAAGAATGTTTCTAGACCCTCAGCTTTTACAAAGAAATCCTTTGTTCCAAGGAATAAAGATGACAAATACTCAAAGATGAAAGACAAATATGCAAAGCTGAAAAGCTTTAAGAAGAAAGGAAAAGTCCTGATGGCTGACTATGATTGGGCTGCTTATGATGAAGAAGCATCATCATCTGATTCTGAAGATGATGAAGCAAATCAATGTCTCATGGCCAAGATTGAAGAGGAAGAAAGCTCAGACATTCCCTCCACTTCAACCTCTGCTATTCAGGTATCACCTTCTTTCTTTACCAATATTGCAAATATTGATGAAGCTGATAGTCTCCGTAAGATCGATCTCTTGACTAGAAGTTTATACGACGCCATGAACGGCAAAACTGTGGTTGAAAACCAAAATCTTGATCTCGCTGAAAAGCTTAAAAACTGTCATCTTCAAATAGAAAAGCTTTCTAAAATTGAAGAAGATTTTAAAGATCAAGTATATTTAAATCAGCTAGTCAAAATCGAACGAGCAGAAGCTATCGCTGCATTAGAGGATGAAAAATCTACTGTTGAAGGATGGTGTAATTCTTTAACAAAGATCACTGAGATAATTAAGGCTCAGATTCCTCTGAGTGATAAACGTGGTCTGGGTTATAAATATGATACTCCA
Organism: Saussurea involucrata; assembly: GCA_033807775.1. Taxonomy (NCBI): domain Eukaryota; kingdom Viridiplantae; phylum Streptophyta; class Magnoliopsida; order Asterales; family Asteraceae; genus Saussurea; species Saussurea involucrata. The sequence goes on from CM066325.1 coordinate 68,311,004, forward strand.
AAACCAACCACTGAACGTTCAATGCTTAAATTTGGAACGTTCGTATCCTCAGTCGCTGACACTTCATCATCTCAGTGCTCCTCGTCCATTACACCAATCCCTGAGGAAACTCCTACCTCCTCAAAAGGTAAGGAGAAAATGGTTTATTCAAAACCTACCTTTGTCTCTAAAGACAAAGGTAAAGGAATTGTTATTTATCAAAATCCTCAGAAGGGTACTTTAGTACCAAAGCTGAATGCTTCTAAAGCTTCAGTGACCCATCCCTCTGGATCAAGGAAGCTGATCTCTGGATCTATTCAGAGATCTACTCCTAAACTCAGAGTGGATGTCCTTGGTAAGAAATCTGAAGAACTGAATGTTCGTCCCATTTCTAAAGCCAATAGTTTACTTGGTGCTGGCACTTCTAATTCAAAATTAAAAGCTCAGCATTCAAATGGTCCTAGAACTACTTTTAGCTATAGGAAATGTTATCACTGTGGACTCACTGATCATATTGCTAGTAAGTGCCCCACAACCACCAAAGCTGAAAAGATAGCTAAGGTGAAGATTGCCCCCAAGGCAAAGAAGACCAACCCTGGTGCAAATCAGGTCAAGGTGAATTCTACCACCGAGGTTAAGAAATTAACCAAAGTGAAGAAAGACAAAGCTGAATCTTCAAATGCTGCGAAGACCACTGAACCTTCCATTCCAACTACTTCCACTGACAAACGTGTTTACATGGTTAAGTGGGTACCCAAGAAAAACTAATCTTCCTTTGTAAATGCAGGTTAAGAAGGGTATCTGGTATCTCGATAGCGGATGCTCTAGACACATGACTGGAAAGAAAAACCTGCTCGCTGAATACAAGGAAGAGAAGGGTCCCTCTGTGACTTTCGGTGGAAATGGAAAAGGACACACCCGAGGGTATGGTGTACTTTCAAATGGTACAACCTCCTTCAGAAGAGTCGCATATGTTGAAGGGTTGAAGCATAATCTTCTAAGCATCAGTCAGCTTTGCGACATGGATAACAAAGTAATTTTTACTAAGGAATTCTGCTTTGTCTCTGACAAAAAGGAGAAGATAGCTCTCAGCGGTTATCGTTTGGAAAATGTTTATGTAATAAACATGGACTCAACAACCACTGAGAACTCTTGTTTCTTCTCAAAGGCCTCATCTGATGTCAACTGGCTATGGCATAAGAGGCTCTCTCATCTAAATTTCAAGACACTGAATACTCTTCCCTCCAAAGAGTTAGTCACTGGTCTACCTCAGCATTCATACGCCAAAGAGTCATTATGTTCAGCGTGTGAAAAAGGGAAGCAGACCAAAGCAAGCTTTAAATCAAAGCAAGTTTCTTCAGTGTCATCTCCTCTACAACTACTCCATATGGATTTGTTTGGCCCTGTTAACAAACAATCCATCGCTGGAAAGAAATATACGCTGGTCATAGTTGATGAATTCTCTCGCTTCACTTGGGTAATGTTTCTCCGTTCTAAGAGTGACACCCCTGAAGAACTCATCACCTTAGTTCGGAAGATGGAAACTCTGAACAATATGATTGTTCGCTCAATAAGGAGTGATCATGGAACTGAATTCAAAAACAGTTCTCTTGATTCCTTCCTTGAGAGTAAGGGTATTTCTCACAACTTTTCGTCAGTGAGAACACCGCAACAAAATGGAGTCGCTGAAAGAAGAAATAGAACAATTATTGAAGCCGCACGTTCAATGCTCAGCGATTCTCACCTGCCTACTCAGTTTTGGGCAGAAGCTGTCAACACTGCTTGTTTTACGCAAAACAGGTCGCTGATAGTTAAAAGATTCAAAAAGACAGCCTATGAACTCTTTCATGGGAGAAAGCCTTCAATCAGCTTTCTTCACATCTTTGGATGTCAGTGTTTCATACTGAACAACAGAGATGCCCTTGGAAAGTTTGATCCTAAGGCTGATGATGGAATCTTTCTTGGATACTCCTCAGTCTCCAAATCCTTCAGAGTATTCAACCGTAGAAGACAAACTGTAGAAGAAACTATTCACGTCACGTTTGACGAATCCCGTTCAGCGAACTCTAAACTGAACGCTGATACAGAAGAACTGAATCAATGGATGTTTTCTCATCTTGGTGATTCAGAAGATATTCCCACTCCTCATGCTCATCCAGTAGAAGATGATAGTCCCACTATCATTCCAAACATGCAGAATAGTGACGCTGAAACATCATGGGTCTCAGTTGTTCCTATAAACACTATACCTGCAGTTGATCCAAATGTCTCAGACATTCCATCTATTTCTCAGCAATCAGTGAATGAAGTGACAAATGCAAAAATTCCTCTCTTAGCTGATAATCCAGAAGTAGCTGAAGCCTCATCTTCAGTTTCTCCAGTTCAGACTGAGTCAGCGACGTATGCTCCGGCTCAGCGATGGACTGTAAATCACCCAATCGATCAAATTCTTGGTGATCCAAACGCTGGTATTCAGACTCGTAGAAGTGCAGGTAATATTTGTTTATTTGTTAACTTTATTTCTCTAACTGAACCAAAGAAAATAGATGATGCCCTCAGAGATCCTAACTGGGTCAGCGCTATGCAAGAAGAGCTGACTGAATTCGAAAGAAACAAAGTTTGGAAACTCGTTCGTAGACCAACTGACAAAACAGTGATAGGCACTAAATGGGTCTATCGAAACAAGTTGGACGAACATGGTACTGTAACTCGCAACAAAGCTCGTCTTGTTGCTCAGGGATACAGACAAGAGTAAGGCATAGATTATGACGAAACATTTGCTCCAGTAGCAAGACTTGAATCTATTCGTCTTTTCTTAGCATATGCTGTACACAAAAACTTCACTGTACATCAGATGGATGTTAAGTCAGCGTTTCTGAATGGAAAGCTGAATGAAGAAGTTTATGTGGAACAACCTCCAGGATTCTCAGATCCTAAGCGTCCAGGTTACGTTTATAAACTGGATAAGGCACTTTATGGCTTAAAGAAAGCTCCACGTGCATGGTATGACACTCTTTCCACTTATCTCCATATTGAAAAATTTGAGCGAGGTAAGATTGACAAAACTCTATTTTTTAGAAAAGTGAAAGGTCATATCATTCTAGTTCAAATATATGTTGATGACATTATATTTGGTTCTACTAACCCTGAGCTTTGTACTCATTTCGCTGATAGAATGAAAGATGAGTATAAAATGAGCATGATGGGTGAACTAACATATTTCCTTGGTCTTCAGATTAAGCAAACTGAAAAAGGAACTTTCATTAATCAGGGAAAATATGTTAAAGATATGCTGAAGAAATTCGACTTAACTGAAAGTTCAGCTATGAAAACCCCTATGGCACCACCGCTGACACTTGATAAGGACACAAAGGGTGTTCCTATCAATGTCACGTTGTACCGTGGGATGATCGGCTCACTATTGTATCTTACAGCTAGCCGACCCGATATTATGTTTGCAACATGCTTGTGTGCACGATATCAAGCTGAACCTAAGATATCTCATATGAAAGTTGTAAAGCGAATATTTCGATATCTTAAGGGTACAGCGAATCTAGGCCTTTGGTATCCCAAAGACTCAGGATTCGATCTAACCGCCTATTCAGACAGTGATTTTGCAGGTTGCAAAATGGATAGGAAAAGCACCACAAGAGGATGTCAGCTCCTGGGTGGAAAGCTGGTAAGTTGGACAAGTAAGAAGCAAAACTCAGTGTCCACTTCCACAGCTGAAGCTGAGTATGTAGCCGCTGGAAGCTGTTGTTCTCAAGTCTTGTGGATGAGAAATCAGCTACTAGACTATGATCTTCAGCTCTCCAAAATTCCAATCTATTGCGACAGCACTAGTGCCATCGCTATAGCCAACAACCCAGTGCTACACTCAAAGACAAAACACATCGAAATCAGATATCATTTTATCAGAGATCATGTGATGAATGGTGATATAGAACTTCATTTTATTCCAACTGATTATCAGTTAGCTGATCTATTTACCAAACCTCTTGATGAGACAAGATTCAACTTTCTCATCAGCGAGCTTGGAATGCTGAACTTTGAAGGATAAAATCTTCAGCGGTTCACATTGATCAGCGATAGGATAAAATCAACTTGTATAACCCATTCTATCATTCTCTCTGAATAAACTTGATTCGCTGATATCAAGGTATGTTTACTCTCTCTGACAATCGCATGTAAATGCAAGATTTCAAAATAAATTGCATCGTTGAATATCTCTTCCTTAACAACGACTTTTTGAAATTTCTTAAAACCTTCACTGATATTTCTATTCAGTGCTTCATGTTTTCAAAGAGTCCCTGAGTTTTTCAAAACCTCAGAGACAACCAAGAATATGAAAGGACAGTTGTGACGTCATTGCAACGGATAAACCCAGGCACGTTCTTCTTTCTGACACACGTTTGCACGTTTCGTTCAAACTTCCAATCAAATGCAAACACGTGTCCGTGTCATGATGAAAACCTTTTCCCGCTCAAGGCTTTCTCTCTCTAAAATCTCTATATAAACAACTCTTGGTTTATATTTTATCTTTTACGCGATCAAATCTTCCTCCGCAAGAAAAGAATTACTGTTGCATTTGTGCTCTCAAATCTTCAAAGAACTGTTCATCATCTTCTTCATCAAACATCAAGGTTAATATGTTCTTATTTATTACAAAATGCTTAACTTGTTTCTGATCTTATCATTGTTTTAAACAAGATCAAACAAAAGAACTTCTTAAAAATACAATCATTTCTTTCATGATTTTATGAACACAACCATTTCATGGTTGTTCTTCAAGTTTTAAATCTAAATCTTAAACTTGTTCTTCATTCATTTCCAGAATCTAATTTCTTCATAGAAATCTGGATAACAAGATTCAATGGGTTTTACATTTCTGTCAAAAATCATGAAAAACCCTAATCTTCATTAAGACATTTATGTCTGAATGAAATGGACAAAATTCGAAACATCTTAATGGAAATTTCTTTCCACATTAAGATAATTCTTATTTGTTAACATCTTTGGTTGAACTGATAATACAGAGAAATGGCAACTTCAAAGATCAATGTTACCGCTGAGAACATCTCCGCTGACTCTGAGGAAGTGGAAATCATCAAAGCCCCTCAGGTTAAATTCAAGCTGGATCAACTAGATTGGACCAAGGTCAACAACCTCTCTGCGCTTCTCGAGTTTCCTCCTCGAAAGCAAGTCACACATCTGGATGATGCTGTGAATTTCCTGAAAAACTGCTGCATTTCAACAGCCCTGACCATCACACCTCCTGCAATTCAGCTGCTACTATCCCATTTCTGGTACTCTGCCAGACACTCTCAGCTACCATCCGCCAAAGATCCCTCCAAAACTATTGATTGCATACTCAGCGATACTGAGTATGGCACAATAAAGATAACCCCCGCAATCATTCGAAAAGCCCTGAACCTTCCCAATGCTACCAAAGAAAAACCGTTTGTTCCATTCCCTGACCATAAGAAGCATGCTGACAGAGAAGAAATTATTGCTTTCCTCGACGCAATGGGTTACATCTGGGAAACTGGAAGGGACAAGAAGCCCGAGAAGAAGCTAACGCTGATAAAGAAGTCCAAAATGCCCAGCGAGATGAATTTCATCTTCGCACACCTGATTAGCTGCATGACAGCGAAGACCGGCTCCTCTGATCAAGCCGCTCAACCTCAGCAGGCTATGGGATACGCACTGCTGAAAGGTCTACATATTGACTGGGCATCTATCATTTATGATGACCTAGTACAAAGAGTAGATTATGCTGCTGACAGACCTGCATGGGTTCCCTACCCCCGATTCATCAGCGCCATCTTCCAATATGGCCTAAAGGACAGCTATCCTCAAGAGGGTGACCTGAAACTTTCTCAGGTTGGCCCTAAGGTGCTCGATTTCAAACCTGTCGACAATGAGGTACGTCTCTCTACCCTTCTCTCTCTTCTTAACCCAAATTCTTCGACTTCTGTGGCTCCTTCAGCGACAATACCCATCGCTGATTCCCCGGCCACACAATCCTGTCCTTCTAAGAAAAGGAAACACTCTTCAACCCAACTTGGTTCCAAAAGGATCAAGAAAACCAAGGAGCAGCCCCAGCAATCCCATGCTGAAGACTCCTCAGCTCATTCTAGAGAGCTGAAGGAAAGTTACGTGGCACGCTCTGCCACACCCGTGCAAGCCATCCCTCCAATCCAGACTTCAGCGTCTCCAAACGCTGAGGTTAGAAACTTGGAACCTACCCAACCTCCCTCAGTCTCTCAAAAGACTGATGAAGTGATTCTCAGCGATTCCAACGCTGAACTCAGAACCCGAACCCCATTCTTATCCTTCGCTTCTCCCTCCACTCACTTGGACACTCCTCCAAAGATCACTGGAGATGCCATCATTCTAGAACCCACAGTTGAAGCTTCTCAAAGAATGATGAAGAAAGGACCTGCAGAGATCACCATACCTCACCGTACTTTCGAAGAGGATATGGAACATTTTTCAGGAACTTGCAACTTTGACGAGTTCATCAATCCTCCTGCAGGTACAAATAAAATCCTATACACTGTAACTAAACCTGAAACTTCTGAGCTTTCCTTTGTTCACAAGTACTTATCTGTTACAGGTCCTAATTTGGGAGACATCAACGCCTCTCTGAAGTCCGTGGAAACCAAGCTGACAGATCTCACCACTACTCTTTCCAACAACTCTTCAGCTGTAACAAACGCTGGAGAGAATTTGACAAAGCTGACAACGGTGGTGGAAAAGAAAGCTTCCACAGACGACATCAAGATTGTTGATAAGACTCTCAGCGATTTTGCCAAAGTGCTCGCTGACATCTACACTGACTACACCTCACTCAAAAACTCCGTTTCCTCCATGTCTGGCGAAGTCACAACGCTGAAGACATCGGTTGGAGCCTTAGAGGGTGATATGTCAGCTGTAAAGACTGACTTAGGCTCTGTAAAGACCGACATTGGTGAGATGAAAACGATGATCCAGCAGCTACTCAACAAGGCAAATACTCCAGCTCCTGAACCGACCCCTGCCCCTGCATTGGAAACTTTCACAGCGACGGATCGCAAAGAACTGGAAAAGATCAATCCTGCTATAACTGGCCTAGAAGTCAGATTAGCAAAGATTGAAAGCTGTGTGGGTATCTCTGGCCAAGAAGACAGAGAGCCTCCCACAGCTGTGGAGTCTACCCATTCCTCCCCCAGTCATCATGAGAAAGAGGGGGAGAAGAGCGCTGAACATCCCGAGGAAAAGAGCGCTGAACATACCGATGAGAAGAGCGCTGAGGATCTTGAAAAGAGCGCTGAAGACCTTTCCCATGATGAATCTATCAGGGGAGAGAAGAATGAAGATCTTATCGCTGGACCTCAGGGAGATGAAAACCCTGAGGGAACTGAGAAGCTCGCCTCTGTATCTGAGGGGGAGCAACTCGAAGACGAAGCTGAAGAATCCGAAGCAGAAGATGATGAAGACATCGACATCCCTGATAATGAACCATCCTCCTCTCCAAGGAATGATGATGATGATGACGAAGATGACGATGACTTCTTTATCGTCAAACCTGCCCCAAGGATTAAAGCTCTTAAGGGGATTTCAATAAATGAACCAACAGGGGAGCGGACAAAGACAAAGCCCTCAGCCTCTGGCGATGAGAAAGGCAAAGGGAAAAGCGTCGCTGAAGATGACAATCTGACGATCTTGCTTGAAAAGCCGATTTGTCAGGTACACTAATCATATCTCACTCCATCCCTCCTCTATAAGTTCTACTACCCTAGCCTGCACCTGAACATATTTCTCTTTCTCTTTCTACCCAAGTTCTTCTACCCATGTTCTTATTTGTAAGATCGTTGTGTTTCAGCTAGTCCTCTCCCCTGTTTGAGGATGTCGCTGAAGGTTCTACTACTGCGACTTCACAAATAAAGCCAGCTGCTGCTGATGAAATAATCCCAGTCTTAGATTTGATCTCTGAGACTGATGAACCAGAAGAACAACCTCTCTTGCACAGAAACAGACCTTCCTCAGCTCCTCAAAAGCTGAGTGAAGAGGATCAAAAGAGAAGAGAGGAAATAATAAAGCGATTCGAGGATCAGCGAATCATTCTAAGGCGTGATCAACTTCCTTCAGTTCCTCCAAAGTTCAAAATCTCCAAAGCTGAATACCAGGAACACCTTAGAGCTGAACGCCTTATCGCTGAAAGGAAGGAAGCTGAAGAGAAAGACAGAGAATACGCCATCAAGCTTACTCAACGATCAATCAAAGACCCCAAGCTAAAAAGAGTTCCCATTGATGTTCAACGTCAGCTCTGGGATGATGCTCAAGAAATCGTTAGAGAAAAGACAAAGGTCTCTGATACAACTTTGGAATGGGCTAAACAAATGTTGACCTATCGATCAAGACCATCCAAAATAATCAAAGCCAACATCAGAGGAAAAATGTACGTTGATGTTTCTGTTGTGGAAGTGGATGTCTACAAAGATGACTAAACCAAGCAAACCTTCTATGCTGCTTCATTAGAAAAGTTTGGTCTCTCTGAATGGTTAGAAACGAAATTAGCCATTCAGGGATCACGCTCAAAATCCAAAAGCCATGTTGAGATGATCTTATACAAACAGATCGACTTGCTTTCATCTGCTGTGGATATTCCTCCTACTCTTCCTCAACCGAAGAATGCCTCTGCTAAGAAGAAGAAAGTTTCTGAATCAGGTCCAATCATTCGAAATGAAACAGGTATTGGTTTCTCTCGTGCTGAAGTTCTTGGCCCTGATGCTGATCTTTCAATGCTTGACACCTCCCTACAACCTGGAGAAACCTTCATCCCTGGCACAGTGGTAAGTGATCCATATGGTATATTCTTCTTAGAATATGATGAAAATCCTCACTTTCAACGTGTCTCTGAGCTCCACATCGCTCCCATCGAACAACTCAGAGATCTCGTACACTGGTGTGAAGTCAGACGCGACATCAAAGCTAGACACCTGAAGCCCTTGATTTTTGAAGCCGCTCTGAAGTTAAAGAATCAAGGAGTAAATGTTCCTGACTGGATGATCCCCACTAAAAAGACCCTTGATGAACTTCTCATTAAGGAAGAACCCTTTGAAAACTAATATAATCTCCTTTTTCTCTATTGTATCACTTATCCTTCTGTACTTGTAAATTATTTCGCTTGTACTTGTAATCTTTCTGTTCTTCATTGTAACCTGATTCAATATTTTAAAGAAAGATTTCAGCGAATGTACTTTACTCCATCAGTACTGAAAAGATCCCAGAAAACAGTAAAAGGGACAAATATTTTATGAGTTCTTTTTATCCTTATGTTTTCATTAAATAGCAATTTTCTTTGTTGCTATGTCATAATCAAATAGGGGGAGATTGTTGATCCAAACCCTCAGTGATTTGATAATGACCCTCTCTTATATACTTAGTGAAAATTGTAAGTAAACAATATGTATCAGAGTTTCTCTATCGCTGATAAGTACTAAGATCTTACAGTACCGCTGATAGGAACTCTCGCTCTTTAAATTAAACATTCAGCGAACACTGTTCACCATTAATGCTCTGAGTCTGTTCAGTCATTATGATGATCGCTGATAAGTTAGTTGTTTACTTATGATCCCTGAAGACAAGTTTCACGTCAACAAAGGTTCTACGCTGAAGTCGAAGATCAAGCTCAAGAACCAGCGACAAGTCTCCTAATGAACTGATGCGGATCAGCGAAGACTCAGATTTGTCCACTCAACGTGAAGTATCAAGTACAAGACTTCAGCTATCGCTGAACTCTATCATTCGCTGATATGAAATGATAGATCGCTGAATCAACGAAAGCTGATCATGAAGTCCTCCGTACAAAGTACTTTTGACTTAACCACCCTTGCACGACTCCGTACGAAATGTCAGAAAAGAACCTCCGACTGTCTGAAATCGTACAACCACTCTGATACTACACTGTTCATCCATGCGGCTTCTAAGGTTGACAACAAAGGTCAATGACATGCAACCAACCAGCTGATGACACGTGTAAAGTGTATACTGACTTGCATTAAATGCATGCAGTATATAAAGAGATGAACCCACTTCATTTGAAGTAACTTGCTAACTCTGGACAAGTTCAAATCTCTTATCTCAGATAGGTTATTATTAGTAATTTCCTTATCTCTCTTAGTGCAAGAAACCTTAGTGTTCCAACTTGTTTAGATTTAGGTTTATCCTTAATCTTGTCTCCGCAACAAGCTGTAAAATTGTTAATGATTTATCAATAAACAATTTAGAAAAGTAAAATCTGTTTGTTTGTATTCAACCCCCCCTTCTACAAACTTGTATAGGCCTTCGGGACCAACAGCCAGAAGAGACGTGCAGAACAGAGGGTACCAACGATAAGGGTCAGGATGACTCTGATGATGATTCTGATGGATCATCAAGTCATCCTGAGGGGGAGAAAACAAGAGTGAAAGCTGCAAACAGAGGTCTACCAGCTCCACCAATTTAAGCAAAATCCATATCCCAAGCACCCCCAACTGAAACCCAAGGAGAAACCCAACAGAAGTCCAAAGAGGCAACACCCACCTCTGTGGAAACAACCCCTGAAGAAATCAAAATTCAAACCCAAGCAACAGAAACAACCCATGTAACGATCGAAGATCTAACATCTCCTACCCCCAAACCAACCGAACAAGTACAAATCCTCACATCCTCAGAAGAAGACCAACCAACACCAACAACGCCAAAACCAACAGAAGACAAACCCCCCTCTTCAACACCAAAAACACCAGAAGAACCCATACTACCATCCCCTACACCAGAAGCTGAACAAACAAAACCTCCATCTCCCACACCAAAATCAGAACCAAGACTTTAGCTCACAAAAGAAAATATTTGAGCAAGTCTACAGAAGCCTCACCAACCAAACTTCAAACCAAACTCACATCACCAACTAAGTCCCCTGCAAAACCAACAGAGGCAACCCCTACAACAACAAAAGCACCTCCATCTAAGCCCTCAGAAACTTCAAAGCCAAAACCTACAGAGGCAACCCAATCCCAACAAACTGATCAGCCTTAGGCCAAAGACAAAGGGAAGGAAATAATGATAGAGGAACCCAAAAAGAAAAAGCCAAAGCATCAACCCACAGAGAAATTGATGAAGAGCGCCTTCGATGCCTTTGTCACCCCGAAACCTAAAGAAGAAGACTGTGCTTTTGGTTTCGACACTCTATCAAACAAGCCAGTACTTGACCCTAAGGCTAAACTTACAGAAGATCGAGTGGCCAAACTAAAAAGCGACTTGGATGCTCTACGGAAACCAATGCCACCACCTCCTGTTCAGCAAAGAAAAAAAGGAAGAGGTGGTGCACAAGTACCTATATAGCAGAGCAGTCAACGATCCTCTGCTACAAAGGCAATTCTTCAGTAAGAAGGCCAAATCAGTCAAAGAGGTCTTTTCGAACTCCAAAATCGACAAGGTCATCTACTGTAAACTGTCCCATACCCACGGAGGAGAGGTTCACTACAACCTCTACAGAGTCAAGAGGGTAGACAGATCAGAAACTACTTTCTCAGATACAGATCTGAGAAATCTAAACCTCTATGATCTGCCTGATCTTCTGCAATGGGCAAGACAGAACTACGGCCACCGACTCGAAGTACAAGGTGCTTACAGAGAAATCAGAGTGGCCATGCGAGAAAGACTTCTGTTGTATAGCATGACTGACTTCCAGCTTGGAGTTGACCTTGGAGTAAGAGGGTTGAGTATTCCCCCACGAGAAGATGACTGCCCACCTTCTGCAAGACCAAACTCTATCATCACTTTTCCAAGGATTGGGTATGTCTTTCAAGATCCGGCTGGAAAATCAAAGTTGTTCCTAGAGGTTGACTGTCAGAAATATGCTACACAGACTCTGATCGGATTCAGAAGCAACCTCATCGAGCACAGAGGAACGGAGTTCATGGATGCAGCACTCGCCGATAGACTGATAGAGGTCATTGATTCAGTCATCAACTTCAGAAACCTCTGCATCAGAATCTACCATGAACTAAAAGATGGAGGACTCGGAGGACACAAAGTTGACGACTTCCCACATGCCAGAATCTGACATTCATAACTCATCTCTGCTTATTTTCATATCATGTTCTGTAATCAAATGTAAATGCCTCTGGCATATCTTTTATGAAAGTAAACATTCAACAGAGGTCAAATACCTCTTGTCGTGTTCTAGCCTAGAAAACCATGCACTTTTCAAATTTTCATTTTTCGATACTTGGGGGGAGATTGTTAGCTCCAATTGTACTGTTTATACTTAGGGGGAGATTGTTGACACCGACAGAGCTTCTGCCGATTCTCCAAGAAGACCGAAGTGAAGAATCATCAGAAGACGCTTCGGAGAAGACAAGACCACAGAGCCTCTGCCATACTTGATAGAGCCTCTACGGTATGAAGACTGAAGAATTAGAAGAATACTTGAAGATCAAGACAAAGACGATCGTACTTCTCACGTTTACTGTTGTACGAAGATCTTGAAGATCATTCGTACAAGGCTCGCCCTGCTGCCTCCACGTGTCAACCTCTGATGGGTTGCAGTCTTTTATAAAGTGCGGCGCACTACAGTAACGTTGTACCTGCTACTGTTCCACGATAGTGTCTTTGTACCTTAATACTTCTTGTCTCCACCTTGTCCCCTGTAGAAGTAGTACAAATAGAAGACTCATGTTGAGCTCTTCTATTAAGCTTTGCATGATACACACACCATTAGAGCAGAATTCTTGTATTACCTTCGGTGTTCTTAGGTGTTCTTATTATATCAAATACAGTGAATCATTGAGTTAATTATCTGTGTTATTTACACTTCACGTATTTGATATTGTGTGTTTATCTATCAAGTATTACCTCTTTAGTTCGTTAATACGCTTCCGCATCCTAATCTGTTTGAACTAATAGGTATATAAATCATTGTTAAGCAATAGGAACCAACAGCCTACCTTTGGACATGATGACAATGGTCTGAGTATCTAAGGCCTCCACTCTTCGAGAGGCAATCGAGGAAGCTCAATTGGTTGAAGATACGTACAGTCGGGACAGAGAGGTGACGAACCGGATTCTGGAAAAGAGGAAGTGGGAGGGGAGTTCGGCACCCTCCATGAAACCGAGATCCTACAGTGACAGCTACCGAAGGGCCGACCCTAGGCACGAAGCTAGATGGTGCCCCAAATGCCGGAGCAAGCATCATGGTCAGTGTAAATAAGGCGGGATGACTTGCTACAAGTGTAGAAAGCCGGGGCATGTCCGCAACGATTGCCCAGCCAAGGAAATCACCTGTTTTGAATGCAAAGAGCCGGGCCACATTAGAAGTGAGTGCCTGAGATTAAAGACTGGGGGAAACAGAGGGAAGAAGGTGGACCCTCCAAGGACGACGGGACGAGCTTTCCAGATGACAGGTGACGAGGCGAAGGCCTCAACAGATGCGGTATCGGGTACGTTTCTCCTAAACTCCGTGCCTACGCGTGTGTTATTTGATTCGAGTGCGAGCTTTTCTTTTGTGTCAAACTCTTTTCTTTCAAGATTGTCTATGCCCACTAGTAGTTTACAAGATTCTATAGTGGTAGAAATAGCGGACGGCGGATAAGTAATAGTTCGTGAGGTCTTGAAGAGTTGCAAGTTAGAAATCGAAGGAAGGGAATTTCCAATTGACTTGATGCCTATGGTTATTGGAGGATTTGATGTAGTAGTCGGGATGGATTGGTTAGCCACGAACCAAGCGGAAATTGTTTGCGCAAAGAAGTTAATACATATCCCTAAGTTGGACGGGTGTGATGACTGTTTTTGGTGAGCGTAGGAAAGGGGATGTAGCGATCATCTCCATGTTAAAAGCGCGCAAATGTTTGCTGAAGGGATGTTCGTCATTCTTAGCTTATGTGATCGATGCCAAGCTAGAGAAAAAGAAACATGAAGACGTGAGAGTCGTGAGAGTCGTGCGCGAGTTTCCCGACGTATTTCCGGAGGATTTGCCGGGTTTGCCACCGGACCGGCAAGTGGAGTTCAAAATAGACTTGACCTCGGGAGCAGGTCCTATAGCAAGAGCTCCTTATCGGTTGGCCCCATCCGAGATGCAAGAAATGATGGCACAACTTCAAGAACTGTTGGAGAAGGGGTTCGTGAGGCCGAGTTCATCTCCTTGGGGAGCACCGGTCTTATTCGTGAAGAAGAAAGATGGCACGATAAGGATGTGCATCCATTATAGGGAGTTACATAAGGTGATCGTAAAGAATAAATATCCACTTCCTAGAATCGACGATTTGTTTGACCAACTCCAAGCGGTGCTTTTCAAAGATCGACTTACGGTCGGGTTACCACCAAGTGAAGGTAAAAGAAGGCAACATCCCAAAGACGGCCTTTAGGACGCGGTACGGTCATTATGAGTTCTTGGTGATGCCTTTCAGGTTGACAAATGCGCCGGCGGTGTTCATGGACTTGATGAACCGGGTGTGTCGGCCATTCCTCGACAAGTCGGTTATCGTGTTCATTGATGACATCTTGATATATTCTAGAGACGAGGCGGATCACGAGCAACATCTTCGGGAAGTGTTGGAAGTCCTAAGAAAGGAGAAGTTGTACGCAAAATTTTCCAAGTGCGACTTTTGGTTGGAAGAAGTTCAATATTTGGGTCATGTAGTCACAATGGATGGCGTGAAAGTAGATCCTTCCAAAATAGAAGCAATGATGAATTGGGAACCTCCTAAGAGTCCATCGGAAATACGAAGCTTCTTGGACCTAGCGGGATATTACCGAAGATTTATTAAAGATTTCTCCAAGATTGCTTCTTCCTTGACGCGCTAGACGCGAAAGAATGTAAAATTTATTTAGACGGAAGATCAGGAAAAGGCGTTTTGGACTCTACAAAAGAAGTTATGTGAGGCCCTGATTATATCCCTACCCGAGGGCTCGGAGGACTTTGTGGTATACAGTGACGCGTCAAAGATGGGTTTGGGTTGTGTGTTGATGCAAAGGGGAAAAGTGATCGCCTACGCGTCAAGGCAACTTAAGGAACACGAGAAGAACTACCCCACGCACGATTTGGAACTTGCAGCGGTAGTGTTCTCGTTGAAGTTATGGCGACATTATCTCTATGGCACGAAGTGTACTTTGTACACGGATCATAAGAGTTTGAAGTACGTTTTCGATCAAAAAGAATTGAACATGAGACAACGAAGGTGGTTGGCGATGTGGTTGCCGATGCCTTAAGCCGGAAGGAGTATAGTGGAAGTCTCCGGGCGAGCCTCTCAAGGATTGAGCTAGTGTCAAGTCTTATGGAGCAAACTAAGACGGCGCAAGCCGAGGCGTTGTTGGAGGAAAACCTCAAAGAAGAAGGGATGGTTAAGCAAAGGCTACTATTGACGAAAGACAGCCGCGGTATCAAACTGTTCAATGGGCGAGTGTGGGTGCCTAAAATTGGAGGGAGCCGAGGACTACTCATGGATGAGGCTCATAAATCCAAATACTCCATACATCCGAGAAGCAAGAAAATGTATAGAGACCTAAAGTTACACTATTGGTGGCCGGTTATGAAGTTGGATGTGGCTCGCTATGTGGAAACATGTGTGACTTGTTCGTTGGTAAAGGCCGAGAATCAACGACCGTATGGGAGCTTAAAATCGTTGGAGATCCCCAAGTGGAAGTGGGAAAAAATCACCATGGATTTCGTGACCAAATTACCAAGGACGGCTTAGCCTTACCTGCCTGTTTATTTCCATATGTGCTATCTATGCTAATTAACTTTCTTTTTTATCTCAAATTTTACTCCAATTTTGCAGGTAACTTAACGAATGTGGTCATCCCACGCCCAAATCCTAATGGTGAACCAGCACCAGGACTTGGCAAGGTTAATTCAGCCTCGTCTAGTCTATTTATGATACTGTTTCTTACTAAAATCAAGATTAGATGTTTCTACTTACTAGCCAGGTAGCTTCTACTCGGAGAATAAGTTCAGTCTGGGAGAGTATGATGGATAGATAGATAGTTGTATTATGTTTGCTTGTATTACTTACTAGCCAGCTAGCCTCATGTTTGGTTACCAATTTTCTGTTAATTAGAACATAAGATTAGATATGTAATGTTTGTTTTTGAGATTTGGTAGATTTATCATTCCCGAATTCAAGAGTACTAAAGGTTAGTAATTTTAGCCCCTGAATTAATACTTTTTAACAGGCGTTAATAATCAGAAGAAATAAAGCCCCATGTACCGACCTGTGCCTAAAGTTAACAAGATAACTCAACTTTGAGCATTAGATCATGGTCATATAGCATCTGCCCTTAAGCCCACCACTCAGCTCAAACAGGGTTCACAAAGCTGAAAAGCTTTCTGAATGTGTCATCATGATCTTACGGATAATGTGTTCATTAAGTGTATTAAAACTTCCCATTCTCAAAAATGTGATTACCCACTTGTGTTATTTCTAACACCTATCATAGAGAAAAAAATCATCATGTGACTAATGATCTGAAAAAATAAGCAAAGCATTCTCGTTTCTACTAGAAGTACAAAATCACGCACTAATTTCAGTTGCAGAAAGACTTAAAGTATGCCATAAAAAACGCAACCACATGACCAATTCATCTTGCATATACAAACTACATGAATAGATCTAACATAAATTTAAACAATCACCCAAATTTGAAGTCCTACAGACAACAAAAGAATGATTAGGTAGTCGTTCAAAGCCATGGGCTTCAAGGTTAATGATCGGAATCCAAACTAATTTAGTTCGAATCCTGAACAAGTTTTGCTCCAATTTCAAGCCACGGGATTTCAAATTCCATTATATATACAAGCTCAAATTGATTCGGTATAGAGACCAGTAGTATTCAATTCAACAAAAATAGAATGAACCAAACAATTTATATGCATATATAGAACCACATTAACCCTATACAGCCGCTATCCTCAATTGATTCATCCAATTGGTGTGAAAAGGGCACAAATAGAACCAGGAAAACTACATTGAGTAGAAGAATAATATTATACCTGATTTTCCACATGCCACAATCAACCATCAAGGGATAAAAGAACAAAAATCATTGAGCAGAAGAATAGTATTATACCTGATTTTCCTCCGAACAGAGATCGACAGAGAGAGATCAAGAGAAAGAGATCGACAGAGAGAGATCCAGAGAGAGAGAGAGAGATCCACAATTTTCTGTTGAGGCGATGGGGATCAGAGAAAACGACTAATGGAGATCACGACTAGGGTTTATTTCTGAGTGTTTTTAAAATAAGAATAGAAGATTAGTAATTTTAGCCCCTCAATTTTAGATTTTTATACTTATGTCATAATTTTACTAATTAATTGTTATTTTTTAAGACATATAATTAGGTGGCGTTTGTTTTTTAAGTGGTGCTGAAGTCTGAACACTGATTTCAGTCCTGATTTTTAAGTGGTGGCGTTGAAGTCTGAAATCTGAATCAGAAAGACTGTTTGTTTTTGTAAGCTGAAATCTGAAAACAACTGAATAATACAATAATCTCCAATAATCTCTTCAATTTGTCTCCACACTCTTCATTTCCTAAACAATACCAACATCTCCACAGTTTTAGCAACCAAAATTAAAACCAGAAAAGAAAATATACAATCTAAGATCATATCATAAACTCTTTATGTTTTTAATCTTCTACACGAAACGACACTGCTCTCAACTAGACATTTATGGAAATTAAATCAAAATAATCAAACAGATTACATACTAGTGCGCATCTGGTTTTCATTCTCCAATACACAAGATTCTGCTTCTGGTTTTCATTTTCACAAACACCTGGTGCGCATCATCTAAATCAAGCAAACAAAACCACATCAATAATTCAAGACCAAAATCACGCAGAGCAAAATTGAAAGCAAAACACTTAAAACACACACATCAGTCGAAAGAAATCGAGAGAGTGAGGTGAAAGCAATTGCAGAAAATCGATTTCTGCAATTGATTTCTGTAAATCGAGCAGATTTCGAACAGATTTCGAACAGATTTTTGTAAATCGAGCAGATTTCGAACAGACCAAAAAACGAGCAGAGATGGAGATGGAACTTACAATCGATTGGAGATGGAGTTGTTCTTAAGTCGCACACGAGAGAGAGAGAGAGCTCGCAAATGAGAGAGAGAGAGCAGCGTGTTCTTGAGTCGCAAACGAGAGAGAGAGAGCAGCGTGTTCTTGAGAGCAAACGAGATGGAGGACGCTGAAAAGAAAAAAGTGTTTAGGTTTCCACTTTTTGTTCCAGATAAAATTAAGTTATAAGTGGATCTGAATATATGAGAAAAACAAACGCACTTATTTTTAAAACATCTGACCGAATAAGTGATAATTGCTAAATAAGTGCTGAATTCATAAAAACAAACAGCCCCTTAGTAACCATCCATTTTTTTGTCACCAACTCTTTCAAATTAGTGACAACAATTTTTTGTCACTATCACTTTCATTTTATTGACCATTGTTTTTAGTCACTAACATTTTTTTTAGTGACCACCATTTTTTATTACAAATATTTTTAATCAGTATGAACTACTAAATACTATTTTAGTGACAACTATTTTTAGTCACTAACACTTTTATTTTAGTGACAAACAATTTTAGTCACTAACTCTTTGAAATTAGTGACCACTATATTTTGATCACTACCATTTTCATTTTTAATGACTACTAGTTTTAGTCACTAACACTTTTATCCTAGTGACAACTATTTGTAGTCACAAATACACTAACTATTTGAGATTTGTGACCACTATTTTTTTCTTACTACCACTTTTGTTTAGTGACCACTATATTAGTGACGAAAAACATATTCGTCACAAATTTAGTCATTAAATTAGATTGATATGAATAATCTTATTTTAGCCATGAGAATTAGTGACTACTCTAGTGACCAAATTTTAGTTTTTGTCACTATATTCATATTAGCGACCAAATTTTAGTGACGACATTTGTTTTTGTCACTAACGTTGCAGTTAGTGACCAAAAAAATAAGTGGTCACTAAAATTTTTGTCACTAACTAACGTTTTTCTTGTAGTGCACATATCATTTTGAGGAAACTGTATCTATTAACAATTAAGATGTTCAATGATTTCTATATAAACAAATTGTACTGTAGGCAAATAGGTAAGCTAAATCTTTTCTTCAAGCACTTATATGATCTGACTGTTACACTTATATGATCTGACTGTTACAATATTAGATACTCTAATAAAAACAACTTTCTTTGAACCATATAACATTATTGTTGCTCAGGTGTTGTTTTCGTTTTCATGGTCATTGTTGTTGATCCAAACCCTCAGTGATTTGATAATGACCCACTCTAATATACTTAGTGAAAATTGTAAGTAAACAATATGTATCAGAGTTTCACTATCACTGATAAGTACTAAGATCTTCCAGTACCGCTGATAGGAACTCTCGCTCTTTAGATTAAACATTCAGCGAAACTGTTCACCATAATACTCTGAGTCTGTTCAGTACTTATGGTGATCGCTGATAAGTTAGTTGTTTACTTATGATCTCTGAAGACAAGTTTCACGTCAACATAGGTTCTACGCTGAAGTCGAAGATCAAGCTCAAGAACCAGCGACAAGTCTCCTAATGAACTGATGCGGATCAGCGAAGACTCAGATTTGTCCAATCAACGTGAAGTATCAAGTACAAGACTTCAGCTATCGCTGAACTCTATCATTCGCTGATGAAGAATGATAGATCGCTGAATCAACGAAAAGCTGATCATGAAGTCCTCCGTACAAAGTACTTTTGTCTTAACCACCCTTGCACGACTCCGTACGATATGTCAGAAAAGAACCTCCTTATTGTCTGAATTCGTACAACCACCCTGATACTACACTGTTCAAACATGCGGCTACTTAGGTTGTCAACAAAGGTCAGTAACATGCAACCAATCAGCTGCTGCCACGTGTAAAGTGTAAACTGCAATGCATTAAATGCATGCAGTATATAAGAAGAAGAACTCACTTCATTTTGAAGCAACTTGCTAACTCTGGACAAGTTCATCCTTCTTATCTTGAGATAGGTTATTATTAGTAATTTCCTTCTCCTTCTTAGTGCAAGAAACTTAGTGTTCCAACTTGTTTAGATTTAGGATTTATCCTTAATCTTGTTTCCGCAACAAGCTGTAAATTGTTAATGATTTATCAATAAACAATTTAGAAAAGTAAAATATGTGTGTTTGTATTCAACCCCCCCTTCTACAAACTTGTATAGCCCTTCGGGACCAACAAGTGGTATCAGAGCGGATTTGTTTAATCCCATAAACGAGATCTAATCTATACTAAGATTTCTCTTCCTTGCTATTTCTGAAAAATGACTACTAACACAAACACAAATTATATCGACAATGGTTCTCTTGCAAAACCCCCTAGATTCTCTAGAGATAATTTTAATCTATGGAAAAATAGGATGACTCTCTTCTTAGAAGGTGTAGACCCTACTGTGCCTTATTATCTTGAAAACGGCCCATTTATTCCTGTAAGATTTATTGCCGCAGTACCTGTCGCTGAAAATAGACCTGCTATTCCAGGTAGGCTGGTACCCAAAGAAGTTCATACATGGGCTGACGAAGATAAGAAGAAAGTGGCTATCGACACAAAAGCCAGATCCATACTATCCATGGCTCTTCCTGACGAAGTCTACCATTCCGTCATGAACCTGAAATCCTCAAAAGCCATGTGGGACACAATATGTGTTCAGTATGAAGGTACTGCTGAAGTCCAGGACTCTCGAAAGATCAACCTGGTAAGACAGTATGAAAGTTTCATTTGTGGTAAGAATGAGACTCTCTCTGAAGTTCACCAACGTTTTAATTGCTTAATAATAGATCTGAAAACTGTTGGTAAGGAATATTCTAACTTTGAAGTGCTGACAAAGTTTCTAGAATGTTTACCTGAAAGCTGGGACAGTTATTCTATGTGTCTCAAGCTGTCAAAAGATCTAAGATCAATGACCCTTGCTACCTTATATGGCACGATGCTGAATCATGAGCAATCAAGCCATCTTAAGAAGAATCTTATAAAAGATTCCAAAAGCACCCCTGTTGCTTTAATCTCAGAGGAACCTTCTACTCAGCGACCCTCGGTCACTATCACTGAGTTAGAGAGTAACTCTGAAAGGTCATCAGATTCTGACTCTTCAGATGATGATGAATCTTTGGCTCTCCTAACTAAAATGTTCAGAAGATTCGCCAAAAAGAAAATGTTCAGAAAGAACAAACCTCTTTCAATAACTGATAAGCCAAGATCATCAGCTACTGTTGATAAGGCTACTGCTACTTGTTTTAACTGCGAAAAGATTGGACATTTCGCTAACGAGTGCAGGTCTAAGAAAGTATCGAGAAACTCAACGTTTCCTAAGAAATCCTTTATTCCCAGGAATAAAGATGACAAATATTCTAAGCTGAAAGAAAAATATGCAAAGCTGAAAAGCTTCAAGAAGAAAGGCAAAGGCCTGATGGTTTACGATTGGGCTGCTTCTGAAGAAGAAGAATCATCATCTGATTCTGAGGATGATGAAGCAAATCTTTGTCTTATGGCAATGATTGAAGATGAGGAAGAAAGTTCAGGCATTCCCTCTACTTCAACATCTGCAATTCAGGTATCACCTTCCTTCTTTACAAATATTGCAAATATTGATGAAGCTGATAGTCTCCGCAAAATCGATCTCTTGACTAGAAGTTTATATGAAGCCATGAATGGCAAAACAATAGTTGAAAACCAAAACCTTGATCTCGCTGAACAGCTAAAAAACTGTCACCTTCAAATAGAAAAGCTTTCTAAAATTGAAGAAGATTTTAAAGATCAAGTGCATTTAAATCAGCTAGTCAAAATCGAACGAGCAGAAGCTATCGCTGCTTTGAAAGCTAAAAAAGCTACTGTTGAAGGATGGTGTAACTCTTCAACAAAGATCACTGAGATAATTAAGTCTCAGATACCCCTGAGTGATAAACGTGGTCTTGGTTACAAATATGAAACTAAAGAACCAACCACTGATCGTTCCATGCTCTTATTTGGAACTTTTGTATCCTCGGTCGCTGATACTTCATCCTCTCATTGTTCCTCGTCTAGACCGACTATCCCTGAGGAAATCTCTACCTCAAAAGGTAAAAAGAAAATGGTTTATCCAAAACCTACCTCTGTCTTTAAAGATAAAGGTAAAGGAATTGCGTTGAACCAAAAACCTCAAAAGGGTACTTTAGTACCAAAGCTGAATGCTTCTAAAGCTTTAGTGATTTATTCCTCTGGATCAAGGAATCAGATCTCTGGATCTACTCAGCGTGGGTATATTCAGCGATCTACTCCTAGACTCAGAGTGGATGTCCTTGGTAAGAAATCTGAAGAACTAAATGTTCCTCCCATTTCTAAAGCCAAAAGCTTATTTGGTGCTGGTCCTTCAAATTCAAAATCAAAAGATCGGCACTCAAATGGTCCTAGAACTACTTTTAGATATAGGAAATGTTATCACTGTGGACTCACTGATCATATTGCTAGTAAGTGCCCCACAGCCACCAAAGCTGATAAGATAGCTAAGGTGAAGATTGCCCCCAAGGCAAAGAAGACCACTGAGGTTAAGAAATTAACTAAAGTGAAGACTGACAAAGCTGAATCTTCAAATGGGCGAAGACTGCTGAACCTTCCATTCCAACTGCTTCCACTGACAAACGTGTACACATGGTTAAGTGGATACCCAAGAAAAACTAATCTTCCTTTGTGATGCAGGTTCAGAAGGGTATCTGGTATCTCGATAGCGGATGCTCTAGACACATGACTGGAAAGAAAAGCCTGCTCGCTGAATACAAGGAAGAGAAGGGTCCCTCTGTGACTTTCGGTGGAAATGGAAATGGACATACCCGAGGGTTTGGTGTACTCTCAAATAGTACAACCACCTTCAGAAGAGTCGCATATGTTGAAGGGCTGAAGCATAATCTTCTAAGCATCAGTCAGCTTTGCGACAAGGATAACAAAGTAATCTTTACTAAGGAATCCTGCTTTGTCACTGACAAAAAGGAGAAGATAGCTCTCAGCGGTTACCGTTTGGAAAATGTTTATGTAATAAACATGGACTCAACAACCACTCAGAACTCCTGTTTCTTCTCAAAAGCCTCATCTGATGTCAACTGGCTATGGCATTAGAGGCTCTCTCATCTGAATTTTAAGACACTGAACACTCTTTCTTCAAAAGAGTTGGTTACTGGTCTACCTCAACACTCATACGCCAAAGAGTCTTTATGTTCAGCGTGTGAAAAAGGGAAGCAGACCAAAGCAAGCTTTAAATCAAAGCAAGTTTCCTCAGTGTCATCTCCTCTACAACTACTCCATATGGATTTGTTTGGCCCTGTTAACAAACAATCCATCGTTGGAAAGAAATATACACTGGTCATAGTTGATGAATTTTCTCGTTATACATGGGTTATGTTTCTCCGTTCCAAGAGTGACACCCCTGAAGAACTCATCACCTTTGTTCGGAAGATGGAAACCCTGAACAATTTGACCGTTCGCTCAATAAGGAGTGATCATGGGACTGAATTCAAAAACAGTTCTCTTGATTCCTTCTTTGAGAGTAAGGGTATTTCTCACAACTTTTCTTCAGTGAGAACACCGCAACAAAATGGAGTCGCTGAAAGAAGAAATAGAACACTTATTGAAGCTGCACGTTCAATGCTCAGCGATTCTCACCTGCCTACTCAGTTTTGGGCAGAAGCTGTCAACACCGCTTGTTTTACGCAAAACAGATCGCTGATAGTCAAAAGATTCAATAAAACAGCCTATGAACTTTTTCATGGGAGAAAGCCTTCAATCAGCTTTCTTCACATCTTTGGATGTCAGTGTTTCATACTGAACAACAGAGATGCCCTTGGAAAGTTTGATCTGAAGGCTGATGATGGAATCTTTCTTGGATACTCCTCAGTTTCCAAAGCCTTCAGAGTCTTCAATCGAAGAAGACAAACTGTTGAAGAAACAATTCACGTCACGTTTGACGAATCCCGCTCAGCGAACTCTAAATCGTCCGCTGATACTGAAGAACTGAATCAATGGATGTTTTCTCATCTTGGTGATTCAGAAGATATTCCCACTCCTCGTGCTCACACAGTTGAAGATGATGGTCCTACTATCATTCCAAATAAGCAGAATAGTGAAGCTGAAACATCATGGGTCTCAGCTGTTCCTATAAACACTATACCTGCTTCTGAAACGAATGTGTCAGACATTCCATCTACTTCTCAGCAATCAGTGAATATAATGTCAACTGGATCCATTCCTCTCTTGGTTGATACTCCAGACGTCGCTGAAGCCTCATCTTCAGTTCCTCCAGTTCAGGTTGAGTCAGCGTCTCACGCTCCGGCTCAGCGATGGACTATAAATCACCCAATTGATCAAATTCTTGGTGATCCAAACGCTGGTATTCAGACTCGACGAAGTGCAGGTAATATTTGTTTATTTGTTAACTTTATTTCACTAACCGAACCAAAGAAAGTAGATGATGCCCTCAAAGATCCAAACTGGGTCGGCGCCATGCAAGAAGAGCTGACTGAATTCGAAAGAAACAAACTTTGGAAACTTGTTCGAAGACCAACTGATAAAACAGTGATAGGCACTAAATGGGTCTATCGAAACAAGTTGGACGAACATGGAACTGTAACCCGCAACAAGGCTCGTCTTGTTGCTCAGGGATACAGACAAGAGGAAGGGATAGATTATGACGAAACATTTGCTCTAGTAGCAAGATTAGAATCTATTCGTCCTCTCTTAGCATACGCTGTACACAAAGACTTCAAAGTATATCAGAGGGATGTTAAGTCAGCATTTCTAAATGGAAAGCTGAATGAAGAAGTCTATGTGGAACAACCTCCAGGATTCTCAGATCCTAAGCGTCCAGGTTATGTTTATAAACTGGATAAGGCACTTTATGGCTTAAAGCAAGCTCCACGTGCATGGTATGACACTCTTTCTACTTATCTCCATATTGAATAATTTGAGCGAGGTAAAATCGACAAAACTCTATTTTTCAGGAAAGTAAAAGGTCATATCATTCTTGTTCAAATATATGTTGATGATATTATATTTAGCTCTACTAACCCTGATCTTTGTACTCGTTTCGCTGATAGAATGAAAGATGAGTATAAGATGAGCATGATGGGTGAACTAACATATTTCCTTGGTCTTCAGATAAAGCAAAATGAAAAAGGAACTTTCATTAATCAGGGAAAGTATGTTAAAGATATGCTGAGGAAATTCGACTTAACTGAAAGTTCAGCTATGAAAACCCCCATGGCACCACCGCTGACACTTGATAAGGATACTAAGGCTATTCCTGTTAATATCACTTTGTACCGTGGGATGATCGGCTCACTTTTGTATCTTACAGCTAGCCGACCCGATATTATGTTTGCAACATGCTTGTGTGCACGATATCAAGCTGAACCTAAGATATCTCATATGAAAGCTGTAAAGCGAATTTTTTGATATCTTAAGGGTACAGCGAATCTAGGTCTTTGGTATCCCAAAGACTCAGGATTCGATCTAATCGCCTATTCAGATAGTGATTTTGCAGGTTGCAGAATGGATAGGAAAAGCACCACAGGAGGATGTCAGCTCCTGGGTGGAAAGCTGGTAAGTTGGACAAGTAAAAAGCAAAACTCAGTGTCCACCTCTACAGCTGAAGCTGAGTATGTAGCCGCTGGAAGCTGCTGTTCTCAGGTCTTGTGGATGAGAAATCAACTACTGGACTATGACCTTCAGCTCTCAAATATTCCAATCTATTGCGACAGCACAAGTGCCATCGCTATAGCCAATAATCCAGTGCTACACTCAAAGACAAAACACATCGAAATCAGGTATCATTTTATCAGAGATCATGTGATGAGTGGTGATATAGAACTTCACTTTATCGCAACTGATTATCAGTTAGCTGATCTGTTCACCAAACCTCTTGATGAGACAAGATTCAACTTTCTCATCTGCGAGCTTGGAATGCTGAACTTTAAAGAATAAAATCTTCAGCGGTTCCCATTTTGATCAGCGGTACGATTATACAAACTTGTATAGCCCTCGGGATAAAATCAACTTGTATAACCTATTCTAACATCTTCTCTCTGAATAAACTTGATTCGCTGATATCAAGGTATGTTTTTCTCTCTCTGACAATCGCATGTCAATGCAAGATTTCAAAATAAATTACATCGCTAAATATCTCTTCCTTATCAGCGATACTTTTAAATTTCTAAAAACCTTCACTGATATTTCTAAATTCAGTGCTTCATATTTTTTTTAGTGTCCCTGAGTTTTCAAAACCTCAGAGACATCCAAGAATATGAAAGGACAGTTGTGACTTCATTACAACGGATAAGCCCTGGCACGTTCTTCTTTCTGACACACGTTTGCACGTTTCGTTTACTCGCTAATGAAATGCAAACATGTGTCCGTGTCATGATGAAAATCTTTTCTCGCTCAAGATTTTCTCTTTCTAAAATCTCTCTATATAAACAAATTCTTCGTTTATATTTTCCTTTTACGCGAACTTCTCCTCCAAGCAAAGAAAGAATTCACTGTTGCATTTTGCTCTCGATTTTTCAAGAACAACTGTTCATCTTCTTCAAACATCAAATGTTAATATGTTCTTATTATTCACCAAATGCAAATAACTTGTTTTTGATCTTCTCGTTGTTTTAACAAGATCAAACAAAAGAACTTCTTAAAAATGAAATCATTTTCTTTCATGGTTTTATGAACACAACCTTTTCATGGTTGTTATTCAAGTTTAAATGCAAAAATCTTAAACTTGTTCTTCATTCGTTTTTCCAGAATCCCAATCTTCAAAGGAAAATGGAAAACAAGATTTTTATTGGGTTTGAAATTTCGTTTTTCAAAAACAAGAAAGACCCTAATCTTCATTAAGACATTCTGTCTGAATGAAATGGACAAAATTCGAACCATCTTATTGGAAAATCTTTCCACATTAAGATTATTCTTATTTGTTAATATTTGGTTGAACTGATAATACAGAAAATGGCATCTTCTGACATTCCCAAGAACACCATCGCTGAAAATACTGCTGAGGAAGTGGACATCCTCAAGGCTCCTCAGGTCAAGTTCTCTCTTGACAAGCTGGATTGGACTAAGGTAAACAACCTTTATGCGCTTCTCGAGTTTCCTCCTCGAAAGCAAGTCACACATCTAGATGATGCTGTGAAATTCCTCAAGAATTGCTGCATCTCCCCAGCCCTGACCATAACCCCTCCCGCACATCAGCTTTTGCTATCACAATTCTGGTACTCTGCCAGACACTCTCAGTTACCATCAGCCAAAGACCCTGTTAGCTCCTGTAAAATGAAAGTATTGAAAATAAAACCAAGTCAGAAGACCTACAGAGATAAAGCAGAAGACTTAGAAGACCAACAAAGAAGACCAACAGAACTCAACAGAGTTCTGGTGGAACCAATGGAGCTCAACATAGCTCTGGCAGAAGATCAACAGAAGAACTGTTCATACCCGAAGACCAATAGAGTTCTGTCATAACACGCTCTGTTGAAGTGAAGACCTCTGTTATGCCCAAGTCTCGTAGAAATCCGAAGTGTCAGATACGTGTCCACACCTTTCCACGTATGCCCTAAAGATTGGAGACACACTTTCCACGTGTCATTCCAGTGTACGATAGTACACTGTCTACACTTTATGAGGCTATATAAATAGCGAGGTAGTGGAACAAATAATTAAAAAGCTTTTGGAAGAATAGTTTTCGACAATTGTAAAAGCACACTGTCATATCCTCATAGCACTATCCCGTACGATATTGTCTCTGTGATTTCTTGATACACCATTGATCTTGTTCTTGGTGTTATCTTTATCAATATACGAGCAGTGTTTCTTATTTGATCTTGTTATCATATTCCTGTTCTATATTTGATATCACAGTTTACATATCGTCTCATACAATCACTCACTTTAATGGCTTTATATTTAAATGCTTCCGCTGTCTATTTAACTACCATTATCGTGATACGACGTGAATCTGGGAAGCAACAATTGGTATCAGAGCTTGCTTGATTTGCTCAAATCAAGGCATCCTATCTACCAAGGTTGATTCACTGTTGTTGATTGTGTGTGTGTTTAAAAGCCTCATTATACTCTGTTTTACTGCTTAAAGTATTTTACATCTTCTCAGTTCATTTAATATCATACTAAGCTTTCCAGTCTAGATTAAAACATCTGTTCTACTATTTCATTGGTTACTGTTCCTCATACTTTAGCTTATTCTCATTATAGACCATTTGAAACTCTCATACTCTGTTTTCTTTTCAAAAAATGGCAAACATCAACACCATTTATACTGCTGGTTCTCTGACCAAGCCTCCTACTCTTCTGAGGGATGAATACCCTCAATGGAAGATTAGGATGGTCAACTTCCTTGATGGAATGGATAAGGACTTAATGCGATCTGTCACGAATGGACCATTCCAACCCATGGTTTATGTCCCACGTGTACCCGCAACAGAAACCACTGATGAGATTCCTGCTCACTTCGAACCCAAAACCACTGGGATTACCGAAGAAGAAAAGAGCAAAATGGAAAATGACCTTAAAGCAGTGAGACTTCTGATTATGGCCATTCCGAACGATATATTTCAAGAACTAGACTCATGTGTTACTGCCAAGGAAATCTGGGATCAACTTCTAAATCAACTTGAGGGTGGTATCAAAACCCAAAAGAATAGAAGGACCCAGTGTATAAATGAATACAATGATTTCAAGGCACTTCCTAAGGAAACCTTACAACAGACCTACAACAGATTTAATATTCTGATTAACAAATGTAAAAAGTGTGGGGTTGTTAGGTCGAAGGAAGATAACAATGTTCTGTTTTTGAAAAGTTTAAATGATGAATGGTTGAATCTGTCCATGTCTTTACAAGCTAATCAGGACTTAGATGCATGGTCTCTTACTGATGTGTATGGCACTCTGGCCGCACAAGAGAAGGATGTTGTCAAGCAAAAAGGCAAATCCACCATTGCAGGTCCTATCGCTTTGATTTCAGAATCTAAGAACTCAGCAGAAGAGAAACTCAACAGAGATGGCCCTAGCAGAGATAAGAAAAGAGAGAAAAAGAAAGGGAAGAAGAGCTTGGTAGCAGAAAGTGATGATGAAAGGAGTTCATCAGATGAGGATAGTGATATAAATGCCTTTGCTAAATCTCTTGCGTTAATAACTCAACAATTTACCCAGAGATTTGGCAACAGGACATTTGACAGAAGAAAGAGGTACGAAAGAGAAGAAAAAGGTGACAGAAGTTATACTACACCTCAACAGAAACACCAGAACAGAAACCCGACAGAACAGAGACCTCAACCTCAACAGAAGTACAACGCTCCTGGTCCACAAAAGACTGATGCTGCACAACCCATCAACCAAAACGATGGTCGTTGTTTCAGATGTGGCAAACCTGGCCATTTCTCTGCTAACTGTAGAGGAAAACTTGTAAAAGATCAAGACTACTACAAGAACAAATACAACTACAACTACAGAGAAAGGAGTTATGTCGCCGAGATGGAGAATTGGATCTCTGACTCATCCTCTGATGATGAACCAGAGCAAGCCAATGTTGCTGTAGATGATGAAAGTATGACAGAGGTTGACTGGATGACTGGAGAACGAATAGAGAGAACAGAAGAAGAAGATATAGCTCATGCATTCGCTCTTACTGTAACAGAGCCAGACGACAGAGCGCTGGAGACCATTAAACCCAGTGCCAAG
The DNA here is from genome assembly GCA_033807775.1 of Saussurea involucrata. Taxonomy (NCBI): domain Eukaryota; kingdom Viridiplantae; phylum Streptophyta; class Magnoliopsida; order Asterales; family Asteraceae; genus Saussurea; species Saussurea involucrata. The sequence continues at coordinate 68,340,762 of CM066325.1, forward strand.
GTATGTTCCTCCGAATCCAAGTCTGACTCAGAACTGGAAATGCATGTTTCGCAATTAACTGAGGAATTTCAATTACTGAAACAAAAGCTTTCTGAAGAAAAAGAGCTAAGAAAGCTAGCTCGGAAGGATCTGTCCTTCTACAAGAGAGAGAAAACTCTCTTGGAACAAGAAAAGGAAGATATCTTCAAGGAGAAATCTGAGCTAGAGATCTTACAGCAGAAAGAGAAAAGTACTTTTTCTAAAAAGGTTAAAGAGTACGAAATCTGTTAAAACAGAAAACCGAAGAAATGAAGAAGTCTGAGAATGAAAGACTTAACTCTATCGCTTTAAAAGACTTTTTTCAAAAAGAAAGGGAAATCTTACATCAGTCCCTACAGAGAAAAGAACTTCAAATCAAAAAGTATCAGGATGCACAGGATGTGCATGTTAAGATAAATTCTCAGATGGATACGCAAGGTCTTGGTTTCTCAGACCTTGCTCCCTGGAACGGAAAGAAGAAAACATCTCTGTTGACTACTTTCTGTGCTGGGAAAATCCAAGAGAATGTTATCTCTGATAATGCTGTTTTCAAAAGAATTAAAACCTCGGACGTTTACAAGAGGACGAAAAGGCTTGACTTTAGGAATGTCAGCTATGACTCCTTGGATCATGACAAGGTTCTTAAACCATCTTCAAAGTTTATTCTTGATCAAGGAAGAGCTAGAATCTTAATTCCTAACTCTGTCGAAAGTCTGGATCCAAAAGAGATTTTCAACTTTAATTCTTTCAAGGAACAGAAGCCTGTCACTTCTGAGGCTGAATCCTCTGTTGAAATACCACAGAGCAAGCTCAACCCTGAAGCACCAGTCTTCTCTCCTACTTCTGAAACGATAAGAACATCTTTTGAAGAAGATCTCATGAAAGTTCTTAAAGAAAATGCTGTTTCTGATGCTTTAAAACCCAAGTTGAGAAGGTTTAAAACTGCAAAACCTGATTCTACAAAGCCTGTTTATGTGAGTAACACCTCCAACAGAGCCACCAGAGACTTTCTAGCCTCTGACAGTGACTCTGACCCTGAGGTAGATGAGCAAATTGTTTGTACTCAACCAAATGCTTTGCACAAACCTAAACAGATATCGGCTGGATCCTTTGATTTAAAAGAAGACATATCATTTTTCAAGAAACAATCAAGATTTATACCGGTAACTGAGTTTAATAACAAAGAATTTAGAATTCTTGCTTCTAACTCAACAGAAGTAAAAGGTAAGGTGAAGGCAAGTACTTTACTTAACAACACCTTTGTTCCAACTTTTAAACCAATCAGATTTACACCAGAACAGAAGGGAAAATGGATAGTAAATGACAGACATACTTCCAATTCTGGTAGAAATCAAGATATCAATTTTGAGAAAAGAGAATTTGTCTCAAAAAATAGTTTAAACAGAATGCATGGTCCTAAAGCTTTTCAGAATCAAACTCCATCTAATAAACGATTCTTGAGTAACAACTTGCATCAATCCTCATGTTCCATCAATTGCAATTGTGTTCATCTGTTAAGAAAACTGCAAAATCATATGAGTGGACCTCACTGTGTTCTGAATCAGTCACAAAAGATGATAAATCCCAAGACTGATCAGACCACACAGAAGAAAACCTCTGGCACAACATCAAAGAATGTAAAGCTTGTAAGAAAGACTGTTAACCCATCAAAGCCTAACAAGAAAGGACCCATCATGCAATGGGAACCTAAAAGAAACTAATCTGTCTTGCAGAAGCCTCATGTGCAGATCTGGTACCTAGATTCAGGATGTTCCAGGCACATGACAGGCAATAAGGAGCTGCTGACTTCATTCAAGAACAAAAAAGGAAGTGCAGTCACCTTTGGAGGAGACAATGGAGGACAAATTAGAGGTTATGGCACTCTGGTAAATGGTGGTGTTTCAGTTTCCGAAGTTGCTTATGTTGAAGGATTAAATCATAATCTTCTCAGTATAAGTCAACTCTGTGATCATGGGTTCGATGTCAATTTCAGGAAGAAGTTTTGTTCATTATTACTTTCTGAGTCTGGTCAAGAACTTTTAAGAGCCGACAGAAAAGGCAATCTTTATAAAATGAATTTTAATCCAAACCAGGGAACTACAACAGAGAAACTCTGTTTAGTCTCTTTGAACAAAGAAGATGCCTAGCTCTGGCATAAAAGATTTGCTCACTTAAAATTTTCAAATCTTGACAAACTCGTGAAATTGAACTTGGTAAAAGGTCTTCCTTCGCTGAAATTTGACAAAGACCATCTATGCTCTGCTTGTGAGTTTGGAAAAATGAAAAGATCCTCATACAGAACCAAGAGTGATCACAATTGCTTAAGACCTTTGCATATGCTTCATGTGGATCTCTGTGGTCCAATCTCTGTGCAAAGTCTGTCTGGCAAGAAGTATATTCTTGTGCTTATTGATGAATATTCTAGGTATACTTGGATTGAGTTCATCAGAGCAAAATCTGATGTCCCAGAAATTCTGATAAGTTTATTGAGAAGGATACAGGTTCTGTTAGGACTAAAAGTGCAAAAGTTGAGAAGTGACAACGGGACAGAATTCAAAAATAATCGAATAGATTCTTATCTATCAGAAGAAGGAATTTCCCAAAACTTTTCAGCTACCAGAACTCCACAACAGAATGGCATAGTGGAGAGAAAGAACAGAACTCTGGTAGAGGCCGCCAGAACCATGTTGGCCGGTTCTGTCCTTCCCATCAACTTCTGGGCAGAAGCAGTCTCAACAGCTTGTTTTGTTCAAAACAGAGCTGTAATAGTGAAAAGATTTAAAAAGACGTCTTATGAACTCATCAATAACAGAAGACCAAACGTGAAATATTTTCATGTTTTTGGGTGTAAATGTTATGTCTTGAACGACCGAGAACAGCTGGGTAAATTTGACAAGCAAGCGGACGAAGGAATCTTTATTGGTTATTCCCTGACCTCTAGAGCCTACAGAGTCTACAACACCAGAACTCGCGTCATTCAAGAAAGCGTGAACGTGTCCTTTGATGAAAGTACATCAAATACCTCTGATCGCAAATCAACAGAGGAGACACCAACAGAACAGAAGAAGCCTAGTTCTTCAAAATCAAGGGAAGAAGATATCAATCTCCTATTCGACGATTTCTTCGATGATGATGATGATTCCTCTGTCAACATCAACAGAGGAGATCAAGCTCAAAGTTCAACAGAACAAAATCTGACAGGTACAACTCTTACTGGTCCATCCAATATTTCACCATCTACTTCTCTGTCTACAGGTATAATTCAGAGAAACGAGGAACCACAACCAGAACCTACACAAGAGCCATCATCACCTCTGCTAACAAATATCGGCAGAAACTCCCTGTTTGAAAGTTCACCTTCGCAGAGCCCTGTTGGCAATCCACAGAGCAATGAGGCCACTCTTCAGAGTTGTGTGCCACAGAACCCTGGCACCAACCCTCAGAGCTCTGTTGTTGAAGATCGTCTTTTCTCATCTGAAGCACAAACCCCTCCTATTGTCCATGCTCCCATGACAAAATGGACTAAGGATCACCCCCAACATCTTATAATTGGTGCTGCTGAAGATGGTGTCAAGACAAGATCGGCTACAATCAACGAAGCTTTCTTTGTTAACTTTTTGAGCATGATTGAGCCGAAAAGAATTTTTGAAGCACTTGAAGACCCAAACTGGATCGAAGCTATGCAAGAAGAGCTTTTTGAATTCGAGAGAAATAAAGTTTGGTCCTTGGTTCCACTCCCAAAAGGAAAATCGGCCATTGGAACCAAGTGGGTGTTTCGAAACAAGAAGGATGAAGATGGGATTATCATCAGAAACAAAGCCCGTCTGGTTGCAAAAGGATACTGTCAAGAAGAAGGAATTGACTATGACGAGACTTTTGCTCCTGTGGCTAGGCTAGAAGCAATCAGAATCTTCTTAGCTTATGCTGCTCACAAGGGTTTCAAGGTCTACCAAATGGACGTCAAATCTGCCTTCCTAAATGGCAGACTACAAGAAGAAGTCTATGTCCAACAACCACCTGGTTTTGAAAATTCGGAGTTTCCAGACCACGTTTACAAGCTAGACAAAGCTCTGTATGGGCTTAAGCAAGCTCCCAGAGCCTGATTTCAGGCTAATCCTAAAGTTTCGCATTTCTCTGCCGTCAAGCGCATATTTAAATATCTGAAAGGGACTCAATTTTTGGGTCTCTGGTATCCTCTGAATTCTGGTTTCGAGCTTATAGCATATACAGATTCAGACTATGGAGGATGCAAGAACGACAGAAAGAGTACGTCTGGTAGCTGTCAATTTCTTGGAGAGAAGTTAGTAAGTTGGACATCCAAGAAACAGAACTGCGTGTCCACCTCTACAGCAGAAGCAGAATACGTTGCTGCTGCTAGTTGTTGTTGTCAAGTTCTCTGGATGAAAACTCAACTCAAGGATTACGGCTTGGAGTATGACAGAATTCCAATTTTGTGTGACTCCAAAAGCGCAATAGCAATCACAGCTAATCCAGTTCAACACTCAAAGACCAAGCATATCGATATAAGGTATCACTTCATAAAAGATAATGTTGAAAAAGGGACTATTGAAATGTATTTCGTTTCAACAGACTTCCAACTTGCTGATCTTTTTACAAAAGCCCTTGATGAAAGGAGATTTAACTTCTTAATCAGCAAATTGGGTATGCTGAACATGTCCTAACACTATTTATCACTCAACAGAACTCTGATGTTCCTACCAGAGATCTGTCAAAATAGTTGGGTAGGATAGTTCAACAGAGCCTCTGTCATTCACCAGAGCTCTGTAAAACATACTTTTTCAACAAGCTTCCAGTGAATTCGTTTGTATATATCTCTGTAAATATTTCTTTTAGCAAGTTTTTTTTAAGCTCATATTTCTAGGGGGGGCTTATAAAAGAAAATATGCATGGTTTTAGGGGGAGCAAGTTAAAAAAAAAAATATTCTGATTTCAAAATGATCTTGAAAGAAAAATCTTTTTGAAAGAGGGAAAACCTGTTCTGATGAAATTCTTTTGAGAAAGTCGAACTTAGCAGAACCCTGATATTCTCACCAGAGCCTCTGTTGTTCCTCATCAGATCTCTGTTGAAAATTGTTGGTCAATTCTGTCCTTGTTCTTTGATTCTTCACATCAGATACAGAATTTTAAAATGTTTTTGGGTAAAGGTGAAACATGATTGGTCACTGAGCAAAGTTGAAAAGATCATTTCAACAGAGAAAGAAAATAACTGAGCTCCACCAGAGCTCTGTTAGTTTCTCTGCCCCATCATCAGAAACACGTCAGCAGAGAAGCGGGTCATTCTTTGAAAATCACCCACTTGTCACCCGCATATCTCTAACCGTGACGGTTTACTTGTCCTACGATTGTAAGAACAAAATCTTACGTGGCATCCTCTGATTGAAAGACAAACCACTAGGTGTTCCCACGATACACTGTTCAGGCCGTTCCACTTTCTGACACTCAAGTGCCTACAGTCCCTACGTTGTTTCCCCACCCACATGTTTCCCGTATAAACACCCAACTTCAACCCATTTCACTCTTACGCTTAACAACCATTTCAAACCCTTCATCTTTTCCCTCTCAGAAACCTATACCTTGTGGTTCTCAAGAATAACCCTAACCTGCAACAATGGCTGAACCCCAAAACCAACCCCAGAACTCTGATGATTCCAGTAACAACGAACCCGTAGATAACATCGTTATTCTACCATACGAGTTGGCTGATAACAACTACCGTTTTGATCCCAATCCAGCACTCTATTTACCCCTTTACCACATCTATATTGAGTTTTTCCGAAACTCAGAAGTTTTTACAGCCCTAACAGCCTTTGACGATCATCTTCCTGCAATATATGTCCAACAATGGTGGACCACATGCCAATACATTGAAGACGGCGTCAGAAGCGGAAAAGTCGGAAGTGTCAACTCTAGTAATGGAGGATCAGGAACAATAAGGATTCGTGAAAGAACTCTCAGAAGAACTTTTGGGATGAAAACCAAAAGACAGCTAGGTATTGATGCCTATGAGAAACCACCTTCTGTTGTTGTTCTTCTCGACTTCGTGAAGTTTTTGGGTTACAACAAAGAGTTAGAGAAAATAGGAGCCTTCAGAAGACAAAATCTACCACAAATGTGGAATTTCATGTTCTCAACCCTCAACAGAACCCTCACCTGCAAATCCGGCAGTCAAGACCAAGCGAGCACTGAAATCCTCGAAATCATGTATGGTCTGTTCTTCAACAGAAACTTCAACTATGCAGGGATCCTCTACAATGCACTTCTAGATGCTGTCAACACTAAAACCACTGCTCTAGCCAGAGGTGGAGAAGTTGGAAGACACAAATCCCTTAAAGCCATCAAGTTTCCTCGCTTTATCAGTTTGGTGATCAGAAGGGCATTCGACAGACTGGAACTGACACATCAGGGTCGTTCTACTCCTGTCTGGACCATGGCAAGATTCCAACCAACAACTTCAGGAGATTACCCTTTCATCAGAAGAATTCCAGGTACAATGATTGCTCTGATCAATCCAACCCACATCTCTATCCAAAACTATAGAACTGCTGCTCAACCTCAAGAACCTGAGGTGAGAACCCCAGCATATTTAGGTTCTGAGCCTTCTGTGGAGAGTGCGAGTGAGGAAATAGAAGAAGAAGAAAATAGACCAGAGGACAGAGTACCCGAAGTGGGGTCTTCCTCTAGAGTAATGGAGGAGGAAGTAGTGAACAGAGCATCCCCTAGGGAGACTGTTCAAGAGGGAGCAGAAGAGACTGCAGAAGTGGTGACAGAGAGATCGCACCCTTCTGGCAGTGTAGAGATTCATGAGATAGAGAGCTCACCAGAGAATTCTCAAACCCTAGAAACCGAGGGAAATGTGAGTATAGAACAAGATGTCCAAGTTGACACATCTGTGCGAGATCCTAACCAAACTCCCAGTGCTACCACATTACCTAATCCTGGTGATCAAGACCAAGGGATTATTGAAACAGAGGTGCACACCTCGAACCTTAACCAGCCAGACCCATCAGAGGCAACTCTTCATGCCTCTGGTACGCACGAAGCCGGGGAAGCTAGTCTTGCTAGTGATGTTCATTCGCCCCAGAACATCGACAGGTCACCTACACATAATGACGCCTCTGTGGCTCATGTAGTCGGAACACAACATAGACCCGAGATTTTTGTAATCTCACGTAGCATCTGTCCGACTCAGGGACAGTATGAGACCATAGTTGAACAAGGGAAACATTTGCTTGATCCAAATGCTTCTCATCATATCAGATTTCCTTCCTCAGAACCTGAGCTGGAGGAGGAACTTCTGATCAGAACACCTGTAGGTGATTCCCCTCAAAAGGAACATCAAGGATCGGGTGGAAGTCCTGCAAGAGCCAACATCAAAACAACTCTTGACGCAGGCGCCTCTGAACTCGAGGCAGAACTGGATCCATTAGTTGGTACCAGGGTTACCCCCGTTGACACTGTCACAAAAACAGAGTTCACAAGCTTCTGTGATAGTATCAACAACTCCTTGAATGAGTATAAACTTGTCAATTCTCAAAAGGAGGAACTGATCCTCAAGGAAAATATTTCTCTCAGAGACGAACTGCAGAAACTGTCAGAGAAATATGCCGAACTTCATCAGAAATACATTGACACTGAAAGGATCAGAACAGAAGCTGAACAGACAAGAGGAGAGGAAATTGGCAGACTGGCTACAGAGATAGCAGATCTAAGAACCGTCAGAGCAGAAGAGAACACAAAGGTATCGACAGAAGTAGCTGACCTGAAAAGACTTGTGATCGACAACCATACAGCTCAAATGAACAGAACTCTGCCAGTCCCAACAGTTATCCTATCAGAATCCAACATCAGAACCTTGACAGAGCTCATTGATAACTCTGTTAAGAAATCCATAAAAGAAGCCACAACGTCAGATGCTGGTCCTCTTAACATCTCCAGCCCCAACCCAAACAGTTTGCCAATGACAGTCGGTCAAATGGGCGACTTCAGAAGGGACGTCGTAAAGAAAATGATGACAATCTCGTCCAAATTTGTCATGAAAGCCCAGGCAACAAAAGCACTTGTGAAGGAATCACTGGACTCCCACAAATTCAACTTTGTGAGCCAAGTCGAGGAAATCAGAGGTGCTGCAGCAGAAGTGGAAGACACCTTGAAGAAAGCAGTTCCTACTTTCACAGATGCAATCTTACAATCTGTCATACAGAAACGATCTGCTGAGAAAGCACCAGAGGGAGAGCCTTTTGGCAAAAGACGTAAGTTTGTTGACCAATTCTCACCCATTGTCTCCAGACTCTCTGATGAAGACTCCTCTGATGATGATGATTTCCACGATGCTGCATCAGATAGTAATTTGGGTGAGTCCTCGGGTCAACAAAAGGGGGAGAAGGAGAGGGAGAAGGAGAAGGAGAAGGAGAAGGAGAAAGAGAAGGAGAAAGAGAAGGAGAAAGAGAAAGAGAAAGAGACAGAGAAAGAGAAAGAAAAGGAGAAAGAAACAGAGACAGAGAAAGAAGAAGAGAGAGAGGCTGAAATGCCTACTGAAAGAGGCAAAGAGAAATTAACAGAAGAGGCCAGGACAGAAGATATGGGGATAACAGAAGAAGATATACCTACGGTGGAATTCGACTACATGTTCAAAAATCGAGTCATCAAACCGACAGAAGAGTCAAACACAAGAACCACCAGAGATTATCTGCCTGGATACCCCTCCTACTTCACCAAGGACTGAACCAGAGAGATCAATCCCAATCTCTGCTGATGAACAAAGCCAAACAGAAGCTGCTCAAGAATATGTTCATATCGATACTCTTATGGCTGAAACTCATGAAGACCCAAACCCAATGATACCAGAACAAAACCCAGAATCATCCACCCAACACACCGATAAACCTGCCTTGGAAACGGTATTTGCATTTCTTTATGCTGACAGAGATATCATTCCTGCAAATGCCGTACCCATAAATCCTTACCCATAAATCCTTACCTTAACCCAATCAGAATAAACACCATTACTGAAGCAAGGCGGATGTTCATCCGAAACAAGTCCAATCTGAACAGAAACATCAACTCACACTTCAGTATCAAGAGAATCCTAGACATCAAGCATAAGAAGTTCCAGCACAACAGAATGACCTATCATGAGTACACTGTGGAATCAACAGAAGGAAAGAACGAATTCTTCAACGACAACGATCTTGTCCTTCTAAATCCGTACGATCTAACTGTGCTTCATGCCTACTGCTTGAACTTCTCTGACAGATATACTCCAGCAAGAACAGCCTTACCTGAAGTCAAACTAGTTATGCAAGAGCACATCAATCTCAGAACTCAGACAGATTTTCAGCTAGGCATAGAGTTTGAAATTGAGAAACTGGCGATTGCACCACCAAACGAAGATCTTGAGGGCTATCGACATTTTAGGACTGGAACTGTAGTTGAAGATCCTCCAGTCTTTATCTGCCAACAGAAAGGGACAAAGAAAGCCATCAGATCTACTGAAGCTCATAAGTACACAAGTGAGTCGCTAGCATATCTCAAAAACATAGTTCAAAGTCTCCCGAGGAACAAGTGTCCGGAAGAACAGCAAAGGTCCTTCATCAACATAATTAATCTGATGCTTGACTTCCGTGAGCTAATCAGAAGATTCGACAGAATCCTTAGGGGAGATAATTACGCTTGATTGTACTTGTTCTTTCCATTGTAAAATCTTAAAAGAATAGTGCACAGGGTAACAGAGGGTAAAGTTCTCTGTTCTTTTGTTTTCAATCTCTTGTCATTTCCAATTTTTTATTTTCAATACTTAGGGGGAGATTGTTAGCTCCAAGTATCTGTAAAATGAAAGTATTGAAAATAAAACCAAGTCAGAAGACCTACAGAGATAAAGCAGAAGACTTAGAAGACCAACAAAGAAGACCAACAGAACTCAACAGAGTTCTGGTGGAACCAACGGAGCTCAACAGAGCTCTGGCAGAAGATCAACAGAAGAACTGTTCATACCCGAAGACCAACAGAGTTCTGTCATAACACGCTCTGTTGAAGTGAAGACCTCTGTTATGCCCAAGTCTCGTAGAAATCCGAAGTGTCAGATACGTGTCCACACCTTTCCACGTATGCCCTAAAGATTGGAGACACACTTTCCACGTGTCATTCCAGGGTACGATAGTACACTGTCTACACTTTATGAGGCTATAAATAGCGAGGTAGTGGAACAAACAATTAAAAAGCTTTTGGAAGAATAGTTTTCCACAATTGTAAAAGCACACTGTCATATCCTCATAGCACTATCCCGTACGATATTGTCTCTGTGATTTCTTGATACACCATTGATCTTGTTCTTGGTGTTATCTTTATCAATATACGAGCAGCGTTTCTTATTTGATCTTGTTATCATATTCCTGTTCTATATTTGATATCACAGTTCACATATCGTCTCATACAATCACTCACTTTAATGGCTTTATATTTAAATGCTTCCGCTGTCTATTTAACTACCATTATCGTGATACGACGTGAATCTGGGAACCAACAGACCCCTCCAAAACAATTGACTGCATCCTTTGCGATATCGAATATGGCACCATGAAGATCACCCCTGCCATCATTCGCAAAGCCCTCAGCCTTCCCATAGCAACCAAAGAAAAACCCTTCGTTCCCCTCCCTGACCCCAAGAAAAACTCAGACAGGGAAGCCATCATTGCATTCTTTGATGCAATGGGCTATGTATGGGAAACTGGAAGGGATATGAAGACCGAGAAGAAGCTGACCATTATAAAGAAATCGAAAATGCCCAGCGAGATGAATTTCATCTTCACTCATCCAATCAGCTACATGACTGCCAAGAGCGGCTCCTCTGACCAAGCCGCTAAACCTCAGCAAGCAATGGGATATGCATTGCTGAAAGGTCTACATATAGACTAGCCATCGATCATCTATGATGACCTGGTACTTAGAGTGGACACCGTCGCTGACAGACCTCCATGGGTTCCATATCCTCGGTTCATCAGCGACATATTCCAAAAAAGGCTGAAGGACAGCTATCCTCAAGAGGGTGACCTGAAACTTTCTCAGGTTGGTCCTAAGATACTCGACTTCAAACCAGTGGCGAATGAGGTACGTCTTTCTACACTCTTAACTCTTCTAAATCCTTCTACTTCTTCTACTTCTTCTACTTCTGCAGCTCCTTCAGCGGACAAACCCACCGCTGATACCCCAGCTGCAACCTCCATTCCTCTTAAAAGGAAACCCTCTGACACCCAACTTGGTTCCAAAAGAACTAAGAAACCCAAGGAGTAACCCAAGCAATCTCCTGCTAAAGTCTCCTCAGCTCTTCTTGTTGAGCTGAAGGAAAGTTCAGTGGTACGCTCTGCCACACCTGAACAAGCCATCCACTCTATCCCGACTTCAGCGTCTCCAAACGCTGAGGTTACAAACTTGGAAACTATCCAACCTCCCTCAGTCTCTCAAAAGACTGATGAAGTGATTCTCAGCGATTCCAACGCTGAACTCAGTAACCAACCTCCATTCTTACCCTTCGCTTCTCCCTCTACTCATTTGGACACAACTCCAGTTATCACTGATGCACCTGTCATTCCTCCAGAAGCTAAAGGAACGACGGAAGTAGGACCTGCAGAGATGATCATACGTTCAGGTTCTCTCGCTGACGATATGGAACATTTCTCAGGCCATCGAGATTTTGATGAATTCATCAATCCTCCTGCAGGTATACAACAACCCCTAAACACTGTTACTAAACCCCAAACTTCTGAGCTTTCCTCTGTTCACAAGTTTTTATATGTTACAGGTCCTAATTTGGGAGACATCAACGCGTCTCTGAAGAGAGTAGAGACAAAGCTGACAGGTCTCACGTCTACTCTTTCTGGCAACTCTTCAGCTGTAACAACCGCTAGAGAGAATCTTTTAAAGCTTACAACCGAAGTCGGAAAGAATGCCTCCAAAGCTGATGTGGAGAAGGTTGATAAATCACTCGGTGATTTTGCCAAAGTTCTAGCTGACATCTACACAGACTACCTCGACATCAAGAAATCAGTTGACACCATGTCCAGCGAAGTCACAACGCTGAAGACATCGGTTGGCACACTCGAAGGTTATATGTTTGCTGTAAAGGCTGATGTCAGTTCAGTAAAAACTGATATGAGTTCTGTGAAGACTGATGTCAACACGATGAAGAATGACATCTCTTCAATTCAGAACTTGTTGACGCAGATCCTGACCAACACAACCACCCCTGCACCTGCCCCTGCTCCTGCACCTGAGCATTTTACTCTGGCAGATCGTGCTGAATTCGTCAAAATCAATCCTGGTATTTCTGCTCTTCAAACCAGATTATCAACGATTGAGACTTATGTCGGGGTCCCTGGCCAAGAAGACAGGGAGAAAACCACAGCTGCTGAATCATCTCATTCCTCCCCAAGTCATCATGAAAAGGAGGGGGAGAAGAGCGTTGAAGACCCTTCCAAGAGCGCTGAAGACCTTTCCCATGATGAATCTATCAGGGGAGAGAGGACCGAAGACCTCACCTTCACTGAAGAGGGTGAGAAGACAATTGAAGCTGAAGCAGCCGCTGGACCTCAGGGAGATGAACACCCTGAGGGAACCGAGAAGCTCGCCTCTGTATCTGAGGGGGAGCAACTCGAAGAAGAAACTGAAGAAACTGAGTCTGAAGCTGAAGATGAATAAGCCATCGCCTTGTCTGATGCTGAACCATCCTCTTCTCCAAAGAATGATGATGACGAAGATGACGATGATGATGATTCTTTTATCGTCAAGCCTGCTCAGAGAACTAAAGCTCTTAAAGGGATTCTGATAAATGAACCTTCACGGGAGCGGACAAAGACAAAGCCATCAGCATCTGAAGCTGACAAAGGCAAAGGAAAAGGTGTCGCTGAAGATGAAAATCTGACGATCTTGCTTAAAAAGCCGGTTTGTCAGGTACACTAACTCTTTACTCCACATCCCTCCTCTATACTTTATCAGTTCTCTACCTCCGCAAACCTACATACACTATCCCATTCTTTCTCTCTCTGTTCTACCCAAATTCTTACTTGTAAGATCGATGCGTTTCAGCTAGTCCTCTCCCCTGTTTGAGGATATCGCTGAAGTTCCTACAGCTGCGACTTCAACAATAATCCCAGCTCTCAACGCTGAAGACATAATCCCAGTCTTGGATTTGATCTCTGAGACTGATAAACCTGAAGAACAGACTCTCTCTAACAAAAACAGACCTTCCTTGGCTCCTCAAAAGCTAAGTGAAGAGGATCAAGAAAAGAGAGATGCAATGATCATGAGACTCGAAGATCAGCGAATCATTCTAAAGCGTGATCAACTTCCTACCGTTCCTCCAAAGTTCATAATTTCCCAAAAGGAATACATAGAACACCTCAGAGCTGAACGCCTAATCGCTGAAAGAAAGGAAGCTGAAGAAAAAGACAGACAATACGCCATCAAGCTTACTCAACGATAATTAAAAGACCCCAAGTTGAAAAGAGTTCCCATTGATGTTCAACGTTAGCTATGGGATGATGCTCAAGAGATCGTTAGAGAAAAGACTAAGGTCTCTGATACGACTTTGGAATGGGCTAAACAAATGCTTACCTATCGATCTAGACCATCCAAAATCATCAAAGTAAACATCAGAGGAAGACTGTACGCCGACGTTCCTGTTGTTGAAGTGGATGTCTACAGAGAAGACAAAACCAAGCAAACTTTCTTTGCTGCTACCTTAGAAAAGTTTGGTCTCTCTGAATGGTTAGAAACGAAATTAGCCATTCAGGGATCGCGCTGAAAGTTCAAAAGCCATGTCGAGAAGATCTTAAACAAACAGATCGACCTGCTTTCTTCTGCTGTGGATATTCCTCCTCTTCCTCCTCAACAAAGAAAAGTCTCTGCTAAGAAAAAAAAAGTCTCTGATTCAGGTCCTCCTATACGGAATGAAACAAGTATTGGTTTCTCTCGTGCTGAAGTTCTTGGCCCTGATGCTGATCTCTCAGCGCTTGACACCTCCCTACCACCTGGAGAAACTTTCATTCCTGGCACAGTTGTAAGTGATCCATATGGTATATTCTTTCTAGACTACGATGGAAACCATCACTTTCAACGTATCTCTGAGCTCCACATCGCTCCCATCGAACAACTCAGAGATCTCTTATACTGGTGTGAAGTCAGACGCGACATCAAAGCTAGACACCTGAAGCCCTTGATTTTTGAAGAAGCTCTGAAGAAAAAGAATCAAGAAGCAGATGTCCCTGATTGGATGATTGCCACATCAATGACCCTTGATGAACAACTCATTAAGGAAGAACCTTTTGATGGATAGGATCGCCTTGTAATTCTTTCTATCCTTATCTGTCTACATCTTTTGTACTTGTAATTCTATTCGCTGTACTTGTAATTTTTCCACTTCTCTCTGTAATCTTTACACAGTTTAAAGAAAAATTTCAGCGAATGTACTTTACTCCATCAGTACAGAAAAGATCCCAGAAAACAGTAAAAGGGACAAGTATTTTATGAGTTCTTTTTATCCTTATGTTTTCATTATATAGCAATTTTCTCTGTTGCTATGTCGTAATCAAATAGGGGGAGATTGTTGATCCAAACCCTCGGTGATTTGATAATGACCCACTCTAATATACTTAGTGAAAATTGTAAGTAAACAATATGTATCAGAGTTTCACTATCGCTGATAAGTACTAAGATCTTCCAGTACCGCTGATAGGAACTCTCGCTCTTTAGATTAAACATTCAGCGAAACTGTTCACCATAATACTCTGAGTCTGTTCAGTACTTATGGTGATCGCTGATAAGTTAGTTGTTTACTTATGATCTCTGAAGACAAGTTTCACGTCAACATAGGTTCTACGCTGAAGTCGAAGATCAATCTCAAGAACCAGCGACAAGTCTCCTAATGAACTGATGCGGATTAGCGAAGACTCAGATTTGTCCAATCAACGTGAAGTATCAAGTACAAGACTTCAGCTATCGCTGAACTCTATCATTCGCTGATGAAGAATGATAGATCGCTGAATCAACGAAAAGCTGATCATGAAGTTCTCCGTACAAATTACTTTTGTCTTAACCACCCTTGCACGACTCCGTACGATATGTCAGAAAAGAACCTCCTTATTGTCTGAATTCGTACAACCACCCTGATACTACACTGTTCAAACATGCGGCTACTTAGGTTGTCAACAAAGGTCAATAACATGCAACCAATCAGCTGCTGCCACGTGTAAAGTGTAAACTGCAATGCATTAAATGCATGCAGTATATAAGAAGAAGAACTCACTTCATTTTGAAGCAACTTGCTAACTCTGGACAAGTTCATCCTTCTTATCTTGAGATATGTTATTATTAGTAATTTCCTTCTCCTTCTTAGTGCAAGAAACTTAGTGTTCCAACTTGTTTAGATTTAGGATTTATCCTTAATCTTGTTTCCGCAACAAGCTGTAAATTGTTAATGATTTATCAATAAACAATTTAGAAAAGTAAAATCTGTGTGTTTGTATTCAACCCCCCTTCTACAAACTTGTATAGCCCTTCGGGACCAACAATTGTTTTATTTGAGAACGATATATTTTCAATTCGGTGTCGGGTATGGGTGTGCTGGTTCATGTGACCTAATTATTACTCTCTTGTTGCAGGTATCACAACTAACTTTTGATTAAAATATCAGGAAGCAAAGGCCTATGAATAGAAGAAGAATTATTCAACTATCAACAAGATACCTAATATGAAGCATACAGCTTTATCAAGCAAATTCCCAATGTATTAGAGAATTGGTGGTAGTAGGCTTGTTATCAATGTTCTTATACATTATATTCGTATAAGTATTAATAATAGTTCAGTTTTTTACATTTGATCATCATTTTGAATTTTTGAACTTCTTTTATCATTGATAAAAACTGTTAGTCAAATTTAATTATATAACCATGGTAAAGTGCTACAATGGCTACATAATAATCAATTTAAATTCTGGTCATAAGTAGTTTGTGATCACGATTTTAGTATTTTGTGTGATTAAAATGTAACCATGTTGAAGTTAGTTTGTGTGACAAAAAGGTAACTAATAGCCATGCTTTTACAATTCTGCGTAACTATGTGACATGAATTGACCACAGTAAATATAGAATTTGTTTGGCGATAAGTAGTTTATGGTCACGATTTTAGCCATTTTGTGTGATAAAATGTAACCAATAGCTACGATTCTAACAATTCAATGTAACAATATTTTTACGGTTAATATAAAATTTATGCGGCTATAAGTAGTTTATGGCAACGGATTTAGTTAATACGAAGTTTCAAATTGTTCTCCCAAAATGTTTACTGCCAAGACCTATTTTAAATGTCAATGACACATGTTACTCTTGACAGACGTTTAATCAATGAGAAAGGTTGCTTTTCAGAGATGCTTTTATCAATAATAGTTTACTAGAAGGGTACTCGTGCAATACAGCGCGATATATCTTGATTATTTTGTTTTACTTTTTATCATTGTCGATTTTATAAAACGACTTTGTGTAGTTTTGAGAAAATTATAATATTTTTTTTAATAAATTTGTACAGAGAATGACGCTTTTTGAGGGGTTTATGATTTGAGGATTTGAAAGGGGTTAAGAGATGAGGATTAATTAGGTAACTAATGAGGATTTAAGAATGATGTTTTTTATGGGTTTACCATTTGAGAATTTGTAGGGAGTTAGACATAAAGAGTAAAAGGAAGGAGTTAGAGATAAGGACTAATTAAGTAATTAGCATTAACAGTGGTACATAAAACCTTGTTAGTTGTTTTTAAAAGATTTTAAGTAATCGGTATTTTTTTTTTAAATAAAGGGATGACACTCTAGTGAGCTTCGGCATTGCCATCACCCGCACGAGCATCATTCATATCATTAATAGAAAAGGAAGTACAATGATTGTACATACAAGACTTAAGAAAGTCGAGAATAACATTGAAAATAATGGGACGAAATAACGAACGGGAGTGACGCGCCGTCAAGTGCGCCGTTTCGTTCGCTTGGCGTCCAATAGCATGGACGGAGAAGTTCCGGTTTGAGTTGAGGGTGTTTCGGATGTCTTTAATGATGTCTCCAAACTCGGAATCGTCAGTGGAAAGGTCGTAGATGGCGTCCACCACCACCTTAGCATCAGTTTAAAAAATAACGTTATGGTCTCCCCGATTGGAAACCCAATAAAGGGCGTCAAGAATGGCGAGGGCTTTGCACTCACGAACGGTCAGAAGAAAGCTTATGGGAGAAGCTTTTGCCGAAATAAAAGCACCGTAGTGGTTTTGAATTACCGCACCGTAGCCCGCCGCGGAAGGCAGATCAGAGACCAAAGCATCGACATTACATTTAAGGTAATCTCTCCTCGGCGGGATCCAAATGGGGGAACGTGGTTGAACGTTTGCGTTAGAATCAGACGATGTCAAACTCTTGGAGGTTTTCCATTCTAAAAGGAGGTTTATGCCACGTCTAACAGTCGCATTCGGGTCCCGGGGGCCATTATTCCAGATAATATCGTTACACCGGTACCATATACTACACATGGTCATAAGAAAGCTATCACCACCCGAGTCGAGGTTTACCTGTAAAATCTTGAAGAGAAGGTCCGCAAAAGAGTTAGCATCGGGGGCTCGAGCATCGATCACTGGTCAAAACCCCGCTTCAATCAACACAGGCCGCACCAAGGGACAATCGATAAGGGCGTGCCACGTATTTTCCAGATTGGTGTTGCAAAGTGGGCAAAGGAGGGGACCCGAATTCCTCTAGATTGGAGGGCACTACGAGTGGGGAGGATATCACGCAAAGCACGCCATATAAAAACTTTTACTTTGTTCGGAATGTTCCCTTTCCAAACTCTTTTCCAATCACTCTCAATAAATAAATGGGACTTGGAGGCTATCTTTTCCGTAATGGTTCTATAGCTAGACTTGACTGAGTAAATTCCATTTCGGTCCCAATGCCAAATGAGTTTATCCAGAAGAGAGACAGAAGGAGGCGGGAGTTGCAAAATCCTAGCACGATCGTGAGGGTAGAAGAGTTGGTTGATCAAGTTCGTGTTCCAACCACGGGATTGAGGATCTATCAAATCACCCACCGATAAAGTGGATCGGGTTGGGTCCAAAGGCGTTTCCACTCGAAAATTATCGTCATCCCTTAACCACGGGTCTTTCCAAACGTTGATTGAGAGACCATTCCCAACCTTCCAACGGATACCCGCTTGAAGAACAAGTTGGGAATGCCAAATACTTCGCCAAATAAAACTGGGGGAGTGACCCAATTTTGCTTCCAAAAAATTCCCGCGCGAGTAATATTTAGCTTTTAAAATGCGACTCACGAGGGAAGAGGGGTTTGAAAAAAGTCGCCACCCTTGTTTTCCAAGCATAGAGAGATTGAAAGCGGTTAAGTCGCGAAAACCAAGGCCACCAAGAAATTGGGGAGTACAAAGTTTATCCCACGAAAGCCAATTAATAGAGCGGGGACCCTCCGCTTTTCGGCTCCACCAAAAAGAGTTTATCGTACGTTCCATGTTCTGGATTGTTGAAGCCGGGATAAGGAAGACACTCATGTAGTAGACCGGGATGGCTTGGGCCGCCGCTTTTATGAGGGTGGCTTTACCGGCGGAAGAAATGGGATTTTTCTTCCAATTCTGAAGTTTGAGCCACAGTCTATCTCGGATATGTCGGAAAATATTTTTCTTCGAACGCCCCACTAAAGAAGGGAGGCCTAGGTATCGTCCCGTATTTATGGAGTTGCTTATACCGAGGATGTGGGAAAACCCAAGCATAAGATCGGGAGCTAAATTATTGCTTCCCATGATACCCGATTTAGAGTAGTTAATTGCTTGTCCCAACGCTTCTTCATAGATGGTGAGCATGGATTTAAGATGGTGGATTTCATCGATCGAGGCCCTACAAAAGAAAAAAGCGCCATCCGCAAAAAAGAGGTGAGAGATTGGGGGGGCGCACCTCTAGCCGCTTGGCACCCATGAATACGACCCGCCGATTCCTCGAAATTCAAGAAAGTCGAAAGACCTTCCATTCACATAATAAAAAGATACGGCGAGAGAGGGTCGCCTTGGCGAATGCCCCGCTTGGGAGTGATAGGGTCGATTAACTCGTTGTTTACTTTGACAAAATATTTAACGGACTCGACACACATCATAATCATGTTGATCCATCGCGTGGGAAAACCGAGGGCCGCTAATATTTGACGTAAATAATCCCAACTTAATCGGTCATAGGCTTTGCTTATGTCGATTTTAAGGGCCACTTCCCCACTTTTCTTGCGGGTATTACGGTGCATGGAGTGAAGTATCTCGAAAACAATGATGATATTGTCCGTAATCAATCGATCTTTAACAAAAGCGGTTTGGTTTTCCGAGATTATAGACGGGAGAAAAGATTTAATCCGGTTAGCCAAAACCTTGGTGACAATCTTCAAAACCACGTTGCAAAGCGCAATAGGCCTATAATCCTTGAGGGCCGAGGGAGAATCAATTTTGGGGATAAGAGCTATGATGGTGTCATTGACTCCCGCCGGAAGAACGCCATTTTCAAGCCAAGATTTTCCGGCCTTAAAAATTTCGTCGCCAAAAAAATCCCATTTCTTTTGAAAAAACCGAGGGTTGAAACCGTCCGGACTGGGGGATTTATCCGGGTGCATTTGGAACAGGGCAAGTCTGAACTCTTCTTTAGTAAAAGGCAGTTCCAAGCGAGCAATATCCTGCACGGAAAATTTATTTTTAACAAAACGAGAGATCTCTTCCGGATGACCCGAACCGGCTGAATAAGTAAGATTGAAGTGTTTCGTAACAAGATCACGGAGCGCCGATGGATCATCGACCCAATTGCCATTTGGGTCTTTTAATTTCAAGATTCTATTGATCTTCCGTCGGCCATTGGCGTGGGCGTGAAAAAAATTGTGTTAAGGTCCCCTTCCTTAAGCCAATGCGTTTTAGCTTGTTGTTTCCAATGTGCTTCTTCTTTAAGAAGATTGTTTAGAATACGAGACCTTTCTTCTTCATATGCCGCCGAGGCCAAGGGTTCCCGAGATTATCGAAGGGTCTTTAGTTTCGCATAAGCCTCTCGAATGTCTTTTTTGTACGAAGCATTGAGGTCTCTTCCCCATTTGTTAAAGCTTTTCGCAAGTTTCGCGAGTTTGGGAATAAGGTCGGATTGACTCATATTTGTCCAAGCTTTAAGGAAGACTTGGTCAAACGTCTCTTCTTGTAACCATTTGTTTTCAAATCTGAAAATATTTTTGTGAAGGGAAGGGAGTCGAACCTGAGTATGGAGAGCAATCGGGGAGTGATCCGAAATTGGTGCAACAAGGTTTTCCACCCTATAATCGGGGAAAAGGTTTAACCATTGATGATTTCCCACCGCTCGATCGAGGCGTTCATAAATTTCATTTGGTCTTCCTTTATGACGACACCAAGTAAACGGAAAACCGTGTATCGGGAGGTCCGATAAATGACAATCGAAAAGAGCCTCCCGAAATCCATGGATGCGCACCAATTCGGGTGTTCGTTAAGGCCACGTTTTTTCATTTTGTGAGAGGAGATCTTTGAAATCTCCCATAACCACCCAAGGGCGGTTAGTAGGTTCCGCAAGAGATCGAAGAAGATTCCAAGAATCCTGACGACGGGTTCTCTCGGGAAACCCATAAAAACCGGTGATCCTCCATGAACCATTATCATTGTCAACAACATCCATGTCGATATGATTTTGCGAAAAAGACGAAAGAGAGAGTTGAGATTTTCATTCCATAACACACAAAGGCCCCCACTATGGCCGTTACAACCGACAGCAAAACAAAAAGAAAAACCCAAGCGGTTCTTTAAACTAGTAGCCCTATCTTGGGAAGCAAGTGTTTCAAACAGAAATATAACATCGGGACGGGAAGAACGAACGAGTTCCCGTAAGACCGGAACTGCCCGGGGATTTGAGAGACCCCGACAGTTCCAACTGATGTTAATCATTGGCGTAGGCGGGCCTGCATTGCAGGACCCACCTCTGGTAAGTTAGAGCTTGGAGAGTTAACATCGGTATGGTCAGTAGCCGGAGTCGTTAATTCGTTGTCGGCGCTTGGCGAGAGATTTTCGGCTTTCAGTTTCTTTCCATCTTGCTTTCTTTTAAGGTTACTGAGAACATGGCGTTTTCTGTTGGGGGTGGGGGTTGGGTTTTTAGTTGTAGTTAATTTGGTATGGAGAGGGTTAGAGAGTTGTTGGGTTGCATGGTTTTGCATGGGATTGGGCAAAATTGACGTGATTGTAGAAGGAATTGGGGTAGGGAGTGGGACCCCAAGGGTAATGTGGGGTTTACTTTTGGTGAAGGGTGGTCTTTTGCATGAAGTATCAAAGAGGAAGATGGGGATGGTGGTGAAGGAAGGGAGCCGTTGGTATGATGGAGAGGTATCATACCCTTTGGGGTTGTCAAAGTCTCATTGGTCTTGAGTGTAGAAATGTTTCCAAAAGGAGGGGACAAAGGTAATGAGTGTGTCCCAACACCTCCAAAGCCATCTTCTTTTTCTATTTTTTTTGTATTGTCAGTCAACAGGGTATGGTTATGTGAAAAAGTGGCAGGGATTTTGACCATAAAGTTTCCTCTTTGTCCTTTCCAAGAAGAGTTTCCATAATTGATAGGCTCTTGAGTACCTACATGGAAAGTGAGAGTACCTTTGTCATTGTCTTTTTTCTCACCATTGTCATCTTCTTCAACCTTCGATATTTTTCCGGTGAGGGTGGCCGTCGCCGACTGGTTTGTTTCAGCGTCATTTTCGCCGTTATCCACAGAAGCGGGTTCGGTATCCAATGTTTTCGGGCAAGTATCCTCTATTTGCCTTTCTCTATCTCCGGTAAAGATCCAGGGAACTGGATGTATTCCCCATTTAAAGTCTGAAGAATATGAGGAGAAGCCGAAAAACATGCTCTTTATATCTTGGTCTAGGTATCGGATATGCCAACGATCTTTGAACTTCCACATTCGCCTTAAGACTTTTTGGAGGAATGATGGGATAGCTTCTTTCTTGGAAAAACCACGAGCAACCATGGAAGAGTCGGAGAAGGAGACAAGGCTGAGAAGCTCGACCTTACCGGCAAAACTTTCGCATGTGACATCAACGACGTTGTCATCTTGACCTTTGAGAGCTTCGTTGGTGACGTGAAGCTTGGTGGTGAGAGAGGTAAGACTTTCAATAGAACTTGTTGGGATCGTCATCAGAACCACAGTCGCAAACAAGGGAGAGATGAAGAAGAAATAACAAGATGAAGCGAGGAGGATCTGCAGGTGGTCGCCGGATTTTGGTATGGGAGAGGAACTCCTTTCTACTGAGAGAGAAAGCCACAGAGGATTTTTTTTATGCGCTTTCCACTTTTTCTTAATTGTTTAACTTGTTATACAATAAAGGTAAGAATTATATGTTTCTATGTTTATGGATTGTTTTTAAGAGTTTTTCATAAATGCTTTATAATATAGTATAAATTAACCTATTCTTCAACACCATATTGGAAAGATTCAAAGTATCTTTAGTCAATCATACTTTTTCTCATCTCCAATTTCATGTTTCAATTGCCTTTTGCATCAGATGTATTGACAGTTTATAACTTCAGGTCATGTCTGGTCTTACCCATTCTCCACAAACCTAAAACTCCCAACAAGCCTCATCACAAAGAGGATTGAGGTAATTTTTGTTTTTATTTTCGATTGTGTGTGTTTTGTTATTTATTTTACTACTCTGATGCTTCACTCCTCAGCTTTGGATTCGAATCACTTTCTTCATATCTAACTCTTATCAAATAGTATAAGGTCACTCGGACTTTTGTATGGAGGTATAAGTGATAGTAATCACACGTCAAATGTCTCCGGCGACCTGCACCTCCTTCATTGCTGCTTTCTCGTCTCCGGCGAAATGTACCTCGTTCGTTGCTGCTTTCTCGTCTCTGGTGACCTGCACCTCTTTCGTAGCTTCCATTCATTGATGAGATATGACTTTTATGTTTTGATTTTGATTCAGTTGTTGCAACTGATATCTTGGGTTTTATCTTGTTTTTTGGGTTTTATCCTTTTAGATTGGTTGATTTTAATGTTTTGATGTTTAACTAGATTGATGAATGGTGGTTTATTGGTGAGATGAACAATAGTTTTTTTGTTTTTGTTTTTGAGTTTGAGTTTGATTTTGATTTAACTGGTTTAAACAAAAAAATTAACAAAAATTGATTGAGGGGTAGATCTGTCATTTTATTCATTCAGATCTATGATTCAGGTAAAAAAGTAAACAACAATACATTTTTATCCGGACAAACAAATTTATCCATACAGATAAATTTATCCATACAGAACTTAATAGAAAATTTGGTAAACAGCCCCTAGGTTTGATATGACCCTTGCCATGATGCCATCCTTGATAAATATGAGAAACTAACGCCTGCAGAAACCAAGTAATATACGCATACATACACATATTTTGTGTTGCCCATTTAAACCAAAAATGTAGTTTTTATTGCTCTTTCACAAGAATGAAGGACCATATTAAATGGGCAAAAAATGGTTAAAATGTGGGTGTAATGCAGTTTTTATTGCATTTTTTTAAAAAGCAAAAATTGTAGTGCACATATTTTTAATGCAGTTTCTTTGCATTACACATTTTGTGTATAACGAACTTTGTGTTTCCTGTCCTCCAATGTAGGACTGAAATCTTTCAACGACCACCGTGTATGAACTTCTTCGCTTAAAGGTTGTGATAACGTCTCCCATACAAAAATTCTTGATGAAATTACGAGGCTGATTTTTGGGTTTCGAGTTTTGGGCTTAGTATTTTCGTTTGGGATACTGAAACAAAAACCGTACTAGAACAGACCCAAAAACCCAATAATAACACCACCATCGAAGAGAAGAAAATTGTTATTTTTCCCTCTCTTTTTTTAGTGTTATTCTTTCCCCTTATCATCAACTTCTCTCCACTTTATTCCATGCTCTTTCTTTTCTATTTTTTTTTTTGTTTTAAAATATAGAAATAAAGAAAGAAGCGAGAAACACACCCACACACATGGTGAACATGGTACGGTACCATGTTCTTTTTGTTAATATCGTGTACCAACCAATTATATTTGGTACGTAAAATTTATACCGTGTACCAACCAATTATATATATATATATATATGTGTGTGTGTGTGGTTAGGTTAAAACGAGAATACAATCAAATAAATAAATTTTCATTATGTTGCTATTAGCAGTCTATAACCACCTCATTATTGTTGCTCACCTGATAGGAGAGAAAAGAAGGCATCAGTTTTTCCAAATCTATAACACCTCTAACCATTGTGGTCTCTTGATTTGAATAGGTGAAGTTGTAGTCCAAGTTAGATTCAACTTGCATTACACCCTCTAACACCTTAATAACCGACGACATCGAAGGCCTTTTCGAAAGATCCCATTGTAGACACCAAGAAGCTAGTTTCATCATCTCAAGCACAAATCTATCATTATCCAACATATCCCCGCATGACTTATCAACCATGTCTAACAGCTTCCCCTCCTTCCAACATTTCTGAAATACCTCTATTAAGCACTCACTTTCTTTTGGCTGAGACTTATCAATACTCTCCCTGCCACACAACATCGCCAAGATAAGTAGATAACCTTTTCAGTGATAACAGAGAATGACCAATCAGGAGCTAGATAGCCGGGGGTTCTAATTATGTTGCCAGTGATGATTACATGGGTTTGGTTTTTCTCGACGAGCTTAGACAACCCGAAGTCAGCTACTTTTGCATTGAAATCTCTATCCAGGATGATGTTTCGAGGTTTAACATCGAAATGGATGATTTTTTGCCTGCAATCATGATGGAGATATGCTAAACCTTTGGCTACATCAAGAATAATTTTTTTTGGTGTTCCTAATCGAGTACGTGCTTTCCATCTCTAGGGAAGATCCACCGATCTAGTGACCCGTTACTCATGAATTCATAAAGGAGAAGGTATTGTATTTTCCAAACACAAAATCCTATAAGTCGAACTAGATTCATGTGGTGAATGCTACCCATGGATTCGACCTCAGCTAAGAAGGATTTCTCAGCCTTCGTAAAGTCGTCATTAAGATATTTAACGACAATCTTTGAGCCATTACTGATATACCCCTCGAAAACTTGTCCGAAACCTCCTTCAGCAAGTTTTTTACTAAAATTCTCTGTGGCAATTTTTAATTCCTCATGCGAAAACCGAGTTGGCATTCCAAGGACTTGGTGTAAATATTCTTCATGCATTTCACTTTCGGGTGGATTCTCCGTGGAAAATGTCGTAACATTATCGTTTTGCTCGTGAACTTTAATAATAAAACCAAGGACCGATACAAGCAGAAGCAAAATACATGCAATGGTGGGACCTAGAACTGCCCCAACTCTATTTTCTCTCTTTCTTTGTCTTACCTTCTGGACTTTTATGGAAGTACTGTATGCACTGTAATGAATTACATATTGATCAATGCTCACCAGTGTAAAGAGATCAGTAGGTAAATAACAATCCCCACTTGAAGAATTAGAATGATACCGAAATAGAGCTGCTTTGCAGGCGCACTTATTTAGACACGCCTGTTTGCAGGCCTCCCTACTCACTGTCACCATGTCCACCATAAAGTTGAAGTAGCTTACATTTTCAACTTCAATGAAATCTTGATCTAGCTCAGCATTACAAGCGAGATGCGTATTTTCAGAACAACCCAACTCGGGTTGTTGCTTATTCACTGCTCTAAAATACTCTACTCTAGATGAGCTTGGCAGTGGACAACTACATTGTCAATGATTCGAACAAACAGAGTTTTTTCCGCAATCTAAAGGATAACATTTTTCATTAATGTTAATGAATATATCAGCCACCATTTTCCAACCATCTTTACTCCATTCAAGCACACACATTCTCCCATTTTGCATTAGTTTCATAAACTGAAATGCTAATGCTCGAGGTGTAGGAATCGAAAAGTGAGGATCACTCGGCTCCGAAGAAAGAATCAAGAAAGATAAACTCCTGTTCAAGTACCTAACATGACTATTTTCATCACTTGTATTTATGTCATAGGATTCACGATAATAGACTTGGGGTGGGTATGACTTAACGGCAGCAAACCAACCTTTATTGTCGACTTGAAAAAAGTAGGTACCTATTTTCGTTGTCCAATTGGTTGACGAAACACTAGGTATCAACTTTTATCCTTGAAACAACTTTTGGCCAGGTAACAAAATGTCGGTTGGGTAATCAAAAGATTGCCAATCCGTCTTGCCATCGACATCATATAGCACCAAGTTCCCGGCATCTGTTAAGTTCATGCCAACAATAGATTTTCCAATAGTGTTGGTAGTCCAAATTGTGCTTCCGACGACATACTTAAGGACCAACTCTCTAGCCTGAGTGAAAATTCAATGTTGCACCAACCGAGACAATCCGTGATTGTCTCGGTTAGCTGCCTAAACGACAACAACAGGTTGAACAAGTATAGAACTGTAGGTTTCAAAAAAGAAGATGGCAAAGAGGTAGGAGGTGCATTCTCCACAACATATAAATCCACAACCGAATTTAGGTTCATAGGTTCCTCTAAGGAGGATGGTTCTAGTAGCAATACCAACAGGTTGGAAATGTAACGAATGTGGGGCAGACTCATTGATCGTCTATGTGCGGGAAAGATTAGCAAAATAAGGGGCATAGGGTTGAACAACAAATGAGTGGCAATATAAGAGAAAGATGACAAAGAAATAACTTGAGATCCAAGAATTTGAGTATGAAAAACCCATTGAAGACATAGCCTATGAATTCGAGCAAGAAACTTAATGAAGTTCTCTTATAATTGTAGAGCGTGAAGCAAAATAAAATGAAATTAGGAAGTAATCAAATGATAACTTTTAAGAAGTAATGCAACAAGTATGCAATGTTTTTTTGTTATAAGGTACCTATGTAATAAAGTTATGTAGTTTATGAGCTAGTGTGAATATAAATATTAGAGTAAATTACCGATACCATCCCTATGGTTATATGAATGTTATGGATTTAGTCCATCATATTTTTTTGACAAAATTTCAAGCTTTATACTTACATTGTGTACCTTTATATTTATTTAAAAATTTGGTTTAACATTCATTTCTTTTTTATTTTATACCATATCATATTAACATACATATTAATCTATTAACAAAAATACATTAAATATATACTTTTTCAGTTTTATTTTCCATTTCATATTACATTTAAATTTAATATCCTCGCATGTTCTTTATTTAATTCTTTGAAAAAAAATTATTCGATTAAAATGTAATCAGAATGATTAATGTTGAATACAAATAATACAATATTTCTAATTAATCGCACGTAATTTAATAAAAAAGTTATAACTTAAATGTTTACAAACATAAACATATTAAAACAACTAGATCAATCTTTTGAAAACAAAATAACATATGTTATTTTGGTAGGAATCACATATGCAAAACAAGGCAGCAGAATTTCTGGCGGACTTATCCGCCGGAAAATCATATTTTCGGCGGATAAGGCTGCCGGACAACCGGGCGCCGTAAATCAGAATTTCCAACGGATTTCGTTTTCGGCGGATTTGGGCCGCCGAAAATCCGTTGGAACAATACAGGTCCCGATTAATCAGACTTTGATTAAAAAATAATTAAGTTAACATTTTCGGCGGATTTACGGCACATAAATCCGTCAGAATTTTTTTTTAAATTTATTTTTTTATTTATTTAATTAAACGACAAAAAATATTTTCGGCGACTTTTTTCGGCGGATTTGCGGCGGATAAACAAATAATTTTTTATTTACATATTTATTATTTATATATATATTTTTTTAATTATTTTTTTATTTTTTTCGGCTGATTTGCGTTGTCCAATTTGTTGACGAAACACTAGGTATCAACTTTTGTCCTTGAAACAACTTTTGGTCGGGTAACAAAATATCGGTTGGGTATTCAAAAGATTGCCAAACAGTCTTGACATCGACATCATATAGCACCAAGTTCCCGACATCTATTAAGTTCATGCCAACAACAGATTTTCCAATAGTGTTGGTAGTCCAAATTGTGCTTCCGTCGACATCCTTAAGGACCAACTCTCCAGCCTCAGTGAAAATTCAATGTTGCACCAACCGAGACAATCCCTGATTGTCTCGGTTGGCTGCCTAAACGACAACAACAGGCGCCCCTATATCAGGTTGAACAAGTATAGAACTGAAGGTTTCAAAAATGAAGATGGCAAAGAGGTAGGAGGTGCATTCTTCACTACATATAAATCCACAACCGAATTTAGGTTCATAGGTTCCTCTAAGGAGGATGGTTCTAATAGCGATACCAAAAGGATGGAAATGTAACGAATGTGGGGCAAATTCATTGATCGTCCATGTGCAGGAAAGATTAGCAAAATAAGGGTCATAGGGTTGAACAACAAATGAGTGGCAATATAAGAGAATGATGACAAAGAAACAACTTGAGATCCAATAATTTGTGTATGAAAAACTCATTGAAGACATAGCCTATGAATTCGAGCAAAAAACTTAATGAAGTTCTCTTATAATTGTAGAGCGTAATGCAAAATAATATAAAATTAGGATGTAATCAAATGATAACTTTTAAGAAGTAATTCAACAAGTTTGCAATGTTTTTTTG
This sequence comes from Saussurea involucrata, assembly GCA_033807775.1. Taxonomy (NCBI): domain Eukaryota; kingdom Viridiplantae; phylum Streptophyta; class Magnoliopsida; order Asterales; family Asteraceae; genus Saussurea; species Saussurea involucrata. The sequence goes on from CM066325.1 coordinate 68,369,466, forward strand.
CTATAAGGTACCTATGTAATCAAGTTATGTAGTTTATGAGCTAGTGTGAGTATAAATATTAGAGTAAATTACAGATACCATCTCTATGGTCATATGAATGTTACGGATTTAGTCCATCATATTTTTTTGACAAGATTTCTAGCTTTATACTTACATTTTGTACCTTTATATTTATTTAAAAATTTGGTTTAACATTCATTTCTTTTTTATTTGATACCCATATCATATTAACATACATATTAATCTATTAACAAAAATACATTTCGTATATACTTTTTCAGTTTTATTTTTCATTTCATATTTCATTTAAATTTAATATATTCACATGTTCTTTATTTAATTCTTTGAAAAAAAATTATCCGATTAAAATGTAATCAGAATGATTAATGTTGAATACAAATAATACATTATTTCTGATTAAATGCACGTAATTTTTTTATCTACATATTTATTATTTATATATATATTTTTACTTATTTTTTATTTTTTCGGCGGATTTGCGTTGGCCAATTGGTTGACGAAACACCAGGTATCAACTTTTGTCCTCCAAACAACTTTTGGCCTGGTAACAAAATATCGGTTGGGTATTCAAAAGATTGCCAAACAGTTTGCCATCGACATCATATAGCACCAAGTTCCCGGCAACTATTAAGTTCATGCCAACAATAGATTTTCCAATAGTGTTGGTAGTCCAAATTGTGCTTTCGACGACATACTTAAGGACCAACTCTCTGGCCCGAGTGAATATTCAATGTTGCACCAACCGAGACAATCCCTGATTGTCTCGGTTAGCTGCCTAAACGACAACAACAAGTTGAACAAGTATAGAACTGTAGGTTTCAAAAATGAAGATGGCAAAGAGGTAGGAGGTGCATTCTCCACAACATATAAATCCACAACCTAATTTAGGTTCATAGGTTCCTCTAAGGAGGATGGTTCTAATAGCGATACCAACAAGTTGGAAATGTAACTGTTGGTCCCGAAGGGCTATACAAGTTTGTAGAAGGGGGGGGGGGGGGGTTGAATACAAACACATATTTTACTTTTCTAAATTGTTTATTGATAAATCATTAACAATTTACAGCTTGTTGCGGAAACAAGATTAAGGATAAATCCTAAATCTAAACAAGTTGGAACACTAAGTTTCTTGCACTAAGAAGGAGAAGGAAATTACTAATAATAACCTATCTCAAGATAAGAAGGATGAACTTGTCCAGAGTTAGCAAGTTACTTCAAAATGAAGCGAGTTCATCTTCTTATATACTGCATGCATTTAATGCATGACAGTATACACTTTACACGTGGCAGCAGCTGATTGGTTACATGTCATTGACCTTTGTTGACAACCTTAATAGCCGCATGTTTGAACAGTGTAGTATCAGAGAGGTTGTACGGTTTCAGACAATAAGGAGGTTCTTTTCTGACATATCGTACGGAGTCTTGCAAGGGTGGTTAAGACAAAAGTACTTTGTACGGAGGACTTCATGATCAGCTTTTCGTTGATTCAGCGATCTATCATTCTTCATCAGCGAATGATAGAGTTCAGCGATAGCAGAAGTCTTGTACTTGATACTTCACGTTGATTGGACAAATCTGAGTCTTCGCTGATCCACATCAGTTCATTAGGAGACTTGTCGCTGGTTCTTGAGCTTGATCTTCGACTTCAGCGTAGAACCTATGTTGACGTGAAACTTGTCTTCAGAGATTATAAGTAAACAACTAACTTATCAGTGATCACCATAAGTACTGAACAGACTCAGAGTATTATGGTGAACAGTTTCGCTGAATGTTTAATCTAAACAACAAGAGTTCCTATCAGCGGTACTGTAAGATCATAGTACTTATCAGCGATAGTGAAACTCTGATACATATTGTTTACTTACAATTTTCACTAAGTATATAAGAGAGGGTCATTATCAAATCACTGAGGGTTTGGATCAACAATCTCCCCCTATTTGATTATGACATGGCAACAGAGAAAATTGCTATTTAATGAAAACATAAGGATAAAAAGAACTCATAAAATATTTGTCCCTTTTTCTGTTTTCTGGGATCTTTTATGTACTGATGGAGTAAAGTACATTCGCTGAAATTTTTCTTTAAACTGTGTAAAGATTACAAAGAGAAGTGGAAAAATTACAAGTACATCGAATAGAATTACAAGTACAAAAGATGTAGACAGATAAGGATAGAAAGAATTACAAGGCGATCCTATCCGTCAAAAGGTTCTTCCTTAATGAGTTGTTCATCAAGGGTCATTGATGTGGCAATCATCCAATCAGGGACATCTGCTCCTTGATTCTTTTTCTTCAGAGCTTCTTCAAAAATCAAGGGCTTCAGGTGTCTAGCTTTGATGTCGCGTCTGACTTCACACCAGTATAAGAGATCTCTGAGTTGTTCGATGGGAGCGATGTGGAGCTCAGAGATACGTTGAAAGTGATGGCTTCCATCGTAGTCTAGAAAGAATATACCATATGGATCACTTACAATTGTGCCAGGAATGAAAGTTTCTCCAGGTGGTAGGGAGGTGTCAAGCGCTGAGAGATCAGCATCAGGGCCAAGAACTTCAGCACGAGAGAAACCAATACCTGTTTCGTTCCGTATAATAGGACCTGAGTCTGAGTCTTTCTTTCCCTTGGCAGAGACTTTTCTTTGTTGAGGAGGAAGAGGAGGAATATTGTTGGATCCCAGATACACTTAATCAAGATTAACAATCTATTAGTAGAGTTTAGAGTTTGATGCGGACTCGTATTAAACTAACAGATATGTTTGATAGATATTAGAACGCACATATATAAAGAAAACGGTAAAGAATGAAAAGGATTTCTTGAACAGTTACTGTTATTCAATATATAATAACAACACGAAGAACAGATTAAGAACTGTTGGTGTGTGTGAGAATATAACACTCAGATATTTGACAATAAAGCTTGAGAGTATTAGTGATTCCTTGTGTTTTCGTCGTTAGGAAGATCTCAACATGAGACTTCCTTTTATACTACTCTTAGAAGACTATGAAGTAGGTCACTGTTCCTTTTACGGCATGAATAGTGAACTGGATGGTGTGAGCAGTTGTTTGAGCCATGCGCATTTAATGAAGCAGATGTACTTTTGGTAAATGCATTAAATGGTGCAGACGTCTATTTTGTACCATGCCCTATTGACTCCACTCAGAGCTTGACACGTGTTTTGACAGTACTTTTCCATGCAAGTTGATGAACAGGTTTTGGAACAGTGGCAAGATATTATGAATATCTTCAAGTCTCAGTGAGGACCACAGAGGCTCTGTAATGAGTTACAGAGGTTATGCGGTCTGGTCCTCTGTGGAGCAGTCTTCGCCGGATTCCGAGTCTTTGGTCTTCTTTGTGCGTATGACAGAGCTTCTGTAGGAAGCCTCTGCTGCTTCTGTAGCTTCTTGACCTTGATTTCTCGGTAATGTCGGCAGAGCCTCTGTAAGAGGCTTTCTTCACTTAGCCTATTTTTCACTACTTCTAAATACTTCTATGATTAGGAAGATTGAAGCTAACAATCTCCCCTTAAGTAGTGAAAAATAAAAAATTTGAACTTTAGTTAAGTTTGGCTAAGTTAGATAAGACAGAGGTTAAACAATACCTCGAAATTTCTTTCATTTAGAAATATGCCAGAGGCATTTTACATTTGAGTACAATGAAAGATAAACTTTGTTTGCAGAGATTGGAGGTCTGAGAATCAGATTTTGGCATCTTTGAAATCTTTGTAGCTTCTGTTGTCTCTGCCGACTTTTCTGATCTCTTTGTAGAATCTGATGCAGAGTTCTCTTAGGCGGATTGTTGAGTCTATTTCTCTGATGAAAGTATCTGCATCATCTCTATCCATTTTCTCTGTACCTCTGTATTTTACAAGGCTTGCTCTGAATTTGCTCAGAGTACTGGTTGCGTACTTCTGACAATCCATGAGTACAAAAAGTTTAACCTGGTGTTGTGGGTTTTGAAATACTAACCCAAATCTTGGTTCTCTGATGATTGAGTTGGGCACAGCGTCTGGTGGGCAGCGATCTTCTGGTAGTCGTAGATCTAGATGTTTGAGACCAAGATCCTTTCCCAGCTGAAAATCTATCATGCTGTATAGCAGAAGCTTTTCCCTCATCGCTTTTCTCAACACTTGATAGGCTCTGGTATTAGGCTCTGTGTTGTAGTTGTCTTTTGTCCATTGCAGAAGGTCAGGTAGATCGTAAGGATTGATGTTTCTTAAGTCAGCATCACCGAAGGTAGATTCTGAATTGTTCTCTCTTCTGACTTTGTAAAGATTGTACCTGACCCTTGGATAGGTTCTTGTGAAGGAGAATCTGCAGGAGATCACTTTTTTGATTTTGTGAATTGAGAAGACATCTGCTTTGGTTCTTGGCTTTGTTCTTGTGAAGATGTTCTCAAATTCTTCTCTGATCCTTGGATCTGTCACATGATCTACTGGATGATTTGTCTGATAGGATTGTTTGTAGAGGTATTTGTATACCACTTCTTCCATCTCTTCATGTGTTGGACCAGGTCGTGGAATTTGTCTTCTGAGACTCTCCATCTGTTGAACAACTTCTGCAGCTCTACCAGTTAGAGGAATTTCTGACAGAGGCTTCAATCCATGTGCCCAGTCAACTTCTTCGGGTTTTGGGGTTTGAAAGGCGTCAAACGCACTCTTCATTAGTTTTTCTGTTGGCTTTGGCAATGTTTTCTTCTTCTTTGGCTCTTCTGTCAGTATCCCTTTGCCCTTATCTTTTGCTATTGTTGTGGCAGAACCTGTTGCTTCTGTGGGTTTTGAGGTTGGCACTTCTGTTGGTTTGATGGAGGTTGCCTCTGTGGATTTTGACGATTGTGATTTAGAGGACTTTTGTGGTGATGGTTCTGTTGGCTTGACTTGCTCTGTAACCTCTGTTGGAGGTTGTTTGATGACTTCTTCTGCGAGCTCAGTTTCTATTGATGAAATATTGACATTGAATCTTCTTGCCATTCTGAAAGCTAAAGTGAACCTGTGCCTTTCTTCTTCTCTCCTCACCATACGATCACTCATTGTTGTGTGCATCCTTTTCAGAATGTCAGAAGCAGAGGTCGTTGCTCTTTTTGGTTTGGTGGCAATCGACTTTCTTCTGGGTATGGTTTGGGGTGTTTCCATAGAGGTGGGTGTTTTCTCTGTGGTTTGTTCACCTGTTTCTTCCAAAATGATTACCTCAGGGGCGGTTGTTGCCTCTGTGGCTTGCTGTTCTGCTTCTGGAGTTTTGGTTTCGTCAGGAGATGATTCCACAGAGATGAGTGTTGTCTCTGTGGTCTTTTGGGTTTGTTGTTGTCGGGTCTGTTCTGGAGGTGCTTGACTCAGAGGTTCTGCGGCTATTGGTGGACCTGTAAGTCCTCTGCTTGCAGCTTTCTCTGTAGTTTTCTCCCCCTCAGGATGATCTGATGGACCAGGATGGTCATCATCATCAGAGTCATCCTGACCCTTGTCTGATGTACCCTCTGCTCTGCAGGAAGCATCGGGTTTCTTTGGCATTGTGGCTCCAGCAGCGATCAGTTTCGCGCAAACATCATCACAGAGGCCAAGAAGAGTTGCTAGCTCTGCCTCTGTCTTGAATCTCATCCTTCCTACACTTTCTCTGAAATCTTTGACGAAGTTAGCATTGGCAGTGGTGAAGGAAAGGATGACTTCTGTCACTTGATTAATCACGTTCTGCCCAAGCTCTGTCAGCTGTGCTCTTGTCATGTAGTCTTTGGGTTGCATCAGCATGGTATTTCGCATGGCTTCTTCTTGAACTTTTTGTAGGGCCTTCTGTAGATCTGCAGGAGTGATGCCCGTTGACACTGAAGTCTGTTTGTTCAATTGATCAAGGAACTTGTTGATGGAGTTCTCAATCGAAGAAGGAGTAGTTGTTGCGGCAGAAGTGGTGGATGCGGTTGCAGCAGACTTCATCTGTGAGATGGCAGTTTTCACCTCTGTGGACAGGTTGTCCATTTTGGTGTTCAGGTTTAGCAGTGCCAGTGATGTTGTCTCTGCAAAAGATTTGAAAGAGCTTTGCAACTCTTTCAAGGTTTGGTTAACAGAGGTCTCAAGGGTTTGGAACTCATCCCTTGTAACTTGTGTTCCGGTGGTAACCTCTGGAGGAACACATTCGTCTCCAGAGTGAATCCCTGTTCCTGGGATACCTTCTTTCATTCCTGTTTGTACGTTGAGAATGGAAGGATTTCCTTCTGATCCTTGAAAAGAAACATGAGTTTCAATCCCTACAGAAGTTCTGAGAAGAACATTGTCCAAATCCACTCCAGAGGTGGGTATTGGAATATCCTTCTGTTAACTAGGAGACTTGTCTAGAGTATCTTTGTCTTTGTGCTCTCTACTTCTCTCTGAAAGAAGTGTGGGTCTTAATAAGTGCGTGGCCGAGGAAACAAATTCCTCTGTTGGGCGTTCTTCTGTGATCTGGGGAAATTGATCACGAACTATAGGTGAGTCTCTTTGAGGAGACTCCCTAGGAATGGATTCCCTGGTTTCTGTGGGCACAGAGGTTGAAAGAATAACCTCTGGCTGGATGGTTTGGGTGAGGTTCGAGCTGTGCTGCTCTTTTTCAATAACTCCTTCTGCAGCTAGACCTGCGGAGTTAGAAATGTGGGTTGCACTGGGAGTTGGTTTTGGTTGTGTGCCTCTATTTATCCAGCCATCTTTTCTTGCTTCTTCCCTAAGTTCTGTGGAAGTTTCTTGCTCTGGTCGTAATTGGTCATACACTTGATGAGATCCAAATAATCTCATGACATGTGGATGATAAAGACCCTTACGTATCAAGATACCTTCTTCTTCATCTGAATCTGTCTCTAAGATCTCTATTTCTGTTTCCGTTGTTGCTAATCCCTCTTTTTGTACAACTTCGGCCCCTTTTTCTCTCTCTTCTTCCATCATGTTCTCAGAAGCCTCTGTAATTTCACCTCTGTTCCATTCAGCTTTAGTTTGTTCTATTTCTTCTGAAGCTGGGTTTGGACTTCTTTTGTGGACATCCAATCCTTGAATGAAAGGGTTTTGTAAAATAACAGGGGTTTCGGCTGGTTGATTTCTGGGTGTTGTGTCATCTTCTTGCAGATGTGTGTCAATGCCAGAAATGAAGAAATCTTGTTCTTCTGGAGAGTGGTGGTCGAGAGGTTATGCCGTCCACCCTGCTGTATTTAGGGTGTTGGCAATTTCAGGGTTCTGTAAGAAGTCGTTCAGGTCTCCTTGGTGAGCAAATCTATCTGGAGATTGATAGGGTGATTGATATCTTTCTGTAGCAATTTCTTCTTCTGCAACTTCTTCTTCAGCAGTTTCCTCTTCTGCAATGGTTACCAACTTTGCAAGTGATTTACCATGCCTCTTTTTGGTTTTCCTCCTCTTAGGATTTGGTGCCCCTTCTTCTGTTGATTTTGATCTTTTCTTCTTCATTTTTGGGGAGGAGGGAGGTGCAGAGGAGCCAATTTCTGTGGCATGAGGAGGTGAGGGTTGATCTTCTGCAGCGCTTGTTGAGGTGCCTTCTGCAGTTTTCCTATTCTTAGCTTTTGGAGTAGATGCAGAGGTTCTTGATGAAGACTTCTTTCCCATTAGTTCTGCACGTTTGGCTATAAAGCTGAGTTGAATAGCCATGTGCTTTGCTAACTTCTGATCCTTTTCTTTTTGAGTGGAAAGAGGTTTTGCTATCTTTGTTCCTAGGGGGACACCTAAACGCGGGGGTGTCATAGGACTCGGTTTAGGAGTTCTATGATCGCGTATATACTCTTTCTTAAGGGATTTATTCGATGCGTATTGTAGAAGCTTCTTTGACAGAGGTCTGCAGAGTGAGTAGCCATCAGCATGATCAGTGGGGGTATTCTTGTTCATCGGGAACTGTTTGGGAGTTGGCCCTTCCATTGGCCAATTTTGGATTAGCAGCAGAGGTTCGAACAGTACTCCTAATATTCTTTGGAATTGCAGAGGTGGTAGAAAGTTGGGATCGTTCTCTTTGACCTTTTTCGAGTTGTTCTTTCTGTCGATGGTGTTTATGATCTCTTGCATCATTATGGTCGCATAATCTAGTGGAAGATCATAGTAAACCCCATACATGATGCTCAAGATTTGATGTGAGCTCTGGTCAATACTGCATATCTTTCCTGTCAGGCATCTGTTAAGAATAGAGAACAAAGTGTTCCACAGAGGTGGTAATCGGCCTCTGCGGAAGTCATTTCTCTTTCGTAGTTGGGTGTTGTACCCAAGCATTTCCACGAATCGACAGAGCTCTTCGTCTGTTGGTTGCTCTGCATAACTCTTCAATCCCAGAAGACCCCTTGTTGGTAGGTTGAATTCAAGTGAGAACATTGTTCTGTTGAACTTGATTTCAAGATGCTCAGATTTATCAGGTCTTGAAATGTACCCTTTGATAAGAGAATCGTCTTTATCAAATCGGCAGCTTTGCCAAAATTGGTTCAAATAACAGACTGGAATTTTGTTCGGGGTTCTTGATAGTAGAGGGAAGAGGACATGATTCTCCATGATGTTCAGAAGTATGGCATGGGCTTCGCCGAAAGTAGTGGGTGAGGGGACCAAATAGCAGTTGTTGGATTTGATAGGAAGAATGGCTTCGAAATGATCCTTTGCTATAAAGTTTTGCAAGTGTGTCGTCGGAGCAAAGTCTGCTGAGTCCCCGGAATCTTGTTGTTCACTATTTCTTGCAAGGCGGGGGTTTTCAGAATGTTCTGAATGTGCAGGGGAGTGTTCCGGTGAGTTCGCCGGAGAGATTTCAGAGGATGTAGCTCGAGAAGATGAAGCCATTTGATTTTAAGAATAAGATTTTTGCAAGCTTTTTTCAGGGTTTCGCCGGAGAAGAAGATGAGAGTTTGTAAAAGGTTTTATGAGAGGGTAAGCTTTGTTTTTATAGGATGGTAAAACGGTAGAATTCGAAAGAGTAAAATATATGGCAATGGATTAAAGTTTGGAATCCGCACTCGAGTTTGAGCGGCGGGTTCAACTTTCCAAATAAAAACGTTCCATGTACGCCCAATGAAAATGGGACACGTAGGCCTTGTCAGAATATGACAGGACGTCGTGCGCGGCCCATTAATGCTAGGCGCGTGAGGTTGATTTTAGCCATATGAGTTTCACTCGCAGTAAAAGTAACCGTTATTACTACAGAGATGCCCAAGTAATCAGATTGACAGAGCTTCTGTAGTTTACAGAGGCTCTGTGATCTTGAAAATCTTTGATGTTTATCCCTTTTTCATATATCTCATTGTTATCATGACTTCTGTGGGGTTCTTCTTTAACCAAAACATTTGTAAAGGCATTGGAGAGGATAAAATCGGATTTTTGTGAAGAAATTTGCTTCGCAGAGGTTTTGTGGCTCTGTTGGAACTTGCAGAAGTTCTGTGAGGGCCAGCAGAAGCTCTATGAGAGAAAAAATCTCATAACAAAAATTTTATTAATTTTTTTGATCATCCAATTTTTGATTTGGTTTAAGAGATGTTTTTCGGACATATTTGAAAGTTTGTGTCCGAGAAAACTGTTAAAAAAAACGGTTTGTTCGAGAAGGTCATGGTCTGCGTTTTCGGTTTCCGAGATAACATTCCAAAAGATCGACAGAAGGTTAATTTGTGATCACATAGCATATTTCCTGCAGAAGCTCTGTTGAGCTCAGCAGAAGCTCGATGACCTTAAATTTCTCCTAATTCGAATTTTGTGAAACTTTTTGAGCTTTTGATTTTTGAAATGTTATTCACAGTATATTTAGGACATATTTGACAATTCTTGTCCTAGAAAATTGTTTTCCAAAAACCTTTTGTGCGAGAGACATACCTTTTGGTTCTTCTATTCTCGGCAGTGATATCTGACTTCTGTCGATATGGAGTCATCGACATTTTTCTTTGGCTTTCCCTTGAAAGTTTTATCTTTTTAGATCATTTCAGGGTTCCCTTCTGCTCCCCCTTGATCTAATCACCTCTGTAGATCAAGTAATTTCCTTTTGCTCCCCCTTGACCTAATCACCTCTGTAGATCAAGTAATTTCCTTTTGCTCCCCCTTGACCTATGCTTGGATCAAAGAATGATAAGTTTTGCATAGAACATAGGTCATGTTTTTTTTTTCAGAGGTTCTGTAGGGGTCCTCAGAGGTTCTGAGTTGACTTACAGAAGCTATGTGATTTTTAAGAACTATTTAAGGTTTTAAGAATTTACATACAGAAGTAGAATCAATCAAAGCAATAAATTTAAGCAATGTATTTACTTATTATTTACAGAAGATAAAGCTATACTTACAGAGGATTTTCACACCATGTTAAACATTCCTAACTTACCCACCAAGAAGTTGAATCTTTTCTCGTCTAATGCTTTGGTGAATAAGTCAGCGAGTTGATATTCTGTGGGCACGAAATGCATTTCGATTGTACCGTATTCAACATGATGTTTCAAGAAATGATACCTTATATCGATATGCTTGGTTTTTGAGTGTTGCACAGGGTTGGCAGAGATAGCAATAGCACTTTTGGAATCACAGAAGATGGGTATTTTGAACAGAATGTGGCCGTAGTCTTTTAGCTGAGTCTTCATCCATAGAACCTGAGAACAACAACTAGCGGCAGCAACGTATTCAGCTTCTGCAGTGGATGTGGAGACACAATTCTGCTTCTTGGAGGTCCAACTGACTAGTTTACCACCTAGGAATTGACAACTCCCAGAGGTACTCTTTCTGTCGAGCATGCATCCTCCATAGTCTGAATCTGTATAAGCTTTAAGACTAAAACCAGAGTTCTGTGGATACCAGAGACCAAGATTGTTGGTCCCCTTCAGGTATCTAAAGATTCTTTTTACATCATCATAATGTGATTTCTTTGGATTAGCTTGATAACGTGCACAAAGACATGTGGCATGCATAATGTCAGGTCTGCTTGCTGTTAAGTATAACAGGGATCCAATCATGCCTCTGTAGAGAGTACTTTCTACAGAAATACCATTTGGATCTAAGAATAACTTATTTCCAGTGGCCATTGGAGTCTTCATTGCAGAGGTATCAGAGAGATTATATTTTAAAAGTATGTCAGAGACATATTTGGCTTGATTTATAAAAATTCCCTCTGAAGATTGTTTGACTTGAAGTCCGAGGAAGAATGTTAATTCTCCCATCATACTCATTTCAAACTCACTCTGCATGAGTTTTTCAAAAAATTTGCACTCTTCTGAATTTGTAGACCCAAAAATTATGTCATCTACGTATATTTGTACAAGCATTATCTCACTATTTTTGCGTTTATAGAATAAGGTAGTATCTGTTGTACCTCTGTTGTAGCCATTGACTAGAAGGAAGGTAGAAAGTCGTTCGTACCATGCTCTTGGAGCCTGTTTCAGTCCGTATAGAGCCTTTTCAAGGTAGTATACATGCCTTGGAAACTTTGAGCTTTCAAAACCTGGTAGCTGATTTACGTAAACCTCTTCTTGGATTTCACCGTTTAGAAAAGCTGATTTTACGTCCATCTGATAGACTTTAAAACCTCTGTGGGCTGCGAAGGCTAAGAATATTCTTATTGCTTCGAGACGTGCGACAGGGGCAAAAGTCTCATCGTAGTCTATGCCTTCTTCTTGTCTATATCCTTTTGCTACTAATCTTGCTTTGTTTCTGACGACCACTCCATCTTCATCCTTCTTGTTTCTGTAGACCCATTTAGTCCCAATGGCATGTTTCCCTCTTGGCAGAGGTACTAAAGTCCATACTCTGTTACGCTCAAATTGCAGAAGTTCTTCTTGCATGGCGTCTACCCAGTTTGGGTCATCTAGGGCTTCAGAAATCTTCTTTGGTTCTATAACACTAATAAAATTTGTAAAGAAACAAAAATTAGCAGTGGCAGACCTTGTTTTTACTGAGTCAGAAGGTTCTCCGATTATTTGGCTTGGAGGATGGCTTTTTGTCCACTGAGTTGTGCGTGGAAGATGATCATCAATGTCATCAAAACTTTCTTCAGAGGCTTCTTGTGTTTCTTCTTGTGCAGCCTCTGATGTTCTTCGTGCCTTGGTAGTTGATTCTACCGTTTGTGGAATGATTGGTACGAGTGGTGGTGGAGTTTGTTCCTCTGAGGATGTATAGTCTTGGTCCTCGATCTCCTCTGTAATTGGTTCTTCTGTGGTTTGTGCAGCTTCTGTGGTCGTTTTTCTTGATGTTTCATCTTCTGCACTTTCTTCTGCTTCGGCAATTGCATCTGTAGTATTTATAGAAGAAGATGAAGCATTATTTGGACCAGTTAGAGTCATACCTGTAGGATTTTGTCCGACAGAGGATGGTTCTTCAGAAACTCTGATGGTTCCGACAGAAGGATCAATGTCATTGTGGAACATCTCCAAAAATAGAAGATTCAAATCTTCTTTTGTTTTTGAGATGTCAGAGAATTTCCCTTTAATTCCGAGTTCTGAACTTATTTGCTCAGAAGTCATTTGGAATGAATCATCAAAAGAAACATTGATGCTTTCTACAATCTTGTGAGACATTGTAAGGAATGTTCTGTAGGCTTTGGAAGTGGCAGAGTATCCAATGAATTTGCCTTCATCTGCTTTTACATCAAACTTTCCTCTTGAATCTCTGTCGTTTAAGACGAAGCATTTGCATCCGAATACATGGAAAAATTTGATGTTTGGCCGCCGTTTGTTAAGCAATTCGTAAGGCGTCTTGAGGTGTCTTTTCACAATGGTTGATCGATTTTGAGTATAACACCCAGTAGAAATTGCTTCTGCCCAAAAGTTCATTGATAATCCGCATGCTGACATCATAGTTCTTGCGGCTTCCACAAGTGTTCGATTCTTTCTTTCGACAACACCGTTCTGTTGTGGAGTGCGAGCTGCAGAGAAGTTCTGTGAAATTCCTTCTGTTGAAAGATAAGTTTCAATGACACAGTTTTTGAATTCTGTGCCGTTGTTACTTCTTAACTTCTGTATTTTGCAGTCATAAAGAACTTGGATTCTTTTCATTAGATTTATCAATATAATTGGAACATCTGATTTCTTTCTGATAAATTCAACCCATGTGAAACGTGAATACTCATCAACTAAGACAAGTATATATTTCTTGCCACCTAGGCTCGGTATTGCAGTGGGACCGCAGAGGTCGACATGAAGCATGTACAGAGGCCTGGTGCAAGACACATATGTTTTGCCTTTGTGGGAAGCTCTTTTGAGTTTTCCCATCTCACAAGCAGAACATAAATGATCCTTATTGAATTTAACATTTGGCAAACCTTTAACTAGATCAAGTTTGACCAGTTTTTCCAATGTGTGAAAATTCAAGTGACAGAACCTGTTGTGCCATAACCAGGCTTCTTCACTTTTGCAGGCAACAAGGCAAACTTTGTCCTTGTTTTTTGAGTTGAAGTTCATTAGATATAGATCACCTATTCTTTCAGCTCGCAGAAGTTCCATACTTGTTTCTTCACTTTGTAGAGAGCAGAAAGTTCTTTTGAACAACACATTGAATCCTGTATCACAAAGTTGACTTACACTGAGTAGGTTGTGTTTAAGGCCATCCACATATGCAACTTTGTATACAGAAACGTCTTCTTTCCTTATGACTCCATAGCCTTTTATGTGTCCTTTCTTGTTGTCTCCAAAAGTCACAGATCCACCATCTTGTGTTTCTTTGTACGTGGATAGTGCACTTCTGTCACCAGTCATGTGCCTTGAGCATCCGGAGACTAGATACCAGATTGGCACATACTTCTTTTGCAGGACAATCACAGAGATTTAGGTACCCATATCCATATGGGTCCAATATTGTTAGAGTTTTTCAAGTTTGCCTTGGCATTCTTGAAATACATTTTGTTCTCTGCAGAAGAGTCAGATTGTTTCTTTGTGGGATTTGACTTTTGAATTGTCGTAGAGAGTAAACAGACTTGACTTGAAAAATGATTATTAAGTTTAGACATAAGATCAAAGCAATGACAGTATTGAATATGAGATGTAATTTGCTTGAACTTTTCATTGAATTTTTTAAACTCAGCCACAGAGGCATTACATTCTTTCTTTACATTAGATTTCCTATTACTAGAAGATCTATGAATACTCGAATGTTGTTTGCAAAAGCTCTGTTTAGGACCTGCCTTCTATGGGTTGCTTCTGTGGTGAACTTCTTTCATCACTGTCACAGAAGAAAAAGATTTATTAACCTTGGGTTTTGAAAATCTAGAACTTATAGGATCAATAGAGGTCTTCTGTAACTTTTTAAGCTCAGCAGAGGTTTTGATATGTAGATTCAAATTTAGAAAATCTTGGCAGATTGGAATCTCTGTGAGTTTCTCTTTTGGAGAAATAGTTCTGTGAGGAACTTCAAAGGAGAATTTGACATCCTCTGTGTCACAGTGAATTATCCCTGATTTGAAATCAGTCTCTGAGTTGTTAGAGGATGAATCGTCCTCGTATACAGAGGTTGAGTCAATTCTTTCAATAGAGGCTGGATTTTCTGAGCATGTATCGTACGAGCTTTCTTCCTCTGTAGAATAGTTTTCATAGATAGCAGAGGTTTCTAATAAGATTTATTCAGTGAGAGTTTTATCTATAGAAGATGTACAGAAATTTTCTAAAACGCTTGATTTCCATATTTCCAAAATTTCTTTTTCAATTAAGTTTTTAAAGTTTTCTTATGAAAAAATTTGTTTAAACTCAGGAGCTTCTGCTGATAATTTCTTTTCAACGTTTATCAAACAGACAAAAGCAACCTGTGTTTGGGTCTCTGGTTTACCAAACTTGAAGATACCAATCTGATCTTGTGTTTTCAGATATTTCTTTGGTTTGATACCTCTATTGACATAGGTTGAAGATGATGAGTCTGTGTTTTCAAACCACACGTTAATCATCTTCTTAAGTTTCTTCAAGTAAGGATCCACAGAGATTTTCGCCCGTTTGCTTACAGAGATTAGATTTGGAAAATCTGGTTTTTTTGTTTTTCCAATCACAAATAACGAGGACAGAGGTTTGTTTCTTTTGCCTTCAACACCTAGGGTGATATCATCATACCCTATACCTCGTCTTCCTATTTGTGAGTTTATTTTTTCATAAACTTTCTGTGCATCTTTATAGTTTTTAAGCAAAACTTCTCTTCTGAGTAAATCTTGCCATAATACCTCTCTTTCTCTTTGAAAGTATTCTTTAAGAGCTCTTATGTCAGTAGTTTCGCTCCTTGAAACTGAAAGTTCTTTTGTTTTATCTTTTAAAGTATTGGTTAATTCAGAAATTTGTTTTTTAAAGGATCTAGAGTTTTGTTCCAATTCTTTTCTATTCTCTCTTTTTCCTCAAAAATCTTTGCTTTTTCTTGAGTGAGAAGCCGTACTTCTCTCTCATTGAAAGTGAGTCTTTTCTGAATACTTTGATTTATCTCTTTCAGTTCAATTAATTCAATGTTAATTCTAAGTGTATTATCATCTACAGAGGTAATACAAGAGTTGGAATTTGAAGTAGATACCTCAGAGTCAGTGCAGGAGTCGACTTCTGCCATGCCACAGAAGAGGGCATTGGCGGTATGTTCATCGTCAGAAGTAGAGTCTGACTGGAAGTCTTCTGTGTTCTCCTCAGAATGTCCTTTTGCCATTAAGGATTTTTGAGCATAATATTCGGCTTTCTTTTTGTAGAAAGCAGAGTCCCTCTGTGGGCGATTTGATCTGCTTCTGCATTCATTCGCAAAATGGCCTGGTTTTCCGCAGTTAAAACACCCTTGAGGAGTGTTTCCTGTTCGATCATTGGACTTCTGTAGGTCTCCGCCTTTCTCTGATCTACATTCATTTGCATAGTGACCAGGTTTGCCGCATTTGTAGCATTCTTGCTGCGTGTGGCTTACCGAGTCATCTGACCTCTGTCGGTCATTCCTCTGTAATTTCTATCGCTTGACCTCTGTCGGCCACTTGATTCTTCTCCTCTTCTGTCATCTCTTCTGTTGTCTCTTCTGTCATCCTGGTTGTCTCTATCATATCTTTCATTTCCGGAACCTCTTCTGTTTCCTCTGAACTCTTTTGTCAATAGAGCTAAAGATTTAGCTAGTGACGCAAGAGTTATTTCCTTTTCTGCTTGCTCTTCTTCTTCACTGTCAATTATCACCATCTTCTTCTTCTCCTTCTTCTTCTCCTCTGTGGCTTTATCATTTCTTGGTCTCTGTGCATCCTCTTTAGTTTTACTAACCAATGCATATGGTGCAATGGTTAGTGTTTTAGCCTGTGCTATCTGAGGTTCTTGTGCGGCTAATGTTCCGTAAAGATCAGAGAGAGTCCAGGTGTCTAGATCCTGATTTGTCTGTAGGGACATAGACAGCTGGAGCCATTCTTCATTTAGACTTTTTAAAAACATGACATTGTTTTCTTCAGAAGTTCTGTCAATGCCTGATTTTCTGCATTTGTTGATTAGAGAGTTGAATCTGTCGTATGTTGTTTGCAGAGATTCTGTTGCAGAGGCTCTGAATGCATGATATTCATTGATGTACTGTGCTCTTCAGTTTTTTTTGTGTTTTAGCACCTCCTTCCAACTGTCTTTCCAGTTCTTTCCACAGATCATGCGCTGTTTCACATGAATCCAAGGATTGAAAGAGTTCGTTGGGTATTGCCATAATTAATGTCCTCTTGGTTTTCTGAGCAACTTCATCTTCTGCTTTATCTTTGGTTGACCACCCCTTTTGGCTTTGGTTTTTGATGTTCGGGGATTTCGGCAGATTCAGCAGTAGCAGGTATACGAGGTACTACTGTCATGGGAATAGGAGGAGGATTGTACAGATATTGTACTTGATTTTTTCAGTGCCCTCGAAAAAATGGACCATTCTTATTTTCCACTGAGGATACTCATCTCGAAGGAGAGTAGGAGGTTTAGTGAGAGAACCAGTAGTAAAGAAATTATTTGTATTTGTCATTTGAAGATTTTAGAAAGAAAGTATGACTAAAGAGTTACTTCGATGAGCTTGAAGATTTTCTGGGTTTAAGCAGTTTCCAGACACAATTTTAAATCTCAATAATATCTATCACGAATCTTGATAAGTGGATCACTTGATATTGAAAATCAAGGAAGGCTCTGATACCAATTGTTGGATCCCAGATACACTTAATCAAGATTAACAATCTATTAGTAGAGTTTAGAGTTTGATGCGGAAGCGTATTAAACTAACAGATATGTTTGATAGATATTAGAACGCACATATATAAAGAAAACAGTAAAGAATGAAAAGGATTTCTTGAACAGTTACTGTTATTCAATATATAATAACAACACGAAGAACAGATTAAGAACTGTTGGTGTGTGTGAGAATATAACACTCAGATATTTGACAATAAAGCTTGAGAGTATTAGTGATTCCTTGTGTTTTCGTCGTTAGGAAGATCTCAACATGAGACTTCTTTTTATACTACTCTTAGAAGACTATGAAGTAGGTCACTGTTCCTTTTACGGCATGAATAGTGAACTGGATGGTGTGAGCAGTTGTTTGAGCCATGCGCATTTAATGAAGCAGATGTACTTTTGGTAAATGCATTAAATGGCGCAGACGTCTATTTTGTACCATGCCCTATTGAGTCCACTCAGAGCTTGACACGTGTTTTGACAGTACTTTTCCATGCAAGTTGATGAACAGGTTTTGGAACAGTGGCAAGATATTATGAATATCTTCAAGTCTCAGTGAGGACCACAGAGGCTCTGTAATGAGTTACAGAGGTTCTACGGTCTGGTCCTCTGTGGAGCAGTGTTAGCCGGATTCCGAGTCTTTGGTCTTCTTTGTGCGTATGACAGAGCTTCTGTAGGAAACCACTGCTGCTTCTGTAGCTTCTTGACCTTGATTTCTCGGTAATGTCGGCAGAGCCTCTGTAAGAGGCTTTCTTCACTTAGCCTATTTTTCACTACTTCTAAATACTTCTATGATTAGGAAGATTGAAGCTAACAAATATCCACAGCAGAAGAAAGCAGGTCGATCTGTTTGTTTAAGATCTTCTCGACATTACTTTTGAACTTTGAGCGCGATCCCTGAATGGCTAATTTCGTTTCTAACCATTCAGAGAGACCAAACCTTTCTAAGGTAGCATCATAGAAAGTTTGCTTGGTTTTGTCTTCTTTGTAGACATCCACTTCAACAACAGGAACGTCGGCGTACAGTCTTCCTCTGATGTTTACTTTAATGATTTTGGATGGTCTAGATCGATAGGTCAGCATTTATTTAGCCCATTCCAAAGTCGTATCAGAGACCTTAGTCTTTTCTCTAACGATCTCTTGAGCATCATCCCATAGCTGACGTTGAACATCAATGGGAATTCTTTTCAGCTTGGGGTCTTTTATTGATCGTTGAGTAAGCTTGATGGCGTATTCTCTGTCTTTTTCTTCAGCTTCCTTTCTTTCAGCGATTAGGCGTTCAGCTCTGAGGTGTTCCTTGTATTCCTTTTGGGAAATTCTGAACTTTGGAGGAACGGTAGGAAGTTGATCACGCCTTAGAATGATTCGCTGATCTTCGAGTCTCTTGATCATTGCATCTCTCTTTTCTTGATCCTCTTCACTTAGCTTTTGAGGAGCCAAGGAAGGTCTGTTTTTGTGAGAGAGAGTCTGTTCTTCAGGTTCATCAGTCTCAGAGATCAAATCCAAGACTGGGATTATGTCTTCAGCGTTAAGAGTTGGGATTATTGTTGAAGTCGCAGCTGTAGGAACTTCAGCGATATCCTCAAACAGGGGAGAGGACTAGCTGAAACGCAGCGATCTTACAAGTAAGAATTTGGGTAGAACAGAGAGAGAAAGAATGGGATAGTGTATGTAGGTTTACGGAGGTAGAGAACTGATAAAGTGTATAGAGGAGGGATGTGGAGTTAGGAGTTAGTGTACCTGACAAACCGGCTTTTTAAGCAAGATCGTCAGATTTTCATCTTCAGCGACACCTTTTCCTTTGCCTTTGTCAGCTTCATATGCTGATGGCTTTGTCTTTGTCCGCCCCCCTGAAGGTTCATTTATCTGAATCCCTTTAAGAGCTTTAGTTCTCTGAGCAGGCTTGACGATAAAATAATCATCATCATCGTCATCTTCGTCATCATCATTCTTTGGAGAAGAGGATGGTTCAGCATCAGACAAGTCGATGGCTTCTTCATCTTCAGCTTCAGACTCAGTTTCTTCAGCTTCTTCTTCGAGTTGCTCCCCCTCAGATACAGAGGCGAGCTTCTCGGTTCCCTCAGGGTGTTCATCTCCATGTGGTCCAGCGGCTGCTTTAGCTTCAATAGTCTTCTCACCCTCTTCAGTGAAGGTGAGGTCTTCGGTCTTCTCTCCTCTGATAGATTCATCATGGGAAAGGTCTTCAGCGCTCTTGGAAGGGTCTTCAGCGCTCTTCTCCCCCTCCTTTTCATGATGACTGGGGGAGGAATGAGATGATTCAGCAGCCGTGGTTTTCTCCCTGTCTTCTTGGCCAGGGACCCCGACATAAGTCTCAATCGTTGATAATCTGGTTTGAAGAGCAGAAATACTAGGATTGATTTTGACGAGTTCAGCACGATCTGCCGGAGTAAAATGCTCAGGTGCACGAGCAGGGGCAGGTGCAGAGGCGGTTGTGTTGGTCAGGATTTGCGTCAACAAGTTCTGAATTGAAGAGATGTCATTCTTCATCGTGTTGACATCAGTCTTCACAGAACTCATATCAGTTTTTACTGAACTGACATCAGCCTTTACAGCAGACATATCACCTTCGAGTGTGCCAACCGATGTTTTCAGCGTTGTGACTTCGCTGGACATGGTGTCAACTGATTTCTTGATGTCGAGGTAGTCTGTGTAGATGTCAGCTAGAACTTTGGCAAAATCACTAAGTGATTTATCAACCTTCTCCACATCAGCTTTGGAGGCATTCTTTCCGACTTCGGTTGTAAGCTTTAAAAGATTTTCTCCAGCGGTTGTTACAGCTGAAGAGTTGCCGGAAAGAGTAGACGTGAGACCTGTCAGCTTTGTCTCTACTGTCTTCAGAGACGCGTTGATGTCTCCTAAATTAGGACATGTAACATATAAAAACTTGTGAACAGAGGAAAGCTCAGAAGTTTGGGGTTTAGTAACAGTGTTTAGGGGTTGTTGTATACCTGCAGGAGGATTGATGAATTCATCAAAATCTCGATGGCCTGAGAAATGTTCCATAACGTCAGCGAGAGAACCTGAACGTATGATCATCTCTGCAGGTCATACTTCCGTCGTTCCTTTAGCTTCGGGAGGAATGACAGGTGCATCAGTGATAACTGGAGTTGTGTCCAAATGAGTGGAGGGAGAAGCGAAGGGTAAGAATGGAGGTTGGTTATTGAGTTCAGCGTTGGATTCGCTGAGAATCACTTCATCAGTCTTTTGAGAGACTGAGGGAGGTTGGGTAGTTTCCAAGTTTGTAACCTCAGCGTTTGGAGACGCTGAAGTCGGGATAGAGTGGGTGGCTTGTTCAGCTGTGGCAGAGCGTACCACTGAACTTTCCTTCAGCCCAACAAGAGGAGCTGAGGAGTCTTTAGCAAGAGATTGCTTGGGTTGCTCCTTGGATTTCTTAGTTCTTTTGGAACCAAGTTGGGTGTCAGAGGGTTTCTTTTTCAGAGAAGGAATGGAGGTTGCAGCTGGGGTATCAGCGGTGGGTTTGTCCGCTGAAGGAGCTGCAGAAGTAGAAGAAGTAGAAGGATTTAAAAGAGTTAAGAGTGTAGAAAGACGTACCTCATTCGCCACTGGTTTGAAGTCGAGTATCTTAGGACCAACCTGAGAAAGTTTCAGGTCACCCTCTTGAGGATAGCTGTCCTTCAGGCCTTTTTGGAATATGGCGCTGATGAACCGAGGATATGGAACCCATGGAGGTCTGTCAGCGACGGTGTCCACTCTAAGTACCAGGTCATCATAGATGATCGATGCCCAGTCTATATGTAGACCTTTCAGCAATGCATATCCCATTGCTTGCTGAAGTTTAGCGGCTTGGTCAGAGGAGCCGCTCTTGGCAGTCATGCAGCTGATTAGATGAGCGAAGATGAAATTCATCTCGCTGGGCATTTTCGATTTCTTTATAATGGTCAGCTTCTTCTCGGGCTTCATATCTCTTCCAGTTTCCCATACATAGCCCATTGCATCAAAGAATGCAATGATGGCTTCCCTGTCTGAGTTTTTCTTGGGGTCAGGGAGGGGAAAGAAGGGTTTTTCTTTGGTTCCTATGGGAAGGCTGAGGGCTTTGCGAATGATGGCAAAGGTGATCTTCATGGTGCCATATTCGATATCGCAAAGGATGCAGTCAATTGTTTTGGAGGGGTCTTTGGATGATGGTAACTGAGAGTGTCTGGCAGAGTACCAGAATTGTGATAGCAAAAGCTGATGTGCGGGAGGGGTTATGGTCAGGGCTGTGGAGATGCAGCAATTCTTGAGGAATTTCACAGCATCATCTAGATGTGTGACTTGCTTTCGAGGAGGAAACTCGAGAAGCGCATAAAGGTTGTTTACCTTAGTCCAATCCAGCTTGTCAAGAGAGAACTTGACCTGAGGAGCCTTGAGGATGTCCACTTCCTCAGCAGTATCATCAACAGCAGTGTTTTCAGCGATGGTGTTCTTGGGAATGTCAGAAGATGCCATTTTCTGTATTATCAGTTCAACCAAATATTAACAAATAAGAATAATCTTAATGTGGAAAGATTTTCCAATAAGATGGTTCGAATTTTGTCCATTTCATTCAGACAAAATGTCTTAATGAAGATTAGGGTTTTTCTTGTTTTTGAAAAACGAAATTTCAAACCCAATAAAAATCTTGTTTTCCAGTTTCTTTTGAAGATTGGGATTCTGGAAAAACGAATGAAGAACAAGTTTAAGATTTTTGCATTTAAACTTGAAGAACAACCATGAAATGGTTGTGTTCATAAAACCATGAAAGAGAATGATTTCATTTTTGAGAAGTTCTTTTGTTTGATCTTGTTAAAACAATGAGAAGATCAGAAACAAGTTATTTGCATTTGGTGAATAATAAGAACATATTAACCTTTGATGTTTGAAGAAGATGAACAGTTGTTCTTGAAAAATCGAGAGCAAAATGCAACAGTGAATTCTTTCTTTGCTTGGAGGAGAAGTTCGCGTAAAAGGAAAATATAAACGAAGAATTTGTTTATATAGAGAGATTTTAGAAAGAGAAAATCTTGAGCGGGAAAAGATTTTCATCATGACACGGACACGTGTTTGCATTTGATTGGCGAGTAAATGAAACGTGCAAATGTGTGTCAGAAAGAAGAACGTGCCATGGTTTATTCGTTGTAATGACGTCACAACTGTCCTTTCATATTCTTGGATGTCTCTGAGGTTTTGAAAACTCAGGGACACAAAAAAAATGAAGCACTGAATTTAGATATTCATCGATGTAATTTATTTTGAAATCTTGCATTTACATGCGATTGTCAGAGAGAGAAAAACATACCTTGATATCAGCGAATCAAGTTTATTCAGAGAGAAGATGATAGAATAGGTTATACAAGTTGATTTTATCCCGAGGGCTATACAAGTTTGTATAATCGTATCGCTGATCAAAATGGGAACCGCTGAAGATTTTATTCTTCAAAGTTCAGCATTCCAAGCTCGCTGATGAGAAAGTTGAATCTTGTCTCATCAAGAGGTTTGGTGAACAGATCAGCTAACTGATAATCAGTTGGGATAAAGTGAAGTTCTATATCACCATTCATCACATGATCTCTGATAAAATGATACCTGATTTCGATGTGTTTTGTCTTTGAGTGTAGCACTGGATTATTGGCTATAGCGATGGCACTTGTGTTGTCGCAATAGATTGGAATATTTGAGAGTTGAAGGTCATAGTCCAGTAGTTGATTTCTCATCCACAAGACCCGAGAACAGCAGCTTCCAGCGGCTACATACTCAGCTTCAGCTGTAGAGGTGGACACTGAGTTTTGCTTTTTACTTGTCCAACTTACCAGCTTTCCACCCAGGAGCTGACATCCTCCTGTGGTGCTTTTCCTATCCATTCTGCAACCTGCAAAATCACTATCTGAATAGGCGATTAGATCGAATCCTGAGTCTTTGGGATACCAAAGACCTAGATTTGCTGTACCCTTAAGATATCGAAAAATTCGCTTTACAGCTTTCATATGAGATATCTTAGGTTCAGCTTGATATCGTGCACACAAGCATGTTGCAAACATAATATCGGGTCGGCTAGCTGTAAGATACAAAAGTGAGCCGATCATCCCACGGTACAAAGTGACATTAACAGGAATACCCTTAGTATCCTTATCAAGTGTCAGCGGTGGTGCCATAGGGGTTTTCATAGCTGAACTTTCAGTTAAGTCGAATTTCCTCAGCATATCTTTAACATACTTTCCCTGATTAATGAAAGTTCCTTTTTCATTTTGCTTTATCTGAAGACCAAGGAAATATGTTAGTTCACCCATCATGCTCATCTTATACTCATCTTTCATTCTATCAGCGAAACGAGTACAAAGATCAGGGTTAGTAGAGCCAAATATAATATCATCAACATATATTTGAACAAGAATGATATGACCATTTACTTTCCTGAAAATAGAGTTTTGTCGATTTTACCTCGCTCAAATTGTTCAATATGGAGATAAGTAGAAAGAGTGTCATACCATGCACGTGGAGCTTGCTTTAAGCCATAAAGTGCCTTATCCAGTTTATAAACATAACCTGGACGCTTAGGATCTGAGAATCCTGGAGGTTGTTCCACATAGACTTCTTCATTCAGCTTTCCATTTAGAAACGCTGACTTAACATCCATCTGATATACTTTGAAGTCTTTGTGTACAGCGTATGCTAAGAATAGACGAATAGATTCTAATCTTGCTACTGGAGCAAATGTTTCGTCATAATCTATGCCTTCCTCTTGTCTGTATCCCTGAGCAACAAGACGAGCCTTGTTGCGGGTTACAGTTCCATGTTCGTCCAACTTGTTTCGATAGACCCATTTAGTGCCTATCACTGTTTTATCAGTTGGTCTTCGAACAAGTTTCCAAACTTTGTTTCTTTCGAATTCAGTCAGCTCTTCTTGCATGGCGCTTACCCAGTTTGGATCTTTGAGGGCATCATCTACTTTCTTTGGTTCAGTTAGTGAAATAAAGTTAACAAATAAACAAATATTACCTGCACTTCGTTGAGTCTGAATACCAGCGTTTAGATCACCAAGAATTTGATCAATTGGGTGATTTATAGTCCATCGCTGAGCCGGAGCGTGAGACGCTGACTCAACCTGAACTGGAGGAGCTGAAGATGAGGCTTCAGCGACGTCTGGAGTATCAGCCAAGAGAGGAATGGATGCAGTTGACATTATATTCACTGATTGCTGAGAAGTAGATGGAATGTCTGAGACATTCATTTCAGAAGCAGGTATAGTGTTTATAGGAACAGCTGAGACCCATGATGTTTCAGCTTCACTATTCTGCATATTTGGAATGATAGTAGGACCATCATCTTCAACTGTGTGAGCACGAGGAGTGGGAATATCTTCTGAATCACCAAGATGAGAAAACATCCATTGATTCAGTTCTTCAGTATCAGCGGACGGTTTAGAGTTCGCTGAGTGGGATTCGTCAAACGTGACGTGAATTGTTTCTTCAACAGTTTGTCTTCTTCGATTGAAGACTCTGAAGGCTTTGGAAACTGAGGAGTATCCAAGAAATATTCCATCATCAGCCTTAGGATCAAACTTTCCAAGGGCATCTCTGTTGTTCAGTATGAAACACTGACATCCAAAGATGTGAAGAAAACTGATTGAAGGCTTTCTCCCATGAAAACGTTCATAGGCTATTTTATTGAATCTTTTGACTATCAGCGATCTGTTTTGCGTAAAACAAGCGGTGTTGACAGCTTCTGCCCAAAACTGAGTAGGCAGGTGAGAATCGCTGAGCATTGAACGTGCAGCTTCAATAATTGTTCTATTTCTTCTTTCAGCGACTCCATTTTCTTGCGGTGTTCTCACTGAAGAAAAGTTGTGAGAAATACCCTTACTCTCAAAGAAGGAATCAAGAGAACTGTTTTTGAATTCAGTCCCATGATCACTCCTTATTGAGCGAACGGTCAAATTGTTCAGGGTTTCCATCTTCCGAATAAAGGTGATGAGTTCTTCAGGGGTGTCACTCTTAGAACGGAGAAACATAACCCATGTATAACGAGAAAATTCATCAACTATGACCAGTGTATATTTCTTTCCAGCGATGGATTGTTTGTTAACAGGGCCAAACAAATCCATATGGATTAGTTGTAGAGGAGATGATACTGAGGAAACTTGCTTTGATTTAAAGCTTGCTTTGGTCTGCTTCCCTTTTTCACACGCTGAACATAAAGACACTTTGGCGTATGAGTGTTGAGGTAGACCAGTAACCAACTCTTTTGAAGAAAGTGTGTTCAGTGTCTTAAAATTCAGATGAGAGAGCCTCTTATGCCATAGCCAGTTGACATTAGATGAGGCTTTTGAGAAGAAACAGGAGTTCTCAGTGGTTGTTGAGTCCATGTTTATTACATAAACATTTTCCAAACGATAACCGCTGAGAGCTATCTTCTCCTTTTTGTCAGTGACAAAGCAGGATTCCTTAGTAAAAATTACTTTGTTATCCTTGTCGCAAAGCTGACTGATGCTTAGAAGATTATGCTTCAGCCCTTCAACATATGCGACTCTTCTGAAGGTGGTTGTACCATTTGAGAGTACACCAAACCCTCGGGTATGTCCTTTTCCATTTCCACTTAAAGTCACAGAGGGACCCTTCTCTTCCTTGTATTCAGCGAGCAGGCTTTTCTTTCCAGTCATGTGTCTAGAGCATCCGCTATCGAGATACCAGATACCCTTCTGAACCTGCATCACAAAGGAATATTAGTTTTTCTTGGGTATCTACTTAACCATGTGTACACGTTTGTCAGTGGAAGCAGTTGGAATGGAAGGTTCAGCAGTCTTCGCAACATTTAAAGATTCAGCTTTGTCAGTCTTCACTTTAGTTAATTTCTTAACCTCAGTGGTCTTCTTTGCCTTGGGGGCAATCTTCACCTTAGCTATCTTATCAGCTTTGGTGGCTGTGGGGCACTTACTAGCAATATGATCAGTGAGTCCACAGTGATAACATTTCCTACAACTAAAAGTAGTTCTAGGACCATTTGAGTGCTGATCTATTGATTTTGAATTTGAAGGACCAACACCAAATAAGCTTTTGGCTTTAGAAATGGGATGAACATTTAGTTCTTCAGATTTCTTACCAAGGACATCCACTCTGAGTCTAGGAGTAGATCGCTGAATAGACCCACGCTGAGTAGATCCAGAGATCTGATTCCTTGATCCAGAGGAATAAATCACTAAAGCTTTAGAAGCATTTAGCTTTGGTACTAAAGTACCCTTTTGAGGATTTTGGTTCAACGCAATTCCTTTACCTTTATCTTTAAAGACAGAGGTAGGTTTTGGATAAACCATTTTCTCTTTACCTTTTGAGGTAGAGATTTCCTCAGGGATAGTCGGTCTAGACGAGGAACACTGAGAGGATGAAGTATCAGCGACTGAGGATACGAAAGTTCCAAATAAGAGCATGGAACGATCAGTGGTTGGTTCTTTAGTATCATTTTTGTAACCAAGACCACATTTATCACTCAGGGGTATCTGAGAATTAATTATCTCAGTGATCTTTGTTGAAGAGTTACACCATCCTTCAACAGTAGTTTTTTCAGCTTTCAAAGCAGCGATAGCTTCTGCTCGTTCGATTTTGACTAGCTGATTTAAATGCACTTGATCTTTAAAATCTTCTTCAATTTTAGAAAGGTTTTCTATTTGAAGGTGACAGTTTTTAAGCTGTTCAGCGAGATCAAGGTTTTGGTTTTCAACTATTGTTTTGCCATTCATGGCTTTATATAAACTTCTAGTCAAGATATCGATTTTGCGGAGACTATCAGCTTCATCAATATTTGCAATATTTGCAATATTTGTAAAGAAGGAAGGTGATACCTGAATTGCAGATGTTGAAGTAGAGGGAATGTCTGAACTTTCTTCCTCATCTTCAATCTTTGCCATAAGACAAAGATTTGCTTCATCATCCTCAAAATTAGATGATGATTCTTCTTCTTCAGAAGCAGCCCAATCGTAAACCATCAAGCCTTTGCCTTTCTTCTTGAAGCTTTTCAGCTTTGCATATTTTTCTTTCAGCTTAGAATATTTGTCATCTTTATTCCTGGGAATAAAGGATTTCTTGGAAAACGCTGAGTTTCTTGATACTTTCTTAGACCTGCACTCGTTAGCGAAATGTCCAATCTTATCGCAGTTAAAACAAGTAGCAGTAGCCTTATCAACAGTAGCTGATGATCTTGGCTTATCAGTTATTGAAAGAGGTTTGTTCTTTCTGAACATTTTCTTTTTGGCCAATCTCCTGAACTTTTTAGTTAGGAGAGCCAAAGATTCATCATCATCTGAAGAGTCAGAATCTGATGACCTTTCAGAGTTACTCTCTAACTCAGTGATAGTGACCGAGGGTCGCTGAGTAGAAGGTTCCTCTGAGATTAAAGCAACAGGGGTGCTTTTGGAATCTTTTATAAGATTCTTCTTAAGATGGCTTGATTTCTTATGATTCAACATCGTGCCATATAAGGTAGCAAGGGTCATTGATCTTAGATCTTTTGACAGCTTGAGACACATAGAATAACTGTCCCAGCTTTCAGGTAAACATTCTAGAAACTTTGTCAGCACTTCAAAGTTAGAATATTCCTTGCCAACAGTTTTCAGATCTATTATTAAGCAATTAAAACGTTGGTGAACTTCAGAGAGAGTCTCATTCTTACCACAAATGAAACTTTCATACTGTCTTACCAGGTTGATCTTTCGAGAGTCCTGGACTTCAGCAGTACCTTCATACTGAACACATATTGTGTCCCACATGGCTTTTGAGGATTTCAGGTTCATTACGGAATGGTAGACTTCGTCAGGAACAGCCATGGATAGTATGGATCTGGCTTTTGTGTCGATAGCCACTTTCTTCTTATCTTCGTCAGTCCACGTATGAACTTCTTTGGGTACCAGCCTTTCTGGAATAGCAGGTATATTCTCAGCGGCAGGTACTGCGGCATCAATTCTTACAGGAATAAATGGACCGTTTTCAAGATAATAAGGCATAGTAGGGTCTACACCTTCTAAGAAGAGAGTCATCCTATTTTTCCATAGATTAAAATTATCTCTGGAGAATCTAGGGGGTTTTGTAAGAGAACCATTGTCGATATAATTTTTGTTTGTGTTAGTAGTCATTTTTCAGAAATAGCAAGGAAGAGAAATCTTAGTATAGATTAGATCTTGTTTATGAGATTAAACAAATCCGCTCTGATACCACTTGTTGGTCCCAAAGGGCTATACAAGTTTGTAGAAGGGGGGGGGGGGTTGAATACAAACACAGATTTTACTTTTCTAAATTGTGTATTGATAAATCATTAACAATTTACAGCTTGTTGCGGAAACAAGATTAAGGATAAATCCTAAATCTAAACAAGTTGGAACACTAAGTTTCTTGCACTAAGAAGGAGAAGGAAATTACTAGTAATAACCTATCTCAAGATAAGAAGGATGAACTTGTCCAGAGTTAGCAAGTAACTTCAAAATGAAGCGAGTACATCTTCTTATATACTGCATGCATTTAATGCATGGTAGTATACACTTTACACGTGGCAGCAAATGATTGGTTGCATGTCATTTCAGACAATAAGGAGGTTCTTTTCTGACATATCGTACGGAGTCTTGCAAGGGTGGTTAAGACAAAAGTACTTTGTACGGAGGACTTCATGATCAGCTTTTCGTTGATTCAGCGATCTATCATTCTGCATCAGCGAATGATAGAGTTCAGCGATAGCTGAAGTTTTGTACTTGATACTTCACGTTGATTGGACAAATCTGAGTCTTCGCTGATCCGCATCAGTTCATTAGGAGACTTGTCGCTGGTTCTTGAGCTTGATCTTCGACTTCAGCGTAGAACCTATGTTGACGTGAAACTTGTCTTCAGAGATCATAAGTAAACAACTAACTTATCAGCGATCACCATAAGTACTGAACAGACTCAGAGTATTATAGTGAACAGTTTCGCTAAATGTTTAATCTAAACAACAAGAGTTTCTATTAGCGGTACTGTAAGATCCTAGTACTTATCAGCGATAGTGAAATTCTGATACATATTGTTTACTTACAATTTTCACTAAGTATATAAGAGAGGGTCATTATCAAATCACTGAGGGTTTGGATCAACAATCTCCCCCTATTTGATTATGACATAGCAACAGAGAAAATTGCTATTTAATGAAAACATAAGGATAAAAAGAACTCATAAAATATTTGTCCCTTTTTCTGTTTTCTGGTATCTTTTCTGTACTGATGGAGTAAAGTAGATTTGCGGCGGATTAATAAATAATTTTTTATTTACATATTTATTATTTATATATATATATAATTTAATTATTTTTTTTTATTTTTTTGGCTGATTTGCGTTGTCCAATTTATTGACGAAACACTAGGTATCAACTTTTGTCCTTGAAACAACTTTTGGTCGGGTAACAAAATATCAGTTGGGTATTCAAAAGATTGCCAAACAATCTTGCCATCGACATCATATAGCACCAAGTTCCCGGCATCTATTAAGTTCATGCCAACAACGGATTTTCCAATAGTGTTGGTAGTCCAAATTGTGCTTCCGTCGACATCCTTAAGGACCAACTCTCCAACCTCAGTGAAAATTCATTGTTGCACCAACCGAGACAATCCCTGATTGTCTCGGTTGGCTGCCTAAACGACAACAACAGGCGCCCCTATATCAGGTTGAACAAGTATAGAACTGAAGGTTTCAAAAATGAAGATGGCAAAGAGGTAGGAGGTGCATTCTCCACTACATATAAATCCACAACCGAATTTAGGTTCATAGGTTCCTCTAAGGAGGATGGTTCTAATAGCGATACCAAAAGGTTGGAAATGTAACGAATGTGGGGCAGATTCATTGATCGTCCATGTGCGGGAAAGATTAGCAAAATAAGGGTCATAGGGTTGAACAACAAATGAGTGGCAATATAAGAGAATGATGACAAAGAAATAACTTGAGATCCAATAATTTGTGTATGAAAAACTCATTGAAGACATAGCCTATGAATTCGAGAAAAAACTTAATGAAGTTCTCTTATAATTGTAGAGCGTAATGCAAAATAAAATAAAATTAGGAAGTACTCAAATGATAACTTTTAAGAAGTAATGCAACAAGTATGCAATTTTTTTTGCTATAAGGTACCTATGTAATCAAGTTATGTAGTTTATGAGCTAGTGTGAGTATAAATATTAGAGTAAATTACAGATACCATCTCTATGGTTATATGAATGTTACGGATTTAGTCCATCATATTTTTTTGACGAGATTTGTAGCTTTATACTTACATTTTGTACCTTTATATTTATTTAAAAATTTGGTTTAACATTCATTTCTTTTTTATTTGATACCCATATCATATTAACATACATATTAATCTATTAACAAAAATACATTTCGTATATACCTTTTCAGTTTTATTTTTCATTTCATATTTCATTTAAATTTAATATCTTCACATGTTCTTTATTTAATTCTTTGAAAAAAAAATATCCGATTAAAATGTAATCAGAATGATTAATGTTGAATACAAATAATACATTATTTCTATTTAAATGCACGTAATTTAATTAAAAAGTTATAACTTAAATGTTTACAAACATAAACATATTAAAACAAGTAGATCAATCTTTTGAAAACAAAATAACATATGTTATTTTGGTAGGAAGCACATATGCAAAACAAGGAAGAATTTCCGGCGGACTTATCCGCTGGAAAATCATATTTTCGGCAGATAAGGCAGCCGGACAACCGGGCGCCGCAACTCAGAATTTCCGGCGGATTTGGGCTGCCGAAAATCCGTCGAAACAATACAGGTCCCGATTAATCAGACTTTGATTAAAAAAATAATTAAGTTAACATTTTTGTCGGATTTACGGCGGATAAATCCGTCGGAATCTTTTTTAAAATTTATTTTTTTAATTAAACGACAAAAAATATTTTCGGCGACTTTTTTCGGCGGATTTGCGGGCACATATATCTGCCGAAAATAAGTATTTTTTATTAATTTTTAATTCTTTTTTTATTTACAGATTTATTATTTATATGTATTTTTTAATTATTTTTTTATTTTTATCGGCAAATTTGCTTTGTCCAATTCATTGACGAAACACTAGGTATCAACTTTTGTCCTTGAAACAACTTTTGGCCAGGTAACAAAATGTCGGTTGGGTAATCAAAAGATTCCCAAACCATCTTGCCATCGACATCATATAGCACCAAGTTCCCGGCATCTGTTAAGTTCATGCAAACATCAGATTTTCCAATAGTGTTGGTAGTCCAAATTGTGCTTCCGTCGACATCCTTAAGGACCAACTCTCCAGCCTTAGTGAAATTCAATGTTGCACCAACCTCGACAATGGTTGGCTGCCCAAATGACAACAGGCGCCCCTATTTCAGGCTGAACAAGTATAAAACTGTAGGTTTCAAAAATGAAGATGACAAAGAGGTAAGAGGTCCATTCTTCACTACATATAAATCCACAACCGAAACTAGGTCCATAGGTTCCTCTAAAGAGGATGGTTCTAATAGCGATACCAACAGGTTGGAAATGTAACGAATGTGGGGCAGATTCATTGATCGTCCATGTGCTGGAAAGATTAGTAAAATAAGGGTCATAGGGTTGAACAACAAATGAGTGGCAAAATAAGAGAAAGATGACAAAGAAATAACTTGAGATCCAAGAAGTTGAGTATGAAAAAGCCATTGAAGACATAGCCTATGAATTCGAGCAAGAAACTTAATGAAGTTCTCTTATAATTGTAGAGCGTGAAGCAAAATAAAATAAAATTAGGAAGTAATCAAATGATAACTTTTAAGAAGTAATGCAACAAGTATGCAATGTTTTTTTTGCTATAAGGTACCTATGTAATCAAGTGATGTAGTTTATGAGCTAATGTGAGTATAAATATTAGAGTAAATTACAAATACCATTCTTATGGTTATATGAATGTTACGGATTTAGTCCATCATATTTTTTGACAAGATTTCTAGCTTTATACTTACATTTTTGTAATAACCGTGTTCTGTTTGAGAATAAAGATTAATTTTGGGGTGAAAGTGTGAAGACTAAAATTTGAGGGTCTGACTTGTAATTGTGTGGAAGGTATTTAAACACCAATATTAGGCTCAAACCTCTAGGAGCAATCATTTTGTGAATGTGTGTGGCGGCTCAGAGAGAAAAGAGCAGAGAAAAAGAGGGTGTGGTTTCAAGAACTATTGGAGAAGAAAAGTTGGAAGAGGAAAGAGAAGTGAAATCTGCTTCTACATTGATTTAGCAGGTAATCCTTAATCTCAATCCTTATTTTAGAATTATGCTGGATTGGTAGGGTTGTTTGAGGGTTTCCTTATTTAAGAGTGTAAAGAGGATGTTTAAAAGAATCTGGGTAAATCATTATAATGTTAGAATAGTCATCTTGTTGGGAGTAAGACTTGTTAATCGAGTGAAATGGGTTAATCCCCAGCCCTATTGTTAATTTGTATCGCATCGCTGTTCAGAGCCCGGATTTTGAGTCCGGGAGTTAAAGTCCAGTGTTGTTGTCCGGAAAATGTACAGTCCGGAACCGAGGGATCCGGTATAGACCTTGGATCCGGAATTCATTTAATACCTGGTCCATAGATCCAGAACTATTTATTGGATCCTGATTTGGGCCTTATATACATAAGATCCGGAATTTTTTTATTCATGGATCCGGAATAAATCAAGTTGGGCTAAGTTAGGATCCGGAATCCTTTTGGATCTGGATTGGGCTTGTGATGGTAATGGATCCGGAACCATAAAGGGATCCGGTATTTTGGGCTTTAGTTACAAAAAAAAAGAACCGGAACTGGGCTGGGCTGGTAGAGAGATCCGGAAGCTATTAAAATAAATTCGGTAGTGTGTTGGGCCATAGTGATCTGGTATTATTTGATAGATCCGATATTAATTTTTTGGATCCAGTATTCCACTAGACCGGAGTTTGGTGTGATGGGCCAAAAAAGAAGGAATCCGGAATCCACTAAAGTGGATCCGGTATCGTGTAGGCCGTAGTCCCGGAATTTTATTATGGAACCGAAAAGTTAGTTGGGCTTTATGGATCCGGAACCCTTGTGGATCCAGAATCCATAAATAGATCCAGTAAAGATTTAAGCCAGTGAAGAACCGGAATTTAGACCCAGTAGAAAACTGTTTAGTGTGGGTTAAGATGTACTCAAGGCTCACTATTATTATTATCTTAATATCATAGGTGTTCGCTTTAAAATCTGAGGTTTCATGAGAAGAAATGGCTAAATATGGGGGTGTGTCCCATGATATTAAATATATGAATTCGTTTCATATATGGGTGATGTGTGCCATTTTACGCTGTCACTGTGTGTGTGACCATAGCGTGTGCCATTAGCATGTCATAGTGTGCTGATCATATATGTATGTTTTATGACAAGTTTTGTATAATCATTTCTTGCTGATTTTTTTTACATAAACTGCGTTATTTGTGGTGTGGCTTTTGAGGGAACTCACTAGACCTCATGGTCTAACCATCGCTTTCAAAACTAAAAACCTTTTCAGGTAAGCAGGTAGCCGATAGCTCGTTTAGAGGTTTGGCAGGACGGGAGTTGGAGCTTGCGTTTAGAAGGATTAGAAGAATTTTTCTTTTTATTGTTTGGTTATATTTCTCAGCTGTATTTAGGGTTATTTACGCAAACCCAGTGTTGAAAATCTTTGGCAGTATGACTATTTGGCGTTTAAATTTAAAGAAGTAGCTATTAGCATGATTGTTTGGAGTGGGTTGTTACAGTTGGTATCAGAGCACTAGTTTAAAGGATTTAGGTGACCGGATGGGCCTAAACTTAAACTGTGGAGTAGGAGGACACAACTGAGATATAGGAAGCCTTTACGGAAGACCTTAACCACTGAGAATTTTGGACGACGGTAGTGAGGACTCTCATGTAAGGTAAATTCAAATCACATCTGGCCAATGTCATTATGAATTTACAGGTGCATGGGTGTGCTTGATTACCGTTGTTCTGATACTGGTAGTGTGTGGAGTGTGGTGGATTGAGTGTGGAGAATGATAGCAGTAGTGTGTAAAGTTGTAACCTTGTCATGATGACAATGGTTTAGTGTGTTGTGCATATTATTCTTGGTGTGATTGGTGACACTAACTAGAAGGATGTTGTTTGAATGTTTGGTGTGCGTGTCCGTGTGAAGTAGAATCTTTAGGGTTCTTCAAGGAAATAGTTGGTTGGAGATGAGCTCCTAATCCCTGATGAGTCTTATTTATAAGGGTTCCCGATGTCGGTAAATTGAGATCTGGGGAGTTTCAACTCAAGGATCGGATAATAGAGATGTGTTGTCTTATTCCCTAGCTAGTGGAAGAGTGACAAGGGTGGTTGAGAAATGATAGATGTATGGATTTGGTAACACTAGTGTTGGTTAACCTATTTGGGGTCGAGCTGAAGCCGTATATTTTACAAATTAGTAGTCAGGTGGTAGTTGTGGGGTTGGAGCATCCAAGTGTGTGGGGAAGTACCGGTACCGAAGGTTGTTTGAAATATAAGGAACTTGATGGTCTGGTTAGAAGTAGGGTGTCGGCGTTAATTTTTTGTAACTGCAAACGGTTGACCTTGCTTGAGCGAATAGCCTTCAATGTAAAGTGAGTCATGCACTGCATTTTTAAACAAGCTACATAAGTCCTTCATGTCAAAATATGTCTGTGTGTGTGTGTGTGTGTGTGTGTGTGTGTGTGTGTGTCTTGTAAGTTTCTGTTTTGAAAATGAGTTGGCGTGTGCAAGTGTGTGCTTGAAGGAAAAGATAAATCTATTTACGTGGTGTGATAAATTTCAAACTTGGAGAAATAGTGAATTATTTCACTTCTTTTACGAGTGAGTTAAACTTTGTTGTAAAAATCATAACAATATTTGATCGCATAGTTTTATGGGTGAAAATGATATGAACACGTTGTTGACATATCAGCGAGTGTGAGAGTCGGTCGACTATCCCAGTGTGGGTGATTTTGCTGTATTTTAAAATTTAGCACGAAAAGAGTTTCAGTGAATGCACTTTCGATTGATGGACAAGGTTGGGAGATATCATTGGTTGTGTGTGAGCGATCCTTGGAATCGGTGTGTGTGTGGTTGCTCTTTATGGAAGTGTCGTGTCATGCATATCAAACCTTGTACCGCAGAGTATTTCTGTTAGCTCCAATCTTTATGTTTATAGAAGTATTGAAAAATAGGCTAAGTGTTGTACTGACAGAGGTTCTGCCAAGACACCGATAGAAGATCAAGTGAAGACTTAACAGAAGACGCTTCACAGAAGACAAGGCCACAGAGCCTCTGCCATACTTGACAGAGCCTCTGTGGTATAAAGACTGAAGACTTAGAAGAATTCTTGAAGATCAAGTCAAAGACGATCGTGCTTCTCACGTTTACTGTTGTACGAAGATCTTGAAGATCATTCATACAAAGGCTCGCCCTACTGCCTCCACGTGTCAACCTCTGATGGGTTGCATCCACGTGTCAGCCTCCACGCGGCGCACTACAGCAACGTTGTACCTGTCACTGTTCCACGATAGTGTCTATTGTACCTTAGTACTTCCTGTCTCCACCTTGTCCCCTGTGGAAGTAGTATAAATAGAAGACTCATGTTGAGTTCTTCTATTAAGCTTTGCACGACACACACACCCTTTGAGCAGAATTCTTGTAATACTTTCGGTGTTCTTGGTGTTCTATTTATATCAATATACAGTGAGTTATTGAGTTATAAACTTGTGTTATTTACATCTCACGTATTTGATATAGTGTGTTCTTCTACCTTAATATATCTTTTAGTTCGTAAAACGCTTCCGCACTCTATCTTGTTTGAACTAATAGATATAAACATCATTGTTAAGCAATATAGGAACCAACAATTGGTATCAGAGCGGTTGTTGTTTTCCATATCAAGAGATCCTCACTTACAATGATTTTTGGTAGAAACTTGGCTTGACTTTAACCTGTTCTTAGTTTATTTCAAGCAGACTCTGTTTTTCTGCCATTCTCGACCAGTTCGACTTTGGTAAACCTACATATACTGTATTCTCGGTTAAAACTCTCCATTTTAGTGCATTGCTCAAGGTTTTAAGCTTATAAACACTTTTCGAAGCATCCACATCATCATCTGAAAGTTTGCAGTTCATACTCTGTTTTCTGATATTTTTCAAAACCTTTCAAAATGGCGAATACAAACAACTTCTTCACCGCTGGTTCTTTAACCAAGCCACCCACTCTGCTAAGAGACGAGTACCCTCAATGGAAGATACGAATGATTCACTTCTTCGAGGGTACTGACAAAGAAGTTGTCTAATATATCAAAAATCCTCCCTTCGTACCAATGATCACAATACCTCGAGTACCTGCCACAGATGACACGCCAGAGATTCCTGAGCACGAGAAACCAAAGACCAAGGATAAGTGGTCCGAACCAGATTAGGCCAAATATGAAGTTGCTCAGAAGACTAAAAGACTTCTGATAATGGCCATCCCAAATGACCTCTTCCAATCCCTAGATGCGTGTGAATCTGCATACGATCTATGGAAGGAACTGGAGAAACAATTAGAGGGAGGGGCCAAGACTCAGAAGAACCGCAGAGCCCAATGCATCAATGAATACTATGCATTCAAAGCTCTGCCGACAGAATCTCTGCAGTCAACATACGACCGGTTCAACTCTCTGATCAACAAATGCAAGAAGTTCGGGATACACAGAACCTCTGAGGAGAACAATGTCATGTTCCTAAAGAGTCTAAATGAAGAATGGCTCTAGTTGTCTATGTCTCTGCAAACTAATCAGGACTTAGACTCCTGGACTCTGTCAGATCTTTATGGAACTTTGGCAGCCCAAGAACCTCAGATTACACAAGCAAAAGCTCAAGTAAGTACACCCCTTGCACTTGTTGGTAAAGCTACAGAAGCTAAAGAGAAGCCGAAGAAGGAGAAAGCTGTGGAAGAAAAGAAGGAGAAGAAGAAGAGGGCATTGGTCGTTGATAGTGAAGAGGAGGAGGTGGTGGAAGAAGAGGAGGCAACTATGGCCTCGATAGCAAAGTCTTTGGCTCTATTGACTCGGGAGTTCAGCAGAGGATACCAGAAGAAGTGTGGTTATGAACGCAATGGAAGAGATGATCGTGGTGATTCGAGGAATCAGGGAAGAGAAGGATCAAATGACCAACAAAGGTCAAATGATAAGAGTGACAGAGGTGGTGGCCGACAGAGGTCTGACGATAGAACAGCCAACACTCCCCAGAACCAGGGATGCTTCAATTGTGGCAAGCCGGGCCACTATGCTGCTGACTGTAGGAGCAAGTCAAACCGCCCTCAGAGGGACTCTGCTTTCTACAAAAAGAAGGCAGAGTATTACGCTCAGAAGTCGCTCATGGTGGAGCAAGAGAACTGGCAGTCAGATGAATCTTCTGACGAAGGAGAAAAGAAGAACGCCCTGTTCTGTGGCATGGCAGAAGTTAGCTCCTCCGACTCCGATAGTGAGGTATCCACTTCTGACTCTTATTCTAATCAAGCAAAAGCTGATTTGCTTAAACTAACCATTGAATATACTGAACTTAAAAAGACCTGCGAAAGTGTTCAAAAGAAAATCACCTTCTTTGAGAGAGAAGCTAGACTTCTTACGCAAGAAAAGGCGAAACATTTTCAAGAAAAGGAAGAAATTGAAACAAATTGGAACAAACATCTAAATCATTTGAAAGAAAAGATTTCTGAACTCAACTCTGCATTAAAAGCTAAATCTAAAGAACTTATGGACGTTGAGAGCGACAGAATGAACATCCTAGCTCTTAAACTATTTTCAAAAGGAAAGAGAAGTCCTCTGTCAAGACTTGCTCAGAAGAGATCTTTTAATTAAGAAATATCAAGATGCACGGAAGGTGTACGAGAAAATTAATACACAAATAGGGAGACGGGGAATTGGCTTATGTGATATAGATCCATACACTGGAACCAAAAGAGACAAGTCTCTGTCCTCTCTATTTCATATTGGAAGTACAAGAAAACCTGGATTTCCAAACCTACTCTCTGTAAGTAAAAGGCAAAAAATCTCTAGGGAACCTCACGAGAGGAAACCTCTGAAGATGATAAATGTGTGGTAT
Organism: Saussurea involucrata; assembly: GCA_033807775.1. NCBI lineage: Eukaryota > Viridiplantae > Streptophyta > Magnoliopsida > Asterales > Asteraceae > Saussurea > Saussurea involucrata. Next base: position 68,407,632 of record CM066325.1, read on the forward strand.
CACAACACATATTTATCACCTTCAATCTCTGTTAAAAGAGAATCCAAACCTAAGAAGTATCTGAAAACTCAAGATCAGATAGGAACTTTCAAGTTTGGTGACCCCGAGACTCAAACACAGGTTGCTTTTGTCTGCATGACAGACTCTGAAAAGAAACTTTCTGCAGAGGCACTTGAGTTCAAGCCTACCTCTTCAGAAGAAAACCTCTGTACATCCTCTGTCGATCAAAATCTCTCTGATGAAATCTTAATAGATACTTCTGTTGACTTGGAAGATAGTCCTATAGAAAAGGAAGAAAGCGAGTATGGCACATGCTCTGAAAGTCCAGCCTCTGTCGAAAGAGAACTAAGTGACTCAACCTCTGTATATGAGGACGATTCATCCTCTAACGAATCTAAGACTGAATCTACGTCAGAGAGAGTACCTTGTGACTCAGAGGACTTTAAGCTATCCTCTGGAGTTCTTAACAGAACTATTTCTCCCAAGGAGAAAATCACAAGTGTTCCTATCTGTCCAGACTTTTTGGACATGTGTACCAAAACCTCTATTGAGCTTTAGAAAATCAAACAACAAAAGGAAATGTCTTCTCAAAATCCAACAAGTTCAAAGACTACACAACCCTTAAGGCCTTTTAAAGAAAAACTAACTTGGCAACAAAAGGGTAAATGGGTTGTAAATAACAAGTGTTTTGCTTATGTGACAGTGAAACCTGCAGAAGTTCACCATAGAAGACGGGGACCACAGAAGGCTACTCCAATCAGAGAATTTTCTAAGCAACAATCTAGTCAACATAGGTCTCCTTGTAATAAGAAGTCTAGTGCTAGGGTAGATTGTAAAAATAAAGCCTTTGTACCCTGTTTCAAAGTTTTTAATGAAAAGTTCAAGCAAATCTCTTCGCAAATTCATTATTGTCATTGCTTTGACCTCATGTATAAAACACTTCTCAAGCCCACACTGTTTCCTCTCTTTGCCCAAAAAGAATGCTAAATTCGAGGGAAAGAAGAAACAAAATGGTTCTTCAACAAAAGATAAAACCAAACCCAAGGATGCTAAGGCAACCTTGAAGACCTCTGACAAAAAGGGACCCATATGGATATGGGTACCTAAAAATCTCTGATTGTTCTTACAGAAGCAGTATGTGCCGATCTGGTATCTTGACTCCGGGTGCTCGCGGCACATGACTGGCGACAGAGGTCAACTATCCTCTTACAAAGATAAACTCGATGGAGGATCAATAACCTTTGGCGACAACAAGAAGGGATACATTAAAGGCTACAGAGTCATCAAAAAGAAGAACATATCAGTATGCATAGTTGCATATGTGGATGGCCTAAAGCACAATCTGTTAAGTGTCAGCCAACTCTGCGATACTGGTTTTGACGTTATGTTCAAAAGAACTTTCTGCTCTCTCAAAGGAGAAGATACTGGAGTCGAACTTATGCGGGCCAAACGAAGAGGAGATCTATATCTTATGAACTTTAGTGCCAAGAACAAATAAGACAGGCTCTGCTTTGTTGCTTGTAAAAACGAAGAAGCCTGGTTATGGCACAACAGGTTCTGCCATCTGAACTTTCATACTCTAGATATGCTTGTCAAACTTGATCTAGTAAAAGGTCTGCCAAATGTCAAATTCAACAAAGATCATTTGTGCTCTGCTTGCGAAATGGGTAAGCTCAAAAGAGCTTCTCATAAAGGCAAAACTGATGTGTCTTGCCCTAGGCCTCTGTACATGCTTCATGTTGACCTCTGCGGTCCAATCGCTACACAGAGCCTAGGTAGCAAAAAGTATATACTTGTATTGATTGATGAATACTCTAAATTTACATGGGTGGAATTTGTTAGAAAGAAATCAGATGTTCCAAACATTCTGATAAACCTAATGAAAAGTGTAAGTTTAGGATCCACTCTTACAATCAATATATCAATGTATAGAACAGTAATTGAGAAGTAATATGATCAAACCAACTTGTATTCAATGAAGAACAGATTTACAGATCTTAGAGAGAGAGAGAGTATCTCAAAGATTACAAAAGATGAATACAAATATGCGGGAAAGTCAGTTAGCGTAAAAATGCTAACCACTATATATACTGAAACAGAAATACTAAAGCTACAGTACATATATGAAAGACTAATAGGAACAATACACGTGTCCTAATTAGTTAACTAAATACAAAGTAAAGCATCTAGTTATAAGTTCTGAACATGTTGTTCATAACATCTGAACATTATTCTGATTAAGCTTCTCAGAACTTCTGACTCTTCTTCTCAGACTTCTATACTTGGCAAACTTTCAGAGCAATACTTCTGAGCCTTCTTAGTCAGAACTATGACTCTTCACTTCAGAACTTCTGAGCCTTCTTAGTCAGAATTCAACACTTAGTTTATTGACAAAACTCAGATCTAACAATCTCCCCCTTTTTGTCAAATAAACTTATACTTTGCATCATCCAATTCTTTTAAGGCAGGAACAATCTTCTGTAAAAGCACATTTCTTTGAGTAAGCCTCATGTCAATTTTAACAATGATTTCTTGAATGGTTTCAACCTGCTGAGTGATCACTTCTTGAGTTATGTTAGCTTGTTTCACCTTCAGCATGTTTTTCTCCAAATTGTGCTTAATGATCCTTACAGTTCCAGAACTATACTTTGCAGTTTCCTTTGCTCTGAAGAAGATCTTTTCACTTTTATTCTTCAGAAAGACTCCCAATTCTGGATGCTTGGATACACTTCCAGTTCTCAGGACATTTTTCTGATCATGGTCTGTGTTGGGATTTGAAAGATAAACACATGGCCTTTGTAGATACAGAGCTATTTGAAAATCTGTATAAAAATGCCATCTTAAGATATAGAACATAACTTCAATCACCACAATCCTTGCCTTTCTTTCATTATTGTCTTTACTTGAATCTTTAAAGCACAAAAGACTATGTAACCTGTAGAAATCAACTACTGATAACTTTTCAAAGTCTGCATCAGTAAAATAGTACACTTTTCCATCCTCTCTTAAAACTTCAAAGGACAAGTACTCTTGCTTTCTGAATTGCTTAGCCTTAAGTTCTCTGATCCCTGTGATTAAAAAATCTGAATACACAGCTTGCTTTGGTTTTCCAAGACACCTTGACTTCTCTGCCAACCAGATCTGAGTCTCTTTTGGTCTGTCATGATATACACTCAGAAATTGTATTTCTTTAGGCTTGAAAAACTTGGGTAAATCAAATTCAAGAAAATATCCATTCAAATCAACAGATCTTTCATCTTCTTTTGGTTCAGATTGTTCAGGTTGATCAATACTTGTTTTTTGAACATTCTGAGGAGTTGTGTCTTGAACTTCTTCAACTTCATCTGAAAAGATTTCATTTACTTCATATTCAGCGGGAAATACAAAGTCACTGTGCAACATCTTTTTAGGATTAACTTCTAATAACAACCATTCACCACAGTTTCTGATCTTACTTCTGAGATTTAATCTTCTTTCCACAGATTTCACACATCTTTTCTTTAGATTTTCTCTTTCAGTATTAGAATTTCCTTTCATTTCTTTTAGTAACCAACTCAAAGTTGCATTGCTTTACTTCACCAATTCCTTTATATTGAATAGTTCAAGTCTTTCTTGAACTCTATATGCAAAGCCTTCAGTTTCCATTCCTTCATTTATAAACCCCTTCATATTCACACCAATCACTGGAATCTTTACTGGACAACTCAAGTTTCATTTCTCTTTTCTTCCTTCAATAGCCAACTGAAAGTCATACATATACATATTCCTGACATAAATGCCCAGAAGTCTTCTGCATTCAATCTCTATCCAGGTCTCTTCAGTACTGGCAAAGAATTTAACTAGGAAGATCTGATCATCAAGAGTTAATCTGTGAAAATCAAAGCTGGACATGGAAACTTTTACACTTCTTTCTTTCAGTACTTCCAATCTTACATACTTCAGGCCATCAAACTCTTCTGTTTGAAACATCAACACTTTCTCAATCCTTTTCTGAATATGCAATCTTGAATTAGGAATTCTGAATCTGTTTGAAGCTTCTGCATAGGTCATCTGAGATCTCCCATCCATGAAACCATCAACATTGCTCTCCAAAACCGCATAATCTCCTTTTGTGTGATATAGATCCTCATATGTTTCCTCTGGAAAGATATCAACATGAAACTGTCTAGCAAGTGGTACATCACTCATTTCCAGAACAAAGTCACATAAAGGCTCCTCTAAAATTGGCAAGTCAATCTTAGGAATTTCAATTGGCTTTTTGAATAAGTATTCTGAAGGCATAAAGTATTCTTCAACTCTATCATATTCTTCTGATTTGTCACCAATATCATCAACATAGTAAAATTGAAACTCCTCTTGAAATTTCTGAGAATAGCCAACAATACTATCTTCTTCTCCCATCAGATCAATAGGCCTTACTGTTTTCACAACTTTTTAAATTTTCTGAACATTTAGAGCTTTGACTAATTCACTATGCATCCTTCTGATCAAGACTTCATTCAGTCTTCTTTCTTCTAACTCAGAGTTCAACAAGCCAATTCTGACATAGGGAACAATGTCTGTACAAATGTTTTCAACAACTGAACTCTCAAATGTTTCCTCTGACCTCAAAACAGGTTCCTCAATGGCTTCAGTTTCATCAGAATTTACTTCCATCTCTGTATCTAAGTTCAATTCTTCTGTTTTATCAAAATCATCACCATCTATACATTCAACCTCCATTTCCTCTGTATCTGAACTTTCAATCTGAACAATCAGAGTATCCACTATCTGAACATTTTCAATCTGAACTAACTGAGTATCCACTGTCTGAACATTTTCATCTGTCTGAACTTCTGTGCACTTTGTATGGACCAATTGCATATCTGCCATTTCAAAATCTTCTATACCAATATCATTATCAGAACTCAACCTTTGCTTTTTCTCCCCCTTTTGATGATTATGAAAGTCATAATGATCAAACTTTCTTTTGGAGTTCTGACCAGAAACACCTTCAGGTTCAGCTTCTGCTAGTGGAACAATTTCAAATGGCTTTGAAGTTGAAGCCAAAGAAGTGCTCAGTGCTTTAAATACAGATTCTTGTATACTCTGCATTTGTTTAAACAAATCCTTTTGAAATTCAGACATAATATCCTTGATCTCCTTTTTATGAGATTCCAAAGATACCTTCACATCATCCATCTTAGTCTCAACAGATGTTATCCTTCCCTCCAACATATTTTCAACTCCTTCACCTCATCATTCAGTCCGTCCACCTTTCTCTCTAATTTTTCAACTTTATCCCCCATCACCTTGTTTTGATTCTGAATCTTTACAAATTCAGAAGAGTCTAACTGTGAACCTGAACCAACAGATGGTCCAGTTTTCATGTGCCCAGAGGGCTCATGGCCTGTAGATAACACTAAGTCATCTTGTACAACAGATGAACATTTTAATGAGGCTTTTGAAATGTTCACCTCACCAGGTCTTCCATCCAATCCTTGACATCCAAAATTAGGTATGTCTATGAATGTTTTGTCAGGAATACGAAATTCCTGATTTGTGCAAGTGTTAGAAGGAATTTCAGGCTCAAATTGGATAGGACTGTGAGATCCAGACTCAATGTGATGAATAACAGGTTGGGATTTATCACCTCCCTCTAAATGAGTTTGGGATGGTTCCCCTGATTTATGTGAAACAGTAGCATGTTGAAATGCTTCTGAGTGGGTATGGATGGGTTGTTCAAGTTCCACCACTAGGTCCATGGTGTTTGTTTCAATATTGGACACCAAGAATTGTGAACCAATAGCAAATGTGGTTACCTGGTTAAGATTAGCTAGTGCAGAGACATCTCTTTCTGTTTGAACCTCTGGTGACAATCTCTCATCCTCACCACCCTCATTCTGTTTTTCCTCACATATTCTAACCGAGCTCTCAGAGTTTTGCCCCTCATTTCTCTCAGAATGTTCACCCACTTGAACATCCTCCCCCTCTCTAACTTGACTAGACCCCTCACCTCTCTTCTCAGGTTGGTCCTCTTGGGTAGGGATTTGAGGTTCTTCAATTCCCACAGAGGTGCAATATGCTTTTAAAATTTCACTCTCCCTTGGTATGTAATTCCTAAGTGATCTTGGCAAACTTTTATGATTAGGATAATGCTGGATTTTAGTAACTGAAGACATCTTACCCAAGTAGAAAATAGGACCATGTTGTTCATTTGATCTTCTAGGAATAGTTCTGTTTTCTTGCATGGCATACCAAATCACAATTTGCCAATACCTTATGTAAGGTATGTATGACAGAGGTGTATCCTTTGTTTTCTTTTGAATAGCCTTCTGATTTTTCTCAAAAGTGTTCTTCATGTCTTCCCAAAGTATAGCAGTGTAGTCATAATGCCTATTCTTCACTAAACCCTGAAAGATTTGAAGAATCTGTTTTGAAGCTTGATCTGCAGAACTATTCTTCCCTGACAAACACTTATTCACCACATGAAAGAAACATGCCCAAATTGGTGGCAATTTGTTCCTTCTGAACAAACTAAGAGTCCTTAATCCTTCATTGTACCCCAACTTCATAAACTCTGCAATTAATTCTTCTGTTAAAGGTGAGTCTTCAAAATCTGACCTTCTTTGCACATCATCTTTCTCTGGAAGATTTAGCATTTCTCTCAGTGCAGAGATTGATAAAGCAAATGTTACTCCTCCAATTTCAGATATAAACTTGTTTCCGTCTAACCTGAGATATCTCCACCATTGTTGAATATACTGAACAGGGACTGTTTTGCACCTTGTAAACCATTTCCTGTAAGGATGATATTTTAATAATTCCATTATGATTATGTGTTCAGGGTTAAATCTACTCTCCTCAAATAGTAAGACACAATTGTTCTCTGACAATTTCAACCATTCGCCTTCAGGTACAACTCTTTCCACTAAATTTGGTCTATTTGACATTATTGACCCTGCAGCACTCTGTTCATGTTCAACATTCATGTTTTCCTCATCTGCATTTCCTTATGATTCAGCCATTTGTTCATCTCCTGCATTTATTTCATCATTTCTTATTGCTTCTTCTTCAACAGCCCTATTTTGCACTTCATCACTATCCGAATCGGATGAATCCATTAAAGACTTAGCATAATGCAGAGATATTTGACTACTTCTTCGGAAACCATAAATGATTAAGAAGAAAACAAACTCAAAGAACTCTGGATTGATTCGTATCTCACTTTTCGCTCTGAAATTTGAAAGAATTTGAAAGAGGGATTTTAAGATCTATTTAAAATCCGCGAAGTTGAACAGTTTGACGGAAAAACGAGGTCAAAGTTATAACGGAGTCAACACATTTGAAATGCCACAGAGGATTTAAATGAAATGCGTGACATAATCAACCAAATACGAAGCTGACACGTGTTATTGGATAGAATATTGACACAAGTCAAAGATCTGAATAACACGCTCAGAAGATTGACTTTCCTTTATCAGAGATCTGATTATTCTACTCAGAGTTCTGAATCCATGATTCAGAAGAATTTTGCCTTGTAACCAAAATTTATTTAAAATCAACTTCTGATAAATGTAAAACCTTTAATTATTCAGAAGAGGTTTGAACAGATAGAAAAACATTTTATCATCAGAATTCTGTTCAAATAATGATGATTTGAGATATTTGAAAAAAAATCATTTAAAATCTTATATCTGAATATGAATTTTTTTTGAAATTCAGACATAGTTTGAACAAGTAATCAAAACTTTTATCATTAAAAGCTTGTTCTTCTTAGAATGATCAGAGGAAAGAAATGAAAACAAACCTTTTAAGCATCATGAAATGATTTCCAATAGATATTAATGCTCCCCCTTGACTTTAGCATGTACTTAAACATATATGAGACATAAAGATGAGATAGAAAAATAATAGAAAGAAAATAATCCACAAGATTGAAGTACTTGTATTTCTCAGAAATGAATTCTTGAAAGTTAGATTTCTGAAGTATTGACTCAGAATGTCCGAACTCAAGACTCAGAAGTTCTGAACTCTAGAGTCAGAATTCTGAATACAAGATTCAGAGTTCTGAGTACACTACTCAGAAAATCTTACATAGAAAAACTTTATCATTTAAAAAAAACAAATATAATCAATTAGTTAGATTAAGCATTCCTATTTTACATATGAGAAAAGAGAACCTTTTGTGATCAAGAGGCTTTGTGAACAAGTCAGCTAATTGATACTTTGTATGCACAAAGTGCATCTCTATAGTTCCCTTTTCCACATAGTCCTTTATAAAATGATACCTCACATCTATGTGTTTAGTCTTTGAATGTTGAACAGGATTCTGAGTAATGGCAATTGCACTTTCTGAATCACAGTAGATGGGAATTTTGTTGAGCTGATACCCATAATCCATGAGTTGTGTTCTCATCCACAAAGTTTGAGACCATGAAGCAGCAGCAGCAACATACTATGCCTCAGCAGTTGATGTGGACACACAATTCTGCTTCTTTGATGCCCAACTCACTATCTTATCCCCCAAAAAGTGACAAGCACCAGAAGTACTTTTTCTGTCCAACCTACTTCCTGCATGATCAGCATCAGTGAAAGCAGTCAATTTAAAGTCAGTTTCTTTTGGATACCATAAACCTAGATCGGGTGACCCTTTGAGATATCTTAGAATCCTTTTGACAGCCAACATATGTGATTCTTTTGGGTTAGACTGAAATCTAGCACAGAAACAAGTAGAAAACATGATATCTGGCCTACTTGCAGTCAGATAAAGTAAAGACCCAATCGTGCCTCTATAGAGTTTGTTATCTACTGAAACTCCTTTGAGATCAGCATCTAACTTTATGTTTGTTGCCATAGGTGTTCTCATAGAAGCACAATCAGACATCTTGAACTTTTTCAGAATGTTTCTGACATATTTTCCTTGATTTATAAAAATACCATTTGGTAATTGTTTGACTTGAAGACCAAGGAAAAAATTCAGTTCACCCATCATGCTCATTTCAAATTCAGATTTCATGATTTTAGAAAAATCATCACATAATTCTGCACTAGTAGAGCCAAATATTATGTCATCAACATAAATCTGAATAAGAATTAAATCCTCACCCTGTTTCATTAAAAACAAAGTTGTGTCAATCTTACCTTTCTTGAACCCTGAAACTAACAAGTGTTGAGTAAGAGTGTCATACCAGGCTCTTGGTGCTTGTTTTAGACCATATAAAGCTTTATCTAAAATATAAACATGGTCAGGAAATTCTGGATCAACAAAACCTTCAGGTTGATGAACATACACCTCTTCATTAAGTATACCATTCAGAAAGGCTGATTTGACATCCATCTGATATACTTTGAAATTCTTGTGCGCAGCATATGCCAAAAATATTCTGATTGCCTCTATTCTTGCCACTGGTGCAAATGTCTCATCATAATCAATTCCTTCTTGTTGACAGTATCCCTTAGCAACCAATCTTGCCTTGTTTCTGATAACAACACCTGACCCATCCTTTTTGTTTCTGAACACCCATTTAGTTCCAATGATAGATTTACCTTCAGGCTTTGGAATGAGTCTCCAGACTTTGTTTCTTTCAAATTGGAGCAATTCCTCTTGCATTGCTGAAATCCAATCTGGATCCTCCAGGGCTTCATTAGCTTTCTTAGGTTAAATCACACTTAAGAAACCAGCAAACATTGCTTCATTTGCTGTAGCTGATCTGGTTTTTACTCTAGTTGATGGATCACCTATCACTTGATGAATAGGATGATCTTTAGTCCACTTGTGTGAACTAGGAAGCACATCAATCTCTGAAAAATTGTTGTTTGTATCATTCTCATCAATGATGGCTTGTAATTCTGAACTGTCCACTTGTTCTGATATATGTGTAGGTGTCGCATCCAAATTTGGATTCTGAGCAATGAAGTCAGAATTCTGAGTGACTTGTTCAGAGTTCTGATTATAAGGTTCTGAATTCTGAGTACAAGGTTCAGAATTTTCATCACTTGTATTTATCAAATTTGGACATTCCTCAGATGGACCTATATCAGAAATTACAGTTGATTGAGCTACTTCTGGAGTTCTTCTTTTCATCTCTTTAACCATCTTTGGGTTTTCAAATTCTGCATAAGAATCAGAAATTAGTTCTAGAAAAGCATCCTTAAACAGTAAATTGAGTTCTGAACAAATAGGATTAGAATTTGTATCAGAAGTCAAAGTCTTGTTGTGCATGAGTTCTGAACTGTCTTGTTCAGAAGTCTTCATCCTGGCTTCATCAAATGTTACATTGATGCTTTCCATCATACTCTTGGTTCTTCTGTTGTAGATTCTGAATGCTTTGGAAGTTAATGAATAACCAACAAAGTATCCTTCATCTGCCTTTTTATCAAATTTACCAAGATTTTCTCTGTCTTTAAGAACATAGCATCTGCAACCAAAAACATGAAAGAATTTGATTAATGGTTTTCTTTTATTTATCAGCTCATAAGAAGTCTTATTTAATCTTTTATTGATTAAAGTTCTGTTCTGTGTAAAGCAAGCAGTTGCAATTGCTTCAGCCCATAAGAAGGTTGGAAGATTTGAATAAGCCAACATGGTTCTTGCAGCTTCAACTAGAGTCCTGTTTTTCCTTTCAACAACACCATTTTGTTGAGGAGTTTTGACAACAGAGAAGTTGTGAGAAATCCCAGAACTTTCTAAAAAATTCTAAAGAGTCTCATTTCTGAACTCTGTTCCATTATCACTTCTGATTTTCTGAACTGGAAGTTGTAAGAAAACTTGAATCCTTTTGATAAAGTTTATCAAGATAGTAGCAGCTTCTGACTTAGCTCTTAAGAATTCAACCCATGTGTATCTGGAATATTCATCAACAATTACAAGCATATACTTCTTTCCTCCCATAGACTGAACTGAAATAGGACCACAAAGATCAGTATGAATCATTTCCAATGGTGCTTTGCAAGATGAGTCCATTTTTAATTTGTGAGAACTCTTTTTCATGTTACCCATTTCACAAGCTGAGCATAATGATTCTTTTTCGAATTTAATCTTTGGTAAACCTTTAACCAGATGTTTTGCAACAAGATTATTCAGATCTTTGAAATTTAAATGAGAACATCTTCTGTGCCACAGCCAGCATTCATTTGCAGTTGAATTTGATAGAAGACAAACATGATTTAATGTTTGTAATTTTGAAAAGTTAACCACAAATAAGTCCATATGTCTTTTGGCCCAGAAGACTTTAATGTCATTCTCAGTTAAAATCATGCAACCTGTTATTTTGAACTTGATTTGACAAAGACTGTCTAAAAACTGACTTATGCTGAAAAGATTATGTTGTAATCCTTCAACATAGAAAACTTTTTGAATTGTCAGATCTCCTTTTGTTAAATCCCCATAACCTTTAACTTGACCTTTGCTGTTATTGCCAAAGTTTACTGCTCCTCCAGCCTTTTCTGTGAAATTTGATAGAAAAGACTTCTGCCCTGTCATGTGTCTTGAAGCTCCTGAATCTAAAAACCACACATGACAGCCCTGCAAAAACAATCAGTTAGTTTTAGGTACCCATATTGGAATGGGTCCTTCTTTGTTAGCTTTGTTATCTGATTTAACAAAAGTGCCTTTTACTTTCCATTCAAAATCTTTCTTTAAACACCATTTTCCTTGAACTTTTATGAAGTCAGAACATTTTCTGTTCACAAACTTGTTCAATTTCTTCTTGAAAGTTTTAAATTTGGATGTTGAAGTGTTTTCAACTTTCTTTTCTTTCACGTTAAGCTCTTTCTCATTCTTTCCTTTGATTTTAGTTTGAGGCTTCACTTCTTTTATCTTTTCTTTTCTCTGAGTTTGAGGAACAGAAACATTCTTCTTTTTTGTATTCTGAATATCTTTTCTTATAAAAGAAACAGATGTTATTGTGATTGGACATTTATGAGAATATTGAAAAGAATCACTACCACATTGAACACAGATGAGATTTTTCTTTGCAAGTAACAACAGATCTGTACCATAAGTCTTTTCACTGTTATTGCTATTTTTCAAAGTACAGGTGCATTTATTACAAAAACTATGTGCTTTTGGTACAGAAGCAGAATTCAATCCAATCTTCTCAAAGACTCTTTTCAGATCATCTTTCCTTTTGATTTCCTCTTTTTCTGAAAAATTCAACCTGTTTGTGTTAGAGGATGAAGTAGATGATTCACCTTTTTCATATGTACTTGATTCATTAAGGAATTTATCATTATCTTTTAGAGCATTAATCTTGAAAAGGTCATATTCAGCTTTCAGTTTCTCAAGCTCTGTTATTTTCTGAATAAAGACACTCTTTTCTTTTAAAGCTTCTTCAAGTCGAACATCCACATCACAGTAATCATTTTCAAGTTCATCAAAAGATTTCCTTAAGTCCTCAAGTTCTTGACTTACAAGATTAAATCTCTTTTCAATTTCTAAAACGTCTTCTGACTTTGTTTTAGAATATTCAGTTGACTCAGAATTCTGACTCTTTGAATCAGAATTCTGATTAACAGACTCAGACTTCTGACCTTCAGACTCAGAGATCTGACTTAAGCAATCAGAATTCTGATTAGAAGATTCAGATTTCTGACTTACTGTTTCAGAAACCTTACTAGTATCAAATATACTTTCTATGTCAGAATGTGAAAAACTTTGTTGTTTATTTTTGTAACTGGTATTTAGAGAGTCATATATGAATTTAGTGTCATTGTATCTTGGTTTCTCTTCTGTTGGTTTAGAATTTTCTTTCTTAACCTTATCTTCTGAAACATCTGACTTTTCTGTTTTTGATTCAGAAACTGTTTCCTTTGTCTTTTTAGAACTTGATTTCTGCAAACTATCAGAACTTGTTATAGAACTTGCAGGTCTGATAAAAACTTCAACAATTTCTGGAATTTTTGGTTTAGGAACTTGAAGCTTTTCAAAATCATACAAGTTGACTGGAGCTCTTTTCAAAACAACATTTTCTTCCAATCCCAATCCCTTCTTTGGATTGTAAAACCTTGTATCTTTAACATTGCTTGTTAGAAGATTTAATGTTTGCTGAGTCTGACCTCTCTTCAAATTAAGTTCTTCTAATTCTTTGATTTTGGTGTACAAATTCTTTCTTTCCTCAAATAGCATATCAAACTTTATTTGTAAATCACCCTTTTCATCTTTAACTTTTGAAAGCTCATTTTTTAATTCAGAAAGCTTTTTCAACAATTCAAAATTTTCAGTTTTAACTTTCTGTTTCTCAACCTCATATTCCTCATACTTTTCTCTTATTACTTCTTTTTCAATTCTGAATTTGTTAACCAGGCTTCTTTCACCTTTTATCTGTTTTCTGAGTTTATCAAATTCAGCTTTCATGTCACCAATCTGTGTCATTAAATCAATTTCAAGTGCAGAATGTACCTCAGTGGATGACTCAGAATCAACATCTTCAAAGTCAGAATCATCCTCATTCTTCATCTTTTCCATGTAACTCTGCATCTGTGAAAAGTGAATGCAGTCATCTTCATCTGAAGTGTAGTACAACCAATTTTCATGTTCAGCTAACATTGCCACTTCATCATCTCTTTTCTTGGCTAGCTGAGCTTTCTTGATGTAGTGATCATAATCCTTCACAATCTTCATTTTACAATCCTTTGCATAGTGGCCAGATTTTCCACATTTGAAGCACATATCCTTTTCTTTTCTTTCTTCCTTCTCTTCTCTCTTTTCTTCTCTTTTCTCTACCTTCTTCTCATATCTACTTTCTCCTCTTTCTTCTCTTTTCTTTAAATCTGAATTTCCCTGCTCTCTCTTGTAATTTCCCTGAAATTTACCCTTTCCATACCTTTTGTTGAAAGTGTTAGTCAACAAAGCCAACTTCTCAGCCATTATTTTGATATCTTCATCTTCTTCTGATCCCTCTTCCTTATCAGATTCCTCCAGCTTTGTTATCTCAGATAGATACGCAGTCTTCTTGGGTGCTTTGACGATTTTGGACTTTGACAGAAAAGCTAACAGAATCTTCATGCAACATTTTTCTTTTCTTCAACAACAATCTTAACAGAATCTTCATGCTGATTAAGAACACAAAATAGATCATTGAGATCTTCTTCACACATATCCTTATTCATTTGCAGACTTATAGCAAATGATGACCATTCTGAATTTAGACTGTTCAGAAACTTGTAGTTTATTTCTGATTTTGTCTTTTTCAACCCATTTCTTCTCAAATCATTCAGTATGGTGCAAAATTTACTGTACGTCTGAGTCAAAATTTCTGATTCTTTTGCCTTGAACCTTTCATAGGCATTTATGCTTTGATTTAACTTTGCTTGTATTGACCTGACAGTTCCTAACATCTGTCTTTCCAGTTCATCCCACATTTCCTTAGCAGATGATCCACTGTCAATTCTGTTTAGAACTTCATTTGGGACGACCAATGTCATCAATGTGATGGCTCTTTTGTCTATAGCATGCCTGTTTTTCTGTTCTGCTGTGTATTGAGAGAAATTCTTCTTCACCCTTGTAGCAGGAATTTCTGGAGTTGTCTCTGTTTCAGGAGTTACAGCAACATCGACATAGACTTCGATAGGACCTTCTCGGATAGAAACCATCAGATTTTCATCTATGTTATCCAAGAATTGGATCATTCGGATCTTCCATTGCTGATATTCTTCAGGTATGAGAACAGGTGGCTTGGTTTCAGATCCCATGGCTAGATACTCTTTTGAAGACATGATTGTAAGATATTTCAACAGAGAGACAAATTCAATTTCTTGAACAAACACAAAGAGAATTCAAGAATTGCTAAGAATTCAAGAAATTCAAATAGCAGCGGAATCAATTGACGAATTGATCAAGAAAACTTCAAGAATGCGATCAAGAAACCCTCGAGAACACGATCTTGAACGAATTTGTTTGTTGATTGGCTCTGATACCAATTGTAAGTTTAGGATCCACTCTTACAATCAATATATCAATGTATAGAACAGTAATTGAGAAGTAATATGATCAAACCAACTTGTATTCAATGAAGAACAGATTTACAGATCTTAGAGAGATAGTATCTCAAAGATTACAAAAGATGAATACAAATATGCGAGAAAGTCAGTTAGCGTAAAAATGATAACCACTATATATACTGAAACAGAAATACTAAAGCTACAGTACATATATGAAAGACTAATAGGAACAATACACGTGTCCTAATTAGTTAACTAAATACAAAGTAAAGCATCTAGTTATAAGTTCTGAACATGTTGTTCAGAACATCTGAACATTATTCTGATTAAGCTTCTCAGAACTTCTGACTCTTCTTCTCAGACTTCTATACTTGGCAAACTTTCAGAGCAATACTTCTGAGCCTTCATAGTCAGAACAATGACTCTTCACTTCAGAACTTCTGAGCCTTCTTAGTCAGAATTCAACACTTAGTTTATTGACAAAACTCAGATCTAACAAAAAGAATCCAAGTTCTATATGAGTACAGGATTCAAAAGCTGAGAAGTGACAATGGCACAGAATTTAAAAACTCTGTCATTGATGCTTACCTCACAGAAGAAGGGATATCACAGAACTTCTCTGCTGTATGCACCCCACAACAGAATGGCGTGGTTGAAAGAAAGAACCGCATGCTTGTAGAGGCTGCCAGAACTATGCTGACAGCATCTGGATTACCGATCTCTTTCTGGGCAGAAGCAGTATCAACCGCTTGCTACCCCCAAAATCGATCAACCATAGTAAAAAGGCACATCAAGACACCGTATCATTTGATCAACAAAAGGCGACCAAACATCAAGTTCTTCCATGTATTTGGATGCAAGTGTTTTGTCCTAAATGATAGAGAAGCAAGAGGGAAGTTCGATGTGAAAGCAGATGAAGGAAAGTTCATAGGATACTTTGCCACGTCAAAGGCTTATAGAGTATATCTTATACGGTCTCGATCCATAGTGGAAAGCATAAATGTCTCTTTTAACGATTCCTTTCAGAAGACTTCTAAACAAATCAGTTCAGAACTCGGTCTAAAGAAGGATTCCTCTGGCATCTCAAAGACGAGAGAAGAAGACTTAAATCTTCTATTTGAAGAGATGTTCCATGATGATATTGATCCCTCTGCTGGAGCCATCAGAGCCTCTAGAGAAACATCTTCTGCCAGTCAGACTGAGTCAGGTATATCTCTAACTGGTCTCTTAAATACTTCATCCTCTTCTGTCAATCGTACAGATGCAAGTGCTGAGGGGGAGCGAACAGAAGATGATACAACCAAGGATTCAACTACAGAGGCTCCTGAAATACCAACTCCAGCGACTACAGAGGAATCAATACTAGAGGAAAACAAAGACTCAGTCTCTACTTCTTCAGAGGAACAAATTCCAACTCTCATTCCAATCCTCCCACAAGCTGAAGAACCAAGCACAAGCACAGAAGTACCATCTACAACAGAGGTTGCACCAGAACCGCAGTGTGCAACTACAGAGGTTCATCTTGATGACACTAATGACCATCTTCCAAGAACAACACAGTAGACGAAGAGCCATCCTCCAAGCATTATAATCGGCGACCCTTCTGAAAAGGTCAAGACAAGATCAGCCACTGCTAATTTTTGTTTCTTTACAAATTTTATCAGTGTGATCGAGCCAAAACGCATTTCTGAAGCCCTAGATGATCCAAACTGGGTAGATGCTATGCAAGAAGAGCTTCTACAGTTTGAGAGAAATAAGGTATGGACCCTAGTACCTCTACCACGAGGGAAAAAAGCAATAGGGACAAAATGGGACTTCAGAAACAAGAAGGACGAGGATGGGGTGGTCATTAGAAATAAAGCGAGATTGTTGGCCAAGGGATATCGCCAAGAAGAAGGCATTGATTACGATGAAACTTTTACCCATGTCGCACGGGTCGAACCTATAAGAATCTTCTTAGCCTTCGCAGTCCACAGAGGTTTCAAAGTTTTTCAAATGGATGTAAAATCTGCCTTTCTGAATGGTGAAATTCAAGAAGAGGTATATGTCCAGCAGCCACCAGGGTTTGAAAGTTCCAAGTACCTAAAATATGTGTATTACCTCGACAAAGCTCTGTATGGACCGAAACAGGCTCCAAGAGCATGGTACGAAAGACTTTCAACCTTTCTTCTCAATAATGATTTTGACAGAGGTACAACCGATACTACTCTGTTTTATAAAAGAAAAGGCGATGAGATTCTGCTTGTACAGATCTATGTGGATGACATTATTTTTGGGTCTACAGATGCACAACAGTGCAAATTTTTTGAAAAACTCATGCAGAGTGAGTTTGAAATGAGCATGATGGGAGAACTAAACTTCTTCCTCGGACTCCAAGTAAAACAATCATCAAAGGGAATTTTTATAAATCAAGCTAAATATGTCTCCGACATACTTTCAAAATTCAGTCTCTCTGATGCCTCTGTAATGAAGACCCCAATGGCCACTGGAAACAAGTTATACTCAGATCCAAATGGCAAATCTGTAGAGTGCAAGCTCTATAGAGGTATGATTGGATCTCTTTTATACTTAACGGCAAGTAGACCTGATATAATGTATGCCACATGCCTCCGTGCAAGATATCAAGCTAACCCAAAGGAATTCCACCTTATTGCTGTAAATAGGATCTTCAGATACCTTAAAGGGACTAAAAATCTTGGGCTCTGGTATCCGAAGAACTCTGGTTTTGGTCTAGAGGCATACACAGATTCAGATTATGGAGGATGCAAGCTTGATCGAAAAAGTACCTCTGGGAGTTGTCAATTCCTGGGTGGTAAACTAGTAAGCTGGACTTCGAAGAAGCAGAACTGTGTGTCTACATCTACAGCAGAAGCTGAATATGTCGCTGCTGCTAGTTGTTGCTCCCAAGTTCTGTGGATGAAAACTCTGTTGACAGACTATGGTTACACCATGTACAAGATACCCATCCTCTGTGATTCAAAAAGTGCCATAGCCATCTCTGCCAATCCAGTACAGCACTAAAAAACAAAGCATATCGATATCTGATACCACTTTCTGAAGCATCATGTTGAACATGGCACAATCGAAATGCACTTTGTGTCCACCGAATACCAGCTTGCAGACTTATTCACCAAGGCACTAGACGAGAAAAGATTTTTTTCTTGGTGAGTAAGTTGGGATTGATCAACATGAGTTGAAACCTCTGTAAGTAAGATATGATCTTCTTGTAAATATGTATATATTTAAACTCTTATGTACGTAAATTCTTCATTATCAAAAGTTATATACCCAAAAGAGCTTCTGTGGGATTGCTCAGAGCTTCTGACAATCTCCACAGAACCTCTGATGAAATTGACCTATGTTCTGTGCACTACTTATCTCATTTGATCCAAGCATAGGTCAAGGGGGGAAGAAGGAGACCTTGAACTGATCTACAGAGGTTGATCATTCAAGGGGGAGCCAAATCAATCACACTCACAGAAGTGAAGATCTTTTCCCGAACAAAGGAGAGCCAAAAGGTAAGTATCTCGTACAAATCCTTTTTGAAAACAATTTTCTAGGACACCAATTTCCAAATATGTCCTAGAAACAATGTTTAAAACATTCCATACCATTAATGATCAAAAAGATTTTTAAGCCTTCCGTTATTAAAATTTTAACGTCATAGAGCCTCTACTGAGCTCAACAGAGCCTCTGTAAGCCAGATCCTCTATGTCTGCAAATTTCATACGGGAACTCCAATGATCAACTTCAATGTCCTCTTTAAGAATTCGCACGTACAAATGCACACTCAAAGATACTGGAAGAAATTTTTTTTTGGTCGAAGAGCTCATTCCACCAAAGAGTCTCTGTCGCCCACCCTAGACACTCAAAAAGTGAGTACCTTGTACAAAACCTTCTCCAAAATAGTTTTCTAGGACACTAATTTCCAAATATGTCCTAAAAACAATGTTTAAAACAATTAAACCTTTGGATGATCAAAATGTTTTATGAATCTTTAGTTATGAGAAATTTTCACTTATAGAGCCTCTGCTGGCTCCAACAGAGCCTCAAAGCCTCTGTGAATGCAAATTTTGCACTAAAGTTCTATCGATCATTTCCAAGTGCTTTTCAAACGTTTTGGGTAAAGGTGCAAGCTAAGAAGAGACAAAAAGAGCAGGTTTCAGACCACAGAGCTCATTCCACTACAGAGCTTCTGTCGTTTCTGATACTTGGCTTCTTTTGGAAATTCTATAACATGTGGGTTATATCTGAGAGTGACAATCATTCAGAAGTAGAAACGCCCACGCGCCAAGCATTAATGGGCCGCGCACGACGTCTAATCGTGTTCTGACACTTCTGACGTGGAAACTTTTCATTGGACGTGCGTGTCACACGATCCTTCTGAATCGTTTCCCATGCTGTAGAACTCGAGTGCGGACCCCAAATGCTTATTGAATTCACTTTTACTATGGAATTCTATGCGTTTTTTTACCCACTATATAACCCCGTTCATCTCATTTCTTATACTTTTTACGAATTTACTACTCCTTTCTTCTCCGGCAAACCTTTGCAAAACCTGCAACTTCCCCATTTCTACTCCTTTCTTCAAGATTATAGCAATGGCATCCACCTCCAACACTCCGGTGAACTCCCCATCTCATTCTGAGCACTCCCAGAACCCTGAACTAGCCAGAGACCTAGAACAAAACAACTCCGGTGAGTCAGCAGATTTTGCTCCGACAACCCACCTTTAAAACTTCATCGCTCATGAACACTTCGAACGTGTTCTTCCCTTAAAACCCAATAACCACTACCTGGTTCCCTCAAAAACCGCATTTGGGGAAGAACATGCCATCCTTCTTCACATTCTGGAAAACCATTATCTTTACCCCCTATTAAACAAAAATGTCAACAAAATCCCTGCCAGATATCTCAATCAATTCTGGCAAAGCAGCAGATATTACCCAGAAGATAGACAGATCAAGGGCTACATCTCAAAACTAGACAAATCCGAACACCTTGAACTCAAGTTCAACAGAACCATGTTCTCACTTGAGTTCGGTCTATCTACAAGAGGTCTTCTAGGGATAAAGGCGTACGCAGAAGAAACCACAGACACAGAGCTCTGCAGATTTGCTGAAATGTTGGGATACAATACCACACTGAGAAAGAGGAATGACTTCAGAAGAAACAGGTTCCCACCTCTGTGGAATACTCTCTTCTCCATTCTCAACAGATGTCTAACGGGGAAAGTGGGTAGTCCAGACCAGACTTCTCATCAAATCTTGGCTATTATGTATGGGGTATACTACGATCTACCTCTGGACTACGCCACCCTAATGATGCAGGAAATGGTTAACACCATTGACTGCAAAATCTCCTCCCTAAAAGGACGCTCAGCCGATGCTCTACCTCCTCTACAATATCAACGAATTATGGGTGTCCTTCTAGAGCCTCTGCTCCTACTACAAAAATGGCCAATGGAGGGTCCAACGGCTAGAATGTATCCCATGACAAAGAACTCCCCAACAGAGCACGAAGATGGATACAACTTCTGCAGACCTCTGCCAACCGCACTTCTGGAATATGCCATTGATGAGACCCTTAAGTTAGAATACATACGCGATCATAGGACTCCAGAACCAAGTCCTGTGACACCCCCGCGTCTAGGAGTTCCCTTAGGATCTAAGGTTGTAGATAAGATGAGTGACGAAGAATGGTCAGTGGCCCTTGCTAAGCATGAGAAGGTATAGCAGAACTTTCATGCTCTGAGAAATACAATTCTCTCCCCTACTCCTAAGAGCAAACACTCTGCCACCACTTCCAAAAAGAAGAAAGCCCACAAGAAAAGTAAAGCTACAGAAGGCACCTGTTAGAGCATTGTTGTATTCAAGATTTACTGTAAAGTCAATGTACTGTATTAGTTGTGATTGCCTTTATACCTTGTATGTCATGGGTATAAATAGGCTTGTCTAGTTCATTTGTTAGAAACACTTTAGAAAGCTTTTGTAATCTTTTAGAAACCTTTTGTAATCCTTTGAGCTCAATACATGGATGACATATTTGCTCTCTAGATTCTCTCTCACTACATTCATATCTTATTGCTAGAAATCTGGGATTTCACAATTGGTATCAGAGCTAAACAGAAGATTCAAGCAGATCGAAGACCAAATTGAAGATTTTTTACACTAAAGCTGAAGAATTCGGATTGGGTGTTCATCACTATTCATCACTGTTCATCAAGAATTCTAACCCTTCTTCATTTACTATTCATCCAGATTTCATCTTTTCTTTAATTTTTGATCTTTTGGATTGATTCTTGACATCATTGCACTCGGATTTGATTCCTGAACATCTTTAATTCTTGGATCAACACCAAAATCTGCACAGAATTTGCAGATCTGATCATTTTATATCATTTTTGTTCGAAAACTTTTTCTACTATTTTTGGATCAAAATTCGATTAAATTGATCGAATTAGGATTTGTGATTAACTAAGAAAGTGTGTGGAATCAAATTTCGAACAAATCTGTGCAAATTTCATAACAATTGATCAAGAATTGAAAAAGTTATGGCTGATTTAGTGATTTTCGTGTTCGAAGTGCAGAATTCGGATCATTCTTGGTGAATTCGGATCATTCAAAGAAGAATTCGGAGTGTTCTTGGAAATACAAGTGTAGAATTCGACTCAAGAAGGATTCGAATTGATTGAATTCGAACCCAGCTAGATTCGAATTGAGGAGAATTCGAACCGTGTTAGATTCGAATTGAGGAGAATTCGAACTGTGTTAGATTCGAATTGAGTTGATTAAATTTTCCAAGTGTTGAATTCGAACCCTTAAGCATCCGAATTCATAGAATTCGAACCCTTAAGCATCCGAATTCATAGAATTCGAACCCTTAAGCATCCGAATTCATAGAATTCGAACCCTTAAGCATCCGAATTCATAGAATTCGAACCCTTAAGCATCCGAATTCATTGAATTCGAACCCTTAAGCATCCGAATTCATTGAATTCGAACCCTTAAGCATCCGAATTCATTGAATTCGAACCAAGTTAAGTCCGAATTGAGTGAATTCGAACCCTTCTTCATCCAAATTCGTTGAATTCGAACCCTTACTCATTCGAACCCTTACTCATCCGAATTTTTGAGAAAATTTTTTATCCCGAAATTTTTTCTATAGTGTATTTCATACACTGTAAGAGCTTTTCAAGAAAAAATTTTATATATTTTTTTTGTGTATTTTCATACACTGTCTGCTTGATCTTCTGAACGATCAATTTCTAGCAATATTCAAAATGGTTTTACAACAAGTTATTGTTAAAAGCAGTGGTGAAGATTTGAAGCAAACTCTGAAAAAGGAGATTCCTCCAATTGCAAAAGTTTTTGTTAAACCAAATGTAAAGTTGCAACAAGTCATTATAACAGAAACATCTGTTAATTCACATGTATCTGTTAAATCAAATAATGAAGTGTTGCAACAAGTCATAATAACAAAAACACCTCCAAAGCCACTTGAAAAAGCTAAGGCAAATAATGGAATTTTGCAACAAGTTATTTTATCAGAAACATCTCTTATATCAGAAACTCCTGTTAAAGATAATGCTTCAAATTCTTCAACTCCTATTTTAAATAAAGCATTGGAAGAAGAAAATGTTGATCTGAAAAGACAAATTTTAGACATTTCTTCTTCAAATGCTAAACTTACTAAAAGAATAACTGATCTTGAAGTTTATATTGCAGATCTTGAAGCAAAGAAAGACAACTCAAGTCTGCACGATCAAATCGAGAATCTTCAAGAAAAAGTAACAACTCTTCAAAAAGAAAATGCCGATTTGAAGAGTAGAGAAGAAAAGAGAGTGAAGTGGAACTTAAAGTTACATGCTCAATTAAAAGAAGTTAAAGATATAGGGAAAATTTTGGACAGTGAAAATGCCGATCTAAAGAGAAAACTGTCTAATTTTTCTTTTGAAGAAAAGAAAGTTTTTGAAGAAAAGAAAGAGACTGAGCTGAAATGTATAAAACTTTCAAAACAAGTTTCAGACTTTGAGAAAGTTTTATTTTTAGAAAAAGACAAGCTCGAAAAAGAAAGAGCTAAATTTGAAATTGAACGAAATTTTTTTGAGATCAAAAGTTCTGAACTTTCCGTGAAAATCTCTGAATTAGAAAATATTTTGGAAAAGGAAAGAAAAGATTTCACGGAAAAGCAAAATCTCTTTGAAAAGGAAAGTAAAACCCTTAAAAAGAAAAATATGGAAATTTTCAAAGAGATTACTGATAAAAGAAAGTTTTTGGAAAAAGATTTTGAATCGGAACGTGTATATTTTGAAGATGTGATTCTTAATCTTACCAAAAGATTATCTGGTTTATCAGCTGATATTATGAAGGATCAGTTGATCAAATCTGATCTCCAAAAGAAATTTGATCTAATTTCTAAAGAGAAAAATGTTTTAATAAACAAAGTCAAAGAACTTGAAGACGTCATTTTTAAATTTGATGTCTCAAAGCAGGCTAGTCATAATTCTATCTTTCAGACTCCATTTGTTGATTCAAATGATTCTGAATGTTCTTTTAAAACTGCTTCAAGTTCAAGTTTTAAAAACATTCCTTCTAAACAATTTAAAAGATCAACAGATTTCTCAAAAGGTCAGATTCGTTCTTCTAATCTTTTCTATAATCCTCTGTTTGATAAATCGGATGATATTCTTAAGGTGCCTAAAATTAATACTTCCAAATCTGAAGAAGTTCCAGTCTTCAAGAGGGTGAAGATGGAATGGAGAATCAAAGGCACAACAGTTCCAAAGAAAAATGTGCCAAAATCATCTGTATCCACATCAAATGCAAAGAAGAACAATACGCCAAAAGGTAAATCTTATGCTAAACCTAATCCTATTCATCATGTAAATCATCTGATTAGGTTGGCACATAAGAAAATCTGTTGTTCTTACTGTGGATCAAATGATTTTGTGCATAAAGATTATACTTCTTATTGGTACGGTACTTATAGTATTCCTTGTAAGAAATCTACACCTAACCCACTAGGACCCAAGTGCCATTGGGTACCAAAATCTGCTTAAACTGTTTTGTAGGTACATCATGTGTTGTACTGATTTGTAGATACATACCACACACATGACTGAAAACAGAAGAGAAGCGGCGTATTTCTTTGAAGAATATTTGTACCATTAAGGGGGAGACAAATCATGAATGGTTTCTGAATATATCAGTTCAAAACCCGTGCTTCAACGACTATGGCTTTTGAACATATCAGTTCAAAACCCGTGCTTCAACGACAATGGCTTTTGAACATATCAGTTCAAAACCCGTGCTTCAACGACAATGGCTTTTGAACATATCAGTTCAAAACCCGTGCTTCAACGACTATGGCTTCTGAACAATTCAGTTCAGGACCCGTACTTCAAAGACTAAGACTTCTAAACAAATCAGTTTAGAACTTACACTTCTCAGGTGATATCTTTAACTGTTACATCTTTCTGTTTCAAGGAACGTGGTAAAAGGTAACATTGGATTATATTTTGCTTCTACCACTTTGAAAACTTGAATCTTTACAAATTTAATTCAATGAGATAAAAATTTCAATTTTCTTTCAATGAATTAAATGTGTGCTAAAAGATGATTTTACAAGTATTTTTGTATTACCTGAGTTAGATTTGTTTCAATTTTCACCTCTAAAATAAATCGAAAGGTCAGCAAAACATGAATGAAATTATGCTGAATGCTCAAAGTTATGTGAATCTGGACTTATATAGAATATAATGCTCAAAAAGCCTATTTATCAGAATGATGAATAGAAACGAAAATATGGGGGAAGCACTATGATTAAGAACCAAGTGATTGAGATATCATTCATATTTTGTGATGGAAATTCGAACTTATATAGAATATCATTTAGTTTGAAAGTTTGTGCCTGTGGCCTTTCTGGTTTGGGAGAGTAATTCCTAAGGGGTGCTCGACACCTAGTCCCTAAGATCAACTGGTCTGGGATCGGCTGACCCAAATCCTGCAATAGAACCAGATAGAAAGCCATGTTTTACTGGTACAAATGGGTTTAAGATATATCGATGTGGCCTTTCTGGTTTGGGAAATTAAGTTCTAAGGGGTGCTTGACACCTAGCACCTAAGGCCAACTGGTCTGGGATCTGCTGACCCAAATCCTGCTATAGAACCAGATAGAAAGTCATGTTTAACGACGTATCTTATTCTTACTAAACTTTTTGATCAAAAGATGCCAATGAGCACAAAATCAAAAGATGCCAATGTGCACAAATCAAAAGATGCCAATGAGCACAAAAGAAAAGATGCCAATGAGCACACATCTCTTGAAACTTGGGAAAATACAAAGTCGCGATAAACCCGTAAATTTGTGAAAATTCTGATTTTGGACAAATAGTGTGAGTAGAGCAAAATATTCTTATATGTTTTAGAATTGCATATGCTTGATGCTAATCATATTTCGCATGTTAGCACACCAAATAGATTTAATAAAGGGGTTGAAACTGAACATTTTTAACTTGATATGCGATGATTTGTTCTTGAATCCAAACACATGCATTTGATTTCAGTTGATTGAAAAATTTGTTAAATTTCATTAAGCTGAATTTCTTTTATAAAGTTTTCAAATGATCAAATGTTTGTAGTTATAAAATAAAATTCAATGAATGTTATTTTCCTTTTGTAAATTTGTTTTAAAATTTGTGCTACAATTTCAAATACTGTACGTTATTGAAATATATGCATACTTTCAGGGGGAGAAAATAAATTGCTCCATAATTCTTATTTTGAGGGGGAGCAAGGTTATTCTGTAAGGAGGAGATTGTTAGCAATACTCAAAGACACGACTGAAATTGAAAATGGTTTTCGATGATTATGATGCTCACCATCATCGAAAAAGGGGGAGAAAAGTTTAATTTCAATTTCATGTCAAAGAATTTTCAAATCAAAGATATTTCAAGTCAAAGATTCGTGAACAAAGACTGAAGATTGGTGAGAAGGATCATGTGAAGTCCAAATGTTGCCGAATTTGGTTATCTTAGTTCTGAGTGGTTATCGGAATGCGCCTACACCTAAAAGTTCAACAATGTGGATGGTTTCACATCTTTCTGATCCAAACTCTAATCGTTTCTGATTTATCTTGTTCCGAATTGATGGTTCTATATAAAGATATGAAATCCATGTTCAAGACTTGAAGACAATCTGTTGAAGATTGTATTGAAGAAGGTTGATTTTTCAAAGAAAAAGACAATGACTTTTCATGTTTGTCTGAAGATTCTTCAAAGCTGAGTTCTTAAAGAGTGTCAAAGCATATAGTTCGCCGTGAACTAGTGGAGATAAAGCTATTTGAAGATGGTTTGATAGAGTATCTGTTTGAGAAGATTGACTTTACAAAGAGCTGAAGACTGCTGTCAAATTTTTTAAATCTTGAATCCAAAGGGGGAGATTGTTAGAGCATTGTTGTATTCAAGATTTACTGTAAAGTCAATGTACTGTATGAGTCTATACAGTATTGTGAATGCCTTTATACCTTGTATGTCATGGGTATAAATAGGCTTGTCTAGACCATTTGTTAGTAACACTTTAGAAAGCTTTTGTAATCTTTTAGAAACCTTTTGTAATCCTTTGAGCTCAATACATGGATGACATATTTGCTCTCTAGATTCTCTCTCACTACATTCATATCTTATTGCTAGAGATTTGGGATTTCACAACCAGTGCTGCCCAAACCCAACTGTCCCCACCAAATAAAACAGTGGTTGAATCTTCTGCACCTCCTCCCCCTAAAGACAAGAAAAAGAAAAGAAAACACAAGTCTTATGAGGAGGGTGCCCCCAAACCCAAGAGGAAAAAGAGCAAGAAGAAATCGAAAAAGCCTCTCACACCCATGCAACCAATTCCAGAGGAAGCTGAATTGGCAGAAGAAGCCCAAGAGCAGCCTCTGCAATCCCCAACTCCTATTAACTATGCAGATCAGGGTAATTTCTCTGCCTTCCTCCAATGCCCCGATATTGCAGATTCCTTAGACATTTCTGGCTGGAACGCAGAAGCCCTATCCAATCAGTCCACAGAAGCACCAGACTTCAGGATCTCTTCTGACTTAGATGAGGATGACCAAACCCCCAAGGATATTCAGGTTGCGACACCAGAGGTACTACAGAACCCCTTTCTCCATCCAGGATATGATGTGCTAAGAAGAAGCCCAGAGGATCTGGTTGAAACTACCACCAAAATTCCACCCGTCTTAATCTCAGAGGTGGATTCCGATGAAGAAGAAGATGACCAGATAACCTACGGATCTCTACACCGTGATCTTAGGAATTTGCCCTTACTCCATCCCATGTACGCCACACTCGTACAAGACCACGAAGGCACTAGGGTAGAAGCCGCAACAGGAGTAGAATTCATGGGCAATAGGACAGAGAAAGAGGTTGAGACAATAGACGGTGAAATAGTGATAGGATTCTTAACCGAGGAAGAATCTAAAAAGGATGTCGTAGCTAGAAGAGGCACACAACCCCAACCAACTCCCAGTGCAACCCACACTTCTATTACCGCCAGTCTAGTGGCGGAAGGTAATATTGAAAAAGAGCAGCACAACTCGATCCTAACCCCACCAAATCGGGCAGAGGTAACTCTTTCTACCTCTGTGCCTATATTAGCCGGGGAAACCATTCCAGGGGAGTCCTCTCAAAAGGACTTACCCTTAGTTAGTGATCAATTGCCCTAGATCACATCAGACATCCCAACAGAGGAATTTGTTTCCTCTGACACGCATACACACATAGATCCAAAAGGCTCTTCAGAGGAGCTTAGAGTGCACAAAGATGGAGAGACTCTAGACAAGTCTCTGAGTCAACATAAGGATACTCTTGTACCCACCTATGGAGTGGATCAAGACAATGTTCTTATCAGAACTTCTGTAGAGAATGAGGCCTCAAAAACCTCTACTCAAGGATCAGAAGGAAATCCTTCCGCCCCCAACATACAAACAAGGGCGAAAGAAGGTGTCCAAGGAACAGGGACTCACTCTGGGGAAGAATGTGTTCCCCAGAGGTTACACCAAGTTCACAAGTCTCAAGAGATGAGTTCCAAACCCTTGTCACCTCTGTGGACAACACATTAAAAGAGTTGAAAAGCTCTTTTGATTCTTTTGCAGATGTTACTACACAGGCCTTTACCGATCTGAACACCAAAGTGGACAACTTGTCCACAGAGGTGAAAAACGCCTTAGCCCAGATGAAGTTAACTGCTACAACCTCTGCCACCTCTGCTGCTGCTGAGTTCGAGAAAGCCACATCCTCTGCCTTCCAAAGCTCTGTCAAAGACTTGATTGAAAAGCTGAAGAAAGAGTAATCCCCAACCTCTCCGGGCCTTACTCCTGAAGATTTAAAGAAGGCCCTCGAGCAAGTTCAAGAGCATACTACAGAAGCAACTCTGGCCATGAAGCCCTCCGACTACATGACCAGAGCACAACTCACAGAGCTTGGGCAAGGAGTTCTCGACCAAATCACAGAGTTCATAAGAGCCTTCACTGCTGCCAACGCCAACTATGTCAAAGACTTCCGCAGAAGTGTCGGCAAATTGCGCTTCAACACCGAGGCAGAGGTCCACAACCTTCTTGGCCTGTGCGATGATCTATGCGCAAAAATCATAGCTGCAGGTGCCACTCCTCTAAAGA
This sequence comes from Saussurea involucrata, assembly GCA_033807775.1. Taxonomy (NCBI): domain Eukaryota; kingdom Viridiplantae; phylum Streptophyta; class Magnoliopsida; order Asterales; family Asteraceae; genus Saussurea; species Saussurea involucrata. The sequence continues at coordinate 68,436,231 of CM066325.1, forward strand.
AACCAGAAGCATCGTGCAGGGCAGAGGGTACCGAAGACAAGGGTCACAATGAATCTGATGATGATTCTGATGATTCATCAGATCATCCTGAGGGGGAGAAAGGGACACATGACAAAGCTGCAAGCAAAGGATTACCTGAACCAACGCCAATATCAGTAGAACCTATATCCCAAGCACCACCAACTGAAACCAATCAAGATCAACAATAGAAGACCACAGAGGTAACACCCACCTCTGTGGAAACAACCTCTATATTCGGAGAAGATGTGCCAACCCGTGAACAATTTCAAATCTTGACATCCTCCGAAGAAGATCAACCAACACCAACAACACCTAAACCAACAGAAGACAAACCCCCTACACCAACAACAAAAATACCAGAGGAACCAAAACTTCCATCTCCCACACCCAAAACCAGAACCAAATCTATTGCTCACAAAAGAAAATATTTGAGCAAGTCTATAGAAGCCTCACCAACCTCCTCACCATCCAAGACCTCAGAAACACAAGTGTCAAAACCAACAGAGGCAACCCCCACAAAACCTACAGAAGCACCAACATCTAAGACCTCAGAAGCTCAACCGCCAAAACAAACAGAGACAACTCATTATGTACAGAAAGAAGATCCACAACCGAAGGCAAAAGACAAAGGCAAGGGAATCATGACAGAGGAACCTAAAAAGAAGAAGCCAAAGCATCAACCAACAGAGAAATTGATGAAGAGTGCCTTCGATGCATATGTGACACCAAAGCCAGAAGAAGAAGACTAGGCTTTCGGTGTTACCCCTATGTCAAACATACAAGTTCTGGATCCAAAGGCAAAACCTACACAAGATCGAGTGAAGCAAATTAAAAGGCAAATGGATGCTCTGCGCAGACCCATGCCTCCACCTGGTGCATCTCCATGACAAATGGAAGAAGTAGTGTACAGATACCTATACAACAGAACTATCAGAGATCCACTGCCACCATCCATTCAAGATCCAAACTTCTGTGTTGAGCTCGAAAACATCTTCACCAGAACAACACCCAAGCCTGTCAACCAAGTCTACTCAATCTCCAAAATCGACAAGGTCATATACTGTAAGTTCTCTCACACCAGAACCACACCAAAGGTTTCCTACAACATATATAAGGTCAAAAGAGTAGACAGATCCGAGAACCAATTCTCAGATGCTGATCTTAGGAACATAAGCCCCTATGACCTACCCGACCTTCTGAACTGGACAAAACAGAACTTCACAACAGATGCAGTTCGAAGGGCATACAGGGTAATCGGGAAAGCTATGCGTGAGAAACTTCTGCTATACAGCCTGGTCGATTTCCAAGTAAGACGAGATCTTGGAGTGAGAAACCTAAGTCTCAGACCACCAGAAGATGACTGCCCATTCTCTGCCATACCCAACTCAATCATAACATTCCCAAAGTTTGGGTATGTCTTCCAAGATCCTGCGGGAAAATCAAGACTGTTTCTAGAGATGGACTGCCAAAAGTACGCAACAAGTACTCTCACGGAGTTCAGAGCCAACCTTGTGGAGCACAGAGGAACGGAATTGATGGACCCAACCTCCGTCGATAGACTGATAGAGGTCATTGACTTAGTAATCAACTTCAGAACCCTCTGCATCAGAATCTATCATGAGCTTAAAGAAGTAGGACTTGACAACAGAAGTTTCAACGACTTCCAAAACGCCAATGTCTGAGTTAGTCTACAAATCTCTGTCATTTTCTCTTTCATCATGTAATCAAATGTAAGTGCCTCTGGAATAATCTTATATGAAAGAGGAATTTCAATAGAGGTCAAATACCTCTTGTCATGTACTTAGTCTAGAAAACCCTGCATTTTTCAATTTTTTTCAATACTTAGGGGGAGATTGTTAGCTCCAATCTTTATGTTTATAGAAGTATTGAAAAATAGGCTAAGTGTTGCACTGACAGAGGTTCTGCCAAGACACTGATAGAAGATCAAGTGAAGACTTAACAGAAGACGCTTCACAGAAGACAAGGCCACAGAGCCTCTGCCATACTTGACAGAGCCTTTGTGGTATAAAGACTGAAGACTTAGAAGAATTCTTGAAGATCATGTCAAAGACGATCGTGCTTCTCACATTTACTGTTGTACGAAGATCTTGAAGATCATTCGTACAAAGGCTCGCCCTACTGCCTCCACGTGTCAACCTCAGATGGGTTGCAACCTTTGTAGAGTGTGGCGCACTACAGCAACGTTGTACCTGTCACTGTTCCACGATAGTGTCTATTGTACCTTAGTACTTCATGTCTCCACCTTGTCCCCTGTGGAAGTAGTATAAATAGAAGACTCATGTTGAGTTCTTCTATTAAGCTTTGCACGACACACACTCCCTTTGAGCAGAATTCTTGTAATACTTTCGGTGTTCTTGGTGTTCTATTTATATCAATATACAATGAGTTATTGAGTTATAAACTTGTGTTATTTACATCTCACGTATTTGATATAGTGTGTTCTTCTACCTTAATATATCTTTTAGTTCGTAAAACGCTTCCGCACTCTATATTGTTTGAACTAATAGATATAAACATCATTGTTAAGCAATATAGGAACCAACAATTGGTATCAGAGCGGTTCTTGATTTTCCATATCAAGAGATCCTCACTTACAATGATTTTTGGTAGAAACTTGGCTTGACTTTAACCTGTTCTTAGTTTATTTCAAGCAGACTCTGTTTTTCTGCCATTCTCGACCAGTTCGACTTTGGTAAACCTACAGAATCTGTGTTCTCGGTTAAAAGTCTCCATTTTAGTGCATTGCTCAAGGTTTTAAGCTTATAAACACTTTTCGAAGCATCCACATCATCATCTGAAAGTTAGCAGTTCATACTCTGTTTTCTGATATTTTCCAAAGAGTTTGGTTGGGGATAAAGACTCGATTGAGTAAAGTAGATGGTCATAATTTATGGTTCATCTAGTTTGGAGAAAGGCAAAGTCGTGAGATATTATTATTTCAAATATATGTTGTGTTGGGCGTGGAGAAAGCATGGCCTAGTGTTGCTTACAAATGATTGTGGGGATTGAACCTCGAGTGTGTGGGGGTTGTGTGGATAAGTGGGTGGTAACTTATACTTAGTGAGCGTGCGAGACATGGTGGTAATGAGTTACGGTGGAGCTAAGTGGTGGACTAGTGTTGACTTGAGATGAGCGTAGGTGAAGATCTTCGCTCGAGATCTGCTTATAAGTTGTTCAAATGTGGCAAAATTATGTGTGAAGAAGCATGGATGTCTAAGTGGCGTGTGGTATTGTTATCCGAGAATAAAAGAATGGGGTAGCAATTGGTGACTAGCTAAGAAGGAAATTGTGTGCTCTTGGATTGGTTAGTTTATGATGTTTCGTAGTAGATACGAAATCCTTGGGAATGTTGAGCTAATCCGCATATGTAAAGGAAATGCAAAGGAGTGGGTTAATATCGTTTGGGAAATGAGAAGTGTGTGGTCGCTTCGAGCATTGGGTGTTATTTCGGATTGACTAGGCTTGAATTTCTCGTATGAGTTGTGGTGAAACTGTTGGTTAGGCATAGTAACCATTAAAATTGCGTGTATAGAGTGGTCAATGTTGGACGAGAAATGTTCCATACGAGCCTGAGGTAATTGGGACGGTAGGTTGAAATAAGTGAGTGAACTGAAAGTAGCTCTTAGTAGAAAGTGTAGCAAGGGGCACGGAAAGTGGGAAGCAATGTTTTCGGAACATCACCGTCGGATGCATGAACTCCTAGTGGGAGTATGAGGAAGAGGATTTGTGTGTATGTGTTTGGTTTAAGTGTTGGGGAAAGCTAGCTTGTGTGATTGGTCAAGAGTGTGCACCTCCTAGTGAACCGTTCTTTGGAAACGTGTTTTATGTTTGAGAAGGAAGTGGAAGAAAGTAGTCGAAAGTAGTGCTCGGGGTGAAGGGCCAATGGATCAGACTTGGTAGTAGTGTGGGAATTATTCCAAGTAAACTTTGTCGTTCAACGTTAAGCTAATAAGAATCGTTTTGTGTGAGAAATAGTTTCTCCTTCCTGTTGAGCGGGTATAACTTGAAATTGTAGGTGGATAGACGACTGTTTGGTGTATGGAGAATTTAAAGGTGTGTTTCCAGGAGTGGTTCTGTATGGATTGGTAAGTGCTCCAGATGTTGGAGTGAGAAGGTTTCCTACCTTTAGCCCTGTCTAGTGTAGGGGTGATGTTGTGGTGAAAACGTATGAATTCATTGTTATCGATGGATCATGGTCAGCATAATTAATGTAAGAAAGTGATTGGACGTATTTTGTGTGGGGAAAGTGATTATAGAATTGTGTGTGAAACCCCCTAACTTGGTGCGTTTTAAAAACCGTGAGTCTAGAGGTATGGATGATATTGATACAGTTGGCCTAAGGCGTTTTCTTTTTGTTACGCAAATTTTCTGGGGTAAGAGTTATAGTTAACCGAAAGTGTGATAATTCGTTGGTATACTCTCTATCGCTAAAGGCTTATGCTTGGCGGGAATGATAGAATTCTTAGAGAAGCAAAGTGTTTGGCAGGTACAGTTATCTGTGAATCTTCCAGGAATAAAGAGGTATCGTGGGAAAGAGGCATTGGGTGAGACCGGAGGTCACACGGTTGATCATCGATAGGTCGAACATTTTCGCGAGAAATTAAGCATGGTTCAAGACCGCCACAGGGTTATGTGAGTAGAAAGAGGAGATCGATCGAGTTCCATGTAGGAGACAGTGTGACGCTTATAGTTCCGTCGAAGAAGGACGTTGTGCGATGGAAAGTAAGGGGAACTAAGACCCAGGTATTTCGAGTCATTCGCCATCACCGAGCGTGTAGGTGAGATGGCGTATAAGCTGAATTTGCCCGAGGAACTTCTGGGAGTTCATTCGACATTTCCCGTGCCGAATCTTAGGAAGTGCTTGGCCGAGGAAGGCATGGTCGTATTGTTAGAAGACAATCGTGTGGACCAAAGTTGGATTATGTGGGGGAACCGTTGGCGATTATAGATCGCAAGGTTAGAAAGCTGAGGAACTGTTTCCTCGACTGTTAGAAGATGGAATTTCGGGGACGGAATTCTTTTGAGGGGAGGATGATGTAATAACCGTGTTCTGTTTGAAAATAAAGATTAATTTTGGGGTGAAAGTGTGAAGACTAAAATTTGAGGGTCTGACTTGTAATTGGGTGGAAGGTATTTAAACACCTATATTAGGCTCAAAACCGTAGGAACAATCATTTTGTGAATGTGTGTGGTGGCTCAGAGAGAAAAGAGCAGAGAAAGAGAGGGTGTGGTCTCAAGAACAACTGGAGAAGAAAAGTTGGAAGAGGAAAGAGAAGTGGAATCTGCTTCTACATTGATTTAGCAGGTAATCCTTAATCTCAATCTTTATTTTAGAATTCTGCTAGATTGGTAGGGTTGTTTGAGGGTTTCCTCATTTAAGAGTGTAAAGAGGATGTTTAAAAGAATCTGGATAAATCATTATAATGTTAGAATAATCATCTTGTTGGGAGTAAGACTTGTTAATCGAGTGAAATGGGTTAATCCCCGACCCTATTGTTAATCTGTACCACATCGTTGTTCAGAGCCCGGATTTTGAGTCCGGGAGTTAAAGTCCAGTGTTGTTGTCTGGAAAATGTACAGTCCGGAACCGAGGGATCCGGTATAGACCTTGGATCCGGAATTCATTTAATACCTGGGCCATAGATCCGGAACTATTTATTGGATCCGGAATTGGGCCTTATATACATAAGATCCGGAATTTATTTATTTGTGGATCCGGAATAAATCAAGTTGGGCTAAGTTAGGATGCGGAATCCTTTTGGATCCGGATTGGGCTTGTGATGGTAATGGATCCAGAACCATAAAGGGATCCGGTATTTTGGGCTTTAGTTACAAAAAAAGAACCGGAACTGGGATGGGCTGGTAGAGAGATCCAGAAGTTATTAAAATAAATTCGGTAGTGTGTTGGGCCATAGTGAAATGGTATTATTTGATAGATCCGATATTAATTTTGTGGATCCGGTATTCCACCAGACCGGAGTTTGGTGTGATGGGCCAAAAAAAAGGAATCCGGAATCCACTAAAGTAGATCCGGTATCGTGTGGGTCGTAGTCCCAGAATTTTATTATGGAACCGGAAAGTTAGTTGGGCTTTATGGATCCGGAACCCTTGTGGATCCGGAATCCATAAATAGATCCGGTAAATATTTGAGCCAGTGAAGAACCAGAATTTAGACCCAGTAGAAAACTGTTTAGTGTGGGTTAAGATGTACTCAAGGCTCACTATTATTATTATCTTAATATCATAGGTGTTTGCTTTAAAATCTGAGGTTTCATGAGAAGAAATGGCTAAAGCGCCAGGTGAGTTTTTTTTCTGATCCTAAAACCTTTTTAAGTGTGGAACTTTATGCATGTTTACATTGGCAAATGCTCGTACTTCTTTAAACTATGCATAAAAGGTGTGATTTAATTGTGTGGATATAAATTGTTTACGTGTGGACATGCTATGGCATTAGTGTGAGATGGGGGTGTGTCCCATGATATTAAATATATGAATTCGTTTCATATATGGGCGGTGTGTGCCCTTTTACGTTGTCACGGTGTGTGTGACCATAGCGTGTGCCATTAGCATGTCATAGTGTGCTGATCATATATGTGTGTTTTATGACAAGTTTTGTATAATCATTTCTTGCTGAATTTTTTTCTACATAAACTGCGTTATTTGTGGTGTGGCTTTTGAGGGAACTCACTAGACCTCATGATCTAACCCTCGCTTTCAAAACTTAAAACCTTTTCAGGTAAGCAGGTAGCCGATAGCTCGTTTAAAGGTTTGGCAGGACGGGAGTCGGAGCTTGCGTTTAGAAGGATTAGAAGAATATTCTTTTTATTGTTTAGTTAGATTTCTCAGTTGTATTTAGGGTTATTTCCGCAAACCCGGTGTTGAAAATCTTTGGCAGTATGACTATGTTGAGCCTTTTGGCGTTTAAATTTAAAGAAGTAGCTATTAGCATGATTGTTTGGAGTGGGTTGTTACAAATTTGTACCTTTATATTTATTTAAAAAATTGGTTTAACATTCATTTTTTTTTTATTTTATACCCATATCATATTAACATACATATTAATCTATTAACAAAAATACATTAACTATATATTTTTTCAGTTTTATTTCCCATTTCATATTTCATTTAAATTTAACATCTTCACATGTTCTTTATTTAATTATTTGAAAAAACTTATCCGATTAAAATGTAATCAGAATGATTAATGTTGAATACAAATAATACAATATTTCTAATTAAATGCACGTAATTTAATTAAAAAGTTATAACTTAAAAATTTACAAACATAAACATATTAAAACAAGTAGATCAATCTTTTGAAAACAAAATAACATATGTTATTTTGGTAGGAAGCACATATGCATATTCATTGATCGTCCATGTGCTGGAAAGATTAGCAAAATAAGAGTCATAGGGTTGAACAACAAATGAGTGGCAATATAAGAGAAAGATGACAAAGAAATAACTTGAGATCCAAAAATTTGAGTATAAAAAAGCCATTGAAGACATAGCCTATGAATTCGAGCAAGAAACTTAATGAAGTTCTCTTATAATTGTAGAGCCTGAAGCAAAAAAAAAATAGGAAGTAATCAAACGATAACTTTTAAGAAGTAATGCAAGAAGTATGCAATGTTTTTTTGCTATAAGGTACCTATGTAATCAAGTGATGTAGTTTATGAGATAATGTGAGTATAAATACTAGTGTAAATTATAGATACCATCCGTATGGTTATATGAATGTTACGGATTTAGTCCAATCATATTTTTTGACAAGATTTCTAGCTTTATACTTACATTTTGTACCGTTATATTTATTTAAAAAAATGGTTTAACATTCATTTCTTTTTTATTTTTTATTTTATACCCATATCATATTAACATACATATTAATCTATTAACAAAAAATACATTAAATATATATTTTTTCAGTTCTCCATTTCATATTTCATTTAAATTTAATATCTTCACATGTTCTTTATTTAATTCTTTGAAAAAAAATATCCGATTAAAATGTAATCAAAATGATTAATGTTGAATACAAATAGTACAATATTTTTAATTAAATGCGCGTAATTTAATTAAAAAGTTATAACTTAAATGTTTACAAACATAAACATATTAAAACAAGTAGATCAATCTTTTGAAACAAAATAACATATGTTATTTTGGTAGGAAGCACATATACAAAACAAGGCAGAATTTCCGGCAGACTTATCCGCCGGAAAATCATATTTTCGTTTTCAGAATTTCCAACGGACTTCCGTCGGATTTCGTTTTCGGCGGATTTTGGCCGCCGAAAATCCATCGGAACAATACAGGTCCTATTAATCACGCTTTGATTAAAAAAAATTAAGTTCACATTTTCGGCAGATTTGCGGCGGATAAATCCGTCGGAAAATTTTATAAAATTTAGTTTTTTTTTATTTAATTAAACGACAAAAAATATTTTCCGCGACTTTTTTCGGTGGATTTGCGGCATATATGTAACATCCCTTTTACTTACTAAGCATTAAATCATAGAACTGGGCGTTTTACATTACAAAAGTTTAACTTGTTCAATACATCAATAAACGAGCTTAACAAAATGACAGCGGAAGTCTACAAAAATCCACAGCCGAGCTCTATCTAAATCAGTAGTCTAAGTCTTGGAGTCGCCCTAAACTCCAAATATGCCATGCCCTTCCTATTTCCTCCCCGAGGAACTTGCGGAACGCTTACCGGAAAATGGTTTAGTTTTGAAAAGCGAGGGTTAGACCAAAAGGTCTAGTGAATTCCCTCCGTAAAAGAACATGTATAAACAATATGAAATCCTTTCGTTAAAATGCATCATAAATCATCACATATGGTACTGCACTGTGTAATGGATCCCTTAACCATTCGCGATCGGGGCCCAACCAGACTCCCCTTTCGCCCTCTCGTATCGGGGCCCAAGCAGACTCCCCGATACCCGCCTAGGAGGAAATGAATTCCAACCTACCGTCTCGTCAAACATATCCAAGGGATCATCAGATCCCGAGGCTCATTGATCCCACAGTACAGACCGACATCACATAGCATGCACATACGTTTCATAAAAGCATTTGACTATTTATAAATCATGCGCATCATTTCAACATATCAAACATTCCTTTTCCTTCCATGCATATCATTTCATAAATATTTCATGCTTGTTAAAACCATAATCAGTAAAAGAATCATTTAACATTTACGTCGTAAAAGAGGTTTAGGGAACTCACCTTGGCGTTAGCACATCGACACACGCTCCGAAACCCACATTTGTTCAAACCGAACACCTGAATTGGACACCACAAGAATGGTGTTAAACCATCTAACCATACTCCCAAAACATCCTTAACAAACCCCCAAAACAACTCTCCAATCGACGCCTCGACCCAAGACCCGAACGAACAACGAAACGGACAAAGGGGTTGGGGGCCAGAACTTGGCGCCAATGGTGGCGCCAGTCCATCGGCGCCGAGATCGGTGCGGGCTTCTGTTTGCTCTGCACGATTTTCTTCCCCAAAGCTCAAGGGTTTCTCATCCCCTAACTCCTCTAAATCGGTTCTAAGTATTCCAAATCGATATATATTATGGATACCAAAAGCATTAAGAATCAACAACCCACATCTTAAACAACATAAAACCCATCCAATTCACCTATTGATTCATGGATTTAAACCTCAAAACTCAAAAACTCAAACCATAGAAAAATGGAGGTTACTAAGCAACAAGATGAAGTTCCTTACTGAAATGATCAAAACTCATAGGGAATCAATCCCAAAATCATTTGCCTTCTTTCTTATTGGATTAAAACTCAACCAACAATGGATTACCAAAACCCCCAAACCAATGCTAGCCTAGCCAAACATAGAGAAGAAGAAGAAGAAGAATAAAGGTTCATACCTTGGAGATGATGATTCCTTCAATTGCTGCAACTTTTCTCACCACACCTCCAATTAGGGTTCTCCTCCTCTCTCAATTCTCCTCTCAATCGTATGAATCACAAGAAATGAAGAAGGTAGGGTTTTATCTTATTTTAGCTTTCTCATTTCACCCTTGAGCACAAGAGTCCCATTCTTCACACTTTGACCACCAAATTCTCATTTATTCTAAAATACTACAAGAGAAAACAATACTTAGAAATATGGTCCCTTTTTTATGACTTTCACGATTTGCAAGCAAGTCCCTTAGCTAACTTTCATTCTTTTCATTCTAAACACTAAACCTTCAACTTACTAAAATTTGGGTTGTTACAACACCCCCCCCCCCCTTAAAAGAATTCTGTCCCCGGAATTCCTAAATGGAAAAGATGCGGGTATCTTGCCCACACCCAAACTGACGCTTCCCCAAGGTAATGCCATTCCTGACCTAGTCAACCACTCAATAAATTCGAAACACGGAGCATTGGGTAGACTCCCTTCATTTCTTACGGTCCTCTAACTCGTAGGCTACTGTCCCTATTCGGTCGGTCTTAACGATAGAAGATTAAGTACGGCTTCTCATGCACATTTACTTCCTATAAGGAGGAATTTGGCAGAATCCCCCGTTACAACATGAGATTCATTTACTAAGAAACAGTCACTCACTTGACAGCTTGGCACAAGGCCAACCTTGTAAGTCCCGACAACTCACAACCCCGAGTTCCTTCATCATATCACAACTCACTACCTTGCACCACCCAACAATCGTCTATGCTGATAACATTTCCCTTTTCTCGGACCACCTAGACCACAGTTCGTCACTCAACCCTCACATTCTCACTACTTCACCACCCCATACTTATACGTAACTAAGAGTAGGAACCTCCAAACCCATCGTTGGATTGTTCACCTACTCAAATTAAACTTCTCCTGAAAAACATCAATTCCTCCCGGATTGCCACGTTCGTTCATTCTTATAAAACGTAACTCCGGTTATCCTCACTCCACTAGGAGGAGTAACCATGGTCACACCATACTATTCTCACTAGCTTAATCACTGCACGACCAATTCGTTTAAACATTTCTCACAAAGTCACTAACTTAACTCATTCGACTGTCTTATCCACTCCTTTTTTTGCACAACCTCGTACCCAATTCCCCTCCTCAGTACTCTTTCCAACGGTTCGCACACTTATCAATGACAATCTACACAACACTGCACCTTTCGGCGTTACTGACAAGTTTACTACTTCTAATTTACTCACTTATTCTGACATGCTATTTTCACCTCCCCGCGTTAGCGTGGAGCATTGCCCACCGAACATTACTTGCCCCTCTCTCCCGACCTTTCCACATGCTGGTATCGCTTTCTCATTACTCACATAACCAAACAGTTGCACTAAGATCTTATCTTAAGGCATTCAACCAAGCCGTCTTGAAACAAGACCAGTGTTCGACGTCACTACACATTCTTTAATCTCCAACTTTTACCTTCTCAGACATTTCTTTCACACATAAGCAGCAATTCACATTCTTTAAGGATTTCACATCTATCCCACCACATTTTGACTAACACAACCCCCATCCTCTTTAAACTTCCAATGACCCCAAAGTGTGTTTCTTAGTAACGTCCCCTATTCACTCTAATAATCCACCCCCTTGGATTCCCTATTACAAACGGATCTATTAACTCAGGAACACCCCGAAACTCGGGTTCCACAATTCTTTCGATTAACCACCATGATCATAAAATCAGACAGATATATATATACCGTCATCCCGGATTTCTTACTTAGATTTACCTTAAATAATTCTTTAACAATCAGTGTGTTAATCTCAATAACGCTTCCCCAAGAATTGTAACACATCCTGTAATAACAAATGAACGTCATTACTTAACAAATCTATAAAATTTTAATCAACCAACCAAAGGCTTATACCTCTATCATGACATTTCAAATTAACTAATGATCATACTACCACTCCGACCCACAATCATCATCATGTCATTCCTTAAACATAACCAAAATTTCCAACTATTTCCTTCTAGGATCATTCCCTCACGCATAAGGAACAATTTTCATTCTTTAACGATTTCTCATCTACTATACTACAGCTTGACTAATCTATTCATCATCTTCTTCAAACTTACTCTGCCTTCAAGAATATACTTAACAACATACATAACCACAAAGCTTGGTCTCACAGCTGGGCAATCACCCAATTCTGCCCCGACATTCCATTCCGATAACAGTCAAAATAAACACCAACTTACAAACCACATACTTCAACAACTGGGATTGCAAAACGTACACTCTACCCGAAATCCCAAAAGGACATCCTTCTAATCCTTCATCTTTCTAACATCGCCTTCCTACATCACCGGCTGACACATATATCTTGGCAATTGAAGCTACTATTCGTTCGTACATCCACCACTCCTATCATCACACTACCGACCAAGTCTCTCATGGTCATTCGTACATAATTCACCCTTTCCTTCATATTCTCCCGTAAACTACAATCGAGTCTGACTCGCTACTTAGTTCTCTCCCAACTTGTTGAACTATGACTCACGAGTTCACACTTAGCTCAAACACAAACATCCTAGCTAGCTCTTTATGATCTGAGTCCTTTCTTAAACACGACACATTTTCTTACTGACTGGTATAGTCTACACTCATCTGGTTTGAGTCTTCAGCCTCGGCCAACATACACCGTTGCCGACTTCAACAACAAAAGACAACTCTTAACTACTTCCTTAACCTATCCTTTAACATGAGTTCCTTACGGGACCTATTCCTCCCTACACAACATAGTTAACTTTATAATCCGTCGCCCCTATTTCAAAACTTACTCATGTAACATCAATATTACAAGCTCCCTTCGAAACTCATGGCCCACACCGTGGACCTTTCATTCCTGCCTCACAACACTACTCATAAAGAGTTGCTAAAACCAACACCTTAATGACTCCTAGTCCTTCCTCCGGACACCATCGCCCCTCGGCAACTGTGTTCTCAGTCACCGAGCAAAGGTACAGACCCTCATACACCTGACACTAAAATCCATTCCCGACTCTTCCAAGGTCCAACTCTCCCCTTAAACACATATACCAAAACTACATACGTTCTCCATTGACTTGACCAACACCTCTCCGCTCTCGGAGTTCTTCCTTAGCTTAAGACGTGATACTCTACGACCTAGTGGGTTCATAGCCTTCATGCATGACAATACAGTAAATAAATCCTTTTACATATTTTATCATTTTAAATAAACAACATTTAGAAACAACTCGGGTACCCGTGACCCCATCACTCTTATAACTTCAAAACCCTGCACAACGATTCGAGAATCGTTGGCATGCATCTTCCCGTGAACCTCAATCTTGCTCAATCCGAACAATGTTATTACGAGAGTAATATATTGCATGAAAATCTTTTCGTATGAGACAATTCTAAAAGAATTACCGACACAAAGTAAACCAGTCGGTTCTCACACTCAATTGTATGATATCAAAAGGTCAATAAGCATTTTGGTTATAAGTGAATTGCAGGTAACCATTTTCTTGACCATTTTGTAACAATTTAACTTATCATTAAAAGTGTGGAGTACTTTGCAAATCGTTAACCTCAAAATTTCAATGTGCGACGTACTGAAATCGCTTTTTCTTTAAACGTGCACTCGTACAAGCTGACTCATTTAGTTCAAAGTTGACATTTACATTTTTATTTTAAATCGTGAAAATTTCATGTTACATAAAAGAACGCCATGCATGAGACTCTATCTGCAATAGAAGGCTACTCACTCAATGAGATCAACTGCTTTACTCACGCAACTTATCCTTGATACTTCACTTACGACCAAGGGTCGCCCTCTCGGTCAAGCACTAACTTGATGAACATGCGTTCAACATCTCACTTACTCAACCATTTCAGACTATTTTCACTTTGATCGACTACCTCACTTTCTACTTCTACATGCTTTCAATTCACTATAAGTATCTTATTCCATTTGTCCTGCCAATGAAAAGCTCGACTAAAAAGTCAGGGCTCCATTGATACTTTCAAGGTTTTGACACTGTTCTATCTTACCATCCCAACTGATCTATCACATGATTTCCATAACTAGGACTCTCCCGAAACTGGAGTCTTACTCAAACTCAAACATTTATCCTCTTCGAATCCACGAAGAGCTACCTCTAGACGACTCATAACATTCTTTACAACGTTTCTTCTCTACGATGTCTACATACATCACATCATAATGACTCTTACACGACACTTCCACAAGCAATGGAGGTCGGTCTATCCCTCAGGGATCTTGCTGACCTATTCCTCAACGTTCTCCCAGCCATAGCGCTAAACTGAAAGAATCCGATAGTTAATCCTTGCTAGACGTGACACAACAAATTTGCTATAAGTAAGGTATTGTAAGCACGCACATGTACCTGTAAGTTCGTAATTACACTGGCCAGGTGTAATCCCAAACTTACCTTACACGTTTGTCCTTGGCACCTTATTCCTAAGCGCATTTATAGTGATCGTTCCTAGAGGCAATCCTATGTCTCGGCTGTGTTCCTCATCTTACAGTTTAAGTTTAGGCCCGAATGGTCACCTAAATCCCTTAAACTAAGGCTCTGATACCATTTGTAACGTCCCTTTTACTTACTAAGCATTAAATCATAGAACTGAGCGTTTTACATTACAAAAGTTTAACTTGTTCACTACATCAATAAACGAGCTTAACAAAATGACAGCGGAAGTCTACAAAAATCCACATCTGAGCTCTATCTAAATCAGTAGTCTAAGTCTTGGAGTCGCCCTAAACTCCAAATATGCCATGCCCTTCCTATTTCCTCCCCGAGGAACTTGCGGAACGCTTACCTGAAAATGGTTTAGTTTTGAAAAGCGAGGGTTAGACCAAAAGGTCTAGTGAATTCCCTCCGTAAAAGAACATGTATAAACAATATGAAATCCTTTCGTTAAAATGCATCATAAATCATCACCTATGGTACTGCATTGTGTAAAGGATCCCTTAACCATTCGCGATCGGGGCCCAAGCAGACTCCCCTTTCGCCCTCTCGTATCGGGGCCCAAGCAGACTCCCCGATACCCGCCTAGGAGGAAACGAATTCCAACCTACCGTCTCGTCAAACATATCCAAGGGATCATCAGATCCCGAGGCTCATTGATCCCACAGTACAGACCGACATCACATAGCATGCACATACGTTTCATAAAAGCATTTGACTCTTTATAAATCATGCGCATCATTTCAACATATCAAACATTCCTTTTCCTTCCATGCATATCATTTCATAAATATTTCATGCTTGTTAAAACCATAATCAGTAAAAGAATCATTTAACATTTACGTCGTAAAAGAGGTTTAGGGAACTCACCTTGGCGTTAGCACATCGACACACGCTCCGAAACCCACATTTGTTCAAACCGAACACCTGAATTGGACACCACAAGAATGGTGTTAAACCATCTAACCATACTCCCAAAACATCCTTAACAAACCCCCAAAACAACTCTCCAATCGACACCTCGACCCAAGACTCGAACGAACAACGAAACGGACAAAGGGGTTAGGGGCCAGAACTTGGCGCCAATGGTGGCGCCAGTCCATCGGCGCCGAGATCGGCACGGGCTTCTGTTTGCCCTGCACGATTTTCTTCCCCAAAGCTCAAGGGTTTCTCATCCCCTAACTCCTCTAAATCAGTTCTAAGTATTCCAAATCGATATATATTATGGATACCAAAAGCATTAAGAATCAACAACCAACATCTTAAACAACATAAAACCCATCCAAATAACCTATTGATTCATGGATTTAAACTTCAAAACTCAAAAACTCAAACCATAGAAAAATGGAGGTTACTAAGCAACAAGATGAAGTTCCTTACTGAAATGATCAAAACTAATAGGGAATCAATCCCAAAATCATTTGCCTTCTTTCTTATTGGATTAAAACTCAACCAACAATGGATTACCAAAACCCCCAAACCAATGCTACCCTAGC
Source organism: Saussurea involucrata (assembly GCA_033807775.1). Classification (NCBI taxonomy): domain Eukaryota; kingdom Viridiplantae; phylum Streptophyta; class Magnoliopsida; order Asterales; family Asteraceae; genus Saussurea; species Saussurea involucrata. The sequence goes on from CM066325.1 coordinate 68,452,223, forward strand.
CAAACATAGAGAAGAAGAAGAAGAAGAAGAATAAGGGTTCATACCTTGGAGATGATGATTCCTTCAATTGCTACAACTTTTCTCACCACACCTCCAATTAGGGTTCTCCTCCTCTCTCAATTCTCCTCTCAATCGTATGAATCACAAGAAATGAAGAAGGTAGGGTTTTATCTTATTTTAGCTTTCTCATTTCACCCTTGAGCACAAGAGTCCCATTCTTCACACTTTGGCCACCAAATTCTCATGTATTCTAAAATACTACAAGAGAAAACAATACTTAGAAATATGGTCCCTTTTTTATGACTTTCATGATTTGCAAGCAAGTCCCTTAGCTAACTTTCATTCTTTTCATTCTAAACACTAAACCTTCAACTTACTAAAATTTGGGTTGTTACAATATATCCGCCGCAAATAAATTTTTTTTTATTTACAGATTTATAATTTATATGTATTTTTAATTATTTTTTTATTTTTTTCGGCGGATTTGCGTTGTCCAATTCGTTGACGAAACACTAGGTATCAACTTTTGTCCTTGAAACAACTTTTGGCCTGGTAACAAAATGTCGGTTGGGTAATGAAAAGCTTTTCAAACCGTCTTGCCATCGACATCATATAGCACCAAGTTCATGTCATCTGTTAAGTTCATGCCAACAACAGATTTTCCAATAGTGTTGGTAGTCCAAATTGTGCTTCCGTCGACATCCTTAAGGACCAACTCTCCAACATTAGTGAAATTCAATGTTGCACCAACCTCGACAACGGTTGGTTGCCTAAATGGCAGCATGCGCCAAGTATTGAACTGTAGGTTTCAAAAATGAAGATGGCAAAGAGGTAGGAGGTGCATTCTCCACTACATATAAATCCACAACCGAATTTAGGTCCATAGGTTCCTCTAAAGAGGGTGGTTGTAATAGCGATACCAACAGGTTGAAAATTTAATGAATGTGGTGCGGATTCATTGATCGTCCATGTTCTCGAAAGATTAGCAAAATATAAGTCATAAGGTTGAACAACAAATGAGTGGCAATATAAGAGAAAGATGACAAAGAAATAACTTGAGATCGAAAAATTTGAGTATGAAAAAGCCTATAAATTTGAGCAAGAAACTTAATGAAGTTCTCTTATAATTGTAGTGCCTGAAGCAAAATAAAAATAAAAAAATAGCAAGTAATCAAACGATAACTTTTAAGAAGTAATGCAACAAGTATGCAATGTTTTTTGCTATAAGGTACCTATGTAATCAAGTGATGTAGTTTATGAGCTAATGTGAGTATAAATATTAGAGTAAATTACACATACCATCCCTATGGTTATATGAATGTTACAGATTTAGTCCATCATATTTTTTGACAAGATTTCTAGCTTTATACTTACATTTTGTACCTTTATATTTATTTAAAAATTTGGTTTAACATTCATTTCTTTTTTATTTTTTATTTTATACCCATATCATATTAACACACATATTAATCTATTAACAAAATTACATTAAATATATATTTTTTCAGTTTTATTTTCCGTATCATATTTCATTTAAATTTAATATCTTCACATGTTCTTTATTTAATTATTTGAAAAAAATTATCCAATTAAAATGTAATCAGAATGATTAATGTTGAATACAAATAATACAATATTTCTAATTAAATGCACGTAATTTAATTAAAAAGTTATAACTTAAATGTTAACAAACATAAACATATTAAAACAAGTAGATCAATCTTTTGAAAACAAAATAACATATGTTATTTTGGTAGGAAGCACATATACAAAACAAGGCAAAAGTTTCGGCGGATTTCGGGTGGATTTCGTTTTCGGCAGATTTGGGCCGTCGAAAATCCGTCGGAACAATACAGTCCCGATTAATCTTTGATTAAAAATATAATCAAGTTAACATTTCCCGCTGATTTGCGGCGGATAAATCCATCCGAATTTTTTAAATTTATTTATTTAATTAAACGACAAAAAATATTTTCGGCGACTTTTTTCGGCGGATTTGCGGCAAAAATAAATTTTTTTTAATTAATTTTTTATTTACATATTTATTATTTATATATATTTTTTTATAACTATTTTTTTATTTTTTTCGGCGGATTTGCGTTGTCGAATTGGTTGACGAAACACTAGGTATCAACTTTTGTCCTTGAAACAACTTTTGGCCAGGTAACAAAATGTCGGTTGGGTAATCAAAAGATTCCCAAACCATCTTGCCATCGACATCATATAGCACCAAGTTCCCGGCATCTGTTAAGTTCATGCCAACATCAGATTTTCCAATAGTGTTGGTAGTCCAAATTGTGCTTCCGTCGACATCCTTAAGGACCAACTCTCCAGCCTTAGTGAAATTCAATGTTGCACCAACCTCGACAATGGTTGGCTGCCCTTATTTCAGGCTGAACAAGTATAAAACTGAAGGGTCATAGGGTTGAACAACAGATTAGCAAAATAAGGGTCATAGGGTTGAACAACAAATGAGTGGCAATACTACATTTTTTGACAAGATTTCTAGCTTTATACTTACATTTTGTACCTTTATATTTATTTAAAAATTTGGTTTAACATTCATTTTTTTATTAACATACATATTAATCTATTAACAAAAATACATTAAATATATTTTTTTTTCAGTTTTATTTTCCATTTCATATTTCATTTAAATTTAATATCTTCACATGTTCTTTATTTAATTCTTTGAAAAAAAATCATCCTATTAAAATATAATCAGAATGATTAATGTTAGAATACAAATAATACAATATTTCTAATTAACTGCACATAATTTAATCAAAAAGTTATAACTTAAATGTTTACAAACATAAACATATTAAAACAAGTAAATCAATCTTTTGAAAACAAAATAACATATGTTATTTTGGTAGGAAGCACATATACAAAACAATGCAGAATTTTCGGCGGATTTCTTGCATATTTCGTTTTCGGCGGATTTTGGCCGCCGAAAATTCGTCGGAACAATACAGTGCTGATTAATCAGTATTTGATTAAAAAAATAATTAAGTTAACATTTTCGGCGGATTTGAGGCAGATAAATCCGTCAAAAAAAATTAAATTTTTTCTTATTTATTTAATTAAACGACAAAAATTATTTTCGGCGACTTTTTTCGGCGGATTTGCGGCAGATATATCCGCCGAAAATAAATATTTGTTATTATTTTTTATTTATAGATTTTTTCTTTATATGTATTTTATTTTTATTTTTTCGGCGGATTTGCGTTGTCTAATTCGTTGACGAAACACTAGGTATCAACTTTTGTCCTTGAAACAACTTTTGGCCCAGTAACAAAATGTCGGTTGGGTAATCAAAAGATTGCCAAACCGTCTTGCGAAAGACATCTTATAGCACCATGTTCCCGGCATTTGTTAAGTTCATGCAACAACAGATTTTCCAATAGTGTTCGTAGTCCAAATTGTGCTTCCGTCGACATCCTTAAGGACCAACTCTCCAGCCTCAGTGAAATTCAATGTTGCAGCAACCTCGACAACGTTTGGCTGCCCAAATGACAACAGGCGCCCTGGTTGAACAAGTATAGAACTGTAGGTTTCAAAAATGAAGATGGCAAAGAGGTAGGAGGTGCATTCTCCACTACATATAAATCCACAACCGAATTTAGGTCCATATGTTCCTCTAAGGAGGATGGTTTTAATAGCGATAGCAACAGGTTGGAAATGTAATGAATGTGGTGCAGATTCATTGATCGTCCATGTGCTGGAAAAATTAGCAAAATAGGGGTCATAGGGTTAAACAACAAATGAGTGGCAATATAAGAGAAAGATGACAAAGAAATAACTTGAGATCCAAGAATTTGAGTATGAAAAGGCCATTGAAAGCTTATAAATTTGAGCATGAAACTTAATGAAGTTCTCTTATAATTGTAGAGCTTGAAGCAAAAAATAAATAAATTAGCAAGTAATCAAACGATAACTTTTAACAAGTAATGCAACAAGTATGCAATGTTTTTTTTTGCTATAAGGTACCTATGTAATCAAGTGATGTAGTTTATGAGCTACTGTGAGTATAAATATTATAGTAAATTACACATACCATCCCTATGGTTATATGAATGTTAGAGATTTAGTCCATCATATTTTTTGACAAGATTTCTAGCTTTATACTTACATTTTGTACCTTTATATTTATTTAAAAATTTGGTTTAACATTCATTTTTTTTATTTTTTATTTTATACCCATATCATATTAACATACATATTAATCTATTAACAAAAATACATTAAATATATATTTCTTCAGTTTTATTTTCCATTTCATATTTCATTTAAATTCAATATCTTCACATGTTCTTTATTTAATTCTTATTTAATTCTTTGAAAAAAATTATCCGATTTAAATGTAATCAGAATGATTAATGTTGAATACAAATAATACAATATTTATAGTTAAATGCACGTAATTTAATTAGAAAGTTATAACTTAAATGTTTACAAAGATAAACATATTAAAACAAGTAGATCAATCTTTTGAAAACAAAATAACATATGTTATTTTGGTAGGAATCACATATACAAAACAAGGCAGAATTTTCGGCGGATTTTGACCGCCGAAAATCCGTCGGAACAATACAGTCCCGATTAATCAGTCTTTGATTAAAAAAATAATTAAGTTAACATTTTCGGCAGATTTGCAGTGGATAAATCCGTCGGAAATTTTTTAAATTTTTTTTATTTATTTAATTAAACAACAACAAAATATTTTCGGCGGATTTGCGGCAGATAATTCGTCGAAAATAAATATTTTTTTTATTTTTTTATTTATAGATTTATTATTTATATGTAATTCAATTTTTTTTATTTTTTTCGGCAGATTTGCGTTGTCCAATTGGTTGACGAAACACTTGGTATCAACTTTTGTCCTTGAAACAAATTTTTGCCAGGTAACAAAATGTTGGTTGGGTAATCAAAAGATTGCCAAACCGACTTGCCGTCGACATCATATAGAACCAAGTTCCCGGCATCTGTTATGTTCATGCCAACAACAGATTTTCCAATAGTGTTGGTAGTCTAAATTGTGTTTTCGTCGACATCCTTAAGGACCAACTCTCCGGCCTCACATAAATTCAATGTTGCACCAACCTCGACCTGATTGTCTCCGTTGGCTGCCCAAACGACAACAACCGCCCTTATATCAGGTTGAACAAGTATAGAACTGTAGGTTTCAAAAATGAAGATGGCAAAATGGTAGGAGGTGCATTCTCCACTACATATAAATCCACAACCGAATTTAGGTCCATAGGTTCCTCTATGAAGGATGGTTCTAATAGCGATACCAACAGGTTGGAAATGTCACGAATGTGGTGCAGATTCATTGATCGTCCATGTTCTCGAAAGATTAGCAAAATAAGGGTCATAGGGTTGAACAACAAATGAGTGGCAATATAAGAGAAAGATGACAAATAAATAACGTGAGATCCAAGAATTTGAGTATGAAAATGCCATTGGAGACATAGCCTAGGAATTCGAGCAAGAAACTTAATAAAGTTCTCTTATAATTGTAGAGCCCGAAGCAAAACAAAAATTAGGAAGTAATCAAACGATAACTTTTAAGAAGTAATGCAACAAGTATGCAATGTTTTTTTTGCTATAAGGTATCTATGTAATCAAGTGATGTAGTTTATGAGCTAATGTAAGTATAAATATTAGAGTAAATTACAGATACCATCCGTATGGTTATATGAATGTTACGGATTTAGTCCATCATATTTTTTGACAAGATTTCTAGCTTTATACTTACATTTTGTACCTTTATAATTATTTAAAAATTTGGTTTAACATTCATTTATTTTTTATTTTATACCCATATCATATTAACATACATATTAATCTATTAAGAAAAATACATTAAATATATATTTTTTCAGTTTTATTTTCCATTTCATATTTCATTTAAATTTAATATCTTCACATGCTCTTTATTTAATTCTTATTTTCTTCTTTGAAAAAAAAATATCCGATTAAAATGTAATCAGAATGATTAATGTTGAATACAAATAATACAATATTTCTAATTAAATGCACGTAATTTAATTAAAAAGTTATAACTTAAATGTTTACAAACATAAACATATAAAAACAAGTAAATCAATCTTTTGAAAACAAAATAACATATGTTATTTTGGTAGGAAGCACATATACAAAACAAGGCAGAATTTCCGGCGGACTTATTTTCTTATTTACATATTTATTATTTATATATATATATTTTTTACCTATTTTTTTTATTTTTTCGGCGGATTTGCGTTGTCCAATTGGTTGACGAAACACTAGGTATTTACTTTTGTCCTTGAAACCACTTTTGGCCATGTAACAAAATGTCGGTTGGGTAATCAAAAGATTGCGAAACCGTCTTGCCATCGACCTCATATAGCACCAAGTTCCCGGCATCTGTTAAGTTCATGCCAACAACAGATTTTCCAATAGTGTTGGTAGTCCAAATTGTGCTTCCGTCGACATCCTTAAGGACCAACTCTCCAGCCTCACTGAAATTCAATGTTGCACCAACCTCGACCTCGACCTGGTTGTCTCGGTAACAGGCTCCCCTATATCAGGTTGAACAAGTATAGAACTATAGGTTTTAAAAATGAAGATGGCAAAGAGGTAGGAGGTGCATTCTCGACTACATATAAATCCACAACCGAATTTAGGTCCATAGGATCCTATAAGGAGGATGGTTCTAATAGTGATACCAACACGTTGGAAATGTAACGAATGTGGTGCAGATTCATTAATCGTCCATGTGCTCGAAAGATTAGCAAAATAAGGGTCATAGGGTTGAACAACAAATGAGTGGCAATAAAAGAGAAAGATGACAAAGAAATAACTTGAGATCCAAGAATTTGAGTATGAAAAAGCCATTGAAGACATAGCCTATGAATTCGAGCAAGAAACTTAATGAAGTTCTCTTATAATTGTAGAGCCTAAAGCAAAAAAAAATTAGGAAGTAATCAAACGATAACTTTTAAGAAGTAATGTGACAAGTATGCAATGTTTTTTTGTTATAAGGTACCTATGTAATCAAGTGATGTTGTTTATGAACTAATGTGAGTATAAATATTAGAGTAAATTACACATACCATCCCTATGGTTATATGAATGTTATGAATTTAGTCCATCATATTTTTTGACAAGATTTCTAGCTTTATACTTACATTTCGTACCTTTATATTTATTTAAAAATTTGGTTTAACATTCATTTCTTTTTTCTTTTTTCTTTTTTCTTTTATACCCGTATCATATTAACATACATATTAGTCTATTAACAAAAATACAATAAATATATATTTTTTCAGTTTTATTTTCCATTTCATATTTCATTTAAATTTAATATCTTCACATGTTCTTTGATTAATTCTTATTTTATTCTTTGAAAAAAAATTATCGGATTAAAATGTAATATGTTGAATACAAATAATACAATATTTCTAATTAAATGCACGTAATTTTATTTTTAAAAGTTAGGACTTAAATGTTTACAAACATTAACATATTAAAACAAGTAGATCAATCATTTGAAAACAAAATAACATATGTTATTTTGGTAGGAAGAACATATACAAAACAAGGCAGAATTTCCGGCAGATATCGTTTTCGGCGGATTTGGGCCGCCGAAAATCCGTCGAAACAATACAGGTCCGATTACTCAGACTTTGATTAAAAAAAATAATTAAGTTAACATTTTCGGCGGATTTGCGGCGGATAAATCTGTCGGTAATTTTTTTAAAATTTATTTAATTAAACGAGAAAAAGTATTTTCGGCGACTTTTTTCGGCGAATTTGCGGATATATCCGCCAAAAACAAATATTTTTTTATTTACAGATTTATTATTTATATATATTTTTTAATTATTTTTTTATTTTTTTCGGCAGATTTGCGTTGTCCAATTGGTTGACGAAACACTGGGTATCAACTTTTGTCCTTGAAACAACTTTTGGTCAGGTAACAAAATGTCGATTAGGTTATCAAAAGATTGCCAATCCGTCTGGCCATCGACATCATATAGCACCAAGTTCATGGCATCTGTTAAGTTCATGCCAACAACAGATTTTCCAATAGTGTTGGTAGTCCAAATTGTGCTTCGGTCGATATCCTTAAGGACCAACTCTCCAGCCTTAGTGAAATTCAATGTTGTACCAACCTCGACCTGATTGTCTCGATTGGCTGCCCAAACGACAACAGGCCCCTATACGAGGTTGAACAAGTATAGAACTGTAGGTTTCAAAAATGAAGATGGCAAAGAGGTAGGAGGTGCATTCTCCACTACATATAAATCCGTCCGAATAATACACGCCCGATTAAGCAGACTTTGATTAAAAAAATAATTAAGTTAACATTTTCGGCGGATTTGCGGCACATAAATCCGTCAGAAAATTTTTTAAAATTTTATTTTTTTATTTATTTAATTAAGCGACAAAAAATATTTTCGGTGGATTGCGGCGGATATATCCGCCGAAAATAAATAATTTTTTATTTACATATTTATTACATATTTATTTTTTTCGGCGGATTTGCGTTGTCCAATTGGTTGACGAAACACTAGGTATTAACTTTTGTCCTTGAAACAACTTTTGGCCATGTAACAAATTGTCGGTTGGGTAATGAAAAGATTGCGAAATCGTCTTGCCATCGACATCATATAGCACCAAGTTCCCGGCATCTGTTAAGTTCATGCCAACAACAGATTTTCCAATAGTGTTGGTAGTCCAAATTGTGCTTCCGTTGACATCCTTAAGGACCAACTCCCCAGCCTCAGTGAAATTCAATGTTGCACCAACCTCGACCTGATTGTCTCGGTTGGCTGCCCAAACGACAACATGCGCCCCTATATCAGGTTGAACAAGTATAGAACTGTAGGTTTCAAAAATGAAGATGGCAAAAAGGTAGGAGGTGCATTCTCAACTACATATAAATCCACAACCGAATTTAGGTCCATAGGATCCTATAAGGAGGATGGTTCTAATAGCGATAACAACAGGTTCGAAATGTAACGAATGTGGTGCAAATTCATTGATCGTCCATGTGCTCGAAAGATTAACAAAATAAGGGTCATAGGGTTGAACAACAAATGAGTGGCAATAAAAGAGAAAGATGACAAAGAAATAACTTGGGATCCAAGAATTTGAGTATGAAAAAGCCATTGAAGACATAGCCTATGAATTCGAGCAAGAAACTTAATGAAGTTTTCTTATAATTGTAGAGCCTAAAGCAAAAAAAAAAATTAGGAAGTAATCAAACGATAACTTTTAAGAGGTAATGCAACAAGTATGCAACGTTTTTTTGTTACAAGGTACATATGTAATCAAGTGATGTTGTTTATGAGCTAATGTGAGTATAAATATTAGAGTAAATTACAGATACCATCCCTATGGTTATATGAATGTTACGTATTTGGTCCATCATATTTTTGACAAGATTTCTAGCTTTATACTTACATTTTGTACCTTTATATTTATTTAAAAATTTGGTTTAACATTAATTTATTTTTTCTTTTTTTATTTATACCCATATCATATTGACATACGTATTAATCTATTAACAAAAATACATTAAATATATATTTTTTCAGTTTTATTTTCCATTTCATATTTCATTTAAATTTAATATCTTCAAATGTTCTTTATTTAATTCTTATTTAATTATTTGAAAAACAAAATCCGATTAAAATGTAATCAGAATGGTTAATGTTGAATACAAATAATACAATATTTCTCATTAAATGCACGTAATTTTCTTTTTAAAAGTTATAACTTAAATGTTTACAAACATTAACATATTAAAACAAGTAGATCAATCTTTTGAAAACAAAATAACATATGTTATTTTGGTAGGAAGCACATACACAAAACAAGGCAGAATTTCCGGCAGACTTATCCGCCGTAAAATCATATTTTCGGCGGAAAAGGCAACCGAACAACCGGGCGCCGCAACTCAGAATTTCCGGCGGATATCGCTTTCGGCGAATTTGGGCCGCCAAAAATCCGTCGGAACAATACAGGTCCGATTACTCAGCCTTTGATTAAAAAAATAATTTTCGGCGGTTTTGCGGCCGATAAATCCGTCGGAAATTTTTTAAAATTTTATTTAATTAAACGGCAATAAATATTTCCGGCGACTTTTTTCGGCGAATTTGCGGCGGATTTATCCGCTGAAAATAAATATTTTTTTATCATTTTTTATTTATTGATTTATTATTTATACATATTTTTTAATTATTTTTTTATTTTTTCGGCATATTTGCATTGTCCAATTGGTTGACGAAACACTAGGTATCAACTTTTGTCCTTGAAACAACTTTTGGTCAGGTAACAAAATGTCGGTTAGGCAATCAAGATTGCCAAACCGGCTGGCCATCGACATCATATAGCACCAAGTTCCCAGTTAAGTTCATGCCAAATACAGATTTTCCAATAGTGTTGGTAGTCCAAATTGTGCTTCGGTCGACATCCTTAAGGACCAACTCTCCAGCCTTAGTGAAATTCAATGTTGTACCAACCTCGACCTGATTGTCTCGATTGGCTGCCCAAACGACAACATGCGCACATACAAAATCTTTTGATTAACATATTAAAACCAAGGTTCAAAATAGCGTAAGGCGTGCCGTGGCGGCGAGGTCAAGCCTCAAGCCTTACACGCCACGACGAGGACGCGGCGTTTTTTAAGGCGTGATAAGGCGGCAAATTTGTATGTCAAATATATAATTATACATACACATATTTGTTATCCATATATTATTCTAGTAAGATAAATATATTAAAAAAATACATTCATTTTAGAAGGAGAACATACATATAGATTATTATTATAAAAATAGTTTTTGATTGAATATTTAAAATAGAACTTATAAAGGTAAATTTACAACGTTCGTTTTAATCGTAATTCCATAATGTTTATGAAATTTTGAAACAATGTGTGTCGTGATTAAATAAATCCATAAAGGTAGAAAATATAAAGTAAAATATGTAAAACAAAGAAGATAAAAAAAATAAAAAAATAGAAAATAATAAAAAAAATTGTGAAAATATCACGTCTTAGAAAAAACTCGCGCCGCGGCGCGTCATGGCGCGCCTTAAGACGCCATGGCGTGAGCCACGCCATATAGAAACGTTATGGCCCATTTCGTAACGGCGGAGACGCGTCTTACGCTATATCGCGCCATGGCGCGTCTTTTTGAAACATAAACATATTAAAACAAGTAGATCAATCTTTTGAAAACAAAATAACATATGTTATTTTGGTAGGAAGCACATACACAAAACAAGGCAGAATTTCCAGCAGATATCGTTTTCGGCGGATTTGGGCCGCCGAAAATCCGTCGGAACAATACAGGTCCGATTACTCAGACTTTGATTAAAAAAATAATTAAGTTAACATTTTCAGCGGATTTGCGGCAGATAAATCCGTCGGAATTTTTTTAAATTTTTTTTATTTAATTAAACGACAAAAATTATTTCCGGCAACTTTTTTCGGCGGATTTGGAGCGGGATATATCCGCCGAAAATAAATATTTTTTTATTATTTTTTCGATTTACAGATTTATTATTTTAATATATTTTTAATTATTTTATTATTTTTTTCGGCGGATTTGCGTTGTCCAATTGGTTGACGAAACACTAGGTATCAACTTTAGTCCTTGAAACAACTTTTGGCCAGGTAACAAAATGTCGGTTGGGTAATCAAAAGATTGCCAAACCGTCTTATCATTTAGCACCAAGTTCCCGGCATCTGTTCAGTTCATGCCAACAACAGATTTTCCAATAGTGTTGGTAGTCCAAATTGTGCTTCCGTCGACATCCTTAAGGACCACCAACTCTCCAGCCTCGCTGAAATTTAATGTTGCACCAACCTCGACCTGATTGTCTCGATTGGTTGCCCAAACGACAACATGCGCCCCTATATACCAGGTTGAACATGTATAGAACTGTAGGTTTCAAAAATGAAGATGACAAAGAGGTAGGAGGTGCATTCTCCACTACCTATAAATCCGTCAGAATAATACCGGTCCCGATTAATCAGACTTTGACTCAAAAAATAATTAAGTTAACATTTTCGGCGGTTTTGCGGCGGATGAATCCCTCGGAAAATTTTTTAAATTATTTAATTAAACGACAAAAAATATTTTCGACGACTTTTTTGGGCGGATTTGCGGGCGGATATATCCGCCGAAAATAAATATTTTTTTATTATGTTTTTATTTACAGATTTATTGTTTATATATATTTATTATTATTTTCGGCAGATATATTCGCCGCAAATCCGCCGAAAAAAACGGACCAGATTTCAACAAATCAACCAAAAACTGCTAAAACCTAAAACCTAAAACCTGCTAAAAACTGCTAAATATCATAAATTAAAAACGCTCAATACATTGTTCCGGGCAAAACAACCAAATAGTTGTTCTAAATCAATCCAAATTATCCAAATTTGTTCAACCAACACACAACACAATTAAAAAAGTTTCATCATGTTAGCTCCAACTTTCTAGCTTAGAGAAGTATTGAAAAATAGGCTAAGGAAGAACACTGGCAGAAACCTCTGCCGGACACCAAGAACACAAAGCCTTCATTGATTCATCGTCAGAGAAGAACACAGACCAAGGCCACAGAGCCTCTGCCATTCATGACAGAGCCTCTGTGGAGTTGAAGACAGAAGATGAAGATCAAGGCACCTGAAGACAAAGACAAGTGTGCTGCTCACGTGCCTCTGTTGTACGAAGATCCTGAAGATCAAATAGTACAATGCACGTTCCTCTACTTTCCACGTGTCGTCTTCTGAGAGGTTGCAACTTTTGCACGTACTATCAAACGGTGCACTACATCAACGTGTACCAGAATTCGTCCCACGACCTTGTCTCCTGTACACTTTGTCTCCTTTGTCTTTAGTATAAATAGAGGGTCATACCAGGCCATTTCTGGTAACGAAGCACTTCACACATACACCCACTTAGAGAGAAGTTATATGTGAGAAACAAACACTGTGTGGTGTTCTTGGTGTAATCCTGTTGAATCAATAGAGATGAATTATTGAGCATTGTTCTTACTTTATCTATTGCATTCATATCTTTATTGTGTGTTATCTACCATTATTCTCAACCCAAACTGTTCTCAAAACGCTTCCGCACTTTGATCCTATTTTACTCTGTTTATGAACATTTGTGGTTAAATATTATTGTTGAGTCAAAAGTGGGATCAACAATTGGTATCAGAGCAAACTTTGATTCTCAATATCAAAGGATCAACTCTGCAATGATCTCGACTCGTTTTTAGTAGATTTATGGATTGATTTTAAGCTTTATTCTTCAGTTTCAAAAAAGCCCATGTTTTTCTGTTATTTTCAACCAGTTTGATTCTGACAGCTGAATAGGAACTGTTATCCTTCTAAAATCATTCCATCTAGTGCTTTGTTAAATTCTCCTAAAGTTAGAACTCATATTTCAAGTCAATCCCATCGATTGAAGGTCTCTGTATCACACTCTGTTTTCTGTTCCTTTTTAAAACTATTTAAAAATGGCAAACGTTGCGAACTACTTCACTGCTGGTTCTCTAACCAAACCACCAACCCTTCTCAGATATGAATACACAGTGGAAATTTCGGATGACCCATTTCTTTGAAGGTGTTGACAAAGACTTAATCACATATCTTCAAAATCCACCATATGTTCCCATGGTCACAGTACCAAGAGTACCTGCAATTGGAACCACCCCAGAGGTTCCTGAGTATAACAAGCCAAAAGACATTGATAAATGGTCCCCACAGGATTGGGAAAAATATGAATGTGCTAAGAAAATCAAACGACTTCTGATAATGGCCATACCTAATGATCTCTTTCAATCCTTAGATGCCTGTGAGACAGCCCATGATCTGTGGAGAGAAGTAGAAAAGCAGCTAGAAGGTGGAGCCAAAACCCAGAAAAATAGAAGAGCTCAGTGGGATGGCAGAGGTCAGCGGATCCGGCTCAGACTCTGAGGTATCCACTTCAAACTCCTCCTCTACTAACACAGAAGCTAATTTGCTTAAACTAACAGAAGATTTCAACGAACTAGAAAAGACTTGTGCTGATATACAGAAAAAACTTGCCTTCTATGAGACAGAAGCCAAACTTCTCACTCAAGAAAAGGAAAAGATAACTTTGGAAAAATAAAATCTTGAAACAAATTGGTATAAAGAGATAAAGCCTTTAAAAGAAAAGATTTCAGATCTTGATTCTGCCTTGAAAGCTAAAACAAAAGAGCTTATGAATAATGAGAGTGACAGGCTGAATATACTTGCTCTTAATACGTTTTTCAAAAAGAATAGAAGTTCTTCACCAGGACCTACTCGACAGAGACCTCTTAATTAAAAAAATATCAAGACACACAAAAAGTATATGAAAAGGTAAATACTCAAATAGGCAGAAGAGGAATTGGCTTCTGCGATTTGGATCCTTATACAGGAACCAAAAGAAACAAGTCCTTATCTTCCCTATTTTGTGTTGGGGATGTTATTAAACCATGCTTTCCTAACTTACTCTATGTGAACAAAAGGCGAAAAACCTCTATGGAACCTCATAAGAGGAAACCTCTGAAGATGATTAATGTGTGGTATCATACCACAGATTTACCATCTTCTGGCTCTGTCAAAAGAGCACCCTAACCAGAGAAATATCTGAAAACACATGATCAGATAGGTCATTTCAAGTTTGGGGTCCAGAGACTCAAAACCAAGTCGCCTTTGTATGCATGATAAACCCTGAAAAGGAGTTATGCGCAGAGGCACTTGAGTTCACACCTTAGTCCATAGAGAATAGGCCAAAAATTGATTCTAAAAATATCTTGAAATCCTATGAAAATCAATCTATTGAAAATCTTGAGAAATCCTCTGTCGAACATGGTCTGGGTAAAGAAAACTCTGTAAGCTCTTTAGAAGCAACAAAGGTTCTTTCTAGTACTTCAAAAGACACCGATTATCTCAAAATCAAGGAAGAAAGTGAGTATGGCACATGCTCAGAAAATCCTGCCTCTGACGACAGAGAATCCTGTGATCCAACCTCTGAATATGAGGATGACTCATCCTCTGTCGATTCTGAGACTAACTATGAAGATTCAGAAATAGTTCCTTGTGAATCAGGGGGGACTTAAGCTTCCCTCTGGCATTCTTAACAAAATTATTCCTCCAAAAGAGAAATTCACAAGTGTTCCTATCTGTCCAGATTTTCTAGATATGCAATACAAGCAAAAACTTCTCTTGAGCTTGAGAAAAATAAAGAACAAAAGGAAAAGTCCTCTCAAAATCCAAAAGCTTCAAAACATTTAAGGCCAACTCAAGAAAAACTCACTTGGCAACAAAAGGGAAAATGGATTGAAAATAACAAGTCTTTTTCTTATGTGACAGTGAAATCGGCAGAAGTTTACCACAGAAGATGGGTACAGCAGAAGGCTACTCTGAAGAGTGATTTTTAGAAAAATAAATCTAGCCTAGATAGGTCATTCTGTAATGGAAAGTCTAATGCTAGGAGAGATTGTAAACATAAAGCCTCTGTACCCATGTTCAATGTTTTTAATGAAAAGTTTAAGAGAGTTTCTTCACATGTTTATTATTGTCACTGCTTTGAATTTATGTATCAATTGAATCAACATTTCTCCGGTCCTCACTATTTCCTCTCTAAACCCAAAGCAAAGAATGCAAAATTCAAGGGTAAGAAGAAACAAAATGGTTCTTCTAAATAAGTTAAAACCAAAAGTATGGATGTTAAGGCAACCTTACAGTCCCCTAACAAGATAGGACCTATTTGGAAATGGGTACCTAAATCTCTCTAATCATGTTGCAGAAGCAGTATGTGCCTATCTGGTACCTAGACTCCGGATGCTCGAGGCATATGACTGGCGATAGAGGTTTACTATCCTCGTATAAAGACAAACTTGGAGGAGGATATGTTACCTTTGGAGTGTGGTGTTCTTGGTCGGCTCTCTTTGACATTAAATGAATCATTTAATTGCTTGGGCTTGGTGTGTGGTGTTCTTGGTGGGCTCTCTTTGACACAAATATATATATATATATATATATTAAATGTCAAAGATTGGGCCTTGGGCCTTGGGCCTTGGGGCTCTTGGGGTCTCGATGGGGTCGAGATTCAATGATTGAAAAACAAATGTGGTGTGCAGGCTGGCGCGGATCACGGCGCGACCTGGGCTGCGAAAAGAGTCGCGCGGGGCGCTGGAACATGCGTTGGCGCGCACTACGGCGCTAGTTGAGCCACGCCACAAGGCGCGCAGGTCTATGTGGGTTTCGATAGACAGAGCGTGGTGCGCATATCCACGCGAGTTCACCCGTGCCGGAAACCGCGCGAGATTCTGGCGGTTAGTTTCGGTTACCAAAGCATACCTATATATACCACATCCATTCCTATTCGTTTTTCAGACTTTTAGACACGTAAATTCATCAGATTTTTTGGGTTCTCTCTCCTCTCGTTCCATCACCGACGTATGACGATTCTCTAGATTCAAGTATTAACTTGAATTGATTGTTGTATCTTCAAGACAACACCAATATACACGGCGAATTTTTGTCTTAGGACACTGCGATTCGCAGGCCTCAATCTCTTTCGAGTTACAAGAATCTTCGATATCATGTAAGCTTTACGATTTCGTTGTAGTTTATGTTTGTATCAAAAGATTTGTAAAAGAATTCATTAATTTTATTGAATTTGATTATGTTCTTATACACAATTGTCAACCGTGATTGATCAGTCCTAACATAAGAAGGGGTACATTATAGGCTACATAGTCATCAAAAAGGAAGATGTAACTGTGTGCAAAGTTGCGTATGTGGATGGCCTCAAGCACAACCTATTAAGTGTAAGCCAACTCAGCGACACAGGTTTCGATGTGAAGTTCAAAAAAACTTATTGTTCTCTACTTGGAGAGGACACAGACATAGAGCTTTTGTGAGCTGAAAGAAGAGGCGACTTGTACCTCATGAACTTCAAAGCCAAGAACCAAAGCGACAAGCTTTGTCTTGTCTCTAGCAAAAATGAAGAACCATGGTTATGGCACAACATGTTTTGTCATCTAAACTTCCACACCCTTGATAAACTTGTGAAGCTTGATCTGGTAAGTGGTCTGCCAAATGTTAAATTTGACAAAAATCATCTGTGCTTAGCCTATGAAATGGGAAAACTCAAAAGAGCTTCCCATAAAGGCAAATCTGATGTGTCTTGCACTAGGCCTCTGTATATGCTTCATGTCGACCTCTGCGGTCCTATTGCTACACAGAGCCTAGGTGGCAAGAAATATATGCTTGTATTGGTCGATGAATACTCAAGATACACTTGGGTAGATGTTAGGACCATAAATGTCCTACATAATAGAAAGTTATATAAAGAATTATATAGAGTTTAATAAGTTTAATTATTATTTGTAAAAGCCTTTAATGCTTAAATGGGCTTAGATTAGGCTTAATGGTCCGTAGGCTTTAGGCTTTTAGCCTTGGTATAAATAGTTGTTTTGGTTAAGAAATTAGGTTAGAGAAATCATATTACGCCTAAGAGCAATCTGATTAGAGAGAGAGCTTAGAGAGAGATCCAAAATCGTCATTATTCAATTGCAATATACATTGTAAACACTCTGAAAAGGTTTATGAATGTTATATGGATGACGAATGGAAATCATATTGATTGTTGAATTATTCTATTGATTTCATACCGTTTACACTAATCTGGGATCCACAATTGGTATAAGAGCAAATACAAAATCGTTCAAATCAGTCCCGCATGTTAGGACATACAATCATAACCATGATGCTTTTAATTCTCGAACTTCTGTTGAACAAAGTGTGAAGTTTCCTTTAAGACTTTATTCAATTCAACAGTTGCTTCAACGTTCTCATGATTGTATTTGTTGTTCTGCATGTGGTTTGAATGATTTTGTTGATCGAAGATATGAATCTCATTGGTATGGTACTTATAGTATCCCCGATCCTCACTATAATAAGGCATCTAACCGTCAAGGATCCATCAAAGGATGGATACCAAACTCCTTCTAATCTGTTTTGCAAGAATGTCATGTGTGTTTTAATTCATATTATTCACATCACATGACGAACATTCAAAGGTTATGCCAATTTTGAGGGGGGTACTATTTTATGAAAGGTAAGTGAACTTTAACTGAATTCAAAGACCGTGGTAATTCAATCTGAATAACTAACTTGTGTTTGTTATTCTCCAATTTTAACTTCCATGATTGCCACGTGTTATGTTTCCTTGACTTGGTTATTTCCATGTCTCACATATTCGTTGATTTTTCGATGGAAATACACTCGTTTAAATTCCTAGATGTTTTCCAAGACCGCTATTTCTTGTAAATGATTCAATACTTATCTAACACATTAATTGTAACTTGTTAATCACAATTAAACTTTCTAATCATTGTTTCATTTTTTAACATAATGTGCTTACTGAGTCATTCTGTTTAGCGCTTGATTTTGTTTCTTGAAATTCTATATTTCAAATGATTTTAATGACTTCTGATTACCTCAGATCAGAACTCGAACTTCATTTAAATGACTTATGATTACCTCAGATCAGAACTCGAACTTAATTTTTATGACTTATGAATAATTTAGTTCAAAACTCGTTCTTAAAAGTTTGACTTCTAAACATTTTAGTTTAGAACTCGTATTTCACTGTTTACTAAAATGTTCTACTCGCTGCATGAAAAGGAGTGTTAGGAATTACATCGTTTCTATGGTCTATCCAGAACCGGAAGGACCTACCCAAGAAACACATCCATTATAGACAAAAGTGAGGGGTCTAGCTTGATAGATGAGTTTGGAGTGAAAAGAATATGGTGAGGTTGTGACAGGACTTAAAAGAAGTATTGGTCCTTACCAAACTGAGTCAGTTATCCGGGTAACCACACAATCTATTCATTCTCGTTCTTTGGAGATGAATATTGAAACATACATGGACCCAGTGTCGATAACTCGTGTCACCACACCTAGCCACTCAAGTATCTCACAAAAGATGCTTGTTTCATATATTCACGGAGAATTAGCACATAATCTATCTATTCCTCACTCGGAGGTCTTAGATATTGAAAAAGGAAGACATCAGCTCCAGTCTATGAACTTCATATTCTAATCACCGTGTTAATTTATTTTAACTTGAGTCCCAGGTTAAATCAATGTTTTGAGCCAAACAGATATAATTTAATTCTTTCACACATGCACGAGTCTTTGTGATTCCAATTGCATATCTTCGTGATATTGCCGGAACAGTTTGAGAGGTAATTTTTAAAATGTTACTTCAGTGATAACTGGAAGTCCTATCAGAGATGCCGCATTGCCAACTCTGAACATAGGCCACACAATTATTTTAAATTGTTGTGATAACAGTTACTATTGTATTTCTATGTTAGATGATTACCCCATTCTGGTTACTTACCGTTTTATCTGATACTTTGCTACTCACTAGTATTGTCTTTGAAGTTACAAGATGCTCAGGATGTTCCTAATCATCTTGAGGGGGAGAAATGATACATATTCAAAGACAATACAGATTCAAAGACACCGATTATCAGTTTTAGGGCGAGTTAGCAAAAGCCGAGGGGGAGTAACTGTTTTTAATCAGTTCCAAGGTTGATCTCATTCCTTATCGAGTGGTGTTCGCTACAAGTTATTATTTCCTCCTTCGAGCGTTTGACAAGTTCTGAGGCTGTTCAAATCTTTTTCAAAGCCAATTCAACTCGCGGTTCAAAGAAAGATTCATGATTATATACTGAAGATGCGTTGTGGAATGTCACGTAACTCGCACATAATCAATCTTGTGTGCTTATCCGATCTGTTGAGTTCCTACAGTTGAAAGCTGTTTTTTGTGCACTCAGTCGAGGTTATTGTTCATTGAATCTGATTACAAAGTAGAAACTGAAGACAAGAGCTTTATTCAAGGGGGAGCTTGGAAAGACGTGAAGACAAGCAACACCAAAGTGTTTCAAAGATTCAAGAGGAAGAGAAGATCAAGACCTAAAGTTTTCAAGACCGTTTTCTCTTTATATAACTTTAGGGGGAGATTGTTAAGACCATAAATGTCCTACATAATAGAAAGTTATATAAAGAATTATATAGAGTTTAATTAGTTTAATTATTATTTGTAAAAGCCTTTAATGCTTAAATGGGCTTAGATTAGGCTTAATGGGCCATGGGATTTAGGCTTTTAGCCTTGGTATAAATAGTTGTTTTGGTTAATAAATTAGGTTAGAGAAATCATATTACGCCTAAGAGCAATCTGATTAGAGAGAGAGCTTAGAGAGAGATCCAAAATCGTCATTATTCAATTGCAAAATACATTGTAAACACTCTGAAAATGTTTATGAATGTTATATGGATGACGAATGGAAATCATATTGATTGTTGAATTATTCTATTGATATCATACTGTTTGCACTAATCTGGGATCCACGGTAGAGTTTGTTCAAAAGAAGTCAGATGTTCCAAACATCTTGACTAATCTAATGAAAAAAGATCCAGGTTCTCTATGAGTGCAGGGTGCAGAAACTGAGGAGCGACAATGGGACAAAGTTCAAGAACTCCACCATTGAAACTTATCTCACAGAGGAAGGAATCTCATAGAATTTCTCTGCTGCACGTACTCCACAACAGAATGTCGTGGTTGAACGCAAAAA
This sequence comes from Saussurea involucrata, assembly GCA_033807775.1. Classification (NCBI taxonomy): domain Eukaryota; kingdom Viridiplantae; phylum Streptophyta; class Magnoliopsida; order Asterales; family Asteraceae; genus Saussurea; species Saussurea involucrata. Next base: position 68,472,902 of record CM066325.1, read on the forward strand.
TCACACGCTTGTGGAGGCTGCAAGAACCATGCTCATAGCATCTGGATTACCCATCTCTTTCTGGGCAGAAGCTGTCTCTACTGCAAGCTTCACTCAAAATCGCTCAACAGTAGTGAAAAGACACATCAAGACACCATATCAGTTGATAAACCAGAGATAGCCAAACATCAAATTCTTTCACGTGTTTGGGTGTAGGTGCTTTGCCCTTAACGACAGAGAAACCCTTGGGAAGTTCGATCGTAAGGAAGACGAAGGGAAATTCATTGGGTACTCTGCCACTTCCAAGGGATACAGAATCTATCTTCTGCGAACTCGATCGGTTGTGGAAAGCATTAATGTTTCATTTGATGATTCATTCCAAAAGCCTTCTGAACAAATCAGTTCAGACTCGGCCTGAACAAAGAAACCTCTGGCATTTCTACATCAAGAGAAGCAGAGTTAAATATGTTATTCGAAGATATATTCAACGATGATGTTGATCCCTTTGTTGCAGTTCACAGAGCCTCTGGAGATTCATCCTCTGTAGACCAGATAAGTTGAGGTATATCTCTTACTGGTCCCTCAAATTCTTCGCCCTCTTCCATTAATTGTGTAGGTACAAATGTTGAGGGGGAGCTAGCAGAGGATACTATTAACCTCGACTCCATGACAGAGGTAATGGAAATTCCAACTCCTGTGACAACAGGGGAATTAACACCATAGGAGAATGAGGATTCTGTTTCAACATCTTTAGAGGATTCAATACCTACACTTATTGAAATACCACCTCAAGTTGAAACTCCAAGCACAAGCACAGAAGTACCATCTTCCACATAAGCTATAACTGAACCATCATTGATACCTACAAAAGTTCAACTAGATGCTACAAATGACCATCTCCCAAGAATAACCAAGTGGACAAAGGATCATCCTCAGAGCCAAATCATTGGTAGTCCTTCTGACAACGTCAAGACTCGATCAACAACTGCTAACTTTTGTTTCTTCACAAATTTTATCAGTATGATCGAACCCAAGAAAGTTTTTGAAGCTCTGGAATATCCAAATTGGGTGGAAGCAATGCAAGAGGAGCTTCTCCAATTTGAGAGAAACAAAGTATGGTCCCTAGTTTCTCTGCCAAGAGGGAAAACTGCCATAGGGACCAAATGGGTCTTCAAAAACAAGAAAGATGAGGATGGGGTGGTCATAAGGAACATGGCAAGACTGGTGGCTAAGGGATACTGTCAAGCAGAAGGTATTGACTACGAGGAGACCTTTGTCCCTGTCGCACGGCTCGAAGCAATAAGAATCTTCTTAGCCTTCGCAGCTCATAGAGGATTTAAGGTATACCAAATGGATGTCAAATCTGCATTTCTCAACGGGCAGATTCAAGAAGAGGTATATGTCCAACAACCACCAGGGTTCGAAAGTGCTAAATACCCCAATCATGTCTACTATCTAGATAAGGCCATGTATGGACTCAAACAGGCCCAAGAGCATGGTATGAACGCCTTTCAACTTTCCTCCATGTTAATAAGTTCGAAAGAGGTACCACTAATACAACTTTGTTCTTTAAGAGAAAAGGTGAAGAGATTCTACTTGTCCAAATATATGTGGACGACATTATTTTTGGCTCTATTAATGTAAAACACTGCACAAAATTTGAAAAACTCATGCATAGTGAGTTTGAAATGAGTATGATGGGAGAATTAAACTTCTTCCTCAGACTCCAAGTCAAACAATCATCAGAGGGAAATTTTATAAATCAGTCAAAATATGTCTCTGACATACTTTCAAAATTCAAACTCTCTAATTCCTCTGTCATGAAGACCCCCATGGCCACTGGATCTAAGTTACACTCGGATTCAGAGGGAAAATCTGTTGAGTGCAAGCTCTATAGAGGCATGATCGGTCTCTTCTATACTTAACTGCTAGTAGGCCAGATATCATGTATGTCACGTGTCTTTGTGCAAGGTATCAAGCTAACCCTAAAGAATCCCACCTATTTGTTGTCAAGAGAATCTTTAGATACATTAAAGGAACCAAGAATCTTGGTCTCTGGTATCCAAAGAACTCTGGCTTTGATCTTATGGCTTACACAGATTCGGATTACAGAGGATGCAAGCTAGACATAAAAAGTACCTCTGGGAGTTGCCAATTCGTGGGTGGTAAACTGGTAAGCTGGACTTCAAAGAAGCAGAATTGTGTGTCAACATCCATGGTAGAAGCAGAATACGTTGCTGCTGCCAGCTGTTGTTCACAAGTTATGTGGATGACGACTCAACTCAAAGACTATGGTCTAAGTATCCAAAAGATATCAATCCTCTGTGATTCCAAAAGCGCCATTGCGATCCTTGCCAACCCCGTGCAGCACTATAAGACAAAGCACATAGATATCATGGCCAATTTCTAAAGCATCATGTTGAACAGGGCACAATAGAGATGTACTTTGTGCCAATAAAATATCAGCTTGCGGACTTATTCACCAAAGCACTTGATGAGAAAAGATTTATATTCTTGGTGGGTAAGTTAGGTATGTTGAACATGAGTTAATCCCTCTGTAAGTGAGTGCAAATCCTCCTGTATATACGTAAATATTCCAATCTTTCAGTATGTACATTCTTTACCTTTCAAAGTTCTGTAACCAATAGAGCTTATGTGAAATGGCACAGAGCCTCTATCCATTCTCACAGAACCTCTGGTGAGTTTGATCTATGTTTTGTGAGTATGGCAGATCTGTTATTTTAACCCAGAGACAAACACCATAAATAGATACGTGTCAAAGCCTGACAATTCCCAGAACATGAACATTGGATTCAACAGAACGATGATCTCGTTCGAATTTGAGCTACCTACTAGAGGTATGCTTGGGATCAGGCAATACACAGAGGAACCCACAGACTCTGACCTCTGCGAATTTTCTCTGATGCTAGGGTACAACACTCCATTGACAAAGAGGAATGACTTCAGAAGACACCGACTACCCCCTCCGTGGAATACCCTCTTCTCAATTCTGAACAAATGCCTCATAGGTAAAATTGGGAGCCCTGACGAGAGCTCTCACCAGATCTTATCAATCATGTATGGGATCTACTATGACTTGCCCTTGGATTATGTCGCACCGGTTCTACAGGAACTCATAGCCACCTTTGAACATAAATAAGCCACATAAAAGGCAAAGAGTAAGGGCCAACTCCCATCACTGCAATTCTAGAGGATTTTGGGAATTATATTGGAACCTGTACTGGAAGGGGAAAACTGGTCATTCGAAGGACCTATAGTGAAGACATACCCATTGCAGAGGATGACCCCTACCTTACACCCCGATGGCTACCCGTACTGCAGACCCCTCAATGAGAAAATGCTCGTCTATGCTTTAGATGCTAAGTTAAAGAGTAAGTATATGCATGTACATAGGACTCTATAACCGAGTCCTATGACCCCCCCCCCCCCCCCCCACGCCTAGGTGTCCCTATAGGAACAGAGGTAGTTGAGAAGATGAGTGAGGAAGAGTGGGAAGTTGCTCTAGAGAAGCATAGGTTAAAGGTGGAGAAGGTAAAATGAGCCAGATCTGCAACAGCATCCTCTGCCACACCACCCAGGGTACCTATGCCACCCCCTCAGCAAGTGGAAAAGAAGAAGAAGGCCCCAAAAGCCAAAACTACCAAGGAAACCACCTCTGCTAGAGCCGAAAACCCTCTGCAAACCCCAACAGGACGAACAATTATGGCATCCTCTACACCACCTTAGTAGGAGAAGAAGAAGAAGAAGAAGAGGAAATCAAAATCCTCAGAGGAAGATGCCTCCAAAACCAAGAAGATGAAATCAAAATCCTCTGAAGAAGGAGTCTCTAAACCCAAGAATAGGAACACCCACAAACGTAAGTCCCCTCTGTAAACTATAGCAGAGGATGTGACTCTTGCTGACCCTGAACTCCGATCACCCACCCATCTACGATTCGCAGAAACTGAAGCTCAACCATCAATCATCTCTGAATCCACAAAGGTCCCCCACACTGAAACTCTTGAGTCTTTTCTTGAAAGAACTCAAATGGACATTGTTTGGGAAAAATTTCACCGGTCTCGACTACGACCAAGGCATTAAGAACATTTATTACACTTCTCCCTAACACAAGTTAAATCATAAGCATTTTGTCCTTTGACTAAAGCCAAAGTCGAACGTACCTCTCGACCTCGACCATCGTGTAGAAGCACACGAACTCGACCAACTAACGTACCAATCTTCTGTTATGTTTTCCTCATTTAATGCAGGTCAAAAGACATTCATGGCCAACGGACGAAACCGACAGAGCAGTTATAAACATTAAACAACAAAGACCATTGCTACCTTTACTAGAAGAATTCATGAAGACATTAAATGCATTCGAAGACTATAAATACGAAGGCAAAATCATCATTGAAGAACACTGAACTTTGAATCACACAATGTGTAATCAAGAACATCCGAAGCAAAGAAATTTCTCTCAAGTGATCACTCTCGACGCACGACTTACACTCTCGACCAATAATTTTAGCACATGACACACTAGTTTTACATTCGATACACTTGTTATTTTTACATTTCAAGTCATTTGTATTGTAATCACTGTATCCCCGACACCTGAAACAAAGGACATCGCCCTTGTTTGGCGATCATAGTGCAGCGACGACTTCCACAGTCGTCCACCGGTATTTTCCTCGTTGAGGTTTTTCTTGCGTCACCAAAATCTTTGTCTCTTTTACATTTTCTCCCTTTGTCGCAAGATTCCTTTCTTTAGTTGTTAAGCTCCACAATCAACATTAAGTTATCCTTCTGGACGATTTTTGGCATTAACAGTTTGGCGCCCACCGTGGGGCCCCATCTAGAGAAAATCTTCGACAAACGTGCGTTCTACTAACGGTTTCTTGTAGTTTCCTTTGTTTTCTATTTCAGGAAAATGGTAGCCCCTGGAAATCGGGAGCAAGTCATTGCCCATATGTACCAGGAGTTGGAAGTTGCACGAAATCAAATCAATGCCATGGCTGAGCAGAGTCGAAGAGCAGCTGACAGTTTAGGATCCACTCTTACAATCAATATAACAATGTATATAACAGTAATTGAGAAGTAATATGATCGAACCAACTTGTATTCAATGAAGAACAGATTTACAGATCTTAGAGAGAGATTATCTCAAAGATTACAAAAGATGAATACAAATATATGCGGGAAAGTCAGTTAGCGCAACAGTGTTAACCACTATATATACTGCAACGGAAACACTAAAGCTACAGTACATATAAGAAAGACTAATAGGAACAATACACGTGTCCTAATTAGTTAACTAAATACAAAGTAAAGTTTCTAGTTATAAGTTCTGAACATGCTGTTCAGAACTTCTGAACATTATTCTGATTAAGCTTCTCAGAACATCTGACTCTTCTTCTCAGACTTCAATACTTAGCAAACTTTCAGAGCATTCCTTCTGAGCCTTCTTGGTCAGAACTCTGACTCTTCTCTTCATAACTTCTGAGCCTTCTTATCAGAATTCAACACTTGGTTTATTGACAAAACTCAGATCTAACAATCTCCCCCTTTTTGTCAAATAAACTTATACTTTGCATCATCCAATTCTTTCAAAGCAGGAACAATCTTCTGCAAAAGCACATTTCTCTGATTAAGCCTCTTGTCAATTTTAACAATTATTTCTTGAATAGTTTCAACTTGCTGAGTGATCACTTCTTGAGTCATATTAGCTTGCTTCACCTTCAGCATCTTTTTCTCCAAATTGTGCTTAATGATTCTTAAAGTTCCAGAACAATACTTTGCACTTTCCTTTGCTCTGAAGAAGATCTTTTCACTTTTATTCTTCAGAAAGACTCCCAATTCTGGATGCTTGGACACACTTCCAGTTTTCAAGACATTTTTCTGATCACGATCTGTGTTGGGATTTGAAAGATAGACACATGGCCTTTGTAGATACAGAGCTATTTGAAAATCTGTATAACAATGCCACCTTAAGATATAGAACATAGCTTCAATCACCACACTTCTTGCCTTTCTTTCATTCTTGTCTTTGCTTGAATCTTTGAAGCACAAAAGACTATGTAATCTGTAGAAATCAACTACTGACAACTTCTCAAAGTCTGCATCAGTAAAATAGTACACTTTACCATCTTCTCTCAACACTTCAAAGGACAAGTACTCTTGCTTTCTGAACAGCTTAACCTTTAGTTCTCTGATCCCTGTTATTAAGAAATCTGAATACACAGCTTGTTTTGATTTCCAAATACACATTGATTTCTCTGCCAACCAGATCTGAGTCTCTTTTGGTCTGTCATAAACACATCCAGAAATTGTATCTCTTTAGGCTTGAAAAACTTGGGTAGATCAAATTCAAGAAAATATCCATTCAAATCAATAGATATTTCATCTTCTTTTGGTTCAGATTGTTCAGCTTGATCAACACTTGTCATTTGAACATTCTGAGGAGTTGTGTCTTGAATTTCTTCAACTTCTTCTGAAAGAATTTCATTCACTTCATATTCAGCTGGAAATACAAAGTCATTGTGCAGCATCCTTTTAGGATTGACTTCTGATAACAACCATTCACCACAACTTCTGATCTTACTTCTGAGATTTAATCTTCTTTCCACAGAATTCACACATCTTTTCTTTAGATTTTCTCTTTCAGTAGTAACAGTTCCTTTCATTTCACTTAGTAGCCAACTCAAAGTTGCACTACTATATTTCACCAATTCCTTTAATTTGAATATTTCAAGTCTTCCTTGAACTGTATATGCAAATCCTTCAGTTTCCATTCCTTCATTTATAAATCCTTTCAAATTCACACCAAACCCTGAAATCTTTGCTGGACAACTTAAGTTGCATTTTTCTTTTCTTCCTTCAATAGCCAACTGAAAATCATACATATGCATATTTCTGACATAAATGCCAAGAAGTCTTCTGCATTCAATCTCTATCCAGGCCTCCTCAGTACTGGCAAAGAATTTAACTAGGAAGATCTGATCATCAAGAATTAATCTGTGAAAATCAAAGCTGGACATTGAAACTTTTGTACTTCTTTCTGAACTTCCAATCTTACATACTTCAGACCATCAAATTCTTCTGATTGAAACATCAACACTTTCTCAATCCTTTTCTGAATATGTAATATTGAATCAGGAATTCTGAATCTGTTTGAAGCTTCTGCATAAGTCATCTGAGATCTCTCATCCATGAAACCATCAATATTGTTCTCCAAAACTTCATAATCTCCTTCTGTGTGATAGAGATTCTCATATATTTCCTCTGGAAAGATATCATCATGAAATTGTCTAGCAAGTGGTACATCACTTAATTCCAGAATAAAATCACATAAAGGCTCCTCTAAAATTGGCAAGTCAATCTTAGGAATTTCAATTGGCTTTCTGAATAGGTATTCTGAAGGCATAAAGTATTCTTCCACTCTATCATATTCTTCTGTTGTATCAATATCATCAGCATAATTGAGCTGAAACTCCTCTTGAAACTTCTGAGAATAATCAACAGTACTATCTTCTTCTCCCATCAGATCAACAAGCCTTACTGTTTTCACAACTCTCTGAATATTCTGAACATTTAGAACTCTGACTAATTCACTTTGCATCCTTCTGATCAATACCTCATTAAGTCTCCTTTCTTCTGACTCAGAGTCCACCAAACTAACTTTGACATAGGGAACAATATCTGTACACTTGTTTTCAACAACTGAACTTTCAACTGTTTCTTCTGACCTCAACATAGGTTCCTCAATAGCTTCAGTTTCATCAGAATTTACTTCCATCTTTGTGTCTAAGTTCAATTCTGCTGTTTTATCAGAATCAGCACCTTCTGTACATTCAACTTCCATTTCCTCTGTATCTGAACTGTCAATCTGAACTATCTGAGTATCCACTATCTTTACATTTTCATCTGTCTGAACTTTTGTGCTCTTTGTATTAGCTAACTGCATATCTGCTATTTCAAAATCTTATATACCAATATCATCATCAGAACTCAACCTTTGCTTTTTCTCCCCCTTTTGATGATCATGAAAATCATTATCATCAAACTTCCTTTTGAGGTTCTGAGTAGGAACATCTTCAGGTTCAGCTTTTGCTAGTGGAACAAGATCAAGTGGTTTAGAAGTTGAAGCCAAAGAAGTACTAAGTGCTTTGAATATAGATTCTTGCATACTCTTCACATCATCTATCTTAGTCTCAACAGATTTCATCTTCCCCTCCAATATAGTTTTCAACTCCTTCACCTCATCATTCAATCCATCCACCTTTCTCTCCAAATTTTCAACTTTATCCCCCATCACCTTGTTTTGATTCTGAATCTTTACAAATTCAGAAGACTCTAACTGTGAATCTGAACCAACAGATGGTCCAGTTTTCATGTGCCTAGAGGGCTCATGGCCTGTAGATAACACTAAGTCATCTTGTGCAACAAATGCACATTTGAATGAGGCTTTTGAGATGTTCACCTCACCAGGACTCCCATCCAATCCTTGACATCCAAAATTAGGAGTGTCTATGAATTTTTTGTCAGGAATACAAAATTCCTTATTTGTGCAAGTGTTAGAAGGAATTTCAGGATCAATATGGATAGGACTGTGATATCCAGACTCAAAGTGATGAAAAATAGGTTGGGATTTATCACCTCCCTCCAAATAAGTTTGGGATGGTTCCCCTGATTTATGTGAAACAGTAGCAGGTTAAACTGCTTCTGAGTGGGTATGGATGGGTTGATCAAGATCCACCACTAGGTCCATGGTGATTTTTTCAATATTGGACACCAAGAGTTGTGTCTCAATAGCAGATGTGGTTACCTGGTTAAGATTAGCTAGTACAAAGGCGTCTCTTTCTGTTTAAACCTCTGGTGACATTCTCTCATTCTCACCACCCTCATTCTGTTTTTTCTCACATATTCTAACCGAGCTCTCAGAATTTTGCCCCTCATTTCTCTCAGAATGTTCACCCATTTGAACATCCTCCCCCTCTCTAACTTGACTAGACCCCTCACCTCTCTTCTCAGGTTGGTCCTCATGGGTAGGGATTTGAGGTTCTTCAATTCCCATAGAGGTGCAATATGCTTTTAAAATCTCACTCTCCCTTGGAATGTAATTCCTAAGTGATCTTGGCAAAAGTTTATGATTAGGATATTGCTCGATTTTAGTAACTGAAGACATCTTACCCAAATAGAAAATCGGACCATGCTGTTCATTTGATCTTCTAGAAATAGTTCTGTTTTCTTGCATTGCATACCAAATCACAATTTGCCAATACCTTATGTAAGGTATGTATGCCAGAGGTGTATCCTTTGTTTTCTTTTGAATAGCCTTCTGATTTTTCTCAAAAGTGTTCTTCATGTCTTCCCAAAGTATAGCAGTGTAATCATAATGCCTATTCCTCACTACACCCTGAAAGATTTGAAGAATCTGTTTTGAAGCTTGATCTGCAGAACTATTCTTCCCTGACAAACACTTATTCACCACATGAAATAAACATGCCCAAATTGGTGGCAACTTGTTCCTTCTGAACAAACTAAGAGTCCTTAATGCTTCATTATATCCTAACTTCATAAACTCTGCAATTAATTCTTCTGTTAAAGGTGAGTCTTCAAAATCTGACCTTCTTTGCACATCATCTTTCTCTGGAAGATTTAGCATTTCTCTCAGTGCAGGGATTGATAAGACAAAAGTTACTCCTCCAATTTCAGATATAAACTTGTTTCCCTCTAACCTAAGATATTTCCACCATTGTTGAATATATTGAACAGGGACTGTTTTGCACCATGTAAACCATTTCCTGTAGGGATGATATTTGAATAACTCCATTATGATTATGTGTTCAGGCTTAAATCTATTATCCTCAAATAATAAGACACAATTATTCTCTGACAATTTCCACCATTCGCCTTCAGGTACAATACTTTCCACTAAGATTGGTCTATTTGACATAATCGACCCTGCAACACTCTGTTCATGTTCAACATTAATGTTTACCTCATCTGCATTTCCTTCTGATTCGGCCATCTGTTCATCTTCTGCATTTATTTCATCATTCCTTATTACTACTTCTTCAACAACTCTATTTTGTACTTCATCATTATCAGAATCGGATGAATTCATTAAAGACTTAGCAGAATGCAGAGATATTTGACCACTTCTTCGGAATCCAGACATGATTTAAGAAGAAAACAAACTCAAAGAACTCTGGAATGATTCGTATCTCACTTTTCGCTCTGAAATTTGAAAGAATTTGAAAGAGGGATTTTAAGACCTATTTAAAATCCACGAAGTTGAAAGATTTGACGGAAAAGCGAAGTCAAAGTTATAACGGAGTCAACACATTTGAAATGCCACAAAGGATTTAAATGAAATACGTGGCATCATCAATCAAATACGAAGCTGACACGTGTTATTGGATAGAAAATTAACACAAGTCAACATTCTGAATAACACGCTCAGAGGTTTGACTATCCTTTATCAGAGATCTGATTAAACTACTTAGAGTTCTGAATCCATGAGTCAGAAGAATTTTGCCTTGTAACCAAAATTCATTTAAAATCAACTTCTGACATATGTAAACCTTTAATCATTCAGAAGAGGTTTGAACAGTTAAGAAAACATTTTATCATCAAAAACTCTATTCTAATAATGATGATTTGAGATAAAATCATTTAAAATCTTATATCTGAATATTAAAATTTTGAAATTCAGACATAGTTTGAACAAGTAATCAAAAAAGCTTTTGTCATTAAAAGCTTGTTCGACGTAGAATGATCAGAGATAAGAAATGAAAACAAACCTTTAAGCATCATTAGATGATTTCCAACAGATATTAATGCTCCCCCTTGACTTTAGCATGCACTTAATAAAGATGAGATGAGATATAAAGAATAATAGAAAGAAAATAATCCACAAAAATTGAAGTAGTTGTAATTCTCAGAAATGAAATCTTGAAAGTTGGATTTCTGAAGTATTGACTCAAAAGAGCTGAACCCAAGACTCAGAAGTCTGAACTCAAGAGTCAGAATTCTGAGTACAAGACTCAGAGTTCTGAATACACTACTCAGAAAATCTTACTTAGCAGGATTTAACATTTCTGAAAATCAAATAACAAGTAAGATCAATTAGTCAGATTAAGCATTCCTATTTTACATATGAGAAATGAGAACCTTTTGTGATCAAGAGGCTTTGTGAACAAGTCAGCCAATTGATACTTTGTATGCACAAAGTGCATCTCTATTGTTCCCTTTTCCACATAGTCTTTTATAAAATGATACCTCACATCTATGTGTTTAGTCTTTGAATGTTGAACAGGGTTCTGAGTAATGGCTATTGCACTTTCTGAATCACAGTAGATAGGAATTTTGTTGAGCTGATACCCATAATCCATGAGTTGTGTTCTCATCCACAAGGTTTGAGAACATGAAGCAGCAGCAGCAACATACTCTGCCTCGGCAGTTGATGTGGACACACAATTCTGCTTCTTTGATGCCCAACTCACTATTTTATCCCCTAGAAAGTGACAAGCACCAGATGTACTCTTTCTGTCCATTCTACTTCCTGCATGATCAACATCAGTGAAAGCTGTTAGTTTAAAGTCAGTTTCCTTTGGATACCATAAACCAAGATCAGGTGTTCCTTTGAGATATCTGAGAATCCTTTTGACAGCCAACATATGTGATTCTTTGGGATTGGATTGAAATCTTGCACAAAAACAGGTAGAAAACATGATGTCTGGCCTACTTGCAGTCAAATATAGTAATGATCCAATCATGCCTCTATAAAGTTTGTTATCTACTGAAACTCCTTTGAGATCAGCATCTAACTTTATGTTTGTTGCCATAGGAGTTCTCATAGAAGCACAATCAGACATTTTGAACTTTTTCAGGATGTCCCTTACATATTTTCCTTGATTTATAAAAATTACATTTGGTAATTGTTTGACTTGAAGTCCAAGGAAAAAATTTAGTTCACCCATCATGCTCATTTCAAATTCAGATTTCATGATTTTAGAAAAATCATCACACATTTTTGCACTGGTAGAGCCAAATATTATGTCATCAACATAAATTTGAACAAGAATCAAATCCTTACCCTGTTTCTTTAAAAATAAAGTTGTGTCAATCTTACCTTTCTTGTAACCTGAACCTAACAAGTGTTGAGTAAGAGTGTCATACCAGGCTCTTGGTGCTTGTTTTAGACCATATAAAGCTTTATCTAAAATATAGACATGGTCAGGAAATTATGAATCAACAAAGCCTTCAGGTTGATGTACATACACCTCTTCATTAAGTATACCATTCAGAAATGCCGATTTGACATCCATCTGATATACTTTGAAATTCTTGTGTGCAGCATAGGCCAAAAATATCCTGATGGCCTCTATTCTTGCTACTGGTGCAAATGTCTCATCATAATCAATTCCTTCCTGTTGACAGTATCCCTTAGCAACCAATCTTGCCTTGTTTCTGATAACAACACCTGACTCATCCTTTTTATTTCTGAATACCCATTTAGTTCCAATAATAGATTTACCTTCAGGCCTTGGAATGAGTCTCCAGACTTTGTTCCTTTCAAATTGAAGCAATTCCTCTTGAATTGCTGAAATCCAATCTGGATCCTCTAGGGCTTCATTAGCTTTCTTAGGTTCAATAACACTTAGGAAACCTGCAAACATTGCTTCATTTGCAGTAGCTGATCTGTTTTTTACTCCTGCTGATAGATCACCAATCACTTGATGAATGGGATGATCTTTAGTCCATTTGTTTGCACTAGGAAGCACATCAATCTCTGAATAATTGTTGTTTGTATCATTTTCATCAATGATAGCTTGTAATTCTGAACTGTCCCCTTGTTCTGATAAATTTGAGTTCAAATTCTGAGCAATGAAGTCAGAGTTCTGAGTGACTTGTTCAGAGTTCTGAATACGAGGCTCAGAAGTCTGAATATCAGGGTCAGAATTTTCATCACTTGTATTTATCAGAGTTGGACATTCCTCAGATGGACCTTTATCAGAAATTACAGTTGTTTGAACTACTTCTGAAATTCTTCTTTTCATCCCATTGATCATCTTTGGGTTTTCAAATTCTACATAAGAATCAGAAGTCAGTTCAAGAAAAGCATCCTTAAACAGTAAATTGAGTTCTGAACAAATAGGATTAGAATTTGTATCAGAAGTCATTTTTGTCCTGTTCTGCATGAGTTCTGAACTGTCTTGTTCAGAAGTCTTTATTCTGGCTTCATCAAATGTTACATTGATGCTTTCCATCATCCTCTTGGTTCTTCTATTGTAGATTCTGAATGCTTTGGAAGTTAATGAATAACCAACAAAGTATCCTTCATCTGCCTTTTTATCAAACTTACCAAGATTTTCTCTGTCTTTAAGAACATAGCATCTGCAACCAAAAACATGAAAGAATTTGATTAATGGTTTTCTTTTATTTATCCGTTCATAAGCAGTCTTATTTAATCTTTTATTGATTAAAGTTATGTTTTGTGTAAAGCAAGCAGTTGCAATTGCTTCAGCCCATAAGAAAGTTGGAAGATTTGAATAAGCCAGCATGGTTCTTGCAGCTTCAACTAGAGTCCTGTTTTTCCATTCAACAACACCATTTTGTTGAGGAGTTTTGACTGCAGAGAAATTGTGAGAAATCCCAGAACTTTCTAAAAAATTCTGAAGAGTCTCATTTCTGAACTCTGTTCCATTATCACTTCTGATTTTCTGGACTGGAAGTTGTAAGAAAACTTGAATCCTTTTGATAAAGTTTATCAATGTAGTAGCAGCTTCTGACTTAGCTCTTAGGAATTCAACCCATGTGTATCTGGAATATTCATCAACAATTACAAGCATATACTTCTTTCCTCCCATAGACTGAACTGAAATAGGACCACAAAGATCAGTATGAATCATTTCCAATGGTGCTTTGCAAGATGAGTCCATTTTTAATTTGTGATAACTCTTTTTCATCTTGCCCATTTCACAAGCTGAACATAATGATTCCTTTTCAAATTTAATCTTTGGTAATCCTTTAACCAGATGTTTTGTAACAAGATTATTCAGATCTTTGAAGTTTAAATGAGAACATCTTTTGTGCCACAGCCAGCATTCATTTGCAATTGAGTTTGATAAAAGACAAATAGGATTTAATGTTTGTATTTTTGAAAAAATAACCACAAATAAGTCCATGTGTCTTTTGGCCCAGAAGACTTTAAGATCATTCTCAGTTAAAATCATGCAACCTGTTATTTTGAACTTGATTTGACAAAGACTGTCTAAAAACTGACTTATGCTGAAAAGATTATGTTGTAATCCTTCAACATAGAAAACTTTTTGAATTGTCAGATCTCCTTTTGTTAAATCCCCATAACCTTTAACTTGACCTTTGCTGTTATTTCCAAAGTTTACTGCTCCTCCAGCCTTTTCTGTGAAATTTGATAGAAAAGACTTCTGACCTGTCATGTGTCTTGAAGCTCCTGAATCTAAAAACCACACATGACAGCCCTGCAACAACAATCAGTTAGATTTAGGTACCCATTTTGGAATGGGTCCTTCTTTGTTAGCCTTTTTATCTGATTTAACAAAAGTACCTTTGAAAGTGCAGGATCTATTCTTACAATCAATATAGAAAGAAGTAATTGAGAAATTGTATGATCAAGCCCAATTGTATTCAATGATGCACAGAATTACAGATCTAAGAGAGAGATCACCTCAAAGATTACAAGGAATGAATACAAGTAATATGGGAAAATCAATCAGTTAGCAACGTAGTGCTAACCACTCTATTTATACTGCAACAAACATCTTAAAGCTACAGTACAAATAAGAAAGACTAATAAGAACATAACACGTGTCCTAATTAGTTTACACATTACTAAATAACGAAACTCGTCATAAGTTCTGAACAGGTAGTTCAGAACTTCTGAACATTCTTCTGATCACGCTTCTCAGAACTTCTGACTTCTCTTTCTCAGATCTCTGACTCTTCTTCTCAGAACTTCTGACTCTTCTTCTCAGAACTTCTGAACCTTCTTATCAGATCTTCAACACTTGGTTTATTGACAAAACTTCAGATCTAACAATCTCCCCCTTTTTGTCAAATAAACTTAAACTTTGCATCATCTAATTCTTTCAGAGCAGGAACAATTTTCTGAAGTAGCACATTCCTCAGATTAAGCCTCTTATCAATCTTGTCAATAATTTCTTGAATAATCTCAACTTGCTGATTAATTACTTCTTGAATCATGTTTGCTTCCTTCACTTTCAGCATCTTTTTCTCCAAATTGTGCTTTATGATCCTTAAAGTTCCAGAACAATATTTTGCAGTTTCCTTTGCTCTGAAGAAGATCTTTCCACTTTTGTTCTTCAAAAATACTCCCAACTCTGGATATCTGTGAACACTTCCAGTCTTTAACACCTTTTTCTGCTCATGATCTGTATTGGGATTTGCCAGATAAACACATGACTTTTGCAAATACAGAGCTATTTGGAAATCTGTATAGCAATGCCACCTTAAGATATAGAACATGGCCTCAATCACCACACTTCTTGCCTTCCTTTCATTTCTGTCTTTACTTGACTCTTTAAAACATAGAAAGCTGTGTAATCTGTAGAAGTCAACCACTGACAGTTTCTCAAAATCTGCATCAGTGAAATAATAAACCTTGCCATCTTCTCTCAAAACTTCAAAGGATAAGTACTCCATCTTTCTGAATTTCTTAACCTTCAATTCTCTGATTCCAGTGATTAGAAAATCTGAGTAAACGGCTTGCTTTGTTTTGCCAAGACATCTTGATTTTTCAGCCAACCAGATCTGAGTCTCCTTAGACCTATCATAATACACATCCAAGAATTGTACCTCTTTTGGTTTGAAGAACTCAGGCAGATCAAATTCAAGAAAGTATCCATTCAGATCAATGAATATTTCATCTTCTTTGGGTTCAGACTGTTCAGCTTGATCAATATTAGTTATCTGCACATTCTGAGGTGTTGTGTCCTGAACTTCTTCAGCCTCATCTGACAAAATTTCATTCACTTCATACTCAGCTGGGAACACAAAATCATTATGTAGAATCTTTTTGGGATTCACCTCAGATAGCAACCATTCACTACTGTTTCTGATTTTTCTTCTAAAATCCAACCTCCTCTTCACACAGTTTATGCATCTCTTCTTTAAACTCTCTTTTTCAGCATCCATACTTACTTCCATTCTAATCAACAACCAATTCAGAGTTGCATCACTGTACTTCACCAACTCTTTTAATCTGAACAATTCAAGTCTTTCGTGAACCATATATGTGAACCCTTCTGTCTCCATTCCTTCATTCACAAAACCCTTCACATGCAGATCAACTTCTGTTTTCTTTGTGGGAGAACTCAGATTGCACTTTTCTTTTCTTTCTTCTATAGCCAACTGGAAGTCATACAAGTATGTATTTCTGACATAAATACCCAGAAGTCTTCTGCATTCAATTTCTATCAAGGCTTCTTCAGTGCTAGCAAAGAACTTGACTAGAAAGATCTGATCATCAAGAGTCAATCTGTGAAAATCAAATGTAGACATGGAAACCTTTGTATTTCTTTCTTTCAGTGTTTCCATTCTAACGAACATTAAACCATTGAATTCATCTTGTTGAAACATCAGAACTTTCTCGATTCTTTTCTGAATATGCAGTTTTGAGTCAGGAACTCTGAACATATTAGAAGCTTCTGAGTAGACCATCTGAGCTCTGTCATCCATAAAACCATCAATGTTACTTTCCAAAAGCTCATACTCTCCTTCTGTGTAGTAGAGATTATCATATATTTCCTCAGGAAAAATATCATCATGAAATTGTCTGGCTAAAGGTACATCACTTAACTCTAGAATGAAGTCACACACAGGTTCTTCTAGTCTTTGCAATTTAATCTTTGGAATCTCGATTGGTTTTCTGAATACATATTCAGAAGGCATAAAGAAGTCTTTCACTTTCACATACTCTTCTTCTGTATTTAACTCATCACAAAAGTTAAACCTAAAATCATCTTTAAAATCCTGAGTGTAATCCACAGTTCTGTCTTCTTCTCCCATTAGATCAATGGGTCTTATCACTTTTATTCCTTTATGAATTTTCTGAACACTCAAAGCTCTGACTACTTCATTATGCATTCTTCTG
Organism: Saussurea involucrata; assembly: GCA_033807775.1. Classification (NCBI taxonomy): domain Eukaryota; kingdom Viridiplantae; phylum Streptophyta; class Magnoliopsida; order Asterales; family Asteraceae; genus Saussurea; species Saussurea involucrata. Next base: position 68,490,042 of record CM066325.1, read on the forward strand.
ATCAATTCTTCATTCAACCTCCTTTCTTCTGATTCAGACTCCATTGCCCTTTCACTGTTATAAACCACAATATCTGTACACCTGTTTACCACTGTACTTTCCACTATTTCTTCTATTCTCAAATCAGATTCCTCAATAGCTACAGTTTCATCTGAGTTTCCTTCCATCTCAGTATCCAAGTTCAATTCCTCTGTTTTATCTGATTCATTACTATCAATACTTCCCAACTCCATTTCTTCTGTATCTGAACTGTCAAGCTGTACTATCTGAATCATCTCCTTTAAATTTTCCTGTGTCTGATCTTCTGTACTTTTTGTATTGGCTAAGTGCATGTCTGCTATCTCAAAATCTTCTATGCCAATATCATCATCAGAACTTAACCTTTGTCTTTTCTCCCCCTTTTGATGATTATGAGGATCATTATCATCAAACTTCCTTTTCAAGTTCTGATTAAAAGCAACTTCAGGTTCAGCTTCTGCAATAGGAACAGGATCAAGAGGCTTTGAAGTAGAAGCCAAAGATACACTCAGTGCTTTCAATATAGATTCCTGCATACCCTGCATCTGTTTTAACATATCTTTTTGAAAACCAGACATTATATCCATGATCTCCTTTTTGTGAGAATCCAAGGATTTCTTTACATCATCTACCTTGGTTTCAACAGAAATTAACTTTTTCTCCAACACAACTTTCAAATCTGATACCTCATCATTCAGATCCTCCATCCTCTTCTCCAAATTTTCTACTTTTTCCCCCATCTCCTTGTTTTGTTTCTGAATCTTTTCAAATTCAGAAGTTTCTAACAGTGAACCTGAACCAACAGATGGTCCAGTTTTCATGTGCCCAGAGAGCTCATGGCCTGTAGATAACACACAGTCATCTTGTACAACAGATGCACGTTTGAATGAGGCTTTTGTAATGTTCACCTCACCAGGACTTCCATCCAATCCTCGACACCCAACATTAGGCATGTCTATGAATGTTGTTTCAGGAGTACGAAATTCCTGATCTGTGCAAGTGTCAAAAGGAATTTCAGGCTCAATATGAATAGGACTGTGATATTCAGACTCAATGTGTTGAAAAATAAGTTGAGATTTATCACCTCCCTCCAAATGAGTTTGGGATGGTTCCCCGGATTTGTGTGAAACAGTAGCATGTTGAAATGCTTCTGAGTGGGTATGGATGGGTTGTTCAAGATCCACCACTAGGTCCATGGTGTTTGTTTCAATATTGGACACCAAGAGATGTGAACCAATAGCATGTGTGGTTACCTGGTCAAGATTAGCTGGTTCAGAGGCATCTCTTTCTGTTTGAACCTCTGTTAACAATCTCTCATCCTCACCACTCTCATTCTGTTTTTCCTCACTGAGTCTAACCAAGCTCTCAGAATTTTCCCCCTCAAGTCTCTCAGAATGTTCACCCATCTGAACATCCTCCCCCTCTCTAATTCGACTAGACCCCTCACCTCTCTTCTCAGGTTGGTCCTCTTGGGTAGGGATTTGAGGTAATTCAATTCCCATAGAGGTGCAATAAGCTTTTAAAATCTCACTCTCCCTTGGAATATAGTTCCTAAGTGATTTTGGCAACAGTTTGGGATAATTTTCAAGTCTTGTTACTGAGGTCATCTTACCCAAATAAAATGTAGGACCATGCTCTTCATTTGTTCTTCTTGAGATTGTTCTGTTTTCCTGCATGGCATACCAAATAACAATTTGCCAGTACCTTATGTAGGGAATGTATGTCAGTGGAGCATCATTTGTCTTCTTCTGAATTGCTTTCTGATTCTTCTCAAATGTATTCTTCATATCTTCCCAAAGTATTAAAGTATAGTCATAATGCCTATTCTTCACTAAACCTTGAAATATCTGAAGAATTTGTTTAGAACCTTGATCAGCAGAACTATTTTTCCCTGACAAACATTTATTTACCACATGAAAGAAGCAAGCCCAAATAGGTGGTAATTTGTTTCTTCTGAACAAACTGAGAGTCCTCAATCCTTCATTGTATCCCAACTTCATAAACTCTGCTATTAATTCCTCTGTTAGGGGTAAATCCTCAAAATATGTTCTTCTTTGTACATCATCTTTCTCTGGTAGATTCAGCATCTCTCTTAGTGCAGAGATAGATAAGACAAATGTCACTCCTCCAATTTCAGACACAAACTTATTATCTTCTAACCTAAGATATTTCCACCATTGTTGTATGTACTGAACAGGCACATTTTTACTTCTTGTAAACCATTTTCTGTACGGATGATGTTTGAATAACTCCATGATAATTCTGTGTTCAGGCTTAAAACGACTTTCCTCAAACAATATAACACAGTTATTTTCAGATAATTTCAACCATTCACTCTCAGGAACAACTCTTTCCACTAGAATAGATCTATCTGACATAATAGAACCTGCAGCACTCTGATCATGTTCAATATTAACATTTACCTCATCCGCATTTCCTTCAGATTCATCCATTTGTTCATCTTCTTCATCATTTCTTATTGCCCCTTCCTCTGCAACTCTATTTTGTACTTCATCATTTTCCGAATCAGATGAATCCATTATCGATTTTGTAGAATGTAGAGAAATTGGACCACTTCTTCGTATTTCAGACATGATTTAAGAAGAAAACAGATTCAAAGAACTCTGGATTTGATTCGTATCTCACGTTTCGCTCTGGAATTTGAAAGAACTTTGAAATAGGGATTTTAAGACCTATTTAAAATCCGCGAAGTTGAAAGGTTTAACGGAAAAGCGAAATCAATGTTATAACGGAGTCAACACACGTGAAATACCACAAAGGATTTAAATGAAATACGTGGCATTGTCAAACAAATATGAAGCTGACACGTGTTAGTGGATAGAATTTTGACTCAAGTCAAAGATCTGAATAACACGCGCAGATGTTCTGATTCCATGACTCAGAAGAATTTTGCCTTGTAACCAAAATGTCTTTTAAAATCAACTTCTGACCAATATAAAACATTTTGATTATTCAGAAGAGGTTTGAACAGATAAGAAATGAAAACAAATCTTTTAAGCATCACAAAATGATTTCCAAAAGAATTTTGATGCTCCCCCTTGACTTGAGCATGCATTTGAGTATTAATGATACATAAAGATGAGATAACAAGATAATCGAAGAAGCATAATCCATACAGTTGAAGTTATTTGTATTTCTCAAAAATAAATTTTTGAAAGTTAGATTGCTGAAGTATTGACTCAGAATTTCTGACCTTAAGATTCAGAGGTTCTGATCTCAAGACTCAGAAGTTCTGAACTCAAGACTCAGAAGTTCTGAACTCAAGATTCAGAATTTCCGAACTCAAGACTCAGAAGTTCTGAACTCAAGACTCAGAAGTTCTGAACTCAAGACTCAGAAGTTCTGAATACACTACTCAGACAACTTCACTTAGAAAAATTTAGCATTTTTAAGAAAAAAATATTTTCAACTAGGCAGATTAAGCATTCCTATTTTACATATGAGAAAAGAAAACCTTTTGTGATCAAGAGGCTTTGTGAACAAGTCAGCCAATTGATACTTTGTATGCACAAAGTGCATCTCTATAGTTCCTTTTTCCACATAGTCCTTTATAAAATGATACCTCACGTCTATATGCTTAGTCTTCGAATGTTGAACAGGGTTCTGAGTAATAGCAATTGCACTTTCTGAGTCACAATAGATGGGAATCTTATTAAGCTGATATCCATAGTCCATGAGTTGTGTTCTCATCCACAATGTTTGAGAGCATGAAGCAGCAGCAGCAACATACTCTGCTTCAGCAGTTGAAGTGGATACACAATTCTGTTTCTTTGATGCCCAACTCACTATTTTATCTCCCAAAAAGTGACAAGCACCAGATGTACTCTTTCTGTCCAACCTACTTCCTGCATGATCAGCATCAGTGAAAGCAGTCAATTTGAAGTCAGTTTCTTTTGGATACCATAGACCTAGATCAGGTGTTCCTTTGAGATATCTTAAAATCCTTTTGACAGCCAACATATGTGATTCTTTCGGGTTAGATTGAAATCTAGCACAGAAACAGGTAGAAAACATGATATCTGGTCTACTTGCAGTCAAATAAAGTAATGATCCAATCATGCCTCTATAAAGTTTGATATCTGCTGAAACACCTTTGAGATCAGCATCTAACTTTATGTTAGTTGCCATAGGTGTTCTCATAGAAGCACAATCAGACATTTTGAACTTTTTCAGAATATCTCTGACATATTTTCCTTGATTTATGAAAATACCTTTTGGTAGTTGTTTGACTTGAAGACCAAGGAAAAAATTCAGTTCACCCATCATGCTCATTTCAAATTCAGATGACATGACTTTTGAAAAATTATCACATAATTCTGGACTGGTAGAACCAAATATTATATCATCAACATAAATCTGAATCTGAATCAAATCATTACCCTGTTTCTTTAAAAACAAAGTTGTGTCAATCTTACCTTTCTTGAATCCTGAACCTAACAGGTGTTTAGTAAGAGTGTCATACCAGGCTCGTGGTGCTTGTTTTAGACCATATAAAGCTTTGTCTAAAATATAAACATGATCAGGGAATTCTGGATCAACAAAACCTTCAGGTTGATGGACATACACCTATTCATTAAGTTTGCCATTTAGAAAGGCTGATTTGACATCCATTTGATATACCTTGAAGTTTTTATGTGCAGCATAGGCTAAAAATATTCTGATTGCCTCTATTCTTGCCACTGGTGCAAATGTCTCATCATAATCAATTCCCTCTTGTTGACAGTATCCCTTAGCAACCAATCTTGCCTTGTTTCTGATGACAACACCTGATTCATCCTTTTTGTTTCTGAACACCCATTTAGTTCCAATTATAGATTTACCTTCAGGCTTTGGAATGAGTCTCCAAACTTTATTTCTTTCAAATTGAAGCAATTCCTCTTGCATTGCTGAAATCCAGTCTGGATCCTCTAGGGCTTCATTAGCTTTCTTTGGTTCAATTACACTTAAGAAACCAGCAAACATTACTTCATTTGCTGTAGCTGATCTTGTCTTTACTCCTGCTGATGGATCACCTATTACTTGATGAATAGGGTGATTTTTAGTCCATTTGTTAGCACTAGGGAGTACATCAATCTCTGAATAATTGTTGTTTGCATCATTCTCATCAATGATTGCTTGTAATTCTGAACTGTCACCTTGTTCTGACGTATGAGTAGGAGTTGCATTCAAGTTTGAGTTCTGATTAATGAAGTCAGAGTTCTGATTGACTTGTTCAGAGTTCTGAGTACAAGAATCAGAATTCTGATTACAAGGTTCAGAGTTTTCACCACTTGTATTTATTAGATTTGGGCACTCCTCTGATGGACCTTTGTCAGAAATTACAGTTGATTGAACTATTTCTGGAGTCTTATTTTTCATCTCTTTGACCATCTTTGGGTTTTCATATTCTGCATAAGAATCAGAAATTAGTTCACTAAAAGCATCCTTAAACAGTAAATTGAGTTCTGAACAAATAGGATTAGAATTTGTATCAGAAGTCATTTTTGTCTTGTTCAGCATGAGTTCTGAACTGTCTTGTTCAGAAGTCCGCATTCTGGCTTCATCAAAAGTTACATTTATGCTCTCCATCATCCTCTTGGTTCTTCTATTGTAGATTCTGAATGCTTTGGAAGTTAAAGAATAACCCACAAAGTATCCTTCATCTGCCTTTTTATCGAATTTGGCAAGATTTTCTCTGTCTCTGAGAACGTAGCATCTGCAACCAAAAATATGAAAGAATTTGATTAATGGTTTTCTTTTATTTATCAGTTCATAAGCAGTCTTATTTAATCTCTTATTGATTAAAGTTCTATTTTGTGTAAAACAAGCAGTTGCAATTGCTTCAGCCCATAGGAAAGTAGGAAGATTTGCATAAGCCAACATTGTTCTCGCAGCCTCAACTAGAGTTCTATTCTTCCTTTCAACAACACCATTTTGTTGAGGAGTTCTGACAGCAGAAAAATTGTGAGAAATCCCAGAACTTTCTAGAAAATTCTGAAGAGTCTCATTTCTGAACTCCGTTCCATTATCACTTCTGATTTTCTGAACTTGAAGTTGTAAGAGAACTTGAATCCTTTTGATAAAATTTATCAATGTAGTAGCAGCTTCTGACTTAGCTCTTAGGAACTCAACCCACGTGTATCTGGATAATTCATCAACAATCACAAGCATATATTTCTTTCCTCCCATCGACTGAACTGAAATTGGACCACAAAGATCAGTATGAATCATTTCTAATGGTGCTTTGCAAGATGAGTCCATTTTTAATTTGTGAGAACTCTTTTTCATCTTGCCCATTTCACAAGCTGAGCATAATGATTCTTTTTCAAATTTAAGCTTTGGTAAGCCTTTAACCAAATGTTTTGCAACAAGATTATTAAGATCTTTGAAATTCAGATGAGAACATCTTCTGTGCCAAAGCCAGCATTCATTTGCAGTTGATTTTGATAAAAGACAAACTGTATTTAATGTTTTCAATTTTGAAAAATTAACTACAAATAAGTCCATATGTCTTTTGGCCCAGAAGACTTTGACATCATTTTCAGTTAGAATCATGCAACCTGTTATTTGAAACTTAATTTGACAAAGACTGTCTAAAAACTGACTTATGCTGAAAAGATTGTGTTGTAATCCTTCAACATAGAAAACCTTTTGGATAGTTAGATCCCCTTTAGTTAAATCCCCATAACCTTTGACTTGACCTTTGCTATTGTTTCCAAAGTTTACTGCTCCTCCAGCCTTTTCTGTGAAGTTTGATAGAAAAGACTTCTGACCTGTCATGTGTCTTGAAGCTCCTGAATCTAAAAACCACACATGACAGCCCTGCAAAAAGATCAGTTAGGTTTAGGTACCCATTTTGGAATGGGTCCATCTTTGTTAGCTTTGTCATTGGATTTAACATCAGTACCTTTTACTCTCCACTCAAAATCTTTCTTCAAACACCACTTTCCTTGAACTTTTATGAAGTCAGAACATTTTCTGCTTACAAGTTTGTTCAAATTCTTTTTGAGAGTTGTAACTTTTGGTTTTGCTATGTTTTCAACTTTCTTTTCTTTTATCTTTTCTTTCTTCTGAGTCTGAGGAACAAAAATTTTCTTCTTTTCTGTATTTTGAGAAACAGAAACTTTCTGAATATCTTTTCTTATGTATGAAACAGAAGTTATTTTGACTTGACATTTGTGAGAATATTGGAATGAATCATTTTTACATCTAACACAAACAAGATTTTTCTTTGCAAGTGACAATAAATCTGAAACATAGATCATTTCATTTTTATTTATACTGTTCAGAGTACAATTACCCTTATTACAAGAATTTCTAGCGTTTAGTTCAGAAGTAGATTTCATTCTAAGCTTCTCAAGTTCCCTTTTCAGATCGTTCAACTTTGCAAGATCATCTTTCCTTTTGCTTTCTTCTTTTTCTGAAAAATTCAAGTTCTTTTTGTTAGAAGAATTAGATGATTCACCTTTTTCATATGTACTTGATTCATTAAAGAATTTATCATTTTCTCTTGAAGCATTAATTTTAAAAAGATCATACTCAGTCTTCAGTTTTTCAAGCTCTGTTATTTTCTGAATAAAAATATTCTTTTCTTTCAAAGCTTCTTCAAGTTTAATATCCACCTCACAGAAATCATTTTCAAGTTCATCATAAGTTTTCCTTAAATCCTCAAGTTCTTGACTCACAAGATTAAATCTCTTTTCAAGTTGCAAAAATTCATCTGATTTTGTTTCAGAAAATCCAGTTGAATCAGACTTCTGACTACCTGAGTCAGAGTTCTGATTTACAGACTCAGATGTCTGATCTTTAGACTCAGAATTCTGACTACAAAGTTCAGAATCCTGACTAGAAGTTTCAGACTTCTGATTGACTGTTTCAGAATTTTTACTTGTATCAAATATGCTCTCAATGTCATGATATGAAAAACTTGGTTGTTTATTTTTGTAGCTGACATTTAAGGAATCATACTTGAATTTAGTATCATTGTATCTTGGCTTTTCATCTGTTGGTTTAGAAACTTCTTTCTTAACCTTTTCTTCTGAACCAACTGACTTTTCTGTTTTAGACTCAGAAATTGTCTCATCTGACTTTTTAGAGTTTGGTCTTTGCAAATTGTCAGAACTTGTTATAGAACTAGCAGGTCTTATGAAAACTTCAACAATTTCTGGGATTTTTGGCTTAGAAACTTGAAGTATTGGAGCTCTTTTTAAAATGACATTTTCTTCCAATCCCAATCCCTTCTTTGGATTGTAAAATCTTGTATCTTTAACATTGCTTAATAAAAGATTTAATGTTTGCTGAGTTTGACCTCTTTTCAAATTCAAATCTTCCAATTCTTTGATTTTGGAGTATAAATTCTTTCTTTCTTCAAATAACATATCAAATTTTATTTGTAAATCACCTTTTTCATCCTTTATTTTTGAAAACTCAACTTTTAGTTCAGAAAGCCTTTTCATCAATTCAGAATTTTCATCTTTAACTTTCTGTTTCTCAGCCTCAGATTCTTCATATTGTTCGTTTATTACTTCTTTTTCAATTCTGAATTTGTTAACCAAAGTTCTTTCTCCTTTTATCTGTTTTCTTAGGTTAGCAAATTCAGTTTTCATTTCACCAATCTGTGTCATTAACTCTAATTCAAGTGAAGAATGTACCTCAGCAGATGACTCAGAATCAGCATCTTCAAAATCAGAATCATCCTCATTCCTCATTTTTGCCATATAGCTTCGCATCTGTGGAAAGTTGATATGATCATCTTCATCAGAAGTGTAGTACAGCCAATTCTCCTGTTCAGCCAATAGCGCACTCTCGTCATCTCTCTTCTTTGCAAGCTGAGCCTTCTTCGTGTAGTATTCATAATCTTTCACAACTTTAACTCTGCAATCCTTGGCATAATGGCCAGATTTTCCACACTTGAAACACAGATTCTTTTCTTTTCTCTCTTCCTTCTCTTCCTTGTTTTCTTCACTTCTCTCTATTCTCTTTTCAATCTTATTTTCTTCTCTGTCATCTTTCTTCTTATAATCTGAACTTCCAGCTCTCTTATAATTTCCTTGAAATCTGCCCTTCCCATACCTTTTGTTGAAAGTATTTGTCAGCAAAGCTAGCTTTTCAGCCATTATCTTGATATCTTCATCATCTTCTGATCCTTCTTCTTTGTCAGATTCCTCCAGACTCGGTATTTCTGATAGATATGCAGTCTTTTTGGGTGCTTTGATTGCTTTGGACTTTGATAAGAACGCTAACTGATCAGCAACATTTTTCTTTTCTTCCACAACTAACTTGACAGAGTCTTCATGTTGATTAAGAACACAGAACAAATCATTTAAGTCTTCTTCACACATATCCTTGTTCATTTGCAGACTTATGGCAAATGATGACCATTCTGAATTTAGACTGTTCAGAAATTTGTAATTTATTTCTGATTTTGTTTTCTTCAGTCCATTTCTTCTCAAGTCATTTAGAATAGTGCAAAATTTACTGTATGTCTGTGTCAAACTTTCTGACTCTTTTGCTTTGAACCTTTCATAAGCATTTATGCTTTGATTTAACTTTGCCTGAATAGATCTCACAGTTCCTAACATTTGCCTTTCCAATTCGTCCCACATTTCTTTAGCTGATGATCCACTGTCAATCCTGTTAAGAACCTCATTCGGGACAGCCAAAGTCATCAAAGTAATTGCTCTTTTGTCAATAGCATGCCTATTTTTCTGTTCAGCAGTGTATTGGGAATAATTCTTCTTTACTCTGGTCGCTGGAATTTCTGGAGTTGTCTCTGTAGCAGGGGTTGCGGCGACATCGATATATACTTCGATTGGACCTTCTCGTATAGAAATCATAAGATTTTCATCGATGTTGTCAAGGAATTGGATCATACGAGTTTTCCATTGCTGATACTCTTCTGGTATAAGAACAGGCGGTTTGGTTTCGGATCCCATGGCTAGATATTCTTTAGAAGACATGATTGTAAGAAAATTCAACAGAAAGACAAATTCGATTTTCTTGATCGAAAAGTAGCAGGTAATTCAAGAATTGCTAAGAATTCAAGAACTAGCCCTAGCAGCGGAATCGAATTTTGAATGAATCAAGAAATCTTCAAGAAATTGATCAATCGATCTTCGCAATCACAATCTTGAACGAATTTGTTTGTTGATTGGCTCTGATACCAATTGAAAGTGCAGGATCTATTCTTACAATCAATATAGAAAGAAGTAATTGAGAAATTGTATGATCAAGCCCAATTGTATTCAATGATGCACAGAATTACAGATCTAAGAGAGAGATCACCTCAAAGATTACAAGGAATGAATACAAGTAATATGGGAAAATCAATCAGTTAGCAACGTAGTGCTAACCACTCTATTTATACTGCAACAAACATCTTAAAGCTACAGTACAAATAAGAAAGACTAATAAGAACATAACACGTGTCCTAATTAGTTTACACATTACTAAATAACGAAACTCGTCATAAGTTCTGAACAGGTAGTTCAGAACTTCTGAACATTCTTCTGATCACGCTTCTCAGAACTTCTGACTTCTCTTTCTCAGATCTCTGACTCTTCTTCTCAGAACTTCTGACTCTTCTTCTCAGAACTTCTGAACCTTCTTATCAGATCTTCAACACTTGGTTTATTGACAAAACTTCAGATCTAACAACCTTTGACTTTCCATTCAAAATCTTTCTTCAAACACCACTTTCCTTGAACTTTTATGAAGTCAGAACATTTTCTGTTCACAAAATTGTTCAATTTCTTCTTGAAAGTTTTAAATTTAGATGTTGAAGAAGTTTCAACTTTCTTTTCTTTCACATTAAACCTTTTTTCATTCTTTCCTGTGATTTTAATTTGCGGCTTCACTTCTTTTATTATTTCTCTTCTCTGAGTTTGAGGAACAGAAACATTTTTTTTTCTGTATTCTGAATGTCATTTCTTATATAGGAAACAGAGGTTATTGTGATTGGACATTTCTGAGAATATTGGAATGAATCACTTTCACATTGAACACAAATAAGATTTTTCTTTGCAAGTAACAACAGATCTGTACCATAAGCCTTTTCATTTTTATTGCTGATTTTCAAAGTACAAGTACATTTATCACAATAACTCTATGCTTTTGGTACAGTTGCAGGAACCAATCCATTCATCTCAGAAACTCTTTTCACACCATCTTTCCTTTTGCTTTCCTCTTTTTCTGAAAAATTCAATCCCTTTTTGTTAGAAGAAGAAGTAGATGATTCACCTTTTTTGTAATACCCGGGTAAGTTCGTTAGTTAAAAATATATTTTCGTTAAGTTTAGTTAACTTTAAAGTTGATATTTAGGGTAAGTTTGGGTAAATATATATAAGTTTAGGGGTGTTTGGATTAATTAGTAAGTTAAAAAGGTATTGTGGTCATTAGTGAGAAATGTGGGGTTTAAATGGTAAATAAGGTTAGATATTATCCTTATGGACTTCCAGATATTCACAAAGCAGAAAATCAGTAGGTGTTGTGTGTGTGTGTTGAGAGAAAGAGAGAGCAAGAAGAAGAAAGAAAGGTTGTGGCTAAGAGACTCAATTTGGAGTACTTGGAAGAGAAATTAAGGTATGTTCCTTTGTATTTTGTGTTTGTAATTGCTTTTAGAAGGTTTCTATCGGATTAGAATAGTTAAATACACATCTGGGGGTTGATTCAGTCGATTTTCTGGGTAAAAAGCACCAAACCGACAGTAGTTTCCGGATAGAATGAACGTGTCCGGATACTTTTGTTGGTAGTGTCCGGGTAGCTCTGATGATGGTGTCCGGATGATTCAAGTATCCGGGTAAGTTCCTCTTGTTATGCTTTTCCGGATGGAATGGGATACCGGATGGTATCCGGATTCCTCATGTTGTCCGGATTCTTTGTGTTGTCCGGAAAGTTGTCCGAATACTTTGTGGTTTCCGGATAACTTGGCTGTTTGGTCAATTTTTGAGGATAAGAGTTATGTAGATGTATCTAGAGTCCATAGCCTGCTAGTAAGTCTTATACATAAGTTGGTAAGGAGATATTTGTATATACATGGTTTCAGATTCTGAGAATTTTGGATAAAGGATCGGATAGCTCGGAGAAAGGCTTGGAAGCGTATTATAAGCATTCAATGTGAGTTTTTCTTTAAAACATATTTTCGAACTGGGATATATATATATATGTGTGTATATATATATATATGAGATGGTTATGTGGTAGGAATATGATTATGTGTATATAAATGACAATATGGTATATTGAGATATATATTGTATTTATATGAGTAATGCACTACACGAGTATATGTTAGCCGAATTATTAGTCGGCGGAGTTGTAAGGAAATGCAACAGAGCTGTATGGAATTGCAGTGGAGCTGTAGGAAATTGTAGTGGGGCTGTATGTGATTGCAGCGGAGTCGACTGTATTTTGGTACAGTGACGATAATTAGTTGGCTTGCTACCAACTAATATGGCCATGGGAATGAGAATGAGAAAGAGGATGAGGAGTCGAGCACAATGCATGAGTCTTGATTGGTATTTAAATACGTGTGGTATGTTTATATTTTACGAAAGGGTTACCAAAGGTTTATCTAAATTATTTTGATACAAAGGATTTACAGGAAAGGTTTTATAATGATTTTTGGAAAGGACCAGGATTAACTCACTAGACCCGTTTGGTCTAACCCTCATTTTGTTTTCAAAAATATGTTTTCCAGGTTAAGGATCAGCAGGAGAGGATGAAGTGTAGGAAGCTTTTGATGGATGTTGATTAGGAAGCTTTTATATATTTTGTAATGTCAAGACTAATGAGACCGTACTTGGTTTGTTATGTAACTTTTGTTGTAAATCAATGATATGTATGAATGTTATGTATTATGATGTATGTTATGGGATTTGGGTTGTTACAAATGGTATCAGAGCCCTAGTTTAAGGGATTTAGGTATTTGTACCCGTACCTAGACTTAAACTGCATGTGAAGTAGGATGTCCTTGATATATTAGAACCTTGGGATGCTAAGTATAAAAGGTAGAAGGAACATCATGTAAGGTAATTTCAGATTACACCTGGCCAGTGTAATTGTGATCTTACAGGTGCATGTTTGGACTGGAATACCTTATTATATGGGGTATGTGCTTATGTGTATATTAACTCTATAAAAATCAACAGAATGGCAGATCGGACTCGACGTATGGATAGATATGAAGACATGTATATTCCTATAAACTCTATACGTGCTAAGGTGTTATCTGACTTCGGTGCAAAATGGTTTTTGGTATTTCCGTGCTTTTGTTGCTTATCTGTGTTAGAGATATAGGTGGGTATGGGGTGTCTGTTCAGTTAGTTTATATGGTTTTGATTGAGTTCGAAGTAGTAGAGATAAGTATTCATACCTTTTCGCTTAACCGAATTCCGGGACGAAATTCTTTTAAGGGGGAGATAATGTAATACCCCGGGTAAGTTCGTTAGTTAAAAATATCTTTCCGTTAAGTTTAGTTAACTTTAAAGTTGATATTTAGGGTAAGTTTGGGTAAATATATATATATAAGTTTAGGGGTGTTTGGATTAATTAGTAAGTTAAAAAGGTATTGTGGTCATTAGTGAGAAATGTGGGGTTTAAATGGTAAATAAGGTTAGATATTATCCTTATGGACTTCCAGATATTCACAAAGCAGAAAATCAGTAGGTGTTGTGTGTGTGTGTTGAGAGAAAGAGAGAGCAAGAAGAAGAAAGAAAGGTTGTGGCTAAGAGACTCAATTTGGAGTACTTGGAAGAGAAATTAAGGTATGTTCCTTTGTATTTTGTGTTTGTAATTGCTTTTAGAAGGTTTCTATCGGATTAGAATAGTTAAATACACATCTGGGTTGATTCAGTCGGTTTTCTGGGTAAAAAGCACCAAACCGACAGTAGTTTACGGATAGAATGAACGTGTCCGGATACTTTTGTTGGTAGTGTCCGGGTAGCTCTGATGATGGTGTCCGGATGATTCAAGTATCCGGGTAAGTTCCTCTTGTTATGCTTTTCCGGATGGAATGGGATACCGGATGGTATCCGGATTCCTCATGTTGTCCGGATTCTTTGTGTTGTCCGGAACGTTGTCTGGATACTTTGTGGTTTCCGGATAACTTGGCTGTTTGGTCAATTTTTGAGGATAAGAGTTATGTAGATGTATCTAGAGTCCATAGCCTGCTAGTAAGTCTTATACATAAGTTGGTAAGGAGATATTTGTATATACATGGTTTCAGATTCTGAGAATTTTGGATAAAGGATCGGATAGCTCGGAGAAAGGCTTGGAAGCGTATTATAAGCATTCAATGTGAGTTTTTCTTTAAAACATATTTTCGAACTGGGATATATATATATATATATGTGTGTGTGTGTGTGTGTATATATATATATATGAATGAGATGGTTTTGTGGTAGGAATATGATTATGTGTATATAAATGACAATATGGTATATTGAGATATATATTGTATTTATATGAGTAATGCACTACACGAGTATATGTTAGCCGAATTATTAGTCGGCGGAGTTGTAAGGAAATGCAACGGAGCTGTATGGAATTGCAGTGGAGCTGTAGGAAATTGCAGTGGGGCTGTATGTGATTGCAGCGGAGTCGACTGTATTTTGGTACAGTGACGATAATTAGTTGGCTTGCTACCAACTAATATGGCCATGGGAATGAGAATGAGAAAGAGGATGAGGAGTCGAGCACAATGCATGAGTCTTGATTGGTATTTAAATACGTGTGGTATGTTTATATTTTACGAAAGGGTTACCAAAGGTTTATCTAAATTATTTTGATACAAAGGATTTACAGGAAAGGTTTTATAATGATTTTTGGAAAGGACCGGGATTAACTCACTAGACCCGTTTGGTCTAACCCTCATTTTGTTTTCAAAAAAATGTTTTCCAGGTTAAGGATCGGCAGGAGAGGATGAAGTGTAGGAAGCTTTTGATGGATGTTGATTAGGAATCTTTTATATATTTTGTAATGTCAAGACTAATGAGACCGTACTTGGTTTGTTATGTAACTTTTGTTGTAAATCAATGATATGTATGAATGTTATGTATTATGATGTATGTTATGGGATTTGGGTTGTTACATTTTTCATATGTACTTGATTCATTAAAGAATTTATCATTATCTTTTAGAGCATTAATTTTAAAAAGATCATACTCAGTCTTCAGTTTTCAAGCTCTGTTATTTTCTGAATAAAGATGTTCTTTTCTTTTAAAGCTTCATCAAGTTTAACATCCACATCACAGTAATCATTTTCAAGTTCATCAAAAGATTTCCTCAAGTCTTCAAGTTCTTGACTTACAAGATTAAACCTCTTTTCAAGCTCTGAAAAGTCATCTGACTTTGTTTCAGAAAATCCAGTTGACTCAGACTTCTGACTACCTGAATCAGAATTCTGATTAACAGACTCAGATGTCTGACCTTCAGACTCAGAGTTCTGACTCCAAGAATCAGAGTTCGGACTAGAGGCTTCAGACTTCTGATTAACTGTTTCAGAAACCTTACTTGTATCAAATATGCTCTCAATGTCATGATGTGAAAAACTTGGTTGTTTATTTTTGTAACTGACATTTAAAGAATCATACTTGAATTTAGTGTCATTGTATTTTGGTTTCTCATCTGTTGGTTTAGGAATTTCTTTCTTAACCTTATCTTCTGAAACAACTGACTTTTCTATTTTTGAATCAGAAACTATCTCCTTTGTCTTTTTAGAGCTTGGTTTCTGCAAATTGTTAGAACTTGTTATAGAACTTGCAGGTCTGATAAAAACTTCAACAATTTCTGGGATTTTTGGCTTAGGAACTTGAAGCTTTTCAAAATCATACAAGTTGACTGGAGCTCTTCTTAAAACAACATTTTCTTCCAATCCCAATCCCTTCATTGGATTGTAAAATCTTGTATCTTTAACATTACTTGTTAGAAGATTTAACGTTTGCTGAGTCTGACCCCTTTTCAAATTTAGATCTTCCAATTCTTTGATTTTGGCGTATAAATTCTTTCTTTCCTCAAATAGCATATCAAATTTTATTTGTAAATCACCCTTTTCATCCTTAATCTTTGAAAATTCAATTTTTAGTTCAGAAAGCTTTTTCAACAATTCAGAATTTTCATTTTTAACTTTCTATTTCTCAGCCTCAGATTCCTCATATTGTTCTCTTATTACTTCTTTTTCAATTCTGAATTTGTTAACTAGACTTCTTTCACCTTTTATCTGTTTTCTAAGATTAACAAATTCAGTTTTCATGTCACCAATCTGTGTCATTAAGTCTATTTCAAGTGCAGAATGTACCTCAGTAGATGACTCAGAATCAGCATCCTCATAGTCAGAATCATCCTCATTCTTCATTTTGGCCATGTAACTCTGCATCTGTGGAAAATTGATATGATCATCTTCATCTGAAGTGTAGTGCAGCCAGTTCTCTTGTTCAGCTAACATTGCCACTTCATCATCTCTTTTCTTGGCTAGTTGAGCCTTTTTGGTGTAGTACTCATAATCCTTCACAATTTTCACTTTGCAATCCTTTGCATAGTGACCAGACTTTCCACATTTGAAACACAGATTCTTTTCTTTTCTTTCTTCCTTCTCTTCTCTATTTTCTTCTCTTCTCTCTTCCTTCTTTTCATACTTATTTTCTCCTCTGTCTTCTCTCTTCTTATAATCTGAACTCCCCTGTTCTCTCTTGTAATTTCCCTGAAATCTACCCTTCCCATACCTCTTGTTGAAAGTATTTGTCAACAAGGCTAGTTTCTCAGCCATTATCTTGATATCTTCATCATCCTCTGATCCTTCTTCCTTGTCAGATTCCTCCAGCTTTGGTATCTCAGATAGATATGCAGTCTTCTTGGGTGCTTTGATAATTTTGGACTTTGATAAAAATGCTAACTGATCAGCAACATTTTTCTTCTCTTCCACAACTAACTTGACAGAGTCTTCATGTTGATTAAGAACACAGAACAGATCATTGAGGTCTTCTTCACACATATCTTTATTCATTTGCAGACTTATAGCAAATGATGACCATTCTGAGTTTAGGCTGTTTAGAAATTTGTAATTTATTTCTGACTTAGTTTTTTTCAGCCTATTTCTTCTCAAATCATTCAGAATAGTACAAAATTTACTGTAAGTCTGAGTCAAACTTTCTGACTCTTTAGCCTTGAACCTTTCATATGCATTTATGCTCTGATTTAACTTTGCTTGAATAGACCTCACAGTTCCTAACATTTGTCTTTCCAGTTCATCCCACATTTCCTTAGCAGATGATCCACTATCAATCCTGTTAAGAACTTCATTTGGGACAGCCAAAGTCATCAACGTAATTGCTCTTTTGTCTATAGCATGTCTGTTTTTCTGTTCTGCTGTATACTGAGAAAAACTCTTCTTCACCCTTGTAGCCGGAATTTCTGGAGTTGTCTCTGTTCCAGGAGTCGCAGCGACATCGACATACACTTCGATAGGACCTTCTCGGATAGAGACCATAAGATTTTCATCTATGTTATCCAAGAACTGGATCATACGGATTTTCCATTGCTGATATTCTTCAGGTATAAGAACAGGTGGTTTGGTTTCAGATCCCATTGCTAGATACTCTTTAGAAGACATGATTGTAAGAAAGCTTCAACAGAAAGACAAATTCAAATTCCTTGATCGAAAAACAACAATTAATTCAAGAATTGCTAAGAATTCAAGAACAGTGAGTGGCAGCGGAATCAATTTTTGAATTGATCAAGAAATCTTCAAGAACACAAACAGGAAACCATCAAGAACGCGATCTCGATCGAATTTGTTTGTTGATTAGCTCTGATACCAATTGACAGTTTAGGATCCACTCTTACAATCAATATATCAATGTATATAACAGTAATTGAGAAGTAATATGATCGAACCAACTTGTATTCAATGAAGAACAGATTTACAGATCTTAGAGAGAGATTATCTCAAAGATTACAAAAGATGAATACAAATATATGCGGGAAAGTCAGTTAGCGCAACAGTGCTAACCACTATATATACTGCAACGGAAACACTAAAGCTACAATACATATAAGAAAGACTAATAGGAACAATACACGTGTCCTAATTAGTTAACTAAATACAAAGTAAAGTATCTAGTTATAAGTTCTGAACATGTTGTTCAGAACTTCTGAACATTATTCTGATTAAGCTTCTCAGAACATATGACTCTTCTTCTCAGACTTCAATACTTAGCAAACTTTCAGAGCATTCCTTTTGAGCCTTCTTGGTCAGAACTCTGACTCTTCTCTTCATAACTTCTGAGCCTTCTTATCAGAATTCAACACTTGGTTTATTGACAAAACTCAGATCTAACAGCAGGTAAGGAAATCGCCCGGCTGAGGAATCCCTTCGGACTGCAGAACGGTCCCAGACCATTCGTCCAGAATCCAGGTCAAGGATCGTTCGGTCAAAATCCAGGATCCACGTCGTTCATCCATAACCCTGGTTCGGCTCCGTTCGTCCGTAATCCAGGACCAGGTCCATTCATGCAGAATCAGTAGCCAGGTCCGTTCGCGCAGAACCAGCAGCCGAGATCATTCAACCTAAATCCCCAGTCTGGACATATTCCTCCTCAGTATATCAGACCTCCACCCATGCAGAACGGGTCGCAGCCGTTTCAGAATGGGTCGCAGCCATTTCAGCATGGGTCGCAGCCGTTTCAAAATGGGTCGCAGCCGCATTTTGTCCCTTTTAACGGGGACGCCAATGGCTCGTCGTACGGCAATGGCACCAGTTCGGGAGTTGATCCATTAGCAAGTGCGAATCCCGATCCTAACGACCCCGTCGCCCAGCGATTAAAGATGCTAGAAGATCAAAATGAGCGTGTCCTGTCCCTGCTCGCTAAGGTACACGGGGCAGCCGTGCTTGTCGACGTCGAGCCTCGCTCAGGATTTCAGACATCACCTTTCATTGACAAGATCGCGACAGTCGATGTTCCGAAAAAATTCAACATCCCCGCCTTCACGCCCAAGTATTCAGGGGTGACCGATCCAACGGAGCACATCGCGCAGTATAAGCAGCTCATGTGGACGATCTCGATCCCGCACACGTATCAAGAAGTATGCATGTGCAAGAGCTTTAGGGCGACTCTCACTGGTCCTGCCCTCCAATGGTTGATCAATCTCAAACTCAAGTCCATCGGGTCATTCGCTGAGTTGGTCAATCAATTCTCTCAGCAGTTCGCCAGCAGTCGCAAGATGGAGAAGCAAACCAGTGACCTGTATTATGTCGTGCAGAAAGCTAATGAGTCTATTCGAAGATATTTCAATAGGTTTAATGCAGAGATGATCAGTGTTCGCAACTGTGATGTCAAGACCGCGATCGAAGCTTATAAACGTGGTCTAGACGACAGTTCTGGCTTATACACTGATCTGACCAAGTATCCTCCAGAAAATTTCGAAGACGTCCGAGCTCGAACCCAAGCATATATGAGGGTAGAGGACGATGCAGCCTTTCGTCGTAAGCATACTGACGACAAGAAGTCGTTAGGTGTGAAGAAGCCAGAGTTCCAGACGAGGGCAATTTCCGGTAGAACCCGCACGCCAAATCTCCAACGTCCGATTCAAGACAAAGGCGGAAGCCGAGACCGTGACCAAATTTCCTCAATACCCCAAGATATCCTCATACGGATTCAAAGGGACCACTAAGGACTTGGTCGAGGCTCTGAAGGCCGCCCAAGCGACCATCCGGTGGCCAAAGAAATCCGATCAGGACGATGCCAAGAAAGATAAGTCGAAGTGGTGCGACTTCCATGTCGACCATGGTCATGCGACAGATGATTTCATAGCTCTCAAAAAGGAGCTAGCGTATCATGTCCTGAAAGGAAATCTCAAAGATATCATCGATGACGTCGTTACTCCCGCTAACGACCATCGACCACCTACCCCCGAGAACGCAAAGGTCGTCAACTACATCACTGGTGATTCTGACGTGTGCGGTCTGACCTATTCCGCAGCCAAACGTCACGCCAGCCAAGCACCTAACGATCGACCCGTCCCCCGCGCATCAGGACCCAAAGGAGATCTGGAGTTGGAAGCTATGAAGATCGTGTTCGACCAAGACGACCTCAGTGATTCATATCAGAAGCATTATGACGGGTTGATCATTCAACTCACGATTGGTAATTGTTTAACCCGACGAGTCTTGGTCGATGGAGGCAGTTCAGCGAACGTTATCTTCCTTGACACCATCAAGGCCATGGGAATCGATCGATCGGAAATCACCCGACATTCAATAACCTTGGTCGGTTTCAGTGGAGAAGCGACAAGTACCTTTGGAGAGATCGTCTTGCCTGTCTATGCCGGAGGAATAAATAAGCAGACCAAGTTCAGTGTTATTGACTGCTCGTCGGCCTATAACGTCATTTTAGGTCGACCGTGGATCCATGAAATGAAAGCAGTCCCCTCGACGTTCCATCAGACTATGATGTTCCCTACGCCGTGGGGAATCCAGGAGATCAAAAGTGAGCCAAAAGTCGCTCGTGACTGCTATAAGACCACCCTGAAACCGCGAAAGTATGTCGTCTTGCAGTTACAGGTCGACAAAGGCATCTTAAATCAAAACAAGCACGACCGGAAAGTCTTGACAGGTTCGTCTCTCGATCTCTACCTTAAAGACAAACAAATATCTTGTTTGCAGGAACATGTCGGTTGTTTTTGCCTGGTCGCGCGAAGAGGACAATGTGTCTACTGTGGTGACTCATGACGACATATCCAAGATTTCGCGTATCGTCTTAAAGTCGCCACAGGGGGGTAATATGACACTCAAAAAATCCCAGCGCAGGTATCAATAACCAAGACATCCCACATAGCTAGGATGCGACACATCAGAAAAGGTATGTCTTCTAAGTCCTTTTCTATTTCTCATACGATTTTTTACCACGACGATTACTGACTTAAGCATCGGAGGGTCGTTGGCTAGCCAACGACCTACCTCTGACATTGTTTCATAGCAGGATTGCACGATATTGGCTACTAAGTCTTCTATATGACTTTAGTCCCGCAGGATCGAACGATATATATTACTAAATTTATCACACGACTTTAATCTCGCAGAGTCGCATGATGTAAGTGCTCAAGTCTATGACTTGATTATTTTACCACAGGGGCTTACGACTCAAGTTTCGCCGTACGATCTAGTCGTACGATTGTCTGGTTTAGCGATCCATAATCTAAGTTTCTTAACTTAGACAAACTACATGTTTCGAATGAATGCTTTGATCGCATGTACTTATGTTTTCCAATATAATCCTAAAGTATGAAAACCCTATGGCTTATGTGTTAGTCTTGGTAATTACAATGGATGCTTAAGTCGCACGATTCTCTATTTGTTCCATACTTAACGAGTTTTCACAACTGGTATTATATCTATCTACAACATGTGTAAATCGACATCGTACATAAGTTCAATGAAAAAGCAAAATTTCATTCATAAACGAACGATTACATCTAAAAATGCCTCGACTGCCAACGGTCGAGCATTCACAAAAACAAACAAAATTCTTTAAGGATTAGAAGGAGTGTCAGTAGCATCCTTGCCCGAAGCTTCGCCCTGGAGGCCCTCATCCGCAACCTCTTCTTCCTCAGCCTCCTTCTCATCGTCGGAGTCGAGATCCCTGTCGGTCCCGACCCTGGCTAGAAAAAGGCTAGCTCCTCAGCCGCAGACGCAAGGGGATTCTTCCCCGACAAATGTTGCCACATGATCGCTGCCCGAGCTGTTAGACGAGCAAGGGAAAAGGTAGACGCAGCCTCATCTGTAGCTCCCTCACCTCCTTCTCTAAGACCACCACCTGGGACTTGGACTCTTCGACCTCTTTTTCCTTCATGGCCAAGGACGCTTGCATCCTGTCCAGCTCCTTCTATGATTTGCAATCACAGAGAAGGACTCCTTCAGACGAGAATTCACGTCGTCCCTCGCATGACTGACGGCTTCTAGCTGATCCAAGGCATCGTCAAGTTTTATCGACATTTCCTCGACGCGCGCCAGGGCAGACTTCTCCCTCGCCAACGCCGCATCCTCCCTCTTAATGGCGGAGGACACTAGACCCTCGATCTTCATCGTCTCGGCCTGCAGGGCCAATGAAGACTGAAACGTCTGAAATACATATGAAAACTCGTTAATAAAAACATACGACAACGACACCGACATGAAACAAAGGACATCGCCCCTGTTTGGCGATCATAGTGCAGCGACGACTTCCACAGTCGTCTGCGGGTTTTTTCCTCATTGAGGTTTTTTCCGCGTCACCAAAATCTTTGTCTCTTTTACATTTTCTCTCTTTGTCTCATTGCTTTGTCGCAAGAATCCTTTCTTTAGTTGTTAAGCTCCACAATCAACCTTAAGTTATCCTTCTGGACGATTTTTGGCATTAACAGACATCACCCTGGATACTTCTGGGTGGAATGGAGAAGATATCCCTGAATACAATGCCCAGAATACACAGTAGCAGATGTGGATTCTGACTTAGATATGGGAGATGCAACCCCTAGAGACTCCTGAAGAATCTGCCAGAACGGAACTTCTTGCCTCTCCTGAAATAGAGTTCGATCCCAACTTGGAGCATATAGTGGAACTAGAGACAACAGAGGGGCCTTGGGACGCAGAAGTAGAGTCTAGGTTAGACACTCCAGAAGTCTTAGGACTAGAGAGTGAGAATTTGAACGAAAAAGATGCAGATGTAAGAAGAGGCACATTAACTAACCTCCCTCCTTGTGCAACCCACATTTCTAGTCCTGCCAGTCTAGTGGCAGAAGGGACTATTGAACAAGAGTCGCACAGCTCGATCCTAACCCAAACAAACCAGCCAGAGGAGCCTCTTTCTTCCTCTGTTCTTGCACATACCGGGGAACCCCAACAGAAGGTGTCCTCTCAAAAGGACACCATTCTTATTCATGACTCTTCGCCCCAACTCACACATGAAATCCCAATAGAGGAATTTGTTTTATCTGGCACACACACTGATCTAGAAACAAACCGCTCTTTAGAGGAGGGTAGAGTGTACACTGATGAAAGGACTCTAGACAAGTCCCCTAGTCCTATCAAGGATACCTATGTCCCCATCTCTGGAGTGGATCATAATAGGGTCCTTGACAGAACATTCATAGAGCATGAGGCCTCAAAAACCTCTGCTCAAAGATTAAATGCAAGTCCTGCCAATCTCAACGCAAACACATGATTGAACGCAGGCACCTCAGGAACAGAGGTTCACTCTGGGGAAGAATGTGTTCCCCCAGAGGTTACCCCTGGATTACATGTCGCGAAGGATGAGTTCCAAACCTTCGTCACCTCTGTGACCAACACTCTTGATTAGCAAGTAACAATGATATTTGCATTGGATTCTTGATTAGATAAGAAAGATACAAGATATGATTTAAGATCTACTTTCTCTCTCTAAACTCTCTCTCTAGAATGTCATCTCTCTATTACACAAATGACTCTCATAATACACGTCTCTCTCTACTCCCTTACAACACACTTTATATACCCCTTGACTATTACAACCACTTATCTTGACTTTCCTATGACTTTGACCATTTACAAGTATTACAATATATTGACTTTGACTTTGACTCATAACTAAATCTTGAATACATTTATTGCACTAACAGTTCAACCTTGTTTGGATGTTGGGCTTGACAGGACTTCCTTCTGATCCTCGAAGGGGGTCATTAAGAGGCCCTTCTTCTACAGAGGTTTTGTCAGAGTTCTAACTGTTAGATTAAATCAGCCCTTAATTTAATGAATGTTTTATAAAGAATTATTGTAATAGAATTAGCTTATGGGCTTTTTGCTAGTTATATGGGCTTAGCCCTTTTTTATAATGTAAATGGACCATTTATAAAGAATTTTAGGGTTCCATTTTTATTAGGTCATTTGGAAAGAAATTCACAAACACACACAAACTAGGTGTTTTCACATGAGAGTCGATCAAATGTAAAAGTGTGGTGCTCTTTATAATTTTCCCTTCCATATTGAATCAATAAAAGCATATGAGATAAGTTCTTGAATATTATGTTCTTAATCTTCATCTTATCTCTATCTTCTATGGATTTCTTCTATTGTTTGTCTATAATGGGATCTACACTAACTCTGTGCCACTTCAGAGATGGGCATGAAAAGGAACTCTGAGTTGACTTTGAGACTTGTCTGCAGTCTCATCGTCGTTGTGCTCTCTACGTTCCTCTAAGAACGTTGGATCCCTAAATTGTGCGTGGGAGAGGTAACAGATGCCTCTGTGGGGATTTCTGTTGTGACCTTGGGCAAAGGGTTACTGAAGAGGTTTGTGTCCTTTGGACAGGACACAACCTGTAATGGGGCTTCCTGGATTAAAGATGGCACAGAAGAAGACAGAGGTTCTTCTGGTGGGATGGCTTGGGTAGGGTTCGAGTCGTGCTGCTCTTGTTAAATATCCTCTTCTGCCACTAGACAGGCGGGGATATCAATATGGATTGCACAGGGGGGAGTTGGGGGTATGTGCCTTCGACATCTTTTAACACTCTCTCCTCCTTCTCACTTTATCCTAAAGACACTACCTCTTCGTCCTCTATACCCTCTGTAATGTTGACCTCCTCTGTCACTTCAAGATCGGAGACATAGTCTGCCACTTGAAAATTTTATGAGTTTACTCTTTCTCTCCAGCCAGACGTGTCTAAGGACTCATTTAATCTTGTGGTTTCGAGAAAAGTGCCAAAGGACACTTGTGGCTCTTCTTCAATCTGTGGGGTTTCCTCTGGAATGGCAGAGGTTTCAGAAGGGTTGGCTTCTGCTTCAGCATAGTGAAGAGGGGTGGGGGCTCGGACCTCTTTCTTTGGTTTTGCTCATCACCATCTGCGATGGTTTACAGAGGGGATTTGGGCTTCTTGGCCTTCTTTCTTTTGGTCTTAGGTGCATCCTCCTCTGTTGGCTTGCTCTTCATCTTCTTCTTCACTTCTTTAGGAGGGGAGGGTGCAGAGGTACCAGTTTATGGCACTTGGTTTTCAAGGTTGGGTTCCTCTGTGGGTGTGGCATGTTTTGCCTTCTTCTATTTGGACTTTTTCTTGGGTGGGGAAGGAGGTTATGTGATTTGTTTTGTTGCAGAAGTGGCTTCATCTGTTGACCTTCTCCCCTTTTCTTCCTCAACTCTCGACCTATACTTCTCTATTGCCTTACTGCACTCATCCTCCGTTATTCGTTCCACTACTTCTGTTCCTAAGGGTACTCCTAAGCGTGGGAGGGGGGGTTGCAGGACTCGGTTTGGTAGTCATGTGTACACGCGTATATTCTAGCAAAAGTTCTCCATCACTGACGTAGGTCAACATCTTCTCACTCAGTGGTCTACAGTGGGGATATCCATTTGGGTGGATCGTGGGGGTCATCCTCTATAGAGGATAGGTTCTGACCACTGGGCCTTCAAATTTCCATCCCTCGTTTTCTATTAGAGGCTCAAGGATAATTCCAATTATCCTTTGGAATTGGAGTGCTGACAGAGTTCCTCCTGCATTTTGAGTTCCCTTCTTCTTTTCAACTGCAGAGGCCATCTCTTGCAGAATTAGAGGGCCATATTCTAAGGGTAGATCATAGTACACCCCGTACATGATCGCCAAGATCTGATGGGAGGTTTGATCGGGACTCCCAGTCTTTCTTGTGAGGCAACAATTAAGGATTGAGAATAGGGTATTCCACAGACGGGGTAGTCTATTCCTCCTAAAGTCATTTCTTTTTGCTAAGGGTTCATTGTAGCCCAACATCATTACAAAGTTCACAAGTTCTGCATCTGTGGGGTCCTCTGCATATCTCTTAATCCTCAGAAGGCCTCTGGTGGGGATTTATGTTAGTTCCCAATCTAGTGAGAGAATCAGCAAAGTAAAACATATTCTAGAGAGAGAAAGTCATCTATCATTCATTGATCTCAAAAGTACAACAGATGAAATAATTCCACAAGCTTACATCACAAGAACATAAAGGAACTATTTATAGTAGGCACATGACATCCCCATGGCTCTACCATAAAGTCAAACAGATAAACATACAAAAGTCTAACTGTCTTGATTACAACATAGAGTGCACTAACATTCTCCCCCTTTGTAATCAAGGAAGGAATGGTCTTCTCCTTCTACGAGCTCCCAGATAAGTTTCTATTCTCCGCATAGCTGCTCTGAAGGATATTCTATCATTGATCTCACTGATAGCTCTGACCACTAAAGATCTTGCAAGGGAAGGCATTCTGTTTTATCCTCTTTCTCTATCATTGACTTTCAGACGATCCTGCAACTGAAGTAACAACACTTTCAACGTTCTATCTGAATATTTAGCAATCTCGCTGAATCTGAGGAACCTCTTTTCACCTCTTTCATTTCTATACACAACCCCAAACTCTGGTTTACTGATCACAACATATAATGGCATCCTCTCCAAACCATTAATCATTTAATTAGGCCTCAACATGTTGACGATTGGTTGATCACTTTCCAAACCCATCTGGAAATCAAAGCACTGAACATATAAGATGTGTCTCTGCATGAATCTTTTGATGGCATTCAAGGCAAGTGTAATGTTATCTCGTCTGATTTGAAGATCTCTGAAGTAGTGGTACATGTATTCAAAGTCTTCAATACGCAAATGACAGAAATCTGCTTCAGTAAAAGTGTATGTCTTGCAATCTTGCCTCTGAACCACAAAAACTGGATACCACATCTTGTAAAACTGTTTAGCATAAACCTCCTTAATCGTCACAATTAACTTCTTGCTTCTGACTTCATGAACCTTTTGGCACTTGGCACGCATAAAGTACATGTATTCAAACTTGAAAGCCTCAGACTCATCAGTTATTCCCAAAACTACATATGGATTCAACCTCCTTATGTAGTGAGCAAAAATCCTCCTTTCCGAATCCTCCAAGAATGGTGTTCTCAGTCTTAAGGTTCTTTGCCTTTCCTCCAATTGAGTTAGCCTTGGGTTTCTAGAAGTGGAAGGGTCAGGTTGGTTTGAAGAAGAAGGGTTGGATGGACGTCAGTATTAGGGTTAAAAGATGGAATGAAAGGTGGTTCTTCAGGTTTAACTTCAGGTTAAGATGTTGTTTTAGGAGTTGATACATGAGTTGGTTCAGGAGTTGGTTCAGGTGTTGGTGGTGAGTAAGGTTGAACATGTGGTGTGAATTCAGGTTCAGATGGTTTTGGTTGAGTAAGATTGATGTTAATTTGGGTTCTTTCTGGTTGGGATGGGATTATGGTACTGGATATAGGATCTGGAGACTGGATAGGGCTAACATGTATATCATCCGGAGTGCTTTGCCTTTAGAAACTCCACTTCACTCTCCGTAAATCCCACATCTTGATCATCTTGGCCATCAGTGATCATCAACGTATTCTTCGATTCCTCTTTAATCCTCCAAAACTTATCATAATCGTTTTCAGTGTCCTCCTCATTCTCATCATCAGAACTGAGTTCAACAATTTCCACAAATAAATCCACCACTTCGCTTATCTCTTCTTCATTTACCTCAGGCTTTATAACCGTCGGTTCAACGTTAGGATCAACATATAGCACAATCTGTTTGCCACTTTCTTCACCTTGTTCCCCTGATTCAAATATTTGGATAACCTCTTCAGTTGTCATAGTTCTCCCCACACTTGAAGTCTCAACATCAGATCTTTGTTTCTTAGACTTCTCCCCCTCATGATCATGATCATTGGGATCCTGATCATGCTTCCTTTTAACGCCTTATGCTTGATACTTACAAGACTGATTCAGTGAAGCAACGTGTTCTGACAAAGAATCCATAGCTTTCTTCATAGCATCAAGACTAGATAGAACTTCAGTCTTGAATTGGTTGAATTCGTAGAAGTAACAGCATTGGGTGTAGGTTGAGGTGGTTGAGGTCTAGGTTGAAAGTTTTCAAGTAAGCTCAGTAGGGTTTTGTTGTTTGGATCATTTGGGGTAATGAAAGTAGTTTGGCGTAGAGCATGTCTTTGAGCTCATCTATTGAATGATCAGGCTGAGTAAATGGTGGTTGCACAACTGGAGGTGGAGGTGGAGGCATCTCGAGCTCATTCTCAGGCATCGGGCCCTTTCCTTTCATCAAAAACTTCACCACTTGTATCTCCTTAAGTAAACGTTCCTCAACATCCTTTAAGGCGCCGTTGACAAAATTCCTTGACACTAAGTCGGGCAATTCACCGCCGGGACCACTTAGGTTACCCGTTGACACATCAGTTGAATCAACCGTGTGGCATACGTTCAGTGTTGGCATGATGTTAGCATTGGTAGGACTTCCACTCAGTCCTCGTAATCCTAAAGTAGGAATTACTCCGAGTGTTCCGGATGGGGCACTAAGACTCCCATTAGTAGCAGAAAAAATTTGTAGTGTCTTAGTCAAAGAATTCAATAATGAAGCAATTAGATCTAGACTCAATGACTGTGCAGGAATGAAGGTCGAGGACTGGGGAGGATGTCTCTCTGTTTCAATACCCAAACTCTCCGAATAAGAGAAGGATATAAGTTGTGCTTGATCCCCGTGAGAAATTGAGACAGTTTCCTGTTGAGAGGAATCTGAATGGCTGGTTGGGGTGTGAAGTTGCGTTAGTGGTCTACTAACGTCTTTTTCAACACCTGGTCCCAACACATGAGACATGGTGGTAGAGTTGGTTGCCCTTCTGGTATAGAAAGTTTGGATAACACACACTCTCCATATTTTTTTCTTCAATTTCTCTCCCAGGCTCACTTGTATTTTCAACTAATTCTCCCTCAGTTCTCCTTATATCTCCTACAACTACTTCAATAACGTTTGCCACTGTATCAAAATCAAGATGTGTCATTTGAGGTAGATCATCAGCATTAATGTCATCAACATGAGCCACATAAGTTGCAAACTTGGGAATAGTAGGAACTGTGAAACATCACCAAAAACATTACTATCATTTCCCCCATCATTGTTGTCATCATCATTATTATCATCATCGTTGTCATCACCAATTACTTGTTCCTCTGCATAATCAGACGCGTTATCAGACTCTGTTTCATCATTAGAAGGTCCAAGAATTCTGCCCGAAACTCGACCAATATGTCATGCAATGAGAGCTTCGTCAGATTGGACTACACGGTTATCTAAATGTGTGTCCACAAACGATAACCATGCATCTTCAGAAACATATGTCCGAACCCTACCAATTCCCCTCTCGGTATTTTCCCTCTGCTCTCCCCGTTTAGAAGCTCGTGTTTGCTGAACCCTCACAGACACCGCTCGCCTAGGGGTTGAGTCCTGGGCAGGTCCCTCCGGTTCTGGCCAGACCATAGACTCTCTATATTCAACTATGCACTCAGCATTCTGATTCGCGTATCTAAGGAATCCTTCTGTTAGTGGCATCTCAAACTGGAATGACTGTTTCTGCCTTTGTAAGTATCTCATTGATTTTTTCGGAACAGCTAGATGATTAAGTCTTCTTGGAATGTCTCGGTTAGACCTCAACATACTGTGAACAATGATCTGCATGAACCTCATATAAGGAATATAAGGCTTTCCCTTGTGCTTCTGCTTTTCCTCCATTTTTTCTTGTAACTCGTGCCAGAAAATTTCTGCATAATCTACATGTAGATCATACACAACTGCATGAAAGAGCTTTAGAATCCCGGTGTTAGCATTATCCATCCCTGAGTGCTTTGAGGTCAGGCACCTGTTGATGATAGAAAAGATGGCATAATAGGCAGGTGGAAGGTTGCCTTTGTAAAAGTCACTATTCTGGTTTAGCTCTCCAACATATCCTATAGCTTTAATCCCAGCAAATACTTTAGCTTCTAATGGAAAATGATCAAAAGAAGTTTTGCCCGGTCTTGAATTAGGCTCAGGTAGCTTTAGAACAAGTCTCAGTCTGTGGTAATCAAGCTTGGTGATAAAGTCATCAATCAGGATTTCAAAGATTGGTCGTCTGTTCTCCATGGCAAAAGTTATGGCCTTCCAGGCTTGTTGTAGATAAAGCATAGGTACATTAACTGTGTGAGTCAATGCAAATGCTAGTGGATGTCTCTTCAGTACCTCTTTGACCACCAGATGAATATTGATGTGATCAAACTCCACGTGGTAGTTATTGAACTTGATGTCAACATAGTCTCTCGGGTGTATGAATGCATGATCTGGATTGCCTTGCCCGGTATATGATGGATGAACAGATCTTGTGGATGGGAGGGGTACATCGGGTGTTGCCTCGGGTACATGATCCCCAAATCCTTGGACCATGCTTTGTTGCTCTTGATTTTCAGCCATGTGAACTGTTGGGTGGAAAAAACAATTCTGAAAATGTTAATTTTGGCAAAAATCACTTTTGAAAAAAAAATCTGAAAATTTTCTAAGACTGGTTTTCGCATCCCAAAGAAAACCCATGAAAGACAGAAAGTTTTCTCAATGAATAGGATGAAAAGAGGAAGTTTTCGCAGACAACCCAATGCGAACACCTCAACTTTCGCAGACAGAAGAATGCGAAAACCAACCTTAGAAAAATTCCATGTTCAAAAACTTTTCGCAAACAATATAAAACTTTTCGCAGACCAGAGTGAAAAGGTTTTCGCAATAGTGCAATGCGAAAACCTGACTTAGAAAACATTTTAGGTCTCAAAAAGTTTTCGCAAGACACTTAAGCAT
Organism: Saussurea involucrata; assembly: GCA_033807775.1. Classification (NCBI taxonomy): domain Eukaryota; kingdom Viridiplantae; phylum Streptophyta; class Magnoliopsida; order Asterales; family Asteraceae; genus Saussurea; species Saussurea involucrata. The sequence continues at coordinate 68,520,686 of CM066325.1, forward strand.
GAACTTTTCGCAAGTTCATCGACCCCATATCCAAAAACTGTTAGGACCATAAATGTCCTACATATTAGAAAGATATATAAAGAATTATATAGAGTTTAATTAGTTTAAATTATTATTTGTAAAAGCCTTAATATTGATTATTGTGCTTGTTTGTGTTTAATGGACTTAGGCCTTGGTTGTAATAGGTCCAAGTATATAAGGGTTTTTTCCTTTAGAATTAGGTTAAGGTTAATCATAATATTTTGAGAGCTTAATAGTTTAGAGAGAGAGTTCATCATTCCAATACTTGTAATCTCTCGTTAATCATTCAATAAGATTAATCATTTCGTTTATTCGTTGTTACCTGATCAATCTGGGATCTACACGTGGTATCAGAGCAGAATCGGTGATTTGAAGAAACTGAAAAAGCCAATCGAAAGTGAAACAAAGAAATTTCGTATTCAATTTTCTGGAAAACGCAGCTGTGCCGTTTTACCTATTCCCGGAGTTTGAACCGTCGGATCGTTGCGATTTTTGGACAGTAGCTTCACGACATCTTAGTGTACATTCTGAACGGTGAGATTAATCGTTTGAAGTTCAGAAGGAACCTGTTTTATTTTCGACATAGTGCAGTGTTTTGTTGGGGTGAATCGATCATCAATCGGGTTTGCAAAGCTTTTCGTTGATTTAATAATTCGTTTGTTAGATATCGATTGTTTAATCGTTTTAATCTAGTTTTTATCTGCATATATATCAATTCTCAAAGGTATCAATTTTTCAATTTAAAAATCAGTTCTTGAGTTTTGGTGTTGTTCTTATTTTTTTGTGGTGATTATTGAAAAATAGGATAAATTTTGCTTAGAAATCGATTTGGCTATGTTTGTTTTTGTGTTTTGGTTGATTTCTAACATTTCAGGAGTGAAATCAAACAACCCTAGTCTAGCGAAGATCCGAATTGCAAGCACAGCCGTCGTATCCGGAAGTTCCTAACATTTCCGGGTATGTTTCCTATTTCTCACCACTATCCGGACAAATCCATCCGGATTGTTTCTGGTTCCCGGATAAAATTTCTCCCGGACACCCAATTTTACCCAGATACCATCTTCCCGGATAGAATTTTTTTCTCTTCCCGGACAAATTCTTTCCGGATGCATAGAGAGTACCACAACTCACACACAAAACTTCCCGGACATTAAGGGGGTGTTTGGGATTGCTTGTTTAAAACAACTTAAGCTTATTTTCAAAAGTGCTTATCAACTTGTGTTGTGATAAAAAGGAGTTGGGGGTAAAAATGTAATTTGGGCAAATAAGTTATAAGCAGTTTCAAATAAGTTAAAATGGATTAACTTATCAAAAACAACTTATTTGTGGTGGGAAAAAGTCATAAGCACTTTTCATTTTTTCAATCCAAACACTAAAAATAGCTTATTTGCGGTGAGGAAAAACAATAAACAAATTAGTCAAAAATATAAGCAATCCCAAACACCCCCTAAGTTTCCGGACGCTCAACTCCCTCACCTAAGCCACCATTATTGACCATGTTGTTTCCTTGGTTGACCACAACTACATATCTTAATGGAGTCGGTAGCTATTTGTTTTTTGTGAATTAGCTCTTGAATTAAATAAGAGGCTACAACATTCTTTTTCTTTGCATCCATATCATCCAAAAAAAATTTGTTTTGTCATCCTCATCAACCCATACCATCCATATGCATTCATTTATCATTCACTACATTACATGCATATATATGATTTATAGTTGCATAGCATTTTTGTTTTGTTTTGTTTGTTTTTGATCGGAAACCCACTTGTATCCGATAATCTCATACGGTAAGTATTCTTTGGTGCAAGAAACTCAATCACCTGGTAAGTTTTAGTTGTTAAAGTTGTGATCATCGTTTTTTTCGCACGGATTTGATCGGTACCCGAGTCACCGAACGTCTCGTGATTGAGAGTCTTACGAAAGTTGCGCATTTTTTTAACGATTGGTTTGAGAATTATTGCGACGTTTTGAGCTTATTTTCGTCGTCTTTGATCTAACTTGGTTTGTCTATCTTGCAGGTTTTATTCTCGAAGTTTGATTTTGTTTGTTCCGGTTAACTAATCAGATTTTAAATTGCGAAAACAAATTTATTTTTTAGATTTGTTTTTCATATTTAAGTTTTGATTTTTCTTCCGCATTAATTTTTGATTCTTCAAAGTAACACCGATTAACGATCAATTTTCAGGTAACAATGTCGATGTATTGCACACATCGAGAGTGTAAAGACACGATAAAATTATCTAAAGAGAATCTCAAGCGAGCAAATGAATTTTGCATAAAGTACTTCAAAGAACTGAAGGAATAGAAACTGCAATTATCTGAAAGTTCTGAGAAGCTTGCTAAATCTGAAGAAAAGGCAACGATCTTAGAAACTGAAAACACTGAGCTGAAAAGGAAGATTTCTGAATTGTCATCGCAAGACGACATGAAGACACTTGAAGAGAAAGAGCAAGCAAGACTATATGAAAAGAATATCAAGCAAGCAAGTACATCAAAGAACTGAAGGAACAGAAATATCAATTCTGGATTAGTTCTGAGAAACTCGCTAAATCTGAAGAAAAGGCAACAATATTAGAGTCTGAAAAACTGAGATGAAAAGGAAGATTTCTGATTTGTCATCACAAGACGAGATAAAGGCACTGGTACGTGTGAAATATGTGATTTAATCGCAGTGGGATTGTTAGGTCCATGATCTTCATACAATCCAAGTATTGTGTAACAAGATGATGAAGAACATTATTGAAAAGGAAATCTAACCTAGAGAGAACACAAAGTGATTAGAGATCTACATCTTGTATTAATGAATTCACTTCTTACAAACTACAAGTAATTTTGAGCATTCAGCATAATTTCATTCATGTTTTTTGCTGACCTTTCGATTTATTTCAGAAGTGAAAGATGAAACAAATATAACTCAGATAATACAAAAACACTTGTAAAATCACCCTTGACACATATTTCATTCATTTAATGAAAATTAAAAAATTTCATCTCATTGAATTAAATTTGTTAAGACTCAAACATTCAATGCAGTAGAAATAAAACATAATGCAATGTTACCTTTCACCACTTGTTCCTTGAAACAGAAAGATGTGACAGTTAAGGATATCACCTAAGAAGTATGAGTTCTAAACTGATTTGTTTAGAAGTCTTAGTCTTTGAAGTACGGGTCCTGAATTGAATTGTTCAGAAGCCATTATCTCTTTACTCCCCCTTAATGGTACATACACTCTTCAAAAAAAATTCACCGCTTCTCTTCTGTTTTCAATCATGTGTGTGGTATATATGTAACATTCAGCACAACACATGAAGAACCTACAAAGTAGATTAAGCAGATTTTGGTACCCAACAGGACTTGGGTCCTAGTGTGTTAGGTGTAGATTTCTTAGAAGGAATATTGTAAGTACCGTACCAATAAGAAGCATAACCTTTATGCACAAAATCATTTGACCCACAGTAAGAACAACATATTTTCTTATGTGCCAACCTAATCAGATGATTTGCGGAACAAATAGGATTAGGTTTAGCAGAAGATTTACCTTTTGGCGCATTGTTCTTCTTAGCATTTGATGTGAAAGCAGATGATTTTGGCATATATTTCTTTGAAGGTATTGTGCCTTTGACTCTCCATTCCATCTTTACCTTCTTGAAGACTGGAACTTCTTCAGGTTTGGAAGTATTAACTTTAGGCACTGTTGGTTTATTATCTAATTTATCAAACAAAGAATTATAGAAGAGATTTGTTGAACGAATCTGATCTTTTGAGAAATCAGTTGATCTATTAAAATGTTTAGAAGGAATGTTTTTAAAGCTTGAACTTGAAGCAGTTTTAAAAGAGCATTCAGAATCATTTGAACCAACAAATGGAGTCTGAATGATAGTGTCAGGACTGACCTGCTTTGAAACATCAAATTTGAAAATGATGTTTTCAAGTTCTTTGACTTTGTTTATCAAAACATTTTTCTCTTTAGAAATTAGATCAAATTTCTAAAGGAGATCAGATTTGATCAATTGATCCTTCATAATGTCAGTTGATAAACCAGATAATCTTTTGGTAAGATTAAGAATCACATTTTTAAAATATTTGCGTTCCGATTTAAAATCTTTTTCCAAAAACTTTCTTTTATCAGTAATCTCTTTGAAAGTTTCCATATTTTTCTTTTTAAGAATTTTATTTTCCTTTTCAAAGAGATTTTTCATTTCCGTGAAATATTTTCTTTCCTTTTCCAAAAGATTTTCTAAATCAAAGATTTTCACGAAAAGCTCAGAACTTTTAATCTCAAAAGATTTTCGTTCAATATCAAATTCATTTCTTTCTTTCTCTTGCTTCTCTTTTTCAAGATACAAAACTTTTTCAAAATCGGAGATTTGTTTTAAAAGTTTTATGTATTTAAGCTCAATTATTTCCTTCTCTTTAAGAATTTTCTTTGAAGAAAGAGACTCTCTTTCACGTTCAGAAAGCTTTTTCTTCAATTCAACGTTTTCACCTTCCAACGTTGTTCTTTTCTCTTGAGCTTCTTTTAATTGAACTCGTAAATGTAAGTTCCATTTCACTCTCTTTTCTTCCCTACTCTTCATATCAACATTTTCACTTTGAAGAGTTGTTACTTTCTCTTGAAGTTTCTCGATTTGATCGTGCAGACTTGAGTTGTCTTTCTTTGTTTCAAGACCTGCAATATAAACTTCAAGATCAGTAATTCTTTTAGTAAGTTTAGCATTTGAAGAAGAAATGTCTAAAATCTGTCTCTTCAGATCAGCATTTTCTTCCTCCAATGCTTTATTTAAAACAGAAATTGAAGGATTTGAAGCATTATCTTTGACAAAAGTTTGTTTCAATCTTTCATTATTTGATTTAACAAAAGTTTGTGAGATTTGAGGTATCTCCTTTGTAAGAGTTTGCTTCAAACCCATTTCTCTTTTTGATATTGCTAGATGGATCTTTCAGAAAATCAATCAGAAAAAATATTTATATATTTTTTTTGAAAAACTCTTAAAGTGTATGAAATACACTATAGAAAATTTCTATATAAATTTTTTTCTTAAAAACTTTTTAATAAACTTTGAAGAACAGTAACAACTCGCAACAGCCTTGATGCGAATTCGCTACTTCTCGCAAGAAGAAGGATGCGAATTCTTAGAAACTCGCAATAAGAACAATGAACAGTAACAATTCGCAATGGGAGGGATGCGAATTCTACACTTCTCGCAATCAACTAGTTGCGAATTCAGCACTTCCTGCAACCTTCAGGATGCGAATGCTAAACTTATGTGAATTTTCACACTTCTCGTAGCCAACTGCACTTCCACTTCTCGCAACACACAGTAATAAACAGTAAGTGTTCGCAGCAAACTGTTCGCAACAAACGGGATGAACAGTAGCTTTCCGCAACACACTATATGCGAACAATACACTACTCGCAACTAACTGTATGCGAATTCTGAACTATTCGCAACCAAGATGATGCGAATTCTGAACTATTCGCAACCAAGATGGTGCGAATGCTCAACTATTCGTAGTGAACTAGATGCGAACTCTATGCTTGATTAAATTTCTATCTTTTCTCAAATACACTGATGCGAATTCTGACAAGCTGAATACGAATTCCACCACTTCTCGTAAGTACCAGGATGCGAATTCAAGATACAACCAACAATTCGCAACCCATTGAATGCGAATTCTATGAAAAAAGATTTAGAACAATGCGAATTCTACAACTTGCGAGTTCTTGAGGATGATGTTTGCGAGTTCTTCAGATTGCATGCGAGTTCTTGAGTATTTTTCACAAAAGATCGAATTTTCTCAGATCTAGGCTTCAAATCTTGTCCAAAATTAATGAAAATTTGCAGAATTGCTCGAAATCACTTTTCGAACAACTTTGTAGTTGATTACTTTCACTAATTTGTCCAAGAAGATGCAAATTTAATCAAGAATGCAGATTTCAAACTTTGTAGAAAAACAACAACAATTTTGTCAAATTTTGAGCAATCTGGCCAAAATTTGGTTTTGAATCCTGAATTAATGATGTTCAGGATCAAAAACCGAGTACAATGGACTCAAATTTGGATCAAATTGATCAAGATTTGAAGAAATTGAAGAAATCCAGATGAACAGTTAAGAACTTTGGATGCGAGTTCTTCAAAAAACACGAAAATCTTCAAAAATTCTTCCAAAAACTGATTGAATTCCCTGTTTAGCTCTGATACCAAATGATAAACCCAGAATCAAGCAATATGATATGAACAAATATAGAGAGAATCTAGAGAGCAAATATGTCATCCATATATTCAACATATGAGTACAAATGACATTGGCATGAAGTGTTCTAGATTGTTTCTAGCTAATGAACTAGACATGCCTATTTATACCCATAACATACAAGGTATAAAGGCAAAGCAATACAGCATAGACTCATTACAGTACATTGACTTTACAGTAAATCTTGAATACAATAATGTTCTAACAACAAGCACTGTTGATTTGGAGGCACTTAAAAAGGCTGCCCACAGTGAGGAGAACCCAATCAAAAGAGCATTGAGGAAGAAAGGAATGGTCACCAGATCTGGGCTGACCATTTCACAGAAAACACCAGCTAACAAATCAAGGAAGCAACCATCTGGGAAAGGTAAGGGTCTCGAACCCTCTTTAAGTTCATCATTTATTGAATCTGATGCTGGGGATGAGAAACTTCAATCTGAAAACCCACATCAGTCCACAGTGGGCACTGAGCATGCCCCTAGTGGGGTGCCCAGGCAGTTCACGACTCCAGCAGTTGTTGCCCACTATGACTGCATTGTCAATCAAAAGTTGAACTTAGAGAGGGGTTTTGACCCTGACTTTGTAGAGGCCAACCCGTTTATCAAAGATAGGGTTATACAGCATGATTGGACGACCTTGGCATCTGCCAATCATCGAGCAAATGCCTCTTTGGTTAGGGATTTATGCCGAGGCCTCTCAGACGAAGGACCCAGTTGTGAAAGTTCGGGGTTGAACCGTGCACTATACCGCCAGTGATATCAATCGTGTCCTTGGAATAAGGATCCCAACCACATGCTCCTTTGCACGGTTCCTACAAAAAATGACCCCGGCAGATGAAGATGTTATTTTGCAAGCCCTGGCTGTTGACGGAAAGCCCTGGGATAAGGATGGCCAAAGAAGGTGCCTACACGCTAGCTCCCTCACTACAGAGGCCGCTGTGTGGATCCAGTTTGTACGGGCCTCCTTATCACCGACTACTCATGATACGACCCTCTCGATGCACAAGTGCGCTTTGCTGTACTGCATCCTGGCGGGGAAACCTATCAACCTGGGAATCTTCATGCACTCCGCCATCCACCAAGCTCGGACCTGAAAGAAGGTAATCCTCCCTCTTCCTTGTCTTATTACATCGTTACTAATCGAGGCTGGAGTGCCAGCTGCTCAGGATGACAAGTGGATCACTTCAATGAACAACGTCAGCATTGTCACAATCAAGAAGATGGGGAGAGAAATTACTACCACCCCCCACAGAGCCTGCTGATGAACAATCCACAGTGCGATCCACTGGCACCCCACTCCGCCAACCCACTCCAGGAAGCAGAAGCAATCCAATGACCGCCATTCTGAGCGCGTTAACAGCCCTCACCTACCGCGTCGACCTTATGGAAGCCCAACATAAGCATATGAACAGGGCAACTGAATCTTTTTGGATGTATACTCGCGATCGGGATGCGGTTATGAACCAAATGTTACAAGGTGCTGATCCATAGTTAGCCGCACAACTACCCGACTTTCCAGAAGGTATATGCCCCAGCAATGACAGTGACGATGGTTTCCATGAAGACTCCGCCGAAAGCTCACCGTAAGCAACTCTGACCCACTGAATGGTTTGTTGGGACTGTGGTTCCCACTCTCATGCTCTCAAAAACAATTTTTATTTTTTGTTTGGTTTCGTATTTTGCCTATGGCTAGGCATTTGACAATTTCGCTACTATTTTTATTTTTATGATGCATGCATTACCTACTGCTAAGTAGGTCTTTTGGGTACTAACTTACTTCTCATTTGAATGTTTTTTGATCCTTTTCCATTTCAAGGTACAACTTTCGGCTTCCGACTTAAAAAGTCACTTTTGTAAGTACGGTTCTCAACTTGTCACAGTGAAGTGATTTAGGCCATTTTTGCATCCAAGCTCGACTTTGTACCCCAAATACCTCCTGCACCCCACTTTCCAAATCACAGTGAGGACACTGTGCAACCTTAAGTTTGAGGTGGGGGGACTTCCAGGAGGACTTCCAGTCTTTCCACAGTGGGGACATTGTGAGTTCCTAAGTTTGAGGTGGGTAAGCTATACCCCCCTCCAAAAAAAACACAAAAACAGAAGAAAATTGGAGAATCACTACAAAAGATTGATGGTGTGCCTTTCTGGACCATCAAAGTGCTCATTCTAAGAAAAAGACGGTGTGCCTATTCTGGACCATCAGAATACCCACTCTCACAAAAAAAAGAGACATATAAAGCCTGAAAGTGTACGTACTTACCCTTGCAAAATACAAAACATTCACTTCTTAAAATAAAAAACTCAAAGCGAGATTCTCGGTCCATGTTTGGAAGTAGTTACTACAAAACCCTTAGGAAAATATTCAAAGCCACAAACCCTTCGAACCCAAGAAAGTCCTATTGATCAAATGTGAACAAGGGAAAGATATCGTCAAGTACAAAAGTGGAGTTTCTATCTTGGAACCGAAAGAAGCATCCATGGAGGGAGATCAACATACATTCAGAGTGAGAAGTCTGTAAGTCCCTGAAAGTTCAAAAGTGCATAATTTTATTTTATTTTATTTTATTACTTGGGGACAAGTAATGGTTTAAGTTTGAGGTTGTGATAACTCTATTTTTAGAGTTATTATTTACTTTTATTTTTATTTTATTTTGTCAAATTTTAGCCATTTCACTTCTCAAAACCCCCATTCTTGGTAATATTCCAAAAAATGAGCAAAAAGAGTGAACCATAGTCTTAATAAATTATTTGGTGGAGTTTTGTTGTTTTTTCACGAAATTCCTGCAGTGACTTGCGCATCCCACTCCGGACCCCACTATCGAGCAGAGAAGAAGACAAAAGAAAATCAAATCTTAGCTTGAAAGTAAAAAGTCTGGAGAATGGAAGGTTCAATTGGCAGAAGCATGGGGTGGTGAAGTACAAGCATGTTCCCAAAAGCATGGCAAGATGAATTGTTTATGCAAACCAATGGTACTATAAGTGGACTTTTTGGAAAAGGTGAAGGGACTCATGGGTAAAAGAGCTACATACTTATGGATAGGAGTGTTACTCAAAGAGGCTGATTTTGATGCTCTTCTATCTTCAGTCCTTATTCTCTAGATAAAACCCATCTTTTGTAAAACCCAACCTTTCCTCTTAGTATATAAAGAGGCATTGGGTTTCATTTAATTCATCTTGCATATCTCCATCTACCACATATAGTGCAAGTGTAGTTGTTAGCTTATCATTTACTGCAGTAGTTCATTAAATTTCTGTATTTTCAATTCCTAGTTTAATTTTTAGTTTCGAGTAATCTGTGGCAGTGACGTACCTTCGTTCCCCACTGCGGTTTTAATTTAAGTCACTTTCAGTTTATTTATGTTCATCTTCTCATCTTTTGCTTTCTTTACTTCAGTAATTATGGGCTAAGCATCCTTTTGGATGTAGGAAAGAGAAGTACCTGGATTTTAGAGAAACTGCTTGAGTAATCTTTATACTTGGAATATTTGTTGTTTTGGTCATTCACTCTCGATTATTGCCCAATGATGCAAACAAGCCGATCACTTGTAAGGATCTAAAGTCTAGTTCTTAACTCAGAAATGAGTAGAATACAGTGACACGAGCTTGGATGATGCTAGGGGATTCGAAAGAATTGTTATGACACTTGCGAAAGTGAGGCCAGCACAGTGAGCTAATCTCAACCCACTGGAGTAGTAGGCAAGCTAGTTGGTGTATTTAAAACACTTAGAGTATTTGTCTCTACACATTCCATGGAGACCTGAAAAGGTCCATTTTGAGATTACCATTGACAAAACAATAGATACTAAGAGTATGGGATTTTTACCTAAAGGTGTGAGTATTTTGTAACCGGGCTTTTCTAGCGAAAATGCCTACCTCAAGTACAAGGATCATTTTTAGGATCAGGTATTTAATATAAAATATAGGGAAAATCTAACCTACATTCCTTTCTTTAAATCTTAAGTAAAACCGTTAAAGTAGCATTTCACCAAACCAAACCAAAATATTGCTTCCTCTCTAATTGAAACTTGTAAAAGGAAGCTCATGAGAACCGTATTGTCTTGATTGTCCAGTCCCTGTGGATTCGATTCTGGTATTTTACCAACTATTACTTGGTGTGACGATCATAGTGGACATTGTACACTTGCACTTCCCACTGTGGATAGTTTGCAACCCTGAAAGTCCAGGATACACTCTTACAATCAAATATGAACAATTAAGATCGTATTCACAGCAACTGGTCATATGATTTATTAACAATCTGTGAATTACAAGATATTACAATGAATTTTTCTCTAAATGGATTCACCAAAGATTATATCAAAGATTAGTTAGCAAACTGTTGCTAACACTATATATACTGTAGAGAAAAGCTAAAGCTACAGTACATATGAGAAACAGACTAATAGAACAATTACACGTGTCCTAATTAGTAACTGAATATAACAGAGAATATCCCAAGATATGAATTCTGAACATACTTCTGAATAAGCGCTTCAGAACATTTGTCTTCATAGTCAGACGTTCTGAGTCTCCTACTCATAACTCTGAACCTTCTAGTCAGAATCTTTTTGAGATTTCTCACTCAGAACTTCTGAGTCTTCTACTCAGAACTTCTGAGTCTTCTTTAGTCTTCTTACTCAGAACTCAACACTTGTGTTTTTGACAAAACTCTAGACCTAACAATCTCCCCCTTTTTGTCAAACACACTTGTACTATTCATCATCAAATTCTTAGAGCATGAACAATCTTCAGAAGGAGCTCTTCTGAATGCTTTGACAACTTTTGCTCAGAATTCTGAATAATCTGAATTAACAACTTCTGGTCAGTCTTTAATCAGCAGCAGCAACTATTTCCAAATTGATTTCTGTTATATATTTGCTTTTTCTTTGCTCCCCCTTGAAATGACAATTCTCATCTTCATTTCAGCTTTCATAAGATTTCTTTATAAGAAACAACCGATCAGTTTTCTTTTCCTCTTCTCCTTCTTAAAATAACATTTCTCTCTTTTGTTATTTCTGTACAAAAACCATATCAATCTTCAAAATCTTTAGCTTTTCTCCCCCTAAAGTTTTGGAAAGCAAAATCATCTTCAAAATCTTTAGCTTTTCTCCCCCTTGATTTTCAAAACTTTAGCGATGCTTTTTCTTCGAATGAAGTCTATGCCTTTTCTCCTCCTTAATGAATAACCTTGCTCCCCCTCAAAATAAGAATTATGGAGCAATTTGTTTTCTCCCCCTGAAAGTATGCATATATTTCATTAAATGCTTTAATGAAAACATTTATACAAGAAAAATAAGATTCACTGAACTACACTTGATAACTACTAACATTTGATCATTTGAAAATTTTACAAAAGAAATCCAACTTAATGAAATTTATCAGATTTTTCAATCAAATGAAATCAAATGCATGTGTTTGGATTCAAATACAAGTCATCATTGCATATCAAGTTAAAAATGTTCAGTTTCAATCTCTTTATTAAATCTATTTGGTGTGCTTAGCATGCGAAATATGATTAGCTTCAAGCATATGCAATTCTAAAAACATATACGAATACTTTGCTCTACTCACACTATTTGTCCAAAATCAGGATTTTCACAAATTTAAAAGTTTATTGCGACTTTGTATTTTCCCAAAGTTTCAAGAGATGTGTGCTCATTGGCATCTTTTAATTTTGTGCTCATTGACATCTTTTAATTTTGTGCACATTGGCATCTTTTAATCAAAAAGTTTAGTAAGAATAAGATACATCGTTAAACATGACTTTCTATCTGGTTCTATTGCAGGATTTGGGTCAACATATCCCAGACCAGTTGGTCTTAGGTGCTAGGTGACAAGCACCCCATGGAACTTAATTTCCCAAACCAGAAAGGCCACATCGATATATCTTAAACCCATTTGTACCAGTAGAACATGGCTTTCTATCTGGTTCTATTACAGGATTTGGGTCAGCCGATCCCAGACCAGTTGATCTTAGGGACTAGGTGTCGAGCACCCCTTAGGACTTACTCTCCCAAACCAGAAAGGCCACAGGTACAAACTTTCAAACTAAATGATTTTATATATATTTATTTTTCATCTCAATCACTTGGTACTAAAACGTAGTACTTCCCCCATATTTTTGTTTCCATCCAACATTCTGACATTTAGGCTTTTTGAACATTATATTCTATATAAGTATAGATTTCATAACATTGAGCATTCGGCATAATTTCATTCATGTTTTGCTTACCTTTCGATTTAATTCAGAAGTGAAAGTTGAAACAATTATAGCTCAGATAATACTAAAAATACTTGTAAAATCAGTTTTTGACACACATTTATTCATTGAATGAAAATTAAAAAAAATCATATCATTGAATTAAATTGTTAAGATTCAAACATTCAAAGCAATAGAAATAAAACATAATACAATGTTACCTTTCACCACTTGTTCCTTGAAACAGAAAAATATGACAGTTAAGGATATCACCTGAGAAGTATGAGTTCTAAACTGATTTGTTTAGAAGTCTTAGTTTCTGAAGTACGGGTCCTGAACCGAATTATTCAGAAGCCATTGTCATTTAAGTACGGGTTTTGAACTGATATGTTCAAAAACCTAAAACGTCGAAGCACGGGTTTTGAACTATATTTTGAAACAATCAGATCAAATTTTGAGACAATACTTCCTCTCAAATCAAGATAATCCTGCAAAATCAAGAGATTTTGGTAATCATCTACAATGATTCGTCATTAGATATCAAAAATCCAAATTCTGAGTAGTTGAGTCAGAATTCTGAGTAGAAAAGTCAGAATTCTGAGTAACTTGTTCAAAATTCTAAGTATCAGAGTCAGAATTCTGATTAGTTGAGTCAGAATTCTGAGTAGTAGAGTCAGAAGTCTGAGTAACTTGTTCAAAATTCTAAGTATAAGAGTCAGAATTCTGATTAGTTGAGTCAGAATTCTGAGTAGTAGAGTCAGAAGTCTGAGTAACTTGTTCAAAATTCTAAGTATCAGAGTCAGAATTCTGATTAGTTGAGTCAGAATTCTGAGTAGTAGAGTCAGAACTTCTGAGTAAGAGAGTCAGAATTCTGATAAAGCTATCCAGAGAAAATTCCTTAGAAAAATGTTTGGATTTTGTGATTTTTGAACATTCTGAACTTCAAACCACCATAACTTGCTCAAAAATCAGAATTTTTCAACCAAAATTTGCAGGGTTGCTCAAAATGTGATTCTGAACACATTCTCTGGAAATGTTTTCTACGAAAAACACTCACATCTATGAGTTCGATAACCTCATAGCAAACAGAACTTTTTCAAAAAAATCTTCAAGATCAACAAATTGATCTATATGAATTAGAAATCCATAATTACATTCAGATCGAGTTTTGGACTGAATTATCCAAAAGTCAAGATTCTCAATTTAAGCACAGCATCGGTTTTAAGTCATGTGTCAGTATTATCATTCAGCTCTACACATGAATAACCTGCAAAACAGATTAAGTTGACTTTGGTACCCATATGAACTTGGGTCCAGGTTTGTTAGGTGCAGCAGCATATGCAGATATTCTATAAGAACCATACCAGTGCTGAATAAAATTCTTGTTCACAAAATCATTAGTCCCACAATATGAACAACAAAGTTTCTTTTGTGCAACTCTGACTAATTGATTTACAGAATAAATCACATCAGGTTTAACAAAAGATTTTCTTTGAAATGTATTGTTCTTCTTGACATTTGAATTAGGAACTTTTGATTTTGGCACTTCTTTCTTGGAAGTTGTTCCTTTAACTCTCCATTCCATTTTTATCTTTTTAAAAGAACAATTATAAGATTTATCAATAGCAGAATCATAAAACAGATTAGAAGAACGAATCTGATCTTTTGAACTATGATTTGATTTGTCAACAACTTTCGTTTCAAATTCCCTAAACTTTTTAACATACAAATCAAACCTTGACTGCAAATCAGATTTGGACTTCCTCTCTATCATGATTTTAGTTGATAAATCAGATAATTTCTTAATAAGCCTCCTTATCTCCAAATGAAAATCTTTCTTTTCCTTCTCAAACTCATCTTTTAAGCATTTTTCTTTAAAGCCATTTACCTTCTTCTTTTCAGTCTCTTTCCTTCCATCTTCTAACTCTTTCTCCAACTCATTGATTTTTACAGAAAACTCATTTAACATTCCTGTTTTCTTTTTCTCAAACCCAATCTTTTCTTTTTGAAAAACATTTTTCTTGCATTCAAACTCTTTTCTTTCTTTTGCAAAAATTTTCTCCAAATCAGAAATTTTCAAAGATAATTCAACAGACTTTGTTTCAAAACCTTTCCTCTCAGTTTGAAAGTCTCTTCTCTCTTTCTCAAATTTCACTCTTTCAAGTATAAGAACTTGTTCAAAATCATAGATCTGTTTCAAGAGTTGATAATTTTTCATTTCACATGATTTGATTCTATTTTCAGACTCTGTCAACATCTTTCTTCTAAAATTGTCTTTCTCTTTCAAATCAACATTCTCTTTTTCTAACAACTTTATGTTTTCTTGAACCTTTTCAAAATCCTTTAGAAAATCAGATTTCTCTTTTTGCAAAATCTTTATAACTTTTGCATATTCGTCTTGTTTTGCTTGAAGATTAGCAATCTTGCTTTCAAAATGAACAATCTCAGTTTTTGGTTCAGAAATTGTTTCTTTTGCTTTTACAAGACTTAATTTTTGTAAATTGTCTGAACTGGTTATAGAAATTGCAGGTCTCACAAAAACTTCAATAATCTCAGGCATGATGAAATGACAAATTCGAATATCAACTATGAATTATGATCAAAAATGAGAATCAACACAAATCTAGAACATGCAAGAATTAATCAAATCTGTCACATGCATTTCATCAAACAGTTAGAGTACATGAATTAATGAAATCTTCTTTTCAACAAAAAATTTGAATACTAATCAACATGCAGCAGATATAATCACTTTGATCCAGAAACCAATCAAGAATTTCGAAAACATACATGTGATCTCTGTTTAATTTCGAGAATTAATCAGCATAGAGAGAAAATCTTTGGATGACTTGATTGTAAGATATCGATTCAACAGAAAGACAAATTCAAATTTCTTGAATCAATGATAGAAACGAATTCAAGAATTGTTAGGAATTCAAGAATTGTTAGCAGCAGCGGAATCAATTGTCGAATTGATCAAGAAACTTCAAGAACGCGATCAAACACACTCTTGGACGAATTTGTTTGTTGATTGGCTCTGATACCAATTGAAAGTCCAGGATACACTCTTACAATCAAATATGAACAATTAAGATCGTATTCACAGCAACTGGTCATATGATTTATTAACAATCTGTGAATTACAAGATATTACAATGAATTTTTCTCTAAATGGATTCACCAAAGATTAGTTAGCAAACTGTTGCTAACACTATATATACTGTAGAGAAAAGCTAAAGCTATAGTACATATGAGAAATAGACTAATAGAACAATTACACGTGTCCTAATTAGTAACTGAATATAACAGAGAATATCCCAAGATATGAATTCTGAACATACTTCTGAATAAGCGCTTCAGAACATTTGTCTTCATAGTCAGAAGTTCTGAGTCTCCTACTCAGAACTCTGAACCTTCTAGTCAGAATCTTTTTGAGATTTCTCACTCAGAACTTCTGAGTCTTCTACTCAGAACTTCTGAGTCTTCTGAGTCTTCTTTAGTCTTCTTACTCAGAACTCAACACTTGTGTTTTTGACAAAACTCTAGACCTAACAATAATGCTCAAAAAGCCTAATGTCAAAATGATGAATGGAAACGAATATATGGGGGAAGCACTATGTTTTAGAACCAAGTGATTGAGATAAAAAAACACACACACACACACACACATTTAGTTTGAAAGTTTGTACCCGTGGCCTTTATGGTTTGGGAAAGTAAGTCCAAAGGGGTGCTCGACACCTAGTCCCAAAGGCCAACTGGTCTGGGATCGGCTGACCCAAATCCTGCTATAGAACCAGCTAGAAAGCCATGTTTTACTGGTACAAATGGGTTTAAGATATATCGATGTGGCCTTTCTGGTTTGGGAGAGTAAGTTCCAAGGGGTGCTCGACACCTAGCACCTAAGGCCAACTGGTTTGGGATCGGCTGACCCAAATCCTGCTATAGAACCAGATAGAAAGCCATGTTTAATGGTGTATCTTATTCTTACTAAACTTTATGATTAAAAGATGCCAATGAGCACAAAATAAAAAGATTCCAATGCGCACTCATCTCTTGAAACTTGGGGATAAAACAAAGTCGCGATAAACCCGTAAATTTGTGAAAATCCTGATTTTGGATAAAGAGTGTGAGTAGAGTAAAGTATTCTTATATGTTTTAGAATTGCATATGCTTGAATCTAATCATATTTCGCATGCTATCACACCAAATAGATTTATTAAAGGGGTTGAAACTGAACTTTTTTAACTTGATATGCAATGTTGACTTGTATTTGAATCCAAACACATGCATTTGATTTCATTTGATTGAAAAATCTGTTAAATTTCATTAAGTTGGATTTCTTTTGTAAAGTTTTCAAATGATCAAATGTTAGTAGTTATAAAATGTAGTTCAATGAATTTTGTTTTCCTTGTATAAATTTTTTTAAATATGTGCTAAAATTTCAAATATTGTGCTTTAATGAAATATATGCATACTTTTAGGGGGAGAAAACAAATTGCTCCAGAATTCTTATTTTGAGGGGGAGCAAGGTTATTCATTAAGGAGGAGATTGTTAGTGATACTCAGAGACGCGACTGAAATTGAAAAAAAGTTTTTGATGATCATGATGCTCACAATCATCGAAAAAGGGGGAGAAATGTTTAATTCAATTTCATGTCGAAGACAATTCGAGGTCAAAGAGATGAAGATACTAAGTTCAAGAAATCATTGGTTTCGGATCATGGGAAGTCTGAAATGTTGCTGAGTTTGGTTATCTTAGATCTGAGAGGTATTATTCTCGGATTGTGGTTACACCTAAAAGTTCAAAAATATGGATATTTCGCATCCAACTTGATCCGAATTGATGGTTTCGCATCTGCCTTGATCCGAATTCACATAGTTTCGCATCCTACATGATACGAATTGATGGTTTCGCATTCTTCTTGTTCCAAATTCTCTTGGTTTCAGATCTGTCTACATCCGAATTCTATTGGTTTCTGATCTGCCTACATCCGAATTGATGGTTTCGGATCTTTTTAATATGAGAAAATCAATATGAGAACTAAGGTTCTTGCATCAAGAAGGATACGAGAAGTTACTGTTTGTTAAAGACTGATAAAGCTGCAAAGATCTGTTTTTCATGTACAAGACTTGAAGATGGTTTGATAGAGTGTCTGTTGGAGAAGATTGACTTTACAAAGAGCTGAAGACTGCTGTCATATTTTTTTAAATCTTGAATCCAAAGGGGGAGATTGTTAGAGTATTATTGTATTCAATATTTACTGTAAAGTCAATGTACTGTGATGAGTCTATGCTGTATTGCATTGCCTTTATACCTTGTATGTTATGGGTATAAATAGGCATGTTTAGTTCATTAGCTAGAAACAATCTAGAACACTTCATGCCAATGTCATTTGTACTCATATGTTGAATATATGGATGACATATTTGCTCTCTAGATTCTCTCTATATTTGTTCATATCATATTGCTAGATTTTCGGTTTATTACTTGTGACTTGGAGGTTTTGCTCAGTCTGAATCTGCTCCTTGTTTTGAAGTGTCGCATCCTCCGCATCTTTTCTTTGTCTTTCCTCCTCTTGTCTGGTTCGTTCTTCTTCTTCCTTTCTCAACCTTTCTTCTTCAGTCCTTTTCTTCTCTTCCTCCAGTAGTCTTTCCTTTTCAACCCTTTTTCTCTCCTCTTCCTCTCTCGCCAACCGTTCGGCTTCCTCTCTTTGTTTCCTCTCCTCCTCTTCTTTCCTCAACCTTTCCTCCTCTTCTTTCCTTTTCCTCTCGACCTCTTCTTTCTTCTTTTTAAGTGCAAGGATCTTTTGGTTGTATTCTTCTTGCAACTTCAACATTTCTTCTTCAGTTTGTAGTTCCTCATCATCAAACTGACTCAGACCGGTATCTGAAGCCTTCGATGAAGAAGCAGCCTTCAAACCCTCTTGCTTTGATGACTCCGCATCTGGTGCGATGGTCGACGTTTGATGTTCGCCGGAGGATGGCGGAGGTTTGTTTAGGTCGCCGGTGATGTTTTCCGGCGGGTTATCATCGGCGGTACGGCGGCGGACTGCAGCACGACCGGGCTCGTTAGGGTTAGGGTTTAATCTCTT
This sequence comes from Saussurea involucrata, assembly GCA_033807775.1. Lineage (NCBI taxonomy): Eukaryota > Viridiplantae > Streptophyta > Magnoliopsida > Asterales > Asteraceae > Saussurea > Saussurea involucrata. The sequence continues at coordinate 68,539,254 of CM066325.1, forward strand.
ACTTCTTGCCATTGAAGAGGATGAGTTTTTATGGTTCGTGATAAAAAAGTAGAAGAGTAAGAGTTTGTGTTTGAAAATTTAGAGGAAAAGGTGGTTTTTGGAATTTGGTGTGTAAAGAAAGTATTTTTTGGGTATTATTTTGGAGGGAACGGTTATTGAGAGAGAAGGAGAGAATATGATGGTTTTTCTTGAAAAATGGCGAAGTAGGTGCATAGTGGCAGAAAAAGGAGACATTTGGTGTAAGAAAAGGTGATATGATGTCAGCTCTTGGGCCCCCAAACCGTCCCATCTCATCGGCAGTGGGAAGCGCAGTGACATGCTCGATGTCACTGCGAAGCAATTGTTTGACTTTTTCTTCATAAATTGGCAATCTCTCCTACACACATTAAAACAAACTACCATACAGAATTAGGAAGAACAAAAAAAAACACAGCAAATAACTGAAATAAAATATTTACAATTGGTTTTGAATTTTCTTAACCAGAGTGGGGTAGAGAGTGGGATGGAATGTGAGCACTCTCGCTCAGAAAGTGCTTTACACTCTGCCCATTGACTTTGAATGTTTGACCAGGCTGTGGGGACTTCAATTCCATTGTTCCAAAAGGACTAACCTTGACCACGGTGTATGGTCCCATCCATCGTGATTTTAGCTTACCTGGAAAGAGTTTAAGACGAGAATTGAACAATAGTACCTGTTGGCCTTCAAAGAATTCCCTATGGTTGATTCTTCGATCATGCCACATCTTGGTCTTTTCTTTGTACAACTTTGTATTTTCGTAAGAGTGGTATCGCAACTCCTCTAGTTCATGCAATTGTAAACACCTCTTAATTACCGCAGCATCCTCACTCATATTGAGCTCTTTAAGGGCCCGATACGCCTTGTGTTCCAACTCAATTGGTAAATGGCAAGCTTTGCCAAAAACCAACTTAAATAGAGACATTCCCAAAGGAGTTTTGTAGGCTGTTCGATAGGCCCAAAGAGCGTCATCAAGTTTGGTCGACCAATCCTTGCGATGTGGTTTAACGACTTTCTCCAAAATACTTTTGATTTCTCGGTTTGAAAGTTCGGCTAAACCGTTGGTCTACGGGTGGTATGCGTTGGCCACTCTATGATGTATATCCTCGGTCCTTTGTTCATAAAATGGGTGCCTTCGTCACTAATCAATGCTCGTGGTGTTCCAAATCGAGTGAAAATGTTTTTATGCAAAAATTTCACCACGGTGTTGGCATCATTAGAGTGACATGCAACAGCTTCCACCCATTTTGAAACATAGTCTACCGCAACCAAGATATAAAAATTATTGTTTGAATTTGGGAAAGGACCCATGAAATCGATCCCCCAAACATCAAAAAGGTCTACCTCTAGAATGTTATTAAGAGGCATCACGTTTCTTTGTGAAATGTTCCCGGTGCGTTGACATTGCTCACAATTTTTCACAAATTCGAAAGAGTCTTTAAACACAGTGGGCCAAAAGAACCCACTTTGCAAGATTTTTGCAGCAGTGCGGTTTCCACCAAAGTGGCCACCGTAGTGGGATGTGTGACAACCAAGGAGTATTTGATGTTGCTCACTCTCGTGGACACAATGCCTCAATATTTGGTCCGTCCCTATCTTATATAAGAAAGGGTCATCCCAAACATATTGTCGTGTGTCATGTAAAAACTTTTTAAATGGTTGTCCACTCATCCCGTGGGGTTTTAGTCCACATGCTAAAAAGTTTGCAATGTCAGCATACCAAGGAATATTATTATCGTGATGTTGAGCTGCTAACAATTGTTCATCAGGAAAATTCTCTTTGACCGGAGTGGGATCTACAGTGGTCACTATCTTCTCAAGCCTGGACAGATGGTCAGCTACCTGATTGTTTGTTCCTTTTCTATCAACGATCTCAAGGTCGAACTCTTGCAACAATAAAACCCAACTAATCAAACGTGGCTTGGAATCAGCCTTGTTAATCAAATATTTTATTGCTGCATGATCAGTGTGCACTATGACCTTCGTCCCTATCAAGTACGACCTGAAATGATCAAAAGCAAACACCACCGCAAGTAATTCTTATTCAGTGACAATATAATTAATCTGAGCTTCAATCAGCGTTTTACTTGCATAATAAATGGGGTGAAAGATTTTGTTCTTTCTTTGTCCGAGAACAGCCCCACAGCCCACTCGCTGGCGTCACACATGACTTCAAATGGGAGTGACCAGTCAGGAGTGGTCACTATGGGTGCAGTAACTAAGGCTTTCTTGATTGTTTCAAAAGCATCTCGACATTCTTGGGTAAAATTAAAATCTTTTTCATGTTGCAACAGGTTACATAGGGGTTTAGTTATTTTTGAAAAATCTTTGATGAACCTCCTATAAAAACCTGCGTGACCCAAGAAACTTCGAATACCTTTCACCGTTGTGGGTTCGGGAAGTTGTGCCACTACTTCAAGCTTGGCTTTATCAACTTCCAACCCTCTTTTTGAGACAAGATGACCTAGGACAATACCTTCCTCTACCATAAAATGGCATTTTTCCCAATTTAAAATAAGGTCGTGGGTCTCACATCTTACTAGGCTTTTCTCTAAATTTCCCAGGCAGTTGTCAAATGATGTCCCTATCACAGAAAATTCATCCATAAAAACTTCTATGGTGTCTTCAATCATATCGGTGAAAATGGCCATCATACAACGTTGGAAAGTGGCTGGGGCATTACACAATCTAAATGGCATCCTCCGAAATGCAAAGGTATCGTAGGGACAAGTAAAGGTGGTATTTTCTTGGTCCTCGGGTGCGATATGGATTTGGTTGTATCCGGAGTATCCATCTAGAAAACAATAGAATTCTTTTCCCGCTAACCTATCAAGCATTTGGTCAATGAAAGGTAGGGGAAAATGGTCTTTTCTAGTGGCTAGGTTGAGTTGTCTCTAATCCATGCATATCCTCCACCCAGTGACAGTCCTAGTGGGAATGAGCTCATTCTTTTCGTTCTTCACTACGGTCGTCCCTCCCTTTTTAGGAATACATTGGACGGGGATCACCCAACTACTACTGGATATTGGGTAGATAATACCGGCGTCTAACCACTTCAAAACTTCTTTCTTGACTACGTCCTTCATTATGGGGTTCAATCTCCTTTGGGGTTGGACTTTTCCAGGGTGGTCACTCTCCAAGTTAATCTTATATTGACATAGGGAAGGGCTAATACCTTTAATGTCTGCTATGGTCCAACCAATTGCCCTCTTATGCTTCATCAACAAATCAATCAGAAGTTGTTCTTGTTTCTCACTAAGTTTTGAAGAGATAATAACGGGAAGATTATTATCTTTAGCGAGATAAGCATATTTCAAGTGGGAAGGCAATGGTTTAAGCTCTAACTCGGGAGGTTGTTCTATTGAAGGGGGTTGAACATTTATGTCCTTGAAGTCCATAGGTTCAAAGGATGCCACTATTGCGTTACACTCATCCTCAAAAGTGTCGTCACTCTCAGAGTCGGAGTGCTCACTCTCACTCCCCACTGTGCTCACTGTATCAAAACCATGAGTACCACAAATCGAACTCAAAGCAAAACAGTCTTCGGTTTCTATGTACTTAAGGGACTTGAAGACATTGAATGTTACCTCTTGGTCATTGACTCTCATAGTGAGTTCCCCTTTGTGCACATCAATCAAAGTACGTCCGGTTGCAAGGAACGGACGCCCTAAGATGATTGGGATATCTTTATCGGCCTCATAATCTAAAATTAGAAAATCGGCGGGGAAGATAAATTTATCCACTTGGACCAAAACGTCTTCTATTTTTCCCTTTGGGTAGGCAATGGACCGATCGGCTAGTTGTAATGTCACGGTTGTGGGTCTAGCCTCTCCAATACCTAACTTGTTAAAAATGGATAATGGCATCAAGTTGATACTGGCTCCTAAATCACAGAGTGCTTGACCTACTTCTTGTCCTCCTATTGTGCATGGAATGGTAAAACTACCCGGTGTTAATGCCAAAAATCGCACCAAAGTACAAATTAAGGTCAATATGGACTTTAACAACTAAAGAAAGGAATCATTCGACAAAAGCATGCGACAAAGACGAAAATATAAATGAGACAGAGATTTTGGTGACTCAACGAGGAAAAAACCCGCGAACGACTGTGGAAGTCGTCGCTGCACTATGGTCGCCAAACATGGGCGATGTTGTTGATCCAAACCCTCAGTGATTTGATAATGACCCTCTCTTATATACTTAGTGAAAATTGTAAGTAAACAATATGTATCAGAGTTTCACTATCGTTGATAAGTACTAAGATCTTACAGTACCGCTGATAGGAACTCTCGCTCTTTTAAATTAAACATTCAGCGAACACTGTTCATCATTAATGCTCTGAGTCTGTTCAGTCATTATGATGATCGCTGATAAGTTAGTTGTTTACTTATGATCCCTGAAGACAAGTTTCACGTCAACAAAGGTTCTACGCTGAAGTCGAAGATCAAGCTCAAGAACCAGCGACAAGTCTCCTAATGAACTGATGCGGATCAGCGAAGACTCGGATTTGTCCAATCAACGTGAAGTATCAAGTACAAGACTTCAGCTATCGCTGAACTCTATCATTCGCTGATATGAAATGATAGATCGCTGAATCAACGAAAGCTGATCATGAAGTCCTCCGTACAAAGTACTTTTGTCTTAACCATCCTTGCACGACTCCGTACGAAATGTCAGAAAAGAACCTCCGACTGTCTGAAATCGTACAACCACTCTGATACTACACTGTTCATCCATGCGGCTACTAAGGTTGTCAACAAAGGTCAATGACATGCAACCAACCAGCTGATGACACGTGTAAAGTGTATACTGACTTGCATTAAATGCATGCAGTATATAAAGAGATGAACCCACTTCATTTGAAGTAACTTGCTAACTCTGGACAAGTTCAATCTCTTATCTCAAGATAGGTTATTATTAGTAATTTCCTTATCTCTCTTAGTGCAAGAAACCTTAGTGTTCCAACTTGTTTAGATTTAGGTTTATCCTTAATCTTGTTTCCGCAACAAGCTGTAAATTGTTAATGATTTATCAATAAACAATTTAGAAAAGTAAAATCTGTGTGTTTGTATTCAACCCCCCCCCCCCTTCTACAAACTTGTATAGGCCTTCGGGACCAACAAGTGGTATCAGAGCGGATTTGTTTAACCTCATAAACAAGATCTAATCTAAGATATTTCTCTTCCTTGCTATTATCTGAAAATGGCCACCAACACAAACACAAATTATATAGACAATGGTTCTCTTGCTAAACCCCCTAGATTTTCCAAAGATAACTTCAACTTATGGAAAAATAGGATGACACTCTTCTTAGAAGGTGTAGACCCTACTATGCCTTACTATCTAGAAAATGGTCCATTCATCCCTGTAAGAATTGATGCTGCTGTTCCAGCCGCTGAGAATAGACCTGCTATTCCAGAAAGGCTGGTACCAAAGGAAATCTTTCAATGGACTGACGAAGATAAGAAGAAAGTGGCTATAGATACAAAAGCCAGATCCATACTATCCATGGCTCTTCCTGACGAAGTCTACCATTCTGTCATGAACCTGAAAACATCAAAGGCCATGTGGGACACAATATGTGTTCAGTATGAAGGAACGTCTGAAGTCCAGGATTCAAGAAAGATCAACCTGGTAAGACAATACGAAAGCTTCATTTCTGGTAATATTGAAACTCTCTCTGAAGTTCACCAACGTTTTAATTGTTTAATTATAGATCTGAAAACTGTTGGTAAGGAATATTCTAACTTTGAAGTGCTGACAAAGTTTCTAGAATGTTTACCTGAAAGCTGGGACAATTATTCTATGTGTCTCAAGCTGTCAAAGGATCTAAAATCAATGACCCTTGCTACCTTATATGGCACGTTGCTGAATCATGAGCAATCAAGCCATCTTAAGAAGAATCTTGTAAAAGATTCCAAAAGCACCCATGTTGCTTTAATCTCAGAGGAACCTTCTACTCAGCGACCCTCGGTCACTATCACTGAGTTAGAAAGTAACTCTGAAAGGTCATCAGATTCTGATTATTAAGATAATGATGAATCTTTGGCTCTCCTAACTAAGAAGTTCAGGAGATTTGCCAAAAAGAAAATGTTTAAAAAGAACAAACCTCTTTCCATAACTGACAAGCCTAGATCATCAGCTTTTGTTGACAAGGCTACTGCTACTTGTTTTAACTGCGAAAAGACAGCACATTTCGCTAACGAGTGCAGGTCTAAGAAAGTTTCTAGACCCTCAGCTTTTGCAAAGAAACCCTTTGTTCCAACAAATAAAGATGACAAATATTCAAAGCTGAAAGAAAAATATGCAAACCTGAAAAGCTTTAAGAAGAAGAATAAAGGCCTGATGGCTGACTATGATTGGGCTGCTTCTGATGAAGAAGCATCATCATCTGACTCTGAAGATGATGAAGCAAATCTACGTCTTATGGCCAAGATTGAAGAAGAGGAAGAAAGTTCAGACATTCCCTCCACTTCAACATCTGCTATTCAGGTATCACCTTCTTTCTTTACCAATATTGCAAATATTGATGAAGCTGATAGTCTCCGTAAGATCGATCTCTTGACTAGAAGTTTATACGAAGCCATGAACGGCAAAACTGTGGTTGAAAACCAAAATCTTGATCTCGCTGAAAAGCTTAAAAACTGTCACCTTCAAATAGAAATGCTTTCTAAAATTGAAGAAGATTTTAAAGATCAAGTATATTAAATCAGCTAGTCAAAATCGAACGAGCAGAAGCTATCGCTGCATTAAAGGCTGAAAAAGCTACTGTTGAAGGATGGTGTAATTCTTCAACAAAGATCACTGAGATAATAAAGTCTCGGATTCCCCTGAGTGATAAACGTGGTTTGGGTTACAAATATGATACTCCAAAACCAACCACTGAGCGTTCAATGCTTAAATTTGGAACGTTTGTATCCTCAGTCGCTGATACTTCATCTTCTCAGTGCTCCTCGTCCGTTACACCAATCCCTGAGGAAACTCCTACCTCCTCAAAAGGCAAGGAGAAAATGGTTTATTCAAAACCTACCTCTGTCTTTAAAGACAAAGGTAAAGGAATTGTTATTTACCAGAATCCTCAGAAGGGTACCTTAGTACCAAAGCTGAATGCTTCTAAAGCTTCAGTGGCTCATCCCTCTGGATCAAGGAAACAGATATCTGGATTTATTCAGCGATCTACTCCTAGACTCAGATTGGATGTCCTTGGTAAGAAATCTGAAGAACTTATTGTTCATCCCATTTCTAAAGCCAATAGTTTACTTGGTGCTGGCACTTCTAATTTGAAATTAAAAGCTCAGCATTCAAATGGTCCTAGAACTACTTTTAGTTATAGGAAATGTTATCACTGTGGACTTACCGATCATATTGCTAGTAAGTGCCCCACAGCCACCAAAGCTGAAAAGATAGCTAAGGTGAAGATTGCCCCCAAGGCAAAGAAGACCAACCCTGGTGCAAATCAGGTCAAGGTGAATTCTACCACTGAGGTTAAGAAATTAACCAAAGTGAAGAAAGACAAAGCTGAATCTTCAAATGCTGCGAAGACTGCTGAACCTTCCATTCCAACTACTTCCACTGACAAACGTGTATACATGGTTAAGTGGGTACCCAAGAAAAACTAATCTTCCTTTGTATTGCAGGTTAAGAAGGGTATCTGGTATCTTGATAGCGGATGCTCTAGACACATGACTGGAAAGAAAAGCCTGCTCGCTGAATACAAAGAAGAGAAGGGTCCCTCTGTGACTTTCGGTGGAAATGGAAAAGGACATACCCGAGGGTATGGTGTACTTTCAAATGGTACAACCTCCTTCAGAAGAGTCGCATATGTTGAAGGGCTGAAGCATAATCTTCTAAGCATCAGTCAGCTTTGCGACATGGATAACAAAGTAATCTTTACCAAGGAATCCTGCTTTGTCTCTGACAAAAAGGAGAAGATAGCTCTCAGCGGTTATCGTTTGGAAAATGTTTATGTAATAAACATGGACTCAACAACCACTGAGAACTCCTGTTTCTTCTCAAAGGCCTCATCTGATGTCAACTGGCTATGGCATAAGAGGCTATCTCATCTAAATTTTAAGACACTGAACACTCTTTCTTCAAAAGAGTTAGTCACTGGTCTACCTCAGCATTCATACGCCAAAGAGTCTTTATGTTCAGCGTGTGAAAAAAGGGAAGCAGACCAAAGCAAGCTTTAAGTCAAAGCAAGTTTCTTCAGTGTCATGTCCTCTACAACTACTCCATATGGATTTGTTTGGCCCTGTTAACAAACAATCCATCGCTGGAAAGAAATATACGCTGGTCATAGTTGATGAATTCTCTCGCTTCACTTGGGTAATGTTTCTCCGTTCTAAGAGTGACACCCCTGAAGAACTCATCAATTTTGTTCGGAAGATGGAAACCCTGAACAATCTGACCGTTCGCTCAATAAGGAGTGATCATGGGACTGAATTCAAAAACAGTTCTCTTGATTCCTTCCTTGAGAGTAAGGGTATTTCCCACAACTTTTCTTCAGTGAGAACACCGCAACAAAATGGAGTCGCTGAAAGAAGAAATAGAACAATTATTGAAGCTGCACGTTCAATGCTCAGCGATTCTCACCTGCCTACTCAGTTTTGGGCAGAAGCTGTCAACACTGCTTGTTTTACGCAAAACAGGTCGCTGATAGTCAAAAGATTCAAAAAGACAGCCTATGAACTTTTTCATGGGAGAAAGCCTTCAATCAGCTTTCTTCACATCTTTGGATGTCAGTGTTTTATACTGAACAACAGAGATGCTCTTGGAAAGTTTGATCCTAAGGCTGATGATGGAATCTTTCTTGGATACTCCTCAGTTTCCAAAGCCTTCAGAGTCTTCAATCGTAGAAGACAAACTGTAGAAGAAACTATTCACGTCACGTTTGACGAATCCCGTTCGGCGAACTCTAAACCGTCCGCTTATACTGAAGAACTGAATCAATGGATGTTTTCTCATCTTGGTGATTCAGAAGATATTCCCACTTCTCATGCTCATCCAGTAGAAGATGATAGTCCTATCATTCCAAATATGCAGAACAGTGAAGCTGAAACTTCTTGGGTCTCAGTTGTTCCTATAAATACTATACCTAACGCTGAACCAAATGTCTCAGACATTCCATCTACTTCTCAGCAATCAGTGAATATAATGACAACTGCATCCATTCCTCTCTTGGCTGATACTCCTGATGTCGCTGAAGCTTCATCTTCAGCTCCTCCAGTTCAAGTTGAGTCAGCGTCTCACGCTCCGGCTCAGCGATGGACTATAAATCATCCAATTGATCAAATTCTTGGTGATCCAAACGCTGGGATTCAGACTCGACGAAGTGCAGGTAATATTTGTTTATTTGTAAATTTTATTTCACTAACTGAACCAAAGAAAGTAGATGATGCCCTCAAAGATCCAAACTGGGTCAGCGCCATGCAAGAAGAGCTGACTGAATTCGAAAGAAACAAAGTTTGGAAACTTGTTCAGAGACCAACTGATAAAACAGTAATAGGCACTAAATGGGTCTATCGAAATAAGTTGGACGAACATGGTACTGTAACCCGCAACAAAGCTCGACTTGTTGCTCAGGGATACAGACAAGAGGAAGGTATAGATTATGACGAAACATTTGCTCTAGTATCAAGACTTGAATCTATTCGTCTATTCTTAGCATATGCTGTACACAAAAACTTCAAAGTACATCAGATGGATGTTAAGTCAGCGTTTCTGAATGGAACGCTGAATGAAGAAGTGTACGTGGAACAACCTCTAGGATTCTCAGATTCTAAGCGTCCAGGTTATGTTTATAAACTGGATAAGGCACTTTATGGTTTGAAGCAAGCTCCTCGTGCATGGTATGACACTCTTTCTACTTATCTCCATATTGAAAAATTTGAGCGAGGTAAGATTGACAAAACTCTATTTTTTAGAAAAGTGAAAGGTCATATCATTTTAGTTCAAATATATGTTGATGACATTATATTTGGTTCTACTAACCCTGAGCTTTGTACTCGTTTTGCTGATAGAATGAAAGATGAGTATAAAATGAGCATGATGGGTGAACTAACATATTTCCTTGGTCTTCAGATTAAGTAAACTGAGAAAGGAACTTTCATAAATCAGGGAAAATATGTTAAAGATATGCTGAAGAAATTCGACTTAACTGAAAGTTCAGCTATGAAAACCCCTATGGCACCACCGCTGACACTTGATAAGGACACTAAGGGTGTTCCTGTCAATGTCATGATGTACCGTGGGATGATCGGCTCTCTATTGTATCTAACAGCTAGCCGACCCGATATTATGTTTGCAACATGCTTGTGTGCACGATATCAAGCTGAACCTAAGATATCTCATATGAAAGTTGTAAAGCGAATCCTTCGATATCTTAAGGGTACAGCGAATCTAGGTCTTTGGTATCCCAAAGATTCAGGATTCGATCTAACCGCCTATTCAGATAGTGATTTTGCAGGTTGCAAAATGGATAGGAAAAGCACCACAAGAGGATGTCAGCTCCTGGGTGGAAAGCTGGTAAGTTGGACAAGTAAAAAGCAAAATTCAGTGTCCACTTCCACAGCTGAAGCTGAATATGTAGCTGCTGGAAGCTGTTGTTCTCAAGTCTTGTGGTTGAGAAATCAGCTACTAGACTATGATCTTCAGCTCTCCAAAATTCCAATCTATTGCGACAGCACAAGTGCCATCGCTATAGCAAACAATCCAGTACTACATTCAAAGACCAAACATATAGAAATCAGATATCATTTTATCAAAGATCATGTGATGAATGGTGATATAGAACTTCATTTTATCCCAACTGATTATCAGTTAGCTGACTTATTTACCAAACCTCTTGATGAGACAAGATTCAACTTTCTCATCAGCGAGCTTGGAATGCTGAACTTTGAAGGATAAAATCTTCAGCGGTTCACATTGATCAGCGAAAGGATAAAATCAACTTGTATAACCCATTCTATCATCTTCTCTCTGAATAAACTTGATTCACTGATATCAAGGTATGTTCTCTCTCTGACAATAAAATGCAAGATTTCAAAACAAAATGCATCGCTGAATATCTCTTCCTTAACAGCGATATTTTGAAATTTCTTAAAACCTTCACTGAATATTTTCATTCAGTGCTTCATGTTTTCAAAAGTATCTCTGAGTTTTTCAAAACCTCAGAGACAACCAAGAATATGAAAGGATAGTTGTGACGTCATTGCAACGGATAAAACCCCGGCACGTTTTCTCTTCCTGACACACGTTTGCACGTCTCGTTCAAACTTCCAATCAAATGCAAACACGTGTCCGTGTCATGATGAAAATCTTTTCCCGCTCAAGATTTTCTCTTTCTAAAATCTCTATATAAACAAATTCTTTGTTTATATTTTTCTTTTACGCGATCAATCTTCCTCCGCAAGAAAGAATTCACTGTTGCATTTGTGATTTCAAAAACTTCAAGAACTGTTCATCATCTTCTTCATCAAACATCAAGGTTAATATGTTCTTATTTATTACCAAATGCGTATAACTTGTTTCCGATCTTCTCATTGTTTTAACAAGATCAAACAAAAGAACTTCGTAAACTGAAATCATTCTCTTTCGTGGTTTTATGAACACAACCATTTCATGGTTGTTCTTCAAGTTTAAATGCAAAATCTTAAACTTGTTCTTCATTCGTTTCCAGAATCTATTTCTTCATAGAAAACTGGAAAACAAGAAAATGGGTTTTACATTTCGTTTCAAAAACATGAAAACCCTAATCTTCATTAAGACATTTGTGTCTGAATGAAATGGATAAAATTCGAAACATCTTATTGGAAATTCTTTCCACATTAAGATTATTCTTATTTGTTAACATCTTTGGTTGAACTGTTAATACAGAGAAATGGCCTCGTCTGACATTCCTGCTACCGCTGAGAACATCTCCGCTGACTCTGAGGAAGTGGAAATCCTCAAGGCTCCACAAGTCAAGTTCAATCTTGATCAACTAGACTGGACTAAGATAAACAACCTTTCTGCGCTTCTCGAGTTTCCTCCTCGAAAGCAAGTCACACATCTGACAGATGCTGTGAATTTCCTGAAGAATTGCTGCATTTCAACAGCCCTGACCATTTCACCCCCTGCAAGTCAGCTGCTACTATCTCAGTTCTGGTACTCTGCCAGACACTCTCAGCTACCATCCGCCAAAGATCCCTCCAAAACAGTTGATTGTATCCTCTGCGATACTGAATATGGCACGATAAAGATCACACCCGCCATCATTCGCAAAGCTCTGAACTTTCCCATCGCTACAAAGGAAAAACCTTTTGTTCCTTTCCCTAACCATAAGAAGATCGCTGACAAAGAAGCTCTTATTGCATTTTTTGATGCAATGGGCTATGTATGGGAAATGGGCAGAGACAAGAAGCCTCAGAAGAAGCTAACACTGCTGAAGAAATCGAAAATGCCCAGCGAGATGAACTTCATCTTCGCTCACCTTATCAGCTGCATGACTGCCAAGACCGGCTCTTCTGATCAAGCCGCTCAACCTCAGCAAGCTATGGGATACGCTCTGCTGAAAGGTCTACACATTGACTGGGCATCTCTCATCTATGATGACTTGCTGCAAAGAGTAGACTCTGCCGCTGACAGGCCTGCTTGGGTTCCCTACCCCCGATTCATCAGCGCTATCTTTCAATATGGCCTGAAGGACAGCTACCCGCAAGGGGGCGATATAAAACTCTCTCAGATTGGCCCTAAGGTACTCAACTTCAAACCTGTTGAAAATGAGGTACGTCTTTCTACCCTCTTAACCCTTCTCAACCCTTCTTCTTCTACTTCTGTGGCTCCTTCAGCGACAATACCCATCGCTGATACCCTGGCCACAAAATCCTCTCCTTCTAAGAAAAGGAAACATTCATCTACCCCACTTGATTCTAAAAGGATCAAGAAAACAAAGGAGCAACCCCAGCAATCTCATGCTGAAGACTCCTCAGCTCTTTCTGCAGAGCTGAAGGAACGTTCAGTGGTACGCTCTGCCACACCTGAACAAGCCATCCCTTTTATCCCAACTTCAGCGTCTCTAAACACTGAGGTTACAAACTTGGAACCTACCCAACCTCCTTCAGTCTCTCAAAAGACTAATGAAGTGATTGTCAGCGAATCCAACGCTGAACTCATAACCCAACCCCCATTCTTATCCTTCGCTCCTCCCTCCACTCATTTGGTCTCTACTCCAGATCTAACTGGAGTTGCCATCATTTCCTCGGAACATAAAGCTGATTCTCCAGGAAAGATGAAGACAGGACCTGCAGAAAAATCAATGGGCACTTTTGAAGATGACATGGAACTTTACTCAGGAACCCGTGATTTCGATGAATTCACCAATCCTCCTGCAGGTAAACAACAACCCATAAACACTGTGACTAAACCCCAAACTTCTGAGCTTTCCTCTATTCACAAGTTTTTATATGTTACAGGTCCTAACTTGGGAGATATCAACGCCTTTCTGAAGTCCGTGGAGACAAAGCTGACAGGTCTCACCACTACTCTCTCCAATAACTCTACAGCTGTAACAAACGCTGGAGAGAATCTGAACAAACTGACAACGGTGGTGGAGAAGAAGGCTTCCACAGATGACATAAAGCAACTTGATAAGACTCTCAGCGACTTCGCCAAGGTGCTCGCTGATATCTACACAGACTACACCTCTCTCAAAAATTCAGTTTCATCCATGACCAGCGAGGTAACAACGCTGAAGACATCGGTTGGAACACTAGAGGGAGATATGTCTGCTGTGAAGACAAATGTCAACACTCTGACGACTGACTTAAGCTCTGTAAAGACTGACGTTGGTTCGATGAAGATTATGATCGAACAGCTGCTGCACAAGGCGAATACTCCTGCTCCTGCTCCTGCCCCTGTCCCTGTATCTGAACATTTTACAGCGGCGGATCGCATTGAGCTCGGGAAGATCAATCCTGCTATTTCTGGCCTTGAAGACAGATTAGCAAAGATTGAAGTTTGTGTAGGTCTCTCTGGCCAAGAAGACAGAGAACCTACCAACGCTGCTGAATCTAGCCATTTCTCCCCCAGTCATCATGAAAAAGAGGGGGAAAAGAGCGCTGAAGACCTCGCCAAGAGCGCTGAAGACCTTTCCCATGATGAATCTATCAGGGGAGAGAAGACGAATACTGAAGAAACCACCGCTGGACCTCAGGGAGATGAAAACCCTGAGGAAACCGAGAAGCTCGCCTCTGTATCTGAGGAGGAGCAACTCGAAGAAGAAGCTGAGAAAACTGAATCCGAAGCAGAAGATGATGAAGCCGTCGACATCCATGATGATGAACCATCTTCTTCTCCAAAGAATGATGATGATGATGACGAAGATGACGATGACTTCTTTATCGTCAAACCTGCTCAAAAGATCAAAGCTCTTAAGGGAATCTCGATAAATGAACCTTCAGGGGAGCGGACAAAGACAAAGCCCTCAGCCTCTGGAGCTGAGAAAGGCAAAGGCAAAAGCGTCGCTGAAGATGACAATCTGATGATCTTGCTTGAAAAGCCGGTTTGTCAGGTACACTAATCATCTCTCACTCCATCCCTCCTCTATCATATACTATCAGTTCCTTTACCCAAGCCTATACACTTGAACCAATTCTCTCTATCTGATTCTACCCAAGTTCTTACTTGTAAGATCGCTGTGTTTCAGCTAGTCCTCTCCCCTGTTTGAGGATATCGCTGAAGGCTCCACAACTGCGACTTCACCAAAAATACCAGCTGCTGCTGAAGAAATAATCCCAGTCTTAGATTTAATCTCTGAGACTGATGAACCAGAAGAACAGCTACTCTCGCACAGAAGCAGACCTTCCTTAGCTCCTCAAAAGCTAAGTGAAGAGGATCAGAAAAGAAGAGAGGAGATAATAAAGCGATTCGAGGATCAGCGAATCATTCTAAGGCATGATCAACTTCCTTCAGTTCCTCCAAAGTTCAGAATTTCCAAAGCTGAATACCAAGAACACCTCAGAGCTGAACGCCTACTCGCTGAAAGAAAGGAAGCTGAAGAAAAAGACATAGAATACGCCATCAAACTTACTCAACGATCAATAAAAGACCCCAAGCTGAAAAGAGTTCCCATTGATGTTCAACGTCAGCTATGGGATGATGCTCAAGAGATCGTTAGAGAAAAGACTAAGGTCTCTGATACGACTTTGGAATGGGCTAAACAAATGCTGACCTATCGATCTAGACCATCCAAAATCGTCAAGGCAAACATCAGAGGAAGACTGTACGCTGAAGTTCCTGTTGTTGAAGTGGACGTCTACAGAGATGACGAAACCAAGCAAACTTTCTATGCTACTACCTTAGAAAAGTTTGGTCTCTCTGAATGGTTAGAAACAAAACTAGCCATTCAGGGATCGCGCTCAAAGTTCAAAAGCCATGTCGAGAAGATCTTAAACAAACAGATCGACCTGCTTTCATCTGCTGTGGATATTCCTCCTACTCTTCCTCAACCAAGAAAAGTCCCTGATAAGAAAAAGAAAGCCTCTGGTTCAGGTCCTCATATTCGGAATGAAACGGGCATTGGTTTCTCTCGTGCTGAAATTGTTGGCCCTGATGCCGATCTCTCAATGCTTGACACCTCTCTACCACCTGGAGAAACATTCATTCCCGGCACAGTTGTAAGTGATCCCTATGGTATATTCTTTTTAGACTACTATGGAAATCATCACTTTCAACGTATCTCTGAGCTAGACATCGCTCCCATCGAACAACTCAGAGATCTCGTATACTGGTGTGAAGTCAGACGCAACATCAAAGCTAGACACCTGAAGCCCTTGATTTTTGAAGCAGCTCTAAAGAAAAAGAATCAAGGAGAAGATGTCCCTGACTGGATGATCCCCACATCAAAGACCCTTGATGAACTTCTCATCAAGGAAGAACCTTTATAAGTTGATATAATCACCTTTTTCTCTATTGTATCAGTTATTCTTCTGTACTTGTAATTTATTTCGCTCGTACTTGTAATCTTTCCATTTCTCTTTGTAACCTGATTCAAAGTTTTAAAGAAAGATTTCAGCGAATGTTCTTTACTCCATCAGTACTGAAAAGATCCCAGAAAACAGTACAAGGGACAAATATTTTATGAGTTCTTTTTATCCTTATGTTTTCATTTAAATAGAAATTTTCTTTGTTGCTATGTCATAATCAAATAGGGGGAGATTGTTGATCCAAACCCTCAGTGATTTGATAATGATCCTCTCTTATATACTTAGTGAAAATTGTAAGTAAACAATATGTATCAGAGTTTCACTATCGCTGATAAGTACTAAGATCTTACAGTACCGCTGATAGGAACTCTCGCTCTTTTAAATTAAACATTCAGCGAACAATGTTCATCATTAATGCTCTGAGTCTGTTCAGTCATTATGATGATCGCTGATAAGTTAGTTGTTTACTTATGATCCCTGAAGACAAGTTTCACGTCAACAAAGGTTCTACGCTGAAGTCGAAGATCAAGCTCAAGAACCAGCGACAAGTCTCCTAATGAACTGATGCGGATCAGCGAAGACTCAGATTTGTCCAATCAACGTGAAGTATCAAGTACAAGACTTCAGCTATCGCTGAACTCTATCATTCGCTGATATGAAATGATAGATCGCTGAATCAACGAAAGTTGATCATGAAGTCCTCCGTACAAAGTACTTTTGTCTTAACCATCCTTGCACGACTCCGTACGAAATGTCAAAAAAGAACCTCCGACTGTTTGAAATCGTACAACCACTCTGATACTATACTGTTCATCCATGCGGCTACTAAGGTTGTCAACAAAGGTCAATGACATGCAACCAACCAGCTGATGACACGTGTAAAGTGTATACTGACTTGCATTAAATGCATGCAGTATATAAAGAGATGAACCCACTTCATTTGAAGTAACTTGCTAACTCTGGACAAGTTCAATCTCTTATCTCAAGATAGGTTATTATTAGTAATTTCCTTATCTCTCTTAGTGCAAGAAACCTTAGTGTTCCAACTTGTTTAGATTTAGGTTTATCCTTAATCTTGTTTCCACAACAAGCTGTAAATTGTTAATGATTTATCAATAAACAATTTAGAAAAGTAAAATCTGTGTGTTTGTATTCAACCCCCCCCCCCCCCCCCCCTTCTACAAACTTGTATAGGCCTTCGGGACCAACAGATGTCCTTGTGTTTCTGGTGTCGATCGTACAGAGATTACAATACAAATGACGGAAAGACTTCGAAAGTGTAAAGTAACAGGTGTTTTCTAATGTAAAACAGTGTGCATCGTGTATAAAAGTGAAATGTCGTGTGCTGATGTCGTGCGTCGGGAGCGATTCTTCTGTGAGCGATTTATGCGCTTCAAATGTTTCTTCAGAGTTCGAGTGCTTGTGTCTGATGTTCTATGTTGTATTTGTGTTTCGTCCCTTGAAATGGTGATTCTCTTTGATATTTATAGTCTTCGGGCACTTTAATTGGATCATTAAGGACTTTGGTAACTGCCGTAACGGTCGATGTCTTTAATGCGAGATTAGATGTTCTTAACTAACTTCGTCGGTTATAGCCGTTGTCCATTAATGGTGTTGACTCCTGCATTAAACATTGAACAAACATAACAATCGTATAGCGCGTTAGTCGGTCGATGTCGCATGGTTTTATGCGACGGTCGTATGGGCTAGGCGATGTCGAGGTAGAGTGTCGTGAGGTAAAAAACTTTTGATTTTATCTTTGATCGTGAGAGAAAGTACTATGATTTTACCTTCGTTATAAGAAAAAGGAATAGGTGTTTTCCTTACCTTGGTCGTGGTCGAGACTGGTGAAATTTTGCCCAAACAGTTTTCCCCCAAAATTTGAAAGTAGGATGGCAAATTCGAATTTTAAATTTTTCTTGTCGGGTGCTCGGGATCGTGACACGTGTTGAGAGTTATTTTGGAATTGGATTAGTCTAATTCTAACTGAATGAGGAGTCAAAAAGGAAACGGGATCGTGATGTCATACTGACGCACGATGTTGCTTACTAGTTGTCGCTGCCAGGTGTCGATGATCCGCGCAGTCATACGAAAGGACGAGGGTACGTGGCGATCATCAGAAGGGACTCGGCCTGACCCGATTTCTTGCATAAATAGAGACCTTGACGGATTGTTTCCTTGTTACGCTTTCGAAGAGTTTATTCAGAGAGATTTTGCCTTGATTTCTTTACCACTCTTCGCTCAATCTTTTCCTGAACCCGTGAGAATCTTCGACTTGGTTAAGATTGTTCAAGGTCTAGAGCGCTTATATAAGGTACAATTTATGTTGATTTCTTTAAGTCTGTTAGAAATGTCAATAGATCCTGAAAGCACTATTCAAGAACAATCGGGTCTTGATGAGTTTAGGAACATAGCAAAAATCCCTGCATGGGTTGAATTGATCAGCCCAGGTCAGATTCGATCGAACGAATGTCCCGAGGGGTATATTATGATATACGAATACCCCTTTAAGATAGGTTTCGAATGGCCTTACTCGCCACTCTCTAAGGCTTTTATGCTAGAATTCAATTTAGCACCAGGTCAGCTAATGCCCCAATTCTGGCGAGTCGTACAAGTGATCGAGCGTGTTACTAAGAAATGGGATACTCCCATGAATGTACGTGATCTCCTCTTGGCTTATCAAGCCAAGAAGGATGGGTGTCATCGCTGTAGCTTATATTCTAGGTATAGGGGTGATCGTGCTTTGGTCCTACAGACCGCTGTGAACGATCGCAAATGGAAGACTCGGTATGTTTTCGTGCATAAGTCAACCCTTGACTCCGAGAGTGATTGGATTAGGACTGGACGGAATACGTCGGGTGAGCTTTGCAAATTTCTTGTCGTACGTCGTTTGTGATTTTTACCTGATTTTTAACTTGCTTTTTGTATGTTAACAGCCATTAAGTTTGAAGACGTGAAGCCTTACGCTAACTCTCAATCAAAGATCGACGCGTTCTTAGAGTTCAGCACTGGGGAACGGTCGTTTGTCGTACGACAATTGGTGGACGACAACGAGGATTTAGTATACTTAGGAGAAAATCAGGGGGAGAAACGTGAGGAAGAAGAGGGGGAAGAAGAGGAGTCGAAAGAAGAAAGAGAGATGATTGGTAAGCGTACCTTCGTATTTCTTTATGTGTTAATTCAAATCTTCTTCCCTTGTGATTTTCATAACTTTTACTCTTCTGTGGTTTCCAGGGGAGTCTCAACCACGGATGCCGAGTGTCTCTACTAAAAGAGCAGTTGAGCTCGAACTTGCTCGTAAGGGCAGGGAGAAGAGGCTGAAGCTTATGTCCACCGGTCCAGATGTTCCGAAGAAGACGAGGACGACGATCCCGAGGGAACCGTCTTTGGGGGTTCAGGACTCATCTAGAGTCGTTACGCCTGAGAAGGCGAAGGTCGCATCGCCCAAGAAGTCGTCTTCCGATGCGATTGCTGCAACACCTATTAGTTATGCGCCTCCGGCGGAAACAGCGAAGTCCCCGTCAGCTACGTCGGATCCTTTGTCGGCCGGCAAGGGCAAGTATCAGCCGACGGGAGGGGCTAAGGTCACGACGGTTAATTTTACATTGCCGTCGGACTTTATGGCCAGCAGTGTCCTGGACGGGACGAACCTATTTCCGTTCCTGGGGAAATATCTGCTTCCTTCTTTCAGGGAGCGTTTCGTGGGGTTTCCTATCGAGGAGACGGGAGCTCATGTCGCCGGGCTGGCTTTCATGGTAAGTCTTTCTTTCAAGACTTGGTTCGTTTGTCGCTGTCATTGTCGTTGTCGGTGTCGTTGTCGTTTGTTCGTTGTTCGTTGTCGTATGTTTATTTACAATATTTGTTTTATGATTTTGCAGGCGTTCCAGGCTTCCCTAGCTTTGCAGGGTGAGACAATGAAGATAAAGGATCTAATGTCGGCTGCGCACAGGAGGGAGAACGCGGCGTTGGATAGGGCGAAGGTCGCCGCAGAACGCGAAGAGGTTCTGTTAAAACATCTCGATGACGCCCGAAAACACTTAGAGGTCGTCGGTCGTGCGAAGGATGATGTCAATCATCGTCTGACGCGGTCCTTATGCATGATTGTTGACCAGAGGGAGGAGATAGAAAAGATTAAAGAATCCCTGGCTGCAGCTACAAAGGAAGCTGAGTATTCCATGTCCAGGGTAGAGGGTCTGGAGAAAGAGGTGCAAGCTGCTAAGGACGAGGGTAAGTCCGTTTTTGCCATAGCTCGCCTGACTGCTAGGGCAGCGATTATGAGGCGACATCTGTTGGGGAAGGACCCTCTTGCTTCGGCATCGGAAGAGCTTGATATTTACTTGAAGGGCGTCGGGTCGGTGAGAGACCTTGATTCGGATGACGAGAAGGACATCGAGGAGGAGGTGGTAGACGAAGGTCTTCAGGGCGGGACCTCAGGCAAGGATGCGACTGATGCTCCTCCTCAAGTTTAGAAATTTTTTTATTTTTGATTTTATTGATCGACCGTTGGTGGTCAAGAATGTAATCGACAGTTTTTCGATGAATGAAACTTAGACTTCTGCTTGAACTTGCGATTTTATAAATACAATGTTAATTGTAAGATTCACTAAGTAAAGAATAACCAAGAAATCACGCGACTTAGGCATCATTGCAACACAATAACTGGAACGTAAGCCATAAGACTTTTAAATCGTGTATATAAACATAAGCACACGCGACTAAAGAATACATTCAGAGTATGAAATTTTTCTAAGTCAAGAAACTTAGATCATAAGATCGCTAGACCTTGCGATCGTACGACTAAGTCGTGCAATGAACTTGAATCGTGTGTTCCTGTAGAAGGATGATCAAGTCATAGACCTGATCATTTTTGTCGTGCGACCTTACGAAATTAGAGTCGTATGATTATTGTTGTGCGATTCTGCGAAAAAACAATGTTAGAGGTTGGTCGTTGGATAACCAACGACCCTCCGATGCTTAAGTCAGTAAACGTTCGTGATGAGGAATCGTATGAAAGCAAAAAGGAAAAAGGTCTTAGAATAAGTACCTTTTTATATTCTTTTCTCTTTTATGCCTATTTGCCCCCCGTCATTTATTATCTTATTTCTTTCAGAGAAAAATAGATTATGAATGACGGATCGACAGCGAGTTTTTAAGAAATGACGACCGTGCTTATGTCGACTGTGCTTTCGTGCGACAGGGCAAGATAACCATTTTATTCCTGTAAGAAAGGCATGAGTTTATCTTTAAGGTTAGGAATAAAAGGACGAACCTGTCGAGACCTTATGGTCGGGTCGTGACCGCTAAACGACTTACTTTCGCAGCTTCAGAGTGGTCTTATAGCAGTCACGGGCGACTTTTGGCTCACTTTTGATTTCCTGGATTCCCCACAGTGTAGGGAACTTTAGGGTCTGATGATACGTCGAGGGAACGAATTTCTTTTCATGGATCCATGGTCGACCTAGAATGATGTTATAGGCCGACGCACAGTCGATGACACTGAACTTGGTCTGCTTGTTGATTCCTCCGGCATAGACGAGCAACATAATGTCTCCAAATGTGCTCGTCGCTTCTCCATTGAATCCAACCAAGGTTGTCGAACGTTGGGTGATTTCCGAACGATCGATTCCCATGGCCTTGATGGTGTCAAGGAAAATGACATTCGCTGATCTGCCCCCATCGATCAAGACTCGTCGGGTTAAACAATTACCAATCGTGAGTTGAATAATCAACCCGTCGTGGTGCTTCTAATACGAATCACCGAGGTCGTCTTGGTCGAATATGATCTTCATAGCTTCCAACGCAGAACAGACCGATCGTCAGGTGCTTGACTGGTATGACGCTTGGTTGCGGAAAATGTCAGACCACAGACGTCTGAACTGCCAGTGATGCAATTGACAACCTTTGCATGCTCGGGGGTTGACAGTCGATGGTCGCTAGTTGAAGTAACGACGTCATTGATGATATCTTTGAGATTGCCTTTCGGGACATGATATGCTAGCTCCTTTTTTAGAGCTATGCAATCATCTGTCGCATGACCATGGTCAACGTGAAAGTCGCACCACTTAGATTTATCTTTCTTAGCGTCGTCCTGATCGGACTTCTTGGGCAACCGGATGGTCGCCTGGGCGGTCTTCAGAGCTTCGACCAAATCCTTAGTGGACCCTTTGAACCCGTAAGAGGATATCTTGGGGGACTGAGGAAATTTGGCCGCGGTCTTAGCCTCTGCTTTCATCTTGAATTGGACGTTCGAGATATGCCGCGCGGGCTCTATTTTGGAAATTGCTTTTGTTTTGAACTCTGGCTTCTTCACACCTAACGACCTCTTGTCGTCGGTATGCTTGCGACGAAAGGCAGCGTCATCTTCTACCCTCATATACGCTAGGGTTCGAGCTCGGACGTCTTCGAAATTCTCCGGAGGATACTTGGTTAGATCAGTATACAAACCTGAGCTGTCGTCCAGACCACGCTTATAAGCTTCGATTGCAGTCTTGACGTCGCAATTGCAAATACTGATCATCTCCGCATTGAATATATTGAAATAACTTCGGATAGACTCATTGGTCTTCTGCACGACATAATATAGGTCACTGGTCTGCTTCTCCATCTTGCGACTGCTGGCGAATTGCTGAGAGAATTAGTTGACCAATTCAGCGAACGATCTAATGGACTTGGGTTTGAGATTGATCAACCATTGGAGAGCAAGACCAGTGAGAGTCGCACCGAAGCTCTTACACATACAGACCTCCTGATACATGTGTGGGTCGAGATCGTCCACATGAGCTGCTTGTATTGCGCGATGTGCTCTGTCGGATCAGTCACTCCCGAATACTTGGGCGTGAAGGCGGGGACGTTGTACTTCTTCGGGACCTCGACGGTCGCAATCTCATCGATGAAGGGCGACGCCTGAAACCCTGATCGAGGCTCGACATCGACGGGTACGGCTGCCCCAGGTAGCTTGGCGAGCAAAGATAGGACGCGCTCGTTCTGATCTTCTAGCATTTTCAATCGCTGGGCGACGAGGTCATTGGGATCGAGATTTTCCCCTGTTTGCGGATTGACTCCTGAACTAGTGCCATTGCCATGCGACGGGCCATTGACGTCTCCGCTGAAAGGAACAAAATACGGCTGCGACCCATTCTGAAACGGCTGCGACCCATTCGGAAACGGCTATGACCCATTCGGAAACGGCTGCGACCCATTCTACATGGGTGGCGGCCTTATATGCTGAGGAGGAACCGTCCCGAACTGGGGATTTGGGTTGAACGGTCCCAGCTGCTGGTTCTGCATGAACGGACCTGGATGCTGATTTTGAGCGAACGGACCTGATCCTGGAACTGGATTATGCGCGAATGGTCGAGGATCATTCTGACCGAACGGTCCTTGGCCTGGATTCTGAACGAATGGTCTAGAACCATTCTGAGGTCCAGAGGAATTCCTTAACCGTGCGATCTCCTCAGCTGCTCTGCGACTTTGCTCTGCCATGGCGTTGATTTGATTTCGAGCGACTTCAAGCTCCTGGTA
Source organism: Saussurea involucrata (assembly GCA_033807775.1). Lineage (NCBI taxonomy): Eukaryota > Viridiplantae > Streptophyta > Magnoliopsida > Asterales > Asteraceae > Saussurea > Saussurea involucrata. The sequence goes on from CM066325.1 coordinate 68,562,756, forward strand.
CATCTGGGCAATGACATGCTGCTGATTTCCAGTGGCTGCCATTTTCCTGAAACAGAGAATAAAGGAAACTCCAAGAAACCGTTAGTAAGATGCACGTTCGTCAAAGATTTTCTCTAGATGAGGTCCCACGAATGGCGCCAAACTGTTAATGCCAAAAATCGCACCAAAGTACAACTTAAGGTCGATGTGGACTTTAACAACTAAAGAAAGGAATCATTCGACAAAAGCGTGCGCCAAAGACGAAAATATAAATGAGACAGAGATTTTGGTGACGCGGGAAAAACCTCAACGAGGAAAAAACCCACGAACGACTGTGGAAGTCGTCGCTGCACTATGGTCGCCAAACAGGGGCGATGTCCTTGTGTTTCTGGTGTCGATCGTACAGAGATTACAATACAAATGAAGGAAAGACTTCGAAAGTGTAAAGTAACAGGTGTTTTCTAATGTAAAATAGTGTGCGTCATGTGTAAAAGTGAAATGTCGTGTGCTGATGTCGTGTGTCAGGAACGATTCTTCTGTGAGCGATTTCTGCGCTTCAAATGTTTCTTCAGAGTTCGAGTGCTTGTGTCTGATGTTCTATGTTGTATCTGTGTTTCATCCCTTGAAATGATGATTCTCTTTGATATTTATAGTCTTCAGGCACTTTAATTGGATCATTAAGGACTTTGGTAACTGCCGTAACGGTCGATTTCTTTAATGCGGGATTAGATGTTCTTAACTGACTTCGTCGATTATAGCCGTTGTCCATTAATGGTGTTGACTCCTGCATTAAACATTGAACAAACATAACAGTCGTATAGCGCGTTAGTCGGTCGAGGTCGCATGGTTTTATGCGACGGTCGTATGGGCTAGGCGACGTCGAGGTCGAGTGTCGTGAGTTAAAAAACTTTCGATTTTATCTTTGATCGTGAGAGAAAGTACTATGATTTTACCTTCGTTATAAGAAAAAGGAATAGGTGTTTTCCTTACCTTGGTCGTGGTCGAGACTGGTGAAATTTTGCCCAAACACCCGGGTCTTTCAACTTAGGCGGAATCTTGCTAGTAAGGAGGGCGCTACATTCCTTGGTCAAAGCCACAGTCTCAAACTCTCCCAACTTTCTCTTTTTGTTCAAAATATCCTTTAAAAATTTAACATAGTTTGGCATTTGCTCGAGAGCCTCTACCAAGGGTATGTTAAGGTGAAGTTGTTTAAAAATGTCTAAGAATTTTTTAAACTGAACATCGACATTTTTAGTCTTCATTCTTTCAGGAAAAGGTACACTTCGTGGGTCAATTTGAGTTTGTTGTGGTGTTGGCTTTGGGACAGTAGGTTTTGGTATAGGTCCAAAAGTGGGAAGCTCAGGGACATCGGTCCTCACTGTGGGAATGACAGTGACTTGAGGAGTGGCCACTGTGGGTTTAGGGACAGTGGGTATTTGAGGCAGATCATCAGATTCAAAAATGATATCTTTCAGATCCTTTCCACTCCTAAGTGTTATGGACTTGACTTGTTCAGATCTTTTTCCTACCACCCTAGCGTGTTCGGTGTCACTAGGTAATGTCCCTGGTGGTCTATTCTTAACTTCGACGGCTAGTTGTCCTACTTGGGTCTCTTTGTTCCTAATGGCTGCTTGAGTTTGATTCATGAAACCTTTGAGAATTGATTCGAGTGATGGTTGAGTCTCAGCGGGTTGAGTTGGTCGTGGTTGGAACTGTTGCGATGATTGCCCTTGCTGAAAGTTCTGTGGTGGATGCCCACTGTGATGTTGGTGAAATCCAGGGGGTTTTGTGGTCTTTGCTGGCCATGACTTGCCCTGTGGGGTTGGAGTCCTGGATTACCAGCCCAAGAGAAATTCGGATGATTCCTCCAACCTGGATTATAGGTTTGCGAATACGGGTTGTTCCTCGGGTTGGTCCCTATAACATTAACAGACTCTGGATTTGCTGGACAATAGTCAAAAACATGTTCTTCTCCACAGAGGGAACAGTTTTCAGAGAGATGTGTTGCGGAATTGACTTGGCCTCTATTTTGATTCAAAACTAATTTAGTCAAGGCCACTAACTGCGCATTCATGGTTTTAAGTGTCTCGGAGTCGATGGTGTTGGTCTTTGGTATGGGTGCTCTAGGATTGGACCACTCGGTATTGTTGTTGGATACTTTTTCTAAGATTTTGATATCCTTCATTGTAAGTCTTAGTCGTGAATGTTCTACCTGCTGTTGCATCTAAGATGATTTTGGCTGCATTGGAAAGACCATTGTAAAAGGTCTCCAAGTGGATGCAATGTGGGATGTCGTGATGTGGGCACTTTCGAAGTAAATCTTTAGATCGTTCCCATGCATCTGAAACAGCCTCATCTTCTTCTTGTCTGAACAAAATAATATCATTTCGAAACCTTACATTCCTTGTGGGAGGAAAGTATTTTTGTAAAAATTTGTCAGCAAGTTCTTGCCAAGTGGTTATCGAGTGAGGTGCATGTGAGTTCAGCCAAGCCTTTGCTTTATCCCTTAATGTAAAAGGGAAAAGCCTTAGCCTTAACGCTTCATCACTCACACCTTGCAATTGAAAGGAATCAGTCATTTCCAAAAAGGATTTCAAGTGCGAGTGTGGATCCTCAGATGGTGATCCTCCAAACTGACCCATGGCTTGAATCATTTGGAACATCACCAGATGTTGGGCCTTAAAATTCCGGAGCTTAAATCACCAACTCCGGAAGTAGCATAGTCCCGTATTTCTTGATCTTTGCTATCGGCAATCGTCACTGTGGTCTCCACTAACGGTGGTGGGTTAACAGGTCTTTCACCTCCCACCCCAGCCATGTTTACAGTGGGGTTCACAGGGGGTTGTCGATTTGTGTTTTTGTTTTTACGTCTTCTTCGAAACGTTTTCTCTATTTCAAGATCGATTGGTACCAAAGGTCCGTTTTGTTGCCTTGGCATGCAACACGAACAGCTTAGAAAAACGAGTTACTCGGGCTCGAACAAAAACTAATGTCTTGAGATTTAAAATCACGCCAGTCCCCGGCAACGGCGCCAAAAACTTGGTACGTGCGAAATATGTGATTTAATCGCAGTGGGTTGCAAACTATCCACAGTGGGAAGTGCAACTGTACACTGTTCACTATGATCGTCACAGCAAGTAATAGTTGGTAAAATACCAGAATCGAATCCACAGGGACTGGACAATCAAGACAATACGGTTCTCATGAGCTTCCTTTTACAAGTTTCAATTAGAGAGGAAGCAATATTTTGGTTTGGTTTGGTGAAATGCTACTTTAACGGTTTTACTTAAGATTTAAAGAAAGAAATGTAGGTTAGATTTTCCCTAGATTTTATATTAAATACCTGATCCTAAAAATGATCCTTGTACTTGAGGTAGGCATTTTCGCTAGAAAGGCCCGGTTACAAAATACTCACACCTTTAGGTAAAAATCCCATACTCTTAGTATATATTGTTTTGTCAATGGTAATCTCAAAATGGACCTTTTCCGGTCTCGATGGAATGTGTAGAGACAAATACTCTAAGTGTTTTAAATACACCAACTAGCTTGCCTACTACTCCAGTGGGTTGAGATTAGCTCACTGTGCTGACCTCACTTTCGCAAGTGTCATAAGAATTCTTTCGAATCCCCTAGCATCATCCAAGATCGTGTCACTGCATTGTACTCATTTCTGAGTTAAGAACTAGACTTTAGATCCTTACAAGTGATCGGCTTGTTTGCATCATTGGGCAATAATCGAGAGTGAATGACCAAAACAACAAATATTCCAAGTATAAATATTACTCAAGCATTTTATCTAAAATCCAGGTACTTCTCTTTCCTACATCCCAAATGATGCTTAGCCCATAATTACTGAAGTAAAGAAAGCAAAAGATGAGAAGATGAACATAAATAAACTGAAAGTGACTTGAATTAAAACCGCAGTGGGGAACGAAGGTACGTCCCAGCCACTGATTACTCGAAACTAAAAATTAAACTAGGAATTGAAAATACAGAAATTTAATGAACTACTGCAGTAAATGATAAGCTAACAACTACACTTGCACTAAATGTGGTAGATGGAGATATGAAAGATGAATTAAATGAAACCCAATGCCTCTTTATATACTAAGAGGAAAGGTTGGGTTTTACAAAAGATGGGTTTTATCTAGAGAATAAGGACTGAAGATAGAAGAGCATCAAAATCAGCCTCTATGAGTAACACTCCTATCCATAAGTATGTAGCTCTTTTACCCATGAGTCCCTTCACCTTTTCCAAAAAGTCCACTTATAGTACCATTGGTTTCCATAAACAATTCATCTTGCCATGCTTTTGGGAACATGCTTATACTTCACCACCCCATGCTTCTGCCAATTGAACCTTCCATTCTCCAGACTTTTTACTTTCAAGCTAAGATTTGATTTTCTTTTGTCTTCTTCTCTGCTCGATAGTGGGGTCCGGAGTGGGATGCACAAGTCACTGCAGGAATTTCGTGAAAAAGCAACAAAACTCCACCAAATAATTTATTAAGACTATGGTTCACTCTTTTTGCTCATTTTTTGGAATATTACCAAGAATGGGGGTTTTGAGAAGTGAAATGGCTAAAATTTGACAAAATAAAATAAAAATAAAAGGAAATAATAACTCTAAAATAGAGTTATCAGGCACTTGAAGAGAAAGGTAAACTCTTGAACTGTGAAAACCTTGAGCTTAAAAGTAAATTAACTACTTTTGAAAAGTTTTTTGAAAAAGGAGAAAGAAAGTTTTGCAAAGGAAAGGCAATTGCTTATACAAAAGAAATCCGATTTCTCAAAGAAATCTCTTGAAGAGAAGAAGAGTCTTGAGCTTATATGTCTAAAACTTTCAACAAAGATCTCCGACTTTGAAAAAATTCTGATTTTTGAAAGAGAGAAGTTTGAAATTGAACGCAAATCTTTTACTGAAAAGAATGGAGAACTTTCTTTGAAAATAACTGATTTGGAGAAAGAATTAGACGTTCTAATCAAAGAGTCTGAGAAGAAGAAAGTTGAAGGTTTTAGGGCAAAAAGTTTGAAAGATGATTTTGCAAACGAGAGAACGATCTTTCAGACTGAGATTTCTAAGCTTACAAAGAAATTATCTGTTTTGTCAACTGACATTATGACAGAGAAGAGTCTAAAATCTGATCTCCAAAAGGAGTTAGATCTAATGCTTGAGAAGAAAAATATTTTGTTAAACAATGACAAGGAACTTGAAGCCAAAAACTCTGATGTTGAATCACCCAATCCTGCTAATCCAGATTCTATTGATCAGTCTTTTTACGGTGATTCAGCTAATTCAGTTTGCTTTTCTAAGACTGCTTCAAGTTCTATCCACAAAAATGTTTCTTCAAAGATCGGCATTAGATCAGATAGCTCTTCAAAAGATCGGATCCATACCTCTAATCTGTTTTATGACCCTATTATTGACAAATCAGATAATCAATTTTTCAAGAAAGTAAACATGGTTTGGAGAGCTAAAGGATCCGCTCCTACTCCAAAGTCATTATTCTCTGTTAAGAGTGACAAGAACAACAAAGCTTTCCACGCTAAACCTTTTGTGAAAACTGATCGTGTTTACTCTGTTAATAAGCTGATCAACTTATCTATACAGAAGATGTGTTGTTCTTATTGTGGAACAAGTGAGTTTGTGAATAAAGACCGTGCTAAGCATTGGTATGGTACTTATAGTATCCCTGGTCCTCATAGGGCATCTAACCAACAAGGATCCATCAAATGATGGATACCAAAATCTTTCTAATCTGTTTTGCAGGAATATCATGTGCATTTAAATTAGAAGATTCTTTTCACATGACGAACATTCAAAGGTTATGCCAATGTTGAGGGGGTGTACTATCTTATGAAAGGTCAGTGAACTTTAACTGAATTCAAAGACCATGGTAATTCATCCTGGATAACTTACTTGTGTTTGTTATTCTCCAATTTTAAATTCCATGATTGCCACGTGTCATTTTTTCTTGACTTAGTTATTTCCATGTCTCACATATTCGTTGATTTTTCGATGGAAATACACTCGTTTGAATTCCTAGTTGTTTTCCATGTTCGCTATTTCTTGTTAATGATTCAATTCTTTTCTGCTGTATTAATTGTGACTTGTTCTTCACAATTAAACTTTCAAATCATTGTTTCATTTCTGAACATAATGTGCTTACTGAGCCATTCTGTCTAGCGATTGATCTTGTTTCTTGAAATTCTATATTTCAAATGATTTTTATGACTTCTGATTACCTCAGATCAGAACTCGGACTTCATTATTATGACTTCTGATCATCTCAGATTAGGACTCGTTCTTAAATGCTATGACTTTTAAACATTTCAGTTTAGAACTCGTACTTCACTGTTTACTAACTTGTTCTACTCGATGCATGAAAGGAGTGTTAGGAATTACATCGTTTCTATGGTCTATCCAGAATCGGAAGGACCTACCCAAGAAACACATCCCTTATAGACAACAATGAGAGGTCTAGATTGATAGATGAGTTTGGAGTGAAAAGAATTGGGTGAGGATGTGACAGGACATAAAAGAATATATTGGTCCTTACCAAACCGAGTCAGTTATCCGGGTAACCACACAATCTATTCATTCTCGTTCTTTGGAGATGAATATGGAAACAGACATGGACCCAGTGTCGATAACTCGTGTCACCCCACCTAGCCACTCAAGTATCTCACAAAAGATGCTTGTTTCATATATTCACGGAGGATTAGCACATAATCTATCCATTCCTCACTCGGAGGTCTTAGATATTAAAAAAGGAAGACATCAGCTCTGGTCTCCGAACTTCATATTCTAATCACTGTGTCAATTGATTTTTAACTTGAGTCCCAAGTTAAATCAATATTTTGAGCCAAACAGATAGAATTTATTTTCTTTCACACGTGCACGAGTCTTTGTGATTCCAATTGCATATCTTCGTGATATTGCCGGAACAGTTTGAGAAGTAATTTTTAAGATTTTACTTCAGTGACAACCGGAAGTCCTATCAGAGATGCCCCATTGCCAACTCTGAACATAGGCCACACAATTATTTTAATTGTCGTGATAACAGTTACTATTGTGTTTCTGTGTTAGATGTTTACCCCATTCTGGTTACTTAATGTTTTGATCTGGATTTTTTGCTACTCGTCACTATTGTCTTTGAACATACTTGATGCTCCGGATGCTCCTACTCATCATGAGGGGGAGAAAGGGTACAGATTCAAAGACACCGAATATCAAGTTGAGGGGGAGTTAGCAAAAGCCGAGGGGGGTAACTGTTGATTGATCAGTTCCGTTATTTGGTCAGTTCCAAAATCCGAAAAGAGTTCAAAGTGCATACAAGTGATCAATTCTTCTCATCATTTATCAAGTGGTGTTCGCTACAATTCAGTATTTTCTCCTTCAAGCATACTGGTTCTACAAGTTCTTAAAGTTGAAAGCCAATTCAACTCACGGCCAATTCAACTCGCAGTTCAAAGACTGATTCATTGAAGACCAAGAGCTTTATTCAAGGGGGAGCGCTGAAAAGACATGAAGACAAGCAACATCATTGCATTTCAAAGATTTTAAAGGAAGAGAAGTTCAAGACCTGAAGGTTTCAAGACTGATTTTTCTTTATATATCTTTAGGGGGAGATTGTTAGGACCATAAATGTCCTACATATTAGAAAGATATATAAAGAATTATATAGAGCTTAATTAGTTTAAATTATTATTTGTAAAAGCCTTAATATTGATTATTGGGCTTGTTTGTGTTTAATGGACTTGGGCCTTGGTTGTAATAGGTCCAAGTATATAAGGGTTTTTTTCTTTAGAATTAGGTTAAGGTTAATCATAATATTTTGAGAGCTTAATAGTTTAGAGAGACAGTTCATCATTCCAATACTTGTAACCTCTCGTTAATCATTCAATAAGATTAATCGTTTCGTTTATTCGTTGTTACATGATCAATCTGGGATCTACAAAAACCATTCAAAATTGACATTTTGAGCACAAAAACTACACAGACTTGTTCGAAAACATAAACCCAAGAAGAATCGACCACAAATTTTAACTTTTGAACCCTAAATCGATGAAATTGATTTTGGACAGAACATGAACAGTTTCCAGATGGAGTTTTCACAAATCAACACTCAATCATATTGAAATTAACAAAAGTACATGGACAAATATGATCAAAACAACAAAACAAAACCAATGAAACAAGATTCAAGTCGAAAAGTTACCTGATTAGAGAGAATTGATGATTTGAAGTCGGAACTGTTTGAAATGATGATGAACATTTGCATGAGGGAATGGTACGATGTTTGCAAGAAAACAAGTGGGAACTGATGTTTTAAAATTTTGCTTTTATACCCTCTAAAAGAAAATGACACATGGCACGAGTATAGATGACACCCACTTTTCGCACACACTTAAAAAAATACATGTCAGAAGAATTAACATGGCACTGTTCATCAGGTTTTCGCATGGAACAAGATGTGAAAACCTTCAATGAGAAAAAGTTTTTGTATGCAACAAAGAACAAATGAAAAACTTTTTGCAACAAACTATATGCGAAAACTAACTTTTCGTATCTAACGAGATACGAAAACCTTACTTTTTGCAAGCAATTGAATGCGAAAACAAAGTTTTCGTATCCAATATGTTGCGAAAACTTTAGTTTTCGTATCCAACGGCATGCGAAAACTCTACTTTTCGCAAGCAACGTGTGCGAAAACCAAAGTTTTCGTATGAAGTTGCATGTGAAAACTATTGTTTTCACAATTAACTGAATGCGGAAACTTAAGTTTTCGTACCCTTTGGTTGCGAAAACTAAGTGTTTTCCACAAAAAATGCAACTTTTTCAGTAAAATTCAAACTCTCAAAAATCTCTCATCAGATTAAAACATTTAAGCTCACAATTGTTTAAAATTTTGTTTTACCTCTCTCTCAAAAATTTTTAATAGAAAATACTAGATAGAACACACTTATAGACTTATACCATCTTGCTCCCCCTTAAAAGATGCATAATCAGTGAAATCAGCTTCAGATATAATCTGCAAGTACAGATGAAAACTTGGTACTCATTGAACATGAGTCCGACTTGGTTAGACGTATCTCGGCTAAACATACTTACTCCCCCTCAAATGAAGAACATAAATAAACATAGACACACACACTCCCCCTAAAAGTGATAAAAAGAATCAAAGTTATGTCGATGTGTTCAACATCCCTATTTTGCTGATTAGAAAATTAAACCTCTTTTCATCCAATGGTTTTGTAAATAAGTCAGCAAGCTCTAGTTCAGTTGGCACAAAGTGCATTTCTATGGTTCCTTTTTCCACATGATCTTTAATAAAATGATATCTTACATCGATATGCTTAGTCTTGGAGTGTTGAATCGGATTTACCGTAATTGCAATTGCACTCTTTGAATCGCAGTAGATGGGGATTTTGTTCATCACGTATCCGTAGTCCTTTAGTTGTGTCTTCATCCACAGTAATTGTGAACAACAACTTGCCGTGGCCATGTACTCTGCTTCCACAGTAGATGTTGAAACACAATTATGTTTCTTCGATGACCAACTAACTAATTTATCTCCTAAGAACTGGCATGCACCAGATGTGCTTTTTCGGTCCAATCTGTTTCCGCCATGATCTGCGTCTGTGAAAGCCGTTAGTTCAAACCCCGAATCCTTTGGATACCAAAGGTCCAAATTTCTTGTGCCTTTGAGATACCGAAGGATCCGTTTAACAGCGATAAGGTGAGATTCCTTAGGATTTGCTTGAAAACGAGCACAGAAAGATGTTGCGAACATTATGTCAGGTCTACTAGCCATGAGATATAATAAAGAACCAATCATGCTACGATATAACTTTTGGTCAACTCAGATAAATCAGAATCTAAAAGTCGTCTGGTAGCCATTGGTGTTTTCATCGTGGAGGTGGAATTTAAATCAAACTTCTTGAGCATATCATTTATATATTTAGATTGATTTATAAAAATGCCCTCTTTTGATTGTTTCACTTGTAAACCAAGAAAAAAATTAAGTTCCCCCATCATGCTCATTTGAAAACGACTTTTCATGATGTTTTTAAATTCAACACACATCTCAGGGTTTGTAGAACCAAAAATAATGTCATCAACATAAATATGTACTAAAATCAAATCATCACCTTGTTTGCGATAAAGAGAGTTGTATCGATTGTACCTTTGATGAAACCAGATTCAAGAAGATGTGTTGTTAGAGTTTCGTACCATGCTCTTGGAGCTTGTTTCAAACCGTATAACGCTTTGTCCAAGACGTAGACATGGTCCGGATGCTTTGGATCTACGAAACATTCAGGTTGACTAACATAGACCTCCTCATGAAGGACACCATTCAGGAATGCCGATTTGACATCCATCTGATATACCTTCAACTTCTTATGAGCCTCATATGCTAGAAAGATCCGAATAGCTTCGATCCGTGCCACTGGAGCGTAGGTTTCGTCATAATCGATGTCTTCTTGTTGATTATACCTTTTCGCTACCAATCGCGCTTTATTTCTAATAATTATCCCCGCTTCATCCTTTTTGTTCCTAAAGACCCATTTTGTTCCAACTATCGTCTTGTCTTTAGGCCATTTCACCAAACGCCAAACCTCATTTTGTTTAAACTCATTCAACTCTTCTTGCATCGCATTGATCCAGTCTGGGTCTTGCAATGCTTCAGATGCTTTCTTTGGTTCTATGCGACTAAGGAAATTAACATATAGACACTCATTTGTTGTTACAGATCTTGTCTTAACTCCATCTTTGATATCTCTGATGATATTTGCGGGAGGATGTGCCTTTGTCCATTTCAATGTAATCGGGAGAGTTTGCATGTCAACTCGAGTATTTGAAGCATCATTTTCATCCAAAACTGCGATGATATCTTCGGTTGACTCAGCTAAAGGTATAGTAGTTGGTGTCAGCAATTCAACTTCGGGTGCTTAAGGTTCAGGCGTACAATCATCAAAAGATGTGTTTACTGAAACTGGATCAACTTGGTGAGCCACTGGTTCAGAAACTGTAATCGGTGTAGATTCGTCTGGATTCACGTATGTAGCACTAGATGTTGTAACACCAACCTCTTCAGTAGGGCCAGACATTTCAGCACTTGCCTGTCGTATGCTTGCATTTATGGACATAGATGGTGGTTCCATATCTGCACATATATCTATAAAAGCATCATAGAATAGCAAATCAAGTTCATAATTATTAATATTTTTAGAAAGAACAGACTGTTTTTGCACAGGTTCTACTCCTTGTTGAGTAGAAACTTCCGGTTGAAGTCCGAGTCCTGAACTACTTTGTCTAGGAGTCAACACAACTTGCTCATCAAAGGTGACGTTGATACTTTCAATGACCGATCTCGTGCTTTTGTTATAGATACTATACACTTTGGAAGTCAAAGAATATCTGATAAAGACTCCTTCATCAGCTTTTGCTTGGAATTTTGTGAGATGTTGTCTATCTTTCAGCACATAACACCTGCATCCAAACACCAGGAAAATTTGACATTAGGTTTCCAATTGTTAATGATTTCATAAGCAATTTTATTTAACCGCTTATTAATAATGGTCCCGTTTTGCGTAAAACAAGCCGTAGAAACCGCTTCAGCCCAAAGACTTGGTGGAAGTCCAAAATACGCCAACATTGTACGAGCCGCCTCCACAAGCGTTCTGTTTTTGCGTTCAACAACTCCATTTTGTTGTGGAGTCATTGGTGCCAAAAAATTATGTGATATTCCGACGGAATCTAGAAAGGATTCTAGAGCCGCGTTTTTGAATTCCGTACCGTTATCACTCCTTATCTTTTGCACATGACGTTGTAGAAGTACTTGTATCTTCTTGATAAACTTTATTATTAACTATGGCGCGTCTGACTTTGAACGAAGAAATTCCAACCAAGTATATCTTGAGTACTCGTCAATCATAACTAGAATATACTTCTTGCCTCCCATTGACTGAGTCCTCATCGGGCCACAAAGATCCATGTGAATTAGTTCTAAACAATTGTTGCAGTTAGACAGAGTCTTTGACTTATGAGAAGAATGTTTCATCTTGCCCATTTCACAAGTCGGGCATACAGAAACCTTGTCGATCTTCAAGTCAGGAAGACCTAGAACTAATTCTTTGCATCTCAGATTATTGATGTCTTGCAAATTCTGATGTGATAACCTCCGATGCCACAACCAACTTTCTTCTATTGTAGCCTTTGAAACCAAACAAACCTGTTTAGACGCCACTAAAGTCGAGAAGTTAGTTATGTAGAGGTCTCCACATCTGTTTGCCCTGAAAACTTCTGAGCCTGATGGATCCACAATACGACAAAACTTCTTGTTGAAATTGACATTACAATCTCTGTCGCAAAATTGACTGATGTTGAACAAATTATGACCAAGTCCCTCCACATACAAAACCTTTTCAATTGAGATCGTGTCATTTTTCAATGTTCCGTGACCTCTGATGTAGCCTTTTGTGTTGTTGCCAAATCCGACTGATCCTCTAGGATGTACATTATAATCGCGTAATAGGTGCTTGTACCCTGTCATGTGTCTAGAAGCACCGGAATCTATGACCCACACATGACAGTCCTGAAATACAAATTATCTCAATTTAGGTACCCATATCAGTATGGGTCCTTGTTTGTTAGTACGGATTAGCTTCTTTAAATCAGTTGCAGAACCATGAATTTTTTTCTTGAAAACTTAGTTCTTTTTGTGAAGTCGTTTTGTTAATTTGACCTTTTGGAACCCATTTCCAAACCAGATTCACATCAACTAATTTTATTTCCTTCTTCTTTGTTTTCTTATTAAGACCAAAACCAAACATTCTAGCAGATTTGTTAGCTGAAGATTTTGAAGAAGAATTGGAAGTATTAACGTTTTTCGGCTTCTTATTTTTAGAAACTTTGCGATTAAGCAAGAAATAGTTGTCCCAACAATGAGCACAATGTATTCGACGTTTTGCTTGTGTCAACAATTTAAAATCTAAAATTTTGGAAGTTTTATTGACACCAGCTTTGTAAACACTACATGAATGAATACAATTTGCTTTATTTAACTGAATACATTTCTCAGAATTGAAAATCCTATTCTTGCCAGAATCACTTCGTTTCTTCAAATCCAAGAACTTTTCTTCATCCACTTCTGAAAATGAAGAAGAAGGGGTGTTAAAGCATTTAGAATTAGGAGAATCATTTGAACATAAATCAGATTTAGTACCTGATGATTCCCCCTTTTCGAAGATACTATATTCTTTTTCATTTATGTCTGAATTTGATTCAAATAACAAATTTTCAAAACACACAAATGATGATTTATCAGTTAAAATTGATTCTTTTGTTTCAAAGTTGATTTCTTTGATAGAACTTTCGGCTTTAGCATCAACTAAACTTGAAGATTTATTCTGATCTTTGGATTTGCATTGATGTGAACAATTTTATTTTGCATTTGAATCCTTAGATTTTGACAATTCAAATATTTGGGATTCAAGACGTCGAATCTCAATCTGAAGATCAAGATTGACTTTTTGACTATGATCCAAATCAATCCCAATATTTACACAATCATCCTCTAAGTTATCATTTAACAATTTTAATTCAGAAATTTTATTTTCTAATTCAACAATTTTAATCAATGCAGAATCAAGATCAGGAAATTCAGAATTAGTATCATGAACAAACTCCTTTTTAACATAATCTTCTTGTATTTCAGACTTTATTTCATCAAAAGATTCAGATTCGTTTGAGTTAGGTTCTTTATTTTTAGAATTTGAAATTTCAACCTCAGATTCTTTTGAAAACATTAAATTGAATTCAGTTAATTCAACTTTTTTGGTCTTATAACTAGAATTCAGTTCATCATATTTGAAATTTGTTGTATTGAATCTGGGTTTTTCTTCAGAACCTTGCTCTTTCTTTTCTTTGTCTTTTTCAGAAATCGGAGTTGAAATACTTTCAGATTTTGTAAAAATTTCTGATATTAAAGGTATTTCTTTTGAAATATTTTCCTTTAAACCTTCACCCAAATTTTCAAGAGTATACAAGTTTTCGGGTGCTTTCTTTAGTACCTCAACATCAGTAAGACCTAGCCCCATTTTAGGATTATAAAATCTTATAACTTTTGGGTTGCTAGTCAATAATTTCAACGTTTGCTCAGTTTGACCTCTTTTGAAGTTCAAATCTTCTAATTGTTTAATCTTTGAGTAAGCTTCAGTTCTTTTATCATAAATAACTTTAAGTTTAAATTTCAAATCAATATTCTCATCACCCAAAACTCTCATCTCCTTTTTCAAGTCAGAAATCTTTTTTCAAGTTCTTGATTTTAAACCTTAATAACTTCCTTTTCCTTTTCTCTATCTTCGGCTAAACATTTGTAAAGAAGCGCTTCGTCTTGATATTTTAATAAGGAACTTTTTTCAAGATTGAAATTCTTTTGCATTTTGTCAAATTCCTTTTCCATCGTGTTAAGTTCTGATAGCAAGTTAAGCATTTCTTCACTTTCGGAAAAATTAGAATGTCCATCATTATCAGAAGTGTAAGAAAGAGATTGTACCTTATCATCCTCATCAATATTGGCCATGAGACTGTACTTTATCTCAGTAAAGTGAGCTTCTTCCTCATCAAACGAGTCCTCTAGCCAGATTTCCTCCTCGGCCAACATAGCTTTTCCATTTTCCTTAGCTTTCACAAGTTGAGCCTTCCTCTGGTAATACTCGTAATTCTTTACCTTTTTCTGTTTACAATCTCTTGCGAAGTGACCACGTTTTCCGCAATTGAAACAATTTCTATCATCTTTCTCTTTCCTCTCTTCTTTATCATCATCTTTCTCCTCTCTATCTTCTCTTCTTTTCTCAAACTTTTTATACTTGTCGACCTTGTAGAAATCAGGTTTGGTCTTTGGATAGAACTTCTTTTTTCCAAACCTTTTGTTGAATCTGTTGGTGATTAAGGCCAACTTTTCAGCAAACTCAGATAATTCATCACCAGATTCATCTTCTTCTTCTTCATCAGAACTCTTCATAAATCTACTTAAATCAGAGATTAGTGATTTTGGCTTAACCCCTCCACTCTTCTTATGTTCACTTATTAGTGCTAGAGACTCTTCCATCTTCTTGTTTTTGTCTTTCAACTCTTTAACTTTATCCTCATGTTGATTGAGGATACTGAAGATGTCATTTAACTTCTCTTCATCCACATCTCTTGACATTTGGAGCTGAACTGAATAAGTGTCCCATTCCGGAAGGAGGTTCTTCACAAACTTGTAGTTAATCTCTGATTCGGACTTCTCAACACCATTCCTTCTCAAGTCATTAAGAATAATGTTGAATCTGTTGTGAGATTCTTGCAATGATTCACCATCTCTTGCTTTGAACCCCTCGTAGGCATTGATACTTTGATTTCTTTTGGTTTTTAGAGACTTTTGAGAACCTTCCAACTGTCTCTCCAATTCATCCCAAATTTCTTTTGCTGAATCCCGACTGTCTACCCGACTATAGATATCATTGGGGATTGCCATAGTCATTCATATTTTTCCCAATCCTGTGGAAACCATTTATCAATATCTTTCGGCTTATCATACTCGGGAACCTCTGGGGTGGTTCCAGTTGCAGGTACTCTTGGTACTGTGACGATGGGAACATATGGTGGATTGTGAAGATATGTGATTAGTTCTTTGTCAACACCTTAAAAGAAATGAATCATACGAATTTCCCACTGTGGATATTCATCTCTGAGAAGTGTTAGTGGTTTGTTTAAAGAGCCAGCAGTGAAGAAGTTCGTTGCGTTTGCCATTTTGAAGAAAAATGGAGTTTTTTAAAAGAAGAGGTACAGTGACCTTCGATTGATGGGATTGACTTTAGATATGTGTTTAAGATTATAAAGATTTGAACAAAGCACTATATGGAATGATTTTAATAATATAACATGTTGATCCAAACCCTTAGTGATTTGATAATGACCCTCTCTTATATACTTAGTAAAAATTGTAAGTAAACAATATGTATCAGAGTTTCACTATCGCTGATAAGTACTAAGATCTTACAGTACCACTGATAGGAACTCTCGCTCTTTAGATTAAACATTCAGCGAACACTGTTCACCATAATGCTCTGAGTCTGTTCAATACTTATGGTGATCGCTGATAAGTAAGTTGTTTACTTATGATCTTTGAAGACAAGTTTCACGTCAACATAGGTTCTACGCTGAAGTCGAAGATCAAGCTAAAGAACCAGCGACAAGTCTCCTAATGAACTGATGCGGATCAGCGAAGACTCAGATTTGTCCACTCAACGTGAAGTATCAAGTACAAGACTTTAGCTATCGCTGAACTCTATCATTCGCTGATATAGAATGATAGATCGCTGAATCAATGAAAGTTGATCATGAAGTCCTCCGTACAAAGTACTTTTGTCTTAACCACCCTTGCACGTCTCCGTACGATACGTCAGAAAAAGAACCTCCTTATTGTCTGAAATCGTACAACCACTCTGATACTACACTGTTCAAACATGTGGCTACTAAGGTTGTCAACAAAGGTCAATGACATACAACCAATGAGCTGCTGCCACGTGTAAAGTATAAACTGCCATGCATTAAATGCATGCAGTATATAAGAAGAAGAACTCACTTCATTTTGAAGTAACTTGCTAACTCTGGACAAGTTCATCCTTCTTATCTTGAGATAGGTTATTATTAGTAATTTCCTTCTCTTTCTTAGTGCAAGAAACTTAGTGTTCCAACTTGTTTAGATTTAGGTTTAACCTTAATCTTGTTTCCGCAACAAGCTGTAAATTGTTAATGATTTAGCAATAAACAATTTAGAAAAGTAAAATCTTAGTGTTTGTATTCAACCCCCCCCCCCCCTCCCCTTCTACAAACTTGTATAGCCCTTCGGGACCAACAAGTGGTATCAGAGCAGTTGTTTAATCTCATAAACAAGATCTGATCTATACTAAGATTTATCTTCCTTGCTATTTCTGAAAATGACTGCCAACACAAACACAAATTATATTGACAATGGTTCTCTTGCAAAACCCCCTAGATTCTCCAGAGATGATTTTAATCTATGGAAAAATAGGATGATTCTCTTCTTAGAAGGTGTAGACCCTACTATGCCTTACTATCTTGAAAACGGCCCATATATTCCTGTAAGAATCGATGCTGCAGTACCAGCCGTTGAGAATAGACCTGCTATTCCATAAAGGCTGACACCCAAGGAAGTTCATATGTGGACTGACGAAGATAAGAAGAAAGTGGCTATCGACACCAAAGCCAGATCCATACTATCCATGGCTCTTCCTGACGAAGTCTACCATTCCGTCATGAATCTGAAAACCTCAAAAGCCATGTGGGACACAATCTGTGTTCAGTATGAAGGTACGTCTGAAGTCCAGGACTCTCGAAAGATCAACCTGGTAAGACAATACGAAAGTTTCATTTGTGGTAAGAATGAAACTCTCTCTGAAGTTCACCAACGTTTTAATTTCTTAATAATAGATCTGAAAACTGTTGGTAAGGAATATTCTAACTTTGAAGTACTGACAAAGTTTCTAGAATGTTTACCTGAAAGCTGGGACAGTTATTCTATGTGTCTTAAGCTGTCAAAGGATCTAAGATCAATGACCCTTGCTACCTTATATGGCACGATGCTGAATCATGAGCAATCGAGTCATCTTAAGAAGAATCTTGTAAAAGATTCCAAAAGCACCACTGTTGCTTTAATCTCAGAGGAACCTTCCACTCAGCGACCCTCGGTCACTATCACTGAGTTGGAAAGTAACTCTGAAAGGTCATCAGATTCTGACTCTTCAGATGATGATGAATCTTTGGCTCTCCTAACTAAAAAGTTCAAGAGATTCGCCAAAAAGAAAATGTTCAGAAAGAATAAACCCCTTTCCATTACTGACAAGCCAAGATCATCAGATATTGTTGATAAGGCTACTGCTACTTGTTTTAACTGCGAAAAGATTGGACATTTCGCTAACGAGTGCAGGTCTAAGAAAGTTTCGAGAAACTCAGCGTTTCCCAAGAAATCCTTTATTCCCAGGAATAAAGATGACAAATACGCTAAGCTGAAAGAAAAGTATGCGAAACTGAAAAGCTTTAAGAAGAAAGGCAAAGGCCTGATGGCTTATGATTGGGCTGCCTCTGATGAAGAAGAATCATCATCAGACTCTGAAGATGATGAAGCCAATCTCTGTCTTATGGCAAAGATTGAAGATGAGGAAGAAAGTTCAGACATTCCCTCTACTTCAACCTCTGCTATTCAGGTATCACCTTCTTTCTTTACAAATATTGCAAATATTGATGAAGCTGATAGACTTCGTAAAATCGATCTCTTGACTAGAAGTTTATATGAAGCCATGAATGGCAAAACTATAGTTGAAAATCAAAACCTTGATCTCGCTGAACAGCTTAAAAACTGTCACCTTCAAATAGAAAATCTTTCTAAAATTGAAGAAGATTTTAAAGATCAAGTGCACTTAAATCAGCTAGTCAAAATCGAGCGCGAAGAAGTTATCGCTGCATTAAGAGCTGAGAAAGCTACTGTTGATGGATGGTATAATTCCTCAACAAAGATCACTGAGATAATTAAGTCTCAGATTCCCCTGAGTGATAAACATGGTCTTGGTTACAAAGCTGATAATCTAGAACCAACCACTGATCGTTCCATGCTCTTATTTGGAACTTTCGTATCCTCAGTCGCTGATACTTCATCCTCTCAGTGTTCCTTGTCCAGACCGCCTATCCCTGAGGAAATTTCTACCTCTTCAAAAGGTAAAGAGAAAATGGTTTATCCAAAACCTACCTCTGTCTTTAAAGATAAAGGTAAAGGAATTGCTATTAACCAAAATCCTCAAAAGGGTACCTTAGTACCTAAGCTGAATGCTTCTAAAGCTTTAGTGATTCATTCCTCTGGATCAAGGAATTAGATCTCTGGATCTACTCTGCGTGGATCTATTCAGCGATCTACTCCTAGAATCATAGTGGATGTCTCTGGTAAGAAATCTGAAGAACTGAATGTTCCTCCCATTTCAAAAGCCATCAGCTTACTTGGTGCTGGTACTTCTAATTCAAAATCTAAAGCTCAGCATTCAAATGGTCCTAGAACTTTTAGTTATAGGAAATGTTATCACTGTGGACTCACTGATCATATTGCTAGTAAGTGCCCCACAACCACCAAAGCTGAAAAGATAGCTAAGGTGAAGATCATTGCCCCCAAGGCAAAGAAGACCACTAAGGTTAAGAAATTAACCAAAGTGAAGACTGACAAAGTTGAATCTTCAAATGCTGCGAAGATTGCTGAACCTTCCATTCCAACTACTTCCACTGACAAACGTGTACACATGGTTAAGTGGATACCCAAGAAAAACTAGTCTTCCTTTGTGATGCAGGTTAAGAAGGGTATCTGGTATCTCGATAGCGGATGCTCTAAACACATGACTGGAAAGAAAAGCCTGCTCGCTGAATACAAGGAAGAGAAAGGTCCCTCTGTGACTTTCGGAGGAAATGGAAAAGGACATACCCGAGGGTTTGGTGTACTATCTAATGGTACAACAACCTTCAGAAGAGTCGCATATGTTGAAGGGCTGAAGCATAATCTTTTAAGCATCAGTCGGCTTTGCGACAAGGATAACAAGGTAATCTTTACCAAGGAATCCTGCTTTGTCACTGACAAAAAGGAGAAGATAGCTCTCAGCGGTTATCGTTTGGAAAATGTTTATGTAATAAACATGGACTCAACAACCACTGAGAACTCCTGTTTCTTCTCAAAAGCCTCATCTGATGTCAACTGGCTATGGCATAAGAGGCTCTCTCATCTGAATTTCAAGACACTGAACACTCTTTCCTCAAAAGAGTTAGTCACTGGTCTACCTCAGCATTCATACGCCAAAGAGTCTTTATGTTCAGCGTGTGAGAAAGGGAAGCAAACCAAAACAAGCTTTAAATCAAAGCAAGTCTCCTCAGTGTCGTCTCCTCTGCAACTTCTCCATATGGATTTGTTTGGCCCTGTTAACAAACAATCCATCGCTGGAAAGAAATATACACTGGTCATAGTTGATGAATTCTCTCGTTATACATGGGTTATGTTTCTCCGTTCCAAGAGTGACACCCCTGAAGAACTCATCACCTTTGTTTGGAAGATGGAAACCCTGAACAATTTGACCGTTCGCTCAATAAGGAGTGATCATGGGACTGAATTCAAAAACAGCTCTCTTGATTCCTTCTTTGAGAGTAAGGATATTTCTCACAACTTTTCATCAGTGAGAACACCGCAACAAAATGGAGTCGCTGAAAGAAGAAATAGAACAATTATTGAAGCTGCACGTTCAATGCTCAGCGATTCTCACCTGCCTACTCAGTTTTGGGCAGAAGCTGTCAACACGGCTTGTTTTACGCAAAACAGGTCGCTGATAGTCAAAAGATTCAATAAAACAGCCTATGAACTTTTTCATGGGAGAAAGTCTTCAATCAGCTTTCTTCACATCTTTGGATGTCAGTGTTTCTTACTGAACAACAGAGATGCCCTTGGAAAGTTTGATCCTAAGGCTGATGATGGAATCTTTCTTGGATATTCTTCAATCTCCAAAGCCTTCAGAGTCTTCAATCGAAGAAGACAAACTGTAGAAGAAACTATTCACGTCACGTTTGACGAATCCCGTTCAGCGAACTCTAAACCGTCCGCTGATACTGAAGAACTGAATCAATGGATGTTTTCTCATCTTGGTGATTCAGAAGAAATTCCAACTCCTCATACTCATACAGTTGAAGATGATAGTCCTACTATCATCCCAAATATGCAGAATAGTGAAGCTGAAACATCATGGGTCTCAGCTGTTCCTTTAAACACTATACATGCTTCTGAACCCAATGTCTCAGACATTCCATCTACTTCTCAGCAATCAGTGAATATAATGACAACTGCAGCCATTCCTCTCTTGGCTGATACTCCAGACGTCGCTGAAGCTTCATCTTCAGCTACTCCAGTTCAGGTTGAGTCAACGTCTCACGCTCCGGCTCAGCGATGGACTGTAAATCATCCAATCGATCAAATTCTTGGTGATCCAAACGCTGGTATTCAGACTCGACGAAGTGCATGTAATATTTTTTTATTTGTTAACTTTATTTCGCTGACTGAACCAAAGAAAGTAGATGATGGCCTCGAAGATCCAAACTGGGTCAGCGCCATGCAAGAAGAGCTGACTGAATTCGAAAGAAACAAAGTTTGGAAACTTGTTCGAAGACCAACTGACAAAACAGTGATAGGCATTAAATGGGTCTATCGAAACAAGTTGGACGAACATGGAACTGTAACCCGCAACAAGGCTCGTCTTGTTGCTCAGGGATACAGACAAGAGGAAGGCATAGATTACGACGAAACATTTGCTCCAGTAGCAAGACTAGAATCTATTCGTCTATTCTTAGCATACGATGTACACAAAGACTTCAAAGTATATCAGATGGATGTTAAGTCAGCGTTTCTAAATGGAAAGTTGAATGAAGAAGTCTATGTGGAACAACCTACAGGATTCTCAGATCCTAAGCGTCCAGGTTATGTTTATAAACTGGATAAGGCACTTTATGGCTTGAAGCAAGCTCCACGTGCATGGTATGACACTCTATCTACTTATCTCCATATTGAACAATTTGAGCGAGGTAAAATCGACAAAACTCTATTTTTCAGGAAAGTAAAAGGTCATATCATTCTTGTTCAGATATATGTTGATGACATTATATTTGGCTCTACTAACCCTGATCTTTGTACTCGTTTCGCTGATAGAATGAAAGATGAGTATAAAATGAGCATGATGGGTGAACTAACATATTTCCTTGGTCTTCAGATAAAAAAAATGAAAAAGGAACTTTCATTAATAAGGGAAAGTATGTTAAAGATATGCTGAAGAAATTCGACTTAACTCAAAGTTCAGCTATGAAAACCCCTATGGCACCACCGCTGACACTTGATAAGGATACTAATGGTATTCCTGTTAATGTCACGCTGTACCGTGGGATGATCGGCTCTCTCTTGTATCTTACAGCTAGCCGACCCGATATTATGTACGCAGCCTGTTTGTGTGCACGATATCAAGCTGAACCTAAGATATCTCATATGACCGCTGTAAAGCGAATTTTTCGATACCTTAAGGGTACTGCGAATCTAGGTCTTTGGTATCCGAAAGACTCAGGATTCGATCTAATCGCCTATTCAGATAGTGATTTTGCAGGTTGCAAATTGGATAGGAAAAACACCACAGAAGGATGTCAGCTCCTGGGTGGAAAGCTGGT
Organism: Saussurea involucrata; assembly: GCA_033807775.1. Taxonomy (NCBI): domain Eukaryota; kingdom Viridiplantae; phylum Streptophyta; class Magnoliopsida; order Asterales; family Asteraceae; genus Saussurea; species Saussurea involucrata. Next base: position 68,585,032 of record CM066325.1, read on the forward strand.
GAGTTGGACAAGCAAAAAGCAAAACTCAGTGTCCACCTCCACAACTGAAGCTGAGTATGTAGCCGCTGGAAGCTGTTGTTCTCAGGTCTTGTGGATGAGAAATCAACTACTGGACTATGACCTTCAGCTCTCAAATATTCCAATCTATTGCGACAGCACAAGTGCCATCGCTATAGCCAATAATCCAGTACTACACTCAAAGACAAAACACATCGAAATCATGTATCACTTTATCAGAGATCATGTGATGAATGGTGATATAGAACTTCACTTTATCCCAACTGATTATCAGTTAGCATATCTGTTCACCAAACCTCTTGATGAGACAAGATTCAACTTTCTCATCAGCGAGATTGGAATGCTGAACTTTGAAGAGTAAAATCTTCAGCGATTCACATTTGATCAGCAATAGGATAAAATCAACTTGTATAACCCATTTTATCATCTTCTCTCTGAATAAACTTGATTCGCTGATATCAAGGTATGTTTTTCTCTCTCTGACAATCGCATGTAAATGCAAGATTTCAAAATGAATTGCATCACTGAATATCTCTTCCTTAATCAGCGATACTTTGAAATTTCTAAAACCAACACTGATATTTCTATTCAGTGCTTCATGTTTTCAAAAGTGTCCCTGAGTTTTCAAAACCTCAGAGACATCCAAGAATATGAAAGGACAGTTGTGACGTCATTGCAACGGATAAGCCCTGGCACGTTCTTCTTTTCTGACACACGTTTGCACGTTTCGTTTACCTTCCAATCAAATGCAAACATATGTCCGTGTCATGATGAAAATCTTTTCCCGCTCAGATTTTCTCTCTCTCTAATCTCACTATATAAACACTTTCTGGGTTTATATTTTTCTTTTACGCGAACTTCTCCTCCAAGCAAGAAAAAGAAAATATACTGTTGCATTTGTGCTCTCAAGTTTTTCAAGAACTTAAGAACTTCATCTTCTTCAACGAACCAGGTTAATAATTCTTTTATTTTACATGTTTCTTCAAACTTGTTAATGATCTTCTCTTTGTTTTCACAAGATCAAACAAAAGAACTTTTTAAAATGAAATAATTTCTTTCATGATTTTATGAACACAACCTTTCATGGTTGTTCTTCAAGTTTAAACGCAAAATCTTAAACTTGTTCTTCATACGTTTTTCCAGAATCCTAATCTTCAAAGGAAACTGGAAAACAAGTTTTTTATTGGGTTTGCATTTCGTTTTTCAAAAACAAGAAAAACCCTAATCTTCATTAAGATATTTTTTGTCTGAATGAAATGGACAAAATTCGAACCATCTTATTGGAAAACCTTTCCACATTAAGATTATTCTTATTCGTTATCTTTGGTTGAACTGATAATACAGAATGGCATCTTCTGACATTTCCTCTGCCAAGAACACCATCGCTGAGAACACTGCTGCTGATGATACTGCTGAGGAATTGGAAATCCTCAAGGCTCCTCAGGTCAAGTTCACTATTGACGAACTAGACTGGACAAAATCCAACAACCTCTATGCACTTCTCGAGTTTCCTCCTCGAAAGCAAGTCACACATCTGGATGATGCTGTGAACTTCCTGAAGAATTGTTGTCTATCCAAAGCCCTGACCATAACACCTCCTGCACATCAGCTACTGCTATCCCAATTCCGGTACTCTACCAGACACTCTCACCTACCATCAACCAAAGACTCCTAAAAAACAATCGACTGTATCCTCTGCGATACTGACTATGGCACTATGAAGATTACACCTGCCATTATTCGCAAAGCCCTGAGCCTTCCCATCGCAACCAAAGAAAAACCCTTTGTTCCCTCCCTGACCACAAGAAACACTCAGATAGGGAAGCCATCACTGCATTCTTCGATGCAATGGGCTATGTATGGGAAACTGGGAGGGACAAGAAGCCCGAGAAGAAGCTGACCCTCATCAAGAAGTCTAAAATGCCCAGCGAGATGAACTTCATCTTCGCTCACTTAATCAGCTGCATGACTGCAAAGACCGGCTCCTCTGATCAAGCCGCTCAGCCTCAGCAAGCAATGGGATATGCCTTGCTGAAAGGTCTACATATAGACTGGGCATCGATAATCTACGATGATCTGGTACTCAGAGTAGACTCTGCCGCTGACAGATCTCCATGGGTTCCTTATCCTCGATTCATCAGCGCTGTATTCCAAACAGGCCTGAAGGATAGCTACCCAAAAGTGGGTGACCTGAAACTCTCTCAGGTTGGCCCTAAGGTTCTCGACTTCAAGCCAGTGGCAAATGAGGTACGTCTTTCTACACTTTTAACTCTTCTCAACCCTACTTCTTCTACTTCTGCAGCTCCTTCAGCGGACAAACCCACCGCTGATACCCTGGCTGCAACCTCCATTCCTTCTCTTAAAAGGAAACATTCCTCCGCCCAACTTAGTTCCAAAAGAACTAAGAAAACCAAGGAGCAACCCCAGCAATCTATTGCTGAAGACTCCTCAGATCCTCTTGAAGGGCTGAAGGAACGTTCAGTGGTACGCTCTGCCACAGCTGAACAAGCCACCCATTCTATCCCAACCTCAGCGTCTCAAGACGTTGAGGTTACAAACTTGGAATCTACCCAACCTCCTTCAGTCACTCAAAAGACTGACGAAGCGATTCTCAGCGAATCCAACGCTGAACTCCGCACCCAACCTTCATTCTTAACCTTCGCTTCTCCCTCTACTCAATTGGACTCTACTCCAGTTGTCACTGAAGCACCTGTCATTCCTCCAGAAGCTAAAGCTGACACTCAAGGAATGATGGGCGTAGGACCTGCAGCGATGACCATGCGTCCACGCACTTTAGCTGACGACATGGAACTTTTCTCAGGACACCGAGATTTTGATGAATTCACCAATCCTCCTGCAGGTATACACCAACCCCTATACACTGTAACTGAACCCCAAACTTCTGAGCTTTCCTCTGTTCACAAGTTCTTATATGTTACAGGTCTTAATTTGGGAGACATCAACGCCTCTCTGAAGACAATAGAGTCGACGCTGACAGGTCTCAAAACTACTCTTTTCGACAACTCTTCAGCTGTAACAAACGCTGGAGAGAATCTCACAAAGCTGACAACCGTGGTCGAAAAGAATGCCTCCAAAGCTGACTTGGAGAAGGTTGATAAATCTCTCAGCAACTTTGCCAAAGTTCTCGCTGATATCTACACAGAGTACATCGCCATCAAAACTTAAGTTAACACCATGTCCAGCGAGGTCACAACGCTGAAGACATCGGTTGGCAGAATCGAAGGAGATATGTCTGCTGTAAAGACCGACGTGAGTTCTGTAAAGACTGACGTGGATTCTATAAAGAAAATGATGCAGCAGATCCTGACCAACACGACCGCCCATGCCCCTGCACCTTCATCTTTTACTCCGGCGGATCGTACTGAACTCGTGAAGATCAATCCTGGTATTTCTGGTCTAGAAAACAGATTATCAGCGATTGAAATTTGTGTGGGGATCCCTGGCCAAGAAGACAGGGAACCGACACCAGCTGCTGAGTCATCACATTCCTCCCCCACTCATCATGAAAAAGGGGGGGGGAGAAGAGCGCTGAAGACCTTTCTCATGATGAATCTATCAGGGGAGAGAAGACTGAAGACCTCACCTTTACTGAAGAGGGTGAGAAGACAATTGAAGCAGCCGATGGACCTCAGGGAGATGAAAACCCTGAGGGAACCGAGAAGCTTACCTCTGCATCTGAGGGGGAGCAACTCGAAGAAGAAGCTGAAGAGTCTGAGTCTGAAGCTGAAGATGAAGAAACCATCGACTTGTCTGATGATGAACCATCCTCTTCTCCAAAGAGTGATGATGATGATGATGATGATGATGACTCTTTTATCGTCAAGCCTGCTCAGAGGACTAAAGTTCTTAAAGGGATTCTGATAAATGAACCTACAGGGGAGCGGACAAAGACAAAGCCATCAGCGTCTGAAGCTGACAAGGGCAAAGGAAAAAGTGTCGCTGAAGACGATGAAAATCTGACGATCTTGCTTAAAAAGCCGATTTGTCAGGTACACTAATCTTCCTTACACTACATCCCTCCTCTCTATACACATTATCAGTTCTACACTCACTAAAACCTCCATACACTTTATCCCATTCTTTCTCTATCTCTGTTCTACCCAAGTTCTTACTCGTAAGATCGTTGTGTTTCAGCTAGTCCTCTCCCCTGTTTGAGGATATCGCTGAAGTTCCTACAGCTGCGACTTCACCAACAATAATCCCAGCTCCCAAAGCTGAAGATATAATCCCGGTCTTAGATTTGATCTCTGAGACTGATGAACCTGAAGAACAGATGCTCTCTCACAAAAACAAACCTTCCTTGGCTCCTCAAAAGCTAAGTGAAAAGGATCAGAGAAGAAAAGATGAGATGATAAAGAAGTTAGAAGATCAGCAAATCATTCTGAAGCGTGATCAACTTCCTTCTATTCCTCTAAAGTTCAAACTTTCAAAAAGGGAATACAAGGATCACCTCAGAGCTGAACGTCTAATCGCTGAAAGAAGGGAAGCTGAAGAAAAAGACAGAGAATACGCCATCCAGCTTACTCAACGATCAGTAAAAGACCCCAAGCTGAAAAGAGCTCCAATTGAAGTTCAACGTCAGCTATGGGAAGAAGCCAAGAAGATCGTTGAAGAAAAGAGAACTGTGTCTCAATCTACCCTAGCCTGGTGCAAAGAAAAGGTACACTTCAGACTTCGACCTTCCAGAATAATCAAGGTACACGTATCTGGAAGATCAACCATCAAAGTTTCTATCGCTGAAATCGAGATATTCAGAGAAGACGGAATGTACGAAAATTCTATGCTAAAGCTATCACGCAGTACGGTCTCTCTGAATGGTTGGAGATCAGATTAGCCATCCAGAAGTCTCAGTCTAAGTACAAGGATCACTTTGAAAAGCTGATAAACAAACAGATCGACTTAGTCTATTCTTGTGTGGATATTCCTCCTCCTCCTCCTCTCGAAAGTCAGAAACGAAGGGCCTCTGCAAAGAAAAAGTCTAAATCTTCAGAAGATGGTCCTCGTATTCGAAACGAAACAGGTATTGGTTTTTCTATGGAAGAAGTCCTTGGTCCTGAACCTGACCTTTCTACACTTGACACATCTCCTGATGAGACTTTCATCCCTGGGAAAGTCATAAGCAAACCCTATGGGATATTCTTTAATGACTAGGATGGACGAAAGCGTTTTCAACGCATCTCTGAACTTCCCATCACTCCCATCGAACAGCTGAAAGATCTCATCTACTGGTGTGACTTCAAGAACGACATTCAGGCACGACATCTTAAACCATTGATCTTTGAAGAAGCGTTGAACAAAAGAAATCAAGGAGTAAATGTCCCTGACTGGATGATTCCCACATCAATGACCCTTGATGAACAGCTCATTAAGGAAGAACCTCTTTAAGCTGATAGGATCGCCTCATTCTTCTATTGTATCAGTTATTCTTTTGTACTTGTAATTTTATTCGCTGTACTTGTAATTTATCCACTTCCCTCTGTAATCTTTACAAAGTTTAAAGAAAAATTTCAGCGAACGTACTTTACTCCATCAGTACAGAAAAGATCCCAGAAAACAGTAAAAGGGACAAATATTTTTATGAGTTCTTTTTATCCTTATGTTTTCATTAAATAGCAATTTTCTCTGTTGCTATGTCATAATCAAATAGGGGGAGATTGTTGATCCAAACCCTCAGTTATTTGATAATGACCCTCTCTTATATACTTAGTGAAAACTGTAAGTAAACAATATGTATCAGAGTTTCACTATCGCTGATAAGTACTAAGATCTTACAGTACCGCTGATAGGAACTCTCGCTCTTTAAATTAAACATTCAGCGAAACTGTTCACCATTAATACCGAGTCTGTTCAGTCATTATGATGATCGCTGATAAGTTAGTTGTTTACTTATGATCCCTGAAGACAAGTTTCACGTCAACAAAGGTTCTACGCTGAAGTCGAAGATCAAGCTCAAGAACCAGCGACAAGTCTCCTAATGAACTGATGCGGATCAGCGAAGACTCAGATTTGTCCACTCAACGTGAAGTATCAAGTACAAGACTTCAGCTATCGCTGAACTTTATCATTCGCTGAATAGAAAATGATAATCGCTGAATCAACGAAAGCTGATCATGAAGTCCTCCGTACAAAGTACTTTTGTCTTAACCTCCCTTGCACGACTCCGTACGAAATGTCAGAAAAGAACCTCCGACTGTCTGAAATCGTACAACCACTCTGATACTACACTGTTCATCCATGCGGCTACTAAGGTTGTCAACCAAGGTCAATGACATGCAACCAACCAGCTGATGACACGTGTAAAGTGTATACTGACTTGCATTAAATGCATGCAGTATATAAAAAGATGAACCCACTTCATTTGAAGTAACTTGCTAACTCTGGACAAGTTCAATCTCTTATCTCAAGATAGGTTATTATTAGTAATTTCCTTATCTCTCTTAGTGCAATAAACCTTAGTGTTCCAACTTGTTTAGATTTAGGTTTATCCTTAATCTTGTTTCCGCAACAAGCTGTAAATTGTTAATGATTTATCAATAAACAATTTAGAAAAGTAAAATCTTAGTGTTTGTATTCAACCCCCCCCCCCCTTCTACAAACTTGTATAGCCCTTCGGGACCAACATAACAGTTCCTATTAAGCTGTTAAAGTCAAATTAGTTGAAAACAAAATAGGGGCTGTTTTGAAGCTGAAGAATAAATCTTAAAATCAATCTATAAATCTACCAAAAATGAGTTGAGATCATTGCAGAGCGGATCCTTTGATTTTGAGAATCAAAATCTGCTCTGATGCCAATTTTGATCCCACTTTTGACTCAACAATGATATTTCAACCACAAACGTTCAAAGCAGAGTATAAAAGTGTCAAAGTGCGGAAGCGTTTAAGAACAATTTGGATTGAGAGTAATGGTAGATAACACACAAATAGAAAGGTGAATGCTGTAAATAATAAGAATAATGCTCAAAGATTCATCTCTATTAATTCACCAAGAACACCACACAGTGTGTGTTTCTTACATATAACTTCTCTTTAAGTGGGTGTATGTGTGTTGTGCTTCGTTACCAGAAATGGCCTGGTAAGACTATCTATTTATACTAAAGATAAAGGGGACAAACTGTACAGGAGACAAGGTCGTGGAACGAATTTTGGTACACGTTGATGTAGTGCGCCGCTTGATAGTACCTGCAAAAGCTGCAACCTCTCAGAAGATGACACGTGAAAAGTAGAGGAACGTGCCTTGTACTATTTGATCTTCAGGATCTTCGTACAACATAGGCACGTGAACAGCACACTTGTCTTTGTCTCCAGGAGCCTTGATCTTCATCTTTTGTCTTCAACTCCACAGAGGCTTTGTCATGAATGGCAGAGGCTCTGTGGCCTTGGTCTGTGTTCTTCCCTGATGATGAATCAATGAAGGCTCTGTGTTCTTGGTGTCCGACAGAGGTTTCTGTCAGTGTTCTTCCTTAACCTATTTTTCAATACTTCTCTAAGCTAGAAAGTTGGAGTTAACAGTATCTAAACGTAATAAACTAATAAGTTATTTTTTAAGGGGTGTCTGAGATACCATACATGTAAAATGACCAAAAAGCGAATAAGTTGTTTCAAATAAGTTAGAAGAAAAGGACTTATCAAAAAGCTAATAAGTTGTTTCAAATAAGTTAGAAGAAAAGTAAGTTCGCGTGTCTATAAAAATGTATCATTTGTATCTATAATAGGTTTAAGAAAATTTAAAATTTATTTATTTGAAAAAATCATCCAAAACACTTGAAATCGCCCAAGCAATTCCGGTCTATTATATGAACATGTTTCTTCTTCCAAGCTCGGTCATCCAAAACCTCGAAAAAAATGATCAACTCATTTTGGTGGGGCCATAAACCCGACGACAACCGTTCCATCAATTGGTTTTCATGGGATAAACTTTGCACCCCGAAAACGTATGGGGGCCTTGGGTTCCCGATTTCACCGCCTTCAATCTCGCTATGCTCGGAAAACAAGGTTGGAGACTTACTAAAAATCTGTCTTCTCTTGTTGGGCGACTCCTTAAAGCCAAATATTACCTTTGCGGCTATTTCATGACGACCCACTTGGGAAACGCTCCTAGCTTTATTTGGAGAAGTATTTGGCATTCGCAACTTGCCCTAAAGTCAGGTCTCCGTTGGAAGATTGGTAATGGGCATACTATTAATGTTTGGAAAGATCTTTGGCTCAAGGACGACTCGGGTTTCATGATTAATACTCCAATGGACAATAGGCGTCCCAACTTGACCGTCCATGACCTTATCGACCCTCTTTCCCAAGGTTGGAACTTCGTGCTTATCTACGATATTTTTCCTCAAGGGGATTGTATAAAAATTTCCAAACTTCCTCCTCCAATTCCCAATAGGGAGGACATGCTCTTTTGGCATGGGTCGCATGACGGGATCTATCCCGTCAAGTCTTGCTACCGCACAATCATGGAACATATTGCCCCGAATTCTCACCTCTTTTTGAGCGGCGATTGGAATTCGCTTTGGAACGCCAGCATTCCAGTTAAAGTGAAAACTTTCGCTTGGAGAGCTATTGGAAATGTTTTACTGTAACACCCTCAAATTTGGAACGAGCAACTAACTTTAAATTCGATAAAATAACCAAAAGTAGATAAATCGTCTCTACAATTCATTCCTTACAATATCTCGGAATTTAAAGTATCATAAGTCCACAAATAAATAACTTAATCGGGTGCTACTAACACCACACAAGTTGCTAGTCCAAACCAATGCGGAATACTTCACTAGTCAAGTTACCTCTCATGCACTCTACTAGTACTCGCCACTTCGCAATGTAGCTAGAGCTACCCCAACCTGAGCCTGTTGCACATGCCGACAAATAAAAAGAGTTAGGCTTACGCCTAGTGAGTTCAAGCATTTTATCATGACTATATAAAATCATAAATCAAAATGTAGTAATTTAGTCATGATTTCGAAAGAGTTTACTTTAATTGCAAATCATCCATTTTCCAACTCACACATTTCCATGGAAAGGTTCCCGAAAGGTATAATACGTTTTCCAAAATGAATTACGTTTCCACCCACTCAAATACGTGAATAAGTCTAGTTTAGGCAAAACCTTCAAATACGGTTGACAATACATACTCGACCCGTAAAAACATGGAAACCATCCATTAGATATAACACTTTATTAAAACATAATACGAAGCAGATGTAGCATAAACCCGTCCATCAACCATGGAAAACAATCCATATGCATAAAATATAACCTCCAAATGCGAATAAATAAAATACCCGAAATCAACACCCTTCGGTGACGGGGGAGACCCGATCTCATCGAATGCGGCAACACATAAATTAACCACGATTAAATAAATGCAAGTAAGCTTCTTGGATGTAGAAAACAGATGACATCAACCATACTAGGTCTTTAGTCAATCCTCGGCATCAATCATAGTAGATCTTTAGCCCATCTTAGACATCAACCAAAACTAGGTCTTTAGTCCATTTTAGACATCAACCAAAACTAGGTCTTTAGTCCATCTCCGGCATCAACCAAAACTAGGTCTTTAGCCCTTCTTAAACATCAACCATACTAGGTCTTTAGTCCAAGCCATCAAGTTCAATCCTACTGGATCTTTACCTTGGGAAAACCCACCATCCGAAACAAGCTTACTTGACTTAAATATAAATACATGACCCTAAAAGAATAATCAATGCATTCACATCATGTAAATCTCAAACATAATTGCAACTTATGTAATGCAAACCCCAAGTCCACGTCGAGCTTAATAAAACCGGGCGAATGCCAACAAGACTCAATCGAGTCCAAAACCGAGCCCTCTGCTCAAAGATCTAATGATCATTTATCAACATCAAATCATGCAAATGAAATGCAATTAAGCATATAACACATCCTAGACTCCACCCCGAGCATGTAAATATCAACAACGTGCAATAATATGCAACACGGTGCAATAAAAGCAACCCATAAATAAGACTCAACATCGAGCCATTTAAACCGGACAAATGTCCCAAGACTATCTCAAAGTCAAAACCGAGCAAAGTGCTCCAAGCTTGCTAGACCCATAATGTCGGTCATCATCGCATAAAACGCGTTTAAACATTGTTTAAGCAAACACGTATCCCAAAATCATCATTAACCCCAAAACTCAATATGGGTTAAACAAAAGGGGTTTTCCCAAAGGACTCACGCCCTTAATATTCTCAAAATGACCCATAGCACTAAAAGTGCATTTCCCAAATGGTTTATTAAAATCATTTACACTAACATGATTAAACCATCAAATAAACCTCATTTTGAGCAATTAATCTTTTAAAGACAATTTATGGTTTCTAACCATCCAAATATCCAAAAGCCCCAAATATGGGTGTTTTACACATTTATGAAGATAAACACTTCAAAAGAGTTAAACCATTCAAATAACTCAACCACATATAGTTTCAAGTAAAACACATAAATATTTGGAAAATACTATTTTGGCATGTACAAAGTTTTCGCAAAGTAACTTGAACTCACCTTGCTAGATTAGGCTAAATCTAGATTTTCCCAACGTAAGCTCCTTTGATGCAACTCGGATCCTCAAGCCAAATTTTCCAAAAACCTAAATTCATAAATTCCAACCATGAGTAACTACATTTAACCATTTAGAATTTTTCTCCAAACATCAACCATCAAAATCTCCATTTATACCCAAAACCTCAATTTGACCTAACTTCTCCAAAATCATCCAAACCAAAATTGGATAAGCAAAATACTAGAAGATCATCAATGGAACATTTCTAACTCGTATGAAAGTATAGAAGCTAGTAGGATAAACTCACCACTTAGGTTTTGATGAAAACCTAGAAAACCCCAAACATCTCTAGTGTTGTGGATGAAACTTGCTCTTGCATCAATAAATGAAATCACTAGCATAAAGTGGATAAGAAACACATTAATCTCCAAGAAAAGCCCCAAAATCGGTTAGGGTTTGTGAGGAAGGAAGGAAAAACGATTTAGGAGAGAAAGGGAAGAGATTTGAGAGACTTACCACCACCTAACACCCTTAAATCTTCCTATGAACTTCAAAACTCTTTCTAGATCCTTGAAGAGCTCTCAAAATCGGAACCATAGAAACTTGAATGACCAAAATCGGAGTTGAAATGAGAGAGATATGAAGAAATGAAGTTTGGGGGCTAAAAATCTCGTATTTATGCTCCAGGTACCCGACGGCTAAAGTGACGTGCGAGAGTGACACAAGTGTCACTTTCGCTGGGCACTCTCGCCGGGCTCAAATAGCTCTCGGTACAAAACCGGCGAGAGTGACACGCGAGAGTGACACAAGTGTCACTTTCGCTGGTCACTTTAGCCGAGATTGTACCGAAAGTTGTTTTGGCCATAACTTCTTCGTCATAGCTCCGTTTTCGCTCCGGAAAGAACCGTTGGACTCATATTTGAATTCCCATCCAACAAGACCATAAAATCTAGGATTTAACCCAAAATCCTATTTTTCATATTATTCTTAAAATATCGATTCCACACTGATTCGAAGTTGTACTTATCCGAAAATTACGGGTGTTACAATCCTCCCAACCTTAGGATGATTTCGTCCTCGAAATTTACATCCTTTACAACCCAAGGCTAACCGACTCAACACCGACTATAATTTATCAGTTCCTAACTGGAATCTAAATTCCCTCCACACCGTCTATAAAGACAAATCCTCGAACAATTGCTTATCAACAAAGCCCCTTCACGTACACTATACTTATGTCCGGGAGAACACTCCGACAACTGGAATAATTCCTAGTCAGACGACTTCGGTTGTCTCCCAACCTTAGATGTTCCATACATCCCGATTTTGATTTCCGACTTTAAGTCAATTCAAGGTTTGTTCGCTAACGAACCCAACAGAATCATCAATTCTGATTATTCCTACCATTACGTGCCATCTATATCCAACGAGTTCTAATAGACTCCAAGAATCCATCCCCACATCAATCATTAAACCGACAGGTTCTGTTACCATACACGAAGGTTATTCCACCAAAACCACTCGTCACAATTGAGCATCTTAAGGTTACTACAACCGTTACCATTATTTCATTTAGAATCGGACTACACCCTCCGAATTCGCTAACGGTCTCCAACCTCAGACCCACAAGCTTGACACCTAGTTATACCACCAAGTTTTGAACTCTAACAGTACTCCACACACGAGTTCCGTTTACCGAGTGTTTCCACGAAACTAAGGTTGTCAACAAAACGGTTATACTAACCTCAACATGCGTTACCGCAAGTCTAACCCTCCAATTGCCACAAGTACCTCGACTTTGCTGCCGATATCATCCGGCCTATAGTCACAACCCGTGCCCGAACGCTCGACTTTTCACAGTTGAGGTTCTATACAACTTACTCTTAATCGGGTTACTTAACCTTTCCCAAGGTCCTAATGAGTTCAAGGTTTCAAGTGCATCATTCAATAAATATGCCAATCGACAAAACTTTTCATAGAAATTTTCAACACAAGGATTTTCATATCAAAATAATCGTACGCACAAAACTACTATTATCAATTTGGTAGTTACGCAAAAATGGACACGCTCGTCCCACATATGAAAATCATGTTGAAAATTATTTCATTGCAGTTCAGTTTACCCACAAAACGCAAAAGCGTAATAAACAACTTCTTTAAAATGAACCGCCACGGTTCTAGTATGGATTGACTCATGACATGCACGTAAAGTAACTGCCCGACTTTAAACAGGGTGCAACAAAAGGTGTGCACGTATTTTAAAAGAAGTCCAACGACATTTGACTCCAAAGTTTCCCTTTTTACCATAAAATGGTGTGGAACAAGGTTCACCAACAAAATTTTGCGCGTGTCAGTTTATTCCACAAAACGATGAAACGGTTTACAATTACACCTTAGTCAACACAAGATAACTTGTGCAAATTCCATATTTAAAACAAAACCCATACGTTTCCATCACTTGAAAATATCGACTAAAACATCTTAAAACCTCACATTGAGTTAGGCATGCAAGCTTGTAACACTTCCATTAGCAAAAAATTTTTTGACCGAAATAACATGCATCAAATGGTTCGCGACCAAATTCCAAAGATGGAATTCTTTAAATTAATTTCCCAAAATTTTCCATTCGGTCCTATAACGACAATTGAGTAAAACGTTTTTGGCAAACTTGCACACAACAATGCGTTTTTCCAAGACATAAAAGGAAATAAGTGTCAATAATTTGTTGACACAAAAAAGGGTTCAAACCTATTTTCAAATCTCAAATTGCACCGACGGTGCGCATCAATGTTCAAAACATAAGAATTCCACGCACCATAGTTTTATACAAACGATTTTTCTAAAATCTTTATCACGAAGCACTTTCCTCAAAATTTCATACTTGGAACATAAAACGTCAAAACGTCATTGCTAAAAATGTATTTGTCAAAAATACTCAAAACACACATTTCCTCCAAAACCAAAAAGCTTTCAATTTTTTTTCAAAATATTTGAAAGTGCAGGATCTATTCTTACAATCAATATAGAAAGAAGTAATTGAGAAATTGTATGATCAAGCCCAATTGTATTCAATGATGCACAGAATTACAGATCTAAGAGAGAGATAACCTCAAAGATTACAAGGAATGAATACAAGTAATATGGGAAAATCAATCAGTTAGCAACGTAGTGCTAACCACTCTATTTATACTGCAACAAACATCTTAAAGCTACAGTACAAATAAGAAAGACTAATAAGAACATAACACGTGTCCTAATTAGTTTACACATTACTAAATGACGAAACTCGTCATAAGTTCTGAACAGGTAGTTCAGAACTTCTGAACATTCTTCTGATCACGCTTCTCAGAACTTCTGACTTCTCTTTCTCAGATCTCTGACTCTTCTTCTCAGAACGTCTGACTTCTCTTTCTCAGATCTCTGACTCTTCTTCTCAGAACGTCTGACTTCTCTTTCTCAGATCTCTGACTCTTCTTCTCAGAACTTCTGAACCTTCTTATCAGATCTTCAACACTTGGTTTATTGACAAAACTTCAGATCTAACAATCTCCCCCTTTTTGTCAAATAAACTTAAACTTTGCATCATCTAATTCTTTCAGAGCAGGAACAATTTTCTGAAGTAGCACATTCCTCAGATTAAGCCTCTTATCAATCTTGTCAATAATTTCTTGAATAATCTCAACTTGCTGATTAATTACTTCTTGAATCATGTTTGCTTCCTTCACTTTCAGCATCTTTTTCTCCAAATTGTGCTTTACGATCCTTAAAGTTCCAGAACAATATTTTGCAGTTTCCTTTGCTCTGAAGAAGATCTTTCCACTTTTGTTCTTCAAAAATACTCCCAGATCTGGATACTTGTGAACACTTCCAGTCTTTAACACCTTTTTCTGCTCATGATCTGTATTGGGATTTGCCAGATAAACACATGACTTTTGCAAATACAGAGCTATTTGGAAATCTGTATAGCAATGCCACCTTAAGATATAGAACATGGCCTCAATCACCACACTTCTTGCCTTCCTTTCATTTCTGTCTTTACTTGACTCTTTAAAACATAGAAAGCTGTGTAATCTGTAGAAGTCAACCACTGACAGTTTCTCAAAATCTGCATCAGTAAAATAATAAACCTTGCCATCTTCTCTCAAAACTTCAAAGGATAAGTACTCCATCTTTCTGAATTTCTTAACCTTCAATTCTCTGATTCCAGTGATTAGAAAATCTGAGTAAACAGCTTGCTTTGTTTTGCCAAGACATCTTGATTTTTCAGCCAACCAGATCTGAGTCTCCTTAGGTCTATCATAATACACATCCAAGAATTGTACCTCTTTTGGTTTGAAGAACTCAGGTAAATCAAATTCAAGAAAGTATCCATTCAGATCAATGGATATTTCATCTTCTTTTGGTTCAGACTGTTCAGTTTGATCAAAACTAGTTATCTGCACATTCTGAGGTGTTGTGTCCTGAACTTCTTCAACTTCATCTGACAAAATTTCATTCACTTCATACTCAGCTGGGAACACAAAATCATTATGTAGAATCTTTTTGGGATTCACCTCAGATAGCAACCATTCACTACTGTTTCTGATTTTTCTTCTAAAATTCAACCTCCTCTTCACACAGTTTATGCATCTCTTCTTTAAACTCTCTTTTTCAGCATCCATACTTACTTCCATTCTAATCAACAACCAATTCAGAGTTGCATCACTGTACTTCACCAACTCTTTTAATCTGAACAATTCAAGTCTTTCGTGAACCATATATGTGAACCCTTCTGTCTCCATTCCTTCATTCACAAAACCCTTCACATGCAGATCAACTTCTGTTTTCTTTGTGGGAGAACTCAGATTGCACTTTTCTTTTCTTTCTTCGATAGCCAACTGGAAGTCATACAAGTATGTATTTCTGACATAAATACCCAGAAGTCTTCTGCATTCAATTTCTATCAAGGCTTCTTCAGTGCTAGCAAAGAACTTGACTAGAAAGATCTGATCATCAAGAGTCAATCTGTGAAAATCAAATGTAGACATGGAAACCTTTGTATTTCTTTCTTTCAGTATTTCCATTCTAACGAACATTAAACCATTGAATTCATCTTGTTGAAACATCAGAACTTTCTCGATTCTTTTCTGAATATGCAGTTTTGAGTCAGGAACTCTGAACATGTTAGAAGCTTCTGAGTAGACCATCTGAGCTCTGTCATCCATAAAACCATCAATGTTACTTTCCAAAAGCTCATACTCTCCTTCTGTGTAGTAGAGATTATCATATATTTCCTCAGGAAAAATATCATCATGAAATTGTCTGGCTAAAGGTACATCACTTAACTCTAGAATGAAGTCACACACAGGTTCTTCTAGTCTTTGCAATTTAATCTTTGGAATCTCAATTGGTTTTCTGAATACATATTCAGAAGGCATAAAGAAGTCTTTCACTTTCACATACTCTTCTTCTGTATTTAACTCATCACAAAAGTTAAACCTAAAATCATCTTTAAAATCCTGAGTGTAATCCACAGTTCTGTCTTCTTCTCCCATTAGATCAATGGGTCTTATCACTTTTATTCCTTTATGAATTTTCTGAACACTCAAAGCTCTGACTACTTCATTATGCATTCTTCTGATCAATTCTTCATTCAACCTCCTTTCTTCTGATTCAGACTCCATTGCCCTTTCACTGTTATAAACCACAATATCTGTACACCTGTTTACCACTGTACTTTCCACTATTTCTTCCATTCTCAAATCAGATTCCTCAATAGCTACAGTTTCATCTGAGTTTCCTTCCATCTCAGTATCCAAGTTCAATTCCTCTGTTTTATCTGATTCATTACTATCAATACTTCCCAACTCCATTTCTTCTGTATCTGAACTGTCAAGCTGTACTATCTGAATCATCTCCTTTAAATTTTCCTGTGTCTGATCTTCTGAACTTTTTGAATTGGCTAAGTGCATGTCTGCTATCTCAAAATCTTCTATGCCAATATCATCATCAGAACTTAACCTTTGTCTTTTCTCCCCCTTTTGATGATCATGAGGATCATTATCATCAAACTTCCTTTTCAAGTTCTGATTAAAAGCAACTTCAGGTTCAGCTTCTGCAATAGGAACAGGATCAAGAGGCTTTGAAGTAGAAGCCAAAGATACACTCAGTGCTTTCAATATAGATTCCTGCATACCCTGCATCTGTTTTAACATATCTTTTTGAAAACCAGACATTATATCCATGATCTCCTTTTTGTGAGAATCCAAGGATTTCTTTACATCATCTACCTTGGTTTCAACAGAAATTAACTTTTTCTCCAACACAACTTTCAAATCTGATACCTCATCATTCAGATCCTCCATCCTCTTCTCCAAATTTTCTACTTTTTCCCCCATCTCCTTGTTTTGTTTCTGAATCTTTTCAAATTCAGAAATTTCTAACAGTGAACCTGAACCAACAGATGGTCCAGTTTTCATGTGCCCAGAGGGCTCATGGCCTGTAGATAACACACAGTCATCTTGTACAACAGATGCACGTTTGAATGAGGCTTTTGTAATGTTCACCTCACCAGGACTTCCATCCAATCCTCGACACCCAACATTAGGCATGTCTATGAATGTTGTTTCAGGAGTACGAAATTCCTGATCTGTGCAAGTGTCAAAAGGAATTTCAGGCTCAATATGAATAGGACTGTGATATTCAGACTCAATGTGTTGAAAAATAAGTTGGGATTTATCACCTCCCTCCAAATGAGTTTGGGATGGTTCCCCGGATTTGTGTGAAACAGTAGCATGTTGAAATGCTTCTGAGTGGGTATGGATGGGTTGTTCAAGATCCACCACTAGGTCCATAGTGTTTGTTTCAATATTGGACACCAAGAGATGTGAACCAATAGCATGTGTGGTTACCTGGTCAAGATTAGCTGGTTCAGAGGCATCTCTTTCTGTTTGAACCTCTGTTAACAATCTCTCATCCTCACCACTCTCATTCTGTTTTTCCTCACTGAGTCTAACCAAGCTCTCAGAATTTTCCCCCTCAAGTCTCTCAGAATGTTCACCCATCTGAACATCCTCCCCCTCTCTAATTCGACTAGACCCCTCACCTCTCTTCTCAGGTTGGTCCTCTTGGGCAGGGATTTGAGGTAATTCAATTCCCATAGAGGTGCAATAAGCTTTTAAAATCTCACTCTCCCTTGGAATATAATTCCTAAGTGATTTTGGCAACAGTTTATGATTGGGATAATTTTCAAGTCTTGTTACTGAGGTCATCTTACCCAAATAAAATGTAGGACCATGCTCTTCATTTGTTCTTCTTGAGATTGTTCTGTTTTCCTGCATGGCATACCAAATAACAATTTGCCAGTACCTTATGTAGGGAATGTATGTCAGTGGAGCATCCTTTGTCTTCTTCTGAATTGCTTTCTGATTCTTCTCAAATGTATTCTTCATATCTTCCCAAAGTATTAAAGTATAGTCATAATGCCTATTCTTCACTAAACCTTGAAATATCTGAAGAATTTGTTTAGAACCTTGATCAGCAGAACTATTTTTCCCTGACAAACATTTATTTACCACATGAAAGAAGCAAGCCCAAATAGGTGGTAATTTGTTTCTTCTGAACAAACTGAGAGTCCTCAATCCTTCATTGTATCCCAACTTCATAAACTCTGCTATTAATTCCTCTGTTAGGGGTAAATCCTCAAAATCTGTTCTTCTTTGTACATCATCTTTCTCTGGTAGATTCAGCATTTCTCTTAGTGCAGAGATAGATAAGACAAATGTCACTCCTCCAATTTCAGACACAAACTTATTATCTTCTAACCTAAGATATTTCCACCATTGTTGTATGTACTGAACAGGCACATTTTTACTTCTTGTAAACCATTTTCTGTACGGATGATGTTTGAATAACTCCATGATAATTCTGTGTTCAGGCTTAAAACGACTTTCCTCAAACAATATAACACAGTTATTTTCAGATAATTTCAACCATTCACTCTCAGGGACAACTCTTTCCACTAGAATAGATCTATCTGACATAATAGAACCTGCAGCACTCTGATCATGTTCAATATTAACATTTACCTCATCCGCATTTCCTTCAGATTCATCCATTTGTTCATCTTCTTCATCATTTCTTATTGCCCCTTCCTCTGCAACTCTATTTTGTACTTCATCATTTTCCGAATCAGATGAATCCATTATCGATTTTGTAGAATGTAGAGAAATTGGACCACTTCTTCGTATTTCAGACATGATTTAAGAAGAAAACAGATTCAAAGAACTCTGGATTTGATTCGTATCTCACGTTTCGCTCTGGAATTTGAAAGAACTTTGAAATAGGGATTTTAAGACCTATTTAAAATCCGCGAAGTTGAAAGGTTTAACGGAAAAGCGAAATCAATGTTATAACGGAGTCAACACACGTGAAATACCACAAAGGATTTAAATGAAATACGTGGCATTGTCAAACAAATATGAAGCTGACACGTGTTAGTGGATAGAATTTTGACTCAAGTCAAAGATCTGAATAACACGCGCAGATGTTCTGATTCCATGACTCAGAAGAATTTTGCCTTGTAACCAAAATGTCTTTTAAAATCAACTTCTGACCAATATAAAACATTTTGATTATTCAGAAGAGGTTTGAACAGATAAGAAATGAAAACAAATCTTTTAAGCATCACAAAATGATTTCCAAAAGAATTTTGATGCTCCCCCTTGACTTGAGCATGCATTTGAGTATTAATGATACATAAAGATGAGATAACAAGATAATGGAAGAAGCATAATCCATACAGTTGAAGTTATTTGTATTTCTCAAAAATAAATTTTTGAAAGTTAGATTGCTGAAGTATTGACTCAGAATTTCTGACCTTAAGATTCAGAGGTTCTGATCTCAAGACTCAGAAGTTCTGAACTCAAGACTCAGAAGTTCTGAACTCAAGATTCAGAAGTTCCGAACTCAAGACTCAGAAGTTCTGAACTCAAGACTCAGAAGTTCTGAACTCAAGACTCAGAGGTTCTGAACTCAAGACTCAGAAGTTCTGAACTCAAGACTCAGAAGTTCTGAATACACTACTCAGACAAGTTTACTTAGAAAAATTTAGCATTTTTAAGAAAAAAATATTTTCAACTAGGCAGATTAAGCATTCCTATTTTACATATGAGAAAAGAAAACCTTTTGTGATCAAGAGGCTTTGTGAACAAGTCAGCCAATTGATACTTTGTATGCACAAAGTGCATCTCTATAGTTCCTTTTTCCACATAGTCCTTTATAAAATGATACCTCACATCTATATGCTTAGTCTTTGAATGTTGAACAGGGTTCTGAGTAATAGCAATTGCACTTTCTGAGTCACAATAGATGGGAATCTTATTAAGCTGATATCCATAGTCCATGAGTTGTGTTCTCATCCATAATGTTTGAGAGCATGAAGCAGCAGCAGCAACATACTCTGCTTCAGCAGTTGAAGTGGATACACAGTTCTGTTTCTTTGATGCCCAACTCACTATTTTATCTCCCAAAAAGTGACAAGCACCAGATGTACTCTTTCTGTCCAACCTACTTCCTGCATGATCAGCATCAGTGAAAGCAGTCAATTTGAAGTCAGTTTCTTTTGGATACCATAAACCTAGATCAGGTGTTCCTTTGAGATATCTTAAAATCCTTTTGACAGCCAACATATGTGATTCTTTCGGGTTAGATTGAAATCTAGCACAGAAACAGGTAGAAAACATGATATCTGGTCTACTTGCAGTCAAATAAAGTAATGATCCAATCATGCCTCTATAAAGTTTGATATCTGCTGAAACACCTTTGAGATCAGCATCTAACTTTATGTTAGTTGCCATAGGTGTTCTCATAGAAGCACAATCAGACATTTTGAACTTTTTTAGAATATCTCTGACATATTTTCCTTGATTTATGAAAATACCTTTTGGTAGTTGTTTGACTTGAAGACCAAGGAAAAAATTCAGTTCACCCATCATGCTCATTTCAAATTCAGATGACATGACTTTTGAAAAATTATCACATAATTCTGGACTGGTAGAACCAAATATTATGTCATCAACATAAATCTGAATCAGAATCAAATCATTACCCTGTTTCTTTAAAAACAAAGTTGTGTCAATCTTACCTTTCTTGAATCCTGAACCTAACAGGTGTTTAGTAAGAGTGTCATACCAGGCTCGTGGTGCTTGTTTTAGACCATATAAAGCTTTGTCTAAAATATAAACATGATCAGGGAATTCTGGATCAACAAAACCTTCAGGTTGATGGACATACACCTCTTCATTAAGTTTGCCATTTAGAAAGGCTGATTTGACATCCATTTGATACACCTTGAAGTTTTTATGCGCAGCATAGGCTAAAAATATTCTGATTGCCTCTATTCTTGCCACTGGTGCAAATGTCTCATCATAATCAATTCCCTCTTGTTGACAGTATCCCTTAGCAACCAATCTTGCCTTGTTTCTGATGACAACACCTGATTCATCCTTTTTGTTTCTGAACACCCATTTAGTTCCAATTATAGATTTACCTTCAGGCTTTGGAATGAGTCTCCAAACTTTATTTCTTTCAAATTGAAGCAATTCCTCTTGCATTGCTGAAATCCAGTCTGGATCCTCTAAGGCTTCATTAGCTTTCTTTGGTTCAATTACACTCAAGAAACCAGCAAACATTGCTTCATTTGCTGTAGCTGATCTTGTCTTTACTCCTGCTGATGGATCACCTATTACTTGATGAATAGGGTGATTTTTAGTCCATTTATTAGCACTAGGGAGTACATCAATCTCTGAATAATTGTTGTTTGCATCATTCTCATCAATGATTGCTCGTAATTCTGAACTGTCACCTTGTTCTGACGTATGAGTAGGAGTTGCATCCAAGTTTGAGTTCTGATTAATGAAGTCAGAGTTCTGATTGACTTGTTCAGAGTTCTGAGTACAAGAATCAGAATTCTGATTACAAGGTTCAGAATTTTCACCACTTGTATTTATTAGATTTGGGCACTCCTCTGATGGACCTTTGTCAGAAATTACAGTTGATTGAACTATTTCTGGAGTCTTATTTTTCATCTCTTTGACCATCTTTGGGTTTTCATATTCTGCATAAGAATCAGAAATTAGTTCACTAAAAGCATCCTTAAACAGTAAATTGAGTTCTGAACAAATAGGATTAGAATTTGTATCAGAAGTCATTTTTGTCTTGTTCAGCATGAGTTCTGAACTGTCTTGTTCAGAAGTCCGTATTCTGGCTTCATCAAAAGTTACATTTATGCTCTCCATCATCCTCTTGGTTCTTCTATTGTAGATTCTGAATGCTTTGGAAGTTAAAGAATAACCCACAAAGTATCCTTCATCTGCCTTTTTATCGAATTTGGCAAGATTTTCTCTATCTCTGAGAACATAGCATCTGCAACCAAAAATATGAAAGAATTTGATTAATGGTTTTCTTTTATTTATCAGTTCATAAGCAGTCTTATTTAATCTCTTATTGATTAAAGTTCTATTTTGTGTAAAACAAGCAGTTGCAATTGCTTCAGCCCATAGGAAAGTAGGAAGATTTGCATAAGCCAGCATTGTTCTCGCAGCCTCAACTAGAGTTCTATTCTTCCTTTCAACAACACCATTTTGTTGAGGAGTTCTGACAGCAGAAAAATTGTGGGAAATCCCAGAACTTTCTAGAAAATTCTGAAGAGTCTCATTTCTGAACTCCGTTCCATTATCACTTCTGATTTTCTGAACTTGAAGTTGTAAGAGAACTTGAATCCTTTTGATAAAATTTATCAATGTAGTAGCAGCTTCTGACTTAGCTCTTAGGAACTCAACCCACGTGTATCTGGATAATTCATCAACAATCACAAGCATATATTTCTTTCCTCCCATCGATTGAACTGAAATTGGACCACAAAGATCAGTATGAATCATTTCTAATGGTGCTTTGCAAGATGAGTCCATTTTTAATTTGTGAGAACTCTTTTTCATCTTGCCCATTTCACAAGCTGAGCATAATGATTCTTTTTCAAACTTAAGCTTTGGTAAGCCTTTAACCAAATGTTTTGCAACAAGATTATTAAGATCTTTGAAATTCAGATGAGAACATCTTCTGTGCCAAAGCCAGCATTCATTTGCAGTTGATTTTGATAAAAGACAAACTGTATTTAATGTTTTCAATTTTGAAAAATTAACTACAAATAAGTCCATATGTCTTTTGGCCCAGAAGACTTTGACATCATTTTCAGTTAGAATCATGCAACCTGTTATTTGAAACTTAATTTGACAAAGACTGTCTAAAAACTGACTTATGCTGAAAAGATTGTGTTGTAATCCTTCAACATAGAAAACCTTTTGGATAGTTAGATCCCCTTTAGTTAAATCCCCATAACCTTTGACTTGACCTTTGCTATTGTTTCCAAAGTTTACTGCTCCTCCAGCCTTTTCTGTGAAGTTTGATAGAAAAGACTTCTGACCTGTCATGTGTCTTGAAGCTCCTGAATCTAAAAACCACACATGACAGCCCTGCAAAAGGATCAGTTAAGTTTAGGTACCCATTTTGGAATGGGTCCATCTTTGTTAGCTTTGTCATTGGATTTAACATTAGTACCTTTTACTCTCCACTCAAAATCTTTCTTCAAACACCACTTTCCTTGAACTTTTATGAAGTCAGAACATTTTCTGCTTACAAGTTTGTTCAAATTCTTTTTGAGAATTGTAACTTTTGGTTTTGCTATGTTTTCAACTTTCTTTTCTTTTATCTTTTCTTTCTTCTGAGTCTGAGGAACAGAAATTTTCTTCTTTTCTGTATTTTGAGAAACAGAAACTTTCTGAATATCTTTTCTTATGTATGAAACAGAAGTTATTTTGACTTGACATTTGTGAGAATATTGGAATGAATCATTTTTACATCTAACACAAACAAGATTTTTCTTTGCAAGTGACAATAAATCTGAAACATAGATCATTTCATTTTTATTTATACTGTTCAGAGTACAATTGCCCTTATTACAAGAATTTCTAGCGTTTAGTTCAGAAGTAGATTTCATTCTAAGCTTCTCAAGTTCCCTTTTCAGATCATTCAACTTTGCAAGATCATCTTTCCTTTTGCTTTCTTCTTTTTCTGAAAAATTCAAGTTCTTTTTGTTAGAAGAATTAGATGATTCACCTTTTTCATATGTACTTGATTCATTAAAGAATTTATCATTTTCTCTTGAAGCATTAATTTTAAAAAGATCATACTCAGTCTTCAGTTTTTCAAGCTCTGTTATTTTCTGAATAAAAATATTCTTTTCTTTCAAAGCTTCTTCAAGTTTAATATCCATCTCACAGAAATCATTTTCAAGTTCATCATAAGCTTTCCTTAAATCCTCAAGTTCTTGACTCACAAGATTAAATCTCTTTTCAAGTTGCAAGAATTCATCTGATTTTGTTTCAGAAAGTCCAGTTGAATCAGACTTCTGACTGCCTGAGTCAGAGTTCTGATTTACAGACTCAGATGTCTGATCTTTAGACTCAGAATTCTGACTACAAAGTTCAGAATCCTGACTAGAAGTTTCAGACTTCTGATTGACTGTTTCAGAATTTTTACTTGTATCAAATATGCTCTCAATGTCATGATATGAAAAACTTGGTTGTTTATTTTTGTAGCTGACATTTAAGGAATCATACTTGAATTTAGTATCATTGTATCTTGGCTTTTCATCTGTTGGTTTA
This sequence comes from Saussurea involucrata, assembly GCA_033807775.1. Lineage (NCBI taxonomy): Eukaryota > Viridiplantae > Streptophyta > Magnoliopsida > Asterales > Asteraceae > Saussurea > Saussurea involucrata. The sequence continues at coordinate 68,609,293 of CM066325.1, forward strand.
GAAACTTCTTTCTTAACCTTTTCTTCTGAACCAACTGACTTTTCTGTTTTAGACTCAGAAATTGTCTCATCTGACTTTTTAGAGTTTGGTCTTTGCAAATTGTCAGAACTTGTTATAGAACTAGCAGGTCTTATGAAAACTTCAACAATTTCTGGGATTTTTGGCTTAGAAACTTGAAGTATTGGAGCTCTTTTTAAAATGACATTTTCTTCCAATCCCAATCCCTTCTTTGGATTGTAAAATCTTGTATCTTTAACATTGCTTAATAAAAGATTTAATGTTTGCTGAGTTTGACCTCTTTTCAAATTCAAATCTTCCAATTCTTTGATTTTGGAGTATAAATTCTTTCTTTCTTCAAATAACATATCAAATTTTATTTGTAAATCACCTTTTTCATCCTTTATTTTTGAAAACTCAACTTTTAGTTCAGAAAGCCTTTTCATCAATTCAGAATTTTCATCTTTAACTTTCTGTTTCTCAGCCTCAGATTCTTCATATTGTTCGTTTATTACTTCTTTTTCAATTCTGAATTTGTTAACCAAAGTTCTTTCTCCTTTTATCTGTTTTCTTAGGTTAGCAAATTCAGTTTTCATTTCACCAATCTGTGTCATTAACTCTAATTCAAGTGAAGAATGTACCTCAGCAGATGACTCAGAATCAGCATCTTCAAAATCAGAATCATCCTCATTCCTCATTTTTGCCATATAGCTTCGCATCTGTGGAAAGTTGATATGATCATCTTCATCAGAAGTGTAGTACAGCCAATTCTCCTGTTCAGCCAATAGCGCACTCTCGTCATCTCTCTTCTTTGCAAGCTGAGCCTTCTTCGTGTAGTATTCATAATCTTTCACAACTTTAACTCTGCAATCCTTGGCATAATGGCCAGATTTTCCACACTTGAAACACAGATTCTTTTCTTTTCTCTCTTCCTTCTCTTCCTTGTTTTCTTCACTTCTCTCTATTCTCTTTTCAATCTTATTTTCTTCTCTGTCATCTTTCTTCTTATAATCTGAACTTCCAGCTCTCTTATAATTTCCTTGAAATCTGCCCTTCCCATACCTTTTGTTGAAAGTATTTGTCAGCAAAGCTAGCTTTTCAGCCATTATCTTGATATCTTCATCATCTTCTGATCCTTCTTCTTTGTCAGATTCCTCCAGACTCGGTATTTTTGATAGATATGCAGTCTTTTTGGGTGCTTTGATTGCTTTGGACTTTGATAAGAACGCTAACTGATCAGCAACATTTTTCTTTTCTTCCACAACTAACTTGACAGAGTCTTCATGTTGATTAAGAACACAGAACAAATCATTTAAGTCTTCTTCACACATATCCTTGTTCATTTGCAGACTTATGGCAAATGATGACCATTCTGAATTTAGACTGTTCAGAAATTTGTAATTTATCTCTGATTTTGTTTTCTTCAGTCCATTTCTTCTCAAGTCATTTAGAATAGTGCAAAATTTACTGTATGTCTGTGTCAAACTTTCTGACTCTTTTGCTTTGAACCTTTCATAAGCATTTATGCTTTGATTTAACTTTGCCTGAATAGATCTCACAGTTCCTAACATTTGCCTTTCCAATTCGTCCCACATTTCTTTAGCTGATGATCCACTGTCAATTCTGTTAAGAACCTCATTCGGGACAGCCAAAGTCATCAAAGTAATTGCTCTTTTGTCAATAGCATGCCTAATTTTCTGTTCAGCAGTGTATTGGGAATAATTCTTCTTTACTCTGGTCGCTGGAATTTCTGGAGTTGTCTCTGTAGCAGGGGTTGCGGCGACATCGATATATACTTCGATTGGACCTTCTCGAATAGAAATCATAAGATTTTCATCGATGTTGTCAAGGAATTGGATCATACGAGTTTTCCATTGCTGATACTCTTCTGGTATAAGAACAGGCGGTTTGGTTTCGGATCCCATGGCTAGATATTCTTTAGAAGACATGATTGTAAGAAAATTCAACAGAAAGACAAATTCGATTTTCTTGATCGAAAAGTAGCAGGTAATTCAAGAATTGCTAAGAATTCAAGAACTAGCCCTAGCAGCGGAATCGAATTTTGAATGAATCAAGAAATCTTCAAGAAATTGATCAATCGATCTTCGCAATCACAATCTTGAACGAATTTGTTTGTCGATTGGCTCTGATACCAATTGAAAGTGCAGGATCTATTCTTACAATCAATATAGAAAGAAGTAATTGAGAAATTGTATGATCAAGCCCAATTGTATTCAATGATGCACAGAATTACAGATCTAAGAGAGAGATAACCTCAAAGATTACAAGGAATGAATACAAGTAATATGGGAAAATCAATCAGTTAGCAACGTAGTGCTAACCACTCTATTTATACTGCAACAAACATCTTAAAGCTACAGTACAAATAAGAAAGACTAATAAGAACATAACACGTGTCCTAATTAGTTTACACATTACTAAATGACGAAACTCGTCATAAGTTCTGAACAGGTAGTTCAGAACTTCTGAACATTCTTCTGATCACGCTTCTCAGAACTTCTGACTTCTCTTTCTCAGATCTCTGACTCTTCTTCTCAGAACGTCTGACTTCTCTTTCTCAGATCTCTGACTCTTCTTCTCAGAACGTCTGACTTCTCTTTCTCAGATCTCTGACTCTTCTTCTCAGAACTTCTGAACCTTCTTATCAGATCTTCAACACTTGGTTTATTGACAAAACTTCAGATCTAACAATATTCGACAATTCAAAATTGACCAATGTCAATGACTCATACATTCGTGTTTTTCAAATAGCATGCATCATAAACCATTCGTGATCCCCACACCACTAAAACATGTTTTGACCAAATGGTCTCTCATTTAAACAAGGAGTTAATAAAACATTTTTATGCACGACCCGTTTATCAAAGTGTCGAGAAACAATGGTTACCAAGCTATGCATACCCCTAAGTCGATATAGCACATTTACATAAAATGATAATGAAACATTTAATTGACCAAAAGCGCACCAAGCAAGTCATTATGAAATGTCAACAAAATGTTCCTTCATGCATCACTTAAGCCACGTATAAATCAATCCATACACTGAACTATATGCAACGAAATACTTAGTAACACAAACCTTTTGAAAGAAAAGTTACGCGACACTAGAGTTCCAAACTCATCTCCTTTTAGTCGCCTTATGGCATAAAGTTAACTTTTCTCAACAAAACTCAAGTGGGACAAAATACCCACATAACTTATAAACCTTTCACATAAGTAATTAAAGCATGCACCTTGTGAAATTATACTCACACGACTCAACATGTCGTAAAACAAAACTCTATGAACCTCAATGGACTCAATGACTCCAAGTCAATAAAATGGTGCTAAACATTATGCTTTCAAAGCCAAATTGCTATAAGCAAAATCATAAATGAGACGCCAAAATCCCAAAATCCCCTTCTAGGATAATACCATATAAACAACATTGTTTAACAACTCACATTAAACAAATTCTCCAAAATAACTTTACATAGACATAATGGAAGACAACTTTTCGTCCAAACTCTAACATATGTGGAGGAGATCCAATGTTAAAGTTATAAGCCGTAGTCACTTGCCCAACGTCTTAAACATCATAAAATATGGATATCACTGTATCCTAAGGTAACATTGGACAATAATAAAATGGAACAATTTCCGACGGGGCTCACAACTCCCGTAATAAAACATTTTCGTGCAGGTTCAAAACCCATGATTTAAAATCTTGTGTGTGTGCTAAACATTTCCCAAAATTGTAACACAATCCATATATGGATTCGAAACATATGAAATATTGTTGCGATTTATTTTCAAAATAAATTTTGTGCATAACTTAGTCGGCACTCAACGTTCTCAACCCATACTCCTCCATAATCCTCCGGTCCACTATTGTCACCCTGACATTCAAACCTCTTAAGGAAAGTTGGGAAATACATCAATCAACTTTTCGGTTTTTCCTCAAATCAAAGTCGGCTCAATAAGCCTATGGTTCTAGTCTAACCATCAATCTCGACCCGAAACGGTCTACTTAAAGCAAATATCATGCTTATCGTCACTCCAAGTGACTAATACTAGAATCGTCCATCTGTTCCAACGACTACTAGCTTAGAACCTCCTTTACTACCCCAACGATCATCACATGAACGCAATTCAAGTATACACATGTACTAGTAGGTTCACCATGACACTGGCCAGGTGTCACTGTGAACGAACCGTACATGATTATTCTTGCAACTCTCGACGTGATTCTCGTTTCTAACAACATCCATTGACCTCAAACGCTAGTTTGAGTCTAGGTATCTAAATCTCTCACACTTATGCTCTGATACCAACTTGTAACACCCTCAAATTTGGAACGAGCAACTAACTTTAAATTCGATAAAATAACCAAAAGTAGATAAATCGTCTCTACAATTCATTCCTTACAATACCTCGGAATTTAAAGTATCATAAGTCCACAAATAAATAACTTAATCGGGTGCTACTTAACACCACACAAGTTGCTAGTCCAAACCAATGCGGAATACTTCACTAGTCAAGTTACCTCTCGTGCACTCTACTAGTACTCGCCACTTTGCAATGTAGCTAGAGCTACCCCAACCTGAGCCTGCTGCACATGCCGACAAATAAAAAGGGTTAGGCTTACGCCTAGTGAGTTCAAGCATTTTATCATGACTATATAAAATCATAAATCAAAATGTAGTAATTTAGTCATGATTTCGAAAGAGTTTACTTTAATTGCAAATCATCCATTTTACAACTCACACATTTCCATGGAAAGGTTCCCGAAAGGTATAATACGTTTTCCAAAATGAATTACGTTTCCACCCACTCAAATACGTGAATAAGTCTAGTTTAGGCAAAACCTTCAAATACGGTTGACAATACATACTCGACCCGTAAAACATGGAAACCATCCATTAGATATAACACTTTATTAAAACATAATACGAAGCAGATGTAGCATAAACCCGTCCATCAACCATGGAAAACAATCCATATGCATAAAATATAACCTCCAAATGCGAATAAATAAAATACCAGAAATCAACACCCTTCGGTGACGGGGGAGACCCGATCTCATCGAATGTGGCAACACATAAATTAACCACGATTAAATAAATGCAATTAAGCTTATTGGATGTGGAAAACATATGACATCAACCATACTAGGTCTTTAGTCAATCCTCGGCATCAATCATAGTAGATCTTTAGCCCATCTTAGACATCAACCAAAACTAGGTCTTTAGTCCATTTTAGACATCAACCAAAACTAGGTCTTTAGTCCATCTCCGGCATCAACCAAAACTAGGTCTTTAGCCCTTCTTAAACATCAACCATATTAGGTCTTTAGTCCAAGCCATCAAGTTCAATCCTACTGGATCTTTACCTTGGGAAAACCCACCATCCGAAACAAGCTTACTTGACTTAAATATAAATACATGACCCTAAAAGAATAATCAATGCATTCACATCATGTAAATCTCAAACATAATTGCAACTTATGTAATGCAAACCCCAAGCCCACGTCGAGCTTAATAAAACCGGGCGAATGCCAACAAGACTCAATCGAGTCCAAAACCGAGCCCTCTGCTCAAAGATCTAATGATCATTTATCAACATCAAATCATGCAGATGAAATGCAATTAAGCATATAACATATCCTAGACTCCACCCCGAGCATGTAAATATCAACAACGTGCAATAATATGCAACACGGTGCAATAAAAGCAACCCGTAAATAAGACTCTACATCGAGCCATTTAAACCGGACAAATGTCCCAAGACTATCTCAAAGTCAAAACCGAGCAAAGTGCTCCAAGCTTGCTAGACCCATAATGTCGGTCATCATCGCATAAAACGCGTTTAAACATTGTTTAAGCAAACACGTATCCCAAAATCATCATTAACCCCAAAACTCAACATGGGTTAAACAAAAGGGGTTTTCCCAAAGGACTCACACCCTTAATATTCTCAAAATGACCCATAGTACTAAAAGTGCATTTCCCAAATGGTTTATTAAAATCATTTACACTAACATGATTAAACCATCAAATAAACCTCATTTTGAGCAACTAATCTTTTAAAGACAATTTATGGTTTTTAACCATCCAAATATCCAAAAGCCCCAAATATGGGTGTTTTACACATTTATGAAGATAAACACTTCAAAAGAGTTAAACCATTCAAATAACTCAACCACACATAGTTTCAAGTAAAACACATAAATATTTGGAAAATACTATTTTGGCATGTACAAAGTTTTCGCAAAGTAACTTGAACTCACCTTGCTAGATTAGGCTAAATCTAGATTTTCCCAACGTAAGCTCCTTTGATGCAACTCGGATCCTCAAGCCAAATTTTCCAAAACCTAAATTCATAAATTCCAACCACGAGTAACTACATTTAACCATTTAGAATTGTTCTCCAAACATCAACCATCAAAATCTCCATTTATACCAAAAACCTCAATTTGACCTAACTTCTCCAAAATCATCCAAACCGAAATTGGATAAGAAAAATACTAGAAGATCATCAATGGAACATTTCTAACTCATATGAAAGTATAGAAGCTAGTAGGATAAACTCACCACTTAGGTTTTGATAAAAACCTAGAAAACCCCAAACATCTCTAGTGTTGTGGATGAAACTTGCTCTTGCATCAATAAATGAAATTACTAGCATAAAGTGGATAAGAAACACATTAATCTCCAAGAAAAGCCCCAAAATCGGTTAGGGTTTGTGAGGAAGGAAGGAAAAACGATTTAGGAGAGAAAGGGAAGAGATTTGAGAGAATTACCACCACCAAACACCCTTAAATCTTCCTATGAACTTCAAAACTCTTTCTAGATCCTTGAAGAGCTCTCAAAATCGGAACCATAGCAACTTGAATGACCAAAATCGGAGTTGAAATGAGAGAGATATGAAGAAATAAAGTTTGGGGGCTAAAAATCTCGTATTTATGCTTCAGTACCCGACGGCTAAAGTGACGTGCGAGAGTGACACAAGTGTCACTTTCGCTGGGCACTCTCGCCGGGCTCAAACAGATCTCGGTACAAAACCGGAGAGAGTAACACGCGAGAGTGACACAAGTGTCACTTTCGTTGGTCACGTTAGCCGAGATTGTACCGAAAGTTGTTTTGGCCATAACTTATTCGTTATATCTCCGTTTTCGCTCCGGAAAGAACCGTTGGACTCGTATTCGAATTCCCCATCCAACAAGACCATAAAATCTAGGATTTAACCCAAAATCCTATTTTTCATATTTTTCTTAAAAGATCGATTCCACACTGATTCGAAGTTGTACTTATCCGAAAATTACGGGTGTTACATTTACCAACCCACCACGCCCTCCAATCGAAAGGAATTAATACCATGGCTAGTTGTCCTATTTGTAACCAAGACTTGGAAAATGTTTGGCACGCTTTGGTCAAGTGCCCTTCGACTAGACAAATTTGGCACGAGGCGGGTCTTGGGAACATCGTCGAGGAATTACTCCTTTCGGATAATTCCTTCCATGATTTAGCCTTTAATTTTTTCCGCGGCAACGATGGCCAATCCCGTGACTTTTTTCTCATGATTTTATGGAGCATTTGGTTAAGAAGAAACGGTGTCCTTTGGAACCATGGCCCTCGCAACTCTTCTTCGGTAAATTTTCGAGCTAAAGTTACGCTTACGGATTGGAAGGCTTTGCCCAATTCCTCTTCGCTCCCTTCCTTTCACTCCGAAACCACGCCCGAATGGCAACCGTCGTGTGTTGGTTTCCTTAAATGTAACGTGGACGCCGCTGTTTTTGCCTCGGATTTTAAAGCAGGTTTCGGTGTCGTCCTTCGCGATAATTCGGGAGCCTTCATTTCGGCCTTCGCCTCTCCTTGCTCTTTCATCCCATCCACGAGAGAAAGCGAAGCTCTTGCTATCCGTGAAGCCATTCAATGGATTTCTAGTCGCAACGATTCTCAAGTTATTATCGAAACCGATGTCAAGATTGTTGTGGACGTCATTTACGACTCGTATGAAGACAACTCAGAGTTTGGCGACATCATCAAGGAAATTAGTCTCTTCCTTAACTCGAAAGACCACATTTCGGTTCATTGGATCAACCGTCTCGCTATTAGGTCGGCTCATTTATTAGCTAGGCACGCTTGTACGATCGATCGATCGATTAGTTTACTTTGATAGCATGCCCATCATACTTAATTATTGTAACGACACCAATTGTAATGCTACTTTTAATGAATTGAACGAGTCCCGTCCGGGTGATGGCAATGCCGAAACCCGGTAATGGCCTCTTTCCTTTTGTCTTAACAAAGAAAGAAAAAAGAAAGGGGGGTTTAGACCATCTCCAACCATACTGCATAACATCAAATTTGCAGTATGGCTTCCCCCAACCATACACCATAACACCAAAAATTTGCAGTATGACCTTTTTCCTTTTTCAAAACACACCAAATTTGGTGTGTCACTATTGACACTGCAAAATTTTAAGGGCCCACCAATATCAATTTATTTCATTTATTTTTATGTTTTAAATAATATAATTATTATTTATGATATTAGTTTTAATAAATATTAATCTAAGTTAACATTTTATATGTTTTTGTTAATTCGTTTTTTTTATTTAAAATTAATTTATAAATAAAAGATATCATTAAAGAAATTTGACAAAATATAATTTCATAAAAGAAATTAAAATTACAAAATACTTGAAATTAAAATTACTTAATACTTGAAATTAAATAACATAAACTAATACATAAATTAAAATACAACACAAAGGACATACACTAATACATATTAAACAACACAAATTAATACGTAAATTAAAAATTCCAATTGTTTTGTCCACTCGTATACAAGTGAAAGTTTTCATCCGCGTTTTGAGATCCTCCGGCTTGCTCTTCAACTCCTCCAGATCCTTGATACTCGGATGCACGATATTGAGATCCTTGATATGGAGTTCTTTGTCCATCTTCATTAGCACGAGATTCTTCGGCTCTTTTCCTTAATATTCTATGTTTTTCATTTGCTAAATACTCGTGAACCGCAGGATCAGAGATGGAAGTTAGATCTGTAAAAATAATTTTGTCCTCTGCTTCCCTTTTTTCAATTGCCAATTTTTCAGTTTGAATTTCATTTCTTCTAACAAGAGATTCATTAGTTTTGGCTATAGCTTTGCTAATTTTTCTACTAGCCTTAACTAGTTTATCTAGTTCTTTATCAGATTGAAGATTTGCTTTTACTTTTTTCACACCTATTGGTCTTTGAGTTATAGTAATACCTTCATCGGTATTAAGATCCAACGAGTTTATACCAGCAGGGCTCCCTGACGATGAACCAAGACCAGGAGAAGATGATTGATAAGGACTCGGTCGTTGGTATCGAGGCGTTGTAGAGACGGTTGAGAATTTCTCACAATCTTTCATGATGGTCCAAACATGATCAAACTTGAACCCTTTACTGTACTGTTTATCTAGTCTCAACATCTCTTTTGCTGCATCCAAGTATGAAAAATACATGTTATATATAAAATACATAAAAACAATGAATTGTTTAAAATAAGCAATAATAGTAAATACTTACGATATCTTGTTCAGAAGCACCACTTGGATTCCGATTTTGAATTTGGTTGATACACCCTCGTAATTTGGCGCATGTTATTTGGATAACTGACATTCGTGCTTCTAACGATCTTATTGGTCGACAATTGCTTTTGAATGGCTCAGATGCATGAAATTGAGCCTCAATTCTCACCCACAATCTATCTTTTGTTTGGTTTATTCCCACTATTGGATCTTGAGAAACGTCAAGATATATATGACATAAATGTTTATCTTCATCGTTTGAGTAAGATAAACTTCGGATTGAAGACATTTTTAAAGAAATGGAAAGTTATGACTGATTTTAATCTACAAGTATCATCTACTATTTATATACATATATCATCTACTATTTATATACATATATCTCCACACTACCCCATTATTACATACTTACGGATGTGACTACACACTTACTCACATTTATATACATATATCTCCACACTTACAAGATTCTCCCACTATCCCATACTTATGGATTTGACTACACACTTGCAAGATACTTCCCACTATCCCACACTTAAGATTTGACTCCACACTTACAAGATTCTTCCCACTATCCACTTCCTTTCACTATAAAATATGGATTTTTATATAGATTGAAATACATCAAAACTTCCTTTCAATTTCACATGGCTGATAATTCATCCTCAGATGATGAGGCTTTCGATGATGCTGTAGATGATATATTGAGTCAGGAAATGAATCAAGTGAGTGAAAACAACAATTACATCATTAGTTATCTTCAAAACAACCGACCGTCTTACCGTGGTTCGGTTCCTGGCCATATAGTTATCAACCGTGATAGGGAGAATGCTCATCGCAATCTCTTCAATGATTATTTCTCTGAAAATCCGACATTTTCCGAGTCTATGTTTCGTCGACGCTTTCGAATGGGTCGTAGTTTATTTCTTCGTATTTTGGATGTTATTCAAAGTCATGATAACTACTTCACCCAACGAAGAGATGGACTTGGCAAACTTGGCTTGTCTGGATTACAAAAAGTAACTGCTGCATTTCGAATGTTGGCATATGGTGTTCCAGCAGATTCTACTGACGAATACATTAAAATAGGGGAGTCTACGGTTTTAGAAGCTTTAAAACGCTTTTGTCGTGCTATGGTGGAGGTTTTTGGAGGCCGCTACCTACGAGCACCCAGTGCTAATGATGTGGCAAGGCTACTCCAAATTGGAGAACAACTAGGTTTTCCAGGAATGTTAGGCAGTTTAGATTGTATGCATTGGAAGTGGAAGAATTGTCCAACGGGTTGGGCAGGACAATATGCCGGTCGCAGTAGATCCCCAAGTATTATTTTGGAAGTTGTAGCAGACTACGACCTTTGGATATGGCATGCATTTTTTGGTCTACCGGGATCCAACAACGATATAAATGTGTTGGAGTCATCCCATCTTTTTGCAAATCTTGCAACAGGTAATGCTCCTCCCGCTAATTATGTCATCAAAGGAAAATCATATAATATGGGTTATTATTTAGCTGATGGCATATATCCAAAATGGTCTACTCTTGTTCAAACAATCCATGATCCACGTGGCCCAAAAAAAAAGTATTTTGCAACGAAACAAGAAGCATGCAGGAAAGACGTCGAACGTGCATTTGGCGTATTGCAATCCAGATTTGCAATAGTGGCAGGCCTGCACGGTTATGGAGGAAAGAAATATTGCACGATATAATGACTTCGTGTATCATTATGCATAATATGATTGTAGAAGATGAGCGTGATATCAATGTAGTAATTGAAGAACGACTCGAATCACGAGATGATGAACGATAACAATGGTGGGATTGAACAGTTTCTTGCTCAACATAAAAAAATTAGAGATAAAGACGCTCATTTTGAATTTCGAGATGCATTAATTGATCATTTGTGGGACGGATATACTAACTCGGACAATAGTATAATTAATTGTGTTTTTATTTGTGTTATTTGAATTAATGTATTTTTTTTCCTAGTAATGTAAAATTTATAATTAAAAAAATCATCGTTTTATTTTAACCGAAATCTAATTACATTAATTACTTATTTACTATGATAATTATTTATAAATTATGGATATTGTATTTATTAGAAATGTTTAATAATAATGAAAAATGGTTTTTTTTAGATGGATCCACCAATTTGGTGTTTTTTTTGAAGTATGATTGGAGTTAAAGATGTTTTTTTTAGTGTCAAAGGTCTCACAAATTTTAGTGTTTTAGTTTTATTTTTGGTGTGTTGGGTTGGAGTTCCTCATAGGACTGACTGATGTTGAGCTGGTAAAAGAATCTGAAAAAGGAAGAAACAGCGGAAAACGGCGGAGGATTCCAGGAACATCGGTTACTAGTTTTTTTCAGCAGCACCAAAACCCCCAATCGGAATCGTAATTTGCAAAGCGTCCAACTGAAAGATGCATTCAATCGGATACCGAGCAAACGCTTTGCTCACTTTCGCCATTACAATACTAGCCGTAATGTGCGCCATCGCTTCTGTCTCCGATAATTTCAACTCTCCATCTCCCACCTCCCAAGTCCAGGTCTCTATTTCCCCCTCTTTTTGTATTTAACATTTGATAATTTATACTACTACATAAGTTGTTAGGTTTCTTTTGATTTTTAAGGCAATTGATCAGTTTCGTTTTGTGAGGTTTAGGTTTTGAACATCAATTGGTTCCGGAATAAGCCAGATGGCGATGATGAGGTATCTGATTCTGATTCTTCGTATATGCCTTGTGTTATTTGTTTATTTTTGATTCAATTCAAACCCTTCTTCTCTAAAAGGTCCAGTTTTAGTTCTGAAAATTCAACCTCCTGTCTTTTATTTCGAAATTTAAAAATATAATATGAATTTTGTAGTTGGAAAATGTTCTTGATTTACTGTTTTTTATAGTCCAATATAATTGTCATTTTTCTTAGCTTTTTGCTTCATGATGTTAAAGTAACTTTTTTGACTTTTCGAAATCAAGATACAGAGGTGTGTCCGTGATGGGAGAGTGTTTATTTATGATGAAGAAGTGCTTGCTACATTGAATTTTATAACTGCTGATTTGAATAAGCTAATGTGATGTTAGATTTGCAACAAATATTTATCAATGGTGTACCTCCTTTATACAGGTCAGCATGACGATGAATATATCAGCAAATTTGCAATCATTGTTTACATGGAATACAAAACAGGTTGGAAAATTAAGGAAATTCGCTTTATCTGATTGTGCATTGGTATTTTGTTGGTAATCTTAAAGTGATATTATGGATATCTGATGCTTCGTCTATAGGCTTTCATACTGTTGCATTATACTCTTTCTTGTACTATTTTTGTTGGTCAAACGTTCAAGTAGAAGCTACAATTAGTGCGTCTACATTTTTTTGTTTCGTATAATAATTGACAGAAGTAGAAAGCTCATTCAGGAGATAAGTCTTCTGTTTCTCCAGTGTTGGTATGAGGAAACTGGTTGCAATGTGTAAAATTTCAAGGCATTACGACATTTCAAGTTTCCTCATGGAGAAAGATATGTGTGAATATACTTATGTAAAACTTATGAGAGGTGTTTGACTTGACTGATTTGCAAAATGGAAGATCACCCGAATTGCAAGGAAGTGGATGCATCTTTCACAAACGTTCTTGAACTAAGACGTGTGGCTAGCTAAGTCCACATAAAGTTTGCTTTTGTAGAAAACCTTTCCAAGCTCAACTAATTTTATATCATGAATTTGAGAAATTAAGGGCTAAACCCTTTGGTGTTTTAACTTTTCATAGCTTATTTCATACAATTTTTTTCCTCATAGTTACAGTAGTCCATTGCAACTGTACAAGAGAATCATATTCTGATAGCTTTGACCTTGATGCCAAAACATTTATTATGCAAAAGGAAATGGTGTTTTAGCCCTAAAGTCATTTGGTTGGTTTGCATATTTGTACGGGGAGGAGACTTTGTAGATTTTTTGGTCCACCTATCAAGCGCATCTTCCAAGTCTAGGTGCTGTTTGGCTTTGGGTGTCTATTTAAGTGATGTAGTCATTCATTTGTTGGCATGCAGTGCTACTATTGTTTTCTTTCATTTTATGATCACAATGAGTAACTTTATACCTTGGCAGTTCCTCTTTTTTTTTACTGAGTTATGGTTCCTCTTTTTTCTTTTAAAGAATCATATGCTTTGTTTGTAGGTTTTTGTCTTTCTAGCAGCTGAGTACAAAACCCGAAAGAATTCTTTGAATCAGGTAAGCCTTTTCGTTGTATATTAGTTAACACCCATTTTTATATACTTTACGTATTTTCTTTATAGAGAATTAAGGTAAACCATATTATACATATACATATGATGGGGTGTTCCCGAATAGACATATACATTGCTGATGAATGGTTTAGGGTCAGTTGGTCACATGGGCCAAAATTGTTGATACAAGCAATATTCTAAAAAGCGCGCCGTGTCTCAAGGCTTGTGTTTGACGCCATGTTAAGCCCGTCGCCACCCATGGCCTAATGCGTGATTTTTGTAACACAATATTTGTTTTTTTTATTTCTTTAATGTCTTACTTGGTCTAATATATAACATAATTTAATTTGTTTAATATCATTGATTCATTGAGTAATAGTAGAAAACATATGTTATATATATATATATATATATAGAGGAAGGTTCATGTGAGGAGCGCGTCAAAACGTGAGAACGTGAGGAGCACTCCCATGCTTCTGATCACATATGATTTACAACGCTAAAAAATCGGAACTTTCTCGAAAATTCGCGCAAAAGTGGCGCGAGGCGTGGCGCGATGCTGCAGGTCGCGGATCACATGTGATTCAACACTGTAAATCATTAATGATTCATAACTGTCAATTCGAGTCCAGATCAGTTGTGAATCACATGTGATCCACAACTGCGAATCACATGTGATTCATAACTGTCAATTGCTCCTCACGTTCTCTTAAATTGGTACGCTCCTCGTTTGAACCCGCCTCTCTCTCTCTCTCTCTATATATATATATATATATTATATGATATAGAGATATGCCGCCTTAAGTCACGCCTTGAAAAACGTTGTGGTCTCGCCGTGGCTCCTAAGGCTTGAGGCTTGGCTTTTGCGTCATGCCACACCTCACGCCATTTAGAACCTTGTATACAAGTAAATAGTAATACAACACTCACACACCCAAACATCTGCATTTATATACATACACACATTTGACCCCCTTAAGTTGGAGAATAAAACATGGTAATGCTTGGCTTGCTACATTTCTAAGCGAAGTTCCGTAAGAGGCCTAATCAGAAACATTAGCAAGCTAATTACTTCTCCATTTATGAAACAAGGCAACTAACTTGATAGATGGAGGTGTATCTTGTTGTTGCACTTAATGACATCCACCTCAATGGGTTTGGTGTACATGGAATATTATTGTTAGAAAGTGACCTATATAGGTTAATTTGTGTGATATTTGTGTTAGAGGATTCATTTATAATCCATAGGGACCATTCTTCTCATGTTAGATGAAAAAAAATACTCTTTAGTGATAAGTCTTTAAGGGTTCTAACCGGGTTTAAATGTTGATTTTGAATAAAAGAGAAATTACAAAACATTGAAGAATTTTACTTCTACGTTTGGTGATATAAACCCAAGACAGCTTGATAATAGATCCTAGAGCAAACTTAGTTTGGCAAAGCACTAAACATGAGAATGGGCTTAAGAGAATAACTACTTAGAGCATCTCCAATCATACTCCCTACATTTAAACTAATGTAGGGAGTTATTTGCCTAGAAATTTGTGAAGGGGTGTTTTTTTTATAATTGTGACTCCACATACCCTCTACATTAATATCATATATTATTTTAAATTATGTTTTGTGTACTTTATATGATTTACTTTTTCTAATTATTAATACAACAAATAATAATAAAATAATGTAAATATATGTAAGGAGCACCCTATATGTGGGGAGTGAGATATTGTAAATTAGGGTAGGGAGTAAGTTGTAGGGAGTGATTGGAGTGGTGGTTTTTTTATTTATTTCTGGTCCTTCAATAGTTTAAATGTGCGGGGTGGGTTGGAGATTGTAACGACCCAATCTAACACAGGACATGCATAACAATAAATCATAAACATTACAAAACTGGGTCCCAAAAATTTCATTACATCTGTCTCAAAACTTAGGTTGGCGGAAGCAACCTATACACAACTGAGAACATACTAGCTTCTATAAGTGGCACAGGCACTGTCTCTATCTGCATCTGTACTCTATCATGCTCTTGCTCACTTACTTGAGCCTCCTACTATTTGCTTACCTGAAAATGGTTTAGTTTTGAAAAGCGAGGGTTAGACCAAAAGGTCTAGTGAATTCCCTCCGTAAACAGCATATATCAGCAGTATAAAATCATTTTATAAACTCATCAACATTCTCCACATAAGCATCAATCATGGTACTGCACAGTGTTCAAGGATCTCATTAGCTAACCGCGATCGGGGCCCTAGCAGACTCCCCTCTCGCCTCATATCGGGGCCCAAGCAGACTCCCTCTATCCGAGTAGGAAGGAAATGAATTCTCTCCTACAAGCTCGTCACAAACGCCCAAGGGATCATCGGATCCCGAGGTATTCAGATCCCACTGTGCAGACCGACTCCACATAACATACACATAGCTCATCATAAATCATGAAACGTGAAACCTTTATACATCTTTATAAATCATTCCATGTTGCTAAATAGTCCTTTAATTAAAAACATACTTTTCATGGGAAAACATACGTAACAGTTGGTAAACAATTCATGCTCATAAATGAACCATAATCAGTAAAATATTTAGCATCTCATTTCGTGTAAAAAGGTTTAGGGAACTCACCTGGCGTTTAAACACTTCTTCTCGCGAAGACTTCAGACTTTAAAGCGAACACCTATGATATAATAATGATAGGAATAGTGAGTCTTGGGTTAAACTCAGCCTGAACGATTTTCTGCTTAACTTAACTCTCAACAATTCTATAATCTGGACCTATAATGAAATACCGGATCCTTAACTGAATACCGGAACCACGGTCCAAATAGCAGATTCTAGGTCAATATTTAAATCTCAACTCCTTAGGCCCAAATCAATAAATTCTGGATCATAGGCCAAATTTTAATTAAATTCCGGAACTCACCATTAAACTCCAGATCCAAGGTTCCGGATCCCATTGTCTAAGCCCAACACCGAATTGATATATGTATATACCGGATCACATTCCAGCTCAAGGAAGGAAGACTTCCGGATCTACAAGTCTCGGCCCAATTCTGGGACTGTTTGGGTCAATACCGGATCCCCTCTACGGGAAGTCCAATACCGGAAAACAAATTCCGGATCCCAATTATTCAGCCCACTTACAATACCGGATCCACCTTATGGGTTCCGGACTTCTCTACCAATTCCGGATCTGCTATGTACTAAAAGCCAATTCCGGATCCTTTGGTTTGGTTCCGAATCCATGGCCCAATTCCGGATCCCTTAGGATTCCGGATCCAAACCATTCCGGTTCACCACGAGATAAATAATTCCGGAACTGCGTAAGAAAATCATGGCGATGCGACACTGATTAACAATAGGACCGGGATTAAGCCATTCCAATCGATTAAAAGGTCTCTTTTCCAGCAAAAGATCATTCTATCGCTATTATGACTATCCAAATTCTTTCAAACACTCTTCTAAAACTTTTAAACAAAGAACCCTTAAACCACCCAATTAAACCAGCAGAACTTCAAAAATAAGGATTGAGATTTAAAGATTACCTGCTAAACAATGTAGAATCAGATTCCACCTCTCATTCCATCTTCCACATTTAACGAGTGACGAATTTCTTCTCCAAAGCTCTTGAACAAATATTTCCCTGCTCTCTCATTCTCTCAACCGCCATTCACACACATAAGAATTTCCCTTAGGTGGCGTTTGGTTCACAGAATCTGATGGAATCTGATGGAATCTGATGGAATTGGAATGTTGAATTCCATTGACGAGATTCCAATCCCACGGTTGGTTCAATCTTTTGTGCAAATGGAATCACTTAAATTCCAATGAATTCCATGAATGAGACATAAACCATTCCACCACATAAACCTAGGATTTTAAAGGAATGGAATTGAAATTTTTAATAATACCAAAATTACCCTTGCCCTAGTTTTATTATTTCAGCCGACAAACCCACAATCTCACATCTCTCTCGTTTTCTTCTCCATCGCAAAGGATCGTTATCGACAACCATTGCACTTCGACGATCTGGTAAGTTCTCGACAGCCATTGCACATCTTTCTCGACCGATTTCTGCTTAGGATTGTTGGTTTTGATTTCTCTTTTATCTTCTGGTTGTTTCGATTTTAGCATATCATTTCGATTTCTCTTTTATCTTCTGGTTTCTTCGATTTATTGTTATTTTGTTGCTGGGTTTTCTCTACTTGTTTCAATTTCAGTCGTTTCTTGTTCGATTAGGGTCAATTTTAGTGTTAAAGTTTGTTCCTTTTGGGTTTTTGTAAAATGGGTTTTTTGCTGAATTGGGTTTCTGGTTACCATAGTTGGAGTTGTTGAATGTATGTTTTTGATCAAGTAAAAAAGGGGTTCATTGAATTAGCTTTGACTCTGTCAAACGAATGGTGGGATTTTGTTTGAATTTGGGATTAATGGAATTTCTATATAAGCTGTTGCATCTTTGGTTTTCTTGATTCTCTTTTAATTTGGGATTAATGGAATTTCTATATGAGCGTTGCATCTGGTGTTTTGTGTTTATTATGGGATTAATGGAATTTTCTCATGTGTTTATTTAATGACTATTTTATTAAAGCATTTTTGTTTAAAAAAATTAAAATTAACAAAAGGGTATTTTGGTCATTTAACCAAATTTCATTCCAATTCCAAAGCTACATTCTGTGAACCAAATAGACAGATTCCAATTCCTTTAATAGATTCCATTCCAATTCTGTCAACCAAACAGCTGGTCAAACCTGATAACATTCCATTCCAATTCCTTTAAAGTCAAATTCCTTTGACAGATTCCATTCCATCCAAAAACATTCTGCGAACCAAACGTCCCTCTAGGGTTTTGAGCCCAAAAAGGGGGTTTTTATACCTTTTTCTCAATTTCCAAAACCGACCCCAGACTTTCAACCTTACAAATTACAATTTCTCCACGAAACTTAATCTTTCCAATTAAAGATCTCGGTTATTACAACACTCCCCCCTCAAAAGAATTCCGTCCTCGGAATTCCATTGTCAAAAAAATGAGGGTATTTAAATCTTATGTCGGTTTCTACTACACAAGTTGCCTTTCGTCCTTTAAGATACCTCCACTGGGTCTTTACTAGTCGGACCTCTTTGTTCCTTGTTTAGCGAACCTTACTGTCCACGACTTCCATTGGTTCTTCTTCTTCTTCATATCCTCCAAAGGAACAGCTCCTCAGTCTCTGTCAAACATTTCTTAAGTTGGAGATATGACACGTTGGACGAACTCCCTTTAAATTCCTCGGGTAATTTTTTTTTGTAAGTTTCTGCTCCAACTCGTTCAATAATAACAAAAGTCAGCTCTTGCCTCCGGTATTCCTTGCAAGGTCGCCATCATCACATCTTCCAACATATGCTCTTCAAAAAGTAGACGCGCATCACACTATAAATTTTCCAAAGTCTCATCGGGCACCCCAAGTTCGTACACTATCTATCCACCCTTCAAAACTTCGACGGATCTTCGAAACATAATCTACCTCACTTTTCTCCGGGACAAATCGGCTACCGCTCATCAACCATTTCATACGTTCTCACCACTTTATCACCCACACTTATACGTAACTAAAAGCAGGAAACCTCCATGCTCCCTCATTGAAGTGTTCACTTATCCGAATTTAACTTATCCTGAAAACACATCGATTTCTCACTGCTTGCCACAAGTGTCTAGTCATATAACATAACTTCGGTTATCCTCACTCAACTGGGAGGAGTAACCATGGTCACACCATACTATTCTCAATAGCTTAGACACTGAACGATCAATTCGTTTGAACATTTCTCACAGCATCATCAATTTAAACTCATCAACAGCCTTTTTCCACTTCTTTCCCGCACTTTAAAACATACACAAATCCCCTTCCTCCAAACTCTTTCCAGGAGTTCGCACACTTACCAAAGTCAATCTACTCACACTACTACACCCTTCCGATGTTACTGCCAACATTTACTGCTTCTAACCCACTCACTTAGTCCAACGCTATCTTCACCTCCCCACGTTAGTGTGGAGCACCGTCCATCAAACATTACTTGCCCCTCTCCTTCGGTCTTTCCACATGCTGAAAATACTTTCTCATTACTATACATAACCAATCGGTTGCACCAAAATTCTAACTTAAGGCATTCAACCAAATCATCTCGAAATGGCACCCGTGCTCGATGTTACTGCACATTCTTTGATTTCCAACTGTTACCTTCTCGGAGGATTCTTTCACACATTAGAAACAATTTGCATTCTTTAAAGATTTCGCCTCTACTACACCACATTTTTTACTAATCCATCTATCATCTTCTTTAAACTTCCTATGATTCCAAGAATATACTTACTTAGCGACTCATATAACCAAAAACGCTTGGTCTCTCATTTGGGCAACCACCCACTACCCCTCCGACATTCTACTCCGATAATAGCCATATCACAACGTCAACTACAAATACGTGCTCCAACCACTTGATTAACAAATCGTATACCTCTTCCGAAATCCCGAAAAGGCTTCCTCTTTCTAACATCACTTTACTACAACACCGGCTGACGCATTTATCTTGACAATTGATGCCACTACTCATCCGTACGTTCTTTACCCATAACATCACACTGCAGCCCAGGTCTCTCATGGTCATTCATACACAATTCAAACTTTCCTTCATATTCTCCCGCATACATAATCGAGTCTATCTCGCTACTTTGTCCTTCCCCAACTCTAGGTGAACTATAACTCACGAGTTCCCAATTAACTCAAACATAATCGTTCTTGCTAGCTCTTTACGATCCGAGCCCTTACATAGACAGGGCACATTCCCTCACTGATCGATATAATCTACACACTCACTTCGTTTGTGCTACCTACCTTATCCTTCTACGAACCCTCCCTACCTCGAAAGTAGAACGCTTATCCAAAACAGCAGTCTCTCACCATCTTAACACCCCTACAAGGTGCTTTATCAACTTTCAACCTTCTGGCTCAAGTCTTCGGCCTCAGCCACCTTACACAGCTGCCGACTTCAACATCAATAGTCAACCTGTTGATACTTTCTTAACCTATTCTTTAACATGGGTTCCTTACAGAACCTGATCCTTCCAACATATCATAATCAACTCTATAATCCGTCGCCCTCATTTCAAAACTTACTCATGTAACATCAATATTACAAGATCACCTTAAGACTCTTATTCGACGTCGAGGATATCTCATTTCTGCCTCACCACACTACTCATAACGAGCTGCTAATACCAACACCTTGAAGGCTTCAAGTCCTTCCTCCGGTCGCAACCGTCCCTCGACAACCGTATTTCCAGTTACCGAACATGGTACAAACCCTCATACAACCGACCCCAAGGTCCACTTCCGACTCTTCCACTGTTCACCTCTCTTCTTGAACACAAATACCAAAACTATAAACATTCTCCCCTGGTTTGTCCAACACCTCTCCACTCCCGGAATCTTTCCTTATCTTAAAATGTAATGCTCCACGACCTAGTGAGTTCGTAGCCTTCATACATGACAACACGTTAAATAAATCATTTCACACTTTTTATTATTTTAAAGAACAACACTTGGAAACGACTTAGGGACACATGACACCAACATTCTCATAACTCCAATGCCCTGCACAACGATCTCGAGAGTCGTTTGCACGCTCCCTTTCAGTAAAACTCAATCTTTCTCAACCAAAACGACGTTGTTACGACAGTGACACATTAAATGAAAATTTTCCATATGGCAAATTCTGAAAGAAATTACCGACACGAAATAAACCAGTCGGTTCTCACACTCATTTATATGACATCAAAATGTCATTACTCATTTTGGTTATAAAAGTTTTGCTGACAAACGTTTTCTTGACTTTTTGCAACAATTTAACTTATCATAAAAGTGTGAAATATTTTGCAAATCGCTAAGCTCAAATTTTCATTGTACGACGTAATGAAATCGCCTTTTCTTTAAACATACGCTTGCACATGCTGACTCATTTCCGATAAAAAGAATATTTACACATTTACCTTAAATCATGAAAATTTCATGTTACACATAAGAACGCAATGCATGAAACTCTACTTGCAATTGAAGGCTACTCACTCAAATAAGGTCAACCGCTTTACTCACACAACTTATCATTGACACTCTACTTTCGACCAGTGGGTTACGGGCCCACGTACTCAACCATTTCATACTATTTTCATCTTGATCAATTACCTCACATTCTATCTCTATACGTTTTCAAACCCTTACTGATATCTCCTTTCATTGATCCTGCTACTGAAAAGCTCGACTAAGAAGTCCGAGCTCTAATCTTCTACTCGCTCTAGAATTGACACTTCCAAGAGCTCGACACTGTCCTTCCTCACCCTCCGGACTGATCTATCCCACGATTTTCTAGAACTGGGACTCTCCAGAAACAGGAGTTTTACTCAAAATCAATCATTCATCCTCTTCGAACCCACAAAGATCTACCTCTAAACGACTCGTAACATTCCAAACCACATTTCTTCTCCACGATGTATACATACATCACATCGTAAATGATCTCTTACGATACTTCCCCAATAATGGGTCTTAATCTACCCCTCAGGGATCTTGCTGACATTCTAGATTACTGGAATACGACATATAAGCTAGCTTAAGACTACATCTTTGGAATAATAAGGCAGCTTAAGCACATACATGTATCTGTAAGTTCGCGCAATTACACTGGCCAGGTATAATCTCAAACTTACCTTACATGACTGTCCTCAGTACCCTATTAGACCTATCTCTACAATAGTGCCCTCCTAACGCGTTTTCTGATTCTCAGTTGTGATTTCTACTTCCAAAGTTTAAGTTTAGGCCCGTCCGTTCACCTAAATCCCTTAAACTATGGCTCTGATACCATTTGTAACGACCCAATCTAACACAGGACATGCATAACAATAAATCATAAACATTAGGCCATCCACAACGCATAGATAAAAGCCCTCAAGCCCTCAACGCCACATCAGCGCCACATCAGCGCCACATCAGCTAAGCCCTCAAGCCCTAAACACCCCCAGCGCATAACTAAAAGCCCTCAAGCCCTCAATGCCACATCAGCGCCACATCATTTTTTTAATTCTTTTATTTATACATTTAATTATTTAACAAAATAAAAATATTTATATATTTTTGAATAAATAAAAATAAGATAAATAATAAAAATAAAAATTCATATCATTCATTAAAAATAAAAATTACAAAATACAAAACACTACCAATTATGAAATTTTTTAATTTGCTCTTCTCTTTAAAGTAACCCTCAAAACGTCTCCCGTAAGGTGATCATGCGAGGTCATGAAAAACTCGAAGTCTTTCTCAAATCGTTTTGAGCGTTCGATTTCGAGTTCTTGTTCCAACCTATCTCGTTCGAGTTTTGAGCGTTCGATTTCGAGATCGAGTTTTTTCATTTTGTATTCCATTGTATCATCAATCTTGTCGTTGAACGTCGTCAACAACTGAGTAACACTTTCGTTCGTATTCGACCCGGACGTATTACTCGTTGATGTTTTTTTTGCCTTGTTTCTCCCGATGGGTCGTTGAAGTTGCTCGATGGAGTTGTCGTCATCGTCATCATTGGAAGGGTTGGTACGTTTTGAACCCCGCGATGAAGTTGTCGTCATCGTTGGAACGGCTCCCCATTTTGGACATTTTTTGAGGACTTCCCAAGCTTGTTCTTTAGAGAAAGCAAACCCTTGTTGTGCTTGGTACCGTTCGTGTGCCACTCGTGAAATGTCGGCATCACTCATTCCGCTTGATCTATTATTGACCAAGTTGTTGTAGATGCCGCCAAAAAGAGCAATTTTTTTATTCAGGTCGTTGAACTTGGTGTTGAGTTGATGCGTTGTTCTATAATTGGCGCGACCCATCAAACTATAGAACACTTCCCCGATTCGGGTCCAAAAACCTTCTACATTTATGTAAATTCAAGTATAAGAATATTAACAAGAATAATAATAATAATAATATTAATAATAACAATAATAATAATAATAATAACAATAAAAATATTACCATGGGTTTGTGCGTTACCGATAACGGGGTCCTCCGAAACGTCAACCCACGCCGACACTAACGCGAGTTCCTCCTCGTTAGTCCACATCTGTTTGGGGGCTCTATTTTCATATTGTTTGTTTTTTCCTTTTCTCGATGGTCTCGGGTTTGATGGTTCCGGGTTTGATGGTTGTGTGTAGATGGATTGTGGTGTGTGCGGGCTAGTATGTTGGGTTTCCGGAACAATGTCGTCGGCGAGATTGATTGCGGGTGAAGGAATATTGTAGTTGGCCGGAGTAAAACCTTGTTCAATCAAACCGGGACGTGTAAATTGGTAAGGAAATTGTTGGTGAAATTGTTGGGGAAATTGTTGCGACCATTGTAGCGGATATTTTGCGGAATTTGTGGCGGAATTTGTTGCGGACGATAACCTGGTTGTGTAAACGCTTGGAAACCAAGCTCCGGGTCTTCTTGCGGTTGCGGTGTATGTGGTCGGTTACGACGGGATGTAGGTGTTTTGTTTGGATTCATGATGAAATTTGAGAGAGTTTTAGAGAATTTGAGAGAGTTTGAGAGAGTTTTAGAGAATTTGAGAGAGTTTGAGAGAGTTTGAGAGATTGTTGGTGTGAAAAAATAAGAGGTTGAGGGTTAATATATATAGTGTGATTAAATTGAAAAAAAAAATAAAATAAATAAAAAGTAGCCGTTTGAATAAAAAATTAAAAAAAAAAATAAAAAATAAACAAAACATGCTCGGGTTCATCGGGTTTTCAAACCCGCACCCCGAGCCCGCAGCCGAAGCCCGAGCCACCCACAGCGCTACCCGCAGCGAGCCCGTGGCCGAGCCCGCGGGCGCTGCAGAGGGCCTTACAAAACTGGGTCCCAAAAATTTCATTACATCTGTCTCAAAACTTAGGTTGGCGGAAGCAACCTATACACAACTGAGAACATACTAGCTTCTATAAGTGGCACAGGCACTGTCTCTATCTGCATCTGTACTCTATCCTGCTCTTGCTCACTTACCTGAGCCTCCTACTATTTGCTTACCTGAAAATGGTTTAGTTTTGAAAAACGAGGGTTAGACCAAAAGGTCTAGTGAATTCTCTCCGTAAACAGCATATATCAGCAGTATAAAATCATTTTATAAACTCATCAACATTCTCCACATAAGCATCAATCATGGTACTGCACAGTGTTCAAGGATCTCATTAGCTAACCGCGATCGGGGTCCCAGCAGACTCCCCTCTCGCCTCATATCGGGGCCCAAGCAGACTCCCCTCTATCCGAGTAGGAAGGAAACGAATTCCCTCCTACAAGCTCGTCACAAATGCCCAAGGGATCATCGGATCCCGAGGTACTCAGATCCCACTGTGCAGACCGACTCCACATAACATACACATAGCCTATCATAAATCATGAAACGTGAAACCTTTATAAATCTTTATAAATCATTCCATGTTGCTAAATAGTCCTTTAATTAAAAACATAATTTTCATGGGAAAGCATACGTAACAGTTGGTAAACAATTCATGCTCATAAATGAACCATAATCAGTAAAATATTTAGCATCTCATTTCGTGTAAAAAGGTTTAGGGAACTCACCTGGCGTTTAAACACTTCTTCTCGCGAAGACTTCAGACTTTAAAGTGAACACCTATGATATAATAATGATAGGAATAGTGAGTCTTGGGTTAAACTCAGCCTGAACGATTTTCTGCTTAACTTAACTCTCAACAATTCTAGAATCTGGACCTATAATGAAATACCGGATCCTTAACTGAATACCGGAACCACGGTCCAAATAGCAGATTCTAGGTCAATATTTAAATCTCAACTCCTTAGGCCCAAATCAATAAATTCTGGATCATAGGCCAAATTTTAATTAAATTCCGGAACTCACCATTAAACTCCGGATCCAAGGTTCCGGATCCCATTGTCTAAGCCCAACACCGAATTGATATATGTATATATCGGATCACATTCCAGCCCAAGGAAGGAAGACTTCCGGATCTACAAGTCTCGTCCCAATTCCGGGACTGTTTGGGTCAATACCGGATCCCCTCTACTGGAAGTCCAATGCCGGAAAACAAATTCCGGATCCCAATTATTCAGCCAACTTACAATACCGGATCCACCTTATGGGTTCCGGACTTCTCTACCAATTCCGGATCTGCTATGTACTAAAAGCCAATTCCGGATCCTTTGGTTTGGTTCCGGATCCATGGCCCAATTCCGGATCCCTTAGGATTCCGGATCCAAACCATTCCGGTTCACCACGAGATAAATAATTCCGGAACTGCGTAAGAAAATCATGGCGATGCGACACTGATTAACAATAGGACCGGGATTAAGCCATTCCAATCGATTAAAAGGTCTCTTTTCCAGCAAAAGATCATTCTATCCCTATTATGACTATCCAAATTCTTTCAAACACTCTTCTAAAACTTTTAAACAAAGAACCCTTAAACCACCCAATTAAACCAGCAGAACTTCAAAAATAAGGATTGAGATTTAAAGATTATCTGCTAAACAATGTAGAATCAGATTCCACTTCTCATTCCATCTTCCACATTTGACGAGTGACGAATTTCTTCTCCAAAGCTCTTGAACAAATATTTCCCTGCTCTCTCATTCTCTCAACCGCCATTCACACACGGATATTTATACCTTTTTCTCAATTTCCAAAACCGACCCCAAACTTTCAACTTTACAATTTCTCCACGAAACTTAATTTTTCCAATTAAAGATCTCGGTTATTACAGAGATGCTCTTACACAGTTACACTATAAAGTATAAACTATCTTTGGTAGAGTACATATTAACTTGGTTATTGCAATAAACAACATACATGGTTATACATCACCTTGAACAGTAACGGCAAGGCATTGGCAATGCAATAGCTTGTGTCACTATGGTAAATAAACGTCACTATGGTATGCTGTTAATAGCGGTGGTAATGACAACAACCGGGCCGCGATTTTGATTTGCATTACCGGTGTAGGAACTGCATTTATGGATTGGGCTTTTAGTTGGGCTTTTAAAGGGCTTAGTGAAGTCGATTAAGGGATTATGGGCCAGGGTGCCGATTTTAATACGCAATATTGATGTGAAGAGTCTCACCTCTTCTGTTCCAGCATTTTGCACCGTCTTCTACTCCTCTGTGTCTTTTGATCTTCGCTCGACATCAACATCATCTTCCACCATCGTCTGATCGTCATCTCTTCTATTCACATGTTCTTCTCTTTTAATGTGCGTCCATTTCTCATCCAACGGTTGATAACCACTTCTCACGCTTCTCACGTTAACCTCAACTTGTCACCGGAATCCAACCCATGTTATGTTAACATATATCTGTATATATAATTCTATTTATTTGTACTGTTATACCAGTACCACCGGTTTATCATCTTGATGAACTGCTAAATCATATCATGGCCCTGACCGCTATTTCAGATTTTGACCGCTATAACAGCATAGGGTTAAAGATATGCTTGGTACGAGAATAGTTAATCTACTATGGACAAATTACCAACTAGATTAAAGATAGTTTCTATATTTAGATTTGGGCTCCCGAATGGTTCTCTTGTGGTAAACTAAAATACTTTTTGTGGTGAGGCTAGAGTGACTTGTGGTTAAGGAATAAATATTCAACTTAATATATGTCTTGTTCAATTACAAATTTGTTATGATCCAGATAGACTGAACAATTAAAATAAAAGCCAATGGGAACAAACAGTAGTTGAATTCTTTAATTAACAAGGAAAGGATAGGAAACTAGCTATTCGAGAAGCTAGACTCTCCCAAGGACAAACTGAACAATTTTCTTGATCACCTACACCACCTACATTATGCCTCTTTATACTAGATTTATTGTAAGTAAATACCGAAAATACCCTTTCTAACCCCTTCTAGAATAAGCCTTTGGCTTATTCTTTTTTGGAAAGAAAAAAAAGAATAAGCCTTTATACTTATTGATGGATGGTTTTGCATTTTATGTAACCAATAATGGAAATTAAAAGGTAAACTAAAGAACACCATAGGGCTATAAACATTATTGATCATCTGCGTAGAAGCTTTGTCTTATGCATTTGACCTGAAAAGTAAGAATTTGACAGGTATCGTTGTGGGATGGTATCATTCCTGCCAAAGAGCATGCTAAATTCAACATCCATACAACTAACAAATACCGTTTTGTTGATCAAGTAAGTGCTACTTACAGAATTCTATTTCTATCTCCATCTTAAAATACTTGATAGTGTCGCTATCTCTGTCCACAAAAAGGGTCAATAATTTTCTCGTTCACCTACACCACCTACATTGTGTTCTTACTTCAGAAACATGCCTTCATTCGGGATGACTTTAGGCTGCGTTTGGTACATGGGACGGGACAGGACAGCACGGGACAAAAATCATTGTCCACGCGACATGGGACAGGGACAAGGACGGGACAGGGTGGGACATGATGGGACAAAAAAAAGCATTATTTTGGTGGAACAACATGGGACAAAAGTGAGACGAAAACAAAAAAAATCATTGACCTACTCTGCTTTGATATATAACCTTGATATGATATTAGTTAAGGGTCACCACCACTAATCACCGTCGCCACCACCATCGGTGGCTACCGCCAACCACCCTCGGCCAACACTACCTATTCCTCCTCTATAACAACCTTCTCCACCATCTCCACAACCATTTGTCCATCACCACCAGCACTACCATCGTCGACCACCTCCACCTCTTCCTCCACTACAACAACTTCCTCCACCACCGCCCATCGCCACCTCCACCGATCAACACCACCCATTGCACCAGCAACACCGACGATCACCGCCAACCACTGTCGGCCACCACCATCTCTTTCTCCACTACTAAAACCTCCTTTATCATTGTCTACCGCATCCACCATTACCATCGTCGACCACCTCCACCGATCACCACCACCCATTGCTGCCATCACCATCGACGATCACCGCCAACCACCGTCGTCCACCTCCACCACCACTATCGTCGACCACCTTTATTTGTGTCATTTATAACTATTATATGATATATAAAATCATCAAACAGGTTTTAGGGAAAATTGTCTACTCCTGTCCTATCTAGTCCTAGTCGTACCAAACACCAGACAGACAGTTGCTTTGTCCCGTCCTATCCCGTCTTGTCCAGTCCTGCCCTGCCCTCCCCTCATGTCCTGTCCAATCCTGTCTGCCTACCAAACGCTACCTTAAAGACACCAACTTGACATCATCAATCACGACTTCTATAAACTTTAAAAAGGGCATTGTGGTCATTTTGCTTCATAAATGTACATCTCTTACCATTCTCTATGAACACAATCACTTGTCGCAAAACTCCATGCCCCGTCCCAATCAACCCGTGGCACATCATTTCTTTATTGAAAAGCGCATAAAATTTGAATTTAATAAACAATGATGTGTCAAGAGTTGATTGATTGGACATGAAGTTTGGGACATGTCATTTGTATTCGTCATCTACATGTGAATTTTGGCGGGGATCTTTCTTTTCCAAACTATGAGGTTTCTAACTTTCAAGTAATTCTAGGTGTAATATTCTCAAACATATACATTCTAGTATGTTACTGATGCTTCATGTAGTGTTTCCGTTCTCTATTCAGAATAAACATCATTTAATGAACTTTTTCAATATGCAACACGAACATATTCGACATTGAAAAGTCAAAAATACGTTTTGTTTTCTGTTTGTTGTTTGTTATCGATTTGATTGTTTGCATATCGTGTGTAGGGAAGTAATCTCCGGGAAAGAGACTTCAACATGACATTGCATTGGCATGTCATGCCCAAGACTGGGAAGATGTTTGCTAACAAAATAGTTATGACCGGCTTTCGCTTGCCTGAGGCATATAGATGATGATGAGTATATTCAGCTTCAGGTGTAATTTTACTGTTTTACCCTTGGTAGTCAGAGGTATAACATGGTATGAAATGAATGAATGTGAACTAGCGAATGCTCATAAATCTATACAATAGAACACCATTTGAATCAATAGAGTCCTTGTTTTTTGACTTTTCAGGGTGACCTAATATAAATGCTCAATGTTAATCAGGAGGTTTCATCCAATTTTAGCCTGTTTACGGCTAGATCTTAGAAAGTCAGGGAACGACGGTTCTTCTGTATAGACTTTGATTACTTTTTCATATGATTGTTCGACGATAATCCATTTTTGGGATATGATTCTTCTATTAAAACATGTTGGTCGACCGACACAAATTTTGATCCATGAGGGTGCGTTTTATATGCAAGAGGGGACTAGACGGACGAGAATGAGGTAAGCGTGTGGAAAAAATTGTTTAAGGTTTAAGGGATTTAGTTTGACATGAGTATATTAGTAATTTATCAATTTTGTCTAATCTTGATTTTTCAAAACCTCGGACAACAAATTTTTACTCTATTTTGTTTGGTCTTGTCAGGGCAGGGCCACGGCCCATGACAACACAAGCTCAAGGGCATCCACTCATTAAGCCACTGTTACTATTCATTAAAAAAATACAACATTAAAAGATCGAACCCAAACCTCT
This sequence comes from Saussurea involucrata, assembly GCA_033807775.1. Classification (NCBI taxonomy): domain Eukaryota; kingdom Viridiplantae; phylum Streptophyta; class Magnoliopsida; order Asterales; family Asteraceae; genus Saussurea; species Saussurea involucrata. The sequence continues at coordinate 68,639,670 of CM066325.1, forward strand.
AGTAAATGAGGCGAAATTACCAATAGGCCATTAAGGTTTTTGATTAATTTGTGTCCTCGATTTATTACCTAATTAATTTAATTTTATAACTTCTTTTTTGTTTGCTTTTTTTACAATAAATATCTATCTGAATAAAATAAAAAAAACTAATTAAAACTAATCACATTCAACAATAAATAGAACTCCGTGATCATACTTGAAAACTTATTCAACAATTTGGTCTATAGAAACCAATTTATAAACGTCCTAATCGACTACTTTATAAGATTAATTTATAGAATCAAAAATTAAAATGTCACATGTAAAAGTGTTGTAACAAGTTTATAGAGCGCTTTTAGGCATCATAACAAGTTTTTAACATTTTTAGTCGAATTAGCTATTTTATAGAACACTTTTAAGAAAGTGTCCTTTAAACCCATATTTTTAGGAAACTTTTTTTAAATAGTGTCATATAAAATAGCTAATACAACGCCTTTTTATAAAAATGTTTTAAAAAACTTGATACGACGTCCAAAAACGTCTTATAAACTTATTACAAAGCCTTTAGATAGAACACTTTATTTGGGTCCAATAATTTAAGTTCTATAAAAGTGGTCTATTAGGACTTATCTCTTTGGTGTCCTATAAACTTAATCTTGTTGTAGTGTGTTATGTAATCCGAGTTATTTACTTAATTAGCCATCTCACATAAAGAAATTTAAGTTTAGCCATCAATTTTTCTAACCAAAATGTTCGGAATCCCGCAGGTGTGACACTGCAAGGTCTCATGCTAGAACCTCCTGAAATCCACTTACGAGCTGGCCAACGGTCCGCTTCTTATCAGTAAACAAACGAGCATTTCTTTCGCGCCAAAGGTATTAAATAACCGCTACAAAAAGAAGTCTCTTGCGAGTTTCACCAGGCCGCCATCTTCTATGATGGATTTCTTCAAGAATATCTTTCCATCGATTTGGAAGAGAAATGGCCTCCATCTCTACTTTAACAATCGTCCAAACCTGTTTCGAAAAAGGGCATTCAAAGAAGAGGTGGTGGAATCCACACATAATTTACATAAAGAACAAGCTAATGGATCTCCATCATTTCTCCAAGCCAGCATTCTATATTGAGCGGATAGCCGTTTGCGCAAAGCAAGCCGTAGACAAAAAACGTGTTTTGGGATATGCTTAGGGAACCAATATATATTATACCACATAACTGAATGATAGGGACCATCAAACGATTTCCAAACTTCCGAGACCATAAACCTGGGTGATTTTGAGCATTAATCCACATAACATGGTCTTTAATACCATCATATAAACATGGTATCGGTATAGAAGCAAGCTGGGCACATCAAGCATTCGGCCAAACATGATTGATATTAGCAATCACATCCGAGACTTTAGAATCTTTCGTAAAACCCGAGGCATACACCAACCGATATGAGATAAATTGAGATAAGTGGCCAACATCCAACCACTTATCTTCCTAAGCATTAGTCAAATCACCATTTCCGATTACATGTATAAAAAGCCGAATCTGTTCCCGGAGACCTAGAAGTTTCCTCCATATCCATGTCGACGTTGACGCAATTGGAACAACCGAAAAGTTGGACTCCCTTAAACGGTAAAGGTGAATCCATGAAACCAATAATGAATTCCGTTTCCGCAAGATATCTCACACATGAGAAACAAGCAAGGATCTATTCCACAAAGCTAACCATTCAATGCCCAGACCGCCCATTTTTTTAGGTCTACATACCTCATCCCAAGAGACCCGAGCCTTACCTTTGGATGACTCACCATGCGCCTAAAGGAAATCCCGGAACAATCTTTCTAGATCTTGGACCACCGACGAAAGTATAATATACACCATCATCCAATATAATTGCAAAGATTCCAGAACAGATCGACCACCAAAAGAAAGAAATTTCGATTTCCAGTTAAGGATACGAGCACGTACCTTTGCCACCAATAGACTGAAATCGGCCACACAAAGTCTTTTTGAGGACAATGGAACACCAAGGTAGCATAAAGGAAAAGTTCCCACTTGGAACGGTAAAATGGTAGTGATCTCGTTAATAACTTCAGGATTAACATTCGCAAAGTAAACCGAGCTTTTAGATAAGCTTGGCTGCAATCCATTAGCACTTGCAAAGTCATCCAAAGCATTTTTTGGAACAGTGACCGAAGACGCATCCCCTCTCTTGAACACCATTAAGTCATCCGCAAAGCACAAGTGAGTTAACGAGAGTCTTGAACAACCCTTATGGTAATGAAACCCCGTATCCGATTCAATACGCCGTTTAAAAAACAATTGAAAGCTTCCATGGTTAATGTAAAAAGATATGGTGATAATGGGTACCCTGTCGAACTCCTCTAGCGCCTTTGAAAAAACCGTGGGATTCATCATTAACATTCACCGAATATGAGGTGGTAGACACTACCTCCATAATCCAATGACTCATAATCAGCTGAAATCCCATACCATCAAGCACTATAGACAAAAGCCTCCAATCCACCAAGTCATACACCTTTTGAATGTCAATTTTAAAGGAACACTTAGGGGGCCGTCCTCACGCACGTAACCAACAATCAATTCATGAGCCATCAAAATATTATCCGTGATCCGCCTTCCAGCAATAAAAGCAAATTGGTTTGGGCTAACCAATTGATCAAGCATGTCTTTAATTCACAAAGATAGAATTTTACTAATGCATTTATAAATGACCGTACATAAAGAAATCGATCTAAACTCCGTAACCCGAAATGCATTAGGTATCTTGGGAATTAAGCAAATAGAAGTATGGTTGAGTTCCCTCGCCAATCGACCTCTATAAAAGAAGTCCTGCACCGCCAATTCCACATCCAAACCCACAATATCTCAAGAGGCCTTAAAAAACTTTGAGGAAAAACCATCCGAAGTCGGAGCTCTATTATCACCAATATCAAACATAGCCTTTTTCACTTCATCCTTCGTAATGGGGCGGATCATAAAATTTGCATTTTTAATTGGCAATTTTTTTTGGAAGAAACGAGGAGGAAGAAGAGGACTTACATTAGGATCGGTCTCCCCAAGGATGCCCCAGAAGTGATTGATAAACGCATGTCCCACATCCATCCCATTCACCACTTGACCATTAGAATCCATGATCGAGTCAACTCTTTTACGGTTATTCTTTTCCTTGACCACCCTATGGAAAAAATCCGTATTAGATCTAGTCCCCTCATTAAGCCAACGAACCTTGGCTTTTTGACGAAAACTTTCCTCTTCATTCTGAAGAGCCTCTTGGAAAGCTGTAAGCATGTGGGCTAAGTGTTCCTGTAGAGTTTTGTTATGCGGATCAGAATCGACCACATGCTGAACTTCTTCCACTTCAATACGGAGATCCATCACCCTCTTAGAAAGACTACCATGCGAAGATCGAAGAGCACGTAGTGGCTTTTTAAAGCTTTTAAACGAGAAGTGACTTTGAAGGCATACGAGCCTTCCACCGGCACATCCCAAACATATTTAACCGTCTAAAAAAGTAGAGTGGCGAGTTAAAAAATTATCAAATTTAAACGCCCACTTACCTCTACTCTCTCCGCCATAGAAAGACAACATCACTGGACTATGATCGGAGACGCCTCTCGGAAAAAATTGAGCCACTGAATTCTCGAACACATCATTAAAGGCGATGTTGATCATCACTTGGTCTAGTTTACGAACAATGCCACAACCATCCACGGGTTTCTGCACCCAAGTAAAATAAATACCCGTATACCGAACATCAAAAATTCATCCATTCACATATCTCGTCTAGAAGGTTCCCTGTCACTTTCTTCCGGATGAAAAATAGTATTGAAATCTCCCATTAACAACCATGACTTTATCTACCATGTTTTTGAAATATAGAAGACCATCCCACAAAGTACGTCTCCAAAACCATATTATTGTCACCATAAATAATTGAAGCAACCTTTTGCTCCAATAAATAATTGAAGCAACAATGACGCATGGGATCCCACAATATTCAATTTAGAGTGAATGAATTAATCCGACACCGCCACTACAATGACATAAAAAATAGAAGGGTTCCAATACACTATAATACGAGTTCCATGCATGCATTGTAATTGATTCGATACCCATGACAAAGACCTGAACACCCGATTTGCAACCGATTCAAGATTTGAAGCAATCACACGTGTCTCTATAACAGCACAAAAAGAAATGGAATTGGAACGTATAAAAAGCTTTACCTCACGTTGCTTTATTTGGGAATTTAGTCCCCGTATGTTCCATGCACCAAGCTTCAACATGAGGAAAGTGTACTTTTAGTGCCTTCCTCTCCCGACACAATAGGATCGTTCGTCGCCATATCCAAAGATCCGAAGTATAACTACCTGAACCCTCTTCCACTTCCAAATTATCTTTAGAGCCATCCTCATCCATAAGAGAAGAAAACGGTTCCCTGAGACAAGAGAAGGCCCCTATTTTCTTTCGAGAAAGCTTTGAAAACCGAAGAAAGTACCAGGTCTTTAGATGCGACCGGTGAGCGTTCTGACAACTTAGGGTGGTCTTTTCTCACCTCCCCGCCTTCTCCTTGCGACTATCCTCCCACCATTGCATGGGGGAGATCAACCAGGCTCAAAGTGGGGCTGTGAGCCGACTCCCTCACATGCACAACGTGGTGTGGTTCCATTTGTGGTCGATCCACCCGCTTTCCCTCTTGCATGGTGGCCCGGTCATACCTACGGGATCTCCCGTGGACTTCTTAGCTTCTACCACCGAGCCATTGGGTTTATGAATTGGCTTGTACACCAAAGTCGACTTTGATGGCTCTTTATCCGTATTGACTTTCGACGTACCTACCTAATGTCGTTTGGTGAGGTTGCGTTTATTTGTTACCAAGGTAAACCCATCACTATCATTAACCATGAACGATTTTCCTTTATCCATTTTGGATGCCATTGCCGCTTTCACACACGACGAGCCTTTATGACCAAAAACTAAAAAATGAGAACATTAGGAAGGTTCCACATGTATTCAACTTTTATCGGGACAACCACCTCCTTTCCCCCATGAATGTTTGGCACAACGACTTTGTTAGCTCCAACTTCTGTTCTAAGAAGTATTGAAAAATAGGCTAAGTGAAGATCACTGGCAGAGCCTCTGCCGGAAACCAAGAGCACATAACCTAGAGCAACCTTCACTTGGATCGTTCACCAGAAGACTCTCAGAGGACAAGGTCACAGAGCCTCTGTCACCATTGACAGAGCCTCTGTGGTATGAAGACAGAAACTTAAAGAATACTTGAAGTTCAAGACAAAGACAAGTGTGCCACTCACGTGCCTCTGTTGTACGAAGATCCTGAAGATCAATAGTACAAGGCGTGCCCTGCCACTTTCCACGTGTCATCTTCTGAGGGGTCACAACTTTTGCAGATGGCGGCACACTAACTCGACGTGTACCAGATTCAGTCCCACGATGTTGTCTTTTGTACCTTAGTACTTCTTGTCTACTATTTGTCCCCTGTAAAGTAGTATAAATAGAAGGCCTCTACCAGACCTGTTCTGGTAACTCTTGCACTACACACACACACACACACACACCAGATTAGAGAGCAGTTCATTATATCACACACTTAAAGGTGTTCTTGGTGTAACTTGGAGAATCAATTGAAGATGAATCATTGATCTAAACTCGTGTTATATTGTTGTTTCACTTGCTTGATTCTGTGTGTGTTATCTACCGAATTTATTTCTCTTTAGTTCTATTAAACGCTTCCGCATATAATTCTGTTTGAACTATCGAGATATATATATCATTGTTGAGTCTTATTATGGGATCAACAATTGGTATCATAGCGAACTTTGATTTTCAATATCAAAGGATCCACTCTACAATGATCTCGACTCTTTTTGGTAGATTTATGGACTGATTTTGACCCGTTTTTCACTCGTTACAAAACAACCCCTGTTTTTCTGCTATTTTCGACCTGTTCGACTCTAGCAAACTAATAGGCACTGTTTCTTTGGTTAAATCATTCCATTAAGTGCATTGCTCAAAGTGTTTGTAGATCCAAACTCATTTCACAAGTCTGTCCCATCATCTGAAGATTTTCTCTTCATACTCTATTTTCTGCTCATTTTAAAACTGCTTAAAATGGCAAACCCAATTAACTACTTTTCTGCTGGTTCGTTAACCAAACCCCCAACTTTGCTCAGAGATGAGTACCCTCAGTGGAAAATCCGCATGATCCACTTCTTTGAAGGTACTGACAAAGAGCTTCTCCATTACATCCATAATCCTCCTTTTGTTCCCATGGTCACCGTACCACGTGTACCCGCCACAGCAGACACTCCAGAAGTCCCTGAGTATGACAAACCAAAGGCTATTGACAAATGGTCTCCACAGGACTGGGAGAAATACGAACTTGCACAGAAGGCCAAGCGACTTCTGATAATGGCCATTCCAAATGACATTTTCCAATCTTTGGACGCATGTGAATCTGCCCACGATCTGTGGAAGGAACTAGAAAAACAATTAGAAGGTGGAGCTAAGACTCAGAAGAACAGAAGGGCTCAATGTATCAATGAGTACTACGCTTTCAAAGCTCTGCCGTCAGAGACTCTGCAGACCACATATGACAGATTCAACTCGCTGATCAACAAGTGAAAGAAGTTTGGAATCCACAGAACCTCTGAGGAAAATAACGTTATGTTCCTCAAGAGCCTAAACGACGAATGGCTCCAGCTGTCCATGTCCCTGCAAACAAATAAGGATTTGGACACCTGGACTCTGTCAGACCTCTACGGAACCTTGGCCACACAAGAAGCTCAGATTGCTCAGACGAAAGTCCAAACGGGTGGACCTCTGGCACTGGTTGGCAAGGCTACAGAGGTGAAGGAAAAGCCCAAGAAGGAGATGGCTCAGGAAGAGAAGAAGGAGAAAAAGAAGAAGGTTCTGGTGGTGGATAGTGAAGAAGAGGAGCTGGTGGATGAAGAAGAGGCAACGATGGCCTCGATAGCTAAATCTTTGGCTTTATTGACGAGAGAGTTTGGTAACAGAGGTTACAAGAAGAAGACGGGGTATGAGAGAGAAGGAAGAGATGACAGAGGTGGGAAGTATGAACAAAGGAACCAGGGAAGAGAAGACACCAATGACCAACAGAAGCAGAATGACAAAGCTGGAAATGCACCACAGAACTCGGGGTGTTTTAACTATGGTAAGCCAGACCACTGTAGGAGCAAGCCCAACAGGCCACAGAGAGACTCTGCCTTTTATAAAAAGAAGGCAGAGTATTATGCTCAAAAGTCACTCATGGTTGAGTAAGAGAACTGGCAGTCAGATGAATCCTCTGACGAAGGAGAGAAAAAGAATGCCCTGTTCTGTGGGATGGCAGAAGTCAGCTCTTCAGACTCTGATAGTGAGGTATCCACTTCTAACTCTTCTACTAATGAAACTGAAGCTAATCTGCTTAAACTGACAGAAGATTACACTGAACTTAAAAAGACTTGTGATGATATTTAGAAAAAACTTGCCTTCTTTGAGAGAGAAGCCAGACTTCTCACCCAAGAAAAGGCTAAAATATCTTTAGAAAAGGAAGATCTTGAAACAAACTGGTTAAAAGAACTCAAACCTTTAAAAGAGAAGATTTCCGATCTTAACCTTGCCTTAAAAGCCAAATCCAAAGAACTTTCGGATAATGAGAGTGATAGACTTAATTTACATGCTCTTAAAAACTTTTTTCAAAAGGAAAGAGATGTTCTTCACCAAGACCTACTCAACAAAGATTTTTTAATCAAAAAGTATCAAGATGCACAGAAGGTGTACGAAAAGATAGATATACAAATAGGAAGAAGGGGAATTGGCTTCTGCGATATAGATCCTTATACAGGAACCAAAAGAGACAAGTCCCTGTCCTCTCTATTTTGTGTAGGAGATACTATAAAACCAGGTTTCCCAAATCTACTCTATGTAAGCAAAAGTAAGAAAACCTCTGGGGAACCTCACAAGAGGAAACCTCTGAAGATGATCAATGTGTGGTATAAAAACACAGATTTGTCACCTTCAGCCTCTGTCAAAAGAAATATCTGAAAACTCAGGATCAGATAGGAATCTTCAAGTTTGGTGACCTAGAGACTTAGACCCAGGTCGCCTTTGTATGCACTATAGATTCTGAAAAGAAGCTATCGGCAGAGGCACCTGAGTTTATGCCTGCTTCCACAGAAGAAAAAGCGCAACATATTTCTGAAAACGAGTTGATGGAAATTGGTAAAAACATTTTTTACGAAAACCTTGATACACCCTCTGTCAAACAAAGTCTCTATGAGGAAGTCTATGAGGACACTTCTGTTGTTTTAGATGATCTTCCCAAAAACAAGGAAGAAAGTGAGTATGGCACATGCTCAAAAAATTCTGCCTCTGACGACATAGACTCTTGTGGTCAATCCTCTGTATACGAGGATGACTCATCCTCTGACGAATCTGAGACTGACTTTGATGAGTCAGAGATAGTTCCTTGTGAATCAGAGGGATTTAAGCTTCCCTCTGGCATTCTTAACAGAACCATTCCTCCAAAGGAGAAAATCACAAGTGTTCCTATCTGCCCAGATTTTCTGGATATGTGTATACAAGCAAAAACTTCTCTTGAACTTGAGAAGATCAAAGAAGAAAAGAAAAGATCCTCTCAAAATCCAACAAGTTCAAAACCTTTAAGGCCATTTCAAGAAAAATTAACTTGGCAACAAAAAGGTAAATGGGTTGAAAATAACAAGTCTTTTCCTTCCGTGACAGTGAAATCAGCAGAGGTTCACCACAGAAGATGGGCACAACAGAAGGCTACTCCAAAGAGTGAATTTTCAAAAAATCAATCTAGTCTAGATAGGTCTTTTTGTAATAGAAAGTCTAATGCTAGGAAAGATTGTAATAAAGCCTCTGTGCCCATGTTCAGCGATTTTAATGAAAAGTTTAAGCAAATTTCTTCACATGTCAATTACTGCCATTGCTTTGAGCTTGTGTATCAACTGAAGCAACACTTCTCTAGTCCTCACTGTTTCCTCTCTAGACCCAATATAAAGAATGCAAAATTCAAGGGTAATAAGAAACAAAATGGTTCTTCGACAGAAGTTAAAACCAAACCCAAGGATGCTAAGGCAACCTTGAAGCCCCATAACAGAACTGGACCCATTTGGAAATGGGTACCTAAATCTCTCTAATTTTGTTACAGAAGCAGTATGTGCCGATCTGGTACCTAGACTCCGGGTGCTCGAGGCACATGATTGGCGACAGAGGTCTACTATCCTCATATAAAGACAAACTTGGAGGAGGATCAGTAACCTTTGGAGACAATAAAAAGGGGTACATTAAAGGCTATGGAGTCATCAAGAAAGAAAATATAACTGTATGCAAAGTTGCATATGTGGATGGCCTTAAGCACAATCTCTTGAGTGTAAGCCAACTTTGCAATACAGGTTTTGATGTTATGTTCAAAAGAACCTTTTGCTCTCTGCTAGGGGAAGACACACGAGTAGAACTTCTGCGAGCCGAAAGAAAAGGTGATCTGTACTTTATGAACTTTAGTGCCAAGAACAAAGATGACAAGCTCTGTCTTGTTGCATGCAAAAATGAAGAAGCTTGGTTATGGCACAACAGGTTCTGCCATCTTAACTTCTATACTCTAGATAAACTTGTTAAGCTTGATCTAGTTAAAGGTTTGCCCAATGTTAAATTTAACAAGGATCATTTGTGTTCTGCCTGCAAAATGGAAAAACTCAAGAGAGCTTCCCATAAAGGCAAATCTGATGTGTCTTGCACTAGGCCTCTGTACATGCTCCATGTCGACCTCTGCGGTCCCATTGCTACACAAAGCCTAGGTGGCAAGAAATATATGCTAGTGTTGATTGATGAATATTCAAGACATACATGGGTGGAATTTGTTCGAAAGAAATCAGATGTTCCAAACATCTTGATTAATCTAATGAAAAGAATCCAGGTTCTTTATGAGTGCAGGATACAGAAGCTAAGAAGAGACAATGGTACATAATTCAAAAACTCTGTCATTGAAACTTACCTTACAGAAGAAGGCATTTCACAGAACTTCTCTGCTGCACGCACCCCACAACAAAATGGCGTGGTCGAACGCAAAAATCGCACGCTTGTGGAGGCTGCAAGAACAATGCTCACAGCATCTGGATTGCCCACATCTTTCTGGGCAGAAGCTGTTTCAACTTCTTGTTTCACCCAGAATCGATCAACAGTGGTTAAAAGACACATCAAAACACCATACCATTTGATCAACAAGAGGAGACCAAATATCAAGTTCCTTCACGTTTTTGGATGTAAATGCTTTGTCCTCAACGACAGAGAAGCTCGAGGGAAGTTCGATGTAAAGGCAGATGAAGGCAAGTTCATCGGGTACTCTACCACTTCTAAGGCCTACAGAGTCTACGTTCTGCGGACCCGATCAATCGTGGAGAGTATTAATGTTTCTTTTGACGACTTTTTCCAAAAGACTTCTGAACAAATCAGTTCAGAACTCGGGCTGAACAAAGAATCCTCTGGCATTTCCAAAACAAGAAAAGCAGAGCTTAACCTGCTGTTTGAAGAAAAGTTCAATGATGATATCGATCCCTCTGTTGGAGCTCCCAGAGCCTCTGAAGAGGCATCCTCTGCTGACCAGACTGATTCAGGTATATCTCTAACTGGTCCCTCAAATACTTCTGTTGGTCCCAAAGGGGTTATACAAGTTTGTAGAGGGGGGGGGGGGGATTGAATACAAACACACAAGTTTAACTTTTCTAAATTGTTTATTGATAAGTATCAAACAATTCACAACTTATTGCGGAACAAGATTAAGGAATAATCCTAATCTAAACAAGCTAAGAGAATCACAAAGATTTCTTGCACTAGAAGTAAGAGAGAAGGAATTAAGAACACTTAAGCTAAGTATTCTATCACACAGAGTTTCAACAAGATAAGGAATGGCCGAAGATGTTCAATAAATGAACTAGGGTTTCCTTTATATACTGCATGCATTAAATGAATGTCAGTACACCTTTACACGTGGCAGCCGCTGGTTGGTTGCATGTTTTGACTTCAGTAGACAACCTAGTGGACGTATGATGAACATTGTAGAATCAGAGTTGGTTGTACAATTCTGGACAAAAGGGATGTCCATTCTGACAAAATCGTACGAAGGCGTGCAAGGGGGTAAGAGAAAAGTTACTTGTAGAGGAGGCTTCATGATCAGCGTTCGCTGAATGATTCTTCATCATCGAATGATAAAGTTGAACGTTCGCTGATATCTGCATCAGTTAATTAGTAGACTTGTCGCTGGTTCTTTGGCTTGATCTTCGACTTCAGCGTAGAACATGGTTGACGTGAAACTTGTCTTCAGGGATCATAAGTAAACAACATATTTTATCAGCGATCATCAGTGAGGCTGAACAAGCTCAGGGCTCACAGATGTACAGTGTCGCTGAATGTATGAAATAAATAACTTGAGTTTCCTATCAGCGGTACTGAAACAGACTTAGTACTTATCAGCGATAGTGAAACACTTATACATAATGTTTACTTACAATTTTCACTAAGCGATTCTTAGAGTCATTATCAAATCACTGAGGGTTTGGATCAATAATCTCCCCTATTTGATTATGACATAGCAATAAAAGAAAATTGCTAAGTAAGAAAACATAAGGATAAAAAGGACTCATAAAATATTTGTCCCATTAATTGTTTTCAGGGATCTTTTTAAGTACTGATGGAGTAAAGTACATTCGCTGAAAATTTTCATTAAACTTCGTATAAGTTACAAAGGGAAGTTGAAAAATTAGAAGTACAACAAATAATAATTACGAGTACAAAAGTTACAGTTGATAAAATAGAAGAATTACAAAAGGAATTCTATCAACTATTCAGGTTCATCCTTGATAAGAAGTTCATCAAGGGTATTTGTGGTAGGGATCATCCAATCAGGGACTGTTTCTCCAAGATCCCTTCTTCGCTGTGCTTCTTTAAAGATCAGGGGCTTCATGAAGTGTCCGAGAAGATCATCTCTGAAACCGCACCAGTAGACAAGATATCTGAGCTGTTCGATAGGGGCAATGCATAGCTCAGAGATGCGTTGAAAGTATTCTTATCCATGGCAGTCAGCGAAGAAAATACCATAAGGTTCACTTAAAATCTTTCCAGGGATAAAGCGTTCACCAGGGGGCAGGGAGACATCGAGTGCTGAGAGATCAGGATCAGGACCAAGGACTTCTCTTCGCGAAAAACCAATTCCGGTTTCATTTCTGATAGGAGGACCTGAAGCTGAAGATGTTGTCTTTTTCTTTGCAGCAGGCCTTCTTCGTTGAACTGGAGGAGGAGGAGGAATATCCATAGCTAATATAACCAAGTCGATTTGCTTATTTACAGCTTTCTCGACAAAGGTTTTGAAGTTTGAACGTGATTGCTGAATGGCTATTCGAATCTCCAACCATTCTGATAAACCGTACTTGGTAAGCGAAGAAAGGTAGATGGTTTCCTTTTGACCATTCTCCCTGAAGATGTCGATGTCAATGACTGGAACTTTTATGGCTGTCTTTCCCCTGATGTTCACCTTGTTGATTCTGGACACACGATATCGATAGTGCAGTATTTCTTTGCACCATTTCAAGGTAGAGTCAGAGACCTTGGTTTTCTTCTCGATAATCTTTCTGGCGTCCTCCCATAGTTGTCTTTGAACAGAGATAGGAGTCTTCTTCAATTCAGGATCTTTCACCGAACTTTAGACGAGCTCAATAGCATAGGCTTTATCTTTTTCTTCAGCTCTCTTTCGTTCGGCGAGTTGTTTTTCAGCTTTGAGGTGTTCAACGACTTCCCTTTTTGTTATTTTGAAACGAGGGGCACGGATGATTCGCTGATCCTCAAGCTTTTTGATCATAGCTGCTCTCCTTTCCAGCTCTTCTTCACTTAGCTTTTGAGGAACCAAAGAAGGTCTTTTATTATGAGAGAGCAGTTCTGCTTCTGGTTCATCAGTCTCAGCGAAGTCTAAGACCGGGATTATTTCATCAGCGCTCAGGGCAGGGATTATTGGAGTTGCAGTCGGAGGAGCTTCAGCTTGACCCTCAAGCAGGGGAGAGGACTAGCTGAAACAAAACGATCATTTAAGTAAGATCATTTGGGAGAAGAGATAGTGTAAGTTTAGGATCCACTCTTACAGTCAATATATCAATATATAAAACAGTAATTGAGAAGTAATATGATCGAACCAACTTGTATTCAATGAAGAACAGATTTACAGATCTTATAGAGAGAGTATCTCAAAGATTACCAAAGATGAATACAAATATATGCTGGAAAGTCAGTTAGCGTAACAGTGCTAACCACTATATATACTGTAACGGAAATACTAAAGCCACAATACAAATATGAAAGACTAATAGGAACAATACACGTGTCCTAATTAGTTAACTAAATACAAAGTAAAGTATCTAGTTATAAGTTCTGAACATGTTGTTCAGAACTTCTGAACATTATTCTGATTAGGCTACTCAGAACTTCTGACTCTTCTTCCCAGACTTCTATACTTGGTCAACTTTCAGAGCAATACTTCTGAGTCTTCTTAGTCAGAACTCTGACTCTTCACTCCAGAACTTCTGAGCCTTCTTAGTCAGAATTCAACACTTAGTTTATTGACAAAACTCAGATCTAACAATCTCCCCCTTTTTGTCAAATAAACTTGTACTTTGCATCATCCAATTCTTTTATGGCAGGAACAATCTTCTGTAAAAGCACATTTCTTTGAGCAAGCCTCTTGTCAATCTTAACAATGTTTTCTTGAATGGTTTCAACCTGCTGAGTGATTACTTCTTGAGTCATGTTAGCTTGCTTCACCTTCAGCATCTTTTTCTCCAAATTGTGCTTGATGATCCTTAACGTTCCAGAACTATACTTTGCAGTTTCTTTCGCTCTGAAGAAGATCTTTTCACTTTTATTCTTCAGAAAGACTCCCAATTCTGGATGCTTGGACACACTTCCAGTTTTCAAGACATTTTTCTGATCATGGTCTGTGTTGGGATTTGAAAGATAAACATATGGCCTTTGTAAATACAGAGCTATTTGAAAATCTGTATAACAATGCCGTCATAAGATATAGAACATAGCTTCGATCACCACAACCCTTGCCTTTCTTTCATTCTTGTCTTTGCTTGAATCTTTGAAGCACAAAAGACTATGTAGTCTGTAGAAGTCAACTACTGATAACTTTTTAAAGTCTGCATCAGTAAAATAGTACACTTTTCCACCCTCTCTTAAGACTTCAAAGGACAAGTATTCATGCTTTCTGAATTGCTTAACCTTTAGTTCTCTGATCCGTGTGATTAGAAAATATGAATACACAGCTTGCTTTGGTTTTCCAAGACACCTTGACTTTTCTGCCAACCAAATCTGAGTCTCTTTTGGTCTGTCATGATATACACTTAGAAACTGTATTTCTTTGGGCTTGAAGAACTTGGGTAAATCAAATTCAAGAAAATATCCATTCAGATCAACATATATTTCATCTTCTTTTGGATCAGATTGTTCAGGTTGATCAATACTTGTTATTTGAACATTCTGAGGAATTGTGTCTTGAACTTCTTGAACTTCTTCTGAAAGTACTTCATTTACTTCATATTCAGCAGGGAATACAAAATCACAGTGCAACATCTTTTTGGGATTAACTTCTAATTGCAGCCATTCACCACAATTTCTGATCTTACTTCCGAGACTTAATCTTCTTTCCAAATATTTCACACATCTTTTCTCTTCCAGTATTGATAATTCCTTTCATTTCTTTTAGTAACCAACTCAAAGTTGCATTGCTATACTTCACCAATTCCTTTAATCTGAATAGTTCAAGTCTTTCTTGAACTCTATATGCAAAGCCTTCAGTTTCCATTCCTTCATTTGTAAACCCCTTCATATTCACACCCATCCCTGGAATCTTTACTGGACAACACAAGTTGCATTTCTCTTTTCTTCCTTCAATAGCCAACTGAAAGTCATACATGTACATATTCCTGACATAAATGCCCAGAAGTCTTCTGCATTCAATCTCTATCCAGGCCTCTTCAGTACTGGCAAAGAATTTAACTAGGAAGATCTGATCATCAAGAGTTAATCTGTGAAAATCAAAGCTGGACATGGAAACTTTTGTACTTCTTTCTTTCTGAACTTCCAATCTTACATACTTCAGACCATCAAATTCTTCTGATTGAAACATCAACACTTTCTCAATCCTTTTCTGAATATGCAATCTTGAATCAGGAATTCTGAATCTGTTTGAAGCTTCTGCATAAGACATCTAAGATTTCCCATCCATGAAACCATCAATATTGCTCTCCAAAACCTCATAATCTCCTTCTGTGTGATAGAGATCTTCATATGTTTCCTCTAGAAAAATATCATCATGAAACTGTCTAGCAAGTGGTACATCACTCATTTCCAGAATAAAATCACATAAAGGCTCCTCTAAAATTGGTAAGTCAATCTTAGGAATTTCAATTGGCTTTCTGAATTGGTATTCTGAAGGCATAAAGTATTCTTCAACTCTATCATATTCTTCTGATTTGTCACCAAGATCATCAATATAGTTAAACTGAAACTCCTCTTGAAATTTCTGAGAATAGTCAACAGTACTGTCTTTTTCTCCCATCAGATCAATAAGCCTTACCATTCTCACAACTTTTTGAATTTTCTGAACATTTAGAGCTTTGACTAATTCACTGTGCATCCTTCTGATCAATACTTCATTCAGTATCCCTTCTTCTAACTCAGAGTTCTTATAGGGAACAATGTTTGTACAAATGTTTTCAACAACTGAACTCTCAACTGTTTCCTCTGACCTCAAAACAGGTTCCTCAATGGCTTCAGTTTCATCAGAATTTACTTCCATCTCTGCATCTAAGTTCAATTCTTCTGTTTTATCAGAATCACCACCATTTGTACATTCAACTTCCATTTCCTCTGTATCTGAACTTTCAATCTAAACTATCTGATTATCCACTAGCTGAGCAGTTTTATCTGTCTGAACTTCTGTGCACTTTGTATTGACCAATTGCATATCTGCTATTTCAAAATCTTCTATACCAATGTCATCATCAGAACTCAACCTTTGCCTTTTCTCCCCCTTTTGATGATCATGAATCTCATTATCATCAAACTTCCTTTTGGAGTTCTGAGCAGGAACACCTTCAGGTTCAGCTTCTGATAGTGGAACAATTTCAAGTGGCTTTGAAGTTGAAGCCAAAGAAGTACTCAGTGCTTTAAGTACAGACTCTTGCATATTCTGCATTTGTTTAACCAAATCCTTCTGAAATTCAGACACAATATCCTTGATCTCCTTTTTATGAGATTCCAAAGATAGCTTCACATCATTCATTTTAGTCTCAACAGATGTTATCCTTCCTTCCAACATATTTTTCAAGTCCTTCACCTCATCATTCAGTTTATCCACCTTTCCCTCCAATTTTTCAACTTTATCCCCCATCACCTTGTTTTGATTCTGAATCTTTACAAATTCAGAAGAGTCTAACTGTGAACCTGAACCAACAGATGGTCCAGTTTTCATGTGCCCAGAGGGCTCATGGCCTGTAGATAACACTAAGTCATCTTGTACAACAGATGCACATTTTAATGAGGCTTTTGAAATGTTCACCTCACCAGGTCTTCCATCCAATCATTGACATCCAAAATTAGGTATGTCTATGAATGTTTTGTCAGGAATACAAAATTCCTGATTTGTGCAAGTGTTAGAAGGAATTTCAGGCTCAAATTGGATAGGACTGTGAGATCCAGACTCAATGTGATGAATAACAGGTTGGGATTTATCACCTCCCTCCAAATGAGTTTGGGATGGTTCCCCTGATTTATGTGAAACAGTAGCATGTTGAAATGCTTCTGAGTGGGTATGGATGGGTTGTTCAAGATCCATCACTAGGTCCATGATGTTTGTTTCAATATTGGACACCAAGAATTGTGAACCAATAGCAGATGTGGTTACTTGGTTAAGATTGGCTAGTGCAGAGGCATCTCTTTCTGTTTGAACCTCTGGTGACAATCTCTCATCCTCACCACCCTCATTCTGTTTTTCCTCACATATTCTAATCGAGCTCTCAGAAATTTGCCCCTCATTTCTCTTAGAATGTTCACCCACTTGAACATCCTCCCCCTCTCTAACTTGACTAGACCCCTCACCTCTCTTCTCAGGTTGGTCCTCTTGGGTAGGGATTTGAGGTTCTTCAATTCCCATAGAGGTGCAATATGCTTTTAAAATCTCACTCTGCCTTGGTATGTAATTCCTAAGTGATCTTGGCAAAATTTTATGATTAGGATAATGCTGGATTTTAGTAACTGAAGACATCTTACCCAAGTAGAAAATAGGACCATGCTGTTCATTTGATCTTCTAGAAATGGTTCTGTTTTCTTGCATTGCATACCAAATCACAATTTGCCAATACCTTATGTAAGGTATGTATGCCAGAGGTGTATCCTTTGTTTTCTTTTGAATAGCCTTCTGATTTTTCTCAAAAGTGTTCTTCATGTCTTCCCAAAGTATAGCAGTGTAGTCATAATGCCTATTCCTCACTAAACCCTGAAAGATTTGAAGAATATGTTTTGAAGCTTGATCTGCAGAACTATTCTTCCCCGACAAACACTTATTCACCACATGAAAGAAACATGCCCAAATTGGTGGCAATTTGTTCCTTCTGAACAAACTAAGAGTCCTTAATCCTTCATTGTATCCTAACTTCATAAACTCTGCAATTAATTCTTCTGTTAAAGGTGAGTCTTCAAAATCTGACCTTCTTTGCACATCATCTTTCTCTGGAAGATTTAGCATTTCTCTTAGTGCAGGGATTGATAAAGCAAAAGTTACTCCTCCAATTTCAGATATAAACTTGTTTCCTTCTAACCTAAGATATCTCCACCATTGTTGAATATATTGAACAGGGACTGTTTTGCACCTTGTAAACCATTTCCTATAAGGATGATATTTGAATAACTCCATTATGATTCTGTGTTCAGGCTTAAATCTACTTTCCTCAAATAACAAGACACAATTGTTCTCTGACAATTTCAACCATTCGCCTTCAGGTACAACCCTTTCCACTAAGATTGGTCTATTTGACATAATCGACCCTGCAGCACTCTGTTCATGTTCAACATTTATGTTTCCCTCATCTGCATTTCCTTCTGATTCAGCCATCTGTTCATCTTCTGCATTTATTTCATCATTTCTTATTTCTACTTCTTTAACAACTCTATTTTGTACTTCATCATTATCAGAATCGGATGAATCCATTAAAGACTTAGCAGAATACAGAGATATTTGACTACTTCTTCGAACAGCAGACATGATTAAGAAGAAAACAAATTCAAAGAACCCTGGATTGATTCGTATCTCACTTTTCGCTCTGAATTTTGAAAGAATTTGAAAGAGGGATTTTAAGACCTATTTAAAATCCGCGAAGTTGAAAGATTTGACGGAAAAGCGAGGTCAAAGTTATAACGGAGTCAACACATTTGAAATGCCACAGAGGATTTAAATGAAATGCGTGGCATAATCAACCAAATATGAAGCTGACACATGTTATTGGATAGAATATTGACACAAGTCAAAGATCTGAATAAAACGCTCAGAAGATTGACTTTTCTTTATCAGAGATCTGATTATTCTACTCAGAGTTCTGAGTCCTTGATTCAGAAGAATTTTTCCTTATAACCAAATTTATTTAAAATCAACTTCTGATTAATGTAAAATTTTATTATTATTCAGAAGAGGTTTGAACAGATTGAAAAACATTTTATCATCAGAATTCTGTTCAAAAAATGATGATTTGAGATATTTAAAAAATCATTTAAAATCTTATATCTGAATAAGAAAATTTTGAAATTCAGACATAGTTTGAACAAGTAATCAAAATCTTTTATCATTAAAAGCTTGTTCTTCTTAGAATGATCAGAGATAAGAAATGGAAACAAACCTTTTAAGCATCATGACATGATTTCCAAAAGATATTAATGCTCCCCCTTGACTTTAGCATGTACTCAAATATATATGAGACATAAAGATGAGATAGAAAAATAATAGAAAGAAAATAATCCACAAAATTGAAGTACATGTATTTCTCAGAAATGAATTCTTGAAAGTTAGATTTCTGAAGTATTGACTCAGAATATCTGAACTCAAGACCCAGAAGTTCTGAACTCAAGAGTCAGAATTCTGAATACAAGAGTCAGAGTTCTGAGTATACTACTCAGAAAATCTTACTTCAAAAATTTTATCATTTCAAGGAAAACCAAATATAATCAATTAGTTAGATTAAGCATTCCTATTTTACATATGAGAAAAGAGAACCTTTTGTGATCAAGAGGCTTTGTGAACAAGTCAGCCAATTGATACTTTGTATGCACAAAGTGCATCTCTATAGTTCCCTTTTCCACATAGTCCTTTATAAAATGATACATCACATCTATGTGTTTAGTCTTTGAATGTTGAACAGGATTATGAGTAATAGCAATTGCACTTTCTGAATCACAGTAGATAGGGATTTTGTTGAGATGATACCCATAATCCATGAGTTGTGTTCTCATCCACAAAGTTTGAGAGCATGAAGCAGCAGCAGCAACATACTCTGCCTCAGCAGTTGACGTGGACACACAATTCTGCTTCTTTGATGCCCAACTCACTATCTTATCCCCCAAAAAGTGACAAGCACCAGAAGTACTTTTTCTGTCCAACCTACTTCCTGCATGATCAGCATCAGTGAAAGCAGTCAATTTAAAGTCAGTTTCTTTTGGATACCATAAACCTAGATCAGGTGACCCTTTGAGATATCTTAGAATCCTTTTGACAGCCAACATATGTGATTCTTTTGGGTTAGACTGAAATTTAGCACATAAACAAGTAGAAAACATGATATCTGGCCTACTTGCAGTCAGATAAAGTAGAGATCCAATCATGCCTCTATAGAGTTTGTTATCTACTGAAACTCCTTTGAGATCAGCATCTAACGTTATGTTAGTTGCCATAGGTGTTCTCATAGAAGCACAATCAGACATCTTGAACTTTTTCAGAATGCCTCTGACATATTTTCCTTGATTTATAAAAATACCATTTGGTAATTGTTTGACTTGAAGCCCAAGGAAAAAATTCAGTTCACCCATCATGCTCATTTCAAATTCAGATTTCATGACTTTAGAAAAATCATCACATAATTCTGCACTAGTAGAGCCAAATATTATGTCATCAACATAAATCTGAATAAGAATTAAATGCTCACCCTGTTTCTTTAAAAACAAAGTTGTGTCAATCTTACCTTTCTTGAACCCTGAAACTAACAAATGTTGAGTAAGAGTGTCATACCAGGCTCTTGGTACCTGTTTTAGACCATATAAAGCTTTATCTAAAACATAAACATGGTCAGGAAATTCTGGATCAACAAAACCTTCAGGTTGATGAACATACACCTCTTCATTTAGTATACCATTCAGAAAGGCTGATTTGACATCCATTTGATATACTTTGAAATTTTTGTGTGCAGCATATGCGAAAAATATTCTGATTGCCTCTATTCTTGCCACTGGTGCAAATGTCTCATCATAATCAATTCCTTCTTGTTGACAGTATCCCTTAGCAACCAATCTTGCCTTGTTTCTGATAACAACACCTGACTCATCCTTTTTGTTTCTGAATACCCATTTAGTTCCAATGATAGATTTACCTTCAGGCCTTGGAATGAGTCTCCAGACTTTGTTTCTTTCAAATTGGAGCAATTCCTCTTGCATTGCTGAAATCCAATCTGGATCCTCTAGGGCTTCATTAGCTTTCTTAGGTTCAATCACACTTAACAAACCAGCAAACATTGCTTCATTTGCTGTAGCTGATCTGGTTTTTACTCCTGCTGATGGATCACCTATCACTTGATGAATAGGATGTAACAACCCAAATCCCATATACACAACAACTCACATATGTAGCATAACATTGACATAACAAACGAACATCATATTACAATTACGGTCCCGTAGTCCTTTACAATCAGAAGAAGTCATTCTACTATAAACTTCATACTAAATACATACATAACATTTAACCATTATAATACAACTGCTAAACATGCCAAATTCTTCAACATATATCCCTTCTCAAAAGCCATGCCTCGATTACTCTAATTACTTGCCCTTACCCGATCCGCCACCTGGAATACATATTTTAAAACAAAAATGAGGGTTAGACCTTGTGGTCTAAGTGAGAAAAATCCCTGTTAGTTTACAAACCATTTATACAAACTTCATTCATATAAATCACGCGACACAGTCATATATATCTAATCAAACTCACATATCATGTACCTTCTCATTCCTCCTGGCCATATTAGTTGGTAGCAAGCCAACTAATAACATACAACGCTGTACAACATCTACAGCCAAACAACGCTATACGAATTCTATAGCCAAACACACCGGTCCTAAATCCGGCCAACGTATTATAACACCTTATAATACTCATGTAAATATAATACCTCAATATATTATAATTCACATACAAACACATAGTCATCAACTATTACATTCCCAAATCACACATATACGTATTCTAGTTAAAAACGTTTTTAAAGTAAAACTCACCTGTTTTGTTTATCCAAACACGCTTTGAAATCTTCTTTCAATTGATTCTATCTTTCACCTCAACTTCAAAGTATCTGAATCAATTTAAAACACATACACTGCTTTACTAGCCAAACATATAAAGTCTACCAGTTCCTGTTCTCAACTGTCCAACACACACTGCACTTAACCCACTACCGGGACTACAGGGTACCGGGACTTCTCAGTACCGGGGCACCATAATACCGGTACTTGACTCTACCGGGACTCGACAATACCGGTACTCTATATTACCGGGAGTCGATAATACCGGGAGTTCACTACACCGAGATTTACACTACCGGAGTCGACAGTACCGGGACTTCCCCGGGAGTCGACTATACCGGGAGTCTAAGAACACAGTCGGTTTCACCTATCCTAAATTCGAAGAAATCAATACCAATCACTGAAATCGTAACTTTTAAACTGATAGATATCTTATATTACTGATTACATACACAAAATACAAAAGAGCTTACCTCAAAATCGAATCCAACCCAATTGATTGATGCTCTGACCGTAGGTTTCGTTCACTGCTTTCTTTTCGCCTCCAGACTCCCGCACACACACACTCTTTCTATTTTTAGAACAATATGCTACATCTGAATATCTTAAGGTATATATAAATTCTATATTTACCATTTCAACCTTGAACTTCTCATTAATGACCCAAACACTCCTAATCTTATGATTTACCCCAAAATTACCCTAAACATCATATCTTACAGTTAAATTATCTAACGGACTTACCCGGGGTATTACATCATCTCCCCCTTAAAAGAATTCAGTCTCGGAATTCAGTTAAGTAAAAAGATAAGGGTATTTGGCTCTCATTTCCGTTTCTGACTCCCATGTAGCATCCTGACCTCTATGATGTCTCCACTGAACTTTCACTTGCCTGATATCTTTATTCCGTAGCACTTTAACTTTACGATCCACTATAGCTTCCGGCTCTTCCACATAATTCAGTTTTTCGTCGACTCGGATATCTGGTAGAGAGACTGCCTGGTCTGGAGTAACCAAACACTTTCGGAAGTTCGATACATGAAACACATTATGGATTCTGCTCAATTCTGGTGGAAGATCTAATCGATAAGCAACTTCACCGATCTTTTCTGTTATTGCAAATGGTCCAATATACCTAGGGCTAAGTTTACCTCGTCTTCCAAATCTGATGACTCCTTTCCACGGCGAAACCTTTAACATCACGTAATCCCCAATTTGAAATTCCAATGGCTTTCGGCGTCGGTCAGCGTAGCTTTTCTGTCTGTCTTGAGCCACTTTCAATCGTTCACGAATCTGAGTAACCTTATCGGCGGTTATCTGAACTATTTCCGGTCCTGCTAACTGTTTCTCTCCAACTTCATTCCAACATAGAGGCGTTCGGCATTTCCTACCATACAGTACTTCAAACGGTGCCGCTTGTATGCTGGAATGATAACTGTTGTTGTAAGCGAATTCGATCAACGGTAAATGCTTATCCCATGATCCCCCAAAATCAACAATGCAAGCCCGGAGCATATCTTCTAAAGTCTGAATCGTTCGTTCACTCTGCCCATCTGTTTGAGGATGATACGCCGTACTCAACTTTATCTGTGTCCCCATTTCCCTTTGAAAACTTCTCCAGAATCTTGAAGTAAAGCGACTATCACGATCAGAAATGATAGCTCCATGTCGAGTTACTATTTCGTCAATGTACAACTTAGCTAAACGCTCCAACGAATCGGTTTCCTTTATCGGTAGAAAGTGTGCAGACTTTGTCATTCTGTCGACGATCACCCAAAGAGTATCAAATCCCTTAGGAGTCCTTGGTAGTTTGGTGATGAAATCTGTGGTAATTTGCTCCCACTTCCACATAGGTATTTCTAGCCGTTGTAGTTGACCAAACGGCTTTTGGTGTTCGATCTTTACTTTCTTACAAGTATCGCATCTTTCCACATACTGTGCAATCCCTCTTTTTATTCCCGACCACCAATAGAAATGCTTTAGGTCTTTATATATCTTGTTTGTACCTGGGTGAATAGAGAAACAGGATTGATGGGATTCTTGTAGAACACGATCACGTAACCCACCCAAACGAGGTACCCACACTCTGTTTCCCAGACACAATAGCCCACGATCATCTTTTACTAGCAATGCTGACATCCCTGCTAACCGTTCTGATTTCAGATGTTCATCCTGATAAGCTTCCACTTGACACTTCTGCAATTCGTCAAATAGGTTGGGTAGGAGTTCAGTTCGTAGCGAAATAACCTTTATTGTCCCACTCCTTTCTTGACGACTCAATGCATCAGCTACCACATTTGCCTTTCCCGGATGATACAGGATTTCACAGTCGTAATCATTCAGCAATTCTAACCATCTTTGTCTCATATTTAATTCCTTCTGATCAAAGAGGTGTTGGAGACTCTTATGATCAGTATAAATCTGACATTTGGAACCATACAGATAATGTCTCCAAATCTTCAACGCGAAGACAACTGCTGCAAGCTCCATGTCGTGCGTAGGATACTGTCTTTCATGATCCTTTAATTGACGAGAAGCATAAGCGATAACCTTTCCACGCTGCATAAGTACACATCCCAATCCCATCTTTGACGCATCACTATAAACAACAAAGTCTTCCGAACCTTTAGGTAGTGATAGAATCGGCGCGCTGCACAGTTTTTCTTTCAAAATCTGGAATGCCTCATCCTGCTCTGCTTTCCACTCAAACTTCAGGTTCTTCCGGGTCAGCTTAGTCAAAGGCGTTGCAATCTGAGAGAAGTCTCTTATAAATTTTCGATAATAACCGGCTAAACCCAGAAAACTACGTACATCGGTTGCTGTCTTCGGTTGTTCCCACTTTTCAACTGCCTCCACTTTCATCGGATCAACTTGTATCCCTTTTTCTGAAACCACATGCCCCAAAAACTGAACTTCTTGTAACCAAAATTCACATTTCGAGAATTTAGCATACAACTTCTCCTTCTTTAATAGCTCCAGAATCAAACGAAGGTGTTGCGCATGCTCTTCTTTTGATCGGGAGTAGATAAGTATATCATCGATAAATATAATTACATATTTATCGAGATACGGCTTACATACCCGATTCATTAAATCCATAAAGGCAGCTGGAGCGTTCGTCAGTCCGAACGGAATTACTAAGAATTCGTGATGACCATACCTTGTTCGAAAAGCAGTCTTTAGAACGTCTTCTTCTTTAACTTTCAACTGGTGATAACCGGATCTTAGATCGATTTTGGAGAAATAGCAAGCTCCAACTAACTGATCGAAGAGGTCATCAATTCGGGGTAACGGATACTTGTTCTTTATCGTGCGCTTATTCAGTTCTCGGTAGTCGATACACATTCTCATCGAACCATCCTTCTTTTTCACAAATAACACTGGGGCTCCCCACGGCGAAGAACTAGGTCTGATGAAGCCTTTATCTGATAGGTCTTGTAGTTGTGCCATCATCTCTTTCATCTCTGGAGGTGTTAGGTCTAGAGTTTTGTCAAAAACACAAGTGTTGAGTTCTGAGTAAGAAGACTAAAGAAGACTCAGAAGACTCAGAAGTTCTGAGTAGAAGACTCAGAAGTTCTGAGTGAGAAATCTCAAAAAGATTCTAAGTGTTGGATTCTGACTAGAAGGTTCAGAGTTCTGAGTAGGAGACTCAGAACTTCTGACTATGAAGACAAATGTTCTGAAGCGCTTATTCAGAAGTATGTTCAGAATTCATATCTTGGGATATTATCTGTTATATTCAGTTACTAATTAGGACACGTGTAATTGTTCTATTAGTCTGTTTCTCATATGTACTGTAGCTTTAGCTATTATCTACACGTGTAAATTCATTGTAATATCTTTAATAGATCATATGACCAGTTGCTGTGAATACAATCTTAATTGTTCATATTTGATTGTAAGAGTGTAACCTGGACTTACAATTGGTATCAGAGCCAATCAACAAACAAATTCGACCAAGAGTGTGTTTGATCGCGTTCTTGAAGTTTCTTGATCAATTCGACAATTGATTCCGCTGCTGCTAACAATTCTTGAATTCCTAACAATTCTTGAATTCGTTTCTATCATTGATTCAAGAAATTTGAATTTGTCTTTCTGTTGAATCGATATCTTACAATCAAGTTATCCAAAGATTTTCTCTCTATGCTGATTAATTCTCGAAATTAAACAGAGATCACAGGTATGTTTTCGAAATTCTTGATTGGTTTCTGGATCAAAGTGATTATATCTGCTGCATGTTGATTAGTATTCAAATTTTTTGTTGAAAAGAAGATTTCATTAATTCATGTACTCTAACTGTTTGATGAAATGCATGTGACAGATTTGATTAATTCTTGCATGTTCTAGATTTGTGTTGATTCTCATTTTTATCATAATTCATAGTTGATATTCGAATTTGTCATTTCATCATGCCTGAGATTATTGAAATTTTTGTGAGACCTGCAATTTCTATAACCAGTTCAGACAATTTACAAAAATTAAGTCCTGTAAAAGCAAAAGAAACAATTTCTGAACCAAAAACTGAGATTGTTCATTTTGAAAGCAAGATTGCTAATCTTCAAGCAAAACAAGACGAATATGCAAAAGTTATAAAGATTTTGCAAAAAGAGAAATCTGATTTTCTAAAGGATTTTGAAAAGGTTCAAGAAAACATAAAGTTGTTAGAAAAAGAGAATGTTGATTTGAAAGAGAAAGGCAATTTTAGAAGAAAGATGTTGACAGAGTCTGAAAATAGAATCAAATCATGTGAAATGAAAAATTGTCAACTCTTGAAACAGATCTATGATTTTGAACAAGTTCTTATACTTGAAAGAGTGAAATTTGAGAAAGAGAGAAGAGACTTTCAAACTGAGAGGAAAGGTTTTGAAACAAAGTCTGTTGAATTATCTTTGAAAATTTCTGATTTGGAGAAAATTCTTGCAAAAGAAAGAAAAGAGTTTGAATGCAAGAAAAATGTTTTTCAAAAAGAAAAGATTGGTTTTGAGAAAAAGAAAACAGGAATGTTAAATGAGTTTTCTGTAAAAATCAATGAGTTGGAGAAAGAGTTAGAAGATGGAAGGAAAGAGACTGAAAAGAAGAAGGTAAATGGCTTTAAAGAAAAATGCTTAAAAGATGAGTTTGAGAAGGAAAAGAAAGTTTTTCATTTGGAGATAAGGAGGCTTATTAAGAAATTATCTGATTTATCAACTAAAATCATGATAGAGAGGAAGTCCAAATCTGATTTGCAGTCAAGGTTTGATTTGTATGTTAAAAAGTTTAGGGAATTTGAAACGAAAGTTGTTGACAAATCAAATCATAGTTCAAAAGATCAGATTCGTTCTTCTAATCTGTTTTATGATTCTGCTATTGATAAATCTTATAATTGTTCTTTTAAAAAGATAAAAATGGAATGGAGAGTTAAAGGAACAACTTCCAAGAAAGAAGTGCCAAAATCAAAAGTTCCTAATTCAAATGTCAAGAAGAACAATACATTTCAAAGAAAATCTTTTGTTAAACCTGATGTGATTTATTCTGTAAATCAATTAGTCAGAATTGCACAAAAGAAACTTTGTTGTTCATATTGTGGGACTAATGATTTTGTGAACAAGAATTTTATTCAGCACTGGTATGGTTCTTATAGAATATCTGCATATGCCACTGCACCTAACAAACCTGGACCCAAGTTCATATGGGTACCAAAGACAACTTAATCTGTTTTGCAGGTTATTCATGTGTAGAGTTGAATGATAATACTGACACATGACTTAAAACCGATGCTGTGCTTAAATTGAGAATATTGACTTTTGGATAATTCAGTCCAAAACTCGGTCTGAATGTGATTATGGACTTACAATTTGTCTCATCTTGATTATGGATTTCTGATTCATACAGATCAATTTGTTGATTTTGAAGCATTTTTTTTTAAAAAAGTTCAGTTTACTGTGGTGTAATCGAACTCATAGTTGTGGGTGTTTTTAGTAGAAAACATTTCCAGAGAATGTGTTCAGAATCACATTTTGAGCAACCCTGCAAATTTTGGTTGAAAAATTCTGATTTTTGAGCAAGTTATGGTGATTTGAAATTCAGAATGTTCAAAAATCACAAAATCCAAAAATTTTTCTAAGGAATTTTCTCTGGATAGTTTTATCAGAATTCTGACTCTGTTACTCAGAAGTTCTGACTCTACTACTCAGAATTCTGACTCCACTACTCAGAATTCTGACTCAACTAATCAGAATTCAGACTCTGATACTTAGAATTTTGAGCAAGTTACTCAGAATTCTGACTCTTCTAATCAGAATTCTGACTCTACTACTCAGAATTTTTTTTTGATAACTAATGAGGAATCATCGTAGATGACTACCAAAATCTCTTGATTTTGCAGGATTATCTTGATTTCAGAGGAAGTATTGACTCAAAATTTGATCTGATTGTTTCAAGATAATGTTCAAAACCCGTGATTCAACGTTTTAGGTTTTTGAACATATCAGTTCAAAACCCGTACTTAAATGACAATGGCTTCTGAATAATTCAGTTCAGGACCCGTACTTCAGAGACTAAGACTTCTAAACAAATCAGTTTAGAACTCATACTTCTCAGGTGATATCCTTAACTGTCATATTTTTCTGTTTCAAGGAACAAGTGGTGAAAGGTAACATTGTATTATGTTTTATTTCTATTGCTTTGAATGTTTGAATCTTAACAATTTAATTCAATGATATGATTTTTTTTTATTTTTCATTCAATGAATAAAATGTGTGTCAATGGTGCTTTTACAAGTATTTTTGTATTATCTGAGCTATATTTGTTTCAACTTTCACTTCTGAAATAAATCGAAAGGTTAGCAAATCATGAATGAAATTATGCTGAATGCTCAATGTTATGAAATTTAGACTTATATAGAATATAATGCTCAAAAAGCATAATTTGTCAGAATGTTGGATGGAAACGAAAATATGGGGGAAGTACTACGTTTTAGAACCAAGTGATTGAGATGCAATATATATATACAAAATCATTTAGTTTGAAAGTTTGTACCTGTGGCCTTTCTGGTTTGGGAGAGTAAGTCCTAAGGGGTGCTCGACACCTAGTCCCTAAGATCAACTGGTCTAGGATCGGCTGACCCAAATCCTGCAATAGAATCAGATAGAAAACCATGTTCTACTGGTACAAATGGGTTTAAGATATATCGATGTGGCCTTTATGGTTTGGGAAATTAAGTTCCAAGGGGTGCTTGTCACCTAGCACCTAAGACCAACTGGTCTGGGATATGCTGACCCAAATCCTGCTATAGAACCAGATAGAAAGTCATGTTTAACGATGTATCTTATTCTTACTAAACTTTTTGATTAAAAGATGCCAATGTGCACAAAATTAAAAGATGTCAATGAGCACAAAATTAAAAGATGTCAATGAGCACAAAATTAAAAGATGCCAATGAGCACACATCTCTTGAAACTTTGGGAAAATTCAAAGTCGCAATAAACCTGTAAATTTGTGAAAATCCTGATTTTGGACAAATAGTGTGAGTAGAGCAAAGTATTCGTATATGTTTTTAGAATTGCATATGCTTGAAGCTAATCATATTTCGCATGCTAAGCACACCAAATAGATTTAATAAAGGGATTGAAACTGAACATTTTTAACTCGATATGCAATGATGACTTGTATTTGAATCCAAACACATGCATTTGATTTCATTTGATTGAAAATCTGATAAATTTCATTAAGTTGGATTTCTTTTGTAAAGTTTTCAAATGATCAAATGTTAGTAGTTATTAAGTGTAGTTCAGTAAATCTTATTCTCCTTGTATAAATGTTTTCATTAAAGCACTATATTTGAAATGAATAATTTTAATGAAATATATGCATACTTTCAGGGGGAGAAAACAAACTGCTACAGAATTCTTATTTTGAGGGGGAGCAAGGTTATTCATTAAGGAGGAGAAAAAGCATAGACTTCATTCGAAGAAAAAGCATCGCTAAAGTTTTGAAAATCAAGGGGGAGAAAAGCTAAAGATTTTGAAGATGATTTTGCTTTCCAAAACTTTAGGGGGAGAAAAGCTAAAGATTTTGAAGATTGATATGGTTTTTGTACAGAAATAACAAAAGAGAGAAATGTTATTTTAAGAAGAAGAAGAGGAAAAGGAAACTGATCGGTTGTTTCTTATAAAGAAATCTTATGAAAGCTGAAATGAAGATGAGAATTGTCATTTCAAGAGGGAGCAAAGAAAAAGCAAATATATAACAGAAATCAATTTGGAAATCGTTGCTGCTGCTGATTAAAGACTGACCAGAAGTTGTTAACTCAGATTATTCAGAATTCTGAGCAAAAGTTGTCAAAACATTCAGAAGAGCTCCTTCTGAAGATTGTTCCTGCTCTAAGAATTTGATGGTGAAAAGTACAAGTGTGTTTGACAAAAAGGGGGAGATTGTTAGGTCTAGAGTTTTGTCAAAAACACAAGTGTTGAGTTCTGAGTAAGAAGACTAAAGAAGACTCAGAAGACTCAGAAGTTCTGAGTAGAAGACTCAGAAGTTCTGAGTGAGAAATCTCAAAAAGATTCTAAGTGTTGGATTCTGACTAGAAGGTTCAGAGTTCTGAGTAGGAGACTCAGAACTTCTGACTATGAAGACAAATGTTCTGAAGCGCTTATTCAGAAGTATGTTCAGAATTCATATCTTGGGATATTATCTGTTATATTCAGTTACTAATTAGGACACGTGTAATTGTTCTATTAGTCTGTTTCTCATATGTACTGTAGCTTTAGCTATTATCTACACGTGTAAATTCATTGTAATATCTTTAATAGATCATATGACCAGTTGCTGTGAATACAATCTTAATTGTTCATATTTGATTGTAAGAGTGTAACCTGGACTTACAGGAGGTGCCAAACGATACGGTGCACGGGCTATAGGAGTGGCTCCAGGAATCAGGTCTATACCGAACTCTACTTGTCTCACCGGAGGGAGACTATTCAAGTCTTCGGGGAATACTTCAGGGAATTCACTAACAATAGGAATGTCTTCCATCCTATTCTTTTCTGGCTTAATATCTATCACGTAAGCCAAGTAACTCTGACAACCTTTATTCACACACTTACGGGCTTTTATCATAGATATAAGGCTAGACTGATGATTCCTACGATCACCATAAATCACTACTGGTCTCTTCTCAGGTAATACTACCTTTATTAACTTCTTATCACACACTATGTTAGCCTGATTCTCGGCTAACCAGTCCATTCCCACTACGACGTCAAACTCTATCAAAGTTATAGGAAACAACTGTATCGGCACTCTACATTCCTCTATGTTTATAACACAATCATCAAATACTTCTTTAACTGACACTTGATTATCATTTG
This sequence comes from Saussurea involucrata, assembly GCA_033807775.1. Lineage (NCBI taxonomy): Eukaryota > Viridiplantae > Streptophyta > Magnoliopsida > Asterales > Asteraceae > Saussurea > Saussurea involucrata. The sequence continues at coordinate 68,670,668 of CM066325.1, forward strand.
CCGTATCTACTGATAGAGCATGTTCTAGCACTTTAGGTTTCAAACACAGGCAAGCAGCAAAAGCAGGAGACACAAACGATCGGTTTGCACCGGAATCAAATAACACCTTAGTACGTGTAGAGTTTATTAAAAATGTACTTGTGACCACATCCGGAGTTTCCTCCGCTTCTTTCTCAGTCATTTGAAATGCGCGACCTCTGGTTACTGGCGGTTCCAGTCTTGGTATTACTGGTTTAACAATCGCTGGCCTGCCCGATGACCCACCTTGCTGAATCCTCCCCCACGGACAATCCGACTGAAGGTGATCCGGAGAATTGCATAAGAAGCATAACCGCGTTACCTTACAATCTTTAATGATGTGTCCGGTCTTCCCACACTTATAACATGCTCGTAAATCACCTTGGAAATTTCCTTGGTGGACTCGGTTACACTTCTAACATGGTCTTTCCGCTGGTCGAAACGGCGGACGGTTATCATACCTCTGAAATCGGGACTTCTTCGGATCGTATTGTGGTCCTTCCCACTTTCTCTTCCCGATACTTTTATCGCCAGCATCTCTTCTCATATCTCGTTCAACATTCTCCGCGGCATCAACTGCAGCTGAGAAGGTATCGGGTCCTTTTGCAGTCACTAGCCTTCTAACCTCTGAGTTCAGCCCGAAGATAAACCTTTCCGTCTTCATCGCCTCCGTAGCAACGTAGTATTCTGTGAACCGAGACTTTTCCAGGAAGCTAGCGGTGTAGTCTCGAACGGATAAGTTTCCTTGTTGTAAGTTCATAAATTCGCCTTCCAGTTGTTTGACGGCTGCTTGGGGACAAAATGCGTTCCTGTAGGCTATTACAAATTCTTCCCAAGAGAGGGTAGAATAAACATCAGATCCCTTAGAATGAATAAAGGATTCCCACCAATACAAAGCATCCCCCTTTAACATTGCTGTTCCATACAATACTCTATCTTCGTCAGCGCACTTACTCGTCTTGAAGATAGCTTCTATTTCCTTCATCCATCTCATTGCTTTCACTGGATCCCGTTCTCCTGAGTAGTTCAGAGGTCTACAGCTTAAAAACATTTTGTAGTCACACCTCCTTTGTACTGGTGCAACAGTCGATGTGATTGGCATTTCATCTTCCGGTCCGGGATCCGGTATTCCAGTTTCATTATGACGGTTCCGATAAAACATTGTTTGTATGCTAGCCTGCAATCTTCCCATTTCTGCCATTAGATCATCCCTGGTAACAAACTCTGTACCCTGTGGCTGTACTCTGCCTCCGGCTAGAACCTCCAGCTCTACCCCCGGTTCTGCCCCCAGTTCTGCCTCCCCTGTCCCCCGTTCCTATCGGCGGATTCGTACTATTCGGATTTCTTCCTCCTCATCGATTCGAATTCTGTGTACCGCTTGCCATTCTGTAGATTTAAACAAGGTTAATATACACATAAGCACATACCCCATATAACAAGGTATTCCAGTTCAAACATGTACCTGTAAGATCACAATTACACTGGCCAGGTGTATTATGAAATTACCTTACATGATGTTTCTTCTACCTTTTATACTTCATCATCCCAAGGTTCTATAATGATAAGGACATCCTACTTCACATGCAGTTTAAGTCTAGGTACAGATACAAATACCTAAATCCCTTAAACTAAGGCTCTGATACCATTTGTAACAACCCAAATCCCATATACACAACAACTCACATATGTAGCATAACATTGACATAACAAACGAACATCATATTACAATTACGGTCCCGTAGTCCTTTACAATCAGAAGAAGTCATTCTACTATAAACTTCATACTAAATACATACATAACATTTAACCATTATAATACAACTGCTAAACATGCCAAATTCTTCAACATATATCCCTTCTCAAAAGCCATGCCTCGATTACTCTAATTACTTGCCCTTACCCGACCCGCCACCTGGAATACATATTTTAAAACAAAAATGAGGGTTAGACCTTGTGGTCTAAGTGAGAAAAATCCCTGTTAGTTTACAAACCATTTATACAAACTTCATTCATATAAATCACGCGACACAGTCATATATATCTAATCAAACTCACATATCATGTACCTTCTCATTCCTCCTGGCCATATTAGTTGGTAGCAAGCCAACTAATAACATACAACGCTGTACAACATCTACAGCCAAACAACGCTATACGAATTCTATAGCCAAACACACCGGTCCTAAATCCGGCCAACGTATTATAACACCTTATAATACTCATGTAAATATAATACCTCAATATATTATAATTCACATAAAAACACATAGTCATCAACTATTACATTCCTAAATCACACATATACGTATTCTAGTTAAAAACGTTTTTAAAGTAAAACTCACCTGTTTTGTTTATCCAAACACGCTTTGAAATCTTCTTTCAATTGATTCTATCTTTCACCTCAACTTCAAAGTATCTGAATCAATTTAAAACACATACACTGCTTTACTAGCCAAACATATAAAGTCTACCAGTTCCTGTTCTCAACTGTCCAACACACACTGCACTTAACCCACTACCGGGACTACAGGGTACCGGGACTTCTCAGTACCGGGGCACCATAATACCGGTACTTGACTCTACCGGGACTCGACAATACCGGTACTCTATATTACCGGGAGTCGATAATACCGGGAGTTCACTATCGGGAGTTCATTACACCGGGATTTACACTACCGGAGTCGACAGTACCGGGACTCCCCCGGGAGTCGACTATACCGGGAGTCTAAGAACACAGTCGGTTTCACCTATCCTAAATTCGAAGAAATCAATACCAATCACTGAAATCGTAACTTCTAAACCGATAGATATCTTATATTACTGATTACATACACAAAATACAAAAGAGCTTACCTCAAAATCGAATCCAACCCAATTGATTGATGCTCTGACCGTAGGTTTCGTTCACTGCTTTCTTTTCGCCTCCAGACTCCCGCACACACACACACTTTCTATTTTTAGAACAATATGCTACATCTGAATATCTTAAGGTGTATATAAATTCTATATTTACCATATCAACCTTGAACTTCTCATTAATAACCCAAACACTCCTAATCTTAGGATTTACCCCAAAATTACCCTAAACATCATATCTTACAGTTAAATTATCTAACGGACTTACCCGGGGTATTACATAGGATGATCTTTAGTCCACTTGTGTGAACTAGGAAGCACATCAATCTCTGAAAAATTGTTGTTTGTATCATTCTCATCAATGATGGCTTGCAATTCTGAACTATCCCCTTGTTCTGATATATGTGTAGGTGTCGCATCCAAGTTTGGATTCTGAGTAGTGAAGTCAGAATTCTGATTGACTTGTTCAGAGTTCTGAATATAAGGTTCAGAATTCTGAGTACAAGGCTCAAAATTTTCATCACTTGTATTTATCAAATTTGGACATTCCTCAGATGGACCTTTATCAGAAATTACAGTTGATTGAGCTACTCCTGGGGTTCTTCTTTTCATCTCTTTGACCATCTTTGGGTTTTCAAACTCTGCATATGAATCAGAAATTAGTTCTAGAAAAGCATCCTTAAACAGTAAATTGAGTTCTGAACAAATAGGATTAGAATTTGTATCAGAAGTTATTTTTGTCTTGTTCTGCATGAGTTCTGAACTGTCTTGTTCAGAAGTCTTCATCCTGGCTTCATCAAATGTTACATTTATGCTTTCCATCATCCTCTTGGTTCTTCTGTTATAGATTCTGAATGCTTTGGAAGTTAATGAATAACCAACAAAGTATCCTTCATCTGCCTTTTTATCAAACTTACCAAGATTTTCTCTGTCTTTAAGAACATAGCATCTGCAACCAAAAACATGAAAGAATTTTATTAATGGTTTTCTTTTATTTATCAGCTCATAAGCAGTCTTATTTAATCTTTTATTGATTAAAGTTCTGTTCTATGTAAAGCAAGCAGTTGCAATTGCTTCAGCCCATAAGAAGGTTGGAAGATTTGAATAAGCCAACATGGTTCTTGCAGCTTCAACTAGAGTCCTGTTTTTCCTTTCAACAACACCATTTTGTTGAGGAGTTTTGACAGCAGAGAAGTTGTGAGAAATCCCAGAATTTTCTAAAAAATTATGAAGAGTTTCATTTCTGAACTCTGTTCCATTATCACTTCTGATTTTCTGAACTGGAAGTTGTAAGAAAACTTGAATCCTTTTGATAAAGTTTATCAAGATAGTAGCAGCTTCTGACTTAGCTCTTAAGAATTCAACCCATGTGTATCTGGAATATTCATCAACAATTACAAGCATATACTTCTTTCCTCCCATAACTGAACTGAAATAGGACCACAAAGATCAGTATGAATCATTTCCAATGGTGCTTTGCAAGATGAGTCCATTTTTAATTTGTGAGAACTCTTTTTCATCTTGCCCATTTCACAAGCTGAGCATAATGATTCTTTTTCAAATTTAATCTTTGGTAAACCTTTAACCAGATGTTTTGCAACAAGATTATTCAGATCTTTGAAGTTTAAATGAGAACATCTTCTGTGCCATAGCCAACATTCATTTGCAGTTGAATTTGATAAAAGACAAACAGGATTTAATGGTTGTAATTTTGAAAAGTTAACCACAAATAAGTCCATATGTCTTTTGGAACAGAAGACTTTAATGTCATTCTCAGTTAAAATCATGCAACCTGTTATTTTGAACTTGATTTGACAAAGACTGTCTAAAAACTGACTTATGCTGAAAAGATTATGTTGTAATCCTTCAACATAGAAAACTTTTTGAATTGTCAGATCTCCTTTTGTTAAATCCCCATAACCTTTAACTTGACCTTTGCTGTTATTGCCAAAGTTTACTGCTCCTCCAGCCTTTTCTGTGAAATTTGATAGAAAAGACTTCTGACCTGTCATGTGTCTTGAAGCTCCTGAATCTAAAAACCACACATGACAGCCCTGCAAAAACAATCAGTTAGTTTTAGGTACCCATTTTGGAATGGGTCCTTCTTTGTTAGCTTTGTTATCTGATTTAACAAAAGTGCCTTTTACTTCCCATTCAAAATCTTTATTTAAACACCATTTTCCTTGAACTTTTATGAAGTCAGAACATTTTCTGTTCACAAACTTATTCAATTTCTTCTTGAAAGTTTTAAATTTGGATGTTGAAGTGTTTTCAACTTTCTTTTATTTCACATTAAGCTCTTTCTCATTCTTTCCTTTGATTTTAGTTTGAGGCTTCACTTCTTTTATCTTTTCTTTTCTCTGAGTTTGAGAAACAGAAACATTCTTCTTTTCTGTATTCTGAATATCTTTTCTTATAAAAGAAACTGATGTTATTGTGATTGGACATTTCTGAGAATATTGAAAAGAATCACTACCACATTGAACACAAATGAGATTTTTCTTTGCAAGTAACAACAGATCTGTACCATAAGTCTTTTCATTGTTATTGCTATTTTTCAAAGTACATGAGCATTTATTACCAAAACTATGTGCTTTTGGTACATAAGTAGAATTCAATCCAATCTTCTCAGAAACTCTATTCAGATCATCTTTCCTTTTGCTTTCCTCTTTTTCTGAAAAATTCAACCTGTTTGTGTTAGAGGATGAATTAGATGATTCACCTTTTTCATATGTACTTGATTCATTAAAGAATTTATCATTATCTTTTAGAGAATTAATCTTGAAAAGATCATATCCAGCTTTCAGTTTCTCAAGCTCTGTTATTTTCTGAATAAAGACACTTTTTTCTTTTACAGCTTCTTCAAGTCTAAAATCCACTTCATAGTAATCATTTTCCAGTTCATCAAAAGATTTCCTTAAGTTCTCAAGTTCTTGATTTACAAGATTAAATCTCTTTTCAAGTTCTAAAAAGTCTTCTGACTTTGTTTCAGAATATTCAGTTGACTCAGAATTCTGACTCTTTGAATCAGAATTCTGATTAACAGACTCAGACTTCTGACCTTCAGAATCAGAGATCTGACTTAAGCAATCAGAATTTTGATTAGAAGATTCAGATTTCTGACTAACTGTTTCAGAAACCTTACTAGTATCAAATATACTTTCTATGTCAGAATGTGAAAAACTTTGTTGTTTATTTTTGTAACTGACATTTAGAGAGTCATATTTGAATTTAGTGTCATTATATCTGGGTTTATCTTCTGTTGGTTTAGAAATTTATTTCTTAACCTTATCTTCTGAAACATCTGATTTTTCTGTTTTTGATTCAGAAACTGTTTCCTTTGTCTTTTTAGAATTTGATTTCTGCAAACTATCAGAACTTGTTATAGAACTTGCAGGTCTGATGAAAATTTCAACAATTTCTGGAATTTTTGGTTTAGGAACTTGAAGCTTTTCAAAATCATACAAGTTGACTGGAGCTTTTTTCAAAACAACATTTTCTTCCAATCCTAATCCTTTCTTTGGATTGTAAAATCTTGTATCTTTAACATTGCTTGTTAGAAGATTTAATGTTTGCTGAGTCTGAACTCTTTTCAATTTAAGATCTTCTAATTCTTTGATTTTGGTGTACAAATTCTTCCTTTCCTCAAATAGCATATCAAACTTTATTTGTAAATCACCCTTTTCATCTTTAATTTTTGAAAACTCATTTTTTAATTCAGAAAGCTTTTTCAATAATTCAGAATTTTCAGTTTTAACTTTCTGTTTCTCAACCTCAGATTCCTCATACTTTTCTTTTATTACTTCCTTTTCAATTCTGAATTTGTTTACCAGGCTTCTTTCACCTTTTATCTGTTTTCTAAGTTTATCAAATTCATCTTTCATGTTACCAATCTGTGCCATTAAATCAATTTCAAGTGCAGAATGTACCTCAGTGGATGACTCAGAGTCAGCATCTTCAAAGTCAGAATCATCCTCATTCTTCATCTTGGCCATGTAACTCTGCATCTGAGAAAAGTGAATGCAGTCATCTTCATCTGAAGTGTAGTACAACCAATTTTCCTATTCAGCTAACATTGCTACTTCATCATCTCATTTCTTGGCTAGCTGAGCTTTCTTGGTGTAGTAATCATAATCCTTCACAATCTTCACTTTACAATCCTTTGCAAAGTGGCCAGATTTTCCACATTTGAAGCACAGATCCTTTTATTTTCTTTCTTCCTTCTCGTCTCTCTTTTAATCTCTTCTCTCTACCTTCTTCTCATATTTACTTTCTCCTCTTTCTTCTCTTTTCTTGAAATTTGAATTTCCCTATTCTCTCTTGTAATTTCCCTGAAATTTACCTTTTCCATACCTCTTGTTGAAGGTGTTAGTCAACAAAGCCAACTTTTCAGCAATTATTTTGATATCTTCATCTTCTTCTGATCCCTCTTCCTTATCAGATTTCTCCAGCTTTGGTATCTCAGATAGATACGCAGTCTTCTTGGGTGCTTTGACTATTTTAGACTTTGACAGAAAAGCTAACTGTTCTGCAACATTTTTCTTTTCTTCAACAACAATCTTAACAGAGTCTTCATGCTGATTAAGAACACAGAATAGATCATTGAGATCTTCTTCACACATATCCTTATTCATTTGCAGACTGATAGCAAATGATGACCATTCTGAATTTAGACTGTTCAGAAACTTGTAGTTTATCTCTGATTTTGCCTTTTTCAACCCATTTCTTCTCAAATCATTTAGTATGGTGCAAAATTTACTATATGTCTGAGTCAAACTTTTTGATTCTTTTGCCTTGAATCTTTCATAAGCATTTATGCTTTGATTTAACTTTGCTTGTATTGACCTAACAGTTCCTAACATCTGTCTTTCCAGTTCATCCCACATTTCCCTAGCAGATGATCCACTGTCAATTCTGTTTAGAACTTCATTTGGAACGGCCAATGTCATCAATGTAATGGCTCTTTTGTCTATAGCATGCCTGTTTTTCTGTTCTGCTGTGTATTGAGAAAAGTTATTTTTCACCCTTGTAGCAGGAATTTCTAGAGTTGTCTCTGTTTCAGGAGTTGCAACAACATCGACATAAACTTCGATTGGACCTTCTCGGATAGAAACCATCAGATTTTCATATATGTTATCCAAGAATTGGATCATTCGGATCTTCCATTTCCGGTATTCCTCAGGTATAAGAACAGGTGGCTTGGTTTCAGATCCCATGGCTAGATACTCTTTTGAAGACATGATTGTAAGATATTTCAACAGAGAGACAAATTCAATTTCTTGAACAAACACAGAGAGAATTTCAAGAATTGCTAAGAATTAAAGAAATTCAAATAGCAGCGGAATCAATTTACGAATTGATCAAGAAAACTTCAAGAATGCGATCAGGAAACCCTCGAGAACACGATCTTGAACGAATTTGTTTGTTGATTAGCTCTGATACCAATTGTAAGTTTAGGATCCACTCTTACAATCAACATATCAATGTATAAAACAGTAATTGAGAAGTAATATGATCGAACCAACTTGTATTCAATGAAGAACAGATTTACAGATCTTAGAGAGAGAGTATCTCAAAGATTACAAAAGATGAATACAAATATATGCGGGAAAGTCAGTTAGCGTAACAGTGCTAACCACTATATATACTGTAACGGAAATACTAAAGCTACAGTACAAATATGAAAGACTAATAGGAACAATACACGTGTCCTAGTTAGTTAACTAAATACAAAGTAAAGTATCTAGTTATAAGTTCTGAACATGTTGTTCAGAACTTCTGAACATTATTCTGATTAGGCTTCTCAGAACTTCTGACTCTTCTTCCCAGACTTCTATACTTGGTCAACTTTCAGAGCAATACTTCTGAGTCTTCTTAGTCAGAACTCTGACTCTTCACTTCAGAACTTCTGAGCCTTCTTAGTCAGAATTCAACACTTAGTTTATTGACAAAACTCAGATCTAACAGATAGAGAAAGAATGAGGTTTAAGTGTATAAAGGTTTGATGGAGAGGAGAACTGAGGTTGAGAAAGGATAGAGGAGGGATGCAGTGTAAGGGAAGAATAAGTAAGTTACCTGACAATGTGGCTTGCTGAAGAGAATAGCCAAGTTGTCCTTAGCAGCGACACCTTTGTTTTTGTCTTTGTCAGCTTCAGATGCTGCAGGCTTGGTTTTGGTGGTCCCCTCCCCTGATTCTTTGAAGACTACCCCTTTGAGAGCTGGGATCTTCTTGGTTGGTTGGAAAGAGAAGTCGAGATCATCATCGTCATCATCATCATCTTTGGGGGATGATGAGGGTTCGTCGTCATTTAGATCAAGATATTCTTCGTCTTCTTCTTCCTTAGCTTCTTCTTCAGACTCAACATGTATTGGAGAGTCTACATGTTCTTCGACATTCTCCCCCTCAGAGTCAGCGTCGTGTAGGGAGAACTCGGTTCCCTCAGGGTTTTCAACTCCCTGAGGCTGTTCAACAGATTTTTCTTTTTCAGCACTTTTCTCCCCCCAGAGTCATGGGGAAGAACTTCATTATTCTTCTCCCCCTTTTCCACATGATGGATGGGGGAGGTAGTAGGAATATCAGCAGCAACTTCCTTTGGGTCACTGTCTTCCAGGTCAGTGATCCCAACAGCAGTTTCGACCGCTGCCATTCTGTCTTCTAGGCCAGAAATAGCAGGGTTGATCTTCTCGAGAGTTTCCCGATCGCCCTGAGTAAAGTGGGAAGGAGTACATGTTGGAGCGCTCAGCCGATCGATTATTTGCTACAAGAGATTTGTTGCAGTGCGTACCTCCGTCTTCAAGGAAGACACCTCTCCCTGAATATTTCCAACCACTGTCTTCAACGATGTGACTTCGTTGGACAGGGTGGTGAAGTTGTTTGAGAGGGTGTTGTTGGTAGAGGTCAAGGTGTTGATGGAGGTGGAGTTTACAGCGAGAGCAGTAGCGACATTTGAGAGGCTACTTTCCACCTTTTCCAGATCATCGCTGGAAGCCTTGCCTTTCACATCGGTGGTGAGCGTCTTTAGAGCCTCTCGAGTGTTTGTAACCGCTGAAGAGTTGGAGGAGAGTGTGGTGGTGAGAGATTCCACCTTGGTTGACAAATCATTGAGGGAGTCGTCGATTGTCCCCAAATTAGGACCTGTAATAGATGAAAACTTATGAACAAAGGAAAGCTCAGAAGTTGGGGGTTTTGAGAGAGGAGTGTTTAGGGTGTTATGTATACCTGCGGGGTGGTTGACGAAGTCATCGAAAGTTCGGTGACCTGAATAGTGCTCGAAATCGTCTTCTATAGATGGTCGACGCTGAGACTCCGCAGGTCCTTTATTCTGATCCATCAGCCGTTGCAGTTCTGCAGCCGATGTGTCATTCAGGTGAATGTCACCTGAGGTTGAGAATGGGGGTGTGAAGAGAGGTTGAGTGACCAAAGAAGTGGAGGGAGGAACAAAAGTTGAGAAGAGGATTTGGGTAGCAGGTTTAGTGTTGGATCCGCTGAGAATTACTTCCGTAGTACTTAGACGTACTGAAGGAGGGGGGTTCTGTTCCAAGATAACCTCAGCGTTCTGAGACGCTGAAGTGGGTATCGAAGGGGTTGCTTCAGCAGCTGTGGAGGAGCGTTCCACGAAACCATCCATTGTTGTCTGTAGAGAGACAGACGCTGAGTCTTCAGCATGGGAAGGCTTAGGGGGTTGCTCTTTAGAGGACTTCTTGGGCTTAGGGGCGCCAAGTGAGGATGCAGACTATTTTCTCTTGCGAGAAGTAGTGGTTGTTGCGACCTGGGTACCAGCGGTTGGGATGACCGCTGCCGAGGTGGTAGCCGCAGAAGTAGAAGAAGAAGGAGATCTGATAAGAGGTAAGAGTGTAGAGAGACGTACCTCATTTTCCACCAGTTTGAAGTCGAGGATCTTAGGGCCGACCTGGGATAACTTCAGGTCGCCCACCTTCAGGTATGAATCCCTAAGTCCTTGTCGGAAGAGAGCAATGAGAAAGCGGGGATAAAGAACATTCAGTGGCCGTTTGGCTTCATCCACCATGAGCATCATGTCGTCGAAAATGATCTTTGCCCAGTCGATGTGAAGGCCCTTCATCAGCGCATACCCCATAGCCTGTTGGGGTTTGGAGGCCTGGTCAGTTGACCCAACCTTAGCTGTCATGCAGCTGATGAGGTGTGCGAAGATGAAGTTCATGTCGCTTGGCATTTTGGATTTGAGGATGGAGGTTAGCTTCTTATCAGGGAGTTTGTCTCTCCCTGTGCTCCAAGTATACTGCATTGTATAAAAAAATTCAATGAGTGCATCTCTATCAGCCGCGTTCTTGGCATCAGGTAGAGGAGCGAAACGTCTGTCCCTTGAACTGCCAGGGAGGTTGAGGGCAGACCTGATAGCCCCGAGATGAATCTTTCCTTCACCGTGTTCAGTATCGAAGAGGATGACATCGATCATCTTCTTAGGGTCTTTGGAGGAAGGAACTTGAGCCCTTTTGGCAGTATACCAGAACTGAGCGAGGAGGTTCTTGTGAGCAGGGGGTTTCATGGTCAGTGCTGTCGACAGAGGACAGTTTTTCAGGAAGTTAACAACATTGTCCAAGTGTGTGATGTTTTTCCTTGGGGGGAAGTCGAAAAGAGCATAGGGGTTGTTTCCTTGAAATGTGACTTGTTCCATTTCGAAGTTGACATTTGGGGCTTTGACAAGTTCGGTCCTTTCAGAGGTAGTAGGAGACTGAGTGTTGGATGTTTCAGTAGATGCCATTTCTGTTCATATAACATAAACATGAAGAGGATAAAGAACAATGTCTTAATGTGGAAAGAGTTTCCAGAATAAGATGTTTTAGGGTTTTGCAATTTCCATTTAGAGAAAGAAATGGAGATTTGGGTTTTCTTGTTTTGAACAAAAATACAAAACATAGTGAAAGTTCTTGTTTTCCAGTTTCCTTTTATGGAAAGGATTCTGGAAAAACATATAAAAATGTCAAGTTTAAGATTTTTATTTTAAACTCGAAGAACAATCTATAAGCAGATTGTGTTCATAAAACCACGAAGAAAATAATTTTATTTTAAAATAGTTCTTTTGTTTGATCTTTTAGAACCAAGAATAAGATCAAAAACAAGTTTATTAGTTGCAAAATAAATGAAATATTAACCTGTAGTGTTGAAGAAGATGAAGATGAATAGGTTCTTGAGAAAATATTTCAAATGCAACAGTAAGTTCTTGCTTTAGAGAGATTAAGTTCGCGTAAAAGGTAAAAATATAAACGCAAAGGGTTTATATAGTGAGAGTAGAGAGAGAAAAACTATGAGCAGGAAATTTTTTTCATGATGACACGGACACGTCCCTTGAATCTGATTGGACAAGGTAAACGAAACGAGCGAACATGTCAGAGAAAAGGCGTGCCATTGCTTATCTGTTGTGATGACGTCACAACCGTCCTTTCATATTTTAAGGTGTCTCTAAGGGTTTTGAAAACTCAGGGATATTTTTAAAACATGAAGCACTGATTAGATATATCAGTGAGAGTTGTTGAATTTCAAAATATCACTGAAAGGAAAAGATTTTCAACGATGCAATTTGTTTTGAAATCTTGCATTCTTAGGCGAACGTCAGCGAGTAAGAGAGAACATACCTTGATATCAGCGAATCAATTTTGTTCAGAGATTAGATGATGAATAGGGGTATACTAGGTCATTTTAATACTGATCGAATGTGAACCACTGAAGATTTTACTCTTCTAAGTTCAGCATTCCAAGCTCACTGATGAGAAAGTTGAATCTTGTCTCATCAAGAGGTTTGGTGAAAAGACCAGCTAATTGAAAGTCAGTTGGGATAAAATGAAGTTCTATATCACCACCATTCATCACATGATCTCTGATAAAATGATACCTAATTTCGATGTGTTTGGTCTTTGAGTGTAGCACTGGATTGTTTGCTATGGCGATGGCGCTAGTGCTGTCGCAATAGATCGGAATTTTGGAGAGCTGAAGATCATAGTCCAGTAGTTGATTTCTCATCCACAAGAGCTGAGAACAATAGCTTCCAGCAGCTACATACTCAGCTTCAGCGGTTGAGGTGGACACTGAGTTTTGCTTTTTACTTGTCCAACTCACCAGCTTTCCACCCAGGAGCTGACAGCCTCCTGTGGTGCTTTTCCTATCCAATTTGCATCCTGCAAAATCACTATCTGAATAGGCGATTAGATCAAACCCTGATTCTTTGGGATACCAAAGACCTAGGTTAGGAGTACCCTTAAGGTATCAAAAAATACGCTTTACAGCGAGCAAATGAGATTCTTTAGGTTCAGCTTGATATCGTGCACATGTAAAATATAGAAGAGAGCCGATCATCCCACGATACGCTGTGACATTAACAGGTTTTCCTGAAGGATCCTTGTTTAGTGTCAGCGGCGGTGCCATAGGAGTTTTCATAGCTGAGCTTTGAGTTAAATCAAAATTTTTCAGCATATCTTTAACATATTTTCCTTGGTGAATAAAAGTCCCTTTTTCATTCTGTTTGATTTGAAGACCAAGGAAATATGTCAGCTCACCCATCATACTCATTTTATATTCAGCTTTCATTCTTTTAGCAAAACGAGTACATACGTCAGGGTTAGTAGAACCAAATATAATATCATCGACATATATTTGAACAAGAATGATATGACCTTTTACTTTCCTGAAAAATAGAGTTTTGTCGATTTTACCACGCTCAAATTTTTCAATATGGAGATAAGTAGAGAGAGTGTCATACCATGCACGAGGAGCTTGCTTTAAGCCATAAAGTGCCTTATCCAGTTTATAAACATAACCTGGATGTTTAGGATTAGTGAATCCTGGAGGTTGTTCCATGTAGACTTCTTCATTCAGCCTTCCATTGAGGAATGCTGACTTTACATCCATTTGATTTACCTTGAAGTCTTTCTGTACTGCGTAAGCTAAGAATAAACGAATAGCTTCGAGTCTTGCCACTGGGGCAAATGTCTCATCGTAGTATATGCCTTCCTCTTGTCTGTATCCCTGAGCAACAAGACGAGCCTTGTTGCGGGTTACAGTTCCATGTTCATCCACCTTGTTTCGATAGACCCATTTAGTGCCTATCACTTACTTGTCAGATGATCTTGGAACGAGATTCCAAACCTTGTTTCTTTCAAATTCTGTCAACTCTTCTTGCATAGCGCTGACCCAGTTTGGATCTCTGAGGGTATCATCTGTTTTCTTTGGTTCAATCAGAGAAATAAAGTTAACAAATAAACAAATATTGCCTGCACTTCGTCGAGTCTGAATACCAGCGTTGGATCACCTAGAATTTGATCAATGGGGTGATTCATAGTCCATCGCTGAGCCGGAGCATGATTTGTTGACTCATTTTGAACTTCTGGAGGAGCTGAGGATGAGGCTTCAGCAACTTCTAGTATATCAGGAAAGAGAGGAATAGGTTGATATGTCATTTCATTAACTGATTGCTGAGAAGTAGATGGTATGTCTGAGGTAGATGGTTCAGAAGCAGGCAATGTGTCGAGAGGAACAACTGAAACCCATGACGATTCAGCTTCACTTGTCTGCATGCTTGGGATGATAATATGATCATCATCAGCGGTAAGAGCATGAGTTTGAGGAATAGGAGCAGCTTCTGAATCACCAAGATGAGAAAACATCCATTGATTCCGTTCTTCAGTATCAGCATAAGGTCTAGAGTTCGCTGATCAGGTTTCGTCAAAAGTGACGTGGATTGTTTCTTCTACAGTTTGTCTTCTTCGATTGAAGACTCTGAAGGCTTTAGAGATAGAAGAGTATCAAAGAAAAATTCCATCATCAGCCTTGGGATCAAACTTTCCTAGGGCATCTCTGTTGTTCAGTATGAAACACTGACATCCAAAGATGTGAAGAAAGCTATTTGAAGGCTTTCTCCCATGGAAAAGTTCATAGACTGTCTTTTTGAATCTTTTGACAATCAGCGACCTGTTTTGAGTAAAACAAGCAGTGTTGACAGCTTCTGCCCAGAACTGAGTAGGTAGGTGAGAATCATTGAGCATTGATCGTGCAACTTCAATGATTGTTCGATTTCTTCTTTCAGAGACTCCATTTTGCTGCGGTGTTCTCACTGAAGAAAAGTTGTTAGAAATAGCTTTGCTTTCAAAGAAGGAATCAAGGGAACTGTTTTTGAATTCAGTCCCATGATCACTCCTTACTGAGCGAACGGTCATGTTATTCAGGACTTCCATTTTCCTGACAAAGGTGATGAGTTCTTCAGGGGTGTCATTCTTAGAACGGAGAAAGATTACCCAGGTATAGCGAGAGAATTCATCAACTATGACCAATGTATATTTCTTTCCAGCGAGGGATTGTTTGTTAACAGGGCCAAACAAATCCATATGGAGAAGTTGAAGAGGAGATGGCACTGAGGAAACTTGCTTAGACTTGAAGCATGCTTTGGTCTATTTCCCTTTCTCACACACTGAACATAGAGATTCCTTAGCGTATGAGTGTTGAGGTAGACCAGTGACCAACTCTTTTGAAGAAAGAGTATTCAGTGTCTTGAAGTTTAGATGAGAGAGCCCCTTATGCCATAGCCAGTTGACATCAGATGAGGCTTTTGAGAAGAAACAGGAGTTCTCAGTGGTTGTCGAGTCCATGTTTATAACATAAACATTTTCCAAACGATATCCGCTGAGAGAGATCTTCTCCTTTTTGTCAGTAACAAAGCATGATTCCTTAGTGAAAATCACTTTGTGATCCTTGTCACATAGCTGACTGATGCTAAGAAGATTGTGCTTCAGTCCTTCAACATATGCGACTCTTCTGAAGGTTGTTGTACCATTAGAGAGTACACCGAACCCTCGGGTATAGCCTTTTCCATTTCCACAGAAGGTCACTGAGGGACCCTTCTTTTCCTTATATTCAGCGAGCAGGTTCTTTCTGCCAGTCATATGTCTAGAGCATCCGCTATCGAGATACCAGATACCCTTAAGGACCTGCACACAAAGGAAGATTAGTTTGACTTGGGCACCCATTTTACTATGGGTCCACATTTGTCAGTGGTGGTAGAGGAAGTGGAAGGTTCAGCAATCTTCGCAGCATTTGAAGATTCAGCTTCAAGACTAGTCTTCACTTTGGTTAATTTCTTAACCTCAGTGGTTGGTTTCACCTTAACCTGATTTACACAAGGATTGGTCTTCTTTGCCTTGGGGGCATTGATCTTCACCTTGGCTAACTTTTCAGCTTTGGTGACTGTGGGGCACTTACTAGCAATATGATCGGTAAGTCCACAGTGATAACATTTCCTATAGCTAAAAGTAGCTTTAGGACCATAGGCATTTTTATTTGAAATTTTCAAATGAACAGGGCCTGTTCCAAGAATACCTTTAGCATCATATCTTGGAGGAACCTGAGGTTCATCAAGATTCTTAGCTAGAAAGTTCTGTTGATCCAAACCCTTAGTGATTTGATAATGACCCTCTCTTATATACTTAGTGAAAATTGTAAGTAAACAATATGTATCAGAGTTTCACTATCGCTGATAAATACTAAGATCTTCCAGTACCGCAGATAGGAACTCTCGCTTTTTAAATTAAACATTCAGTGAACACTGTTCATCATTAATGTGCTGAGTCTGTTAAGTCATTATGATGATCGCTGATAAGTTAGTTGTTTACTTATGATCCCTGAAGACAAGTTTCACGTCAACATAGGTTCTACGCTGAAGTCGAAGATCAAGCTCAAGAACCAGCGACAAGTCTCCTAATGAACTGATGCGGATCAGCGAAGACTCAGACTTGTCCACTCAACGTGAAGTATCAAGTACAAGACTTCAGCTATCGCTGAACTTTATCATTCGCTGAATAGAAATGATGAAGCGCTGAATCAACGAAAGCTGATCATGAAGTCCTCCGTACAAAGTACTTTTGTCTTAACCACCCTTGCACGACTCCGTACGAAATGTCAGAAAAGAACCTCCGATTATCTGACTTCGTACAACAACTCTGACACTACACTGTTCATACATGCGGCTACTTAGGTTGTCACCAAAGGTCAATGACATGCAACCAACCAGCTGATGACACGTGTAAAGTGTATACTGACTTGCATTAAATGCATGCAGTATATAAAGAGATGAACTCACTTCATTTGAAGTAACTTGCTAACTCTGGAGAAGTTCAAATCTCTTATCTCAGATAGGTTATTATTAGTAATTTCCTTATCTCTCTTAGTGCAAGAAACCTTAGTGTTCCAACTTGTTTAGATTTAGGTTTATCCTTAATCTTGTCTCCGCAACAAGCTGTAAATTGTTAATGATTTATCAATAAACAATTTAGAAAAGTAAAATCTGTGTGTTTGTATTCAACCCCCCCTTCTACAAACTTGTATAGGCCTTCGGGACCAACAAGTGGTATCAGAGCAGATTTGTTTAATCTCATAAACAAGATCTAATCTAAGATTTTTCTCTTCCTTGCTATTATCTGAAAATGGCCACCAACTCAAACACACATTATATAGACAATGGTTCTCTTGCAAAACCCCCTAGATTTTCCAGAGACAACTTCAACTTGTGGAAAAATAGGATGACACTCTTCTTAGAAGGTGTAGACCCTACTATACCTTACTATCTTGAGAACGGCCCACCCATCCCTGTAACAATTGATCCTTTAGTTCCAGCCACTGCAAATAGACCTGCTATTCCAGAAAGGCTGATTCCTAAAGAAATCCATCAGTGGACCGACGAAGATAAGAAGAAAGTGGCTATAGATACAAAAGCCAGATCCATACTATCCATGGCCCTTCCTGACGAAGTCTACCATTCCGTCATGAACCTGAAATCATCAAAAGCCATGTGGGACACAATATGTGTTCAGTATGAAGGAACGTCTGAAGTCCAGGACTCAAGAAAGATCAACATGGTAAGACAATATGAAAGCTTCATTTCTGGTAAGAATGAAACTCTCTCTGAAGTTCACCAACGTTTTAATTGCTTAATTATAGATCTGAAAACTGTTGGTAAGGAATATTCTAACTTTGAAGTGCTGACAAAGTTTCTAGAATGTTTACCTGAGAGCTGGGACAATTATTCCATGTGTCTCAAGCTGTCAAAGGATCTTAGATCAATGACCCTTGCTACCTTATATGGTACATTGCTGAATCATGAGCAATCTAGCCATCTTAAGAAGAATCTTGTAAAAGATTCCAAAAGCACCCCTGTTGCTTTAATCTCAGAGGAACCTTCTACTCAGCGACCCTCGGTCACTATCACTGTGTTAGAGAGTAACTCTGAAAGTTCATCAGATTCTGATTTTTCAGATGATGAATCCTTAGCTCTCCTAACCAAAAAGTTCAGGAGATTCGCCAAGAAGAAAATGTTTAGAAAGAACAAACCTCTTTCCATAACTGACAAGCCTACATCATCAGCTTTTGTTGATAAGGCTACTGCTACTTGTTTCAACTACGAAAAGACAGGTCATTTTGCTAACGAGTGCAGGTCTAAGAAAGTTTCTAGACCCTCAGCTTTTACAAAGAAATCCTTTGTTCCAAGGAATAAAGATGATAAATACTCAAAGCTGAAGGAGAAGTATGCAAAGCTGAAAAGCTTTAAGAAGAAAGGAAAAGGCCTGATGGCTGACTATGATTGGGCTGCTTCTGATGAAGAAGCATCATCATCTGACTCTGAAGATGATGAAGTAAATCAATGTCTCATGGCCAAGATTGAAGAAGAGGAAGAAAGTTCAGACATTCCCTCCACTTCAACATCTGTCATTCAGGTATCACCTTCTTTCTTTACCAATATTGCAAATATTGATGAAGCTGATAGTCTCCGTAAGATCGATCTCTTGACTAGAAGTTTATACGAAGCCATGAACGGCAAAACTGTGGTTGAAAACCAAAATATTGATCTCTCTGAAAAGCTTAAAAACTGCCACCTTCAAATAGAAAAGCTTTCTAAAATTGAAGAAGATTTTAAAGATCAAGTATATTTAAATCAGCTAGTCAAAATCGAACGAGCAGAAGCTATCGCTGCATTAGAGGCTGAAAAAGCTACTGTTGAAGGATGGTGTAATTCTTCAACAAAGATCACTGAGATAATTAAGGCTCAGATTCCTCTGAGTGATAAACGTGGTCTGGGTTATAAATATGATACTCCAAAACCAACCACTGAACGTTCAATGCTTAAATTTGGAACGCTCGTATCCTCAGTCGCTGACACTTCATCATCTCAGTGCTCCTCGTCCATTACACCAATCCCTGAGGAAACGCCTACCTCCTCAAAAGGTAAGGAGAAAATGGTTTATTCAAAACCTACCTCTGTCTCTAAAGACAAAGGTAAAGGAATTGTTATTTATCAAAATCCTCAGAAGGGTACCTTAGTACCAAAGCTGAATGCTTCTAAAGCCTCAGTGACCAACCCCTCTGGATCTAGAAAGCTGATCTCTAGATCTATTCAGCGATCTACTCCTAGACTCAGAGTGGATGTCCTTGGTAAGAAATCTGAAGAACTGAATGTTCGTCCCATTTTTAAAGCCAATAGTTTACTTGGTGCTGGCACTTCTAATTCTAAATTAAAAGCTCATCATACAAGTGGTCCTAGAACTACCTTTAGTTATAGGAAATGTTATCACTGTGGACTTACCGATCATATTGCTAGTAAGTGCCCCACAGCCACCAAAGCTGAAAAGATAGCTAAGGTGAAGATTGCCCCCAAGGCAAAGAAGACCAACCCCGATGCATATCAGGTCAAGGTGACTCCTACCACTGAGGTTAAGAAATTAACCAAAGTGAAGAAAGACAAAGCTGAATCTTCAAATGCTGCGAAGACTGCTGAACCTTCCATTCCAACTACTTCCACTGACAAACGTGTATACATGGTTAAGTGGGTACCTAAGAAAAAGTAATCTTCCTTTGTATTGCAGGTTAAGAAGGGTATCTGGTATCTCGATAGCGGATGCTCTAGACACATGACTGGAAAGAAAAACCTGCTCGCTGAATACAAGGAAGAGAAGGGTCCCTCTGTGACTTTCGGTGGAAATGGAAAAGGACACACCCGAGGGTATGGTGTACTTTCAAATGGTACAACCTCCTTCAGAAGAGTCGCATATGTTAAAGGGCTGAAGCATAATCTTCTGAGCATCGGTCAGCTTTGCGACATGGATAACAAAGTGATTTTCACTAAGGAATCCTGCTTTGTCACTGACAAAAAGGAGAAGATAGCTCTCAGCGGTTATCGTTTGGAAAATGTTTATGTAATAAACATGGACTCAACAACCACTGAGAACTCCTATTTCTTCTCAAAGGCATCTTCTGATGTTAACTGGCTATGGCACAAGAGGCTCTCGCATCTAAATTTCAAGACACTGAATACTCTTTCCTCCAAAGAGTTAGTCACTGGTCTACCTCAGCATTCATACGCCAAAGAGTCTTTATGTTCAGCGTGTGAAAAAGGGAAGCAGACCAAGGCAAGCTTCAAGTCAAAGCAAGTCTCTTCAGTGTCATCTCCTCTACAACTACTCCATATGGATTTGTTTGGCCCTGTTAACAAACAATCCATCGCTGGAAAGAAATATACGCTGGTCATAGTTGATGAATTCTCTCGTTACACATGGGTAATGTTTCTCCGTTCTAAGAGTGACACCCCTGAAGAACTCATCACCTTTGTTCGGAAAATGGAAACTCTGAACAATATGACTGTTCACTCAATAAGGAGTGATCATGGAACTGAATTCAAAAACAGTTCTCTTGATTCCTTCCTTGAGAGTAAGGGTATTTCTCACAACTTTTCGTCAGTGAGAACACCGCAACAAAATGGAGTCGCTGAAAGAAGAAATAGAACAATTATTGAAGCTGCACGTTCAATGCTCAGTGATTCTCACCTGCCTACTCAGTTTTGGGCAGAAGCTGTCAACACGGCTTGTTTTACGCAAAACAGGTCACTGATAGTTAAAAGATTCAAGAAGACAACCTATGAACTTTTTCATGGGAGAAAGCCTTCAATCAGCTTTCTTCACATCTTTGGTTGTCAGTGTTTCATACTGAACAACAGAGATGCCCTTGGAAAGTTTGATCCTAAGGCTGATGATGGAATCTTTCTTGGATACTCCTCAGTTTCCAAAGCCTTCAGAGTCTTCAACCGTAGAAGACAAAATGTAGAAGAAACTATTCACGTCACGTTTGATGAATCCCGTTCAGCGAACTCTAAACCGTCCGTTGATACTGAAGAACTGAATCAATGGATGTTTTCTCATCTTGGTGATTTAGACGAAGTTCCCACTCCTCATGCTCACACCATAGAAAATGATGGTCCTACTATCATTCCAGATATGCAGAATAGTGAAGCTGAAACATCTTGGGTCTCAGCTGTTCCTATAAACACTATACCTGCAGTTGATCCAAATGTCTCAGAAATTCCATCCATTTCTCAGCAATCAGTGAATGAAGTGACAAATGCAAACATTCCTCTCTTAGCTGATAATCCAGAAGTAGCTGAAGCCTCATCTTCAGTTTCTCCAGTTCAGACTGAGTCAGCGACGTATGCTCCGGCTCAGCGATGGACTGTAAATCACCCAATCGATCAAATTCTTGGTGATCCAAACGCTGGTATTCAGACTCGTAGAAGTGCAGGTAATATTTGTTTATTTGTTAACTTTATTTCTCTAACTGAACCAAAGAAAATAGATGATGCCCTCAGAGATCCAAACTGGGTCAGCGCTATGTAAGAAGAGCTGACTGAATTCGAAAGAAACAAAGTTTGGAAACTCGTTCGTAGACCAACTGACAAAACGGTGATAGGCACTAAATGGGTCTATCGAAACAAGTTGGACGAACATGGTACTGTAACTCGCAACAAAGCTCGTCTTGTTGCTCAGGGATACAGACAAGAGGAAGGCATAGATTATGACGAAACTTTTGCTCCAGTAGCAAGACTTGAATCTATTCGTCTTTTCTTAGCATATGCTGTACACAAAAACTTCACTGTACATCAGATGGATGTTAAGTCAGCGTTTCTAAATGGAAAGCTGAATGAAGAAGTCTATGTGGAACAACCTCCAGGATTTTCAGATCCTAAGCGTCCAGGTTATGTTTATAAACTGGATAAGGCACTTTATGGCTTAAAGCAAGCTCCTCGTGCATGGTATGATACTCTCTCTACTTATCTCCATATTGAACATTTTGAGAGAGGTAAGATTGACAAAACTCTATTTTTTAGAAAAGTGAAAGGTCATATCATTTTAGTTCAAATATATGTTGATGACATTATATTTGGTTCTACTAACCCTGAGCTTTGTACTCGTTTCGCTGATATAATGAAAGATGAGTATAAAATGAGTATGATGGGTGAACTAACATATTTCCTTGGTCTTCAGATTAAGCAAACTGAAAAAGGAACTTTTATTAATCAGGGAAAATATGTTAAAGATATGCTGAAGAAATTCGACTTAACTGAAAGTTCAGCTATGAAAACCCCTATGGCACCACAGCTGACACTTGATAAGGACACAAAGGGTGTTCCCGTCAATGTCACGCTGTACCGTGGGATGATCGGCTCACTATTGTATCTTACAGCTAGCCGACCCGATATTATGTTTGCAACATGCTTGTGTGCACGATATCAAGCTGACCCTAAGATATCTCATATGAAAGCTGTAAAGCGAATCTTTCGGTATCTTAAGGGTACAGCGAATCTAGGTCTTTGGTATCCCAAAGACTCAGGATTCGATCTAACCGCCTATTCAGACAGTGATTTTGCAGGTTGCAAAATGGATAGGAAAAGCACCACAAGAGGATGTCAGCTCCTGGGTGGAAAGCTGGTAAGTTGGACAAGTAAGAAGCAAAACTCAGTGTCCACTTCCACAGCTGAAGCTGAATATGTAGCCGCTGGAAGCTGTTGTTCTCAAGTCTTGTGGATGAGAAATCAGCTACTAGACTATGATCTTCAGCTCTCCAAAATTCCAATCTATTGCGACAGCACAAGTGCGATCGCTATAGCCAACAACCCAGTGCTACACTCAAAGACAAAACACATCGAAATCAGATATCATTTTATCAGAGATCATGTGATGAATGGTGATATAGAACTTCATTTTATTCCAACTGATTATCAGTTAGCTGATCTATTTACCAAACCTCTTGATGAGACAAGATTCAACTTTCTCATCAGCGAGCTTGGAATGCTGAACTTTGAAGGGTAAAATCTTCAGCGATTCACATTAATCAGCGATAGGATAAAATCAACTCGTATAACCTATTGAATCATCTTCTCTCTGAATAAACTTGGTTAAACTGACATCAAGGTATGTTTTCTCTCTCTGACATATCGCATGTAAATGCAAGATTTCAAAATAAATTGCATCGCTGAATATCTCTTTCTTAACAGCGACTTTTTGAAATTTCTTAAAACCTTCACTGATATTTCTATTCAGTGCTTCATGTTTTCAAAGAGTCCCTGAGTTTTTTCAAAACCTCAGAGACAACCAAGAATATGAAAGGACAGTTGTGACGTCATTGCAACGGATAACACCAGGCACGATTTCTTTCTGACACACGCCAACGCGTGGATTCTGCTGCTGACCGACCAGCATGGGTTCCTTACCCAAGATTCATCAGCGCCATCTTCCAATATGGCCTGAAGGACAGCTATCCTGAAGAGGGCGACCTGAAACTTTCTCAGGTTGGCCCTAAGGTGCTCGATTTCAAACCTTTCGCCAACGAGGTACGTCTCTCTACTCTTCTCACTCTTCTAAATTCTCCGCTTTCTGTGGCTCCTTCAGCGACAATACCCATCGCTGATACCAAGGCCACAAAACCCTCTCCTTCTAAGAAAAGGAAACTCTCTACTACCCCTCTTGATTCTAAAAGGATCAAGAAAACCAAGGAGCAACCCTAACACTCTCATGCTAAAGTCTCCTCAGCTCATTCTGAAGAGCTGAAGGAACGTTCCGTGGTACGCTATGCCACACCCGTATAAGCCATCCCTTTTAACCAACCTTCAGTATCTTTTAACGCTGAGGTTACAACTTTGGAACCTACCCAACCTTCTTCAGTCTCTCAAAAGACTGATGAAGTAGTTCTCATCGAATCCAACGCTGAACTCGCAACCCGAACCCCATTCTTATCCTTCGCTCCTCCCTCCACTTCTTTGGACACTCCTCCAGCTAACACTGGAGATGCCATCATTCCAGAAGCCTCTGCTGAAGCTTCTCAACAAATGATGAAGACAGGACCTGCGGAGATCACCATACCTCACCGTACTTTCGAAGAGGATATGGAACATTACTCAGGAATCCGCAACTTTGACGATTTCGTCAATCCTCCTGCAGGTACAAATCAACCCATATACACTGTAACTAAACCTGAAACTTCTGAGCTTTCCTTTGTTCACGAGTACTTATGTGTTACAGGTCCTAATTTGGGAGACATCAACGAGTCTCTGAAGTCCGTGGAAACTAAGCTGACCGATCTCACCACCACACTCTCCAACAACTCTACAGCTGTAACAAATGCTGGAGAGAATCTGACGAAGCTGACTACGGTGGTGGAGAAGAAGGCTTCCACAGATGACATTAAGGGCCTTGATAAGACGCTCAGCGATTTTTCCAAGGTGCTCTCTGACATCTACACTGACTACACCAGCCTCAAAAACTCAGTTTCGACCGTGTCCAGCGAAGTAACAACGCTGAAGACATCGGTTGGAAAACTCGAGGGTGATATGTCAGCGGTCAAGACCGACTTGGGTTCTGTAAAGACCGACGTTGGTTCTATGAAAACGATGATCGAGACGCTGGTCAACAAGGCAAATAATCCAGCTCCTGCTCCTGCCCCTGCCCCTATTTTGGAATCTTTCACAGCGGCGGATCGCACAGAGCTGAAGAAAATCACGCCTGCTATTTCTGGCCTAGAAGACAGAATAGCAAAGCTTGAAGGTTGTGTGAAAATCTCTGGCCCAGAAGACAGAGATAACACCAACGCTGAGTCTACTCATTCCTCCCCAAATCATGAGAAAGAGGGGGTGAAGAGCGCTGAACATTCCGGTGAAAAGAGCGCTGAAGATCTAAACAAAAGCGCTGAAGATCTGAACAAGAGCGCTGAAGACCTTTCCCATGATGAATCTATCAGGGGAGAGAGGAATGAAGATCTGATCGCTGAAAAACCTCAGGGAGATGAAAACCCTGAGGGAACCGAGAAGCTCGCCTCTGTATCTGAGGGGGAGCAACTCGAAGAAGATGCTGGGGAATCCGAAGCAGAAGAAGATGAAGACATCGACATCCCTGAAGATGAACCATCCTCCTCTCCAAGGAAGGATGATGATGATGATGATGAAGATGACGATGATTTCTTTGTTGTCAAACCTGCTCCTCGAACCAAAGATCTTAAAGGTATTTCAATAAAAGAACCTTCAGGGGAGAAGGCAAATACAAAGCCCCCAGCCTCTGGCGCTGAGAAAGGCAAAGGCAAAGGCCTCGCTGAAGATGAAAATCTGGCGATCTTGCTTGAAAAGCCGGTTTGTCGGGTACACTAAACTTTACTTATATTCCTTCCCTGAACATCTCTATACACAATCAGTTCTCTACTCCGCAACCTCTCTACACATCCACATTCTTTTTCTATCTTTTCTACCCAAGTTCTTCTACCCAGTTCTTATTTGTAAGATCGCTGCGTTTCAGCTAGTCCTCTCCCCTGTTTGAGGATGTTGCTGAAGGTTCTACTATTGCGACTTCACAAATAAAGCCAGCTGCTGCTGATGAAATAATCCCAGTCTTAGATTTGATCTCTAAGACTGATGAACCAGAAGAACAACCTCTCTCGCACAGAAACAGACCTTCCTCAACTCCTCAAAAGCTGAGTGAAGAGGATCAAAAGAGAAGAGAGGAAATAATAAAGCGATTCGAGGATCAGCGAATCATTCTAAGGCGTGATCAACTGCCTTCAGTTCCTCCTAAGTTTAGAATTTCAAAAGCTGAATACAAGGAACACCTCAGAGCTGAACGCCTTATCGCTGAAAGGAAGGAAGCTGAAGAGAAAGACAGAGAATACGCCATCAAGCTTACTCAACGATCAATCAAAGACCCCAAGCTGAAAAGTGTTCCCATTGATGTTCAACGTCAGCTCTGGAATGATGCTCAAGAGATCGTTAGAGAAAAGACAAAGGTCTCTGATACAACTTTGGAATGGGCTAAACAAATGCTGACCTATCGATCAAGACCATCCAAAATTATCAAAGCCAACATCAGAGGAAAAATGTACGTTGATGTTCCTGTTGTTGAAGTGGATGTCTACAGAGATGACAAAACCAAACAAACCTTCTATGCTGCTACCTTAGAAAAGTTTGGTCTCTCTGAATGGTTAGAAACAAAATTAGCCATTCAGGGATCACGCTCAAAGTTCAAAAGCCATGTCGAAATGATCTTAAACAAACAGATCGACCTGCTCTCATCCTGTGTAGATATTCCTCCTACTCTTCCTCAACCGAAGAAAGCCTCTGCAAAGAAGAAGAAAGTTTCTAACTCAGGTCCAATCATTCGAAATGAAACAGGTATTGGTTTCTCTCGTGCTGAAGTTCTTGGCCCTGATGCTGATCTTTCAATGCTTGACACCTCCCTACCACCTGGAGAAAATTTCATCCCTGGCACAGTGGTAAGTGATCCATATGGTATATTCTTTTTAGACTATGATGGAAATCCTCACTTTCAACGTGTCTCTGAGCTCCACATCGCTCCAATCGAACAACTCAGAGATCTCGTACACTGGTGTGAAGTCAGACACGACGTCAAAGCTAGACACCTGAAGCCCTTGATTTTTGAAGCTGCTCTGAAGTTAAAAAATCAAGGAGTAAATGTCCCTGGCTGGATGATCCCCACTAACAAGACCCTTGATGAACTTCTCATTAAGGAAGAACCCTTTGAAGGCTGATATAATCACCTTATTCTCTATTGTATCAGCTATCCTTTTGTACTTGTAATTTATTTCGCTCGTACTTATAATCTTTCTGTTCTTCATTGTAACCTGATTCAAAGTGTTAAAGAAAGATTTCAGCGAATGTACTTTACTCCATCAGTACTGAAAAGATCCCAGAAAACAGTAAAAGGGACAAATATTTTATGAGTTCTTTTTATCCTTATGTTTTCATTAAATAGCAATTTTCTTTTTTGCTATGTCATAATCAAATAGGGGGAGATTGTTGATCCAAACCCTCAGTGATTTGATAATGACTCTCTCTTATATACTTAGTGAAAATTGTAAGTAAACAATATGTATCAGAGTTTCACTATCGCTGATAAATACTAAGATCTTCCAGTAACGCTGATAGGAACTCTCGCTTTTTAAATTAAACATTCAGCGAACACTGTTCATCATTAATGTGCTGAGTCTGTTCAGTCATTATGATGATCGCTGATAAGTTAGTCCTTTACTTATGATCCCTGAAGACAAGTTTCACGTCAACATAGGTTCTACGCTGAAGTCGAAGATCAAGCTCAAGAACCAGCGACAAGTCTCCTAATGAACTGATGCGGATCAGCGAAGACTCAGACTTGTCCACTCAACGTGAAGTATCAAGTACAAGACTTCAGCTATCGCTGAACTTTATCATTCGCTGAATAGAAATGATGAAGCGCTGAATCAACGAAAGCTGATCATGAAGTCCTCCGTACAAAGTACTTTTGTCTTAACCACCCTTGCACGACTCCGTACGAAATGTCAGAAAAGAACCTCCGATTATCTGAATTCGTACAACAACTCTGAC
Organism: Saussurea involucrata; assembly: GCA_033807775.1. NCBI lineage: Eukaryota > Viridiplantae > Streptophyta > Magnoliopsida > Asterales > Asteraceae > Saussurea > Saussurea involucrata. The sequence goes on from CM066325.1 coordinate 68,698,243, forward strand.
ACTACACTGTTCATACATGCGGCTACTTAGGTTGTCACCAAAGGTCAATGACATGCAACCAACCAGCTGATGACACGTGTAAAGTGTATACTGACTTGCATTAAATGCATGCAGTATATAAAGAGATGAACTCACTTCATTTGAAGTAACTTGCTAACTCTGGACAAGTTCAAATCTCTTATCTCAGATAGGTTATTATTAGTAATTTCCTTATCTCTCTTAGTGCAAGAAACCTTAGTGTTCCAACTTGTTTAGATTTAGGTTTATCCTTAATCTTGTCTCCGCAACAAGCTGTAAATTGTTAACGATTTATCAATAAACAATTTAGAAACGTAAAATCTGTGTGTTTGTATTCACCCCCCCCCCCCCCTTCTGCAAACTTGTATAGGCCTTCGGGACCAACAAGTTCAGCCTGATCCTAGGAGTGGATCTCTGAGCATGCTCATAAACCTTATCCTTAGAGGATGAGGATTGATTAGCTGAAGGTTTAACACTCTTCAGCTTAGGTACTTTGGTACCCTTATGAGGTTTTTGGAATACAATTTTCTCTTTACCTTTCAGTTTAGAACTTGAGGTACAGGTTTCCTCAGGAATGGGAGTTTTAGAAGAGGAACACTGAGACGAGGAGATGTCAGGGATAGATGACACGAACATTCCAAACTTCAGTATGGAACGATCAGTGGTTGGTTCTTCAGCGTCAGCTTTGTAACCAAGACCACGTTTGTCACTTAAAGGAATCTGAGCACCTAATATCTCAGTGATCGTTGCTGAGGATTTACACCATCCTTCAACAGTAGCCTTTTCAACCTTTAATGCAGCGATAGCTTCTTCACGCTCGATTTTGACTATCTGATTTATATGGACCTGATCTTTTAAATCGTCTTCAATTTTAGAAAGCTTTAATATTTGAAGGTAGATCAATGTTTTGTTTTTCAACTATGGTCTTGCCATTCATGGCAACATATAAATTTACTGTCAGAAGATCGATTTTCCGAAGACTATCAGGTTCATCAATCTCTGAAATATTAGTAAAGAAGGAAGTTGATACCTTAGAGGTAGAGGGAATTTCAGAATTTTCTTCCTCGTCTTCTTTTTTTGCCAAGAGGCAGAGATTGGCCTCATCATCATCTTCAGAGTCAGATGATTCTTCAGTGTCAGAGGCAGCCCAGTCGAAGTCAGCGACCAAGCCTTTGCCTTTCTTCTTAAAGCTTTTCAGCTTTGAATATTTTTCTTTCAACTTCTTGTATTTGTCATCTCTAGCCCTGGGGTTAGAGGATTTCTTGTAGGAAGAAGATGAGGGTTTGAAGACTTTCTTAGACCTGCATTCACTAGCAAAGTGTCCTACTTTTTCACAGTTAAAGCAGGTAGCAGTTGCCTTATCAACAAGAGTTGAGGATTTTGGCTTGTCAGTGAGTGCAAGAGGTTTATTTCTACTGAAGCTACTCTTTCTGGCGAATCTCCTGAATGTATTAGTCCGGAGTGCTAGAGATTCATCAAGATCTGAAGGACCAACATCTGATGAGCATTCAGAGTTAGTTTCCAACTCAGTGATAGTGATAGTTGATCGCTGAGTGGAAGGTGACTCTAAGAGTAAAGCAACAGGTGTGCTTTTGGAATCTTTTACAATATTCTTCTTAAGATGACACGACTGCTCATGATTGAGCATAGTGCCAAATAAGGTAGAGAGGGTCATTAATTTTAGATCATTTGAGAGCTTGAGATACATTGAATAACTGTCCCAGCTTTTAGTAAGACATTCTAGAAACTTTGTCAGGATCTCAAAGTTAGAATATTACTTACCAACAGTTTTTAAGTCAATAATTAAAAAGTTAAAACGTTGGTGAACTTCAGAGAGAGTTTTATTCTTACCACAAATGAAGCTTTCGTACTGTCTTACCAGGTTGATCTTTCTTGAGTCCTGGACTTCAGATGTACCTTCATATTGAACACAGATTGTGTCCCACATGGATTTAGAAGTTTTTAGGTTCACGACGGAATGGTAGACTTCGTCAGGAAAAGCCATATAGATAATGGATCTGGCCTTAGTATCGATGGCCACCTTCTTCTTGTCTTCATCAGTCCAAAGAGTAACGTCCTTAGGGACTATTCTTTCAGGAATTGCAGCCCTTGTAGCTATACCTGGAACTGCAACATCTATTATGAATGGAATGTATGGACCATTTTCGATGTAGTGAGGCATAATGGGATCTACACCTTCTAAGAAGAGCATCATCCTATTTTTTCATAGATTAGAGTTATCTTTGGAAAATCTAGGGGGTTTTGCAAGAGAACCATTGTCGATGTAGTTTGTGTTTGTGGTGTTAGCCATTTTTATAAAATAGCAAGGAAGAGAAAAGATTAGAGTATAAGCAAGATCTTGTTTATTAGATTAAACAAACTGCTCTGATACCACTTGTTGGTCCCAAAGGGGTTATACAAGTTTGTAGAAGGGGGGGGGGGGGGGTTGAATACAAACACACAAGTTTTACTTTTCTAAATTGTTTATTGATAAGTATCAAACAATTTACAACTTGTTGTGGAACAAGATTTAGGAATAATCCTAATCTAAACAAGCTATGAGAATCACCAAGATTTCTTGCACTAGAAATAAGAGAGAAGGAATTAAGAACACTTAAGCTAAGTATTCTATCACACAGAGTTTCAGCAAGATAAGGAATGGCCGAAGATGTTCAAGAAATGAACTAGGGTTTCCTTTATATACTGCATGCATTAAATGCATGTCAGTACACCTTTACACGTGGCAGCCGCTGGTTGGTTGCATGTTTTGACTTCAGTAGATAACCTAGTGGCCGTATGATGAACAGTGTAGAATCAGAGCTGGTTGTACGATTCTGGACAAAAGGGATGTCCGTTCTGACAAAATTGTACGAAGGCGTGCATGGGGTTAAGACAAAAGTTACTTGTAGAGGAGGATTCATGATCAGCGTTCGCTAAATGATTCTTCATCGGTGAATGATAAAGTTCAGCGTTCGCTGAAGTCTTCTACTTGAAATTTCACGTTGAGTGGACAGGTCTTGGCTTCACTGATATCCGCATCAGTTCATTAGTAGACTTGTCGTTGGTTCTTTGTCTTGATCTTCGACTTCAACGTAGAACATGGGTGACGTGAAACTTGTCTTCATGGATCATAAGTAAACAACATATTTTATCAGCGATCATCAGTGAGGGTGAACAAACTCAGGGCTCACTGATATACAGTGTCGCTGAATGTATGAAATAAATAACTTGAGTTTCCTATCAGCGGTACTGAAACAGACTTAGTACTTATCAGCGATAGTGAAACACTTATACATAATGTTTACTTACAATTTTCACTAAGTGATTCTTAGAGTCATTATCAAATCACTGAGGGTTTGGATCAACAACTTCACCCTCTTCCATTAATCATGTAGATGCAAGTATCGAGGGGGAGCAAGCAGAAGATGATGTGACCAAGAATACCACTATAGAGACACTGGAAATACCAACTCCAGTAACAACAGAAGAATTAATACCAGAGGAGAATGAGGATTCTGTCTCAACATCCTCAGAGGACTCAGTACTAACTCTTATTGAAATACCTCAAGCAGAAACTCCCTGTACAAGCACAGAAGTACCATCTACAACAGAGGTTGTACCAGAACCATCGTGTGCAACCACAGAAGTTCAACTAAATGATGCAAATGACCATCTCCCAAGGATGTCCAAATGGACAAAAAGTCATCCTCAGAGCCAAATAATTGGCGACCCTTCTGAAAATGTCAAGACAAGATCAACCACTGCTAATTTTTGTTTTTTTTTACAAACTCTATCAGTGTGATCGAACCCAAAAGAGTTTCTGAAGCCCTGGAAGATCCAAATTGGGTGGAAACAATGCATGAAGAGCTTCTCCAATTTGAGAGAAACAAAGTATGGACCTTAGTTCCTCTGCCAAAAGGGAAGACTGCTATAGGGACTAAATGGGTCTTCAGAAATAAGAAGGATGAGGATGGAGTGGTCATCAGAAACAAGGCAAGACTGGTGGCTAAGGGATACTGTCAGGCAGAAGGAATAGACTATGATGACATTTTTCCCTGTTGCACGGCTCGAAGCTATAAGAATTTTCTTAGCCTTCGCAGCCCACAGAGGTTTCAAGGTTTTTCAAATGGACGTCAAATCTGCCTTTCTGAACGGACATATTCAAGAAGAAGTTTATGTCCAGCAACCACCAGGGTTCGAAAGTTCAAAATACCCAAATCATGTCTACTATCTTGACAAGGCTCTGTATGTACTCAAACAGGCCCCAAGAGCATGGTATGAGAAACTTTCAACCTTTCTCCTTGATAATCAGTTCGAAAGAGGTACTACAGACACAACTTTGTTCTATAAGAGGAAAGCTGGAGAGATTCTACTTGTCCAAATATATGTGGACGACATTATTTTTGGCTCTACCAATGCAGAAAGTTGCACTGATTGAAGGCTTTCTCCCATGGAAAAGTTCATAGGCTGTCTTTTTGAATCTTTTTACAATCAGCGACCTGTTTTGAGTAAAACAAGCAGTGTTGACAGCTTCTGCCCAGAACTGAGTAGGTAGGTGAGAATCGCTGAGCATTGATCGTGCAACTTCAATGATTGTTCGATTTCTTCTTTCAGCGACTCCATTTTGCTGCGGTGTTCTTACTGAAGAAAAGTTGTGAGAAATACCCTTGCTTTCAAAGAAGGAATCAAGGGAACTGTTTTTGAATTCAGTCCCATGATCACTCCTTATTGAGCGAACAGTCATGTTGTTCAGGACTTCCCATTTCCTGACAAAGGTGATGAGTTCTTCAGGGGTGTCATTCTTAGAACGGAGAAACATTACCCAGGTATAGCGAGAGAATTCATCAACTATGACCAATGTATATTTCTTTCCAGCTAGAGATTGTTTGTTAACAGGGCCAAACAAATCCATATGGAGAAGTTGAAGAGGAGATGACACTGAGGAAACTTTCTTAGACTTGAATCTTGCTTTGGTCTGTTTCCCTTTCTCACACGCTGAACATAGAGATTCTTCAGCGTATGAGTGTTGAGGTAGACCAGTGACCAACTCTTTTGAAGAAAGAGTATTAAGTGTCTTGAAGTTTAGATGAGAGAGCCTCTTATTCCATAGCAGTTGACATCAGATGAGGCTTTTGATAAGAAACATGAGTTCTCAGTGGTTGTCGAGTCCGTGTTTATAACATAAACATTTTCCAAACGATATCCGCTGAGAGAGATCTTCTCCTTTTTGTCAGTAACAAAGCAGGATTCCTTAGTGAAAATCACTTTGTGATCCTTGTCACATAGCTGACTGATGCTAAGAAGATTGTGCTTCAGTCCTTCAACATATGCGACTCTTCTGAAGGTTGTTGTACCATTAGAGAGTACACCGAACCCTCGGGTATAGCCATTTACATTTCCAACGAAGGTTACTGAGGGACCCTTCTCTTCCTTATATTCAGCGAGCAGGTTCTTTCTACCAGTCATATGTCTAGAGCATCCGCTATCGAGATACCAGATACCATTAAGGACCTGCACACAAAGGAATATTAGTTTGACTTGGGCACCCATTTTACTATGGGTGCACATTTGTCAGTGGTGGTAGAGGAAGTGGAAGGTTCAGCAATCTTCGCAGCATTTGAAGATTCAGCTTCAGGACTAGTCTTCACTTTGGTTAATTTCTTAACCTCAGTGGTTGGTTTCACCTTAACCTGATTTGCACCAGGATTGGTCTTCTTTGCCTTGGGGGCATTGATCTTCACCTTGGCTAACTTTTCAGCTTTGGTGACTGTGGGGCACTTACTAGCAATATGATCGGTAAGTCCACAGTGATAACATTTCCTATAGCTAAAAGTAGCTTTAGGACCATAGGTATTTTTATTTGAAATTTTCAAATGAACAGGGCCTGTACCAAGAATACCTTTAGCATCAGATCTTGGAGGAACATGAGGTTCATCAAGATTCTTAGCAAGAAAGTTCATCCTGATCCTAGGAGTGGATCGCTAAGCATTCTCATAAACCTTATCCTTAGAGGATGAGGATTGATTAGCTGAAGGTTTAACACTCTTCAGCTTAGGTACTTTGGTACCCTTATGAGGTTTTTGGAATACAATTTTCTCTTTACCTTTCAGTTTAGAACTTGAGGTATAGGTTTCCTCATGAATGGGAGTTTTAGAAGAGGAACACTGAGACGAGGAGATGTCAGGGATAGATGACACGAACATTCCAAACTTCAGTATGGAACGAACAGTGGTTGGTTCTTCAGCGACAGCTTTGTAACCAAGACCACGTTTGTCACTTAAAGGAATCTGAGCACCTAATATCTCAGTGATCGTTGCTGAGGATTTACACCATCCTTCAACAGTAGCCTTTTCAACTTTTAATGCAGCGATGGCTTCTTCACGCTCGATTTTGACTATCTGATTTATATGGACCTGATCTTTTAAATCTTCTTCAATTTTAGAAAGCTTTTATATTTGAAGGTGACAGTTTCTAAGCTGTTCAGCTAGATCAATGTTTTGTTTTTCAACTATGGTCTTGCCATTCATGGCATCATATAAATTTACAGTCAGAAGATCGATTTTCCGAAGACTATCAGCTTCATCAATCTCTGAAATATTAGTAAAGAAGGAAGTTGATACCTTAGAGGTAGAAGTTGAAGTAGAGGGAATTTCAGAATTTTCTTCCTCGTCTTCTATTTTTGCCAAGAGGCAGAGATTGGCCTCATCTTCATCTTCAGAGTCAGATGATTCTTTAGTGTCAGAGGCAGCCCAGTCGAAGTCAGCGACCAAGCCTTTGCCTTTCTTCTTAAAGCTTTTCAGCTTTGAATATTTTTCTTTCAACTTCTTGTATTTGTCATCTCTAGCCCTGGGGTTAGAGGATTTCTTGTAGGAAGAAGATGAGGGTTTGAAGACTTTCATAGACCTGCATTCACTAGCAAAGTGTCCTACTTTTTCACAGTTAAAGCAGGTAGCAGTTGCCTTATCAACAGGAGTTGAGGATTTTGGCTTGTCAGTGAGTGCAAGAGGTTTATTTCTACTGAAGTTACTCTTTCTGGCGAATCTCCTGAATGTATTAGTCCGGAGTGCCAGAGATTCATCAAGATCTGAAGGATCAGCATCTGATGAGCATTCACAGTTAGTTTCCAACTCAGTGATAGTGATAGTTGATCGCTGAGTGGAAGGTGACTCTAAGAGTAAAGAAACATGTGTGCTTTTAGAATCTTTTACAAGATTCTTCTTAAAATGACACGACTGCTCATGATTGAGCATAGTGCCAAATAAGGTAGAGAGGGTCATTAATTTTAGATCCTTTGAGAGATTGAGACACATTGAATAACTGTCCCAGCTTTCAGGAAGACATTCTAGAACCATTGTCAGGATCTCAAAGTTAGAATATTCCTTACCAACAGTTTTTAAGTCAATAATTAAAAAGTTAAAACGTTGGTGAACTTCAGAGAGAGTTTCATTCTTACCACAAATGAAGCTTTCGTACTGTCTTACCAGGTTGATCTTTCTTGAGTCCTGGACTTCAGATGTACCTTCATATTGAACACAGATTGTGTCCCACATGGATTTAGAAGTTTTTAGGTTCATGACGGAATGGTAGACTTCGTCAGAAAAAGCCATAGAGATAATGGATCTGGCCTTAGTATCGATGGCCACCTACTTCTTGTCTTCATCAGTCCAAAGAGTAACGTCCTTAGGGACTATTCTTTCAGGAATTGCAGCCCTTGTAGCTGTACCTGGAACTGCAACATCTATTATGAATGGAATGTATGGACCATTTTCGATGTAGTGAGGCATAGTGGGATCTACACCTTCTAAGAGGAGCATCATCCTATTTTTCCATAGATTAAAGTTATCTTTGGAAAATCTAGGGGGTTTTGCAAGAGAACCATTGTCGATGTAGTTTGTGTTTGTGGTGTTATCCATTTTTAGAAAATAGCAAGGAAGAGAAAAGATTAGAGTATAAGCAAGATCTTGTTTATTAGATTAAACAAACTGCTCTGATACCACTTGTTGGTCCCAAAGGGGTTATACAAGTTTGTAGAAGGGGGGGGGGGGGGGTTGAATACAAACACACAAGTTTTACTTTTCTAAATTGTTTATTGATAAGTATCAAACAATTTACAACTTGTTGCGGAACAAGATTAAGGAATAATCCTAATCTAAACAAGCTATGAGAAACACAAAGATTTCTTGCACTAGAAATAAGAGAGAAGGAATTAAGAACACTTAAGCTAAGTATTCTATCACACAGAGTTTCAGCAAGATAAGGAATGGCCGAAGATGTTCAAGAAATGAACTAGGGTTTCCTTTAAATACTGCATGCATTAAATGCATGTCAGTACACCTTTACACGTGGCAGCCGCCGGTTGGTTGCATGTTTTGACTTCAGTAGACAACCTAGTGGCCGTATGATGTACAGTGTAGAATCAGAGTTGATTGTACGATTCTGGACAAAAGGGATGTCCGTTATGACAAAATTGTACGAAGGCGTGCAAGGGGTTAAGACAAAAGTTACTTGTAGAGGAGGATTCATGATCAGCGTTCGCTAAATGATTCTTCATCAGTGAATGATAAAGTTCAGCGTTCGCTGAAGTCTTCTACTTGAAATTTCACGTTGAGTGGACAGGTCTTGGCTTCACTGATATCCGCATCAGTTCATTAGTAGACTTGTCGCTGGTTCTTTGTCTTGATCTTCGACTTCAGCGTAGAACATGGTTGACGTGAAACTTGTATTCAGGGATCATAAGTAAACAACATATTTTATCAGCGATCATCAGTGAGGCTGAACAAGCTCAGGGCTCACTGATGTACAGTGTCGCTGAATGTATGAAATAAATAACTTGAGTTTCCTATCGGCGGTAGTGAAACAGACTTAGTACTTATCAACGATAGTGAAACACTTATACATAATGTTTACTTACAATTTTTACTAAGTGATTCTTAGGGTCATTATCAAATCACTGAGGGTTTGGATCAACAACTTCACCCTCTTCCATTAATCATGCAGATGCAAGTGTCGAGGGGGAGCAAGCAGAAGATGATGTGACCAAGAATACCACTACAGAGACACTGGAAATACCAACTCTAGTAACAACAGAGGAATTGATACCAGAGGAGAATGAGGATTTTGTCTCAACATCCTCAGAGGACTCAGTGCCAACTCTTATTAAAATACCTCAAGTAGAAACTCCCTGTACAAGCACAGAAGTACCATCTACAACAGAGGTTGCACCAGAACCATCGTGTGCAACCACAGAAGTTCAACTAAATGATGCAAATGACCATCTCCCAAGGACGTCCAAATGGACAAAAAGTCATCCTCAGAGCCAAATAATTGGCGACCCTTCTGAAAATGTGAAGACAAGATCAGCCACTGCTAATTTTTGTTTCTTTACAAACTTTATCAGTGTGATCGAACCCTAAAGAGTTTCTGAAGCCCTGGAAGATCCAAATTGGATGGAAGCAATGCAAGAAGAGCTTCTCCAATTTGAGAGAAACAAAGTATGGACCTTAGTTCCTCTGCAAAAAGGGAAGACTGCTATAGGGACTAAATGGGTCATCAGAAATAAGAAGGATGAGGATGGAGTGGTCATCAGAAACAAGGCGAGACTGGTGGCTAAGGGATACTGTCAGGCAGAAGGAATAGACTACGATGACATTTGCCCCTGTTGCACGGCTCGAAGCTATAAGAATTTTCTTAGCCTTCGCAGCCCACAGAGGTTTCAAGGTTTTTCAAATGGACGTCAAATCTTCCTTTCTGAACGGACAGATTCAAGAAGAAGTTTGTATCCAACAACCACCAGGGTTCGAAAGTTCAAAATACCCAAATCATGTCTACTATCTTGACAAGGCTCTGTATGTACTCAAACAGGCCCCAAGAGCATGGTATGAGCGACTTTCAACCTTTCTCCTTGATAATCAGCTCGAAAGAGGTACTACGGACACCACTTTGTTCTATAAGAGGAAAGGTGGAGATATTCTACTTGTCCAAATATATGTGGACGACATTATTTTTGGCTCTACCAAGGCAGAAAGTTGCACTGATTTTGAAAAACTCATGCAGAGTGAGTTTGAAATGAGTATGATGGGAAAGTTAAACTTCTTCCTAGGACTCCAAGTCAAACAGTCATCAGAGGGATTTTTCATAAATCAATCAAAAATGTCTCTGACATACTTTCTAAATTCAAGCTCTCTGATGCCTCTGTCATGAAGACACCCATGGCCACTAGATCTAAGTTACACTCAGATCTAGAGGGAAAATCTGTCGAGTGCAAGCTCTACAGAGTCATGTTCGAGTCTCTTCTGTATTTAACTGTTAGTAGGCTAGATATAATGTATGCCACATGTCTTTGTGCAAGATATCAAGCTAACCCCAAAGAATCCCACCTACTTGCTGTCAAGAGAATCTTTAGATACCTAAAAGGAACCAAGAATCTTGGCCTCTGGTATCCGAAGAACTCTGGCTTTGATCTTATGGCCTATACAGATTCAGATTACGGAGGATGCAGACTTGACAGAAAGAGTACCTCTAGGAGTTGCCAATTCATAGGTGGAAAGTTAGTCAGCTGGACTTCAAAGAACCAGAACTGTGTGTCAACATCTACAGCAGAAGCCGAATACGTTGTTGTTGCAAGCTGTTGCTCTCAGGTTTTGTGGATGAGAACTCAGCTAAAGGACTATGGTCTAGACATCCAGAAGATTCCCATCCTATGTGACTCCAAAAGTGCCATTGCGATTTCTGCCAATCCTGTACAACACTCTAAGACAAAGCACATAGATATCCGGTACCACTTCTTGAAGCATCATGTTGAACAGGGCACAATAGAGATGTACTTTGTGTCTATAGAATTTCAGCTTGCAGACTTGTTCACCAAGGCACTTGATGAGAAAAGATTCCTTTTCTTGGTGGGTAAGTTAGGTATGCTAAACATGAGCTGATCCCTCTGTAAGTGAGACTAAATCTTCCTGTACATATGTATATTTCAATCTTTCAGTATGTGAATTCTTTACCTTTAAAAGTTCTATACCCGACAGAGCTTCTGTGGAATAGCTCAGAGCCTCTGTCTATTCCCACAGAACCTCTGATGAGTTCGACCTATGTTCTATGCTCTACTTATCACATCTGATCCAAGCATAGGTCATGGGGGAACAGAAGGAGACCTTGAATGATCTACAGAGGATAATCATTCAAGGGGGAGCCAAAGAAGAGTATTGGTAAAACAAATCAACAGAGGTTGCAGACTTTGCCGAACAAAGGAGAATCTAAGAGTGTGTTCCTCGCACAAAACCACTTTCCAAAACATTTTTCTAGGACACCACTTTCCAAATATGTCCTAGAAACACAATTTAAAACAGTCAAAACTTTGAATGATCAAAAAGATTTATGAGCTTTCCGTAATTAGAAGTTTTATGTCATAGAGCCTCTGTTGAGCTCAACAGAGCCTCTGTAAGCCAGAGCCTCTGTAACTGAAAATTTCGTACGAAAACTCTATCGATCACTTCAATTGTCTTTTCAAATGTTTTTGGTAAATGTGCAAGCACAGAGATAACGGAAGAAGGTTTTCAGATCACAGAGCTCATTCCACCACAGAGCTTCTGTCGATTCTGATACTTGGGCATTTAAAAAAGATTCTGTAAGTGCGGGTTATTTACCAAAGTGACATACATTCTGATGGAGAAAGACCCACGCGCCTAGCATTAATGGGCGCCGTACGACGTCTCATCGTGCTCTGACACTTCTGACGTGGCACGATTTCATTGGACGTGCGTGCCATACGTTCCTCTGAAACGTTGAACCCAGTTGGGTACTCAAGTGCGGACCCCAAATTTCATTCAATTTTCACTATTTACCGTTTCAGATTCTGCCGATTTAACCCCATATAAAATCCTCATTTACCCTTCTTCCTCCTCTTTTACGATTATTTCTCTCTCTGAACTCTCCGGCGAACCTTTGCAAGAACCTGCAACTTCTCTATTTCTACTCCGATTCTTCAAGAAATCATCCATGGCAACCACAAACACTCCGGCGAACTCCCCTGCTCAAGCTGAGCATTCTCAACATCCTTCAATGGCCAGAAACCAAGAACAAGACCACAGTGGGAACTCCATGGATTTTGCTCCGACCACCCATCTACAAAACTTTCTGGACCCTGACCAGTTTGAAAATACCCTTCCTTTGAAACCCAACAACCATTATTTGGTAAATTCCAGGACTACATTTGGGGAAGATAATGCAATCTTGATGAACATCCTGGAAAATCATCCCATAAGAACCTTGTTAACTAAGAACGTAACCAAGATCCCTGCTAGGTACCTAAACCAATTCTGGCAGAGCTGCTAGTATGACACCGAAAACCGACAGATTAACGGCTACGTCTCCAAACCTGACAAATCCCAAAACCTAGAACTAAGATTCAACAGAACAATGCTTTCTGCGGAATTCGACCTGCCTACCAGAGGCTTATTGGGCATCAAAGACTACGCCGAAAGCCCCTCTGACACTGAGCTATGCGCCTTTGCAGAAATGTTGGGCTACAACACCCATCTCACTAAGAGAAATGACTTCAGGATGAACCGCTTCCCTCCTCTGTGGAACACTCTATTCTCGATTCTCAACCGTTGTCTAACTGGAAAGGCGGGTAGCCCAGACCAGAGCTCTCACAAAATCTTGGCAATCATGTACGAGATGTACTATGATCTGCCTCTGGATTATGCCTCCCTCATGATGCAGGAACTTGTTGCCACAATAGACCACAGAACATCAACCCAAAGGGCAAAGGGCGATAAAAGCAAAGAACTACCTGCTCTACAATTCCAAAGGATCCTAGGAGTAATACTGGAGCCTTTGCTTCTCCTAGAAAAATGGCCAATGGAAGGGCCAATTGTGAAAACCTACCCTCTAGCAAGAATGGCCCCTACCAAACACGCAGATGGTTACAGGTTCTGCAGGCCTCTGCCATAAAAAATACTCACATATGCCTCAGATGAAACCCTTAAGACAGAGTACATACGCGAACACCGGACTCCAAAACCGAGTCCTGTGACCCCCCTGCGTCTAGGAGCCCCCATAGGAGCAAAGGTAGTAGATAGGATAAGCGCAGAAGAATGGGAAAGAGCTTTAGAGAAGCATAGGTTGAAACAAGAAAAAATCCAGCTACAAAGAAGCAAGGCTGGAACCTCTGCACCTCAAAGAAAAATCACAGAGCCACCCTCCAAACCACAGAAGGCTTCCAAAGCCAAGAAAGCAACAACCACCAAAAGAAGCAACTGTGGTTGAATCCTCGGCACCCCCTCCTCCAAAAGAAAAGAAAAAGAAAAGAAAAGCCAAAACTTCTGAGGAGGGAGCCCCAAAACCCAAAAGATAGAAAACCAACAAGCCTAAATCCCTTCTGCAGAGCATCGCAGAGGAAGCAGAAACAGCAACAACAATCCAAGAACAACCTCTGCAATCCCCCACTCCTATCCAATACGCAGAGCCAAACGACTTTGTTGCGTTTCTTGAGCAAACGGAAATGGCCACCACTTTGGACACTTCTGGGTGGACCGCATAAGCCATCCCATAGTGGAACACTACCATAAACCCACATGTTACTATGGCAGATGTTGACTCTGACCTGGAGGCAGCTGACAGAACCCCTATGGGCAACTTTACTGACACCCCATAAGGCCGAATGAACTCTGATCTTTTTGCCTCTCCTCCAAGCTACGACTCACAGCTTAAATGCACAGAGGAGATGATGGAAACAGAAGACACTTGGGTAGACATAGAATCTAAGTTAGAAACCCCTGTCTTAGGATGCCTAATAGAGGAAGAAATCCAAAAAAATGCCGCAGATAGTAGAGGCACACAACCACAACCCCCTCCCAGTGCAACCCACACATCTAGCTCTTCCTGTCTAGTGGAAAATATAGCTATTGAAAAAGAGCAGCACGACTCGATCCCATCCCCATCAAACCGGACAGAGGAACCTTTTTCCTCCTTTGTACCACTCACTGCCAGGGAAACTGTACAGAGGGAGTCCTCTCAAAAGGACTCTCCTCTTATTCATGATCCTTCGCCCCTGATCACACCCGACATCCCGACAGAGGAATTCGTTTCCTCTGACACGCACACAAATCTAGGACCCCAAGGCTCTTCAGAGGAGCTTAGAAACCACAATGACGAAGGGACTCTAGACAATTCCCCTAGTCAACTCAAGGATACTTCTGTCCCCACCTCTGGAGTGGATCAGAACAAGGTCCTTGACAGAACTTCTGTAGAGTTTGAGGCCTTAAAAACCTCTGCTCGAGGATCAGAAGGAATTCCTTCAATTCTCAACGCCAAAACAGGAACGAAAGAAGGCGTCTCAGGAATGGAGACTCACTCTGGTGATAGATCTGTTCACCCAGAGGTTACCCCATGCTCATATGTCGCAAGGGATGAATTCCAAACCCTTGTCACCTCTATGACCAATTCTTTGAAACAGTTGAAAAGCTCTTTCGATGCTCTTGCAGAATCCACTCATAAGGCGCTGAACGAATTGACCACCAAAGTTGAAAATCTTTCAACTGAGGTGAAGAATGCCAATACCTTGATGAAGAAGGTTGCAACAACCTCTGCAGCCACAACACCCTCTGCACCATAAGTAACTACAACCTCTACTCTGGAAACCTCTGTCACTCATCTTACACAACATATCAAGAAGGCACGCAAAGTGGCCAAGATCCTCTTCTCCCAAACACATGCATCTCTGGGTATAACTACAGAGGATCTCAAAAAGGCACTAGAAAAGGTCTAAGAGGAAACCACAACGCAGACTCAAGCCATGAAGCCTTCTGACTACATTACCAGAGCCCAACTGATAGATCTAGGCCAGAGCATTCTGAACGAGATGACAGAGTTCATTAAGGCATTCACTGCTGCAAACGCCAATTATGTGAAAGACTTCAAGAACAGTGTGGGAAAGTTAAGGTTTAAATTCGAGGCAGAAGTTGCCTATCTGCTGGGCATCTGTGATGACCTCTGCGCAAAAATGCTCGCTGCAGGGGCAAGCCAACCAAAGAAGCCGTCCTCCACATGCCGGGCAGAAGGCACTTCAGACAGAAGACAGGATGAGTCTGACGATGATTCGGATGATTCGGCAGATCATCCCGAGGGGGAGAAGAATACAAAGTCAAACATCAGAGGTCTGCCAGCACCACCACTTGTCGTTAAACCCATAACCCAACTATCACCTAACAACTAAGAAACCCAACCATCCACTGAAGATCAAAACCAGAAGAAGACCGCAGAGGAAATACCTAACTCTGTGGATACAAATCAACCAACTGAAAACCTGCCCTCACCTAAACCGAAGACTACAACAGAACAAATCCAGATTCTGTCCTCTTCAAATTATGAAGAAGACCTTCCCTCCCCAACACCAAAACCAAGAACAGAAGAAACCCAACTACCATCTCCCACACCAACAATAGCAGAACAACCCACACCAATAACAACAGAAGAGCAACCCAAATCGAAACCCCGAACAAAAACCTTAGCTAAAAAACAACGAAAATATCTGAGCAAAACCACAGAAGCACCCACAACCCAATCCCCAACCAAAACCAAAACCTTATCACCAACAAAACCAACTACAGAGGCACCCCCAACAAAGACCTCAGAAGCTCAACTGACAAAACCAACAGAGGCATCTCAATCCAAACCCACGGCAAAAGACAAGGGAAAGGGTATAGCGACAGAAGAACCAAAATCCAAGAAACCAAAGCATCAACCTTCTGAGAAACTAATGAAAAGTGCATTTGATGTCTTTGTCACTCCAAATCCACAAGAAGAAGACTGGGCTTTCGGAATTCCTCTGTCAGCAAAGCCCGTCCTAGATCCCAAGGCGAAGCCAACAGAAGACAGGGTGACCAATTTATCAGCGACGTGGAAGACCTGCGCAAACCCATGCCTCCACCCTCTGTACCTCAGCGGCAAATGGAAAAGGTGGTGTACAAGTATCTCTACAGCAGAGCCATCAATGACCCTCTGCCACCTCCCATTCTGAAACGTGACATGCTTCAGCAGATAAGAGAAGACTTCTTCAGAGATAAAGCCAAACCTGTCCATCAAGTCTTCTCAAACTCAAAGATCACAAAAGTCATCTACTGCAAGCTCTCACATACCAAAGGCGGATAATTCCACTACAATCTCTACCATGTCAAAAGGGCGGACATATCTGAGAACAAATTCTCAAATGCAGATCTAAGAAACCTTAGCCCCTATGATCTACCAGAACTTCTAAGCTGGGCCAGGAAAAACTTATGTCACAGTCTTGAGATCCAGAGGGCATACGATGAAATCAAAAGGGCCATGAGGGAGAAGCTTCTGCTCTACAGCATGACAGACTTCCAAGTGGGACTTGATCTTGGAGTAAAGAAAATTCATCTCCTACCTCCAGAAGACCAATGCCCCTCCTCTGCTGACATCCAACCGAATACCATCATCATCAACCCAAAGCTTGGGTATGTCTTTCGTGATCCTCAAGGAATGTTGAAGTTGTTCTTGGAGGTAGACTGCCAGGAGTATGCAACGAAGACCCTTCTTGAGTTCAGGTCCAATCTTTTGGAACTCAGAGGATCTGAGTTCATGGATCTAAACTTCGCCAACAGACTGATTGAGTTAATTGATTCGGTCATCAGCTTCAGAGACCTCTTGTAACAACCCGGTTTCCCAAACATACCACAAATAACATATATTGCATAACATCGTTACATTCATAAAAGAAAATTACATAATAATTCACATACGGTCCCATAATCTCGAAACTACAAAATACATAAACGCTTCGTAATCAACCTCAGTCATCAAAAAACGTCCTACTCTTTATCCTCTCCTTTTCCGCTATAATTTCCTCGACCTGGAATACATATTTTTGAAAACAAAATGAGGGTTAGACCAAACGGTCTAGTGAGATAATCCCTGTTATTTCAAAATCGTTATAAAACCCATTTATATAAAATCCTTTATATAAACACACATATATCACACTTAATTAAATACCAATCAAGACTCGTGCACCGTGTTCAACTCATCCTCTTTCTCATTCTCATTCCCCTGGCCATATTAGTTGGTTGCGAGCCAACAACACCGCTGTACAACAATTACAGCACCACTGTACAACAACTACAACAAACACCCCCGCCGACTATAGTTTCGGCTAACGTATATTCGTGTAGTGTAATGCACATATAAATACAATATATATATATGTATCAATATATCATATTGTCATTTATAAACCTTTTACCACATTTCAACCACATATATATATCTCTTAATATATACACATAATCACACCATAAATCATTTTCTCAATCCACACATATCCATCTCATATATATATATATATATATATATATATATATATATCACATATATATGTATCCCAGTTGAAAACGTTTTAAAAGTAAAACTCACCTTGATCGTTTATTCAGAAACACTTCCAAGTCTTTTCCAAAAGATTCAGTCTTTCACCCAAAATCCACAGAATCTTAAACGAAGTTGGTATGTAAAGCACGATCAAACGAGGTTCACGACGGAGTCGAACGAGCTCGAGCACCTATGTTAAACTATAAATTATTATTACGAACAACATAAAACTCTCATCATAATCATTCTAATACTGAATTTTGGCTCTAAAGGTATCTAAGCAACTTAAATTTCAAAACGGACAACCCGATACGCATTTCGAAAACTAAACTCAACACCATGTAGAACCGTACGTGACAGCTCCTAAGCCCCTTCTTTCCGACCGTTTTTCTCATACTTAGTGACCAAACCAGAATATAAGATCTAAATGAAAGCTGTTCTATGACCTCCTACGGTTCTACCCGAATTGAAATCACCTCATTTGAATCATCGGTTGATTTTATACGGAATTTATAAAAACACAAAAACTGATCCGAGTATGCTACGATCAGTCCAGAAAACACGTTATTTTGAGCTACTTAGGGTCAAAACTGGGTTTAAGACCCTTCATAAGAATTGTAGAACACATTGAGTACATTTCACCAATAACATTTGAGCTTAATCGGACTTACGGTTTGTGAGTTATGCGCTGTCAAAGTACGGACCTGCACATACCGTAACGTCCGATTTCCAAACTTTTCCTGATTCACTTTTATGATCCAAACTTCCATTTTTACTCAATAAAACCCATTCTAAATATAAACTAACAGACCAAACGTCCAAATGGAGCTTAATGATTAATCTCTTAAGCATAATCATGAAACTTTATCCTCTTAAGCATTTAACCGAACACTTGGTGAGCAACTAACCGCATAAACATAAAACTCACAATTTTGATTATAAACTTTACCCTTTTTAATCCTACTTCAATTTTGACAAAACTAAACATTTCTAAACACGTATAATAACACAACTTTAAAATACCAATTCATATACTCAACCATAAACACAACTATAAACTAATCTAAAAATTCTAACACAAAACATAATAACATAGGATAAAGATTATACCTTTAGGAAGGATTTGAAGAGTGAATTCCAAATATAAGTTTGTATATTTGGTTTGATTCAATAAATTGAAAGAAAAACTAGAGAGAAGAAGAATAGATTTTTAGAGAGAAAAAATGGATATGGCGGTGAGGGTATCAAACTGGAAATGAAGATATGTAGGTTTACTCTAATTTTGGTACAATTAGTATATAAAGTTTATTATTATTATTAAGAGTTTGGAAATTTGACGGTTTTAACCCCTCTACTATAATTAATTGACATTTATATATGGTACGTTTTGGAGACGTTAAAGTACACTTTTTTAAAAACGGGGTATTACAACATCTCCCCCTTAAAAGAATTCCGTCCCGGAATTCGGTTAAGCAAAAAGGTACGGTTGCTTTATGCTCACTACTACATCGAACTCCAATCGAGACTATCGAAATTAACTTAATAAGCACTCCATACCCATCTATATAACAACCATCCAAAAATATCTTTTTAACAAAATTAATATCAATATGTCTTTATTTCACTTTGTGCCTCTTTCAACACCAAGATAAATCTCATCGTACCTAATTCAGCATAAAATATCTATATCACAATTCATTTCGATATATGGGAAATTTTACTAATAATCATCAACTTCAGACAAAATCTAGCATCGATATCTTGAAATTATGCACAATGCTACATTTTACACTTTCACTATACCTTTCCGAAATTATAACATACACCTTCAATATGAAACTTGCTAACAATTGCAAATGTTAAATCAATCATTCCAAATTAAACTACCAACCACTTTTTGTTCTCATAATATAACTTTTGTTACCACTTTGAACCATCTTTCAAATCCAAACACAATTAATAACAGGTTATCACGCTTTCGCTACGCAACTCTGATTAACCTATAATCTCTGCTTAAAACAGGAAAACCCAATCATCCTAAATTTTATCTTCCACTCAAGTCTATTAATTCAGGGGTCTCGGATTCCAAAATTCTTTTAATTAACCATAACGACCACAAAATCAGATAACTATATATATTAAGTCATCCCGGCTTTCTTACTTAGATTTACCTCAAACAATTCCTTAATGATCAGTGTTTTAATCTCGAAAACACTTTCCCAAGAATTCTTGTAATCCATTTTATAAATCATAATATGTGAACAAAGGTTGTAGACATCTCAACGCTTACCACTCCCTAATTATCCTTAACCAATTCATGACCACAACAACAGTCTTCGAACTCAACTGCTCTTCTCGGCTATTGCATTATAATTACCGATCCTTTCCGCACAAAACAATACAATTTCCTTTTCTTTATCTCTAGCTACTTTAACTTGACCAACGCATTTTAATCATAAATATCAATTTATTTCACAAGATAAACTCCAATTGAGATGTAGTTCATTTCTTTCTATTAACCATGAATTACCATACATAATAACTTAGCATCAACATCTCAGTAGAATCATAACACGTCTTATAATAACAATAAATGTCGTTACTTAACAAATCTATAAAATTTTAATCAACCTATCAAAGGCTTAAACATTTATCATGACATTCCAAATCAACTAATGATCATATTATCACTCCGATCTATAATCATCATCATGTCATTCTATAAACATAACCAAATTTCCAACTATAATATTATCACTAAATCAAATTCTTAAACGCAACGGCAAACCCGTCATCATCTCATTGATTTACACATGAGACTTAACATGCCAAGTCAAGCATATGGTCTAAAACAACTCTTTAATTTAAACAACTCCATAAAGAAAGTTCTTCAACATTAACCTCACTTTACTTAACCGAAAATAAAAAAAATCGCCAACTATTCATATAATAATTCTACTACAATTTACACCACAAAGTTCGTCACACGACTATCAAAATGTTTATTGAACATTGCTTTCTTCCTGCTAATCATAACACTAATAATATAAATCCAATGATTACACATATCAACCATATATGATTTGCTAACAATCACAAGCTTTAAATCAAACACCCACAAAATTTGTAAAATATCTTAACTAGTAATTATACTTCTCTTTTATACTCTTAAGGAATAAATATACCCAACATAAGATCATTTTAAATATAGTTCTACAATTTCTATATCATCCATCACTTTCTTATTAAATCTAAACCACTTATTCCAATATAACACTTTCACTTCTTCACATTAACATCACATACCCATGATCACTTTTCATTTCTTAAACAAACCTAACACCAAATCCACATCTCTACTTGCAGTATGAATTCTAACCAAATGGTTCAATCAAAATCCATCATCAAAATATTCAACGGTTGTGTCATATCCGTTCATCACAAATAACACTAAATGTCAGACATTTCTCAATTCCCAAATGGTTTTAATCAAACCATTTCCATTTCTATACACTCACTACTTACTTCAAAATCCTGAACTTAATACCAAAAACCAAATCGGACATTTTCATCAATGTCTAATCCAAACAAAATAATATTGTCAATAAATGCATCACTATTAATGAGAACAGAGAACATGAATCCTCCACTTAAGAAGATCAATAAATATCACAATATCGTAGAACCTTCATTTCTCACTCCAGCATAAACATATTATTTTAGATATAAATCCTAGTCCATTAATCATTTTTCTTTTCAGTCTAAATTCCCAATCAAAACATTCCATTGGAAAAATTCAGATCATAACACTTTTAGTAATAACAATCTAATGTTGTAACTTAACATAAACGCAAAAGTCGATGACCAATCAAAGACTTACACATTTATATTGGCATACAATACCAACTTCTCAACCAACTAATAAACACACCACAATAATCATCAAATAATACCCCTCAGCTTAAGTCTAGGCTATTAACAACCTATTTCTCATAAGCTAATGCAGACAACACTTTCTTGCATTATTTACACCTTATACCAGAAATTTAACCAAGTTAATTCGAAATCACACTCAATATTCGAAACAACCACACCTCGCACGCTTGCTAATTATAAACTGCTACTATCTTATCCACATCACCCCACACATTTAAACAATACTCTTCTAAATAGCGTCAACAATCACACTTTGTATAATCTACACAACACACTAAATCGTCGCCTTCATGACAATGTCAAAACTTCACACACTACCATTACTCTCCACACATAATCATCACGTTCCACACACTACTATTATTCTTTACACTCAAGCCATCACACTCTACACGTTAACAAAATCAGAACAACAGTAATTTAGCACACCCATTTTTATCTCTAACATAATTATCAAATACTTTTCTAATGCAGATAAGCAACAAAAGGATGTAGACACGAATGATTGGTTTACACCGAAGTCAAATAACACTTTAGCACGTGTATAGTTTATAGAAATATACCTGTCTTCGTCTCTATCCATACGTCAAGTCCGACTTGTCACTATGTTGATTCAAACAAGGTTAATATACACATAAGCACATACCCCATATAACAAGGTATTCCGGTTCAAACATGTACTTGTAAGTTCACGATTACACTGGCCAAATGTAATTTGGAATTACCTTACATGATGTTCCTTCTACCTTTTTATACTTAACATCCCAAGGTTCTAAAATAATGGTGACATCCTACTTCACATGCAGTTTAAGTCTAGGTATAAATCCAAATACCTAAATCCCTTAAACTAGGGCTCTGATACCATCTGTAACAACCCGGTTTCCCAAACATACCACAAATAACATATATTGCATAACATCGTTACATTCATAAAAGAAAATTACATAATAATTCACATACGGTCCCATAGTCTCGAAACTACAAAATACATAAACGCTTCCTAATCAACCTCAGTCATCAAAAAGCGTCCTACTCTTTATCCTCTCCTTTGCCGCTATAATTTCCTCGACCTGGAATACATATTTTTGAAAACAAAATGAGGGTTAGACCAAACGGTCTAGTGAGATAATCCCTGTTATTTCAAAATCGTTATAAAACCCATTTATATAAAATCCTTTATATAAACACACATATATCACACTTAATTAAATACCAATCAAGACTCGTGCACCGTGTTCAACTCATCCTCTTTCTCATTCTCATTCCCCTGGCCATATCAGTTGGTTGCGAGCCAACAACACCGTTGTACAACAATTACAGCACCGCTGTACAACAACTACATCAAACACCTTCGCCGACTATAGTTTCGGCTAACGTATATTCGTGTAGTGTAATGCACATATAAATACAATATATATATATATGTATCAATATATCATATTGTCATTTATAAACCTTTTACCACATTTCAACCACATATATATATCTCTTAATATATACACATAATCACACCATAAATCATTTTCTCAATCCACACATATCCATCTCATATATATATATATAGAGGCGGGTTCAAACGAGGAGCGTACCAATTTAAGAGAACGTGAGGAGCAATTGATAGTTATGAATCACATGTGATTGGCAGTTGTGGATCACATGTGATTCACAACTGATCTGGATGAGAATCGACAGTTATGGATCACATGTGATTGGCAGTTGTGGATCATTAATGATCCGCGACTTGCACGCGTCGCGAACCAAGTCGCGCTACTTTTGCGCGAAAATTCGATTATGTCCGATTTTTTAGCGTTGTAAATCATATGTGATCAGAAGCATGGGAGTGCTCCTCACGTTCTCTTAAATTGGTACGCTCCTGGTTTGAACCTTCCTCTCTCTCTCTCTCTCTCTCTCTCTCTTTATATATATATATATATATATATATATATATATATATATATATCACATATATATGTATCCCAGTTGAAAACGTTTTAAAAGTAAAACTCACCTTGATCGTTTATCCAGAAACACTTCCATGCCTTTTCCAAAAGATTCAGTCTTTCACCCAAAATCCACAGAATCTTAAACGAAGTTGGTATGTAAAGCACGATCAAACGAGGTTCACGACGGAGTCGAACGAGCTCGAGCACCTATGTTAAACTATAAATTATTATTACGAACAACATAAAACTCTCATCATAATCATTCTAATACTGAATTTTGGCTCTAAAGGTATCTAAGCAACTTAAATTTCAAAACGGACAACCCGATACGCATTTCGAAAACTAAACTCAACACCATGCAGAACCGTACGTGACAGCTCCTAAGCCCCTTCTTTCCGACCGTTTTTCTCATACTTAGAGACCAAACCAGAATATAAGATCTAAATGAAAGCTGTTCTCTGACCTCCTACGGTTCTACTCTAATTGAAATCATCTCATTTGAATCATCGGTTGATTTTATACGGAATTTATAAAAACACAGAAACTGATCCGAGTATGCTACGATCAGTCCAGAAAACACGTTATTTTGAGCTACTTAGAGTCAAAACTGGGTTTAAGACCCTTCATAAGAATTGTAGAACACATTGAGTACATTTCACCTGTAAAATTTGAGCTTAATCGGACTTAGGTTTGTGAGTTATGCGCTGTCAAAGTACGGACCTGCACATACCGTAACGTCCGATTTCCAAACTTTTCCCGATTCACTTTTATGATCCAAACTTCCATTTTTACTCAATAAAACCCATTCTAAATATAAACTAACAGACCAAACGTCCAAATGGAGCTTAATGATTAATCTCTTAAACATAATCATGAAACTTTACCCTCTTAAGCATTTAACCGAACACTTGGTGAACAACTAACCGCATAAACATAAAAATCACCATTTTGAATATAAACTTTACCCTTTTTAATCCTACTTCAATTTTGACAAAACTAAACATTTCTAAACACGTATAATAACACAACTTTACAATACCAATTCATATACTCAACCATAAACACAACTATAAACTAATCTAAAAATTCTAACACAAAACATAATAACATAGGATAAAGATTATACCTTTAGGAAGGATTTGAAGAGTGAATTCCAAATATAAGTTTGTATATTTGGTTTGATTCAATAAATTGAAAGAAAAACTAGAGAGAAGAAGGATAGATTTTTAGAGAGAAAAAATGGATATGGCGGTGAGGGTATCAAACTGGAAACGAAGATATGTAGGTTTACTATAATTTTGGTACAATTAGTATATAAAGTTTATTATTATTATTAAGAGTTTTGAAATTTGACGGTTTTAACCCCTCTACTATAATTAATTGACATTTATATATGGTACGTTTTGGAGACGTTAAAGTACACGTTTTTAAAAGCGGGGTATTACACCTCTGCATCAACATGTTCCGTGAACTCAGGGATGGAGGACTCACAAGGCCGATCAATGACTTCCCACATGCGAGAATATGACCTCTACAACTATCTTACTATTGTTTTAACTTTTCATGTTCTGCACTTCAATGTAATCCAATGTAAATGCCTCTGGCATCATAGTGAATGAAAAGTTACTTTCTACAGAGGTCAAATGTTTCACCTCTTGTTCTTCTTAGCCTTAGAAAACATGCAAGTTTCAATTTTTTATTTTTCAATACTTAGGGGGAGATTGTTAGCTCCAACTTCTGTTCTAAGAAGTATTGAAAAATAGGCTAAGTGAAGATCACTGGCAGAGCCTCTGCCAGACACCAAGAGCACAGAACCTAGAGAAACCTTCACCTGGATCGTTCACCAGAAGACTCTCAGAGGACAAGGTCACAGAGCCTCTGTCACCCTTGACAGAGCCTCTGTGGTATGAAGATAGAAACTTAAAGAATACTTGAAGTTCAAGACAAAGACAAGTGTGCCACTCACGTGCCTCTGTTGTACGAAGATCCTGAAGATCAATAGTACAAGGCGTGCCCTGCCACTTTCCATGTGTCATCTTCTGAGGGGTCACAGCTTTTGCAGATGGCGGTGCACTAACTCGATGTGTACCAGATTCAGTCCCACGATGTTGTCTTTTATACCTTAGTACTTCTTGTCTACTATTTGTCCCCTGTAAAGTAGTATAAATAGAAGGCCTCTACCATACATGTTCTGGTAACTCTTGCACTACACACACACATACCAGATTAGAGAGCAGTTCATTATATCACACACTTAAAGGTGTTCTTGGTGTAACTTGGAGAATCAATTGAAGATGAATCATTGAGCTAAACTCGTGTTTTATTATTGTTTCACTTGCTTGATTCTGTGTGTGTTATCTACCGAATTTATTTCTCTTTAGTTCTATTAACCGCTTCCGCATATAATTCTGTTTGAACTATCGAGATATATATTTCATTGTTGAGTCTTATTATGGGATCAACATACTTGTAGCTCCCATTTTAGTTCCCCCACCGCCCAAACATCTATAAGCAACTTAGCGAATCCCGATCTTCCCCAAGCATTATCACACATTGTCGACGTATAAGCGTCCATCATTTTCGGCACACCCAAAGCACTAGAAATACGTCCCACTCCCTCCCAATTGAAAGCAACAAGTGGTTTGACCAATCCTTGAAGAGGATCCCAAGGAAAGACAAAAAGTGGCACAACACGTAGTAGCCAAGGACCACCTTCCAAGACTTGACGTAAACCATTCTCATCCCCAAAGGCCAAAACAGAAGAAGAGAAACCCTGCCTCGTTCATCATGGAGTCTTGAAGCCCGTACTTTCCCCAAAGATTTTTCAAAAGTTTCTGCACCGTAGGGAAGTATAGTCTAGAACCCAAAAAATAACCGTAAAGAGTGTGTGTTACACACTAGCAGCCTTCTTCGTAAGTTCAACGGGCAAGGCAAGCCGAGTAACATGTTTCTCCCCCAAAGGAAAAAATTAAGAGAGTTACCTTCCTCGTTGGATTTGGCTTTGAAAGTCTCCGCATACGATGACGATGATGCCTCGATAGTCACCTCACGTTGGTTTCGTTGCAGAATCGACACCCCTCCATATGTTAGAGAGTTAGTCAATTTGTCTGGAGTGCTCGAAATATGGTTGAAAACAGAAACCCTAGCCATGTTATCCCTTTTTCCCATAGTAACCGAGCCGCTCTCATTCCCATGCAGATTAGGGTTTGGGTCGGCTCCCTCCATACAGCCGATCACTTCTTGCACATTAGTGTTCGATAAAACCCCCCCTCCTCAACAGCCTCCTCACTCACCTCTTCAACCGTGATGACCTCCTCATCCATTGCTATCACTCACGTCCTAGAGCAACATGAGTCCTGAGCGCTGAAACCCTAATGAAAATACCCTAAGACAAGTGACGAAGATCTTGGCCGAAACCAAGATGCGAAAACTTGTTCACGATATCTCTAATCAGGGCAATGAATGTCCGGGAAGAAACACCCCTTACTAGGATAGAACAAATGGCAATTAACGAAATCAAATCGTAAACAAAGGCGCTAATAAGACTGACCGTCAAACTCAAATTCGAATGCCGCAAGAATCGAGCAATGATCCAACAAAAACGAACAAAAAAACCTTGGATTTGAAACGACAACCAACGATAATCAGACAGCAGCCACAAACGATCATGTAAAACACAAGAGAACACACACGAAACATGCAAAACCTTAGTAGACATGCTTCACGAAGCAAACCCTAATCGCCCTAGATAGAGAACACCATTTTCCATTTGTTCGGCTATTGCTTAAAACTTACAGTTACATATATATATATATATATATATATATATACTTTCTTGTTTGTTTAAATTTCCACCTGGTGTTTAGTTTTAAAAGAAGTTTGGAACCTGCACAGTCAAGCTTCTTTTAAAATTAAACATCTAGTGGAACTTCAAAATAATTAAACATCCAAACTTCTTTTAAAACTAAACACCAAGTGGAACTTTAAACAAACAAGAAAGTATATATACTTTCTTGTTTGTTTAAAGTTCCACTTGGTGTTTAGTTTTAAAAGAAGTTTGGATGTTTAATTATTTTGAAGTTCCACTAGATGTTTAATTTTAAAAGAAGCTTGACTGTGCAGGTTTCTGTTTTGGAAGCTGCCGCTGACAGAGAACAACTATAAGACCATCCACTATGGTAATTGCAAATGGATTGCAAACCAATTGCAAATGTGCCACACAACATTTCTAATTTAGAAATTATGGTGGTTGTGAGTATGTTTTTTTAAGGGAAATTGGTTTTTGATAATTGCTAATGTCAAATCAGTAATTTTTGCTAATGTGGCGGTGAATAGTATATGAAATTGTAGGGTATAAGACCATCCACATCCCTGCAATTCATTTATACTTTCAATTATGCCATATCAGCTTTTGCAATTACCTCTACACATATGCAATCCACCTACACTTTCAAAAAATGGTCCCCACTACAACATTTATTAATTACTTTATAAATTATTATATACATTCTATTTTTTTAGTTAATATAACATGATATATAAAATTCTTTATTTTAATTTAATGTTAATTAAAATATAAACATTAATTTCAAATAAATGATTAATATATGATATACTAATATAATACAATCATTTTATTAAATAGAATATTTTTTAAGTAAGAATAATTAATTTAATTAAAAATAAATTCAAAAATAACCATTTAATATATAATTTATTAAGTTTTATAATTTAGTTTATTTAAATAATTAAAAAAAATAAGAAAGTGGGATGATATGGTATTGCAATAGCAATTGCAAATGTCGCAATTACATCTTGACGTGACATGCTAAATCTGAGACAATGATCAATTGCAATTGGGTTTGAAAGCTCGTCCAATCTCTAAATTAGAAATTGCTTTATGTCATGTCATACTTTATGAAGTTTTGTAGAGTATGTTTATGGAAAAAATGTATGAATAATTTATTTTTTTGTTAATACTGAATATTAAAAAATTCAAAATATAATTTGTATTAAAATACAATAAAAAAATTACATAATAAAAATACAAACTTAACACATAAAATTACATCATTGTTTGTAATAGGTCAACGAATCATTGTTTACAATCAAATTTGGTTGAAGAAATTTTACAAAGATTTGGAGAAGAAGAAAATGACGATTCATGTAATATTTTTACTTTGTATTTTAATATAATATTTTATATATTAATTATTTTATTTAATTAATTTAATTAATTTAATTACTTTGATTAATTAATTATTTTTATTATAATTAATTAATTAAATTTTATTATAATTATTTAATTAATAAATTATTTCATATTAAATTATAGTAAATAATATTTAATTGTAGTTTTTTTGTTATTTGATTAAATTATAGTTTTATAGGATGAAGTGTCACTTTAGAAATTGATTGAATGATGCATTTGGTGGTACATCTCAGTCATGGACATCTCATACACTTTAAGTCAAATGAATCCATTTGAATTTTATTTTAATGGCACATCCCAAAATGGATTCTTTTTGCAATTTTAATGGCCCCAAAGGAAATGAGAGTAGGGATAAATACTGTTAGCTCAAATCTTTCTATTTGTGAAAGTAGTGAAAATAGTCTAAGTACAGAAGTAACCCACAGAGGCTCTGCAGAAGAACCCAAGAATACCAAAGGCAAGAATCAGCAGAAGACTGCTAAAAAAGGACCGAGCCGCAGAACCTCTGTCACCCTTGACAGAGCCTCTGCGGTTTATACTGAAGACTTAGAAGATTTACAAATATCTTTCTACTGTTCCAGGATCCGTTCATCCACTTGCTTAAGGCGTGCCCTGACATCAACTACACGTGTCAAACTCTGATAGGGCTCTGTCAGAATTGGAACATGTGCATTAAATGAACATCGTACCTGCTACTGTTCATACGATCTTGTCTACTGTAGATCAGTTCTCTTTATCTAAAGCATGTCCCCTTAAGAATTAGTATAAATAGAAGACTCATGTTGAGTTCTTCTATTAACAAGCATCAGATAACAAAGCTACGCACAAACACACACACAAGAAGAATTAGTGTTATGTTCTTGGTGTTCTTGATAAATATCAAACAGTAATCTTGGAGATACTCATCTGTTCTTTACATACTGTTTATTTGTTATTGTGTGTTCTTCTACCTTTACATTATCTTTCAGTTCTTAAATACGCTTCCGCACCATATCTAAATCTGAACTAACTGAAAGTTAAGATCATTGTTAAGAAAACAGGAACCAACAATTGGTATCAGAGCAAACCTTGATTTTTAATATCAAGGGATCCACTCTAAACTATGATCTTTGGTAGAAACTTGGATTTTTAACATATTCTTCATATTAATCAAACAATTTCTGTTTTTCTGCCATTTTCGATTCATTCGAACTTTGGTAAACTTATAGAATCTGTTATTCTGGTTAAAAACACCATTTTAGTGCTCAGCTTAAAGCTTTTAAGCTTAAAAACTTCATACGAAGCATCCACTTCATACTCTGAAAAGTTTGTTGTTCAAACCCTTTTCTGGATAATTTTATCTCTCTTAAAATGACTAATACAAACAACTTCTTCTCTTCTGGTTCCTTAACCAAACCTCTCACTCTTCTTAGAGAGGAATACCCTCAATGGAAGATTCGAATGATTCACTTCTTTGAGGGTACTGACAAAGAATTGGTTTATTATATCCGTAACCCTCCTTTCGTTCCCATGATAATTGTACCTCGTGTTACTGGCACAGACGACACACCAGAAATCCCAGAACACACAAAACCAAAGACCCAGGATAAATGGTCTGATCCTAATCGGGCAAAATACGAGGTTGCTGAGAAAACTAAGAGAATTCTGATTATGGCCATTCCAAATGACCTTTTCCAGTCCATGGATGCATGTGAATCTGCATATGATATATGGAAAGAACTGGAAAAACAACTAGAAGGAGGAGCCAAAACCTAGAAAAACCGCAGAGCCCAATACATAAATGAGTACTATGCCTTTAAAGCTCTGTCAACAGAATCTCTGCAAACTACGTATGATAGGTTCAACTCTCTAATAACCAAATGCAAGAAGTTCGACATCCACACAACCTCTGAAGAAAACAACGTTATGTTCCTGAAGTCTCTGAATGAAGAATGGCTTCAGTTATCTATGTCTCTGCAAACAAATCAAGACTTAGATTCCTGGACCCTATCAGACCTCTATGGAACATTAGCAGCACAAGAGCCTCAGGTAGCACAAGCAAAAGCCCAGATCATTGCACCTCTTGCATTGGTTGGTAAGACTACAGAGGCTAGAGAGAAACCAAAGAAAGAGAAAGCAGTAGAGGAAAGAAAGGAGAAGAAGAAGAAAAACATGATGGTGGAAAGTGAAGAAGAAGAGGAAGTAGCAGCAGAAGAAGAAACAACCCTGGCCTCGATAGCTAATTCATTAGCTCTCTTGACTAGGAAATTCAGCAGAGGATACCAGAAGAAATCTGGTAATGAACGATATGAAAGAGATAATCGAGAGAGAGAAGGGTCAAACGACAGAAACGACAGAAGTGGTGACCGACAGAGGTCAAGTGACAGAAATGACAGAGGAAATGACCGACAGAGGTCGGAAGACAAAGCTGGCAACACTCCACAGATTCAAGAGTGTTACAAATGTGGTAAGCCAGGCCACTACGCAAATGAATGCCGAACCGAAAGAAGTGGTGACCGACAGAGGTTAGATGACAGAGCTGGAAACTCCACACAGAACCAAGGATGCTACAACTGTGGAAAGCCATGTCACTTTGCCAACGAATGCAGAAGCAAGTCAAATCGCCCTCAGAGGGATGCAACTTTCTACAAAAAGAAAGTTGAATACTATGCTCAGAAGTCACTAATGGTGAACAAAGAAATCTGGGAGTCAGACACATCCTCTGACGAAGGAGAAACAAAGAATGCTCTATTCTGTGGCATGGCAAAAGTCAGCTCCGACTCCGACAGTGAGGTATCCACTTTTACCTCTAACTCTAATACTGCAGAAGATGATTTGATTAAACTTAACATTGAATACACTGAAATGAAAAAGACATGTGAAAATATTCAGGAAAAGCTCACCTTCTATGAGAGAGAAGCTAGACTTCTCACTCAAGAAAAAAACTAAAATCTTTAAAGAAAAAGAAGAAATTAAAATGGACTGGAACAAAAGGTTAAATCCTTTAAAAGAAAAAATTTCTGAACTTAATTCTTCTTTGAAAACAAAGTCTAAAGAAGTAATGGACATTGAGTGCGACAGAAAGAACATCCTAGCTCTTAAAAATTATTTTCAAAAGGAAAGAGAAGTCATCTGTCAAGATTTACTCAGAAGAGATCTTCAAATTAAAAAATTTCAAGATGCTTAAAAGGTGTACGAAAAAATAAACACACAAATAGGGAGATGGGGAATTGGCTTCTGTGATATAGATCCTTATACCGGAACCAAAAGAGACAAGTCTCTGTCCTCTCTATTTCACATTGGAGATACAAGAAAACCTAGATTTCCAAATCTTCTCTCTGTAAGTAAAAGGCAAAAGTCTCTGGGGAACCTCACAAGAGGAAACCTCTGAAGATGACAAATGTGTGGTTTGAAAACACAGATTTCTCACCTTCAGTCTCTGTCAAAAGAGAATCCAAACCTAAGAGGTATCTAAAAACTCAAGATCAGATAGAAATCTTCAAGTTTGGTAATCCCGAGACTCAAACTCAAGTTGCATTTGTCTGCATGATGAATTCTGAAAAGAAATTATCAGCAGAGGCACCTGAGTTCAAGCCAAGAATTACAGAAGAAAAACTTGATATCTCTGAAGAAAACCTCTGTACATCTTCCAGCGATCAAGATCTCTCTGAAGAAAACTTAACAGATACTTCTGTTAACTTAGAAGATAGTTCCATAGAAAAGGAAGAAAGTGAGTATGGCACATGTCCTGAAAGCCCCGTCTCTGTCGAAAGAGAACCAAGTGACTCAACCTCTGTATATGAGGACGATTCATCCTCTGACGAATCAGAGACTGACTCTAAGTCAGAGATCGGACCTAGTGACACAGAGGATTTTAAACAAACCTATGAAGTTCTTAACAGAACTATTCCTCCCAAGGAGAAAATCACTGGAATTCCTATCTGTCCAGACTTTTTGAATATGTGCATACAAGACAAAACCTCTCTTGAGCTTGAAAATTTCAAACAACAGAAGTTAACGTCCACTCAAATTCCAACGAGTTCAAAGATTTTAAAACCCTTAAAACCTGTTAAAGAAAAACTAACATGGCAACAGAAGGGTAAGGGGACAAAAAATGACAAATCTTTTTCTTCTGTGACAGTGAAACCTGCAGAAGTTCACCACAGAAGGGGTACACAGAAGGGGTACACAGAAGGCCACACTCAACAAAGGATATTGCAAACAACAATTTAGCCTACATAAACCTTCTTGTAATAGAAAGTCTAATGTTAGGATAGACTGTAATACCTTTGTGCCCCCATTTAATGTATTTAATGAAAAGTTCAAGCAAATCTTTTCGCACATTCAATACTGTCATTGCTTTGATCTTATGTTTAAATTAAACCAACACTTCAAAAGTCCACACTGTCATCTCTTTGTACCCAAAGAAAATGATAAATCCAAGGGTAAGAAGAAACAAAATGTTTCTTCAACAGAAGCTAAAACAAAGACCAAGAATGCTAAGGCAAACTTGAAGACCCCTAACAAAACTGGACCCTTGTGGATATGGGTACCTAAAACTCTCTAATTGTCTTGCAGAAGCAATATGTGCCAATCTGGTATCTAGACTCTGGATGCTCGAGGCACATGACTGGCGACAGAGGTCTTCTATCCACATTCAAAGAAAAGATCGATGGTGGATCTTTGACCTTTGGAAACAATAAAAAGGGGTACATAAAAGGATACGGAGTCATAAAGAAGGAAAATATAACCGTATGCAAAGTTGCATATGTGGATGGCCTAAAACACAATCTTCTCAGTGTCAGCCAACTCTGCGATACGGGATTCGACGTAATGTTCAAAAGAACCTTCTGCTCTCTACAGAGTGAGGACACAGGGATTGAACTTCTGCGTGCCGAAAGAAGAGGAGATTGTCGATTCCTGTTTTGCTTAAACAATGATCTTAACTTTCAGTTAGTTCAGATTTAGATATGGTGCGGAAGCGTATTTAAGAACTGAAAGATAATGTAAGGTAGAATAACACACCATATCAAATAAACAGTATGTAAGAACAGATGAATATCTCCAAGATTACTGTATTTGATATATATTAAGAACACCAAGAACTTCAAAGGATTAACAAGAAATCTGTAGTTAATGGTGTGTGTGAGAAGTGCAAAGCTTAATGATATATGTGTCTTTTCGTGGTATTAATCTTAATAGAAGAGTTCACATGAACCTTCTATTTATACTACTTCTAAAGGGGACAATAAGGACTGAAGGTATAAAGATACTGTTGAGTAATAGTGGCTGGAAGGTACAAAACACTATTCTAGAACTGTTGCAGATTCAACGTTCATTAAATGCTCCGTATTCAGCTGTAGGTGGAAACCTATCAGAGTTTGACACGTGGAGTTGTCAGGTCACGCCTTTGTACGATTGATCTTTAGAACCTTCGAATGGTAGGTATTGTAAGAAGCATGTTCGTCCTTGTTAAGATCTTTTGCGTAGATCTTCTTTTTACCACAGAAGCTCTGTCAAGTATGACAGAAGCTCTGTGGTCTTGTCCGCTTAGAAGTGTCTTCTGTTGCCTCTTTACTTCGGTCTTCTTGGTTAACCTGGCAGAGCCTCTGTCGAAGACGTCTGTCTTCTTGGTTACTCGGCTACTCGGCAGAGCCTCTGTCGAACACTTCTATACTTAGCCTATTTTCACTACTTTCATATACTGAAATATTGGAGCTAACAATCTCCCCCTAAGTAGTGAAAAATGAAAAATTGAAAAGTACATGGATTTTTTAGGCTAAGTACACACTAAGAACACTTTTCTTTTCACATTTGATAATGCCAGAGGCATTTACATATGATTGTATTGAAAAGTAAATATTACAGAGGATCTGTTTGACTGACTCAGACGTTGGCATCCTTGAAGTCATTGAAACTTCTGCGGTCGAGTCCTTCTTGTATGAGTTCGTGATAGAAGCTGATGCATAGAGTTCGGAAGTTGATTGTTGCATCGATAACCTCTATCAGTCTGTCGGCAAGACTTTGATTCATGAGCTTTGATCCTCTGGGCTCCACTAGTATCGCTCTAAACGTTGTCAAAGTACTTGTTGCGTACTTCTGACAGTCCATCTCTACGAACAACTTTGATTTACCAGAAGGATCTAGAAATACTAACCCGACCCTTGGATTTGTGATGATTGAGTTTGGTGTAGCAGAGGGAGGGCAGTAGTCTTTTGGTGGTTGAACGTTTAAGCTTTTCACTCCAAGATCTCGAGCCAATTGGAAATCTACCATGCTGTATAGCAGAAGCTTTTCACGTATGGCCTTTCTAATCACCCTGTAGGCTCTGCAAACTTCGTCGGTTGTGAAGTTCTCTTTCGTCCATTCCAGAAGATCAGGTAGATCATAAGGATTGAGATTGCTAAGATCTGCATCTGCAAATTGGTTCTCTGATCTGTCCTCTCTTTTGACCTTGTAGATGTTGTAGGAGATTTTAGGCCAGGTTCTGGTTCTTGTGAACTTACAATATAGGACTTTGACGATCTTGGACGTTGAGAAGACTTCGTGTTTAGGCTTGGGTTTTGTTCTAATGAAGAGGTTTTCGAGGTCAGCACGGAAGTCAGGGTCTTGAATGGTTGGTTCTGATTGATCCATTATGCCCATTTTGCTGTATAAGTACCTGTATACCACTTCTTCCATTTGTGGTGGTGGTGGTTGAGGTAAGGTTTTGCGCAGAGCATCTAATCGGTTCTTGACTTCTGCCACTCGATCCTCTGAAGGTTTTGTCTTTGGATCCAAAACAGGAATATTTGACAGAGGTGTAGTGCCAAAAGCCCAGTCTTCTTCTTCAGGCTTTGGTGTCTTATATGCATCGAAAGAGCTCTTCATTAGTTTTTCTGTCGAAGGTTGATGCTTGGGCTTTTTCTTCTGCGGTTCTTCTATCATAATCCCTTTTCCCTTGCCTTTTGCCTTCGGCTGTTCTGCTTGTTGAGATGGGGTTGCCTCTGTAGGTTTTGACGCTTGAGTTTCAGAGGGCTTGATTGTAGGGGGTTCTGTGGGTGTTGCCTCTGTTGGATTTGATACTTGAGTTTCAGAGGGCTTGATTGGTGATTTGGGTTCTGTTGGAGAGGTTTCAGGTGTTTTGCTCAGATATTTTCTTTTGTGAGCATTGGTTTTGGTTTTTGGATTGGTTTTGGGTGTTGGGGAAGGTAGTTCGTCTTCGGAGGATGTCAGAAGATGGACCTCTTCTTGGATTTGGCTGTCTTCTCCAAATACAGAAGACAATTCCACAGAGGTGGGTGTTGCCTCTATGGTCTTCTGTGGAACTGTTGTTTTGGGTACTTGGGTTTATTCATTTATGGATTCCACATAGATGGTTGTTGTCTTTGTGGTTTTGTTTATGTTTTGGGTTTCAGGTTTTTGGGTTTTAGCAGGGGTTTCTTCAGAGATCATTTCCACATAGGTGGTTGTTGCCTCTGTGGACTGTTGTTGGTTTTCTCCTTGGTTTTGAGTTGGGGAATTTGGTTCAGGGGTTCTGCGGATATTGGTGGTTCTGGTAGACCTCTATTTGCAGCTACTTCCCTTTGTTTCTCCCCTTGATTCTCCCCCTCAGGATGATCTGATGAATAGTCAGAATCATCATCAGAGTCATCCTGACCCATATCTGTTTTACCTTCTGCCTTGCAAGATGTATCTGGTTTCTTTGGTGGTACAACCCCTGCAGCAATCATCTTTGCGCATAAGTAATCACAGAGGCCGAGCAATGTTTCAACCTCCGCTTCTGTGTTGAAGCGCATTTTGCCGACACTTGCTTGAAACTCTCTAACATAGTTTGCGTTGACAGCGGTGAAAGCTTTGATGAATTCGGTCATCTGATCAAGTATTCCTTGGCCGAGTTCTGTCACTTGAGCTCTTGTCATGTAGTCAGAAGGCTTCATGGCCTGAGTATTTTTGGTTGTTTGCTCTTGAACTTCGTCTAAGGCCTTCTTCAGGTCTTCAGGTGTAAGACCCTTAGATTTTGAGGATTGCTCTTTAAGTTGTTGAAGAAAGTGCTTGACAGATTCTTTGAATGCAGAGGTTGCTGCTTTTCCAAATTCAGTTACTGCAGAGGTAGTAGTGGTGGTAGCAGTTGACTTCATCTGGGTTAAGGCAGTTTGCACCTCTGTGGACAGGTTGTCCATTTTGGTGTTCAGATCAAGAATTGCCCTGGATGATGTTTCTGCAATCGATTTGAAAGAGCTTTGCAACTCCTTTAATGTATTGTTCACAGAGGTGACAAGGGTTTGGAACTCATCCCTTGATACATGTGAACTAGTTGTAACCTCTGGGGGAACACATTCGTCCCCAGAGTGAGTCTCTGTTCCTGAGACACCTTCTTTCATCCCTGTTTTGATGTTGAGGATGAAAGGATTTCCTTCTGATCCTCAAGCAGAAGCATCCAGTGCTTCAGACTCTACAGAAGTTCTGAGAATGACATTGTCTAGATCCACTCCAGAGGTGGGTACTAGATTATCCTTCTGTTGACTCGGAGACTTGTCTAGAGTATCTCCGTCTTTGTGCACTCTAATCTCCTCTGAAGAGATGTTTGGATCTAGTTGTGTGCGTGTGGCAGAGGAAACAAATTCCTCTGCAAGGATTTTTGTTGTGATCCGGGGCAATAGATCACTTACTATGGATGAATCCTTTAGAGAGGATTCCCCTGGAATGGTTTCCCCGGTTATTAATGGTACAGAGGATGAAAGAATTTCCTCTGTCCGGATGGTTTGGGTTGGGGTCGAGCCGTGCTGCTGTTTTTCAATATTGCCCTCTGCCCCTAGACTGGCGGCAATAGAAGTGTGGGTTGCACTGGGAGTTGGTTTTGGTTGTGTGCCTCTGTTACTCCAGACAGCTTTTCTTGCTTCTGCTTCTATGAAGCATCCAACCACTTGTTCTCCATCTAAGGTTTCAACCTCTGTTGCTACCATATGGGTTGAGACTTCTACCCTAGTCTCCCATTCTTCTGTTACCTCTTCTTCCCTTTGACCTAGGGAGTCATACATAGGATGAGTACCAAAAAGTTGTTGTACGTGGGGGTGCATAACCTGTGTACCGTCAGAGGCAGAGATTACTTGCTCTGGGCTTCTTCTGTGAATATCAAGGCTAGGTTGAAGGAAGGGGTTCTGTAGTATCTCTGGGGTCTCAGCCGGATTGTCCCTTGGAGTTTGATCATCATCATCAAGATCAGAATCAACTCCAGAGATTGTGAAATATGGATCTTCTGTGGCTTCTGTGGTTTCATGTGACAGAGCTTCTGCAGTCCATCCAGCAGTGTCAAGAGTGTTGGCATATTCAGGACGTTGAAGGAAGTCAGAGAAATCCCCGTGATATGCATAGTTAAGAGGATTAGGGGATTGTAGAGGGGATTCTTGTGCTACTTCTTCTGTTACCTCTTCCTCTACGTCTTCTGCTACTCCTTCCTCTGCAATTTTTTGCATAGGAGACAGAGGTTTCCCATTTTTCTTCTTGCTATTTCTCCTCTTGGGTTTAGGTGCCCCTTCCCCTGAGGCTTTGGATTTTCTTTTCTTTTTGTGCTTTGGAGGAGAGGGAGGTGCAGATGATCCAACCTCTAGTGCATGAGGAGGAGACTCTTGGGGTTCTGCAGAGGTGCCTTCAGCTTTCCTTCTGTGCTCTTTCTTCTTGGGTGTGATGGCAGAGGTTTTGGATTTGGAGACAGAGGAGAGAATAGACTGCCGTTGTGCGTGAAAATTTGTTTGAATTACGTTATGCTTGGCAAATGCTACTGCCCATTCTTCCTCTGTCATTCTCTCTACTACTCGGGTTCCTATGGGGGCTCCAAGACGTGGGGGTGTCACAGGACTCGGTTTTGGAGTCCAATGATCGCGTATGTATCTAGATCTACGGGATCTATTTGTAGCATATCCCAGCATTTTTTATGACAGAGGCCTGCAGTATTTGTATCCATCCTTGTGCTCTGTCGGTGTGTTCTTTGTCATAGGATATATCTTGGGCATGGGACCTTCCATTGGCCATTGTTCACATAAGAGCAAAGGTTCGAGCAGGACACCCAAAAATCGTTGATACTGCAGAGGAGGAAGAGTTGGTTTGGCCTTCTGGGAGAGGTTCTTTCGCTCAATGGTGTTGACCATTTCTTGCATCATGAGCTTGGCGTAGTCCAGAGGCAGATCATAATATACTCCATACATTATGACCAGGATTTGGTGCGAAGTTTGGTCTGGACTGCCCACTTTCCCAGTTAGGCATCTGTTTAGAATTGAGAAGAGGGTATTTCACAGAGGAGGAAGTCGATTTCTTCTGAAATCGTTCCTTTTTCTTAGGGTTGTGTTATACCCCAACATCTCTACGAACCTACAGAGCTCTTCATCTGTGGGATCCTCTGCATATCTTTAAATGCCTAATAGGCCTCTGGTTGGTAGATTGAACTCAAGTGAGAACATTGTTCTGTTGAACTTGAGTTCAATGTACTCTGTTTTGTCAGGTTTGGAGATGTATCCTTTGATCTGTCGATCCTCTGGGTCAAATCTGCAGCTTTGCCAGAACTGGTAGAGATATCTGGCAGGGATTTTCTGCACTGTTGTGGATAAGAGGGGGTATAGGTAATGGTTTTCAAGAATATCGAGGAGAATGGCGTTTGATTCCCCAAATGCGGTTCTTGAGGGAACCAGATGGTAATTGTTAGGTTTTGAAGGAAGAACACTTTCAAAGTGTTCATTTCCTATGAAGTTTTGGAGATGGGTGGTCG
This sequence comes from Saussurea involucrata, assembly GCA_033807775.1. NCBI lineage: Eukaryota > Viridiplantae > Streptophyta > Magnoliopsida > Asterales > Asteraceae > Saussurea > Saussurea involucrata. The sequence goes on from CM066325.1 coordinate 68,737,454, forward strand.
GAGTAAATTCTGTTGTGCCGCCGGAGTTATCTTTCTCAAGGTCTGCGGCTATATTTGGATTTTGGGAATGCTCAGATTGAGCAGGTGAGTTTTCTTGAACAGGGGAGTCTTCAGGAATGTTGGAGGATGATGCCATTGTTGTTTATCTTGAAGAAAGAGAATGAAAAGTAGGTAGATTGCAGGTTTTGCAAGGTTCGCCGGAGAAGAAGATGAGAGTTCGTAAAGGTTTTATGAGGAGTGGTAACTTGGGTTTTATACTGAAGGGTAACGGTTAGAATTTTGAAGAGGTATATATGGAAGTGAATAAAATTTGGAATCCGTACTTGAGTGTGAACGACGGGTTCAACTTTCCAGGAGAACGTGTGCCGTGTACGTCCAATGAAAATGTGACACGTCAGCAGTGTCAGAGCATGACTTGACGTCGTGTACGGCCCATTAATGCTTGGCGCGTGGGTTTCCTTTCCTCCACAATTTTCACTCGCAGTAAAAATACCCGTTACTGTTACAGAGTTTCCCAATTTTGAAAATGACAGAAGCTCTGTTGAGATAAAGCTCTGTTGTTTGAAACTTTCTTTGTATCCTCTGTTGCTTGCACCTTTACCAAAAACGTTTGAAAAGCATTGGAGAGGATCGATAGATTTTTAGAGAAGAAATTGCATTCACAGAGGTTTTGGAGCTCTGTCAGAGCTAGCAGAAGCTCTATGAGATGGAATTTCTCATAACTAAAAATTTATAAAACATTTTTATGATCCAAAGTTTTCACTGCTTTATAAACTGTTTTAGGACATATTTGAAATTTTTTGTCCTAGAAAACTATTTTGGAAAAGTTTTTGTGCGTGACGCTCCTTTTTGAGTGTCTAGTTTGGTCGACAGAGACTTTTTGATGGAATGAGTTCTTTGTCCCAAAGGACATTCTTCTGTAACCTTTTGTTCGAGTAAATCCTTAAAGAGAACATTTGAGTTTGATCGGTAGATTTCTTGTATGAGATTTGTAGTTTATAGAGGATTCTGCATACAGAAGCTCTGTTGAGCTCAGCAGAAGCTCTATTACACTAAAAATCTCATAACAAAAGTCTCGTAAATCTTTTTGATCAAAACTTGTTTGGTATATTTTCAACAATGTTTCTAGGATATATTTAGAAATGTTTGTCCTAGAAAACTGTTTTAATAATACTTGATTTCTGTGGATCATGAGTGATCACTTCTCTTATTTGGTTCCCCCTTGAATGATCAACTTCTGTAGATCATTTCAAGGTCTCCTTCTGCTCCCCCTTGATCTATGCTTGGGTCAAAATTTGATAAGTAATGCTTAGGGCATAGATCAAGTTTCTCAGAGGTTCTGTAAAGATTGTCATAGGTTCTAAGCAATCCTACAGAAGCTTTGTTGAGTATTAAACACGGTGATTGTGAATTTACATACAAAAATAAATAAAAATAAATAAAACAACAGAAACATGTATATATATATATATTTACAGGAGATTTAAGTTATACTTACAGAGGTTTTAACTCATGTTTATCATTCCCAACTTACCCACCAAGAAAAGAAATATTTTCTCATCTAGTGCCTTGGTGAATAACTCTGCAAGCTGGTACTCTGTAGACACGAAGTGCATTTCGATTGTCCCATATTCAACATGGTGTTTCAGAAAGTGGTAACGGATATCGATATGCTTTGTTTTTGAGTGCTGTACTAGATTGGCAGAGATGGCTATGGCGCTCTTTGAGTCACAGAAGATGGGAATCTTGAATATGATGTGGCCGTAGTCCTTAAGGTGAGTTTTCATCCACAGAACCTGGGAGCAACAACTAGCAGCAGCAACGTATTCGGCTTCTGCTGTAGATGTGGATATGCAATTTTTCTTCTTAGAGGTCCAGCTGACTAGTTTACCACCTAGGAATTGACAACTCCCAGAGGTACTCTTTCTGTCGAGCTTGCATCCTCCATAATCTGAATCTGTATAAGCTTTAAGACCAAAACCAGAGTTCTTCGGATACCAGAGGCCAAGATTTTTTGTCCCTTTGAGGTATCTGAAGATCCTCTTTACAGCATTATAATGGGATTCCTTCAGGTTAGCTTGATATCTTGCACAGAGACATGTGGCATGCATTATGTCAGGTCTACTTGCAGTTAAGTATAACAGAGACCCAATCATTCCTCTATAGAGCGTGCACTCTATAGCTATGCCATTTGGATCTGAGTCTAACTTATTTCCTGTGGCCATTGGAGTTCTCATTACAGAGGCATCAGAAAGACTGTATTTTGAAAGTATGTCAGAGACATATTTAGCTTGATTTATAAAAATTCCCTCTGATGATTGTTTTACTTGGAGTCCGAGGAAGAAAGTTAGTTCTCCCATCATACTCATTTCAAACTCACTCTGCATGAGTTCTTCAAACTTTTTGCACTTTTATGTATTTGTAGACCCAAAAATTATGTCGTCAACATATATCTGTACAAGCATAATTTCATCACTTTTTCGTTTATAAAACAAAGTTGTATCCGTCGTACCTCTGTCGTAACCATTATCGAGAAGAAAGGTAGAAAGTCTTTCGTACCATGCTTTTGGAGCCTGTTTCAGTCCATACAGAGCTTTGTCCAGGTAGTACACGTATTTTGGGTTCTTAGAGCTTTCAAACCCTGGTGGCTGTTGGACGTATACTTCTTCTTGGATTTCGCCATTTAGAAAAGCAGATTTTACGTCCATTTGAAATACTTTAAAACCTCTGTGGGCTGCGAAGGCTAAGAAGATTCTTATGGCTTCGAGCCGTGCGACAGGGGCAAACGTTTCATCGTAATCTATGCCTTCTTCTGGGCGATATCCCTTGGCCACCAATCTTGCTTTGTTTCTTATGACCACTCCATCTTCATCCTTCTTATTTCTGAAGACCCATTTAGTTCCTATGGCTTATTTTCCTCGTGGCAGAGGAACTAAAGTCCAGACTTTGTTTCGTTCAAACTGTAGAAGCTCTTCTTACATAGCATCTACCCAGTTTGGGTCGTCAAGGGCTTCAGAGATCCTTTTTGGCTCGATCATACTAATAAAGTTTGTAAAGAAACAAAAGTTAGCAGTGACAGATCTTGTTTTTACCTTTTCAGAATGTTCGCCGATTATAAGACTTGGAGGATGGCTCTTTGTCCACTTTGTTGTTCTTGGGAGATGGTCATCGATTTCATCAAGTTGATCTTCAGAGGTTTCTAATTGTTGTTCTGGTGTAGCCTCTGTCGTAGATTTTGCTTTCGTGCTTGATCCTACAGATTGTGGAATGATTGGAATGAGTGGCGGTGTTTGTTCCTCTTCAGAAGTATAGACTGAGTCTTCTTGTTCCTCTGTTATTGGTTCCTCTGTAGTTTCTGGAGTTGGTTCTTCAGTAGCTTCTGTGGTTGTTTTCCTTGTTGTATCATCTTCTGTTTGCTCCCCCTCGGCATTTGCATCTGTATGATTAACAGAGGAAGATGAATTATTTAAGGGACCAGTTAGAGAGATACCTATTGCGTTCTGGCTTGCAGAAGATGATTCTCCAGAGGCTCTGACGGCTCCAGCAGAGGGATCAATGTCGTCATGGAACATCTCTTGAAATAGAAGATTTAAGTCTTCTTCTCTTGTTTTTGAGATGCCAGAGGATTCCCTTTTAGACCGAGTTCTGAACTGATTTGTTCAGAAGTCTTCTGGAAGGTGTCGCCAAAAGAAACATTTATGCTTTCTACGATCGTTCGAGACCGCAGAAGATAAACTCTGTAGGCCTTGGAAGTTGCAGAGTATCCTATGAACTTGCCTTCATCTGCCTTTACTTCAAACTTTCCTCTTGCTTCTCTATCATTTAAGGCGAAGCACTTGCATCCAAATACATGGAAGAATTTGATGTTTGGTCGTCTTTTGTTGATCAAATGATATGGTGTTTTGATGTGTCTCTTTACGATGGTTGATCGATTTTGGGTATAGCAAGAGGTTGATACTGCTTCTGCCCAAAATGTCGTTGGTAATCCACATACAGTTTGCATAGTTCTGGCGGCTTCCCCAAGCGTACGATTCTTTCGTTCGACCACGCCATTCTGTTGTGGGGTGCGTGCAGGAGAGAAGTTATGTGAAATTCCCTCTCCTGTAAGATAGGCTTCAATGACAGAGTTTTTGAATTCTGTGCCATTGTCGCTTCTCAGTTTCTGAATCCTGCACTCATACAGATCTTGGATTCTTTTCATTAAATTTATCAGAATGTTTGGAACATCTGATTTGTTTCTGAAAAATTCAACCCATGTAAATCTTGAGTATTCGTCGATCAAAACAAGTATATATTTCTTGCCACCTAGGCTCTGTGTAGCGATTGGACCGCAGAGGTCGACATGAAGCATGTACAGAGTCCTAGTACAAGATATATCAGTTCTGCCTTTATGGGAAGCTCTTTTGAGTTTTCCCATTTCGCAGGCAGAGCACAAGTGATCTTTATTAAACTTAACATTTGGCAGACCTTTGACTAGATCAAGTTTTACAAGTTTATCAAGAGTATGAAAGTTTAAATGGCAGAACCTGTTGTGCCATAACCAAGCTTCTTCGCTTTTGCATGCAACAAGGCAGATTTTGTCTTTCTTGTTCTTTGCATTGAAGTTCATGAGATATAGATCTCCTCTTCTTTCGGCTCGCAGAAGTTTAATTCATGTGTCCTCGCTCTGTAGAGAGCAAAAGGTTCTTTTAAACATTACGTCGAATCCCGTATCGCAGAGTTGACTAACACTGAGAAGATTGTGTTTAAGGCCATCAACATATGCAACTTTGCATACGGTTATATTTTCCTTCTTTATGACTCCGTAGCCTTTGATGTACCCCTTTTTATTGTCTCCAAAGGTCACAGATCCACCATCGTTCTTTTCTTTGTATATGGATAGAAGACCTCTGTCGCCAGTCATGTGCCTCGAGCATCCGGAGTCTAGATACCAGATCGGCACATACTGCTTCTGCAAGAAAATCAGAGAGTTTTAGGTACCCATATCCACATGGGTCCAGTTTTGTTAGGGGTTTTCAAGTTTGCCTTAGCATTCTTCGTCTTTGTTTTAGCTTCTGTTGAAGAAACATTTTGTTTCTTCTTACCCTTGGATTTATCATTTTCTTTGGGTACAGTTAGATGACAGTGTGGACTTTTGAAGTGTTGGTTTAATTTAAACATAAGATCAAAGCAATGACAGTATTGAATGTGCGAAAAGATTTGCTTGAACTTTTCATTAAATACATTAAATGGGGGCACAGAGGCATTACAATTTATCCTAACATTAGACTTTCTATTACAAGAAGGTTTATGTAGGCTAGATCGTTGTTTGCAAAATCCTTTGTTGAGTGCGGCCTTCCGTGTTCCCCTTCTGTGGTGAACTTCTGTAGATTTCACTGTCACAGAAGAAAAAGTTTTGTTAATTTTAGTCCATTTACCCTTCTGTTGCCATGTTAGTTTTTCTTTAACAGGTTTTAAGGGTTTTAAAATCTTTGAATTTGTTGGAATTTGAGTGGACATTAACTTCTGTTGTTTGAAATTTTCAAGCTCAAGAGAGGTTTTGGCTTGTATGCACCGGTCCAAAAAGTCTGGACAGATAGGAATTCCAGTGATTTTCTCCTTGGGAGGAATAGTTCTGTTAAGAACTTCAGAGGTTTGTTTATAATACCTCCGTGTCACTAGGTCCGATCTCATACTTGGAGTCAGTCTCTGATTCGTCAGAGGATGAATCGTCCTCATATACAGAGGTTGAGTCACTTGGTTCTCTTTTGACAGAGGCTGGGCTTCAGAACATGTGTCATACTCACTTTCTTCCTTTTATAAGGAACTATCTTCTAAGTTAATAGAAGTATCTGTTAAGTTTTCTTCAGAGAGATCTTGATCGCTGGAAGATGTACATAGGTTTTCTTCAGACATATCAAGTTTTTCTTCTGTAATTCTTGGCTTGAACTTAGGTGCCTCTACTGATAATTTCTTTTCAGAATTCATCATGCAGACAAATGCAACTTGAGTTTGAGTCTCGGGATTACCAAACTTGAAGATTCCTATCTGATCTAGAGTTTTCAGATACCTCACTTTGACAGAGATTGAAGGTGACAAATCTGTGTTTTCAAACCACACATTTGTCATCTTCAGAGGTTTCCTCTTGTGAGGTTCCCCAGAGACTTTTTGCCTTTTACTTACAGAGAGAAGATTTGGAAATCCAGGTTTTCTTGTATCTCCAATGTGAAATAGAGAGGACAGAGATTTGTCTCTTTTGGTTCCGGTATAAGGATCTATATCACAGAAGCCAATTCCCCGTCTCCCTATTTGTGTGTTTATTTTTTCGTACACCTTCTGAGCATCTTGATTTTTTTAATTTGAAGATCTCTTCTGAGTAAATCTTGACATAGGACTTCTCTTTCCTTTTGAAAATAATTTTTAAGAGCTAGGATGTTCATTCTGTCGCACTCAACGTCCATTAGTTCTTTAGACTTTGTTTTCAAAGAAGAATTAAGTTCAGAAATATTTTCTTTTAAAGGATTTAACTTTTTGTTCCAGTCCATTTCAATTTCTTCTTTTTCTTTAAAGACTTTAGTTTTTTCTTGAGTGAGAAGTCTAGCTTCTCTCTCATAGAAGGTGAGCTTTTTCTGGATATTTTCACATGTCTTTTTCATTTCAGTGTATTCAATGTTAAGTTTAATTAAATCATCTTCTGTAGTATTAGAGTTAGAGGTAGAAGTGGATACCTCACTGTCGGAGTCGGAGCTTACTTCTGCCATGCCACAGAATAGAGCATTCGTTGTTTCGCCTTCGTCAGAGGATGTGTCTGACTCCCAGATTTCTTTGTTCACCATTAGTGACTTCTGAGCATAGTATTCAGTTTTCTTTTTGTAGAAAGCTGCATCCCTCTGAGGGCGATTTGACTTGCTCCTGCATTAGTTGGCAATGTGACATGGTTTTCCACAGTTGTAGCATCCTTGGTTCTGTGTGGAGTTTCCAGCTCTGTCGTCTGACCTCTGTCGGTCACCACTTCTTTCGGTTCGGCACTCATTTGCGTAGTAGCCTGGCTTACCACATTTGTAACACTCCTGAATCTGTGGACTCTTTTGTCTTCCGACCTCTGTCGGTCATTTCCTCTGTCATTTCTGTCACTTGACCTCTGTCGGTCACCGCTTCTGTCGATTGATCCTTCTCTTTCTCGATTCTCTCTTTCATATCGTTCATTACCAGATTTCTTCTGGTATCCTCTGCTGAATTCCCAAGTCAAGAAAGCTAAAGATTTAGCTATCGAGGCCAGGGTCGTTTCTTCTTCTGCTGCCACTTCCTCTTCTTCTTCACTTTCCACCATCATGTTTTTCTTCTTCTTCTCCTTTCTTCCCTCTATTGCTTTCTCTTTCTTTGCTTTCTCTCTAGCCTCTGTAGTCTTACCAACCAATGCAAGAGTTGCAATGATCTGGGCTTTTGCTTGTGCTACCTGAGGCTCTTGTGCTGCCAATGTTCCATAGAGGTCTGATAGGGTCCAGGAATCTAAGTCTTGATTTGTTTGCAGAGACATAGATAACTGAAGCCATTCTTCATTCAGAGACTTCAGGAATATAACGTTGTTTTCTTCAGAGGTTCTGTGGATGCCGAACTTCTTGCACTTGTTTATTAGAGAGTTGAACCTATCATACGTAGTTTGCAGAGATTCGGTTGGCAGAGCTTTAAAGGCATAGTATTCATTTATGTATTAAGCTCTGCGGTTTTTTTTTGGTTTTGACTCCTCCTTCTAGTTGTTTTTCCAGTTCTTGTTGGGTCTAGAAAGCCCCAATTATATAGAAAGTTTTATAAAGTCCATGTAAAGTCAATGAAAGTCAAATGTATTGTAATTAGCTTTATTAGTCTTTTGGGCTTTGGGAGTTTAATGGGCTTGGGCCCATGTCATGTATATAGACACTATAAATAGGTGTCTTGGGCTTACATTGTCATTTGAGATATTTTGTGATCACACACACTTTACAGTGAGTTGTGAGAAACGTTAGTAAGTGAAAAATTCTCCCTCCATTGTATTCAAAGCATATAATTGAGTTCTTTAATAATATGATCTACTTTTCTATCTCTATTCTACATTTATGGAGGTTCTTGATTGTTGCTTCAACTATGGGACTTAAAATTGGTATCAGAGCCACATCGAATCAATTTTCATTCGATATGATTATCTTTACAACAATTCAAGATTTCAAGATCTAATTCAAGATTTGGTGATTCAAGATCGTTCTTAATCGTGTGCTATAATTGGAGGATTTATTGTCAAAATGATGAAAAGTTGTTAATCAATTCGGTGATTTGAATCTGAGCAAAGTTGAGGTGGATGTTAAATATTGGAGCTGATTGTTTGATCATGGTGATTGTTCAAAAATCAAGATGTTGTTGAAGTTATAAAACATAAATCAGTTCATAGCAAAGTTGTAAGCCAAAATAGGTTAATCATGGTTGTTCAAACAGAAAGTTATGGTTGATGTCGTGAACATATCAAGCTTTGCTGATATTTGCCTTTGTCGATATGAAGTTAAAACAGAATCTGAGTTGTCGCTGCTGTTTGGTGTGATCGGTTCATAACCGAAAGTTGCTGTCAAACTTTACTAAAACAGAAAATCGCTGTTGAGAAGTTAAAGTTGATTTGTGCTGTTAGTTAAACAAAAGTAAAGGCTGTTTGCTGCTATTTGGAGTTGTTTGGTGCAGTTTGTTGCTGAATGAAGCTGTCCAAAACAGAAATCTGAATCGAAAATTAATGCTTATTGCTGTCAAAACAACTTATTCATGTTGTTATCCACATAAAGAAGCTGTCAATTTGTTGCTGTTTGGTTCTAAACGAATAGAAAGTTGTTGTCAGTTTGCAACACAATCGAGAAATCCAACATAATGTTGCTGTCACAGTTTGGTGTTATAACATAAATCTGCTGGAAGTTGTTCATGACTCGAAGTGGGCAGTAACAGATTCAGAATTCAGATCGTGTGCTATCAGAACTCAGAAGAATTGATCGTGTGTATTCAGAAATCTGACTTCAATACTCAGAATTCTGATTTCGAGTTCAGAAACTATTCAAAGATGTACGAGAGTTGTGGTTGTGGCTATTCAGATTTCTGATCAAGAGGGATCAGATTTACACTTAGTCTCTTTCAGATGCAATCAAGCATATTCAGACTTATGATTAAGGCCATTCAGAAGTTTGTTGCTGTTTGGTTCTAAACGAATAGAAAGTTGCTGTCAGTTTGCAACACAATCGAGAAATCCAACAGAAAGTTGCTGTCACAGTTTGGTGTTATAACATAAATCTGCTGGAAGTTGTTCATGACTCGAAGTGGGCAGTAACAGATTCAGAATTCAGATCGTGTGCTATCAGAACTCAGAAGAATTGATCGTGTGTATTCAGAAATCTGACTTCAATACTCAGAATTCTGATTTCGAGTTCAGAAACTATTCAAAGATGTACGAGAGTTGTGGTTGTGGCTATTCAGATTTCTGATCAAGAGGGATCAGATTTACACTTAGTCTCTTTCAGATGCAATCAAGCATATTCAGACTTATGATTAAGGCCATTCAGAAGTTTGTCATTGAATTCAAAAGTCAAATGATGGTTCAGAACTAATTTTTCAAAGCTTAATCAGAACTCTGACTTCAATAGTCAAAACTTTAGAGTTAGTATTTTTTTTAGAAGTTCTTCATGTTCAGAATTCTGAGTGACTTACTCAGAATTCTGAGTGGTCTTCTCAGAACTTTTACTTAGTTTATTTCGAAGTAAAGGTGCAATTTCAGAATTGTTCGACAGCTTTGCGCACCTGTCGTATTTTTCTCAGAACTCCCTCCTCGAATCTCCAAATTTTACGATTTCAGATGCGATGGATTCCTAAGACACAGATGAACATTTTACTTGTTTTGAGTTTGTTCTGAATCGATGTGCTTATTGGTCAGATTCTGTCTCAAAGTCAGTGTATAGCTGCTGGACCGAAGCAACGTTTTTCACGATATTTCTCCCAATTTTCAGAAAGGTGTTCTATCTTCTATTTTTTGTGGATCCAAGATGAGTTAGTGAAGTTTGTTGTGACACTCCCTCCTATGATCTTAATGGATTAAGCTCTTGAGCTTAATGATCATACAACTCGAATTTCAAGGACGAATTCTTTATTATAAACTGAGGTTGTTTCAGTCGAGCTTATTGCACATTGGATTCGATTTTAAAGTTGTAATTTGTGAAGAAGAAGAGCAAATTCTGAGGGGGAGCTTGGATAGACTTGCAAGGCGTGAAGATATGCAACACTAAAGTTTTCAAAGAAATCAAGGGGGGGATCATTTGAAGATGATTTCTTTATAAAACTTTAGGGGGAGATTGTTGGGTCTAGAAAGCCCCAATTATATAGAAAGTTTTATAAAGTCCATGTAAAGTCAATGAAAGTCAAATGTATTGTAATTAGCTTTATTAGTCTTTTGGGCTTTGAGAGTTTAATGGGAGTTAAATGGGCTTGGGCCCATGTCATGTAATTAGACACTATAAATAGGTGTCTTGGGCTTACATTGTCATTTGAGATATTTTGTGATCACACACACTTTACAGTGAGTTGTGAGAAACGTTAGTAATTGAAAAATTCTCCCTCCATTAAAGACTTAGTGCTATGCAGTGTTGGTCCCGAATTGAATACAAACACACGGATTTTACTTTTCTAAATTGTTTATTGATAAATCATTAACAATTTACAGCTTGTTGCGGAAACAAGATTAAGGATAAACCTAAATCTAAACAAGTTGGAACACTAAGGTTTCTTGCACTAAGAGAGATAAAGAAATTACTAATAATAACCTATCTTGAGATAAGAGATTGAACTTGTCCAGAGTTAGCAAGTTACTTCAAATGAAGTAGGTTCATCTCTTTATATACTGCATGCATTTAATGCAAGTCAGTATACACTTTACACGTGTCATCAGCTGGTTGGTTGCATGTCATTGACCTTGGTTGACAACCTTAGTAGCCGCATGGATGAACAGTGTAGTATCAGAGTGGTTGTACGATTTCAGACAGTCGGAGGTTCTTTTCTGACATTTCGTACGACGTCGTGCAAGGGGGGTTAAGACAAAAGTATTTTGTACGGAGGACTTCATGATCAGCTTTCGTTGATTCAGAGCATTATCATTTTCTATTCAGCGAATGATAAAGTTCAGCGTTAGCTGAAGTCTTGTACTTGATACTTCACGTTGAGTGGACAAATCTGAGTCTTCGCTGATCCGCATCAGTTCATTAGGAGACTTGTCGCTGGTTCTTGAGCTTGATCTTAGACTTCAGCGTAGAACCTTTGTTGACGTGAAACTTGTAAGATCTTAGTACTTATCAGCGATAGTGAAACTCTGATACATATTGTTTACTTACAATTTTCACTAAGTATAAGAGAGGGTCATTATCAAATCACTGAGGGTTTGGATCAACAATCTCCCCCTGTTTGATTATGACATAGCAACAAAGAAAATTGCTATTTAATGAAAACATAAGGATAGAAAGAACTCATAAAATATTTGTCCCTTTTACTGTTTTCTGGGATCTTTTCAGTACTGATGGAGTAAAGTACATTCGCTGAAATCTTTCTTTAAAACTTTGAATCAAGTTACAAAGAGAATTGGAAAGATTACAAGTACAAGCGAAATAAATTACAAGTACAGAAGAATAACTGATATAATAGAGAAAAGGGCGATCATATCAGCTTGTAAAGGGTTCTTCCTTGATGAGAAGTTCATCAAGGGTCTTTGATGTGGGAATCATCCAGTCAGGGACGGTTACACCTTGTTTTCTTTTGATCAGAGCTGCTTCAAAAATCAAGGGCTTCAGGTGTCTAGCTTTGATGTCGCGTCTGACTTCACACCAGTATACGAGATCTCTGAGTTGTTCGATGGGAGCGATGTGGAGCTCAGAGATACGTTGAAAGTGATGATTTTCATAGTAGTCTAAAAAGAATATACCATAGGGATCACTTACAACTTGTGCCAGGAATGAATGTTTCTCCAGGTGGTAGGGAGGTGTCAAGCATTGAGAGATCGGCATCAGGGCCAACAATTTCAACACAAGAAAAACCAATGCCCGTTTCATTCCGAATATGAGGACCTGAACCAGAGGCTTTCTTTTTCTTATTAGAGACTTTTCTTGGTTGAGGAAGAGTAGGAGGAATATCCACATCAGATGAAAGCAGGTCGATCTGTTTGTTTAAGATCTTCTCGACATGGCTTTTGAACTTTGAGCGCGATCCCAGAATGGCTAATTTTGTTTCTAACCATTCAGAGAGACCAAACCTTTCTAAGGTATCAGCATAGAAGGTTTGCTTGGTTTTGTCATCTCTGTAGACATCCACTTCAACAACAGGAACTTCAGCGTACAGTCTTCCTCTGATGTTTGCCTTGATGATTTTGGATGGTCTAGATCGACAGGTCAGCATTTGTTTAGCCCATTCCAAAGTCGTATCAGAGACATTAGTCTTTTCTCTAACGATCTCTTGAGCATCATCCCATAGCTGACGTTGAACATTAGCGATAGTGAAACTCTGATACATATTGTTTACTTACAATTTTCACTAAGTATAAGAGAGGGTCATTATCAAATCACTGAGGGTTTGGATCAACATGCAGAGATATATGACCACTTCTTCGAAATCTAGACATGATTTAAGAATAAAACAAATTCAAAGAACTCTGGATTGATTCGTATCTCACTTTTCGCTCTGAAATTTGAAAGAATTTGAAAGAGGAAATTTAAGACCTATTTAAAATCCACGAAGTTGAAAGGTTTGACGGAAAAACGAGGTCAAAGTTATAACGGAGTCAACACATTTGAAATGCCACAGAGGATTTAAATGAAATGCGTGGCATAATCAACCAAATATGAAGCTGACACGTGTTATTGGATAGAATATTGACACAAGTCAAAGATCTGAAGAACACGCTCAGATGATTTTCGTTCCTTTATCAGAGATCTGATTATTCTACTCAGAGTTCTGAGTCCATGATTCAGAAGAATTTGCCTTGTAACCAAACTATTTAAAATCAACTTCTGACAAATGTAAAAGCTTTAATTGTTCAGAAGAGGTTTGAACAAATAGAAAATCATTTTATCATCAGAATTCTGTTCAAATAGTGATGATTAGTGAAACTCATTTAAAATCTTATATCTGAATAAGAAAATTTTGATATTCAGATATAGTTTGAACAAGTGAGAAAAAAGATTTATCATTAAAAGCTTGTTCTTCTTAGAATGATCAGAGATATTAAATGAAAACAAACCTTTTAATCATCATGAATAGATTTCCAAAAGATATTAATGCTCCCCCTTGACTTTAGCATGTACTTAATAAAGATGAGATGAATGGCTAATTTTGTTTCTAACAATTCAGAGAAACCAAACTTTTCTAAGGTAGCAGCATAGAAGGTTTGCTTGGTTTTGTCATCTCTGTAGACATCCACTTTAACAACAGGAACTTCAGCGTACAGTCTTCCTCTGATGTTTGCCTTGATGATTTTGGATGGTCTAGATCGATAGGTCAGCATTTATTTAGCCCATTCCAAAGTCGTATCAGAGACCTTAGTCTTTTCTCTAACGATCTCTTGAGCATCATTCCATAGCTGACGTTGAACATCAATGGGAACTCTTTTCAGCTCGGGGTCTTTTATTGATCGTTTAGAAAGCTGGATGGCGTATTCTCTGTCCTTTTCTTCAGCTTCCTTTCTTTCAGCGATTAGGCGTTCAGCTCTGAGGTGTTCCTTGTATTCCTTTTTGGAAATTCTGAACTTTGGAGGAACTGAAGGAAGTTGATCACGCCTCAGAATGATTCGCTGATCCTCGAATCGCTTTATTATCTCCTCTCTTCTTTTCTGATCCTCTCCACTTAGCTTTTGAGGAGCTAAGGAAGGTCTACATCTGTGCGAGAGTAGCTGTTCTTCTGGTTCATCAGTCTTAGAGATTAAATCTAAGACTGGGATTATTTCTTCAGCAGCAGCTGGTATTATTGGTCAAGTCGCAGTTGTGGAGCCTTCAGCGATATCCTCAAACAGGGGAGAGGACTAGCTGAAACACAGCGATCTTACGAGTAAGAACTTGGGTAGAAACAGATAGAGAGAATTGGTTCAAGTGTATAGGCTTGGGTAGTAGAACTTATAGTGTATGATAGAGGAGGGATGGAGTGAGAGATATTTAGTGTACCTGACAAACTGGCTTTTCAAGCAAGATCGTCAGATTGTCATCTTCAGCGATGCTTTTGCCTTTGCCTTTCTCAGCTCCAGAGGCTGAGGGCTTTGTCTTTGTCCGCTCCCCTGAAAGTTCATTTATCGAGATTCCCTTAAGAACTTTGATCTTCGGAGCAGGTTTGACGATAAAGAAGTCATCGTCATCTTCATCATCATCATCATCATTCTTTGGAGAAGAGGATGGTTCATCATCAGGGATGTCGACGGCTTCATCATCTTCTGATTCGGATTCGGTTTTATCAGCTTCTTCTTCGAGTTGCTCCCCCTCAGATACAGAGGCGAGCTTCTCGGTTTCCTCAGGGTTTTCATCTCCCTGAGGTCCAGCGGTGGTTTCTTCAGCATCCTTCTCTCCCCTGATAGATTCATCATGGGAAAGGTCTTCAGCGCTCTTGGAGAGATCTTCAGCGCTCTTCTCCCCCTCTTTTTCATGATGACTGGGGGAGGAATGTGTTGACTCAGCAGCGTTGGTAGTTTCTCTGTCTTCTTGGCCAGAGATACCTATCAAGTCTTCAATCTTTGCTATTCTGTCTTGAAGGCCAGAGATAGCAGGATTGATCTTTTCCAGCTCAGTGCGATCCACCGCTGTGAAATTGTCAGATGCAGGGACAGGGGCAGGAGCAGGAGTATTCGCTTTCTGTAGTAGATGCTCGATCATCGATCTCATCGAACTAACATCGGTCTTTACAGAGCCTAAGTTAGTCTTTACAGTAGACATATCTCCCTCTAGTTGTCCAACCGATGTCTTCAGCGTTGTGACCTCACTGGACATGGATGAAACTGAATTTTTGAGAGAGGTGTAGTCTGTGTAGATGTCAGCGAGCACCTTGGCGAAGTCGCTGAGAGTGTTATCAACTTGCTTCAAGTCATATGTGGAAGCCTTCTTCTCCACCACCGTTATCAGCTTGTTCAGATTCTCTCCAGCGTTTGTTACAGCTGTAGAGTTATTAGAAAGAGTGGTGGTGAGATCTGTCAGCGTTGTCTCCACAGCTTTCAGAGAGGCGTTGATGTCTCCCAAATTAGGACCTGTAACATATAAAAACTTGTGAACATAGGAAACCTCAGAAGTTTGGGGTTTAGTGACAGTGTTTATGGGTTGGTGTGTAACTGCAGGAGGATTGATGAACTCGTCAAAATTACGGGTTCCTGAAAAGTGTTCCATGTCATCTTCAAAAGTGCCCATGGATTGTCTTGCAGGTCCTGTCTTCATCATTCCTGGAGAATCAGCTTTAGGTTCCGTAGAAATGATGGCAGCTCCAGCGAGATCTGGAGTAGAGACCAAATGAGTGGAGGGAGGAGCGAAGGATAGGAATGGGGGTTGGGTTCTGAGTTCAGCGTTGGATTCGCTGCCAATCACTTCATCAGTCTTTTGAGAGACTGAAGGAGGTTGGGTAGGTTCCAAGTTTGTAACCTCAGCATTTAGAGACGCTGAAGTTGGGATGGAATGGATGGGTTGTTCAGGTGTGGCAGAGCGTACCACTGAACGTTCCTTCAGCTCTGCAGGAAGAGCTGAGGAGTCTTCAGCATGAGATTGTTGGGGGTGCTCCTTTGTTTTCTTGATCTTTTTAGAACCAAGTGGGGTAGATGAATGTTTCCTTTTCTTAGAAGGAGAGGATTTTGTGGCCAGGGTATCAGCGATGGGTATTGTCGCTGAAGGAGCCACAGAATGAGAAGAAGAAGGGTTGAGAAGAGTCAAGAGTGTAGAAAGACGTACCTCATTCGCCATTGGTTTGAAGTCGAGTATCTTTGGGCCGACCTGAGAGAGTTTCAGGTCACCTTCAGTTGGGTAGCTCTCCTTCAGGCCATATTGGAAGATGGCGCTGATGAATCGGGGGTAAGGAACCCATGGAGGTCTGTCAGCGACGGTGTCCACCCTTAGAACTAGGTCATCATAGATAATCGATGCCCAGTCTATGTTGAGACCTTTCAGCACTGCATACCCCATTGCTTGCTGAGGTTTAGCGGCTTGGTCAGAGGAGCCGCTCTTTGCAGTCATGCAGCTTATTAGATGAGCGAAGATGAAATTCATCTCACTGGGCATTTTCGATTTCTTGATATTCGTCAGCTTCTTCTCGGCCTTCATATCTCTGCCGATTTCCCATACATAGCCCATTGCATCGAAAAATGTAATGATGGCTTCCCTGTCTGAGTTTTTCTTGGGGTCAGGGAGGGGAACGAAAGGTTTTTCCTTGGTAGCGATGGGAAGGCTGAGAGCTTTGCGAATAATGGCAGGGGTGATCTTCATGGTGCCATATTCAATATCGCAGAGGATGCAATCGATTGTTTTGGAGGGGTCTTTGGCTGAAGGTAGTTGAGAGTGTCTGGCTGAGTACCAGAATTGTGAGAGCAAAAGCTGATGTGCAGGAGGAGTTATGGTCAGGGCTGTGGAGATGCAGCAATTCTTTAGGAATTTCACAGCATCATCTAGATGTGTGACTTGCTTTCGAGGAGGAAACTCGAGAAGCGCATAGAGGTTGTTCACCTTAGTCCAATCCAGTTTGTCAAGGGCAAACTTGACTTGAGGAGCCTTAAGGATGTCCACTTCCTCAGAATCAGCGGAGATGTTCTCAGCGGTAGCAGGAATGTCAGACGATGCCATTTTTCTGTATTATCAGTTCAACCAAAGATGTTAACAAATAAGAATTATCTTAATGTGGAAAGATTTTCCATTAAGATGGTTCAAATTTTATTCATTTCATTCAGACACAAATGTCTTAATGAAGATTAGGGTTTTTTCTTGATTTTAAGAAACGAAATGTAAAACCCATTTATTCTTGTTATCCAGTTTTCTATGAAGAATTAGATTCTGGAAACGAATGAAGAACAAGTTTAAGATTTTCGCATTTAAACTTGAAGAACAACCATGAAATGGTTGTGTTCATAAAACCATGAAAGAAAATGATTTCATTTTAAGAAGTTCTTTTGTTTGATCTTGTTAAAACAAGGAAAAGATCAGAAACAAGTTATACGCATTTGGTAATAAATAAGAACATATTAACCTTGATGTTTGATGAAGAAGATGATGAACAGTTCTTGAAGTTTTTGAAAGCACAAATGCAACACTGAATTCTTTCTTGCGGAGGAAGATTGATCGTGTAAAAGAAAAATATAAACTACGAGTTTGTTTATATAGAGAGATTAGAGAGAGAAAATCTTGAGCGGGAAAAGATTTTCATCATGACACGGACACGTGTTTGCATTTGATTGGAAGTTTGAACGAGACGTGCAAACGTGTGTCAGGAAGAGAAAACATGTCGGGGTTTATCCGTTGCAATGACGTCACAACTGTCCTTTCATATTCTTTTAGGATGTCTCTAAGGTTTTGAAAAACTCAGGGACTCTTTTATAAACATGAAGCACTGAATGAAAATATCAGTGATGGTTTTAAGAATTTTCAAAATATCGCTGTTAAGGAAGTGATATTCAGCGATGCATTTTGTTTTGAAATCTTGCATTTTCATGCGATTGTCAGAGAGAGAAAACATACCTTGATATCAGCTTAACCAAGTTTTATTCAGAGAGAAGATGATTGAATAGGTTATTTGAGTTGATATTATCCTATCGCTGATAAATGTGAACCGTTGAGGATTTTACCCTTCAAAGTTCAGCATTCCAAGCTCGCTGATGAGAAAGTTGAATCTTGTCTCATTAAGAGGTTTGGTAAATAAATCAGCTAACTGATAATCAGTTGGGATAAAATGAAGTTCTATATCACCATTCATCACATGATCTCTGATAAAATGATATCTGATTTCTATATGTTTGGTCTTTGAATGTAGAACTGGATTGTTTGCTATAGCGATGGTTGTGTTGTCGCAATAGATTGGAATTTTGGAGAGCTGAAGATCATAGTCTAGTAGCTGATTTCTCATCCACAAGACTTGAGAACAACAGCTTCCAGCAGCTACAAATTCAGCTTCAGCTGTGGAAGTGGACACTGAATTTTGCTTTTTACTTGTCCAACTTACCAGCTTTCCACCCAGGAGCTGACATCCTCCTGTGGTGCTTTTCCTATCCATTTTGCAACCTGCAAAATCATTATCTGAATAGGCGGTTAGATCGAATCCTGAATCTTTGGGATACCAAAGACCTAGGTTCGCTGTACCCTTAAGGTATCGAAAGATTCGCTTTACAGCTTTCATATGAGATAGCATAGGTTCAGCTTGATATCGTGCACACAAACATGTTGCATACATAATATCGGGTCGGCTAGCTGTAAGATACAAGAGAGAGCCGATCATCCCACGGTACAACGTGACATTAACAGATATTCCCTTTGAATCCTTGTCAAGTGTCAGCGGTGGTGCCATAGGGGTTTTCATAGCTGAACTATGAGTTAAATCAAATTTTTTCAGCATATCTTTAACATACTTTCCCTGATTGATAAAAGTTCCTTTTTCAGTTTGCTTAATCTGAAGACCAAGGAAATATGTTAGCTCACCCATCATGCTCATTTTATACTCATCTTTCATTCTATCAGCGAAACGAGTACAAAGCTCAGGGTTAGTAGAACCAAATATAATTTCATCAACATATATTTGAACTAGAATGATATGACCTTTCACTTTTCTAAAAAATAGAGTTTTGTCAATCTTACCTCGCTCAAATTTTTCAATATGGAGATATGTAGAAAGAGTGTCATACCATGCACGAGGAGCTTGCTTTAAGCCATAGAGTGCCTTATCCAGTTTATAAACATAACCTGGACGCTTAGAATCTGAGAATCCTGGAGGTTGTTCCACATACACTTCTTCATTCAGCTTTCCATTCAGAAACGCTGACTTAACATCCATCTGATGTACTTTAAAGTTTTTGTGTACAACATATGCTAAGAATAGACAAATAGATTCAAGTCTTGCTACTGGAGAAAATGTTTCATCATAATCTATACCTTCCTCTTGTCTGTATCCCTGAGCAACAAGACGAGCTTTATTGCGGGTTATAGTACCATGTTCGTCCAACTTGTTTCGATAGACCCATTTAGTGCCTATTACTGTTTTATCAGTTGGTCTCCGAACAAGTTTCCAAACTTTGTTTCTTTCGAATTCAGTCAGCTCTTCTTGCATTGCGCTGACCCAATTTGGATCTTTGAGGGCATCATCTATTTTCTTTGGTTCAGTTAGAGAAATAAAGTTAACAAATAAACAAATATTACCTGCACTTCGTCAAGTCTGAACACCAGCGTTTGGATCACCAAGAATTTGATCAATTGGGTGGTTTACGGTACATCGCTGAGCCAGAGCATAAGTCGATGACTCATCTTGAACTGGAGGAGCTGAAGATGAGGCTTCAGCTACTTCTGGAGTTTCAGTTAAGAGAGGAATACTTGCATTTGTCATTTCATTTACTGATTGCTGAGAGATAGATGGAATGTCTGAGGCATTTGGTTCAGCGGTAGGTATAGTGTTTATAGGAACAACTGAGACCCATGATGTTTCAGCTTCACTATTCTGCATGTTTGGAATGATAGGACTATCATCTTCTACTGGATGAGCATGAGGAGTGGGAATATCTTCTGAATCACCAAGATCAGAAAACATCCATTGATTCGGTTCTTCAGTATCAGCGGACGGTTTAGAGTTCGCTGAACGGGATTCGTCAAACGTGACGTGAATAGTTTCTTTTACAGTTTGTCTTCTACGATTGAAGACTCTGAAGGCTTTGGAAACTGAGGAGTATCCAAGAAAGATTCCATCATCAGCCTTAGGATCAAACTTTCCAAGAGCATCTCTAATTTCAGTATGAAACACTGACATCCAAAGATGTGAAGAAAGCTGATTGAAGGCTTTCTCCCATGAAAGAGTTCATAGGCTGTCTTTTTGAATCTTTTTACTATCAGCGACCTGTTTTGCGTAAAACAAGCAGTGTTGACAGCTTCTGCCCAAAACTGAGTAGGCAGGTGAGAATCGCTGAGCATTGAACGTGCAACTTCAATAATTGTTCTATTTCTTCTTTCAGCGACTCCATTTTGTTGTGGTGTTCTCACTGAAGAGAAGTTGTGAGAAATACCCTTACTCTCAAGGAAGGAATCAAGAGAACTGTTTTTGAATTCAGTCCCATGATCACTCCTTATTGACCGAATGGTCAGATTGTTCAGGGTTTCCATCTTCCGAATAAAGGTGATGAGTTCTTCAGGGGTGTCACTCTTAGAACGGAGAAATATTACCCAAGTGAAGCGAGAGAATTCATCAACTATGACCAGCGTATATTTCTTTCCAGCGATGGATTGTTTGTTAACTGGGCCAAACAAATCCATATGGAGTAGTTGTAGAGGAGATGACACTGAGGAAACTTGCTTAGATTTAAAGCTTGCTTTGGTCTGCTTCCCTTTTTTCACACGCTGAACATAAAGACTCTTTGGCGTATAAATGCTGAGGTAGACCAGTGACTAACTCTTTTGAAGAAAGAGTGTTCAGTGTCTTGAAATTTAGATGAGATAGCCTCTTATGCCATAGCCAGTTGACATCAGATGAGGCCTTTGAGAAGAAACATGAGTTCTCAGTGGTTGTTGAGTCCATGTTTATTACATAAACATTTTCCAAACGATAACCGCTGAGAGCTATCTTCTCCTTTTTGTCAGCGACAAAGCAGGATTCCTTAGTAAAGATTACTTTGTTATCCATGTCGCAAAGCTGACTGATGCTTAGAAGATTATGCTTCAGCCCTTCAACATATGCGACTCTTCTGAAGGAGGTTGTACCATTTGAAAGTACACCATACCCTCGGGTATGTCCTTTTCCATTTCCACCGAAAGTTACAGAGGGACCCTTCTCTTCCTTGTATTCAGCAAGCAGGCTTTTCTTTCCAGTCATGTGTCTAGAGCATCCGCTATCAAGATACCAGATACCCTTCTTAACCTGCAATACAAAGGAAGATTAGTTTTTCTTGGGTACCCACTTGACCATGTATACACATTTGTCAGTGGAAGTAGTTGGAATGGAAGATTCAGCAGTCTTCGCAGCATTTGAAGATTCAGCTTTGTCTTTCTTCACTTTGGTTAATTTCTTAACTTCAGTGGTAGGATTCACCTTGACCTGATTTGCACCAGGGTTGGTCTTCTTTGCCTTGGGGGCAATCTTCACCTTAGCTATCTTTTCAGCTTTGGTGGCTGTGGGACACTTACTTGCAATATGATCGGTAAGTCCACAGTGATAACATTTCCTATAACTAAAAATAGTTCTAGGACCACTTGAATGCTGAGCTTTTGATTTCGAATTAGAAGTTCCAGCACCAAGTAAACTATTGGTTTTAGAAATGGGACGAACATTCAGTTCTTCAGATTTCTTAACAAGGACATCCAATCTGAGTCTAGGAGTAGATCGCTTAATAGATCCAGAGATCTGCTTCCTTGATCCAGAGGGATGAGCCACTGAAGCTTTAGAAGCATTCAGTTTTGGTACTAAGGTACCCTTCTGAGGATTCTGGTACATAACAATTCCTTTACCTTTGTCTTTAGAGACAGAGGTAGGTTTTGAATAAACCATTTTCTCCTTGCCTTTTGAGGAGGTAGGAGTTTCCTCAGGGATTGGTGTAACGGACGAGGAGCACTAAGAAGATGAAGTATCAGCGACTGAGGATACGAACATTCCAAATTTAAGCATTGAACGCTCAGTGGTTGGTTTTGGAGTATCATATTTGTAACCCAAACCACGTTTATCACTCAGGGGAATCTGAGACTTTATTATCTCAGTGATATTTGTTGAAGAATTACACCATCCTTCAACAATAGATTTTTTAGCTTTTAATGCAGCGATAGCTTCTGCTCGTTCGATTTTGACTAGCTGATTTAAATATACTTGATCTTTAAAATCTTCTTCAATTTTAGAAAGCTTTTCTATTTGAAGGTGGCAGTTTTAAGCTTTTCAGCGAGATAAAGGTTTTGGTTTTCAACCACATTTTTGCCGTTCATGGCTTCATATAAACTTCTAGTCAAGAGATCGATCTTACGGAGACTATCAGCTTCATCAATATTTGCAATATTGGTAAAGAAAGAAGGTGATACCTGAATAGCAGATGTTGAAGTGGAGGGAATGTCTGAACTTTCTTCCTCTTCTTCAATCTTGGACATAAGACATAGATTTGCTTCATCATCTTCAGAGTCAGATGATGATGCTTCTTCATCAGAAGCAGCCCAATCATAGTCAGCCATCAGGCCTTTATTCTTCTTCTTAAAGCTTTTTAGCTTTGCATATTTTTCTTTCAGCTTTGAATATTTGTCATCTTTATTCCTTGGAACAAAGGGTTTCTTTGTAAAAGCTGAGGGTCTAGAAACCTTTTTAGACCTGCACTCGTTAGCGAAATGTCCTGTCTTTTCGCATTTAAAACAAGTAGCAGTAGCCTTATCAACAAAAGCTGATGATCTAAGCTTGTCAGTTATGGAAAGAGGTTTGTTCTTTCTAAACATTTTCTTTTTGGCAAATCTCCTGAACTTCTTAGTTAGGAGAGCCAAAGATGCATCATTATCTGAATAATCAGAATCTGATGACCTTTCAGAGTTACTCTCTAACTCAGTGACAGTGACCGAGGGTCGCTGAGTAGAAGGTTCCTCTGAGATTAAAGCAACAGGGGTGCTTTTGGAATCTTTTACAAGATTCTTCTTAAGATGGCTCGATTGCTCATGATTCAGCAACGTGCCATATAAGGTTGAAAGGGTCCATGATTTTAGATCCTTTGACAGCTTGAGACACATAGCATAATTGTCCCAGCTTTCAGGTAAACATTCTAGAAACTTTGTCAGAACTTCAAAGTTAGAATATTCCTTACCAACAGTTTTCAGATCTATAATTAAACAATTAAAACGTTGGTGAACTTCAGAGAGAGATTCATTCTTACCAGAAATGAAGCTTTCGTATTGTCTTACCAGGTTGATCTTTCTTGAGTCTTGGACTTCTGACGTTCCTTCATACTGAACACATATTGTGTCCCACATGGCTTTTGATGTTTTCAGATTCATGATGGAATGGTAGACTTCGTCAGGAACAGCCATGGATTCTATGGATCTGGCTTTTGTATCTATAGCCACTTTCTTCTTATCTTCGTCAGTCCATTGAAAGATTTCCTTAGGTACCGGCCTTTCTGGAATAGCAGGTCTATTCTCAGCGGCTGGAACAGCAGCATCAATTCTTACAGGGATGAATGGACCATTCTCGAGATAGTAAGGCATAGTAGGGTCTACACCTTCTAAGAAGAGTGTCATCCTATTTTTCCATAAGTTGAAGTTATCTTTGGAAAATCTAGGGGGTTTAGCAAGAGAACCATTGTCTATATAATTTGTGTTTGTGTTGGTGGCCATTTTCAGATAATAGCAAGGAAGAGAAATATCTTAGATTAGATCTTTTTATGAGATTAAACAAATCTGCTCTGATACCACTTGTTGGTCCCGAAGGCCTATACAAGTTTGTAGAAGGGGGGGGGGGGGGGGGGGGGTTGAATACAAACACACAGATTTTACTTTTTTAAATTGTTTATTGATAAATCATTAACAATTTACAGCTTGTTGCGGAAACAAGATTAAGGATAAACCTAAATCTAAACAAGTTGGAACACTAAGGTTTCTTGCACTAAGAGAGATAAGGAAATTACTAATAATAACCTATCTTGAGATAAGAGATTGAACTTGTCCAGAGTTAGCAAGTTACTTCAAATGAAGTGGGTTCATCTCTTTATATACTGCATGCATTTAATGCAAGTCAGTATACACTTTACACGTGTCATCAGCTGGTTAGTTGCATGTCATTGACCTTGGTTGACAACCTTAGTAGCCGCATGGATGAACAGTGTAGTATCAGAGTGGTTGTACGATTTCAGACAGTCGGAGGTTCTTTTCTGACATTTCGTACGGAGTCGTGCAAGGGGGGTTAAGACAAAAGTACTTTGTACGGAGGACTTAATGATCAGCTTTCGTTGATTCAGAGCATTATCATTTTCTATTCAGCGAATGATAAAGTTCAGCGATAGCTGAAGTCTTGTACTTGATACTTCACGTTGAGTGGACAAATCTGAGTCTTCGCTGATCCGCATCAGTTCATTAGGAGACTTGTCGCTGGTTCTTGAGCTTGATCTTCGACTTCAGCGTAGAACCTTTGTTGACGTGAAACTTGTCATTAGGGATCATAAGTAAACAACTAACTTATCAGCGATCATCATAATGACTGAACAGACTCAGAGCATTAATGGTGAACAGTGTTCGCTGAATGTTTAATTTAAAGAGCGAGAGTTCCTATCAGCGGTACTGTAAGATCTTAGTACTTATCAGCGATAGTGAAACTCTGATACTTATTGTTTACTTACAATTTTCACTAAGTATAAGAGAGGGTCATTATCAAATCACTGAGGGTTTGGATCAACAATCTCCCCCTATTTGATTATGACATAGCAACAAAGAAAATTTCTATTTAATGAAAACATAAGGATAAAAAGAACTCATAAAATATTTGTCCCTTTTACTGCTTTCTGGGATCTTTTCAGTACTGATGGAGTAAAGTACATTCGCTGAAATCTTTCTTTGAAACTTTGAATCAAGTTACAAAGAGAATTGGAAAGATTACAAGTACAAGCGAAATAAATTACAAGTATAGAAGAATAACTGATACAATAGAGAAAAGGGCGATCATATCAGCTTGTAAAGGGTTCTTCCTTGATGAGAAGTTCATCAAGGGTCTTTGATGTGGGAATCATCCAGTCAGGGACGGTTACACCTTGTTTTCTTTTGATCAGAGCTGCTTCAAAAATCAAGGGCTTCAGGTGTCTAGCTTTGATGTCGCGTCTGACTTCACACCAGTATACGAGATCTCTGAGTTGTTCGATGGGAGCGATGTGGAGCTCAGAGATACGTTGAAAGTGATGATTTTCATAGTAGTCTAACAATAATATACCATAGGGATCACTTACAACTGTGCCAGGAATGAATGTTTCTCCAGGTGGTAGGGAGGTGTCAAGCATTGAGAGATCGGCATCAGGGCCAACAATTTCAGCACGAGAGAAACCAATGCCCGTTTCATTCCGAATATGAGGACCTGAACCAGAGGCTTTCTTTTTCTTATCAGAGACTTTTCTTGGTTGAGGAAGAGTAGGAGGAATATCCACATCAGATGAAAGCAGGTCGATCTGTTTGTTTAAGATCTTCTCGACATGGCTTTTGAACTTTGAGCGCGATCCCAGAATGGCTAATTTTGTTTCTAACCATTCAGAGAGACCAAACTTTTCTAAGGTAGCAGCATAGAAGGTTTGCTTGGTTTTGTCATCTCTGTAGACATCCACTTCAACAACAGGAACTTCAGCGTACAGTCTTCCTATGATGTTTGCCTTGATGATTTTGGATGGTCTAGATCGATAGGTCAGCATTTGTTTAGCCCATTCCAAAGTCGTATCAGAGACATTAGTCTTTTCTCTAACGATCTCTTGAGCATCATCCCATAGCTGACGTTGAACATCAGCGATAGTGAAACTCTGATACATATTGTTTACTTACAATTTTCACTAAGTATAAGAGAGGGTCATTATCAAATCACTGAGGGTTTGGATCAACATGCCGAGATATATGACCACTTCTTTGAAATCCAGACATGATTTAAGAAGAAAACAAATTCAAAGAACTCTGGAATGATTTGTATCTCACTTTTCGCTCTGAAATTTGAAAGAATTTGAAAGAGGAAATTTAAGACCTATTTAAAATCCGCGAAGTTGAAAGGTTTGACGGAAAAACGAGGTCAAAGTTATAACGGAGTCAACACATTTGAAATGCCACAGAGGAATTAAATGAAATGCGTGGCATAATCAACCAAATATGAAGCTGACACGTGTTATTGGATAGAATATTGACACAAGTCAAAGATCTGAATAACACGCTCATATGATTTTCGTTCCTTTATCAGAGATCTGATTATTCTACTCAGAGTTCTGAGTCCATGATTCAGAAGAATTTGCCTTGTAACCAAACTATTTAAAATCAACTTCTGAGAAGTGTAAAAGCTTTAATTGTTCAGAAGGGGTTTGAACAAATAGAAAATCATTTTGTCATCAGAATTCTGTTCAAATAGTGATGATTAGTGAAACTCATTTAAAATCTTATATCTGAATAAGAAAATTTTGATATTCAGATATAGTTTGAACAAGTGAGAAAAAAGATTTATCATTAAAAGCTTGTTCTTCTTAGAATGATCAGAGATATTAAATGAAAACAAACCTTTTAATCATCATGAAATGATTTCCAAAAGATATTAATGCTCCCCCTTGACTTTAGCATGTACTTAATAAAGATGAGATGAGATATAAAGAGTAATAGAAAAAAGATAATCCACAAAAATTGAAGTACTTGTATTTCTCAAAAATGAAATCTTGAAAGTTGGATTTCTGAAGTATTGACGCAGAAGTCTGAACTCAAGAGTCAGAATTCTGAGTACAAGACTCAGAGTTCTGAGTACACTACTCAGAAAATCATACTTAGCAGGATTTGACATTTCTGAAAATCAACTAACAAGTAAGATCAATTAGTCAGATTAAGCATTCCTATTTTACATATGAGAAATGAGAATCTTTTGTGATCAAGAGGATTTGTGAACAAGTCAGCCAATTGATACTTTGTATGCACAAAGTGCATCTCTATTGTTCCCTTTTCCACATAGTCCTTTATAAAATGATACCTCACATCTATATGTTTAGTCTTTGACTGTTGAACAGGATTCTGAGTAATGGCAATTGCACTTTCTGAGTCACAGTAGATAGGAATTTTGTTGAGTTGATACCCATAATCCATGAGTTGTGTTCTCATCCACAAAGTTTGAGAGCATGAAGCAGCAGCAGCAACGTACTCTGCCTCAGCAGTTGAAGTGGATACACAATTCTGCTTCTTTGATGCCCAACTCACTATCTTATCCCCTAGAAAGTGACAAGCACCAGATGTACTCTTTCTGTCCATTCTACTTCCTGCATGATCAGCATCAGTGAAAGCTGTTAGTTTAAAGTCAGTTTCCTTTGGATACCATAAACCAAGATCAGGTGTTCCTTTGAGATATCTGAGAATCCTTTTGACAGCCAACATATGTGATTCTTTAGGATTGGATTGAAATCTTGCACAAAAACAGGTAGAAAACATGATGTCTGGCCTACTTGCAGTCAAATATAGTAATGATCCAATCATGCCTCTATAAAGTTTGTTATCTACTGAAACTCCTTTGAGATCAACATCTAACTTTATGTTTGTTGCCATAGGAGTTCTCATAGAAGCACAATCAGACATTTTGAACCTTTTCAGGATGTCCCTTACATATTTTCCTTGATTTATAAAAATTCCATTTGGTAATTGTTTGACTTGAAGTCCAAGGAAAAAATTAAGTTCACCCATCATGCTCATTTCAAATTCAGATTTCATGATTTTAGAAAAATCATCACACATTTTTGCACTTGTAGAGCCAAATATTATGTCATCAACATAAATTTGAACAAGAATCAAATCATCACCTTGTTTCTTTAAAAACAAAGTTGTGTCAATCTTACCTTTCTTGTAACCTGAACCTAACAAGTGTTGAGTAAGAGTGTCATACCAGGCTCTTGGTGCTTGTTTTAGACCATATAAAGCTTTATCTAAAATATAGACATGGTCAGGAAATTTAGAATCAACAAAACCTTCAGGTTGATGTACATACACCGCTTCATTAAGTATACCATTCAGAAATGCTGATTTGACATCCATCTGATATACTTTGAAATTCTTGTGAGCAGCATAGGCCAAAAATATCCTGATGGCCTCTATTATTGCCACTGGTGCAAATGTCTCATCATAATCAATTCCTTCTTGTTGACAGTATCCCTTAGCAACCAATCTTGCCTTGTTTCTGATGACAACACCTGACTCGTCCTTTTTATTTCTAAATACCCATTTAGTTCCAATGATAGATTTACCTTCAGGCCGTGGAATGAGTCTCCAGACTTTGTTCCTTTCAAATTGAAGCAATTCCTCTTGCTTTGCTGAAATCCAATCTGGATCCTCTAGGGCTTCATTAGCTTTCTTAGGTTCAATAATACTTAGGAAACCTGCAAACATTGCTTCATTTGCAGTAGTTGATCTGGTTTTTACTCCTGCTGATAGATCACCAATCACTTGATGAATGGGATGATTTTTAGTCCATTTGTTTGCACTAGGAAGCACATCCATCTCTGAATAATTGTTGTTTGTATCATTCTCATCAACGATAGCTTTTAATTCTGAACTGTCCCCTTGTTCTGATAAATTTGAGTTCAAATTCTTAGCAATGAAGTCAGAGTTCTGAGTGACTTGTTCAGAGTTCTGAATACGAGGTTCAGAAGTCTGAATACAAGGTTCAGAATTCTGAGTATCAGGGTCAGAATTTTCATTACTTGTATTTATCAGAGTTGGACAATCCTCAGATGGACCTTTATCAGAAATTACAGTTGTTTGAACTACTTCTGAAGTTCTTCTTTTCATTTCATTGATCATCTTAGGGTTTTCAAACTCTGCATAAGAATCAAAAGTCAGTTCAAGAAAAGCATCCTTAAACAGTGAATTGAGTTCTGAACAAATAGGATTAGAGTTTGTATCAGAAGTCATTTTTGTCCTGTTCTGCATGAGTTATGAACTGTCTTGTTTAGAAGTCTTCATTCTGACTTCATCAAATGTTACATTGATGCTTTCCATCATCCTCTTGGTTCTTCTGTTGTAGATTCTGAATGCTTTGGAAGTTAATGAATAACCAACAAAGTATCCTTCATCTGCCTTTTTATCAAACTTACCAAGATTTTCTCAGTCTTTAAGGACATAGCATCTGCAGCCAAAAATATGAAAGAATTTGATTAATGGTTTTCTTTTGTTTATCAGTTCATAAGCAGTCTTGTTTAATCTTTTATTGATTAAAGTTATGTTCTGTGTAAAGCAAGCAGTTGCAATTGCTTCAGCCCATAAGAAAGTTGGAAGATTTGAATAAGCCAGCATGGTTCTTGCAGCTTCAACTAGAGTCCTGTTTTTCCTTTCAACAACACCATTTTGTTGAGGAGTTTTGATGGCAGAGAAATTGTGAGAAATCCCAGAACTTTCTAAAAAATTCTGAAGAGTCTCATTTCTGAACTCTGTTCCATTATCACTTCTGATTTTCTGGATTGAAAGCTGTAAGAGAACTTGAATCCTTTTGATAAAGTTTATCAATGTAGTAGCAGCTTCTGACTTAGCTCTTAGGAATTCAACCCATATGTATCTGGAATATTCATCAACAATTACAAGCATATACTTCTTTCCTCCTATAGACTGAACTGAAATAGGACCACAAAGATCAGTATGAATCATTTCCAATGGTGCTTTGCAAGATGAGTCCATTTTTAATTTGTGAGAACTCTTTTTCATCTTGCCCATTTCACAAGCTGAGCATAATGATTCCTTTTCAAATTTAATCTTTGGTAATCCTTTAACCAGATGTTTTGCAACAAGATTATTCAGATCTTTGAAGTTTAAATGAGAACATCTTCTGTGCCATACCTAGCATTCATTTACAATTGAGTTTGATAAAAGACAAACAGGATTTAATGTTTGTATTTTTGAAAAATTAACCACAAATAAGTCCATGTGTCTTTTGGCCCAGAAGACTTTAAGATCATTCTCAGTTAAAATCATGCAACCTGTTATTTTGAACTTGATTTGACAAAGACTGTCTAAAAACTGACTTATGCTGAAAAGATTATGTTGTAAGCCTTCAACATAGAAAACTTTTTGAATTGTCAGATCTCCTTTTGTTAAATCCCCATAACCGTTAACTTGACCTTTGCTGTTATTTCCAAAGTTTACTGCTCCTCCAGCCTTTTCTGTGAAATTTGATAGAAAAGACTTCTGACCTGTCATGTGTCTTGAAGCTCCTGAATCTAAAAACCACACATGACAGCCCTGCAACAACAATCAGTTAGATTTAGGTACCCATTTTGGAATGGGTCCTTCTTTGTTAGCCTTTTTATCTGATTTAACAAAAGTATCTTTGACTTTCCATTCAAAGTCTTTCTTCAAACACCACTTTCCTTGAACTTTTATGAAGTCAGAACATTTTCTGTTCACAAAATTGTTCAATTTCTTCTTAAAAGTTTTAAATTTAGATGTTGAAGAAGTTTCAGCCCTCTTTTCTTTCACATTAAACCTTTTTTCATTCTTTCATGTGATTTTAATATGAGGCTTCACTTCTTTTATTATTTCTCTTTTCTGAGTTTGAGGAACAGAAACATTTTTCTTTTCTGTATTATGAATGTCATTTCTTACATAGGAAACAGAAGTTATTGTGATTGGACATTTCTGAGAATATTGGAATGAATCACTTTCACATTGAACACAAATAAGATTTTTCTTTGCAAGTAACAACAGATCTGTACCATAAGCCTTTTCATTTTTATTGCTGGTTTTCAATGTACAAGTACATTTATCACAATAACTCTGTGCTTTTGGTACAGTTGCAGGAACCAATCCATTCATCTCAGAAACTCTTTTCACACCATCTTTCCTTTTGCTTTCCTCTTTTTCTGAAAAATTCAATCCCTTTTTGTTAGAAGGAGAAGTAGATGATTCACCTTTTTCATATGTACTTGATTCATTAAGGAATTTATCATTATCTTTTAGAGCATTAATTTTAAAAAGATCATACCCAGTCTTCAGTTTCTCAAGCTCTGTTATTTTCTGAATAAAGATGTTCTTTTCTTTTAAAGCTTCATTAAGTTTAACATCCACATCACAGTAATCATTTTCGAGTTCATCAAAAGATTTCCTCAAATCCTCAAGTTCTTGACTTACAAGATTAAACCTCTTTTCAAGCTCTGAAAAATCATCTGACTTTGTTTCAGAAAATCCAGTTGACTCAGACTTCTGACTACCTGAATCAGAATTCTGATTAACAGACTCAGATGTCTGATCTTCAGACTCAAAGTTCTGACTCCAAGAATCAGAGTTCTGACTAGAAGCTTCAGACTTCTGATTAACTGTTTCAGAAACCTTACTTGTATCAAATATGATTTCAATGTCATGATGTGAAAAACTTGGCTGTTTTTTTTTGTAACTGACATTTAAAGAATCATACTTGAATTTAATGTCATTGTATTTTGGTTTCTCATATGTTGATTTAGGAATTTCTTTCTTAATCTTATCTTCTGAAACAACTGACTTCTCTATTTTTGAATCAGAAACTATCTCCTTTGTCTTTTTAGAGCTTGGTTTCTGCAAATTGTCAGAACTTGTTATAGAACTTGCAGCTCTGATAAAAACTTCAACAATTTCTGGGATTTTTGGTTTAGGAACTTGAAGTTTTTCAAAATCATACAAGTTGACTGGAGCCCTTTTTAAAACAACATTTTCTTCCAATCCCAATCCCTTCTTTGGATTGTAAAATCTTGTATCTTTAACATTACTTGTTAGAAGATTTAATGTTTGCTGAGTCTGACCTCTTTTCAAATTTAGATCTTCTAATTCTTTGATTTTGGTGTAAAAATTTTTTCTTTCTTCAAATAGCATATCAAATTTTATTTGTAAATCACCCTTTTCATCCTTAATCTTTGAAAATTCACTTTTTAATTCGGAAAGCTTTTTTAACAATTCAGAATTTTCATTTTTAATTTTCTGTTTCTCAGCCTCAGATTCCTCATATTGTTCTCTTATTACTTCTTTTTCAATTCTGAATTTGTTAACCAGACTTCTTTCACCTTTTATCTGTTTTCTAAGATTAACAAATTCAGTTTTCATGTCACCAATCTGTGTCATTAAGTCTATTTCAAGTGCATAATGTACCTCAATAGAAGACTCAGAATCAACATCCTCATAGTCAGAATCATCCCCATTCTTCATTTTGGCCATGTAACTTTGCATCTGTGGAAAATTAATATGATCATCTTCATCTGAAGTGTAGTACAGCCAATTTTCCTGTTCAGCCAACATAGCAATCTCATCATCTCTCTTCTTTGCAAGCTGAGCCTTTTTGGTATAGTACTCATAATCTTTCACGATATTTACTCTGCAGTCCTTAGCATAGTGGCCAGATTTTCCACACTTGAAACACAAATTGTTTTCTTTTCTCTCTTCCTTCTCTTCTTTTTTCTCTTCACTTCTCTCTACTTTCTTCTCAAACTTATTTTCTCCTCTGTCTTCTCTCTTCTTATAATCTGAACTCATCTGTTCTCTCTTGCTTCAACTATGGGACTTAAAGTTCTTTCCATAGATCATATGCAGATTCACATGCATCCATGGACTGGAAAAGGTCATTTGGAATGGCCATAATCAGAGTTCTCTTAGTTTTCTGAGCAACTTCGTATTTAGCCCAATCAGAATCAGACCAATTTTCCTAGGTCTTTGGTTTCGTGTGTTCTGGAATTTCAGGTGTGTGGTCTGTGCTAGGAACACGAGGTACAATTATCATGGGGATGAAAGGAGGGTTACGGATATAATAAACCAATTCTTTATCAGTACCCTCAAAGAAGTGAATCATTCGAATCTTCCATTTAGGGTATTCCTCTCTAAGAAGAGTGAGAGGTTTGGTTAAGGAACCAGAAGAGAAGAAGTTGTTTGTATTAGTCATTATAAGAGAGATAAAATTATCCAGAAAAGGGTTTGAACAACAAACTTTTCAGAGTATGAAGTGTGTGCTTCGTATGAAGTTTTTAAGCTTAAAAGCTTTAAGTTGAGCACTAAAATGGTGTTTTTAACCAGAATAACAGATTCTATAAGTTTACCAAAGTTCGAATGAATCGAAAATGGCAGAAAAACAGAAATTGTTTGAATAATATGAAGAATAGGTTAAAAATCCAAGTTTCTACCAAAAATCATTGTTTTAGAGTGGATCCCTTGATATTAAAAATCAAAAAGGCTCTGATACCAATTGTCGGTTCCTGTTTTGCTTAAACAATGATCTTAACTTTCAGTTAGTTCAGATTTAGATATGGTGCGGAAGCGTATTTAAGAACTGAAAGATAATGTAAGGTAGAATAACACACAATATCAAATAAACAATATGTAAGAATAGATGAATATCTCCAAGATTACTGTATTTGATATATATTAAGAACACCAAGAACTTCAAAGGATTAACAAGAAATCTGCAGTTAATGGTGTGTGTGAGAAGTGCAAAGCTTAATGATATATGTGTATTTTCGTGGTATTAATCTTAATAGAAGAGTTCACATGAACCTTCTATTTATACTACTTCTATAGGGGACAATAAGGACTGAAGGTACAAATATACTGTTGAGTAATAGTGGCTAGAAGGTACAAAACACTATTCTGGAACTGTTGCAGATACAACGTTCATTAAGTGCTCCGTATTCAGCTTTAGGCGGAAACCTATCAGAGTTTGACACGTGGAGTTGTCAGGTCACACCTTTGTACGATTGATCTTTAGAATCTTCGAATGGTAGGTATTGTAAGAAGCATGTTCGTCCTTGTTAAGATCTTTTGCGTAGATCTTCTTTTTACCTCAGAAGCTCTGTCAAGTATGACAGAAGCTCTGTGGTCTTGTCCGCTTAGAAGTGTCTTCTGTTGCTTCTTTACTTCGGTCTTCTTGGTTAACCCGGCAGAGCCTCTGTCGAAGACTTCTGTCTTCTCGGTTACTCGGCTACTCGGTAGAGCCTCTGTCGAACACTTCTATACTTAGCCTATTTTTCACTACTTTCATATACTGAAATATTGGAGCTAACAGAGATCTATATCTCATGAACTTCAATGCAAAGAACAAGAAAGACAAAATCTGCCTTGTTGCATGCAAAAGCGAAGAAGCCTGGTTATGGCACAACAGGTTCTGCCATTTAAACTTTCATACTCTTGATAAACTTGTAAAACTTGATCTAGTCAAAGGTCTACCAAACGTTAAATTTAATAAAGATCATTTATGCTCTGCCTGTGAAATGGGAAAACTCAAAAGAGCTTCCCGTAAAGGCAAAACTGATGTATCTTGCCCTAGACCTCTGTACATGCTACATGTTGACCTCTGCGGTCCAATATCTACACAGAGCCTAGGTGGCAAGAAATATCTACTTGTTTTGATCGATGAATTCTCAAGATTTACATGGGTTGAATTTGTCAGAAAAAAATCAGATGTTCCAAACATACTGATAAACTTAATGAAAAGAATCCAAGTTCTGTATGAGTGCAGGATCCAGAAACTGAGAAGCGACAATGGCATAGAATTCAAAAACTCTGTCATTGAAGCCTATCTTACAGAAAAAGGAATATCACAGAACTTCCCTGCTGCACGCACCCCACAACAGAATGGCGTGGTTGAACGAAAGAACCGCACGCTTGTGGAGGCCGCCAGAACTATGCTAACCGCTTGTGGATTACCAATGACATTTTGGGCAGAAGCAGTATCAACCGCTTGCTATACCCAAAATCGATCAACCATCGTAAAGAGACACATCAAAACACCATATCATTTGATCAACAAAAGACGACCAAACATCAAGTTCTTCCATGTATTTGGATGCAAGTGCTTCGTCTTAAATGATAGAGAAGCAAGAGGAAAGTTTGAAGTAAAGGCAGATGAAGGCAAGATCATAGGATACTCTGAAACTTCCAAGGCCTACAGAGTTTATCTTCTGCGGTCTCGAACGATCGTAGAAAGCATAAATGTTTCTTTTGACGCTACCTTCCAGAAGATTTCTGAACAAATCTGTTCAG
The DNA here is from genome assembly GCA_033807775.1 of Saussurea involucrata. Classification (NCBI taxonomy): domain Eukaryota; kingdom Viridiplantae; phylum Streptophyta; class Magnoliopsida; order Asterales; family Asteraceae; genus Saussurea; species Saussurea involucrata. The sequence continues at coordinate 68,772,304 of CM066325.1, forward strand.
AACTCGGTCTAAAAGGGGAATCCTCTGGCATCTCAAAAACAAGAGAAGAAGACTTAAATCTTCTATTTCAAGAGATGTTCCATGACGACATTGATCCCTCTGCTGGAGCCGTCAGAGCCTCTGGAGAATCATCTTCTGCCAGCCAGAACGCGATAGGTATATCTCTAACTGGTCCCTTAAATAATTCATCTTCCTCTGTTAATCATACAGATGCAAATGCCGAGGGGGAGCCAACAGAAGATGATACGACAAGGAAAACAACCACAGAAGCTACTGAAGAACCAACTCCAGAAACCACAGAGGAACCAATAACAGAGTAACAATAGGACTCAGTCTATACTTCCTCAGAGGAACAAACACCGCCACTCATTCCAAAAGCAAAATCTACGACAGAGGCTGCACGAGAACCACAGTTAGAAACCTCTGAAGATCAACTTGATGAAATCGATGACCATCTCCCAAGAACAAAAAAATGGACAAAAAACCATCCTCCAAGTCTTATAATCGGCGAACCTTCTGAAAAGGAAAAACCAAGATCTGCCACTGCTAACTTTTGTTTCTTTACAAACTTTATTAGTGTGATCGAGCCAAAAAAGATCTCTGAAGCCCTTGACGACCCAAACTGGGTAGACGCTATGCAAGAAGAGCTTCTACAGTTTGAACGAAACAAAGTCTGGACTTTAGTTCCTCTGCCACGAGGAAAACAAGCCATAGGAACTAAATGGGTCTTCAGAAATAAGAAGGATGAATATGGGGTGGTCATAAGAAACCAAGGAAAATTGGTGGCCAAGGGATATCGACAAGAAGAAGGCATAGATTACGATGAAACTTTTGCCCTTGTCGCACGACTCGAAGCCATAAGAATCTTCTTAGCTTTCGCAGCCCACAGTGGTTTTAAAGTATTTCAAATGGACGTCAAATCCGCTTACAACGGATACAACTTTGTTGTATAAACGAAAAAGTGATGAAATTATGCTTGTAAAAATATATGTGGACGACATAATTTTTGGGTCTACAAATGAACAAGAATGCAAAGGTTTCGAAAAACTTATGCAGAGTGAGTTTGAAATGCGTATGATGGGAGAATTAACTTTCTTCCTCGGACTCCAAGTAAAACAATCATCAGAGGGAATTTTCATAAATCAAGCTAAACATGTCTCTGACATACTTTCAAAATACAGTCTCTCTGATGCCTTTGTAATGAGAACCCCAATGGCCACTGGAAATAAGTTATTCTCAGATCCGAATGGCATACCTGTAGAATGCACACTCTACAGAGGAATGATTGGGTCTCTGTTATACTTAACTGCAAGTAGACCTGACTTAATGCATGCCACATGCCTCTGTGCAAGATATCAAGCTAACCCGAAGGAATCCCATTATAATGTTGTAAAGAGGATCCTCAGATACCTCAAAGGGACCAAAAATCTTGGCCTCTGGTATCCGAAGAACTCTGATTTTCGTCTTAAAACTTACACAGATTCAGATTATGGAGGATGCATGCTCGACGGAAAGAGTACCTCTGGGAGTTGTCAATTCCTATGTGGTAAACTAGTCAGCTGGACCTCTAAAACGCAGAACTGCGTATCCACATATACAGTAGAAGCCGAATACGTTGCTGCTGCTAGCTGTTGCTCCCAAGTTCTGTGGATGAAAACTCAGCTTAAGGACTATGGCCACATCGTATTCAAGATTCCCATCTTCTGTGATTCAAAGAGCGCCATAGCAATCTCTGCCAATCCAATACAGCATTCCAAAACAAAGCATATCGACATCCGTTACCACTTTCTGAAACACCATGTTGAATATGGGACAATCGAAATGCACTTCGTGTCTACATAATACCAGCTTGCAGACTTATTCACCAAGGCACTAGATGAGAAAAGATTCCTTTTCTTGGTGGGTAAGTTTGAAATGATAAACATGAGTTAAAACCTCTGTAAGTATAACTTAATCTTCTGTAAATATGTATATACATGTTTCTGTTGTTTTACTTATTTTATTATATTTCTGTATGTAAATTCTCAATCACCAAGTGTTCAATACTCAACAGAGCTTCTATGGGATTGCTCAGAACCTCTGACAGTCCTTACAGAACCTCTGAAAGACTTGATCTATGTTCTATGCACAACTTATCTTATTTGATCCAAGCACAGGTCAAGGGGGAGCAAAAGAACACTTTGAAATGATCAACAGAGGTTGATCATTTAAGGGGGAGCCAAAGAAGAATTGTGATCAACCACAATCAACAGAGGTCAAGAATTTCGCCGAACAAAGGAAAGTCAAAAAGTGAGTATCTCGTACAAATCCTTCAAAAAAAACAATTTTCCAGGACACAAATTTCCAAATATGTCCTAGAAACATTGCTTATGACATTCCAAAAAGAAAATAATCACAATGATTTAAAAGTCTCCCTTTATGAGAAATTTTAGGTTCCAGAGCCTCTGCTGAGCTCAACAGAGCTTCTGTAAGTCAAATCCTCTATTACTACAAATTACATATAAGAACTCGATCGATCATCTTGAATGTCATACAGAAGGTCTCAAGTCAAAACGTTTCATACACCACATAACTTGTGCTAACAAATCAAGATATTTGAAGTTTAAACGTACAAAATCATTTTCGAAAACAGTTTTCTAGAACACAAATTTCCAAATATGTCCTAGAAACATGCTAAAGACATTCCAAACTTCAAATATTCAAAAAGATTAATGAGTTCTTCGTTATTAGAAATTTAAGGTCATAGAGCCTCTGCTGAGCTCAACAGAGGCTCTGCTAGGGAAAACCTCTATGATCATAAATTTAAAATAGTAACTCTATCAATCTATTTGAATATCCTCTACAGAGATCTCTTGAACATTTGCACGCCAAAAGTCACTAAAAGGTTAGTCACAGAGCTCTTTCCAACACAAGAACCTCTATTGATTAACCTAGGCATCTTATAACAGTTACTCGCACAAAACCTTATCCAAAACAGTTTTCTACGACACCAACTTCCAAAAATGTCCTAAAAACAATTCTCAAAACAATTAAAAATTTGGATTATCAAAAAGTTTCATAAATTTTCAGTTATGAGAAATTTCCACTCATAGAGCTTCTGCTGGCTCTGACAGAGAGCTTCAAAACCTCTGTAAATGAAATTTCTACACTAAAAATTTATCGATCCTCTCCAATGCTTTTCAAAAGAATTTGGTAAAGGTACAAGCAACAGAGGATATAAAAGGAAAGTTTCAAAAACACAGAGCTCCTAAAGAGCTTCTGTAAATTTTCTAAATTTAGGAAATTCTGTAACAGTAACGGTAAAATTCTGCGAGTAAGAATATTCTGCAAGTTGATAAGCCCACGCGCCTAGCATTAATGGGCCGCGCACGACGTCTTGTCATACTCTGACACTGCTGACATGTCTCATTTTCATTGGACGTACATGGCACCCGTTCGTATGGAAAGTTGAACCAGCCATTTACACTCAAGTGCGGACCCCAAAAGTTATCCACTTCCATATATTTACCTCTTCAGATTCTACCGTTACCTCTCACTATAAAACCCAAGTTACCACTCCACATAAACCTTTACGAACTTACTTTCTTCTCCGACGAACCATTGCAAAAACCTGCAAAATTCTTATCTTCATACAAGAAATGGCCTCCTCTCCTCAAGCTATCTCCCCTACACACTCACCGGCAAACTCCCCTAAACACTATGAACATTCAGAAAATCCTGAAATCGCCAGAAACTCCGGCGATGAAGCAGATTTTGCTCCGACCACCCACCTTCAAAACTTCTTAGCATATGAACATTTTGCAAATATTCTACCTTTGAAACCCAATAATCACTACCTTGTTCCTTCAAGAACTGCTTTTGGAGAAGCACATGCTATACTTCTCCATATTTTGATAAAATCGTTGATAAAATCTCTGCCAGGTACATAAACCAATTCTGGAAAAGTTGCAGATTTGACCCAGAAGATAGACAGATTAAAGGCTACATCTCCAAACCCAATAAATTCGCACATCTTGAACTCAAGTTCAACAGAACTATGTTCTCTCTTGAGTTCAGCCTACCCATAAGAGGTCTTCTAGGGTTAAAGACATTTGCACAGGAACCTACAGATGAAGAGCTCTGCAGGTTTGTCGAAATGTTGGGGTACAACATACCACTCAGAAAGAGAAATGACTTCCGCAGAGGCAGATTACCACCTCTGTGGAATACACTCTTTTCCATACTCAACAGATGCTTAACCGGGAAAGTAGGGAGTCCAGATCAATCCTCACACCAAATACTAGCCATCATGTATGGAGTCTACTACGACCTACCTCTGGACTCCGCCACTCTCATGATGCAAGAAATGGTTAACACCATCGACAAAAAGATCACCTTCCAGCAGAAAAAGTCACAGACAACAGGAGCTCTACCTCCTCTGCAGTTTCAAAGAATTCTAGGTGTTCTATTAGAGCCTCTACTCCTACTCGAAAAATGGCCAATGGAGGGGCTAACAACCAAAATGTATGCCATGAACAAGAACTCTCCAACAGAACACGCTGATGGATACCCACACTGCAGACCTCTGCCAAAGAAACTTCTGGGATATGTAAGGGACGAAGAACTAGAATTAAAATACATACGCGATCATAGGACTCCAGAACCAAGTCCTATGACACCCCCGCGTCTAGGAGCCGCCATAGGTACAGAAGTATTAGATAGGTTGACAGATGAAGTATGGGCAGCAGCTTTTCAGAAGCATGAAGACAATCAATCCAGATTCCGTGCTCAGAGAAAATCCACCTACTCTGCATCAAAGAAACAAAAACCCTCTGCCTCTACTCCTCAAAAGAAAACTCATAAGAGGAAAACCACAGAGGGCACCTCTACAAGTGTCGCAGAAGCTCAACCCTCTCCTCCTCATGCCACAGAAGTTGGATCTTCTGCTCCTCCCTCTCCTCCAAAGCACAAAAAGAAAAGAAAACATAAGTCCACAGAGGAGGTGACACCCAAACCAAAGAGAAGGAAGAGCAATAAAGCAGGGAAACATCTGTCTCCTATGCAACCAATAACAGAGGAAGACGTGGAAGAAGAAGTGACAGAAAAGGTGACAGTAGAAGTCGCAGAAGAACAAACCCAAAAATCACCTGTGCATTCCCCAACTCCTCTTAACTATGCACATCATGGAAATTTCTCTGACTTCCTCCAACGCCCCGAGTTTGCCAACACTCTTGTCACTTCTGAATGGACTGCAGAAGCTCTGTCACATGAAAACAAAGAAGCCGCAGAAGATCCCGACTTCACAATCTCTGGAGTTGACTCAGAGTTAGCTGATGATGACCAAACTCCAAGAGACAATCCGGCTGAGACCCCAGAGATACTGCAGAACCCCTTCCTTCAACTTGGCCTTGATGTTCACAGAAAGTGTCCAGAACCTGTTATCTCTGCCTGTAATGGTACACAAGTTATGCATCCCCATGTACAACGACTTTTTGGCACACACGCAATATACGACTTCTTTGGTCCTAGGCAAGAAGAGGTTATGGAAAAAGAGGAAACAGAAGAAGTGACTAGGTTAGATGTAGTGATAGAAGGGATCACAGAAGATGTGGTTAGAGCAGAAGGAGAAAAAGAAAATGAAAAGGAAAAAGATGCCGAAGAAGAAGAAGGCACACATCCACAACCAGCTCACAGTGCAACCCACACTTCTATTACCGCTGGTCTAGCAGCAGAAGGTAACATTGAAAAAGAGCCGCATAGCTCGACCCCAACCTAAACCATCCGGACAGAGGAAATTCTTTCATCCTCTGTACCATTAATAACCGGGGAAACCATTCTAGGGGAATCCTCTCTAAAGGATTCATCCTTAGTAAGTGATCTATTGCCCCAGATCACAACCGAAATCCTTGCAGAGGAATTTGTTTCCTCTGCCACACGCACACAAATAGGTCCAAACATCTCTTCAGAGGAGATTAGAGTGCACACAGACGAAGGGATTCTAGACAAATCCCCGAGTCAACTCAAGGATAATCCTTTACCCACCTATGTAGTGGATAAGGACAATGTCCTTGACAGAACTTCTATAGAGACTGAAACTCAAAAAGTTTCTTCTCGAGGATTAGAAGGAAGTCCTTCCACTCTCAACGCCAAAACAGGAGCGAAAGAAGGCGTCTTAGGAACAGAGACATACTCTGGTGATAGATCTGTTCACCCAGAGGTTACAACGAGTTCACATGTATCAAGGGATGAGTTCCAAACCCTTGTCACCTCTGTGGACCAAATAATGAAAGAGTTGCAAAGCTCTCTCAAAACTTTTGCAGAATCTACATCTTTGGCTATCACAAATCTGAATACCAAAATGGACAACCTGTCCACAGAGGTACAACATACCGTAGCTCAGATGAAGTCCTCTGCAACAAACACTGCAACCTCTGCAGCTGCTGAATTCGGAAAAGCCGCCACAATTGCCTTCAAAGAGTCTGTCAAGCACTTTCTTCAACAACTAAAAGAGCAATCCTCAAAATCTAAGGGTCTTACACCTGAATACCTGAAGAAGGCCTTAGACGAAGTTCAAGAGCAAACAACCAGAAATACTCAGGCCATGAAGCCTTCTGACTACATGACCAGAGCTCAAGTGACAGAACTCGGCCAAGGAATACTTGATCAGATGACCGAATTCATCAAATCTTTCACTGCTGCCAATGCAAACTATGTCAGAGAGTTTCAAGCAAGCGTTGGCAGAATGCGCTTCAACACAGAAGCAGAGGTTCAAACACTACTCGGCCTATGTGATGACTTATGAGCAAAGATGATTGTTGCAGGGGCTGTTCTACCAAAGAAACCTGAAGCTTCATGTAGAGCAGAGGGTACGACTGATAAGGGTCAGGATGACTCTGATGATGACCATCATGGTCCATCAGATCATCCGGAGGGGGAGAAACCAAGGGAGAAAGCGACAGAAAGAGGTCTACCAGCTCCACCAATTGCCGCAGAACCCATCAAACAAGCACCCCCAACCCAAACCCAACAAGGAACACAACAACAACAGCCCACAGAGGCAACAACCACCTCTGTGGAAATGGTCTCTGAAGAAACCCATGCTACAACCCAAACACCTGAAAACCCAAAGCAGAAACCAAACCACAGAGACAACAACCATCTCTGTGGAATCCATTCCTGAAGAAACCCAAATACCAGAAATAACCCAAGTTCAACAACAGAAGACCACAGAGGCAATACCAACCTCTGTGGAATTTCCTTCTGTATTTGGAGAAGATGTCCAAATCCAAGAAGAGATCCAACTCCTGACATCCTCTGAAGACTAACTACCATCCCCAACACCCAAAACCAACCCAAGAATCAAAACCATTGCTCAAAAACAGAGGAAATATCTGAGCATGACACCAGAAGCCTCTCCAACAGAAGCAACCTCAATCAAGCCCTCTGAAACTCAAGTGTCAAAACCTGCAGAGGCAACTCCATCTCTACAAGAAGATCAGCCAAAGATGCCCAAGCATCAACCTCAAACAGAAAAACAGATGAAGAGCTCTTTCGATGCTATTATGACACCAAAGCCATAAGAAGAAAACTGGGCTTTTTGTACAACTCATCTGTCAAATATTCCTGTTCTGGATCCAAAGGCAAAACCTTCAGAGGATCGAGTAGCAGAAGTCAAGAACCAGATAGAAGCTCTGCGCAGAACCTTACCTCAACCACCACCACCACAAATGGAAGAAGTGGTATACAGGTACTTATACAGCAGAATGGGCATAATGGATCAATCAGAACCAACCATTCAAGACCCTGACTTCCGTGCTGACCTCGAAAACCTCTTCACCAGAACAAAACCCAAGCCAAAACAAGAAGTCTTCTCAACATCCAAGATCATCAAAGTCATCTATTGTAAGTTCTCCAAAACCAGAACCTGGCCCAAGGTGTCATACAATATATACAAGGTCAAAAGGGATGACAAATCTGAGAACCAATTATCTGATGCAGATCTTAGAAACTTAAATCCTTATGACCTTCCTGACCTTCTGGAATGGACGAAAGAGAACTTCACAACAGATGAAGTTCGCAGAGCATACAGGGTGATTAGAAAGGCCATACGCGAGAAGCTTCCGCTATACAGCATGGTAGATTTCCAATTGGCTCGAGATCTTGGAGTAAAAAGCTTAACCGTTCAACCACCAGAAAACTACCGCCCTCCTTCTGCTACACCCAACTCAATCATCACAAATCCAAGGGTCGGGTTAGTATTTCTAGATCCTTCTTGTAAATCAAAGTTGTTCGTTGAGATGGACTGTCAGAAGTACGCAACAAGTACTTTGACAGAGTTTAGAGCTAACCTAGTGGAGCACAGAGGAACAGAGCTCATGGATCAAAGTCTTGCCGACAGACTGATAGAGGTTATCGATGCAACAATCAACTTCTGAACTCTCTGCATCAGCTTCTATCATGAGCTCATACAAGAAGGACTCGACCGCAGAAGTTTCAATGACTTCAAGGATGCCAACGTCTGAGTCAGTCAAACAAATCCTCTGTAATATTTTCTTTTCAATACAATCAAATGTAAATGCCTCTGGCATAATCTAATGTAAAAAGAAAATTGTTCTTGTGCTTAGAAAACCTTGCACTTTCAAATTTTTTAATTTTCACTACTTAGGGGGAGATTGTTAGCTCTAATCTTTCTGTTTGTGAAAGTAGTGAAAATAGTCTTAGTACAAAAGTAACCCACAGAGGCTCTGCAGAAGAACCCAAGAATACCGAAGGCAAGAATAAGCAGAAGACTACTCACAGAGGACCGAGCCGCAGAACCTCTGTCACCCTTGACAGAGCCTCTGCGGTTTATACTGAAGACTTAGAAGATTTACAAATATCTTTCTACTGTTCCAGGATCCGTTCATCCACTTGCTTAAGGCGTGCCATGACATCAACTACACGTGTCAAACTCTAATAGGGCTCTGTCAGAATTGGAACATGCGCATTAAATGAACATCGTACCTGCTACTGTTCATACGATCTTGTCTACTGTAGATCAATCCTCTTTGTCTAAAGTATGTCCCCTTAAGAATTAGTATAAATAAAAGACTCATGTTGAGTTCTTCTATTAACAAGAATCAGATAACAAAGCTACGCACAAACACACACACCAGCAGAATTCTTGTTATGTTCTTGGTGTTCTTGATAAATATCAAACTGTAATCTTGGAGATACTCATCTGTTCTTTACATACTGTTTATTTGATATTGTGTGTTCTTCTACCTTTACATTATCCTTCAGTTCTTAAATACGCTTTCGCACCATATCTAAATCTGAACTAACTGAAAGTTAAGATCATTGATAAGAAAACAGGAACCAACAAATACGATTGCTAAATCTTACCCGTGTTGACTAGCGTGACATGTAAGTTGCAGCACAATAATAGATGTGGAATTTTAATTGACGGAGTTAGTAGGAGGGACCGTATCTGTTATAAAAATGATACCTCGGTAATAATTGGACCTTGATCGTTAATTTAGGTAAACCACATGACCAAATTTGCATTTAACTCCACTATTATTTATTTTCGTTAGATAGATACTAACAACACATGCAGATCAAACTTAAACTTCCATCTGGAATCTTAATTCTATTACCTTCCTCACTGTCAAATTCCAAAAAGAAAAAAACGGCCCTGAAGATGAAGATGATTCCCACAAAGAATTAAAAAAGTCAAACGTTGTTCCTTTTTTTTCCTTCTATCACACTGATAGGGTTAACTTGTTATCCATATTTTAGTCTATTTATTAGGGGCTGTTTACCAAATTTTGTATTAAGTCCTGTATGGATAAATTTGTCTTTCTAGATAAATTAGTCTGTCGAGATAAAAATGTGTTATTGTTTACTTTTTCTCCTGAATCATTAGTCTGAATAAAAGAAATTACCGATTTACCCCTCAATGCAAAATAAACAGTTTGATATTTTTAAATGAAAAAAAATTTAAGAATCCAATCAATTTGGAAAAAATAACATATTGTTTATAATCTCAGTAAACACAATTCTTAAACTAATTTATCAATCTCTATAAACCACAAATGATCACATCCACATACTTTGTGGAAAAAAAAGAAAAAAAAACTACCTATCTCATCACATGCTTTTCTCTGGCCGCCGACCTTTATTGATACTCAAAATTTACCTAGAAATAAATTTCCCCACCTTTATCATCCCAACTTTATCGGCAGTGGAAAAAATTTACAGGCTTAAATTAGGAGAACAGGTGCAACAAATGAAGAACAAAAATAAAGGGCATGAAACTCTGTAAGAAAGCTTGCCCGGTGAAGAACAAAAATCAGCCAGTGAAGAATGCAACTTTGTAAGAAATCGTGGTGAGTGAAGAACAACAATAAGGGGAAAAAATGGGTTGGGGTGACCGGGAAATGGGAAGGGAAGAAGAGAGTATTATGTTTTTATAGGTGTACCTTTATATCTGCCATCACTCTCAAACAGGAGATTAATAAAAGATGAAAACGTCATCAATGATGAAAACTGAAGGGAAGAAGGTCGCCGACCAGAGGAAAGTCGCCGGAGAAACTAAATGATATTCTATATAAGTTCGAATTTCCATCACAAAATATGAATGATATCTCAATCACTTGGTTCTTAATCATAGTGCTTCCCCCATATTTTCGTTTCCATTCATCATTCTGATAAATAGGCTTTTTGAGCATTATATTCTATATAAGTCCAGATTCACATATCTTTGAGCATTCAGCATAATTTCATTCATGTTTTGCTGACCTTTCGATTTATTTCAGAGGTGAAAGATGAAACAAATATAACTCAGATAAAACAAAAACACTTGTAAAATCATCTTTTAGCACACATTTAATTCATTGAATGAAAATTGAAAATTTTATCTCATTGAATTAAATTTGTAAAGATTCAAATTTTCAAAGTGGTAGAAACAAAATATAATCCAATGTTACCTTTTGCCACGTTCCTTGAAACAGAAAGATGTAACAGTTAAAGATATCACCTGAGAAGTGTGAGTTCTAAACTGATTTGTTTAGAAGTCTTAGTCGTTGAAGTACGGGTCCTGAACTGAATTGTCCAGAAGCCATTGTCGTTGAAGCACGGGTTTTGAACTGATATGTTCAAAAGCCATTGATATTTTTCTCCCCCTTAATGGTACAAATATTTTTCAAAAAATACGCCGCTTCTCTTCTGTTTTCAGTCATGTGTGTGGTATGTATCTACAATTCAGTACAACACATGAAGAACCTGCAAAACAGATTAAGCAGATTTTGGTACCCAATGGCACTTGGGTCCTAGTGGGTTAGGTGTAGATCTCTTTGAAGGAATACTATAAGTACCGTACCAAAAAGAAGTATAATCTTTATGCACAAAATCATTTGAACCACAGTAAGAACAACAGGTTTTCTTATGGGCCAACCTAATCAGATGATTTACATGATGAATAGGATTAGGTTTAGCATAAGATTTACCTTTTGGCGTATTGTTCTTCTTTGCATTTGATGTGGATACAGATGATTTTGGCACTTCTTTCTTTGGAATTGTTGTGCCTTTGATTCTCCATTCCATCTTCACCCTCTTGAAGACTGGAACTTCTTCAGATTTGGAAGTATTAACTTTAGGCACTTTTGTTTTGTTATCTGATTTATCATACAGAGGATTATAGAAGAGATTTGTTGAACGAATTCGACCTTTTGAGAAATCTGTTGATCTATTAAATTGTTTAGAAGAAATGTTTTTAAAACTTGAACTTGAAGCAGTTTTAAAAGAGCATTCAGAATCATTTGAATCAACAAATGGAGTCTGAAAGATAGAATTATGACCGGTTTGCTTTGAGACATCAAATTTAAAAATGACGTCTTCAAGTTCTTTGACTTTGTTTATTAAAACATTTTTCTCTTTAGAAATTAGATCAAATTTCTTTTGGAGATCAGATTTGATCAACTGATCCTTCATAATATCAGCTGATAAACCAGATAATCTTTTGGTAAGATTAGGAATCACATCTTCAAAATATTCACGTTCCGATTCAAAATCTTTTTCCAAAAACTTTCTTTTATCAGTAATCTCTTTGAAAATTTCCATATTTTTCTTTTTAAGAGTTTTACTTTCCTTTTCAAAGAGATTTTTCTTTTCCGTGAAATCTTTTCTTTCCTTTTCCAAAAGATTTTCTAATTCAGAGATTTTCACGGAAAGTTCAGAACTTTTAATCTCAAAAGATTTGCGTTCAGTTTCAAATTTAGCTCTTTCTTTTTCGAGCTTGTCTTTTTCTAAAAATAAAACTTTCTCAAAGTCAGAAACTTGTTTTGAAAGTTTTATACAATTAAGTTCAATTATTTCCTTTTCTTTAAGAATCTTCTCTCTCCTGTCTTCAATGCTCTTCAGATCAGCATTTTCCTTTTTAAGAGTTGTTACTTTCTCTTGAAGTTTCTCGATTTGATCGTGCAGACTTGAGTTGTCTTTGTCTTTCTTTGTTTCAAGACCTGCAATATAAACTTCAAGATCAGTTATTCTTTTAGTAAGTTTAGCATTTGAAGAAGAAATGTCTAAAATTTGTCTTTTCAGATTAACATTTTCTTCTTCCAATGCTTTATTTAAAATAGGAGTTGAAGAATTTGAAGCATTATCTTTAACAGGAGTTTCTGATATAGGAGATGTTTCTGATAAAATAACTTGTTGCAAAATTCCATTATTTGCCTTAGCTTTTTCAAGTGGCTTTGGAGGTGTTTTTGTTATTATGACTTGTTGCAACACTTCATTATTTGGTTTAACAGATACATGTGAATTAACAGATGTTTCTGTTATAATGACTTGTTGCAACTTTACATTTGGTTTAACAAAAACTTTTGCAATTGGAGGAATCTCCTTTTTCAGAGTTTGCTTCAAATCTTCACCACTGCTTTTAACAATAACTTGTTGTAAAACCATTTTGAATATTGCTAGAAATTGATCGTTCAGAAGATCAAGCAGACAGTGTATGAAAATACACAAAAAAAATATATAAATTTTTTCTTGAAAAGCTCTTACAGTGTATGAAATACACTATAGAAAAAATTTCGGGATAAAATTTTTTCTCAAATTCGAGTAAGGGTTCGAATTCAACGAATTTTTTTTTTTAATTTTTTTTTTTAATTCACAAGAATTCGGATGAGTAAGGGTTCGAATTCAACGAATTCGGATGAAGAAGGATTCGAATTCAATGAATTCGGATGAATAAGGGTTCGAATTCAATGAATTCGGATGCTGAAGGGTTCGAATTCACTCAATTCGGACTTAACTTTGTTCGAATTCAATGAATTCGGATGCTTAAGGGTTCGAATTCAATGAATTCGGATGCTTAAGGGTTCGAATTCAATGAATTCGGATGCTTAAGGGTTCGAATTCTATGAATTCGGATGCTTAAGGGTTCGAATTCTATGAATTCGGATGCTTAAGGGTTCGAATTCAACACTTGGAAAATTTAACACAGTTCGAATTCTCCTCAATTCGAATCTAACACGGTTCGAATTCTCCTCAATTCGAATCTAGCTGGGTTCGAATTCAATCAATTCGAATCCTTCTTGAGTCGAATTCTACACTTGTATTTCCAAGAACACTCCGAATTCTTCTTTGAATGATCCGAATTCACCAAGAATGATCCGAATTCACCAAGAATGATCCGAATTCTGCACTTCGAACACGAAAATCACTAAATCAGCCATAACTTTTTCAATTCTTGATCAATTGTTATGAAATTTGCACAGATTTGTTCGAAATTTGATTCCACACACTTTCTTAGATAATCACAAATCCTAATTCGATCAATTTAATCGAATTTTGATCCAAAAATAGTAGAAAAAGTTTTCGAACAAAAATGATATAAAATGATCAGATCTGCAAATTCTGTGCAGATTTTGGTGTTAATCCAAGAATTAAATATGTTTAGGAATCAAATCCGAGTGCAATGATGTCAAGAATCAATCCAAAAGATCAAAAAATGAAAAAATGAAATCTGGATGAATAGTAAATGAAGAAGGGTTAGAATTCTTGATGAACAGTGATGAATAGTGATGAACACCCAATCCGAATTCTTCAGCTTTAGTGTAAAAAATCTTCAATTTGGTCTTCGATCCGCTTGAATCTTCTGTTTAGCTCTGATACCAATTGATAAATCCCAAATCTAGCACAAAGTAATGAACAAGTGTAGAGAGAATCTAGAGAGCAATCTTGTCATCCATATATTGATTTCCAAGTGTAAAATGACAAATGCTTCAAGTTGTTATACAAAATAACAAAGGAAATCCTTTATATAGTAGGACATGACAAGCCCATGCCTCTACTAAGGAGAAACAGTACAAGATATTAATACTGTCTTGATAGCTACAAAAATGCCCTAACACATGTGATTGAAAGTGAGGGGGTGAGGGATTTTAGGGGAGGCGTATTCTAACAGGGGTATATTTGTCAGATTTTTAGCTTAATGGGGACAACACACCCCTTCCATACTGTGCGAATAAGTCGATTTCTTTATCATTAAGTCATAAGTAAACGACTATGTATGGATGTGCGAATAAGAAAAAAGAGCCATTAAGTTGATTAAGTCAAAAGTAAACACCCCCTTAGTTTTTATCCTAGTTTTATTTGCCCAAAGTCCCATTTTGAGTCATTTTTGTTGCCCAATTCACGCATTCTTAACATATTGCTCATTTGCCTTGATTTAGTAATATCTCATGATAGTTAGGATCTAATTTATTCTTTGAAATAATTTTGTGCAATTTGGTGAAGTCCTATAGCTTCCTGGAGGATTTGGGTGTTGCTGGATTCAAAGCCGTAGGAGTTCTGCAGGATCGCACAGTGGGCTTACCTTGCTGTTTTGGGCTAGAAAGTGCTGTTGGGACGTGGAATTCTGTTGGGCCGTGAAGAGGGATTTAAAGACTGATTTTTGAAGATACAAAGGGCTTACATCATCCTTACTCTTTTTGTTACTTAGGCCCCAAGTTTGGTTTAGTATATATATGGGGATGTTTTGTTTAAGCTTTAGGCACCAATTATTACCAACTTTTATTTTACATATTACTTTTGTTTAGAAAGGAATTACTCTCTTATTTTCTAGTTTGTAATTGTTTGAAGTTTTTGAAGAACATAATCTTTTGGTTCGAAATTAATACAAGCCTTTTGTGTTTGATTCTCACTTTCTTGTCTTCAGTTTCTAAAATCTTTCTTTTATTTTTAAGTTACGTTTGGAAAATAATACAAGGTAACATATTTGGTTCCATAATCAAATTGTAACTTGAGATTAGTTTCCGTTGTTGATAGTTTCGAAGTTTCAAGACAAGCAAGTTTATTTTCAAAGTATTTCACTTTTTCGGTTAATTATTTGGATTTAACTAATCCTTGTGGTGATATTTTGGATTCTCATCCTTCTAAAGCCCAAGATTTGTTCCCAAGTAGTTAATAAACTGTTTTCTAAGAGTTCCCAAAGCTAAAAATCATTTTTTCAAAGTAACTTGCACGACAAGTTTCGTAACTTGGCGCCCAAGTTACTCTAGCACTCCAGTAGTAGTTGTATGATTTCCTTGCTTTCATTTACTTCTTTAAGGTTTACATTCCTATAATTTACATTATTGTCCTTTACTTTCTTGCACTTTAATTTACTGTCATTTACATTTCCGCACTTTCATTTATGCACTTTACTTTTTGTCTTTCCATTTCAGTATTTACTTTCCAGCAAATTACTTTTCTGTTATTTAATATTCTGCAATTTACTTTCCAGTACTGTTATTTACATTTCTTACACCATTCGAAAGATTAATCCGAGCAATGATGGGCTAATCGCCTTAGCTTGGGGTGTAAGGAAAAATGAGACCGAAATCAGTTTGAATGTTGAAAGGTGTATTTATATAGCATTGCTATCTAACTATTTGTTTCAGGCGATTAATGTTTTATTGAATATCATACTTAATTAATTGCCGACTAATTTTGTATGTGAAAATGCATTAGCTTTTAGAGTTAAGATAAATAACAAAACCTGAGATAATAAGAGAAGGCTACAAATAGCTTTAGTATCTGACAAATGCTATACTCTTACGGTGTAGGATGGTAACATTGTGCTGTGCTAGGATTCACGAGGTATAATACAATTGATATCTTATTGATAGCGTGCTAGCCTAAGTGTACTCTTGGGAAGCCATCTGACCCGATAGTTCATACTGTGACAATCATATAGGACCATCCTGTGGTACTATAGGATTATCCAGGTGCTTCTATCATCTTTTTACCGGATCACTTATTTTTGTCTAAACAAACCCTTGCACCACGTGCTTCTTCTCTCATACTGATTTTTCTAGTTGTTAACTCACAAAATAATCCACTCAACAATCTGTTTTCGAATTCGCCATCTGAAGTCAGCTTTTAAATATTTGACTTTTTGAAAAGCTTTCACAAGTTTTCCCCATGGATCGATA
Source organism: Saussurea involucrata (assembly GCA_033807775.1). Taxonomy (NCBI): domain Eukaryota; kingdom Viridiplantae; phylum Streptophyta; class Magnoliopsida; order Asterales; family Asteraceae; genus Saussurea; species Saussurea involucrata. The sequence goes on from CM066325.1 coordinate 68,788,743, forward strand.
TCTGGTACTTTTACCATTATTACTTGTTACGAGATGATAGTAGATTAAGGTGTATACTTGCGCTAAGATCTATTTAAGTGAATCTTAAAGGTTGCATGAATCTGACAACAAGTTTTTGGCGCTGTTGCCGGGGATTACACGCTGAAAGATTTTCTTTTTAAAGTAATGTTTGTAAAATCTGATTTTTCTACCACCTTTTTTAAAACCAGTGCATGCCCAAACTGTCACACGGAGAAATTTTCCAATTTGATCCTGAAATTTAACAAACTTTTTGTTGGTTCCTGTTTTCTTAACAATGATCTTAACTTTCAGTTAGTTCAAATTTAGATATGGTGCGGAAGCGTATTTAAGAACTGAAAGATAATGTAAAGGTAGAAGAACACACAATATCAAATAAACAGTATGTAAAGAACAAATGAGTATCTCCAAGATTACTGTTTGATATTTATCAAGAACACCAAGAACATAACAAGAATTCTGCTGGTGTGTGTGTTTGTGCATAGCTTAATTATCTGATTCTTGTTTTCTTGTTTATAAAAGAACTCAACATGAGTCTTCTATTTATACTACTACAAAGGGGACATACTTTAGACAATAAGGACTGATCTACAGTAGACAAGATCGTATGAACATTAGCAGGTACGATGTTCATTTAATGCGCATGTTCCAATTCTGACAGAGCCCTATTAGAGTTTGACACGTGTAGTTGATGTCAGGGCACGCCTAGAACAAGTGGATGAACGGATCTTGAAACAGTAGAAAGATATTTGTTAATCTTCTAAGTCTTCAGTATAAACCGCATAGGCTCTGTCAAAGGTGACAGAGGTTCTGCGGCTCGGTCCTCTGTGAGGAGTCTTCTGTCGATTCTTGTCTTCGGTCTTCTTGGTGTCTCGGCAGAGCCTCTGTGGGTGACTTCTGTACTTAGACTATTTTCACTACTACTACAAACAGAAAGATTGGATCTAACAATCTCCCCCTAAGTAGTGATATTAAATATTTGAAAGTGCAAGGATTTTCTAAGTACAAGAACATTTTTCTTTTCACCTTAGATTATGCCAGAGGCATTTACATTTGATTGTATTGAAAAGAAAAAAAATTACAGAGGATTTGTTTGACTGACTCAGACGTTGGCATCTTTAAAGTCATTGAAACTTCTGTGGTCGAGCCCTTGTTGTATTAGCTCGTGATAGAAACCGATGCAGAGTTTTCTGAAGTTGATTGTTGCATCGATGATCTCTATCAGTCCGTCGGTTAGGCTTTGATCCATAAGCTATGTTCCTCTGTGGTCTACTAGGATCGATCTAAACTCTGTCAAAGTACTTTTTGCGTACTTATGATAGTCCATCTCAACGAACAACTTTGATTTACCAGAAGGATCTAGAAATACTAACCCGACCCTTGGATTTGTGATGATTGAGTTTGGTGTAGCAGAGGGAGGGCAGTAGTCTTCTGGTGGTTGAACGTTTAAGCTTTTTACTCCAAGATCTCTAGCTAGTTGGAAATCAACCATGCTGTATAGCAGAAGCTTCTCGCGTATGGCCTCTCTGATCACCCTGTAGGCTCTGTGAACTGGATCGGTTGTGAAGTTCTTTTTCGTCCAGTCCAGAAGATCAGGTAGGTCATAAGGATTTAGATTTCTAGGATCCGCATCAGATAATTGGTTCTCAATTTGTCCTCTCTTTTGACCTTGTAGATGTTGTAAGAGACCTTAGGCCAGGTTCTGGTTTTAGAGAACTTACAGTAGATGACCTTGATGATTTTGGAGGATGAGAAGACTTCGTGTTTAGGCTTGGGTTTTGTTCTGGTGAAGAGGTTTTCGAGGTCAGCACAGAAGTCAGGGTCTTGAATGGTTGGTTCTGAGTGATCCATTATGCCCATTCTGCTGTATAAGTACCTGTATACCACTTCTTCCATTTATGGTGGTGGTGGTTGAGGTAAGGTTCTGCGCAGAGCATCTAACTGGTTCTTGACTTCTGCTACTCGATCCTCTGAAGGTTTTTCCTTTGGATCCAGAACATGAACATTTGACAGAGGAGTTGTACCAAAAGCCCAGTCTTCTTCTTCTGGCTTTGGTGTCATAATAGCATCGAAAGAGCTCTTCATCAGTTTTTCTGTTTGAGGTTGATGCTTGGGCTTCTTCTTCTGTGGTTCCTCTGTCATTATTCCTTTGCCCTTGTCTTTTGCCTTCGGCTGATCTTCTTGTAGAGATGGAGTTTCCTCTGTAGATTTTGATACTTGAGTTTCAGAGGGCTTGATTGGGGTTGCTTCTGTTGGAGAGGCTTCTGGTGTCTTGCTCAGATATTTCCTCTGTTTTTGAGCAATGGTTTTGATTCTTGGGTTGGTTTTGGGTGTTGGGGAAGGTAGTTCGTCTTCAGAGGATGTCAGGAGTTAGAGCTCTTCTTGGATTTGGACATCTTCTCCAAATACAGAAGGAAATTCCACAGAGGTTGGTATTGCCTCTGTGGTCTTCTGTTGTTGAACTTGGGTTGTTTCTGGTATTTGGGTTTCTTCAGGAATGGATTCCGCGGAGATGGTTGTTGTCTCTGTGGTTTGGTTTCTACTTTGGGTTTCAGGTGTTTGGGTTGTAGCAGGGGTTTCTTCAGAGACCATTTTCACAGAGATGGTTGTTTCCTCTGTGGACTGTTGTGTTCTTTATTGGGTTTGAGTTGGGGGTGCAGAGGATATTGGTTCTGCGGATACCGGTAGAGCAGGTAGACCTCTGCTTGCAGCTATTTCCCTTTGTTTCTCCCCTCGATTCTCCCCCTCAGGATGATCTGATGGACCATGATGGTCATCATCAGAGTTATCCTGACCTTTATCTGTCGTACCCTCTGCTCTACATGAAGTTTAAGGTTTCTTTGGTGGAACAGCCCCTGCAGCAATCATCTTTGCGCATAAGTCATCACAGAGGCCGAGGAGTGTTTCAACCTCTGCTTCTGTGTTGAAGCGCAATTTGCCAACGCTCTTTTGGTTGGCAGCAGTGAAGTGAATAATATTTGGGGTCCGCGCTTGAGTGTGAACGGCGTCAACTTTCCAGAAGAACGTGTGCCGTGTACGTCCAATAAAAATGAGACACGTCAGCAGTGTCAGAGTATGACAAAACGTCGTGTGCGGCCCATTAATGTTAGGCGTGTGGGTTTTGCAACTTGCAGAATATTTTCACTCGTAGAAATATACCGTTACTGTTACAGAATTTCCCTAATTTTTTAAAATGGCAGAGGCTCTATAGTGGTAAGAGTTCTGTGGTTTTGAAACCTTTCTTTTCTATCTTCTGTTGCTTGTACCTTTACCAAAAGTATTTGAAAAAGCATTGGAGAGGATCGATAGATTTTTAGAGTAGAAATTGTATTCACAGAGGTTTTGGAGCTCTATCAGAGCCAGCTGAAGCTCTATGAGTCGAAATTTCTCATAACTAAAAATTTATTAAGCATTTTGATCATCCAGGTTTTTATTTGTTTTAAGAATTGTTTTTAGGACATATTTGAAAGTTGGTGTCCTAGAAAACTGTTTTGGATAAGGTTTTGTGCTAGTATTCTTCAAATATCAAGATTAGCCAGCACAGGTTCTGTGGTGTATTGAACCTTTTCGACTAGAAACCTTCTGTATGACATTCATGATGATTGATCGAGTTCGTATATGTAATTTTTAGTAATAGAGAATCTGACTTACAGATGCTCTGTTGAGCTCAGCAGAGGCTCTATAACCTTAAATTTCTCATATAGGGAGGCTCATCAATTGTTTTGAATATTTCTTATTTGGAATGTCATAAGTAGTGTTTTAGGACTTATTTGGAAATTTGTGTCCTAAAAAATTGTTTTCTAGAAGGATTTGTACGAGATACTCACTTTTTGACTTTCCATTGTTCGGCGTAGTACCTGACTTCTGTTGATTGTGGTTGATCACAATTCTTCTTTGGCTCCCCCTTGAATGATCAACCTCTGTAGATCAGTTTAAGGTCTCCTTCTGCTCCACCTTGATCTATGCTTTGGTCAAATATGATAAGTAATGCATAGAACATAAATCAAGTCTTTCAGGGGTTTGTAAGGACTTTCAGAGGTTCTGAGCAATCCCATAGAAGCTCTGTTGAGTATTGAACACTTGGTGATTGAGAATTTACATACAGAAATAATTTAAACTACAAAACAAAAACAATGTATTTACATATTTACCGAAGATTAAGTTATACTTACAAAGATTTTAACTCATGTTTATCATTCCCAACTTACCCACCAAGAAAAGGAATATTTTCTCATCTAGTGCATTGGTGAATAAGTCTGCAAGCTGGTACTCTGTAGACACGAAGTGCATTTCGATTGTCCCATATTCAACATGGTGTTTCAGAAAGTGGTAACGGATGTCGATATGCTTTGTTTTGGATGTCTGTACTGGATTGGCAGAGATTGCTATGGCGCTCTTTGAGTCACAGAAGATGGGAATCTTGAATATGATGTGGCCATAGTCCTTAAGCTGAGTTTTCATCCACAGAACTTGGGAGCAACAACTAGCAGCAGCAACGTATTCGGCTTCTGCTGTAGATGTGGATATGCAGTTCTGCTTTTTAGAGGTCCAGTTGACTAGTTTACCACCTAGGAATTGACAACTCCCAGAGGTACTCTTTCTGTCGAGCATGCATCCTCCATAATCTGAATCTGTGTAAGCTTTAAGACCAAAACCAGAGTTCTTCGGATACCAGAGGCCAAGATTTTTGGTCCCTTTGAGGTATCTGAAGATCCTCTTTACAGCATTATAATAGGATTCCTTCGGGTTAGCTTGATATCTTGCACAGAGGCATGTGGCATGCATTATGTCAGGTCTACTTGCAGTTATGTATAACAGAGACCCAATCATTCCTCTATAGAGTGTGCATTCTACAGGTATGCCATTTGGATATGAGAATAACTTATTTCCAGTGGCCATTGGGGTTCTCATTACAGAGGCATCAGAGAGACTGTATTTTGAAAGTATGTCAGAGACATATTTAGCTTGATTTATGAAAATTCCCTCTGCATAAGTTTTTCGAAATCTTTGCATTTTTGTGCATTTGTAGACCCAAAAATTATGTCGTCCACATATATTTGTACACGCATAATTTAATCACTTTTTCGTTTATAAAACAAAGTTGTATCTGTTGTACCTCTGTCGTCCACATATATTTGTACCATGCTCTTGGAGCTTGTTTTAGTCCATACAGAGCTTTGTCGAGGTAGTACGCGTGTTTTGGGTATTTAGAACTTTCAAACCCTGGTGGCTGTTGGACGTATACTTCTTCTTGGATTTCACCGTTTAGAAAAGCGGATTTTACGTCCATTTGAATTACTTTAAAACCTCTGTGGGCTGCGAAGGCTAAGAAGATTCTTATGGCTTCGAGCCGTGCGACAGGGGCAAAAGGTTTATCGTAATCTATGCCTTCTTCTTGTCGATATCCCTTGGCCACCAATCTTGCTTTGTTTCTTATGACCACCCCATCTTCATCCTTCTTATTTCTGAAGACCCATTTAGTTCCTAAGGCTTGTTTTCCTCGTGGCAGAGGAACTAAAGTCCAGACTTTGTTTCGTTCAAACTGTAGAAGCTCTTCTTGCATAGCGTCTACCCAGTTTGGGTCGTCAAGGGCTTCAGAGATCCTTTTTGGCTCGATCACACTATGTCAGGATCGATTCCAAACAAGAATAATTATACTTAGAAATCAGAATTAAAGAATCTTGCGGAATAGAACTTTAATTCAAACACACTCAATGAACAACTAATCAGAAAACACAATATGTTTGTATTCAATACTTCAACTCACAAGTTTACAACCAAACCTCAATCATGTTGAACAGGCTCAACAAGACGACTTCTACTTCTCTAGAAATAGGGTTCTAAACCTTGAGGTTAATTCTCTCTAAAACAAAAACGAATTCTAAAGACTCTCTTCGAATAGCTATCTATCAAAATCTATTTATACTAAATAATTACAAGATAACTATCAAAACAAAATTGATCTTCAGAATATTCTTTCATGCTTATCTTCAATCATTCCATCTTTATCTCCAACATTCTCGCATTCCATAATTATGATCACAAGCAGCATTAACATCGTTATGCACAAGCAGTACTAACATTGTTCCAGCAGCATTAACTTTTACTTGTAGTACTAACCTTGCTCTGGCAGTAGTATTGTTGTTCTGGCAGTACTAACCATACTTGGCAAATCTTCAGTTCCCAACAATCTCCCCCTAACTTGACTTTTTAGGTTGAGAAGTCAAGTTCTTCAGATGATGCTTCCAAAACCTAATCATGAACACATAAATCAGGATTCAAACCCAGGCTTTGATTGATAATCCTTCTCACCAAGTATCTTCCCATTTCAGAATCCTTGTTGCAAGCCAACTTAGCATGTAGCATTCCATTCAACCTTTTCTTGCTGTGCTTGTATGCAACATCCACCAAATAATACTCATGATATGTATAGTCCAGTGTGATGACATACACTCCACTTTTTTCAATGAGCATCCAGTTGGTAATGGCTTGAAAATTTCTTTCTATCAGATACTGAACTGCTTCTGGTTTGAACATTAGGCACAGGTATTCAAGAACCAATTTGGTGATAGACATCCCTTTCTCATTCAGCATATTTCCATACAGCTTCATTCCAACCTTGTACATCTCCTCTACGTCAGATCTAGAGCACATTCTGATAAGTCTTCCCCATGTAGAACAGACCTTATACTTCCCATCTGCTCTTTTGACTCTAATGTACTCCTTTCTCTGATCTACCAAGGTATCCCAGAAGATGATCTCAGGAGGCATGGAAGATAATGGGTCAACTATGATTGGATCAATATCAACCATAGTGATATACATATCACATTGAGCATTACTTGGTTGACCTGATGGAGTTGCTACTTCTTCTTCAGCAACCTTTGTATCATCTTTCTTTTCTGGAACATCCTCTTCTTTTTCTTCTTCTACCACTGGTTATACCCTAGGTTTCTTGACAACTTTCCTCTTGGTAGCTATAGACTTGGTTCTTGCTCTTTTCAGTGACACCAGCTTTTCACCCAGGGTTTCTTCTTGCTTTTTAGGAGTGTCATGTTTGGCTTTAATCAAAGCCTCTGCAACTTCAACTTCTTCCAAATTAGGCTTTTTAGTTTCTGTTGCTTCCTTTGTTTCTGTTGCTTCTTCCTTTATAGATACTGCTTCTTGCATGGTTTCTGCTGCTTCTTTTGTTTCTGCTGCCTCTGGAATGGTTTATGCCGCTTCTGCTTTTTGACTTTCATCAGCATTAACCGTTTCTGCTGCATGATCAGTTTCTGCTTCTTTCTGAATTTCAGCAGCATTAACCGTTTCTGCTGTTGGTTCAGTTTCTGCTTCTTTCTGAATTTCAGCAGCATTAACCTTTTCTGCTGCATGATCAGTTTCTGCTTCTTTTTCAATTTCTTCAACACACTCATTCTCCCCCTTTTCCTGTGCACTCTCCATGTTGAATTCAGCTTCTGACTCCCCCTTTTTGGGAGCATCATTGTTGGGGCTTCTTCTTTTAAGAACATACTGAGCTTTCTTCTTCCTGTGCATCAACTTTGTAATCAACTTCTTATGCTTCTCAAGCTGTGTTTGTTGATATAGGACCACTTTCTTGAGTCCATCTATCTCCTTTTGCTGACTTACAACATCTGTGTTGATATTGGCAATGGTTTCCATCAATTCCTCATATGTATATCTATCCTCACCTTGTTTAGGAGTTTTTACTTCCTTTAAAGGATCACTGGAAATTTTAGTAGGTGTCTTTTGCCTAGCAAAAGCACTGCCTACCCCCGTGGTTTCTTGGCACCTGGGACCTCTGAATGATTTCTCATTCTGAGTTGCCGTGAGGAAGGTCTTAGTTATGTTACCACTGTCCTTCTCTGTGCTAGCAGAAGTAGTGGCAGCCTTGCTACTCACATGCTCAACCTTCTCCTTAGTGAGCACCTTCTTGGGGTTGGGAGACACCCCTGTGGTTTCCCTTTCGATATTCTCTATTGGAGAATGCTCCAATAGAGGGCTTAAAGTCTTTGGGCTTGTAGGAGGTACATCAAGGGAAGGAGCCTTGTGTACCATTCTTCTTCTAAACTTTTTGGTTATGTGTGGAGTGGGTCTTTGAAGAATGGACTGAGGAATTTCTTTGGTGATTGAAGGTGGGGTTTGGCTATCAGTGGGTTGGTCTAATGAGGGCCTTGACCCTGATGCCATACCTTCTTGTGTGTGGGACACACCCATCATTGTAGAGAACAATGGAGTGTCAACTCCTTCCGAGTCCCTGGAAGTTCTTCTCATATTTGAGAAGACCTTTCCTTTAGGGGGTTTAGGTACATATACCTCAGTAAATTGAGGCAAGTCCGTCAATTCCTGAGTAATCACTGCTTGGACAAACCTTGGGTACATATAAAAACTCTTTTTGGATTCCAGGTTTGACACAAGATCATTGAAAATCATTTGTGAAAAATTAAACTTACTGGCAGTGGCCAAGCAGACCAGGGCATAAGCAATGGTACTGCTAAACTCACTCCATCCAGTAGTTTTCTTTGAAATGCAATGCATTAAGGTATGAACAAAGAATCGCCATTGTGTAGAAAATTTAGACTTGAAAAACTTAAAGATTCCAATGGGACCTTCATACCCCATTCTCGTTAAAGTTGAGTATAGATCGTCATTAGGAATAGACGTCATACCTGAGGCATCATCCAATCGAAGAGTGATGCGAATAAGCTCCTCTGTAACATTCAAGGGTTTGTCACACACCCTTGTTTTGATGATTTTCTGCCCATCTTCAGACACCACGGTGGCATTTTCCCAGAACTGCTTCTGATGGTCGGTGTAGATTGTCGGGGTCACCGTTAGGGCATAGGATATATGCGTGTACTTGAGGAAATCCACAATGTCGTGAAAACCTGCGGACTGTTTTGGCTTCTGGAGCATGGCAATCTCGTTGTGTTCGTCGATAAACTCCATTGTACCTGAGGATTCTTGACAGAAAACAGAGATTCTTGGGAGAGAATAGTTAGAAAGAGAGAGAGATGAATAGAATTCAAAGAGACGTTATGAACTTTGGCGGGCTGAAAGAGGTATTTATAGCAGTATTAGCCCTAATTTTTCTTTTAAAGCAGTATTAACGACACATGCAGTATTAAGTACGAAGCAGTATTAACTATGTACTGGCAGTAGTAACTATGCACTGGCAGTAGTAACTATGCACTGGCAGTAGTAACTATGCACTGGCAGTAGTAACTATGCACTGGCAGTAGTAACTATGCACTGGCAGTAGTAACTTTTCAGCACTTGTCAATCTGAGTCATACAGAAGATCCTGAGAAGAAGAGTTAGTAGTACCAAATATAGAAGGAAATACAGGTATAAAAACTGAAAATCATGACTTTATTCAAGGTTGATCATGCCCATACTTGTTACCAAGAAAGTGAATCTACCCACATCAAAAGCTTTTGTGAATAGATCAGCAAACTGGTCATTGGTATGAACTTTAGCAACTTGAATTAATTTCTTTTCATTACAATCTCGAATAAAGTGATACCTGATCTCTATGTGCTTTGTTTTTGAGTGTTTGACTGATTGTTAACAATGCTAATAGCACTGTTGTTGTCAATGAAGATTGGAGTGTGAAGAAATGTTACCCCATAGTCCAACATCTGATTCTGTATCCATAGAACCTGAGAGCAGCAGCTTGCAGCAGCTATATACTCAGCTTCTGTTGTAGATAAGGACACTGTGGTTTGTTTCTAACACTGCCAAGATACTAGTCTTGCACCCAAAAACTGACATCCACTTGAAGTAGACTTCCTATCCATGTTAGCTCCACCCAAGTCACTATCTGAGTATGCAAGTAGATCAAAGGATGATTCATAAGGATACCAGAGACCTAATCTAGGTTGCCCTCTTAGGTATCTAAATATCCTCTTGACTGCATGAAGGTGTGATTGCTTTGGTGTAACTTGAAATCTGGCATATACACATACTGGAAACATAATATCTGGTCTAGAGGCTGTGAGATACATGAGTGATCCAATCATTTATCTGTAATGATGGACATCCACATCCTCCCCCTCAAGATCAGCATTGATCTGTTTGTGTGTCTCCATTGGTGTGCTTGCTGGCTTTGAGTCTGATAATCCAAACTTATCCAGGATGTCTTTCACATATTTGGATTGGCATATGAAAATCCCATCCTTCTTCTGTTTCACCTGAAGCCCAAGGAAGAAAGTAAGTTCACCCATGGAACTCATCTTGAAGCTCTTGTGCATTAACTCCTCAAAGTCTTTACACATGTGATCATTTGTGGATCCAAAGATAATGTCATCCACATAGATCTGAACAAGTAGGGTGTCCTTCTTTTTCCTTTTAATGAATAAGGTCTTATCAATGATTCCTCTTTCAAATCCATTTTCCAAGAGATAGGTAGACAGGGTGTCATACCATGCTCTTGGGGCTTGATGTAGACCATAAAGTGCCTTCTTTAACTTGTACACTCTTTCAGGATACAATGGATTCTCAAATCCAGGGGGTTGACAGCCATACACTTCTTCATCTATAGTCCCATATAGAAGAGCACTTTTTACATCCATTTGGTAGACCTTGAACTTCATATATGAGGCATAGGCTAGAAACAACCTAATTGCCTCAATCCTTGCAACTGGAGCAAAGACTTCCTCATAGTCTTATACCCTCTTCCTGAGTATACCCTTGTGCAACCAGCCTGGCTTTGTTCTTGATCACAATTCCTCTCTCATCCTTCTTATTTCTGAAAATCCACTTGGTGCCAATTGCCCTATGACCTTTTGGAAGGTCCACCAAGTTCCAAACATTCTGTAGCTTGAACTGTAGCAGCTCCTCTTGCATTGCTTCTATCCAACTTGGATCTTTGATTGCATCATAAGCCTTTTTGGGCTCAATTTGGGATAGAAAGCAAGTGAGTACAGTATTAACTGTATTTTGCTGATTTTGTAGCTCTTGAAGTCTGCTTTGATTCCTAGTCGTCATGGGAGAAGCAATGTATCCAATTACCAACTCAAGAGGATGATTTTTCTGAGTTCTTGATGGATGACCAGATTCCTCTTGTAAGTTCACATCCAGATTTGACTCATTTAAGTCTGGATTTTCTTCAGCTTCTTCAGTCACTTCAGACTCTCTGGAATTTGGACTTGAAGGCTGATTTTCCTCTATTCTTCTCTCTTCTTCATTCTGAATGGGTTCAGCTTCCTTTTCTTGTTCACAGAAGTCAACAGGATCAATGGTAGGGAGTGGAAATATCACACACTGAATTCTGTGATCTGATGGTGGTGCATCCCTTTGTCCTGCATTTACATCACTACTGATACCCAATGAATTAGTGAGTGAGTCAATGTCAAATAGCCAATCAGGACCTGAACCAATAGGATTTGGTGTGTTCTCATTGCATTTGACATTGTCACTTTCTTCAATTGTTCTAGAAGAGGTATTAAACACTCTGTAAGCCTTACTCTGAGATGAGTAACCAACAAGAAAACCATCATCTGCTTTGCTATCAAACTTACCTAAGTGAGATTTGGTATTGAGAATTGTACAAGGACACCCAAATGGTTTGAAAAATCCAATAAATGGTTTCTTTTTCTGAAAAAGCTCATAAGGTGTCTTGTTTTTAGGCTTTATTACTAAAACTCTGTTTTGGACATAACAAGCAGTATTAACTGCTTCTGCCCAAAAAGTAGTGGGTAATTTTGAATCAGCTAACAGAGATCTAGCAGCCTCAATCAGTGTCCTATTCCTTCTCTCAGCAACACCATTCTGTTGTGGAGTCCTAGGAGCACTGTATTGTCTCTCAATTCCTTTTTCCTCACAAAAGGTGTTTAGATCAAGGTTTTTAAATTCAGTCCCATTATCTGATCTAATGACTTTCACTTTTTGATTTGATTGGTTTTCAATTCTAAGAATAAAAGATTTGATCAGTCCACTTGTCTCATCTTTAGTTCTCAGAAAATATACCCAAGTAAATATAGAGTAATCATCAATAATAACTAAACAGTATGACTTCTTGCCAATGCTCATGACATTTGTAGGGCCAAACAGATCCATATGCAACAACTGAAGAGGATTTGGGATAGTGTTTATCTCTTTGGACTTATGAGAAGTTTTGTGTTGTTTGCCTTTGAGACAAGCAACACAATGATCATCACATGAATAAACTTTTGATGGTAAACCCCTAACAAGATTATTTTTAACAAGTTTATTCATTGTTTTAAAATTCATGTGACACATCCTTCTGTGCCAAAGTGATGATTCATCCATTGAAGCTTTTGATACCAAACAGTTTAGGGATGAATCAGATGAAACACTTTCTAAATCTAAACAATACACATTATCCTTTCTAGGAGTTCTCAATAGTATCATGTTTTCATCAACTACTTTGAATCCAGGAGCAAGAATAATGCATTCAGAATCAGTAAATAATATACTATGTTTCTTGTCACAGACCTGTGATACACTTAACAGGTTGTATCTCAATTACTCAACATAGTAAACATCCTCAAATGTCATCTTACCTTTTGATACATCACCTTTACCACTTATCTTACCTCCTGCAGGATTATTCCCAAAAGCAACATGTCCTCCATCAATTCTTTTGAAATTCTTGAGGCAGGCCATGTTACCTGTCATGTGCCTGGAGCAACCACTATCAACATGCCAGATGCTCTTCCCCTTGAGCTGTTGGTTGCCCTGCACATAAGATAAATCAATTAGTTTTTATTGGGAACCCAAGCCAAAGTGGTCTTGGGTCTCCCTTGCTCATCAAAGTACTTACATTCAGTTTGGATAAGTTTTTCAACCTGAGGAACTTCAGTACTGGAGTACTTTGTCAAGATGATTGGTCTAGCAGCACAAACACTAGAAGCAGTATTATCTTTAGAAGAAGTACTAACAGTGTTAGCAGTACTAACACTGCTAGCAGCAGTATTGCTTCTAGAAGAAGTACTAATAGTGTTAGAAGCACTAACACAGCTAGCAGCAGTACTATCTGAGGCAGCAATACTAACACTAGTACTTTTAGGAACCCACATTGTGACACATTCTTTTTCAGTATTTTTCCTCATGTGGCTTTTGGATTTAGCTTGTTTCTTAGCCACATGGTTTCTTACAGGCTTCCTATAACCATTTGATTTTTGAAAAGTTCTTTGAAAATTTATCCTTTGGTTAATAGGATTGAAATAACAGTGTTTGGCAAGGTGATTCAATTTGCCACAGATAAAACAAGGTTTTGGTCTGTTAATCCTTTGCAGATCAACTCCTTGTTTTTGAGCCCACTGATTATTCCAGTTTCTTTGATTTCCCCTCTTTTTATCATGTTTTTGGGGTTCATTCTTTTGAGAATTCTTGCAAGAACAATGTTCACAAGTATTGGAATTCACAACAGTGGTCTGTGTATAATGAACTCCCTTTCCTTTTTCAGATCTTTTCATCTCATTGTTCTTATCCCAGGGACTTCCACCTTCCTCATTAGTCTTGATGTAATTCTCTAAGGAGATCTCACCACTGACATTCTTGTTCCTTTTCTTAGACTCTTCTTTTTCAGTTTTATCCTCAACAACAACTTCATATAATGGATCTACTTTAGTAGCTCCTTCAGGTAAGTCCTTCCTATCCTTGGTTTCTAACAGGTCTGACCTAGGAGGGATGTATGTGTTGTTGTAGGGTGGGGGTGTGGCATTGTACCCTAGGCCTGATTTCATCTTACTGTGGGTTTGAGCATTTATTAAGGTGTCCATGACTTTAGAAGCACATGCAAACTTTTCAACATCAAGTTTTACTTTCTCAAGTTCTCCTTTTAATTTCTCACATTCCTCCCTAGACTCTTTCAGTTGGAACTCCAGACCATTCTTTTCCCACTTCCAGTAGTTTGTATCATATGAGTGTTGAAGTTCATTGGCTTGAAAAGCCTTAATTTGTTCTTCAAACCTCTCAACAATCACTACATAATCTCTTCTATCCTTTTCTAATCTCTTAAGGTCATCACACATTCCCTGGTTGTGATCTCTATACTTTTTCACAGTGTCTATACAAGCTTGAGAACAGAGATTAGATTTTACCTCAGTATGAAGATCTGAGACTTCTGCCATGAGTGCATGATTCTGAATTGCCTCTTCTGCTTGATCACTCCAATCAAATCCCATTCCTTGTTGAGAAACAAGGGCTTGAACAGAGTTTCTGTTCTGGTTGAAGCTTCCAGTCTGAGCTTGTTGATGGTTGTTTTGAGATACTCCACCTCTGCATTCTCTGGCAAAGTGTCCCATCTTATTACACTTGTAGCATTCCACCTTAGACTTGTCAAACCCAGCACCATCTTCTCTTCTTTGCGAAAAGTTGTTTCTCCCAGTCCTCTTTATAAACTTCTTCACCCTCATAGAAAGCATAGCCATCTGCCACTTGATATCCATCTCCTCAAGATCATTAGCATTAATTTGTTCTAAGTCATCATTGATTAATGAGGAGTTAACATGACTAGAAAAGAAAGCTTCTAGTACAGAATCATTGGCCTTCTCCCGATTGACTCCACCAGCAGTACTAACTGATTCAGGGTTAGCAGTAGAATCAGTTGATGCTGATAGGAGTGCAACATTATACACATATCCTGAGGGCTTCTTCTTGGCTTCAACCTCTGCTTCAAATACCCTAAGATCATTGTAAAGATCATCAAGCTCTTTATCTTCTAACTGGCCATTCTGTCTGAAAGACACAGTATACATTGTCCATTCCTCACCTAATGATCTTAGAAACTTCCTGTTTACATCATCAGCCTCCATACGAACTCCAACTGTAGCCAATTCTCCAATCAACTTATTAAATCTATCAAAAGTTTGAGTCATAGACTCATTCTTTGTAGAAGTAAAATTTTCATATTGTTGCTTAAGAATTGCCTTCTGGTTCCTCTTGGTGCTCTTGGTACCAGTGAATCTCTTTTCCAATGCATTCCATAAAATCTGAGCATCAGTGCAGTGATGAAATTGGTGCTGATACTCATTGGGAATAGCCAAAAGCAGAGTGCTTAAGTCTTTCATCTCTGTTTGTCTAACCTTTCTTTCTGCATCAGTCTTTGGAGGGGGTCTTTTGCCATCTGGTCCAACCCTTCCTTCAGCACATGGACCATTCTCTATAATATCCCAGATGGAATAATCAGTAAGCAAAATATACTGCTTGATTCTAATCTTCCACATGTCAAACTCATTAGGCCTGAGCATGGGAACCTTTGAAACAAGAGTACTGTTTGATTCAACTGTGTTGTCCATAATGATTGTAGATTTCTAAGAAACCAAGCTCTGATACCACTTGTCAGGATCGATTCCAAACAAGAATAATTATACTTAGAAATCAGAATTAAAGAATCTTGCGGAATAGAACTTTAATTCAAACACACTCAATGAACAACTAATCAGAAAACACAATCTGTTTGTATTCAATACTTCAACTCACAAGTTTACAACCAAACCTCAATCTTGTTGAACAGGCTCAACAAGACGACTTCTACTTCTCTAGAAATAGGGTTCTAAACCTTGAGGTTAATTCTCTCTAAAACAAAAACGAATTCTAAAGACTCTCTTCGAATAGCTATCTATCAAAATCTATTTATACTAAATAATTACAAGATAACTATCAAAAAAAAATTGATCTTCAGAATATTCTTTCATGCTTATCTTCAATCATTCCATCTTTATCTCCAACATTCTCGCATTCCATAATTATGATCACAAGCAGCATTAACATCGTTATGCACAAGCAGTACTAACATTGTTCCAACAACATTAACTTTTACTTGTAGTACTAACCTTGCTCTGGCAGTAGTATTGTTGTTCTGGCAGTACTAACCATACTTGGCAAATCTCCAGTTCCCAACACACTAATAAAGTTGGTAAAGAAACAAAAGTTAGCAGTGGCAGATCTTGTTTTTACCTTTTCAGAAGGTTCGCCGATTATAAGACTTGGAGGATGGCTTTTTGTCCATTTTGTTGTTCTTGGGGGATGGTCATCGATTTCATCTAGTTGATCTTCAGAGGTTTCTAACTGTGGTTCTTGTGCAGCCTCTGTCGTAGATTTTGCTTTCGTGCTTGATCCTACAGATTGTGGGATGATTGGAATGTGCGGCGGAGTTTGTTCCTCTGAGGAAGTAGAGACTAAGTCTTCTTGTTCCTCTGTTATTGGTTCCTCTGTGGTTTCTGGAGTTGGTTCTTCAGTAGCTTCTGTGGTTGTTTTCCTTGTCGTATCATCTTCTGTTGGCTCCCCCTCGGCATTTGCATCTGTATGATTAACAGAGGAAGATGAATTATTTAAGGGACCAGTTAGAGATATACCTATCGCGTTCTGGCTGGCAGAAGATAATTCTCCAGAGGCTCTGACGGCTCCAGCAGAAGGATCAATGTCGTCATGGAACATCTCTTGAAATAGAAAATTTAAGTCTTCTTCTCTTGTTTTTGAAATGCCAGAGGATTCCCCTTTTAGACCGAGTTCTGAATAGATTTGTTCAGAAGTCTTCTGGATGGAATCGTCAAAAGAAACGTTTATGCTTTCTACAATCGTTCGTGATCGTAGAAGATAAACTCTGTAGGCCTTGGAAGTTGCAGAGTATCCTATGAACTTGCCTTCATCATCTTTAACTTCAAACTTTCCTCTTGCTTCTCTATCATTTAAGACGAAGAACTTGCATCCAAATACATGGAAGAACTTGATGTTTAGTCGTCTTCTGTTGATCAAATGATATGGTGTTTTGATGTGTCTCTTTACAATGGTTGATCGATTTTGAGTATAGCAAGCGGTTGATACTGCTTCTGCCCAAAATGTCATTGGTAATCCACATGCTGTCAGCATAGTTCTGGCGGCCTCCACAAGTGTGCGGTTCTTTCGTTCAACCACGCTATTCTGTTGTGGGGTGCGTGCAGCAGAGAAGCTCTGTGATATTCCTTCTTCTGTAAGATAGGCCTCAATGACAAAGTTTTTGAATTTTGTGTCATTGTCGCTTCTCAGTTTCTGGATCCTGCACTCATACAGAACTTGGATTCTTTTCATTAAGTTTATCAGTATGTTTGGAACATTTGATTTCTTTCTGACAAATTCAACCCATGTAAATCTTGAGAATTCATCGATCAAAACAAGTAGATATTTCTTGCCACTTAGGCTCTGTGTAGATATTGGACCACAGAGGTCAACATGTAGCATGTACAGAGGTCTAGGGCAAGATACATCAGTTTTGCCTTTATGGGAAGCTCTTTTGAGTTTTCCCATTTCACAGGCAGAGCATAAATGATCTTTATTAAATTTAACGTTTGGTAGACCTTTGACTAGATCAAGTATTACAAGTTTATCAAGAGTATGAAAGTTTAAATGGCAGAACCTGTTGTGCCATAACCAGGCTTCTTCGCTTTTGCATGCAACAAGGCAGATTTTGTCTTTCTTGTTCTTTGCATTGAAGTTCATGAGATATAGATCTCCTCTTCTTTCGGCTCGCAGAAGTTCAATTCCTGTGTCCTCACTCTGTAGAGAGCAGAAGGTTCTTTTGAACATTACGTCGAATCCCGTATCGCCGAGTTGGCTGACACTGAGAAGATTGTGTTTTAGGCCATCTACAAATGCAACTTTGCATACAGTTATATTTTCCTTCTTTATGACTCCGTAGCCTTTGATGTACCCCTTTTTATTGTCTCCAAAGGTCACAGATCCACCATCGATATTTTCTTTGAATGTGGATAGAAGACCTCTATCGCCAGTCATGTGCCTCGAGCATCCGGAGTCTAGATACTAGATTGGCACATATTGCTTCTGTAAGACAATCAAAGAGTTTAGGTACCCATATCCAAATGGGTCCAGTTTTGTTAGGGGTCTTCAAGTTTGCCTTATCATCCTTGGTCTTTGTTTGAGCTTCTGTTGAAGAAACATTTTGTTTCTTCTTACCCTTGGAATTTTTATTTTCTTTGGGTACAGAGAGATGACAGTGTGGACTTTTGAAATGTTGATTTAATTTAAACATAAGATCAAAGAAATAACAGTATTGAATGTGCGAAGAGATTTGCTTGAACTTTTCAGTAAAGACATTAAATGGGGGCACAGAGGCATTACAATTTATCCTAACAATAGACTTTCTATTACAAGAAGGTTTATGTAGGCTAGATTGTTGTTTGCAAAATCCTTTGTTGAGTGCGGCCTTCTGTGTACCCCTTCTGTGGTGAACTTCTGCAGGTTTCACTGTCACAGAAGAAAAAGATTTGTTATTTTTAGTCCATTTACCCTTCTGTTGCCATGTTAGTTTTTCTTTGATAGTTTTTAAGGGTTTCAAAATCTTTGAACTTGTTGAAATTTGAGTGGACATTAACTTCTGTTGTTTGAACTTCTCAAGCTCAAGAGAGGTTGTTGGTCCCGAAAGGCTTAAACAAGTTTGTAGAAGGGGGGGGGGGTTGAATACAAACACACTATTTTACTTTTCTAAATTGTTTATTGATAAATCATTAACAATTTACAGCTTGTTGCGGAAACAAGATTAAGGATAAACCTAAATCTAAACAAGTTGGAACACTAAGGTTTTCTTGCACTAAGAAAGATAAGGAGATTACTAATAAAATCCTATCTTGAGAGATTTGAACTTGTCCAGAGTTAGCAAGTTACTTCAAATGAAGTGAGTTCATCTCTTTATATACTGCATGCATTTAATGCAATCCAGTATATACTTTACACGTGTCATTAGCGGATTGGTTGCATGTCATTGACCTTTGATGACAACCTTAGTAGCCGCATGAATGAACAGTGTAGTATCAGAGTGGTTGTACGATTTCAGATTTTCGGAGGTTCTTTTCTGACATTTCGTACGGTGGCGTGCAAGGGAGGTTAAGACAAAAGTACTTTGTACGGAGGACTTCATGATCAGCTTTCGTTGATTCAGCGATTATCATTTACTATTCAGCAGATGATAAAGTTCAGCGATAGCTGAAGTCTTGTACTTGATACTTCACGTTGAGTGGACAAATCTGAGTCTTCGCTGATCCGCATCAGTTCATTAGGAGACTTGTCGCTGGTTCTTGAGCTTGATCTTCGACTTCAGCGTAGAACCTTTGTTGACGTGAATCTTGTCTTCAGGGATCATAAGTAAACAACTAACTTATCAGCGATCACCATAAGGACTGAACAGACTCAGCGATATGGTGAACAGTGTTCGCTGAATGTTTAATCTAAAAGTGCGAGAGTTCCTATCAGCAGTACTGTAAGATCTTAGTACTTATCAGCGATAGTGAAACTCTGATACATATTGTTTACTTACAATTTTCACTAAGTATTTAAGATAGGGTCATTATCAAATCACTGAGGGTTTGGGTCAACAATCTCCCCCTATTTGATTATGACATAGCAACAGAGAAAATTGCTATTTAATGAAAACATAAGGATAAAAAGAACTCATAAAATATTTGTCCCTTTTACTGTTTTCTGGGATCTTTTCAGTACTGATGGAGTAAAGTACATTCGCTGAAATCTTTCTTTAAATCTTTGAATCAGGTTACAATATGAATGAGAAAGATTACAAGTACAAGCGAAATAAATTACAAGTACTGAAGGATGACTGATACAATAGAGAAAATGGTGATTGTTGTCAGCCTTCAAAGGGTTCTTCCTTAATGAGAAGTTCATCAAGGGTTGTCTTTTCAGTTGGAATCATCCAGTCAGGAACCTTTTCTCCTTTATTCTTTAGCTTCAGAGCAGCTTCAAAAATCAAGGGTTTTAGGTGTCGTGCCTGAATGTCTTTTCTGAAGTCGCACCAGTAGATGAGATCTTTGAGCTGTTCGATTGGAGTGATTGGAAGCTCAGCGATCCGTTGAAAGCATTTACGTCCGTCGTAGTCAAGAAAGAATATTCCATAAGGATTACTGATGACTTTACCAGGGACGAAAAGTTCACATGGTGGCAAAGAGACATCAAGGGCAGATAGATCAGGATCAGGACCAAGTACTTCAGCGCGAGAGAAACCAATTCCAGTTTCATTTCGTATGACAGGACCTGAGTTTGAATCTTGACGTTTCTTCCTTGGAGAGTCCTTTTTTCTTTTTGGCTTTAGATCAGGAACAGGAGGAATATCCACACAAGAAGATATCAAATCGATCTGTCTGTTTATCAGCTTTTCGAAATGATCCTTGTACTTAGATTTTGACGGTTGGATAGCTAACCTCATCTCCAGCCATTCAGAGAGACCATACCTTTTTACAGTGTCAGCACGAAAGGTTTCAGATGAGTCATCTTCTCTGAACAGTTTGATGTCAACAATAGGTACTCCGACGGAGGTTCTTCCAGAGATGAATACCTTGTTGATCTTCGCTGGACGATATCTGAAGTGGATTTTCTCTTTACACCAGATCAGGGTGGTCTGAGAAACTTCATCTTTCTTTTCCACGATCTTCTGGGCTTGTTCCCAAAGCTTTCGTTGGATTTGAATGGGAATACGCTTCAGCTTGGGGTCTTTGACAGATTCTTGAGTGAGCTTGATGGCGTATTCTCTGTCTTTATCTTCAGCTTCCTTCCTTTCAGCGATGAGGCGTTCAGCTCTGAGATGATCTTGGTATTCAGCTTTTGAAATTCTGAACTTAGGAGGAACTGAAGGTAGTTGATCGCGCCTTAGGATGATTCGCTGATCCTCGAATCGCTTTATCATTTCTTCTCTCCTCTTTTGATCAACTGAGGAAGGTCTGTTTCTGTGCGAGAGAGGTTGTTCTTCTGGTTCATCAGTCTCAGAGATTAAATCTAAGACTGGGATTATGTCTTCAGCGTTAGCTGGAATTATTGGTGAAGTCGCAACAGATCTTTCAGCGATATCCTCAAACAGGGGAGAGGACTAGCTGAAACGCAGCGATCTTACAAATAAGAACTGGGTAGAAGAACTTGGGTAGAAAAGATAGAAAAAAATGTGGATGTGTATGGTGTTTGTGGAATGGATAACTGATTTTTCATAGATGATCAGGGAAGGAAAAATAAGTTTAGTGTACCTGACAAATCGGCTTTGCAAGTAGGATCGCCAGATTATCATCTTCAGCGATGCCTTTGTCTTTGCTTTTCTCAGCGCCAGAGGCTGAGTGCTTTGTCTTTGTCTTCTCCCCTGAAGGTTCTTTTATTGAAATACCTTTAAGAGCTTTGGTTCGAGGAGCACGTTTGACAACAAAGAAATCATCGTCATCTTCATCATCATCATCATCGTTCCTTGGAGAGGAGGATGGTTCAGCTTCAGGGATGTCGAAGTCTTCGTCTTCTTCTGCTTCAGATTCCTCAGCATCTTCATCGAGTTGCTCCCCCTCAGATATAGAGGCGAGGTTCTCGGTTCCCTCAGGGTTTTCATCTCCCTGAGGTCCAGTAATCCGATCTTCATTACCCTCTCCTCTGATAGATTCATCATGGGAAAGGTCTTCAGCGCTCTTCTCCTGTTCAGCGCTCTTCTCCTGTTCAGCGCTCTTCTCCCCCTCTTTCTCATGATGGGCGGGGGAGGAATGGGTAGATTCAGCATTGGTGTTGTCTCTGTCTTCTGGGCCAGAGATTTTCACACAACCTTCAAGCTTAGCTATTCTGTCTTCTAGGCCAGAAATAGCAGGCGTGATTTTCTTCAGCTCTTGGCGATCCTCTGCGGTGAATGAGTCCAAAACAGGTGCAGGGGCCGGAGCAGGAGCTGGATTATTTGCCTTGTTCACCAGCGTCTCGATCATTGTCTTGACGGAACCAAGGTCGGTCTTCACTGAGCCCAAGTCGGTCTTGACCACTGACATATCACCTTCGAGTGTACCAACCGATTTCTTCAGCGTTGTAACTTCGCTGGAAATGGTGGAAACTGATGATTTGAGGTTGGTGTAGTCAGTGTAGATGTCGGAGAGCACTTTGGCAAAGTCGGCGAGAGTTTTATCAAGATCTTTGATGTCATCAGAGGAGGCCTTCTTTTCCACCACAGTAGTCAGCTTCGTCAGATTCTCTCCAGCGTTTGTTACAGCTGTAGAGTTATTTGATAGACCGGTGGTGAGATCCGTAAGTTTCATCTCCATAGACTTCAGAGACTGGTTGATATCTCCCAAAAAAGGACCTGTAACATATAAGTACTTGTGAACAAAGGAAAGCTCAGAAGTTTCAGGTTTAGTTACAGTGTTTAAGGTGGGATCTGTACCTGCAGGAGCGTTGACGAACTCATCAAAGTTTCGAGTCCCTCCATAGTGTTCCATATCTCCCTCAAAAGTTCCGTGAGGAATGGAGATCTCTGCAGGTCCTTTCTTCGTCATTCGCTGAGAAGCTTCAACGGCTTCTTGAATGATGGCATCTCCAGTTATGACTGGAGGAGTGTCCAAAGAAGTAGAGGGAGGAGCGAAGGATAAGAATTGGGGTTGGGGTTCAAGTTCAGCGTTGGATTCGCTGAGAAGTACTTCATCAGTCTTTTGAGAGACTGACGAAGGTTGGGTAGATTCCAAAGTTCTAACCTCAGCGTTTAGGGACGCTGAAGTAGGTTTAGAAGGGATGGCTTGAATTGGTGTGGCAGAGCGTACCACGGAACTTTCCTTCAGCTCTTCAGAATGAGCTGAGGAGTCTTCAGCATGCAACTGCTGGGGTTGCTCCTTGGTTTTCTTGATCCTTTTGGAATCAAGAGGGGTAAGTGATTGTTTCCTTTTCTTAGAAGGAATGGATTTTGTGGCCGGGGTATCAGCGATGGGTATTGTCGCTGAAGGAGCCACAGAAAGCGGAGAGTTAAGAAGAGTGAGAAGAGTAGAGAGACGTACCTCGTTGGCGACAGGCTTGAAGTCGAGAACTTTAGGGCCAATCTGAGAGAGTTTCAGATCACCCTCTTCAGGATAGCTGTCCTTCAGGCCATATTGAAAGATGGCGCTGATGAATCGCGGGTAAGGAACCCATGCTGGTCGGTCAGCGGCAGAATCAACACGTTGAATGAGGTCTTCATAGATGATGGAGGCCCAGTCAATGTTGAGACCTTTCAGCAGTGCGTAACCCATGGCCTGCTGAGGTTGAGCGGCTTGATCAGAAGATCCGGATTTCGCTGTCATGCAGCTGATCAGGTGAGCGAAGATGAAGTTCATCTCGCTGGGCATCTTGGATTTCTTTATCAGCGTCAGCTTCTTCTCAGGTAGCTTGTCTCTTCCAGTCTCCCAGATGTAACCCATCGCATCCAGGAAAGCAATGATTTCTTCCCTGTCAGCGTGCTTCTTGTGGTCAGGAAATGGAATGAAAGGATTTTCTGAGGTAGCGTTAGGGAATTTCAGAGCTTTACGGATTATTGCGGGGGTTATCTTGATGGTGCCATACTCAGTATCGCTGAGTATGCAGTCGATGGTTTTAGATGGATCTTTGGCTGAGGGTAGGTTGGTGTGTCTGGCAGAGTACCAGAATTGGGATAATAGACGCTGACTGGCAGGAGGTGTGATTGTCAGTGCTGTGTATATTGGGCTATTCTTCAAAAAAATCACAGCGTCGTCTAGATGGGATACCTGCTTCCGAGGAGGAAACTCGAGAAGCGCTGAAAGGTTGTTTGCCTTTGTCCAGTCTAGTTGATCCAGCTCAAACTTAACCTGAGGAGCTTTGGTGATTTCCAGTTCCTCAGAATCACTGGAGATGGACTCAGCGGTAACATTCAGCTTTGAAGTTGCCATTTCACTGTATTATCAGTTCAACCAAAGATGTTAACAAATAAGAAATATCTTAATGTGGAAAGAGAATTTCCATTAAGATTTTTCGAATTTTGTCCATTTCATTCAGACAAAAAAGTCTTAATGAAGATTAGGGTTTTTCTTGTTTTTAAAAAAAAACGAATATAACACCTATAAGCCTTGTATTCCAGTTTTTTTTAAAAAATGGGTACGAAAGAAGAACAAGTTTAAGATTTTAGATTTAAAACTTGAAGAACAACCATGAAATGGTTGTGTTTATAAAACCATGAAAGAAAATGATTTTATTTTTGAGTTCTTTTGTTTGATCTTGTGTAAAACAATGATAAGATCGAAAACAAGTTATTTGCATTTGATAAAAGATAAGAACATATTGACCTTGAGTTTGATGAAGAAGATGATGAACAGTTCTTGAAGATCGAGAGCACAAAATGCAACAGTGTTCTTTTCTTGCGGAGAAAGATTGATTCGCATAAAAGACAAATATAAACTTTGAGAGAGTTTATATAGGAAGAGAGTAGAGAGAGAAAAACTTGAGTGGGAAAGTTTTTCATCATGACACGGACACGTGTTTGCATTTGATTGGATAGACAACGAAACGTGCAAACGTGTGTCAGAAAAAGAAACGTGCCTGGTGTTATCCGTTGCAATGACGTCACAACTGTCCTTTCACATTCTTTCGTTGTCTCTGAGGTTTTGAAAGAAAAACTCAGGGACTCTTTGGAAAATATGAAGCACTTAATAGAAATATCAGTGAGGGTTTTAAGAAATTTCAAAATATTATTCAGCGATGAAAGAATTTGAAATCTTGCATTTTCATGCGTTTTGTCAGAGAAAACATACCTTGATATCAGTTTAACCCAATTTATTCAGAGAGAAGATGATGAAATGGATTGTACTAGTTTATTTTATCCAGAGCCTATACAAGAATGTATAAACGTATCGCTGATTAAATGTGAACCGCTGAAGATTTATCCTTCAAAGTTCAGCATTCCAAGCTCGCTGATGAGAAAGTTGAATCTTGTCTCATCAAGAGGTTTGGTAAACAAATCAGCTAACTGATAATCAGTTGGGATAAAATGAAGTTCTATATCACCATTCATCACATGATCTCTGATAAAATGATATCTGATTTCTATGTGTTTTGTCTTTGAGTGTAGCACTGGATTGTTTGCTATAGCGATGGCACTTGTGCTGTCGCAATAGATTGGAATTTTGGAGAGCTGAAGATCATAGTCTAGTAGTTGATTTCTCATCCACAAGACTTGAGAACAGCAGCTTCCAGCGGCTACATATTCAGCTTCAGCTGTGGAAGTGGACACCGAGTTTTGCTTCTTACTTGTCCAACTTACCAGCTTTCCACCCAGGAGCTGACATCCTCCTGTGGTGCTTTTCCTATCCATTTTGCAACCTGCAAAATCACTGTCTGAATAGGCGGTTAGATCGAATCCTGAATCTTTGGGATACCAAAGACCTAGATTCGCTGTACCCTTAAGATATCGAAAGATTCGCTTTACAGCTTTCATATGAGATATCTTAGGTTCAGCTTGATATCGTGCGCACAGACATGTTGCAAACATAATATCGGGTCGGCTAGCTGTAAGATACAGTAGTGAGCCGATCATCCCACGGTACAGCGTGACATTGACAGGAACACCCTTTGTGTCCTTATCAAGTATCAGCGGTGGTGCCATAGGGGTTTTCATAGCTGAACTTTCAGTTAAGTCGAATTTTTTCAGCATATCTTTAACATACTTTCCCTGATTTATAAAAGTTCCTTTTTCAGTTTGCTTAATCTGAAGACCAAGGAAATATGTTAGTTCACCCATCATACTCATTTTATACTCATCTTTCATTCTATCAGCGAAACGAGTACAAAGCTCAGGGTTAGTAGAACCAAATATAATGTCATCAACATATATTTGAACTAAAATGATATGACCTTTTATTTTTCTAAAAAACAAAGTTTTGTCAATCTTACCTCTCTCAAATTTTTCAAGGTGGAGATACGTAGAAAGAGTGTCATACCATGCACGAGGAGCTTGCTTCAAGCCATAAAGTGCCTTATCCAGCTTATAAACATAACCTGGACGCTTAGGATCTGAGAATCCTGGAGGTTGTTCCACATAAACTTCTTCATTCAGCTTTCCATTTAGAAACGCTGACTTAACATCCATTTGATGTACAGTGAAGTTTTTGTGTACAACATATGCTAAGAAAAGACGAATAGATTCAAGTCTTGCTACAGGAGCAAAGGTTTCGTCATAATCTATACCTTCCTCTTGTCTGTATCCCTGAGCAACAAGACGAGCTTTGTTGCGAGTTACAGTACCATGTTCGTCCAACTTGTTTCGATAGACCCACTTAGTGCCTATCACTGTTTTGTCAGTTGGTCTCCGAACAAGTTTCCAAACTTTGTTTCTTTCGAATTCAGTCAGCTCTTCTTGCATAGCGCTGACCCAGTTTGGATCTCTAAGGGCATCATCTATTTTCTTTGGTTCAGTTAGAGAAATAAAGTTAACAAATAAACAAATATTACCTGCACTTCTACGAGTCTGAATACCAGCGTTGGGATCACCAAGAATTTGATCGATTGGGTGATTTACAGTCCATCGCTGAGCCGGAGCATGCGTCGCTGACGCAGTCTGAACTGGAGAAACTGAAGATGAGGCTTCAGCTACTTCTGGATAATCAGCTAAGAGAGGAATGCTTGCATTTGTCACTTCATTCACTGATTGCTGAGAAATAGATGGAATTTCTGAGACATTTGGATCAACTGCGGGTATAGTATTTATAGGAACAGCTGAGACCCAAGATGTTTCAGCTTCACTATTCTGCATATTGGGAATGATAGTAGGACCATCATTTTCAGTTGTATGAGTATGAGTAGTGGGAACATCTTCTGAATCACCAAGATGAGAAAACATCCATTGATTCAGTTCTTCTGTATCAGCGTTCGGTTTAGAGTTCGCTGAACGGGATTCGTCAAACGTGACGTGAATAGTTTCTTCTACAGTTTGTCTTCTTCGGTTGAAGACTCTGAAGGCTTTGGAAACTGAGGAGTATCCAAGAAAGATTCCATCATCAGCCTTAGGATCAAACTTTCCAAGGGCATCTCTGTTGTTCAGTATGAAACACTGACAACCAAAGATGTGAAGAAAGCTGATTGGAGGCTTTCTCCCATGAAAGAGTTCATAGGCTGTCTTTTTGAATCTTTTGACTATCAGCGACCTGTTTTGCGTAAAACAAGCCGTGTTGACAGCTTCTGCCCAAAACTGAGTAGGCAGGTGAGAATCGCTGAGCATTGAACGTGCAGCTTCAATAATTGTTCTATTTCTTCTTTCAGCGACTCCGTTTTGTTGTGGTGTTCTCACTGACGAAAAGTTATGAGAAATACCCTTGCTCTCAAGGAAGGAATCAAGAGAACTGTTTTTGAATTCAGTTCCATGATCACTCCTTATTGAGCGAACAGTCATATTGTTCAGAGTTTCCATCTTCCGAACAAAGGTGATGAGTTCTTCAGGGGTGTCACTCTTAGAACGGAGAAACATTACCCATGTATAACGAGAGAATTCATCAACTATGACCAGCGTATATTTCTTTCCAGCGATGGATTGTTTGTTAACGGGGCCAAACAAATCCATATGGAGTAGTTGAAGAGGAGATGACACTGAGGAAACTTGCTTGGACTTAAAGCTTGCCTTGGTCTGCTTCCCTTTTTCACACGCTGAACATAAGGATTCTTTGGCGTATGAATGTTGAGGTAGACCAGTGACTAACTCTTTGGATGAAAGAGTATTCAGTGTCTTGAAGTTGAGATGTGAGAGTCTCTTGTGCCATAGCCAGTTGACATCAGAAGATGCCTTTGAGAAGAAACAGGAGTTCTCAGTGGTTGTTGAGTCCATGTTTATAACGTAAACATTTTCCAAACGATAACCGCTGAGAGCTATCTTCTCCTTTTTGTCAGAGACAAAGCAGGATTCCTTGGTGAAAATCACTTTGTTATCCATGTCGCAAAGCTGACTGATGCTCAGAAGATTATGCTTCAGCCCTTCAACATATGCGACTCTTCTGAAGGATGTTGTACCATTTGAAAGTACACCATACCCTCGGGTGTGTCCTTTTCCATTTCCACCGAAAGTTACAGAGGGACCCTTCTCTTCCTTGTATTCAGCGAGCAGGCTTTTCTTTCCAGTCATGTGTCTAGAGCATCCGCTATCGAGATACCAGATACCCTTCTTAACCTGCAATACAAAGGAAGATTAGTTTTGCTTGGGTACCCACTTCACCATGTATACGCGTTTGTCAGTGGAAGTGGTTGGAATGGGTTCAGCAGTCTTCGCAGCATTTGAAGATTCAGCTTTGTCTTTCTTCACTTTGGTCAATTTCTTGACCTCAGCGGTATGAGTCACCTTGACCTGACTTGCAACTGGTTTGGTCTTCTTTGGTGCTATATTCACCTTAGCTATCTTATCAGCTTTGGTGGCTGTGGGACACTTACTTGCAATATGATCGGTAAGTCCACAGTGATAACATTTCCTATAACTAAAATTAGTTCTAGGACCACTTGTGTGCTGAGCTTTTAATTTGGAATTAGAAGTGCCAGCACCAAGTACACTTTTGGTTTTTGAAATAGGACGAACATTCAGTTCTTCAGATTTCTTACCAAGGACATCTACTCTGAGTCTAGGAGTAGGTCGCTGAACTGATCCAGAGGTCTGATTTCTAGAACCAGATGAATGAATCACTAAGGCTTTGGAAGCATTCAGCTTAGGTACTAAAGTACCCTTCTGAGGATTTTGATAAATTACAATTCCTTTACCTTTATCTTTAGAGACAGAGGTAGGTTTTGAATAAACCATTTTCTCCTTACCTTTTGAGGAGGTAGGAGTTTCCTCAGGGATTGGTGTAATCGACGAGGAGTACTGAGATGAAGAAGTGTCAGCTACTGAGGATACGAACGTTCCAAATTTAAGCATTGAACGTTCAGTGGTTGGTATTGGAGTATCATATTTATAACCCAGACCACGTTTATCACTCAGAGGAATCTGAGCCTTAATTATCTCAGTGATCTTTGTTGAAGAATTACACCATCCTTCAACAGTAGCTTGTTCAGCTTTTAATGCAGCGATAGCTTCCGCTCGTTCAATTTTGACTAGCTGATTTAAATGGACTTGATCTTTAAAATCTTCTTCAAATTTAGAAAGCTTTTCTATTTGAAGGTGGCAATTTTTAAGCTTTTCAGCGAGATCAAGATTTTGGTTTTCAACCACAGCTTTGCCGTTCATGGCTTCGTATAAGCTTCTAGTCAGTAGTTCGATTTTACGGAGACTATCAGCTTCATCAATATTTACAATATTGGTTAAGAAGGAAGGTGATACCTGAATGGCAGATGTTGAAGTGGAGGGTATGTCTGAACTTTCTTCCTCTTCTTCAATCTTGGCCATGAGACATTGATTTGCTTCATCATCTTCAGAATCAGATGATGAGGCTTCTTCATCAGAAGCAGCCCAATCATAGTCAGCCATTAGGCCTTTTCCCTTCTTCTTAAAGCTTTTCAGCTTTGCATACTTCTCCTTCAGCTTTAAGTATTTGTCGTCTTTATTCCTTGGAACAAAGGATTTCTTTGTAAAGGCTGAAGGTCTCATGATTTTCTTTGACCTGCACTCGTTAGCGAAATGACCTGTCTTTTCGCAGTTAAAACAAGTAGCAGTAGCCTTATCAACAAAAGCTGATGACTTAGGCTTGTCAGCTATAGAAAGAGTTTTGTTCTTTCTAAACATTTTCTTCTTGGCGAATCTCCTGAACTTTTTAGTTAGGAGAGCCAAGGATTCATCATCTGAAGAATCAGAATCTGATGATATTTCAGAGTTACTTTCTAACTCAGTGATAGTGACCACGGGTCGCTGAGTAGAAGGTTCCTCTGAGATTAAAGCAACAGGGGTGCTTTTGGAATCTTTTACAAGATTCTTCTTAAGATGGCTAGATTGCTCATGATTCAGCAATGTGCCATATAAGGTAGCGAGTGTCATTGATCTTAGATCTTTTGACAGCTTGAGACACATGGAATAATTGTCCCAGCTTTCAGGTAAACATTCTAAAAACTTTGTCAGAACTTCAAAGTTAGAATATTCCTTACCAACCGTTTTAAGATCTATAATTAAGCAGTTAAAACGTTGATGTACTTCAGAGAGAGTTTCATTCTTACCAGAGATGAAACTTTCGTATTGTCTTACCAGGTTGATCTTTCTTGAATCCTGAACTTCAGACGTTCCTTCATACTGAACACATATTGTGTCCCACATGGCCTTCGAGGATTTCAGGTTCATGACGGAATGGTAGACTTCGTCAGGAAGGGCCATGGATAGTATGGATCTGGCTTTTGTATCTATAGCCACTTTCTTCTTGTCTTCATCGGTCCAATGATGGATTTCCTTTGGAATCAGCCTTTCTGGAATAGCAGCTCTAGTTGCAGTGGCTGGAACGGCAGGATCAATCGTTACAGGAATGTGTGGACCGTTTTCAAGATAGTAAGGTATAGTAGGGTCTACACCTTCTAAGAAGAGTGTCATCCTATTTTTCCATAAGTTGAAGTTGTCTCTGGAAAATCTAGGGGGTTTTGCAAGAGAACCATTGTCGATATAGTGAGTGTTTGTGTTTGAGTTGGCCATTTTCAGATAATAGCAAGGAAGAGAAAATATCTTAGATTAGATCTTGTTTATGAGATTAAACAAATCTGCTCTGATACCACTTGTTGGTCCCGAAAGGCTTAAACAAGTTTGTAGAAGGGGGGGGGGGGGGGGTTGAATACAAACACACTATTTTACTTTTCTAAATTGTTTATTGATAAATCATTAACAATTTACAGCTTGTTGCGGAAACAAGATTAAGGATAAACCTAAATCTAAACAAGTTGGAACACTAAGGTTTTCTTGCACTAAGAAAGATAAGGAGATTACTAATAAAATCCTATCTTGAGAGATTTGAACTTGTCCAGAGTTAGCAAGTTACTTCAAATGAAGTGAGTTCATCTCTTTATATACTGCATGCATTTAATGCAATCCAGTATATACTTTACACGTGTCATTAGCGGATTGGTTGCATGTCATTGACCTTTGATGACAACCTTAGTAGCCGCATGAATGAACAGTGTAGTATCAGAGTGGTTGTACGATTTCAGATTTTCGGAGGTTCTTTTCTGACATTTCGTACGGTGGCGTGCAAGGGAGGTTAAGACAAAAGTACTTTGTACGGAGGACTTCATGATCAGCTTTCGTTGATTCAGCGATTATCATTTACTATTCAGCAGATGATAAAGTTCAGCGATAGCTGAAGTCTTGTACTTGATACTTCACGTTGAGTGGACAAATCTGAGTCTTCGCTGATCCGCATCAGTTCATTAGGAGACTTGTCGCTGGTTCTTGAGCTTGATCTTCGACTTCAGCGTAGAACCTTTGTTGACGTGAATCTTGTCTTCAGGGATCATAAGTAAACAACTAACTTATCAGCGATCACCATAAGGACTGAACAGACTCAGCGATATGGTGAACAGTGTTCGCTGAATGTTTAATCTAAAAGTGCGAGAGTTCCTATCAGCAGTACTGTAAGATCTTAGTACTTATCAGCGATAGTGAAACTCTGATACATATTGTTTACTTACAATTTTCACTAAGTATTTAAGATAGGGTCATTATCAAATCACTGAGGGTTTGGATCAACAAAGGTTTTGGCTTGTATGCACATATTCACAAAGTCTGGACAGATAGGAACTCTAGTGATTTTCTCCTTTGGAGAAATAGTTTTGTTAAGTACTTCAGAGGTTTGTTTAATATCCTCTGTCACTAGGTCCGATCTCTAACTTAGAGTCAGTCTCAGATTCATTAGAGGATGAGCCGTCCTCATATACAGAGGTTGAGTCACTTGATTCTCTTTCGATAGAGGATTGACTTTCAAAACATGTGCCATACTCACTTTCTTCCTTTTCTAAGGAACTATCCTCAAAGTCAACAGAAGTATTGGTTAATTCTACTTTTAGTGTCGTAATCAAGGCTTATCTATTTTAAGCTTGTAATAAGTCTAGTTTGACTTTCTATAGTCAAGGGTATATAAACCCTTGTGTTAGCTTTTGTAACTAACAATTCATATTTTGAGAGTAACACAGATAGCATATTTCTCTCTCTAGATTCTCTCTCTCTAATCTTGATAGATCTTGGTTTATCAATTGGTATCAGAGCCGATTCAAGAGATAGAGAAGGATTTCTAGTGATCAAACACAATTTTTTGTTGATTACACAAGAAGATTTGATCGATTTCCTTGAATTTTTTCAAGAAAATCTCATTTTCTTGAGTTTTTAACAAATTTTGGTGTTTTTTGGTCGAATTTGATCAGGATTTAGTTCTTTGGATTCGGTTTGGATTGTAGAACATTGTTTCTTCATGGATCAAGAGCCAATTCAGAGATTTGGATCATCAATTTGAAGATTTTGTGATTTTCTGGACTGTGTGCGACAGCGTACTGTTCGATCCTTTCAGACATCATTTCAGACGTTTTCAGACAAAATTCTTCAGTATTTTGTGCTAGGTTTTCAATTTAGATCAAGTCTGTAAAAGCTAGAATCACTAATTTTGCAAATTAGTGTGATTTTGATCGATTTGGTGAACTTTGCGCCAGATCTGAATTTTGCGCCACATTCATCAGCTTTGTGCCAGCATCCTAGTGCTTTACGTCAGCATCCTAGTGCTTTGCGTCTTCCTCTTTCAGCCTTCTGATTAGATTTTGGACAAGTGAGAATCTCGCCAGCCTCTGTCACGAAAAGCTGATTTTGCGTCTCACTTTGCGCCACCAACTGTAGCGCATTTTCTGTGAAGAGTTTCAGAGTTCGTTTTTTTCTAAGTACAAATTGCGCCATCTTCTTTGGCGCATTTTCCATTTTGCGCCACCGTCTTTGGCGCATTTCGAGTATTGCGGCACTGCTTCTAGCGACTTTCAGACTTAGCAATTTTGTTCGGAGTTTCAGCTGCTGTATTCTGTGTTCATTATGGCTTTTCAAGAAAATTCGTTCAAGAATGATATCATGATGTCATTAGGGTCAAACAAAAGGCCTTCGGTTCTAATCAACGAAAACGAATTTTCTCAATGGCAAGACCGATTTATTAACTTCATAGAGACGCAAAATAATAGAGCAAATATAATGCGTTCTATTACTGAAGGGCCTTTTGTCAAACCTTATGTGCATATTCCGGCAACCGCTACTGTTCCGGCTTCAAGGACTCTCAAAAATGTTAGTGATTATACGCCTGAAGAGAATTTGAGACTTCAAGGGGATAGAGAAGTAAAGGCCTTTCTTATACAAGCTCTCCCGAATCACATCTACAACCGAATTGATTGTTTCAAGAATAATCCGACGATGATGTGGTCACAACTTGAAAAGATAATGCTAGGATCGGCGGTTGCTACTCAGCTAAAACAGACAAGGTTTATGAACAACTTTGAAGGGTTTAAAGCGAAAGAGAATGAATCCTTGAAGAGTGTGTTTGACAGATTTTG
Source organism: Saussurea involucrata (assembly GCA_033807775.1). Lineage (NCBI taxonomy): Eukaryota > Viridiplantae > Streptophyta > Magnoliopsida > Asterales > Asteraceae > Saussurea > Saussurea involucrata. Next base: position 68,821,955 of record CM066325.1, read on the forward strand.
GGCGGTCATAAATGATCTTCATAAGATCAAAGTCACGAAGACTGAGTTAGAGGCAAATTTGAAGTTTTTGAATGCACTTCAACCTGAATGGAGAAAATCATGTCATAGAGTTCAGAATGATGTGCGAATTTCTTCGATGCAGATTCAAGAGCTCTATGAAATTCTGATGACTGATGAAGATATGGTCAAAGAAAAGAAGGCCAAGTTAGATAAGAAAAACAAGGTCAAGACAATAGACCCGATTGCTTTGTTGGCAAGTCAGTTAGCCGAGAAAAGTTTGATAGATAATGCGTTTGATGGAAGTGTTGAAGATGATGGTGAAGCTTTAGAGAAAGCAATGATACTTCTTACTCAACACTATCAAAAGAAGTATCAAAACAGATCAGGATCGAACAATCTTAGATTTTCTTCGGGTTCGAGAAAAGTTGATAGAGAAAGTGGTGGTACGAAACCCTTTGTCCCAAAATTTGTAGCTACCAAACAAGAGGAGAAAATGAAAGAAGATGACAAGAAGGTAGTTACTTGTTTTAAATGTGGGAAAACGGGACATATGGCTAGAGAATGTAAAGTCAAAGTGGTTCGTGACTCATCTTACTACAAGAAGAAATTAGAATTGGCTGAGAAGAAGGAGAATGGAACGATTTTGCTCGTTGAAGAGGAATATTTTTTGGATTACTCCGATGATGAAACCCAGAATGAAGAAACTGCTGATATGTGTTTCATCGGGGATGATGCAAGTGATGATGAGGCTGATGATCAAGAAAGTGCAAGCGACGAATCTGAGGTACCTTCTCAATTTGATTATGATTTTATTTTATCTCAGATGAACATAGTCACAAATGCTATTCGTACGCTTCGTTCAAAACTTCTTTCTGAAAAAGAAATTAATCATGATAAATCAAAATCAATTAAAAAGCTTCACATAAATATTCAAGATGAAAAGACGATTTTGATAGACACAAAAGATAAATTTCAAAAGAAGATAGAAGAATTAGAAGAAATGAACAAATTTTGTCTTGAATCTTTGAACTCTATGACCAAGGTAAAAGATATGTTTTCTGATAAAATTACAGAGTTAGAAGAGAAACTATACTTAAGAGGTCAAACTGAACAAACAGTTTACTTAACTAAACCAAGGAGTTATATTTCTATAAAGGAGAAATGGGGACTTGGATTTGAAAATCCACATTTTTTAGAAGAGGCTAAAACGAAAGTTCCTACTTTATATGAATTCGATTTTTTACATCTCGCTAGATATGCTCCTCATTTTAAGATTAATTGGACAAATGACGAGGAAGTTTTAAAATTAGAAGAAGAGAAAAGGAAACTTACTACTAAAATGCAACTTCCATTTGTTTATACTCGTGAAAATGCGAAGTACATTTCTAAGTCTAAAAATTCCAACAAAGATTCGTTATCAAACGATTATTTTGACATTTATGCTAATAACACTAACAAGGAGAATAAATCCGAAGTATTGTATGATACTAAAAGATATATTCCTCCTTTAGTATTAGAAGCTAAAATCGTTAGTCTTGAAAATAAAATTGTTGATCTTGAATCTAAGTTAGAATTTTTAGAAGATCAAAACATCTTGTCTGAGCTAGAAAGCAACATATTCTCTATATGTATGGATTCTAGTCTTAAAGAAGATGTAAAAGTCAAACCAGATTTTGTTGATAAAGATAAAAGGAATGTACAAGCAGATTTTAAAGATGACAAAATGGATGTTGATCAAAACCAAAACTTTTCCTCTTCTAATATTGAAACTGATTCCGAGTCTGATAAATCTGAAAATGAAAAAGAAAATAACTCCGACGGAAAAGAGAATGAAACTGTTTCAAAGATTGATGTTTTAAATAAAGTTCTTTCTTCGGAATCTGAAATCAAAACAGAGAAAATAGATGATACTTTTACGATAAATACAATTTTTTATAAAACTAAACGTCGTAAAAGAAGAAGGTCAAAGAAGTCAAAGAATCAAACTTCAAATTCTGAAAATGTCTCTGATTCTTCTTATTCTATTTTTTCATATAGGGTTGTGAACAAGCGGCCAAGGCAAATTTGGAAAATCAAAGGCATACCTCCAGAAATATCAACTTCTGAGTCGAGCGACATAGACGACAAAATTTGTAATAAGAATACATTTGGTTGTAATAAAGAGAATTGTAATAATTCTTTGCGTTATTCAATAAAGCAAATGATTCATTTTGCAAATGATGGTTTGTGTTGCTCATCAAGTTGTAATTCTGGTGGTATATTTTATTCTTCCGATACTGATTTTGTTCATGATTCGTTCTATAATTCACATGCATATTATAATAATAAAGACTTTAAAAATAACAGGACTAACAAGAGAGGACCCAAATCCATATGGGTACCTAAATCTGTTTGATGTGCTTATTTGCAACCAAGTCGTTTGTGGTATCTGGACTCTGGATGCACCAAACATATGACTGGCAATAAGTCTTTATTATCTAACTTTAAAGAAAAGTCATGTGGACGTGTTAAGTTTGGAAATTGCGCAACATCACCTATTCTTGGATATGGAGATCTCGTCCAAGGAAACATTACTGTGAAAAGAGTGAGCTACGTTGAAGGTCTAAGTCACAATTTATTCAGCATTGGACAGTTTTGCGACAAAGAGTTAGAAGTTAGCTTCAAGTCCAAAAGAGTTGTTGTGAAAAATGACAACGGAAAAGAGTTATTAGTTGGCAAAAGGAGATCTAATTTCTACACCATGGATCTCTCAACTATTAACACCCCCTCGGATATCTGTCTTTTGTCAAAAGCAACAACTCAACAAAGCTGCCTTTGGCATAGAAGACTGGCTCATCTCAACTTTCGATACATGGATAGATTAGCCAAAGATGTTTTGGTTCGAGGACTTCCATCTCTGAGATTTCAAAAAGATCATCTCTGCCAAGATTGTGAAAAGGGCAAAATGAAGAAAGTTCCTCACAAGCCGAAACCTGATTTTTGCACGAAGGATATTCTTGATATTTTCCATGTCGATTTGTGTGGGCCAATGAAGACAAAAAGTATTGGGAAGAAAAGGTATGTTTTGGTGGTGGTTGATGATTACTCACGATATACTTGGGTGAAGTTTCTGAAGTCAAAAGATAAAACTCCAGAAATCCTTATCAATCTCATCAAGACCATTCAGACTAATAAGCAAAAGGCAGTGAAAGTCGCCAGATCCGACAACGGTACGGAATTCAAGAACAGTATTCTACAAGCGTTCTATGAAGAAAAAGGTATTACTCAACAGTTTTCTGCCGCAACAACACCTCAACAGAATGGTATTGTGGAGAGACGAAATAGAACCTTGGTTGAAGCTGCTCGTAATATGCTTGCTTATTCAGGTCTTCCTTTATCTCATTGGGCTGAGGCAGTGTCTACGGCATGTCACACACAAAACAGGTCTATCCTTCATCGACGATTCAACAAAACTCTTTATGAGCTTATGAACGGCCTCAAACCAAATGTCAAATATTTCAGAGCTTTTGGGTGCAAATATTTTGGGTTGAATGATCGGGAAAATCTGAACAAGTTCAGTCCGAAAGCAGATGAAGGAATTTTTCTTGGTTATGCTCTTACTTCAGCCGCATACAGAGTGTATATAACTTCATCTAGAAAGGTGGTGGAAAGCGTAAATGTCAAATTTGATGAATCTGAAGAAATGGTTTCCAGCCAAACAGGACCAGAACCCGATTTAACAGGAATTTTAGCTTCTTGACAAATCGGTTCAGAACCTGTTCCACAATCGACAACTCAGGATCCGAATTTGATTTCTAATACGCTTTCTGATCATCATTTATTATTTGAGCATTTTTATAATGATGTGCCTTCTACTAATACTGATGTTATTTCTAATGTGTCAAATCAGGAAACTGTGAATGCATCTACTTCTAATTCCGCTGCAACTAACTCTGTCAATGATGTAGTTCCAGTCGTTCCTGAATACGAGGCAACTGAAGAACCACAAGTGATATCTGAAATCATGGAGCCAGTGACAATCGATGAAATGAATTCATCTCAGATTCAAGAAGAAACTGAAGTTGTTCAACCTAATGAGGAAGTAAACCAAAATCCGATTGTTAATCTACCGTCAGTTCAAGAATCTGAATCTAAGAGTGTAGTTGAGATACCTCCTCCAACTCCAGAAGTGATACCTGTTTCTTCAAGTGAAGTAGAAATACTTGAACCTCCTTCTCAAGTTTTGGAAAGTGTTCAAGAGACAGTTGATCCCCTCCCTCACTCAGCAAAATGGAGAAAGGCTCATCCAATTCATCAAATCATTGGTGATCCTTCTGCAAATATTTCTACAAGATCCAAGTCCGCGACGTCAAATGAATGCTTATTCGCTTGCTTTTTAAGCAATGTTGAACCATCGAAGGTATCCGAAGCATTGAATGATCCGGATTGGATTATTGCCATGCAGGAAGACTTAAACCAGTTTGAAGCATTGAAAGTGTGGAGACTTGTTCCAAGGCCTAAAGGAAAAAGTATAATTGGCACTAAGTGGATTTTCAAAAACAAAAAGGACAAAGATGGTATTGTTGTGAGAAATAAAGCTCGTTTGGTAGCAAAGGGTTATCGACAACAAGAAGGCATAGATTACGATGAAACATTCGCGTCAGTTGCAAGATTAGAAGCTATCAGAATGTTTCTAGCATTTGCAGCATATCGAGACTTTACCGTATATCATATGGATGTAAAGACAGCTTTTCTGAACGGGGTACTTAAAGAAGAAATATATGTATCTCAACCAGAGGGGTTTGTTAACAAAGACAATCCTGATTATGTGTATCGTCTTGATAAAGCTTTGTATGGCTTGAAACAAGCACCACGCGCGTGGTACGACGAATTGTCAGCCTTTTTGCTTGAATCCGGATTCGTCAAGGGAGCTATAGACACAACTTTATTCATTTATCGTGAAGATCATGATATTTGCTTAGTACAAATTTTTGTTGATGACATAATTTTTGGTGCTACTAATGCTTCTTTGTGTACTTGGTTTTCTGATCTCATGACATCCAGGTTTCAGATGAGCATGATGGGAGAAATAAATTTTTTCCTAGGACTTCAAGTTAAGGAATTACCTGATGGAATCTTCATCAACCAGTCAAAATATGTCTTTGATATTTTGAAGAAATTCAAAATGGATAAGAGCACAATTCGCACTCTGATGGCTCATGGTGCGAAGATTGGTTTAGATCCAGATGGAAAAGCAGTTGATGTTCGAACCTACCGAGGGATGATTGGATCATTAATGTACTTAACTGCTAGTAGGCCAGACATCATGTTTTCAACATGTTTGTGTGCCAGATTTCAGGCTAATCCCAAAGAATCTCATCGGACGGCAGTCAAACGAATTTTCAGATATCTGAAAGGAACTCCATATCTAGGTTTGTGATTCTCGTGTCAGTTCCTGATTCTCGTGTATCTTCGTTGGTGAATGAGCTCCAGTCTTTCAGGACCGAGGTTCGAATTAGTTTTACTGAAATTCATAAAGGGTTAAAGTTGATGACATATGCTCTTTCTACGCTTTCTGAAAGAGTGGCTAGACATGAAGAAACTTGCAACTCTGTTACTGGTTCGTCTCTTAAGCGTAGACATGACCAAGATGATCCGGGTCATCAAGGTCATGAGGGGGAGAATTCTAAGAGACGAAGAGTTGAAGAAAGTGTGAATGAAGAATCTACTGAAAATGTCAATGAAGAAAGGGCAAATGAGGGAAGAGCAAATGAAGAAAGAGATGTAGAAGCTGATCCAGAAAACTTAGTTGATGATTTGTTGAATGAAGTTGATTTGACGGCTATGGCTTCGGAGATTAACTATGTTGAGCCCGGGAATGCGAACAATCTGCAACTAGTTGTTTATGTTGACCCAGATTCTGCACCTGTTTCAACTGGATGTCCGGAGACTTCTAATGTGCATGAGTCTGAAGAATTTGAAGATATGCGTAACTTCTTTTCTAACTATGTTGAGATTGATTCAGATGATGATGTTCAAAGAAAGTTTGATAAGTTCTGGAAGATTAAAGAAGAAGATCAAGATGATATTGTAGTTATATCTGATACAGAAGTTGAAGTTGAAGTAGATGAGAAAGATATTGAGGTTGTCAACATGCTTTATGGAGTTTTATCAGACAATGAAGATATTGCTCATCAATCTCCATTAGCATATTCTCCAGTTCAAGAACCAGAAGTTCCAGTCCAACAAAGTCCTCCGGTTGTTCCTATTGTTCCAGCTCCGACCACCACTACTACTGAAAGTACGTTTGTTCAGGGTGAGTCGTCCAGAGCTAACTCAGAGGTTCCTGATCCAACTCTGAATATTTCATCTAGCATTTTACAACCAGGTCCCGCATTGGATAGACAACAAAGAATGGAGAGGCTTGAAGCAAGATACCAGGTTACCAGAATGAGATCCGCTTTTCTTGAAGACACTGAACGAAATTTCTATGTCAAGAAAAGAAGAAGAGTGAATATCAATGCTATTATGGGGATTGAAAAGGAACCTGCTTGGTATCAATACGAGTACCTGATGTTTATTAAATGTCTACGACAAGGAAGATATATGGTATTTTCTAAGCACGACATTGTAAGAATACTTAAGGTGGAAATAGCCAGTTTTGTCAGAATTTGGTATCTGGTATTCTATGTGGAACGTCAGGATTGTCAGACTTATCGGTTTACTGAAGCAGACTTCAATGAACTTTCTATCGATGACTTTGAGGTAATTTATCATCAATTTCGAGATATGCCTATTCGTACTGATGATATCCTCAGGGCTTTGGAAGCAGTCAAGCGTTTCTTACGAAGACAAGTTAGATTTTATCGATGCTTTGACTTCTAGCTTGCTGTTGAGAGCTTCCAGCTTGTAGTCAATGTGAGAAGACCGGATAGAGAGTTGCCGAACATTGACAGCTATCCACTATTTTCTATTATAGAAGACCCTTATGGGATTGTGTATAGAGATCAGTCAGGTGTCAGACGTTTTCTCAGATTTGATGAAATCGGTAAATTTTCTGATGGAACTTTGAAGATCATCCGATTTCAGCTAGATCACAGACTGAAGGATGCTATGAAGACGTTATTGGAAACAAGGAGAAGTCTTTACCAAGTTGATAATGATGAGATCAGACTCTTGAGGAGAGCAATAGAGACAATCGACACATTCCGGAAAACACTAAGACGCTTGGAGATCTTAATTGGCAAGAATCGTCAACATAGAAGATTCGAGCGCCCTTGATTACAAAGGGGGAGATTGTTAATGCTACTTTTAGTGTTGTAATCAAGGCTTATCTATTTTAAGCTTGTAATAAGTCTAGTTTGACTTTCTATAGTCAAGGGTATATAAACCCTTGTGTTAGCTTATGTAACTAACAATTCATATTTTGAGAGTAACACAGATGGCATATTTCTCTCTCTAGATTCTCTCTCTCTAATCTTGATAGATCTTGGTTTATCAGTATTTGTTAAGTTTTCTTCAGAGAGATTTTGATTACTTGAAGATGTACAGAGGTTTTCTTCAGAGATATCAAGTTTTTCTTTTGTAAGGTTTGGCTTGAACTCCGATGCCTCTGTTGATAATTTCTTTTCAGAATTCATCATGCAGACAAATGCAATTTGAGTTTGAGTCTCGGGGTTAACAAACTTGAAGATTCCTATTTGATCTTAAGTTTTCAGATATTTCTTGGGTTTGGATTCTCTTTTGACAGAGAGAGAGAGGGTGACAAATCTGTGTTTTCAAACCACACATTTGTCATCTTCAGAGGTTTCCTCTTGTGAGGTTCCCCAGAGATTTTTTGCCTTTTACTTACAGAGAGAAGATTTGGAAATCCGGGTTTTCTTGTATCTCCTATATGAAATAGAGAGGACAAAGATTTGTCTCTTTTGTTTCATGTATATGGATCTATATCACAGAAGCCAATTCCCCGTCTCCCTATTTGTGTATTAATTTTCTCGTACACCTTCTGAGCATCTTGAAATTTTTTAATTTGAAGTTCTCTTCTGAGTAAATCTTGACAGAGGACTTCTCTTTCCTTTTGAAAATAATTTTTAAGAGCTAGGATGTTCATTCTGTCGCACTCAACGTCCATAAGTTCTTTAGATTTTATTTTTAAAGAAGAATTAAGTTCAGAAATCTTTTCTTTTAAAGGATTTAATTTTTTGTTCCAATTTGTTTCAATTTTTTCTTTTCTTGAAATTTTTTAGCTTTTTCTTGAGTGAGAAGTCTAGCTTCTCTCTCATAGAAGGTGAGCTTTTTCCGAATACTTTCACATGTCTTTTTCATTTCAATGTATTCAATGTTAAGTTTAATTAAATCATCTTCTGCAGTTTTAGAGTTAGAGTTTGAAGTAGATACCTCACTATCGGAGTCAGAGCGGATTTCTGCCATGCCACAGAATAGAGCATTTTTCATTTCTTCTTCGTCAGAGGATGTATCTGATTCCCAGATTTCTTTGTTCACCATAAGTGACTTCTCAGCATAGTATTCAACTTTCTTTTTGTAGAAAGCTGCATCCCTCTGAGGGCGATTTGATTTGCTCCTGCACTCGTTGGCGAAGTGACCTGGCTTTCCACAGTTGTAGCATCCTTGGTTCTGTGTAGAGTTTCCAGCTCTGTCGTCTGACCTCTGTCGGTCACCACTTCTTTCTGGTCGGCATTCATTTGCGTAGTGGCCTGGCTTACCACATTTGTAACACTCTTGAATCTGTGGAGTGTTTCCAGCTTTGTTGTCCGACCTCTGTCGGTCATTGCCTCTGTCGATTATGTCATTTGATCTCTGTCGATCACCACTTCTGTCAGTTATGTCGTTTGACCCTTCTCTTTCTCGATTATCTCTTTCGTATCGTTCATTACCAGATTTCTTCAGATATCCTCTGCTGAATTCTCTTGTCAAGAGAGCTAAAGATTTAGCTATCGAGGTAAGAGTTGTTTCTTCTTCTTCTTCTCCACTTTCCACCATCATGATTTTCTTCTTCTTCTCTTTCCTCTCTTCTACTGCGTTCTCTTTCTTTGGTTTCTCTTTAGCCTCTGTAGTCTTACCAACCAGTGCAAGAGGTGTAATGATCTGAGCCTTTGTCTGTGCTACCTGAGGTTCTTGTGCTGCTAATGTTCCATAGAGGTCTGATAGAGTCCAGGAATCTAAGTCTTGATTTGTTTGCAGAGACATAGATAACTGGAGCCATTCTTCATTCAGAGACTTCAGGAACATAACATTGTTCTCTTCAGAAGTTCTGTGGATTCTGAACTTCTTGCATTTGTTGATTAGAGAGTTGAACCTATCATACGTAGTCTGCAGAGATTCTGTTGGCAGAGCTTTAAAAGCATAATATTCATTTATGTATTGGGCTCTGCGGTTCTTCTGGGTTTTGGCTCCTCCTTCTAGGTGTTTTTCTAGTTCTTTCCATAGATCATATGCAGATTCACATGCATCCATGGATTGGAAAAGGTCATTTGGAATGGCCATAATCAGAATTCTCTTGGTTTTCTGAGCAACTTCGTATTTTGCCCAATCAGGTTCAGACCATTTATCCTGGGTCTTTGGTTTCGTGTGTTCAGGGATTTCTGGCGTGTCGTCTGTGCCAGGAACACAAGGTACAGTTATCATGGGAACGAAAGGAGGGTTACGGATATAATATACTAATTCTTTGTAAGTACCCTCAAAGAAGTGAATCATTCGAATCTTCCATTGAGGGTATTCGTCTCTAAGAAGAGTAGGAGGTTTGGTTAAAGAACCAACAGTGAAGAAGTTGTTTGTATTCGTCATTTTTAGAGAGATAAATTATTCAGAAAAGGGTATGAACAACAAGCTTTTCAGAATATGAAGTGGATGCTTCGTATGAAGTTTCTGTGCTTAAAAGCTTTTAAACAGTGCACTAAAATGGAGTTTTTAACTAGAATAACAGATTCTATACTTTTACCAGAGTTCGAATGAATCGAAAAATGGCAGAAAAACAGAAACTGTTTGTTTAATATGAAGACTAGGTTAAAAATCCAAGTTTCTACCAACGATCCTTGTTTAGAGTGGATCCCTTGATATTAAAAATCAAGGTTTGCTGTGATACCAATTGTTGGTTCATGTTTTCTTAACAATGATCTTAACCTTCAGTTAGTTCAGATTTAGATATGGTGCGGAAGCGTATTTAAGAACTGAAAGATAATGTAAAGGTAGAAGAACACACAATATCAAATAAACAGTATGTAAAGAACAGATGAGTATCTCCAAGATTACTGTTTGATATTTATCAAGAACACCAATAACATAACAAGAATTCTGCTGGTGTGTGTGTTTGTGCGTAGCTTAATTATCTGATTCTTGTTTTCTTGTTTATAGAAGAACTCAACATGAGTCTTCTATTTATACTACTATAAAGGGGACATACTTTAGACAATAAGGACTGATCTACAGTAGACAAGATCGTATGAACAGTAGCAGGTACGATGTTCATTTAATGCGTATGTTCCAATTCTGACAGAGCCCTATCAGAGTTTGACAGGTGTAGTTGATGTCAGGGCACGCCTAGAACAAGTGGATGAACGGATGTTGAAACAGTAGAAAGATATTTGTTAATCTTCTAAGTCTTCAGTATAAACCGCAGAGGCTCTGTCAAACGTGACAGAGGTTCTGCGGCTCGGTTCTTTGTGAGGAGTCTTCTGTCGATTCTTGTCTTCGGTCTTCTTGGTGTCTCGGCAGAGCCTCTGTGGGTGACTTCTGTACTTAGACTATTTTCACTACTTCTACAAACAGAAAGATTGGATCTAACACTTTTAGACGAAGAAGGAGAGCTCAAAGAGCTGTTTCAACTCTAACCTCTCCAACAATGTCTGGACACAATTACATGACATATGAAGAGGAAGTTAACTTTGACTAGTTTGGACCGGAAGGAAATCCAAACATTGGAAATCCTGGACTGGAAGGAAATCCTGAAAATAGGCCAATTCATAATCTTGAAGATGAGGAACAAAATATTTTCAGGCTCGCAAACTCAAAAAATGGAGGCATTATGGCCTATGCTGTTCCTGTTTTAAATCAATTACATTCAAGGATACTTAAGCCTACATTGCAAACTCACCATTTTGAACTTAAGCTGATAATGTTTAATATGCTACAAATCGGCAGCAGAAGATCGTCATTCTCAATTACGATCTTTCACAAATATTATAGATTCTTTTAAACTCCCTGGTGTACAAGTCGATGCTCTAAAATTAAAACTTTTTCCATACTCACTAAGTGATAGAGCAAGGTCCTGGTACAACTCGTTGAAACCAGATTCTATAATTACCTGGAACAAATGGCAGAAAAATTTCTAAAAAAATATTTTCCACCCACGAGGAATGCTAAATCCAGAAATCAAATCTGTACTTTTAGACAAATGGACGATGAAGCAGTTCCTGATGCATGGGACAAGTTTAAAGAGCTGTTGAGAAAAAGCCCTCACCTTTCTAACAACAATGGACAGTGGTCTGATCCACGTGCACTTCCACCTAAGAGAACAGCATGGATACCAGATTCAGTTGCTTACTCAACATTAACTGCACAGTTGGCCAATATGGTTACTCTATGTCAAATCTAGCTACACCTGTGCAGGCTAATGCTGCTACAACTATTCCTGCTACCTTGCCGGTACAGTGTACTTTTTGTGGAAATGGACACTCTTTTGAACATTGTTCAGGAAATCCCGAGCAAGTAAACTATGTCCACAACAACAAAGGATGACCTTTTTCTCAGACTTATAACCCTGAGTGGAGGAATCATCCAAGCTTTTCATGGCATATTCCTGCTCTCAATACACCAATGCAAAGGCCACAAGGACAATCTAACTCCCAAGGACTGTCCAATTTTCAACAACATACTCAACAAAGAAATCACAATAACTAGCAGTCTAATTTCCAAAATCGACCATCTTCTTTCCAAAGCAACAAGCCCAATCAATAGGCTGAATCATCTACTTCTTTGGAAGCAATGATGAAAGGGTTCATGACCCAAACTCAAGCCTCAATAAAAAATCTGGAAACTCAGATGGGGCAAATAGCTTTGGAGATGAAGAAAAGACCAGTAGGAACCCTTCCTAGTGATACTGAAACACCACACCGAAATGGAAAAGAGCAGGTTAAAGTTGTGACTTTAAGAAGTGGAAGGCCTTTAGAGAAAAAACCAGAAAAGAACAAATAGACAAAGAAGATAGAGAAAATAAAAAGTCAAAATCTGCTACATTACCTATGGACCAGTCGTGTAGTACTAGTAGGCCCAAAGTTAGTGATAAGCCCATTGATATTACCACCATTCATAGCAGATCATCTTACCCTTTGTTATTCCCTGATGAACCTAAGCAAGTCCAGAAGCCCAAGGAAAGTACAATAGTTGATGTGTCACAATCTGGTGGCAGTCCTACAGTACCATCCTCTGCTAGTCCTATAGCATTTGCACCAACTCTTCACAAGATTGACCCCTCTAGTCCAGTCACTCCTTACATTCCCTACCCTCAAAGGTTAAGGAATGAAAACGAAGCAATACAGTTTAAAAAGCTTCTTGATGTTTTTAAGCAGTTGCACATAAACATACATTTGGTTAAAGCCATTGAGCAGATGCCAGATTATGATAAATTTCTAAAAGACATTTTGAGCAAAAAGAAAAAGCTGACTGAATATGAGACTGTAGCTCTGACAGGAGGGTGTAGTGCTTTGTTGTCCAGTAAGATTCCTTCTAAGATGAAAGATCCTGGATGCTTCGTAGTTCCATGTTCTATAGGAGGGAAAGAAGTAGGAAAAGCCCTATGTGACTTAGGTGCTAGTGTAAACCTTATGCCTTTATCCATTTTCAACACCTTAGGCATAGGTGAAGCTAGACCCACCACTATTTCTCTTCGCTGATGAGTCCATAGCCTAGCTGATTTCATCATCCTTGTCCAAGTTGATAAGTTTATCTTTCCGGCTGATTTCATCATCCTAGACTTTGAAGCTGACAAAGATGTTCCCATCCTTTTATATAGACCCTTTTTAGCAACTGGAAGAACCTTGGTAGACGTACAAAAGGGAGAGCTGACCATGAGAGTCCAAGACCAAGAAGTGACTTTTAATGTGTTTGATTCCCTTAGGCACCCTGAAGAAAAAGAAGAATGTTACACTCTGAGCATGATAGACTTGGTGTCAAGATAAAAGTTTAGGAGAAATGTTAGGGATAAGAGAATCTGATAGTGATGAGGAAGATTTTGAGGACCTAGAAACAACACATGATATTGCTGGTTTTGAAACCTTAGAGCAAAAGGATAGGAAAACTCTTGTTCCTTCCTTAAAAGTTGCACCAGACTTAGAGTTGAAACAACTTCCCTCACACCTGAAATGTGTCTTTTTAGAAGACCCCGGAAAGTTTCCAGTCATTATTTCATCATCATTAGAACCTGAGCAAGAAGAAAGATTGGTCAAAATGCTGAAACTTCATACAAAAGCCATAGGATGGACCATTGCTGACCTCAAGGGCATAAGCCCTGCCATTTGTCAACACAAAATCATTTTGAAAGATAAAAATTTCACCTCAGTTGAACCTCAAATAAGACTCAATCCTATGATAAAAGAGGTTGTCAAAAAGGAAATTTTGAAATGGCTTGATGCAGGAATGATCTATCCTATTGCAAGCAGTACTTGTGTTAGTCCTGTGCAGTGTGTACCCAAAAAGGGTAGAGTAACTGTTGTACCAAATGAGAAAAATGAACTTATACCTACTAGAGTAGTGTCGGGTTGGAGGATATGCATGGACTATAGGAAGCTTAACAAAGTTACTCAAAAAGACCATTTCCTATTACCCTTTGTTGACCAAATGCTAGACAAATTAGCAGGAAAAGAGTTTTACTGTTTCTTAGATGGCTACTCAGGTTACAATCAAGTTACCATTGCACCAGATGACCAAGAAAAGACCCGTTTCACTTGTCCATTTGGTACCTTTGCTTTTAGAAGAACGCCTTTTGACCTTTGTAATGCTCCAGCCAATTTTCAAAGATGTATGATATCTATTTTTTCTGACATGTTGGAAAACTCCATGGAAATTTTCATGGATGACTTTTTAGTTTATGGGACATCATATGACTTGTGTTTACAAAACCTAGAAAAGGGTCTTAAAAATATGAAGCAACAGACATGGTTTTAAACTGGGAAGAGTGTCATTTTATGGTGAAAGAAGGCATTGTGTTGGGACATCTCATTTCCAAAAGAGGCATAAAAGTTGATAAGGCCAAATTGGAAATCATTGAAAATTTTCCTGAGCCAACAACAGTCAAAGGGATCCGGAGTTTTTTTGGGACATGTAGGTTTTTATAAGAGGTTCATATAAGATTTTTCAATAATTTCAAAACCTATTGCTACAAAATGACCAAGTGTTTAATTTTAATGAAGAATGTAAAAAGGCATTTGAAACTTTGAAAGAAGCATTGGTCACTGCTCCAATAGTAATAACACATGATTGGTCCCAACCATTTGAAATTATGTGTGATTCTAGTAACTGGGCAATTGCAGTTTTGGGTCAAAAGAAAAGAAAATAATTCATCATATTTACTATGCTAGTAGAACTCTCAATGATGCTCAAATCAATTACACCACTACTGAAAATAAATTATTAGTTGTGGTTTTTGCTTTTGAAAAATTCAGATCATACTTGATTGGCACAAAAGTGGTTGTTCATACTAATCATGCTGCCATCAAGTATCTCATTGCTAAAACAGATGCAAAACCTAGGTTAATAAGGTGGGTCTTGTTGCTACAAGAGTTTGATTTGGAAATCATTGATAGGAAGGGTGTGGATAATCAAGTGGCTGACCATTTGTCTAGATTGGAGAAGCATGAAAAACCTGTACATAGTAGTGATATTTGTGAAGTCTTTCTTGATGAAAGATTTATGGATGTACAACATTATGCAATACCTTGGTTTGCAGATCTTGTAAATTATTTAGCATGTGGAATCATTCCTAAGGAGTTTAATAAACACCAAAGGAAGAAGTTGATTTTTTATTCTAAGAAGTATTTTTGGGATGACCCATTTTTGTTCAAATTTGTGCAGATCAGATGATAAGAAGGTGCATCCCAAAAGAAGAACTAACATCAGTCTTGCATCATTGCCATGTTGGACCTTGTGGAGGACATTTTGAAGGAAGTAGAACATCAGCAAAGGTTTTACAATCAGGGTTGTAATGGCCTACCTTGAACAATGATGCTCATTACTTTGCAAAAAGTTGTGACGAGTGTCAAAGAAGTGGAAATATTTCTTAGAGAAATGAAATGCCCTTAAATTGAATTCTAGAAGTAGAACTGTTTGATGTTTCGTGCATAGATTTTATGGGACCTTTTCCTCTATCCAATAATTGTTCCTACATTCTAGTAGTTGTAGATTATGTGTCCAAATGGGTGGAAGCCATGGTTTGCCATTCTAATGATGCTAAGACCGTAGTTAAATTTCTGCACAAGCATGTCTTCACTAGATTTGGTACACCCCGTGCCTTAATTAATTATGGAGGCACTCATTTCATAAACAACTTATTTGAGGAAATTCTGGAAAAATACAACATTCAGCACAGGGTGATAACTGCTTACAAAACCCCTATTGGAATGTCTCCTTATAAGTTGGTTTTTGGGAAGGCCTGTCACCTGCCTGTAGGATTAGAGCATAAAGCCTATTGGGCCATCAAAGAGCTTAATATGAGTCTTGATGATGTTGGGAAGAAAAGATCTTTGCAACTCTGTGAATTGGAAGAACATAAGGGTTTTTCCTATGAGAATGCCAAGCTTTACAAAGAAAATACTAAAAAGTGTCATGACAGAAAAATTCTTCCAAAATATTTTACTGAGGGTCAAAAAGTCTTGTTATTCAACTCTAGATTAAAACTTTTTCCTGGAAAGTTAAATTCAAGATGGACTGGACCCTACTACATTGCCAAAGTGTACCCTTATGGAGTAATTGATCTGATTGATCCAGATAAGGGTACCACTTTCAAAGTAAATGGACATAGAGTCAAATCCCTCTTTGATCCCATAGAAGTTCCACAACAACCTTACACGGTTGTTGCACCAAATAATTGAATATATATATATATATAATATTAAAAAACAGAAAAATATAAAATACAAAAAGAAGAAAAAAAGTATAAATATTTTTTTATATAAGCTATTTTCAGATTCATTAAGTTAGTGTAAAGGTTTATTTTATTTCCATTTAGATTGCTTTATTTTGCTGATTTTTAACCAGGCCCGTTTTAAACTAAGTCATTTGGGCCCTGATTGTCCCATTAAATTGAATTAGGCCCAGTTTAATTAATTTTGATTGAGTTTTAATTTAATTTCTTTTGGACCCATGATTTACACTTTTCTCTTAACAGATAAATTATGTGGGCCACAATTTTTATCTTAGTTTTCTTTTTGTTGTTAACACAGGCCCAAGACCCGACCTCTTTTGCATTTGTTGATTCAGGCACCCCAACAGATAAAATTTGGTGATGAGAGATGACATCATCATCTATTTGGCGCTCCATTTTCAGACCATGTACAAACAAAGTGTACCAAAAACCTGCAACACCAACTCATCTCTGTACTTCGTGATTGAAACCCCTGCTACTAACCTCGGTTATCCGAGGAACCATCTTTTCACCTCTACAGACCATTCTTGAAGCCGAAGATACATAATTCCATCTTCAAAAACCCAGAATTCCTCATCTTCTTCATCATACCCACTGTTCTCTACTACTACCCTCATCACCCAACCCTTATTTCTCTGCTTCTACCTTATTTCTTTCCCCCGTGGTTACCCAATTTCCTTCTGTAACCATGGTGATAACCAAATCGAAATCCAAAAACCGGGTTCACTCATCTCTTCGAATCCCTGACAACCCCCTGAAGAAGAATCCCGTCAATACCCTCCTCCTACCAAGAGATTAACTCGAAGCAGTGGAAAGTTAAAGACGAAACCCATGACCGTAGAAGAGGGCTCTGCCGTTTCCCTCTCTGATGATTCTGATTAATCAAAATCAAAAGAATACACCTCTGCTCCGTTTGTCTCTGCTTCTGAGGTGTCAACTAATGCGTTGGATACTTTCGTACTAATTGCTGGAGAACAAATTCAGACACCAAGCCATTCTTCTGCTCAAGAGGTACAGGTTGAAGCCACTTCTACCACTATGATCACTCCACCAGGTATTCTCCTTAAAACCCCTCTGTAAGTAAAAACACTCAACACCCTTGACAAAGTCTTATGAGACTCAAGAATCCGCAGTTTGAGAGAATCAGTGGATAAGGCATTTGCTACCATTGATGAGATTTTGGGTGTCAAAACCACAAAACCACCATCCACTGAGGCCTCTAAACCACCATACTCTTCTGTGGAATGAATCATCTGTCCCAAACCAACCTTTTGTGACCCATTCCACTTGTTTAGACATGTTGAACACCGGTAGCACAAAGGAAGCCAATTTCCAAATCATAGATGAGCCAATTGATGAGCTGTTGGAGGATCCTATTGAAACCACATCTCAACCTTCCAAAGATAGTACCCAACCCCCTGAAACTCCTCTAGCCCTTAGCCCCACTGTTAATGATCACATGGAAAGCCCAAACCCTCTCAATGTCTCTATTTGTGTAAAAAATTACGCCTCACGACCGACGTTGGAAAACAAAGGACTTGCTTCACACGACAAGTCTTGTTTAAAGATAAGGTCTCTTAAACTATGCACGACCATATCTTTAATCGTCGCCAGTAAGGTATCTCCGTCGTACGACCAGAATGTCCATCAGAACGGGCGACCGTCGTACAATTATCCTTGACACTAACTTATTAACGGTCGACAAAATGTTTCTTTTATGGCTATTTAATGCAGGTCAAGCACCATAAAGAACAATGTCCATAACGGAAGACCACAATCAAGCACATTCTATGACAATGATCGTTTTCTACAATTATGAACGCCATTAATGACGCCAAAGCCTATATATTCCAAGACTAAAGACACATTCAGGGGCATCTGATCCTCAGAGATATACATCGTACTTTCAAGCATACGCAAGAACTCTTAGAAGCACGTTCGAAGCTCTTAAGCAGCTACTTACGTTTTCCTCCGAAAAAACGCACGACGAAGCATTCTTACACACGACGCACGATAGATTCATACAATTAAGTCTATTTCTTTGGTAATTGTAATCTTTTGTACTCATGACACCTGTTTCTAAAGGACGTCGTCCTTGTTTGACGACCATAGTGCACCGTCGACTTCTATAGTCGACCACGGTTTTTACCCTCGACGGGGTTTTTTGCGTCACCAAATTCTCTCGTCTCTTTTTACCTTTGTTATCCGTCGTACGATTTGTCACGTAATCCTTTCTTTAGTTGTTAAAGCTCCACATCGACCTTAAGTTATCCTTTGGGTGATTTTTGGCATTAACAGTTTGGCGCCTGCCGTGGGGGCCCATCTAGAGAAAATCTCCGACAAAACGTACGTCCTACTGACCGTTTCTTGAGTTCTCTTTGTTTTTCAGGAAATGTCGGGTCAAGGAAACCTGTTCAATCAACAAAATAGCCCAAACCAGAATGCTGGCAACTTCTTTGGACATCAGAACGGTCCAAACCAAAATCAGAATCAGGGAAACTTCTTTGGGAATTAGAATGGTCCACTCCAAAATCCAAGAGGGTTCTACGATCCTTAAGGAATCCCACTCCAGAATTCAGGAAACGTTTTCAATTCACAAGGAGGTCTGAATCAAAATGCTGGGAATGCCGTCGTTCAACAAAATGGCCCAAGACCATTTTCTGGAGTTCCCCCTCAAGGACGAAATCCGCCACAGCACCTTCGACCGCCACCGCTGTTTCAAAATCAAACGATGCCAATGTCGTCGACAACATTTCGGTCGATTCCATTCCAAAATCAGACGATACCCATGTCATCGACGACATTTCATACTATCCCGTTTCAAGCTCCCATCATTCCGATTCCAACGATGACCATCCCAACGAACAACCGACGTTCACTTTTCCACCTCAAGGGAATGCTAATGACTCGACGCATCATAATGGCTTCCAGACGAACATTGGCTCTGTTCCTGCGACAAATGGAGGATCCAATCAGGACAATTCGGTCGCCCGACGCCTGAAGCTTCTCGAAGATCAAGCGTCCCCTTTCATCGATGAAATCGCAATTGTCGATGTCCTGAAAAAGTACAGTATTCCAACGTTCATGCCTAAGTATTCGGGAATAACCGACCCGACAGAACACATTTCCCAATAAAAACAATTGATGTAGACCGCGTCAATCCCACATCAGTACCAAGAAGTCTGCATGTGCAAGAGTTTTGGTGCGACACTTTCAGGAGCTGCTCTCCAATGGTTGATCAGCCTCAAGCTAAAATCCATCGACAATTTTGCTGAATTGGTCAACCATTTTCGCAACAGTTCGCTAGTAGTCGCAAGATGGAAAAACAGACCAGTGACTTGTATTACGTCAATCAAAAAGCTTACATTCGTAGTTACTTTAATCGTTTTAACGCAGAAATGATCAGTATCCAAAACTGCGATGTCAAAACCGCAATCAAGGCCTACAAGCGAGGTCTTGATGACGACAGTTTGGGACTATACACCGATCTTACGAAATACCCTCCAGAAAACTTTGAAGACTTCTGAGCTAGGTCTTTGGCATATATGAAAGTGGAGGACGTCGTGACATTCTGTCGTAAGCATTCGGGTGATAAGAAGTCATTGGGTGTAAAGAAACTAGATTTCAAGCCCAAAGCGAACGTCAAAACGGAACCTGCGCGCCAGATATTGAACGTCCGATTCGAAAAGAAGAAGAATAATCCTACGACTAAGTTTCCTCAGTATCCTAGGATCTCCTCTTACAGGTTCAAGGGTACATCCAAGGACTTGGTCGAAGCCCTCAAGAGTGTACAATCGACTATTCGATGGCCCAAGAAGAGCGACAAAGATGATGCCAAGAAAGACAAGTCCAAGTGGTGTGACTTCCATTGCGACTATGGTCATGCGATGGACGATCACGTAGCACTACAAAAGGAAATGGCTTGGCTCGTCCCCAAGGGTCATCTTCAAGGATTGATCGACAAAGAGACAACACATGTCGATAATACACGACCAACATCCCTTGTCCACGCAAAGGTCGTTAACTGGGTGACAGGAGGATCAGACGTCTGTGGTCTAACTTATTCGGCAGCCAAAAGGCACGACAACCAAGTATCGGACGAACACCCCGATTCCTCGGTCATCAAGACCAAGACAAGAATTGGAGCTAGAAGCGATGCCCATAACATTCGACCAAGACGATTTCCAAAATAGTTGGCAAAAACAACACGACGGGCTGATTATCCAGCTTACCGTTGGAAATTGTTCGACCAAAAGAGTCTTGGTCGATGGGTGAAGTTCAGCTAATATTATTTTCCTCAGCACCATCAAGGCGATGGGTATCGACAAATCAGAGATCGTTCGCCGGTCAACAACTCTGGTAGGATTCAATGGAGATTTGACCAATACTCTGGGAGAGATTACTCTTCCAGTCTACGCTAAAGGGATCAACAAGCAGACAAAATTCAACGTCATCGACTGTTAGTCAGCTTATAACATAATTCTTGGTCGACCATGGATCCACGACATGAAAGCCGTCAAGTTCCCAACGCCGTGGGGAATCCATGAGATTAAAAGGGAACAGAACACCGCTCGTGATTTCTACAAGGCGACACTGAAAGCTTAGAAAAAGGACATCTAGCAATTACAGAGCCAGGACATCCTTGAATCTGTCGATGACTATCACCTGGAAGAAGTCGTCTTGGACCAGGACAAGTCTGATCAAGTCGTCTTTGTGGGGGCATCACTAGATCCAACCATAAAGAAACAACTAATCTCTTTTTTGCAGGAACACGCCGACTGTTTCGCTTGGACGCACGAAGACATGGTCGGCATAGACCCCGACGTCATTTCTCACAAATTAAATGTCGATCCATCGTATAAACCCATAAAGCAAAAATGTCGAAAATTCGCTCCTGAGCGAAATAAAGTGATCAACGATGAGGTAGACAATTTGCTCAAAACTGGGAAGATCAGAGAAGTAAAATACCCTGACTGGTTGGCCAACGTCGTGGTCGTACAGAAGAAAAACGGGAAATGACGAGTATGCATCGATTTCACAGATCTCAACAAAGCTTGCCCTAAAGATCCATTCCCATTACCTCATATTGACGCTATGGTCGACGCTACCGCAGGACATGAACTACTGACATTCATGGATGCTTACTCATGATATAAGCAGATCCTAATGCACACCGACAACCAAGAGAAGACTGCTTTTATGACATACAAAGGTATTTACTGTTATAAGGTCATGGCTTTTGGTTTGAAAAATGCAGGGTCGACATATCAATGGTTGGTCAATAAGATGTTCAAAGAACATCTTGGCGACACGATGGAAGTATACATCGACGACATGCTTGTCAAGTCGAAACAAGCGACTGATCAGATCGATCATCTGAAGAAATCTTTCGACGTCCTCCGAGAATATCAAATGAAGCTAAATCCTACGAAATATTCCTTTGGAGTTGGTGCCGAGAAATTTCTAGGATACAGGGTTACTGTAACACCCTAGAAATCAGGGCTAATTTAAACCTTAATTTATACCAAGATTTAAACATAACCTTACAAAAATATATATACTCGAATGCACTCGTCCCACAGCCATTTACATTCCCGAGCTAGTACCTGGTAAGAAAATATAATTTGAAACGATTAGGCTAACGCCTAGTGAGAACATTCAGTTTCAAAATAATATTTTAAATCAAAGAAAACAAGGTATAACAAAACCAGGTTTACCCTCATTCTTACCATACTCATACTCGTCTCATAATAACAGACATATACCCGATCCCATGAGTATGACTATCATCCAGAAAGTCATATTATCGTAGTTGATATCCTATTACAAATCATCCCAGATTCTAGTTTATCGTTCATGCATAAGGACTTACATTTAATCACCATACCTTCTTCTTGAAATGAGGCAGATATATCACTTATATATTGCCTAATTTAGTCTCCCGAAAGCAAAAGGAAACAACACTTACACTTCATCTAACTCATGTTTCCACACCTCAAATCCGAATAGAAACTATACTTTGCCTACTCACTACAGTCAATAAGAATAGCAATTCTACTTTGCCTATTCCCTCATTTCTCCATGAATAGCAATTCTACTTTGCCAATTCAATCATTCAATATGAATAGAAATTCTACTTTGCCTATTCAATTAATTCAAGGATACACGGGAGCAACAATAATACTTTGCCTATTCCTCCTTTTTACATGAAAAGCAATTCTACTTTGCCTATCCAATCATTTCAAGGATACATGGGAATAACAATTATACTTTGCCTATTCCTCCTTTTACATGAATAGCAATTCGACTTTGCCTATCCAATCATTTCAAGGATACACGGGAATAACAATTATACTTTGCCTATTCCTCCTTTTACATGAATAGCAATTCTACTTTGCCTATCCAGTCATATGAATAGCAATTCTACTTTGCCTATTCATTTCATTCCAATACAAATAGGAATAGAAATTATATTTTGCCTATCCTACGTTATCAAATAAAACTAGTGTTTATAGATCCATTCCACTTATTAGATCTCTTATATCATTCAGTAAGAGAAAATCACATTTAATATGTCAATTTCTCATAATATAAGTCTAACCATCAATATCATCACTTACGGTTCCTCGATATAATTTTATATACACAATTGCCCATTAGATCAATAGTTAAAATTCGTATGACCGTTCATCCAAAATTCATTCAGGAAATATTTCTATATAAAAATATACCTTACCGTAATTTAAATACGTTATAAAAGGGTAAGGTAAGAATGAACTCACCTGACAGCAGTAGTGTCACTCTTATAATACTTCTTAACTGATGTAAGAATTCTTGTCTCCAAACTTCACAAAGTCTGAAATACCCAAATACATAATGTACTTGTATTAATTAACTGATTAGGATTCTTAGGACCCTAAATAACCAAAATCCTCGACACTTATCGCAACCCACTAACTGCGATAACACTTGTCGCAACCCACTACTTGCGACATAACACTTATTGCAACCCATTGTTGCGATATCTTCCTTCTTATCGCAACCAACTGTTGCGACATGCATCTTATCGCAACCAACTGTTGTGATATTCAACTTATCGCAACCAACGATTGCGATATGATCAATCTTGTCGCAACCCAAAGTTGCGACACTCATAACCATCGCAGCTATCAACTTTATCGCAACTATCAAACTTATCGCAGCTAACTGTGTTCATACTTGTCTCAACTCACTGTAACGTAATTAAGTCCAAATTGATACTTTTATGTTATGCATGCATCTATAAATTTGCAGATATGCTCAATATCATTTATAGAAACAGGTTATAAGCCCAAATATTCTATATCTTTCCAAAATTATCATAACTCAAAATATAACCCATTATAAGACTTCATAATTATAAAGGAAGTATCTTAAGAGTAATTATACCTTTGATTTTCTTCAGTTTGTACTTAAACTCCAGCTGAATTAATCTGGTATTCTTCTTCTTCCTCTTTTCTCGGTTCTCTCTCTCTCTCTCTCTTCTTTACACCGTGAAACACACACACACACACACACATGTAGTATAGATAAATGAGGAAGATAACTTACTTCCACCTATGTAGGTGAGGTGGTGGATGATTCACCACTTAACCAAACAGATCCCTCAACTTTCATCATTTGACCAATTACACTCTCGAATTTATAAATTAAAATTAAAGTTTACCCCTTTCTTAGATTCAATAAAACCCATCACGTAATTTACTAGAGGATAAACTCTAAAATTAATCTTATCAAATAACCTAATCATAACTTATCAAATAATTATACTCAATTATTTAATAAACCATACGAAATCCTTTGTATAGAAAATCGAGATGTTACAATACTCCCCAACTTGAAAATGATTTCGTCCTCGAAATCAAAGCTAGATAAATCAATAAGATATCTAATCTTCACATACTCTTCAACCTCTAAGGTCACATTAGCACCTCGGTGATGCTTCCATTGTACTCTCAACATAACCATATTCTAAGGTCGCAACTTCTTAACCGATCTTTCTAAAATTGCCTCCGGTTTCTCCACTAATGACTCTTCTCACCTACTTTAATTCCAGTAAGTGGAATCACATCATACCAACATGAAATATGTCATGTATCCCTTCAATTTCTAGTCTTACATAAAAAAAATCTTGGAAGAACAAGGACTAAACTTTCCACATTTTCTAGATCTTACATCCTTCAATATTACTCGCTCCCCAACTTAAATTTGCAAGCCTCCTTTGAGCAACAGTTATCATCAAATCTTTATCCAACTATAGCTTGATCTTCTTTAATTCTTCTAAAGCATCTTTCAATAATAACAACCAATATAGCTAACTTTTGATACAGACCAAAATACAAAAGATAAGTTAGCACTACTTACATAATATACATACACCTATGCATAGAATAAACAAGGACAGTATCAAAAATGTATCCATCCATTCCTTAACATCTTCCATCATCACGTGAAAAGTTTCAATCCTTTGATGTTGAGATGTTGTGTTTCTTCCCTTTATTCCCGCTATCTTTCAGTATCGGGCAATCCCTTCGATAATGACCAGGCTTCTTACATTCATAACAAGTTGGTCCTTGGATGGGAGAATTCTCTATTTGATGACCACTCTTTCCACACTTAAAACATTCCCTTGATAACACACGACACGGCCCAAAATGTTTATCCTTACATTTCTGACACCATTCAGGTTCCGGTCGAGTCTCAAAATGAGAGTCTTTAGTAAGGGACTTCAATCCTTGCGAAGATTCTGATCGACCTTTAAATTTTCTTTTCTCTCCCATTTGAGCTTTCTCCGCTTTGTCTCTTGCATAAACTTCTTCTACAACCTTTGCTTCCTCAATCGTTTCCCTCAGTGTTGAAGCTTTTGAACTCTTGACTCGGGACATCATAACAGCTGGCAAACCCTTCAGGTAGGCCTTAATCTTTTCCTTCTCAATTGGAGCCACATGCCCCACTAAGTTTAATTTTTCCATAAACGACTCAGTCTACTTCCTAACAGATGAAGTACCCTTCTTAGGAGTCCGAAACTCTTCTTCAATCCTATCAATCTCGTTCTCGTTGCAATATTCCTCCAGAATCTTTTTCTTGAACGACTCCTATGTCATAGCAGTTAAGACAGGAGCCGTCATAGTAGATGTTACGATATTCCACCATGTTAAGGCGTTACCTCGCAACATTTGAGAACTGAATCTGACTTTCGATTCCTCCTCACATTCACAAGCTCGGAAACCTTGTTCCATCTCTCGGATCCAATTCATGCATGTCACGGGATTGTCGGCTCAAGTGAACTGTGGCGGTTTACAACTCAGAAACGTTTTATAAGAGCAGACTCTTTCCACCCTCTTGTTTACATTCATCACCGGATTACGGATTGGGTTTATGACATCAGTATTTGTCTCCGTTCGCTGTAACTCCGAACTCCGATCATTTAATGCTTTCATGAACATTTCAGATTGTTGTGCTAGTGCCGTATTCATCATTCGCATCATGTTCTCCATCATGCGAGACTCCATCATAGATTCCGGCGTCTCTGGATTAGCGGTACTAGTACTCGTTCTGTGTACCCGACTGTCCGCCCCTCCCATAGAAGGTAGCCTCCGCAGACTTTCATGAGTTCTAACCGTTTCAGGTCGCTTTTCTCCCTAGTCCTTTACTGCCCTATCCTCGAACAATTAGAGGACCTTGGTGGTGTATTCACCATTGTTCTGACATAACACAAGGAAATTACCATAAGAAATGGTTACACATAACCAAATACACGAAATGTACTTTACCGTTCATTAGTCACTGTAACAATTTAGAAACAAGTATGCTTGTGTAGTAATATATTCATAATAAAAGTAGCTAATTGAAATTGTGAATATATTATACATGAGTATACTCGTTACCATCGCTACAATACTAGTTTCATGTATTTCCGTCGACTCTAAGACTATCCCGTCTTAATACTTCTACCCATATATCTCACATCATAACTTAATTCATCTCAGCTTAAGTCTAGGTATCTCATTAGCATACCTTGTTCACTTAAACTATTGCTCTGATACCATATTGTAACACCCTAAAAATTAGGGCTAATTTAAACCTTAATTTATACCAAGATTTAAACATAACCTTACAAAAGTATATATACTCGAATGCACTCGTCCCACAACCCTTTACATTCCCGAGCTAGTACCTGGTAAGAAAATATAATTTGAAACGATTAGGCTAACGCCTAGTGAGAACATTCAGTTTCAAAATAATATTTTAAATCAAAGAAAACAAGGCATAACAAAATCTGGTTTACCCTCATTCTTACCATACTCATACTCGTCTCATAATAACGGACATATAACCGATCCCATGAGTATGACTATCATCCAAAAAGTCATATTATCGTAGTTGATATCCTATTACAAATCATCACGGATTCTAGTTTATCGTTCATGCATAAGGACTTACATTTAATCACCATACCTTCTTCTTGAAATGAGGCAGATATATCACTTATGTATTGCCTAATTTAGTCTGCCAAAAGCAAAAGGAAACAACACTTACACTTCATCTAACTCATGTTTCCACACCTCAAATCCGAATAGAAACTATACTTTGCCTACTCACTACAGTCAATAAGAATAGCAATTCTACTTTGCCTATTCCCTCATTTCTCCATGAATAGCAATTCTACTTTGCCTATTCAATCATTCAATATGAATAGCAATTCTACTTTGCCTATTCAATCAATTCAAGGATACACGGGAATAACAATTATACTTTGCCTATTCCTCCTTTTTACATGAATAGCAATTCTACTTTGCCTATCCAATCAATTCAAGGATACACGAGAATAACAATTATACCTTGCCTATTCCTCCTTTTTACATGAATAGCAATTCTACTTTGCCTATCCAATCATTTCAATGATACACGGGAATAACAATTATACTTTGCCTATTCCTCCTTTTACATGAATAGCAATTCTACTTTGCCTATCCAATCATATGAATAGCAATTCTGCTTTGCCTATTCATTTCATTCCAATATAAATAGGAATAGCAATTATATTTTGCCTATCCTACGTTATCAAATAAAACTAGTGTATATAGATCCATTCCACTTATTCGTACTCGTTCAGGATAATGCTTAATATGAATTTCTCATATCATTCAGTAAAAGTAAACCTACTTTATAGATCTCTTATATCATCACTTACGGTTCCTCGATATAATTTTATATACACAGTTGCCCATTAGATCAATAGTTAAAATTCGTATGATCGTTCATCCAAAATTCATTCAGGAAATATTTCTATATAAAAATATACCTTACCGTAATTTAAATACGTTATAAAAGGGTAAGGTAAGAATGAACTCACCTGACAGCAGTAGCGTCACTCTTATAATACTTCTTAACTGATGTAAGAATTCTTGTCTCCAAACTTCACAAAGTCTGAAATACTCAAATACATAATGTACTTGTATTAATTAACTGATTAGGATTCTTAGGACCCTAAATAACCAAATCTTCGACACTTATCGCAACCCACTAACTGCGATAACACTTTTCGCAACCCACTACTTGCGACATAACACTTATCGCAACCCATTGTTGCGATATCTTCTTCTTATCGCAACCAAATGTTGCGACATGCATCTTATCGCAACCAACTGTTGCGATACTCAACTTATCGCAACCAACGATTGCGATATGATCAATCTTGTCGCAACCCAAAGTTGCGACACTCATAACTATCGCAGCTATCAACCTTATCGCAACTATCAAACTTATCGAAGCTAACTGTGTTCATACTTGTCTCAACTCACTGTAAACGTAATTAAGTCCAAATTGATACTTTTATGTTATGCATGCATCTATAAATTTGCATATATGCTCAATATCATTTATAGAAACAGGTTATAATCCCAAATATTCTATATCTTTCCAAAATTGTTATAACTCAAAATATAACCCATTATAAGACTTCATAATTATAAAGGAAGTATCTTTAGAGTAATTATACCTTTGATTTTCTTCAGTTTGTACTTAAACTCTAGCTGAATTAATCTGGTATTCTTCTTCTTCTTCCTCTTTTCTCGGTTATCTCTCTCTCTCTCTCTCTCTCTCTCTCTCTCTCTCTCTCTCTCTCTCTCTTCTTTACATCGTGAAACACACACACACACACATGTAGTATAGATAAATGAGGAAGATAACTTACTTCCACCTATGTAGATGAGGTGGTGGATGATTCACCACTTAACCAAACAGCTCCCTCAACTTTCATCATTTGACCAATTACACCCTCCAATTTATAAATTAAAATTAAAGTTTACCCCTTACTTAGATTCAATAAAACCCATCACGTAATTTACTAGATGATGAACTCTAAAATTAATCTTATCAAATAACCAAATCATAACTTATCAAATAATTATACTCAATTATTTAATAAACCATACGAAATCCTTTGTATAGAAAATCGAGATGTTACAGTTACGCAACGAGGAATAGAGGCTAATCCTGATCAAATCAAAGCTCTGGTCGACATTAGGTCACCAAGAAACTTCAAAGTGGTCCAACGACTTATCGGTCTTGTGGCAGCGCTGAACAGGTTTATCTCGCGATCATCAGACAAATGCCACCTGTTCTACAACGTCTTAAGAAAGAACAGGGGCTTCGATTAGACATACGACCATGAACGTGCGTTGCAAAAATTAAAAGAATACACGGCGTCCCCACCCCTGCTATCGAAACCAAAAGACAATGAGGTCTTACAACTCTACCTTGCCGTAAGTCCTCATTCTGTAAGCGCCATCATAACCAGAGAAGACGACAAAAAACAACTCCCGATCTATTACGTATGTAAATCCCTATTGGATGCTGAAACCAGGTACACATCTATGGAGAAATTGTTATTGTCACTAGTCACAACGGCTAAAAAGTTACGACATTATTTCGAGTCTCATCCTATAACTATCGTGACTAATTTTCCTCTTAAGTCTGTCTTAAGAAAACTAGAGTTATCATGTCGATTTGCAAAATGGAGCATATATCTCAGTATCTATGACATCGACTTTAAGCCTAGGACGACGATCAAATCGCAGGTCCTTGCAGATTTTGTTGCCGATTTCATTCCTGAACTGGAGAAAGAAGCACAAAACAAGGCTTTTACTGTGGCGACTACAAACGACACGGCCTGGATACTACACGTCGACGGTTCATCCAACTCCAGGGGGTAGGTCTTGGCGTCGTCTTAAGTTCGCCACATAGGGGCAAGATGGTGTACTCCATACGATGCGACTTCAATGCCACAAACAACGAAGCTAAATATAAGGCCCTGATCGTGGGAATGAACATGGCCCATGACTTGGGGGCAACCGGACTTCACGTCAAAAGCGATTCCCTATTAGTCGTTAATCAGATGAATGGGGAATTCACGACAAAAGACTCTAAGATGATGACTTATCTTAAAGTAGCCAAAGACAAGTCAAAAATGTTTGATCCATTCTTAATCGAGCTAATCCCAAGAGATCAGAATACTCAAGCCGACGCATTAGCAAATCTTGGGTCTGCACTCAGTAAGCCATCATTCGACGCCATCCCTATGATAGATCTGGCGACCTAGTCTATCAAAGATTCTGAAGAAATTCATGTCCTCGACGAAGAAAACAATTGGTTGTATGTATCAAGAATTATCTCATGCACGACCAGTTACCCGATGACAAGATGGAAGCTCGAAAGCTTCGATTTAAGGCTTTGAAATATCTCATGATCGGTGATAGACTCTATCGACGATCATCAACAGGTCTGAACCTAAGATGCATTGACAACCAAACCCACATGCAAAAAACTCTGAAAGAAATGCACGACGGTGAATGTGGTAATCATTCTGGAGGTCATAGCCTAGCGAACTAAGTGTCACGACAAGGTTACTATTGGCTGACCTTGCGACAAGATGCGATCAGGTACGTCCAAGGTTGTGACGCTTGTCAAAGACATTCAGGTATGATTCACCAACCCTCAGAACCTTTGCACTCGACATTGATCCTATGGCCCTTCATGAGATGGGGAATGGATATCGTCGGTAAGTTACCTCCTGCCCCTGGGCAGAAAGTCTTTTTATTAGTCCTTACAGATTATTTTTCTAAATGGATAGAAGCAGCTGCTTTCTCCCAAGTCCGGGATAAGGAAGTCATCTCTTTTATCCTGACTAACATTATCTGCAGGTTTGGAATTCTCTCCGAGATCGTATGTGATAATGGATCACAGTTCACAAGTGATCGCACTCAACAATTCTGCGAGGATGGTAATATCAAACTTACGACCTCCACCGCACGTTACCCTCAATCCAATGATCTTGCAGAATCCAGCAACAAAGTCATAACCAATTCAATAAAGAAAAGACTTAAGGCTGCGAAAGGAAGATGGGTCAAAGAACTCCCATACGTATTATGGGCCACTCGTACGACACCGCGTACATCCACGGGTCAAACCCCATTCTCCTTGGTTTACGGCTGCGAAGCGGTCTTGCCTATCGAAGTACATCTGCCGACATCGAGACATACGTTAGTCGATCATAATTTGGTGGACTTAAGTTACGATCTCGACGCTCTTGAAGAGCTAAGAGAATCTGCCTTAGTCAACATGGCATCATAGAGACAAGTCATCGAGCGACACTTCAACAAAAATGTTAAAGCCAAAGTCTTTCAGGAAGGTGACTTTGTCTTATGACGAGTATTCCAAAACACTAAGGAGCCAAACGCAGGTAAGTTATCAACTTAGTGGGAAGTTCCCATCGCATATCCGAAGTCGTAGGAAAGGGTGCCTATAGGCTCAAACCCTCGACAATCAAGACATCCCACGTAGCTGGAATGCGGTATATCTAAAGAAATATTTCTTTTAAATTTTTTCTTATGACTTATATATTACGACGACTACTGAATTAAGCATCGGAGGGTCATTGGTTAAACCAACGACCACCCGCTAACCATGTGTATCGCAGGGCCGCATGATCGCACGAATGCCAGTATTACGACTAATGTCATACAACCAGTGCCTCACGACTAATATATTGCGACCGATGTCTTACGATCTAAGTTCCACGATTTAAGTCTCACGACCCTGGGACCAGGACTTGGAAAAAATCTTACAAGACTTTTGTCGCATGATCTTTTAAAAAGCCTCGGGCGCATGACTTATGTTTTTATTACATGTTGCTTCTATCGCACAACCTATGCTTTCCGCGTATTCTATTTCGTTATCCATGATTGGTATGTTGTCGCAAGTATCGCCAGGTTAATGCATAAATCATGTGATAAATAAAACGTTCGACAAATAGACTTGTATTAAAATTCCAAAAAATACAAGAAAAAAGGCGTGACAACCAACGGTCGCCCATAGAAAGGCAAAATAAAAGAAAAACTAAGGCTGTGGAGGCTCTTGGTCCTAGACAAGCCCCTCATCACCGTCATTGGCCCCGACGCCCGCTACCTCTCCTTCTAGGTCGAGCTCTTTCTCATCGCCGACCTGCTCCATGTAGGTGGCGAACTCGGCCGCATCATTGGCCATAGGGTTCTTTTTCTGTAAAGGTCGGTGCATAATTGTCGCCTTGACCTTGAGATGGGTGAACGCCTCAAAGGAGGACAATCGCCCTTCCTGTTCTGCGATAAACATCTCCTGAGAGCTAACGAGCGATCCTTGACCCTAGCGTGAGATACGGAAGCCATCGCCAAAGCTTCCCTCCAATACTCCCGGAGCTTCTCTTTCTCCCTATTCGCGACTTCCAGATGATTCTGCATATCATCAAGTCTAATCTGGAGAGATTCCGCCCTGGCCGTCACCGCCCGTTCCCCTTCTCGAGCTTTACGCTCTTCCTCTTCGGTGCGTCAGATTCGCTCAATAGCCATAGGGCCCACTCGTCTGGTTTTCTCCATCTGATTGTACAGACAGAGTGACGTCTGAAACGCTTGTAGACACACGATTGAAAAATCAAAATACTTGAGAAATCACAATGTCTAAGAACAACGAAATGTTACCTTAAAGGAGAGCCCAGCAACGTGAGATCCCACTTCCTCGATCGGGATCTCCTCATATCGCCCTTGATAAGACGGAATAAGAAACTTCCCCGGATCAGGAAAAATCCTTGCCGCATCAAGGGCGTCGTCGGATATGAAGTTCGACGGTAACGTAAAGTTGGTCGTCGAAACCTCTGGACCACCCTTAGTCTGATGGACCTTCCCTTGTCCAGCGAGGAAGAGATTGAGGCTTCGTCACCTCTTCTGACGGCATCGCCACTAACGTAGGAGAATCCGGTGCCACAGTAGCTACGTCTTTGGGCGTCTTTGGGCGTCTTCGCCATCTCGGATTTGGCGACCACCAAAGGATAGCCACTCTTGGATGACGGTTCCTTCCAGAACATCATCTTGGTTTTCTTAACCCCCGACGATGGGAATTGAGGAGCTTTCCTCTTTATCTCCATAGTCGTTTTTGGCAGGAGAAGTTGCGCTTCACTCTTAGAAAGGCCTTGTGGCAGCTTGGATCGTGATCTACCTGCATTTAGATACGAGAGTCGGAAAGAAAGAAGAAATTGAGTCATACAACTAAAACGTCGTACGACTAAACTACATTACGAAAGACGCACGGTTTACCTAAAATCTTCACTTCTTCTTTTCTCTTCTCCTCTACTTCCTTCCTAACGATTGACGATCCAGATGTTTGGATTTCGACAGGTTCGTCTCCTGAATCCTCAACAACAGGTGCATGGTTGGTAGAAAACGAACGATCCTCGATGCTGTATCGCAAGATGTTGGTCCCGAAGGGTTATACAAGTTTGTAGAAGGGGGGGGGGGGGTTGAATACAAACACATATTTTTATCTTTCTAAATTGTTTAATGATATATATCAAACAATTTACAGTTTGTTGCGGAATAAGATCAAGTTAAAAACCTAATCTAAACAAACTATGAGAACACACAGATTTCTTGCACTAAGAAATAGAGAGAAAGGAAATAAGAAAACTAAGGATAGTTTTCTAAGCACTAAGAAGTTCAGTGAGAAAGAAAGCCGAGCACTTCAAATATGAAGTAGGGTTCCCTATATATAGTGCATGCATTTAATGCAAGTCAGTATACCTTTACACGTGGCACCCTCTGGTTGGTTGCATGATTTGACTTTAGGAAACATCCTAGTGGCCGCATGATGAACAATGTAGTTGCAAGGATGGTTGTACGATTCTGGACAAAAGGGATGTCCGTTCTGACAAAATCGTACGGGGGCGTGCAAGAAGATAAGACAAAAGTTGCTTGTAGAACAGGCTTCATGATCAGCATTCGCTGAATGAATCTTTATCAGCGAATGATAAAGTTCAGCGTTCGCTGAAGTATTCTACTTGAAACTTCGCATAATATGGACAAGTCTTTTTTTGCTGATATCTGCATCAGGTCACTTGTAGACTTAGTCACTTGTTCTTCAGCTTGGTCTTCGATTTCAGCGTTGAACATGGTTGACGTGAATCTTGTCTTCAGGGATCATAGGCAAACAATTACAGATGAAGGTATTCATCGATCATCAGTGAGACTAAACAGGCTCAGGGCTCACTGATGTACATGTATCGCTGAAGCAAATATTAAAGACAGTAGTTTTCCATCAACGATACTAAACAGACTTAGTATATTTTCTTAGATGCTGAAACTCTAATACATATTGTTTACTTACAATTTTCACTAAGTGTTTCTTAGGGTCATTATCAAATCACTGAGGGTTTGGATCAACAATCTCCCCCTATTTGATGATGACAAAGCAATAAAGGAAAATTACTAAGTTAAAAACATAACGGTAAAAAGGACTCATAAAATACTTGTCCCATTTACTATTTTTCCGGGATC
This sequence comes from Saussurea involucrata, assembly GCA_033807775.1. NCBI lineage: Eukaryota > Viridiplantae > Streptophyta > Magnoliopsida > Asterales > Asteraceae > Saussurea > Saussurea involucrata. Next base: position 68,855,987 of record CM066325.1, read on the forward strand.
TTTTCTAGTACTGATGGAGTAAAGATCTCATGAAATTTTTCATTAACTTCGTAAAAAGATTACAAGGGAAGTGGAAAAATTACAAGTACAATGAAAAATAATTACAAGTACAAAAAGATACAAGCTTATAAGATAGAAGAATACGAAATGGTGATCCTATCAGCTACTCAGGTTCTTTCTTGATGAGAAGTCCATCAAGAGTATCAGTCTCTGGAATCATCCAATCAGGGACTGTTACTCCTTGATCCCGTCTGACCTTTTCTTCGCGATAGATTAAGGGCTTCAGGAATGATCCGAGGAGGTCACCAATGTAGTCGCACCAATAGAGTAGATCTCTGAGTTGTTCGATGGGAGTTTTGTATAACTCAGAGACACGCTGAAAGCATTTGCGACCGGTGAAATCATAGAAAAATATGCCAAAAGGATCACTGAGAACTTTACCAGGGATAAAGTCTTCAGCTGGAGGTAAGGAGATGTCAAGACCAGAGAGATCAGGATTGGGACCAAGAACTGCTTCACGAGAGAAATCAATCACTGTCTCGTTTCTTATTGTCGGGCCCGAAGAAGATGGAGTCTTCTTCTTTAGAGCAGTTCGTTTCTTTTGAATTGCTGGAGGAGGTGGAATATCAACTGCTGAGGTTAACATGTCGATCAACTTGTTTATGGCTTGTTCAACACAGAGCTTGAAAGACGAGCGGGATCGCTGTTAATGCCAAAAATCGCACCAAAGGGACAACTTAAAGTCGATGTGGACTTAAACAACTAAAGAAAGAATCTTTCGACGAAACGTACGACGAGGATAAAAATAAAGAAACAAGGGATTTGATGACGCAGGAAAAACCTCAAACGAGGAAAAAACCTGTGGACGACAGTGGGTGTCGTCGCTATACTATGGTCGCCAATCAGGGGCGATGTCCTTGGATACTGGTGTCGATCGTACAGTGATTACAATACAAATGAAGAAAATGCTTCGAAATGTAAAGTACAAATGTTTAAAGTATAAAACTGGTGTTTGTCGTGTGAATACAAAGTGTGAACTGCTGGTCGAGAGCTATTGTCGTGCGTCGAGAGCGATATTAGAATAATGGTTCTTCACTTCAGGTGTTCTGGAATATTGCTTCGGTTGTTAATCGCCGGATATTCGATGTCTTGAAATGTTGATTGAGCTTGATATTTATAGTCTTCGCATCCTTAGCTTCATCCATGAATGCTCCTTTAATGGCCTTAACGGTTGGAAACGGTCGCCGGAGTAATGATCTTCATCCGTTACGGTCGTTGCTCCTTAACGACTTTTACTCCTGCATTAAACACCTAACAAACGGTCATGGTGAACGTTAGCTTTGGTCGAGGTCGCACGTCCTTATGTAATAGTCGTGCGGATCGGGAGACGCTATGGTCGAGCGTTGTGAGGAACTCTCGACTTACCTTTTATGAGGGACGACGATGGTGTTCTGGGTCTTTGTCGAGACCTTATCTTAATACAAGATATAGTCCCTAATCATACACCTTACCTGTTCTGGTCGCGGTCGAGCGACGTGATTTTTGCCCAAACAGTTTGCCCCCAAAATTTGAAAATTGAATGTCAAATTTAAGTTTTAAATTTTGTCAATCAGACGCATAGGAAATAATACAAGAGTTAGAAATTACCTCAATCGCCTTGGAACTAGACTGGTCCGTTTCTAACTGAACGAGAAGTTGAAAAGGGAACGAGGTCGTGACGTCATGATGACACACGATTGTGCTTACCAGCTGTCGATGACAGGTGTCGACGATCCCTGCGGTCATACGAAGGGACGAGAGCCGTGGTGATCATCAAAGGGCTCGACCTGACATGATCGACTGCATAAATAAAGATTATGATGGATCTTTTCTTAGCGATTTCGTTCGATTAAAACTTGCAAGAATTTTTGACCTAATCTAAGTTTTTCTAAGATCATATAAGATACGACTCTCCAGTTTACGTATGCGGCGCAAGTCTATCGCTAGAAATCCTAGAAAAAACTGGGATATTTGGGGCCTTTCAGAAGTGCAAATCAATTTAATGGGCCTGGCAATGTCGACAGAGCCTAGAAGCACCATTAAAAACGAAGAATATCTCGACGACTTTAGAAGTCTAGCGAGGATTCCCATGGGGATTACCGTAAGCAAGGTTGGCAAGGTTCGACCGGAAATGTGCCCCGAGGGGTACGTTGTTATATACGAATACCCGTTCAAAATAGGCTTTCACTGGCCATATTCGCCTTTAGTCAAAGAGTTCATGTGTGAATTTGATCTTTCGCCGGGGCAATTGATGCCCCAGTTCTGGCGAGTTATCTTGATCATCGAACAACTTACCTCCAACTGGAATCCACCGATGAATGTGAGGGACCTTCTGACGGCGTATAAGGTCAAGAATGACCGGTACCGTCGCTATAGTTTGTTTTCAAGGTTCAAGGGTGATCGTACCCTGGTTTTAAATACTGCGGTCAACGACCGTGGATGGAAGAAGAGGTACGTATTCATACGGGTGTCGACGCTGGACACTGATAGTGACTGGATTAGGGAGGGTTGAGCGACAGGGTGAGGATGGGTCGAGAGGAGAAAGAAGAAGAGGAGGATTCTGAGAAGACTGAGGAGGAAGAGAAGAGTGAAGAACCAGAGGTAGAGATAATTGGTAAGTATTTTTTTGTCTTCTTTTCGCTTGACCTGGTCTTTCTCTGTTCTGAATCGTCTAATTTCTTTCTTTTACCGTACAGGTGAATCTCAAGCGTAGGCGACATCTTCTGTTGCTAGGAAGATGGCCCAAGTCGAAGTAGCTCGCGAAGCGAGGGAGAAGGACGTTTCGACAACTGGGTCGGGAGTCTTGAAGAGAAAAGAGGTCCCGATAGCTGGGTCGGGCCTCTTAAAGAGGACAAATGTGTCCGTTCTGAGGGAACCGTCTTTGAAGACGGGTAACCCATCGAGGGTTGCCTTGTCCAGGAAGGCGAAGGCGACGGTTGCGTTTGACACGACCGGCGCAAAATCTGTGGATACTGCGCAACTGGCGACGATGTCTTGGTCGACGGGACCTGTAGGGGAAACGACGGTCAACTTTACGTTGCCATCGGGTTTTCTGGACGACAATGTCTTGGACGAGACGAAGTTGTTCCCCCATTTGGAAAAATATTTGCTTCCGTCTTTCAGGGAGCGTTTGGACGGGTTTTCTTTCGAGAAGAAAGAGTTCCATGCAGCTGGACTCTTATTCTTGGTAAGTCTTTCTTTCAAGACTTGTCGTTTGTCGTTGTCGTTGTCGTTGTCGTTGTTTACTAATGTCGCTCATATTATGATTCTTCAGGCGTTCCAAGCTTCCCTGGCATTGCAGGCCGAAACGACGAATATAGAGGTTTCAACGGCTTCTGTTACCAAAGATGAAGATGCAGCGTTAGCTAAAGAGAAAGCTGCTTTGGAGCATGAAAAAGCGATGTCGGTGCGCCTTGACCATGCTCTGGAGGAATTGGATGCCCTCGGTCATACAAGAGATGAGATAAACTCGCGTTTGAAGGAGTCCCTGACTTTGATGCGCGACCAGAGAGAGGAGCTGGAGGGGATGAAGGAATCCGTAACCGCGAAGAGGAAGGAAGTCGAGGGAATCAAGGCTAAGGTGATAGATTTGAAGAAGGAGTCTGATGAGTTGAAGGACGAAAATAAGTCTTTCTTTTCTTATGCTCGACTTACTGCGTGTGCGGCAGTTATGCGACGTCACCTGCAGGGCAAGGATCCTTTGGCTTCAGCGTCAGATGAGCTGCTTCTCTTTTATGAGAGAGTCGGAACCGAGAGAGATCTCGACTTGGATGACGAGAAGGAGGTCGAGGAGGAGGTGGCTAGCGAGGGTTTTCAGGATGAGGTATCGGACAAGGTTGTGATCGATGCTCCTCCACAACCTTAGAAAAAATGTTTGTGCTGCTCGACCGTTAGTGGTCGATTATGTATTCGATGGTTTATATAATGAACGCAACTTTTGTTTGAACTTTATGCTTTATCCAAACCATGTTTAATTATGAATTTGAACATAGGACACATAGGAAATCATGCGACTAAGGCATACATTGTAATATGATGAGTAAAACAAATATGTGAACACGCGATTAAAGCATTTTCTAAGTTAAGAGACTTACAGGTAAAATCGTTTAGACTTTGCGATCGTATAATGAGTTTGTATCCTATGCCCCTATGGAGGGATGATCAAGTCACATACCTGATCATGTATGTCGTGCGACCCTGCGAATTTAAAGTCATATAGTAGACTTAGTGATTATTGTCGTGCGATCCTGCGATAAAATGATGTCAGGGGTTGGTCGTTGGCTAACCAACGACCCTCCGATGCTTAAGTCATTAAACGTTTTCTGAGAAAAAATCGTATGAAAAAGAGTTAGAGAACGTACCATTTCATACTCTCTCTATTTGCCCCCTGTCATTTATTACCTTATTCTTTTTGGGAGGAAAATATAGGTTTTAAATGACAGAATGACACGGAGAAATATTGTCCTGTGTTGACTATGTTGCCGTGCGACCGGGCACCATAGTAGACTTATCTCTATGAAAAAGATATTAATTTAGGCATAGAGGAACGAACCTGTCGAGAGCCTGATCTTGTGACTTTGGTTTATTTTCGCGGCTTGAAGGTAGACTTGTAGCAATCACGAGCGACTTTTGGCTCACTCTTAATCTCCTGGATTCCCCATGGCGTAGGGAATTTCAACATTTGATGATACGTCGAGGGAACGGCTTTCATATCATGGATCCATGGTCGTCCTAAGATGATGTTATAGGCCGACGTACAATCGATGACACTGAACTTGGTCTGCTTGTTGACTCCTCCGGCATAGACGGGCAAGATTATCTCTCCGAAGGTGCTCGTCGCTTCTCCATTGAAACCGACCAAAGTCGTCGAACGTCGGGTGATTTCCGAGCGATCGATTCCCATGGCTTTTGAGGGTGTTGAGAAAAATAACATTTGCTGAGCTGCCCCCGTCGATCAAGACTCGACGCGTTAGACAGTTACCGACCGTGATCTGAATGATCAACCCGTCGTGATGCTTCTGATACGAGTTGCCAAGGTCGACGTGGTCGAACACAATCTTCATGGCTTCTAGCTCCAAATCTCCTTTGAGTCTAGACGAGCGAGGAATAGGCCGATCATCGGGTGTCTGACTGGCATGACGCTTGGCCGCTGAATACGTCAGACCACACACATCTGAACCACCGGTGATGCAATTGACGACCTTCGCATGCTCGGGGGTCGTCGTTCGATGTCCATTAGATGAAATAGTGACATCGTCGATGATATCTTTGAGATTTCCTTTCGGAAAATGATATGCTAGTTCCTTCTTCAATGCGATACAGTCATTTGTCGCATGACCATGATCGGCATGGAAGTCGCACCACTTTGATTTGTCTTTCTTAGCATCGTCCAAGTCAGACTTCTTCGGCTACCGGATGGTTGCTTGGGTGGTCTTCAGAGCTTCGACTAAGTCGTTTGCAGATCCTTTGAATCCGTAAGAGGATATCTTGGGGTACTGAGTGAACTTAGTCGCGGTCTTGGCCTCTAATTTCGTCTTGAAATGAACATTTAAAATTTGGAGCGCTGGCTCTATTCTGGAAACAACCTTTGTCTTGAACTCTGGCTTTCTGACGCCTAACGTCTTCTTGTCGTCAGTGTGCTTGCGACGAAAGGCGGCATCATCTTCGACCCTCATATATGCTAAGGTTCGAGCTCGGACGTCTTTGAAAGTCTCTGGGGGATACTTGGTCAGATCGATATATAGACCTGAACTATCGTCTAGACCACGCTTATGAACTTCGATTGCAGTTTTGATGTCACAATTGTGGATACTGATCATTTCGGCATTGAATCTTTTGAAATAACTTCGAATAGACTCATTGGTCTTCTGCACGACATAGTACAGATCACTAGTCTGGTTTTCTATCTTACGACTGCTGGCGAATTGCCGGGAGAATTGGTTGACCAATTCGGCGAACGACCCGATAGATTTGGGTTTGAGATTGATCAACCACTGGAGAGCTGGACCAGTGAGAGTCGCCCCGAATCTCTTGCACATGCATACTTCCTGGTACATGTGTGGAATCGAGATTGTCCACATGAGCTGCTTATACTGCGCGACATGCTCGGTTGGATCAGTCACACCCGAATACTTGGGAGTGAAGGCAGGAATGTTATACTTCTTTAGGACCTCGACGATCGCAATCTCGTCGACGAAGGGCGACGCCTGATACCCCGAGCAAGGCTCGACGTCGACAGGCACGGCTGCCCCAGGCAACTTGGCGAGCAAGGACAGGACGCGCTCATTTTGGTCTTCTAACATCTTCAAACGCTGGGCGACGGGATCGTTAAGATCAGGATTTGCCCCTGTCGAGGGATTGGTCCCTGGACTAGTGCCATTACCATGCGACGAACCATTGGTGTCCCCGTTGAACGGGACAAAATATGGCTGCGACCCATAGTGGAATTGCTGCGGTCCATTCTGAAACGATTGTGGTCCCTGCTGAAATGGCTGCGATCTCTGATGGAAAGATTGCGATCCCTGCTGGAAAGGTTGCGATCCTTGCTGGAAAGGTTGCGGACCACTTTGGAACGGCTGGAAAAACGGCTGGGATCCATTCTGAAATGGCTGGGCGCCACCTTGCAATGGTTGGGATCCATTGTTCAAGGGTGGTGGTCGGATGTGCTGAGGGGGAATCTGTCCAGACTGGGGATTTGGAATGAACGGACCCGGCTGCTGATTCTGCATGAATGGACCTGGATGCTGATTCTGCGCGGACGGGCCTGGTCCCGGACCTGAATTCTGGATGAATGGTCTAGGACCATTCTGGGGTCCAACAGGATTCCTTAGTCGCGCGATCTCTTCAGCTGCTCTGCGATTCTATTCTGCCATTGCATTGAGTTGATTCCTGGCAACCTCGAGCTCCTGATACATCTGAGCGACGGCTTGCTGCGGATTACCAGGGGCTGCCATTTTCCTGCAACAAAAAATAGAAGAAACTCCAAGAAACTATTAGTAGAATGCACGTTCGTCGAGGATTTTCCCTAGATGTAGTCCCACGGATGGCGCCAAACTGTTAATGCCAAAAATCGCACCAAAGGGACAACTTAAGGTCGATGTGGACTTAAACAACTAAAGAAAGAATCTTTCGACAAAACGTGCGACGAGGATAAAAATAAAGAAACAAGGGATTTGATGACGCAGGAAAAACCTCAAACGAGGAAAAAACCTGCGGACGACAGTGGGTGTCGTCGCTATACTATGGTCGCCAATCAGGGGCGATGTCCTTGGATACTGGTGTCGACCGTACAATGATTACAATAGAAATGAAGAAAATGCTTCGAAATGTAAAGTACAAATGTTTAAAGTATAAAACAGGTGTTTGTCGTGTGAATACAAAGTGTGAACTGCTGGTCGAGAGCTGTTGTCGTGCGTCGAGAGCGATACTTAGAATAATAGTTCTTCACTTCAGGTGTTCTTGAATATTGCTTCGGTTGTTAATCGCCGGATATTCGATGTCTTGAAATGTTGATTGAGCTTGATATTTATAGTCTTCGCGTCCTTAGCTTCATCCATGAATGCTCCTTTAATGGCCTTAACGGTTGGTAAAAAGGTCACTAGAGTAATGGTCTTCGTCCGTTACGGTCGTTGCTCCTTAATGACTTTTACTCCTGAATTAAACATTTAACAAATGGTCATGGTGAACGTTAGCTTTGGTCGAGGTCGCACGTCCTTATGTAATAGTCGTGCGGATCGGGAGACTCTATGGTCGAGCGTTGTGAGGAACTCTCAACTTACCTTTAATGAGGGACGACGATGGTGTCCTGGGTCTTTGTCGAGACCTTATCTTAATACAAGATATAGTCCCTAATCATACGTCTTACCTGTTCTGGTCGCGGTCGAGCGACGTGATTTTTTGCCCAAACAATCGCTGAATTGCGATTCTCATTTCCAACCATTCAGGGAAACCGAGTTTATACAAGTCTGACATGTAGCAGGTTCTTCTGTCACCAGTTTCTCTGATTATCTGAACATCGACAATCGATATCTTCTTGACTTTTTTCCCTCCTAAAATCATAGAGCATATTCTCGATGGATGGCTTCTGAAGTGGCACTTTTTCTTACACCAGGCCAGTGTGGAGTCACTGACCTTGGTCTTTTCTTGTTTCTTTTTCTGTGCCTCCTTCATCAGCTCTTGTTGGACTGCCTCAGGGAATTTCTTCAGTTGTGGATCCTTCACTGATCATTGGGCTAGTTCAAGAGAATAGGTTTTGTCACTAAGCTCAGCCTTCTGTTTTTCAGTGAGGATTTCTTCAGCTGTTAAGGCTTCATCAATTTCCCTTGAGGTTAAGCGGCATAGATAAGGAGGAACCAGACGCTGATTGTCGAGCTTTTGGATCATCGCTGCTCTCTTTCATTGTTCATCTTCACTTGGCCTTTGAGGAGTTAAGGAAGGTCTTCTTGGATGTGAGAGCAGTTCTTCTTCTTCAGCTTGAGCTTCAGTCTCTTCCAGAGCAGAGACTGAGATTATTGGTTCTTCAGCGTTGAGCGCTAGGATTATTTGTTGTCATAGAGGAGTTTCAGCGGTAGCCTCAAGCAGGGGAGAGGACTAGCTGAAACAAAGTGATCAAAGGCGTTAGATCATTTGAGGAAAAAAGATAGAGAAATGTGAGCTAAGTGTTTAGAGGTTTAAGAAGAAGACGGGTTGAGATTGAGAAAGGGTAGAGGAGGGATGCAGTATATGGAAAAAGGATGTAGTGTACCTGACAAGTTGTTTTCTTTAACAAGATCATCAAATTGTCTTCAGCAAGGCCTTTGTTTTTGCCTTGTTGCGCCTTCTTTTATGGAGACTTTGCCTTGGTCCCCTCCCCTGGTTCATTGATTGACACCCCTTTTTGAGCAAGGGCTTTTATTGCTGCAGACACGAAGAAGAAAGATTCATCATCATCATCGTCATCATAATTATTCTTAGGAGAATATGATGGTTCGTCGTCCTGTATATCAGCTTCTTCTTCTTCCTCTTCCTCCTCATCTTCAGAAGAAAGATCCACAACGTTTGTCACTGGAGAATAAGGAGGATCATCGCCTCGCTCCCCCTCAGATGGAGAGGGACTTTCAGCGGTTCCCTCAGGATGATCAGATTCCTGAGGGCCTTCATTGTTTTCCTCCCCCTCAACATTATGGGGAAGGTCTTCAGTTGTCTTCTCCCTCTCTTCCACAGAATGGGTGGGGGAGGTAGTGGTTGCAGCAGCAGCAACAGTATGTTCAGGATCCCTGTCTTCATGGCCAGGGAATCCCAAACTCCTTTCCACCTTTGCTAATCTGTCTTCTAGGCCAGATATAGCAGGGGTACTTTCAAGTATGAACTCCACTGTCATTTCCATCTTCTCTCGGTCATCCTGAGAGAAGTGGGATGGAGGGACAGTGTGGGCGTCCAACCTTTGAAGGATCTTGGTGAGCAGGTCATTAGTATCATAGACCTGTTTGGAAAGGCTGCTAACCTCACCTTGTAGACCTGAGTAGTTGGTCTTCCGAGAACTCACCTCACCACTGATAGATGAAAACCAGTGGAGAGATCAGTGACGGCTGTTTGCAATTTGGAAATTGAGGAGGTGTTGTTGATAAGGGCGGTGTTCACCGTGTTGAATCCTCTGTCAAGCTTGGAGAGGTCAGAGGCAGAGACCTTGTCAGTGAGGGCGGTGGAAATATTCTTCAGAGTCTCTCCAGCGTCTGTAACCACTGAAGAGTTATTGGAGATGGTTGTGGAGAGATTATCCACCTTATCAGCAACGTCCTTAAGAGACTTGCTGATAGTGCCCAAATTTGGACCTGTAAAAGAATGTAACTTGTGAGCGAAGGAAAGCTCATAAGTTGGGGGTTCAGAGAGAGAAGTAGTGTTTAGGATACCTGTAGGAGGGTTGGAGAAGTTGTTGAAGTCTCGATACGCTGAGTGATGTTCCATGTCGTCTTCCAGAGAGCCTATTGGAAAAGAAGACCCTACAGGTCCAACGTTTTGCTGCATCATTTTCTGGAGGTGAGCAGCAGTGGAGTCCGTCAGTGTAATCGATGGCATTGTGGGAGCGATTGTGTTGAGGAAAGGAGTAGAGGTAGAAGCAAAGGTTGAGAGAGGGGTTGTGGTAGCAGTTTCAGCGTTGGATTCGCTGATAAAATCCTCTCCAGTACTTTGAGGTGCTTGGATTGATGGGTTCTCATCTAAGACAGTTGCGGAGATCGGGGCCTCTGAAACGGTTGTGATTGGGGTAGCTTCAGCGAGTGTTGCGGAGTGTACCACGAATCCATCCAGCGTTCCCTGTGAAGAGGGGAACGTGGGTTCTTGAGCCTGAGAAGGCAAGGGCTTCTCCTATGAGGGTTTCTTGGACTTACGGCTGCCAAGTGGTTTTTTAGAATGTTTCCTCTTGCGATTAGAGGATGTGGTTGTAGCCTGGGTTGCAGTGGTGGGTATGACCGCTGTAGGGATCGCTACAAAAGTAGAATAATCGGGATTGCGGAGAAGAGAGAGAAGTGTAGAGAGACTGACCTCGTTTTCCACCGATTTAAAGTCGAGGACTTTTGGTCCGACCTAGGAGAGCTTCCGATCTCCTTGTTTGGGGTAGGAGTCTTTAAGGATATACTTGAGGATGGCACAGAGAAACCTTGGGTAAGGAACAGTGTTGGGGCGATCAGCCTTTTCCACCCTGTCCATCATGTCCTTGAAGATGACTTTGGCGTAGTTGACATGGAGGCCCTTCAACAATGCATAGGCCATGAGGTATTGAGGCTTGGACATGCTTCGCTGTCATGCAACTTATAACTTGAGCAAAGATAAAGTTTATTTCCGATGGCATCTTGTTCTTGAGAACGGTGGTGAGTTTCTTCTCTAGACCGCTGCGACCGGTATTCCAAAGGTAATTCATTTTATCAAGGAAGGAGATGAGTTCATTCTCTCCCTCAGGGCTGCTGGGGTCAGGGAAAGGAACAAAGGGGTGCGATTTTGAACCAACAGGGAGGTCCAGCGCTGCGCCAATTGCAGCGGGTGAAATGGCACCATAATCCAATTCGGTCTAAAACCCGATGACTGAGTATTCCCTGTTGTTTTTGGAAGAGGTGGCAGTGGTATGGTAAGTAGTGTACCGGAACTGCTGAAGGATTCTTTTGTGGGCAAGAGGAGTAATGGTCCTCGCCGTGGCAAGCGGGCATGTTTTGATGAAGTTTACACCGTCATCAAGATGTGTTACCGCTTTCTTCTTGGGAAATTCAAGAAGAGCATAGGAGTTATTGGATGCGAAGTTGATCTGATGAAGTTTGTGTTTCATGTTTGCAGCTCTAGTGATGGTGGAGACAACTGAGGTTTGAGTAGCAGAATCATCAGCGATAGCAGCCATTTCTGTTTAGAACACAAGTATAGAAGAAGATGAAATAACTTCTTAAAATGGAAAGATTTTCCAAAATAAGGATTTTGAGGTTTTTGCGGTTTTTACAGTTTCCTTTGGGAGAAAGAAAACGTTCAGAGAATAGGGTTTCTAGTTTTAAAAAGTTCAAAACTAGTGAGTTTTCTTGTTTTCCAGTTTCCTTTTTAAGGAAAGGATTCTGGAAAAACGTATAAAGATTTAAGTTTAAGATTTTTTGTATAAACTTAATGGAAAAACTTTTAACAAGTTTTATTCATAAAATCATGAAGAAGATGATTTCATTGTATAAAAACACATTTGTTTGATCTTGTATAAGCAAGAAGAAGATCAAAACAAGTAAAAGAATGGATTAAAAAGAAGAAACAAGAACCTGATTGTTGAATGTTTGAAGATACGAACACTAGGTCTTAGAAATCAAAATCCAAATGCTTAGGAATGCAAGAGAGTCTTTCTGCTTTTAGAGAGTTTGAGAGCGTAAAAGGTAAAAACATAAACAAGAGTTGTTTATATAGTGAGAGTAGAGAGAGAATGTGACGAGTGGGAAAAAGAAACTCATTATGACACGTGACACGTCCCTAGAAGCGTATTGGTCAAGAATTCTAACAGACGAACGTGTCAGACGAAAAGGCGTGCCATGGTTTGTCAGTTGTATGACGTCACAACTGTCCTTTCACATTTTTAAGTTGTCTCTGAGGGTTTTTGTGAGTCTCAGATCCGTGCAACAATAATGAAATCAAATAGATAAACAATGTATGTAACGATTTCAACTGGTCATCTCTGATTAAGCTTTCAATATTAGAGAGAATTACAATAAAGGGTGATGAAAGAAAATGAGACAACTAGCCTAATTTTCTAAGGCTAGATTGCTTTATATATGGCGGGCCCGTGGTTAACAAACCCACGTCCCGTTCACTAACAAGGCCTAATATAAACTATTACAATTAGCCCCTTGAACTTCTAATCAACCAAATATTACCCTAACAATCTCCCCCTTTGATTTGAAGTTCGATTTGGCGCCAGTTCGCGACATATCTTTTTCGAAGCGCGAAGTGGATCTCGAACCATTTGATAGCACGACGATAGTCGATGCGATCTTCAACCATTTCCAAGGCATTCCGAGCAGTTATTTCATTCGGATTAGGAACATAAGAAACCCTTGGATTTTCAGACTCGTGCTGAATGATCTTTCGAAGAGCATCTTGAACTTTGAAGAGTGTGCCATCGCAGAATCTATCAACCTGACTGAATCGCAGAAATTTCTTCTCTTTCTGTTCATTGATGTAGACGATCCCAAATTTTGGTTCTAGAAGCATAGCGTTCTCGGGATACATATTCAACTCAGGAGCTTGCAGATTCCGCTTTATCAGATTTACCTTCTTCGCCCTGTTCTCGATAGCCATTTGGAAGTCCGTTAGATAAGACATCATAATTGTGCGGACCAGGAATCGACGAACAGCTTCGAGCGTCTTTGTAACGGTAAGCGGTCGGATGGTTCTAGAACGTAGGTCTTTCAGAATCGCCAGGAAGTCAAACGGTCGGAGGTTCTGGAAGTCGGCTTCAGAAAATTCCCTTCGTTCCCATCCTCACGTGATCTGATGCTTGGTTCTGACTTGGCTGACTGGAAGACACCGCTTCATTGCACAGACGTATCGACGTTGGTATTCGGGACTGTAGTTGTAAATACCAAGGCAAAAGGTCGGCTCGATCGTGCGTAGCTTGTGAACAAACAACTTCTTCATGGATTCCTCCAGGTGAGGAATAAATACAGGGATCTTCTCCCAACGGATTTGTTACTAAGGAGGGGGAGGAAGATCAGAAGCTGTCTGTTGTTGTAGAGGAGATGTCATAGGATTGACAGTTACAGATTGGGGTCTTTCAGAAGTTTCGGCGGCTTTGCTTGAGTGAACGGGTGAAGTGCCATAAATATTTTGTAGCAGGAACTGATCATAGTCGATGTTGTCGTCTTCATCAGCCGGGAAAACCAAGTTTACCTGGAGATTTACGGCACTGGCGGCTTTTTCGTACCATACATCTTCGGTCTCCGGGTTGGTTTCGCAGTCTGGATCGATCATATCCAGTAATGGTCTGTCTGATGAGTCAAAGTCGAGCAGTTCCTGTGTTGAACCCTCGGGTTTTCAACCGTCGGGCCTTCATCACCTGAAATTTCCATGTCGATTACCATCTCGGCTAATGTCAACTCGGCTTCAGGTTGAGCGTCGGTTGTTGTTGCCGCAGTTGCTGGTTCCAGATGAACCACGGTAGTCGTTTCAGTAAGGATAGGGGTGGTCTCGGTTGGTCTTAATCTTTTCTCCCCCTCACGGTGATCAGGATCATCCTGGTCATCGTGTTTGCGCTTCAGACCGCCGGCTTGACTCTTGCATGTATCTTCGAGGGAACGGACTCTCTCGGACAGCACATTTAGCGCTTGGTTGTAGTCCTTAAGAGTCGAGTCAATGTTATATAGGCGAGTGGTAATGGATGATGAAGGAGTAGTGACCTGTAATTTCAGAATGGTGATCAAGTCTGCTTCAGTTGAGGTGTTGGTTTCGGAGTCTTGGAGTAGCTGAGCAAGAAGCATCGTCTTGAAGGTATCCACAGAAAAAGTAGGCTGAACATGATCCGGTGGAGGTGTAGGTGCGGTTTCAGCTTCGATGATCTTTGCTTTGCCTTTGATTATTTTGGCGAGCTCATTGGCGACATGCTGCTCCATTGCCTCACGGACAACCTTGAGGGTGCTGTCCAGGGACCCTTGCGACCCAAAGTCTGGGTGAGTAACTCCGGGACCACTTAGGTTACCCGTTGAGGAATCTACCTGAGAGGCAGAGCCACCTACGTTCACAGTTGGCAAGATGGTAGCTGTGGTAGGATTTCCCTCGGATCCTCGCGTTCCACCTAAAGGCGGAGACACTACGGTGGTTCTGGTCGAGTCATGAAGAGTCTCGACTTGGTGTTGCTCCGTTTGTGTCCTAGCCGAAGAATTTTCAACGTCAAAAGGCTCTAGACTCGATTGTGCACGAAATGAAGTCGCGACCGGGGGCTGCTGGTCGCTAATTTCAACACCAGCACTCTTCGAGTGAGAGGCCGGTGGAAGTTGTACTATTTCCCCGTGTGAAATTGAAACATCCGTCTTTTGAGATACAAATGAGTGGATAAGGGGGTCTTGCATTTGCTCCGCTGGGTCCACAGAGGCTTCTTCAATACCCCGTCCCAACAAATGAGACGGGATAGTAGATGTGGCCACCCGGATTACACTCGGTTCGGGTCGCTCAAGAGCCTCGTTATCTTTACGGCTCAATCTTTCCTGGTTCGCTTTCGAACGCAGTTCTCTCCAGCTCGCAGTTTCTAACTCAACACCTTCTACTCCCTCAGTCCTAGTATCTGCCATATCAGGATGGTCAGTATGGGTAGGTGAGGCAAGTGGGATGCCTTTGGTGAAGTCTGGGTTCGGTCCGATACGGGGAGGTATATTTTAGAGCCGAATGGCATGGGTTGTATCGGATTCCGTATCGGAGTCAGATTCCACGTTATGAACTTGCATACGTGGTGTAGGCGGGTCGGATAAGTATGGTTCAGAATCATGTTGAAACATCGGTCGTGAGGACGATGCTCCGGCTTCGCCTGTTGGACGGGGTTGGCAAGAACTGGGTTGCGATACCACTGCACCACTCACACTAGTTCCCCTTCCCCTAACGATCAACACACCCCGCCCGGTAGCACCTGCTTGCCGGGCCCTACCACCTCTCACTCTTGGACCCTCACGATGCTCGGGTCTAGGTCCCTGGGCAGGTCCCTCCGGTTGTGGCTGGACCATGGGATTCCCTATCGCTTACCTATATGTTATCACTCCTGGTGCAGTGGGATCGGCGATTGCTAGAAGGGCTTCAGGAATAGGCATGGCTACCGCGTTGGATGGATTGCGGATAACAGTGTAGTGTAAATGATGAGGTGGACATACCGGATGTGCTTGGCGGCGTGGGATGGCAGGAATGGCGTCCATGTGTTGACGAATAGCAAGCGAAAGGAAACGCGGGTACGGTAGGAACTTCTTCTGTTTAGTACCTCCGATTTGGCGAATTGCTTGGACTAGCTCACGCCAGATGATCATGGCGAAATCGACATGTCGGTTGTAGCATACGGCATGGAAGAGCTGCAGAAAATCGCCGGTGCACTGGTCGATGCCCTTCCATCTCGAAGAAAGGCAACGATTAAGGATTGTAAACACATTGTACCATAGCGGCGCCAGGTATTTGCGGTTGAACCCGAATGGACGGTGAAGGCCGAAATTGTACCCGAGCGCGCGGACTTGAGCGCATAGAGTGTCATCATTTAGCATAGGGTTGTATTGCTAATATCCGCCGGCGGTGGCTTCAGGCAGTGAAAGTAGGCGGCGGAAAGATTCCGGTGTGAGCGTGAACTGCTGGTTATCGATCTGAGCAGTGATAGTCCGTGAGTTACCGGCCGTACGGCCTTGGTCGGAGAACTACACTTGGAGAACGTACAGCAGCGGGATGTCGGCAGTGGCGGTGAGGGACTCACAGAGAAGGTGACGCATTAAGATATCCACGATTACTCGATGTTGTGGTTGTGGTCTGAATAGTGCCGGGTCCAGATGGTGATGGTTTGGCTCGATCTTTATGCCATGGTGAGGTGCGACCAAGGCGTTATCAGCAGCTCCATCTATGAAATCCTCTTGGGGAGGATTTTGTTGCTCTTCCTGGTTTTGTGGAGGATTTTGCTCCGAATCCGCCATTGAATGTATGCAAACAGATGCACAGTTAGTATTTGAGGCGGATGAACAAATGTCGGTGCGTACCTTTGCGATAAATGGCTTAATTTGAGACAAATTGAGGACTGGCATTGATGGAACAGGTACTGAATGGACAAATCTCAGAGGAGTCCGGACAAAAGAATGGTAAACCAAACTTTTCGGACAAACGGAGGTTTCCTGACAAAGGGTGTCCGGATATCATATGGTACCGGATGGGAAGAACTTTCCCGGGTAAAATTGGATTATCCGGACAACATGGTTTCCGGATTACAAAGGATTCCGGACAATATGGAAGTCCGGACATACCAACTTCCCGGTAGTTGAACTTACCGGAAACCCTGAGGTTTCCGGACAACTAGGGTTTCCGGGTGTTAGATGAATCCGGACAAAACAGCTAAACGTAGGAGACTTTCCGGATAAAACACGATAACCTTTGATAATTTCCGGACACAATGAGTGTTCCCGGACGCATTTCAAAATCACAATCTTCCAAACTAGAGTTCCAAAATGTGTGAAAGCATATAAGGAGTATCGTTTTACGCATGTGAAGACACAAAATGATTTAAATCTCGCAAAAAACACATGTATGGGACCCGAAATCGATTGGACTTCAAAAGGGGTTTCGGACTCATTGACACAATCAGATCGATGGTCAAGATGTGTAACTGAGACCGTGAAAGTTGCCGAATAACGATCGAGAGATAGGTTAGAGCAACATACCTGATTGTGGTACTGAAACGAGTGCTAATCGAGAGATCTGGTGTAGGGCCGAGCGAGAGAGAGATGGAGAGAGGGTTTAGGGTTTTGCTTCGAGTTTCCGAATAATGAAAACAAAATAGCCGGATGTTATTTATATGATACCTAGAACCCGGGTGGGTCATCCGGATTCTCGCCCAATCCGGGTAGGAATCCGGTCCGGAAACCTATCCAGAGAGATATGGTTTCCGGATGACTTTCAGGATACTCTGGTTTTTCAAACAAAATTGTCTTGTTCATTCAGACAGAGGACTGGTCTATGTTAACTCGTACCTTCTCTCACTCCCCCTAAAAATGAGAATGGGGAAACAGTTGCTCCCCCTCGGACTGTGTAAAAACTGTGCAATGAAGAGTCTGACACCAAAAAACTTGTAGCATTTAAAGAAAAAACACGGTGTCGCTCCCCCTCAAATGATGACCCTGAGATGAAATTCAAGCAGGAGTGACCACACACACAAAACTGTTTTATCATTTTAAGAAAATATGTGTGTGACGCTCCCCCTCAACAGATGAGTACACTTACCTGAAACTGCTATGTGCTCCCCCTGAACACATGAACACACCGTGAAAGCACAAGTATAGACAGATAAAAGATGACGACAGTAAGAAATAAAAGAAACACACGAAGAAAGAAAGGAAACAAAACGAAATCTACAAAATAAATACAGAGACTTATTCTAACCGTGTGACTGAAACAAGTAGAATACAGGTGCGAGGAAGTAATGCTCAATCATCAGGAGTGTAATCACTGGATAATGAGTAGACAGTTACTCGTAAATGTATGGAACTTGTAACGGGCACACAATCGGATTAAGCCGTCAGTTTTAGCATACCTAACTTGGACACAAGAGTATTAAAACATTTTTCGTCCAAGGCTTTTGTAAACAGGTCTGCTAACTGATGTTCAGTATTTACGAAGTGGAGTTCGACTGTACCTCTTTCGACGTGATCCTTAATAAAGTGATACCGAACGTCGATGTGCTTCGTTTTGGGGTGTTGGACCGGGTTGCTTGATATGGCGATGGCGCTCTTCGAGTCACAGTAAATTGGAACTTTGACATACGTGAAACCATAGTCTTTGAGTTGCGTCCGCATCCAAATGACTTGTGAACAGCAGCTTGCGGCGGTCACGTACTCTGCCTCGGCAGTTGACGTTGAAACGCATTGCTGCTTCTTTGATGCCCAACTGACCAGGCTATCTCCCAAAAACTGGATGTGACCCGAGGTGCTCTTCCAGTCCAACATGCAGCCCGCGTCATCCGCATCGGAATAAGCGGATAGTGCAAAACCTGTCTCTCTCAGGTACCACAAGCCAAGATCAGCGGTACCACGTAAATAATGAAAAATTCGTTTGACAGCAGTTAAGTGAGACTCC
The DNA here is from genome assembly GCA_033807775.1 of Saussurea involucrata. Classification (NCBI taxonomy): domain Eukaryota; kingdom Viridiplantae; phylum Streptophyta; class Magnoliopsida; order Asterales; family Asteraceae; genus Saussurea; species Saussurea involucrata. Next base: position 68,874,314 of record CM066325.1, read on the forward strand.
TTAGGTTTTGATTGATACCGGGCACATAAAAATGTGAAGAACATGATATCCGGTCTACTTGCGGTTAAGTACATTAAAGAACCTATCATCCCACGATACAATTTTGGGTTCACATCCGTTCCGTTAGGATCGGCGTGAAGCTTTGTATTGGGCGCCATGGGAGTTTTCATTGGCGAGGACTGGTCCAACTGGAATTTCCTAAGAATATCCCGGATGTACTTAGCCTGGTTTATGAATATCCCGGTCGACAGTTGTTTAACTTGAAGACCAAGGAAGAAATTCATCTCGCAAAGCAAACTCATTTTAAAAAATTCTTCCATTAGATTGGCAAAGTTCTTAGCATATGTGGGATTAGTAGAGCCGAATATTATGTCATCTACGTACACTTGAACAAGAACTATGTGACCCTTTTCGTGTTTGATAAATAAAGTCGAATCGATTTTACCTCGTGTGAATTTGGACTTTATCAAAAACTCAGTCAGTGTTTTGTACCATGCTCGTGGAGCTTGCTTTAGACCGTAAAGCGCATTGTCTAGAATGTAGACGTGATCAGGCTTCGAATCTTCCACGAACCCGTCTGGTTGCGACACATATACTTATTCCTCGATATTACCGTAGAGAAAGGTGGTCTTCACATCCATTTGGAAGACCATGAAGTTCTTGTGCGCGGCGTATGCAAGGAACATACGTATGGCTTCGATTCTTGCCACCGAAGCATAGGTCTCATCATAATCGATCCCTTCTTGTTATCGGTATCCCTTTGCCACGAGACGCGCTTTGTTGCGTATAACTATGTCGCCTTCGTAGTTATTATTCTTGAAAATCCACTTGGTGCCGATCACCATCTTGTGTTTTGGACGTGGAACCAGTCGCCATACCTTTAGAGCTTCGAATTGATTGAGCTCCTCTTGCATGGCTATGACCCAGTCCGGATCTTCAAGCGCTTCGCGTACGTTCATCGGTTCGATGTTGCATAAGAAGCCGGAAAATAGACAGAAGTTGGCGGATGCACCTCGTGTTTGAACTGGAGTAGAGGGATCACCAATGATTTGATGAAGCAAATGAGCTTTCGTCCATTTGGTGGTGTGCGGAAGCGGCTGTTGAGTAGAGTGAGACGCGTCCGAGTCCACATAATCACCAGGATGTAGGTCTTGAACTACTTCAAGTGTAACATGCTGGTTTCTTGGAGGAAGTGGGGGAGGATTCGCCATGGGTTGAATAACTTCTGGTTCTAAGGAGTTCAGAGGTTGATCGTCGGTTGTAGAAGATGACGAATCGTTAGGAGCGATCTCCGTGTTAGTGATTGGTTCCTCCAGGGGGACACTAGTACCAGATGAATTTGATGATGACGGTTGAGCTGTCTCCACAGTGATAGATGGCGTGCTTGTAGAAGGCGGCAGACCGGATAGGTTCGACGAGTCCTCATTATGAGCAGCTTCTAGACGAGGTTTTGCTGAGATAGTAGGGGAAACATTAAAGATATCATCATAAAAGAATTTAAACAATAAATCTAAATCAGAAGAGTCAGCATTCGATGAAGATGCATGATTTGGATTTACTGTCGCTTGTGCAGATCCCGAACTTGGAGGTCCGGAAGCTAGCACGCCAGTTAAACCGGGTTCTGAACTGTTTTGTTCAGAAGCCAAATCTGTGGCTTCGTCGAATGTCACGTTTACACTTTCAACAACGGATTTATTTCGTTTGATGTAAACACGATACGCTTGAGCCTGCATGGAGTATCCTATGAAAACTCCTTCATCCGTCTTGGGGCTGAATTTGCTAAGATCGTCTTTGTCATTCAGAATGTAGCACGTGCATCCGAACGCATGGAAGTACTTGATGTTTGGCACACGGTTGTTGATGATCTCGTACGACGTCTTGTTGAACCGCATGTTGAGGATGGAGCAGTTTTGCGTATAACAAGCTGTAGACACCGCTTCGGCCCAGAGAAAATGCGGCAGATTTGATTATGAAAGCATGGTGCAAGCCGCTTCGACTAGGGTACGATTTCGACGTTCCACCACTCTGTTTTGCTGAGGAGTGTGTGCGGCAGAGAAGGTGTGCGAAATGCCGACTGAAGTCATATAGTCGTCCACCGTTTGATTCTTGAACTCCGTCCCGTTGTCGGTCCTTATGGTCTTAACTGGTTGTTGCTTGTTCAGTTAGATGGTCTTCAAGTGGTTGATGATCTGCTCTGGAGTTTCGTCTTTCGAGCGAAGGAACTTGACCCATGTGTAGCGTGAGAAGTCATCCACCATCACTAGGACGTATTTTTGCTTATTGATACTCTGAACACGCATCGGTCCACACAAATCCATATTGATAAGTTCGAGGGACCTGGACGTACTCGGAGTTACCTTCGGTTGATGCGGCACTCGCTTCATCTTTCCCTTTTCACATGCCCCGCAGAGACGATCTTTCACAAATTGAAGATCGGGCATGCCTTTTTACGTGTCCGCCCAGCACCAGTTTGTTGATACTTTTGAAATTGAGGTGCGAGAGACGTCGATGCCAAAGCCACGCTTGTTTGGAATTAGCCTTTGACATCAGGCATACTGGGTTATTGGTTTTGAGGGCTGCGAGGTCGATTGTTTAGAGGTTGGTCTTGCGTTTCCCAACCAGTAGCTCCACTCCATCGTCATTGAGAATTCTATACCTTGTCTTTTTGAAGCTAACCTCGAGATCTTTGTCGCAGAACTGCCCGATGCTGAACAGATTGTGTCCCAATCCCGCGACGTGTGATACCTTCTTTATCGTGATCTTCTGTTGGACAATGTCGTCGTAGCCCACGATCGGCGCCTTGTCATTGTTGCCAAATCTCACGTCTCCACCATAGTCTTCTCTATAGTTCGTGAGAAGCTCCCTTCTTCCGGTCATGTGCTTGGAGCATCCAGAGTCTAAGTACCACACATGACCGTGCTGCAAAATCGAGTTAACGGATTTTAGGTACCCAAATTTGTTTGGGTCCTGGAGGGTTAGGTTTGGCACCTCTCGGAGGAACTTGCTTTGACACAGCTTTCCCCTTAGGTGTAGATTGTACACCATTTGCGGAAACTGGTTTTGGCACAGGTTGCCTCCTTGGTGTAGGTTTTACACCTTGTGGAGGAACATGATTTTTAGCAGGTTGCCTCTTTGGTGCCGGTTTAACCTCAATAGGAGCAACCCATCTAGGAGTGGGTTTGGTCTCCCGTTGTGGTTTAACCTCAGATTGGAAACCCCGTTGTTTATAGTATTTTTGTTTATTATTGCGGGGTTTATTTTTGGGTTTATGATTATACATGTGATATGACCCAAACCAATCACTTAAGTTAATTTCATCAAAATCATTCCAACCACATCTAGAACAACATAAACAATCACGCGACAATCGGAAAAGAAACTTCAAAACGATTCCAATTATTCCGAACACAATTGTCTTTGTTTATTCTAGAATTAAAGGCAGTAGGAAAAAACTTTGATGTTGCATCCTTGACAGGTTCCTTGTTCAGCCACTTTGGTTTTTCTTGTTTTGCTTGACAATTTTTATCTGAAACAACAGGGACAGAGCGGTCAGTGACCTTTGAAGGAACATGATTTTTGGTAGGCAATTGTTCGGTATCTTGCCTCGGCTGTGACTGCCTTTTAGAAACAGGTTTAGAAGTTGGTTTTGATTGTGAAATCTTGATCACAGTTGGGTCCTTTGTTTTAGAACTGCTACCCTTCAGAAAATTGACCGGACAATTGACTACTGGAGTCAAAAAATCAGTATGACTCGGGAGAGGTTTGTCGAAGGGAAACGACTCAAACTCTCCATCAGAATGACCTTCAGAGTTCATAAATTCAGAAAAATCGATCTCCGGAATTGCAGGACTTGGATGAGGTGAGGAAGGCAAGGAATACTTAGTGGCAGTGTGCTTTGGGGAATTTGGTGCGGAAGCTAGGAAAAAATCAGAGTTTAAATTCCTTTTAACACACTCATCTTGAGAATCGTTACCGTCTTGTGTGGTAGATATTTGACCAATAAAAGCTTTACACGAAGACGTTTCAGATGAATTCGAGAGGAATTCGGGTGAAATCTGCTTCTCAGATTTTAGTTGGTCAATTTGCTCTTGGAGCTGACCATTTTTCGTATACTCATGCATCGTATCTGTTGCCAAGGCAGCCAACTTTGATGTGAGTTTTGTGATTTCTTCCCGAAGGATTTCCTGTCCTTCATCAGAATTGAGTTTCTCAATCTCAGAGATTAGCGCTTTCTTTTCGTTTTGGAAAATAGACCTTTGTTTCTCAAGCGACTCCTCCAGCTCGACAATCTTTGCTTCCAAGATGAGAGGGGGAACATAGAGCTTAAACTCGTCCATCTCAGTCTTGGTTGCGGGTGCTTGGCCCTCATCCTTGTTGGAAGAATCCTTGGGCGTAACAACCTTGTAGGGGTCGAAGTAGTCATTTGTGAGATACTTTTTGTTATTTTGATAGGAATAATTCAAAGGTTCATAACAAAACATAAGTTGTATTCCTCGTTTATGTGCGCGTTTATATTCCTCGGTTTCCTCTTCTTTTTCAGGTTCAAGAGGGCCAGTCCATTGAATGGCATATTCCGGATACTTTTTATCTAACCCAAAACATGCAAAATCATTCAAAGTAGGAGTTTGGTATCTTCCCTTTTTCAAATAGTGTGGGATATCATATCCGATTCCCCACTCTTTGTTAAAATAAGTGAACTTCTTGGGTTTATTCAGACAGATAGTTTGATCAGTTTGACCCCTTTTGTGGAGTTTGGTTTCAAGATCAAGAATTTTAGCAACAAACTCCGTGTGCTGAATTTGAAGAGAGGAACATTGATAAACAAGTTCTTCTTTCTCATTCATGCACTGATCAAACTGAGACTGAAGATCAGATAATTTGGCCCTTAAGTCTTTAGGTGCTATTGAAAGATTTTTGCATTTCTCCTTTAACATAGCATTTTCAGACTTATGTTTTTCAGTTATTCTTGTTTGAACATCTAGCTTTTCGGTTAGTGAACTAATCTTAAGCTTTTGTTCTTTAGTGGTGGCCTTAAAGGAATCTGCCTGATTGGTAAGTGATTTCATTTGATTCGAGAAATCCTTTTGGAAAGAATCACATACCTGACTTGTCTTCTCTTCATCGGCTGGAGAGTGATAGCCCATGAATGCATCAGCACCAGACTCTTCTTCATCGTCAGAACGACCCAACCAGTAGTCGTTTTCCACAAGTAGAGCTTCTCAAGCTTCCTTCTGCTCAATCAGGGCGAGCTTAGCCTTGTAGTAATGAGAATTCTTTACCACTGGCCTCGTACAATCTTTAGCGAAATGACCAAGCTTTCCACAGTTGTAACAGGTCACGGGTTCATCTTTCTTCTTTCTATCATCTTTCTCCTTCTTCTCTAACTTCTCTTGCTCATCAGCTTTCTTCTTTCCCTCATACTTTCTCCTGCTGATTGTTGGACGAAGGCTTCTTATAGTATTTTTGTTGTTGGAAAGATTTTGTAAGCAGAGCTATCGCTTTCTTGAAGTCAAATACTTCATCATTAGAGTCATTGTCTTCCTTTTCAGACTCAGAAGAGCTTCGCTTTTGAGCACGTTTAGAATGACCGCTCGAAGATTTCCTTTTCTTGGAAGACATGAGTGCAATAGGATCAGCAGCTAGCTTTGATTCATTCTTCTTCTCGCTCAGAAGCTCATTCACTTCATTTTCGTCTTGAAGAAGTGTCTCATACAGTTCATTGATGCCTATGTTCTCTATCAAGTTGTTGTGCTTGACATGAGAAGCAAACACCTTCCATTCCGGCAGCAAATTATTGAGAAATTTGAGCGCGTTTTCTGTGTTGGAGCGAGTGATCTTATTCTTGTTCAGTTCATTAAGAAGTGAGCAGAACCGTTAATAGTTCTGTGTGAGAGATTCGCCGGTGCGCTGCTTGAAACCATCGAACTTGGTTATCGTGCTGTTGATCTTTAGTTGATTTCCGACATCGCTCCCATGCATCATTCTGGCCACTTGATCCCACATGCCCTTTGCCGTTTCTTTGTAGCTGTCGATAGCTGTATAGATCGGGTTGGGAAGGGCTTGGACAAGATATCTCTTTGCATTCTTTTCACCTTCGATCATGCCTCTTTCATCTTCGGTCATTTCGGCGAGTCTTTTTCATACGACGAGCTAGAGCAGTTGCAGTTGCTTCTATGTCATTCATTGGCCAAGGGATTGTACCATCTTCAAGAGATCTCTTGATGTACTCGTAGTTGTCCTTGGACTCTATGAAGAACATGAACCTGTCGCGCCACTGACTGTACTCATTTGGAAAGAGACACGGTGGGTTGGTGTCGGTACCGATTGCTATAGCGTCACGCGAAGACATATTTGGTTACAACGGAGAGATCGCCAGGCGTGTAGATTAATTCAAAGTGTAAACCTAACGTAAGGCACTATGAGTGGGATCCTAACGCAGGTTCTATGACAGTTATGAACTAGGAATTGGTAAGATTTCAGCAAGCTGAACTCACTGGATAGGAATCCGTGTGAGATATCTGATCTGGAAGTGTCCGAATAAGATAAAGATAGTTCAAAGTAAAAGTATGCGGATAAGCAGAAGAGTCCGGACAGCTTAAACTTACCGGATAACAAATGTTACCGGATGATAAGAGTGTCCGAATGAGATAAATAAACACAAAACTTACCGGATGTTGAAGATTCCGAATACAGAACTTACCGGATGGTTAGTGAATCCGGATAAATTGTTTTGTCGGATACTTAGGATTGACCGGATAAAATTATTACCGGATTCCTAGAGTTGTCCGGATAAAATCCTTACCGGAAACTTTGGGTTTCCGGAACAAATTACCTGGTAACTTGGAGTTTAAGAGAAAACTTACCCGAAAAGGAGACGTACCCGGAAAGGATAACACAAATGTCCGGAGACTTAGGAGTTGTCCGGATTCTGCGGCTGTGTTACCCGGAAACTACGGCTGTGAGTTTTCAATCGCTTGGGAATCAACTAGGGTTTCTCAAAATCGATCCTGAAAGATTAGGAACAATACTAAACACAAAAATACCACTAACCCAATCGATTTTAAAGCAAAAACAGCAAGTTTTGATGGTAAAATTTTGATTTTTGATGAAGAATACACTCAAAACTTTTGAATTTGATTTGCTTAATTACCCACTCAAATAGTCGAATTAGGATGTGAAAATTTGCAGAAACACTAATGACAATGATGCTAACACAACCCAATAAACATAATCAATCAATTTAATCAGAATCAATGATTTGAAATTTCAAGAATGTGACAGTCGTGAAAAGGTCAAATCTTACCAGAAATCAATATGAATGCTCTGATTCAAATCCGTCCGTCTGCTCTGATACCAATTGTGAGTCTCAGATCCGTGCAACAATAATGAAATCAAATAGATAAACAATGTATGTAACGATTTCAACTGGTCATCTATGAGTAAGCTTTCAATATTAGAGAGAATTACAATAAAGAGTGATGAAAGCAAATGAGACAGCTAGCCTAATTTTCTAAGGCTAGATTCCTTTATATATGGCGGGCCCGTGGTTAACAAGCCCACGGCCCGTTCACTAACAAGGCCTAATATAAACTATTACAATTAGCCCCTTGAACTTCTAATCAACCAAATATTACCCTAACAGTTTTTTTGAAAAACTCAGGGACAATTTTAAAAGAAACACTGATGAGAAATATCAGTGAGCATAGTTTTTCAAAAAAATCACTGAAGGAAGAGATATTCAGCGATACAAATTATTTTGAAATTCTGCATGCTGAAGTAAACTTTAGAATTTTAATAGAGAGAACATACATTGTTATCAGCGAATCATTTTTGTTCAGAGATTAGATGGGGAATGAGTAAATAGAATTTTCCTTATCACTGATCTAATGCATTACCACTAAAGAATTATTCTTCAAGGTTCATCATGCCAAGCTCGCTGATGAGAAAGTTGAATCTTGTCTCATCAAGAGGTTTGGTAAAAAGATCAGCTAACTGAAAGTCAGTTGGGATAAAGTGAAGTTCTATGTCACCATTCATCACATGATCTCTGATAAAGTGATACCTGATTTCGATGTGTTTGGTCTTTGAGTGTAGCACTGGATTGTTTGCTATAGCGATGGCACTGGTGCTGTCGCAATAGATTGGTATTTTGGAGAGCTGAAGATCATAGTCTAATAGTTGATTTCTCATCCATAAGACCTGAGCACAAAAGCTTCCAGCGGCTACATACTCAGCTTCAGCGGTAGAGGTGGACACTGAACTTTGCTTCTTACTTGTCCAGCTCACCAACTTTCCACCCAGGAGCTGACAGCCTCCTATGGTGCTTTTCCTATCCTATTTGCATCCTGCAAAATCACTGTCTTGGTGGATAAACGTACCCTTATCATTCTGCTTGATTTGGAGTCCAAGGAAGTAGGTCAGTTCAACCATCATACTCATCTTATATTCAGATTTCATTCTTGTTGAGAAACGAGTACGTAATTCAAGGTTAGGAGAACCAAATATAATGTCATCGACATATATTTGAACAAGAATAATATGACCTTTTACTTTCCTGAAAAATAGTGTGTTGTCAATTTTGCCACGCTCAAATTTTTCGATAAGAAGAAAAGAGGATAGAGTGTCATACCATGCACGTGGAGCTTGTTTCAGTCCATATAGTGTCTTATCTAGTTTTTAAACATAACCTGGATGCTTAGGATCAGCGAATCCTGGAGGTTGTTCAACGTAGACTTCTTCATTCAGCCTTCCATTTAGGAATGCGGATTTCACATCCATTTGATATACCTTGAAGTCTTTATGAACGTCGTAAGCTAGAAATAGACGAATAGCTTCGAGTCTTGCCACTGGGGCAAAGGTTTCGTCATAGTTTATACCTTCCTCTTGTCTGTATCCCCGAGCAACTAAGCAAGCTTTGTTGCGGGTTATAGTTCCATTATCATCTAACTTATTTCGATAGACCCACTTAGTGCCTATCACTGATTTTTTAGATGGTCTTGGAACGAGATTCCAAACTTTGTTTCTTTCGAATTCAGCTAGCTCTTCTTGCATAACGCTGACCCAGTTTGGATCTCTGAGGGCATCATCAACTTTCTTTGGTTCAGTTAGTGAAATAAAATTTACATATAAACAAATGTTACCTGCATTGCGTCGAGTCTGAACACCTGCGTTTGGATTACCAAGAATTTGATCAATAGGGTGATTTATGGTCCATCGTCGAGCATGAGCATGAGCAGCTGAATCAGAATGAAACTCTGGAATCACTGAAGAGGAAGCTTCAACGTCGTCAGGTAGTAGAGGCACGATTGGCAGAACAGCTGAAACTTCATTCACTGACTGCTGAGAAGTTGATGGAATATTAGATGATAGTTCAGGAACATGCATAGTGTTGATTCGAACAGCTGAAACCCAAGATGATTTAGCTTCACTTGTCTGCACGCTGGAGGGTTGACTTAAGGATCATCATTATCGGTTGGAGGGTTGACTTGAGGATCAGGATTAGGAACAGTGTCTGAATTTCCAAAATGAGAAAGCATCCACTGATTGAGTTCTTCGTTATCAGCAAATGGTCTTGAGTTCGCTGAACGGGATTCATCAAAGGTGACATAAATAGTTTCTTATACAGTTTGTCTTCTCTTGTTGAAGACTCCGAAGGCTTTGGATATAGAAGAATATCCAAGAAATATTCGGTCGTCAGCTTTGGGATCGAATTTTCCAAGAGCATCTTTGTTGTTTAGGATAAAGCACTAACAACAAAAGATGTGGAGAAAGCTGATAGATGGATTTCTTCCATGGAAAAGTTCATATGCAGTTTTGTTGAATCTTTTGACGATCAGCGATCTATTCTGCGTAAAACACGCAATATTGACAGCTTCTGCCCATAACTGAGTAGGTAGATGAGAATCGGTGAGCATTGAACGAGCAGCTTCGATGATCGTTCGGTTTCTTCTTTCAGCGACTCCATTTTGTTGAGGTGTTCTCACTGAAGAAAAATTGTGAGAAATACCCTTACATTCAAATAAGTTATCAAGGGAACTGTTTTTAAATTCAGTTCCATGATCACTCCTTATTGAGCGAATAGTAAGATTATTCAGGACTTCCATTTTCCTAACAAAGGAGATCAGTTCTTCTGAGGTGTCGCTCTTAGCACGGAGAAACATTACCCAGGTATAGCAAGAGAATTTGTCCACGATAACCAGTGTATATTTCTTTCCAGTGATGGATTGAACGTTGACAGGGCCAAACAAATCCACATAGAGAAGTTGAAGAGGAGATGACACTGAGGAAACTTGCTTTGACTTGAAGCTAGCTTTGGTTTGTTTTCCTTTCTCACACGCTGAACAAAGAGATTCCTTAGCGTATGAGTGTTGAGGAAGACCAGTGACTAACTCTTTTGAAGAAAGAGTATTCAGTGTCTTGAAGTTTAGATGAGAGAGCCTTTTATACCATAGCCAGTTGACATCAGAAGAGGCTTTGGAAAAGAAACAAGCATTTTCAATGGTTGTTGAGTCCATGTTTATTACATAAACATTTTCCAAACGGTATCCACTGAGAGCAACTTTCTCCTTCTTGTCAGTGACGAAACATGCTTCCTTAGTGAAGCAAACTTTGAAGTCCTTGTCACATAGCTGACTGATGCTAAGAAGATTGTGCCTCAGCCCTTTAACGTATGCGACTCTTCAGAAGGTTGTTGTACCATTAGAGAGTACACCAAACCCTAGGGTATAGCCTTTTCCATTTCCACCAAAGGTCACAGAGGGACCTTTCTCTTCCTTGTATTCAGTGAGCAGGTTTTTCTTTCCAGTCATATGTCGAGAGCATCCACTATCAAGATACCAGATACCCTTCGAGACCTGCAAACGAAGGAAGATTAGTTTTGAATAGGTACCTACTTAACTATAGGACCACATTTGTCAGTGGTGGTAGAGGAAGTAGAAGGTTCAGCAATCTTCGCAGCATTTGAAGATTCAGCTTCAGTGACATTCTTCACTTTGGTTAATTTCTTAACCTCAGTGGTGGTTTTCACCTTAACCTGATTTGCACCAAGATTGGACTTCTTTGCCTTGGGGGCATTGATCTTCACCTTAGCTAATTTTTTAGCTTTGGTGGCTGTAGGGCATTTGCTAGCAATGTGATCGGTAAGTCCACAGTGATAACATTTCCTATAGCTAAAAGTAGCTTTAGGACCATTTGCATGTTTAGAAGAGATTTTTAAATGAGCAGGGCCATCACCAAGAATACCTTTGGCATTGGAAATTGGAGGAACAATAAGTTCTTTGGATTTCTTACCAGTGACATCCACTCTTATTTTAGGAGTAGATCGCTGAACGAATTCAGGGATCTTGGTCCTAGAAGTAGAGGGATGCCTCGCTGAAGGTTTAGAAACTTTCTGAGGTTTTTGAACAACTTTTTCTTTACCTTTAGGAATCAAGGTAGGTTTGTCCTCAAGGATGGGAGTTTTAGAAGACGAGCATCGAGATGAAGAGGTGTCAGGGATAGATGACACGAACATTCCAAACTTAAGCATGAAACGGTCAGTGGTTGGTTCTTCAACGTCAGCTTTGTAACCAATACCACGTTTGTCACTAAGAGGGATTTTAGCACCTATTATCTCAGTGATCTTTGCTGAGGATTTATACCATCCTTCAACAATATATTTTTATGCTTTCAGTTCAGCAATAACTTGTTCACGCTCGATACTAATAACTTGATTTACATATACTTGATCTATCAAATTATTTTCAATGTCCGAAAGCTCTTGAATTTTTAAATGACATTGTTTGAGCTGTTCATCTAAGTCTTGATTTAGTTGTTCAGCTTTGGTCTTGCCATTCATGGCATCATATAAATCAATAGTCAGTATATCGATAGCACGAAGTCTATCAGCTTCAGGGAAGGCATAAGTAGCAATAGAAGAGATTGATACCTGAGAGGTAGAAGTAGAGGGAATTTCAGCTTATTCTTCCTCTTCTTTTATTTCGGCCATGAGGCAGAGATTGGCCTCATCTTCTTCATCTGAATCTGATTATTCATTAGACTTAGCCTAGTCATGTTCTTCTGCGAGCAGACCTTTACCTTTCTTTTTGAAGCTTTTCAGCTTTGCATACTTTTCTTTGAGTTTTTGGTATTTGTCATCTCTAGCCCTGGGGTTAGAGGATTTCTTGAAGGATGAAGATGAAGGTTTGAAGACTTTATTTGACCTGCATTCACTAGCAAAGTGTCATACTTTCTCACAGTTAAAGCAGGTAGCAGTGGCCTTATCTACAGGTGTGGCATTTGGCTTGTCAGTGAGTGAAAGAGGTTTATTCCTTCTGAAGTTACTCTTTATAGCAAACCTCCTGAAAGAATTTGTCAGGAGTGCTAGTGATTCATCAAGTTCTGAAGGATCAATGTATGATGAATCATCAGAGTTAGATTCCATTTCAGTGATCGTGACAGTTGATCGCTGAGCAGGTACTGACTCTGAGGAGAGTAAAGCAACAGGTGTGCTTTTGGAATCATTGACAAGATTCTTCTTAAGTTGACACGACTGCTCATGATTGAGCATAGTGCCAAATAAGGTAGGAAGGGTCATGAATTTTAGATCCTTAGAGAGCTTAAGACACATGGAAAAATTGTCCCAGCTTTTAGGAAGACATTCTACGAATTTGGTAAGGATCTCAAAATTAGAAAATTCCTTACCAACAGTTTTTAAGTCTATGATTAAAAAGTTAAACCGTTGATGTACTTTAGAAAGAGTTTCATTCTTACCACATATGAAACTTTCGTTCTGTCTTACCAAGTTGAATTTTCTTGAGTCCTGGACTTCAGTAGTACCTTCATATTAAACACATATAGTGTCCCATGTGGCTTTTGAACTCTTCAGGTTCATGATGGAGTGACAGACTTCATCAGGAAGAGCCATAGAGATGATAGACCTGGCCTTTGTATCAATGGCCACCTTCTTCTTATCTTCTTCAGTCCACTGAGAAACTTCTCTGATGAGAGTTCTCTTGGGGATGGCAGGGGTGGTAGCAGTGGCAGCAACAGGACCATGGACCACATGGGGAACATAAGGTCCATTTTCCACATAGTATGGTATAGTAGGATCTACACCTTCTAAGAAGAGCATCATTCGATTTTTCCAGAGGTTGAAGTTATCTTTACTAAATCGAGGAGGTTTGGCAAGAGAGCCATTATCTATGTAATTTGTATTCTGGTGGTTTGCCATATTGAAGAAATAGCAAGGAATAGAGTATAAGCAAGATATTGTTTATGAGATTAAACAATCTGCTCTGATACCAATTGTTGGTCCCGAAGGGTTATACAAGTTTGTAGAAGGGGGGGGGGGGTTGAATACAAACACATATTTTTATCTTTCTAAATTGTTTATTGATATATATCAAACAATTTACAGTTTGTTGCGGAATAAGATCAAGTTAAAAACCTAATCTAAACAAACTATGAGAACACACAAATTTCTTGCACTAAGAAATAGAGAGAAAAGAAATAAGAAAACTAAGGATAGTTTTCTAAGCACTAAGAAGTTCAGCGAGAAAGAAAGCCGATCACTTCAAATATGAAATAGGGTTTCCTTTATATACTGCATGCATTTAATGCAAGTCAGTATACCTTTACACGTGGCAGCCTCTGGTTGGTTGCATGATTTGACTTTAGCAAACATCCTAGTGGCCGCATGATGAACAGTGTAGTTGCAGAGTTGGTTGTACGATTCTGGACAAAAGGGGTGTCCGTTCTGACAAAATCGTACGAAGGTGTGCAAGCAGATAAGACAAAAGTTGCTTGTAGAACAGGCTTCATGATCAGCGTTCGCTGAATGAATCTTTATCAGCGAATGATAAAGTTCAGCGTTCGATGAAGTCTTCTACTTGAAACTTCGCGTAATATGGACAAGTCTTTCCTTCGCTGATATCCGTATCAGGTCACTAGTACACTTAGTCACTTGTTCTTCAGCTTGGTCTTCGATTTCAGCGTTGAACATGGTTGACGCGAATCTTTTCTTCAGGGATCATAGGCAAACAATTACAGATGAAGGTATTCAACGATCATCAGTGAGACTGAACAGGCTCAGGGCTCACTGATGTACATGTATCGCTAATACATATTGTTTACTTACAGTTTTCACTAAGTGTTTCTTAGGGTCATTATCAAATCACTGAGGGTTTGGATCAACACAAGAACTGGTCAATCTTCTCTAAAGTCTCAGGAAGGGGTTGGACTCCCTTGATGTCAAGAACTGGGTCACAAAAGAAAGCAGGTAAGTACGATATAAGGAATAACAATGCAAAAAATCATACGACAAAAGAAAAATCTACCATCTCTATTCCAGCCCGCCACTACCCATGAAAAATCTCCCTCGACGAGGTCTAGAGATCGCATCCTACCAAAAACACACCGCGCCTTCCAACCTCGGTCGTTTACCGCGGTATTATGGACTAGGACACGATCTCCCCTAAGCCTCGAATGGAGGTTGTAGCGACGATTGCTACCCCCTTCACTATGTAAGCCGCCAAAAGGTCCTTTATTGTGAAAGGCGTCTCCCAGTCAGATCTAACCCTTTCAATCACATAGACGATGCGTTAAAACTGAGGCATCGTCTCTCCGGGCGACATGTCAAACTTGTCTAAAAACGCCCTAGATAACGGCGAGTAGGGCCACCTAAATCCTATTCTAAAGAGATATTCAAACATAACGAAATACCCTTACACATTGATGAGGACGAAGTTGGTCAGGAGGGTTTATCTTAATAGCAGCGGGTATTTGAGCCAGAGCCCTAAAAGCATCAAGCTCGTCACTCTCATCGATTGAGCATGCTAGCCTATGAGTACTCTTGGGAGGCCATCTAACCCGATAGTTGATACTGGGACAATCCTATAGGACCATCATGTGGTACTATAGGATTATCCAGGTGCTTATATCATCTTTTTACCGAATCACTTATTTTTGTCTTAACAAACCCTTGCACCATGTGCTTGTTCTCTCCTACTGATTTTTCTAGTTATTAACTCACAAAACAAACCAGTCAACAATCTGTTTTTGAATTCGCCATCTGAAGTCAGTATTTAAATATTTGACTTTTTCAAAAGCTTTCACAAGTTTTCCCTGTGGATCGATATCTGGTACTTTTACCATTATTACTTGTTACGAGAAGATGGTAGATTAAGGTGTATACTTGTGTTAAGATCTATTTAAGTGAATTTCAGAGGTTGCATAAATTTGACAACAAGTTTTTGGCGCCGTTGCCGGGGATTACACACTGAAAGATTTTCTTTTTAAAGTAAAGTTTGTAAAATCTGATTTTTCTACCACCGTTTTGAAAACCATTTATTCCCAGACTGTCACACGAAAAAAAATTCCAATTTGATCCTGAAATTTAACAAACTGTTAGACGAAGAAGGAGAGCTCAAAGAGTTGTTTCAACTCTAACCTCTCCAACAATTACTGAACACAATTACATGACGGATGAAGAGGAAGATAACTTTGACCAGTTTGGACCGGAAGGAAATCCTAACATTGGAAATCCTGGAGCGGATGGAAATCCTGAAAATAGGCCAATTCATAATCTTGAAGATGAGGAACAAAACATTTTCAGGCTCGCAAACTCTAAAAATATAGGCATTATGGCCTATTTTCAGGCTCGCAAACTCTAAAGTGAATCTCAGAGGTTGCATAAATCTGACAACACACACATTTATCACAGTTCGTTGACAATTATCACGGTTCATTCAAGAACCCATTCGTTTATGTATAAATCGGCATTCAAGAACAGTTCGTTCAAGAACCCATTTGTTTATGTATACGTTGGTAATCAAGAACAGTAAGTTGGATTATGTATAAACGGGTATTCACAAGCACAATCACTAATTTTTATCACAGTTCGTTTAGGTGTAAATGGGTATTCAAGAACCCATTCGGTTATGTATAAATTGGTATTCAAGAACAATAAGTTCGATTATGTATAAATGGTTTATGTATAAACGGGTATTCACAATCAAAATGAAAAAAACGGCCCTAAAGATGAAGATGATTCCGACAAGGAATTAAAAAGGTTAGACGTTGTTCCTTTGTTTTCCTTCAATCACACATTTATTATAGTTCATTTGACATTTATCACGGTTCATTCAAGAACCCATTCGTTTATGTATCAATCGGTATTCAAGAGCAGTTCACATTTCTGTTGTTTAGACTATTTTCCTTCAATCACAGGGTTCACTCAAGAACCCATTCGTTTAGGTATAAATTGGTATTTAAGAACAGTAAGTTTGATTAGGTATTAAAAGGGTATTCACAATTACAATCACTAATTTTTATCACAATTCGTTTATATGTAAATGGGTATTCAAGAACTGGTTATATATCATACAGTTCATTTAAGAACCTATTCGTTTATGTATACATTGGTATTCTAGAACAGTAAGTTCGATTATATATAAATGGTTTATGTATAAACGTGTATTCACAATTGTTAGTGCAACATTTTATAGTTGTATCCAAGTTGAAGGGCTTATTGTGTAAATATAAATGCTAGGTATAAATAGCATAGATCTAGTGGTTTTGTAAAGCATTATATTGCATCTCATTGTTATACCACTTGTAAACACTCTCTATCTTGTAATCTTGAAGATTCATCTTAATGAGAGATGACTTGTGGTAATTGATCACATCTTTACACACTTGTTTCTGGGATCACAAGTGGTATCAGAGCAAGCAATTTCAAGCAAAATTCGTGCAAAATTCGAGGATTTTCGGACATTTTTGACTTTTTCGGACATAGAATCGAATTTGGGAATTCAGGATGTTTTATGGATAAATTTTGGATCAGACTAGTTCCTTTTGGTTAGGGGAAGAGATTTGTGCAGGTTGTTTGATCAAAATATCAAGTTTGAGCCAAATTCAGTAAATTTTTGGTGTTTTTTTGTTCGAAAACCTATACCTTCTATTTAGGATCAAAATCACTGATTTTGATAGTTTTTAGTGTTTGTGCATTCACTAAAATTGTTCAGATTGAGTGTGCGAATCTTCGTGCAAAGTTTCAAGTTAATTGGACTTGATTTCGTTGGATATTGGACTTAGAAGAAAATTATGTTCGAAGTTCATCTTAATCGCACAGGGAAGATATTCATATCTTCAAAGTTGTCGCACGGTGAAGAAAGTCATCTTCATCGCACAAAGTTTGTTTGATCAGATTTCGCGTGGTTTTTGATCGCACAAGTATTGACCGACAAGCACTGTTCATCGCACAAGCCTTATGCGACTAGAGTTCCTCATCGCATAAGTACTGACCGATAACTTCTCCTCATCGCACGTTTTCGGACCAACAACTTGACTTAGTCGCACAACTTTTGATCGAGAACTTTCTGATCGCCCAAAGCCTGACCGATAACTACTGTTCACTTGTCCTCATCGCATAGTTTTTGTGCGATAACCTTTCATACTTAGTGTTTTTGCTCGATTTTGTCTAAAGATCATTAACAAGTGTTTCTTCGTAAAGATGACGAAAAATTAAGTGATGCTAGCTCTTGGTTCTGACACTAGACCTCCTGTTCTATTCGAGGGAGAATACGAACAGTGGAAGGATAGAATTCTAGATTTCATCGAAAGACAAACTAATGAAGAGAATTTGCTTCTATCTTTGCAAGAAGGACCAATGCAAAGACTTTGAACCATAGTTCTTGCACAACAAGGCAGACAAGCTTATGAAGATTGGAAACCTTATGAAGACTATAGTCCCGAAGAAAACCTAAGACTCCAAGCGGATAAGAAAGCCAGATCTTATTTGATAACGATCCTTCCAAATGAGATTTGTAACAAAATCGATAGTTTTAAGGTGAATGCGAAGATGTTGTGGGACCAGTTAGAGAAAATGATGCAAGGTTCTCAAATAGGAAACCAGATAAAAATGACTTTGTGCATCAACAAATATGAGGAACTTAAAGCTAAAGAAGATGAGAATTTGGCACAAACATATGATAGGTTTGTTTCTTTGCTGAATGAGTTAAGCAAAAACAAGATAAACAAGAATGTGGTTGAGAATAATGTCAAGTTCTTAAGCGTTCTTCAACCTGAATGGAAAAATGCCAGTCGCCGAATGAAACATAATCCAAGATTATTTACGATGCCTCTGCATGAGCTATTTGTGACCTTACAGCAAGATGAAGAAGAAGTTGAAGATTTCAAAGAAAAGAAGAATATGAAGAAGAAAAAAGCAATTCCTGATCCAGTTGCTCTTGTGGCCGACAAACATTCAAAAAGTTATCTGAATGAGTTTTCTGACAGCGTTGAAGCTGAGTATATGGGGAATATTTCAGACGATGGTGCAGAGTTAGAACAAGCGATGATCTTACTAACAAGGCACTTTCAGAAGAAGTTTTATAGGAAACCCACTTCGAATAATCAGAGGTACTCATCTGGATCAAGGAGTTATGAAGGAATGAATAAGGCAAACAGATTTGAAGGAAAGAGAAGTGATGAGAGGAAGTTTGAAGACAGAAAAGTTGATGAGAGAAAGTTTGAGGAGAGAAAGGATGAAGGAAAGAAAAGATTTGAAGAGAAGAAGTCTGTGAAAACTCCTAAATGCTACAACTGTGGAACACCTAGTCACTTTGCGAAAGATTGTCGTAAGAAAGTAGTTCGCAACTCAGATTACTACAAGACTAAGTTGATGTTAGCTAAGCAGAAAGAGATTGAACACCATGAAGCTTGCACTTCAAGGGCTAAGAAACTAGCTGAAAATCACAAAAGAAGAAAATGCAAATCTAAGTCAAACTCTTCTTGATATTAACCTCGAAAGGGACAAAAACAATGATAAAATTAAATATCTCGAAGATCAAAAAGAAAAGTCTGATAAGGATAAGCAAACTTTTGATTTTCAAATATCTGGATTAACCAAGAAAGTTAAAGATCTAGAAGACAAGAAAAGTGAGAGTGAGGTTTCTTTGCAAAATCTTAACACTCAAAACGCAGATTTTTCTGACAATATTAAAGTCTTGGAAAATAAGCTTTATATGAGAGGTCAGACTGATCAAAGTATCTATTTGAACAGATTGAGGGAAATGAATTTTTCAACAAATATTGGGGTATTGGATACAAAAATCCGAGATATCTAGCAAAGGCAAATGCGCATGTTCCGACTTTATATGATTTTAAAGTTTTAAAATATGCTATATATTTTCCTGATTGTGCTATACAATGGTTGAATTCAGAAGAGATCGATGAACTTGAAAAGGAAAAAAGAGAAAATACCACAAGAATGCAACTTCCGTTCCGCTATTAAAAAAAAACAGAAAATATGAAAAGAATCCGAAAGATTCACTTTCAAATGATTAGTTTGACATATATTCTGTTAAACCAAGTTTTGAACAACCGTTTGAAGCCAAACGATATGTTCCACCTTTAGTTTTGGAATATAGAAAAAAGGAACTTGAGGATTCTGTTCTTGAACAAAGGATAAGGTTTGAATGGAAAAGGACATTCATTCAACCACTAGCACAAAAATGGGTTTTTGCCACGGTTTTGAAAATTAAAGTTAGTCACGGTTAGGTTGAGAACCGTGGCTAAAAGTCATAAATAAAGTTTGAGTATTGGGTTAGCTACGACTTAACTCAAAAAACGTGACCATTAGAAAAAATGTTTAAACATAATGCTATAGTTTAGATAAAACAATGACTAAATGGTTCTTTACGACCACAATTTCTTTTCTGTGGCAAGTAGTGACTAAAAACCGTGGCTATAGATATACATATAGTCATGGTTTTTGTCTAAACCATGTTTTTATGTTTTGATGGTTATTATCCGTGACCATAGCCCGACATATGGCCACATAAAGAAAATTTTCCATGACCAAAAGAAATAAATATATAGCTACGAAAATTTGTAAAACATGGCCGAAAATCATGGTGTTAATACTCATGGTTCTTATTATTTTGTGTGACCAAAAGGTAACAGTAGTCACGGTTATAAATATGAAGCGTAACTATATGTGATGATTTCGCCACAGTTAATATGCATTATGTGTAGCTATTAGTATGGTTAAAACCATGATTAAAATAATTTATCGTTACAAAAAACTGAACAATAGCCATGATTCTAATGAATCAGTTGCGTGACTAATAAATAGTTATGGTCACGATTTCTAGTAGATCGCATGACCAAAACGTAACTAATAGTCATGCTTTTATATTTTAGTGTAACTATATGTCATGAATTTGACTACGGTTCTTAATATTTTGTGTGACCAAAACGTAACCTATAGTCACGTTTCTAAAAATTAAACATAAATATGTGTCATTAATTTGGCTATGGTTTTAATATTTTGTGTGACCAAAAGTTAACATATAGTCACGTTTCTAAAAATTAAACGTGACTATATGTCATGAATTTGGTTATGCTTTTTAATATTTTGTGTGACCAAAAGATAACCTATAGCCACGCTTCTAAAAAAATAAACATAATTATATGTCATGAATTTGGCTATGGTTTTTAATATAATTCCTATATTAAGTGTAATTGTATGTCGTGAATTGTCCACGATTTTTGATTATTTTGTGTACCAAAAGCTAACCAATAGTCATCGTTATAAACTTTGCATGATTGTAGGTATGATTAGCCACGGTTCTAACAATTCACTTTGTATGACTAATATATAGCTTATGGTCACAATTATATATTTATTGTGTGACCAAAAGATAACTGATAGTGTCACACCCCGCTAAAGCGGAAGTACGGGATGTCACAGCACAAGGTTTCATTGCATAAGGTAGAAGACAACACACAACCATCATATCATAAAAAGTTTACAAAAAGTACATCATGTTCCAAAATACAAAATTGTCCAAAAGTAAATTGACATGATACGGAAAGAGTGTTGGATGCCGCTACTTGTGGTGCCTTCTATTAATCCAACCTTAGTTGCTATTTCCTGAAAAACATGTAAATGAGAGGGTCAACTATTGAATAGTTGGTGAGTTAACAGGTTTTCGGTATGCATAACAGTTTTAATGCAAGTTTGTAAATCCGCACAGTGGATTGAGTATTCGGTCGTAGTTATAAAACATCATTGCAAATCCGTACCGTGGATAAAGAATTCGTTTGTCAACATGCGCAAGGTATAATATCGTATGCAAATATGTTAAAGTAATGAGCCCACTACCCAAACCTAATTACGGAATGCCCCAAACTGCATGTTCCATCGCCAACATGCTTACGAAATTACGGAATTATGGAATTACGGAATTACGGAAGATAGTAATTATGCACTCGCGAGGTGAGTGGGTTGTCAACCAAATAACGTTATTCATAATACTAACGGCTCAAAACGTGAGTTAATGGGTAATGTAGAGTAAACGGGGACTTAATAGCAAAACTCAGAATCAACTAACATAAGCATACATACCATAGCGCATAAAAGTTCGTAGTAATGTAAATCATTTGAGTAAATAGTGCAACCGATGCGTAAGTAAATTGTAACATGCTTTTCACCCCAAAATGTACAAAATAGTAAAAAAGGGGTTGTGAAAACTCACTTGATGCGCGGTGAAATTCCGAGAATCTCTTACAAAATACTTCGGTGCGATCCTACTTCGATCCTACGAACGTAAGGTCACTAGTGAGTTTTAATCTTAAGGGTTCGGTAAACTAATTATCCAAATCGTCATAAAATGCCCTTTTTATAGAAATTATTTAGGGTTTTTACTTTTGTTACCTTTCAAATTAATATATGCATGTCATCAAATAACTGAGATTTTATCATAAAAGTGGTAGATTTACAACATAAAATAATTATATAGAAATAAAGTTGATTTAAAACCACTTTTAAGACTATTCTTTTGATATCCAGATTTAGGTGCCACTTTCTGTCCATTTTTGAATATCTTCCAGGCGCATTTAGGTCAAGATATTTTATGTCCAGGTATTTTAATGAGTTAGGAAACTTTTGACATAAGTTTCATAATTTTTAGGTGTGAGTAAGTACATGAAATAATTCTTGACGTAAAATCACTACAGAAAGCTTTGCTGTTTGCGCACTGTTTTTTGTGAAAAATGTTTGAAACCACTTGGGTTTGAAACTTAATTCATAAATATAAATTCCAGAAAAAGAATCACCTAATTTGGAGTATTATTGAGTGAGATATGACTTTTTGAAGAGAGAGGTAAAATCTGGCAGCAAGCTGTCAAAACTAGTCTTTATGCATGTGCATCCCTTTTGTCTTTTTTTTTATCAAAATTATTATTCTTCTTGCATGCAATCCGACTTGACTCATCCCCATACAGATATTTTCAGTTCTAAAACATATTTTAAGTCATTTAAACCACATGCAATGCTATCTATCAACTCAACTTTTGTAGACTTTGAAAATAGGTCTTTTTGAAGATTTTTGGGTGTTTATGCCAATAACTTCTATATGCAACTTAAAATTGTATATTTTTGGTTCATGCATGTTGATTTAAACATGTTTTTAGTGGATTCAAAGAGCTACTCATGCAATCTTTGGTCCAAAAAGTATGGATCTTTAAGAAAATCTACATGCATGCAAGTTAAGAGCCCATTTTTGTTCTTAACATAGGTTTGATCATGGATTCTCCACCTTTTTAATAACATGCAAGTGTTATGGTGGTAAATCTACAAACATTAAGATGTATGTATATGGTTCTTAACAAAAGTTTAAAGAAAAATGTAGGAGAAGAAGAACATTACTTAAGAAAATGCAACATAAAAATTTATGACAAAAAGGGGGTGTGTGGATTTCATCCAACACACATGTGTTTACCTTGAACACTTGAATCACTTGAAGGAGAAGTATTGCAGGGGCTGAAGAGTGGTGGCTTTTGGTTGTGTTTTATTGAGAGAAAGTAGAGAGAAGTAGAGAGAAAAAGAGAGAGTGACTTCTAGAGAGAAGTTAGAGAGAGATGGAGTGAAGAGTGAACTTGGAATGCATAAAAATGAAAATGAGAGGGGTTAAGGGGGGTGGGGATGGCCGGCCAAGAAAGGGGGGGGGGGTGATGTGGTGTGTTGTGAAAATATGTCAAATCCTTGTCTTTTTGATTTATTTTCAAGCATGCAAAACTTTTCTTTTAAATTTGAATTTTAAGCAACACTTTATATTTTAATAGTAAGGGTTTTAATATCTTTTAGGTTGAAGTAATTTAGGTTGCTAAATATATATATATAATTGTGGTATAAATATTGTTTGGCTTGGCATTTTATGAGATTTATGGATAATTCCCTAAATTGAGGGGTTTCTAGGCAAAATTCTTAAATTTTCCTACCGTACCGAGTTCACTGCTAAAATTGGACGGTGTGAACTATGACATGAATAACTGAAACATTCAGTGTAGTTCTAACCTGGAGTGTAAATTTGACGGTTGTCACACTCTCCCCCGGTTAAAAGAATTTCGTCCCGAAATTCAAGAGTTACTAGCTTTAACAGGTTTGCTAGCAAAAAGATGAGGATACTTATGCATCATGTAATCCTCTCATTCCCAAGTGTACTCAGGCCCACTCCTTGTGTTCCAATGGACTTTTACTATCGGAATCTTGCTTCGCCTAAGACGCTTGACCTCCATATCAAGTATCTCAATTGGTTTCTCCACGATGTGCAGCTTATCATTGATTTGGACTTCTTCCAAAGGCACGGTTATCGCTTCGTCGGCTAGACATTTCTTCAAGTTTGACACATGAAACGTGTCATGGATAGCACTTAGCTCCTTTAGCAAATCCAGCTTGTATGCCACTGGTCCAATTCTTTCCGGGATCTTAAATGGTCCTACATATCGAGGGCTCAACTTTCCTCTTTTTCCCAAACCGAACTGTTCCCTTCCAAGGGGATACTTTTATAAAAACTCTATCTCCAATCTGAAATTTTAAAGGCTTCCTACGATTGTCCGCATAGCTCTTCTGACGATCTTGAGCTGCTTTAAGCCTAACTCTGATGATTGCAATCTTGTCGGTGGTTTCTTGTACAATATCCGGACTAGATAGCTGTCTATCTCCAATCTCCAACCATCAAAGAGGTGATCGACACTTGCGTCCATATAGGGCTTCATATGGCGCACACTTAATACTGGTGTGATAGCTATTGTCGTAGGAGAACTCAACTAACGACAAGTGGTTATCCCAACTTCCTCCAAAGTCTAACATGCATGCCTGAAGCATGTCTTCTAAAGTCTGTATAGTTCGCTCACTCTGCCCATCCGTTTGAGGATGATAGACAGTGCTCAGATTCAACTGCGTACCCAACGCTCTTTCAAGTGACTGCCAAAACCGAGATGTGAAACGACTATCTCTATCTGATATAATGGAAATTGGGACTCCATGTCGCGTGACAATTTTTTTTATGTAAATCTGAGCAAGCTTCTCCATCTTATAGTCTTCCCGAATAGGCAAGAAATGTGCAGACTTCGTAAATCGATCTACTATAACCCAAATCGAGTCGTGCCCTTTGGCAGTTCTCGGAAGTTTTGTTATAAAGTCCATAGTGATTTGCTCCCATTTCCACTGGGGAATCTCCGGTTGTTGCAACAACCCAGATGGCTTTTGATATACAGCCTTAACCTCTGAGCAAGTTAAATATTTCCCTATGTACAAGGCGATATTTTTCTTCATTCCTGGCCACCAATAATATCCCCTTAAGTCCTTATACATCTTATCCACCCCTGGATGAATTGAATATCTAGACTTGTGGGCTTCATCCAGAACCGTTTCTCGTACGTTATTGGCTTTCGGAATCCAAACTTTGTCCTTGAAATAACGTACTCCATCAACCTTAGTTACAAATCTACTTTCTATACCGTGAAGGGTTTTCGTCCTTCAAGTTTTCCGTTTTCATTGCTTCGGTCTGAGCTTCAAGAATTATAGTCTTTAAACTCGTTTGTACAAGCGCTCCCATTGCTCGTACACGTGAAGGTTTTACCCTTTCCTTTCTACTCAGGGCATCGGCCACTACATTGGTCTTACCTGGGTGATAGCGAATTTCACAATCGTAGTCGCTGAGCAGTTCTATCCATCTTCTCTGCTTCATAATTAACATTTTATGATCAAGGATGTGCTGAAGACTCTTATGGTCAGTGAAAATGGTGCACTTGGTGCCATATAGGTAATGCCTCCATATCTTTAGGGCGAATACCACAGCTCCGAGCTCCAAATCGTGCGTGGTACAGTTCTTCTCACGAACTTTTAATTGTCTCGAGGCGTATGCTATTACCTTATCATTTTGCATCAATACGCAACCTAATCCCTGATGCGATGCGTCACAATACACCATAAAGTTTTTCGTTCCTTCCGGTAAAGCTAGAGTCGGTGCATTGCACAACTTTTTCTTCAAAAGTTGAAATGCTTCCTCTTGCGAAACTCCCCAAACAAATATCCTATCCTTTTGAGTTAACGAGGTGAGGGGTTTAGCAATCCTAGAGAAATTCTCGATGAAACGCCGATAATAGCCTGCCAAACCTAGAAATTGGCGAATTTCCATTGGAGTCTTTGGGGGCTTCCCATTTCCGAATGGCTTCCACTTTAGTCGGGTCTACATGAATCCCTTTCTCTCCGATAACGTGACCTAAGAAGTGTACTTCTCGAATCCATAATTCGCACTTAGAGAATTTGGCATACAACTTCTGATCCTTAAGAAGCTCTAGAATTACCCTTAGGTGATGCTCGTGATCCTTCTTACTTTGTGAGTAGATCAAGATGTCATCGATGAATATGATCACAAACTTATCTAGGTATGGTCTGCACACCCTACTCATTAGATCCATAAACACAGCTAGCACGTTCGTCAATCCAAATGGCATGACTAAAAACTCGTAGTGTCCATAGCGAGTCCTAAAAGCTGTTTTAGGAATGTCCTCCTCACGGACTCTCAACTGATGATATCCCGATCGAAGGTCAATCTTTGAGAAGTAAGTTGCACCCTGCAACTGGTCGAACAAATCGTCTATACGAGGGAGAGGATATCGGTTATTGATTGTCAACTTATTTAGTTCTCTATAATCGATGCACAATCGAAATGATCCATCCTTCTTTTTTACGAACAGAACTGGGGCTCCCCAGGGTGAAGAACTTGGCCGAATAAACTCCTTGTCCAGAAGTTCTTGTAGTTGACTCGATAACTCGTGCATTTCAGCAGGTGCTAAACGGTATGGTGCCTTAGCCACAGGCGCTGCTCCAGTTATGAGGTCAAATTGAAACTCAACTTGTCTAAGCGGGGGAAGTCCAGGCAAATCATCTGGGAACACCTCCGGGTGATCCTTCACCACATGAATATTTTGGATTCGCCTTTCCTCGGACTTCTTCTCAACTACGTGAGCCAAAAATGCAACGCACTTCTTCCTCAAATACTTATGAACCTTAACACTTGACACTATCTCTAGGCTCTTCCCAAGTTTGTTTCCTTGTATAACGAGGGTTTCTCCGTCTTGCAAAGGTATCCTAACCGTCTTATTAGAACAACAAATCTCCGCTCGATTCTCGGATAACCAGTCCATGCCTATTACTACATCAAAATTCCCCAATTCAATAGGAATAAGATCAACGCTAAACACTTTATCGGCTAGATTCAAGGTACAATCTAAAATTACATCCTTAGCCTTAAATTTATGACCATTAGCAACCTCAATAATATAAGCATCCGACAATCTCCTAGATTCCAAGTTAATCAGTGGCCTAAATTCTAATGAAACAAAACTCCTATCTGCTCCAGTGTAAAATAATACTGATGCATAGTGGTTGTTTAGAAGAAACGTACCTGTCACCACATTAGGGTCGCGACGTGCTTCGTCAGCTCCAATGAAAAATGCCTGTCCTCGAGTTTGACCTCCTTGATTTCCTTGATTGGCTTGCCTTGCCTGGTTCCCATTATTGTCATAGTTTGGCCTCCTACCAAATCTCGGACACATATTCCGGAAGTGATCCGGACTTCCGCACTCGAAACATGCCCTTCTCCCGTCATTGAAACCCCTTTCCATCCTACAGAACTTGGTGAGATGACCTGGCCGCTTACAATTGTCACAAACAGGGCAGGCTCCCTCATGATCAAGGTTGCATTTGTTGCATTTTGGGAATGGACCCTTGTATTGCCCTGGGTCCTGAATCTTTGCTCCGAAGTTTCTCACCACTTTCCTATCCTTGCTTGCACTACCAAAGGCTTTCTTTCCTGGCTGATACTCTGTCTTCCTCTTAATGCTGGCACTTCCCGATGTCAGAGTTCCTGCTCTTACCGCGTCGTTTGTTAAAATAGTTGCGAAGGCCACAACAGATTGGATTGTGGTCAGGTTTGCCAAGGTGACCATTCCTCGGATCTCCGACGCTAATCCCCATAAGTGTCGATCGATTCTTTTGCTTTCGGGAGTGACCATATGAGGTACTAGCTTTACGAGTTCGTGGAAACGAGCTGTGTATCGGTCTATATCTGCTCCAGATAACGCCAAGATAAAATTCGTTCCTATTTTTAGATAATGCCGCTAATACAAAATTTTGATGTTCATCAACCATCAATACCACAGTTTTTAGATCTAATACCACCAAATACTGGAAATTACTTAAAATACATAGTTCCTAATATCCTCAAGAAAAATATTTTTCCTTTGAACCAAAAGTCTTATCAAAAGCTGCCAACTATCAACCATCCTAATCAAAACCATCTTAAATACATATCTTTCAAGATTATCAGCACAAACATCGCTAGCACTACTCCCCTAATCACGCACACAAGCTCCGCTCTTATCGCAGTCCGCCTAGCAGTCCTAGCGTTCTCCAAAGCTTGGGTTGAACAATCATACAGGAGATGCGTCAGCTCCGCCAGGTCAGTCATGACTTGCTCCTGATGAGTCACCCTCACATGACAGCCGTGTAGCTCAGCCGCCATAGCCCTTATGTTTTGCTGCTCCGCCTAAGACATTCCGGACACTCATCCGATTGGTATGCCGGTGAGAACTCGAGGCGGCTCCGATGCTTCCGGACGCTCCATCCTAAACGTCACCCGTCTAGGGATTAGGACGCTCTTTCTTTCCGTTTATCTAACACGAGGCCCTCCAAGGTTTGGTTGTACAATTATCGGAGTTGGTCGCGGTAGTACCGAGGTCGGTGACACTCTCGGTCCGTCGTACGGATCTCGTTCGCTTGACACCTCTTGCTCCAATTCGGTGCTCCTAGAATTCTCGGTTTTCCCGGATGTTTAGTGGGTTGACTCGAGGTCGACCAGTGATGTAACCCGACTCGTCGGCCGAGTGAGAAGAGAGGGAGTGGGACGAGGATGATGACATAGCGAAACTGAGGCAAAAGTACTTAGTCACTAATCGCACAAGTGTAGTGTCTATCCTATGCAATGTCTACGCACTATACAGGCTACTAGAGAGTGCAAGTGAAAATTGTCCACGATTTTTGATTATTTTGTGTACCAAAAGCTAACCAATAGTCATCGTTATAAACTTTGCATGATTGTAGGTATGATTAGCCACGGTTCTAACAATTCACTTTGTATGACTAATATATAGCTTACGGTCACAATTATATATTTATTGTGTGACCAAAAGATAACTGATAGTGTCACACCCCGCTAAAGCGGAAGTACGGGATGTCACAGCACAAGGTTTCATTGCATAAGGTAGAAGACAACACACAACCATCATATCATAAAAAGTTTACAAAAAGTACATCATGTTCCAAAATACAAAATTGTCCAAAAGTAAATTGACATGATACGGAAAAAGTGTTGGATGCCGCTACTTGTGGTGCCTTCTATTAATCCAACCTTAGTTGCTATTTCCTGAAAAGCATGTAAATGAGAGGGTCAACTATTGAATAGTTGGCGAGTTCACAGGTTTTCGGTATGCATAACAGTTTTAATGCAAGTTTGTAAATCCGCACAGTGGATTGAGTATTCGGTCGTAGTTATAAAGCATCATTGCAAATCCGTACCGTGGATAAAGAATTCGTTTGTCAACATGCGCAAGGTATAATATCGTATGCAAATATGTTAAAGTAATGAGCCCACTACCCAAACCTAATTACGGAATGCCCCAAACTGCATGTTCCATTGCCAACATGCTTACGGAATTACGGAATTATGGAATTACGGAATTACGGAAGATAGTAATTATGCACTCACGAGGTGAGTGGGTTGTCAACCAAATAACGTTATCCATAATACTAACGGCTCAAAACGTGAGTTAATGGGTAATGTAGAGTAAACGAGGACTTAATAGCAAAACTCAGAATCAACTAACATAAGCATACATACCATAGCGCATAAAAGTTCGTAGTAATGTAAATCGTTTGAGTAAATAGTGCAACCGATGCGTAAGTAAATTGTAACATGCTTTTCACCCCAAAATGTACAAAATAGTAAAAAAGGGGCTGTGAAAACTCACTTGATGCGCAGTGAAATTCCGAGAATCTCTTACAAAATACTTCGGTGTGATCCTACTTCGATCCTACGAACGTAAGGTCACTAGTGAGTTTTAATCTTAAGGGTTCGGTAAACTAATTATCCAAATCGTCATAAAATGCCCTTTTTTAGAATTTATTTAGGATTTTTATTTTTGTTACCTTTCAAATTAATATATGCAAGTTATCAAATAACTGAGATTTTATCATAAAAGTGGTAGATTTACAACATAAAATAATTATATAGAAATAAAGTTGATTTAAAACCACTTTTAAGAATATTCTTTTGCTGTCCAGATTTAGGTGCCACTTTCTGTCCATTTTTAAATATCTTCCAGGCGTATTTAGGTCAAGATATTTTATGTACAGGTAGTTTAATGAGTTAGAAAACATTTGACATAAGTTTCATAATTTTTAGAGGTTAGTAAATACATGAAATAATTCTTGACGTAAAATCACTACAGAAAGCTTTGCTGTTTGCGCACTGTTTTTGTGAAAAATGTTTGAAGGTCGAAATATTTGAGTTTTTGAGTGAAACCACTTGGGTTTGAAACTTAATTCATAAACATAAATTCCAGAAAACGAATCACCTAATTTGGAGTATTATTGAGTGAGATATGACATTTTGAAGAGAGAGGTAAAATCTGGTAGCAAGCTGTCAAAACTAGTCTTTATGCATGTGCATCCCTTTTGTCTTTTTTTATCAAAATTCTTATTCTTCTTGCATGCAATCCGACTTGACTCATCCCCATACAGATGTTTTCTGTTCTAAAACATATTTTTAAGTCATTTAAACCACATGCAATGCTATCTATCAACTCAACTTTTGTAGACTTTGAAAATAGGTCTTTTTGAAGATTTTTGGGTGTTTATGCCAATAACTTCTACATGCAACTTAAAATTGTATATTTTTGGTTCATGCATGTTGATTTAAACATGTTTTTAGTGGATTCAAAGAGCTACTCATGCAATCTTTGGACCAAAAAGTATGGATCTTTAAGAAAAACTACATGCATGCAAGTTAAGAGCCCATCTTTGTTCTTAACATAGGTTTGATAATGGATTCTCCACCTTTTTAATAACATGCAAGTGTTATGGTGGTAAATCTACAAACATTAAGATGTATGTAGATGGTTATTAACAAAAGTTTAAAGAAAAATGTAGGAGAAGAAGAACATTACTTAAGAAAATGCAACATAAAAATTTATGACAAAAAGGGGGTGTGTGGATTTCATCCAACACACATGTGTTTACCTTGAACACTTGAATCACTTGAAGGAGAAGTGTTTTAGGGGCTGAAGAGTGGTGGCTTTTGGTGGTGTTTTCTTGAGAGAAAGTAGTGAGAAAAAGAGAGAGTGACTTCTAGAGAGAAGTTAGAGAGAGAGATGGAGTGAAGAGTGAACTTGGAATGCATAAAAATGAAAATGAGAGGGGTTAAGGGGGGTGGGAATGGCCGGCCAAGAAAGGGGGGGTGATGTGGTGTCTTGTGAAAATATGTCAAATCCTTGTCTTTTTGATTTATTTTCAAGCATGCAAAACTTTTCTTTTATATTTGAATTTTAAACAACACTTTATATTTTAATAGTAAGGGTTTTAATATCTTTTAGGTTGAAGTAATTTAGGTTGCTAAATATATATATAATTGTGGTATAAATATTGTTTGGGTTGGCATTTTATGATATTTATGGATAATTCCCTAAATTGAGGGGTTTCTAGGAAAAATTCTTAAATTTTCCTACCATACCGAGTTCACTGCTAAAATTGGACGGTGTGAACTATGACATGAATAACTGAAACGTTCAGTGTAGTTCTAACCTAGAGTGTAAATTTGACGGTTGTCACAGATAGTCATGGTTTTTATTATATTGCATGACTAAAAGGTAACCAATAGGAACAGTTCTAAAAATTAAGAATAAACATGTGTCATGAATTGGCCACATTTTTTATTTTTTTGTCACATTGTTACAAATTCACCATAACTAGATGTAAGGTCATTTAGACTAGACCTTTACCTTTTCTCTTGAAGTTTTTCAACTTCTCATATTTCTCTTTAAGTTTAAGGTATTTGTCATCTCTAGGTTTAGAGGTAGATGAATTCTTGAAGGATGAAGAAGGTTTGAAAACTTTCTTTGACCTGCACTCACTAGCAAAGTGACATTTCTTTTCACATTTATAGCAAGTGGCAGTAGCCTTATCAATAGGAGGGGATTTAGGTTTTTCAGTGATAGTGAGAGGTTTGTTTCTTCCGAAGTTACTCTTTCTAGCGAATCTCCTGAAAGAGTTTGTCAGGAGAGTTAGAGACTCATCAAGTTTTGAAGGATCAGTTTCTGATGAATCATCCAAGTTAGATTCCATCTCAGTGATAGTGACAGAAGATCGTTGAGTTGGCATTAACTCTGAAGAGAGTAAAGCAACATGTGTGCTTTTTGAATATTTTACAATATTCTTCTTAAGCTGACATGACTGCTCATGATTGAGCATAGTGCCAAAAAGGGTGCTTAAGGTCATAAATTTTAGATCCTTAGAGAGTTTAAGACACATGGTATAGTGGTCCCACCTTTCAGGAAGACATTCCAAGAAATTTGTCAGGATCTCGAAGTTAGAGTAGGTCTTACCAACAGTCTTCAAATCAATGATTAAACATTTAAAATGTTGGTGAACTTCAGAGAAAGTTTCTTTCTTACCACAAATAAAATTTTCGTACTGTCTTACTAGATTTATTCTTCTAGACTCTTGTACATCAGCAATACCTTCATATTGAACACAAATTGTGTCCCACATGGCTTTGGAGCTTTTGAGGTTCATGATGGAATGATAGACCTCATTAGGTAGAGCCATAGAGATGATTGATCTGGCTTTGGTATCGATGGCCACCTTTTTCTTATCTTCTTCAGTCCATTGGGAAACTTCTTTGACAAGTTTCCTTTCAGGAATGGCAGGAGTGGTAGCAGTGGCAGGAACAACACCATTGAGGACGAATGGGATATAAGGTCCATTTTCCACATAGTGAGGTATAGTGGGATCTACAACTTCTAGGAAAAACATCATTCGATTTTTCCAGAGATTAAAGTTATCTCTACTAAATCGAGGAGGTTTGTCAAGAGAACCATTATCAATGTAGTTAGTGTTTGTGTTTTGTGCCATTTGAAGAATGGCAAGGAAGAGATTAGTATAAGCAAGATCTTGTTTATGGAGATTAAACAATCTGCTCTGATACCGCTTGTTGGTCCCGAAGGGTTATAAAAGTATTAGTTTGTAGAAGGGGGGTTGAATACAAACACACAAAAATTATACTTTTCTAAATTGTTTATCGATAAATCAAACAATTTACAGTTTTTTGAGGAATAAGACTAAGTACAAGACCTAATCTAAACAAACTTGAGAATCACAAAGGTTTCTTGCACTAAGAAATAGACAGAAAAGAAGAAAGAAACTTAAGGATAATTTTCTAAGGCACTAAGGAGATTAAGGGATGACCACTTTCAAACTGAAGGTGCATTCCTCCTATTTATACTACATGCATTTAATGCATGTCATGAGAACTTTTACACGTGTCAACATCTGGTTGGGCGCATGCTTTTGACTTTTGCAAACATGCTTTCGGCAGCATGGTGAACAGTGTAGTGGCAGAGTGGTTTGTACGATTTTGGACAAAGGTATGTCCTTTTGACAAATCGTACAAAAGTGTGCAAGAGGATTAGACAAACATTTCTTGGAGAGCAGGCTTCATGATCAGCGATCGCTGAGTTGATCTTCCATCAGTGAGACCTGATGTAAGTCAGCTATCACTGAAGTCTTCTTCTAGAAACGTCGCGTTTGTGGACTTGTCTTGGTTTCACTGATATCCACATCAGATCATTAGTAGACTTGTCACTTGTTCATCAGCTTTTTCTTCAATTTCAACGATGAAATCTTTGTCGCGAAACTTGTCTTTAGAGATTACAAGTAAACATTAATTACACATAAACAATCAATGATCATCGGTGAAACTAAACAAGCTCATTTATCACTGATGTACATGTGTCACTGAGAAATAATGAAGAACAATGGTTACCCATCAGTGATACTGAACAGACTCAGTATGTTATCACTGATGGTGAAATACTAATGTAGATCCCAGATTAGTGCAATATGAATGAAATCAATCAACAATGATAAACAATTAGATCAAGAAGTTGTCATTCATATCATTGTCATTCAATAGTAATTCGTTCAGAGTGGTTTTACAATAAAAGAATAATGAACGATTAAACCTAAAACTAGGTTAATGCAAAACTATTTATACCTATTTAAGGTATTTACAAAATAAACTGTGAACTTCCATTCAACTAACATTTGGCCCTAACAATCGCCCCCTTTGAATTGAAGTTCAATGTCGCGCTAGTTCGGAACGTATCTTTTACGGATGGAAAAAAGTATTTCGAAGCTTCCAATGGATCTGCGGAACTCGAGTCAGTCTTCAACTAACTCCAATGCTTCTCGGGCATTCAGTTCTTTGAGACTTCCCATAAACGTGTTAGGGATCTGCTCTTCCTTGGCGATAATCTCCGTTAGTGTTTGTCTGACCATCATCAGAGTCCCATCGCAGTAACGGTTAACTTGACTGAATCTAAGAAACTTCTTTTCACATTGAGCGTTGTGCTAGATAATTCCAAACTCTGGTTCGAACAACATTGTGTTTACCGGGTATGTCTTCATTTGGAGCCTTCTAATCGGGTTTAAACAAGTTTATCTTCTTCGACCTGTTTTCCATTCCCATTTGAAAGTCTGTGATGTAAGACAGTGAGATAGTGCATTTCAGGAATCGCTTTGGTGACATGGAGAGGTCTGATGGTTCTAGTTCGTAGGTCTCTCATAATGGCGTGAAAATCATCCAACCGCATATTTTTTAAATCAGCCTCAGAGAATGTCCAATCCTTCTCGTCTTCCCTTGTAACGATTGTTAGCTCCATTAGTTCAACTCAAAAGTATTGAAAAATAGGCTAAGTTCAAGACTAGCAGAGCCTCTGCCGGGTTCACCAAGACAACAGAATCCTCTGTTGATCACCATCCGAGAAGAACAAGCTCAACCAAAAGATCAAGACCGCAGAGCCTCTATGGAGCTGAAGTTCTTAGAAGATGAAGATCAAGGGTTCCTTGAAGACCAAGACAAGCGTGCTTCTCACATGCCCTGGCCTGTACAAAGATCCTAAAGATCAAATAGTACAAGAGGACGATGATCAACTTTCCAAGTGTCATCCTCTTGGAGGTGGCAGCCTTTTGATGTACCTTTAAACGTCCCACTACTATGTCTTCTGTACTGCCCTTATTGAGCAGCACCTTGTCTTGTACTTTCTGTCCCCTGCACCACTATAAGTAGAAATGCCTTTCTACCTTTTGTGGTAACGAAGCATAACACAAACACACACCTTTTTAGAGAGAAAGTTGTCAGTGAGAGAAAGCTCACATTTTGTGGTGTTCTTGGTGTAAACCTTTGGTGAATTAATGAATATGAATCATTGAGATTATTCTGTGCTATTTTACTGTTCTTCATTATTCTCTTATGTGTTTCTACCAAAATAGTTAAACGAAACAGTTTATTGAACGCTTCCGCACTTAAAGAAAATCATACTCTGTTTTACATAGTTTTTGGTTTAATTATCATTTCTTATCCTAAATGGGACCAACAATTGGTATCAGAGCAAACTTTGATTGTCAATATCAAAGGATCCACTCTGCAATGATCTCGATGTATTTTGGTAGGTTCTGGTTTGATTTTCGATATGTTCCTCAAGTTCATAGAACAACCCCTGTTTTTGTGTTGTTTTCAACGGGTTTGATCTTGACACACAAATAGGAACTGTTTCTACCTTAAAATCTTTCCAGTGTGTGCTTTGTTCAGTTCTTAACTCCGATCTTTCTAAGTTTAAACTTGTACTCCAAGTTTTTCCCATCTTTAAAAGATTTATGTTCCTTACCCTGTTTTCTGTTTCTTTTCAAAAACTCTATTTTCATCAAAATGGCAAAGCTGCAAACTTCTTCACTGCTCGTTCTTTAACCAAGCCCCCAGCCCTTCTCAGAGACGAATATCCACAATGGAAAATTCGAATGATTCACTTTTTGGAAGGGTTTGATAATGACTTAATCACTTACATTCACAACTGAAAGTGCAGGATCTATTCTTACAATCAATATAGAAAGAAGTAATTGAGAATTTGTATGATCAAGCCCAATTGTATTCAATGATGCACAGAATTACAGATCTAAGAGAGAGATCACCTCAAAGATTACAAGGAATGAATACAAGTAATATGGGAAAATCAATCAGTTAGCAACGTAGTGCTAACCACTCTATTTATACTGCAACAAACATCTTAAAGCTACAGTACAAATAAGAAAGACTAATAAGAACATAACACGTGTCCTAATTAGTTTACACATTACTAAATAACGAAACTCGTCATAAGTTCTGAACAGGTAATTCAGAACTTCTGAACATTCTTCTGATCACGCTTCTCAGAACTTCTGACTTCTCTTTCTCAGATCTCTGACTCTTCTTCTCAGAACTTCTGACTCTTCTTCTCAGAACTTCTGAACCTTCTTATCAGATCTTCAACACTTGGTTTATTGACAAAACTTCAGATCTAACAATCTCCCCCTTTTTGTCAAATAAACTTAAACTTTGCATCATCTAATTCTTTCAGAGCAGGAACAATTTTCTGAAGTAGCACATTCCTCAGATTAAGCCTCTTATCAATCTTGTCAATAATTTCTTGAATAATCTCAACTTGCTGATTAATTACTTCTTGAATCATGTTTGCTTCCTTCACTTTCAGCATCTTTTTCTCCAAATTGTGCTTTATGATCCTTAAAGTTCCAGAACAATATTTTGCAGTTTCCTTTGCTCTGAAGAAGATCTTTCTTTGTTCTTCAAAAATACTCCCAACTCTGGATATCTGTGAACACTTCCAGTCTTTAACACCTTTTTCTGCTCATGATCTGTATTGGGATTTGCCAGATAAACACATGACTTTTGCAAATACAGAGCTATTTGGAAATCTGTATAGCAATGCCACCTTAAGATATAGAACATGGCCTCAATCACCACACTTCTTGCCTTCCTTTCATTTCTATCTTTACTTGACTCTTTAAAACATAGAAAGCTGTGTA
Organism: Saussurea involucrata; assembly: GCA_033807775.1. Classification (NCBI taxonomy): domain Eukaryota; kingdom Viridiplantae; phylum Streptophyta; class Magnoliopsida; order Asterales; family Asteraceae; genus Saussurea; species Saussurea involucrata. The sequence continues at coordinate 68,910,840 of CM066325.1, forward strand.
ATCTGTAGAAGTCAACCACTGACAGTTTCTCAAAATCTGCATCAGTGAAATAATAAACCTTGCCATCTTCTCTCAAAACTTCAAAGGATAAGTACTCCATCTTTCTGAATTTCTTAACCTTCAATTCTCTGATTCCAGTGATTAGAAAATCTGAGTAAACGGCTTGCTTTGTTTTGCCAAGACATCTTGATTTTTCAGCCAACCAGATCTGAGTCTCCTTAGACCTATCATAATACACATCCAAGAATTGTACCTCTTTTGGTTTGAAGAACTCAGGCAGATCAAATTCAAGAAAGTATCCATTCAGATCAATGAATATTTCATCTTCTTTGGGTTCAGACTGTTCAGCTTGATCAATATTAGTTATCTGCACATTCTGAGGTGTTGTGTCCTGAACTTCTTCAGCCTCATCTAACAAAATTTCATTCACTTCATACTCAGCTGGGAACACAAAATCATTATGTAGAATCTTTTTGGGATTCACCTCAGATAGCAACCATTCACTACTGTTTCTGATTTTTCTTCTAAAATCCAACCTCCTCTTCACACAGTTTATGCATCTCTTCTTTAAACTCTCTTTTTCAGCATCCATACTTACTTCCATTCTAATCAACAACCAATTCAGAGTTGCATCACTGTACTTCACCAACTCTTTTAATCTGAACAATTCAAGTCTTTCGTGAACCATATATGTGAACCCTTCTGTCTCCATTCCTTCATTCACAAAACCCTTCACATGCAGATCAACTTCTGTTTTCTTTGTGGGAGAACTCAGATTGCACTTTTCTTTTCTTTCTTCTATAGCCAACTGGAAGTCATACAAGTATGTATTTCTGACATAAATACCCAGAAGTCTTCTGCATTCAATTTCTATCAAGGCTTCTTCAGTGCTAGCAAAGAACTTGACTAGAAAGATCTGATCATCAAGAGTCAATCTGTGAAAATCAAATGTAGACATGGAAACCTTTGTATTTCTTTCTTTCAGTGTTTCCATTCTAACGAACATTAAACCATTGAATTCATCTTGTTGAAACATCAGAACTTTCTCGATTCTTTTCTGAATATGCAGTTTTGAGTCAGGAACTCTGAACATATTAGAAGCTTCTGAGTAGACCATCTGAGCTCTGTCATCCATAAAACCATCAATGTTACTTTCCAAAAGCTCATACTCTCCTTCTGTGTAGTAGAGATTATCATATATTTCCTCAGGAAAAATATCATCATGAAATTGTCTGGCTAAAGGTACATCACTTAACTCTAGAATGAAGTCACACAAAGGTTCTTCTAGTCTTTGCAATTTAATCTTTGGAATCTCGATTGGTTTTCTGAATACATATTCAGAAGGCATAAAGAAGTCTTTCACTTTCACATACTCTTCTTCTGTATTTAACTCATCACAAAAGTTAAACCTAAAATCATCTTTAAAATCCTGAGTGTAATCTACAGTTCTGTCTTCTTCTCCCATTAGATCAATGGGTCTTATCACTTTTATTCCTTTATGAATTTTCTGAACACTCAAAGCTCTGACTACTTCATTATGCATTCTTCTGATCAATTCTTCATTCAACCTCCTTTCTTCTGATTCAGACTCCATTGCCCTTTCACTGTTATAAACCACAATATCTGTACACCTGTTTACCACTGTACTTTCCACTATTTCTTCCATTCTCAAATCAGATTCCTCAATAGCTACAGTTTCATCTGAGTTTCCTTCCATCTCAGTATCCAAGTTCAATTCCTCTGTTTTATCTGATTCATTACTATCAATACTTCCCAACTCCATTTCTTCTGTATCTGAACTGTCAAGCTGTACTATCTGAATCATCTCCTTTAAATTTTCCTGTGTCTGATCTTCTGTACTTTTTGTATTGGCTAAGTGCATGTCTGCTATCTCAAAATCTTCTATGCCAATATCATCATCAGAACTTAACCTTTGTCTTTTCTCCCCCTTTTGATGATTATGAGGATCATTATCATCAAACTTCCTTTTCAAGTTCTGATTAAAAGCAACTTCAGGTTCAGCTTCTGCAATAGGAACAGGATCAAGAGGCTTTGAAGTAGAAGCCAAAGATACACTCAGTGCTTTCAATATAGATTCCTGCATACCCTGCATCTGTTTTAACATATCTTTTTGAAAACCAGACATTATATCCATGATCTCCTTTTTGTGAGAATCCAAGGATTTCTTTACATCATCTACCTTGGTTTCAACAGAAATTAACTTTTTCTCCAACACAACTTTCAAATCTGATACCTCATCATTCAGATCCTCCATCCTCTTCTCCAAATTTTCTACTTTTTCCCCCATCTCCTTGTTTTGTTTCTGAATCTTTTCAAATTCAGAAGTTTCTAACAGTGAACCTGAACCAACAGATGGTCCAGTTTTCATGTGCCCAGAGAGCTCATGGCCTGTAGATAACACACAGTCATCTTGTACAACAGATGCACGTTTGAATGAGGCTTTTGTAATGTTCACCTCACCAGGACTTCCATCCAATCCTCGACACCCAACATTAGGCATGTCTATGAATGTTGTTTCAGGAGTACGAAATTCCTGATCTGTGCAAGTGTCAAAAGGAATTTCAGGCTCAATATGAATAGGACTGTGATATTCAGACTCAATGTGTTGAAAAATAAGTTGGGATTTATCACCTCCCTCCAAATGAGTTTGGGATGGTTCCCCGGATTTGTGTGAAACAGTAGCATGTTGAAATGCTTCTGAGTGGGTATGGATGGGTTGTTCAAGATCCACCACTAGGTCCATGGTGTTTGTTTCAATATTGGACACCAAGAGATGTGAACCAATAGCATGTGTGGTTACCTGGTCAAGATTAGCTGGTTCAGAGGCATCTCTTTCTGTTTGAACCTCTGTTAACAATCTCTCATCCTCACCACTCTCATTCTGTTTTTCCTCACTGAGTCTAACCAAGCTCTCAGAATTTTCCCCCTCAAGTCTCTCAGAATGTTCACCCATCTGAACATCCTCCCCCTCTCTAATTCGACTAGACCCCTCACCTCTCTTCTCAGGTTGGTCCTCTTGGGTAGGGATTTGAGGTAATTCAATTCCCATAGAGGTGCAATAAGCTTTTAAAATCTCACTCTCCCTTGGAATATAGTTCCTAAGTGATTTTGGCAACAGTTTATGATTGGGATAATTTTCAAGTCTTGTTACTGAGGTCATCTTACCCAAATAAAATGTAGGACCATGCTCTTCATTTGTTCTTCTTGAGATTGTTCTGTTTTCCTGCATGGCATACCAAATAACAATTTGCCAGTACCTTATGTAGGGAATGTATGTCAGTGGAGCATCCTTTGTCTTCTTCTGAATTGCTTTCTGATTCTTCTCAAATGTATTCTTCATATCTTCCCAAAGTATTAAAGTATAGTCATAATGCCTATTCTTCACTAAACCTTGAAATATCTGAAGAATTTGTTTAGAACCTTGATCAGCAGAACTATTTTTCCCTGACAAACATTTATTTACCACATGAAAGAAGCAAGCCCAAATAGGTGGTAATTTGTTTCTTCTGAACAAACTGAGAGTCCTCAATCCTTCATTGTATCCCAACTTCATAAACTCTGCTATTAATTCCTCTGTTAGGGGTAACTCCTCAAAATCTGTTCTTCTTTGTACATCATCTTTCTCTGGTAGATTCAGCATCTCTCTTAGTGCAGAGATAGATAAGACAAATGTCACTCCTCCAATTTCAGACACAAACTTATTATCTTCTAACCTAAGATATTTCCACCATTGTTGTATGTACTGAACATGCACATTTTTACTTCTTGTAAACCATTTTTTGTACGGATGATGTTTGAATAACTCCATGATAATTCTGTGTTCAGGCTTAAAACGACTTTCCTCAAACAATATAACACAGTTATTTTCAGATAATTTCAACCATTCACTCTCAGGAACAACTCTTTCCACTAGAATAGATCTATCTGACATAATAGAACCTGCAGCACTCTGATCATGTTCAATATTAACATTTACCTCATCCGCATTTCCTTCAGATTCATCCATTTGTTCATCTTCTTCATCATTTCTTATTGCCCCTTCCTCTGCAACTCTATTTTGTACTTCATCACTTTCCGAATCAGATGAATCCATTATCGATTTTGTAGAATGTAGAGAAATTGGACCACTTCTTCGTATTTCAGACATGATTTAAGAAGAAAACAGATTCAAAGAACTCTGGATTTGATTCGTATCTCACGTTTCGCTCTGGAATTTGAAAGAACTTTGAAATAGGGATTTTAAGACCTATTTAAAATCCGCGAAGTTGAAAGGTTTAACGGAAAAGCGAAATCAATGTTATAACGGAGTCAACACACGTGAAATACCACAAAGGATTTAAATGAAATACGTGGCATTGTCAAACAAATATGAAGCTGACACGTGTTAGTGGATAGAATTTTGACTCAAGTCAAAGATCTGAATAACACGCGCAGATGTTCTGATTCCATGACTCAGAAGAATTTTGCCTTGTAACCAAAATGTCTTTTAAAATCAACTTCTGACCAATATAAAACATTTTGATTATTCAGAAGAGGTTTGAACAGATAAGAAATGAAAACAAATCTTTTAAGCATCACAAAATGATTTTCAAAAGAATTTTGATGCTCCCCCTTGACTTGAGCATGCATTTGAGTATTAATGATACATAAAGATGAGATAACAAGATAATCGAAGAAGCATAATCCATACAGTTGAAGTTATTTGTATTTCTCAAAAATAAATTTTTGAAAGTTAGATTGCTGAAGTATTGACTCAGAATTTCTGACCTTAAGATTTAGAGGTTCTGATCTCAAGACTCAGAAGTTCTGAACTCAAGATTCAGAAGTTCCGAACTCAAGACTCAGAAGTTCTGAACTCAAGACTCAGAAGTTCTGAACTCAAGGCTCAGAAGTTCTGAACTCAAGACTCAGAAGTTCTGAGTACACTACTCAGACAACTTCACTTAGAAAAATTTAGCATTTTTAAGAAAAAAATATTTTCAACTAGGCAGATTAAGCATTCCTATTTTACATATGAGAAAAGAAAACCTTTTGTGATCAAGAGGCTTTGTGAACAAGTCAGCCAATTGATACTTTGTATGCACAAAGTGCATCTCTATAGTTCCTTTTTCCACATAGTCCTTTATAAAATGATACCTCACGTCTATATGCTTAGTCTTCGAATGTTGAACAGGGTTCTGAGTAATAGCAATTGCACTTTCTGAGTCACAATAGATGGGAATCTTATTAAGCTGATATCCATAGTCCATGAGTTGTGTTCTCATCCACAATGTTTGAGAGCATGAAGCAGCAGCAGCAACATACTCTGCTTCAGCAGTTGAAGTGGATACACAATTCTGTTTCTTTGATGCCCAACTCACTATTTTATCTCCCAAAAAGTGACAAGCACCAGATGTACTCTTTCTGTCCAACCTACTTCCTGCATGATCAGCATCAGTGAAAGCAGTCAATTTGAAGTCAGTTTCTTTTGGATACCATAGACCTAGATCAGGTGTTCCTTTGAGATATCTTAAAATCCTTTTGACAGCCAACATATGTGATTCTTTTGGGTTAGATTGAAATCTAGCACAGAAACAGGTAGAAAACATGATATCTGGTCTACTTGCAGTCAAATAAAGTAATGATCCAATCATGCCTCTATAAAGTTTGATATCTGCTGAAACACCTTTGAGATCAACATCTAACTTTATGTTAGTTGCCATAGGTGTTCTCATAGAAGCACAATCAGACATTTTGAACTTTTTCAGAATTTCTCTGACATATTTTCCTTGATTTATGAAAATACCTTTTGGTAGTTGTTTGACTTGAAGACCAAGGAAAAAATTCAGTTCACCCATCATGCTCATTTCAAATTCAGATGACATGACTTTTGAAAAATTATCACATAATTCTGGACTGGTAGAACCAAATATTATGTCATCAACATAAATCTGAATCAGAATCAAATCATTACCCTGTTTCTTTAAAAACAAAGTTGTGTCAATCTTACCTTTCTTGAATCCTGAACCTAACAGGTGTTTAGTAAGAGTGTCATACCAGGCTCGTGGTGCTTGTTTTAGACCATATAAAGCTTTGTCTAAAATATAAACATGATCAGGGAATTCTGGATCAACAAAACCTTTAGGTTGATGGACATACACCTCTTCATTAAGTTTGCCATTTAGAAAGGCTGATTTGACATCCATTTGATACACCTTGAAGTTTTTATGTGCAGCATAGGCTAAAAATATTCTGATTGCCTCTATTCTTGCCACTGGTGCAAATGTCTCATCATAATCAATTCCCTCTTGTTGACAGTATCCCTTAGCAACCAATCTTGCCTTGTTTCTGATGACAACACCTGATTCATCCTTTTTGTTTCTGAACACCCATTTAGTTCCAATTATAGATTTACCTTCAGGCTTTGGAATGAGTCTCCAAACTTTATTTCTTTCAAATTGAAGCAATTCCTCTTGCATTGCTGAAATCCAGTCTGGATCCTCTAGGGCTTCATTAGCTTTCTTTGGTTCAATTACACTTAAGAAACCAGCAAACATTACTTCATTTGCTGTAGCTGATCTTGTCTTTACTCCTGCTGATGGATCACCTATTACTTGATGAATAGGGTGATTTTTAGTCCATTTGTTAGCACTAGGGAGTACATCAATCTCTGAATAATTGTTGTTTGCATCATTCTCATCAATGATTGCTTGTAATTCTGAACTGTCACCTTGTTCTGACGTATGAGTAGGAGTTGCATCCAAGTTTGAGTTCTGATTAATGAAGTCAGAGTTCTGATTGACTTGTTCAGAGTTCTGAGTACAAGAATCAGAATTCTGATTACAAGGTTCAGAGTTTTCACCACTTGTATTTATTAGATTTGGGCACTCCTCTGATGGACCTTTGTCAGAAATTACAGTTGATTGAACTATTTCTGGAGTCTTATTTTTCATCTCTTTGACCATCTTTGGGTTTTCATATTCTGCATAAGAATCAGAAATTAGTTCACTAAAAGCATCCTTAAACAGTAAATTGAGTTCTGAACAAATAGGATTAGAATTTGTATCAGAAGTCATTTTTGTCTTGTTCAGCATGAGTTCTGAACTGTCTTGTTCAGAAGTCCGCATTCTGGCTTCATCAAAAGTTACATTTATGCTCTCCATCATCCTCTTGGTTCTTCTATTGTAGATTCTGAATGCTTTGGAAGTTAAAGAATAACCCACAAAGTATCCTTCATCTGCCTTTTTATCGAATTTGGCAAGATTTTCTCTGTCTCTGAGAACGTAGCATCTGCAACCAAAAATATGAAAGAATTTGATTAATGGTTTTCTTTTATTTATCAGTTCATAAGCAGTCTTATTTAATCTCTTATTGATTAAAGTTCTATTTTGTGTAAAACAAGCAGTTGCAATTGCTTCAGCCCATAGGAAAGTAGGAAGATTTGCATAAGCCAACATTGTTCTCGCAGCCTCAACTAGAGTTCTATTCTTCCTTTCAACAACACCATTTTGTTGAGGAGTTCTGACAGCAGAAAAATTGTGAGAAATCCCAGAACTTTCTAGAAAATTCTGAAGAGTCTCATTTCTGAACTCCGTTCCATTATCACTTCTGATTTTCTGAACTTGAAGTTGTAAGAGAACTTGAATCCTTTTGATAAAATTTATCAATGTAGTAGCAGCTTCTGACTTAGCTCTTAGGAACTCAACCCACGTGTATCTGGATAATTCATCAACAATCACAAGCATATATTTCTTTCCTCCCATCGACTGAACTGAAATTGGACCACAAAGATCAGTATGAATCATTTCTAATGGTGCTTTGCAAGATGAGTCCATTTTTAATTTGTGAGAACTCTTTTTCATCTTGCCCATTTCACAAGCTGAGCATAATGATTCTTTTTCAAATTTAAGCTTTGGTAAGCCTTTAACCAAATGTTTTGCAACAAGATTATTAAGATCTTTGAAATTCAGATGAGAACATCTTCTGTGCCAAAGCCAGCATTCATTTGCAGTTGATTTTGATAAAAGACAAACTGTATTTAATGTTTTCAATTTTGAAAAATTAACTACAAATAAGTCCATATGTCTTTTGGCCCAGAAGACTTTGACATCATTTTCAGTTAGAATCATGCAACCTGTTATTTGAAACTTAATTTGACAAAGACTGTCTAAAAACTGACTTATGCTGAAAAGATTGTGTTGTAATCCTTCAACATAGAAAACCTTTTGGATAGTTAGATCCCCTTTAGTTAAATCCCCATAACCTTTGACTTGACCTTTGCTATTGTTTCCAAAGTTTACTGCTCCTCCAGCCTTTTCTGTGAAGTTTGATAGAAAAGACTTCTGACCTGTCATGTGTCTTGAAGCTCCTGAATCTAAAAACCACACATGACAGCCCTGCAAAAAGATCAGTTAGGTTTAGGTACCCATTTTGGAATGGGTCCATCTTTGTTAGCTTTGTCATTGGATTTAACATCAGTACCTTTTACTCTCCACTCAAAATCTTTCTTCAAACACCACTTTCCTTGAACTTTTATGAAGTCAGAACATTTTCTGCTTACAAGTTTTTTCAAATTCTTTTTGAGAGTTGTAACTTTTGGTTTTGCTATGTTTTCAACTTTCTTTTCTTTTATCTTTTCTTTCTTCTGAGTCTGAGGAACAAAAATTTTCTTCTTTTCTGTATTTTGAGAAACAGAAACTTTCTGAATATCTTTTCTTATGTATGAAACAGAAGTTATTTTGACTTGACATTTGTGAGAATATTGGAATGAATCATTTTTACATCTAACACAAACAAGATTTTTCTTTGCAAGTGACAATAAATCTGAAACATAGATCATTTCATTTTTATTTATATTGTTCAGAGTACAATTGCCCTTATTACAAGAATTTCTAGCGTTTAGTTCAGAAGTAGATTTCATTCTAAGCTTCTCAAGTTCCCTTTTCAGATCGTTCAACTTTGCAAGATCATCTTTCCTTTTGCTTTCTTCTTTTTCTGAAAAATTCAAGTTCTTTTTGTTAGAAGAATTAGATGATTCACCTTTTTCATATGTACTTGATTCATTAAAGAATTTATCATTTTCTCTTGAAGCATTAATTTTAAAAAGATCATACTCAGTCTTCAGTTTTTCAAGCTCTGTTATTTTCTGAATAAAAATATTCTTTTCTTTCAAAGCTTCTTCAAGTTTAATATCCACCTCACAGAAATCATTTTCAAGTTCATCATAAGTTTTCCTTAAATCCTCAAGTTCTTGACTCACAAGATTAAATCTCTTTTCAAGTTGCAAAAATTCATCTGATTTTGTTTCAGAAAATCCAGTTGAATCAGACTTCTGACTACCTGAGTCAGAGTTCTGATTTACAGACTCAGATGTCTGATCTTTAGACTCAGAATTCTGACTACAAAGTTCAGAATCCTGACTAGAAGTTTCAGACTTCTGATTGACTGTTTCAGAATTTTTACTTGTATCAAATATGCTCTCAATGTCATGATATGAAAAACTTGGTTGTTTATTTTTGTAGCTGACATTTAAGGAATCATACTTGAATTTAGTATCATTGTATCTTGGCTTTTCATCTGTTGGTTTAGAAACTTCTTTCTTAACCTTTTCTTCTGAACCAACTGACTTTTCTGTTTTAGACTCAGAAATTGTCTCATCTGACTTTTTAGAGTTTGGTCTTTGCAAATTGTCAGAACTTGTTATAGAACTAGCAGGTCTTATGAAAACTTCAACAATTTCTGGGATTTTTGGCTTAGAAACTTGAAGTATTGGAGCTCTTTTTAAAATGACATTTTCTTCCAATCCCAATCCCTTCTTTGGATTGTAAAATCTTGTATCTTTAACATTGCTTAATAAAAGATTTAATGTTTGCTGAGTTTGACCTCTTTTCAAATTCAAATCTTCCAATTCTTTGATTTTGGAGTATAAATTCTTTCTTTCTTCAAATAACATATCAAATTTTATTTGTAAATCACCTTTTTCATCCTTTATTTTTGAAAACTCAACTTTTAGTTCAGAAAGCCTTTTCATCAATTCAGAATTTTCATCTTTAACTTTCTGTTTCTCAGCCTCAGATTCTTCATATTGTTCATTTATTACTTCTTTTTCAATTCTGAATTTGTTAACCAAAGTTCTTTCTCCTTTTATCTGTTTTCTTAGGTTAGCAAATTCAGTTTTCATTTCACCAATCTGTGTCATTAACTCTAATTCAAGTGAAGAATGTACCTCAGCAGATGACTCAGAATCAGCATCTTCAAAATCAGAATCATCCTCATTCCTCATTTTTGCCATATAGCTTCGCATCTGTGGAAAGTTGATATGATCATCTTCATCAGAAGTGTAGTACAGCCAATTCTCCTGTTCAGCCAATAGTGCACTCTCGTCATCTCTCTTCTTTGCAAGCTGAGCCTTCTTCGTGTAGTATTCATAATCTTTCACAACTTTAACTCTGCAATCCTTGGCATAATGGCCAGATTTTCCACACTTGAAACACAGATTCTTTTCTTTTCTCTCTTCCTTCTCTTCCTTGTTTTCTTCACTTCTCTCTATTCTCTTTTCAATCTTATTTTCTTCTCTGTCATCTTTCTTCTTATAATCTGAACTTCCAGCTCTCTTATAATTTCCTTGAAATCTGCCCTTCCCATACCTTTTGTTGAAAGTATTTGTCAGCAAAGCTAGCCTTTCAGCCATTATCTTGATATCTTCATCATCTTCTGATCCTTCTTCTTTGTCAGATTCCTCCAGACTCGGTATTTCTGATAGATATGCAGTCTTTTTGGGTGCTTTGATTGCTTTGGACTTTGATAAGAACGCTAACTGATCAGCAACATTTTTCTTTTCTTCCACAACTAACTTGACAGAGTCTTCATGTTGATTAAGAACACAGAACAAATCATTTAAGTCTTCTTCACACATATCTTTGTTCATTTGCAGACTTATGGCAAATGATGACCATTCTGAATTTAGACTGTTCAGAAATTTGTAATTTATTTCTGATTTTGTTTTCTTCAGTCCATTTCTTCTCAAGTCATTTAGAATAGTGCAAAATTTACTGTATGTCTGTGTCAAACTTTCTGACTCTTTTGCTTTGAACCTTTCATAAGCATTTATGCTTTGATTTAACTTTGCCTGAATAGATCTCACAGTTCCTAACATTTGCCTTTCCAATTCGTCCCACATTTCTTTAGCTGATGATCCACTGTCAATCCTGTTAAGAACCTCATTCGGGACAGCCAAAGTCATCAAAGTAATTGCTCTTTTGTCAATAGCATGCCTATTTTTCTGTTCAGCAGTGTATTGGGAATAATTCTTCTTTACTCTGGTCGCTGGAATTTCTGGAGTTGTCTCTGTAGCAGGGGTTGCGGCGACATCGATATATACTTCGATTGGACCTTCTCGTATAGAAATCATAAGATTTTCATCGATGTTGTCAAGGAATTGGATCATACGAGTTTTCCATTGCTGATACTCTTCTGGTATAAGAACAGGCGGTTTGGTTTCGGATCCCATGGCTAGATATTCTTTAGAAGACATGATTGTAAGAAAATTCAACAGAAAGACAAATTCGATTTTCTTGATCGAAAAGTAGCAGGTAATTCAAGAATTGCTAAGAATTCACGAACTAGCCCTAGCAGCGGAATCGAATTTTGAATGAATCAAGAAATCTTCAAGAAATTGATCAATCGATCTTCGCAATCACAATCTTGAACGAATTTGTTTGTTGATTGGCTCTGATACCAATTGAAAGTGCAGGATCTATTCTTACAATCAATATAGAAAGAAGTAATTGAGAATTTGTATGATCAAGCCCAATTGTATTCAATGATGCACAGAATTACAGATCTAAGAGAGAGATCACCTCAAAGATTACAAGGAATGAATACAAGTAATATGGGAAAATCAATCAGTTAGCAACGTAGTGCTAACCACTCTATTTATACTGCAACAAACATCTTAAAGCTACAGTACAAATAAGAAAGACTAATAAGAACATAACACGTGTCCTAATTAGTTTACACATTACTAAATAACGAAACTCGTCATAAGTTCTGAACAGGTAATTCAGAACTTCTGAACATTCTTCTGATCACGCTTCTCAGAACTTCTGACTTCTCTTTCTCAGATCTCTGACTCTTCTTCTCAGAACTTCTGACTCTTCTTCTCAGAACTTCTGAACCTTCTTATCAGATCTTCAACACTTGGTTTATTGACAAAACTTCAGATCTAACAACAACCCTCCAAATGTCTCCATGGTCACAATACCCAGGGTACCTGAAACTCCCACTACACCAGAGGTACCAGAGTACGACAAACCCAAGGACATAGATAAGTGGTCCCCACAAGACTGGGAAAAATATGAGTGTGCAAAGAAAGCCAAACGCCTTCTGATAATGGCTATACCAAATGACCTTTTTCAATCTATGGACGCATATGAATAAGCCCACGATTTGTGGAAAGAACTTGAAAAACAGTTAGAAGGTGGAGCCAAAACCCAAAAGAATAGAAGGGGACAGTGCATAAATGAATATTATGCATTCAAAGCTCTGTCGACTGAATCTCTGCAAAGCACGTACGACAGATTCAACTCCTTGATCAACAAGTGCAAGAAGTTTGGTATCCACAGAACCTCAGAAGAAAACAGTGTCATGTTCCTCAAGAGCCTAAATGATGAGTGGCTTCAACTGTTCATGTCACTTCAAACTAACCAAGACTTGGACACTTGGACTCTGACAGACCTCTATGGCACTTTGGCTGCAAAAGAAAGTTACATGGTCCAGACTAAAGCCCAGTTGGGTGGACCTCTGGCACTTGTAGGAAAAGCCACAGAGGTACATGAGAAGCCACAGAAGGACAAGGCTCTGGAAGAGAAAGAGAAGAAGAAAAATAAGGTTTTGGTTGTTGACAATGATGAAGAAGAGATGATGGATGAGGATGAGGCAACAATGGCCTCAATAGCTAAATCTTTAGCTTTGCTGACCAATGAATTTGGGAATAGAGGGTTCAAGAAGAAGCCCAGTTTCGACAGAGGGATGGATGGAAGAGACGGAAGAGGTGGCATATATCAGAACTTTGGGTCACCAATGGAGAGATCCTATCAAGAACCATGATACTATGGACCACCACAGGGATATGAACAGAGGAATCATGGGATGGATGAGTTATACGACCAATAGAGGGTATACGTCAACAGAGGATACGAGCAGAAGGGAGGAGGTGAGTACCAACCGAGACAGACTGAATACCCACAGAAGGGTATACCGAGAGAGGAGCACAGAGCTCAAGATCAAGCCACAACACAAACCCCGCAGAACAATGGGTGCATCAGATGTGGCAAACCAGGGCACTATGCAGTTGAATATCGAAGCAAACCCAACAAACCCCAATCTTAAAGAAATTTTGCTTTCTACAAGAAAAAGGCAGAATACTACGCGCAAAAATCTCTTATGGTAGAACATGAGAATTGGGTGTCAGATGAGTCTTCTGACGAAGGAGAAAAGAAGAATGCTCTGTTATGTGGGATGGTAGAGGTCAACAGTTCCGACTCCGACTGTGAGGTATCCACTTCTAACCCAATCTCTAATGACACAGAAGCTAATTTGCTCAAACTTACAGAAGATTTTAATGAACTTGAAAAGACATGTGCTGACATTAAGAAAAAACTTGCTTTCTATGAAAGAGAAGCCAGACTTCTCACTCAGGAAAACGCAAAAATAACTTTAGAAAAGAAGAATCTTGAATTAGAATGGTACAAAGAAATAAACCCTTTAAAAGAAAAGATTTATGTTAGATCTGAAGTTTTGTCAATAAACCAAGTGTTGAAGTTCTGATAAGAAGACTCAGATGTTCTGAGTAGAGGAGTCAGAGATCTGAGAAGAAGAGTCAGAGTTCTGAGAGAAAGAGTCAGAAGCTCTGAGAAGCGTTATCAGAAGAATGTTCAGAAGTTCTGAACTACCTGTTCAGAACTTATGACTACATACTTTACTTAGTATTTAGTAAACTAATTAGGACACGTGTTATGTTCTTATTAGTCTTTCTTATTTGTACTGTAGCTTTAACATGTCCGTTGCAGTATAAATAGTAGTTAGCTCTACGTTGCTAACTGATTTGATTTTCCCATATATCTTTGTATTCATTCTTTGTAATCTTTGAGATTCTCTCTCTCTTAGATTTGTAATCCTGTTCATCATTGAATACAATTGGGCTTGATCATACAACTTCTCAATTACTGCTTTCTATATTGATTGTAAGATTAGATCCTGTACTTTCAATTGGTATCAGAGCCATTCAACAAACAAATTCATTCAAGATTGTGATTGCGAAGATCGATTGATCAATTTCTTGAAGATTTCTTGATTCATTCAAAAATCGATTCCGCTGCTAGGGCTAGTTCTTGAATTCTTGGCAATTCTTGAATTACCTGTTACATTTCGATCAAGAAACTCGAATTTGTCTTTCTGTTGAATTTTCTTACAATCATGTCTTCTAAAGAATATCTAGCCATGGGATCTGAAACCAAACCGCCTGTTCTTATACCTGAAGAGTATCAGCAATGGAAAATTCGTATGATCCAATTCCTAGACAACATTGATGAAAATCTTATGATATCCATTCGAGAAGGTCCAATTGAAGTGTATATCGATGTTGCCGCAACACCTGCTACAGAGACAACTCCAGAAATTCCAGCGACCAGGGTGAAGAAGAATTATTCCCAATACACACCTGAACAGAAGAATAGGCATGCTATTGACAAAAGAGCAATTACTTTGATGACTTTGGCTGTCCCAAATGAGGTTCTTAACAGGATTGACAGTGGATCATCAGCTAAAGAAATGTGGGACGAATTGGAAAGGCAGATGTTAGGAACTGTGAGATCTATTCAGGCAAAGTTAAATCAAAGCATAAATGCTTATGAGAGGTTCAAAGCAAAAGAGTCAGAAAGTTTGACACAGACATACAGTAAATTTTGTACTATTCTAAATGACTTGAGAAGAAATGGACTGAAGAAAACGAAGTCAGAAATAAATTACAAATTTCTGAACAGTCTAAATTCAGAATGGTCATCATTTGCCATAAGTCTGCAAATGAACAAGGATATGTGTGAAGAAGACTTAAATGATCTGTTCTGTGTTCTTAATCAACATGAAGACTCTGTCAAGTTAGTTGTGGAAGAGAAGAAAAATGTTGCTGATCAGTTAGCGTTCTTATCAAAATCCAAAGCAATCAAAGCACCTAAAAAGATTGCATATCTATCAGAGATACCTAATCTGGAAGAATCTGAGAAGGAAGAAGGATCAGAAGATGATGAAGATATCAAGATAATGGCTGAGAAACTAGCTTTGTTGACAAATACTTTCAACAAAAGGTATGGGAAGGGTAGATTTCAAGGAAATTATAAGAGAGTTGGGAGTTCAGATTATAAGAAGAAAGAAGACAGAGAAGAAAATAAGTTTGAAAAGAAAGTAGAGAGAAGTGAAGAAAACAAAGAAGAGAAGGATGAGAGAAAAGAAAAGAATCTGTGTTTCAAGTGTGGAAAATCTGGCCACTATGCTAAAGATTGCAGAGTTAAAATTGTGAAAGACTATGAGTACTACACCAAGAAGGCTCAACTTGCAAAGAAGAGAGATGATAAAATTGCTTTATTGGCTGAACAGGAGAATTGGTTGTACTACACTTCTGATGAAGATGATCATATCAACTTTCCACAGATGCAAAGCTATATGGCAAAAATGAGGAATGAGGATGATTCTGATTATGAAGATGCTGATTCTGAGTCATCTGCTGAGGTACATTCTTCACTTGAAATAGAGTTAATGACACAGATTGGTGAAATGAAAACTGAATTTGCCAATCTAAGAAAACAGATAAAAGGAGAAAGAAATTTGGTTAACAAATTCAGAATTGAAAAAGAAGTAATAAAAGAACAATATGAAGAATCTGAGGCTGAGAAACAGAAAGTTAAAAATGAAAATTCTGAATTGTTGAAAAAGCTTTCTGAACTAAAAGTTGAGTTTTCAAAAATAAAGGATGAAAAAGGTGATTTACAAATAAAATTTGATATGTTATTTGAAGAAAGAAAGAATTTATACACCAAAATCAAAGAATTGGAAGATCTGAATTTGAAAAGGGGTCAGACTCAGCAAACATTAAATCTTTTATTAAGCAATGTTAAAGATACAAGATTTTACAATCCAAAGAAGGGATTGGGATTGGAAGAAAATGTCATTTTAAAAAGAGCTCCAATCAACTTATATGAAAAACTTCAAGTTTCTAAGCCAAAAATCCCAGAAATTGTTGAAGTTTTCATAAGACCTGCTAGTTCTATAACAAGTTCTGACAATTTGCAAAGACCAAACTCTAAAAAGTCAGATGAGAAAAGTTCTGAGTCTAAAACAGAAAAGTCAGTTGTTTCAGAAGAAAAGGTTAAGAAAGAAATTTCTAAACCAACAGATGAGAAGCCAAAATACAATGATATTAAATTCAAGTATGATTCTTTAAATGTCAGCTACAAAAATAAACAACCAAGTTTTTCATATCATGACATTGAGAGCATATTTGACACAAGTAAAAATTCTGAAACAGTCAATCAGAAGTCTGAAACTTCTAGTCAGGATTCTGAACTTTGTAGTCAGAACTCTGAGTCTAAAGATCAGACATCTGAGTCTGTAAATCAGAACTCTGACTCAGGTAGTCAGAAGTCTGATTCAACTGGATTTTCTGAAACAAAATCAGATGAACTTTTACAACTTGAAAAGAGATTTAATCTTGTGAGTCAAGAACTTGAGGACTTAAGGAAAGCTTATGATGAAATTGAAAATGATTTCTGTGAGGTGGATATTAAACTTGAAGAAGCTTTGAAAGAAAAGAATACTTTTATTCAGAAAATAACAGAGCTTGAAAAACTGAAGACTGAGTATGATCTTTTTAAAATTAATGCTCCAAGAGAAAATGATAAATTCTTTAATGAATCAAGTACATATGAAAAAAGTGAATCATCTAATTCTTCTAACAAAAAGGACTTGAATTTTTCAGAAAAAAGAAGAAAGCAAAAGGAAAGATGATCTGAAAAGGGATCTTGAGAAGCTTAGAATGAAATCTACTTCTGAACTCAAAGCTAGAAATTCTTGTAATAAGGGCAATTGTACTCTGAACAGTATCAATAAAAATGAAATGATCTATGTTTCAGATTTATTGTCACTTGCAAAGAAAAATCTTGTTTGTGTTAGATGTAAAAATGATTCATTCCAATATTCTCATAAATGTCAAGTCAAAATAACTTCTGTTTCATACATAAGAAAAGATATTCAGAATTCAGAAAAGAAAACTGTTTCTGTTCATCAGAATACAGAAAAGAATAAATTTTTTGTTCCTCAGACTGAGAAGAAAGAAAAGATAAAAGAAAAGAAAGTTGAAAACGTTGCAAAATCAAAAGATACAACTTTCAAAAAGAAAGTGAATAAGTTTGTAAGCAGAAAATGTTCTGACTTCATAAAAGTTCAAGGAAAGTGGTGTTTGAAGAAAGATTTTGAGTGGAAAGTAAAAGGTACTAATGTTAAATCCAATAACAAAACTAACAAAGATGGACCCATTCCAAAATGGGTACCTAAAACTAACTGATCCTTTTGCAGGGCTGTTATGTGTGGTTTTTAGATTCAGGAGCTTCAAGACACATGACAGGTCAGAAGTCTTTTCTAACAAACTTCACATAAAAGGCTGGAGGAGCAGTAAACTTTGGAAATAACAGCAAAGGACAAGTCAAAGGTTATGGGGATTTAACTAAAGGGGATCTGACTATTCAAAGGGTTTTCTATGTTGAAGGATTACAGCATAATCTTTTCAGCATAAGTCAGTTTTTAGACAGTCTTTGTCAAATCAAGTTTCAAATAACAGGTTGCATGATTTTAACTGAAAATGATGTTAAAGTCTTCTGGGCCAAAAGACATATGGACTTATTTGTAGTTAATTTTTCAAAATTGAAAACATTAAATACAGTTTGTCTTTTATCAAAATCAACTGCAAATGAATGTTGGCTTTGGCACAGAAGATGTTCTCATTTAAATTTCAAAGATCTTAATAATCTCGTTGCAAAACATCTGGTTAAAGGCTTACCAAAGCTTAAATTTGAAAAAGAATCATTATGCTCAGCTTGTGAAATGGGCAAGATGAAAAAGAGTTCTCACAAATTAAAAATGGACTCATCTTGCAAAGCACCATTAGAAATGATTCATACTGATCTTTGTGGTCCAATTTCAGTTCAATCTATGGGAGGAAAGAAATATATGCTTGTGATTGTTGATGAATTCTCCAGATACACATGGGTTGAGTTCCTAAGAGCTAAGTCAGAAGCTGCTACTACATTGATAAATTTTATCAAAAGGATTCAAGTTCTCTTACAACTTCCAGTTCAGAAAATCAGAAGTGATAATGGAACAGAGTTCAGAAATGAGACTCTTCAGAATTTTTTAGAAAGTTCTGGGATTTCTCACAATTTTTCTGCTGTCAGAACTCCTCAACAAAATGGTGTTGTTGAAAGGAAAAATAGAACTCTAGTTGAAGCTGCGAGAACAATGCTGGCTTATGCAAATCTTCCTACTTTCCTATGGGCTGAAGCAATTGCAACTGCTTGTTTTACACAGAATAGAACTTTAATCAATAAGAGATTAAATAAGACTGCTTATGAACTGATAAATAAAAGAAAACCATTAATCAAATTCTTTCATGTTTTTGGTTGCAGGTGCTATGTTCTTAGAGACAGAGAAAATCTTGCCAAATTCGATAAAAAGGCAGATGAAGGATACTTTGTGGGTTATTCTTTAACTTCCAAAGCATTCAGAATCTACAATAGAAGAACCAAGAGGATGATGGAGAGCATAAATGTAACTTTTGATGAAGCTAGAAATAGGACTTCTGAACAAGACAGTTCAGAACTCATGCTGAACAAGACAAAAATGACTTCTGATACAAATTCTAATCCTATTTGTTCAGAACTCAATTTACTGTTTAAGGATGCTTTTAGTGAACTAATTTCTGATTCTTATGCAGAGTATGAAAATCCAAAGATGGTCAAAGAGATGAAAAATAAGACTCCAGAAATAGTTCAATCAACTGTAATTTCTGACAAAGGTCCATCAGAGGAATGTCCAAATCTAATAAGTACAAATGGTGGTGATTCAGATAAAACAGAGGAATTGAACTTAGACACAGAGATGGAAGGAAACTAAGATGAAACTGAAGCTATTGAGGAATCTGTATTGAGATCAGAAAAGACAGTGGAAAGTGAAGTGGTCAACATGTGTACAGATATTGTGGTGTATAACAAAGAAAATATGACGGATTCTGAATTAGAAGAAAGGAGGTTAAGTGAAGAGTTGATCAGAAGGATGCATAATAATTTAGTCAGAGCTTTGAATGTTCAAAAAGTTCAGCAAGGAATAAAAATGGTAAGACCTATTGATCTAATGGGAGAAGAAGACAGAACTGTGAATTATACTCAGGATTTTGAAGATGATTTTATATTTAACTTTTGTGATGAGTTAAATACAGAAGAAGTGGTGAAAATTCTGAACCTTGTAATCAGAATTCTGATTCTTGTACTCAGAACTCTGAACAAGTCACTCAGAATTCTGACTTCATTAATCAGAACCCAAACTTGGATATAACTCCTACTCATACATTAGAACAAGGGGACAGTTCAGAATTACAAGCAATCATTGAAGAGAATGATGCAAACAACAATTATTCAGAGATTGATGTACTCCCTAGTGCAAATAAATGGACTAAAAATCATCCTATTCATCAAGTAATAGGTGATCCACCAGCAGGAGTAAAAACCAGATCAGCTACAGCAAATGAAGCAATGTTTGCTGGTTTCTTGAGTGTGATTTCACCAAAGAAAGCCAATGAAGCCCTAGAGGATCCAGACTGGATTTCAGCAATGCAAGAGGAATTGCTTCAATTTGAAAGAAATAAAGTTTGGAGACTCATTCCAAAACCTGAAGGTAAATCTATTATTGGAACTAAATGGGTGTTCAGAAACAAAAAGGATGAATCAGGTGTTGTCATCAGAAACAAGGCAAGATTGGTTGCTAAGGGATACTGTCAACAAGAGGGAATTGATTATGATGAGACATTTGCACCAGTGGCAAGAATAGAGGCAATCAGAATATTTTTGGCCTATGCTGCACATAAAATCTTCAAGGTGTATCAAATGGATGTCAAATCAGCCTTTCTAAATGGCAAACTTAATGAAGAGGTGTATGTTCATCAACCTGAAGGTTTTGTTGATCCAGAATTCCCTGATAATGTTTATATTTTAGACAAAGCTTTATATGGTCTAAAACAAGCACCACGAGCCTGGTATGACACTCTTACTAAACACTTGTTAGGTTCAGGGTTCAAGAAAGGTAAGATTGACACAACTTTGTTTTTAAAGAAACAGGGTGATGATTTGATTCTGATTCAGATTTATGTTGATGACATAATATTTGGTTCTACCAGTCCAGAATTATGTGATAATTTTTCAAAAATCATGTCATCTGAATTTGAAATGAGCATGATGGGTGAGCTGAATTTTTTCCTTGGTCTTCAAGTAAAACAATTACCAAAAGGTATTTTTATAAATCAAGGAAAATATGTCAGAGACATTCTGAAAAAGTTCAAAATGTCTGATTGTGCTTATATGAGAACACCTATGGCAACTAACATAAAGTTAGATGCTGATCTCAAAGGTGTTTCAGCAGATATCAAACTCTATAGAGGCATGATTGGATCATTACTTTATTTGACTGCAAGTAGACCAGATATCATGTTTTCTACCTGTTTCTGTGCTAGATTTCAATCTAACCCAAAAGAATCACATATGTTGGCTGTCAAAAGGATTTTAAGATATCTCAAAGGAACACCTGATCTAGGTTTATGGTATCCAAAAGAAACTGACTTCAAATTGACTGCTTTCACTGATGCTGATCATGCAGGAAGTAGGTTGGACAGAAAGAGTACATCTGGTGCTTGTCACTTTTTGGGAGATAAAATAGTGAGTTAGGCATCAAAGAAGCAGAATTGTGTGTCCACTTCAACTGCTGAAGCAGAGTATGTTGCTGCTGCTGCTTCATGCTCTCAAACATTGTGGATGAGAACACAACTCATGGACTATGGATATCAGTTTAACAAAATTCCTATCTATTGTGACTCAGAAAGTGCAATTGCCATTACTCAGAACCCTGTTCAACATTCGAAGACTAAGCATATAGATGTGAGGTATCATTTTATAAAAGACTATGTGGAAAAAGGAACTATAGAGATGCACTTTGTGCATACAAAGTATCAATTGGCTGACTTGTTCACAAAGCCTCTTGATCACAAAAGGTTTTCTTTTCTCATATGTAAAATAGGAATGCTTAATCTGCCTAATTGAAAATATTTTTTTCTTTCTTAAAAATGCTAAATTTTTCTAAGTAAAATTGTCTGAGTAGTGTACTCAGAACTCTGAGTCTTAAGATTCAGAACTTCTGAGTACTAAGATCAGAACTTCTGAGTCTTGAGTTCAGAACTTCTGAGTCTTGAGATCAGAACCTCTGAGTCTTAAGGTCAGAGATTCTGAGTCAATACTTCAGCAATCTAACTTTCAAAAATTTATTTTTGAGAAATACAAATACTTCAACTGTGTGGATTATGCTTCTTCTATTATCTTTTTATCTCATCTTTATGTATCATTAATAGTCAAATGCATGCTCAAGTCAAGGGGGAGCATCAAAATTCTTTTGGAAATTATTTTGTGATGCTTAAAAGATTTGTTTTCATTTTTTACCTCTGATTATTCTAAGAAGAACAAGCTTTTAATGATAAATTTTTTTTGTTATTCAAACTATATCTGAATTAAAAAATTTCATACTCAGATATAAGATTTTAAATGAATTTTTAAATCATCATAATATGAACAGAATTTTGATGATAAAAAGTGCTTCTATCTGTTCAAACCTCTTCTGAATAATCAAAATGTTTTATATTTGTCAGAAGTTGATTTTAAATGATATTTTGGTTACAAGGCAAAATTCTTCTGAGTAGAACAATCAGTTATCTGATAAAGAAAAATCAAAACATCTGAGCGTGTTAGTCAGATCTTTGACTTGAGTCAAAATTCTATCCACTAACACGTGTCAGCTTCATATTTGTTTGATTATGCCACGCATTTCATTTAAATCCTCTGTGGCATTTCAAATGTGTTGACTCCGTTATAACATTGATTTTGTTTTTCCGTTAAACCTTTCAACTTCGCGGATTTTAAATAGGTCTTAAAATCCCTATTTCAAATTTTTTCAAATTCCAGAGCGAAAAGTGAGATACGAATCAAATCCAGAGTTCTTTGAGTTTGTTTTCTTCTTAAATCATGTCTGGAATAAGAAGGAGTGGTCAAATTTCGCTACATTCTACAAAATCGATAATGGATTCATCTGATTCGGATAATGATGAAGTACAGAATAGAGCTGTAGA
This sequence comes from Saussurea involucrata, assembly GCA_033807775.1. Taxonomy (NCBI): domain Eukaryota; kingdom Viridiplantae; phylum Streptophyta; class Magnoliopsida; order Asterales; family Asteraceae; genus Saussurea; species Saussurea involucrata. The sequence goes on from CM066325.1 coordinate 68,933,326, forward strand.
GGAAGGGGCAATAAGAAATGATGAAGAAGATGAACTAATGGATGAGTCTGAAGGAAATGCGGATGAGGTAAACGTTAATATTGAACATGAACAAAGTGCTGCAGGTTCTATTATGTCAGATAGACCTATTTTAGTGGAAAGAGTTGTTCCTGAGAGTGAATGGCTGAAATTATCTGAAAATAACTGTGTTATATTATTTGAGGAAATCCGTTTTAAGCCTGAACACAGAATTATCATGGAGTTATTCAAACACCATCCGTACAGAAAATGGTTTACACGAAGTAAAAATGTGCCTGTTCAGTACATACAACAATGGTGGAAACATCTTAGGTTAGAAGATAATAGGTTTGTGTCTGAAATTGGAGGAGTAACATTTGCCTTATCAATCTCTGCACTAAGAGAAATGCTGAATTTACCAGAGAAAGATGATGTACAAAGAAGGACAGATTTTGAGGACTCACCCTTAACAGAGGAATTAATAGCAGAGTTTATGAAGTTGGGATACAATGAAGGATTGAGGACTCTCAGTTTTTTTAGAAGAAACAAATTACCACCTATTTGGGCTTGCTTCTTTCATGTGGTAAATAAATGTGTGTCAGGGAAGAATAGTTCTGCTGATCAAGGTTCTAAACAAATTCTTCAGATCTTTCAGGGTTTAGTGAAGAATAGGCATTATGACTATACTTTAATACTTTTGGAAGACATGAAGAATACATTTGAGAAGAATCAGAAAGCAATTCAGAAAAAAACAAAGGATGCTCCACTGACATACATTCCTTATATAAGGTACTGCCAAATTGTTATTTGGTATGCCATGCAGGAAAACAGAACAATCTCAAGAAGAACAAATGAAGAGCATGGTCCCACATTTTATTTGGGTAAGATAACCTCGGTAACAAGACTTGAAAACTATCCCAATCATAAATTGTTGCCAAAATCACTTAGGAATTATATTCCAAGGGAGAGTGAGATTTTAAAAGCTTATTGCACCTCTATGGGAATTGAATTACCTCAAATCCCTACCCAAGAGGACCAACCTGAGAAGAGAGGTGAGGGGTCTTGTCGAATTAGAGAGGGGGAGGATGTTCAGATGGGTGAACATTCTGAGAGACTTGAAGGGGAAAATTCTGAGAGCTTGGTTAGATTTGGTGAGGAAAAACAGAATGAGAGTGGTGAGGATGAGAGATTGTCAACAGAGGTTCAAACAGAAAGAGATGCCTCTGAACCAGCTAATCTTGACCAGGTAACCACAAATGCTATTGGTTCACATCTCTTGGTGTCCAATATTGAAACAAACACCATGGACCTAGTGGTGGATCTTGAACAACCCATCCATATCCACTCAGAAGCATTTCAACATGCTACTGTTTCACACAAATCCGGGGAACCATCCCAAACTCATTTGGAGGGAGGTGATAAATCCCAATCTATTTTTCAACACATTGAGTCTGAATATCACAGTCCTATTCATATTGAGCCTGAAATTCCTTCTGACACTTGCACAAATCAGGAATTTCGTATTCCTGAAACAACATTCATAGACATACCTAATGTTGGGTGTCGAGGATTGGATGGAAGTCCTGGTGAGGTGAACATTACAAAAGCCTCATTCAAACGTGCATCTGTTGTACAAGATGACTTTGTGTTATCTACAGGCCATGAGCCCTCTGGGCACATGAAAACTGGACCATCTGTTGGTTCAGGTTCACTGTTAGAAACTTCTGAATTTGAAAAGATTCAGAAACAAAACAAGGAGATGGGGGAAAAAGTAGAAAATTTGGAGAAGAAGGTGGAGGATTTGAATGATGAGATGTCAGATTTGAAAGTTGTGTTGGAGAAAAAGTTGATTTCTGTTGAAACCAAAGTAGATGATGTAAAGAAATCCTTGGATTCTCACAAAAAGGAGATCATGGATATAATGTCTGGTTTCCAAAAAGATATGTTAAAACAAATGCAAAGTATGCAGGAATCTATACTGAAAGCACTGAGTGTATCATTGTCTTCTACTTCAAAGCCTCTTGATCCTATTCCTATTGCAGAAGCTGAACCTGAAGTTACTTTTAATCAGAACTTGAAAAGAAATTTTGATGATAATGAGCCTCATGATCATCAAAAGGGGGAGAAAAGACAGAGGTTAAGTTCTGATGATGACATTGGCATAGAGGATTTTGAGATAGCAGATATGCATTTAGCCAGTACAAAAAGTTCAGAAGATCAGACACAAGAAAAGTTAAAGGCAATAACTCAGATAGTTCAGATTGATAGTTCAGATACAGAGGAAATGGAGTTGGAAAGTATAAATAGTAGTTAGCTCTACGTTGCTAACTGATTTTGATTTTCCCGTATATCTTTGTATTCATTCTTTGTAATCTTTGAGATTCTTTCTCTCTTAGATTTGTATTTCTATTCATCATTGAATACAATTGGGCTTGATCATACAACTTCTCAATTACTGCTTTCAATATTGATTGTAAGATTAGATCCTGTACTTACAATTTCTAACCTTGATTCAGCCTTAAAAGCCAAATTCAAAGAGCTTATGGATAATGAGAGTGACAGGCTGAATATACTTGCTCTAAAAAAATCCAAAAAGAAAGAGAAGTTCTTCACCAAGATCTACTCGACAAAGATCTTATGATCAAAAAGTACCAAGATGCACAGAAGGTTCACAAAAAGGTGAACACTCAAATAGGTAGAAGAGGGATTGGCTTCTGTGATTTGGATCCTTATATAGGAAACAAAAGATTTATTTGTCCTCTCTATTTTGCATTGGGACTATTAGAAAACCAGCATTTCCTAATCTACTCTTTGTACACAAAAGGCGGAAAACCACTGGAGAACCTTACAAGAGGAATCCACTGAAGATGATAAATGTGTGGTATCAAAACACTGGTTTGTCATCATCAGACTCTGTCAAAAGAGATTCCAAACCAAAGAAATATCTAAAAACACAAGATCAGATAGGACTCTTCAAGTTTGGGGATCCAGAGACACAAGCCCAAGTCGCCTTTGTATGCATGATAAATCCTGAAAAGGAGCTATCCGCAGAGGCACTTGAGTCTGTACCTTCATCTACAGAGGATAGAATGCAAAATATTTCTAAAAATGAGTCAGAGGAAACATGTGAAAACCAATTTATTGAAAATCATGAAGAAGCCTCTGTCGAACAAGATCTTTGTGAAAAAAGACTATGTGGACTCTTTTATGACCACATAGATTGTTCCTTGTATTTCAAATAACTCGGATATTTCTAAGAACAAGGAAGAAAGTGAATATGGCACTTGTACAGAAGATCCTGCCTCTGTCGACAGAGACTCCCTTAACCCAGACTCTGAATACGAGGATGACTCAACCTTTGTCGACTCGGAGACTGACTCTGACGATTCAGAGATAGTACTTGTGAATCAGATGGATTTAAACTTCCCTCTGGCATTCTTAACAAAACAATTCCTCCAAAGGAAAACTTCCCAAGAATTCCTATTTGTCCAGATTTTCTAGACATGTGTATACAAGCTAAAACTTCTCTTGATCTTGAAAAGATTAAGGAATAAAAGGAAAAGTCTTCTCAGAATCTAAAAGCTCCAAAACCTTTAAGGCCAAATCAATAAAAACTCACATGGCAACAAAAAAGGAAATGGATTCAAAATAACTAGTATTTTTCTTCTTCTGATGCAGTGAAACCAACAGAAGGTCACCACAGAAGGTGGGTACAGCAGAAGGCTCCTCTTGAGAGAGGTTTTTATAAAAATAAATCTAGCCTAGATAGGTCCTTCTGTAAAAGAAAGTCTGATGCTAGGAGAGATTGAAATCATAAAGCCTTTGTACCCATGTTCAATGAATTCAATGAAAAGTTTAAGGAAATTGCATCTCATGTCCATTATTGTCATTGCTTTGATCTCATGTTCAAGTTAAAACAACATTTCTCTAGCCCTCACTACTTCCTCTCAAGACCCAAAGCTAAGAATGCCAAATTCAAGGGTCAGAAGAAGCAAAATGGTTCTTCTAAAGAAGTTAAATCCAAACCTAAGGATGCTAAGGCAACCTTAAAAACTCCTAACAAAATTGGACCTATTTGGAAATGGGTACCTAAATCTATGTAACTGTGTTGCAGAAGCAGTATGTGCCTATTTGGTACCTAAACTCCGGGTGGTCTAGGCACATGACTGGAGACAGAGGTCTACTATCCTCATATAAAGAAAAACTTGGAGGAGAATTAGTAACCTTTGGAGACAACAAGAAGGGGTACATAAGAGGCTATGGAGTCATCAAAAATGAAGATGTAACTGTGTGCAAAGTTGCATATGTGGATGGCCTCAAGCAAAACCTACTTAGTGTGAGCCAACTCTGCGACACAGGTTTCGACGTGAAGTTCAAACGAACTTATCGCTCTCTGCTAGGAGAAGACACAGACATAGAACTCTTGAGAGCTGAAAGAAGAGGTGATCTGTACCTCATGAACTTCAAGGCCAAAAGCCAAAATGACAAACATTGTCTTGTGTCAAACAAGAATGAAGAAGCATGGCTATGGCACAATAGGTTCTCTCATCTAAACTTTCATACCCTTGATAAGCTTGTGAAACTTAATCTGGTAAGTGGTTTGCCAAATGTTAAATTCGATAGAGATCATATCTGCTCTGCTTGCGAAATGGTTAAACTAAAAAGAGCTTCCCACAAAGGCAAGTCAGATGTGTCTTGCACCAGGCCTTTGTACATGCTTCATGTCGACCTCTGCGGTCCAATTGCTACACAGAGCCATGGTGGCAAAAAGTATATGCTTGTATTGGTGGATGAATACTCAAGATATACTTGGGTAGAGTTTGTACGAAAGAAATCAGATGTTCCGCACATCTTGATTAATCTAATGAAAAGAATCCAAGTTCTCTATGAGTGCAGGGTGCAGAAGCTAAGAATAGACAATGGCACAGAGTTCAGAAACTCTGCCATTGAAACATACCTCGTAGAGGAAGGCATCTCACATAACTTCTTTGCTGCACGAACTCCACAACAAAATGGCGTGGTTGAACGTAAAAACCGCACGCTGGTGGAGGCTGCAAGAACTATGCTAACAACATCTGTATTACCAACATCTTTATAGGCAGAAGCTATCTCAACTGCGTGCTTCACTCAAAGTAGATCAACAATAATGAAGAGGCACATAAAGACACCTTATCAATTGATAAACCAGAGGAAACCAAATATCAAGTACTTTCACGTGTTTGGGTGTAGGTGCTTTGTCCTAAACGAGAGAGAACACCTTGGGAGGTTTGATATAAAGGAAGATGAGGGGAACTTCATTAGGTACTCTGCCACTTCCAAAGATAACAAAATTTATGTTCCGAGGACACGAACCATTGTGGAAAGCATTAATGTTTCTTTTAATGATTCATTCCAAAAGACTTCTGAACAAATCAGTTCGGAACTCGGGCTAAACAATGAAGCCTCTAGCGTCTCAACATCACGACAAACAGAGTTAAATATGCTATTTGATGATATGTTCAACGACGAAGATGATCCCTCTGCCAACAGTCACAGAACCTCTAGAGACCCATCCTCTACGGACCAAGCAACACAAGGTATATCTTTAACTGGTCCCTCGAATACTTCACCCTCTTCCACTAATTGTGCAAGTACAACCTTTGAGGGGGAGCATGCAGAGGATACAATAAACAAGGACTCCATGTCAGAGGATCCTAATCCTGTGATTACAGAGGAATCAACACCAGAGCAGAATGAGGATTCCACATCTACATCTACAGAGAATTCAGTTCCAACTCTCATAGAAATTCCACTCACAGGTACAGAGGAGGTACCTTCAACGACAGAAGGTATGCATGATCAATCAAGCATACCTACAGTAGTTCAAATTGATGCTTCTAACGACCACCTTCCAAGAATGACCAAGTGGACAAAGGATCATCCACAGAGCCAAATTATTGGTGACCCTTCAAGCAAAGTGAACACTCGATCAGCAACTGCTAACTTTTGTTTCTTCATAAATTTTATCAGTATGATTGAACCTAAGAAAGTTTCTTAAGCCCTAGACGATCCAAATTGGGTAGAAGCCATGCAAGAGGAGCTTCTTCAATTTGAGCGCAACAAAGTATGGTCCCTAGTACCTCTGCCAAAAGGCAAAACCGAAATAGGGACCAAATGGGTTTTTAGAAACAAGAAGGATGGGGATGGGATGGTTATAAGAAACAAGGCAAGATTGGTGGCCAAAGGATACTGTCAAGAAGAAGGCATTGACTACGAGGAGTCCTTTTCCCCTGTAGCACGACTCGAAGAAATATGAATCTTCTTAGCCTTTACAGCCCACAGAGGATTTAAGGTGTACCAAATGGATGACAAATCTACCTTCCTCAATGGATAGATTCAAGAAGAAGTTTACGTCCAACAACCACCAGGGTTTGAGAGTGCAAAATACCCTAATCATGTCTACTATCTGGATATGGCTCTGTATGGACTCAAACAGGCCCCAAAGCATGGTATGAAAGACTATCAAACTTCCTTCTTGTCAACAGTTTCGAAAGAGATACAACAGACACCACTTTGTTTTACAAGAGAAAAGGTTATGAGATCCTACTTGTCCAAATATATGTGGATGACATCATATTTGGCTCTACTAATGCAAAACAATGCACATAATTTGAAAAACTCATGTAGAGTGTGTTTGAAATGAGCATGATGGGAGAATTAAATTTCTTCCTCGGGCTTCAAGTCAAACAATCGTCAGAGGAATTTTCATCAATCAACCCAAATATGTCTCTGACATTTTTTTAAATTCAAACTCTCTGACTGCTCTGTCATGAAGACCCCCATGGCCACTGGATCTAAATTACACTCAGATCCAGAGGGAAAATCTATCGAGTGCAAGCTCTATGGAGGCATGATTGGGTCTCTTTTATACTTGACTGCTAGTAGGCTAGATATCATGTATGCTACATGTCTTTGTGCAAGATATCAAGCAAATCCCATGGAATCTTACCTCTATGCTATCAAGAGGATCTTTAGATACCTTAAAGGTACCAAGAATCTTGGTCTCTGGTATCCAAAGAACTCTGGCTTTGATCTAACGGCTTATACAGATTCAGACTATGGAGGATGCAAGTTAGACAGAAAAAGTACCTCTCGGAGTTGTCAATTCCTAGGTGGTAAACTAGTAAGTTAGACCTCAAAGAAGCAGAGTTATGTGTCCACATCTATTGCAAAAGCTGAATACGTTGCTGCTGCTAGCTGCTGCTCACAAGTTTTGTGGATGAGAACTCAGCTAAAAGACTATGGTCTAAATATCAAAAAGATACCCATCCTATGTGATTCCAAAAGCGCCATAGCGATCTCTGCCGATTCCTGTACAACATAAAAAAACAATGCACATTGACATCAGGTACCACTTTTTGAAGAATCATGTCGAACAAGGTACAATAGAGATGTACTTCGTGCCCACAGAGTATCAGCTTGCCGACTTTTTTACCAAAGCACTAGACAAGAAAAGATTCCTATACTTGATTGGTAAGTTGGGCATGCTAAATATGAGTTGATCGATGAAACCTCTGTAAGTGTAAATATATCCTCTTGTATATATGTAAATATTTTCATCGTTCAGTATGTAAAACCTTTTTCAAAAAATAACCCTTTGTAATCAACAGATCTTCTGTGACATGGCACAGAGCTTCTTGAGTGGTTGATCTATGTCTTGTGCACTACATATCACTATCTGACCTAAGCATAGATCAAGGGGGAGCAAAAGGAGACCTTGTAATGATCCACAAAAGTTGATCATTCAAGGGGGAGCCAAAGAAGTCCATTATTCGAACAAACCATAGAAGAAAATGATCATACCGGAACCAGTAAGCCATTATATTAGTAAGCACACCGCACAAATCCTCTTTCCAAAACACTTTTCTCGGACACAACTTTCCAAATATGTCCTACAACACCTATTTAAACAAGTCAAAACTTTGGATGATCAAAATCTTTTGAGAGGTTTCCATAATTAGAAATTTTGGTCAAAGAGCCTCTGTGACGTTTCGCAGAGCCTCTGTGCCATAGAGGTCTCTGCGATCATGAACTTTCTCGTGGAAAATCTCTCGATCACTCTATTGTTTTTCAAATGTTTTTGGTAAAGCAAAGGTTCAATCTTATGAGTTGTTTGGTAGACCTCAGACCACAGAAGCTCACTCGACCACAGAGCTTCTGTGATACTCAACACTTATGTGTTTTGAACGTTTCTAGGGTGCGGGTTCTTTCTAAAGTCACGGCCATTTGGGTATAGCAACGGCCACGTGCGTGGAGTTAATGGGAGGCGCATGACGTTCCATCGTGCACCGCCATTACTGACGTGGCAATCTCTGGTTGGATGTACACTGTATCGTCGGTACTGAAGGGGTTTTCAAACGGCTAATCACTCAAGTACGGATGTCAAAAGTTTATGTAATTAAATTTTTTCCGCTTCAAACCTTATCCTTTCACCCATTATAAAAAACCCCTTTTACCCGTCTTCTCCACTTTTCCAACTTTCTTCTCTCTGAATTCTCCGGCGAACCTGCAATTTCGTGTGCAAAACCTGCAACTACTCACTATTTCATCAAGAAATCTTCAAAACCTTTCTTCAATGGCATCAAATAACTCCCCTGCTCACTCCCCTGCTCTCTCACAACATGCTCAGAATCCCATTCCACCTAGAAACCAAGAAGAACACTCGAACAGTGGACAATCTGTTCACCATCAACCATCCACCAACCTGCAAAACTTCATAGACCATGATTGGTATGAAACCCCCTTACCCCTAAAACCGAACAACCACTATGTGGTTCTGAACATGGATAATTTTGGCCAAGAACAGGCAATCTTGATAAACATTCTACAAGACCATCCCCTCAAGAACATCCTCACTAGAAATGTTAGGAATATTCCTACCAGTTCCTCACTTGATAAACATTTCTACAAGACCAACCTGCACCAGTTCTGGCAGAGCTGCCATTTTGATGAAGGAATCAACTTTGTGGTTAGGTACATGTCAAAACCAGACAACTCTCAGAACCTAACCATAGGGATTAACAGAGCCATGATCTCTTTTGAATTTGACATACCCACCAGAAGCCTCGTAGGACTAAGACAGTATGCAGAAGAGCCAACTGATGAAGAGCTCTGTGAGTTTGCCATGATGTTGGGCTACAACCAAGAACTTTCAAAGAGGAATGACTTTAGACGGAACAGGCTTCCTTTTCTGTGGAACACCATGTTCTCCATCCTTAACCGTTGCTTGACAGGGAAAACTGGAAGCCCTAATCAGAGCTCCCACCAGATCCTTGCCATTATGTATGGAATTTACTATAACTTGCCACTAGACTATTCCCGTCTAGTTCTGCAAGAGTTAGCTTCTACTATGGAACATAAGAGAGCCACACAGAAGGCCAAATGGACTCTGCCAGCGCTGCAATTTCAAAGACTTCTGGGAATCATCTTGGAACCTCTGCTAGAAGAGGAAGGCTGGAGCTTTGAGGGACCAACGGTCAAGATCTACCAAAAAATGACCCCAACCAACCATGACTCTGGATACAAACACTGCAGGGCTCTGAGTGAAAAGATGCTTGTCTACGCAAGTAAGGACTTAGCAGAAGAGTACACACATGTACATAGGACTCCTAGACCGAGTCATATGACCCCCCATGCCTAGGAGTCCCCATAGGCACAGAGGTAGTTGAGAGGATGACCCCTGAGGAACATAGGGTAGCTTTAGAGAAGCATAGGTTGATGTTAGAAAGAGCCAAGAGAGTGAAGATCCCTGAAGCATCCTCTGCTGCTCCACAACAGGTAATAGAACAACCTCCTTCACCTCCAAAACAAGCTCCCAAGAAGAGAAAAGCAAAGAAGGCCAAACCACAGAGGATCCAACCCCTGTCAACCCTGAAACACAAGTACCTGAACAAACCCAAGTTGAGCCCTCTGCACCTCCTCCTCTGAATGAAAAAAAAGAGGAAATCCAAATCCTCAGAGAAAGGTGCACCCAAACCAAAGAAAAAGAAAACGAAAAAATCCAAGTCCCCTCTGCAAGAAATCGCAGAGGATGAGACCCAAGTACAAGAGGAACTTCGTACCCCAACCCCCCTACACTTTGCTGAAAATGCCGACTACCCTTAAACCTCTACTATGCCTGAAACCGCAGAAGACCTTGGCTCATTCTTGACAAGAGCTCAAATGGACACCTCCCTTGATACCTTTGCTTGGGTTATGACAGAAACCCCTGACTTCTACGTGGCAGATGTAGACTCAGACCTTGAACTGGTAGAAGGAGAACAAGAGAGAGTGGTAGCAGAGTCTCCAGGCACCTCTGCAGGAACTGAACGATTCAACTCTCTTCAACACACATAGTTAGATCCAAACATTGAAAGAACATAGGAGTTAGAGGTTACAGAGGAAATAAGAGACGAAGAAGTAGAGTCCAGGCTAGATACCGCAGAAGTTCTAGGGCCTATAAGGAACGAAGTGAGAGCAAAAGATGCCGTAGTTGGAAGAGGCACATATCCAAAACTCTCCCCTTGTGCAACCCTTATTCCTAGCCTCACCAGTCTAGTGGCAGAGAAGGCTATTGAACAAGAGTAGCATAACTCGAACCCCACCCAAACCATCCAGCCAAAAGAACCTTTTGCTCTTCTGCGCCTATCTTAACCGGGGAAGCCCAACAGATTGTGCCCTCTCCACTGGGCACAAACCTCTGCTGTGACATTTTTCCCCAAGTCACATCAGCAATCCCAACATAGGAATTTGTTTCCTCTGACACGCACTTAATAGGAAACGAACGCTCTTCAAAGGAGCGTAAAATGCATATAGACGAAGGGATTCTAGACAAATCCCTGAGTCAATCCAAGATTCCCTCTGTGCCCACCTCTAGAGTGGCCCAGAGTAAGGATATTGGCAGAACATCCATAGAGAAAGATACTTCTACAGACTCTCCTCGAGGATTGGATGGAAGTCCTGTTGACCTCATCATCAAAGCAGGGTCGAAAACAGGCGCCTTAGGAACAGAGGCATACTCTGCGGAAGGATGTGTTCCCGCAGAGGTTACCACAGGTTCACATGTCACGAAGGATGAGTTCTAAACCTTCGTCACCTCTGTGACCACCCAACTTACCGAGCTGATAAGCTTGGTCAAGTCTCTTGCAGATGATTTAAAGAAGGCTCTTGACGATCTGTCCACCAAACTCGACACATTATCCACAAAAGTCAAAGCCCACACTTCAACTCTGAGTGAACTCAAAAATCTATCTGCATAGAGCTCTACACCCTCTGCTACTTTGGCATCAATCGACCAACTTTCCAAAGAGCTCAAAGAAGCCAGAGCCATAGCAGAAGCTTTAACAAAACCTACAACATCCACTTCTCCATCCTTGACCACATAGGACCTATGTAAGGCTCTGGAGAAGGTACAAGAATCAACGACAGATCAGATGCAGACTTTGAAGCCAACAGACTACATCACCAGAGCCCAACTGACAGAGCTTGGGCAAAGCGTACGGAATGACATCACTGAGTTCATCAGAGCCTTCACTGCCGGCAATGCCTTGTAGATCAAAGAGTTCAAGTCCAGCGTAGGTAGTCTGAGATTCAAATCTGAGGGTGAAGTCGCATATCTTCTGGGGATATGTAACGACGTCTGTGCCAAACTCATCGTTGTTGGGGCAAGTCAACCACGAACTTCACCTACCTCTTGCCAAGCAGCAGCCGATCAGAAGAGGAAACAACATGATGACTCTGAGGAAGACAGTGATGGGTCCTCAGATCATCATGAGGGGGAGAGCAGAGGATCAGGAAAAGTAAAGGGTCCTTCTTCAACAACCAACCCCTAAACATACTCCCTCTCCAACAAATCCAAGGAAACCAGCCAGCCTCAACCTCACCCAAGAAGACCACAGAGGCAACACCCACCTCTGTGGAGTCAAATGTAAACCAAGACTTACCATCACCTACCCAAACAACCCCAACAAAGACAAACTTACCCTCCCCAACACCAACAGAATATCAACCTCGACCCAAAACACCAAGGGTCAAAACCTTAGCCAACAAACCCAGATCCTACCTAAGGAAGAATCTAACAGAAGACAAACCCACAGAAGTTCAAGCTCAGAATCACCCACAACTAACCCCTACAGAAGCTCAACTGAAGAAACATTCCAAGACCCAAACCCAACCCCAACCAAAAGCAACAACACAAAAGCCTCAGAGCACTCAGCAGAAGAACAAACCAGCAGAGGTACCCCCATCAAAAACCCAAACCAAAACCACCACAGAGGCGTCCCAGGCAAAACCAAAGTTAACTTCCAAAGACAAAGGAAAGGGCATAGCCACAGAGGACCATAAACGCAAACCTAAGCCAACACCCCAACCCACAGAAAAGCTAATGAAGAGTGCCTTTGACTCTTTCATTACGCCCAAACCTGAAGAAGAGGATTGGGCTATCAATCCACCTCTGTCCACCAACCCACCTCTAGACCCAACTGCAAAACCTACAGAGGATCGGGTAGCCCAAGTACTTAGAGAGATTACTGCTCTAAGAAAACCTATGCCTCCTCCTCCTGCGCCTAAAAGAGACATGGGAGAAGTGGTCTACAACTACCTATACAGCAGAGGTATCAACAACCCTCTGCCAAAGCCAACCCTAAAAATGGACATCATCGAGGAAATCACCGATAAATTCTATAGGGATAAAGCACAGAAGGTTGAGCATGTCCACTCCAACTCTAAGATCAAGAAGGTCCTTGGAGTCAAAGTTTTGCACACCACATGCATAAACTTCTGGTATAACATATACTATGTGCTAAGAGAGCATGGGTCCAAGATGCAGTTCACAGATGCAGACCTTCAAAAACTTCATCCTCTTGATCTGGCAGAGCTTCTCACATGGGCAGGAGGACTATACACTCACCAACTTGAATACAGAAAAGCCTACAACTCTATCAGAGCCTTCATGAAGGAAAGACTATTATACTTCAGTGTTATTGATTTCCAAGTGGCTCTGGACCTTGGAGTCAAAAAGATCACCCTCACGGCCCTAAATGATCAATGCCCTTCCTCTGCCGATATCCAACCCCACTCCATCATAAGGCGCCCCAGAGTTGGATACGTTTTCATCAATCCTCAAGGTAGAAAGAAGCCGTTTGTTGAGTATGATTGTCAAAAGTATGCCACAGAGGCTCTTCTCCAATTCAAGCATGATCTACTCAGCAGTAGAGGTACTGAACTCGTAAACCTTGAAGATCCAGACCGACTAATAGAAGCCATATATGCGACCCTCCAATTCAGACAAATGTGCTTACGCTTCTATCGTGAGCTAAAGAAGAAAGGTGCACGGGGAAAGAGGATAAACGACTTCCCAGATGCCAAAATATAGGCTCTGATGACTTTTTGTAATCCTTACCTTTTTAAATTTCAAGTCTTGTACTTTTCAATTTCAATCTTCTGTAAATGCCTCTGGCATGAAACAAAATGAAAATATTCCTTTTTACAGAGTTTGAATCTTTCACCTTGTTCTTTTAGCCTAAGCTTTACGCACTTTCATATTTTTTATTTTTCAATACTTAGGGGGAGATTGTTTGTTCCATTAGTTCAACTCAGAAGTATTGAAAAATAAGCTAAGTTTAAGACTGGCAGAGCCTCTGCCGGGTTCACCAAGACAACAGAAGCCTCTGCTGATCACCATCCGAGAAGAACAAGCTCAACCAAAAGATCAAGACCGCAAAGCCTCTGTGGAGATGAAGTTCTTAGAAGATAAAGATCAAGGCTTCCTTGAAGACCAAGAAAAGCGTTCTTCTTACATGCTCTGACTTGTACGAAGATCCTGAAGATCAAATAGTACAAGAGGATGATGATCAACTCTCCAGGTGTCATCCTTCTTAGAGGTGGCATCCTTTTGATGTACCTTTAAACGTCCCATTACTATGTCTTCTGTAGTGCCTTATTGAGCACCACCTTGTCTTGTACTTTCTGTCCCCTGCACCACTATAAGTAGAAATGTCTTTCTACCTTTTGTGGTAACGAAGCATAACACACACACACACACCTTTTTAGAGAGAAAATTATCAGTGAGAGAAAGCTCACATTTTGTGGTGTTCTTGGTGTAAACCTTGGGTGAATTAATGAAGATGAATCATTGAGATTATTCTGTGCTATGTTACTGTTCTTGATTATTCTCTTGTGTGTTTCTACCAAAATAGATAAACCAAGCAGTTTATTGAACGCTTCCGCACTTAAAGAAAATCATACTCTGTTTTACATAATTTTTGGTTTAATTATCATTGCTTGTCCTAAATGGGACCAACAATGGTGAAGATTGGATACCATACTTTCAGAATATGGTCGGACTGGATGTTGGTGATCTGGTTATCTTGTGCTTAGTTCTGACATTCTTAACTGATTGACATCTTTTCATAATCTCAAGATATTGCATTTCGGCGAGTGTCATCAAAAGCTGAGATTCCATGGCACAGAACAGGGTCGAGAGGCCTTAACCAGTGAACAAATAGATTCTTTAGGGAGTCTTCTAGATACGGAATTAGGATAATGATCTTTTCACATTTCGCTGGCTGTTTGGGTTGATTCGATGCTGATTCGAATTAAAGTGATGTTGGGTGAACTGGTTCGGAAGATTCAGGTAGATCAGGGATGGAAGATGGAGTACTCTGAACGTCTTGAAGAAGAAACTGATCGTAATCTATATCTTCATCAGCTGTGGTTGGGAAAATCATGTCATCCTCGGAGTTGATTGCACTGATTGCTTTTTCGTGCCACAAGTTTTCGGTTTCCGGGTCGATTTCTGATTCGTGCCACAAGTTTTTTATTTTGGTTTTCGGGTCGATTTCTGATCTAGGCTTTTCAACCGTTGGGTCTTCTTCATCTGAAATATGCATGTCAACTACCATGTCGACCAAACTTAACTAATTTTGTGGTTGCTCTTTAGTGGTTGCCACAGTTGATGGTTCCGGTTGAACCTCTGATGCAGTGTCGACATCAACCGGCTCAGACTCTGATAGGCGTTGGTGCTTATTCTCCCTCTCATGGTGATCAGGATCATCCTGGTCATCGTGCGTGCGCTTGAGTCTCTGAGATTGACTTTTACATGTGTTTTCAAGATTTACGATCTGTTCGGATAGAGTTTCAAGAGTTTGTTGTACATCCGAAGGGTCGATTCAATCTGGTTGAGGCGGGTGGTGAGTTATGGTGGTTGAGATGATACATGTGTACGTAGCAAAGATAGCAGATCGGCTTCAGAGGATGAATCAACTTTGGATTGTTGAAGCAGTTGGGCAAGAAGCATAGTTTTGAGATCATCCATCGAGTAGGATGTTTGAATAGGTTCAGATTGAGGTGGTGGATGTTTTGTGACAGTTATGGCTTTGACCACTTTCTCCTTTTCTTTCAATAGGCTTCTGATTTTGTCCAGTTTCGTCTTGAATTCCTTGGCCATCTCTGCTTGGACAGACTTTAAGGCGCCATCCATGTATTGCCTTGAAACAAATTAGGGTAAGATAACACAGGGATCACTTAGATTGCCCGTTGAGGTAACTACAGTTGAATCAATAGTAGTACCGCCTATGTTCACGGTTGACATGAGGATACCCATGGTAGGACTTCCACCCGATCCTCGTATTCCACCAAGTGGTAGAGTTACTTCGGGTGTTCCGATCGGGTCACTTATATCACCAATAGTAGCAGTCAGTGATTGTAGTGTCCTAGTCAAAGAAAGTATACCATCAATTAGCCCTAGACTCGATTGTGCATTGAAAGAAGTCGAGAACGGGGGCAGTTGTTCTCTTGATTCAATACCGAAACTCTCCGAGTGAGAGAACGGTAGATTGTGTGCTAAATCCTCATGTGAATTTGAAACAAGTGGTTGTTGAGAGTCACTTGAGTGGATAAGGGGGTGCAGTTGCGTCGCTAGGTCCACGACGTCTTCTTCAATACCCCGTCCCAACGAATGAGACAGGATAGCAGATGTGGCTACCTGGCTGACACTGGCTCGGGCTAACTCACACGCTTGTTTTTCTAACAAACTAGTTCTCTCATTAATTCATTTTTGATCTCCATTCTCTCCCTTTCGCACTTTGTATATTTTCGACTATATCTCCCTCCGTTCTCCTTATGATCCCGTATTTGGCTCAGGTTCAGAGGAGGCAGAGGGTGTGGTTGAGGTGGACGACTTCTGATACGAGGTGGTATTTGCTTAAGGCGAATGGCTTGATCCTCATCGGCGTCAGTGCTTTCGGAGTCAGACGAAAAATGTCTGATTAGTGGCGAATGTGGCTCATTAGTTTCTGTATCTATGTCTCTTTTGAGGAGAGGGTCACTTATTACCGGAACCTCATGTAGGGTAGTCGACGATTCGGTAGTGAGGATGGGTATGGTGCGGTTGGTTGAAGTTGATATTGAGGGATAGGGTTGTCGGCATGTGGAAGTAGTGGTCGGGTTTGTTCACTTGTACTGGCGCGTAAGTCTACAGCGCCGCCCATTCCAGTTCCCCTCTCTAAATTTTCTCTCATCGCACCCTATCCGGGAGCCCTAGTTACCCGAACACTACCTCTTCCACATGTTCCCAGACCCTCACGTCGCTCGGGTGTGCTCCTTGGACAGGTCCCTCCGGTGTTGGCTGGACCATAGGGGCTCCTAATCCTAACGCTCGCCTATACTCTAACACACTCGGTGTTGTAGGACTTGCGTAGACCAGTAGGGCATCAGATAGGCTTAAAGGTTCGGCTCTAGAAGGGTTACGAATGACAAGATAGTGTAAGCTGAAGGTGGGGCATACCTCATGATTCGCGCGACATGGAATTGCAGGATTTAGATCCATGTGTTGGCGGATGGCCAGTTGCAGAAAGTGGATGAATGGGATCACCACTCGATGCTGCAGTCGAAACCGAGCATCTAGATGGTAGTTGTTGCCTTCGATTTCGAGAAAGTCTTCGGGATTAACAAGGGCGTTGTCGGACGCCTTGTCGATGTGGAGGTCAGGATTCTCCTTGCTGTGGTTTGGAGATTGGGGATGATCGTCATCCATTGCAGTACCTGATAGACAAAGTGTTATCAAGTGAAGGTGAGAAGCGATATACGTACGTACCTTAATGAAAATCGGCTCATTGAGGAATGAGTGGCAGTGTAGGCTAGGATCCGGATAGTTTGGTGTCTGGAAAATGGTATCCGAATGCAAAGGTAACCGGATGGAATGGGTATCCGGATAAGAGGGGTATCCGGTAACAAGGGTATCCGGTAAAAGGGGTATCCGATAAATGTTTTCTGGATAAAAGAGGTATTCGGTAAAAGGTTATCCGGATAAAGGCATGGTTACCGGGTGAAATGAAAAAGCGTAGACTTACCGGATGTAGGAACTGACCGGATTAAGTGTCCGGACATGTTAGGGTTTCCGGCTGAAGGTGTCCGGGTAGTTTAAACTATCCGGACGAGGATTAAGACAAAATCAAGTCGTAATTACCCATCCATGTATACCAATTATAGTACCAAAACATTTCATGATATATATTACTAACAATCTCATTGACAATATGTGTGAACTAGTGCCAAAATCATAGCGAAATGAACAGACAGTGGTTCGGTCGAGATCGATGGAGAAATCGATCGAGAAATCGATTGATATACCTCGATGTGAATGTGTGATTGTGAGCAAGAGAAAGTAAGAGGAAAGAATCGATCAACATACCTGGAAGTCGAGATGAAACTGAGTGTGACTCGACTGTGTGTGCGAGGGTTTATCGAGGGTTTTTGGGTGTCCGGAGAGAAAAGTGATGAAAATGAAAAAAAAATCGGGTATTTATATGATGAATCAGGTTTCCGGGTGGGGTAACCGGACGCCCCATCCGGATAGTGACACTGTTCGGACAACTCATCCGGATAGGTACACTGTCCGGATATTTCATCTGGTAACCTCATCCGGATCCGGTATCTGGGTAGTTTTTGAAAAATTTGAGAAAACTTTGCAAATTAATACCTTCACCTTAAGGAATTACCAATCCACCCAAAACATTGAAATTACTTTGAGAAACACTCCCCCTTGATTTGTGCTTACTAAAAAATATGTTGCTCCCCCTCGATGTGTGCAAAACTTGATGTGTAAAGAAAATGTGCACACGAAAATGGCTTGACACATACATAAAAAAACTTTGACGACAAAGAAAACAATTGTGTGTCACCCCCCCCCCCCCTCAAAATGTGAACTTACTAACTGTTTGGGCCAAAAATCACGTCGTACGACCACGACCAGAGCAGGTAAGACGCACGTTACAATCCAAATCTTGTATTAAGATAAGGTCTCGACAAGAACCCAGAAAACATCCGTCGTCTCCCGTCAAAGGTAAGTCGTACGTCTCCCATGACGCACGACCATAACATCGCCCGTCAAGCACGACCATCGAGTAAGACCATGTAACCTCGACCAAAGCTAACATCGTTTGTTAAGTATTTAATGCAGGAGTCAAAGCCATTAACAGCAAGCAGCCGTAAAGGACGAAGAGCATTATGGATAATCACTCCGGCGACCGTTTCCAGCCGTTGTAGCCGTTGATCAAATCATTAATGGAGCTAATTAATGGCACGAAGACTATAAAAGCCAAGCTAAAGCCCCATTCCAAGGGGACATCAGTTAACATCCAACACACATCAGCGATCATCAGCGACATCACCAGACAGCAGAGAAAATCATCCAAACTCATAGCAAAGAACATTCAAACTCTGGAGATCAAGTACTGAAAGCCAGAACCTTATAGCGAACTCAAGAACACTCGAAGGAAAGCTCAAGTATCGCTCTCGACGCACGACAACAGCCCTCGACCAGAAGTTCACACTTTGTATTCACACACGACAAACACCTGTTTTTACATTTAAACACTTGTACTTTACATTGAACGCCGTTGAGAAATGCAGTCTTCATGTCCATCTGGAAGACCGTGAAATTCTTGTGTACGGCGTAGGCGAAGAACATGTGAATCGCTTCAATGCGGGAAACCAGGGCGTATGTCTCGTCGTATTCGAGTCCTTCTTGTTGTCGATATCCATTGGCTACCGTACGTGCCTTGCTGCGAACGACTACCCCGTCTTCATCCTTCTTATTCTTGAAGACCCACTTGGTGCTGATCACCGTTTTGTGCGTTGGTCATGGGGCCAGTCTCCAATCCTTAAGACGCTCAAATTGGTTGAGCTCCTCCTGCATTGCGATCACCCAGTCTAGATCACTGAGCCCTTTTGAAACGTTTATGGGCTCAATGCGGCTTAGGAAACCAGAGAAGAGGCAGAAGTTGGCTGACGCATTGCGTGTCTGAACAGGTATAGAGGGGTTGCTAATGATTTGGTAAGAGGATGTGTGCGTGTCCATTTAGTGGTGTGTGGAAGCGTCTGAGTAGTGATGTGCGAGGTGTCCGAATCCACGTAATCACCGGGGGGAAGATCTTGCACAGCTTCAAGTGACGTTGGTCTGCTAATTAGAGGAGCTGGTGCTGGATTCGTAGGTGGTTGGGTAACCTCTAGAGAAGAAGGCGGTTGGTCCGAGTGAGTAGTGGACGACGAATCTTCATCATTAGCTGCCGGGATAGGTATGGCAGTTTCTAGTATAAGTTCAGCTTCAAAAGTGGTGTCACTTGAGCTTTGGAGGCTCTCAGTAGAGCTTATTGGAGCACTGGTAGATGGCGGTGGACCGGTCAGGTTCGCAGAGTCTTCGAGTTGCACGACTCCAACCCTGTTATTCACATTAACATGTGGATTAGTCTTATTAAAGAATTCGTCATAAAAATGTTCAAAAAGTAAATCCAAATCAGAAAGATGTGATTTTGACGTAGAGGCATGATTTGAATCTACTAGAATTTGTGTAGATCCTGAACGAGATTGTTCGAAAGCTAACACACCAGTTAAAACGGGTTCTGAACTGAGTTGTTCAGAAGCCAAATCTTCCGCTTTGTCAAACATCACGTTTACACTCTCAATAACAGTCTTAGTCCGCTTGTTGTAAACGCAAAATGCTTGAGCTTGAGTCGAGTATCCGATGAATACTCCTTCGTCTGCCTTGGGGCTGAACTTTCCAAGATCATCTTTGTCGTTCATGATGTAGCACGTGCATCCGAACGTATGGAAGTACTTGATGTTCGGAATGCGGTTGTTGATGATCTCGTATGGCGTCTTGTTGAATCGCTTGTTTAAAATAGTTCGGTTATGCGTGTAGCAAGCGGTTGCAACGGGTTCGGCCCATAGGTACAGCATTGTGTGAGCAGCTTCCACTAAGGTACGGTTACGCCTTTCCACGACTCCCTTCTGCTGAGGGGTACGTGCGGCGGAAAATGTGTGGGTGATACCTACTGAAGTGAGGTAGTAATCCAACGTTCGGTTCTTGAACTCTGTACCGTTGTCCGTCCGAATGGTCTATATGAGCTGTTGTAGATTCAACTGAACTGACTTCAGGTGAGTAATGATCAGCTCCGGGGTCTCGTCCTTGGAATGCATAAATTTTAGCTCCACATAGCGGATCTTTCTCAAATTTTAGCATAGGCATGCCCTTCAGGTGTCCGCCTAGCACCAATTTCTTGATATTCTTGAAATTTAGGTGCGACAACCGTGGATGCCAAATCCAGGTTTGTTGAGAGTTGGCCTTTGACATCAGGCATACGGACTCGTCGGTCTTTATAGACGAGAGGTCGATGGTGTAGAGGTTGGTTTTGCCCGTCCCCACTAGCAGTTCCTTTCTGTCTTCAGTGCGAACGCTACACCTTTTTACTTTGAAATTGACCTCTAGGTCTTTGTCGCAGAACTGACCTATGTTGAACAACTTGTGTCCTAAACCGACAACATAGGAAACCTTCTTGATTGTGATTTTCTCTTGAACGATGTCGTCGTATCCCATGATTGGTGCTTTGTCGTCATTTCCAAATCTCACGTTGCCACAATATTTGTTGGTGAAATTCATGAGAAGCTCCCTCCTTCCGGTCATGTGCTTGGAGCAACCTGAATCTAGATACCACACATGACCGTTCTGCAAAAAAGTGTTCGGCATTTTTAGGTACACATTTGAAAATGGGTCCTAGAGGGTTAGGTGTAGCACCTGTTTTAGGAACCCATTTGGAATTGGGTTTCCGTTTGGGTTTGCGTGATCTAAACTTAGTGCGAGTATAAAAACATGATATGAGCCAAACCAATCAGATGCATACTTTTTTATCAACAAAGTCATTTAATCCACAATTTGAACATCATATACAATCATGAGATAACTGAAGTAATTGCTTAATTGAATAAAGTCTTAATGGAAAATCAATACTTTGTTCAACAAAATTACTTGAATCAATCACACTACGATTATTAATGTTTTTCCTAGAATTAAAAACGGAATTAAATGACTCTGAATGCGACTTGCTCTCTTTAGATCCTTTAGCTACCACTTTTGTTTGACGTTTTTGGCCCGACCATTTTTATCTGAAAAATCAACGAAGTCATGGACAGTATAGCTTGAGTAGTAAGGATGTCTATTTGGGGGTCGACCGGTCTATTTTCGTTTCTATGAACGTTTTTTAGATTTAGATTTGTTTTTGGAAACATCGTTCACAGAGTAGGTCTTAGGGTTTGATGTAGAACATTCACCCTTAAGAAAATTGACCGGTCGATTAAGCGTTTTTTAAAGGAAATCGGTGTGACTTGGAAATTTTTGATCGTCAACATAAACTTGCACAAGGATGATATCATTCTTTTCCTTTTTAATGAATAAAGTTGTGTCAATTTTACCTTTGGAAAAGCCAGATTTTATTAAGAAGGTAGAGAGTGCGTCATACCAGGCTCGTGGAGCTTGCTTGAGGCCGTAGAGGGTCTTGTCTAAGGTGTAGACATGATTTGGCTTTCAGTAATCCACGAACCCTTCCGGTTGTGAAACATAAACCTCCTCTTTCAAAACGCCGTTGAGAAATGCAGTCTTCATGTCCATCTGGAAGACCGTGAAGTTCTTGTGTGCGGCGTAGGCGAGGAACATGCGAATCGCTTCAATGCGGGAAACCAGGGCGTATGTCTCATCGTATTCGAGTCCTTCTTGTTGTCGATATCCCTTGGCTACCGGACGTGCCTTGCTGCGAGCGACTACCCCGTCTTCATCCTTCTTATTCTTGAAGACCCACTTGGTGCCGATCACCGTTTTGTGCGTTGGTCATGGGACCAGTCTCCAATCCTTAAGATGCTCGAATTGGTTGAGCTCCTCCTGCATCACGATCACCCAGTCTAGATCACTGGGCACTTTTGAAAAATTTATGGGCTCGATGCGGGTTAGGAAACCAGAGAAGAGGCAGAAGTTGGCTGACGCATCGCGTGTCTGAACTGGTATAGAGGGGTTGCTAATGATTTGGTAAGAGGATGTGTGTGTATCCATTTAGTGGTGTGTGGAAGCGTCTGAGTAGTGATGTGCGAGGTATCCAAATCCACGTAATCACCGGGGGGAAGATCTTGCACAGCTTCAAGTGACGTTGGTCTGCTGATTGGAAGAGCTGACGCTGGATTCGTAGGTGGTTGGGTAACCTCTGGAGAAGAAGGTGGTTGGTCCGAGCGAGTAGTGGACGACGAATCTTCATCATTAGCTGTCGGGGTAGGTATGGCAGTTTCTGGTATAAGTTCAGCTTCGGAAGTGGTGTCACTTGAGCTTTGGAGGCCCTCAGTAGAGCTTATTGGAGCACTGGTAGATGGCGGTAGACCGGTCAGGTTCGCAGAGTCTTCAAGTTGCACGGCTCCAACCCTGTTATTCACATCAACATGTGGATTAGTCTGATTAAAGAATTCGTCATAAAAATGTTCAAAAAGTAAATCCAAATCAGAAAGATGTGATTTTGATGTAGAGGCATGATTTGAATCTACTAGAATTTGTGTAGATCCTGAACGAGATTGTTCGGAAGCTAACACACCAGTTAAAACGGGTTCTGAACTGAGTTGTTCAGAAGCCAAATCTTCCGCTTTGTCCAACATCACGTTTACACTCTCAATAACAGTCTTAGTCCGCTTGTTGTAAATGAGAAACGCTTGAGCTTGAGTCGAGTATCCGATGAATACTCCTTCGTCTGCCTTGGGGCTGAACTTTCCAAGATCATCTTTTTCGTTCATGATGTAGCACGTGCATCAGAACGTATGGAAGTACTTGATGTTCGGAATGCGGTTGTTGATGATCTCGTATGGCATCTTGTTGAACCGCTTGTTTAGAATAGATCGGTTCTGCGTGTAGCAAGCGGTTGCAATGGGTTCGGCCCATAGGTACAGCATTATGTGAGTATCTTCCACTAAGGTACGGTTACGCCTTTCCACGACTCCCTTCTGCTGAGGGGTACGTGCGGCGGAAAATGTGTGGGTGATACCTACCGAAGTGAGGTAGTCATCCATCGTTCGGTTCTTGAACGCTGTACCGTTGTCCGTCCGAATGGTCTATACGAGTTGTTGTAGATTCAACTGAACTGACTTCAGGTGAGTAATGATCAGCTCCGGGGTCTCGTCCTTGGAATGAAGAAATTTTAGCTCCACATAGCGGATCTTTCTCAAATTTTAGCACAGGCATGCCCTTTATGTGTCCGCCTAGCACCAATTTCTTGATATTCTTGAAATTTAGGTGCGACAACCGTCGATGCCAAATCCAGGTTTGTTGAGAGTTGGCCTTTGACATCAGGCATACGGACTCGTCGGTCTTTAGAGACGAGAGGTCGATGGTGTAGAGGTTGGTTTTGCGCGTCCCCACTAGCAGTTCCTTTCCGTCTTCAGTGCGAACACTACACCTTTTGACTTTGAAATTGACCTCTAGGTCTTTATCGTAGAACTGACCTATGTTGAACAACTTGTGTCCTAAACCGGTGACATAGGAAACCTTCTTGATTGTGATATTCTCTTGAACGATGTCGTCGTATCCCATGATTGGTGCTTTGTCGTCATTTCCAAATCTCACGTTGCCACAATATTTTTCGGTGAAATTTATGAGAAGCTCCCTCCTTCCGGTCATGTGCTTGGAGCAACCTGAATCTAGATACCACACATGACCATTCTGCAAAAAAGAGTTCGGCAGTTTTATGTACCCATTTTAAAATGGGTCCTAGAGGGTTAGGTGTAGCACCTGTATTAGGAACCCATTTGGAATTGGGTTTCCATTTGGGTTTGCGCGATCTAAACTTAGTGCGAGTATAAAAACATGATATGAGCCAAACCAATCAGATGCATACTTTTTATCAACAAAGTCATTTAATCCACAATTTGAACATCATATACAATCATGAGATAACTAAAGTAATTGCTTAATTGAATAAAGTCTTAATGGAAAATCAATACTTTGTTCAACAAAATTACTTGAATCAATCACACTACGATTATTAATGTTTTTCCTAGAATTAAAAACGGAATTAAATGACTCTGAATGCGACTTGCTCTCTTTAGATCCTTTAGCTACCACTTTTGTTTGACGTTTTTGGCCCGACCATTTTTATCTGAAAAATCAATGAAGCCATGGACAGTATACCTTGAGTAGTAAGGATGTCTATTTGGGGGTCGACCAGTCTGTTTCCATTTATGTGAACGTTTTTTAGATTTAGATTTGTTTTTGGAAACATCGTTCACAGGGCAGGTCTTAGGGTTTGATGTTGAACATTCACCCTTAAGAAAATTGACCGGTCGATTAAGCATTTTTGAAAGGAAATCGGTGTGACTTGGATGTTTTTGATCGATTCAAACTTAGAAAACTCCTCATCTGAACAAGTGTTTGAATCCATAAACGCGAAAAAATCAAGTTCACTCTCGGATGGAACATCATTGGTCAAAGGATGTGAGAAACACTTTGGAACAGTGTTTTGTGAAGAATCAGGTGCGGAAGCCTTTTGAAAATCAGAGTCGAGATTCTTTTGAAAACACGTTGCTTGAGGTTTTTTCCTTTTCTGGAAGAGATTTTTCCTATAAAAGCCTTACAAGAAGATGTATCTGATGAGTTCGAGGAAGGTTCAGACATAAAAGTTTTCTTGTTTTGAAATTGGTCCAACTTCTCTTTAAGTTTACCCTTGCTCACTTGCTCTTGCATCACTTCTGTCGCCAAAGCGGACAGTTTGGTGTGAGCCGTTTGATTTTGGTCTGAAAAGCTTCCTTTTTCTCAACTGATACAAATTCTGTTTTTGTGGAATTAAAACACTCAAGTTTGGATAAAATCTCTTGTTTTTCCTTTTGAAATTTAATCTGTTCCTGTTCAAATGACTCCTCTAACTGAACTATTTTCATTTCCAAAATAAGAGGTGGAACATAGCGTTTAAAGTCGTCCTTCTCTGTTTTAGTTTCAGTTGTTGGGACCGTAACCTTTTTAGAGGATTCTTTGGGCTTGTCAAAGTAGTCATTTAAGAGGTATTTGGATTTCTTTGTTTCAAAAGACGAGTTAAGAACTTCATAAGCAAAAGGCAATTGCATCTTACTCGTATTCTTTCGTTTATATTCCTCACATTCCTCATCCTTCTCATTGAGTGGTTCCGTCCATTTGATTTTATATTGGGGAAATCGCTTATCAAGGCCTAGGAAATTAAATTCGTATAAAGTATGCACCATTGTTAAGATCTTTTTCAAATAGTGTGGGTTGTCATACCTAATTCCCCATTCAGAGTAAAAGTACCTGAAATCCTTTGGTTTGTTCAGGTGGATCGTTTGAGCAGTTTGACCTCATTTGTAAAACTTAATTTCAAGATCATTTATTTTTTAAAGAAGCTCTTTATTATCTATTTGGAGTGAAGAGCATTGATAGACAACTTCAGCTTTCTCATTCTCACACTGATCAAGCTTTGCAGTTAAATCAGATATCTTGGCCCTAAAGTCTTTAGGTGCTATGGAAAGGTTGGCACACTTTTCTTTTTGATTGGCGTTATCAGACTATAGTTTTTCTGTAACCTTTCTTTGAACATCTAACTTCTCATTTAAAGTGGTTATTTGAAGCAAGTGTTCATTAGTGGTTATCTTACAGGACTCTACTTTTTAAACAAGAAGATGCATCTGATCCATTAAAGCTTGACTAATAGGAATACATACCTGGCAAGAGTCTCCGAGATCTGGAGGAGCGGTGTGATTGCCCATGAAGCACAGATGAGCATCAGCGATTTCAACATCACTATCATCGGACAAGTTCAGCCAGTCGTCGTCTTCAGCCATTAATGCCTGCCCAGCTTCTTTCTGTTGAGCCAAGAGAAGCTTGTTCTTGTAGTATTCTGCGTTGCAAACAACAGGCTTTCAGCAGTCTTTAGCAAAATGGCCGAGTTTGCACAGTTGTAGCACTTGACTGGCTCGTCTTTGTTTTTTACTTCAGACTTGCGCTCATACTTCTCCTTATGATCAGACTGTTTGGCCTCGTCAGATCTTCTTTTCCCTTCATACTTTTCTTTGTAGTCGTGGCGCTTGTTAGGAGTGGTTGAGTAGCGCTGATTGTTGGAAGACGGTTTCTTGAAGAACGTCTTCTTCTGAAAAGACTTGGAGATAAAGGCCATGGCTTTCTTGATTTCAGTCAGTTCGGGGTCTGAATCACTTGCTGCTGGTTCCTCCTCTTCAGGTTCAAATTCACTGGATATCTGAGTTCTTCTAGAGCTGCGACTAGACGACTTTCCTTGCTTGTCAGATACGAGGGCCAGGGGATCAGCTTGATGCTTTGGTAGGACTAAAAGTCCTATAAAATAGAAAGTGATATAAAGAAAAGAATTGTTTTATTTAATTGTTTGTAAAAGCCTTTATTTGGTTCATTGGGCTTAATTAGTGCTTAATGGGCCTTGGGCTTTAGGAGATAAGCCCTTGGTATTTAAGGTGTGTTTAGAGTGGAAATTAGGTTAAGGGCTTAGAGGTTTAATCAGATTAGTTTTCATATGGCTAATAAAGAGAGAGAGTTGTTGTTCATCATTCCAATCTTGTATCTCTCTACATTCGATCAACAAAGCTTAATCGTTTCTTTGTTACATTGTTACTTGAGCAAACTGGGATCTACATGTGGTATCAGAGCAGAGGGACAAAGCAATCGATCTAAAAGGTATCAATTTTTATCTGTGTTTATCGACATCATAAAACGGCGCTGTGTTCTTGAGGTTAGAATCTTAATCTTTGATTTGTGTGTTAAAAAATCGAAATTGATGCTTAAGAGAGTCTTCTTATTGTGTTTCTAGAGTCATATCAATTTTAGAACTCGTTTGGTTAAGTCTTTGATCATCAATTTTTAAGATTTTTCAATTCTGGGTTCTTGCACTCTGTTTATTGGAAAATCCTATATTTTTGCTCAAAAGTAGTCTAAAATTCGAGTTGGTTAGTTGTTTTTTGCTTTCTGTGGTTGTTGGGTGTGTTCTTAAAGTTTTGCAAAAGCTACTCGAAGACTTTCGGTCAAAAAGTTGCGATTTTGGAACCTCAGGTACGTCTATTTCTTCGAACTGTTTGAATACGGGACTCAATCTTTTGAGTTCCGGTTCCTTTGTTTCCCGCACCCACATCGGATCCTGAATCCACCGGATCTCAATTCCGGTTCCGATTTCATACCGGGTTCTCATTACCGGACTTCAATTCCAGTTCCGGATTCACACCCGGTTCCAGAATTTACCGGATTAGACCCGGTTCCAGACCACACCCGGATCTTTTCCGGTTCCGGACTTCCAGGTCCCGGATTTCTTTCCCGGATCCCAATTCTTGGACAGTCTATTTAGGAAACCACACCCGGATCACAAATCCAGGAGTGTTCTGACCCTTCAGTTTTAAAAAAAATTCTAAGGGCGCTGCCACCGTGCTAAGTCGCCGAAGGGGGACATTTGTGTATTCTTTGATACAGCGTCTGTTTTTAGATCGATATCTTGATTTGTCTCACGATCATATTCTTTCAAGTAACAATGTCTTACCCAACTTACTCTGAGCTCAAAGAGAAAGTTTCCTATTTAGAAGCCCAAATCACTAAGCTAGAACTCGATGCCAAAATCAAATACGACACTATAGGTAAGCTAGCAATTGAAAAGGCTGAACATAAGTGTGTTATAGAAAACTATCAATCTGAATGCTCAGCCATTTCAAAAAGATCCGAAACCCTCGAGACCCAATTATCTGAATTAACAGAAAAGTTAAACAAGTCTCAGGAGGAGTACACTAAGATTGTCAATCTTCGGTCAAATGTTCAAAAGGAAAATACTGACTTGATACACAAGCTTAAGGACCTCGAATCCAAACTTTATAAACGAGGTCAATCAGATAACGCCCTTTGGGGACTAGGATATGACAATCCTTGTTACCTAAAGAAAATCTTATCCAAGGTTACCACCCTTTATGAGTTCAACTTTTTGTGACTAGAAAAGAAATACCCTGAGTATAAGATCAAGTGGACTAAGCCGTCACAGGAAGATGAGGAAAAGGAGGACCATAAACGACGAACACGAATTCCTCTACCAAAAGTAGGGGAAAAGCCTGAAAATGTTGACACTAATTCGGAAGATGAGCCACCTCGAAAAAATATAAATGTACAAGTTCCTTTCGTGTATGAAACCCTTAATGCGTCTTATTTGAAAAACAAAACACCTTACTTCTCAAATGATTACTTCGACATCTGTTCTCTTGCCAAAACTGTGGAAACTCCAATTCTAGTTACGGCAACACCAGATGTAGGATCTCATGATCAATCAGAGTTCAAACGTTATGTTCCACCTCTGATTTTGGAAAACATCATTTTCAAACTCGAAGAATCAATTGTGAGGGACAAGGTTATTTTTTAGACCGAAAGAATTGTACTTTTATCCACTATAACCGAGCTCAAACAGAACAAAACCGAGTCATTATCCGAATCAGAAAGAACGAGTTATAATACCGAGATTGCTAAATTGACTTCTAAATTGTCCGCCTTAGCGACAGAGGCGTTAACGGGAAGGATGGCTAAGGAAAGTCCCGTTGATACTCCAATGAAGCCTACCTCCCCTGACACCATCTCGGTTGACCCATCAACTACCTATTCGGATAGTTCCTCGTGCAAAGTCTTTCTAGGTGTGTCTTTTGACACCAATGACAAGACTTTGAGTTTTTCTAATAAAGGTAAGGAGGTTCAAACCGATTTGGTAAAAAGGAATATTTTCTCTGATTTTGAAAATCCTTTCGCTGCCGATTCCTTCAAAAACATTAATTGTTCCTCATCCGACTCAGACGATGATTTTCCATTTGACTCTGAACAACGGTTCTCAGCGTTTATGAATTCCACGGTATGTCTTGATGATGACATTGCTAAAATCGATTTTGCACCAAAGCTTGTGAGCCATGTTCAATTTCTTGAGAAAATACCTTCACCGGTAAATTTTGAAAAGGGAGAATGTTCTAACTCCAAAAACGTTTCTAAGACCACTTCTTTAAAATCTAAATCCAAAAGACGGTCAAAGAAACACTCAAAAACCGGTAATTCTCACAAAAGACAATCTTATTACTCTAGTTCTTCTGACAGTGCGCTTAATGATTCTTCAGATAATCATGTTTTCATAAAAGTAAAAATGATATGGAGAAAGAAATCAACTACAGAAGACTGTGATGGAAACAAGTCTTATATTTCTCCTGTAGTTGATACAAAGTCTTTTAATTCCAAGACTGGTTCACGTGCTCATGTTCACCCTATAGCTAAGCTGATCAATCTAAACCGAGCAAAGTTCAGCTGCTGTCATTGTGGAAAGAGTGACTTTGTGCATCCAAGGTATGTGAATAACTGGTACGGTACCTATAGTATTCCCAATCCCCATTTTAAAGTTAAGGCATCTAACCATCAAGGATCCATCAAAGCATGGATACCAAAATCTTTATGATCTGTTTTGCAAGGATGTCATGTGCGATATCATTCGGAATATTCCATTCACATGACTGCATTCAAAGGTTATGCTATTTTTGAGGGGGAGCATCAGGTATTTGACATAAACATAAATTTTTCAGTGAATTCAAAGAACCGTGGTAATTCATTCTGGATAACTTACTTGTGTTTGTTATTCTTCAATGTTAACTTCCATGAATGCCACGTGTTATATTTTCTTGACTTAGTTATTTCCATGTCTGATATACTTGTTGATTTTTCGATGGAAATACACTCGCTTGAATTCCTACTTGTTTTTCCAAGTTCGTCATTTCATGTTAATTATTTAATTCTTATCTAACACATTAATTGTGACTTGTTATTCACAATTAAACCTTCTGATCAATTGTTTCATTTATTGCAAACACCGTGCTTACTGAGTCATTCTTGTTCACGCTTGAATTTGTTCTTTGATATTCATCTTCATTTTAATGACTTCTGAATAATTCAGTTCAGAACTCGTTCTTAAATGCTTTGACTTCTAAACATTTCAGTTTAGAACTCGTTTTTAAATGTGTACTTCAATGTTTACTATACTGTTTTATTTGGTGAATAAAAAAAATAAAAAAAATAGAAAAAAGTGTGAAAGGAGTGATAGGATTTCTATTGTTTCTATGGTCTATCCATAACCGGAAAGACCTACCCAAGAAACACATCCATTATAGACATCAGTGAGGGGTCTAGAAGCATAGATGAGTTTGGAGTGAAAAGAAAAATGGTGAGGATGTGACAGGACTTAAAAGAATTATTGGTCCTTACCAAACCGAGTCAGTTATCCGGGTAACCACACAATCTATTCATTCTCGTTCTTTGGAGATGAATATTGAAACAGACATGGACCGAGTGTCGATAACTCGTGTCACCCCACTCAGCCACTCGAGCATCTCACAAAAGATGCTTGTTTCATAAATGTACGGAGATTTAGCACATAATCTATCTATTCCTCACTCGGAGGTCTTAGATATTGAAAAAGGAAGACATCAGCTCCGGTCTCCGAACTTCATATTCTAATCACTGTGTCAATTGATTTTTAACTTGAGTCCCAAGTTAAATCAATTTTTGAGCCAAATCGATATAATTTATTTCTTTCACACATGCACGAGTCTTTGTGATTCCAATTGCTTATCTTCGTGATATTGCCGGAACAGTTTGAGAAGTAATTTTTAAAATTTTACTTCGGTGGTAACTGGAAGTCCTATCAGAGATACCTCAATGCCAACTCTGAACACAGGCCACACAATTATTTTGATTGTTGTGATAACAATTACTATTGTGTTTCTATGTTAGATATTTACCCCATTTTGGTTACTTAACGTTTTATCTGGTATTTTGCTACTCATCAGTGTTGTCTTTGAAGTTACATGATGCTCATGATGCTCCGAATCATCATGAGGGGGAGAAACGATACAGTTTCAAAGACACAGATCCTCGTCATGAGGGGGAGAAACGTTATAAAAGTTCAAAGACCCTGTTTATCAAGTTGAGGGGGAGTAAGCATAAGTTGAGGGGGAGTAACTGTTATTGTTTGTGCAGAAAAGATTACAAGTGCATGATTCTTCTATCCTTACCAAGAAGTGTTCGCAACAAGTTGATTCCTCTTTGGAGCATATTGGTTCAACAAGTTCTGAAGTTTTTCAAAGCCAATTCAACCCATGGCTCAACTCGTGATACTATGAAGACCAAGAGCATTATTCAAGGGGGAGCTTGGAAATACCTGAAGATTCAAAGAACATAATTTTTTCTTTATATAACTTTAGGGGGAGATTGTTAGGACTAAAAGTCCTATAAATAGAAAGTGATATAAAGAAAAGAATTGTTTTATTTAATTGTTTGTAAAAGCCTTTATTTTGTTAAATGGGCTTAATTAGTGCTTAATGGGCCTTGGGCTTTAGGAGATTGTTAGAGCATTATTGTATTCAAGATTTACTGTAAAGTCAATGTACTGTACGAGTCTATACAGTATTGTGAATGCCTTTATACCTTGTATGTTATGGGTATAAATAGGCTTGTCTAGACCATTTGTTAGTAACACTTAAAACACTTCGTAAGCTTTTGTAATCTTTTAGAAACCTTTTGTAATCCTTTGAGCTCAATACATGGATGTCATATTTGCTCTCTAGATTCTCTCTCACTACATTCATATCTTATTGCTAGAGATCTGGGATTTATCAATTGGTATCAGAGCTAAACAGAAGATTCAAGCAGATCGAAGACCAAATTGAAGATTTTTTACACTAAAGCTGAAGAATTCGGATTGGGTGTTCATCACTATTCATCACTGTTCATCAAGAATTCTAACCCTTCTTCATTTACTATTCATCCAGATTTCATCTTTTCTTTAATTTTTGATCTTTTGGATTGATTCTTGACATCATTGCACTCGGATTTGATTCCTGAACATCTTTAATTCTTGGATCAACACCAAAATCTGCACAGAATTTGCAGATCTGATCATTTTATATCATTTTTGTTCGAAAACTTTTTCTACTATTTTTGGATCAAAATCCGATTAAATTGATCGAATTAGGATTTGTGATTAACTAAGAAAGTGTGTGGAATCAAATTTCGAACAAATCTGTGCAAATTTCATAACAATTGATCAAGAATTGAAAAAGTTATGGCTGATTTAGTGATTTTCGTGTTCGAAGTGCAGAATTCGGATCATTCTTGGTGAATTCGGATCATTCAAAGAAGAATTCGGAGTGTTCTTGGAAATACAAGTGTAGAATTCGACTCAAGAAGGATTCGAATTGATTGAATTCGAACCCAGCTAGATTCGAATTGAGGAGAATTCGAACCGTGTTAGATTCGAATTGAGGAGAATTCGAACTGTGTTAAATTCGAATTGAGTTGATTAAATTTTCCAAGTGTTGAATTCGAACCCTTAAGCATCCGAATTCATAGAATTCGAACCCTTAAGCATCCGAATTCATAGAATTCGAACCCTTAAGCATCCGAATTCATAGAATTCGAACCCTTAAGCATCCGAATTCATTGAATTCGAACCCTTAAGCATCCGAATTCATTGAATTCGAACCCTTAAGCATCCGAATTCATTGAATTCGAACCAAGTTAAGTCCGAATTGAGTGAATTCGAACCCTTCAGCATCCGAATTCATTGAATTCGAACCCTTCTTCATCCGAATTCGTTGAATTCGAACCCTTACTCATCCGAATTCTTGTGAATTTAAAAAAAAAAAAAAAAAATTATATATTTTTTCTATAGTGTATTTCATACACTGTAAGAGCTTTTCAAGAAAAAAATTTATATATTTTTTTGTGTATTTTCATACACTGTCTGCTTGATCTTCTGAACGATCAATTTCTAGCAATATTCAAAATGGTTTTACAACAAGTTATTGTTAAAAGCAGTGGTGAAGATTTGAAGCAAACTCTGAAAAAGGAGAATCCTCCAATTGCAAAAGTTTTTGTTAAACCAAATGTAAAGTTGCAACAAGTCATTATAACAGAAACATCTGTTAATTCACATGTATCTGTTAAACCAAATAATGAAGTGTTGCAACAAGTCATAATAACAAAAACACCTCCAAAGCCACAAGAAAAAGCTAAGGCAAATAATGGAATTTTGCAACAAGTTATTTTATCAGAAACATCTCCTAAATCAGAAACTCCTATTAAAGATAATGCTTCAAATTCTTCAACTCCTATTTTAAATAAAGCATTGGAAGAAGAAAATGTTGATCTGAAAAGACAAATTTTAGACATTTCTTCTTCAAATGCTAAACTTACTAAAAGAATAACTGATCTTGAAGTTTATATTGCAGATCTTGAAGCAAAGAAAGACAACTCAAGTCTGCACGATCAAATCGAGAATCTTCAAGAGAAAGTAACAACTCTTCAAAAAGAAAATGCCGATTTGAAGAGTAGAGAAGAAAAGAGAGTGAAGTGGAACTTAAAGTTACATGCTCAATTAAAAGAAGTTAAAGATATAGGGAAAATTTTGGACAGTGAAAATGCCGATCTAAAGAGAAAACTGTCTAATTTTTCTTTTGAAGAAAAGAAAGTTTTTGAAGAAAAGAAAGAGACTGAGCTGAAATGTATAAAACTTTCAAAACAAGTTTCAGACTTTGAGAAAGTTTTATTTTTAGAAAAAGACAAGCTCGAAAAAGAAAGAGCTAAATTTGAAAATGAACGAAATTTTTTTGAGATTAAAAGTTCTGAACTTTCCGTGAAAATCTCTGAATTAGAAAATCTTTTGGAAAAGGAAAGAAAAGATTTCACGGAAAAGCAAAATCTCTTTGAAAAGGAAAGTAAAACCCTTAAAAAGAAAAATATGGAAATTTTCAAAGAGATTACTGATAAAAGAAAGTTTTTGGAAAAAGATTTTGAATCGGAACGCGAATATTTTGAAGATGTGATTCTTAATCTTACCAAAAGATTATCTGGTTTATCAGCTGATATTATGAAGGATCAGTTGATCAAATCTGATCTCCAAAAGAAATTTGATCTAATTTCTAAAGAGAAAAATGTTTTAATAAACAAAGTCAAAGAACTTGAAGACGTCATTTTTAAATTTGATGTCTCAAAGCAGGCTAGTCATAATTCTATCTTTCAGACTCCATTTGTTGATTCAAATGATTCTGAATGTTCTTTTAAAACTGCTTCAAGTTCAAGTTTTAAAAACATTCCTTCTAAACAATTTAAAAGATCAACAGATTTCTCAAAAGGTCAGATTCGTTCTTCTAATCTTTTCTATAATCCTCTGTTTGATAAATCGGATGATATTCTTAAGGTGCCTAAAATTAATACTTCCAAATCTGAAGAAGTTCCAGTCTTCAAGAGGGTGAAGATGGAATGGAGAATCAAAGGCACAACAATTCCAAAGAAAGATGTGCCAAAATCATCTGTATTCACATCAAATGCCAAGAAGAACAATGCGCCAAAAGGTAAATCTTCTGCTAAACTTAATCCTATTCATTCTGTAAATCATCTGATTAGGTTGGCACATAAGAAAATCTGTTGTTCTTACTGTGGATCAAATGATTTTGTGCATAAAGATTATACTTCTTATTGGTATGGTTCTTACAGTATTCCTTGTAAGAAATCTACACCTAACCCACTAGGACCCAAATGCCATTGGGTACCAAAATCTGCTTAATCTGTTTTGCAGGTTCTTCATGTGTTGTACTGAATTGTAGATACATACCACACACATGACTGAAAACAGAAGAGAAGCGGCGTATTTTTTGAAAAATATTTGTACCATTAAGGGGGAGACAAATATCAATGGCTTTTGAACATATCAGTTCAAAACCCGTGCTTCAACGACTATGGCTTTTGAACATATTAGTTCAAAACCCGTGCTTCAACGACTATGGCTTTTGAACATATCAGTTCAAAACCCGTGCTTCAACGACTTTGGCTTTTGAACATATCAGTTCAAAACCCGTGCTTCAACGACTTTGGCTTTTGAACATATCAGTTCAAAACCCGTGCTTCAACGACAATGGCTTCTGGACAAATCAGTTCAGGACCCGTACTTCAACGACTAAGACTTCTAAACAAATCAGTTTAGAACTCACACTTCTCAGGTGATATCCTTAACTGTTACATCTTTCTGTTTCAAGGAACGTGGTAAAAGGTAACATTGGATTATATTTTGTGTCTACCACTTTGAAAATTTGAATCTTTACAAATTTAATTCAATGAGATAAAATTTTCAATTTTCATTCAATGAATTAAATGTGTGCTAAAAGATGATTTTACAAGTATTTTTGTATTATTTGAGTTAGATTTGTTTCAACTTTCACCTCTGAAATAATCGAAAGGTCAGCAAAACATGAATGAAATTATGCTGAATGCTCAAAGTTATGTGAATCTGGACTTATATAGAATATAATGCTCAAAAAGCCTATTTATCAGAATGATGAATGGAAACGAAAATATGGGGGAAGCACTATGATTAAGAACCAAGTGATTGAGATATCATTCATATTTTGTGATGGAAATTCGAACTTATATAGAATATCATTTAGTTTGAAAGTTTGTGCATGTGGCCTTTCTGGTTTGGGAGAGTAAGTCCTAAGGGGTGCTTGACACCTAGTCCCTAAGATCAACTGGTCTGGGATCGGCTGACCCAAATCCTGCAATAGAACCAGATAGAAAGCCATGTTCTACTGGTACAAATGGGTTTAAGATATATCGATGTGGCCTTTCTGGTTTGGGAAATTAAGTTCTAAGGGGTGCTTGACACCTAGCACCTAAGGCCAACTGGTCTGGGATCTGCTGACCCAAATCCTGCTATAGAACCAGATAGAAAGTCATGTTTAACGGTGTATCTTATTCTTACTAAACTTTTTGATCAAAAGATGCCAATGAGCACAAAATCAAAAGATGTCAATGTGCACAAATCAAAAGATGCCAATGAGCACAAAAGAAAAGATGCCAATGAGCACACATCTCTTGAAACTTGGGAAAATACAAAGTCGCGATAAACCCGTAAATTTGTGAAAATTCTGATTTTGGACAAATAGTGTGAGTAGAGCAAAATATTCTTATATGTTTTAGAATTGCATATGCTTGAAGCTAATCATATTTCCCATGCTAGCACACCAAATAGATTTAATAAAGGGGTTGAAACTGAACATTTTTTAACTTGATATACAATGATGACTTGTTCTTGAATCCAAACACATGCATTTGATTTCATTTGATTGAAATATTGTTAAATTTCATTAAGTTGAATTTCTTTTGTAAAGCTTTCAAATGATCAAATGTTTGTAGTTATAAAATAAAATTCAATGAATGTTATTTTCCTTGTGTAAATTTGTTTTAAAATTTGTGCTACAATTTCAAATACTGTACGTTATTGAAATATATGCATACTTTCAGGGGGAGAAAATAAATTGCTCAAGAATTCTTATTTTGAGGGGGAGCAAGGTTATTCTGTAAGGAGGAGATTGTTAGCAATACTCAAAGACACAACTGGAATTGAAAATGGTTTTCGATGCTCACCATCATCGAAAAAGGGGGAGAAAAGTTTAATTTCAATTTCATGTCAAAGAATTTTCAAATCAAAGATATTTCAAGTCAAAGATTCGTGAACAAAGACTGAAGATTGGGGAGAAGGATCATGTGAAGTCTAAATATTGCTGAATTTGGTTATCTTAGTTCTGAGTGATTCTCGGAATGTGCTTACACCTAAAAGTTCAACAATGTGGATGGTTTCACATATTTCTGATCCAAACTCTAATCGTTTCTGATTCATCTTGTTCCGAATTGATGGTTTTATACAAAGATCGGAATTTCATGTTCAAGACTTGAAGACAATCTGTTGAAGATTTTATTGAAGAAGGTTGATTTTTCAAAGAAAAAGACAATGACTTTTCATGTTTGGCTGAAGATTCTTCAAAGCTGAGTTCTTAAAGAGTGTCAAAGCATATAGTTCACCGTGAACTAGTGGAGATAAAGCTACTTGAAGATAGTTTGATAAAGTATCTGTTGAAGAAGATTGACTTTACAAAGAGCTGAAGATTGCTGTCAAATTTTTTAAATCTTGAATCCAAAGGGGGAGATTGTTAGAGCATTATTGTATTCAAGATTTACTGTAAAGTCAATGTACTGTATGAGTCTATACCGTATTGTGAATGCCTTTATACCTTGTATGTTATGGGTATAAATAGGCTTGTCTAGACCATTTGTTAGTAACACTTAAAACACTTCGTAAGCTTTTGTAATCTTTTAGAAACCATTTGTAATCCTTTGAGCTCAATACATGGATGACATATTTGCTCTCTAGATTCTCTCTCACTACATTCATATCTTATTGCTAGAGATTTGGGATTTATCAGAGATAAGCCCTTGGTATTTAAGGTGTGTTTAGAGTGGAAATTAGGTTAAGGGCTTAGAGGTTTAATCAGATTAGTTTTCATACCGCTAACAGAGAAAGAGAGTTGTTGTTCATCATTCCAATCTTGTATCTCTCTACATTCGATCAATAAAGCTTAATCGTTTCTTTGTTACATTGTTACTTGAGCAAACTGGGATCTACATGCTTCGTGGTTGACTTCTGAGTGCTCATCATCTCCATAACTTTGTCCTCGTCTTGCATATGCATTTCGTATAGCTCGTTGATGGGAACATTCTCCATGATGTGATTGTGATGGATGTGAGAAGTGAAGGTTCTCCATTCGGGTTGAAGTTTGTTCAGAAACTTGAGGCTGTTCTCAGTGTTGGGCTGCAAGATTTTATTCTTTTGGAGGTCGTTCAGTAAACAACATAATCATTCGTATGTTTCGGCCAATGATTCACCCTTCCGTTGCTTGAAACCGTCATAGAGAGTGATGCAACTGTTAACCTTCAACTAATTTCCAACTTTACTCCCGCTCATCATCTTGGCCACTTGATCCCACATGCCTTTTGACGTGTCTTTGTGGCAATCAATCACAGTGTAGATTTCAATCAGCAGATTCTGAACATGATAACGCTTTGCATGTTTCTCCCCAGTGAATCTGTTCTTCTCATCTTCGGTCATTTGGGTGTATGTATTTGCTACTCTCTGTGTTGGGGTACCATCAGCTAGGGCTCGAACATCTGCCATTGGGGTCTCCTGAGGACCTTCTGTCAGGGATTGCCAGATGAACTCATAGTTATCTTTGGACTCTATGAAGATTAAGAATTTGTCCCGCCACTGAGCGTATTCACCTCGGTATAGGATCGGAGGCTTGGAGTCCGTACCGATGGCGAGAGCGTCTCGAAACATCTTAATGTGCACTAAAATGATCTTCAAACAGTAGGTGGTTCGATTCAAGGTAGTGACTTAGCGCAAGGAACTATGAGTGAATGTCCTAACGCAGAATCTACTAGTAACAGGTAAATTAAACTACTCAGAAGAGTATCCGGATAGGAATCCGGATAATGGTGTCCACATCGAAAGTGTCCGGATCCGGAGGTGACCGAACAAGAATATAGTTACCGGATAAAAAGTAACCGGGAAGAAAGACCATACCGGAAAGTGAGCGGTTTTTGGGATGAGAGCGATCCGGATAGGAGATCCGGGAAGCGATAATTCGGATAGTCGGTGTCCGGGAAGTGAGATCCGAAAAGAAAGAAACTTACCGAATATGTAAAAGATCCGGGTATGAGTCCGGATACTATTTGGTCCGGAAAAAGAATTACCCGGGGACTGAGAAGATCCGGAAAGTGGAATGATCCATATAGGGAGTCGGACAGTGTTTTGTCCGGATAGAATTCGAGAAAAAGAACTTACCCGGATAGACGAATATGCAGTCCGGACAGTGCGGCTGTTGCGAAGAAATCGGATCTAGGGACGAATTAGGATTCTCGATTTTGCTCTTGAAAAATTAGTAAACGACCAAAAACACGAAAACAGCCAAACCCAATCGATTTTGACCACAAACAATCGATTTTCATGCAAAATTCAATGACTTTTTCAAGAACAGAGATTAAAAATTTAGTAACTCGAATTTTGCAAATAACCACTTCAAAGCTTCGAATCGGATTCTAAAACTTTACAGAAATCTTAATAAGACTAGGAGAAAGCGATTTTGATAATCAAAACTTAACAATTTGGGAAAAATCACAAGAATGAGAATTCTAAGAAAAACTAGCACTTCGATAAAACTTACCAGGATACTTGGATACCTTGAATCGATCGATGTCTGTTTGCTCTGATACCAATTGTGGATCCCAGATTAGTGCAATATGAATGAAATCAATCAACAATGATAAACAATTAGATCAAGAAGTTGTCATCCATATCATTGTCATTCAATAGTAATTCGTTCAGAGTGGTTTTACAATAAGAGAATAATGAACGATTAAACCTAAAACTAGGTTAAAGCAAAACTATTTATACCTATTTAAGGTATTTACAAAATACACCCTGAACTTTCATTCAACTAACATTTGGACCTAACAACTAATACATACAATGTTTACTTATAATTTTCACTAAGTAATTCTAAGGATCATCATCAAATCACTGAGAGCGTTTGAATCAACAGTTGTTGATGATGATACTTGCTTAGATTTGAAACTAGCTTTGGTTTGCTTTTCTTTTTCACCCGTTGAGCAAAGAGATTCTTTAGCATCTGAGTGCTGAGGTAAGCCAGTGACTAGTTCCATTGAAGAGAGAGTGTTCAGCGTTCTGAAGTTGAGATGAGAGAGCCACTTATGTCATAGCCAGTTGACATCTGATGAGGCTTTAGATAGAAAACAGATGTTCTCGGTGGTTGAGGAATTCATGTTAATGACATAAACATTTTACAAACGATAACCACTGAGAGCAAGTTTTTCCTTCTTATTAGTGACAGAACATGCTTTCTTAGTAAAGCATACTTTGTAGTCTTTATCACATAGTTGATTGATGTTAAGAAGATTATGCTTCAGCCCTTCTACGTAAGAGACTCTTCGGAAGGTAGTTGTACCATTAGCGAGTATACCAAACCTTCTGATATAGCCTTTCTCGTTTCCACCAAAGGTCACTGAGGGACCTTTCTCTTCCTTGTATTTAGAGAGTAGGTTCTTTTGTCCAGTCATGTGTGTAGAGCATCCACAATCAGGATACCAGATACCCTTCGAGACGTGCAGTCATAAGGAAGATTAAGTTTGAATTGGTACCCGCTTTACAATGGGTCAACAAGTGTCAGTGGAGATGGAAGGTTCAGCGATCTTCATAGCATTTGATGTTTCAGCGTCAGTGGTAACCTTCACTTTGGTTAATTTCTCAACTGTAATGGTATTTTTCACCTTGGCTGATTTTTCATCTTTGGTGACCTTCTTTGCCTTGGAGACATTCATCTTCACCTTAGCTGGTTTCTCAGCTTTGGTGGCTGTGGGGCACTTACTAGCAATATGATCAGTAAGTCCACATTGATAACATTTCCTATAGTTGAAAGTAGCTTTAGGACCATAGGCATAATTATTAGAAAGCTTTAAATGAGCAGGGTCTATTCCAAGAATTCCATTAGCATCAAATATTAGTGGAACTTTTGGTTTTTCAGATTTCTTAGCTTTTACATCAATCTTTATTCTAGGGGTGGATCTCTGAACATATTTAGAGACCTTAGATTTTGAGGTAGAAGGTTGACTAGCTGAAGGTTTTCACTCGGTCTTATTCAGCTGAGGCACGTTGGTACCCTTCTAAGGAGCTTGGGAAACAGATTTCTCTTTCTCCATGAGTTTGGGACTCTTAGGAGATTTCTCAGGGATAGGAGAAGTAGAAAGAGAGCACTGAGATAAAGAAGTGTCAGGGATGGAGGAGACAAACATTCCAAACTTAAGCATGGAACAATCTCTACTTGCTTCTTCTTTGTCAAAACAAAAACCAAGACCACTTATGTCATGGACAGGGATCTGCGCACTGATTATCTCAGTGATCTTTGCTCAGGATTTGCACCATCCTTCAATAGTGGCTTTCTCAGCTTTCAGCTCAGTGATAGCTTGTTCGCGTTCGATGTTGATTAGTTCATTTACATAAACCTGATCTTTTAAACTTTATTCTATATTAGATAGTTCTTTGATCTTTAAATGACATTTTTAGTTGTTTAGTTAAATCAAGATTTTGTTGTTCAGCTTGTGTTTTGCCATTCATGGCATTATATAAATCAACTATCAGTGAATCGATAGCACGACGTCTATCAGCTTCAGTGAGAACTGATCAGAAGAGATAGATACCTGAGAAGTAGAAGAGGTAGAAGAAATATCAGCGTTTTTTTTCTTTACTTCTTTGATTTAGGCCATTAGACAGAGGTTGGCCACATCTTCTTCATCAGAGTCTGATTCATCTTTAGAATCAGCCCAATCGTGTTCTTCAGCAATTAGACCTTTACCTTTTTGCTTGAAGTTTTTCAACTTTAGATATTTTTCTTTTAGCTTAAGGTATTTGTCATGGATTTAGAGGATGAGGAAGGTTTGAAAACTTTCTTTGACCTGCATTCACTGGTAAAATGTCCTTTCTTTTAACTGTTATAACAGGTAGTGGTTGCCTTATCAACAGGAGTTGATTTTTGCTTGTCAGTGATAGCAAGAGGTTTATTTCTTCTGAAATTACTCTTTCTTGCAAATCTCCTGCAGGAGTTTGTCAAGAGTGTCAGTGACTCATCAAAATCTGACATATCAGTTCCTGATAAGTCATCAGAGTATGATTCCACCTCAGTGATAGTAACAGAAGATCGCTGAGTGGGTATCATCTCTGAGGAGACTAAAGCAACTGGTGTGCTTTTGGAATCTTTTGAATCTTTTACAAGATTCTTCTTAAGCTGACATGATTGCTCATAATTGAGCAAAACGCCATAAAGAGTGCTTAAGGAAATGTCCTTGAGATCCTTTGAAAGTTTAAGACACATGGTATAACTGTCCCAACTTTCAGGAAGACATTATAAGAATTTTGTCAGGGTCTCAAGATTAGAATATATCTTACCAACAGTTCTTAAATCAATTAATAAGCAATTAAAGCGTTGGTGTACCTCAGATAAAGATTCATTCTTACCACAAATGAAACTTTCGTATTGTCTTACAAGATTTATCTTTCTGGATTCTTGTACTTCAGATGTACCTTCATATTGAACACAAATTGTGTCCCACATGGCTTTAGAAGTTTTAAGGTTCATTACTGAGTGATAAACCTCATCAGGTAGAGCCATAGAAATGATTGATCTAGCCTTGGTATCAATGGCCACCTTTTTCTTGTCTTCATCAGACCATTTAGAGAGTTCTTTTACAACTTGCCTTTCAGGTATGGCAATAGTTGTAGCAGTGGCAGGAATGGTAGTAGCTATGATGAATGGAACATAGGGTCCTGTTGGTCCCGAAAGGCCTATACAAGTTTGTAGAAGGGGGGGGGGGTTGAATACAAACACACTATTTTACTTTTCTAAATTGTTTATTGATAAATCATTAACAATTTACAGCTTGTTGCGGAAACAAGATTAAGGATAAACCTAAATCTAAACAAGTTGGAACACTAAGGTTTCTTGCACTAAGAAAGATATGGAGATTACTAATAAAATCCTATCTTGAGAGAGATTTGAACTTGTCCAGAGTTAGCAAGTTACTTCAAATGAAGTGAGTTCATCTCTTTATATACTGCATGCATTTAATGAAATTCAGTGTACACTTTACACGTGTCATCAGCGGATTGGTTGCATGTCATTGACCTTTGTTGACAACCTTAGTAGCCGTAAAGATGAACAGTGTAGTATCAGAGTGGTTGTACGATCTCAGATTTTCGGAGGTTCTTTTCTGACATTTCGTACGGTGGCGTGCAAGGGAGGTTAAGACAAAAGTACTTTGTACGGAGGACTTCATGATCAACTTTCGTTGATTCAGCGATTATCATTTACTATTCAACGAATGATAAAGTTCAGCGATAGCTGAAGTCTTGTACTTGATACTTCACGTTGAGTGGACAAATCTGAGTCTTCGCTGATCCGCATCAGTTCATTAGTAGACTTGTCGCTGGTTCTTGAGCTTGATCTTCGACTTCAGCGTAGAACCTGTGTTGACGTGAAACTTGTCTTCAGGGATCATAAGTAAACAACTAACTTATCAGCGATCACCATAAGGACTGAACAGACTCAGCGCATTATGGTGAACAGTGTTCGCTGAATGTTTAATTTAAAGAGCGAGAGTTCCTATCAGCGGTACTGTAAGATCTTAGTACTTATCAGCGATAGTGAAACTCTGATACATATTGTTTACATACAATTTTCACTAAGTATTTAAGAGAGGGTCATTATCAAATCACTGAGGGTTTGGATCAACAATCTCCCCCTATTTGATTATGACATAGCAACAAAGAAAATTGCTATTTAATGAAAACATAAGGATAAAAAGAACTCATAAAATATTTGTCCCTTTTACTGTTTTCTGGGATCTTTTCAGTACTGATGGAGTAAAGTACATTCGCTGAAATCTTTCTTTAAATCTTTGAATCAGGTTACAATGAAGAAAAGAAAGATT
Organism: Saussurea involucrata; assembly: GCA_033807775.1. Classification (NCBI taxonomy): domain Eukaryota; kingdom Viridiplantae; phylum Streptophyta; class Magnoliopsida; order Asterales; family Asteraceae; genus Saussurea; species Saussurea involucrata. The sequence goes on from CM066325.1 coordinate 68,977,109, forward strand.
ATAAGTACAAGCGAAATAAATTACAAGTACAGAAGGATAACTGATACAATAGAGAAAAAGGAGATTATATCAGTTTTCAAAAGGTTCTTCCTTAATGAGAAGTTCATCAAGGGTCGTCTTTTCAGTGGGAATCATCCAGTCAGGAACCGTTACGCCTTGTTTTCTTTTCTTCAGCGCTTCTTGAAAGATCAAGGGTTTTAGGTGTCGTGCCTGAATGTCCTTTCTGAAGTCACACCAGTAGATAAGATCTCTGAGCTGTTCGATTGGAGTGATTGGGAGCTCAGCGATCCGTTGAAAGCATTTACGTCCGTCGTAGTCAAGAAAGAATATTCCATAAGGATTACTGATGACTTTACCAGGGACGAAAAGTTCACATGGTGGCAAAGAGATGTCAAGGGCAGATAGATCAGGATCAGGACCAAGTACTTCAGCGCGAGAGAAACCAATTCCAGTTTCATTTCGTATGACATGTCCTGAATTTGAATCTTGACGTTTCTTCCTTGGAGAACCTCTTTTTCTTTTCGGCTTTAGATCAGGAACAGGAGGAATATCCACACAAGAAGATATCAAGTCGATCTGTCTGTTTATCAGCTTTTCGAAATGATTCTTGTACTTAGATTGTGATGGTTGGATAGCTAACCTCATCTCCAGCCATTCAGAGAGACCATACCTTTTACAGTGTCAGCGCGAAAGGTTTCAGATGTGCCATCTTCTCTGAACAGTTTGATGTCAACAATAGGTACTCCGATAGATCTTCGCTGGACGATATCTGAAGTGAATTTTCTCTTTACACCAGATCAAGGTGGTCTGAGAAACTTCAGTTTTCTTTTCCACGATCTTCTGGGCTTCTTCCCACAGCTTTCGTTGGATTTGAATGGGAACACGCTTCAGCTTGGGGTCTTTGACAGATTCTTGAGTGAGCTTGATGGCGTATTCTCTGTCTTTCTCTTCAGCTTCCTTTCTTTCAGCAATGAGGCGTTCAGCTCTAAGGTGGTCCTGATATTCAGCTTTTGAAATTCTGAACTTAGGAGGAACTGAAGGCAGTTGATCAGGCCTTAGAATGATTCGCTGATCCTCGAATCGCTTTATTATTTCTTCTCTTCTCTTTTGATCCTCTTCACTCAGCTTTTGAGGAACTGAGGAAGGTCTCTTATTGTGCGAGAGAGGTTGTTCTTCTGGTTCATCAGTCTCAGAGATCAAGTCCAAGACTGGGATTATTTCATCAGCAGCAGCAGGCTTTATTTGTGAAGTCGCAACAGTAGAACCTTCAGCGACATCCTCAAACAGGGGAGAGGACTAGCTGAAAAGCAGCGATCTTACAGATAAGAATTGGGTAGAAGAACTTGGGTAGAAAAGATAGAAAAATAATGTGGATGTGTATATAGGTTTGGAGAAGTTCAGGGAAGGAAAATGTAAAGTTTTAGTTTACCTGACAAACCGGCTTTTCAAAGAGAATCGCTAGATTTTCATCTTCAGCGAGGCCTTTGTCTTTGCTTTTCTCAGCGCCAGAGGCTGAGGGCTTTGTCTTTGTCTTCTCCCCTGATGGTTCTTTTATTGAGATTCCTTTAAGAGCTTTGATCCTTGGGGCAGGTTTGACGATAAAGAAATCATCATCATCTTCATCATCATCATCATCCTTTCTTGGAGAGAAGGATGGTTTGTCGTCAGGGATGTCGATGTCTTCATCTTCTTCTGCTTCAGAATTCTCAGCATCTTCTTCGAGTTGCTCCCCCTCAGATACAGAGGCGAGCTTCTCGGTTCCCTCAGGGTTTTCATCTCCCTGAGGTCCATTGATCAGATCTTCATTCCTCTCTCCCCTGATAGATTCATCATGGGAAAGGTCTTCAGCGCTTTTGTTGTTCAGATCGTCAGTGCTTTTCTCAAGATCTTCAGCGCTTTTCTCCTTGGAATGTTTAGCGCTCTTCTCCCCCTCTTTTTCATGATGACTGGGGGAGGAATGGGCAGACTCAGCATTGGTGTTATCTCTGTCTTCTGGGCCAGAGATTTTCACACAACCTTCAAGCTTTGCTATTCTGTCTTCTAGGCCAGAAATAGCAGGCGTGATTTTCCTCAGCTCTGTGCGATCCTCCTCTGTGAAAGATTCCAAAATGGGGACAGGGGCAGGAGCAGGAGCTGGACTGTTTGCCTTGTTTACTAGCGTCTCGATCATCGTCTTCATAGAGCTAACGTCGGTCTTTACAGAGCCTAAGTCAGTCTTGATCTCTGACATATCACCCTCGAGTTTTTCAACCGATGTCTTCAGCGTTGTTACTTCGCTGGACATGGTCGAAACTGATGTTTTGAGGCTTGTGTAGTCAGTGTAGATGTCGCAGAGCACCTTGGCAAAATCGCTGAGTGTCTTATCAAGACTCTTGATGTCTTCAGTGGAAGCTTTCTTCTCCACCACCGTTGTCAGCTTTGTCAAGTTCTCTCCAGCGTTTGTTATAGCTGTTGAGTTGTTGGAGAGTGTGGTGGTGAGACTGGACAGCTTTGTTTCCACGGACTTCAGCGAGGCGTTGATGTCTCCCAAATTAGGACCTGTAACATATAAGTACTTGTGAACAAAGGAAAGCTCAGAAGTTTCAGGTTTAGTTACAGTGTTTAAGGTGGGATTAGTACCTGCAAGAGGATTGATGAACTCGTCGAAGTTGCAGGTTCCTGAGTAGTGTTCCATATCCTCTTCGAAAGTACGGTGAGGTATGGTGAACTCTGCAGGTCCTTTCTTCATCATTTGATGAGAAGCATCAACGGCGGCTTCTGGAATGATGGCATCTCCAGTGTTCGCTGGAGGAGTGTCCAATTGAGTGGAGGGAGAAGCGAAGTTAAGATTGGGGTTCGGGTTCTGAGTTCAGCGTTGGAATCGCTGACAATCACTTCATCAGTCTTTTGAGAGATTGATGGAGGTTGGGTAGTTTCCAAGTTTCTAACCTCAGCGTTTGGAGACGCTGAAGTCTGGATTGGAGGGATGGCTTGCACGGGTGTGGCAGAGCGTACCACGGAACTTTCCTTCAGCTCTTCAGAACGAGCTGAGGAGTCTTCAGCATGGAATTGCTGGGGTTGCTCCTTGGTTTTCTTGATCCTTTTGGAATCAAGTTGGGTGTGAGAGGGTTTCCTTTTCTTATAAGGAGAGGATGTTGTGGCCGGGGTATCAGCGATTGGTATTGTTGCTGAAGGAGCCACAGAAAGCGGAGAATTTAGAAGAGAGAGAAAAGTAGAGAGACGTACCTCATTGGCGACAGGCTTGAAGTCGAGAACCTTAGGGCCAATCTGAGAAAGTTTCAGATCACCCTCTTCAGGATAGATGTCCTTCAGGCCATATTGAAAGATGGCGCTGATGAATCGTGGGTAAGGAACCCATGCTGGTCTGTCAGCGGCAGAATCGTCACGTTGAATCAGGTCTTCATAAATAATGGAGGCCCAGTCAATATTTAGACCTTTCAGCAGTGCGTATCCCATGGACTGCTGAGGTTGGGCGGCTTGATCAGAAGATCCGGATTTCGCTGTCATGCAGCTGATCAGGTGAGCGAAGATGAAATTCATCTCGCTGGGCATCTTGGATTTCTTTATCAGCGTCAGTTTCTTCTCAGGCTTCTTGTCCCTTCCAATATCCCAGATATAACCCATTGCGTCAAGGAAAGCAATGATTGCTTCTCTGTCAGCATGCTTTTTGTGGTCAGGGAATGGAATGAAGGGTTTTTCTTTGGAGGCATTTGGGAAGTTTAGGGCTTTGCGGATAATTGCGGGTGTGATCTTGATGGTGCCATACTCAGTATCGCTGAGTATGCAGTCTATGGTTTTGGATGGATCTTTGGCAGAGGGTAGCTCAGTGTGTCTGGCAGAGTACCAGAACTGGGATAAGAGCCGCTGACTGGCAGGAGGTGTTATGGTCAGGGCTGTGTAGATGGGGCTGTTCTTCAGAAAATTTACAGCATCGTCCAGATGTGATACTTGCTTCCGAGGAGGAAACTCGAGAAGAGCTGAGAGGTTGTTGGCTTTAGTCCAATCGAGTTGATCCAGCTCGAACTTCACCTGGGGGGCTTTGAAGATTTCCAATTCCTCAGAGTCAGTGGAGATGGATTCAGCGGTAACATTCAGCTTTGAAGATGCCATATCACTGTATTATCAGTTCAACCAAAGATGTTAACAGATAAGAATTATCTTAATGTGGAAAGAAATTTCCGTTAAGATTTTTCGAATCTTGTCCATTTCATTCAGACAAAAAAAATGTCTTAATGAAGATTAGGGTTTTTCTTGATTTTAAAAGAAAAGTAAAACCCATAAAATCTTGTATTCCAGTTTCTAAAAGAAAAATGGATACGAATGAAGAACAAGTTTAAGATTTAGATTTAAAACTTGAAGAACAACCATGAAATGGTTGTGTTCATAAAACCATGAAAGAAATGATTTTATTTTAAAAAGTTCTTTTGTTTGATCTTGTTAAAACAAAGAGAAAATCGAAAACAAGTTATACGCATTTGATAAAAGATAAGAACATATTAACCTTGAAGTTTTGATGAAGAAGATGATGAACAGTTCTTGAGGTTTTTGAGAGCACAAATGCAACAGAGAATTCTTTTCTTGCGGAGAAAGATTGTTCGCGTAAAAGACAAATATAAACCAAGAGTTGTTTATATAGGGATTTTTAGAGAGAGAAAACCTTGAGCGGGAAAAGGTTTTCATCATGACACGGACACGTGTTTGCATTTGATTGGAAGTTTGAACAAAACGTGCAAACGTGTGTCAGAAAGAAATCGTGCCGAGTGTTATCCGTTGCAATGACGTCACAACTGTCCTTTCACATTCTTTTAGGATGTCTCTGAGGTTTTGAAAAACTCAGGGACTCTTTTGAAAAACATGAAGCACTGAATAGAAATATGAGTGAAGGTTTAAGGAATTTTCAAAATATCGCTGTTAAGGAAGAGATATTCAGCGATGCAAATTATTTTGAAATCTTGCATTTTCATGCGATTGTCAGAGAGAGAAAACATACCTGGATATCAGTTTAACCAAGTTTATTCAGAGAGAAGATGATGAAATGGATTATATAAGTTGATTTTATCCCGAAGCCTATACAAGAATGTATAAACGTATCGCTGATTAAATGTGAACCGCTGAAGATTTTATCCTTCAAAGTTCAGCATTCCAAGCTCGCTGATGAGAAAGTTGAATCTTGTCTCATCAAGAGGTTTGGTAAACAAATCAGCTAACTGATAATCAGTTGGGATAAAATGAAGTTCTATATCACCATTCATCACATGATCTATGATAAAATGATATCTGATTTCTATGTGTTTTGTCTTTGAGTGTAGCACTGGATTGTTTGCTATAGCGATGGCACTTGTGCTGTCGCAATAGATTGGAATTTTGGAGAGCTGAAGATCATAGTCTAGTAGTTGATTTCTCATCCACAAGACTTGAGAACAGCAGCTTCCAGCGGCTACATACTCAGCTTCAGCTGTGGAAGTGGACACTGAGTTTTGCTTCTTACTTGTCCAACTTACCAGCTTTCCACCCAGGAGCTGACATCCTCCTGTGGTGCTTTTCCTATCCATTTTGCAACCTGCAAAATCACTGTCTGAATAGGCGGTTAGATCGAATCCTGAGTCTTTGGGATACCAAAGACCTAGATTCGCTGTACCCTTAAGATATCGAAAGATTCGCTTTACAGCTTTCATATGGGATATCTTAGGTTCAGCTTGATATCGTGCGCACAGACATGATGCAAACATAATATCGGGTCGGCTAGCTGTAAGATACAGTAGTGAGCCGATCATCCCACGGTACAGCGTGACATTGACAGGAACACCCTTTGTGTCCTTATCAAGTATCAGCGGTGGTGCCATAGGGGTTTTCATAGCTGAACTTTCAGTTAAGTCGAATTTCTTCAGCATATCTTTAACATACTTTCCCTGATTGATAAAAGTTCCTTTTTCAGTTTGCTTAATCTGAAGACCAAGGAAATATGTTAGTTCACCCATCATACTCATTTTATACTCATCTTTCATTCTATCAGCGAAACGAGTACAAAGCTCAGGGTTAGTAGAACCAAATATAATGTCATCAACATATATTTGAACTAAAATGATATGACCTTTTACTTTTCTAAAAAACAAAGTTTTGTCAATCTTACCTCGCTCAAATTTTTCAATATGGAGATAAGTAGAGAGAGTATCATACCATGCACGTGGAGCTTGCTTTAAGCCATAAAGTGCCTTGTCCAGTTTATACACATAACCTGGACGCTTAGGATCTGAGAATCCTGGAGGTTGTTCCACATACACTTCTTCATTCAGCTTTCCATTTAGAAATGCTGACTTAACATCCATCTGATGTACAGTGAAGTTTTTGTGTACAGCAAATGCTAAGAAAAGACGAATAGATTCAAGTCTTGCTACTGGAGCAAAAGTTTCGTCAATATATATATGCCTTCCTCTTGTCCTTATCCCTGAGCAACAAGACGAGCTTTGTTGCGAGTTACAGTACCATGTTCGTCCAACTTGTTTCGATAGACCCATTTAGTGCCTATTACCGTTTTGTCAGTTGGTCTACGAACAAGTTTCCAAACTTTGTTTCTTTCGAATTCAGTCAGCTCTTCTTGCATAGCGCTTACCCAGTTTGGATCTCTGAGGGCATCATCTATTTTCTTTGGTTCAGTTAGAGAAATAAAGTTAACAAATAAACAAATATTACCTGCACTTATACGAGTCTGAATACCAGCGTTGGGATCACCAAGAATTTGATCGATTGGGTGATTTACAGTCCATCGCTGAGCCGGAGCATGCGTCGCTGACTCAGTCTGAACTGGAGAAACTGAAGATGAGGCTTCAGCTACTTCTGGATTATCAGCTAAGAGAGGAATGTTTGCATTTGCCACTTCATTCACTGATTGCTGAAAAATAGATGGAATTTCTGAGACATTTGGATCAACTGCAGGTATAGTGTTTATAGGAACAGCTGAGACCCAAGATGTTTCAGCTTCACTATTTTGCATATTTGGAATGATAGAAGGACCATCATTTTCTACGGTGTGAGCATGAGGAGTGGGAACATCTTCTGAATCACCAAGATGTGAAAACATCCATTGATTCAGTTATTCTGTATCAGCGTTCGGTTTAGAGTTCGCTGAACGGGATTCGTCAAACGTGACGTGAATAGTTTCTTCTACAGTTTGTCTTCTTCGGTTGAAGACTCTGAAGGCTTTGGAAACTGAGGAGTATCCAAGAAAGATTCCATCATCAGCCTTAGGATCAAACTTTCCAAGGGCATCTCTGTTGTTCAGTATGAAACACTGACATCCAAAGATGTGAAGAAAGCTGATTGAAGGCTTTCTCCCATGAAAAAGTTCATAGGCTGTCTTTTTGAATCTTTTAACTACTGAGTAGGCAGGTGAGAATCGCTGAGCATTGAACGTGCAACTTCAATAATTGTTCTATTTCTTTTTTCAGCGACTCCGTTTTGTTGTGGTGTTCTCACTGACGAAAAGTTGTGAGAAATACCCTTGCTCTCAAGGAAGGAATCAAGAGAACTGTTTTTGAATTCAGTTCCATGATCACTCCTTATTGAGCGAACAGTCATATTGTTCAGAGTTTCCATCTTCCGAACAAAAGTGATGAGTTCTTCAGGGGTGTCACTCTTAGAACGGAGAAACATTACCCATGTGTAACGAGAGAATTCATCAACTATGACCAGCGTATATTTCTTTCCAGCGATGGATTGTTTGTTAACGGGGCCAAACAAATCCATATGGAGTAGTTGTAGAGGAGATGACACTGAGGAAACTTTCTTTGACTTAAAGCTTGCGTTGGTCTGCTTCCCTTTTTCACACGCTGAACATAAGGACTCTTTGGCGTATGAATATTGAGGTAGACCAGTGACTAACTCTTTTGTTGGTCCCGAAAGGCCTATACAAGTTTGTAGAAGGGGGGGGGGGGGTTGAATACAAACACACTATTTTACTTTTCTAAATTGTTTATTGATAAATCATTAACAATTTACAGCTTGTTGCGGAAACAAGATTAAGGATAAACCTAAATCTAAACAAGTTGGAACACTAAGAAAGATAAGGAGATTACTAATAAAATCCTATCTTAAGAGAGATTTGAACTTGTCCAGAGTTAGCAAGTTACTTCAAATGAAGTGAGTTCATCTCTTTATATACTGCATGCATTTAATGCAATTCAGTATACACTTTACACGTGTCATCAGCGGATTGGTTGCATGTCATTGACCTTTGTTGACAACCTTAGTAGCCGCATGAATGAACAGTGTAGTATCAGAGTGGTTGTACGATCTCAGATTTTCGGAGGTTCTTTTCTGACATTTCGTACGGTGGCGTGCAAGGGAGGTTAAGACAAAAGTACTTTGTACGGAGGACTTCATGATCAGCTTTCGTTGATTCAGCAATTATCATTTACTATTCAGCGAATGATAAAGTTCAGCGATAGCTGAAGTCTTGTACTTGATACTTCACGTTGAGTGGACAAATCTGAGTCTTCGCTGATCCGCATCAGTTCATTAGTAGACTTGTCGCTGGTTCTTGAGCTTGATCTTCGACTTCAGCGTAGAACCTTTGTTGACGTGAATCTTGTCTTCATGGATCATAAGTAAACAACTAACTTATCAGCGATCACCATAAGGACTGAACAGACTCAGCGATATGGTGAACAGTGTTCGCTGAATGTTTATTTTAAAGAGCGAGAGTTCCTATCAGCGGTACTGTAAGATCTTAGTACTTATCAGCGATAGTGAAACTCTGATACATATTGTTTACTTACAATTTTCACTAAGTATTTAAGATAGGGTCATTATCAAATCACTGAGGGTTTGGATCAACAATCTCCCCCTATTTGATTATGACATAGCAACAAAGAAAATTGCTATTTAATGAAAACATAAGGATAAAAAGAACTCATAAAATATTTGTCCCTTTTACTGTTTTCTGGGATCTTTTCAGTACTGATGGAGTAAAGTACATTCGCTGAAATCTTTCTTTAAATCTTTGAATCAGGTTACAATTTGAATAAGAAAGATTACAAGTACAAGCGAAATAAATTACAAGTACTGAAGGATGACTGATACAATAGAGAATGAGGTGATTGTTGTCAGCCTTCAAAGGGTTCTTCCTTAATGAGAAGTTCATCAAGGGTTGTCTTTTCAGTTGGAATCATCCAGTCAGGAACCTTTTCTCCTTTATTCTTTAGCTTCAGAGCAGCTTCAAAAATCAAGGGTTTTAGGTGTCGTGCCTGAATGTCTTTTCTGAAGTCGCACCAGTAGATAAGATCTTTGAGCTGTTCGATTGGAGTGATTGGGAGCTCAGCGATCCGTTGAAAGCATTTACGTCCGTCGTAGTCCAGAAAGAATATTCCATAAGGATTACTGATGACTTTACCAGGGACAAAAAGTTCACATGGTGGCAAAGAGATGTCAAGGGCAGATAGATCAGGATCAGGACCAAGTACTTCAGCGCGAGAGAAACCAATTCCAGTTTCATTTCGTATGACAGGACCTGAGTTTGAATCTTGACGTTTCTTCTTTGGTGAGCCCCTTTTTCTTTTCGGCTTTAGATCAGGAACATGAGGAATATCCACACAAGAAGATATCAAATCGATCTGTCTGTTTATCAGCTTTTCGAAATGATCCTTGTACTTAGATTGTGATGGTTGGATAGCTAACCTCATCTCCAGCCATTCAGAGAGACCATACCTTTTTACAGTGTCAGCGCGAAAGGTTTCAGATGTGCCATCTTCTCTGAACAGTTTGATGTCAACAATAGGTACTCCGATGGAGGTTCTTCCGGAGATGAATACCTTGTTGATCTTCGTTGGACGATATCTGAAGTGGATTTTCTCTTTACACCAGATCAGGGTGGTCTGAGAAACTTCAGCTTTCTTTTCCACGATCTTCTGGGCTTGTTCCCAAAGCTTTCGTTGGATTTGAATGGGAATACGCTTCATCTTGGGGTCTTTGACAGATTCTTGAGTGAGCTTCATGGCGTATTCTCTGTCTTTATCTTCAGCTTCCTTCCTTTCAGCGATGAGGCGTTCAGCTCTGAGATGTTCCTGGTATTCAGCTTTTGAAATTCTGAACTTAGGAGGAACTGAAGGCAGTTGATCGCGCCTTAGAATGATTCGCTGATCCTCGAATCGCTTTATTATTTCTTCTCTCCTCTTTTGATCTTCTTCACTCAGCCTTTGAGGAACTGAGGAAGGTCTCTTATTGAGCAAGAGAGGTTGTTCTTCTGGTTCATCAGTCTCAGAGATTAAATCTAATACTGGGATTATGTCTTCAGCGGTAGCTGGAATTATTGGTGAAGTCGCAATAGTAGAGCCTTCAGCGATATCCTCAAACAGGGGAGAGGACTAGCTGAAACGCAGCGATCTTACAAATAAGAACTGGGTAGAAGAACTTGGGTAGAAAAGATAGAAAAAAATAATGTGGATGTGTATGGTGTTTGTGGAATGGATAACTGATTGTTCAGAGATGATCAGGGAAGGAAAAATAAGTTTAGTGTACCTGACAAATCGGCTTTGCAAGCAAGATCGCCAGATTATCATCTTTAGCGATGCCTTTGTCTTTGCTTTTCTCAGCGCCAGAGGCTGAGTGCTTTGTCTTTGTTTTTGTCTTCTCCCCTGTGGATTCGGTTATCACGATCCCTTTAAGAGCTTTTCGAGGAGCAGGTTTGCCGACAAAGAATTCGTCATCTTCATCATCATCATCATCGTTCCTTGGAGAGGAGGATGGTTCAGCTTCAGGGATGTCGATGTCTTCGTCTTCTTCTGCTTCGGATTCCTCAGCATCTTCTTCGAGTTGCTCCCCCTCAGATACAGAGGCGAGGTTCTCGGTTCCCTCAGGGTTTTCATCTCCCTGAGGTCCAGTAACCAGATCTTCTTTACCCTCTCCCCTGATAGATTCATCATGGGAAAGGTCTTCAGCGCTCTTATTTTGATCTTCAGCGCTCTTCTCTTGTTCAGCGCTCTTCTCCCCCTCTTTCTCATGATGGGCGGGGGAGGAATGGGTAGACTCAGCATTGGTGTTATCTCTGTCTTCTGGGCCAGAGATTTTCACACAACCTTCAAGCTTAGCTATTCTGTCTTCTAGGCCATAAATAGCAGGCGTGATCTTCTTCAGCTCTTGGCGATCCTCTGCGGTGAAGGAGTCCAAAATAGGTGCAGGGGCCGGAGCAGGAGCTGGATTGTTTGCCTTGTTCACCAGCGTCTCGATCATTGTCTTGACAGAACCAAGGTCGGTCTTCACTGAGCCCAAGTCGGTCTTGACCACTGACATATCACCTTCGAGTGTACCAACCGATTTCTTCAGCGTTGTAACCTCGCTGGAAACGGTGGAAACTGACGATTTGAGGTTGGTGTAGTCAGTGTAGATGTCGGAGAGCACTTTGGCAAAGTCGGTGAGAGTTTTATCAAGGCCTTTGATGTCATCAGAGGAGGCCTTCTTTTCCACCACAGTAGTCAGCTTCGTCAGATTCTCTCCAGCGTTTGTTACAGCTGTAGAGTTATTTGATAGACCGGTGGTGAGATCTGTAAGTTTCATCTCCATGGACTTCAGAGACTGGTTGATGTCTCCCAAATAAGGACCTGTAACATATAAGTACTTGTGAACAAAGGAAAGCTCAGAAGTTTCAGGTTTAGTTACAGTGTTTAAGGTGGGATCTGTACCTGCAGGAGCGTTGACGAACTCATCAAAGTTTCGAGTCCCTCCATAGTGTTCCATATCTCCCTCAAAAGTTCCGTGAGGGATGGAGATCTCTGCAGGTCCTTTCTTCGTCATTCGCTGAGAAGCTTCAACGGCTTCTTGAATGATGGCATCTCCAGTTTTAGCTGGAGGGGTGTCCAAAGAAATAGAGGGAGGATCGAAGGATAAGAATTGGGGTTGGGTTTCAAGTTCAGCGTTGGATTCGCTGAGAAGTACTTCATCATACTTTTGAGAGACTGAAGAAGGTTGGGTAGATTCCAAAGTTCTAAACTCAGCGTTTAAGGACGCTGAAGTAGGTTTAGAAGGGATGGCTTGAATTGGTGTGGCAGAGCGTACCACGGAACTTTCCTTCAGCTCTTTAGAATGAGCTGAGGAGTCTTCAGCATGGAATTGCTGGGGTTGCTCCTTGGTTTTCTTGATCCTTTTGGAATCAAGAGGGGTAAGAGATTGTTTCCTTTTCTTAGAAGGAATGGATTTTGTGGCCTGGGAATCAGCGAGGTGTATTGTCGCTGAAGGAGCCACAGAAAGCGGAGAATTAAGTAGAGTGAGAAGGGTAGAGAGACGTACCTCGTTGGCGACAGGCTTGAAGTCGAGAACTTTAGGGCCAATCTGAGAGAGTTTCAGATCACCCTCAGGATAGTTGTCCTTCAGGCCATATTGAAAGATGGCGCTGATGAATCGTGGGTAAGGAACCCATGCTGGTCGGTCAGCGGCAGAATCAACACGTTGAATGAGGTCTTCATAGATGATGGAGGCCCAGTCAATGTTGAAACCTTTCAGCAGTGCGTAACCCATGGCCTGCTGAGGTTGAGCGGCTTGATCAGAAGATCCGGATTTCGCTGTCATGCAGCTGATCAGGTGAGCGAAGATGAAGTTCATCTCGCTGGGCATCTTGGATTTCTTTATCAGCGTCAGCTTCTTCTCAGGTAGCTTGTCTCTTCCAGTCTCCCAGATGTAACCCATCGCATCAAGGAAAGCAATGATTTCTTCCCTGTCAGCGTGCTTCTTGTGGTTAGGTAATGGAATGAAAGGATTTTCTGAGGTAGCGTTGGGGAATTTCAGGGCTTTGCGGATTATTGCGGGGGTTATCTTGATGGTGCCATACTCAGTATCGCTGAGTATGCAGTCGATGGTTTTAGATGGATCTTTGGCGGAGGGTAGGTCGGTGTGTCTGGCAGAGTACCAGAATTGGGATAAGAGACGCTGACTGGCAGGAGGTGTGATTGTCAGTGCTGTGTAGATGGGGCTATTCTTCAAAAGATTTACAGCGTCGTCTAGATGGGATACCTGCTTCCGAGGAGGAAACTCGAGAAGCGCTGAGAGGTTGTTTGCCTTTGTCCAGTCTAGTTGATCCAGCTCAAACTTAACCTGAGGAACTTTAGTAATTTCCAGTTCCTCAGAATCAGCGGAGATGGACTCAGCGGTAACATTCAGCTTTGAAGTTGCCATTTCACTGTATTATCAGTTCAACCAAAGATGTTAACAAATAAGAATTATCTTAATGTGGAAAGAAAATTTCCATTAAGATTTTTCGAATTTTGTCCATTTCATTCAGACAAAAAGGTCTTAATGAAGATTAGGGTTTTTCTTGTTTTTGAAAAAAAACGAATATAACACCCATAAGCCTTGTATTCCAGTTTCTAAAAAAAATGGATACGAAAGAACAAGTTTAAGATTTTAGATTTAAAACTTGAAGAACAACCATGAAATGGTTGTGTTTATAAAACCATGAAAGAAAATGATTTTATTTTTGAGTTCTTTTGTTTGATCTTGTGTAAAACAATGATAAGATCGAAAACTAGTTATTCGCATTTGATAATAGATAAGAACATATTAACCTTGAGTTTGATGAAGAAGATGATGAACAGTTCTTGAAGATTGAGAGCACAAAATGCAACAGTGTTCTTTTCTTGCGGAGAAAGATTGATTCGCGTAAAAGACAAATATAAACTTTGAGAGTGTTTATATAGGAAGAGAGTAGAGAGAGAAAAACTTGAGCGGGAAAGTTTTTCATCATGACACGGACACGTGTTTGCATTTGATTGGATAGACAACGAAACGTGCAAACGTGTGTCAGAAAAAGAGCGTGCCTGGTGTTATCCGTTGCAAAGACGTCACAACTGTCCTTTCACATTCTTTTAGGATGTCTCTGAGGTTTTTAAAAAAACTCAGGGACTCTTTTGAAAAACATGAAGCACTGAATAGAAATATCAGTGAGGGTTTTAAGAAATTTCAAAATATCGCTGTTAAGGAAGAGATATTCAGCGATGTAAGAATTTGAAATCTTGCATTTTCATGCGTTTTGTCAGAGAGAGAAAACATATCTTGATATCAGTTTAACCAAGTTTATTCAGAGAGAAGATGATGAAATGGATTATAAAAGTTGATTTTATCCCGAAGCCTATACAAGAATGTATAAACGTATCGCTAATTAAATGTGAACCGCTGAAGATTTATCCTTCAAAGTTCAGCATTCCAAGCTCGCTGATGAGAAAGTTGAATCTTGTCTCATCAAGAGGTTTGGTAAACAAATCAGCTAACTGATAATCAGTTGGGATAAAATGAAGTTCTATATCACCATTCATCACATGATCTCTGATAAAATGATATCTGATTTCTATGTGTTTTGTCTTTGAGTGTAGCACTGGATTGTTTGCTATAGCGATGGCACTTGTGCTGTCGCAATAGATTGGAATTTTGGAGAGCTGAAGATCATAGTGTAGTAGTTGATTTCTCATCCACAAGACTTGAGAACAGCATCTTCCAGCGGCTACATACTCAGCTTCAGCTGTGGAAGTGGACACTGATTTTTGCTTCTTACTTGTCCAACTTACCAGCTTTCCACCCAGGAGCTGACATCCTTCTGTGGTGCTTTTCCTATCCATTTTGCAACCTGCAAAATCACTGTCTGAATAGGCGGTTAGATCGAATCCTGAATCTTTGGGATACCAAAGACCTAGATTCGCTGTACCCTTAAGATATCGAAAGATTCGCTTTACAGCTTTCATATGGGATATCTTAGGTTCAGCTTGATATCGTGAGCACAGACATGTTGCAAACATAATATCGGGTCGGCTAGCTGTAAGATACAGTAGTGAGCCGATCATCCCACGGTACAGCGTGACATTGACAGGAACACCCTTTGTGTCCTTATCAAGTATCAGCGATGGTGCCATAGGGGTTTTCATAGATGAACTTTCAGTTAAGTCGAATTTCTTCAGCATATCTTTAACATACTTTCCCTGATTTATAAAAGTTCCTTTTTCAGTTTGCTTAATCTGAAGACCAAGGAAATATGTTAGTTCACCCATCATACTCATTTTATACTCATCTTTCATTCTATCAGCGAAACGAGTACAAAGCTCAGGGTTAGTAGAACCAAATATAATGTCATCAACATATATTTGAACTAAAATGATATGACCTTTTATTTTTCTAAAAAACAAGGTTTTGTCAATCTTACCTCTCTCAAACTTTTCAAGGTGGAGATAAGTAGAAAGAGTGTCATACCATGCACGAGGAGCTTGCTTCAATCCATAAAGTGCCTTATCCAGCTTATAAACATAACATGGACGCTTAGGATCTGAGAATCCTGGAGGTTGTTCCACATAAACTTCTTCATTCAGCTTTCCATTTAGAAACGCTGACTTAACATCCATTTGATGTACAGTGAAGTTTTTGTGTACAGCATATGCTAAGAAAAGACGAATAGATTCAAGTCTTGCTACTGGAGCAAAGGTTTCGTCATAATCTATGCCTTCCTCTTGTCTGTATCCCTGAGCAACAAGACGAGCTTTGTTGCGAGTTACAGTACCATGTTCGTCCAACTTGTTTCGATAGACCCACTTAGTGCCTATCACTGTTTTGTCAGTTGGTCTCCGAACAAGTTTCCAAACTTTGTTTCTTTCGAATTCAGTCAGCTTTTCTTGCATAGCGCTGACCCAGTTTGGATCTCTGAGGGCATCATCTATTTTCTTTGGTTCAGTTAGAGAAATAAAGTTAACAAATAAACAGATATTACCTGCACTTCTACGAGTCTGAATACCAGCGTTGGGATCACCAAGAATTTGATCGATTGGGTGATTTACAGTCCATCGCTGAGCCGGAGCATGCGTCGCTGACTCAGTCTGAACTGGAGAAACTGAAGATGAGGCTTCAGCTACTTCTGGATTATCAGCTAAGAGAGGAATGCTTGCATTTGTCATTTCATTCACTGATTGCTGAGAAATAGATGGAATTTCTGAGACATTTGGATCAACTGCGGGTATAGTGTTTATAGGAACAGCTGAGACCCAAGATGTTTCAGCTTCACTGTTCTGCATATTGGGAATGATAGTAGGACCATCATTTTCAGTTGTATGAGCATGAGTAGTGGGAACATCTTCTGAATCACCAAGATGAGAAAACATCCATTGATTCAGTTCTTCTGTATCAGCGTTCGGTTTAGAGTTCGCTGAACGGGATTCGTCAAACGTGACGTGAATAGTTTCTTCTATAGTTTGTCTTTTTCGGTTGAAGACTCTGAAGGCTTTGGAAACTGAGGAGTATCCAAGAAAGATTCCATCATCAGCCTTAGGATCAAACTTTCCAAGGGCATCTCTTTTGTTCAGTATGAAACACTGACAACCAAAGATGTGAAGAAAGCTGATTGAAGGCTTTCTCCCATGAAAAAGTTCATAGGCTGTCTTTTTGAATCTTTTGACTATCAGCGACCTGTTTTGCGTAAAACAAGCCGTGTTGACAGCTTCTGCCCAAAACTGAGTAGGCAGGTGAGAATCGCTGAGCATTGAACGTGCAGCTTCAATAATTGTTCTATTTCTTCTTTCAGCGACTCCGTTTTGTTGTGGTGTTCTCACTGACGAAAAGTTGTGAGAAATACCCTTGCTCTCAAGGAAGGAATCAAGAGAACTGTTTTGAATTCAGTTCCATGATCACTCCTTATTGAGCGAACCGTCATATTGTTCAGAGTTTCCATCTTCCGAACAAAGGTGATGAGTTCTTCAGGGGTGTCACTCTTAGAACGGAGAAACATTACCCATGTGTAACGAGAGAATTCATCAACTATGACCAGCGTATATTTCTTTCCAGCGATGGATTGTTTGTTAACGGGGCCAAACAAATCCATATGGAGTAGTTGAAGAGGAGATGACACTGAGGAAACTTGCTTTGACTTAAAGCTTGCCTTGGTCTGCTTCCCTTTTTCACACGCTGAACATAAGGATTCTTTGGCGTATGAATGTTGAGGTAGACCAGTGACTAACTCTTTGGATGAAAGAGTATTCAGTGTCTTGAAGTTGAGATGTGAGAGCCTCTTGTGCCATAGCCAGTTGACATCAGAAGATGCCTTTGAGAAGAAACATGAGTTCTCAGTGGTTGTTGAGTCCATGTTTATAACGTAAACATTTTCCAAACGATAACCGCTGAGAGCTATCTTCTCCTTTTTGTCAGAGAGAAAGCAGGATTCCTTAGTGAAAATCACTTTGTTATCCATGTCGCAAAGCTGACTGATGCTCAGAAGATTATGCTTCAGCCCTTCAACATATGCGACTCTTCTGAAGGATGTTGTACCATTTGAAAGTACACCATACCCTCGGGTGTGTCCTTTTCCATTTCCACCGAAAGTCACAGAGGGACCCTTCTCTTCCTTGTATTCAGCGAGCAGGCTTTTCTTTCCAGTCATGTGTCTAGAGCATCCGCTATCGAGATACCAGATACCCTTCTTAACCTGCAATACAAAGGAAGATTAGTTTTGCTTGGGTACCCACTTCGCCATGTATACGCGTTTGTCAGTGGAAGTGGTTGGAATGGGTTCAGCAGTCTTCGCAGCATTTGAAGATTCAGCTTTGTCTTTCTTCACTTTGGTCAATTTCTTGACCTCAGCGGTAGGAGTCACCTTGACCTGAATTGCAACTGGTTTGGTCTTCTTGGGTGCTATCTTCACCTTAGCTATCTTATCAGCTTTGGTGGCTGTGGGACACTTACTTGCAATATGATCGGTAAGTCCACAGTGATAACATTTCCTATAACTAAAATTAGTTCTAGGACCACTTGAGTGCTGAGCTTTTAATTTGGAATTAGAAGTGCCAGCACCAAGTACACTATTGGTTTTTGAAATAGGACGAACATTCAGTTCTTCAGATTTCTTACCAAGGACATCTACTCTGAGTCTAGGAGTAGGTCGCTGAACTGATCCAGAGGTCTGATTTCTAGAACCAGATGAATGGATCACTAAGGCTTTGGAAGCATTCAGCTTAGGTACTAAGGTACCCTTCTGAGGATTTTGATAAATAACAATTCCTTTACCTTTGTCTTTAGAGACAGAGGTAGGTTTTGAATAAACCATTTTCTCCTTACCTTTTGAGGAGGTAGGAGTTTCCTCAGGGATTGGTGTAACCGACGAGGAGTACTGAGATGAAGAAGTGTCAGCTACTGAGGATACGAACGTTCCAAATTTAAGCATTGAACGTTCAGTGGTTGGTATTGGAGTATCATATTTATAACCCATACCACGTTTATCACTCAAAGGAATCTGAGCCTTAATTATCTCAGTGATCTTTGTTGAAGAATTACACCATCCTTCAACAGTAGCTTGTTCAGCTTTTAATGCAGCGATAGCTTCCGCTCGTTCGATTTTGACTAGCTGATTTAAATGGACTTGATCTTTAAAATCTTCTTCAAATTTAGAAATCTTTTCTATTTGAAGGTGGCAGTTTTTAAGCTTTTCAGCGAGATCAAGATTTTGGTTTTCAACCACAGCTTTGCCGTTCATGGCTTCGTATAAACTTCTAGTCAGCAGTTCGATTTTATGGAGACTATCAGCTTCATCAATATTTACAATATTGGTAAAGAAGGAAGGTGATACCTGAATGGCAGATGTTGAAGTGGAGGGAATGTCTGAACTTTCTTCCTCTTCTTCAATCTTGGCCATGAGACATTGATTTGCTTCATCATCTTCAGAATCAGATGATGAGGTTTCTTCATCAGAAGCAGCCCAATCATAGTCAGCCATCAGGCCTTTTCCTTTCTTCTTAAAGCTTTTCAGCTTTGCATACTTCTCCTTCAGCTTTGAGTATTTGTCGTCTTTATTCCTTGGAACAAAGGATTTCTTTGTAAAAGCTGAAGGTCTCATGATTTTCTTTGACCTGCACTCGTTAGCGAAATGACCTGTCTTTTCGCAGTTGAAACAAGTAGCAGTAGCCTTATCAACAAAAGCTGATGACTTAGGCTTGTCAGCTATAGAAAGAGTTTTGTTCTTTCTAAACATTTTCTTCTTGGCGAATCTCCTGAACTTTTTAGTTAGGAGAGCCAAGGATTCATCATCATCTGAAGAATCAGAATCTGATGACCTTTCAGAGTTACTTTCTAACTCAGTGATAGTGACCATGGGTCGCTGAGTAGAAGGTTCCTCTGAGATTAAAGCAACAGGGGTGCTTTTGGAATCTTTTACAAGATTCTTCTTAAGATGGCTAGATTGCTCATGATTCAGCAATGTGTCATATAAGGTAGCAAGTGTCATTGATCTTAGATCTTTTGACAGCTTGAGACACATGGAATAATTGTCCCAGCTTTCAGGTAAACATTCTAAAAACTTTGTCAGCACTTCAAAGTTAGAATATTCCTTACCAACCGTTTTTAGATCTATAATTAAGCAATTAAAACGTTGATGAACTTCAGAGAGAGTTTCATTCTTACCAGAAATGAAGCTTTCGTATTGTCTTACCAGGTTGATCTTTCTTGAATCCTGGACTTCAGACGTTCCTTCATACTGAACACATATTGTGTCCCACATGGCTTTTGAGGATTTCAGGTTCATGACGGAATGATAGACATCGTCAGGAAGGGCCATGGATAGTATGGATCTGGATTTTGTATCTATAGCCACTTTCTTCTTGTCTTCATCGGTCCAATGATGGATTTCCTTTGGAATCAGCCTTTCTGGAATAGCAGCTCTAGTTGCAGTGGCTGGAACTGCAGGACCAATTGTTACAGGGATGTGTGGGCCGTTTTCAAGATACTAAGGTATAGTAGGGTCTACACCTTCTAAGAAGAGTGTCATCCTATTTTTCCACAAGTTGAAGTTATCTCTGGAAAATCTAGGGGGTTTTGCAAGAGAACCATTATCTATATAGTGAGTGTCTGTGTTTGTGTTGGCCATTTTCAGATAATAGCTAGGAAGAGAAATATCTTAGATTAGATCTTGTTTATGAGATTAAACAAATCTGCTCTGATACCACTTGTTGGTCCCGAAAGGCCTATACAAGTTTGTAGAAGGGGGGGGGGGGGGGGTTGAATACAAACACACTATTTTACTTTTCTAAAATGTTTATTGATAAATCATTAACAATTTACAGCTTGTTGTGGAAACAAGATTAAGGATAAACCTAAATCTAAAAAAGTTGGAACACTAAGGTTTCTTGCACTAAGAAAGATAAGGAGATTACTAATAAAATCCTATCTTAATAGAGATTTGAACTTGTCCAGAGTTAGCAAGTTACTTCAAATGAAGTGAGTTCATCTCTTTATATACTGCATGCATTTAATGCAATTCAGTATACACTTTACACGTGTCATCAGCGGATTGGTTGCATGTCATTGACCTTTGTTGACAACCTTAGTAGCCGCATGAATGAACAGTGTAGTATCAGAGTGGTTGTACGATCTCAGATTTTCGGAGGTTCTTTTCTGACATTTCGTACGGTGGCGTGCAAGGGAGGTTAAGACAAAAGTACTTTGTACGGAGGACTTCATGATCATCTTTCGTTGATTCAGCAATTATCAATTACTATTCAGCGAATGATAAAGTTCAGCGATAGCTGAAGTCTTGTACTTGATACTTCACGTTGAGTGGACAAATCTGAGTCTTCGCTGATCCGCATCAGTTCATTAGTAGACTTGTCGCTGGTTCTTGAGCTTGATCTTCGACTTCAGCGTAGAACCTTTGTTGACGTGAATCTTGTCTTCAGGGATCATAAGTAAACAACTAACTTATCAGCGATCACCATAAGGACTGAACAGACTCAACGATATGGTGAACAGTGTTCGCTGAATATTTATTTTAAAGAGCGAGAGTTCCTATCAGCGGTACTGTAAGATCTTAGTACTTATCAACGATAGTGAAACTCTGATACATATTGTTTACTTACAATTTTCACTAAGTATTTAAGATAGGGTCATTATCAAATCACTGAGGGTTTGGATCAACATCTTTGGATGAAAGAGTATTCAGTGTCTTGAAGTTGAGATGTGAGAGCCTTTTGTGCCATAGCCAGTTAGCATCAGAAGATGCTTTTGAGAAGAAACAGGAGTTCTCAGTGGTTGTTGAGTCCATGTTTATAACGTAAACGTTTTCCAAACGATAACCGCTGAGAGCTATCTTCTCCTTTTTGTCAGAGACAAAGCAGGATTCCTTAGTGAAAATCACTTTGTTATCCATGTTGCAATGCTGACTGATGCTTAGAAGATTATGCTTCAGCCATTCAACATATGCGACTCTTCTGAAGGATGTTGTACCATTTGAAAGTACACCATACCCTCGGGTATGTCCTTTTCCATTTCCACCGAAAGTCACAGAGGGACCCTTCTCTTCCTTGTATTCAACGAGCAGGTTTTTCTTTCCAGTTATGTGTCTAGAGCATCCGCTATCGAGATACCAGATACCCTTTTTAACCTGCAATACAAAGGAAGATTAGTTTTGCTTGGGTACCCACTTCACCATGTATACGCGTTTGTCAGCGGAAGTAGTTGGAATGGGTTCAGCAGTCTTCGCAGCATTTGAAGATTCAGCTTTGTCTTTCTTCACTTTGGTCAATTTCTTGACCTCAGCGGTAGGAGTCACCTTGACCTGAATTGCAACTGGTTTGGTCTTCTTGGGTGCTATCTTCACCTTAGCTATCTTATCAGCTTTGGTGGCTGTGGGACACTTACTTGCAATATGATCGGTAAGTCCACAGTGATAACATTTCCTATAGCTAAAATTAGTTCTAGGACCACTTGAGTGCTGAGCTTTTAATTTGGAATTAGAAGTGCCAGCACCAAGTACACTATTGGTTTTTGAAATAGGATGAACATTCAGTTCTTCAGATTTCTTACCAAGGATATCTACTCTGAGTCTAGGAGTAGGTCGCTGAACTGATCCAGAGGTCTGATTTCTAGAACCAGATGAATGAATCACTAAGGCTTTGGAAGCATTCAGCTTAGGTACTAAGGTACCCTTCTGAGGATTTTGATAAATAACAATTCCTTTACCTTTGTCTTTAGAGACAGAGGTAGGTTTTGAATAAACCATTTTCTCCTTACCTTTTGAGGAGGTAGGAGTTTCCTCAGGGATTGGTGTAACCGACGAGGAGTACTGAGATGAAGAAGTGTCAGCTACTGAGGATACGAACGTTCCAAATTTAAGCATTGAACGTTCAGTGGTTGGTTTTGGAGTATCATATTTATAACCCAAACCACGTTTATCACTCAGAGGAATCTGAGCCTTAATTATCTCAGTGATCTTTGTTGAAGAATTACACCATCCTTCAACAGTAGCTTGTTCAGCTTTTAATGCAGCAATAGCTTCTGCTCGTTCGATTTTGACTAGCTGATTTAAATAGACTTGATCTTTAAAATCTTCTTCAAATTTAGAAAGCTTTTCTATTTGAAGGTGGCAGTTTTTAAGCTTTTCAGCGAGATCAAGATTTTGGTGTTCAACCACAGCTTTGCCGTTCATGGCTTCGTATAAACTTCTAGTCAGCAATTCGATTTTACGGAGACTATCAGCTTCATCAATATTTGCAATATTGGTAAAGAAGGAAGGTGATACCTGAATGGCAGATGTTGAAGTGGAGGGAATGTCTGAACTTTCTTCCTCTTCTTCAATCTTGGCCATGAGACATTGATTTGCTTCATCATCTTCAGAATCAGATGATGAGGCTTCTTCATCAGAAGCAGCCCAATCATAGTCATCCATCAGGTCTTTTCCTTTCTTCTTAAAGCTTTTCAGCTTTGCATACTTTTCCTTCAGCTTTGAGTATTTGTCATCTTTATTCCTTGGAACAAAGGATTTCTTTGTAAAAGCTGAAGGTCTCATGATTTTCTTTGCAAGAGAACTATTGTCTATATAGTTTGTGTTTGTGTGGGAGGCCATTTTCAGATAATAGCAAGGAAGAGAAATATCTTAGATTAGATCTTGTTTATGAGATAAAACAAATCTGCTCTGATACCACTTGTTGGTCCCGAAAGGCCTATACAAGTTTGTAGAAGGGGGGGTTGAATACAAACACACTATTTTACTTTTCTAAATTGTTTATTGATAAATCATTAACAATTTACAGCTTGTTGCGGAAACAAGATTAAGGATAAACCTAAATCTAAACAAGTTGGAACACTAAGGTTTCTTGCACTAAGAAAGATATGGAGATTACTAATAAAATCCTATCTTGAGAGAGATTTGAACTTGTCCAGAGTTAGCAAGTTACTTCAAATGAAGTGAGTTCATCTCTTTATATACTGCATGCATTTAATGCAATTCAGTATACACTTTACACGTGTCATCAGCGGATTGGTTGCATGTCATTGACCTTTGTTGACAACCTTAGTAGCCGTAAAGATGAACAGTGTAGTATCAGAGTGGTTGTACGATCTCAGATTTTCGGAGGTTCTTTTCTGACATTTCGTACGGTGGCGTGCAAGGGAGGTTAAGACAAAAGTACCTTGTACGAAGGACTTCATGATCAGCTTTCGTTGATTCAGCGATTATCATTTACTATTCAGCGAATGATAAAGTTCAGCGATAGCTGAAGTCTTGTACTTGATACTTCACGTTGAGTGGACAAATCTGAGTCTTCGCTGATCCGCATCAGTTCATTAGTAGACTTGTCGCTGGTTCTTGAGCTTGATCTTCGACTTCAGCGTAGAACCTGTGTTGACGTGAAACTTGTCTTCAGGGATCATAAGTAAACAACTAACTTATCAGCGATCACCATAAGGACTGAACAGACTCAGCGCATTATGGTGAACAGTGTTCGCTGAATGTTTAATTTAAAGAGCGAGAGTTCCTATCAGCGGTACTGTAAGATCTTAGTACTTATCAGCGATAGTGAAACTCTGATACATATTGTTTACATACAATTTTCACTAAGTATTTATGAGAGGGTCATTATCAAATCACTGAGGGTTTGGATCAACAGGTCCATTTTCAACATAGTAAGGCATAGTAGGGTCTATACCTTCAAGAAAGAGCAGCATTCAATTTTCCAAAGACTGAAGTTATCTTTGCTGAATCGAGGAGGTTTGGCAAGAGAACCATTATCTATATAGTTTGTGTTTGAGTTGAATTCCATTTGAAGAATAGCAAGGAAGAGAGATTTAAGCAAGAAATTGTTTATGAGATTAAACAATCTGCTCTGTTTATGAGGTTTGGCAAGAGAACCATTATCTATACTGTTTGTAGAAGATGAGGGGGTTGAATACAAACACAAAATTTATTTTTCTAAATTGTTTATTGATAAATCAAAATACAATTTACAGTTTGTTGCGGAATAAGATTAAGTAAAACATAATCTAAACAAACTTGAGAAACACTAAGGTTCTTGCACTAGAATATAGAAAGAAAGGATAAGTTGATAAATAGAAGGTTTTTCTACTTGCACTAAGAAGTCAGGAGATCCTTCAAAATGAAGGATGTTGCACCTATTTATACCCCATGCATTAATGCATGGAATGAGCACTTTTTACATGCATACTTCTGACTTAAATACATGCTCTTCCCGCATGGTAAACAGTGTAGGTGTCAGAGTGGTTGTACGATTATGGACAAAAGCAAACTTCCTTTTGTACCTTCGTACTTTTGTGGAATACGATAAGACAAATAATTCTTGAACCACAAGCTTCATGATCAGCGATCGCTTACGGGTTCTTTCATCAGCGAGGCCTGATGTAAGTCGTCTATCGCTGAAGCCTTGTTCTTGAATTGTCGTGCGTTGTAGAGTTGTCTTGGTTTCACTGATTGCCGCTTCAGATCGTGAGTAGACTTGTCCTTGTTCATGAGCTTAGTCTTCGATGTCAGCGATGAACTCTTTAGTCGTGAGGCTTGTCTTCAGGGATTACATTAAACACTTTTACATTAGAAGCTATCAACGATACTGAACAAACTCAACATATTATCGTTGATGGCGAAACACTAATACATACAGATGTTAAATACAATTTCCACTAAGTATTCTAAGGGTTGTCGTAAAATCACTGAGAGAGTTTGGATCAACAAATTCATATAATTATATATGTTTAATAGTGTTTTTTTTATTTAAAAAATTGTTTAAATTGATATTTTTATCATTCATAATTAAACATTCAATTAAATTATTAAACAGTTATGTTAATTAGTGTTTATTATACAATGAGGGTTAAAATAGTCATTTATGAGATTCAGCCAATTTATTAAGCACAACAAACAAACATCAATGTATCTCAATCTATATAGACAATTTAATCCATACAGTCACATTTATCCATACATGAGTTAATGGAAAAACAACACAACAACCCTTAACACACCTTACGTAGAAAATGTTAGCATGCCTTAAAAAGTTCTCTGACTAGTGGAGATGCAGAACGTTGAATTAAATGACTGATCTATCCTTCCTAAAAACGGAATCGCAAAAAATAAGCTCATCAAACGTTTGATCTTATAAGACTTTAAAGTTCCAATAGGGACGTCTCATAGATTCACATGCTTCAAATATATGATCAAACCCACACCAAAACACTAACCCAAAATCCGACAATGAACTAATATCATATTACGTAGATTATTTACCATCCAGAAAATTCACGTTAAAAAAAAGCGTACAAATATTGGTACAAATATTGATTCTGGAAGTTAAAAGCTTTTTGCTGCTTAATGCTTGGAACTGCATGTGGGAATAAATCCAACATCTCGATCTGTTTTCATCGTAAACTAATATGTTAAGTAATTATCAAAGCCTGAAACCCTAGTCAACGTAAATTTACAACTGAATAAAAACATACAAATGTTTTCTAATAATCGGGTAAGATAATTACCCTAACTAATATTACGTGATTGTTGTTTAACAACCGAATAAAATAGTATGAGATGGTCGCAACTTATCAAGAATGTAATATAAGCAAACTAAGCCTAGCTGAACTTAAAAAATAAAATCACTAAACTACCCAATCCAAGTTATTTACTTGCTTCATAAAAAAGACTCCATTTACATTATGAAGATCATTTGCCTTCAACCCTCTCTGAGCGAGTTGCCGCGTAGTGGGTTTGAACCATAGTGTGTGTCGCGGGTTACCTCGCGGGTATACCCGCCTCAGCGTCACCCGAATTAATTTATGATGTTGTGCATATGGGTTGTGACTCTAGCTTATTTCCCTCCTATTTCGTTTTTCTTTGACCAAAAGGATTGGGAGATCAGATTTTTAGCTTCTCTCTCTCTCTCTCCCTCTCTCTCTCTCTCTCTCTCTCTTTCTGTCTCTTTTTATAAACTTGGTCTCCAAGTTTCTCTCAAAACCTCAAGAACCCTAACCAATTTCTCCATTATTGTAAGCTAATCTCTCAAGTGTATCATCACCAAAGTGATAGTGGATCAGTTCTTGGGGTCCTCCGCTCGTGGTTTTTCCCTTTCCAGGTTTTCACGTAAAAATCTCTGTGTCTCTCTTACTTATACTTTATTTTGCAATTATTAGGTTTGATCATTGTTTACATTTTCTTAGTGGTTGATTATCTTGCACTTTTAATCGTATCCCTGCTTTGAATATCGACATAGAACTTAGTTCTTTTGTACTTGGGTAATATTTTGTTTTATCGGGAACCAACCTTTAAGATTTTAGCTATTTGGGTCTAAGTATTTTCACAACAATTGGTATCAGAGATCAAGGATTAATATCGAGATTTTCTAAACAGTTGAAGATTGTGGGATTATTGATTTGCTATGGTTTATTTTATGTCGACAATGAAATTTGATTTACCTTTGTTGGAACGAGATACCCGATATCCATTAAGAAAGATAAAGATGAGAAATGTTCTTATCCAACAAAATTTTCATAAATGTATTTTAGGACGGACTTTTATGCCCGGTGAATGGTCAAAACACGAAATGGAACTAAATGACTTGAAGAATCTTGAGGTGAAATACGACGATGAGGATTCGGGTCTAATTTTGTTATGCTCTTTGTTGCCATCATTCACTAGTTTATGGATACAATCATTTATAGTAGAGATTCCATTACTCTTGAGGAAGTGTATATCGCTTTGAGTTCAAAGGAAAAGATGAAAGATATAATTCCCAGTCATGAACCAAGGCCCTAGGGATTAAATACAAGGGGAAGACCATTCGGAAAATGCTCGATCTCTTCAAGCAAATCAAGATCAAAATCTCATGGTAAGAAGAAGTTTTGTAACTTTTGTAAAAGGAGAGGTCACATAGTTGATGAATGTTTTAAGCTTCAAGCCAAAAACAAAGCCAAGAACAAGATAAAGGGTTCCTCCAGGGAGGTCGATATTGTTGAGCACGATGATGGTGGAGCTAGTGAAGGTGAAGTCATGACGGTTTCTGATGGTAATCCAAAGGCCACAAAAGAGTGGATTCTAGACTCGGATTGCACTTTTCATTTATATCTCAACCGTACTTGGTTTCATCCATATGAGAAAGTTTCTGAATGTGTTGTGATGATGGGGAACGGTGTTACATGCCCTATTGTTGGTCAAAGCACAATTAGAATATGTATGCATGATGGTGTCACCCGAACACTTGGGAATGTGAAACACATTCCCGAGCTTCGAAGAAATCTCATCTCTCTTAGTTCCCTTGATGAATAGGGTTATGAGTTATTGGGTAAAGGTGCGGCTATTAAGGTTAAGCGTGGAGCACTAGTTGCAATGAAAGCTCAAAGAAAGTTTGCTAACCTTTATATTTTGCAGGGTCAAACCATTAGGGTGACGTTGCGATAGTGATCTATCCAAGTTGTGGCATCTTCGTATCGGTTGCATGAGCCTTGGTGGCATGACCGGGATTTATCTCACTCATCTTCTCCTTTGAACTCAAAATGATATACACTTCTTCAAGAGTAATGGAATCCCTACTATAAATGATTGTATCCATAAAAGAAGAGATTGATGGTGGAAAAGAGCATACAAAAACTAGACCCAAATCCTCATCGTCATACTTCACCTCAAGAACCCTAACTAATTTCTCCATTATTCTAAGCCAATCTCTCAAGTGTATCATCATCAAAGTGATAGTGGATCAGTTCGCGACGTCCTCCATGGCTCCACCCATGGTTTTTCCCTTTCTAGGTTTCCACGTAAAAATCTAGGTGTCTCTCTTACTTATGTTTTATCTTGCATTTATTGGGTTTGATCATAGTTTACATTTTTTTAGTGGTTGGTTATCTTGCATTGTTAATCGTATTTCCACTTTGAATCTCGATATATAACTTATTTCATTTGTACTTGGGTGATATTATTCTTTATCGGGAACCAACCTTTTAGTTTTTCGCTATTTGGGTCTTGGTAATATTGGTAATATTTGGCATCTTCGTCTCGGTTGCATGAGCCTTGGTGGCATGACCGAGCTAAGTAACGTGGTTTGTTGAATGACCACGAAGTTACTAATTTGCAATTTGCGAGCATTGTGTGTTCGACAAGACAAAGAGGGTCAAGTTCTGAAGCGTCATTCACTTTACAAAAGGGCCACTTGACTATATTCATTCCGACCTTTGGGGTCCGACTCGTGTTACTTCTTATGGTGGAGCTTCTTAGATGCTCACTATCATTGACGATTTCTCTCATCGAGTGTGGCTTTCTTTTTAAGACACAAGAATGATGTTTTCGAGATATTTAAAGATTAGAGGACCATGATCGAAAAGTAGTCCGGTAAAGAGGTGAAATATCTCCGAACGGATAATGGCTTAGAATATTTCTCGGAGGAGTTCAATGCCTATTGTCGGAAGGAAGGCATTACAAGGCATCGTACCGTTGCTCATACTTCTCAACAACATGGTGTAGCCGAAAGGATGAACCGCACTATTCTTGAGAAAGTTCGTTGCATGCTTTCAAATTCTAAAATGCCTAAGTATTTTTAGGCGGAAACGGCTTCTACCGCTTGTTATATCGTTAATCAGTCTCCTAGAAGAAGACTCCCATGGAAGTTTGGGACGGATCACCGACCGATTACACTAAT
The DNA here is from genome assembly GCA_033807775.1 of Saussurea involucrata. Classification (NCBI taxonomy): domain Eukaryota; kingdom Viridiplantae; phylum Streptophyta; class Magnoliopsida; order Asterales; family Asteraceae; genus Saussurea; species Saussurea involucrata. The sequence goes on from CM066325.1 coordinate 69,006,007, forward strand.
TTAGAAATATTTGGTTGCCTTTTTTATGCACGTTTTGATAATGGGAAGTTGGAACCGAGAGCAATGAAATGCAATTCCTTGGATACAAAATGGGGTGAAAGGCTTTAGGCTATGGTTCCTAGAATCAAAGAAGATCATTATAAGAAGAGATGTCACTTTTGACGATCTTCTATGTTGCATGATTTGTCGTCTCCTACATCCGAGACCATTTCTGAAGCTCCTAAAGAGAAACCTCTGGTGGAGGTAGAGCTACCTATAGGCTCAAACATCGAGCCCTCATGTTACCAATGATACTAATGCTTCCTCTTCTTCTTCCACTACAGGTGTTCAAGTGGTATTTGATTCTCCATCACAACCTTCACCATAAGAGCCTGAACTGTGCATTGCGCGTGATAGGGGAGAATACAAATTGTACGCCTACATGGTATACTGAAGAAGCTGATATAATAGCATATGATTTAAGTGTAACAGAAGAAAATGGAATGCACCGCTGAGCCTACTTCTTATAGTGGGGATATGAAACTAAAACATGTGGATAATTGGATAATGGAAAAGCTCGCGGAGATGGAATCCTTGCAAAAGAACAGAACTTGGGAGCTTGTACCTGCTCTTAAAGGCAAATAACTGGTTAGATGCAAGTGGGTTTATAAGTTGAAGGAAGGGACCACTCCAAATGAAAATCCAAGGTATAAAGCTTGGTTAGCCGCGAAAGGTTATAGTCAAATTCATGGCATTGACTATAATGACATTTTCTCACCGGTGGTGAAACATACTTCTATTTATTCATTCTTTGGGATAACTGCGTCTAATGATTTTGAGCTTGAGAAATTCGTAGTAACGACCACTTTTCTGAATGGTGAACTTGAGGAAGAGATTTATATGCAACAACCGGAAGGTTTCGAGATTCGGAGTAAAGAAGATCACGTGTGTGAGCTTATTAAATCTCCCTATGGCCTCGAACAGTCTCCTAGGCAATGGTACAAGAGATTCAACGCAATTGTGACCGCACATGGCTATTCAACTTTTTTTGTACGACAGATGCATTTATTTCAAGAAGTGTGAGGATGGGTCGATGTTATATTTACTCTTGTACATGGATGACATGCTTTTAGCAATTTATATATGGGAGAAGTTCAACAAGGATATGAAGAATTTTGGAACCGCAAGGAGAATTCTTGGTATGGAGATTATTCGTGACAGAAAGGTGAGGAAGTTATACCTTAGTCAAAAGGGGTATGTTGAGAAAGTTCTTTGTCGGTTCTACATATCTGAAGCAACGTCTGTCAATACTTCATTTGCGCCTCATTTCAAGTTATCATCCGATTTAAGTCCTTCGACTCAAGTTGATGTTGCTTTTATGGCAAGAGTCCATATTCTAGTGCGGTGGGATCTTTGATGTATGACATAATTTGTACCCGTCTTGACCTTGCCTATGCAGTTTCTATGGTGAGCAGATATATGGCCAACCCGGGTAAATAGCATTGGAGAGCGATCCAATGGATCTATCGTTACTTGAGAGGCACCACATATCTATGTTTACATTTTCGGAAAAATTCTTTGGGGTGCTTGGCTATGTAGATTCCGATCATACCAAAATTCTTGATAATAGAAGATCTATCACTGGATATGTATTTACTCTTGATGGGTGTGCCATTAGTTCGAAGGCACACTTGCAACCTACCGTCGCTTTATCTACTACGGAAGCGGAATATATGGCGGTTAATGAAGTTATGAAATAAGTTGTCTGGCTCAAGGGATTTTTTTGGTGAGTTGAGTAATCATCTGAAAGTCGAAGTGGTTTTCTGTGATAATCGAGGTCGATTCTCTTGACCAAAGATCGGATGTTTCACGATAGGATGAAGCATATCTGTTTGTCCCGAAGGGCTATACAAGTTTGTAGAAGGGGGGGTTGAATACAAACACACAGATTTTACTTTTCTAAATTGTTTATTGATAAATCATTAACAATTTACAGCTTGTTGCGGAAACAAGATTAAGGATAAACCTAAATCTAAACAAGTTGGAACACTAAGTTTCTTGCACTAAGAAAGAGAAGGAAATTACTAATAATAACCTATCTCAAGATAAGAAGGATGAACTTGTCCAGAGTTAGCAAGTTACTTCAAAATGAAGTGAGTTCTTCATCTTATATACTGCATGCATTTAATGCATTGCAGTTTATACTTTACACGTGGCAGCAGCTGATTGGTTGCATATCATTGACCTTTGTTGACAACCTTAGTAGCCGCATGTTGAACAGTGTAGTATCAGAGTGGTTGTACGAATTCAGATAATAAGGAGGTTCTTTTTCTGACATATCGTACGGAGTCGTGCAAGGGTGGTTAAGACAAAAGTACTTTGTACGGAGGACTTCATGATCAGCTTTTCGTTGATTCAACGATCTATCATTCTTTGTCAGCGAATGATAGAGTTCAGCGATAGCTAAAGTCTTGTACTTGATATTTCACGTTGAGTGGACAAATCTGAGTCTTCGCTGATCCGCATCAGTTCATTAGGAGACTTGTCGCTGGCTCTTGAGCTTGATCTTCGACTTCAACGTAGAACCTATGTTAACGTGAAACATGTCTTCAGGGATCATAAGTAAACAACTAACTTATCAGCGATCACCATAAGTACTGAACAGACTCAGAGTATTATGGTGAACAGTTTCGCTGAATGTTTAAACTAAAGAGTGAGAGTTCCTATCAGCGGTACTGTAAGATCTTAGTACTTATCAGCGATAGTGAAACTGTGACAACTGTCAAATTCACATCTCAGTTTAGAACTGCTTTGGATACCTCATTTTTATGACATAGTTTACACAGTGCAATTTTAGCAGTAAACACGGTACGATAGGAAAAATTGAGAAATTTTGCCTAAGAAATCCTTGAATTAGGAAATTATCCATAAATCTCATAAAATGCCAACTTAATATATATTTATACTACAAGTATTTATGTAGTTGTTAATTTTTATATATTTCAAGTTTATTATATATATAAATACTTTATTTTATACATGTATACCTTGTATTTTAACTTTAAAAGAGAATACTTGTATTTTGATTTTATTTTAAACCATGAAGTGACTAAAATACATTTGTCACACCACACCACACCACCCCCCTCAAAGAGGCCGGCCACCCTCTCTCTCCCTCCATATGTATGCAACACTCTTCATCGTTTCACCTCACTCTCTTAATTCAATCTCTCACTAAGAGAAAGTTGTCACCTCCTTCTCTCTCCTTCTCTCTCCATCTTCAAATCTTCATATCAACTTCAAGTGTTCATCATAAACTCCAGCCCCTAAACTCTTCTTCTTCAAGAGTCCAAGGCAATCAAAGGTAAAAATAAGTGTGTTGGGTAAAATCCACACACATTCTTTCAAGACTTTTTCATCTTCTTGCATTTTAAAGTATGATCTTCATCCTTTCTACACTTTCTTCATATCTTTTAAAATCATCTTTTATAGGTCTTAATGTTTGTAGATTTACCATCATAACATCTTTTGTTAGTAAAAGATGGTGAATCCAAAATCAAACCAATGTTAAGACCAAAGATGAACATTTTAAACACATGCATGTAGTGTTCTTGGGAAATCCATCATTTTTGTTCAAGAGTCTCATGAATGGATCTTTGAAAATCATTAAAAACGTACTTAAACAAACATGCATGAGCTCAAAATACTGAATTTTTAGTTGCATGTTGATGTTCTTGGCAAGAACATCAACAATCTTCAAAATGGGTCTTTTATAAAAGTTTTCCAAGTTTGAGTTGCATGCAAAAGAATAAGAATTTTGGTTTAAAAGTCAATTGGAGAGCACATGCACAAGGTGTTGTTTGGACAGCTTGCTGTCAGATTTCACACCCCACTTCAAAGAGTCATATCTCACTCATTTTAACTCCAAATGGAGTGATTCCTTTTCTGGAAATCATTTTATTGTGTTAAGATTCAAACCCAAGTTGTTTCATTCAAAAACTCAAAGATTTCATTTATCAAACAGTCCTCACAAAATCCGTGTACAAACAGCAAAGTCTTCTGTCGGGTTTTACGTCGTGTATTATTTCATGTACTTATACTCTTTCAAAAATTATGAAACTGATGCAAAAAGTTTCCTAACTCATTGAACCAACTGGAAATAAAATTTCATGATCAAATTATACCTGGAAGTTACCCAAAGTTGGACACAAAGTGACATCAAATTCTGGACAATAAAGGACAAATTATTATTTATTATTAAGGACTATTTCTAATCCCATTTCATCATTTCATGATGAAATAGTGGAGTATATAAGTATATCTTATATTTATGCAGTTTATTTATGCATTTTATTTATGTCTTTTATTTATACATTTTATTTATTCTTTATCCCTTTTCATCTTTTATGATGAAATTGTGGAATGTTCATATATATAATATATTTATATATATTTATGCATTTTATTCTTGATCCCATTTCATCATTTTATGATGAAATAGTGGAGTATAAATATATATTATATCTATAATTTTATACATTAAATATTTGTCATTTCGTTTACGACCTCTAATTTTATCGTCGTTACGATAAAATTTCTGTTTATACATATATATGTACTATATATGTTTATGTTCTTTAAAACCCTTTTCGTTACTTATTGGGACGAAATTATGGAAACTTTAATCTAAGAAGAACAATGTATACGTTTATTACATTATAATATTAAAACACAACAAGGCATTTTATGATGATTTGGATAGTTAGTACCGAACCTTCGAGATTGAGAACTCACTAGTGACCTTACGTTCATAGGTTTGAAGTAGGATAATCTCGGAGTACTTGTGGGAGATTCCCGGATTCTATCGCGTATCATGTGAGTATTCACAGCCCTTTTTTCAATGTTTTACATATTTTGTGGTGAAAAGCATGTGGCTACTACAACTATTTTACACACCGATGATTTTGTTTTCTTGAAAATACGAAGCTTGCTTATTTATGCTCTATGGTATCTATGTTGTTGCAAATGTTGTAAGTTTGAGTTTCTTTTGCCATCATTCAAAAGTCCCCGTTTACGTATACAATACCCGTTAACTCATGGATTGAGCCGTTGGTAATTGTGGATAACGTTATTTGGTTTGACACCCCGCTCACAAGTAGCGCTTGTTTGAGTGCATAATTATTGATGTATTGACGTATTGTTGGTGATAGAACATTCGCGTATGTGGAATGATTCCACCACTGTAGTAGGGGCAAAGTATGTCGGTATAGGTCGGGTAACGGACTCAATAACTTAGCATTTTACATACGATTACCTTGAGCAAGTGGTTTTTATAACCGAATTATTTTATCCCATGTGTGGATTTAAACTATTTTGTGATGGCAAACAACGTTATACTCATTAAACCTGTGAACTCACCAACTATTCATTAGTTGACACTCTCATTTACATGCTTTTCAGGAGAACGTTCTTAAGGTTGGAATTTAGGAAGGCTACACGTGATGAAGCTTTCTTTACTATCTTTAAATTTTATGTTCATTTCCCTTTTGTAAAGACAATTGTAAAAGACAAGGTTTAACCTTTGAATGTATTTTGATGGTTGTTGTGATCTTGTAACTTTTGCTATGAAACTTGAGCTGTACATTCCGTGTTTCCGCTTTAGCGGGTGTTACAGAAACTCTGATACATATTGTTTACTTACAATTTTCACTAAGTATATAAGAGAGGGTCATTATCAAATCACTGAGGGTTTGGATCAACAATCTCCCCCTATTTGATTATGACATAGCAACAGAGAAAATTGCTATTTAATGAAAACATAAGGATAAAAAGAACTCATAAAATATTTGTCCATTTTACCGTTTTCTGGGATCTTTTCTGTACTGATGGAGTAAAGTACATTCGCTGAAATTTTTCTTTAAACTTTGTAAAGATTACAGAGGGAAGTGGAAAAATTACAAGTACATCGAATAAAATTACAAGTACAAAAGATGTAGACAGATAAGGATAGAAAGAATTACAAGGCGGTCCTATCCGTCAAAAGGTTCTTCCTTGATGAGAAGTTCATCGAGGGTCTTTGATGTGGGAATCATCAAGTCAGGGACATCTACTCCTTGATTCTTTTTCTTCAGAGCTTCTTCAAAAATCAAGGGCTTCAGGTGTCTAGCTTTAATGTCGAGTCTGACTTCACACTAGTGTATGAGATCTCTGAGTTGTTCCATGGGAGCGATGTGGAGCTCAGAGACACGTTGAAAGTGATGATTTCCATAGTAGTCTAGAAAGAATATACCATAAGGATCACTTACAACTGTGCCAGGAATGAAAGTTTCTCCAGGTGGTAGGGAGGTGTCAAGCGCTGAGAGATCAGCATCAGGGCCAAGAACTTCAGCACGAGAGAAACCAATACCTGTTTCATTCCGTATAAGAGGACCTGAGTCTGAGACTTTCTTTTCCTTAGCAGAGATTTTTCTTTGAGGAAGAAGAGTAGAAGGAGGAATATCCACAGCAGAGGAAACCAAGTCGATATGTTTGTTTAAGATCTTCTCGACATGGCTTTTGAACTTTGAGCGCGATCCCTGAATAGCTAATTTCGTTTCTAGCCATTCAGAGAGACCAAGCTTTTCTAAGGTAGCAGCATAGAAGGTTTGCTTGGTCTTGTCTTCTCTGTAGACATCCACTTCAACAACAGGAACGTCTGCGTACAGTCTTCCTCTGATGTTTACTTTGATGATTTTGGATGGTCTAGATCGATAGGTCAGCATTTGTTTAGCCCATTCCAAAGTCGTATCAGAGACCTTGGTCTTTTCTCTAACGATCTTTTGAGCATCATCCCATAGATGACGTTGAACATCAATGGGAACTCTTTTCAGCTCGGGGTCTTTTATTGATCGTTGAGTAAGCTGGATGGCGTATTCTCTGTCTTTTTCTTCAGCTTCCCTTCTTTCAGCGATTAGGCGTTCAGCTCTGAGGTGTTCCTTGTATTCCTTTTGGGAAACTCTGAACTTTGGAGGAACGGAAGGAAGTTGATCACGCTTCAGAATAATTCGCTAATCTTCGAGTCTCTTGATCATTTCATCTCTCTTTTCTTGATCCTCTTCACTTCGCTTTTTAGGAGTCAAGGAAGGTGTTAGCTTCAATCTTCCTAATCATAGAAGTATTTAGAAGTAGTGAAAAATAGGCTAAGTGAAGAAAGCCTCTTACAGAGGCTCTGCCGAACTTACCGAGAGATCAAGGTCAAGAAGCTACAGAAGCTAAAGAGGCGCCCTACAGAAGCTCTGTCATACGCGCAAAGAAGACCAAAGACTCGGAATCCGGTGAAGACTGCTCTTCTAAGGACCAAACCGCAGAACCTCTGTGGCACTTCACAAAGCCTCTGCGGTCTTCAACAAAGACTTAAAAGATATTTATAATATCTTGCTACTGTTACAGGACCTGTTCATCAACTTGCATGGAAGCATGCCCTGTCCAACTGCAACGTGTCAAACTCTGGTTGGATTCAATAGGGCTTAGTACATAATAGACGCCTGCTGCATTAAATGCAATACAGCACGTCCAACTATTCATACCGTCCTTTGTGAATAGTAGCATATGCTTTATGGTCCCCTTAGAGTAGTATATAAGGAAGACTCATGTTGAGTTCTTCCTATCCATCGATCGATAAATCGAACAATCGAAACAAGAATTCAAGAGAGAAAAACATCACAAGAACACATAGCTTTAAACACTTTGAGAGTCATATCTGTTTTAAAAGCTTTGCTTACTCACTGTTCTTGAATCTGTTCTTAATATATATATTCAGTAAACTTTGAGATATTATTTCCTGTTCACTGTTTATTTATATTATGTTCTAAATCTATCAATCATATCTGTTAGTTATTCAAATACGCTTCCGCATCAAACATAAATTCGAACTAATAGATCTGACAATCTTGTATAAGCAAAACGGGAACCAATAATTGGTATCAGAGCAAAGCTTGATTATCAATATCAAGTGATCCTCGTTTTTACAAGATTAGTGATAGAAATCATTTTTTTTCTATTCCTCATCTCTAGGTTAAAACTCCATTAAAGTGTACTCTGGGAACTGTTCAAACCCAGAAAACTTTCCAGATATTCAGACTCATACTCTTTAAATCATACTATCTTTTCAGAACCTTAAAAATGACAAATACAAATAACTTCTTTACTGTTGGTTCACTCACCAAGCCTCCTACTCTCCTACGAGATGAGTATCCTCAATGGAAGATAAGAATAGTTCATTTCTTTGAGGGTACTGAAAAAAATCTAGTACAATATCTTTACAACCTTCCTCCTGTTCCCATGATAGCAGTACCACGAGTACCAGCTACTGCTGAATCTCCAGAAATCCCTGAACATCAAAAACCAAAACCAAAAAAAGAATGGTCAAATGAAGATAAGGTAGAAGATGAAGTTGCACAGAAAACAAAAAGAATCCTGATAATGGCTATCCCCAACGAGCTTTTTCAATCCTTAGATGCATGCGAAACTGCGCACGATCTTTGGAAAGAATTAGAAAGACAGTTGGAAGGGGGTGCTAAAACACAGAAGAACCGAAGGGCACAGTACATAAATGAATATCATGCATTCAGAGCCTCTGCAACAGAGTCTTTGCAAACAACGTACGATAGGTTCAACTCTCTCATAAACAAATGTAGAAATTCTGGCATTCACAGAACCTCGGAAGAAAATAACGTCATGTTTCTAAAGAGTCTGAATGATGAGTGGCTTCAACTGTCTATGTATTTACAAACAAAGCAAGATCTAGACTCATGGACACTCTCTGATCTCTATGGAACACTAGCTGCACAAGAGCCTCAAATAGCACAGGCTAAAACAATAGCCATTGCACCATACGCATTGGTTAGTAAATCTACAGAGGCTACATAGAGACTAAGAAATGAGAGAGCAACAGAGGAGAAAAAGAAGGAGAAGAAGAAGATAGTGATGGTTGGTAGCGAAGAAGTCGAGCTGATAGAGGAAGAAATAACTCTTGCGTCATTAGCTAAATCATTGGCTCTATTGACAAGAGAGTTCAGAGGTAACCAAAGAAATTTTGGAAATGACAGATATAGCAGAGACAACCAGAGAGATAGAAGAGATGATGAAAGAAGAGAAGAATCAAGTGACCGACAAAGGTCAGACTACAGAAGTGACCGACAGAGGTCGAGCGACAGAAACTACAAAGGAAATGACCGACAGAGGTCAGATGACAAGGTAGGCCACACACAAGAATGCTACAAATGTGGTAAGCCTGGTCATTATGCAAACGAATGCCGGACAGAGAAAGGTGGAGACCAACAGAAGTCCGACGATCGAACTGGAAACACCTCCCAAGGTTGCTTCAACTGCGGCAAGCCAGGCCATTTCGCAAAAGATTGCAGAAGTAGACAAAATCGCCCACAGAAGGACTCAGCTTTTTACAAAAAGAAGGCTGAATATTATGCACAAAAATCCCTAATGGCGAACAAAGGGCATTCTGAAGCAAATAAGGAGGACTTCGAGTCAGACTCTACTTCTGATGATGAATTCACCACCAATGCCCTGTTCTGTGGCATGGCAGAAGTCGACTCGGGCACTGACAATGAGGTATCCATTTCAAACTCTACCTCTTGTATTAAATATGTAGAAAATGATTTAGTTAGACTTAACATTGAACTGATTGAACTCAAAGAGATAAATGAAAGTATTCAGAAAAGACTCACCTTTAATGAGAGAGAAGTAAGGCTACTCACTCAAGAAAAAGCCAAAAATTTTGAAGAAAAGGAAAGAGTAGAAAAATATTGGAGCAAAAATGTAGATCCTTTAAAAAGGCAAATTTCTGAATTAACCTCTGCTTTAAAAGTCAAAACTAAAGAGCTTTCAGTTTCTAGGAGTGAAACAACTGACATAAGAGCTCTCAAAGAATACTTTCAAAAAGAGAGAGAGGTACTTTGGCAAGATCTACTCAGAAGAGAGGTTTTACTTAAAAACTATAAAGATGTACAGAAGGTGTATGAGAAAGTAAACTCACAAATAGGAAGACGAGGTATAGGGTACGATGATATTACTCTAGGTGTTGAAGGCAAAAGACTTAAACCTTTGTCTTCTCTGTTTGTGGTAGGAAAAACAAATAAACCAATTTTTCCAAACTTACTCTCTGTAAGTAAAAGGGTTAAAATCTCTGAAGAACCTCACTTGAGGAAACATACGAAGATGATCAGTGTGTGGTTTGAAAACACAGATTCATCATCTTCAACCTCTGTCAATAGAGGAATCAAACCAAAGAAATATCTGAAAACACAAGATCATATTGGTGTCTTTAAGTTTGGTAAACCAGAGACTCAAACACAGGTCGCTTTTGTCTGTATGATAGATGTCAAAAAGAAATTATTTGCAAAAGCTCCTGAGTTTAAACCCATCTTTTCAGAAGAAAATCTTAAAAGATCAATTGAAAAAGAAATTTTGGAAGTTTTGAAATCAAATGTTTTAGAAAATCTCTGTACATCTTCTATATATCAAATTCTCACTGAAGAGATCTCATCTGAAACCTCTGCCATCTATGAAAGTTTTTCTACAGAGGAAGAAAACTCGTACGATACATGCTCAAAAAATCCAGCCTCTGTCGAAAGAAATGACTCAACCTCTGTATATGAGGACGATTCATCCTCTGACGACTCAGAGACTGATTCTAAATCAGGGATAATTCACTGTGACACAGAGGATGTTAAATTCTCCTCTGAGGTTCTTAACAGGAAAATTTCTCCAAAAGAGAAAATCACAGAGATACCTATATGTCCAGATTTTCTAAAAGTGTGTATACAAGTCAAAACCTCTACAGAGCTTGATAATTTGAAAAAGGCCTCTGAAAATCCTAAAAGCTCAAAATTTTCAATACCTTTAAGGCCTGAAGCTAACAAATATCTTTCCTCTGTGACAGTGAAGACATACGTTCACCACAGAAGAGACTCACAGAAGGCAGGACCTAAACAAGATTTTTTCAAAAAACATTATAGTATTCATAGATCTTCTTGTAATAGGAAATCTAATGTTAAGAACGAATGTAATGCCTCTGTGACTCAGTTCAATGAATTAAATGAATAGTTCAAACAAATCACGTCTCATATTAAATACTCTCATTGTTTTAATCTTATGTTCAGATTGAAAAATCACTTCTCAAGTCCAGATTGCTTACTCTCCACTAAAATTCAAACTCCAAAGTCAAAACCTAGAGATATACAATCTGATCTTTCTACAAAAGATAAAATGTATTTCAAGAATGCTAAGGCAAACTTGAAAAATTCTAACAATATTGGACCCATATGGATATGGGTACCTAAGTCTCTGTGATTGTCTTACAGAAGCGGTATGTGCGAATTTGGTATCTTGACTCCGGATGCTCAAGGCACATGACTGGCGACAGAAGTTTACTATCCACGTACAAAGAAACACACGATGGTGGATCTGTAACTTTTGGAGACAACAAGAAGGGACACATCAAAGGCTATGGAGTCATACAGAAGGAAAACATCTCTGTATACAAAGTTGCATATGTGAATGGCCTTAAACACAACCTACTCAGTGTAAGTCAACTCTGTGATACAGGATTTGATGTCTTGTTCAAAAGGACTTTCTGCTCTCTGCAAAGTGAAGACACAGGAATGGAACTTCTGCGAGCCAAAAGAAAAGGTGATCTATATCTAATGAACTTTTGTTCAACAACCAAGGACAATGTTTGCCTTGTAGCTTGCAAAAGTAAAGAAGCCTGGTTATGGCATAACAAGTTCTGTCACTTGAACTTTCACACCTTGGATAAATTGGTCAAACTTGATCTAGTTAAAGGTTTGCCTAATGTTAAATTTAATAAGGATCACTTGTGTTCTGCCTGTGAGATGGGAAAACTCAGAAGAGCTTCCCACAGAGGCAAAACAGATGTGTCGTGCACTAGGCCTCTGTACATGCTTCATGTCGACCTCTGCGGTCCTATTGCCATACATAGCCTAGGTGGCAAGAAATATATGCGTGTCTTAATTGATGAGTATTCGCGCTTCACATGGGTTGAATTTGTTCGAAAGAAATCGGATGTTCCAATCATCTTGATTAATCTAATGAAAAGAATCCAAGTTCTTTATGAATGCAGAATACAGAAGTTAAGAAGTGACAATGACACAGAATTTAAAAACTCTGTCATTGAAGCCTATCTTTCTACAGAAGGAATATCACAGAACTTCTCTGCCGCACGCACTCCACAGCAGAATGGCGTAGTCAAAAGGAAGAATCGAACGCTCGTGGAGGCCGCAAGAACTATGCTATCAGCATACGGATTACCGATGACTTTTGAGCAGAAGCAATTTCTACCGCTTGTTACACACAGAATCGGTCAACCATTGTGAAAAGACACATCAAGACTTCTTACGAACTGATCAACAAAAGGCGGCCAAACATCAAGTTTTTCCATGTGTTTGGATGTAAATGCTTTGTTTTAAACAACAGAGATTCAAGAGGAAAGTTTGAAGTAAAAGCTGACGAAGGAAAATTCATTGGATACTCTGCAACTTCCAAAGCCTACAGAGTATACCTTACAAGATCTCGCAAAATCGTAGAAAGTATCAATGTTTCTTTTGATGATTCTTTCCAAATGACTTCTGAGCAAATCCGTTCAGAACTCGAACTTAAAAGAGAAACCTCTAGCATCTCGCAAACGAAAGAAGACTTGAATCTTCTATTTTTAGAGATGTTCCACGATGACATTGATCCTTCTGTTGGAACCATCAGAGTTTCTGAAGAACCATCCTCTGTTGGACAAAATCCTACAGGTATGACTCTAACTGGTCCAAATAATGCTTCATCTTCTTCTATAAATACTACAGATGCAAATGCCGAGGAAGAAAATGCAGAAGATGAAACATCAAGAAAAACGACCACAGAAGCTGCTGAAAAACAAACTCCACAATCCACAGAAGAACCAATTACAGAGGTAATTGAGGACCAAGACTATACGTCCTCAGAGGAACAAACTCCACCACCACTCATACCAATCATTCCACAAATGGTAGAATCTTCTACCAAGGTAAGAAGAACGACAGAGGCTATACAAGAAGAAGATCCACAAGAAGCTTCTGAAGAAAGGTTCGATGACATTGATGACCATCTTCCTCGCACCACTCAGTGGACAAAAAGCAATCCTCCAAGCCAAATAATCGGAGAACCTTCTGACTCAGTAAAAACCAGGTCTGCCACTGCTAATTTTTGTTTCTTTACAGATTTTATTAGTGTGATAGAACCAAAGAAGATTTCTGAAGCACTAGATGACCCAAACTGGGTAGACGCCATGCAAGAAGAACTTCTGCAGTTTGAGCGTAACAGAGTATGGACTTTAGTACCTCTGCCACGAGGGAAACAGGACATTGGGACTAAGTGGGTCTACAGAAATAAGAAGGATGAAGATGGAGTGGTCATCAGAAACAAAGCACGATTGGTGGCCAAGGGTTATAGACAAGAAGAAGGCATAGATTACGATGAGAATTTTTCTCCTGTCGCACGGCTCGAAGCAATAAGAATATTCTTAGCCTTCGCAGCCCACAGAGGTTTTAAAGTCTATCAGATGGACATAAAATCAGCTTTTCTCAACGGTGAAATCCAAGAAGAGGTTTACGTAAATCAGCCACCAGGGTTTGAAAGCTCAAAGTTCCCAAGGCATGTATACTACCTTGAAAAGGCTCTGTACGGACTGAAACAGGCTCTAAGAGCATGGTACGAACGACTTTCTACCTTTCTTCTAGTAAATGGCTACGACAGAGGTACAACAGATACTACCTTATTCTGTAAACGTAAAAACAATGAAATAATGCTTGTACAAATCTATGTGGACGACATAATTTTTGGGTCTTCTAACACAGAAGAGTGCAAAAGTTTTGAAAAACTCATGCAGAGTGAGTTTGAAATGAGTATGATGGGAGAACTAACATTCTTCCTCGGACTCCAAGTCAAACAAACATCAGAGGGAATTTTTATAAATCAGGCCAAATATGTCTCTGACATTCTTTTCAAGTATAGCCTCTCTGATACCTCTGCAATGAAAACTCCAATGGCCACTGGAAATAAGTTATCCTTAGATCCAGATGGCATCTCTGTAGAATGCACTCTCTACAGAGGCATGATTGGATCTCTGTTATACTTAACTGCAAGCAGACCTGACATTATGCATGCCACATGTCTTTGTGCACGTTATCAAGCTAATCCAAAGAAATCACACTATGATGCTGTGAAAAGAATCTTTAGATATCTAAAGGGGACCAAAAATCTCGGTCTCTGGTATCCACATAACTCTGGTTTTAGTCTTAAAGCTTATACAGATTCAGACTATGGAGGATGCATGCTCGACAGAAAGAGTACCTCTGGAGTTGTCAATTCTTAGGTGGTAAACTAGTCAGTTGGACCTCCAAAAAGCAAAATTGTGTCTCAACATCCACTGCAGAAGCTGAATACGTTGTTGCTGCTAGCTGTTATTCTCAGGTTCTATGGATGAAGACTCAGCTAAAAGACTACGGCCACATCCTATTCAAAATACCTATCTTCTGTGATTCCAAGAGTGCCATTGCTATCTCTGCCAATCCTGTGCAACACTCAAAAACCAAGCATATCGATATAAGGTAACATTTCTTGAAACATCATGTTGAATACGGTACAATCGAGATGCATTTCGTGCCCACAGAATACCAACTCGCGGACTTATTCACCAAAGCTTTAGACGAGAAAAGATTCAATTTCTTGGTGGGTAAGTTAGGAATGATCAATATGACGTAAAAATCCTCTGTAAGTATAGCTTTATCTTCTGTAAATATGTATATATTTCTAATTATTTTTGCTTTAATTAATTTATTTTTGTATGTATGTTCTCAATCTTAAATAGTTCTTAAAATCACAGAGCTTCTGTAAGTCTACTCAGAACCTATGACAACCCCTACATGTTGGTCCTGAAGGCCTATACAAGTTTGTAGAAGGGGGGGGGGGGGGGGGGGGTTGAATACAAACACACAAATTTTACTTTTCTAAATTGTTTATTGATAAATCATTAACAATTTACAGCTTGTTGCGGAAACAAGATTAAGGTTAAACCTAAATCTAAACAAGTTGGAACACTAAGGTTTCTTGCACTAAGAGAGATAAGGAAATTACTAATAATAACCTATCTTGAGACAAGAGATTGAACTTGTCCAGAGTTAGCAAGTTACTTCAAAGAAGTGAGTTCATCTCTTTATATACTGCATGCATTTAATGCAAGTCAGTATATACTTTACACGTGTCATCAGCTGGTTGGTTGCATGTCATTGACCTTGGTTGACAACCTTAGTAGCCGTATGGATGAATAGTGTAGTATCAGAGTGGTTCTACGATTTCAGATATTCGGAGGTTCTTTTCTGACATTTCGTACGGAGTCGTGCAAGGGTGGATATGACAAAAGTATTTGGTACGGAGGACTTCATGATCAGCTTTCGTTGAATCAGAGTTTTATCATATTATATCAGCGAATGATAAAGTTCAGCGATAGCTGAAGTCTTGTACTTGATACTTCACGTTGAGTGGACAAATCTGAGTCTTCGCTGATCCGCATCAGTTCATTAGGAGACTTGTCGCTGGTTCTTGAGCTTGATCTTCTACTTCAGCGTAGAACCTATGTTGACGTGAAACTTGTCTTCAGGGATCATAAGTAAACAACTAACTTATCAGCGATCACCATAATGACTGAACAGACTCAGAACATTAATGGTGAACAGTGTTCGCTGAATGTATAATCTAAAGAGCGAGAGTTCCTATCAGCGGTACTGTAAGATCTTAGTACTTATCAGCGATAGTGAAACTCTGATACATATTGTTTACTTACAATTTTCACTAAGTATGTAAGAGAGGGTCATTATCAAATCACTGAGGGTTTGGATCAACAATCTCCCCCTATTTGATTATGACATAGCAACAAAGAAAATTGCTTTTTAATGAAAACATAAGGATAAAAAGAACACATAAAATATTTGTCCCTTTTACTATTTTCTAGGATCTTTTCAGTACTTATGGAGTAAAGTACGTTCGCTGAAATCTTTCTTTAAAATATTGAATCAGGTTACAATGAAGAACAGAAAGATTATAAGTACAAGCGAAATAATTTACAAGTATAGAAGGATAACTGATACAATAGAGAAAAAAGGAGATTATATCAGTTTTCAAAGGGTTCTTCCTTAATGAGAAGTTCATCAAGGGTCTTTTTAGTGGGGATCATCCAGTCAGGGACATTTACTCCTTGATTCTTTAACTTCAGAGCAGCTTCAAAAATCAAGGGCTTCAGGTGTCTAGCTTTGATGTCGCGTCTGACTTCACACCAGTGTACGAGATCTATGAGTTGTTCGATGGGAGCGATGTGGAGCTCAGAGACACGTTGAAAGTGAGGATTTCCATCATAATCTAAGAAGAATATACCATATGGATCACTTACCACTGTGCCAAGGATGAAGGTTTCTCCAGGTGGTAGGGAGGTGTCAAGCATTGAAAGATCAGCATCAGGGCCAAGAACTTCAGCACGAGAGAAACCAATACCTGTTTCATTTCGAATGATTGGACCTGGATCAAAAACTTTCTTCTTCTTAGCAGAGGCTTTCTTCGGTTGAGGAAGAGTAGGAGGAATATCCACAGCAGATGAAAGCAAGTCGATCCGTTTGTTTAAGATCATCTCAACATGGCTTTTGAATTTTGAGCGTGATCCCTGAATGGCTAATTTCGTTTCTAACCATTCAGAGAGACCAAACTTTTCTAATGAAGCAGCATAGAAGGTTTGCTTGGTTTTGTCATCTCTGTAGACATCCACTTCAACAACAGGAACATCAGCGTACATTTTTCCTCTGATGTTGGATTTGATTATTTTGGATGGTCTTGATCGATAGGTCAACATTTGTTTAGCCCATTCCAAAGTTGTATCAAAGACCTTTGTCTTTTCTCTAACGATTTCTTGAGCATCATCCCAGAGCTGACGTTGAACATCAATGGGAACTCTTTTCAGCTTGGGGTCTTTGATTGATCGTTGAGTAAGCTTGATGGCGTATTCTCTGTCTTTCTCTTCAGCTTCCTTCCTTTCAGCGATAAGGCGTTCAGCTCTAAGGTGTTCCTGGTATTCAGCTTTGGAGATTTTGAACTTTGGAGGAACTGAAGGAAGTTGATCACGCCTTAGAATGATTCGCTGATCCTCGAATCGCTTTATTATTTCCTCTCTTCTCTTTTGATCCTCTTCACTCAGCTTTTGAGGAGTTGAGGACGGTCTGTTTCTGTGCGAGAGAGTTTGTTCTTCTGGTTCATCGGTCTCAGAGATCAAATCTAAGACTGGGATTATTTCATCAGCAGCAACTGGCTTTATTTGTGAAGTCGCAGTAGTAGAACCTTCAGCGACATCCTCAAACAGGGGAGAGGACTAGCTGAAACACAGCGATCTTACAAATAAGAACATGGGTAGAAGAACTTGGGTAGAAAGAGAAAGAGAAATATGTTCAGGTGTAGGCTAGGGTATTAGAACTTATAGAGGAGGGATGGAGTGAGATATGATTAGTGTACCTGACAAACCGGCTTTACAAGCAAGATCGCCAGATTTTCATCTTCAGCGACGCCTTTGCCTTTGCCTTTCTCAGCGCCAGAGGCTGAGGGCTTTGTCTTTGTCCGCTCCCCTGTTGGTTCATTTATTGAAATTCCCTTACGAGCTTTGATCTTTGGGGCAGGTTTGACGACAAAGAAGTCATCGTCATCTTCGTCATCATCATCATCATTCCTTGGAGAGGAGGATGGTTCATTATCAAGGATGTCGATGTCTTCATCATCTTCTGCTTCGGATTCTTCAGCTTCGGATTCGAGTTGCTCCCCCTCAGATACAGAGGCGAGCTTCTCGGTTCCCTCAGGGTTTTCATCTCCCTGGGGTCCAGCGATAAGATCTTCATTCTTCTCTCCCCTGATAGATTCATCATGGGAAAGCTCTTCAGCGCTCTTTTCAAGAACCTCAGCGCTCTTCTCCTCGGAATGTTCAGCGCTCTTCTCCCCCTCTTTCTCATGATGACTGGGGGAGGAATGGGTAGATTCAGCAGCGTTGGTAGGTTCTCTGTCTTCTTGGCCAGAGAGACCTACACAAGCTTCAATCTTTGCTAATCTGTCTTCAAGGCCAGAAATAGCAGGATTGATCTTCCCGAGCTCAATGCGATCTGTCGCTGTAAAATGTTCAGGTTCAGGGACAGGGGCAGGAGCAGGAGTATTCGCTTTGTTGACCAGCGTCTCGATCATCGTCTTCATAGAACCAACGTCGGTTTTTATAGAACCCAAGTCGGTCTTGACAGCTGACATATCCCCCTCGAGATGTTCAACCGATGTTTTCAGCTTTGTAACATCGCTGGACACGGTCGAAACTGAGTTTTTGAGGCTGGTGTAGTCAGTGTAGATGTCAGAGAGTACTTTGGCAAAATCGTTGAGCGTCTTATCAAGGCCCTTAATGTCATCTGTGGAAGCTTTCTTCTCCACCACCGTAGTTAGCTTTTTCAAATTCTCTCCAGCATTTGTTACGACTGTAAAGTTGTTGGAGAGTGTGGTTGTGAGACCGGTCAGCTTTGTTTCCACGGACTTCAGAGACTTGTTGATGTCTCCCAAATTAGGACCTGTAACAGATAAAAACTTGTGAACAGAGGAAAGCTCAGAAGTTTGGGGTTTAGTCACAGTGTATAGGATTTTGTGTGTACCTGCAGGAGGGTTTACGAACTCGTCAAAATTGCGGGTTCCTGAATAATGTTCCATATCTTCCTCAAAAGTACGGTGAGGTATGGTGATCTCTGCAGGTCCTGTCTTCATCATTCGTTGAGAAGCGTCATCGGTGGCTTCTGGAATGATGGCATCTCCAGTGTTCTTTGGAGGAGTGTCCAAGTGAGTGGAGGGAGAAGCGAAGGATAAGAATGGGGTTCGGGTACTGAGTTCAGCGTTGGAATCGCTGAGAATCACTTCATCAGTCTTTTGAGAGACTGAGGGAGGTTGGGTAGGTTTCAAGTTTCTAACCTCAGCGTTTGGAGACGCTAAAGTCTGGATTGGAGGGATGGCTTGAATGGGTGTGGCAGAGCGTACCACGGAACTTTCCTTCAGCTCTTCAGAATGAGCTGAGGAGTATTCAGCATGGGATTGCTGGGGTTGCTCCTTGGTTTTCTTGATCCTTTTGGAACCAAGTTGGGTTGAAGAGTGTTTCCTTTTCTTAGAAGGAGAGGATTGTGTGGCCGGGGCATCAGCGATGGGTATTGTCGCTGAAGGAGCCACAAAAGTCGAAGAATTAGGGTTAAGAAGAGAGAGAAGGGTAGAGAGACGTACCTCATTGTCGACAGGTTTGAAATCGAGCACCTTAGGGCCAACCTGAGAAAGTTTCAGGTCACCCTCTTGAGGATAGCTGTCCTTCAGGCCATATTGGAAGATGGCGCTGATGAAACGGGGGTAGGGAACCCATGCAGGTCTGTCAGCAGCAGAATCTACTCTTTGTACTAGGTCATCATAAATGATAGATGCCCAGTCAATGTGTAGACCTTTCAGCAGTGCGTATCCCATAGCCTGCTGCGGTTGAGCGGCTTGATCAGGTGTGCGAAGATGAAATTCATCTCGCTGGGCATTTTGGACTTCTTTATCAACGTCAGCTTCTTCTCGGGCTTCTTGTCCCTTCCAGTTTCCCAGATGTAACCCATTGCGTCGAGGAAAGTAATGATTTCTTCTCTGTCAGCATGCTTCTTATGGTCAGGGAATGGAACAAACGGTTTTTCTTTGGAAGCATTGGGAAAGTTCAAGGCTTTTCGAATGATTGCGGGGGTTATCTTAATTGTGCCATACTCAGTATCGTTGAGTATGCAATCGATGGTTTTGGATGCATCTTTGGCGGAGGGTAGCTGAGTGTGTCTGGCAGAGTACCAGAACTGGGATAGTAGTAGCTGACTTGCAGGAGGTGTGATTGTCAGGGCTGTTGAAATGCAGCAGTTTTTCAGGAAATTCACAGCATCATCCAGATGTGTGACTTGCTTTCGAGGAGGAAACTCGAGAAGCGCAGAGAGGTTGTTGACCTTGGTCCAATCTAGTTGATCCAGCTTGAACTTAACCTGAGGGGCTTTGATGATTTCCACTTCCGCAGAGTCAGTGGAGATGGTCTCAGCGGTAACATTGATCTTTGAAGTTGCCATTTCTCTGTATTATCAGTTCAACCAAAGATGTTAACAAATAAGAATTGTCTTGATATGGAAAGAATTTCCGTTAAGATGGTTCGAATTTTGTCCATTTCATTCAGACATAAATGTCTTAATGAAGATTAGGGTTTTTTCATGATTTTTGAAACGAAATGTAAAACCCATAAAGTCTTGTATTCCAGTTTCTAAAAAAAATCTGGATATGAATGAAGAACAAGTTTAAGATTAAGATTTAAAACTTGAAGAACAACCATGAAATGGTTGTGTTCATAAAACCATGAAAGAAATGATTTTATTTTTAAGAAGTTCTTTTGTTTGATCTTGTTTAAAACAAAGATAAGATCAGAAACAAGTTATCTGCATTTGAAAAAAATATGAACATATTAACCTTGATGTTTTGATGAAGAAGATGATGAACAGTTCTTTGAAGATTTGAGAGCACAAATGCAACAGTAATTCTTTTCTTGCGGAGGAAGATTGATCGCGTAAAAGACAAATATAAACCAAGAGTTTGTTTATATAGGGAGTTTTAGAGAGAGAAAACCTTGAGCGGGAAAAGGTTTTCATCATGACACGGACACGTGTTTGCATTTGATTTGAAGTTTGAACGAAACGTGCAAACGTGTGTCAGAAAGAAATCGTGCCTGGTGTTATCCGTTGCAATGACGTCACAACTGTCCTTTCACATTCTTTTAGGATGTCTCTGAGGTTTTGAAAGCTCATGGACTCTTTTGAAAAACATTAAGCACTGAATAGAAAATATCAGTGAAGGTTTTAAGAACTTTCAAAATATCGCTGTTAAGGAAGAGATATTCAGCGATGCATTTGTTTTGAAATCTTGCATTTTCATGCGTTTGTCAGAGAGAGAAAACATACCTGGATATCAGTTTAACCAAGTTTATTCAGAGAGAAGATGATTGAATAGGTTATACGAGTTGATTTTATCCTATCGTTGATTAATGTGAACCGCTGAAGATTTTACCCTTCAAAGTTCAGCATTCCAAGCTCGCTGATGAGAAAGTTGAATCTTGTCTCATCAAGAGGTTTGGTAAATAAATCAGCTAACTGATAATCAGTTGGGATAAAATGAAGTTCTATATCACCATTCATCACATGATCTCTGATAAAATGATATCTGATTTCTATGTGTTTTGTCTTTGAGTGTAGCACTGGATTGTTTGCTATAGCGATGGCACTAGTGCTGTCGCAATAGATTGGAATTTTGGAGAGCTGAAAATCATAGTCTAGTAGCTGATTTCTCATCCACAAGACTTGAGAACAACAGCTTCCAGCGGCTACATATTCAGCTTCAGCTGTGGAAGTGGACACTGAGTTTTGCTTCTTACTTGTCCAACTTACCAGCTTTCCACCCAGGAGCTGACATCCTCCTGTGGTGCTTTTCCTATCTATTTTGCAACCTGCAAAATCACTGTCTGAATAGGCGGTTAGATCGAATCCTGAGTCTTTGGGATACCAAAGACCTAGATTCGATGTACCCTTAAGATATCGAAAGATTCGCTTTACAGCTTTCATATGAGATATCTTAGGTTCAGCTTGATATCGTGCACACAAGCATGTTGCAAACATAATATCGGGTCGGCTAGCTGTAAGATACAGTAGTGAGCCGATCATCCCACGGTACAACGTGACATTGACAGGAACACCCTTTGTGTCCTTATCAAGTGTCAACGGTGGTGCCATATTTCATAACTGAACTTTCAGTTAAGTCGAATTTCTTCAGCATATCTTTAACATACTTTCCCTGATTTATAAAAGTTCCTTTTCAGTTTGCTTAATCTGAAGACCAAGGAAATATGTTAGTTCACCCATCATGCTCATTTTATACTCATCTTTCATTCTATCAGCGAAACGAGTACAAAGCTCAGGGTTAGTAGAACCAAATATAATGTCATCAACATATATTTGAACTAAAATGATATGACCTTTCACTTTTCTAAAAAATAGAGTTTTGTCAATCTTACCTCTCTCAAATTGTTCAATATGGAGATAAGTAGAGAGAGTATCATACCATGCACGAGGAGCTTGCTTTAAGCCATAAAGTGCCTTGTCCAGTTTATAAACATAACCTGGACGCTTAGGATCTGAGAATCCTGGAGGTTGTTCCACATAAACTTCTTCATTCAGCTTTCCATTCAGAAACGCTGACTTAACATCCATCTGATGTACAGTTAAGTTTTTGTGTACAACATATGCTAAGAAAATACGAATAGATTCAAGTCTTGCTACTGGAGCAAATGTTTCGTCATAATCTATTCCTTCCTCTTGTCTGTATCCCTGAGCAACAAGACGAGCTTTGTTGCGAGTTACAGTACCATGTTCGTCCAACTTGTTTCGATAGACCCATTTAGTGCCTATCACCGTTTTGTCAGTTGGTCTACGAACGAGTTTCCAAACTTTGTTTCTTTCGAATTCAGTCAACTCTTCTTGCATAGCGCTGAACCAGTTTGGATCTCTGAGGGCATCATCTATTTTCTTTGGTTCAGTTTGAGAAATAAAGTTAACAAATAAAAAAATATTACCTGCACTTCTACGAGTCTGAATACTAGCGTTTGGATCACCAAGAATTTGATCGATTGGGTGATTTACAGTCCATCGCTGAGCCGGAGCATACATCGCTGACTCAGTCTGAACTGGAGAAACTGAAGATGAGGCTTCAGCTACTTCTGGATTATCAGCTAAGAGAGGAATGTTTGCATTTGTCACTTCATTCACTGATTGCTGAGAAATAGATGGAATTTCTGAGACATTTGGATCAACTGCAGGTATAGTGTTTATAGGAACAACTGAGACCCAAGATGTTTCAGCTTCACTACTCTGCATATCTGGAATGATAGTAGGACCATCATTTTCTATGGTGTGAGCATGAGTGGGAACTTCTTCTGAATCACCAAGATGAGAAAACATCCATTGATTCAGTTCTTCAGTATCAGCGGACGGTTTAGAGTTCGCTGAACGGGATTCGTCAAACGTGACGTGAATAGTTTCTTCTACAGTTTGTCTTCTACGGTTGAAGACTCTGAAGGCTTTGGAGACTGAGGAGTATCCAAGAAAGATTCCATCATCAGCCTTAGGATCAAACTTTCCAAGGGCATCTCTGTTGTTCAGTATGAAACACTAACATCCAAAGATGTGAAGAAAGCTGTAACACCCCCTTATCACGACACAATATTGTCCGCTTTGCCCCACTGGCTCACGGCTTTGTTCTTGGCGACCTGGCAAGGACTTCGCAAGGACTTCCCAGGAGGTCACCCATCCTGGTACTACTCCCACCCAAGCACGCTTAACCACAGAGTTCCCATGGAACCCGCATGCTTGTGGCCCCAAAACGCGTTGTCTCTGGTAAGGCCAAGGTTTACTAATATACCCAGCATCTCTCCTGTCCACGACCGATGTGGGATATGCCTAAGCTGTTACACACACCCCCCCTCAGGGACTCATCGTCCTCGATGAGGTTTGCCCCACATCTCGAACGGCACAGGAGTGGCTCTGATACCAAGTTGTAACGTCCCAAAAATTACAAGCAAATTTAAATTTTTAAATAAACAATTCATTTATAACAACTCATTAAATGAATCCCAACGTTTCGTTTGCAAACTCATAATTAATATCTTTATAATAAAAACCAGCGGAATAAACGTTTAATTAATAAAACCATAAAACAACCAGCTCTCCTCGCGCGCCAGTGTGTACTTGTCACGCCTTGAAGCCGCTCGGACCTGAAACCACAGTTTATTGGGAAAGGGTAAGCACGAAGCTTAGTGAATTCCAACACATGCGCAGATAGGAATTATATACACATCACCCCTATCCGCACATAAGCAACAACATCACAGTTACATAAAACGAGTAAACGCCTACAAGTAATTATGTATCCAACACCTCAGTACCATCGAGGCCTCGGTCCCACCGAATTGTAATGTATCCAACACCTCAGTACCATCGAGGCCTCGGTCCCACCGAATTGTAATGTATCCAACACCTCAGTACCATCGAGGCCTCGGTCCCACCGAATTGTAATGTAACCAACACCTCAGTACCATCGAGGCCTCGGTCCCACCGAATTGTAATGTAACACATTTATACCAGGCATTCAAACCAATCAAATATTACACACCACAAACAACTAGATTACACCACAAAGACAGTAGTACATACAAACTATTATGACATGCATACAACCCCTAACTACACAGTGAGAGAACTCACCTCGAATGCGCGCCCAGCTTAACAACACAATTCAAGCTCCACAATTACGGTCACTTCCCAGCACCTAAACGCATGTTAAAACGTGTCAATACGAGACCCGGACCCTATGGCACGACACACGCTTAAACCGTCACTAAAACTAAATTCCGTTCACCCAAAACAGGTCTGTTCGGGACCTGTTTCGACCCCTATAAACCCAGAAAAATCCCAATATTATTTCATGACCAGAAAGTACTCTGAGTTAGGGTTCCGAGGACATATTATACGCCTCCTAACAATTTTTCTACAATTTACTACGGATTTTACAAAAACAGATTCCAGCACGGCGAAAATTCAGCACCTTTCAGTATAAAACGACAATTCGACCCATGCTACGTCCCGAACTGGGTTTTGCACAAAACACAGAAAAGTTTCTACACTCAAAAAGGAAACTTTTGACACCGGTTTCACCCCAAACCGAGTTACGAGCAGAAAGTTATGATTTTCGCAAGATCAAGGCAGATTCCAGAAATTTTCACATGAAATGACGAAACACCGAACTTGCGACCACTTTTTCGCCCAGTTAGAGACCGAACCAGTTTTCCGTTAAAACACGGAAAACGTGCCCGACCCCGAACTTGAACCGTGGGCGCCAGTTTCGGCTCAAACGGAGTTACGACGGAAAAGTTATGGTCACACGAAAACTGGACGGCACACTTAGAATTTCATAAAATCACGATTTATAAAAACGGTTTGCACGATTCGGCTTAATCGATTAAGTCACGGGTTAAGGGCTCTATAGTGACAATGGTCTGGTCACACCACGCGCCACCCACTGCCATCTCCGGCAGTGGCGGTCGCCGGTGGCTACCGGCGGCGGCTCTCCGGCGATGATTACACAAACACACTCCGCATCCCTCTCGCACCTCCGACCTCTCTCTTTCTCGATCGACTTACTTCAACCCTACAAGGCTCACCACCACACCACCACCTCCGGTGGTGGTGCAGTAGCCACCGCCTACAGCGGCCAAGGCCGCCGCGTCGCGGCTGTTACGGGAGGAGACCGACGAGAGGCAAGGAAAACAAGAAACGAAAGAACGGAACTTACCTACGATGATGCCACGTTGTTGCCCCCGATTCTCACTCTCACGAACTCCGGCGAACAGCAGGTTCCGGCAACAGCAGGTGGCTCCGGCAACAGCAGGTTCCGGCAACGGTTTCTTCTTGCCGCCGGTTCACTCTCTCTTTCTAATCTCCTCTCGGCTCTCCTCTATTTCTCTCTCGTTCTTCTCTATCTCACTGCCGCACAACAAGACCAAGGAAAAGGGACGAATAGGGTTTAGGAGGGGTAGCTGGGTTTGCTTGATTCCCAAGGAAAAAAAAGAACGAGATATGAAATTGGTAGTCATGGGCTGAGATCCATGCAGATTTCCAAGAGATGCCACATTTGGTCCCTCAACTTAAAGCATTGCCAAATTTATTCCACAATCATTTAGGATTTTAATCTTTAACCCTTTAGGACCAAAGTGTTTACAAATAAGGTTTTTCCCGACAAGACTTAATAATACAAGATCAATTAAAGAATTATATATAATTAAATAGAAACGAAAAAAAAAAAACCAAAACCGTATCAGAGTGACGCAGCGGAAGCGTGGTGGGCCCATAACCCACAGGTCACGAGGAATCCAAGGAGTTGAGCGTGAGTGTTGTTAGTATGAGTTATTATGTGCTAATAACGCGTTGTATTATCTACCCTGAATAGCCGTCACGAGGGGAGACAATTATAGTAGATCCACTGGTACATGTGTGTACTTGACTTGCTTTGATGGGATGATCGTTGGGGTAGTGTCGAAGGTTCTAAACTAGTAGTCGTTGGAATAGAAAGACGATTATAGTATTAGTCACTTGGAGTGACGATAAGGATGATATTTGTTGTAAGCAGATCATTTCGGGCCAAGATGGGAGATTGTGCTAGAGCCATAGGCTTATAGAGCCGGCTTGGATTTGAGGAAAAATCGTAGGGATTATTTGACGTAATTTCCCAACTTGCCCTAAGAGGTTAAATGTTCGGAGGACGATAGTGGATTGGAGAGGTTTGGAGGAGTATGAGTCGAGGCGTGGAATGCCGACTGAGTCATGCACGAAGTTTATTTTGAAAATAAAATTGCATTAACTACTTCTGGTGTTTCAAATCCTTTTAGGGATGGTGTTTTGGAATTTTGGGAAATGTTTAGTACACACACAAGATTTCGAATTATGGTTTTGAAAGTGCATGAAACATTTTTATCACGAGAGTTGCAAACTTTGTTAAAATTGTATCATTGATTATTTCCAACGGTTCTTTCGGGTATGATGATATCCGTGTTTTGTGGTGTTTAAAATGTTGGGCAAGTGACTACAGTTTGCGACTTTAACATTGGAATTCCTCCACATATGTTAGAGTTGAGACGGAAAGTTACATCCCGCGGTGTCTGTATAAGACTATTTGGGTGATTTGGTTAAAATAAGTTGGTTAAACAATGTTGTTTTATGGTTTACCGTGGGAAGAGATTTTTGGGATTTTGGCGTCTCATTCATGTTTTTGCTTTTGGAAATTTGACTTTGGGGGCACAATGTATGGTGCTATTTTATTGACTTTGAGTCATTGAGTTCAGTAGGGTTCATGGAGTTTTGTTTTACGGCATGTTGAGTCGTGTGGGTTTAATTTTGCGAGGTGCATATCTTATTTGTTTATGTGACCATTTGGGGAAATTTTGGAAATCAATTTAAAGAACCCCACCTTTTGAGATTTGGTGTGAGTTAATTGGAGCTTTTGTGTCATTGCAAGAAAATGTTAAGGAAGTGTTACAAGCTTGCATGCCTGCCCCCAGTTTGAGATTTTACGAGGTTTTTAGTCGATATTACCAATTATCAGAAGCGGACTGGTTTCTGTCTTCAAGTTTGCAACTTACACGAGACAATTGTGTTTTAACAAAAATATATTTGTAAACCGTGTCATCGTTTTGTGTGACTAGCTGACGCGCGAAAAATTTGTGGCGAACCCTGTGCCATGTCATTTATGATTAAAAAGAGGAATTTTTGAATCAAACGTCGTGAAACTTATTTTGAATTATGTGCACACCTTTGTCGGACCCTGTTTAAGGTCAAGCGGTTACTTTAAGTGCATGCCACGAGCCAATTCATACTAGAACCGTGAAGGTTCATTTTCACAGAAATTATTTATTTCGCTTTACTAAGCTGCAATGAAAGGATTTTTAACATGATTTTCATATGTGGGACGAGCGTGTCCATTTTTGCGTAACTACCGACTTGGTAATAGTAGTTTTATTGCTTACGGTCTTTTTGAAATGAAAAATCTTGACGTTGAGAATATTTTGTAAATGATTTTGTAAACCATTTGGGAAGTGCGTTTATAAGTGATATGGGTCATTTTGAGAATTTTAAGGGTGAGAGTCCTTTTGTTTAGCTCGTGTCGAGTTTGGGACTAATGCTATTTAAGAGTATCGCTTGCTTAAACTTTATTTAAATGTGTTTTTGACCGACTTATGGGTCTAGCAAGCGTGGAGCATTTTGCTCGGTTTTGATTTGGAGTTTGTCATGGGCTAATTGCCCGGTTTTAATGACTCGAGGTGGAGTCTTGTTGATGAATTGTTTTGTCGCACCGTTTGACTTTCTTTGCACGTTGAGTGTTTGCATGTTTGGGTGAGTGAGTCAATCAGGAATAGGCATGTTGTCGGTAGGCTGTTTGCTTTGGATCCTTAGACACGATAGTCAGTCGTTGGTAATGGTCGGTTGGGCATCTCGGGGTGGGACCCCGGTATTCATGTGTTTTAACCTAGACTTTCCAGTAAGTACTAGGAGGATATAGTTGTGGGCACTTACCTGGGAGGTAGTTCCGGTGTGCTGGGTCTTGAGGCGTTACCTGAGGAGTAGACGTCAAGGTGTATCCCCGATACGGTGTGACTTGGCTTCGTAGAGCAAGTGTGGATGATAGTCGACGGTGGAAGGTAGGTATTCCACGCGCGTTAGTACTGTAGGCCGAATAGTATCGGTTAAGGGATTGATGCCCTTTAGTTATTAAGAGAATAAATGCGCATCAACCATTTCGAGGTAGTTGGTATATTTAGGTGTCGACTTTTGGGCTTGAGGCCAAACACCTTTAGTATAATCGGAGATTTGTAGCCGATTTTAAGATGATCATGGTGATGGTAGTAGTAACCCTGAAATGATCACTTGTGATGAATGGTTATGGTGGAATGACCTACGTGTGTGTTAGTTGATTTGGTTGTGGGGGATATCTATTTGTGTTAGTGTCTAGGATAATACCACACCGATGTTCGGCGGGTGGCCGATGTTTGTTATTGTAATCGGTGGGACCGATGTTCGGCGGGTGGCCGATGTTATTGTAATCGGTTGGACCGATGTTCGGCGGGTGGCCGATGCTTGTTACTGTAATCGGTTGGACCGATGTTCGGCAGGGGATCGATGTTTTGTTAATATAACTTATTGCAAATCTTTGAAGTCTATTAGAATTCATGGAAGTTAATCGACAGTTAAGGGTAGGAATGATCGTAGTCGAGTATCCTGTAGGGTATACTGTGAGCAGCTTTAGAATGGTTAGAGCTTGAAATTTGACTCGGGATACATGGAATGTCTATGGTTGGGGAACAACCGACGTCGCTTGGTTAGGAATGATTCCAGTTGTTGGAGTGTTCTTCTGATCGTAATTTCAGTGTCCTTGAAGGGTTTTGTTAGTAAGAAAAGCATTTGAGAAATTCTAGACGGGGTGGGAAATTTAGATTCTAGTTGAGGAAAGTCTAGTGGCAACACCGAAAGGGCTTCGTGTGAACTTGGGAACCTGAGGTTGAGAGGCGGAAAAATTATCCGGAGCTAGTTGCGGACGTAGACTTCGAGGACGAAGTCTAATTCAAGCGGGGGAGAGTTGTAGAGCCCGTGTTCCGGTGTGTCCTATTTTTTTAATAAAAGTTAATTTGTGTTTTCGCTTAACGTTGTTGGTTAACGGGATTAACGAGAAGGATCAAACCTGTTATCGGTGGGGAAAACCTTAATCAAAGTGCAAGGGTTGAAAAAGGCAGGGACCAAAGGTGTCTTTTAGAGATTTTGGT
The DNA here is from genome assembly GCA_033807775.1 of Saussurea involucrata. Taxonomy (NCBI): domain Eukaryota; kingdom Viridiplantae; phylum Streptophyta; class Magnoliopsida; order Asterales; family Asteraceae; genus Saussurea; species Saussurea involucrata. The sequence goes on from CM066325.1 coordinate 69,035,537, forward strand.
ACCATGGGTTCGGCCTATCAGAACCGAGCCTTCCCCCCCCCCCCCCCCCCCCCCACTTTGTTTCTTTTTTTTGTTTGTTGTTTTGATTGCATGGGTTCGTGAGTAGCAAGCAAAGAAAAAAAAAGGATTTGAAAAGAAACCCTACTTACCTTTCTCCTTCTCGGTTTCTTTTTCACGCAAGCCACACCCGTACGTCCCTTGCTGCTGCCGCCGGAAAGTGCAGCCTGTCCGCCGGCGAGAGAGGGAGTGAGAGAGAGAGAGAGAGAGAGTTCGCCGGAAAGAGAGTTCGCCGGAGGGAGAAAGGCGCCGGAAAAGGAAGGAAGAGGAAGTACCGCCGGAGCCTGCTGTTCGCCGGAGGCTGCTGTCCGCCGGAGCCTGCGTCGCCGGAGAAGTCGAGGAGGACAGCGGTTGCGCCGTCGTGGGATCTCGCGAGGTAAGGTTTCGTCGTTTATCTCGGCGTTTCTTTTCCTTTGTTTTGTTTTCGTCACCGGCGAGAAATGCCACCGCCGGCCGGCCGCCGCTGCCGCTGCCGCGCCGCCACTTTGGTGGCTGGGTGTCGGGTGGCGGTGGTGGTGTGAGTCGTTGGTGCATGCGGTAGGGTGATCGAGAGGGTAGTGGTCTCGCGGTGGTTTGCGGGTTGTTTTATTTCCTCGTCGATGAACCGCCGCCGGCGACCACCGCTGCCGGAGGGCAGAGGGTGGTGCGTGGCCATGTCTTATTAATAATCACCGTAGAATCCGTTAAGCCTTGACTTAATCGTTTAAGCCGTTTCGTTAAAACCGTCGTTTTTATAATCATCAATTCATGTGGAAAATGGTGCAGCCACTGTTTTTGCGACGGCTATAACTTTTCCGTCGTAACTCCGTTTGAGCCGAAACTGGCGCCCACGGTTCAAGTTCGGGGTCGGGCACGTTTTCCGTGTTTTAGCGAAAAACTGGTTCGGTCTCTAACTGGGCGAAAAAGTGGTCGCAAGTTCGGTGTTTCGTCATTTCATGTGAAAACTTCTGGAATCTGCCTTGATCTTGCGAAAATCATAACTTTCTGCTCGTAACTCGTTTTGAGGTGAAACTGGTGCCCAAAGTTCCCTTTTTGAGTCTAGAAACTTTTCTGTGTTTCGTGAAAAACCCAGTTCGGGACGTAGCATGGGTCGATTTGTCGTTTTATACTGAAAGGTGCTGAATCTCGCTGTTTCGGAAACTGTTTTTGTAAAATCCGTAGTAAATTGTAGAAAAATCGTTAGGAGGCGTATAATATGTCCTTGGAACCCTAACTAAGAGTACTTTCTGGTCACGAAATAATATTGGAAATTTTCTGGGTTTAAAGGGGTCGAAACAGGTCCCGAACAGACCTGTTTAGTGAAAACGGAAAAATAGTTTTAGTGACGGTTTAAGCGTGTGTCGTGTCATAGGGTCCGGGTCTCGTATTGACACGTTTTAACATGCATTTAGGTGCTGGGAAGTGACCGTAATTGTGAAGCTTGAATTGTGTTATTAAGCTGGGCGCGCATTCGAGGTGAGTTCTCTCACTGTGTAGTTAGGGGTTGTATGCATGTCATAATAGTTTGTATGTACTATTGTCTTTGTGGTGTGAACTAGTTGTTTGTGGTGTGTAATATTTGATTGGTGTGAATGCTTGGTATAAATGGGTTACATTACAATTCGGTGGGACCGAGGCCTCGATGGTACTGAGGTGTTGGTTACATTACAATTCGGTGGGACCGAGGCCTCGATGGTACTGAGGTGTTGGATACATTACAATTCGGTGGGACCGAGGCCTCGATGGTACTGAGGTGTTGGATACATAATTACTTGTAGATGTTTACTCGTTTTATGTAACTGTGATGTTGTTGCTTATGTGCGGATAGGGGTGATGTGTATATAATTCCTATCTGCGCATGTGTTGGAATTCACTAAGCTTTGTGCTTACCCTTTCCCAATAAACTGTGGTTTCAGGTACGGGCGGCTCCAAGGCGTGACGAGTACACACTGGCGCGCGAGGAGAGCTGGTTGTTTTATGGTTTTATTAATTAAACGTTTATTCCGCTGTATTTTTATTATAAAGTTAATAATTATGAGTTTGCAAACGAAACGTTGGGATTCATTTAATGAGTTGTTATAAATGAGTTGTTTATTTAAAAATTTTAATTTGCTTGTAATTTTTGGGACGTTACAACTTGGTATCAGAGCCGGGAACCGGACTGGTGTGCCAGCGAGGACGTTGGGCTCCCAAGGGGGTGGATTGTAAGATCCCACATTGGTTGGGGAGGAGAACAAATGTTGCCTTATAAGAGGAACTTGATACCTCCCCTATCAGACGCGTTTTAAAAACCGTGAGTCCAGGTGTGCGGAAAAAGCGGACAATATCTGGTACGGTTAGCCTGGGATGTTACAGATGGTATCAGAGCACATCTTGAGTAACGTCATTTCGAGGAAATTTAAAATTTTAATTAAACGTTTTATATATAAAAACTCAATAAATAATCCCAAATATTAATTGCAAAATCATAAATGTCGTTCAAGTAGTCAGAAACCAGCGGAAACAATGTTCAATAAATAAAACCAATATCAGCCAGCTCATCCCGCGCGCCAGTGTGTACCCGTCACGCCTTAGAGCCACTCGTACCTGAAACCACAGTTTATTGGGAAAAGGTAAGCACGAAGCTTAATGAATTCAAACACATGCGCAGGTAGGAATTATATACACATCACCCCTACCCGCACATAAGCAACAACATCACAGATACATAAAACGAGTAAACATCTACAGGTAATTATGTATCCAACCACCTCAGTACCATCGAGGCCTCGGTCCCACCGAATTGTAATGTAACCAACACCTCAGTACCATCGAGGCCTCGGTCCCACCGAATTATAATGTAACCAACACCTCAGTACCATCGAGGCCTCGGTCCCACCGAATTATAATGTAACCAACACCTCAGTACCATCGAGGCCTCGGTCCCACCGAATTATAATGTAACCAACACCTCAGTACCATCGAGGCCTCGGTCCCACCGAATTGTAATGTAACACATTTATACCAAGCATTCAAACCAATCAAATATTACACACCACAACAACTAGTTCACACCACAAAGACAGTAGTACATGTAGACTATTATGACATGCATACAACCCCTAACTACACAGTGAGAGAACTCACCTCAAATGCGCGCCTAGCTTAATCAACACGAATCAAGCTTCACAATTACGGTCACTTTCCAGCACCTAAACGCATGATAAAACGTGTCAATACGAGACCCGGACCCTATGACACGACACACGCTTAAACCGTCACTAAAACTAATTTCCGTTCACATAAAACAGGTCTGTTCGGGACCTGTTTCAACCCCCTTAAATCCAGAAAAATCCCAATATTATTTCATGGATAGAAAGTCCTCTAAGTTAGGGTTCCAAGGACATATTATACGCCTCCTAACGATTTTTCTACAATTTATTATGAATTAAATACGAACGGTTACCAAAACTGCCAGTTTCGGTCCAGCCTGCATAAACAGTCCACAACAGCCTAGCTACGGTTTAAATCAGACTTTCGGCAAAACACGAAAAACCTTCCCAACTCGAATAGGGAACTATGGCCACCAAAATCACCTCAAAACGAGTTACGAGCAGAAAGTTACGGCTTTCGCAAAACCGAGACAGATTCCAGGAAATTTTACATAAAATGACGAACCGCAGAACTTGCGACCACTTTTTCTCCCAACTCAAGGCCGAACCAGATTTCCGCTAAAACACAGAAAACGTGCCCGGTCCCAAGCTCGAAGCGTGGGCGCCAGTTTCGGCTCAATCGGAGTTACGACGGAAAAGTTATTGCCGTCACAAAACAGGGGCTGAACCATATTTTCGCATAAAAAGATGACTTTTAACAACAATTTGAACGATTCGACTTAATTGAATAAGTCACGGGTCAAGGGCTCTATAGAACCTGAGGTCTGGTCACGCCACGCGCCACCCACTGCCACCTCCGGCAATGGCGGTCGCCGGTGTTCTGTAACATCCCCAGTCCACCGTACACGATATTGTCCGCTTTGCGGATACCCTCTGCATAACAGCATGCCGGCACCGCTCACGGTTTTGTTCCTGCCCGCACAGGCATACGCGGGACGCACCCAGACCGCACTCTGTGACAGGCAAAAGGCCTCATGCAAGGAAGGTATCCATCCACCCTTATAAGGAGGACTTCGTTCCCCCTCCTAGCCAATGTGGGATCTCACAATCCACCCACCTAAGTGGGATCAGCGTCCTCGCTGACACATCGACCCGGTGACCGGCTCTGATACCAAGTTGTAACGTCCCAAAAATTACAAGCAAATTAAAATTTTTAAATAAACAACTCATTTATAACAACTCATTAAATGAATCCCAACGTTTCGTTTGCAAACTCATAATTATTAACTTTATAATAAAAATACAGCGGAATAAACGTTTAATTAATAAAACCATAAAACAACCAGCTCTCCTCGCGCGCCAGTGTGTACTCGTCACGCCTTGGAGCCGCCCGTACCTGAAACCACAGTTTATTGGGAAAGGGTAAGCACAAAGCTTAGTGAATTCCAACACATGCGCAGATAGGAATTATATACACATCACCCCTATCCGCACATAAGCAACAACATCACAGTTACATAAAACGAGTAAACATCTACAAGTAATTATGTATCCAACACCTCAGTACCATCGAGGTCTCGGTCCCACCGAATTGTAATGTATCCAACACCTCAGTACCATCGAGGCCTCGGTCCCACCGAATTGTATAGTAACCAACACCTCAGTACCATCGAGGCCTCGGTCCCACCGAATTGTAATGTAACCCATTTATACCAAGCATTCACACCAATCAAATATTACACACCACAAACAACTAGTTCACACCACAAAGACAATAGTACATACAAACTATTATGACATGCATACAACCCCTAACTACACAGTGAGAGAACTCACCTCGAATGCACGCCCAGCTTAATAACACAATTCAAGCTTCACAATTACGGTCACTTCCCAGCACCTAAATGCATGTTAAAACGTGTCAATACGAGACCCGGACCCTATGACACGACACACGCTTAAACCGTCACTAAAACTATTTTTCCGTTTTCATTAAACAGGTCTGTTCGGGACCTGTTTCGACCCCTTTAAACCCAGAAAATTTCCAATATTATTTCGTGACCAGAAAGTACTCTTAGTTAGGGTTCCAAGGACATATTATACGCCTCCTAACGATTTTTCTACAATTTACTACGGATTTTACAAAAACAGTTTCCGAAACAGCGAGATTCAGCACCTTTCAGTATAAAACGACAAATCGACCCATGCTACGTCCCGAACTGGGTTTTTCACGAAACACAGAAAAGTTTCTAGACTCAAAAAGGGAACTTTGGGCACCAGTTTCACCTCAAAACGAGTTACGAGCAGAAAGTTATGATTTTCGCAAGATCAAGGCAGATTCCAGAAGTTTTCACATGAAATGACGAAACACCGAACTTGCGACCACTTTTTCGCCCAGTTAGAGACCGAACCAGTTTTTCGCTAAAACACGGAAAACGTGCCCGACCCCGAACTTGAACCGTGGGCGCCAGTTTCGGCTCAAACGGAGTTACGACGGAAAAGTTATAGCCGTCGCAAAAACAGTGGCTGCACCATTTTCCACATGAATTGATGATTATAAAAACGACGGTTTTAACGAAACGGATTAAACGATTAAGTCAAGGCTTAACGGATTCTACGGTGATTATTAATAAGACACGGCCATGCACCACCCTCTGCCCTCCGGCAGCGGTGGTCGCCGGCGGCGGTTCATCGACGAGGAAATAAAACAACCCGCAAACCACCGCGAGACCACTACCCTCTCGATCACCCTACCGCATGCACCAACGACTCACACCACCACCGCCACCCGACACCCAGCCACCAAAGTGGCGGCGCGGCAGCGGCAGCGGCGGCCGGCCGGCGGTGGCATTTCTCGCCGGTGACGAAAACAAAACAAAGGAAAAGAAACGCCGAGATAAACGACGAAACCTTACCTCGCGAGATCCCACGACGGCGCAACCGCTGTCCTCCTCGACTTCTCCGGCGACGCAGGCTCCGGCGGACAGCAGCCTCCGGCGAACAGCAGGCTCCGGCGGTACTTCCTCTTCCTTCCTTTTCCGGCGCCTTTCTCCCTCCGGCGAACTCTCTCTCTCTCTCTCTCACTCCCTCTCTCGCCGGCGGACAGGATGCACTTTCCGGCGGCAGCAGCAAGGGACGTACGGGTGTGGCTTGCGTGAAAAAGAAACCGAGAAGGAGAAAGGTAAGTAGGGTTTCTTTTCAAATCCTTTTTTTTCTTTGCTTGCTACTCACGAACCCATGCAATCAAAACAACAAACAAAAAAAAGAAACAAAGTGGGGGGGGGGGGGGGGGAGGCTCGGTTCTGATAGGCCGAACCCATGGTACCAAAATCTCTAAAAGACACCTTTGGTCCCTGCCTTTTTCAACCCTTGCACTTTGATTAAGGTTTTCCCCACCGATAACAGGTTTGATCCTTCTCGTTAATCCCGTTAACCAACAACGTTAAGCGAAAACACAAATTAATTTTTATTAAAAAAATAGGACACACCGGAACACGGGCTCTACAACTCTCCCCCGCTTGAATTAGACTTCGTCCTCGAAGTCTACGTCCGCAACTAGCTCCGGATAATTTTTCCGCCTCTCAACCTCAGGTTCCCAAGTTCACACGAAGCCCTTCAAGGACACTGAAATTACGATCAGAAGAACACTCCAACAACTGGAATCATTCCTAACCAAGCGACGTCGGTTGTTCCCCAACCTTAGACATTCCATGTATCCCGAGTCAAATTTCAAGCTCTAACCATTCTAAAGCTGCTCACAGTATACCCTACAGGATACTCGACTACGATCATTCCTACCCTTAACTGTCGATTAACTTCCATGAATTCTAATAGACTTCAAAGATTTGCAATAAGTTATATTAACAAAACATCGATCCCCTGCCGAACATCGGTCCAACCGATTACAGTAACAAGCATCGGCCACCCGCCGAACATCGGTCCAACCGATTACAATAACATCGGCCACCCGCCGAACATCGGTCCCACCGATTACAATAACAAACATCGGCCACCCGCCGAACATCGGTGTGGTATTATCCTAGACACTAACACAAATAGATATCCCCCACAACCAAATCAACTAACACACACGTAGGTCATTCCACCATAACCATTCATCACAAGTGATCATTTCAGGGTTACTACTACCATCACCATGATCATCTTAAAATCGGCTACAAATCTCCGATATACTAAAGGTGTTTGGCCTCAAGCCCAAAAGTCGACACCTAAATATACCAACTACCTCGAAATGGTTGATGCGCATTTATTCTCTTAATAACCAAAGGGCATCAATCCCTTAACCGATACTATTCGGCCTACAGTACTAACGCGCGTGGAATACCTACCTTCCACCGTCGACGTATCATCCACACTTGCTCTACGAAGCCAAGTCACACCGTATCGGGGATACACCTTGACGTCTACTCCTCAGGTAACGCCTCAAGACCCAGCACACCGGAACTACCTCCCAGGTAAGTGCCCACAACTATATCCTCCTAGTACTTACTGGAAAGTCTAGGTTAAAACACATGAATACCGGGGTCCCACCCCGAGATGCCCAACCGACCATTACCAACGACTGACTATCGTGTCTAAGGATCCAAAGCAAACAGCCTACCGACAACATGCCTATTCCTTATTGACTCACTCACCCAAACATGCAAACACTCAACGTGCAAAGAAAGTCAAACGGTGCGACAAAACAATTCATCAACAAGACTCCACCTCGAGTCATTAAAACCGGGCAATTAGCCCATGACAAACTCCAAATCAAAACCGAGCAAAATGCTCCACGCTTGCTAGACCCATAAGTCGGTCAAAAACACATTTAAATAAAGTTTAAGCAAGCGATACTCTTAAATAGCATTAGTCCCAAACTCGACACGAGCTAAACAAAAGGACTCTCACCCTTAAAATTCTCAAAATGACCCATATCACTTATAAACGCATTTCCCAAATGGTTTACAAAATCATTTACAAAATATTCTCAACGTCAAGATTTTTCATTTCAAAAAGACCGTAAGCAATAAAACTAATATTACCAAGTCGGTAGTTACGAAAAAATGGACACGCTCGTCCCACATATGAAAATCATGTTAAAAATCCTTTCATTGCAGCTTAGTAAAGCGAAATAAATAATTTCTGGGAAAATGAACCTTCACAGTTCTAGTATGAATTGGCTCGTGGCATGCACTTAAAGTAACCGCTTGACCTTAAACAGGGTCCGACAAAGGTGTGCACATAATTCAAAATAAGTTTCACGACGTTTGATTCAAAAATTCCTCTTTTTAATCATAAATGACGTGGCACAGGGTTCGCCACAAATTTTTCGCGCGTCAGCTAGTCACACAAAACGATGACACGGTTTACAAATATATTTTTGTTAAAACACAATTGTCTCGTGTAAGTTGCAAACTTGAAGACAGAAACCAGTCCGCTTCTGATAATTGGTAATATCGACTAAAAACCTCGTAAAATCTCAAACTGGGGGCAGGCATGCAAGCTTGTAACACTTCCTTAACATTTTCTTGCAATGACACAAAATCTCCAATTAACTCACACCAAATCTCAAAAGGTGGGGTTCTTTAAATTGATTTCCAAAATTTCCCCAAATGGTCACATAAACAAATAAGATATGCACCTCGCAAAATTAAACCCACACGACTCAACATGCCGTAAAACAAAACTTCATGAACCCTACTGAACTCAATGACTCTAAGTCAATAAAATAGCACCATACATTGTGCCCCCAAAGTCAAATTGCCAAAAGCAAAAACATGAATGAGACGCCAAAATCCCAAAAATCTCTTCCCACGGTAAAACCATAAAACAACATTGTTTAACCAACTTATTTTAACCAAATCACCCAAATAGTCTTATGCAGACACCGCGGAATGTAACTTTCCGTCTCAACTCTAACATATGTGGAGGAATTCCAATGTTAAAGTCGCAAACCGTAGTCACTTGCCCAACATTTTAAACACCACAAAACACGGATATCATCATACCCGAAAGAACCGTTGGAAATAATCAATGATACAATTTTAACAAAGTTTGCAACTCTCGTGATAAAAATGTTTCATGCACTTTCAAAACCATAATTCGAAATCTTGTGTGTGTACTAAACATTTCCCAAAATTCCAAAACACCATCCCTAAAAGGATTTGAAACACCAGAAGTAGTTAATGCAATTTTATTTTCAAAATAAACTTCGTGCATGACTCAGTCGGCATTCCACGTCTCGACTCATACTCCCCCAAACCTCTCCAATCCACTATCGTCCTCCGAACATTTAACCTCTTAGGGCAAGTTGGGAAATTACGTCAAATAATCCCTACGATTTTTCCTCAAATCCAAGTCGGCTCTATAAGCCTATGGCTCTAGCACAATCTCCCATCTTGGCCCGAAATGATCTGCTTACAACAAATATCATCCTTATCGTCACTCCAAGTGACTAATACTATAATCGTCTTTCTATTCCAACGACTACTAGTTTAGAACCTTCGACACTACCCCAACGATCATCCCATCAAAGCAAGTCAAGTACACACATGTACCAGTGGATCTACTATAATTGTCTCCCCTCGTGACGGCTATTCAGGGTAGATAATACAACGCGTTATTAGCACATAATAACTCATACTAACAACACTCACGCTCAACTCCTTGGATTCCTCGTGACTTCCCCGACTCGAGCATTGATCCTGTGCTTCCGGTAGTAGGAGCTCTACTACTACCTTCCACGCCTATCATCGCTCGTTCCGAGTCCCATCCTGAGGGTCCAAGTAGTTTCTCGCCGAAACTATACACATAACATAATTAATCCACACATGCCAGTTCAAGAACATATCCTAAACAGGCAAACTCATGCAACTACTGTATATATAAGACCATCGGTCTCCCCGATCAGACAGCCACAATTGTATACATAATAAACCATCGGTCACCCCGATCATACAACAACAATTAAATATATAATTAACCATATGCCCGCACCAGCATATATATACATCCACCCTTCCTAGCTCCCTAGGAATTTCCTCTTATCCCACTACCCCTGCTACTACCGAATTCCTACTAATTATGACGAGTGACCTTGCGAATACCCGATTATATGCAGTGCGAAATAAATAGACAGTCGAATACAAGACTCTATCCTAGAACGGTTGGACTCAAACAAGAGCTGCGCAATAGAACTAAATCGAATATTCTAAGGCTATAAATCTCTTACTGCATACAACCTAGAGGGCAACCACTTAGTAACATATCATAATTCGCATAAATTCCTAATAGCAAGTAGTTCAACCTACATCATAGTGTCCACAACAGGCAATCTAGCATGCATACACGATGATCTAGAAGCAATAAAACACTAAGTACTGTACCTTTCCCTTCGGCTCCGGCTGACTGTACACACTGCGCCCTCGATCACCGTTCCTCGAACAGGGTTTTTTTTTTACCTTTTCTTTTATTTCCAAAAAGATTTAATAAAGAATTTGAAAATTTCCCAGCCGCAACTTGAGACCAAACACACCGAGGTGCGTTTGATTCACTCAAGATGTGCTCTGATACGCATTATACGGTGTGTGTAACACCTTAGGCATATCCCACATCGGCCGTGGACAGAAGAGATGCTGGGTATATTAGTAAACCTTGGCCTTACCAGACACAACGCGTTTTGGGGCCACAAGCATGCGGGTTCCTTGGGAACTCTATGGTTAAGCGTGCTTGGGTGGGAGTAGTACCAGGATGGGTGACCTCCTGGGAAGTCCTTGCGAAGTCCTTGCCAGGTCGCCAAGAACAAAGTCGTGAGCCAGTGGGGCAAAGCGGACAATATTGTGTCGTGGTAAGCGGGGTGTTACAAATGGTATCAGAGCCACTCATGTGCCGTTCGGGATGGTGGGGCAAACCTCATCGAGGACGATGAGTCCCTAAGGGGGGGTGTGTGTAACACCTTAGGCATATCCCACATCGGCCGTGGACAGGAGAGATGCTGGGTATATTAGTAAACCTTGGCCTTACCAGACACAACGCGTTTTGGGGCCACAAGCATGCGGGTTCCTTGGGAACTCTATGGTTAAGCGTGCTTGGGTGGGAGTAGTACCAGGATGGGTGACCTCCTGGGAAGTCCTTGCGAAGTCCTTGCCGGGTCGCCAAGAACAAAGCCGTGAGCCAGTGGGGCAAAGCGGACAATATTGTGTCGTGGTAAGCGGGGTGTTACAGTACAGTCAGCCGACGCTAAGTGGGAAGGTACAGTACTTAGTGTATTTATCGCTTTCTAGATCATAGAGTATGCATGCTAGATTGCCTATGTTGTTTACATTGTACTGTATGATGATTGCTTACTAGTAGGAATCAATACTAGTTATAGTAGGTTGTTAAGTGAAGGCCTTATAGGTTGTATGCAGTAAGGATCATATAGCCTTAGAATATTTGATTTAGTTCTATTGCGCAGCTCTTGTTTGAGTCCAACCGTTCTAGGATAGAATCTTGTATTCGAATGTCTATTTGATTCACGCTGCATGTGACTGGGTATTCGCGAGGCAACTCGTTATGGCTAATAGGGATTCTGTGGTAGCAAGGGTAGTGGGATGAGATAAAATTCCTAGTGAGCTGGGAAGAGTGTTTACATATGAGTATGTATGCTAGATTGCTTTCTAGAACATAGTAGTATGTGTGCTGGATTGTTTGGTGCTTATTACACTGTACTGCATGTTTGTTGTTTGCTAATAGGAGTTCATGCAAGCCCTGATAAGTTGTTAAGTGAATGCACTATAGGTTGTATGCGGTAGGAACCAAATAGCCTTAGAATGTCGGATTTAGTTCTATTGCGCAGCTCTTGTTTGAGTCCAACCGTTGTAGGATAGAATCTTATATTCGAATGTCTATCTGGTTTTACACTGTGTGCGACTGTGCATTCGCGAGGCGACTCGTCATGACTAGTGGGGATTTCGTCATAGCAAGGGTAGTGGAGTTGGGTGGAATTCCTAGGGAGCTAGGAAGAGTGTGTACATATGCCGGTGCGGGCATATGTGTGTAGTTATCGGCGAGAAACTACTTGGACCCATCGGATGGAACTCGGAATGAGTGATGATAGGTGTGGAAGGTAGTAGTAGAGCTCCTACTATCAGAAACACAGGATCAATGCTCGAGTCGGGGAAAGTCATGAGGAATCCAAGGAGTTGAGCGTGCGCGTTGTTAGTGTGAATTATTATGTGCTAATAACTCGTTGTAATATCTACCCTGAATAGCCATCACAAGGAGGAACGACTATAGTAAACCTACTAGTACAGGTGTGTACTTGATTTGCTTGAGGAGATGATCGTTGGGGTAGTGATGAAGGTTCTAAACTAGTAGTCGTTGGAATAGAAGGACGATTCTAGTATTAATCCCTTGGAGTGACGATAAGGATGAGGTTTGTTTTAAGTAGGCCATTTCGGGTCAAGATGGATGTTTGTGCTAGAATCATAGGCTTATTGAGCCGACGTAGATTTGAGGATTTTTGACGTAATTTTCCAACTTGCCCTAAAAGGTTTAAATGTCCGGATGACGTTTGTGGACCGGAGAGATTTGGAGGAGTAGGAGTCGAGGCGTAGAATGCCGACTAAGTCATGCACAAAGTTTGATTTTGAAATAGACTGCATTAACAAATTCTTGTATTTCAAATCCTTTTATGGATGGTGTTTTGGAATTTTGGGAAATGTTCAGCACACACACAAGATTTTGAAGTATGGTTTTGAAAGTGCATGAAATCGTTTTATCACGGTAGTTGCAAACTTTGTTTGAATTTGCTTTATTTTGCTATTTCCCCACGGTTCTTGAGGGCAAGATGATATCCGTGTTTTATGGTGTTTTAATTGTTGGGCAAGTGACTATGGCTTATGACTTTAACATTGGAACTCCTCCACATATGTTAGAGTTGAGACGGAAAGTTACATTCCACGATGTCTGTATAAAACTTTTTGAGTGATTTGGTTAAAATAAGCTTTGTTTTACGGCATGTTGAGTCGTGTGGGTTTAATTTCGCGAGGTGCATATCTTAATTGTTTATGTGACCATTTGGGGAAATCTTGGAAATCAATTTAAAGAACCCCACTTTTTGAGATTTTATGAGGTTTTAGTCGATATTTTTCAAATGATGGGAACGGATTGGTTTCTATCTTTAAGTTTGAAACTTACGCGAGACAGTGGTGTTTTATCAAAAATATATTTGTGAACCGTTTCATCGTTTTGTATAACTAGCCGACGCGCGTAAAATTTTTTTGGTAAACCCTGTGCCACGACATTTTATGTTTAAAAAGAGAAATTTTGGGGCCAAACGTCGTGGAACTGATTTTGAAATTATGTGCACACTTTTGTCGCACCCGGTGTAAGGTAGAGCGGTTACTTTAAGTACATGTCATGAGTCAACCCATACTAGAACCGTGACGGTTCATTTTTAAGGAAATTAATTATTTCTCTTTGTGTTTTGTAAGTAAACTGAACGGCAATGGAATGATTTTCAACATGATTTTACTATGTGAGACGAGCGTGTCCATTTTTGCGTAACTACCAACCTGGTAATAGTAGTTTTATTGCTTACGGTCTTTTTGAAATGAAAAATCTTGACGTTGAAAATATTTTGTAAATGATTTTGTAAACCATTTGGGAAGTGCGCTTATAAGTGTTATGTGTCATTTTGAGAATTTTAAGGGTGTTAGTCATTTGGGAAAACCCTTTTGTTTAACCCGTGTTGCGTTTTGGGGTTAACGTTGATGTAGAGTATTGCTTGCTTAAACATTGTTTAAACGCATTTTTTTTACCGACCTATGGGTCTAGGAAACGTGGAGCATTTTGCTCAGTTTTGACTTTGAGATAGTCATGGTTCAATTGTCCGGTTTTAATGGCTCGGTGTGGAGTCTTGTTGATGGGTTATTTTGTTGCACAGTTTTGCACTTATTGCACGTTGAGTATTTACATGTTGGGTGAGTGAGTCATTCCGGGATAGGCATGTTGTTGGTAGACTGTTTTGCATTGGATCCTTGGTCACGTCAGTCAGTCGTTGGTATTGGTCGGTTGGGTATCTCGGGGAGGGACTCCGGTATTCATGTGTTATGACCTTGACTTCCCAGTAGGCACTGGGAGGATATAGTCTTGGGCACTTACCTGGGAGGTAGTTCCGATGTGCCGGGCCTTGAGACGTACCTGGGAGGTAGACGTTAAGGTGTATCTTGATACGGTGTAACTAGGCTTCGTAGAGCGAGTATGGAGGATAAGTAGACGGTGAAGATTGGGTATCCCACGCGTGTTGGTACTCTAGGCCGGATAGTATCAGTTAAGAGAATGATGCCCTTTGTAATTAAGAGCATAAATGCGCAGTAACCTTTTGAGGTAAGTAGTATATTTTGGTGTCGACTTTTGGGCTTGAGGCCAAACACCATTAGTGCAATCGGGGATTTGTAGTCGATTTTAAGGTAATTATGGTGATGGCAGTAGTAACCCTGAGATGCTTACTTGTGATGAATGGTTATAGTGGAATGACCTTCGTGGGTGATTATAAATTTACTGGTTTGATGATGCGTGTAAGGTAAGTTTTGGGAGTCTATTAGAACTCGTAGGAGTTAATCGATGGTTAATGGTAGGAATGATAAGATCCGAGTATCCAGTTGGGTAAACTGGTGGGCAACTTTAGAGTGGTTAGAGCTTGAGATTTGACTCGGGATGTATGGAATATCTAAGGTTGGGGGACAACCGAAGTCGCTTGGCTAGGAATGATTCCAATTGTTGGGGTGTTCTACCGATCATAATCCCAGTGTCCTAGAAGGAGTACGTTAGTTAGAAAAGTGTTCGAGAAGTTTTAGAAGGGATTTCAAGTGGACTTAGGAACCTGAGGTTGAGATGAGGAAGAACTATCCGGAGCTATTCGTAGGCAGAGACTTCGAGGACGAAGTCTAATCCAAGTGGGGGAGAGTTGTAAAGCCGTATCCCGGTATGTAATTTATTAGTCTTAATTATTTTCTTTTAAGTTCGATTTATTGCGGTTTCCGTTAACGGGGTTAGTCGAGTTGGGTCTAATCGTTAAAGTATCGGAATTTTTGGTTAGTTGCGAGAGGTTTGTAAGTTGAGGGGTTATATGTGTCAAAGGCCAACCCCCCCCCCCCCCCCCCCATGGGTTCGGCCCATGCAGGAAATAGCAAAACCCATTTTTTTGTTTATTGGTTGTGTGTGTTGGTGTCGTGAGCAAGAAACAAAAGAAAAGGAAATCACATAACCCTACGGCACCCCCCTTGGTTGTCTTGTTTTCGTCGACCGGAAGAAAAGAACCGAGAGAGAGAGAGAGAGATCGAAGAGAGAGAAGCCGAGAGAGAGATAGGGGCTGCTGCCGGCGACGAGGAGAGAGGAGGAAGGAGGCGATCGCCGGTGGGTTCGGTCGATTTAGAGGGCGAGAAAGCGTTGCATCGAGGTAACCGTTGTAGTCGTTCCGTTGTTTTTCTTCTTTAGTTTTGTTCGTCGCAAGGTTACCGCAAACCACCACCACCGCCGCGGCAGCCATGGTCGCCGGCGGTGTGGCCACCACTGCACGCCGCCGCTGTGGTGGCGGCAGGGGGTGCGGATGGGTGTGTGGATGTGTGCGGGTGTGAGGTTGCGGAAGAGTCGGGAGTGGGTGACGTTGGGAGGTCTCGCCGGAGGGTGTTACCGTAACCCTCGTCGCCGCCGCCAACCACCACCGCCACCGGAGGCGGCAGGGGGTGGTGCGCGGTTGTTGTCCAGCGTAGTACAGCCCTTTCCAGTAAGCTTGTAGGCTGTTCGGGTCTGTTTGGGTTAAGCTATGTCTTAATGGGTTTATAAACAATATTTGTCATTTCATGTGAAAACGTTTGTCTGCCACTGTTTTGCGACAGCCATAACTATTCCGTCGTAGCTCGGATTGAGACAAATCCGGTGCCTGCGGTTCACATTCTGTGCCGGGCACACTTTTCGTGTTTTAGCGGAAGTCCGGTTCGGCCTCTAGCTAGGCGTAAATTGGCTGTTTATACAGCAGGTCCGGATGTGGCAGATCGCGTTCCGTTTTAAAAGTCACAGTTTCTGCCACTGTTTTGGGAAAGCCATAACTTCTGCTAGGAATGTCGGATTGGGATGAAACCAGTGCCAAACGTTCCCATTCTGATTCTAGTAAGTTTCTTATGTTTTGCGGAAAAACCAGTTCGGACCGTAGCTAGTGTCAAACCGCTGTTTTGTAATGAAATGTGCTGTTTTTCGCTGTGCAGTTAATCGGTTTTGTAAAATCCATAATAAATTGTAGAAATATCGTTAGAGCGCGTGCGATATATCCCTGGAACCCTAAGACATGGGACTTTGTGTTTATGGAAAAATAATTCTGTTTTAATCAGTTTATAAGGGGTTAAACAGGTCCCGAACAGACCTGCGTTTTGAGAGTAAAAACTGGAAAAGTGTGTTTTTAAAGTTAGTAGTCGTGGCTTTGGTTTGGGGCGTCACTTTGACAATTGTTAACGCTCATTTAGGTGGAACAAGGTGAACTGGTGTTGGCCGGTTCGTGTTGCGGTTGAGGTCATAAGCTGTGCGTTTGAGGTGAGTTCTCTCACTGTGTAGTTAGGGGTTGTATGCATGTCATAGTAGTTTGTATGTACTACTGTCTTTGTGGTGTGAACTAGTTGTTTGTAGTGCGTAATATTTGATTGGTTTAAATGCTTAGTATAAATGTGTAATACGTACAACTCGGTGGGACCGAGGGCTCGGTGGGACCGAGGAAATGGAAAGAAACGTTGTGGGAACTCGGTGTGACGAGTGTGTTACATTACAACTCGGTGGGACCGAGGAAGTGGAAAGAAACGTTGTGGGAACTCGGTGTGACGAGTGTGTTACATTACAACTCGGTGGGACCGAGGGCTCGGTGGGACCGAGGTGTTGGATACATAATTACTTGTAGACGTTTACTCGTTTTATGTAACTGTGGTGTTGTTGCTTATGTGCGGATAGAGGTGATGTGTATATAATTCCTATTTGCGCATGTGATGGAATTCACTAAGCTTCGTGCTTACCCCTTCCCAATATCTTATGATTTCAGGTGCGAGTAGCAGTCGGGCATGACGGTACACACGGGCGCAAGGCGAAGATTGTTTAAATTAATTTTTAGTAAATGGGGATTTAATTATATAACTTTCCGCTGCTTAAACTTTGTTGACGGTTTTAAATAACGACGTTTGGTGAAAATGAGTTGACGGTGTTGTAACACCCCGCTTACCACGACACAATATTGTCCGCTTTGCCCCACTGGCTCACGGCTTTGTTCTTGGCGACCTGGCGAGGACTTCCCAGGGGGTCACCCATCCTGGTACTACTCCCACCCAAGCACGCTTAACCACAGAGTTCCCAAGGAACCCACATGCTTGTGGCCCCAAAACGCGTTGTGTCTGGTAAGGCCAATGTTTACTAATATACCTAGCATCTCTCCTGTCCACGGCCGATGTGGGATATGCCTAAGGTGTTACATCTGTAACATCCCAGACCAACCGTACCAGATATTGTCCGCTTTGTCCGCACACCTGGACTCACGGTTTTAAAACGCGTCTGATAGGGGAGGTATCAAGTCCCTCTTATAAGGCAACCTTAGTTCTCCTCCCCAACCAATGTGGGATCTTACAATCCACCCCCCTCGGGAGCCCAGCGTCCTCGCTGGCACACCAGTCCGGTTCCCGGCTCTGATACCATCTGTAACATCCCAGACCAACCGTACCAGATATTGTCCGCTTTGTCCGCACACCTGGACTCACGGTTTTAAAACGCGTCTGATAGGGGAGGTATCAAGTCCCTCTTATAAGGCAACCTTAGTTCTCCTCCCCAACCAATGTGGGATCTTACAATTGAGGTGTTGGTTACATTTCAATTCGGTGGGACCGAGGCCTCGATGGTACTGAGGTGTTGGTTACATTACAATTCGGTGGGACCGAGGCCTCGATGGTACTGAGGTGTTGGATACATTACAATTCGGTGGGACCGAGGCCTCGATGGTACTGAGGTGTTGGATACATAATTACTTGTAGATGTTTACTCGTTTTATGTAACTGTGATGTTGTTGCTTATGTGCGGATAGGAGTGATGTGTATATAATTCCTATCTGCGCATGTGTTGGAATTCACTAAGCTTCGTGCTTACCCTTTCCCAATAAACTGTGGTTTCAGGTACGGGCGGCTCCAAGGCGTGACGAGTACACACTGACGCGCGAGAAGAGCTGGTTGCTTTATGAAGACATTAATTATGTGTTTGCAAACGAAACGTTGGGATCATTTATTGAGTTGTTATCAATGAATTGTTTATTTAAAAATTTAAATTTGCTTGTAATTTTTGGGACGTTACAACTTGGTATCAGAGCACGGCTTGAGTGAATCAAACGCATTTCGGTGTGTTTGATCTCATGTTTGCGGCTATAAAAATTTTCTTTAAAGTTTTTGGGAAATAAAACGAAGGAAAGATCCGTTTGAGAAACGGTGATTGGAGGCGCAGTGTGTACAGTCAGCCGGAGCCAAAGGGGAAAGGTACAGTACTTAGTGTTTCATTGCTTTCTAGATCATAGAGTATGCATGCTAGATTGCCTGTTGTTGACACTATGCGGTATGTTGAACTGCTTGCTATTAGGAATTTATGCGAATTATGATAGGTTACTAAGTGGATGCCCTCTAGGTTGTATGCAGTAAGAGATTTATAGCCTTAGAATATTCGATTTAGTTCTATTGCGCAGCTCTTGTTTGAGTCCAACCGTGTTAGGATAGAGTCTTGTATTCGACTGTCTATTTATTTCGCACTGCATATAGTCGGGTATTCGCAAGGTCACTGGTCATAATTAGTAGGGATTCGGTAGTAGCAAGGGTAGTGGGATAAGAGGAAATTCCTAAGGAGCAAGGAAGGGTGGATGTATATATGTGCTGGTGCAGGCATAGGGTTAATTATATATTTAATTGTCGTTGTATGATCGGGGTGACCGATGGTTTATTAAGTATACAATTATGACTGTCTGATCGGGGAGACCGATGGTTTTATATATACAGTAGTTGGATGAGTTGCCTGTTTAGGATATGTTCTTGAACTGGCATGTGTGGATTATTTATATTATGTGTATAGTTTCGGCGAGAAACTACTTGGACCCTCGGGATAAGACTCGGAACGAGCGATGATAGGTGTGGAAGGTAGTAGTAGAGCTCCTACTACCGGAAGCACAAGATCAATGCTCGAGTCGGGGAAGTCACGGGGAATCCAAGGAGTTGGGCGTGAGTGTTGTTAGTGTGCGTTGTTATGTGCTAATAACGCGTTGTATTATCTACCCTGAATAGCCGTCACGAGGAGAGACAAATATAGTAGATCCACTGGTACATGTGTGTACTTGATTTGCTTGAGGTGATGATCGTTGGGGTAGTGATGAAGGTTCTAGACTAGTAGTCGTTGGAATAGAAAGACGATTCTAATATTAGTCACTTGGAGTGACGATAAGGATGATATTTGTTGTAAGCAGATCATTTCGGGCCAAGATGGAAGATTGTGCTAGAGTCATAGGCTCATAGAGCCGACTTTGATTTGAGGAAAACCCGTAAGATGATTTGATGTGTTTTCCCAACTTGCCTTAAGAGGTTTAAATGTCCGGAGGACGATAGTGGATTGGAAAGGTAGAGAGGAGCATGAGTCGAGACGTTGAATGTCGAACGAGTCATGCACGAAGTTATTTTGAAAATAAGATTGCATTAACAAATTCTTGTGTTTTAAATCTTTGTATGGGCGGTGTTTTGGAATTTTGGGAACTGCTCAGCACACACAAGATTTTGAAATATAGTTTTGAAAGTGTATGAAATCGTTTTATCTCGGGAGTGCAAACTTTGTTAGAACTTGACTCATTTTCGTTATTTTTCCAACGGTTCTTTCGGGTACGATGTTATCCGTGTTTTGTGGTGGTTAAGATGTTGGGTAAGTAACTACGGTTTGAGACTCTAACATTGGAACTCCTCCACATGTGTTAGAGTTGAGACGAAAAGTTACATTCCGCGATGTCTGTATAAAGGCTATTTTAGTGATTTGTTTAAAATGAGTTTGGAATTCTAGTGTCGCTTAACTTTTCGTTCGAGAGTTTGTATTACTAAGTGTTTTATTGTAAATAGTTCAGTGTGTGGATTGATTCATGCGTGACATAAGTGATGCATGGAGGAATTTTGGTAACATTTCATAAGGAGTTGTTTAGTGCACTTTTAGTCAGCTAAAGGTTTTATTGACATTTCCATGAAAATGCGATTTATCGACTTAGGGGTATGCATACTGGGGTAACCTTTGTTCTCGACATTTTGATAAACGAGTCGTGCATGAAAATGTTTTAGTTCCTTTTTGTCGAAATGAAAGACCATTTGATCCAAGGAGTGTTTTAATGTTGTGAACATCATGCATACGATTACAATGTGTTATATTTTGGAAATATAAATGCGTAGATTTTTGACATTCGGTTAATTTAGAATTACCGATCATTCCTTTTTGGAAATTAAAAACTTTTGCTTTGGAGGAAACGAGTATTTTGAGCAATTTCGATAAATACATTTTTTTAAACTATAATGTTTTGACGTTATATGCCCCAAGTACGAAACTTGAGGAAGTGTTACAAGCTTGCATGCCTGCCCCCAGTTTGAAATTTTACGAGGTTTTTAGTCGATATTTCCAATTATTAGAAGCGGACTGGTTTCTGTCTTCAAGTTTGCAACTTACACGAGACAATTGTGTTTTAACAAAAATATATTTGTAAACTGTGTCATCGTTTTGTGTGATTAGCTGACGCGCGAAAATTTGTGGCGAACCCTGTGCCACGTCATTTATGATTAAAAAAAAGAGGAATTTTTGAATCAAATGTCGTGAAACTTATTTTGAATTATGTGCACACCTTTGTCGGACCCTGTCTAAGGTCAAGCGGTTACCTTAAGTGCATGTCATGAGTCAATCCATACTGGAATCGAGGCGGTTCATTTTTATTTCTTACGTTTTGCTTTTGTGTGAGTAAACTGAACTGCAATGGGACGATTTTCAACATGATTTTCCTATATGGGACGAGCGTGTCCAGTTTTGCGTAACTATCGATCTGGTAATAGTAGTTTTATTATATACGATCTTTTTGAGATGAAAATCTTGATGTTGAAAATATTTGGTAAATGATTTTGTGAACCATTTAGGGGAAATGTGCTTGTAAGTGTCATTTCGAGAATTTTAAGGGTGTGAGTCCTTTTGGAAAACTCTTTTGTTTAACCCGTGTTGAGTCTGGGACTAAGGTTGATTTCAGAGTATTGCTTGCTTAAACTTTGTTTAAACGCATTTTCCGACCTATGGGTCTAGCAAGGGTGGAGCATTTTGCTCGGTTTTGACTTGGAGTTAGTCATGGGCCAATTGCCCGGTTTTATTGGCTCGATGTGGAGTCTAGTTGATGAGTTGTTTTTGTCGCACCGTTTGGCATTCTTTGCACGTTGAGTGTTTACATGTTTGGATGAGTGAGTCAATCCGGAATAGGCATGTTGTTGGTAGGCTGTTTGCTTTGGATCCTTAGACACGTTAGTCAGTCGTTGGTAATGGTCGGTTGGGTATCTCGGGGTGGGACCCCGGTATTCATGTGTTTTAATCAAGACTTTCCAGTAGGTACTAGGAGGATATAGTTGTGGGCACTTACCTGGGAGGTAGTTCCGGCGTACTGGGTCTTGAGGCGTTACCTGGGAGGTAGACGTCAAGGTGTATCCTCGATACGGTGTGACTTGACTTCGTAGAGCAAGTGTGGATGGTACGTCGACGGTGGAAGGTAGATATTCCACGCGTGTTGGTAATGTAGGCCGGGTAGTATCGGTTAAGGGAATGACCTACGTGTGAGTTAACTGACTTGATTGTAGGGGATATCTACTCGTGTTAGTGTCTAGGATAATGCCACGCTTATGTTGTTATTGTGATCGGTTGGACCGATGTTCGGCGGGTGGCCGATGTTTGTTATTGTAATCGGTTGGACCGATGTTCGGCGGGTGGCCGATGTTTGTTATTGTAATCGGTTGGACCGATGTTCGGCAGGGGGTCGATGTTTTGTTAACATAATTTATTAAGAATCTTTGGAGTCTACCAGAATTCGTGGAAGTTAATCGACAGTTAAGGGTAGGAATGATCGTAGTCGAGTATCCTGTAGGGTATACTGTGAGCAACTTTAGAATGGTTAGAGTTTGAAAAATTTAATCGGGAGGTATGAATCATCTAAGGTTGGGAGACAACCGAAGTCGTTTAACTAGGAATGAATCCAGTTGTCGGAGTGTTCTTCTGATCATAATTTCAGTGTTCTTGAAGGAGTTATGTTGGCAAGAAGTGTATTCGAGAAATTTTTAAGACGGTGTGAGAAATTTAGGTTCCAGTTAGTGAAGGTCCAGTGGAACACCGAAAGGGTTCCGAGTGAACTTGGGAACCCGAGGTTGTGATGTGGTAAAACTATCCAAAGTTGTTCGTAGGCAGAGACTTCGAGGACGAAGTCTGATCCAAGTGGGGGAGAGTTGTAAAGCCCGTATCCCGGTATGTGATTTATTAGTATTAATTCTTTTCTTTTAAGTTCGATTTGATGTGGTTTCCATTAACGGGGTTAGTCGAGTTGGACCTAATCGTTAAAATGTCGGAATTTCGATTAGTTGCAAGAAGGCTTTTAGTTGAGGGGCCATTTGTGTCAAGGGCCAAAACTTGCATAAGTTTTTGGCCCATGCTTTCATAAATCAAATCCATGTTTTCTTTTTATGTTTGGTGGTGTCGTGAACTTCAAGCAAAGGAGAAACAAGGAACAAAAAAATACAAAACCCTAAGGCCCTTCTTCTTTTTTTGTTTGTTGTCGTGGCTTGCAAGAGAAAAAGAGAAATTATAGAAAAGAACCCTACGACCTCCCTCCCTCATGTTTCTCTCGACCGAGACCCCCCATTCGGTCTTCTTCTCCGTTGCCGTGCAACCCCACCGCCGCCGCCGGCGTTACCGATCGCCGGAGAGAGAGAGGGACAGCGAGAGAGGAAGTAGGAGCCGACCGTTTGCTGCTGCGTTTCCGTTGTAGAGGTAAGACCGTCTCTCTTTCTTCTCGTTAATCTGTAACATCCCAGGATTACCGTACCAGATATTGTCCGCTTTGTCCGCACACCTGGACTCACGGTTTTAAAACGCGTCTGATAGGGGAGGTATCAAGTTCCTCTTATAAGGCAACTTTTGTTCCCCTCCCCAACCAATGTGGGATCTTACAATCCACCCCCCCTTGGGAGCCCAGCGTCCTCGCTGGCACACCAGTCCGGTTCCCGGCTCTGATACCATCTGTAACATCCCAGGCTAACCGTACCAGATATTGTCCGCTTTGTCCGCACACCTGGACTCACGGTTTTAAAACGCGTCTGATAGGGGAGGTATCAAGTTCCTCTTATAAGGCAACATTTGTTCCCCTCCCCAACCAATGTGGGATCTTACAATTGCAGTTTCTGTCCCTGTCTTACGTTAGCCGTAACTCTTTACTCGTAACTCGGATTGGGGTGAAACCGGTGCCAAAAGTTCCCTTTCCGAGTCTAGTAACTTTTCTGTGTTTTGTGCAAGATCCAGTTCGGAACGTAGCATAGGCCAAATCGTCGTTTTATACCGATAGCTGCTGTTTTTCACTGTTCTGCGAACCATTCTTATAAAATCCGTATTTAATTGTAGAAAAATCGTTAGTAGGTGTATAATATGTCCTTGGAACCCTAACTCAGAGTACTTTCTAGTTATGTATTTTAATCGAGGATTTTCTGGGTTTAAAGAGGTCGGATCAGGTCCCGAACAGACCTGTTTGGTTAAACCGAAAAGTCGTTTAAGTGACGGTTTAAGCGTGTGTCGTGTCATAGGGTCCGGGTCTCGTATTGACACGTTTTAACATGCATTTAGGTGCTGGGAAGTGACCGTAATTGTGAAGCTTGAATTGTGTTATTAAGTTGGGCGCGCATTCGAGGTGAGTTCTCTCACTGTGTAGTTAGGGGTTGTATGCATGTCATAATAGTTTGTATGTACTATTGTCTTTGTGGTGTGAACTAGTTGTTTGTGGTGTGTAATATTTGATTGGTTTGAATGCTTAGTATAAATGTGATACATTACAATTCGGTGGGACCGAGGCCTCGATGGTACTGAGGTGTTGATACGTTACAATTCGGTGAGACCGAGGCCTCGATGGTACTGAGGTGTTGGTTACATTACAATTCGGTGGGACCGAGGCCTCGATGGTACTGAGGTGTTGATACGTTACAATTCGGTGAGACCGAGGCCTCGATGGTACTGAGGTGTTGGTTACATGACAATTCGGTGGGACCGAGGCCTCGATGGTACTGAGGTGTTGGATACATAATTAGTTGTAGACATTTACTCGTTTTATGTAACTGTGATGTTGTTGCTTATGTGCGGATAGGGGTGATGTGTATATAATTCCTATCTGCGCATGTGTTGGAATTCACTAAGCTTCGTGCTTACCCTTTCCCCAATAAACTGTGGTTTCAGGTACGGGCGGCTCCAAGGCGTGACGAGTACACACTGGCGCGCGGGAAGAGCTGGTTGCTTTATGATTTTAATAATTAAACATTTATTCCGCTGGTTCTATTTTATAAAGATATTAATTATGTGTTTGTAAACGAAACGTTGGGATCATTTAATGAGTTGTTATCAATGAAATGTTTATTTTAAAATTTTAAATTTGCTTGTAATTTTTGGGACGTTTCAACTTGGTATCAGAGCACAGCTTGAGTAAATCAAACACACCTCGGTGTTTTTGGTCTCAAGTTGCGGCTGGAAAATTTTCAATTTCCTTATTAAACCTTTTGGGGAATAAAAGTAAAGGGTAAAAACCCGTTCGAGGAACGATGATCGAGGGCGCAGTGTGTACAGTCAGCCGGAGCCGAAAGGAAAGGTACAATGCTTAGTGTTTTATTGCTTTCTAGATCATAGAGTATGCATGCTAGATTGCCTGTTGTGGACACTATGCTGTATGTTGAACTACTTGCTATTAAGAATTTATGCTAACTATGATAGGTTACTAAGTGGATGCCCTCTAGGTTGTATGCAGTAAGAGATTTATAGCCTTAGAATATTCGATTTAGTTCTATTGCGCAGCCCTTGTTTGAGTCCAACCGTTCTAGGATAGAGTCTTGTATTCGACTGTCTATTTATTTCGCACTGCATAAAATCGGGTATTCGCGAGGTCACTCGTCATAATTAGTAGGGATTCGGTAGTAGCAAGGGTAGTGGGATAAGAGGAAATTCCTAGGGAACTAGGAAGGGTGGATGTATATATATGCTGGTGCAGGCATATGGTTAATTATATATTTAATTGTTGTTGTATGATCGGGGTGACCGATGGTTTATTAAGTATACAATCGTGGCTGTCTAATCGGGAGACCGATGGTTTTATATATACAGTAGTTGTATGAGTTGCCTGTTTAGGATATGTTCTTGAACTGGCATGTGTGGATTAATTATATTACGTGTATAGTTTCGGCGAGAAACTACTTGGACCCTCGGGATGGGACTCGGAACGGGCAATGATAGGCGTGGATGGTAGTAGTAGAGCTCCTACTACCGGAAGCACAGGATCAATGCTCGAGTCGGGGAAGTCACGAGGAATCCAAGGAGTTGGGCGCGAGTGTTGTTAGTGTGCGTTGTTATGTGCTAATAACGCGTTGTAATATCTACCCAGAATAGCCATCACAAGGAGGAACAACTATAGTAAACCTGCTAGTACAAGTGTGTACTTGATTTGCTTGAGGTGATGATCGTTGGGGTAGTGATGAAGGTTCTAAACTAGTAGTCGTTGGGATAGAAGGACGTGTCTAGTATCAATCACTTGGGGTGACGATAAGGATGTGGTTTGTTTTAAGTAGACCATTTCGGGTCAAAAATTGGCAATTGTGCTAGAATCATAGGCTTTTGAGCCGACTTTGATTTGAGGAAAACCCGTAAGATGATTTGATGTGATTTCCCAACTTGCCTTAAGAGATTTAAATGTCCGGATGACGATTGTGGATCGGGGAGTTTTGGAGGGATATGAGTTGAGACATCGAATGCCGACTGAGTCATGCACAAAGTCTATTTTGAAAATAGGATTGCATTAACTAAGTTTTGTGTTTCCAATCCTTATATGGATTGTGCTTTGGAATTTTGGGGAAATGTTTAGCACACACACAAGATGTCGAATTATGGTTTTGAAAGTGCATGAAACCTTTTTATAACGAGAGTTACAAATTTTGTTGGTGATTTGTTTAAAATGAGTTTGGAATTCTTGTGTCGCTTAACTTTTCTTTCGAGAGTTTGTGTTACTAAGTATTTTATTGCAAATAGTTCAGTGTGTGGATTGATTCATGCGTGACATAAGTGGTGCATGGAGGAATTTTGGTAACATTTCATAAGGAGTTGTTTAGTGCGCTTTTCAGTCAGCTAAAGGTTTTATTGACATTTCGATGAAAATGCGATTTATCGACTTAGGGGTACGCATACTGGGGTAACCTTTGTTCTCGACATTTTGATAAACGAGTCGTGCATGAAAATGTTTTAGTTCTTTTTTGTCGAAATGAAAGACCATTTGATCCAAGGAGTGTTTTAATGTTGTGAACATCATGCATACGATTACAATGTGTTATATTTTGGAAATATAAATGCGTAGATTTTTGACATTCGGTTAATTTAGAATTACCGATCATTCCTTTTTGGAAATTAAAAACTTTTGCTTTGGAGGAAACGAGTATTTTGAGCAATTTCGATAAATACATTTTTTTAAACTATAATGTTTTGACGTTATATGCCCCAAGTACGAAACTTGAGGAAGTGTTACAAGCTTGCATGCCTGCCCCCAGTTTGAAATTTTACGAGGTTTTTAGTCGATATTTCCAATTATTAGAAGCGGACTGGTTTCTGTCTTCAAGTTTGCAACTTACACGAGACAATTGTGTTTTAACAAAAATATATTTGTAAACCGTGTCATCGTTTTGTGTGATTAGCTGACGCGCGAAAATTTGTGGCGAACCCTGTGCCACGTCATTTATGATTAAAAAAAAGGAATTTTTGAATCAAATGTCGTGAAACTTATTTTGAATTATGTGCACACCTTTGTCGGACCCTGTCTAAGGTCAAGCGGTTACCTTAAGTGCATGTCATGAGTCAATCCATACTGGAATCGAGGCGGTTCATTTTTATTTCTTACGTTTTGCTTTTGTGTGAGTAAACTGAACTGCAATGGGACGATTTTCAACATGATTTTCCTATATGGGACGAGCGTGTCCAGTTTTGCGTAACTATCGATCTGGTAATAGTAGTTTTATTATATACGATCTTTTTGAGATGAAAATCCTGATGTTGAAAATATTTGGTAAATGATTTTGTGAACCATTTAGGGGAAATGTGCTTGTAAGTGTCATTTCGAGAATTTTAAGGGTGTGAGTCCTTTTGGAAAACTCTTTTGTTTAACCCGTGTTGAGTCTGGGACTAAGGTTGATTTCAGAGTATTGCTTGCTTAAACTTTGTTTAAACGCATTTTCTGACCTATGGGTCTAGCAAGCGTGGAGCATTTTGCTCGGTTTTTACTTGGAGTTAGTCATGGGCCAATTGCCCGGTTTTATTGGCTCGATGTGGAGTCTAGTTGATGAGTTGTTTTTGTCGCACCGTTTGGCATTCTTTGCACGTTGAGTGTTTACATGTTTGGATGAGTGAGTCAATCCGGAATAGGCATGTTGTTGGTAGGCTGTTTGCTTTGGATCCTTAGACACGTTAGTCAGTCGTTGGTAATGGTCGGTTGGGTATCTCGGGGTGGGACCCCGGTATTCATGTGTTTTAATCTAGACTTTCCAGTAGGTACTAGGAGGATATAGTTGTGGGCACTTACCTGGGAGGTAGTTCCGGCGTACTGGGTCTTGAGGCGTTACCTGGGAGGTAGACGTCAAGGTGTATCCTCGATACGGTGTGACTTGACTTCGTAGAGCAAGTGTGGATGGTACGTCGACGGTGGAAGGTAGATATTCCACGCGTGTTGGTAATGTAGGCCGGGTAGTATCGGTTAAGGGAATGACCTACGTGTGAGTTAACTGACTTGATTGTAGGGGATATCTACTCGTGTTAGTGTCTAGGATAATGCCACGCTTATGTTGTTATTGTGATCGGTTGGACCGATGTTCGGCGGGTGGCCGATGTTTGTTATTGTAATCGGTTGGACCGATGTTCGGCGGGTGGCCGATGTTTGTTATTGTAATCGGTTGGACCGATGTTCGGCAGGGGGTCGATGTTTTGTTAACATAATTTATTAAAAATCTTTGGAGTCTACCAGAATTCGTGGAAGTTAATCGACAGTTAAGGGTAGGAATGATCGTAGTCGAGTATCCTGTAGGGTATACTGTGAGCAACTTTAGAATGGTTAGAGTTTGAAAAATTTAATCGGGAGGTATGAATCATCTAAGGTTGGGAGACAACCGAAGTCGTTTAACTAGGAATGAATCCAGTTGTCGGAGTGTTCTTCTGATCATAATTTCAGTGTTCTTGAAGGAGTTATGTTGGCAAGAAGTGTATTCGAGAAATTTTTAAGACGGTGTGAGAAATTTAGGTTCCAGTTAGTGAAGGTCCAGTGGAACACCGAAAGGGTTCCGAGTGAACTTGGGAACCCGAGGTTGTGATGTGGTAAAACTATCCAAAGCTGTTCGTAGGCAGAGACTTCGAGGACGAAGTCTGATCCAAGTGGGGGAGAGTTGTAAAGCCCGTATCCCGGTATGTGATTTATTAGTATTAATTCTTTTCTTTTAAGTTCGATTTGATGTGGTTTCCATTAACGGGGTTAGTCGAGTTGGACCTAATCGTTAAAATGTCGGAATTTCGATTAGTTGCAAGAAGGCTTTTAGTTGAGGGGCCATTTGTGTCAAGGGCCAAAACTTGCATAAGTTTTTGGCCCATGCTTTCATAAATCAAATCCATGTTTTCTTTTTATGTTTGGTGGTGTCGTGAACTTCAAGCAAAGGAGAAACAAGGAACAAAAAAATACAAAACCCTAAGGCCCTTCTTCTTTTTTTGTTTGTTGTCGTGGCTTGCAAGAGAAAAAGAGAAATTATAGAAAAGAACCCTACGACCTCCCTCCCTCATGTTTCTCTCGACCGAGACCCCCCATTCGGTCTTCTTCGCCGCTGCCGTGCAACCCCACCGCCGCCGTCGGCGTTACCGATCGCCGGAGAGAGAGAGGAACAGCGAGAGAGGAAGTAGGAGCCGACCGTTTGCTGCTGCGTTTCCGTTGTAGAGGTAAGACCGTCTCTCTTTCTTCTCGTTTTTATTCGTCGCCTTCAACCGTTAAACCACCGCCGTCGGGTCTGCTGCCGCCGCTGCCGCCGTCTACCGCTGCCGGAGGTGGCAGTGGGTGGTGATGGTAGTAGTCCAGCCGTGACTACCTAACACCTAAACCTGATTAGCCAAACCCAAACCCGTAACCGAACACGTAAACCGTTTCAAAATCGCCATTTTATGTGTTTTGTCTAAATCTGCCACTGTCTTGCGTTAATTAGGCATATCCCACATCGGTCGTGGACAGGAGAGATGCTGGGTATATTAGTAAACCTTGGCCTTACCAGACACAACGCTTTTTGGGGCCACAAGCATGCGGGTTCCATGGGAACTCTGTGGTTAAGCGTGCTTGGGTGGGAGTAGTACCAGGATGGGTGACCTCCTGGGAAGTCCTTGCGAAGTCCTTGCCAGGTCGCCAAGAACAAAGCCGTGAGCCAGTGGGGCAAAGCGGACAATATTGTGTCGTGATAAGGGGGTGTTATACTTGGTATCAGAGCACAGCTTGAGTGAATCAAACGCACCTCGGTGTGTTTGGTCTCAAGTTACGGCTGGGAAATTTTCAAATTCTTTATTAAATCTCTTTGGAAATAAAAGAAAAAGTAAAGACCCGTTCGAGGAACGGTGATCGGAGGCGCAGTGTGTACAGTCAGCCGGAGCCTAAGGGGAAAGGTACAACACTTAGTGTTTTATTGCTTTCTAGATCATAGAGTATGCATGCTAGATTGCCTGTTGTGGACACTATGCGGTATGTTGAACTACTTGCTATTAGGAATTTATGCTAATTATGATAGGTTACTAACTGAATGCCCTCTAGGTTGTATGCAGTAAGAGATTTATAGCCTTAGAATATTCGATTTAGTTCTATTGCGCAGCTCTTGTTTGAGTCCAACCGTTCTAGTATAGAGTCTTGTATTCGACTGTCTATTTATTTCGCACTGCATAAAATCGGGTATTCGCGAGGTCACTCATCATAATTAGTAGGGATTCGGTGGTAGCAAGGGTAGTGGGATAAGAGGAAATTCCTAGGGAGCTGGGAAGGGTGGATGTATATATATGCTGGTGCAGGCATATGGTTATTTATATATTTAATTGTTGTTGTATGATCGGGGTGACCGATGGTTTATTAAGTATACATTTGTGGCTGTCTGATCGGGGAGACCGATGGTGTTATATATACAGTAGTTGTATGAGTTGCCTGTTTAGGATATGTTCTTGAATGTGTAACATCTTAGGCATATCCCACATCGGTCGTGGACAGGAGAGATGCTGGGTATATTAGTAAACCTTGGCCTTACCAGACACAACGCGTTTTGGGGCCACAAGCATGCGGGTTCCTTGGGAACTCTGTGGTTAAGCGTGCTTGGGTGGGAGTAGTACCAGGATGGGTGACCCCCTGGGAAGTCCTCGCCAGGTCGCCAGGAACAAAGCCGTGAGCCAGTGGGGCAAAGCGGACAATATTGTGTCGTGGTAAACGGGGTGTTACAAAAGCTGATTGAAGGCTTTCTCCCATGAAAGAGTTCATAGGCTGTCTTTTTGAATCTTTTAACTATCAGCGACCTGTTTTGCGTAAAACAAGCAGTGTTGACAGCTTCTGCCCAAAACTGAGTAGGCAGGTGAGAATCGTTGAGCATTGAACGTGCAACTTCAATAATTGTTCTATTTCTTCTTTCAGCGACTCCATTTTGTTGCGGTGTTCTCACTGACAAAAAGTTGTGAGAAATGCCCTTACTCTCAAGAAAGGAATCAAGAGAACTGTTTTTGAATTCAGTTCCATGATCACTCCTTATTGAGCGAACAGTCATATTGTTCAGAGTTTCCATCTTCCGAACAAAGGTGATGAGTTCTTCAGGGGTGTCACTCTTAGAACGGAGAAACATTACCCATGTGTAACGAGAGAATTCATCAACTATGACCAGTGTATATTTCTTTCCAGCGATGGATTGTTTGTTAACAGGGCCAAACAAATCCATATGGAGTAGTTGTAGAGGAGATGACACTGAGGAGACTTGCTTTGACTTGAAGATTGCCTTGGTCTGCTTCCCTTTTTCACACGCTGAACATAAAGACTCTTTGGCGTATGAATGCTGAGGTAGACCAGTGACTAACTCTTTGGAGGAAAGAGTATTCAGTGTCTTGAAATTTAGATGTGAAAGCCTCTTATGCCATAGCCAGTTAACATCAGAAGATGCCTTTGAGAAGAAACAGGAGTTCTCAGTGGTTGTTGAGTCCATGTTTATTACATAAACATTTTCCAAACGATAACCGCTGAGAGCTATCTTCTCCTTTTTGTCAGTGACAAAGCAGGATTCCTTAGTGAAAATCACTTTGTTATCCATGTCGCAAAGCTGACTGATTCTCAGAAGATTATGCTTCAGCCCTTCAACATATGCGACTCTTCTGAAGGAGGTTGTACCATTTGAAAGTACACCATACCATCGGGTGTGTCCTTTTCCATTTCCACCGAAAGTCACAGAGGGACCCTTCTCTTCCTTGTATTCAGCGAGCAGGTTTTTCTTTCCAGTCATGTGTCTAGAGAATCCGCTATCGAGATACCAGATACCCTTCTTAACCTGTAATACAAAGGAAGATTAGTTTTTCTTGGGTACCCACTTAACCATGTATACACAATTGTCAGTGGAGCTAGTTGGAATAGAAGGTTCAGCGGTCTTCACAGCATTTGAAGATTCAGCTTTGTCTTTCTTCACTTTGGTTAATTTCTTAACTTCAGTGGTAGGAGTCACCTTGACCTGATTTGCATCGGGGTTGGTCTTCTTTGCCTTGGGGGCAATCTTCACCTTAGCTAACTTTTCAGCTTTGGTGGCTGTGGGGCACTTACTAGCAATATGATCGGTAAGTCCACAGTGATAACATTTCCTATAACTAAAAGTAGTTCTAGGACCACTTGTATGCTAAGCTTTTAATTTCGAATTAGAAGTGCCAGCACCAAGTAAACTATTGGCTTTAGAAATGGGACGAACATTCAGTTCTTCATATTTCTTACCAAGGACATCCACTCTGAGTCTAGGAGTAGATCGCTGAATAGATCCAGAGATCAGCTTTCTAGATCCAGAGGGGTAGGTCACTGAGGCTTTAGAGGATGAACATTCAGTTCTTCAGATTTCTTACCAAGGATATCTACTCTGAGTCTAGGAGTAGGTCGCTGAACTGATCCAGAGGTCTGATTTCTAGAACCAGATGAATGAATCACTAAGGCTTTGGAAGCATTCAGCTTAGGTACTAAGGTACCCTTCTGAGGATTTTGATAAATAACAATTCCTTTACCTTTGTCTTTAGAGACAGAGGTAGGTTTTGAATAAACCATTTTCTCCTTACCTTTTGAGGTAGGAGTTTCCTCAGGGATTGGTGTAATGGACGAGGAGCACTGAGATGATGAAGTGTCAGCGACTGAGGATACGAACGTTCCAAATTTAAGCATTGAACGTTCAGTGGTTGGTTTTGGAGTATCATATTTATAACCCAGACCACGTTTATCACTCAGAGGAATCTGAGCCTTAATTATCTCAGTGATCTTTGTTGAAGAGTTACACCATCCTTCAACAGTAGCTTGTTCAGCTTTTAATGCAGCGATAGCTTCTGCTCGTTCGATTTTGACTAGCTGATTTAAATAGACTTGATCTTTAAAATCATCTTCAATTTTAGAAAGCTTTTCTATTTGAAGGTGACAGTTTTTCAGTTGTTCAGCGAGATCAAGGTTTTGGTTTTCAACCACAGTTTTTCCGTTCATGGCTTCGTATAAACTTCTAGTCAAGAGATCGATCTTACGGAGACTATCAGCTTCATCAATATTTGCAATATTGGTAAAGAAAGAAGGTGATACCTGAATGGCAGATGTTGAAGTGGAGGGAATGTCTGAACTTTCTTCCTCTTCTTCAATCTTGGCCATGAGACATTGATTTGCTTCATCATATTCAGAGTCAGATGATGATGCTTCTTCATCAGAAGCAGCCTAATCATAGTCAGCCATCAGGCATTTGCCTTTCTTCTTAAAGCTTTTCAGCTTCGCATATTTTTCTTTCAGCTTTGAGTATTTGTCATCTTTATTCCTTGGAACAAAGGATTTCTTTGTAAAAGCTGAGGGTCTAGAAACTTTCTTAGACCTGCACTCGTTAGCAAAATGTCCTACTTTTTCGCAGTTAAAACAAGTAGCAGTAGCCTTATCAACAAAAACTGATGATTTAGGCTTGTCAGTTATGGAAAGAGGTTTGTTCTTTCTAAACATTTTCTGAAAAATCAGAATCTGATAGTGACCTTTCAGAGTTACTCTCTAACTCAGTGATAGTGACCGAGGGTCGCTGAGTAGAAGGTTCCTCTGAGATTAAAGCAACAGGGGTGCTTTTGAAATCTTTTACAAGATTCTTCTTAAGATGGCTTGATTGCTCATGATTCAGCAACGTGCCATATAAGGTAGCAAGGGTCATTGATTTTAGATCCTTTGACAGCTTGAGACACATAGAATAATTGTCCCAGCTTTCAGGTAAACATTCTAGAAACTTTGTCAGCACTTCAAAGTTAGAATATTCCTTACCAACAGTTTTTAGATCTATAATTAAGCAATTAAAACGTTGGTGAACTTCAGAGAGAGTTTCATTCTTACCAGAAATGAAGCTTTCGTATTGTCTTACCAGGTTGATCTTTCTTGAGTCCTGGACTTCAGACGTTCCTTCATACTGAACACATATTGTGTCCCACATGGCTTTTGATGTTTTCAGATTCATGACGGAATGGTAGACTTCGTCAGGAAGAGCCATGGAAAGTATGGATCTGGCTTTTGTATCTATAGCCACTTTCTTCTTATCTTCATCGGTCCACTGAAAGATTTCCTTAGGAATCAGCCTTTCTGGAATAGCAGGTCTATTCGCAGTGGCTGGTACTGCAGGATCAATTGTTACAGGGATGAATGGACCATTCTCAAGATAGTAAGGCATAGTAGGGTCTACCCCTTCTAAGAAGAGTATCATCCTATTTTTCCATAAGTTGAAGTTATCTCTGGAAAATCTAGGGGGTTTTGCAAGAGAACCATTGTCTATATAATTTGTGTTTGTGTTGGAGGCCATTTTCAGATAATAGCAAGGAAGAGAAATATCTTAGATTAGATCTTGTTTATGAGATTAAACAAATCCGCTCTGATACCACTTGTTGGTCCCGAAGGCCTATACAAGTTTGTAGAAGGGGGGGGGGGGGGGGGGGTTGAATACAAACACACAAATTTTACTTTTCTAAATTGTTTATTGATAAATCATTAACAATTTACAGCTTGTTGCGGAAACAAGATTAAGGATAAACCTAAATCTAAACAAGTTGGAACACTAAGGTTTCTTGCACTAAGAGAGATAAGGAAATTACTAATAATAACCTATCTTGAGATAAGAGATTGAACTTGTCCAGAGTTAGCAAGTTACTTCAAAGAAGTGAGTTCATCTCTTTATATACTGCATGCATTTAATGCAAGTCAGTATATACTTTACACGTGTCATCAGCTGGTTGGTTGCATGTCATTGACCTTGGTTGACAAACTTAGTAGCCGTATGGATGAATAGTGTAGTATCAGAGTGGTTGTACGATTTCAGATATTCGGAGGTTCTTTTCTGACATTTCGTACGGAGTCGTGCAAGGGTGGATAAGACAAAAGTATTTTTTACGGAGGACTTCATGATCAGCTTTCGTTGAATCAGAGCTTTATCATATTATATCAGCGAATGATAAAGTTCAGCGATAGCTGAAGTCTTGTACTTGATACTTCACGTTGAGTGGACAAATCTGAGTCTTCGCTGATCCGCATCAGTTCATTAGGAGACTTGTCGCTGGTTCTTGAGCTTGATCTTCGACTTCAGCGTAGAACCTATGTTGACGTGAAACTTGTCTTCAGGGATCATAAGTAAACAACTAACTTATCAGCGATCACCATAATGACTGAACAGACTCAGAACATTAATGGTGAACAGTGTTCGCGGAATGTTTAATCTAAAGAGCGAGAGTTCCTATCAGCGGTACTGTAAGATCTTAGTACTTATCAGCGATAGTGAAACTCTGATACATATTGTTTACTTACAATTTTCACTAAGTATATAAGAGAGGGTCATTATCAAATCACTGAGGGTTTGGATCAACACTACAGAACCTCTGGAAAATATGACCTATGTTCTATGCAAAACTTATCATTCTTTGATCCAAGCATAGGTCAAGGGGGAGCAAAAGGAAAATTCCTGATCTACAGAGGTGATTAGATCAAGGGGGAGCAAAAAGGGATCCTGAAATGATCTACAGAGGTAAAACTTTCAAGGGAAAGCCAAAGAAGAATGTCAATGAATCTATATCGACAGAAGTCAGACATCACTGCCGAGAAAAGAAGAACCAAAAGGTATGTCTCTCGCACAAAAGGTTTTTGAAAACAGTTTTCTAGGACACAAATTGTCAAATATGTCCTAAATATACTGTGGATAACATTTCAAAAATCAAAAGTTCAAAAAGTTTCATAAAATTTGAGTTATGAGAAATTTAAGGTCATAGAGCTTCTACTGAGCTCAACAGAAGCTCAGCCAGAAATATGCTCTGAGATCGCAACTTTAACCTCTATCGATCTTTTGGAATGTTATCTCGGAAACCAGACAGACTCACCATGACCTTCTCGAACAAAACTTTTTCCATAACAATTTTTCCGGACACCAACTTTCAAATATGTCCGAAAAATATCTCTTAAAACAGATCAAAAATTGGATGATCAGAAAAGTTAATAGAATTTTCGTTATGAGATTTTTTCCCTCATAGAGCTTCTGCTGGCCCTCCCAGAGCTTCTGCAAGTTCCAACAGAGCCACAAAACCTCTGCGAGTAAAAACTCTTAACTAAAAATCCTATTTGATCCTCTCCAATGCCTTTACAAAACGTTTTGGTTAAAAAGGAACCCCACAGAAGTCATGATAACAATGAGATATATGAGAAAGGGATACACATCAAAGATTTTCAAAATCACAGAACTTCTGTAAACTACAGAAGTTCTGTCAATCTGTTACTTGGGCATTTCTGTAGTAATAACGGTTACTTTTACTAAGAGTGAATTACATGTGGCTAAGAATAACCCCACGCGCCTAGCATTAATGGGCCGCGCACGACGTTCTGTCATCCTCTGACATGGCCTACGTGTCCCATTTTCATTGGGCATACATGGAACGTTTTATGTGGAAAGTTGAACCCGCCGTTCTAACTTGAGTTCGGATTCCAAATTTTAATCCATTACCATATATTTTACTCTTTCGAATTCTACCGTTTTACCCTCCTATAAAAACCAAGCTTACCCTCTCATAAACTTTTTACAAACTCTCATTCTTCTCCGGCGAAACCTGCAAATTTTTTATTCTCAGTACCAAATGGCTTCATCTTCTCAAGCTATCTCCCCTGCACACTCTCCGGCGACCTCACCAGAACATTCACCTGCTCATTCTGAACATTCAGAAAACCCCAACCCTGCCCAAAACATTGAACTAGAAGATTCCGGCGATTCAGCAGACTTTGCTCCAACCACACATCTTCAAAACTTCATAGCAAAGGATCATTTCGAAAAAGTACTACCAATCAAATCCAACAATTGCTATTTGGTCCCCTCACCCACTGCTTTCGGCGAAGCCCATGCCATTCTTCTAAACATAATGGAAAATCATATCCTCTTCCCTTTACTCTCAAGAACCCCAAAGAAAATTCCAGTAAGATATCTGAACCAGTTTTGGCAAAGTTGCCGATTTGAAAAAGATGATTCTCTTATCAAAGGATACATTTCAAGACCCGACAAATCTGAGCATCTGGAAATCAAGTTCAATAGAACAATGTTCTCACTTGAATTCAACCTACCAACAAGGGGTCTTCTTGGATTAAAGAAGTACGCTGAGCAACCAACAGACGACGAGATATGTCGTTTCCTAGAAATGCTTGGGTACAACACACCACTGAGGAAGAGAAATGACTTCCGCAGAGGCAGATTACCACCTCTGTGGAACACCTTGTTCTCAATTCTTAACAGATGCCTGACAGGGAAGATAGGCAGTATTGACCAGAGCCCGCATCAGATATTAACCATCATGTATGGGGTTTACTATGATCTCCCACTGGATTACGCGACCATAATGATGCAAGAGATCATTAACACCATCGACAGAAAGAACAACACAAGAAGGGTCAAAGAGAACGATCCTAAGTTTCTACCACCTCTGCAATTCCAAAGAATACTGGGAGTCTTGTTCGAACCTCTGTTGCTAATACAGAAATGGCCAATGGAAAGGCCAATTCCCAAACAGTTCCCAATGAGCAAAAATATTCCCACTGATCATGTAGATGGCTACACACACTACAGACCTTTGTCAAAGAAACTTCTGAAGTATGCCTCGAATAAAACCCTTAAGAAAGAGTATATACGCGATCATAGAACTCCTAAACCGAGTCCTATGACACCCCCGCGTTTAGGTGTCCCCCTAGGAATAATGATTGCAGAACCTCTTTCCACTCAAGAAGAAAAAGATAACAAATTAGCAAAACACATGGCTATTCAACTTAGCTTCATAGCCAAACGTGCAGAGCTCATGGGAAAGAAGTCCTCTTCAAAATCTTCTGCTTCTACTCCAAAATCAAAAAGGAGGAAAACTGCAGAAGGCACCTCTACAAGCGCTGCAGAAGATCAACCTTCACCTCCTCTTGCCACAGAAATTGGCTCCTCTGCTCCTCCCTCTTCTCCAAAACAGAAGAAGAAAAGAAAATCAAAAACCACAGAGGAAGGGGCACCAAAACCTAAGAGGAGGAAAACCAAAAAGAAGCATGGTAAATCACTTGAGAAATTGGTTACCATAGAAGAGGAAGCAATCGCAGAAGAAAGAACTGCAGAAGAAGAAGATGCAGAAGAAGAAATGACAGAAGAGGGATATCAATCGCCCCATCAATCCCCAGATCGATTTGCTCACCAAGGAAACATTAACGATTTCCTACAGAACCCTGACATTGCCAACACTTTAAATACAGCAGGGTGGACGACACAACCTCTCGACCACCATTCCCCAGAAGAACAATACTTCTCTATTTCCGGCATTGACACACATCTGCAAGAAGATGATCAAACACCCAGAGATCAATCAGCTGAGACACCTATTATTCTACACAACCCCTTCATTCAGCAAGGATTGGACGTTCACAGAAGGAGTCCAAGCCCAGCTTCAGAAGAAATAGGACAAATAGAAGCTCAGTGGAATAGAGATGAAGTAACAGAGACAAGAATGGAGGTCTCAGAGGTAGATTCAGACGAAGAAGAAGCTGTCTGGATATGAAAAGGTCTCTATCATCCACATGTCATGAAGTTATACGGCTCTCATCAAATGTATGACTTCTTAGGCACAGAGCAAAGAACTTCAACAGAGGATAGGGTAGAAACATCTGGAGGAAAAGAAAATGTAAAAGAAAAAGATGCCGAAGATGAAGAAGGCACACATCCCTCACCCCCTCCCAGTGCAACCCACACATCTAACTCTGCAGGTCTAGCTGCAGAAGGAGTTATTGAAATAGAGCAGCACAGCTCGATCCAAACCCAACCCAACCAGCCAGAAGTCACTCTTTCGACTTCTGCGCCCACAAAAACCGGGGAATCCATTCCTAGGGAGTCTCCTCAAAGAGACTCACCTATAGTTCGTGATCAATCGCCCCAGATCACACTAGAACACCCTACAGAGGAATTCGTTTCCTCTGCCACGCACGAAATAGGGCCAACCCTTCTTTCAGAGAGAAGTAGTGAGCACAACGACGAAGAGCCTCTAGACAAGTCTCCGAGTCAACAGAAGGATAATCTAGTACCCACCTCTGAAGTGGATCTAGACAATGTCGTTCACAGAACTTCTGTAGAGTTTGAAGCACTAGATGCTTCTGCTCGAAGATCATATGGAAATCCTTCCACCCCCAATGTACAAACAAGGGTGAACGAAGGTGTCCCAGGAGCAGGGACTCACTCTGGAGACGAATGTGTTCCTCCAGAGGTTACACCAGGGACACAAGTATCAAGGGATGAGTTCCAAACCATTGTCACCTCTGTGAACCAAACCATGAAAGAGTTGCAAAGCTCTTTCACATCTTTTGCATAGAAAACATCAACGGCCTTGCTGAATCTGAACACGAAAATGGACAATCTGTCCACAGAGGTGAAAACAGCCATCACAGAGATGAAATCTTCTGCGCAAACAACTGCAACAACTACAGCCACTTCTGCTGCTGAAGATTTTGGAATTACCGAAACTTCTGCATTCAAGGAATTAGTAAAACATTTCCTTGAACAAATGAACAAGCAATCCAACAAATCACAGAGCATCACACCCGCAAATCTACAGGAGGCTCTGCAGCTTTTAAGCAAGATCATCAGATTTTCAAGATCATAGAGGAGGGATGTGGAGTAAGGAAGAGGTTAATGTACCTGACAAACCGGCTTTTTAAGCAAGATCATCAGATTTTCATTTTCAGCGACACTTTTTCCTTTGCTCTTGTCAGCTTCAGATGCTGATGGCTTTGTCTTTATCCGCTCCCATGTAGGTTCATTTATCAGAATACCTTTAAGAGCTTTAGATCTCTGAGCAGGCTTGACGATAAAAGAGTCATCATCATCATCATCTTCATCATCATCATTCTTTGGAGAAGAGGATGGTTCATCATCAGATAAGTCGATGGCTTCTTCATCTTCAGCTTCAGACTCAGTTTCTTCAGCTTCTTCTTCGAGTTGCTCCTCCTCAGATACAGAGGTAAGCTTCTCGGTTCCCTCAGGGTGTTCAACTTCCTGAGGTCCAGCGGCTGCTTCAATTGTCTTCTCACCCTCCTCAGTAAAGGTGAGGTCTTTAGTCTTCTCTCCCCTGATAGATTCATCATAGGAAAGGTCTTCAGCGCTTTTGGAGAGGTCTTCAGCGCTCTTCTTCGGGTCTTCAGCGCTCTTCTCCCCCTCTTTTTCATGATGACCGGGGGAGGAATGTGATGATTCAGCAGCTCGTGTGGTTTCCCTGTCTTCTTGGCCAGGGATCCCCACACAGATTTCAATCGCTGATAATATGTTTTCTATGCAAGAAATACCAGGATTGATCTTCACGAGTTCAACACGATCCGCCGTAGTAAAAGATGGAGGTGCAGGGGCAGGTGCAGGGGCGGTCGTGTTGGTCAGGATCTGCTGCAACAAAGTGTTCATAGAAGTGATGTCATTCTTCATCGTATTTACCTCAGTCTTCACGTAACTCATGTCAGTCTTGACGGAGCTGACATCAGTCTTTGCAGCAGACATGTCACCTTCGAGTATGCCAACCGATGTCTTCAGCGTTGTGACTTTGCTGGACATGGTGTCAACTTACTTCTTGATGTCAAGGTAGTCGGTGTAGATATCAGAGAGAACTTTGGGAAAATCGGTGAGTGATTTATCAATCTTCTCCAAGTCAGCTTTGGAGGCATTCTTTTCGACGATAGTTGTCAGCTTTGTAAGATTCTCTCCAGCGTTTGTTACAGCTGAAGAGTTGTCGGAAAGAGTAGTAGTCAGACCTGTAAGCGTCGTGTCTATTGTCTTCAGAGAGGCGTTGATGTCTCTCAAATTAGGACCTGTAACATATAAAAACTTGTGAACAGAGGAAAGCTCAGAAGTTTGGGGTTCAGTTACAGTGTATAGGGGTTGGTGTGTACCTGCAGGAGGATTGGTGAATTCATCAAAATCTCGAGTTCCTAAGTAAAGTTCCATATCGTCAGCTAACGTGCGTGGACGTATGGTCATCTCTGCAGGTCCTATGCCCATCACTCCTTGAAGAGTATTTTCTTTAGCTTCTGGAGGAATGACAGGTGCTTCAGTGATAACTGGAGTGGAGTCCAAATGAATAGAGGGAGAAGCGAAGGGTAAGAATGGAGGTTGGTTACTGAGTTCAGCGTTGGATTCGCTGAGAATCACTTCATCAGTCTTTTGAGAGACTGAAGGAGGTTGGGTAGATTCCAAGTTTGTAACCTCGGCGTTTGGAGACGCTGAAGTCGGGATAGAGTGGGTGGCTTGTTCAGCTGTGGCAGAGCGTACCACTGAACTGTCCTTCAGCCCAACAAGAGGAGCTGAGGAGTCTTTAGCAATTGATTGCTGGGGTTGCTCTTTGGTTGTCTTAGTTCTTTTGGAACCAAGTTGGGTGTCAGAATGTTTCCTTTTAAGAGAAGGAATGGTGGTTGCAGCTGGGGTATCAGCGGTGGGTTTGTCCGCTGAAGGAGCTGCAGAAGTAGAAGAAGTGGGGTTTAGAAGAGTTAGAAGAGTAGAAAGACGTACCTCATTTTCCATCAGCTTGAAGTCGAGAATCTTAGGGCCAACCTGAGAGAGTTTCAGGTCACCCTCTGATGGGTAGCTGTCCTTCAGGCCTTTTTGGAATACGGCGCTGATGAATCGAGGATAGGGAACCCATGGAGATCTGTCAGTGATGGAGTCCACTCTGAGTACCAGGTCATCATAGATAATCGATGCCCAGTCTATATATAGACCTTTCAGCAATGCATATCCCATTGCTTGCTGAGGCTTAGCGGCTTGATCAGAGGAGCCGATCTTGGCAGTCATGCAGCTGATCACATGGGCGAAGATGAAATTCATCTCGCTGGGCATTTTCGATTTCTTGATAATGGTCAGCTTCTTCTCGGGCTTCATGTCCCTTCCAGTTTCCCATACATAGCCCATTGCATCGAAGAATGCAATGATGACTTCCCTGTCTGAGTTTTTCTTGGGGTCAGGGAGAGGAACAAAAGGTTTTTCTTTGGTGGCCAAGGGAAGGTTCAGGGCTTTGCGAATGATGGCAGGTGTAATCTTCATAGTGCCATATTCGATATCGCAGAGGATGCAGTCAATTGTTTTTTAGGGGTCTTTGGATGATAGTAGCTGAGAATGTCTGGCAGAGTACCAGAATTAGGATAGCAAAAGCTGATGTGCAGGAGGTGTTATGGTCAGGGCTGTGAAGATGGAGCAGTTCTTTAGGAAGTTTACAACATCATCTAGATGTGTAACTTGCTTTCGAGGAGAAAACTCGAGAAGCACATAGAGGTTATTTATCTTTGTCCAATCCAGTTTGTCAAGAGAGAACTTGACCTGAGGAGCCTTGAGGATGTCCACTTCCTCAGCAGTATCATCAGAAGCAGTGTTCTCAGCGATGGTGTTCTTAGGAATGTCAGAAGATGCCATTTTCTGTATTATCAGTTCAACCAAAGATTAACAAATAAGAATAATCTTAATGTGGAAAGATTTTCCAATAAGATGGTTCGAATTTTGTCCATTTCATTCAGACAAAATGTCTTAATGAAGATTAAGGTTTTTCTTGTTTTTTAAAAGCGAAATGCAAACCCAAAAAAATCTTGTTTTCCAGTTTCCTTTGAAGATTGGGATTCTGGAAAAACGAATGAAGAACAAGTTTAAGATTTTTGCATTTAAACTTGAAGAACAACCATGAAATGGTTGTGTTCATAAAACCATGAAAGAAAATGATTTCATTTTTAAGAAGTTCTTTTGTTTGATCTTGTTAAAACAATGAGAAGATCAGAAATAAGTTATTTGCATTTGGTAAATAATAAGAACATATTAACCTTTGATGTTTGAAGAAGATGAACAGTTGTTCTTGAAAAATTCGAGAGCAAAATGCAACAGTGAATTATTTCTTTGCTTGGAGGAGAAGTTCGCGTAAAAGGAAAATATAAACTAAGAAATTGTTTATATAGAGAGATTAGAAAGAGAAAATCTTGAGGGGGAAAAGATTTTCATCATGACACGGACACGTGTTTGCATTTGATTGGCGAGTAAACGAAACGTGCAAACGTGTGTCAGAAAGAAGAACGTGCTAGGGCTTATCCGTTGTAACCACGTCACAACTGTCCTTTCATATTCTTGGATGTCTCTGAGGTTTTGAAAAACTCAGGGACACTTTTGAAAACATGAAGCACTGAATAGAAATATTAGTGATGGTTTTAGAAATTTCAAAGTATCGCTGATAAGGAAGAGATATTCAGCGATGCAACTTGTTTTGAAATCTTGCATTCACATGCGATTGTCAGAGAGAGAAAATACCTTGATATCAGCGAAGCACGTTTATTCAGAGAGAAGATGATAGAATAGGTTATACAAGTTGGTTTTACCCTGTCGCTGATCAAATGTGAACCGCTGAAGATTTTATTCTTCAAAGTTCAGCATTCCAAGCTCGCTGATGAGAAAGTTGAACCTTGTCTCATCAAGAGGTTTGGTGAACAGATCAGCTAACTGATAATCAGTTGGGATAAAGTGAAGTTCTATATCACCATTCATCACATGATCTCTGATAAAGTGATACCTGATTTCGATGTGTTTTGTCTTTGAGTGTAGCACTGGATTATTTGCTATAGCGATGGCACTTGTGCTGTCGCAATAGATTGGAATATTTGAGAGCTGAAGGTCATAGTCCAGTAGTTGATTTCTCATCCACAAAACCTGAGAACAACAGCTTCCAGCGGCTACATACTCAGCTTCAGCTGTGGAGGTGGACACTGAGTTTTGCTTTTTACTTGTCCAACTTACCAGCTTTCCACCCAGGAGCTGACATTCTCCGGTGGTGCTTTTCCTATCCATTCTGCAACCTGCAAAATCACTATCTGAATAGGCGATTAGATCGAATCCTAAGTCTTTGGGATACCAAAGACCTAGATTCGTTGTACCCTTAAGATATCGAAAAATTCGCTTTACAGCTTTCATATGAGATATCTTAGGTTCAGCTTGATATCGTGCACACAAACATGTTGCATACATAATATCGGGTCGGCTAGCTGTAAGATACAAAAGAGAGCCGATCATCCCACGGTACAGCGTGACATTAACAGGAATACCCTTAGTATCCTTATCAAGTGTCAGCGGTGGTGCCATAGGGGTTTTCATAGCTGAACTTTCAGCTAAGTCGAATTTCTTCAGCATATCTTTAACATACTTTCCCTGATTAATGAAAGTTCCTTTTTCATTTTGCTTTATCTGAAGACCAAGGAAATATGTTAGTTCACCCATCATGCTCATCTTATACTCATCTTTCATTCTATCAGCGAAACGAGTACAAAGATCAGGGTTAGTAGAGCCAAATATAATGTCATCAGCATATATCTGAATAAGAATGATATGACCTTTTACTTTCCTGAAAAATAGAGTTTTGTCGATTTTACCTCGCTCAAATTGTTCAATATGGAGATAAGTAGGAAGAGTGTCATACCATGCACGTGGAGCTTTCTTTAAGCCATAAAGTGCCTTATCCAGTTTATAAACATAACCTGGACGCTTAGGATCTGAGAATCCTGGAGGTTGTTCCACATAGACTTCTTCATTCAGCTTTCCATTTAGAAACGCTGACTTAACATCCATCTGATATACTTTGAAGTCTTTGTGTACAGCGTATGCTAAGAATAGATGAATAGATTCTAGTCTTGCTACTGGAGCAAATGTTTCGTCATAATCTAT
The DNA here is from genome assembly GCA_033807775.1 of Saussurea involucrata. Taxonomy (NCBI): domain Eukaryota; kingdom Viridiplantae; phylum Streptophyta; class Magnoliopsida; order Asterales; family Asteraceae; genus Saussurea; species Saussurea involucrata. The sequence continues at coordinate 69,080,475 of CM066325.1, forward strand.
GCCTTCCTCTTGTCTGTATCCCTGAGCAACAAGACGAGCCTTGTTTCGGGTAACAATTCCATGTTCGTCCAACTTGTTTCGATGGACCCATTTAGTGCCTATCACTGTTTTGTCAGTTGGTCTTCGAACAAGTTTCCAAACTTTGTTTCTTTCGAATTCAGTCAGCTCTTCTTGCATGGTGCTGACCCAGTTTGGATCTTTGAGGGAATCATCTACTTTCTTTGGTTCAGTCAGAGAAATAAAGTTAACAAATAAACATATATTACCTGCACTTCGTCGAGTCTGAACACCAGCGTTTGGATCACCAAGAATTTGATCAATTAGGTGATTTACAGTCCATCGTTGAGCCGGAGCGTGAGACGCTGACTCAACCTGAACTGGAGGAGCTGAAGATGAAGCTTCAGCGACGTCTGGAGTATCAGCCAAGAGAGGAATGGATGCAGTTGTCATTATATTCACTGATTGCTGAAAGTAGATAGAATGTCTGAGACATTGGGTTCAGAAGCAGATATAGTGTTTATAGGAACAGCTGAGACCCATGATGTTTCAGCTTCACTATTCTGCATATTTGGAATTATAGTAGGACCATCATCTTCAACTGTATGAGCACGAGGAGTGGGAATATCTTCTGAATCACCAAGATGAGAAAACATCCATTGATTCTGTTCTTCAGTATCAGCGGACGGTTTAGAGTTTGCTGAACGGGATTCGTCAAACGTGACGTGAATTGTTTCTTCAACAGTTTGTCTTCTTCGATTAAAGACTCTGAAGGCTTTGGAGACTGAGGAGTATCCAAGAAAGATTCCATCATCAGCCTTAGGATCGAACTTTCCAAGGGCATCTCTGTTGTTCAGTATGAAACACTAACATCCAAAGATGTGAAGAAAGCTGATTGAAGGCTTTCTCCCATGAAAGAGTTCATAGGCTGTCTTTTTGAATCTTTTAACTATCAGCGACCTGTTTTGCGTAAAACAAGCAGTGTTGACAGCTTCTGCCCAAAACTGAGTAGGCAGGTGAGAATCGCTGAGCATTGAACGTGCAGCTTCAATAATTGTTCTATTTCTTCTTTCAGCGACTCCATTTTGTTGCGGTGTTCTCACTGACGAAAAGTTATGAGAAATGCCCTTACTCTCAAGAAAGGAATCAAGAGAACTGTTTTTGAATTCAGTTCCATGATCACTCCTTATTGAGCGAACAGTCATATTGTTCAGAGTTTCCATCTTCCGAACAAAGGTGATGAGTTCTTCAGGGGTGTCACTCTTAGAACGGAGAAACATTACCCATGTGTAACGAGAGAATTCATCAACTATGACCAGTGTATATTTCTTTCAGCGATGGATTGTTTGTTAACACGGCCAAACAAATCCATATGGAGTAGTTGTAGAGGAGATGACACTGAGGAGACTTGCTTTGACTTGAAGCTTGCCTTGGTCTGCTTCCCTTTTTCACACGCTGAACATAAAGACTCTTTGGCGTATGAATGTTGAGGTAGACCAGTGACTAATTCTTTGGAGGAAAGAGTATTCAGTGTCTTGAAATTTAGATGTGAAAGCCTCTTATGCCATAGCCAGTTAACATCAGAAGATGCCTTTGAGAAGAAACAGGAGTTCTCAGTGGTTGTTGAGTCCATGTTTATTACATAAACATTTTCCAAACGGTAACCGCTGAGAGCTATCTTCTCCTTTTTGTCAGTGACAAAGCAGGATTCCTTAGTGAAAATCACTTTGTTATCCATGTCGCAATGCTGACTGATGCTCAGAAGATTATGCTTCAGCCCTTCAACATATGCGACTCTTCTGAAGGAGGTTGTACCATTTGAAAGTACACCATACCCTCGGGTGTGTCCTTTTCCATTTCCACCGAAAGTCACAGGGGGACCCTTCTCTTCCTTGTATTCAGCGAGCAGGTTTTTATTTCCAGTCATGTGTCTAGAGCATCCGCTATCGAGATACCAGATACCCTTCTTAACCTGTAATACAAAGGAAGATTAGTTTTTCTTGGGTACCCACTTAACCATGTATACACATTTGTCAGTGGAGCTAGTTGGAATAGAAGGTTCAGCGGTCTTCGCAGCATTTGAAGATTCAGCTTTGTCTTTCTTCACTTTGGTTAATTTCTTAACTTCAGTGGTAGGAGTCACCTTGACCTGATTTGCATCGGGGTTGGTCTTCTTTGCCTTGGGGGCAATCTTCACCTTAGCTAACTTTTCAGCTTTGGTGGCTGTGGGGCACTTACTAGCAATATGATCGGTATGTCCCCAGTGATAACATTTCCTATAACTAAAAGTAGTTCTAGGACCACTTGTATGCTAAGCTTTTAATTTCGAATTAGAAGTGCCAGCACCAAGTAAACTATTGGCTTTAGAAATGGGACGAACATTCAGTTCTTCAGATTTCTTACCAAGGACATCCACTCTGAGTCTAGGAGTAGATCGCTGAATAGATCCAGAGATCAGCTTTCTAGATCCAGAGGGGTAGGTCACTGAGGCTTTAGAGGCATTCAGCTTTGGTACTAAGGTACCCTTCTGAGGATTTTGATAAATAAAAATTCCTTTACCTTTGTCTTTAGAGACAGAGGTAGGTTTTGAATAAACCATTTTCTCCTTACCATTTTGTTGCGGTGTTCTCACTGAAGAAAAGTTGTGAGAAATACCCTTACTCTCAAAGAAGGAATCAAGAGAACTTTTTTGAATTCAGTCCCATGATCACTCCTTATTGAGCGAACGGTCAAATTGTTCAGGGTTTCCATCTTCCGAACAAAGGTGATGAGTTCTTCAGGGGTGTCACTCTTGGAACGGAGAAACATAACCCATGTATAACGAGAGAATTCATCAACTATGACCAGTGAATATTTCTTTCCAGCGATGGATTGTTTGTTAACAGGGCCAAACAAATCCATATGGAGTAGTTGTAGAGGAGATGACATTGAGGAGACTTGCGTTGACTTAAAACTTGCTTTGGTCTGCTTCCCTTTCTCACACGCTGAACATAAAGACTCTTTGGCGTATGAGTGTTGAGGTAGACCAGTGACTAACTCTTTTGAAGAAAGAGTGTTCAGTGTCTTGAAATTCAGATGAGAGAGCCTCTTATGCCATAGCAGTTGACATCAGATGAGGCTTTTGAGAAGAAACAGGAGTTCTCAGTGGTTGTTGAGTCCATGTTTATTACATAAACATTTTCCAAACGATAACCGCTGAGAGCTATCTTCTCCTTTTTGTCAGTGACAAAGCAGGATTCCTTGGTAAAGATTACCTTGTTATCCTTGTCGCAAAGCTGACTGATGTTTAACAGATTATGCTTCAGCCCTTCAACATATGCGACTCTTCTGAAGGTGGTTGTACCATTAGAGAGTACACCAAACCCTCGGGTATGTCCTTTTCCATTTCCACCGAAAGTAACAGAGGGACCCTTCTCTTCCTTGTATTCAGCGAGCAGGCTTTTCTTTCCAGTCATGTGTAGAGCATCCGCTATCGAGATACCAGATACCCTTCTGAACCTGCATCACAAAGGAAGATTAGTTTTTCTTAGGTACCCACTTAACCATGTATACACGTTTGTCAGTGGAAGTAGTTGGAATGGAAGGTTCAGTAATCTTCGCAGCATTTGAAGATTCAGCTTTGTCGGTCTTCACTTTGGTTAATTTCTTAACCTCGGTGGTCTTCTTTGCCTTGGGGGCAATCTTCACCTTAGTTATCTTTTCAGCTTTGGTGGCTGTGGTGCACTTACTAGCAATATGATCAGTGAGTCCACAGTGATAACATTTCCTATAACTAAAAGTAGTTCTAGGACTATTTGAATGCTGAGCTTTTGATTTAGAATTAGAAGGACCAGTACCAAATAAGCTTTTGGCTTTTGAAATGGGAGGAACGATTAGTTCTTCGGATTTCTTACCAAGGACATCCACTCTGAGTCTAGGAGTGGATCGCTGAATAGACCCACGCTGAGTAGATCCAGAGATCTGATTCCTTGATCCAGAGGAATAAATCACTAAAGCTTTAGAGGCATTCAGCTTTGGTACTAAAGTACCCTTCTGAGGATTTTGGTGATAAGCAATTCCTTTACCTTTATCTTTAAAGACAGAGGTAGGTTTTGGATAAACCATTTTCTCTTTACCTTTTGAAGAGGTAGAAATTTCCTCAGGGATAGGAGGTCTGGACGAGGAACACTGAGAGGATGAAGTGTCAGCGACTGAGGATACGAAAGTTCCAAATAAGAGCATGGAACGATCAGTGGTTGGTTCTTGAGTTTCATATTTGTAACCAAGACCACGTTTATCACTCAGGGGTATCTGAGACTTAATTATCTCAGTGATCTTTGTTGAAGAATTACACCATCCTTCAACAGTAGCTTTTTCAGCTTTCAATGCAGCGATTGCTTCTGCTCGTTCGATTTTGACTAGCTGATTTAAATGCACTTGATCTTTAAAATCTTCTTCAATTTTAGAAAGCTTTTCTATTTGAAGGTGACAGTTTTTAAGCTGTTCAGCGAGATCAAGGTTTTGGTTTTCAACTATAGTTTTGCCATTCATGGCTTCATATAAATTTCTAGTCAAGAGATCGATTTTACGGAGACTATCAGCTTCATCAATATTTGCAATATTTGTAAAGAAGGAAGGTGATACCTGAATTGCAGAGGTTGAAGTAGAGGGAATGTTTGAACTTTCTTCCTCATCTTCAATCTTTCCCATAAGACATAGATTGGCTTCATCATCTTCAGAGTCAGATGATGATTCTTCTTCTTCAGAAGCAGCCCAATCGTAAACCATCAGGCCTTTGCCTTTCCTCTTGAAGCTTTTCAGCTTCCCATATTTTTCTTTCAGCTTAGCATATTTGTCATCTTTACTCCTGGGAATAAAGGGTTTCTTGGGAAACGCTGAGTTTCTCGATACTTTCTTAGACCTGCACTTGTTAGCGAAATGTCCAATCTTTTCGCAGTTAAAACAAGTAGCAGTAGCCTTATCAACAGGAGTTGATGATCTTGGCTTATCAGTTATAGAAAGAGGTTTGTTCTTCCTGAACATTTTCTTTTTGGTGAATCTCCTGAACATTTTAGTTAGGAGAGCCAAAGATTCATCATTATCTGAAGAGTCAGAATCTGATGACCTTTCAGAGTTACTCTCTAACTCAGTGATAGTGACTGAGGGTCGCTGAGTAGAGGGTTCCTCTAAGATTAAAGCAACAGGGGTGCTTTTGGAATCTTTTACAAGATTCTTCTTAAGATGGCTTGATTGCTCATGATTCAGCATCATGCCACATAAGGTAGCAAGTGTCATTGATCTTAGATCTTTTGACAGCTTGAGACACATAGAATAACTGTCCCAGCTTTCAGGTAAACATTCTAGAAACTTTGCCAGCACTTCAAAGTTAGAATATTCCTTACCAACAGTTTTCAGATATATTATTAAGCAATTAAAACGTTGGTGAACTTCAGAGAGAGTCTCATTCTTACCACAAATGAAACTTTCATACTGTCTTACCAGGTTGATCTTTTGAGAGTCCTGGACTTCAGCAGTACCTTCATACTGAACACATATTGTGTCCCACGTGGCTTTTGAGGATTTCAGGTTCATGACGGAATGGTAGACTTCGTCAGGAAGAGCCATGGATAGTATGGATCTGGCTTTTGTGACGATAGCCACTTTCTTCTTATATTCGTCAGTCCACGTATGAACTTCTTTGGGTACCAGCCTTTCTGGAATAGCAGGTCTATTCTCAGCGGCTGGTACTGCGGCATCAATTCTTACAGGAATGAATGGGCCGTTTTCAAGATAATAAGGCATAGTAGGGTCTACACCTTCTAGGAAGAGAGTCATCCTATTTTTCCATAGATTAAAATTATCTCTGGAGAATCTAGGGGGTTTTGCAAGAGAACCATTGTCGATATAATTTGTGTTTGTGTTGGTAGCCATTTTCAGAAATAGCAAGGAAGAGAAATCTTAGTATAGATTAGATCTTGTTTATGAGATTAAACAAATCTGCTCTGATACCACTTGTTGGTCCCGAAGGGCTATACAAGTTTGTAGAAGGGGGGGTTGAATACAAACACACAGATTTTACTTTTCTAAATTGTTTATTGATAAATCTGAAAGTGCAGGATCTATTCTTACAATCAATATAGAAAGAAGTAATTGAGAAATTGTATGATCAAGCCCAATTGTATTCAATGATGCACAGAATTACAGATCTAAGAGAGAGATCACCTCAAAGATTACAAGGAATGAATACAAGTAATATGGGCAAATCAATCAGTTAGCAACGTAGTGCTAACCACTCTATTTATACTGCAACAAACATCTTAAAGCTACAGTACAAATAAGAAAGACTAATAAGAACATAACACGTGTCCTAATTAGTTTACACATTACTAAATAACGAAACTCGTCATAAGTTCTGAACAGGTAGTTCAGAACTTCTGAACATTCTTCTGATCACGCTTCTCAGAACTTCTGACTTCTCTTTCTCAGATCTCTGACTCTTCTTCTCAGAACTTCTGACTCTTCTTCTCAGAACTTCTGAACCTTCTTATCAGATCTTCAACACTTGGTTTATTGACAAAACTTCAGATCTAACAATCTCCCCCTTTTTGTCAAATAAACTTAAACTTTGCATCATCTAATTCTTTCAGAGCAGGAACAATTTTCTGAAGTAGCACATTCCTCAGATTAAGCCTCTTATCAATCTTGTCAATAATTTCTTGAATAATCTCAACTTGCTGATTAATTACTTCTTGAATCATGTTTGCTTCCTTCACTTTCAGCATCTTTTTCTCCAAATTGTGCTTTATGATCCTTAAAGTTCCAGAACAATATTTTGCAGTTTCCTTTGCTCTGAAGAAGATCTTTCCACTTTTGTTCTTCAAAAATACTCCCAACTCTGTATATCTGTGAACACTTCCAGTCTTTAACACCTTTTTCTGCTCATGATCTGTATTGGGATTTGCCAGATAAACACATGACTTTTGCAAATACAGAGCTATTTGGAAATCTGTATAGCAATGCCACCTTAAGATATAGAACATGGCCTCAATCACCACACTTCTTGCCTTCCTTTCATTTCTGTCTTTACTTGACTCTTTAAAACATAGAAAGCTGTGTAATCTGTAGAAGTCAACCACTGACAGTTTCTCAAAATCTGCATCAGTGAAATAATAAACCTTGCCATCTTCTCTCAAAACTTCAAAGGATAAGTACTCCATCTTTCTGAATTTCTTAACCTTCAATTCTCTGATTCCAGTGATTAGAAAATCTGAGTAAACGGCTTGCTTTGTTTTGCCAAGACATCTTGATTTTTCAGCCAACCAGATCTGAGTCTCTTTAGACCTATCATAATACACATCCAAGAATTGTACCTCTTTTGGTTTGAAGAACTCAGGCAGATCAAATTCAAGAAAGTATCCATTCAGATCAATGAATATTTCATCTTCTTTGGGTTCAGACTGTTCAGCTTGATCAATATTAGTTATCTGCACATTCTGAGGTGTTGTGTCCTGAACTTCTTCAGTCTCATCTGACAAAATTTCATTCACTTCATACTCAGCTGGGAACACAAAATCATTATGTAGAATCTTTTTGGGATTCACCTCAGATAGCAACCATTCACTACTGTTTCTGATTTTTCTTCTAAAATCCAACCTCCTCTTCACACAGTTTATGCATCTCTTCTTTAAACTCTCTTTTTCAGTATCCATACTTACTTCCATTCTAATCAACAACCAATTCAGAGTTGCATCACTGTACTTCACCAACTCTTTTAATCTGAACAATTCAAGTCTTTCGTGAACCATATATGTGAACCCTTCTGTCTCCATTCCTTCATTCACAAAACCCTTCACATGCAGATCAACTTCTGTTTTCTTTGTGGGAGAACTCAGATTGCACTTTTCTTTTCTTTCTTCTATAGCCAACTGGAAGTCATACAAGTATGTATTTCTGACATAAATACCCAGAAGTCTTCTGCATTCAATTTCTATCAAGGCTTCTTCAGTGCTAGCAAAGAACTTGACTAGAAAGATCTGATCATCAAGAGTCAATCTGTGAAAATCAAATGTAGACATGGAAACCTTTGTATTTCTTTCTTTCAGTGTTTCCATTCTAACGAACATTAAACCATTGAATTCATCTTGTTGAAACATCAGAACTTTCTCGATTCTTTTCTGAATATGCAGTTTTGAGTCAGGAACTCTGAACATATTAGAAGCTTCTGAGTAGACCATCTGAGCTCTGTCATCCATAAAACCATCAATGTTACTTTCCAAAAGCTCATACTCTCCTTCTGTGTAGTAGAGATTATCATATATTTCCTCAGGAAAAATATCATCATGAAATTGTCTGGCTAAAGGTACATCACTTAACTCTAGAATGAAGTCACACACAGGTTCTTCTAGTCTTTGCAATTTAATCTTTGGAATCTCGATTGGTTTTCTGAATACATATTCAGAAGGCATAAAGAAGTCTTTCACTTTCACATACTCTTCTTCTGTATTTAACTCATCACAAAAGTTAAACCTAAAATCATCTTTAAAATCCTGAGTGTAATCCACAGTTCTGTCTTCTTCTCCCATTAGATCAATGGGTCTTATCACTTTTATTCCTTTATGAATTTTCTGAACACTCAAAGCTCTGACTACTTCATTATGCATTCTTCTGATCAATTCTTCATTCAACCTCCTTTCTTCTGATTCAGACTCCATTGCCCTTTCACTGTTATAAACCACAATATCTGTACACCTGTTTACCACTGTACTTTCCACTATTTCTTCTATTCTCAAATCAGATTCCTCAATAGCTACAGTTTCATCTGAGTTTCCTTCCATCTCAGTATCCAAGTTCAATTCCTCTGTTTTATCTGATTCATTACTATCAATACTTCCCAACTCCATTTCTTCTGTATCTGAACTGTCAAGCTGTACTATCTGAATCATCTCCTTTAAATTTTCCTGTGTCTGATCTTCTGTACTTTTTGTATTGGCTAAGTGCATGTCTGCTATCTCAAAATCTTCTATGCCAATATCATCATCAGAACTTAACCTTTGTCTTTTCTCCCCCTTTTGATGATTATGAGGATCATTATCATCAAACTTCCTTTTCAAGTTCTGATTAAAAGCAACTTCAGGTTCAGCTTCTGCAATAGGAACAGGATCAAGAGGCTTTGAAGTAGAAGCCAAAGATACACTCAGTGCTTTCAATATAGATTCCTGCATACCCTGCATCTGTTTTAACATATCTTTTTGAAAACCAGACATTATATCCATGATCTCCTTTTTGTGAGAATCCAAGGATTTCTTTACATCATCTACCTTGGTGTCAACAGAAATTAACTTTTTCTCCAACACAACTTTCAAATCTGATACCTCATCATTCAGATCCTCCATCCTCTTCTCCAAATTTTCTACTTTTTCCCCCATCTCCTTGTTTTGTTTCTGAATCTTTTCAAATTCAGAAGTTTCTAACAGTGAACCTGAACCAACAGATGGTCCAGTTTTCATGTGCCCAGAGAGCTCATGGCCTGTAGATAACACACAGTCATCTTGTACAACAGATGCACGTTTGAATGAGGCTTTTGTAATGTTCACCTCACCAGGACTTCCATCCAATCCTCGACACCCAACATTAGGCATGTCTATGAATGTTGTTTCAGGAGTACGAAATTCCTGATCTGTGCAAGTGTCAAAAGGAATTTCAGGCTCAATATGAATAGGACTGTGATATTCAGACTCAATGTGTTGAAAAATAAGTTGAGATTTATCACCTCCCTCCAAATGAGTTTGGGATGGTTCCCCGGATTTGTGTGAAACAGTAGCATGTTGAAATGCTTCTGAGTGGGTATGGATGGGTTGTTCAAGATCCACCACTAGGTCCATGGTGTTTGTTTCAATATTGGACACCAAGAGATGTGAACCAATAGCATGTGTGGTTACCTGGTCAAGATTAGCTGGTTCAGAGGCATCTCTTTCTGTTTGAACCTCTGTTAACAATCTCTCATCCTCACCACTCTCATTCTGTTTTTCCTCACTGAGTCTAACCAAGCTCTCAGAATTTTCCCCCTCAAGTCTCTCAGAATGTTCACCCATCTGAACATCCTCCCCCTCTCTAATTCGACTAGACCCCTCACCTCTCTTCTCAGGTTGGTCCTCTTGGGTAGGGATTTGAGGTAATTCAATTCCCATAGAGGTGCAATAAGCTTTTAAAATCTCACTCTCCCTTGGAATATAGTTCCTAAGTGATTTTGGCAACAGTTTATGATTGGGATAATTTTCAAGTCTTGTTACTGAGGTCATCTTACCCAAATAAAATGTAGGACCATGCTCTTCATTTGTTCTTCTTGAGATTGTTCTGTTTTCCTGCATGGCATACCAAATAACAATTTGCCAGTACCTTATGTAGGGAATGTATGTCAGTGGAGCATCCTTTGTCTTCTTCTGAATTGCTTTCTGATTCTTCTCAAATGTATTCTTCATATCTTCCCAAAGTATTAAAGTATAGTCATAATGCCTATTCTTCACTAAACCTTGAAATATCTGAAGAATTTGTTTAGAACCTTGATCAGCAGAACTATTTTTCCCTGACAAACATTTATTTACCACATGAAAGAAGCAAGCCCAAATAGGTGGTAATTTGTTTCTTCTGAACAAACTGAGAGTCCTCAATCCTTCATTGTATCCCAACTTCATAAACTCTGCTATTAATTCCTCTGTTAGGGGTAAATCCTCAAAATCTGTTCTTCTTTGTACATCATCTTTCTCTGGTAGATTCAGCATCTCTCTTAGTGCAGAGATAGATAAGACAAATGTCACTCCTCCAATTTCAGACACAAACTTATTATCTTCTAACCTAAGATATTTCCACCATTGTTGTATGTACTGAACAGGCACATTTTTACTTCTTGTAAACCATTTTCTGTACGGATGATGTTTGAATAACTCCATGATAATTCTGTGTTCAGGCTTAAAACGACTTTCCTCAAACAATATAACACAGTTATTTTCAGATAATTTCAACCATTCACTCTCAGGAACAACTCTTTCCACTAGAATAGATCTATCTGACATAATAGAACCTGCAGCACTCTGATCATGTTCAATATTAACATTTACCTCATCCGCATTTCCTTCAGATTCATCCATTTGTTCATCTTCTTCATCATTTCTTATTGCCCCTTCCTCTGCAACTCTATTTTGTACTTCATCATTTTCCGAATCAGATGAATCCATTATCGATTTTGTAGAATGTAGAGAAATTGGACCACTTCTTCGTATTTCAGACATGATTTAAGAAGAAAACAGATTCAAAGAACTCTGGATTTGATTCGTATCTCACGTTTCGCTCTGGAATTTGAAAGAACTTTGAAATAGGGATTTTAAGACCTATTTAAAATCCGCGAAGTTGAAAGGTTTAACGGAAAAGCGAAATCAATGTTATAACGGAGTCAACACACGTGAAATACCACAAAGGATTTAAATGAAATACGTGGCATTGTCAAACAAATATGAAGCTGACACGTGTTAGTGGATAGAATTTTGACTCAAGTCAAAGATCTGAATAACACGCGCAGATGTTCTGATTCCATGACTCAGAAGAATTTTGCCTTGTAACCAAAATGTCTTTTAAAATCAACTTCTGACCAATATAAAACATTTTGATTATTCAGAAGAGGTTTGAACAGATAAGAAATGAAAACAAATCTTTTAAGCATCACAAAATGATTTCCAAAAGAATTTTGATGCTCCCCCTTGACTTGAGCATGCATTTGAGTATTAATGATACATAAAGATGAGATAACAAGATAATCGAAGAAGCATAATCCATACAGTTGAAGTTATTTGTATTTCTCAAAAATAAATTTTTTTGAAAGTTAGATTGCTGAAGTATTGACTCAGAATTTCTGACCTTAAGATTCAGAGGTTCTGATCTCAAGACTCAGAAGTTCTGAACTCAAGACTCAGAAGTTCTGAACTCAAGATTCAGAATTTCCGAACTCAAGACTCAGAAGTTCTGAACTCAAGACTCAGAAGTTCTGAACTCAAGACTCAGAAGTTCTGAATACACTACTCAGACAACTTCACTTAGAAAAATTTAGCATTTTTAAGAAAAAAATATTTTCAACTAGGCAGATTAAGCATTCCTATTTTACATATGAGAAAAGAAAACCTTTTGTGATCAAGAGGCTTTGTGAACAAGTCAGCCAATTGATACTTTGTATGCACAAAGTGCATTTCTATAGTTCCTTTTTCCACATAGTCCTTTATAAAATGATACCTCACGTCTATATGCTTAGTCTTCGAATGTTGAACAGGGTTCTGAGTAATAGCAATTGCACTTTCTGAGTCACAATAGATGGGAATCTTATTAAGCTGATATCCATAGTCCATGAGTTGTGTTCTCATCCACAATGTTTGAGAGCATGAAGCAGCAGCAGCAACATACTCTGCTTCAGCAGTTGAAGTGGATACACAATTCTGTTTCTTTGATGCCCAACTCACTATTTTATCTCCCAAAAAGTGACAAGCACCAGATGTACTCTTTCTGTCCAACCTACTTCCTGCATGATCAGCATCAGTGAAAGCAGTCAATTTGAAGTCAGTTTCTTTTGGATACCATAGACCTAGATCAGGTGTTCCTTTGAGATATCTTAAAATCCTTTTGACAGCCAACATATGTGATTCTTTCGGGTTAGATTGAAATCTAGCACAGAAACAGGTAGAAAACATGATATCTGGTCTACTTGCAGTCAAATAAAGTAATGATCCAATCATGCCTCTATAAAGTTTGATATCTGCTGAAACACCTTTGAGATCAGCATCTAACTTTATGTTAGTTGCCATAGGTGTTCTCATAGAAGCACAATCAGACATTTTGAACTTTTTCAGAATATCTCTGACATATTTTCCTTGATTTATGAAAATACCTTTTGGTAGTTGTTTGACTTGAAGACCAAGGAAAAAATTCAGTTCACCCATCATGCTCATTTCAAATTCAGATGACATGACTTTTGAAAAATTATCACATAATTCTGGACTGGTAGAACCAAATATTATGTCATCAACATAAATCTGAATCAGAATCAAATCATTACCCTGTTTCTTTAAAAACAAAGTTGTGTCAATCTTACCTTTCTTGAATCCTGAACCTAACAGGTGTTTAGTAAGAGTGTCATACCAGGCTCGTGGTGCTTGTTTTAGACCATATAAAGCTTTGTCTAAAATATAAACATGATCAGGGAATTCTGGATCAACAAAACCTTCAGGTTGATGGACATACACCTCTTCATTAAGTTTGCCATTTAAAAAGGCTGATTTGACATCCATTTGATACACCTTGAAGTTTTTATGTGCAGCATAGGCTAAAAATATTCTGATTGCCTCTATTCTTGCCACTGGTGCAAATGTCTCATCATAATCAATTCCCTCTTGTTGACAGTATCCCTTAGCAACCAATCTTGCCTTGTTTCTGATGACAACACCTGATTCATCCTTTTTGTTTCTGAACACCCATTTAGTTCCAATTATAGATTTACCTTCAGGCTTTGGAATGAGTCTCCAAACTTTATTTCTTTCAAATTGAAGCAATTCCTCTTGCATTGCTGAAATCCAGTCTGGATCCTCTAGGGCTTCATTAGCTTTCTTTGGTTCAATTACACTTAAGAAACCAGCAAACATTACTTCATTTGCTGTAGCTGATCTTGTCTTTACTCCTGCTGATGGATCACCTATTACTTGATGAATAGGGTGATTTTTAGTCCATTTGTTAGCACTAGGGAGTACATCAATCTCTGAATAATTGTTGTTTGCATCATTCTCATCAATGATTGCTCGTAATTCTGAACTGTCACCTTGTTCTGACGTATGAGTAGGAGTTGCATCCAAGTTTGAGTTCTGATTAATGAAGTCAGAGTTCTGATTGACTTGTTCAGAGTTCTGAGTACAAGAATCAGAATTCTGATTACAAGGTTCAGAGTTTTCACCACTTGTATTTATTAGATTTGGGCACTCCTCTGATGGACCTTTGTCAGAAATTACAGTTGATTGAACTATTTCTGGAGTCTTATTTTTCATCTCTTTGACCATCTTTGGGTTTTCATATTCTGCATAAGAATCAGAAATTAGTTCACTAAAAGCATCCTTAAACAGTAAATTGAGTTCTGAACAAATAGGATTAGAATTTGTATCAGAAGTCATTTTTGTCTTGTTCAGCATGAGTTCTGAACTGTCTTGTTCAGAAGTCCGCATTCTGGCTTCATCAAAAGTTACATTTATGCTCTCCATCATCCTCTTGGTTCTTCTATTGTAGATTCTGAATGCTTTGGAAGTTAAAGAATAACCCACAAAGTATCCTTCATCTGCCTTTTTATCGAATTTGGCAAGATTTTCTCTGTCTCTGAGAACGTAGCATCTGCAACCAAAAATATGAAAGAATTTGATTAATGGTTTTCTTTTATTTATCAGTTCATAAGCAGTCTTATTTAATCTCTTATTGATTAAAGTTCTATTTTGTGTAAAACAAGCAGTTGCAATTGCTTCAGCCCATAGGAAAGTAGGAAGATTTGCATAAGCCAACATTGTTCTCGCAGCCTCAACTAGAGTTCTATTCTTCCTTTCAACAACACCATTTTGTTGAGGAGTTCTGACAGCAGAAAAATTGTGAGAAATCCCAGAACTTTCTAGAAAATTCTGAAGAGTCTCATTTCTGAACTCCGTTCCATTATCACTTCTGATTTTCTGAACTTGAAGTTGTAAGAGAACTTGAATCCTTTTGATAAAATTTATCAATGTAGTAGCAGCTTCTGACTTAGCTCTTAGGAACTCAACCCACGTGTATCTGGATAATTCATCAACAATCACAAGCATATATTTCTTTCCTCCCATCGACTGAACTGAAATTGGACCACAAAGATCAGTATGAATCATTTCTAATGGTGCTTTGCAAGATGAGTCCATTTTTAATTTGTGAGAACTCTTTTTCATCTTGCCCATTTCACAAGCTGAGCATAATGATTCTTTTTCAAATTTAAGCTTTGGTAAGCCTTTAACCAAATGTTTTGCAACAAGATTATTAAGATCTTTGAAATTCAGATGAGAACATCTTCTGTGCCAAAGCCAGCATTCATTTGCAGTTGATTTTGATAAAAGACAAACTGTATTTAATGTTTTCAATTTTGAAAAATTAACTACAAATAAGTCCATATGTCTTTTGGCCCAGAAGACTTTGACATCATTTTCAGTTAGAATCATGCAACCTGTTATTTGAAACTTAATTTGACAAAGACTGTCTAAAAACTGACTTATGCTGAAAAGATTGTGTTGTAATCCTTCAACATAGAAAACCTTTTGGATAGTTAGATCCCCTTTAGTTAAATCCCCATAACCTTTGACTTGACCTTTGCTATTGTTTCCAAAGTTTACTGCTCCTCCAGCCTTTTCTGTGAAGTTTGATAGAAAAGACTTCTGACCTGTCATGTGTCTTGAAGCTCCTGAATCTAAAAACCACACATGACAGCCCTGCAAAAAGATCAGTTAGGTTTAGGTACCCATTTTGGAATGGGTCCATCTTTGTTAGCTTTGTCATTGGATTTAACATCAGTACCTTTTACTCTCCACTCAAAATCTTTCTTCAAACACCACTTTCCTTGAACTTTTATGAAGTCAGAACATTTTCTGCTTACAAGTTTGTTCAAATTCTTTTTGAGAGTTGTAACTTTTGGTTTTGCTATGTTTTCAACTTTCTTTTCTTTTATCTTTTCTTTCTTCTGAGTCTGAGGAACAAAAATTTTCTTCTTTTCTGTATTTTGAGAAACAGAAACTTTCTGAATATCTTTTCTTATGTATGAAACAGAAGTTATTTTGACTTGACATTTGTGAGAATATTGGAATGAATCATTTTTACATCTAACACAAACAAGATTTTTCTTTGCAAGTGACAATAAATCTGAAACATAGATCATTTCATTTTTATTTATACTGTTCAGAGTACAATTGCCCTTATTACAAGAATTTCTAGCGTTTAGTTCAGAAGTAGATTTCATTCTAAGCTTCTCAAGTTCCCTTTTCAGATCGTTCAACTTTGCAAGATCATCTTTCCTTTTGCTTTCTTCTTTTTCTGAAAAATTCAAGTTCTTTTTGTTAGAAGAATTAGATGATTCACCTTTTTCATATGTACTTGATTCATTAAAGAATTTATCATTTTCTCTTGAAGCATTAATTTTAAAAAGATCATACTCAGTCTTCAGTTTTTCAAGCTCTGTTATTTTCTGAATAAAAATATTCTTTTCTTTCAAAGCTTCTTCAAGTTTAATATCCACCTCACAGAAATCATTTTCAAGTTCATCATAAGTTTTCCTTAAATCCTCAAGTTCTTGACTCACAAGATTAAATCTCTTTTCAAGTTGCAAAAATTCATCTGATTTTGTTTCAGAAAATCCAGTTGAATCAGACTTCTGACTACCTGAGTCAGAGTTCTGATTTACAGACTCAGATGTCTGATCTTTAGACTCAGAATTCTGACTACAAAGTTCAGAATCCTGACTAGAAGTTTCAGACTTCTGATTGACTGTTTCAGAATTTTTACTTGTATCAAATATGCTCTCAATGTCATGATATGAAAAACTTGGTTGTTTATTTTTGTAGCTGACATTTAAGGAATCATACTTGAATTTAGTATCATTGTATCTTGGCTTTTCATCTGTTGGTTTAGAAACTTATTTCTTAACCTTTTCTTCTGAACCAACTGACTTTTCTGTTTTAGACTCAGAAATTGTCTCATCTGACTTTTTAGAGTTTGGTCTTTGCAAATTGTCAGAACTTGTTATAGAACTAGCAGGTCTTATGAAAACTTCAACAATTTCTGGGATTTTTGGCTTAGAAACTTGAAGTATTGGAGCTCTTTTTAAAATGACATTTTCTTCCAATCCCAATCCCTTCTTTGGATTGTAAAATCTTGTATCTTTAACATTGCTTAATAAAAGATTTAATGTTTGCTGAGTTTGACCTCTTTTCAAATTCAAATCTTCCAATTCTTTGATTTTGGAGTATAAATTCTTTCTTTCTTCAAATAACATATCAAATTTTATTTGTAAATCACCTTTTTCATCCTTTATTTTTGAAAACTCAACTTTTAGTTCAGAAAGCCTTTTCATCAATTCAGAATTTTCATCTTTAACTTTCTGTTTCTCAGCCTCAGATTCTTCATATTGTTCGTTTATTACTTCTTTTTCAATTCTGAATTTGTTAACCAAAGTTCTTTCTCCTTTTATCTGTTTTCTTAGGTTAGCAAATTCAGTTTTCATTTCACCAATCTGTGTCATTAACTCTAATTCAAGTGAAGAATGTACCTCAGCAGATGACTCAGAATCAGCATCTTCAAAATCAGAATCATCCTCATTCCTCATTTTTGCCATATAGCTTCGCATCTGTGGAAAGTTGATATGATCATCTTCATCAGAAGTGTAGTACAGCCAATTCTCCTGTTCAGCCAATAGCGCACTCTCGTCATCTCTCTTCTTTGCAAGCTGAGCCTTCTTCGTGTAGTATTCATAATCTTTCACAACTTTAACTCTGCAATCCTTGGCATAATGGCCAGATTTTCCACACTTGAAACACAGATTCTTTTCTTTTCTCTCTTCCTTCTCTTCCTTGTTTTCTTCACTTCTCTCTATTCTCTTTTCAATCTTATTTTCTTCTCTGTCATCTTTCTTCTTATAATCTGAACTTCCAGCTCTCTTATAATTTCCTTGAAATCTGCCCTTCCCATACCTTTTGTTGAAAGTATTTGTCAGCAAAGCTAGCTTTTCAGCCATTATCTTGATATCTTCATCATCTTCTGATCCTTCTTCTTTGTCAGATTCCTCCAGACTCGGTATTTCTGATAGATATGCAGTCTTTTTGGGTGCTTTGATTGCTTTGGACTTTGATAAGAACGCTAACTGATCAGCAACATTTTTCTTTTCTTCCACAACTAACTTGACAGAGTCTTCATGTTGATTAAGAACACAGAACAAATCATTTAAGTCTTCTTCACACATATCCTTGTTCATTTGCAGACTTATGGCAAATGATGACCATTCTGAATTTAGACTGTTCAGAAATTTGTAATTTATTTCTGATTTTGTTTTCTTCAGTCCATTTCTTCTCAAGTCATTTAGAATAGTGCAAAATTTACTGTATGTCTGTGTCAAACTTTCTGACTCTTTTGCTTTGAACCTTTCATAAGCATTTATGCTTTGATTTAACTTTGCCTGAATAGATCTCACAGTTCCTAACATTTGCCTTTCCAATTCGTCCCACATTTCTTTAGCTGATGATCCACTGTCAATCCTGTTAAGAACCTCATTCGGGACAGCCAAAGTCATCAAAGTAATTGCTCTTTTGTCAATAGCATGCCTATTTTTCTGTTCAGCAGTGTATTGGGAATAATTCTTCTTTACTCTGGTCGCTGGAATTTCTGGAGTTGTCTCTGTAGCAGGGGTTGCGGCGACATCGATATATACTTCGATTGGACCTTCTCGTATAGAAATCATAAGATTTTCATCGATGTTGTCAAGGAATTGGATCATACGAGTTTTCCATTGCTGATACTCTTCTGGTATAAGAACAGGCGGTTTGGTTTCGGATCCCATGGCTAGATATTCTTTAGAAGACATGATTGTAAGAAAATTCAACAGAAAGACAAATTCGATTTTCTTGATCGAAAAGTAGCAGGTAATTCAAGAATTGCTAAGAATTCAAGAACTAGCCCTAGCAGCGGAATCGAATTTTGAATGAATCAAGAAATCTTCAAGAAATTGATCAATCGATCTTCGCAATCACAGTCTTGAACGAATTTGTTTGTTGATTGGCTCTGATACCAATTGAAAGTGCAGGATCTATTCTTACAATCAATATAGAAAGAAGTAATTGAGAAATTGTATGATCAAGCCCAATTGTATTCAATGATGCACAGAATTACAGATCTAAGAGAGAGATCACCTCAAAGATTACAAGGAATGAATACAAGTAATATGGGAAAATCAATCAGTTAGCAACGTAGTGCTAACCACTCTATTTATACTGCAACAAACATCTTAAAGCTACAGTACAAATAAGAAAGACTAATAAGAACATAACACGTGTCCTAATTAGTTTACACATTACTAAATAACGAAACTCGTCATAAGTTCTGAACAGGTAGTTCAGAACTTCTGAACATTCTTCTGATCACGCTTCTCAGAACTTCTGACTTCTCTTTCTCAGATCTCTGACTCTTCTTCTCAGAACTTCTGACTCTTCTTCTCAGAACTTCTGAACCTTCTTATCAGATCTTCAACACTTGGTTTATTGACAAAACTTCAGATCTAACAAAATCATTAACGATTTACAGCTTGTTGCGGAAACAAGATTAAGGATAAACCTAAATCTAAACAAGTTGGAACACTAAGTTTCTTGCACTAAGAAAGAGAAGGAAATTACTAATAATAACCTATCTCAAGATAAGAAGGATGAACTTGTCCAGAGTTAGCAAGTTACTTCAAAAAGAAGTGAGTTCTTCTTCTTATATACTACATGCATTTAATGCATTGCAGTTTATACTTTACACATGGCAGCAGCTGATTGGTTGCATGTCATTGACTTTTGTTGACAATCTTAGTAGCCGCATGTTGAACAGTGTAGTATCAGAGTGGTTGTACGAATTCAGACAATAAGGAGGTTCTTTTTCTGACACATCGTACGGAGTCGTGCAAGGGTGGTTAAGACAAAAGTACTTTGTACGGAGGACTTCATGATCAGCTTTTCGTTGATTCAGCGATCTATCATTCTTTGTCAGCGAATGATAGAGTTCACCGATAGCTAAAGTCTTGTACTTGATACTTCACGTTGAGTGGAGAAATCTGAGTCTTCGCTGATCCGCATCAGTTCATTAGGAGACTTGTCGCTGGCTCTTGAGCTTGATCTTCGACTTCAGCGTAGAACCTATGTTAACGTGAAACTTGTCTTCAGGGATCATAAGTAAACAACTAACTTATCAGCGATCACCATAAGTACTGAACAGACTCAGAGTATTATGGTGAACGGTTTCGCTGAATGTTTAAACTAAAGAGTGAGAGTTTCTATCAGCGGTACTGTAAGATCTTAGTACTTATCAGCGATAGTGAAACTCTGATACATATTGTTTACTTACAATTTTCACTAAGTATATAAGAGAGGGTCATTATCAAATCACTGAGGGTTTCGAAAAGTAGTCCGGTAAAGAGGTGAAATATCTCCGAACGGATAATGGCTTAGAATATTTCTCGGAGGAGTTCAATGCCTATTGTCGGAAGGAAGGCATTACAAGGCATCGTACCGTTGCTCATACTTCTCAACACCATGGTGTAGCCGAAAGGATGAACCGCACTATTCTTGAGAAAGTTTGTTGCATGCTTTCAAATTCTAAAATGCCTAAGTCTTTTTAGGCGGAAACGGCTTCTACCGCTTGTTATATCATTAATCGGTCTCCTAGAAGAAGACTCCCATGGAAGTTTGGGACGGATCACCGACCGATTACACTAATTTAGAAATATTTGGTTGCCTTTTTATGCACGTTTTGATAATGGGAAGTTGGAACCGAGAGCAATGAAATGCAAGTTCCTTGGATACAAAATGGGGTGAAAGGCTTTAGGCTATGGTTCCTAGAAGCAAAGAAGATCATTATAAGAAGAGATGTCACTTTTGACGATCTTCTATGTTGCATGATTTGTCGTCTCCTACATCCGAGACCATTTCTGAAGCTCCTAAAGAGAAACCTCCGATGGAGGTAGAGCTACCTATAGGCTCAAACATCGAGCCCTCATGTTACCAATGATACTAATGCTTCCTCTTCTTCTTCCACTACAGGTGTTCAAGTGGTATTTGATTCTCCATCACAACCTTCACCACAAGAGCCTGAACCGTGCATTGCTCGTGATAGGGGAGAATACAAATTGTACGCCTGCATGGTATACTGAAAAAGCTGATATAATAGCATATCATTGAAGTGTAACAGAAGAAAATGGAATGCACCGTTGAGCCTACTTCTTATAGTGGGGATATGAAACTAAAACATGTGGATAATTGGATAATAGAAAAGCTCGCGGAGATGGAATCCTTGCAAAACAACAGAACTTGGGAGCTTGTACCTGCTCTTAAAGGCAAATAACTGGTTAGATGCAAGTGGGTTTATAAGTTGAAGGAAGGGACCACTCCAAATGAAAATCCAAGGTATAAAGCTTGGTTAGCCGCGAAAGGTTATAGTCAAATTCATGGCATTGACTATAATGACATTTTCTCACCGGTGGTGAAACATACTTCTATTTGTTCATTCTTTGGGATAACTGCGTCTAATGATTTTGATCTTGAGAAATTCGTAGTAACGACCACTTTTCTGAATGGTGAACTTGAGGAAGAGATTTATATGCAACAACTGGAAGTTTTCGAGATTCGGAGTATAGAAGATCACGTGTGCAAGCTTATTAAATCTCCCCATGGCCTCGAACAGTCTCCTAGGCAATGGTACAAGAGATTCAACGCAATTGTGACCGCACATGGCTATTCAACTTTTTCGTACGACAGATGCATTTTGTAACATCCCATATTTCAACTTTGTGGTTTTATTAGATAAATAAAGACTTTTGGGGAGCCTATTGTGGAGATTCGAAAATTCTGTGGCAAATGTGTGAAAAGGAAAAGTTAAGTTAGATAAAACCCTCCAAAACCCTCATCTTAGTTATTTGGCGGCTGAGAAGAAATTGGAGAGGAGGAGGAGCTCAAGAATTCCTCCATTGAAGGCTTGGAGAGGTGTTGCAGCTAGGGATTAAAGAAGTTTCTTCTAAGGTATACCTTCATCTTCATCTCTTTGATTTGTTTTGGGAAATGGAGCTTAGATGTAAGATTCTTGTTGCAATCTCTTCTTCTTTAAGTATTTTGAGACAAAACCAAGTGGAAGGGTGTGTTAGATGAATCCCTTGAGGAGTTTGTGAACTCTTGGTGATATTCCACCCTTCCAATGGAGGTTCTTAAGTTTAATTCTTTATTTTAAAAAGGGATTTGTGTTTCAAAAGAGTATTTCATGATGATTTGATTGAGGAATTGATTGGTTTAAGAAATATGAATTGTCTCCTTAATGTATTATAGTTTTAGTGTTCATGTGGGGAAGTTACCAATCAGTTGGAATCAATTTTGGAGGAATTTGAGTAAGTTTTCGAGCTGACCCAGGTGAGCAGAACTGAGGATGCTCGACCAGAGGGCTACGCGGCTTACTACGCGGTTTGCAAACCGCGTAGCAAACCGCGTAAGTCTCTGTTGGGCGATTCTCGTTTTCTGCTTCGTTGGCCGTTCGGGCTTGGGTTCGAGGCGTGGTTTAAGGGATTGTCTTAAGACGTTATGGGGGATGTTTTAGAGTATAATCGGGGAGTCTAATACCTCCTTTGTTAACCCCAATTCAGGTGATCATTTGGTGTTTAAGTGAGCTCCGAGTAGTGGGTCGTTTAGCCGAGAATCAGGTGAGTTCCCTTATGCACCACTTTTATTTAAAATGATTTGCAAAGATTTGTATGACTGAAATTGGTTTACGCAAGCTTTACGAACGTATGTTTTCTTGGCATGAAAATTCTTGTTTTGCAAATAAAGGAGGGTTTTCCTCAAGTATGTGAAGTCGCATGTTTTTTTTATTGAACTATCAATTGTGGAGTTGGGTTGCACCGTGGGGGAGGGGGCTACTTGGTTTGCCGTACCCGGCTTTGTAGGGTGTTGCCGTACCCGGCTTTGTAGGGTGTTGCCGTACCCGGCTTTATAGGGTGTTGCCGTACCCGGCTTTGTAGGGTGTTGCCGTACCCGGCTTTGTAGGGTGTTTGCCATGGTCTTCTCTCCGATGTGCATACCGTTGTTGCAAAGATGATTTGATACGTTACTGTTTTTGTAAAGAGATATTTTGCTGTAAATGATTTGTGAACGTATTTTCGGGGGAATTCACTAGACCCTATGGTCTAACCCTCGCTTTTCAAAACTAAAAACCATTTTCAGGTAAGGATCGTGTAGGTGCAACGTCAAAGGGAAAAGAGAAGGTTTGAGGCGGCGATGTGAGATTAGAGACCGTCATGTTTCAGTTTTTGGTTAGCTAGCATCTCGGTTGTATTTGTTTGAGGATCGTAAACAATGTAATCCATTTTGGAGTTTATGATGTACTTGGGACCCTTATGGGCTTTTTGGCTATTGCTTTATGTTAAGTATGTTTGGGTTGTTACAAATGGTATCAGAGCCATAGTTTAAGGGATTTAGGTGCCCGGATGGGCCTAAACTTAAACTGTGGAGTAGAGTGGGACACAACCGAGATATAGGAAGCCATTAGGAAAGACCTTAATCGTAGGGTGTCTTGACAATGGTAGTGAGAACCCTCATGTAAGGTAAATTCAAATAGCATCTGGCCAATGCTATTATGGACTTACAGGTGCATGGGTGTGATCAATCGCTATTGTCAGGATGGGTGGTGAGCGTGGAAGTATGTAGAAAGTACTAACCTTGTGTTTGATAGCAAGGAGTTGATGTGTCATGGGAGATCCCTTGAGATGTGAGAGTTGTAGCTTCTAGAAGAAGTGTTGTCTGGAATGTTAATGAACTGTCTAGAAGTAAACTCTCTAGGATAGGAAGTGAGAATTATGTTGGCATCTTGAAAAACCTTCAATTCAAGATCGAGTGAGGGAATCTAGTCTTAGATTCCTTAGTCAAGCGGTTTAGTGGCAAGGTTAATGATTGTAAAAGATCAGTGTTGTTTTGTGGTATGCATGTAAGAGTAGTCGATCCGGTGGGTTATGAAGCGCTTGTGCTACAAGTTATACCATAAGTTAGGAAGCGGTTGTTGGTTATAGTATGGTACCGGTGAAGAGTTAAAGTGAGTGCAACCGTGGACTTAGTTAGAGTGAGTAGCCTTCCTTTGCATATTGAATCCCATGCATTTTGTTGTTAAACGTATTATACGAGATTCTTTCGTGTTAAAAAGCATGTACGTGTATGATATGTTTTCTTGTTTTGGGAAATGAATGACGCGTGCGAGCGTGTTTTCTCTAAAGTAAAAGACAAACTTGTTTTCATTTATACGATAAAGCTTTTAACTTAGTGATTTACGAATTATTTCACGATTTTCTTGTGGAGAGAATCTTCGTTACGAAAATATTGAAAACATTTTATTGCGAGGTTTGTTTTACAAACAAAATGAGTACTGACTCGTTATTTTCATGTAAACGAGTGTTGGAGTTGACTGACCCACTTTGGGTAAATGATTTCGTTCTGAATTTTCTAGTCGTATTGAAAAGGGTTTCGTTGGAGATGACCGTTGTGTCGGCATCGAGTTGGATGGACGAGGTTACGAAGTATCGTCAGAGTGCCTGTGAGCGATCCTTGCGATCGTTGTGTTATACTAATCGTCTTGAGTGATGTTGGTTCATCCATACTCAAGCTTGTTTTATGATTTTGTGTCTATTGTATTTTTAAAAGGGTACAAAACGACTTCAATCGTAGTGTCATTATGCATGAAGGCTATGAACTCGCTAGGTCGGGAAGGGTATTACGATTGAGGTTGAAGAAAGGCTTTGGGAGAGGAATTTTTTCAGTTGGATAAGAGGTGGTCGAGTAATGACCTTAGTGTTCCCGTTAGCGGAAGTGGGTGAATACCGAGAGTCTCAGGCAGTGAAAATTCGGAATGTCGGTATGATAGTAGTTTGAGCTATTGCTTAGTTATGCGAGAATGGTTTTATTGCGGTAAGGTTTGAAATGATCAAGGTGTGTCTGTTGGTGTGATGGTAATAAGTAGCGTTACGTTACTTGATGTAATGTTATCGGCTTTGAGTCGGAGTACTAAGATGTTTTGACAATTAAACTTTACGCTAAGAAAAGTCTTGTATTTCCGCAAGTGAGAAGTTGATAATAGTATGATGGAATATGAAAATTTTAAATTCTTTGGTAAGTTGTGAATGGTATAGTTACTCAGTGGAGTGGTTAATTAAGAGGTCGGCTTAGGCCGAAGGATGTGGCGAATGCCAGCATATCGAGATGTGATGCTAAGTTACAACATTAAGTGATTGAATTTGATAACTTATGAGTGTTAGAACGAAATGAATTGCAACCAAATTGGAGTTTATTAGTTGAAATGAGTGAGTCAAGTTATAGTTGCTTGTGAAAAAGAGAAGGAATTGTACTGTTGGGGACGGTAAGGGTCAGTGGTTTTACTACACTAGCCAAGAGAGACAGTTGAGATCGGAAACTGTCGGTGTGGTCGTGTTGGGGGTAAGAATAATTAGGGAGTGGTAAGTGCTGAGATACTTACAACTTGTATTCTCATGTTTTGATTTATGAGATGGAATTTCGGGAGTTCGTGGAAAGTGTTATTGAGAAACCGTTAAAGAATGAAAAGTGTTCCTTATGCGTGAGGGAATGATCCTAGAAGGAAGTAAGATCTTCCGTGTAGGTAAAGGCCACATGTTAGCTTGTTGCGATGCGGTCGCGGGGTGAGATAGTGGCGTGAGGAAATGGTAGCTTTTGGTACCTAAGAAACGTATAAGCCTTAGGTGTAATGATGAATTGCCGTAATAATGGAGTGGTCAAAGGTAGTGAGTATGCTTGGTTGAAGTGTGTGGTTTTGCGGGTAGTATACGTTGATACTAGATTGAGAACAAGAGATTAAGTTGCGGTAGGTAGCGGGATGAAAGGAGAACCCTTGTTCTTCTTGACCCCATTGGATTTTTGGGTGGGTTTTCATACTTCACTTGATTGTCGATCAGGATATTGTAACCGTTAAGCTGTAGTGCTTCGTCGTGAAGTCTAGTCAGGAGCGTGGGAGTATTTCGTGGATGTAATGAAATACAATGAGCGGGTCGGCGTTGTCGGAGAGTTAGGAACTCTTGGTAGTTCTCGGTGTTAAGTACCTTATGAGAACTCGACTTAAGGTCTTGACTGATAATTTTGGAGAAGTCGTTCCTTTAGACTGTAGCAGTGTGTGATGGGAAGTCTGTGTAAGCAGGAGAGAAGATGATGACGGTATGACAGATCAAGTATAGACGGACTCGCGATAAGAAGATGTCATGAGACACTAAATAGGCGGACTTTAATTAGAGGACTGTTATTTGAAAGGCATAAGAAAGGGGATCGTTGCGTATGTCATGATTAAAGGGTTGAGAAAGCTAAATTCGTGCGGCCGGTCTGGAAAACTGGCACATGTTAGAGAAACGTTTTTATAAAGCATCTTAATGTGGCCAAGTTAGAATGGAAACAGGTGGTCGAATGTGGTGCTCTAGTTGAGAGACGGTGGGATTAGATGCGGTATCATCGAGGAGAATGTTTCACACGAGCGTGTTGTTCAGTGTTTGATTAAGTGAGATAGTTAGAGTGAGCTTGGTCACTCCCCTTCGTGGAGGGCAAGTGATTTTGGTGGTAGTTCCTAGAAAGTGGAACCGTTCGGTGGAATTGGGCGAAGGATATAATTGTGAATAGAATAGAATTACGGCTTAGCGATTGTTGGGAGTTTGGACCGTTGATTTGTAACTGTTAAGGCACGTGTGATCGGTGTGACTTTGAGGAAACGCAAGTGTGCCAGGTGAACGCTATTTTGGTAGGAGAGCGTCCTTCCTTTGATATGAATGTTATGTGGTGGCGAGAATGCGGTAACGATATGAGAGTGATAGTGTGTAATGTCGACGAAGAGAGTGATAAGTCTCCGTTTAGAGATTCGGGTTATTGCGGTGTTAACTCGAGTAGAGTCGTTTTCTATTAAAGAGATTATTTTGGATGAGTAGTATGTTTGAACGAAGAGATTACAAGTGTGTGGTTGGGCGTACTACAGACCCGAAAGTGTAGTTGTTGGCCTAGGAGCAATGTCAAAGAATATTGTACGTTGTCAATGCTGATCAGGAGTGGATGGATAGGTGAATGGAACTAAGATGACGGGATTAGAAGGTTTGAGCATTGTCAATCTCAAGTCGGGAGAACAGTTGGATGGGGAAAATATTCCCATGGTTTGGAGTAGTGTGTTTCAATAGGAGATTGAATTGGACTACATTGTAATGGAGTAGTGACAGTTTTCGGAAGAACTGGGAATTATTGATTGATTTAGAGGTACTCGGTGAAAATTTGGAGTGCTTTTGGTATGTCTTAACCCTTGTTTAGGGAATGTTGGTTGAGAATTTGACAGACAAAGAAGTTAGTCTGGTAGAGATGTAGTTGTAACTTCCTAAGAAATTCTGAGGCAACATGGGAAACCGAGACCGATATGAGGGCAAGGTACCCGCACCTTTTCAGTGAGGAGATTCCGGGGACGGAATCCTGTTAAGGGGGAGGTGATGTAACATCCCATATTTCAACTTTGTGGTTTTATTAGATAAATAAAGACTTTTGGGGAGCCTATTGTGGAGATTCGAAAATTCTGTGGCAAATGTGTGAAAAGGAAAAGTTAAGTTAGATAAAACCCTCCAAAACCCTCATCTTGGTTATTTGGCGGCTGAGAAGAAATTGGAGAGGAGGAGGAGCTCAAGAATTCCTCCATTGAAGGCTTGGAGAGGTGTTGCAGCTAGGGATTGAAGAAGTTTCTTCTAAGGTATACCTTCATCTTCATCTCTTTGATTTGTTTTGGGAAATGGAGCTTAGATGTAAGATTCTTGTTGCAATCTCTTCTTCTTTAAGTATTTTGAGACAAAACCAAGTGGAAGGGTGTGTTAGATGAATCCCTTGAGGAGTTTGTGAACTCTTGGTGATATTCCACCCTTCCAATGGAGGTTCTTAAGTTTAATTCTTTTTTTTTAAAAGGGATTTGTGTTTCAAAAGAGTATTTCATGATGATTTGATTGAGGAATTGATTGGTTTAAGAAATATGAATTGTCTCCTTAATGTATTATAGTTTTAGTGTTCATGTGGGGAAGTTACCAATCAGTTGGAATCAATTTTGGAGGAATTTGAGTAAGTTTTCGAGCTGACCCAGGTGAGCAGAACTGAGGATGCTCGACCAGAGGGCTATGCGGCTTACTACGCGGTTTGCAAACCGCGTAGCAAACCGCGTAAGTCTCTGTTGGGCGATTCTCGTTTTCTGCTTCGTTGGCCGTTCGGGCTTGGGTTCGAGGCGTGGTTTAAGGGATTGTCTTAAGACGTTATGGGGGATGTTTTAGAGTATAATCGGGGAGTCTAATACCTCCTTTGTTAACCCCAATTCAGGTGATCATTTGGTGTTTAAGTGAGCTCCGAGTAGTGGTCGTTTAGCCGAGCATCAGGTGAGTTCCCTTATGCACCACTTTTATTTAACATGATTTGCAAAGATTTGTATGACTGAAATTGGTGTTAGCTTCAATCTTCCTAATCATAGAAGTATTTATAAGTAGTGAAAAATAGGCTAAGTGAAGAAAGCCTCTTAAAGAGGCTCTGCCGACATTACCGAGAAATCAAGGTCAAGAAGCTACAGAAGCAGCAGAGGCTTCCTACAGAAGCTCTATCATACGCACAAAGAAGACCAAAGACTCGGAATCCGGCGAAGACTGCTCCACAGAGGACCAGACCGCAGAACCTCTGTAATTCATTACAGAGCCTCTGTGGTCCTCAATGAAGACTGGGAAGATATTACTGGATACGTTCATCAACTTGCATGGAAAAGTACTGTCAAAACACGTGTCAAGCTCTGAGTGGACTCAATAGGGCATGGTACAAAATAGACGTCTGCGCCATTTAATGCATTTACCAAAAGTACATCTGCTCCATTAAATGCACATGGCTCAAACAACTGCTCACACCATCCAGTTTACTATTCATGCCGTAAAAGGAACAGTGACCTACTTCATAGTCTTTTAAGAGTAGTATAAAAGGAAGTCTCATGTTGAGATCTTCCTAACGACGAATACACAAGGAATC
Organism: Saussurea involucrata; assembly: GCA_033807775.1. Taxonomy (NCBI): domain Eukaryota; kingdom Viridiplantae; phylum Streptophyta; class Magnoliopsida; order Asterales; family Asteraceae; genus Saussurea; species Saussurea involucrata. Next base: position 69,109,331 of record CM066325.1, read on the forward strand.
ACTAATACTCTCAAGCTTTATTGTCAAATATCTGAGTGTTATATTCTCACACACACCAACAGTTCTTAATCTGTTCTTCGTGTTGTTATTATATATTGAATAACAGTAACTGTTCAACAAATCCTTTTCATTCTTTACTGTTTTCTTTATATATGTGTGTTCTAATATCTATCAAACATATCTGTTAGTTTAAAACGCTTCCGCATCAAACTCTAAACCCAACTAATAGATCTGTTAATCTTGATTAAGTGTATCTGGGATCCAACAATTGGTATCAGAGCCTTCCTTGATTTTCAATATCAAGTGATCCACTTATCAAGATTCGTGATAGATATTATTGAGATTTAAAATTGTGTCTGGAAACTGCTTAAACCCAGAAAATCTTCAAGTTCATCGAAGTAACTCTTTAGTCATACTTTCTTTCTAAAATCTTCAAAAATGACAAATACAAATAATTTCTTTACTACTGGTTCTCTCACTAAACCTCCTACTCTCCTTCGAGATGAGTATCCTCAGTGGAAAATAAGAATGGTCCATTTTTTCGAGGGCACTGAAAAAAATCAAGTACAATATCTGTACAATCCTCCTCCTATTCCCATGACAGTAGTACCTCGTGTACCTGCTACTGCTGAATCTGCCGAAATCCCCGAACATCAAAATCAAAAGCCAAAAGAGGAGTGGTCAACCGAAGATAAAGTAGAAGATGAAGTTGCTCAGAAAACCAAGAGGACATTAATTATGGCAATACCCAACGAACTCTTTCAATCCTTGGATTCATGTGAAACAGCGCATGATCTGTGGAAAGAACTGGAAAGACAGTTGGAAGGAGGTGCTAAAACACAAAAAACCCGAAGAGCACAGTACATCAATGAATATCATGCATTCAGAGCCTCTGCAACAGAATCTCTGCAAACAACATACGACAGATTCAACTCTCTAATCAACAAATGCAGAAAATCAGGCATTGACAGAACTTCTGAAGAAAACAATGTCATGTTTTTAAAAAGTCTAAATGAAGAATGGCTCCAGCTGTCTATGTCCCTACAGACAAATCAGGATCTAGACACCTGGACTCTCTCTGATCTTTTCGGAACATTAGCCACACAAGAACCTCAGATAGCACAGGCTAAAACACTAACCATTGCACCATATGCATTGGTTAGTAAAACTAAAGAGGATGCACAGAGACCAAGAAATGATAAAGCCACAGAGGAGAAGAAGAAGGAGAAGAAGAAGATGGTGATAATTGACAGTGAAGAAGAAGAGCAAGCAGAAAAGGAAATAACTCTTGCGTCACTAGCTAAATCTTTAGCTCTATTGACAAAAGAGTTTAGAGGAAACAGAAGAGGTTCCGAAAATGAAAGATATGATAGAGACAACCAGGATGACAGAAGAGACAACAGAAGAGATGACAGAAGAGGAGAAGAATCAAGTGGCCGACAGAGGTCAAGCGATAGAAGTTACAGAGGGAATGACCGACAGAGGTCAGATGACTCGGTAAGCCACACGCAGCAAGAATGCTACAAGTGCGGCAAACCTGGTCACTATGCAAATGAATGTAGATCAGAGAAAGGCGGAGACCTACAGAAGTCCAATGATCGAACAGGAAACACTCCTCAGGGGTGTTTTAACTGCGGAAAACCAGGCCATTTTGCGAATGAATGCAGAAGCAGATCAAATCGCCCACAGAGGGACTCTGCTTTCTACAAAAAGAAATCCGAATATTATGCTCAAAAATCCTTAATGGCAAAAGGACATTCTGAGGAGAACACAGAAGAATTCCAGTCAGACTCTACTTCTGACGATGAACATACCGCCAATGCCCTCTTCTGTGGCATGGCAGAAGTCGACTCCTGCACTGACTCTGAGAAGAAGTATGTGCCAATCTGGTATCTAGACTCTGGATGCTCAAGGCACATGACTGGTGACAGAAGTGCACTATCCACGTACAAAGAAACACAAGATGGTGGATCTGTGACTTTTGGAGACAACAAGAAAGGACACATAAAAGGCTATGGAGTCATAAGGAAAGAAGACGTTTCTGTATACAAAGTTGCATATGTGGATGGCCTTAAGCACAACCTACTCAGTGTAAGTCAACTTTGTGATACAGGATTCAATGTGTTGTTCAAAAGAACTTTCTGCTCTCTACAAAGTGAAGAAACAAGTATGGAACTTCTGCGAGCTGAAAGAATAGGTGATCTATATCTAATGAACTTCAACTCAAAGAACAAGGACAAAGTTTGCCTTGTTGCCTGCAAAAGTGAAGAAGCCTGGTTATGGAACAACAGGTTCTGTCACTTGAATTTTCACACATTGGAAAAACTGGTCAAACTTGATCTAGTTAAAGGTTTGCCAAATGTTAAATTCAACAAGGATCATTTATGTTCTGCCTGTGAGATGGGAAAACTCAAAAGAGCTTCCCACAAAGGCAAAACAGATGTGTCTTGCACCAGGCCTCTGTACATGCTTCATGTCGACCTCTGCGGTCCCATTGCAATACAGAGCCTAGGTGGCAAGAAATATATACTTGTCTTAGTTGATGAGTATTCACGTTTCACATGGGTTGAATTTATCAGAAAGAAATCAGATGTTCCAATTATATTGATAAATCTAATGAAAAGAATCCAAGTTCTTTATGACTGCAAAATACAGAAGTTAAGAAGTGACAACGGCACAGAATTCAAAAACTGTGTCATTGAAACTTATCTTTCAACAGAAGGAATTTCACAGAACTTCTCTGCAGCTCGCACTCCACAACAGAACGGTGTTGTCGAAAGAAAGAATCGAACACTTGTGGAAGCCGCAAGAACTATGATGTCAGCATGCGGATTATCAATGAACTTTTGGGCAGAAGCAATTTCTACTGCGTGTTATACTCAAAATCGATCAACCATTGTGAAAAGACACCTCAAGACGCCTTACGAATTTCTTAACAAACGGCGGCCAAACATCAAATTTTTCCATGTATTCGGATGCAAATGCTTCGTCTTAAACGACAGAGATTCAAGAGGAAAGTTTGATGTAAAAGCAGATGAAGGCAAATTCATTGGATACTCTGCCACTTCCAAAGCCTACAGAACATTCCTTACAAAGTCTCACAAAATTGTAGAAAGCATCAATGTTTCTTTTGATGATTCATTCCAAATGACTTCTGAGCAAATAAGTTCAGAACTCGGAATAAAAGGGAAATTCTCTGACATCTCAAGAACAAAAGAAGATTTGAATCTTCTATTTTTGGAGATGTTCCACAATGACATTAATCCTTCTGTCGGAACCATCAGAGTTTCTGAAGAACCATCCTCTGTCGGACAAAATCCTACAGGTATGACTCTAACTGGTCCAAATAATGCTTCATCTTCTTCAATAAATACTACAGATGCAATTGCCGAAGCAGAAGAAAGTGCAGAAGATGAAACATCAAGAAAAACGACCACAGAAGCTGCACAAACCACAGAAGAACCAATTACAGAGGAGATCGAGGACCAAGACTATACATCCTCAGAGGAACAAACTCCACCACCACTCGTACCAATCATTCCACAAACGGTAGAATCAACTACCAAGGCACGAAGAACATCAGAGGCTGCACAAGAAGAAACACAAGGAGCCTCTGAAGAAAGCTTTGATGACATTGATGATCATCTTCCACGCACAACTCAGTTGACAAAAAGCCATCCTCCAAGCCAAATAATTGGAGAACCTTCTGACTCAGTAAAAACAAGGTCTGCCACTACTAATTTTTGTTTCTTTACAAATTTTATTAGTGTTATAGAACCAAAGAAGACTTCTGAAGCCCTAGATGACCCAAACTGGGTAGACGCCATGCAAGAAGAACTTCTGCAATTTGAGCGTAACAAAGTATGGACTTTAGTACCTCTGCCAAGAGGGAAACAGGCCATTGGGACTAAATGGGTCTACAGAAACAAGAAGGATGAAGATGGAGTGGTCGTCAGAAACAAAGCAAGATTAGTAGCAAAAGGATATAGACAAGAAGAAGGCATAGACTACGATGAGACTTTTGCCCCTGTCGCACGTCTCGAAGCAATAAGAATATTCTTAGCCTTCGCAGCCCACAGAGGTTTTAAAGTCTATCAGATGGACGTAAAATCAGCTTTTCTAAATGGTGAAATCCAAGAAGAGGTTTACGTAAATCAGCCACCAGGTTTTGAAAGCTCAAAGTTTCCAAGGCATGTATACTACCTTGAAAAGGCTCTATACGGACTGAAACAGGCTCCAAGAGCATGGTACGAATGACTTTCTACCTTCCTTCTAGTCAATGGCTACAACAGAGGTACAACAGATACTACCTTATTCTATAAACGCAAAAATAGTGAGATAATGCTTGTACAAATATACGTAGATGACATAATTTTTGGGTCTACAAATTCAGAAGAGTGCAAAATTTTTGAAAAACTCATGCAGAGTGAGTTTGAAATGAGTATGATGGGAGAATTAACATTCTTCCTCGGACTTCAAGTCAAACAATCTTCAGAGGGAATTTTTATAAATCAAGCCAAATATGTCTCTGACATACTTTTAAAATATAATCTCTCTGATACCTCTGCAATGAAGACTCCAATGGCCACTGGAAATAAGTTATTCTTAGATCCAAATGGTATTTCTGTAGAATGTACTCTCTACAGAGGCATGATTGGATCTCAGTTATACTTAACAGCAAGCAGATCTGACATTATGCATGCCACATGTCTTTGTGCACGTTATCAAGCTAATCCAAAGAAATCACATTATGATGCTGTAAAAAGAATCTTTAGATACCTGAAGGGGACCAACAAACTTGGTCTCTGGTATCCACAGAACTCTGGTTTTAGTCTTAAAGCTTATACAGATTCAGACTATGGAGGATGCATGCTCGACAGAAAGAGTACCTCTGGGAGTTGTCAATTCCTAGGTGGTAAACTAGTCAGTTGGACCTCCAAGAAGCAGAATTGTGTCTCCACATCCACTGCAGAAGCTGAATACGTTGCTGCCGCTAGCTGTTGTTCTCAGGTTCTATGGATGAAGACTCAGCTAAAAGACTACGGCCACATTCTGTTCAAAATACCCATCTTCTGTGATTCCAAAAGTGCTATTGCTATCTCTGCCAATCCTGTGCAACACTCAAAAACCAAGCATATCGATATAAGGTATCATTTCTTGAAACATCATGTTGAATACGGTACAATCGAAATGCATTTCGTGCCCACAGAATATCAACTCGCTGACTTATTCACCAAAGCATTAGACGAGAAAAGATTCAACTTTTTGGTGGGTAAGTTAGGAATGATTAACATGGTGTGAAAATCCTCTGTAAGTATAGCTTTATCTTCTGTAAATAATAAGTAAATACATTGCTTAATTTATTGCTTTGATTGATTCTACATCTGTATGTAAATTCTTAAAACATTAAATAGTTCTTAAAATCACAGAGCTTCTGTAAGTCAACTCAGAACCTCTGACGACCCCTACAGAACCTCTGGAAAACATGACCTATGTTATATGCAAAACTTATCATTCTTTGATCCAAGCATAGGTCAAGGGGGGAGCAAAAGGAAATTACTTGATCTACAGAGGTGATTAGATCAAGGGGGAGCAGAAGGGAACCCTGAAATGATCTAAAGAGATAAAACTTTCAAGGGAAAGCCAAAGAAAAATGTCGATAACTCCATATCGACAGAAGTCAGATATTACTGCCGAGAAAAGAAGAACCAAAAGGTATGTCTCTCGCACAAAAGGTTTTTGGAAAACAATTTTCTAGGACAAGAATTTTCAAATATGTCCTAAATATACTGTGAATAACATTTCAAAAATCAAAAGCTCAAAAAGTTTCACAAAATTCGAATTAGGAGAAATTTAAGGTCATAGAGCTTCTGTTGAGCTCAACAGAGCTTCTGCAGGAAATATGCTCTGTGATCACAAATTAACCTTCTGTCGATCTTTGGGAATGTTATCTCGGAAACCGAAAACGCAGACCATGACCTTCTCGAACAAACCGTTTTTGTTTAAACAGTTTTCTCGGACACAAACTTTCAAATATGTCCGAAAAACATCTCTTAAACCAAATCAAAAATTGGATGATCAAAAAAATTAATAAAATTTTTGTTATGAGATTTTTTCTCTCATAGAGCTTCTGCTGGCCCTCACAGAACTTCTGCAAGTTCCAACAGAGCCACAAAACCTCTGCGAAGCAAATTTCTTCACAAAAATCCGATTTTATCCTCTCCAATACCTTTACAAATGTTTTGGTTAAAGAAGAACCCCACAGAAGTCATGATAACAATGAGATATATGAAAAAGGGATAAACATCAAAGATTTTCAAGATCACAGAGCCTCTGTAAACTACAGAAGCTCTGTCAATCTGATTACTTAGGCATCTCTGTAGTAATAACGGTTACTTTTACTGCGAGTGAAACTCATATGGCTAAAATCAACCTCACGCGCCTAGCATTAATGGGCCGCGCACGACGTCCTGTCATATTCTGACAAGGCCTACGTGTCCCATTTTCATTGGGCGTACATGGAACGTTTTTATTTGGAAAGTTGAACCCGCCGCTCAAACTCGAGTGCGGATTCCAAACTTTAATCCATTGCCATATATTTTACTCTTTCGAATTCTACCGTTTTACCATCCTATAAAAACAAAGCTTACCCTCTCATAAAACCTTTTACAAACTCTCATCTTCTTCTCCGGCGAAACCCTGCAAAAAGCTTGCAAAAATCTTATTCTTAAAAATCAAATGGCTTCATCTTCTCGAGCTACATCCTCTGAACTCTCTCCGGCGAACTCACCGGAACACTCCCCTGCACATTCAGAACATTCTGAAAACCCCAGCCTTGTAAGAAATATTGAACAACAAGATTCCGGGGACTCAGCAGACTTTGCTCCGACGACACACTTGCAAAACTTTATAGCAAAGGATCATTTCGAAGCCACTCTTCCTATCAAATCCAACAACTGCTATTTGGTCCCCTCACCCACTACTTTCGGCGAAGCCCAAGCCATACTTCTGAACATCATGGAGAATCATGTCCTCTTCCCTCTACTATCAAGAACCCCGAACAAAATTCCAGTCCGTTATTTGAACCAATTTTGGCAAAGCTGCCGATTTGATAAAGACGATTCTCTTATCAAAGGGTACATTTCAAGACCTGATAAATCTGAGCATCTTGAAATCAAGTTCAACAGAACAATGTTCTCACTTGAATTCAACCTACCAACAAGGGGTCTTCTGGGATTGAAGAGTTATGCAGAGCAACCAACAGACGAAGAGCTCTGTCGATTCGTGGAAATGCTTGGGTACAACACCCAACTACGAATGAGAAATGACTTCCGCAGAGGCCGATTACCACCTCTGTGGAACACTTTGTTCTCTATTCTTAACAGATGCCTGACAGGAAAGATAGGCAGTATTGACCAGAGCTCACATCAAATCTTGAGCATCATGTATGGGGTTTACTATGATCTTCCACTAGATTATGCGACCATAATGATGCAAGAGATCATAAACACCATCGACAGAAAGAACAACTCGAAAAGGGTCAAAGAGAACGATCCCAACTTTCTACCACCTCTGCAATTCCAAAGAATATTAGGAGTACTGTTCGAACCTCTGCTGCTAATCCAAAATTGGCCAATGGAAGGGCCAACTCCCAAACAGTTCCCGATGAACAAGAATACCCCCACTGATCATGCTGATGGCTACTCACACTGCAGACCTCTGTCAAAGAAGCTTCTGCAATACGCATCGAATAAATCCCTTAAGAAAGAGTATATACGCGATCATAGAACTCCTAAACCGAGTCCTATGACACCCCCGCGTTTAGGTGTCCCCCTAGGAACAAAGATAGCAAAACCTCTTTCCACTCAAAAAGAAAAGGATCAGAAGTTAGCAAAGTACATGGCTATTCAACTCAGCTTTATAGCCAAACGTGCAGAACTAATGGGAAAGAAGTTGTTGATCCAAACCCTCAGTGATTTGATAATGACCCTATCTTAAATACTTAGTGAAAATTGTAAGTAAACAATATGTATCAGAGTTTCACTATCGCTGATAAGTACTAAGATCTTACAGTACTGCTGATAGGAACTCTCGCTCTTTTAGATTAAACATTCAGCGAACACTGTTCACCATATCGCTGAGTTTGTTCAGTCCTTATGGTGATCGCTGATAAGTTAGTTGTTTACTTATGATCCATGAAGACAAGATTCACGTCAACAAAGGTTCTACGCTGAAGTCGAAGATTAAGCTCAAGAACCAGCGACAAGTCTCCTAATGAACTGATGCGGATCAGCGAAGACTCAGATTTGTCCACTCAACGTGAAGTATCAAGTACAAGACTTCAGCTATCGCTGAACTTTATCATTCGCTGAATAGTAAATGATAATTGCTGAATCAACGAAAGCTGATCATGAAGTCCTCCGTACAAAGTACTTTTGTCTTAACCTCCCTTGCACGCCACCGTACGAAATGTCAGAAAAGAACCTCCGAAAATCTGAAATCGTACAACCACTCTGATACTACACTGTTCATTCATGCGGCTACTAAGGTTGTCAACAAAGGTCAATGACATGCAACCAATCCGCTGATGACACGTGTAAAGTGTATACTGAATTGCATTAAATGCATGCAGTATATAAAGAGATGAACTCACTTCATTTGAAGTAGCTTGCTAACTCTGGACAAGTTCAAATCTCTCTTAAGATAGGATTTTATTAGTAATCTCCTTATCTTTCTTAGTGCAAGAAACCTTAGTGTTCCAACTTGTTTAGATTTAGGTTTATCCTTAATCTTGTTTCCGCAACAAGCTGTAAATTGTTAATGATTTATCAATAAACAATTTAGAAAAGTAAAATAGTGTGTTTGTATTCAACCCCCCCCCCCCCCCCATTCTACAAACTTGTATAGGCCTTTCGGGACCTACAAGTGGTATCAGAGCAGATTTGTTTAATCTCATAAACAAGATCTAATCTAAGATATTTCTCTTCCTAGCTATTATCTGAAAATGGCCAACACAAACACAAACACTCACTATATAGACAATGGTTCCCTTGCAAAACCCCCTAGATTTTCCAGAGATAACTTCAACTTGTGGAAAAATAGGATGACACTCTTCTTAGAAGGTGTAGACCCTACTATACCTTACTATCTTGAAAACGGCCCACACATCCCTGTAACAATTGATCCTGCAGTTCCAGCCACTGCAACTAGAGCTGCTATTCCAGAAAGGCTGATTCCAAAGGAAATCCATCATTGGACCGATGAAGACAAGAAGAAAGTGGCTATAGATACAAAAGCCAGATCCATACTATCCATGGCCCTTCCTGGCGAAGTCTACCATTCCGTCATGAACCTGAAATCCTCAAAAGCCATGTGGGACACAATATGTGTTCAGTATGAATGAACGTCTGAAGTCCAGGATTCAAGAAAGATCAACCTGGTAAGACAATACGAAAGCTTCATTTCTGGTAAGAATGAAACTCTCTCTGAAGTTCATCAACGTTTTAATTGCTTAATTATAGATCTAAAAACGGTTGGTAAGGAATATTCTAACTTTGAAATGCTGACAAAGTTTTTAGAATGTTTACCTGAAAGATGGGACAATTATTCCATGTGTCTCAAGCTGTCAAAATATCTAAGATCAATGACACTTGCTACCTAATATGGCACATTGCTGAATCATGAGCAATCTAGCCATCTTAAGAAGAATCTTGTAAAAGATTCCAAAAGCACCCCTGTTGCTTTAATCTTAGAGGAACCTTCTACTCAGCGACCCGTGGTCACTATCATTGAGTTAGAAAGTAACTCTGAAAGGTCATCAGATTCTGATTCTTCAGATGATGATGAATCCTTGGCTCTCCTAACCAAAAAGTTCAGGAGATTCGCCAAGAAGAAAATGTTTAGAAAGAACAAAACTCTTTCTATAGCTGACAAGCCTAAGTCATCAGCTTTTGTTGATAAGGCTACTGCTACTTGTTTCAACTGCGAAAAGACAGGTCATTTCGCTAACGAGTGCAGGTCAAAGAAAATCATGAGACCTTCAGCTTTTACAAAGAAATCCTTTGTTCCAAGGAATAAAGACGACAAATACTCAAAGCTGAAGGAGAAGTATGCAAAGCTGAAAAGCTTTAAGAAGAAAGGAAAAGGCCTGATGGCTGACTATGACTGGGCTGCTTCTGATGAAGAAGCCTCATCATCTGATTCTGAAGATGATGAAGCAAATCAATGTCTCATGGCCAAGATTGAAGAAGAGGAAGAAAGTTCAGACATTCCCTCCACTTCAACATCTGCCATTCAGGTATCACCTTCCTTCTTTACCAATATTGTAAATATTGATGAAGCTGATAGTCTCCGTAAAATCGAACTGCTGACTAGAAGTTTATACGAAGCCATGAACGGCAAAGCTGTGGTTGAAAACCAAAATCTTGATCTCGCTGAAAAGCTTAAAAACTGTCACCTTCAAATAGAAAAGCTTTCTAAATTTGAAGAAGATTTTAAAGATCAAGTCCATTTAAATCAGCTAGTCAAAATCGAACGAGCGGAAGCTATCGCTGCATTAAAAGTTGAACAAGCTACTGTTGAAGGATGGTGTAATTCTTCAACAAAGATCACTGAGATAATTAAGGCTCAGATTCCTCTGAGTGATAAACGTGGTCTGGGTTATAAATATGATACTCCAATACCAACCACTGAACGTTCAATGCTTAAATTTGGAACGTTCGTATCCTCAGTAGCTGACACTTCTTCATCTCAGTACTCCTCGTCGGTTACACCAATCCCTGAGGAAACTCCTACCTCCTCAAAAGGTAAGGAGAAAATGGTTTATTCAAAACCTACCTCTGTCTCTAAAGACAAAGGTAAAGGAATTGTTATTTATCAAAATCCTCAGAAGGGTACCTTAGTACCTAAGCTGAATGCTTCCAAAGCCTTAGTGATTCATTCATCTGGTTCTAGAAATCAGACCTCTGGATCAGTTCAGCGACCTACTCCTAGACTCAGAGTAGATGTCCTTGGTAAGAAATCTGAAGAACTGAATGTTCGTCCTATTTCAAAAACCAATAGTGTACTTGGTGCTGGCACTTCTAATTCCAAATTAAAAGCTCAGCACTCAAGTGGTCCTAGAACTAATTTTAGTTATAGGAAATGTTATCACTGTGGACTTACCGATCATATTGCAAGTAAGTGTCCCACAGCCACCAAAGCTGATAAGATAGCTAAGGTGAAGATAGCACCCAAGAAGACCAAACCAGTTGCAATTCAGGTCAAGGTGACTCCTACCGCTGAGGTAAAGAAATTGACCAAAGTGAAGAAAGACAAAGCTGGATCTTCAAATGTTGCGAAGACTGCTGAACCCATTCCAACCACTTCCACTGACAAACGCGTATACATGGCGAAGTGGGTACCCAAGCAAAACTAATCTTCCTTTGTATTGCAGGTTAAGAAGGGTATCTGGTATCTCGATAGCGGATGCTCTAGACACATGACTGGAAAGAAAATCCTGCTCGCTGAATACAAGGAAGAGAAGGGTCCCTCTGTGACTTTCGGTGGAAATGGAAAAGGACACACCCGAGGGTATGGTGTACTTTCAAATGGTACAACCTCCTTCAGAAGAGTCGCATATGTTGAAGGGCTGAAGCATAATCTTCTGAGCATCAGTCAGCTTTGCGACATGGATAACAAAGTGATTTTCACTAAGGAATCCTGCTTTGTCTCTGACAAAAAGGAGAAGATAGCTCTCAGCGGTTATCGTTTGGAAAATGTTTACGTTATAAACATGGACTCAACAACCACTGAGAACTCCTGTTTCTTCTCAAAGGCATCTTCTGATGTCAACTGGCTATAGCACAAGAGGCTCTCACATCTCAACTTCAAGACACTGAATACTCTTTCATCCAAAGAGTTAGTCACTGGTCTACCTCAACATTCATACGCCAAAGAATCCTTATGTTCAGCGTGTGAAAAAGGGAAGCAGACCAAGGCAAGCTTTAAGTCAAAGCAAGTTTCCTCAGTGTCATCTCCTCTTCAACTACTCCATATGGATTTGTTTGGCCCCGTTAACAAACAATCCATCGCTGGAAAGAAATATACACTGGTCATAGTTGATGAATTCTCTCGTTACACATGGGTAATGTTTCTCCGTTCTAAGAGTGACACCCCTGAAGAACTCATCACCTTTGTTCGGAAGATGGAAACTCTGAACAATATGACTGTTTGCTCAATAAGGAGTGATCATGGAACTGAATTCAAAAACAGTTCTCTTGATTCCTTCCTTGAGAGCAAGGGTATTTCTCACAACTTTTCGTCAGTGAGAACACCACAACAAAACGGAGTCGCTGAAAGAAGAAATAGAACAATTATTGAAGTTGCACGTTCAATGCTCAGCGATTCTCACCTGCCTACTCAGTTTTGGGCAGAAGCTGTCAACACGGCTTGTTTTACGCAAAACAGGTCGCTGATAGTCAAAAGATTCAAAAAGACAGCCTATGAACTTTTTCATGGGAGAAAGCCTTCATTCAGCTTTCTTCACATCTTTGGTTGTCAGTGTTTCATACTGAACAACAGAGATGCCCTTGGAAAGTTTGATCCTAAGGCTGATGATGGAATCTTTCTTGGATACTCCTCAGTTTCCAAAGCATTCAGAGTCTTCAACCGAAGAAGACAAACTGTAGAAGAAACTATTCACGTCACGTTTGACGAATCCCGTTCAGCGAACTCTAAACCGAACGCTGATACAGAAGAACTGAATCAATGGATGTTTTCTCATCTTGGTGATTCAGAAGAAGTTCCCACTACTCATGCTCATACAACTGAAAATGATGGTCCTACTATCATTCCCAATATGCAGAATAGTGAAGCTGAAACATCTTGGGTCTCAGCTGTTCCTATAAACACTATACCCGCAGTTGATCCAAATGTCTCAGAAATTCCATCTATTTCTCAGCAATCAGTGAATGAAGTGACAAATGCAAGCATTCCTCTCTTAGCTGATAATCCAGAAGTAGCTGAAGCCTCATCTTCAGTTTCTCCAGTTCAGACTGAGTCAGCGACGCATGCTCCGGCTCAGCGATGGACTGTAAATCATCCAATCGATCAAATTCTTGGTGATCCCAACGCTGGTATTCAGACTCGTAGAAGTGCAGGTAATATTTGTTTATTTGTTAACTTTATTTCTCTAACTGAACCAAAGAAAATAGATGATGCCCTCAGAGATCCAAACTGGGTCAGCGCTATGCAAGAAGAGCTGACTGAATTCGAAAGAAACAAAGTTTGGAAACTTGTTCGGAGACCAACTGACAAAACAGTGATAGGAACTAAGTGGGTCTATCGAAACAAGTTGGACGAACATGGTACTGTAACTCGCAACAAAGCTCGTCTTGTTGCTCAGGGATACAGACAGGAGGAAGGCATAAATTATGACGAAACCTTTGCTCCAGTAGCAAGACTTGAATCTATTCGTCTTTTCTTAGCATATGCTGTACACAAAAACTTCACTGTACATCAAATGGATGTTAAGTCAGTGTTTCTAAATGGAAAGCTGAATGAAGAAGTTTATGTGGAACAACCTCCAGGATTCTCAGATCCTAAGCGTCCAGGTTATGTTTATAAGCTGGATAAGGCACTTTATGGCTTGAAGCAAGCTCCTCGTGCATGGTATGACACTCTTTCTACTTATCTCCACCTTGAAAAATTTGAGAGAGGTAAGATTGACAAAACTTTGTTTTTTAGAAAAATAAAAGGTCATATCATTTTAGTTCAAATATATGTTGATGACATTATATTTGATTCTACTAACCCTGAGCTTTGTACTCGTTTCGCTGATAGAATGAAAGATGAGTATAAAATGAGTATGATGGGTGAACTAACATATTTCCTTGGTCTTCAGATTAAGCAAACTGAAAAAGGAACTTTTATAAATCAGGGAAAGTATGTTAAAGATATGCTGAGGAAATTCGACTTAACTGAAAGTTCAGCTATGAAAACCCCTATGGCACCACCGCTGATACTTGATAAGGACACAAAGGGTGTTCCTGTCAATGTCACGCTGTACCGTGGGATGATCAGCTCACTACTGTATCTTACAGCTAGCCGACCCGATATTATGTTTTCCCATATGAAAGCTGTAAAGCGAATCTTTCGATATCTTAAGGGTACAGCGAATCTAGGTCTTTGGTATCCTAAAGATTCAGGATTCGATCTAACCGCCTATTCAGACAGTGATTTTGCAGGTTGCAAAATGGATAGGAAAAGCACCACAGGAGGATGTCAGCTCCTGGGTGGAAAGCTGGTAAGTTGGACAAGTAAGAAGCAAAACTCAGTGTCCACTTCCACAGCTGAAGCTGAGTATGTAGCCGCTGGAAGCTGCTGTTCTCAAGTCTTGTGGATGAGAAATCAACTACTAGACTATGATCTTCAGCTCTCCAAAATTCCAATCTATTGCGACAGCACAAGTGCCATCGCTATAGCAAACAATCCAGTGCTACACTCAAAGACAAAACACATAGAAATCAGATATCATTTTATCAGAGATCATGTGATGAATGGTGATATAGAACTTCATTTTATCCCAACTGATTATCAGTTAGCTGATTTGTTTACCAAACCTCTTGATGAGACAAGATTCAACTTTCTCATCAGCGAGCTTGGAATGCTGAACTTTGAAGGATAAATCTTCAGCGGTTCACATTTAATCAGCGATACGTTTATACATTCTTGTATAGGCTCTCGGATAAAATAAACTTGTACAATCCATTTCATCATCTTCTCTCTGAATAAATTTGGTTAAACTGATATCAAGGTATGTTTTCTCTCTCTGACAAAACGCATGAAAATGCAAGATTTCAAATTCTTACATCGCTGAATATCTCTTCCTTAACAGCGATATTTTGAAATTTCTTAAAACCCTCACTGATATTTCTATTCAGTGCTTCATATTTTCCAAAGAGTCCTTGAGTTTTTCTTTCAAAACCTCAGAGACAACGAAAGAATGTGAAAGGACAGTTGTGACGTCATTGCAACGGATAACACCAGGCACGCTCTTTTTTCTGACACACGTTTGCACGTTTCGTTGTCTATCCAATCAAATGCAAACACGTGTCCGTGTCATGATGAAAAACTTTCCCGCTCAAGTTTTTCTCTCTCTACTCTCTTCCTATATAAACACTCTCAAAGTTTATATTTGTCTTTTACGCGAATCAATCTTTCTCCGCAAGAAAAGAACACTGTTGCATTTTGTGCTCTCAATCTTCAAGAACTGTTCATCATCTTCTTCATCAAACTCAAGGTTAATATGTTCTTATCTATTATCAAATGCGAATAACTTGTTTTCGATCTTATCATTGTTTTACACAAGATCAAACAAAAGAACTCAAAAATAAAATCATTTTCTTTCATGGTTTTATAAACACAACCATTTCATAGTTGTTCTTCAAGTTTTAAATCTAAAATCTTAAACTTGTTCTTTCGTATCCATTTTTTTTAGAAACTGGAATACAAGGCTTATGGGTGTTATATTCGTTTTTTTTTCAAAAACAAGAAAAACCCTAATCTTCATTAAGACTTTTTTGTCTGAATGAAATGGACAAAATTCGAAAAATCTTAATGGAAATTTTCTTTCCACATTAAGATAATTCTTATTTGTTAACATCTTTGGTTGAACTGATAATACAGTGAAATGGCAACTTCAAAGCTGAATGTTACCGCTGAGTCCATCTCCGCTGATTCTGAGGAACTGGAAATCACTAAAGCTCCTCAGGTTAAGTTTGAGCTGGATCAACTAGACTGGACAAAGGCAAACAACCTCTCAGCGCTTCTCGAGTTTCCTCCTCGGAAGCAGGTATCCCATCTAGACGACGCTGTAAATCTTTTGAAGAATAGCCCCATCTACACAGCACTGACAATCACACCTCCTGCCAGTCAGCGTCTCTTATCCCAATTCTGGTACTCTGCCAGACACACCGACCTACCCTCCGCCAAAGATCCATCTAAAACCATCGACTGCATACTCAGCGATACTGAGTATGGCACCATCAAGATAACCCCCGCAATAATCCGCAAAGCCCTGAAATTCCCCAACGCTACCTCAGAAAATCCTTTCATTCCATTACCTGACCACAAGAAGCACGCTGACAGGGAAGAAATCATTGCTTTCCTTGATGCGATGGGTTACATCTGGGAGACTGGAAGAGACAAGCTACCTGAGAAGAAGCTGACGCTGATAAAGAAATCCAAGATGCCCAGCGAGATGAACTTCATCTTCGCTCACCTGATCAGCTGCATGACAGCGAAATCCGGATCTTCTGATCAAGCCGCTCAACCTCAGCAGGCCATGGGTTACGCACTGCTGAAAGGTCTCAACATTGACTGGGCCTCCATCATCTATGAAGACCTCATTCAATGTGTTGATTCTGCCGCTGACCGACCAGCATGGGTTCCTTACCCACGATTCATCAGCGCCATCTTTCAATATGGCCTGAAGGACAGCTATCATGAGGGTGATCTGAAACTCTCTCAGATTGGCCCTAAAGTTCTCGACTTCAAGCCTGTCGCCAACGAGGTACGTCTCTCTACCCTTCTCACTCTACTTAATTCTCCGCTTTCTGTGGCTCCTTCAGCGACAATACCCCTCGCTGATTCCCAGGCCACAAAATCCATTCCTTCTAAGAAAAGGAAACAATCTCTTACCCCTCTTGATTCCAAAAGGATCAAGAAAACCAAGGAGCAACCCCAGCAATTCCATGCTGAAGACTCCTCAGCTCATTCTGAAGAGCTGAAGGAAAGTTCCGTGGTACGCTCTGCCACACCAATTCAAGCCATCCCTTCTAAACCTACTTCAGCGTCCTTAAACGCTGAGGTTAGAACTTTGGAATCTACCCAACCTTCTTCAGTCTCTCAAAAGACTGATGAAGTACTTCTCAGCGAATCCAACGCTGAACTTGAAACCCAACCCCAATTCTTATCCTTCGATCCTCCCTCTATTTCTTTGGACACTCCTCCAGCTAAAACTGGAGATGCCATCATTCAAGAAGCCGTTGAAGCTTCTCAGCGAATGACGAAGAAAGGACCTGCAGAGATCTCCATCCCTCACGGAACTTTTGAGGGAGATATGGAACACTATGGAGGGACTCGAAACTTTGATGAGTTCGTCAACGCTCCTGCAGGTACAGATCCCACCTTAAACACTGTAACTAAACCTGAAACTTCTGAGCTTTCCTTTGTTCACAAGTACTTATATGTTACAGGTCCTTATTTGGGAGACATCAACCAATCTCTGAAGTCCATGGAGATGAAACTTACAGATCTCACCACCGGTCTATCAAATAACTCTACAGCTGTAACAAACGCTGGAGAGAATCTGACGAAGCTGACTACTGTGGTGGAAAAGAAGGCCTCCTCTGATGACATCAAAGGCCTTGATAAAACTCTCGCCGACTTTGCCAAAGTGCTCTCCGACATCTACACTGACTACACCAACCTCAAATCGTCAGTTTCCACCGTTTCCAGCGAGGTTACAACGCTGAAGAAATCGGTTGGTACACTCGAAGGTGATATGTCAGTGGTCAAGACCGACTTGGGCTCAGTGAAGACCGACCTTGGTTCTGTCAAGACAATGATCGAGACGCTGGTGAACAAGGCAAACAATCCAGCTCCTGCTCCGGCCCCTGCACCTATTTTGGACTCATTCACCGCAGAGGATCGCCAAGAGCTGAAGAAGATCACGCCTGCTATTTCTGGCCTAGAAGACAGAATAGCTAAGCTTGAAGGTTGTGTGAAAATCTCTGGCCCAGAAGACAGAGATAACACCAATGCTGAGTCTACCCATTCCTCCCCCACCCATCATGAGAAAGAGGGGGAGAAGAGCGCTGAACAAGAGAAGAGCGCTGAAGATCAAAATAAGAGCGCTGAAGACCTTTCCCATGATGAATCTATCAGGGGAGAGGGTAATGAAGATCTGGTTACTGGACCCCAGGGAGATGAAAACCCTGAGGGAACCGAGAACCTCGCCTCTGTATCTGAGGGGGAGCAACTCGAAGAAGATGCTGAGGAAACCGAAGCAGATGAAGACGAAGACATCGACATCCCTGAAGCTGAACCATCCTCCTCTCCAAGGAACGATGATGATGATGATGATGATGATGATGAAGATGACGAATTCTTTGTCGTCAAACCTGCTCCTCGAAAAGCTCTTAAAGGGATCGTGATAACCGAATCCACAGGGGAGAAGACAAAAACAAAGACAAAGCACTCAGCCTCTGGCGCTGAGAAAAGCAAAGACAAAGGCATCGCTAAAGATGATAATCTGGCGATCTTGCTTGCAAAGCCGATTTGTCAGGTAGACTAAACTTATTTTTCCTTCCCTGATCATCTCTGAACAATCAGTTATCCATTCCACAAACACCATACACATCCACATTATTTTTTTCTATCTTTTCTACCCAAGTTCTTCTACCCAGTTCTTATTTGTAAGATCGCTGCGTTTCAGCTAGTCCTCTCCCCTGTTTGAGGATATCGCTGAAGGCTCTACTATTGCGACTTCACCAATAATTCCAGCTACCGCTGAAGACATAATCCCAGTCTTAGATTTAATCTCTGAGACTGATGAACAAGAAGAACAACCTCTCTCGCTCAATAAGAGACCTTCCTCAGTTCCTCAAAGGCTGAGTGAAGAAGATCAAAAGAGGAGAGAAGAAATGATAAAGCGATTCGAGGATCAGCGAATCATTCTAAGGCGCGATCAACTGCCTTCAGTTCCTCCTAAGTTCAGAATTTCAAAAGTTGAATACCAGGAACATCTCAGAGCTGAACGCCTCATCGCTGAAAGGAAGGAAGCTGAAGATAAAGACAGAGAATACGCCATCAAGCTCACTCAAGAATCTGTCAAAGACCCCAAGCTGAAGCGTATTCCCATTCAAATCCAACGAAAGCTTTGGGAACAAGCCCAGAAGATCGTGGAAAAGAAAGCTGAAGTTTCTCAGACCACCCTGATCTGGTGTAAAGAGAAAATCCACTTCAGATATCGTCCAGCGAAGATCAACAAGGTATTCATCTCTGGAAGAACCTCCATCGGAGTACCTATTGTTGACATCAAACTGTTCAGAGAAGATGGCACATCTGAAACCTTTCGCGCTGACACTGTAAAAAGGTATGGTCTCTCTGAATGGCTGGAGATGAGGTTAGCTATCCAACCATCACAATCTAAGTACAAGGATCATTTCGAAAAGCTGATAAACAGACAGATCGATTTGATATCTTCTTGTGTGGATATTCCTCCTGTTCCTGATCTAAAGCCGAAAAGAAAAAGGGGCTCGCCAAAGAAGAAACGTCAAGATTCAAACTCAGGTCCTGTCATACGAAATGAAACTGGAATTGGTTTCTCTCGCGCTGAAGTACTTGGTCCTGATCCTGATCTATCTGCCCTTGACATCTCTTTGCCACCATGTGAACTTTTCGTCCCTGGTAAAGTCATCAGTAATCCTTATGGAATATTCTTTCTTGACTACGACGGACGTAAATGCTTTCAACGGATCGCTGAGCTTCCAATCACTCCAATCGAACAGCTCAGAGATCTCATCTACTGGTGCGACTTCAGAAAAGACATTCAGGCACGACACCTAAAACCCTTGATTTTTGAAGCTGCTCTGAAGCTAAAGAATAAAGGAGAAAAGGTTCCTGACTGGATGATTCCAACTGAAAAGACAACCCTTGATGAACTTCTCATTAAGGAAGAACCCTTTGAAGGCTGACAACAATCACCTCATTCTCTATTGTATCAGTCATCCTTCAGTACTTGTAATTTATTTCGCTTGTACTTGTAATCTTTCTTATTCAAATTGTAACCTGATTCAAAGATTTAAAGAAAGATTTCAGCGAATGTACTTTACTCCATCAGTACTGAAAAGATCCCAGAAAACAGTAAAAGGGACAAATATTTTATGAGTTCTTTTTATCCTTATGTTTTCATTAAATAGCAATTTTCTTTGTTGCTATGTCATAATCAAATAGGGGGAGATTGTTGATCCAAACCCTCAGTGATTTGATAATGACCCTATCTTAAATACTTAGTGAAAATTGTAAGTAAACAATATGTATCAGAGTTTCACTATCGCTGATAAGTACTAAGATCTTACAGTACTGCTGATAGGAACTCTCGCTCTTTTAGATTAAACATTCAGCGAACACTGTTCACCATATCGCTGAGTCTGTTCAGTCCTTATGGTGATCGCTGATAAGTTAGTTGTTTACTTATGATCCCTGAAGACAAGATTCACGTCAACAAAGGTTCTACGCTGAAGTCGAAGATTAAGCTCAAGAACCAGCGACAAGTCTCCTAATGAACTGATGCGGATCAGCGAAGACTCAGATTTGTCCACTCAACGTGAAGTATCAAGTACAAGACTTCAGCTATCGCTGAACTTTATCATTCGCTGAATAGTAAATGATAATTTCTGAATCAACGAAAGCTGATCATGAAGTCCTCCGTACAAAGTAATTTTGTCTTAACCTCCCTTGCACGCCACCGTACGAAATGTCAGAAAATAACCTCTGAAAATCTGAAATCGTACAACCACTCTGATACTACACTGTTCATTCATGCGGCTACTAAGGTTGTCAACAAAGGTCAATGACATGCAACCAATCCGCTGATGACACGTGTAAAGTGTATACTGAATTGCATTAAATGCATGCAGTATATAAAGAGATGAACTCACTTCATTTGAAGTAGCTTGCTAACTCTGGACAAGTTCAAATCTCTCTTAAGATGGGATTTTATTAGTAATCTCCTTATCTTTCTTAGTGCAAGAAACCTTAGTGTTCCAACTTGTTTAGATTTAGGTTTATCCTTAATCTTGTTTCCGCAACAAGCTGTAAATTGTTAATGATTTATCAATAAACAATTTAGAAAAGTAAAATAGTGTGTTTGTATTCAACCCCCCCCCCCCCCCCCCCCTTCTACAAACTTGTATAGGCCTTTCGGGACCAACAGAAGTCTTCATCAAGAACCTCTGCATCTACTCCAAAAGCTAAGAAGAGGAAAACTGCAGAAGGCACCTCGACAAGCGCTGCAGAAGATCAACCCTCACCTCCTCATGCCACAGAAATTGGCTCCTCTGCTCCTCCCTCCTCCCCAAAAGTGAAGAAGAAAAGATCAAAATCAACAGAAGGAGGGGCACCAAATCCTAAGAGGAGGAAAACCAAAAAGAGGCATGGTAAATCACTTGCAAAGTTGGTAACCATTGCAGAAGAGGAAACTGCTGAAGAAGAAGTTGCAGAAGAAGAAATGGCTACAGAAAGATATCAATCACCCTATCAATCTCCAGATAGATTTGCTCACCAAGGAGACCTGAACGACTTCTTACAGAACCCTGAAATTGCCAACACCCTAAATACAGCAGGGTGGACGGCACAACCTCACGACCACCACTCTCCAGAAGAACAAGATTTCTTCATTTCTGGCATTGACACACATCTGCAAGAAGATGACACAACACCCAGAAATCAACCAGCCGAAACCCCTGTTATTTTACAAAACCCTTTCATTCAAGGATTGGATGTCCACAGAAGAAGTCCAAACCCAGCTTCAGAAGAAATAGAACAAACTAAAGCTGAATGGAACAGAGGTGAAATTACAGAGGCTTCTGAGAACATGATGGAAGAAGAGAGAGAAAAAGGGGCCGAAGTTGTACAAAAAGAGGGATTAGCAACAACGGAAACAGAAATAGAGATCTTAGAGACAGATTCAGATGAAGAAGAAGCTATCTGGATACGTAAGGGTCTTTATCATCCACATGTCATGAGATTATTTGGATCTCATCAAGTGTATGACCAATTACGACCAGAGCAAGAAACTTCCACAGAACTTAGGGAAGAAGCAAGAAAAGATGCCTGGATAAATAGAGGCACACAACCAAAACCAACTCCCAGTGCAACCCACATTTCTAACTCCGCAGGTCTAGCTGCAGAAGGAGTTATTGAAAAAGAGCAGCACAGCTCGAACCTCACCCAAACCATCCAGCCAGAGGTTATTCTTTCAACCTCTGTGCCCACAGAAACCGGGGAAACCATTCCTAGGGAGTCTCCTCAAAGAGACTCACCTATAGTTCGTGATCAATTGCCCCAGATCACAGAAGAACGCCCAACAGAGGAATTTGTTTCCTCTGCCACGCACTTATTAAGACCCACACTTCTTTCAGAGAGAAGTAGAGAGCACAAAGACAAAGAGACTCTAGACAAGTCTCCTAGTCCACAGAAGGATATTCCAATACCCACCTCTGGAGTGGATTTGGACAATGTTCTTCTCCGAACTTTTGTAGGGATTGAAACTCATGTTTCTTCTCAAGGATCAGAAGGAAATCCTTCCATTCTCAACGTACAAACAGGAATGAAAGAAGGTATCCAAGGAACAGGGATTCACTCTGGAGACGAATGTGTTCCTCCAGAGGTTACCATCGGAACCCAAGTTACAAGGGATGAGTTCCAAACCCTTGAGACCTCTGTGAACCAAACCTTGAAAGAGTTGCAAAGCTCTTTCAAATCTTTTGCAGAGACAACATCACTGGCACTGCTAAACCTGAACACCAAAATGGACAACCTGTCCACAGAGGTGAAAACTGCCATCTCACAGATGAAGTCTGCTGCAACCGCATCCACCACTTCTGCCGCAACAACTACTCCTTCGATTGAGAACTCCATCAACAAGTTCCTTGATCAATTGAACAAACAGACTTCAGTGTCAACGGGCATCACTCCTACAGATCTACAGAAGGCCCTACAAAAAGTTCAAGAAGAAGCCATGCGAAATACCATGCTGATGCAACCCAAAGACTACATGACAAGAGCACAGCTGACAGAGCTTGGGCAGAACGTGATTAATCAAGTGACAGAAGTCATCCTTTCCTTCACCACTGCCAATGCTAACTTCGTCAAAGATTTCAGAGAAAGTGTAGGAAGGATGAGATTCAAAACAGAGGCAGAGCTAGCAACTCTTCTAGGCCTCTGTGATGATGTCTGCGCGAAACTGATCGCTGCTGGAGCCACAATGCCAAAGAAACCCGATGCTTCCTGCAGAGCAGAGGGTACATCAGATAAGGGTCAGGATGACTCTGATGATGATGACCATCCGGGTCCATCAGATCATCCTGAGGGGGAGAAAACTACAGAGAAAGCTGCAAGCAGAGGACTTACAGGTCCACCAATAGCCGCAGAACCTCTGAGTCAAGCACCTCCAGAACAGACCCGACAACAACAAACCCAAAAGACCACAGAGACAACACCCATCTCTGTGGAATCATCTGACGAAACCAAAACTCCAGAAGCAGAACAGCAAGCCACAGAGGCAACAATCGCCCCTGAGGTAATCATTTTGGAAGAAACAGATGAACAAACCACAGAGAAAACACCCACCTCTGTGGAAACACCCCAAACCATACCAAGAAGAAAGTCGATTGCCACCAAACCAAAAAGAGCAACGACCTCTGCTTCTGACATTCTAAAAAGGAAGCACACAACAATGAGTGATCGTATGGTGAAGAGAGAAGAAGAAAGGCACAGGTTCACTTTAGCTTTCAGAATGGCAAGAAGATTCAATGTCAATATTTCATCAATAGAAACTGAGCTCGCAGAAGAAGTCATCAAACAACCTCCAACAGAGGTTACAGAGCAAGTCAAGCCAACAGAACCATCGCCACAAAAGTCCTCTAAATCACAATCGTCAAAATCCACAGAGGCAACCTCCATCAAACCAACAGAAGTGCCAACCTCAAAACCCACAGAAGCAACAGGTTCTGCCACGTCAATAGCAAAAGATAAGGGCAAAGGGATACTGACAGAAGAGCCAAAGAAAAAGAAAACATTGCCAAAGCCAACAGAAAAACTGATGAAGAGTGCGTTTGACGCCTTTCAAACCCCAAAACCCGAAGAAGTTGACTGGGCACATGGATTGAAGCCTCTGTCAGAAATTCCTCTAACTGGTAGAGCTGCAGAAGTTGTTCAACAGATGGAGAGTCTCAGAAGACAAATTCCACGACCTGGTCCAACACATGAAGAGATGGAAGAAGTGGTATACAAATACCTCTACAAACAATCCTATCAGACAAATCATCCAGTAGATCATGTGACAGATCCAAGGATCAGAGAAGAATTTGAGAACATCTTCACAAGAACAAAGCCAAGAACCAAAGCAGATGTCTTCTCAATTCACAAAATCAAAAAAGTGATCTCCTGCAGATTCTCCTTCACAAGAACCTATCCAAGGGTCAGGTACAATCTTTACAAAGTCAGAAGAGAGAACAATTCAGAATCTACCTTCGCTGATGCTGACTTAAGAAACATCAATCCTTACGATCTACCTAACCTTCTGCAATGGACAAAAGACAACTACAACACAGAGCCTAATACCAGAGCCTATCAAGTGTTGAGAAAAGCGATGAGGGAAAAGCTTCTGCTATACAGCATGATAGATTTTCAGCTGGGAAAGGATCTTGGTCTCAAACATCTAGATCTACGACCACCAGAATATCGCTGCCCACCAGACGTTGTGCCCAACTCAATCATCAGAGAACCAAGATTTGGGTTAGTATTTCAAAACCCACAACACCAGGTTAAACTTTTTGTACTCATGGATTGTCAGAAGTACGCAACCAGTACTCTGAGCAAATTCAGAGCAAGCCTTGTAAAATACAGAGGTACAGAGAAAATGGATAGAGATGATGCAGATACTTTCATCAGAGAAATAGACTCAACAATCCGCCTAAGAGAACTCTACATCAGATTCTACAAAGAGATCAGAAAAGTCGGCAGAGACAACAGAAGCTACAACGATTTCAAAGATGCCAAAATCTGATTCTCAGACCTCCAATCTCTGCAAACAAAGTTAAAGTTTCTTTCATTGTACTCAAATGTAAAATGCCTCTAGCATATTTCTAAATGAAAGAAATTTCGAGGTATTGTTTAACCTCTGTCTTATCTAACTTAGCCAAACTTAACTCAAGTTCAAATTTTTATTTTTCACTACTTAGGGGGAGATTGTTAGCTTCAATCTTCCTAATCATAGAAGTATTTAGAAGTAGTGAAAAATAGGCTAAGTGAAGAAAGCCTCTTAAAGAGGCTCTGCCGACATTACCGAGAAATCAAGGTCAAGAAGCTACAGAAGCAGCAGAGGCTTCCTACAGAAGCTCTGTCATACGCACAAAGAAGACCAAAGACTCGGAATCCGGCGAAGACTGCTCCACAGAGGACCAGACCGCAGAACCTCTGTAATTCATTACAGAGCCTCTGTGGTCCTCAATGAAGACTTGGAAGATATTACTGGATACGTTCATCAACTTGCATGGAAAAGTACTGTCAAAACACGTGTCAAGCTCTGAGTGGACTCAATAGGGCATGGTACAAAATAGACGTCTGCGCCATTTAATGCATTTACCAAAAGTACATCTGCTCCATTAAATGCGCATGGCTCAAACAACTGCTCACACCATCCAGTTTACTATTCATGCCGTAAAAGGAACAGTGACCTACTTCATAGTCTTCTAAGAGTAGTATAAAAGGAAGTCTCATGTTGAGATCTTCCTAACGACGAATACACAAGGAATCACTAATACTCTCAAGCTTTATTGTCAAATATCTGAGTGTTATATTCTCACACACACCAACAGTTCTTAATCTGTTCTTCGTGTTGTTATTATATATTGAATAACAGTAACTGTTCAACAAATCCTTTTCATTCTTTACTGTTTTCTTTATATATGTGCGTTCTAATATCTATCAAACATATCTGTTAGTTTAAAACGCTTCCGCATCAAAC
Organism: Saussurea involucrata; assembly: GCA_033807775.1. Lineage (NCBI taxonomy): Eukaryota > Viridiplantae > Streptophyta > Magnoliopsida > Asterales > Asteraceae > Saussurea > Saussurea involucrata. The sequence goes on from CM066325.1 coordinate 69,135,126, forward strand.
TCTAAACCCAACTAATAGATCTGTTAATCTTGATTAAGTGTATCTGGGATCCAACAATTGGTATCAGAGCCTTCCTTGATTTTCAATATCAAGTGATCCACTTATCAAGATTCGTGATAGATATTATTGAGATTTAAAATTGTGTCTGGAAACTGCTTAAACCCAGAAAATCTTCAAGTTCATCGAAGTAACTCTTTAGTTATACTTTCTTTCTAAAATCTTCAAAAATGACAAATACAAATAATTTCTTTACTACTGGTTCTCTCACTAAACCTCCTACTCTCCTTCGAGATGAGTATCCTCAGTGGAAAATAAGAATGGTCCATTTTTTCGAGGGCACTGAAAAAAATCAAGTACAATATCTGTACAATCCTCCTCCTATTCCCATGACAGTAGTACCTCGTGTACCTGCTACTGCTGAATCTGCCGAAATCCCCGAACATCAAAAACAAAAGCCAAAAGGGGAGTGGTTTTATGTTATAATCGAGGTCGATTCTCTTGACCAAAGATCGGATGTTTCACGATAGGACGAAGCATATCGATATTCCTCATCACTATGTTCGTGGGGTAGTAGCTAAAGGTGATTATAATGTGGTGAAGATTAGCACTCACGACAACGCAGCAGATATGTTGACTAGGTCGCTCTTGGTATCGAAGTTCAATTTGTGTTTGGACTTGGTTGTTGTTGCAAGACGAGGTTGATGTCCTTAGGGACAAATTAGTGGATGATATTGCATTTCGAGAATCTTTTGATTACTTTGGTATTGCTTTGTGTATGAGTGATCGTTTTTGGCTTGAGATGGAGATTGGTGGAGAATGTGTTCTTAGCGTATTTTACTTGGGTTGAAGACAAAGCGGAGTTTGCTTTTTCTGTATGGGCTTTGGATTGAAGTCAAAGGTGGCGATTTGTGATGATCGTTTGCCTTTAACCCTATCCGAGCGAGTTGTCGTGCGGCCTTAGCCCGGATTAATTTCTGATGTTGTGCGTATGGGATGTGAATCCAGCTCATTTCCCTCCTATTTCCTTTTTCTTTATTATGCATAAGATAAAAAAGGATTGGGAGATCAGACTCTCTCTCTCTCTCTCTCTCTCTCTCTCTCTCTCTATATATATATATATATATATATATATATATATATATATAGAGAGAGAGAGAGAGAGGGGAAAGTTCAAATGAAAACTCAGTTTTCACTGTGCACGTGAGGACAAATTTCGGTCACTCCATCTCTATTGATCCAACAACTCAAATTAAATAGAGTTTTTAATTAGAATTGTTAATTAAGGTGATTAGGGGTAAAAAGAGAAGATAATTTAAACTCATGCCTACCATGTTTGACTTTTTATTTTCTTTTTTAATCAAAAATTTTTACCCCCTTAAAGTTTAATATAAATTATCTCAAAAATTACTAATATTCTAATCAAACAAATTACATCAAAAAAACGAGAATTCCGTGCTCTTCGATATGACATCCATCTTGATATAGTTTTTTTTAACCGTTTTTACGTGAAATGCCATATATGTGTTATATTCATTGTGAATATTTATGTACGTTCAAGTGTGTACAACATCTCAACACCGTAAGTCCGTAACTCGGCATCATCGTCTACAACACTTTCTTCAACGTCGTAAGGCCTCGTGTTCTTCATTACCATAACCCAACACCCATCGAGATGCATCGGGAACCTATCGAGTTTCGGTTGTGAACCGAGGAACAAAAGAGAGTGTGTCATGTCTCCACACCTTCACGGGTTAATCATGTATTATTCATCATGAATAATGTATCATTCAGCATGAATAATACATCATTCAAGGTGAATAATACACGATTCATGAATTCGTGTATTATTCATCCTGAATGTTGTATAATTCATCATGAATGTTGTATAATTCATCATGAATGTTGTATAATTCATCATGAATGTTGTATAATTCATCATGAATATTATATTATTCATCATGAATAGTGAATGAACGTTTACCTTTGTTATTCATACTGAATGTGGACACCTAGAGATGTGCATACATATTCATAATGAATAAAACCAAGTTTCGGTTGTGAATCGGAGAACAAAAAAGAGTGTGTCATGTGTCCACACCTTCACGGGTCATTCATATATTATTCATCATGAATAATGTATCATTCAGGAAGAATAATACAACATTCAAGATGAATAATACACGATTCATGATGAATAGTACATGAATAATGAATTCGTGTATTATTAATCCTGAATATTGTATTATTCATTTTGAATACTGTATTATTCGTCATGAATAGTGAATGAACGTTCCCCTTTGTTATTCATACTGAATATGGACACCAGGAAACATGCATACATATTCATAATGAATATAACACATACATAGCATTTCACGTAAAAGCGGTTAAAATGAAGAAAAAATTATATCGAGATGGATGTCATATCGAAGAGCACGAAATTCTCTTTTTTCGATGTAATTTGTTTGATTAAAATATTAGTAATTTTTAAGATAATTTATTTTAAACTTTAAGAGGGTAAAAAGTTTTTTAATTAAAAAAGAAAATAAAAAGTCAAAGATGGTAGGCGCTATTCAAATTTCTAGATTTGTCCCTAATCACTTCTCAATTGATTTCATTAAGTTTTAACCATTGATTAGTTTTCTAAATTTGGATCAATGACTAATATTGGTCCTCACGTGCACAATGAAAAATGAGTTTTCATTTGAACCCACCCCTATATATATATAGACATGGGTTCATGTGAGACCATGGGATTTTCGTGAGACCTGAAAGACCCATTCTTGACCTTCAGATTAGTTAATCAAAGTGATCAATGGTCATCTTTTTCATGGTGGCATTTTTGTAATAAATTCAAAGTCTGGAGGCATTCATGAGAGTCCAAAAGCTGACCGTGAAAATGGGATTCAACATTCACCATTTCACCTTTTCCTCACATCGGAAACCTCTCCATGGTACGACGATTTCGGCAAACCCCGCTTGAAGCTGAAAGACTGTATACGAATCTACTCTTCAATCATTGAAATCGTGCATCAAATGCACAACATCTCAACATTTTGTAAGTGGAATCATGTATCTCAAAATAGGGGTTTTTCAAAGAAAAGCTAGGGTTTTCTGTCAACGATCGTGCATCAATAGCTACATTTTGTTCTTTACAATGCGTTTAGTTTTAACATTGGCAAAACTAAACATAAGGTTAGTAACCGATACGTTTCACTCTGTACACCCATCATAAGCAATTTCAATAAAATTCATATTTCTATTTGGATTTGCATAATGCCTCGACACCAATTTATGTTCTGTGGGGTAGAGTTGAAGTTGGTGTGTCATTTTTTGCATAATGTGTCGTTTTTTCCATAGTTTGTGGCTGCTAAATGGTGGGTAGGTTGTAGATTAGATTGTAGTTATCCACAATAATTTGTCCCTGTTTCATGTATTATATGTTGCTTTGTTTTTTTTATTTTTGTTTCTACTGATTATTTGGACATGTTATACCTTGTAAGCAAGAGTTGTTAAAGTCTTTTGCCATGTTCTTATGTGCAACATTTATTTTCCATGGTTGAGTCCATGACAAGATTTCAAAAAGTTAGGAACCATTAGTTCAAGGTTTGACCTTTTTGTAGCTCTGCCTAACAAGTTAGCTAGTTAAAATAAGGAAACAAAATTTGCTAACATTTTACCTTAGAATTTCTACCAGATGTTCAAAATGGATAACAATGTGAGCTCTACAAGCAACTTATCCGTATAACCATACACGAGTTTCAACATAAAACCGACATGGTTTTGAAACATACACATACCATTTGTGATTCATATATTGCTTCTTGTTACATCAAAACAGAGCTTATATTTGTAATTTCAAACACTGCCATGTGATATTCATGTATCTATATCCCAATTATGCCATAATACTAGTTTGATCACCTATTATATATATGCTCAAGGTTTACTATTTTCGTTCAATAAGTTATTTGTGCATCAAAAATCTGTGAATTCAATGATGCTAGTAAAAATATTTGGCTCAAAAACTTGTGGTTGTAATAAGGTTTCATCGGCGACTAAAGGCATCTCAGGTTAAGAAAAGAAATGTGTCACTAGTGGTATGTTTTTCTTGCATTCACACTTGTACAAGACATATGCAATGGATATATTCGACACCCACAAAATAGAACTTTTGCATAGACCACCAAATGCAAACAATTGTTTGCTATACCACTCAACAAAATGCACACTTATTTCTGATGTACGATTATGTTTGTTGTATGTTGCCTGATTCTATGATGAATACTCAAGGTAACAACTGAATGAACCTTCACTACAAGTTACTGTGCAGGTTAAGTGGTTTGTTCTTCCGATTTCTTTAATTGCTTTTTTTACTTTATTTTTAACGTAAGTAGAAGAAAGGTAAAAAAACCCATTAAACTTTCCCAAATTTCTTTGTGTCAAATGGTTCTTACCCCCAAACCTTCACTGCAAACCTATTGTGAAGGGTCACTTCATTTCACTCCCGACCAACTTACCTTTTATACATTATTTATAATTTGAGTTATTGGTATTTCAATATCGTATACAATTATGATAAGGCTAGGATGGTATTAAAACTCCTTGTTGAAATAGATTGATAATGCCTCAATTGCATAATAGATCAATAGTACTCCATGTTATAAAACATATCCTCAGGCACTAGATGTTAGATTTCCATGTTTAGGTTCAATTTATTATCCAATTATAATAAATTATATGTTCAAGGACTAAATTAATGTTTGTTATTTAAATTGGTTCTGCTTTCACTTGAAACAAATAAACCTGCACATTATCTTTGATGTGAAGGTTCAATTTTATTTATGTACTTAGATGATGTATGGACTTAAACCTCATTTATCAACAACCTCTCCTTGCTCACAATTTATTTCATGCATGGTCATCAACATTTGCAGGGGGGATTTGCAGGGGGGGGGGGGGTCGTTGCCTAATAGATTGATAATACTTCAATTGATAAACTAAAGCTTTAAGAATTATATGTTAGAATTTGATGTTTATGTTGATTTTATTAACTAATGACGATGGACTACATGTCCAAACACTAAACAAAGGTATGTAATATAAATTAGTTCTATTTTCACTTGAAACATAGGAACCTTCACAAAAACCTTCTTGTGAAGGTTCATTTCACAATCACTTTCTAGTTCTTTCTTTTGATAGTCACAACAATGTGTATTTGTTTTGTTCATGATACAAGGCCATGTTGAACCAATCTCGATACAAAGTCCCTTTGAATGTTACCGTGATCTTCTATTACATACCTTCACAATAAAAATACAGTGAAGATTCACTTAATTTCACTTGGTACCAACTATCCTTATTATTTTGAGTTAATGGTATTATAATATCAACATTACAAGTCATAAAAAATAATACAGTATTTGCATCAATTATCATAATTGATGTTAATTACAATTTGTTTTTTCCTTTATTATAAGTTGTAACGTCCCACATTCTTAAACATTCAATATCATAAAATAAGCATTCGGGTTACATAATTAAGCTTGTCTTTACATCATCATCAATCCAAACTAAGCAAAAATGACAGCGGAAGTCTCTAAATCCACAGCCGAGTTTTATCTATAGTCATCCGTCAAAAAAAAACTTGGAGTCACTAAGAGCTCCACATCCTCCTTGCCTTCTCCTAATTCTTACTAGAAGAATCCACGGTACGCTTACCTGAAAATGGTTTGGTTTTTGAAAAGCGAGGGTTAGACCAAAAGGTCTAGTGAATTCCCTCCATAAAACATTTATCACAGTATAAAATCATTTCATTGAAAATACATTCACATCTTTCTCATAAACATCATCCAAGGTTCAACACAGGGTTCAGGGATCGCATAAGCTACTCCGATCGGGGCCTAACGGACACCCTCTCGTCTACACCGGAATCCAAGTGGACCCCCTGTTCCTTCATGTAGGAGGAAACGAATTCCAACCTACAAGCTAACCTCCATATGCCCAAGGGATTAGAAATCCCAAGGTACCCTGACCCCACTGTGCAACCGACTCCACATAGCATACACATACATTTGAAATCATATTCATGAAAACCTTAAACATCATTTCATTTGCAAATAAACATGCAAAACATGGAAACATGCATAACTTTTATAAATCAGTTCATGCTCAAAAAGGGAACCATATTCAGTAAAACATAGTACGTCATAAAAAGGTCGAGAGAACTCACCTTTGATTATCGTAGAACGCACTTCTTATATACCTCCAAGCTAAACCAGTCGAACACCTAAGGGCATTAGCTTCGGATCAGATTAAACGGCTCAAACCTACTGACCAGCAAACACTTTCCGGGTACCAACCTGTCCGGACACCATGACTTCCCGGATACCCATACTATCCCGATACCAGGACTCCCCGGATACACCTTCTTTCCGGATACTACACCCGGTAACTCAACCTACCCGAAAGATCACCCACCCGGGAACTATCATAAAACTTCACCCGAGAACTAGCTGTCGTATCCGGAAACTACCATAACATCAAGAACTGTTAGTGTCCGGATACGACTGCTGTTCGAAATTAGCAATCTAAAAGTGATCGTTAACTCCATTTTCTACCATAAATTCGATTAGACAACCCTAAGGGTTCATTCACCAATCTAAACATCCACTTAATCCATCTTTTTACTCCCTTAAATCGATTACCAAGCCAAAAACCCATAAAACCCATTTTAAAGGAAAAATGGTGAAAACTCAAAGAATCATCCAAATCAATCTTAAAAATCCATACCAATAAGAAAGAAAAGTACTACAATGATCAGGAGAACGGATTCAGGATGTATTACCTTGCAGATTCTTCCTTGATTCCTCCTTTTTCTCTTGATTTCTTCCCAAACCCTTCTTCCTTTCCCTTGTTCTCTCTTAGCCGCCAAACACCAACACAAAATACTGATTTGCTGATAATGAGGGTTGCCCTAGGGATTTGTGCCCTACACCCCTTTCACCAAATGACAAATTAGTCCCTCAAGTTAACTTTCATTTCTTTCGCAAAAGACACCAATCTTAAACATACTTGCAAACGAAACCCGGTTGTTACAACACTCCCCCCTTAAAAGAATTCCGTCCCCGGAATTCCTTATTGGAAGAGATGCGGGTATCTAGCTTTCATCTCCGACTCCAACTCCCAGGTCGCCTCCGGACCCTTGTGGTGCCGCCATTGTACCTTAACCAGCTTAGTCTCCTTGCTCCTTGATATCCTTACCTTAACATCCGTGATTGCTTCAGGTTCCTCTACAAAGTTCAATTTCTCGTCCACTTTTATGTCATTTAACGGAACCGCTTTTGTCACGTCGGCTAGACATTTTCTTAGATTAGACACGTGAAAAGCTTTGTGGACACCGCGCAGTTCTTCCGGCAGATCCAACCTATACGCCACTTCTCCGATTCGTTCGGTAATCTTGAATGGTCCGATATAACGTGGGCTTAGCTTCCCGCGTTTCCCGAACCGCGCCACTGCTTTCCACGGGGATACCTTTAACAAAACAAAGTCCCCGGCCTGAAATTCTATGTCCTTTCGTCTCTTATCCGCATAGCTCTTTTGTCGGTCACGAGCGACCCTCAGCCTTTCACGCACTTGAACTACCTTGTCGGAAGTCAGCTGTACCAACTCTGGTTCGGCTAAATGTCTTTCGCCCACCTCGTTCCAACACAACGGTGTCCGACACTTTCTACCATAGAGTGCCTCAAACGGTGCTGCATTGATACTCGAGTGATAGCTGTTATTGTACGCGAACTCGATTAATGGTAGATGCTTTTCCCATGAGCCTTGGAATTCCAAAGCACACGCTCTTAACCCATTTCTCTTTGGAAGCTCCTCCAAAACTTGGAAGTAAATATGCTATCTCGGTCGGACACTATCGACGTCTGCACCCCATGACGGGTTACGATCTCGTCGATGTACAACTTTGCTAACTGCTCCAACGAGTAAGATTCTCGTATAGGTAAAAAGTGTGCCGACTTCGTGAGCCGATCCACGATCACCCAAATGGCGTCATAACCCTTTGGAGTTCTAGGCAAATGGGTCACAAAATCCATCGTGATTTGATCCCACTTCCACATCGGTATCTCTAACGACTGGAGCTTCCCGTACGGTCGTTGGTGCTCGATCTTTACTCGTGAACAGGTCATACAGGTCTCTACAAGATGAGCCGCGTCCTTCTTCAATCCGGGTCACCAGTAGTCTCGTCGTAGATCTCCGTACATCTTGTTAGTTACGGGGTGGATCGTGTACTTCAATTTGTGAGCTTCTTCGAGAATCAGCTTTCGGAGCTCTCCGAGTTTCGGAACCCAGATTCTCCCATTTAGACATTTCACCCCTCGACTATCTTCCACTAACATGGACGCTTGCCCTACCATTCTTTCCTTCTTAAGATTTTCAGCTTCGAGCGCTTCAACCTGACATTTCTTTATTTCAGCTAACAGATTGAATGTGACCTCGGCCCTCATGGCCACAATACTGGGGGTTTCACTTCGTTCCTTACGGCTCAAAGCGTCCGCCACCACATTTTCCTTCCCCGGATGATATTCGATCTTACAGTCGTAGTCGGTCAACACTTCAATCCATCTCCTTTGGCGCATAATCAACTCCTTTTGATCAAAGAGATGACATAAACTCTTGTGGTCCATGAAGATCTAGCACTTCGTCCCATACAGGTAATGCCGCCAAATCTTCAGGGCAAAAACCACTGCCGCCAATTCTAAATCATGCGTAGGATAACGAGCCTCATGATCCTTTAACTGTCGGGAGGCATAAGCGATTACCTTACCTCGTTGCATGAGTACACAACCCAAACCAAGTTTCGAGGCATCGCTGAAAACCACAAAATCGTCCGAACCATCCGGTAGTGACAACACCGAAGCGCTGCTCAACATATCCTTAAGCCTTTGAAATGCTTCCTCTTGCTTCTCCGACCAAATGAACTTGGCATTCTTCTTGGTTAAGGCCGTTAATGGCGTGGCGATACGCGAAAAGTCTTTGATGAACTTTCGGTAGTACCCCGCCAGCCCGAGGAAACTCCGAACTTCTAACGGATTCTTAGGTTGTTCCCAATCTTTGATGGCCTCAATCTTAGCCGGGTCCACCATAATTCCCTTCTCAGACACCGCGTGTCCGAGAAACTGCACCTCCCTTAGCCAAAACTCGCATTTAGAAAACTTCGTATACAGCTTCTCTTGCTTTAGCAGCTCGAGAATCGTCCGAAGATGACTTTCGTGCTCCCTTTCCGATCTTGAAAATATCAGGATGTCATCTATGAACACTATCACAAACTGGTCTAAATAAGGTTGGCATACCCTATTCATTAAGTCCATGAATGTTGTTGGGGCGTTGGTTAGCCCGAACGGCATCACCAGGAATTCGTAGTGTCCATACCTGGTCCTGAAAGTAGTCTTCGGCACATCCTCCTCCCTCACCTTGAGTTGATGATACCCTGACCTCAGATCTATCTTGGAGAAGTAGCTGGCTCCTTGTAGCTGATCAAACAGGTCGTCAATCCTCTGTATAGGATACTTGTTCTTGATCGTGACCTTGTTGAGTTCTCGGTAGTCTATGCACATTCGCATAGTACCATCCTTCTTCTTCACGAAGAGCACGGGTGCTCCCCACGGAGATGTACTCGGTCTAACGAATCCCTTGTCTAATAACTCCTGCAATTGAGTCATCATTTCCTTCATTTCGGACGGCGCCAATCTATACGGTGCGCGGGCAATAGGTGCAGCTCCGGGCAACAAATCAATTCTGAACTCGATCTGACGATCCGGAGGTAGACTTGTCAAGTCATCCGGAAATACTTCCGGGTACTCATTTACCACTCGCACATCACCCACCCCACGCTTCTCTTTCTTGGCGTCCAACACGTACGCCAAGAATCCTTTACACCCCTTCCTCAAACACTTAGTAGCCCTAATCATAGAGATAAGGCTAGTCTTTCTATCACGGCAATTCCCATAGATCACTACGGTATCTCCATCAGGTAACCGAATCCTGGTCAGCTTTTTGTTGCAAACGATATTCGCATCGTTCGCGGCTAACCAATCTATACCCAACACTACATCAAACTCTCCCATTGCCATGGGATATAACTTCGTAGGCACCAACCTCCCTTCTACATCTATGATACAATCTTCTACTACTTCCTTAACATACACCCAACTATCATTTGCAGTTTCCACCTCTAGTGCTCTCTCCAAACGTCTAGGCCTCACCCCCAAACATTTCATAAAAGCATGCGATACAAAGGAGCGATTTGCTCCTGAATCAAATAACACCTTGGCACATAGAGAGTTCACTAGAAACGTACCTGCCACCACATTTGGAACTTCCTCCGCCTCTTCCGCAGTCATGCGGAATGCACGTCCCTTCGGACGCACCCGTTCAGCTCCCTTGTCATTTCCTTTCCCACCCTGTCGTTCACCATACGGGACTGATCCCCCTTTCTTCAATTGTGGGCAATCATTACGCATGTGGCCAGTAGCCCCACATTCATAACAAGATTTTCCCCCACTGCGACAATCCTTTGACATGTGACCGGGCAAGCCACACCGGTAGCATGAGTTTGAACCTGCCATGCACTCTCCCCGATGCACCCTGTTACATTTCGTACATGGTTTTCCAACGGTATCCTTACTAACACGGTTGTCTGGTCGAAACACTTTCCCTTTTCTAAAGTCCTTACCGGGTCCATCCCATTTGCGTTTATCACCACTCTTCTCAGTCGTTTGGCGAACCTTTTCTTTCTCGATCATATCGGCCGCGTTAATAGCCGCCTGAAAGGTAGTGGGGTTCCTTGTCAGAACTAGTTCTCGGATGCTACTTTTCAATCCGTGGATGAATCGTTCCACCCGTCGTTCCTCCGTTGGCACATACAAGTCTGCGAAACGAGACTTCTCGATAAACTTTGTAGTGTACTCTCGCACCGTCATACTTCCCTGATCCAACCCCAAGAACTCTTCTTCCAACTTTTTCACTGCCGCTAGTGGACAGAACTGAGCTTTGAACCTGTCTACAAACATTTCCCACAACATTCCCTTAGCTATTGCCGAACCCTTTCCCCCAGTCTCTGCATCCCACCAGTAAACTGCCTCGGATTTCAACATGGATAGGGCAAACATTACCCGATCTCCATCAGCACACTTACACGTATCGAATACCAGCTCCATCTCCTTCACCCATTTCATTGCCATGACGGGCTCACACTCGCCCTTGAAAGTAGGGGGCTTGCATGAAGCAAAGACCTTGTAACTGCACCCCTTAGCTGCTGACTCACTCACCACAAGAGAGATTGACTTCGAATGACTTCCAGTACCAGTTTCTACCGGACTTGACAGTTCTACACCTTCCCTGTTCTCGCTCGGCTCTTTACTTCCCGAGGCCGACTCATTTTGCTTAGTCAGGAGAGCTTGCAGAGTCTCCTGAATTTTACCCAGTTCGGCAGCTAGGTTCTCTCGAGTGACAAATGTAGATCCGCGGCCTCGACCCCGTCCCCTTGGCTGAGTTACCCTCCTTGCAGAAGCTGAACTCTCCTGAAGAGAGTCTTCTTGATGAACGGGGGCTTCCACGCTCCTCGTTCTTCTAGTTGCACGAGTCGTTCTCAGGTTCGGGTTTCCCCCATCCCCAGCCACTTGGGTGGCGGCCCGGCAGGGAGTTCTTCCTCGACCCCTTCCACGATCCCTACCTTTTCCCCTTCCCCGGGTAACAGCTGCCCTCGCCGGTTCCCCTGGTTCATTCTCTAGTACCTCTTCATCTTGATTCCTCGGTACAACAGGCACCGATCTACTCCTCAAAGTCTTTCCAGCCATTACGCAAATACTGAAAGAAAACAACCATTAACCTTTGCTAGACATGACATTACAGAGTGCTTTATAAGGTAATTTTAAGCACGCACATGTACCTGTAAGTTCGTAATCACACCTGTAAGTTCGTAATCACACTGGCCAGGTGTAATCCCAAACTTACCTTACACGTTTGTCCTTGGCACCTTATTTCCTAGCGCGCTTAGTGATCGTTCCTAGAGGCAATCCTATGTCTCGGCTATGTTCCTCATCTTACAGTTTAAGTTTAGGCCCGATTGGTCACCTAAATCCCTTAAACTAAGGCTCTGATACCATTTGTAACGTCCCACATTCTTAAACATTCAATATCATAAAATAAGCATTCGGGTTACATAATTAAGCTTGTCTTTACATCATCATCAATCCAAACTAAGCAAAAATGACAGCGGAAGTCTCTAAATCCACAACCGAGTTCTATCTATAGTCATCCGTCAAAAAAAACTTGGAGTCACTAAGAGCTCCACATCCTCCTTGCCTTCTCCTAATTCTTACTAGAAGAACCCACGGTACGCTTACCTGAAAATGGTTTAGTTTTTGAAAAGCGAGGGTTAGACCAAAAGGTCTAGTGAATTCCCTCCATAAAACATTTATCACAGTATAAAATCATTTCATTGAAAATACATTCACATCTTTCTCATAAACATCATCCAAGGTTCAACACAGGGTTCAGGGATCGCATAAGCTACTCCGATCGGGGCCTAACGAACACCCTCTCGTCTACACCGGAATCCAAGTGGACCCCCTGTTCCTTCATGTAGGAGGAAACGAATTCCAACCTACAAGCTAACCGCCATATGCCCAAGGGATTAGAAATCCCAAGGTACCCTGACCCCACTGTGCAACCGACTCCACATAGCATACACGTACATTTGAAATCATATTCATGAAAACCTTAAACATCATTTCATTTGCAAATAAACATGCAAAACATGGAAACATGCATAACCTGTATAAATCAGTTCATGCTCAAAAAGGGAACCATATTCAGTAAACATAGTACGTCATAAAAAGGTCGAGAGAACTCACATTTGATTATCGTAGAACGCACTTCTTATATACCTCCAAGCTAAACCAGTCGAACACCTAAGGGCATTAGATTCGGATCAGATTAAACGGCTCAAACCTACTGACCAGCAAACACTTTCCGGGTACCAACCTGTCCGGACACCATGACTTCCCGGATACCCATACTATCCGGATACCAGGACTCCCCGGATACACCATCTTTCCGGATACTACACCCGGTAACTCAACCTACCCGGAAGATCACCCACCCGGGAACTATCATAAAACTTCACCCGGGAACTAGCATTCGTATCCGGAAACTACCATAACATCAAGAACTGTTAGTGTCCGGATACGACTGCTGTTCGAAATTAGCAATCTAAAAGTGATCGTTAACTCCATTTTCTACCATAAATTAGATTAGACAACCCTAAGGGTTCATTCACCAATCTAAACATCCACTTAATCCATCTTTTTACTCCCTTAAATCGATTACCAAGCCAAAAACCCATAAAACCCATTTTAAAGGAAAAATGGTGAAAACTCAAAGAATCATCCAAATCAATCTTAAGAATCCATACCAATAAGAAAGAAAAGTACTACGATGATCAGGAGAACGGATTCAGGATGTATTACCTTGCAGATTCTTCCTTGATTCCTCCTTTACTCTTGATTTCTTCCCAAACCCTTCTTTCTTTCCCTTGTTCTCTCTTAGCCGCCAAACACCATAACAAAATGCTGATTTGCTGATAATGAGGGTTGCCCTAGGGATTTGTGCCCTACACCACTTTCACCAAATGACAAATTAGTCCCTCAAGTTAACTCTCATTTCTTTCGCAAAAGACACCAATCTTATACATACTTGCAAACGAAACCCGGAACCAACCTTTAATTAAGCTCGATATAGAACTTAGTTCATTTGTACTTGGATAATGTTGTCTTGTATCAGGAACCAACCTTTAATTAAGCTTTTAGTTATTTGGGTCTTTGATATATTCATAACATACATTTTTATATTATATCAAATTATACATAAAAATCCAAATACATAAACTGTCGTCGAAGGTTCCTATCCTAATAGAAACATTGGCTGATTATTGTCAAAAGTCTTTACAAAAAAGATATTCTGAAATTACAAGAAGATTCATGGAAGCCACTTCGATGGTAACTGCTGTACACAAGTTTTATGAAGAAAAAAAAAGTGCTTTCATCAGTATGCACTTATCCTTTTTCCATCAATAAATTTTTTGACACAAAACTAAAAGGTATATGTTAGCCTTACATAGACTATTCAATTTGTTAGATTTATGATTCTAAATAATGGCAGATTACGACGCCTCGTTTTTTATAATTGAAGTGTGAAGTTATTTTTAATATATAACTTGAGAAATAAATGATAATTGTTTACGTGATCTAAGAAGCAAATAAACATAAAAAGGAAACTTAAAAGCTAAAAACCTTAAGCAGCTCCATTCCCGTACATGAAAACGCGTATTCTTTAAAAATCGAAGAAAATAATGAGTAAAGATTGAAGAGATTTAATGTTGATATATATTACACTTTTGGTATCATTTTCTATATAAGCTGTAAATATTCAAGAGATTGGTACTTTTGTACTAGGGTAAATATACTCTCTTGGTATATAAAATAAAATGAAAATGAAAATGAAAATGTAAGTTGACTCTACTAGCTTAGCTATTTGATGATTAATAATGTTTTCTTTAAATACTAATTAACATCAAGTTTATTATTTCTACTCATAAATACTGAGATGATTATAAATAGAATAAACTAAATATTAATAAAATCTGAGTTATTACAGTTTCCTGCAGAATGATCGATCAGAACGCATATAAAATTTCTTTGCGGCTGCATGAATGTCCTTGGAAGTTTAACCGTAAAGACAAAGAGCATGAAACAAAACGCGTATGGCCTTTACATGGGTCTTTTTGCTAGATCGGTCTCTTATATAAATCAATAATAATATATATATATATAGTGTCAACTTATATTAGCATCACAACCCTCGATCTTTCTGTCTATTATATGTATCCATATTTCAATTCGTTCTGGTATATAGCTAGCTGATCTATACAATTTTATCATCTTAATTTCCATCTTACTAATTAACGAACCTGTATCTATGTAGTTAACAAGACGTTATATGGACCTCGAAATGCAGCTGTCGTCACCACCAGTGGACAACAGTGGTGCAAGACGGTTGATGCAGCACAGTCACAGATCATTATTAGTAGTACTCTTGTCTTTCAGAATCTTGATTGCAGGCCGAGGATCTCCAACGGGTAGTGATGATGTAAGATCATCACTTTCTTTCTCATCTTCATGAATCCATCATATAATATTCATACTTATATAACTACTCTTCTTCTTCTTCTTCGCCATTCTTGATTAAGGTTATTACAATCACAATCTAATTGCAGCAATTCAAACTGATTGAAATTAAAGATTTCTCATACTAAAGTGATATTATTTAAGGGAGATCATACTTGAGTGATCCTATCATATCTGAGATATATATCCAAGAAAAACAGAAAACATTAATTGCTTACCACCGTCCAGCAGCTAGCTTGTGCCTTGGACCATATAACACACTACAAATTAAGGACGGAAAAATCCGTCAAAAGTTGTGGCATCACCTCATTACCCGCGGATTTAGGCGGCCGTCACTAATATTTTGCTGGTGATATATACTAGCTTAGCTGTGATAGTCATTTGTTTTGTAGGGTAAGGATTTATGCAATTTAGGAACCAAGGGAACTAGTAGAACTTGTATTGTGCCACTTGGGCATCTGCATATATATACGTTTCTTCATCAAATCATTAATATAATGTTGTAATATGTATTCATCATAAGACTGCTCCCATTGAGATGAGAAGACGTGTTTGGAAGACAAGCTAGATATATAAAGAAAGGGAAGAAATCTGATAGAGTAGAACATTAATTTAACAACATTATTCATCAAAATTGCAATGATAATCCCGCAAATATGAGTTAGGATGACATCTCCCATTAACCTTCCAATGCTCAGATCGTTCTCACTCTCAGCAGGAGACGTACTTGACTGCTGTTGTGTGTCGTTGAAAGGATCGCCCAGGAATGGAAACTAAAGGCAAGACTACCTGCTAGGCTGCTAGTGTATACTGTTGGAATAACCATCATATAAAATTGGGGTACCAGCAATTAGGGCAGCTCAAAAAGACAAAAACCCGACCAAATCGACGAACCTGATCAACCCAATTCCCAACTCAACCCGATGTCCAATCGAGTTGTAAAATCTTCAAACCGTATTTATTGAGTTGATATTGGGTTACGATCATTTGAACCCACCCCGATAAATCCGATATCCTTTTTTTCTTGGATTCAATATGATTGACAAGTCTTTACTAATATGTACATAGACAATTACACCATTATGTACCATCTTTATATACACGTATTTTCAATCTCTTATCCGTCTCTATATAACTCTTTCATATATATATATATATATATATATATATATATATATAGGGACAGGTTTAAACGAGAAAACAGTCCATTTGCGAGAAGGCGAGAAAGAATGTGCACATACTTCATTATTTAAAAAATAACATAAAAAATAAAAAATATTTTAGAAATTAGGATAATTATCATTTTAAATTGGATAAATCCTTAAATATCTCATATATCTTTTAAATTTATTTATTTTTTAATTTTAATAAATTCATATTTTTATCAACTTTTATATTTTTTTCTAGATACACTTTTGATTAAAAAATCATAATTTTCATCTAATATCACATGTGAGTTCTACCATCAATTTATTATCTTTTTCATCATTTTATATCTAGTTTTTTTATCCACGGTTTTAATCACATGTGATTGACTTCGTTTGATATATTATCTGTTATGTATCACATATGATCCAATATGTGAATTTTTGTATATATCACATATGATAATATACCTCTGAATATAAAAGACGTATAATCACATATGATGATATTTACATCATAAAAAGATCTGTTAATATAAATATACATAATCATATATGATTAACTAAAATATCTACAATAATCACATGTGATAATATGCATAATCACATGTGATAATATGATATGTACAAAAATTCACATATAGTGAATCATATGTGATCGTAATAAATCATTTGTTAACTTAAGTTAATCACATGTAATTCAAGATCCAAAAAATAGAGAAAAATATTGTGAAAACAATAATGAATTGATTATGGATATCATATGTGATATTTGATCTAAATTGTGATTTTTTTTATTAAAAGTGTATCCGGATTTTTATTACATAAAATTTAATTAAAAAAATAATGAATTAATTGAAATTAAAATATAAATAATTCTAAAAAATATATAATGAAACTTTAAGAGTTTATCTAATTTAAAATGGTAATTATCCTAATCTCTAAATTTATTTTTGATTTTTTATTTATGGTATTTTTTTAATTAATGAATTTTGTGGTTCATATTCCTTCTCGCATTCTCGCATATCACTTTGCTTCTCGCATGATCCTCTCTCTCTCTCTATATATATATATATATATATATATATATATATATATGTTTAGTAACATATAGGGTTGGGTTCACGTGAAACCAACTTGTTTTCGTGAGACCGTGAGACCATAAATTTAACACTAAACCTTCACAGTGATTCATTGTGAAGGTAAAAAAAACAGCGAACCTTCACAGCAAAAATATTGTGAAGGTTTACCATCACAGTACCTTCACAGTCTTTTGTTGTGAAGGTTTAGTGTTAATTTTTTGGTCTCACGGAAAATATAGTCTGGTCTCACATGATCTGCCAGTCTATATATATATATATATATATATATATATATATATATATATAGGGAGAGGTTCAAATGAGAAGTGCAAAATTTTTGAGAAATAGATAAGTGATCTTGGCCATTTATTCGGTCAAGATCGGCGGCTTTGACCGAGAAGCAGCGGATAATTCCTCGCGTGGTCTGCACAAGATAGAGGGGTAGTTTCGTAAAAAATACGTGGGACGAGTTCATATATGAATCTGTGTGATTCATATATGAACCTTTGTGTTCATATATGAACCTTTGTAATTCACATATACTCTTTTTAACTAATTCATATATGAACCTTTGTGATTCATATATGAACCTTTGTGATTCATATATGAATCAGTTAATTGATTCATATGAGAAGTAGTTAAAAAAATCATATATGAATCACAAAGGTTCATATATGAATTAGTTAAAAAAATTCATATATGAATCACAAAGGTTCATATATGAACACAAAGATTCATATATGAATCAGTTAATTGGTTCAACTGATTCATATATGAACCTACAGTTAATTAGTTTCATATATGAACCTACAGTTAATTAGTTTCATATATGAAACACAAAGGTTCATATATGAATCACAAGATTCATATATGAATTAGTTATAAAGAGTTCATATGTGAATTACAAAGGTTCATATATGAACGTATAGTTCATATGTGAATCACACAGTTTCATATATGAACTCAGCCCGTGTTTTTTGTAAAAGTTACGAAATTGCCCTTCTATTTTTGGAACAGTCGCAACTTTTGACCAATTATAACCGATCTTGACCGAATAAAATGGCCAAGATCACTTCTCTATTTCCCAAAAAAAATTGCACTTCTCATTTGAATCTAAGGCTATATATATATATATATATGCAAATTGAGAAAAATAGTTGAATGCGATATGTTTAAGATTTAAAAAATATGACTAAGTTGTATCAAATGATTGATGATGAAAGAGAATTATGAGTAGAAAAAACAACATATTCAAGGTTACGAGAATATTTTAATGTGCCAAAATTTCAACACGACCAACTTTGGGTTGTGTTGGTTGCACTTTTGTTTGGATTGGTTGAGATTTTTCAAACAGCCCAACATTGGGTACCAACAATTGCCAAAACCAGCTTTAATTTGGAAAAGACTCGGTACGAGAACTAGAGGAATAAGAAGCAAAAAGATATTAATTTCTTCATGGAAAACAATATTTCTTGATCAAGTACTTTGTATGCTTTTATACATGTAGGAAATCAAGCAAGGCATATCATATAATGTGTATAAGCTGATCTTAGGGTCAGTTTCATAATTGTTGATTCTCTCTTATAGGGGCCATTACAAATTTGTTTGTATATAAATATGTACAACACTATATTCAAGTTGAAATGAAGCTTTTTCTCACATATCTCAATCAATTTTATGGTATCAGAGCAAATGTCTACCACTTTAATGCTTGTCTAGCCTCCCTCCCTTAAAGACTAAAACCAATTATCCTCTATATATGTTGCTTGTAATAATCAAAGTGGTAGGTTGGGTCAAATAATATACAAGTAGTGAATGCATTAGGAGTTGCAGAGTTATAAATGTGGTCAGTAACATACAACAATATAAATAAAGGGTTGAAAGAAGTGAAGGGGGTTGTGTGTGTTTGATGTAGGCCAGTGAAAGCTCGTCTGAGAGAATTCGGCCGTTGGGAACATCTTGAGATCATCCGATTTTATTAGATATTATGCCATTTGGAATCTTGGTGAAAGCCAAGGTTATCGAAAGCAACTCTCATTTTCCTCTACTATTTATTGTATAAGGAAAGAAAATATCCAATTCACATGCAGAAGCGAATCTCCCACGTACATCAAAAAAATCCATAACTACCATCCATAATTCACAGCAATAGAAAACGATACCTTCATATTATTCATCTTAATTTGCCAATAGTGCAAAAATTTCAGTGTAATTTATATCATAAGTTTGTGGCAACCAACCTTGCTTTATTAAGCGACATGCGTGATCTTTAACCTTGTAGATCCATCTAGCACCAACAACCCTTTGACCTTGGTGTTGGATTGTAGCATCTATAACCCTTGTATAGATTAATAGCCAAGCAACATACACGTCAAGGCTCTACCAAAGGGCATTTAGCCTAACAGTGCCTAGTAACCCAACTTTCTTAGATTTCAAGAGTTCAAGTGATAGCAACGGTCCAATACATGAGGATCAGCCCACTGAACTAGAGGGCCCATCTAATCCACAACCCAAGCCTTTGAAAGTATACGTAAGAAGGACAGGTGTACGGTGGGTAGCTAATCAATTAAACATGCATGACATGGGGAGAGAAGGGTTAGTTATAAATAAACATTCTGTTAGAAGATGTGGTATGCATTTTCCTACCTATTTTGTATTTCCTTTCGGCTAGAGAGCTTGGGTAGTAGAGATAGCCATTTTGGTTCATCTCTCTGATTTCCTTTTTCTTTTCAATCAATACAGTAAACCCTTGGCCTTGAGTCCATTGCCGGATCGAATGAAATGGTGGCTCCTAAACCCCAAATCAGCACCCGGTTACAATCCAGAGGATGAGAAGATCGACTCCATTGCGAAAGAGGTACGTGATCCATCGGCTTCTATCACTTCCATAAAGGAACTTCTCAAGGAATTACCTAATTCTCTCGAGAAGATAACCAAACAGCCTCTGCATCGCGAAGAAGGCGATTTCTCGGGATCATGGGTGTTCGATGACAGCGGTAAACCTCTGCATCCAGATCTGAGAAAATTCATGAAGCATGATCACTTTGAATCGTCCCTCTTCTCCATGCCTAAGGTCAAACTACCAGTGTTTTTGAAGGTGTTGACGCCATAGGCTAGATAACTAAAGTTGTACTCTACTTCAAGGTTGAACTCTACTTCCAGGTTCACCAAACCCCTCCCTCTCAAAAACTCCATCTCGTCCAAATGTGTATGGAATAGGTGCTTTAAACCGCTCCACCATCCCGGACAAGTACCCGTAATCTTGGTTAAGAAGAAGGATTCTACGTGGCGAATGTGTATTGATTATCGCACTTTAAACCGCTCCACCATCCCGGACAAGTACCCGATTCCGGTCGTTGAGGGGCTATTGGACGAACTACATGGTTCTCAATTTTTTTCCAAAATTGATTTAAAGTCGGGGTTCTACCAAGTGCGTGCACGAGAGTCCGATATCGAGAAAACCGCGTTCTGAACTCATAACGGGCACTATGAGTTTTTGGTTATGCCCTTCGGGCTAACCAACGCCCCTGCGACCTTCCAGGCCTTAATGAACGAGGTTTTTCGCCATCTATTGCGCTGTGGGGTACTCGTTTTTTTGTTGATATTTTAGTCTATAGCCAGACTTGGTCTTCTCACTTGTAGCTCCTTTCTCAAGTCCTTCAGCTGTTACAAACCCACCAGCACCCAGTGGTTGTCAACCAGAAAAAGAGCAGCTTCGGTCGCCAAACGGTCGAGTACCTCGGTCATATCATCGATGGTAATGGTGTATCGATGGACTCTTCCAAAGTCTCGGCCGTTCAGCAGTGGCCCACTCCCAAAACCGTTAAGGTCGTCCGCGGTTTCCTCGTCCTCACGGGCTACTACAGAAAGTTCATACGCGTTAAGGCCGTCTGCCAGTGGCCCACCAAACCCCTCCCTCTCAAAAACTCTATCTCGTCCAAATGTGTATGGATGGTTATATGCTTAATAATTAATAGTAATAAATAACAACTAAATGTTAAATAGGGTGATAACTGGAAAAGGTGCTAAAAAGTTTCTAAAACACTATTCCAAGTATCGTTTCAATAAGCTAGCTTATATGCTACTTTCTTCCCATCTAAAGGGGATTTTTGAAATAAGCTCATAAATTTAAGCTATCTTACGTTTGACAAACATAGCCTAATAACCTAGTTAGCTTCCGAATTGACAGAAGTTTAAAAGGAAAGGAAGGAATGCATAAGATGATTGAGTCTATAGTTTTAGAACACAACATCAATTTTCCTTTTCATAAGACATGATAATTATTTTTGTTGGTGATTTTAGTGAAATCATTGGTTCATTTTAGGTAATTGGATTCACAAGATAATAATAGGGTTGGTAGATAAGCTACAACACGAGCTAGGGGTCACGAGTGCACACTCGTGCATGCTAACTAGAACCCGAGATTGTTGGATGGTTATGTATGGCAAGTTACTAAGTGGAAAATGACAATGTACGGTCAGTGCATTTTTTGTTATAAAAGGACCATGGTTTGTGCAAGAGCAGTGCTTTTTGCTCAAAAAAAGAGCATCGGCCATGCGTTTTCCTCTTGAAAATGGCACGAGTCGTGTGCTTATCGTCTGAGTGCTTTAGCACGGGCAATGCGTTTTTCCTCTTGTAAAGAGGAGGCGTTGTACGCTTTTCATCGGATTTGTAACTGATGTGTTTTTGTAACTGCCGCTACTTATTTCCATCAATCAATCTCATTTAATGAGGAGTTATTATTTGTATTATTATAGAATCGGTTACCATTCTCTATATTCTTAAATATGATCGATTTCTGCCAGAATCGATACTGAGAACTGAGATTATCCTCGAGTGAATTCCGTGATACCTTGGCATAAGAGTGTCAAAGTATCACTTAAGGAAAGCGAGCTCTCACACGATCTCGATTTCCTTATTGAAGTTCTAATCAATGTTTGTTTCTCACGATTTTCTGCAAGTCTCCCTATCAATTTCTATCGGCAATAGTAACAGGTGAGGGTTTTGAGAAGGAATGAAAATCACTTAACATGGACTTATCATTGGTCATATGATCAGAGGCCCTTGGATCCACAATAAAAAAAACCATGACTTCTACTCAGTGTTCTAAAAGGCTCCCCATGGTAGTAGTCATGGTGCACCGTGGATGAACACTTGTCTCAGATGTCACACTACACCTGTAGAACATGATTACCCCATGCACGGTTTTTGGAAGGCGTTATTTTTTTTTTACCTTTTAGGGTCATACTTCTTTATTTTTTTGGTATATAACCTAATTTATATTGTTTAATGTCATTGACTCATTGAGTCATAGAAGAAAACATGTGTACACATATATAATTGGATATGTGATGTACATATTTGTCGCCTTTAGTCACTCCTTGCAAAACACATAGGCCTTGTCGTGACTCTTAAGGCTTGACCCCACCACCACGCCACATCTCACGCCATTTAGAACCTTGCTTCTTTTGGGGTAACTGTGAGTTTATGGGCGACCACAAATGGTCTGTAGTCATCGCAAGTGAACCTCCATGGTCAATGGGTCTTGGCAGCGCCTGGATTTGAGCCTAGAGTAGATGAGATTTTCCACTACATCCCCCGGCCCTAAGGCTTTACCAGTGCACTACAACCTAAGTGGTTTGCTTTTATTTATATGTAAGGCAATCGACAAGGCATAAATCAAACCTAGACTATCCTTAGGAGCAACTATTTCAGTACCAACCATGAACCCAACGAACTTCCTAAGGAGAGCTATTGATTTGTCATCGGAACTACCTTCAGTACCTACATGTTTTTGTTGAATGTATGAAGAAAATTCATTGACTAAGTTGATAGGGTTGGATGTGAACTCCAATCCTTGGATTGAAAATAAGCAAATGTTGGTCTTGGTATTGAACAAGGTTGAATTTTCTTGCAAAAAGTTCCCTTTGCTTCTTTAATTGTCATGGACTTAGGCTTAACGTTGTGTTCTCGAAACATTTTTTACGAAGGAAAGAAAATGAAATGGACGAAAAAGGGAGGAAGGTAAAAAAAAACTCGTGTTCTCGAAACTTTTTAGGAGAGAAAAGAAAGGAATCGAAAGGATTAATGATAAGTTTCCTCACAAAACTTTTATTCCGAATGTGGGAGAAAGGGAAAAAAAGGGATTAAAAACCTTTAAAAAGATTACTAAAATTAAAAAACTACGCCACCTTTCATTATAAAGGATATATCTTTAAAGGGTATATTTGTAAAAATGACACCTTTTCTTTCCTTTCCTTTCCCTCCCCTCTTATTCACGAACATGAAAAACTATTTTTTTCCTTTCCTTCCTTTTCATTCCCTTTCGAAAACACAAATAAAAAAAATATTTTCCTTTCTTTTCCATCCCGTTCTTTCTTTCTTTTCTTTTATCCCCAAATTCAAAGACACAATGTAAGTTCGTGATGAAGTCTCCAACATTTCTCCTTCTCATGGCCAATTCCACTTCTGCCAATCTTCTTAGAATGGGAGCATTGCAAGTCGGGCCTCTTGCCATTGTAAGGCCATGAGGTTGCAAAGCTCTTGATTGAGTAATTATGGTGGTGGTTTCGGTGCTCATAACTATTCACCTAGCTTCTTCTCACTGAATGGTGTTGCAAACCACAAAAAGTGTAGGCATTTCAAGAGTCATCAAAAGATGGTCTTTGAGAACTTCATATTCAGATCTCAGACTTGCAAGAAGCTGAAATGTCGTGTCTTCTGTTCCAATCTTTTAAGAATGACAACAACATCTATCATACGAGGACTATAAGTGTCAAGCTCATTCCACACAGACTTCAAGATTCCTAGATGGTGCACAAAATTGATGCTTCCTTGCTGCTAATCTACTAACTCCTTTAAAGACTTTAGGAGAGAATATGAAATTGTATGTTGTTGTGATGATATTACAATACTAAAGATATATATATATATATATATATATATATACAAACGAAATTCTCTACACATAAGGAAAAGATCTATTCTAATGATAAGCATTATTCTAAAGATAACTCCCTTTTTGAGTCTATCTCTCTATAGGAGTCTATCTATAACAGCTTAACGCTTTCCTTATCTTCGAATATGTCTACACTCCTCCTCAAGCTGGATGGAATATATTATACAATCCAAGCTTGTCTTTCAGTATCAAAGGAAGGCAAATTCAGTGCCTTAGTGAGGATATCAGCACCTGTTGAGTAATGGAAAGGAAATACAGGAGATCTTCAGAATTCCATTTTCGATCTTCTCCTTACTGAATGTCTGTCAACTTCCACATGTTTAGTCCTGTCATGATGAAGAGAATTATGTGTCATTGAAATAGCAGGTTTATCACACCAGATATGCATCAATTGTTTTACAGAGATTTTTAGCTCCCTTAACAATTTCCTTAGCTAAAGAGCTTCGCATATACCTAGAGTTGTAGCCCTTAATTCGGCTTCAACACTACTTCTTGAAACCACTCCTTGTTTCTTGATTCTCCAAGTAACAAGGTTTCCAAACACATATGAATAATACCCTGAGGTAGACCGCCAATCACTTAGAGAGTTTGCCCAACTTGCATCAGTAAAGACCTCAATTCTTTGATCTTCCTGTTTTTTAAATATCAATTTGTGAGTGCATCAAGGTGGCACTGGAATGGTGAGTGCATGTATTGGTGATGTCGGGCCTGGTATGTGCTAGGTAAATCAGTCGACCAACGAGGTGCTGAAATCTCCCCTATTGACTGGAACCGTAGAAGTAGAACTTGGTTTTAGGTTCTGGTCCATAGGAGTAGATGTTGGTCGATAGCCCAACATCACAGTCTCTTTTAGCAAGTCCAGGTATACTTTCGTTGAGACAAACTAGTCGTAGATTTCGAGCGTGCAATCTCTATACCCAAGAAATACCGTAGTGTGCCAAGATCTTTCATTTCAAAAGATTTTGCTAGATGAGCTTTAATTTTGGTGATGGCTACGACATGATTCCTTGTAATGATGATATCATCAACATAAACAATCAGAATAACAATCTTACTATGGTCATGAAGATAGAAGAGAGTGTGATCAACATGGGCTTGGAGATATCCGAACTGTTTAACCGTGGAAGTGAAGCGATCGAACCATGCCTTAGGTGACTGTTTCAAGCAATAGATTGCTCGCTTAAGACGACACACCTTATTGGGGCATGTCGGGCCGTGAAAACCAGCGGCAAGTCCATGTAGACTTCCTCGATGAGCTTGCCATTAAGGAACGCATTCTTCACGTCAAGCTGATAGAGATGCCAATCATAATTGGCAGCAAGGGACAATAGAACCCGAATGGTATTATTTTCGCCACAGGAGCAAAAGTTTCCCGATAGTCGAACCCATATGTTTGTATAGCCTTTCGCCACTAATCGTGCCTTGTACCACTCAATAGACCCATCACTCTTGTATTTGACTGTAACGACGGCCCACAGGTGTCTTATCTCGTGGCTTGTCAACTACGACCCAAGTGTGATTTTTCTCAAGGGATCGTAACTCATCGAACACAACAACCCTCCACTTGTGGTCTTGTAAGGCCTCTTGAATGTTCTTCGGTTCCTCAATTAGAGACATATTTGAAACAAGAGCTCGCATAGATATAGTGAGGTTTGTGTAACCAAGAAAATCAAAAATAGGATGTTGTGTACAAGAGCGTGTACCTTTCCGGGTTGCAATCGGTTGACCGTTGATCAAGATCAGATGAAGTGGGCAACTCTTGGTGTCCAACAGACTTCCGCTTGACTTGTTTCCTTCGGATGTATGTGATCGGGTAGGATTCAGGTATTAGTGAAGACTGAGGTAGGGTTGTTTCTTGTATAGTAGGTGATGGAGAGGGCGGAGTGGTACCTTGTGTGTCTGTAACTGTTTGGGTAGAAGGCTAACTGTTTGGGTAGAAGGCTAGTTTTCTTTTTGAGGTTGGGTTGCGGTTGGAAGAGAAGGCTGGAACGAGTCAACTGGAGCCGGAGGTGGATCCGAACCCCAAAATTGTTCCCAACCTGGATAGTCAACTGGAGTCGGTGGTTGTTGTTCCTGATGGGAAGAGGATGAATAGTAAAACTGATTCTCATGGTACGTCATGAGAAACATAGTATTTCTTTTCCGAGTGACAATAACACCGATACCCCTTTTGGAAGGAAGAATACCCTACAAAGACACATTTGATACTTCTAGGATCAAGTTTGGATCGGTATGGATGGTGGTTGTGCACAAATGCGGAGCATCCAAAGACTCTTAAATCAAGATTGGTTGAGATAGGATAGGTTGGAAAAGATTTCTGAAGAACCGAAAAAAGGGGTCTGGTAGTTTAGTATTCGAGATGGTAGCCGGTTGATGAGATAGCATGGTGTGAGAACTGCATCACCCCAAAAAGATTTAGGTGTATGACTTTGGAATAGCAAGGACCATGCTACCTCTAACAAGTGACGGTTTTTTTGCTCGGAAACCCCATTTTGTTGTGGTGTGTTGACACACGAACTTTGGTGTATGATACCATGTTTGGTAGTAAAGGCAGACATGACAGAATTGAAATACACTGTGCCATCGTCGGTACGAAAGATTCTTATTTTAGAATCGTATTTTGTAAGAATCATAGCATAGAACTTTTCAAACACACCAACAACTTCAGTTTTGTCTTTTATCAGATAAATCCAGCACACACGAGAATAAGAAAGAAACCACCTTTCTCTGAAAGAGATGGAATTTTAGATGGACCCCACACGTCACTATGAATAAGAGAAACTGGACTTGATGCACCATATTTATGAATAGAAAAAGGAATTCTAGTATGTTTTGACTTTTGACAAACCTCGCAAGCAAAAAACATCTGAATTACTAAACAACGATGGAAACAATTTTCTTAAATAGGAAAAACTACGGTGACCAAGTCTTTGATGAAGGAGATCAATTTTTTGGTGATGCATTACGGTTGTAGCTCCATGAATAAGGAAGTTGAAAGTAGGTTCATGTGGAAGAAAGTAGTACAATCTGGCAGTTTGTTTAGCACAACCAATCGTCTTCCTCACCACCTAATCCTGAAAAAGACACATGGTTTCGGAAAAATTAGCCATGCATTTAGATTGAACCGTAATTTGGCAAACAGAAATAAGATTGTACGATAGATTAGGTACGAATAGAACATCATGAAGAACTAAGTAAGGTGAAAGCTTGATAGTGTTGATTCCTTCAACGGGTGATGATGAACCGTTGGCTAGGGTATCATGAGCATGGTGCTAAAGATTCGAAAAGAAACTTGTTACCG
Organism: Saussurea involucrata; assembly: GCA_033807775.1. Lineage (NCBI taxonomy): Eukaryota > Viridiplantae > Streptophyta > Magnoliopsida > Asterales > Asteraceae > Saussurea > Saussurea involucrata. The sequence goes on from CM066325.1 coordinate 69,162,860, forward strand.
GTCATATGTTCCGACGCACCGGAATCCACAATCCATGACTCACATGATATGTCTTTGGTTTGTTTGGTGGCCATGAGTGCGGTTGAGAAGTTTAAGAGTTGTCCTATTTGCTCAAGCTGGTCTACTGCATCCATTAAGAAGGATGGTTCGGCCTTTGAGTGTGCGGAGGCACCTTTGTTTTCTGTCGTGCGTTGACTTCAAGGAACCCGTTTCCATGGGGTTTCCAACACGTGTTTTTGTGTGATGAGGCCGTTGGCAATGACCGCACCAGAGAGAAGGCTTTCGAGGTCCTCGGTTATGCGCAACCATGGCAGAATTCTCATCCCCGCTTTGCCCTTCAGAAATAGTCGGACTCATCATTGTCTTCCTTCGATGTTCTTGCCGACGAACTTCAACAAATATGACATTAATTACTGGTAGAGGTTTCATGCTGAGGATGCGTCCACGGACATCATCGAGTGAAGGATCAAGACCGGCTAGAAAGTCATAAGTCTTCTCCTTGGTAAGCATCTTTTTGTATAGATCATCGTCGGTTGAATCTTTCCATTCGGGATGAGAAAAAAGATCTAGTTCCTGCCAATATCTTGGTTAGTGTATTGAAATAGGTTGTAACATTACCATATTCTTGTTTCAGATTTCGTGCCCTAGTTCTTAGTTCGAACATCTGTGAAGAGACTTCGAGATTTGAGTAGGCTAAGGCTACCGCATCCTAGGGTAAAGCAAATAACAACTTACCACTTTCCTTATCTTCGAATCTGTCTACATCCTTTATCTGAAAGATTCTTGTTGCATTGTTTAAATTGGCACGCATCTCCTTTATTATGGTCCATGACTCTTTAAAAGATTCAGATAGCTAAAAACATATCTTAGGCTCCATAGATTTAAGAGTCCAAGACATGAAAAGATCATTAGTGATCCAAGATTCATACTTTTGCTCACCAATTGCAGGCTTCTTGTTGTTCTCCTAAATGTAGCTAAGTTTAGCTTAAGAGCTAGAATGATGGATCTTGACCAAATACGATAATTATATTCATTCAACAATGTTGCTGAAAGATGTTGGTTAAGATTTCCATTCATGGTCCCAATTTTTTCTACGGACATAATGATGAAGAAAAAAAGAGATGAGAAGAGAAGCTGCTGAAGAGGATTTAAGGAAAAAAACACATAAGCAGGTCCTCAGGATCACAACTCTGACACCATGAAGAAACTATGAGAAGATGAATGTTATATTCTTACTTTCAACAGATCCAAACATTGTCTTTTATAGCCAGAAAACAGAAAAAGGAATAAAACAATGATGATTACAAAAGATATAAACAAACTAAAATATACAAGGAGCCATCCCCAAGCCACCATCTCTTGGCATTAAATCTATAGGACTACATCAGCACCAGTAAAGGCCTTACTGCAACACTAACAGTAAAGTGAAGGACAGAAGCAGTAGCAATAGAGGCCTTACTGCTACAGTAGAGTAAGCTGTTACAATAGCAGTAAGGTAAGTAGAATGGTGGAGTAACTTTACCATTGGACTATCTGAATGATGAAGGAAATACGAATTATATTTCATTTGTTGTTGTAAGATTATAGAAGACTCTGACATCTCGTAATTTGAAGCGAAGAAACCGGCCGAAATATGAAGTTTGAGACTAGCGGAGGAAGATAATACGCCAAACAAAAAGTAGACAAAAGAACAATGACCAAACCAAGCTAGATCAGGTAAAATCAGTAATCGTAGTTCGAGGAACTGAAGTAGTTTGAAGAACTTGAAGGTGAGACAATGACACCAACAAAGCGAAATCAACTAAAATCTTTAATTGAAGAACAATCAAATGAATTTGTAGATCAGACACTCTGATACCATATTGGAAATTAGAGAAATACGTAAAAGTACAAATGTGTTGGATGCAAAAAACTTTGTACATATATTTATACATATAAAATAGCCACTAACTAATTTCACATATTACTGACAATTTTAAAATATCTCATATTAGGTCTTAAGTGGGTCAAAATGGGTCTTAGTGGGTTTTAACGACTCATATTTTGTCTAAGTTGGTCATAACGGGTCATCATGGAAGCGTGAGGCTTAATAGGTCATTATTCAGTCTAATTGAATCATAGTGGGTCAAACTGGGTGTAAGTGGGTCTTAGTGGAAGTGTGGGGCTTAATGGGTCAAATTGGGTGTAAGCGTTTTATTATCCTCGTATATGGAAACTTAGGTATTCAGTTCGGTTTCGGAAAACTTTCCATCCAGGCCCAACATCAAAAGCGCAGGTTGATCTCTTTGGTTGAGGCTGCAATTCATTTTGACACGTGGGAAGGGCCTACTCTACTAGTGGCTTGGCTTGGTCACGCTCCCTTCCCGTACTATTCCTCCCCACCTCTCAAAGTAATAGAGAGATCATTTTCTTTTTCCGGTAATGGGTCATTATTTTTTATCTAATTGGATCATAGTGGGTCATGTTGGGTGTAAGTGGGTCTTAATGGGTCATATTCGGTATAATTGAAGCATAATGAGCCTTAGTGGGTCATGTTGGATCATATTGAGTCTAAGTGGACCGTAAATCCATAATGGGTGATCTTGGGTCATAACGGGTCCGGGCCTTAACGGATGTAAGTGGATCATATTGCGCCTGGTGGGTCATAATGGGTTGTATTGGGACTTAAGCGATCATATTCAATCTAATTGGGTCATCGTGGGCCTTAGAGGGGTAATATTGGGTCTAAGTGGGACTTAATGGGTCATATTAGGTCTAATTGGATCATAATGAGTTAGTTGGCCATATTGGGTCTAAGTGGGTCAGAATGGGCTTTGGTGGGTCATCTTGGGTCTTAGGTCCATAATGGGTTATCTTGGGTCTTAGTGGGTTATAATGCGTCGTCTTGGGTCTTAGCGGGCCATAATGGGTCATCTTGGGTCTTAATCGGCCTTAATGGGTCATATTGGATCTTAGAGAACATTATTGGATCTTAGTGGGCATAATGGGTCTAAGTGGGTCATAATGGGTCTTATCCGGTCTATTTGGCTCATATTTTGTGTAACAGTGGGTCAAATTGGGTCATAATCAATCATAATGGGTCTTAATGACTAACAAACACCTGTGCTAACTAGTAACTAATTCGGTTACATATACACATATCTAATATTAGATCAAGACATGTTCAGATAGTAAAAGTTCTAAGAATGCTCAAATAGTAAAAAATGTATATTTCACTTAAAACATTACCTTACCAAATTAGCCAACGCATCTCAGTGTCTCCAACACTATCACCCCTCTGTACTTCCCTAGAACCCTTCATTTCATCATGTCTGTACAAAACAAACTCCTGAACCCAACCGAACTCATGAGCAAACATTTGCAAACACAACGGTCAACGGTCACATCCCTGTATATACGACAAAGATGAGCAAAAAATGAAGAGGTCATATATAATCACGAGAAGTTTAATCAAAATGAGCACATTCCACACGTATATAAAAGCTGTTTTTTACAGCAAGACCGCTCAAGATATTAAAGTTTTCTTCATTGGACAAGCCTAGAGCCCTAGGTAGGCCACAAGCTCAAATATTCACAACGAGTACCTCCATCATCAATCGTAAAGATGCATATCTCTAACGACTTCATATTTGTTACATACAGATACATATATGTTTAACATATGCATACATTTCATTATCAACAGGTCAGAAAAGAGAGCATGGAAGCAACTGCTGTTAAAGTCATCAATCCAGCTCAAACTGCCTCATTGATTAAGCCAATAGATAAAACTTTGCTTTCAAGACAGTTGATGACGACACTTGTCCATGTCCTCTATTTAAGCCTAACCTTCAAAGCACGGGCAACGTCAGCAACTAATGGTTATGATCATGATGACAGCTCCAATGCAATCAAAAGAGTAAGATTGTCTACCCTAATTCATCTTACCAAAACATGAAGACCAGTTTCTTTCATGCTATTGTATTACAGATTTATCAATCGAATATGTCATTCAAGAATACAGAAGATTAATCTACGTGTCATTAACATTTACCAGAAACCAGATATTGCTGAAGCCAGTGATGATTTAACAGTCTCGTCTGAGCACCACATGGCTATTGGTCAAACAATCACAAACGAGATGAGTGTCAATCAACTACATCACATCTCAAGGATTGTGCAGGAAAAGAAATTGTTGGCCCTTCAAGCATATGGAGGTTTAAGTGCACTTGCAAGAGCACTAAATACAGACTTAGACACAGGACTATCCGAAAATGAAGCTATTCACCGTAACATACAACATGCATCCTCACATAATTTGCCTTCTGCATGCAAATTCTCTTATTTGGTCTTGGAGGCACTCAATGATAAAGCCATTCTCCTATTGTTGTTGGCTGCAACCCTGTCATTTGTATTTGGAATCATCGAAGAAGGTAAAGAGAATGGTTGGCAAGATGGGGTGATTATACTAATCACAACCGTTATAATGGTTCTTATCACTTCTAGCTGCAACTACCTACAAGAACGAAGAGCTCAAAAGAAGTTAGAGAAGCAACTCTCTATAAAGGGAAGACTGGCGGAAGTTGATGTACTAAGGGGAGGTGAAGCTAAACATATATGCAAATCTAAGCTTGTGTGCGGTGATGTTGTGTTGCTGAAAAAGGGCTGTCAGGTGCCAGCTGATGGTTTATTTGTAGCTGGTCAAGCCCTAGAAGTGGATGATGGGTCAGAATCTTATATGATTGATGAGCATAACCCATTTTTGTCATATGGTGACAGAATAATTAATGGGGATGCTCGGATGGTCATGACATCTGTCGATTTGAACTCAGGATGGCGTGAGATGATGAGCAAAGACAAAAGTTCAGATGCGAAGTTCAATTTAGAAGCCCAACTTGACAAGTTGAACATCTGCATACACATTACAGGATTCATTGTCTGTATTCTAATATCTATAGTGTTGTTTTTGCACCATATATTTGGGAAAAAAGATAACAATAATGGTTATGGACTAGAATATTCAGGGGAGGAACCAGCTACGATGAGAACTTTTGCAAATTGTTTCGAAAGAATCTTTAGAGAATCGAAGTACACAGCAGGAGCTCTGATGAAGTTACTGAGTGTGTCACTGGTTGGAGTAACACAAGGGGTACCTTTTGTTGTTTCAGTTGCAATTCGTTACTACAATCACAATATGCTGTCTGGTAAAGCCACTAAACAGGATTCCTTAATTGTTGCCAATATGGCGTTGATTACAGTAATCTGCATGGGCATGTTTGGTGATGAGATGGAGGTTGACAAGGTCTATATTGGTGTAGAAGTCATCAATGGATCCGCTATGTTATCCTCTGATGTTGTTGAAATGCTATGTGATGGGATAGGTACATCAATGGAGAAAGCAGTTGTCCGTTGGGCAAAAGATACGTTGGGATTTAGAAGGGAAAGAATGATACAGAGATGGAAGATTTTGAATAGGAGGGGAACGAATCCATTTGAAGAACCTTGTGGTGTTCTGATGCTGGGAGCCACAAAAAGTGATGAGATGTTCTTGCATCTAAGTGGGCCAGTGAAGGAAATTTTGAATATGTGCACACATTACTATGACAGTAAAGGGAAGAAAGCTTGCATGAGTGACCCAGTGACACAATTCTTTGACCAAGCTAATAAGGAGATGCAGCATAAGCAGTTGAGGACAATTGCATTTGCTTGCAAACGTACAAATACACAAACACTAGATGCAGACGACTTGGTCTTGGTAGCACTACTAGGCCTAAAAAGCAGGAGAAGGGAAGTGACAAAAGCAGAAGTGAAAAAATGCAGAGAACATGGAATCAAAACCATAATGGTCTCAAGCAAAAGGGTATCAGTTCTGCAAGACATTGCCCTCCGATGCGGAGTTATCACTGATGGTGATTCAGAATCTTTGGTGACTACAGGTGAAGCTTTCAGAAAATTCACTAACAAGGAGAGACTTGAAACAGTAGATAAGATTAGCGTTCTAGGAGAGGCGCTCCCAGATGATAAATTACTCCTTGTAGAGACTTTGAGGAAAAAAGGTGAAGTGGTGGCATTTCTCGGACAAAGAACAGAAGAAGCCCCAACACTAAGGGGAGCAGACATAGGAATAGCTATGGGGACATGGAGCTCTACGAAGGTAAGAGAAAGTTCTGATATCATCATATGGGATGGGAGTTTTGGCAACTTGTTTAGCATGGTTTATGCAGGAAAATGCATCTACAAGAATATTCAAAGATTTCTCCAGCACTTTCTAATCATGTCCATTAGCAGCACCGTGATAAACTTCTTGGGAGCTGTAGCTTATGGGAATGTTCCTTTGACAACATATGATTTGGTATGGGTAAACTTGGTCGTGGCATTTCTTGGTGGTTATGTATCACTAACAAAGCCACCAATCGATAAACCGATGACCTTAGTTCTACTTGGCTATAAAAGATCACTTATAACATCAAAGATGATGAGAAACATCGCAGCCCAGGTTATGTATCAAGCTATATGTTTCATGGTTCTTCAAGCCATAGGACTGGGAACAGTGGGCACAAGTCAAAACATAAAGTTGATGGTTTCAAACAGCTTCATTCTCTGTCAGTTCTTCAACCTATTCAATGCAAGGGAGCTAGAAAACAAGAACATTTTCAGAGGCATTAGTCGACATAAAGGGTTTTGGATTGCTGGAAGTATACTTATAAGTTTACAGGTGGGTTTCGTCAAGGTTGAGGAGTGGTTTGGCCATGGTGCAAAGCTGAGCTGGGTGCTATGGGTGGGTTGTCTTGCAATTGGATCTGTGTCGTGGCTGGTTGATTGGCTTGGAAAGTGTATCTTAGTGATAATAAAGATGTTCCATGAAACTTCACAATACATCATGGCAGTCGTTAGTTTTGGTCTTCTTGCATATGCTGATAAATGCCGGGTTGTTCTCTTCATTTTTGTATCTTATACATATGAAACCAATCTAAACATATCTAGTTAGAAGGTGACCTTTTATCTTACACATATATTATAGAATTTTATCTTTTTTATACTTGAAATTTGTAACAATCAAAGTGAATTAATAACGATTTTTTATATATATGTTGTATAAAAATAAAAAAAGTAGGACAGTTTTAGTCCTACTTTCCACGCTTAGGATTGAAATTTTTTCCCTAGTTGAACTGGGCCTTGAGGTTCTCAAGTTGTGGTTCAATTGATCATGTAGAAAATCATGCATTTTTATTTGTATTTGGAATTAAAAATAGAACATGATACTAATTCTCATAATAAATATATATATATATATATATATATATATTCTTCATCTATATGACTATTCTGTTTTTTTTCTAAAGTGAGAAGATATCTATCCTTAAATGGTTTGCAACACTTCTGCTATAGAAATGTTCCATTATATTAGTTAGATTGATAAATTAGGTTTTGTTGATTTGATTCAAATGAAATAAAAAGTTGTGATATGCATATATATATATATATATATATATATATATATATTATACACAGAGAGAGGAAATAAGAGATCAGAACATGTAATAAAACCAGATTTTATACATAATATCTCAAGTGTAAGAAAGCAGAAAGCAAGAAGAAAGAGGATTATTATAATCATGTCATATATATACTCATGTATGAGTTGCAGAGCAGATCAGATCGAGGAAGAGGATGAGCATCTAATGTAATAATTTAACCAGCTTCTTCACATAAATCAATTTCAATTAGCACACACAAAGAAAGAAAGAAAGAAAGAAAGAAAGAAAAGGTTATTACCATCAAAAACACAGACCAGTTGCGGAAGACGTAAGAAAAGCGGTATCAACATGAGCATGTAGAGGAAAGAAGAAGAAGGAATCGATCATACCTTGGTGAGAGAGAGAGAGAGAGAGAGAGAGAGTGAGTGTGTGAATGCGTGTTTTTCTTTCTTTTTGGTTATTTACCAGAGAGTGAGTTGTCGGATCTCCACGGATTAGAAAACTATAGTGTGAACGCATGTTTTTCTTTCTTTTTGGTCAGAGAGTGAGAGAGTTGTCAGATCTCCACGGATTAGAAAACTATAGTGTGAACGCGTTTCAATTGGTTTATTTGGTAAACGTTAAACAACTCGCTATCCGTCAAATCGGTTGTCTGCAAAGAGCCAAAGATATTAAGTTTTTAGTCCCTCTGGTTTGTTAAAAACAATTGTTTGTGTCTAAATGTTTCAAAATTACAATTTTCATTCCTATAATTTTAAATTTATCATTTTTTATCTTTATAATTTAAATTTGGGAAATTAATTAAAGGGAAATTAATTAAAATGCCCAAAGTCAAACCAACTGTTACCAAAATACCCTAAAATTTTTCAATTTTGCCAAAATACCCGCGATGGGGTCCCGCGATCGCGGGATACGCTGACGTGGCACGTATTTTGGGCACAAATGCCCCGCGAAGCCCCTAAACTTTGGCCGCGGTGCACTTTTGGTCCATGCCCGCGATCGCAGCCCGCGATGGCCCGCGATGGGCCAAAATTTACAGTTTTGGTCCCTGAAATTTTCAACTTTTGGTCCCTGAAAATTTACACTTTCAGCCCCTATACTTAGACGAATCTTGATGCTTTTACTGTTTTTTCCACAATTATTGCAATTTAAAGACCGATTTGTGGTTGAAATTCAATTGCATGTTTCAATCAATGTTAAATCAATGTTTTTGGAATATCAGTTTGTGGATGAAATGAGAGATTGGTTTTCTGATATGTTGGTTGTTTCATTCATAAATAGACGTAAAATTCAAGCCATAATTCTCACACAACGATTTCATTGTTGCAATATTTCTTTCTGCAATATTTTGTGTTTGAGATACTACTGAAAAAATGAGTTCATCTGTTGCAAAAGCTAAGCTATATTTCTGTTTTGATGGTGAATGGGTGCAAGATAACAATGAGTGGAATTTTGCTTATAAATCTAAGCATGGTGTAAAAGTGTCAGTAAACTATACTTATCAGAAGTTTGTTGCATACGCCATGCAAAAATGTGGAATCAACTCTTCTGATATTTGCAAGTTAGTGTTTAAAAATGACGATGGGTCATTTGTGGATTTATCCAACGATGGGGATATCTCTACTTTTCTGCACCTTGCAGTCGATTCAGAAAGACCCCCATTACTCTTTGTGTATCCCGGCGTATCTGACGGTGACGACGACGGTGACGACGACGGTGACGACGACGGTGACGACGACGGTGACGACGACGGTGACGACGACGAAGACCTCCAAATAGAGCAGCCTGATTCTCAACAACAACAACCACCACCACCATCACCACAACCACACGAATGGCGTACTGCTGGAGTTGCTGATGACGAAACCCACGTTTTCAGAACGGGTAATTCTGAAATAGACAGATCAGACACCGATAATGATGATCACGAAGAATATACCCCTAGTAGAAAATCATGTAGTCAGATAAATGACTTTTTTGATATGCCCCCTATTCTTCCAGACTCCCATACCCAGACACAAACCTACGAACCTACACCTTATATTCGTAGCGAAAGTTTAACAGCAGGTCAGATATTCGATTCTAAGGATCTCTTAGCAAGTCAGATCGGACTCAAGTTCTTGGAAGAGGGTTTCCAAAGTCGCGTGCGGGCATCTGACAAAATCAAATACGTAGTTGAATGTGCTAGAGAAAAGTGTGAGTGGAGGTTGTACGCGATTCACACGGGTCCCAAAGGAGGGGCGATAATGATTAGAAAGTTGCACGACGTACACACTTGTACGAGGACGCAACTTAATCCCCACCACAAACAAGCCGGTAAAAAGACTTTGGGTGCGATCCTGAAAAACAAATTTCTTGATGTTAGCAGGTCATTGCGTCCAAAGGACATCGTCCACGACGTTCACCGGCAGTTCGGCGTCACGATTGATTACCACCAAGCGTGGCGTGCGCGCTGCCATGCACTGTTTATGGTGAGAGGCACGTTCGAGGAGTCGTATGAACGACTCCCGACATATTTATATAATTTGCAGCTGCAGAACCCTGGTACTGTCACGCAGCTACAGACCGATTCACGTGGACGGTTTGAGATGTGCTTCGTGGCCCTTGGACCCGCGGTACGTATTTTAACACGTCATATGTTTACACATTATAAACTATAACATTTACACATTATAAACTATAACATTTTAACCTATGTTTTTGCAGATCCGCACATTTCTGGAAAATCTACGTCGTGTCCTGATAATAGACGCAGCCCATTTAAAGGGCCGTTACTTAGGTATGATGTTCCTAGTGGTTGCCATGGACGGGGATAACTCCATCGTTCCAGTAGCTTTCGGCGTAGGCAAGTCCGAAACCGGGGACGAGTGGACTTGGTTTCTGTCCATGTTGAGACAAGCTATCGGAGACCCGCAAGGGTTTATGTTTATGTCTGACAGGGCTCCTTCCATAAGCGCCGCAATCTCTGCCATGTACCCAAACGCCCCTCACGCCATATGCTGTCGACATTTGGAGATGAACGCCAAATCCAAGGACAAACGTATTACCACCTACAAGGATGTCTATTGGGCGGCATGCAGAGCATATACGGATCGGGAGTTTAACAAGTACATGAATATGCTACGATACAGTGTCAAGGAAGCAGCCAAAGTCTTTGACGATGCTGGACCGGAGAGGTGGTTCGCGGCCCATTTTCCTGGACAACGGTATGACATTCTGACCTCGAATAGTGCAGAGTCTGTGAATGCACTCTCCCGTTTTGCGCGTAGATGTCTGATTGTTAATCTTATGGACTACTTTCGGGCCTTTCAACAAGAGTGGTACCAAATTCGACGCCTAAAAGGAGCTAAGATACAAAATGCACTCGCACCAACGGCGGAGAATATCGTTCAGTACAGGGCGCGTCGTGCGGCGACATGGCCGGTAAGAGCAATCGGGTATGGGAAGTACGAGGTGCATGATGACTATATTAACGCGATTGTGAATATGGAAGACCACCTTTGTTCGTGTCGCGAATGGGATAAATCTGGGTTACCGTGCGGCCATGCCATCGTTGCAGCAACATATATGGGTCGTACAGATTGCAGCGACTTGGCTGTACCTTTCTTCACGTCCGAATATTACCGGAAAACATACGTGGAGGTAATAAACCCAGCTGGACCCCCTGCAGCATGGGTGTATCCACCCGACCCGCTTCCACCATGTTATCCACCTTTAATGGATAAGAACAGGGCCGAGAGACCGAGAAAGAACGACCGACGTCCATCACGTGGTGAAAGTTCGATACAACGAAGATGTACTCGGTGCCAATGCGTAGGACACACTCGTGGAGAGTGTCCAAATCCCGCCCCTTCAACCGTGCCAAGGAGACATTCTGTCAGTCACACCCCGGGCCCGTCACAGCTTGAACCATATGAAACAAACCCATATGATACTGTTGATCTAAACACTGATTTGTAAATGATATATATACACACATACATATGCTTCTAAATGAACATTGATAACACAGCTAGTTTGTAAATGATATATATATATATATATATTCGTATTATATATTTACACACATAAAGAAAATAGGAGACCTTCAATTTTTCTTAGTATTTTCTTGACCTTGTTCTTGCATCCATGGCAGTGAATGTTAACTCTGAGTACACATGTCTGTTTATATATTCATATTAGATACGTTTTAATTTTAACAAATTACACCATTATAGTTAATTATTTAATTTATGGTACATCTCATATTTTTTTTTCAATTTTGTTTTACACTCCTATCGCATTAACATAATAATCATATATTAACTAATTCATTAAATCGTTTTAAATTATTATTATCTAAATGAACATTGATAACACAGCTAGTTTGTATTCCATCCAACAAGCTCTTCATCTTCAATCTTTCTGACCCTTCTTCAACGGCTTCTGCTTTTGCAACCACGTATGGCCATTGTGTACCACAACCCGCACACACTTTAGCAAATGAGTTGACTTCAATCTTTCTGACCCTTCTTCAACAGCTTCTGCTTTTGCAACCACGTATGGCCATTGTGTACCACAACCCACACACACTTTAGCAAATGAGTTGAGGGTTGTCATATATTCTACAAGAGGAGTAGGCCCATGAATGAGGTAACCTCTGACTTGACCTTGCATGATGTATCCAACCTAACCGTGGTTCAACGGCTTAAAAACTACTTTTCAGAGAAATTAACAACAACAAAAAATACAAAACAACAACACAGTAAAAAAAATACAAACAACAACACAGTAAAAAAATACAAAACAAAAAAAAAATATAACCACCACCTACTTAAAAATTGATTTAGTTTCATCAATCCAAGCTTGCTTCTCGTTTACCTTCGCTTGAATAATTGCGAAGTCTTGCAGAATATGGTGAATTGCTTCTTGTTCTCGACGAACACGAGCCTCCCGAGCTTTTATATCCCCTTTCATCCTTTTGATCTCCCTGTCTTCCTCTTCGATCTTTCTCAAATGGACTGCCTTCCTGTCCATAATTTTTTTCCACTCTTCTGTTAGTTCATCTATCTCCTTTTCCTTTTTTGCTATGGCGACCTCGATTTGAGGTGACATTTTTTCAGGAGTAGACTTAGGGTTTGATGACGATGCCATTTGTGGATGAAATGAGAGAAGAGAGAAATCAATTCAAAGAAAGAAAGCAAGAGAGAAATCAAGAAAGAAAGCAAGAGGAAGTGTGAATTGTGAATTGCATACTACTGATATTTATGGATGAAATCTCAAACATGCAAATGAATTTCAACCACAAATCGGTCTTCAAAGTACAATAATTGTGGAAAAAAACAGTAAAAGCATGCAAGATTCGTCTAAGTACAGGGGCTGAAAGTGTAAATTTTCAGGGACCAAAAGTGTAAATTTTCAGGGACCAAAACTGTAAGTTTTGGCCCATCGCGGGCTGCGATCGCGGGCAGGGACCAAAAGTGCACCGCGGCCAAAGTTGAGGGGCTTCGCGGGGCATTTGGGGCTAAAATACGTGCCACGTCAGCCCTAGCCCGCGATCGCGGGATCTATCGCGGGTATTTTGGGTATTTTTGCAAAATGAAATTTTTTGTGGGTATTTTGGTAACAGTTGGTCAAACTTTGGGTATTTTAATTAATTTCCCTTAATTAAAATACCCTAAGTCAAACCATGTTTTACTGAAATACCACAAATCTCTCCCATGTTACAAAAATACCCCAAAAATCCGCGATAGAGCCCGCTTTGCCCGCGTTGGTCCCTCAAGAATGCCCGCGGTCCAGCTTTCCCCCCTCAAGAATGCCCGCGTGTGCAGTTTTGGTCCCTGCCCGCGTTTGACTCTCGTTGACCCCCGCGATCGCGGGCTACACGTGTCACCAATGTTTGCCCACTTTGCCCGCGTTGGTCCCTCAAGAATGCCCGCGGTCCAGCTTTCCCCCCTCAAGAATGCCCGCGTGTGCAGTTTTGATCCCTGCCCGCGTTTGACTTTCTTTGACCCCCCGCGATCGCGGCAAAAGTGCCACGTGTCGGCACAGGGTTAACCCTAAAATCACTTTGACGAACCAAACCCTAAGGGTGCGTTTGGTTTACGGGAATGGATTGGAATGGATTGGATTTGGATTTCAAGTGCATTTCAATCCCACGTTTCCATAGAATTTGGAATTGGAGGGTTTTGGAATCCTTGAATTTTGTTAGAAATCCCATGTTTGATGGATTTTGAAATCCTTTGGTGAAGGCCGGGATTTAAAATCCAATCTGGACGGGATTTGTGAGGCATGTTTGAGAAGCATGTGAGGTTTATTGAATTTTCTTTCACTATCGCTTTGTTACTAAAATAGAAAAAAGATAAGTAATAATTAATTATTATTAAGTTGTTTTAATACTAATAAACTATTGTTACTAATAAATTAAACAATATCTATTGGTTTAATATATATATATATATATATATGATAAACAAATTTGGATTTGAAATCCAATCCATTCCAATCCATTCCCGTAAACCAAACGCACCCTAAATGTTTTCTTCGGTCGCACTATATAAGGGGGGGACCAAAAACCGGCCACTCTCATTTTTTTAATAACTCTCTCAATTTTTAATCAAACTCTCACAATTTTCTCCCACTCTCTCAATTTTGTCGTGTGGAATACGCGTTCGGGTTTTGTGAAGATGTCTCGTATTACCTCTCAATTTAAAAGTGTGTTTTTATAAAAAATTGTTAAGGGTGTGTTTTTATAAAAAATAAACCGCACTTTATCTCTATATAACAATATGATACGTTGAAATAAAATAAACCGCATTTTATCTCTATATAACAATATGATACGTTGAAATAAAATAAACCGCACTTTATCTATATATAACACTATTATACGATGAAATAAAATACCACCGCACTTTATCTATATATAACACTATTATACGTTGAAATAAAATACCACTGCACTTTATCTATATATAACAATATGATACGTTGAAATAAAATAAACCGCAACATCTATATAAAATAAAATAAACCGCAACATCTATATATAACACTAACTATAACATCTGTGAATGACTATGTAGAAGGATTTCTTTAACATCGACTTGACGCTAAGGTGCAAAGTTTCCTACATCGAGGAATTAGGAGCGCTCTTTAGGGGATTAGGTGATCGCGCGGATACCCTTGAGACCATCTATAGAGGGACACCGTTCGGGCCATGGATGGATGTGTCTTACTCTGGTGGCGACCCTACGCTAGTACACATGTTTCTACAGTTGGAGGTCGAGGACGCCAACGCTGAGCCGGAGGAGATGCATTTTGATTTCTTCGGCTCTCAATTGCATTTTGGGCGTCGTGAGTTCTGTCTAATTACAGGACTACGTTTTGGAGAGGCTCCCCCCTTCCTCCCTTAGAAGACTGCTCCTTCGTTCCTAGGGTTTGGGGCATTTCAGCATCTCGTTTGAAGCTGAAGGCAGCCCGGGACAAGATGAAAGAGGGCCTTAGTGCCCTAACCGACGACGATGTTGTCCGTGTATGCTTGGTGGTGATCGTGGATATGGGCTTCCTGGGCCGTGAGTATAGCCAGTATGCTTCATCGACGGTCCTTAGGGCCATCGAGGACCTTGAGCTGTTTAACAGCTACCCGTGGGGTAGCCATATCTGGACACATTGCTACTCTATTCTGCACCGAGCCATAGCCAGACGCGTTGATCGACATGCAAAGATGAATCTTTGTGGTTTTACATACGCCTTCAAGGTTAGATACGTAGTATAACAATTGTTAATAATACATACAAACTGTTTGGCTTTTCTTTTTACGTACTTGCTCTTCTTGTCTAATTCCAGATATGGATCTTGGAGATGTTTCCCGCATCAATCCGATATTTCGTCAAGCGCGAAGATCGAGTACTTAGGGGAACCCGTTGGGACAAGCGTGTTACCCTAAGTAGGTCGCTTTGGATTCAGTTCTTCAATGCGTCTAGAAATGTAAGTTCTTTTACTATGTTTACAATTTGCATACGTTAGTCCCGCTTATTAATTTCTTTTATGTTTTATCATATATTTAGCAGCCACTCTTGCCTTTCGATCGCCTTGTGCCTACTGTCGACGAGATGGGCACAGATTGGTACAGAGACGGCGTGGCCTTTATTGACGCAGAGGCGGAAAGGGCTCGACGTCCCCCTACTTCCACATTTGACGAAGATGAGGAAGACGACGACAGGCCCCCTTCCGGTGGATACCAGCCGCCTCCTTCCGGTGGATACCAGCCGCCCCCTTCCTCCTTCTACCAGCCGGCCCGTTCCTCCTCCTACCAGCCGCCCCCTTCCTCCTCCTACAATCCATATGAGGCGGCCCCTTCCTACGAGCCACAGCGTGGCTCTCATGAGCACCTGTGGGACTACGTCCACGGGCCGCTAGAGTCACGTGTACAGCTTCTGGAGGGAGTCTACAGACAGTTTAGCGCTGTCAATGTTAGTGTTTAACTTAATTTGTTGGCCACGTTTATTTAGTTTGTATATTAATATTACGTTCTAAATTTGTTTTAGCTGTCGAGTACGACACCGATCCCCGCTCCGTTCGGACAGGGGGCACAGGCGTTGCCACCACATCCTATCCGTCATTCCCTGAAAATGTAAGTGACATTGAGTAACCATTATAGTTATATGTTTGTTCCTAAGTTTGTAACTCTTATAATGATCAATGTCACACAGGCCGGGATGTCGGGGGCCGGGATGTCCCAAACGCCGTTTGCCACCACATCCTATTCTACTATCCCGGAGAGTGTAAGTGACACTGAGTAACCATTATAGTTATATGTTTGTTCCTAATTTTGTAACTATTTTAATGATCAATGTCACGCAGGCCGGGATGTCGGGGGCATACACCTCGCAGATGTCGCCGCCGTTCGCCACCACATCATATTCTACTATCCCGGAGAGTGTTAGTGACACTGAGTAACCATTATAGTTATATATCGATAATCCTAATTTTGTAACTATTTTAATGATCAATGTCACGCAGGCCGGGATGTCGGGGGCACAGCACATGCCGTCGTTCGCCACCACAGCAATCACAAACATCTTTGGCGGTTCGGCCGATGACTATTACAGGCCGGAAATGCATACTGTAAGTTATTTTGGTAGTTTTGGTTTAATTGTGAACATTTCCTAAATTGTACTTAAAACATTGAGTAACGTAATTTTCAGACGGGGTCTCCTATTATCCAGGATCACTTCTCGGAGCACTTCTCGGAGCCTGACGATGACTCGATGGATGTTGTAGATCCACCACCACAGGTGACCCCTCTCCCTCAAAAGCGGTCGCATAAAATTTCACAATGGTTTCGTCACCCGTTTGGCCAACAAGGATCTACGACACCACCGGCCGCTAAAAAAACAAGCAAAGAAAGCGGGGGGAAAGAAGGGAGGAAAGAAAAAGGGAAAGGTGTCTTCACCGGAGCCTCAATCGGCATCAGAAATATTGAGGATGTGCCGGACTGGTCGCCTCCCCCCCCCCCCCCTTGATCTTCATCCCTCACTTGAACTTGGAAATCACCCCCTCGTTTTTCAATGTATTGCTGGCCGTTGATCCTTTGGAGTCTGACTTACTGGATGTGGTTAGTATGAAGTTTAATTATAGTCATATAATCAAATATATTTATTTTACATGTCTAACCATCTATTTTTTATGTATAACACATCGATTGTTGGGTCTCGTTGTTGCAAAGACATCATGGAACAGACACGAGGTGGACCATGATGTTCAGTATGTTCTTTCATTACTTGTTGATTGAGCATCTAGGTCCCGCCTCCGTGGTTAATTCATGCAATGGCGTGGAAGGGACCTCTTGGGCTCTCCTCGATGTGGTATGTAAATCGTTTTACTCTTATTTTATTTAACTTGTTTTGTTGCTAACTAAGTTGTCTAATATTGTAATATTTCAGGTGTACATCCCAATATGCATTAATCCCCAACATTGGCTGCTTGGAGTGTTTGAACTTGACGCTATGACCTTGACCATATATGATAGCGACAGTGCCAATCTCTTCAGACAGCAATTGGAAGAGCAGATGACAAAGTTTAAAACTGTGCTATTTGACTTCTTTTGTCGGGTCAAGGATGATAGACGTCGCGATATGACAGGTGTCTTTCGCTATAAGTTCGCCAAGAATGTACCCCAGCAGGCCGGGATAAATGCGGATTGCGGTGTCTGGGTATGCCGTAATACCCAAATGTTGATAACTAACAATGAGGTATGGGTACACCCTGACGAGGCCGAGGATGTTGCCAAAGATTTTCGCAAACATATGGCGGAGTCTATTTATGAGCATTGTCAAATAGGGCCACGTTAGGTTGTTTATGTAACATTAAATAATTGTTATTTTTAGTATTAACTTATTTTGTTAAAGTATTGTGATTGACTTACTGTTTACTTCATTTGGTTTTTGCTAATTTCATCCATTTACTCAACTTTGAGTATCGATATTTCTTTCACACATACTCCATTTTGGACGCATTATATATCATTTCGAAGCTCTCATATAGGAGAACATAAACCTACTAAAAGTTAGTTATATATAACACATATATATAAATTTAAATGCGTCCAAAGTTTAGTAAAACCCATATTTCCAACACCTAGTAAGTAAGTTTATGAAACTTGCGATAATCCTAATACAGAGATTATTGGATGAACAAGCATTTATTTCTTGATTATTGGTGTATTGGTTCTTGTTGTCTGGAAGTGATTCATATGATGCAAAAATTGGTATCATGTAATGTAGAATAGTATCTATATTATAGAAACTTGCATTTGACAGTACCATATAAATCTGATCTAAATTCTCATTAATTAGCTATGTTTGACTACTTAAAGACTAATTTTCTGCCTAATGAAAGACCTTTATTCAAGAGCAGACGAATATTGCAGTTACTTTTTCAGTGGAATCTTACAGGCTGTTTTCAAACGAATCTTGCAGTGAACTATTCAGACGAATCATGCAGTGAACTTTTTCAGACAAAATCTTTGACCATATCTGATGAAGAACATACATTTTCACGGCTATAAGTAGATGGCATGATGAAGTAGTAATTCACAACTTCCTATCTATCTTTTATACAAACACACTCTCGCTTTTTTTAACACAATGGATGGAGGTTCAAGATCAAGGGGGAACAGGTCGGCGAATGTGGCTGGAACTTCACGTTCGGGAGCCTACCAACCACTGAACGACGAAGCTCGCCGGAGTACCTGGAAGGTACCGGAAACAGACGAGGAGTGGACAAACTATGGGCGAACTGCAGCCGATTTTCCATTTACGCCTGAGGAGGAAGCAGACTGGGAGATGGCATCCGACAATTACTACTTCGATAATGTAGTGACCGTGACCAAAATGAAAGAATTTCAAGTGTTGGGGAGGAGTCTATTTAAATGCTAAAAATTGAGGGGCTAGTTGGTAATTGTGAGGTAAGTATAAATGGCATAAAACCCTAGGAGAAACATTCTCCTACTGATTTTGTGTGTGTGATGGGCGGCTGTGAGAGTAAATAGAGAGAGAGAGCAAGAAGGAGAAAGGAGAAAGAAGAAGAAAGAGGGCAAAGTCAAGCAAGGAGGATCAAATTCAGATTTGTTGGGGAGGAATAGAAGGTGTGCTTCTTTTGGATTCAACCAAGTAATCCCTTCTCCATTTCTCTAATCTATGATTTTGCCATTGTTTGAGTTATTTGGGGTTTTTGTTAAAAGTTGGGTTTGAAACTAAATGGAAGAGGTTAGGTGTTAAATCTTATCTATTGCAGCAGATATTTCAGTAGTAGTTGAGTTTAATGACCCTAATGTCGTTGCTAATCTTTAATTGCGAGTTTTCGGTCGATTCTGTAATTTCTCGGTCCATTTAGGACGCAGGTCGACGTCCGGAAACCTTCTGGACGTTCGGACACTTGCTTAGTTGAAAGTCTCCGGGTGAGTGTCTGGATAGGAGTTGTCCGAATATGATGTGTTGTCCGGGTAGATGTTGTCCGGATAGGAGTTGTCCGGATATGATGTGTTGTCCGGGTAGGTGTTGTCCGGATAAGAGTTGCCCGGATAGGATGTGTTGTCCGGATAGGTGTTGTCCGGACAGGGTGTTTTCCGGAAAGTGAGTGTGCCCGGAGAGACTAGTGTGTCCGGATAGTTGAGCTGACAGCTTATGCGTTTTACCCTTTCGCTCAGGTAGACCATCGGGAAGTGCGGGTCAGAGTAGGAAAGGACCGTAAGCGTATCAGGTGAGTTTTTCTAACTAAAGATTGATGGTACTTGTTCTTTTACTCATATACGTATGCTTATCTGAAGTGTGATTTGCCTATAAATTACATATGCCATGGTGTGATCTATATGGGGGTGTGACCCACATGACATGGTGTGATCTATATGGGGGGGTCCCACATGACATGGTGTGATCTATATGGGGGGTGTGACCCATATGACATGGTGTGATCTATATGGGGGGTGTGACCCATACGACGTGGTGTGATCTATATGGGGGGGGTGTCCCATATGACATGGTGTGATCTATATGGGGGGTGTGACCCATACGACGTGGTGTGATCTATATGGGGGGTGTGTCCCACATGACATGGTGTGATCTATATGGGGGTGTGACCCATATGATATGGTGTGACGGATATGGGGGGGTGTCCCATACGAGGGTAATTGTGCACCTTGGATCAAGTCACGGGTGTGTGCCTGGATGGACGATTTGGTCAATTGTGTGACTGTTATTTGCCAAACTTCATATTGATTTATGTTTCTCAAATCCTTTAAATGCTATATGTGGTGTGTATGTAACTGAGGGACCTCACTAGACCTTGTGGTCTAACCCTCGCATTTTCAAAACTGAAAACCCTTTTCAGGTAAGCAGGTTAAGGGCGGTTCTTCTAGTGGTAAAGAGAAGGCGAGGGCGGGCGTGGCTTGCATTAGTGGACTCCTTACCTTCCAGTATTTTAGATGTTCTCAGTTGTAACTAGGGTTATTCCGCAAACCCAGATTTTGAAATTTGTTGGTGTAAACCTTGGGCCAAGTTTTGGCGTTTTTCTTTTGTAATAAATGTCTTGTTTTGGCATTTTGGAGCGGGTTGTTACAGTTGGTATCAGAACCGTAGTTTAAGGGATTTAGGTGACCGGATGGGCCTAAACTTAAACTGTAGAAGTACAACTGATAATGTAGGAAGGCCTAGGAAGACCTCACTGGGAAGCGTGGATAATTGGGTGGTGAAAACTATCATGTAAGGTAAGTTTGGGATTACACCTGGCCAGTGTAATTGTGAATTTACAGGTACATGATGGTGATCATTCATGCCTTGCTATTTTAGGACGGTTGTTAGTCTATCTTTGGTGTCGTGTTCCAGTACTTGAGAACGTCAGCAAGGTCCCTGGGGGGGGGGGGGGATTAAGACCCTTGTTGAGGAAAGTCTCGTGGGAAGTCATTTATGATGTAAGGTATGGGTACATCATAAAGAAGAAATGTTGTAACGAAGTGTTGTGTAGAGTGTTATGAGTCGTCTAGAGGTAGATCTTCGTGGATTCGAAGAGGATGAATGAATGATGTCCGGGTAAGTCTCCTGTTTCCGGAGAATCCTAGTTCTAGAAATTGTGGGATAGACCAGTTCGAATGGTAAGGAAGGGCAGTGCCTAGATCTTGGAGTGCGTGGAGTCTAGTGGTGATCAGTGTGTGGGGAATATCGGCGGTGTGTAAAGTTTAACCTTGCCATGATGGCAACGGTTAGGTGTGATGTGTAGATTATCCTCGGTGTGATTGGTGATCCTACCTAGAAGAAGCATTGTTGGAAGATTTGGTGTGAGAGTCTGTGTGAAGTAGAACCTTAGGATTCTTAAGGAAGATACCTGACTGAAGGTGAGCTCCTAATCTCTAATGAGTGTTTATTCTAGGAGTCTCCGATGTCGGTGAATTAAATCTTGAGAGTTGCAACTCAAGGATCGGATAGTAGAGGTGTGCTTTCTTACTCTCTAGTTAGTGGAAGAGTGACAAGAGTGGTTGAGAAGTGATAGATGTGTGAATTGATATCACGGGTGTCGGTTAACCATTTTGGGACCGAGGTCCGAGGTGAAGTCGTATGTTTTACAAATTATTAGTCAGGTGGTGAATGTGGGGAAGTACCGGTACCGAAGGTTGTTTCGAATGTAAGAACCTGATGATGTAGGGAGAAGTAGAGTGTCAGCGTGGATTTGTTAACCCTTGAAAGAACAGGATCTAATCTTACAATCAATATAGAAAGTAGTAATTGAGAAGTTGTATGATCAAGCCCAATTGTATTCAATGATGAACAGAATTACAGATCTAAGAGAGAGAATCTCAAAGATTACAGAGAATGAATACAAAGTTATATGGGAAAAATCAATCAGTTAGCAACATAGAGCTAACTACTATTTATACTGCAACGGACATCTTAAAGCTACAGTACAAATAAGAAAGACTAATAAGAACATAACACGTGTCCTAATTAGTTTATAAAATACTAAGTAAAGTATCTCGTCATAAGTTCTAAACAGGTAGTTCAGAACTTCTGAACATTTTTCTGATAAAGCTTCTCAGATCTTCTGACTCCTTAACTCAGACATCTGACTTCTCTTTCCACTGATCAATACTTCTGAGCTTTCACAGTCAGACCTCTGACTTCTCTACTCAGAACATCTGAGTCTTCTTATCAGATCTTCAACACTTGGTTTATTGACAAAACTTCAGATCTAACAATCTCCCCCTTTTTGTCAAATAAACTTAAACTTTGCATCATCCAGTTCTTTCAGAGCAGGAACAATCTTCTGAAGTAGCACATTTCTCAGATTAAGCCTTTTATCGATTTTGTCAATGATTTCTTGAATAATCTCAACTTGCTGATTGATTGCTTCTTGAGTCATGTTTGCTTCCTTCACTTTCAGCATCTTTTTCTCCAAATTATGCTTTATGATTCTTAAAGTTCCAGAACAGTATTTTGCGGTTTCCTTTGCTCTGAAGAAAATCTTTCCACTTTTGTTTTTAAAAAATACTCCCAAATCTGGATATTTGTGAACACTTCCAGTCTTTAACTTCTTTTTCTGTTCATGATCTGTGTTGGGATTTGCCAGATAAACACATGACTTTTGTAGGTACAAAGCTATTTGAAAATCTGTATAGCAGTGCCACCTTAAGATGTAGAACATGGCCTCAATTACCACACTTCTGGCCTTCCTTTCATTTCTGTCTTTGCTCGACTCTTTGAAGCATAGAAAGCTGTGTAATCTGTAGAAGTCAACTACTGATAGTTTCTCAAAATCTACATCAGTAAAGTAATAAACCTTGCCATCTTCTCTCAGAACTTCAAAAGATAAGTACTCCATCTTTCTGAATTTCTTAACTCTCAACTCTCTGATTCCAGTGATTAAAAAATCTGAGTAAACAGCTTGCATTGTTTTGCCAAGACATCTTAATTTTTCAGCCAACCAGATCTGAGTCTCCTTAGGTCTATCATAATACACATCCAAGAATTGTACCTCTTTTGGTTTGAAGAACTCAGGTAAATCAAATTCAAGAAAGTATCCATTTAGATCAATGGATATTTCATCTTCTTTTGGTTCAGACTGTTCAGCTTGATCAAAACTAGTTATCTGCACATTCTGAGATATTGTATTCTGCACTTCTTCAACTTCATCTGACAAAATTCCATTCACTTCATACTCAGCAGGAAACACAAAATCATTATGTAGAATCTTTTTGGGATTCACCTCAGATAGCAACCATTCACTGCTGTTTCTGATTTTTCTTCTAAGATCCAACCTCCTCTTCACACAGTTTATACATCTCTTCTTTAAACTCTCCTTTTCAGCTTCCATACTTACTTCCATTTTAATCAACAACCAATTCAGAGTTGCATCACTGTACTTTACCAACTCTTTTAATCTGAACAATTCAAGCCTTTCGTGAACTATATATGTGAACCCTTCTGTCTCCATTCCTTCATTCACAAATCCCTTCACATGCAAATCAACTTCTGTTTTCTTTGTGGGAGAACTCAGATTACACTTTTCTTTTCTTTCTTCAATAGCCAATTGGAAGTCATACAAGTATATATTTCTGACATAAATACCTAGAAGTCTTCTGCACTCAATTTCTATCAAGGCTTCTTCAGTGCTAGCAAAAAACTTGACTAGAAAGATCTGATCATCAAGAGTCAATCTGTGAAAATCAAAGGTAGACATGGAAACCTTTGTATTTCTTTCTTTCAGTACTTCCATTCTAACAAACATTAAACCATTGAATTCATCTTGTTGAAACATCAGAACTTTCTCAATTCTTTTCTGAATATGCAGTTTTGAGTCAGGAACTCTGAACTTGTTAGAAGCTTCTGAGTAGACCATCTGAGCTCTGTCATCCATAAAACCATCAATGTTACTTTCCAAAGGCTCATACTCTCCTTCTGTGTAGTAGAGATTATCATATATTTCCTCAGGAAAAATATCATCATGAAATTGTCTGGCTAATGGCACATCACTTAACTCTAGAATGAAATCACATATAGGTTCTTCTAGTCTTTGCAATTTAATCTTTGGGATCTCAATTGGTTTTCTGAATACATACTCAGAAGGCATAAAGAAGTCTTTCACTTTCACATACTCTTCTTCTGTATTTAACTCATCACAAAAGTTAAATCTAAAATCATCTTCAAAATCCTGAGTATAATTCACAGTTCTGTCTTCTTCTCCCATTAGATCAATAGGTCTTATCATTTTTATTCCTTGCTGAACTTTTTGAACATTCAAAGCTCTGACTAAACTGTTATGCATCCTTCTGATCAACTCTTCACTTAACCTCCTTTCTTTTAATTCAGAATCCGTCATATTTTCTTTGTTATACACCACAATATCTGTACACATGTTGACCACTTCACTTTCCACTGTCTTTTCTGATCTCGATGCAGATTCCTCAATAGCTTCAGTTTCATCTGAGTTTCTTTCCATTTCTATGTCTAAGTTTAATTCCTCTGTTTTATCTGACTCACCACCATCTGTACTTTCCAACTCCATTTCCTCTGTATCTGAGCTATCAATCTGAACTATCTGAGTTATTGCCTTTAAATTTTCCTGTATCTGATCTTCTGAACTTTTTGTACTAGCTAATTGCATATCTTCCATCTCAAAATCTTCTATGCCAATATCATCATCAGAACTTAACCTTTGTCTTTTCTCCCCCTTTTGATGATCATGAGGCTCATTATCATCAAACTTTCTTTTCAAGTTCTGATTAAAAGCAACTTCAGGTTCAGCTTCTGCAATAGGAACAGGATCAAGAGGATTTGAAGTAGAAGCCAAAGATACACTCAGTGCTTTCAGTATAGATTCTTGCATACCTTGCATTTGTTGTAACATATCTTTTTGAAAACCAGACATTATATCCACGATCTCCTTTTTGTGAGAATCCAAGGATTTCTTTACATCATCTACTTTGGTTTCAACAGAAATCAACTTTTTCTCCAACACAACTTTCAACTCTGACATCTCATCATTCAAATCCTCCACCCTCTTCTCCAAATTTTCTACTTTTTCCCCATTTCCTTGTTTTGTTTCTGAATCTTTTCAAATTCAGAAGTTTCTAACAGTGAACCTGAACCAACAGATGGTCCAGTTTTCATGTGCCCAGAGGGCTCATGGCCTGTAGATAACACACAGTCATCTTGTACAACAGATGCACGTTTGAATGAGGCTTTTGTAATGTTCACCTCACCAGGACTTCCATCCAATCCTCGACACCCAACATTAGGTATGTCTATGAATGTTGTTTCAGGAATACGAAATTCCTGATTTGTGCAAGTGTCAAAAGGAATTTCAGGCTCAATATGAATAGGACTGTGATATTCAGACTCAATGTGTTGAAAAATAAATTGGGATTTATCACCTCCCTCCAAATGAGTTTGGGATGGTTCCCCGGATTTGTGTGAAACAGTAGCATGTTGAAATGCTTCTGAGTGGATATGGATGGGTTGTTCAAGATCCACCACTAGGTCCATGGTGTTTGTTTCAATATTGGACACCAAGAGATGTGAACCAATAGCATTTGTGGTTACCTGGTCAAGATTAGCTGGTTTAGAAGCATCTCTTTCTGTTTGAACCTCTGTTGACAATCTCTCATCCTCATCACTCTCATTCTGTTTTTCCTCACCAAATCTAACCAAGCTCTCAGAATTTTCCCCCTCAAGTCTCTCAGAATGTTCACCCATCTGAACATCCTCCCCCTCTCTAATTCGACTAGACCCCTCACCTCTCTTCTCAGGTTGGTCCTCTTGGGTAGGGATTTGAGGTAATTCAATTCCCATAGAGGTGCAATAAGCTTTTAAAATCTCACTCTCCCTTGGAATATAGCTCCTAAGTGATTTGGGCAATAGTTTATGATTGGGATAGTTTTCAAGTCTTGTTACTGAGGTCATCTTACCCAAATAAAATGTAGGACCATGCTCTTCATTTGTTCTTCTTGAGATTGTTCTGTTTTCCTGCATGGCATACCAAATAACAATTTGCCAGTACCTTATGTAAGGAATGTATGTCAGTGGAGCATCCTTTGTTTTCTTCTGAATTGCTTTCTGATTCTTCTCAAATGTATTCTTCATATCTTCCCAAAGTATTAAAGTATAGTCATAATGCCTATTCTTCACTAAACCCTGAAATATCTGAAGAATTTGTTTAGAACCTTGATCTGCAGAACTATTCTTTCCTGACACACATTTATTTACCACATGAAAGAAGCAAGCCCAAATAGGTGGTAATTTGTTTCTTCTGAACAAACTGAGAGTCCTCGATCCTTCATTGTATCCCAACTTCATAAACTCTGCTATTAATTCCTCTGTTAAGGGTGAATCATCAAAATCTGTTCTTCTTTGTACATCATCTTTCTCTGGTAGATTCAGCATTTCTCTTAGTGCAGAGATAGATAAGACAAATGTCACTCCTCCAATTTCAGACACAAACTTATTATCTTCTAACCTAAGATGTTTCCACCATTGTTGTATGTACTGAACAGGCACATTTTTACTTCTTGTAAACCATTTTCTGTACGGATGGTGTTTGAATAACTCCATGATAATTCTGTGTTCAGGCTTAAAAAGACTTTCCTCAAACAATATAACACAGTTATTTTCAGATAATTTCAACCATTCACTCTCAGGAACAACTCTTTCTACTAAAATAGATCTATCTGACATAATAGAACCTGCAGCACTCTGTTCATGTTCAATATCAACGTTTACCTCATCCGCATTTCCTTCAGATTCATCCATTTGTTCATCTTCTTCATCATTTCTTATTGCCCCTTCCTCTGCAACTCTATTTTGTACTTCATCATTTTCCGAATCGGATGAATCCATTATCGATTTTGTAGAATGTAGAGAAATTGGACCACTTCTTCGTATTTCAGACATGATTTAAGAAGAAAACAGATTCAAAGAACTCTGGATTTGATTCGTATCTCACGTTTCGCTCTGGAATTTGAAAGAAATTTGAAATAGGGATTTTAAGACCTATTTAAAATCCGCGAAGTTGAAAGGTTTAACGGAAAAGCGAAATCAATGTTATAACGGAGTCAACACATGTGAAATACCACAAAGGATTTAAATGAAATGCGTGGCATTGTCAAACAAATATGAAGCTGACACGTGTTAGTGGATAGAATTTTGACTCAAGTCAAAGATCTGAATAACACGCACAGATGTTCTGATTCCATGACTCAGAAGAATTTTTCCTTGTAACCAAAATGTCATTTAAAATCAACTTCTGACTAATATAAAACGTTTTGATTATTCAGAAGAGGTTTGAACAGATAGAAGCACTTTTTATCATCAAAACTCTGTTCATATTATGATGATTTAAAAAGGATCATTTAAAATCTTATATCTGAATATGAAAAGTTTTTAATTCAGATATAGTTTGAATAACAAAAAATTTATCATTAAAAGCTTGTTCTTAGAATGATCAGCGATAAGAAATGAAAACAAATCTTTTAAGCATCACAAAATGATTTCCAAAAGAATTTTGATGCTCCCCCTTGACTTGAGCATGCATTTGACTATTAATGATACATAAAGATGAGATAAAAAGATAATATAAGAAGCATAATCCATACAGTTGAAGTTATTTGTATTTCTCAAAAATAAATTTTTGAAAGTTAGATTGCTGAAGTATTGACTCAGAATCTCTGACCTTAAGATTCAGAGGTTCTGATCTCAAGACTCAGAAGTTCTGAACTCAAGACTCAGAAGTTTTGAACTCAAGACTCAGAAGTTCTGAACTCAAGACTCAGAAGTTCTGAACTCAAGACTCAGAAGTTCTGAACTCAAGACTCAGATTTCTGATCTTAAGACTCAGAAGTTCTGATCTTAATATTCCGAAATGCTGATTCTTAAGACTCAGAGTTCTGAGTACACTACTCAGACAATTTTACTTAGAAAAATTTAGCATTTTTAAGAAAAAAAATATTTTCAATTAGGCAGATTAAGCATTCCTATTTTACATATGAGAAAAGAAAACCTTTTGTGATCAAGAGGCTTTGTGAACAAGTCAGCCAATTGATACTTTGTATGCACAAAGTGCATCTCTATAGTTCCTTTTTCCACATAATCCTTTATAAAGTGATACCTCACATCTATATGTTTAGTCTTTGAATGTTGAACAGGGTTCTGAGTAATGGCAATTGCACTTTCTGAGTCACAATAGATGGGAATCTTGTTAAGCTGATAACCATAGTCCATGAGTTGTGTTCTCATCCACAATGTTTGAGAGCATGAAGCAGCAGCAGCAACATACTCTGCTTCAGCAGTTGAAGTGGATACACAATTCTGCTTCTTTGATGCCCAACTCACTATTTTATCTCCCAAAAAGTGACAAGCACCAGATGTACTCTTTCTGTCCAACCTACTTCCTGCATGATCAGCATCAGTGAAAGCAGTCAATTTGAAGTCAGTGTCTTTTGGATACCATAAACCTAGATCAGGTGTTCCTTTGAGATATCTTAAAATTCTTTTGACAGCCAACATATGTGATTCTTTCGGGTTAGATTGAAATCTAGCACAGAAACGGGTAGAAAACATGATATCTGGTCTACTTGCAGTCAAATAAAGTAATGATCCAATCATGCCTCTATAAAGTTTGATATCTGCTGAAACACCTTTGAGATCAGCATCTAACTTTATGTTAGTTGCCATAGGTGTTCTCATAGAAGTACAATCAGACATTTTGAACTTTTTCAGAATATCTCTGACATATTTTCCTTGATTTATAAAAATACCTTTTGGTAATTGTTTGACTTGAAGACCAAGGAAAAAATTCAGCTCACCCATCATGCTCATTTCAAATTCAGATGACATGATTTTTGAAAAATTATCACATAATTCTGGACTGGTAGAACCAAATATTATGTCATCAACATAAATCTGAATCAGAATCAAATCATCACCCTATTTCTTTAAAAACAAAGTTGTGTCAATCTTACCTTTCTTGAATCCTGAACCTAACAAGTGTTTAGTAAGAGTGTCATACCAGGCTCGTGGTGCTTGTTTTAGACCATATAAAGCTTTGTCTAAAATATAAACATGATCAGGGAATTCTGGATCAACAAAACCTTCAGGTTGATGGACATACACCTCTTCATTAAGTTTGCCATTTAGAAAGGCTGATTTGACATCCATTTGATACACCTTTAAATTTTTATGTGCAGCATAGGCTAAAAATATTCTGATTGCCTCTATTCTTGCCACTGGTGCAAATGTCTCATCATAATCAATTCCCTCTTGTTGACAGTATCCCTTAGCAACCAATCTTGCCTTGTTTCTGATGACAACACCTGATTCATCCTTTTTGTTTCTGAACACCCATTTAGTTCCAATAATAGATTTACCTTCAGGCTTTGGAATGAGTCTCCAGACTTTATTTCTTTCAAATTGAAGCAATTCCTCTTGCATTGCTGAAATCCAATCTGGATCCTCTAAAGCTTCATTAGCTTTCTTTGGTTCAATCACACTCAAGAAACCAGCAAACATTGCTTCATTTGCTGTAGCTGATCTGGTTTTTACTCCTGCTGAAGGATCACCTATTACTTGATGAATAGGATGATTTTTAGTCCATTTATTTGCACTAGGAAGTACATCAATCTCTGAATAATTGTTGTTTGCATCATTCTCATCAATGATTGCTTGTAATTCTGAACTGTCCCCTTGTTCTGATGTATGAATAGAAGTCATATCCAAGTTTGGGTTCTGATTAATGAAGTCAGAATTCTGAGTGACTTGTTCAGAGTTCTGAGTACAAGAATCAGAATTCTGATTACAAGGTTCAGAATTTTCACCACTTGTATGTATTCTTTGGACATTCCTCTGATGGACCTTTGTCAGAAATTACAGTTGATTGAACTATTTCTGGAGTCTTATTTTTCATCTCTTTGACCATCTTTGGGTTTTCATATTCTGCATAAGAATCAGAAATTAGTTCACTAAAAGCATCCTTAAACAGTAAATTGAGTTCTGAACAAATAGGATTAGAATCTGTATCAGAAGTCATTTTTGTCTTGTTCAACATGAGTTCTGAACTATCTTGTTCAGAAGTCCGCATTCTGGCTTCATCAAAAGTTACATTTATGCTCTCCATCATCCTCTTGGTTCTTTTATTGTAGATTCTGAATGCTTTGGAAGTTAAAGAATAACCCACAAAATATCCTTCATCTGCCTTTTTATCAAATTTGGCAAGATTTTCTCTGTCTCTAAGAACATAGCACCTGCAACCAAAAACATGAAAGAATTTGATTAATGGTTTTCTTTTATTTATCAGTTCATAAGCAGTCTTATTTAATCTCTTATTGATTAAAGTTCTATTTTGTGTAAAACACGCAGTTGCAATTGCTTCAGCCCATAGGAAAGTAGGAAGATTTGCATAAGCCAGCATTGTTCTCGCAGCTTCAACTAAAGTTCTATTCTTCCTTTCAACAACACCATTTTGTTGAGGAGTTCTGACAGCAGAAAAATTGTGAGAAATCCCAGAACTTTCTAAAAAATTCTGAAGAGTCTCATTTCTGAACTCTGTTCCATTATCACTTCTGATTTTCTGAACTGGAAGTTGTAAGAGAACTTGAATCCTTTTGATAAAATTTATCAATGTAGTAGCAGCTTCTGACTTAGCTCTTAGGAACTCAACCCATGTGTATCTGGAAAATTCATCAAAAACCGATTACATAAGTCCTCCATGTCAAAATGTGTGAGTGTGTGCGTGTGCCTTGTAAACTTCTGATTTTTGAAAATGAGTTGGCGTGTGCAAGCGTGCTTGAAGAAAAAGATAAATTTGCTTACATAGTGTAATAAATTTCGAACTTGGAGAAATGGTGAGTTACTTCACTTCTTTTGCGAGTGAGTTAAACCTTGTTGTAAAAATCGTAATAATATTTGATCACATGATTTTATGAATGAAAGCGATATGAACACGTGGTTGACATATCAGCAAGTGTGGGAGTCGGTCGACTATCCCAGTATGAGTGATATTGCCGTATTTTTAAAATTTTTGCATAAAGGGAGTTTCAGTGAATGTATTTCCAAATGATGACGAGGTCACGGGTGAGCGATCCTTGTGACCTGCGTGTACGGTTGTTCTTTATAAATGTGTCGAGCCATGTCTATCAAACCCTGTTTTGTGGAAGGTGTCGAGTGCGTAAAACGATTTAAATCGTTGGGTTGTCATGCATGAATGCTATGAACTCGCTAGGTGGTGAGAGTTATCGCGTTTAAGAAATGGACATAGTCTTTAAGGGTGAAAAATGTGGTTGAGGCGTCGATGGTAGATTCATGACCTTGGTATTACAGTTTAGGGAAGGAGACGTCTAATGATAGTCTCAGATTTTGACCTTAGAAAGACGTGTGTGATGGTAGTCTTTACTCTTGCTTAATAAGTTGAAGTGTGGTTGTCGGCAGGGAGTGTGCCCAGGGTGATTCGAAGTAGGCAAGATACTTCGAACGGTAGCGTTGTAGTGCGTGGATGAGTCGGTATCGGCGTAGAGCCGGAATTGAGGAGAAATTTGTATTTAGGCTAATTGCCAAGATTTGGTGTTGAAGCCAACGACGGGTGTTGAGTCGTTGTCGGGGGGGGGGGGGTGTGAAAGTCGAGAGGTTATCCCTGGTGTGACCATGTGGATTTTTGCGAACGAACTCAGTCTATTCTCAAGGGCGGGTGTGTGCTCTAGATCAGGTTACAAGTGGGTAGTAACCAGGCAGAAATCAGTTATGTGTGTATGGATGTTGATTTGCAAAATTAATTATATCTGGATATTTTCGCAAACTCTTTCAAGTCTATGTTGCGTTGGCGTGGAGGAGGCTTGGCCTTGTGTGCGTGCAAATGACCATGATGATTGAACCTCTGGTGTGTGGGGGTTGTGTGGATAAGTTGGTGGTAACTTATATTTAGTGGGCATGCGAAACATGGTGGGGATGTATTGTTGTGAGGTTAAGTGGTGGACTAGTGTTGATATGGGATGAGCATAGGTGGAGATCTTTGCTCGGAGTTGCTCATAAGTTGTACAGATATGACAAAATTATGTGTGGAGTTGCATGGATGTCTAAGTGGCGTATGATATTGTTACCCGAAAATAAAAGAATGGGGTGGCAATGGGTGACTAGATAAGAAGAAAATTGTGTACTCTCGAGTTGATTGATGAGTGCGTTTGCCTTGTATCGTTGTAATAATTGTGAAAATGTGGGATTGATTAGTTCATGATATCTTGTAGTAGATATAAAATCTCTGAGAATGTTGAACTAATCCTTGTGTGTAAAGGAATGCAAATGAGTGGGTTAATATCGTTTGAGGAACGAGAAGTGTGTGGTCGCTTCGAACATAGAGTGGAGGTCCGGTTTGACTTGGTCGAATTTCTCGTATGAGATGTGGTGAAACTATAGGATTAGACATAGTAACCGTTGAAATTGCGTTTATGGAGTGGTCAATGTTGAAGGAGAAATGTTCCATGTTAGCCTGAGGTAATTGGGGGCGGTAGTGTGGAATAAGAGAGTAAGTGTAAAAAAAATGTGTGACAAGTGACTCGGAAAGAGGGAAACAATGTTTTCAGAACGTCACCATTGGGTGCATGAACTCTAGTGAGAGTATGAGAAAGAGGATTTGTGTGTATGTGAGTGGTTTAAGCGTGGAGGAAAACTAACTTACGTGAGTGATCAAGAGTGTGTATCTTCTAGTGAGTTATTCGCTGGAAACGTGTTTTATGTTTGAGAAGGATGTGGAAGAAAGTAGTCGAATGTAGTGCTCGGATGAAGGACCGTCGGGTTGGACTTGATAGTGGTATGGGAGTGACGTTGTAGTAAAGATGTGTGAATTGATTGTTATCGATGGGTTGTAGTCGGTATAATTAATGCAAGAAGGTGTTATCTGCCTTAGACGTATTTTGTGTTAGAAAAGTAATTGTAGAGTTGTGTATAGCCTGTGGAGGAAAATTTTAACTGCGGGTTAAGGTGATAGTCAAGGTGGATCCGGTGATCAGTTGGCGATTTGAGCGTCGTTATTTTATAAGGGTTCGGGATGTGTGGCGTTAATTTTCGGTAGAAGGCGTTCTTTTAAGAAGGTAAGATTTTGTGTGAAACCCTTAGTGTGACGCGTTTTAAAAACCGTGAGTCTAGAGGTGTGAATGATTTTGGGTGAGACCGAAGGTCGTGTGGTTGACCACCAATAGCTCATGCGTTTCGTGAGAAGTTAAGCGTGGCTCGAGATCGCCACGGGGTGTAAGCAGAAGGAAGAGTTTGATCGAATTTTGTGTGGGAGACAGTGCAATACTTATAATTAGCCGTGAAAAGACGTTGTGCGTTAGAGAGGAAGGAGAATCAATACCCAGGTATGTTGGATCTTTCGTCATCACCAAGCGTGTGGGAGAGGTGGCGTAGATGTTGGAATTGCCGGAAGAGTTAAGCAGAATTCATTCGACGTTTTATGTGTCAAACCTGAAGAAATGTTTGGCCGAGTCGGATGTGGCTATTCCGTTGGAAGATGTCCGTATAGACGAGAAATTGACATACGAAGAGGAACCAATAGAGATTGTGGACAGTAAGGTTCGGAAGTCGAGGAATAAGGAGGTTCGTCTGGTTAAAGTCTCGTGGAAGTATCACAAGGGACGAGAGGCAACGTGGGAAGTGGAATCAGATATGGCGTCCAGGTACCCTCACCTTTTTGAGAATGGAATTCCGGGGACGGAACTCTTTTGAGGGGGGAGTGTTGTAGTGACCGTGACCAAAATGAAATAATTTCAAGTGTTGGGGAGGAGTCTATTTAAATGCTAAAAATTGAGGGGCTAGTTGGTAATTGTGAGGTAAGTATAAATGGCACAAAACCCTAGGAGAAACATTCTCCTGCTGATTTTGTGTGTGTGATGGGCGGCTGTGAGAGTAAATAGAGAGAGAGAGCAAGAAGGAGAAAGGAGAAAGAAGAAGAAAGAGGGCAAAGTCAAGCAAGGAGGATCAAATTCAGATTTGTTGGGGAGGAATAGAAGGTGTGCTTCTTTTGGATTCAACCAGGTAATCCCTTCTCCATTTCTCTAATCTATGATTTTGCCATTGTTTGAGTTATTTGGGGTTTTTGTTAAAAGTTGGGTTTGAAACTAAATGGAAGAGGTTAGGTGTCAAATCTTATCTATTGCAGCAGATATTTCAGTAGTAGTTGAGTTTAATGACCCTAATGTCGTTGCTAATCTTTAATTGCGAGTTTTCGGCCGATTCTGTAATTTCTCGGTCCATTTAGGACGCAGGTCGACGTCCGGAAACCTTCTGGACGTCCGGACACTTGCTTAGTTGAAAGTCTCCGGGTGAGTGTCCGGATAGGAGTTGTCCGAATATGATGTGTTGTCCGGGTAGATGTTGTCCGGATAGGAGTTGTCCGTATATGATGTG
This sequence comes from Saussurea involucrata, assembly GCA_033807775.1. Lineage (NCBI taxonomy): Eukaryota > Viridiplantae > Streptophyta > Magnoliopsida > Asterales > Asteraceae > Saussurea > Saussurea involucrata. Next base: position 69,197,229 of record CM066325.1, read on the forward strand.
TTGTCCGGGTAGGTGTTGTCCGGATAAGAGTTGCCCGGATAGGATGTGTTGTCCGGATAGGTGTTGTCCGGACAGGGTGTTGTCCGGAAAGTGAGTGTGCCCGGAGAGACTAGTGTGTCCGGATAGTTGAGCTGACAGCTTATGCGTTTTACCCTTTCGCTCAGGTAGACCATCAGGAAGTGCGGGTCAGAGTAGGAAAGGACCGTAAGCGTATCAAGTGAGTTTTTCTAACTAAAGATTGATGGTACTTGTTCTTTTACTCATATACGTGTGCTTATCTGAAGTGTGATTTGCCTATAAATTACATATGCCATGGTGTGATCTATATGGGGGTGTGACCCACATGACATGGTGTGATCTATATGGGGGGGGGGTGTCCCACATGACATGGTGTGATCTATATGGGGGGGTGTGACCCATATGACATGGTGTGATCTATATGGGGGGTGTGACCCATACGACGTGGTGTGATCTATATGGGGGGTGTGTCCCATATGACATGGTGTGATCTATATGGGGGGTGTGACCCATACGACGTGGTGTGATCTATATGGGGGGTGTGTCCCACATGACATGGTGTGATCTATATGGGGGTGTGACCCATATGATATGGTGTGACGGATATGGGGGGGTGTCCCATACGAGGGTAATTGTGCACCTTGGATCAAGTCACGGGTGTGTGCCTGGATGGACGATTTGGTAAATTGTGTGACTGTTATTTGCCAAACTTCATATTGATTTATGTTTCGCAAATCCTTTAAATGCTATATGTGGTGTGTATGTAACTGAGGGACCTCACTAGACCTTGTGGTCTAACCCTAGCATTTTCAAAACTGAAAACCCTTTTCAGGTAAGCAGGTTAAGGGCGGTTCTTCTAGTGGTAAAGAGAAGGCGAGGGCGGGCGTGGCTTGCATTAGTGGACTCCTTACCTTCCAGTATTTTAGATGTTCTCAGTTGTAACTAGGGTTATTCCGCAAACCTAGATTTTGAAATTTGTTGGTGTAAACCTTGGGCCAAGTTTTGGCGTTTTTCTTTTGTAATAAATGTCTTGTTTTGGCATTTTGGAGCGGGTTGTTACAGATAATGGCATGAGAACCCCACCAATGTATGATTTTATGCCGATGGGTCTTCGACAAAGTCAACGAATTACTCCCGCAGTGCAAAAAGCCATTGATGAGGCGAACGCCGGTATCGAAAAGGTAAAGGGTATGTGGAACCATAACAGGGGGATTCAGCAGGGGAAAATGGAGTATCTAGCGGAGAAGAAACGAGAACTGGCCATGACTAGGGCTCACGTTCGGTATCTGCAACGAGAGATTAAGGAAGCTGAAGAGGAACTAGAAGAACTCGAATCGGACTACATAGGAATGGAGGACGTGATCAAGGAAAAGGTTAACTTCATCACAAGACTCCAGGACGCCTTCCAGTAATAGATTTATTTGTTTACATGCACTGTATCCGTTTCGGTTGAGAAGATGATTTGCAATAATTTTTATATGATGTTGTTAATTAATTTCCTTGTTAAATAACTTAAGTGAATTTCTATATTAAAAACATTAAAATGGAAAGGAAACAATACATTAAAAACCACAAATTAAATAATTAACTATAAGGGTATGAATTTTAAATATAATTTTTTTTATGTAGTGTATAACTGTATATGATATATATTAAAATATACAAATCCAAAAAAATTCAATATTTGGCTCATTTCGAACGTATCGAAGAGACGATTATAATGGTGTAATTTGTTAAAATTAAAACGTATTTTTTTAACGTATTTTAGTTAATAAACGATTATATGTGTTAAATGTAAAATTAAAATAATGAAAGTAAAAGGTATAAAGTAAATTTAGTAAATAAGTATAGGGGTTGAAAGTGTAACATTTCATTTTAAATTCGTAAAAATGGACGAAAGCGGGGTGAACAGTGTCAAAAATACCAAAATTTTCATAAATGGTCCCTGGAATTTTTCAAAAATGGTCCCTTGCAATTGAAAAGTCACAAAAATAATCCCATCGCGGGATTCCTTCGCGATCGCGGGATTTCATTTTTCAAAAATGGTCCCTGCAAGTTTAAAAAAGTGTCAGAAAGGTCCCTGGCCCGCGATCGCGGGCTCCCATCGCGGATTTTTAGGGTATTTTTGCAAAGTGGGAGAGATTTGTGGTATTTTGGTAACACATGGTCAAACTTAGGGTATTTTAATTAATTTCCCTTTAAATTTTATTGTTATTTTTTTCATTTTTATAATTAACAATTTATTTTTATTTTACTTCTTTATACTTAGCAAGTATGATTGAATGACTTGATAGGGTTGCGTTCCGGTGAGAAATGTTAAATTTGGTAAGAAATGTAAGAAGTGGTTATCAACTGTTGGATGAGAAATGGAGGAACATTAGAAAGAGATGCACCAAGATAAGATGCACCGAAATGCATCAGATCAATTCCCTTTTAAGCCACAATTTATGGTAGGGTATTTGATTAAAAATGATCAGCAGTTTAAAAACATTTCTCATCAAAAATGGCGTGTCTCACATGATCCAATGCCTAACTTAATATGTAAGCGGGTGGATTTAAATGTTAGTTAATTTGTTTGTCTTCTGCATTGGAAATCAGCCACTTGATGTAACTATTGTAATCTTAATCTTACCTTTGGTTTTGAGATTGTTGTATTTTTTAAAGTTGATTAATGAGGACTTGTTTGGGCATTTTGAATCATTTTCATTGACCTTCTATCTAACATATTTTTAGTTTGAAATGACAGTAATCTTTGAGGTAGCATTTCGCTTTGTATTTCTTTTATTTGTGGTATCTCTAATCTCTCTTAACTATTAGGTGCCGTTTGGTTCAAGGTTTTTAAAGGAATTGGATGGAATTGGAATCTGAAATTCCTTTGACCAAATTCAATTCCATTGTTTGGTTCAAGGTTTTTAAAAGAATGAAATCTTTAAAATTCCTTTCAATTCCATAAAATTGCTATTTTTCATTCCATCGATTAGGCGTGGTATTGTGAAGGAATTGAATTGAAGATTTTATTAATCCCAAAATTACCCTTGCCCTAAATTTCCTTTTATCAGCCGCACGCAGCTTCTTCTCGTTTTCTCTCCATCGTCAGTAAACACTCTCTCGATTTCTCTCCATCGTCGCACGCACAGCTTCTTCTCAACTGATCTGGTAAGTTTTTTGGTTTATCTTTCTTGCTTGCATTCGATTTATCTTGCTTGGATTCGATTTATGTTTCTTAGATTCGATTTATGTTTCTTAGATTTGATTTATGTTTCTTGCTTGTACAATCTGCTTCGGTTTTCCTTCAATCTCATTTATGTTTCTTGCATGTTACAATCTGCTTCGGTTTCTTGCTTGTTACGACAATCTGATTTCGATTTTACAATCTGATTTTGTTGCAATCTCGACTTTGTTACTGATTTTTTTACAAATCAGTAGATTTGTAACAATCTGCTTTCGATAACTGTTGCAATCTCGACTTTGTTACTGATTTTGTTGCAATCTCGACTTTGTTACTTTTACGCATGTTTAAAAAAATTCAAATCAACAAAAGGGTATTTTGGTCATTTACCCAAATTTCATTCCAATTCCAACGCTACATTCTGTGAACCAAACAGACAGATTCCAATTCCTTTAACAGATTACATTCCAATTCTGTCAACCAAACAGCTCGTCAAACCTGACAACATTCCATTCCAATTCCTTCAAAGTCAAATTCCTTTGACAGATTCCATTTCATCCAAAAACATTCTGCGAACCAAACGCCACCTTATTGATTTAAGTTGGTTTCTTTGCAACTTTGGGTTTTTCTATCCCTACCCTTTACATTTGTATACCCCCTCCCCTCACATTTGCTTATTTTTTTATTTTTTTATTTAAAATTTACATTTCACACCCTTATACTTATCTAATTGATTTACTTTATATCTTTTAGTTTTCTATTTATCATTTATCATTTATCATTTTCATTATATTAACACATATAATTATATATTAATTAAAATACCTTAAAAAATACTTTTTAATTTTAACAAGTTACACCATTATAATCGTCTCGTCGATACCTTCGAAATGAGCCCAATATTGAATATTTTTTGATTTAATTATATTATTATATGTCATATTGTCATACGTTTACGTTATTTTTTGATTTAATTATATTATTATTCGTCGATATCTTCTTATTTTTTGAGTTAATTATATTATTTAGAAATGAGCCCAATATTAACTAAAATACGTTAAAAATACTTTTTATTCCAATAAATTCCAACTCTGATTATTCATTTAAATCAATATATCCACGAGTACAACTACGCTCTATATATTCTTCATACAAATCTAATCTATGATTGTAAATGAGCTCAATATTGAATATTTTTTTATTTAATTATTTAATTATATGTCATATATACTACATAAAAATATTTTTTATATTTACAATTCATACCCTTATAGTTAATTATTTAATTTATGGTACATCTCTTACTTTTTCAATTTTCGTTTTACACTCTTAATAGAATACGCTTAAAAATACATTTTGATCTTCAATCAAATAAATTTAAAATACATTTAAAAATAAACTTCAAAATGCATTAAAAAATAAATTTGTAAATAAAAAATATAGTCTGTCCCGGGTTGGGCCTTGTGATGAAAATCGTAACTAGTTAAGAATCGTCGCACCATAACCGGTCTCGTATCGAGTCGGTCAGCCTCGGTTCCATGTATGTCTCGGGTTGGGTTGGACCTATTTAGCTATTTCTTGGCCCTAAACGCTATAAACCATAGTGTTATGTGTAAGGCGTGCATAACCCGAATAGTCCAAAATCCGAACCCGAATTCCAACCGGAAATAATGTGTTTGTGCAAAACCCGAATATCCTGAAATCCGAAAATCGAAACGTGACTTTTTGTGGGATACTTAGGTTCGGGTTGGGTTTGATCTTTGACTACCCGACCCGTCCGAAAACCCGAAATAATATAAATATATTTTTTAAAATTATATAAATATAATTATTTATGTAATTATATTTTGAAAATCGTAAATTATAGTCCATCGAAATGTTTTCTAATTTCTAACAGACACTAACCCGAAATCCGACTAATCTGAACCCGAAGCAATTCGAAAATCTAAACTTAAAATTCGAGTCAATAGTTTTACTATTTCAAATCAATAACTTTACCTTATTTTAAATCAAATTATTAAACGAATGACGTTCGATATATATATATATATATATATATATATATATATATATATATATATATATATATATATATGGGGAAAGGTTCAATAGAGAAGTGCAAATATTTAGAGAAGTAGAGAAGTAAAAAAACACGGGTCCGTTCATATATGAACGTTCATATATAAACAGTCATATATGAACGTTCAGATATGACTGTTATATGAACATTCATTTATGAACGTTCATATATAAACAGTCATATATGAACGTTCATATAACAGTCATATATGAACATTCATATATGAACGTTCATATATAAACAGTCATATATGAACGTTCATAAATGAACGTTCATATAACAGTCATATCTGAACGTTCATATATGACTGTTTATATATGAACGTTCATATATGAACGGATCCGTGTTTTTTTACTTCTCTACTTCTCTAAATATTTGCATTTCTCTAATGAACCTAAGGCTATATATATATATATATATATATATATATATATATATATATATAGGGGTGGTATCGGGTACAAACCAGTTAGTTTGTACAAACTCGTACAAACCATACCTAGCTTCATAATTTTGTAAATTTAGCTTCATGAATATATATATATATATATATATATATATATATATATATATATATATATTCATGAAGCTAAATTTACAAAATTATGAAGCTAGGTATGGTTTGTACGAGTTTGTACAAACTAACTGGTTTGTATTTGATACCCAGCCTATATATATATATATATAGGCTCACTATTTTGTAAACTTTTTTTCATGTAAACTTTGGATTTCATAGGTTTTTAATGAAAAAATTTCATGAAATTGTTTATTTTGATGAAATTGTTTATTTTGATGAAATTGTTTAATATCATTCATTTATTGATGAAATTGTTTCATATATTTTTGTTTTTTATGTAGTTTCATATAGGGAAATTAATTAAAATGCCACAAGTTTGACCATCTCTTACCGAAATGCCACAAATCTCTCCCACTTTACCAAAATGCCACAAAAGCCCGCTATAGGGCCCGTGATCGCGGGTTGCAAGCCCACGTGTCACAAACATTCGGGAAAAAGCCCCGCGGAGCCCCCCAAGTTTGCCCGTGGTGGCAAGTTTGGTCCCTAGCGGGCCGCGATGGTCCCCCGCGATGGGCCCGCGATTGGCCCAAATTACGTTTCTGGCCCTTTTTGTTTTCTTTGTTTGCAATCACAGCCCAGGCAAAAAAAATACAAACTGGTGGCCAAAAGAAATTTTAGCAAAACCGAGCTGCGTGAGCACGAGATTTTGGAGCTGCATTCGTGTCCGCAGGTCGCGCTCGCACACAAGTTCGACGATTTTAGCTTGCGAAATCGTCAATCGGCATCCCCCCCTGCGCGCGGGTAGGTGTTGGAGTAAAACCATGCAAGGAGCTTGTCAACTCCTCTCATTTCTTTGCTTATAAACCAATGAAAGTTTATTCCTTCTTCCTATGTGGGACACCTTCCCACACCCAACTTGGTTTTTGCTAATTTCATGGTTTTTACTCAACTTTGAGCATCGATATCTCATAAACCCACTAAGAGTTAATTATATATACTACATATATATATATATATATATATTTAAATGTGTCCAAAGTTCCCTAAAAACAATATATATGTTTAGTAAGAAGGGAAATTTGTCTTGCACCAAGAAGGGAAAGGTTTTTACGAGTATGTGTGAATGAGATATCGATGCTCAAAGTTGAGTAAAAACCATGAAATTAGCAAAACCCAAGTTGGGTGTGGGAAGGTGTCCCACATAGGAAGAAGGAATAAACTTTCATTGGTTTATAAGCAAAGAAGTGAGAGGAGTTGACAAGCTTCTTGCATGGTTTTACTCCAACACCTACCCGCGCGCAGGGGGGGTGCCGATTGACGATTTCGCAAGCTAAAATCGTCGAACTTGTGTGCGAGCGCGACCTGCGGACACAAATGCAGCTACAAAATCTCGTGCTCACGCAGCTCAGTTTTGCTAAAATTTCTTTTGGCCACCAGTTTGTATTTTTTTTTGCATGGGCTGTGATTGCAAACAAAGAAAACAAAAAAGGGCCAGAAACGTAATTTGGGCCAATCGCGGGCCCATCGCGGCCCGCTAGGGACCAAACTTGCCACCACGGGCAAACTTGGGGGGCTCCGCGGAGCTTTTGCCCGAAAGTTTGTGACATGTGGGCCTGCAGCCCGCGATCGCGGGCCCTATCGCGGGCTTTTGTGGCATTTTGGTAAAGTGGGAGAGATTTGTGGCATTTCTTTGTTTTCTTTGTTTGCAATCACAGCCCATGCAAAAAAAAATACAAACTGGTGGCCAAAAGAAATTTTAGCAAAACTGAGCTGCGTGAGCACGAGATTTTGTAGCTGCATTTGTGTCCGCAGGTCGCGCTCGCACACAAGTTCGACGATTTTAGCTTGCGAAATCGTCAATCGGCACCCCCCCTGCGCGCGAGTAGGTGTTGGAGTAAAACCATGCAAGAAGCTTGTCAACTCCTCTCACTTCTTTGCTTATAAACCAATGAAAGTTTATTCCTTCTTCCTATGTGGGACACCTTCCCACACCCAACTTGGGTTTTGCTAATTTCATGGTTTTTACTCAACTTTGAGCATCGATATCTCATTCACACATACTCGTAAAAACCTTTCCCTTCTTGGTGCAAGACAAATTTCCCTTCTTACTAAACATATATATTGTTTTTAGGGAACTTTGGACACATTTAAATATATATATATATATATATATATATATGTAGTATATATAATTAACTCTTAGTGGGTTTATGAGATATCGATGCTCAAAGTTGAGTAAAAACCATGAAATTAGCAAAAACCAAGTTGGGTGTGGGAAGGTGTCCCACATAGGAAGAAGGAATAAACTTTCATTGGTTTATAAGCAAAGAAATGAGAGGAGTTGACAAGCTCCTTGCATGGTTTTACTCCAACACCTACCCGCGCGCAGGGGGGGATGCCGATTGACGATTTCGCAAGCTAAAATCGTCGAACTTGTGTGCGAGCGCGACCTGCGGACACGAATGCAGCTCCAAAATAACCATGAAATTAGCAAAACCCAAGTTGGGTGTGGGAAGGTGTCCCACATAGGAAGAAGGAATAAACTTTCATTGGTTTATAAGCAAAGAAGTGAGAGGAGTTGGCTATTTTGCAACCCACAAAAAGGTTGCAACTCTTGCAACCATCATCATCACCCTCCATTTTAATCTTGGTTTTTTTTATCATCTAAATACAATTAAAAGTTCGTAGGGGCAGTTTAGTCACTTTGTTATTAATGTAATTTATTATTAGTTTAATTTTCAAAATTCAATGGAATCTATTCCTAAAATCATGGATTGTGGATCATCTAATAACGGGATGGACGGTTTTTTCTTGAAGCAGTTATACATTGCCTTATTTGGGTGTTTTATTCTTTTACATGGTTAAAAGCAAGATGAAGGCCAAAATTCATCAACCAAAATAGTGATCCTGGGTTCATTAAAAAAATCACAGGGCGTTGTTTTCTAAAATCATAATGGCATTATAAATATATAATATAATAGCAGACTTTCCGAGGCTTCATATCCATGGTTTTTAGATCGAAGGAAAAGGTGTTCTTTGAGTTTCTGTTATGATGGTGGAGATGGAGTTTTTCTTACGAGAAGATGATTGAGTTTGGAGTGCTTGTCAGAGATGAAGTGGGGGTAGTTGGCCGGAGATCTTGCCGGAGACAATGAAGATATAACGATGAATTCGGTATATAACGATCAGAGGTGCAGCCGTATTTCTGAACATCGAAAAGGCAGTGCGCTTCATTATTCATCAAGAATAATTCATCGATGAGTCGTATATATTGAGAAGAATCATTCATTCATGAATCATATATATAGAGAAGAATCATTCATCGATGAATCGTATATAGAGAAGAATCATTCATTCATGAATCATATATATAGAGAAGAATCATTCATCGATGAATCGTATATAGAGAAGAATCATTCATTCATGAATCATATATATAGAGAAAAATCATTCATCGCTGAATCTTATATAGAGAAGAATCATGAATTCATGAATCATACATATAGAGAAGAATTATTCATCGATGAATTGTATATTGAGAAGAATCATTCATTCATGAATCATATATATAGAGAAGAATTATTCATCGATGAATTGTATATTGAGAAGAATCATGAATGAATCATATATATAGAGAAGGATCATTCGTTGATGAATCGTATATACTAGAGAAGAATATCAAAAATCAACCCTCAATTTGATTCTCCATTAGAAACGTTGAATATGTTGCTTCCAGTGGGTTTATGCATGCGTATTTGTTCATGAAATTAGGAAACTATATCTTTAATTTGGAGTGATTATCGGAAACTGTACCAATTTTAGTCATGTTTGATTCTCTTAATAAAATTACTTGAATACCCTTTAGACCTTACTATTTAATATTAAAATCAATTTTTTATTTTTTAATGGAACTCTTTGTCCCAGCGTGAATCTTAACCGTAGATTTGAAATTAATGGTTATGATTTGGGTTGTAGGGGTTGCAATATTTTTTAATGGTTTTAAAATATCCTCTCTCTATATATATATATATATATATATATTTAAATGTGTCCAAAGTTCCCTAAAAACAATATATATGTTTAGTAAGAAGGGAAATTTGTCTTGCACCAAGAAGGGAAAGGTTTTTACGAGTATGTGTGAATGAGATATCGATGCTCAAAGTTGAGTAAAAACCATGAAATTAGCAAAACCCAAGTTGGGTGTGGGAAGGTGTCCCACATAGGAAGAAGGAATAAACTTTCATTGGTTTATAAGCAAAGAAGTGAGAGGAGTTGACAAGCTTCTTGCATGGTTTTACTCCAACACCTACCCGCGCGCAGGGGGGGTGCCGATTGACGATTTCGCAAGCTAAAATCGTCGAACTTGTGTGCGAGCGCGACCTGCGGACACAAATGCAGCTACAAAATCTCGTGCTCACGCAGCTCAGTTTTGCTAAAATTTCTTTTGGCCACCAGTTTGTATTTTTTTTTGCATGGGCTGTGATTGCAAACAAAGAAAACAAAAAAGGGCCAGAAACGTAATTTGGGCCAATCGCGGGCCCATCGCGGCCCGCTAGGGACCAAACTTGCCACCACGGGCAAACTTGGGGGGCTCCGCGGAGCTTTTGCCCGAAAGTTTGTGACATGTGGGCCTGCAGCCCGCGATCGCGGGCCCTATCGCGGGCTTTTGTGGCATTTTGGTAAAGTGGGAGAGATTTGTGGCATTTCGGTAAGAGATGGTCAAACTTGTGGCATTTTAATTAATTTCCCTTTCATATATATATTTTTCATTCCTATGAAACTTGATGAAACTTTTTCGTTTTACATAAAAAACACAAATATATGAAACAGTTTCATTAAGAAAGAAATGATATGAAACATTTTTATCAAAATACACAATTTCATAAAATAATTTTATCAAGAAAACCTATGAAATCCAAAAGTTTACAAGTTTACACACATTTAGCGGTTTACAATTTATTATCCCTCTCTCTCTATATATATATATATACATCAAATTTTTTAACGTATTTTAACGTAATTATGTATGTTAATGTGATATGTTAAAACGTATTTTTTTAACATATTTTAGTTAATATATGATTATTATGTTAATGTGATAAAAGTGTAAAACAAAAATTGAAAAAGTAAGAGATGTACCATAAATTAAATAATTAACTATAAGGATATAAATTGTAAATATAAAAATTATTTTTATTTAATATATATGATATATAATTAAATAATTAAATCAAAAAATATATTCAATATTGGGCTCATTTCGAACGTATTGAAGAGACGATTATAATGGTGTAACTTGTTAAAATTAAAACATATTTTTAACGTATTTTAGCTAATATACGATTATATGCATTAATATGATAAATGTATAAAATAAAAATTAAAAAAAGTAAAAGATATAAAGTAAATTAATTAAATAAGTATAAGGATGTAAAATGTAATTTTTAAATAAAAAAATAAAAAATAATTAGTATGGGAGTGTGAGTAGGTCAAAATAAAGAGGTAGGAAGGGGTATAGAAATTTGCAAGGGATAGTAACCCCTTTTTTTACTTTTGTCCATGTGTTCGGAGTTGACATATATACATCCAGGTATTGGTACATCAATTGGTTGTCTCATGGCACATCAAGGCCATTACCATGTGTGATTTGTCCAAGAAGGAATTTGTTGGTGCCTTGCAAATTGTTGGTGCTATACTTATAGTTTTTATTTACCCTTTGTTGTTGATTCGGAACTAACATGTTCAGTTTAATATTTTTTTTATTTTTTATTTGTACGACAGGAAAAATTCACTTCAGAAGTTTCATTAACGTTTACCATTTATGCGTTATGTTTGTACCATAACTTCCTTGCTTAAAAAATACCGATGATTAAGTTATGAAACTGTTAAAACCATAAAACACTATGTTATGTTCTCTTGTTAATTTTGATTAGTGTTTTCTCTAAAAATAAAGTTCAAGGAGATTTTTACTATGCATCACATGTTTGTTTACCTCATTTTATGTCATTTATTGAACTCTTAAGGCCCGATTGGTTCGTTAGATTTGACAGGATTTGGAATTGGATTACGTTCCAATCCCACGTTTGGTTTAAAAAAAAGTCCACAATTGAAATCTCTAAATTTAATGAAATCCCACAAATAATGGATGTAAAAATCTCATGGGATAGTTGGTATTAATAATGTTTTAAATTATGAGAGAATTATGCATTGGTATTAGCTATTTATAGTTTGTTGTTGTGTGATACCACATCTTTTTCCTGTGCATATTTGTATGATAGACTATGAATGCATTATAAAAATCTACATAAGAATTGTGACTCCTTCCTCCTAAACGGTTTTAAGAACAACATTAATGTGATTGAAATATAAATCAAGATTGAGGGTTTAAGTTCTCAGAATGAAAATGTATCACATTGCATGTACGGGTAAATATGGATTTAATGGTGTAAAAGTCCAATTGGGTTACATAAAAGTAGCAACCAGTAATTTAAGTGGTGGCCATGGTTAAATGGCTTGGCTTAATTAGGTGGATATTATAAGTCCATTGATGGAATTCGTAGCATAAAACTCTTTCTGTTTAAAAGAAAATGTAAAGTTTTACATTCCGATGCATTACAAGTGGTACATACTAGTTTGGTAATTAAACGTGCAAACAACTCTGGTACCCCTCAAATAGGTTGTCTGCAAAGATATTAGAGTAAATTAAGTTTTTAGTCCTTATGGTTTGTTAAAAAAATTATTTTTCTTCTTATAGTTTTGAAATTACGATTTTCATTTCTATAGTTTCAAATTCATCATCTTTTTAAATTTTATGATTTATATTTTATTGTTCTTTTCTTCTTAATGTTTTTCAATTCATTTTTATTTTAATTTTTCATATTTAAAAATAGTCTTTTAATCTTAGGAATAAAAGTAGAAATAAATTATAAACTATTACGCTGTGTTCTCTAATCCGGAAAGAAAAGAAAAGAAAGGAAATGCATAGAAAAGAAAGGGAGAGAAATGAAAGGAAATGAAATATTTTTTCGTGTTATTTAACAGAAGAGAAAGGATAGGAAAATTATCATTTTTACTAATATACCCTTAAAAATATATCTTTTATAAGAAAATATCGGGTAGTTTTGTAATTTTAATAATTTCAGTAATTTTTTAAAATTCTTTTAATTTCTTTCTTTTCCTTTCCTTCCCTTTCCTCCCACATTTGGGAGAAAAGTTTTGGAAGAAAACTTATCATTATTTTCCTTCTGTTTCCTTTCCTTTATCTCCTAAAAAAGTTTCGAAAACACGAGTTTTTTTAGTTTCCATCCATTTCCCTCCTAAAAGGAGTTTCAAGAACACAGCATGACACCGTTAGAGACGAAAACAACAAAATTTAAAATCAAAAGAACGAAATTCATAACTTTTAACAAATCAGGCTATTATTTGAAAAACGTAATTTACTTAAAATATTATTTGATTCGGATTCCACGGCAAAAAGATTATTCCGGAATCGTCTATAATTTCTTTCCAAAAAATCAGGCTTATTAAGAAACTACCAAACACATACAACTTAGCTTGTGTTCACACGTCACATGACAGAAGTTCACACCGTAAATTTTCCTACCAATTTCCTAACATGCTAAATTCCAACCTATCAATTTTTTTAATTTAGTAAACCACGATTTTTGTTCATTTAACGATTTTCGTCCTTCATCTTTAAAAAAAACTGTTTTTTTGTTCACATCATTTTTATTTTGCTTTCATTTTCATCTTTTCATCCAACTCTGTTAAAATTAACCGTTAATTTATCCAAAAAGTAACTAAACAAATTACATATTTGATGCTTATATTTTACATTTTTATATTTTATCCTTAAATTACATAGTTTACATTTTTTACTTTCTACGTTTTCTTTATTTATTATATTTTATCAAGATATTTATTTTTCTAGTAATTATATTATATATTTCCAAAGTTATTATAACTTTAATTATAAAAAATCAAATAATTTCATAAAAATTATTGACAAGTACGTTATTACTTTTTCAAAACTCTAGGTTGAAATCTTCTAGAATTAGTATTTATTGATTTATTAAAACTTTTTATATTTTAAATTACTAGAAATTTAATAAAATTCAAGATTTTTTTTTAAATATTACAAAAGTTTGATTTAAATATTAAACTACCACAGTCCACATACAATGAGAGGGTGTGTGAGTTTGTGTATGTGTTTAATTTTTATATTAAACAAATTTAATTATTTAATAGAAAAAAAAGTTTAAATGAAAATATGGAATAGTGAGAGTAAGGTCTTGTTTATTTTTTTAATTTCAGTTCGTATCACTTATTCGACAGACATTTTAAATTCAGAATGTTTGTTTTTTTTAATTTCTTCAGACCCACTTATCACTTAAAATGATCTATAAAAGAAAGTAGTACCCTAACCACTTATTTTTCCATTATTCTCTTCACCCCTCCAGACCTCCTATTTTATCTTTTTGCCTCTTTTATCTGTAGATATCTCAAACCCAAATTTGCAAAGCAAGACGATCGATCTCCAAATCTTTTCAACCTAAATCGAGGGTAAAGGCAACCGATTCAAGGTATGTCATCTTCCTAATAGATTTTTGTTTTGATTTCGCCCTGTGATTGGTCTGTCCCTGTGGTTTAGAGTTCTATCGATTCCAGATGGAGTCGATCTCTTATGTTTTGCTTTTTGTCGATTCCAAAGATTTCTGGATATTTTTTTGTTCCTCGGTTCATCCCTGTGATTCGTGTGCTCTTGCAACCAAAAACCCTAAATCCAAGAGTGAGGCATTTGTTTTGTATGTAGGTTATTAGGTAATGTGTTTGATGATTCTTTTTTCTTTGCTGCTGATTTTTGTTATTTTTGTTGCTGAATTTTTGTCGTGTAGTTGATGTTAGGGGTGCTCAAAAACCCGACTAACCCGATATACCCAACCCAACCCAACCCAACGTGAAATAACCCAACCCAAAGCAACCCGATGTCCAATCGAGTTGTAAAATCTTCAAACCGTATGTATTGGGTTGGTATCGGGTTACGAGAATTTGAACCCAACCCAACCCGATGAACCTGAAACGGTAATTGGTAAAAATTGGATAACATTTGGGGTCCGCACTCGAGCACTACAGCTGTTGGCACGTTTCAGAGGAACGTGTGGCATGCACGCCCAATGAAAACTTGCCACGTCAGAGGTGTCAGAACACGATTAGACGTCGTATGCGGCCCATTAATGCTTGGCGCGTGGGTGTTTCTACTTCCAGATGTCTGTCACTCTCAGAAATAACCCGCGTGTTACAGAATTTCCATAAAGAGTCAAGTGTCAGAATCAGCAGAGGCTCTATAGTGGAATGAGCTCTGTGATCTGAAACCTACTTTTCATCTCCTCTTAGCTTGCACCTTTACCAAAAACGTTTGAAAATACATTGGAAATGATCGATAGAACTTTAGTACATAATTTGCATTCACAGAGGCTTTGAGGCTTTGTTGAAACCAGCAGAGGCTCTATGAGTGGAAATTTCTAATAACTAAAGATTCATACAACTTTTTGATCATCCATAGTTTTCATTGTCTTAAACACTGTTTTTAGGACATATTTGGAAATTGGTGTCCTGGAAAACTGTTTTGGAAAAAGGTTTTATGCGAGACATTCTCCCTTTGATTTACCTTAGCTCGACAAAGTACCTGACTTGTGTGGATTTGGCTGACCACTACTATTCTTTGGCCCCCCCTTGAATTAGCAACTTCTGTAGATTAATTCAAGGTCTCCTTCTGCTCCCCCTTGACCTATGCTTGGATCAAGTCAGATAAGTAATGCATAGAACATAGGTCAAACTCACCATAGGAATTAAAAAACCTTTAAAAAGATTACTAAAATTAAAAAACTACGCCACCTTTCATTATAAAGGATATATCTTTAAAGGGTATATTTGTAAAAATGACACATTTTCTTTCCTTTCCCTCCCCTCTTATTCACGAACATGAAAAACTATTTTTTTCCTTTCCTTCCTTTTCATTCCCTTTCGAAAATACAAATAAAAAAAATATTTTCCTTTCTTTTCCATCCCGTTCTTTCTTTCTTTTCTTTTATCCCCAAATTCAAAAACACAATGTAAGTTCGTGATGAAGTCTCCAACATTTCTCTTTCTCATGGCCAATTCCACTTCTGCCAATCTTCTTAGAATGGGAGCATTGCAAGTCGGGCCTCTTGCCATTGTAAGGCCATGAGGTTGCAAAGCTCTTGATTGAGTAATTATGGTGGTGGTTTCGGTGCTCATAACTATTCACCTAGCTTCTTCTCACTGAATGGTGTTGCAAACCACAAAAAGTGTAGGCATTTCAAGAGTCATCAAAAGATGGTCTTTGAGAACTTCATATTCAGATCTCAGACTTGCAAGAAGCTGAAATGTCGTGTCTTCTGTTCCAATCTTTTAAGAATGACAACAACATCTATGATACGAGGACTATAAGTGTCAAGCTCATTCCACACAGACTTCAAGATTCCTAGATGGTGCACAAAATTGATGCTTCCTTGCTGCTAATCTACTAACTCCTTTAAAGACTTTAGGAGAGAATATGAAATTGTATGTTGTTGTGATGATATTACAATACTAAAGATATATATATATATATATATATATATAAACGAAATTCTCTACACATAAGGAAAAGATCTATTCTAATGATAAGCATTATTCTAAAGATAACTCCCTTTTTGAGTCTATCTCTCTATAGGAGTCTATCTATAACAGCTTAACGCTTTCCTTATCTTCGAATATGTCTACACTCCTCCTCAAGCTGGATGGAATATATTATACAATCCAAGCTTGTCTTTCAGTATCAAAGGAAGGCAAATTCAGTGCCTTAGTGAGGATATCAGCCACCTGTTGAGTAATGGAAAGGAAATGCAGGAGATCTTCAGAATTCCATTTTCAATCTTCTCCTTACTGAATGTCTGTCAACTTCCACATGTTTAGTCCTGTCATGATGAAGAGAATTATGTGTCATTGAAATAGCAGGTTTATCACACCAGATATGCATCAATTGTTTTACAGAGATTTTTAGCTCCCTTAACAATTTCCTTAGCTAAAGAGCTTCGCATATACCTAGAGTTGTAGCCCTTAATTCGGCTTCAACACTACTTCTTGAAACCACTCCTTGTTTCTTGCTTCTCCAAGTAACAAGGTTTCCAAACACATATGAATAATACCCTGAGGTAGACCGCCAATCACTTAGAGAGTTTGCCCAACTTGCATTAGTAAAGACCTCAATTCTTTGATCTTCCTGTTTTTTAAATATCAATTTGTTAGTGCATCAAGGTGGCACTGGAATGGTGAGTGCATGTATTGGTGATGTCGGGCCTGGTATGTGCTAGGTAAATCAGTCGACCAACGAGGTGCTGAAATCTCCCCTATTGACTGGAACCGTAGAAGTAGAACTTGGTTTTAGGTTCTGGTCCATAGGAGTAGATGTTGGTCGAGAGCCCAACATCACAGTCTCTTTTAGCAAGTCCAGGTATACTTTCGTTGAGACAAACTAGTCGTAGATTTCGAGCGTGCAATCTCCATACCCAAGAAATACCGTAGTGTGCCAAGATCTTTCATTTCAAAAGATTTTGCTAGATGAGCTTTAATTTTGGTGATGGCTACGACATGATTCCTTGTAATGATGATATCATCAACATAAACAATCAGAATAACAATCTTACTATGGTCATGAAGATAGAAGAGAGTGAGATCAACACGGGCTTGGAGATATCCGAACTGTTTAACCGTGGAAGTGAAGCGATCGAACCATGTCTTAGGTGACTGTTTCAAGCAATAGATTGCTCGCTTAAGACGACACACCTTATTGGGGCATGTCGGGCCGTGAAAACCAGCGGGAAGTCCATGTAGACTTCCTCGATGAGCTTGCCATTAAGGAACGCATTCTTCACGTCAAGCTGATAGAGATGCCAATCATAATTAGCAGCAAGGGACAATAGAACCCAAATGGTATTATTTTCGCCACAGGAGCAAAAGTTTCCCGATAGTCGAATCCATATGTTTGTATAGCCTTTCGCCACTAATCGTGCCTTGTACCACTCAATAGACCCATCACTCTTGTATTTGACTGTAACGACGGCCCACAGGTGTCTTATCTCGTGGCTATCAACTACGACCCAAGTGTGATTTTTCTCAAGGGATCGTAACTCATCGAACACAACAACCCTCCACTTGTGGTCTTGTAAGGCCTCTTGAATGTTCTTCGGTTCCTCAATTAGAGACATATTTGAAACAAGAGCTCGCATAGATATAGTGAGGTTTGTGTAACCAAGAAAATAAAAAATAGGATGTTGTGTACAAGAGTGTGTACCTTTCCGGGTTGCAATCGGTTGACCGTTGATCAAGATCAGATGAAGTGGGCAACTCTTGGTGTCCAACAGACTTCCGCTTGACTTGTTTCCTTCGGATGTATGTGATCGGGTAGGATTCGGGTATTAGTGAAGACTGAGGTAGGGTTGTTTCTTGTATAGTAGGTGATGGAGAGGGCGGAGTGGTACCTTGTGTGTCTGTAACTGTTTGGGTAGAAGGCTAACTGTTTGGGTAGAAGGCTAGTTTTCTTTTTGAGGTTAGGTTGCGGTTGGAAGAGAAGGCTGGAACGAGTCAACTGGAGCTGGAGGTGGATCCGAACCCCAAAATTGTTCCCAACCTGGATAGTCAACTGGAGTCGGTGGTTGTTGTTCCTGATGGGAAGAGGATGAATAGTAAAACTGATTCTCATGGTACGTCATGAGAAACATAGTATTTCTTTTTCGAGTGACAATAACACCGATACCCCTTTTGGAAGGAAGAATACCCTACAAAGACACATTTGATACTTCTAGGATCAAGTTTGGATCGGTGGGGATGGTGGTTGTGCACAAATGCGGAGCATCCAAAGACTCTTAAATCAAGATTGGTTGAGATAGGATAGATTGGAAAAGATTTCTGAAGAACCGAAAAAAGGGGTCTGGTAGTTTAGTATTCGAGATGGTAGCCGGTTGATGAGATAGCATGGTGTGAGAACTGCATCACCCCAAAAAGATTTAGGTGTATGACTTTGGAATAGCAAGGACCATGCTACCTCTAACAAGTGACGGTTTTTTTTCTCAGAAACCCCATTTTGTTGTGGTGTGTTGACACACGAACTTTGGTGTATGATACCATGTTTGGTAGTAAAGGCAGACATGACAGAATTGAAATACACTGTGCCATCGTCGGTACGAAAGATTCTTATTTTAGAATCGTATTGTGTAAGAATCATAGCATAGAACTTTTCAAACACACCAACAACTTCAGTTTTGTCTTTTAACAGATAAATCCAGCACACACGAGAATAAGAAAGAAACCACCTTTCTCTGAAAGAGATGGAATTTTAGATGGACCCCACACGTCACTATGAATAAGAGAAACTGGACTTGATGCACCATATTTATGAATAGGAAAAGGAATTCTAGTATGTTTTGACTTTTGACAAACCTCGCAAGCAAAAAACATCTGAATTACTAAACAACGATGGAAACAATTTTCTTAAATAGGAAAAACTAGGGTGACCAAGTCTTTGATGAAGGAAATCAATTTTTTGGTGATGCATTACGGTTGTAGCTCCATGAATAAGGAAGTTGAAAGTAGGTTCATGTGGAAGAAAGTAGTACAATCTGGCAGTTTGTTTAGCACAACCAATCGTCTTCCTCACCACCTAATCCTGAAAAAGACACATGGTTTCAGAAAAATTAGCCATGCATTTAGATTGAACCGTAATTTGGCAAACATAAATAAGATTGTACGATAGATTAGGTACGAATAGAACATCATGAAGAACTAAGTAAGGTGAAAGCTTGATAGTGTTGATTCCTTCAACGGGTGATGATGAACCGTTGGCTAGGGTATCATGAGCATGGTGCTAAAGATTCGAAAAGAAACTTGTTACCGATCATATGTTCCGACGCACCGGAATCCACAATCCATGGCTCACATGATATGTCTTCGGTTTGTTTGGTGGCCATGAGTGCGGTTGAGAAGTTTAAGAGTTGTCCTATTTGCTCAAGCTGGTCTACTGCATCCATTGAGAAGGATGGTCCGGTCTTTGAGTGTGCGGAGGCACCTTTGTTTTCTGTCGTGCGTTGACTTCAAGGAACCCGTTTCCATGGGGTTTCCAACACGTGTTTTTGTGTGATGAGGCCGTTGGCAATGACCGCACCAGAGAGAAGGCTTTCGAGGTCCTCGGTTATGCGCAACCATGGCAGAATTCTCATCCTCGCTTTGCCCTTCAGAAATAGTCGGACTCATCATTGTTTTCCTCCGATGTTCTTGCCGACGAACTTCAACAAATATGACATTAATTACTGGTAGAGGTTTCATGCCGAGGATGCGTCCACGGACATCATCGAGTGAAGGATCAAGACCGGCTAGAAAGTCATAAGTCTTCTCCTTGGTAAGCATCTTTTTTTATAGATCATCGTCGGTTGAATCTTTCCATTCGGGATGAGAAAAAAGATCTAGTTCCTGCCAATATCTTGGTTAGTGTATTGAAATAGGTTGTAACATTACCATATTCTTGTTTCAGATTTCGTGCCCTAGTTCTTAGTTCGAACATCTGTGAAGAGACTTCGAGATTTGAGTAGGCTAAGGCTACCGCATCCTAGGGTAAAACAAATAACAACTTACCACTTTCCTTATCTTCGAATCTGTCTACATCCTTTATCTGAAAGATTCTTGTTGCATTGTTTAAATTGGCACGCATCTTCTTTATTATGGTCCATGAATCTTTAAAAGATTCAGATAGCTAAAAACATATCTTAGGCTCCATAGATTTAAGAGTCCAAGACATGAAAAGATCATTAGTGATCCAAGATTCATACTTTTGCTCACCAATTGCAGGCTTCTTGTTGTCCTCCTAAATGTAGCTAAGTTTAGCTTAAGAGCTAGAATGATGGATCTTGACCAAATACGATAATTATATTCATTCAACAATGTTGCTGAAAGATGTTGGTTAAGATTTCCATTCATGGTCCCAATTTTTTTACGGACATAATGATGAAGAAAAAAAGAGATGAGAAGAGAAGCTGCTGAAGAGGATTTAAGGAAAAAAAACACATAAGCAGGTCCTCAGGATCACAACTCTGACACCATGAAGAAACTATGAGAAGATGAATGTTATATTCTTACTTTCAACAGATCCAAACATTTTCTTTTATAGCCAGAAAACAGAAAAAGGAATAAAACAATGATGATTACAAAAGATATAAACAAACTAAAATATACAAGGAGCCATCCCCAAGCCACCATCTCTTGGCATTAAATCTATAGGACTACATCAGCACCAGTAAAGGCTTACTGCAACACTTCAAACCGTATGTATTGGGTTGGTATCGGGTTACGAGAATTTGAACCCAACCCAACCTGATGAACCTGAAACGGTAATTGGTAAAAATTGGATAACATTTGGGGTCCGCACTCGAGTACTACAACTGTTGGCACGTTTCAGAGGAACGTGTGGCATGCACGCCCAATGAAAACTTGCCACGTCAGAGGTGTCAGAACACGATTAGACGTCGTATGCGGCCTATTAATGCTTGGCGCGTGGGTGTTTCTACTTCCAGATGTCTGTCACTCTCAGAAATAACCCGCATGTTACAGAATTTCCATAAAGAGTCAAGTGTCAGAATCAGCAGAGGCTCTATAGTGGAATGAGCTCTGTGATCTGAACCCTACTTTTCATCTCCTCTTAGCTTGCACCTTTACCAAAAACGTTTGAAAATACATTGGAAATGATCGATAGAACTTTAGTACATAATTTGCATTCACAAAGGCTTTGAGGCTTTGTTGAAACCAGCATAGGCTCTATGAGTGGAAATTTCTAATAACTAAAGATTCATAAAACTTTTTGATCATCCAGAGTTTTCATTGTCTTAAACACTGTTTTTAGGACATATTTGGAAATTGGTGTCCTGGAAAACTGTTTTGGAAAAAGGTTTTATGCGAGACATTCTCCCTTTGATTTACCTTAGCTCGACAAAGTACCTGACTTGTGTGGATTTGGCTGACCACTACTATTCTTTGGCTCCCCCTTGAATTAGCAACTTCTGTAGATTAATTCAAGGTCTCCTTCTGCTCCCCCTTGACCTATGCTTGGATCAAGTGAGATAAGTAATGCATAGAACATAGGTCAAACTCACCATAGGTTCTGTGGAGATCGTCAGAGGCTCTGAGCAATCCCACAGAAGCTCTGTTGGCCACAGAACTTTTGGTGCTGATGAATTTACATGCAGAAGAAATTTAAATCTATACATATCTACAAGAGGATCAAGTCTTACTTACAGAGGTCTCAACTCATCTTTAGCATACCTAGCTTACCCACCAAGAAAAGGAATCTTTTCTCATCAAGTGCCTTGGTGAATAAATCAGCAAGCTGGAATTCTGTTGACACAAAGTACATCTCGATTGTTCCTTGTTCAACATGATGCTTTAGAAAGTGGTAACAGATATCGATATGCTTTGTTTTGGAGTGTTGTACAGGATTGGCAGAGATCGCAATGGCACTCTTTGAATCCCAGAGGATGGGTATCTTGTATATGTTGACACTGTAGTCCTTTAGCTGAGTTCGCATCCACAGAACTTGGGAGCAACAGCTTGCAGCAGCAACATATTCAGCTTCTGCTGTAGATGTCGACACACAATTATGCTTCTTTGAAGTCCAGCTGACTAGTTTTCCACCTAGGAATTGGCAACTCCCAGAGGTGCTTTTTCGGTCAAGCTTGCATCCTTCATAATCTGAATCTGTGTAGGCCATAAGATCAAATCCAGAGTTCTTCGGATACCAGAGGCCAAGATTTTTGGTTCCCTTTAGGTATATGAAGATCCTCTTTACAGCAAGAAGGTGTGATTCCTTTGGGTTAGCTTGATACCTTGCACAGAGGCATGTGGCATACATTATATCATGTCTACTTTCGGTTAAGTATAAAAGAGACCCAATCATGCCTCTATAGAGCTTGCACTCTACAGATTTTCCACCTAGATCTGAGTGTAACTTATTTCCAGTTGACATGGGGGTCTTCATGATAGAGGCATCAGAGAGCTTGAATTTTGAAAGAAAGTTAGAGACATATTTAGCTTGATTTAATAAAATTCCTTCTGATGATTTTTTGACTTGGAGTCCTAGGAAGAAGTTTAATTCTCCCATCATACTCATCTCAAACTCACTCTGCATGAGCTTTTCAAAACCTGTGCAGTGTTTTGCATTTGTAGAACCAAAAATAATGTCGTCCACATAGATCTGTACAAGCAGAATCTCATCACCTTTTCTTTTATAAAACAAAGTAGTATCTGTTGTACCTCTTTCAAAATTATTGACGAGAAGAAAGGTTGAAAGGCGTTTGTACCATGCTCTTGGAGCCTGTTTCAGTCCATACAGAGCTTTATCAAGAAAGTAAACATGGTTTGGGTACTTGGCACTTTCGAACCCTGGTGGCTGCTAGACGTATACTTCTTCTTGGATTTGACCATTTAGAAAAGTAGATTTTACATCCATTTGAAAAACTTTGAAATCTATGTGGGCTGCGAAGGCTAAGAAGATTCGTATTGCTTCGAGCCGTGCAACAGGGGCAAAAGTCTCATCGTAATCAATGTCTTCTGCTTGGCAATATCCCTTGGCCACCAATCTCGCTTTATTTCTAATAACCACCCCATCCTCATCCTTCTTGTTTCTAAAGACCCATTTAGTCCCTATTGCTTGTTTCCATTTTGGCAGAGGAACTAGGGTCCAGACTTTGTTTCTCTCAAACTGTAGAAGCTCTTCTTGCATAGCATCTATCCAGTTTGGATCTTCTAGGGCTTCAGAAACACGTTTTGGTTCGATCACACTGATAAAATTTGTAAAGAAACAAAAGTTAGCAGTGGCCGATCTTGTCTTGACTTTCTCAGAAGGATCACCAATTATTTGGCTATGAGGATGGCTTTTCGGCCACTTTGTAGTCCTTGGAAGATGGTCATAAGCGGCATCAAGTTGAGCTTCTGAGGTTGCACATGGTTGTTCTTGTACAACCTCTGTGGTAGAAGGTACTTCTGTGCTAGAACTTGGTTCTACAGCTTGTTGAGGTATTGGTATTAGAGTTGGAATGGATTCCTCTGATGAGATAGAGACTGAATCCTCATTTTCCTCTGGTATTGCTTCCTCTGTTGTAGCTGGAGTTGTTATTTCCAGTGCCTCTGTTGTTGTATCTTTGCTTGTATCATATTCTGTTCTCTCCCCCTCGGCATTAGCATCTGCATGATTCACAGAAGAGGATGAAGTATTCAATGGACCAGTTAGAGATATACCTGACTCAGTCTGGTTGGCAGAAGATGTTTCTCCAGAGGCTCTGACGGCTCCAGCAGAGGGATCAATATCGTCATGGAACATCTCTTCGAATAGCAGATTTATGTCTGCTTCTCTTGTCTTTGAGATGCAGAGGATTCCTTTTTCAGACCGAGTTCTGAACTGATTTGTTCAGAAGTCTTCTGAAAAGAATCGTCAAAAGAGACATTTATACTTTCCACAATGGATCAAGACCGCAGAAGATAAACTCTGTAAGCCTTTGAAGTGGCAGAGTATCCTATGAACTTTCCTTCATCTGCTTTCACATCGAACTTCCCTCTAGCTTCTCTGTCGTTTAGAACGAAGCACTTACATCCAAATACATGGAAGAACTTGATGTTTGGTCGCCTTTGATTGACCAACTGGTAAGGAGTCTTGATGTGCCTTTTAACTATGGTTGATCGATTTTGGGTATAACACGCGGTTGATATAGCTTCTGCCCAGAAAGAAATTGGCAATCCAGATGCTGTTAGCATGGTTCTCGCGGCCTCCACAAGTGTTCGGTTCTTTCGTTCGACTACGCCGTTTTGTTGTGGAGTGTGTGAGGGAGAGAAGGTCTGAGAGATGCCTTCTTCTGTGAGGTAGGCTTCAATGACAGAGTTTTTGAATTCTGTGCCATTGTCGCTTCTCAACTTTTGAATTTTGCACTCATACAGAACCTGGATCCTCTTCATTAGGTTTATTAGAATGTTAGGAACATCTGATTTCTTTCTGATGAATTCTACCCATGTATATCTTGAGTATTCATCGATCACCACTAGTATGTATTTCTTGCCTCCTAGGCTCTGCGTAGCGATTGGACCGCAGAGGTCAACATGAAGCATGTACAGAGGCATAGGACAAGACACATCAGTCTTACCTTTGTGAGAAGCTCTATTGAGCTTACCCATTTCACATGCTGAGCACAAATGATCTTTACTGAATTTAACATTTGGCAGACCTTTAACGAGATCAAGTTTCACAAGCTTGTCTAGAGTATGGAAATTCAGATGGCAGAACCTGTTAGGGCATAACCAGGCTTCTTCGTTTTTACAAGCTACAAGGCAGAGCTTGTCTTTCTTGTTCTTGACACTAAAGTTCATAAGATAAAGATCTCCCTTTCGTTCAGCTCGCAGAAGTTCGACTCCTGTATCTTCTCCTTGCAGAGAGCAGAAAGTTCTTTTGAACATCATGTCGAAACCAGTATCACAAAGTTGGATAACACTTAGAAGATTGTGCTTAAGTCCATCCACATATGCAACTTTGCAAACTGATATGTTTTCCCTTTTGATGACTCTGTAGCCTTTTATATATCCCTTCTTGTTGTCGCCAAAGGTTACAGATCCTCCATCGAGTTTATCTTTGTAAGAGGATAGTAGACCTCTGTCCCCAGTCATGTGTCGCGATCACCCGGAGTCAAGATACCAGATCTGCACATACTGCTTCTGTAACACAATCAGAGATTTTTAGGTACCCATATCCAAATGGGTCCAGATTTGTCAGGGGTCTTCAAGGTTGCCTTAGCATCCTTGGGTTTGGTTTTAACTTCTGTTGAAGAACCAGTTTGTTTCTTCTTTCCCTTGAATTTAGCATTCTTTTTGGGTAAAGAGAGAAAACAGTGTGGCCTGGAGAAGTGTTGATTCAAATGATACATGAGATCAAAGCAATGACAGTAATTAATATGCGGAGAAATTTGCTTGAACTTTTCATTAAAAACATTGAAACAGGGTACAGAAGCTTTATTGTTACAATCTATCCTAACATTTGGCTTCCTATTACACGAAGACCTATGCAGGCTAGATTGATTTTTTAGAAAATCTCTTTTTGGAGTAGCCTTCTGTGGACCCCTTCTTCTGTGGTGAACTTCTGCAGGTTTCACTGTCAAAAAGTAAAAGACTTGTTATTTTCAACCCACTTACCCTTTTGTTGCCAAGTTAACTTTTCTTTAAAAGGCCTAAAAGGTTTATCTTCTGTTAGACAACCTAAGGGGGGGTAAGGTTGTATTTAAAAACTTTTACTTTCAAAAATTCTTTTACAAACAAATACGGAATAAAAAACAGAACAAATACAACAGAGTATAAAAGAATAAATATACAACAATTATATAACAGATATAATTAAATGCACAGCGGAAATGTAAATAGATGAGGGAAAGAAAATACTTGACAACGATATTTTTAAAGTGGTTCACCAAACACAAAGTTGGCTAGTCCACCTCGAGAAAATAACACTTCTCGGAGATCCAATACGAACGTGTTCTTTACGGTAGAAACACAAACCTTAATACAACAAACGCGAATCACTCTACTTTGAGAGATTAATGTGGATCACTCACTCTTATTCAAACACTTACAAGAGGGTATAATTTTAATATGAATAATCACTCTTGAATAAGGTTTATCACTTGGATATTTTTAGAGAGTTTGATCACTTGAGTTGTGTTGCTGATTCAACTAATCGAGAGATTTTAATCTGCTATCAACTCAAGATTTCTTACTCAAAAAAAGAGTTTTATAATTTTAACAGTTTAAATATCAAGAGAAGATGCTGCAGAGTCTTTATCAAATGCAGAGGAGTTAATGTGAATTGGTAGCATTGAAAGCTGGTGGTTGCATGTATTTATACTGGATGAGCAACAGTCCTGAGGCTTTCGCGGTATACCGGCAATCCATCGCGGTATACCGTGCAGAAGAAAGTACACTGCAGAGGAGAAGGTCAACCCTGCAAAAAAAAACGGTAATGGTACCCGCGGTATACCGCGTTGCACACGGCGGTATACCGCCTGACAGTCGTACAAAAAGGGTGGTCCAATCAATCAGCATGCCGCCGCGGTATACCGGCTTTCCATCGCGGTATACCGCCCAGATAAAAGGTGCAGGAAGAAGTACGCATCGCAGATTTCTTCTAGAAACAAATCCTTCTCAAAGACAGCAAGAAGATAAGATGTCTGACTTGGTTTATTTTAAAAACACAGTATTAGAAAAATCCAAGTGGTATATTATTTTAGGGTGATTTATCATTTTAAAATAAAATGACGCAAATCTTCAGACTTGGATTCTTCAGATAAAAAATTATCGAGATCATTTAATAACTGCACACTCAGATAAAATATTAGATAACAAATAATGCGGTGTGTTTTGTAATCATCAAAATAAATATGGAGATGTGATTTTATGTGTACCAAAAATATATCTTAATATTAAAGCTGGGTACACTTGCACCAACAATCTCCCCCTTTTTGATGATGACAAACACAACGCTAAACACGAGAGCATACTCGGTTTCTCTCCCCCTTTTGTCGAAGCAAAAAGGGTTTAAGAAAGTCGCTTATGCTCCCCCTCAAAAGATGCTCCCCCTCAAAATATGAAATATTTGAGAGTTAGTATTTATCAAGGGTTATACTCAAGCATGCCTAAACCAAGCCTTAATTTAAAGAACGCTTTTTTGTTAAGGGCTTTTGTAAAAATATCGGCCAAATTATCTTCCGAATCAACCTTTTCAAGCACGATTTTGCCTTTTTGAACATTATCTCGTAAAAAGTGATGTCTCAATTCAATATGTTTGGTACGAGAGTGTAAAACGGGATTTTTACTTAAGTTTATGGCACTTGAGTTATCACACATAATTGGAATTTTGGTTAGATGTACCTCAAAATCGGTAAGTGTGTGTTTCATCCATAGGACTTGAGCACATGCTCTTGCGGCGGCTACATATTCCGCTTCGGTAGTAGATAACGCTACAGATTGTTGTTTCTTAGAGAACCAAGACACAAGTGAGAGACCTATAAAGGCACATACCCCACTAGTACTTTTTCGGTCAACAATAGATCCACCAAGATCGGAATCGGCGAAACACGTTACTTCTAACTCGGGTTTCTTTGCGTACCATAAGCCAAGATTAGTAGTACCTCGTAAATATCGAAAAATACGCTTGACAGCTTCATAGTGAGATTGTTTAGGTGAAGATTGAAAACGAGCACATAAACATACACTAAACATAATATCAGGTCTACTAGCAGTTAAATATAATAAACTACCAATCATACCACGATAAATCTTTTCATTAAAATCGTTTCCCTCCTCGTCACGAGATAATTGAAGGTTTGTGGTCATTGGAGTTTCAACGGGTTTGACATTTTCAAAGTTAAACTTTTTCAACATATCTTTACAATATTTAGATTGACTAATAAAAATACCAGTTTCACATTGTTTTAATTGCAATCCTAAGAAGTATTTTAACTCTCCCATCATGCTCATTTCAAACTCGCTTGTCATTTTCGCAGAAAATTCATTACACAGTTTTTCATTAGTGGAACCAAAAATAATATCATCAACATATACTTGCACAACCACAATATCATTTTGAACATATTTCACAAATAAAGTATTATCTATTTTACCCATAATATAACCACTAACAATTAAAAAGGTTTTTAATCTATCATACCACGCACGCGGAGCTTGCTTTAAACCATAAAGCGCCTTTTTCAATTTATAAACATGTGTCGGGTTTTCAAAACTTTCAAAACCGGGAGGTTGAGAAACGTATACCTCCTCATTTATAATACCATTTAAGAAAGCACTTTTAACATCCATTTGAAATAATTTAAAATCTTTAGCATTTGCAAAAGCGAGAAGCATTCGAATAGACTCCAACCTTGCAACTGGTGCAAAGGTTTCGTCATAATCTATACCTTCTTGTTGACTGTACCCCTTGGCAACTAAACGTGCCTTGTTTCGTGTGACTCCACCGTTCTCGTCTACCTTATTTCGGAAGACCCATCTTGTGCCAATAATGGTTTGACTACTAGGGCTAGGCACTAAGTCCCACACATCATTCCTAGTAAATTGGTTTAACTCTTCTTGCATGGCCAATATCCAATCCTCATCACCTAAAGCTTCATCTATGGTTTTAGGTTCTATGGTTGAGATAAAGGCATGGAAAGCACAATGGGTATGGATTTGTGATCTAGTTGTCCTTTGGTTTAGGTCACCTATAATTTGATCTACGGGATGGCCTCGAGCGGTTCTAAGGTTAGGATCATCTACACCTTGTGGAATAAAACACGGAGGGGCATCACTAGATTCAATATTATTTGTGGAAGGTTGGGTACCTAAATCCAAGGTACTAAGTTGTTGGGCTAAGACATTTCCTTCACAAACATTGTCATTTGCTAAGGGTGCACTCGGTTTGGGAGGACTCTCGTCAAAGCTAACATTTAAGGATTCTTCTACTACCATGGTCTCCTTATTTAGGATTCTATAGGCTTTGCTATTCCAAGAATAACCTAGGAACACTCCCTCATAGGCTTTGGGGTCAAATTTGGTTAGGTAGGATTTGGTGTTTAAAATGAAACATTTACAACCAAAAACTTTTAGGTGAGCTAGGGAAGGTTTTCTACCTCGGTAAAGTTCATAGGGTGTCTTATTTAGGATACCTCTAATTAGGACACGGTTAAGCACATAGGTCGCGGTAGCAACGGCATCACACCAAAACTTTTGGGGAACTTGATGTTCGTTTAGCATGGTTCTACTCATTTCTTGCAACGTTCGATTTTTCCTTTCAACAACCCCGTTTGACTGAGGAGTTCGAGGAGCCGAAAAGTTATGAGTTATACCATGTTTATCACAAAAGGCACCAAATTGTACATCATTATCGAATTCTCGTCCATGGTCCGTACGTATGGAAACAATCGTACAACCTTGTTGGTTTTGAATTCGTTTTCCCAAAATTTTAAACTTTTCAAAAGCCTCATTTTTATGTCTTAAAAATAAAGTCCAAGTATAACGGGAATAATCATCCACAATAACCAAAGTATAAAAATTTCCTCCAAAACTTTGAATAGCCATCGGGCCAAAAAGATCCATATGTAAAAGTTCTAAAACTCTTTGAGTAGAAATAACATTTTTTGATTTATGAGAAACGTGATGTTGTTTGCCGACACGACAAGCATCACAAAAATGATTATCAAACTTTAATTTTGGCAGGTCACTCACAAGCTCCTTATTTTTTAAGTTTTGCATTAATCTTAGATTAGCGTGACCTAAACGCCTATGCCATAAAGTAGAAACATCATTAATAGAAGATAAGCATACATTTTCAGATACAACAGTTTTACAAATATATAAATTTCCTTTTACAAAACCATTTAAAAGAACTTTGCCATTTTTTATGATTTTACAAGAATCTTCTTCGAAGACAACAGTTGTATTATTTTTACACAATTGGCGAACACTTAACAAATTAAAATGTAAATTATCAACATGATTCACATTAAGAAATTGAACATTATTGCAAGAGACTGTACCTCTACCAATTATATTTCCTTTGGAGTTTCCTCCAAAAATTACCTGTCCACCATCACATGACTTATATGATGAAAAGAGATTATTGTTTCCGGTCATGTGACGTGTGCAACCACTATCGAGTATCCAGTCCATATCAAGGTCAATCTACAATAATGAAGATGTAACTTTTATGGTCCCCATTTCTCGTGGGTCCTTGACAATTAGTTTCAATGTCAACCAACATGCATATATATAAAGTCAAACAGAATATATATATATATAATACATTACACAATATTAATATATATATATAATACATCAAACCATATTAATATATATATATAACACATATCAAGTAAGACAGAATATATATAATATATTAAACAACTTTAATATATAATACATCAAACACAAATATATATATATAACACATGTCAAGTCAAACAAAATATATATATATAAGAATTAAAAAAAAATTAAATAAAATATATATATATATATATGTGCAGTACGTATGTATATATATATATGAATAGTATAAAAAGTACAAATAACAATATTTTACTTATATATAATATATACAAGAAATCATATATAAATTTTAAAACTATATATATAATATATAACACATTTAAAACCATAAACGCATACCACTGGGATTATCATTACTAAACATTCCTTTTGGAATCCATTTATTTACCATTTTAATTTTGCGATTATATTTATCATACACATAAAAACAAGCATTTACATTCGCATTATTATTGGGTTTAGAATATTTATCATGATACATGCGAGCATACGGTTTTCTCGGTATATAATTTGCATTATTCATTTTACGCACATACGGAGGTTTTTGCACATATTGATTTCTTGTATTTACTTTAGGTGATTCATAAAATCTTTTGATGGGTTTACACGAACATTTATCAACACAAGTATTGGAACCAATGCCTTTTCTACATTTTATACGGTTAGACATATTTAGCATGTTAAAGACTTTCTCATTACTGCTTTGAAAAGCTTTTGCCAATAAATCATCCTTTTCATACGCATCACATTTTGCTTTTAAACATGCAATCTCATTCTCAAGAATATCACATTTTGTACAAATAATATTTTCATGTGATTTTTTATTTAAGCATGCAATTTCTTTATTTAAAGCATCACAAGATTTACAAAAATCTTTTTCTCCTAATTTAGTTTCCAATTTAGCAATTATATCCATATTATTTTCAGATTTTTGTTTAACATTATTTATTTCCTTTTTACATGCATTTACAGTTTCTTTTAACATAGCATTCTCATCTTGGTAACGATTTGCAAGAGCGGCCATTTTATGAAAAGATTCATATAATTCTTCAAGATTATTTTCATTATCACTTTCATAATCACTATCGTAATCCGAGTAAGAAGATTTTACCTCGTCGTCGCTTTCGGCCATAAGACAAATGGCTTGATAGTCATCTTCTTCTTCACTCTCGCTCCACGCGCCTCCAATGAAGGCTTTCTCCTTCTTCTTTTGGAACTTGTTCTTTTTCGAACATTCATTGGCGTAGTGGTCTTTGTCACCACATGAGTAGCAAAAGCCTCTCTTTGGCTTAGCTTTATCGTCTTCACTCGAGTCGCCATTTTTCTTAACTTTTTCGTCTCGTTTATGGAACTTACGACTTCGATTTTCACCACCACGACGGTAGTTACCGTTTCTTTGAAATCTGCCATTGTTAGAAAATTTATTATTATTATTAAGAAATTTGGAAAAGTTTCTTACCAACATGGCGACTTCATCGAGAGTTTCGGATGGATCTTTCGAGGAGCTAGCTTTCTCCTTTTTCTTCTCGACTTTTGGTGTTGAGGCATTGAGAGCGATTGACTTCTTTTTGACTTGCTCCCGATCTTTGTTTCTTTTAAGTGCAATTTCATGCACTTTAAGATTACCGATCAAGTCATCTATCTTCATTATGGAAAGGTCACGGGAGTCTTCTAAAGATGTTATCTTTTGCATCCACTCCGAAGGAAGGGCTCGTAGGATTTTCCTTATATAGTCCTCGTTAGGATAAGTGCGATCCAAACCTTTCAAAGTAGTCACAATAAGGTTAAATCTTTTAAACATTGAGTCAATTGACTCATCTTGTTTCATTTCGAACAGTTCATAATCGTGAACTAAAATATTTACTTTACTAGATTTAACTTCCGTGTTTCCACGATGAGTATTATTTAAACTTTCCCATATTTGATTTGCAGTTTTATATGTATATACTCTTTCGATTTCATCAGTTGTTAAAGCAGCATATAATATATTCTTAGCTTCAAAGTTTAAACAAAAATGAGTTTCATCAGAAGTAGTCCATTCATCTATAGGTTTATCAATATAAACATCATCTTTCACAATGGTGGGTTTAAAATTCCCTTTTTCTATAATATTCCAAATCTTTTGATTTTTGCCACGCACGTGACATTCAAATAGCTCGGCCCAAATGCCAAACTTTTCAGTATCTATCAAGGGAGGTTTTGAAAACACAATATTAGTTTGTTGAGCCATTTAAAGGAATAGAAGAAATTTATGCAGAAATTTTTGAAAGACCTGCTCTGATACCAAATGTTAGACAACCTAAGGGGGGGTAAGGTTGTATTTAAAAACTTTTACTTTCAAAAATTCTTTTACAAACAAATACGGAATAAAAAACAGAACAAATACAACAGAGTATAAAAGAATAAATATACAACAATTATATAACAGATATAATTAAATGCACAGCGGAAATGTAAATAGATGAGGGAAAGAAAATACTTGACAACGATATTTTTAAAGTGGTTCACCAAACACAAAGTTGGCTAGTCCACCTCGAGAAAATAACACTTCTCGGAGATCCAATACGAACGTGTTCTTTACGGTAGAAACACAAACCTTAATACAACAAACGCGAATCACTCTACTTTGAGAGATTAATGTGGATCACTCACTCTTATTCAAACACTTACAAGAGGGTATAATTTTAATATGAATAATCACTCTTGAATAAGGTTTATCACTTGGATATTTTTAGAGAGTTTGATCACTTGAGTTGTGTTGCTGATTCAACTAATCGAGAGATTTTAATCTGCTATCAACTCAAGATTTCTTACTCAAAAAAAGAGTTTTATAATTTTAACAGTTTAAATATCAAGAGAAGATGCTGCAGAGTCTTTATCAAATGCAGAGGAGTTAATGTGAATTGGTAGCATTGAAAGCTGGTGGTTGCATGTATTTATACTGGATGAGCAACAGTCCTGAGGCTTTCGCGGTATACCGGCAATCCATCGCGGTATACCGTGCAGAAGAAAGTACACTGCAGAGGAGAAGGTCAACCCTGCAAAAAAAAACGGTAATGGTACCCGCGGTATACCGCGTTGCACACGGCGGTATACCGCCTGACAGTCGTACAAAAAGGGTGGTCCAATCAATCAGCATGCCGCCGCGGTATACCGGCTTTCCATCGCGGTATACCGCCCAGATAAAAGGTGCAGGAAGAAGTACGCATCGCAGATTTCTTCTAGAAACAAATCCTTCTCAAAGACAGCAAGAAGATAAGATGTCTGACTTGGTTTATTTTAAAAACACAGTATTAGAAAAATCCAAGTGGTATATTATTTTAGGGTGATT
The DNA here is from genome assembly GCA_033807775.1 of Saussurea involucrata. NCBI lineage: Eukaryota > Viridiplantae > Streptophyta > Magnoliopsida > Asterales > Asteraceae > Saussurea > Saussurea involucrata. Next base: position 69,231,298 of record CM066325.1, read on the forward strand.
TATCATTTTAAAATAAAATGACGCAAATCTTCAGACTTGGATTCTTCAGATAAAAAATTATCGAGATCATTTAATAACTGCACACTCAGATAAAATATTAGATAACAAATAATGCGGTGTGTTTTGTAATCATCAAAATAAATATGGAGATGTGATTTTATGTGTACCAAAAATATATCTTAATATTAAAGCTGGGTACACTTGCACCAACATCTTCTTTTGAATGGAGAGAGGATTTTTCTTTTTCAAGTTTGATTTTCTCAAGCTCCAGAGAGGTTTTGGCTTGTATACACATGTCCAAAAAATCCGGGCAAATAGGAACACTTGTGATTTTCTCCTTAGGAGTAATGGTTCTGTTAAGAATTCTAGAGGGAAGTTTAAATCCCTCTACTTCATAAGGAACTATTTCTGATTCAATTGAATCAGTCTCAGAGTCGTCAGAGGATGAGTCGTCCTCATATACAGAGGTTGAGTCACTTAGATCTCTGTCGACAAAGGCTGGATTTTCTGAGCAAGTGCCATACTCGCTTTCTTCCTTTCTTTGTAAAGCCCGTGTCCCGGTACGTTTTTGTTTAAAATTTTAATTAATTAAAGTGTGTACCTTTATTTGTTTGTGGTTAGTGTTTGGTGTCAAAAAGGACCAATAATGTTAGAAACCATGTCTTTTAGTGAAGTTTGTAAAATAGGGGTAGTTTGGGGGCTAAAGTGAACTTTAGGGAAAGAGTTGCATGGGTCACGGCCCATGGCCGGTTTCCCCATTCCCGTTTTCTTATTGCCTTGTTAGACAAACAAACCCAATCGAGATTCCACAACCCTATTGACTCTTCCTTGTTGTGTGGTGCGGCAGCGAGAAAAGGACGAGAGAGAGAGAGATAGAGGAGAGCCGAGAGAGGTTAGAAAGAGAGAGAGAACGGCGGTAAGAAGGAGGACGCCGGAGGTGAAGGACGCCGGAGAAGAGGCGCAGCCGCTGCAGTCGCCGGGAAGCCGCTGCCGCCACCGTCTTTCGCCGAGAGGTAAGCTTTACGATCTCGTTTCCTTTCTGTTTAGGTTGCCGGCGAAGTAGCCGCCGCTGCCGCCGCGCACGGCCTTGGCCGCTGCAGGCGGTAGCCGTCGTGGACCGCCTTGTGGGGTGGTGGCGTAGGGTGGTCGAGGTGTGTGTGTAGTGGCGTGTATGGCGATCGAGTGAGAGGAGGAAAGATGGTGCGAGAGGGTGGGGTGGTCGGTGTGTGTGTGTAATCATCGCCGGAGAGCCGCCACCGGCGACCGCCACTGCCGGAGATGGCAGTGGGTGGCGCGTGGTGTGACCAGACCATTTTCACTATAGAGCCCTTAACCCGTGACTTAATCGTTTAAGCCGAATAGTTTAAACCGGCGGTTCTAAAATCACTTTTTATGCGAAAATATGGTTCAGCCCCTGTTTTGTGACGGCAATAACTTTTCCGTCGTAACTCCGATTGAGCCGAAACTGGCGCCCACGCTTCGAGCTCGGGACCGGGCACGTTTTCTGTGTTTTAGCGGAAAACCGGTTCGGCCTCGAGTTGGGAGAAAAAGTGGTCGCAAGTTCTGCGGTTCGTCATTTCATGTGAAAATTCTGGAATCTGTCTCGGTTTTGCGAAAGCCGTAACTTTTTACTCGTAACTCGTTTTGAGGTGATTTTGGTGGCCATAGTTCCCTATTCGAGTTGGGAAGGTTTTTCGTGTTTTGCCAAATGTCTGATTAAACCCGTAGCTAGGCTGTTTTGGACTGTTTATGCAGGCTGGACCGAAAACTGGCAGTTTTGGTAACTGTTCGTATTTAATTCATAATAAATTGTAGAAAAATCGTTAGGAGGCGTATAATATGTCCTTGGAACCCTAACTCAGAGGAATTTCTGGTCATGAAATAATATTGGGATTTTTCTGGGTTTAAAGGGGTCGAAACAGGTCCCGAACAGACCTGTTTTGTGAGAATGGAAATTAGTTTTAGTGACGGTTTAAGCGTGTGTCGTGTCATAGGGTCCGAGTCTCGTATTGACACGTTTTAACATGCGTTTAGGTGCTGGGAAGTGACCGTAATTGTGAAGCTTGATTTGTGTTGATTAAGCTAGGCGCGCATTCGAGGTGAGTTCTCTCACTATATCTAATAATAGTTGTTTTATCATTACTGTAGTACGCGTGTGGTAGCTTTATGTGATTGTATTGTGGAACTAGATAGTGGGGTGTCTAGTTGATACTATGTTGCCATGTTAACTCGGTGGGACCGAGGGTCCGGAGGGGCCGGAGGTTTTATACGCGGGGCGTAGAGACTCGGTGGGACCGGGGATTCGGCGGGGCCGAAGTTGTTATCATGTGGTCGGTGGGACCGACTTGTGCCTTTTTGGTGGATGGGTGTGGATATACATGTTTATGATTTTGTTCGTAGACCTATATGATCGCTTATGTGTCACTATCTGTTTTAGGGGTAGTGTGGAATAACTGTATTATTTATGGTGTTTGAATTCACTAAGCTTCGTGCTTACCCTTTCCCAATAAACTGTGGTTGCAGGTCCGAGCGGCTCCAAGGCGTGATGAGTACACACTGGCGCGCGAGGAAAGTTGGTTGACTTATGGTTTTTATAATTAAACATTGTTTCCACTGGTGTTAATTTATAAAGATATTAATTATGTGTTTGCAAACGAAACGTTGGGATCATTTAATGGTTTGTTACGAATGAATTGTTTATTTTAAAATTTTAAATTTGCTTGAAATTTTGGGATGTTACAACTTGGTATCAGAGCACAGCTTGAGTGAATCAAACGCACCTCGGTGTGTTTGGTCTCAAGTTGCGGCTGGGAAATTTTCAAATTCTTTATTAAATCTTTTTGGAGATAAAAGAAAAAGTAAAAAAAAAAACCCGTTCGAGGAACGGTGATCGAGGGCGCAGTGTGTACCGTCAGCCGGAGCCGAAGGGAAAGGTACAATGCTTAGTGTTTTATTGCTTTCTGGATCATAGAGTGTGCATGCTAGATTGCCTGTTGTTGACACTATGCGGTATGTTGAACTGCTTGCTATTAGGAATTCATGCTAATTATGATAGGTTACTAAGTGAATGCCCTCTAGGTTGTATGCAGTAAGAGACTTATAGCCTTAGAATATTCGATTTAGTTCTATTGCGCAGCTCTTGTTTGAGTCCAACCGTTCTAGGATAGAATCTTGTATTCGACTGTCTATTTGTTTTGCACTGCATGTAATCGGGTATTCGCGAGGCCACTCTTTATGATTAGTGGGGATTCGGTAGTAGCAAGGGTAGTGGTTGGGATGAAATTCCTAGGGAGCTAGGAAGAGTGTGTATATATGCCGGTGTGGGCATATGTGTGTAGTTGCGGCGAGAAGCTACTTGGACCCCTCGGGATGGGACTCGGAACGAGCGATGATAGGTGTGGAAGGTAGTAGTAGAGCTCCTACTACCGGAAGCACAGGATCAGTGCTCGAGTCGGGAAAGTCGCGAGGAATCCAAGGAGCTGAGCGTGAGTGTTGTTGATGTGAGTTATTAGGTACTAATAACTCGTTGTATGTTTCTTCTTTATAGAATGGCCATCACTAGGAGGAACAACGCGACTGAGCCGCGAACTGAGGCGGGGATCACGGAGGAGCAGATCCGAGAGATGATTGCAGCGGAGGTAGCGCATGCGGTCGGGGAGGCAATCCCCGAGATTATCACCGCCATACAAGATCAGGTGACGGTTCTGCTAGAGGAACGCATCGCAGCGATTCCGCCGCCTGCTGGGGGACAGCCCCGTAATCGAGAGTTCCAGTATCGGGATCTCTCTGCCTGTTCTCCCCCGGAGTTCAAGGGAGACCCGAACCCAATTGTTAGCATGCGTTGGGTTTCTGATATCGAGTGTGCCTTCTTGACCTGCGGCTGCCCGGATAATCTGAAGGTCCGTTTTGCTGTGAATTTGCTTCGCGATGGGGCGAAGGATTGGTGCGCCTCAGCGCTGACTCTTGCTGAGCGTACTACCCTTACTTGGGAGGAGTTCGTTACTCGGTTCCGTGCCGAGTACGTGCCTCCGGTAGAGATGGAGCGGATAGTGAAGGAGTTCTTGGAACTGACCCAGACCACGGAGACTGTTAAAGAAATGAACAAGAAATTTACTGAGATGGCGCTGTTTTGTCCTCAATATGCCGCCTCGGAGGAAATGAAGATGGCTCGGTATAAGGATATGCTACGTACCAGATCAGGGAATTCGTGAGCACGGTACCGTACGCTTCTTTGTCAGCAATGATGGATGCAGCCCGAAGAAGGGAGCTGGAGTTGGAGACCCAAGCCAGAAAGAGAAAGGCAGCACAGGCGGTGACGCCAATCTCTGCGGTGCAAAAGAAGTCAAAGTTTTCTGATTCGCGCGGGAGTTCGAGGAGTGGTGGGTTTAAACCCAGGGATTCTAGTGGGAAGAAGACTGGCGGGTGTTTCAAGTGTGGGCAGTCCGGTCATCTCAGCCGGGATTGCAAATCGCCCTTGATGATCTGCTTTAGCTGCAAGCAGACGGGCCACGTGAGGGCCAATTGTCCGAATGCTAGGGCAACTGATGGGGGTGGTGCACAGAGGGCTCCTGCAAATGCCCCACTGCGCATCACTGACGGTCGTACGGGTCAGTCGGGGACAGAGGCAGCCCGAGGTAGAGTCCACCAGCTGAAGGTGGAAGAGGCGCAGGCGACGCCTAAGGTGGTGACAGGTATGTTTTATCACCCTCTTTCTTTTCGTCCTTCCTTTTCATGCCTTGTTTTTTATATATGTTGTTAATTGTATGCTAGGTACGTTTCTAGTTAACTCGGTGCCTGCGGTTGTAATGTTTGATAGCGGGGCTACTCATTCATTTGTGTCTCGCACCTTTAGCGAGAGTTTGGGCCGAGTGGTGGGACGGTTAGGATGTCCTTTGGTAGTCGAGGTTGCCGATGATCGAACCTTGACGGTTACGGATGTGTATCGGGGATGCACGTTGGAAATCTCGGGTGTGAGGTTTCCCATTGATTTGATTCCAATAGCTATGCGAGAGCTTTGTGTGATTGTGGGCATGGATTGGATGGACGCGTTTGATGCGGAAATTGTTTGTCGCCACAAACAAGTGCGGGTTCGAACCCCAAGCGGGGGAGAGTTGTTGATTCAGGGAGACTCGCCCAGACGGACTACGGCAATATGTTCCGCGGCGAGGGCTCGGAGACACCTTCAGCATAGTGGTCAGGGGTACTTGGCGTATGTGGTAGATACGCGTTTTGACGAGGCGAAGAAGACTGCCGAAGATGTGCCAGTCGTGAGGGAGTTTGCCGATGTGTTTCCCGACGAGTTACCGGGGATACCTCCCGAACGACAGGTGGAGTTTCGAATCGATCTGATTCCGGGTGCTGCTCCGGTGGCCAAGGCACCCTATCGCCTGGCTCCACCGGAAATGAAGGAGCTGTATGATCAGTTGCAGGAACTTCTCGAGAAAGAGTTCATTAAGCCGAGTTGTTCACCGTGGGTAGCTCCGATCTTGTTTGTGAAGAAGAAGGATGGGTCTCAGCGAATGTGTATTGATTACCGGGAGCTGAATAAGCTTACGGTAAAGAATCGTTATCCTCTGCCAAGGATTGACGACTTGTTTGATCAGTTGCAAGGAGCCTCGTGGTTCTCTAAGATTGACCTGAGATCTGGGTATCATCAGATGCGGGTACGAAGTGAGGATACGGAGAAAACGGCCTTCCGTACGCGGTATGGCCATTACGAGTTCGTGGTGATGCCTTTCGGACTCACCAACGCACCAGCAGCGTTCATGGACCTCATGAACAGGGTGTGCAGCCCGATGCTGGATCGCTCGGTGATCGTATTCATCGACGATATCCTCGTATATTCGAAGACGAAAGAAGAGCACGAGGTGCATTTGCGGGAAGTTTTGGATGTGTTGAGGCGGGAGAAGCTTTATGCTAAGTTCTCCAAGTGTGATTTCTGGTTACGAGAGGTCCAATTCCTAGGACATGTCGTGAATCAAAACGGTATCATGGTCGATCCGGCCAAGATCTCAGCGGTAATGCGGTGGGAGGTGCCGAAAATTCCTACCGAGGTGCAGAGTTTTCTCGGGTTAGCAGGATACTATCGGAGATTTATCCAAGATTTCTCCAAGATTGCCTTGCCTATGACTCGACTGACGAAGAAAACTGCAGCTTTCAGTTGGGGTGAAGAGCAGCAGAAGGCGTTTGAGGAGCTACGCAGGCGTTTATGCGAGGCTCCTGTGTTAACTTTGCCCGAGGGTATGGAGGATTTGGTGGTTTATTGTGATGCTTCATATCAGGGGTTGGGTGCCGTGCTTATGCAACGCGGCAAGGTCATAGCTTACGCTTCGAGGCAGCTGAAGCCTCACGAAGCGAACTACCCGAATCATGACTTGGAGTTGGGAGCAGTGGTGTTTGCTCTGAAGATTTGGAGACACTATCTTTATGGTGTCAAGTGTACTATCTACACTGATCATAAGAGCCTTAAATACCTGATGGATCAGCAAAATCTTAATATGCGACAGCGAAGATGGCTTGATGTGGTCAAGGATTACGACTGCGAGATACTTTACCACCCGGGTAAAGCGAATGTAGTCGCGGACGCACTTAGCCGACATCCGGTTGGGGGACCGCTGAAGGGTCTGTGTCAGCGGTTGACAGTGGTTGCACCTCTTTTGGAGTCGATAGGTGTCGCTCAGGAGGTGGCCGTGTTGGCGGAAAATGCAAAACGTGAGAGAGTTTCGGGAGAAATTTCGAAATTTGTACGGGATAGTCGAGGATTATTGACCCGATATGGTAGAGTTTGGGTCCCATTCACCGGTGGGAACCGACAGACACTATTGGACGAGGCGCATAAGTCCAAGTTTTCAATTCATCCGGGAGCTACCAAAATGTACAGAGACTTACGGGAAGGCTATTGGTGGCCCGGCATGAAGCGGGATGTAGCCAAATGTGTGGAGGTATGTTTGACCTGTCGGAAGGTCAAGGCGGAGCACCAGTGACCGCACGGGAAATTGCAGCCTTTGGAGATTCCAGTGTGGAAGTGGGAGCAGATTACGATGGATTTCATCACGAAGCTTCCCAAAACTCAGCGAGGGAACGATACCATCTGGGTAATTGTGGATCGTCTGACTAAGAGCGCTCACTTCTTGGCGATTAAAGAGAGCTTCTCGGCGGATAAGCTCGCGGAGGTTTTCATCCGAGAGATTGTAACTAGGCACGGGGTGCCAGTCTCGATTATCTCGGATCGGGATACTCGTTTCACCTCCCGGTTTTGGGAGAAGTTTCAGAATGAAATGGGTACGCGGTTGCATTTTAGTACAACATTTCATCCTCAGACCGACGGGTAGAGTGAGCGTACTATTCAGACAATTGAGGACATGCTGCGAGCATGTGTGATTGACTTTGGTGGTAGTTGGGATCAGTATCTTCCACTAGCTGAGTTCTCCTATAATAACAGCTATCACGCTAGCATCGGCAGAGCGCCGTACGAAGTGTTGTATGGCAGGAAGTGTCGGACGCCCATTTGCTGGGGCGAGGTTGGTCCCAGAGTGCTGGGGAGCACCGATGTTGTGCTAAAGACGACGAAAATGATTCAGATGGTGCGGGATCGGTTAGTCACTGCTCAGAGTCGACAAAAGAGTTACGCCGATAAGAGACGATCGGACTTGGAGTTCCAAGTCGGGGATTACGTTCTTTTGAAAGTGTCACCCTGGAAAGGGGTAATCCGTTTTCGCAAGCGGGGAAAGTTGGGTCCCCGATATATCGGACCGTACAAGGTCATCGCGCGTGTGGGGAAAGTAGCTTACCGATTGGAGCTACCAGAGGAGCTGAGCCTGATCCACAACACGTTCCATGTATCTCAGTTGCGGAAGTGTGTGATGGATGAGTCTGCAGTAGTTCCCCTTGAAGATATTCAGATTGACGAGCGACTCAACTATGTGGAGAAGAAAATAGCCATAGTCGAGAGGAAGACGAGGACTCTGCGGAACAAAGTCATTGGGTTGGTGAAGGTCCAGTGGCAGCACCGAAAAGGTTCGGAATGGACGTGGGAACCAGAAGCCGAGATGCGGGAGAATTACCCGGAGCTGTTTGCGGGCGTGGACTTCGGGGACGAAGTCTAATCCAAGCGGGCGAGAGTTGTAAAGCCCGTGTCCCGGTACGTTTTTGTTTAAAATTTTAATTAATTAAAGTGTGTACCTTTATTTGTTTGTGGTTAGTGTTTGGTGTCAAAAAGGACCAATAATGTTAGAAACCATGTCTTTTAGTGAAGTTTGTAAAATAGGGGTAGTTTGGGGGCTAAAGTGAACTTTAGGGAAAGAGTTGCATGGGTCACGGCCCATGGCCGGTTTCCCCATTCCCGTTTTCTTATTGCCTTGTTAGACAAACAAACCCAATCGAGATTCCACAACCCTATTGACTCTTCCTTGTTGTGTGGTGCGGCAGCGAGAAAAGGACGAGAGAGAGAGAGATAGAGGAGAGCCGAGAGAGGTTAGAAAGAGAGAGAGAACGGCGGTAAGAAGGAGGACGCCGGAGGTGAAGGACGCCGGAGAAGAGGCGCAGCCGCTGCAGTCGCCGGGAAGCCGCTGCCGCCACCGTCTTTCGCCGAGAGGTAAGCTTTACGATCTCGTTTCCTTTCTGTTTAGGTCGCCGGCGAAGTAGCCGCCGCGCACGGCCTTGGCCGCTGCAGGCGGTAGCCGCCGTGGACCGCCTTGTGGGGTGGTGGCGTAGGGTGGTCGAGGTGTGTGTGTAGTGGCGTGTATGGCGATCGAGTGAGAGGAGGAAAGATGGTGCGAGAGGGTGGGGTGGTCGGTGTGTGTGTGTAATCATCGCTGGAGAGCCGCCACCGGCGACCGCCACTGCCGGAGATGGCAGTGGGTGGTGCGTGGTGTGACCAGACCATTTTCACTATAGAGCCCTTAACCCGTGACTTAATCGTTTAAGCCGAATAGTTTAAACCGGCGGTTCTAAAATCACTTTTTATGCGAAAATATGGTTCAGCCCCTGTTTTGTGACGGCAATAACTTTTCCGTCGTAACTCCGATTGAGCCGAAACTGGCGCCCACGCTTCGAGCTCGGGACCGGGCACGTTTTCTGTGTTTTAGCGGAAAACTGGTTCGGCCTCGAGTTGGGAGAAAAAGTGGTCGCAAGTTCTGCGGTTCGTCATTTCATGTGAAAATTCTGGAATCTGTCTCGGTTTTGCGAAAGCCGTAACTTTTTACTCGTAACTCGTTTTGAGGTGATTTTGGTGGCCATAGTTCCCTATTCGAGTTGGGAAGGTTTTTCGTGTTTTGCCAAATGTCTGATTAAACCCGTAGTTAGGCTGTTTTGGACTGTTTATGCAGGCTGGACCGAAAACTGGCAGTTTTGGTAACTGTTCGTATTTAATTTATAATAAATTGTAGAAAAATCGTTAGGAGGCGTATAATATGTCCTTGGAACCCTAACTCAGAGGACTTTCTGGTCATGAAATAATATTGGGATTTTTCTGGGTTTAAAGGGGTCGAAACAGGTCCCGAACAGACCTGTTTTGTGAGAATGGAAATTAGTTTTAGTGACGGTTTAAGCGTGTGTCGTGTCATAGGGTCCGAGTCTCGTATTGACACGTTTTAACATGCGTTTAGGTGCTGGGAAGTGACCGTAATTGTGAAGCTTGATTTGTGTTGATTAAGCTAGGCGCGCATTCGAGGTGAGTTCTCTCACTATATCTAATAATAGTTGTTTTATCATTACTGTAGTACGCGTGTGGTAGCTTTATGTGATTGTATTGTGGAACTAGATAGTGGGGTGTCTAGTTGATACTATGTTGCCATGTTAACTCGGTGGGACCGAGGGTCCGGAGGGGCCGGAGGTTTTATACGCGGGGCGTAGAGACTCGGTGGGACCGGGGATTTGGCGGGGCCGAAGTTGTTATCATGTGGTCGGTGGGACCGACTTGTGCCTTTTTGGTGGATGGGTGTGGATATACATGTTTATGATTTTGTTCGTAGACCTATATGATCGCTTATGTGTCACTATCTGTTTTAGGGGTAGTGTGGAATAACTGTATTATTTATGGTGTTTGAATTCACTAAGCTTCGTGCTTACCCTTTTCCAATAAACTGTGGTTGCAGGTCCGAGCGGCTCCAAGGCGTGATGAGTACACACTGGCGCGCGAGGAAAGTTGGTTGACTTATGGTTTTTATAATTAAACATTGTTTCCGCTGGTGTTAATTTATAAAGATATTAATTATGTGTTTGCAAACGAAACGTTGGGATCATTTAATGGTTTGTTACGAATGAATTGTTTATTTTAAAAACTTAAATTTGCTTGAAATTTTGGGATGTTACATTCTTTCAGGAATATCTTCAAAGTCAACAGAAGTGTTCATCTTGGTTTCCTCAGAGAGATTTTGAATGTCACAGGAAATACATAGGTTTTCATAGAAATTGTTTTTACCGATTTCCAACAGTTCCTTTTCAGAAATATGAGTCAGTTTTTCTTCTGAAGAAGCAGGCAAGAACTCAGGTGCCTCTGCCGATAGTTTCGTCTCAGAATATATAGTGCAGACAAAAGCAACCTGGGATTGAGTCTCGGGGTCACCAAACTTGAAGATTCCTATCTGATCTTGAGTTTTCAAATATCTCTTAGGTTTGGATTCTCTTTTGACAGAGGCTGATTGTGGTAAATTTGTGTTTTCAAACCACACATTTATCATTTTCAGAGGTTTCCTCTTGTGAGGTTCCCCAAAGACTTTTTGCCTTTTGCTAACAGAGGTTAAATTTGGAAAACCGGGTTTTCTAGTACTTCCAATACAAAATAGAGAGGATAGGGACTTGTCTCTTTTGTTTCCGGTATAAGGATCTATATCACAGAAGCCAATTCCCCGTCTCCCTATTTGTGTATTCACCTTTTCATACACCTTCTGTGCATCTTGATATTTTTTAATTAAAAGGTCTCTGCTGAGTAAGTCTTGATGAAGGACTTCTCTTTCCTTTTGAAAATAGTGCTTAAGAGCAAGAATATGCATTCTGTCACTCTCAACATCCATAAGTTCTTTAGATTTAACTTTTAAGGCAGAGTTGAGTTCTGTAATCTTTTCTTTCAGAGGATTTAGATGTTTGTTCCAATTAGTTTCAATCTCTTCCTTTTCTTGAAATATTTTTGCCTTTTGTTGAGTGAGAAGTCTGGTTTCTCTCTCAAAGAATGCAAGTTTATTTTGAACACTCTCACAAGTCCTTTTAAGTTCAGTGTATTCAACAGTTAGTTTAAGTAAATTTGCTTCGCTTTCATTTGAGATAGAGTCAGAAGTGGATACCTCACTATCAGATTCTGAGGAGCTGACCTCTGCCATTCCACAGAACAAGGCGTTCTTCTTGTCGCCTTCATCAAAGGATTCATCTGACAACCAGTTCTCTTGCTCCACCATGAGCGACTTCTGAGCGTAATATTCTGCTTTCTTTTTGTAGAAAGCAGAATCCCTCTGAGGGCGGTTTGGTTTGCTCCTGCAGTCCACAGCATAGTGGCCTGGCTTGCCACAATTAAAACATCCCTGGTTCTGGGGAGCGTTGCCAGCTCTGTCGTCTGACCTCTGTCGGTCACCACCTCTGTCTCCTCTGTCATTCGACCTCTGTTAGTCGTTTGAACCATCTCTTCCCTGGTTTCTTGACTCGTACTTCTCTCCTCTATCATCCCTTCCATCACGTTCATAACCCTTCTTCCTGTATCCTCCTCTACCAAACTCTTTCGTCAACAGAGCTAAAGATTTAGCTATCGAGGCCATGGTTGCCTCTTCCTCCTCTACCAATTCCTCCTCAAAACTATCAACAACCACCACTTTCTTCTTTTTCTCCTTCTTCTCCTTCTTCTCCTCCACGGCTTTCTCCTTTTTAGTCTTCTCTTTTGCCTCTGTAGTCTTACCAATAAGTGCCAGGGGCCCAGCAGTTTGAGCTTTTGCCTGGGCGATTTGGGGTTCTTGGGCTGCCAAAGTTCCATAAAGATCTGATAAGCTCCAGGTGTCTAAGTCCTGATTTGTTTGTAGGGACATAGACAGTTGGAGCCATTCTTCGTTGAGGCTCTTTAGGAACATGACGTTGTTTTCTTCAGAAGTTATGTGGATCCCAAACTTCTTGCACTTGTTTATCAAAGAGTTAAACATGTCATAAGTTGACTGCAGAGACTCTGTCGGCAGAGCTTTGAATGCGTAGTATTCATTGATGCATTGGGCTCTGCGATTTTTCTGAGTCTTAGCCCCTCCTTCCAATTGTTTCTCCAATTCCTTCCATAGATCGTATGTAGATTCACACGCATCTAGGGATTGGAAGAGGTCATTGGGGATGGCCTTTATCAGAAGTCTCTTGGCCTTTTGAGCGAATTCGTATTTCTCCCAGTCAGGTGTGGACCATTTATCTTTTGACTTAGGTTTCTCGTGCTCAGGAATCTCTGGAGTGTCTTCTGTGGCAGGAACGTGGTACTATGATCATAGGAACGAAAGGAGGATTGTAAACATATTTCAGAAGTTCTTTGTCATAGCCCTCGAAGAAGTGAATCATTCGTATCTTCCACAGAGGGTACTCATCTCTGAGCAAAGTGGGTGGTTGTGTTAAGGAACCGACAGTGAAGTAGTTGTTGGTGTTCGCCATTTTAAATGGTTTTGGAAATACCAGAAAACAGAGTATGAACTGAAAACTTTCAGATGATGGGTCAGATTTTTCGAAAAGAGCTTACAAGCTTGAAAACCTTGAACGATGCACTAAAATGGAGAGTTTTAACCGAGAAAATAGGTTCTGTAAGTTTACCAAAGTCGAACTGGTCGAGAATGGCAGAAAAACAAAGTCTGTTTGAAATAAACGAAGAGCAGGTTAAAATCAAACCAAGTTTCTACCAAAAATCATTGTCGGAGAGGATCTCTTGATATAGAAAATCAAGGATGGCTACCAAAGTCGAACTGGTCGAGAATGGCAGAAAAACAAAGTCTGTTTGAAATAAACGAAGAGCAGGTTAAAATCAAACCAAGTTTCTACCAAAAATCATTGTCGGAGAGGATCTCTTGATATAGAAAATCAAGGATGGCTCTGATACCAATTGTTGATCCCAATTTTACTCAACAATGATATTTATATCTAATAATTTAGACAAATAAGGGTGCAGAAGCGTTTTAACGAACTAAAAGATATTCTACGGTAGAAAAACACACAGAATCAACTAAACAAAGTTTAAATAAACACGAGATTAACTCAAAGATTCACTTTGTATTGATTAAATAAGAACACCAAGAACACCGAAGGTATAATAAGAATTCTTCTCTAAGAGGTGTGTGTGTTGTGCAAAGTTAATAGAAGAGCTCAACATGAGCCTTCTATTTATATTGTTTAACAGGGGACAAAGGTGAGACAAGAAGTACTAAAGTTACAAAGACAACATCGTGAATCTGCAACAGGTACAACGTTAATGTAGTGCGCCGCATTCTGCTAAAGTTGTAACCCATCAGAGGTTGACACGTGGAGTTGGCAGGAAACGCCTTGTACGAATGATCTTCAGGATCTTCGTACAGCAGAAAAACGTGAGAAGCACGATCGTCTTTGTGTTGATCTTCAGATAATCTTCCAAGTCTTCAGTCTTCATACCATAGAGGCTCTGTCAAGTTTGGCAGAGGCTTTGTGGCCTTGTCCTCTGAGAAAGTCTTCTGCAGAGTCTTCACTTGAATCTTCTATCGATGTCTTGGTAGAGGTTCTGTCAATGTCTTTATACTTAGCCTATTTTTCAATACTTCTTTATACATAGAAGGTTGGAGCTAACACTATATATATATATATATATATATATATATATATATATATAGAGAGAGAGAGAGAGAGAGAGAGAGAGAGAGAGAGGGATAATAAATTGTAAACCATCATTTTCTTGTAAACCGTGTAAACCCTTGATTTAATAGGTTTTTTTGATGAATTTTTTTTATGGAGTTGTTTATTTTGATGAAATTATTTCATATCATTCATTTCTTGATGAATTTTTTTTATGAAATTTATAGTTTCATAGGTGAAAACGAAAATATATAAAACAGTTTCATAAAAATGAAAAAAACCTATGAAACTACAAATTTCATAAAAAAAAAATCATCAAGAAAAGAATGATATGAAACAATTTCATCAAAATAAATAATTCCATAAAAAAATTCATCAAAAAAACCTATGAAATCGACGGTTTACACAGTTTACACGAAAATGATGGTTTACAATTTAGTAGGACTCTATATATATATATATATATTCAATCTCTTATCCATCTCTATATAACTTCTTCACATACACTCACTCACACACACACACACACACACACACACACACACACATATATATATATATATATATATATATATATATATATATATAGATAGATAGAGAGAGAGAGAGGGAGGATAATTTGAAACACATTTAAAGGTAGAAACCTTTGAAACTCACATCTTGACCGTTGATCTAATCTTAGTATTTTTTTCTAATTAAATTAAGCTATTAAATCTAAAGGGTAATTAAGTAATCTTCATATTTGCCGGTTTTTATTTTTTTATTTAAAAATGATTTCAGTAAATCATTTCCTAAAATAGTTGATAGTGGATTACATTAAACATGGTAAGTTGGTTATTCAATTTTAAAAATAATTTTTAATATTAATTCCGTATTGATAATCTTATTTTCGTTTATATCCAGAATATTTTTGATGCAATTGAACGTGAAACCCATATCGTTGGAAAAATGGAGGAATTAGAAAATGCTGAAACAGTGGTAACTGGAGCAGATGGTTCGAAGAAATCCAAGTCGATAGAAGACGTGTATAATGGTGAGGACAATCACGTTGAAGAAGTAGATGATTATATGCAGTATTTATGTTCACTTCCCGGCACCAAGAACAATGAAGTTTTAACTTATGATTCACTCAGTGGATGTTTCGATCCTATTGATGATGATTCGTCATTGAATGAGAACGTTTTGGAACTAAATGATGCACAAGTCGAAATAGGTAGTGATTTAGTTTTTTTTTATAATTCAAATAATTAAATGAATAAACTAGGGGTTTTTTTCGGTTATGTATTTTTATGTAACTATTCATTCAGATTTAATGAATAATATTGATGGTCGTTGTAAGCATTTAATTTATGCGTTCACAAATGTTTTATTTGCATGTTTGGGTTTTCTTATTAGTACAGTTCATGTTTACCTTTTTCCTATAGGAACCTTCTGTTTGCATACATTAATTTTATAGATGAAGGTTTACTTTTTCTAAATTAAGTCAATGTGTTTTGTGTGTTGGTCTATAAATTAAAATAACATGAGTTGTACTATGGTTTCAATAATTAATTCAACACCTAAATGGTGTCACATTAATTAGAAAGTCACCACATAATAGACAAAAATCCCGTATTGTCCCTGGTTGATTCATAATAAACATAACATATTTATATGATTAAGTATCCCCATTATATTCATGTTTATACAATCATGAATAGTACATAATGTGAACATCAATTCATTTATCCATATTAACAATCATGATTTATTATTGACATTTACATATGTGATTCATGAATATCTTTACGGGATATATTTAACCATGATTGTTTCTCACAATTCACATATTCATCACCTAGTATAATCAGTGATCAAGTACATTTAGGGGCCGTTTACCAACTCTTTCCGGATAAGTGTTGTCCGGGTAAGAGTGATGTCCAGGGTAAGTGCTGTCCCCGGTAAGTGCTATCCGGATAAGAGTGTTTACCAAGTGTTTTTTGGTAAGTGCTTACCGACAAAAAATGACCATTTTAACCATTTTATAATTATATTCTAAATTAAATGTAATTATTTCTATTACAAATTATTTAATGGAAGAAAAAAACAAACTTCATGCTTTAAATAAATTTTTAACAAAAATTATACTCATTTTTATATAATATTTAATAAACTTTTTTTTTAATATTTAATAAACTATAGGAGATGAGAAGTGAGGATGACAAACTTCATTCCATCCCACATAGGTGGGTTACTAGAAAGTTTTCTTTTAACATCTACTATATATATCCATAGCACCTTTGCTTTTTTAATTGAATTGCTCCATCACTAGAATTGCTTTTTGTGCTCCTTTAACCCTTTAAGTTTTCAAATTTTCAAGAGCACCCCTTGAACTTTAGTGGGTGCACCATATTTACCCAAAAAAAACCTAAAAAAGGGGGCAAACATGGAAAAAAAGAAACTGACCCGGGTCAGCATCTTTTTGAAGCTGGTTCGGACAGCATTCGGTCAGATTCTCGGTCAGATCTCAGTCAGATCCGAGATTTGGTAAACGCTCTGACTGCTGACCGAGTCAGATTTACTGACCGAGTCAGCCCGGTCAGCAGCTAGTAAACAGGCCCTTAGTTATTCATGATTTAATAACCATGTTTGTCAAAACACATCTTCTCATATTCATGATTTTCATATTTATCATCTACAAATTATATTAAATGACTATCTACCTCAACCTGTTCATGAAAATACAATCATGGTTGCAAACATCATATTACTACCATTAACACAACAACATAACAATATGTATATTAATGAATTTAATATATGAAGCTAATATTATTTTTTAATGTTTAAATTCTGATGTATTTTCAATGCAGCATTACCCAAATTAAGAGCAATAAACAATCAAGGTGGTTGAGAGAATCACAGATATAATTCTGTATATAATTTAATTAACAAAATAGAATTGATTTTGGCTATTGTGTTTTACTGAATATACCCTTTAGCGCTTGATTAACTGATATAAAAATAATTATTTAAGAAAATTAGTAAATGAGGTTGGTTAATCTAATATCCACCGTTAGATTTCTAATCAAGGGTTATAAAGTGGGTTTCAAAGGTTCCAACCTTTTAAAGGGTTTCAAATTAAGGGACCTATATATATATATATATACTATATTATAAATCAATTATGAAAAACTTTTAAAAAACAATTCCTAAAGCTTCGTGTACCGTTATTTAATGCTAATTACTTAAAATATCTTAAAAACAACTAATGAAGCTTTATGTACCGCTTTTAATGCTAATTACTTGATTAATATTTAATACTTATATCTAACAACCTTCAATTCCTTAAATCGTGGACTCTTATTAATTAATTCTTATCTCTAACCACTTTCAAATCCTCAAATCATAAACTCCTTAAAAAGCGTCATTCTTTAGACAAATTTATAAAAAATAACATGACTGTTTCCTCAAAACCACACATTAAAATAAATTAGAACATTAAAATCGAGATATATCGCGCTGCATTGCGCAAGTATATATATATATATATATATATAGTAAATGTTAACATATATATGCAAATTGAGAAAAACGGTTGATGGCGACATGTTATATATATATTCAATCTCTTATTCATCTCTTTTGCTGTTTTCACTCACTGGTTTTTGTTGTTGATTTTTGCTGTTTTTTTGTTGTTTTGTTGTTTTTCAATGCCGTTTGATGTTGTTTCATGCTATTTTTGTTGTGTAGTTGTTTTTGTTGTTCAATGTTGTGTAGTTGCTGTTTTTTGTTGTTCAATGTTGTTTATGCCTCATTCTTTTGTAGGAGAACAATATTGAGTTTTGGAAATAATTTGGATTCCTAAAAGTGGGTTTATTGAGGTTTTGTAGATAATTTGGATTGTTGGAGATAATTCAGACGTTTGTCAGATTACAAAAAACAAACAGTCTTTTTATTCAGATTTCAGACTTCAACACCACATCTTAAAAGTCAGAAGTGAAATCAGATTTCAGACTTTAACACCTCTTAAAAAACAAATGCCACCTAAAGTTTTAGTAGATTTCAATCTAATGTTTTTAAAAAATATCATGTACTTATCAATAATTCTATTGAAATTATTTAATTATTTTTATATTTGAAGTTATAATAGTTTTGAAAAATTACAATAAAATTCATAGAAATATAAATGTCTTGATGAAATATAATAAATAAAGAAAAAGTAAAAGAAAGGTGAACTATACAATTTAAGGATAAAAATATAAAAATTGGTATACCATAAGGACCAAATATGTAATTTACTCAATCACTTTTTGGATGAGTTAACTTGTAATTTTAACCGAGTTGGATATATAGACGAAAATAAAAGCAAAATAGAAACAATAGGGACCGAAAAAACAATTTTTAAAAACCAGGAACGGAAATCATTATAAGCATCAAAACACATGAACGAAAATATTAGTTCTTTTTTTAATATATATATATATATATATATAGAGGAAGGTTCAAACGAGGAGCGCACCAAAACGTGAGAACGTGAGGAGCAATTGACAGTTATGAATCACATGTGATTGGCAGTTGTGGATCACGCGAATTTTCGATTTGTTCCGATTTTTTAGCAGTTGTTGATCACATGTGATCCGAAGCATGAGAGTGCTCCTCACGTTCTCTTAAATTGATGCGCTCCTCGTTTGAACCTGCCTGTATATATATATATATATATATATATATATATATATATATATGGACCTAATCAAATGAGAACTGATTAATTTGTGATAACTGTGAAACAATTTCAACCACTCATTTGAGATAATAAACGAGTTATCGTTATTTTTCTTACCTTCACAACGAATCACTGTGAAGTTTTAGTGTTATTTTGTGGTCTCACAGGTCTCACGAAAACAGATTGCTCTCACGTGAACCTAACCTTATATATATAGGCAAATAATCCATTGCAAACCACTCAGATCGTACAAACTTTGCAAACTCAATCTAAGCCACTAATTTATTCCATCTACGGCTAAGAAAAAATTGATGGCATTTTTGTAAATTATTGAACATTTTAATTTTATTTTATAAAAAATATGCCTACATGAGGGTAAATTGGGCAATCTAAGAAATGGAAAACCTAACCCACATTCATTTGTTCATCTGTTTCTCTTTCTTCCTCAACCACACTCCTTCCAATCTCAGCCTACCGCCGCTCATGACCACCCTCCCCTGCGAACGGAGATACTCTCGGTCTCCTCAGAATCGCCGACGATGGCTCCATCACCGCCTTCTGCAATTGTAACCAAAACTGCAATCAAGGTATACCGATTTTGGATTCTTCTGTGTTAATCGAACTTCAGTTCTGCTAATTTTGATTGAAATCCAGTGTTTTCTTCACCTCTCGAGTACGCAAAGCATGGGTCTAGGGTTTCGAGTGTGTCAAATTGGAGATCCAAAGTTTAGATTCTCGATCGCAATGGCACGAAGATAAAATTGTCGAAAACTTGTTTACTGAAATACTACAGAGGAGATGAATACCGAAGGCCGTACAATGAAGTCGTTCACCGTGATCAGTTCCTGAATTGCAGTGCCTGTAACAAGCTGCGTCGATTTGAACTTCGGACGAAGGAAGCATGTCGGTTGTGATTTCAAGAAATCTTAAAAAAGATGATACCTTTTATTCCAATTTAGCAAATGGTTTGTTCCCCTTTTTATCTGGGTTGATGATTTTTGTGTTCATGATTTCGATCTTTATCAAGATAGCAACATTCATGATTATGGGTTTTCATTCATGATTCTGGGTTTGATGTTCATGAATCTGGGTGTCATAATCATCACCATGGTTTTCATGTTCTTGATTCTGAGATTTTTTGGTTTCACGTTGTTTTTCTATAATCAGTTACAAAAAGAAATAATAAATTTTAAAAAGGACATGTTAAAAACCCTAAAATACCCCTCTAACAATTAAATGTATATAAAAAAGAAAAAAAGAAATTACGTGATTGGTGGAAATGGGTTTGCAGAGTTTGCACAATCTGACTGGTTTGCAACGGATAATGACCCTATATATATATATATATATATATATATATATATATATATATATATATATATATATATATATATATATATATATATAGGGTCCCCTTCTTTTGTTAACCAGTGCATATATGCACATCAGGCAATTGTAATATGTGCATATATGCAATGCCCCGATGTGCATATATGCAATACATGAAAAAGTTAACAAAAGAAGGAGACCCTATATATATATATATATATATATATATATATATATATAGAGAGAGAGAGAGAGAGAGAGAGAGAGAGAAAGAGAGGGAGGGGGAGGGAGGGGGAGGTGGTGGTTTCATTTGCAAACCCTCCTCATATAGCAAACTATGAAACCCAACCTTTTATCATAGAGTGAATTCATACGATTAAAAGCATTTGTTGTAATTATGGTAATAATTAGATTATTTTGAGTTTTAATGGAAAAGATATTGATAAAAGGGCAAATTTGTCAATTGACATCCCATCTCAATTTAAAATTTTGGATGAAAACCCGTTTTTACATGGAAGAAACCTTAGGGGGTGTTTGGTTGAGGGTATTGAGAGGTAAAGAATGAGAATGATAATGAAAACTGCTGTTTGGTTCGATATAATATAATGGAATCATCATCCCAAACCCATTAATTTTCATTCCTGACCAAATTGGGGGAAATGGAAATTTTATTCCTACTTACTCATTTTTTCTCACAAGTCTCTTCATTTCTCGATGTTGAATGAAAAATATTTTTTATTTTCACGTTGGACGTCACATATTTATATTAAAAAGTTTATATAAAATATTTTTTATTAATTGTATTGGTTTAACCAAACAGCATCAATGGAATGCTCATTCCTATTCCCATTCTCCTGCATTCCCATTTTCATTTTCATTCTCATTCCTTAAAATGAACCAAACGCCCCCTTATTTAAGGTCAATTTTCAATTTCCAGATAATTACTAAATCATAACTGGAAGAATAATTTTTGTTTTTTCAATGAGTACATGTGAACCAAACACATTGTGAAACCAATATATGTTGATTAATATTATAATCCTAGTCTTAGATGCAAAAAAATCATATGAAATAGCATGATGCACTAGTTCTTAAGGTTATCACAATTTCGTAGGTTCTCAAAAGAATGTCCCTATACACACACACACACACACACACACACACACATATATATATATATATATATATATATATATATAGGCTGGGTATCTTTTGCAAACCAGTGTATTTGTACAAACTCGTACAAACCATACCTACCTTCATGATTTTGTAAATTTGGCTTCATGAATATATAATTTGGCTTCATGAATATATCATTTGGCATTTTTAACTAATTTTTTTCGGTGGAGCGCTAAAATACCCTTATTTTTGTAAAAAAAATAGTTAAAAATGCCAAATGATATATTCATGAAGCCAAATTTACAAAATCATTAAGGTAGGTAAAAAATACCACCCCTATATATATATATGGTGCGTTTCAATTACAAACCAAACAATTCTAACAAACTATTCAAACCAATCTTAGCCGTTCATCAAGTCTATATATATATATATATATATATATATATATAGAGAGAGAGAGAGAGAGACTTGGGATCATGTTAGACCATGCTATTTCGTGAGACCCATGAGACCACAATTTTACACTTGAAACTTTATAGCAAAACACTGTGAAGGTAACCTTCTCAGTGTTTTCGTTGTGAAGGTTAATATTTTTTTTTACCTTCACAATGTTTTGTTGTGAAGTTTTAAGTGTATAAATCTGGTCTCACGGGTCTCACGAAAACTAGTTGGTCTCACGTGAACCTAACCCTACCTTACAGGCTTACTCATTTGAGAACTCCAAAATTTGTACGATCCATGAGAACTTCTACCTTACGGTAGTTAATATTTTTTTTACCTTCACAATGTTTTGTTGTGAAGTTTTAAGTGTATAAATCTGGTCTCACGGGTCTCACGAAAACTAGTTGGTCTCACGTGAACCTAACCCTACCTTACAGGCTTACTCATTTGAGAACTCCAAAATTTGTACGATCCATGAGAACTTCTACCTTACGGTTTTGTTTCATATGATTTTTTCCCATGTAAGGATAATATTAATGTATTGATTAACATATCTTTGTTTCACAATGTGATTGTATCAAATGCATTTGTTTCACAATGTGCAACTTTTTATGTGTATTTTTTGTTTCAAAAACATGTAAAAAAATGTGCACATTGTGAACCGAGTATATGTGAAACAAACACAATGTGAAACAAAATAGGGTATGTGTTGGTAGTGGCTTAATGAGCTTAATAAGGTATATAACTTATTCGGTCACCATGTAAGGGTGTTTGATAGTGACTTAATCATATGGGTATTGACTTAATTGCTCAACTTAAGGAGGGAAGCTTTATAGAAGCAGCCATTTTAATTCCACCTCTACCCCTCTCAATTAAAACAATCACTCAGCTCAAAACCCTCCCATCAAACGTGAAAAGTAAAAATACTCTAATCACAAATTCAATCTTCCACCTTGCTCCTCGCCGGCGAACAAGGATGCTCCTCGTCGATTCTCTTTCACGTTACTGCTTGTAATGCCAAAAATCAACCAAAGGATAACTTAAGGTCGATGTGGAGCTTTAACAACTAAAGAAAGGATCTTCTCGACAAGTCGTACGACCGATAACAAAAAAAGAAAGAGACAATAGAATTTGGTGACGCGAAAAACCCCTGTCGAAGGTAAAAACCATGGTCGACTATAGAAGTCGACAGTGCACTATGGTCGTCAAACAGGGACGACGTCCTTTAGTAACAAGTGTCATGAGTACAATAGATTACAATTACAAGATAAATAGACTTAATTGTAAAGATCTATGGTGCATCGTGTGAAAGTAATGCTTCATCGTGCGTTTCCTCGAAGGAAAGCGTATGTAATTGCTTGAGAGCTTTGAATGTGCTTCTGGTGAATCTTGTATGTCTTTCAGAATGATTTGTTTTTGAATGTGTCTTTTGAGCTTGATATATATAGGCTTTGGCGTCATTAATGGTCTTCATAAATGCAGAAAACAGTCTTGGATATTGAATGCGCTTGATTGCGGTCTTCAGTCATGACTGTTGTCATTCAATGTGCTTGACCTACCTTAAATAGTAATAAAGGAAACACTTGTCGTTCGTTAGTAAATAAATGTCGAGGATAATCATACGACGGTCGCATGTTTCGATTAGGATTCCGGTCGTACGTCGAAGATACCTTACCAACGACGACTAAGGTTATGGTCATGCATAATTTAAAGGATCTTATCTTAATAGAAGACTTGTCGCACCCAAACAGTTTGCCTCCAAAATTTGAATTTAGCGCGCGAATTTAAATTTTAACTCCCGAGGTAACTGAATGGGCACGTGTCGACCAACGAGTCGACTCTGGTTCGAAGGCAACCGAAAAGTCGATAAGATCGTCGACGTCATGCTGACGTGAGGCACGTGTGGATGACAATTGTGGACACATGTCGACCATCCGACGGTGGCATGTGAAAGGGCGATGACATGTGTCGACCATCGAACGGTTCGACCTGACATTGGAAACCGTATATATAGGGGCTGAAACTCGATCCTTCCTTTTTTTACGCTTTCAGGATATTCTAGAGAGACATTTCGTGATCTTTGCCAAAAATTTGAAAAATCCAACCCCTTCCATTCTTCGATCAAGGTTTTAGAGATTTACAAATGGTACAATCCTCTCTTTATGTGCATTAAGTCCATAGCTAGGAAACATACAAAGAACTGTGTTAGTGCCAAAATGTGTTCAAGATTTATATATGTAATTGTAATAGTAAACACAATAGTCAAAGATCTTTCTTTTTACTTCTTCCTCTTCTTCATAATCTTCACCATCAAGTTTTAACCATTTGATCTTATATCGATGATCTCGTGACGGAAGATCAAGCCACTTAAATTCATACAAAGTCGGAGCTTTAGATATGGCATTCTTCAAATAATGAGGATTGTTATATCCCAGACCCCACTTTGCATTATAATATCTGAAATTTTTCGGCTTGTTTAAATGAATTATCTGTTTAGTCTGACCTATTTTATAAAGTTTCTCTTCCAGACCATTTGCTTTCTCAATTAACTCTGAATTCTATCTTTATAAGCATGTAAAAGTTTTTCAAACTCATTTTTCTTAGCTTCCGAACTTTCAAGCTTCTTTGATAATTCACTCATTCTTCGTCGAAAGTAAGCTTGACCATCATCAAACTCTGCTTTGCTCTTTTTCAAAATTTCAATCAAAGCATTTTGTTATGAAATTATTTGATTTTTCAAAGCGGTTTTGGCTTTTTTCGTTTTTTAGTTTTTCATTTAATTCAGCAAGCTCAAGTCTCATCGAATTAATCTTAACCATAAGATCAGATTCAGAATTTTGTGATTCAACTTTTGCTTCAAGTGCTGACACCTTGTTCTTGAGAGTAGCATTTTCCTTTGAGCTTGCTTTTCTTTTGTCTTCTGATGAATCATTCCAACCCATATATTCTAGTACAATATAATCATCCATCGTTACCTGAAAATTTAAAATGAAGGATCGTTAACAGATACTTCGTGGGAAGTAGAATTTGTGCGTATTTGAAAAATCAGAGAAACACGATTAAAGTCAGAAAATTTTCAAAAATAAAATTGAAAAACACCTTGTGGAGTTCTTTGAGGAGGAACTCCAGAGAACGGTCTTGGGCCATTTTGTTAGCCGAATGTGTTCCCAATGTCCTAATTCAGACCACCTTGTGGATTAAAAAAGTTTCATGGATTCTGGAACGGGATGCCTTGAGGACCATAGAAGCCTCCTGGATTCTGGATTGGACCATTCTGATACCCAAAGAAGTTCCCCTAATTCTGGTTCTGGTTCGGACTGTTCTGGGAAAAGAAGTTTCTAGTGTTTTGAGGTGGTCCATTGTGGTTTCCTTGACCCGCCATTTTTCTGGAAAACAGAGAGAGCTCAAGAAATGGTTAGTAGGACGTACGCTTTGTCGGAGATTTTCTCTAGATGGGGCCCCACGGTGGACGCCAAACTGTTAATGCCAAAAAACACCCAAAGGATAACATAAGGTTGATGTGGAGCTTTAACAACTAAAGAAAGAGTCTTCTCGACAAGTCGTACGATAGATAACAAAAATAGGAAAAGACAAGAGAATTTGGTGACGTGTAAAACCCATGTCGAGGGTAAAAACCGCGACCGACTATAGAAGTCGACGGTGCACTATGGTCGCCAAACAGGGACAACGCCCTTTAGTAACAAGTGTCGCGAATATGATAGATTACAATTACAAGAGAAATAGACTTAATTGTAAAGTTGTATCGTGAGTCGTGTGTAAGAGTGCTTCGTCATGTGTTTCCTCAGAGGATAATACGGATGATTTTCTGAATGCTTCGAATATGCTTCTAGAAAATCGTGTGTGTCTTCGCATCATCTGTCCTTGAGTGTGTCTCTGAGCTTGATATATATAATTTTTGGCGTCATTAATGGTCTTCATAAATGTGAAAAATGGTCATGGGTATTGATTGCGCTTGATTGCGGTCTTTAGTTATGACCGTTGTTATTTAATGTGTTTGACCTACATTAAATAGCAATAAAGAAAACGTTTGTCAATCGTTAGTAAATCGATGTCGTGGATAATCATACGATGGCCGCATCTTTCGGTGGAGATTTCGATCGTACGTCGAAGATATCTTACTGGCGATGACTAAGGTTATGATTGTGCATAGTTCAAGGACCTTATCTTAATACAAGACTTGTCGTACGAAATAAGTCCTTTGTTTTCCTAGGTCGGTCGTGAGGTGTGATTTTTTTTACTAAAACAGTAATGACGAGGACCATTACGCACAATAATGAGTCTCATTCATGACGACCGAAGCTATATAAACGAAACTCAATCTCGTATTTCGACATTAGACATTCTCTAGGAGCATTCTCGAAGCATTCGAGCAATCTTTAGCATTTCCTCTCGAAGAAACTCACGACTAGTTAGCTTTTTATTTACATCGTAATCAATTGTACTCTCGACACCTGTTACACCAAGACGACGTCCCTTATTGACGTCTATAGTGCACTGGCGACCTAGTTTTCGTCCGCGGTTTTTACCCTCGATAGGGGTTTTCCGCGTCACCAGATTCTTGTGCTTTATTATTTTCTGTTGTTTGTCGCGTGGTTCGTCGAGGATTTCTTTCTTTTGTTGTTAAAGCTCCACGTAGACCTTAAGTTATCCGAAATAGGTGATTTTGGGCATCAACAGTCGTATGATTTCTGCCTTATCTATTCCCATAGCTTTGATCGCGCTGAGGAAAATGATGTTGGCTGACCTTCCTCCGTCGACCAGGATTCTTTTGGTCGAACAATTTATGATCGTGAGATCAATGATTAACCCATCGTGATGCTTATTCCACGAGTCGTTGAGGTCGTCCTTGTCAAACGTTATCGGCATAGCTTCCAACTCCAATTCCTGTTTTGGTTTTGACGACCTGGAGATCGGGTTTTTGTCAGGTCGCCGACTAGCATGTCTTTTAGTCGCGGAATAGGTCATCCGCAAATGTCAGATTCTCTAGTCACATAGTTCACCACCTTTGCATGTACTAGAGATGTTGGTCGTACATCGTTCCTAGTTTCCTTACCCATTAGATCTTGAAGATATCTTTTTGGGACAAACCAAGCTAATTCTTTACGCAGAGCAGTGCATTCATCTGTCGTATGACCATGATCGCTATGGAAGTCGCACCATTTGGACTTATCCTTCTTGTTGTCGTCTTTGTCACTTTTTTTCGGCCATCGAAAGGTCGACTCTACGTTCTTGAGCGCCTCAACTAGGTCTTTAGATGACCCTTTGAATCCATAAGAGGAAATCTTGGGGTACTGGGGGAACTTAGATATCGAGACATTCTTCTTCTTGTCGAATCTAACGTTTGAGATTTATCGTGACGATTCTGCTTTAAGAGTCGTCCTAGCCTTGAAGTCAGGCTTCTTCACACTTAGCGACCTCTTGTCGCCCGAGTGTTTTCATCGGAAAGTCGCATCATCCTCGACCCGCATATACTCCAAAGTTCTTGCTCATACGTCTTCGAAGTTCTCCGGTGGATACTTCGTCAGGTTTGTGTATAAATTGGAGTTTTCATCTAGACCACACTTGTAGGCTTCAATCGCAGTCTTAACGTCACAGTTTCGTACGTTGATCATCTCTGAGTTGAAGTAACTGCGAACTATTTCTCCGGTATTCTGGGTTATATAGTAGAGGTCACTGGTCTGTCTCCGGTCTTCTGGGTTATATAGTAGACGTGAAATGTAAATGTAACGAGATGAGAGGAAACTTGGTTAACACTTCAAAGACTTGAAATTAATATCACGAGCTCACAACGAACTTCCAACGGTAGAAAACTTAAATTAGTAACCGAATGTAACGAAGAACTAAGAAAATGAGAATAGCAACACACCAAACTTTACTTCACCATTTCTCCACAAATGTGAAGAAATGAGAAAGAGAGAATTAGTGTTTTTGGAACTCAAAGTTTTTTAACCATCATCCCTCCCCATCTATTTATAGTGGAAATAGATGGGACCAAATGACCAAAATGACCTTCAGGGGCTTCCTAATTACAAACATACAAATAAAACTAGTTAATTGTTTGTGGTTGCCAAAAACCGGCCCATGGCCCATCAAAATCATACGGCCCATGAAAATCATATGGCCCAAGGCCCAAATCAAGTAGCTTTCAATTGTTTAATAAAAATGGCCCAAGGTTCGGCCCAAGTTCATGTCTACGGCCGATCATCAAAAAACAATCTCGGCCCAAAAATCTTCATCCAACATTGTTTCTTCCAAACATATCCACAGAAACGTTGGTCCTCTTTATTTACCCGTACTTTGCTTCCAAACTACCTTCAAGAAAATGGTAAGGAAATGAGCAATTTTTATATAATAAAAGCGTAAAGTTACATCAAATTCCCATTTTATTCTACATCCTAAAATATCAGCAAATTATAAAGATAAGACTAAAAGACTCGATTTATTTATACAATTTAATACTAAAAATCTAATAAATGTGGGGTAAATAAGGTTAGTAAATTAACCTCATCCAAAAAACACATAAATACTTCTAAATGGACATTTTTGGCATGTACAAAGTTTTCAAAAAGCAACTTGAACTCACCTTACTAGGCTAAGTTAAACCTAGTTTTCCAAACCCATCTCTAGCTTCCAAGTGATGAATATTTTAGATCCATAAGCAAATCCCACCAAGGAGACTTCTCACAACTAATAACCGGATCAAAAAGACATCAAACATTAACATAAGCTTCAAATCCACCAAAAACCCGAACATAAAGTACAAAAAGCTCAAAAGACTTACCTCTTCAAAATTGGAAGATTTAGGTTAAAAACCTTGAAATATCTAAGTTGGTTCTCCTCCAAAAATCTCCTAAGAATCTTCCACCTTAAGGAACCACAAATCTAAGAGATGGATGGAGGAAGAGGAGAGGAGATGAATAATGCTCAAAACCCTAACTTAAAGAGGAAATAGATGAAGAGGTTCCCTTTCAAAAATACTCTAGAATCATTTAATAAGATTCAACTCTCTTGATCTAGCCTTGAAAAGATTCAAAAATCAAGAACATAGGAAAAACAATCGCCTCAATCGGAGTTGTGGTGAAGAAGATCTAAGGAAATGAAGAAATACCCCAAAAATCGGATTTTAATCCCCTAGACCCGGTCCGCGATAGTGTCATGCTAAAGTGTAAGATTTCACTTTCGTTGGCACTCTCGCGCTAAATGTGCCGAGAGTTTATTCTCTATGCGAGAGTGTTTGGCGATTGTGCCCATGACACTTTCTATTGGCACTTTAGTCATGCTTGTACTGCTCGTTCCTTGACCATTTGCCTGACCGTTCTTCAACCGTTTTTCTCGACCTTTCTTTGACCGTTTTCCCAATCATTTTTCCCTACCGTTTTCCCAATCGTTCACAACCGTTTTAGGAAATTTTGGATGTTACAAGTAATCCTAGTGCTAAACATTGGCAAGTGGCTCAAAGAGTATTTAAATATCTTAAAGGAACCATGGATTATGGTTTGAGTTATCGGTTCTAGAAGTTTATTGGGATGCAAGTTGGATATCCAACATGGAGGATCATTCATCTACTAGTGGTTGGATATTTTTGCTTAGGGGAGGTGCCATTACAATCTCAACAATGGAATATCAGTTTGTTGCATTAGCTGCTATTGAAACGTGTTAAATACTAACATGAAGATGCAATCGATTCGACATTTGCATTTATGTGCAAGTTTGGTTTGTTCAAGGTAATGTGTTATTTCATGTGTTACACTAAAATGGGGGAGGATTCTTGGTGAATTTAGTGTCACCAAACATTTAAGTGTAATTGGAATTAACATGACTACCAATGGGGTGTTCAAACTATTATCTAATACAAGTTAGACGGTGTAGAGTGCACGCCTGTATATGAGGCGAGTTTGATCCCGAACACGACGAAATGTCGGGGGTCAAGGGGTAGCGCCCTTCCTGGGGTCGAAGGAGTAGCGCTCCAAAATCTCTACAAAAATTTTGAACTTGGAATGCAGTGTAAAAAAGTAACCAGGATGAAGAAATACTTCAGTTCTGATTAGTTTTAAGTTTAGATCAAGTGGCTTGTTTTAAGACTAAGGGCCTGTTTGTTAGCAACTTAATGAGCTTAATGGGACTCATAGCTTATTCAGTCAGCTATACATGACTGTTTGGTAGTGACTTAATGATTTAGAAAGTGACTTGTTTATTAAGCTTTTAGGAGAGAGCTTTATGCAGAAAGCCAAGTTTTGTCCAAACCAGTCTCTCCCAATTAAAAAACACGTTCCTTCCATCTATGAAAACACCCTCCCACACAAAAACCTTTCCAATCTATACAGACGGATTAATCCACACAGACAACTTTATTCATACATGACTTAATGGAAAACCAACCAAACAGCCCCTAAGTTCTAAACTAATTTAGATCATAGACGATGTTATCTCTGGTTGGCCTTAGTCCTACCTCTGGTTGGTCTTCGACCTACCTCTGGTTGGCCACTACTAGACGGGGCTATCTCTGGTCGTACTTCCAAGATGTCTTAGTCAATTCTTTGGTCATGTATGACTAGAGCTCTATAGACGTGCATGTCCAGAACTCTGACGCAGTTGTAACCAATCTGTGATCTTATCCAGATACGGTTATAGCCGTCTGGAACTGTTGGTAACTTGCCAAAACAGCCATTTCAGTTATTTTCCTCCTTTTTCAAACGAAGCTAGTATATATATACAATATAGTTACATCATTTGGGACTCACCGAATTCTTGAACGTTTAAATACTTTTTTGTAATCTTGCTTTCGTTTTTGTGCCTAAATGCGAAACTGTCTTGAGAATTATCCCAAGTTGAATTTCATGATACTCAGGCATAGGGTCGCAATATCAATAAAAAAAGTGAAATTACACGATTTTCAAGCAATCCGGATTCTTGATTTCCATATTTTCTAACATAGAGATCTTTGAGTTAAATTTACTTCTAGAAAACCTCTAAAATTATCATACCAAATGTGTCATTCACATTTTATTTGAGTTTTAGTTATATGATTTGAATTTAAGTGTAGAAGATCTCTTGTTGGAAAACCTTTATAAATTATCACACACGTCTCATTCACATTTCATTGGCGGGATCGATGAATAACTAAAAAGTCAAAAAAGATGAAAAGTGATGCTATCCATTCATCAATCATATTCAAAATACTTGTATTTATTTTTGGTCATACCATTTAAGACGTTTGGAATTTTTTTCAAGTAACTTTCGTTTCTTAGAATCACAACACGTGGAATAAAATAAGTAACAATGATATGCTTCTATCTTATCGTATATTTTTCTTTAAATGTTACATATACGTAATTATTTTAGGTCGTTTAATAACTTATTTATACTTTATTATACTATAGGAGCAGGATTCTAAACTTTTTGATCTATAAATTCAAATGTCGTGTTAGTATTTTATAAGACCATTCAAAGGAAATTGTATGTTTTAATAATATTTCTAACATATAAAATAGAGAAAACGGAGAATTTATTTTTATTTTGCTTCAGATTTACTAAGTGTTCTCTAAAATAGAAAAACTAAGAAAAATTTCAAGTTTAGATAACTTTTTTAAATTTGATAGGAGATTAAGATAAATTATTTTCTAATTTATATCAACCAATAAGATTAAACTATTATTATTTTACATTTAAGTTTTTTTTTTCAAAAATACATTTGGATGATAGAACTATATTATATTTTTTTTGTGAAGAAATACAATTATAAAAAGAAAGCAAATACAAAAGGTTCAAGGCAAAAGCCTAAACAACACCAAAAAGGCTCCAACAAGCCATAAAAAGAACCATAACACAATCAACCAAAACATGCAAAGGGAAAAAAACCACAAAAACCATGCAAAATAAAATGCCATCGTAAGGACGCCACCCAGCAACACCGAAGCAAACACCAAACAAACGCCGCTCATCCATCTTCATTGCTCACGGTCGCCACCCTCTTTCTCGACTTCCACGCCACCCGAAGTAGCACAATGTCTCGAATCTCTTTAACCAGCTGAGGAACCAATCTTCTTTGGTTAGAAAACAGTCTTTTATTAATTTTTTGCCAAATAAAGTACACCACCGCCGAATGGGAGAGCCTTTGCATCAAATTTTTTGGTAAACCACCAGCTCTCGAAATGTCGACCATAATTGCACCCCAAGACTCGGAAACGGCCTCCATGCCAACCTCGCTCTTCACACTTCTCCAAACTTCCAAAGGGAAAGGACTATCAAAGAACAAACGAACTATGTTATATTTTAGTACTAAAATAATTAATGTTAAAATCTTTAAAATAGAGAATCTTTTGAGGTGAAATGTGATTTAAGTTACAGATTTCACTTTTGGTTATCTATTTTAGAAAAATTATAAAGAACCTATTGGAGATGCTCTAAAAGACCAACTTTTTTATAGTGAATGCGTAAAATATGAATATCTTGGTTATCTAACAGGATAAATGAAGACCAATGGGTCTTAATTAATACCGTAATATGCAGGGTTGTTTCAATATTTTTGGAGATCTTGTTATACTTGTACTAAGACTACATATTTATTGGATGAGTATTAAGTACCACAAAATATAAAGTATATACGATATATTATATTAAACGTTATACAAATTAAAACAATAAAAAATTCTTAAAAATTGTAAGAAAGCATATGAAATTCATTAAAATATAATCATTATTCTAACATTCTTCAAAATTCGGAATCCAGAGTTGCCAAATCGATTAAAAAGGTGAAAACAGAAAACGCTAAATTGGCCTAAATGTTAAAACCTATATAAATGGATAAAGGCTACAACATGTATAATTAATCCAAAAGAATTTAGGAGGCCCTGTTTCATATCTCACACTGCAACACCATTCACAACAACCCTAGTAATATGATTTATTATTCATTCATCCATAAAATTTGAGTTGATTTATCATTTTGGGAAGAAAATAGACGACTTCAAAAGTTTGGGATTTTGAAGAAAAAAGTCATTTATAACATCTTCAATAACTATGTTAAAGTAGAGATTTTGAAGTTCTTTTTTGTGTGACTCTAACAAAATATACTAAAGTATATGCTAAAATGGTAGGGAAAAGCAAGGATGTCGAATTTTATAGATGAATGAATAATAAATCATATTGAGGAGAGAGAGAGATATAATTTTAAAGTAAAGTTCATTTTTTGTCCTCGAAGTTTGTCCTTTTCAATGGTTTTCATCACTTACATTTGTTTCAACGGATTTGTCCCCACGTTTGTCAATCCCCAACGACTTTGGCCCCTCAGTCTTACAGTCGTGAACTTTTTCCGTTAAGTCAAGTTAAATGAAGAGTATTTTGTTCTTTTTAGATTTTTATCTCGATTTTTTACTAAAAATCAAAAATCTTTTTACATGGTCCACTAAAACTGTGCCACATGTCCCACATTAAGTGCCTACTAAGGAGAGTGGGTTAAGGAGAGATCTTCTTTGATATTTATCTTTTTCTCATAATTTTGATTTATTTTTAAATCAATTCAACACATTAAATGCTAGAACTTTTCATTTTCTTTTTTAATTTAAATTAAAAACCATTAATCAATATATATCTATTATTTTAACATTATATTTCTAAGTATTTAATAAACCCAACATTTCTTATTTAAAGTTATAAACTTATTATTTTTTAATCAATAAGATATACTAAGTGTATGAACTTATTTTTTGTAGTAAACTAACAATGCTTATAAGCAAATACTTTTGTTAAATGACTTAATTTTATTTAATTGTATGTATTTTCATTTGTAAGCTAACATCAATATATATATATATATATATATATATATATAAAGAAGAATGCAGGAGAGAGGGTTAAGGAGAGAGCTTCTTTGATATTTATCTTTTTTCTCATAATTTTGATTTATTTTTAAATCAATTCAACACATTAAATGCTAGAACTTTTCATTTTCTTTTTTAATTTAAATTAAAAACCATTAATCAATATATATCTATTATTTTAACATTATATTTCTAAGTATTTAATAAACCCAACATTTCTTATTTAAAGTTATAAACTTATTATTTTTTAATCAATAAGATATACTAAGTGTATGAACTTATTTTTTGTAGTAAACTAACAATGCTTATAAGCAAATACTTTTGTTAAATGACTTAATTTTATTTAATTGTATGTATTTTCATTTGTAAGCTAACATCAATATATATATATATATATATATATATATATATATATATATATATATATAAAGAAGAATGCAGGAGAGAGGGTTAAGGAGAGAGCTTCTTTGATATTTATCTTTTTTCTCATAATTTTGATTTATTTTTAAATCAATTCAACACATTAAATGCTAGAACTTTTCATTTTCTTTTTTAATTTAAATTAAAAACCATTAATCAATATATATGTAACAACCCAAAATCTAGAAAGTTTTGAAAGTTTAGTGGCTAAACTGAAAAGAATGAAAGTTTGGCTAAGGAACTTTTATGCTGTAATAACCTCAAAATGACTTTTGTAAAATAAATGGAAGTTAAGGGGTACTTTTGGTTTATTGTGAAATGTAGGGGGGATTAAAGTGAAAGTTTGAACCCTAGCCTATTGTCTTATTTACCTTGGGCGCCGTTTTACTGGAAGAAACAAAAAGAAAGAAAGCAAGTATTTGCTTTTAGGGTGGTGGGGGCATTTCTTGCTGCAAGTCGGGAGAGAGGAGAAAAGAGAGAAAGAGAGTTGGTCTTGGGAGTGCCTTGTGTGTGCAGCCGGCAGAGAGAGAGAGGCGAGGGGGAGACGCCGGCGAGGAGGAGAGAGAGACGCCAGAGAGAGAGAGAGACGTCGGCGAGGAGAGAGAGAGATGGCGAGGAGAGAGAGAGAGACGACGAGAAGAGAGAGAGCCGACGAGAGTGAAAGAGAAACAGTCGAGAGTGAGAGAGAAACAACCGGAGAGAGAGAGATACAGCCGGAGAGAGAGAGATACAGCCGGAGAGAGAGAGGGAGAGAGCAGCGAGAGGGAGAGAGAGGGTCGTGTGAGAGAGAGAGCATCGAGGAGGAAGATGGAGGCTGCGAGAGAGAGAGATAGACGATGAGAGAGAAAAGGTGGCGGGATTTCGCCAGCGCCGGAGAAGGTGGCCGGCGGTGGCCGGCAGTGGTGGTCGCCGGAGTTCTAGGCAGCAGTTTCCATTTCGTGAGGTTTTATTCCGGTAAGAAACCCTTCCATTGCATTGCTCTCTTTTTCAAGTAATGTTAGACTTGTTAGGTCTCTAGTTGCACTTGGCTATGTTAAATGAGAAATCAAATAAGGGTATTAATGTCGAGTTTTGATTATAATTCGTGTTGTCATAGTTAAATCAAGTGTTTATGTGGATTCTTGGTTAGAGAATGGCTTGTGTCAATTAAAAAGAAGAATTGTGGTCAATATGGGGTAGAGTTTGAATAATGGCGAAATATGTGGGTTTTGTTTTGAACCGTGTGTATCGGAAGTCGGTATGTTCCGGGAGTGGGCCCGTAACTCAAGTTTGGGCCGAATTGGTTTATTGGGCCGAATTGGTTGTTGGGCCGAGAGAATTATTAAGTCCTTGTGGGCTTAATTATTAAGATTGGGCTTAGTTTATTATTAAAGTCTATAATTATTTAAAGGGGCCTAGTACATAATCGATAGTCTAATTATTAAATTTGGTCATATTATTATTATTATGATCCGGTTTTGTTATTTAGAATCAAGTGTTATAAATTTTATGTTGAGAACCTAGAGTCGGGTAAATTAATGGATCCGGTATAGTATGTCAATTTGTTGGGTAAGCGAAGACCATTAATTATGACTTTTAGACTAGAAGGTAATCTACCAATTTAGATAAGTTAGGGTTGAGTTCGGGATTTAACTCGAGTAATAAATGGACGAATTATGACGTACGTTATTAATATATAATTGGTGTTCCGCCTAGAGATCGGAAGTGTGAGTGAGGAGCTTTGGAGCAAGCTAGCCAGTTGAGTTTTTCTAACTAAAATACTTGATTTTACGTGTTTCCAAAGGAAAATGATTATATGAAAGTGCCTCGTTAATTTACATGAATTTTACATAAATGAAAGCTTTATGTTTTACTGATCAGGGTATGTTTATGAGCATGATTTATCTACAAGCTTTTACGAATGTTTTCCATGAAAAGTATTATTTTGCTATTAAAGGAGGATTGCCCTCAAGTGTGTGAAACCGCATGTTTTGTGAAATTGCCATGGCAGAGTCGGGTTGCACAGTGGAAGACTTCTTGAGTTGCCGTGCCTGGCTTTGTAAGGTGTTGAGTTGCCGTGCCTGGCTTTGTAAGGTGTTGAGTTGCCGTGCCTGGCTTTGTAAGGTGTTGAGTTGCCGTACCCGGCTTTGTAGGGTGTTTACCATGGTCTTCTCCGCTGTGCATACCATTGTTGAGTACATGATTTGATGCGTTACTGATATGAAATGAACGTTTTTCCTTAAATGATTTGTGAGCATGTTTTAGGGGGAACTCACTAGACCTCGTGGTCTAACCCTCGCTTTTCAAAACCAAAACCCTTTTCAGGTAAGCGCTATTTTGGAGGCTCAGATGAATGAGTAAGTAGCAAGATAGAGTACGGAAGCAGCTAGTGATAGTGCAGGTGCCTCTAGTCGAAGTTAGATTATTCTCAGTTGTGTATAGGTTGTTCCTGCCAACCTTAGTTTGTGTATGATGTAACGAAAATTTTTGGGACCCAGTTTTGTAAATTTATGCTTAAATGCTATGTTTGTTCTATTATATTTTTGGGTCGTTACAAATGGTATCAGAGCCATAGTTTAAGGGATTTAGGTGACCGGACGGGCCTAAACTTAAACTTGGGAGTAGAAATCACAACTGAGAATCAGGAAATGCGTTAGGAGGGCACTATTGTAAATACAGAAGATGCGTTAGGATGACACTATTGTAGGAATAGGACTAATAGGGTACTGAGGACTGTCATGTAAGGTAAGTTTGAGTTTTCACCTGGCCAGTGTAATTGCGAACTTACAGGTACATGTATGTGCTTAACCTACCTTATTAACCTACCCAGTGTTTATGTCGTGTTTCAGTACGTTAGAATGTCAACGAGATCTCTGAGGTGTAGACTGAGACCCCTTGTTGGGGAAGTTTCATGAGAAATCTTTATGAAGTGAATGATGTATGCATCGTAGAGGCGAAATGTTGTTTAGAATGTTATGAATCATATAGAAATAGAACTTCGTGAGTTCGAAGAGATAAAATGATTGGTTTTGAGTAAGACTCTTGTTTCTAGAAAGTCCCAGTTCTAGAAATAGTGGGATAAGATCAAATAGAATGTGTTGGTGCAAGTGTACCACATCTCTATATATTTATATATATTTATTTTGATGATTACAAACACACCGCATTATTGTTTATCTAACAATTTAATCCAAGTGTGCAGTTGTTGAAGAACACGAAGATTTAATCTGAAGGGTTCAAGACGGAAGTGTTTACGTCGTCATTATTGTTTATAACTAATAATGATAAACACCCTAAAATAATATACCACTTGGATATTTCTAAAAACCTTTTAAATAATATTTTAAAAGAAATTTTGGTTCTAGAAGTATCTGCCATGCGTACTGTTTCTGCAACCACTTTCTGACGCAGGTATACCGCGAAGGTAGAGCCGGTATACCGCGGGTACATATTGGCCGGTATACCGCGGGTGTTCAGCCGGTATACCGCGGCAGGCTCCGTGTGCATCTCTGATTGGTTGCAAGTACTTTTTCTGACGGCGGTATACCGCGAGTCCTAGCCGGTATACCGCGGGTACGTTTTCCAGAAGTCAACTTTGCATGAGAGCCGTTGTGTGTCAGTGTCCTTTTTACTGCACGGTATACCGCGCCTCATATATCCGTTGGAGATGCTGATATATAAAGAAGCATGATGGTGATGAAGAAGAAAGACCAGAAAATACAGATACAACCAACACCATCATTGCTCATCTGATCTCTCTCATCTATTTAATATATATATTTTATAAAACCTTTTTTATAAAATATCCAAGTGTGAGATATTATACAAGAGTGATTACCCATTGTGAGTTATACTCCTCT
Source organism: Saussurea involucrata (assembly GCA_033807775.1). Lineage (NCBI taxonomy): Eukaryota > Viridiplantae > Streptophyta > Magnoliopsida > Asterales > Asteraceae > Saussurea > Saussurea involucrata. The sequence continues at coordinate 69,268,758 of CM066325.1, forward strand.
TGTAAGTATTTGAATAACGGGTGTGTGATCCTGTACATCTCAATAAGCTGAGGCTTAGAGAACCGTTTACTTTGCTCTGTATTTGGTTTGTATTCTACCGTAAATAATACATTTATTGGATCGTGTCGGGAAGTGTCTCGGCTGCTGGTTTATCACAGTTGGTGGTAAATCAGTAAATCTCCGTGTCAAGTATCTCTTACCTTTATCTCTTTATTTATTCCGCTGTGCTTTATTATATTTGTTTATATAAACTGCTTTGCATTTATATTTATTTATATAATCTCTGTGTATTTGTTTATATTTACACTCTTCGTTATTATTTGTATACTCTGATTTATTTATACTGTTTCTGTACTGTATTTATTTGTAAAAGAATTTTTGAAAGTAAAAGAATTTAAATACAACCTTACCCCCCCTAGGTTGTCTAACAATTGGTATCAGAGCAGGGCTTTCAAAAATTATCTGTTTAAATTTTTAAAGTTATTTCTTTAATTCTTTTAAATGGCTCAACAAACTAATTTTGTGTTTTCAAAACCCCCTTTGATAGATACTGAAAAGTTTGGCATTTGGGCCGAGCTATTTGAATGTCACGTGCGTGGCAAAAATCAAAAGATTTGGGATATTATAGAAAATGGGAATTTTAATCCTACTATTGTAAAAGATGATCTTATTATTGATAAACCTTTAAAAGAATGGACTCCCGCTGAAGAATCTCATTTTTGTTTAAATTTTGAGGCTAAAAATATATTATATGCTGCTTTAACTTCCGATGAAATAGAAAGAGTTTATACTTATAAAACTGCTAATCAAATCTGGCAAAGCTTGAGCGACACTCATCGTGGAAATACTCAAGTTAAAAGCTCTAAAATAAATATTCTTGTTCATGATTATGAATTATTTGAAATGTCAAAAGATGAGTCAATCGACTCAATGTTTAAACGTTTTAACCTCATTATGACTACTTTGAAGGGATTAGGTCGTACTTATCCTAATGAGGATTATGTAAGGAAAATTCTTCGAGCACTTCCTTCGGAGTGGATGGCAAAAATCACATCCTTGGAAGACTCCCGAGATCTCGCAACTATGAAGCTCGATGATCTCATCGGCAATCTTAAAGTGCACGAAATTGCACTAAGAAGAAATCAAGTCCGGGAGCAAGTCAAAAAGAAATCCATAGCTTTAAAAGTCATTGCCTCAAAAGAAGAGGAAAAGGAAGAGGAGGAAGAAGCTAGCTCATCCGATGACGAACCCGAAAATCTTGACGATTTAGTCAAGTTGGTAAGAAAACTTTCTAAACTTTTATCTAACAGAAAGTTTGCCAAAAATGATAGGTTTCAAGAAAATGGAGACTACCGTCGTGGTGGTAAAAACCAAAGTCGCAACGTCCATAAAAGTGAAGACAAATATGACGAATCTAGCGACGATGAAAAAGCCAATAAAAAGAAAGGCTTTTGCTATGTGTGTGGTGACAAGGATCACTATGCAAGTGTGTGTCCGAATCGAGCAAAACAAATCAACACACCAAAAGCTTTAGTTGGAGGCGCGATGAGCGCAAGCATAAATGAGGCCAAAAATTTCTGTTTCATGGCCGACCATGATAATGAGGTATCTTCATCATATTCTTCTAAAAATAATTGTGATAATTATTATAGTGACGATGAAAATAATCTTGACGAATTATATAAATCATTTCATGATATGGCCGCTCTTGCAAATAGGTATAAAGATGAAATTTCTAATTTAAAAGAAACCGTATCCGCATATAAAAAGGAAATAGATGACGGTAAACAAAAATCTGCTTATGATTTAGATGTTATCACTAAATTAGAAAATAAATTAAGTGAAAAAGATATTTGTAAATCTTGTGTTATTTTAAATGATAAAATTGCATGCTTAAATAAAAAGACACATGAAGATATTACATGTACAAAATGCGAGATTCTTGAAGATGAAATTGCATGTTTAAATGCTAAATGTAAATCGCATGAGAAAAATGACTTATTAGCAAATGCTTTTAATAGTAGCAATGATAAAGTGCTTAAAATGCTTAATATATCAAATCGTATAAATTGCCGAAAAGGCATTGGTTCAAATACGTGTATTGAAAAATGTGATTGTATGCCAATTAAAAAGGTTTTTGAAAAACCTAAATTTGTTGTTAAAAATAAAACGCAAAAACCTCCGTATGTTCCTAAAATGAATTATGTGAATTATATGTCGAGAAAATCACATGCGTTTATGTATAATAATAAGTTTGCGAATCCTAAGAAAACTGTTAATCCGCATACTTCATTTTACGTCTATGATAAATACAATCGTAAAATTAAAATGGTTAGAAAATGGATTCCGAAAGGAATGTTTAATGTTGATAATCCCGGTGGGATGCGTTTGTGGTTTTAAACCATTTTTATGGTTTTATATGTTGTCGTATTTTGTTTTATGTCGACAACATATTTTTTGCAGTTTTTGTTTTATACTAACTGTTAAAAGGACCCATAAGAAAAGGGTACCACGAAATATTTTCTTTGCCTTTTGTAGGTGCTACCTGCCGAGGTTATAATACGTGGTTACCTGCCGAGGTTATAATACGTGGTTACCTGCCGAGGTTATAATACGTGGTTACCTGACGAGGTCATAATACGTGGTGATTTTTTTTATCACATAAAATTAACCGAAAATTGAAGCCTTAAGATCCGTTTTGGTGCAAGTGTTTCGTATTGGTTTGTATATCTTTGTCTCTATTGCTTTTTGCATTTTATTTTATCCCTCAAATTTTATAAAATCAAATTGATATCGCTATTAATTTGAGGGGGAGCGTTTTAGCTCTTTACCCATGAGTTTATGCTACCTCAATTATATGCATATTTTGAGGGGGAGCATCTCTCGAGGGGAAGCATACCGTCTTTCTTGACCCTTTTTGTTTCGACAAACGGGGGAGAGAAACCGCACATGCTCTTGCTTAGCGGTTGTGTTTGTCATCATCAAAAAGGGGGAGATTGTTGGTGCAAGTGTACCACATCTCTATATATTTATATATATTTATTTTGATGATTACAAACACACCGCATTATTGTTTATCTAACAATTTAATCCAAGTGTGCAGTTGTTGAAGAACACGAAGATTTAATCTGAAGGGTTCAAGACGGAAGTGTTTACGTCGTCATTATTGTTTATAACTAATAATGATAAACACCCTAAAATAATATACCACTTGGATATTTCTAAAAACCTTTTAAATAATATTTTAAAAGAAATTTTGGTTCTAGAAGTATCTGCCATGCGTACTGTTTCTGCAACCACTTTCTGACGCAGGTATACCGCGAAGGTAGAGCCGGTATACCGCGGGTACATATTGGCCGGTATACCGCGGGTGTTCAGCCGGTATACCGCGGCAGGCTCCGTGTGCATCTCTGATTGGTTGCAAGTACTTTTTCTGACGGCGGTATACCGCGAGTCCTAGCCGGTATACCGCGGGTACGTTTTCCAGAAGTCAACTTTGCATGAGAGCCGTTGTGTGTCAGTGTCCTTTTTACTGCACGGTATACCGCGTGCATTTGGCGGTATACCGCGCCTCATATATCCGTTGGAGATGCTGATATATAAAGAAGCATGATGGTGATGAAGAAGAAAGACCAGACAATACAGATACAACCAACACCATCATTGCTCATCTGATCTCTCTCATCTATTTAATATATATATTTTATAAAACCTTTTTTATAAAATATCCAAGTGTGAGATATTATACAAGAGTGATTACCCATTGTGAGTTATACTCCTCTTGTAAGTATTTGAATAACGGGTGTGTGATCCTGTACATCTCAATAAGCTGAGGCTTAGAGAACCGTTTACTTTGCTCTGTATTTGGTTTGTATTCTACCGTAAAGAATACATTTATTGGATCGTGTCGGGAAGTGTCTCGGCTGCTGGTTTATCACAGTTGGTGGTAAATCAGTAAATCTCCGTGTCAAGTATCTCTTACCTTTATCTCTTTATTTATTCCGCTGTGCTTTATTATATTTGTTTATATAAACTGCTTTGCATTTATATTTATTTATATAATCTCTGTGTATTTGTTTATATTTACACTCTTCGTTATTATTTGTATACTCTGATTTATTTATACTGTTTCTGTACTGTATTTATTTGTAAAAGAATTTTTGAAAGTAAAAGAATTTAAATACAACCTTACCCCCCCTAGGTTGTCTAACAGAATGGTAAGGAATAACAGTGTTGAAATTTTGGACGTATCAATAGAACCCCGACTTCTTAGTTGAGCTTTTCAAAGGCAGTGTAAATGAAATAAGATACCTATTGTGAAATGAAAGCATGTAGAAGTAGAAAATGAGATAGTGATTAAAACGAAATAGTATGAAGGGGTTGAGTAAGTGGGATGTGGAAAGTGTGTTCAGCAAGTTGTTGCGTGACCGAGAGGGCGACTGTTGGTCGTAGGTAGAATGTCAAGGATAAGATAAGCTAGTAAAGCAGTTGACCTTGTTTAAGTGAGTAGCCTTTAAATGCAAGTAGGGTCTCATGCACGGTGTTCTTTTTTTATGTAACATGAAATTTTCACGATTTAAGTTAAATATGTAAAGATAAACTTTAATCGAAAATGAGTCAGAATGTGCACGCACATGTTTAAAGAAAAAGGTGATTTCATTCACATGGCACCATGAAGTTTTGGGTTTTATGATTTGTAAAGTATTTCGTTCTTTTCATGACGAGTTAAATTATTACAAAAGTCAAGAAAACGATTAAATGAAAACTTTTATAACCAAAGTGAGTGATGACGTATTGGAGTTATTTATGAGTACGAAAATCGACTGGTTTATTTTGTGTCGGAAATTTCTTTCAGGAAGTGGTCGTACGAAAAGATTTTCACTTAATATATTTCCGTCGTAACGACATAATTTGGTGGAGTGAGATTAAGTTTATGAAAAGTTGCACGCGAACGATCCTCGAGATCGTGGTGTAGGGCATTGAAGTTTAAAGAGTGATGGGGGCATGCGTACCCGATATGCTTCCAGGTGTTGTTAATTAAAATGATAAAAGGCACGGAATGATTTATTTATTACGTATGTCATGCATGAAGGCTATGAACTCACTAGGTCGTAGGATGTTACACTTTAAAACTAAGAAAGAACTCTGAGAGTGGAGAGTTGTTGGTCAAATCAGGAGAGAACGTGTAGTATCAGATAGGTGTTCCGTCACCAGTGGATTATAGTCTCGGACGTAGGAGGGTTTGCACCCTTGTTCGGTAACCGGAAGTACGGTTGTCTAGGGACGGTTGTGTTCGGAGGGAGGGCTTGAAGTCTTCAAGGTGATGATTTTAGCGACTCGTTAAGAATAGTGTGGTAAGGAAGAATGAAATGTATGTGGTGTAGGAATGCGAGACTCGAGGCGAGCTTTTAATGGTAATGTTACCTGAGTAGGTTACGAAAGGAGGGAGGCGGATCCTGAAGACGATTCAATATGTTGGTAGGAGTAGGCCCCGTAAGGGAACCATGTTTAAGAATGAGTTAAGAAAGTAGTTACAGGATTGTCAGTCGATGTAGAAGTCGACGGATGTGTACGTTGGCCGAGACCGAAGACTGGAATTAGAAAGTTGGGAGTTGATAGAACACCTTGTAGGGGTTCTAAGGGGAAGAGAAGTTATTGTTTGATTAAGCATTCTATTCCCGAAGAGAAGAGGGTTCGTAGGATGATGAGGTAAGTAACTTGGGCGAAGCGAGTGTGTAGATTTTAGCAGTCAGTAAGAAAACTGGTGTGTCTTCATAAGGGCTTGGATCGCGAAGAGCTAACTAGAATGGTTGCGTGTGAGCTATTTGAGAACTCGTGGTTTATAGTTCAACAAGTTGGGAAAGGACTACGTAGTGAGATAGACTCGGTTGTAGTATACGGAAGGACACGAAGGAAAGTGTGGATTATCAATGAATGACTATGAGGGGTTCGGTCTGCAGTGTAATGTATTGAGTGAGGAACGTACAGTTATGTAATGGCATTAATTGCCAAGTTAAATGTACTAGCTAGTATCGTAGTGAGGTGATGTTAGAGGAAAGAAAGCATCAATTAGAAGCTTTTGGGGTTTTCGGATGGGAGGTACGACCTGTTAATCAAATTGTTGGAACACATAGATAGTAAGTTGACCTTATGGTACGATTATGATCGGGATAGAAGGACGGAGTAGTGGTGGGATATTACCCAAAGGAGAAACCAAGTGTCTCAGTTGTAATAGTCGCTAAGTTGGTATATGTTGAAATCAATAGAAGTTTAAAGAGGTTGAAGAGTGGATTAGTCAAATGTGTTATGGTAAATGCTAGATATTTGTAGAACGTGAATCGTTTCTTTTGTGAAGGGGGATGACCCTAGAGAGAGATAGTTGGAATTTGGTTATGTTTAACGAAGGATGATGATTATGGGTCGGAGTGGTGGTATGATCATTAGTTGATTCGAGACGTCAGGATAGATGTATAAGCTTTTGTTTGGCTGATTAACAATTTTGAGGATTGTTAGCTAATGACATTTATTGTTATCATTAGAGATGTTATGACTCTACCGAGATTCTTACTAAGAATTAAGAGGAGATAATCGATCTGTTGAAGTGAGAAGTTGATGATAGTGCGATGGATGGAGAAATTTTTGAATTAATTCGAAAAATTGCAAGTTTTGGGTTACTTAGTGGAGTTGTTAGTAAGAAATCAGTTTTGACTATCGGATTTTGCGAATACCAGCATAATGAGATGTTGATGCTAAGTTATCATACATGAAAATTTGTGGTTGATAGAAAGATATAAACTGCTTTTCAATTGGGGTGCTTCATTTGAAATAAGATAATTGCATGTTTTGGTTATGAATAGAGATTGTGAGTTGAATCAGAGTTGCGCAGCTAAGGCGTGAAAGTAAGTTGTTATTATTTTTATTATTAGAAAGATTTATTCTGAGAGTTGAGGTTTGAACTTCGATAAAAAAAAAAATTTCGTCGGATATTGTTAGAGTGAATTCCGGGACGGAATTCCATTAAGGAGGGGAGATTGTAATAACCTCAAAATGACTTTTGTAAAATAAATGGAAGTTAAGGGGTACTTTTGGTTTATTGTGAAATGTTGGGGGGATTAAAGTGAAAGTTTGAACCCTAGCCTATTGTCTTATTTACCTTGGGCGCCGTTTTACTGGAAGAAACAAAAAGAAAGAAAGCAAGTATTTGCTTTTAGGGTGGTGGGGGCATTTCTTGCTGCAAGTCGGGAGAGAGGAGAAAAGAGAGAAAGAGAGTTGGTCTTGGGAGTGCCTTGTGTGTGCAGCCGGCAGAGAGAGAGAGGCGAGGGGGAGACGCCGGCGAGGAGGAGAGAGAGACGCCAGCGAGAGAGAGAGAGACGCCGGCGAGGAGAGAGAGAGACGGCGAGGAGAGAGAGAGACGCCGGCGAGGAGAGAGAGAGATGGCGATGAGAGAGAGAGAGACGAGAAGAGAGAGAGCCGGCGAGAGTGAAAGAGAAACAGTCGAGAGTGAGAGAGAAACAACCGGAGAGAGAGAGATACAGCCGGAGAGAGAGAGATACAGCCGGAGAGAGAGAGAGGGAGAGAGCAGCGAGAGGGAGAGAGAGGGTCGTGTGAGAGAGAGAGCATCGAGGAGGGAGATGGAGGCTGTGAGAGAGAGAGATAGACGATGAGAGAGAAAAGGTGGCGGGATTTCGCCGGCGCCGGAGAAGGTGGCCGGCGGCGGCCGGCGGTGGCCGGCAGTGGTGGTCACCGGAGTTCTAGGCAGCAGTTTCCATTTCGTGAGTTTTATTCCGGTAAGAAACCCTTCCATTGCATTGCTCTAATTATTAAGATTGGGCTTAGTTTATTATTAAAGTCTATAATTATTTAAAGGGGTATAGTACATAATCGATAGTCTAATTATTAAATTTGGTCATATTATAATTATTATGATCCGGTTTTGTTATTTAGAATCAAGTGTTATAAATTTTATGTTGAGAACCTAGAGTCGGGTAAATTAATGGATCCGGTATAGTATGTCAATTTGTTGGGTAAGCGAAGACTATTAATTATGACTTTTAGACTAGAAGGTAATCTACCAATTTAGATAAGTTAGGGTTGAGTTCGGGATTTAACTCGAGTAATAAATGGACGAATTATGACGTACGTTATTAATATATAATAGGTGTTCCGCCTAGAGATCGGAAGTGTGAGTGAGGAGCTTTGGAGCAAGCTAGCCAGGTGAGTTTTTCTAACTAAAATACTTGATTTTACGTGTTTCCAAAGGAAAATGATTATATGAAAGTGCCTCGTTAATTTACATGAATTTTACATAAATGAAAGCTTTATGTTTTACTGATCAGGGTATGTTTATGAGCATGATTTATCTACAAGCTTTTACGAATGTTTTCCATGAAAAGTATTATTTTGCTATTAAAGGAGGATTGCCCTCAAGTGTGTGAAACCGCATGTTTTGTGAAATTGCCATGGCAGAGTCGGGTTGCACAGTGGAAGACTTCTTGAGTTGCCGTGCCTGGCTTTGTAAGGTGTTGAGTTGCCGTGCCTGGCTTTGTAAGGTGTTGAGTTGCCGTACCCGGCTTTGTAGGGTGTTTACCATGGTCTTCTCCGCTGTGCATACCATTGTTGAGTACATGATTTGATGCGTTACTGATATGAAATGAACGTTTTTCCTTAAATGATTTGTGAGCATGTTTTAGGGGGAACTCACTAGACCTCATGGTCTAACCCTCGCTTTTTAAAACCAAAACCCTTTTCAGGTAAGCGCTATTTTGGAGGCTCAGATGAATGAGTAAGTAGCAAGATAGAGTACGGAAGCAGCTAGTGATAGTGCAGGTGCCTCTAGTCGAAGTTAGATTATTCTCAGTTGTGTATAGGTTGTTCCCGCCAACCTTAGTTTGTGTATGATGTAATGAAAATTTTTGGGACCCAGTTTTGTAAATTTATGCTTAAATGCTATGTTTGTTCTATTATATTTTTGGGTCGTTACATATGCAATTTGGGGAAAATATAAATAGGGACCCAATCCCTAGGTTTTGGGTGGGACATTCCATTTCATTAAGTGGCGGCTGAGAAGAAGCAAGAACGAGAAAGAAGGGCGATCTACAACATCTTCAGTAGGAGAGCTTCTAATTTGGTAAGAAAATGGTCTCTCTATTTAATTCTCGTTTGTGAATAAAATATAGAGAAAAGAGAGTTCCTGTTCATTCTCTCTGTTTAACTGTGAAAATTGATTAAGAGCATGAATGGGGATAACCCTGATCAGATGTCTTAAATAACTGATTTAGAAATAAATTAGAAGATATGAGGTCGAGTGTTGGTTGTTTATAACCCTGGTAAAAGATTGATAGAGTATTAAGGATATGTTCATAATCGCCAGGTACCGGGACTTGGTAGTTACCGGAAGTCGCAAACTACCAGGAGTAAATTTTGAGTCCCGGTAGTGTGTGTGAGTGTGAGTCCCGGTAGTGTGAGGGTGTGTGAGTCCCGGTAGTGTGAGGGTGTGTGAGTCCCGTAGTGTACTTTTATTTTTAGACCGGAACTTCATTTTTCTTGTCATTGGGCCGGTAGTTTACTTTTAATGGACCGATGCAATACAGATTTAAGTGGGCTAGAGTTTTATGCAAACTGTGAACCAAGTCACGTGATCCAGCACTAATTGTTAAATGTGCATTGTATGAGTTGTTTGGGAGCACATGAGAGGTAGCAGTCATAAATGCAATTCTATTTGGAAGAGTCACGTGAGAGAGCACTCAATTTCAATTCAAGTTGTGATGGGTATTTAATCAAGGAGTCATGAGTTTTAATATGAGCCCAAATAGAGAATCCGGTAGTGACTAAGCTGTGTAGGCTTAGGAATTAATTGAGTTATTTTGGGCTTGGTTATTTTAAGGTCCAAACTATGTATTAAAGGCCTAGTAGGTAGTTAAGAGTCCTAATTATTTTAAGATCGGATTAAGAGGAGAACTTAGGATCAGAAACTGAGTTGCATCTAATTAATGTATAAATTATGAATTAGATGTACGGACGGAACGGGACACGAGGTTAGAAAGGAAACTTCTATCAGGTGAGTTCTCTCGACCCTTTTTATGACGTACTATTTTTACTGAAATGGTTCCTTTATCGAGCATGATTTGAATTTATAAAAGCTATGCATGTTTTCATGAGTTGCATGATTATTTACCAATGAATGATGTTTAAGGTTTTCATGCACGTGGTTTCAAATATATGTGTATGCTATGTGGGGTCGGTTACACGGTGGGGTCAGGGTACCTTGGGATCTCTGATCCCTTGGAATTTGTTTTCTCCTACATGAAAGAACGAGGAGTCCATTTGGATTTCGGCGTAGGCGAGAGGGTGCCCGTCAGGCCCCAATCGGTTTAGCTTATGCAAACCCCTAAACCCTGTGTTAACCTTGTATGATGGAAATGTGATGCATAAGAGTTCTTTTATACGTGAAATGAATTTATTCTATATTATATGTTGTTTTCGGAGGGAATTCACTAGACCTTTTGGTCTAACCCTCGCTTTTCAAAACTAAACCATTTTCAGGTAAGCGTACAGTGGGCAATCCTAGTAGAATTAGATGGAGACAAGAAAGATGTGGAGCTCATAGCGACTCCAATATTTTGAAGGATGGCCATAGATAGAATCTCGACTGTGGACGTAGAGTCTTCCGCTGTCAATTTCATTTAGATCACTTTATTGATGATGTAAAGACAAGATATGTATGTAATGCAAATGCTTATTCTCTAGATGAATGCATGTTATGTTTTTTTGGGTCGTTACAAATGGTATCAGAGCCTTAGTTTAAGAGATTTAGGTGACCAGTTGGGCCTAAACTTAAACTGTAAGATGAGGAACGCAGCCGAGACATAAGATTGCCTCTAGGAACGATCACTATAAATGCGCTTAGGAATAAGGTGCCAAGGACAAACGTGTAAGGTAAGTTTGGGATTACACCTGGCCAGTGTAATTACGAACTTACAGGTACATGTGCGTGCTTACAATAGCTTACGTATAGCAAATTTGTTGTGTCACGTCTAGCAAGGATTAACTATCGGTTTCCTTCAGTTTAGCGCTATGGCTGGGAGAACGTTGAGGAATAGGTCAGCAAGATCCCTGAGGGATAAACCGAGCTCCATTGCTTGGGGAAGTGTCGTGTAAGAGTTATTATGATGTGATGTATATAGACATCGTAGAGAAGAAACGTTGTAAAGAATGTTATGAGTCGTCTAGAGGTAGCTCTTCGTGGATTCGGAGAGGTTGAATGTTTGAGTTTGAGTAAGACTCCAGTTTCGGGAGAGTCCTAGTTATGGAAACCATGGGATAGATCAGTTGGGAGGGTAAGATCGAACATTGTCAAAACCTTGAAAGTATCAATGGAGCCCTGACTTTTTAGTCTAGCTTTTCATTGGCAGGATAAATGGAATAAGATACTCATAGTGAATTGAAAGCATGTAGAAGTAGAAGGTGAGATAGTCGATCAAAGCAAAAATAGTGGGAAATGGTTGAGTGAGTGAGATGTGGAACGCATGTACATCAAGTTAGTGCTTGACCGAGAGGGCGACCCTTGGTCGAAGGAAGAGTGTCAAGGATAAGTTGCGTGGGTAAAACGGTTGACCTTGCTAGGGTGAGTAGCCTTCAATTGCAAGTAGAGTTTCATGTATAGCTTTCTTAAATATAACATGAAAATTTTCACGATTTAAATTAAATGTGTAAATATCAATTTTGATCAAAAAGGGGTCGGAATGTGCAAGCATATGTTTAAAGAAAAGGTGATTTCATTCACATTGCACAATGAAATTTTGGGCCTAACGATTGCAAAGTATTTCACACTTTTCATGATAAGTTAAATTATTACAAAAGGTCGAGAAGACGTGTGCCAGCAAAACTTTTACAATCAAATGAATTTTAATCGATTGATATCATATAAAAGAGTGTGAGAACCGACTGGTTTACTTGGTGTCAATAATTTATTTCGAAATTATGTCGTATGAAAGGATTTTCATTCAACGTATTACTGCCGTAATAACATCGTTCGGAATTGAGTAAGATTAAGGTTCACGGAAAGATACATGCAAGCGATTCTCGAATCGTTGTGCAGGGCGTGGAAGTTATAAGAGTGATGGGGTCATGTGTACCCAAGTGTTTTCCAAACGTTGTTTATTTAAAATGATGAAATGTGCGAAAAGATTTATTTACTGTATTGTCATGCATGAAGGCTATGAACCCACTAGGTCGTAGAGTATTACGTCTTAAGCTAAGGAAGAACTCCGAGAGCGGAGAGGCGTTGGTCAAGTCAAGGGAGAACGTATGTAGTTTTAGTATTTGTGTTCAAGAGGAAAGGTGAATCGTGGTAGAGTCAGTAGTGGATTATAGTATCGGTTGTATGAGGACTTGCACCCTGGTTCGGTAACCGGAAGTACATTTGTCAAGGGACGGTTGTGACCGGAGGAAGGACTTGAAGCCTTCAAGGTGATGGTTGTAGCAACTCGTTATGAGTAGTGTGGTGGGGAACAATGAAATGTCTATGGCGTAGGAATATGAGTTTCGAGGTGAGTTTGTAATGTTGTCGTTACATGAGTAGGTGTCGAAAGGAGGGAGACAGATCATGAAGGTGATTATGATATGTGGAAGGATTAGGCTCCGTAAGGAACTCATGTTAAAGGATGGGTTAAGGAAGTAGTTAAGAGCTGTCTTTTGTCGTTGAAGTCGGCAACGGTGTATGTTGGCCGAGACCTAAGGCTCAAACCAGATGAGTGTAAGTTGATAGAATATCTTGTAGAGGTGTTAAATTAGTAAGAGACTGTTGTTGTTGAATAGGCGTTCTATTTACGAGGTGAGGAGGGTCCGTAGAAGGACAAGGTGTGTAACACAAGCGGAGTGAGTGTAGACTATACCAGTCAGTAAGAAAATGTGCCGTGTCTAAGAAAGGACTCGGATCATAAAGGGCTAGCTAGGATGTTTGTGTTTTAGCAAAGTATGAACTCGTGAGTCATAGTTCAACAAGTTAGGAGAGAACTAAGTAGCGAGACAGACTCGATTGTAGTATACGGGAGAATATGAAGGAAAGGATGAATTGTGTACGAATGACCATGAGAGACTTGGTCGGTAGTGTGATGATAGGAGTGGTGGATGTACGAACGAATAGTAGCTTCAATTGCCAAGATATCTGTGTCAGCCGGTGATGTAGTAAGGCGATGTTAGAAAGACGTAGGATTAGATGGAAGTTCTTTTGGGATTTCGGGTAGAGTGTACGTTTTGCAATCCCAGTTGTTGAAGTATGTGGTTGGTAAGTTGGTGTTTATTTTGACTGTTATCGGAATGGAATGTCGGGGCAGAATTGGGTGATTGCCCAGCTGTGCGACCAAGCTTTGTGGTTATTTATGTTGTTAAGTATATTCTTGAAGGCAGAGTAAGTTTAAAGAAGATGATGAATAGATTAGTCAAGCTGCAGTATAGTAGATGAGAAATCGTTAAAGAATGAAAATTGTTCCTTATGCGTGAGGGAATGATCCTAGAAGGAAATAGTCGGAAATTTTTGTTATGCTTAAGGAATGACATGATGTTGATTGTGGGTCGGAGTGGTAGTATGATCATTAGTTGATTTCAAATGTCATGATAGAGGTATAAGCCTGTGGTTGGTTGATTAAAATTTTTATAGATTTGTTAAGTAATGACGTTCATTTGTTATTACATGATGTGTTACAATTCTTGTGGAAGTGTTATTGAGATTAACACACTGTTTGTTAAAGAATTATTTAAGGTAAGTCTAAGCAAGAAAGTCGGGATGACGATATATATATATATATATACATCTGTCTGTTTGTATGATCATGGTGGTTAATCGAAAGAATTGTGGAACCCGAATTTCGGGTGTTCCTGAGTTAATAGATCCGTTTGTAATAGGGAATCCAAAGGGGGTGGATTATTAGATTGAATGGGGGCGTTACTAAGAAACACTTTGGGGTCATTGGAAGTTTAAAGAGGTTGAGGGTTGTGTTAGTCAAAATGTGGTGGGATAGATGTGAAATCCTTAAAGAATGTGAATTGTTGCTTATGTGTGAAAGACATGTATGAGAAGGTAAAAGTTGGAGATTAAAGAATGTGTAGTGACGTCGGACACTGGTCTTGTCTCAAGACGGCTTGGTTGAATGCCTTAAGATAAGATCTTGGTGCAACTGTTTGGTTATGTGAGTAATGTGAAAGCGATACCAGCATGAGGAAAGGTCGGGAGAGAGGGGCAAGTAATGTTCGGTGGGCAATGCTCCACGCTAACGTGGAGAGGTGAAGATAGCATGTCGGAATAAGTGAGTAAATTGGAAGTAGTAAACTTGATAGTAATGCCGAAAGGTGAAGGGTTGTGCAGATGGTTATTGATAAGTGTGCGAACCGTTAGAAAGGGTATTGAGGAAGGAAATTGTGTATGATTTTGTGCAGGAAGGTAGTGGATAAGACAGTTGAATGGGTTAAGTTAGTGACTTTGTGAGAAATGTTTAAACGATTTGGTCGTGGAGTGTTTAAGCTAGTGAGATTAGTATGGCGTGACCATGGTTACCCCTCCTAGTGGAGTGAGGACAACCGGGGTTATGCTTCTTGTGACTGAACGAACGTGGCAATCAGCGAGGAATTGATGTGTTTCAGGATAAGTGTAATTTGAGTAAGCGAACACTTCAACGATAGGTTTGGAGGTTCCTACCCTTAGTTACATATAAGGATGGAGTGGCGAAGTAGTGAGAATGTGAGAGAAGTTTGACGAACTGTGGTCTAGGTAGTCCGAGAGAAGGGAAATGTTATTTGCATAGATGTTTGATGAAGGAACTCCGGGTTGCGAGTTGTCGGGATGTACAGGGTTGGCCTTGTGCCAAGCTGTCAAGTGTGTGACTGGTTCTTGGTAAATGAATCTCGTGTTGTAACGGGGATTCTGCCAAGTTCCTCCTTATAGGAAGTTAATGTGCTTGAGAAGTTGTACTAAATTTTCTATCGTTAAGACCGAGCGATTAGTGACAGTAGCCCACGAGTTAGAGTACCGTAAGAATTGAAGGGAGTGCATCCAATGTTCCATGTTTCGAATTTAACGAGGTGGTTGACTGAGTCAGAAGTGGCATTACCTTGGGGAAGTGTCAGTTGTGGTGTGGGCATGATACCCGCGTCTTTTCCAATAAGGAATTCTGGGGACGGAATTCTTTTAAGGGGGGAGTGTTGTAACAACCCAAAATCTAGAAGGTTTTGAAAGTTTAGTGGCTACACTGAAAAGAATGAAAGTTTGGCTAAGGGACTTTTATGCAATTTGGGGAAAATATAAATAGGGACCCAATCCCTAGGTTTTTGGCACTGGACATTCCATTTCATTAAGTGGCGGCTGAGAAGAAGCAAGAACGAGAAAGAAGGGCGATCTACAGCATCTTCAGTAGGAGAGCTTCTAATTTGGTAAGAAAATGGTCTCTCTATTTAATTCTCGTTTGTGAATAAAATATAGAGAAAAGAGAGTTCCTGTTCATTCTCTCTGTTTAACTGTGAAAATTGATTAAGAGCATGAATGGGGATAACCCTGATCAGATGTCTTAAATAACTGATTTAGAAATAAATTGGAAGATATGAGGTCGAGTGTCGGTTGTTTATAACCCTGGTAAAAGATTGATAGAGAAATCACTATATCGTTTAGGTCGATTAAAATGGAGTATTAAGGATATGTTCGTAATCGCCAGGTACCGGGACTTGGTAGTTACCGGAAGTCGCAAACTACCGGGAGTAAATTTTGAGTCCCGGTAGTGTGTGTGAGTGTGAGTCCCGGTAGTGTGTGAGTGTGAGTCCCGGTAGTGTGAGGGTGTGTGAGTCCCGGTAGTGTGAGGGTGTGTGAGTCCCGTAGTGGACTTTTATTTTTAGACCAGAACTTCATTTTTCTTGTCATTGGGCCGGTAGTTTACTTTTAATGGACCAATGCAATACAGATTTAAGTGGGCCAGAGTTTTATGCAAACTGTGAACCAAGTCACGTGATCCAACACTAATTGTTAAATGTGCATTGTATGAGTTGTTTGGGAGCACATGAGAGGTAGCAGTCATAAATCCAATTCTATTTGGATGAGTCATGTGAGAGAGCACTCAATTTCAATTCAAGTTGTGATGGGTATTTAATCAAGGAGTCATGAGTTTTAATATGAGCCCAAATAGAGAATCCGATAGTGACTAAGCTGTGTAGGCCTAGGAATTAATTGAGTTATTTTGGGCTTGGTTATTTTAAGGTCCAAACTATGTATTAAAGGCCTAGTAGGTAGTTAAGAGTCCTAATTATTTTAAGATCGGATTAAGAGGAGAACTTAGGATCAGAAACTGAGTTGCATCTAATTAATCTATAAATTATGAATTAGGTGTACGGACGAAACGAGACACGAGGTTAGAAAGGAAACTTCTATCAGGTGAGTTCTCTCGACCCTTTTTATGACGTATTGTTTTTACTGAAATGGTTCCTTTATCGAGCATGATTTGAATTTATAAAAGCTATGCATGTTTTCATGAGTTGCATGATTATTTACCAATGAATGATGTTTAAGGTTTTCAGGCACGTGGTTTCAAATGTATGTGTATGCTATGTGGGGTCGGTTACACGGTGGGGTCAGGGTACCTTGGGATTTCTGATCCCTTGGGGTATATGGAGGATTAGCTTGTAGGTTGGAATTTGTTTTCTCCTACATGAAAGAACGAGGAGTCCATTTGGATTTCGACGTAGGCGAGAGGGTGCCCGTCAGGCCCCAATCGGTTTAGCTTATGCAAACCCCTAAACCCTGTGTTAACCTTGTATGATGGAAATGTGATGCATAAGAGTTCTTTTATACGTGAAATGAATTTATTCTATATTATATGTTGTTTTCAGAGGGAATTCACTAGACCTTTTGGTCTAACCCTCGCTTTTCAAAACTAAACCATTTTCAGGTAAGCGTACAGTGGGCAATCCTAGTAGAATTAGATGGAGACAAGAAAGATGTGGAGCTCATAGCGACTCCAATATTTTGAAAGATGACCATAGATAGAATCTCGGCTGTGGACGTAGAGTCTTCCGCTGTCAATTTCATTTAGATCACTTTATTGATGATGTAAAGACAAGATATGTATGTAATGCGAATGCTTATTCTCTAGATGAATGCATGTTATGTTTTTTTGGGTCGTTACAAATGGTATCAGAGCCTTAGTTTAAGAGATTTAGGTGACCAGTTGGGCCTAAACTTAAACTGTAAGATGAGGAACGCAACCGAGACATTGGATTGCCTCTAGGAACGATCACTATAAATGCGCTTAGGAATAAGGTGCCAAGGACAAACGTGTGTAACACCCGAAATTTTAAGATATTTTTTTGTGGTGTTTGGAGAAATAAAATTTCAATTTTATTTTAGCATCTATGGTCACATATATATATATATATATATATAAGTATAGCATAGTTATAAAGAAATAAAAGCTTAATGGTACCAAATTAGCAAAAATTTAAACTTTTTCTAGCTTTAGCAAGAAGAAAGGATCTTTAGGGTAAAAGGGTAAAGAAATCTGAAAGATGGAGGGGCTAGAATAGAACTTCGTTTGAAATTTGAATTTGGGGATTTGGATAACCCCCAAATTTCCGTTTTGTTGGAGATAACTATTATGAACGAATTCGAACTCTACACTCCTTAATAAATAGCGAGCTTAGGCTCTTTAGATTCGTATCGAAAAATAGAGCAAAAGCCCCCTGGAATCCGAGCGAGAGAGGAAGAAACGAGGGAGAATTCGAGCGATCAATCATTCGAGGTCTCGTAGCGTTTTTTGTCAAATTGGAGGTAAGTAGTGCGTTAAAGTTTATGATTTTCGCACCTTGGTGTTCGGTTTTAGCAGTAGCATGTTTGGGATGTAGCCTCAATTCGCAAGTTTGGCCGGAAGGCCCTCGATTTGGCCGGAGAAGACTGTTAGCGGTTTTCGGTATAGAAATCGGCTCTTTAAACTCAAAATTAGAGCTCCACAGTGTATGAAAACTAATGATTCTTGTTCCTATAATTAGTGTAAAGTGTTTCTAAGGAATTAACGCAAAAAGAACGAAGCAAATCGGTCCAGAATCGAGTTAATTTTGGCCGGAAAACCAAGCCAGGCGCTGCTGGTCGCAATTAGGGGAAAAGCCGGGTCACGGCCGGGTCGGGCGGGTGACCGGACTGCCCACCCGGGTAGCCCTTGGGCCGACCCAGTCTAGGCCCAGTTCCCTTTAATTCGATTTTTTTGTTGGTTGGGCCAAAGAGTTTAGAAAATGTTTAGCCTTAACTATTTCTTTTTATCTGATAATATTTTAGAAGCCCGATTACATTATTAGTTTAGTTTGGTTTTTATTTATTTTGAAAAAAAAGATTTATAAAATAAATGATTTAGTCACTTTTGGTTTAAAGAAAAAGTTTTCTTCGTATATATATATATATATATATATATATATATATATATATATATATATATATATATATATGTGTATATGTATATATATCAGGTTTAAAAAGATTTTAGTATTAAAACGCTAAGTTTTATAAAAGGTTATTGTTTAGCAAAATTTAATCTTGTTGTATTTAAATTAAAAGACAAGTTAAAAAGGAGCTCTAAGTTGAGAAAGAGGAATTTAAAGGTGGCCAATCGAGGGAGAGCCGTGCGGGTTAGGAAGTGTCGAATAGATTCATAAATTTATAAGTGAATATATGTATGAATTGATGAGAAAAAAAATTCTTAGTAGCCTTATAATTGTGTAGGTGCGTTTAGAAGGAATAAAGGAACCGACCCAACCCGTCAGGTGAGTTCATGTGATTTAGAAAACGGAGATGCATGCATAGTATGCAAATATGTTGCAAAGTTTTGTTATATATATGTTTTAGTATTTTGGCTGCATGCTTTTATTATGTGTTAGCAGTTTATTTTTAAAGATATGAAATATGTGGTTGCATGTGATATGTGTCGGGTTTCCCGACGGATTAGGGCAAGTTATTGCCAGATTAGCATACCGGTATGATTATGGTCGTTGCTTGGGATGATAGCCCTATAAGCACGGCAACCTTTGTGTAGGCCAATAGCATGGTGAGATAGCACCTGTACGCTTGGCGGACTAGCTATGTTTGTGATAGCACATGTTAAAGTTGTATGTTCATGTTCATATCTCTAAAAATTTAAGCAAGTTTTCAAATGATTATTATGTAAAGCATGTAAAGAAAACCGTGAACTCACTAAGCGAAAGCTGACATTTTAGCATGCATCTCTCACGGGACGTTAAAGCAAGTAGCTCGAAGGGCAAGGAGAAGGTCTAAGTAGAATTCGAGGACGCTCCGTTAGCAACAATCGAATTAGTTTATATTTCTAGCATTTCCCTTTAGTACGATATATTATGTTCAAGACTTCCGCTGTTAAATTTTTAGTTTGAGTTATTAATGTTTTAGTATTTTGGCTACCATTCTTAGTAGTCATGACCCTTGTTTTTTGGGGTGTGACAAGTTGGTATCCGAGCCATTGGTTTAAGAGAATTAGGTTAGGATACCTAGCCTAGACTTAAACCGTGTAGATTTCAAGACCTGTAGAGATGAGGTGCAAGACCTAGTATGCTTATAAAAAATTTTTATTAATAATTAAATCTGTCATCTAAGTGCGTTAGTATCCCTGTCTCTTGTAGGATTATGGCCATTGTTATCCACACGCGTAGGATTAACCGTGGAGCCGCTCGGAGAGGTATGGGGAGAGGGGCCGACATGGGTCTAGGACCAAGAAGAAGTCCGTCCAAGAGTCGAAGTTCGATACCGACTAGTGCTAACTCTCGTAGCAGGTCGAACCCTTGTCGTGACCCGAGCCCAAGGCCGAGCACAGTTCCGGTAGAGAGACAGAGTGATGAAGAGACCGAGCCTACTGAAGATAAGAACCCTAGCCATAGCTCAAGTTCTAGCAAGAAGGCGGACGCAGTGGAGGCAGAACCTTCAGTAGACTACAGTCCGGCATCCCCATCTACCGGTTCAGACATAGGGAACCAGGCTTTGCACGATCGGATCGAGATGTTGGAAGGTCAAGTCGTCGAGGTCATAGATCGATGTGTGCAATTGGAGAGAAATCAGATCCTTGCCGCGAGATCTTGGAAGAGCAAGATAGCGGATAGGGTGACTTACCAGCGAGGGGCAGTTCGGAAGTATTTTGGGCTGATTGTTGAGTTCTTCAAAGAATGGTATGGGCGGAAACCTCCAATTTCATTCTGGCACCGTCATCCGCCCCAGCAATTTGGAGCATGGCTAGAAGCCCGCTACTTCCCTGAAGACGAACCTTGATAGATGAAGAATGTCATGTCTAGTTTTGATGAAGTGTTTTAGCTGGATTTTTTTTTAGTCAATACATTTGCTTCTAGGTTATTCTAAATTATTTGGATAATTAGTTTGAATTGGTAAATTTTTATGCATGATTGGTTTGAGCAAAATAATTCAATAAGATATAGCACTTAACTGCGTGGTTTGATAAAGATGGCTAGTTAAAGTGTATCATGTTACTAATGCAGCAACATGTCAAGACGCACTCAAGTAATGGCCTCGGAAGAAGTGGAAGCAAATCCAAATGCTCAACCGAACCCCGTGGGACGACCACCCGCAGCTGCTAATCGAGGTCGTGGTAGAGGCCGAGGTAGATGAGTGAGAGCTGAAGTGCCTGCACCATCAGCTCAAGAAAGTTCGGCCGTGGGGGAAGGAGGAGGTAGAGGACGAGGCCAAGGTCAAGGTCAAGAGCAGAACCAAAATGTGGAACCTATTACGAGGGCAGAACTAGCTGAGGAAATAGCAAGGAGCCTTCAGGCTGCTTTTCCTGGGGTACTAGCTCAAATTCAAGCCCAGGTAGTGGGGGCAGCAAATCCAAACCACAATGAAGGAGTCAGGGAGAATGTCGGAAATGTGGGAAGAACGGGGTGCAGCTACAAGACCTTTCTGACTTGCAAACCTCCCGAGTTCCAAGGAGACAGTGACCCAATGACCTCTATGAGGTGGATCAAGGAAATGGAGGTAACCTTTGAAACCAGTAGGAGTGCAAATGAAGACAAGGTTATCTATGCAACCAGAATGTTGAAGTCTGAAGCTCTCTTCTGGTGGGAGTTGGAAAAAGATACGAGGGACCCAGGTACTGTGGCTAACATGTATTGGGAGGATTTCAAGCGCCTCTTCATAGCAAAGTTCTGTCCCAAGAGTGAAATCAAGCAACTGGAAGAAGAATTCTTGCGTTTAGAACAAGGCAAGATGTCGGTACGTGAATATACGACAGCTTTCATCCAGAAAGCTCGATTTGCTGAACATCAGGTATCTACTGAGGAAAGGAGGATGGAACGTTATGTTTGGGGTCTGAAATCCAGTATTCGAGAGTTTGTTCAGACTATGAAGCCAGGAACATTTCAGGAAGCTGTGGATGCTGCAAGTATGAGGGAAAGAGAAAAGAAAAGGCAAGAAGAAGAAGTAGATCACCAAAAGCGCAGCTGGGAAAGTTATAGCAAGGGGGCACGTAGTGGCAAGCCCGAGACGAACCCTACGAGACAGAAGGGTCGTATTGAGTATCCCAGGTGCAGGAAATGCAACAAGATGCACCCTGGGGAATGCAAAGTAGGCAGTACCGCTTGTTTCAAGTGTGGAAGAGAGGGTCATACAATGAAGGAATGCAACGACGGTAAGAAGTGTTATGAATGTGGAATGTTGGGGCATCTGAGGCCTAACTGCCCACAGCTGAAGAATGACTCGTCTGGTAACTTGAGGCTAACAGGAAATGACACCGCAAAGGTGGGGCGAGACAAGATAGAGATCCTTAAGCCGAAAGGAAGAGCTTACACCATGACCGTTGGCGAGGCACGAGAAATTCCGGACGTTGTGTCAGGTACGTTCCCCATTAATAACGTACTTGCTAATGTGCTTTTCGATTCGGGTGCCAATAAAAGTTTTGTTTCTTCTGTATTTTGTCACTATCTTGGTAAGAAAGCCCGAAAACTAGAACATGCCTTCTTAGTAGAGGCAGCTGAAGGGGTGAATGTGAGAATAGACGAAATTTTTGATGAATGCACGATTAGCATAGACGGTAAGGAATTGAAAGTTAGCCTATTACCTTTGGTGTTGGGGGAGTTTGATGTGATAATCGGAATGGACTGGTTATCGGAAAACCGTGCTCAGATCATTTGCGATAAGAAGATGATCAAAGCTCAAACTCCGAGTGGCGACGTCATTCACATTTATGGAGATAGAAAGAATCACGAGGTAGGCATTATCTCCACGCTTAAGGCAAGGAAATGCTTAAGGAAAGGATGTGTAGCATTCCTGGCATACGCGATAGATGTCAAGCCAGAAAAGGTCATTGGCGAGGTACCGATAGTAAAGGAATTCTTGGATGTATTCCCAGAAGATTTACCGGGAATACCACCCGATCGTCAGGTGGAATTCAGAATTGACCTTGTGCCTGGATCAGCGCCGATAGCAAGGTCACCATATCGTCTAGCACCGTCGGAGATGCAGGAGTTGATGAAGCAGTTACAAGAACTTTTGGACAAGGGATTTATTCGTCCCAGTTCTTCGTCATGGGGAGCTCCAATCCTATTTGTGAAAAAGAAAGATGGGACGATGCGAATGTGCATCGATTATCGTGAGCTGAACAAGGTCACGGTAAAGAATAAGTATCCCTTACCTCGAATAGATGATCTTTTCGACCAGCTGCAAGGCGCCAGTTACTTCTCAAAGATAGACTTACGGTCGGGATACCATCAACTGAAGGTTAGAGAAGAAGATGTGCCCAAGACCGCATTCCGAACCAGGTATGGTCATTACGAGTTCTTGGTGATGCCGTTTGGTCTCACCAATGCTCCAGCGGCTTTCATGGACCTGATGAATAGGGTTTGTAGGCCTTATTTGGACAGGTTCGTGATTGTTTTTATTGATGACATACTTATTTACTCGAGGAGTCAAGAGGAGCATGAGCGACACTTGCGAGTAGTGTTACAGCTGTTGAGAAGGGAGAAGCTTTATGCCAAGTTTTCCAAATGTGAATTTTAGATCCGAGAGGTTCAGTTTCTGGGGCACGTAGTAAGCGCATCAGGTATCAAAGTAGATCCGGCAAAGGTCGAAGCAGTAGTAAGTTGGGAACCTCCGAGGACCCCCACAGAAGTTCGCAGTTTTCTCGGCCTAGCTGGGTACTACAGAAGGTTCATCCAGGACTTCTCAAGGATAGCTACTCCGTTAACTTCCTTGACCAGAAAGGCTTGTAAGTTTGTATGGGGACCAAAGCAAGAGGAATCGTTTCAAATTCTGAAGGACAGGTTGAGCAGCGCTCCAATTTTATCCCTTCCAGAGGGAACGGATGATTTTGTGGTCTTTAGCGACGCATCCAAGCAAGGATTAGGATGTGTATTGATGCAAAGGGACAAAGTAATAGCGTATGCTTCACGGCAACTGAAGGAGCATGAGAAAGGTTATCCGACGCATGACTTGGAGCTAGCTGCCGTGGTTTTTGCACTGAAGATATGGAGGCACTATCTTTATGGAACCAAGTGCAAAATCTTCACCGACCACAAGAGTTTGAAATACCTGTTCGACCAGAAGGAGTTAAACATGCGCCAACGTAGGTGGATGGAGTTACTGAAAGACTATGATTGCGAGATACACTACCATCCAGGCAAGGCCAACGTGGTGGCCGACGCTCTGAGTAGGAAGGAGAGGTTGGAACCAATTCGAGTTCGTGCATTGAGGTTGGATGTGAAGAATGATTTACTAGATTTAGTAAGAGGAGCTCAGAGAAAGGCACGACAAGATGAGCATATGCGAAGTGAAAGGATGGTTGGCCAAATCAAGCTCCTAGAAGAAGGTACGGATGGTATTCAGAGGTTTAAAGGAAGGGTATGGATTCCTCATATGGGTGATGTTAGAGGAATTATCTTAAATGAAGCTCATAAATCTAAGTACTCCGTGCATCCGGGAGCTGACAAGATGTACAAGGATTTAAAGAAAGAATTTTGGTGGCCGGGTATGAGAAGGTCCATAGGTAGCTTTGTAGAAAAATGCTTGACCTGCTTACAAGTCAAGGCTGAGCATCAAAGACCGGCGGGTCAGCTACAGCAGTTAGAAATCCCAGTCTGGAAGTGGGATCGTGTAACTATGGATTTTGTCACCAAGTTGCCTAGAACGCTCCGGGGACATGATGCGATTTGGGTAATAGTTGATTGGTTAACCAAATCCGCACATTTCCTACCAATTAAAGAATCCTATCCCTTGGAGAAGTTGGCACGACTCTATATTTGCGAAGTTGTAGCAAGGCATGGGGTACCACTGTCTATTGTGTCAGACAGAGATACTAGATTCACTTCCAAGTTCTGGAGAAGTTTACAACGTGAATTGGGTACCCGTCTCAATTTGAGCACTGCATATCATCCTCAGACGGATGGTCAGAGTGAAAGGACGATTCAGACGCTCGAGGATATGCTAAGAGCATGTGTTATAGACTTTGGCGGGAATTGGGATAGCCACCTCCCACTCGTCCAATTTGCCTATAATAATAGTTATCATACTAGTATCCAGGCAGCTCCATATGAGGCACTGTATGGGAGGAAGTGTTGGACGCCTATCTGTTGGAGTGAAGTGGGG
Source organism: Saussurea involucrata (assembly GCA_033807775.1). Classification (NCBI taxonomy): domain Eukaryota; kingdom Viridiplantae; phylum Streptophyta; class Magnoliopsida; order Asterales; family Asteraceae; genus Saussurea; species Saussurea involucrata. Next base: position 69,293,371 of record CM066325.1, read on the forward strand.
GATAGGCAGTTTGCAGGACCCGAAATCATACAGGAGACCACCGACAAGATAGTGCAAATCAAAGAAAAGCTAAAAGTTGCTCAAGATCGCCAGAGGAGTTATGCAAATAAAAGACGGAGACCCTTAGAATTCCAAGTGGGGGATCGAGTGATGTTAAAGATCTCTCCTTGGAAGGGGATATTGAGGTTTGGCAGAAGAGGGAAGCTAAGTCCGCGATTTATCGGACCATTCGAGGTCATAGCGCGAGTTGGAGCGGTAGCCTATCGCTTGAAGCTACCCGAAGGATTGCAAGGGATCCACGATACGTTTCATGTATCGAACCTGAGGAAATGCTTAGCGGATGAGTTCTCATTTGTGCCTTTAGAAGACGTTAGAGTCGACGAGAAACTCTGTTACAAAGAAGAGCCAATGAGAATAACGGATAGAAAGATCAAGAAGCTCAGAAACAAGGAGATCCCTCTAGTCCGAGTGCAGTGGCGTTTTCACAAGGGCCCCGAAGAAACTTGGGAGCCAGAGTCAGAGATGAAAGAAAAGTTTCCTCATTTATTTTGTTGAAATTCCGAGGACGGAATTTTTGTTAGGGGGAGAGAGTTGTAACACCCGAAATTTTAAGATATTTTTTTGTGGTGTTTGAAGAAATAAAATTTCAATTTTATTTTAGCATCTATGGTCACATATATATATATATATAAGTATAGCATAGTTATAAAGAAATAAAAGCTTAATGGTACCAAATTAGCAAAAATTTAAACTTTTTCTAGCTTTAGCAAGAAGAAAGGATCTTTAGGGTAAAAGGGTAAAGAAATCTGAAAGATGGAGGGGCTAGAATAGAACTTCGTTTGAAATTTGAATTTGGGGATTTGGATAACCCCCAAATTTCCGTTTTGTTGGAGATAACTATTATGAACGAATTCGAACTCTACACTCCTTAATAAATAGCGAGCTTAGGCTCTTTAGATTCGTATCGAAAAATAGAGCAAAAGCCCCCTGGAATCCGAGCGAGAGAGGAAGAAACGAGGGAGAATTCGGGCGATCAATCATTCGAGGTCTCGTAGCGTTTTTCGTCAAATTGGAGGTAAGTAGTGCGTTAAAGTTTATGATTTTCGCACCTTGGTGTTCGGTTTTAGCAGTAGCATGTTTGGGATGTAGCCTCAATTCGCAAGTTTGGCCGGAAGGCCCTCGATTTGGCCGGAGAAGACTGTTAGCGGTTTTCGGTATAGAAATCGGCTCTTTAAACTCAAAATTAGAGCTCCACAGTGTATGAAAACTAATGATTCTTGTTCCTATAATTAGTGTAAAGTGTTTCTAAGGAATTAACGCAAAAAGAACGAAGCAAATCGGTCCAGAATCGAGTTAATTTTGGCCGGAAAACCAAGCCAGGCGCTGCTGGTCGCGATTAGGGGAAAAGCCGGGTCACGGCCGGGTCGGGCGGGTGACCGGACTGCCCACCCGGGTAGCCCTTGGGCCGACCCAGTCTAGGCCCAGTTCCCTTTAATTCGATTTTTTTGTTGGTTGGGCCAAAGAGTTTAGAAAATGTTTAGGCCTTAACTATTTATTTTTATCTGATAATATTTTAGAAGCCCGATTACATTATTAGTTTAGTTTGGTTTTTATTTATTTTGAAAAAAAAGATTTATAAAATAAATGATTTAGTCACTTTTGGTTTAAAGAAAAAGTTTTCTTCGTATATATATATATATATATATATATATATATGAAAATGCATATAGATATGTGTATATGTATATATATATCAGGTTTAAAAAGATTTTAGTATTAAAATGCTAAGTTTTATAAAAGGTTATTGTTTAGCAAAATTTAATCTTGTTGTATTTAAATTAAAAGACAAGTTAAAAAGGAGCTCTAAGTTGAGAAAGAGGAATTTAAAGGTGGCCAATCGAGGGAGAGCCGTGCGGGTTAGGAAGTGTCGAATAGATTCATAAATTTATAAGTGAATATATGTATGAATTGATGAGAAAAAAAATTCTTAGTAGCCTTATAATTGTGTAGGTGCGTTTAGAAGGAATAAAGGAACCGACCCAACCCGTCAGGTGAGTTCATGTGATTTAGAAAACGGAGATGCATGCATAGTATGCAAATATGTTGCAAAGTTTTGTTATATATATGTTTTAGTATTTTGGCTGCATGCTTTTATTATGTGTTAGCAGTTTATTTTTAAAGATATGAAATATGTGGTTGCATGTGATATGTGTCGGGTTTCCCGACGGATTAGGGCAAGTTATTGCCAGATTAGCATACCGGTATGATTATGGTCGTTGCTTGGGATGATAGCCCTATAAGCACGGCAACCTTTGTGTAGGCCAATAGCGTGGTGAGATAGCACCTGTACGCTTGGCGGACTAGCTATGTTTGTGATAGCACATGTTAAAGTTGTATGTTCATGTTCATATCTCTAAAAATTTAAGCAAGTTTTCAAATGATTATTATGTAAAGCGTGTAAAGAAAACCGTGAACTCACTAAGCGAAAGCTGACATTTTAGCATGCATCTCTCAGGGGACGTTAAAGCAAGTAGCTCGAAGGGCAAGGAGAAGGTCTAAGTAGAATTCGAGGACGCTCCGTTAGCAACAATCGAATTAGTTTATATTTCTAGCATTTCCCTTTAGTACGATATATTATGTTCAAGACTTCCGCTGTTAAATTTTTAGTTTGAGTTATTAATGTTTTAGTATTTTGGCTACCATTCTTAGTAGTCATGACCCTTGTTTTTGGGGGTGTGACACGTGTAAGGTAAGTTTGGGATTACACCTGGCCAGTGTAATTACGAACTTACAGGTACATGTGCGTGCTTACAATAGCTTACGTATAGCAAATTTGTTGTGTCACGTCTAGCAAGGATTAACTATCGGTTTCCTTCAGTTTAGCGCTATGGCTGGGAGAACGTTGAGGAATAGGTCAACAAGATCCCTGAGGGATAAACCGAGCTCCATTGCTTGGGGAAGTGTCGTGTAAGAGTTATTATGATGTGATGTATATAGACATCGTAGAGAAGAAACGTTGTAAAGAATGTTATGTGTCGTCTAGAGGTAGCTCTTCGTGGATTCAGAGAGGATGAATGTTTGAGTTTGAGTAAGACTCCAGTTTCGGGAGAGTCCTAGTTATGGAAACCATGGGATAGATCAGTTGGGAGGGTAAGATCGAACATTGTCAAAACCTTGAAAGTATCAATGGAGCCCTAACTTTTTAGTCTAGCTTTTCATTGGCAGGATAAATGGAATAAGATACTCATAGTGAATTGAAAGCATGTAGAAGTAGAAGGTGAGATAGTCGATCAAAGCGAAAATAGTGGGAAATGGTTGAGTGAGTGAGATGTGGAACGCATGTACATCAAGTTAGTGCTTGACCGAGAGGGCGACCCTTGGTCGAAGGAAGAGTGCCAAGGATAAGTTGCGTGGGTAAAACGGTTGACCTTGCTAGGGTGAGTAGCCTTCAATTGCAAGTAGAGTTTCATGCATAGCTTTCTTAAATATAACATGAAAATTTTCACGATTTAAATTAAATGTGTAAATATCAATTTTGATCAAAAAGGGGTCGGAATGTGCAAGCATATGTTTAAAGAAAAGGTGATTTCATTCACATTGCGCAATGAAAATTTGGGCCTAACGATTGCAAAGTATTTCACACTTTTAATGATAAGTTAAATTATTACAAAAGGTCGAGAAGACGTGTGCCAGCAAAACCTTTACAATCAAATGAATTTTAATCGATTGATATCATATAAAAGAGTGTGAGAACCGACTGGTTTACTTGGTGTCAATAATTTATTTCGAAATTATGTCGTATGAAAGGATTTTCATTCAACGTATTACTGCCGTAATAACATCGTTCGGAATTGAGTAAGATTAAGGTTCACAGAAAGATGCATGCAAGCGATTCTCGAATCGTTGTGCAGGGCGTGGAAGTTATAAGAGTGATGGGGTCATGTGTACCCAAGTGTTTTCCAAACGTTGTTTATTTAAAATGATGAAATGTGCGAAAAGATTTATTTACTGTATTGTCATGCATGAAGGCTATGAACCCACTAGGTCGTAGAGTATTACGTCTTAAGCTAAGGAAGAACTCCGAGAGCGGAGAGGCGTTGGTCAAGTCAAGGGAGAACGTATGTAGTTTTAGTATTTGTGTTCAAGAGGAAAGGTGAATCGTGGTAGAGTCAGTAGTGGATTATAGTATCGGTTGTATGAGGGCTTGCACCCTGGTTCGGTAACTGGAAGTACATTTGTCAAGGGACGGTTGTGACCGGAGGAAGGACTTGAAGCCTTCAAGGTGATGGTTGTAGCAACTCGTTATGAGTAGTGTGGTGGGGAACAATGAAATGTCTATGGCGTAGGAATATGAGTTTCGAGGTGAGTTTGTAATGTTGTCGTTACATGAGTAGGTGTCGAAAGGAGGGAGACAGATCATGAAGGTGATTATGATATGTGGAAGGATTAGGCTCCGTAAGGAACTCATGTTAAAGGATAGGTTAAGGAAGTAGTTAAGAGCTGTATTTTGTCGTTGAAGTCGGCAACGGTGTATGTTGGCCGAGACCGAAGGCTCAAACCAGATGAGTGTAAGTTGATAGAATATCTTGTAGAGGTGTTAAATTAGTAAGAGACTGTTGTTGTTGAATAGGCGTTCTATTTACGAGGTGAGGAGGGTCCGTAGAAGGACAAGGTGTGTAACACAAGCGGAGTGAGTGTAGACTATACCAGTCAGTAAGAAAATGTGTCGTGTCTAAGAAAGGACTCAGATCATAAAGGGCTAGCTAGGATGTTTGTGTTTGAGCTAAGTATGAACTCGTGAGTCATAGTTCAACAAGTTAGGAGAGAACTAAGTAGCGAGACAGACTCGATTGTAGTATACGGGAGAATATGAAGGAAAGGATGAATTGTGTACGAATGACCATGAGAGACTTGGTCGGTAGTGTGATGATAGGAGTGGTGGATGTACGAACGAATAGTAGCTTCAATTGCCAAGATATCTGTGTCAGCCGGTGATGTAGTAAGGCGATGTTAGAAAGACGTAGGATTAGAAGGAAGTCCTTTTGGGATTTCGAGTAGAGTGTACGTTTTGCAATCCCAGTTGTTGAAGTACGTGGTTGGTAAGTTGGTGTTTATTTTGACTGTTATCGGAATGGAATGTCGGGGCAGAATTGGGTGATTGCCCAGCTGTGCGACCAAGCTTTGTGGTTATGTATGTTGTTAAGTATATTCTTGAAGACAGAGTAAGTTTAAAGAAGATGATGAATAGATTAGTCAAGCTGTAGTATAGTAGATGAGAAATCGTTAAAGAATGGAAATTGTTCCTTATGCGTGAGGGAATGATCCTAGAAGGAAATAGTCGGAAATTTTGGTTATGCTTAAGGAATGACATGATGTTGATTGTGGGTCGGAGTGGTAGTATGATCATTAGTTGATTTGAAATGTCATGATAGAGGTATAAGCCTGTGGTTGGTTGATTAAAATTTTTATAGATTTGTTAAGTAATGACGTTCATTTGTTATTACATGATGTGTTACAATTCTTGGGGAAGTGTTATTGAGATTAACACACTGTTTGTTAAAGAATTATTTAAGGTAAGTCTAAGTAAGAACTTATTTTTTGTAGTAAACTAACAATCAATATATATATAAATCAATATATATATATATATATATATATATATATATATATAAAGGAGAATGTAGGAGAGTGGGTTAAGGAGAGATCTTCTTTGATATTTATCTTTTTCTCATAATTTTGATTTATTTTTAAATCAATTCAACACATTAAATGCTAGAACTTTTCATTTTCTTTTTTTAATTTAAATTAAAAACCATTAATCAATATATATATCTATTATTTTAACATTATATTTCTAAGTATTTAATAAACCCAACATTTCTTATTTAAATTTATAAACTTATTATTTTTTAATCAATAAGATATACTAAGTGTATGAACTTATTTTTTGTAGTAAACTAACAATCAATATATATATATATAAAGGAGAATGTAGGAGAGAGGGTTAAGGAGAGAGCTTCTTTGATATTTATCTTTTTTCTCATAATTTTAATTTATTTTTAAATCAATTCAACACATTAAATGCTAGAAATTTTCATTTTCTTTTTTAATTTAAATTAAAAACCATTAATCAATATATATATCTATTATTTTAACATTATATTTCTAAGTATTTAATAAACCCAACATTTCTTATTTAAATTTATAAACTTATTATTTTTTAATCAATAAGATATACTAAGTGTATGAACTTATTTTTTTGTAGTAAACTAACAATCAATATATATATATATATATATATATAAAGGAGAATGTAGGAGAGAGGGTTAAGGAGAGAGCTTCTTTGATATTTATCTTTTTTCTCATAATTTTAATTTATTTTTAAATCAATTCAACACATTAAATGCTAGAAATTTTCATTTTCTTTTTTAATTTAAATTAAAAACCATTAATCAATATATATATCTATTATTTTAACATTATATTTCTAAGTATTTAATAAACCCAGCATTTCTTATTTAAATTTATAAACTTATTATTTTTTAATCAATAAGATATACTAAGTGTATGAACTTATTTTTTGTAGTAAACTAACAATGCTTATAAGCTAATACTTTTGTTAAATGACTTAATTTTATTTAATTGTATGTATTTTCATTTGTAAACTAACATCAATATCAATATATATATATATATATATAAAGGAGAATGTAGGAGAGAGGGTTAAGGAGAGAGCTTCTTTGATATTTATCTTTTTTCTTATAATTTTTGATTTATTTTTAAATCAATTCAACACATTAAATGCTAGAACTTTTCATTTTCTTTTTTTAATCTAAATTAAAAACCATTAATCAATATATATATCTTTTATTTTAACATTATATTTCTAAGTATTTAATATCAATATATATATATATATATATATATATAAAGGAGAATGATAGGAGAGAGTGTTAAGGAGAGAGCTTCTTTGATATTTATCTTTTTTCTCATAATTTTGATTTCTAAATCAATTCAACACATTAAATGCTAGAACTTTTCATTTTCTTTTTTAATTTAAATTAAAAACCATTAATCAATATATATCTATTATTTTAACATTATATTTCTATGTATTTAATAAACCCAACATTTCTTATTTAAAATTATAAACTTATTATTTTTTAATCAATAAGATATACTAAGTGTATGAACTTATTTTTTGTAGTAAACTAACAATGCTTATAAGCTAATACTTTTGTTAAATGACTTAATTTTATTTAATTGTATGTATTTTAATTTGTAAGCTAACATCAATATATATATATATATATATATATATATATATATATATATATATATATATATATATATATATATATATATATGAGAATGTAGGAGAGAGGGTTAAGGAGAGAGCTTTTTTGATATTTATCTTTTTTCTCATAATTTTGATTTATTTTTAAATCAATTCAACACATTAAATGCTAGAACTTTTCATTTTCTTTTTTAATTTAAATTAAAAACCATTAATCAATATATATATATATATATATATATATATATTATTTTAATATTATATTTCTAAGTATTTAATAAACCCAACATTTCTTATTTAAATTTATAAACTTATTATTTTTTATTCAATAAGATATACTAAGTGTATGAACTTATTTTTTGTAGTAAACTAACAATGCTTATAAGCTAATACTTTTGTTAAATGACTTAATTTTATTTAATTGTATGTATTTTCATTTGTAAGCTAACAATGATTATAAATTAAAAGAACAATGCTTATAAGCTAATACTTTTGTTAAATGACTTAATTTTATTTAATTGTATGTATTTTCATTTGTAAGCTAACAATGATTATAAATTAAAAGTTTTATTAAATTTGCTAATTTTTATAAATTAGACTTATATTAAAATTTGTTTTTTTTAATTTACATGATCCATAACTTAATAGGCAAAGCTAACAATGTTTATAAATAATACTTTTTTATTGAATTTGCTAATAGTAAATAAAATATTTACTTCAGTATTTGTATTTTTTTAATAAGCTAACAATGTTTATAAATCAAAACTTTTATTAAATGAGTCTATTTTTTTAGTAAGATAACAATGTTTATAAATCAAAGCTTTTATTTAGAAAAATCAATTATGTGTTTTTCAATATTATATATAGTAAGATATCAATCCTTATAAATCAGTTTTGAATAAAATATATTGTCTTTTTTTTAATTGAAATATTAATTAATAGAAAGTTACATCATATTTGTACTAACTATAAGTAACTAAAAGATCATTAATTAAAAAACCTTTCATTTTGTTCTCAAATTTGAATCATCAATATATTTATAAATGGATCATAATAACACATATTTGTTTATATTTATCTATTATATATTAAGAAACAACCACATTCAATGGTGTACGTGAAGTAGGAATTGAGGCTATGAATTTTCTCAAACTTTTCATTATTACGATGATTTTTTTATTTCTAATTTATGAGTTTAACCTATGACTATTCATTTGCTCTTTTCTTTAAATCATTTTTAATTCTCACTTTTCGAAATTGAAACTCTTGAAATTCACTTGGTATATATAAAGAGAAGGGCAAGAGGTACTTGAGAAATAGAAATGGAAGAAGTGATTTGAGAAGTATGTGGTTCAAAGAATTCCTAATCAAGAAGAAGAATAATATCTTCAATCACTAACATCTCAAACATGTACGTAACCATTATCTTCTTCAAGGAAAGTAAGATTTTTTCAATGAGCAACAAGTTCATGTAATCTTTTTGTTATGTACTATTCCAATGTGATTGATTAAAGTTGTTGATATGTATATAAAGGAGTATGCAAGTATATGTCACGATGTTATATTCTATTCGTTTCACTTCAAGTTTATTTTTGTAAGATACATATGTTTATAAGTCAAAACTTTTATTAAACGCGTTATGACGTGATCCACGTCTTACACAAAACGCTGAGTCGCAACGACGAAAACGTGTCTTGTGTTATATTTTGCCATGACGTGCCTTTTTTAGCACTGGTTCAAATATAATATGTTCATATATTAAAATTTTATCGTATTTATCTTTATATATAACATTTGTAAACACCGCGCAAAGCGCGGTGCTATTACCTAGTAGAGATGAAACCAAATCCAAAACCCTAATCAAAACCAAATGAAAATTGTTGTAAGAGAACTTGCTTCCTACCGATTCATTAGGATCTTGAAGAAGAAAAAAACCAAACCAAATATGCTTCTGTTTGTGACACACCCGACCCACCGAAAACCTCCAGATAGCTTATGTTCATAACCATCAAGAGAGGGATAATTGATGGGATTGGGTGGTTCTGTGGCAGATTGTGGAGAAGGAAGAGGGGAAGAGGAAGGTGGTGTTGTGGTTGTCGTCGCAACTACGATGGAGGATGAAATCGATGATTGTTGGTCTTGGTGAGAGCATGGGCAGAGTGGGATGAAAAGAGTGAGGTCGGCGGTGAGGATGGAGGTTAACCGGTGAAGATGGGGAAGACAAAGTTGGAGGATGGCAAAGAGTGAGGTCGTCGATGGCTAAGGAAGGATGACCGGTGAAGATGAGGAAGGCGTCGGTGAAGATAAAGGGACGATATCATATATATATATGTATATATAATATGGGGGGAGAGAGAGAGAGAGGTGATTGCATTTGCAAACCACCCTTATAATGAAAAATATACAACCCTTGTAGATGTCGTAGATGAAATCAATCAATGGTATGATCATTTTGTGCTGTTTATGTTAATATAGCAATTAATTTAGTATAAAAAGTAAATAAGAAATGGAACGGAAGGGTATAGTCGTCCTTTTAACTTCTAACTTCAAATATGTAAACAAGATGAAATCACTAGTTTTTGGGAAGATAGTATCTTTAATTTCAAATCTTTAATCGTAGTTACCAAAAATCAAAGAACATCTTGAACTATTTCATCCACAATGATTCGACTGCAAGGAGGTAACATTCAATGATTTCACCGTTTCCCTAGTGTTTGATCGATTACAAATTTAACTCTTCATCAAACAGGTCGCCAGCTTAGCTAAAGATTGATGAAGAAGCACACCTTCTCGAACTTCACTAACACAATAGATAATCCTTTGGATGAAGACGATAACGAAATCAAGCCTTCAATAGAGACGAAAACTAGCATTCAACGTAGTAATGTGAAATGGGAAAGCGAAGCCAATAGAAACACAATTGTTGGGGGTAATTGTACACAAGGTGCTTTTAAGTTTACACACACATAAAAGGAAGAACATATTTAATGTGTGAGCGTAAATGGTAAGGAATTTCAATTGCTGAGACCCTATTTCATAACATTTTGGTGTCAATCGATTAAAAAATCCCACAATGAAACTAGGGGTTTTTTCCTTTCACTATTTCATTCGTATGAAATTAGGGTTTTTTTATGTTACTTCTCATTAACACAATAGACTTTTAGTATGATGATATATGGTGAACCATGATGATTTTTTTTTTCCTAAACAGGGTGAATCATGATGAAATTTAATATGAACAAATACATAATACACTAATAAACATGGTGAACCATGATAATATTTTGTCTGAACAAATACAGAATACACTAATGAATAGGGTGAATTATGATGAACTCTAATACGAACATATACATCTTACACTAATGAACAGGGTGAACCATGATGAAATTTAATTTAAGTATGATGAATCATGATGAAATGTAATTTGAGTATGGTGAACCATGATGAAGTTTAATTTAAGTATGATGAACCATGATGAAATTTACTCTGAGTATGGTGAACCATGACGAAATTTACTCTGAACATGGTGAACTATGATGAAACTTACTCTGAATATGTTGAACTATGATGAAATTTACTCTGAACATGAAATTTACCCTGAACATGAAATTTATTTTGAGTATCGGTACAGTTTCACCATACAATCAAGGAAGCACCAATAACTAATCAACAGCAACAAACAAAAAAAAATTCATTGCGTGCCTATTACAATTAATGAAAGTAATTAATAAATAATCAATGACGAACAATAGTAAAAACCAAAAATTGCAAAATGATAAGCGTTACCCGTTAGTCCGATACGTCGCATCAAAAGAAATGGTATCACCAAACTCCTTAAAATTTCGGTTTACCGGCCAGAAAATTGCTATGAACTCCTTGCCTTCACACTTGTATTAAAAAAAATACTCGGGACAATGTTCACACCTATTACTCAGTTTGTTTATTAACATCTGAGCCTCTTTGTTCCCAACAAAATAGACAATGTCCCTTTTAAAATTAATATGATCCTAGTTGGGCCACCAGATGCGTTTATACCCCTTTAATGGCCAATTGCATCCTATGAGATTGAGTTATACCTACCTTCGAACTAGAAGCATGAAACACATTTCTACATTTAGTATAACTGATAGAACGAGATAAAAAAATTTATCCCCCATTGTAAAAAGCATATGAGTATGACGCCCAGTGAACTTGTATACCATATAACGACCACTTTCACTAACGTAATGAATCTTCAAAGAAGCGTTACACCCGATCCTTTTAACACTAGATTTTCGTCAGTTTTTCTCGCTAAATCCTACCAAAATTGAATCAAAATCCGTGTTCACTGGTACATTAGGTTTGCTACATACGAAATAGGGTGTATACTCGTCCAAATTTGTTACTTTTTTATTTGATAAAAGAATATCAAACCCAACAATATCTGCATACTTCCTATACATCAATTCGACGCTCTCAATCGAATCAAAACTATCACCAATCTTAGGGGAGGTGTTAATATCCACGACCGGTATCCAAATTTTTAAACCCCCGTGGATTCAACCATCTCTTGAGTAATTGTATCTACCAAACATTAAAACTGGTAAACATGGTTTCATTGACATACCAAGCGCAATAGTTGAAAATTGAAACTTACTTGGGCTAAAATGTAACACCTCGTGTTTTGGGTAAGTAAACTTTCATTTTCTGCGTAAGCAATTGTATGGATTTCCATTAGATGAGTTATGAAAACTATATGTTGCATTGGACAAAAGTGGGAACAGACGACACTAGTCAAAAGATGTGACTTTGGGGCTCGGGACACACCCCACGACTATGCCTGACAAGAATGTCGTGGTCATAGTTGCAAAAGTATTGGACCATAGACTATGGAACAACCTGAGCGAGCATGCGCTGTGAGAATGCCCGGGACATAATCGTGTGTCAAGGTCATAGATCAAAGGCATGCCATAGTATAAACCGGGCGACTATTCCCATCGACTGTATCGTGGCAAGGTCGATGTTGCATAGTCGCACACGACCTTCAGGGGTCTTTATACCAATCTCATTTTTAGTAGAGAAAAACCTCATTTTCAGATCAGTTTCTGGGAGCACGACTTTTTCTCTCCACCTTGGATGATTTCTTCACTTCTACTCCTCTCTCTTCATTGAATGCCAAAGGAAGAATCAAGGAGTAAATGCTCATCTTCTAGGGTTTTACCATCATTTAGTGAAAGTTTCAAGTGTACTCGAGTCTCAAGTCATCATTCTCACATTTCTAGGGTTTTCCTCATTTCTAGTTTTTTTCTTACAAACCTACTTGGTGAATTCATTTATTATGTATCTCTACTACTATACTTATTCATGATAATATTAACTATTATGTGAATTAAACTTAATGATTTTTACCTAAAATGGTATTTATAGGTTGTGGATGACATTTGACCTAAAATGGTATTTATTGGTTTTGAGGGATGTTTAACCTAATATGATTTCCAATGTCGGATATGTTAAAGATTATTTATTTGGGTGTTAATACATGTGAGAAATCTATAACGACATGAAGTGAACGTGGTGGGTTATTTTGCAAGCTAACCTGGGATTTCTTGGGTATCAAAGGTATACCATTATAATGTACAATATCTATATGTTATGAGATTCGTGTTCTAACCATGTAGATATGAGCATATGCGTTTGTTGACCCAAATCCTTATGCATGAGGATTTGGTAGTCACACATTGATAACGAGAATGTCCATTGTTTAGACTCTAGAGAGTAGACATTAAAGAACTATTGGATCCTTGAGGTAAAATTCGTGTAGAAATAGGTAGGCACTAAGCTTCAACAATCCTTGAGGTGTAACTATTTCGAGTAGACACTAAAGGTGATGAGAGGGTTTGAGGTGATGCCAAAGTAGGATGTGCACTAAAACCAAGAACCTGAGGTGTAGTCTCGGTAACATCAATACGTGACCACATTCACGTGTTCCCATCAACTTGATGGAAATAGGTCTCCCCCGTCATCGAAAGATATAACTTGTATATGTTCACGTGTAGAACATCATGTGAAACTGTGGTTCATGGTAATGTGCTACAATTGCACACCAACATCAAATTATGTATTATTGTATTTACAATTATATACTTGTTTATGATCTCACTAGGCTTCTAGCCTAAGACTTGTTCCTTGTGTTCATGGTCTACAGATCCCACTATTGGTGAATCTACAAAAGTTTGAGATGCCAACCGCTGCCGTTAGGGGCATCTAAGGCGTGGGGTTTTGGATGACTTTTGAGGGAATAATTCTTTTGAAGACATAATGACACCCACTATAATCTAGCCATCTAGCAACTAGATTAGTTAGGTTGTAATTTATATGTCTCATTTATATTAATGATTATTGATGTACAAACTTCCCCATATTGAATTAAAGTTGTCTCTAACATTGTAGGTTTTATGTTATTTACATTAGTATTACCTTACTTTTGTTGTTTAAAATTTTAGACTGTTACATAAAAAATACACATAAACAAAACCTAAAGACTACTATAATCATGCACCAAACTACAAATGTAATTTCTTTATTTAAAGTGAAACAGTTTCACGTGCCACAAAAACCTAAAACTATCTAAAATAACATTTTCGTAAAAACTTATTGTACAACAAAAATCGTATTTCTCATTGCCGACCAGAAACAAATCTTATTGGAAATAGAAAAACTGAACATGCATATGCGTACATTAAAAATAGCAAGTTTAGAAAAAAATACCATTGGGCGCAACTTGATTCGATGGAACGACATCAAAATGAATGTCATGTGAACCAATACGAGAATTAACATCAACCGGTTGAATGAAAGATGATTAAAAAACATCATAGTTGTAAAAGACGTCGTACACATGAATTTCATTGAGTGAAACAACTTCGACCTTATTCTCATTCATGGAAAACACGATGAGTAGACTCTTCAACGAAGATGAAACTCAACCCAGAAACTCTAAATTAATGGAAGTTAATCTTCCCACTAAACTCACTAAAAACGTTGAAGAAAAAAAATCAAAAAATCCAAAACATTATACGGCTCATTAATTTCAAAAATAAAAATTCCAAAGATAAATACCTAAAATAAAATATTCTACTAAAGATGACATATAAGCCCCTAATATTAAAAAAAGAAAAAAAAAATAGAAAATCAATGATTGTTTTAAAACCGTTTGCAAAATTTGTTACATAAGGTTGGTTTTCAAAATATCGCTCCTCTCTCTCTATCCCCCTATCTCTCTCTACATATATATAGGGTTGGGTTCACGTGAGACCAACCTGCTTTCATGAGACCAAGAAATTAACACTAAACCTTCACAATGATTCAATGTGAAGGTAAGAAAAACAACAAACCTTCACAGCAAAAACACTGTGAAGGTTTACCATCACAGTACCTTCACAGTCTTTTGCTGTGAAGGTTTAGTGTTAATTCTTTGGTCTCACGGTCTCACGAAAATAGCCTGGTCTCACATGATCTCAAGTATATATATATATATATATATATATATATATATATATATATATATATATATATATAATTTGTTGATCCCAGATTGACTCAACAATGATATGTTCAAACTTAAATATGCAAAACAGAGTATAGAAATTATGTGCGGAAGCGTGTTAAAGCACAGAAAGGTTTGATTAGTTTGGTAGATTCACACACTAAAAAGATAAATAAAGTAGACTAAACAGAATAAGATTTGCTCAACAAGTCATCTTCATTTTTATTAAGAACAATGGAGTTTACACCAAGAACACACACTTGTGTGTGGTTTTTCTCTTAAGATAACTCCCACTCTAGAAATTCAGCGTGTGTGAATTGTGTGCTACATGCCTGAAATGGCTGGGTAGTGCTCTCTACATATAGTGAGGGTTGGGCGCAAATAGTACAAAGAAAAGGTTGTCACCCATGAAATGGTGACACCTGGAAAGTTATCAATCGTGGTTGTACTATTGATCTTCAGAATCTTCGTACAGGTAGAGACATGTGAGAGGCACATGATCTTTGGTCTTCAATATGCATAAGTCTCCGTCTTCAAGAAGTTTGGCCATACAGAGGCTCTGTGGAGTTTCACAGAGGCTCTGTGTTCCGAGAGTTATCTTCAGGTTGAGTTTGACTTCTTGAGGAGTGGTCGACAGAGGCTCTGATCCGTGCGGAGAGGCTTGATGTTGTCCGACAGAGGTCTTCTGCGATTCTTCTACTTAGCCTACTTTTTAAATACTTTTTAAGACTAGTCTATTGGAGCTAACAATCTCCCCCTAAGTATTGAAAAAGAAAAATTACAGAGCTAAAATAGTGCTTAGGCTAAAAAGAACAAGAGGTGTAAATTTCAACCTCTATAAGAAAAATATTTTCATTAGATTACTATGCGAGAGGCATTTACAGAGAAATGAAAAGAAACAATTACAAGATAAGGTAAAAACAAAAGATTACAATTCACAAAGCTTACATTTTAGCATCTGGAAAGTCGTTGATTCTCTTTCCAAATCCACCTTCCTTCTTGAGCTCTTTGTTGAAAAAAGCGCACAAGTCTCTGAATCGCAGAGCTGCATCGATGTCGCTTATCAATTGGTCTGCGGCTTCAAGGATGACGAACTCGGTGCCTCTGTGGTTCAGGAGATCCTCTTTGAATTTTAGAAGGGTCTTGGTAGCATACTTCTGGCTATCGTATCCTATGAAATGTTTCTTCTGTCCTTGGGGATTTAGGAATACGTATCCAAAACGAGGATAGGAAATGATGGTATTGGGTAGGATTGGAAAATTCTCAGAAGATGGGCAGTGATCATCAAGGGCTGTAAGTCTGATCTTCTTCACTCCCATGTCCAGAGCGGCTTGAAAGTCTAGCAGACTGAAGAACTTCAACTTCTCCCACATGGTGCTCTTTATAATCAAATGAGCCTTTTTGTTCTCTTGCCTCCATCCAAATCTGCTCTCTGTCAAGGTTTAAAGCTCTGCTAGGTCGAAGGGGTGAATGTTTCTGAGGTCAACATCTGTGAACTTCATCTCTGACCCGTCTTCTCTTCGCATGAAGTATTGGCAGTAGTAGAAATTGCGGAATTGGGTGTGCAGAAGCTTTATTCCCAGAATATCTTTTATCTTGGAGTTTGAGTATACATCCTCCACCTTATGTTGTTTGTTTTTGAAGAACTTTATGGCCATTTCTTCGACCATATCTGGTTGGAGGGTAGGCTCTGGAAGTGGGTCGTTGATCCCTTGACTATAGAGATACTTATAGACTACATCTTCCGTGTCCTTCTTTGGCAGAGGGGGTGGAATTGTTTTTTTTAAGGCGTCCATATCTTTCAACACTTGGGCGACCCGATCTTCTGATGGTTTGGCAAAGGGGTCAAGGGGTGGGTATGATGACAGAGGCTCTCCAAAGGCCCAATCTTCCTCTTCAGGTTTTGGGGTTATGAAGGAATCGAATGCACTCTTCATCAGATGTTCATGACTCCTCTATGGTTCTCTGTTGGGTTTGGTTTTGTGTTTCTTCGGTTGATTGGTTGGATTGTTGGGTTAGTGGGATGATTGTTAAGGGTTGTGGGTTTGAAGAGGGCTCTGTGGTTTCCTTGGCTTGGTTCTCCCCCTCATGATGATCTGTGGGCCCAGTCCCATCATCCTCATGATCATCATGCTTCCTTTGTGGAATACTCTCTGCTTGGCACGTAGTAGGAGGTTTCTTTGACTTGGGTAGGTTACGGCCAACTTCTTCCAACTTGTCGCATATATCATCGCAGATCCTCAAGATACATGCCACCTCTACTTCGAACTTGAAGCGAAACATGCCAACACTTGCTTTAAATTCCTTCACATAGGATGCATTTGCCTCTGTGAAAGCTCTGATGAACCCTGTGAAATCATCAATAACCTTCTGCCCGATGATAATGATCTGTCTTTGGTAGGCTTCAGAGGCAAGAGCAAGTTTCTCGTTGTTTGTTGAACATGTTCCGTGGCTCTGCGTAAGTCCTCTAATGTCAAGGCTAGGGATGAGGTCGAGTGTTGCTTGGACAGAGCTTCTGCAAAGTCTTTGGCAATTTTTAGGTTGGCAGAGAGGGAGTTTAGAGTTGCCTGAAGTTCTGTGAGCATGGAAGAAGTGCTCTGTGAAGTGGTACCCTGGAGTTCTGCGATCCTTGTAGAAGTTGTCTTGACTTCTGTGGCCAAATTTTTGATCTTTGCAGATAAGGTTGATAATGCGTTTTAGGTCGACTCTGCATAAGACTTAACCAGGCTTTTCAACCCAGAAAAGTTACTGGTCATAGAGGTAACGAAGGTTTGGAACTTACCCTTTGTTACATATGAACCAATGGTGACCTCCGGGGGAACACATTCTTCCCTAAAGTTTACCTCTGTTCCTGAGGCACCTGTTTTCAAACCTGTTTGTACGTTGAGATTGACAGGACTTCCTTTCGATCCTCGAGGGGAGTCATGTAATGGCTCCTCCTCTACGAAAGTTCTGTCATGATCCTTACTCTGTGCCAATTCAGAGTTGGGCACAGAGGGGATCATGATTGGACTCAGAGGCTTATCTAGAGCCTCTTCGTCATTGTGCATACTAAGTCCCTCTGAAGGACCTTGGTTCCCTAAGTTGTGCATGGGAGAGGCAACAAATGCCTCTGTGGGGATGTCAGTTGTCTTCTTGGGCGAGTGAACACTGGAAAGGTATGTGTCCTTTTGAGAGGACACAACCTGAAAAGGGGTTTTTCAGCTAATTAATGGCGCATAGGAAGAAAAAGGCTCCTCTGGCCGACTGGCAACGGCAACGGTTGGGTTCGAGCTGTGCGGCTCTTTTTCAACATTCTTTTCGGCCACTAGACTGGCAAGAATGGATGGGGGGGTTGCACAGGGGGGTAGCTTAGGATATGTGCTATCGGCATCTTTTCCCTCTTTCGCCACCTCCGATTGCTTTCCTAGGGATCCTTCACCTACATCCCATCTATCTTCTATAATCGTCTCCTCATCCTCTACAACATCTAATCCCAAATCTGAGTCTTCATCAGCTTCTGTAACTCTTGGTTCTAACCCATCATTGGGATACCTCATACTCTATCTAGAGGTATCAAGTGAGTCGTTGAGTCCTGCCGTTTCAAGAAAAGTACCAAAGGACACTTGGATTTCTTCTTGGTGTTGTTGGGCATTCTCTGGAATGGGAGAGGTTTCAGGTATGTTTGTCTCAGGTTCAACATAATGTAGAGGGGTAGGGGCTCTGACTTCTTCTTGAATTGGGTCCTCTTCCTTTGCGATGGTTTGCACAGGAGACTTGGGTTTCTTGGTTTTTCTTTTCTTTTGTTTGGGGGCACCCTCCTCTGTTGTCTTTATTTTCCTCTTCTTCTTTTCGTCTTTTGGGTGTTGTGTAGCACATATATTAGGTACTTCTGTGGATTGGGGGATTTGGTTCTACGGTTCAGCTTTTTCCGGGTTTTGGGTTTCGAAGTTTGGTTCCTATATAGATTCAACTGCCTTGGACTTTTTCTTTTTGCTATTCTTTTTGGGAGGGGATGGTGGTTTTGAGGCATGGGGCACTTCTTCCTCTTGCCCTTGGTTTCTGGCAGAGGATCCTTCTTCTGTCTGTCTTCTGGCCTTACCTCCCTCTACTCTCAACCTATATTTTTCTAAGGCCACACTCCACTCAGCCTCACTCATTCTCTCCACTACAGGGGTTCCTATGGGTACTCCTAGACGTGGTGGGGTAACAGGACTCGGTTTGGGAGTCCTGAATACACGTTTATACTTCCTAACTAGGGCTTTGTCACTCACGTAGGTTAACATTTTCTCACTGAGAGGTCTGCAGAAGGAATAACCACTAGAATGGTTTGTGGGGGTCATCTTTGACCGAGGGTAAGTGTTTACCACCTGTCCTTCTAATCTTCATCCTTCGTTTTGTATCAGGGGTTCAAGGATAATCCCAAGTATCCTCTGGAATTGTAGGGATGGCAGAGATGTTCCAGCGGTTTGCATGCCCTTCTTCTTTTCAACTGCAGAGGCCATTTCTGTCAGTATCATCCGTGCGAAGTCCAGAGGCAAGTCATAGTATACCCCATACATGATTGCCAGAATCTGGTGTGAGCTCTGGTCAGGGCTACCAATTTTCCCTGTAAGGCGCCTGTTATGGATGCTGAAGAGGGTGTTCCAGATTGGGGGTAGACGATTTCTTCTTAAGTCATTTCTCTTGGACAGAGATTGGTTATATCCGAGCATGAGAACGAAATCGACTACTTCTTGGTCAGTTGGCTCTGCGACGTATTTCTTGATTCCTAGGAGGCTTCTAGTGGGAATTTCAAACACCTGGGAAATCATGGCGCTGTTGATTCCCGTTGTTAGCGTGTCTGTGTTATCAGAGTTGGACACATGGCCTATTATAGAGTTGAGTTCCTCGTCAAATCTACAGCTCTGCCAGAATTGATGGACGTATCTGCTTAGGATTTTCTAAACATTTTGGGTCAGAATCTTGTTCAAATAATGGTTTTAAAGTAAGTTGATTAAAATGACTTGTCCTTGACCAAAGCTCATGGTTTAAAATCACAAAGTGGTTATTGGGTTTTAGGGAAGGGTGTTTTCATACAATTCATGGTTGATGAAGCATTGAAGATTTAACACCCCATATTTCAACTCTTGTGGTATTAGTGCAGAAATAAGAAATTCTGGGGCTCTTTTGAGAAAAACTCAAAATTCTGTGGCTGAGTTGTGAAAAAGAAAAGCTAGCTAAGTTAAAACTCTCCTAAAACCCTATTTGGTCCTCATTTGTCGGCTGGAGAGTTCAAGAAGGGAGAAGGAGCTCAAGAAATCCACAATGGAAGGTTTGGAGAAGGTGGTTCAGTGAGGGATTGAAGGAATTTGCTACCAAGGTATACCTTCATCTTCATCTCTTTGATTTGTCTTGGAAATGGAGTTTAGATGTATGATTCTTATTGATTTCTCTTCTTCTTCAAGTATTTTGAGACAAAACCAATTGGAAGGGTTTGTGAACTCTTGGTGTTATTCCACCTTTCCAATGGAGGTTCTTAAGTTGATTCATTTTAGAAAGGATTTGTGTTTTCAAAAGAGTAGTTCATGATGGTTGATTGAGGAATTGATTGATTTAAGTAATGAGGATTGTTTCCTTAATGTATAAATAGTTTTAGAGTTTGTTTTGGGAAGTTATCAATCGATTGGAATCATTTTTGGAGGAGTTAAGTGGGTTTTCGAGCTGACCCTGGGATGCAGAACTGAGAATGCTCGACCAGAGAGTTACGCGGCTTTTCACGCGGTTTGCAAACCGCGTAAGTCTCTGTTGGGAAATTCTCGTTTCTGCTTCGTTGGTCGTTCGGGCTTGGATTCGAGGCGTGGTTAAGGGGTTTGTCTTAAGACACTATGGGGAATGTTTTAGAGTATAATTGGGGAGTCTAATACTTCCTTTGTTAACCCCAATTCAGGTGATCGTTTGGTGTTTAAGTGAGCTCCGATTAGAGTGTCGTATAGACGAATACCAGGTGAGTTCCCTTATGCATTATTTCTATCTTTTAAAATGAATTGCGAAGAATTGATATGACTGAAAATGAGTTTACTTGATCATCATGAATTTATGTCTTCTCATGCATGAAAAGTGTTATCTTACAAGTGGAAGGAGGATTATCCTCGAGTAAGTTTTAAAACATGTTTTAATGTTTATGCCTGTGGTAGAGTCGGGTTGCACAGTGGAGGACCCCCGAGTTGCCGTGCCTGGCTTTGTTAGGTGTCGAGTTGCCGTGCCTGGCTTTGTAAGGTGTCGAGTTGCCGTGCCTGGCTTTGTAAGGTGTTGAGTTGCCGTGCCTGGCTTTGTAAGGTGTTATTGGTCCATGCCACTGTGTACACCCATGTTTGAGCTCAAACTTGTTACGTGCTGTTTGCAAGGAAACGTGTTTTCTTAAAATGTTTTGTGGTCGCGTTTTTAGGAGGGAATTCACTAGACCTTATGGTCTAACCCTCGCTTTCAAAACTTAAAAACCATTTTCAGGAAAGGGAGGCTTAGGTGCTTCGTTCAAAGGGAAAGAGAAGGCTTAAGGCGGATGTGCGAGAATAGAGACCGTCATGATCCAGCTGTTGTTAGTTTAAACATCTCGGTTGTAATCGTTTGGGAACTTTAAGCTTTGAGTATGTTATCAAGTATTGTGATGTAAATTGGGACCCTTATGGGCTTTTTGGACTTATATTCCATGTTAAGTGTTTTGGGTCGTTACAAATGGTATCAGAGCCAGGTTTAAGGGATTTAGGTGACCGAATGGGCCTAAACTTAAACTTGAGAATAGGGACACAACCGAGATATAGGAAGCCATTAGGAAAGACCTTAATCGTAGGATGTCTTGACAATGGTAGTGAGAACCCTCATGTAAGGTAAATTCAAATAGCATCTGGCCAATGCTATTATGGACTTACAGGTGCATGGGTGTAATCAATCGCTATTGTCAGGATGGGTGGTGAGTGTGGAAGTATGTAGAAGGTTCTAACCTTGTGTTTGATAGCAAATAGTTGATGTGTCATGGGAGATCCCTTGTGATGTGGTGTTTGTAACTTCTAGAAGAAGTGTTGTCTAGAATGTTGATGAGCTGTCTAGAGGTAAACTCTCTGGGATAGGAAGCGAGAATTATGTTGGCATCTTGAAAACCTTCAATTCAAGATTGAGGGAGGGAATTTAGTTCTGGATTCCTTAGTCAAACGGTTGGGTGGCAAGGTTATTGAATGAAGGAGATCAGTGTTGTTTTGAAGTATGCATAAGAGTAGGAGGTGAGATAACTGGTTAGTTTGGTAAACCATGTTGAGCGGTCGATCAAGTGGATTGTGGAGCACTTGTGCCACAAGTTGTAGCATAAGTAAGAAAGCGGTTGTTGGTCTTAGTGAGGTATCAGTGAAGAGTTGAAGTGAGTGCAACGGTTGACTTGGTTAGAGTGAATAGCCTTCAATTGCATATTAAATTTCATGCATTGTGTCATTAAACTTATTACACAAGTTCTTTCATGTTAAAGGCATGTACGTGCATAACAAACTTTCCTTGTTTTGAGAAATGAGTTGACACTCGCAAGTGTGTGTTTTTTTTATTGGTAAAGGATAAATTTGTTTTCACTATACGATAAAGCTTTGAACTTAGAAATCTACGAATTACTTCACACTTTTATTTGGGGAGAGAATCTTCGTTATGAAAATATTGAAAACGTTTTATTAAGAGGTTTTGTTTATAAACAAAATGAGTATTGACTTGTTATTATTATAAGAACGAGTATTGGAGTTGACAGACCCACTTTGGGTAAGTAATTTCGTTCGAAAATTTTCCGGTCACATGCGAAAGGGTTTCATTGGAGACAATCGTAGTGTCGGCATCGATTTGGATGGACAGGGTTACGAATTATCGTAAGAGTGCCTGTAAGTGATCTTTGCGATCGTTGTGTTTTACTATTCATCTTGAGTAATGTTGTTTCATGCATACTCAAACTCGCTTTATACTTTTGCATCTATCGTGTTTCTTAAAAGTGCGCAAAATGATTTCAATCGTTGTGTCATTGCGCATGAAGGCTATGAACTCGCTAGGTCGGGGGAGGATGTTACGATTTAAGCCAAGGAAAGGGCTTTGGGAGTTAAATTGCTAGTTGTATAAGATGTGGTCAAGTTATGACCATAGTGTTCCGTTAGAGTAAGTGGGTGAATACCTGGAGTCTTGGGCAGTGAATCTGGAATGTTGGTATGAGTGTAGTTTGAACTATTGTCGGGATATGTGAGAATAGTTTTAATCGCGGTAAAGTTGAAATGGCCAAAGTGTTTCTGTTGGTGGAATAGAAATCAGTAGCGTTACGTTACCTAATGTAATGTTTTCGGTTTCGAGTTGGAGTACTGAGATGGTTTGATAATTAGATCTTGCTAAGAAAGATCTTGTGTTTAGTCTCTCTCGAGGGAGAACGGTGGGGTATAAGTTGGTTATAAGGAGTAGGACGAAGTGGGTTATGTTAGGAATCCTAGATTGTCAGGAAAGAATGAAATCATCATGTAGTCCATTAATGTGGAGGTTTTTTCAGGAGATTGAAACGTGAGAATGAAGCCGTTGCGGGCGAACGAGTGAGGTTGTTCGAGAATGTGTTAAGGATATGGTATAGGAACACCTTGTGAGGGCATTGGGAGAACGGAAGACCACCAATGTGAATGTAATGTCCATTGAGGTTTTGGATGATTAGCTTATGTTTAAGGTGCCTATCACAGCGGAGATAGATTGCGAGGAGTTAACGAGGAACGAGAACTGGTTCGGGAGTTAGGAGAAATAGATTCTTTCGAGAATCCTTGTTCGTCGTGAGGCGACTGGACAATTGCATGTCGATTGTCGATGTCGAATCAGTGACCGTTTTGTTGGATAGTTGTCGGGAGGTTGGTATTGGAGAAGTAACTATAGTGTGGCTATCTTGTTGAGTTTTCTTACAAAGAGGTAAGAAGTTGTTTGGAGAAAGGTAGGTATCCGACGTGACGTTTGACCACCTTGTGTGAGTGTACAAAAGTAAGAGATCGTGATTGCTTAAGTGATTTTCTTGTGGGGTATGATGATCCATATAAGAAAGAAAGGTTAGGGTAATCGAAACGGGTGTACCTTGAGTAATTGACCTTGTCATGTGGTTCGTTTAGACCCGGGAAGGGCAAAGTCGAGCAACGTTTTGGCTTCGTTTGAAATTGTGTTATGGGCAGCATAAAGGAAGTAACATCTTCTGCGTATGTAAAGGCATCACGTTAACTTGTTGCAATGTAGTCGCGGGGTGCGATAGTGGCGTGGGGGAGTGGTAGCACTTGGTACCAAAGAAGCGTGTATGTCTCAGATGTAATGGTGAATTGCCGTAATAATGGAGTAGTCAAAGGTAATGAGTATGCCTGGTTGAAGTGTGTGGTTTTGCGGGCGGTATACGTTAATACTTGGTTGAGATCAAGAGATTAAGTTGCGGTTGGTAACGGGATGACAGGAGAACCCTTGTCCTTCTCGATCCCATTGGATTTTGGGTGAGTTTTCATGCTTCACTTGATTGTCGAGCAGGATATTGTACCCGTTAAGTTGTAGTGCTTCGTCGTGAAGTTTAGTCAAGAGCGTTGGAGTATTTCGTGGATGTAATGAATTAGAATGAGCGGGTCGGCGGTGTTGGAGAGTTAGGAACTCTTGGTAGTTCTTGGTGTTAAGTACCTCATGAGAACTTGGCTAAAGGTCTTGACTGATAAGTATGGAGAAGTTGTTCTGTTAGGCTGTAGCGGTGTGCGATGGAAAGTTTGTGTAAGCATGAGAGAAGATGATGACGGTATGAAAGATCAAGTATAGACAGACTCGCGGTAAGAAGATGTCATGAGACATTGAATGGGCGGACTATAGTTGAAGAACTGTTCTTTTAAGGCATAAGATAAGGGATTGTTGTTTATGTCATGGTTAATGAGTTGAGAAAGCTAAGTTCATGCGACCGGTCTAAAAGTTGGTTCTTGTGGGTGAGTCATTCTTTTGAGGGATCTTTAATGTATCAAGTTAGGATGGAAACAAGTGGTCAAATGTGGTGTCATGGTCGAGAGACCTTGGGATTAGATTCAGTATTGTCGGGGAGAATGTTTCGCGTGAGCGTGTCGTTCAACATTCAATTAATTGAGATAGTTTGAATGAGCTTGGTCACTCCTCCGTGTGGGAGGGCAAGTGAACGTTGGAGGCAGTTCCTAGTTAGTGGAACCATTCGGTGGATTAGGGCGAAGGACATAATTGTGTATAGAATATAATTATGGCTTAGCGATTGTTGTGAGTTTGGACCGTTGATTTGTAGCTGTTGAGACACGTGTGATCAGTGTGACTTTGAGGAAACGCAATTGTGCCAGGTGAACGCTATTTTGGTAGGAGGGCGTTCATCCTTTGATATGAATGTTATATGGTGGTGAGAATGCGGTAATGATATGAGAGTGATAGTGTGTAATGTCGACGAAGGGAGTGATTAGTCTTCGTTTAGAGATTCGGGTTATTGCGGTGTTAACTCGAGTAGAGTCGTTTTCTATTAAGGAGAGTAATTTGGATGAGTAGTATGTTCGGACGAAGGGATTGCAAGTGTGTTTCAACAGGAGATTGAATTGGGCTATATTGTAATGAAGTAATGACAGTTATGGAAGGAATTGGGGGAGATAATGAATGAATTAAAGGTACTCGGGGAAGTATGAAACTTTTGGTGCGCCTTCGCAAGTAATGAGAATGATTGAGGGGTCGGATTTTGTAGTACCGTTAGAAACAAATATTGGCACCGGATGGTCGAGAATTTGAGGGACAAAGAAGTTGATCTTCTAGAATTGTATTTGCAACTCCTTAAGAAATTCTGTAGGTAATGTGATTATTGGAAGTCAGAAGTTAACTCCAAATTGCAGCATATGTCCGGCAATGGAATTCCGAGGACGGGATCCTGTTAAGGGGGAGGTGATGTAACACCCCATATTTCAACTCTTGTGGTATTAGTGCAGAAATAAGAAATTCTGGGGCTCTTTTGAGAAAAACTCAAAATTCTGTGGCTGAGTTGTGAAAAAGAAAAGCTAGCTAAGTTAAAACTCTCCTAAAACCCTATTTGGTCCTCATTTGTCGGCTGGAGAGTTCAAGAAGGGAGAAGGAGCTCAAGAAATCCACAATGGAAGGTTTGGAGAAGGTGGTTCAGTGAGGGATTGAAGGAATTTGCTACCAAGGTATACCTTCATCTTCATCTCTTTGATTTGTCTTGGAAATGGAGTTTAGATGTATGATTCTTATTGATTTCTCTTCTTCTTCAAGTATTTTGAGACAAAACCAATTGGAAGGGTTTGTGAACTCTTGGTGTTATTCCACCTTTCCAATGGAGGTTCTTAAGTTGATTCATTTTAGAAAGGATTTGTGTTTTCAAAAGAGTAGTTCATGATGGTTGATTGAGGAATTGATTGATTTAAGTAATGAGGATTGTTTTCTTAATGTATAAATAGTTTTAGAGTTTGTTTTGGGAAGTTATCAATCGATTGGAATCATTTTTGGAGGAGTTAAGTGGGTTTTCGAGCTGACCCTGGGATGCAGAACTGAGAATGCTCGACCAGAGAGTTACGCGGCTTTTCACGCGGTTTGCAAACCGCGTAGCAAACCACGTAAGTCTCTGTTGGGAAATTCTCGTTTCTGCTTCGTTGGTCGTTCGGGCTTGGATTCGAGGCGTGGTTTAGGGGTTTGTCTTAAGACACTATGGGGAATGTTTTAGAGTATAATTGGGGAGTCTAATACTTCCTTTGTTAACCCCAATTCAGGTGATCGTTTGGTGTTTAAGTGAGCTCCGATTAGAGTGTCGTATAGCCGAATACCAGGTGAGTTCCCTTATGCATTATTTCTATCTTTTAAAATGAATTGCGAAGAATTGATATGACTGAAAATGAGTTTACTTGATCATCATGAATTTATGTCTTCTCATGCATGAAAAGTGTTATCTTACAAGTGGAAGGAGGATTATCCTCGAGTAAGTTTTAAAACATGTTTTAATGTTTATGCCTGTGGTAGAGTCGGGTTGCATAGTGGAGGACCCCCGAGTTGCCGTGCCTGGCTTTGTTAGGTGTCGAGTTGCCGTGCCTGGCTTTGTAAGGTGTCGAGTTGCCGTGCCTGGCTTTGTAGGGTGTTATTGGTCCATGCCACTGTGTACACCCATGTTTGAGCTCAAACTTGTTACGTGCTGTTTGCAAGGAAACGTGTTTTCTTAAAATGTTTTGTGGTCACGTTTTTAGGAGGGAATTCACTAGAACTTATGGTCTAACCCTCGCTTTCAAAACTTAAAAACCATTTTCAGGAAAGGGAGGCTTAGGTGCTTCGTTCAAAGGGAAAGAGAAGGCTTAAGGCGGATGTGCGAGAATAGAGACCGTCATGATCCAGCTGTTGTTAGTTTAAACATCTCGGTTGTATTCGTTTGGGAACTTTAAGCTTTGAGTATGTTATCAAGTATTGTGATGTAAATTGGGATCCTTATGGGCTTTTTGGACTTATATTCCATGTTAAGTGTTTTGGGTCGTTACAGAAGATTGGTTGAAGGTTGATGATGAACAGAATCTTCACTGTCAGAATAGTTTTCGTCTTGATTTCCTGGGGGAATGGGATTTGGAGAGTTTTGGGAGTGAGCAGGTGAAGCAGATGATGCCATTGATGATTCTTGGAAGGTTTTCCTGAGAAAAAGTTGAATTTTTGGTCTGAAAGCACAAAGAAATTACAGGTTTCGCCGGAGTTCTTGAGAGAGAGATGAAGTGAAAAGGTTAATCTGAGGGGTAATTTGGGTTTTTATGGTGGATGAAAGGATAAGATTTGGGCGGTAAAAACTTATTTACATAAAGTTTGGAATCCGCACACAAGTACAAGCCGTTTAAAAACGTTTCAGAAACGACGGTATATTACATATCCACTCAGAAGATGCCATGTAGGCTTGGGCGGTGCATGGTGAAGGGACGTGCACCTCCCACTAACTCCAAGCGTGTGGCGTTTGCTAAAATCAAATGCCTGTTACTTTCAAAAGAACCCGCACCCCAGAAGTCATTTAAAAACACATAAGCGTTATAAATGATAGAAGCTTTGTGGTGGAATGAGCTTCTGTGGTCTGGGATGAGCCTGAACTCGCACAAGATTGGACCTTTTCTTTACCTAAATCCCTTAAGCAACTTGTAGTCGCAGAGACTTCTGTGGCACAAAGGCTCTGTGAAACGTCACATACGCTTTTTGACCAAAAATTTCTAATAACGGAAAGAGGTCAAAAGATTTTGACCAATCAAAGTTTTGATTTGTTTAAATAGGTATTTTCTGACATATATAGAAATTTGTGTCCGAGAAAAGTGTTTTGGAAATTGATTTGTGCGGTGTGCTTACCAAAAATAGCTCACTTCTTTCTGCATGGTCACCTTCTTCAGCATTTGCTCGATCAAATAGCTTCTGTTGCTCCCCCTCGAATGATTAGCTTATGTGATCCATATTGAGGCTTTCCTCTGCTCCCCCTTGATCTATGTTTCGGTCAGTTGAGATAAGTAATGCGCAAGACATAGATCAAATATTCTTGAGAGATTTTGTGACATAGGACAAAGGCTCTGTGCAATGTCACAGAAGATCTGTGGAACATAGAAACTTTAGAGAGAAGATTGTACATACTGAAAAATAAAGGTATTTACATATATACAAGAAAAGCTCTATACACACTTATAGAGGTTCGGTGGGTCAACCCATGGTCAACATACCTAACTTGCCAACCAAAAATAAGAATCTTTTCTCATCTAGTGCTTTGGTGAAAAGATCAGCTAGTTGATACTCCGTAGGCACAAAGTACATTTCAATCGTACCTTATTCGACATGATGCTTCAAGTGGTACCTTATATCGATATCTTTTGTTTTTTAGTGCTGTACTGGATTGGCAGAGATGACGATGACACTTTTGGAGTCACAGAGGATGGAAATCTTCTCGATATCTAGACCATAGTCTCTGAGCTGAGTTCTCATCCACTGAACTTGTGAGCAACAGCTAGTAGCAGCAACGTATTCAGCTTCTGCCTTAGAAGTAGACACATAATTTTGTTTCTTTGATGTCCAGCTAACTAATTTACCACCTAGAAATTGACAACTTCCAGAGGTACTTTTTCTGTCTAATTTGCATCCTCCATAGTCTGAATCTGTGTAAGCCGTTAGATCAAAGCCAGAGTTCTTTGGATACCAGAGACCAAGATTTTGGTTCCTTTAAGGTATCTAAAGATCCTCTTTACAGCATAAAGGTGTGATCCATTAGGATTTGCTTGATATCATGCACAGAGACATATGGCATACATGATATCTAGTCTACTTGCATTTAAGTATAAAAGAGACCATATCATGCCTCTGTAAAGCTTGCACTCGACAGATTTGCCCTCTGGATCAGAGTGTAACTTAGATCCAGTGGCCAAAGGGGTTTTCATTGCAGAAGAGTCAGAGAGTTTAAATTTTGTCAAAATATCATAAACATATTTTGACTGATTGACGAAAATACCATCTGTTGATTGTTGGACTTGAAGGTCGAGGAAGAAATTTAATTCTCCCATCATGCTCATTTCAAACTCACTCTTCATGAGTTTTCAAACTTTTTGCAAATTTTCACATTTGTAGAACCAAATATGATGTCATCTACATATATTTGTACAAGCAAAATCTCATCTCATTTCCTCTTATAAAACAAAGTAGTGTCAGTAGTACCTCTTTCGAAATAATTGACAAGAAGGAAATTTGAGAGTCGTTCATACCAAGCTCTGGGGGCTGTTTGAGTCCATAGAAGGCCTTATCTAGATGATAGACATAATTTGGATATTTTGAACTCTCAAATCCTGGTGGTTGTTGGACATAAACTTCTTCTTGGATTTGGACATTGAGGAAAGCAGACTTTACATCCATTTGGTACACTTTAAATCCTCTGTGGGCTGCGAAGGCTAGAAATATCCTGATGGCTTCCAACCATGCTACAGGGGGAAAAGGTTTCCTCGTCAATTCCTTCTTCTTGGCAGTATCCCTTGGCCACCAATCTTGCCTTATTCCTAATGACCACTCCATCTTCATCCTTTTTGTTTCTGAACACCCATTTGGTCCCTATTGACATTTTTCCCTTTTGATAGAGGTACAAGGGACCATACTTTGTTATGCTCAAATTGGAGAAGCTCTTCTTGCATATCATCAACCCAATTTGGATCATCTAGGGCTTCAGAAACTTTCTTTGGTTCGATCACATTGATAAAATTTGGAAAGAAACAAAAATTAATAGTGGTTGATCGAGTTTCCACTTTCTCAAAAGGATTGCCAACGATTTGGCTATGTGGATTCCTCTTCGACCACTTTGAAATTCTTGGAAGATAGACATTAGTTGCATCAAGTTGAACTTATGTGGGTATGCTAGATGGTTCATGCACATCCTCTATTGTAGAAGGTACTTCGTTTGCACTTATGGATGGAGTTGAAGTTTCAGCTTGAGTTGGGATGTCTGTGTGAGTTGGGGTTGAGTACTCTATTGTTTTTGGTGTTGAGTTCTCATTTTGCTCTGGTGTTGAATCCTTTGTGGTCACGGGAGTAGGATTTTCTTATTGATTTGTTGTTGAGTCTTTGTTGATTGTATCAAGTGCTTGCTCCCCCTCGATTGTTGTACCTACACATGTAGTAGAAGTGGGTGAAGTATTTGTAGGACCAGTTAGGGATTTACCTTGAGGTGCTTGGTCCATAAGGATTTGGACTCCAGAGGCTCTGTGACCATTCACAGAGGGATCATCGTCGTCATTAAACATATCTTCGAACAACAGGTTTAGTTCTGCTTCTCAAGAGATTGAGACGCTAGAGGCTTGAGTGTTTAGCCCGAGTTCTAAGCTGATTTGCTCAAAAGTCTATTGAATCGAGTCATCAAAAGAGACATTTATGCTTTCCACTATCGTTCTTGTCCTCAGAACATAGACTCTGTAGGCTTTAGATGTGGAATAGTATCCAATAAACTTTCCTTCATCGACATTTCTATCAAACTTCCCAATGTGCTCTCTGTCGTTTAAGACAAAACATCTGCACCCAAACACGTGAAAGAACTTTATGTTTGGTTTCCTCTGATTTATCAAATGGTAAGGTGTCTTCGTATGTCTTTTCACTATCAAGGATCGATTTTGAGTGAAACAGGTGGTTGAGATTGCTTCTGCCCAGAAAGAAGTAGGTAACCCAGATGCAGTGAGCATAGTTCTTGCAGCCTTCACTAGCGTACGATTTCCTCGTTCAACAGCGCCATTTTGTTGTGGGGTTCGTGCGGCAGAGAAGTTTTGTGATATCCCTTCTTCTGTAAGGTATGTTTCAATGGTAGAGTTTCTGAACTCTGTGTCATTGTCACTCCTTAACTTCTGTACCTTGCACTCAAACAGAACTTGGATTTTCCTCATTAGATTAATTAAGATTTGAGGAACATTTGACTTCTTTCGAACAAACTCAACCCAAGTATATCTTGAGTATTCATCGATTGGAACAAGTATATACTTCTTGCCTCCAAAGCTCTGAACAAAAATAGGACCGCAGAGGTCAACATAAAGCATGTACAGAGGCTTAGTGCAAGACACATCCGACTTGCCTTTATGGGAATCTCTTTTGAGTTTGCCCATCTCACAAACAGAACAGAGATGATCTCTGTAGAATTTAATATTTGGTAAACCACTCACCAGATTAAGTTTTACAAGTTTTTCAAGGGTATGAAAATTCAGATGGGAAAACCTGTTACGCTAGAGCCAAGCTTCTTCATTTTTGTTTGACACCAGACAGAGCTTGTCACTTCTGCTCTTTGCCTTGAAGTTCATGAGGTACATATCACCTCTTCTTTCGGCTCTCTTAGCAGTTCTATGTATGTATCTTCCCCTAGCAGAGGGCAATATGTTCTTTTGAATTTCACATCAAATCCTTTGTCACAAAGTTGGCTAACACTGAGTAGATTGTGCTTGAGGCCATCCACATATGCAACTTTGCACACCGTCACGTCCTCTTTGGCAATGACTCCATAGCCTCTTATATGCCCTTTTTGTTATCTCCAAAGGTCACTGAACCTCCTCCAAGTTTTTCTTTATATGAGAAGAGTAGACCTCTGTCGCTAGGTACCATATGGGCACATACTGCTTCTGCAACACATTCAGAGAGTTTTAGGTACCCATTTCCAAATAGGTCCATTTTTGTTAGGGGTTTTCAAGGTTTCCTTGGCATCCTTGGTTTTGGTTTTTACTTCCTTAAGAGGAGAACCATTTTGCTTCTTCTGACCGTTGAATTTGGCATTCTTAGCTTTGGGTCGAGAGAGGAAGTAGTGTAGACCAGAGAAATGTTGTTTCAATTGGAACATAAGCTCAAAACAATGAACATTTGATGCAACTTGCTTAAACGTTTCATTAAAATCATTAAAAATGGGTACAGTGGCTTTATTTGAATAATCTCTCCTAGCATTAGAATTTCCTTTTACAGAAAGACCTATCTAGGCTAGATTTTTTTTGCAAAAACTCCTATCCGGAAGAGCCTTCTTTACCCATCTTTTGTGGTAACCCTCTGCCGGTTTCACTGCCACAAAAGAAAAAGATTTGTTATTGTGAATCCACTTTTCTTTTTGTTGCCATGTGAACTTTTCATGATTTATCCTTAAAGAGTTTGAAGCCTTAGAATTTTGAGAGGACAATTCTTTTTTGCTTCTGAATTTTCTCTAGTTTAAGAGATGTTTTTTCCTGTATGCACATGTTGATAAAATCTGGGCAGATGGGTATTCTTGCTTTTGATTCCTTGGGAGGAATTGTTCCGTTAAGAATGCCAGAGGGTAGTTTAGTTCCCTTATCGAGCATAATACGATCTCTGATCTGACAGAATCAGTCTCTGAAGTGAAAGAGGTTGAGTCATCCTCATATTCTGATTCTGACTCAAGAAAGTCTCCGTCAACCTTGTCAGAGGCCAGATTGTATGAACATGAGCGACATTCATATCCACCCTTGTTCATTGAGGGATTTAAATCTTTTGAAATGCAAGGAACTACTTCAGGAGTTTTAAAGATATCAATTAAATCTTTTTCAAACAGGTTATGTACGACAGAGGTTGTTTCATGACTTTCAGAGAAGTGATTTTCAAAGGTTTCCTTTAAATCATTTTCAAAGAGTTTTTGCAACTTAACCTCTGTAGACGAGTGAACAAACTCAGGTGCCTATGCGCATAACTCCTTTTCAGGGGTTATTACGCACACAAAGGCAACATGGGCTTGTGTTTCTGGATGGCCAAATTTGAATAGGCCAATCTGTGTTTGGGTCTTTTGATATTTCTTTAGTTTTCAAGCCCTTTTGACAGAGTCTGAGGATGACAAGTCTGTGTTTTGATACCACATATTTATCATCTTTAGAGGATTCATCTTCTGAGGTTCTCCAGAAGTTCTGCGTCTTTTGTGTACATAAATTAAGTAAGGAAATCCTGGTTTTCGAACATTCCCAATGCAGAATAGGGAAGATAGAGATTGATTTCTTTTGTTTCCAGTGTAAGGATCCAAATCACAGAATCCAATTCCTCTTCTGCCTATTTGGGTGTTCACTTTTTCATGAACTCTTTGAGCATCTTGGTATTTTCTTATCATGAGGTCTCTGTCGAGCAAGTCTTGATGGAGAACTTCTCTTTCCTTTTGAAAAAAGTTTTTAAGAGCAAGAATATTCATTTTGTCACTCTCATTGTCCATAAGCTCTTTAGACTTGTTTTTCAAGGCTAGATCAAGAATAGCATAATTTTCTTTTAAGAGCTTAACTTCTGAAAAGTATTTTGTTTCAAGGTTTTCTTTATCAAGATCAATTTTTGCCTTTTCTTGAGTGAGAAGTCTTGCTTGTCTTTCATAAAAGCTAAGTTTCTTTTCAGTCTCAGAACATTTCTTTTCAAAGTCATTAAATTCCTTTGTAAGTTTAAGCAATTTGACTTCTATTCCATCATAGGTTGAGTTAGAAGTGGATACCTCACTATCAGAGTCTGAGCCGCTTACTTCTGCCATTCCACAAAACAGGGCATTCTTTTCACCTTCGTCGGAGGACTCATCAGATACCCAATTTTCTTGTTCGACCATAAGAGACTTCTATGCATAATATTCTTCCTTTTTCTTATAGAAGGCAGAGTCTCTCTGTGGTTGGTCTCTGTTGAGTTGACTCCTGCACTCTGCGGCATAGTGTTTCGGTTTACCGCACTTGAAGCACCCATTGTTCTGTGGAGTTGGTGCGATGGATTTCTCTGGAGCTCTGTGATCTTCTCTTGGCATACCCCTCTATGGGTAATCTCCCTGCCTCTGTTGGTATTCACTTGCCTTCTGCTCATAGTGTCTTTTGTCAAACATCCTCTGCTGGTCATGAAACTCATCTCTCTTTTGAGTTCTTGACTCATATGCTTGTGGTGGTCCATACTGTCGTGAATCTTGAAAAGATATCCCCATCTGTGGCCCATGATTCTGAAAACGGCCACCTATCCCATCTATGTCATCAGTACCTATGCTAAAGTTGGGCTTCTTCTTGAAACCTCTGTTAAACTCTTTGGTGATTAAAACCAAAGATTTAGCAATAGAGGCCATACATGCCTCATCCTCTTCCGAGTAATCTTCCTCTTCACTTTCAGCAACTAACACTTTCTTCATCTTCTTCTTTCTTCTTGAACTCTCATCTTGACCTTTTTCCTTCCGTGGCTTGTCCTGAACCTCTATGGCCTTTCCTACCAGTGCCAGAGGTCCACCCAACTGGGTTTTAGTCTGGACTACATAGTTCTCTTGTGCAGCTAGTGTGCCAAAAAGGTCAGTAAGAGTCCATGTGTCAAGATCCTGATTTGTTTGGAGTGACATGGACAATTGAAGCCATTCTTCGTTTAAACTTTTGAGGAACATCACATTATTTTCTTCAGGGGTTCTGTGGATACCAAACTTCTTACATTTGTTGATTAAGGAGTTGAATCGGTCATAGGTGTTTTGGAGTGATTCTGTTGGCAGAGCCTTTAAAGCATAATATTCATTTATGCATTGGGCTCTTTTGTTCTTTTGAGTTTTCACTCCTCCCTTAAGTTGTTTCTCAAGTTCTATCCACATATCATAAGCTGATTCACAACCATCAAGAGATTGAAATAGATCATTTGGTATTGCCATAATGAGTAAACGTTTGGTTTTCTTTCCCATCTCATATTTCTCCCTGTCTTGAGGAGACCACTTGTCAATATCCCTGGTTTTGTCATATTCAGGTACCTCAGGTGTGGTAGCAGTTGCAGGTACCCTTGGAACAGTGACCATAGGGACATATGGTGGGTTTTTGATATAAGTAATGAGTTCTTTATCAACTCCTTCCAAGAAATGGATCATACGAATCTTCCATTGATGATATTCATCTCTCAATAGAGTTGGAGGCTTAGTTTGAGAACCAACAGTGAAAAAGTTGGCTGGGTTTGCCATTTTTGAGGAAATAGAGTTTTGAAGAAAAACAGGGTATGGGTACTGAAGATGAAAGAGAGAACGATTAGAATATATGATAGATTTAAAACACAAGCTAAATCTAGGAAGAAAAGAGTTTTATATGATCAACAACACACACTGGAATGATCTTAAAAAAGAAACAAATCCTATTAATGGGTCAGATTCAAACAGGTTGAAAAATGACACAAAACAGGCGTTGTTCTTAGAAATGAAGAACAAGTCAAAAATCAAACAAGAAAATCTACCAAATGAGTCATAATCATTGCAGAGACGATCCTTTGATATTGAAAATCAAAGTTTGCTCTGATACCAATTGTTGATCCCAAATTGACTCAACAATGATATGTTCAAACTTAAATATGCAAAACAGAGTATAGAAATTATGTGCGGAAGCGTGTTAAAGCATAGAAAGGTTTGAACAGTTTGGTAGATTCACACACTAAAAAGATAAATAAAGAAGACTAAACAGAATAAGATTTGCTCGACAAGTCATCTTCATTTTCATTAAGAATAATGGAGTTTACACCAAGAACACACACTTGTGTGTGGTTTTTCTCTCAAGATTACTCTCACTCTAGAAATTCAGCGTGTATGAATTGTGTGCTACATGCCTGAAATGGCAGGCTAGTGCTCTCTACATATAGTGAGGGTTGGGTGCAAATAGTACAAAGAAAAGGTTGTTACCCATGAAATGGTGACACCTGGAAAGTTATCAATCGTGGTTGTACTATTGATCTGCAGAATCTTGGTACAGGTAGAGGCACGTGAGAGACACAAGATCTTTAGTTTTCAATATGCATAAGTCTTCGTCTTCAAGAAGTTTGCCCACACGGAGGCTTTGTGGAGTTTCACAGAGGCTCTGTGGTCCGAGAGTTATCTTCAGGTTGAGTTTGACTTCTTGAGGAGTGGTCGACAGAGGCTTTGATCCGTGCGGAGAGGCTTGATGTTGTCCGACAGAGGTCTTCTGTGATTCTTGTACTTATCCTACTTTTTCAATATTTCTTCAGACTAATCTATTGGAGCTAACAAAATTAACTTTTGGTCCATGTAGTATAAATATTCTTGAGTAAATTGCATTTTTGGTCCTTGTGATATGTTTTTTTTCTCACTTTTGGTCCCTAGACAATTTTTATTGCAAGAAAAACCCTGTGGTATGCAAAAGTGCTCGGTTTTGGTCCCTCGGGACTAACATTGTTAGGTTGCCTTCGTTAAAACCCCCCATGTGCAAGGCACATGAGGGTATTTTGGTCTTTTTGCTTACTTTTTTGTTTTTCACTAAAAACAATAAACTACAGAGACCAAAATTGTAAATTGCTCAAAATAGTTAAAACAAAACATTATATATTATATACTATATATATACTTGTGAAACAGTAGAGTCAGAGTCAGAGTCACCCTCACCTAGATAAACAATCCCTCCAACGCCTTTTGGAGTCCATCTTCTCCGACGAAAATCTTCATTTCTGCTAGACCAAGCTTTTGACCTTTCATTTTCTATTTCAACTGTCCCCATCTCTATCATGTTTGAAACCCACTAGTACCTAGCCATTTTAACCCACTATCTTCCCTAAAATAAAAGGAGTAGAAGGAGATGTAGAAACCACGACGATGTAGTCCCACGAAGACGATGACCGATGGATAAGAGGGAGATGGCCGTGACCAGTGATGGAGAAAAATGGAGGGGAAGCCTCCATTATTTAGTAGACATTGAAAAAATGGTACTAAAAATGGAGGTGAATGGATAAAACAGAAAGAGAGAAGAGAGACTAGGTCCATGTGTTAACCACATAATGGGAAGACATTGATCGATGGTCTGGGCCGGAGACGATGAGTCTCTAGTTTGGAACAAGAGATTTTGGCCAGAGAAGAAAGGAGGAGGATGTGACCTAAAAAATGGAAGGAGGGTAGCGATGGAGAACAGATCGGGGTCGCCATTATTCTCTGTAATTTAAGAGTAACTAGAAGGAAGGAAAGA
Organism: Saussurea involucrata; assembly: GCA_033807775.1. Lineage (NCBI taxonomy): Eukaryota > Viridiplantae > Streptophyta > Magnoliopsida > Asterales > Asteraceae > Saussurea > Saussurea involucrata. The sequence goes on from CM066325.1 coordinate 69,330,602, forward strand.
GGTAGGGGGCTGAAATCGGGGTTACGGTAGTGGTAGCTGGTGGTTTGCACGTAGGCTATGGTTCGTGGAAAATATATCCCTAAAATCAACAATGGAATAACACACAAGTATACATGCCAAACCAGTATCGTTTTGAAAACAAGTAATAAAGTGGTACTAAGTACCAAGTATCGATCCCACAGAGACAAACAAAGCAAGCGGTTAGTCTTAAGCCAAACTTAAATTAAGATCTTGAGTACATAATTCGAAAGAATAATCTTTGAGTGATGTAACAGCATTGAAAACGGTTGTAAAACAGTAAAAGAAATGCAAGGGTGTAAGTTCTGGTTGGATTACCGCAACATTGTGCTTAGGCAGGTTGCTACAGCATATGCTGCAGCGTTGGTTCTCATCCTTGCTACTGGAACGTTCAGACCCTTTTCAAGGTATAGATAGTCTAGCTACTGGCAGTACCACGCATTTGGGTAACCCAACCAATGTAGAGCAGATCTCACTGATTTTCCATATAAGCCACAATTTGTAAAAATTGATATTATAACACCTCAATGCTCTAACAATTTACGTTGGCTTGCATTCAAGTCCAACTCATCTAAGTAGAACAACATACGTCACCTTGTCAAGAAAACTACTTAGATGAAACTTAGAAACAAAGGGTGAATAGCATGGATGATAGCCAATAGCGAAAGCAACCTTCCACTACACAACGACTTTTATCTCCCAACCATTACTTACACCCAAGCTAGGGAATTAGCCCATCATCGCTCTTAAACACATACCAAACATGATGATCAGACAAAAATATAAATGTTAAGAACAAGAAATGTGCCAACGGTTTTTAGATTAAAGCATAAAAGGAAATAACAATTGCTCCTAAGTAGCTATATGAACTACTTAGCTAGTTTCCTTGTTAGGAGAAACTAGAAATAAAGTAAAGTAACTACAAACTTGAACTAGAGAGAACTACTTGCTTAAGGCAAGGAGTGGTGTAACAAACATCCAGGAGTTCAGCTCCTATTTATATAAGGGGAGAGCATCTAATGTCAAATTAACTAGTACAAAGATTCCTTAAACCAAAGGTTATTAACCAAAAGCTAAAAGGATTATAAGATGCCTTTCTTAAAGTAATCTCCTTCATGATAGTATTCCCTGAAGATGCCCTGCCTTCCAGCTTGCAAGAAAGGGCTGAAGAGATTGCCAAAAGATTCCCCAACCAAAAAGTTTATGAAGTGATGTCGTTGAATTTTCTGGATCTGCGAACCTTGCTATAGCATCCTGCTGCAGCATACAGAGCTGTTAGATTTTTCCACAAAATAAGCATAAACAGACCCATTTCTCCTACTTAGCTCCAAATTATAATAAAAGATAAAATCAGACCAAAAGACTCAATTAAGGTGATTGGGAAACTAAAATAGGACTAAATATCTATAAAATAAGTGCTTAGAATGTGATAAATTATGCACTTATCACACCCCCACACTTGAATTGTTGCTTGTCCCTAAGCAACACAAATGACAAATCATAAGACTCAATTTGAAGGGTGAAAATGAAAATGAAAATGTGATAAAAATTAGCTAACCACAAACACTTAACATAGCCTTTCATAAGACTCAACTTTTTCAATGCAACACCATAGGCCAAGGGGCATGTTCCTATTGTCAGGCAAAAGTCAAATTTGAACTAAGGATCAATAGGGCTTTTTGGGTTTTTGACAATTCAGGGCTTCTCTCATTTTCTCTCACTTTCCTTGCTTTCTGTTTTCATGCTGCAGCACATACTGCGGTAACTACCTTCTGCCAGATTTATTCTCGTTTTTTTTCTTTCTTTTTGATTGGTCTAGAAAGGGTTTTGATTGAGCCTTTATACCAATATCACAAAGGGTGCATGATTAAGCCAGAATGCCAATATCAAACTGATTGAGCCAGTGATGCCAATATCACAAGGGTGTTTTTATTATTATTGGACAAGATAAGAAGACTAAGTCCTCTATCTTTTCTGCCTTACCACAGGTTACACAACCCTCCACCACACCGGAATGAAACAATGTCCTCATTGTTGACTGAGGGACATTTTTAGGCACAAAGGGCTAAGGGTGCAAAGGGATGTGTTTGCCAGGCTTAGTGTTTGGAGAAAAATGGCCTAAATCCTTTCCTAAAGTTCAAAAATTGTTGCCTAGTTGCTGCCCAGGAATGCATGGCTTGGTTCTAGCATTGACATTTTAAAAGTGAACACGCAACAAGTGAATTATTATGGCTATGTCATGTGGGACTTAACTAACTATCACATGAATACATCAAAGATTCCCAGACACAAATGGACTAAAAAAATGAAAAATAACAAAGTGAAAAAAACTACTTGGAGCTAAAGAAAAGAAATGAACCTGCCTACTCAGGATGAGTAGGTGCTGCAGCAGTCTTCTTGAGCAGCTCCTCATCTTTGGTATTGAGCTCTTGAGGGTATGGTGGTAGGTTGGTGGCAGCCTCTAGATGATCAGTTTCCCATTCTGCCATGACCAGGATCCCGATGATCATGATCATGAGGGGGAGAAATGTTTAATTCAGTTTCATGTCGAAGACAATTCAAGGTCAAAAAGATGAAAATAGTTTTGAAGAAGGTTGACTTTACATTGTGAAAGACAAAGATGTTTTCGAATCACTCATATATGGATTCGGATTGCTCAAAGTTGAAGTTTTCGGATCATGTGAAGTCTGAAATGTTGCTGAATTTGGTTATCTTAGTTCTGAGCGTTTCGGAATGTGCTTACACCTAAAACTTCAACAATATAGATGATTTCGCATCCTACTATCCTTCTGATTCAAATTAGTATGGTTTCGCACTTGCCTTGGTACGAATCCACATGGTTTCGTATCCTTATTGATACGACTTCCATGGTTTCGTAGCCAACTTGATCTGACATCCGTTGGTTTCGTATTCAACTTCATCCGAATCAACATGGTTTCGCATCCAACTGATCCGAATGCATATGGTTTCGCACCCTTCTTGATTCGAATCCCATGGTTTCGAACCCTTATTGATTCGAATCCCCATGGTTTCGAACCCTTCTACATCCGGATTCCATGGTTTCGTATCCAACTTAATACGAAACGGATGGTTTCGCACCCTCTTGCATCCGAATCCTTATGGTTTCGAATCTGCCTACATCCAAATTGATGGTTTCAGATCATTTTAATATGAGAAAGTTTATATGAGAACAAGACTTGAAGATGGTTTGATAAAGTGTCAGTTTGAGAAGATTGACTTTACAAAGAGCTGAAGACTGCTGTCATATTTTTTAAATCTTGAATCCAAAGGGGGAGATTGTTAGAGCATTATTGTATTCAAGATTTACTGTAAAGTCAATGTACTGTATTAGTTCGTAATGCCTTTATACCTTGTATGTTATGGGTATAAATAGGCATGTCTAGTTCTTAGTTAGACATGAATCTAGAACTCTTGTAACACTTGTAGCATTTGTTATTTACTCTCTAAAGATCAATACATGGATGACTAGTGCACTCTAGATTTTCTCTCTACATATCATTGCTAGATTCTGGGTTTCACATTTGGTATCAGAGCTAAATAGAAAATTCAAGCAGATCAAAGAGAAAATTGAAGATTTTTTACATTGGAGATGAAGATTTCGGACCATGCATATATTACTGTTCATCAGATCACTTTTCATTCAGACAATGATTTTTTCTAGTTTCTGATTTCTTGGATAAATTCTTGGCATCACTGAACTCGGAATTGATTTCTAAGCAACTTTAATTCTTGGACTATCATCATTTACTGCACAGAAACATCAGATTTGATCCTTTTAGAAACTTTTGTTCGAAAACCCTATTTTACCTGTTTTGGATCTTAATTCTATTAAATTGATCGAATTAGGATTTGTGATCAACTAAGAAAGTGTGTGGATTCAAATTTCGAACAAATCTGTGCAAATTTCATAACAATTGATCAAGAATTGAAAAAGTTATGGCTGAATCTGTGATTTTCGAGTTCGAAGTGAAGGTTTCGGATTGTTCTTGATGGTTTCGGATCATTCATAGATGGTTTCGGATCCTTCTTCAATTACTGTTGGTTTCGAATCATTCATCATTTAAGTTTTGGTTTCGGATCCTTCTTTGCTTATTGTTCATCAGGATTTCGAACCCTTAAGGAACCGAAACCAAGGATTTCGAACCCTTAAGGAACCGAAACCAAGGATTTCGAACCCTTAAGGATACGAAACCAAGGATTTCGAACCCTTAAGGAACCGTAACCAAGGATTTCGAACCCTTAAGGAACCGAAACCAAGGATTTCGAACCCTTAAGGATACGAAACCAAGGATTTCGAACCCTTAAGGATACGAAACCAAGGATTTCGAACCCTTCTTGGTCCGAATCCATTGATTTCGAATCCTTCTTGATCCGAATTCGTGTTGACCAAAAAAAAAAGAGTATTTTGAAAAAAAAATTATTCCGAAATTTTTTCTATAGTGTTTTTATATACTCTAAGAGCTTTTCAAGAAAAAAATTTATATAATTTTTTTTCAATAGTGTATTTTATACACTTTCTGCTTGATTTTCTGAAAGATCAACATCTAGCAATACAAAGAGAGAAATGGGTTTGAAGCAAATTATTATAACAGAAATACCTTCAACTCCACAAGTTTCTGTTAAACCAAATAATGAAATTTTGCAACAAGTTCTTATAACAGAAATACCTTCAACACCACAAACTTTTGTTAAATCTAATAATGAAAGTTTGAAGCAAACTATTGTTAAATACAGTGGTGAAGGTTCGAAGCAAAATTTTGTTAAACCTAATACTTCAACTCCTTCATTTCCCGTTTTAAATAAAGCATTAGAGGAAGAAAATGTTGATCTAAAGAGACAAATTTTAGACATTTCTTCTTCAAATGATAAACTTACTAAAAGAATTAATGATCTTGAAGTATATATTGCAGGTCTTGAAACAAAGAAGGACAACTCAAGTTAAATCAAGAAATTTCAAGAGAAAGTAACAACTCTTCAAAGAGAAAATGCTGATATGAAGAGTAGAGAAATCGAGAGAGAGAAGGGGAACTCATATCTACAAGATCAAATAAAAAGAGTTCAAGAGAAAGGAACAACGTTGGAAAGTGAAAACATTGAATTGAAGAAGAAGCTTTCTGAATGTGAAATAGAGTCTTCTTCTTCAAAGAAAGTTCTTAAAGAAAAGGACGCATTTGAACTGAGAAGTATAAAACTTTCAAAACAAGTTTCTGACTTTGAGAAAGTTTTATTTTTTGAAAAAGAGAAGCTTGAGAAAGAAAGAGCTAAATTTGAAACTGAATGAAAATCTTTTGAGATTAAAAGTTCTGAGCTTTCCGTGAAAATCTCTGAATTGGAAAATGTTTTGGAAAAGGAAAGAAAAGATTTTGCTGAAAAGAAAAATCTCTTTGAAAAGGAAAGTAAAACCCTTAAAAAGGAAAATATGGAAATTTTCAAAGAGATTACTGATAAAAGAAAGTTTTTGGAAAAAGATTTTGAATCGGAACGCGAATATTTTGAAGATGCGATTCTTAATCTTACCAAAAGATTATCTGGTTTATCAGCTGATATTAAGAAGGATCAATTGATCAAATCTGATCTCCAAAAGAAATTTTATCTAATTTCGAAAGAGAAAAATGTTTTGATAAACAAAGTCAAAGAACTTGAAGACATCATTTTTAAATTTGATGTCTCAAAGCAGACCAGTCATAATTCTATCTTTCAGACTCCATTTGTTAATTCAAATGATTCTAAATGTTCTTTTAAAACTGCTTCAAGTTCAAGTTTTAAAAACATTCATTCTAAACAATTTAATAGATCAACAGATTTCGCAAAAGATCAGATTCGTTCAACAAATCTCTTCTATAATCCCCTGCTTGATAAATCAGATAACAAACCAAACGTGCCTAAAGTTAATACTTCCAAACCTGAAGAAGTTCCAATCTTCAAAAAGGTGAAGATGGAATGGAGAGTCAAAGGCACAACAGTTCCGAAGAAAGAAGTACCAAAATCATCTACATCCACATCAAAAGTCAAGAAGAACAATGCACCGAAAGGTAAATCTTCTGCTAAACCTAATCCTATTCATTCCGCAAATCATCTGATTAGGTTGGCACATAAGAAAATCTATTGTTCTTACTGTGGATCAAATGATTTTGTACATAAAGATTATACTTCTTATTGGTACGGTACTTACAGTATTCCTTTTAAGAAATCTACACCAAACACACTAGGACCAAGTGCCGTTGGGTACCAAAATCTGCTTAATCTGTTTTGCAGGTTCATCATGTGTTGTGCTGATTTGGAAATATATATACCACACACATGACTGAAAACAGAAGAGAAGCGGTGAATTTTTTTTAAGTAGAGTACTTGTACCATTAAGGGGGGCAAAGAAATAATGCTTTCTAAACACATCAATTTAGAACCCGGATTTCAACGTCTTTGGTTTCTGAATATATCAGTTCAGGACCCGTGCTTCAACGTTTTTGGCTTTTGAACATATCGGTTCAAAACCCGTGCTTCAACGACTATGGCTTCTGAACAATTCAGCTCAGGACCCGTACTTCAAAGACTAAGACTTCTAAACAAATCAGTTTAGAACTCATACTTCTCAGGTGATATCCTTAACTGTCACATCTTTCTGTTTCAAGGAACAAGTGGTGAAAGGTAACATTGCATTATGTTTTACTTCTACTGCTTTGAAAGTTTGAACCTTCACAAATTTAATTCAATGACATGAAATTGTCAATTTTCATTCAATGAATAAAATGTGTGTCAAGGGTGATTTTACAAGTGTTTTTGTATTATCTGAGTTATATTTGTTTCACCTTTCACTTCTGAAATAAATCGAAAGGTCAGCAAAACATGAATGAAATTATGCTGAATGCTCAAAATTATGGAAATCTAGACTTATATAGAATATAATGCTCAAAAAGTCTATTTGTCAAAATGATGGATGGAAACGAAAATATAGGGGAAGCATTATGTTTTTAGAACCAAGTGATTGTGATGCATCAAATAAACAAATAAAAATCATTTAGTTTGAAAGTTTGTACCTGTGGCCTTTCTGGTTTGGGAGAGTAAGTCCTAAGGGGTGCTCGACACCTAGTCCCTAAGATCAACTGGTCTAGGATCGGCTGACCCAAATCCTGCTATAGAACCAGATAGAAAGCCATGTTCTACTGGTACAAATGGGTTTAAGATATATCGATGTGGCCTTTATGGTTTGGGAAATTAAGTTCTAAGGGGTGCTCGACACCTAGCACCTAAGGCCAACTGGTCTGGGATCTGCTAACCTAAATCCTGCTATAGAACCAGATAGAAAGCCATGTTTAACGGTGTATCTTATTCTTACTAAACTTTTTGATTAAAAGATGCCAATGTGCACAATATCAAAAGATGCCAATGAGCACAAAATCAAAAGATGCCAATGTGCACAAAATCAAAAGATGCCAATGAGTACACATCTCTTGAAACTTGGGGAAAATACAAAGTCGCGATAAACCTGTAAATTTGTGAAAATTCTGATTTTGGACAAATAGTGTGAGTAGAGCAAAGTATTCTTATATGTTTTAGAATTGCATATGCTTGTAGCTAATCATATTTCGCATGCTAGCACACCAAATAGATTTAATAAAGGGGTTGAAACTGAACATTTTTAACTTGATATGCAATGATGACTTGTATTTGAATCCAAACACATGCATTTGATTTCATTTGATTGAAAAATCTGGTATACTTCATTAAGTTGGATTTCTTTTGTAAAGTTTTCAAATGATCAAATGTTAGTAGTTATAAAATGTGGTTCAATGCACTTTATATTCCTTGTATAAATGTTTTCATTAATGCACTGTATTTGAAATAAATAACCTTTAATGAAATATATGCATATTTTCAGGGGGAGAAAACAAATTGCTCCAAAATTCTTATTTTGAGGGGGGGCAAGGTTATTCATTAAGGAGGAGATTGTTAGTGATACTCAGAGACGCGACTGAAATTGAAAAAGGTTTTTGATGATCATGATGCTCACTTTCATCAAATAAGAGGGAGAAATGTTTAATTCAATTTCATGTCGAAGACAATTCAAGGTCAAAAAGATGAAGATAGTTTTGAAGAAGATTGACTTTACATTGTGAAAGACAAAGATGTTTTCGAATCACTCATATATGGATTCAGATTGCTCAAAGTTGAAGTTTTCGGATCATGTGAAGTCTGAAATGTTGCTGAATTTGGTTATCTTAGTTCTGAGCGTTTCGGAATGTGCTTACACCTAAAACTTCAACAATATAGATGATTTCACATCCTACTATCATTCTGATTCAAATTAGTATGGTTTCGCACTTGCCTTGGAACGAATCCACATGGTTTCGTATCCTTATTGATACGACTTCCATGGTTTTGTATCCAACTTGATCCGACATCCGTTGGTTTCGTATTCAACTTCATCCGAATCGACATGGTTTCGCATCCAACTGATCCGAATGCATATGGTTTCGCACCCTTATTGATTCAAATCCCATGGTTTCGAACCCTTATTGATTCGAATCCCCATGGTTTCGAACCCTTCTACATCCGGATTCCATGGTTTCGTATCCAACTTAATACGAAACGGATGGTTTCGCACCCTCTTGCATCCGAATCCTTATGGTTTCGAATCTGCCTACATCCAAATTGATGGTTTCGGATCATTTTAATATGAGAAAGTTTATATGAGAACAAGACTTGAAGATGGTTTGATAAAGTGTCTGTTTGAGAAGATTGACTTTACAAAGAGCTGAAGATTGCTGTCATATTTTTTAAATCTTGAATCCAAAGGGGGAGATTGTTAGAGCATTATTGTATTCAAGATTTACTGTAAAGTCAATGTACTGTATTAGTTCGTAATGCCTTTATACCTTGTATGTTATGGGTATAAATAGGCATGTCTAGTTCTTAGTTAGACATGAATCTAGAACTCTTGTAACACTTGTAGCATTTGTCATTTACTCTCTAAAGATCAATACATGGATGACTAGTGCACTCTAGATTTTCTCTCTACATATCATTGCTAGATTCTGGGTTTCACAACCACATCTTCCTTTCGTTTTTCCCATTGCCTATGCAAGGCAAGGTCCTTCCTCAGCTCAGCCAGCTCTCTCTCCTGCCTCTTGATCCTTCTTCCCATGGCTATCTCCTTCTCTTCAAACTCAGCCACGATGTCATCTCTTTGGGTATTCAGCTTCTCTTCCCAAAAATTCTCCTGATCCTCCAGGTTTGCCATCAACTTCTGCTGGTTTTCTTCCATCATCTTAACTAGTAATGCAAAAGCAGTAGCATCCAGACTGCTTGAGCTGGGATCCAATGCTGCAGCAGATGCTGCATCATCATCCCCAGTAGCTCTCTTGGATAGACCAACCTCATCTCCCTTCCGCTTTGCCTGATTCCTCATGATTCTGTCAATTGCTATGATATCCATAGTAGCTTTCTTATTTACCAGCTCATCATCATCTAGCTTTGGAACTTTGGCTTTCTCCATTAAGCCGTGGATTAAGGCAGGATGCCACAATCCACCTTTTGGCTTTGCAGCATAGGATTTGATACTTTTGTTGATAAGCTGGCCAACATTAAACGGTTTCCTCTCCATGATGCAATAAATGAGCAGACATCTTTCAAAAGATATGCTGGTATCATGTGATGTGGGCAGTATGGTGTGCCTAATCAGATGAAACCAGACATTAGCTTGTGGCTTCAAAAAGTGAGTCTCCAACACCATGGTTCCTTCTTTTCCATCTTTCCAGTCTGCACCAGGCTTGGCTATGACTCCAAGGATCCTCTTGGCATCAGCGGCAGATGCCCTTCTCATTAGCTTTGTGTACACAGAATTTGCAGGTGGGGTTAGCTCATACATAGTGTTTATCTTTTCAGCAGCAAAAGACACCTTTTTACCTCTAACCTTCACCTTATTTCCTTTAGTAACGGCCACTTCTGCATAGAACTCCCTTACCCAATCAATGTTATGCTTGGGTGGGATTTTGCACAACTCTTCCCAGCCTAACTCCTCTATCACGTCAGCAATGAATGGTGACTTCTTTATGGCTTTGGGACTGAAGCCCTTGTCTAGATGACCATGCTTCATTTTGAACAACTCATAACTCTCCTCTGCCTCCTCTGAACTGAAATTCCTTCCCCATGCATTCTTGCTAGTCATCCCCACATCATCCTCCTCTTCTTCATCTGCCAAATTTTCTTCCTCTTCTACTATGGTCTCCTTTGTGGCAGGCCTAGATGTTGAGGCCTTCCCTTTGGAGGACCTAGTATTTCTTTTAGTAGAAGCTTTCTTGGTAGCCCTAGTTTTTACCCTACCCTTTTTAGCCACATTCTTCTTCTTAACCAAATCATGGACAGTAGGATCCTCAGTTTCTTGTTCTATATTTCCCCATCCAGAATCTCCCTCCACAATACCAGTGACCTCTATTTCTTCTATATCTCTGTCTTCCTCCTCCCTTCTATTCATTTCTGCCTCTTCCTCCCTTCTGGTCTGTTCTGCCTTTCTGGGTTCTTCTTCAATCTCCTGATTACCAGGGTCTAACATTCCATCCAAGGCATCATCATGGAGGAGTTGCTGCACCAGGGGCGGAGGTTGTGGTATCACAGATGTTGTCACAGCATCATGTTGTGACACAGGGATGTTCATGGTTATGGTTTGTGGGATGAGTGTGTCAAACACAGAAGTGTCCAACACAGTTGTAGGTGATTCTGAGTGTGGTATGGTAGGCGTGTTTGGTGAGGGTTGATGTGTTTGTGCGGGTGGCATGTTCATATCGAACTCTTCATGGGTTCGTACCCTCAAAGTCTCGGTTTGACTCTGAGCATCATGGAAAACAGAGGAGTCTTCCTCTTGGGTTAATGGGGTATTTGGGTTGGTTCTGTTTAGGTCCAGGGATCTTTGGGTACTATGGGTTTCAACATTTGTGGTAATGGATGGATTTTGGGATTCATGTACAGTAGCTTCTTCCACATTGGGGTTTTGATTTGTTTCTTCAGAAACAGATGGAGATGGAGTAGCAGTAGACTTACCCTTTCCTTTACTCTTCTCTGCAGTTTTCTGACGTTTGCTCGTCACCGGCAAAGTTTCCGGTGATCGGAAAACAACTCCAGCGGCCTTGTTCTTCGTCTCCGACTGCTTCTTCTGAGCAGAGGACCGAGTAGTCCTTTGTTGGTACGTGACAGAGGTGGTCTTATTTGGAGATGAACCTTTGTCTTCTTCGTTTGCCATGGAAACCGTCGATGAGAGTGGAGTTTACACACACACACACAAAATATCTCTAGGAAAGAGAAGAAGATGGAAGGTCGGTTTCTAAAAGAAAGCAAATCGCCCAAAATGTGTTTTGTAGTGTGTTTTCAAAAATAGTTTGGGCTTTTAGTTGAAAATGAACTAAAAGTTAACCAAGGTAAGGGAATATTTAGGGTCTTGAGGTGAAATAAGGTTCCTTAAAGCCAATAGTACAGTACTTGGCTCCTTTGACTCTCAAAACTAATTATGACAAAAGGTTTGATATGACAAAAACTTTTATTACCAAGTACTTATGTCTTTTTTTTAAACTGATTTTTAAATAATTTAGACAGTGACCCCACTCCAATTTCTTGCAATCAAACAGGCTGCAGCATCTCCACTCATTCACCAACTTTGCTTTCCTGCACATTACCACACACATTAATTATACCTGCACTACTAAAATTTAAAAACACTATTTACATATGTACATTGGACTGTTGGGACTCTTTTAGACAAAAGGATTATTGGGGTTGGAGTTTCACTACAGAGGTTGACCCTGTAGTTGCTGCAGCATCCAAGTAAGACTTAATCCTTTGTCCATTCACTTTGAAAGATGATCCATTATTTGGATCAATTAGTTCAACAACTCCATAAGGAAAAACATTTTTGATTTCAAAAGGTCCAGTCCACTTGGATCTTAGTTTTCCAGGAAAGAGTTTCAATCTTGAGTTAAACAATAGAACTTTTTGACCAACTTGAAAATTCTTTTGCATAATCCTTTTATCATGCCATTTTTTGGTTTTATCTTTGTAGATCTTGGCATTCTCATAGGATTGGTCCCTTAGTTCCTCCAACTCATTGATTTGCAATTTTCTTCTTTCACCTGCATCATTAATATTCATGTTAAGCTCTTTTAAAGCCCAAAAGGCTTTGTGCTCAAGTTCTAATGGCAAGTGACAAGCTTTTCCAAAAACAAGCTTATAGGGAGACATTCCAATTGGGGATTTATAGGCAGTCCTATAAGCCCAAAGAGCATCATCTAGCTTAAATGACCAATCCTTTCTTGTAGGTTTGACCACCTTTTCTAGAATACTCTTGATTTCCCTATTTGAGAGTTCAGCTAAACCATTGGTTTGAGGATGATAGGCTGTAGCAACTCTATGACTGATGTTATACTTCTCTAAAACATCTTTCATCATTTTATTCACAAAATGTGTTCCTTCATCACTAATTATGGCCCTAGGAGTACCAAATCTAGTGAATATGTTCTTGTGAAGAAATTTGACCACTGTCTTTGCATCATTGCTATGGAAAGCTGCAGCCTCTACCCATTTAGAAACATAGTCTACAACTACCAAGATGTATTGACAGTTTCCAGAAATAGGAAATGGTCCCATGAAATCTATTCCCCAAACAACAAATAGTTCAACCTCTAAAATGCCATTTAAGGGCATCTCATGTCTTTAGGAAATAGATCCAGTTCTTTGACATTCATTACATCTTTTAACAAAACTATCAGCATCATGGAAGAGTGTAGGCCAAAAGAATCCAGATTGGAGTACTTTTGCTGTAGTTCTTTGGCCACCAAAGTGACCACCATATGCAGAAGCATGACAATGCTTGAGCACTGCAGGTACATCTTCCTGAGGTATACACCTTCTCAAAATTTGATCAACCCCTAGTTTGAACAAAAAGGGGTCATCCCAAAGATAATTTTTAGCATCAGAAAGCAACTTTTTCTTTTGGTTCTTGGTGAGTTCAGATGCAATGATTCCAACAGCCAAATAATTTGCAATATCAGCAAACCATGGTGCTGCAGCCTTAAAAGCTGTTCATCAGGAAATTTTTCATTAATTTCCACAAGAGGGTCCTTTCCTTTTTCTAATCTAGACAAGTGATCTGCAACTTGCTTTTCAGTACCTTTCTTATCTATTATTTCTAGATCAAACTCTTGAAGTAACAACACCCACCTAATCAGTCTTGGCTTTGCATCTTTTTTAGAAATCAAATATTTAATGGCTGCATGGTCAGTGTGAACTGTAACCTTGGTCCCCATTAGATAAGATCTAAAATTTTCAAAAGCAAAAACAACAGCCAATAACTCCTTTTCAGTAGTGGTGTAGTTAACTTGTGCTTCATTTAGAGATTTGCTAGAATAATAGATAGGATGAAAAACTTTTTCTCTTTTCTGTCCCAAGACTGCACGAACTGCCCAATCACTCGCATCACACATAAGTTCAAAAGGTTGTGTCCAATCAGGTGTGATTACAATTGGTGCTGAAATTAAAGCTTCTTTTAAAGTTTTGAAAGCCTTCCTACAATCATTATTGAAATCAAAAGGTTGGTCATGCTGGAGTAACAAACAAAGTGGTTTTGAAACCTTTGAAAAATCCTTTATGAATCTTTTGTAAAAACCAGCATGGCCAAGAAAACTTCTAATTCCCTTAACATTTATAGGTTCTGGAAGTTTTACAATGACTTCCAGTTTTGCTTTATCAACTTCTATTCCTTTGTTTGAAATTAAGTGTCCCAAAACAATGCCTTCTTTGACCATGAAGTGACATTTTTCCCAGTTTAAAACTAAATCAGTCTCTTCACATCTTTTAAGACTTTGTTCAAGATTTTTCAAACATACTTCATAGTAAGATCCATAGACAGAAAAGTCATCCATGAATATTTCCATCGAAGTTTCCAACATATCAGAGAATATGGACATCATGCACCTTTGAAATGTGGCAGGGGCATTGCATAGTCCAAAAGGCATTCTTCTAAAAGCAAAAGTACCAAAAGGACAAGTGAAAGTGGGTTTCTCTTGGTCCTCAGGTGCTATAGCAATCTGGTTGTACCCAGAATATACATCCAGAAAACAGTAAAATTCTTTACCTGCAAGTCTATCCAACATTTGGTCAATGAAAGGCAATGGAAAATGGTCCTTATGAGTGGCTTTGTTAAGCTTCCTATAGTCCATGCAGATTCTCCATCCTGACACTACCCTAGTTGGGATCAACTCATTCTTTTCATTCTCAACAACTGTCACATCTCCCTTCTTAGGAACACATTGAACAGGACTTACCCAAGAACTACCAGCTATAGGGTAAATAATTCCAGAATCTAACCACTGAAGGATTTCTTTCTTGACTACTTCCTTCATCACAGGGTTTAGTCTTCTTTGTGGTTCTACAGATCTGAAGTCTTTGTCCTCTAAAATGATTATGTGTTGACAGATTGATGGACTAATGCCTTTTAAGTCAGAAATCGTCCAATCTATGGCCTTGGTATGGGCTTGAAGTACCTTCACCAACTGTTCTTCCTGTTTTTGGTCTAAAGAGGCAGAGATAATTACAGGTAATTTGTCTCCATCTCTTAGAAAAACATATTTAAGATGAGCAAGAAGTGGTTTTAATTCAAGAGTTGGTGGTGCTTCAACAGATGGTAGGGGATTTTCTTTAGTGATCTGTTCCAGTGCTTCATATGCCGCGACAATAGGCTGCAGCATACTGGCAGATTGGAGGTCATCAGTATCCTCTAAATCATCATCATCATATTCCTCATCTTCTAGGTCATCTACATTCAGGTCATCCTCATCAAACTCATCATCTTTTGCCTCATCCTCTAAAGTTCTTCCAAGACACAAGGACTCTATAGAACTTAGGCCATAACACTCTTCTCTTTCATCGGGGTATTTCATGGAATTAAAGACATTAAAGGTGACCTTCTGGTCGTGAACTCTCATGGTCAACTCTCCTTTTTGGACATGTAGGATGGTTCTACCAGTAGCTAGGAAAGGTCTTCCTAACAAAAGAGGTGTGTCCTTGTCGGCTTCAAAGTCTAAGATAATGAAATCAGTAGGGAATATGAATTTGTCTACTTGGACCAGTACATCTTCTATCTTTCCCTTAGGATATGCTATGGACCGGTCAGCTAGTTGTAAGGTAACTGTGGTAGGTCTAGCTTCTCCTATTCCAAGAGTGTTAAAAATTGACTAGGGCATAAGATTGATGCTAGCACCCAAATCACATAAAGCTTTTCCAACCTCTTTGCCTCCTATAGAACAGGGTATTGTGAAACTACCTGGATCTTTCTGCTTAGAAGGGAGTTTGTTGGTCACAAGGGCACTGCAACCTTCAGTTAAGGCCACAGTTTCATACTCAACCAGTTTCTTTTTCCTGCTTAAAATATCCTTAAGGAATTTAGCATAGGTAGGCATGCTTTCAATTGCTTCAACCAAGGGGATGTTGATATGCAATTGCTTGAACACATCTAGAAACTTCTTGAATTGTTCCTTCTCCTTTTCATACCTCATCCTTTGGGGATAAGGAACATAAGGTGGAACATGGGTGACAACAGCCAACAGTAGGTATAACCTGTTCAGTTGTTGTTTGAGGCTTTTCAGTTCTGTCAGTTGGTGCTGTAGCATGTGCTGTAGCATCGACTGCAGTGGTCTTGACTTTGTTATTATCAACAGGGGATAACACAGATAAGTCAGGCTTATCTTTCACAGATTCAGGAGTTGGTTTAGGTCCAAGGACTGAGTCAGAAGATGAAACAATGATAGGGGGTACCTTTGTAACATCTTGTCCTTTGTTTGTGGCACTGACAGTCTGTGGTTCATTCGGTATGGTCTTCACTAAGTCTTTTCCACTCCTAAGGAACACAACTTTTACTTGTTCTTTGACTATGTTCTTGGGAGTCTCAGTATCACTAGGTTGAGTTCCAGTAGGTCGGTTTCTCAACTCAGTAGCAATCTGGCCAATCTGAGTTTCCATAGCCCTCAAGGCTATGTTCTGGTTGTTGATAGCTGAGTTGGTGTGGTTTATGAATCCTTTCAACACTGATTCCAAAGAAGCAGGTGATTCATTTTGTTGGTTTTGTCTTCCTTGGTTGGACTGTTGACTTTGTTGGAACATGGTTGTTTTTGAAAATTGGAACTTTTCTGTTCTTGTGTGTTAGATGGTTCTAAACATGGACTTTTCCAAGAGAAATTGGGATGGTTCTTCCAATTTGAGTTATAGTTGTTAGAGAACTGTCCATTTCTGTTTTGCAAATAGTTTACAGATTCGGTGTTTTTATTGCATTGGTCATAGGTATGAGGTCCACTACATAGTACACATTGGTCCGATAAATCTTCAGAAGTACATGCTGCAGCAACAGTGCTGGACGAACCATACATGTTTTTAACCATGTTGGTAAGTGCAGCAAGCTGTGCAGTAAGAGAAGTATAAGTATCTACTTCGTGAACACCTGCAGCCTTTCTAGGTACTAATGCACGAGAATCAGACCATTGACCATTGTTACTTGCAATCTTTTCCAAAATAGCTAAACCATCATTATAGGTACTAAGGGTAAAGGCACCTCCTGCTGTAGCATCAAGTATTCCTTTAGAAGTGGTACTTAAACCATTGTAGAATGTCTTTAGCTGTATGCAAAAGGGTATGCCATGGTGAGGGCATTTCCTTAACAGATCCTTAAAACTTTCCCAAGCATCCGGAATAGCTTCATCGTCCAATTGTCTAAACATGCTTATTTCATTTCTGGACTTGGCATTCCGTGTTGGTGGAAAATACTTTTTCAAAAACTTTTCAGCCATATCATTCCAAGTTTCAACAGAGTTCGGTTCCAAAGAATTGAACCACACTCTTGCTCTATCTCTTAGTGAAAAAGGAAATAACTTCAGCCGTAAGGCTTCATCAGTTACTCCACTGAAGTCAAAACAATCAATGATTTCCATAAAAGTTTTAAGATGCAAATGAGGGTCCTCAGTTGGTAGGCCTGCGAACTGTCCACTAGATTGTAACATATTAAACATTACGGGCTTCAGTTCAAAGTGGGCACATTCCAACTGTGGCTTAACTATGCCAGCATGCAATTGATCAAGCATGGGCATAGCATAGTCCATAATCCTCCCCTCTTTAGAGTTTGCAATACTGATGATGTTTTGGGGTTCAGGCCTTTGATTGGGTCCATATATAGGGACTTCCATTTCAACAGTTTCAAAAATTGGTGATAAAGTTCTTTGTATCCTTCTCCTTCTATGAAATGTTCTTTCAATATCCGGATCTAGTTCAAATATATCACCGTGAAACAAACGTGGCATGCAACCCAAAAATTCTTTTAACAAGTTGACTAGAAAAATCAAATTAAAAGTGACTTAAGAAAATTCTTGCTTTGGCTTTATCCCCGGCAGCGGCGCCAAAAACTTGGTTCGTGGAAAATATATCCCTAAAATCAACAATGGAATAGCACACAAGTATACATGCCAAACCAGTATCGTTTTGAAAACAAGTAATAAAGTGGTACTAAGTACCAAGTATCGATCCCACAGAGACAAACAAAGCAAGCGGTTAGTCTTAAGCCAAACTTAAAATAAGATCTCGTGTACAAAATTCGAAGGAATAATCTTTGAGTGAAGTAACGGCTTTGAAAACGGTTGTAAAAACAGTAAAAGAAATGCAAGGGTGTAAGTTCTGGCTGGATTACAGCAACATTGTGCTTAGGCAGGTTGCTACAGCATATGCTGCAGCATTGGTTCTCATCCTTGCTACTGGAACGTTCAGACCCTATTCAAGGTATAGATAGTCTAGCTACTGGCAGTACCACGCATTCGGGTAACCCAACCAATGTAGAGCAGATCTCACTGATTTTCCATATAAGTCACAATTTGTAAAAATTGATATTATAATACCTCAATGCTCTAACAATTTACGTTGGCTTGCATTCAAGTCCAACTCATCTAAGTAGAACAACATACGTCACCTTGTCAAGAAAACTACTTAGATGAAAGTTAGAAACAAAGGGTGAATAGCATGGATGATAGACAATAGCGAAAGCAACCTTCCACTACACAACGACTTTTATCTCCCAACCATTAGTTACACCCAAGCTAGGGAATTAGCCCATCATCGCTCTTAAACACATACCAAACATGATGATCAAACAGAAATATAAATGTTAAGAACAAGAAATGTGCCAACGGTTTTTAGATTAAAGCATAAAAGGAAATAACAATTGCTCCTAAGTAGCTATATGAACTACTTAGCTAGTTTCCTTGTTAGGAGAAACTAGAAATAAAGTAAAGTAACTACATACTAGAACTAGAGAGAACTACTTGCTTAAGGCAAGGAGTGGTGTAACAAACATCCAGGAGTTCAGCTCCTATTTATACAAGGGGAGAGCATCTAATGTCAAATTAACTAGTACAAAGATTCCTTAAACCAAAGGTTATTAACCAAAAGCTAAAAGGATTATAAGATGCCTTTCTTAAAGTAATCTCCTTCATGATAGTATTCCCTGAAGATGCCCTGCCTTCCAGATTGCAAGAAAGGGCTGAAGAGATTGCCAAAAGATTCCCCAACCAAAAAGTTTATAAAGTGATGTCGTTGACTTTTCTGGATCTGCGAACCATGCTGTAGTATACTGAACTGTTAGATTTTTCCACAAAATAAGCACAAACAGACCCATTTCTCCTACTTAGCTCCAAATTATAATAGAAGATAAAATCAGACCAAAAGACTCAATTAAGGTGATTGGGAAACTAAAATAGGACTAAATATCTATAAAATAAATGCTTAGAATGTGATAAATTATGCACTTATCAGGCTACTGGGGTGGGATGCTGGAATCGGCAAGGTGGGTTCATGGGGTGTTGGTGGAGACGATGATATATATATATATATATATATATATATATATATATATGGGTGCTATATTTTGAAACCCGTAAAAAAGTTGAAACCATTGCAACCCATGATCTCACCATTGATTACTATCTAGATGGCTAAGATTAATTCCTACCTTTTTAATAAAAATTCAAATTTTTTACTCTTTAACCTTCCATAATTAAGGTGCTAAAGGGCAAACTCGTCAAAACATGTTTTTACATAAATAAATTAGCTAATGATGGCAACCCAGATTCATCAATATCAGAATCCCAAAATTCTCTCTGTAAACAAGATTTGGACCTTATGCTTCTCATATGAATCATCAGATATGGCGTGTTGGAGACTCCAAGGGTGCTGGCTTTCTGTTTGAAGTTCCAAATCTCCACCCAAAAACTTTCTACGTATGGTGTGGATGCAACCATAGGACAATCATTTTCTCCTCCGGAGTTCAGAACAGCTGTTGGACACCACACCATCTTGATCATTATCAAATTAAACTCGATAAAATTTCTGAAATAGGAAAATTCTACTACCATCAGACCATCGCAACACCAAATCTAGTCTATCAACTGCATAACTATACCAACCAAGTTACTAACTAATCTAGAGTAGGAAATGATTACAAATAAAGCTGGTTGTCAATCATGATTTCTTAAGAATGGGAAATACAAGGCATAAAACAGAGAATCATCTTGAGGCAAGGGTAGGAACACAGTTGAGAGATAGAGTGATTAGTGCTGGGTCCAGGGTGCTATGTTCCTTAAGAAACTGCTATAAATATCAAACAAATATGGTCTGATGTTCATCACTTGTTTCGACATGAGATAATCACTAGGGTTTCACCATCAATTTTTTTTTTTTTTTGGTTAAATTTACGGCATATTTGGTTGGCAAAATTTTGCAGATGATATGGGTTTTTTAGGATTTCAGAACCATGACTATGGTAAAGCACAATCATGAATCAAAATATTTGTCTCTTATTGTGGATTATTGAATCTGAAATCACATAATTTTAACCACATTGCAATAATGAATGTTGCAAGTTTGGAATTGGCGAAAATGATTGGGGATTCTTGAATCGGAAATCATGAGTCTGCATTCTTGAATCTGAAATCACGAATTTGTGGCCAAATTTAAACTATGAATTTTGCTATCATGGAATATGTTAAGGTGATTGGGGATTCTTGAATCAGAAATCATGAATTGGGTATTCTTGAGTTAAAATTCATGGATTTGTTGTTTTGTATTCATGATTTTGCATACATGTAGAACGTGACTATGTTAGTTGATTCATGATTCCATGATAGCAAAATTCATACATAATTATGGAACTTTTTGGATGAAAGAAAATTAATACACAAGTACTTATCAGTTGTTGTTCGGATTCATCGATTAAACCATCCCCATCGTTGACGTTACATAACAACGAATTAAACGTCAATGATGAATTCTTTTTTTGATCTCCAACAGAACATAACGACAACACGTAATCATCTACAAAATCGTTTGTAACTGTTTCATCCGCAATGTTAGTTTCCGAAACAACATTATGATCCTGGTTCGGTGCTTCAACATCGAAATCGTCACTGTGATTTCCATCCATGCTTTACGGTTTTTTGGGTTTCAGTAAAATACAATCCATGAAATCATTTATATTGCTTACTTAAACATTAAATCATTAATCACGAAATCAAAAAAATATATAATACAAATAAAGCACAAACATAATATCGCAATGTTTAAAGGAAAAGATATTGAAAAATTAAACCGGTTTTATGATATAGACTGTAATTTTCATGCACTCCATAATCTTTCATAAAAATACCTCATTCCATTAATAAACAAACGAGTAAACAAATAATTGGTAAAAATCACATCCATGAATGTAGGAAGTACATTGAATAGATAATTCAAAAATTTTAGAACTGAATTATCATTACCTAAAATTCGGATGCTATATTTAAGAAAGGTTTATTAAAACAGTCGCTTAAAAAATATATATATAATTTACAAATACCAAGATTACCCTTTTAAAATGTAGGAACACTAAATTAATGATAAAAACCAATCTATTAAGATCAACGGTAATGATGAAGGTTGCAACGGTTGCAACCTTTTTAAGGGTTGCAAAATAGTCTTCCTCTATATATATATATATATATATAGGCTGGGTATCAAATACAAACCAACTAGTTTGTACAAACTCGTACAAACCATACATAGCTTCATGATTTTGTAAATTTGGCTTCATGAATGTATATATATATATATAATTTGGCTTTATGAATATATAATTTGGCTTCATGAATATATCATTTGGCATTTTTAACTAATTTTTTTACAAAAATACCCTAAAATACCCTTATTTTTGTAAAACAATTAGTTAAAAATGCCAACTGATATATTCATGAAGCCAAATTATATATTCATGAAGCCAAAATATATATATATACACTCATGAAGCCAAATTTACAAAATCATGAAGTTAGGTATGGTTTGTACGAGTTTGTACAAACTAGTTGGTTTGTACCCGATACCACCCCTATATATATATATATATATATATATATATATATATATATATATATATATATATATAATATTTGTTAAATTATTAATAGGAAATTTAAGTAAAAGGAAATTGCAATTTTGGTCACTGTGGTTTTTTGTCTTTAGTGAAAAACAAAAAAAAATAAAGTAAAAGGACTAAAATGCCCTCATGTGAAAGTCACATGAGGGGCTTTAACAGAGGCAACCTAACGGTGTTAGTCCTAATGGACCAAACCCGAGCACTTTTGCATACCACAGGGTTATTTTGCAATAAAAATTTTGTAGGGACCAAATGTGAGAAAAGCACCAAACCACAAGGACCAAAATTGCAATTTACTCAATATCCTTTTACTTATTCATTTTAATAGAAATTTATGAAAATAGGTAAGGAGACTAAAATACCCTTCATTTAACTTGACTTAACGATAAAGCTTAACGGTTGTTAGAGTGAGGGACCAAATTCGTTGGGAATTGACAATAGTGAGGGACAATCTGTTGAAACAAGTGTGAGAGATGAAAACTGTTGAAATAGATAAATGTCGGGGACAAAATTGTACTTTACTCTAATTCTTTATTGTTTCCACCAATAAGTTTGGATGTTTTTATAGCTTTTATAAAGCTTTTTAAAATTATTTGAAGGATAGATTTATATAATATTTTAATTATATAATTATAAATGTAATTACTAAAAATAAAGTAGATGTTAGAGTTTAATGTAATTTTTTTTAAAATATAGTTTAAATACTTGAAAATTATAATATAGTTCTTAAAATATACTTTTTGATTTGCTTTTGTAAAGTTTATTCAAGATTTGTTTGACGAGATAGAAATAATGATAACACAACATCTATCTATTTGTCAAAAGAGAAACGAAGAAAAAGTGCATAACTCATTTTAGGGTACCTTGTCTGTAACAGTCCATAACAAAAATAAAGCATAGCATTCAATAAATATTAGAATATTCCAAAATCGGTCTCAAAATCTCAAAACATCTGTATCAAAATCTAGGTTGACTGAAACAACCTATACACAACTGAGAATAATACTAAATTCTAAAATGAAGTGTAGCACTGTCTCTAGTAGCATCCGTGCTCTAAACCTGCTCTCCTCCCTTAAAAGAGCTTCCTACTACCTGCTTACCTGAAAAAGGTTTAGTTTGGAAAATGCGAGGGTTAGACCATGAGGTCTAGTGAGCTCCCTCAATATAACAATTCTCAAAACATAATTAAAACATTTTATTACTTTTCAAACAACTTTAAATAAAACTTTCATTAAATCTCACACTCGTAAACGACACACTGAAGTCACTCAGAAGTGACAACGTGTCAGTCTCACACTGTCTTACTGGGTCACTCCTCCCATTGCATAAACGGGCCACTCCTCCCTGTATGAGCACTAGAGGTATGAGAACTGGCGGGCCACATCCCCCGACTTAGCCAATTTACGTCTAACCACAATGTATATATGCATACATCTCAAATAAACTTTCATACAATCAAAATCATGCGATAAAAACATGGCATTTCTTCTCATTTACTTACTTCAGAAAACACGTTAAAAGCACGTATTTTTAGTTAGAAAAACTCACCTGTTTTTCTTGCCTCGAACCTCTCACTTGGGCTTCAAACTCCTAAGGGAAACACCTACGATTCAAAAGGAGTGATAGAAGCGGTAAGTCCTAAATCGACTACCGAACTACTCCGAACAATTCTCACTTCTCCTAGGTTCAGATCGGACTCCCAAAACGGAACTGACAAGGCTCGTATACCACTTCCGGATCACCGGTTCCGGATCCCTTTTTGGACCTTAACATCGGCACTGAGTAAAATCCAATTCGAGAGACGATAATCAACTTCGATTAAATGCAACTACAACATTCTTCTCCTATCGACTAAGCCTCTATACCTGATTAATGATATTAAGGTTGATCCTAATACAACACTTATGCTCAAAAGAGCAACTCATCTTTTCTCAAAACTTCTCAGAACCACGAATTCCTTCTAAAGTCTACATAACTCAAAACGTAAATTGATAGAAGATTAGAAGGAATGAGTTTGGTTGTTACCTTGAATTAATTGGAATTCTTCTCCTCTTCTCCACAATTGCAGTAGAACGATTTTTCCTTCTTCTCGGCTATCTCTCTCTAAGCCGCCAACAAGTAGCAATAATGAGCACCTAGGGTTTTGTGCCCTAAATGAGAGTTTTTATACTCTCTTACCATATTTACCAAACAGACCCCGAACTTACAACTTTCCCCACAACTTATTCTTTTCATTTTAAAACCTCGGCTATTACAACACCCCCCCCCCTTCAAAGAATTCCGTCCCCAGAATTCCTTCATTGAAAAGATGGGGGTACTTAGACCTCATGTCCGTTTCTACTTCCCAAGTTTCCTCTTGCCCTTTATGATATCGCCATTGAACCTTTACTAGTCGAACGTCTTTGTTCCTCGTTTTGGGAACCTTGCTGTCCACAATTCCTCTTCGTATGCCAGTTTCTCGTCAATGCTGACATCTTCGAATGGAATGGTCACATCGGTCTCTGCTATACACATCTTCAGATTTGACACATGAAAAGTCGGATGAACTCTCAATTCTTCCGACAAGTCTAACTTGTATGCTACTGCTCCCACTCGCTCAATAATAACGAAAGGCCCCACATACCTCGGTCTCAGCTTCCCTTTCTTTCCGAAGCGTACCACTCCTTTCCAAGGTGAGACCTTTACCATCACCTTGTCACCTACTTGAAACTCGATAGGTTTTCTTCTTTTATTCGCATACTTTCTTTGCCGATCTTGAGCGATTCTCATTTTCTCACGGATCAACTCTATCTTATCCGCAGTCAACTGCACAATTTCTGGAACGGCCAACTGCCTTTCTCCCACTTCGTTCCAACATAACGGTGTTCGACACTTTCGTCCGTACAAAGCCTCGAATGGTGCCGCTTGGATACTCGCATGGTAACTGTTGTTATAGGAGAATTCTATCAAAGGTAGATGCACTTCCCACGAACCCTTAAAATCAATCACACAGGCTCGAAGCATATCCTCCAACGTTTGAATAGTTCTTTCACTCTGACCATCCATTTGGGGATGATATGCAGTGCTTAACTTCACTTGCGAACCCAATTCTCGCTGAAGGCTCCTCCAAAACGATAACGTAAACCGGCTATCACGATCGGACATGATAGATCATGGCACCCCGTGCCTAGATACGATCTCATTAATGTACAACCGGGCTAGCTTTTCCAACGAATCCGACTCCTTAATTGGTAGGAAATGCGCGGACTTGGTGAGAATATCCACAATCACCCATATCGCATCGTTACCTCTCGGAGTCCTTGGTAACTTCGTAACAAAATCCATGGTGATGTTGTCCTATTTCCACACTGGTATCACCGTAGACTGAAGTTCTCCATAAGGGCGCTGTAACACCCTCAAAATTGGAATGAGCAGCTAACTTTAATTTCAATAAATTAAACTAAAAGATGATAAAATTTCTTCTACATATCATCCTTGAAAATACCTCAAACTTTAAACATCACAAATTAAACAGCTAACAACTCTAGGCGGGTGTTACTTAACCCAAATAAAAGTTGCTAATCCCAAAAGTGCGGAAAACTTCGCTAAGCATCTCACGTCCCGTGCACTCTACTAGCACTCATCACTTCGCAGTGTAGCTAAAGCTATTCCCAACCTGAACCTGTTGCACATGCCGACAAATAAAAAGGTTAGGCTAACGCCTAGTGAGTTCAAGAGTTTACATCATGAGCAAATCATTGGATAAATCGACAACTTCAACTTAATAAATGATTCTAAAATGGTTTGTATAAAAGACATCGACAACCCATTTTCCAAACACACACAATTTCTGAGAGGATAACTACCAATGAAAATCGTTTCTCTGCAAATGACGCAAATCCAAAACTCACATCAAGAGTTAATTAATAATAATTTCTCAAATAATCGCCACTGCGAATAAAACTCCAATAGTTAAAACATCCAATAAGGATGTAACATAAATCCGTCCATCAATCATGGAAAACAATCCATATGCATATAATATAACCTCAACAATGCGAATAAATAAAATACTCGAAATCAACACCCTTCGGTGACGGGGGAGACCCGATCTCATCGAATGTGGCAAACACATAAATTAAACCACGATTAAATAAACGCAAGTAAGCTTCTTGGATGTGGAAAACGGATGACATCAACCATACTAGGTCTTTAGTCAATCCTCGGCATCAATCATACTAGATCTTTAGCCCATCTTAGACATCAACCATACTAGGTTTTTAGTCCATCTTAGACATCAACCATACTAGGTCTTTAGTCCATCTTAGACATCAACCACACTAGGTCTTTAGTCCAAACCACCAAGTTCAATCCTGCTGGATCTTTACCTTGGAAACCCACCATCCGAAACAAGCTTACTCGACTTAAATATATATATATATATATATATATATATATACATGACCCCAAAAGAATAACCAGTGCATTCAAATCATGTAAACATCAAATATAATGCAATTCATGCAATTCAAACCCCAAGCCCACGTCGAGCTTATTAAACCGGGCGAATGCCCTCGAGACTCAATAGAGTCCAAAACCGAGCCTCTGCTCAAAAGATCCAATGATCGTCTATCAACATCAATTCATGCAAATTAAATGCATCTAACTCACATCATGCAACACACGCTCCGAGGCATGATAATCTCACAACCCCTTCATTGCCACCATCCCAATGAAGTCAAATCATATATGCATCTACATGTACACGTATATGTAACTCTTTCATAGCCCAACAATGCATATAACTCACCAAGGTTCATTAGTCCCAAAGGTACTAAGAATACAAAATCATCAAACGGTCTTCACACACAAGACCAACACTTAAACCGACACGTATTCAAATAAAATGCAATTAAGCATATAACACACCTAAGACTCCACCTCGAGCCACCAAAACCGGCAAATACTCAAAAGACTCATTTGAGTGATAATCAAGCCTTTAAAGGCCAAAATAATCGTTTAGTTAAATACGTGTCACTCATATGGTTACGTAAACTAAAATACATCGTTACTCAAACTCTTTACTCTTTTAATTCCTCAATTGGCCATCGGCCCCAAAATGAAAGGTTTACAACTCTCAAAACATTCATATGGTCGGATTGACCAAAATCCCCAACTCACACGTTCACACTTTAAAATGTAACTCATCATAGTTACCGCATAATCACAAAACACTAAAAGTGTATTTTGACCAAATAACCTTCACTTATGAAATAAATTAACAAAACCTCTTTCACTCGTGATTTATTCATCAATCACTCAAATTACCCAAATGTGGGTGTTTTACAAGATTTGTAAAGCTCAACACTTTGATTAAATAAAAACCCACTAAATAGCTCCACAAGAGATAATTTTATATAAAGAACACAAATACTTTAAAATAAACATTTTGGCATGTACAACGTTTTCACAAATCAACTTGAACTCACCTCGCTAGAATAGGCTAAATCTAGATTTTCCCAACGTATGCTCCTTTGAAGAAATCCGAACCTTCAAGCTCAAATCTTCCAAAAACCTAGATCCATAAGTTTATAACCATAAATAATCATCCTCAAACACTTACATATGTTTCCCCCAACATAAAACATCCAAAATCACCAAAATACCAAAACCCTAACTCCTTAAATGGAGAAAAGTGAGAAGCTTACCTCAACCACCACCCAATACTCTTGGATCATCCAATATACTTCAAAAATCTTTCAAGATCCTTGAAGAGCTCTCAAAAAAGAAACTGTATCAACTTGAATCACTCAAATCGGAGTTGGGATGCAAAAGTTATGAAGAAATGAAGTTTGAGGGTTTGAGATTCGCGACTTAAAGCTCCAGACCACTCCCGCGGTTTGTCCCGCGACTTGAAGTCGCGTGGAATGTCGCGTGCCTCCCCAAGGCTGGACTCCAAGGGCTTACGCGGCTTGGGCCGCGGCCCAAGGTCGCGCGGCCTCCTGTTGGGTCGGATACTGTTTCGGCCGTAACTTCTTCGTTATAGCTCCGTTTTTGCTCCGGAAAGAATCGTTGGACTCGTATTCAAATTCCCCATCCAACAAGACCATAAAATCTAAGATTTAAACCAAAATCCTATTTTCCATATTTTTCTTAAAAGATCGGTTTCACACTGATTCGAAATTGTACTTATCCGAAAATTACGGGTGTTACAATCCTCCCAACCTTAGAATGATTTCGTCCTCGACATCTAGTTCTCACACGATCCATGGATACTGCGCCCAACATATTCCAAGTTCCTTCTGCTTCAACCAGATTCGAATCTTAATCCCCACAGAATTGCACATAACAACTTCTTGGTGTTACTTACAACGAGTCCATGCTTAGGCATAATACACATACATCCAATTGAAAGCCTAATCTACTAGAGTGGCTTCCGATCACCAGACTTAAGTTGTCTCCCAACCTTAAGTGATCCATACTATCCCAACGACAGATTCGAGCTCCCCAATCACTCCACATCCACATGTTCTTAAATTTTATCTCCAAACTAGCCCAAAGTTCAATCACCACCGATATCAATTAAAACCTCTGAATCCCAAATATTTCCGCCACTTGGACTAGCGTTCACTCCTAACGGATTCCATTAATGCCAACACCGACGGTCATCACTGACCCCTCAATTACACAACTCCAAAGATACGTCCAATTATCAAATATCCAACCGACAGATTTTCTTACCACACAAGGAAGGTCGTTTCACTAAATCCGCTCATAACAATTGAACATCTTAAGATTACTACAACCATTGCCACCATTCCATTAAAATCGGACTACAATCCTCCGATTACACTAACGGTGTTTGGCCTCAAGCCCAAAAATTGATCCCTAGTTATACCACCAAACTTTGAATCACAACAGACTCAACACTCGAGTTTCACTCGTCGAGCATTCTTACAAAACCAAGTTTATCAATATGATGTCCACAAGGTCCTACACGACCTTCACGCAATACGGACAACCCCAGACTAGGTTGCCGAAGTGAACGGTTACCACAGTACTAACAAGAGACACCGTAAGTCTCACATTTTTGTTGCCCATAGGAAATGATTCAACTCCGCAAACGACATCACACACGTTAGAAACCCAATCTTTCATCGAAAGGTTCTACACGCCCTCACCCCCAACCGGGGTCGCTCAACCTCACTAAGCCTAAGAGTTTAAGGTTTTCAAGTGACAGACTCAATAAATATGCCAATCAAGTTTTCACTAGATTTTTCAACATGAAAGTTTTTATACTAACATCACATACGCACAACAACTTACCACTACTCAGCTAGTGGATGCACAAACATGGACACACTCGTCCCACGTATGAAAAAATCATTTTTTTTGAAAACCTTTTCATCACAAATCAGTCTACTACCAAAACGTAAAACGTACTCGACAACTTTTAAAATGAACCGCCAGGGTCCCATCACGGATTTACTTAAGCCACACGCGCAAAGTAAACTCCGACACTAAAATAATGGCCAGCAACCTGTTTATACGAATTTCAAAAGAATAATTTACACGTCATTAATTCCCAAAATTCTCTTTTAACCATAAACCGACATGAACCACAATTCATCAACAACTTTGCATGCGTCAGTTTATTCGCAGAGAAAGGGAACAATTCATATACACACCTTGGTTAAAAAACGATATGACTTGGGCCATCTCCCAGTTTTAAATCACATAACATGATATTTTCATCATTTGGAAATATCGGTTTAATTATCGAAAAGGAATCTCAATCAAAATTTTGCATGCCAATCTGAAACACTTTCTTAGTAGTCACTCTGAAATGGTATAACACATACCGGATAGTAAATATTATATTTTCAAAGTAGAAATTCATTAAATCAAATTTTAAAACTTCTCATTCTGTCGTATAATGACAAGTAAATAAAGTCCTTTGACTAGGCTCGCACACCTCAATGTGTTTTTCTCAAAACTTCGGAAAGCAATATGTGTACATAATTTGATTGACACATAAACATTCAAGTCGACTTTATACCTCAAACCACACAAGCGATGCATACTAACGCCTCAAAATAGTGGCTACAAAACTATTACTGTCAATCAATCAATATAGTGCATGTGCGAGAAAGAACATTAGAGATGCACCATCATGATGCTCTTATATGCATTACTCACGCCACGTATCAACTATTTTGCACATCTAGCAAGTTGCACAAATATGCTACCACAATCCTTAAAGGAGGAGCCATGCGGCATCAAAACTCCAAAATCACCCTTTTGATGCAAAACGTCATGAAGCACATTTTCAACAAATTTCGCATGAGACGCAATACTCACTCAACCCAAATATTAACGCACACAATCATTCAAGTATGCACATGACTAAGTGTCACCCATGCACCGCCAAGCGTCGTAAAACGAAACTACATCGTACTCCACAAAACTTCCATCAAACTCGATGGAACTCAACAACATCCAGTCAATTAAATGGTGTCAAAGTTTTAGTTTTCAATAAACAACTCACATAAAACAACGCTATGATCAAATCATCCAAATCATAAAACCTCCTTTTTTGTTGCAACACAAAAATAAAACGACACCCTTTCGTCAAGGTTCGCAAAATCGAAATTTCCATTAAAGACCCACACTGAAACAAGGGTATGTAACTCTCCGTCCAAACCTTAACACATGTGGAGGAGATCCAATGTTAAGGTCGCAAGTCGCAGTTACTTATCCAAAACCATGAACGACATTAAACATGGATATCACAATATCCAAAAGTAGTAGTGGACGATTACAAGGAATAAAATAAATCCCGACCAGGTTCACAACTACCTGTCGTAAAATAATTTCATGCATGTTCCAAAATCATGTTTTAAAATCTTGCGTATGTCAACTTTTCCAAGATTTAGAAATACCGTCCATCCGACGATTCGAAACACAAGAAATAATCGATGCAATTTATTTTAAAAGCAAAATAAATTTCGTGCATGCATTTTGTCGACACTCAACATCTAGGTCACATTCCTCCAATTTCTCCGATCACACTATTGTCATCCGGATACTCACACAACTTAACGCAAGGTGGAAAGTCACATCGACTACCCCATATTTCTCCTCAAATCAAGGTCAATTCAAAAAGTCTACGACTCCAATCCAACTATCAAGTCCGACCAGAACGGTCCACTTAATAAAATCAATCATGCTTACCGCCACTCCAAATGGAAAATGCTAAAGTCGTCAACCTCTTCTAACGACTACTCTCTTAGAACTCCTTTACTACCCCAACGGTCATCACGCTAGAGTCGTCCAAGTACTCTCATGTAACTGGTAGGTTCACCATAACACTGGCCAGGTGAAATTTTGAACGTACCGTACATGATCACCCTTGCTACTCTTGACGTGACTTCTCGCTTCTAGTGACCCCAACAACTTCCGATTATCTTATCTTAGAGTGCCTAATGGTGCAATCTCGCTCTCAATCACTTAAAACAACGTTAGTTTGAGTTTAGGTATCCAAAATCAACACCCAATTCTCTCAAACTTATGATCTGATACCAACTTGTAACACCCTCAAAATTGGAATGAGCAACTAACTTTAATTTCAATAAATTAAACTAAAAGATGATAAAATTTCTTCTACATATCAACCTTGAAAATGCCTCAAACTTTAAACATCACAAATTAAACAGCTAACAACTCTAGGCGGGTGTTACTTAACCCAAATAAAAGTTGCTAATCCCAAAAGTGCGGAAAACTTCGCTAAGCATCTCACTTCCCGTGCACTCTACTAGCACTCATCACTTCGCAGTGTAGCTAAAGCTATTCCCAACCTGAACCTGTTGCACATGCCGACAAATAAAAAGGTTAGGCTAACGCCTACTGAGTTCAAGAGTTTACATCATGAGCAAGTCATTTGATAAATCGACAACTTCAACTTAATAAATGATTCTAAAAGGGTTTGTATAAAAGACATCGACAACCATTTTCCAAACGCACACAATTTCTGAGAGGAAAGCTACCAATGAAAATCGTTTCTCTGCAAATGACGCAAATCCAAAACTCACATCAAGAGTTAATTAATAATAATTTCTCAAATAATCGCCACTACGAATAAAACTCCAATAGTTTAAACATCCAATAAGGATGTAACATAAATCCGTCCATCAATCATGGAAAACAATCCATATGCATATAATATAACCTCAACAATGCGAATAAATAAAATACTCGAAATCAACACCCTTCGGTGACGGGGGAGACCCGATGTCATCGAATGTGGAAAACACATAAATTAAACCACGATTAAATAAATGCAAGTAAGCTTCTTGGATGTGGAAAACGGATGACATCAACCATACTACGTCTTTAGTCAATCCTCGGCATCAATCATACTAGATCTTTAGCCCATCTTAGACATCAACCATACTAGGTCTTTAGTCCATCTTAGACATCAACCATACTAGGTATTTGGTCCATCTTAGACATCAACCATACTAGGTCTTTAGTCCATCTTAGACATCAACCATACTAGGTCTTTAGTCCATATTAGACATCAACCATACTAGGTCTTTAGTCCAAACCACCAAGTTCAATCCTGCTGGATCTTTACCTTGGAAACTCACCATCCGAAACAAGCTTACTCGACTTAAATATATATATATATATATACATGACCCCAAAAGAATAACCAATGCATTCAAATCATGTAAACATCAAATATAATGCAATTCATGCAATTCAAACCCCAAGCCCACGTCGAGCTTATTAAAATCGGGCGAATGCCCTCGAGACCCAATAGAGTCCAAAACCGAGCCCTCATCTCAAAAGATCGAATGATCGTCTATCAACATCAATTCATGCAAATTAAATACATCTAACTCACATCATGCAATACACACTATGAGGCATGATAATCTCACAACCCCTTCATTGCCACCTTCCCAATGAAGTCAAATCGTATATGCATCTACATGTACACGTATATGTAACTCTTTCATAGCTCAACAATGCATATAACTCACCAAGGTTCATTAGTCCCAAAGGTACTAAGAATACAAAATCATAAAACGGTCTTCACACACAAGACCAACACTTAAACCGGCACGTATTCAAATAAAATGCAATTAAGCATATAACACACCCAAGACTCCACCTCGAGCCACCAAAACCAGCAAATACTCAAAAGACTCATTTTGGTGATAATCAAGCCTTTAAAGGCCAAAATAATCGTTTAGTTAAATACGTGTCACTCACACTGTTACGTAAACCAAAATACATCGTTACTCAAACTCTTTACTCTTTTAATTCCTCAATTGGCCATCGGCCCCAAAATGAAAGGTTTACAACTCTCAAAACATTCACATGGTCGGATTGACCAAAATCCCCAACTCACACGTTCACACTTTAAAATGTAACTCATCATACTTACCATATAATCACAAAACACTAAAAGTGTATTTTGACCAAATAACCTTCACTTATGAAATAAATTAACAAAACCTCTTTCACTCGTGATTTATTCATCAATCACTCAAATTACCCAAATGTGGGTGTTTTACAAGATTTGTAAAGCTCAACACTTTGATTAAATCAAAACCCACTAAATAGCTCCACAAGAGATAATTTTATATAAAGAACACCAATACTTTAAAATAAACATTTTGGCATGTACAACGTTTTCACAAATCAACTTGAACTCACCTCGCTAGATTAGGCTAAATCTAGAATTTCCCAACGTATGCTCCTTTGAAGAAATCCGAACCTTCAAGCTCAAATCTTCCAAAAACCTAGATCCATAAGTTTATAACCATAAATAATCATCCTCAAACACTTACATATGTTTCCCCCAACATAAAACATCCAAAATCACCAAAATACCAAAACCCTAACTCCTTAAATGGAGAAAAGTGAGAAGCTTACCTCAACCACCACCCAATACTCTTGGATCATCCAATATACTTCAAAAATCTTTCAATATCCTTGAAGAGCTCTCAAAAAAGAAATTGTATCAACTTGAATCACTCAAATCGGAGTTGGGATGCAAAAGTTATGAAGAAATGAAGTTTGAGGGTTTGAGATTCGCGACTTAAAGCTCCAGACCACTCCCGCGGTTTGTCCCGCGACTTGAAGTCGCGTGGAATGTCGCGCGCCTCCCCAAGGCTGGACTCTAAGGGCTTACGCGGCTTGGGCCACGGTCCAAGGTCGCGCACCAGGCCGCGTGACCTCCTGTTGGGTCGGATACTGTTTCGGCCGTAACTTCTTCGTTATAGCTCCGTTTTTGCTCCAGAAAGAACCGTTGGACTCGTATTCAAATTCCCCATCCAACAATACCATAAAATCTAAGATTTAAACCAAAATCATATTTTCCATATTTTTCTTAAAAGATCGGTTTCACATTGATTCGAAATTGTACTTATCCGAAAATTACGGGTGTTACAGGCGCTGGTGTTCTGCTTTAACCTTCAGACACATCACACATCGTTCCACAACATGAGCGATGTCTTTCTTCATTCCCGGCCACTAGTAGAACTGTCTCAAGTCCCGGTACATCTTATTCGTCCCTGGGTGCATAGAATATCGCGACTTATGTGCTTCCTCCAAAATACTTACTCTCAAGTTCCCTAACTTAGGAACCCACACTCCGCCTTTCATACACTTCAACCCACCACTGTTGACACTGAACAATGATGTAATTCCAACGACCCTTTCACTCTTTACATTCTCTTCTAGCAACGCCTCCTCTTGAAACTTCTTAACTTCATCTAGGAGGTTCGAAGTTGCCTCGACTCTGAAGGCCACTACTTTGGTCGATTCTCCTCGCTCCTTCCGACTCAGCGCGTCAGCTACAACATTCGCTTTACCCGGGTGGTAAAGGATTTCGCAGTCATAGTCGTTCAATAGTTCCATCCATATCCTCTGTCTCATATTCACCTCATTCTGATAAAAAAGATGCTTAAGACTCTTGTTATTGGTGTAAATCTGGCACTTCACTCCATACAAGTAGTGTCGCCATATCTTTAAAGCGAACACCACTGCCGCTAGTTCCATGTCGTGTGTAGGGTAGTTCTTCTCATGATATTTCAACTGTCGAGATGCGTAGGCAATCACTTTCCCATTCTGCATCAGTACACACCCTAACCCAAGTTTAGATGCATCGCTGTAAATCATAAATCCTTCAGACCCATCAGGTAACGACAAAATTGGCGTACTGCTCAGACTTTCTTTCAATTTCTCGAATGCCGCCTTTTGAGCTTCGGTCCAGACGAACTTGACATTCTTCCTTGTTAATGCGGTCAACGGTGTGGCTATGCGAGAGAAGTCCTGGATGAACTTTCTGTAGTAGCCTGCTAGCCCAACTAAACTTCTCACCTCTGAT
Organism: Saussurea involucrata; assembly: GCA_033807775.1. Taxonomy (NCBI): domain Eukaryota; kingdom Viridiplantae; phylum Streptophyta; class Magnoliopsida; order Asterales; family Asteraceae; genus Saussurea; species Saussurea involucrata. The sequence goes on from CM066325.1 coordinate 69,365,503, forward strand.
GGCGACTTTGGCGACCCCCAACCTTTAATAGCCTCGATCTTAGCGGGATCCACTTTGATACCATCCGCCGACACCACGTGGCCCAGAAATTGAACTTCCCTCAACCAGAACTCACACTTCGAAAACTTAGCGTACAACTTCTCGCGCTTCAACAATTCTAACACCGCTCGAAGATGCCCCTCGTGATCACTACGAGATCGAGAGTAAATCAAGATATCGTCGATGAAGACGATCATGCATTTATCCAGCAATGAACTACACATCCTGTTCATCAAATCCATGAACACTGTTGGGGCATTAGTCAAACCGAAAGGCATGACTAAGAACTCGTAGTGTCCGTATCTTGAACGAAAGGCTGTCTTGGGCACGTCCTCCTCTCTCACCTTCAGTTGATGGTAACCTGACCTCAAATCTATTTTCGAGAAGTAGCTCGCACCTTGCAACTGGTCGAAGAGGTCATCGATCCTCGGAAGCGGGTACTTGTTTTTCACTTTTACCTTGTTGAGCTCACGGTAATCTATGTACATCCGCATAGATCCGTCCTTCTTCTTAACAAATAGTATCGGCGCTCCCCAAGGCGATGAGCTCGGTCGAATGAAACCCTTGTCTAGTAGCTCTTGCAGCTGCATCATCATTTCCCTCATTTCAGCTGGTGCCAGACGATAGGGCGCACCCGCAATTGGTGCCACCCCAGGCATCAAATCTATTCTGAACTCAACTTGACGGTCTGGAGGCAGACTTGTCAAGTCCCCTGGAAACACTTCCGGGTACTCGTTTACTATAGACACACCCTCTACTCCCTTCTTTTATTTCTTAGCATCTAGCACGTAAGCTAAATACCCCAGACATCCCTTCCCCAGGCACCGCCTAGCTTTCAACATAGATATTACACACGACTTCCTATCTCGACGATCTCCATAAATCACTACTTCCTTCTTATCAGGCAAAGCGATACGAATCAACTTCTTATTACACACTATGCTAGCGTCATTCTCCGCTAACCAATCCATTCCTAGTACCATATCAAACTCCCCCATTCCCATAGGGTACAATCGTAAGGAAACGAGTGGCCGTCTATGTCTATGCTACACCCCTCATAGACCTCTTTCACCCAGACTCGGCTATCATCTGCCACTTCTACCTCAAACCCAAAGTTCAACCTCTTGGGTTGCACTTGCAATTTTCGAATAAAATTAGGCAACACAAACGAACGATTGGCGCCTGAATCAAACAATACTCTAGCAAGAGTCGAGTCAATAGGGAAAGTACCTGTCACCACATCAGGCGTAATCACCGCCTCCTCCGCTGACATGTGGAAAGCCCTCTCCCTCGCGCGAGCTGGCTTCACCTTTCTATCTCCGTCTCTTCCTCCGCTACTACCGCCGTAACTCCCAGCAAACCCTTTCTTTAACTGCGGACAGTCCCACTTGACGTGGTCTGGCGAACCACACTGATAACATGACCTCGAACTACGGTAGTCTCGAGCCATGTGCCCTGTTTTCCCGCACTTGAAACATCCTTCCTTATCTGCCAAACACTCCCCCTTATGCATCCTGTTACACTTGCTACAAGGTTTCTCTCCTGATTTGAAACCCACCCGCAGCTCGGGTTTATACACACTCGACCTCTTCCCATCCCTAGTTGGTCCTTCCTATTTCCGCTTGTCTCCGACTCTCTCAGTCATCTGTCTGTTCTTTTCTTTCTCCGTGAGTTCAGCAGTATCCACCGCAGCCTGAAAAGTAGTCAGACCCTTCACTTGTACTAACTCCCGAACACTGCTCTTTAGCCCCCAAATATACCTTTCTATGCGTCTCTCTTCAGTAGGCACATACAGTTCAGCAAATCGAGCCTTCTCTATACACTTTGACGTGTACTCTTGGACCGACATCGTCCCTTGTTCTAACCCCAGAAATTCATCCTCAAGCTTCTTAACTGCCGCTACCGGGCAGAACTGTTCCTTAAACCTCTTAGTGAATAACTCCCATGAAGTTGTCTTTGCTATTTCTGAACGTTTACCACCAGTTTCGACGTCCCACCAGAATATGGGGTCTGCTTTCAGCATAGACATTGCAAACAACACTTTGTCTTCTTCGGCGCACTTGCTTGTGTCAAAAGCTAGCTCCATCTCGCGCATCCACTTCAAAGCTAAAACTGGATTGCGTTCCCCGCTGAAAGACGGAGGTTTACATGACGCAAAGGTCTTAAAGGTGCATCCTCTCACTGTCTTCGATTTAGTAGCCACAATTGGAGTTGCCATAGAGTGATCTCCCACCACGGTCGGAGGTAGGCTAGATGCCTCAGTCCCTGTCTCGTTCCCACTCCTAGTTCGCCCCTCGGACATAGTCTTAATCTAATTCTCTAACAACGCCTGCAAGGTCTCCTGCAATTTACCCATCCCTGCCGTGAACTTCTCTTCAGTAACAAAAGCCTGATTCTGGTTTATCCTTGGGTTGTCTGACTGACTTCCCCCACCTACCGAAACGGTACTTTCTTGGTGTAGGGGTTCATGCACTTCAGGTGCTCCCGCACTTTTAGCTCGACGGGTGGTTGGCTTCTTCTTCCCTCTGCGGGTTGCCACACCAGTCCCAACTTCCTGAGAGGCAGCTCGCAATGGTGGTCTACCTCGTCCTCTTCCTCGTCCTCCGCCCCTTTCGCGGGGGTTGCTCGCCTCGGAGGATTCACCGATTCCTCCTCAAAGATCTCCTCCACTCTAATCTCTCCTACAACTGGAGTTGTACCCACCACAGTCACAGATCTAATCCTCAAGTTTCTTTAAGACATTCTTGAGTATTGAAATACGACAAAATGAATAACTATATCTACTGCTCAAGAATAATAAGGCAACTTAAGTACATACATGTACCTGTAAATTCGCAATTACACTGGCCAGGTGTAATCCCGAATTTACCTTACATGACTGTCCTTTCTACCCTATTAGTCTTATCCCTATTATAGTGTCCTCCTAGCGCATTCCTGATTCTCAGTTGTGATTTCTACTTCCACAGTTTAAGTCTAGGCTCGTCCGGTCACCTAAATCCCTTAAACTATGGCTCTGATACCAATTGTAACAGCCCATAACCAAAATAAAGGATAGCATTCAATAAATATTAGAATATCCCAAAATCGGTCTCAAAATCTCAAAAATCTGTATCAAAATCTAGGTTGGCGGAAACAACCTATACACAACTGAGAATAATACTAAATTCTAAAATGAAATGTAGCACTGTCTCTAGTATCATCCGTGCTCTAAACCTGCTCTCCTCCCTTAAAAGAGCCTTCTACTACCTGCTTACCTGAAAAGGTATAGTTTGGAAAATGCGAGGGTTAGACCATGAGGTCTAGTGAGCTCCCTCAATATAACAGTTCTCAAAACATAATTAAAACAGTTTATAACTTTTCAAACAACTTTAAATAAAACTTTCAAGAAATCTCACACTCGTAAACGCACACTGAAGTCACTCAGAAGTGACAACGTGTCAGTCTCACACTGTCTTACTGGGTCACTCCTCCAATGGCATAAACGGGTCACTCCTCCCGGTATGAGCACTGGCGGGCCACACCCCCCGACTTAGCCAATTTACGTCTAACCACAATGTATGCATACATCTCAAATAAACTTTCATACAATCAAAATCATGCGATAAAAACATGGCATTTCTTCTCATTTACTTACTTCAGAAAACACGTTAAAAGCACGTATTTTTAGTTAGAAAAACTCACATGTTTTTCTTGCCTCGAACCTCTCACTTGGGCTTCAAACTCCTAAGGGAAACACCCACGATTCAAAAGGAGAGATAGAAGCGGTAAGTCTTAAATCGACTACCGAACTACTCCGAACAATTCTCACTTCTCCTAGGTTCAGATCGGACTCCCAAAACGGAACTGACAAGGCTCGTATACCACTTCCGGTTCACCGGTTCACCGGTTCCGGATCCCTTTTTGGAACTTAACATCGGCGCTGAGTAAAATCCAATTCGAGAGACGATAATCAACTTCGATTAAATGCAACTACAACATTCTTCTCCTATCGACTAAGCCTCTATACCAGATTATTGGTACTAAGGTTGATCCTAATACAACATTTAAGCTCAAAAGAGCAGCTCGCCTTTTCTCAAAACTTCTCAGAACCACGAATTCCTTCTAAAGTCTACATATTTCAAAACGTAAATTGATAGAGGATTAGAAGGAATGAGTTTGGTTGTTACCTTGAATTAATTGGAACTCTTCTCCTCTTCTCCACAATTGCAGTAGAACGATTTTTCCTTCTTCTCTGCTATCTCTCTCTAAGCCGCCAACAAGTAGCAATAATGAGCACCTAGGGTTTTGTGCCCTAAATGAGAGTTTTTATACTCTCTTACCATATTTACCAAACAGACTCCGAACTTACAACTTTCCCCACAACTTATTCTTTTCGTTTTAAAACCTCGGCTATTACATTGTCCTTTATGGTTTTGGTTTTGGTTGAGTAATAAAAGTTATTGCCGTTAAAAAAAACTCATTTTAGGATGTGGAACCAAATTCCAAAGATAGAATATTTTGTATGCTTCAATTAATGTCACCTTTTTTAGTAGTTAAGAAATTTAAAAATTATGGGTAGTTAGATTAATTTAGGCGTAGTTTGACTAATTTTAGGGGATTTGAAAAGCAGCTAGAAAAATCTTTAATAACTTTATATAACTTGAACAGGTGATCTTTGAAGAGGATCTCCAAAGTTTCAAATTTAAGATACAATTAATAGTTACTAAATTATGGGTAAGGTCTAATGTTGTAACATCCTAAAACATAAAACAATAATTTGACTTTATAAATCCTAATTTAATTTGAAATTATGATATAAGTTATCGATCAAGGTTTGAGATTTATAAAAAGTTTACAAATATTTATCAACAAAAAAAACTTACAAATATTATTTTGAGTAAATTACAAATTTGATCCATGAGGTATGTTAAAATTAAGAATTTGGTCCGTTAACTTCATTTATTACATAAGAAATCTCAGGTATGTAAATTCTTATGAATTTGGTCCTCCATTCGGTAGGTGTGTCAAAAACAACCGAAACCGAATAACCACCCGAACCGAATGAAATTTGGGTTAAACGGCTTCGGGTTATTCGGTATTTGGGTAAAACGGTTTAGCTAACCGAATAAGAATTTATATTCGGTTCGGTTTTTGGTTAATTTATTTCTAAAATAAACCAAATACATGTTATACTATTATTATTTTACATATTTTATTGCTATATAATATTTTTTATTGATAGTAAATGATGTTTTTATTAGATTAAGTTTTTTGCTTGATTTACAACGTCCCATTGAAATAAAAAATGTCATTTGGTAGATATTGATTGGTAAATAGTGTTTTTTACTTGGTATATTGTATCATACAATTATATATTAAAAACAAAGGACAATAATTTGAGAAAAGTATTTGAGCAAGCGTCAAATAAAAAAACATAAATCCTTATCGGTCTAACCACTTACCGAACCGAGTAACCTGAAAATCGAATAAACCGAAATCGATTAAACCAAACTTTATTTGGTTTGGTTATCTGTTAACTTAAAAAACACTAGAAAGCTGATTAACCCGAACCGAATAAACCGGAAACCGATTTAACCGACCGAATAACACCCATACCATCTGACCATCCAAATTTTTCGTTAAATATGACATTTTTGCAAACCTTCTTTATTTTTACCATTTTAAACCACATGGACCAAATCTATAACTTAGTATATTTATATTTCAGAGTAAATTACACTTTTAGTCTCTATGGTTGCCATCCACTATCAACCCTCGTCCTTCTTTTGACTAATTATAATTTTGGTCACTATAGTTGCCGTTTTGTTTCACTTTTGGTCCCTCAAATAAACCGTGGTTGTATTTGTATTTTATAAATTGTATTATATTTATATTTTATAAATTATATTATATATGTATATTTATATTCAACGTATACATTTATATTTATAAATTATTTATATTTTATATGTTTATAAATTATTTATATTTTATATATTAAATTATATTTATTTGTTATAAAATATATTTTATATTTAAATTTATATTTTATGTATTTGAACTTTCTATCTATGCAGTTTGTGTGCTGATTTGATTTAGCGTTTGTATCATAAATTTTGTGATGAAACAATACAAAATTATGACTTATATCTTAAAGTTTTGATATTTATTTATAATTTAAAATTTATGCTACAAATACTAAATCAAATCATAAATTTTGTGATGAAACTATACAAAATTATGACTTATATCTTAAAGTTTTGATATTTATTTATAGTTTTAAATTTATGCTACAAATACTAAATCAAATGATTTGCAGAAATAGCGTAGGTGGAGGTAGAAATTTATACAAATGCTAAATCAAACTAGTATACAAATTGAATAGATGGAGTGTTCAAATATATAAAATATAATATAAATACAAAATAAATGTTATAAAAAGGTAAATAGAGTCTAACTTTTAAATATATAAAGTATAAATAATTTATAAATACAAACATTAAACCAAATCAATATACAAATTGCATAGATGAAAGATTCAAATATATAAAATATAAATAGAAATAGAAAATAAATTTTGTAAAAGATAAATATAGTATAAGAATATAAGATATAAATATATAAAATATAAAAATATTTTGAATATAAAATGTTTTGAATATGAATATATAATATAATTTATAAAATAAAAATATAAAATAATTTATGAAATACAAATAATATAGTTTAGAGTAAACTATAGATTTGGTCTATGTTGTTTGAATTTATAAAAATAAAGAAAGTTTGCAAAAAGGAGGGGGGAAAGGACCCGGTAGAAGAATTGAATGATTGAGCCAATCTCAGAAGACCGAGAACCTAAAATAGACACCATGAAAGGTAAAATATCAAACTCTTCGGAGCAAATAAATGTAAACGTAAAATTCAAAGGACTTTTTACGATAAACATTACAATTTCATAACCACTGTCTATTGTTTTGTCTTCTAGATGACTCATGGTAATGGTTCTTACATCATTGAGCAATTGAATGCAACATTCCAACATATAAGACATAACACAAAGTAACGATAAAAGTTTTAACATCAACAACACTGCTAACATAATAATCATCGGTATAAAGAAAGTTTGTATAGGACAACATCAAATTAAAACACATTTAGATTCACCAGAGATGGTTGAAGGTATCAGATATTTTTCAAGGTTGTGTAACAATTTAAATTGATATCTTAATTTGTAGTAGGCTTAAACAACAGATCGACATTATAAGCAATTATCACATTACACTAATCCAAGTTCATATGTGAATTTGAAACACCCCAAGCTCATTTGCATAATCCATTTACAACAACTTCCTACGCTTTAGAACATTCATTAGAAACAAAAAAAATATGATGTTGCCTTATGCATTTGGATGTATGTTGATTCAACGTGTTATTAAATACACTATTGAAATACAATTTCAAGCTTGTTTGGATATAGATGTTTAAACTCAAACTCAAACTCAAACAATAAGTATAGACTAGAGAAGTGAGAGAATGTTCTTAAACTTTGATAACTAACATAAGCATTGCCTCTATAAATGTTATACCATATATTTCAACTAATGTAGGATGATGGAAAATAAAAGAATTTGTTACTTGTAATCACATTGGGTCCTGGGTTAGGCTTGATCGGTAACACATTTGATAAATAATCAGTATAAATAGAAGAATCTAGACCATTTTTCTAGTGAATACTATTGGAAAGTAAATAGCCCAACGTATGTCCAATAAAATACAAAATGCAATTTCAAATAGTAACATTTAAATCAATTCGTTAACATCATATATTACAACTACCGAACATGTTTTGGCTTTAATTCTCTTTTGACAACATTCATAATGTTGCCACAAAATCTCTCTCTCCCTCTCTCTCTCCATCACGAATTTCAAAGCTTATTCTTTTATGCATGACCACTACAAAAGCCACACTCCTACTCTTTCGGGCACCGCCTTTTATAGAATCTTATGTGAGATAATTTAATGTTAAAATAGAGCAGAGAAAATTTATTTCATAACCTTGCATCCTTATGCATTTGACCTATACATACAAAATTCCAAGTAAAGGCAAAACATAAAACTTGTCATAAAAACTAATGAAAAAAACATCCAAATTTTCCCAAACTGAAGACAAGGGACATTGGATATGGTTTTGATAAAATTCTTGTAACATCCCAAATTTCATAACAGGCAAACAACCATAAATAAGAATTCGAATTACATAAAACCTTGTCTTTACATCATCAATATTTCATACTAAACAAAAATTGACAGCGGAAGTCTCTAAATCCATAGCCGAGAGCTATTCTATAGTCATCATAGCCAAAACTTGAAGTTACTCTAAGCTTCAAGTCCTTCTTATTGCCTCCTAGTTCTTACTGGAAGAACCCTTAACATGCTTACCTGAAAATGGTTTAGTTTTGAAAGCGAGGGTTAGATCAAAAGGTCTAGTGAATTCCCTCCGAAAACAACATGTATCAACAGTAAAAATCATTTTGATGATAACATCGTAACTCATCACATAAGGTACTGCACTGTGTAATGGATCACATAACCATTCGCGATCGGGGCCCAAGCAGACTCCCCTTTTCGCCCTCGAAGGTATCGGGGCCCAAGCAGACTCCCCTCCACCCGCCTAGGAGGAAACGAATTCCAACCAATAGGCTCATCATCCATAACCAAGGGATCATCGGATCCCGAGGCTCACTGATCCCACAGTGCAGACCAACATCACACAGCATGCACATACGTTACATAAAGCATGTAATAAAACCTTACAAAGCATGCCTTACATTTCATCATGTCAAACTTTCTTTTAGATATAAATAGGTACGTTCGTGAGAAACATGCATTTCGGTTATAAACATTTCGTGCGCTTTAAGAACCATAATCAGTAAAGAAAACGTTTAACACTTTACGCCGTAAAAGGGTTAGGGAACTCACCTTGCTTGACGTACAACGCACTTCTTAAATACCTCCGAGCTAAACCACACGAACACCTAAGGTAACAGTTTCTCATCAGAAAACAGTTCACCCTTCTGTTCGGAGAACTCAATCCGGACACAGCTATTTTCCGGATACAGCTATTTTCCGGATACAGCATTGTCCGGATGTAACACTTTTCCGGACACAACAATTTTCCGGACACTAGACTTATCCGGACGCTAGACTTATCCGGGCAAAGCTACCCGGACACTAAGCTTATCCAGAGACTTCAGCTACCCGGATACTAAGAAACACCCGGACACCCTCACGGGGCACTTACCCGGATACTTGCAACATATCCGGACACCACCGAACACTGGTGTCCAGAAAACGCGACTGTTCGAACTTAACAAGTCTAAAACTGATTTATACTTCGATTTTTGCCATTAAGTCGATTAGATATATACAAGGGTTCATCCACCCATCCGCAAATACTCACTTAATCCATTTACAACCCCTTAAATCGGTTTATTAAGACAAAAACCCATAAAACACATTTTTAAGGAAAAGTGAGTGAAAGCTCATTGAATCTCCACATTCAGACTTAAGAATCCAGACTAATTAAGAAAGGAATACTACAACAACAAGGAACACGAATTTAGAAAGGATTACCTTGTTGATTTCTTCTCTCTTTTGATTTCTTTCTCCCAAAAATCCGTTTCTCCTTCTCTTTTCTTCCCTAGCCGCCAACACCACCAAGAATAGCTGAAAATCAGCTAACCCTAGGGAGTTGTGCCCTTAAATACTCTCTCTCAAATTTCCATTTTGGTCCTCCAAGTATACTTCCATTCTTTAGACAAATGACACTAAACTTTCATATTTTATACAAAAGAACCGGTTGTTACAACACTCCCCCCTTAAAAGAATTCCGTCCCCGGAATTCCTCATTGGAAAGAAATATGCGGGTATCTTGCCCATACCAAAACTGACACTTCCGCAAGGTAATGCCACTTCTGACTCAGTCAACCACCTCATTAGTTTCGAAACATGGAACATTGGTTGCATCCCCTTCATTTCTTACGGTACTCTAACTCGTAGGCTACTGTTCCTACTCGATCAGACTTGACAACAGAAGATTAACTAAGGCTCCTCAAGCATCTATACTTCCTTTAAGGAGGGACTTGGCTAAATCCTCCGCCATCACTCGAGATTCGTTTACTAAGAGACCACCCACACTTGACAGCTTGGCACCAGGCCAACCCTGTACACCTCGACAACTCACAACCCAGAGTCCCTTCATCGCATCCCAACTCTCAACCCTGTGCCACCCAACAATTGTCTATGCAGATAACATTTCCCAATCTCGGGCCACCTAGACCACAGTTCGTCAACCATCTCTCATATCCTCACCACTTCACCACTCCATACTTATATGTAACTAAGAGTAGGAACCTCCAACCCATTGCTGAAGTGTCCACCTACTCGAATTAAACTTATCCTGAAACACAACCATTCCTCGCTAATTGCCACGTTCGTTCAATCATAAAAAAACATAACTCCGGTTATCCTCGCCCAACTGGGAGGAGTAACCATGATCACACCATACTATTCTCACTAGCTTAATCACTACACGACCAATTCGTTTAAACATTTCTCACAACGTCACTAACTTAATTCATTCAGTTGTCTCATCCACTTCTTTCCTATACAAAATCAAACACAATTCCCTTCCTTAATACTCTTTCCAACGGTTCGCACGCTTATCAGTGACAATCTACACAACACTGCACCTTTCGGCATCACCGTCAGGTTTACTACTTCCAACTTACTCACTTATTCCGACATACTATCTTCACCTCCCCACGTTAGCGTGGAGCATTGCCCACCGAGCATTATTTGCCCCTCTCTCCCGACCTTTCCACATGCTGGTATCGCTTTCTCAATACTCACATAACCAAACAGTTGCACCAATATCTTATCTTAAGGCATTCAACCAAGCCGTCTTGAAACTAGACCAGTGTTCGACGTCACTACCCATTCTTTAATCTCCAACTTTTACCTTCTTAGACATTTCTTTCACATTTCTTTCGATTAACCACCAAGATCATAAAATCAGATAGATATATATATATATATACAGTCATCCCGGCTTTCTTACTTAGATTTACATTAAATAATTCTTTAACAATCGGTGTTTTAATCTCAATAACACTTCCCCAAGAATTCTCGGTAGAATTGTAACACATCATGTAATAACAAATCTATAAAATTTTAAACAACCAACCAAAGGCTTATACCTCTATCATGACCTTTCAAATTAACTAATGATCATACTACCACTCCGACCCACAATCATCCTCATGTCATTCTTTAAACATAACCAAAATTTCCAACCATTTCCTTCTAGGATCATTCCCTCACGCATAAGAAACAATTTTCATTCTTTAGCGATTTCTCATCTACTATACTACATCTTGACTAACCTATTCATCATCTTCTTTAAACTTACTCTGCCTTCAAGAATATACTTACTTAACAACATACACAACCACAAAGCTTGGTCTCCCAGCTGGGCAATCACCCATTTCTGCCCCCGGCATTCCATCCCGATAACAGCCAAAATAAACACCAACTTACAAACCACATACTTCAACAACTAGGATTGCAAAACGTACACTCTATCCGAAATCCCGAAAGGACTTCCTCCTAATCCTTCATCTTTCTAACATTGCCTTACTACATCATCGGCTGACACAGAAAGCTTGACAAATATTGTCACTACACATCCTTACACTCTTTGCCCATAACATCACACTGCAGACCAGATCTCTCATGATTATCCATACATAGTTTAAACTCGCCCTCAAAGTTACCCGCATGAAATCGAGCCTATCTCGCTACTTAGTCCTTTCGCAACTTGCTGACTATAACTCACGAGTTCTCAATTAGCTCAAACACCGACATTCTAGCTAGCTCTTTACGATTCGAGCTTTTACGTAAGCTGGACACAGTCCCTCACTAAATGATAAAGTCTACACACTCGCTTCGCTCGCGCTACTTACCTCATCATTCTATGAACCCTCTATACTTCACAAATAGAAAGCTTATTCAAAACAATAACTTCTATTACTAATTTAACACCTTTACAAGATGTTCTATCAACTTACACTCACATGGTTTGAGTCTTCGGCCTCGGCCAACATACACCGTTGCCGACTTCAACAACAAAAGACACTCTTAACTACTTCCTTTTCCTATCCTTTAACATGAGTTCCTTACGAGACCTATTCCTCCTTACACATCATAGTTAACTTTATAATCCGTCGCCCCTATTTCGAAACTTACTCATGTAACATCAATATTACAAGCTCCCTTCGAAACTCATGGCCCACACCGTGGACCTTTCATTCCTGCCTCACAACACTACTCATAAAGAGTTGCTAAGACCAATACCTTGATGACTCCTAGTCCTTCCTCCGGACACCATCGCCCCTCGGCAACTGTGGTCTCAATCACCGAGCAAAGGTACAGACCCTCATACACCTGACACTAAAATCCATTCCCGACTCTTCCAAGGTCCAACTCTCCCCTTAAACACAAATACCAAAACTACATACGTTGTAGAGATTTCCTCAGGGATAGGCGGTTTAGAAGAGGAACACTGAGATGAGAAAGTGTCAGGGATAGAGGATACGAACATTCCAAACTTAAGCATGGAACGGTCAGTGGTTGGTTCTAGAGTATCAGCTTTGTAACCAAGACCACGTTTATCACTCAGGGGAATCTGAGACTTAATTATCTCAGTGATCTTTGTTGAGGAATTATACCATCCATCAACATTAGCCTTTTCAGCTTTTAATGCAGCGATAGCTTCTTCGCGCTCGATTTTGACTAGCTGATTTAAGTGAACTTGATCTTTAAAATCTTATTCAGTTTTAGAAAGATTTTCTATTTGAAGGTGACAGTTTTTAAGCTGTTCAGCGAGATCAAGGTTTTGATTTTCAACAATAGTTTTTCCATTCATGGCTTCATATAAACTTCTAGTCAGGAGATCGATCTTTCGAAGACTATCATCTTCATCAATATTTAAAATATTGGTAAAGAAGGAAGGTGATACCTTAGTAGCAGAGGTTGAAGTAGAGGGAATGTCAGAATTTTCTTCCTCATCTTCAGAATCAGATGATTCTTCTTCGTCAGAGGCAGCCCAATCATAGTCAGCCATAAGGCCTTTGCCTTTCTTCTTAAAGGTTTTCAGCTTTAAATACCTTTCTTTCAGCTTTTTGTATTTTTCATCTCTAGTCTTGTGAGTAAAGTTTTTCTTGGGAAAAGCTGAGGGTCTAGAGACTTTCTTTGACCTGCACTCGCTAGCAAAATGTCCTATCTTTTCACAGTTATAGCAAGTAGCAGTAGCCTTATCAATAGGGGTTGATGATCTTGGCTTGTCAGTAATAGCAAGAGGTTTGTTCTTCTTGAAATTACTCTTTCTAGCAAATCTCCTGAACTTATTAGCCAGGAATGCCAGAGTTTCATCATTATCTGAAACGTCAGAGTCTGATGATCTTTCAGAGTTAGTTTCCAACTCAGTGACAGTGATAATCGATCGCTGAGTGGAAGGTGACTCTGAGATTAAAGCAATAGGGGTGCTTTTGGAATCTTTTACAATATTCTTCTTAAGATGACTCGATTGCTCATGATTCATCATCGTGCCATATAAGGTAGAAAGGGGCATTGATTTTAGATCCTTTGACAGCTTGAGACACATAGAATAACTGTCCCAGCTTTCAGGTAAACATTCTAAGAACTTTGTCAGTACTTCAAAGTTAGAATATTCCTTACCAACAGTTTTCAGATCTATTATTAAGCAGTTAAAATGTTGGTGTACTTCAGAGAGAGTTTCATTCTTACCACAAATGAAGCTTTCATACTGTCTTACCAGGTTGATCTTTCGAGAGTCCTGGACTTCAGAAGTACCTTCATACTGAACACAGATTGTGTCCCACATATCTTTTGAGGTTTTCAGGTTCATGACGGAATGGTATACTTCGTCAGGAAGAGCCATGGAGAGTATGGATCTGGCTTTGGTGTCAATAGCCACTTTCTTCTTATCTTCATCAGTCCACATATGAATTTCCTTGGGAATCAGCATTTCTGGAATAGCAGGTCTATTCTCAGCGACTGGAACTGCAGGATCAATTCTTATAGGAATATATGGGCCGTTTTCAAGATAGTAAGGCATAGTAGGGTCTACACCTTCTAAGAAGAGAATCGTCCTATTTTTCCATAGATTAAAATTATCTCTGGAGAATCTAGGGGGTTTTGCAAGAGAACCGTTGTGAATATAGTTGGTGTTTGTGTTGGTAGCCATTTTAAGAAATAGCAAGGAAGAGAAATCTTAGTATAGATCAGATCTTGTTTATGAGATTAAACAAATCTGCTCTGATACCACTTGTTGGTCCCGAAGGGTTATACAAGTTTGTAGAATGGGGGGGTTGAATACAAACACACGTTTTTACTTTTCTAAATTGTTTATTGATAAATCAAGACAATTTACAACTTGTTGCGGAACAAGATTAAGGATAAACCTAATCTAAACAAGTTAAGAACACTAAGTTTCTTGCACTAGAAAGAGTTAAAGAAATTACGAATAATAACTTAACAATAAGAGAGAAATAAGAAGATGGTCCGAGCACACTTCAAAACTGAAGTAAGGTTCTTCTTATATACTGCATGCATTTAATGCATGGCAGTATTGCTTTACACGTGGCAACAGCTGAGTGGTTGCATGTCATTGACCTTTGTAGACAACCTTAGTAGCCGCATGGTGCACAAGGTAGAATCAGAGTTGTTGTACGATTACAGACAAAAGGGATGTCCGTTCTGACAGTTCATACGGAGACGTGCAAGGGAGGTAAAACAATAGTAACATGCAGGGAGACTTCATGATCAGCTTTCGTTGAGTCAGATCTTTATCAGCGAATGATAAGGTTCAACGATTGCTGAAGTCTTCTACTTGATACTTCACGTTGAATGGACAGGTCTTGCTTCGCTGATATTCGCATCAGTTCATGAGTAGACTTGTCGCTGGTTCTTGAGCTTGATCTTCGACTTCAGCGTAGAACTTTGGTTGACGTGAAACTTGTCTTCAGAGATCATAAGTAAACAAACTAAACTATCAGCGATCATCAATAGAACTGAATAGGCTCAGGGCTATATGATGATGAACAGTGTTCTCTGAATATCTAATCTAAAGAGTGAGAGTTCCTATCAGCGGTACTGTAAAGTCTTAGTACTTATCTGCGATAGTGAAACTCTAATACATATTGTTTATTTACAATTTTCACTAAGTGTTTAAGAGAGGGTCATTATCAAATCACTGAGGGTTTGGATCAACAGTTTCTTGTTCCGTTTATGGGTTTATGCACAAGTCGAGGGGGAACGCGAGTCAATAAGTTTTCATTTCACTGAGTGAGCACACCTCTAACAACAATTGGTCATTTGAGGGGGGTGTATTTTTAAAGTCTCAAAAATATCAAATGTTTGAGGGGGAGTGTGTATGTTTAAATGTTTTTGAAAAGTCAAGTGTTTAACTTTGATCTGCTTTGCCCTTAATCCGGAAAGCGTAACTGGATCCGGATCACCACCTTATCCGGACGTCCCCACTTTATCCAGACGGCACAACCTTATCCTGGTACTCTCACTATCCGGAGGTCGTCACATCCGGATAACCGGTAATCCGGACACCAGTTTTTTCGGATGACACGGGTCAGGGTTTCAATACGATTTTCCCCTAAAAAACTTCACTTCTCACGACTTCTCTCTCTCACTCTAAAACCCTCTCAGTCGATCGCACGCTTGCACGAATCGTTTTCCACTCGATTTTATCTCACAATCTCACAGGTATGTGTTCGATTTCATATCGATTTCGTTTTAGCACATCAATCACAACTGTCGGGTTTCTCGATCGATTTCATAAAACCCCCACTGTCGGTTCGACTTAGGTGCGACTAGGGTTTCACACTCTGTTTTTGATCGATTTCGGTTTGCATTGTTGCTTTTGATCTTAGATATCTTTCTTTGAGTTTGTTGAGATTAATGGATAGTTTGATTACAGTTAAAATCGGTTCGGCTTTGAAAACCCTAGAAATCCGGACGCTGATTTCTGGATGCATCGAGTTTCCCGGATACATCTTGTTTTCCGGATGCGCCTATTACGATCCATATGTCCCTATCCGGATGATTTTTTGGCAAAAAAAATCAGATGCTACTAGTCTCCGGATGTACTTGTTTTTCCAAACACATCTTTCCGGGATACATTGTCATCCGGCTGTGCCTATTGGATACTCATTGTCCGGATTTCTTGTCTGAATATCCTTATCATCCAGATTTGCACTACATTATATAAGACAGTTCTTTGGGTAAGTTGCTATGGTTTAAAATGGAACTTGTTGTACTAGTGTTCAACTTTTCAGGTATTATCGTGGCGGACGAAAGACACCACCCAAACTCACCGATCGAGCAAGCTGCTAACGATGCTCTCGTCATGCCAAATAACCGACTGCAAATCGTGGACAAAAATTTTCATTTGGATGTGGCCGCCTTTCGCTGTCATCACCAGGTGATAGTGGAAATTCTCCGAGGCCATCCTCTACACTTTGCTCTCTCAACAACGGTAGAGGTTCCACTAATCTACTTGCACCAAATTTGGCACATGATCCGTTACATAAACGGATATCATGCTAACTGGCTTGAGGCAACGCTTGACAACACATCGCTCATCCTCACACACGAAAACCTCTGCTAGCTCCTTCGCCTTCCTACGGTAGAGCTGTGTACCACCCGCCGATGTCAGAAACTGTTTTGTACGTAGACATCCGCTCACTTGGATACTAGAAAGAACTCAACCGAACTTTCAAGTTCAATCGTGCATACCTGATGCCCATATGGTACACAATGTTCTCCATACTCCACCGCTAACTGTCGTCAAAGATGCGAGGCATAGACAAGTGCAGCGCTAACTTACTTCGTCTATTCCACGAAGTTGTCTTCCATCGTCATGTCGACTATGTCGGGATACTCTAGAACGAGCTCGTATAAAACGTTAATGACAAAGGCGGCTCCAAGGCACCAACTTTCCTGTCGTTCATGCGATTTCTTCAGATCGCCATTCGCCACCAAATGGACGAAGCCCCACCATCCGACGACGATCATCCAATAAGGTATGTCCCCATTTTCGAATGCATCACTCAGCCAATCGAGATGAGATACCGGATGTAGTCCCAACGCGCATCCCTGATGCTTTACTAGCCTACGCACATCCCACGGAACTGAGTGTCTTAGCTTATAGGAACTTACATAACGCAAACGCCCCTATGGTCTGGGCAAAACCGGTAGGACCTTCCTAGGGAGTAAGGCCAGAGAGACGTGAGGGTCCAGGAATGAGTGGCGTGAGGGTCCGGAATGTTCGGATTTCCGGACGAGGTGTGCAGAGAGAAGAAATTGTGAGGGGATCTGGCATGGGCTGTGCCATGGACGTACATCAAGCCTCATCAAGCCATTCAACTCAGGTACATTCTACTATAGCAGAGACGTCCCTTCACGAGGTACCCGTAATAAATGATCTGATGTTGCTACTCTGAAGAAAGAGCATCTGCGTCCTCATCTGAAGGAGAAAGCACGAACTCCATTATCGACTGCGATGACAGACCCGACTCATGCTTTTCCACATCGGTACCTGTTGGGAACTGAAGATTTGCCAAGTATGGTTAGTACTGCCAGAACAACGTTAGTACTGCCAGAACAACGTTAGTACTGCCAGAACAACATTAGTACTGCCAGAACAACGTTAGTACTGCCAGAACAACGTTAATACTGCCAGAACAACATTAGTACTGCCAGAACAACAATACTACTGCCAGAGCAAGGTTAGTACTGCTAGTAAAAGTTAATGCTGCTGGAACAATGTTAGTACTGCTTGTGCATAATGATGTTAATACTGCTGGTGATCATAATTTTGGAATGCGAGAAGGTTGGAGATAAAGATGGAATGAATGAAGATAAGCATGAAAGAATATTCTGAAGATCAATTTTGTTTTGATAGTTATCTTGTAATTATTTTGTATAAATAGATATTGATAGATAGCTATTCGGTACGAGAGATATCAGAATTCGTTTTTGTTTTAGAGAGAATTAACCTCAAGGTTTAGAACCCTATTTCTAGAGAAGTAGAAGTCGTCTTGTTGAGCCTGTTCAACAAGATTGAGGTTTGGTTGTAAACTTGTGAGTTGAAGCATTGAATTCAAACAGATTGTGTTTTCTGATTAGTTGTTCATTGAGTGTGTTTGAATTAAAGTTCTATTCCGCAAGATTCTTTAATTCTGATTTCTAAGTATAGTTATTCT
Source organism: Saussurea involucrata (assembly GCA_033807775.1). NCBI lineage: Eukaryota > Viridiplantae > Streptophyta > Magnoliopsida > Asterales > Asteraceae > Saussurea > Saussurea involucrata. The sequence goes on from CM066325.1 coordinate 69,383,880, forward strand.
TGTTTGGAATCGATCCTGACAAGTGGTATCAGAGCTTGGTTTCTTAGAAATCTACAATCATTATGGACAACACAGTTGAATCAAACAGTACTCTTGTTTCAAAGGTTCCCATGCTCAGGCCTAATGAGTTTGACATGTGGAAGATTAGAATCAAGCAGTATATTTTGCTTACTGATTATTCCATCTGGGATATTATAGAGAATGGTCCATGTGCTGAAGGAAAAGTTGGACCAGATGGCAAAAGACCCCCTCCAAAGACTGATGCAGAAAGAAAGGTTAGACAAACAGAGATGAAAGCCTTAAGCACTCTGCTTTTGGCCATTCCCAATGAGTATCAGCACCAATTTCATCACTGCACTGATGCTCAGATTTTATGGAATGCATTGGAAAAGAGATTCACTGGTACCAAGAGCACCAAGAGGAACCAGAAGGCAATTCTTAAGCAACAATATGAAAATTTTACTTCTACAAAGCATGAGTCTATGACTCAAACTTTTGATAGATTTAATAAGTTGATTGGAGAATTGGCTACTGTTGGAGTTCATATGGAGGCTGATGATGTAAACAGGGAGTTTCTAAGATCATTAGGTGAGGAATGGACAATGTATACTGTGTCTTTCAGACAGAATGACCAGTTAGAAGATAAAGAGCTTGATGATCTTTACAATGATCTTAGGGTATTTGAAGCAGAGGTTGAAGCCAAGAAGAAGCCCTCAGGATATGTGTATAATGTTGCACTCCTATCAGCATCAACCGATTCTACTGCTAACCCTGAATCAGTTAGTACTGCTGGTGGAGTCAATCAGGAGAAGGCCAATGATTCTGTACTAGAAGCTTTCTTTTCTAGTCATGTTAACTCCTCATTGATTAATGATGACTTAGAACAGATTAATGCTGATGATCTTGAGGAGATGGATATCAAGTGGCAGATGGCTATGCTTTCTATGAGGGTGAAGAAGTTTATAAAGAGGACTGGGAGAAACAACTTTTCCCAAAGAAGAGAAGATGGTGCTGGGTTTGACAAGTCTAAGGTGGAATGTTACAAGTGTCATAAGATGGGACACTTTGCCAGAGAATGCAGAGGTGGAGTATCTCAAAACAACCATCAACAAGCTCAGACTGGAAGCTTCAACCAGAACAGAAACTCTGTTCAAGCCCTTGTTTCTCAACAAGGAATGGGATTTGATTGGAGTGATCAAGCAGAAGAGGCAATTCAGAATCATGCACTCATGGCAGAAGTCTCAGATCTTCCTACTGAGGTAAAATCTAATCTCTGTTCTCAAGCTTGTATAGACACTGTGAAAAGGTATAGAGATCACAACCAGGGAATGTGTGATGACCTTAAGAGATTAGAAAAGGATAGAAGAGATTATGTAGTGATTGTTGAGAGGTTTGAAGAACAAATTAAAGTTTTTCAAGCCAATGAACTTCAACACTCATATGATACAAACTACTGGAAGTGGGAAAAGAATGGTCTGAAGTTCCAACTGAAAGAGTCTAGGGAGGAATGTGAGAAATTAAAAGGAGAACTTGAGAAAGTAAAACTTGATGTTGAAAAGTTTTCATGTGCTTCTAAAGTCATGGACACCATAATTAATGCTCAAATCCACAGTAAGATGAAACCCGGCATAGGGTACAATGCCACACCCCCACCCTACAACAACACATACATCCCTCCTAGGTTAGACCTGTTAGAAACCATGGATAGGAAGGATTTACCTGAAGGAGCTACTAAAGTAGATCCATTAGATGAAGTTGTTGTTGAGGATAAAACTGAAAAAGAAGAGTCTAAGAAAAGGAACAAGAATGTCAGTGGTGAGATCCCCTTAGAGAATTACATCAAGACTAATGAGGAAGGTGGAAGTCCCTGGGATAAGAACAATGAGATGAAAAGATCTGAAAAAGGAAAGGGAGTTCATTATACACAGACCACTGTTGTGAATTCCAATACTTGTGAACATTGTTCTTGCAAAAATTCTCAAAAGAATGAGCCCCAAAAACATGATAAAAAGAGGGGAAATCAAAGAAACTGGAATAATCAGTGGGCTCAAAAACAAGGAGCTGATCTGCAAAGGATTAACAGACCAAAACCTTGTTTTATCTGTGGCAAATTGAATCACCTTGCCAAACACTGTTATTTCAATCCTATTAACCAAAGGATAAATTTTCAAAGAACTTTTCAAAAATCAAATGGTTATAGGAAGCGTGTAAGGAACCATGTGGCTAAGAAACAAGCTAAATACAAAAGCCACATGAGGAAAAAGACTGAAAAAGAATGTGTCACAATGTGGGTGCCTAAAAGCACTAGTGTTTGTACTGCTGCCTCTGTTAGTACTGCTGCCTCTGATAGTACTGCTGCTAGCAGTATTAACACTGTTAGTACTTATGCTAGCAGTATTAACACTGATAGTACTTCTTCTAGAAGCAATACTGCTGCTAGCAGTGTTAGTACTGCTAACACTGTTAGTACTTCTTCTAAAGATAATACTGCTTCTAGTGTTTGTGCTGCTAGACCAATCATCTTGACAAAGTACTCCAGTACTGAAGTTCCTCAGGTTGAAAAACTTATCCAAACTGAATGTAAGTACTTTGATGGGCAAGGGAGACCCAAGACCACTTTGGCTTGGGTTCCCAATAAAAACTAATTAATTTATCTTATGTGCAGGGCAACCAACAGCTCAAGGGGAAGAGCATCTGGCATGTTGATAGTGGTTGCTCCAGGCACATGACAGGTAACATGGCCTGCCTCAAGAATTTCAAAAGAATTGATGGAGGACATGTTGCTTTTGGGAATAATCCTGCAGGAGGTAAGATAAGTGGTAAAGGTGATGTATCAAAAGGTAAGATGACATTTGAGGATGTTTACTATGTTGAGCAATTGAGATACAACCTGTTAAGTGTATCACAGGTCTGTGACAAGAAACATAGTATATTATTTACTGATTCTGAATGCATTATTCTTGCTCCTGGATTCAAAGTAGTTGATGAAAACATGATACTATTGAGAACTCCTAGAAAGGATAATGTGTATTGTTTAGATTTAGAAAGTGTTTCATCTGATTCATCCCTAAACTGCTTGGTATCAAAAGCTTCAATGGATGAATCATCACTTTGGCACAGAAGGATGTGTCACATGAATTTTAAAACAATGAATAAACTTGTTAAACATAATCTTGTTAGGGGTTTACCATCAATAGTTTATTCATGTGATGATCATTGTGTTGCTTGTCTCAAAGGCAAACAACACAAAACTTCTCATAAGTCCAAAGAGATAAACACTATCTCAAATCCTCTTCAGTTGTTGCATATGGATCTGTTTGGCCCTACAAATGTCATGAGCATTGGCAAGAAGTCATACTGTTTAGTTATTGTTGATGATTACTCTAGATTTACTTGGGTATATTTTCTGAGAACTAAAGATGAGACAAGTGGACTGATCAAATCTTTTATTCTTAGAATTGAAAACCAATCAAATCAAAAAGTGAAAGTCATTAGATCAGATAATGGGACTGAATTTAAAAACTTTGATCTAAACACCTTCTGTGAGGAAAAAGGAATTGAGAGACAATACAGTGCTCCTAGGACTCCACAACAGAATGGTGTTGTTGAGAGAAGGAATAGGACACTGATTGAGGCTGCTAGATCTCTGTTAGCTGATTCTAAATTACCCACTACTTTTTGGGCAGAAGCAGCTAATACTGCTTGTTATGTCCAAAACAGAGTTTTAGTCATAAAGCCTAAAAACAAGACACCTTATGAGCTTTTTCAGAAAAAGAAACCATTTATTGGATTTTTCAAACCATTTGGGTGTCCTTGTACAATTCTCAATACCAAATCTCACTTAGGTAAGTTTGATAGCAAAGCAGATGATGGTTTTCTTGTTGGTTACTCATCTCAGAGTAAGGCTTACAGAGTGTTTAATACCTCTTCTAGAATAATTGAAGAAAGTGACAATGTCAAATGCAATGAGAACACACCAAATCCTATTGGTTCAGGTCCTGATTGGCTATTTGACATTGATTCACTTACTAATTCTTTGGGTTTCAGTAGTGATGTGAATGCAGGACAAAGGGATGCACCACCATCAGATCACAGAATTCAGTCAGTAATATTTCCATTCCCTACCATTGATCCGGTTGACTTCTGTGAACAAGAAAAGGAAGCTGAACCCATTCAGAGTGAAGAAGAGAGAAGAATAGAGGAAAATCAGCCATCAAGTCCAAATTCCAGAGAGTCTGAAGTGACTGAAGAAGCTGAAGAAAATCCAAACTTAAATGAGTCAAATCTGGATGTGATCTTACAAGAGGAATCTGGTCATCCATCAAGAACTCAGAAAAATCATCCTCCTGAGTTGGTAATTGGAGACATTGCTTCTCCCATGATGACTAGGAATCAAAGCAGACTTCAAGAGCTACAAGATCAGCAAAATACAGTTAATAATGTACTCACTTGCTTTCTATCCCAAATTGAGCCCAAAAAGGCTTATGATGCTATGAAAGATCCAAGTTGGATAGAAGCAATGCAAGAGGAGCTGCTACAGTTCAAGCTACAGAATGTTTGGAACTTGGTGGACCTTCCAAAAGGTCATAGGGCAATTGGCACCAAGTGGATTTTCAGGAATAAGAAGGATGAGAGAGGAATTGTGATCAAGAACAAAGCCAGGCTGGTTGCACAAGGGTATACTCAAGAAGAGGGTATAGACTATGAGGAAGTCTTTGCTCCAGTTGCAAGGATTGAGGCAATTAGGTTGTTTCTAGCCTATGCCTCATATATGAAGTTCAAGGTCTACCAGATGGATGTAAAAAGTGCTTTTCTATATGGGACTATAGATGAAGAAGTGTATGTCTGTCAACCCCCTGGATTTGAGAATCCCTTATATCCTGACAGAGTGTACAAGTTAAAGAAGGCACTTTATGGTCTACATCAAGCCCCAAGAGCATGGTATGACACCCTGTCTACCTATCTCTTGGAAAATGAATTTGAAAAAGGAATCATTGATAAGACCTTATTCATTAAAAGGAAAAAGAAGGACACTCTACTTGTTCAGATCTATGTGGATGACATTATCTTTGGATCCACAAATGATCACATGTGTAAAGACTTTGAGGAGTTAATGCACAAGCGCTTCAAGATGAGTTCCATGGGTGAACTTACTTTCTTCCTTGGGCTTCAGGTGAAACAGAAGAAGGATGGGATTTTCATATGCCAATCCAAATATGTGAAAGACATCCTGGATAAGTTTGGATTATCAGACTCAAAGTCAGCAAGCACACCAATGGAGACACACAAACAGATCAATGCTGATCTTGAGGGGGAGGATGTGGATGTCCATCATTACAGATCAATGATTGGATCACTCATGTATCTCACAGCCTCTAGACCAGATATTATGTTTCTAGTATGTGTATGTGCCAGATTTCAAGTTACTCCAAAGCAATCACACCTTCATGCAGTCAAGAGGATATTTAGATACCTAAGAGGGCAACCTAGATTAGGTCTCTGGTATCCTTATGAATCATCTTTTGATCTACTTGCATACTCAGATAGTGACTTAGGTGGAGCTAACATGGATAGGAAGTCTACGTCAGGTGGATGTCAGTTTTTGGGTGCAAGACTAGTATCTTGGCAGTGTAAGAAACAAACCACAGTGTCCTTATCTACAACAGAAGCTGAGTATATAGCTGCTGCAAGCTGCTGCTCTCGGGTTCTATGGATACAGAATCAGATGTTGGACTATGGGGTAACATTTCTTCACACTCCAATCTTCATTGACAACAACAGTGCTATTAGCATTGTTAACAATCCAGTCAAACACTAAAAAACAAAGCACATAGAGATCAGGTATCACTTTATTCGAGATTGTAATGAAAAGAAATTAATTCAAGTTGCTAAAGTTCATACCAATGACCAGTTTGCTGATCTATTCACAAAAGCTTTTGATGTGGGTAGATTCACTTTCTTGGTAACAAGTGTGGGCATGATCAACCTTGAATAAAGTCATGATTCTCAGTTTTTATACCTGTAGTTCCTTCTATATTTGGTACTACTAACTCTTTTTCTCAGGATCTTCTGTATGACTCAGATTAACAAGTGCTGAAAAGTGCAAGTGTATTTACTACTGCCAGTACATAGTTACTACTGCCAGTGCATAGTTACTACTGCCAGTGGATAGTTACTACTGCTAGTGCATAGTTACTACTGCCAGTGGATAGTTACTACTGCTAGTGCATAGTTACTACTGCCAGTGGATAGTTACTACTGCTAGTGCATAGTTACTACTGCCAGTGGATAGTTACTACTGCGAGTGCATAGTTACTACTGCCAGTGGATAGTTCCTACTGCTAGTACATAGTTAATACTGCTTCGTACTTAATACTGCATGTGTCGTTAATACTGCTTTAAAAGAAAAATTAGGGCTACTACTGCTATAAATACCTCTTTCAGCCCGCCAAAGTTCATAACGTCTCTTTGAATTCTATTCATCTCTCTCTCCTTCTAAGTATTCTCTCCCAAGAATCTCTGTTTTCTGTCAAGAATCCTCAGGTACAATGGAGTTTATCGACGAACACAACGAGATTGCCATGCTCCAGAAGCCAAAACAGTCCGCAGGTTTTCACGACATTGTGGATTTCCTCAAATCCATGCATATATCATATGCCCTAACGGTGACCCCGACTATCTACATCGAGCATCAGAAGCAGTTCTGGGAAAATGCCACCGTGGTGTCTGAAGATGGGCAGAAAATCATCAAAACAAGGGTGTGTGACAAACCCTTGAATATTACAGAGGAGCTTATTCGCATCACTCTTCGATTGGATGATGCCTCAGGTATGACGTCTATTCCTAATGACGATCTATACTCAACTTTAACGAGAATGGGGTATGAAGGTCCCATTGGAATCTTTAAGTTTTTCAAGTCTAAATTTTCTACACAATGGTGATTCTTTGTTCATACCTTAATGCATTGCATGTCAAAGAAAACTACTGGATGGAGTGAGTTTAGCAGTACCATTGCTTATGCCCTGGTCTGCTTGGCCACTGCCAGGAAGTTTAATTTTTCGCAAATGATTTTCAATGATCTTGTGTCAAACCTGGAATCCAAAAAGAGTTTTTATATGTACCCAAGGTTTGTCCAAGCAGTGATTACTCAGGAATTGACGGATTTGCCTCAATTTAATGAGGTATATGTACCTAAACCCCCTAAAGGAAAGGTCTTCTCAAATATGAGGAGAACTTCCAGGGACTCGGAAGGAGTTGACACTCCATTGTTCTCTACAATGATGGGTGTGTCCCACACACAAGAAGGTATGGCATCAGGGTCAAGGCCCTCATTAGACCAACCCACTGATAGCCAAACCCCACCTTCAATCACCAAAGAAATCCCTCAGTCCATTCTTCAAAGACCCACTCCAAAAGTAACCAAAAAGTTTACAAGAAGAAAGGTACACAAGGCTCCTTCCCTTGCTGTACCTCCTACAAACCCAAAGCCTTTAAGCCCTCTATTGGAGCATTCTCCAACAGAGAATATCGAAAGGGAAACCACAGGGGTGTCTCCCAACCCCAAGAAGGTGCTCACTAAGGAGAAGGTTGAGCATGTGAGTAGCAAGGCTGCCACTACTTCTACTAGCACAGAGAAGGACAGTGGTAACATAACTAAGACCTTCCTCACGGCAACTCAGAATGAGAAATCATTTAGAGGTCCCAGGTGCCAAGAAACCACGGGGGTAGGCAGTGCTTTTACTAGGCAAAAGACTCATACTAAAATTTCCAGTGATCCTTTAAAGGAAGTAAAAACTCCTAAACAAGGTGAGGATAGATATACATATGAGGAATTGATGGAAACCATTGCCAATATAAACACAGATGTTGTAAGTCAACAAAAGGAGATAGATGGACTCAAGAAAGTGGTCCTATATCAACAAACACAGCTTGAGAAGCATAAGAAGCTGATTACAAAGTTGATGCACAGGAAGAAGAAAGCTCAGTATGTTCTTAAAAGAAGAAGCCCCAACAATGATGCTCCCAAAAAGGGGGAGTCAGAAGCTGAAGTCAACATGGAGAGTGCACAGGAAAAGGGGGAGAATGAGTGTGCTGCTGAAATTGCAAAAGAAGCAGAAACTGATTATGCAGCAGAAAAGGTTAATGCTGCTGAAATTGCAAAAGAAGCAGAAACTGATCATGCAGCAAAAATGGTTAATGCTGCTGAAATTGAGAAAGAAGCAGAAACTGAACCAACAGCAGAAAAGGTTAATGCTGCTGAAATTGCAAAAGAAGCAGAAACTGATCATGCAGCAAAAATGGTTAATGCTGCTGAAATTGAGAAAGAAGCAGAAACTGAACCAACAGCAGAAATGGTTAATGCTGCTGAAATTCAGAAAGAAGCAGAAACAAAAGAAGCAGCATAAACGGAAGAAGCAGCAGAAACGGAAGAAGCATCAGAAACAAAGGAAGCAACAGAAACTAAAAAGCCTACTTTGGAAGAAGTTGAAGTTGCAGAGGCTTTGATTAAAGCCAAACATGACACTCCTAAAAAGCAAGAAGAAACTCTGGGTGAAAAGCTGGTGTCACTAAAAAGAGCAAGAACCAAGTCTATAGCTACCAAGAGGAAAGTTGTCAAGAAACCTAGGGTAGAACCAGTGGTAGAAGAAGAAAAAGAAGAGGATGTTCCAGAAAATAAAGATGATACAAAGGTTGCTGAAGAAGAAGTAGCAACTCCATCAGGTCAACCAAGTAATGCTCAATGTAATATGTATATCACTGTGGTTGATACTGATCCAATCAAAGCTGACCCACTATCTTCCATGCCTCCTGAGATCATCTTCTGGGATACCTTGGTAGATCAGAGAAAGGAGTACATTAGAGTCAAAAGAGCAGATGGGAAGTTTGAGGTCTGTTCTACATGGGGAAGACTTATCAGAATGTGCTCTAGATCTGATATAGAGGAGATGTACAAGGTTGGAATGAAGCTGTATGGAAATATGCTGAATGAGAAAGGGATGTCTATCACCAAAATGGTTCTTGAATACATGTGCCTAATGTTCAAACCAGAAGCAGTTCAGTATATGATAGAAAGAAATTTTCAAGTCATTACCAACTGGATGCTCATTGAAAAATGTGGAGTGTATGTCATCACACTTGACCATACATATCATGAGTATTATTTGGTGGATGTTGCATACAAGCACAACATGAAAAGGTTGAATGGAATGCTACATGCTAAGTTGGCTTGCAACAAGGATTCTAAAATGGGAAGATACTTGGTGAGAAGGATTATCAATCAAAGTCTGGGTTTGAATCCCGATTTATGTGTTCATGATTAGGTTTTGGAAGCATCATCTGAAGAACTTGACTTATCAATCTAAAAAGTCAAGTTAGGGGGAGATTGTTGGGAACTGAAGATTTGCCAAGTATGGTTAGTACTGCCAGAACAACGTTAGTACTGCCAGAACAACGTTAGTACTGCCAGAACAACGTTAGTACTGCCAGAACAACGTTAGTACTGCCAGAACAACGTTAATACTGCCAGAACAACATTAGTACTGCCAGAACAACAATACTACTGCCAGAGCAAGGTTAGTACTGCTAGTAAAAGTTAATGCTGCTGGAACAATGTTAGTACTGCTTGTGCATAATGATGTTAATACTGCTGGTGATCATAATTTTGGAATGCGAGAAGGTTGGAGATAAAGATGGAATGAATGAAGATAAGCATGAAAGAATATTCTGAAGATCAATTTTGTTTTGATAGTTATCTTGTAATTATTTTGTATAAATAGATGTTGATAGATAGCTATTCGGTACGAGAGATATCAGAATTCGTTTTTGTTTTAGAGAGAATTAACCTCAAGGTTTAGAACCCTATTTCTAGAGAAGTAGAAGTCGTCTTGTTGAGCCTGTTCAACAAGATTGAGGTTTGGTTGTAAACTTGTGAGTTGAAGCATTGAATTCAAACAGATTGTGTTTTCTGATTAGTTGTTCATTGAGTGTGTTTGAATTAAAGTTCTATTCCGCAAGATTCTTTAATTCTGATTTCTATGTATAGTTATTCTTGTTTGGAATCGATCCTGACAGTACCTATCTTCCACAAACAGTTACCAGTACTCACTCAGCCACACCCTCTACTGTCCCTGACACATCAGCCAATATTAGAGTGATAAAAGAGAACGGAGAGAGTATTAATTGAAAATTTTGAAAATGTAGGCTTGAGAGAAAGGCGATCCAAACGAAATAATGAGAGATAATGAGAGATCGAGTGTGATAAGGCAACAATAGACCGTTAGCCTTCCCCGAACCAGCCTCACCCGGGTAGCAACGTCTATTACTCAGTCTTCTTCGTTGGAACTGAGGTATTGAACAAGACATCGTGGACCCAACGATGCAAGTGCGCACCTTCCCAAGCCACTCAGACATCTCTCAACAGATTTCTGTTTCATTTTCGCATGGGGAATTAGCATATAATCTACCTGTCTCTCACTTGGAAAGCTCAGGTATTGAAACAAACGAACAACAACCCCAGTTCTCGACTTCTTTAGATGCACAGTTGAGTCTAGAACCGCTTGATGCTATACTTTCTTTTGCTAGAACACAACAACATCTTTCGGCTAATGTTAGAAGTCTTAGTGACCCAACCAGAAAACCTATAGTAACTCTACCTTTTGGTGGATTACGAGGATTGGGTGGAAGTCCTACAACTGTTACTGTCATGCCATCTGTGAACGTGGGTAGTACAGCTGTTGACTCAACGATTGTTACTTCAACTGGAAATCTATATGATCCAGGAGTCACACTTCCAGAATTTATTTCCAGGGAATATCTATACGACGCTCTAAAGACTGTCCGAGACCATATAGATGTGGAGATGAGGAAAGAGATGGATGAAAGAGATGAGGAAAGAAATGGATTCACCTCACCCATGTTATGACCGAGCCTGAACCAGAAACACAATTACCAACTCCACCACCTCAACCACTGATATGCATTATTTATTTAATGCATATTGTGTCTTTTCTTATCTTTTTAGTTAGGATATTTTATTTATCCCAACATTTGAGTCATTTTTGTTTACTTATTTTTACCTTTTGTTTCATGGAGCTAAGTTTGTGATTTACTTGTCTTTTACTGATTTGGGAAGGATTAATGTGAATTTAGTTATAGTGCAGCCCCTGTCCAATGCTACAGCATTGAAGTCTGGAATGTTGGAATGAAGAATTGATGTTGAGAAGACTTTTGCAGGTGACTTTTTGTCCCATAATTCAGCCTCACATCCGAAGAAATTCAATGCTTGATCTATTTTGTAAACTCTTAGATAGCTTGTTGTAGTTTCCATAGAAGCATGGGGTGTAATAGTTTTAGTACCTTTTGAATAGTATAAGTTAGGCTAGTTACCTTCTCTCCTCTTAGTATAAATAGGAGAGGTTGATTTTCATTTTCAGTAGACAATTTTGTAAACCAGTTCTCACAACTGGTTTGCAGGTCTCATCTTTAAATTATGCATTTCTACTTTATGTTCTTCATCTTGTTCTTCAACTTGTTCATGTTCTTCATATCATCTATGAGTTGCTGCAGCATTGGTACAGCGTTGCTGCAATAACTTATACTCTTTTAATTCTAGTACTTTATATTTCTGTCTTTAATTTATGTATTTCATTTCAGTAATTTATATTTCTTGTCATTTACATTCAAGTATGAGTAGCTACTTTAAATAGCTTCGGTGTGAGATTAAAGGGTGAGGTTTTAAACATAATGAAAAGTGGGCATCGTTTCTCAATAATGATGTTTACCATTTCATGTTAAATTTTATAAAAGATCAAGTTAGTTCAGGACGGTTGATCACTTTGAAAGTGTTAAAGTTCCATGGTGTCAGAGATGAACCATTGATATGCACGTCAATCCGAATGACAAAGAAAGTAGGCTTGAAAAAGCTGCTGACAAAGAGATTTGTCACCTCTGTTCTTTCTGGTTGATTTTGCCCGATAAGTTGATCATCTGTTTTGATGGTAACAGTGTAGAGTGCGAGTTAGAGATGACCCACTTAGAACACGTCAACTTAACTGATATGGGAATCGGCTCGAGAGAGTGATTTTAACAAAGAGATTTGTTTATCCATGTACTTGGAAGGACTCCTTTTGCTATTGATAGTTCTGACACATAACACCAGAGATGGGTTGAGTGGAAGCTAGATCAGTAATGAATTGTTGAAAACCCGAGAGGGCATCCTGAAAAGTAGATGGTAAACTTAAGTGTTAAGAGACAAATGTTGTAGCATTTGCGTTGAGGTTTAATTATCACACGTCTATCGGTGTATTCAAAGCACTGTCAAGTTTTTGGCGCCGTTGCCAGGGATTGGCACGCTAAAAGTCTATAAAAGTATTTTAAAAGATTTGATTTTTCTAACATCTTTGTTGCTTGTCATACGTCTTCATGTGTGTACAAGTAACAAGTTTTGAGTTTATATTTCTGTGAATATGGATTCAATGGGATATTCGTTTGGGCCATATGAAACTGTTTTCTGTGACTTCTGTGGCGGAAATCATTTCACATATTATTGCCCTTCGAACCCTGATTCCAATTATTTCATGGGAGATAGTAATTGGGATACCTCACACTTCAATGGTTATACTCAATCATGGGAGGACCATCCTAATTTGTTTTTAAATGTTCAAAATCATGGCACTTTCACATCACCAACACCTCCCTACCAAGATTGGAGTAACACTTATGCAAATACTTTTGACCAATCTTGGGAGGAACAAGTTGATTTTTCTGAGAGTTTTCAAGGGATTGACTTTAATAACTCATTTTTACCCCCTACACCATCTTCAGAACAAGTTGAAAACTTCGAATCTCTTGAAACTATGACGAAAGAGTACCTACAAAGAATGGAAATATCTGTTGCCAACATCACAACATATGTTCAAGAGATCATTAGACAAAACCAAATTCCTATACCAAGTGAGATTGAAAATATTGAATGTATTGGTAAGAATGAGGATGAGGTCAATACTTTGGAAAATAGTCAATAGATGGAGAGTTACGAGGAAGAACCTGAGCATTTAAGCAATCCCTCTTCACTTCAAAATAGTGAAGAGGTGCAACACAATGCCAAGATTGTCATTAACCCCTACTTTGATTTTGTGCAGAAAAAACATATTGTTGCGGATGTTGCAGCATTCGTGCAGCAATGTTGTGCAGAAAATCTTCAAGTTGTTTCTGAAAATGGACGTGATGATCAATCCATGGACTCGGGAAACTTCATAAAATCAAGTTCGATTGTCGGTGTGGAAAACTTTTTGTGGGATGGATTGTTTCCCTATTCGTTCTATTAAAATCTTGTGTCGTGATTAACCAATAAAACACGTGATGAGAAACGTGTACAAGCATAAGTGGAAAGAGAAACACCAAGTTAAGTTAGTGAGTACCATTTGGGCTGAGGAGCATACTGATGTGCTCCAGCAAATTCCACCATGCCACAATAAGTTGTCAACAAGAGATCCGTTTGTTGAAAAAGAAGAACATCTTGCTAAAAGAAGAAAATGCGGATTCTTGTGTCGCAACATTCATTCCAACCACTTGGTTCACAACCTACTCCTAAGGAGTAGGGCAGGTTCAAATCATTTACCTTAGTCTCCATGTTTTGTTTTATTTTGTGTCCGGGATAGTTTTACAATTTTTAGGTTACTTTTCTTTTGCAAGATTACACATAAAGTCATACCTTGTTTTTTGTTCATAGCCCTAATAATTTTTTGGAACCACGAATTTACCTAAGTTTTGTGTTCTTGTTAGAACTAGCAAATTTCTTCTTGGAACACAACTTGACTCACACATCCTATATACATTTAGATGATGATCTAGGCCATCTTTTCAATTTCCAATAGCCACTTGTAGCCTTTATACACTCATACACTTCATGGCATACAATGAGGGCATTGTATATTATAAATTTGAGGGTGGGAAGGTTACACCTTAAAGCATGAAAAGATCACTCAAAAGAGCAAAGCTCTAATATGATAAAGATGATGCAAAGATACCAAAAATGTCCCATAGGGGCAAGGTATAAAAAGTCAACAAGAAAAGAGCACAAAATACCAATATTTAAATTTTTTTTTTGTTGAGAGAAAAGGCATGGTGAGAAAAGAAATGCCAAAGAGTGACCCTAAAAAGCCCTATTGATTCTAAATGTAGGATGTGTTGAGTCTAACAAAGAGAAGATTAGTGCTAGCTTATGATCCACACACACACTTAGGTTTTAAATGAATGATACAAGATGTATGAAAGGCTATGAATTCCATGGGGTATGTTCTACATTGTGTGGGCACCTAATGCCATGATCTTGCAAGAAACTTCAAAAATTGAGTCATTTTCTTTTTAGGTATTTTAGTTGTTTGGGGACAAACAACACTTTAAATTTGAGGGTGTGATATGCATTATTTATTTAATGCATATTGTGTCTTTTACTTATCATTTTAGTTAGAATATTTTATTTATCCCAACATTTGAGTCATTTTTGTTTACTTATTTTTACCTTTTGTTTCATGGAGCTAATTTTGTGATTTACTTGTCTTTTACTGATTTAGGAAGGATTAATGTGAATTTAATTATAGTGCAGCCCTAGCCCAATGCTACAGCATTGAAGTCTGGAATGTTGGAATGAAGAATTGATGTTGAGAAGACTTTTGCAGCTGACTTTTTGTCCCATAATTCAGCCTCACATCAGAAGAAATTCAATGCTTGATCTATTTTGTAAACTCTTAGATAGCTTGTTGTAGTGTCCATAGAAGCATGGGGTGTAATAGTGTTGGTACCTTTTGAATAGTATAAGTTAGGTTAGTTACCTTCTCTCCTCTTAGTATAAATAGGAGAGGTTGGTTTGCAGGTCTCATCTTTAATTTATGCATTTCTACTTTATGTTCTTCATCTTGTTCTTCAACTTGTTCATGTTCTTCATATCATCTATGAGTTGCTGCAGCATTGGTACAACATTGTTGCAATAACTTATAGTCTTTTAATTCTTTTACTTTAATTCTTGTACTTTATATTTCTGTCTTTAATTTATGTATTTCATTTCAGTAATTTATATTTCTTGTCATTTACATTAAAGTATGAGTAGCTAGTTTAAATAGCTTGGGTGTGAGATTAAAGGGTGAGGTTTTAAACATAATGAAAAGTGGGCATGGTTTCTCAATAATGATGTTTACCATTTCATGTTAAGTTTTATAAAAGATCAAGTTAGTTCAGGACGGTTGATCACTTTGAAAGTGTTAAAGTGCCATGGTGTCAGAGATGAACCATTGATATGCACGTCAATCCGAATGACAAAGAAAGTAGGCTTGAGAAAGCTGCTGACAAAGAGATTTGTCACCTCTGTTCTTTCTGGTTGATTTTGCCCGATAAGTTGATCATCTGTTTTGATGGTAACAGTGTAGAGTGCGAGTTAGAGATGACCCACTTAGAACACGTCAACTTAACTGATATGGGAATCGGCTCGAGAGAGTGATTTTAACAAAGAGATTTGTTTATCCATATACTTGGAAGGACTCCTTTTGCTATTGATAGTTCTGACACATAACACTAGAGATGGGTTGAGTGGAAGCTAGATCAGTAGTGAATTGTTGAAAACCCGAGAGAACATCCTGAAAAGTAGATGGTAAACTTAAGTGTTAAGAGACAAATGCGGTAGCATTGCCACAGCATTGGTCTGCTGGAAGTTATGTTTAAATCTCACCCCAACATCTTACACCCTTGCTATCCTTTATTAATTGTTATATAATCTGTGATAATTCCAAACACCAACAGAAAAATATAATCTTCGAATTGATCCTTGGAAATCATTTCTTTTACTAGACTTTTATTGCACTTTTACTCCAATCTCTGTGGGAACGATATCTGGTATTTTACCATTTTATTACTTGAAAGACGACATTAGATCTCGATGTATACTTGCGTTGAGGTTTAATTATCACACATCTATCAGTGTATTCAAAGCACTGTCAAGTTTTTGGCGCCGTTGCCAGTTGGCACGCTAAAAGTCTATAAAAGTATTTTAAAAGATTTGATTTTTCTAACATCTTTGTTGCTTGTCATACGTCTTCATGTGTGTACAAGTTTTGAGTTTATCTTTCTGTGAATATGGATTCAATGGGATATTCGTTTGGGCCATATGAAACTATTTTCTGTGACTTCTGTGGCAGAAATCATTTCACGTATTATTGCCCTTCGAACCCTGATTCCAATTATTTCATGGGAGATAGTAATTGGGATACCTCACACTTCAATGGTTATACTCAATCATGGGAGGACCATCCTAATTTGTTTTTAATTGTTCAAGATCATGACACTTTCACATCACGAACACCTCCCTACCAAGATTGGAGTAACACTTATGCAAATACTTTTTACCAATCTTGGGAGGAACAAGTTGATTTTTCTGAGAGTTTTTAAGGGATTGACTTTAATAACTCATTTTTACCCCCTACACCCTCTTCAGAACAAGTTGAAAACTTCGAATCTCTTGAAACTATGATGAAAGAGTACCTACAAATAATGGAAATATTTGTTGCCAACATCACAACATATGTTCAAGAGATCATTAGACAAAACCAAATTCCTATACCAAGTGAGATTGAAAATATTGAATGTATTGGTAAGGATGAGGATGAGGTCAATACTTTGGAAAATAGTCAATAGATGGAGAGTTACGAGGAAGAACCTGAGCATTTAAGAAATCCCTCTTCACTTCAAAATAGTGAAGAGGTGCAACACAATGCCAAGATTGTCATGAACCCCTACTTTGATTCTGTGCAGAAAAAACATATTGTTGCGGATGTTGCAGCATTCGTGCAGCAATGTTGTGCAGAAAATCTTCAAGTTTTTTCTGAAAAGGGACGTGATGATCAATCCATGGACTCGGGAAGCTTCATAAAATCAAGTTCGATTGTTGGTGTGGTGGTGTGGAAAACTTTTTGTGGGATGGATTGTTTCCCCATTCGTTCTATTAAAATCTTGTGTCGTGATCAACCAATAAAACACGTGATGAGAAACGTGTACAAGCATAAGTGGAAAGAGAAACACCAAGTTAAGTTGGTGAGTACCATTTGGGCTGAGGAGCATACTGATGTGCTCCAGCAAATTCCACCATGCCACAATAAGTTGTCAACAAGAGATCCGGTTGTTGAAAAGAAGAAAATCTTGCTAAAAGAAGAAAATGCGGATTCTTGTGTCGCAACATTCATTCCAACCACTAGGTTCACAGCCTACTCCTAAGGAGTAGGGCAGGTTCAAATCATTTACCTTAGTTTCCATGTTTTGTTTTATTTTGTGTCCGGGATAGTTTTACAATTTTTAGGTTACTTTTCTTTTGCAAGATTACACATAAAGTCATACCTTGTTTTTTGTTCATAGCCCTAATAATTTTTTGGAACCACGAATTTACCTAAGTTTTGTGTTCTTGTTAGAACTAGCAAATTTCTTCTTGGAACACAACATGACTCACACATCCTATATACATTTAGATGATGATCTAGGCCATCTTTTCAATTTCCAATAGCCATTTATAGCCTTTATACACTCATACATTTCATGGCATACAATGAGGGCATTGTATATTATAAATTTGAGGGTGGGAAGGTTACACCTTAAATCATGAAAAGATCACTCAAAAGAGCAAAGCTCTAATATGATAAAGATGATGCAAATATACCAAAAATGTCCCATAGGGGCAAGGTATAAAAAGTCAACAAGAAAATAGCACAAAATACCAGAATTTTAAAAAAAATTGTTGAGAGAAAAGGCTTGGTGAGAAAAGAAATGCCAAAGAGTGACCCTAAAAAGCCCTATTGATACTAAATGTAGGATGTGTTGAGTCTAACAAAGAGAAGATTAGTGCTAGCTTATGATCCACACACACACTTAGGTTTTAAATGAATGATACAAGATGTATGAAAGGCTATGAATTCCATGGGGTATGTTCTACATTGTGTGGGCACCTAATACCATGATCTTGCAAGAAACTTCAAAAATTGAGTCATTTTCTTTTTAGATCTTTTAGTTGTTTGGGGGCAAACAACACTTTAAATTTGAGGGTGTGATATGCATTATTTATTTAATGCATATTGTGTCTTTTTCTTATCTTTTTAGTTAGAATATTTTATTTATCCCAACATTTGAGTCATTTTTGTTTACTTATTTTTACCTTTTGTTTCATGGAGCTAAGTTTGTGATTTACTTGTCTTTTACTGATTTAGGAAGGATTAATGTGAATTTAATTATAGTGCAGCCCCTGCCCAATGCTACAACATTGAAGTCTGGAATGTTGGAATGAAGAATTGATGTTGAGAAGACTTTTGCAGCTGACTTTTTGTCCCATAATTCATCCTCACATCAGAAGAAATTCAATGCTTGATCTATTTTGTAAACTCTTAGATAGCTTGTTGTAGTGTCCATAGAAGCATGGGGTGTAATAGTGTTGGTACCTTTTGAATAGAATAAGTTAGGCTAGTTAGCTTCTCTCCTCTTGGTATAAATAGGAGAGGTTGGTTTTCATTTTCAGTAGACAATTTTGTGAACCAGTTCTCACAGCTGGTTTGCAGGTCTCATCTTTAATTTATGCATTTCTACTTTATGTTCTTCATCTTGTTCTTCAACTTGTTCATGTTCTTCATATCATCTATGAGTTGCTGCAGCATTGGTACAACATTGTTGCAATAACTTATAGTCTTTTAATTCTTTTACTTTAATTCTTGTACTTTATATTTCTGTCTTTAATTTATGTATTTCATTTCAGTAATTTATATTTCTTGTCATTTACATTAAAGTATGAGTAGCTAGTTTAAATAGCTTGGGTGTGAGATTAAAGGGTGAGGTTTTAAACATAATGAAAAGTGGGCATGGTTTCTCAATAATGATGTTTACCATTTCATGTTAAGTTTTATAAAAGATCAAGTTAGTTCAGGACGGTTGATCACTTTGAAAGTGTTAAAGTGCCATGGTGTCAGAGATGAACCATTGATATGCACGTCAATCCGAATGACAAAGAAAGTAGGCTTGAGAAAGCTGCTGACAAAGAGATTTGTCACCTCTGTTCTTTCTGGTTGATTTTGCCCGATAAGTTGATCATCTGTTTTGATGGTAACAGTGTAGAGTGCGAGTTAGAGATGACCCACTTAGAACACGTCAACTTAACTGATATGGGAATCGGCTCGAGAGAGTGATTTTAACAAAGAGATTTGTTTATCCATATACTTGGAAGGACTCCTTTTGCTATTGATAGTTCTGACACATAACACTAGAGATGGGTTGAGTGGAAGCTAGATCAGTAGTGAATTGTTGAAAACCCGAGAGAACATCCTGAAAAGTAGATGGTAAACTTAAGTGTTAAGAGACAAATGCGGTAGCATTGCCACAGCATTGGTCTGCTGGAAGTTATGTTTAAATCTCACCCCAACATCTTACACCCTTGCTATCCTTTATTAATTGTTATATAATCTGTGATAATTCCAAACACCAACAGAAAAATATAATCTTCGAATTGATCCTTGGAAATCATTTCTTTTACTAGACTTTTATTGCACTTTTACTCCAATATCTGTGGGAACGATATCTGGTATTTTACCATTTTATTACTTGAAAGACGACATTAGATCTCCGTGTATACTTGCGTTGAGGTTTAATTATCACACGTCTATCGGTGTATTCAAAGCACTGTCAACCACCTTAAAATCCAACCAACCTTTCCATAAATGACCTGAAAGCCATGTTACTAGACAAGCTCCTGTCCCAAGACAACACAGACACCTCTGCCAAAGCAGACCTGGTCGGCTTACTCCGATCTCAGGTCAAAACCACTAAACCCGCACCTACCGAAAAATCTCATTCTTCGCTCTACTACATTCTCTCTTATCTCTCCTATCTAATCTTCATCTCTTCTGATCTCTCGATCGAAAAATATATTATACTCATATAACATGCACAATGGGTATGGTGTATGCATTATGTGATAATGATATTCATAGTTTCACACTATGTATACAGTTAGTCGGTGTGCTCATTATGGTACATTATGGTACATCGGTACATCATGTCCACAGTGTGATAGTATCACAATCATATACTTTATTGTTTTAGTGAGAATAAAAGTTATGGTGAGAACACAAGAACAAAATATGTATATACATTCATGTACCTTCATATAGATTCATCTACCTTCAACTACCTTTGTTTACCTATATTTATCATCTTCTTATAAACATTAACAAATTCATGCATGTGAAAGTGATTAAATGTATGTAAACATTCGTAAAAGTGGCTACACGTGAAGATAAAGTTTGATAAATGTAGTTGAAAATAGATGAATGTAGTCGAAAGAAATAAAGTTAATTAAAAAGTTAATTCATCCATATAGGATCAGAAGTGGTTCACCATTCACATCATAATTATTATTCTCACATGATCCTACATACATATGTATATATAATATATTTTGAAATTCCTTAAATTTCTCTCATCCCATTTTCTTTATTAACCATGATCTTTACCAATAAACTTACCGTGTTCTTTTCCTCTAATGCTATTGTTGGTCCCGAAGGGGTTATACAAGTACAATAGTTTGTAGAAGGGGGGAGTGAATACAAACACAAATTTATAGTTTTCTAAATTGTTTATTGATAAATCAAACGCAATTTACAAATTGTTGCAGAATAAGATTAAGTAAGCCTAATCTAAACAAACTTGAGAAGCACTAAGTGTTCTTGCACAACAAGACAGAGAGAAAAGAGAATGTAGAAAAACATGGATTTTTCTACGCACTAAGTAGTTCAGGAAGATCCTTCAAACTGAAGGGGTATTCCTCCTATTTATACCCATTGCATTAAAGGCATGGCATGAGGACTTTACATGTGTCAGCATATGATTGGGCGCATGCTTCTGGATTTAGCAAGACATGCTTTGGGCCATATGGTGAACAGTGTAGTGGCAGAGTGGTTGTACGATCTTGGACAAAAGCAAGTATCTTCAGGCAATCCGTACTATGTTTGCAAAGATATAAAACAAACAAATCTTAAGGTAGAAGCTTCATTATCAACGATCGCTGAGTGGTTCTTCCATCAGAGGAGAGCTGATGTAAGTCAGCTATCGCTGGAGTCTTCTTCTTGATTTGTCGCGCGTGTGGACTTGTCTTGGTTTCAGTGATGTCCGCATCAAATCATTAGTAGTCTTGTCACTTGTTCATCATATTTGTCTTCGATGTCAGCGATGAACTCTTTGTTGCGAGGCTTGTCTTCAGGGATTACGATCAACACTGTTACATTTGAAATCATCAGCGATCATCAGCGATAATGAACAGACTCAAGTTATCGTTGATAATAAAACATTAATACATGCACATGCTAATTGCAATTTTGACTAAGTTATAAGGGTCGTCATCAAATCACTGAGAGAGTTTGGATCAACAATCTCCCCCTATTTGATGATGACAAAGCAACATAAGAAAATGGAAAAGTATAAAAACATAAGGATAAAGAGGACTCATAGCTGCGTGTCCCATTTACTGTTTTCAGGGATCTTTTCTAGTATTGATGGAGTAAAGTACTTTCACGGAAAAACTTTGATTAACTCGTAATAAGTTTACAAAGGGAAGTTGAAAGTTACAAGTATAAGTGAAAGAAAAATTACAAGTACTAAAAGAAATACTGATAAATTACAAAAGTTACAAGAAAGGAATCTATCAGCTATTCTGGTTCATCCTTGAAAAGCATTTCGTCGAATGAATCTCCTTCAGTGATCATCCATTCAGGTACTTTCTCCCCTTGTTTTCTAAGCTTTGCTTCCTTGAGGACATGGGTTTTGAGAAAGATACCTATTCTTGATTAGTTGCACCAATGGACTAGATCTCTGAGTTGTTCAATTGGGCAGATAGGGATCTCTGAATTTCGTTGAAAGCGCAGGATACCATTCCAATCAGGGAAGATAATTACGTAGGGTTCACCCATCACTTGACCAGGTTTGAAGGGACCTCCTGGTGGCAGTGATAAGTCGAGAGGCTGATAAATCTGGTGGTGGTCCAAGTATTGCTTCTCTTGAGAATTCAATACCTGTTTCATTTCTGATGGCAGGTCCTTCAGAGGTCGAAGCTCGCTTTTGTTGTCTCTTCGTTGGCCTTTGGTTCTAAACAAGAGAGCTGGAGGAGGAGGTAAATCCATTGTTGCTGAGACCTTGTTGATTTGCAAATTCAATAACTTCTCCACATAGGATTTGTACTTGGATTTGGACTTTTGTATAGCGTTTCTAATCTCTAGCCATTCATCAAAACCGAAGAGTGTCAACTTAGACATATACATTATTTGCGATGAGTTGTTTTCTCTGGAGATTTGGATTGTCACCATCACTGATTTCTTCTTGCTCGAACCGGTTATAGTCACAACAGTGATTCGCTTGGATGGAATATGTGCTCGATCTTTTATCTCCACCAAATCTAATAGGGAGTCATTGTCAGCTCTTTCTTTGCGGGCTTCCTTCTCAACTTCCTTCAGCAGTTGCTCTTGAACTCTGATCGGATTATTTATCAGCTTCCTATCAGAGATTGACTTCTGCGCTACCTTAAGGGCAAGTTGTGCATCCTTTCGGCAGGCTGCATACAATTCCTCAGCTCTGATAGATTCTTTGAGTTCTTCCGGAGTTAGAAATCCAAGACCTTGTTGAGAAAGGACTTTGAGGCACTCTCTAGATGTTGAATCATTGCCGATCTTTTTTGTTGTTGTTTATCCTCAGACCTTTGAATTGGTCGTGAGGGTCTATTGAGGTGACCTAACAATTCTTCTTTCACTTCTTGTTCATCAGTCTCTATCATAGAGACCGGGATTATTGGTTGTTCTTCAGCAGTTGCTGCTAGGATTATTTGGTGCTGATGATCGTTAGCTCGTCCCTTAAGCAGGGGACAGAACTAGCTGATGAAAATGAGAAAAAGTTAGGTTGGGATGAAAACATAGAAAAAGTGGTTAAGTGTATAGAAGGGGTTGAAGATGTGTATGGGTTGAAGCAGAGTATGGAATTATGGAGAGGCATACCTGAGAAGGTTGCTCCCCCTCAGATGCAGAGCATATCTTCAGGTTTCCTTTGGTAGCAATCCCCTTTTGCTTGCCTTGTGAATATTTCTTCGTGGGCGTCTTCTCAGTCATCTCCCCTGCTTATTTGATAAAAACTCCCTTGAGAGGAGGAACGCTGATGGTAGCAGGATTGAACCATAGAGCTGATTTGTCGTCTTCATCATCATCATTATCAGCGTTCCAGGAGTTGTTGTTGGAGTCATCAATCTCCAACTCTTCTTCCTCATCTTCTTCTTCCTCTTCATCCTCTTCTTCAGAGGGAATTAGTACAGTTTCAGGGATGGTGGAAGAAGAAGGAGGGGTTTGAGTTTATTTATTTTCCTCCCCCTCAACAATAGGGAGGTCTTCTTCAGTTTCCTTCTGCCCCTCTTTGTCATCATCACATAGGGGGGTATTCTGAGGAGCAGCATCAGCGTTCACCCTGTCTTCTAGGCCAGGGGTTGCTGAAGTGGAGGCAAGAGTAGCCTCGAGTTTGTCCACCCTGGCTTCTAGGCCAGGTATCGCTTCAGTGGCCGTTAGTACATAGTCAGCGACCATCCCCAATTTGGTGCGATCATCATTAGTAAATGAGGGGGTGGGAGCAGCCACTGGTTCCCTCAACTTGCTTTGGATATCAGTAAGCAGGGAATTGTTTTTGTCGACCTTAGAGATTAGATTGATGACAGAATTTTGGAGTGAGCCGACGGCAGTTGTAAGCGATTGCAACGAAGAAGTGTTTTCTACAATATCCGTCTTCGGTGATGAAACCTCCTCCTTTACCGCTGAAAGTTGAGAATTGTCAGCTTTGGAGGAGAGGAAGGCGGAGAGCTCTTTCAGTGATTCGTCGGCAGTGTTCATGGCAGCTGTATTGTTGGAGAGGTTGGTGGAGAGAGATTCCACTCGATCACTGACCTCCTTGATGGAGGTATTGATAGTATCCAAATTAGGACCTGTAAGAGAAAAGGAATATTGAGCAAAGGGATGCTCAGGCTGAGATATTTAAGAAGAAAGGGGTAGGGATTTTGGAGTACTTGATGGTGCGAAGAAGACGTCAAATTAACTACTTCCCCTATAAAATTCCATGTCATGCTCGAGAGGAGTCTTTGACGTGGGTATATGCTGAGAGCCCCCGAGAGGGAGACCATAAGGTCCTATGATGTTGTTGTTGATGAGGTCCTGTAGCAATGACTGGCGTGTGTCAGCGAGTGATATTGTTGGTGCAGATGTTGTGGTAACCAAAGAAACGGTAGGAGAAGAAATGTTGGAGAAGATGGTTGTGCTTGGTGGCGGGGTGGCACTGGTGGTGCTTTGAGGCACAAAGAGCGGTTAAGTAGGTACCAGTGTCGAATCAGCGATGCTCGAGATCGTTGAAGCAGTTGTATCGGTGGCAGAGATGGTGGAGTGTACCATGAAGGATTCTAGGGTCGCTTGTGAAGAGGCGATCCCTGATGAAGTTGTTGTTGGTTGCTGTTGAGGGGTTTTCTCCTTAGAAATCCTCTTGGTCTTTTGGGATTTACCAAGAAGGGCATCATTGGGCTTCCTCTTTGAAGATGAGGAGGTTTTGGCAGCTTAGGGAGCCACAGAGGGTTCAGCCGTGGGCATCGCTGCCGAAAGCGAAGAAGTAGAAGAGGAGAGACGTCGTTGAAGTTCAGAAAGACTAACCTCATTATCAACTCGCTCCACATCGAGCATACGTACCCCAAGCTTAGAGAGTTGATAGTCACCCTTGGTCGGGTAGAGCTGCTTGAGGAAGAACTGGAGGAGAGCTGAAACAAATCGGATATAAGGGACTTTGACTTCCCTGTCTGGTTTCTCGACCTTAATCACGAGGTCATCAAAAATCATCCTGGAGTAATCGATGTTCTTGCCAGTGATGATGTTGTAGCCCATCTGAAGTTGGGAGCGATTGGCCTGGTCCAGCGATCCAGTTTTCCCACTCATGGATTGGATAATGTGGGTGAAGAAGTTGAGTTTTGATGGCACTTTGGCTTTCAGGACTTTGGTCAACATTTTGTCCAGGAGTTGAGTTCTGGGCTTTGTGTCCCATTCATATTCCATGTGGTCAATGAATGAGATTAGTTCATCGTCGGTTGGGGGTTCTGCGCAAGGACGGGTAGTAGGTAGTTTGAGAGCTGAGCGAATGCTGTTTGTAGTGATACTTCCTTCCCCATACTGAGTTTGGAAGGCAATGAAAGTTACACTCTTCCTAGACTGAAGAGTCTTCTCAGCACATTATGCGGTGTATTAGAACTGTTGTAGCAGGTGTTTATGGGCAGGAGGAGCAACGGTCAGTGCGTAGAAGATAGGAGAGTTCCTTAGCAGGGTAACAGCGTTGGCCAGGTGCAAGCATGGTTTCTTGTCAGGGAATGTCAAAAGTGCCAAGTGGTTGTTGCCAACAAACTGCACAGCTGAAAGGTCGAATTTCCCGTTCTTCGATTTGACAAAAGTTGCTTGGAAGGCCATTTCTTGAGAGATTAGAAGAACAAAGGAGAAGAAGAACAAGGATTGCTTAGAATGGAAAGAAATTCCAAAATAAGAAAGATAGGGTTTTACCAGTTTTCTTTTAAGGAAAGAAACTTGTAAAATGGGTTTTTCAGTTTTTAGGTATAATGAAAAATGGTAAAAAAGTATGTTTTACCAGTTTCCTTTTAAGGAAAGAATCTGGAAAACACACATTTAAGATGAAAGAGAAAGTTAAAAAACAGTTTTAAACCTTAAAAACTTTTTAGGGTTTTTGAAAGAAAATCATGATAGAAGATGATTTTTATAGAAGGAATACATGTTTTTGATCTTTGTTAGCAAAGATTTAAGATCAAAGGAAGTTATTGTCCATAATGTGCATTAGATTAAAAAATAAGAACCTGTAGTCTTTAAGGTGTTGAGGATCGAATTCTTAAGTTCTTAAATATCGAATGCCTTGAATGTTCTTGCCATTAGAGAGAGTTTGTGCGCGTAAAGAGAAAAAATATAAACAAGGGTTGTTTATATAGGAAGGAAAAAGGAGAGAGAAAATTGATGAGTGGGAAAAACACTCATCATGACACAGACATGTCCTACGAAGATGATTGGTCAAGAAGTGTAACGGACGAACATGTCAGACAAAAATGCATGCCAAGGGTTATCATCTAGGATGACGTCACACAAAAAGTGTCTTTTCGTTTTTCAAAAGGTATCCCTAATAGTAGAAGTTATCAGGAATGGATTCTGTTTTTCGAAGAATCACTGAGGAGAAATATCAGTGCTGAATTTTTGTTTATCAAAAGGAGCACTGATAGAAAAGTGTCAGTGATAGATTTTATTTTTGAAAAACATCTCGCTGAAGAAAACTTCAGTGAGTTAGGAGAAATAACATACCTGAATGTCAGAGAACATTTACTCAGAGATTAGGAGATGAATATCATAGATAGAACCTGGTTGCTGACATAATGCTTTGACCGCTGAAGAGTTATTCTTCAAGGTTCAGCATTCCAAGCTCGCTGATGAGAAAGTTGAATCTTGTCTCATCAAGAGGTTTGGTAAAGAGATCAGCTAGCTGATAGTCAGTGGGAATAAAATGAAGTTCTATGTCTCCATTCATCACATTATCTCTGATAAAATTATATCTGATTTCAATGTGTTTAGTCTTTGAGTATAGCATTGGGTTGTTTCTATAGCGATGACACTAGTGCTGTCAAAATAGATAGGAATATTTGATAGCTGAAGGTCATAGTCTATGAACTGATTTCTCATCCATAAGACCTGAGCACAACAACTACCAGCAGCTACATACTCAGCTTCAGTGGTGGAGGTGGACACTGAGTTTTTCTTTTTACTTGTCCAACTCACCAACTTTCCACCCAGGAGCTGACAGCCTCATTTGGTGCTCTTTCCATCTAGTTTGCAACCTGCAAAATCAGTATCTGAATTGGAAGTTAGATAGAACCCCGAGTCTTTGGGATACCAAAGACCTAGGTTGGGTGTACCCTTCAGATATCTAAAATTCGCTTTACAGCGATCAGATGTGATTCTGTGGGTTCAGATTGATATCGTGCGCAAAGACAAGTAGAATACATGATATCAGGTCGACTCGCTGTAAGATACAAAAGGGAGCCGATCATTTCTCTATAGGCAGTGACATTAACAGGTTTCCAGAAGGATCCTTGTTAAGTGTCAGCGGGGGTGCCATAGGAGTTTTCATAGCTGACCTTTGAGTGAGATCAAATTTCTTCAGCATGTCTTTAACATAATTACCTTGGTGGGTAGTACCTTTATTGCTTTGCATGATCTGAAGTCCAAGGAAGTATGTTAGTTCACCCATCATACTCATCTTATATTCTTTCTTCGTTCGTTCAGCGAATCGAGTACAAAGATATAGGTTAGTAGAACCAAATATAATGTCTTTTTTTCGTAGTTATAGCAAGTAACAGTTGCCTTATCAATAGGAGATGATTTTGGCTTGTCAGTGATAGTGAGAGGTTTATTTCTTCTGAATTACTCTTTCTTGCAAATCTCTTGACGGAGTTTGTCAAGAGTGCAAAGGATTCATCAAGTTCTGACGTGTCAGTTTCTGATGAATCATCAGAATTTGATTCCAACTCAGTGATAGTGACAGAAGATCGCTGAGAGGGAATCATATCTGAGGAGTGTAAAGCAACAAGTGTGCTTTTGGAATCTTTTGAATCTTTTACAAGATTCTTCTTAACATAACAAGATTGATCATGATTGAGCACAGTGCCATAAAGAGTGCTTAAGGTCATATATTTGAGATCCTTTGAGAGTTTAAGACACATGGTATAATTGTCCCAACTTTCAGGAAGACGTTCCAAGATATTTGTCAGGGTCTCAGAATTAGAATTAGTCCTACCAACAGTTCTTAAATTAATTAATAAGCAGCAAAACCGTTGGTGTACCTCAGATAAAGTTTTATTCTTACCACAAATGAAGCTTTCATATTGTCTTACCAGATTTATCTTTCTAGATTCTTGTACTTCAGATGTACCTTCATATTGAACACAGATTGTGTCCCACATGGCTTTGGAAGTTTTGAGGTTCATAACAGAATGATAAACCTCACCAGGTAGAGCCATAGATATTATTGATCTGGCTTTGGTATCAATGGATACCTTCTTCTTGTCTTCATCAGTCCATTTTGAGATTTCTTTGATAATCTCTCTTTTAGGTATGGCTGGAGTGGTAGCAGTGGCAGGAACAGCAGGAGAAAGAACAGAAGGAATATATGGTCCAGTTTCCATATAGTAAGGCATAGTAGGATCTACACCTTCTAGAAAAAGCATCATTCGATTCTTCCAGAGATTAAAGTTATGCAAGAGAACCATTATCGATATAGTTTTTGTTTGTGTTTTGTGCCATTTGAAGAATAGCAAGGAAGAGATAAGTATAAGTAAGATCTTGTTTATGAGACTAAACAATCTGCTCTGATACCACTTGTTGGTCCCGAAGGGGTTATACAAGTACAATAGTTTGTAGAAGGGGGTGTGAATATAAACACAAATCTACAGTTTTCTAAATTGTTTATTGATAAATCAAACACAATTTACAGTTTGTTGCAGAATAAGATTAAGTAAGTCTAATCTAAACAAACATGAGAAGCACTAAGTGTTCTTGCACAAGAAGATAGAGAGAAAAGAAATTGTAGAAAAACAAGGATTTTTCTACGCACTAAGTAGTTTAGGAAGATCCTTCAAACTGAAGGGGTATTCCTCCTATTTATTCCCATTGCATTAAATGCATGGCAGGAGGACTTTACACGTGTCAGCATATGATTGGGCGCATGCTTCTGACTTTTAGCAAGACATGTTTTGGGCCGCATGGTGAACAGTGTAGTGGCAGAGTGGTTGTACGATCTTGGACAAAGCATGTATCTTCTGACAATCCATACTATGTGCGCAAGGAGATAAACAAACAATCTTGAAGTAGAAGCTTCATGATCAGCGATCGCTGAGTGGTTCTTCCACCAGAGAAGAGCTGATGTAAGTCAGCTATTGTTGAAGTATTCTTTTGATTTGTCGCGCGTGTGGACTTGTCTTGGGTTCACTGATGTCCGAATCAGATCATTAGTAGACTTGTCACTTGTTCATCAGCTTTGTCTTCGATGTCAACGATGAACTCTTTGTCGCGAGGCATGTCTTCAGGGATTACAATCAACACTGTTACATTTGAAATCATCGACAATCATCAACGATAATGAATATACTCAGGTCATCGCTGATAATAAAACATTATTACATGTTATCGTGGATGAAGAAACATTAATACATACAGATGCTAATTGCAGTTTTTACTAAGTTATTCTAAGGGTCGTCATCATATCACTGATAGAGTTTGGATCAACAACTATTCTTCATCATCGATCGCATCTTCCATGAGAAGGAAACATGCATATCGAAATTCCGGGGTAAAGAAGAAAACAATACAAAATGAAAGTTCACAAATAGAGAATGAAACAAAAACACCTAGATCCGAGTTACCGACAAATTTGTCCATCTACAAATTGCTCCATAGCAGTTGTTTGTTTATACAATTGTTTTCTATTTTGAAATGTTAAGGTAATACGGAGGATGTACGAAAAAACATGTTGTGTTTATGTTTCCATGTCTTTCATTATTTTGTGTTATTTTGTTTTGCTATGTAATTTCTATTAATAATAGTGTTCGACAATTGTGTCGGGTGAGTAGTTTGTTTTCCATGGGTTTTCTCGTTTGTAATCTATGTATACATATACATCCACACATTTATACGTACTTGTATACATATATCTATAGATGTATGCATGTATATTTAATAATGTGTATGTATGCATATAGATGTGTTTATGTAATTACATATATGCATACATATAATGTACATACATATTTATAAGTATAAAAAATGTTATAAATATAAGAATGATGAAAAACAAATGAAAAAGAAATACATACGAACATAAACATTAAACTAACAACTAACCACAAGGCTTGTGGCATACTGGTTAAGGCTTGTGGGGATGTGGCTAGTAACCCATCTACCCCAAGTTCGAATCCAGGCGCTTCCAACTTGTGGCCACTGGGGATAAACTCAGGGCTGCACGCTTTAGCTGTTGGGGCAATTGCCTCACCTTGCCGGGATTAGTCGGGGCAATGTCCTCGGATACCCTTCAAAAAAAAAAAAAAACTAAAAAGAAAAGAAATACTTATTTCTTAACATTATTCGTATGTCTCCGGTTATGGTTACTACTTTCATCTCAAAATAAATGTCCAATATAAAAAAGACATACAACTTTAAAATACATTATTATACATTTGTTAATTAAAAAGAATAATTTTACTTTTAATTATAGAAAGGGAAAATTTTCTCATCTAACATTTAAAGGTATAATTAGAAAATGGACACCACCGCTAGATAGCCGCCCCTTTCTCTTTTTACAGTCTCGTGGACGGGTGAAAGAAGTGAAAGAAGGTAAGTTACAGAACATGGCAGTAAGTTACAGAACATGGCAGTGAAGGACAAACTAAAATAGTGATGTAAATAATATTTTAGAAGGTAATATATATATAGAGGGATAATAAATTGTAAACCTCTAAATGTGTGTAAACTTTGTAAACTTTGGATTTTATAAGTTCTCTTGATGAAATTTTTGCATGAAATTGTTTATTTTGATGAAAGTGTTTCATATCATTCATTTCTTGATGAAATTGTTTCATATATTTGTGTTTTTTTATGTAGAAACGAAAACGTTTCATCAAACTGATAAAATATATGAAATAGTTTCATATGAATGAAAAAAATATATGAAACTACATAAAAACACAAATATATGAAACAATTTCATCAATAAATGAATGATATTAAACAATTTCATCAAAATAAACAATTTCATTAAACAATTTCATCAAAAAAAACCTATGAAATTCAAAGTTTACACGAAATAAAAGTTTATAAAATAGTGGGCCTTAATATATATATATATTAACAATTTAATGAGAAACAATATGAGGGAGAATTTTCTTTCTTAAAATAAATGTTATAATCTATTCTCACATTTTCGACAATACAATAAGTGTAGAAATTACTTTTTTAATTTAATATTACAAGAATTTTTATTTACATGGAAATTGGAAAAAGGACAAGGATTGACATACGTAGGCAAGTGTAATAACATGATTTAAGACGATGAATACATAACGACAAAATTCAATTAAGAGACTTGAACGTGGAGAATGAACATACATACTCCATTGAATTTAATGTTGCTTGTACTCCCTGCAACTTTACTTGTACACAAAAGGGTTACGTGAGCCGCAAGTAATAAACAATACTATTTACTAGTTCTTTCATATTATAATACTACTTCATCTAATTGTTTTCAAAATAATATTTAATTCTTAAAACTATTTAATTAAAAGAGCCGACTTGAATTACTTAAATTTCTTATATACAGTGGTATTATACATTGTACACCTAGAGTGTATTTGTGTGCAAGAGGCTATTTGGTTGGTTCTTGGTTAAGTCATATATAAATAAATTTGTTTGTGTGAATTAATTTGTCTATATGAATTGAAAATGTTTTGTTTGGAGAAAGTTTGGTACATGAATTGAGCATGTGTGTTTTTCAATTTGGAGGGACATGTTTTGAAAAAACTTGGCTTTCTACATAAAGTTTATTAAATTTAGGAAATAAGCAACTTTCTATATCATTTAGCTGCTATAAAACAACTATTTTTTTTAAAAGGAAACTTTCGAAAGGTTATCTCAACGCACTTTCAGGAGGTATTCCAGGCCTTCGGCCCAGACTAATCCCCCCTGTTCCACGGCCCAACCCTTAAGGGACATCGCAGGCAGGCCCACGAGCGGGTATCTCAGAGTTGATCACCACGGGACTCGAACCTGGTAGTAAGGCTTTCACCCCTTACCCCCCCGGGATGTTACCGGCCACTGGGCTACAAACTCTTTGATGCTATAAAACAACTATGTATAATTGACCGTATAAAATAATTTTAAGTTGTTAACAAATAAACCTAAAATTGATCACGGTAAAAACTAAAATAATTTTATCTTTTTTTTACCGTATTTTAACCACAAAAACGACTAACAAATATACTATATTTTGTTTTCATTTACATACCACGTTTCACCATTTAATTGTATACATGGTCGGTGAGAGAGAGAGAGAGAGAGAGAGAGAGAGAGAGAGAGAGAGAGAGAGAGAGAGAGAGAGAGAGAGAGAGAGAGAGAGAGAGAGAGAGAGTTACAAAAACATAAAAAACAAAATACATGAAAATGAAATATATAGTCATAATTTGAAGGACAGTCTTTTAAAAGCTTTATTTAGAATAAAGATTACATGACACTTCTTCTTTACTTCCTCTCATATGTACATGTAAGGGATGCATATATATAAATTAAAAATTGGTGGGCAAAAATGACGCACCAACATCTTACTTTAGGGACATAGAAGGAATAGGAGAATGGTAACAAGAGATTTTTTTCTCTCCTCAGGTAAGGTAGTTACTTGAATGAGACCTGCCCTATCAAGGAATCTGGTATACTCGTCTCGTGATCAGGGCCTACAAATTCCTACAAAATGGGGATCAAGGATGAGGACGGGGATCCTCAAAAGTTAAAAGCGGAGGACGAGGATATGACCGGGTGAGTTTTCCATATTAATCTTTTAGTTATTATGCTTCCAGAATCTGAAAAGATTCTAATCAATCAAACAGCTATAGATGAATCGAAACAGTACTTTTCTACAAGGAAGTGAAGGAACGCAATGGATGATGCTGGAATTAACTCAGCATGTGTATTTAAAGAAGCCAACTATTGAAAAAAGCAAAGTTTGGTCCTCTGTTCCATGAGTTGCAGGAGCCGTATGTGTAGGTTCTATTGAAGTTCTTCTGTAATGTAGTCGCAAGTACCAAAGTGGCATCAAAGTTTGAAACCGAGGTATCCTCTAGACCAAACTTAGGTGGCATCAAAATAGACATGTTTATCCTCTCGAGACATGGTTTGTCAAATCCAGAATACAAAGAAGCAAATTTTAAAGTAATCTAACTTTAAACATGAACAACTAGATGCTTGAAGTACGTTTTTTTGTTTCAAATTGTTTTCCTCGCACTTATTTGTTTTTGGCTAAATAGATTGATTGAAGGAAGCCATCAAACAAAATAGAATGGATGTAGACGAATGCCAGCAAAGTAGCTAATTTCTATAATTTGTAGCGCCAATTTTCATGGTTTATAATTTCATGCATTACGTTATTACATGACACAACAAAGACATACGTGGGTACTAAGAACACTACAAATACTCCATCCCCCTTAAATAGAATATGTTTTTTTTATTACTAAACCAAAACCAATTACAAAAGCATCACATAGTACCCCATCGAATTCCAACAGAACACAAGCAGGGCAATACCAGATTAAAACATACTAACACTGCACATAAACAGACTGTTTGCGAGCAGCAAACTTTGGGCAGCCGAGCTTAATGGGTTCAGCCCTCCTTGAACACACCTGCACTATTATGAGCAAACAAAACACGCAGAATCTGCTTGATCACACCTGCACTTTTTAGACTTGTTATCCAGATTGATAGTTCCATAATATCGGTATATGTATAAATATGACTTCTTTTTTATAATGTCTGGAAATTTCAAATACAAATGTTTAGCCGTAATCGTATGCTTGCTTACATTTATTCAAAATTCACATCCTGCCACATTGCGTGGGTATCCAACTAGCACAACCTTTGTAGTTGAAAACTTCTTTTACAAGACTAGCTAGATGCCTATCTCTTTCATCTGTCTATTGCTTGCATCTATCTTTTTATAGTTCCTTTGTTATTATCTGAAACGTCAGATTATTTTAACATGGTACCATTTCAACAACATATAACCTGCATTGATTAATACATTATTAGTTCAATCGTAAAAAGACTTGTTGATTATATTAATGTACCAAATACATTTATTTGATGATTATATTAAAAAGGTTGGTCTGAAAAAATATTCTTTCAATATCATGAAGTGCAAGTATGTTAAAGAGATGTGGATCAGTGGATGAATGCATGGCATCATATATAATTTCATTAACACATGGTTTTTTCATACATTTATTTTTCAAACCTTTTCACCCTAATGTTTCATATGGAATGAGATTACTACCTGATTGCTAGGATGTTAGATGAAATATATTTTATTTACAGTTAAATTTACATCCCGTTAGAAACACTGATTGCTAGGATGTTAGATGAAGCTAATCTACAAATAAGTTGTTTTGAAAAACGAAAAGTTGTCGCCTCTTAAATGACTAAAGTCCTCTATATATTTATGTGTTTAAAACATTGCAAATGTAAAATTAGTGGTCGTTTAGTAAACACTTACCGGCTCAGTTTATCTTATCGGATGAACATATTAAGAAGTACAAATCTTACCACGTGAAAGCGATGACAAGGACCAAACATCTTATATAAAACCTTGAGATTTATCTACTATAATCGTTATTTTCGCACAACAAACTTTATGTGTTGTTGTTTGGACGGATTTTAGTCTTTTTAATCGCGTCTAAACGAATGTTGCATCCTTTCTCACCTTTCTCACTCCGTGCATTGCACGGGTACTCTACTAGTTTATTATTAAACATATTAGCTATAAAGAAATAAATTTGATATTTTTGGGATTTATAAAGAGTATCTTTACCTTTTTTTGTATATACATTTTTAATAAATTTGTCTTAATTTTTTTGATAAATACATGGAAAGTCGAAAGTGTTTGATCAAACAATTACATAGGATGTTGTGATTTTATTAACATGACTATTTGATACTCCACAAAAACAAAATTTTGTAAATATGTGAGATTTAAACATGAAACATTTTGCATCAATCGTAATATTTAACACATTTGATTAAAAATATATCACATAAACGAAAAAGAATCCCCAATTCCCTTGTTGTTAAGGATAGGATGTGATCCTATAATTATAAGATAGAGATTTTTTTCTCTCTTATCATAAATAAAAATATAATTTAATTATTTAAACAGATTAATAATTATACATTTATTAAATTATGTCATTTTTTGATTGTGAAATAAATGGGGAGAATATATAACATTCACATGTTGGATATGAAATTTAACTTTTTCTTAAACCTATATTCCTAGAATAGATATTTTTCAAACTGGCCCTTCAATAAACAAACTACTATACTAATAAATAATAATTTTGAATACAATTTATCAAAATAAAAACCAGATAACTTATTTCCGTTACAAAATTGCAAACAAATTAGTTCAATACTTTTATTCAGAAAAGCTGAGGCCACACTCAAACTCCAAACAATAGAGTACTCGCTACGGTTCAGATTCCAATTCCATACTTCCCCTATAAATTCTCTTTCCATCCCCATCCATCCATTTCCAATTCCAATTCCAATTCCAATTCCAATCATTCCATCAAACCACACCTAAACTACTTCCTTCTCCAATGGCTGACGAATTTCAGGAATCCGACGTGTTCTTCAACAGTAGTGCTGCCGAAACCGGAACTGGAATCAGAACGGAAGATAATAACAATAGTCAACAGTTCAGATTCCTCGATTCAATGAGGAAAAAGAATCAATCGGAGAAAACGAAGAAGAGTTATAATAAGTCGGTTCCGGTGAATATACCGGATAACTATTCAATGAAGTCATGGTATCAATGTTATGAAGAAGATGGGGAGATAGTGCCGCCGCATGTGGTGGTAGGACGGCGGCGAGTTGCCGGAGAATTGGCTTGCTCGGTTTGCTCAGGGAATGGAAGGACATTGAAAGGAAGGGATTTGAGTGAAGTTAGGAATACAATTCTTAGGATGACGGGGTTCCTTGAAACGTAACGGAAACAGGTTTATTATTAGTGAAGAGTGAATTCAAGTTTTGGAAATCAATATATATTTCCTTTACAATTTTAATTTTACTTATTTAATTTAATTTCATTATTATACTTATTTTCTTTTAGTTTCTTGTTTATGACAATAGTTAATTTGTATTTATTTATTTATTTATTTATTAGTGTTTGGACTTGGGACCAAACATAAACAGTATTTTTATTTTTGAATCGGAAATAATGTATTATGTTTTGTTTGGTTTAATTCTTATATGATATTTTGTATCAAAAATTCAAAATATTCATGTTGTTCGAAATTTATGGGTCTTTCTTGGTTTTAGTCTTCGTTTTCGTTTTTGATGGTGTTGTTTCAATGTAACTTTTTTTTTGGAAATCTTCTCCCCTAAAATTTCCCATGTTCTTATATACGCTTTTTTGTTTTTCTTAATGCCATTGCCTTTCAAAAAGAAAAATAATTGGTAATTTATTTTGATTTTAAAGAGGTATTAGAAATTGGGGAATTTTTTTAAAACTTATCATAACCTTGAAAACTAGTGTATCATGTGCTATTTTATATGATCTTTTTGAATTTAAGACTAGGATTTATAATATTAATTAACATACATTTGTTTCACAATGTGTTTGCTTTACATGTACTCGGTTCATAATATGCACATTTTTTACGTGTTTGTGGAACAAACACTACACATAAAAAAGCTTCACATTGTGAAATAAATACATATGAAACAATCAAATTATGAAACAAATATATGCTAATTAATACATTGTGACGAGGGAGACCGGTTCCATCGAATGTGTCGGGTACACAAAGTCAAACCACAAATATATGTTACAAGCATGTTTCATGGATGGAAAAGCTTATGACATCAACCCTATCCAGTTCTTTAGTCAATCTTGGACATCAACCCAAACCGGATCTTTAGTCCATGGAGACATCAACTCAAACCGAGTCTTTAGTCTATTGAGACATCAATCCAAACCAAGTCTTTAGTCTATTGAGACATCAATCCAAACCGAATCTTTAGTCTATTGTGACATCAACAAAAACCGGAGGGCATCAACCCAAACCGGATCTTTAACCTAGTGTGACATCAACCCAAATCGGATCTTTAGTCCATGGAGACATCAACCCAAACCGGATCTTTAGTCTATTGAGGTATCAACCCAAACCGAATCTTTAGCCTAGAAGCACCAAGTTCAACCTTATCCGGGTCTTTACCTTAGGATCTCACCATCCAAAACAAGTTTGTTTAATTTAAAAATTAATACATGACTCCAAAAGAATAACCAACGCATGCAAATCATGTAATTCCCAAATAAGATGCAATACTTGCAAATCATAATCAAAGCTCTACATTTAGCTATCAAAATCGGACAAATGTCCCTAAAACCCAACAGAGTAAAAAACCGAGCCATAAGTTCAAAAGATCAAATGACCATTTGTTAAAAGTCAACATTGATAACGCCAATTTTGGCGTTATTTTCAGACCACAATCCAAAGATGTGTGGCTTGTTTTGAGCAAACAAGTGGTATTCTCACAGTTTTCAATCAAGAATTTGCAAATGTCCAAGAAAAAGTAAAACCCGAGAAAAGCAGTGAGAGAAACGAGAAATAAAGAAGAATCGAGGGTGCAAACAGTAACATCCGTGAGATTCCTCGCGGCTTCATGTTGCGGGCCTGTACTTGACACGCGCGACTTCACACGCGGCATCAAGTCGCGAGGAAGGCCGCACAACTTTCTGTTCGGGATTCTCCATTTAGTCGACTTGAAGAAAAAGGATAAAAGACTTACGAACTAGGGTTAGCTGGAGGCCATTTTTAGAGAGCTGGAGAGTACTTTTCGACAGAGAAACACAAGCAATTAAAGGGGAAAGAAGATCCGTCAACAAACCGGTACTCGAGTGTGTGGAGAATCACATCTAAGGGAGTCAATATGTACTAACTTCATGTTTGAGAAAACTATGTCTAATTTTGCTTTTCATCTTGACGTTTCGTTGTTCTTCACCCCCAACATGAACTAATCTTTAGATGATGGGAGTTGGTTTGACTATGGTTTGAAGCTTGTGAACATGTAGCTTGAATATCTTTATCAGTTTTTCTTAATATATGAAGCATGTGATTTGGGTTTAATGCTTTTGTAAGTCTAATCAACTTTCAGCTGATTTGTTTGTTATCAATTAAGTTCGAGAGAATTAAAGATTAAGAAAATCTAGAATACTAAGGAGAGTATTCTAACACACAGTAAGTTCAGCGAGAGGAAAGGTTCGAGCACTTCACAAATGAAGTAGGGTTTCCTTTATATACTTCATGCATTTAATGCATGTCAGTATGCCTTTACACGTGGCAGCCACTGGTTGGTTGCATGTTTTGACTTCAGTAGACAACCTAGTAGCCGCATGATGAACAGTGTAAGATCAGAGTTGGTTGTACGATTCTGGACAAAAGGGATGTCTATTCTGACACAGTCGTACGGAGGCGTGCAAGGGGATAAGACAAAAGTTACTTGTAGAGGAGGCTTCATGATCAGCGTTCGCTGAATGATTCTTTATCAGCGAATGATAAAGTTCAGCGTTCGCTGAAGTCTTCTACTTGAAACTTCACGTTGAGTGGACAAGTCTTGGCTTCGCTGATATCCGCATCAGTTCATTAGTAGACTTAGTCGCTGGTTCTTTGTCTTGATCTTCGACTTCAGCGTAGAACATGGTTGACGTGAATCTTATATTCAGGGATCATAAGTAAACAACATAAGGTATCATCGATCATCAGTGAGACTGAACAGGGCTCAGGGCTCAGGGCTCACTGATGAACAGTGTTCGCTGAATGTATAATTTAAAGAACATGAGTTTCCTATCAGCGGTACTAAACAGACTTAGTATTTATCAGCGATAGTGAAACTCTAATACATATTGTCTACTTACAAATTTCACCAAGTGTTTCTCAGGGTCATTATCAAATCACTGAGGGTTTGGATCAACAATAACTAATTATTTCACCACCAACTCTCATTTTTGATAGTTCAGTTAATAGTTAATATAGTAATTGTGATACTCAGTTCCTAGTTTCTTTGGTTCAATACTCGCACTTTTCAGTACTTATTACTTGATTCGAAGATTAGGGGGTGTAAACCCGCCTATCAAGTTTTTGCCACCGTTGTCGGGGAACTAGTTTGCCCTGATAGCACTACCAGCTATAGGAATTATTATATTGAACATTTTTTTAATTTGTTTTATTTTATTCCAATTCCTGAATTACAAATATAGGTACTGATTAGTTTATGCCAAGAGGAACCCGGGTAAAAAGTGTAGAGCCTATCGATCTACAGATTGAACGAACCGCCTGTCAGTTAAGAAAAGCGACCAAAGTCAGAAAACAACTAAGAATGGGTGACGAAATTCCAAGGAACAACCCACCTATCAACCCACCACCACCACCACTCCTCCGGAGAGGGTACCGATGAGGTCCTTCGCCAACCCTAATGCGGCAGCCGTCCTAAGAGGTGTACAACCTCCCACGACAACAACAAACTATTTCAAGATAAAGCCTAGTACGATTGTGATGGTACAACAGAATCAGTTTGGAGGAGCACCGACGGAAGATCCTCATGGACCCCTCCGTACATTCGAGAGGATTCGCCATACATTCAAGATCAATGGAGTGTCCGAGGATGCCATCAAGCTGAGATTGTTCAACTTCTCACTGAAAGGAAGAACACAAATTTGGGAAGAGAGTCTACCAGCAAATCAGATCAGAACATGGGCAGACATGACAGCTACCTTTCTTCAGAAGTTATTTCCACTAGGCAGGACAACCCAACTCATGGATGATATCACCCATTTTGCTCAGTGGGACCAGGAGACACTGTACGAGGCATGGGAGAGATATAAGGACGTGCTGAAAAAATGTCCTCATCATGGTTTACACGATTGGGTCATCATCCAGACCTTCTTTGGTAGCCTTCACCTACAGTTTAAGAATGATATCACAGCTGCAGCGGGTGGTAATCTCATGAATAAAACGTACGAAAAAGCGGTTGAGCTAATTGAAAATCTTGTCGAGCATAGTTATGCAACTCCGAGGTATGCAGTTAGATGAGTTGCAAGTGTTAAAGAAGCTGATGAGCTAAAGGCAATAAAAGCACAGTTAGCCACCATCACCAATAAACTTAAGGGTTCTTCTATTCAACCTTTACTCATGAACGAAGAGGGCATTCGTGGCTTGTTCCCTGCATCACACGAACCTGAACATGTTCAATTTTTACAAAACCGGAACAATTGTCCAAGGAATGACCCTTTCTCCAATACTTATAATGAAGGTTGGAAGAGGCACCCCAACGTCTCATGGGCTCAACAACATTGTCAAACAAAAGAAACCATGGGACAGCAGCAACAACAATATGGTAATAACTCTAACTTTTCATCTCATTCCCAATCTAATAATGTTTATCGTCCTCCAGGTTATAATCAGAGGAAGTTTAAGGACGTATAATCTAGAGAGAAGAAACCGGGGCTGTAATACATGATGATGAAATTCATGTCAAAGATGGATAGCGCGGTTAAAGGATTAGCAGGCACGGTGGGTACAGTGAAAGCAGTTACCAATCAGAACACTGCCTCAATTAAACTTCTAGAAAGGCAAGTGGGAAAGATATCTGATGCTCTACAAACTCGGATGCAAGGGCAATTTTCTAGTCTACCGGAAAGGAAGACAAGAGAGGATTGCAAGGCCATTAACCTGAGAAGTGGTAGGGAGTTGATCAAATACCCTACCGAGACCCGTTTCCAAAGGAAACTGAGACTAAAGTGCATGGAGTTGATCCGATAGAGATAGAGGAAATGGAAGCCGATGAAGAGATAGAAATGGAGAAACTAACGAGCTAGGAAAAGAAGAAGGAGCAAGCCACTACTCCAAAGTAGCCACCAGTTAAGCCTATTGCACCAAGAGTACCATATCCTAACAGGTTTAAAGCCCATAAAGATGATGTTAATTTTGCTAAATTCCTTGAAGTTTTTAAGAAGTTGCATATTAACATCCCTTTTGCAGACGCTTTAGCACAGATGCCCTCATACGTGAAATTCTGGAAGGATATAATTTCTAATAAAAGGAAGATTGAGGAGCATGCCACTGTTGCACTTACTGAGGAGTGCAGTGCTATAATACAGCACAAGCTTCCCCCGTAGCTTAGGGATCCAGGATGTATTACTATCCCAGTTCAAATTGGAAAGTCTGAATTTAGTAAAGCTTTATGTGATCTTGGGGCAAGTATTAATTTAATTCCTTTGTCTATTTCTAGGAAGCTTGGGCTGGGAGAAGTGGATCCGACCAATGTGACTTTGTAGCTTGCCGACCGATAGATCCAGTATCCTTATGGAGTTATTGAAGACGTGCTGATGAAGGTGGAAAAGTTTTATTTTCCGGTAGACTTCATGATCCTCGACATGTATGAGGATAAAGAGATCCCGTTGATTCTTGGCCGACCCTTCTTAGCCACGGAAGGAGCATTGATAGATGTAAAGGGAGGTATTCTGATAATCCGAGTAGTCGATGAAGAGTCAGTATTCAATGTATTCCGGGCAGCCAAGCACAAAATGGAATCAGACGAGTATTACCGAGTAGATGTGATGGAGTCTGTAATTAGAGAGACTTATAAACTGCAAGTTTCCCGCGACCAACTGGAGAATGTGTTGATGGGTACAGATGATGATCCGGAAAGCGAAAGTGTGATGCAACTGAAAGAATTACCAACTTTAAAGGGCCCGAGAAGAAAGAGAAGCTGATAAGAGTTCTGAGAGAGCATCAAGCGACAATTGGGTGGAACATTGCAGATCTTAAGGGCTTGAGTCCCACCTTTTGCACTCATAGAATCAACCTTGAAGATGGGCACCGACCAGTAGTCCAACACCAACGTAGGCTCAACCCAAACATGAAAGAGGTGGTTCGAAAGGAGATACTCAAACTCCTCGATGCTGGAATCATCTACCGTATTCTGGATAGTCCATGGGTGAGTCCAGTCCAAGTGGTACCAAAGAAAGGAGGAATTACGGTATTCCAAAACAACAACAATAAGCTTATTCCCTCCTAGACAGTCACTGGATGGATAGTGTGCATCGACTACGGGAAGTTGAACGATGCAACCAAGAAAGATCATTTATTCATCCCTTTAAATGATCAGATGTTGGAGCGATTAGCTGGGCACAAGTATTACTGCTTTTTGGATGGGTATTTAGGGTATAATCAGATACTGATAGCCCCTGAAGGTCAAGAAAAAATGACTTTTACATGCCCGTATGGTACCTTTCCTTATCGGAGAATGCCTTTCGGACTGTGTAACGCTTCAGCAAGTTTTCAGAGATGTATGATGGCGATCTTTTTAGACATGGTGGAGAGGACTATCAAGATCTTTATGGATGACTTTTCAGTTTTCGGACCTTCGTTTGATACATGTTTGGCACACTTGGAAGCCGTACTACGAAGATGCAAGGAAACGACTTGGTATTAAACTGGGAAAAATGTCACTTCATGGTGACCGAAGGAATAGTGTTGGGTCACAAAGTGTCAAAAGAAGGAATTTAAGTAGACAAGGCAAAGGTGGCGGTGATCAAAAATCTTCCATATCCGAATTCCGTCAAGAGAGTTCGGAGCTTCTT
This sequence comes from Saussurea involucrata, assembly GCA_033807775.1. Taxonomy (NCBI): domain Eukaryota; kingdom Viridiplantae; phylum Streptophyta; class Magnoliopsida; order Asterales; family Asteraceae; genus Saussurea; species Saussurea involucrata. The sequence continues at coordinate 69,426,459 of CM066325.1, forward strand.
GGGACACGTCGGGTTCTACCGGCGATTTATTAAGGATTTTTCTAAGATTACTAATCCCTTATGTTCTTTACTACCTAAAGATGTCAAATACAACTTTACTGATGAATGTATTTCTGCTTTTGATAGGTTAAAGAAGGAGCTTACTTCAGCACCAATTTTGACAGCACCATATTGGAGTCTTCCATTTACATTGATGTGCGACGCAAGCAATACCGCCGTCGGTGCTGTACTGGGACAAAGGAAGGAGAAGCGCTTACATGTCATTTACTACGCAAGCATGACATTGGATGAAGCTTAAATCAACTATGCGACCACCGAGAAGGAGTTGCTAGCTGTTGTCTATGCCTGCGAGAAGTTTCGATCTTATCTAGTTGGTGCCAAGGTGATCGTGTACACCGATCACTCGACTTTGATATATCTGATGACCAAGAAGGATGCAAAGCCAAGAATTATTCGTTGGTACTTCTACTCCAAGTGTTCGACTTGGAGATATTGGATACGAAAGTGTTGATCCAAACCCTTAGTGATTTGATAATGACTCTCTAAGAAACACTTAGTGAAAATTGTAAGTAGACAATATGTATTAGAGTTTCATTATCGCTGATAAGTACTATGTCTCTACAGTACCGCTGATAGGAAACTCATGCTCTTTAAATTACACATTCAGCGATACTGTTCATCAATAAAGCTCTAAACCTGTTCAGTCTTGTTGATGATCGCTGATGATTTTAGTTGTTTACTTATGATCCCTGAAGACAAGTTTCACGTCAACTATGTTCTACGCTGAAGTCAAATATCAAGCCAAAGAACCAGCGACAAGTCTACTAATGAACTGATGCGGATATCAGCGAAGCCAATATTTGTCCACCCAACGTGAAGTTTTAAGTAGAAGACTTCAGCGAACGCTGAACTTTATCACTCGCTGATAAAGATCTATTCAGCGAACGCTGATCATGAAGTTTCCTCTACAAGTTATTTTTGTCCTACCACCTTGCACGCCTCCGTACGAAAATGTCAGAATAGGACATCCCTTCTGTCCATTATCGTACAACCAACTCTGATTCTACACTGTTCATCATGCGACTACTAGGTTGTCTACAAAGGTCAAAACATGCAACCAATCAGCTGATGCCACGTGTAAAGTTGTACTGATGTGCATTAAATGGATGCAGTATATAAGAAGAACCCTATTTCAGAAATGAAGTGCTCGGCCATCTTCTTCTCTCTACTACTTTGTGTTAGAATATTATACTTAATATTCTTTTCTCCTATCTTACTTATTTTCTAGTGCAAGAAAATCTTAGTGTTCTCTTAACTTGTTTAGATTAGGTTTAATCCTTAATCTTGTTCCGCAACAAGTTGTAAATTGTTTGATAAATATCAATAAACAATTTAGAAAAGTAAAATTTGTGTGTTTGTATTCAACCCCCCCCCCCCCCCCCCCCCCTTCTACAAACTTGTATAACCCCTCCGGGACCAACAAGTGGTATCAGAGCAGATTGTTTAAACTCATAAACAAGATCTTGCTGATACGAATCTTGCTATTTCTCATAATGGCTACCAACACAATCACAAACTATATCGACAATGGTTCTCTTGCAAAACCCCCTAGATTTTCCAGAGATAACTTTAATCTGTGGAAAAATAGGATGACACTCTTCTTAGAAGGTGTGGACCCTACTATGCCTTATTACATCGAAAATGGCCCATGTATTCCTGTTAGGATTGATCCTGAAGTTCCAGGCACTACAACTAGAGCTGCCATTCCTAAAAGAGTCATTCCTAAGGAACCTCACAATTGGTTTGATGAAGATAAGAAGAAAGTGGCTATCGACACTAAAGCCAGATCTATCCTCTCTATGGCTCTTCCTGACGAAGTCTACCATTCCGTCATGAACCTAAAAACCTCCAAAGCCATGTGGGACACAATCTGTGTTCAATATGAAGGTACGTCTGAAGTCCAGGACTCACGAAAGATCAACCTGGTAAGACAGTACGAAAGCTTCATTTGTGGTAAGAATGAAACTCTCTCTGAAGTACATCAGCGGTTTAACTGTTTAATTATAGATCTGAAAACTGTTGGTAAGGAATATTCTAACTTTGAAATTCTGACGAAGTTCCTAGAATGTTTACCTGAAAGCTGGGACAGTTATTCAATGTGTCTCAAGCTGTCAAAGGATCTAAAATCTATGACTCTCTCTACCTTATATGGCACTATGCTCAATCATGAGCAGTCGTGTCATCTTAAGAAGAATCTTGTAAAAGATTCCAAGAGCACACATGTTGCTTTACTCTCAGAGTCACCTGCTACTCAGCGATCAACTATCACTGTCACTGACTTGGAAACTAACTCTGAATGCTCATCAGATGCTGATTCTTCAGATCTTGATGAATCTCTATCACTCCTAGCTAATAAGTTCAGGAGATTCGCTAGAAAGAGTAACTTTAGAAGGAATAAACCTCTTGCACTCACTGACAAGCCTAGATCATCAACCCCTGTTGATAAGGCTACTGCTACGTGCTTTAACTGTGAAAAAGTAGGACACTTTGCTAGTGAATGCAGGTCAAAGAAAGTCTTTAAACACTCAGCTTTCTCCAAGAAATCCTCTAACCCCAGGGCTAGAGATGACAAGTACAAAAAGCTGAAAGAAAAATATTCAAAGCTGAAAAGCTTTAAGAAGAAAGGCAAAGGCTTGGTCGCTGACTTCGACTGGGCTGCCTCTGACACTAAAGAATCATTTGACTCAGAAGATGAGGATGAGGCCAACCTCTGCCTCATGGCAAAGATAGAAGAAGAGGAAGAAAATTCTGGCATTCCCTCTACTTCAACTTCTACCTCTAAGGTATCAACTTCTTTCTTTACTAATATTTAAGATATTAATGAAGCTGATAGTCTTCGGAAAATCGATCTCTTGACTATGAACTTATATGATGCCATAAATGGCAAAGCTGTAGCTGAAAATCAAAACATTGATCTCGCTGAACAACTTAAAAACTGTCACCTTCAAATAGAAAAGCTTTCTAAAATTGAAGAAGATTTAAAAGATCAGGTTCATATAAATCAGCTAGTCAAAATCAAACGTGAAGAAGCTATCGCTGCATTAAAAGCTGAAAAGACTACTGTTGAAGGATGGTGTAAATCCTCAACAACGGTTACTGAGATAATAAAGTCTCATATTCCCCTGAGTGACAAACGTGGTCTTGGTTACAAACCTGACGCTGAAGAACCAACCACTGATCATTCCATGCTTAAGTTTGGAATATTCGTGTCCTCTATTCCTGACACTTCCTCATCTCAGTGTTCCTCTTCAAAAACTCCTATTCCTGAGGAAAAACCTACCTTAATCTCTAAAGGTAAGGGCAAAGAAAAAGTTTTCAACCAAAAACCTCAGAAGGGTACCTTTGTACCTAAGCTGAATGCTTCTAAAGCTTCAGTGACTTATCCCTCTACTTCTAAGAACAAGATCCCTGGATTCATTCAGCGATCTACTCCTAGAATCAGAGTGGATATTATTGGTAAGAAATCTGAAGAACTGATTGTTCCTCCTATTTCCAATGCCAAAGGTATACTTGGTGCTGGCCCTGCTCATTTAAAATTAACAACTCAACATGCAAAAGGTCCTAAAGGTACTTTTAGTTATAGGAAATGTTATCACTGTGGACTTACCAATCATATTGCTAGTAAGTGCCCCACAACCACCAAAGCTGAAAAGTTAGCTAAGGTGAAGATTACTGCCCCCAAGGCAAAGAAGACCACTGAGGTTAAGAAATTAACCAAAGTGAAGAATAATTCTGAAGCTGAATCTTCAAATGCTGCGAAGATTGCTGAACCTTCCACTTCCTCTACCACCACTGACAAGTGTGGACCCATGGTAAAATGGGTGCCCAAGTCAAACTAATCTTCCTTTGTTATGCAGGTTAAGAAGGGTATCTGGTATCTCGATAGCGGATGCTCTAGACACATGAATGGAAAGAAAAACCTGCTCACTGAATATAAGGAAGAGAAGGGTCCCTCAGTGACCTTCGGTGGAAATGGAAAAGGCAATACCCGAGGGTTCGGTGTACTCTCTAATGGTACAACAACCTTCAGAAGAGTCGCATATGTTGAAGGACTGAAGCATAATCTTCTTAGCATCAGTCAGCTGTGTGACAAGGATAACAAAGTGATTTTCACTAAGGAATCCTGCTTTGTCACTGACAAAAAGGAGAAGATAGCTCTCAGCGGATACTGTATGGAAAATGTTTATGTTATAAACATGGACTCTACAACCACTGAGAACTCCTGTTTCTTCTCAAAAGCCTCGTCTGATGTCTACTGGCTATGGCATAAGAGGCTCTCTCATCTAAACTTCAAGACACTGAATACTCTTTCTTCTAAAGAGTTGGTTACTGGTTTACCTCAATAATCATACGCTAAGGAGTCTCTATGTTCAGCGTGTGAGAAGGGGAAACAAACCAAGGCAAGCTTCAAATCTAAGCAAGTTTCCTCAGTGTCATCTCCTCTACAACTTCCCCATATGGATTTGTTTGGCCCTGTTAACAAACAATCCATCGTTGGAAAGAAATATACATTGGTCATAGTTTATGAATTCTCTCGCTATACCTGGGTAATGTTTCTCCGTTCTAAGAGTGACACCCCTGAAGAACTCATCACTTTTGTCGGGAAAATGGAAGTCCTGAACAACATGATCGTTCGCTCAATAAGGAGTGATCATGGGACTGAATTCAAAAATAGTTCCCTTGATTCCATCTTTGAAAGTAAGGGTATTACTCACAACTTTTCTTCAGTGAGAACACCGCAATGAAAAAAGAAATCGATCTATTATCGAAGCTGCACGTTCAATGCTCAGCGATTCTCATCTACCTACTCAGTTTTGGGCAGAAGCTGTCAACACTGCTTGTTTTACTCAAAACAGGTCACTGATTGTCAAAAGATTCAAGAAGACATCCTATGAACTCTTCCATCGGAGAAAGCGGCGGTGAAATTAGAAAGAAAACTGGAGGACGCCCCGAATAATTGGAGGAGAGAGGTCACACAGCCAGAGCGAACCCTGTCAGACACTGACTCAAGTGACCTAGACTACAACCCAACCACACCTCAAGCCAACCCGAAGGAGCACATGGGTGACACACCTCCATACATCACTAGGCTGGCGGAGCAGATGGAGCGAGGATTCAATGCAGTGAATCAAATGTTGGATGAACTTTCAGATAGACTCATCCAAGCGGGCATACCAGAGCTGGCGGGCTCGTCAAGAGGCAAAAGACGGGTGAGAGGTCGTCATACAAGAGGTGCATATTCGTCACATCCTAACTAGCATGGTTTGCCTTTTTCAGACTTATTTCTATTGTATGTTACTGTTTTTCATATATTTGGGATGCGTATAATGATCGCATGATACTACTTCCACTCGTTTGTACCTCTCTAAAACGGCACTCGCACATTGGGGACAACGTGTGCGTAAGGTTTAGGGTTGCCCAATCGGGCTTACTAAATGCACGTTGTATTTTCTATGCATTTCTGTAATGTTCAGGTAAATTTAACTGTGAACCATGTGTTGAAAGACTAAGATCGACCATTGAGGGGAGAATCTCACGATAGCAATGTAAGCACTGAGGGAAGACCGGGGAGAGGTGTGACTAGGGACATTAGTTGAGACCACCCGAGAGACATCGAGCCAAGAATTACACGTTTCATTGTAAGGGAATTAAACACATAACTCCTATACATATTTTCCAATTCTCTTGTCGTGATTATAGCAAGATCTCGCTATAATATTGTATTGAGTAGCAAAGACGGCCATCAAGATATTGAGTAAAGGTTTAGTCACCTCATCGTGTGGACCTTAAGACATCATTCCAAGCAGTGTGTGTAGTTTATTTTTCTTCTTTTAGCTATCGTTCCTTTGATTAATTGGGTGCACCTAAACCCCTTTGCAGCCATACACTGATACGGATTTTCTTTTCGAAACCCACTATTTAACCCCAACCTAAACACTAGCCGACCTTTGTCCTAAGATGTGTCAGTCACAAGCGGTAGTGATCATGACGATAGAAGAACTAAAGGAAGAAATAAAAAAGGGAGTAGAAAAGGGAAATCAGATCCAATCGGATCATAAAGCTGCTAATAAAAGAGGGCCAATGTTGGCCCCGCACAAAAAAAGGCCAATTATCCTGGCAGAGAATAAAGCCAAGGAGCAACATGACAGAAAAGGGTATAATGCCAATAAAAAAAGGGAAAAGTGAGGAAGTAGGGCATAAACGCTTAAGGACCGCACAAAGATTGACACGGCTGGGCTTTTGTTCCATTTACCTTTCGTTTCTTAGTCAAAAACCCTAGCCCCATTACAACCCAATAAAAGACCTGATGATCTTCTGGAAAATGTGATAAAGGTAGACTACTTCTTTTACTAATATTCCTTGTCTTGCTACTTGATCCCTTCTGAGATCATAATCTTGTTTGAACATTTGTGCGTTATTCATGTTTAGTTGTTCTTGCTAATATTGGTGTATCAGTGTACATAACCTCTAAATGCTTGACAACATGTGTGACAGCCTAGGTTCGAGTGTAATGAGAGTATCCCGTGAGGTATGTTTGAGACGAAATGCTTCATTAGCATGCCTTAAACTGGTAACAACTTAATGTGATCAGAGCGGTTGTGAGTTCAACTCACAATGGATATGTACTAGTCAATTAAGACAAATGCACAATTAGATTAGGGATGAGCGTTCAGACGTATGGGTAAATATTTGTGCAATAGGTGCGCCCACTTGGGTCTCATGCGATTGTTGTTTTGCTTGATTTATGCTTTAATATAATTTTGTCGCTAATTTGCTTGAGGACAAGCAATGCTCGGTTTGGGGTGGTTGATAAAGACAATTTTGGCGTTATTTTTAGACCACAATCCAAAGATGTGTGGCTTGTTTTTGAGCAAACAAGTGGTATTCTCACAGTTTTCAATCAAGAATTTGCAGATGTCCAAGAAAAAGTAATGTTGGTCCCGAAGGGCTATACAAGTTTGTAGAAAGGGGGGGGGGGGGGGGTTGAATACAAACACACGTTTTTACTTTTCTAAATTATTTATTGATAAATCATTAACAATTTACAGCTTGTTGCAGAACAAGATTAAGGATAAACCTAAATCTAAACAAGTTGGAACACTAAGTTTCTTGCACTAAGAAAGAGAAGGAAATTACTAATAATAACCTATCTCAAAGATATAAGAAGGATGACTCGACCAGAGTTTACGAGTACTTCAAAATGAAGTGAGGTCTTCTTCTTATATACTGCATGCATTTAATGCATGGCAGTTTATACTTTACACGTGGCAGCAGCTGCTTGGTTGTTTGATTCTGACTTTAGTAGACAACCTTTGTAGCCACACGGTGCACAGTGTAGAATCAGAGTTGGTGTACGATTTCAGACAATAAGGAGGTTCTTTTCTGACATATCGTACGGAGTCGTGCAAGGGTGGTTAAGACAAAAGTACTCTGTACGGAGGACTTCATGATCAGCTTTCGTTGAATCAGAGCTTTATAATTCTATATCAGTGAATGACAAAGTTCAGCGATAGCTGAAGTCTTGTACTTGATACTTCACGTTGAGTGGACAAATCTGAGCCTTCGCTGATCCGCATCAGTTCATTAGGAGACTTGTCGCTGGTTCTTGAGCTTGATCTTCGACTTCAGCGTAGAACCTATGTTGACGTGAAACTTATCTTCAGGGATCATAAGTAAACAACTAACTTATCAGCGATTACCATAAGGACTGAACAGGCTCAGAGTAGTGTTCGCTGAATGTTTAATCTAAAGAACGAGAGTTCCTATCAGCGGTACTGTAAAGTCTTAGTACTTATCAGCAATAGTGAAACTCTAATACATATTGTTTACTTACAATTTTCACTAAGTATATAAGAGAGGGTCATTATCAAATCACTGAGGGTTTGGATCAACAATCTCCCCCTATTTGATTATGACATATCAACAGAGAAAATTGCTATTTAATGAAAACATAAGGATAAAAAGAACTCATAAAATATTTGTCCCTTTTTACTGTTTTCTGGGATCTTTTCTGTACTGATGGAGTAAAGTACTTTCGCTGAAATCTTTCTTTAAACTTCGTATCAGATTACAAAGGGAAGTGGAAAAATTATAAGTACAAGCGAAATAAATTACAAGTACAAAAGAATAACTGATAAAATAGAAGAATAAGGCGATCTTATCAGTTTATAGTGGTTCTTCCTTAATGAGAAGTTCATCAAGGGTCTGGGTTGTAGGAATCATCCAGTCAGGGACTTGTTCTCCCTGATTTCTTCTTTCTTAGGCTTCCTTGAAGATCAGCGGCTTCATGAAGTGTCCGAGAAGGTCTTGTCTGAATTCACACCGGTATATGAGATCTCTGAGTTGTTCGATTGGAGTGATGGGTAGCTCAGCGATACGTTGAAAACATTTTCGTCCCTCGCAGTCATGAAAGAATATACCGTAAGGATTACTTATGACTTTACCAGGGATGAAACGTTCACCGGGTGGCAGAGATATGTTAAGGGCAGATAGATCAGGGTCAGGACCAAGCACTTCAGTGCGAGAGAAACCGATACCAGTTTCATTTCGTATAGGAGGACCTGAATCTGATTCTTGTAGATTCTTCTTTGCAGAGGCCCTTTTTCTTTTCAGCTTAAGAGAGCAGGAGGAGGAGGAATATCCACAGCAGATGAGACCAAGTCGATCTGTCGATTTATAAGTTTCTCGACATGATCCTTGTACTTTGAACATGATTGCTGAATGGCTATCCTCATCTCCAACCATTCAGAAAGACCATACCTTGTGACAGCTTCAGCTCCGAAGGTTTCAGTTTGGCCATTTTCTCTGAACATTTGGATATCAACAATAAGTACTCCGATAGTTGTTCTTCCAGTAATATGTACCTTGTTGATCCTTGCTGGATGATATCTGAAGTGTACCTTCTCTTTACACCAATTCAGGGTGGATTGAGATACACTTGTCTTCTTCTCGATAATCTTTCGAGCATCTTCCCAAAGCTGACGTTGGACTTGAATGGGAATTCGTTTCAGCTTGGGGTCTTCAACTGATTCTTGGACGAGCTGGATGGCGAGAGCTTTGTATTTTTCTTCAGCTTCCTTTTTATCAGTGAGTAGACGTTCAGCTCTGAGGTGATCAGCGTATTCTTGCTTTGAAAGTCTGAACTTAGGAGTTTTGACTTTGGCACGCGGCATGATGATTCGCTGATCCTCAAGCTTCTTTATCATTTCTTCTCTTCTTCTCTGATCCTCTTCACTTGATTTTTGAAGAACCAAGGAAGGTCTGTTTGTGTGGGAGAGCGTCTGTTCTTCAGGTTCATCAGTCTCAGTGGTTAAATCCAAGACTGGGATTATTTCTTCATCTCTTTTATTCCTGGTGAAGTCGAAGGAGCTTCAGTGGGATCCTCAAACAGGGGAGAGGACTAGCTGAAACACATCGATCGTTTAAGTAAGCAGAGTTGGGGAAGAAAGAGATAGAGAAAAGAATGTGGTTAAGTGTATAGTGGTTTTATGGATAGAAGGATTGAGATTGAGAAGGGGTAGAGGAGGAATGCAGTGTAAGGGAATAGGAGGTAGTGTACCTGACAAACTGGCTTTTGAAGCAAGATCATCAGATTGTCTTCTTCAACGAGGCCTTTGTTTTTGCCTTTGTCAGCTTCAGACGCTGCAGGCTTTGTCTTGGTCCGCTCCCCTGAAGGTTCGTTTATCAAAATCCCTTTGAGAGTTGTTCTCTTCTGAACATGCTTGACGATAAAGGAGTCATCATCATCATCATCATCCTTTGGAGAAGAAGATGGTTCATCATCAGAGATGTCGACGGCTTCCTCATCTTCAGCTTCAGATTCAGATTCTTTGGCAGCTTCTTCAAGTTGCTCCCCCTCAGATACAGAGGTAAGCTTCTCGGTTCCCTCAGGGTTTTCATCTCCCTGAGGTCCAGCAGTTGTTTCTTCATTTGTCTTCTCCCCCTCTTCAGTAAGGGGAAGGTCTTCAGTCTTCTCCCCCTCGATAGATTCATCATGGGGAAGGTCTTCAGAGTTCTTCTCCCCCCTTCCTCATGATGAGTGGGGGAGGAATGCGATGACTCAGTAGATGGTGTTGGTTCCCTGTCTTCTTGGCCAGGGATTCCGACATAATTTTCAATCTCCCCTAATCTGGCTTCGAGGCCAGTTATAGCAGGAATGATCTTGAGAAGTTCATCTCGATCCGCCCGAGTAAAATGTGAAGGTGCAGGGGCAGGGGCGGTCATGTGATTCAGGATCTGCTGCACCATTGTCTTCACTGAACTTACGTCAGTCTTTACAGCAGACATCTCTCCCTGAAGATTTCCAACCGATGTCTTCAGCGTTATGACCTCGCTGGACAAGGTTTGAACTGTTGTTTTGAGAGAGGTGTAGTCGGTGTAGATGTCAGCAAGAACTTTGGCAAAATCACCGAGAGTACTGTCAACCTTCTCCAAATCAGCTTTGGAGGCTTTCTTTTCGACCTCAGTGGTCAAAGTCTTCAAGTTCTCTCCAGCGTTTGTAACCGCTGAGGAGTTGGCAGTTAGAGTTTTGTTGAAAGACTCCATCTTTGTTTCCAGGGCCGTCAGGGAGGTGTTGATATCCCCCAAATTAGGACCTGAAAAAGTTATTAACTTATGAACAGAGGAAAGCTCAGAAGTTTGGGGTTGAGAGAGAGAAGTGTGTGGGATTTTGTGTATACCTGCAGGCGGGTTGGCGAAGTTGTCGAAACCTCGATGTCCTGAAAAAGTTTCGTAGTCGTCTTCAATATTTCCTAGACGACTGGAAGTACCTGCAGGTCCTGTGGTGTGTCCTATCATCCTCTGAAAATGTTCAGCAGTAGTGTCGCTGAGGATGACGGTTGTTGAGGAGAATAGGGGAATAGATTGAGTGACCAAAGAACAGGTGAGAGGAATGGAGGATGAGAATGATGGTTGGGTGAGGGGTTCAGCGTTGGATCCGCTGAGAATCACTTCAGTCTGTAGAGAGGCTGAAGAGGTGGGTTCATTTCCAAGTTTATAACTTCAGCGTTTAGAAACACTGAAGCTGGGATGGTAGGGGTGGTTTGTTCAGCTGTGGCAGAGCGTACCACTGAACTTTCCATCAGTTGTTCAAGATGAGCTGAGGAGACTTCAGCAAGAGATTGTTGGGGGGGGGGGGTTGCTCCTTGGTTTTCTTAGTCCTTTTGGAACCAAGTTGGGTAGTAGATTGTTTCCTTTTTCTAGAAGGAGTGGAGGTTGCAGCTGGAGTATCAGCGGTGGGTTTTTCCACTGAATGAGCTGCAGAAGTAGAAGAAGGAGGATTGAGAAGAGTTAAGAGAGTAGAGAGACGTACCTCGTTTGCCATTGGCTTGAAGTCGAGTACCTTAGGGCCAACCTGAGAGAGTTTCAGGTCTCCTACTTTTGGGTAGTTGTCCCCAAGTCCTTTGAGGAAGACGACGCTGATGAATCTAGGATATGGAACCCATGATGGTCGGTCAGCAGCAGAGTCTACTCTGAGCACAAGATCATCGTAGATTATCGAGGCCTAGCAACATGAAGACCTTTCAGCAATGCATAGCCCATTGCTTGCTGAGGTTGAGCGGCTTGATCAGAGGAGCCGGTCTTTGCAGTCATGCAGCTTATCAAGTGTGCGAAGATGAAGTTTATCTCGCTGGGCATTTTGGACTTCTTGATTAGGGTCAGCTTCTTCTCAGGCTTCTTGTCCCTCCCTATTTCCCATACATAACCCATTGCATCAAAGAATGCAGTGATGGCTTCCCTATCAGCATGTTTCTTGTGGTCAGGGAGAGAAACAAAGGGTTTTTCTTTTGTGGCGATGGGAAGGCTCAGTGCTTTTCGGATAATGGCAGGGGTGATTTTTATGGTGCCAAAATCAGTGTCACAGAGGATGCAATCGATTTTCTTCGTGGGGTCTTTGGTCGATGTGAGCTGAGTGTGTCTGGCAGAATACCAGAACTGAGATAGTAGTAGTTGATGAGCAGGGGGTGTTATGGTTAGGGCTGTAGAGAGGCAACAGGTTTTGAGGAAATTCACAGCATCATTCAGATGTGTAACTTGCTTTCGAGGAGGAAACTCGAAAAGCGCATAGAGATTGTTTGTTTTTGTCCAATCGAGTTCCTCAAGCGTGAACTTGTTTAATAATACAAGCCATATGGTTTCATAATAAAATCTCCTATAAGCTTGGTGCGCAATCTTGCTTCCTTGCTTATATGGATCACCATTTTGCTAGTGTCATTTAACTTTCTTGATTATCTGTAACATATTACAAAAGTGAGTTCTACACTTAGTATCAAATACACAAGTGTAAGATAGAAAGGTAAAAGTTCTATCTTAAATATTGATACCTGAAGGACTTTCCTTCGTTATAAAACATTTATTTCTCAGAAGGACAATCTCCTCTTCTATGACCAATGTTGCCACATCTAACACATGTAACTGTTACCATGGGAAGATTCCTTTCAGCAGTTTCTAGCATCGTATGCAATTCTGGGACTGAAATCTTCTCGAGGTCTATATTCAGATTCTCGACAAAAACATCAAATGTTTTGGTCAGAGATTTGAGGATCACATTTACGGCTCTCCCTTTGGAATAAGGATAGCCAAGTCTATCCAAATAGTCAAGGTGCGTCCTCATTTTGTGAATATGAGAGCTTACATCTTGGCCTTCCTCCATCTTTGTCCTGTGAAGTACCCCAATAGTATTGAAGCGTTCACGGACCATATATATTTGGTAACATTCCCATAATCGGTTTACCATGTCAAATGCCCTCAGTGGAAACGTTTCCATTCTTTCTAGTAAGGATGGAACCATGGTTTCAAGCATAAGACGTGATACATCGATTGAGTCATCATTATGTTTCAATCAAGTATCGTGAGCTTCTATGGAGGTAAGAGGAGGTTCTTGAGGACAAGGTACGATAAGTGCGTATGATTTGTTTTCACGACTGAGAACGTGTCTCAATCTGTGAAACCAAACTAGGAAGTTTTGAGAGGTTAACCTTTCCATGTTAAGCCAAGCTCTTAGGGGTGAATCAATTGTAGTGTAAGCATTTTGGGCCATCTACAAAATTTTAACAAAGTTAATGTAGTATTTTCAATATTAAATATTAAGCAAATTAATTACCCTTTCGTTTTCTAAAAACATTAATTTGCATATAATATAGGATCCAATGTTGCAAAGCAAATGAAACGGTTAGGTGACCTTTATCCCGTCCATTTAATCCAACAAGGTAGATAACGTTTTATCGATTACATCGAATGTAATTCCTAGCGTTATGGGATCCTTAACAACTTGTTTGTTAATTGGCATGTTTGATCGAGGCCCAGTCAACATGAAGACCTTTCAGCAATGCATAGCCCATTACTTGCTGAGGTTGAGCGGCTTGATCAGAGGAGCCGGTCTTTGCAGTCATGCAGCTTATCAAGTGTGCGAAGATGAAGTTCATCTCGCTGGGCATTTTGGACTTCTTGATTAGGGTCAGCTTCTTCTCAGGCTTCTTGTCCCTCCCTATTTCCCATACATAACCCATTGCATCAAAGAATGCAGTGATGGCTTCCCTATCAGCATGTTTCTTGTGGTCAGGGAGAGAAACAAAGGGTTTTTCTTTTGTGGCGATGGGAAGGCTCAATGCTTTTCGGATAATGGCATGGGTGATTTTTATGGTGCCAAAATCAGTGTCACAGAGGATGCAATCGATTTTCTTCGTGGGGTCTTTGGTCGATGTGAGTTGAGTGTGTCTGGCAGAATACCAGAACTGAGATAGTAGTAGTTGATGAGCAGGGGGTGTTATGGTTAGGGCTGTAGAGAGGCAACAGGTTTTGAGGAAATTCACAGCATCATTCAGATGTGTGACTTGCTTTCGAGGAGGAAACTCGAAAAGCGCATAGAGATTGTTTTTTTTTGTCCAACCGAGTTCCTCAAGCGTGAACTTGACCTGAGGAGCCTTGGTGATTTCCAGTTCCTCAGCAGCAGCATGTTGGGGTTTTGTTCAAAAATTGATTTCAAAAATCAAAACATTTGCAACGGAAGCTTAAAATCGAACAACATTAAAAGTAGTTTAACACCCATCAAGGATCCATTTGCATGAACATGAAAGATAAAAACCATACATAGGGGGTTTTAGAAATAACAACCTTTGGAGTCTTTGATATGTCTTCTAGTTGATGAAGATGAAGATGGCAAAGAACTAAAAGAAGAGTCCCTATAGAGAAGTCCACCACAAGCTCCAACACCTTGATGTATGCTAGTACTTCCTTGAGTAAAGATGCAAAAGACCACTTCTTGTTCAAGAATACAATAGACTTGAGTTGAGAAGAAGAACAAAACTCACACACCTTGTGTGTGTTGATTTCGGCCGAAAATGGGAAGAGAGGGAAGAGAGAGTTGCTTGGTTGGTGTGTTGTGTCATTACTCTCTCTTGAAAATGCCAAGTATATTAAAAGCAAGGGCATTTTCTATTGGACCATAAAAGGGTCCAATGAGAGTCCATGCAATATTACAAAATAAACCCTCCTAATTTAAGATAGTTAAAATCATATTTTAACTTTCTTAAACTTTCTCCTCAAGTCACTCCTTTCAAATTTAGTTATAAATAAATCCATCATATGTATTATTTTATATAACCAAAATTTATTATTTGCATCTAATATTATTAATCATATTCAATAATATTTTCAAGAATTAATTAATATTTATCAAGAATCAAATTCTTATAAATATCAATTTGGTGTCTACTTGTTGTTCGGTGTGACCCTATAGGATCATATATTACCGGTAATATTATTTTATAATAATTCTTGAGCATATAGAACCAACAATCTCCCACTTGCTCAAGATTGCATTATAGAATGATATAGACAGTGGTGGACGTCTAGCAACATCTCACTGCCCTCAGCAATGTATGACTGTAAGTGTCATTCAACAACATCCAATTCCCACAAGCTCATAACTTCAATTGATGTATAAGGTGTGGTATCAGTTATCCCTTTGTTTGGACATCATGTTGAACATGAGGCATGGATCACTATCATTCTCATCTATTGTTCAACTTTTGGTAAGGCGCCTTAGATGTCTCACTCTTAACATATTTAGAGAAACAAATCCCATCTTGACTACATACGCCTCTCATGCAATTCATGCGATGCCCAATAATGGCCTTTATAGCTGCCCTTTTCAAGAACAACGGTTAACCATATCAAAGCATAACACTCCCTACATTTAAGTCCCAAATATGCATCCCAGGTCGAAGGATACAAAGATACTACCTTTATTCAAGACTCACTTATGACGATGATCCATGAGGTGATCTTGAAGCGGGTCAGGTCCAATACTTGTTCCCTAACAAGTACCTATGAACTTGGTTGCGACACTTTGCCACTTTTACTCTTAAAAGTCAACCAATCCAATTCATATTAGTCTTACTTCATAGTTGTTCCCACAACTATGATCGACTATGGACATTTAGAATAATTGGTTTATTCAAGGATTAAACATGCTAATATAGAACACAACGAGTATGTAAAAGATCATATTCCATATATCTAATTTAAATATTATACTTGTTGCTTAACCTGTTCGAATATCCAAATACTAAATTCAAATCAAATCCCATCACTAGAATAACGAAGTCCTATAGCTCAAACATGACACTTCAAGTTTAGCTTATGAAAGGAGCTTCGTGAATGGGTCCATCCAGAAACTTGATTTGATTAAACTTTGTGAACACTAACATCTCTATCTTTAACTTTATTTCGAATATAGTTAAATGTTTGGAGTAGATACTTGGTACTCTGATGTGACATAGGGTCCATTAGCTTGAGTAATGGCACCCACATTGTCATAAAAGATTTCTAGGTGATCCTGAATGGGAGGCATCTACCTAGCTTTTCAATGAACTCTTTCATCCAAGCATCTTTCCTTTTGCAGCTTCTAAAGCAGCAGTGTATTCTTATTTTGTAGTGTATTATGCAATTTACCTTTGCTTGGAACCTTTTCAAACGAACTAGTTCTTCATTCATGATGAAGACATTTCCCTTTTGTGGTCGAGAACTTTCTCGATCTTTGTGGAAGCTATCATCAGTGTAACATTTTACTATGATCTTCTTCCAACCCTCAGTTAAAGAACACTTCCTTGGTTCTTCATAAGTACCTTAAATTGTTCTTTATAGTCATCCAATGACCTTTCCTCGTATCTTCTTCTAATGCTCTAAAGCATTATGATACAATGGATCTAGTGCATGTTGTTGCATATATGATAGATCCAATTGCCGAAGCAAATGGAACACCAATCATTTTATCTAGCTCAGCCTTTGTGCTAGAACATTGAGATATGTTCAAAATGATGTGTTATCATACTTGCAAGAAACTACCTTTAGAGCCTTGCATCTTGAACCTTTCAAGATCATGTCTACTTATGCACTTTGACTTAAACTTATAAGTCGTCTTGATCCAATCTTTAAAGATCTCTATTTCAAGAATAAAATTAGCCTTTTCTAAGTCTTTTATCAAGGAAATATTGTCCGAGCAAAAACATGATGTTTTGCTAAGTCGGAAAGTTAATTTTTAAATACTAGTATGTCTTGCACATACAAGATTAGGAATTTTACTGCGCTCCCACTAGTTTTAGTAAATGCATGAGTCATCTTATATTTTGATGAAAATTAAACTTTTAATTTTCCTGTCAAAATGAAGACTTCTGCTTTGTGATACTTGTACTGATCCATGAACGTGTTGTATCTAAGTGTTCATGACTCTAAGCCACTCACCAGATTCAGAATCTGACATAGCACTTTAGCAGTTGATGGGTTTACTAGAACCCAATCATACATCATTCTTTATTAGTTATAAGAAATCGATATCTCTCGAATTTCTGAATGATTCTACTAGATTTGCGAACACTTGGTGTTTTTACTAAGTTTATGATCAATCAAATTGCTCAATTTCAACAACCTTTGTTTGATAACTAGTGCCAACCATTAAGTGCATTAGGTTATGAGGTTCTTGATTTCCTTCAAGTTCCTTAAATCTCCCATTTGCCTTGCCCATTAAAAACTTGCTTTCTAAGAACTTGGCTTTGGGACAATAAACAATTTTATTGTTTTGTGGGATTGTAGAATCGGTATATAAAACAATTTATAGTATATTCTACAATATATGCATTTGGTAGACTTTGGGTCGAGTTTACTTGAAGCTTATTGTCTTACTTGAGCTTCATAAACCCACACCTTTAACTAAGACTAAGGATGAAAAATTTTCATACGAAATCTTATAAGGTGTCTTGTCTACCTTTTGGTTGGTGTTAAAAAGTACGGTTTACTTTAACTAGGACAGAATTCCTAATTGATATAGGAATAGTACTTCTACTCATCATAGAGCGAACCATATTTAATAAGGTTCGGTTAATCCTTTCGGATATACACAATTTCTAAGATGATCCAAGAGTTCTTGGTTTAGTTACTATCCTCCTATATCAGAAAAGACTTAATGGTCCTATTGAGTTGTTTTCTTTAACTTCACTTTGAAACAACTTGAATCACATCAAATGCTTCATGCTTATGTTTCATAAACATAACTTCAATGTTTGAAATCGTCAGTGAAGACATTGTATTACCTATCACCATATCTAGACTTGGTTTTGAAAAACCACATACATCAACATGTATCAATTCTAACAAAACCTTTTTCTCCTTTTCTATAACTAGAGAAAGGAGCTATATTCAATGTATCAAGATCGCATATATCAAAAGAAAACATTTTCATTTGTCTTTAAAATACCACACTTTTGAAGTTGAGATATGCGTTTAAATTTTACTTGATTAAGTTGACTATTTTATGTGTAGACTTGATTCAAATCACATTTGAGTCTTATGGTGTTTATATAGAACAATGTTTCAGAAAGCTTTTGAGATTCACTTTATTATCCAATTAAGAGGACTAGTTCTCGAAATAGAATAATTCATTTTTGAATATGAATATAATCGTTTCCAAAACGGTTAAGTGAATTTCATTCAATCAACAAACATGTGACTGAAATTTAGTCAAACTAAATTTAAACATTGTTCGAAACAAACTTGTTTAATAATACAAGCCATATGGTTTCATAATAAAATCTCCTATAAGCTTGGTGCGCAATCTTGCTTCCTTGCTTATATGGATCACCATTTTGCTTGTCTTTCAGTCATTTACCTTTCTTGATTATCTGTAACATATTACAAAAGTGAGTTCTACACTTAGTATCAAATACACAAGTGTAAGATAGAAAGATAAAAGTTCTATCTTAAATATTGATACCTGAAGGACTTTCCTTCGTTAGAAAACATTTATTTCTCAGAAGAACAATCTCCTCTTCTATGACCAATGTTGCCACATCAAACACATGTAACTGTTACCATGGGAAGATTCCTTTCAGCAGTTTCTAGCATCGTAGGCAATTCTGGGACTGAAATCTTCTCGAGGTCTATATTAAGATTCTCGACAAAAACATCAAATGCTTTGGTCAGAGATTTGAGGATCACATTTACGGCTCTCCCTTTGGAATAAGGATAGCCAAGTATATCCAAATAGTCAAGGTGCGTCCTCATTTTGTGAATATAAGAGCTTACATCTTGGCCTTCCTCCATCTTTGTCCTGTGAAGTACCCCAATAGTATTGAAGCGTTCACGGACCATATATATTTGGTAACATTCCCATAATCAGTTTACCATGTCAAATGCCCTCTGTGGAAACGTTTCCATTCTTTCTAGTAAGGATGGAACCATGGTTTCAAGCATAAGACGTGATACATCGATTGAGTCATCATTATGTTTCAATCAAGTATCGTGAGCTTCTATGGAGGTAAGAGGAGGTTCTTGAGGACGAGGTACGATAAGTGCGTATGATTTGTTTTCACGTCTGAGAACGTGTCTCAATCTGTGAAACCAAACCGGGAAGTTTTGAGAGGTTAACTTTTCCATGTTAAGCCAAGCTCTTAGGGGTGAATCAATTGTAGTGTAAGCATTTTGGGCCATCTACAAAATTTTAACAAAGTTAATGTAGTATTTTCAATATTAATTATTAAGCAAATTAATTACCCTTTCGTTTTCTAAAAACATTAATTTGCATATAATCTAGGATCCAACGTTGCAAAACAAATGAAACGGTTAGGTGACCTTTATCCCGTCCATTTAATCCAACAAGGTAGATAACGTTTTATCGATTACATTGAATGTAATTCCTAGCGTTATGGGATCCTTAACAACTTGTTTGTTAATTGGCATGTTTGATCCCATCTATACCTTGGGTTTCTAATGCTTAGGTGACCTTTATCACAAAAGATTCCCAATCAAGTCATCCTACTTGAAACAACATGTGAAACTCACATCCATGCGGTTAGGTGACCTTTATCCCACAAAGACATAAGAATCACCTCATCCATCTCAAGACAATCCAAGTGGTTAGGTGACCTTTATCCCACAAGGGTGTCATAGTGACGTACGGGTGTTTTTCAAAAGGACGGCATAGACTTGCGTTTATAAAAGGGATTTTAGATGTATTATAATTCTAGTTTTATAAAACAACATATTGTATCATGTATATTGCATGCATCCAATATCACATGGTACTTATTATTAAAAAACATATTTTACTTTTATTGGTTCTTTTAGTTTAAAATAAAATCTCCATTTTATTAACTATTTCGTTGCGGTCAATTTTAAACTAATATCCTATATTAATGTCGAGTTTGAGCGCATTAGAACCAATTTTAGTCCTTTTAATAAAACACCATTTTATTATTTAGACATGGAGTTTGGATGAGTTTTAAAATCATAATTTTAACTCATTTTACCATTTCAAAATTTTCAAGAGTTTTAGAATAAAACTCCTTTTATTTTAAAACTTCAATTTTATCATTTTACAATAAAATGTTACTTTGAAAAGCCAAACTCCAAAAGACGATTTAATTTTATGTTCAAAATATTATCTAGCATGCAAAATCCTATTTCAAACACTCATGATAATATCAACATAAAATATCAACATATAAAAAATATGTAGAAAGTGTATAAACCAAGCCAAAATCTAGTGACAATTCTTGTGAACCAAACAAGAATGTCAAATCCATTCCTAAGGGACAAGATGACCAAAAAAAAACTTCATGGCTCACACTTGCAAGAACATCCAAATGCATGCAAAACTTCAAGGAACTCCATGGTGTGGTTTGCATCTTGAAAATCTCCAAATAGTCTTCATTCTTCAAACTTGTTACATTTTTATATATAAACTAATCTAACATTAATCTATCATTTATAAAAATTAACAAAAGAAAGAATGTCTATTTACTATTACATATTTTATAAATAAATAAATATTACAATCATTTGAATAAATAACAACACAACCATCATCAAGGGGTCTTGGCTTGTTTATACACATCATACAACAATAATTTAAACAAACATTTTGTTTTTCTAAGGCAACTTTTATGACCAGAAATGCATGTAAATTTTGGTCAAATAAGATAACAATTAAATTTTTTTTGCCAAAGATGTCATGTATGAACTTCTTCATACAAAATGAAAAATCATTCATGGCTTCCAAAAACCAAGCATTTTTCATATAAACAAAAAATCTAAACATGCATGCAAAAGAGGCTCTGATACCACTTGTTGGGGTTTTGTTTAAAAATTGATTTCAAAAATCAAAACATTTGCAACGGAAGCTTAAAAGCGAACAACATTAAAAGTAGTTTAACACCCATCAAGGATCCATTTGCATGAACATGAAAGATAAAAACCATACATAGGGGGTTTTAGAAATAAGAACCTTTGGAGTCTTTGATAAGTCTTCTAGTTGATGAAGATGAAGATGGCAAAGAACTCAAAGAAGAGTCCCTCTAGAGAAGTCCACCACAAGCTCCAACACCTTGATGTATGCTAGTACTTCCTTGAGTAAAGATGCAAAAGACCACTTCTTGTTCAAGAATACAATAGACTTGAGTTGAGAAGAAGAACAAAACTCACACACCTTGTGTGTGTTGATTTCGGCCAAAAATGGGAAGAGAGGGAAGAGAGAGTTGCTTGGTTGGTGTGTTGTGTCATTACTCTCTCTTGAAAATGACAAGTATATTAAAAGCAAGGGCATTTTCTATTGGACCATAAAAGGGTCCAATGAGAGTCTATGCAATATTACAAAATAAACCCTCCTAATTTAAGATAGTTAAAATCATATTTTAACTTTCTTAAACTTTCTCCTCAAGTCCCTCCTTTCAATTTTAGTTATAAATAAATCCATCATATGTATTATTTTATATAACCAAAATTTATTATTTGCATCTAATATTATAAATCATATTCATTAATATTGTCAAGAATTAATTAATATTTATCAAGAATCAAATTCTTATAAATATCAATTTGGTGTCTACTTGTTGTTCGGTGTGACCCTATAGGATCATATATTACCGGTAATATTATTTTATAATTATTCTTGAGCATATAGAACCAACACAGCAGTGTTCTCAGCAGTAGGAATATCAGTAGATGCCATTGCTGTATTATCAGTTCAACCAAAGATATAAAAAATAAGAATAATCTTAATGTGGAAAGGTTTTCCAATAAGATGGTTCGAATTTTGTCCATTTCATTCAGACAAAAATGTCTTAATGAAGATTAGGGTTTTCTTGTTTTTGAAAAAGAAATGCAAACCCAATAAAAAGTCTTGTTTTCCAGTTTCCTTTGAGGATTAGGATTCTGGAAAAACGTATGAAGAACAAGTTTAAGATATTTGCGATTAAACTTGAAGAACAACCATGAAAGGTTGTGTTCATAAAACCATGAAAGAAATGATTTCATTTTTGAAAAAATTCTTTTGTTTGATCTTGTAAAAACAATGAGAAGATCATTAACAAGTTTTAAGAAACAGGTAAATAAAAGAAATATTAACCTGGTTCGTTGAAGAAGAAGAAGATGAACAGTTCTTGAAAACTTGAGAGCAAAAATGCAACAGTAGTTTTCTTGAGAAAGAAGTTGTTCGCGTAAAGGAAAAATATAAACCCAAAAAGTGTTTATATAGTGAGATTAGAGAGAGAGAAAATCTTGAGCGGGAAAAGATTTTCATCATGACACGGACACGTGTTTGCATTTGATTGGAAGGTAAACGAAACATGCAAACGTGTGTCAGAAAGAAGACGTGCCAGGGCTTATCCGTTTCATGACGTCACGGATGTCCTTTCATATTTTAGGATGTCTCTGAGGTTTTGAAAGCTCAGGGACACTTTTGAAAACATGAATCAATGAATAGAAATATCAGTGTTGGTTTTAGAAATTTCAAAGTATCGCTGATTAAGGAAGAGATATTCAGCGATGCAATTTTGTCTTGAAATCTTGCATTTACATGCGATTGTCAGCAAGAGAAAAACATACCTTGATATCGGCAAATCAAGTTTATTCAGAGAGAAAATGATAGAATGGGTTATACAAGTTGATTTTATCCTATCGCTGATCAAATGTGAACCGCTGAAGATTTTACTCTTCAAAGTTCAGCATTCCAAGCTCGCTGATGAGAGAGTTGAATCTTGTCTTATCAAGAGGTTTGGTGAACAGATCAACTAACTGATAGTCAGTTGGGATAAAATGAAGTTCTATATCACCATTCATCACATGATCTCTGATAAAATGATACCTGATTTCGATGTGTTTTGTCTTTGAGTGTAGCACTGGATTGTTGGCTATAGCGATGGCACTTATGCTGTCTCAATAGATTGGAATTTTCGAGAGCTGAAGGTCATAGTCTAGTAGTTGATTTTTCATCGACAAGACCTGAGAACAACAGCTTCCAGCGGCTACATACTCAGCTTCAGCAGTTGAGGTGGACACTGAGTTTTGCTTTTTACTTATCCAACTCACCAGCTTTCCACCCAGGAGCTGACAGCCTCCTGTGGTGCTTTTCCTATCCAAGTTGCAACCTACAAAATCACTATCTGAATAGGCGATTAGATCAAACCCTGAGTCTTTGGGATACCAAAGACCTAGGTTCGCAGTACCCTTAAGGTATCGAAAAATTCGCTTTACAGCGATCATATGAGATTCCTTAGGTTCAGCTTGAAATCGTGCACACAAACAGGTTGCGTACATAATATCGGGTCGGCTAGCTGTAAGATACAAGAGAGAGCCGATCATCCCACGGTTTGCAGTGACATTAACATATTTCCCTGAAGGATCTTTGTTAAGTGTCAGCGGCGGTGCCATAGGGGTTTTCATAGCTGAACTCTGAGTTAAATCGAATTTCTTCAGCATATCTTTAACATACTTTCCCTGATTAATGAAAGTTCCTTTTTCAGTTTGTTTTATCTGTAGACCAAGGAAATATGTTAGTTCACCCATCATGCTCATTTTATATTCAGTTTTCATCATTTTAGAGAAACGAGTACAAAGTTCAGGGTTAGTGGAACCAAATATAATGTCATCGATGTATATTTGAACAAGAATGATATGACCATTCACTTTCCTGAAAAATAGAGTTTTATCAATTTTCCACGCTCAAAATGTTCAATCAGGAGATAAGAGGAAAGAGTGTCATACCATGCACGTGGAGCTTGCTTTAAGTCATAAATTGCCTTATCCAGTTTATAAACATAACCTGGACGCTTAGGATCTGAGAATCCTGGAGGTTGTTCCACATAGACTTCTTCATTCAGCTTTCCATTTAGAAATGCTGACTTAACATCCATCTGATATACTTTGAAGTCTTTGTGTACAGCGTATGCTAAGAATAGACGAATAGATTATAGTCTTGCTACTGGAGCAAATGTTTCGTCGTAATCTATGCCTTCCTATTGTCTGTATCCCTGAGCAACAAGACGAGCCTTGTTGCGGGTTACAGTTCCATGTTCGTCCAACTTGTTTCAATAGACCCATTTAGTGCCTATCACTGTTTTGTCAGTTGGTCTTCGAACAAGATTCCAAACTTTGTTTCTTTCAAATTATGTCAGCTCTTCTTGCATAGTGCTGACCCAGTTTGGATCTTTGAGGGCATCATCTATTTTCTTTGGTTCAATCAGAGAAATAAAGGTAACAAAAAAACAAATATTACTTGCACTTCGTCGAGTCTGAACACCAGCGTTTGGATCACCAAGAATTTGATCAATAGGGTGATTTGCAGCCCATCGTTGAGCAGGAGCATAAGTCGCTGACTCAAATTGAACTGGAGGAGCTGAAGATGAAGCTTCAGCAACTTCTGGAATATCAGCCAAGAGAGGAGTAGGTGCAGATGTCATCTCATTCACTGATTGCTGAGAAGTAGATGGAATGTCTGAGACATTTGGTTCAGAAGCAGGTATAGTGCTTAAAGGAACTGCTGAGACCCATGATGTTTCAGCTTCACTATTCTGCATGTTTGGGATGATAGTAGAACTATCATCTTCAACTGTATGAGTATGAGGAGTGGGAATGTCTTCTGAATCACCAAGATGTGAAAACATCCATTGATTCAGTTCTTCAGTATCAGCAGACGGTTTAGAGTTTGCTGAACGGGATTCGTCAAAAGTGACATGAATAGTTTCTTCTACAGTTTGTCTTCTCCGATTGAAGACTCTGAAGGCTTTGGAGATTGAAGAATATCCAAGAAATATTCCATCATCGGCCTTAGGATCAAACTTTCCAAGGGCGTCTCTGTTGTTCAGTATGAAACACTGACATCCAAAGATGTGAAGAAAGCTAATTGAAGGCTTTCTCCCATGTCATAGGTTGTCTTATTGAATCTTTTGACTATCAGCGACCTGTTTTGCGTAAAACAAGCAGTGTTGACAGCTTCTGCCCAAAACTGAGTAGGCAGGTGAGAATCGCTGAGCATTGAACGTGCAGCTTCAATAATTGTTCTATTTCTTCTTTCAGCGACTCCATTTTGTTGTGGTGTTCTCACTGATGAAAAGTTATGAGAAATACCCTTGCTCTCAAAGAAGGAATCAAGAGACCTGTTTTTGAATTCAGTCCCATGATCACTCCTTATTGAGCGAACGGTCAAGTTGTTCAGGGTTTCCATCTTCCGAACAAAGGTGATGAGTTCTTCAGGGGTGTCACTCTTAGAACGGAGAAACATAACCCTTGTATAGCGAGAGAATTCATCAACTATGACCAGCATATATTTCTTTCCAGCGATGGACTGTTTGTTAACAGGGCCAAACAAATCCATACGGAGAGGTTGTAGAGGAGATGACACTGAGGAGACTTGCTTTGACTTAAAACTTGCTTTGGTCTGCTTGCCCTTCTCACACGCTGAACATAAGGATTCTTTGGCGTTTGAGTGCTGAGGTAGACCAGTGACTAACTCTTTTGAAGAAAGGCTGTTCAGTGTCTTGAAGTTTAGATGAGAGAGCCTCTTATGCCATAACCAGTTGACATCAGATGAGGCTTTTGAGAAGAAACAGGAGTTCTCAGTGGTTGTTGAGTCCATGTTTATTATATAAAAATTTTCCAAACGATAACCGTTGAGAGCTATCTTCTCCTTTTTGTCAGCGACAAAGCAGGATTCCTTAGTAAAGATTACTTTGTTATCCTTGTCGCAAAGCTGACTGATGCTTAGAAGATTATGCTTCAGCCCTTCAACATATGCGACTCTTCTGAAGGTTGTTGTACCATTAGATAGTACACCAAACCCTCGGGTATGTCCTTTTCCATTTCCACCGAAAGTCACAGAGGGACCTTCTCTTCTTTGTATTCAGCGAGCAGGCTTTTCTTTCCAGTCATGTGTCTAGAGCATCCGCTATCGAGATACCAGATACCCTTCTTAACCTGCATTACAAAGGAAGATTAGTTTTTCTTGGGTACCCACTTAACCATGTGTATACGTTTGTCAGTGGAAGTAGTTGGAATGGAAGGTTCAACAGTCTTCGCAGCATTTGAAGATTCAGCTTTGTCAGTCTTCACTTTGGTTAATTTCTTAACCTCAGTGGTAGGATTCACCTTGACCTGATTTGCACCAGGATTGGTCTTCTTTGCCTTGGGGGCAGTGATCTTCACCTTAGCTAATTTTTCAGCTTCGGTGGCTGTTGGACACTTACTAGCAATATGATTTGTAAGTCGACAATGATAACATTTCCTATAACTGAAAGTAGTTTTAGGACCATTTGTATGCTGAGTTGTTTGTTTAAAACGAGAAGGACCAGCATCAAGTATACCTCTGGTATTGGAAATAAGAGGAACTATCAGTTCTTCGGATTTCTTACCAGTGACATCCACTTTGATTCTAGGAGTAGATCGCTGAAAATATCCACGCTGAATATATCCAGTGTTCTTGTTCTTTGAATCAGTGGGATGATTCGCTGAAGCTGTAGAAGCATTCAGCTTAGGTATAAAGATACCCTTCTGAGGATTTTCTTCAAAAGCAATTCCTTTACCTTTGTCTTTAAAGACTAGGGTAGGTTTTTCCTCAGGAGTTGGTGTATAGGAAGAGGAGCACTGAGAAGATGAAGTGTCAGCGTTAGAGGATACGAACGTTCCGAATTTAAGCATGGAACTCTCAGTGGTAGGTTTTGGAGTTTCATATTTGTAACCAATACCACGTTTATCACTCAGAGGTATCTGAGACTTAATTATCTCAGTGATCTTTGTTGAAGAATTACACCATCCTTCAACAATAGCTTTTTCAGCTTTTAATGCAGCGATAGCTTCTTCGCGCTCGATTTGACTAGCTGATTTAGGTGAACTTGATCTTTAAAATCTTCTTCAATTTTAGAAAGATTTTCTATTTGAAGGTGACAGTTTTTAAGCTGTTCAGCGAGATCAAGGTTTTGATTTTCAACTACAGTTTTGCCATTCATGGCTTCATATAAACTTCTAGTCAAGAGATCGATCTTTCGAAGACTATCAGCTTCATCAATATTTGCAATATTGGTAAAGAAAGAAGGTGATACCTGAGTAGCAGAGGTTGAAGTGGAGGGAATGTCTGAACTTTCTTCCTCATCTTCAAGTTTGGCCATAAGACAGAGATTGGCTTGATCATCATCTTCAGAGTCAGATGATGATTCTTCTTCATCAGAGGCAACCCAATCATAGTCAGCCATCAGGCCTTTGCCTTTCTTCTTAAAGCTTTTCAGCTTCGCATACCTTTCTTTCATCTTTTGATACATGTCATCTCTAGACATGGGGTTAGAGGATTTCTTAGGAAAAGCTGAGTTTATCATCCTATCGTTCCATAGATTTAAATTATCTCTGGAGAATCTAGGGGATTTTGCAAGAAAACCGTTGTCAAGATAGTGTGTGTTTGTATTGGCCATTTTCAGAAATAGCTAGGAAGAGAAATCTTAGTATAGATCAGATCTTGTTTATGAGATTAAACAAATCTGCTCTGATACCACTTGTTGGTCCCGAAGGGCTATACAAGTTTGTAGAAGGGGGGGGGGGGGGGGTTGAATACAAACACACGTTTTTACTTTTCTAAATTGTTTATTGATAAATCATTAACAATTTACAGCTTGTTGCGGAACAAGATTAATGACAAACCTAAATCTAAACAAGTTGGAACACGAAGTTTCTTGCACTAAGAAAGAGAAGGAAATTACTAATAATAACCTATCTCAAAGATATAAGAAGGATGACTCGACCAGAGTTTACGAGTACTTCAAAATGAAGTGAGGTCTTCTTCTTATATACTGCATGCATTTAATGCATGGCAGTTTATACTTTACACGTGGCAGCAGCTGATTGGTTGTTTGATTCTGACTTTAGTAGACAACCTTTGTAGCCGCATGGTGCACAGTGTAGAATCAAAGTTGGTGTACGATTTCAGAAAATAAGGAGGTTCTGTTCTGACATATCGTACGAAGTCGTGCAAGGGTGGTTAAGACAAAAGTACTTTGTACGGAGGACTTCATGATCAACTTTCATTGAATCAGAGCTTTATCATTCTACATCAGTGAATGACAAAGTTCAGCGATAGCTGAAGTCTTGTACTTGATACTTCACGTTGAGTGGACAAATCTGAGTCTTCGTTGATCCGCATCAGTTCATTAGGAGACTTGTCGCTGGTTCTTGAGCTTGATCTTCGACTTCAGCGTAGAACCTATGTTGACGTGAAACTTGTCTTCAGGGATCATAAGTAAACAACTAACTTATCAACGATTACCATAAGGACTGAACAGGCTCAGAGCATTATGGTGAACAGTGTTCGCTGAATGTTTAATCTAAAGAACGAGAGTTCCTATCAACGGTATTGTAAAGTCTTAGTACTTATCAGCGATAGTGAAACTCTAATACATATTGTTTACTTACAATTTTCACTAAGTATATAAGAGAGGGTCATTATCAAATCACTGAGGGTTTGGATCAACAACTAAAACCCGAGAAAAATATTGAGAAAACCGAGAAATAAAGAAGAACCGAGGGTGCAAACTGTAACATCTGTGAGATGCCTCGCGGCTTCATGTCGCGGGCCTGTACTTGACACGCGCGACTTCCCACGTGGAGGAAAAGGAAAAAAAGGCTTACGAACTAGGGTTAGCTGGAGGCGATTTTTAGAGAGCTAGAGAGTACTTTTCGGCAGAGAAATGCAGGCGATTGAAGGGGAAAGAAGATCCGTCAACAAACCGGTACTCGAGTGCGTGGAGAATCACATCTAAGGGAGTCAATCTGTACTAACTTCATGTTTGAGAAAACTATGTCTAATAGATTTTATTTTCATCTTGATGTTTCGTTGTTCTTTACCCCCAACATGACCTAATCTTTAGATCTTGGGGGTTGGTTTTACTATGGTTTGAAACTTGTGAACATGTAGCTTAAATATCTTTATCAGTTTTTCTTAGTATATGAAGCATGTGATTTGGGTTTAACGCTTTTGTAAGTCTGATCAACTTTCAGCTGATTTGTTTGTTATTTATTAAGTTCGAGAGAGTTAGAAATTACATGGCTAAGGTGAGAATTAGGATAGAGATATCCCGATTAAACCTTAGTCCCTTTAAAATCTTGATTTTAATGTGTTTTGATTCCATCGGTTGAGATCGAGAGATAAAACTTGTGTTTTCAAAATAAAATCCATTGTTGCTTGAGAAAGAACAACGATGATTTTTAAGGATTGGGTTTCATAAACCACCCCTACGACTGGTAGATATTTCGGGCGACATGTTCATTTGCAAAAATTATAAGATTTTCAACTTTCAACTTTTCTCTCTATAAAAAGTTTCCTTAAAACTTTTTGTTCCGTTCTTGTTTAATTTTTTGAAATTAATTATTTCACCACCAACAACTCTCATTTTCGATAGTTTAGTTGATCGTGAATATAGTAATTGTGATAATTAGTTCCTAGTTCCTTTGGTTCGATACTCGTACTTTTCAGTACTTATTACTTGATTCGACCCTGTTGGTCCCGAAGGGTTATACAAGTTTGTATAAGGGGGGGGGGGGCTAAAATACAAACACAAGTTTTTATCTTTCTAAATTGTTTATTGATTAAATAAAACAATTTACAGTTTGTTGCGGAATAAGATTAAGTATAAAACCTAATCTAAACAAATTATGAGAATCACACAGATTTCTTGCACTAAGAAATAGAATGAGAGAAGTTAAGAAAAACTAAGGATAGTTTTCTTAAGACACTCAGAAGTTCAGGGATGGACACCTTCAAAATGAACGCATTCCTCCTATTTATACTACATGCATTAAATGCATGTCAGGAGGACTTTACACGTGTCAGCACTTGGTTGGTTGCATGATTCTGACTTTTGCAAACACACTTTTGGCCGCATGATGAACAGTGTAGTTGGCAGAGTGGTTTGTACGATCCTGCACAAAAGCATGTCCTTCTGACAAATCGTACAAAAGTGTGCAAGGAGATAAGACAAACATTTCTTGTAGAGTAGGCTTCATGATCAGCGATCGCTGAGTTGATCTTCTTCAGGGAGGCCTGAAAGAAGGTCAGCTCTCACTGAAGTCTTCTACTTGAAATATCGTGTGTTATGGACATGTCTTGGTTTCACTGATGTCCGCATCAGATCATTAGTAGACTTAGTCACTCGTTCATCAGCTTGGTCTTCGATTCAGCGTTGAACTCTTTTATCGCGAAACTTGTCTTCACGGATTACAAGCAAACGTATTACAAATGATCAATCAGTGACCATCAGTGAAACTGTAAGTCCCGTAATCATCACTGATAATCAAGATTCAATATAGAATGAACATTCAAGATCGTATTCACAGCAACTGGTCATATGATTTATTAACAATCTGTGAATTACAAGATATTACAATGAGTTTCTCTCTAAATGGATTTGTCTATCAAAATCTCTTTTGATAATGGAAGCCCAAGACACCTATTTATAATGTCTAATTACATGACATGGGCCCAAGCCCATTTAACTCCCATTAAACTCCCAAAGCCCAAAAGACTTACAAAGCTAATTACAACACATTTGACTTTTCTTGACTTTACATGGACTTTATAAAACTTTCTATATAATTGGGGCTTTCTAGACCCACCAGAAACTGAACAGGCTCAGTTGTCACTGATGTACATTCATCACAGAGGAATAATTTAAGAGCGGTGGTTTCACATCAGCGATACTAAACAAACTAAGTATATTTTCATTGATGGTGAAACTCTGATACATAATGTTTACTTATAATTTTCACTAAGTGATTCTAAGGGTCATCATCAAATCACTAAAGGGTTTGGATCAACAATCTCCCCCTATTTGGTGATGACTAAGCAACATAAGAATATTGCTAAGTAAAAAAAACATAAGGATAAAAAAGACTCATAAATGTGTGTCCCATTTACTGTTTTCAGGGATCTTTTCTAGTACTGATGGAGTAAAGTACTTCATTGAAATTTTCATTAATCTTCGTAATTCAGTTTACACGGGAAGATAGAAAATTACAAGTACAATGAAATAAAATTACAAGTACAAAAAGTATTACTGATAAATACAAGAAGAATACATAGAAGTGATTCATCAACTAGATAGGTTCATCCTTGAAGAGCATTTCGTCAAAGGCGTTGGTTGTTGGGATCATCCAGTCAGGGACCTTTTTTCCCTGTTGTCTTCTAAGTCTTGCTTCATTTAGCACTTGAGGTTTCAGGAAGACTCCAAGTCGTGTCATGTCACACCAATAAATCAGCTCTCTAAGCTGGTCGACTGGGCAGATGGATAATTCAGAGAAGCGTTGAAAGCACTTCTTACCATACTAGTCAAATAGAATATTATGAGGGGCTCACTGACCACTTGTCCAGGGACAAATTTCATCAAGTGGCAGTGAGAGGTTGAGAGCTAAGAGATCAGGAGGAGGACCGAGCAATGCTTCCCTTGAGAATTCAATTCCGGTTTCATTGTGGATAGAAGGCCCTGAGGAGGAGGCACGTTTTTTCTTCTTTGCAGGCGCAGGTCTTTGATTCTGGAGGAGTGCTGGAGGAGGAGGCAAATCGATCGCTGAGGAGACTTTGTCGATTAGTTTGTTTAAAAAAAATTCAACATAAGGCTTGAAGCTTGATCTTGATTGCTAAATTGCAACTCTGATTTCCAACCACTCATCAAAACCATAGGCCTCGAGTTTTGATACGTAGCACACCTTTGTATCCCCGCTCTCCTTGATTATTGTGATCTCTACAATAGGAACACCTTTCACCGTTCTTCCCTTCAGATTGACGTTTACGGTCCGACTTGAATGGTATCTAAATTCAACCTTCTTCTTGCACCAAGTCATAGTAGTAGCACTGACATTTTCCTTCTTCTGATGTTCCTTTCTAGCTTCCTTGAGTAGAGCTTCTTGAACCATCAGAGGAAATCTTTTCAGCTTCTGATCCTTGACTGATTGCTGAGCAACCATAAGAGCGAATTGTTTATCCTTCAGTGTGGCCCTTTGATTTTCAGCAAGTATCTTTTCAGCATTGATCGATATTCAATCTCTTCAGGTGACAAGAAACTAAGACTGGCTGGAGGGATAACTTTTAAGCGTTGAGCTTCTAGCTATTGAATCATCATTGCTCTTCTTTGATATTCATCCCCTGACCATTGAGGTGGCCGAGAGGGTCTGTTTGGGTGTGAGAGTAGTTCTACTTCTTCTTCTTGGTCATCGGTCTCATTCACTGAGATCGGGATTATTGGAATGGCATCAGCTTGAGCAGCTGGGATTATTTGGAGTTGTTGTTGCTGGGAAGCTTCAGTAGTATCCTCAAGCAAGGGAGAGGACTAGACGAATCAAAATATCAAAGAGTTATATCTTTTGAGGGTGAGAAGAAGATAGAAAAAAATGGCTAAGTGTTTAGGGGTTTGAGGTGATGAAGGATAGAAGTAGAGTAGGGGTGGAGGATAGAAGCAGTGTAAGGGATGAGAGAAAAACATACATGAGAAGTTGGCTTGTTGAGGAGTATAGACAAGTCCCCTTCAGGAGCAAGACCTTTCTGCTTGCTCTTGGAAGCCTTCTTAGGAGGAGACTTTTTGCGTGTCGTCTCCCCTGATTCATTTAAAACGACCCCCTTAGGTTCAGGGACCCTGATGGTAGCTGGCTGAAACCAGCAATCAAAATCATCATCATCATCATCCATTCCATCAGGGTGTGATGAGGGTTGTTCCTCAGGAATATCCACCTCCTCTTCTTCTTCCTCTTCATCCTCATCAGAGGGAATACCAACAGTAAAGGGCGGGGAGGAAGGAGGAGTGGATTCCTTTTCTTCAGCGCCTGTCTCCCCCTCAGAATGATAGGGTTCTTCAGCGGTTCCCTCCCCCTCAGTAAGGGAAGGGTCTTCGTCATTCTTCTCCCCCTCAACGTGTTGGGGAAGGTCTTCAGTGATCTTCTCCCCCTCTTCATCAACACGAGGGAGGGAGGAGCAACATTAGCGGTAGCAGCAGCAGCGGTATCAGGGACCCTGTCTTCCAGGCCAGGGTCTACTGATACTGAGGCCTTAGAAACCTCAATCTTACCAAGTCTGTCTTCTAGGCCAGAGATGGCGGAGGTGGCCTGAAGGATGAAGTCCGCTGCCATCCCTAACTTTGCTGGATCATCCTGAGTGAAGTAGGAGACAGGGACAGTAGGAGCACTGAGGCGATCCAGGATTTGGCTGAGGAGGTTGCAGGAGTTGTCAACCTTGGACGTTAAATTACCAACCTGGCCCCTAAGCTTCTGAACTTCAGTCTTGAGCGACCCCACGTCAGTGGAGAGAGTTGAAATGCTGGTAGTGAGGGCTTGAATGGAGGTGGAGTTGTTTAGCGATTCCCCAACAGTGTTTACCGCTGAGGTGTTGTTGGACAGGTTGGTGGAGAGATGATCCACTTTATCACTTACATCCTTGAGGGATGCAACGATGTTGCCCAAGTTAGGACCTGTAAAATAAACTAACTTATGAGCAAAGGCAAACTCAAAAGAAGTTAGTGGTTGATAAGGGATAGAGGATAAGGTTTGGATACCTGTTGGGTTAGAGAATTGGTGAATATCTTTGTTGCCACCCTAATATTCCATGTCCTGTTCCATAGGAGAAACAGAAGTGGCAGGGAAGTTGGACCCAACAGGTCTGTTGAATTCTGCTCCATCAGATTTCTGAGCAGAGAGGCCTGTGTGTTAGCAAGTGAGAACGCTGGTGCAGAAGTGTTGAAGAGAAAGACTGGTGGTGAAGAAACGGCGGCTGAGAATGTAGTGGCAGGTTCGGCATCGGTGTTGCCGAGAACAACCTTTTCAGTGTGTTGAGACACTGAAGATGTTGGGGAAGATACCAGAGAATGCTAAGGCGCTGAAGTTGTTGGAGATGATGGTTCAACAGATGTGGTGGAGCATACCACGAACTTTTCAATCGATGCCTGTAAAGAGGCGATCGCTGATTCTTGACCTAGAGAAGGTTGGGGTTTCTCCTTTGAAATCTTCTTGGACTTATGGATGCCAAGGGGTTGTTCATATGGTTTCCTCTTCTTAGAGGATTTGGTGGTGGTAGCTTGGGTCTTAGCGATGGGTTTGGCCGCTGAATTCGCCACCGAAAGAGAAGAAATGGAGGGAAGAAGAGTTAGAAGAGTAGAAAGGCGTACCTCACCCTCGATTAGCAGAAAGTCGAGGATCTTCACTCCAAGCTGAGGGAGCTTGTAATCTCCCTGCTTCGGGTACTTCTACTTCAGGAACATTTGGAGAAGTGCAGATATGAAACAAACATACCGGACCTTTAAATCCCTTTCAGACTTCCCGACCTTGGACATCCGGTCGTCAAAGATTATTCGGGCATAATCTTTCTTTCGCCCGATTAGCAGCGAGTACCCCATGGAGAGCTGAGTGTGGCTGGCATGATCAGTGGAGCCAAATTTTGCAGTCATGAAGGAGATGACGTGAGCAAAGATGAAGTATAGTTCAACGGGCATCTTTGCCTTGAGGATCTTGGTCAGACGCTTGTCATCCTCGTCAGTACGGTTCTTCTTGTCCCATGCATATTTCATGAGATCAAGGGAAGCAATGAGTTCCTCGTCATTGTCAGGGAGAGCTTCGAATGGAGCGACAAGAAGGTTCAGAGCAGTACGGATGCCATTGGCAGTGATGAAGCCTTGGCCAAAAGTGGTTTGGAAGTCGATTACACTGACTTCCTTTCCAATGCGGGTTGTCTGAACGGTTTTCTCAGCGGTATACCAAAACTGTTGAAGTAAGTTTCAGTGTGTAGGAGGGGCAATGGTGAGAGTAGTGTAGTTAGGGGAGTTTTTCAGGAAGGACACTGCTTCAGCGAGGTGGAGAGAAGGTTTCTTATTGGGAAAGTCCAATAGGGCAAAAAGTTTGTTTAAGGTAAAAATGATCTGGTTCAGCTCACCAGTCATGTTTTTCGATTTCTTCATGGTTGCAGATTTAGGTGCAGATGCAGCAGTAGCAGAGGCCATTTCTAATAAAAAAAATACCAAAAAAAAGAAAGGAGAATGCACTTTCTTAGTAAGGAAATAGTTCTAAAATAAGAGTTTTTAGGGTTTTCTTCATTTTCCTTTTATAGAAAAGATACCAAAAAGTTGGTTTCTAGTTTTGTAAAGACCAAAACTAGTTCAAAAAACAGTTTTCCAGTTTCCTTTTAAGGATTGTAACACCCCGAAAATTGAAATACGAAATTGGCACTTGCGGACGTCCGCATGGGCCAAGGGCCGGACGTCCGCGATGCGCGAAAGTCTGTGGGTCATCTGCGGAAGCAAGAAAGAAATGGTAGGTTCGGATCAGCTCAAAGGCCGGACGTCCGCATAGCGGCTAGCCAGACGTCCGCGTAAGGCCTAGTGAGATATTTTGTTGGTTTTAAGACCTTTCCCTCTCTCTTCCCTCATTTCATTTTTCCAAACCATAACTTTA
Source organism: Saussurea involucrata (assembly GCA_033807775.1). Classification (NCBI taxonomy): domain Eukaryota; kingdom Viridiplantae; phylum Streptophyta; class Magnoliopsida; order Asterales; family Asteraceae; genus Saussurea; species Saussurea involucrata. The sequence continues at coordinate 69,461,751 of CM066325.1, forward strand.
CCCTTCTCTCTCTCTAAACCGGTTCCTCCCCAAGAAAACCCTAAACCCAACATCCTCTTCTTCATCTTCTCCACTCAACCAAATCCCATTCCACCATTGTTGAAGATATGGAAGCTTGGAGCTTTTGTGGAGACTATGAGCTTTTACTTAGAGCATTCAAGTGGTGAAGGTAATCTCTCTCTCTACCCAAAAGCTAGGTTTTGTTGTTTTCATCTTCTCTTTCATTGTGGGTTTTATTGATGTAATTTTGGGTATGCTTTGTTAAGGAAACCTTCTTCTTTTTCATCCATAAAATTAGGGTTTTGATATAAGTTGGGATTTGGATGTAAAATGTTTGGGGAATGATTCTACATGTTTGGATCTGAATATTTATGGTTGGAAACTTATGGATCTAGGTTTTTGGAAGATTTGGCCTAAGGATTTGGGCTGCATCAAAGGAGCTTACGTTTGGGGAAAATCTAGATTTAGCCTAAATCTAGCAAGGTGAGTTCAAGTTGCTTTGTGAAAACTTTGTACATGCCAAAAATGTTATTTTTCCAAGTACTTATGTGTTTTAGATGAAAATCATCAATGGTTGAGTTATTTGGTGGGTTTTAACCTTTTGAAGTATTTATTGTTGCAAATATTGTAAAACACCTACATTTGGAATATTTGGGAAAATTTGATAGATAAATCATAAATGAAAATGTGTTGATGATTTATTTTATAAATGGAGTCTATTTGTTATGAAAATGCATTTTTGCGTATATCTAGGAAACATGCATTTAGTACGTTATGGGACGGTTTTGAAATGTAACGGTGTGAGTTCCTTGGAAAAGAGGGTTGTCCTAACCCAACGTTTTGTTTTGGGTTTTTTATGAATTTGAATTATTTATTGGCAAAAGTGTGTGTTGCAACGTTTAAATTCATTTTATGACTTTTCATGATTGGTCTTTTGGGTTAGTCGAGCTTATGGCTCGGTGATGGATTTTATTAAGTCTTGGGGGCATTTGTCCAGTTTTGATAGCTCAAAGTCGAGTTTTGATCATGATTTACGTTATTGGGGAATTGCATGTTTTGAATGCACTTGTTTATTCATTTGGGGTCATGTAATGTTTTAGACCTTATTAGCTATGGATCCATAGGCACTTGGGTTTTACGTTCATTGTAGAGACGCTAGTTTCTCTTTTGTAGCACGGAATAGACATCGGATTCCATGGTAAGTAAGGCATGGGCCTATATGGTCGAGCGTCGTCCCATGGGCAGTAAGGTGTAATTCCAGATGTGCTTGGCACGGGATAGGCATCGGGTTCCATGGTAAGTAAGGTGTGTGCCTATATGGTCGGGCAGCGTCCCATGGGCAGTAAGGTGTAATCCCAAACGTGCTTGTTTTGTGGATTTGGAGTGACCCAATGTATATACCTGGAGTGGTTGAAATTGGGGGCTCCCAAGTCTCGCGGGCAATAGATCTGGAGTGATTGAGCTCAGTTTACGAGAGTAATCCACGTGTTTGTTTTATTACAAAGTTATGTGACCCACTTTTGTGTCCCGTCACGTGCGATGTAAACTAGCCTCCCCCGTCACCGAAAGGTGTTGCTTTGGGTATTTATTTCTATCTATGTTTTCGGTGACGTGTTATGTTTATATGAATCGTTTTCCACGTTATGTGAGTTATGGGTTATGCTTCATCCACATTTGGAATGTTTGGAATAATAGCGATTTATTTATGAATTCAATCGTTTTGAGAATCAAATACTATTTCACCTTTCACGTTGGTTTTGGGGATGTGTCCATTTTGGGAATCATGTTATATTAAAGTTTTCAGCACGGGATTTGTGTGAGATGGAAAATGGGTGATTTGCATCTAAAGTAAATTCTTTTGAACTCATGACTTAAATTACATCTCTCTCGATTTATGAATTTATATGGTCATGATAAAACTCTTGAACTCACTAGGCGTTAGCCTAACCCTTTTTATTTATCGGCATGTGCAACAGGCTCAGGTTGGGTATAACTTTAGCTACATTGTGAAGTGATGAGTGCTAGTAGAGTGCACGAGAAGTGGTTCGTTTAGTGAAGTCTTCCGCAATCATATTTGGGATTAGGAAATTGTAATTGTGTTAAGTAACACCCGACTGTATGTGGGCACATAGTATGATTTTGAGTTTTTAATTTTGAGAGTCGTTACATTTTATCATGAGGTTATTCCATGAATGGTTAGTAGAAGGGATTTTATTCCTTAAGTGGTTATTTCATCGAAAATTTTACTTAGTTGCTCTTCCCAAATTTTGAGGGTGTTACAAGTTGGTATTAGAGCATAAGTTTGAGAGAATTAGGTGTTGATTTTGGATATCTAGACTCAAACTAGCGTTCTTTTAAGTAAATGAGAGTGAACTTTCACCATTAAGCACATTAAGATAAGGTGTTTTGAGGTCGATGGAGTCGTTAGAAACGAGAATCGCGTCAAGAGTAGCAAGGATAATCATGTACGGTACGTTCATAATTGCACCTGGCCAGTGTTATGGTGAACTTACTAGTTACATGTGCATAATTGAACTACTTTAATGTGATGACCGTTGGGGTAGTGAAGAAGTTTCTAAGCGAGTAGTCGTTGGAATAGATGGACGATTTTAGCATTAGTCACTCGGAGTGACGATAAGCATGATAATGGTATTAAGTGGACCATTTCGGGTCAAAGTTGATAGTTGGATTAGAACCATAGACTTATTGAATCAACCTCACTTCGAGGAGGAATTGTAAGGTGAATCGATGTTATTCCCAACTTTGCCTTAAGGTGTTTGAGCATCCGAATGACGGTAGTGTGACCGGAGGGATTTGGAGGAGTATGGTTTGAGACGTTGAGTGCCGACTAAATTCATGCACATAATTTTTTTTAAATAAATTGTATCAGTTACTTCTTGCGTTTCAATTCCTCATGTGGATTGCGTTACGAAATCTCGGAAAACGTTTAGCACACACAAGGTTTTAAATCGTGGTTTTAAACATGCATGAAATTATTTTATTGCGGGAATTGCAAACTTGGTCGGGACTCGCTTTATTTTGTTATTGTTCAATGTTACTTTCAGATATAGTGATATCTATATTTTAATGATGTTTAGGACGTTGGACAAGTAACTACGGCATAGCTTTAACATTGGATCTCCTCCACGTATGTTAAGGTTTGGACGGAAAGTTATCTTCCAATATGTCTATGTCAAGTTTTATTGGAAATTTTATTTAATGCAAGTTTTGTCGAAAAGTATTGTTTAGATCGTATTACAACAAAAGGGCAATTTTGGAAGTTTTGGCATTTTAGTCATGATTTTGCGATATGCAATTTGATTTTTGGAAGCGAAAGGTTTGGCACCATTTGGTTGATTTGAGATCATTGAGCTCATAGAGTTTTACAGAGTTTTGTTTTACGACGTTTTGTGTCGTGTGAGTGCAATTTTGTAAGGTGCATACTTTAGTTATTGCGTGTGTTAATTTTGGATTACATTGAGCATTTTGTTTCACGTGAGTCTTGTGGAGAAATATTATTTTATGTCGTAAGACGACCAAAAGGAACGTTTTTGGAACTTTAGTGTTGCATTTGTTCTCTTTCAAAGATTTGTGTTAGCACATTTTATTGCAGCTTGTTCAGTGTACGGCTTGATTTATACGTGGCGTGAGTAATGCATTAAAGAACATTCTGATAGTATTTCTTAACAATTTGTTTTATGCGCTTTTGGTCAATTGATTGTTTTATTAACCTTTCACGCAAACGCATGGTATTGATCTAGGGATATGCATAATTTGGTAGCCACTAACCCTTGACACTTTGATAAATAAATGACGTGTTTTAATGAGTTATTGCATAAGTGACGATCATTTGGTAGAAAACACGTTTTAGGATTATGGGGTTCATGCACGGATTACGATACGGTGCATTTTGAAAACACGAATGTGTGAGTCACTGAACTTCGGTCAACTTTGGTTTGATGAGCATTTTGGAAAATTATTTGTCTTAACCTAAAGTGAGAGGAATTGGTTATGTCCTTGGAACATTAAAGCACATTGTTGTGTGATCCGACATTCGAAGTCGATTTAAACCCTTTTTTGTGTCAACCATTCACAAACACTTGTTATCCTCCTAAGTTTTGAGAAAACACATTGATATGTGTGAGTCTCGTCAAAAAAGTTTTGCTCGTATGTCATTTTACGACTAAATGAGAAAATTTCGAAATTGATTTAAAGAGTAGCATCTTTTGAAAGTGTGCATGTTATTTCATTTCAACAAAACTACTAAGAGAGTGTTACAAGCTGGCATGCATATTTCAATTTGAAATTTCCTCTTGACGTGTTAGTCGATGTCTTTGAATGATGAAAACGTATTGACTTTGTCGTTAAACTTGAAACTGACACACAAATCATTTTATGTTTTAACCAAAGTATATCTATGGGATTATTTCACCAATTGTTACGAAATAAACTGACGTGTGCGAACGTTGTTGGTAAGTTTTGTTTCATGCTATTTCATGATTTAAAAAAGGAATTTTGGGAATTGGATGACATTCAAACTCCTTTGAAGCACGAATAGACATTTTGGTTGCACATTATTTAAAGTGGGAAATTACCTTACGTGCATGACATAGATCAATCCATGCTAGGACCGTATCGGTCTCTTTTAGAGAAGTTGTTTGTTGTGCTTTTGCGCTTTGCTAACGATACAAATTTCGATGAAACGGTTTTCAATATGATTTTCATATGTTGGACGAGTATGTCCATTTTTTGCACAACTACCGGATTGATAGAAGTAGATTTTGTGCGTACAATTAGATTGATATGAAAACCTTTATGTTGAAAGTTTCTATAAACGTTTTCGATTGGCATATTTGTTAAACATTTTGCTTGAGAAACCTTGAACTCATAGGAACCTTGGAAAGGATAAGTGACCCCGGTTGAGAGTAAGCATGTGTAGAACTTCGACGATGGAAGGTTGGGTATTCCACGCGTGATGGTACTGTAGGCCGAATGGTATCGGTTGCAGGGTTGATGTGTTTTGTAACCGGAAAGCTAGACTAGTGGTTTCTCCTATTAATGTTGGTGGTAGCCGTTCTTGTCGACAACCTTGTTTTGGGGTCTTGGTCAATTTTCGCATGAGGGACCCTTTAGACACCATGTTGATAATGTTGGTTTTGGTGGGAACGCTCGACGAATTGACTCGTGTGTGGAGTACTGTAGTTGTTTGAATCTTGGTGGTATGACTAGGTGTTGACTTTTTGGTTCCGAGGTCAAGAACCGTTAGTGTATTCGGAGGGTTGTAATCCGATTTTAAAGGGGTATTGGTGACGGTTGTAGTGATCTTAAGATATTCAATTGTGATAAGTAGATTTAGTGGATAACCTTCCTTGTGTGGTAAAAGAATCTGTCAGTTGGATAATGGGCGATTGGACGTATCCTTGGAGTTGTGAAATTGATGGATCAGTGATGACCGCCGGGATTGGAGTTCAACGGAATTCGTTAGGAGTAAATGCTAGTTCAGTAGCGTGAACATTTGGGAGTCAGAGGTTTTGGTTGATTTCGGTAGTGATTAAACCTTGGACTGATTTGGAAATGTAACGGTGTGAGTTCCTTGGAAAAGAGGGTTGTCCTAACCCAACGTCTTGTTTTGGGTTTTTTATGAATTTGAATTATTTATTGGCAAAAGTGTGTGTTACTACGTTTAAATTCATTTTATGACTTTTCATGATTGGTCTTTTGGGTTAGTCGAGCTTATGGCTCGATGATGGATTTTATTAAGTCTTGGGGACATTTGTCCAGTTTTGATAGCTCAAAGTCGAGTTTTGATCATGATTTACGTAATTGGGGAATTGCAAGTTTTTAATTCACTTGTTTATTCATTTGTGGTCGTGTAATGTTTTAGACCTTATTAGCTATGGATCCATAGGCACTTGGGTTTTACGTTCATTGTAGAGACGCTAGTTTCTCTTTTATAGCACGAAATAGGCATCGGGTTCCATGGTAAGTAAGGTGTGGGCCTATATGGTCGGGCGTCGTCCCATGGGCAGTAAGGTGTAATTCCAGATGTGCTTGGTACGGGATAGGCATCGGGTTCCATGGTAAGTAAGGTGTGGACCTATATGGTCGGGCAGCGTCCCATGGGCAGTAAGATGTAATCCCAAACGTGCTTGTTTTGTGAATTTGGAGTGACCCAACGTATAGACCTGGAATGGTTGACATTGGGGGCTCCCAAGTCTCGCGGGCAATAGATCTGGAGTGACTGAGCTCAGTTTACGAGAGTAATCCACGTGTTTGTTTTATTACATGGTTATGTGACCCACTTTTGTATCCCGTCATGTGCGATGTAAACGGGCCTCCCCCGTCACCGAAAGGTGTTGCTTTGGGTATTTATTTCTATCCATGTTTTCGGTGACGTGTTATGTTTATATGAATCGTTTTCCACGTTATGTGAGTTATGGGTTATGCTTCATCCATATTTGGAATGTTTGGAATAATGGCGATTTATTTATGAATTCAATCGTTTTGAGAATCAAATACTATTTCACCTTTCACGTTGGTCTTGGGGATGAGTCCATTTTGGGAATCATGTTATATTAAAGTTTTCAGCACGGGATTTGTGTGAGTTGGAAAATGGGTGATTTGCATCTAAAGTAAATTCTTTTGAACTCATGACTTAATTACATCTCTCTCGATTTATGAATTTATATGGTCATGATAAAACTCTTGAACTCACTAGGCGTTAGCCTAACCCTTTTTATTTGTCGGCATATGCAACAGGCTAAGGTTGGGAATAACTTTAGCTACACTGTGAAGTGATGGGTGCTAGTAGAGTGCACGAGAAGTGGTTCGGTTAGTGAAGTCTTCCGCAATCATATTTGGGATTAGCAAATTGTAATTGTGTTAAGTAACACCCGACTGTATGTGGTCACATAGTATGATTTTGAGTTGTTAATTTTGAGAGTCGTTACATTTTATCGTGAGGTTATTCCATGAATGGTTAGTAGAAGGGATTTTATTCCTTAAGTGGTTATTTCATCGAAAATTTTACTTAGTTGCTCTTCCCAAATTTTGAGGGTGTTACAAAAGGATTATGGAAAAACGTATGAAGATGAAGAGAAAGTTTAAGAATTTGTTTTAGACTTTTAAGAAAAACAATATTTCAAGTTTTGTTCATAAAATCATGAAGAAGATGATTTTATGTGAGAAAAACGTTTGTTTTGATCTTTGTAAACAAAAGATGTTGATCAAAAACAAGTATTAAGAAGATTTAATGAAGAAATAAGGATGAAATGGGAACCTGTTTGTGTTGAAGATTGAAGTACTTGGTCTTAAATTTGAGTTTTAATCCGAGAACACAAATGCAAAGGAATTCTTTCTTGCTTTAGAGAGTTTAGTACGTGTAAAAGGTAAAAATATAAACTCAGAGGGTTTATATAGTGAGAGGAGGGAGAAAGAAATGATGAGCGGGAAAAACACTCATCATGACACGTGACACATCCCACGAAGCTTATTGGACAAAAATTCAAAACGGACAAACGAGTCAGACAAAAAGTCGTGCCATGGATTATCCGTTTGATGACGTCACACACAAAAACTGTCTTTCATTTTCAAAAGGATCCCCTGATGGTTTGATAAATCAGGGATGATTTTGTCTTATGAAGGATCACTAAATAGAAGTATCAGTGATGGAATTTTATGTTATTTCAAAAGAGATCACTGATAGGGAAATGTCAGTGACCAATTTTTAAGATTGAAATACATCATACTGAATTGAACTGAAGTGTTTAGGAATAGAAAAACATACTTTGGTATCAGTGAACATTCGTTCAGAGATTAGATGATGAATAACAGAGATAGAATTTTATTACTGACTTAATGCATAACCACTGAAGAGTTATTCTTCATAGTTCAGCATTCCAAGCTCACTGATGAGAAAGTTAAATCTTGTCTCATCAAGAGGTTTGGTAAAAAGGTCAGATAACTGAAAATCAGTTGGAATAAAATGAAGTTCTATATCGCCATTCATCACATGATCTCTGATAAAATGATACCTGATTTCGATGTGTTTAGTCTTTGAGTGTAGCACTGGATTGTTTGCTATAGTGATGGCACTAGTCCTGTTGCAATAGATGGGAATTTTAATAGCTGAACGTCATAGCCTAATAGTTGATTTCTCATCCATAAGACCTGAGCACAACAACTTCCAGCGGCTACATACTCAGCTACAGCGGTAGAAGTGGACACTGAGTTTTGCTTCTTGGTCGTCCAACTTACCAGCTTTCCACCCAGAAGCTGACAGCCTCCTGTAGTGCTTTTTCTATCCAGTTTGCAACCTGCAAAATCACTATCTGAATAGGCAGTTAGATCGAACCTTGAGTCTTTGGGATACTAAAGACCTAGGTTGGGTGTACCCTTCAGATATCTGAAAATTTGCTTTACAGCGATCAGATGTGATTCTTTGGGTTCAGATTGATATCGTGCACAAAGACAAGTAGAGTACATAATATCAAGACGACTTGCTGTAAGATAAAGAAGAGAGCCGATCATTCCTCTATAGGCAGTGACGTTAACAGGTTTTCCAGAGGGATCCTTGTTAAGTGTCAGCGGAGGTGCCATAGGAGTTTTCATAGCTGAACTTTGAGTAAGATCGAATTTCTTCAGCATGTCATTAATGTACTTACCTTGGTGAACGAAAGTGCCTTTATCACTTTGCTTGATTTAAAGTCCAAGGAAGTATGTCAGCTCACCCATCATACTTATCTTATATTCAGATTTCATTCTTTCAGCGAAACGAGTACACAGAGATGGGTTAGTAGAACCAAATATAATATCATCGACATATATTTGAAAAAGAATTATATGACCTTTAACCTTTCTTAAAAATAGAGTATTATCACTTTTACCACGTTCAAATTTTCAGTGAGGAGAAAAGAGGATAAAGTATCATACCATGCACGAGGTGCTTGCTTCAGACCATAGAGGGCCTTATCCAGTTTATAGACATAACTTGGATGCTTAGGATCAGCGAGTCCTGGTGGTTGTTCAACGTAGACTTCTTCATTCAGCTTTCCGTTGAGAAACGCTGACTTGACATCCATTAGATGAACTCTAAAGTCTTTGTGAACTGCATAGGCTAGAAAGAGTTGAATTACTTTGAGTCTTGCTACTGGGGCAAAAGTTTCATCTTAGTCTATGCCTTTCCCTTGTCTGTATCCCTGAGTAACTAGTCGAGCCTTGTTGCGAGTTACAGTACCAAATTCATCTAATTTGTTTCGACTGACCCAGTTAGTGCCTATCACTGACTTGTTAGATGGTCTGGGAACAAGATTCCAAACTTTGTTCCTTTCAAATTATGTCAGTTCTTCTTGCATAGCACTGACCCAGTTTGGATCTCTGAGGGCATCGTCAACTTTCTTTGGTTCAATCAGACAAATAAAATTAACAAAAAGACAAATGTTACCTGAACTTCGTCGAGTCTTAACACTTGAGTTTGGATCACCAATAATTTGATCAATTGGGTGATTTAAGGTCCATCGCAGAGCGGAGCTTGAGTCACTGACTCAAATGGAAGTTCTGGAGGGGCTGAAAAAGAAGTTGCAGCAGTAGAGGATTCAGGTATATCAGTCAAGATTAGAAGAGGTTCAGATGAAATTTGATTCACTGATTACAGAGAAGTCGATGGGTTTTCAAAATTTGAGGGTTCAGAAGGAGGCAAAGTGTTAATGGGAACAGCTGATACCCAAGAATAAAATTTAGCTTCACTTGTCTGTACGCTAGGAATGATATTTGGAGCATCATCACCGGTTGGGTTGTTGACCTGAGGGTCGGGGTTAAGGTTAGCTTCTGATATAACATCCACTGATTGAGAAAACATCCACTGATTGAGTTCTTCGTTTTCAGTAGTAGGTCTGGAGTTCGCTGAATGGGATTCATCAAAGGTGACATGAATGGTTTCTTCTATAGTTTGTCTTCTCCTGTTGAAGACTCTGAAGGCTTTGGACACTAAAGAGTATCCTAAAGAAATTCCATCGTCAGCTTTGGGATCAAACTTTTCAAGAGCATCTCTGTTGTTTAAAATGAATCACTGACAACCAAAGATGTGAAGAAAGCTGATAGATGGATTTCTTCCATGAAAAGGTTCGTAGGCTGTTTTGTTGAATCTTTTGACGATCAACGACCTATTTTGAGTGAAACAGGCAGTGTTGACAGCTTCTACCCAGAATTGAGTTCGAAGATGAGAATCGTTGAGCATGGATCTGGCAGCTTCGATGATCGTTTTGTTTCTTCTTTCAGCGACGCCATTCTGCTGAGGAGTTTTCACTGAAGAGAAGTTGTGAGAAATGCCCTTGCTTTCAAAGAAGTTATCAAGGGAACTGTTTTTGAATTCAGTCTCATGATCACTCCTTATTGAGCGAACAGTCATATTGTTCAGGACTTCCAGTTTCCTGAAAAATGAGATTAGTTGTTCTGAGGTGTTACTCTTTGCACGGAGAAACATAACCCAGGTATAGCGAGAGAATTCATCTACTATGACAAGAGTGTATTTCTTTCCAGCGATGGATTGAATATTGACAGGGCCAAATAAATCCATGTGAAGGATCTGAAGAGGATTTGTCACTGAGGAGACTTGCTTGGACTTGAAACTAGCCTTCGTTTGCTTTCCTTTCTCACACACTGAACAAAGAGATTCCTTAGCGTATGAGTGTTGAGGCAAGTCAGTGACCAAATCTTTGGATGAGAGGGTATTCAGCATTTTGAAATTTAGATGAGAGAGCCTTTTATGCCATAGCCAGTTGACATCTGAAGACGCTTTGGAGAGAAAACAAATGTTCTCAGTGGTTGTTGAGTCCATGTTTATTAAATAAACATTTTCCAAATGATAACCGTTGAGAGCGATCTTCTCTTTCTTATCAGAGACAAAGCATGCTTCCTTAGTAAAGCAAACTTTGTAGTCCTTATCGCATAGTTGGCTGATGCTAAGAAGAATGTGCTTCAGTCCTTCAACATATGCGACTCTTCTGAAGGTAGTTGTACCATTGGAAAGTATACCAAACCCTCGGGTATATCCTTTACCATTTCCACCAAAGGTCACTGAGGGACCTTTCTCTTTCTTATATTCAGTGAGCAGGTTTCTTTTACCAGTCATGTGTCGAGAGCATCCACTATCAAGATACCGGATACCCTTCGAGACCTGTAAACAAAGGAAAATTAGTTTGAAATAGGTACCTACTTTACAATGGGTCCACACTTGTCAGTGGTAGAGGAAGTAGAAGGATCAGCGGTCTTCACATCATCTGATGACTCAGCGTCATTGGTAACCTTCAATTTGGTTAATTTCATAACCTTAGTGGCATTTTTCACCTTGGCTTGTTTTTCATCAGGGATGACTTTCTTTGCCTTGGGGGCAATAGTCTTCACCTTAGCTAATTTCTCAGCTTTGGTGGTTGTGGGGCACTTACTAGCAATATGATCGGTAATGGCACAGTGATAACATTTCCTATAGCTGAAAGTAGCTTTAGGACCATAAGCATAATTGTTTGACAATTTCAAATGGGCAGGGCCTGTACCAATAATACCTTTAGCATCAGAGATCGGAGGAACCTTAGGTTCTTCAGACTTCTTGCCAATAACATCAACTCTTATTCTAGGAGTAGATTGCTAAACATGTTCAGGGATCTTGGTCTTTGAATTAGAGGTTTGATTAGCTGAAGGTTTAGAATTTTTCAGCTTTGGTACTTTGGTACCCTTCTGAGGTTTTTGGAAAACAATTTTTTCTTTACCTTTAAGTTTAGGGCTTAAAGTAGATTTTTCCTCTGGGATTGGATTATTTGAAGAAGAGCACTGAGATGATGAGGTGTCAGCGATAGAAGAGACGAACATTCCAAACTTAAGCATGGAACGATATGTGGTTGGTTCTTCAACGTCAGCTTTATAGCCAAGACCACTTATGTCATTGACAGGGATCTGAGCACCGATTATCTCAGTGATCTTTGCTGAGGATTTACACCATCCTTCAATAGTAGCTTTCTCAACTTTCAGTTTAACGATAGCTTGTCCGCGTTCAATACTTGATGACTTGATTTACATAGACCTGATCTTTCAAATTTTCTTCGATTTTTGAAAGCTCTTGAATTTTTAAATGACAATTTTTAAGTTGTTCAGATAAATATAGATTTTGTTGTTCAGCTTTGGTTTTGCCATTCAGGGCATCATATAAATCGATAGTCAGCATATCGATAGCTCGATGTCTATCAGCGTCAATGATAGTAGGAGAAGGAGAGGAAATTGATACCTGAGAAGTAGAAGTAGAAGTAGAGGGAATTTCAGCTGGTTCTTCCTTTTTCTTTTTGAATTTCGGTCATAAGACAGAGATTGCCTCATTTTCTTCATCAGAATCTGATTCTTAATCAGATTCAGCCTAGTCATGATCTTCAGCGATCAGACCTTTACCCCTCTTTTTATAGCTTTTCAGCTTCTCATATTTTTCTTTGAGCTTCAGGTATTTGTCATCTCTAGTCTTAGAAGTAGAGGATTTCTTGAAGGATGAAGAAGGTTTGAAAACTTTCTTTGACCTACACTCACTAGCAAAGTGACCTATTTTCTCACAGTTATAGCAAGTAGCAGTAGCCATATCAATAGGAGATGATTTAGGCTTGTCAGTGATGGATAGAGGTTTATTCCTTCTGAAGTTACTCTTTCTAGTGAATCTCTTGAAGGTATTTGTCAGGAGTGCTAGAGATTCATCAAGTTCTGAAGGATCAGCTTCTGATGAGTCATCAGAGTTAGATTCCATCTCAGTGATAGTGACAGTAGATCGCTGAGTGGGCATTAACTCTAAAGAGAGTAAAGCAACAGGTGTGCTTTTGGAATCTTTTACAAGATTCTTCTTAAGTTGACACGTTTGCTCATGAATGAGCATAGTGCCAAATAAGGTACTAAGGGTCATAAATTTCAGATCCTTTGAGAGTTTAAGACACATGGTATACTTGTCCCAACTTTTAGGAAGACATTCCAAGAACTTTGTCAGGATTTCGGAGTTAGCATACGTCTTACCAACAGTTTTTAAATCAATAATTAAACAGTTAAAACGTTGGTGAACTTCAGAGAGAGTTTCATTCTTACCACAAATGAAGCTTTCATATTGCCTTACCAGGTTTATTCTTCTGGATCCTTGAACGTCAGGAGTACCTTCATATTGAACACAAATTGTGTCCCACATGGTCTTTAAGCTTTTGAGGTTCATGACAGAATGGTAGAACTCATCAGGGAGAGCCATAGAAATGATAGATCTGCCTTTGGTATCTATGGCCACCTTCTTCTTGTCATCGTTAGTCCACTGAGAAATTTCTTTGATGATCTGCCTTTCAGGAATGGCAGGAGTGGTAGCAGTGGCTGGAATAGCAACATTGATATTGAATGGAATATAGGGTCCATTTTCAACATAGTGAGGTATAGTAGGATCTACACATTCTAGAAAGAGCATCATTCGATTCTTCCAAAGATTGAAGTTATCTTTGCTGAATCGAGGAGGTTTAGCAAGAGAGTCATTATCTATGTAATTAGTGTTTGTGATGTTTGCCATTTTAGAGAATAGCAAGGAAGAGATAGTATAAGCAAGATCTTATTTATGAAGATAAAACAATATGCTCTAATACCACTTGTTGGTCCCGAAGGGTTATACAAGTTTGTAGAAGGGGGGGTTGAATACAAACACAATTTTTTATCTTTCTAAATTGTTTATTAATTAAATCAAACAATTTACAGTTTGTTACGGAATAAGATTAAGTATAAAACTAATCTAAACAAACTATGAGAATCACACAGATTTCTTGCACTAAGAAATAGAATGAAAGAAGTTAAGAAAAACTAAGGATAGTTTTCTTAAGGCACTCAGAAGTTCAGGGATGGACACCTTCAAAATGAAGGCATTCCTCCTATTTATACTACATGCATTAAATGCATGTCCGGAGGACTTTACACGTGTCAGCACTTGGTTGGTTGCACGATTCTGACTTTTGCAAACATGATTTTGGCCGCATGATGAACAGTGTAGTTGGCAGAGTGGTTTGTACGATCCTCGACAAAGGCATGTCCTTCTGAGAAATCGTACAAAAGTGTGCAAGGAGATAAGACAAACATTTCTTGTACAGTAGGCTTCATGATCAGCGATCACTGAGTTGATGTACTTCAGGGAGGCCTGAAAGAAGGTCAGCTCTCACTGAAGTCTTCTACTTGAAATATCGCGTGTTGTGGACAAGTCTTGGTTTCACTGATGTCCGCATCAGATCATTAGTAGACTTAGTCACTCGTTCATCATCTTGGTCTTCGATTCAGCGGTGAACTCTTTTGTCGTGAAACTTGTCTTCAGGGATTACAAGCAAACATATTACAAATGATCAATCAGTGATCATCAGTAAAACTGAACAGGCTCAGTTGTCACTGATGTACATTCATCACTAAGGAATAATTTAAGAGCGATGGTTTCATATCAGCGATACTAAACAGACTTAGTATATTTTTATTGATGGTGAAACTCTGATACATAATGTTTACTTATAATTTTCACTAAGTGATTCTAAGGGTCATCATCGAATCACTGAAGGGTTTTGATCAACAGACCCGTACATTTGCGGTAAGATTAGGGGGTGTAAACCCGCCTATCAAACATATGCAAATGAAGTGTATTAACCCATATTATGCAAATACATGCTCCAAAGGAATGACTAACTCAAAACCCCCTTCATTGACATTTTACAAATGAAATCAACCTATTTATATATACCCAAATACTTTATAACTCGATAACATATATCTTTCACAATGGATTATAAAACCAAAAGTATCAAGAGTGCATAAATGTCAAATGATATTCATTTATGAGATAGAGCACCCAAAAGGGTATACTCTCAAAATTTAATTACCAAAGTATCCAAAAACCCAACGATGGACATCTCATGAGATTTATAAGAATGAGACGTCCTAATATGCAAACTCATTAAAAGACTCACTCATACGTATTTTCAAAACGTCCCATAACTTCAAATTTACATATATCCAACAAACAGTGAAAATGATTTTTTATCAAATAACCCTCATTTCTACAATAACTCATCAAAACACTATCATTTGTGATTTATTTTTCAAGTTACCCAAAAATCCCAAAAGTGGGTGTTTTTCAGGAATGGTAAAGATCAACACTTCAAATAATCAAAACCCACCAAATAACTCAACATCTGATAATTTCATGTAAAACACATAAACACTTTAAAATAAACATTTTTGGCATGTAAAAAGTTTTCACAGATCAACTTGAACTCGCCTTGCTAGATTTAGGCTAAATCTAGATTTTCCCGAAATTTGAGCTCCTTTTTCTCAAGCCAAAACTTCCAAAAATCTAGATCCACAAGTTTTCAACCATAAATATTCATATCCAAAAACTTAGAATCGTTCCCCAAACATTATACACCAACATTTCCATATATACCAAAACCCTAATTTTGACCTAACTTCCCCAAAATCATCAAAACCGAAATTTGAAAAATATAAACACTAGAAAGTCATCAATGGAGTTTTAGATGCTCAAAATCGGTAAGGGATGAATGAGGTTCCAGTATGGGAGAGAGTGAGGAGAAGTGATTGGAGTAAATTGTGAAAAGGAGCTAAACATCGCAACTTATATGGATCTGGCACTCGTGAGCGACATTGCCCAACAACAATGCCACAGGGCAAAGTAAGTGGAAAGATGTCAAAAGTGTAACGACCCGGTTCCGAAACATACAACAAATAACATATTTTACATAATATTGTTTCATAACAATAGATACATCATATAACAAGTACGGTCCCTTAGTCTTTACAACCATAATAAGTATTTCATTACAAACTTTTTTGCTAATAACAAAGATATAACTGCAAAACACGTCATGATCTGTAACAACCGGGATTTTTGTGTAATTAAATAAAATGAGCTTGTGTAAAATGTGAAACAAGAAGAAAGTTGAGGGGTCAAAGTGTAAAGATGGGAAGAATATTTAAAAGGGTCCAAAGCCCTAGGAGAAAAATCATTTCATCAATCAGTATTTTGTGCTCTGTGTGTGCGGCGGCTGTGAGGAAAAGAAGAAACAAGAAAAGGGCGCTGTGGGTGTTCTTTTGGAAAGCAAGAGAAGAATTCTTGGCTTTTGTTCAAGTAAGTATTTTAATTCCTCTCTCCTTAGTTCCTTTTCCGATTAGAAGGTGTTTGGGAAGGTTTGAGTGTGTGTAATCACACACACAATCTGTTCCAGCGCTGTTTCCTTATTAAGAGGGTGGGGAGATCGTCTTTCTTGAGTTTAATTGGTAATGTGAGCCTAGAATCTTTCTTTGAACCGATTTCTAGTTTAGCTTAAAGGTTTTCGGTAAGTTTTAGCAAGTTTTCGATTTGAGCAGTAGAAAAACCCTGTATCAGACCTGTCTGCGTGTCTGGGGAAAGAAGATGAAGTGGTTGAGGATGAAATTCGCAAGCTAAGCCTGCGAGTTTGAGAATTTCGCAAGCTAAGCCTGCGAGTTTGAGAATTTCGCAAGCTAAGCCTGCGAGTTTGGGAATTTCGCAAGCTAAGCCTGCGAGTTTGAGAATTTCGCAAGCTAAGCCTGCGAGTTTGGGGGGAAATCGCAACCCAAGGTTGCGAGTTTCAGAGTCCTGCGAGTTTCTGTGTTTTGCGAATTTCAGTGCCCTGCGAGTTTAGAGTCTTGCGATTTAGAGCTGAGAGAGTTTAGGATCCAAGTTAGGTGCATCCACTTAATCAATAAATTATTGTTTAGGTGTGCGTTTGGAACGAGTCTTGAAGTAAGCGGGAGTTGCAATCAGGTGAGTTTTCTAAACCAAAATGTATGGCTTTTAAAGTGTTTTCAAAATGTGTTATGAATGTTGAGAAATTGCCATACTTTATTATTATGCTTTGTTTGCATGAAAGTTGTTTAAAGCTTATGGGGAATGTATGCATACATCAAGGAGACGTAAACTGGCAAAGACGGGAGAGTCGTTCCGCCAGCTCTCGTGCGGGAAGGGAGGTCCCTATATGCCAGGAGCGAGGCTCCACAAGGCAGCATGAGGCTGACTCGTTGTCACCTTCGGGTGGCTTCAGGGTGTCAGATTACGAGGAGGCGGACTTTAGTCCGTATATGATTTTGACATGTTGAGTATAAACGTTTTATGCCGAAAAGATAAACTGTTTTTAAATGCTTTGATAACTGTTAGGAGGGACTCACTAGACCTCATGGTCTAACCCTCGCATTTTCAAAATTAAAACCTTTTCAGGTAAGCAGGTTTCCAGAAGCTCGGGCAAATAGGCTGAGCTTAGCGTGGAGAGTAAGGGTGGATAGAGACACTCTAGTATTTAGTATTTCTCAGTTGTGTAGGTTGTTCCGCAAACCTATTAAGTATTTGTAATGAAATTTTGTGACCGTGATTTTGGGATGTTATGAAATTGATGTTTTGCATGTTAATGTTCGGGAGGGTCTTTATAGTTGGAATCAGAGCCGTAGTTTAAGGGATTTAGGTGACCGAAAGGAGCCTAGACTTAAACTGTGAGGAGTAGAGTCACAACTGAGAAACAGGAATGCGTTAGGAGAGCACTACTTTAAGGTAGGATTTATAGGGTATTGAGGACGGTCATGTAAGGTAAGTTTGGAGTTACATCTGGCCAGTGTAACTGTGAACTTACAGGTACATGTATGTGCTTAAGCTACCTTGTTATTCTGTGTCGTGGCGTCAGAGAGTCTTCTATGCGTCGTTAGGCTTTTTTTTAGTAAGTAAACTTTCCGTTGTTTTGCTGCTACATCAGAATGTCTGCGAGATCATTGAGAAGTAGGTCCATACCAGAGGCAGTAGACACGCGAACCAAGAGTACTACATTGCGTGAGGAAGCGGTGCGAGTCGAGGAAGAACCAGTTAATCAGCCAAGAGTAGTAGCCACTCGTGGACGCGGAAGGGGTCGTGGAAGACCTAAGGGAACAGTGCCGAGAAAAGCGGCGACTGAAGCGGGGGCAGCAACCGCCAAGGAAAAGGGTAGGAAGAAGAAGGCAACCGTCAAGCGTACGACTAGGAGTTTGGCAGAACCCGAAGTGCAGGCCATTTCTGAACAGGAAAGTTCCACGCCTGTGACAAAGACCAAAGCTAAGAAAGGGCGTAAACCCGAGGCCGCGCAAGCTTTTATAACCGAGGAGAAGTTCACATCCGAGATGGGGAAAATTCAGGAGACTCTGAAAGTAGTTTTAGAAAATCAGAACAAGACGGCATCTGGAGAACCGAGCAAAGGTAGTACTGGGAAGAAGACAGTGGAAGGTAGCGAACCACGAACTGAGATGGGCACCAACTCAATGATAACTTCGATTGCCGATGAACCAAAGACAGCGAAGGGGTGTACATTTAAGGCTTTCAACTCATGCAAACCACCGACCTATAATGGGGAGCGTGATCCCGTTAAGGCTATTCAGTGGGTTCGTGAGATGGAGCTAGTCTTTGATGCTAGTAAATGCGCGGAGGAAGATAAAGTCCTATTTGCGAGGTCAGTGTTGAAGGCATAAGCGATCTTTTGGTGGGATGTGGAAACTGGGGGAAAGGGGTCAGAAGTGGCAAGGAGCATGTCGTGGGAGACATTTGTGAAAAGGTTCAAGGCTCAATACTGCCCTTTGGCGGCAGTTAAGAAGTTAGAGGAAGAGTTTCTGAGTTTGGAGCAGGGGTCAATGACGGTTCAGGAGTATACACTGAAATTTATCGAGAAATCCAGATTTGCTGAGTTATACGTACCAACTGAAGAGAGACGGATTGAGCGGTACATCTATGGGTTGAAAAGCAGTATTAGAGAGTTGGTGCAGGCAAAGGAACCAACTACGTTTCAGGCAGCAGTTGACAAAGCAGAATTGACAGAGAAAGATAAGATCAGGCAGATGAATGAGAGAGCTGGGGACAAGCGCAAATGGGAAGGACCGACCCGAGACAGTAAGAGGCCGAGCACGAACAGAATTGAACCGCGGGCAAGTTTCCGGTCAGCAGAAAAGCCTTGTAGTAAATGTAACCGAGTGCACCGGGGTGAATGTTTGGCTGATAAAGGGGGATGCTATAACTGTGGAAAGATGGGGCATCTGTCCCGAGATTGTCGTGGGCAGAGATCTAGTTTTCATTGCGGGCTGTCGGGTCACGTTAAATGGGATTGTCCGCAGCTAAAGAAGGGTCAGGCAGGGGGTGAAGGTGGTAGCAATGGAGGAAAAGGTAATGAGAGGAAGGTGGAGCCGGCTCGTGCTAGAGCGAGGGCATTCCACATGACAGCTGAGGAGACGGAGAACGCGCCAGATGTAGTGACAGGTACCTTTCCTATAGACTCGATATTTGCTAAAGTGATGTTTGATACGGGGGCAAATCGTTCATTTGTGTCGCCCGTTTTTGCTCAAAGGTTGCGGGTGAAACCCAAGAGGTTAAACTTGGGGTTTGAAGTAGATATAGCGGGTGATTGTCGAGTCTGGGTAAGGGATGTCTATGAGGGTTGCAATATAGACATAGATGGTCACTCATTTCCATTGGAACTTTATCCTATGGGAATGGGGGAGTTTGATGTAGTCCTAGGAATGGACTGGCTAGCGGAGAATGATGCGAGCATTGTGTGTAATAAGAAGTTGATCCGTATACCTCTAGCCGATAAGGGAGAGGTGGTAATATACGGGGATCAACGAAGTAGGAAGTCGTGTCTAATTTCGTTGATGAAAGCTAGGCGATGTTTGGGGAAGGGTTGCGCGGGGTATCTAGCGTATGTACTAGATGCCAAGAAAGAGAAGAAAAATGTGGAAGATGTGCCCGTAGTAAACGAGTACCCGGAAGTGTTTCCGGATGACTTGACGAGCCTACCTCCGGATCGTCAAGTGGAGTTCAGAATTGACCTCGTGCCAGGGGCGGCACCGATTGCTCGTGCGCCCTATCGGTTAGCACCAGCGGAGATGAAGGAGATGATGACCCAATTGCAGGAGCTGCTTGACAAAGGTTTCATACGTCCGAGTTCATCACCATGGGGAGCACCTGTACTTTTCGTTAAGAAGAAAGATGGATCGATGCGGATGTGCATAGATTATCGCGAGCTTAATAAGGTGACCGTGAAGAACAAGTACCCGCTCCCGAGGATCGATGACCTCTTCGACCAACTGCAAGGCGCGAGTTACTTCTCAATGATAGACTTGAGGTCGGGTTATCATCAGTTGAAGGTGAGAGAAGAAGACGTACCGAAAACGGCGTTCCGTATGAGATATGGGCACTACGAGTTCCTAGTCATGCCTTTCGGGTTGACTAACGCGCCCGCAGTGTTCATGGATCTGATGAACCGGGTGTGTAACTCGTTGTTGGATAAGTGTGTGATCGCCTTTATTGACGATATCTTAATCTACTCTCGTACGTGGGAGGATCACGAGCGTCACCTTCGGACAACGTTGGAGTTGCTAAAACGCGAAAGGTTGTATGCAAAGTTTTCGAAATGTGAATTCTGGCTCAGAGAAGTTCAGTTTTTGGGACACGTAGTATCTGCGGATGGAATCAAAGTGGATCCTGCAAAAATCGAAGCCATCAAGGACTGGGAAGCGCCTAGAAATCCTTCAGAGGTGAGAAGTTTCCTTGGTCTAGCCGGATACTACCGTAAGTTTATTCAAGACTTTTCTCGAATAGCTTCGCCTTTGACCTTGTTGACAAGGAAGGACGTCAAATTCGTGTGGGAAGAAGCTCAGAGGACCGCGTTTGAGAAATTGAAGGAAAGTTTGTGCAGTGCTCCAATCCTATCGTTACCAAATGGATCGGAAGGGTTTGTAGTGTACAGCGACGCTTCCAAGCTCGGGTTGGGATGCGTGTTGATGCAGAATGGGAAGGTGATTGCCTACGCTTCGCGTCAGTTGAAAGATCACGAAAAGAATTATCCCACCCATGACATGGAATTAGCGGCCGTTGTCTTTGCGTTGAAAATCTGGCGACATTACCTCTATGGGGTGAAGTGTCAGATTTACACCGACCATAAGAGCTTGAAGCACCTGTTTGATCAAAAAGAGCTGAACATGAGACAGAGGAGGTGGATGGAACTGTTGAACGATTACGATTGCGAAGTCCTTTACCACCCGGGTAAAGCCAATGTGGTGGCAGACGCGTTGAGTCGGAGAGAACGTGGAGAGCAGACCAAAGTCGTGGCTTTCCGAATGGAAGCAACCTCAAATCTGCTCGAAGAGATTAAGAAGTTTCAGAAAGAAGCACTGATAGAAGGAAATGTGAAGAGCGAACGAGTTGTCGGGATTGCGACATCGTTTGAAGTCAACAGTAGCGGGTTGAATTGCATGAAAGGCCGAGTGTGGGTGCCAAGGATCGGTGACTTGAGAGTAAAGATCCTCGAAGAGACGCATAGGTCACGATTGTCCGTGCACCCGGGCACGAATAAGATGTATCAAGACTTGAGACAGTTCTACTGGTGGCCGGGGATGAAGAAGGATATCGCTCATTTTGTGGAGCGGTGTGTGACTTGCCTGAAGGTTAAGGCGGAACATCAACGACCTTATGGAGAGTTGCAGTCCATAGTGATACCAGTGTGGAAGTGGGACAACATCACGATGGATTTTATCACGAAATTGCCGAAAACCCCTAAAGGCAATGATACGATCTGGGTGATAGTGGATATTCTCACCAAATCAGCTCATTTCTTGCCTATGAGGGAGTCGGATTCGTTGGAAAAGTTGGCACGGTTGTACATCACCGAGATTGTGTCTAGGCATGGAGTGCCAAAGTCCATTGTGTCTGATCGGGATTGTCGATTCACATCGAAGTTTTGGAGGAGCCTTCAGCGTGAATTGGGGTCTCAAGTGAAGCTGAGCACGGCGTATCATCCGCAGACGGATGGTCATAGCGAAAGGACCATCCAAACGCTGGAAGATATGTTGAGGGCTTGTATAATTGATTTCAAAGGATCGTGGGAGACGCACTTGCCGTTGATAGAGTTCTCTTACAACAATAGCTATCACACAAGTATCCAAGCGGCACCATTTGAGGCGTTGTACGGACGAAAATTCCGTACGCCGTTATGCTGGAATGAAGTGGGAGAAAGACAGTTGACAGGTCCAGAAATTGTGCAGCTGACGTCAGAAAAGATAGAAGTGATTCGAGAAAGAATGAAGGTTGCCCAAGACCGACAGAAAAAGTATGCCGATAGGCGAAGGAAGTCGATTGAGTTCCAAGTAGGTGACAGAGTAATGCTCAAGGTGTCACCTTGGAAGGGCGTGGTCCGTTTTGGAAAGAAGGGGAAGTTGAGACCGAGGTATGTCGGACCGTTCGCGATAGTTGAAAGAGTAGGTCCTGTAGCTAACAAGTTAAAGTTACCAGAAGAGCTAGAGCGAATCCACCCGACCTTCCATGTCTCAAATTTGAAAAAGTATCTAGCCGAAGCCGATGTGGCCATTCCGTTGGAAGATGTAAGCATTGACGAGAAGTTAACGTACGAGGAAGAGCCAGTCGAAATTTTAGACACTAAAGTACGAAAGACGAGAAATAAGGAGACACGTTTGGTGAAGGTTCAGTGGAAATATCATCAAGGACGAGAAGCAACGTGGGAGGTGGAAGCGGAGATGAAAAGCAGGTACCCTCACCTCTTTAAGAATGGAATTCCGGGGACGGAATTCTTTTGAGGGGGGAGTGTTGTAACAACCGGGATTTTTGTGTAATTAAATAAAATGAGCTTGTGTAAAATGTGAAACAAGAAGAAAGTTGAGGGGTCAAAGTGTAAAGATGGGAAGAATATTTAAAAGGGTCTAAAGCCCTAGGAGAAAAATCATTTCATCAATCAGTATTTTGTGCTCTGTGTGTGCGGCGGCTGTGAGGAAAAGAAGAAACAAGAAAAGGGCGCTGTGGGTGTTCTTTTGGAAAGCAAGAGAAGAATTCTTGGCTTTTGTTCAAGTAAGTATTTTAATTCCTTTCTCCTTAGTTCCTTTTCCGATTAGAAGGTGTTTGGGAAGGTTTGAGTGTGTGTAATCACACACACAATCTGTTCCAGCGCTGTTTCCTTATTAAGAGGGTGGGGAGATCGTCTTTCTTGAGTTTAATTGGTAATGTGAGCCTAGAATCTTTCTTTGAACCGATTTCTAGTTTAGCTTAAAGGTTTTCGGTAAGTTTTAGAAAGTTTTCGATTTGAGCAGTAGAAAAACCCTGTATCAGACCTGTCTGCGTGTCTGGGGAAAGAAGATGAAGTGGTTAAGGCTGAAATTCGCAAGCTAAGCCTGCGAGTTTGAGAATTTCGCAAGCTAAGCCTGCGAGTTTGGGAATTTCGCAAGCTAAGCCTGCGAGTTTGAGAATTTCGCAAGCTAAGCCTGCGAGTTTGGGGGGAAATCGCAACCCAAGGTTGCGAGTTTCAGAGTCCTGCGAGTTTCTGTGTTTTGCGAATTTCAGTGCCCTGCGAGTTTAGAGTCTTGCGATTTAGAGCTGAGAGAGTTTAGGATCCAAGTTAGGTGCATCCACTTAATCAATAAATTATTGTTTAGGTGTGCGTTTGGAACGAGTCTTGAAGTAAGCGGGAGTTGCAATCAGGTGAGTTTTCTAAACCAAAATGTATGGCTTTTAAAGTGTTTTCAAAATGTGTTATGAATGTTGAGAAATTGCCATGCTTTATTATTATGCTTTGTTTGCATGAAAGTTGTTTAAAGCTTATGGGGAATGTATGCATACATCAAGGAGACGTAAACTGGTAAAGACGGGAGAGTCGTTCCGCCAACTCTCGTGCGGGAAGGGAGGTCCCTATATGCCAGGAGCGAGGCTCCACAAGGCAGCATGAGGCTGACTCGTTGTCACCTTCGGGTGGCTTCAGGGTGTCAGATTACGAGGAGGCGGACTTTAGTCCGTATATGATTTTGACATGTTGAGTATAAACGTTTTATGCCGAAAAGATAAAATGTTTTTAAATGCTTTGATAACTGTTAGGAGGGACTCACTAGACCTCATGGTCTAACCCTCGCATTTTCAAAATTAAAACCTTTTCAGGTAAGCAGGTTTCCAGAAGCTCGGGCAAATAGGCTGAGCTTAGCGTGGAGAGTAAGGGTGGATAGAGACACTCTAGTATTTAGTATTTCTCAGTTGTGTAGGTTGTTCCGCAAACCTATTAAGTATTTGTAATGAAATTTTGTGACCGTGATTTTGGGATGTTATGAAATTGATGTTTTGCATGTTAATGTTCGGGAGGGTCTTTATATGATCTTCAAAGACATAGGTCCTCCAAAAGCTAGTCACGGATTACCCTTTTTCACTTGCTCTTACTTGATCCACGACCTGGAATACATATTTTTAAAACAAAATGAGGGTTAGACCTAGTGGTCTAAGTGAGAAAATCCCTGTCAGTTTAAAATCATTTGCACAAATACCATATATATAACATAAATTTGAATACCAATTATGACTCAAGCATTGTGTACTTTCCTGTCTCATTCCCATGGCCATATTAGTTGGTTGCGAGCCAACTAATCATTTTACTCCTCTGCACTGATATACAGCCAACTCCGCTGTCCCTCCGTACAGCCAAACTCCACCGGTCCTAAGCCCGGCCAACGTGCACTCGTGTAGTGTAATGCTCATATAAATATAATATACACTCAATATATTATACTTCTTACATATGCACATTATTAAACTATTTATCACATTCTCAATCCACATATATGTATTCCAGTTTGAAAACATTTTAAAGTAAAACTCACTTGTTTGCTTATCAAAACGCTTCCAAGCTTTTCTCAAAACGATTCAGCTTTCACCCCAAATTCACAGAATCTGAAACAATTAGATACAATTATCTCTTTATGTAACACCCGTAATTTTCGGATAAGCATAATTTCAAATTAGTGAGAAACC
The DNA here is from genome assembly GCA_033807775.1 of Saussurea involucrata. NCBI lineage: Eukaryota > Viridiplantae > Streptophyta > Magnoliopsida > Asterales > Asteraceae > Saussurea > Saussurea involucrata. The sequence continues at coordinate 69,486,610 of CM066325.1, forward strand.
GATCTTTTAAGAAAAATATGAAAAGTAATATTTTGGGTTAAATCTTAGATTTTATGGTCTTGTTTGATGAGGAATTCGAATACGAGTCCAACGGTTCTTTCCGGAGCGAAAACGGAGCTATAACGAAGAAGTTATGGCCAAAACAGTTTCGGTACCGCGGAGCTACTATGACCAGCGACTATGACCGTGTCATTGTCGCGTGTCATTGTCGCGCCAAGGGTACAGCCTATGGTACACCTTGTGCGACTATGACCAGCGACTATGACCATGTCATTGTCGCGTGTCATTGTCGCGGACGGGTACCTGGTTGCTGTCAAATGCGAAATTCACACCTCAAACTACATTTCTTCATATCTCTCTCATTTCAACTCCGATTTTGGCGATTCAATTTGCTATGGTTCCGTTTTTAAGAGCTCTTCAAGGATCTAGAAAGAGTTCTGAAGTTCATAGGAAGATTCATGGGTGTTTGGTGGTGGTAAGTCTCTCAAATCTCTTTCCTTTCTCTCCCAAATCGTTTTCCCTTTCTCCCTCACAAACCCTAACCAATTTTGGGGATTTTTCATGGAGATTAATGTGTTCCTTCTCCATTTTATGCTAGTAGTTTCATTTATTGATGCAAGAGCAAGTTTCATCCACAACACTAGAGATTTTTTGGGTTTTCTAGATTTTTATCAAAACCTAAGTGGTGAGTTCATCCTCCTAGCTTCTATACTTTCATATGAGTTATAAATGTTCCATTGATGATCTCCTAGGGGCCGTTTGGTTCGCGGAATGTTTTTGGATGGAATGGAATCTGTCAAAGGAATTTGACTTTGGAGGAATTGGAATGGAATGTTGTCAGGTTTGACCAGCTGTTTGGTTGACAGAATTGGAATGGAATCTATTAAAGAAATTGGAATCTGTCTGTTTGGTTCACAGAATGTAGCTTTGGAATTGAAATAAAATTTGAGTAAATGACCAAAATACCCTTTTGTTGATTTTAATTTAGGATATTTTTTTTAATTTATCATCCTCCCTATTATTATTACACAATATATATATATATATATATATATATATATATATATATATATATATATATATATATATATATATATATATATATATATATATATATATATATATATATAATAAGCTAACCTAAAACACCCTGTGAATGTAACTCTGTTCCTTCCCCTTCTCCCTTTCCTCTCTCACGTCGCCGCCATCATCTACCGCCAGTCGACGGCGTTTCCACTCCCCACCAAACCGCCGCTTCTGCAGCCGGCGACCTCTTCCTCTCGATTTCCTTCTTCTGCCGTGCCGACAACCATGCCAGACTCCGGCGTTCCCTTCTCCCTCTTCTTTCTCGTTTGAACCAAACATAACCGCCGGCGCCGCTGCTTCTTCTCTCTCGTCCGGCCACCATCGAGAACCACCATCTCGATTCTCCATCTCCGCCTCCCTCTCTCTCACCTGAACAGCAACCACCGCCATCTACTCCCAAACCCAAAATCGTTGTCACCGTCGTCGGCAACCTTCGCCGGCGACCCATCGCCGTGAGTAGCCAGCACCATCGCACGCTACCACTTCCACCACGACCGCCGTTCATCTCCATTTCTCAACTCCATCGCTGATAATAGATAAATTAGGGGTAAGGGTAGTTTTGGAAATAACAAAATTTGAACATTCCATTCCTTGAAATACCATGGTTAAGGGAAGGAATGAAATATGGCTTCAAATTGGAATTGAATGGAATTTTTAAGATTCCATTTCCTCAAAAGATTGAACCAAACGTCGGAATGGAATCTGGTCAACGGAATTGACCATTCCAATTCCACCAATTCCACCAGAATCCGTCCAACCAAACAGCCCCCTAGTGTCTTGTTTCTCCAATTTCGATTTGGATGATTTTGGGGAAGTTAGGTTAATATTGGGATTTTGGTTAAAATGGAGATTTTGATATAAGATGTTTGGGGAATGGTTTTTAAGTGGTTGAATATGAATATTCATGGTTGGAAGTTATGAATTTAGGTTTTTGGAAGTTTTGGCTTGAGGATGCAAACTTCATCAAAGGAGCTTACGTTTGGAGAAACTCTAGATTTAGCTTAAATCTAGCAAGGTGAGTTCAAGTTACTTTGCAAAAACTTTGTACATGCCAAAATGAGTATTTTACAAATATGTGTGTGTTTTACTTGAAAAGATATGTGGTTGAGTTATTTGGATAGTTTAACTCTTTTGAAGTGTGTATCATAAATGTGTAAAATATCCATATTTGGGGCTTTTGGATATTTGGATGGTTAGAAACTGTAACACCCCAAAACAGGGGTTAACAAAAACTTCCATAAAACGGAAGAGTGGTACACATTACTAAAGTAAAAGTATACCTAATTAACATTACATAACCATTAATACAAGATTTAGTTAATTATAACTACTATTGGACCACTAGCTTGCCTGATCTCCACTATGGAAATCATATTACAAAAAGTGCCGGGAAGTTCTACTTTAAATCTTCAAATCTTTAACTCTCCAACAATGATCCCATGCTCACAACCCCAGTCTAAACCTTCTTGTGTCCGGAACCACTAATATCTGTAACACATAAAACACATAACAAGTGTTAGGCTTTTAAAGCCTAAGTGAGGTTTACACATAGCACATAGAGCATAATCATATCATGTAGGAATAACAATTCGATACATTCACAAATTGAATTCCATGGAGAAGGTCCATATTGCTACCCAGTTACATCATAATTGAAGATATACCTTGATCGATACCCTACGGTATTGTCACAAGGCATACCACAACGGAAAACCCCACGGTATCCGAAGGTATGAATCAATTACACTTACCCCACGGTGTGTAAGAATATATCCTCCAATGCCTACTAGGTGCTCCTCCAATTATGTGAATACCAAATATGTTAATCTAAATAATATTCAAGTACATTCAACGCATAACAATGGTCCAACCATTTAACATGATCAATACTACTTCTATGTAGTTCATATACATCCATATGTAATAAATCATATTCTAAATAATATCAAGCATATTTAGTACTTTAACAATGGTCCAACCATTTATCATAAACAATACCACTTCCATGTAGTTCACATACATCCACATGTATTAATTCACTTTCTATATGATTTCAATAATAAACCACCATGTTTACAATTCAAGAATAAGTCCATTTTGACTATTAAGCCATCAATTCTTCATTAAGACATCTATTAAGCCATCATCTCAATATCACATACCATTGATATATAATCATAGTCAAACCTTTAACACCAACATTTAACATAGTATACTAAGAAATAAACACAAATTATCCACATAACTTACTTGAACTCTTCTTGTTTCCTTCTCAACCATTAAGAGCTTATTCATCAAGATTTCTCATTAACCATACCAAAATCAAGATAAAGAATGGTAGATAAGTATAATACAATCAATTAGATACAAGTTACTCACCTCAACTCTTCAATTGGTGTAACCCTAACTTGAAGACTTGAACTTAATTTCTCCAACAAGAAGATGAATAATGCAAGCCCTAATTGAAGTTTAGTTGATAAGATTCATATAACACTTACTTGAATTAGACTAGGATTAAGAGATGAAATTACCTTAGATTAGATGAAGGAAATTCGTCTGAGAAATATGGAGCAGAAATGAAATTCGGTTTTGAGAGTTCTAATAAGAAAAGATAGATGACTAAGGGTAAAGAGGTGGGTTTAACCCCCTTTTGGCACGTCAGGAATTCGGCGCCGATCACCCGCGCCGATGCATCGGCGCCAAACCATCGGCGCCGGGTTCTGTTTGCTACACTTCTCAACTTCCACTGATTTAGCCGTAACTTCTTCGTTAGAACTCCGTTTTTGCTCCGGAAAGAACCGTTGGACTCGTATTCAAATTACCCATCCAACTAATCCATAAAATCTAATTTTTAACTTTATCATCTATTTTTTTCATTTATTTCCTTAAGGAATAAACTTACTGATTTCTATCGGAAGTTCTCAAATAATAAGTGACAATCACGGAAATTACTTAGGAAATCAATTATAATCTAAGAAGTCAAAATATAAAGAAATATTAGGACTATTTTTACGCACAAGGATTTTCCGGGTGTTACAATTCTCCCCAACTTAAAAATGATTCCGTCCTCGAAATCAAGGTCAGGTAAACAAATGAGGATATCTATCCCTCATACTCTCTTTCGACTCTAAAGTTACATTACTACCTCGGTGGTGTTTCCACTGAACTTTCAACATAGCTACTTCTTTACCATTACGTAGCTTCCTAACTTGTCTCTCCAAAATTTCATCTGGTTCTTCCACAATACGACTCTCTTTATCTACTCTCACCTCAGTTACATCACATCTTTCTCTTCGGCCAAATATTTCCGAAGATAATACACTTGGAAGGTATTATGTACCCCTCCCAACTCTGGTGGAAGATCCAAATGATATATCTGCAAACCAATCCTCTTAGAATAATTGTTATCATCAAATCCATGTTTGACTACTTCTTATTCTAGCATACTGCTATCATTTCTCTCTTGTTTACACGGAATATCCACTACACAACTACAGTCCAAGAGGATAGTTTCTCTAAAAACGTCAGTTAAGATCTCTAGCCAAATCCTCGTAACACCGAGAACTGCATTCGAGGTATTTCTTTTACATCTACTAATTACTCCAACACTATAGCTTAACGATTACAGTATTCTCTTCACCTAAAACCAATGGGATTAAGCAGAACAAGAGTCTTCCTTTCACCCCATCATCATCCCAACTCACTCTCCAAATCTCGAAATAACATTATCATGTACTACCTGAAATTTCCACGTACACTGTAAATTAAGCATACTCGTTACTATTAGATTATTTCAACAACCACGTCAGTCCATTATTACATCCATGACTTATGCGTTTCTTCGGTATAGAATGCTATCACTTTCTCACATCAATATCGTACTATGCGACCACATTGCAACCAAACACTAAAATATTATATATCAAAGGTGATAATTCCATTTAACCCGTAGTATAACTACATTCTTAGGTCCGACCTTTCTATCATTACCTCCTATGTTAACATGAAGTATTACCCTCCAATCATTATTTGTCTCTTTCTCCCAACTTTTCCACGTACCGATAACGCTTTCTCATCTTTATTAAACTTCCTATGATTCAAAATCATAATCTTATTTAACGACTCACACAACCAAAATCACCTTGGATGAACTCACACTACCGCTCGACACTCTATTCCAATTATAGCCAAATCACTACACCATCTTACAACCACATAATCCAACAGCTTCATTGACAACTAGTACTATTTATCTGGTATCCCCGAAAAGACTTCCATCAGACACTTCCTAGTTCTAACTTCATAATACATACTAGTTGACACATTTATCTTGGCAGTTAATACCAATACTCACTCGTACATTCTTCACGTATAGCCTTTCACCACAAACCAGGTTTCTCACAATCATTCATACACATTTTAACCGAGTTTATTTCACTAAATATCTCCTCCCCAACTTTAGTTAAACTACCACTTTCGATTTGCTAAATAACTTGAACTTATTCGTTCATACTAGCTCCTTGTGATTCCATACCAATACTAAAACACAGTACGATCCTTCCCAGATCAACATTTTCCATACCTGACTTCATTTGTGCCTAATACTTTCTCCTTTGTAAACCATCCACATCGCAAGTAAAACACTTCTATAACACAACCGTCTTTCATAATCTTAACACTCTTACCAAGTGGTCCTTCAGCTTTTATTCTTCTGATTTAAGACTTAACAATAATTAAATCCAAAAGAATACCCAAAACATTCACATCATGCAAACTTCTATTTTAATACAATCCATGTAATCCCAATCCAAGCCTACAACGAGCTTATTAAATCGGGTCAATGGTCTTAAAACTCAACTAAGTTCAAAACCTAGCCATCTACTCCAAGGATCAATGATCATTATGCAACATACGTTCCAAGGCATAATAAATCTATGACTCCTTCATTGCTACTCTCCCAACGAAGTCAATTTATATTAGTATGCTATACTTCACAATGTATATACCTCGCCAAGGTTCGTTAGTTCCTAAGGTATTAAAAAACGCGAAAATTATCAAACATTCTTTATGCTTAAGACCAACACTTATTCAATTAAAATGCAGTTAAGCATATAATACAACCAAGACTCCATCTCAAGTCATTTAAAACTGACAAACATTCAAAAGACTCATTTGAATATCAATCAAGCCTTTAAGGCTAAAATAAACGTTTGGTTAAACATGTGCCACGCACACGAATACATAAACCAAAATACATTGTTACACAAATCTTTACCATTTTTAATCTCTCAATTGGCCATCGGCCCCAAAACAAAGTTTTACCAAAATTCCCCAACTCACATGTGCACATTTTTAAAACGTAATACCTCATAAATATTGCACATCCACAAAATGTTAAAAGCGTAACTTCGACTTCATATCTTCGCTTGTGTAACAATAATTCAAGACTTCTATCATCAGTGATTTATTCTCCAATTACTCAAAATCCTTAACCATGTCGTACCCAATAGTAATTGCTTTGCGCATACCTTTTGCATAATAGCTTACCGGTACCGCTCACAGTCTTATTCCTGTCCGCACGGCATACGCGGGACGTACCCAGACCGCACCCAATGACAGATGAAAAGTCTCATACACCTTACATAACCATCGACTTCAAAGCCAATAGTCGACCTATCGATACTTCTTTAATTTATTCATTAACAAGGACTGAACCTAATCCTTTCAACCAAACATAATACGATTTACATCTCATCGTCTTCATTTCAAACTTATTCATGCAATACTAATTTCACAAGATCACCATAAATTCTTATTTAATGTCGAAGGTATTTCCTTACTGTCTCACCACACTACTCATAACAAGTTGCTAATTCCATCACCTTGATGACTACTAATCCTTCCTCCGGACACAACCGTCCCTTACCAACTGTATTTCTAGTTACTAAACAAGGGTATAAACCTTCTTACAACCGACACTAAGTCCACTTTCAACTCTCCCATTGTTCACCTTCCTCTTGAACACAATTACCAAAATTACAAACATCCTCTCATGATTTGTTCAACACTTCTCCAATCTTGGAGTTCTTTCTTAGCTTAAAACGTAATACTCTACAACCTAGCGAGTTCATAGCCTTCATGCATGTCAACTTGATACATAACTCAATTTACACATTTTCTCATTTTAAATAACAACCTTTGGAATAACTTGGGCACACATGACCCCAACATTCACACGACTCTAAAGTACTGCACAACGATCTCGAGAATTGTTTGCATATTAAATTTCCGTAAACTCAATATTTCTCAACCAAAACAAAGTTGTTACAACGGTAATAAAATAAAAATCTTTTCATGTAAAGTAAGAAATATTTTGTAACAACTCCAAAATTTCGTTGTGCAATGTAAATGGGATTGCCTTTTCTTTAAATACTCACTTGCACATGCTAATTCAACTTTGACTAAAACTGTTATTTATGCAATTGGTTTGAAATCATGCAAATTCATGTAGCATACTCTAGAACACCATGCATAAAAACTTTACTTGCAATTGAAGGCTAATTACTCAACGAGGTCAATCGTCTTACTTACGTAACTTATCATTGACATTCTACCTCCGACCGGTGGTCGCCCTCTCGGCCTTATGACGTTTGCTATACATGCATTCCACGATTCACATATCAACCCTGTCATACTATTTTTGTCTTGGTCAAACATTTCATATCCTATTTCTACACGCATTAACCACCTATTAAAGGTTACTTTGGCGGACGTTCATGAGTCCCGCCAATTTCCAGGTTGTCCTTCCAACCCTCAATCATTTACCGATCTGTCCTCCAAAGGATTTTGGTGGCATATTCACCATCGTTCTACTATAACCTAAAGGGATAATCATAAGAAAATGGTTATGCACATACCCTTATACAAAACGTACTTTACCGATCGTTAGTCACTGTAACAATTTAGAAATAAGCATGCTCGCGTAATAATATATTCATAATAACAGTAGCTAATTGAAATTGTGAACATATCATACATGAGAATCCTTGTTACCATTATCACAGTACTAATTTCACGTATTTCCGTTTTACTCTAAGACTATCCCGTCCTAGTATTTCTACCCAAATCTCACAAATCATAACTTAATTCATCTCAGCTTAAGTCTAAGTATCTCATTAGCATACTTAGTTCGCTTAAACTAGTGCTCTGATACCAACTTGTAACACCCCAAAACAGGGGTTAACAAAAACTTCCATAAAACGGAAGAGTGGTACACATTACTAAAGTAAAAGTATACCTAATTAACATTACATAACCATTAATACAAGATTTAGTTAATTATAACTACTATTGGACCACTAGCTTGCCTGATCTCCACTATGGAAATCATATTACAAAAAGTGCGGGGAAGTTCTACTTTAAATCTTCAAATCTTTAACTCTCCAACAATGATCCCATGCTCACAACCCCAGTCTAAACCTTCTTGTGTCCGGAACCACTAATATCTGTAACACATAAAACACATAACAAGTGTTAGGCTTTTAAAGCCTAAGTGAGGTTTACACATAGCACATAGAGCATAATCATAGCATGTAGGAATAACAATTCGATACATTCACAAATTGAATTCCATGGAGAAGGTCCATATCGCTACCCAGTTACATCATAATTGAAGATATACCTTGATCGATACCCCACGGTATTGTCACAAGGCATAACACAACGGAAAACCCCACGGTATCCGAAGGTATGAATCAATTACACTTACCCCACGGTGTGTAAGAATATATCCTCCAATGCCTACTAGGTGCTCCTCCAATTATGTGAATACCAAATATGTTAATCCAAATAATATTCAAGTACATTCATCGCATAACAATGGTCCAACCATTTAACATGATCAATACTACTTCTATGTAGTTCATATACATCCATATGTAATAAATCATATTCTAAATAATATCAAGCATATTTAGCACTTTAACAATGGTCCAACCATTTATCATAAACAATACCACTTCCATGTAGTTCACATACATCCACATGTATTAATTCACTTTCTATATGATTTCAATAATAAACCACCATGTTTACAATTCAAGAATAAGTCCATTTTGACTATTAAGCCATCAATTCTTCATTAAGACATCTATTAAGCCATCATCTCAATATCACATACCATTGATATATAATCATAGTCAAACCTTTAACACCAACATTTAACATAGTATACTAAGAAATAAACACAAATTATCCACATAACTTACTTGAACTCTTCTTGTTTCCTTCTCAACCATTAAGAGCTTATTCATCAAGATTTCTCATTAACCATACCAAAATCAAGATAAAGAATGGTAGATAAGTATAATACAATCAATTAGATACAAGTTACTCACCTCAACTCTTCAATTGGTGTAACCCTAACTTGAAGACTTGAACTTAATTTCTCCAACAAGAAGATGAATAATGCAAGCCCTAATTGAAGTTTAGTTGATAAGATTCATATAACACTTACTTGAATTAGACTAGGATTAAGAGATGAAATTACCTTAGATTAGATGAAGGAAATTCGTCTGAGAAATATGGAGCAGAAATGAAATTCGGTTTTGAGAGTTCTAATAAGAAAAGATAGATGACTAAGGGTAAAGAGGTGGGTTTAACCCCCTTTTGGCACGTCAGGAATTCGGCGCCGATCACCCGCGCCGATGCATCGGCGCCAAACCATCGGCGCCGGGTTCTGTTTGCTACACTTCTCAACTTCCACTGATTTAGCCGTAACTTCTTCGTTAGAACTCCGTTTTTGCTCCGGAAAGAACCGTTGGACTCGTATTCAAATTACCCATCCAACTAATCCATAAAATCTAATTTTTAACTTTATCATCTATTTTTTTCATTTATTTCCTTAAGGAATAAACTTACTGATTTCTATCGGAAGTTCTCAAATAATAAGTGACAATCACGGAAATTACTTAGGAAATCAATTATAATCTAAGAAGTCAAAATATAAAGAAATATTAGGACTATTTTTACGCACAAGGATTTTCCGGGTGTTACAGAAACCATATTTTGTCTTTAAAAGGTTAATTGCTCAAAATGAGGTTTATTTGATGGTTTAATCATGTTAGTGTAATTGATTTTATAAACCATTTGGGAAATACCCGATTTAGTGTCAAGAGTTATTTTGAGAATTGTAAAGGTGTGAGTCCTTTTGGGAAAACCCTTTTGCTTAACCGTGTCATGTTTTGGGTTAATAACGGTTTGGTGGTACTTGTTTACCTAACTTATGTTTAAATGCATTTTATGCGATGATGACCGTTATTCAGGGGTCAAGCGAGCTTTGAGTACTTTGCTCGGTTTTAACTTTGAGAAAGTTTTGGGGACATTTGTCTGGGTTAAATGGCTCACTGTGGAGTCTTGTTTGGTTTGCATTTATTGCAACTTGATGCATTTTATTGCACATTATTGATATTTACATGCTTGGGTGTTTTGTCATTCCGGGTTGAGCATGTCTTGGTAGACTGTGTTGCATTGGATCCATAGGCAAGTGAGTCAGTCTTTATTTGATGGTCTATCTCTTTGTGCACGAGGAGTGGACTATGGGGACGCATGGTTATATGCGTAGGCCGTGGGGGCCACTAGCGAGTAGGCAATAAGGGACATTGAAGTCCTTGAGGTGTAACTCGTCTAAGGTGGATATGCAATATGGTCCCCGTAAGTCCTTGAGGTGTAACTCTGCGGGGTATGCAATAAAGGCAATTTATTTGGGGGTTTGAGGTTGTGATGTCTATATGGCATGGGAACTAAGACCGGGACTTGAGTTGTAATCCACCAACATCGCGGTGACACCGATCACGTGTTCTTGTCACCAAGATGGAATCGGGTCTCCCCCGTCACCGAAAGGTGTTGTTCTTGGGTAGTATTTTTATCCATATTTTCGGTGACGCTCTTTATTTATATATGAAATGTCTTCATGGTTTATTGGCAAAATTCTATGTCTCATCCTATTTGAATGTTTTAAATATTGGGATTTTGTCCATGTTTATATTCTTGGGATATTTACGTCTAAACATGTTTTGAGTGAGTTGGAGTTGTAACTCATTTTGGAAAACGCTTTACACTTTTCGGGAATGGTTTCCATGGATTTTGGGTGCGTTGGAGAATGAGTCATTTATGCCCGTTTGGGAAACCCTTTGGAAATAATAATCTTTGTCGCAAACTTTCAACGAAAGATTTATCTAAATCATGACTAAAACTACAACCTTCCGATTTATGATTTTTATTGAAGTCGTGATAAAATGATTGAACTCACTAGGCGTAAGCCTAACCCTTTTTACTTCTCGGCATGTGCAACAGGCTCAGGTTGGGGTAGCTCTAGCTACATTATGAAGTGGCGAGTGCTAGTAGTGTGCACGAGAGGTGAATTGTTTAGCGAAGTCTTCCGCATTCATCCTTGGGAATAGCAACTTATTCTTGGATTAAGTAACACTCGATGTGGTTTTAGTTTTTATAATAAAATTTGGGGTCATCATTTGTTGAGGTCAATCGTAGACTTTAAATTAAGGTGTTTCCCTTGTTAGTTTATTGGGATAAATTCTGTTATTGTGGATGTATTATCGAAATTTTAAATTAGTTGCTCTTTCCAAATTTGAGGGTGTTACAAGTTGGTATCAGGGCATAAGTTTAAGAGATTTAGGTGTTGATTTTGGATACCTAGACTCAAACTAGTGTTTGTTTAAGTAAATAAGAGTGAAATTCACCTTTAGGCACTTTAAGATAGGATGATTCGAGGTCAATGGATGTCGTTAGAAACGAGAATCACGTTGAGAGTAGCAAGGATAATCATGTACGGTGCGTTCATAGTGACACCTGGCCAGTGTTATGGTGAACCTACTAGTACATGTGCATACTTGAATTACTTTAATGTGGTGATCGTCGTGGTAGTGAAAGAGGTTCTAAGCTAGTAGTCGTTGGAATAGATGGACGATTCTAGTATTAGTCACTTGGAGTGACGATAAGCATGATGTTTGCTTTAAGTAGACCGTTTCGGGTCAAGATTGATGGTTGGACTAGAACCATAGGCTTATTGAGCTGACCTTGATTTGAGGAAAAACCATAAGGTTAATGGATGTAAATTTCCGACTTAGCCTTAAGAGGTTTGAATGCCCGGGCGACAATAGTGGACCGGAGGATTTTGGAGGAGTATGAGTTGAGACGTTGAATGCCGACTAAGTCATGCACAAAGTTTATTTTAAAAATAAATTACATCAACTATTTATTGTGTTTCCAATCCTTAGATGGATTGTATTATGAATTTTGAGAAATGTTTAGCACACACACAAGATTTCGAATCATGGGTTTGAACGTGCATGAAACCATCTTATTGCGGGAGTTGCAAAGTCCGTCGGGATATGTTTTTCTTTATTTCTTTGTTGTTCAACATTTGTTTTGGATATAATGACAATCATATTTTATGATGTTTAAGATGTTGGGCAATAACTACGGCTTGCGACTTTAACATTGGATCTCTTCCATATATGTTAGAGTTTGGACAGAAAGTTATCTTCCATTATGTCTATGTAAAGTTATTTTGGGGGAATTTGTTTAATGTGAGTTGTTAAATAACGTTGTTTATATGGTATTACCCTAGAAGGGGATTTTTGGGATTTTGGCGTCTCATTTATGATTTTGCTTTTAGCAATTTGACTTTGGGAGCACAATGTTTGGTGCTATTTTGTTGACTTGGAGTCATTGAGTTTGTTGAATTTCATGGAGTTTTGTTGTACGACGTTTTGTGTCGTGTGAGTACAATTTTACATTGTGCATACCCTATTTACTTATGCGAAAAGTTTACGAGTTATGTTGGGCATTTGGTCCCACTCGAGCTTTGTTGAGAAATAATAATTTTATGCCATAAGGCGACCAAAGAGATAAGTTTTGGACCTTTAGTATCGCGTAATTTCTCTTTCAAAGTTTTGTACTAGCACATTTTGTTGCAATCTGTTCAGTATGTGGATTGATTTATACATGACATAAGTAATGCTTGAAAGAACACTTTGGTTGTACTTTGTACAATTTACTTAGTGCGCATTTGGTCAGTTGATTTTTATTAACATTTCAAGTAAACACATTATATCGACTAGGGGTATGCATCGCTTGGTAACCATTGTTTCTCAACACTTTGATAATCGAGTCGTGCATGAAAACGTTTTATTAACTCATTGTATATATGATGGCCATTTGGTCAAAGTGTGTTTTAGTATTGGGTAAATCATGCATAGTTCACAATACATTACATTTTGAAAACACAATGTGTGAGTCGTGACAATTGGTCAATTTTGATTCGGGGAAACGTTTTGGGGAAAATGTATATTTTGAGTATTTTCTAACAAATGAACTTTTAGGCATTGACGTTTTAACATTTTATACTTCGAATGCGAAACTTTTGAGGTAAATGCTCCGTAATGGAGATTTTGGAAAATCAATTGCCTAAACCTAGAATGCGTGGAATTGTTTATGTTTTGAACAATAATGCACACTGTTTGTATGATTTAAGGTCGAAAGTTGATTTGAACCCTTTTTGGTGTCAACCATTTATTAGCACTTATTCTCTCCTAAGTTTTGAGAAAACGCATTGTTGTGTGCAAACCTTGTCAGAAAACACTTTACTCATGTGTCATTATAAGACCGGATGAGAAAATTTCAGAAATTGATTTAAAGAATTTTATCTTTTGAAATTTTGTCGTAAACTATTTAATGCATGTTATTTCGTTCAAGAAAATTACTAGGACGGTGTTGCAAGCTTGCATGCCTACCCCAATTTGTGATTTTCTCATTATGTTTTCGTCGATATCTTCAAATGATGGAAACATTTTGATTTTGCCTTTAACTTTGGAACTTACACAAGTCATTTTATGTTTTGACTAAAGTGTACTCATGAATCGTTTCATCGTTTTTGTATAATAAACTGACGCGCGCAAGTTTTGTTGGTAAATCTTGTTCCATGCCATTTTATGGGTAAAAATGAATGTTGGAGTCAAACGTCGTTTGAACTTCTTTTGAAGTATGCGCGAAACTTTTGTTGCACACAATTTAAAATGGGCAGTTACTTTACGTGCATGTCATGAGTCAATCCATACTGGGACGTAGCGATTCATTTTTAAAGAAGTTGTTTATTTCACTTTTGCGTTTTGTTGATAAACTGAACTGCAACGAAATAGTTTTCAATATGATTTTCATACGTGGGACGAGCGTGTCCATTTTTGCGCAACTACCGAATTAATAGTAGTAGTTTTTATGCGCACATTTAATGTGGTATGAAAATCTTTGTTTCAAGCAATTATATAAAAGTTTTGATTGGCATATTTGTTAAATAATTCACTTGAACACTTTGAACTCATTAGGACCTTGGGAAAAGTTAAGTAACCCCGGTTAAGAGTAAGTTTCATAGAACCTTGACTATGAAAAGTTGGGCGTTTAGGCACGTTATATGACTATAGGTCGGATGATATCGGTAGCAAAGTCGATGTGCATGTGGTAATGGGAGGGCTAGACTTGCGGTAATGCATGTTGAGGTTGGTATAACCGTTTTGTTGACAACCTTAGTTTCGTGGAAACACTCGGTAAGCGGAACTCGTGTGTGGGGTCCTGTTAGAGTTCAAAACTTGGTGGTATAACTAGGTGTCAACCTTGTGGTCTGAGGTCAATAACCGTTAGCGTATTCGGAGAGTGCAATCCGATTTTAAAGAAATAATGATAACGGTTGTAGTAATCCTAAGATGCTCAATTGTGATGAGTAGTTTTGGTGGAATAACTTTCGTGTGCGGTTAAAGAACCTGTCGGTTTGATGATTAATGTCGTTATGGATTCTTGGGGTCTATTAGAACTCGTTGGACATAAACGACAATTAATGGTAGGAGCAATCGGAATTGGAGATTCTGTTGGATTCGTTAGTGAACAAACCTTGGATTGACTTAGAGTCTGAAACCGAAATCGGGATGTATGAAACATCTAAGGTTAGAAGACAACCGAAGTTGTCTGACTAGGAGTTATTCCAACGGTTGGGGTGTTCTCCCGGACATAAGTACAGTGTACTTGAATGGACTTTGTTGGTAAGAATTTGTTCGAGGACTTGTCTTAATAGACTGTATAATGGAAATTTAGATTCCAATTAGGAACTGATAGATTATAGTCGGCGTTGAGTCGGTTAGCCTTGGGTTGTAAAGGATTTTAGATTTCGAGGACGAAATCATCCTAAGGTTGGGAGGATTGTAACACCCGTAATTTTCGGATAAGCATAATTTCGATTTAGTGAGAAACCGATCTTTTAAGAAAAATATGAAAAGTAAGATTTTGGGTTAAATCTTAGATTTTATGGTCTTGTTGGATGATGAATTCGAATACGAGTCCAACGGTTCTTTTCGGAGCGAAAACGGAGCTATAACGAAGAAGTTATGGCCAAAACAGTTTCGGTACCGCGGAGCTACTATGACCAGCGACTATGACCGTGTCATTGTCGCGTGTCATTGTCGCGCCAAGGGTACAGTCTATGGTATACCTTGTGCGACTATGACCAGCGACTATGACCGTGTCATTGTCGCGTGTCATTGTCGCGGACGGGTACCTGGTTGCTGTCAAATACGAAATTCACACCTCAAACTACATTTCTTCATATCTCTCTCATTTCAACTCCGATTTTGGCGATTCAAGTTGCTATGGTTCCGTTTTTGAGAGTTCTTCAAGGATCTAGAAAGAATTTTGAAGTTCATAGGTGTTTGGTGGTGGTAAGTCTCTTAAATCTCTTTCCTTTCTCTCCCAAATCGTTTTCCCTTTCTCCCTCACAAACCCTAACCAATTTTGGGGCTTTTTCATGGATATTAATGTGTTCCTTCTCCATTTTATGCTAGTAGTTTCATTTATTGATGCAAGAGCAAGTTTCATCCACAACACTAGAGATTTTTGGGGTTTTCTAGATTTTTATCAAAACCTAAGTGGTGAGTTCATCCTCCTAGCTTCTATACTTTCATATGAGTTATAAATGTTCCATTGATGATCTCCTAGTGCCTTGTTTCTCCAATTTCGATTTGGATGATTTTGGGGAAGTTAGGTTAATATTGGGATTTTGGTTAAAATGGAGATTTTGATATAAGATGTTTGGAGAATGGTTTTTAAGTGGTTGAATATGAATATTCATGGTTGGAAGTTATGAATTTAGGTTTTTGGAAGTTTTGGCATGAGGATGCAAACTTCATCAAAGGAGCTTACGTTTGGAGAAACTCTAGATTTAGCTTAAATCTAGCAAGGTGAGCTCAAGTTACTTTGCGAAAACTTTGTACATGCCAAAATGAGTATTTTACAAATATGT
This sequence comes from Saussurea involucrata, assembly GCA_033807775.1. NCBI lineage: Eukaryota > Viridiplantae > Streptophyta > Magnoliopsida > Asterales > Asteraceae > Saussurea > Saussurea involucrata. The sequence goes on from CM066325.1 coordinate 69,503,057, forward strand.
GTGTGTTTTACTTGAAAAGATATGTGGTTGAGTTATTTGGATAGTTTAACTCTTTTGAAGTGTTTATCTTCATAAATGTGTAAAATACCCATATTTGGGGCTTTTGGATATTTGGATGGTTAGAAACCATATTTTGTCTTTAAAAGGTTAATTGCTCAAAATGAGGTTTATTTGATGGTTTAATCATGTTATTGTAATTGATTTTATAAACCATTTGGGAAATACCCGATTTAGTGTCAAGAGTTATTTTGAGAATTGTAAAGGTGTGAGTCCTTTTGGGAAAACCCTTTTGCTTAACCGTGTCAGGTTTTGGGTTAATAACGGTTTTGTGGTACTTGTTTAGCTAACTGATGTTTAAATGCATTTTATGCGATGATGACCGTTATTCATGGGTCTAGCGAGCTTTGAGTACTTTGCTCGGTTTTAACTTTGAGAAAGTTTTGGGGACATTTGTCTGGGTTAAATGGCTCGCTGTGGAGTCTTGTTTGGTTTGCATTTATTGCAACTTGATGCATTTTATTGCACATTATTGATATTTACATGCTTGGGTGTTTTGTCATTCCGGGTTGAGCATGTCTTGGTAGACTGTGTTGCATTGGATCCATAGGCAAGTGAGTCAGTCTTTATTTGATGGTCTATCTCTTTGTGCACGAGGAGTGGACTATGGGGACGCATGGTTATATGCGTAGGTCGTGGGGGCCACTAGCGAGTAGGCAATAAGGGACATTGAAGTCCTTGAGGTGTAACTCGTCTAGGGTGGATATGCAATATGGTCCCCGTAAGTCCTTGAGGTGTAACTCTGCGGGGTATGCAATAAAGGCAATTTATTTGGGGGTTTGAGGTTGTGATGTCTATATGGCATGGAAACTAAGACCGGGACTTGAGTTGTAATCCACCAACATTGCGGTGACACCAGTCACGTGTTCTTGTCACCAAGATGGAATCGGGTCTCCCCCGTCACCGAAAGGTGTTGTTCTTGGGTAGTATTTGTATCCATATTTTCGGTGACGCTCTTTATTTATATATGAAATGTCTTCATGGTTTATTGGCAAAATTCTTTGTCTCATCCTATTTGAATGTTTTAAATATTGGGATTTTGTCCATGTTTATATTCTTGGGATATTTACGTCTAAACATGTTTTGAGTGAGTTGGAGTCGTAACTCATTTTGGAAAACGCTTTACACTTTTCGGGAATGGTTTCCATGGATTTTGGGTGCGTTGGAGAATGAGTCATTTATGCCCATTCGGGAAACCCTTTGGAAATAATAATCTTTATCGCAAACTTTCAACGAAAGATTTATCTAAATCATGACTAAAACTACAACCTTCCGATTTATGATTTTTATTGAAGTCATGATAAAATGTTTGAACTCACTAGGCGTAAACCTAACCCTTTTTATTTGTCGACATGTGCAACAGGCTCAGGTTGGGGTAGCTCTAGCTACATTATGAAGTGGCGAGTGCTAGTAGTGTGCACGAGAGGTGAATTGTTTAGCGAAGTCTTTCGCATTCATCCTTGGGAATAGCAACTTATTCTTGGATTAAGTAACACTCGATGTGGTTTTAGTTTTTATAATAAAATTTGGGGTCATCATTTGTTGAGGTCAATCGTAGACTTTAAATTAAGGTGTTTCCCTTGTTAGTTTATTGGGATAAATTCTGTTATTGTGGATGTATTATCGAAATTTAAATTAGTTGCTCTTTCCAAATTTGAGGGTGTTACACTTTACCAAATAGAACACATAAGACTTACTAGGGCTAAGAACTCTAGATAAATCTATCTAACTCTTATCCTCAAATGTTTCCCCCAAACCCGAACTTAAGTCGAGTCTATAGTATTTCCAGTCCTCATTCATACCCTATCCAAGAGTCGACAAACCACAAAGTTACCGGATACTCAAAAGTATCTGGAATCTCAAAAGTGATCGGACAACCAAAGTTTCCGGACACCATGAACTATCCGGACAAGATAACTATCCGGATAACATAACTATCCGGACAACATAACTATCCGGAAAATAGAATAAACCAAACTTACCGGATAACTTTGCCTTATCCGGATACCTTCACACAGGGGTTTCCGGATACTTCAACTACCGGACACCATCAAAAGAATCTACCGGACACTATCAATTTCGTCCGGAAACCTCTGTCTGTTTACCAAAATTCTACCCAGAATCAATTAATCTGCTACAAATCGAAAAATTGAAAAATCTAAACCGATAGGAATCTACCACAAACTATTACAAACATAAAACATAAAGGAAACATACCTCAATTTGTCTCCTATTGAAATCCCTTCAAGCCCTAACCATATGACTCTTTCTTCTTCTTCTTCTTGTCTCAAAAACACACACACACACACACTATCTGATCTTTTTTCTGTTTTATGAAATATCAGAAGACTTAAAGGGTGTATATCAAACCCAATTTTTCAATTAAGGCTTGAACTATACAAGAATGACTAAAACGTCCTTAAACTTATAAACTAACCCAAACTTACCCTAAACATCAAATTTCAAAATTAAATAAATTTAAAGGAAAAAGAGTTTAACTAACGAACTTACCCGGGTTATTACATCATCTCCCCCTTAAAAGAATTCCGTCCCGGAATTTGGTTAAGCAAAGAGGTACGGGTACTTAGTTCTCATTTCTGATTCTAATTCCCATGTAGCATCCTGCCCTTTATGATGTCGCCACTGCACTTTTACTTGTTTGATCTCCTTACCATTCCGCAAAACTTTAACTTTACTGTCAACAATAGCTTCAGGTTCTTCCACATAATTCAGCTTTTCATCAACTTGTATATCTGGTAGAGAAACTGCCTGATCTGGCGTAACCAAACACTTTCGAAAATTTGAAACGTGAAAAGCGTTGTGGATACTGCTTGACTCAGACGGAAGATCTAACCTGTAAGCTATTTCACCGATTCTTTCTGTAATTGCAAATGGTCCAATGTACCTTGGGCTCAGTTTACCTTGTTTCCCAAATCGAATAACTCCTTTCCAAGGTGAGACTTTTAACATTACGAAATCTCCAACTTGGAATTCTAATGGTTTTCGGCGTCGGTCAGCGTAGCTTTTCTGTCTGTCTTGAGCCACTTTCAATCTTTCCCACTTTTCAATTGCTTCTATTTTCATCGGATCAACTTGAATGTCTTTCTCCGAAACTACATGCCCAAGAAATTTAACTTCGCGAAGCCAGAATTCACATTTGGAGAATTTAGCATATAACTGTTCCTTTTTCAAAAATTCAAGAATCAAACGAAGGTGTTGAGCGTGCTCTTCTTCGGATCGGGAATAGATAAGGATATCATCGATAAACACAATAACAAATTTATCGAGATACGACTTACATACCCGATTCATTAAATCCATAAAGGCAGCTGGGGCGTTCGTCAGTCCGAAAGGCATCACTAGGAATTCATAGTGACCATACCTTGTGCGAAAAGCAGTTTTCAGAACATCTTCTTCTTTAACCTTTAACTGATGATAACCGGATCTTAGGTCAATCTTGGAAAAATAACATGCTCCAACTAATTGATCAAAGAGGTCATCAATTCTGGGAAGCGGATACTTGTTCTTGATCGTACGCTTATTCAGTTCTCGATAATCAATACACATCCTCATCGACCCGTCTTTCTTTTTCACAAACAGAACTAGTGCTCCCCACGGTGACGTACTGGGTCTGATGAAGCCCTTATCAGAAAGATCTTGCAGTTGCGTCATCATTTCTTTCATCTCTGGAGGTGCCAGACGATACGGTGCTTGGGCTACAGGAGCGGCTCCAGAAATTAAATCTATACCAAACTCTACTTGTCTAACGGGCGGAAGACTAGTCAAATCTTCTGGGAAATCTTCCCTGTCAGTTTAAAATCATTTGCACAAATACCATATATATAACATAAATTTGAATACCAATTATGACTCATGCATTGTGTACTTTCCTGTCTCATTCCCATGACCATATTAGTTGGTTGCGAGCCAACTAATCATTTTACTCCGCTGCACTAATATACAGCCAACTCTGCTGTCCCTCCGTACAGCCAAACTCCACCGGTCCTAAGTCCGGCCAACGTGCACTCGTGTAGTAGCTCATATAAATATAATATACACCTCAATATATCATACTTCATACATATGCACATTATTACACTATTTATCACATTCTCAATCCACATATATGTATTCCAGTTTGAAAACATTTTAAAGTAAAACTCACCTGTTTGCTTATCAAAACGCTTCCAAGCTTTTCTCAAAACGATTCAGCTTTCACCCCAAATTCACAGAATCTGAAACAATTAGATACAATTATCTCTTTACCAAATGGAACACATAAGACTTACTAGGGCTAAGAACTCTAGATAAATCTATCTAACTCTTATCCTCAAATGTTTCCCCCAAACCCGAACTTAAGTCGAGTCCATAGTATTTCCAGTCCTCATTCATACCCTATCCAAGAGTCGACAAACCACAAAGTTACCGGATACTCAAAAGTATCTGGAATCTCAAAAGTGATCGGACAACCAAAGTTTCCGGACACCATGAACTATCCGGACAAGATAACTATCCGGATAACATAACTATCCGGACAACATAACTATCCGGAAAATAGAATAAACCAAACTTACCGGATAACTTTGCCTTACCCGGATACCTTCACACAGGGGTTTCCGGATACTTCAACTACCGGACACCATCAAAAGAATCTACCGGACACTATCAATTTCGTCCGGAAACCTCTGTCTGTTTACCAAAATTCTACCCAGAATCAATTAATCTGCTACAAATCGAAAAATTGAGAAATCTAAACCGATAGGACTCTACCACTAACTATTACAAAAATAAAACATAAAGGAAACATACCTCAATTTGTCTCCTATTGAAATCCCTTCAAGCCCTAACCATATGACTCTTTCTTCTTCTTCTTCTTGTCTCAAAAAAACACACACACACACACACACACACACTATCTGATCTTTTTCTGTTTTATGAAATATCAGAAGACTTAAAGGGTGTATATCAAACCCAATTTTGCAATTAAGGCTTGAACTATACAAGAATGACTAAAACATCCTTAAACTTGTAAACTAACCCAAACTTACCCTAAACATCAAATTTGAAAATTAAATAAATTTAACGGAAAAAGAGTTTAACTAACGAACTTACCCGGGTTATTACAAAAAGTGTACCGAAGCTGGTACCTCCACCGCGACAATGCCCTGTGGCAAAGTCGCTAGCATATTCACACCACCCACTTCGGATTCCGAAAGTTGTCATTTCTTATACGGAACGCTCTCGATTATATTAGTGACTATAAGCAACATAATCCCAACATAAAATCCAACAATTTGGAACCTCAAAAGACTCTGGGGTAACTTTCACTTACCAAGAATTACGGGTGTTACACCAAATGTACAATAACTCCAAAAGATTGTAGAGAAATGGAACACCCTTAAAATTTGAAATAGCAGACAAACAAAAACTTCCAAAATCCTTTAAATACATAACATGAGTTCACAAATATCTAAAGTTTACAAAGGAAGGAATACTGGAACATGTATTAGAGTTCTAACGGAACTATCTAATCTTTCAAACGAAGATAAAATAAGTCGGGTGTTACTAAACCCTATAGTCCTATATCTTCCCAAAACCGGATGACGCCTCTAAGGCCATCCTACCGGAAATTCTACCAAGATCCAAACGCCGCTCAGATCCATCTAAGATCTGATATACATGTCGATAAGAAAAAGTGTTAGGCTTAACGCCTAGTGAGTTAAAGCAGTTTTCATCATATAAATCATAAAATGGTTAAAACAGACATTTTATTTTAAATACAACCGCCCCTTAGGATATCTTTTGTAAAAAGAATTCTATTTAACAAGCTTGTATCTCAAATCGAAAATATTCTTTTAAGTAAAGCCCAGTATTTAAACTCACCCATTTCATGTATATGACGCGACTCCAAAATACCAATTTTACGGATAAAAATGTAAGTTCCAAACACCGGAAAACATGGATAACTAAGTACCCAAAATAACACCTTTCGGTGACGGGGGAGACCCGTTTCCATCGAATATGGTGGGAACACAAAGTTAAGCCACTTATCAATGTTCTCAAGGTTTACTTCGGGCCATGGATCCTCGTATACAGCTCCTTTGAGCACCACTGTAAGATTCACAAATGACCTTAGTGTCTGCTCGACCTCTAGATGAGTCTCACCACAAAAGCCACAAGTCCCCGTATTCGGCTCCCATGAGCACCACCGCAAGACTTAGCTCTGTATATTGCTCCCATGAGCACCACCGCAAGCATACTATCCATGACTTGGGGACCACTCAGTAGACTCAAGCGTGAACATCAAAACTCTACGTTTTTTAAATAAACATACTCCTATGCCTATGGATCCATTGTATTACAGTCTAAAATTACATGACACCAATTGAATGACTAGCGCACTCAAAACATGTAGTTATTCAACACTTATGCAATAATTGCATTTTACGCATAAATCTCCACATTGATCAATTAAACGGACAAAGTCCCAAAACTCATTTAAGTATAAATCAAGCAAAAGGCATCATAAAACGTTTGACTATAATAATAAAGCCAAGATGGATACATAAGTCGAAATACAAACTTTCCAACATCTATTAATTCCATAGTACCTATAACACTTAGGTCCTTATCCAATACTTTATCAAGGTATAATGGTCAACGGCCCAAAACCGCATGGTTCGTATTTCCAAAATATTCATAAAGTTTGAGAACGAGCATTTTCAAGAATTTAGACTTTTATGATCAAAATAGATTAAAGTACCAACATTAAGCTCATGAGTTGGGTAAAATCCCCAAAATAATCTATGACTCCAAAATTGGTCAATAGTTACCTCAACTCACACAACAATATCCTTGAAATCATATTTAGCCTAAATTGCACTTATTGTAGGTTAAATAAATATTTTGTCCAAAACCTCCAATACCCAAGGAATCTTATTTTGTTAATTAAATCCCTCTTTGGTGATTCAAAACACCCAATGAACCATCGTAAATCATTTATAAAGGTTTGATAACCCAAATATGCTCAAGTATCCAAACATTCACAAAACCCATAAAATATGAAGTAAAGCAACTAGAACCCAAAATATTTATATTTTGACATGTATATAGTTTTGTAAAGCAACTAGAACCCACCTTGCTATATTTAGGCTAAATCTAGATTTTTACCTCCAAAACTTGAGCTCCTTGGATGAAGACTTGAAACCGTCTAGATCTTAGCTCCAAGCTCTCTAGAAAGATCTTTGACCATAAATACTTCCAAAATTATACCAAGTTCTAACAAAATGGAACAGAAAAGGAGAACAAAAACCCTAGCTTTTAGGTACAAGGATGAGAAGATTACCCCCACTATGACCCTTAAATCCACCAAGGTTGCACTTCTAGGGTTACAAGGATGAACCTCATAACTACATACTCTAAGAGAATGGAAAATGGTTTGGAGAGGGTTTGATGAAACCCTAGAAACTTAAAACCCTTAAAAATGAGAATAAGATGAAGAGCTTCATGCCTTTGCTTCTAAATCCTCTCTAAAATGTGAATGATCACTTTAAAACTCCAAAATTGAAGCCTTGAATGCTACAAGAACCGAAATAGGGGGAGGGAGTTCATCTTGAGAGAGTATGGGGTGAAGCGAGTGAACTAATAAGTGAGAAGAGGCTGAAAATCGCATTTTAAACAAGTCTGGGGCCGACCGCGACAATGCCTTGTGATACGCGGGTTTACACCCCCCTAATCTAACCACAAGTGTACGGGTCGAATCAAGTAATAAGTACTTGGAAGTACGAGTATCGAACCAAGGGAACTAGGAACTGAGTATCACAATTACTATATCCACTATTAACTGAACGGCTCAAAAGATGAATTGTTGGAATTGAATTAATTAACTACTAGCAATAAATCAAGAACGAGACAGTAAACAACTTAGGAAACTTTGGATGGAGAAAACAGTTGAGGGTTGGAAATCATAAGGTTTTCACATATAAACACTTAACTCAAAATAATTACCAGCTATTCCCTTTAATGAATACCCAATCTCTAAAATCACCGTTGTTCTTTCTCAAGCAACCACGGATTTTGTAATATCTGAGTTTTAATTACTAAAAGTTTAGAGGTTTATATTGCCATTCATCTATTGTATGGGGTTTGGTTGAAAAAATAGGGATATTTAAACCCCAAAACCGCCTCATGTGATGCCACCTCCTCATGCGATGCCACCTCCTCATGTGTTTCATTAGAATATCATCTTTATTTTAGGGGTCGATGTCTTGTTCCAGTGAGAGAACGGTATCAAGAAATAGAAGGAGAACAAAGAAAAGGGTTTTTGCAGAATTAGAGTTGTGATGAGGATTCAAGTGGTGGTTGTTGATTAAAGATTTTTCTACAAACTTTTAAGTTATCGTTCTAATTAAGATTTGCGGTCGGTTTTGATTACTCGTATCAGTTAAAGTCTATTTCATCGCATATCGTAATCGAGGTGAGTTTTCTTTTAACCATTTTCGAACTGGAATGCATTTATTATAAAATGGTTGATTTAACATATCGGTATGTGATATTTTGTTATAAATGGTTATGTTACGGTATTGCACTATCGCGATGTGCTAGAACGCCAGCTTCACTATTATCGCGTTGTGCTAGAACGCCAGCAATATTGTGAGATGTTGTGCTTGAAGGCCAACAGAGTGAATTGTTGAGTTGTGCCCGAGTGCCAATGATTGGATAAATTAATCAAAGGTTTTATATAAACTGTTTTAATACATGGTTTTATATAAATTGATTTTTATAACGGTCTTGAAATGACAGGGATTATCTCACTAGGCCGTTTGGTCTAACCCTCATTTTGTTTTTAAAAATATGCATTTCAGGATTACAGAAAGTATGAGGTAAAAAAAGTTAATAATGTGAGATCGCCTTATTTGATTTATCTTGTTGGAGATAATCGAGAAGAAAATTGAAGTCTGCTTTTGATATGTGGCTATGTGGATTTTCGTATGAAGATTTTATTAGCAAATCGTTTATTTGCTATTTCAGAGAGTTGTATAAATTTGTAGATTGGGACCCAATGTGTAACCCCAATGTGATTTGTTTTATATAATACTCCATGTTATTTGTTATGTAGAGGTGCGGGTTGTTACAGATTTTATTTTTAAAGCACAAGTTTTATCTCTCGATCTCAACCTATGGAATTCAAAACACATTAAAATCAAGATTTTAATGGGACTAAGGCTTACTTGGTATATCTCTATCCAATTTCTCACCTTAGGCATGCAATTCTAGTTCTAGTTAGCAATTAACTCTCTCGAGCTTAATTGATAATAAACAAATCAGATGAAAGTTGGCCAGACTCACAAAAGCATTAAAACCCAAATCACATACTTCATTAATTAAGAAAAACTGATAAAAATCCCAAATCACATGTTCGTATGCTTAAACCATATTCAAACCAACCCCCAACATCTAAAGATTAATCCATGTTGGGGGTATCAACACTCAAAGCAAAAGAAGAATCCATAGTTCTAAGAAAAAGTTCTCTCAAAAGTTCTAGGATCATAAAACTCCCTTGATTGTGTAGTACCAACGAAGATTTGCACGAAATCGGTGTTGAAATTGCTTTCCACGACGTTTCCTTGCTTCAATTCGGTGTTTCTCCCATGCCAAAATCACCCCAATTGAGCCCTTGGTCGTCCTCTAGAAGTTAGAAGTCGATATGTCTGAATGAATGCCCAAACCCTAGAATTTTAAGCATTAAAAATGTCTAGCTCTGTTCAGGTGAGTTGTACAGTGAGTTGAGTTAAGTGAACCAGCTTGAAACTAGCTCTGATTCAGCTCTCAGGTGAGTTGGTCAAGTGACTTCAGCTCAGCAACTAACTTCAGAGTCACCTCCGCCACTGTTTTGAACACAAAATTTTTACTTCAAAATTTGACACAATTTCTCAACCAACCACTTTTCAAACTCGGACTCTTGATCATTCTCGTGATCGATCTATTTCTCGGAAAAACTTACTTTGTTCACACTTTCTTGGATTTCTCATGGCACATAGTAATTCCTGAAAAACTTGATTTAAACTATAAAAATACCACTTTATTTACTTGGAAATATGCAATATAACTTGAAAAGTGATATGAAAATAACACCAAAAATTGGTGTTATCAACAATCCCAAACCAAGTGTTGCTTGTCCCCAAGCAAATTAGCGTCAAGAAGAATAAATTAGCTTAAAACCAAGCCTCAACTTCACAACGGACCGACGGGTATACTTATCGGATAATTCAATTGGTTGTCAAGCAATAAAAAAATAGGAGGACGAGATAATCGGTTTTCAGTCTTCAACAAAAGTAATCAAGTCATAAACATTGAAAATTGAACTAAGAACAGTGACACCATACCTAATTATGACCAGGTCATCACACTTTTGGGGAGGATTTCGCCTCGACCCTACCTTACGGAATACTCTCTTTACACTCGAACCTAGGTTAACACACATGTTGTCATGCATTTGGAGGTTATGTACAATAATTCACAAGATAATAGTATGAGCAACTAAACATGAAAGAATCACAAATGCACAAAGAAGTGATATCAGAAGGAATCAAGTAACAAGACTAGGACTATTGGTGAAACTATGTCTATCTTCTTACACTTTCCAAAAGATCATCCATGTCTTTGTAAGGGTTGTAATGGGGCTAGGCTTGTGGCTAAGAAACGAAGGGTAAAATGGATCAAGATCCTAAATGTGCCAGTATATGAACGACCGCCTTTCGTCCCCTTTCTTTCCTGCTTTTGATTGTAATTCCACCCACATCCCCTTAGTTGAATTTGTCATCCTTGTTGCTTTTCCTTATTTCTTTTTTTTCTTTTTGCTGCAGCTATTAGACCCTTTGGTCATGTTTTTCTTTTCAACTGTGCTATTCCTTTTTCTTTTTTTTTCTTTTTCTTTTATTTTTTGGACCCATTTGGTCATATTTCTCTTTATCCCATCCCACTTTCAGTGTTTCTTTTCTTTCTCCACCCCTTGCCGTTTTCCCTACCAGTCCTTCATAAAAGACACATTTTCGGAAAAGGGTTGGCTATTAATTAGGCTGGGGTTTGATAAGTGGGTTCAGAATCGGGAAAAAAAATATTGTATGGCTGCAAAAAGGCTTAGATGCACACAATAGAAGGATACGCAAGCTAAATTCAATTCTTACTTCACACATTGCCTGGAATCATCTCTTGAGGTCCATAAATTAGATAAGACAAGGGTTTCACTCAATATCCCTATGGACGTCTTTGCTACTTGATGCAATATTATAGTGAGATCCTGCTATAATCACGACAAAGGAATCAGACTATGTGTATAAGAGTTAAGTGTAAAATTCCCTCATCGAAAGAAACCATACGATATTAGGTACAAAGTCTCTCGAGTGGTCTCCACTAATGTCCCCTAATCATGCAATTTTCCAATCATTTTCAGGACTATATCTCCGTTCTTAGATTCTCAAAACAATGCAAACTTGCCTATACTTAAGTGCTTCATGAATTCCGGTGCCAATGGTCCTCTATTTTTTTGCTATGCTTGACAGACCTGTGCATTTAAAGTGTAATACGACAATATGCCCGATTAGTATGCCCGGACTACAACCCCAAACCTGACCGACACATTGTCCCCAATGTGCATGCTTGGTTTGAGATGTAGAAACTGTGAAGCAAGTTAATGACAGAAAATAGATGCAACAATCATGATATAGCTAAAAGTGGTACCCATATCCGATAGTGGCAGTGAGAATAGTGAAGGTATGGTTAACCATTACAGTCATCCGGACATCCAAAAGTACAAGAACAAAAATCATATCAGAAAAAGCATTGCGATCATAAGAATGGTATCACGTGGTTTCTTAGAAGATGAGGTGGGTGCTTGGCGGCCCTTTCGAGGCTGGAGGCTCTCGCTGGTATGGTCTCCTTGGCCAGAACCCCGATTCTCCATTTGTGCTTCCATGCGCTCAACACTCGTTCGTAAGGCTTGTAGCTCCTTGATCACAAAGTCAAACTTCGATTCCAAGCGGGTTAGAATGGACATGTCATGGTTGGGAGCATTCAACAGTAGCCTTGATGGCAAGGTAGGTATTTCTCTTGGGTCATAATCAGCATCATCATCATCTGAGGCGGCAGTGTGCGTATCGGCATGTCTTACTGCCATGGGGAGATATTCATTATCATGCATCTTTTGTACCTCTAGTTTCCCACAATATGTAACTGCAAGTTGTATGAGCAGCGCGTGAAGTCTGTTGAGGTTCCGCATGGAGCTCGCGATGGTATACCTGCAGATTTACAAAATTGAGTGATAAGGCACGGGAAAGGAAGTACTCCTACGTCCTTGGATCTGACAGCATCTAAAATTTCAAGTCGGATGATCTAGGGGATGTCCATTGTCATCCCGTTCTGAATGCAAAAGAGTACTCGTGCCACCGCTGAATCGACCACATTGGTATGCTTGGATGGTATGACACTTGCTTTTAAATATACCCTCCAGAAAGTAGTGTCGACATGTAGCTCGCTTTTCTTAAGCTTTGTGTCCGACGTCCATCGAGAGTATACATTACGTCTTAGTGCCCACGCAATTAAGTCACTTCTTTCTTCTCTATCTCCAACTCCTTCAATTCTTGGAACCCCGCCAAGCATGTTCCTTAGGTCGGACTCTTCAAAATGCCGAAGATGGTATAATGATCGTATTGCTTCGTGTGTGATAACTACATTTGTGTCCCCCATATGCACCTCTCCAAATTCATTGAAGATTCCCGCGTTGAGTGCCGCATAAAATTCGTGCACGAAATTTGGGTCGTAGCACCACGGGTGGCACAAAGGTGTTCCCATCCGAAGTTGTGAATTGTAGACAGAATCGTTGAGTCTTCTGGAAAACCATCGAGGCAAATGCCTCTATCTACACATATGTCTCTCTTCTTCATTAATTCCCTCCTTGTTTCGATTTTCAGGTGAATGCGGTGATGATGGTTTGTCTTTTCTATAGGATTAAGCATGTCGTACTTGGGCCATCTCGGTGTGGTGGTGGTCGTTTTAGTTCTCCCCATTTCCTGAAAGATAAAGATTACAATTATTAGTAGAAGTAGGAGAGTAAGGGGAACCCCAAACCTAGACCTTTGTCTAGGTTTGAACCTTGTGCATACCGTAATGTGTTGGTAAAACGACCACCCCAAACCTAGGCCAAAGCCTAGGTTGGGCTCATGTTACGGTATTAGGATGATAACTAAAAATTCCCGCCCCAAACCTAGGTGCGAACCTAGGTTTGAATTATCAACAAGTAAGATACCAAGAAAGCATGTATAAGTGAACATGTGTACCCGTGGTGCAAGAATTTGTGACAATGTGGTATATGCAATTGTGACTATGTAGTATGCATAAAGATGAAAGTGTGTGGCCATGAATGGGATGCTTGTGTGAAAATGACGAATACCAATATTCCATTACGGACACTAGTCACAAGTAACTCGATTGACGAATTCACACACACCACCTTACGTAGGTAAACTTCGAGTGTAGCCTTTAGCATGAATTCCATGGCATCAAATAATCGTGAAGCATCCACTATGACAACGTGCAAAGCATTAGAATATGATGCGTTGGTGGCTTAATAGTTCACAAGGAAGCATCCAACGGGTGCACTTATCACAATTAAAAAGACTAGGTAAAAATCTTTCACAATGAAAGCGCAAAGGACCAAGGGTCAAAAACGGGTGACAATGGTACCAAAGTGTGCACCTATGTTGAAATACTCAAGCACATTCCACCAATCCAAACGATGTACCAAATGATGCCACATAACGCACAAATGGGCAAGAAAGTGCAAACTAACTCATAGATACATTTTGAGATGCACATCACCTAACCAAATTTGCACTTAAACAACATCACTTAACCAAGCTTAAATGCGTGAAATAACAATCAACATGAGTTCTAATTTCACCACTTAATTCACTACCAGCTCACAAAACTTAGAATGCAAAAGTTTAGACACACATGGTTCAAACCCAACGATTGTCAATCCAAAGAATAATAGAATATTGAACACCTAATGAAATTTCCACTTACCTTGCACAATTGCCACGAGAGAAACCCTTAAAGAAAAATGGAGGACCAACACTTGGAACTCACGAGAAATTGGGGCTGTAGAAGAACAAATCGATTGGAGATTGAGGTCTCAAGTCTGAAATCGATGAGAATGGGAGTTGTGGGGTGATTGAGAGGTCAGCGGTGGTCTGAAGAACTGGAATTCGAGAGACAGATTTGGCAAAAATCGACAGAGGTTGTGGTTCTGGAAGTCATTTCAGATATCAATCGTGGGTGAAATGGGTCTGTGGTCGGTTGTTCATGCGATCAAAAACGAGAGGGGGTGAGAATCTAGCCATCGGTGGTGGAGAACTCGATGGAAGAGGAGCTGTTGTGGGCAAGGTCGATAGAGATAAAGACACGGAGACTGTCAAGATTGTGGAGATAAAGAGGGAGAATGGTCTGGTCGCCGGCGGTGTGAGCAATCGACGATGGAGATCTTATCGCCGGTGGTGTGGTCGCCGGGTTGAGGGGAAAACGCCGATGAGGGGAGAGGGTAGGGCAGAACTCGAAATGGGGGTCTGTTGGGTTTATGCGTGACAAGGAATTGGCTAAGGTGGGTTTGAGGTTGTGAACTCACTTAAAACTCACCTCGGGTGCTGTTTGATGTGTAAATAAATTGAGGAAACAAAGGTGGGTGTGAGTTTCAAGTGAGATATAAATTCTCAACTTACTTAAAACTCACCTCGGGTACTAGAATGTTTGGTTTTTGCATGTACCAAACAGTGCCTGGTGTGGGTTTCAAGTGAGATGGAAATTTCCAACTCACCTCAAACTCGCTCCTGGGGCTGTTTTGGCCGACTCATATGGGACAATTGTCCAAACCTTACCGAAAAATTGTTTAAAACTTACCGTTTTCATGCGGGAGCCTCCCAAAACTACGAGGGAGCTAACAAGAACACACCATCAAACCCAATTAAATTAAAACCGGAACCCACCGATACTTTAACATTTGGTTCAGCCATCGAGCTCCATACCTTTAACACTTAGTAATTAATCCCTGAGCTTACCTTTTTCACGCGGGAACATATCTGAACTACGAGAGACCTAACAAAACACAATCAAAATCTACGAGAAAAGAAAAACAACTAAAAGTAAAAATAAGAAATAAAACATACCAGTTGGGTTGCCTCCCACCTAGCGCCTTAGTTAAAGTCGTGGCATGACTGTGTGGTCTCAACTTGGATCGGTAACGCTTGTGGAATTGAACCGCCCACACATACGGGTGTTCCTTATTTTCCCCACATCCGTTTTCCCATTCTTACCTATTTCTGATCCACACTGCCCCGTTTTTGTTTCACCTTTATCTTCTATTCTTTTGAGAACATGGAAGGTTACCTTTTCATTCCCAACTCTGAAAGTCATCACACCTTCTTCCATATCTATCAATGCCTTGCTTGTGGCTAAGAATTATCTTTCCAAAATCAATGGCACCTCAACATCTTCTTCCACATCTAGAACTACGAAATCAACTGGGAAATAAAAATTTTCAACCTTTATCAAAACGTCTTCCACGATTCCATGCGGATACTTCACCGATCTATCTGCAAGTTCAAGTGTCATGTTTGTTGGTTTCACTTCCCCCAAGCCAAGTTTCCTGAAAATTGATAAAGGCATTAAATTAATACTTGCACCAAGATCACATAATGACTTACTGAATTTTGAGTTTCGTATATGAACAGGGATAGTAAAACTCCCTAGATCCTTAAGCTTCGGGGGAAGCTTATGTTGGATTATAGCACTGCACTCCTCAGTAAGTGTAATTGTGGCATGATCTTCAATCTTCCTCTTCTTGGACAAGATGTCTTTCATGAACTTGAGATAAGTTGGCATTTGTACCAGTGCCAGTGCCTCTGCAAATAGAATATTGATGTGTAACTTCTTGAAAATGTCAAGAAATTTCTTGAATTGTTCCTCATCCTTATTTGCCTTCGACCGATTCGGAAAAGGTAGTGGTGGCACATATGGTTTGACTATCGGCTTTGATGGAGTGCTCTCTCGCTCCTTCCTCTTATCTCAATTCTTTGTCCTTTCTATCTCTCGACCATCACTTGCCTCAACCACTTCTATTTCTATGGGATCCACTTCAGTACCTTTAGCTTCAGTGTCATTAGTTGGGGGTTTCTGGGTAGGTTCTCTAATCAGCTCCTTTCCACTTCTCAGATGAATCGCCTTGCACTCCTCCCGTGGTCTCCTTTCGGGCTGACTAGGAAACTGTCTGGGAGCTCGATTTTGTAGGGCTTCATAAATTTTCCCCACTTGCCTTTCAAGAAGTTTGATGGATGCGGTGTTTTGATCGGTTGTTGCCTTTACTGTAGTCACTGTACCAGCTAATCCCTCAACAGTGCTATCCATATTAGACATGAACTTCATTATCATGTCCTCTAGCCCCGATTTCTTTTCCCCGGATTGTCCTTCTTCAAACTTCCTTTGATTGTAACCTGGAAGACGATAAACACTGTTAGATTGAGAAGAGTTTGAACAGTTAGAATGATTACCGTATTTCTGTTGTTGTTGCTATCCCATTGTCTCCTTTGGTGGACCTTGTTGTTATGTCCATGAGAAACTCGGGTGTCGCTTCCAACCTTCAGTGTAAGTGTTGGAGAATGGGCCGTCTCTGGGACGATTCCAGTTTTGTAAAAATTAAACTTGTTCAGGTTCGTTCGATGGCGGGAACATATCCGAAATACCCTCTTCACTCATAAGTGTTCACTGAATGGAAGCCCCTTTCAGTTGATTAGTGATGGCGGCTAACTGAGTTTTGATTGCTTTCAGCTCGTCATTCTTTTGCACACTAGCAACTCTTCTAACTGCCGACCTCGGAGTGGCATAGTTGTGTTCGGCCAAGTTTTCTATTAACTCTACTGCTTCCTCGTATGTTTTATCCATGAGAACTCCACCCGCTGCAGCTGTGATTTCGTTTTTGAATTGCGGGTGGAGGCCACCAAAGAATGTTTGGATGATGACCCAGCCATGTAACCCATGATAAGGACATTTTTTCAACATGTCCTTGTACCTCTCCCAAGCCTCGTACAGTGTCTCCTGATCCCACTGAGCAAAATGGGTAATGTCAGCCATAAGCTGGGTTGTCCTACCCGGTGGAAATAACTTCTGAAGAAATGCAGCTTTCAAATCTGGACACGTATTGATCTGATCAGTTGGTATACTTTCTTCCCAATTTTCGGCTCTTCCCTTCAGCGAGAAGTTGAACAATCTCAGTTTGATTGCATCCTCGGATACCCCATTAATCTTGAAAGTATTGCAGATCCGCTCAAATGTACGGAGATGTCCATGAGGATCTTCTATCGGTGCTCCCCCAAACTGATGTTGTTGTATCATGACAATTGTGCTCGGCTTTATCTCGAAATAGTTCACTGCTGTTGCGGGAGGTTGCACACCTATGCGTGCGGCTGCCACATTGGGATTGGCAAATGACCGCATAGGAACTATCGCCGGAGGAGGAGGTGGTGGGTTATTTCTCAGAACTTCGTCACCCATTCTCAGTTGTTTTCTGACCTTAGATGCTTTTCGTAACTGACGGGCGGTGCGTTCAATCTCCGGATCGATAGGTTCTATGCTTTTCCCTCGGGTTCCTCTTGGCATAAACCAATTGGTACCTGAAATTTAAAGTATAAAAATTAGCAACCCAGAAACTGAATAATAACTAAAATAGAAACAAAATAAAAGAAAAATGTTCAATATAATAGCGCTTATAGCTGGTAGTGCTATCAGTGCAAACTAGTTCCCCGGCAACGGCGCCAAAAACTTGATAGGTGGGTTTACACCCCCCTAATCTAACCGTAAGTGTACGGCTCGAATCAAGTAATAAGTACTTGGAAGTGCGAGTATCGAACCAAGGGAACTAGGAACTGAGTATCACAATTACTATATTCGCTATTAACTGAACGGCTCAAAAGATGAATTGTTGGAATTGAATTAATTAACTACTAGCAATAAATCAAGAACGAGACAGTAAACAACTTAGGAAACTTTGGATGGAGAAAACAGTTGAGGGTTGGAAATCATAAAAGTTTTCACATATAAACACTTAACTCAAAATAATTACCATATATTCCCTTTAATGAATACCCTATCTCTAAAATCACCGTTTTTCTTTCTCAAGCAACCACAGATTTTATTTTTAAAGCACAAGTTTTATCTCTCGATCTCAACCTATGCAATTCAAAACACATTAAAATCAAGATTTTAATGGGACTAAGGCTTACTTGGTATATCTCTATCCGATTTCTCACCTTAGGCATCCAATTCTAGTTCTAGTTAGCAATTAACTCTCTCGAGCTTAATTGATAACAAACAAATCAGATGAAAGTTGGTCATACTCACAAAGGCATTAAAACCCAAATCACATACTTCATTAATTAAGAAAAACTGATAAAAATCCCAAATCATATGTTCATATGCTTAAACCATATTCAAACCAACCAACCCCCCCCCCCCCCCCCAACATCTAAAGATTAATTCATGTTGGGGGGTATCAACACTCAAAGCAAAAGAAGAATCCATACTTCTAAGAAAAAGTTCTCTCAAAAGTTCTAGCATCATAAAACTCCATTGATTATGTAGTACCAACGAAGATTTGCACGAAATCGGTGTTGAAATTGCTTTCCACGACGTTTCCTTGCTTAAATTCGGTGTTTCTCCCGTGCCAAAATCGCCCCAATTGAGTCCTTGGTCATCCTCTAGAAGTTAGAAGTCGATATGTCTGAATGAATGCCCAAACCCTAGAATTTTAAGCATTAAAAACGTCCAGCTCTGTTCAGGTGAGTTGTGCAGTGAGTTGAGTTAAGTGAACCAGCTTGAAACTAGCTCTGATTCAGCTCTCAGGTGAGTTGGTCAAGTGACTTCAACTCATCAACTAACTTCAAAGTCACCTCTGCCACTGTTTTGAACACAAAACTTTTACTTCAAAATTTGACACAACTTCTCAACCAACCACTTTTCAAACTCGGACTCTTGATGATTCTCGTGATTGATCTTTTTCTCGGAAAAACTTACTTTGTTCACACTTTCTTGGCTTTCTCATGGCGCATAGTAATTCCTGAAAAACTTGATTTTAACTATAAAAATACCACTTTATTTACTTGGAAATAAGCAATATAACTTGAAAAGTGATATGAAAATAACACCAAAATTTGGTGTTATCACCTTGCAACCTTGTCGTGTGGCACAATCGCTGGTATTGTCACCAGGATTGTACTGTGGGTGCTCTCCTGGTCGCGACTTTGCTCAGCGATAATGCCCAAGGGCATAGTCGCTTGCACAGTCGCTGAGGATGTACCGAGTGGGTTTGTTCCGCTGTGACATTGCCCTGCAAGAGTGCCCCATGGCACAATCGCGGGCATAGTCTCCGAACACGTATCGAAGCTCAACATTTCACTTTTCTCACTCGAAACACTTTCAATAGCTTTAAGGATCAAAAGTAGGCTTTCCTTATACAAAGTTTATAACTATAAACCACCAGATGGACTCGGTGCAACTTTTACTTACCGGAAATTACGGGTGTTACAAGAAATATATAAAAGTATTGTGTTGTCCATTAGATAAGCTATTTCATGGTTGTCCCATTCTCACTCAATAGTATAAATATTTTTGAAGATCTTGAAACTAGTATGGCTAATGTAATAACTTTTTGTTAAAGTTGTTGTGATTGAAAGAATAATGGTGTGGGGTGTCTTTCCTCTCTTTTTCACGGATTAGTTTGGTAGTATGAGGTTAAAAGAAGTAAGCCTTTCTTTTGAAATGGTGGCTCCTAAAGAAAAAGGGAGAAAACCTTTTTTGAGAAAAATGTCTTGATGGATAAAGCCTTGAAAGTATTTGAGGGTTTGGTGCAAAATTTTCTAATTCCAAGGTAAGATTTTTATCCTTATTATGAAATTACTACATTAATGGAGTTCATCTCCTATGTTAAATTTTGGTTGGTTTTAAATCCGTGTGCATGTAAGAAACCCCGTAGAAGGTGTGTTTATATTCGTTTATCAATAGAGTTTTGGGATTTTGAATTCATTATTCAATGTTGGTAAAACAATGGAGAAGTCTCACCATGAAATTTAATGAGTTTTCAATTGGTAAAGAAGATTTATATTGGGAACTTGATTTTGATGTGGATTTGGATTAGATTCATCAAGTGTTTTGTTGTATTATTGTTTAAAAATAGTTTAAGGACTTAATCCTACGTTTTTAGACCTCTAAATTGTCTTTGGTGATCTTGATTGTCAAAATATGCAAAAGAATCGAGTTTGGGCATTGTCAGGTCGAACCAGAAGAATACACAGCCTCTGTCACGACCTAAAGTCGCATGGCAGACCGCGTGAGGAGAATGTCCAGTGAGTGGCGTGACTAGTTCCCGCGACTTCAGGTCGTGTGGTCTGCTCTTTCTCGCATAATTCGTCATATTCTTGGGGTTTCATTTGGGTTTCGTTGGGACTGCATATGGGGTATTTTTATAAGCATTTGGAGGATAAATAGTGTGGTTTTAACGAGTGCTAATATCAAATTTTATTCTATCGCTTCAGGTGTCCGGTTTGTGGATTCTTAGCCTAAGGTGTGTGATTTAGGCTTGGACTTCAGGTAAATTTTCCTACCTCCTTAATATTTATAAATGATCAATGATTTTGCAAGTTAATTTACATGCTTATCTCTTACTTGAAACTTGCATGGTTTGGAACTTGATTATTATTTAAAGTGTGCATTCATCGAGGGAGGACATGTGATGGCTTTAAATGGGAGGTGTGACCCAACTAGAATGCATGAATCTGTTTCATGACATTCATCTAAGGGCAGGTGTGAGACCAAACATGTTGTCACGGGTTTGCATGACCATAAGTGTGTGCCATCTACATGTGTTGGAAGTGTGCATAACTATTTACAGCGTGAACCATTATTATCATTTTGTAACTTATGCACAATGATATTTTTGGTGTGATTTTGTACTATAGGGAACTCACTAGACCTCCGTTATAACCCTCACTTTTTATAAAACTAAACCTTTTTTAGGTAAACATTATACTGAGAGCTCTAGCAAAGGGAAGGGAAAGATGTAGGCCCAAATTTAGAAGACGGATGTAGAGCCTAATAACTAGACATTTAGACTTTTGGTTTGGTTTTAATTTATGTTACAATTCTCAGCTGTGGAGGTGTTTACACACTACAAACATTGAGATGTGTTGAATATCTAACTCGTTTACTTTAGGGTGTTTTGCCAATATTTTACGTTATTGCAACTTGGAGATGTTGGGTTGTTACAGTTAAAGTGGTTGAAACGTGAACAAATACAAATGAAGGGCAAACAAGATCATCACAACTTGCAAGTGTTCAAGTTTCACAATATTTAAGTTTACAAAGTTCGCACGACTATAAGGCATCATTAAATGTGGTTTGGCTTGCATTAAATGAAGTGTGTCTTGCATTGAATTCATTATTGATAAACTATCTACATCATGGGAACCAGATGTACAATAACTCCAAAAGATCGTAGAGAAATCTATAAAAGTATCGCATTGTCCATTAGATAAGTTATTGCATGGTTGTCCATTCCCACTCAATAGTATAAATAGTTGTGAATACCTTGAAGGCTAGTGTGGTTATAGCAGTTCGAAGATGAACAAACATAAAGGAAGAGCAAACAAGTTCATCACAACTTGCAAATGTCCAAGGTTCACAACATTTAAGTTTATTCACGTGTGTAACTCCCCAAGCCAAAAAGCAGAGAGACTTACTTCAAAATCAACTTATAACAATGGTGAAAAATATTGGTAGTCTACAACTTTGAACTTATAAGAAGCTCCTAAATCTATTTATTTATCCATGTTGGATAAGCACTCTGATGCTCTCGTCAGACCTCCCATAATCCTTCTTGTAATCGGTGATATGAGATTTGCTTAAGATGCTACAAACACCTACCTCAAGGGCTCATAATGCTCGAGGAGGTTCGCCCCATCATCCTGATGATGCAAGAGTCGATCTGATACTATTTACGATGTCCCAAAACCCAAAGCAGCATGTTGACCCAAATAACCTCTATATCAACTTAATCATTGGTGGAAGTTGTTGGTAGCACACAAATTTGAACTTATATAAAAATCACAAATCTACTATTCTATCTATGTGTGATCGGTTGTTACAACATGAAAACTTTGCAGATTATAGCTTAGAGTGTATACACATTAATTTGACTGTGAGCTCATTATTATATGTCATTCTATAATGGTGTCCTACTTAAATTTAGAGCAAACTTGATATAGAGTTTATATTCCTAACAAGAATTTAATTGTTTGTATAAAGGTTATTAATAAGAAATTACTTATAAATTATAGAAGAATTTGTATTGAACTCCCATCCTACAAATACTTATATTATTGTTTGCACCCTCTCAAGAGCAACAAAAGAGTATCATTTAAGCAAATATATCAACATATATATCATGTTAACAAATGAGTTACATTTATTCCTTCTGGCATTTATTACAAACTTGTATGATGTGAAGATAATTCCGGTAAAATCAATGAAGGTTAGCGGTTAATATAAAATGATAAAAAATATGCAACGTTATTGTTGATACATATTTTCTTGAATTGCATACTCGAATAAAAGGATTTTTGTCGATTACATGCTTACATTATTTAATTTATATCAGTTAAATCATCTTTATCATAAGTTTTATAAAAAGGGAAAATTGCATTAAAGTAGAACCAAGTTTCACCTGATTTCTATATTAGGAACCAACTTTTAAAACTGTCATTTAGGGTCTATATCAAACTTTACGTTTATTTAAGGGTCTGGTTAACCTGTTCAACAAACAGGTAACCAATAATATTTGATATTATCAAAATGGAACCAACTTTCACTTGATTTCTATTTTGGGAAACCAACTTTTAAAATCTTCATTTATGGTTTGTATGAAACTTTATGTTTATTTAAGGGTCTGATTAACATATTGAGCTGCTAATTATGACATTACTTTTTGTCAACTAGACTTTCATGTAACAACCCGAATTTCTAGAAAAATGTGAAGGTTTAGTGGTCAATGTCTAAGAAATGAAAGTTAAGCTAAGGGGCCCTTTGTGCAATTTATGAAAGATATAAATTGTGCCAATCCCTAGGTTTTCATTACTAAACATTCTTGTGCACTGTGTATTGGCGGCTATAAGAGAAGAGAAGCAGGAAAGAGGAAGAAATCAGTTGGCATTTAAGTTGCTAGGAGAAGCTCGCTTTTGGGTAAGAAATCAATTCCTCTAGTGTAAATTCCTGCTTAATAGATAGTTGAGTAAATCTATCTTTGATTATTCTTCATGTCTGAGCTTGAAATCTGAATAAGAACATCAATGGGTTTTAAACTCTTAATCAGAGTGTTGAGTAAATAAAACTAAGTGTTTTAAATGGGTTTTGAGGTTTAAGATTCGTATGCATAAATTTATGAGAATGTATTGTTAAAATCCTCTAAGTTCGGACTGATTAGTAAGAGCTTTGAGTTTGGGTTTCGGCATCGGCAATCGCCAGTTCCGGAAATGTTTATTAACCAGGACTATTAATACCGGAACGTGTACCATTACATGATACGGAATTGGACCTCGAAAATAGAGGATCCGGAAATGCACACACATGATCCGGAACCCTTTGGGCCGGAATGTAACACGATCCGGAACCAAGCCTTGATCCGGAACTCCTTTTTGAAACCAAGTTCCGATACTGCTTTCTGTTATCTCAAGTTCCGGTACTGCTTTCATTGTAGTTGGGCCTGACACAAGCAAATGATCCAGAACATAGAAATTAATTAAATGAAATCAAGTAGTGGGTCGAGAGGATTGAAATCCGGTGGTATTAATTTTAAATGGACCGAGATATTAAATTAAGATGGGTTGTAGTTGGGCCACGTGGTGATTGATCCGTTATGGTTGTTCATTTTGGGCCAAAAAACTCACGTGAGGGCCACATGAACCAAGAAAACCAAATTTAAGTTCATATTAAATTATGGATTTTGAAACTTATTGTCTTGTGCTTGATGAATTGGGTCCGGTAATGTTCATTTAATAGGAACCAGTATTAAGCAAATTTATAAGATCCGAAAGGTAAATTTAGATTGGGCCGAAAGTTATTAAGGAACCGAATATCAAATGGTTCGATATTCCATTTATTAGAAGTATAACCTATTATCTTAGATAACGGAGGGATTATGTTCGGAAGTAAGCTCAATTTAAATAATTAGATTTTGATATACATTTCATATATAATAGGTGGTCCACCTAGAGATCGGAATTGTAAGTGAGAAGCTTTGGAGCAAGCAAGCAAGGTGAGTTTTTCTAACTAAAATAGGTGATTTTACGTGTTTTCCAAAGAAAGTGATTGTGTAGAAATGTCATGTTATTTTACATGATTTTTACCTGAATGAAAGTTAAATAATTTACGGATTATGGTGTACTTACGAGCATGTTTTATTTTTAAACCTTTATGAACGATTCCATGACAAATATGATTTGACTGAAATGTGATTTAGCATGAAAGAAATGTCTATTAAAGATTTCACGTTTCATGAGTTATGATGAGCTATGTGTATGTTATGTGGAGTCGGTCTGCACAGTGGGATCTGAGTACCTCGGGATCCGATGATCCCATGGGCTGTTGTGGGGAGCTTGTAGAAGGGAATTCATTTCCTTCCTACTCGGATATGTGACTAGCTTGTAGGAGGGAATTCGTTTCCTTCCTACTCGGATATGTGACTAGCTATGTGATCCTTTAACACTGTGCAGTACCATGGTTGAATGATTATGTGAAGAATGTTAATGTGTTTTATAAAATGATTTTTATAATGTTGATGTACGCTGTTTACGGAGGGAACTCACTAGACCTCATGGTCTAACCCTCGCTTTTCAAAACTAAAACCTTTTCAGGTAAGCAAATAGTAGGAGGCTCAGGTAAGTGAGCATGAGCAAGATAGAGTACAGATGCAGATAGAGACAGTGTCTGTGCCACGTATAGAAGCTAGTGCGTTCTCAGTTGTGTATAGGTTGTTTCCGCCAACCTTAGTTTGAGACTGATGTAACGAAATTTTGGGACTCAGTTTTGTAAATGTTATGATTTAATGTTATGTATGTCTTGTTGTATTTTTAGGCTGTTACATTCACGTCATAATTATAATTATAATTATAAATCTAAAATGGTGACATGACACATACTTTTTAATTTGAAAACTAAATATTCACTTCATATAATAAAATATACAATTAAAATTAACTAAAAGACGTTTTTTAAATAGTTATAAAAAAAAGTAATAAAATTCATTTTCGTATATCATTTTTTTTAAATTCAAATATCAAATTAAAATTTGTTTTTTAATTAATGCAACAAAAATCTATGTGGTAAAAATTAATTGATGCATTAAAAATCGATTTAAACTTTAAATTGAATATTTTTATATCTAACCAATCTGTATCTTATATTTTTTTTAAATAATTATTTGTCAAGTCATATAAAATATTACCGGTTACCTGTTGAACATAAAGTTTGATACAGACCCTTAAATGACGATTTTAAAAGTTGGTTCCCCAAAATAAGAATTAAGTGAAAGTTGGTTTCATTTTGATAATATCAAATACCGGTTACCAGGCCCTTAAACAAACATAAAGTTTGATATAGACCCCTAAATAACGATTTGAAAGTTAGTTCCTCAAAATAAGAATCAGGTGAAAGTTGGTTTCATTTTAATGCGATTTTCCTTTTATAAAATAACTCAACATAGATCATTATTAGCAATTGAGATATTTAGAGCTCAAAATTGCATCAAAAGTAAACAAGTTCCTATTTTGTTTCGATTTCATCCTACCCCATTTTAGTGTTACCAAAAGCTATAAAGACAACGGTACTCTAGTCCATTCAAGTTTCGTTATGTTTTGTCCATGTACTAAACATAGCCTTAAAGTTCTAAAGTTCGAAAATATTTATTAGAGTAAACTGCAATTTTGGTCCCTGTGGTATGTTGTTTTTCTCACCTTTGGTCCCCAGAAAATTTTTATTGCAAGAAAAACCTTGTGGTATGCAAAAGTGCTCGGTTTTGGTCCCTCGGGACTAACACCGTTAGGTTGCCTCTGTTAAAGCCCCTCATGTGCAAGTCACATGAGGGCATTTTATTCTTTTTACTTTATTTTTTTGTTTTTCACTAAAGACAAAAAAAAAAACACAGGGGCCATCAACATCATCATCCATCATCATTTTTTTTTGTTTTTCACATATCATCATCATCCCCAAACACATC
Source organism: Saussurea involucrata (assembly GCA_033807775.1). Lineage (NCBI taxonomy): Eukaryota > Viridiplantae > Streptophyta > Magnoliopsida > Asterales > Asteraceae > Saussurea > Saussurea involucrata. The sequence goes on from CM066325.1 coordinate 69,529,479, forward strand.
TGTTAATATGAATCTAGTAACCTAAACAAATGAAAATAGTTATACAACTATCCAATATTTGGGCCATCAAATTTAGATGAATTTGTGTAAAATAACAACATAAAGGGTGGTGATGGTATCAACATCTTCCACAAAATTGAACCAAGAACAACACATCTATATCTATATGTCAACCGGAGTCTTCTTCTCCGGCCAAAAAACCGGTGAAAATTGATTACAAATCTCACTATCTCGCCATCAATGGTATGAATTGAGGTGAAAAACTTGGCATTTTGGCTTGTATGAGCTCTTCAAAGCAGCTTGCTCGAACTTCTTTGCTGCTGCTTCGTTCTCCTCGAGGCTCGTTTGAACGAAAAACCTCGCCAACCAACTCGCACTCCGCATTTTGATGATGTAGATCCGAAAATCGAACGAGAGAAGAGAGAAGGTGCGGTGGTGGTGACGCTGCAGCGATCGAGAGGAAGGCGGAGAGAACGTCGGCGTCTGTTGAGGCCGTTGGCGGCAGAAGGAGTGGTGCTCGACAGGGAGGAGCAGCGGCTGGGTATGGTGGCAAGACGAACGCCGACGGGAGAGGGCGCCTGGTGGTCGAACGAGAGAGAAGAAAGAAGGGAGGAGACGGCAGAGGGACGAAGATGATGGAAGCCGGCAGCAGATGGCGGCGATGGGTGGTTACGGTGGTGACGGCTGCAGGTGATGTGTGCGATGGAAAGGAGAAGAGTGAAATTAGGGTTTCTCACTTTTGTTTTTCTTTTCAAATGGGATGAAGATGACCGTTCAAATTAATATATCTACATATATAATTAATATATTATAATATTAAATATAATATAGTATATAGTAATTGCAATTTGGTCCCTGTAGTTTTTGTCTTTAGTGAAAAACTGAAAAATAAAGTAAAATGATCAAATTGCCCTCATGTGCAAGTCACATGGGGGGTTTTAACAGAGTCAATCTAACGATGTTATGCCTGAGGGACCAAAACCGAGCACTTTTGCATACCACAGGGTTATTCTTGCAATAAAAAATTTCTAGGGACCAAAGGTGAGAAAAACAACATACCATAGGAACCAAAATTGCAGTTTACTCTATTTATTATAATACGTAACATGGATGTGGCGTTGATGTAACAGGAGTATGAAATTTCACATGTTTCTTAAAATACATTTTTGGAAATAAATCTTCTGTGAATGAAAATAAATCATTTATTAAGGGACTAGCTGTTTGTCAGCAGCTTAATAAACTTAGGGGCTGGTTGTTTACCTTTTAACAGTTTCATTAAGAAACAACCTCTGAATCGTTCAGAGGTGACTCTTGTTTGGTAAAAAAATGTCTACCTCTTAATGGTTTTAAAATCGTCTTAATGATTTAGCATCTTGGGCCACTCTTAACCATTTAACACCCTGACTTCATTCTAAACAAATACCAAGCAATCATATTTCACTTTGCACTATATCATAAAAGCCTCTTAACCATTCTGACCACTTAATCATTATGTACCAAACCATTCAGCAACTGCCAAACAGTCCCTTAATGAGAATCATAATTTATTTGGTCATATATACATTATTAGTACTATTTAGTAGTGGCTTAATAATATAAAAAGTGGTTTATTCATTAAAGTTTTTAAGGTACAATTGTATGCAGAAAACTAAGTTTTTTTCAAACATTCTCCTTCCAATTAAAAAAAATACGTTATTTTATCTATGAAAAAACCCTCTCAAATAAAAACTTATAGATTTATACAAATAGATTGATACTCACAATTTTATATATAAAACGCTTAATGAAAAATCGACCAAACATCTTTTAAATCTACGCATATTAAGACGTACTATTTAAATTGTTGAACTATGTGATGCAAATAAATGTTAATTAATGTGATTAAAATAGTCATCAATATATATATAAGAGAATGTAGGAGAGAAAGTTAATGATGGGCTTTCATAGCCATTTATCTAGAATTTTGATTTATTTTAAATAAAAGTCATACATTAAATATCCTTATTAATTACTAAAATTTTTCATTTTTCATTTTATAATTTTATAAGATAGATAATAATGCTTATAAATCAAATAGTTCTTTTAATAAGTTGTATTTTTTTACCTTTTAGTAGGCTAACAATGCTTATAAATCAAAAATATTTTTAATATTGTATGTTTTTATTTATTTACATTTTTATGGATAACGTAACAATACTTATAAATCAAAACTTATTTAATAACATATATTTTTTATTTATTTAATTTTTTTTTCTTACTAAGTTAACAATAATTATAAATCAAAACTTTTAAATTATTTTATTTTTTTAGTAAGATCTATATCAATGTTTGTATTCTTTCTTTTAGTAAGCTAACAATACTTATTTTAATAAATTATGTTTTTTAGTAAGATAACAACGGCTTATAAATCAATTTTTTAAGTAAAATATATTAATATTTATAATAACATTTGTATTGCGCGGTACTGTTATCTAGTTATGAATGATACAATTGATGTTACATATAATGTAAGATTGATAAAGTTATATAGTGTCAAACAAGAGGCTAGTCGACCACCCATATCAGTTTTTAAACATCCTTTAATGATTTTTTATATATTACATAGGATTTTTAATTTAGAAATTATGGTAATTGTGGATATAATCTTTTAGTGAAATGGATTTTTAATAATTATTAATATTATGTCAATATCTTTTTGCTGATGTAGTAATAAATATAGTATAAAAAATTGTTTAATATTACATCACATTTTTTGATATTATTTATGTTTATAAAAAATTTATGAATAGTTTATAAAAAATGTATATAATTTATGTCACTTCATGCTTTAAGTTATAGTAAAAAAATTTAATTTTAGATTTATTGTTATACGATTAAAATATATTTTTATGATAATGTATCACTTCAGAAATTGGTTAGAAATCCTTGTAACGAAGATAATTTCTATATAATTTTTAAACATTTTGAAAGCTATAAGAAAGAATAAAAATACCATTATATTAAGGAAGAAAATATGAAAATTTTATTGGACATTACTATTTTATCAACCACATGTTATAGAATAAGTGTGCCTACAATAAGCCTTTAAAAAAGTCTTCTTGCTTCAAAGTTGTAACCCATTAAAAAAGTTTTTGAATTAGGGAAATTAATTAAAATACCCTAAGTTTGAAAGTGACTTATCAAAATACCCCAAAAAATAAAAAGTTTACCAAAATGCCATTTTCCCCCGCGTTATGGAGCCCGTGATCGTGGTCAGGGACCAATTGTGAAAATTTTTGCAAGATATATTTACACTTTCAGTCCCTGATGGCCCGCGATGGAGGCCCGCGGTGGGGACTGGAAGTGTAAATAATCTTGCAAAAAATTTCACTTTCAGTCCCTGCCCGCTATAGAGGGCTCTCACCGTGGAAATTTATGGCATTTTGGTAAACTTTTCAAATTTTGGGGTATTTTGGTAAGTCACTTTCAAACTTAGGGTATTTTAATTAATTTCCCTTTGAATTAATAATAAGTCTTTGAAAAACTATTATTGAAGATGCTCTTAGACCATCTCCAATGAGGTCACTAAATCTTACACTAAACACTAAATTTAGTATAAATAACACTATTCACATCTCCAATGGAGTCTCTATTTTCATCACTAAATTTAGTGTAATGAATAGTATTACACTATATTTGATGTAACACTATTCATTTACACTACTTTTTCAATTACATTTTTGGCCCCTCAATTAATATAAAAAGGAATGTGTCTAGAATATTGGGATTTGGTGTAAAAATCAGTGTTACTCATTGGAGAAAATTTACTATTAACACTAAATTTTACACTACTTTTGATGTTTGGTGTAAAATAAGTGTGACCCATTGAAGATGTCTTTAACTACATCATGAACACTTTTAAAAATCTAATTGGTTAATATATCAGTTTTATTAAAAATCAAAACTCATATTTATTAACACATATTAAATTAACCTAAGTTGTAATAAAAAAAATAATGTATTTGATAACTAGATTTTAAACAAATTATAAATAAAATCAAGAGTAATATATTGCTGCTTATTTCGACTTTTCGAGTGATTTTAGGCAAGTTAGAATGGTAATTAAAATTATTTATTTTAATAACACGATATAACAATTAATTTATTAAAAACACGTGTATATATATATATATATATTAATCACAAGCCTTGTTTAATTTATATTTAAACATAACCCAATAAAAACAAATAATCAAAAGTCAACCATATAACTTGGAGGAGGAACTTAAGATTGGTTTCATTCATTGATGCTAAAACTTGGAACTAAGGCATAATTTATATTAATTTAACAAATTGCATATAAATATATTTTTACTCAATTCCTATTCTAAAATATATAATGTTAAAAATGAAAAACTTATGCTTTGACTTGACTTACTAGCGAATTCAAAGACTTTTATGATTGGGATGAGAAAATTTCAAAACCAAATAAATCATCTGGATCAAAACGGTTTTGGATTTTCGTTTTCGGCTTAAACGGTTCGGTTACCAAATAAAGATAACTTATTATGTTCGGGTTTCAGTTAATTTTCTACCAAATAAAGATAACTTAACGAGTAATAGGTTTTTCGAGCTCGGTTCAAAAAAATTATACTAGGCTCGAGCTCGAATATTTTTGACTTACCAAACTCGAACTGGATGTTCGTTTATGGGATCGTACTCACGATCGATTAATTCCTTTATTGGCTCGATATTTATAATTTCTATATTTTATATTTCGAACGAGCCGAGTCGATCATTGGTTTTATGAAGTTCGACTCGTTATATTAAACGAGTTCTATTTTGTGTTCGAGATCAAACTCAAGCTAAATAATTAATAAGATCGAGCTCGAGATAAATGAGTTTGAACTCAAGTAGGTAGTTAGAAGCTTGACTCGTAAACACACCTATTTGTGTGTGCTACAAATGGACCGGTTAAAAATTAGGATCATGATATCAGTCTAACATCCCAAAATTTTTTAATACTTCAATTTCTCAAAAATAGTACTCCAAGATCAAACACTTACATTGCAGCATAAACAATATATAATTGTGACAAATATAATATTGTTTTATGTAGCAGTGTCTTGAACTAAACATATCATTCTTCCGATGTCACACTCAACCGATCTAGCTTTATTCCATTTTTCTTTTCAATCCGGTAGTCATCTAGGTTGCAACAATTTTAAAAGAGTTTAGGTGAGCATAAGGCCCAATGAATGCATGGTTTTCATGCACGGGCAATACTTTTACATTTTTCACAAAACTTCAATAATTAGCATGCATTTGTGAAAATTAACACATTTCACAAAACGATGGCATTATGGTGGGTGTCTACATCACACAACGTTACCTAACGAACTCACACAACATGTTTCCTTACAGTTGCATTTTGACCACAGACTCTGTTGGTCCCGAAGGGCTATACAAGTTTGTAGAAAGGGGGGGGGGGGGGGGGGGGGGTTGAATACAAACACACAGATTTTACTTTTCTAAATTGTTTATTGATAAATCATTAACAATTTACAGCTTGTTGCGGAAAAAAGATTAAGGATAAATCCTAAATCTAAACAAGTTGGAACACTAAGTTTCTTGCACTAAGAAGGAGAAGGAAATTACTAATAACAACCTATCTCAAGATAAGAAGGATGAACTTGTCCAGAGTTAGCAAGTTACTTCAAAATGAAGTGAGTTCTTCTTCTTATATACTGCATGCATTTAATGCATTGCAGTTTACACTTTACACGTGGCAGCAGCTGATTGGTTGCATGTCATTGACCTTTGTTGACAACCTAAGTAGCCGCATGTATGAACTGTGTAGTATCAGAGTGGTTGTACGAATTCAGACAATAAGGAGGTTCTTTTTCTGACATATCGTACGGAGATGTGCAAGGGTGGTTTAGACAAAAGTACTTTGTACGGAGGACTTCATGATCAGCTTTTCGTTGATTCAACGATCTATCATTCTTTATCAACGAATAATAGAATCCAGCGATAGCCAAAGTCCTGTACTTGATACTTCACGTTGAGTGGACAAATCTAAGTCTTCGCTGATCCGCATCAGTTCATTAGGAGACTTGTCGCTGGTTCATGAGCTTGATATTTGACTTCAGCGTAGAACCTATGTTGACGTGAAACTTGTCTTCAGGGATCATAATTAAACAACTAACTTATCAGCGATCACCATAAGTACTGAACAGACTCAGAGTATTATGGTGAACAGTTTCGCTGAATGTTTAATCTAAAGAGCGAGAGTTCCTATCAGCGGTACTGGAAGATCTTAGTACTTATCAGCGATAGTGAAACTCTGATACATATTGTTTACTTACAATTTTCACTAAGTATATAAGAGAGGGTCATTATCAAATCACTGAGGGTTTGGATCAACAATCTCCCCCTATTTGATTATGACATAGCAACAGAGAAATTTTCTATTTAATGAAAACATAAGGATAAAAAGAACTCATAAAATATTTGTCCCTTTTACTGTTTTCTGGGATCTTTTCTGTATTGATGGAGTAAAGTACGTTCGCTGAAATTTTTCTTTAAACTTTGTAAAGATTACAGAGGGAAGTGGAAAAATTACAAGTACAGCGAATAAAATTACAAGTACAAAAGATGTAGACAGATAAGGATAGAAAGAATTACAAGGCGATCCTATCCGTCAAAAGGTTCTTCCTTGATGAGAAGTTCATCGAGGGTCTTTGATGTGGGAATCATCCAGTCAGGGACATCTACTCCTTGATTCTTTTTCTTCAGAGCTTCTTCAAAAATCAAGGGCTTCAGGTGTCTAGCTTTGATGTCGCGTCTGACTTCACACCAATATATGAGATCTCTGAGTTGTTCGATGGGAGCGATGTGGAGCTCAGAGATACGTTGAAAGTGATGATTTCCATAGTAGTCTAAAAAGAATATACCATAGGGATCACTTACAACTGTGCCAGGAATGAAAGTTTCTCCAGGTGGTAGGGAAGTGTCAAGCGCTGAGAGATCAGCATCAGGGCCAAGAACTTCAGCACGAGAGAAACCAATACCTGTTTCATTTCGTATAGGAGGACCTGATTCAGAGACTTTCTTTTCCTTAGCAGAGACTTTTCTTTATTGAGGAGGAAGAGTAGGAGGAATATCCACAGCAGAAGAAAGCAGGTCGATCTGTTTGTTTAAGATCTTCTCGACATGGCTTTCGAACTTTGAGCGCGATCCCTGAATGGCTAATTTCGTTTCTAACCATTCATAGAGACCAAACTTTTCTAAGGTAGCATCATAGAAAGTTTGCTTGGTTTTGTCTTCTCTGTAGACATCCACTTCAACAACAGGAACGTCGGCGTACAGTCTTCCTCTAATGTTTACTTTGATGATTTTGGATGGTCTAGATCGATAGGTCAGCATTTGTTTAGCCCATTCCAAAGTCGTATCAGAGACCTTAGTCTTTTCTGTAACGATCTCTTGAGCATCATCCCATAGCTGACGTTGAACATCAATGGGAACTCTTTTCAGCTTGGGGTCTTTTATTGATCGTTGAGTAAGCTTGATGGCGTATTCTCTGTCTTTTTCTTCAGCTTCCTTTCTTTCAGCGATTAGGCGTTCAGCTCTGAGGTGTTCCTTGTATTCCTTTTGGGAAATTTTGAACTTTGGAGGAACAGTAGGAAGTTGATCACGCTTTAGAATGATTCGCTGATCTTCGAGTCTCTTGATCATTGCATCTCTCTTTTCTTGATCCTCTTCACTTAGCTTTTGAGGAGCCAAGGAAGGTCTATTTTTGTGAGAGAGAGACTGTTCTTCAGGTTCATCAGTCTCAGAGATTAAATCTAAGACTGGGATTATTGCTTCAGCGTTGGGAGCTGGAATTATTGTTGAAGTCGCAGCTGTAGGAACTTCAGCGATATCCTCAAACAGGGGAGAGGACTAGCTGAAACACAACGATCTTTCAAGTAAGAACATGGGTAGAACAGAGAGAGAGAGAGAATATGGGATAAAGTGTATGGAGGTTTATGGAGTGTAGAACTGATAGTGTATAGAGGAGGGATGTTGTGTAAGATTAATGTACCTGACAAAACGGCTTGTTAAGCAAGATCATCAGATTTTCATCTTCAGCGACATTTTTTCCTTTGCCCTTGTCAGCTTCAGATGCTGATGGCGTTGTCTTTGTCCGCTCCCCTGTAGGTTCATTTATCAGAATACCTTTAAGAGCTTTAGATCTCAGAGCAGGCTTGACGATAAAAGAATCATCATCATCGTCATCTTCGTCATCATCGTTCTTTGGAGAAGAGGATGGTTCATCATCAGATAAGTCGATGGCTTCTTCATCTTCAGCTTCAGACTCAGTTTCTTCAGCTTCTTCTTCGAGTTGCTTCCCCTCAGATACAGAGGCGAGCTTCTCGGTTCCCTCAGGGTGTTCATCTCCCTGAGGTCCAGCGGCTGCTTCAGCTTCAATAGTCTTCTCACCCTCTTCAGTGAAGGTGAGGTCTTCATTCTTCTCTCCCCTGATAGATTCATCATGGGAAAGGTCTTCAACGCTTTTGGAAGGGTCTTCAGCGCTCTTCTCCCCCTCTTTTTCATGATGACTGGGGGAGGAATGAGAAGATTCAACAGCTCGTGTGGTTTCCCTGTCTTCTTGGCCAGGGATCCCCACACAGATTTCAATCGCTGATAATCTGTTTTCTATGCCAGAAATACCAGGATTGATCTTCACAAGTTCAGCACGATCCGCCGTAGTAAAAGATGGAGGTGCAGGGGCGGTCGTGTTTGTCAGAATCTGCTTCAACAAGTTCTGAATTGAAGAGATGTCATTCTTCATCGTGTTGACATCAGTCTTCACAGAACTCATATCAGTTTTTACTGAACTGACATCAGCCATTACAGCAGACATATCACCTTCGAGTGTGCCAACCGATGTCTTCAGCGTTGTTACTTCTTTGGACATGGTGTCAACTGATTTCTTGATGTCGAGGTAGTCTGTGTAGATGTCAGCGAGAACTTTTGCAAAATCACCGAGTGATTTATCAACCTTCTCCACATCAGCTTTGGAGGCATTCTTTCCGACTTCGGTTGTAAGCTTTAAAAGATTCTCTCCAGCGGTTGTTGCAGTTGAAGAGTTGCCGGAAAGAGTAGACGTGAGACCTGTCAGCTACGTCTCTAGTGTCTTCAGAGAGGCGTTGATGTCTCTCAAATTAGGACCTATAACATATAAAAACTTGTGAACAGAGGAAAGCTCAGAAGTTTGGGGTTTAGTAACAGTGTTTAGGGGTTGGTGAGTACCTGCAGGAGGATTGGTGAATTCATCAAAATCACGAGTTCCTGAGTAAAGTTCCATATCGTCGGCGAGAGTTCGTGGACGTATGATCATCTCTGCATGTCCTACTTCCGTCGTTCCTTTAGCTTCTGGAGGAATGACAGGTGCAGCAGTGAAAACTGGAATTGTGTCCAAATGAGTGGAGGGAGAAGCGAAGGATAAGAATGGAGGTTGGTTACTGAGTTCAGCGTTGGAATCACTGAGAATCACTTCATCAGTATTTTGAGAGAATGAGGAAGGTTGGGTAGTTTCCAAGTTTGTAACCTCAGCGTTTGGAGACGCTGAAGTCGGGATTGAATGGATGGCTTGTTCAGGTGTGGCAGAGCGTACCACTGAACTTTCCTTCAGCTCAACAAAAGGAGCTGAGGAGTCTTTAGCAGGAGATTGCTTGGGTTGCTCCTTGGGTTTCTTAGTTCTTTTGGAACCAAGTTGGGTGTCAGAGGGTGTCCTTTTCAGAGAAGGAATGGAGGTTGCAGCTGGGGTATCAGCGGTGGGTTTGTCCGCTGAAGGAGCTGCAGAAGTAGAAGAGGTGGTAGGATTAAGAAGAGTCAAGAGTGTAGAAAGACGTACCTCATTCACCACTGGTTTGAAGTCGAGTATCTTAGGGCCGACCTGAGAGAGTTTCAGGTCACCATCAGTTGGGTAGCTCTCCTTCAGGCCTTTTTGGAAAATGGCGCTGATGAACCGAGGATATGGGACCCATGGAGGTCTGTCAGTGATGGAGTCCACTCTTAGCACCAGGTCATCTTAGATGATCGATGCCCAGTCTATATGTAGACCTTTCAGCAGTGCATATCCCATTGCTTGCTGAGGTTTAGCGGCTTGGTCAGAGGAGCCGCTCTTGGCAGTCATGCAGCTGATCAGATGAGCGAAGACGAAATTCATCTCGCTGGGCATTTTCGATTTCTTTATAATGGTCAGCTTCTTCTCGGGCTTCATATCCCTTCCAGTTTCCCATACATAGCCCATTGCATCAAAGAATGCAATGATGGCTTCCCTGTCTGAGTTTTTCTTGGGGTCAGGGAGGGGAACGAAGGGTTTTTCTTTGGTTGCGATGGGAAGGCTGAGGGCTTTGCGAATGATGGCAGGGGTGATCTTCATGGTGCCATATTCGATATCGCAGAGGATGCAATCAATTGTTTTGGAGGGGTCTTTGGCTGATGGTAGCTGAGAATGTCTGGCAGAGTACCAGAATTGTGATAGCAAGAGTTGATGTGCGGGAGGGGTTATTGTTGGTCCCGAAAGGCCTATACAAGTTTGTAGAAGGGGGGGGGGGGGGGGGGGGTTGAATACAAACACGCTATTTTACTTTTCTAAATTGTTTATTGATAAATCATTAACAATTTACAGCTTGTTGCGGAAACAAGATTAAGGATAAACCTAAATCTAAACAAGTTGGAACACTAAGGTTTCTTGCACTAAGAAGGATATGGAGATTACTAATAAAATCCTATCTTGAGAGAGATTTGAACTTGTCCAGAGTTAGCAAGTTACTTCAAATGAAGTGAATTCATCTCTTTATATACTGCATGCATTTAATGCAATTCAGTATACACTTTACACGTGTCATCAGCGGATTGGTTGCATGTCATTGACCTTTGTTGACAACCTTAGTAGCCGCATGAATGAACAGTGTAGTATCAGAGTGGTTGTACGATCTCAGATTTTCGGAGGTTCTTTTCTGACATTTCGTACGGTGGCGTGCAAGGGAGGTTAAGACAAAAGTACTTTGTACGGAGGACTTCATGATCAGCTTTCGTTGATTCAGCGATTATCATTTACTATTCAGCGAATGATAAAGTTCAGCGATAGCTGAAGTCTTGTACTTGATACTTCACGTTGAGTGGACATATCTGAGTCTTCGCTGATCCGCATCAGTTCATTAGTAGACTTGTCGCTGGTTCTTGAGCTTGATCTTCGACTTCAGCGTAGAACCTTTGTTGACGTGAAACTTGTCTTCAGGGATTATAAGTAAACAACTAACTTATCAGCGATCACCATAAGGACTGAACATACTCAGCGCATTATGGTGAACAGTGTTCGCTGAATGTTTAATTTAAAGAGCGAGAGTTCCTATCAGCGGTACTGTAAGATCTTAGTACTTATCAGCGATAGTGAAACTCTGATACATATTGTTTACATACAATTTTCACTAAGTGTTTAAGAGAGGGTCATTATCAAATCACTGAGGGTTTGGATCAACAATCTCCCCCTATTTGATTATGACATAGCAACAAAGAAAATTGCTATTTAATGAAAACATAAGGATAAAAAGAACTCATAAAATATTTGTCCCTTTTACTGTTTTCTGGGATCTTTTCAGTACTGATGGAGTAAAGTACATTCGCTGAAATCTTTCTTTAAATCTTTGAATCAGGTTACAATGAAGAACAGAAAGATTACAAGTACAAGCGAAATAAATTACAAGTACAGAAGGATAACTGATACAATAGAGAAAAAGGAGATTATATCAGTTTTCAAAAGGTTCTTCCTTAATGAGAAGTTCATCAAGGGTCGTCTTTTCAGTGGGAATCATCCAGTCAGGAACCGTTACACCTTGTTTTCTTTTCTTCAGCGCTTCTTGAAAGATCAAGGGTTTTAGGTGTCGTGCCTGAATGTCCTTTCTGAAGTCACACCAGTAGATAAGATCTCTGAGCTGTTCGATTGGAGTGATTGGGAGCTCAGCGATCCGTTGAAAGCATTTACGTCCGTCGTAGTCAAGAAAGAATATTCCATAAGGATTACTGATGACTTTACCAGGGACGAAAAGTTCACATGGTGGCAAAGAGATGTCAAGGGCGGATAGATCAGGATCAGGACCAAGTACTTCAGCGCGAGAGAAACCAATTCCAGTTTCATTTCGTATGACAGGTCCTGAGTTTGAATCTTGACGTTTCTTCCTTGGAGAACCTCTTTTTCTTTTCGGCTTTAGATCAGGAACAGGAGGAATATCCACACAAGAAGATATCAAGTCGATCTGTCTGTTTATCAGCTTTTCGAAATGATTCTTGTACTTAGATTGTGATGGTTGGATAGCTAACCTCATCTCCAGCCATTCAGACAGACCATACCTTTTTACAGTGTCAGCGCGAAAGGTTTCAGATGTGCCATCTTCTCTTAACAGTTTGATGTCAACAATAGGTACTCCGATAGATGTTCTTCCAGAGATGAATACCTTGTTGATCTTCGCTGGACGATATCTGAAGTGAATTTTCTCTTTACACCAGATCAAGGTGGTCTGAGAAACTTCAGTTTTCTTTTCCACGATCTTCTGGGCTTCTTCCCACAACTTTCGTTGGATTTGAATGGGAACACGCTTCAGCTTGGGGTCTTTGACAGATTCTTGAGTGAGCTTGATGGCGTATTCTCTGTCTTTCTCTTCAGCTTCCTTTCTTTCAGCAATGAGGCGTTCAGCTCTAAGGTGGTCCTGATATTCAGCTTTTGAAATTCTGAACTTAGGAGGAACTGAAGGCAGTTGATCACGCCTTAGAATGATTCGCTGATCCTCGAATCGCTTTATTATTTCTTCTCTTCTCTTTTGATCTTCTTCACTCAGCCTTTGAGGAACTGAGGAAGGTCTCTTATTGTGCAAGAGAGGTTGTTCTTCTGGTTCATCAGTCTCAGAGATTAAATCCAAGATTGGGATTATTTCATCAGCAGCAGCTGGCTTTATTTGTGAAGTCGCAACAGTAGAACCTTCAGCGACATCCTCAAACAGGGGAGAGGACTAGCTGAAAAGCAGCGATCTTACAGATAAGAATTGGGTAGAAGAACTTGGGTAGAAAAGATAGAAAAAATAATGTGGATGTGTATATAGGTTTGGAGAACTTAGTGAGTTGTTGAGAAGTTCAGGGAAGGTAAAAGTAAAGATTTAGTTTACCTGACAAACCGGCTTTTCAAAGAGAATCACTAGATTTTCATCTTCAGCGAGGCCTTTGTCTTTGCTTTTCTCAGCGCCAGAGGCTGAGGGCTTTGTCTTTGTCTTCTCCCCTGATGGTTCTTTTATTGAGATTCCTTTAAGAGCTTTGATCCTTGGGGCAGGTTTGACGATAAAGAAATCATCGTCATCTTCATCATCATCATCATCCTTTCTTGGAGAGAAGGATGGTTTGTCGTCAGGGATGTCGATGTCTTCATCTTCTTCTGCTTCGGAATTCTCAGCATCTTCTTCGAGTTGCTCCCCCTCAGATACAGAGGCGAGCTTCTCGGTTCCCTCAGGGTTTTCATCTCCCTGAGGTCCAGCGGTCAGATCTTCATTCCTCTCTCCCCTGATAGATTCATCATGGGAAAGGTCTTCAGCGCTTTTGTTGTTCAGATCTTCAGCGCTTTTCTCAAGATCTTCAGCGCTTTTCTCCTTGGAATGTTCAGCGCTCTTCTCCCCCTCTTTTTCATGATGACTGGGGGAGGAATGGGCAGACTCAGCATTGGTGTTATCTCTGTCTTCTGGGCCAGAGATTTTCACACAACCTTCAAGCTTTGCTATTCTGTCTTCTAGGCCAGAAATAGCAGGCGTGATTTTCCTCAGCTCTGTGCGATCCTCCTCTGTGAAAGATTCCAGAATAGGGACAGGGGCAGGAGCAGGAGCTAGACTATTTGCCTTGTTTACCAGCGTCTCGATCATCGTCTTCATAGAGCTAACGTCGGTCTTTACAGAGCCTAAGTCAGGCTTGACCTATGACATATCACCCTCGAGTTTTTCAACCGATGTCTTCAGCGTTGTTACTTCGCTGGACATGGTCGAAACTGATGTTTTGAGGCTTGTGTAGTCAGTGTAGATGTCACAGAGCACCTTGGCAAAATCGCTGAGCGTCTTATCAAGACTCTTGATGTCTTCAGTGGAAGCTTTCTTCTCCACCACCGTTGTCAGCTTTGTCAAGTTCTCTCCAGCGTTTGTTACAGCTGTTGAGTTGTTGGAGAGTGTGGTGGTGAGACTGGACAGCTTTGTTTCCACGGACTTCAGCGAGGCGTTGATGTCTCCTAAATTAGGACTTGTAACATATAAGTACTTGTGAACAAAGGAAAGCTCAGAAGTTTCAGGTTTAGTTACAGTGTTTAAGGTGGGATTAGTACCTGCAGGAGGATTGATGAACTCGTCGAAGTTGCAGGTTCCTGAGTAGTGTTCCATATCCTCTTCGAAAGTACGGTGAGGTATGGTGAACTCTGCAGGTCCTTTCTTCATCATTAGTTGAGAAGCATCAGCGGCGGCTTCTGGAATGATGGCATCTCCAGTGTTTGCTGGAGGAGTGTCCAAGTGAGTGGAGGGAGAAACGAAGGTTAAGATTGGGGTTCGGGTTCTGAGTTCAGCGTTGGAATCGCTGACAATCACTTCATCAGTCTTTTGAGAGACTGAGGGAGGTTGGGTAGTTTCCAAGTTTCTAACCTCAGCGTTTAGAGACGCTGAAGTCTGGATTGGAGGGATGGCTTGCACGGGTGTGGCAGAGCGTACCACGGAACTTTCCTTCAGCTCTTCAGAATGAGCTGAGGAGTCTTCAGCATGGAATTGCTGGGGTTGCTCCTTGGTTTTCTTGATCCTTTTGCAATCAAGTTGGGTGAGAGAGGGTTTCCTTTTCTTATAAGGAGAGGATGTTGTGGCCGGGGTATCAGCGATTGGTATTGTCGCTGAAGGAGCCACAGAAAGCGGAGAATTTAGAAGAGTGAGAAGAGTAGAGAGACGTACCTCATTGGCGACAGGCTTGAAGTCGAGAACCTTAGGGCCAATCTGAGAAAGTTTCAGATCACCCTCTTCAGGATAGTTGTCCTTCAGGCCATATTGAAAGATGGCGCTGATGAATCGTGGGTAAGGAACCCATGCTGGTCTGTCAGTGGCAGAATCGACACGTTGAATCAGGTCTTCATAAATAATGGAGGCCCAGTCAATATTTAGACCTTTCAGCAGTGCGTATCCCATGGACTGCTGAGGTTGGGCGGCTTGATCAGAAGATCCGGATTTCGCTGTCATGCAGCTGATCAGGTGAGCGAAGATGAAATTCATCTCGCTGGGCATCTTGGATTTCTTTATCAGCGTCAGTTTCTTCTCAGGCTTCTTGTCCCTTCCAATATCCCAGATATAACCCATTGCGTCAAGGAAAGCAATGATTGCTTCTCTGTCAGCATGCTTTTTGTGGTCAGGGAATGGAATGAAGGGTTTTTCTTTGGAGGCATTTGGGAAGTTTAGGGCTTTGCGGATAATTGCGGGTGTGATCTTGATGGTGCCATACTCAGTATCGCTGAGTATGCAGTCTATGGTTTTGGATGGATCTTTGGCAGAGGGTAGCTCAGTGTGTCTGGCAGAGTACCAGAACTGGGATAAGAGCCGCTGACTGGCAGGAGGTGTTATGGTCAGGGCTGTGTAGATAGGGCTGTTCTTCAGAAAATTTACAGCATCGTCCAGATGTGATACTTGCTTCCGAGGAGGAAACTCGAGAAGAGCTGAGAGGTTGTTGGCCTTAGTCCAATCGAGTTGATCCAGCTCGAACTTCACCTGGGGGGCTTTGAAGATTTCCATTTCCTCAGAGTCAGTGGAGATGGATTCAGCGGTAACATTCAGCTTTGAAGATGCCATATCACTGTATTATCAGTTCAACCAAAGATGTTAACAGATAAGAATTATCTTAATGTGGAAAGAAATTTCCGTTAAGATTTTTCGAATCTTGTCCATTTCATTCAGACAAAAATGTTTTAATGAAGATTAGGGTTTTTCTTGATTTTAAAAGAAAAGTAAAACCCATAAAATCTTGTATTCCAGTTTCTAAAAGAAAAATGGATACGAATGAAGAACAAGTTTAAGATTTAGATTTAAAACTTGAAGAACAACCATGAAATGGTTGTGTTCATAAAACCATGAAAGAAATGATTTTATTTTAAAAAGTTCTTTTGTTTGATCTTGTTAAAACAAAGAGAAGATCGAAAACAAGTTATACGCATTTGATAAAAAATAAGAACATATTAACCTTGAAGTTGAATACCAAGATGATGAACAGTTCTTGAGGTTTTTGAGAGCACAAATGCAACAGAGAATTCTTTTCTTGCGGAGAAAGATTGTTCGCGTAAAAGACAAATATAAACCAAGAGTTGTTTATATAGGGATTTTTAGAGAGAGAAAACCTTGAGCGGGAAAAGGTTTTCATCATGACACGGACACGTGTTTGCATTTGATTGGAAGTTTGAACAAAACGTGCAAACGTGTGTCAGAAAGAAATCGTGCCGAGTGTTATCCGTTGCAATGACGTCACAACTGTCCTTTCACATTCTTTTAGGATGTCTCTGAGGTTTTTAAAAAAAAACTCAGGGACTCTTTAAAAAAATGAAGCACTGAATAGAAATATCAGTGAAGGTTTAAGGAATTTTCAAAATATCGCTGTTAAGGAAGAGATATTCAGCGATGCAATTTATTTTGAAATCTTGCATTTACATGCGATTGTCAGGGAGAGAAAACATACCTGGATATCCGTTTAACCAAATTTATTCAGAGAGAAGATGATGAAATGGATTATAAAAGTTGATTTTATCCCGAAGCCTATACAAGAATGTATAAACGTCTCGCTGATTAAATGTGAACCGCTGAAGATTTTATCCTTCAAAGTTCAGCATTCCAAGCTCGCTGATGAGAAAGTTGAATCTTGTCTCATCAAGAGGTTTGGTAAACAGATCAGCTAACTGATAATCAGTTGGGATAAAATGAAGTTCTATATCACCATTCATCACATGATCTCTGATAAAATGATATCTGATTTCTATGTGTTTTGTTTTTTAGTGTAGCACTGGATTGTTAGCTATAGCGATGGCACTTGTGCTGTCGCAATAGATTGGAATTTTGGAGAGCTGAAGATCATAGTCTAGTAGTTGATTTCTCATCCACAAGACTTGAGAACAGCAGCTTCCAGCGGCTACATACTCAGCTTCAGCTGTGGAAGTGGACACTGAGTTTTGCTTCTTACTTGTCCAACTTACCAGCTTTCCACCCAGGAGCTGACATCCTCCTGTGGTGCTTTTCCTATCCATTTTGCAACCTGCAAAATCACTGTCTGAATAGGCGGTTAGATCGAATCCTGAGTCTTTGGGATACCAAAGACCTAGATTCGCTGTACCCTTAAGATATTGAAAGATTCGCTTTACAGCTTTCATATGGGATATCTTAGGTTCAGCTTGATATCGTGCGCACAGACATGTTGCAAACATAATATCGGGTCGGCTAGCTGTAAGATACAGTAGTGAGCCGATCATCCCACGGTACAGCGTGACATTGACAGGAACACCCTTTGTGTCCTTATCAAGTATCAGCGGTGGTGCCATAGGGGTTTTCATAGCTGAACTTTCAGTTAAGTCGAATTTCTTCAGCATATCTTTAACATACTTTCCCTGATTTATAAAAGTTCCTTTTTCAGTTTGCTTAATCTGAAGACCAAGGAAATATGTTAGTTCACCCACCATACTCATTTTATACTCATCTTTCATTCTATCAGCGAAACGAGTACAAAGCTCAGGGTTAATAGAACCAAATATAATGTCATCAACATATATTTGAACTAAAATGATATGACCTTTTACTTTTCTAAAAAACAAAGTTTTGTCAATCTTACCTCGCTCAAATTTTTTAATATGGAGATAAGTAGAGAGAGTATCATACCATGCACGTGGAGCTTGCTTTAAGCCATAAAGTGCCTTGTCCAGTTTATAAACATAACCTGGACGCTTAGGATCTGAGAATCCTGGAGGTTGTTCCACATATACTTCTTCATTCAGCTTTTCATTTAGAAACGCTGACTTAACATCCATCTGATGTACAGTGAAGTTTTTGTGTACAGCAAATGCTAAGAAAAGACGAATAGATTCAAGTCTTGCTATTGGAGAAAAAGTTTCGTCATAATCTATGCCTTCCTCTTGTCTGTATCCCTGAGCAACAAGACGAGCTTTGTTGCGAGTTACAGTACCATGTTCGTCCAACTTGTTTCGATAGACCCATTTAGTGCCTATCACCGTTTTGTCAGTTGGTCTACGAACAAGTTTCCAAACTTTGTTTCTTTCGAATTCAGTCAGCTCTTCTTGCATAGCGCTGACCCAGTTTGGATCTCTGAGGGCATCATCTATTTTCTTTGGTTTAGTTAGAGAAATAAAGTTAACAAATAAACAAATATTACCTGCACTTCTACGGGTCTGAATACCAGCGTTGGGATCACCAAGAATTTGATCGATTGGGTGATTTACAGTCCATCGCTTAGCCGGAGCATGCATCGCTGACTCAGTCTGAACTGGAGAAACTGAAGATGAGGCTTCAGCTACTTCTGGATTATCAGCTAAGAGAGGAATGTTTGCATTTGCCACTTCATTCACTGATTGCTGAGAAATAGATGGAATTTCTGAGACATTTGGATCAACTGCAGGTATAGTGTTTATAGGAACAGCTGAGACCCAAGATGTTTCAGTTTCACTATTTTGCATATTTGGAATGATAGAAGGACCATCATTTTCTACGGTGTGAGCATGAGGAGTGGGAACATCTTCTGAATCACCAAGATGAGAAAACATCCATTGATTCAGTTCTTCTGTATCAGCGTTCGGTTTAGAGTTCGCTGAACGGGATTCGTCAAACGTGACGTGAATAGTTTCTTCTACAGTTTGTCTTCTTCGGTTGAAGACTCTGAAGGCTTTGGAAACTGAAGAGTATCCAAGAAAGATTCCATCATCAGCCTTAGGATCAAACTTTCCAAGGGCATCTCTGTTGTTCAGTATGAAACACTGACATCCAAAGATGTGAAGAAAGCTGATTGAAGGCTTTCTCCCATGAAAGAGTTTATAGGCTGTCTTTTTGAATCTTTTAACTATCAGCGACCTGTTTTGCGTAAAACAAGCAGTGTTGACAGCTTCTGCCCAAAACTGAGTAGGCAGGTGAGAATCGCTGAGCATTGAACGTGCAGCTTCAATAATTGTTCTATTTCTTCTTTCAGCGACTCCGTTTTGTTGTGGTGTTCTCACTGACGAAAAGTTGTGAGAAATACCCTTGCTCTCAAGGAAGGAATCAAGAGAACTGTTTTTGAATTCAGTTCCATGATCACTCCTTATTGAGCGAACAATCATATTGTTCAGAGTTTCCATCTTCCGAACAAAGGTGATGAGTTCTTCAGGGGTGTCACTCTTAGAACGGAGAAACATTACCCATGTGTAACGAGAGAATTCATCAACTATGACCAGCATATATTTCTTTCCAGCGATGGATTGTTTGTTAACGGGGCCAAACAAATCCATATGGAGTAGTTGTAGAGGAGATGACACTGAGGAAACTTGCTTTGACTTAAAGCTTGCCTTGGTCTGCTTCTCTTTTTCACACGCTGAACATAAGGACTCTTTGGCGTATGAATGTTGAGGTAGACCAGTGACTAACTCTTTGGATGAAAGAGTATTCAGTGCCTTGAAGTTGAGATGTGAGAGCCTTTTGTGCCATAGCCAGTTAACATCAGAAGATGCTTTTGAGAAGAAACAGGAGTTCTCAGTGGTTGTTGAGTCCATGTTTATAACGTAAACATTTTCTAAACGATAACCGCTGAGAGCTATCTTCTCCTTTTTGTCAGAGACAAAGCAGGATTCCTTAGTGAAAATCACTTTGTTATCCATGTCGCAAAGCTGACTGATGCTTAGAAGATTATGCTTCAGCCTTTCAACATATGCGACTCTTCTGAAGGATGTTGTACCATTTGAAAGTACACCATACCCTCGGGTGTGTCCTTTTCCATTTCCACCGAAAGTCACAGAGGGACCCTTCTCTTCCTTGTATTCAGCGAGCAGGCTTTTCTTTCCAGTCATGTGTCTAGAGCATCCGCTATCGAGATACCAGATACCCTTCTTAACCTGCAATACAAAGGAAGATTAGTTTTGCTTGGGTACCCACTTCACCATGTATACGCGTTTGTCAGTGGAAGTAGTTGGAATGGGTTCAACAGTCTTCGCAGCATTTGAAGATTCAGCTTTGTCTTTCTTCACTTTGGTCAATTTCTTGACCTCAGCGGTAGGAGTCACCTTGACCTGAATTGCAACTGGTTTGGTCTTCTTGGGTGCTATCTTCACCTTAGCTATCTTATCAGCTTTGGTGGCTGTGGGACACTTACTTGCAATATGATCGGTAAGTCCACAGTGATAACATTTCCTATAACTAAAATTAGTTCTAGGACCACTTGAGTGCTGAGCTTTTAATTTGGAATTAGAAGTGCCAGCACCAAGTACACTATTGGTTTTTGAAATAGGACGAACATTCAGTTCTTCAGATTTCTTACCAAGGATATCTACTCTGAGTCTAGGAGTAGGTCGCTGAACTGATCCAGAGGTCTGATTTCTAGAACCAGATGAATGAATCACTAAGGCTTTGGAAGCATTCAGCTTAGGTACTAAAGTACCCTTCTGAGGATTTTGATAAATAACAATTCCTTTACCTTTGTCTTTAGAGACATAGGTAGGTTTTGAATAAACCATTTTCTCCTTACCTTTTGAGGAGGTAGGAGTTTCCTCAGGGATTGGTGTAATCGACGAGGAGTACTGAGATGAAGAAGTGTCAGCGACTGAGGATACGAACGTTCCAAATTTAAGCATTGAACGTTCAGTGGTTGGTATTGGAGTATCATATTTAAAACCCAGACCACGTTTATCACTCAGAGGAATCTGAGCCTTAATTATCTCAGTGATATTTGTTGAAGAGTTACACCATCCTTCAACAGTAGCTTGTTCAGCTTTTAATGCAACGATAGCTTCCGCTCGTTCGATTTTGACTAGCTGATTTAAATGGACTTGATCTTTAAAATCTTCTTCAAATTTAGAAAGCTTTTCTATTTGAAGGTGGCAGTTTTTAAGCTTTTCAGCGAGATCAAGATTTTGGTTTTCAACCACAGCTTTGCCGTTCATGGCTTCGTATAAACTTCTAGTCAGCAGTTCGATTTTACGGAGACTATCAGCTTCATCAATATTTGCAATATTGGTAAAGAAGGAAGGTGATGCCTGAATGGCAGATGTTGAAGTGGAGGGAATGTCTGAACTTTCTTCCTTTTCTTCAATCTTGGCCATGAGACATTGATTTGCTTCATCATCTTCAGAATCAGATGATGAGGCTTCTTCATCAGAAGCAGCCCAATCATAGTCAACCATCAGGCCTTTTCCTTTCTTCTTAAAGCTTTTCAGCTTTGCATACTTCTCCTTCAGCTTTGAGTATTTGTCGTCTTTATTCCTTGGAACAAAGGATTTATTTGTAAAAGCTGAAGGTCTCATGATTTTCTTTGACCTGCACTCGTTAGCGAAATGACCTGTCTTTTCGCAGTTGAAACAAGTAGCAGTAGCCTTATCAACAAAAGCTGATGACTTAGGCTTGTCAGCTATAGAAAGAGTTTTGTTCTTTCTAAACATTTTCTTCTTGGCGAATCTCCTGAACTTTTTAGTTAGGAGAGCCAAGGATTCATCATCATCTGAAGAATCAGAATCTGATGACCTTTTAGAGTTACTTTCTAACTCAGTGATAGTGACCACGGGTCGCTGAGTAGAAGGTTCCTCTGAGATTAAAGCAACAGGGGTGCTTTTGGAATCTTTTACAAGATTCTTCTTAAGATGGCTAGATTGCTCATGATTCAGCAATGTGCCATATAAGGTAGCAAGTGTCATTGATCTTAGATCTTTTGACAGCTTGAGACACATGGAATAATTGTCCCAGCTTTCAGGTAAACATTCTAAAAACTTTGTCAGCACTTCAAAGTTAGAATATTCCTTACCAACCGTTTTTAGATCTATAATTAAGCAATTAAAACGTTGATGAACTTCAGAGAGAGTTTCATTCTTACCAGAAATGAAGCTTTCGTATTGTCTTACCAGGTTGATCTTTCTTGAATCCTGGACTTCAGACGTTCCTTCATACTGAACACATATTGTGTCCCACATGGCTTTTGAGGATTTCAGGTTCATGACGGAATGGTAGACTTCGTCAGGAAGGGCCATGGATAGTATGGATCTGGCTTTTGTATCTATAGCCACTTTCTTCTTATCTTCATCGGTCCACATGTGTATTTCCTTTGGAATCAGCCTTTCAGGAATGGCAGCTCGAGTTGCAGTGGCTGGAACTAAAGGATCAATAGTTACAGGGATGTGTGGGCCGTTTTCAAGATAGTAGGTCATAGTAGGGTCTACACCTTCTAGGAAGAGCATCATCCTATTTTTCCATAAGTTGAAGTTGTCTCTGGAAAATCTAGGGGGTTTTGCAAAAGAACCATTGTCTATATAATTTGTGTTTGTGTGGGAGGCCATTTTCAGATAATAGCAAGGAAGAGAAATATCTTAGATTAGATCTTGTTTATGAGATTAAACAAATCTGCTCTGATACCACTTGTTGGTCCCGAAAGGCCTATACAAGTTTGTAGAAGGGGGGGGGGGTTGAATACAAACACGCTATTTTACTTTTCTAAATTGTTTATTGATAAATCATTAACAATTTACAGCTTGTTGCGGAAACAAGATTAAGGATAAACCTAAATCTAAACAAGTTGGAACACTAAGGTTTCTTGCACTAAGAAGGATATGGAGATTACTAATAAAATCCTATCTTGAGAGAGATTTGAACTTGTCCAGAGTTAGCAAGTTACTTCAAATGAAGTGAATTCATCTCTTTATATACTGCATGCATTTAATGCAATTCAGTATACACTTTACACATGTCATCAGCGGATTGGTTGCATGTCATTGACCTTTGTTGACAACCTTAGTAGCCGCATGAATGAACAGTGTAGTATCAGAGTGGTTGTACGATCTCAGATTTTCGGAGGTTCTTTTCTGACATTTCGTACGGTGGCGTGCAAGGGAGGTTAAGACAAAAGTACTTTGTACGGAGGTCTTCATGATCAGCTTTCGTTGATTCAGCGATTATCATTTACTATTCAGCGAATGATAAAGTTCAGCGATAGCTGAAGTCTTGTACTTGATACTTCACGTTGAGTGGACAAATCTGAGTCTTCGCTGATCCGCATCAGTTCATTAGTAGACTTGTCGCTGGTTCTTGAGCTTGATCTTCGACTTCAGCGTAGAACCTTTGTTGACGTGAAACTTGTCTTCAGGGATTATAAGTAAACAACTAACTTATCAGCGATCACCATAAGGACTGAACAGACTCAGCGCATTATGGTGAACAGTGTTCGCTGAATGTTTAATTTAAAGAGCGAGAGTTCCTATCAGCGGTACTGTAAGATCTTAGTACTTATCAGCGATAGTGAAACTCTGATACATATTGTTTACATACAATTTTCACTAAGTGTTTAAGAGAGGGTCATTATCAAATCACTGAGGGTTTGGATCAACAGTTATGGTCAGGGCTGTGGAGATGCAGCAATTCTTGAGGAATTTCACAGCATCATCTAGATGTGTGACTTGCTTTCGAGGAGGAAACTCGAGAAGCGCATAGAGGTTGTTTACCTTAGTCCAATCCAGCTTGTCAAGAGAGAACTTGACCTGAGGAGCCTGTTGATCCAAACCCTCAGTGATTTGATAATGACCCTCTCTTAAATACTTAGTGAAAATTGTAAGTAAACAATATGTATCAGAGTTTCACTATCGCTGATAAGTACTAAGATCTTACAGTACCGCTGATAGGAACTCTCGCTCTTTAAATTAAACATTCAGCGAACACTGTTCACCATAATGCGCTGAGTCTGTTCAGTCCTTATGGTGATCGCTGATAAGTTAGTTGTTTACTTATGATCCCTGAAGACAAGTTTCACGTCAACAAAGGTTCTACTCTGAAGTCGAAGATCAAGCTCAAGAACCAGCGACAAGTCTACTAATGAACTGATGCGGATCAGTGAAGACTCAGATTTGTCCACTCAACGTGAAGTATCAAGTACAAGACTTCAGCTATCGCTGAACTTTATCATTCGCTGAATAGTAAATGATAATCGCTGAATCAACGAAAGCTGATCATGAAGTCCTCCGTACAAAGTACTTTTGTCTTAACCTCCCTTGCACGCCGCCGTAAGAAATGTCAGAAAAGAACCTCCGAAAATCTGAGATCGTACAACCACTCTGATACTACACTGTTCATTCATGCGGCTACTAAGGTTGTCAACAAAGGTCAATGACATGCAACCAATCCGCTGATGACACGTGTAAAGTGTATACTGAATTGCATTAAATGCATGCAGTATATAAAGAGATGAACTCACTTCTTTTGAAGTAACTTGCTAACTCTGGACAAGTTCAAATCTCTCTCAAGATAGGATTTTATTAGTAATCTCCTTATCTTTCTTAGTGCAAGAAACCTTAGTGTTCCAACTTGTTTAGATTTAGGTTTATCCTTAATCTTGTTTCCGCAACAAGCTGTAAATTGTTAATGATTTATCAATAAACAATTTAGAAAAGTAAAATAGTGTGTTTGTATTCAACCCACCCCCCCCCCCCCCCCCCCTTCTACAAACTTGTATAGGCCTTTCGGGACCAACAAGTGGTATCAGAGCAGATTTGTTTAATCTCATAAACAAGATCTAATCTAAGATATTTCGCTTCCTTGCTATTATCTGAAAATGGCCTCCCACACAAACACAAATTATATAGACAATGGTTCTCTTGCAAAACCCCCTAGATTTTCCAGAGACAACTTCAACTTATGGAAAAATAGGATGATGCTCTTCTTAGAAGGTGTAGACCCCACTATGACCTACTATCTTGAAAACGGCCCACACATCCCTGTAACTATTGATCCTTTGGTTCCAGCCACTGCAACTAGAGCTGCTATTCCTGAAAGGCTGATTCCAAAGGAAATACACATGTGGACCGATGAAGATAAGAAGAAAGTGGCTATAGATACAAAAGCCAGATCCATACTATCCATGGCCCTTCCTGACGAAGTCTACCATTCCGTCATGAACCTGAAATCATCAAAAGCCATGTGGGACACAATATGTGTTCAGTATGAAGGAACGTCTGAAGTCCAGGATTCAAGAAAGATTAACCTGGTAAGACAATACGAAAGCTTCATTTCTGGTAAGAATGAAATTCTCTCTGAAGTTCATCAACGTTTTAATTGCTTAATTATAGATCTTAAAACGGTTGGTAAGGAATATTCTAACTTTGAAGTGCTGACAAAGTTTTTAGAATGTTTACCTGAAAGCTGGGACAATTATTCCATGTGTCTCAAGCTGTCAAAAGATCTAAGATCAATGACACTTGCTACCTTATATGGCACATTGCTGAATCATGAGCAATCTAGCCATCTTAAGAAAAATCTTGTAAAAGATTCCAAAAGCACCCCTGTTGCTTTACTCTCAGAGGAACCTTCTACTCAGCGACCCTTAGTCACTATCACAGAGTTAGAAAGTAACTCTGAAAGGTCATCAGATTCTGATTCTTCAGATGATGATGAATCCTTGGCTCTCCTAACTAAAAAGTTCAGGAGATTCGCCAAGAAGAAAATGTTTAGAAAGAACAAAACTCTTTCCATAGCTGACAAGCCTAAGTCATCAGCTTTTGTTGATAAGGCTACTGCTACTTGTTTCAATTGCGAAAAGACAGGTCATTTCGCTAACGAGTGCAGGTCAAAGAAAATCATGAGACCTTCAGCTTTTACAAAGAAATCCTTTGTTCCAAGGAATAAAGATGACAAATACTCAAAGCTGAAGGAGAAGTATGCAAAGCTGAAAAGCTTTAAGAAGAAAGGAAAAGGCCTGATGGCTGACTATGATTGGGCTGCTTCTGATGAAGAAGCCTCATCATCTGATTCTGAAGATGATGAAGCAAATCAATGTCTCATGGCCAAGATTGAAGAAGAGGAAGAAAGTTCAGACATTCCCTCCACTTCAACATCTGCCATTCAGGTATCACCTTCTTTCTTTACCAATATTGCAAATATTGATGAAGCTGATAGTCTCCGTAAAATCGATCTACTGACTAGAAGTTTATACGAAGCCATGAACGGCAAAGCTGTGGTTGAAAACCAAAATCTTGATCTCGCTGAAAAGCTTAAAAACTGCCACCTTCAAATAGAAAAGCTTTCTAAAATTGAAGATGATTTTAAAGATCAAGTCTATTTAAATCAGCTAGTCAAAATCGAACGAGCAGAAGCTATCGCTGCATTAAAAGCCGAACAAGCTACTGTTGAAGGATGGTGTAATTCTTCAACAAAGATCACTGAGATAATTAAGGCTCAGATTCCTCTGAGTGATAAACGTGGTTTGGGTTATAAATATGATACTCCAAAACCAACCACTGAACGTTCAATGCTTAAATTTGGAACGTTCGTATCCTCAGTAGCTGACACTTCATCATCTCAGTACTCCTCGTCGGTTACACCAATCCCTGAGGAAACTCCTACCTCCTCAAAAGGCAAGGAGAAAATGGTTTATTCAAAACCTACCTCTGTCTTTAAAGACAAAGGTAAAGGAATTGTTATTTACCAGAATCCTCAGAAGGGTATCGTAGTACCAAAACTGAATGCCTCTAAAGCTTCAGTGGCTCATCCCTCTGGATCAAGGAAGCAGATATCTGGACTTATTCAGCGATCTACTCCTAGACTCAGATTGGATGTCATTGGTAAGAAATCTGAAGAACTGAATGTTCATCCCATTTCTAAAGCCAATAGTTTACTTGGTGCTGGCACTTCTAATTCCAAATTAAAAGCTCAGCACTCAAGTGGTCCTAGAACTAATTTTAGTTATAGGAAATGTTATCACTGTGGACTTACCGATCATATTGCAAGTAAGTGTCCCACAGCCACCAAAGCTGATAAGATAGCTAAGGTGAAGATAGCACCCAAGAAGACCAAACCAGTTGCAATTCAGGTCAAGGTGACTCCTACCGCTGAGGTCAAGAAATTGACCAAAGTGAAGAAAGGCAAAGCTGAATCTTCAAATGCTGCGAAGACTGCTGAACCCATTCCAACTACTTCCACTGACAAACGTGTATACATGGTGAAGTGGGTACCCAAGAAAAACTAATCTTCCTTTGTATTGCAGGTTAAGAAGGGTATCTGGTATCTCGATAGCGGATGCTCTAGACACATGACTGGAAAGAAAAACCTGCTCGCTGAATACAAGGAAGAGAAGGGTCCCTCTGTGACTTTCGGTGGAAATGGAAAAGGACACACCCGAGTGTATGGTGTACTTTCAAATGGTACAACATCCTTCAGAAGAGTCGCATATGTTGAAGGGCTGAAGCATAATCTTCTAAGCATCAGTCAGCTTTGCGACATGGATAACAAAGTGATTTTCACTAAGGAATCCTGCTTTGTCTCTGACAAAAAGGAGAAGATAGCTCTCAGCGGTTATCGTTTGGAAAATGTTTACGTTATAAACATGGACTCAACAACCACTGAGAACTCCTGTTTCTTCTCAAAAGCATCTTCTGATGTTAACTGGCTATGGCACAAAAGGCTCTCACATCTCAACTTCAAGACACTGAATACTCTTTCATCCAAAGAGTTAGTCACTGGTCTACCTCAACATTCATACGCCAAAGAGTCTTTATGTTCAGCGTGTGAAAAAGGGAAGCAGACCAAGGCAAGCTTTAAGTCAAAGCAAGTTTCCTCAGTGTCATCTCCTCTACAACTACTCCATATGGATTTGTTTGGCCCCGTTAACAAACAATCCATCGCTGGAAAGAAATATACGCTGGTCATAGTTGATGAATTCTCTCGTTACACATGGGTAATGTTTCTCCGTTCTAAGAGTGACACCCCTGAAGAACTCTGTTGGTCCCGAAAGGCTTAAATAAGTTTGTAGAAGGGGGGGGGGGTTGAATACAAACACACTATTTTACTTTTCTAAATTGTTTATTGATAAATCATTAACAATTTACAGCTTGTTGCGGAAACAAGATTAAGGATAAACCTAAATCTAAACAAGTTGGAACACTAAGGTTTTCTTGCACTAAGAAAGATAAGGAGATTACTAATAAAATCCTATCTTGAGAGATTTGAACTTGTCCAGAGTTAGCAAGTTACTTCAAATGAAGTGAGTTCATCTCTATATATACTGCATGCATTTAATGCAATTCTGTATACACTTTACACGTGTCATCAGCGGATTGGTTGCATGTCATTGACCTTTGTTGACAACCTTAGTAGCCGCATGAATGAACAGTGTAGTATCAGAGTGGTTGTACGATTTCAGATTTTCGGAGGTTCTTTTCTGACATTTCGTACGGTGGCGTGCAAGGGAGGTTAAGACAAAAGTACTTTGTACGGAGGACTTCATGATCAGCTTTCGTTGATTTAGCGATTATCATTTACTATTCAGCAGATGATAAAGTTCAGCGATAGCTGAAGTCTTGTACTTGATACTTCACGTTGAGTGGACAAATCTGAGTCTTCGCTGATCCGCATCAGTTCATTAGGAGACTTGTCGCTGGTTCTTGAGCTTGATCTTCGACTTCAGCGTAGAACCTTTGTTGACGTGAATCTTGTCTTCAGGGATCATAAGTAAACAACTAACTTATCAGCGATCACCATAAGGACTGAACAGACTCAGCGATATGGTGAACAGTGTTCGCTGAATGTTTAATCTAAAAGTGCGAGAGTTCCTATCAGCAGTACTGTAAGATCTTAGTACTTATCAGCGATAGTGAAACTCTGATACATATTGTTTACTTACAATTTTCACTAAGTATTTAAGACAGGGTCATTATCAAATCACTGAGGGTTTGGATCAACAATCTCCCCCTATTTGATTATGACATAGCAACAGAGAAAATTGCTATTTAATGAAAACATAAGGATAAAAAGAACTCATAAAATATTTGTCCCTTTTACTGTTTTCTGGGATCTTTTCAGTACTGATGGAGTAAAGTACATTCGCTGAAATCTTTCTTTAAATCTTTGAATCAGGTTACAATATGGATAAGAAAGATTACAAGTACAAGCGAAATAAATTACAAGTACTAAAGGATGACTGATACAATAGAGAAAAAAATGGTGATTGTTGTCAGCCTTCAAAGGGTTCTTCCTTAATGAGAAGTTCATCAAGGGTTGTCTTTTCAGTTGGAATCATCCAGTCAGGAACCTTTTCTCCTTTATTCTTTAGCTTTAGAGCAGCTTCAAAAATCAAGGGTTTTAGGTGTCGTGCCTGAATGTCTTTTCTGAAGTCGCACCAGTAGATGAGATCTTTGAGCTGTTCGATTGGAGTGATTGGAAGCTCAGCGATCCGTTGAAAGCATTTACGTCCGTCGTAGTCAAGAAAGAATATTCCATAAGGATTACTGATGACTTTACCAGGGACGAAAAGTTCACATGGTGGCAAAGAGACGTCAAGGGCAGATAGATCAGGATCAGGACCAAGTACTTCAGCGCGAGAGAAACCAATTCCAGTTTCATTTCGTATGACAGGACCTGAGTTTGAATCTTGACGTTTCTTCCTTGGAGAGTCCTTTTTTCTTTTCGGCTTTAGATCAGGAACAGGAGGAATATCCACACAAGAAGATATCAAATCGATCTGTCTGTTTATCAGCTTTTCGAAATGATCCTTGTACTTAGATTTTGATGGTTGGATAGCTAACCTCATCTCCAGCCATTCAGAGAGACCATACCTTTTTACAGTGTCAGCACGAAAGGTTTCAGATGAGTCATCTTCTCTGAACAGTTTGATGTCAACAATAGGTACTCCGATGGAGGTTCTTCCAGAGATGAATACCTTGTTGATCTTCGCTGGACGATATCTGAAGTGGATTTTCTCTTTACACCAGATCAGGGTGGTCTGAGAAACTTCAGCTTTCTTTTCCACGATCTTCTGGGCTTGTTCCCAAAGCTTTCGTTGGATTTGAATGGGAATACGCTTCAGCTTGGGGTCTTTGACAGATTCTTGAGTGAGCTTGATGGCGTATTCTCTGTCTTTATCTTCAGCTTCCTTCCTTTCAGCGATGAGGCGTTCAGCTCTGAGATGATCCTGGTATTCAACTTTTGAAATTCTGAACTTAGGAGGAACTGAAGGTAGTTGATCGCGCCTTAGGATGATTCGCTGATCCTCGAATCGCTTTATCATTTCTTCTCTCCTCTTTTGACGAACTGAGGAGGGTCTGTTTCTGTGCGAGAGAGGTTGTTCTTCTGATTTATCAGTCTCAGAGATTAAATCTAAGACTGGGATTATGTCTTCAGCGGTAGCTGGAATTATTGGTGAAGTCGCAATAGAAGATCTTTCAGCGATATCCTCAAACAGGGGAGAGGACTAGCTGAAACGCAGCGATCTTACAAATAAGAACTGGGTAGAAGAGCTTGGGTAGAAAAGATAGAAAAAAAAATGTGGATGTGTATGGTGTTTGTGGAATGGATAACTGATTTTTCAGAGATGATCAGGGAAGGAAAAATAAGTTTAGTGTACCTGACAAATCGACTTTGCAAGTAGGATCGCCAGATTATCATCTTCAGCGATGCCTTTGTCTTTGCTTTTCTCAGCGCCAGAGGCTGAGTGCTTTGTCTTTGTCTTCTCCCCTGAAGGTTCTTTTATTGAAATACCTTTAAGAGCTTTGGTTCGAGGAGCAGGTTTGACAACAAAGAAATCATCGTCATCTTCATCATCATCATCATCGTTCCTTGGAGAGGAGGATGGTTCAGCTTCAGGGATGTCGAAGTCTTCGTCTTCTTCTGCTTCGGATTCCTCAGCATCTTCTTCGAGTTGCTCCCCCTCAGATACAGAGGCGAGGTTCTCGGTTCCCTCAGGGTTTTTATCTCCCTGAGGTCCAGTAATCCGATCTTCATTACCCTCTCCCCTGATAGATTCATCATGGGAAAGGTCTTCAGCGCTCTTATTTTGATCTTCAGCGCTCTTCTCCTGTTCAGCGCTCTTCTCCCCCTCTTTCTCATGATGGGCGGGGGAGGAATGGGTAGATTCAGCATTGGTGTTGTCTCTGTCTTCTGGGCCAGAGACTTTCACACAACCTTCAAGCTTAGCTATTCTTTCTTCTAGGCCAGAAATAGCAGGCGTGATTTTCTTCAGCTCTTGGCGATCCTCTGCGGTGAATGAGTCCAGAACAGGTGCAGGGGCCGGAGCAGGAGCTGGATTATTTGCGTTGTTCACCAGCGTCTCGATCATTGTCTTGACAGAACTAAGATCGGTCTTCACTGAGCCCAAGTCGGTCTTGACCACTGACATATCACCTTCGAGTGTACCAACCGATTTCTTCAGCGTTGTAACCTCGCTGGAAATGGTGGAAACTGATGATTTGAGGTTGGTGTAGTCAGTGTAGATGTCGGAGAGCACTTTGGCAAAGTCGGCGAGAGTTTTATCAAGGTCTTTGATGTCATCAGAGGAGGCCTTCTTTTCCACCACAGTAGTCAGCTTCGTCAGATTCTCTCCAGCGTTTGTTACAGCTGTAGAGTTATTTGATAGACCGGTGGTGAGATCCGTAAGTTTCATCTCCATAGACTTCAGAGACTGGTTGATGTCTCCCAAAAAAGGACCTGTAACATATAAGTACTTGTGAACAAAGGAAAGCTCAGAAGTTTCAGGTTTAGTTACAGTGTTTAAGGTGGGATCTGTACCTGCAGGAGCGTTGACGAACTCATCAAAGTTTCGAGTCCCTCCATAGTGTTCCATATCTCCCTCAAAAGTTCCGTGAGGGATGGAGATCTCTGCAGGTCCTTTCTTCGTCATTCGCTGAGAAGCTTCAACGGCTTCTTGAATGATGGCATCTCCAGTTTTGACTGGAGGAGTGTCCAAAGAAGTAGAGGGAGGAGCGAAGGATAAGAATTGGGGTTGGGTTTCAAGTTCAGCGTTGGATTCGCTGAGAAGTACTTCATCAGTCTTTTGAGAGACTGACGAAGGTTGGGTAGATTCCAAAGTTCTAACCTCAGCGTTTAAGGACGCTGAAGTAGGTTTAGAAGGGATGGCTTGAATTGGTGTGGCAGAGCGTACCACGGAACTTTCCTTCAGCTCTTCAGAATGAGCTGAGGAGTCTTCAGCATGCAATTGCTGGGGTTGCTCCTTGGTTTTCTTGATCCTTTTGGAATCAAGAGGGGTAAGAGATTGTTTCCTTTTCTTAGAAGGAATGGA
This sequence comes from Saussurea involucrata, assembly GCA_033807775.1. NCBI lineage: Eukaryota > Viridiplantae > Streptophyta > Magnoliopsida > Asterales > Asteraceae > Saussurea > Saussurea involucrata. Next base: position 69,561,771 of record CM066325.1, read on the forward strand.
TTTTGTGGCCGGGGTATCAGCGATGGGTATTGTCGCTGAAGGAGCCACAGAAAGCGGAGAATTTAGAAGAGTGAGAAGAGTAGAGAGACGTACCTCGTTGGCGACAGGCTTGAAGTCGAGAACTTTAGGGCCAATCTGAGAGAGTTTCAGATCACCCTCTTCAGGATAGCTGTCCTTCAGGCCATATTGAAAGATGGCGCTGATGAATCGCGGGTAAGGAACCCATGCTGGTCGGTCAGCGGCAGAATCAACACGTTGAATGAGGTCTTCATAGATGATGGAGGCCCAGTCAATGTTGAGACCTTTCAGCAGTGCGTAACCCATGGCCTGCTGAGGTTGAGCGGCTTGATCAGAAGATCCGGATTTCGCTGTCATGCAGCTGATCAGGTGAGCGAAGATGAAGTTCATCTCGCTGGGCATCTTGGATTTCTTTATCAGCATCAGCTTCTTCTCAGGTAGCTTGTCTCTTCCAGTCTCCCAGATGTAACCCATCGCATCAAGGAAAGCAATGATTTCTTCCCTGTCAGCGTGCTTCTTGTGGTCAGGAAATGGAATGAAAGGATTTTCTGAGGTAGCGTTAGGGAATTTCAGAGCTTTGCGGATTATTGCGGGGGTTATCTTGATGGTGCCATACTCAGTATCGCTGAGTATGCAGTCGATGGTTTTAGATGGATCTTTGGCTGAGGGTAGGTTGGTGTGTCTGGCAGAGTACCAGAATTGGGATAATAGACGCTGACTGGCAGGAGGTGTGATTGTCAGTGCTGTGTATATGGGGCTATTCTTCAAAAAATTTACAGCGTCGTCTAGATGGGATACCTGCTTCCGAGGAGGAAACTCGAGAAGCGCTGAAAGGTTGTTTGCCTTTGTCCAGTCTAGTTGATCCAGCTCAAACTTAACCTGAGGAGCTTTGGTGATTTCCAGTTCCTCAGAATCAGCGGAGATGGACTCAGCGGTAACATTCAGCTTTGAAGTTGCCATTTCACTGTATTATCAGTTCAACCAAAGATGTTAACAAATAAGAAATATCTTAATGTGGAAAGAAAATTTCCATTAAGATTTTTCGAATTTTGTCCATTTCATTCAGACAAAAAAAGTCTTAATGAAGATTAGGGTTTTTCTTGTTTTTTTTTTTTAAAAAAAAACGAATATAACACCTATAAGCCTTGTATTCCAGTTTAAAAAAATGGATACGAAAGAAGAACAAGTTTAAGATTTTAGATTTAAAACTTGAAGAACAACCATGAAATGGTTGTGTTTATAAAACCATGAAAGAAAATGATTTTATTTTTGAGTTCTTTTGTTTGATCTTGTGTAAAACAATGATAAGATCGAAAACAAGTTATTTGCATTTGATAGTAGATAAGAACATATTAACCTTGAGTTTGATGAAGAAGATGATGAACAGTTCTTGAAGATTGAGAGCACAAAATGCAACAGTGTTCTTTTCTTGCGGAGAAAGATTGACTCGCATAAAAGACAAATATAAACTTTGAGAGTGTTTATATAGGAAGAGAGTAGAGAGAGAAAAACTTGAGCGGGAAAGTTTTTCATCATGACACGGACACGTGTTTGCATTTGATTGGATAGACAACGAAACGTGCAAACGTGTGTCAGAAAAAGAGCGTGCCTGGTGTTATCCGTTGCAATGACGTCACAACTGTCCTTTCACATTCTTTCGTTGTCTCTGAGGTTTTGAAAGAAAAACTCAGGGACTCTTTGGAAAATATGAAGCACTGAATAGAAATATCAGTGAGGGTTTTAAGAAATTTCAAAATATTATTCAGCGATGAAAGAATTTGAAATCTTGCATTTTCATGTGTTTTGTCAGAGAAAACATACCTTGATATCAGTTTAACCCAATTTATTCAGAGAGAAGATGATGAAATGGATTGTACAAGTTTATTTTATCCAGAGCCTATACAAGAATGTATAAACGTATCGCTGATTAAATGTGAACCGCTGAAGATTTATCCTTCAAAGTTCAGCATTCCAAGCTCGCTGATGAGAAAGTTGAATCTTGTCTCATCAAGAGGTTTGGTAAACAAATCAGCTAACTGATAATCAGTTGGGATAAAATGAAGTTCTATATCACCATTCATCACATGATCTCTGATAAAATGATATCTGATTTCTATGTGTTTTGTCTTTGAGTGTAGCACTGGATTGTTTGCTATAGCGATGGCACTTGTGCTGTCGCAATAGATTGGAATTTTGGAGAGCTGAAGATCATAGTCTAGTAGTTGATTTCTCATCCACAAGACTTGAGAACAGCAGCTTCCAGCGGCTACATACTCAGCTTCAGCTGTGGAAGTGGACACCGAGTTTTGCTTCTTACTTGTCCAACTTACCAGCTTTCCACCCAGGAGCTGACATCCTCCTGTGGTGCTTTTCCTATCCATTTTGCAACCTGCAAAATCACTGTCTGAATAGGCGGTTAGATCGAATCCTGAATCTTTGGGATACCAAAGACCTAGATTCGTTGTACCCTTAAGATATCGAAAGATTCGCTTTACAGCTTTCATATGAGATATCTTAGGTTCAGCTTGATATCGTGCGCACAGACATGTTGCAAACATAATATCGGGTCGGCTAGCTGTAAGATACAGTAGTGAGCCGATCATCCCACGGTACAGCGTGACATTGACAGGAACACCCTTTGTGTCCTTATCAAGTATCAGCGGTGGTGCCATAGGGGTTTTCATAGCTGAACTTTCAGTTAAGTCGAATTTTTTCAGCATATCTTTAACATACTTTCCCTGATTTATAAAAGTTCCTTTTTCAGTTTGCTTAATCTGAAGACCAAGGAAATATGTTAGTTCACCCATCATACTCATTTTATACTCATCTTTCATTCTATCAGCGAAACGAGTACAAAGCTCAGGGTTAGTAGAACCAAATATAATGTCATCAACATATATTTGAACTAAAATGATATGACCTTTTATTTTTCTAAAAAACAAAGTTTTGTCAATCTTACCTCTCTCAAATTTTTCAAGGTGGAGATACGTAGAAAGAGTGTCATACCATGCACGAGGAGCTTGCTTCAAGCCATAAAGTGCCTTATCCAGCTTATAAACATAACCTGGATGCTTAGGATCTGAGAATCCTGGAGGTTGTTCCACATAAACTTCTTCATTCAGCTTTCCATTTAGAAACGCTGACTTAACATCCATTTGATGTACAGTGAAGTTTTTGTGTACAGCATATGCTAAGAAAAGACGAATAGATTCAAGTCTTGCTACAGGAGCAAAGGTTTCGTCATAATCTATACTTTCCTCTTGTCTGTATCCCTGAGCAACAAGACGAGCTTTGTTGCGAGTTACAGTACCATGTTCGTCCAACTTGTTTCGATAGACCCACTTAGTGCCTATCACTGTTTTGTCAGTTGGTCTCCGAACAAGTTTCCAAACTTTGTTTCTTTCGAATTCAGTCAGCTCTTCTTGCATAGCGCTGACCCAGTTTGGATCACTGAGGGCATCATCTATTTTCTTTGGTTCAGTTAGAGAAATAAAGTTAACAAATAAACAAATATTACCTGCACTTCTACGAGTCTGAATACCAGCGTTGGGATCACCAAGAATTTGATCGATTGGGTGATTTACAGTCCATCGCTGAGCCGGAGCATGCGTCGCTGACTCAGTCTAAACTGGAGAAACTGAAGATGAGGCTTCAGCTACTTCTGGATAATCAGCTAAGAGAGGAATGCTTGCATTTGTCACTTCATTCACTGATTGCTGAGAAATAGATGGAATTTCTGAGACATTTGGATCAACTGCGGGTATAGTATTTATAGGAACAGCTGAGACCCAAGATGTTTCATCTTCACTATTCTGCATATTGGGAATGATAGTAGGACCATCATTTTCAGTTGTATGAGTATGAGTAGTGGGAACATCTTCTGAATCACAAAGATGAGAAAACATCCATTGATTCAGTTCTTCTGTATCAGCGTTCGGTTTAGAATTCGCTGAACGGGATTCGTCAAACGTGACGTGAATAGTTTCTTCTACAGTTTGTCTTCTTCGGTTGAAGACTCTGAAGGCTTTGGAAACTGAGGAGTATCCAAGAAAGATTCCATCATCAGCCTTAGGATCAAACTTTCCAAGGGCATCTCTGTTGTTCAGTATGAAACACTGACAACCAAAGATGTGAAGAAAGCTGATTGAAGGCTTTCTCCCATGAAAAAGTTCATAGGCTGTCTTTCTGAATCTTTTGACTATCAGCGACCTGTTTTGCGTAAAACAAGCCGTGTTGACAGCTTCTGCCCAAAACTGAGTAGGCAGGTGAGAATCGCTGAGCATTGAACGTGCAGCTTCAATAATTGTTCTATTTCTTCTTTCAGCGACTCCGTTTTGTTGTGGTGTTCTCACTGACGAAAAGTTGTGAGAAATACCCTTGCTCTCAAGGAAGGAATCAAGAGAACTGTTTTTGAATTCAGTTCCATGATCACTCCTTATTGAGCGAACAGTCATATTGTTCAGAGTTTCCATCTTCCGAACAAAGGTGATGAGTTCTTCAGGGGTGTCACTCTTAGAACGGAGAAACATTACCCATGTATAACGAGAGAATTCATCAACTATGACCAGCGTATATTTCTTTCCAGCGATGGATTGTTTGTTAACGGGGCCAAACAAATCCATATGGAGTAGTTGAAGAGGAGATGACACTGAGGAAACTTGCTTGGACTTAAAGCTTGCCTTGGTCTGCTTCCCTTTTTCACACGCTGAACATAAGGATTCTTTGGTGTATGAATGTTGAGGTAGACCAGTGACTAACTCTTTGGATGAAAGAGTATTCAGTGTCTTGAAGTTGAGATGTGAAAGCCTCTTGTGCCATAGCCAGTTGACATCAGAAGATGCCTTTGAGAAGAAACAGGAGTTCTCAGTGGTTGTTGAGTCCATGTTTATAACGTAAACATTTTCCAAACGATAACCGCTGAGAGCTATCTTCTCCTTTTTGTCAGAGACAAAGCAGGATTCCTTGGTGAAAATCACTTTGTTATCCATGTCGCAAAGCTGACTGATGCTCAGAAGATTATGCTTCAGCCCTTCAACATATGCGACTCTTCTGAAGGATGTTGTACCATTTGAAAGTACACCATACCCTCGGGTGTGTCCTTTTCCATTTCCACCGAAAGTCACAGAGGGACCCTTCTCTTCCTTGTATTCAGCGAGCAGGCTTTTCTTTCCAGTCATGTGTCTAGAGCATCCGCTATCGAGATACCAGATACCCTTCTTAACCTGCAATACAAAGGAAGATTAGTTTTGCTTGGGTACCCACTTCACCATGTATACGCGTTTGTCAGTGGAAGTGGTTGGAATGGGTTCAGCAGTCTTCGCAGCATTTGAAGATTCAGCTTTGTCTTTCTTCACTTTGGTCAATTTCTTGACCTCAGCGGTAGGAGTCACCTTGACCTGACTTGCAACTGGTTTGGTCTTCTTTGGTGCTATCTTCACCTTAGCTATCTTATCAGCTTTGGTGGCTGTGGGACACTTACTTGCAATATGATCGGTAAGTCCACAGTGATAACATTTCCTATAACTAAAATTAGTTCTAGGACCACTTGTGTGCTGAGCTTTTAATTTGGAATTAGAAGTGCCAGCACCAAGTACACTATTGGTTTTTGAAATAGGACGAACATTCAGTTCTTCAGATTTCTTACCAAGGATATCTACTCTGAGTCTAGGAGTAGGTCGCTGAACTGATCTAGAGGTCTGATTTCTAGAACCAGATGAATGAATCACTAAGGCTTTGGAAGCATTCAGCTTAGGTACTAAAGTACCCTTCTGAGGATTTTGATAAATTACAATTCCTTTACCTTTATCTTTAGAGACAGAGGTAGGTTTTGAATAAACCATTTTCTCCTTGCCTTTTGAGGAGGTAGGAGTTTCCTCAGGGATTGGTGTAATCGACGAGGAATACTGAGATGAAGAAGTGTCAGCTACTGAGGATACGAACGTTCCAAATTTAAGCATTGAACGTTCAGTGGTTGGTATTGGAGTATCATATTTATAACCCAGACCACGTTTATCACTCAGAGGAATCTGAGCCTTAATTATCTCAGTGATCTTTGTTGAAGAATTACACCATCCTTCAACAGTAGCTTGTTCAGCTTTTAATGCAGCGATAGCTTCCGCTCGTTCAATTTTGACTAGCTGATTTAAATGGACTTGATCTTTAAAATCTTCTTCAAATTTAGAAAGCTTTTCTATTTGAAGGTGGCAATTTTTAAGCTTTTCAGCGAGATCAAGATTTTGGTTTTCAACCACAGTTTTGCCGTTCATGGCTTCGTATAAACTTCTAGTCAGTAGTTCGATTTTACGGAGACTATCAGCTTCATCAATATTTACAATATTGGTAAAGAAGGAGGGTGATACCTGAATGGCAGATGTTGAAGTGGAGGGAATGTTTGAACTTTCTTCCTCTTCTTCAATCTTGGCCATGAGACATTGATTTGCTTCATCATCTTCAGAATCAGATGATGAGGCTTCTTCATCAGAAGCAGCCCAATCATAGTCAGCCATTAGGCCTTTTCCCTTCTTCTTAAAGCTTTTCAGCTTTGCATACTTCTCCTTCAGCTTTAAGTATTTGTCGTCTTTATTCCTTGGAACAAAGGATTTCTTTGTAAAGGCTGAAGGTCTCATGATTTTCTTTGACCTGCACTCGTTAGCGAAATGACCTGTCTTTTCGCAGTTAAAACAAGTAGCAGTAGCCTTATCAACAAAAGCTGATGACTTAGGCTTGTCAGCTATAGAAAGAGTTTTGTTCTTTCTAAACATTTTCTTCTTGGCGAATCTCCTGAACTTTTTAGTTAGGAGAGCCAAGGATTCATCATCTGAAGAATCAGAATCTGATGATCTTTCAGAGTTACTTTCTAACTCAGTGATAGTGACCACGGGTCGCTGAGTAGAAGGTTCCTCTGAGATTAAAGCAACAGGGGTGCTTTTGGAATCTTTTACAAGATTCTTCTTAAGATGGCTAGATTGCTCATGATTCAGCAATGTGCCATATAAGGTAGCAAGTGTCATTGATCTTAGATCTTTTGACAGCTTGAGACACATGGAATAATTGTCCCAGCTTTCAGGTAAACATTCTAAAAACTTTGTCAGAACTTCAAAGTTAGAATATTCCTTACCAACCGTTTTAAGATCTATAATTAAGCAATTAAAACGTTGATGTACTTCAGAGAGAGTTTCATTCTTACCAGAGATGAAACTTTCGTATTGTCTTACCAGGTTGATCTTTCTTGAATCCTGGACTTCAGACGTTCCTTCATACTGAACACATATTGTGTCCCACATGGCTTTTGAGGATTTCAGGTTCATGACGGAATGGTAGACTTCGTCAGGAAGGGCCATGGATAGTATGGATCTGGCTTTTGTATCTATAGCCACTTTCTTCTTGTCTTCATCGGTCCAATGATGGATTTCCTTTGGAATCAGCCTTTCTGGAATAGCAGCTCTAGTTGCAGTGGCTGGAACGGCAGGATCAATCGTTACAGGGATGTGTGGACCGTTTTCAAGATAGTAAGGTATAGTAGGGTCTACACCTTCTAAGAAGAGTGTCATCCTATTTTTCCATAAGTTGAAGTTGTCTCTGGAAAATCTAGGGGGTTTTGCAAGAGAACCATTGTCGATATAGTGAGTGTTTGTGTTTGAGTTGGCCATTTTCAGATAATAGCAAGGAAGAGAAATATCTTAGATTAGATCTTGTTTATGAGATTAAACAAACCTGGCTCTGATACCACTTGTTGGTCCCGAAAGGCTTAAACAAGTTTGTAGAAGGGGGGGGGGGGGGGGGGGGGGTTGAATACAAACACACTATTTTACTTTTCTAAATTGTTTATTGATAAATCATTAACAATTTACAGCTTGTTGCGGAAACAAGATTGAGGATAAACCTAAATCTAAACAAGTTGGAACACTAAGGTTTTCATGCACTAAGAAAGATAAGGAGATTACTAATAAAATCCTATCTTGAGAGATTTGAACTTGTCCAGAGTTAGCAAGTTACTTCAAATGAAGTGAGTTCATCTCTTTATATACTGCATGCATTTAATGCAATTCTGTATACACTTTACACGTGTCATCAGCGGATTGGTTGCATGTCATTGACCTTTGTTGACAACCTTAGTAGCCGCATGAATGAACAGTGTAGTATCAGAGTGGTTGTACGATTTCAGATTTTCGGAGGTTCTTTTCTGACATTTCGTACGGTGGCGTGCAAGGGAGGTTAAGACAAAAGTACTTTGTACGGAGGACTTCATGATCAGCTTTCGTTGATTCAGCGATTATCATTTACTATTCAGCAGATGATAAAGTTCAGCGATAGCTGAAGTCTTGTACTTGATACTTCACGTTGAGTGGACAAATCTGAGTCTTCGCTGATCCGCATCAGTTCATTAGGAGACTTGTCGCTGGTTCTTGAGCTTGATCTTCGACTTCAGCGTAGAACCTTTGTTGACGTGAATCTTGTCTTCAGGGATCATAAGTAAACAACTAACTTATCAGCGATCACCATAAGGACTGAACAGACTCAGCGATATGGTGAACAGTGTTCGCTGAATGTTTAGTCTAAAAGTGCGAGAGTTCCTATCAGCAGTACTGTAAGATCTTAGTACTTATCAGCGATAGTGAAACTCTGATACATATTGTTTACTTACAATTTTCACTAAGTATTTAAGATAGGGTCATTATCAAATCACTGAGGGTTTGGATCAACAAACTCATCACCTTTGTTCGGAAGATGGAAACTCTGAACAATATGACTGTTCGCTCAATAAGGAGTGATCATGGAACTGAATTCAAAAACAGTTCTCTTGATTCCTTCCTTGAGAGCAAGGGTATTTCTCACAACTTTTCGTCAGTGAGAACACCACAACAAAATGGAGTCGCTGAAAGAAGAAATAGAACAATTATTGAAGCTGCACGTTCAATGCTCATCGATTCTCACCTGCCTACTCAGTTTTGGGCAGAAGCTGTCAACACTGCTTGTTTTACGCAAAACAGGTCGCTGATAGTTAAAAGATTCAAAAAGACAGCCTATGAACTTTTTTATGGGAGAAAGCCTTCAATCAGCTTTCTTCACATCTTTGGATGTCAGTGTTTCATACTGAACAACAGAGATGCCCTTGGAAAGTTTGATCCTAAGGATGATGATGGAATCTTTCTTGGATACTCCTCAGTTTCCAAGGCCTTCAGAGTCTTCAACCGAAGAAGACAAACTGTAGAAGAAACTATTCACGTCACGTTTGACGAATCCCGTTCAGCGAACTCTAAACCGAATGCTGATACAGAAGAACTGAATCAATGGATGTTTTCTCATCTTGGTGATTCAGAAGATATTCCCACTCCTCATGCTCACACCGTAGAAAATGATGGTCCTTCTATCATTCCAAATATGCAAAATAGTGAAGCTGAAACATCTTGGGTCTCAGCTGTTCCTATAAACACTATACCTGCAGTTGATCCAAATGTCTCAGAAATTCCATCTATTTCTCAGCAATCAGTGAATGAAGTGGCAAATGCAAACATTCATCTCTTAGCTGATAATCCAGAAGTAGCTGAAGCCTCATCTTCAGTTTCTCCAGTTCAGACTGAGTCAGCGACGTATGCTCCGGCTCAGCGATGGACTGTAAATCACCCAATCGATCAAATTCTTGGTGATCCCAACGCTGGTATTCAGACTCGTAGAAGTGCAGGTAATATTTGTTTATTTGTTAACTTTATTTCTCTAACTGAACCAAAGAAAATAGATGATGCCCTCAGAGATCCAAACTGGGTCAGCGCTATGCAAGAAGAGCTGACTGAATTCGAAAGAAACAAAGTTTGGAAACTTGTTCGTAGACCAACTGACAAAACGGTGATAGGAACTAAATGGGTCTATCGAAACAAGTTGGACGAACATGGTACTGTAACTCGCAACAAAGCTCGTCTTGTTGCTCAGGGATACAGACAAGAGGAAGGCATAGATTATGACGAAACTTTTGCTCCAGTAGCAAGACTTGAATCTATTCGTCTTTTCTTAGCATATGCTGTACACAAAAACTTCACTGTACATCAGATGGATGTTAAGTCAGCATTTCTAAATGGAAAGCTGAATGAAGAAGTATATGTGGAACAACCTCCAGGATTCTCAGATCCTAAACGTCCAGGTTATGTTTATAAACTGGACAAGGCACTTTATGGCTTAAAGCAAGCTCCACGTGCATGGTATGATACTCTCTCTACTTATCTCCATATTGAAAAATTTGAGCGAGGTAAGATTGACAAAACTTTGTTTTTTAGAAAAGTGAAAGGTCATATCATTTTAGTTCAAATATATGTTGATGACATTATATTTGGTTCTACTAACCCTGAGCTTTGTACTCGTTTCGCTGATAGAATGAAAGATGAGTATAAAATGAGCATGATGGGTGAACTAACATATTTCCTTGGTCTTCAGATTAAGTAAACTGAAAAAGGAACTTTTATAAATCAGGGAAAGTATGTTAAAGATATGCTGAAGAAATTCGACTTAACTGAAAGTTCAGCTATGAAAACCCCTATGGCACCACCGCTGATACTTGATAAGGACACAAAGGGTGTTCCTGTCAATGTCACGCTGTACCGTGGGATGATCGGCTCACTATTGTATCTTACAGCTAGCCGACCCGATATTATGTTTGCAACATGTCTGTGCGCACGATATCAAGCTGAACCTAAGATATCCCATATGAAAGCTGTAAAGCGAATCTTTCGATATCTTAAGGGTACAGCGAATCTAGGTCTTTGGTATCCCAAAGACTCAGGATTCGATCTAACCGCCTATTCAGACAGTGATTTTTCAGGTTGCATAATGGATAGGAAAAGCACCACAGGAGGATGTCAGCTCCTGGGTGGAAAGCTGGTAAGTTGGACAAGTAAGAAGCAAAACTCAGTGTCCACTTCCACAGCTGAAGCTGAGTATGTAGCCGCTGGAAGCTGCTGTTCTCAAGTCTTGTGGATGAGAAATCAGCTACTAGACTATGATCTTCAGCTCTCCAAAATTCCAATCTATTGCGACAGCACAAGTGCCATCGCTATAGCAAACAATCCAGTGCTACACTCAAAGACAAAACACATAGAAATCAGATATCATTTTATCAGAGATCATGTGATGAATGGTGATATAGAACTTCATTTTATCCCAACTGATTATCAGTTAGCTGATTTGTTTACCAAACCTCTTGATGAGACAAGATTCAACTTTCTCATCAGCGAGCTTGGAATGCTGAACTTTGAAGGATAAAATCTTCAGCGGTTCACATTTAATCAGCGATACGTTTATACATTCTTGTATAGGCTTCGGGATAAAATCAACTTATATAATCCATTTCATCATCTTCTCTCTGAATAAACTTGGTTAAACTGATATCCAGGTATGTTTTCTCTCTCTGACAAACGCATGTAAATGCAAGATTTCAAAATAAATTGCATCGCTGAATATCTCTTCCTTAACAGCGATATTTTGAAAATTCCTTAAACCTTCACTGATATTTCTATTCAGTGCTTCATGTTTTTAAAAAGAGTCCCTGAGTTTTTCAAAACCTCAGAGACATCCTAAAGGAATGTGAAAGGACAGTTGTGACGTCATTGCAACAAATTACACTCGGCACGATTTCTTTCTGACACACGTTTGCACGTTTTGTTCAAACTTCCAATCAAATGCAAACACGTGTCCGTGTCATGATGAAAACCTTTTCCCGCTCAAGGTTTTCTCTCTCTAAAATCCCTATATAAACAACTCTTGGTTTATATTTGTCTTTTACGCGAACAATCTTTCTCCGCAAGAAAAGAATCCTCTGTTGCATTTGTGCTCTCAAAAACCTCAAGAACTGTTCATCATCTTCTTCATCAAAACTTCAAGGTTAATATGTTCTTATCTTTTATCAAATGCGTATAACTTGTTTTCGATCTTCTCTTTGTTTTAACAAGATCAAACAAAAGAACTTTATAAAATAAAATCATTTCTTTCATGGTTTTATGAACACAACCATTTCATGGTTGTTCTTCAAGTTTTAAATCTAAATCTTAAACTTGTTCTTCATTCGTATCCATTTTTCTTTTAGAAACTGGAATACAAGACTTTATGGGTTTTACTTTTCTTTTAAAATCAAGAAAAACCCTAATCTTCATTAAGACATTTTTTGTCTGAATGAAATGGACAAGATTCGAAAAATCTTAAACGGAAATTTCTTTCCACATTAAGATAATTCTTATCTGTTAACATCTTTGGTTGAACTGATAATACAGTGATATGGCATCTTCAAAGCTGAATGTTACCGCTGAGTCCATCTCCACTGACTCTGAGGAAATGGACATCTTCAAAGCCCCCCAGGTTAAGTTCGAGCTGGATCAACTCGATTGGACTAAGGCCAACAACCTCTCAGCTCTTCTGGAGTTTCCTCCTCGGAAGCAAGTATCACATCTGGACGACGCTGTAAGTTTTCTGAAGAACAGCCCCATCTACACAGCCCTGACCATAACACCTCCTGCCAGTCAGCGGCTCTTATCCCAGTTCTGGTACTCTGCCAGACACACTGAGCTACCCTCTGCCAAAGATCCATCCAAAACCATAGATTGCATACTCAGCGATACTGAGTATGGCACCATCAAGATCACACCCGCCATTATCCGCAAAGCCCTAAACTTCCCAAATGCCACCAAAGAAAAACCCTTCATTCCATTCCCTGACCATAAAAAGCATGCTGACAGAGAAGCAATCATTGCTTTCCTTGACGCAATGGGTTATATCTGGGATATTGGAAGGGACAAGAAGCCTGAGAAGAAACTGACGCTGATAAAGAAATCCAAGATGCCCAGCGAGATGAATTTCATCTTCGCTCACCTGATCAGCTGCATGACAGCAAAATCCGGATCTTCTGATCAAGCCGCCCAACCTCAGCAGTCCATGGGATACGCACTGCTGAAAGGTCTAAATATTGACTGGGCCTCCATTATTTATGAAGACCTGATTCAACGTGTCGATTCTGCCGCTGACAGACCAGCATGGGTTCCTTACCCACGATTCATCAGCGCCATCTTTCAATATGGCCTGAAGGACAGCTATCCTGAAGAGGGTGATCTGAAACTTTCTCAGATTGGCCCTAAGGTTCTCGACTTCAAGCCTGTCGCCAATGAGGTACGTCTCTCTACTCTTCTCACTCTTCTAAATTCTCCGCTTTCTGTGGCTCCTTCAGCGACTATACCAATCGCTGATACCCCGGCCACAAAATCCTCTCCTTCTAAGAAAAGGAAACCCTCACACACCCAACTTGATTCCAAAAGGATCAAGAAAACCAAGGAGCAACCCCAGCAATTCCATGCTGAAGACTCCTCAGCTCATTCTGAAGAGCTGAAGGAAAGTTCCGTGGTACGCTCTACCACACCCGTGCAAGCCATCCCTCCAATCCAGACTTCAGCGTCTCCAAACGCTGAGGTTAGAAACTTGGAAACTACCCAACCTCCATCAGTCTCTCAAAAGACTGATGAAGTGATTGTCAGCGATTCCAACGCTGAACTCAGAACCCGAACCCCAATCTTAACCTTCGCTTCTCCCTCCACTCACTTGGACACTCCTCCAGCAAACACTGGAGATGCCATCATTCCAGAAGCCGCCGCTGATGCTTCTCAGCAAATGATGAAGAAAGGACCTGCAAAGTTCACCATACCTCACCGTACTTTCGAAGAGGATATGGAACACTACTCAGGAACTTGCAACTTTGACGAGTTCATCAATCCTCCTGCAGGTACTAATCCCACCTTAAACACTGTAACTAAACCTGAAACTTCTGAGCTTTCCTTTGTTCACAAGTACTTATATGTTACAGGTCCTAATTTGGGAGACATCAACGCCTCTCTGAAGTCCGTGGAAACAAAGCTGTCCAATCTCACCACCTCACTCTCCAACAACTCAACAGCTGTAACAAACGCTGGAGAGAACTTGACAAAGCTGACAACGGTGGTGGAGAAGAAAGCTTCCACTGAAGACATCAAGAGTCTTGATAAGACGCTCAGCGATTTTGCCAAGGTGCTCTGTGACATCTACACTGACTACACAAGCCTCAAAACATCAGTTTCGACCATGTCCAGCGAAGTAACAACGCTGAAGACATCGGTTGCAAAACTCGAGGGTGATATGTCAGAGGTCAAGACTGACTTAGGCTCTGTAAAGACCGACGTTAGTTCTATGAAGACGATGATCGAGACACTGGTAAACAAGGCAAATAGTCCAGCTCCTGCTCATGTCCCTATTTTGGAATCTTTCACAGAGGAGGATCGCAAAGAGCTGAGGAAAATCACGCCTGCTATTTCTGGCCTAGAAGACAGAATAGCAAAGCTTGAAGGTTGTGTGAAAATCTCTGGCCCAGAAGACAGAGATAACACCAATGATGAGTCTGCCCATTCCTCCCCCAGTCATCCTGAGAAAGAGGGGGAGATGAGCGCTGAACATTCCAGGGAGAAAAGCGCTGAAGATCTGAACAAGAGCGCTGAAGACCTTTCCCATGATGAATCTATCAGGGGAGAGAGGAATGAAGATCTGACCACTGGACCTCAGGGAGATGAAAACCCTGAGGGAACCGAGAAGCTCGCCTCTGTATCTGAGGGGGAGCAACTCGAAGAAGATGCTGAGGAATCCGAAGCAGAAGAAGATGAAGACATCGACATCCCTGACGACAAACCATCCTTCTCTCCAAGAAAGGATGATGATGATGACGATGATTTCTTTATCGTCAAACCTGCCCCAAGGATCAAAGCTCTTAAAGGAATCTCAATAAAAGAACCATCAGGGGAAAAGACAAAGACAAAGCCCTCAGCCTCTGGCGCTGAGAAAAGCAAAGACAAAGGCCTCGCTGAAGATGAAAATCTAGCGATCCTTTTTGAAAAGCCGGTTTGTCAGGTACCCTAAAACTTTACTTTTTCCTTCCCTGAACTTCTTAACAACTCAATAAGTTCTCTACTCCACAAACCTCTCTACACATCCACATTCTTTTTCTATCTTTTCTACCCAAGTTCTTCTACCCAGTTCTTATCTGTAAGATCCCTGATTTTCAGCTAGTCCTCTCCCCTGTTTGAGGATGTCGCTGAAGGTTCTACTGTTGCGACTTCACAAATAAAGCCAGCTGCTGCTGATGAAATAATCCCAGTCTTGGATTTGATCTCTGAGACTGATGAACCAGAAGAACAACCTCTCTCACACAATAAGAGACCTTCCTCAGTTCCTCAAAGGCTGAGTGAAGAGGATCAAAAGAGAAGAGAAGAAATAATAAAGCGATTCAAGGATCAGCGAATCATTCTAAGGCCTGATCAACTGCCTTCAGTTCCTCCCAAGTTCAGAATTTCAAAAGCTGAATACCAGGACCACCTTAGAGCTGAACGCCTCATTGCTGAAAGAAAGGAAGCTGAAGAGAAAGACAGAGAATACGCCATCAAGCTTACTCAAGAATCTGTCAAAGACCCCAAGCTGAAGCGTGTTCCCATTCAAATCCAACGAAAGCTGTGGGAAGAAGCCCAGAAGATCGTGGAAAAGAAAACTGAAGTTTCTCAGACCACCTTGATCTGGTGTAAAGAGAAAATTCACTTCAGATATCGTCCAGCGAAGATCAACAAGGTATTCATCTCTGGAAGAACATCTATCGGAGTACCTATTGTTGACATCAAACTGTTCAGAGAAGATGGCACATCTGAAACCTTTCGCGCTGACACTGTAAAAAGGTATGGTCTCTCTGAATGGCTGGAGATGAGGTTAGCTATCCAACCATCACAATCTAAGTACAAGAATCATTTCGAAAAGCTAATAAACAGACAGATCGACTTGATATCTTCTTGTGTGGATATTCCTCCTGTTCCTGATCTAAAGCCGAAAAGAAAAAGAGGCTCTCCAAGGAAGAAACGTCAAGATTCAAACTCAGGACCTGTCATACGAAATGAAACTGGAATTGGTTTCTCTCGCGCTGAAGTGCTTGGTCCTGATCCTGATCTATCCGCCCTTGACATCTCTTTGCCACCATGTGAACTTTTCGTCCCTGGTAAAGTCATCAGTAATCCTTATGGAATATTCTTTCTTGACTACGACGGACGTAAATGCTTTCAACGGATCGCTGAGCTCCCAATCACTCCAATCGAACAGCTCAGAGATATTATCTACTGGTGTGACTTCAGAAAGGACATTCAGGCACGACACCTAAAACCCTTGATCTTTCAAGAAGCGCTGAAGAAAAGAAAACAAGGTGTAACGGTTCCTGACTGGATGATTCCCACTGAAAAGACGACCCTTGATGAACTTCTCATTAAGGAAGAACCTTTTGAAAACTGATATAATCTCCTTTTTCTCTATTGTATCAGTTATCCTTCTGTACTTGTAATTTATTTCGCTTGTACTTGTAATCTTTCTGTTCTTCATTGTAACCTGATTCAAAGATTTAAAGAAAGATTTCAGCGAATGTACTTTACTCCATCAGTACTGAAAAGATCCCAGAAAACAGTAAAAGGGACAAATATTTTATGAGTTCTTTTTATCCTTATGTTTTCATTAAATAGCAATTTTCTTTATTGCTATGTCATAATCAAATAGGGGGAGATTGTTGATCCAAACCCTCAGTGATTTGATAATGACCCTCTCTTAAACACTTAGTGAAAATTGTATGTAAACAATATGTATCAGAGTTTCACTATCGCTGATAAGTACTAAGATCTTACAGTACCGCTGATAGGAACTCTCGCTCTTTAAATTAAACATTCAGCGAACACTGTTCACCATAATGCGCTGAGTCTGTTCAGTCCTTATGGTGATCGCTGATAAGTTAGTTGTTTACTTATAATCCCTGAAGACAAGTTTCACGTCAACAAAGGTTCTACGCTGAAGTCGAAGATCAAGCTCAAGAACCAGCGACAAGTCTACTAATGAACTGATGCGGATCAGCGAAGACTCAGATTTGTCCACTCAACGTGAAGTATCAAGTACAAGACTTCAGCTATCGCTGAACTTTATCATTCGGTGAATAGTAAATGATAATCGCTGAATCAACGAAAGCTGATCATGAAGTCCTCCGTACAAAGTACTTTTGTCTTAACCTCCCTTGCACGCCGCCGTACGAAATGTCAGAAAAGAACCTCCGAAAATCTGAGATCGTACAACCACTCTGATACTACACTGTTCATTCATGCGGCTACTAAGGTTGTCAACAAAGGTCAATGACATGCAACCAATCCGCTGATGACACGTGTAAAGTGTATACTGAATTGCATTAAATGCATGCAGTATATAAAGAGATGAACTCACTTCTTTTGAAGTAACTTGCTAACTCTGGACAAGTTCAAATCTCTCTCAAGATAGGATTTTATTAGTAATCTCCTTATCTTTCTTAGTGCAAGAAACCTTAGTGTTCCAACTTGTTTAGATTTAGGTTTATCCTTAATCTTGTTTCCGCAACAAGCTGTAAATTGTTAATGATTTATCAATAAACAATTTAGAAAAGTAAAATAGTGTGTTTGTATTAAACCCCCCCCCCCCCCTTCTACAAACTTGTATAGGCCTTTCGGGACCAACAGAGCCTTGAGGATGTCCACTTCCTCAGCAGTTTCATCAGCAGCAGTGCTTTCAGCGATGGTGTTCTTGGGAATGTCAGAAGATGCCATTTTCTGTATTATCAGTTCAACCAAGTATTAACAAATAAGAATAATCTTAATGTGGAAAGATTTTCCAATAAGATGGTTCGAATTTTGTCTATTTCATTCAGACAAAATGTCTTAATGAAGATTAGGGTTTTTGTTTTTGAAAAAAAACGAAATTTCAAACCCAATAAAAATCTTGTTTTCCAGTTTCCTTTGAAGATAGGGATTCTGGAAAAAACGAACGAAGAACAAGTTTAAGATTTTTGCATTTAAACTTGAAGAACAACCATGAAATGGTTGTGTTCATAAAACCATGAAAGAAAATGATTTCACTTTTAAGAAGTTCTTTTGTTTGATCTTGTTAAAACAAAGAGAAGATCAGAAACAAGTTATTTGCATTTGGTAAATAATAAGAACATATTAACCTTTGATGTTTGAAGAAGATGAACAGGTGTTCTTGAAAAATCGAGAGCAAAATGCAACCGTGAATTCTTTCTTTGCTTGGAGGAGAAGTTCGCGTAAAAGAAAAATATAAACGAAGAATTTGTTTATATAGAGAGATTTTAGAAAGAGAAAATCTTGAGCGGGAAAAGATTTTCATCATGACACGGACACGTGTTTGCATTTGATTGGCGAGTAAACGAAACGTGCAAACGTGTGTCAGAAAGAAGAACGTGCCAGGGCTTATCCGTTGTAATGACGTCACAACTGTCCTTTCATATTCATGGTTGTCTCTGAGGTTTTGAAAAACTCAGGGACATTTTTGAAAAATATGAAGCACTGAATTTAGAAATATCAGTGAAGGTTTTTAGAAATTTCAAAGTATCGCTGATAAGGAAGAGATATTCAGCGATGTGATTTGTTTTGAAATCTTGCATTTACATGCGATTTGTCAGAGAGAGAAAAACATACCTTGATATCAGCGAATCAAGTTTATTCAGAGAGAAAATGATTGAATGAGTTATATAAGTCGATTTTATCCTATCGCTGATCAAATGTGAACCGCTGAAGATTTTACCCTTCAAAGTTCAGCATTCCAAGCTCGCTGATGAGAAAGTTGAATCTTGTCTCATCAAGAGGTTTGGTGAATAGATCAGTTAACTGATAATCAGTTGGGATAAAGTGAAGTTCTATATCATCATTCATCACATGATCTCTGATAAAATGATACCTGATTTCGATGTGTTTTGTCTTTGAGTGTAGCACTGGATTATTGGCTATAGCGATGGCACTAGTGCTGTCGCAATAGATTGGAATATTTGAGAGCTGAAGGTCATAGTCCAGTAGTTGATTTCTCATCCACAAGACCTGAGAACAGCAGCTTCCAGCGGCTACATACTCGGCTTCAGCTGTAGAGGTGGACACTGAGTTTTGCTTTTTACTTGTCCAACTTACCAGCTTTCCACCCAGGAGCTGACATCCTCCTATGGTGCTTTTCCTATCCATTCTGCAACCTGCAAAATCACTATCTGAATAGGCGATTAAATCGAATCCTGAGTCTTTGGGATACCAAAGACCTAGATTCGTTGTACCCTTAAGATATCGAAAAATTCGCTTTACACCTTTAATATGAGATATCTTAGGTTCAGCTTGATATCATGCACACAAGCATGTTGCAAACATAATATCGGGTCGGCTAGCTGTAAGATACAACAGTGAGCCGATCATCCCACGGTACATCGTGACATTAACAGGAACACCCTTAGTGTCCTTATCAAGTGTCAGCGGTGGTGCCATAGGGGTTTTCATAGCTGAACTTTCAGTTAAGTCGAATTTCTTCAGCATATCTTTAACATACTTTCCCTGATTAATGAAAGTTCCTTTTTCATTTTGTTTTATCTGTAAACCAAGGAAATATGTTAGTTCACCCATCATGCTCATCTTATACTCATCTTTCATTCTATCAGCGAAACGGGTACAAAGATCAGGGTTAGTAGAGCCAAATATAATATCATCAACATATATTTGAACAAGAATGATGTGACCTTTTACTTTTCCTGATAAATAGAGTTTTGTCGATTTTGCCTCGCTCAAATTTTTCAATATGGAGACTTGAAGAAAGAGTGTCATACCATGCACGTGGAGCTTGCTTTAAGCCAAAAAGTGCCTTGTCTAGTTTATAAACTTAACCTGGACGCTTAGGATCTGAGAATCCTGGAGGTTGTTCCGCATAGACTTCTTCATTCAGCTTTCCATTTAGAAATGCTGACTTAACATCCATCTGATATACTTTGAAGTCTTTGTGTACAGCGTATGCTAAGAATAGACGAATAGATTCTAGTCTTGCTACTGGAGCAAATGTTTCGTCATAATCTATGCCTTCCTCTTGTCTGTATCCCTGAGCAACAAGACGAGCCTTATTGCGGGTTATAGTTCCATGTTCGTCCAACTTGTTTCGATAGACCCATTTAGTGCCTATCACTGTTTTGTCAGTTGGTCTTCGAACAAGTTTCCAAACGTTGTTTCTTTCGAATTCAGTCAGCTCTTCTTGCATGGCGCTGACCCAGTTTGGATCTTTGAGGGCATCATCTACTTTCTTTGGTTCAGTTAGTGAAATAAAATTAACAAATAAACAAATATTACCTGCACTTCGTCGAGTCTGAATACCAGCGTTTGGATCACCAAGAATTTGATCAATTGAGTGATTTACAGTCCATCGCTGAGCCGGAGCGTGAGATGCTGACTCAACTTGAACTGGAGGAGCTGAAGATGAAGCTTCAGCGACGTCTGGAGTATCAGCCAAGAGAGGAATGGATGCAGTTGTCATTATATTCACTGATTGCTGAGTAGTAGATGGTATATCTGAGATATTGGATTCAGAAGCAGGTATAGTGTTTATAGGAACAACTGAGACCCATGATGTTTCAGCTTCACTATTCTGCATATTTGGAATGATAGTAGGACCATCATCTTCAACTGTGTGAGCACGAGGAGTGGGAATATCTTCTGAATCACCAAGATGAGAAAACATCCATTGATTCAGTTCTTCAGTATCAGCGGACGGTTTAGAGTTCGTTGAACGGGACTCGTCAAACGTGGCATAAATTGTTTCTTCAACAGTTTGTCTTCTTCGATTGAAGACTCTGAAGGCTTTGGAAACTGAGGAGTATCCAAGAAAGATTCCATCATCAGCCTTAGGATCACACTTTCCAAGGGCATCTCTGTTGTTCAGTATGAAACACTGACATCCAAAGATGTGAAGAAAGCTGATTGAAGGCTTTCTCCCATGAAAAAGTTCATAGGCTGTTTTATTGAATCTTTTGACTATCAGCGACCTGTTTTGCGTAAAACAAGCGGTGTTGACAGCTTCTGCCCAAAACTGAGTAGGCAGGTGAGAATCGTTGAGCATTGAACGTGCAGTTTCAATAATTGTTCTATTTCTTCTTTCAGCGACTCCATTTTTTTGCGGTGTTCTCACAGAAGAAAAGTTGTGAGAAATACCCTTACTCTCAAAGAAGGAATCAAGAGAACTGTTTTTTAATTCAGTCCCATGATCACTCCTTATTGAGCGAACAGTCAAATTGTTCACGGTTTCCATCTTTCGAACAAAGGTGATGAGTTCT
Organism: Saussurea involucrata; assembly: GCA_033807775.1. Taxonomy (NCBI): domain Eukaryota; kingdom Viridiplantae; phylum Streptophyta; class Magnoliopsida; order Asterales; family Asteraceae; genus Saussurea; species Saussurea involucrata. The sequence continues at coordinate 69,582,967 of CM066325.1, forward strand.
TCAGGGGTGTCACTCTTGGAACGGAGAGACATAACCCATGTATAACGAGAGAATTCATCAACTATGACCAGTGTATATTTCTTTCCAGCGATGGATTGTTTGTTGACAGGGCCAAACAAATCCATATGGAGTAGTTGTAGAGGTGATGACACTGAGGAAACTTGCTTTGATTTAAAGCTTGCTTTGGTCTGCTTCCCTTTTTCACACGCTGAACATAAAGACTCTTTGGCGTATGAGTGTTGAGGTAGACCAGTGACTAACTCTTTTGAAGAAAGAGTGTTCAGTGTCTTGAAATTCAGATGAGAGAGCCTCTTATGCCATAGCCAATTGACATCAGATGAGGCTTTTGAAAAGAAACAGGAGTTCTCAGTGGTGGTTGAGTCCATGTTTATTACATAAACATTTTCCAAACGATAACCGCTGAGGGATATCTTCTCCTTTTTGTCAGTGACAAAGCAGGATTCCTTAGTAAAGATTACATTGTTATCCTTGTCGCAAAGCTGACTGATGCTTAAAAGATTATGCTTCAGTCCTTCAACATATGCGACTCTTCTGAAGGTGGTTGTACCATTAGAGAGTACACCAAACCCTCGGGTACCCACTTAGGAAGATTAGTTTTTCTTGGGTACCCACTTAACCATGTGTACACGTTTGTTAGTGGAAGCAGTTGGAATGGAAGGTTCAGCAGTCTTCGCAGCATTTGAAGATTCAGCTTTGTCAGTCTTCACTTTAGTTAATTTCTTAACCTCAGTGGTCTTCTTTGCCTTGGGGGCAATCTTCACCTTAGCTATCTTATCAGCTTTGGTGGTTGTGGGGCACTTACTAGCAATATGATCAGTGAGTCCACAGTGATAACATTTCCTATAGCTAAAAGTAGTTCTATGACCATTTGAATGCTGAGCTTTTGATTTTGAATTAGAAGGACCAGCACCAAATAAGCTTTTGGCTTTAGAAATGGGAGGAACATTTAGTTCTTCAGATTTCTTACCAAGGACATCCACTCTGAGTCTAGGAGTAGATCGCTGAATAGACCCACGCTGAGTAGATCCAGAGATTTGATTCCTTGATCCAGAGGAATAAATCACTAAAGCTTTAGAAGCATTCAGCTTTGGTACTAAAGTACCCTTCTGAGGATTTTGGTTCAACGCAATTCCTTTACCTTTATCTTTAAAGACAGAGGTAGGTTTTGGATAAACCATTTTCTCTTTACCTTTTGAAGAGGCAGAGATTTCCTCATGGATAGGCGGTCTGGACGAGGAACACTGAGAGGATGAAGTATCAGCGACTGAGGATACGAAAGTTCCAAATAAGAGCATGGAACGATCAGTGGTTGGTTCTTTAGTTTCATATTTGTAACCAAGACCACGTTTATCACTCAGGGGTATCTGAGACTTAATTATCTCAGTGATCTTTGTTGAAGAGTTACACCATCCTTCAACAGTAGCTTTTTCAGCTTTCAAAGCAGCTATAGCTTATGCTCGTTCGATCTTGACTAGCTGATTTAAATGCACTTGATCTTTAAAATCTTCTTCAATTTTAGAAAGCTTTTCTATTTGAAGGTGACAGTTTTTAACCTGTTCAGCGAGATCAAGGTTTTGGTTTTCAACTATTGTTTTGCCATTCATGGCTTTATATAAACTTCTAGTCAAGAGATCGATTTTGCGGAGACTATCAGCTTCATCAATATTTGCAATGTTTGTGAAGAAGGAAGGTGATACCTGAATTGCAGATGTTGAAATAGAGGGAATGTCTGAACTTTCTTCCTCATCTTCAATCTTTGTTATAAGACAGAGATTGGCTTCATCATCCTCAGAATCAGATGATGATTCTTCTTCTTCAGAAGCAGCCCAATCGTAAACCATCAGGCCTTTGCCTTTCTTCTTGAAGCTTTTCAGCTTTGCATATTTTTCTTTCAGCTTAGAATATTTGTCATCTTTATTCCTGGGAATAAAGGATTTCTTGGGAAACGCTGAGTTTCTCGATACTTTCTTAGACTTGCACTCGTTAGCGAAATGACCAATCTTTTCACAGTTAAAACAAGTAGCAGTAGCCTTATCAACAGTAGCTGATGATTTTGGCTTATCAGTTATAGAAAGAGGTTTGTTCTTTCTGAACATTTTCTTTTTAGCGAATCTCCTGAACTTTTTAGTTAGGAGAGCCAAAGATTCATCATCATCTGAAGAGTCAGAATCTGACGACCTTTCAGAGTTACTCTCTAACTCAGTGATAGTGACCGAGGGTCGCTGAGTAGAGGGTTCCTCTGAGATTAAAGCAACATGGGTGCTTTTGGAATCTTTTTCAAGATTCTTCTTAAGATGGCTTGATTGCTCATGATTCAGCATCGTGCCATATAAGGTAGCAAGGTTCATTGATCTTAGATCCTTTGACAGCTTGAGACACATAGAATAACTGTCCCAGCTTTCAGGTAAACATTCTAGAAACTTTGTCAGCACTTCAAAGTTAGAATATTCCTTACCAACAGTTTTCAGATCTATTATTAAGCAATTAAAACGTTGGTGAACTTCAGAGAGAGTCTCATTCTTACCACAAATGAAACTTTCATACTGTCTTACCAGGTTGATCTTTCGAGAGTCCTGGACTTCAGCAGTACCTTCATACTGAACACATATTGTGTCCCACATGGCTTTTGAGGATTTTAGGTTCATGACGGAATGGTAGACTTCGTCAGGAAGAGCCATGGATAGTATGGATCTGGCTTTTGTGTCGATAGCCACTTTCTTCTTATCTTCGTCAGTCCATGTATGAACTTCTTTGGGTACCAGCCTTTCTGGAATAACAGGTCTATTCTCAGCGGCAGGTACAGCGGCATCAATTCTTACAGGAATAAATGGGCCGTTTTCAAGATAATAAGGCATAGTAGGGTCTACACCTTCTAGGAAGAGAGTCATCCTATTTTTCCATAGATTAAAATTATCTCTGGAGAATCTAGGGGGTTTTGCAAGAGAACCATTGTGGATATAATTTGTGTTTGTGTTGGTAGCCATTTTTCAGAAATAGCAAGGAAGAGAAATCTTAGTATAGATTAGATCTTGTTTATGAGATTAAACAAATCCACTCTGATACCACTTGTTGGTCCCGAAGGGCTATACAAGTTTGTAGAAAGGGGGGGTTGAATACAAACACACAGATTTTACTTTTCTAAATTGTTTATTGATAAATCATTAACAATTTACAGCTTGTTGCGGAAACAAGATTAAGGATAAATCCTAAATCTAAACAAGTTGGAACACTAAGTTTCTTGCACTAAGAATGAGAAGGAAATTACTAATAACAACCTATCTCAAGATAAGAAGGATGAACTTGTCCAGAGTTAGCAAGTTACTTCAAAATGAAGTGAGTTCTTATTCTTATATACTGCATGCATTTAATGCATTGCAGTTTACACTTTACACGTGGCATCAGCTGATTGGTTGCATGTCATTGACCTTTGTTGACAACCTAAGTAGCCGCATGTATGAACAGTGTAGTATCAGAGTGGTTGTACGAATTCAGACAATAAGGAGGTTCTTTTTCTGACATATCGTACGTAGATGTGCAAGGGTGGTTTAGACAAAAGTACTTTGTACGGAGGACTTCATGATCAGCTTTTCGTTGATTCAGCGATCTATCATTCTTTATCAGCGAATAATAGAATTCAGCGATAGCCAAAGTCCTGTACTTGATACTTCACGTTGAGTGGACAAATCTAAGTCTTCGCTGATCCGCATCAGTTCATTAGGAGACTTGTCGCTTGTTCTTGAGCTTGATCTTTGACTTCAGCGTAGAACCTATGTTGACGTGAAACTTGTCTTCAGGGATCATAAGTAAACAACTAACTTATCAGCGATCACCATAAGTACTGAACAGTTTCAGAGTATTATGGTGAACAGTTTCGCTGAATGTTTAATCTAAAGAGCGAGAGTTTCTATCAGCGGTACTGGAAGATCTTAGTACTTATCAGCGATAGTGAAACTCTGATACATATTGTTTACTTACAATTTTCACTAAGTATATAAGAGAGGGTCATTATCAAATCACTGAGGGTTTGGATCAACAGACTCACACAACATATTTGTTACCGTAGTACACCCACATTGCCACCCAAGTATTAAGTTATGTACATGATCATGTATGTTCAAAATATCACACTTTTGCTCATATGCAACATATGATAAAATCACAAATAAAATGTAGCTAAATGAAATAAGGGTTGTGTCAGGGACCAGCGTAACTAAGGGATTCCATTTAGGGCGAGACAAAATGGGCAGGTTGCTTGTTCCTGGATGCTTCATAGGAATCCATTGCTATTCTTTTCCGCTCGGGTCGAGGCTGCCACTCGGCCCTAACACGGATCAAGGAAGAGTGGGGAACCTCTGGAACTGGAAGTTCCAATCAGAACATATAGATTCGTAAATGGATTTGTATTGCATAATGTAACAACCCAAAATCCATACAAGACAAAATCCAAAAATATAAAGTCAAACGGTCCCAAAACATATCAAATTCAATCCATAACAATATTCTCATTGTCTAGCGGCGGAAAAACTCAACCACAGCTGAGATATTACAAAGTTTGAAACAAACTAAAGGGGTTCATTCTAGTTTTGACTCTATTAGCCCTTCACAGCTTCTCTTGCCCTTAGAGGAGCCTCCCACCACTTTCCTACCTGAAAATGGTTTTAAGTTTTGAAAAGCGAATGTTAGACCGGATGGTCTAGTGAATTCCCTCCCGAAAGCACAGTTCACAATTTTCAAATAGTATGAAATCTACCATAAGGCCCAACGTAAATAGACAAATAAACCAACACGCGTATATTGCACAATATTTATAGCCACACGTCACTCCCCTGTGATGTCAACTTCGGGCCCCTAGTAGATCCCCCATGGCCCCCAGTCAATGACGTGCCAATGTGCACACAAAACGGATTCATGGCACATGGATAATACGTATAACTCCTACGGGATTTATGTAATTCCAAGATACCCTAATCCCACTGTGTAACCTAACACCATATACAACCCAACGATACATGCCATCCATATCACATTGACAATGAAGTTAAATAACAAATCATTTCATGCGAAAGTGTATTCAATCATTTATGAGTGAAAACCATGTCAAAATGTCATACCATAATCAGAGTTGAAAACACGTATCAATCATATCTCAAGTAAAAAGGTTTAGGGGAACTCATCTGAGCCTTAACAAATTGCTACAAGTCCTTAAGCTCACTTTCGTCCAAACCAAACACCTGAATTCGACGCCATAGTAATGATATTAAATCATCTAATTATATCCCAATACCATCCCTAATAAATCCTAAGGTGGCGTTTGGTTCACTGGAAAGTGATGGAATCTGGTGGAATTGGAAAGTGACATTCCATTGACGAGATTCCATTCCAGTGTTTGGTTCAATCTTTTGTAGCATGGAATCTTAAAACTTTCCATTGAATTCCTTATTTTATGTATTTGACATTCCATCACATTATGTAGGGATTTTAAAGGAATGGAATGTGTTATTATTTTTATTCCAAAAATACCCCTTGCCCTAATTGATATACCACCAGCCGACACTCCCATTTGTATCGACCCCCAAATTGTGGTTCTTCTCCATCGAGCCCAATCGAACAACCCAGCAAGAAATCGATTCAGCAACCAATCGTCTATCTTCTCCATCGAACAACCAGCAAGAAATCGTCTATCTTCTCCATCGAGCCCCAAGAAAATCGAACCTGTCGGTCGTTTTCTTCTCCATCGACAGCAACATCGAACTCGTGGTCATTTTCTTCTCCATCAACAGCAACATCAAACCTGTGGTTCGTTCTCTCCTCCTTTTCTTCTCGTCTTCTTCTCCAATATATGTCATTTTCATTTTGCTTTCGATTTTGATTATGGAGTGACCTTGCTTTTTTATTTTGCTTATAATTTTGATTTTGATTTTTGATGAGTATATGTGATTTTGACAGCAAGAATACTTGTGTTCTCTATATATTTATTTGTAATTAATATCTTGTGAATTTGGGTTTTTTGATTTTGACAGCAAGACATATATGTGATTTTCCATATATGTTACATTTATGTTGACAGCAAGAATACTTGTGATTATGTTACATTTATTTTGACAGCAAGAATACTTGTGATTATTTTGACAGCAAGGGTATTTTGGTCATTTATCAAAATTTCATTCCAATTCCAAAGCTACATTCTGTGAACCAAACAGACAGATTCCAATTCCTTTAGCAGATTCCATTCCAATTCTGTCAACTAAACAGCTGGTCAAACCTGACAACATTCCATTCCAATTCCTTCAAAGTCAAATTCCTTTGACAGATTTCATTCCATCCAAAAACATTCTGCGAACCAAACGCCCCCTAAGATAACCCTAATCCTAAACTTAGACAATAAGCGAAACATGAATCAAAATTGTGCAACAGTGCTTGGCGCAAGATTTTGCGTGACCAAGCCCGTGCCAAAAGTCGCCAAGGGCACCATTCCAATGCCCGGAGTGGTTTCCCACGGGGCACTGTTCTGGACCTGCTCGATTTCCAGTCAAAATCTCAGCCAATCTCAACTCCAAACCTCCCAAGACGATTATTCAAGCCACTAACTCAATGGAATCAAGGTGCTAGGCCAATTTAACAATGACCAATCAACAAAACACATTTATACCCAACAAGTCCACCTATTGATTCTTGATTTCAAACCCAAAACATAAATATTTGCCATTTAAGAGGTTACCAAGAAAATGTCAAGGTTTTCTCAAAGAAAAACAATGGACCAACAGGAAATACCATTAAATACTCATTTTCTCATCAACGATGAATCCAATCGCCAAAATAGGTCACTCATGTGAACATCATTCATACCCTAACTCCAAATCAAGAATAAGATGAAGAATATAAAGGCTTACCTTGAGAGAGATGAGGTTTCAGCCCTTGAATCCCTTCTAGCACCAAGTCTCCAATGAAGAATGCAGATTTATCTCCTCCTTCTCCCTAAACTCCCAATACACTTTGTCAAAAAAATGGGGAGGGCTTTAGAGAGGTTTACCCTATTTATTCCTCCAGCTTTGCACACAAGCCCTGACTTCCCATAATTTGAACATTAGCCTCTAATTTTACAAACAATTCTGATTTAAGGACAAGGGTTATTACACATAAAACTTTAAATAATGCATGCAAGTCATTTTAAAAAGTCACGTGTAACTCACCGTATAAGTCGTAGCCCAAACCAATCTTCAAAGTGGCTAGTGTCTCCCCTACAAATCCAAGACCATAAATCTTAATTTACGACAACCCTAGAGATGATCGAGTGGTCTCCTTGACACCATTTTTTAACGGTTTATGAGCTGACATCTTTACTTACGACCTTGGTTTAATATGAACATCCTTCAATATAAATATATACAGGTCACGGTATTTTGCAACCTAGTAAAATGTTACAACCCGTTCAACCTTCGTCTAAATCATCCATTACATTCGGATTTTCATTGATTCTATAAATAAATTTACCCAATTTTGACGAAGTTCAGCGAATTTCTGCAAAATATGTCGATGCACATTACGGTCCATACGATGTATTGGATGAAGTGGTACTTTTATGAAACAATATGCATTTCATGGCATTTAATGAAATATTATGCATTGCAGGAAATATTATTGCATGAAAGCAGTAAGCATTGATGCAATCCAATATTCAACTAAGTATCTACATAATGAATCAGCTAAATGAATGGTTTTGATGAGGGTTGCACGAGGTTGTAATCTTTTACTGGGTTGCAAAATAAACCACCTATATATATGGTTGGTTTTCGATGAGAAGTTGAGGTTAACGTGAGAAGCGTGACAAGTTGTTATCAACCGTTGGATGAGAAATGGACGCACATTATAATGAGATGCGCCAAAAACTTGATAGCAAATTATCCACACGTAAAATGGGCACAATAATGGCGCAAGTATACACCACGTATTGCGTTCGCTCACAAGTAATATAATGGTAAGAACCCAATATCGTATCCACGGGGATTGGACTACCAAGAATCGAAGATTTCTACGAACTTCCGGTGCAAAGTTGAGGTTTTTAATAATTTGTTTGGAGTTGGTTTTGAGCAAATAATTAATTGTAAAATTAACGCGATTAATTAAAAAGCGGGTATGGGTGTAAGTTTTCCCCTCGAGAGTATTTATTTAATAACTTAAATGGTTAATAAAATTGGTCACAATTTGTCCCACACGATTTCCTCCTCTCGAAGCTACGTCGTAAAGGTTGTAATAACGATTTTATTATAAAGTTTCTACACAAGCTATCTTTCGGTTTACCAACCTTACTAAGTAGATCTCAAAAATCTTAGTCTTGCCGGATGTAAAGAGATGCGCATATCTCTATGTCACACCTACTCGACCGACGTTTTGACCTTAGCTCGGTTATGCAACAACCCATATCTCTATGTGATTATTGAAGATTTTCTCAAACCTCCTTGCATCATTCAAGCCGTATTTCGGATCCGCCCCTCTCGAGGTCTAAGATCTAATATTAACACATACACGTGATCAGCTTGTCCGCGTTGAGTTATGTTCCGACTCGAACGACTAAACCGAAAAAATAACTAAATGTAGTAACACCCAAGTGTTACATTTTTACCCTATCGGGTTTGGCTTACACCCGCACCCAAAGGGGGGTTTAGTTACTCATAAGAACAGAAAACATAATGTAGTAGAAGAAATAAGTAAACTGGAATTGCATTAAACGTAAACGATAACGTACCACTGTGGCCACAAGTGTTCCACGGTGGGTAACAGAAAGTAAATACTTGAAAACAAATTACAAGAACTAAAATACTGAAATGTAAATGCTACAACTATTCTTCCACTGAGTTTTTGAGAGCTTTGGATGATAAGATGATGTTCCAAATGCCAAGCCAAGCTTCCTTTATATAGTGGAGGAGAGGAGAAAAGGTTGAAAGGGACTTGAGAGGAGAAAGTGACCTCTCATGGTTGTCTTCTTCCCACCTTTTGGCACCATCTCCCTTGTCCATATTATGTCTCTAAACTTGATCAAAACTCAGCATTGACCCCAACATGCAGGTCTGCAACTTGCACAAAAATGCTCTCCAAATCTGCAGAAAATCGGATTTACCCATCACTCGCCACAGTACTGACGTTGTGGCCACAATGGTATACCAAACGCAACATTTTGATCTTTTTGGTTATTTTCAACATTTTGGAACAACTTAGACCAAGAGAAGTAGAAAGCCTCAAATGGGTACGAAAAAGGTTAAAATGGGTTTAAAATTGATGACAAATAACTCTAAAAATTGAGGGATATCAGTACTTTTATGAAACAATATGCATTTCATGGCATTTAATGAAATATTATGCATTGCAGGAAATATTATTGCATGAAAGCAGTAAGCATTGATGCAATCCAATATTCAACTAAGTATCTACATAATGAATCAGCTAAATGAATGGGTTTGATGAGGGTTGCACGAGGTTGTAATCTTTTACTGGGTTGCAAAATAAACCACCTATATATATGGTTGGTTTCCGATGAGAAGTTGAGGTTAACGTGAGAAGCGTGACAAGTTGTTATCAACCGGTGGATGAGAAATGGACACACATTAGAATGAGATGCACCAGTTCAATTCTTTTCTAAGCCGCAATGCATGGGAGTGCATTTAATTAAAAATGATCAACCGTTCAGATCACTTCTCACACCATCATTCGCCTATATATATATATATATATATATATATATATATATATATATATATATATATATATATATATATACACACACATACTGCAATGCAGCGAGATTTGAAACTTGATTTATACCGAGAATGAAAAATCCTTGCTTAAAGAGATCATGTGTTCATCCACTCTTCATGGGCACTTTATGTATGATACGAGTTGCTTCGTTGGTCGAATATGTCATTGCAGTCATTCATGATTTCTTTGTGGGAAAGAGAACACTCATTCAAGATAGGTGTGAAGGAATAGAGAATTCGACAATGAATTTCTGGAAGATACTAAGTAGGCAAACAGGCACAATGGAGACCAATGAAAGGCAATTTGAAAATGGTATTGGAGACATGGGCGAAGTTTAGGGAGTCGGAGGTTATTCGCTTCCACATTTGTACCACACACATAACATCTTGTACCTCTTAACTTTCAACATTAACCGGCTTAATAACATAGTATAGAGAGTATAAATGATAGGGTTGGATTCCGATGAGAAGTGTTAAATTTGGTGAGAAGCGTGAGAAGTAGTTATCAACCGTTGGATGAGAAATGGACGAAGATTAGGATGAGATGCACCGAGATAAGATGCACCAGATCAATTCTCTTATAAGGCGCAATTCAAGGGAGGGCATTTGATAAAAAGTGATCAGTGGTTAAAAATACTTCTTACACTTCTCACCAAAAATGACACTTCTCACATGATCTCATGTCATAGATGATAATGGTGTAAAATAAAAACTAAATGGGATATAAAAACAAATTCAATAAAATGTAAATTATGGATTTGGTCCCTCATGTATGCGAAAAATTACAAAACTGGTCCTTTATCTTCAAAAATTACAAGAAAACCCTCCAGGTATGCAGTTTGTTACATAATTGGTCCCTCAAGCTAACGGCCATCTATTTCCTCCGTTAAGCTCGAGGGTAAAATGGTTATTTTATATATTTTTTCTTTTAACATCTTTTAATCAATTATAATTCTTTTACTTGAATATTCATCTTCTTCAACAAGATCACGATGAACACCATGAAGAACACCAAGAAAATCAAACTTTTAATCCAATTCAAAGAACACCAATAACATTTGACAAATTTAAATCCAATCCCAAAAACATCATTTAAAGCAAAACCCTTAATCATACACTATAGATCTAAACCCAGATTTATAAAACTAAATCAAACCTGGATTTAAACAACCTAAATTAATATCAGATTTTTTTTACATTAAATCAATATCATACTTACAAACCTAATTAAAAGCAAATGAGTATGAGAGAGAGAGAGAGAGAGCGAGAGCGCAAATCTGGTTCGACTAGATCTGGTGATAGATAGAGATCGAGAGAAGAGAGAGAGAGAGAGAGAGAGAGAGAGAGAACAGATATGTGAAGTGATCTGGAGAAGAGATAAACATCGAGAGAAGAGAGAAAGAGAAGAGATCGAGAGACGAAGTCGCCGGAGAAGACGAAGTCACCGGCCAACCCATTTCGTCCCCGTCGTCCTTGTGCTTCGTCCCGTGGTCAGGCGCTCCATAGCTCTTCTTCTGACTGTCAACAAACCCTTCGCTTTACCATTTCTATATCCGGGTCGATTTGCAAAATCAGCAGACGCTTTGCTTTGCTTTTGAGCTTTGAGCAACACTTGTTCTATTCGAGTGAATGAGCTTCTGATTTGTGTTCCATGTCTCAAAATATTATCACCAGAACAATATGTCGCTTTCACAACTCAACTCTTATGTCAGTTCACAAATACTGCCATCGCAAATTGATGTGAAGGAGTAATGACCCTGTTAGAGTAATTGGTAACAGCCCCATGGTTTTTGCAAGAATTGACATTATAGTTAGTTTTTTATTGTTTCTGACCAATTGAAATGTTTTGGGTGTAATTCAATCTATATGTCATAGCTTTATATTTGTGTTATGGTGTACCAGATCTTCACATTCTTCATGTATGAAAAGTAGAATTTGTGTTTGGTCTATTCGTCTTATCTGCAATAATTGGTCACTTGGTCACTGGTTGGTGGTAATTGATGTTAATACTCATTTTCAGTTGTTGTTCTTCATAATCTTGAAGATGAAGATTCAAGAAAAGAAAATAAAAAATAAAATAAAAGAATAAGCGTATAAATAATTAAAAAATGATAAGATAAATGAAGAAGGGTAAAATGACCATTTTACCCTCGAGCTTAACGGAGGAAATAGACGGCCGTCAGCTCGAGGGACCAATTTCGTAACAAACTGCATACCTGGTGGGTTTTTCTTGTAATTTTTTAAAATAAAGGACCAGTTTCATAATTTTTCGCATACCTAAGGGACCAAATCTGTAATTTACTCTTAAATAAATAACCATAAGGTGTAAAATGTTAGTTTTAAAAACAATTCACTACGTATTTATGTTATTTAATAATATGATTAAGTAAGAAAATTCAATATTGGACTCATTTTGAAGATATTGACGAAACAATTATAATGCTATAATTTTTAAAAAAAATGTAACGTACTTTTTATTGCATTTTAGTTAATATGAAATTATGTATATTAATATGACGAGGATATGAAACAAAAAAATGAAAAAGCAAGAGATATAAAGTAAATTAAAAAAAACTAATTATACGAGTATAAAATGTAATTTTAAAATGATTTGATCATGGGATGTGGCGAGGTTGTGTAGCTTCAAAAACTTGTACCTAAAGTAAAAAAATGATGGTACTTTTATATTATTATCTATAGTATAGATATGCAACAAGGCCCATTCTAATATAACGACCTATTAACGGTAAAGGCCCTTCTTTGAATCAAATCCGCATCAAAATTTTCTGAGGACTTGCCTTCAAACTGAAATTTATTCTATCGGCATTCAGTACCTCCTGGCCCCTACCCAAATCACTTTTAAACCCTAAACCCTAAACCCTAGACCAAAGTTTACAAGGGTTAGAGAAGAGACCAAAGTCTACAAGGGTTAGAGAAGGGAATCTTCTTATGCCTATTTTCTTTTGCATTTTGCAGATGAAGTTTCTGCGACTCAAACCTAGATCTTCTCATCACAGAGGAGCAACGTTTCCTATATATGCTTGCAACATTAAAACAGACGTAACATGCCCCTCAACTCAACATCGGCATTTATTATAATAAACTGGTCATGCAAACGAAGAGACCCCTACATGTAATTCGGAAAGCGAAAATTCTTCACATGAAATAACAGCAGAAATCAAAAAGAACAATCAATATGATGAAAACCCATTAGAACTTAATCAGGATGCCCTGTAATCAACATACCAATTGATGTCTAAACTTCAAGAAACCTCCAGCATAAGTTTTAAATATGTATCTACGATATAGAACTCCTATCGTCGTTACCACTGGATTTGATGTTCCCTTAATTGCGAAACCACCCAACATCAAATCAAGAATGGCCATTTTTTGTTACTCCAAACGCCATTCTTATCCGCTGCATTTAATAGAGAAGATTAGTTACAAGTCTGAATTTTGGTTCCTTTTGTTAAAAAACACGCTTCTTTTCGAATTTTGGTTCAAAGTTAATTTTACCTGAGGAGAGATCTTGTAAGATGTTCGCGTGCAGTCGCCAATGCTTGACTTATTGTCTACGATAACCAAATTCAAGTGTTGGAATAGGGCAAAAAGAACACGTCTTCTCTATAGTATAATATTTCCATTTACTTCAGATTTTATATACTTTTCATGTTCTTTGGAAACTAGGTATAAAGTACCTGCTCAGACAGAGGAGCTCCAGAATCTACACTGTGGCTAGCAACCTTTCCAGCAATAACATTTGCATCAGTTTCGAGGATGATACTGAAAACAAGTGTATACATAATGTTAGAAGACGAGGGTAAATGGGACAAAAATGCTGTTTTTTGTCCCACCAAAATGGATGGAACAAAAAATAGGGAGATGGGAGAAGATTGGATATATTAGCTGCTAAATCATATTAGCCAAGTCAAATGTACTAAACCCTGATATAAACATATTGCCGTACCATAATACAACACCCGCGGTAGCAAATAGTATAATATGGAAAGGAAAATACATTTGTACTCAAAAGCTTGACACTACTAATAAGCTCGAAAGAAAAACCAAACAAGCTCAGTAAATCCCACTTGGAGGTGGGCTTGGTGGGTATGCGTGGTAAATCCCACTTGGAGGTGGGCTCGGGGGCTTTATGTAAGCAGACCTGTCATCTACCCTATAGAGTAAAGCAGTTGTTTTCGTGAAGATCCCCGACTTGTGACAAGCGTGTGAGAAAGAGAAGCACTAGAGACGAGAAAGAAAGATGCGCCAAAATGTAAAAAGAGAACTAAGGGGCCGTTTACTTAACGCTTACCCGATAAGTGCTTACCACTCACTTTACCTTATCGGATGAACAAGACAAGGATTTAGAATCTTACCTGGTAACGGCGATAACAAGGGCCGAGAGTCTTACCAGGTAAGTGAGGGTGACGACTCTTACCTGATAAGTGCTTACCGGATAAAAATGATGCATACCGGATAATGATGATGCATTCGATGCCGTTTTAATGGTCTAAAATCTTACCGGTAAGTTAAGTGTAAGTGCCAACTCTTACCGGTAAGTGCTTACCGAGCAAGTGTTAGAGTAAACGGCCCCCAAGGCTTGTTACAAGTCCATAACATCATAAAAACACAAGTAGGTAGAAGGAAACATAGCCATTAGCACAAGGTAAGAGAACTACGCAACCCCTAGGGGTTGTTTGGTTCATGGAATTGGAAGGAATTTGAAGGAATTGAAATGGCCAATTCCATTGACCAAATTCCAAGCCCATGTTTGGTTCACGGAATGAAATTGATGGAATCCTTCCAGTTCCAATGAATTCCACAACTCAAGGAATTCATCATTCCTTGATTAAGCGGATGAATTGAATTTCTACCAACCAAACGCATGGTCAAATTCCTTCAATTCCATTTCCTTCAAAGTCAAATTTTGCGAACCAAACGCCCCCTAATGCCCGTGGCAACAATGGATGATATGGAAAGGGCAGTGACGGTGGCAGTAATGGATGTGGGTTGAATACAAGAACTGATGCCCATTTGTTGAATTGTGTTGTAAACAATTCAACCTTGGTTTGTGTGCGGTAATTGACTAATTTCCCCACTGTTTAGGGTATTTTAGGAAAAATTCATATGCATGTCAACATCTAAAACAGGACTTCATTTATTTTCTGGGGAGGACTCTTAATATAGGCAAAGAAAAAATGCAAGTGAACTTTGATTAGGATGGGAAATATCAGAAACGTATGATCTAAATTTCTTTAGATAGTTTGACCCTGTAACACATATTGGATGTTTGGCATGCGAGTTCAAAATCTTGGAAGATATTAGTTTTCGCAAATTTGCAGGTCTTTCTCTTGGGTGAGGGGGCTAATAATAAGGAAGAATGCCTGCTTGGACAAATAGGTTTCAAAGCCATACTCCAGTAGACTGCAGCTACTATGAATGGGTAGGTAAGTGAGAGTGACGACTCTTACCCGGTAAGCGCTTACCGGATAAAAATGTTGCATATGATGGCGTTTTAATGGACTAAAATCTTACTAGGTAAGTTAAATGAAAGTCGCAGCTATCACTGGTAAGCGCTTACCGGGTAAGTGTTAGGTAAACGGCCCCTAAGTGATTGCTGACCCTCCTGTTTGAGCTTGAGCAGAACAAGGCCAATTACTAAAACAATATCACAGTCTCATAATATGGTTATCATGCTAGATGAAAGCAAAATAAGAATAATAAAAAAGCGGCCTGTATGTATTTCATACTACCCTCCTGGTATGATGTTGTGCATATGTTAGGTATTGGGGATTTGGGTATGATTAGTGGACTGGATAATCTCGTTGGATCGTAAAAGTTCACATTTTCTAAATACAATAATTCGTCCCTTATAGCAATGGGTATCACAAATTTCGTATTGGGATAATCCAAGAGAAAAACTCTCGTCTCAAAGGCTGCGTGATCGAGTCCTTATATACCCAAATTCTCGTTTAAATATTTATACGAGAGATCGTCAGTTACGGGTGGTTAAGGTTACAACCGTTAATAGATAAGATTATAGAATAGTTGCAACCGTATCCGAACTCTGATTGTACAGACCAGACCAGAAGTCTGGTTGCACAGTCTAGATCTCTGATTCTAAGAGTTTTAAACTTATAAGGCTATGTTTGGCAAACTAGCTGATAAGCTAGCTTATGACTTATAAGCTAGCTGGTGGCTGATAAGCTAGTTGGTGGCTGATAAGCTAGCTAATGAAAAAGTCACGTTTGGCAAAAAGTAGCTTATAAGCATTTAAATGACCAACAAGGACATATTAAAAAAATAGTTAATAAATAATAATTAATATTAATGAGGGCATAATTGGAATATTTACAAAAAGCTACTCATAAGCTACTCCAAGTAGCTTTTCAAAAAGCTATCTTATAAGCTAGCTTTTTTTTGCCAAACAATGCCTTAGTCAAATTTCAACCAACTTCGGGAACAATTTCAAGAAGGTTTCCAACCTTCTGCCCCTAGATCCCCACAAGGGGGCACGACTCCTTTAACCACCGCCTTATGGCGATCTAAGGTGATAGAGACAACATTTATGAGTGTACACTCCGCACCTCCTAAGTCCTAACCCTCTTATGTTTGCCTTATCACTTTAATCGATCTCAAGTAAATCACAACCACACTAAAATGATTGATGATACCACCAACAGTACATACAATAGAAATTGAGGTGGGCGAAAAGATTGAGCGTCAAAGAGGCATGCCCAATGCATATCAAATGAGTGAGGGGTAGGGGAGAGCATCGGGCGGGTTCGGGCGGGTCGGGGCCCAAAACCCAATCCCCGATCGGGGTTCGGGGGGGAGATATGGAACCCGAAACCCGTCCAAGATTAACTTCGGATATCGGGTTGGTCGGGTCGGGTATCTCGGGTTGGGCCTGATTCCACCCGAAACCCGTCCAAGATTAACTTCGGATATAAGTTAGATTTTGAAGGGTTGCTTTGCTTCCATACCTTTCTTGAGCTACAAACCCTAAACGGCTGAGAACACCCCTTCTCCTACCTCCATATCGACCAGTGCGAAGTCCATGAGCAAAATCTACTGTTTCGCTTTGTATCCAACCATGGCCGCTGTATCGAGAGGCCTCGTTTCTTATCTCCGTAAATTATCAATAAACCCTCACCAACCCTTTCAACGCCCATTGCCAATCAGTTTTTGAGAAGCTTCAGCTCGGATGCATTGGTCTATGAAGGAGACGATTATAGTAATAATAATCGAATCATTGAAGCTAAGTCGAGAGTAATGACGCCTAGTTCAGAAAGGACTGGGGTCATTGCTAAGTCGAAGTCAAACACTGAATCACAACTCAACAAATCATATTTTCGGGGCGGGGCGGATCGGGTGGTTCGGGGCGGGGCGGGTTTTGCTCACCCCTAGTGAGGGGTAGCAGCGTGCAGTGTAAATGTCTGCTTCACGATACTCATACGGTCCCCTATATCACAACTCAACAAATCATAACTAAAACCAGCTACCACCAAAACAGACAAAGCCAATTCACACCATGATTGTGCATTCTACCTCCAACCACCTATTGAAGCTAAGTATTTCAATAAAATAACATCTAAGGAATCACATTAACCACAGCTTAATAAAAAGATGAATAAGTGTAGCTTACCCTCCATCTATAATTTCATCAAGGCACAACAAAATAAGATCTAAATTTTCAAGTGCCTCCTTCTTATCCACATTGCCCCTGAACACATAACCATAAAAGTAAATTACTGAAGCTCCACTGAAAATGCAGACGAAGAAAACAGAAAAGGCAGTCGAGATAAATTGCTTACAAACTACCTAAGCAGAAGACCAACTGCATCAAAGAAACCCTGTAAAACCGTCGATAAAATGAGCTCATTTTCATCGTCACCCCCCGTAACAAAGAAGTGAAGATCTTGAACAAACTTGTAGACAACAATGTTATTCTCGAGCATCGCTATCTCCGCTGCACGTGGTCAAAGTCAAGCAAGAAAACCATGTCACTTAAAATATAGAACAGATAACAATGACCTGAAATAATCTGTAACCTGATGTCATACAAATGGTTTCAATTACATAGAGATACATAGCATCCTGAGTTTTCTACTTTAATCCATCATGTAACACGGATTGAAAGGGGCGTCTTATATAGTCAAATATGATTAAATATGCTTATCACCCCACCAGAGCCCATCCAGATAAGCTTATCATAACCATATTTTTGAATGTTTAGAAAAGTATGCTTTCCATTAGCCAGTGAAGGCCTATGTCTGAGAATGGACGTCAGTGAAAGAATATTATATATCTAACATAAGCTACAAATACATAAGACTATGGGGCTTTAGCTGCAGATAACTAGCAGGAAAGATTCAATAGAGCATAAAACAGACATGAGACTGAAAGGGGCTTTAAGAGTGAAGCTTACCTTCTGTTCGTGCATTGGTCTTTTGAGTCTTGGTAAAAATAGATTTCTCAAATGCTTCTTTGGCATTATTAGTTGCCCAATCATCTGAATAGTATTTCACGGCTATGCGACCTCCTTCTGAGTCTAGAAGTAGAATGTTCTTTACAGAAGGACAAGACTCCTACACACATGAAGAATTAAACATAAATATCAACATCTACTTACATTAAACCCAACATATAGGAGAGATTGCTTAAACAATGATCTAGATATAATAGATTATGTATTTATGAGGCTGATCCATGCTAAGCGGTGAATGATGAGAAATTCCCACCTTATGCCATCTGAAACACAATCAGAAAGGCAATAATATCTCGTTCTGTGCCGCTATTTCCTGGGGCGGGCTAATATTTTGGTGTACATCACAGACACAAACCTAGGATGGTTAATTTGATGATCTAAGATAGATGGAATGATAATCAATCCTATCCAACATTGGGAATGGTTATTTATCCTCTATGCATCCATTTTTACCTTCACTACTTACAACCAGTTATCGTAGCTAACTAATCTTCATTTTTACACATAGCAAGAAAATGCACCAATTATATTACATGTGGGAAATCTCTAATTTTTTTGAAGACAAGACTACTAAGTACTAAGTAGCTAATTAGATATATGGATAAATTATACACAGTCCACTTCATAAACCCACACGAAATGGAACTTATCAATACTTCAATCACAGTGCTCGCTATCAATACATTTTACGGGATAAACAAAAGTTATCTGGTCACGGTCATGTTTTATCATCTGTCATCTTTGAAGAATCCGTGACTGAATTTGTTTCAATTATTATACTCATTTCGCCACAAACAAAAAAAAAGTTCTTTATTCAAAAGAAAAGTTGAGTGCAAATAGATCAAAATGCAACGCATCTTGAAAACCCTAGAATTCAAAAACCAAATAAGGATATCAAGCGATTGAAACAGTAATTGCGCATTATTATGTGTGTTCTGCATACTAAAAACAGCTTGGGTGCTCTATATCATAAAAAAATACCTAGAAGATCAGCAAATATGCTAAAACCCATCTTACTGATGTACAAGGAGATGAAATTGAAAATCTTAAAACGCATGTACAGATTCAAAGAAAAAACAGAAAAAGAGTGATCAGAATCGAGTAATAATAGGCGTGATTTATGCGGCAAAGAAACCAGATCTCAATGGAACTTTTTACTAACCATTGAATTGGAATTTTGGCGTTCAAGATTTTTCGGCTTTACTTTCTCAGGTTCTCAAAATAGTACAGAGGAAGCAGATGAACTAATAAGGGGGTGTTTGGGATTGCTTATTTAAAACAAACTTGCCTGATTTTTTGATGAACTAATAAGGGGGTGTTTGGGATTGCTTATTTAAAACAAACTTGCCTGATTTTTTGTAAGTTGCTTATCAACTTGTGAAAGTTGCTTATCAACTTGTGTCGTGATAAAAGGAGTTAGGGGTAAAAATATAATTTAGGCAAATTTATACATATAATAAATAAGTAACTAGCATGTCACGAGTCGACTTTTGGTGAGTTGATTTTATTATTTTTCCGCCTAAACATGTATCTGGACGCAGTTTACATCATAGGTTCAATTAGCACACTCACATTCACTCCTCCTTAAATCTCTCCTTAGTTCAATTTTTGTAATTTATACGTTACATTTATTACCCTTATAATTTGGCATGAAATTTACTTTTAATCTCTTACTTTTTTATTTTTCATTTTAAACTCTTATCATATAAACATAAATAATGTATATGAACTAAAATGAATTAAAAAATACATTTCTTTTTTTACAAATTACACCATTGTAATCGTCTCGTCAATACCTTCGAAATGAGCCCAATATTGAATATTTTTGGATTTAATCATATATTTTTTTTTTGAATAAAGATTTAATCATATTATTAAATATCATGAACATGTACGAATTAATTTGTTTAATATCCCTTACATTATTCATTTTCATTTTACACTCTTATAATATTAAAAATACATAATCATAGTTTAACTAAAACATATTAATAAATGCATTTTTTTACAATATTCTCGTCAATAATTTCAAAATAAGTTTATTATTGAATATTTTTTTAACTTAATAATATTGTGAAATATCATAAATACGTATCAAGATTTTTCAAGAATGACGTACCGAGATTTTTTTTAAACTTGTACATTTTACGCTCTTATCTATATTTATCTGTTATACTTCTTTAAAAATAATTTCAGTTACGGTTATTCTTGAATTTTTAAGAAGTACAAATTTCAATACATCATGTACGAGTTTAAAATCTGTAAAACCTCCAACGTTCAACATGATAATTAAAAATAAAATTAATTTTTATTTTTAAATTACACCTTATACCATTATAATTAGTTATTTAATTTACTTTATATCTATTCTCCTTTCATTTTTCATTTTTCATTTTACATCCTTATCATATCAACATACATAAACTAAAATACATCAAACAAATATATTTTTCTTTTTTTATAAATTATACCATTATAACCGTTCATCAAAACCTTCAAAATGAGCACAAATGTTATGGGTTTGAAGACCCCACTATCGAACGTATATTTTTCATTTTTTTGACCAATTAACCATATTGACCTTTAATTTTATACATTTAATATGCGATTTAAAAGCGAATAAATATAAACATGAAACAAACTTATTTTTTCGAATTCTCGGTTTTAGATTCAAGATACTTTGCGCCGCATCGCGCGCGGGTACATATCTAGTAAGTTATAAGCACTTTCAAATAAGTTAAAATAAATTAATTTATCAAAAACAACTTATTTATGGTGGGGAAAAGTCATAAGCACTTTTCTTTTTTTCAATCGAAACACTAAAAATAACTTATTTACGATGAGAAAAAGCAATAAGCAAATAAGTCAAAAAAATAAGCAATCTCAATCACCCCTAACTCAAAAGGAAAGAAGAATGAATTAACAAGATAGCCCCTCAACTATAAGAAACTGTTAGCTTTGGCCCCGTAACTTTAAATTTTAGATTGTAATCTATATTTATATGAGAATTTAATTAAAATACCCAAAGTTTGACTTTGACTTATCAAAATACCCATTTTCTAAACCATTTTGTAAAAATACCCATTTTTCCGCGATTGGGTCCGCGATCGCGGACCAGGGTCCATTTTGAAATTTTTTATCCCGCGATCGAACCACTGTCCCGCGAATAGTCCCGCTACACACACAAAATTGTGAATTTCAATTGATATTTACACTTTCAACCCCTATACTTATTTACTTACTTTACTTTATACATTTTACTTTCATAGTTTTAATTTTACATATAATCGTTTATTAACTAAAATACGTTAAAAAATACGTTTTAATTTTAACAAGTTACATCATTATAATCGTCTCTTCGATACGTTCGAAATGAGCTCAATATTGAATATTTTTGGATTTATTTATTTTAATATATATCATATATACTACATAAAAATATTTTTTATATTTAAAATTCATATTCTTATAGTTAATTATTTAATTTATGGTACTCTTATAGTTAAAATACGTTTTATTTATTTTATTATCGATGGTCCAAGTGTAAGTATTAAAAATTGGCGGAGGCTTTGTGGTGGACAAACATCGATCCTTTTGTGTATACTCTGTAACTGCAAATATTTCAGCTCCAAACACACATGAA
Source organism: Saussurea involucrata (assembly GCA_033807775.1). Classification (NCBI taxonomy): domain Eukaryota; kingdom Viridiplantae; phylum Streptophyta; class Magnoliopsida; order Asterales; family Asteraceae; genus Saussurea; species Saussurea involucrata. The sequence goes on from CM066325.1 coordinate 69,604,871, forward strand.
TCATCATTCGCCAAATACCCATTTTCACAATTCTTAAATGAGTCCAGTGATACCAACTTGTCAAAACCCCATTTCATATTCTTCTCATGAAAGCTTGTCCTATTGCCATTCACGATATCTATAAACACATACAAATAATAATAATTTAAAACGATTTAATGAATTAGTTAATATATGATTATTATGTTAATGCGATAGGAGTGTAAAATAAAATTGAAAAAATAAGAGATGTACCATAAATTAAATAATTAACTATAAGGGTATGAATTGTAAATATTAAAAATATTTTTATGTAGTATATATGATATATAATAAAATAAATAAATCCAAAAATATTCAATATTGGGCTCATTTCGAAGGTATCGAAGAGACGAGTACAATGGTGTAACTTGTTAAAATTAAAACGTATTTTTTTAACGTATTTTATTTAATAAACGATTATATGTGTTAAATGTAAAATTAAAATTATGAAAGTAAAAGGTATAAAGTAAAGTAAGTAAATAAGTATAGGGGTTGAAAGTGTAAATATCAATTGAAATTCACAATTTTGTGTGTGTAACGGGACTATTCGCGGGATAGTGGTTTCGATCGCGGGATAAAAAATTTCAAAATGGACCCCGGTCCGCGATCGCGGACCCAATCGTGGAGAAAATGGGTATTTTTGCAAAATGGTTTAGAAAATGAGTATTTTGGTAAGTCAAAGTCAAACTTTAGGTATTTTAATTAATTTCCCTATTTATATCTATGTTGCCTCATAAACCATTTTCTCAAAAAGTCTTAGAAACAAGTTTTAATATAGTATGTGCTACTATCTTTTTAAGATATAAAGTGTTAAAAACAACTTTAATGCATGAAGTACTATAAATTTATGCATAAAGTCTTAAAATATCTTAATTACAAGTTACATAGCACAATGTACAACATGTTTACCATTATGTTGCAACTTTATTCTAGTATATTAATCTCCCAATACAAGGCTTTATTCGGCCAACTATTGCTTCCAAGAATTCAAAATGACGATTCCCTAAATTCAAAATCTCTAACCACAGGGCTTTATTATACTTTTACCTGTACTTTGACTTGAAGTTTCAAAATCGAGGCTAAGGTTCCTCTCTGAGGACGAAATTGAAGGTAAAACAATTTCAACTTTATAGATGAACAATCAGGAATCGTTTTCTTGTTTTCTACTTTTTAGATCGTTGTCCAGATTTTGACGATTATCTTTATAAATAAAGTTACAATCTTTATTAATAAAGTTGTGTTTGTTTTCTTTATTAATAAAGTTTATTAATTGAATTTTACTAATAAGAAAAATCAAACAATCTTAATGGTTTTGAACCAAGAAATGGAATCCGAAAATTTCCGATTGATGCAACAAGATTTGGTCAAGTTGGACAGCTTCGATGGACCAACTATACCCGATGGGCTGAAAAGGTAAAATTCATGTTGATGATGCTAAAATTGTACTTTGTGTTGGACCCGAACTTTCCACCCATTCCCGAGAACCCGATACCTGCAGAAGGGAAAGAGCCAGACCGAGACAAAATTGCCGATCTGGAGAAGCAGCGGCTACTCCGAAAGGAGGCAAAACCCTGGCTTGTGGGCATATTAAAAATGCCCTGTCTGACCAACTATATGACTTCTATGCCCCGATTACATGCCCCCGAGAACTCTGGACTGCCTTGGAGTTCAAGTACAAGGCACAAGAAGAAGGTACCAACAAGTATCTTGTGTCTCGTTACTTGAGGTTCCAAATGGTAGACGAGAAACCAATACTTGAACAAATACATGAACTTCAAGTATTGGTAAATAAAATGAAAGTTTTTAACATACCTCTTCCTGTAGTTGTTGACAAATTTCCCCCATCTTGGAAGGATTTTCAAAAACGAATTATGCACAAATTTGAAGATTACTCTTTTGATGATTTAATTAAACATATAAGGATAGAGGAAGAGGTGCGTAATCGGGACAAAAGGGGAAAGGCCATCTTGAGTGCCAACAGCGTGCATGCTGGTGGCAAAGGAAAAGGTAAATTTGGAGGACCCACTAAAAAGTGGAATTTATGTCCCCAGAAGAAAAACTTCAAGAGGCATGGCCAATCATCGAGTCAAAAGCCTAAGCGAACGGGTAAGTGCCATGTTTGCGGGGTGGCAGGGCACTACTCTAGGGAGTGCCAGTTTAGGAAATCTGGTCCACCAGCTACAGCGAATGTAGTTGTTGACATCGAACATCTCGTTGCCAATCTGCACACGGATGAAATTGACATGATAGCCGAAGCTTCGACCAGGGTTATGGCAAGAAGATGAGGCTGGTTTCTGGATTTTGGAGCCACGGTTCACGTTTGTGACTCCAGATCCAAATTTGCTAAGTATGCTCCGGTAAGGGCCGGAAAATAAGTGGTGACGGCTAACAATGGTAGATCTGATATCGTTAGGATTGGAACTGTGTCGTTAAAGTTCTCTTTAGGCAAGACTTTAACGTTGAAAATTGTGTTGCACGTGCCCTCAATATGCAAGTGTCTGGTTTCTCTGAGCAAACTTGATGAGAATGGAATTGGGATTGCTCTCGGAGCTGGGAAGATCGTGTTCCACAAAAGGAAGCACTTCATAGGCAAAACATATCGTCAACTGGGTATGCATCGCTTAAATTTGAGTAAAGATGGTTCCGATTCTGAAGCTAGTACTAGCGAGTCTGTAGCAATTAATGTTTTAACTTTGTCTGATGAGTCTGTAGGATTTTTCGTTTCCGCTTTTGATGTAATTTACAATACAGTGAATAAAGTTGATTTTGAGTATCTTGCATTTTCTATTTCTTTATGGCACAAACGTTTAGCTCATACAAATATAAAGAACATTGAAAAATTCAAAATAAAGGATTAATCAATATTAACAACAAAGATTTTGGAAAATGTGAAACTTGTGTAAAATCCAAATTTACAAAGAAACCCTTTCCTTCTGTTAAAAAAGATACATCAATTTTAGAGTTGATTCACTATGACATTTGCGAATTAAATGACATACTTACCCGTGGAGGTAAGAGATATTTCATTACTTTTTGTGATAACTTCAACCAGTTTTTACATGCTTTCTTATTGCACACGGAGAAATTTTCCAATTTGATCCAGAGATTGAATTAACTTTTAGACAAAGAAGGAAAGCACAAAGAGCTGTTTCAGCTCAAACTCTCCAAATATGTCTGAAAATGAGTACACTTCTGATGAAGGGGAAAATAACTTCAATTTTGGGCCGGAAGGAAATCCTAATAATGGAAGTCCTGAAAATGGGCCCATCCCTGAAAATAGGCCAAATCATAATCTTGAAGATGAGGAACAAAACATTTTCAGGCTTGCAAACTCTAAAAATGGAGGCATTATGGCCTATGTTGTTCCTGTTTTAAATCAATTACATTCAGGAATACTTAAGCCTACCCTCGAAACACATCATTTTGAACCCAAGCCGATAATGTTTCATATGCTCCAAATCAACGGCGAGTACGCTGGTTTGGCACATGAAGATCCTCATTCTCATCTCAGGTCTTTCATGGAAATTACAGATTCTTTCAAGCTGCCAGGTGTACAGGATGATGCTTTAAAACTAAAACTTTTTCCATATTCTTTAAGAGATAAAGCAAGATCCTGGTACAACTCGTTGCAACCAGATTCTATAATCACATGGAACCAAATGGCAAAAAAGTTTCTAAAAAAATATTTTCCACCCACGAGGAATGCTAAGTCCATAAATGAAATCTGCACTTTTAAACAAATGGACAATGAAGCAGTTCCTGATGCATGGGATATGTTTAAAGAACTATTAAGAAAATGCCCTCACCATGGCATTCCGTACTGCATTCAGCTAGAGACATTTTACAGTGGTCTAGATATCACTGCTAAACAAATGCTTGATGCTACTGCAAGCGGATCTTTTACAGCTTGTACCTACAATGAAGGATATGAAATCCTAGAAAAGATTTCTGACAACAATGGACTGTGGTTTGATCCACGTGCACTGCCAACTAAAAGAACAACAGGGATACCAGATTCTGATGCTTACTCAACATTAACTGCACAGTTGGCCAATATGGCTACTCTAATTCAAAATCTAGCCACACCTGTGCAGGCTAATGTTGCTACTGCTATCCCTGGTGTTTTGCCAGTACAGTGTACTTTTTGTGGAGATGGACACTCTTTTGAAAATTGTCCAAGCAATCCTGAGCAAATAAACTATGTTCACAATAACAACAAAGGAGGACCTTTCTCTCAGACTTACAACCCTGAGTGGAGGAATCATCCTAATTTTTCTTGGCATAGTCCTTCTCTCAACCCACCATCACAAAGACCACAAGGATATTCCAACTCTCAAGGACAATCTAACTTTCAACAAAGAAACCAACATAACCAGCAATCTAATTTCCAAACTCAAAATCGCCCACCTCCTTTCCAAAGCAACAAGCCCAATCAACATGCTGAATCATCTACTTCTTTGGAAGCAATGATGAAAGGGTTTATGACCCAAACTCAAGCCTCAATAAAGAATCTTGAAACTCAAATGGGGCAAATGGCTTTGGAAATGAAGAAAAGACCAGTAGGAACTCTTCCTAGCGATACTGAAATACCACACCGAACAGGAAAAGAGCAGGTTAAGGTTGTGACTTTAAGAAGTGGAAGGCCTTTAGAAGAAAATCGTAGAAAAGAACAAATAGACAAAGCAGAGCCAGAAAAGAAAAAGATAAAACCAGATTCTGCTGCTACATTACCTATAGACCAGTCCTGTAGCACCAGTGGGACCAAAGCTAGCGATAAGCCTGTTGATATTTCCATCATTCCTAGAAAGTCAGACTACCCCTTGCTATTCCCTGATGAACCTAAGAAAGTCCAGAATTCCAAAGAAAGTACCATAGATGATGTGTCACACTCTGGTGGCAGTCCTACAGTACTACCTCAGTCCATCCCTATAGCACCCTGTAGGACTGAAGAGATACCAACTGTGAAACCCACACAAACACCTCTCCTTCACAAGATTGATCCCTCTAGTTCAGTCACTCCTTACATTGCCTACCCTCAAAGGTTAAGGAATAATAAGGAAGAAGTTCAGTTTAAAAGGTTTCTTGATGTTTTTAAGCAGTTGCACATAAACATACTGTTGGTTGAAGCCATTGAGCAGATGCCAAATTATGCAAAATTTCTAAAAGACATTTTGAGCAAAAAGAAAAAGTTGACTGAATATGAGACAGTAGCTCTGACTGAAGGATGTAGTGCTTTGTTGTCCAGTAAGATTCCCCCTAAAATGAAAGATCCTGGATGTTTCACAATTCCATGCTCTATAGGAGGAAAGAAAGTAGGAAAAACCCTTTGTGACCTAGGTGCTAGTGTAAACCTTATGCCCTTATCCATTTTCAATACCTTAGGCATAGGTGAAGCTAGACCTACCACTGTTTCCTTACAATTGGCTGATAAGACCATAGTCTGGCCTAAAGGAAAAATTGAGGATGTCTTAGTCCAAGTTGATAAGTTTATCTTTCCAGCTGACTTCATCATCCTAGACTTTGAAGCTGACAAAGATATCCCCATCCTTTTAGGTAGACCTTTCCTAGCAACAGGGAGAACATTGATAGATGTCCAAAAGGGAGAGCTGACCACGAGAGTTCATGACCAAGAAGTAACTTTCAATGTGTTTGATTCTCTCAGGTATCCTGAAGAAGTAGAAGAATGTTCCACTCTGAGCATGATAGAGACTTGGTGTGAAGACAAAAGCTTGGGAGAAATGTTGGGGATAAAAGAATCGGATACTTATGAGGAAGACTTTGAAGACCTCGAAACACCACAGGAAATTGATGCTTTTGAGACCTTAGATCATAAGGATAGGAAAACTCTTGTCTCATCCTTAGAAGTTGCTCCAGACTTAGAATTAAAACAACTTCCCTCACATTTGAAATATGTCTTTTTAGAGGACCCTGGGAAATTGCTTGTCATTATTTCATCATCACTAGAACTTGAGCAAGAAGAAAGATTGGTCAAAATGCTAAAACTTCACACAAAAGCCATAGGATGGACCATTGTTGATCTAAAGGGCATAAGCCCTACCATTTGTCAACACAAAATCATTTTGGAAGATAAAAATTTCACCTCAGCTGAGCCTCAAAGGAGACTCAATCCTGTGATGAAAGATGTTGTCAAAAAGGAAATTTTAAATTGGCTTGATGCAGGCATAATCTATCCTATTGCAAGTAGTACATGTGTCAGTCTTGTGCAATGTGTACCTAAGAAAGGTGGAGTGACTGTTGTACCAAATGAGAAAAATGAACTTATACCTACTAGGGTAGTGTCTGGTTGGAGGATATGCATGGAGTATAGGAAGCTTAACAAAGCTACTCAAAAAGACCATTTCCCATTACCCTTTGTTGACCAAATGCTAGACAGACTGGCAGGAAAAGAGTTCTATTGTTTCTTAGATGGCTACTCCGGTTACAATCAAATCACCATAGCACCTGAAGACCAAGAAAAGACCACTTTCACTTGTCCATTTGGTACTTTTGCATTTAGGAGAATGCCCATTTGGACTTTGTAATGCCCCAGCCACTTTCCAAAGATGTATGATGTCTATTTTTTATGACATGTTAGAAACCTCCATGGAAATTTTCATGGATGACTTTTCAGTTTATGGGACATCATATGACTTATGTTTATAAAACCTGGAGAATAGTCTTAAAAGATGTGAAGAAGCAGACTTTTTAAACTGGGAAAAGTGTCATTTTATGGTAAAAGAAGGCATTGTGTTGTGACATCTCATTTCCAAAAGAGGCATAGAAGTTGATAAGGTCAAATTGGAAATCATTTCAAATTTATCAGAGCTTACAACAGACAAAGGTATCAGGAGTTTTTTGGGACATGGTGGTTTTTACAGGAGGTTCATAAAAGATTTTTCTAAAATTTCAAAACCTCTTTGTTTATTACTACAGAATGACCAAGTGTTTAATTTTAATGAAGATTGCAGAAAAGCTTTTAACACTTTGAAAGAAGCGTTGGTCACTGCCCTGTAGTAATAGCACCGGATTGGTCCCAACCTTTTGAAATCATGTGTGATGCTAGTGACTGGGCAGTTGGAGCAGTTTTGGGTCAAAAGAAAAATAAAATATTCCATCATATTTACTATTCTAGTAAAACTCTCAATGATGCTCAAATTAATTACACCACTACGGAAAAGGAATTATTAGCTGTGGTTTTTGCTTTTGAAAAATTTAGATCATACTTGATTGGTACAAAAGTAACTGTTCACACTGATCATGCTGCAATCAAGTATTTGATTTCTAAAAAAGATGCAAAACCTAGGCTCATAAGGTGGGTCTTGTTGTTACAAGAGTTTGATTTGGAAATCATTGATAGGAAGGGTGTGGATAATCAAGTGGCTGATCACTTGTCCAGGTTAGAAAAGCAAGACAAACCTGTTTATAGTGGTGAGATTTGTGAGACTTTCCCTGATGAGAGAATTTTGGTTGTGAAACATGTCCAAATCCCTTGGTTTGCAGACATTATAAACTATTTGGCTTGTGGAATCATTCCTAAGGAGTTGAGTAAACATCAAAGGAAAAAACTCATTTATGATTCCAAGAAATACTTATGGGATGACCCATTTTTGTTTAAAGTTTGTGAAGATCAGATGATCAGAAGGTGCATACCTCAAGAAGAAATGACATCAGTTCTACAGCACTGCCATGCCGGACCATGTAGAGGACATTTTGGAGGAAGTAGGACAGCAGCAAAGGTTTTACAATCTGGATTGTTCTGGCCTACTTTTTACAATGATGCTCATAACTTTGTAAAGAGTTGTGATGAGTGTCAAAGAAGTGGGAATATTTCTTAGAGAAATGAGATGCCCTTAAATGGAATTCTAGAAGTAGAATTATTTGATGTTTGGGGTATAGACTTTATGGGACCTTTTCCACTCTCCAATAATTGTGCCTACATTTTACTTGCTGTAGACTATGTGTCCAAATGGGTAGAGGCTCTGGCCTGCCATTCCAATGATGCCCGGACAGTTGTCAAATTTTTGCAAAAACAAATTGTTACAAGATTTGGTACACCCCGAGCCTTGATAAGTGATGAAGGCACTCATTTCATATAAAGGTTTTAAAGGAAGAAAAGACTCTTTAACTCTTTAAATCTGGATGAGGCTGGCAAGAAAAGACTCTTTAACTCTGTGAAATGGAAGAACATAAGAATTTTTTCTGTGAAAATGCCAAGTTATATAAAGAAAACACTAAAAAATGGCATGACAACAAACTTCTTCCAAAAGATTTTTATGAGGGTCAAAAAGTCCTTTTGTTCAATTCACGATTAAAGCTTTTCCCTGGAAAACTGAACTCAAGATGGACTGGACCCTATCGTGTTGCAAAAGTGTACCCCTACGGTGTAATTGAGCTCATTGATCCGGAGAGGGGTACTACTTTTAAAGTGAATGGTCACAGAGTTAAACCTTTCTTTGACCCCACTAAAGCACCACCACAACCTTATACGGTTGTTGAGCCTGATAGTTGATAAGTATATATATGTATATATATATATATATATATATAAATAATAAAATACAAAAACATTCAAATAATCATATAATATATATATATATATATATATATATAAATGATAAAAAAACAAAAATATTTTCTGATTTTTATTGTTTCTAGATTTTTTTTTCAGTAGTTTTATTTTTATCCCTATTTTGCTGATTCAACCTGGGCCAATTTAGAAATTATTTTGGGCCTATGTGTTTTGTTGTGTTCAGGTAACAAATCGAAAAATGAAGCCCAGGCATTAAGGCCCAGACCCATGACCCGAGTCTTGTGGATGACTCTTGGGTCACCTCCAACGGTCAGGACTGTAATGATGCTGCTGACATCACTCTTCTTTTTGCCAGAGCTCATCGAAAACCACCATATTTGTTGTTCATCATCTTCCTCGTCTCCGCAGTACACGCTTCTTTGTACTTTTGTCTGCATTTCAGTCCTTCTCCATCACACATACAAGACCATCCTCGTACTTCCTTTTCTTGGCTGGAACCCTCTTCTCCACGCACCCTCTTTTCCCCAATACGCTACCGTTACCATATCCGTTATCCACCGTCACAAACCGTCACAGAAACTGTAACAAGGAAGTTTTTGCCTTGTCCCAAACCGTTCACCCCTGTTTTATAAAAATCCTTTGTCCCTCCTATTTTTCTCTCCATCTTCGTCTTCCCTCCAAAATTTTCTGTTACCCCCTGTTCCTCACCATTCTAATGGTGATTGTCAAGTCCAATGCAAGAAGGAGATTTTTCCTTCTGAAAATCCCACACCAAACAACCCCCAAAATAATCCCAACCCTTCAACCCAAAAAGAAGAACCCATTAATGCTAGTCCAATAAACCAAGCACCACCCACCAGAGATTTACACCATGTTCCTATCTTTAAACCCACTCGAAGACTAACCAGGAGTAGCGGGAAACTGAAGACTAAACCGATGACGAAAGAAGAAGGTTCTGCTATACCCTTGTCCGATGATTCTGATGAAGATGCACCCCCATCGCAAAAAGAAAAGTTTGAGGTGGGAAGTTCAAACCCACTTGATGCTATGGCAGATGCAGTTTAGGCAATGGTTCGATCCCCTACACAAGATACACGCAACACCATTCCAATGCCAGGTTGGGGCTTTATTAAACCAAGATTTGGGTACACCCACTGCCCCATCTGTTGACCCACTCAGAAATACCCCTGATACCCCATATTCTTCCCAAAGACCATTAATGGTCATCACCCCTTTTTCCAAATCCAGTTCATTGTCCAATCTCCACCAAATCCTAGCCAGTTATCTGGCTATGTTGCATGCTGGAAGACCCAGAGTTTCCCCTCCTTGCCCAAATTGCCAATTGTGTCATCCATCAAGATCCCTGAGTTATCTGTACAAGCGTCCACATCAACTCAAGCACCTCCTGTGTAATCGGATACCCTATCTATTGTACAATTGGATGCTTTATTAGCTAGAATCACCCAAGCCTATCAATCCATGGTGCAACATCTTAACACTACAGAATAAACCCCTGTCATTGAAGCCCTCCTGTTAACAATCCTGTGGCTGAGAAACCTACTCCCAATCCTGTTGAGAACCTTGTAATAGAAGAACTTGTGACAAAACTGCTTCTGTTGAACTCCCTATTATTGAAACCAACTCTGTTGAGACCCCTGTTATTGAAACCCATCATGTGGAAACCACCAACCCCACTACCATAACTGCTACCCAAGTGGATCCATTCTCTATGGACACTTTGGATCCCCTTGAAAAGCCCATGGAACAACCACTAATGGAGCATTCTGAGGATGAGGGCCCACATTTTGAGAACAATGATGACTGGACCATGAAAGATGCAGTGGATGATGTGGTGATCACACACTCCAAAGAAGCCTCCCCTCCTCCTTCTGTCCAGAATGACCAGGAGCAATCCCTAAAGAAATCCAGTAAGAAAAAGCAGTCCGAAAAGAAGTAGGAGAAAGTGGAAAAGCCTATGGAAAGGAAAGCAACTCAACCATCTCTAAAAATCAAACTGAAGGGCATCTCTAAATCCAAGCCTCCAAGCAAGGTACCAAAAATGAAAGAGAAAGAAGCCACTGCAAAAAGCATAGAGAAGAAGAAAGAAACTGCTGCAAAGATCACAACAAGAAAAGAGAAGGAAATCACAGCCAAGAATTCAAAGAAGAGAAAGAGAGCAGAGGTGGATGAAAACAGCGTGGGTGAGACTGCTAGCACTCCTCAGAGGATCACAAGGCAGAAGGCAAGGAGAACTCAATAGGACAGTCCAAACACAGCAGTCCTACAACACTCCTCTAGTAGTGTTGCAGGATCAAAGAAAGCCACAAAGGTATCACCCTCCTCTTCCCCTACTGATTTATTTAGCATACCTGAAGCACTTAAGAAATACCCAAACTTTGCTGATAAAATTGGCCACACCCCTAAAGGATTTACCCCTCAAATTATTTTGGCCAATCCACAAATCAAAACCATTGTAGATGAGTTTGGATGGGATAAACTATGTGCAGTACCTGAGCAGTTCAATGTGGATTGGGTGAGAGAGTTTTATACTGAGATGTCAGTTACTCCTGGGGTAGAACTCACTGTTAGGCAAACACTAGTGTCCTATTCCCCTGAAACCATCAATGCTCTGCTAGGATTAACCCCACCTAAGGAGTCTGAGTTTGATAGATTCCAGGCTGGAACAACAGATGAAGAGTTAGAAGAGATCCTCACCACCCTAGCACACCCTGGAGCAACCTGGACACTGAAAGGAAGATGCAGAACCCTTAGAACCTGTTTTCTGAAGGCAGAGGCCAATGTATGGTTTTATTTTATTATGCATACCTTGCACCCAACTAGCCATGATACAAATCTGTGTATGGAGAGAGTTTTTCCATTGTATTGTATAATGGAGTGCTACCCAATTGATGTGGGTAGACTCATTTGTGGCTGTATGAAGACAAGTTTAGAAAGAGCCAATGCTAGGCTACCCTACCCTTCCATCATCCACAGCCTCCTAAACCAAGCCAAGGTAACCACTCTGGATACTGATACATTCTCAAGGGAAAGAACTGTGATAGACAAGCAAACCCTCCAAAGGTTGATGAGGTACAGTGATAATCATGCAAGTGATGCATCAGCTGTTGACCCAATGACTGCTGCCCTAGAAAAGCTCAAAGAGGACATGTTGAAGGAAATGGACAAGCATGCCAAGTCCACAAGAAAGTTGGTAAAGAAGATGGTGAAGAAGGTAGCTGTACAGGTAGAAAAGCTTGGAAAAGAAGTGGAGACCATAAAGAAAGATAGGCTGCAGTGGGTGGAATACAAGTAGCATAAGGCCTAAGTGAAAGAAGCATGGGTAAGAGGAAGTTCTCAGCAGCCATTGACAGTACCACCACCACCAAAGTCCATTCTGCAGGCAAACACATCTCCTACTTAGCCTGAGTAGGACAGGTTCTACCATCTCTCCCTTAACTTGTAGATTAGTTTTGCTTTATATTTTGAGGTCTCAGCTTTGGAACCTATTTCTTAAGTTCTAAATGTTAAGGTGTCTTATTCCATGGCCAATGATTAATCAACTGACTTGTTTGGATCATTTGTTGAATTAAGTCTAGAACTGTCACTTGATAGGTTGTGTCAAATACCGTTATGTCATGTGTGTGAAATATGAGATATGGCCTTCCCATTCTCATCTTTGCTTTTCTGTTTCAATATTTTGGGAACTGATTTTCATGATCTTGTTTCACTAATAATCTGTATGCATGCACAATTGTTTTCACAACTGCTTTGACATGATTGGTATGTACTTATAGCCACAGTAATCTGATGCTTTGTTTGTTTGAGTGTAAACTGCCATCATAGCCCACCCAACAGATTTCCAACCTGTTAAGATAAGTCATCAGGGGCATTTTTCCCCAATTAAGCCATCATAACATCCCAAACAGCCCCTTGCTTGCTCTTACCCTCCTTGACAATAAGGACATTGTCCATTTCAAGTTTGAGGTGGGGTAAGATTTTCCTCACACATCTTAAGGCAAACCTCATAGATCTTTCTTGAGCAAAGTGCTCTTTTGTGCTTAAAAGTGTGTCAAAGACACCTAAATGTTAAAAGAGACCAATGAGTCCGCCTTATTCCTCAATATGAGATGAATGGCAGAAAAATTGTGCCATTGAGTGAACAAAGTGAGGGTGTGGAAAAAAGCTAAGCATTGAAATTAAAGGAAAAGCCAAATGCATACCCAATTACAAATACCGTATGCCTTGATGATTCTTGTTAACACTAGGAAAGCTTATGTTGGCTATGATGGTGTGTTTATGTGCTTAAGTGAATAAGCTTGGTTTATGAAGGGCTATTGGTTTCATGCTACTCATGCTCTAAACTTTCTATGCTTAAGCTGTGTGTATACATTATGATTATGATTGAAACAGGTTCAAAAGAGTACACACATCTTAAGGGATATTGGTTTCATGCTACTCATGCTCTAAATTTTATGTGTTTTAAGTGTTGGTCATGACTTAATGATGTTTTGTGTGTTTTTGAACTCATCTGGGCCTGTTTTGAATTGTTTCAGAGTTGGGCTGATTGATACTGCGGCGGTGCTATAGGAGCAGATGCTGCAGGAGTGCCAAAGGATCGCAAGCTAGGCCTTTTTGTCTATCTTTGGGCCGAACTACTTTTGAAGACCATGGGCTGGAGTTGACTTTTGCCGGGGACAAGAAGTACATGTGACAGCAGACTTTGACAGCTGCTTTTAATTACTTAGGCCCCAATCAATTCCCCTATATATATGGATGCATTGTATGCTTTAAAAAGACACCTCTAATTATCTTTAGCTATTTGTTTCTTAATTACTTTCTTTCTAGTTGCTACTTATTATCTTTTGGGTTACGAATTCTCTTGTTGCTAAGGAAGCTTTCGGTTCTCAAGTCAATCTAGTTATTTTCGAAGTAATCTTTTGTGTTTTTATTTACGATTCTTGTAAGTTGCTCTCAAAAGTTCTCAATATTTTACAAGTTTGTTACATATAGTTTGTTCTCTTGATTCATTTTATTTTCCACGTCACTTACTTAATTTCTCAAGGCTTTTAATTTTAGTTTGGACATCTTTCCTTCTAAAGTTCAAAGTTTTTGATCATTTAAGTTTGTGTTTCCATGTTCCACGTTTTGATTAACCTTAACCTTAAATTGTATGTATAAATTATGATTATGAAGTACACACATCTTAAGGCAAACCTCACAGATCTTTCATGAGCAAAGTGCTATTTTGTGCTTAAAAGTGTGTCAAAGACACCTAAATGTTAAAAGAGACCAATGAGTCCACCTTATTCCTCAATATGAGATGAATGGTAGAAAAATTGTGCCATTGAGTGAACAAAGTGAGGGTGTGGAAAAAGGCTAAGCATTGAAATCAAAGGAAAATCCAAATGCATACCCAATTACAAATACTGTATGCCTTGATGACTCTTGTTAACACTAGGAAAGCTTAGTGTTAGTGCATAAAATGTATTCAAGATTTAATGTGTAATTGTATTACTTGTAAGAAGTCAAATGTAATAGTCCAAAGTCAAAGTAGAGGCTTTAAAGGTCAAAGTCAAAGTATTTAGTGAGAGAGTCAAAGGTATAAATAGATACCTTGTGATAGAATTAGAAGAAGTTGTCATTGATGAGTCTTAGAAGTCATTCATACGAGAGTGTTTTTGGAAATAGAGGGATGACAACCTAGAGAGAGGTTTTAGAGAGATAAAGTAGATCTGAACTCCCATTCTTGTATTCTTTCTATTCTAATGTTCTTGATTGTTACCTGATTGTTTCTAGGATCACAAGTGGTATCAAAGCCTAATCAGATCAGATTATGCACGATTTGAAGATTTTTTTTTATCAATTTTTGAGAAAATTGAACAAATTTTGTGTTCTTGAGATTTTTCTTAAAATTTCTCAAGAATTCGAAATGTTTGGATTGAATTTGTGTTTCAGATTGATGTTTGTTCTTAAACTTGTTTGGTTGTTGATTCAAAACATTTTCTAATTGAAACTTTTGGAGTAAAACATCAAAATCAAGTTTTTGAAAAATCAAAATGTCAACAGTAAACTTAAATGTATTCTTCGAATGATAGTTGGTTTCTTGTTGATTTTGATGGTTTAATTGTCACTTGATTACTTCATGTGTTTAAAACAGGTTACAACATCAAGAATTCAACAAGTTACAAGTTTTTGGAGTGTTCTATGAAGATTAAAATCCAGATCTGAGTCGATAGTGTGTTCCCGATGTTCTTCAAGATTTTTTTGTTGATCGATTCTGATTTTAGAGTGATGTTTTGATTGTTTCTTTAGTCCAGATCTGTTCGTGTTCAAGTTTCGAACATACTGCAAGTTTTTGTTTCGAAAAAGAGCAAGAAATCATCAAGTTTGAGGTGTTGAACGTCGACGTCGCCCAAAAAACGATCGCCGGAATCTGGAAATCACGCCGGAAAACTCATAACTATCGGATGTTCGTTGTTGTCGGACACTCTTTGTCCGACTTGTTCATAACTGTCGGACGTTGAATCTTCATAACTCTCGAACGACATTAGTCTTCATAACTGTCGTATACCACTTTGTACGATTAAAGTTTGTCGGATGATTTTTTCTAGTCGTACAGACCTGCTAGTCGGACAACCCTTTGTCCGATCAGACTTCGTAGTCGTACAACATTCTAGTCGCATAACATTCTAGTCGCACAGAACTTCACCTGAAACACTCTCTCGCCGGAAAAACGATTTTCACGGCCGGTGTTGTTCATACGTTGCCAATCATCGATGTTGGTTGCATGATCGATTGAAACTTGTTTCATTCGTTTTGGTATTGTATAAGGAACATTTTACAACAAAAATCATCGATTTTGATCGAGATTTGAGCGAGATATCGAATCTGAAAACCAACAGATCGTGATTTTCTTTGTTTGGAAGATGATGAATAGTTATTTTTAGGTTTTGACAGATTCAGTCCCTGTAGTTTTTTGTTTTAAGTTGAGTCAGTTTTAGTCCCTCTAGTTTGTAGTTTAGGCCTATTATAGTTTTGGTCCCTTTAGTATAGGATTAAGATCTTTACATTTTAGGTCCTTTAGTTAGTCTCTTAATTAGTGTCGTTTTCAGCCCCTGTAGTTTTGTTTTACTTTGAGTCAATTTTAGTCCCTAGACTTTTAATTTCTAGATTTTTTTCATTTTTAGTCCTTTGAGTCTTAAGTTTTAGATTTTTGTCATTTTTAGTTCTTATCTTTTATAAGTCTTAGTATTTTACACTTTTAGTCCTTATTTTTCGTTTTAGTTTCATATTTTGTCATTTTTAGTCCCGATTTTTAGTATTTTTTCATTTTTTGTCCGTTTTTATCAATTTTTACCTGCATTTGCTCGAAACTGATATATTTTCTTATCTTTTGCAGGTTTGTCGATTTAAAGTCAAGTATTCTTTATTTCGGAATTAATTTTTGAACGACAAATTTTAATTTTGAAAATTTTTCTGACTTTAATCGATTTTTCTCTGATTATCGTGTGTGCAGAATTCTACTTCTCACGAAGTATCTGACAACGATCATCTTAATCTTTTCAAGTAACAATGGATGAGTATTACATTGAAGTATTTTTTGATAATTTTGCGAAGAAGAGTACATTGCAAGAAGAAAAAGAAGAAAACAAAAATCTAAGTCAAACTATTCTTGATAAATCTTTTATAGATCACCAAGAAAAGCTTGATGAGGATAAGAACTCTTCTAATTCTCAAATATCTGAGCTTAAACAGAAAATCAGGGATTTGGAAGAAAATAATAGTGAGAGCGAATTATCTTTGACAAATCTTTCAAATCAAAATACAAAATTTTTAGATAAAATTAAAGATTTGGAAAAGAAGTTGTACTTGAGAGGTCAATCTGACTAAACAATTTTCATGAACAAGCCAAGACTTGTAAGTAATGTCAATAAGTATTGGGGACTTGGTTACGAAAACCCAAAACATTTGGCTAAAGCTACCTGTGCATTGCCAACAATGTATAATTTCGAATGTTTAAGATATGCAGAATATTGGCCCGAATTTAAAATTCCTTGGACTGGTGTAAAGGAAACTTTAGAAGAGGAAAATAGAAAAAGATTCCTAACAACTCATATACAACTTCCATTTTGTTATACTCGTGAGACGTTGAAGACTCTCAACAATCTAAATGGACCACTTCCAAACAACTATTTTGATATATGTGCTACAAAGCCAACCACCGAACAAGTCTTTGAAACTAAGAAATATGTTCCAACATTGGTTCTAGAAGGGAGAATTGTTGAACTTGAAATCTCCATTTTGGAACAAAGGATCAAATCTGAATTTGATAATGATCTTCTTTCAACTGTTTATTCAAATAGTTTTAAGGAAATATCTTCTAGTTTCAAAGATGAGGTGGAAAAGGAGACTGTTAAAATTGAACATGCTTTGATCAAAAAGTTTTCTGTTTCAACAAAAGCCATTTTGATGCTAAACAAAAGATTGATAAAAAATGTCTCCAACTTTCAAAGAAAGTGGCGGATCTTGAAAGTATTCTTCCCTCCGAGCATGAACAATTTGAAAGTGAGCAAGCCAATTTTGCAAATGAAAGCAAATCTTTTGAAGCAAAGATAAGTGCGCTTTCCAAGAAAGTCATTGACTTGGAAAATGTTTTGGAAATAGAAAGAAAAGATTTTGCAAATAATAAGTGGGTTATTTTTGAAAATTCTTCTTTTGAAAAGGATTTCGATTTTCATTCTAACCATGTTTCCAAAGAGAATTCAAAGCCTGAAGTTTGTGACAAAGGAACGAATTGTGATTTTGATGTCTCAAAGAAGCTTCTTGACCATAATGCTTTGATTGATGAAAAGATAGTTATTTTGGAGAAGGAAAAGAAAGCTCTTGAACTAAGATGCATAATTCTTTCAAAACAAGTTTCTGATTTTGAGAAGGTGTTATTTTTAGAAAAGGAAAAGCTTGAAAAGGAAAGAGCAGATTTTGATAGTAAAAGAAAAGTTTTTGAATCAAAGAATAGTGAACTTTCAAAGACAATATATGACTTGGAAAAAGTTCTGGAAGAAGAGAGAAAAGAGTTTGGTAAAAATAAAAATGTTTTTGAAATGGAAAAACAAAGGTTTCAAAAGAAAACATGAATATTTTCAAAGACATATCCGAGAAGAATTTTGAAGAGGAGAGAAACATCTTTAAGGCTGAAATTTTGAAGCTAACAAAGAAGTTATCTGCTTTAGCAACGGAGGTTATGAAAGAGAAGAAGATCAAATCTGATCTACAGAAGAAACTTGATCTAACTGTTCTAGAAAGAAATGTTATGTCCGATAATGTTCAGAAATTGGAAGCAATGAAGATCAAAGTTAAATCATCTGAACAATTTAGCGCCGATACTAATGTTCAATCGCCGTGTGATGGTTTAAATGATTCTTAATGTTCTATCAAGACTGCTTCTAATTCCATTCCTGAACGAATTTCTTCGACAAAGTCTGTCAAATCAAGAGATCAGATGCGACCTTCTAATCTTTTCTACAACCGAGCTGCTACAAAATCTGATTTACCTATCTTTAAGCCTGTAAAGATGGTGTGGAAAGCAAAAGGAACTACTCCTGAAAAAGATGCCCCGAAATCATCAGTTCCTCCACCGACGATAAACAAAAAGAACAATGTTCACAAAGGTAAGTCTTTTGTTAAACCTAATCCTATATATTCTGCAAATCATTTGATTAGGATGGCACAAAAGAAACTTTGTTGTTCTTTTTGTGGAACTCATGATTTCATTAAGCAAGAAAATATACAATTTTGGTATGGTACTTATAACATTCCTTCAAAAAGAAAAGCACATAACAAGCCAGGATCCAACATCCGTTGGGTACCAAAATCTACTTAATCTGTTTTGCAGGTTCATCATGTGTAATGTTGAATGTCAGAAATATACCGAACACATGACTGGAAAATAGAAGAGAAGTGTGCAAGTTGAAGAAGAGCACCTATGCTGAGATATATGCATAATTTTAGGGGGAGAAATTCTAATCTTTGTTTATGTTTTTGATATATATGTGCTTATTGTTAAATCTTTCTATATGCTTCTTTGTAGGGGGAGCATATGAGACTATGGTTTCTAAACACATCAGTTTAGAACCCGACCATAAAAGACTATGGTTTCTAAACACATCAGTTTAGAACCCGTACTTCAAAGAAACTAATGGCTTCTAAACATCTCAGTTTAGAACCCGTTATTCAAAGTGTTTGACTTCTAAACACATCAGTTTAGAACTCGTACTTATTTGTTTTAGACTTTGATTACTATACATACTAATTTTGTTTCACTAAGATCTTTAGCAGATTTTGATGGGGAGCTTATCTGATTCTTAATCAGTCTATCATGATTTGAGGGGGAGCTTATTCATCTTAAGTGTACGTATCTTCTGAACTTAAACTGAGATTGTTTGAAAGAAGAACGTCTTTCAAGCATGAAAAATGTTTTCTTAAATGTTCAAACCACTTTTATTGGTATATTCAAAGACTGCTGAAATTGATGTTGAAGTTTTGATGATCATGATGCTCACAATCATCAAAAAGGGGGAGAAACTATGAAAGTTTCAATTTCAGAATAAGGAGAATTTTGTTAAAGTCAAGAAGCTCGAGTTAAAAAGTTCAAGATGTTTCGAGATGATACGACAAAGATTCAAAGTTCAAAGATGTTCATTGTTGAAGAAGTGAAGATACGCAGTTCAAGGTAATCAAAGCTACAAAGATTCAAGTTCATCCAAGAATGTTTTCAAAGCTTAAAACCCGTTAAAGCTCAAAAGCCATTTCATGTTCAAAGACCGAAGATATATTTCAAAGCTCAAAGATGCAAAGATCTGTGCTACAACGATTCAAAGATCAGGGATGCGAAGATTCAAAGATATGAAGATTTTATATGAAGACTTTGACCAACACCACAAAGATGTGAAGTTTGTGTTTCAAGACTTTGATGACTATTTGATTTTGAAGATCCAGTTGAAGACTAAAGCAGTCATATTGGATTTCTGAAGACAATGCTTACTTGAAGATTCTTCAGAGTTATTTTTTCGAAGACTGATCTTCCTTCAAAGCGAAGAGGGAGATTGTTCAAAGTGCTTAAAGTGTTGAAGATATGAAGATACAAAAAGCTGAAGACTATCGTCATCAATTTTTTAAATCTTGAATCTATAGGGGGAGATTGTTAGTGCATAAAATGTATTTAAGATTTAATGTGTAATTGTATTACTTGTAAGAAGTCAAATGTAATAGTCCAAAGTCAAAGTAGAGGCTTTAAAGGTCAAAGTCAAAGTATTTAGTGAGAGAGTCAAAGGTATAAATAGATACCTTGTGATAGAATTAGAAGAAGTTGTCATTGAGGAGTCTTAGAAGTCATTCATATGAGAGTGTTTTTGGAAATAGAGGGATGACAACCTAGAGAGAGGTTTTAGAGAGAGAAAGTAGATCTCAACTCCCATTCGTGTATTCTTTCTATTCTAATTAAGATCTCATGATGTTCTTGATTGTTACCTGATTGTTTTTGGGATCACACTTAGGTTGGCTATGATGGTGTGTTTATGTGCTTAAGTAAATAAGCTTGGTTTATGAAGGGCTATTGGTTTCATGCTACTCATGATCTAAACTTTCTGTGCTTAAACTGTGTGTATACATTATGATTATGATTGAAATAGGTTCAATTTTTTTAGGTCTTAGGTCTTTTAGAAAACTGAGTCTTTATTTTGTCTATTTTTGTTGTTTGGGGACAAACAAAGTTTTAAGTTTGAGGTTGTGATAGGGTTAATTTATTAACCTTATTTTAGCCGTTTTTAGTAATTTTTTATCTTGTTTTATTTGCCCAAAGTCCAAAATTGGGTCCTTTTTATTATCTTTTTATCATTTTTGTGTTCTTTGTGTTGATCATGATTTAATAGTATTCTGTGTATTTTGAACTCATTTGGGCCTGTTTTGAATTGTTTCAGAGTTGGGCTGATTGATACTGCGGCGGTGCTATAGGAGCAGATGCTGCAGGAGTGCCAAAGGATCGCAAGCTGGGCCTTTTTGTCTATCTTTGGGCCGAACTACTTTTGAAGACCATGGACTGGAGTTGACTTTTGCAGGGGACAAGAAGTACATGTGACAGCAGACTTTGACAGCTGCTTTTATTTACTTAGGCCCCAATCAATTCCCCTATATACATGGATGCATTGTATGCTTTAAAAAGACACCTCTAATTATCTTTAGCTACTTGTTTCTTAATTACTTGCTTTCTAGTTGCTACTTATTATCTTTTGGGTTACAAATTCTCTTGTTGCTAAGGAAGCTTTCGGTTCTCAAGTCAATCTACTTATTTTCGAAGTAATCTTTTGTATTTTTATTTACGATTCTTGTAAGTTGCTCTCAAAAGTTCTCAATATTTTACAAGTTTGTTCTCTCGATTCATCTTGTTGGTGCAAGTGTACCACATCTCTATATATTTATATATATTTATTTTGATGATTACAAACACACCGTATTATTGTTTATCTAACAATCCTATCCAAGTGTACAGTTGTTGAAGAACACGAAGATTTAATCTGAAGGGTTCAAGACGGAAGTGTTTACGTCGTCATTATTGTTTATAACTAATAATGATAAACACCCTAAAATAATATACCACTTGGATATTTCTAAAAACCATAAATGATTTTAATTAAATAAGGTTTATTGAGAAGATCCAGCAGATTGGTTGCGTCCTGGAAGGTGTCTATTCTGACGCCGGTATACCGTGGAGTATGCCCGGTATTCCGCGGTGGTACGGCCGGTATACCGCGGGTGTTCAGCCGGTATACCGCGGCAGGCTCGGTGTGCATCTCTGATTGGTTGAAGCTACTTTTACTAGCCGGTATACCGCGAGTCCTAGCCGGTATACCGCCACGTACGTATTCCAGTCAACTTTGCATGAGAGCCGTTGGAGTGTCAGTGTACTTTTACTGCACGGTATACCGCGTGCATTTGGCGGTATACCGCGGATCACATATCCGTTGGAGCTTCCTTGGTATAAATGATGCATGCTGGTGGTGATGGAAGTAAGATAATAACAACAACAATAAGCATCAACAACACCATTCTCTCAGCTCTCTCTTTTAATATATATTTATATATTTTATAAAATATTTTTTTAAATATCCAAGTGTGAGATATTATACAAGAGTGATTACCCATTGTGAGTTATACTCCTCTTGTAAGTTTTTGAATAACGGGTGTGCGATCCTGTATATCTCAATAAGCTGAGGCTTAGAGAACCGTTTACTTTGCTCTGTATTTGGTTTGTATTCTACCGTAAAGAATACATTTATTGGATCGTGTCGGGAAGTGTCTCGGCTGCTGGTTTATCACAGTTGGTGGTAAATCAGTAAATCTCCGTGTCAAGTATCTCTAACCTTTATCTCTTTATTTATTCCGCTGTGCTTTTAATTATATCTGTTTATATTATTGTTGTATATTTATTATTTGTATACTCTGATTTATTTATACTGTTTCTGTACTGTATTTATTTGTAAAAGGATTTTTGAAAGTAAAATATTTAAATACAACCTTACCCCCCCTTAGGTTGTCTAACATTTGGTATCAGAGCAGGGCTTTCAAAAATCGTCTATTTTTTTTTTAAAAATCCGTTTTTGTTATGGCTCAACAAAATACTTGGTTTTCTAAATCTCTTCTTATTGATTTCGAAAATTTTGATCTTTGGGCAAATTCTTTTGAACGTTATGTTCGTGGGATAAATCAAAAAATTTGGGATATTATTATTAAAGGAAATTTCAAACCCACAAAATTTCAAAACAACAAAGTTGTTGAAAAACCTAGCTCGGAATGGTCCGACGAAGATGAGGCTAATTATTGTTTAAATTATGAAGCCAAAAATTTTCTCTTTTCGGTTCTTACTAACGATGATATTGAGCGTGTTTATCTCTTTGAAACTGCTCGTGATATTTGGGAGAACTTGAACATCACCTATGGTGAAAACTCAAAAGAAAAGAGAGACGAAACCCGAGATCAAAGAAATGAAGAAACGTGTCTCATGGCCGACCATGATAATGAGGTATCTTCATCATATTCTTCTAAAAATAATTGTGATAGTAATTATAGTGATAATTATTATAGTGACGATGAAAATAATCTTGACGAATTATATAAATCATTTCATGATATGGCTGCTCTCGCA
The DNA here is from genome assembly GCA_033807775.1 of Saussurea involucrata. NCBI lineage: Eukaryota > Viridiplantae > Streptophyta > Magnoliopsida > Asterales > Asteraceae > Saussurea > Saussurea involucrata. The sequence goes on from CM066325.1 coordinate 69,627,619, forward strand.
AATAAATATAAAGATGAAATTTCTAATTTAAAAGAAACCGTATCTATATATAAAAAGGAAATAGATGACGGTAAACAAAAATCTGCTTATGATTTAGATATTATCACTAAATTAGAAAATAAATTAAGTGAAAAAGATATTTGCAAATCTTGTGATATTTTAAAAAATAAAATTGCATGCTTAAATAAAAAGACACATGAAAATGTTGTATGTACAAAATGCGAGATTCTTGAAAATGAAATTGCATGTTTAAATGCTAAATGTAAATCGCATGAGAAAAATGACTTATTAGCAAATGCTTTTAATAGTAGCAATGATAAAGTGCTTAAAATGCTTAATATATCAAATCGTATAAATTGCCGAAAAGGCACTGGTTCAAATACGTGTATTGAAAAATGTGATTGTATGCCAATTAAAAAGGTTTTTGAAAAACCTAAATTTGTTGTTAAAAATAAAACGCAAAAACCTCTGTATGTTCCTAAAATGAATTATGTGAATTATATGTCGAGAAAATCACATGCGTTTATGTATAATAATAAGTTTGCGAATCCTAAGAAAAATGTTAATCCGCATACTTCTTTTTACGTCTATGATGAATACGATCGTAAAATTAAAATGGTTAGAAAATGGATTCCGAAAGGAATGTTTAATGTTGACAATCCCGGTGGGATGCGTATGTGGTTTTAAACAAATTTTGTGGATTGTATGTTGTCATGTTTTATTTTATGTCGACAACATATTTTAATTTTTTATTTGCAGTTTATGTTTTATACTAACTGTTAAAAGGACCCATAAGAAAAGGGTACCACAAAAAATTTTCTTTGCCTTTTGTAGGTGTTACCTGCCGAGGTTATAATACGTGGTTTCCTGCCGAGGTTATAATACGTGGTTTCCTGGCGAGGTTATAATACGTGGTTACCTGCCGAGGTTATAATACGTGGTTACCTGCCGAGGTTATAATACGTGGTTACCTGCCGAGGTTATAATACGTGGTTTCCTGGCGAGGTTATAATACGTGGTTACCTGCCGAGGTTATAATACGTGGTTACCTGCCGAGGTTATAATACGTGGTTACCTGACGAGGTCATAATACGTGGTGATTTTTTTATCACATAAAATTAACCGAAAATTGAAGCCTTAAGATCCGTTTTGGTGCAAGTGTTTCGTATTGGTTTGTATATCTTTGTCTCTATTACTTTTTGCATTTTATTTTATCCCTCAAATTTTATAAAATCAAATTGATATCGTTATTAATTTGAGGGGGAGCGTTTTAGCTCTTTTACCCATGAGTTTATGCTACCTCAAATATATGCATATTTTGAGGGGGAGCATCTCTCGAGGGGAAGCATACCGTCTTTCTTGACCCTTTTTGTTTCGACAAACGGGGGAGAGAAACCGCATATGCTCTTGCTTAGCGGTTGTGTTTGTCATCATAAAAAAGGGGGAGATTGTTGGTGCAAGTGTACCACATCTCTATATATTTATATATATTTATTTTGATGATTACAAACACACCGTATTATTGTTTATCTAACAATCCTATCCAAGTGTACAGTTGTTGAAGAACACGAAGATTTAATCTGAAGGGTTCAAGACGGAAGTGTTTACGTCGTCATTATTGTTTATAACTAATAATGATAAACACCCTAAAATAATATACCACTTGGATATTTCTAAAAACCATAAATGATTTTAATTAAATAAGGTTTATTGAGAAGATCCAGCAGATTGGTTGCGTCCTGGAAGGTGTCTATTCTGACGCCGGTATACCGTGGAGTATGCCCGGTATTCCGCGGTGGTACGGCCGGTATACCGCGGGTGTTCAGCCGGTATACCGCGGCAGGCTCGGTGTGCATCTCTGATTGGTTGAAGCTACTTTTACTAGCCGGTATACCGCGAGTCCTAGCCGGTATACCGCCACGTACGTATTCCAGTCAACTTTGCATGAGAGCCGTTGGAGTGTCAGTGTACTTTTACTGCACGGTATACCGCGTGCATTTGGCGGTATACCGCGGATCACATATCCGTTGGAGCTTCCTTGGTATAAATGATGCATGCTGGTGGTGATGGAAGTAAGATAATAACAACAACAATAAGCATCAACAACACCATTCTCTCAGCTCTCTCTTTTAATATATATTTATATATTTTATAAAATATTTTTTTAAATATCCAAGTGTGAGATATTATACAAGAGTGATTACCCATTGTGAGTTATACTCCTCTTGTAAGTTTTTGAATAACGGGTGTGTGATCCTGTATATCTCAATAAGCTGAGGCTTAGAGAACCGTTTACTTTGCTCTGTATTTGGTTTGTATTCTACCGTAAAGAATACATTTATTGGATCGTGTCGGGAAGTGTCTCGGCTGCTGGTTTATCACAGTTGGTGGTAAATCAGTAAATCTCCGTGTCAAGTATCTCTAACCTTTATCTCTTTATTTATTCCGCTGTGCTTTTAATTATATCTGTTTATATTATTGTTGCATATTTATTATTTGTATACTCTGATTTATTTATACTGTTTCTGTACTGTATTTATTTGTAAAAGGATTTTTGAAAGTAAAATATTTAAATACAACCTTACCCCCCCTTAGGTTGTCTAACACATCTTATTTTCCACGTCACTTACTTAATTTCTCAAGGCTTTTAATTTTAGTTTGGACATCTTTCCTTCTAAAGTTCGAAGTTTTTGATCATTTAAGTTTGTGTTTCCAAGTTCCACGTTTTTAAGGCAACAAGTAGTTGTGTGACGTAACTTGTGCGACAAGTTTTCATAACTTGGCACCCAAGTTACCTCGTCAGTTTGGTAGTTCTATTTCTAGTTTCCTTACATTTTTAGTTATTGTTATCTGCTTACCATTTTTACTTTCTTGTTATTAAAATTCCTATACTTTAATTTCTGTCTTTCCATTTCTGTAATTTACCTTCTTGTAATTTCTTTTCAGTACTTTCCATTTATGTCATTTACATTTCTTACACTTTTCGAAAGAAGAATCCAAGCCATGATGGGCTAATCGCTTGAGCTTGGGGTGTAAGGCAAAGTTTAGATGTAAAACCTGTGTAAAAGTAAAGAGGTGTATTGAATATAACATTGTATTTAACTATTTGTTTCAGGTGATTGATCTTACATTGAAGATTACATTTAATTAATTGACAACTAATTTTATGTATGAAAATGCATTAACATTAAGTGTTAAGGTTAATTATCTGAAATAATAAGAGAAGACTAATAAATAGTTTTAGTATCTAACAAGTACTATACTCTTACGGTGTAGGATGGTAACACTGTGTTGTGCTAGGATTCATGAAGTCTAACATAATTGATATCGTATCGATAGCACGTTGACCAGTGTGTACTCCTGGGAGGCCGTTTGAACCGACAGTTAGTACTGTGGCAGTCCTATAGCACTTGTTGCTATAGGACTGGCTGGATGTTATAATATCTCTTTACTGGATCACTTGTTTTCATCTTTATGGAGCTTTGCACCCTATGCTTCTTCTCTAGAATTGATTTTTAGTTGATAACTCAAACCAACCATCCAAACAAACTGTTTTCGAATTCACCATCTGAAATCGGTTTTTAAAGACTGGACTTTTGGAAAGCTTTCACAAGTTTTCCCTGTGGATCGATATCTGGTACTTTTACCATTATTACTTGTTACGAGACGATAGTAGTTCAAGGTGTATACTTGCACTGAGTTCTATTTTAAGTGAATCTCTAAGGTTGCATAAATCTGACCAACAAAAGCCTTATCCGACACTTAATGAGTGGAAAACACCTTTCTTAGTGACGCAAATTCAGGACCTCGAGGCGGTTTGGAGCCCTTGAAGTCATAAACCTTGTGTCTAAGAGCTTAAAAGTCGGGTTTTCTTCCCTTTTTCCTCATTTCCACTTCAACCATGTCTCTCTAAACTCTCCCAAATTTAACCCTAACCCTCTAAATCATTTTTGGAGCCCTTAAAGTCATAAACCTTGTGATCCAAAGCCTCTCCCTCATCTCTTAGCAAGGATTTATGGATGAAGGTTGGATTTCTTCATCGCACTTTCATTTTTGTGAGATTTCTACACTTTCTAAGGTTTTACCTAACCCTCTTCTAAACCCTTCCCTTCCTTTTGAAGAAATAAAGATTGAGGTTCATTGTTGGCAACCTAGATGTGTTTTGTTGGTGGATTCTTTATGTGGTTGAGGTAATCTTCAATTTTCTTCATTTAAGAAATTAGGGTTTTGGTATTATTGGTGGTTTTGATATTTTGTGTTGGGGAAAACGATTCTAAGTGTTTGGAAATGAATATTGATGGTTGGAAACTCATGGATCTAGGTTTTGAAAAATTTGGCTTGAGGATGCAAGTTTCTTCAAATGAGCTCAAATTGGGGAAAAATCTAGATTTAGCCTAAATCTAGCAAGGTGAGTTCAAGTTGATTTGTGAAAACGTTGTACATGTCAAAAATGTTATTTTTCAAATATTTGTGTGTTTTACATAAAATTATCAATTGTTGAGCTATTTGGTGAGTTTTGATCTCTTGAAGTGTTTAACTTTATAAACTTTGTAAAACACCCATATTTGGGATTTTCGGATATTTTGATAAGTAAAAATCATAAACATGTCCTTAAATGGTTTATTGCTCAAATGGAGTCTATCCAATGGTTTAAGCATGTTGGTGTAATTGATTTTATAAACCATTTGAGAAAATGCACATTTTCGTGTTATGAGACATCTTTGAAATTATAAGGGTATGAGTCCATTTGGGAAACCATTTGTCCTAATCCGTGACGAGTTTTGGGTTAATCATGCCTTTGAGGCATACGTTTACATAAGTGTCGTCTAAATGCATTTTACATTATAAGAACCGTTATTTGTTAGTCTAATGGGTTTTGAGTATTTAGCTCGGTTTTGACTTTAAAAGAGTCTTGGGGACATCTTGTCCGATTTTGATGGCTCAATGTAGAGTCCTATTTTATGCTTTGCATTTATTGCAACTTATTGCATATTATTAATAATTACATGCTTGAGTGCATTAGTCATTCCTGTGTAGTCATGTAATCTTAGACTATGTTGCATTAGATCCATAGGCACGTAAGTCAGTCTTTATTTGATGGTCTGCTGGGTGTTATGGGATTTGACCCGGGCCCCATGTTTTATGACCTTTACCTTGCAAGGGTACATTAGGAGGGCTGAGTTCGGTTGTGCTGTCATGATTGATGGGCGTTTAGGACCTCCACCATGTCGGGGCAATGCCATCGTTGTAACCCTCATGGGTCGGACCTTTGGTGTTATTCATGGTGATACTTGCTAAGGTCACTTGTCTCTTTGGGTGTAACTTGAAAGGAGTCATAGAGACACTTGGGCTTTCATGTCGTGAGGTGTCATACGATTAACGTTGTATGAGTGGTATACTTTTGTGTTCCTCCACTCTCAATGGATACGGGTCTCCCCCGTTGTCGGCAACCACTATTTTGGATATTAGTGTCCTTACTTTATTATCGTTGGTCTTGTGCATTTGGCTGCAAATGATAACTTTAATATTGAATTTCCCTCCACGTATATTAAGTTTGAATGAAGGATGTCATTTCCATGTTTTGGTATTTGGAGTTCGCTCCCTTTTATGCTCGCGTGAGTATCGGGTTTTGTCCGTATTTTTGGTAACGTTTTATATTCATTTGGATTGTTGTCTTGGTACATGGGTCGGGCATTACGCCTCATCCTTGGTTGAATGAATTGAGATTTAAATGTTTATTCACGTTTTGAGGGAGTTTGGATCGGAATCCATTTTGGAAAACTCTATATAGATTTTGGAACTTTCGTCTTGAAATTTTTGTGCGTTGTAAAAGGATTTGTTTGCATTCTTATTATAAACCCTTTTTGGAAACCATGATTTAAATAAGTACTCTTTTGTTTAACAAGTTATTTTAATAATGATGTAAACTCTTGAACTCACTAGGTGTTAGCCTAACCTTTTTATTTGTCGGCATGTGCAACAGGTTCCGGTTGGGTAACATTTCTAGTGACATTGTGAAGAGTTGAGAGATAGATGTGAGTTCCAGAAGTAAATGGCTTGGTGAAGTCTTTCGTGTTTTGAAAATAGCAACTTTGTATTGAGTTAGGTAGCACCCGACCTTTTATACCTTGGTGTAAGACTTAAGATATATAATTGTTGAAGTTGTTACAATTTTATTATTGAGGTATTTCGAAGGATGGTTTGTATAAGGAATTTTGTCCTTATTTGTTTGTTAATCAAAGTTTTTGTCTAGTTGCTTTTTCCAATTTTGAGGGTGTTACAAGTTGGTATCAGAGCTTAAGTTTGAGAGAATTAGGTGTTGATTTTTGGATACATAGACTCAAGTAGCATTCTTTTAAGTAAATGAGAGTGAAAATTTCACCATTAGGCACTTTAAGATAGGATATTTTAAGATTGATGGAGTCACTAGAAACGGAAATCGCGTCTAGAGTAGCAAGGATGATCATGTACGGTACGTTCATAATTGCACCTGGCCAGTGTTATGGTGAACCTACAAGTTACATGTGTATGTTTGGAATGCTTTGATGCGATGACCGTTGGGGTAGTAAAAGAGTTTCAAAGGGAGTAGCCGTTAGAAGAGATTGATGATTATGGTGTTGCTGCTTGGAGTGAGAGTAAGTATGATGAGTACATTAAGTGGACCGTCTCGGTCAGAATTGTTGGTTGGATAAGAACCATAGGCTCATGGGATAGACCTTATTCAAGGAAGAGTTGTAAGGTGAACCGTTGGAATTTAATTTATTGCCTTAAGATGTTGAGCATCCGAATGACGATAGTGTGGCCGAAGGAACTTGAGAAGTGTGGTCTTGAGGTGTTGAGTGCCGACCAAATTCATGCATGAGATTTATCTTCAAAATAAATTGCATCAATCGTTTCTTGTATTTCAAATCGTCATATTGAGTGTATTACGAAATCTTGGAAAACGTTTAACACACACCAGATTTTAAACTATGACTTTAAACATGCATGAAATTATTTTATTGCAGGTGATTACAAACTATGTGAAGACTTTGTTTATCTTCGTTGTTGTCTAACGCTATTTTCGGATGATGTGACATCCTAATGTTGTTAAGAGTCTTGGACAAGTAACCGCATTTTATGACTTTAACATTGGATCTCCTCCACATATGTTAAGGTTTGGATGGAGAGTTACCTTCCATTATTTTGGTGTTTGAGCTTTATTGGGAAGTTTTGTTTCATGCGAGTTTTGTTGAAAGGTGTCTCTTTACATCGTATTGTAATAAAAGAGAAGTTTTGGGAGTAGTGACATTTTGGTCATAACCTAGCTTTACGCGATTTGATTATTGGAAACGAAAACTTTGGCACCGTTTGATTGATTGGATACCATTGGGTTTCATCGAGTTTATCGAAGTTTTGTTGGGTATTTTGGAGTTTTGTTTTACGACGTTTTGCGACGCGTGGGTGACACTTTGTAATGTACATACTTGAATTATTGTGTGCGTTAATTTATGGGTGTTATCGAGTAATGTGTCTCATGCGAGTTTTGTCGAAAAATATTACTTTAGGTCATATTGCAACCAAAAGAGTGGTTTTCGAAGTTTTTATGCCACATGGTTTTCTTTTTGAAATTTGTGCTAGCATATTTCATTGCAACTTGTTACGTGTGCGGATTGACTTATACGTGGCGTGAGTAATGCATATAAGAACACCATGATAGTTTATCTTAATGTTTTGCTTTATGCACTTTCGGTTAATCAGTTCTTTTGATTATTATTTCACGCAAATGTATTATACTGATTTATTGGTGTGCATAGCACTGTAGCCACTATTTTTGGAACGTTAATGCGCATCATTTGTACGACTTAAAATTGAAGTCGATTTAAATTATTTTACGTGTCAACCAAATTACATGCACTTATCGTTTTTTTCTTAAGTCCTGAGAAAAATACAATAATATGCGTGAGTCTTGTCAAAAGATTTTACTTCAGTGTCATTATATGACTGAACGAGGAAATTTTGAAATTTGATGTAATGAACCTCCTCTTTTAGAATTTCGCAGGTACTATCAGTCCCATGATATTTTATTTCAGGAAAACTGCTAGGAGAGTTGGTACGTGCGAAATATGTGATTAATCGCAGTGGGATGCAAACTATCCACAGTGGAAAGCACAAGTGTACACTTGCCACTATGATCGTCACAACATGTAATAGTTGGTAAAGTACCAGAATCGTATCCACAGAGACTGGCCAATCAAGACACTATCGTTCTCATGAGCTTCCTTTTACAAGTTTCAATTAGAGAGGAAGCAATAAGTTGGTTGTTTTGTTGGAATGCTATTTTTAGCGAGTTAGTTATGATTTAAAAGGAGGAATGTAGGTTAGATTTTCCCCAGATTTTATACTAAATACTTGATCCAGAAGAGTGCTCACTGCACTTGTGCAGAGTGGGCACTCTCATTAAAGAAGCCCAGTTACACATACACTCACACCTCCTAGTAAAAATCCCATACTTTTAGTCCTTATCGTCTTGTCAATGGTAATCTCAGAATGGACCTTTTCAGATCTCGATGGAATGTGTAGAGACAAATACTCTAAGTGTTTTTAAGTACACAAACTAGCTTGCCTACTACTCCAGTGGGCTGAGATTAGCTCATTGTACAGACCCCACTTTCGTAAGTGTCATAAGAATTCTTTCGAATTCCCTAGCATCATCCAAGCTCGTGTCACTGCATTCTACTCATTTCTGGGTTTAGAACTAGACTTTAGATCCTCACAAGTGATCGGCTTGTTCGCATCATTGGGCAATAATCGAGAATGAATGATCAAAACAATAAATATTCAAAGTATGAAGATTTCTCAAGCATTTTTCATAAAATCTAGGTACTTTTCCTTCCTACATCCCAAATGATGTTTAGCTCATAATTAAAGAAGTAAAGAAAACAAGAGATGAAAGGTTGTAAACAAACATACTAAAATACAAACTTTGATTAAAATCCGCAGTAGGCACTGTAGGAACAGCACTGCTACAGAATCGTAATTTACTTCAAACTAAAAGCTACACTAGGAATTAACTTGTAGAAAATTAAAGACTACTTCAGTGAATTCTAGAGCTAAACTAAAACTAAAGTGTACTAAATGTGTAGTAGATGGAATATGAAATAAATGAACCCAAAACCTCTATATATACTTAGAGGAAAAAGATGGACAAAACAAAAGTGGGAAGTTACCTAAAGGCTAAAACTAAAGATGGGAGACATAAGATTTAATTCCATTGAGCAAAGCTTCCTTCCAAGAGTTTATAGGTAATTATCCCATGGTCACTTCACCTTTTCCAAAAAGTAACTTTCAAGTACCATTGGTTTCATTAAAATAATGAAATTGCCATCTTGTAGGAGACATGCTTCTTTTTGCTTTTCTCCCATGCTTCTGCTGCCATCGATGCTTCCATTCTCCAGGATTGACTTCCAGCCGATTTTTGAAATTAATTTGTCTTCTTCTTGGCTCGTCAGTGGGAACCGGAGTGGGCACTCCCAAAGTCACTGCAGATTTTATGTGAAAGTGCAGCAAAAACCTACTAAATGGTTTATAAAAACTGTAGTTCACTCTTTTTGCTCAATTTTGGGAATAAGGCCAACAATGGGTGGTTTAAGAAGTAAAATGGCTAAAATTTGACAAAAGAAAATAAAAATAAAAGGACATAATAACTCTAAAAATAGAGTTATCACAACCTCAAACTTAAATCATTACTTGTCCCCAAGTAATAAAAAGAAAGAAAAATAACAAAAAAGAAATGCACTTCGAGCTTTGAGGGACTTACCAAATTTCACGCCTTGAATGAATCTTGATCTTTCTCCATGGATGCTCCTTTCGGTCCCGAAACTAAATTTTCACTTTTGTGCATTCGACGACATCTTTCCCTTGTTAACATTTGATCCATAGGACTTGATTGGGTTTTGATGCATTTGTGGCTTTGAATGTGCTTCCTAAGGTTTTGCAATAGGTTTTACCAAACTTGAATCGGGAATCCCATTTTGGGATTTTTATTTTACGAGATATTCTCGTTTTTGAGAAGTGAACATTTCTGGGTTTTGCAAGGGTAAACAGGTATACTTCTGGCTTTATTTGGATAAGGGTATTTTTTGTGAGAGTGAGCATTCTGATGGTCTAGAATAGGCACACCATCACATTTTCTGAGATTGGGCACTCTGATAGTCCAGAACAGGTATACCATCATTTTCTTGGAGTGGGCACTCTGATTTTTTCTGTTTTTCTGGAGGGGGGATACTGTCTACCCACCTCAAACTTAAGACTTCACAATGTCCTCATTGTGACTAAACTGGAAGTCACTGGAAGTCCCCACCTCAAACTTAAAATTGCACAATGTCCTCATTATGACGTAGAAAGTAATGACGAAGAGGTGGTTGGGTTACAAAAGGGTCGTGTTTAGGCAAGTGTATGCAAAAATGGCCTATATCATTTCAACGTGACAAGTTGAGGATCTAGAACTTACAAAAGTGAGTTTTTAGTTCGTAGTCCGAAAGTTGTGCACCTTGAAATGGAAAAGGATCAAAAAGCATTCAAACAAGAAAATGGTTAGTAACCCAAAAGTACCTACTCAGCAGTAGGGATCCATGCATCATAAACCAAAAGATAACAAAGTAGCAATTGTCAACAGCCAACCATGAGAAAATACCAAATAAACACAGAATTAAAATTGTTTTTGAGAGCATCAAGAGTGGGCACTACAGTCCCAACAAACCATCAGTGGGTAGGGGTTGCCTTTGGGGAGTTCTCCGCAACATCATCACTGGAGTAGTCGTCACTTTCTTGAGTGGGAAAAATGCCCTCGGGGAATTTGGGGAGTTCTGCAGCAAGTCCCGGGTTGGCATCTTCTAGCATCTTATTCATGATCGCGTCCCTTTGCTGAGTGTACATCCAAAATGCGTCGGTGGCCCTGTCCATTTCCTTCTATCGGTCATCCATAGTGGTGAGTCGATCGGTGATGGCTTTGAGTTCTGTCAGGATGGCGGCCAAAGGATTTGTGCTTTGGCATGGAGTGGCAGAAGAGAGTGGGTGGATGGCAGTGTCCACTGGGGTAGCATCAGCGTCGTTTTCAACAGTGTGAGGGGTGATCACCCTGCCTATTTTCTTGACAGTGACAATGCTGATGTTGTTGGCAGAAGTGATCCAGACATCATCTGCAGCAGGGGGTACTCCAACATCTATTAGCAATAATGTAATGAGACATGGAAGGGGTAGAATTACCTTCTTTCGGGTCCTGGCTTGATAGATGGCCGATTGTATCAAAATACCTAGGTTGATGGTTTTTCCAGTGAGAATGCAGTAGAGGAGGCCACACTTGTCTTTGGATAGTGTCGTGTCATGTGTAGTGGGTGAGAGGGAGTGGCGTAGGAACTGGAACCACACAGCGGCTTCCGTTGTGTGGAAGTTGGCTGGAATGCATTTCCTCCCCCCATCCATTACCCAAGTTGTTAGCTCCAATCTTTATGATAAATAGAAGTATTGGAAAAATAGACTAAGTATCGACACCAACAGAGGCTCTGCCGAGTAGCCGAGTAACCGAGAAGACAGAAGTCTTCGACAGAGGCTCTGCCGGGTTAATCCAGAAAACCGAAGTGAAGAAACAACAGAAGATTCTTCTAAGTGGACAAGGCCACAGAGCTTCTGTCATACTTGACAGAGCTTCTGTGGTAAAAAGAAGATCTACGCAAAAGATCTAAACAAGGACGAACATGCTTCTTACAATATCTGCCATTCGAAGGTTCTGAAGATCAATCGTACAAAGGCGTGATCTGACAACTCCACGTGTCAAACTCTGATAGGTTTCCGCCTAAAGCTGAATACGGAGCATTTAATGAACGTTGTATCTGCAACAGTTCCAGAATAGTGTTTTGTACCTTCCAGCTACTATTCCTCAACAGTGTCTTTGTACCTTCAGTCCTTATTGTCCCCTTTAGAAGTAGTATAAATAGAAGGTTCATGTGAACTCTTCTATTAAGCTTTTTAACACAACACACACACACACACACACCTTTTTGAGCAGTTCCTTGTCAAACCTTTTGGTGTTCTTGGTGTTCTTATTATATCAAATATAGTGAATCATTGAGCTATTTATCTGTCTTATTTACACTTCTTGTATTTGATATTGTGTGTTATTCTACCTCATAATATCTGTTAGTTCGTTAAAACGCTTCCGCATTATATATTGTTTGAACTAATTAGATAGAATCATCATTGTTAAGCAAAACAGAACCAACAATTGGTATCAGAGCCTGCCTTGATTTTCTATATCAAGTGATCCACTCTTACAATGATTTTTGGTAGAAACTTGGACTGATATTAACCTGTTCTTCATTCCTTCTGATTTTCTGCCACTCTCGACCTGTTCGACTTTGATATACTTACAGAATCTATTACTACAGTTAAATCTCCATTTTAGTACACTGCTCAAAGCTTTCAGAAAGCTTACCCTATTTTCTGGAATTATCACTCTCTCAGAATGACAAATTCAAACAACTTCTTCACCGCTGGTTCCCTAACCAAGCCACCCACACTACTCAGAGATGAGTACCCTCAGTGGAAGATACGAATGATTCACTTCTTCGAGGGTACTGACAAAGAACTCATGCACTTTATCAACAATCCTCCTTACGTTCCCATGGTCACAGTACCACGTATTCCTGCCACAGGTGACACTCCTGAGGTTCCTGCGTACGAGAAACCAAAGACCAAGGATAAGTGGTCCGAACCTGATTGGGCAAAATATGAGGTTGCTCAGAAAACAAAGTGACTTCTGATAATGGCCATACCCAATGACCTTTTCCAATCCCTAGATGCGTGTGAGTCTGCATACGATCTGTGGAAGGAACTGGAAAAACAACTGGAGGGTGGGGCCAAAACTCAGAAGAACCGCAGAGCCCAATGCATAAATGAATACTATGCATTCAAAGCTCTGTCGACCGAATCTCTGCAGACGACATATGATCGGTTTAACTCTCTAATCAACAAGTGCAAGAAGTTCGGGATTCACAGAACTTCTGAAGAGAACAACGTCATGTTCTTTAAGAGTCTAAATGAAGAATGGCTCCAGTTGTCCATGTCTCTGCAAACAAATCAGGACTTAGACTCCTGGACTCTGTTAGATCTCTATGGAACATTGGCAGCCCAAGAGCCTCAAATCGCACAAGCAAAAGCACAAATCAGTGCACCTCTTGCACTGGTCGGTAAGACCACAGAAGCTAGAGAGAAGCCAAAGGAGAAAGCTGCAGAGGTAAAGAAGGAGAAGAAAAAGAAAATCTTGATCGTTGATAGTGAAGATGAGGAGGTGGTGGAAGAAGAAGAAACATCAATGGCCTCTATTGCTAAATCGTTAGCCCTTTTGACAAGGGAATTCAGCAGAGGTTACCAGAAGAAGTCTGGTAATGAACGCTATGGAAGAGATGATCGAGGAAGAGAAGGGTCAAATGAAAGGAACGACAGAAGTAGCGACCAACAGAGGTCGACTGACAGAGGTGGTGACCGATAGAGGTCAGACGATAAAGTTGGCAACACTCCACAGAACCAAGTATGTTACAACTGTGGTAAGCCATGCCACTACGCCAATGAATGTAGAACTGAAAGAGGTGGTGACCGACAGAGGTCAGACGATAGAGCTGGCAACGGTTCCCAAAACCAAGGATGTTTTAACTGTGGCAAATCAGGTCATTATGCCGCTGACTGCAGGAGCAAATCCAACCGCCCACAGAGGGACTCTGCTTACTACAAAAAGAAGTCACTAATGGTGAATCAGGAGAACTGGCTGTCAGACGAATCATCTGATGAAGGCGACAAAAACGCCTTGTTCTGTGGAATGGCAGAGGTCAGCTAATCCGACTCCGATAGTGAGGTATCCACTTCTGACTCTAACTCTAGTAAAGCAGAAGCTGATTTGCTCAAACTAAACATTGAATACACAGAACTTAAAAAGACCTACGAAAGTATTCAGAAGAAACTTACCTTCTTTGAGAGAGAAGCTAGACTTCTCACTCAAGAAAAGGCCAAAATCTTTCAAGAAAAGGAAGAAATTGAAACAAATTGGAAAAAACACATAATCCTTTGAAAGAAAAGATTTCTAAACTTAACTCTGCATTAAAAACAAAATCAAAAAAACTAATGGACGTTGAGACCGACAGAATGAACATTCTAGCTCTTAAACATTATTTTCAAAAGGATAGAGAAGTCCTCTGTCAAGATTTACTCAGAAGAGATCTTTTAATTAAGAAATACCAAGATGCACAGAAGGTATACGAGAAAATTAACACACAAATAGGGAGACGGGGAATTGGCTTCTGTGATATAGATCCATACACCGGAAACAAAAGAAACAAATCTCTGTCATCTCTATTTCTCACTGGAAGTACAAGAAAACCTGGTTTTCCAAATCTACTCTCTGTTAGCAAAAGGCGAAAAGTCTCTGGGGAACCTCACATAAGGAAACCTCTGAAGATGACAAATGTGTGGTTTGAAAACACAGATTTGTCACCTTCAATCTCTGTCAAAAGAGAATCCAAACCTAAGAAATATCTGAAAACTCAAGATCAGATAGGAATCTTCAAGTTTGGTAAACCCGAGACTCAAACACAGGTTGCCTTTGTCTGCATGATAAACTCTGAAAAGAAATTATCGGCAGAGGCTCCTGAGTTCAAGCCTAACGTTTCAGATGAAAAAGAGTTGATAGAAATCGGGAAAAACAACTTTTTCGAAGACTTCTGTACACCTTCTGTCGATCAAAATCTCTCTGAAGAAACCTTATCAGATACTTCTGTTGACTTAGAAGATAGTCCCCTATAAAAAGGAAGAAAGTGAGTATGGCACATGCTCTGAAAGTCCAGCCTCTGTCGAAAGAGAACTAAGTGACTCAACCTCTGTATATGAGGATGATTCATCCTCTGACGAACCTGAGACTGACTCTAAGTCAGAGATAGGACCTTGTGACACAGAGGATTTTAAACTACCCTCTGGAGTTCTTAACAGAACTATTCCTCCCAAGGAGAAAATCACAAGAGTTCCTATCTGTCCAGACTTTTTGGACATGTGTATACAATCCAAAACCTCTCTTAAGCTTGAGAAAATTAAACACCAAAAGCCTCTGTCCTCTCAAAATCCAACAAGTTCAAAGATTTTAAAATCCTCAAGGCCTATTAAAGAAAACCTAACATGGCAACAAAAGGGTAAATGGGCTAAAAATGACAAATATTTTTCTTCTGTGACAGTGAAACCTGCAGAAGTTCACCACATAAGGGGTCCACAGAAGGCTGCTCTCAACAAAGGATTTTGCAAACAACAATCTAGCCTACATAGGTCTTCTTGTAATAGGAAGTCAAATGTTAGGATAGAATGTAATGCCTCTGTGCCCCCATTTAATGTTTTTGATGAAAAGTTCAAGCAAATCTCTTCGCACATTCATTATTGTCATTGCTTTGATCTCATGTATAAATTAAGCCAACACTTCACAAATCCACATTGTTTACTCTCTGTACCCAACAAGAATGCTAAATACAAGGGTAAGAAGAAACAGAATGATTCTTCAACAGAAGCTAAAGCAAACTCCAAGAATGCTAAGGAAAACTTAAAAACCCCTAACAAAACTGGACCCATTTGGATATGGGTACCTAAAACTCTCTGATTGTCTTGCAGAAGCAGTATGTGCCGATCTGGTATCTAGACTCCGGATGCTCGCGGCACATGACTGGCGACAGAGGTCTACTATCCACATACAAAGAAAAACACGATGGTGGATCTGTGACCTTTGGAGACAACAAAAAGGGGTACATTAAAGGCTACGGAGTCATCAAGAAGGAGAACATATCCATATGCAAAGTTGCATATGTAGATGGCCTTAAACACAATCTTCTCAGTGTTAGCCAACTCTGCGATACGGGTTTCGACGTGATGTTCAAAAGAACCTTCTGTTCTCTACAAGGTGAGGACACAGGAGTCGAACTTCTGCGAGCCGAACGAAGAGGCGATCTCTACCTAATGAACTTCTATGCCAAGAATAAGGAAGACAAGCTCTGCCTTGTAGCCTTTAAAAGCGAAGAAGCATGGTTATGGCACAACAGGTTATGCCACCTAAACTTTCATACTCTAGATAAGCTTGTTAAACTTGATCTAGTCAAAGGTCTGCCAAATGTTAAGTTTAATAAAGATCACTTGTGCTCTGCCTGCGAAATGGGAAAACTCAAAAGAGCTTCACATAAAGGCAAAACTGATATATCTTGCACTAGGCCTCTGTACATGCTTCATGTCGACCTCTGCGGTCCAATCGCTACACAGAGCGTAGGTGGCAAGAAATATATACTTGTTTTGATCGACGAATACTCAAGATTTACATGGGTTGAATTTGTTAGAAAGAAATCAGATGTTCCAAACATTCTGATAAATTTAATGAAAAGAATCAAAGTTCTATATGAGTGCAGGATCCAAAAGTTGAGAAGCGACAATGTCACAGAATTCAAAAACTCTGTCATTGAAGCTTACCTCACAGAAGAAGGCATATCACATAACTTCTCTGCTGCACGCACCCCACAACAGAACGGAGTGGTTGAGAGAAAGAACCGCACGCTTGTGGAGGCTGCAAGAACCATGCTAACAGCATGTGGATTACCAATGTCTTTTTGGGCAGAAGCAGTATCAACCGCATGCTACACCCAAAATCGATCAACCATTGTAAAAAGGCACATCAAAACACCTTATCATTTGATCAACAAAAGACGACCAAATATCAAATTCTTTCATGTATTTGGATGCAAGTGCTTTGTCTTAAATGATAGAGAAGCAAGAGGAAAGTTTGAGGTGAAAGCAGATGAAGGAAAGTTCATAGGATACTCTGCCACTTCAAATGCTTACAGAGTGTACCTTCTGAAGTCTCGATCCATCGTAGAAAGCATCAATGTATATTTTGACGATTCCTTTCAAAAGACTTCTGAACAAATCAGTTCAGAACTCGGTCTAAAGAAGGAATCCTCTGGCATCTCAAAGACAAGAGAAGAAGACTTAAATCTTTTATTTGAAGAGATGTTCCATGATGATATTGATCCCTTTGCTGAAGACGTCAGAGCCTCTGGAGAAACATCTTCTGCAAACCAGACTGAGTCAGGTATATCTCTAACTGGTCCATTAAATACTTCATCCTCTTCTGTGAATCATACAGATGCACATGCTGAGGGGGAGCGAACAGAAGCTGAAGATAACACAACCAAGAACTCAACCACAGAGGCTCCTGAGATACCTACTCCAGCGACTACAGAGGAATCAATACCAGAGGAAAAAGATGACCCAGTCTCTACTTCCTCAGAGGAACAAATTCTAACTCTCATTCCAATCCTCCCACAAGCTGAAGAACCAAGCATAAGCACAGAAGAACCATCAACAACAGAGGTTGCACACGAACCGCAGTATGCAACCACAGAAGTTAATCTTGATGACTCAAATGACCATCTTCCAAGAACAACACAGTGGACGAAAAGCCATCCTCCAAGTCTCATAATTGGCGACCCTTCTGAAAAGGTCAAGACAAGATCAGCCACTACTAATTTTTGTTTCTTTACAAATTTTATAAGTGTGATCGAGCCAAAAAGAATCTCTGAAGCCCTAGATGATCCAAACTGGGTAGATGATATGCAAGAAGAGCTTCTACAATTTGAGAGAAACAAAGTATGGACCCTAGTACCTCTGCCACGAGGGAAACAAGCCACAGGGACAAAATGGGTCTTCAGAAACAAGAAGGACGAGGATGGGGTGGTCATTAGAAACAAAGCAAGATTGGTGGCCAAGGGATATCGCCAAGAAGAAGGCATTGATTACGATGAAACTTTTGCCCCTGTTGCACGACTCGAAGCAATAAGGATCTTCTTAGCCTTCGCTGCCCCACAGAGGTTTCAAAGTCTTTCAGATGGATGTAAAATCTGCCTTTCTGAATGGTGAAATCCAAGAAGAAGTATACGTCCAACAACCACCAGGGTTTGAAAGCTCCAAGTACCCAAAATACGTGTATTACCTCGACAAAGCTCTGTATGGACTGAAACAGGCTCCAAGAGCATGGTACGAAAGACTTTCAACCTTTCTTCTCGATAACAATTACGAAAGAGGTACAACCGATACTACTTTGTTTTATAAAAGAAAAGGTGATAAGATTTTGCTTGTACAGATATATGTGGATGACATTATTTTTGCGTCTACAAATGCACAACAGTGCAAAGATTTCGAAAAACTCATGCAGAGTGAGTTTGAAATGAGTATGATGGGAGAATTAACTTTCTTCCTCGGACTCCAAGTAAAGCAATCATCAGAGGGAATTTTTATAAATCAAGCAAAATATGTCTCTGACATACTTTCAAAATACAGCCTCTCTGATGCCTCTGTAATGAAGACCCCAATGGCCACTGGAAATAAATTATTCTCATATCCAAATGACACATCTGCAGAGTGCAAACTCTATAGAGGTATGATTGGGTCTCTTTTATACTTAACCGCAAGTAGACCTGACATAATGTATGCCACATGCCTCTGTGCAAGATATCAAGCTAACCCAAAGGAATCCCACTATATTGCTGTAAAGAGGATCTTCAGATACCTTAAACGGACCAAAAATCTTGGACTCTGGTATCCGAAGAACTCTGGTTTTGGTCTTAAGGCATACACAGATTCAGATTATGGAGGATGCAAGCTTGATCGAAAGAGCACCTCTGGGAGTCGTCAATTCCTGGGAGGAAATCTAGCAGGCTGGACTTCGAAGAAGCAGAACTGTGTATCTACATCTACAGCAGAAGGGGAATATGTTGCTGCTGCTAGCTGTTGCTCTCAAGTTCTGTGGATGAAAACTCAGCTCAAAGACTATGGGTACAACATATACAAGATTCCCATCCTTTGTGATTCTAAAAGTGCCATAGCAATCTCTACCAATCCAGTACATCACTCAAAAACAAAGCATATCGATATTTGTTATCACTTTCTGAAGCATCATGTTGAATTTGGCACAATCGAAATGCACTTTGTGCCCACTGAATACCAGCTTGCAGACTTATTCACCAAGGCACTAGATGAGAAAAGATTCCTTTTCTTGGTGGGTAAGTTGGGAATGATTAACATGAGTTAAACCCTCTGTAAGTATGATTTGATCTTCAAGTAAATATGTATATATTTAAACTCTTTTGTATGTAAATTCTTAAATCATCAAAAGTTCTGTAATCAACAGAGCTTCTGTGGGATTGCTCAGAGTATGACAATCTCCACAGAACCTCTGATAACTTTGACCTATGTTCTGTGCACAACTTATCTCATTTGATCCAAGCATAGGTCAAGGGGGAGCATAAGGAGACCTTGAACTGATCTACAGAGGTTGATCATTCAAGGGGAGCCAAAGAAAAGATATGATCAACCATATCCACAGAAGTCAGGTGTTTTTTTTACCGAACAAAGAAGAACCAAAAGTGAGTAACTCGTACAAATCCTTTTTGAAAACAATTTTCTAAGACACAAATTTCAAAATACGTCCTATAAACACTGTTTAAGACATTTCAAACAAGAAATGATCAAAAAGATTTTCGAGCCTTCCGTTATGGGAAATTTAAGGTAATAGAGCTTCTGCTGAGCTCAACAGAGCCTCTGTAAGCCGGATCCTCTAGAATTGCAAATTTCATACGGAAACTCTGTCGATCAAACTTAAATGTCTTCTTTAAGGATTTGTACGTACAAATGCACACACAAGGATACTGGAAGAAAGTCTAATGGGCAAAGAGCTCACTCAACCAAAGAGTCTCTGTCGCCCAAACTAGACACTCTAAGAGTGTGTCTCGAACAAAATCAATTTCCAAAACAGTTTTCCAGGACACAAATTTCCAAATATGTCCTAAAAACAGTGTTTAACACAATGAAAACTTTGGATGATCAAAAAGTTCTCTAAATTTTTAGTTATGAGAAATTTTCACTCTCAGAGCCTCTGCTGGCCTCGACAGAGGCTCAAAGCCTCTGTGAATGAAAACTTTGTACTAAAGATCTATCGATCCTCTCCAGTGATCTTTCAAACGTTTCTGGTAAAGGTACAAGCATCAGAAGAGAGAAAAAGACAAGGTTCAGATCACAGAGCTCACTCCACCACATAGCCTCTGTTGAATCTGACACTTAGCCTTTTATGGATATTCTGTAAAAGAACGAGTTATCTACTGCGAGTGACAGTCTTCTGAAAATAGAAAAGCTCACGCGCCAAGCATTAATGGGCCGCACACACCATCTAATCGTGCTCTGACATTAATGACGTGGCATATTTTGATTGGACGTATGTGGCACACGTTCTCCTGGAAAGTTGAACCAGCCGTATGCACTCAATTATGGATCCCAAATTTTATTCACTTTCAACTATTTACCCTTTCAGGTTCTACCATCTCTTCAGTATAAAACCAAACTTACCACAACCTCTAAACGTTTACGAACTTATTCTCTTCATCTTTTCCGGCGAACCTTGCAAAAACCTACAACTTCCATATTCTACTCTCTTTCTTCAAAATTAAACCAATGGCTTCCACCTCCAACGCTCCAGTGAACTCTCCATCTCATTCTGAGAACTCCCAAAACCAAGAAATTGCCAGAAACCTAGAACAAGACCACTTCGGCGATGAAGCAGATTTTGCTCCGACTACCAATCTTCAAAACTTCATTGCCCATGAACACTTTGAACGTGTTCTTCCTTTAAAACCAAACAACTACTATCTGGTTCCCTCAAAAACCGCTTTTGGGGAAGCATATTCCATCCTTCTTCACATTCTGGAAAACCATTACCTTTACCCCCTGTTATCCAAAACTGTCAATAAAATCCCTGCCAGATATCTCAATCAATTCTGGCAAAGCAGCAGATTTGACCCCGCAGATAGATAAATCAAGGGTCACATCTCCAAACTAGACAAATCCGAGCACCTCGAACTCAAATTCAACATAACCATGTTCTCACTGGAGTTCAGCCTACCCACCAGAGGACTACTAGGGATAAAGGCATACACAGAGGAACCAACAGACGAAGAGCTCTGCCGTTTTGTTGAAATGTTGGGGTACACCATAACCCTAAGAAAAAGAAACGATTTCAGAAGAAATCGCCTTCCTCCTTTGTGGAATACGCTCTTCTCAATCCTAAATCGGTGCCTAACAGGGAAGGCGGGTAGTCCAGACCAAACTTCACACCAAATCTTGACCATAAAGTACGGGGTATATTATGATCTACATCTGGACTACTCCACCATCATGATGCAAGAAATGGTCAACACCATTGACAGAAGGATCTCCTCTCAGAAGGCCAAAGGACGAAAGCCCGAAACTCTACCTCCTCTGCAATATCAAAGAATTCTGGGTATCCTGCTAGAGCCTCTGCTACGTCTACAAAAATGGCCAATGGAGGGACCAACGGCCAGAATGTACCCCCTGAACAAAAATACCCCAACAGTGCACGAAGATGAATACCCTTTCTGCAGACCTCTGCCAAAGAAACTTCTGGGATACGCTACACACAAAACCCTTAAGTTAGCATACATACGCGATCATAGGACTCCAGAACCGAGTCCTGTGACACCCCCGCATCTAGGATCCCCATTTGGAACTAGGGTTGTCGAAAAGATGTCAGATGAGCAATGGGCTGCAGCTTTGGCCAAACATCAGCTTGTACAGGCCAACTTTCAAGCTCAGAGGGAAGCGATTCTCTCCCCTTCAACAAAGAGCAAAACCTCTGCCACCACTCCCAAGAAGAAGAAGAAGAAGAAGAAGAAAACCCACAAGAAAACTACAGAGGGCACCTCTACCTCTGCTGCTCAACTATCCCCTCCTCATGCAACAGAGGTTGGATCATCTGCACCTCCCCCTCCTCCAAAAGAAAAGAAGAAAAGAAAACATAAGTCTCCAGAGGAGGGTGCCCCAAAGCCAAAAAGGAAAAAGAGCAAGAAGAAGACCAAGAAACCTCACACCCCTCTGCGGACCATCGCAGAAGATGCAGAAATGATCGAAGAAACCAATGAACAACCTCTGCAATCCCCTTCACCCATCAACTATGCAGAAGATCAGGGTGATTTTTCTCTCTTTCTCCAACAACCCGGGATTGCACACTCTTTGGACCCCTCTGGATGGACTGCAGAAGCTCTATCTCATCATTCAACAGAAGCACCAGACTTCAGAATCTCTTCTGACTTGGATGATGATGACCAAACCCCATAGAATAATCAGTCTAAAACTCCAGAAGTACTACAGAACCCCTTCACTTAACCCGGATTTCATGTGCAAAGGGCAAGCCCAGAAGAAGAGGTAGCTGTAGAAGACCATCAGATGGACACCATGTTAGGAGATCCAACAGAGGAAATGGTTGAAACTAGAGGTACTAGGGTAGAAGTCTCAGAGGTTGATTCTGATGAAGAGGAAGCAGACCAAATAAGAAAAGGTCTTTATCATCCACATATCATGCAACTAATTGGGACTCATTCTTGCTATGATGACCTAGGGAAAAGCCCAGAAGTCAGGGTAGAAGCACCAAGCCATAGGGTAGCAACAGAGGTTGAAACCATAGATTGGAGAAAAAGTGCTAGGATGCCCAACAGAAGCAGAAGCAAGAAAAGATGCCTGGAATAGTAGAGGCACACAACCCCAACCAAATCCCAGTGCAACCCACATTTCTATTACCGCCAGTCTAGTGGCAGAAGGTAATATTGAACAAGAGCAGCACGGCTCGACCCCAACCTAAACTGACCAGGCAGAGGTAACTCTTTCTACCTCTGTGCCAATCTTAGCCGAGGAAACAATTCCAGGGGAGTCCTCTCAAAAGGACTTACCCTTAGTTCGTGGTCCATCACCCCAGACCACAATCGCCAAACTAACAGAGGAATTTGTTTCCTCTGCCACGCACACTACTATAGGTCCAAACAACTCTTCAGAGGAGCTTAGAGTGCACAAAGACGGAGAGACTTTAGACAAGTCTCCGAGTCAACAGAAGGATACTCTTGTCCCCACCTTTGGAGTGGATCAAGACAATGTCCTTCTCAGAACCTCTATAGAGTCTGAAGCTGATAAAGCCTCTGCTCAAGGATTAGAGGGAAATCCTTCCGTCCTCAACATCAATACAGGGACGAAAGAAGGTGTTCCAGGAACGGGAACTCACTCTGGGGACGAATGTGTTCCTCCAGAGGTTACACCAAGTCCACATGTATCAAGGGATGAGTTCCAAACCCTTGTCACCTCTGTGGACAATACCTTAAAAGAGTTGAAAAGCTCTTTTAATTCTTTTGCAGATACTACATCCAGGGCACTCACAAACCTGAACACCAAAATGGACAACCTGTCCACAGAGGTGAAAATGCCTTAGCCCAGATACAGGCAACTGCTACAACCTCTGCCACATCTGCTGCTGCTGAGTTTGAGAAGGCTACAACCTCTGCCTTCCAAACTTCTGTCAAAGATCTCTTAGCTCAACTTAAAGATCAAGCCTCCACCCCCAAGGGCCTTACTCCTGAAGATTTAAAGAAGGCCCTCGACAAAGTTCAAGAGCAAACAACAGAAGCAACCCTGGCCATGAAGCCCACAGATTATATGACCAGAGCTCAGCTCACAGAACTTGGCCAAGGAGTGATCGATCAAGTAACAGAGCTCATCAGAGCCTTCACAGCTGCCAACGCAAATTATGTCAAAGACTTCAGGGAAAGCGTCGGCAAAATGCGCTATAACACAGAAGCAGAGCTCCAAACTCTTCTTGGTCTCTGTGACGATGTATGTGCAAAATGATAGCTGCAGGTGCCACTCCTCCAAAGAAACCAGAGGAATCTTGCAGAGCAGAGGGTATACAAGATAAGGGTCAGGATGACTCTGATGATGACTTTGATAGTCCATCAGATCATCTTGAGGGGGAGAATCAAGGGCAGAAACAAAGGGAAAAGGCTGCAAGCAGAGGTATACAAGCTCCACCGGTATCTGCAGAACCTATATCTCAAGCACCTCCAACTCAAACCCATGAAGGAACACAACAACAGTCCACAGAGGCAATAACCACCTCTGTGGAATTCCCCTCTGTATTCGGAGAAGATGTCCAAACCCAAGAGAACTTCCAAATTCTGACATCTTCTGAAGAAGAACTACCTTCCCCAACACCTAAAACCAACCCAAGAATCAAAACCATTGCTCAAAAACAGAAAAAATATCTGAGCAAAACACATGAAGCCTCTCCAACAGAACCCAAATCACCAATCAAGCCCTCTAAAACTCAAGGGTCAAATCCAACAGAGGCAACCCCCACAGAACCTCCTACAACCAAACCCTCTGAAGCTCAAATGCCAAAACCCACAGAGGAAACCCCATCTCTACAAGCAGACAAACCAATGGCGAAAGACAAAGGCAAAGGGATTATGACAGAGGAACCGCAGAAGAAAAAGGCCAAGCATCAACCTCCGACAGAAAAACTGATGAAGAGCTGTTAGGGCAAGTTTTATATGTTGATTTAAAGTTCAAGGGTGTAATTTGTATTTGTTTAAACATAGTCCATAGTGAACGGTCCGTGGGCTTGTTACCACGGGCCCAGCATATATAATGTACAATTAGCTTAGAAAATAGCTAGTTGTCTCATTTAGCTTTTCAGTATTGTAACGATTATTCTCTGAATCAAATAGCTAAGTGGGCAACCTTTGTGATTAGTTTATCTGTTCATATCTCTTAATCACATAAACACAATTGTTGCACGGATCTGGATCCTACAATTGGTATCAGAGCAGACAGACGGATTGATTCTAAGGTTTGAATTCATCAAATTCTGGTTAGTTTGACTTTCACTCGTCTGACTTTTTCTTGAATTCTTGACTTTTTGATTCAATCAAAATCAGTTGTTTTTGCTTATTGGGTTGTGTTAGCATTATCATTATAAGAGTTTCTGCAAAATTTCACATCCTAATTCGTTCGTTTGATTGGTCAATTTTGCAAATCAAGTTCAAAACTTTTGGTTGTGTTCTTACTCAAAAATCCGATTTTTGATACCAAAAAGTGTTGTTTTTGCTCTAAAATCGATTGGGTTAGTGTTGTTTTGTGCTTGGGATTGTTTCTAACCTTTCAGGAACACATTAGAGTAACCCTAGTTGAATTTTCGATCGATTTGAACAAAACAGCCGCAGTGTCCGGACACAACAGCCGCGTTTTCCGGACAGATCAAGGTGTCCGGACGTTTGTGGTTCCATCCGGACAAGTCAGTCATCCGGGTAAGTCAATCATCCGGGTAAGTCAATCATCCGGGTAAGTTTTTCAAATCTCTATCTTTCCGGGTAATCTAGTTCCGGACAACTCAAAGTTTCCGGAATTCGTTTTATCCGGAAATCCTCTTTTACCCGGAATCATCGTAGTATCCGGATACATCATTCTTATCCGGTTAATTCCATCCGGTATCTTTAGAGCATCCGGTTACCTTGGTTATCCGGACAACTCAAGATATCCGGACAACTCTGCATTATCCGGACAACTCTGCATTTTTGAACCGTTTTTCGTAAATCTAGTCCAGATACTTTCAGATCACTACCTTACTTGGATTACTATCCAGTAAGACCACTGTAGTCCACTTTAGAACCTGCGTTAGGATATCACTCTTAGAATCTTGCGTTAGGTTCTCATTTCGAATCAATATACCCGTCTGACGATCACTCCGTTGCAACCAAAGATGTCTGCTTCTCGTGACGCTCTCGCCATTGGTACCGACACCAAGCCTCCATGCCTATACCCAAACGAGTACAGTCAATGGCGCGACAGATTCATGATTTTCATTGAATCATAGGACAACTATGAGTTCATCAAGTAAGCTCTTGAAGAAGGTCCTATCGCGCCACCAATGAAGGATATTGCAGCCGCTGAAGGTGTTGAACCCAAGAAAGAGAAAAAGACCTTTGCCGAAATGTCAGAGTTTGAAAGAGGGAGAATAGAAGGGGAGAAACAGGCGAAGAGATATCTGGTGCAAGCTCTTCCCAACTCGACCTACACTGCCATCGACAGCTACAAAGACACGGCTAAAGGCATGTGGGACCAAGTAGCCAAAATGATGCGTGGGAGTGCAGTTGGAAACCAGCTGAAGATCAATACTGCTATAACCAAGTTCGATGGTTTCAAGCAGCGTCCTGGCGAGACTCTTACTCAGACTTATGAACGTTTCTGCTCTCTACTCAATGAGCTGAACAAGAATGGGATAGTTCGGTCGAACACGGAGAATGCTCTCAAGTTCCTCAACAACCTCTTACCCGAATGGAAAGTTTTTGCATCTCATGTCAGGCATAACAACCTGATTGAAAGAATCGGCATAAATGAACTCTACGAGACACTTCTTCAAGATGAAGATGAAGTGAATGAGCTACTTGCCGAGAAGAAGACTGAACTCAAGCCTGTAGATGATCCTATTGCTCTTATTTCCACCAACAAGGGCAGACCTTCGAGCCGACACACCGAACGGGCTCAAAAGCATAATTCTTCTGATTCTGAACCGGAAGAGAATAAAGATGAAGATTCTGATAGTGAAGTAAACGACTTCATGAAAGCCATTGCCCTCCTGACAAAGACCTTCAAGAAACAACAGTTTTACAAGAAACCAACGTCTAATGGTCAGCGCTACTCCACTTCTGCCAACAAGCGTCATGACTACAAAGACAAATACGAAGGTAAGAAGAAGGTCGATGAGCAAGATCAGACTGAGAAGAAGGACAAGACTGAGAAAGTTGACCACAAGAAGAAAGATGAGCCCGTGAAATGCTATAATTGCGGGAAACTTGGTCACTTTGCCAAAGATTGCCGCCAGCCTACAGTGAAGAATGTCCCTACTACGAGGCCAAGCTAGCTTTAGCAAAACAAAAGGCGACTGGAGAAGCAATGTTCGCTGAGGATGATTACTGGCTGCAAAGATCTGATAATGAAGATGAAGATGAAGTTGCTAATGCTTTCATGGGATATCATTCCTCCACTGATGAGGAAACCGCAACTGCACTTGCAAATCAGGTATGTGAATCTTGTCAACCAGATTTTTTGAATGCTATGCAATCATTTTATGGTCAGGCTGAATCCTTTAAGGCCACTTCTAAAGAACAAAAGCTTGAAATTAAAACTCTAACAGAAAAGCTTAATGTTCAAACGAAGTTAACTGAGAAGTATAAGTCTGAAAATGCTGATTTAAAAGATAAATGCAAAATCCTTTCATTAGCACCCAAAGACTTAAGGGCCAGAATATATGAACTCCAGCGTCAGCTTGATCAGTGCTTGAATGAGAAAGAAGACATTATTTATCAATGTTCTTCCCTTCAAGTTCAACACAAGGAGTATGTGGCTAAAATCCTAAACCTTGAAACCAAACTCCACCAAAGGGGACAAACAGATCAAACCATTTTCCTGAACAAACCCAAAGAGTTCACGTATTTTAACAAAGAGTGGGGAATCGGATATGATAACCCCCACTATTTGAAAAAGGGAAGATGGCACGTACCCACTCTGTATGACTTTGCCTGTTATGGTTTATCTACAAAGTACCCGGAGTACGAAATCAAGTGGACTGGTCCTCTAGAACCTGAAAAGGAGGAGGAAACTGAGGAATATAAGCGTAAACACAAACGAGGGATTCAACTTCCATTTTGCTATGAACCTCTAAATTATTCTTATAAAAAGGACAAAAAGTACCTCTCCAATGACTACTTCGACTCTTACAAGATTGCTACGCCTAAGGATTCCTCCAAGAAGGATGAGGACCAAGCAACCGAAACCAAGACTGAGACGGATGAGTTTAAACTCTATGTTCCCCCTCTCATCTTGGAAGCAAAGATAGTCGAGTTGGAGGAGTCACTGGAAAGGGAAAGGTTGATTTTCCAAAATGAGAAGAACGATTTAATTAAAGCTCTTGAGAAACTCAAAACTGAGAAAACCGAAGGTATGACAAGTGAGGAAAAGGAAAATTTTCTGTGGGAAATCAATACGCTTTCGTCAAAATTGTCTGAAATGACAAAAGAAAAGCAAGCTTTACTTGACAAACTTGAGAAACAACAACACGTCAAAACCGAAGGTGTCTCTGGTGAAGAACAGGAAATCCTTCGGTGTGAAATTAATCGACTCACATCACAACTGTCTGCCTTGGCAACAGCAAAGATGGAAGAGTACTCGAGAAATGGTCAGCTTCAAGAGCAAATTGACCAACTGCTATCTGACAAGATGTCTTCACCCAAAGCTTCCTTAAATTTATCTGACACATCTTCGTGCAAAGCCCTTTTAGGCAATAACTCTAGTTCTCAAGACGATCAAGATGAGTGTGTTAAAAAGAATTTAAACTCTGATTTTTTCCTAGCTTCCGCACCAAATTCCTCAAAGCACACAAGCACAGCGTGTTCCTCACCATCCTCAACCAGTCCAAGTCCCGACATTCCTGAGGTGAATTTTTCTGAATTCATGAACTCAGAAGGTGATGATGAGGGAGAGTTCGAGTCATTCCCTTTCGACAAACCTCTTCCAAGTCACACAGACTTTTTATCCCCGGTTGTGAATCATAAGGTCAATTTTGAAAAGGGAGCTTGTTCAAACTCAAAGGCCCCAGCTGTGATCAAGATTTTAAAATCTAAACCTGTTTCCCAAAACACGTCACAGCCAAGGCAAAAGACTAAACAAGTTTCCATTAAACCTCCAACTCCTTCAAAAGTCACTGATCATTCTGTACCTGCTGTTTCAGATAAAAATGGTCAAGCTAAACGAGAAACACCAAAGTTGCTAAAGGAGGATTCTGTCAAGAAGGATGCATCAAAGTCATTTTCCCATGCTTTAAATTCTAGAATAAACAAAGACAATAGTGATTGGAATCATCAGTACTATTTTGAAGTTTCTTTTCCTGTTAAAGTGAATTCTCTTCCACAATTGGCTCGATTATTGCATGATTGCTTGTGTTGTTCAAATTGTGGTTGGAATGATTTTGAAGCTAGTTTGGAAAAAGTAGTGTCTTTTCCCGTTAAATTGAACTCTCTTCAACACTTGATTCATTTATCGCATGATTGCCTTTGCTGTTCTAATTGTGGTGGGAATGATTTTTATGATATTCTGAAAAATGACTGGTATGCACCATTTTTTGTACATAATCTGTATGAAAAACGCAGTCCCCGTAATAACAAGAACAATCCATCTCATAAACGGGGTATTCAATCACCGGTTAAACCATGGCGGGAGACCAGACCCAATCCTAGATGGACTGCTCCTACCAAGGTTAAACCGGCTCCTAAAAGGCAACCTGGCACAAAACATGTTCCTCCCAAAGGTGTACAATCTGCACCTAATAGGCGACAAACGCAAAAATCAGTTCCCCCAAAAGGTGTAAATTCTTCACCTAACGGGAAAGCTGTGCCAAAACAGGTTTCTTCAAAGGGAGCCACGCCTAACCCTCCAGGACCCAAACAAATTTGGGTACCTAAACTTCTCTAATCTTGTTTTGCAGGGCGGTCATGTGTGGTACTTAGATTCAGGATGCTCCAAGCACATGACCGGAAGGAGGGAGCTTCTCACGAACTACAAAGAAGAATATCAAGGAGACGTGAGATTTGGCAACAACGAGCGTTTCGCCGATCGTGGGCTACGGCGACATCGTACATAATAAGATCACAATCAAGAAGGTGTCACACGTCCAAGGATTGGGCCACAATTTATTCAGCATAGGCCAATTCTGCGACAAAGATCTCGAGGTCAACTTCAAAAAGACAAGGTGTAGAATCCTCACCGACGACGGTGAGACACTACTAGTTGGACATCGAAAGACCAACCTCTACACCATTGACCTCTCAACCCTCTCAATTGATAACCCTGTCTGCCTTCTGTCAAAGGTCTCTTCCGACCAAGCTTGGATCTGGCATCGACGACTTTCGCACCTCAACTTCAGAAGCATCAATCAACTGGTGCTAGGCAGACACGTTAGATGAATGCCAAACCTTCAGTTCGTGAAGGATCATCTGTGCGGGGCATGCGAGAAGGGAAAGATGAAGCGTGCATCCCATCCACCGAAGGACACTCCCAGCACATCTCGGACTCTCGAACTACTTCACATGGATTTGTGTGGTCCGATGCGTGTTTCGAGCATCAACAAGCGAAAGTACGTTCTGGTGATAGTGGACGATTACTCACGTTACACCTGGGTGATGTTTCTCCGCTCAAAGGATGAAACTCCTGATATCATCATCGAGCATCTCAAGACGGTCCAATTGAACAAGCGTCAACAAGTTCAGTCCATCAGAACCGACAACGGGACGGAATTCAAGAATTCCAAGATAGACGGTTATCTCTCCTCTGTGGGAATCTCGCACAACTTTTCTGCCGCACGCACTCCTCAGCAAAATGGTGTGGTGGAAAGACGTAACCGTACCTTAGTCGAAGCGGCGCGTACAATGCTTTCCCAAGCTAATCTACTGCTATATCTTTGGGCTGAAGCGGTGTCTACAGCTTGTTACACGCAAAATCGCATGCTTCTGTACAAGCGATTCAACAAGACGCCCTACGAGATCATGAATCATCACGTTCCAACTATTGGCTACTTTCACGCGTTCGGATGCACGTGCTACGTACTGAACGACAAAGATGATCTCGGTAAACTAAGCCCCAAAGTGGATAAAGGAGTCTTCATCGGATACTCAATGAAGGCTAAGGCTTATCGCGTTTACAACACACGGACTAAATTCGTTGTTGAGAGCATAAATGTGACATTCGACGAAGCCGCAGATCTGGCTTCTGAACATCGCAGTTCAGAACCCGGTTTAACTGGTGTGTTAGCTTCCGGACCTTCTAGTTCGGGATCTACACAAATGACAGTAAATCCAAATCGTGCATCTTCATCGAATGCAAATCATTCTGATTTAGATTTATTGTTTGAGCATTTTTATGATGACCTATTTAATGCTTCCCCATCTGTCTCAACTATTCCTAGGATTGAAGTTGCTCATCTTGAAGACTTGGACAACCTATCTGGTCCACCGCCTTCTACCGGCTCGCCTTCTAACACCTTGGAGACAGATCAGCCGTCATCACCTGCTTCACCTGATCCTGTGATTCCCCCGGAGGACCCAAAACCAATCACGGAGATCGCTCCTACAGATTCGTCTTCCTCGACAACCGACGATCAACTTCTGCATTCCTCGGAACCAGAAGTTGTGCAACCATTGGCGAATCCTCCCCCACCTCCTCCGAGAACTCAACCTGCTACTCTCGAAGCTGTACAAGACCTCCCATCCGGTTCGTATGTGGATCCGGACACATCTCATTCCACCCAGCAGCCGCTTCCACACACCACTAAATGGACGAAGGCACATCCCCTGCATCAAATCATCGGTGATCCCTCTACACCTGTTCGTACGCGAGGCGCTTCCGCCAACTTCTGTCTCTTCTCCGGCTTCTTAAGCAAGATAGAGCCAACAACCGTACGCGAGGCGCTTGAAGATTCGGACTGGATAATTGCCATGCAAGAAGAACTCAATTAGTTAGAAGCTCTAAAAGTATGGCGATTGGTTCCACGTCCTAAACACAAGACGGTGATCGGCACCAAGTGGATCTTCAAGAACAAGAAGGACGAAGACGGCATTGTTGTCCGCAACAAGGCGCGACTCGTGGCAAAGGGATATCGTCAGCAAGAGGGGATAGACTTTGATGAGACCTACGCTCCGGTGGCGCGAATCGAAGCAATCCGTATGTTTCTAGCTTATGCCGCGCACAAGAACTTCACACTCTTCCAGATGGATGTGAAGACGGCCTTTCTATACGGCGACCTCGAAGAAGAAGTTTATGTGTCGCAACCCGACGGCTTTGTGGACGATTCGAAGCCTGACCATGTCTACATTTTAGACAAAGCACTATATGGTCTAAAACAGGCCCCGCGAGCTTGGTACAATACTCTCTCTAAGTTCTTATTGGAGAAAGGCTTCACACGAGGTACAATTGACTCTACTCTTTTTATTAAGAATGAGGAAGGTCATATCGTCTTGGCTCAGGTATATGTTGATGACATAATTTTCGGCTCTACCAATCCTTTATATGCCAAGAATTTTGCCAAACTAATGGGAAGATATTTTAAAATGAGTATGCTTTGTGAGATGAATTTCTTCCTTGGTCTACAAGTTAAACCACTTTCGACCGGAATATTCATTAACCAGTCCAAATATATTCGGGATATTCTTCGGAAATTCCAATTGGACCAGGCCTCACCTATGAAAACTCCCATGGCAACGACTACAAAGCTTCACGCCGATCCTAATGGAACGGATGCGAATCAGAAGCTGTATAGAGGAATGATTGGCTCTTTAATGTACCTAACTGCCAGTAGGCCGGATATAATGTTCTCGACTTTCCTGTGTGCCCGCTATCAATCCAACCCAAAAGAGTCTCACATGACTGCTGTTAAACGAATTTTTCGTTATTTACGTGGTACTGCTGATCTTGGCCTATGGTACCCGAAAGAGACAGGTTTTGGATTATCAGCCTATTCTGACGCCGATCACGCGGGATGCATGATGGATCGGAAGAGCACATCGGGGCACATTCAGTTCCTGGGAGATAGTCTGGTAAGCTGAGCATCAAAGAAGCAGCAGTGCGTTTCAACGTCAACTGCCGAGGCGGAATATGTGGCCGCCGCAAGCTGCCCTTCCCAAGTCATCTGGATGAGGACACAACTCAAGGACTACGGTTTCACGTATGTCAAGGTCCCGATCTACTGTGACTCGAAGAGTGCTATTGCTATCACAAGCAACCCGGTCCAGCACACCAAGACGAAGCACATCGACGTTCGGTACCATTTCATTAAGGATCACGTCGAAAGAGGTACTGTCGAACTCTACTTCGTAAATACTGAGCATCAGTTAGCAGACCTGTTTACCAAAGCCTTGGACGAAAAGCGTTTTAAAACTCTGGTGTTCAAGCTAGGTATGCTAAACCTGAAAACTTAATCCGCTTGGGTACCCTTGTCAAGTTCCATACCTCTACGAGTACCTGTCTACTCATCATCCGGTGTCAACACTCTAGACGGTTGAGCAAACACTTCCTCGCACTGGTATTCTACTTGCCTCGGTAACACAGGTAGATTTAGTTTCTGTATTTGTTAGGTAGTTTCGACTATTTTTCCTCTTTCTTCGTGTGTTTCTTTTATTACATACCGTCGTTTGTTTGATATTTCCCGATCTCTGTGCTTTCACCATTTGTTAATGTGTTCAGGGGGAGCACACTGCCATATCAGGTAAGTATTCTAATCTGTTGAGGGGGAGCGTCACACACAGTTTTTCTTACACAATCCAAAAGTTTTTTATGTGTGTGGGCACTCCCAAGTCCAACTTGGTCAACACTTGAGGGGGAGCGACACTAAGTTTTCTATTCAACACTCACAATTTTTGTGTGTCGGATCCCTCCCTTGCACCCTACTGCACGATTCGAGGGGGCGCAATGGCAACCCCATGCTCATTTTGAGGGGGAGCGAGAGAAAGATCCCTGGCGGCACGGTTTCCTGGGATTTCCAAGGAAAATGCCAAATCAGAGATATCCGGACTCTTCAGGATGTCCGGACTCCTCTGGTTGTCCGGATAGTTTCCGGACCGGACATACCCGGGTAGGTCGAGGTTCCCGGACACCATCCGGCTCTTATAAGGCATCCGGGACCTTTCATCCTTCATTTATCCGGATTTCTCGTGCAAAACCCTAAAACCCCGTCCCTTCTCTCTCTCGCTCGGACTCTCCTCAATCGCACGATTCTTACAAGCATTTCATCTCCAAATCAGGTATGTAGTTCGTGATTACCCATCGATCAATATTTCTGAGTCTTAATACTGATTGCATCTCAATCCAACCACGGTTTGATCGAGATTTTTTAAACCCGACCACCACACCTCGGATCTACACGATTTGGGGTTCTTTCGGCGTAAGATTGATAGGAAATGACCAAGGGTAGTCTAGAATGGTATTTAGTCTACTTATGTGCATTTACACTGGCCTTTAAACCTCGATTTGGTCGATTTCTCACCAAGGGGTTTCGTCCGGACACACTCATCGTGTCCGGACACCATCATACATATGCGCTTCTATCCGGAAACCTTCAAAGTGTTGATGATATTTCCGGACTCTCTCAAACAACCGGAAACCTAGTTGTTCGGAGACCTTAGGGTTTCCGGTAAGTTCAACTACCGGATAAGTTTGGAGTCCGGACAAAACCTTTATCCGGAAAATCATTTTGTCAGGGAATCTTGCCCGGGTAACTTATTTTTACCCGGACACTCGCTTAATCATCCGGACTCCTCTATCGTCCGGATAACTCATGTTGTCCGGACACTTCATTTTGTCCGGAAAAGTCCCCTGTTCTGTCCAATTCTTGCCTGTTTTATCAACACTAGTCCTCGATCTATCTCAGATTGAGCCATTCAAAGCTAAGGTACGCACCTACACTTGTAAATCTAATTATGATCCTAACCGAGTGCTCCTTTGCAGAGTTTTACATGGCGGAACAACAAAACCCGGAAGAACAAATTCCTCAGGAGGAGGAAATTATAGACGAAGTAGCTGATGCTGCACTGGTCGACCCTGACCATGGCATCGAGCTAGAGGCGAACAACCACTACCTCGACCCGGCGCTTTTCAGACCAAACCCACAACATCAGGTCATACTCGACATTCTGATGCGTCATCCCATTCATGAGGCACTGACTCGCACCGCCGACGTTCCTTTGCTCTATGTTCTCCAAGTCAGGCTGACGGCGCAAGTCCGTACGATCGGCAACACTCAAACCATCACGGCTCAAATATACAATCAACCGTTCACACTGACGCCCGATTCTTTTCACCGTTTACTATCCCTACCTGAAGCCACTGCCAACAACCATGAACGGTACGATCCTGCCGTTAACGATGCGACTCTTTGTGCCCAAATGCGTGCTCTTGGGTATAACTCCGACCTTCAACGGCCATCGGTCTTCAATCCAAAGTACTTGGCGCCTATTTGGTACACGCTCTTCACAATTCTCAATCGATGCCTATCCGCCCGATGGAAAGGTATTGACCAATGTACAGGTGACTTTCTGCGCCTTGTTCATGCCGTGTGCTACAACCGCCACGTCGACTTCGCCATGATAATCTGGCGTGAACTTGTGACCACTATCCGACATATCGGCGACACCAAACAGAAGAAGTTCCTTCCATATCCGCGATTCCTTTCGCTTGCCGTTCGACAACACATGGATGCCAATCCCGCCATTCCACGACGACTCACACATCCGGTATGTCCCATCCGCCACCTACAATTCATGGTGATCCGCAACCCATCCGATGCGGTCGCCTCGCCCATTCCTGCCGCCCTATTGGCCATAGCCGATCCCGCTGCACCAGGGGTAGTTGCTTCTAGGGGAGAGTTAGGAAATCCCATGGTCCAGCCAGAGCCGTAGGGACCTGCCTAGGGACATAGACCCGAGAGACGTGAGGGTCCAAGAGTGAGAGGTGGAAGGGCCCGACAAGCAGGTGATGTCGGGCGGGGAACGTTAGTAGTGAGAGGAAGGGGAACGAGCGTAGGAGGTGCAGCGGAATCGCAGCCCGGTTCCAGCTC
The DNA here is from genome assembly GCA_033807775.1 of Saussurea involucrata. Taxonomy (NCBI): domain Eukaryota; kingdom Viridiplantae; phylum Streptophyta; class Magnoliopsida; order Asterales; family Asteraceae; genus Saussurea; species Saussurea involucrata. Next base: position 69,663,212 of record CM066325.1, read on the forward strand.
AGCCCAACCCGGTCCATCTTCGAGACCACGCCTACATCACACCACTGAACCATATATAACCGAACCCCCCTCTCCCAGTACGCATGTCGAAGATGTGGAATCCGACTCCACGGACTCCGATACCGACCGCAACATCCGCCTGACGCAAATCCCTCCCGGTATCGGACCCAACCCTGATTTTACCATTGGCATTCCACTTGATTCACCTCCCCACTCTGGAACCGGACCTACCACTAGGACATTTGAGGGAAATATAGGTGATGAGTTAGATCATGCGAGAAAGAGGGAACTGCGTTCAAAGTTGAACCAGGAAAGATCGAGCCGTAAAGATAACGAGGCTCAAGAGCGACCCCAGCCGAGTGATATCCAGGTCGCCACATCTGCTATCCCGTCTCATCCGTTGGGACGGGGTATTGAAGAAGCCTCCGTGGACCTAGCGGAGCAATTGCACACCCCCCATGGCCACTCATCCGCCTCACAACAGACGGATGTTTCAATATTACACGGGGAACAAGCACAACTTCCACCGGCCTCTCATTCGGAGAGTGTTGGTGTTGAAATAAGAGACCTGCAGCCCCCGATCTCGACTTCTTTGTGTGCACCATCGAGTCTAGAGCCTATTGTTACTGAACATTCTTCGCCTAGGACACTTGATGCGGAACAACACCATGTCGCGGCTCTTAGTGACCCGACCGGAACGTCTATAGTGTCTCCGCATTCCGGAACACGAGGATTGGACAGAAATCCCACCACAGTTATTATCATGCCAGCTGTGAACGTAGGTGGCTCTGCCTCTAAGGTAGCTGCCTCAACGAGTACTCTAAGTGAGCCCGGTGTTATTTTACCCGACTTTGTGTCAAAAGGGTCTCTGGACAGCACCCTTGAGGCTGTCCAACAGGTTATGGAGCACAAAATGCAGGAACATGTAGCCGCTGAACTTGCCAAAGCGATGCATGCTATCAAAGGAAAGGGCCACCTCGTCGACACAGAAACCGCCTCTGTGCTTCCGCCGCCTCAACCGCAAACTACTTATTCGGTGGACACCCTGAAGACAATGCTCTTAGCCCAACTTCTCCAGGAATCCGACACAACCACCTCTACCGAAGCAGACCTGATCTCAATTCTACGATCCCAGGTCACTGCTCCATCTTCGTCCATCACATCACGCCTTGACGCCATTGACTCAGCCCTCGAGACCTACAACCGAGCGCTCGCTACTCTATCCGAGAGGCTTCGATCACTTGAAGACACATGCAAGAGTCAAGCCGGCGGTCTTAAACGAAGGCACGATGACCAAGAGGATCCTGATCACCGTGAGGGGGAGAAGCGACAACGTCTAACCGAGACCGCCTCCCTGATCCAGCCTGCAGCGACATCTGTGGTTCATCAGGAACCTCCAACTACGGCCGCTTCAACAGAAACACCCGAAGACGAGTTGCCTTTAGCACAGATGGTCATCGACATGGATATCTCAGATGATGAAGCCCCAACGGTTGAAAAGCCCGAGGGTACAACACAGGAATTGGTCGCACAAGAACCATCAGACATGCCGACGCTCACCATGATTGATCCTGCATGTGAAACCAACCCGGAAATCGAAGACGCATGGTACGAAAAAGCTGCCACAGCCGTAAACTTCGAGGTAAATCTGGTGTTTCCCACTGATGAAGACGACAATATTGATTACGACCAGTTTCTGCTTCAGAACTTATATGGTACGCCTCCCGTTCACTCGACTCAACCCGCTACGACTTCAGATCAACCAGAAAGCTCCAATGCAGAAATCCCGACATCTCCTCAGCAAACGACAGCTCCTGATCTTCCTCCCCCTCCTCAGCAACAAAACCGTTGGGAGAAGATCAAGGTCCTCATTCCTCATCTGGAGGAATCTCTGAAGAAGCTGTTCGTTCACCGAATTCGCCCGATCGAGCCGACCTTCTGCCTTGGCATCTACAGTCCTGAACCAGCACGTCAACTCCGATACGTAGAAGCCATGAAGCGGTGTCTCCCGAGAGACCAGGTACGAACTAAGCATAAAATTTTAGAGGTGCTAAAGATTCAGTCAAACAAAATTATGAAGATCGTCTTTCCCGTATTTACTGTTCGACGTGAAGACGGAAAAGAATGGATTTTTTCTGAGGCTGACTTTAAGCATCTCCATCCGTTCGATCTCCTGGTTATTCTGAGAGACCTTCGCACCAGAACCATCCGACCGCTTGCTGTAACAAAGGCGCTCGAAGCGGTTCGTCGATTCCTCGTCCGATCTATTATGAAGTCTTATCTTACGGACTTTGAAATGGCAATCGAGAACCGATCAAAGAAGGTAAATCTGCTCAAACCGAATCTGAAAGCTCCTGAACTGTCGATGTATCCCGAGAATGCAATACTGCTTCAACCGGAATTTGGGATCGTCTTCCTCAACGCTCAGAAAGAAAAGAAGTTTATGAGGTTCAATCAGGTAGATCGATTTTGCGACGGCACACTGCTCAAGGTCCAAAGGTATCCTATGTACCAAATCTGAATGAAAGAACTGCTCAGACTGCTTTGGATATTGTTGAAGATCGTCTCGACTACCGCCGCGCCATCAGATTCTTCGAGGTTCATTTCGCTCTTCGCAAACGTTATGTCTACAACTGGCAAGAGATAGAGCGCGAATTTGAACTTCAAATCAAAGGGGGAGATTGTTAGGGCAAGTTTTATATGTTGATTTAAAGTTCAAGGGTGTAATTTGTATTTGTTTAAACATAGTCCATAGTGAACGGGCCGTGGGCTTGTTACCACGGGCCCAGCATATATAATGTACAATTAGCTTAGAAAATAGCTAGTTGTCTCATTTAGCTTTTCAGTATTGTAACGATTATTCTCTGAATCAAATAGCTAAGTGGGCAACCTTTGTGATTAGTTTATCTGTTCATATCTCTTAATCACATAAACACAATTGTTGCACGGATCTGGATCCTACAAGAGCTCTTTCGATGCTTATGTTACACCAAAACCAGAAGAAGAAGACTGGGCTTTAGGTGCCACCCCTCTGTCAAACATACCTGTTCTGGATCCAAAGAAAAAACTCACAGAGGATCAAGTGGCAGAAATTAAGAAGAAAATGGATGCTCTGCGCAGACCCATGCCTCCAGTTGGTGCACCTCCACCTCAAATGGAAGAAGTGGTGTACAGGTATCTCTACAACAGAACTGCCAGAGATCCAATGCCACCAATGGTCCAAGATCCCGAACTTCGTGCTGACCTCGAAAACATCTTCACAAGAACAAAACCCAAGCCAAAACACGAAGTCTTCTCAATCAAAAAACTCGACAAGGTCATATACTGTAAGTTTTCTCAAACCAGAACTACACCTAAGGTTTCCTATAACATATACAAGGTCAGAAGGGAGAACATAACCATGAATCAATTCTCAGATGCTGATCTGAGAAATCTAAATCCCTACGACCTACCCGACCTTCTGCTCTGGACAAAAGAGAACTTCACAACAGATGCACATCGAAGGGCATACAGGGTAATAAGAAAAGCCATGCATGAGAAACTTCTGCTATACAGCCTTGTCGACTTCCAATTAGCACGAGATCTCGGAGTAAGAAACCTCGCACTCTGACCACCAGAAGACGACTGCCCATCCTCTGCCATACCAAACTCAATCATTACATCTCCAAGAGTTGGGCTAGTTTATCAAGATCCTGTTGGGAAGTCAAGATTGTTCATAGAAATGGACTGTCAGAAGTATGCAACAAATACTTTGACAGAGTTCAGAGCAAGCCTCGTGGAGCACAGAGGAACAGAGCAAATGGATCGGGTTAATGCAGATAGACTGATAGAAGTCATCAATTCAACAATCAACTTCCGAAACCTCTGCATCAGCTTCTATCACGAGCTTAAGGAATTAGGATTCGACAACAGAATGTTCAACGACTTCAAAGACGCTAAAGTCTGATATCCTCTACCAACATCTGCTATTTTTACCTTCATCATGTAATAAAATGTAAGTGTCTCTGGCACATCTTTTATGAAAGAAAAATATCAACAGAGGTGAAATACCTTCTGTCTTGTTCTTAGTCTACAAAACCTTGCATGTTTCAAATTTTTATTTTTCAATACTTAGTGGGAGATTGTTAGCTCCAATCTTTATGATAAATAGAAGTATTGGAAAAATAGACTAAGTATCGACACCAACAGAGGCTCTACCAAGTAGCCGAGTAACCGAGAAGACAGAAGTCTTCGACCGAGGCTCTGTCGGGTTAATCAAGAAAACCGAAGTGAAGAAACAACAGAAGACTCTTCTAAGCGGACAAGGCCACAGAGCTTCTGTCATACTTGACAGAGCTTCTGTGGTAAAAAGAAGATCTACGCAAAAGATCTAAACAAGGACGAACATGCTTCTTACAATATCTGCCATTCGAAGGTTCTGAAGATCAATCGTACAAAGGCGTGACCTGAGAACTCCACGTGTCAAACTCTGATAGGTTTCCGCCTAAAGCTGAATACGGAGCATTTAATGAACGTTGTATCTGCAACAGTTCCAGAATAGTGTTTTGTACCTTCCAGCTACTATTCCTCAACAGTGTCTTTGTACCTTCAGTCCTTATTGTCCCCTTTATAAGTAGTATAAATAGAAGGTTCATGTGAACTCTTCTATTAAGCTTTTTAACACAACACACACACCTTTTGAGCAGTTTATTGTCAAACCTTTCGGTGTTCTTGGTGTTCTTATTATATCAAATACAGTGAATCATTGAGCTATTTATATGTCTTATTTACACTTCTTGTATTTGATATCGTGTGTTATTCTACCTCATAATATCTGTTAGTTCGTTAAAACGCTTCTGCATTATATATTGTTTGAACTAATTAGATAGAATCATCATTGTTAAGCAAAACAGGAACCAACACAAGTCTTGCCTTCTACAACTATGGCCTTCAAGATTGCCTCCTCATCCCCCTCGGTCATTTTCTGCAAAAATGAAGCAAACGTACACGAGAGTGGGGTCCGAATGCCAAGGACCCGATTGATGGTAGATGCCCCATAGTGCAAACTGCGACCAGGGAGTGTTACACTGGTGCTCTTGGTTTGGGCGGCCTCGACATAAAATTCTTTCACCAAAGAGGAGTTAGCCTGTCTATTAGCAGTGGCCCAATCTTGCTGTTGAACCCTTTCTTTGATAAACGGGTTTGTGTTCATGAACTCAGGGTTAAAGCCCCTCTCCACATTCAACTTTTTATTTAAAATACACTCATAGTGGGCAGTAGCAGCGGTAGTTGTGAACTGCCTGGGGATGCCACTAGGCATGCTCAGTGCCCATTATGCCTTTATGAGGGTTAGTTTGAACATGTTCATTATCAGCATCAGATTCCTCTGATGATGAACTAGAAGAGGGGATAGGACCCTTACCTTTTCCTGCAGTGGCTTTCTTGGATCTCCCTGCAGCAGATTTCACCGGAGTGGTCACCGTAGACCTGGTGACCATGCCCTTCTTCTTCAAAGCTCTCCTTATGGGGTTTTCTTCACTTTGGCTTGCAATGTGGAGTGCATCCAATTCTACAGTGTTTCCCCCTTGCAGTTGTTGGCTAGCATCTTCCTCCTTCTTCCTTCGACATTCTTCAGCCTCTTGAAACAATCTCTCCACTTCTTCTTTTCTTAATCTCTCTTCTCCTTCCTTCTGTCTTTTCTCCTCTTCTTCTCTTCTGATTCTTTCTTCTTTCTCTTTCCTAATTCTCTCCTCCTCTGCCCTTTTTCGTTCTTCTTCCTCCTTTCGAATCCTTTCCTCTTCTTCTCTTTTACGTCTCTCCTCTTCCTCCCTCCACAGTCTCTCTTCCTCCTCTCTTCGGCGTTTTCCACTTCTTCCTTTTTCTTTTTGATTTCAAGGAGTTTTTGCTCAAACTCCTCTTGAAGTCGGAGCATTTCTTCCTCAGCTTTTTGGTCCTCGATATCGAACTCACTGAGACTCGTGTCTGAGGCCTTTGACGATGCAACTTTTGACGCATCTTGCTTGGATGATTCGGCGTCGAGCACAACAACCATCACCGTGCTTTAGTCAGTGGAGGGTGGTGGTTGGTTGAGATCGTTAGTGACATTTTCCAGCTGGTGGTCAGCGGTGGCGACACTGCGGCGAGTGGCATGACCGACTTCATTTAGGTTAGAAACTGCTCTTTTGGTTTTTGCCATGGTAGTGTGGGTGGTTTGTTTTTCGAGAGAGAAATTAGGAGAAGAGAGAGAGTGTAATTTTGATTTGTGAAGGCAAAAAGATGGTTTTTGGGTATTTAGTGTGGAAAGGGGTTTATTTTATGGGTAATACTTTAGGGAGGGAACGGTTATTAAGGGGGTAATGAGTGTTTTTCTTTAAAAATTAAAGTTTAGGGTGAGGTGGCATCATAGGGTAAAAAGAGAGACATAAAGGTGATTTGTTGTAAGAGAGAGATGGCAGTTTCTGACTCTTGGGCCGCCCAACCGTCTTTTCCTTCTGTCAGACACGCAGTGGGGAGTCCAAGTGATGTGACCGAAGTCACTGCGAAGCGATGCTTGATTTTTTCTTCAAAAATTGGCATTTTCATCTACACACAGCAAAAATAAACTACAACAGAGAATTACAAATACCAAAAATAATAATAAAATAGCAAACAAAAGAAATAAAATATTTACACCCAATTTGAAATTTTTCTCAACCAGAGTGAGCACTCTCACTCAGAAAGTGCTTCACTCTTTGCCCATTGACTTTAAAAGTCTGACCAGATTGTGGGGATATTAATTCAATGGTTCCAAAGGGGCTTACCTTGACCACAGTGTATGGCCCTGTCCATCGAGATTTAAGCTTACCCGAAAATAATTTGAGACGTGAGTTGAACAACAACACTTGTTGGCCTTCGGTGAACTCCATATGATTGATTCTTCGATCGTGCCACATTTTGGTCTTTTCCTTGTACAACTTTGCATTCTCATAAGAGTGGTATCACAATTCTTCCAACTCATGCAATTGTAAAAACCTTTTGGTTCCCGCTGCATCCTCACTAATGTTAAGCTCTTTAAGGGCCCAAAATGCCTTGTGTTCCAATTCAATTGGTAAATGGCAAGCTTTGCCAAAAACTAATTTAAATGGAGACATTCTCAAAGGAGTTTTATAGGCCGTACGATAGGCCCAAAGAGCATCATCGAGTTTGGTTGACCAATCTTTTCGGTGTGGTTTAACGACCTTTTCTAAAATACTTTTGATTTCTCGATTTGAAAGTTCAGCCAAACCGTTGGTTTGCGGGTGGTAAGCAGTGGCCACTCTATGATGTATATCATACTTAGCAAGGACCGAGCTGATGACTTTGTTTACCAAGTGGGTGCCTTCGTCACTAATTAACGTCCGTGGTGTTCCAAATCGAGTGAAAATATTTTTATGCAAAAATTTCACCACGGTGTTTGCATCATTGGAGTGACATGCAACTGCCTCCACCCATTTTGAAACATAGTCCACCACAACCAAGATATAAAAATTGTTGTTTGAGTTTAGGAAAGGACCCATGAAATCGATCCCCCAAACATCAAAAAGCTCTACCTCTAGAAATTTATTGAGAGGCATTTCATTCTTTTGCGATATATTCCCGGTTCGCTGGCATTGCTCCCTTTTTTTACAGATTCATAAGAGTCCTTGAACACAGTGGGCCAGAAGAACCCACTCTGCAATATTTTTGCAGCAGTGTGGTTTCCACCAAAGTGGCCATCGTAGTAGGATGTGTGACAACCAAGAAGTATTTGTTGTTGCTCACTTCCATGGACACACCGCCTCAATATTTGGTCCGTCCCTATCTTATATAAGAAAGGGTCGTCCCAAACATATTGACGAGTATCGTGTAATTTTATTAAATGGTTGTCCACTCATCCCGTGGGGCTTTAGTCCACATGCTAAAAAGTTTGCAATGTCAGTATACCAGGGAATATCATTGTTGTGATGTTGAGCTGCTAACAAATGTTCATCGGGAAAACTTTCCTGGACAAGAGTGGGTTCCACAGTGGTCACTACCTTCTCGAGCCTGGACAGATGGTCAGCTACTTGGTTGCTTGTTCCTTTTCTATCAACGATTTCAAGGTCGAATTCTTGCAGCAATAACACCCAACGAATTAAACACGACTTGGAATCAACTTTGTTGATCAAGTATTTTATTGCTGCATGATCAGTGTGCACTATGACCTTCGTCCCTACCAAGTAAGACCTGAAACGATCAAAAGCAAACACCACTGCAAGTAATTCTTTTTCAGTAATCGTGTAATTGATCTGAGCTTCGATTAGCGTTTTACTTGCATAATAAATGAGGTGAACGATTTTGTTTTTTCGCTGTCCTAAAACAGCCCCTACAGCCCACTCGATGGCATCACACATAACTGCAAATGGGAGTGTCCAGTCAGGAGTGGTCACTATGGGTGCAGTAACTAAGGCCTTTTTGATTGTTTCAAAAGCATCTCGACATTCTTGGGTGAATTCGAATTTCTGTTCATGTTGCAAAAGGTTACATATGGGTTTGGTTATTTTTGAAAAATCTTTAATGAACCGCCTATAGAAACCGGCATGACCCAAGAAACTTCGAATTCCTTTTACGGTTGTGGGTTCGGGAAGTTGTGCCACCACTTCATGTTTGGCTTGTCAACCTCCAACCCTCTCTTAGAGACAAGATGACCTAGGACAATACCCTCTTCGACCATAAAATGACATTTTCCTAATTTAAAATAAGGTCGTGGGTCTTACTTCTCACTAGGCTTTTCTCCAAATTTCGAGGCAAATTGTCAAATGATGTCCCTATCACAGAAAAGTCGTCCATAAAAACTTCTATGGTGTCTTCAATCATGTTGGTAAAAATGGCCATCATACAACGTTGGAACGTGGCTGGGGCATTACAAAATGCAAATGGTATCTTCCGGAATGCAAAGGTACCGTAGGGACAAGTAAAGGTTGTCTTTTTTTTGGTCCGCGGGGGCGATATGAATTTGGTTGTGTCCGGAGTATCCATCTAGAAAATAATAGAATTCATTTCCGGCTAACCTATCGAGCATTTGGTCGATGAATGGTAAAGGGAAATGGTCTTTCTTGGTGGCTAGGTTGAGTTGTCTATAGTCCATGCATATTCTCCACCCAGTAACAGTTCTAGTTGGAATGAGCTCGTTCTTTTTGTTTGCCACTACGGTTGTTCCTCCCTTTCTAGGGACACATTGAACGGGGCTCACCCAACTACTACTAGCTATTGGGTAGATAATACCAGCGTCTAACCATTTTAAAACTTCTTTTTTAACTACCTCTTTGTAGAAACCAGAATTAATCTTACAATCAATTAAGAACAATAAAGACAATCAAACAGTAAAATGATAGAGAATTGGATCAAAAAGCTTCGTATTCATTCAAAAACAGATTCCAGATCTAGAGAGAGAATCTCTCAAAGATTACAAAGTGAATACAAAGTTATGCGAAAGTAAGTTAGCTTACAGTTGCTAACTTCTATATATACTGTAAAGGAAAGCTAAAGCTACAGTACATATACATGACCAACCAATAGAACAAATACACGTGTTCTAATTAGTAACTGAATATAACTGAAAATGTCTAAGACATAAGTTCTGAACAACATGTTCAGAACTTCTGAACATCCTTCTGATTAAGCACTTCAGAACACACTTCAAGCACTGACATTTTCATCTTCACCTTCAGAAGTTCTGAGTCTCCTACTCAGAACTCCGAGCCTTCTGTTCAGACTTCACACTTGGTAATCTTTTCAAGACTTCTCACTCAGAACTTCTGAGTCTCCTACTCAGAACTCTGAGTCTTCATATCAGATCTCAACACTTGGACTTTTTGACAAAACTCTAGATCTAACAATCTCCCCCTTTTTGTCAAACAAGCCTATATTGATCAACATTGAATTCTTTTATAGCAGGTACTATCTACAGAAGAATCACGTTTCTTAAAGCAAGTCTTTTCTCAATCTTTTCAATGAGTTCTTCTGTCTTTTTAATTTGAACTCCTTTTTGTACCTTCTTATTCAAACTGTTCTTGATAAATCTGAGAGTTCCAGAGCAGTATTTAGCAGATTCACTAGCTCTGAAGAAGATCATTTGTTTTTGACTATTTTTCAGTACAACTCCCAATTATGGCCGTTCACAAACATATCCAGTCTTCAGATCATTTAGTCGCTCATGATCATTGTTTGGCTTAGATAGATAGACACATGGTCTATGCACATTTAAAGCAACTTGAAAATCAATATATGCATACTATCTCAGAATGTAGAACATTGCTTCTATCACTACGGCCAATGCTCCTCTTTCTACTTTATATTTGTTACAATCTTTATTTTGCAGAAGACAATACAATCTGTAGAAATCTGTTACTGAGATCTTATCAAAGTCAGCTTCAGTGAAGTAGTAGACTTTTCCATCTTCTCTCAGAACCTCAAACCCATAGTATTCATTCTTTTTAAATTTCTTGACACAAAGTTCTCTGATTCCAGTGATCATGAAATCAGAATATACAGACTGCTTCTTCTTTCCCACATATCTTGTCAATTCAGCACGAAACCATTGAGTAAATTCTGACTTATCATGATACACACTTAGGAAATTCACATCTCTTGGCTGAAAGAAATTTGGTAGAGTAAACTCTAAGAACATAGCATTCAAATCAACAGGCATTTCCTCTGCATTTGTTTCAGACATTTCTGTTTGTTCAGCATCTTCCATCTGAACATCTTCTTGAGATAATACTTCTGGAATAGTCTCCTCAACCTCATCTGAGTAAACACCATTGACTTCATATTCAGCAGGAAATACAAAATCAATATGTAGCAACTTCTTTGGATTTTCTTCTGAAAGCATACAATCACTGCACTCTTTGATTCTTGTTCTGAGATCCAAACTTTCTTTGATATGCCTTGTACATTTATCCCTCAGAATTGCTTTCTCTCCTTCAGCAATTACCTCCATCTCTTCCAACAACCAATGTAGAGTAGCATCACTGTATTTTACAAGATCATTCAGTCTGAAAAACATTGGTACACCAGAAACTATGTAGAAGAAACCTTCATTTTCAATTCCTTCAATCACAAATCCACGAACACAGTTTTCATTGCTAGGCTTTCTGATTGGACAACTTAATGTGCACTTATCTTTTCCTGATTCAATGGCTAGTTGAAAGTCATAGACATGCATGTTTCTAACATATATTCCCAAAATCCTTCTGCATTCAATTTCCATCCAAGTTTCTTCTGTGCTTGCAAAGAACTTTACCAGAAAGATTTGATCATCAAGGAACAGTCTATGAAAATCAAAGCTTGTTAGATTCACTTTCAAGTTTCCTTCCTTCAGAACTTCCATACTTATATATTTCAGACCATCAAACTCTTCAGTTTGAAATTCCAACACATTTTCAATTCTTTTCTGAACATGTAACCTTTCATCTGGTTTTCTCAATCTGTTTGAAGCTTCAGCATACACCATCTGTACTTTTTCATCCATAAAGCCATCAATGATGTTATCAATATCAACATACTCATCTTCTTTGCAGTAGAGATGCTCATAGGTTTCTTCTGGAAAGATATCACGATGAAATTGCCTGGCAAGTGGAGTATCACTCTGTTCAATGATGAAATCACATAAGGGTTCCTTCAGTATTGGCAATTCAAGTCTTGGAATTACAATTGGTCTTCTGAACACATATTCCAAAGGCATGAAGTAATTTTCAACTCTATCATACTCTTCATCAATAGCTGCCAACTCATCTAAAAAATGTAGTTCAAAATCATCTTGAAACTTACGTGAATATCCAACTGTTACGTGCGAAATATGTGCTTTAATCGCAATGGGTTGCAAACTGTCCACAGTGGGAAGTGCAAGTGTACACTGTCCACTATGATCGTCACAGCAAGTAATAGTTGGTAAAATACCAGAATCGAATCCACAGGGACTGGACAATCAAGACAATACGGTTCTCATGAGCTCCTTTTACAAGTTTCAATTAGAGAAGAAAATAATACTTGGTTTTGGTTTGGTGAAATAGCTACTTTAAACGATTTACTAAGGTTTTAAAAGGAGGAATGTAGGTTGGATTTTCCCTAGATTTTATCTCAAATACTCGGTCCTTAGAAGTGATCCTCGTATTCGTGGTGGACATTTTCGCTAGAAAAGCCCGGTTACAAAATACTCACACCGTTAGATAAAAATCCCATACTCTTAGTACTTGTTGTTTTGCCAATGGTAATCTCTAAATGGACCTTTTCAGGCCTCGATGGAATGTGTAGAGACAAATACTCTAAGTGTTTTTAATACACAAATTAGCTTGCCTACTACTCCAGTGGGCAGAGATTAGCTCACTATGCCGACCTCACTCTCGTAAGTGTCATAAGAATTCTTTCGAATCCCCTAGCATATTTCAAGCTCGTGTCACTGCGTTCTACTAATTTCTAAGTTAAGAACTAGACTTTTAGATCCTTGCAAGTGATCGGCTTGTTCGCATCTTTGGGTAAATATCGAGAATGAATGACCAAAACAACAAATATTCTAAGTACAAAGATTACTCAAGCATTTTTAATAAAATACAGGTACTTCTCCTTCCTACATCCCAAAGGATATTTAGCCTAGCATTTCCGAAGTAAAGAAAACAAAAGATGAAGATTTGCACATAATAAAACTGAAAGTGACTTGAATTGACTGCTCACAGTGGGGAACGAGAAGTCGTCCCTGCACTGTGTATTACGAACTACAATTTAAACTAAGAAAGTAAATTACTGAAAATTAAAGCTAGTTACTGCAGTAAATAAAAGACTAAAGCTAAAATGGTAGTTGAGAGAATTTAAGACTAAAAGTATTCAAGGATGATAACCAAGCATCCATTTAATGGCACCCAAGTGCTCCTTTATATACTAGGAGAAGGAGTTGGGTATTACACAAAAGAGGTGGGTCTTCCAATGGGTAAAGACTGCTGTGTTGTGGCAGAATTCAGCTCTAATGGGCAATCCTTTTATCCAATGGTCCCTTTTCCAAGTCAATCTCCAAGTACAAAGAGGTGTACTTGATGCTATCTTCAATAAGAACTACCTTGTACTTCTCCAGCCATTTCTCTGCCATATGAACCTTCCTCCTCCAGAAAATTAGATCCCAACAAATAGTTTCTTTTTGATCAGCTCGAAGAGTGGGGACCCGGAGTGGGCACAACAGTGGTCACTGCAGGATAAAACGTGAAAAACACCCAAATTCCACCAAATAATTCATTAAAGACTATGGTTCACTCCTTTTGCTCATTTTCGAGAATTATAACAAGAATGGGGGTTTTGACGAAATAAAATGGAAAATAAAAGGGAATAATAACTCTAAAAATAGAGTTATCACAACCTCAAACTTAAACCATTACTTGTCCCCAAGTAATAAAAAGAAAGAAATAAAATGAACAAAATGCACTAGAACTTTTAGGGACTTACATACTTCTTGACTTGAATGGGTGTTGACTCCTTCCTTCGATACTTCCTTTGGTTCCAAACTTGAAAATTTCACTTTTGTGTTTTACGAAATCTTTCCCTTGTTTTCCATTAATCAATAGGGCTTTCTTGGGTTCGACGGGTTTATGGCTTTGAATATTTTCCCAAGGGTTTTTGGAAAGTATTTCCAAACATGGGCCGAAAATCTCGCTTGGAGATTTTTATTTCAAGAAATGGGTGTTTTGTATTTTGCAAGGGTAAGCACGTACACTTTCAGGCTTTATTTTGGATATGGCTATTTTTGTGAGAGTGGGTATTCTGATGGTCCAGAATAGGCACACCATCTTTTTCTGGGAGTGAACACTTTGATGGTCCAGAAAGGCAGACCATCAAGTTTGTTAGTGACACTCCGTTTTTCTTCTGTTTTTGTATTTTTGTGTTTATCTCTTTTTTTTGGAGGTGGGTATGGTTTACCCACCTCAAACTTAGACTTCACAGTGTCCCCACTGTGGGAAAACTGGGAGTCACTCTGGAAGTTCCCACCTCAAACTTAAAATCTCACAGTGTCCCCACTGTGACATTGAATTAACGATCAAAGGTGGTGGTTTGGGGTACAAAAAGGATCGTGTTTGGATGCGAAAAACGGCCTATATCATTTCATGGTATCAAGTTGAGATTCGTACTTACAAAAGGGACCTTTTTAAGTCGGAAGCCGAAAGTTGTACCTTAAGATGGAAACGAGATCAAACAAGCAATCAAACAACAAATACGTTAGTACCCAAAAGTACCTACCTAGTGGCAGGATTTTCATGCATCAAAACGCAAAAAAGAAATATGTAGCAAACATTGTCAAAGCCTAGCCATAGGCACAAAATATAAAACAAACCGAAATTTAAAATTGTTTTAGGAGCAAACGAGATAAACCATTGTTTTAACAAACCATTCAGTGGGTTGGGGTTGCATCTGGTGAACTGGCGGCGTCATCCTCTTCAAACTCGTCATCACTGGCATTGGTTGGGCAAATATCCTCAGGAAAATCTGGGAGCTGAGCAGCTAGCATCGGGTTGGCCTCTTTCATCATCAGGCCCGTCACCTCATCCCGTTCTCTTGTATACATCCAAAATTTCTGCGTGGCCCGGTTCTGATATCGCTGCTCACTTTCCAGCAACTCGATCTTGTATGTGAGCTTCTTCAAAGCTGCCAAAATCTCTCCCATTTGGTTGCTTGACGATCCGGCCTCGGTTGAATGGAGTGGTGTACGCGGCGTTCTCACAACATGCTCCTCAGCAATGGTCACAGTGGGGTGAATAGTCCCCACTGTGGGGATATCTTCTGCTGGTTCAGCTGGAGGAGTGGCGACGTACCTTCCCATCTTGCGGATGGTTTGTGCGCTGATGTTTCTCATGGAGTCAAACCACTGATCCTCCACCGCCGAGGGTACACGTGTGTCTATCATTAGTAACGTAATGAGGCAAGGAAGGGGCAAGACTACCTTCTTTCTGTTCCGAGCTTGATCTATGGCCGCATGCATAACAATCCCGACGTTGATCTTTCTTCCAGTAAGGAGGCAGTACAACAAAGCACATTTATGCATAGACAATGTGGTATCGTGCGATGTTGGGGACACAGAGGCCCGGAGAAATTGGAACCAAACAGCGGCCTCGGTAGTGAGGGAGCTAGCGTTTAGGCACCTTCTCTGGCCGTCATTATTCCACGGCTTCCCCTCGACTGCTATTTCGCGCAAGACAAGATCTTCGTCAGTCGGGGTCATTTTCTTTAAAAACTGGGCAAACTCACACATAGCCGGGCTCCTTCTTCCTAATACCCGGTTAATCGCTCCTGGAGTATAGCTTACTTGCTTTCCCCGAACTACCACAGTGGGATCCTTTGCTTGAGAGGCCTCGGCGTAAAATTCACGCACTAACGAGGCATTCGCGCGTCGATTGGCTTCGGCCAAAATCGACCAGTCTTGCGCTACAATCCTATTCTTAACAAATGGGTTGGCCTCAACAAACTCAGAGTCAAAACCCCTCTCTAACTTCAGTTTCTGTGTAGCAATGCACTCATAGTGGGCAGCCACCTCCGGAGTGGTGAACTGCCTGGGCACCCCACTGGGGGCATGCGCAGTGTCCACTGTGGATTGATGTGGGTTTTGGGTTTGAACTTGGTCATCCCCAACATCAATCTCAACAGAAGATGAACTTAAAGAGGGCTGAAGATTTGTACCTTTCTTTGACGGTTGTTTTGCCGGCCTTTTTGTCGGTTTTTTCAGAGCTTTGGTCACCGCAGACCTGGTGACCACGCCTTTCCTTCTTGTGGCTCGCAGAATTAGGTTCTCCCCACTGTGGGCAGTCATCCTCACTGTCTCTCTTTCAACACTATCCCCAAGCTTGCGGTATTGTTCCTGATAGTCATCATCAACCTTCCTCTGAAACTCCACTTCTTCAGCAAAAATCTCTGCCTCAGCCCTTTTCCTTTCTTCCTCAAAAATCCTTTCCTTCTCATCCTTCAGCCTTTCTTCTTCCATTCGCTTTTCCTCTTCTTCCTTTCTGATTCTTTCTTCTTCCTCTCGACGCCTCCTCTCGACCTCTTCCTTTCTTTTTCTAATGGCTTCCATTTTCTGTTTGAACTCTTCTGCTAACCGCCTCTCTTCTTCTTCGGCTAGAAGTGTCTCGGTCTCGAAATGGGTGATACTGTTGTCTGAGACTTGCGAGGATGAAGTAGCCTTTGGGCTTTCGTGCTTTGAAGAACCCTCGTCGGCCGCACCGGAGATGATCGGGTTTTCGCCGGAGACCGGCGGCGGTTCGTTCAGGTCACCGGTGACGGGTTCCGGTGGTTGTTCCTCGGCGGTCCTGCGGCGGACGGCCGCACGTGTGAGTGCATCGGGGTTGGTGTTCATTCTCTTGGTTCTTGCCATTTTTAGGGTTTTAGGAAGGTTTCAGATTTGGTGGGTTTTTTTTTTGGAGAGAAAAAGAGAAGAAAGGGTGTTTTTGAATGTTTTGGAAGTGAAAGTGGTTTTTGAGAGGTTAAGATGGTTTTTGGAATTTTGGAAAAAAAGTTTAGGGTAAACCGTCGGTTTCTAGGAGAGAGAGAGAAGGATTATGATGGTTTTTCTTGGAACAAAGCAAAAGGGACAAATGGCAGCCAAGGGTGACCTTTTGTGTAAGAAAAAGGTGATGTGTGTCAGCCATGGGCCACCCAAAATTGTCCTTTCATCCGTCAGATGCGGAGTGGGGAGCGCAGGGACTTGAGCCTTCCCCACTGCGAAGCATTTTCTTCCAAAAACGACAATTTCGCCTACACACATAAAAACAAACTACCATGCAGAATTAAAAGGACCAAAAATAATAAAAAAACAGCAAATAACTGAAATAAAATATTTACAAGTGATCCCGATGTTTCTTAATCAAGGTGGGGTGAGGAGTGGGATGGAATGTGGGCACTCTCGTTAAGAAAATGCTTCACCCTTTGCCCATTGACTTTGAAGATTTTTCCGGATTGAGGAGCCATTAAGTCCAGAGTTCCAAAAGGACTTACCTTGACCACAGTGTAAGGCTCTTTCCATCGTGATTTTAAATTTTCCGGAAACATCCTTAACCTCGAATTAAAAAGTAGCACTTTTTGTCCCTCCCCAAACTCTCCATGAGTGATTTTTTGGTCAGGCCACCACTTGATCTTCTCCTTGTTGGTTTTTGCATTTATGTCGGAGTGATGACAGAGTTCTTCTAACTCATTGAGGTAGGCATATTTTAAGTGGGAAGGCAATGGCTTCAAATTCAAGTCAGGGGGATTTTTGGATGGTAGTTTGACATGTCTATCTTTGAAATCTAGCTGCTCAAAAGCTGCCAAGATCTCGTTACACTCATCCTCAAAAGTGTTATCACTCTCAGATTCGGAGTGGTCACTCTCACTCCCCACTGTGAGCACTGTGTCAAGACGGTGGGTTCCATTAATCGAACTCAAAGCAAAACAGTCTTCGGTTTCCATATACTTAAGGGCCTTGAAGACATTGAAAGTTACCTCTTGGTCATTAACCCGCATCGTGAGTTCTCCTTTGTGCACATCAATCAAAGTACGTCCGGTTGCAAGAAACGGACGCCCTAAGATGATTGGGATTTCTTTATCGGCCTCATAATCTAGAACTAGAAAATCGGCGGGGAAGATAAATTTATCCACTTGGACCAAAACATCTTCTATTTTTCCCTTGGGATAGGCAATGGACCGGTCGGCTAGTTGTAATGTCACGGTTGTGGGTCTAGCCTCTCCAATACCTAACTTGTTAAAAATGGACAGCGGCATCAAGTTGACACTAGCTCCTAAATCACAAAGTGCTTGACCTACTTCTTGTCCTCCTATAATGCATGGAATGGTGAAACTACCCGGGTCTTTCAACTTCGGTGGAATCTTGCTAGTAAGGAGTGCACTACATTCCTCGGTTAAAGCCACAGTCTCAAACTCACCCAACTTTCTCTTTTTGTTCAAAATATCCTTTAAAAATTTAACATAGCTTGGCATTTGCTCGAGAGCCCTACCAAGGGTATGTTAATGTGAAGTTGTTTAAAAATATCTAAGAATTTTTTAAATTGAACATCGACATTTTTCGGCTTCATTCTTTGAGGAAAAGGGATACTTCGTGGGTCAATTTGAGTTTGCTGAGGTATTGGCTTTGGAACAGTAGGCTTTGGAACAGGTCCAAAAGTGGGAAGGTCAGGGATGTCGGTCCTCACTGTGGGGACCACAGTGACCTGAGGAGTGCCCACTGTGGGAACCACAGTGGGTATTTGAGGCGAATCATCAGACTCAAAAACGATATCTTTCAGATCCTTTCCACTCCTAAGTGTTATGGAATTGACATGTTCTGGTCCTTTTCCTATCACCCTAGCTTGCTCGGTGTCACTAGGTAACGTCCCTGGTGGTCTATTCTTAACTTCAACGGCTAGTTGTCCTACTTGGGTCTCTATATTCCTAATGGTTGCTTGAGTTTGATTCATAAAACCCTTGAGAATTGACTCGATCGATTGTTGAACCTCAGCTGGTTGGTTGGATCGTGGTTGGTATGGTTGTGAGGATTGCCCTTGGTGAAAGTTCCGTGGGTGCTGCCCACTGTGATGTGATTGAAATCCAGGGGGGTTGTGTGGTCTTTGCTGGATATGACTCGGCCCTTGGGGTTGGAGTCCTTGATTACCAGACCAGGAGAAATTCGGATGATTTCTCCAACCTGGATTATAAGTCTGCGAATAAAGGTTGTTCCTCGGATTGGTTCCTATAACATTAACAGATTCGGGATTTGCTGGGCAAAAATCAAAAACATGCTCCTCTCCACAGAGGGAGCAGTTTTCAGGGAGATGCGTTGCTGAATTGACTTGGCCTCTATTTTGATTTAAAACGATTTTGGTCAAGGCCACCAATTGCGCATTCATGGTTTTAAGTGCCTCGGAATCGATGGTGTTGGTCTTTGATATGGGTGCTCTCGGATTTGACCATTCGGTATTGTTGTTGGACACTTTTTCTAAGATTTGATATCCTTCGTTGTAAGTCATACTCGTAAATGTTCCACCGGCTGTTGCATCTAAGATGATTTTGGCTGCATTGGAAAGACCATTGTAAAAGGTCTCCAATTGGATGCAATGTGGGATGCCATGATGTGGGCACTTTCGAAGTAAATCTTTAAATCGTTCCCATGCATCCGAAACAGCCTCATCTTCTTCTTGCCTAAACAAAATTATATCATTTCGAAACATTACATTCCTTGTTGGAGGAAAGTATTTTTGCAGAAATCTATCGGCAAGATCTTGCCAAGTGGTTATCAAGTGAGGTGCATGTGCGTTCAGCCAAGACTTCGCCTTGCCCCTTAATGAAAAAGGGAAAAGCCTTAGTCTTAATGCCTCATCACTAACACCTTGCAACTGAAAGGAATCGGTCATTTCTAAAAAAGATTTTAAGTGCGAGTGCGGATCCTCAGATGGCGATCCTCCAAATTGACCCATGGCTTGGATCATTTGAAACATCACCGGTTTGAGTTCAAAATGCGTTGCAACAATATTGGGTCTCAAAATTCCGGAGCTTAAATCACCAACTCCGGAAGTAGCATAGTCCCGTATTTTTCGATCTTTGCTATCGGCAATCGTGATTGTGGTCTCCACTACAGGTGGCGGTATTGCAGCCATGTTCACAGTGGGGATCACAGGGGGTTGTCGATTTCTGTTTTTGCGTCTTCTTCGAAAAGTCTTTTCTATTTCAAGATCGATTGGAACCAAATGTTCGAGTTGTCGCCGTGGCATACAACACGAACAGCTTAGAAAAACGAGTTACTCGGGCTCGAACAAAAACTAATGTCTTGAGATTTAAAAATCACGCCAGTCCCCGGCAACGGCGCCAAAAACTTGTTACGTGCGAAATATGTGCTTTAATCGCAGTGGGTTGCAAACTGTCCACAGTGGGTAGTGCAAGTGTACACTGTCCACTATGATCGTCACAGCAAGTAATAGTTGGTAAAATACCAGAATCGAATCCACAGGGACTGGACAATCAAGACAATACGGTTCTCATGAGCTCCTTTTACAAGTTTCAATTAGAGAAGAAAATAATACTTGGTTTTGGTTTGGTGAAATAGCTACTTTAAACGATTTACTAAGGTTTTAAAAGGAGGAATGTAGGTTGGATTTTCCCTAGATTTTATCTCAAATACTCGGTCCTTAGAAGTGATCCTCGTATTCGTGGTGGACATTTTCGCTAGAAAAGCCCGGTTACAAAATACTCACACCGTTAGATAAAAATCCCATACTCTTAGTACTTGTTGTTTTGCCAATGGTAATCTCTAAATGGACCTTTTCAGGCCTCGATGGAATGTGTAGAGACAAATACTCTAAGTGTTTTTAATACACAAATTAGCTTGCCTACTACTCCAGTGGGCAGAGATTAGCTCACTTTGCCGACCTCACTCTCGTAAGTGTCATAAGAATTCTTTCGAATCCCATAGCATCATTCAAGCTCGTGTCACTGCGTTCTACTCATTTCTAAGTTAAGAACTAGACTTTTAGATCCTTGCAAGTGATCGGCTTGTTCGCATCTTTGGGTAAATATCGAGAATGAATGACCAAAACAACAAATATTCTAAGTACAAAGATTACTCAAGCATTTTTAATAAAATCCAGGTACTTCTCCTTCCTACATCCCAAAGGATGTTTAGCCTAGCATTTCCGAAGTAAAGAAAACAAAAGATGAAGATTTGCACATAATAAAACTGAAAGTGACTTGAATTGACTGCTCACAGTGGGGAACGAGAAGTCGTCCCTGCACTGTGTATTACGAACTACAATTTAAACTAAGAAAGTAAATTACTGAAAATTAAAGCTAGTTACTGCAGTAAATAAAAGACTAAAGCTAAAGTGGTAGTTGAGAGAATTTAAGACTAAAAGTATTCAAGGATGATAACCAAGCATCCATTTAATGGCACCCAAGTGCTCCTTTATATACTAGGAGAAGGAGTTGGGTATTACACAAAAGAGGTGGGTCTTCCAATGGGTAAAGACTGCTGTGTTGTGGCAGAATTCAGCTCTAATGGGCAATCCTTTTATCCAATGGTCCCTTTTCCAAGTCAATCTCCAAGTACAAAGAGGTGTACTTGATGCTATCTTCAATGAGAACTACCTTGTACTTCTCCAGCCATTTCTCTGCCATATGAACCTTCCTCCTCCAGAAAATTAGATCCCAACAAATAGTTTCTTTTTGATCAGCTCGAAGAGTGGGGACCCGGAGTGGGCACAACAGTGGTCACTGCAGGATAAAACGTGAAAAACACCCAAATTCCACCAAATAATTCATTAAAGACTATGGTTCACTCCTTTTGCTCATTTTCGAGAATTATAACAAGAATGGGGGTTTTTAGAAGTGAAATGGCTAAATTTGACGAAATAAAATGGAAAATAAAAGGGAATAATAACTCTAAAAATAGAGTTATCACCAACTGAGGGATCCTCTTCTCCCATCAAATCAATAGGCCTCACTAATCTGATACAACTTTGAACATTCTGAACATTAAGAATCCTAACTAACTCACTGTGCATTCTCCTTATCAGAATATCATTCATCCTCCTTTCTTCAATCTCAGAGCTAAGATCACCTCCAGTGTAAATAACAATATCTGAACATGAAACCTCTGTATTCATTTCAGAACCAATTATCATATCATCTGTCATAACCATATCATCAACCATAAATGTCTCATCTGCCATAACTATCTCATTTACTCCAAAAATATTCATCTCATCTGCCATAACTACCTTAGTTTCATCAGAATTTATCTCCAATTCCAAAGTACTTTCCAGAATATTATCAGTAACTTCTTCAGAAGAATTTTCAAGTACCACATTTTCTGATTCCATAACATCCTCAGATTCAGAGCTTATTGTTTGAACATCTGCTAACTCAGTGCTTTGCTTCTGCTTTTTCTCCCCCTTTTGATGATGATGAGGTTCATTATCATCAAACTTTCTCTTCAAAGACTGAGTTGATTCAGATTCTGGTACTGCAACAGACAAAGGCATGATAGCAAGAGGCTTTGAAACATTAGCCAGATTTGAACAAAAAGCTTGAAGCAGAGGAGATTTCATATCATTCATATTCTTCAGAAGCTCCTTTTGAAAATCTGATAACCCATCTTTGATCTCCTTTTTGTGAGATTCCAAAGATCCTTTGACTCCATCTACCTTTTGTTCACCAGATTTCACTTTGCTCTTCCAACATTATTCTGAGTTCCTTGACTTCATCTTTCAAGGAAATTAATGTGTTCTCCAATTTCACAACTTTTTCTCCCAAATCATGATTTTGTTTCTGAATCTTTTCAAATTCAGAAGAGTCTAACTGTGAACCTGGAACAACAAATGAACCAGTTTGCATGTGCTCAGAGAGCACATGGCCTGTAGGTGCCACAGAGTCACCATGTACAACAGATGCACTGTGTAAGGAAGCTTTTAAGATGTTCACTTCCCCAGGACTTCCATCCAATCCTTGACACCCAATATTAGGTATGTCTATGGATGTTGATACAGGAATACGAAATTCCTGTGATGTGCTTGTGTGAAATGAAAATTCAGGCCCAAATTGGATATCACTGTGCAATCTAGACTCAGTGTGATGAAGAACATGTTGGGATTTATCACCAAGCTCCAAATGAGTATGGGATGGTTCCCCTGTTTGAAATGAAACAGTAGCATGTTGAAATGCTTCAGAGTGGATGGGATTGGGTTGTTCAAGTTCCACCATGGGCTCAATGGTGTTTTCTTCAATATTGGTCACCAAGGGTTGTGATCCAATAGTAGATGTGGTTGCCCGGATTAGATCAGCTGGATCAGAATTATCTCTGTTTTCTAATTCTGGTGACATTCTCTCATCCTCACCTCTCTTTGTCTGTTTTTCACTTTCAATTCTAACCAAGCTCTCAGAATTTTGCCTATCAATTCTATCAGAATGTTCTCCCACCTGAACATTCTCCCCCTCTCTATTTGCATTAGACCCCTCACCTCTCATCTCAGGGTTTTCCTCATGGGTAGGGATCTAAGGTTGTTCAAATCCCATAGAGGTGCAATAAGCTTTTAAAATCTCACTCTCCCCTGGAATGTATTGCCTAAGTGACCTTGGCAATGGTCTGTGATTAGGAAATTTGCATGTTTAAGGGATGAGATCATTTTACCCATATAGAAAATTGGTCCATGCTCCTCATTTGCTCTTCTTGGAATATTTGGATCTTGCCTCATTGCATACCAAATCACCAACTGCCAATACCTCTGATAAGGTATATATGTTAAAGGATTGTCTCTTGTTTCTCTTCTCAATGCCTTCTGATTTCTTTCAAATGTGTTCTTCATATCTTCCCATAAGATAGAAGCATAATCATAATTCCTATTCTTCACTAACCCATGAAAGACTTGCAAGATTTGCCTTGATGCTTGATCTACTGAACTGTGTTTTCCAGCAAGACATTTGTTGACAATGGTAAAGAAACATGCCCAAATTGGTGGTAGTTTGTTCCTTCTGAATGAGCTAAGATTCCTCAACTCTTCATTATATCCCAATCTTATGAATTCAGCCAACAATTCCTCTGTTAAAGGTGAATCCTCAAAATCTAATCTTCCCTCCAAGTCATCTTTCTCTGGCAACCTCAACATAGTTCTCATAAAACTAACAGTCAGAGTTATAGTAACTCCCCCTATATTAGACACAAACTTATTGCCTTGTAACTCCAAATTCTTCCACCACTGTTGTATATACTGTATTGGTACAGTCTTCTTCATTGTAAACCACTTTTTGAAAGGATGATGCTTCAACAACTCTATTATTATCCTATGCTCTTCCTTGAACTTGGTTTCATCTATCACTAAGACACAATTATTCTCTACCAAATCCAGATATTCACTCTCAGGTACGATTCTCTCCAAAGAAATAGGTCTAGAAGACATTACTGACCTTACATCACTCTGTTCATGTTCAATATTTGCATTCCCTTCCTCTGCATTTCCTTCAGATTCAACCATTTGTTCTTCCTCTGCATTACCTCCAACATTCCTACCCATAGGCTCTTCTTCTCCGGCTATATTATCTGGAATTCGAACTTCATCATTATCTGAATCGGAAGAGGATTCCATGAAAGTTCTTGCTTTGTGTAATGATACAGTTCTACTTCTTCTTGTACCAGACGTGATTACAATATGGAAGATTGAAAGAAACAGAATCAAAGAACTCTGGAATTTTGCGTATCTCACTTTTCGCTCTTAGATTTCAAATGAATTTGAAAGAGGGATTTTAAGGTCTATTTAAAATCCGCGAAGCTGAAAGGATTCAAACGGTGAAAAGTTGCTTTATGTCAGAGTGATAACGGTTTCTAACACTGTGAAATACCACAAAAGATATTAAATGAAACGTGGTATGTTCAAATGAAGAAGAAGCTGACACGTGTTATTTGATAGAAATTAACACAAGTTAAAAGTTCTGAATAACAAGTTCAGAATTCTGAGAATGCATACTCAGAAGTTCTGAGTACACAATTCAGAAGAAATTTCCTTGTAACTAAAATTCATTTAAAATCAACTTCTAATAATATAAAACATTTAATCACCCAGAAGTAGTTTGAACAGGTGGAAAAATTTTTATCATTGAAAGCTTGTTCCCCTTAGATTGATTTGAGATAAGAAAGAATACAAACCTTGTAATTTCTTCAGAATGATTTCTGAAAGATATCAATGCTCCCCCTTGACTTAAGCATATACTCAAACACATATTAGATATAAAAGAATCATATGAAACGAATTAAAAAAAACATAAAGGACTTAACAACAAATTGAAACACTTGTAATTTTCAGAAATGAGTGCTGAAAGGTAGTCAGAGCATCTGAGTAACCTATTCAGAAGTAAAAACTTCGAAGTCAGATTTCTGAAGTATTGACTCAGAAGTTCTGAACTCAAGACTCAGAAGATCTAAGTAAGAGAGTCAGAATTCTGATTGCACTACTCAGAAAATCTTACTTAAAAAATATTCATTTCTGAAAAATAAAAAATATACTCAATTAGTCAGATTAAGCATTCCTATTTTTTTTTAAGTATATGATATTCATATACGTCAAATAAAACAATTAAACTCTCACACCCTCCTCACCTTTGGTGAGGTTTGAACCCCTGACCTCTTACGAGGACAAAGGCTCTCATATTTTACATATGAGAAAAGTAAACCTTTTGTGATCAAGAGGCTTTGTGAACAAGTCAGCCAATTGATACTTTGTGTGCACAAAGTGCATTTCTATAGTTCCCTTTTTCACATAGTCTTTAATAAAATGATACCTTACATCAATATGTTTGATCTTTGAGTGCTGAACAGGATTCTGAGTAATAGCAATGGCACTTTCTGAATCACAATAGATGGGAATCTTGTTGAGTTGATAACCATAATCCATGAGTTGTGTTTTCATCCACAGAGTTTGAGAACAGCAAGCAGCAGCAGCTACATATTCTGCCTCAGCAGTTGATGTGGACACACAATTTTGCTTCTTTGAAGCCCAACTCACTATCTTATCTCCCAAAAAGTGACAATCACCAGAAGTACTTTTCCTATCCAATCTGCTTCCTGCATGATCAACATCAGTAAATGCAATTAACTTGAAATTAGTTTCTTTTGGATACCAAAGATCCAATTCAGGTGTTCCTTTGAGATATCTTAAGATTCTTTTAACAACCAGCAAATGAGATTCTTTTGGATTTGATTGAAATCTAGCACAGAAACATGTAGCAAACGTGATATCTGGTCTACTTGCAGTCATATAAAGCAAAGAACCAATCATGCCTCTATAAACCTTGTTATCTACTAAAACTCCAGAGAGATCAGCATCTAACTTGACATTTGTAGCCATAGGTGTTCTCATAGCAGCACAATCAGACATCTTAAACTTTTTCAAAATATCTTTTACATATTTTCCTTGATTTATAAATATTCCATTTGGTAATTGTTTCACTTGAAGACCAAGGAAAACGTTCAATTCTCCCATCATGCTCATTTCAAATTTTGATTTCATGATTTCTGAGAATTCATCACATAATTCTGCATTTGTAGAACCAAATATGATATCATCTACATATATCTGAATTAGAATTAAATCATCACCTTCTTTCTTTAAAAATAAGGTAGTATCAATTTTACCTTTCTTGAAGCCAAATTCTAATAAGTATTGAGTTAGAGTGTCATACCAGGCTCTTGGTGCTTGTTTCAGACCATACAATGCTTTATCTAAAACATACACATGATCTGGAAACTCAGGATCAACAAATCCTTCAGTTTGATAGACATAAACTTCTTCATTAAGTATACCATTCAAAAATGCTGATTTGACATCCATTTGGTATACTTTGAAGTTCTTGTGTGCATCATATGCCAAGAATATTCTGATTGCCTCTTATTCTTGCAACTGGTGCAAATGTCTCATCATAATCTATTCCTTCTTGTTGTGAATATCCCTTTGCAACCAATCTAGCCTTATTTCTGACTACAACACCTGACTCATCTTTCTTGTTTCTGAACACCCATTTTGTTCCAATAATAGATTTTCCTTCAGGCTTTGGAATGAGTCTCCAGACTTTGTTTCTTTCAATCTGTAACAATTCATCTTGCATTGCTAAAATCCAGTCTGGATCCTCTAGGGCTTCAGTGGCTTTCTTAGGTTCAACCACACTTAAAAATCATGCAAACATTGCTTCATTTGCTGTTGCTGATCTAGTCTGTACTCCCACTGATGGATCTCCTATCACTTGATGAATAGGATGGTCTTTTGTCCATTTGTTTGAACTTGGAAGCATATCAATATCTGAAAAATTGTTGTTTGTATCATTCTCATCAATAACAGCTTGTAATTCTGAACTATCCCTTTGTTCTGAGATGTGTTGAGGTGTAACATCCAAGTTTGGATTCTGAGTAGTAGAGTCAGAATTCTGAATAACTTGTTCAGGGTTCTGAGTATCTTGCCCAGAAATCTGAGTACCTTGTCCAGAATTCTGATCGACTTGTCCAGAATTCTGAGTACCTTGTTCAGAATTCTGAGTACTAGGCTCAGAAATTTCATCACTTGTATTGATCAACATTGGACATTCCTCAGATGGACCAGAATCAGAAATTACTGTTGTTTGTGTTAGCTCCAATTCTACTATTTATAGAAGTATTGAAAAATTGGCTAAGAGTTGACATCGACAGAGGCCTCTGCCGATTCACCGAGAAGACCGAAGTGAAGAATCAACAGAAGACGCTTCTCAGAGGACAAGGCCACAGAGCCTCTGTCATACTTGACAGAGCCTCTGCGGTATAAAGACTGAAGACTTAGAAGATTTGCCAAAGATAAATACAAAGACAATCGTACTTCCCACGTTTACTGTTGTACGAAGATCTTAAAGATCATTCGTACAAGGCTCGCCCGGCCACCTCTACGTGTTAAACTCTGAGGAGTTACAGCCTTTATAGAGTGCGGCGCATTACAATAACGTTGTACCTGTTACTGTTCCACGATAGCGTCTTTGTACCTTAGTACTTCTTGTCTTAACCTTGTCCCCTGTAGAAGTAGTATAAATAGAAGGCTCATGTTGAGCTCTTCCATTAAGCTTTGCACGACACACACACCATTAGAGCTGAATTCTTGTAATACCTTCGGTGTTCTTAGGTGTTTTTATTATATCAAATACAGTGAATCATTGAGTTAATTATCTGTGTTATTTCCACTTCACGTATTTGATATTGTGTGTTTATCTATCAAGTATTACCTCTTTAGTTCGCTAAAACGCTTCCGCATCCTAATCTGTTTGAACTAATAGGTATATATATATCATTGTTAAGCAATATAGGAACCAACAATTGGTATCAGAGCCATCCTTAATTTTCTATATCAAAAGATCCTCTCTTACAATGATTTCTGGTAGAAACTTGGCTTGTCTTTAACCTGTTCTTCATATTTTTCAAACAGACTCTGTTTTTCTTCCATTCTCGACCAGTTCGACTTTGGTAAACTTACATAACCTGTTTTTCTTGGTTAAAACTCTCATATTTAGTGCATTGCTCAATGTTTTTAAGCTTATAAGCTCTTTCCTACAAATCTGACCCATCATCTGAAAGTTTGCTGTTCATACTCTGTTTTCTAGTATATTTTCAAACCTCTTTCAAAATGGCGAACACGAATAACTTCTTCACAACTGGTTATTTAACCAAGCCACCCACTCTACTCAGAGATGAGTACCCTCAATGGAAGATACGAATGATTGACTTCTTCGAGGGTACTGACAAAGAACTCTTCTACTATATCAATAATCCTCCTTTCGTACCAATGATCACAGTACCTCGTGTACCTGCCACAGATGACACACCAGAGATTCCTGAGCACGAGAAACCAAAGACCAAGGATAAGTGGTCTGAACCAGATTGGGAAAAATATGAAGTTGCTCAGAAGACCAAAAGACTTCTGATATTGGCCATCCCCAATGACCTCTTCCAATCCCTAGATGTGTGTGAATATGCATACGATCTATGGAAGGAACTGGAGAAACAATTGGAGGGAGGGGCCAAGACTCAGAAGAACCGCAGAGCCCAATGCATCAATGAATACTACGCATTCAAAGCTCTGCCGACAGAATCTTTGCAGTCAACATATGATCGGTTCAACTCTCTGATCAACAAGTGTAAGAAGTTCGGAATTCACAGAACCTCTGAGGAGAACAATGTCATGTTCCTAAAGAGCCTAAATGAAGAATGGCTCCAGTTGTCTATGTCTCTGCAAACAAACCAGGACTTAGACTCCTGGACTCTGTCAGATCTTTATGGAACGTGGGCAGCCCAAGAACCTCGGATTGCACAAGCAAAAGCTCAAATCAGTGCACCCCTTGCACTTGTTGGTAAGGCTACAGAAGCTAAAGAGAAGCCGAAAAAGGAGAAAGCTGTGGAGGAAAAGAAGGAGAAGAAGAAAAAGGTATTAGTCGTTGATAGTGAAGAGGAGGAGGTGGTGGAAGAAGAGGAGGCAACTATGGCCTCAATAGCTAAGTCTTTAGCCATTTTGACCCGGGAGTTCAGCAGAGGATACCAGAAGAAGTCTGGTTATGAACGCAATGGAAGAGATGATCGTGGTGATTCGAGGAATCAGGGAAGAGAAGGTTCAAATGACAAGAGTGACAGAGCTGGTGACCAACAGAGGACAAACGACAGATGTGGAAATGCCCCTCAGAACCAGGGCTGTTTCAATTGTGGCAAGCCAGGCCACTATGTTGCTGACTGTAGGAGTAAACCAAACCGCCCTCAGAGGGACTCTGCTTTCTACAAAAAGAAGGTAGAGTATTATGCTCAGAAGTCACTCATGGTGGAGAAAGAGAACTGGCAGTCAGATGAATCCTCTGACGAAGGAGAAAAGAAGAACGCCCTGTTCTGTGGCATGGTAGAAGTCAGCTCCTCCGACTCTGATAGTGAGGTATCCACTTCTTACTCTTATTCTAATCAAGCAGAAGCTGATTTGCTTAAACTTACCATTGAATTCACAGAACTTAAAAAGACCTGCGAAAGTGTTCAGAAGAAGCTCACCTTCTTTGAGAGAGAAGCTAGACTTCTCACTCAAGAAAAGGCTAAAAATTTTCAAGAAAAGGAAGAAATTGAAACAAATTGGAACAAACACCTAAATCCTTTGAAAGAAAAGATTTCTGAACTCAACTATGCCTTAAAAGCTAAATCTAAAGAACTTATGGATGTTGAGAGCGACAGAATGAATATCCTAGCTCTTAAACATTATTTTCAAAAGGAAAGAAAAGTCCTCTGTCAAGATCTACTCAGAATAGATCTTTTAATTAAGAAATATAAAGATGCACAGAAGGTGTACGAGAAAATTAATACACAAATAGGGAGACGATGAATTGGCTTCTGTGATATAGATCCATACACTGGAACCAAAAGAGACAAGTATCTGTCCTCTCTATTTCATATTGGAAGTACAAAAAAAACCTAGATTGCCAAACCTACTCTCTGTTAGTAAAAGGCAAAAAGTCTCTGGGGAACCTCACGAGAGGAAACCTCTGAAGATGATAAATGTGTGGTATCAAAACACAGATTCATCACCTTCAACCTCTGTCAAAAGAGAATCCAAACCTAAGAAGTGTCTGAAAACACAAGATCAGATAGGAATCTTCAAGTTTGGTGACCCCGAGACTCAACCACAGGTTGCTTTTGTCTGCACGATAGACTCTGAAAAGAAATTATCGGCAGAGGCACCTGAATTCATGCCTACTTCTTCAGAAGAAAAACTGCTTTACATTTCTGAAAATGAGTTAGTGGAAATCGGTAAAAACAACTTCTATGAAAACCTCTGTACATCCTTTGTCTAACAAAAACTCTCTAAGGAAATCTTGATAGATACTTCTGCTGATTTGGAAAATAGTCCCAAAGAAAAGGAAGAAAGTGAGTATGGCACATGCTCTGAAAGTCCAGCCTCTATAGACAGAGATCTAAGCGACTCAACCTCTGTATATGAGGACGACTCATCCTCTAATGAATCTGAGACTGACTCAAATGAGTCATAGATAGTATCTTGTGACACAGAGGATTTTAAGCTACCCTCTGGAGTTCTTAACAGAACTATTCCTCCCAAGGAAAAAATCACAAGTGTTCTTATCTGTCCAGACTTTTTGGACATGTGCATACAAGCCAAAAGCTCTCTTGAGCTTGAGAAAATCAAACAACAGAAGAAAGTGTCTTCTCAAAATCCAACAAGTTCTAAAGCATCAAAACCTTTGAGGCCTTTTATAGAAAAATTAACTTGGCAACATAAGGGTAAATGGGTTGAAAATAACAAATCTTTTGCTTCTGTGACAGTGAAACCTGAAGAAGTTCACCACAGAAGAAGGGGTCCACAGAAGGCTACTCTCCACAGAGGATTTTCAAAACAACAATCTAGTCTACATAGGTCTTCTTGTAATAGGAAGTCAGATGCTAGGATAGATTGTAATAAAGCCTCTGTACCCCTTTTCAGTGTTTTTAATGAAAAATTCAAGCAAATCTCTTCGCATATTAATCATTGTCATTGCTTTGATCTCATGTATCAATTGAATCAACACTTATCAAGCCCACACTGTTTCCTCTCTTTGTCCAAAAGGAATGCTAAATTCAAGGGAAAGAAGAAACAAAATGGTTCTTCAAAAGAAGTTAAAACCAAACCCAAGGATGCTAAGGCAACCTTGAAGACCTCTGACAAAAAGGGACCCATTTGGATATGGGTACCTAAAAATCTCTGATTGTCTTGCAGACGAAGTATGTGCCGATCTGGTATCTAGACTCCGGATGCTCGCGACACATGACTCGCGACAGAGGCCTACTATCCACCTACAAAGATAAACTCGATGGTGGATCTATGACCTTTGGCGACAACAAAAAGGAGTACATTAAAGGCTATGGAATCATCAAGAAGGAAAACATAACCGTATGCAAAGTGGCATATGTTTATGGCCTTAAACACAACCTACTCAGTGTTAGCCAACTTTGCGATACGGGTTTTGACGTCATGTTCAAAAGAACTTTCTGCTCTCTGCAAGGAGAAGACACAGGAGTCGAACTTCTGCGGGCCGAATGTAATACCTCGGGTAAGTTCGTTAGTTAAAATCCCTTTCTGTTAAAGAAAGTTAACTTTAAAATTTGAAGTTTAGGGTAAATTTACAAGTTAAGGGTGTTTAGGTCATTGTTGAATAGTTTAAGGGCTAAAATGTAATCAGGGTTTGATATTACCCCTTGAAGAGTTAATATATTTTCATTTCAGAAAATATCCAGTTTTTAGTGTGTGTGTGTGTGTGGTTTGGGAAGAAAAGGAGCAAAAGAAGAAAGGAGAAGTTAGGGCTTCAAATTGGTTTGCTTAGAAGTGAAATTAAGGTATGTTCCTTTACATTTTATGTGTGTAATTGCTAGTAGATAGTTTCTATCGGAGTAGAATCGTCAATTTCATGCTTGGTAGTAATTCTGTCGAAATCTGGGTAGAAGTCTCGATGAAAAGACAGAGGTTTCCGGACACGTTGAATGTGCCTGGGTAGTTTTGTTGCTAGTGTCCGGACAAGTCGATTATCCGGGTAAGTCTCTCTTTTTAATAGTTTCCGGATGAGATAAGATACCGGGTGGTATCCGGGTTACTTTGGTTTCCGGATGGCGTCCGGATTATTGATGTTGTCCGGAAACTTATGCTGTCCGAATTTGTCTTGTTGTCCGGATAGTTCTGTAGTATCCGGTAACCTTAGCTGTTTGGTCACTTTTGGAGGATTTATGTTATCTCGAGTTCTTAGCCTAGTATGTCTTATGTGTTTATTTAGTAAGGGGATATTTGTATTTAATCTGTTTCAGACTCAGTGGATTTGGATTGAAAGACTGAATCTTTGGAAAAGGCTTGGAAGAGTTGTAATAAAGCAATCAGGTGAGTTTTACTTTAAAACGTTTTTTTTTCAAACTGGAATATATATATAGATGTATATATATATATATATATATATATGAGATGGATATGTGGTAGGAACGTGATGATGTGTTTATAAATGACAATATGATATATTGAGATATATATTGTGTTTATATAAATATTTTACTACACGAGAGCACTTTGGCCGGACTATGACGGCGGAGAGTTGGCTGTATGTAAGTGCAGTGGTGTTGGCTGTAATTGTCGTACGGTGGAGTAAATTGATTAGTTGGCTTGCAACCAACTAATTTGGCCATGTGAAGGATGAGTTGTACACGATGCACGAGTCTTGCTTGGTAATTAAATACATGTTGTATATTTGTGATATATGTGTGTTTTTACAAAAGGATTACTAAATTGACAGGGATTATCTCACTAGACCGTTTGGTATAACCCTCATTTTGTTTTCAAAAATATGTATTCCAGGTCGAGGATCTTTTATTAGCAAAGGGAAGGATAATGTGTAGGATGCGGTTGATAGCTGACGAAGATTAGGAAATGCTTATGTTTTGTAATGTATGATTTTAAGACTATGGGACCGTACGTGAATTATTATGTATCTTTTGTTATGAATGTAACGACGTTATGTATAACATATTAATTGATGTATATTATGTATGTTTTGGGATACCGGGTCGTTACAGATGGTATCAGAGCCCTAGTTTAAGGGATTTAGGTATTCGTATCTGTACCTAGACTTAAACTGCATGTGAAGTAGGATGTCCCAATTATTGTAGAACCTTGGGATGATTAAGTATAAAAGGTAGAAGGAACATCATGTAAGGTAATTTCATATTACACCTGGCCAGTGTAATTGTGATCTTACAGGTACATGTTTGAACTGGAATACCTTGTTATATGGGGTATGTGCTTACGTGTATATTAATCTTGTCTGAATCAACAGAATGGCAAGCGGTACTCGAAATACGAATAGAGAAGGAGGAGGAAATCCTAACAGAACGAATCCCACAGTCGGAACAAGGGGAAGAGGGGGAGAAAGAGGTAGGGGCAGAACTGGAGGCAGAGTTCAGGGGCGAGGTACCGAATTTGTTACACGAAATGATTTGACGGCGGAAATGGGAAGACTTCAAGCCAATATACAAGCGGCGTTCGATAGAACTCGTCACACAGAAACTGGAATACCAGATCCTAGTCTGGAAGATGAGATGCCCATTACACATACTGTCATACCGGTGCCAAGGAAGTGTGACTATAAAATGTTTTTAAATTGCAAACCCCCGACATATTCAGGAGAAAGAGATCCAGTGAAGGCCATGAGGTGGCTGAAAGAGATAGAAGCTGTCTTCAGGACCAGCAAGTGTGCAGAAGAAGATAAAGTGCTATACGGAACCGCGATGTTGAAGATAGATGCTCTATTTTGGTGGGAGGCTCTTATTACCTCTAGTGGATCTGATGTGTACTCAACTTTTACTTGGGACGAATTCACAACAGCTTTCAAAGGACAGTTTTGTCCTCAAGCAGCAGTTAGACAACTGGAAGAGGAATTCATGAACCTACATCAGAGAAGTTTATCGGTTAGGGATTACACTGCTCGTTTTCTAGAGAAGTCTCGCTTCGCGGAGTACTATGTTGCCACGGAGGCTCTGAAGATGGAAAGGTTTATTTTCGGGTTAAATTCAGAAATTAGAAAGCTAGTGGTTGCAAAAGGACCCGATACCTTCTCAGCCGCAGTAGATGCCGCGGAAAATGTGGAACGGGATAATAGGAGAGACGTTGGTCATAAGAGTACTGGAAAAAGAAAATTGGAAGAAATGACGTACGATTTGGAGGAATACGAATCCCCGAGGTTTGATAGTCATTCACCTTTCAGACCAGCTGAAAGACCATGTCTAAAATGCAACCGTGTTCATCAAGGAAACTGTTATGTGGATTCCCGAAGATGTTACAAGTGTGGGAAGACTGGTCACATTGCTAAAGACTGTCACGTAACTCGATTCTGTTTCATTTGCAATTCCCCTGATCATATTCAGTCAGACTGCCCACGATGGAAAGTACAGCAGGGTAGTATGACGGTGAGACCAACGGGTGTTAGGTCGGGAGAGGTACAAGGGTCTGAGGTACCGAAAGAAAAAGGTCGTGTCTTCCAAATGACAACACAAGAAGAGGAGGAAATTCCGGATGAGGTTACAGGTACATTTCTAATAAACTCTATACGTGCTAAGGTGTTATCTGACGTCGGTGCAAAATGGTTATTGGTATTTCCGTGCTTTTGTTGCTTATCTGTGTTAGAGATATAGGTGGGTGTGGGGTGTCTATTCAGTTAGTTTTTATGGTTTGGATTGAGTTCGAAGTAGTAGTGATAAGTATTCATACCTTTTCGCTTAACCAAATTCCGGGACGGAATTCTTTTAAGGGGGAGATAATGTAATACCCTGGGTAAGTTCGTTAGTTAAAATCCTTTTTCGTTAAATAAAGTTAACTTTAAAATTTGAGGTTTAGGGTAAGTTTAGGTAAGTTTACAAGTTAAGGCTGTTTGGGTCATTGTTGAATAGTTTAAGGGCTAAAATGTAATTAGGGTTTGATATTACCCCTTGAAGAGTTCAGATATTTTCATTTAAGAAAATATCCAGATTTTTAGTGTGTGTGTGTGTGTTTTGAAAAGAAAAGGAGCAAAAGAAGAAAGGAGAAGTTAGGGCTTCAAATTGGTTTGCTTAGAAGTGAAATTAAGGTATGTTCCTTTACATTTTATGTGTGTAATTGCTAGTGGATAGTTTCTATCGGAGTAGAATCGTCAATTTCATGCTTGGTAGTAATTCTGTCAAAATCTGGGTAGAAGTCTCGATGAACAGACAGAGGTTTCCGGACACGTTGAATGTGTCCGGGTAGTTTTGTTGCTAGTGTCCGGACAAGTAGATTATCCGGGTAAGTCTCTCTTTTTAATAGTTTCCGGATGAGATAAGATACCGGGTGGTATCCGGGTTACTTTGGTTTCCGGATGGCGTCCGGATTATTGATGTTGTCCGGAAACTTATGCTGTCCGGATTGGTCTTGTTGTCCGGATAGTTCTGTAGTATCCGATAACCTTAGCTGTTTGGTCACTTTTGGAGGATTTAAGTTATCTCGAGTTTTTAGCCTAGTATGTCTTATGTGTTTATTTAGTAAGGGGATATTTGTATTTAAACTGTTTCAGACTCAATGGATTTGGATTGAAAGACTGAATCTTTGGAAAAGGCTTGGAAGAGTTGTAATAGAGCAATCAGGTGAGTTTTACTTTAAAACATTTTTTTTCAAACTGGAATATATATAGATGTGTATATATATGAGATGGATATGTGGTAGGAATGTGATGATGTGTTTATAAATGACAATATGATATATTGAGATATATATTGTGTTTATATAAATATTTTACTACACGAGAGCACTTTGGCCGGACTATGACGGCGGAGAGTTGGCTGTATGTAAGTGCAGTGGTGTTGGCTGTAATTGTCGTACGGTGGAGTAAATTGATTAGTTGGCTTTCAACCAACTAATTTGGCCATGTGAA
The DNA here is from genome assembly GCA_033807775.1 of Saussurea involucrata. Classification (NCBI taxonomy): domain Eukaryota; kingdom Viridiplantae; phylum Streptophyta; class Magnoliopsida; order Asterales; family Asteraceae; genus Saussurea; species Saussurea involucrata. The sequence continues at coordinate 69,699,152 of CM066325.1, forward strand.
GGATGAGTTGTACACGATGCACGTGTCTTGCTTGGTATTTAAATACGTGTTGTATATTTGTGATATATGTGTGATTTTACAAAAGGATTACTAAATTAACAGGGATTATCTCACTAGACCGTTTGGTATAACCCTCATTTTGTTTTCAAAAATATGTATTCCAGGTCGAGGATCTTTTATTAGCAAAGGGAAGGATAATGTGTAGGATGCGGTTGATAGCTGACGAAGATTAGGAAATGCTTATGTTTTGTATTGTATGATTTTAAGACTATGGGACCGTACGGGAATTATTATGTATCTTTTGTTATGAATGTAACGACGTTATGTATAACATATTAATTGATGTATATTATGTATGTTTTGGGATACCGGGTCGTTACACCGAACGTAGAGGAGATTTATACCTCATGAACTTCAGTGCCAAAAACAAGGAGGACAAGCTCTGTCTTGTTGCATCTAAGAACGAAGAAGCTTGGTTATGGCACAACAGGTTCTGCCACTTAAACTTTCATACCTTAGATAAGCGTGTGAAACTTGATTTAGTCAAAGGTCTGCCAAATGTCAAATTTAGTAAAGATCACTTGTGCTCTGCTTACGAAATGGGTAAGCTCAAAAGAGCTTCTCATAAAGGCAAGACTGATGTATCTTGCCCTAGGCCTCTGTACATGCTTCATGTTGACCTCTGCGGTCCAATCGTTACACAGAGCCTAGGTGGTAAGAAGTATATACTTGTGTTGATTGATGAATACTCTAGATTTACATGGGTGGAATTTATCAGAAAGAAATCAGATGTTCCAAACATTCTGATAAACCTAATGAAAAGAATCCAAGTTCTATATGAGTGCAAGATACAAAAGTTGAGAAGCGACAATGGCACAGAATTCAAAAACTCTGTCATTGAGGCTTATCTTATAGAAGAAGGCATATCACAGAACTTCTCTACTGCACGCACCCCACAACAGAATGGCGTGGTTGAACGAAAGAACCGCACGCTTGTGGAGGATGCAAGAACAATGCTGACAGCATCTGGATTACCAATCTCTTTCTGGGCAGAAGCAGTATCAACCGCTTGCTACACCCAAAATCGACAAACCATAGTAAAAAGGCACATCAAGACACCATATCATTTAATAAACAAAAGGCGACCAAACATCAAGTTCTTCCATGTATTTGGATGAAAGTGCTTTGTCTTAAATGATAGAGAAGCAAGAGGAAAGTTTGACGTGAAAGCAGATGAAGGCAAGTTCATTGGGTACTCTGCCACCTCAAAGGCTTACATAGGTTACCTTATGCGGTCACGAACCATTATAGAGAGTATCAATGTCTCTTTTGACGATTCCTTTCAAAAGACACGGTCTAAAAAAGGAATCCTCTGGCATCTCTCCTACAAGAGAAGCAGAACTAAATATGCTATTTGAAGAGATGTTCCACGATGATATTGATCCCTCTGCCGGAGCTGTCAGAGCCTTTGGAGAAACATCTTCTGCAAACCAGACTGAGTCGGGTATATCTTTAACTGGTCCATTAAATACTTCATCCTCTTCTGTGAATCATGCAGATGCTAATGCCGAGGGGGAGCGAACAGAAGATGACTCAAACAAAGATACAACAATGGAGGCACTGGAAACACCAACTCCAGCTACAACAGAGGAACCGATACCAGAGGAAAATGAGGATTCAGTCTCTATCGCATCAGAGGAATCTATTCCAGCTCTAATCCCAATACCTACACAAGCTGAAGAACCAAGTTCAAGCACAGGAGTACCCTCTACCACAGAGGTTGTACAAGATCAACTATGTGCAACCTCAGAAGCTCAACTTGATGACACTAATGACCATCTTCCAAGGACAACAAAATGGACCAAAAGTCATCCTTAGAGCCTGATAATCGACGATCCTTCTGAGAAAGTCAAGACAAGATCAGCCACTGGAAACTTTTGTTTCTTTACAAATTTTATCAGTATGATCGAGCCAAAACGTATTTCTGAAGCCCTAGATGATCCAAACTGGGTAGATGCTATGCAAGAAGAGCTTCTACAGTTTGAGAGAAACAAGGTATGGACCCTAGTTCCTCTTCCAAATGGGAAACAAGCAATAGGGACTAAATGGGTCTTCAAAAACAAGAAGGATGAGGACGGGGTTGTCATTAGAAATAAAGCGAAATTGGTGGCCAAGGGATATCGCCAAGAAGAACGCATTGATTACGATGAAACTTTTGCCCCTGTCGCACGGCTCGAAGCAATAAGAATCTTCTTAGCCTTCGCAGCCCACAGAGGTTTCAAAGTCTTTCAAATGGATGTAAAATCTGCTTTTCTAAATGGTGAAATTCAAGAAGAAGTCTATGTCCAGCAGCCACCAGGGTTTGAAAGTGCCAAGTACCCAAACCATGTTTACTTTCTAGACAAAGCTCTGTATGGACTGAAACAGGCTCCAAGAGCATGGTATGAACGCCTTTCAACCTTTCTTCTCGTAAATAATTTCGAAAGAGGTACAACTGATAATACTATGTTTTATAAGAGAAAAGGTGATGAGATTCTGCTTGTACAGATCTATGTGTACGATATTATTTTTGGGTCTACAAATGCAAAACATTGCACTGATTTAGAAAAACTCATGCAGAGTGAGTTTGAGATGAGTATGATGGGAGAACTAAACTTCTTCCTAGGACTCTAAGTCAAACAATCATCAGAGGGAATTTTTATAAATCAAGCTAAATATGTCTCTGACATTCTTTCAAAATTTAATCTCTCTGATGCCTCTGTCATGAAGACCCCCATGTCAACTGGAAATAAGTTACACTCATATCCAGGTGGAAAATATGTAGAGTGCAAGCTCTACAAAGGCATGATTGGGTCTCTTTTATATTTAACCGTAAGTAGACCTGATATAATGTTTGCCACATGCCTCTGTGCAAGATATCAAGCCAATCCAAAAGAATCACATCTTCTTGCCGTAAAGAGGATCTTCAGATACCTAAAGGGAACCAAAAATCTTGGCCTCTGGTATCCGAAGAACTCTGGTTTTAATTTAACGGCTTACTCAGATTCAGATTATGGAGGATGCAAACTTGACCGAAAAAGCACCTCTGGTAGTTGTCAATTCCTGGGAGGTAAACTAGTCAGTTGGACCTCAAAGAAGCAGAATTGTGTATTGACATCTACGGTAGAAGCTGAATATGTTGCTGCTGCTAGCTGTTGCTCACAAGTTCTGTGAATGAGAACTCAACTAAAGGACCACAGTCACAATATCTTTAAGATGCCCATCCTCTGTGATTCCAAAAGTGCCATAGCGATTTCAGCAAATCCTGTACATCACTCCAAAACAAAGCACATCGATATCCGTTACCACTTTCTGAAACATCATGTTGAACATGGAACAATTGAGATGTACTTCGTGAACACTGAATACCAGCTTGCTGACTTATTCACCAAGGCACTTGATGAGAAAAGATTCCTTTTCTTGGTGGGTAAGTTGGGTATGATAAACATGAGTTGAGACCTCTGTAAGTAAGACTTGGTCCTCTTGTATATATGTATATATATATATTTTTATGCATGTAAATTCTTTCATCACCAAAAGTACAGTACCCTACAGAGTTCTTGTGAGATTGCTCAGAGCCTCTATTGCTCAGAGCCTCTGACGATCTCCACAGAACCTCTGGTGAGTTTGACCTATGTTCTATGCATTACTTATCTTATTTGATCCAAGCATAGGTCAAGGGGGAGTAGAAGAGACCTTGAATTAATTTACAGAAGGTATTAATTCAAGGGGGAGCCAAAAGAAGAGTAGTGATCAACCATATTCACAGAAGTGAAGGTTTTTGTCGAGCAAAGGAGAGCCAAAAAGTAAGTATCTCGTACAAATCTTTTCTGAAAACAATTTTCTAGGACACAAATTTCCAAACATGTCCTAGAAACACTGTTTGAGACATTCCAAACCTTTAATGATCAAAAAGATTTGTGAGCCTTCCGTTATTATAAATTTAAGGCCATAGAGCCTCTATTGAGCTCAACAGAGCCTCTGTTAGTCAGATCCTCTGTGACTGCAAATTTCATACAGGAACTCCATTGATCAACTTCAATGTCTTCAAAGATTCTCTTGTACAAGTACAAGTGCCAAGATACTGACAGAAGATTTCTAGTCTCAGAGTTCACTCTACCAAAGAACTTAAGTTGACCAAGCAAAGGTAAACCAAAAGAGGAATGTCTCGCACAAAACCATTTTTCAAAACAGTTTTATAGGACACCAACTTCGAGAAACACCCTAAAAACAGTGTTTAAAACAATTAAAACTTTGGATGATCAAAAACTCTTATGAATTTTTAGTTAATAGAAATTTCCACTCATAGAGCCTCTGCTGGCTCCAACAGAGCCTCAAAGTCTCTGTGAATGCAAATTTTGCACTAAAGTTGTATCGATCATGCCCAATGCATTTTCAAACGTTTTTGGTAAAGGTGCAAGCTCAGAGGAGACAAAAAGCCGGTTTAAAACCCCAGAGCTCATTCCACTACAGAGCTTCTGTCGTTCTGATACTTGGCTTTTTATGTAAATTCTGTAACATGCGGGTTATTTCTGAAGAGTGAAAGTCATCTGTAAGTAGAAAAGCCCACACGCCAAGCATTAATGGGCCGCACACGACGTCTAATCGTGTTCTGACACCTATGACATGGAACATTTTGAATGGCCGTGCGTGCCACACGTTCTCCTGGAAATTGAACCCAGCTATATGTACTCGAGAGCGGACCCCAAATTTTATTCACTTTAAACTATTTACCTCTTCAGATTCTACCGTTATCTCTTCAGTATAAAACCCCATTCACCATCTCTTCTCCACTTTTACGAATTTTCTCTCCTCATCACCTCCGACGAACTTTGCAAAACCTGCAACTTCCTCATTCTTACTACTTTACTCAAGTTTTCAAGAAATGGCTTCCACCTCCAATTCTCCGGCGACATCCCCTGCTCATTCTGAGCACTCACAGCAACAGGCCGTAGCCGGAAACCTAGAACAAGACGACTCAGGCGAGTCAATGGCATTCACTCCGACAACCCACCTTCAAAACTTCTTTGAACATGAACACTTTGAACATGTTCTCCCTCTCAAACCCAATAACCATTATCTCGTTCCCTCAAGAACTGCATTCGGGGAGGAACATGCCATCCTCCTCCACATTCTGGAAAACCACTACTTGTTCCCTCTGCTGACTAAGAACGTCCAAATAATCCCTGCCAGATATCTCAATCAATTCTGGCAGAGTTGCAGGTATGACTCAGAAGACAGACAAATCAAGGGCTACATCTCTAAACCTGACAAATCCTAATCCCTTGAACTCAAGTTCAACAGGACCATGTTCTCACTTGAGTTCAGCCTACCAACCAGAGGACTTCTAGGCATAAAGAAGTACACAGAGGAACCTACAGACACCGAGCTCTGCAGATTTGCTGAAATGTTGGGCTACAATGCTACACTGAAGAAGATGAATGACTTCAGAATACAAAGGTTCGCACCTCTGTCGAATACGCTCTTCTCCATCCTCAACAGATGTTTAACTGGGAAAGTAGGTAGTCCAGATCAAACTTCTCACCAATCATGGCAATCATGTATGGGGTGTACTATGATTTGCCTCTGGACTATGCCACTCTCATGATGCAAGAGATGGTTAACACTATTGACCGCAGAACATCATCTCAGAAGGCGAAAGGGAAAATAAGCAAAGATCTCCCTGTACTTCAATTTTAGAGGATTCTAGGTGTCCTACTAGAACCTTTGCTGCTCTTAGAGAAATGGCCAATGGAGGGACCAATGGTTAAGACCTACCCTATGGCAAAGAACTCCCCAACAGAACATGAGGTCGGGTACGACTTCTACAGACCTCTGCCAACCACACTTATGGGATATGCCACTGATGAGACCCTTAAGTTAGAATACATACGCGATCATAGGACTCCAGAACCGAGTCCTGTGACACCCCCGCGTCTAGGAGTTCCCTTAGGATCTAAGGTTGTAGATAGGATGAGCGATGAAGAATGGGAAGTGGCCCTTGCTAAGCATGAGCAGGTACAACACAACTTTCACCTTCTGCACAGCACACTTACCCCTGCCTCAACAAGGAAAACCTCTGCCACCCCATCCAAAACGAAGAAAGCCACCAAGGCAAAGAAAGCCAAAGAAGGAACCTCTGCCAGCACTACACAAGTCGACCAATCCCCACCACATGCAACGGAGATTGGATCCTCTACACCTCCCCCACCTCCGAAAGAAAAGAACAGGAAGAGAAAAACCAAGTCTTCTGAGGAGGGTGCCCCCAAACCTAAACGAAGGAAGAGCAAGAAGACCAAAAAGCCCCACACTCCTCTGCAAACCATCACAGAGGAAGCCAAAATGGAAGAAGAAGCCCCTGCACAACCTCTGCAATCACCCACTCCCATCAACTATGCAGATCAAGGTGACTTCTCATCCTTCCTTGAAAACTCGGAGATTGCTAACACCTTGGATACCTCAGGGTGGAACTGTGAAGCCCTATCAAACTGGTCAAGTGAAAACCCAGAATTCAGAGTCACAGACTTGGGGTACCATTAAACAAACTCAAAGCAAAGCAGTCTTCGGTTTCTATGAACTTAAGGGACTTAAAGACATTAAATGTTACCTCTTGGTCATGGACTCTCATAGTGAGTTCCCCTTTGTGCATATCAATCAAAGTACGCCCGGTTGCAAGAAACGGACGTCCTAAGATGATTGGGATATCTTTATCGGCCTCATAATCTAGGATTAGAAAATCGGCAGGAAATATAAATTTATCCACTTGGACCAAAACGTCTTCTATTTTTCCCTTTGGATAGGATATGGACCGGTCGGCTAGTTGTAATGTCACGGTTGTGGGTCTAGCCACTCCAATACCTAACTTGTTAAATACTAACAATGGCATCAAGTTTATACTAGGTCCCAAATCATAAAGTGCTTGACCTACTTCTTGTCCTCCTATGGTGCATGGAATGGTGAAACTACCCGGGTCTTTCAACTTAGGTGGAATCTTGCTAGGAAGGAGGGCACTACATTCCTTAGTTAATGCCACAGTCTCAAACTCACCCAACTTTCTCTTCTTGTTCAAAATATCTTTCAAAAACTTAACATAGCTTGGCATTTGCTCAAGAGCCTCTACCAAGGGTATGTTAATGTGAAGTTGTTTAAAAATGTCTAAGAATTTTTTAAACTGAACATCGACATTTTTACTCTTCATTCTTTCGGGAAATGGAACATTTCGTGGGTCAATTTGAGTTTGTTGTGGTACTTGCTTTGGAACAGTGGGTTTCTGTGTGGTCACTAGACTGGGAGGCTCATGGACATGGGTGCTCACTGTGGGTTTGTCAGTGACTTTAGGAGTGGGCACTTGAGGTGGTTCTCTAGATTCAAAGATGACATCATTCAAACCTTTTCCACTCCTAAGCGTTATGGACTTGACTTGTTCTTTTCCTATTACCCTAGCGTGTTCGGTGTCACAAGGTAACATCCCTGGTGGTCTATTCTTAAATTCGACGGCTAGTTGTCCTACTTGGGTCTCTATGTTCCTTATGGCTGCTTGAGTTGATTCATGAAACCTTTCAGTATTGATTCGAGTGATGGTTGTGTCTCATTTAGGTGATTTTGTCGTGGCTGAAATTGTTGTGAGGACTGCCCCTGGTGAAAGTTTTGTGGGGAGTGCCCACTGTGATGTTGGTGAAATCCAGGGGGGTTTGGTGGTCTTTGCTGGACATGACTTGCCCCGTGGGGTAGGAGTCCTGGATTACCAGTCCAGGAGAAATTCGGGTGATTTCTCCAGCCTGGATAATAGGTCTGCGAAAATGGGTTGTTCCTTGGGTTGGTTCCTATAACATTTACGGCTTTGGGATTTGCAGGGCAATAGTCAAAGACATGTTCCTCTCCACAAAGGGAACAATTCTCAGGGAGTTGTGGAGTGGGCACTGCCGAATTGACCTGTCCTCTATTTTAATTCAAAACCAGTTTAGTTAAGGCTACCAATTGTGCATTCATGGTTTTAAGTGCTTCTGAGTCGATGGTATTGGTCTTTGGTATGGTGGCCCTAGGATTTGACCACTCGGTGTTGTTGTTGGACACTTTCTCTAAGATTTGATACCCTTCATTGTAGGTTATATCTGTGAATGCTCGACCTGCTGTTGCATCTAAGATGATTTTGGCTGCATTGGAAAGACCATTGTAAAAGGTCTCCAATTGGATGCAATGTGGGATGCCGTGATGTGGGAACTTTCATAATAGCTCTTTAAAACGTTCCCATGCATCCGAAACACCCTCATCTTCGCCTTGCTGAAACAAAATAATATCATTTCGAAACCTTACTTTCCTTGTGGGAGGAAATTATTAATGTAGAAATTTGTCAGCAAGTTCTTGCCATGTGGTTATCGAATTAGGCTCGTGTGAATTCAGCCAATCCTTCGCCTTATCCCTTAATGTAAAAGGGAAAAGTTTCAGCCTTAAGGCTTCATCAGTCACACCTTGCAGTTGAAAGGAATCAGTCATCTCCAAAAAAGATTTTAAGTGCGAGTGTGGATCCTCAGGTTGTAACCCTCCAAATTGAACCATGACTTAGATCATTTGAAGCATTACCGGTTTGAGTTCAAAATGTTGTGCAATCATGTTGGGCCTTAGAATTCCGGACCTTAAATCAGTAACTCCCGGAGTAGCATAGTCCCGTATTTTTCGATCTTTGCTATCGGCAATCGTCACTGTGGTCTCCACTATTGGTGGGTTAATGGGTCTTTCACCTCCCACACCTGCCATGTTTATAGTGGGGTTCACAGGGGGTTTTCAATTTGTGTTTTTGTTTTTACGTCTTCTTCGAAAGGTTTTTTCTATTTCAAGATCGATTGGTACCAAAGGTCCGTGTTGTTGCCTTGGCATGCAACACGAAAAGCTTAGAAAAACGAGTTACTCGGGCTCGAATAAAAACTAATGTCTTGAGATTTAAAATCACGCCAGTCCCCGGCAACGGCGCCAAAAACTTGGTATGTACGAAATATGTGATTAATCGCTGTGGGATGCAAACTATCCACAGTGGAAAGTGTTAATGCCAAAAATCGCACCAAAGGGACAACTTAAGGTCGATGTGGACTTAAACAACTAAAGAAAGAATCTTTCGACGAAAGGTGCGACGAGGATAAAAATAAAGAAACAAGGGATTTGATGACGCAGGAAAAACCTCAATCGAGGAAAAAACCTGCGGACGACAGTGGATGTCGTCGCTGCACTATGGTCGCCAATCAGGGGCGATGTCCTTGGTGTCGCTGGTGTCGATCGTACAGAGATTACAATACAAGTGAAGGAAATGCTTCGAAATGTAAAGTACAAGTGTTTGAATGTTAAAACAGTGTTTGTCGTGTGTGAATACAAAGTGTAAACTGTTGGTCGAAGGCTGATGTCGTGTGTCGGGAGCGATAACTTGAGCTATTCTTCGAGTGTTCTTGAGTTCGTAGTGTGGTTCTTGAGCTTGAATGCTTGTAGTAGATTGTTCTGCATATGTTCTTCAGATGATCTCCAGATGTTCTCCCTTTAGATGTTCGATGTTCGGTCCCCATGCAATGAGGATTCGACTCTAGCTTTATAGTCTTTGGGAGCTTTGATTATCTCATTGATTGCTTCATTAACAGCTTTAATTGTCGCAACGGTCTGTAACGGCTGCCGGCGTGAACATTCATAATGGTCTTCGTCCGTTACGAGTAACAGCTTGCGTCGGATAACGGCTTGCGTCGGATATAGCCGTTGCTCCTTTAATAGCTTTGACTCCTGCATTAAACACTTAACAAAACGTAACAGTCATGGTTAACGTTAGTCTTGGTCGAGGACGTATGGCTTGACGCGACAGTCGTGCGGGACGGGCGTCGCTATGGTCGTACGTCCTAGGGAACACTCGACTTACCTTTCACGACGGACGACGGATGTTCTCTGGGTCTTTGTCGTGACCTTATCTTAATCCAAGATGTTTTCCATGACGTGCGTCTTACCTTTTTTGGTCGTGGTCGTACGACGTGATTTTTTTCCCAAACAGTTTGTCCCCAAAATTTGAAAGAGGGATGGCAAATTCGAGTTTAAATTTTGTCAATCAGACGCGTAAGAAATAGACCAAGGGAAAAGATTACCTTAACCGCCTTGGAACTAGACTGATCCGCTTCTAACTGAACGAGAAGTTGAAAGGGGAACGAGGTCATGGCGTCGTACTGTCGTATGATTGTGCTTACCAGCTGTTTTTTTTTAAATGTTGATGGAGCCCAGAGGTCCTATTAGAAATGGAGGCGATCTAGATGACTTCAGAAGTCTATCGAAAATTCTCGTGGGGATTACTGTAAGTAAGGCTGGCGAGAGGATGTCGCGATATATGAGTACTTGTTTAAGATGGGCTTCTCCTGACCGTATTTGTTTCTGGCCAAGGCATTTCTGTGTGAGTTTGACCTGTTGACAGGGCAACTGATGCCCCAGTTTTGGCGAGTCATTCTAGTCATCGAGCGACTTACTTCGCACTAGGTGTGGTGTATAAAGTTACGAGCGATCAATATCGTCGTTATAGTTTACTTTCAAGGCTTAAAGGTGATCATACCTTAGTTTTGGACACTGCTGTCAATGATCGCAAATGGAGGACAAGGTATGTACTTGTGCGGGTGGCGATGCTGGATACGGACAGTGATTGGATTAGATACTGCACAATCGGTGACGATGGCTCATACTGCGCAACTGGCGACGATGTTTCATACTGCGCAACTGGCGATGATGTTTCATACTGCGCAACTGGCGACGATGTTTCATACTGCGCAACTGGCAACGATGTCTTCTGCTGCCATGTCGACCCTTTCGTCAGCCGACAAGGGCGAGGTTGTAAAGACAGGAGAGAATGAGGGAGAGTTTATGGCGACGAACAACTTTGCGTTGTCGTCAACCCTCCTGATTGACTATGTCCTCGTCAGGGCAGGGTCACTTCCGCATCTGGGGAAATATCAGCTCTTGTCTTTCAAGGAGCGTTTATGAAGGATCTCTGTTGAAGAGATCGGATTGTGTTTAGCCGAACTGGCGTTATTTGTAAGTTTTTCTTTCGAAACTTGTTAAGTCGCTTTCGTTTATCGTTGTCATAGTCCGTTGTTCATTGTCTAATGTATTTTCGTGTGTTTTCAGACGTTTCAGTCGTCTTTGGCGTTGTATGCTGAGATGTCAAGAGTCGAAGATCTGGTGGCGTCTTGTTCTTGAAAGAGAAGATGCAGCGCTGTAAAGGGAGAGGTTGGCCTTGGCACGCGCCGACGAGTTGGCCATTCAGCTTTTCGATGCTTAGTACGAACTGCAGGTTCTGAGTCGTACGAAGGAAGTGGCAGATGAAGACTCTCAGGCCGGGACCTTAGGCAAGGATGCGACCGATGTTCTTCCTGCAGTCTAGATTTTTTTTTATTTTCTTTGTTTTTGCCACTCGACCTATTGGTGGTCGAATATGTGTCTAATGGTTTACTCAATGAATATATCTTTTGTTTTTATGCTCTTATTCAAATCATGTTGATTATAAAGTCGAACATAAAATACATATGAAATCATGCGACTAAGGCATTCATTGTAATCCGATGACAAGAACGTAAAACAAATATAAGAACACGCAATTTAAGCATCCATTCGGGGTATGAAAGCTTCAGAAACTTATAGATAAGTTGTTTAGGCTTTGCGATTGTAGGACTAGATCGTACGATGAATCTGTACCGTATGCCCCTGTGGAAGGATAATCAAGTTAGAGACCTGATCGTTTATGTCATGCGACCTTGCGAATTTAAAGTCATATTGTAGACTTAATGACTATTGTCGTGCGATCCTGCGATAAGCTGTCGTGCGATTCTGCGGTAAAACGATGTCAAGGGTTGGTTGTTGACTAACCAATGACCCTCCGATGTGAAAATGAGAAAAAATCGTATGAAAAAGAGTTAGGGAACATACCGTTAGACTCTCTTTTTAGTGGGATATTTCCCCCCTGTCGTTTATTATCCTATTCTTTTCGAAGGAAAAGATAGGTTTGAAAAGACAGGATGACACGGCGATCCGGTGAGATATTGTCTGCGATCGACTATGTTGTCGTGCGACAGGGCACCATAGTAGACTTATCCCTATCGAAAAGGTATAAATTTTGAAGAACGAACCTGTCAAGGACGCCTGGCTGTTGAGTACGTCAGACCACACACGTCTGAACCACCGGTGATGCAATTGACGACTTTTGCATGCTCGGGGGTCGACGGCCGATGGTTATTAACTGGAGTAGCGTCATCGTCGATGATATCCTTGAGATTTCCTTTTGGGAAGTGATATGCTATCTCCTTCTTCAGGGCGATGCAATCGTCTGTCGCGTGACCATGATCGACGTGGAAGTCGCACCACTTTGATTTGTCTTTCTTAGCATCGTCCAGGTCGGACTTCTTCGGCCATCGAATGGTCGTCTGGGCGGACTTAAGAGCTTCGACTAAATCCTTTGCGGACCCTTTGAATCCGTAAGAGGATATCTTGGGGTATTGAGAAAATTTAGTCGCGGTCTTGGCCTCCGTTTTGTCTTGAAACGAACATTTGAAATTTGGTGCGCGGGATCAATTCTGGAAACAGCTTTGGCCTTGAATTCCGGTTTTCTGACGCCTAACGACTTCTTGTCGTCAGTGTGCTTGCGACGAAAGGCTGTGTCGTCCTCGACACTCATATATGCTAAAGTTCGAGCACAGACGTCTTCAAAATTCTCTGGGGGATATTTAGTCAGGTCGGTGTACAGACCCGAACTATCGTCCAGACCACGCTTGTAAGCTTCGATCGCGGTCTTGGTGTCACAATTGCGGATACTGATCATTTCATCATTGAATCTATTGAAATAACTCCGAATAGACTCGTTGGCTTTCTGCACGACGTAATACAGGTCGCTAGTCTGCTTCTCCATCTTACGACTGCTGGCGAACTGCTGGGAGAATTGATTAACCAACTCGGCGAATGACCCAATAGACTTGGGTTTGAGATTGATCAACCACTGGAGAGCTGGACCAGTGAGAGTCGCACCGAAGCTCTTGCACATGCATACTTCCTGATACATAAATGGAATTGAGATCGTCCACATAAGTTGCTTGTACTGTGCAACGTGCTCGGTTGGATCGGTTACACCAGAATACTTAGGAGTGAAAGCGGGGATGTTATATTTCTTTGGGACCTCGACAGTTGCAATCTCATCGATAAACGGCGACGCCTGAAAGCCAGATCGAGGCTCGACGTCGACTAGCATGGCTGCCCCAGACAATTTGGCGAGCAAGGACAGGACGCGCTCATTCTGATCTTCCAGCATCTTCAAACGCTGAGCGACGGGGTCATTATGTCCGACGGTTGCCCCTGTTTGAGGGTTAACTTCTGAACTGACGCCATTGTCGTACGACGAGCCATTGGCGTCTCCATTGAACGGAACGAAATATGGCTACGACCCATGATGAAACTGCTGCGGTCCATTCTGAAATGGCTGCGATCCTTGCTGGAAAGGCTGCGAACTACCGTGAAATGGTTGAGATCCACCTTGAGATCCATTCTGAAATGGCTGCTGGAATGGCTGTGACCCCTGCTGGTAAGGCTGCGATTCTTGCAACGGCTGCGACCCATTATTCATGGGTGGTGGCCTGAGATGCTGAGGGAGAATCGGTCCGAACTGGGGATTTGGGTTGAACGGCCCCGGCTATTGATTCTGCATAAACGGACCCGGATGCTGATTTTGCGCGGATGGACCTGGTCCTGCACCTGGATTCTGGACAAATGGTCTGGGACCATTCTGATTGAATGATCCTGGAGTTGGGTTATTCACGAACGGCCTAGGACCATTTTTAGGTCCGAAAGGATTCCTTAGCCGCGCAATTTCCTCAGCTGCTTTGCGATTCTGTTCTGCCATTGGATTGAGTTGACTCCTAGCGACTTCGAGTTCCTGATACATCTGAGCAGCGGCCTGCTGTGGATTTCCAGGGGCTGCCATTTTTTCCTGTAATAGAAAATAGAAGAATCTCCAAGAAACCGTTAATAGAGTGCACGTTCGTCGAGGATTTTCTCTAGATGAGGTCCCATGGATGGCGTCAAACTGTTAATGCCAAAAATCGCACCAAAGGGATAACTTAAGGTCGATGTGGACTTAAACAACTAAAGAAAGAATCTTTCGACGAAACGTGCGACGAGGATAAAAATAAAGAAACAAGGGATTTGATGACGCAGGAAAAACCTCAATCGAGGAAAAAACCTGCGGACGACAGTGGATGTCGTCGCTGCACTATGGTCGCCAATCAGGGGCGATGTCCTTGGTGTCGCTGGTGTCGATCGTACAGAGATTACAATACAAGTGAAGGAAATGCTTCGAAATGTAAAGTACAAGTGTTTGAATGTAAAAACAGTGTTTGTCGTGTGTGAATACAAAGTGTAAACTATTGGTCGAAGGCTGATGTCGTGTGTCGGGAGCGATAACTTGAGCTATTCTTCGAGTGTTCTTGAGTTCGTAGTGTGGTTCTTGAGCTTGAATGCTTGTAGTAGATTGTTCTGCAGATGTTCTTCAGATGATCTCCAGATGTTCTCCCTTTAGATGTTCGATGTTCGGTCCCCATGCAATGAGGATTCGACTCTAGCTTTATAGTCTTTGGGAGCTTTGATTATCTCATTGATTGCTTCATTAACAGCTTTAATTGTCGCAACGGTCTGTAACGGCTGCCGGCGTGAACATTCATAATGGTCTTCGTCCGTTACGAGTAACAACTTGCGTCGGATAACGGCTTGCGTCGGATATAGCCGTTGCTCCTTTAATAGGTTTGACTCCTGCATTAAACACTTAACAAAACGTAACAGTCATGGTTAACGTTAGTCTTGGTCGAGGACGTATGGCTTGACGCGACAGTCGTGCGGGACGGGCGTCGCTATGGTCGTACGTCCTAGGGAACACTCGACTTACCTTTCACGACGGACGACGGATGTTCTCTGGGTCTTTGTCGGGACCTTATCTTAATCCAAGATGTTTTCCATGACGTGCGTCTTACCTTTTCTGGTCGTGGTCGTACGACGTGAATTTTTGCCCAAACAGAAAGCGCAAGTGTACACTGGCCCCTATGATCGTTACAACAAGTAATAGTTGGTAAAGTACGAGAATCGTATCCACAGGGACTGGACAATCAAGACACTATCGTTTTTATGAGCTTCCTTTTACAAGTTTCAATTAGAGAGGAGGCAATAAGTTGGTTGTTTTGTTGGAATGCTATTTTTAACGAGTTACTTAAGATTAAAAAGGAGGAATGTAGGTTAGATTTTCCCCAGATTTTATACTAAATACTTGATCCAGAAGAGTGCTCACTGCATTTGTGCAGAGTGGGCACTCTCGTTAAAGAAACCCGGTTACACAAACACTCACACCTCCTAGTAAAAATCCCATACTTTTAGTCCTTATCGTCTTGTCAATGGTAATCTCAGAATGGACCTTTTCAGATCTCGATGGAATGTGTAGAGACAAATACTCTAAGTGTCTTTAAGTACACAAACTAGCTTACCTACTACTCCAGTGGGTTGAGATTAGCTCACTGTGCAGACCCCACTTTCGTGAGTGTCATAAAAATTCTTTCGAATTCCCTAGCATCATCCAAGCCCGTGTCACTGGATTCTACTCATTTCTGAGCTAAGAACTAGACTTTAGATCCTCACAAGTGATCGGCTTGTTCACATCATTGGGCAATAAATATTCTACCCATTTGAAGAGCGTGCCGTCACAGAATCTGTCTACCTGACTGAAGCGCAGAAATTTCTTTTCATTCTGTTCGTTGATGTAGACTATCCCAAATAAGACATCATGATGGTACGGACTAGGAATAAATATTCTACCCGTTGATGTAGACTATCCCAAATAAGACACCTGACTGTAGTGCGTTCTCGGGATACATCTTCAACTCAGGTGCGTTCAGATCGGGCTTTATCAAGTTTACCTTCTTCGTTCTGTTCTCGATTGCCATTTGGAAGTCCATGAGATAAGACATCATGATGGTACGGACTAGGAATCGACGAACAGCTTCGAGCGCTTTAGTTACCGGAAGCGGTCGGATAGTTCTTGTACGGAGGTCTTGCAGAATAGTATAGAAGTCGAACTGTCGGAGGTGCTGGAAGTCGGCTTCAAAGAATATCCATTCATTACCGTCTTCGCGTCGGACGGTGAAAACTGGATAAACGACTTTCATAATACGGCCTGACTGGATGTTGAGAACTTCGGTGATCTTATGCTTGGTTCGGATTTGACTAACTGGTAGACACCGCTTCATTGCGCTTATGTACCGGCGTTGGTATTCTGGGTTGGAACTGTAGATACCAAGGCAGAGCGTAGCTTGTGGATGAACAACTTCTTCAGGGATTCCTCCAAGTGAGGAATAAATATCGTGATCTTCTCCCAATGGATTTGTTGCTGTTGAGGATGAGGAAGATCAGAAGCTGTCGGTTGTTGTTGAGGAGATGTCGGAATATCAGCATTTGTAGTTTCGGGTCTTGTTGAAGTTTCAGTGGCTTGAGCTGAGTGAACAGGAGTACCATACAAATTCTGGAGCAGGAACTGATCGTAGTCAATATTATCGTCTTCATCAGTAGGGAAGACTAGATTTACCTGGAGATTTATGGCACTGGCGGCTTTTTCATACCATGCATCTTCGGTCTCCGGGTTGGTCTCGCAGTCTGGATCTATCAGGTTGATTGTAGACCCATCTGATGTGTCAAAAGTAACCAGTTCCTGTGTTGATCCCTCAGGCTTTTCAACCATCGGGTCTTCATCATCTGAAATATCCATGTCAATTACCATCTCGGCTAATGGCAACTCGGCTTCGGGTGCATCTGTTGTTGCCGCAGTTGAGGGTTCCTGTTGAACCACAGTATTCGTTTCAGTGAGGATCAGGGTGGTCTCGATTAATCGTTGTCTTTTCTCCCCCTCACGGTGATCAGGATCATCCTGATCATCGTGTTTGCGCTTTAGACCGCCTGCTTGACTCTTGCAGGTATCTTCGAGTGAACGAACTCTCTCGGACAGCGTTGTGAGCGCTTGTTTGAAGTCCTTAAGAGTCGAGTCAAGGGTATCCAATCGAGTGGTAATGGATGACGAAGGAGCAGTGACCTGGGATTTCAGAACGGATAGCAGGTCTGCTTCGGTTGAGGCGTCGATTTCAGATTGTTGGAGTAGCTGAGCTAGAAGCGTCGTCTTGAGGGTGTCCACCGAGTAGGTAGGCTGAGTAGGAGCCGGTGGAGGTGTAGGTGCGGTTTCAGCTTCGACGATCTTCTCTTAATTTTGTCGAGCTCGGCGGCGATGTGCTGCTCTATTGGCTCGCGGACAGCCTCGAGGGTGCTGTATAGGGACCCTTGTGACACAAAGTCGGGTAACGTAACACCGAGATTACTTAGATTACCCGTTGAGGCATCTACCTTATAGGCAGAGCCACCTACGTTCACAGTTGGCAGTTCGGTAGTTGTGGTAGGATTTCCATCGGATCCTCGTGTTCCGCCTGACGGAGACACTACAGACGTTCCGATCGAGTCACGGAGAATCATGATTTGGTGTTCCTCATCGGGTGTCCTAGCCGAAGAATGTTCAATTTCAAATGGCTCTAGACTCGATGGTGCACGAAATGAAGGCGAGACTGGTGGCTGCTGGTCTCTTATTTCAACATCAGAACTCTCCGAGTGAGAGACCGGTGGAAGTTGTGCTTGATCCCCATGAGAAAATGAAACATCCGTCTTTTGAGAGACGGATGAGTGGATAAGGAGGTTGTGCAGTTGCTCCGCTGGGTCCACGGAGGCTTCTTCAATACCCCGTCCCAACGGATGAGACGGGATAGCAGATGTGGCAACCCAGATAACACTCGGTTGGGGTCGCTCAGAAGCCTCTTTATCTTTATGGCTCAATCTTTCTTGGTTCGCTTTCGAACGCAGTTCCCTCCGTCTCACATGTTCTAACTCATCACCTAATACTCCCTCGGTTCTCCTTGTATCTCCCGTAGGCTGGGTAGTAGGAATAAGAGGGGTTGTAGGTGAGTCAGAAGGGATTCCTTCGGTAAAGTCCGGGTTTGGTCCGATACTATGAGGGATTAATTTCAGGCGTAAGTTACGGTTCGTATCGGATTCCGTGGAGTTAGATTCCATGTTTTCAACTTGTCGGGTTGGTGAAGGAGGGTCAGATAAATAAGGTTCGGTGTCATGATGGAGCATCGGTCGAGATGATGTACCGGCTTGATGGGATTGGCTAGTACTGGGACGCGTTTCCACTGCACCGCTCACTCTAGTTCCCCTCTCACGCATTCTCAACACACCCCGCCCGGGAGACCCAGCTTCCCGGGCCCTTCCTCCTCTTGGCCTAGGACGCTCACGTCCCTCGGTTCTATGTCCGTGGGGAGGTCCCTCCGGCGCTGGCTGGACCATGGGATTCCCTAACGCTTCCCTATATGCTACTACACTCGGTGCAGTGGGATCTGCGTGAGCTAGTAGGGCTTCAGGTATGGGCATGGGAATGGCGTTGGACGGGTTACGAATCACCATATATTGCAAGTGGTGAGGAGGACATACCGGATGGATAAGACGTCGCGGTATTGCCGGATTCGCGTCCATGTGTTGGCGCACAGCTAGAGAGAGAAAGCGAGGGTATGGGAGGAACTTCTTTTGATTCGAACCTCCAATTTGACGAATGGCCTGGACCAGTTCGCGCCAGATGATCATTGCGAAGTCCACCTGGCGGTTGTAGCACACGGCATGAAATAACCATAGAAAGTCGCATGTGCACTGGTCGATGCCCTTCCATCTGGATGAGAGACACCTGTTCAGAATCATGAACAGAGTGTACCATATGGGGGCTAGGTACTTTCGGTTGAAGGCTGATGGTCGGTCGATGTCGTGGTTGTATCCGAGAGCACGGACTTGATCACAGAGAGTCTTGTCATTGACCGCGGGGTCGTAGCGGTGATGTCCGCCGGCGTTGGCTTCGGGAAGTGACAATAGACGCCGGAAGGACTCAGGTGTGAGCGTGAACGATTGGTTATCGATCTGCGCCGTGATGGACTGTGAATTGGTAGCTGTGTTGACTCGTGCGTTGAGCCATACTTGTAAAACGTACAGGAGAGGGACGTCGGCTGTAGTGGTGAGGGCCTCACAGAGAGGGTGACCCATGAGGATGTCAACGATTACCCGATGTTGTTCTAGTGGTCTGAACTAAGCGGCGTCCAGATGGTGGTTGTTGGCTTCCAATTCAATGCCATGGTCAGGGGCGACCAAAGCATTATCAGCTTCCTCATCGATAAATTCCTTTTGAGGAATTTGCTCTTCCGGATTTTGTGGAGGTTGTAGATCCGCCATGTAATATCTGTAAAAGGACCAAGGTTAGTAATCAAGGCGGATAAACAAGTTCCGGCGCGTACCTTTGCATTAAATGGCTCAATCTGAGACAGATTGAGGACTGACAGCAGGAAAACAGGTACTGGACTGATTAGTGCAGGAGTGTCCGAACAATGTAATGGAACAAAAGACTTTCCGGACAACCCAAACTATCCGGACAAAAGGTGTCCAGACAGGAATGGTTTCCGGACGTTAAGAGAGTTTCCGGACAGAGTAGGGATTTCAGACAAAATGAGTTTTCGGATAGCATTATTGACCGGACAAATAGAGTTCTAGATACCTCAACAATCCGGTAGTTGAACTTACCGGAAACCCTGAGGTTTCCGGACAACTACGTTTTCGGGTGTGGATGGTGTCCGGGCAAAGTATCCATCACTATGGGAGTTACCGGACAAAACACCATCCATTTGAACCATTTCGGACACGACGGATGTGTCCAGACGAGACTCAAAATCATCAATCGAGTGAAATATTGTCCCAAACAGATGTGAAATCATTTATGCAGTGTCGATATACGCAGATAAACACATAAAGTCATTTAAACTGTCCTATTCACTACTGAGTTGACCCGAAATCGAAGAGACCAAGAGGGGTGTTCGGACGCTGTGAAATCGACCAAATCAGTGGTCGATTTGTGGTGTGATGTGCACGAAACTCGATTATGAATGATTTAGATAGAGGTGCGAATGACATACCTGATTTTGGAGCAAAATACGAGTGATAATAGAGGTTAGTGAGTGAGACCGAATGAGAGAGAGAATGCGAGAGGGTTTAGGGTTTTGTGCGAGTTTTCCGGATAAGTGAAAAGAATGTTTCCGGATTCTATATATATGACTCCAGTAGTCCGGGTGTGGTGTCCGGGTTTCCATCTAATCCGGATGAGGACCCGGTCCGAAAACCCATCCAGAAAGAAAGGGTTTCCGGATACCTGTCCGGAAACTCTGGGATTTTCACACAAAAAAAATTCCTTGTCCTGGTAGATTTTGTAAAACGAACCTTCGCTCGCTCCCCCTCAAATTGAGCGTGGGGAAATACTTGCTCCCCCTTGGAAAATGCAAAAATTGTGCAATGAAGTGTCGGACACACAAAAAAACTTTTGAGCATTTAAAGAAAAACAGTGTGTCGCTCCCCCTCAAATGATGAACATAAGTGAAAAACACACAGGAGTGTCCACACACACAAAAAAGCATTTTATCAGATAACCCTCAACAGTAGAGTAAACTTACCGGATACCGGTTTGTGCTCGCCCTGAACACATGAACACTTCGTGAAAGCACAAATACAGACAGATAAAATAGACGACAGTATGAAAGAAAAGGAAACACACGTAGAAAGAAAGGAAACAAATGAAATCTACCTAATAAATACAGAGACTTAATCTAACTGTGTAACTGAAACAAGTAGAATACAAGTGCGAGAAAGTGAATGTGCAATCATTAGGAGTGTAAACACCGGATGATGAGTAGACAGTTGCTCATAGTTGTATGGAACTTGTAACGGGCACACAATCGGATTAAGTCTTCAGATTTAGCATACCTAACTTGGACACAAGAGTATTAAAGCGTTTTTCATCCAAGGGTTTTGTAAAAAGGTCTGCTAACTGATGCTCAGTACTTACAAAGTAGAGTTCGACTGTACCTCTTCCAACGTGATCCTTGATGAAGTGATATCGAACGTCGATGTGCTTTGTCTTAGTGTGTTGGACCGGGTTGCTGGATATGGCAATGGCGCTCTTCGAGTCGCAGTAAATGGGTACCTTGACATACGTGAATCCGTAGTCCTTCAGGTGCGTCTGTATCCAGATGACTTGAGAGCAGCAGCTCGCGGCGGCCACGTACTCTGCCTCGGCAGTCGACGTAGAAACGCACTGCTGCTTCTTGGACGCCCAGCTCACCAGACTATCTCCCAAAAACTACACATGTCTCGATGTGCTCTTCTGGTCCATCATACTGCCCGCGTGGTCCGCATCAGAATAAGCGGATAGTTCAAAACCTGTCTTTTTCGGGTACCACAAGCCAAGATCAGCAGTACCACGTAAATAGAGAAAATTTCATTTTACAGCAGTTAAGTGAGACTCTTTTGGTTTTGATTGAAATCAAGTGCATAGAAAAGTGGAAAACATGATATCCGGCCTACTCGCAGTTAGGTACATCAAAGAACCGATCATTCCTCGATACAGTTTAGTGTTCACATCCGCTCCGTTAGGATCGACGTGAAGCTTTGTACCAGGTGCCATGGGAGTTTTCATGGGTGAGGACTGTTCCATCTGGAATTTCTTAAGAGTATCCCGGATGTACTTAGCCTGGTTTATGAATATCCCGGTCGACAGTTGTTTAACTTGAAGACCAAGGAAGAAATTCATCTCACAAAGCATACTCATTTTGAAAAATTCACCCATTAACTTGGAAAAGTTCTTAGCATATTGAGGATTAGTAGAGCCGAAGATTATGTCATCTACATACACTTGAACTAGTACTATGTGACCTTTTTCGTTTTTGATAAACAGGGTAGAATCGATTTTACCTCGTGTGAATTTAGCCTTTATCAAAAACTCGGACAGAGTGTTGTACCAGGCTCACGGAGCTTGCTTTAGACCGTAAAGCGCCTTGTCTAGAATGTAGACATGATCAGGCTTCGAATCGTCCACGAATCCTTCAGGTTGCGACACGTACACCTCTTCCTTGATATCGCCGTAGAGGAATGCGGTCTTCACATCCATTTGGAAGACCGTGAAGTTCTTGTGCGCGGCATATGCAAGAAACATACGTATGGCTTCGATTCGTGCTACCGGAGCATAGGTCTCATCATAATCGATCCCTTCTTGTTGACGGTACCCCTTGGCCACAAGACGCGCCTTGTTGCATACGACAATATCGTCTTCGTCCTTCTTATTCTTGAAGATCCACTTGGTGCCGATCACCGTCTTGTGAGATGGACGTGGGACCAGTCGCCATACCTTTAGATCCTAGAATTGGTTGAGATCTTCTTGCATAGCGATGATCCAGTCCGGATCTTTAAGTGCTTCACATACATTCGTCGGCTCGATGTTGCTTAAGAAGCCGGAGAAGAGACAAAAGTTGGCTGAAGCGCCTCGCGTTTGAACAGGAGTGGAGGGATCACTGACAATTTGGTGTAGGGGATGAGCTCTCGTCCACTTGGTGGTGTGTGGAAGCGGCTGTTGAGTAGAGTGAGACGTGTCCAGATCAACATAATCACTAGAGGGTAGCTCTTGACTTGCTTCACGTGTAGCATGTTGGTTTCTCGGAGGAGATGGGGGAGGATTCGTCGATGTTTGAACAACTTCTGG
Source organism: Saussurea involucrata (assembly GCA_033807775.1). Taxonomy (NCBI): domain Eukaryota; kingdom Viridiplantae; phylum Streptophyta; class Magnoliopsida; order Asterales; family Asteraceae; genus Saussurea; species Saussurea involucrata. Next base: position 69,721,875 of record CM066325.1, read on the forward strand.
TTCCGAGGAGTTCAGAGGTTGATCGTCGATTGTAGCAGAAGACGAATCATTAGGATCGATCTCCAGGTTTATAACAGGTTCCTCCGGGGGGACTGTAGTATCAGAGGAAGTCGATGATGACAGTTACGCTGTCTCCACAGTGATGGACGGCGTGCTTGTAGAAGGCGGCGGACCGGATAGATTCGCTGATTCCTCAATACGAGCAGCTTTAAGTCTAGGTTGTGCTGAGACAGGAGGAGTAGGAGCATTAAATATGTCATCATAAAAGAATTTAAACAATAAATCTAAATCAGAAGAGTCAGCATTCGATGAAGATGCATGATTTGGATTTACTGTCGCTTGTGCAGATTCCGATTTTGGAGGGTCGGAAGCTAGCACGCCAGTTAAACCGGGTTCTGAACCGTTGTGTTCAGAAGCCAAATCTGCGGCTTCGTCGAATGTCACGTTTACACTTTCAATAACAGTTTTGGTCCATTTGTTGTAAACGCGATACGCCTTAGCCTGCATGGAGTATCCGATGAAAACTCCTTCGTCCGCTTTTAGGCTGAATTTGCCGAGATCGTCTTTGTCATTCAGTACATAGAACGTGCATCCGAACACATGAAAGTACTTGATATTCGGAACGCGTTTGTTGATGATCTCGTACGTCGTCTTGTTGAACCGCTTGTTGATGATGGAGCGGTTTTGTGTGTAACAAGCCGTTGACACCGCTTCGGCCCACAGAAATAGCGGTAGTTTGGATTGGGAAAGCATGGTACGAGCTGCTTCGACGAGGGTACAGTTGCGCCTTTCCACCACTCCGTTTTGCTGAGGAGTGCGTGTGGCCGAGAAGGTTTGCGAAATGCCGACTGAAGTCAAATAATCGTTTACCGTTTGGTTTTTGAATTCCATCCCGTTGTCGGTCCTGATGGTCTGAACTGCACTTTGAAGATTCAGCTGGATGGTCTTCAAATGGTTGATGATCAGCTCTGGAGTTTCGTCTTTCGAGCGAAGGAACTTGACCCAAGTATAGCGCGAGAAGTCATCCACCATCACCAGGACGTACTTGCGTTTGTTGATGATTTGAACACGCATGGATGAGTTCGAGGGACCGGGACGTGCTCGGAGCTGCCTTCGGCGGATGCGGCGTTCGCTTCATCTTTCCCATCTCACATGCCCCGCAGATACGATCCTTCACGAATTGAAGATCGGGCATGCCTTTCACGTGTCCGCCCAGCACCAATTTGTTGATACTTTTGAAGTTGAGGTGCGATAGTCTTCGATGCCAAATCCAAGCTTGTTCGGAATTAGCCTTGGACATGAGGCAGACAGGGTTATCGGTCTTCAGGGCTGCGAGGTCAATGGTGTAGAGGTTGGTCTTGCGTTTTCCAACCAGTAGCTCTTCTCCGTCGTCATTGAGTATTCTACACCTTTTGGCTTTGAACTGGACCTCGAGATCTTTGTCGCAGAATTGGCCGATACTGAGCAGATTGTGTCCTAATCCCGCGACGTGTGATACCTTCTTGATAGTGATCTTGTCTTGAACAATGTTGTCGTAGCCCATAATCGGCGCCTTGTGGTCGTTCCCAAATCTCACGTCTCCGCCATATTCTTCCTTGTAGTTCGTGAGAAGCCCCCTCCTTCCGGTCATGTGCTTGGAGCATCCAGAGTCTAAGTACCACACATGACCGTGCTGCAAAAACAAGTTTAACAGATTTTAGGTACCCATATTTGCATGGGTCCTGGAGGGTTAGATTTGGCACCTCTCGGAGGAACTTGCTTTGACACAGATTTCCCCTTAGGTGTTGGTTTTACACCGTTCGAAGGAACTGGTTTTGGCATAGGTTGCCTCTTAGGTGTCGGTTTTACACCTTTTGGAGGAACAGGTTTTTCAGCAGGTTGCCTCTTTGGTGCCGGTTTAACCTCAGTAGGAGAGACCTGTTTGGGAATGGGTTGTCTCTCCTGCTGTGGTTTAACCTCTGATTGGGATCCCCGCGGAGTATGGTGTTTCTTTTTATTTTTACGAGGTTTTCTTTTGGGTGTATGATTATATATGTGATATGACCCAAACCAATCATTATTATTTATATCATCAAAGTCATTCCAACCACATTTAGAACAACACAAACAATCATGCGATAACTGAATCAATTGCTGAACGGAATAAAGTTTAATTGGAAAAGAAACATCACGTTTAACAAAATTGTTGGTTCCTGTTTTCTTAACAATGATCTTAACATTCAGTTAGTTTAGATTTAGATATGGCGCGGAAGCGTATTTAAGAACTGAAAGATAATGTAAAGGTAGAAGAACACACAATATCAAATAAACAGTATGTAAAGAACATATGAGTATCTCCAAGATTACTGTTTGATATTTATCAAGAACACCAAGAACATAACAAGAATTTTGCTGGTGTGTATGTGTGTTTGTCCGTAGCTTAATTGTCTAATTATTGTTAATAGAAGAACTCAACATGAGTCTTCTATTTATACTAATTCCTAAGGGGACATACTTTAGACAAAGAGGACTGATCTACAGTAGACAAGATCGTATGAACAGTAGTTGATACGATGTTCATTAAATGCGCATGTTCCAACTTGGACAGAGCCCTATCAGAGTTTGACACGTGTTGTTGTTGTCAGGGAATGCCTTAAGCAAGTGGATGAACGGATCCTGGAACAGTAGAAAGATATTTGTAAATATTCTAAGTCTTCAGTATAAACCGCAGAGGCTCTGTCAAGGGTGACAGAGGTTCTGCGGCTCGGTCCTCTGTGAGCAGTCTTCTGCTGATTCTTGCCTTCGGTATTCTTGGGTTCTTCTGCAGAGCCTCTGTGGGTTACTTCTGTACTTAGACTATTTTCACTACTTTCACGAACAGAAATATTGGAGCTAACAAAAATCATTCCTATGATTCAAAGCACAATCGTTTTTGTTCATCCAAGGGTAAAAAACAGTATTGAAAGACTTTGATGCTGCATCCTCGACAGGTTCCTTAGCTAGCCACTTTGGTTTTTCTTGATTAGCGCGACCGTTTTTATCTGAAACAACATGGACAGTACGGCCAGTGACCTTTGAAGGAACATTATTTTTGGCAGTCAATTGCTCGGTCTTTTGCCTCGGCTGTGATTCTTTTTGAGAAACCGATTTAGATTTAGAAATCTTAATCACCGCTTTGGTCTTTGTGTTTGAACAGTCACCCTTTAGAAAATTGACCGGTCGATTGACTACTGGAGACAGAAAATCAGTATGACTCGGAAGAGGTTGGTCGAAGGGGAATGACTCAAATTCTCCATCAGAATTGCCTTCGGAGTTCATATATTCAAAAAAGCCGACATCCGGAATTATAGGACTTGGATCGGCCGAGGAAGGCGAGGAACACTTCGTGCTTGTGTGCTTTGGGGAATTTGGTGCGGAAGCTAAGAAAAAATCAGAGTTCAAATTCCTTAAAACACTCTCGTCTTGAGAATCTTTATCGTCTTGTGTTGAAGAGGTTTTCCTTATGAAAGCTTTACACGAAGACGTGTCCGATGAGTTAGAGGAAGAATCGGGTGAAATCTGCTTTTCAGATTGGAGTTGGTCAATCTGCTCTTGGAGCTGACCATTTCTCGTATGCTCCTTCATCGCATCTGTTGCCAAGGCATCCAGTTTTGATGTGAGCATATTGATTTCACACCGAAGGATTTCCTGTCCTTCATCTGACACAGTTTCGGTTTTGACCGATTTAAGATTCTCAAGTTCCTAGATTAGCGCTTGCTTTTCCATTTGAAAATTTGACCTTTCTTTCTTGAGTGACTCCTCCAACTCGACTATCTTTGCTTCCAAGATGAGAGGGGGAACATAGAGCTTAAACTCATCCGTCTCAGTCTTGGTTTCGGTTACTTGGTCCTCATCCTTTTTGGAGGAATCCTTGGGCTTTGCAACCTTGTAGCAACCGAAGTAGTCATTCGAGAGATACTTCTTGTTCTTTTGATAGGAATAATTCAAAGATCCATAACTGAATGGAAGTTGCATTTTGGATGTGCGTGTGCGCTTGTATTCCTCAGTTTCCTCTTCCTTTTCAGGTTCAAGAGGACTAGTCCATTTAATTGCATATTCCGGATAATCTTTGGCTATTCCAAGAAAACTAAAATCATACAATATAGGTCTTTTGGCTATTCCCTTTTTCAAATAGTGTGGGTTATCGTATCCGATTCCCCAATCTTTATTAAAATAAGTGAACTCCTTTGGTTTATTCATATGAATGGTTTGATCAGTTTGACCTCTCTTGTGAAGTTTTGTTTCAAGATCAAGAATTTTAGCAACAAATTCCTTGTGCTGAATTTGAAGGACAGAACATTGATAAACAATTTCTGCTTTCTCATTCATTCACTGATCAAACTGTGACTGAAGTTCAGATAATTTGGCCCGTAAGTCCTTAGGTGCTATCGTAAGATTTTTGCATTTTTCTTTTAAGGTAGCATTTTCGGACTTATATTTCTCAGTTATTCTCTTTTGAACATCTAACTTTTCAGATAGAGATCTGATCTCAAGCCGTTGTTCTTTAGAGGTGGCCTTAAAGGAATTTTCCTGTTCAACAAGTGATTGCATTTGATTTAAGAAGTCTTGTTGGTTAGATTCACATACCTGACTTGACTTTTCTTCATCGGCTGGAGAGTGATATCCCATGAAAGCATTAGCACCTTCAGAATCGCTTTCAGCATCAGAACGACCCAACCAGTAGTCGTCTTCCACAAATAGAGCTTTTCCAGCTTCCTTCTACTCAGCCAATGCGAGCTTCGCCTTGTAATAGTGAGTATTCTTGACAACAGGCCTCCGACAGTCTTTCGCAAAGTGACTAAGCTTTCCGCAGTTGTAACAGGTCACAGGTTCATCTTTCTTCTTACCGTCATCTTTCTCCGTTTCTCCTTTTTCTCAGACTGATCTTGCTCATCGGCCTTCTTCTTCCCTTCATACTTGTCCTTATAATCGTGGCGCTTGTTGGAGGAGGTGGAGTAGCGCTGATTATTGGACGATGGCTTCTTATAGAACTATTGTTGTTGAAAAGATTTGGAGAGTAGGGCTATCGCTTTCTTGAAATCAGATACTTCATCATCAGACTCACTATCTTCCTTTTCTTCAGGTTCTGACTCTGATGAGCGTTGCTTTTGAGCACGTTTGGAGTGACGGCCCGAAGATTTTCCTTGTTTGGAGGACATAAGTGCTATAGGGCCAGCAGCTGGCTTGGACATGGACTTCTTCTCTCTTAGAAGTTCATTCACTTCATCTTCGTCTTGAAGAAGCGTCTCATAGAGTTCATGGATGTTAACTTTCTCTATCAAGTTGTTGTGCTTGACATGAGATGCAAATGCCTTCCATTCAGGCAACAGGTTGTTGAGGAACTTAAGCGCGTTTTCCGTGTTGGAGCGAGTGATGTGGTTTATGTTAAGTTCGTTGAGAAGAATACAAAAACGTTCATAGGTCTCGGAGAGGGATTCGTCGGTGCGTTGTTTGAATCCATCGAACTTGGTGATGGCGCTGTTGATCTTCAATTGATTCCCAACTTTACTTCCACGCATCATCTTCTCCACTTGATCCAACATACCCTTCGCTGTCTCTTTGTAGCTATCGATGGCAGTATAGATCGTGTTGGGGATAGCTTGAACAAGATACCGCTTAGCATGCTTTTCTCCCTCAAGCATGCCCTTTTCCTCGTCAGTCATATTAGAGAGAGTCTTTGGTACAGTGAGTGTTTTCCCACCTTCTTGAGCTGGTGGAACGTCCTTCATTGGTTGAGGAAGTGGCCGATCTTCTAAGGCTCGCCAAATGTACTCGAAGTTGTCTTTCGACTCAGTGAAGATTTTAAACCTGTCGTGCCACTGGCTGTACTCGCCTTGATAGAGACAAGGTGGTTTGGAGTCGGTACCGATTGCGAGAGCGTCGCGTGAAGACATCTTCGGTTGCACTGGAATGATCGCCAGATAGTGTGTTCGATTCAAAGTGGTAACCTAACGCAAGGCACTATGAGTGATATCCTAACACAGGTATTACGACTGATTTGAACTAGAAACAGGTAAGAATTCGACTGAAATGAACTTACCGGATAAGATGTCTGATCTGGAAGTGTCCAGATCAGATAGAGTGAAAAATAGACCAAAACACAAAAGTTCCCGGATAAATGAAAGAGTCCGGACAAACTAAGGTTTCCGGATAACTATAGGTTACCAGAAGACAATAGTTTCCGGATGAAAAAAATAAACACAAGAACTTACCGGGTGACAAGAGATTCCGGATAAAGTGCTTTCCGGATGGAATGAGTTTCCGGAAAAAATCAATATCACCGGAAACTTCGAGTTAACCAGACAAAATAGGTTACCGGAAATGATGAGTTGTCCGGATAAACTATTTTACCGGAAACCTTTGGTTTCCGGAACAAATATACCCGGAAAGATTGGAATTAGAAGACTTACCCGGAAAGTAGAGGCGTGTCCGGAAAGATTATGCGATTATCCGGAAAGTTTAGAGTTGTCCGGAAACCGCGGCTGATGTATCCGGAAACAGCGGCTGGAAGGTCAAAATCGATTGGGAATCGACTAGGGTTGCTAAAAAACGTTCCTGAATGATTAGAAACACAACCAAACACAAAAATAACACTACCCAAATCGATTTTGAATCAAAAACAACAAGTTTTGATGGCTAAAAATATGATTTTTCTCAAGAACACACTCAAAACTTTTGAACTTTGATTTGCTTAAAACACACTCAAATGATCGAAATAGAGTAAGAAAACTTGCAGAATCACTAACAACAATGATACTAACAATACCCAATAAACAAAATCGATCAATTTTACCAGAATCAAAGAATTGATATTCAACCAAGAACACAGCCGTGAAAAAGAGAAAACTTACCAGAATTCAATGTGAACACCTTGAATCGATCTGTCCGTATGCTCTGACACCAATTGATAGTTCCAGATTCGTGCAACGAACACTAATGAAATCAATAAGTAGAAACAAGTCGGAATGATTTCAACTGGTCATCCAATTTAGCTTTCAATTGAGAGAGTTTACAATAAGGAATAATGAAAGCAAATGAACAACTAGCCTATTTTTTCTAAAGCTAATACACTTTATATATGGCGGGCCCGTGGTTAACAAGCCCACGGCCCGTTCACTAACTAAGCTCAAAATAAACTATTACAATTAGCCCCTTGAACTTTAATTCAACAAACAAATGACCCTAACAGATGTTTAGCTCATAAATAAAGAAGTAAAGAAAACAAGAGATGAAAGGTTGTAAACAAACATACTAAAATACAAACTTTAATTAAAATCCGCAGTGGGCACTGTAGGAACAACACTGCTACAGAATCGTAATTTACTTCAAACTAAAAGCTACACTAGGAATTAACTTGCAGAAAATTAAAGACTACTTCAGTGAATTCTAGAGCTAAACTAAAACTAAAGTGTACTAAATGTGTAGTAGATGGAATATGAAATAAATGAACCCAAAACCTCTTTATATACTTAGAAGAAAAAGGTGGACAAAACAAAAGTCGGAAGTTACCTAAAGGCTAAAACTCAAGATGTGAGACACAAGATTTAATTCCATTGAGCAAAGCTTCCTTCCAAGAGTTTGTAGGTAATTATCTCATGGTCACTCACCTTTTCCAAAAAGAAACTTTCAAGTACCATTGGTTTCATTAAAATAATGCAATTGCCATCTTGTAGGAGACATGCTTCTTTTTGCTTTTCTCCCGTGCTTCTGCTGCCATCGATGCTTCCATTCTCCAGGATTGACTTCCAGCTGATTTTTGAAATTTATTTGTCTTCTTCTTGGCTCGTCAGTGGGAACCGGAGTGGGCACTCCCAAAGTTACTGCAGATTTTATGTGAAAGTGCAGCAAAAACCTACTAAATGGTTTATAAAAACCGTAGTTCACTCTTTTTGCTCAATTTTGGGAATAAGGCCAAGAATGGATGATTTAAGAAGTAAAATGGCTAAAATTTGACAAAAGAAAATAAAAATAAAAGGAAAAAATAACTCTAAAAATAGAGTTATCAAGAGTGTCATAGGTTGCATGCATAATCTGATCTGAGACTTCTTCACGATATTTTAGTCGATATTTTCAAAGGATGAAAGCATGTTGCTATTTTGCTTTAAACTTGAAACCGACACAAATCATTTCATGGCTTAACCAAGGTGCATATATGGATTGTTCGTTTTTCTTTTGTGAAATAAACTGAATCATGTGAATTTTGTTAGTGGATTTCTTTCCATGTCATTTTATGGTTAAAAAGAGGATATCAGAGTCGACGTCGTTTAAAATTTCTTTTCAAAGTTTCGTACAAACCTTTTGATGCACACTATTTTAATGCAGGAAATTACTTACAATTCATGGCATAAATAAATCCGTGCTAGGACCGTAGCGGTTCATTTTAATAGTTTGTTGAGCATACTTTTGCATTTGTTAGTAAATCGACTAGTGATTGAGTAATTTTCAAATGATTTTCATATAGGGGACAAGTGTGCCCATTTTGCATAACTACCGAGTAAGTGGTAGTAGTTTTTACACGTACGATAAATTGTTATAAAAATATTCGTGTTGAAAGATCTTATAAAACTTTCAATTGACATAATTGTTGAGTCTGTCACCTAAAAACCTTGAACTCATTAGGCTTTGGAAGGTTAACCAACATCGGTGGAGAGTAAGGGCGTATAGAATCTTATGTAACACCCTCAAAATTGGAAAGAGCAATTAAATATTTTTTTTTATAAAATAACCACTTAAGGATAAAATTCATTCTACAAACCATTCTTGGAATTACCCCAATATAAACATTATATTTTCAACAATCAAAACCTAAGTCATTCGCCAAGACTACAAAAGGTCGGGTATTACTCAACCCCCAAATCAAGTTGCTATTCCCTAAATGCGGAAGACTTCACCAAGCTACTTACTTCTTGAGCACACAACTAGCTCTCCACTCTTCACGGTGTCACTAGAACTACATCCCAACGGGAACCTGTTGCACATGCCGACAAATAAAAAGGTTAGGCTAACGCCTAGTGAGTTCAAGAGTTTTATCATGGTTATATAATTCGTAAGACGAGAGAGATTCAATTTAAATCATGAGTTCAAAAAGGATTTACTTTAAATGCAAACCACCCATTTTCCAACGCACACAAATCCCGTGATGAAAGCTCTAATATAAAACGATTCTCAAAATGGACTCATCCCAAAACCCACTTGAAAGGTGAAATAGTATTTGATTTCTAAAATGATTGAAATCATAAATGAAACGTTATTATTCAAAACATCCCAAGCGCGAATGAGGCATACATCTCAGCCCCATAAAATATGGAAAGCAAACCATATAAATAAAATACGTCACCGGAAACATGGATAAAATAAATACCCAAACAACACCTTTCGGTGACGGGGGAGACCCGATTCCATTGTATGGAGCGGAACACAAAGTTAATCCGCATAACTATGTTATTAAACTACACCTTAGATTGTGACTCTATTGTCTGCTTTAATAAGCTCCAACTCTAGTCGGACTTTATTGCCTGCTATAATAAGTTACACCTCAAGTCCCACACCTAGCAACGGGTGGCACCTCCTTTATTTCCTGTTGTGCCCAGCTACACCTTAAGGATACACGATCTTATTGCCTGTTCATTCTCTAGTAAGTTACACCTCAAGGTTTCCAATGAACCTTTATTGCCTACTTACTAGCATTCAATAATTGGAGTCTCGGCACCTTACTTGATAACCCATGATGTTCAACCCTCGTGCACAAGATTTAGAACATCAACCACGAAATTCCTGAGTAAAACCCAAAATGGTTCCTCTCCACAACGTCGGGATACAAAATGTCACAATGGCATGCTTCCCAAGTGAAAATACCAAGGATTTCCACTTATAAAGATATGACCGACTCGTATGCCTATGGATCCAATGCATTACGGCCTAAAAGTACATGAATCCACTTTAACGACACACGCGCTCAAAACATGTACTTACTAGACTCAGAATGGGAGCTTTTGGAACTGATTTCACCCCAATACGATGTTCCTAGAAAAAGTTATGGCTTTCACAAAACAGTGGCAGAAACTGTGAATTTCACATGAAATGATAACTATTGATTAATAATCCAATAAGTCATAGCTTAACCCAAACAGACCCGAACAGCCTACAAGCTTACTGGAGAAAGGTCATAATAGGCTGGACAACCACCGAGCACCACCCACCTCCGCCTCCAGCAGCGATGGTGGTTGGCGGCGGCGACGATGGTTACGGTAACCCTTCCGGCGAGACCTCCCAACGTCACCCACTCCCGACTCAATCGCAAAACGCACCCGTACACACCCGCGCACACCCGCACCCTTCACACACCTGCACCACCCCTCTGCCGCCACCCCGGCGGCGTGCAGCGGCGGCCCCACCGCCGGCAGCCGTGGCTGCGGCGGTGGTGGTAGCGGTGCACGGAATTTAGCAAACGTCGACACAACGAAACGAGAAACGAACTTACCTCGACGAACCCTTCTTCCTCCTCTTTTCCGGCAGCAAAACGACGGCGTCTCTCTCCTCTTCCTGACGAACTCTCTCTCTCTCTCCGGCGACTCTCTCTCTCTTACTCACGGCGAACTCTCTCTCTCTTTTTCTTCGGCCGACGTTAACGATGGGAATGGGAGGGGAGCCGTAGGGTTTCCTCTCCTTTCTCTTGTTTGCTAAACACGTCACAAACACACCACCAACTTGGGTCACGTTTTTTTTTGGGTTTTGCATGGGCCAATCACATCATCTTTTGGCCCTTTACAATTTTAGTCCCTCTACTACATACTTCTCGCAAACTAACCACGTTTTGACGTATTTAACTATTAGGTCCAATACGTCTAACCCCGCTAACGGAAACCACGTTAAATAAAACTTTTTAAAAAGAATTTAAAACAAAGAAATTACATACCGGGATACGGGCTTTACACACGTCATTTTTCAAAGTACACATCCAAGTGCATTTATAGCCAAAGATTTACAAACGTAAAATAAATCATTTAAAATAACAATACTTAAGGTTCATCCATCAAATACCTAAATTACGTCTTTTCTCAAACCGAATGGTTTACAACTTTTAAAATGTTCACAAGGTCAAAAATGACCCAAAACCCAATGACCCACACGTTCCTGTTATAAAACATACTACCGCATAAAATTATGCACATTTCCATCAAAACACTAAAAATATATTTTCACTAGATAACCTCCAATCATGCATTAAATATCAAAACACTTTCATTTATACTTGTTTTATCAAGTTATCCAAAAATCCCAAAAATGGTTATTTTGCAAGATTTATAAAATCAAATATTCCAAGTAATTAAAATCCACCAAATAATTCAACAATGAATATTTTAATGTAAAGACACTCCAAACACTTAAAAATGAACATTTTGGCATGTACAATGTTTTCACAAATTAACTTGAACTACCTTGCTAGATTAGGCTAAATCTAGATTTTCCCCAATTTGAGCTCCTTTGAAGAAACTTGAATCTTCAAGCCAAATCTTCCATTTTCGTAGATCCACAAATTTCCAACCATAAATAATCATCCCCAAACACTAAGAATCGTTCCCCAAACATTTTACATCAATATCTCAACTTATACCAAAACCTTAATTTCTTAGGTGGAAGAAAAGAAAAGATTACCTTCACCACAACTTGCATTCACCAACAAATCACTTCTAGGTTTACTAAAAATAAAGGTTTGAGAAGTGAATATGACTTACAAATGGGTATTTGAAGAGAACCCCAAGTTAGCTCATCAATGGTGGGAAATGATGAAGAAGATGAAGATCTTGAAGCCTTGAAACCTTAGAAACTTGATTCATCAAACCCACTTTGGTATTCTTGATGAAAAGGAAGATGGAAGAGAGAAAATGGAAAAGTTAGGGGTTTTAGGGAACAAATTGAGTGAGAGAGGAGAGGGATCAGATCTAATATGGTTTATAAAAGGTAGGAGAAAGAGGAGGCGAGGTTGAGGGTGAAAAAGGTGAAAAATCCCGTCAAACACAATGCGGACGTCCGCTTGGAGCCTTATGCAGACGTCCACTTGCATCAGGACGAACTTCTTGCTGCTTCTACGGAAGCACAAGCGGACTTCCACTAATGCGGATGTCAACTTGCATCATGCGGACGTCCACTTGACCCTGGTTTACTAGTTTATTGCCCGATCACTGTTTTGGTCATAACGTCTTCGTTTTAGCTCTGCTTTCGCTCCGAAAAGGCCTATTGGATTCGTATTTGAACTCTCCATCCAACAAAACCATAAAGTCTAGGATTCAATCCACAATCCTATTTTTCATATTTATCTTAAAAGATCGATACCATCCAAAGATCGGGGTGTTACATCTTATCGGTGGAAGGATGGGTGTTCCGACATGTGGTAGTACCGTAAGTCGAGTGGGACCATTTGCACGTCGGTGTACTTTTGCAACTATAAGGTTAGACTAATGGTATCTTCTGCTGACGTTTACGGTAAACCGTTCGTTTCGACAACCTTTGTCATGGGAATTGATCCGTTATTGCTTAAGGGGTGTGTAGAACCCTTTAAACACCGCACTGATAACCTTGTTTTGTAGTTAGGCTCGATGGATGAAATTCATGTATGAGGTTCCGTAGTAATTCGAATTTTGGTCGATGACTAGGTGTCAACTTTTGAATTTGGAGGCCAAAAACCGTTAGTGTATTTGGAAGGTTGTAGTCCAATCTCAAGGGATAACGGTATCGGTTGTAGTGATTTAAGAAGTTCAATTTATGATGAGTGGATTTAATGGGATGACTTCTCCTTGTGTGGTAAAGAATCTGTCGATTGCATGATTGGTAATTGAACATATTTTTAGAGTTATATAATCGTCGGATCAAGGACCATCGTCCGTTTTGGAGACTAAGGGTACACATTAAAGTTGAATGATAGTTCAGTAACGGGAATAGTTAGATTAGAGACTTTGTCAGTTTCGGTGGTGATTGAACCTTAGATTGGTAGGGGAAAAAATTTAAAACCGTGTAGATCTGGTCTGGATGGAAGTGGGGATCTGCCATTGAGGAGGTATGGATCACCAAAGGTTAGAAGACAACCAAAGTCATCTGGTTAGAAGCTACTCTAGGAGATTAAGCATTCACCCGAACATAAGTGTAATGTACCCAAGTGGACATTGATTGTGAGTATCTGCATGAAGTTGTCATAGCAGTTCCGCATGAAGGGATTTGAATTTTAGTTGGAAACTGGGGGACATGGAAAGTGTTGAGTTCGATAACCTTTGGGTGTACGGGCACTAGATTTCGAGGACGAAATCTCTTTTAAGGTTGGGAGGATTGTAACGCCCGGAATCTTATTTAATTAAAAAGGCTTCCCTAATGACCCTTTGAAAAGCCTTATCAACACTTAATGAGTGGAAAACACCCTTCGAAGTGAGTTCACCAGATCGAGAGCAACTCGGGTTAAGCGACGCAAAATCAGGACCTCGAGGCGGTTTGGGCGACAGTGCCACGACGATAGTGACAGTGTCACTATCGCCGTGTCATAGTCGTGGGGAGCCAAGACCCCTCGGTATAGGTTCATCGAGAGTGCCTCACAATTGTGACATTGGTCACTGTCGCTTGGCACAATCGCGGGGAGATGGGAGCTCTCGGTACAAGACCAACGAGAGTGCCTCGCGATAATGACCATGTCACAGTCGCTTGGCACAATCGCCCGCTGTGTCTGAGAGCTTAAAAGTGGGGTTTTTCTTCCCTTTTTCTCATTTCCACTTCAACCCCCTCTCTCTAAACTCTCCCAAACTGAACCTTAACCCTCCAAATCATTTTTGGAGCCCTTGAAGTCATAAACCTTGTGATCCAAAGCCTCTCCCTCATCTCTTAGCAAGATTTATGGATGAAGGTTGGAATTCTTCATCTCACTTTCATTTTGGTGAGATTTCTACACTTTCTAAGGTTTTACCTAACCTTCTTATAAACCCTTCCCTTCCTTTTGAAGAAATAATTGAGGTTCATTGTTGGCAACCTAGATGTGTTTTGTTGGTGGATTCATTATGTGGTTGAGGTCATCTTCAATTTTCTTCATTTAAGAAATTAGGGTTTTGGTATTATTGGTGGTTTTGATGTTTGTGTTGGGGAAAACGTTTCTAAGTGTTTGAAGATGAATATTGATTGTTGGAAACTCATGGATCTAGGTTTTGGAAGATTTGTCTTGAGGATGCAAGTTTCTTCAAACGAGCTAAAAATGGGGAAAAATCTTGATTTAGCCTAAATCTAGCATGGTGAGTTCAAGTTGATTTGTGAAAACGTTGTACATGCCAAAAATGTTAATTTTCAAATATTTGTGTGTTTTACATAAAATTATCAATTGTTGAGCTATTTGGTGAGTTTTGATCCTTTGAAGTGTTTAACTTTATAAACATTGAAAAACACCCATATTTGGGATTTTCGAATATTTTGATAAGTAAAAATCCTAAACATGTCCTTAAATGATTTATTGGTCAAATAAAGTCTATCCAATGGTTTAAGCATGTTGGTGTAATTGATTTTATAAACCATTTGGGAAAATGCAAATTTTCATGTTATGAGACATCTTGGAAATTATAAGGGTATAAGTCCATTTGGGAAACCATTTGTCCTAATCCGTGACGAGTTTTGGGTTAATCATGCCTTTGAGGCATACGTTTACATAAGTGTCGTATAAATGTATTTTACATTATGTGGACCGTTATTTGTTGGTCTAATGGGTTTTGAGTATTTAGCTCGGTTTTAGCTTTAATAGAGTATTGGGGACATCTTCTCCGATTTTGATGGCTCAATGTAGAGTCCTATTTTATCGTTTGCATTTATTGCAACTTATTGCATCTTATCTGCATATTATTAGTAATTACATGCTCGAGTGCATTAGTCATTCGTGTGTAGTCATGTAATCTAGGCTGTGTTGCATTGGATCCATAGGCACGTAAGTCAGTCTTTATTTGATGGTCTGCGGGGTGTTGCGGGATTTGAACCGAGCCCCTTGTTTTATGACCTTTACCTTGCAAGGGTACACTAGGAGGGTTGAGTCCGGTTGTGCTATCATGATTGATGGGCGTTTAGGACCTCCGCCATGTATGGGCAATGCCATCGTTGTAACCCCCATGGGTCGGGCCTTTGGTGGTATTCATGGTGATACTTGCTATAAGGTCAGCTGTTTTTTTTTGGTGTAATTTGAAAGGAGTCGTAGGGACACCTAGGATTTCATGTCGTGAAGTGTCATACGATTAACGTTGTATGAGTGGCATACTTTTGTGTTCATCCCCTCTCAATGGATACGGGTCTCCCTCATTGTCAGCCAACACTACCTTGGATATTAATGTCCTTACTTTATTATCGTTGGTCTTGTGCATTTGGCTGAAAATGATAATTTTAATATTGGACATCCCTCCACGTATATTAAGTTTGAATGAAGCATGTCA
This sequence comes from Saussurea involucrata, assembly GCA_033807775.1. Taxonomy (NCBI): domain Eukaryota; kingdom Viridiplantae; phylum Streptophyta; class Magnoliopsida; order Asterales; family Asteraceae; genus Saussurea; species Saussurea involucrata. The sequence continues at coordinate 69,737,333 of CM066325.1, forward strand.
TTTGCATGGATTTTTGTATTTGGAGTTCGCTCCCTTTTATGCCCGCGTTTTATTCGTATTTTCGGCAACATTTTATATTCATTTGGATTGTTGTACATGGATCAAGCATTACGCCTCATCCTTGGTTGTATGAATTGAGATTTAAATGTTTATTTACGTTTTGAGAGAGTTTGGATCGGAATCCATTTTGGAAAACTCTATATACATTTTGGAACTTTCCGTCTTAAAATTTTTGTGCATTGGAAAAGGAGTTGTTTTCATTCTTATTATAAACCCTTTTTGAAAACCATGATTTAAATAAGTACTCATTCGTTTAACAAGTTATTTTAATCATGATGTAAACTCTTGAACTCACTAGGTGTTATCCTAACCTTTTTATTTGTCGGCAAGAGCAACAGGTTCTGGTTGGGTAATATTTCTAGTGACAGTGTGAAGAGTTGAGAGCTAGATGTGAGTTCCATAAGTAAGTGGCTTGGTGAAGTCTTCCGCATTTTGGAAATAGCAACTTTGTATTGAGTTGGGTAGCACCCGACCTTTTATACCTTGGTGTAAGACTTAACATATATAATTGTTGAAGTTGTTACAGTTTTATTATTGAGGTATTTCGAAGGATGGTTTGTATAAGGAAATTTGTCCTTATTTGTTTGTTAATCAAAGTTTTTGTCTAGTTGCTCTTTCCAATTTTGAGGGTGTTACATGGTGGCTCAACTAGAGTATGCTAGTGCAATAGGATGCATGATGTATGCAATGCATTGCACTAGACCGGATATTGCTTTTGTTGTGAGTAGGCTAAGTTAATATACAAGCAATCTGGGTTCAGTTCACTGTGAGGCAATCGGTAGAGTACTGGGATACATGAAATGAACCAGAGATCTAGAGTTAACATACACGACGCATCCAGAAATCTTGGAAGGATACTCTGATACCAGTTGGATAGATCATTCAAGTGATTCTAAATCCACAAGTGGGTGGATTTATACACTAGGTGGTGGAGCGATCTCTTGGGCAAGCAAGAAACAAACATGTATCGCTCATTCGACTATGGAAGCCGAACTTTATGCCCTAGCTACTGCGGGCAAAGAAACCGAATGGATTGGAGATCTGTTGTCCGATATCCATTTATGGCCTCGTCCAACTCCTTCGATTTCTATGTATTGTGACAGTGAGGCCACACTGTCAAAAGTGTACAACGCCGTGTATAATGGGAAGTCGCGACATATAGGTCTCCGACACAATTATGTGAGACAACTGATCGGAAATGGTACCATTAGTATTGTGTATGTCAAGTCGTGTGGAAACTTGGCAGATCTATTGACTAAGCCTCTGATGAGAGACTTAGGGGCCGTTTACAAAACACCTACCCGGGTAAGTGCTTACCAAGTCACTTTAGCTTTCCAGATGAATATGGCAAGGACCAAGGAATCTTACCCGGTAAGAGCTGAAGCAAGGACCGAGAGTCGAAAGAAAGGACCGAGAGTCTTACTCGGTAAGTGAGTGCTACGACTCTTACCACGGTTAGCGCTTACCGGATAAATTGTTGCATACGATGCCATTTTCGTGGACTAAAATCTTACCCGGGAAGTAAGTGATAGTGTTGAATTTACCGGTAAGCACTTACCCGGGTAAGTGATTAGGTAAACGACCCCTTAGTGGGATCAACTACCAGAGACATTGGTCTGAAACCACGCAGAATTGGTTAGTGATGGGAACCCAAGTTGGATTTAGTGCTCCTATATCCCAAGTTTAATGGGTAATAACAAGTCACTTAACCGATAGAAGGTACTATCAACTAATAGACCCGTGTAAGGTACATGATAGTACGTCGTTTCCGAGAATGAGGATGAGTTTAATCTCTTAACAAAATTCAGAGGCATCTTAGCAACAAAGATGTTATAGAGTTTTGCCTATATGATTGAGAGGTGGTGTCGCCTCAAACGAAGAGTTATGGTTTCTCTTCTAAAAGTTCATGAAACAGGATTTTGCGCATGGCCATTTTTGCGCTCAGTAAGAATGCAAAGACAAAAGATGATGTATGTAAACAAGCCGAATTGGTCACAAAATTCAAAGTTTAAATCCTAAGGATACTTTTGAATTGATCCCTTCTTGCTTCTTTACATCTAACAGGGTTTAATCTTACTGACACCACTACTACATCATATTTTTTTTTAAAGTCAGGAAAACTTTCCAACCTGGTGGGGGATTGTTGGAAATTATATGTGAGCTTGGAACATTTCCATCCCACATTGGTAGAGACACTAAATTAACTCAAGCTTATAAGGCTATTCTACCAATTGAGATTTGAATGAATTATTGGGCTTATAGTGGGGGTTTCAAAGAAGTGCAACGCACCCGCACCCGCACCCGCACCCACGCGCATGGCTGTGGAAAAGACAGAGGACGCGGGCGCAGGATTCGCGAAGTGGCGCAAGGAGGCGCACTTTGCACTTTGCACGCCACATCGGAGCCTCGCCCCGAGCTCCCGAGTTTCTTTTTATAGAATATTTATTAAAAAGATGGACTGATTTAATTAAATGAAGTAATTTTATCAGTTTATTTAATTTTGAAACATATTCGCTTTTTGAAAATGTTTACCATGTTTTTATTAAAAATCGGAAGTCAGTTGGAGATCAAGTCTTCAGCTTCCACACCGAAACTTGGGGAAAAGTGAGGTTTAGTGGGGTTTATCAGTTCGTTTTTTCAAGCATAAATAGGATCTCTCCCTCACTGTTTCAATTCGTCCCAAAGAAAACGAATCTGCTTCATCTCTCTCTCTCTCTCTCTCGATATCTCTGATTTCTACCATAGCTCTCTATTGTTTCTGTCTAAAGCTTTGCATTTAGATTAAACACTATCGTTATTAGTGTTTAACATAGTTTGCATCAAATCCTGGGGCTAAGGGTGCGTTTGGTACACTGGACAGGACAGGACACTGTCCCATGTTTGGCAGGACTTTTATGTGGAACAGATAGGAACAAAGTGGAACAAGCTGGCCTGTTCCACCCCCACCCCATGGAACAAGCTGGAACAAGATGGAACAGACTTATGTTTTACCAATATAACATCAAAATAAAATCTAATTCTCTTCTAAAACATCAAATACACGTTATATTTTATATTTTATTCATTCTTTAAATTTTATTTATTTGTAGTTTATCTAATGTTATCTGTTCTGTTCTGTCTAGTTTTGTCTACCAAACGCTGAACAACTATTATGTCCCGTCCCGTCCTATATTGTTCTATCCTGTCTGCATACCAAACGCACCCGTAAGGACACGCAAACAATTTTTCTTGATTATTGCTTAATTCCAGGTTGGTTTTATATTTTCTGCATTGTTCTTTACTTTTCGTTCACTAGAGTGAACAATCTCCTTTCACTCCTTTTCTTCTAACGAAGCTATCGCGAAAGATAGTATCATTTAGGATTGTTAAATTCTGTGTTATAATTGATAAACGCCAAATTAGTTGTTCCAAACAGTTTTCGTCAATAAAGTTTCTTAATTTATATTATTGAAGTTTACGATTATCTTTATAAATAAAGTTTAAAGTTTATTAATTGAATTTTACTTATAAGAAAATTTCAGTAGTACCTGTGTATTACTCAAGTGAAATTGATTAAAAGGGACGGAAGGACTTAAAGGTCCTTGCAATTGTGGTATTAATTAGTGAATCTTCTTGCATTTTGAATTTGTTGCTCTTTGAGCACCCCGATTACTGATAGGCGATAATAATATCAGAGGCAAAAAATGGCTAAAATATCAGAGCCGATAATATCGGCGATTTTTGCCGATATTTACCGATATTTGAGAATATTTTCCTATAACCATTATACAAGAGAATATTTTTCAGTAAATTGGAGAGTGAAGTTTAATAAGCATACCCGAACATAGTAAAGGAAAGCATAGAAGAGGAATGCTAAACGAGCACGATGATGTAACACCCCAAAATTATAGAATTATGATTTTTAGACTTGCGGACGTCCGCATAGGTGCTAGGTCAGACGTCCGTGTCGAGGCGGAAGTCCGCGTGTTTCCACGGAAGCAGCTGAGGAATTGATGGGTTCGATTAGGAGAAGTCGGACGTCTACAGAGGTCCCTATCCGGACGTCCGCATGAGGCCTGACGACCCTTTGCCCTTTTATTTCAGTTTTCCATCTTCTCTCTTCTACTCATATAACCAAGATCAAAAATTAGATCTCTCTCCCTCCCTCACTCGATTTTTCTCCCCAAAACCCTAGCTCCTCCATTTCTCTCCTCCCATCTCCCTCCTCCCTCAAGAATCCTAAGGTGAGTTTGTGGAATCAAGTTTTAAATGTTTCAAGCTTCAAGATCTTCATCTTCTCCACCACTTTTCCACCATTGTTGAGCTAACTTGGGGTTTTCTTCAAATACCCATTTGTTAGTCATCTTTACTTCTCAAACCTTAATCTTTAGTAAACCTAGAAGTGTTTTATTAGTGGATCCAAGTTGTGGTTGAGGTAATCTTCTCCTTCCTTCATCTAAGAGATTTGGGTTTTGGTATTCTTGGTGATTTTGATGTTTTTATGTTGGGGGGAAACGATTCTAAGTGTTTGGAGATGAATATTTATGGTTGGATACTTGTGGATCTAGGTTTTTGGAAGATTTGGCTTGAAGATTTGTGCTTCTTCAAAGGAGCTTACGTTTGGGGAAAATCTAGATTTATCATAGATCTAGCAAGGTGAGTTCAAGTTGATTTGTGAAAACGTTGTACATGCCAAAAATGTTATTTTTCAAGTATTTGAGTGTTTTACTTAAAATAATCAATTGTTGAGTTATTTGGTGAGTTTGATCTTTTGAAGTATTTAACTTTATAAACTTTGTAAAACACCCATATTATAGATTTTCGAATATTTTGATAAGTAGAAATCATAAATATGTCCTTAAATGATTTATTGCTCAAATGGAGTTTCAATGGTTTAAGCATGTTGGTGTAATTAATTTAATAAACCATTTGGAAAATGCATGTTTTCCTGTTATGAGACATTTTGGAATTATAAGGGTATGAGTCCTTCTGGGAAACCATTTGTCCTAATCTGTGACGAGTTTTGGGATAATAATGTCTTTGAGGTATACGTTTACCTAAGTGATGTTTAAATGCATTTTACATTATGAGGACCGTTATTTATTGGTCTAATGGTTTTTGAGCATTTTGCTCGATTTTGACTTTAAAGGAGTCTTTGGGACATCTTGTCCGGTTTTGATGGCTCAATGTAGAGTCCAATTTATGGTTTGCATTTATTGCAACTTATTGCATCTTATTGATAATTACATGCTCGAGTGTTTTAGTCATTCCTATATAGTCATGTAATTTTAGATTGTGTTGCATTGGATCCGTAGGCACGTAAGTCGGTCTTTATTTGATGGTCTACTGGGTGTTACGGGATTTGACCGGGCCCCATGTTTTATGACCTTTACCTTGCAAGGGTACACAAGAAGGGTTGAGTCCGGTTGTGCTATCATGATTGATGGGCGTTTATGACCTCCGCCATATCGGGGCAATGTCATGGTTGTAACCCCGCTTGTGTCGGGCCTTTGGTGGTATTCATGGTAATAATCGCTAAGGTCAACTGTCTCTTTAGGTGTGACTTGAAAGGAATCGTAGGGACATTTGGGCTTTCATGTCGTGAAGTGTCATACGATTAACGTTGTATGGGTGACATACTTTTGTGTTCCTGCACTCTCAATGGATACGGGTCTCCCCCGTTGTCGGCCAACATTATTTTGGATATTATAATGTCTTTGCTTTATTATCGTTGGTCTTGTGCGATTGACTGCAATTGATGACTTTAATATTTGAATTCCCTCCGCGTATATTAAAGTTTGAATGAAGCATGTCACTTCCATATTTTTGGTATTTGGACTTCATTCAATTTTATGCTCGTGTGAGTATTGGGTTTCGTATCATGTTTTTGGTGAATTATTATTCTTATATGGATTGTTCTTCCATGATTTATGGGTTGAGTATTATGTCTCATCCGTGTTTGAGTATTTTGCATAATATAGATTTATTCACGTTTTGAGTGAGCTTGGATTGGAATTCATTTTGGAAAATGCTATATACATTTTGGGAACTTTCCTCGTAGATTTTGTGTGCGTTGGAAAATGAGTCGTTTACATCCTTATCATAAACTTTTTTGGAAATCTTGATTTAAGTTGCAGTTTTTCATTCAACAAAGAGTAAACTCTAAGTTTGGTCCCCGTGGTTTAGTGAAACCTTTGAAAATGGGACCTAAACTTTGATAACTCTAGAAATCGTCCTTATGGTTCTCATTTTGCTTTGAAAATGGTCCTTGATCACTAACTCCGTTAAATGTTATCCGTTAAAAGAGGGGTATTTTTGTCTTTTTATTTAATATATTGTATTTATATAATATATGGTATTTATATAATGTGTGTAAAATCCCACACGTAGGAAAGCATCACAAACTCCGGCCAAATTAGCCCACCATCGTCGGCGAAACTGTTCGTTTTTTCTCCACTTCTCGGCGACCCGCGACACCCATTCCCTTTCCTTTTCTCCTCTCCGTATAAATCTCACAGGGACCCCAAAACCCCTTACAAAACTCAAAGCCATTGAGGGAATGAGAGTTGAGTTCAAATATAAAAATGGTAGAACATAATTCATCTAACTTTTCATTCGAAATCAAATGTTTCACAACAAACCAGAGTTTCAATTCATCTGCTTACCACATAATTGATCGAGAAAGATGAAAATTTTAGAAAAAGTAAACCCTAACACTGAAGCGAAATTAACAAAAACCCTAAACCCCCAACTATAAGAACCGGTAAACTTGGTGACATCTTTCGTTCCCTCAGATACATCAAGCTCTGCGAACTCACCGGTAAGCACCAACATGACGGCCGTCTGAATCTCCCTGGATGTAATTGTCGACTTCTCGTTGTACCTCGCAAGCGTCGAAGATTCCTGAGCAAGCTTCTCGAAGATGTCGTTTATGAAAGAGTTCATAATCCCCATGGCCTTTGCTTGAGATCCCGATGTCGAGATGAACCTGCTTCAAAACCTTAAACATGTAGATCTCGTACGCCATACTCTTCTTGTTCCATTTCGTTTTTCTTGTCTACTGCAGCGGCGCCGACTTCCTTGGGAAGCTTCTTCCCGGGCTTTGGCTTTTCATCAGCATGAGCTTTTTTTAGCCACGACGGATTTCTTCTCGAAAATGACAAATGATTTGGTTATGTTACCCAGGTCAAAAGCTACAAAATTTTAACTCACAGATGATCTGGTTCTATGAGAGAGAGGATAAAAAGGAAGGGGATTGAGGTGGCAAGAGAAGGGAAAGGGGAGGGTGTCTTTGATGCGCCGGAAAGTGGAGATGAAGGTGAGAAACCGAATAGTTTGGCCGGAAAGTGGGGATGGGATGCTTTCTTACCTGTCGGATTTGGTTTATTAGATTTTTTTTCTAGCTTGATGTGTAAAAATTGTTGGTCCCGAAGGCCTATACAAGTTTGTAGAAGGGGGGGGGGGGTTGAATACAAACACACAGATTTTACTTTTCTAAATTGTTTATTGATAAATCATTAACAATTTACAGCTTGTTGCGGAAACAAGATTAAGGATAAACCTAAATCTAAACAAGTTGGAACACTAAGGTTTCTTGCACTAAGAGAGATAAGGAAATTACTAATAATAACCTATCTTGAGATAAGAGATTGAACTTGTCCAGAGTTAGCAAGTTACTTCAAAAGAAGTGGGTTCATCTCTTTATATACTGCATGCATTTAATGCAAGTCAGTATACACTTTACACGTGTCATCAGCTGGTTGGTTGTATGTCATTGACCTTGGTTGACAACCTTAGTAGCCGCATGGATGAACAGTGTAGTATCAGAGTGGTTGTACGATTTCAAACAGTCGGAGGTTCTTTTCTGACATTTCGTACGGAGTCGTGCAAGAGGGGTTAAGACAAAAGTACTTTGTACGGAGGACTTCATGATCAGCTTTCGTTGATTCAGCGATTATCATTTTCTTTTCAGCGAATGATAAAGTTCAGCGATAGCTGAAGTCTTGTACTAGATACTTCACGTTGAGTGGACAAATCTGAGTCTTCGTTGATCCGCATCAGTTCATTAGGAGACTTGTCGCTGGTTCTTGAGCTTGATCTTCGACTTCAGCGTAGAACCTTTGTTGACGTGAAACTTGTCTTCAGGGATCATAAGTAAACAACTAACTTATCAGCGATCATCATAATGACTGAACAGACTCAGAGCATTAATGGTGAACAGTTTTCGCTGAATGTTTAACTTAAAAGAGCGAGAGTTCCTATCAGCGGTACTGGAAGATCTTAGTACTTATCAGCGATAGTGAAACTCTGATACATATTGTTTACTTACAATTTTCACTAAGTATATAAGAGAGGGTCATTATCAAATCACGGAGGGTTTGGATCAACAATCTCCCCCTATTTGATTATGACATAGCAACAAAGAAAATTGCTATTTAATGAAAACATAAGGATAAAAAGAACTCATAAAATATTTGTCCCTTTTACTGTTTTCTGGGATCTTTTCAGTACTGGTGGAGTAAAGTACATTCGCTGAAATCTTTCTTTAAAACTTTGAATCAGGTTACAAAGAGAAATGGAAAGATTACAAGTACGAGCGAAATAAATTACAAGTACCGAAGAATAACTGATACAATAGAGAAAAGGGCGATCATATCAGCTTATAAAGGTTCTTCCTTAATGAGAAGTTCATCAAGGGTCATTGATGTGGTGGGAATCATCCAGTCAGGAACGGTTACACCTTGTTTTCTTTTGATCAGCGCTTCTTCAAAAATCAAGGGTTTCAGATGTCGTGCCTGAGGGTCATTCCTGAAGTCACACCAGTAGATGAGATCTCTCAGCTGTTCGATGGGAGTGATGTGAAGTTCAGAGATACGTTGAAAATGCTTTCCACCATCGTAGTCATGAAAAAATATCCCGTAGGGTTCGCTTATGACTTTGCCAGGGATGAAAGTCTCACCAGGAGGAAGAGATGTGTCAAGCATGGAAAGATCAGGATCAGGACCAAGGACTTCAACACGTGAAAAACCAATACTTGTTTCATTTCGAATGACAAGGCCATCAATTGAAGATATAGATTTCTTCTTCTTCGCTGAGGCCTTTCTTTTCTGACTTTCGAGAGGAGGAGGAGGAGGAATATCCACACAGGAGTAGACTAAGTCGATTTGTTTGTTGATCAGCTTTTCAACATGTTCCTTGTACTTCGACTTGGACTTCTGGATGGCTAACCTGATCTCCAACCATTCAGAGAGACCGTACTTCGTTATGGCTTCAGCATAGAATTTTTTGTACTTCTTATCTTCTCTGAATATCTCGATTTCAGCGATTGAAACAAGGGTTGTTCTTCCAGAGATGAATACCTTGTTGATTTTGGCAGGAGAGTCTCTGTAGTTGACCTTTTCTTTGCACCAGGCTAAAGTGGACTGAGACACAGTTCTCTTTTCTTCAGTTATCTTCTTGGCGTTTTCCCAGAGCTGACGTTGAACATCAATGGGAACTCTTTTCAGCTTGGGGTCTTTTATTGATCGTTTAGAAAGCTGGATGGCGTATTCTCTGTCTTTTTCTTCAACTTCTTTTCTTTCAGCGATTAGACGTTCAGCTCTGAGGTGTTCCTTGTATTCCTTTTTGGAAAGTCTGAACTTTGGAGGAACTGAAGGAAGTTGATCACGCATCAGAATGATTCGCTGATCCTCGAATCGCTTTATTATTTCCTCTCTTCTTTTCTAATCCTTTTCACTTAGCTTTTGAGGAGCTAAGGAAGGTCTGCCTCTGTGCGAGAGTAGCTATTATTCTGGTTCATCAGTCTTAGAGATTAAATCTAAGACTGGGATTATTTCTTCAGCAGCAGCTGGTATTATTGTTGAAGTCGCAGTTGTGGAGCCTTCAGCGATATCCTCAAACAGGGGAGAGGACTAGCTGAAACACAGCGATCTTACGAGTAAGAACTTGGGTAGAATCAGATAGAGAGAATTGGTTCAAGTGTATAGGATTGGGTAGTAGACCTGATAGTGTATGATAGAGGAGGGATGGAGTGAGAGATGTTTAGCATACCTGACAAACCGGCTTTTCAAGCAAGATCATCAGATTGTCATCTTTACCGACGCTTTTGCCTTTGCCTTTCTCAGCTCCAGAAGCTGAGGGCTTTGTCTTTGTCCGCTCCCCTGAAGGTTCATTTATAGAGATTCCCTTAAGAGCTTTGATCTTCGGAGCAGGTTTGACGATAAAGAAGTCATCATCATCTTCGTCATCATCATCATCATTCTTTGGAGAAGAAGATGGTTCATCATCAGGGATGTCGACGGCTTCATCATCTTCTGCTTCGGATTCAGTTTTCTCAGCTTCTTCTTCGAGTTGCTCCCCCTCAGATACAGAGGCGAGCTTCTCGGTTTCCTCAGGGTTTTCATCTCCCTGAGGTCCAGCGGTGGTTTCTTCAGCATTCGTCTTCTCTCCCCTGATAGATTCATCATGGGAAAGGTCTTCAGCGCTCTTGGCGAGGTCTTCAGCGCTCTTCTCCCCCTCTTTTTCATGATGACTGGGGAGGAATGGGTAGATTCAGCAGCGTTGGTAGGTTCTCTGTCTTCTTGGCCAGAGAGACCTACACAAACTTCAATCTTTGCTAATCTGTCTTCAAGGCCAGAAATAGCAGGATTGATTTTCTTCAGCTCAGTGCGACCTTCCGCTGTGAAGTTGTCAGATGCAGGGACGGGGGCAGGAGCAGGATCAGGAGTATTCGCTTTGTGTAGCAGCTGCTCGATCATCGTTTTCATCGAACCAACATCGGTCTTAACAGAGCCTAAGTCAATCTTCATAGTAGACATATCCCCCTCTAGATGTCCAACCGATGTCTTCAGCGATGTAAATTCGCTGGACATGGACGAAACTGAGTTTTTGAGAGAGGTGTAGTCTGTGTAGATGTCAGCGAGCACCTTGGCGAAGTCGCTGAGAGTTTTATAAACCTGCTTCATGTCATCTGTGGAAGCCTTCTTCTCCACCACCGTTGTCAGCTTGTTCAGATTCTCTCCAGCGTTTGTTACAGCTGTAGAGTTATTGGAGAGAGTAGTGGTGAGACCTGTCAGCTTTGTCTCCACAGACTTCAGAGAGGCGTTGATATCTCCTAAATTAGGACCTGTAACATATAAAAACTTGTGAACATAGGAAAGCTCAGAAGTTTGGGGTTTAGTCACAGTGTTTATGGGTTGTTGTTTACCTGCAGGAGGATTGGTGAATTCATCGAAATCACGGGTTCCTGAGTAAAGTTCCATGTCATCTTCGAAAGTGCCCATGGATTGTTCTGCAGGTCCTGTCTTCATCATTCCTGGAGAATCAGCTTTAGGTTCCGAGGAAATGATGGCAGTTCCAGTGAGATCTCGAGTAGAGACCAAATGAGTGGAGGGAGGAGCGAAGGATAAGAATGGGGGTTGGGTTATGAGTTCAGCGTTGGATTCGCTGACAATCACTTCATCAGTCTTTTGAGAGACTGAAGGAGGTTGGGTAGGTTCCAAGTTTGTAACCTCAGCGTTTAGAGACGCTGAAGTTGGGATAAAAGGGATGGCTTGTTCAGGTGTGGCAGAGCGTACCACTGAACGTTCCTTCAGCTCTGCAGAAAGAGTTGAGGAGTCTTCAGCATGAGATTGCTGGGGTTGCTCCTTTGTTTTCTTGATTCTTTTAGAACCAAGTGGGGTAGATGAATGTTTCCTTTTCTTAGAAGGAGAGGATTTTGTGGCCAGGGTATCAGCGATGGGTATTGTCGCTGAAGGAGCCACAAAATGAGAAGAAGAAGAAGGGTTGAGAAGAGATAAGAGTGTAGAGAGACGTACCTCATTTACCATCGGTTTGAAGTCGAGTATCTTTGGGCCGACTTGAGAGAGTTTCAGGTCACCTTCAGTTGGGTAGCTCTCCTTCATGCCATATTGGAAGATGGCGCTGATGAATCGGGGGTAGGGAACCCATGGAGGTCTGTCAGCGACGGTGTCCACCCTTAGAACTAGGTCATCATAGATAATCGATGCCCAGTCTATGTTGAGACCTTTCAGCAGTGCATAACCCATTGCTTGCTGAGGTTTAGCGGCTTGGTCAGAGGAGCCGCTCTTTGCAGTCATACAGATGATAAGATGAGCGAAGATGAAATTCATCTCGCTGGGCATTTTCGATTTCTTGATAATCGTCAGTTTCTTCTCGGCCTTCATGTCTCTGCCGATTTCCCATACATAGCCCATTGCATCGAAAAATGCAATGATGGCTTCCCTGTCTGGGTTTTTCTTGGGGTCAGGGAGGGGAACGAACGGTTTTTCCTTGGTAGCTATTGGGAGGCTGAGAGCTTTGCGGATAATGGCAGGGGTGATCTTCATCGTGCCATATTCGATGTCGCAGAGGATGCAATCAATTGTTTTGGATGGGTCTTTGGCTGAAGGAAGTTGAGATTGTCTGGCTGAGTACCAGAATTGTGAGAGCAAAAGCTGATGAGCAGGAGGTGTTATGGTCAGGGCTGTGGAGATGCAGCAATTCTTTAGAAAATTCACAGCATCATCTAGATGTGTGACTTGCTTTTGAGGAGGAAACTCGAAAAGCGCATAGAGGTTGTTCACCTTAGTCCAATCCAGTTTGTCAAGGGCAAACTTGACTTGAGGAGCCTTGAGGATGTCCACTTCCTCAGAATCAGCGGAGATGTTCTCAGCGGTAGCAGGAATGTCAGATGAAGCCATTTCTCTGTATTATCAGTTCAACCAAAGATGTTAACAAATAAGAATTATCTTAATGTGGAAAGAATTTCCATTAAGATGGTTCAAATTTTATCCATTTCATTCAGACACAAATGTCTTAATGAAGATTAGGGTTTTTCTTGATTTTAAGAAATGAAATATAAAACCCATTTATTCTTGTTATCCAGTTTTCTATGAAGAAAGAGATTCTGGAAAAACGAATGTGTGAAGAACAAGTTTAAGATTTTTGCATTTAAACTTGAAGAACAACCATGAAATGGTTGTATTCATAAAATCATGAAAGAAAATGATTTCATTTTAAGAAGTTCTTTTGTTTGATCTTGTTAAAACAAAGAGTAGATCAGAAACAAGTTATTTGCATTCGGTAAATAATAAGAACATATTAACCTTGATGTTTGATGAAGAAGATGATGAACAGTTCTTGAAGTTTTTGAAATCACAAATGCAACAGTGAATTCTTTCTTGCGGAGGAAGATTGATCTCGTAAAAGAAAAATATAAACAAAGAATTTGTTTATATAGAGATTTTAGAAAGAGAAAATCTTGAGCGGGAAAAGATTTTCATCATGACACGGACACGTGTTTGCATTTGATTGGAAGTTTGAACGAGACGTGCAAACGTGTGTCAGGAAGAGAAAACGTGTCGGGGTTTTATCCGTTGTAATGACGTCACAATTGTCCTTTCATATTCTTGGTTGTCTCTGAGGTTTTGAAAAACTCAGGGATACTTTTGAAAACATGAAGCACTGAATGAAAATATTCAGTGAAGGTTTTAAGAAATTTCAAAATATCGCTGTTAAGGAAGAGATATTCAGCGATGCATTTTGTTTTGAAATCTTGCATTTTCATGCGATTGTCAGAGAGAGAAAACATACCTTGATATCAGTTTAACCAAGTTTTATTCAGAGAGAAGATGATTGAATAGGTTATACGAGTTGATTTTATCCTATCGCTGATTAATGTGAACCGCTGAAGATTTTATCCTTCAATGTTCAGCATTCCAAGCTCGCTGATGAGAAAGTTGAATCTTGTCTCATCAAGAGGTTTGGTAAATAAGTCAGCTAACTGATAATCAGTTGGGATAAAATGAAGTTCTATATCACCATTCATCACATGATCTCTGATAAAATGATATCTGATTTCTATATGTTTGGTCTTTGAATGTAGTACTGGATTGTTTGCTATAGCGATGGCACTTGTGCTGTCGCAATAGATTGGAATTTTGGAGAGCTGAAGATCATAGTCTACTAGCTGATTTCTCATCCACAAGACTTGAGAACAACAGCTTCCAGCAGCTACATATTCAGCTTCAGCTGTGGAAGTGGACACTGAATTTTGCTTTTTACTTGTCCAACTTACCAGCTTTCCACCCAGGAGCTGACATCCTCCTGTGGTGCTTTTCCTATCCATTTTGCAACCTGCAAAATCACTATCTGAATAGGCGGTTAGATCGAATCCTTAATCTTTGGGATACCAAAGACCTAGATTCGCTGTACCCTTAAGATATCGAAAAATTCGCTTTACAGCTTTCATATGAGATATCTTAGGTTCAGCTTGATATCGTGCACACAAGCATGTTGCAAACATAATATCGGGTCGGCTAGCTATAAGATACAATAGAGAGCCGATCATCCCACGGTACAGCGTGACATTGACAGGAACACCCTTAGTGTCCTTATCAAGTGTCAGCAGTGGTGCCATAGGGGTTTTCATAGCTGAACTTTCAGTTAAGTCGAATTTCTTCAGCATATCTTTAACATACTTTCCCTGATTAATAAAAGTTCCTTTTTCAGTTTGCTTAATCAGAAGACCAAGGAAATATGTTAGTTCACCCATCATGCTCATTTTATACTCATCTTTCATTCTATCAGCGAAACGAGTACAAAGCTCAGGGTTAGTAGAACCAAATATAATGTCATCAACATATATTTGAACTAGAATGATATGACCTTTCACTTTTCTAAAAAATAGAGTTTTGTCAATCTTACCTCGCTCAAATTTTTCAATATGGAGATAAGTAGAAAGAGTGTCATACCATGCACGAGGAGCTTGCTTCAAGCCATAAAGTGCCTTATCCAGTTTATAAACATAACCTGGACGCTTAGAATTTGAGAATCCTGGAGGTTGTTCCACATACACTTCTTCATTCAGCTTTCCATTTAGAAACGCTGACTTAACATCCATCTGATGTACTTTGAAGTTTTTGTGTACCGCATATGCTAAGAATAGACGAATAGATTCAAGTCTTGCTACTGGAGCAAATGTTTCGTCATAATCTATACCTTCCTCTTGTTTGTATCCCTGAGCAACAAGTCGAGCTTTGTTGCGGGTTACAGTACCATGTTCGTCCAACTTATTTCGATAGACCCATTTAGTGCCTATCACAGTTTTATCAGTTGGTCTCTGAACAAGTTTCCAAACTTTGTTTCTTTCGAATTCAGTCAGCTCTTCTTGCATGGCGCTGACCCAGTTTGGATCTTTGAGGGCATCATCTTCTTTCTTTGGTTCAGTTAGTGAAATAAAATTTACAAATAAACAAATATTACCTGCACTTCGTCGAGTCTGAATCCCAGCGTTTGGATCACCAAGAATTTGATCAATTGGGTGATTTATAGTCCATCGTTGAGCCGGAGCGTGAGACGCTGACTCAACTTGAACTGGAGGAGCTGAAGATGAAGCTTCAGCGACGTCGGGAGTATCAGCCAAGAGAGGAATGGATGCAGTTGTCATTATATTCACTGATTGCTGCGAAGTAGATGGAATGTCTGAGACATTTGGTTCAGCGTTAGGTATAGTGTTTATAGGAATAGCTGAGACCCAAGAAGTTTCAGCTTAACTGTTCTGCATATTTGGAATGATAGGACTATCATCTTCTACTGGATGAGCATGAGTAGTGGGAATAACTTCTGAATCACCAAGATGAGAAAACATCCATTGATTCAGTTCTTCAGTATCAGCGGACGGTTTAGAGTTCGCTGAACGGGATTCGTCAAACGTGACGTGAATAGTTTCTTCTACAGTTTGTCTTCTACTATTGAAGACTCTGAAGGCTTTGGAAACTGAGGAGTATCCAAGAAAGATTCCATCATCAGCCTTAGGATCAAACTTTCCAAGTGCATCTCTGTTGTTCAGTATAAAACACTGACATCCAAAGATGTGAAGAAAGCTGATTGAAGGCTTTCTCCCATGAAAAAGTTCATAGGCTGTCTTTTTGAATCTTTTGACTATCAGCGACCTGTTTTGCGTAAAACAAGCAGTGTTGACAGCTTCTGCCCAAAACTGAGTAGGCAGGTGAGAATCGCTGAGCATTGAACGTGCAGCTTCAATAATTGTTCTATTTCTTCTTTCAGCGACTCCATTTTGTTGCGGTGTTCTCACTGAAGAAAAGTTGTGAGAAATACCCTTACTCTCAAGGAAGGAATCAAGAGAACTGTTTTTGAATTCAGTTCCATGATCACTCCTTATTGAGCGAACGGTCAGATTGTTCAGGGTTTCCATCTTCCGAACAAAGGTGATGAGTTCTTCAGGGGTGTCACTCTTAGAACGGAGAAACATTACCCAAGTGAAGCGAGAGAATTCATCAACTATGACCAGCGTATATTTCTTTCCAGCGATGGATTGTTTGTTAACAGGGCCAAACAAATCCATATGGAGTAGTTGTAGAGGAGATGACACTGAAGAAACTTGCTTTGACTTAAAGCTTGCTTTGGTCTGCTTCCCTTTTTCACACGCTGAACATAAAGACTCTTTGGCGTATGAATGCTGAGGTAGACCAGTGACTAACTCTTTTGATGAAAGAGTGTTCAGTGTCTTGAAATTTAGATGAGATAGCCTCTTATGCCATAGCCAGTTGACATCAGATGAGGCCTTTGAGAAGAAACAGGAGTTCTCAGTGGTTGTTGAGTCCATGTTTATTACATAAACATTTTCCAAACGATAACCGCTGAGAGCTATCTTCTCCTTTTTGTCAGTGACAAAGCAGGATTCCTTAGTAAAGATTACTTTGTTATCCATGTCGCAAAGTTGACTGATGCTTAGAAGATTATGCTTCAGCCCTTCAACATATGCGACTCTTCTGAAGGAGGTTGTACCATTTGAAAGTACACCATACCCTCGGGTATGTCCTTTTCCATTTCCACCGAAAGTCACAGAGGGACCCTTCTCTTCCTTGTATTCCGCGAGCAGGCTTTTCTTTCCAATCATGTGTCTAGAGCATCCGCTATCGAGATACCAGATACCCTTCTTAACCAGCAATACAAAGGAAGATTAGTTTTTCTTGGGTACCCACTTTACCATGTATACACATTTGTCAGTGGAAGTAGTTGGAATGGAAGATTCAGCAGTCTTCGCAGCATTTGAAGATTCAGCTTTGTCTTTCTTCACTTTGGTTAATTTCTTAACTTCAGTGGTAGGATTCACCTTGACCTGATTTGCACCAGGGTTGGTCTTCTTTGCCTTGGGGGCAATCTTCACCTTAGCTATCTTTTCAGCTTTGGTGGCTGTGGGGCACTTACTAGCAATATGATCGGTAAGTCCACAGTGATAACATTTTCTCCTTGCCTTTTGAGGAGGTAGGAGTTTCCTCAGGGATTGGTGTAACGGACGAGGAGCACTGAGAAGATGAAGTATCAGCGACTGAAGATACGAACGTTCCAAATTTAAGCATTGAACGCTCAGTGGTTGGTTTTGGAGTTTCATAGTTGTAACCCAAACCACGTTTATCACTCAGGGGAATCTGAGACTTTATTATCTCAGTGATCTTTGTTGAAGAATTACACCATCCTTCAACAGTAGCTTTTTCAGCCTTTAATGCAGCGATAGCTTCTGCTCGTTCGATTTTGACTAGCTGATTTAAATATACTTGATCTTTAAAGTCTTCTTCAATTTTAGAAAGCTTTTCTATTTGAAGGTGGTAGTTTTTAAGCTTTTCAGCGAGATCAAGATTTTGGTTTTCAACCACAGTTGTGCCGTTCATGGCTTCGTATAAACTTCTAGTCAAGAGATCGATCTTACGGAGACTATCAGCTTCATCAATATTTGCAATATTGGTAAAGAAAGAAGGTGATACCTGAATAGCAGATGTTGAAGTGGAGGGAATATCTGAACTTTCTTCCTCTTCTTCAATCTTGGCCATAAGACATAGATTTGCTTCATCATCTTCAGAGTCAGATGATGATGCTTCTTCATCAGAAGCAGCCCAATCATAGTCAGCCATCAGGCCTTTATTCTTCTTCTTAAAGCTTTTCAGCTTTGCATATTTTTCTTTCAGCTTTGAATATTTGTCATCTTTATTCCTTGGAACAAAGGGTTTCTTTGTAAAAGCTGAGGGTCTAGAAACTTTCTTAGACCTGCACTCGTTAGCGAAATGTCCTGTCTTTTCGCAGTTAAAACAAGTAGCAGTAGCCTTATCAACAAAAGCTGATGATCTAGGCTTGTCAGTTATGGAAAGAGGTTTGTTCTTTCTAAACATTTTCTTTTTGGCAAATCTCCTGAACTTCTTAGTTAGGAGAGCCAAAGATTCATCATTATCTAAATAATCAGAATCTGATGACCTTTAGAGTTACTTTCTAACTCAGTGATAGTGACCGAGGGTCGTTGAGTAGAAGGTACCTCTGAGATTAAAGCAACAGGGGTGCTTTTGGAATCTTTTACAAGATTCTTCTTAAGATGGCTCGATTGCTCATGATTCAGCAACGTGCCATATAAGGTTGAAAGGGTCATTGATTTTAGATCATTTGATAGCTTGAGACACATAGCATAATTGTCCCAGCTTTCAGGTAAACATTCTAGAAACTTTGTCAGTACTTCAAAGTTAGAATATTCCTTACCAACAGTTTTCAGATCTATAATTAAACAATTAAAACGTTGGTGAACTTCAGAGAGAGATTCATTCTTACCAGAAATGAAGCTTTCGTATTGTCTTACCAGGTTGATCTTTCTTGAATCCTGGACTTCAGACGTTCCTTCATACTGAACACATATTGTGTCCCACATGGCCTTTGATGTTTTCAGATTCATGACGGAATGGTAGACTTCGTCAGGAAGAGCCATGGATAGTATGGATCTGGCTTTTGTATCTATAGCCACTTTCTTCTTATCTTCGTCAGTCCATTGAAAGATTTCCTTAGGTACCAGCCTTTCTGGAATAGCAGGTCTATTCTCAGCGGCTGGAACAGCAGCATCAATTCTTATAGGGATGAATGGACCATTTTCGAGATAGTAAGGCATAGTAGGGTCTACACCTTCTAAGAAGAGTGTCATCCTATTTTTCCATAAGTTGAAGTTATCTTTGGAAAATCTAGGGGGTTTAGCAAGAGAACCATTGTCTATATAATCTGTGTTTGTGTTGGTGGCCATTTTCAGATAATAGCAAGGAAGAGAAATATCATAGATTAGACCTTGTTTATGAGATTAAACAAATCCGCTCTGATACCACTTGTTGGTCCCGAAGGCCTATACAAGTTTGTAGAAGGGGGGGGGGGGGGGTTGAATACAAACACACAGATTTTACTTTTCTAAATTGTTTATTGATAAATCATTAACAATTTACAGCTTGTTGCGGAAACAAGATTAAGGATAAACCTAAATCTAAACAAGTTGGAACACTAAGGTTTCTTGCACTAAGAGAGATAAGGAAATTACTAATAATAACCTATCTTGAGATAAGAGATTGAACTTGTCCAGAGTTATCAAGTTACTTCAAAAGAAGTGGGTTCATCTCTTTATATACTGCATGCATTTAATGCAAGTCAGTATACACTTTACACGTGTCATCAGCTGGTTGGTTGTATGTCATTGACCTTAGTTGACAACCTTAGTAGCCGCATGGATGAACAGTGTAGTATCAGAGTGGTTGTACGATTTCAGACAGTCGGAGGTTCTTTTCTGACATTTCGTACGGAGTCGTGCAAGAGGGGTTAAGACAAAAGTACTTTGTACGGAGGACTTCATGATCAGCTTTCGTTGATTCAGCGATTATCATTTTCTTTTCAGCGAATGATAAAGTTCAGCGATAGCTGAAGTCTTGTACTAGATACTTCACGTTGAGTGGACAAATCTGAGTCTTCGTTGATCCGCATCGGTTCATTAGGAGACTTGTCGCTGGTTCTTGAGCTTGATCTTCGACTTCAGCGTAGAACCTTTGTTGACGTGAAACTTGTCTTTAGGGATCATAAGTAAACAACTAACTTATCAGCGATCATCATAATGACTGAACAGACTCAGAGCATTAATGGTGAACAGTTTTCGCTGAATGTTTAACTTAAAAGAGCGAGAGTTCCTATCAGCGGTACTGGAAGATCTTAGTACTTATCAACGATAGTGAAACTCTGATACATATTGTTTACTTACAATTTTCACTAAGTATATAAGAGAGGGTCATTATCAAATCACTGAGGGTTTGGATCAACAAAAATAAATAGGGATGCTGGTGGGTCTTATCTTGGCCATAAAAGAATAGGAAGGCCGGTGGAAACTCTGTTATATATACGTGTGTATATACATATAAAATATAATATATTTAGTTTTTTAAAGGGAATTAGGATATTAAACTAAATGGACAATATTTTCCCTATCACTAACAGAAAAAATTAACAAAGTTAGTGATGGAGGACCCTTTTTAAAGCAAAATAAAAACCATGAGGACTATTTCTAGAGTTATTAAAGTTTAGGTCCCACTTTCAAAGATTTCACTAAACCACGATGACCGAAATTAGAGTTTACTCTTCAACAAATTATTTAAATCATGTTGTAAACTCTTGAACTCACTAGGCATTAGCCTAACTTTTTATTTGTCGGCATGTGCAACAGGTTCAGGTTGGGAGTAGTTCTAGTGATACTGCGAAGAGATGAGTGCTAGTAGTGTGCTCGAGGAGTGAATTGATTATGTGAAGTCTTCCGCATTTATTTTTGGGAATAGCAATTTGTACTTGGGTTAAGTAACACTCGATATGAATTTAGTCTTTGTAATAAGACTTGGGTTATAAATTGTTTAAGGTTAATCATAGAAATTAATTTGAGATATTTCCAATATTTTCTTATAGGAAGAAATTCTATTCTTTTTGGATGTATTATTGAAAATTTTATTTAGTTGCTCTTTCCAATTTTAAGGGTGTTACAGATAAACACAATATGAAGTGCTCTTTATTTTCTACTGGCCTTAGGCTGTAGTATGTAGTGTTCGAACGAGTTTTTACCCTTTATTTCTTGAGATGAAAGATCTTAAGGGCTTGTTTGGAAACGGCTTAATGAGCTGAATGACATCTTCAGCTTATTCGGTCAGCTCAATTGAAGTATTGTTAGTCCTAGATTGATCAGGTAACAATATAACAACGAACAGTAACACGAAAAATTGATGATTTCAACTTGTCATCCCTCCCGTATTCATAAATCAAGATAGTTACAAATGTTAGAATTAAGAACACAACTATCTCTCTCTCTCTCTCTAATGAATCTCTTGGATGACTAATCAATTGCTGACCTAATTCAAGGTTAACACTAACCTTATATACCAAGGCCTTAAACACACAGGCCCATGGCCCATCAAGCTAATCTAAGCCCTTTTATGATTAAAGGCTTTTACAATTAATTAAATAAACTCTATAATTATTTATATATCTTTCTAATATGTAGGACATTTATGATCCTAACAATCTCCCCCCTAAAGATATATAAATAAAAATCGGTCTTGAAACCTTCAGTTCTTGATCTTCTCTTCTTCTTGAATCTTTGAAGCACTTCGGCGTTGCTTGTCTTCATGTCTTTTTCCGCTCCCCCTTGAATAAAGCTCTTGAATTAGATTTCAATTTTAAAAGAACTTGTAGAACCAATATGCTCGAAGGAGGAAACAACTTGAACACCATTTGATAAACGATGAGAAGAGTTGATCACTTGTAAGCACTTTGAAGTCTTTTCGGATTTCGAAGCTTGACCGTTACTCCCCCTTGGCCTTTGCGTGGGGACTTTTTTTTACTCCCCCTCGGCTTTTGCGTGGGGTCTTCTTTACCCCCCCCCCCCCCTCGGCTTTTGCTAACTCCCCCTCAACTTGATAATCCGTGTCTATGAATCTGTACCCTTTTTCCCCCTCATGATGAGTAGGAGCATCCGGAGCATCATGCACGTTCAAAGACAATTGTGACGAGTAGCAAAGAATCCAGATAAAACAGTAAGTAACCAGAACGGGGTAAAAAGCTAACACAGAAACACGTTAGTAACTGTTATCACAACAATTTTAAAAAATTGTGTGGCCTATGTTCAGAGTTGGCAATGGGGTATCTCTGATAGGACTTCCAGTTATCACTGAAAAATCATAAAGATTACTTCTCAAACTGTTCCGGCAATATCACGAATATATGCAATGGGAATCACAAAGACTCGTGCATGTGTGAAAGAAAATAAGTTCTATCTAATTGGCTCAAATATTGACTTAACCTGGGACGCAAGTTAAAAATCAATAGACTCAGTGATTAGAATATGAAGTTCGGAGCCGGAGCTGATGTCTTCCTTTTTCAATATCTAAGACCTTCGAGTGAGGAATAGATAGAGTATGTGCTAATTCTCCGTGGATATGTGAAACAAGCATCTTTTGTGAGATACTTGAGTGGCTGGGTGGGGTGACACGAGTTATCGACACTGGGTCCATGTCTGTTTCAATATTCATCTCCAAAGAACGAGAATGAATAGATTATGTGGTTACCCGGATAACTGACTCAGTTTGGTAAGGACCAATTAATTCTTTTAAGTCCTGTCACAGCCTCACAATATTCTTTTCTCTCCAAACTCATCTATCATCTAGACCCCTCACTGATGTCTATAATGGATGTGTTTCTTGGGTAGGTCCTTCCGGTTCTGGATTGACCATCGAAACGATGTAATTCCTAACACTCCTTTCATGCATCGAGTAAATCATTTAAGTAAACAGTGAAATACGAGTTCTAAACTGAAATGTTTAGAAGTCAACGCATTTAAGAACGAGTCCTGATCTGAGATGATCAGAAGTCATCGTTGAACATGAAAGAATTTCAAAGAGAAAAAATCAAGCGCAAGACAGAATGACTCAGTAAGCACAACATTTTGCAAGAAGTGAGACAATGATTAGAAAGTTTAATTGTGAAGAACAAGTCACAATTATTATATCAGATAAGAATGAAATCATTAGCAAGAATTAGCGAACTTGGAAAACAACTGGGAATTCAAACGAGTGTATTTCCATCGAAAAAATCAACAAATATGAGAGACATGGAAATAACTAAGTCAAGAAAAATTGACACGTGGCAATCATGGAAGTTAAAATTGGAGAATAACAAACACAAGTTAGTTATTCAGAACGAATTGCCTCGGTCTTTGAATTCAGTTGAAGTTCACTTACCTTTCTTAGAAAAGTACTCCCCCTCAAAATCGGCATAACCTTTGAATGCTCGTCATGTGATGTGAATAATAGGAAGTAAATACGCACATGACATTCCTGCAAAAGAGATTAGACAGATTTTGGTATCCATCTTTTGATGGATCCTTGACGGTTAGATGCCCTATGAGGACCAGGGATACTATAAGTACCATACCAATACATAGCATGGTCTTTCTTCACAAAGTCATTTGTTCCACAATAAGAACAACACAGCTTTTGTGCAGATAAACTGATCAGTTTATTAACAGAATAAACACGATCAGTTTTCACAAAAGGTTTAGCATGAAAAGCTTTGTTGTTCTTGTCACTCTTAACATCGACAAATGACCTTGGAGTGGGAGAGGATCCTTTAACTTTCCAAACCATGTTTACTTTCTTAAAGGTTGGATTATCTTTATTATCAACACGAGAATTATAGAAAAGATTGGAAGGTCGAATCTGATCTTTTGGAAAATCATTTGATTTGACAAAAACCTTTGAATCAGATTTAACCATTTGTTTCTTCAAAGTCTCGGTTGCTAATCCAGATAATCTCTGGGTAAGTTTAGAAATCGCGGACTTCAAACTCTTTCTCTCTCTTGAAAAATCATCTTTTAAACATTTTGATCTAAAACCTTCAACTTTCCCTTTCTCAGACTCTTTGATTAAAACGTCTAATTCTTTTTCCAAATCAGATATTTTTAAAGAAAGTTCTCCATTCCTTTTTGAAAAGGATTTGCGTTCAGTTTCAAACTTTTCTCTTTCTAAAATCAAGACTTTTTCAAAGTCGGAGATTTGTGTTGAAAGCTTTAGACATCTAAGTTCAAGTCTCTTTTTCTCTTCAAAAGAGGTGGTTGAAAAGCCAGATTGCTTTTGAATAAGCAATTGTCTTTCTTTTTCAAAACTTTCCTTTTCCTTTTTTAAGACCTTTTCAATAGAGGATAATTTACCTTTAAGTTCAAGGTTTTCACGGTTCAGGATTTACCTTTCTCTTCTTCTTCAGCAAGCTTCTCAGAACTAATCCAAATTTGAGATTTCAACTCCTTTAGTTCATTGACGTACTTGCTGATCAAATCATCTTTCTGCTTGATATTCTTTTCATTTAGTCTTGTTTGCTCTTTTTCAGTCTTCTCCTTCTTATCAGGCTCCTTGTGCTCAACTACCTTCTTCTTGCAATGCTGCTGGTAGGATCTGGAGAACTGAGCCAGGTCTTTCATAAAGGCTGTGTATTTAGGATCATCTTCGTCTTGAGATGGCAATTCAGACAGCTTCTTTTTCAGCTCAGAGTTTTCAGACTCTAATGTTGTTGCCTTTTCTTCAGATTTAGCAAGCTTATTTTTCAGCTCAGAGTTTTCAGACTCTAATGCTGTTGCCTTTTCTTCAGATTTGGCAAGCTTCTCAGAACTTTCAATTGTTAGCAACTTCAGTTCCTCCCGTTCTTTGAGGATCTTGTCTCTAAATTCAGCTGCAGACTTGATATTGAACTCATACATTTCTCTATGGCCTTTACACTCATAATGGTCACAATATCTCGGTGGCATTGTTACCTGAAAAATTGATCGGTGATCGGTGTTATTGTGAAGAATCAATCAATGCGGAATAAAAATCAAAGAATAAATCAGAAAACCCAATTTATAAAATAAATTTGTTTCCAAAATTTAAAATTTGATTATTGACGGTACGAACGGAATCAAACTTTGATGGTGAAACCTGCGAGAAAACACACCAAGTTAGATCAAGAACGACGAAAATAAATCACAAAAAGAATAATAGTCGTTAATAAGATCAAACTGTCGCAAAAAGTCTCTAGTGTCAAACAAAAATTGCAAGTTGATCGTTAAGAAAAATTGCAGCTTTCGTTAAAATTCTCAAGTACGAGACGTGCGGTAACTCGGGTACCGACGAGAACTAGCCAAACAAAACTTACCGGATGAGAAAAGGAACTTACCGGATAAAAAGAAACTTACCGGGTACGGTCTGAGGTGACCGGGCGTGAGAGAGTCCGGGATATACTTACCGGACAACAAAAAATGGTGACTTACCGGATGACGCAGATTCTCGCAAAATAGCACTTACCGGATGCGGTTACCGGATGAGATGTAAACAAATACTTACCGGATGAAATTTGATAGCGACTTACCGGATAAATGGAGTAACCGGGTGATGCACTTTCCGGATGATGTGAGGCTTTCCGGAAACAAAAGATACTTACCGGACGAAGGTTGGAGTGAACTTACCGGTTGAAGTTGGTTTACCGGATAGAAAAAGAACTTACCGGACGAATTGCTTTCCGCACAAACGAACACTTACCGGATGTAAATGCTTACCGGATGAAAATCTTGTGTCTCAACCAAAACAAACCAAGAAAAAATTAAAACAAACAAATAAAAAACAAAAAACTATCAAATAAGAAAATAAGGTATCAATATGTATGTTATGAGGAAAAATGTGGTAGCTCTAGACACGTGACCATGCATGCGTGAGATGGTTAAATTAAAGAAAGAATGGTCAAACATGGATGGCTATGAAACATTCACACACACAGCAAAATGTATCCGGGAAGTAAAATTCAACCGGAAAGAAGGATTTTTGGCCGGAGAGTTGGATTTTATTCGGAAACTTGATTTATCCAGAAAATGGGTATTGACCAAAGTTTATCCGGAGAGTACAAACATGAATTTCATCCGGAAAGATAGTTTTGTCCGATACTAGTGAGATATAGAAAACTTACCCGGACACTGCGGCTGTGGTTGCAATTCGGATCGGGATTTGATAGGGTTGCTTGATTTCACTCCTGTAGGGTTAGGTTTTAACAAAAAACACAAAAACAAGCACACCCAAATCGATTTCTGAGCAAAATATATCATATTTTTCACAAACCACCACAAAACCTTAAGAACACCAAAACAACTCAAGAATTGATTTTTAACTTGAAAATTTAAAGCCTTTGATAATCGAAATAAGCGCAGATAAACAGTAGATGAGCGCGAGTAAACAATCGAGATCAAACAAACGAATTAACAAATCAACGAAAAGCTTTTCTAACCCGATTGAAGAACGATTTTTGATCAATAAAAACTGTTGTATTTCGATAACAATCTGGGAGACTTCTGGACCTCCGACAACCAATCCAACCGGTCAGAATGTGAAACAAGATGTCCCGAAACTGCTGTCCAAAAATCACGACGATCCGACGGTTCAATCTTCGGGAATAGGCGAAACGGCTGGCTGTGATTTTCCAGAAAATTTAATACGAAAAATCTTTCTTTTTCTCGCTTTCGTTCGATTTCCTCTATTCTTCAAATCACCGATTCGTCTCTGATACCAATTGTTAGTCCTAGATTGATCAGGTAACAATATAACAATGAACAGTAACGCGAACAATTGATGATTTCAACTTGTCATCCCTCGCGTATTCATAAATCAAGATAGTTACAAAGGTTAGAATTAAGAACACAACTATCTCTCTCTAATGAATCTCTTGGATGACTAATCAATTGCTGACCTAATTCAAGGTTAACACTAACCTTATATACCAAGGCCTTAAACACACAGGCCCATGGCCCATCAAGCTAATCTAAGCCCTTTTATGATTAAAGGCTTTTACAATTAATTAAATAAACTCTATAATTAAACTCTATAATTATTTATATATCTTTCTAATATGTAGGACATTTATGGTCCTAACAGTTTGGTACTGGCTTAATGGAATAGACAATGACTTATTCGCTCAGATTTGAAGAGGTGCCTTTATGGAGACAGACCTATTATTTCCCTTAATACCCCTTCTCAAAAAACACACTCCATCCTTGAAACCCCACCCATTTCCACCAAAAACCCACTTCTTCCTCTAAGATTTGGAGCTGCCGTCGACGATCTGAGCTGTTGGTCGATGATTTGGAGTTGTCGTCGACGGGGTAGAGGAGTTGCTGGTCGACCATTGCTCTTCTCGCCATTGCTCAGCCGGCAACTTGAAGGTATCCTTAACCCCATTCCTCTCTGTCGCTTCTTTCATGCTCCTCCACCTCGCTTTCCTGCTCCTCATCCCTGTGGTGGAGTCCTGAGTTGAAATAATTTCTGTTGCTATCGCCGCCAATAGCTCTCATTGTGCAGATTCAAGGTTTTAGAATATTGCTTTTTGTGGCTACATTTCTCATAATATTATATTTTGTTTGGTGGATTTTTCACCATCCGTAGAGATAAGGTTTGATTTTTCGTATTTTGTTTTTTAGTTTAAAAGAAATAGATTTTGTGTTTGATTTTAGAGATTTGATGTGTCAAGATATTGATTTTGTATTTGGATCTTCCATTGAGATTTTTAATCAAAATTTTAAATTGTGTATTTGATTTAAGGATTCATTTTTTGATGTTCTAAGAACTTGTATTGAATTTGTGTGTAGATTCTTATGTTTGGAGATCTTTATTTGAACTTTGTTTTGATTATCTTAACCTGTAATGCAATGCAGTGGTGTGTGGAGATGAATATAAAAGGGTAAAATGGTCATTTTTATCGTTCAGACAGTTTATTCGGCACAATAAACAAACACCAGTTTTATTAATACATACAGACAACTTTATGCACAAAGCTAACTTTATCCATACAGGACTTAATGAAAAACCAACCAAACAGCCCCTAAGTGTTGGATTTCTTTGGTAGATAGCATACCAAACATAAGACCATTTTTTTTAATTATATACGATGATATTAAGGCAGACATCCTGCACCAAAGCACTTGACCTGTTTTTCATCAGTCCAAGGTGAGGAGTGACTTTTGAATGGTTGGGCTTTGAAATCCAACAACAATCTCATTTAGAGGTTTCTTGATCAAGATACCACAAACGAATCTCCAGTTCCCAGATTTTAATCAATTTCTGTAACGACCCGGTATCCCAAAACATATATAATATACATCAATTAACATGTTATACATAACGTCGTAACATTCATAACAAAAGATACATAATAATTCACGTACGGTCCCATAGTCTCAAAACTATACAATACAAAACATAAGAATTTCCTAATCTTCGTCAGCTATCAACCGCATCCTACACTTTGTCCTTCCCTTAGCTATTAAAAGTTCCTCGACCTGGAATACATATTTTTGAAAACAAAATGAGGGTTAGACCAAAAGGTCTAGTGAGATAACCCCTGTCAGTTTAGTAATCCTTTTTGTAAAAACACATATATACCACAAGTAATTAAATACCAAGCAAGACTCGTGCACTGTGTACCTTTCCTCATTTCCCTGGCCATATTAGTTGGTTGCGAGCCAACTAATCAATTTACTCCGCTGTACTAAAATTACAGCCAACGCCGCTGTCCCTCCGTACAGCCAAAACTCCACCGATCCTAAGCCCGGTCAACGTGCTCTCATGTAGTGTAATGCTCATATAAATAAATATACATCATATTTTCATTTATAAACATGTCATCCCATTCCTACCACATATTCATCTCATATATATATATATTCCAGTTTGAAAACATTTTTAAAGTAAAAACTCACCTGATTGCTTATCAAAGACCCTTCCAAGCTCTTCTCCGAGATACCCGATCTTTTACCCAAAATTCTCAGAATCTGAAACATTTTACATACAAATATATCTTCACTAAATGAACTCATAAGACTTACTAACAGGCTAAGAACTCTAGATAAATCTATCTAACTCTTATCCTCAAAAGTGACCAAACAGCCAATGTTTCCGGATACCAAGAACTATCCGGACAACATGAACTTTCCGGACAACAAGACCAATCCGGACAACCCAACTTTCCGGACAGCATAAAGAATCCGGACATCATTCGGACACCAAAGTAATCCGGATGCCATCCGGTATCTAATTCATCAAGAAACCATCAAACGAATCGTCCGGACACTATCAAAAGGAACTACCGGACACCAC
The DNA here is from genome assembly GCA_033807775.1 of Saussurea involucrata. Classification (NCBI taxonomy): domain Eukaryota; kingdom Viridiplantae; phylum Streptophyta; class Magnoliopsida; order Asterales; family Asteraceae; genus Saussurea; species Saussurea involucrata. The sequence goes on from CM066325.1 coordinate 69,766,381, forward strand.
CAAAGAAACTATCGGACACATTCATACTGTGTCCAGAAACCTCTGTCGCTTTTCCCCTTTTCTACCCATATTCGACAGAAATTACTACCAGACATGAAATCGACTATTCTACTCCGACAGAAACTATCTACTAACAATTATAAACATAAAATGTAAAGGAACATACCTTAATTTCACTTCCAATGAATCCAATTGAATCCCTAACCCTTCCTTTTCTTCTTTTGCTTCTTTTCTCACCAAAACACACACACACACTTACTGATTTCTGTTTTGTGAAATATCTGAAGCTAGAAGGGTAATATCAAACTATATTTACCATTTTAAACCTTAGACTAATCACTAATGACAAAAACACCCTTAACTTGTAAATTAACTCAAACTTACCCTAAACATCAATTATATAGTTAAATAAATCTAACGGAACTAGAATTTCACTAACGAACTTACCCGGGGTATTACATCATCTCCCCCTTAAAAGAATTCCGTCCCGGAATTCGGTCAAGTAAAAAGGTATGAATACTTATCAATACTACTTCGAACTAAATCAAAGCCATAGAAACTAACTGAATAGACACCTCACACCCATCTATATCTCTAACACAGATAAGCAACAAAAGATCAGAAATATCAATGATCATTTTGCACCGAATTCAGATAACACTTTAGCACGTATAGAGTTTGTTAGAAATGTACATGTAACCTCATCCGGAATTTCCTCTGCTTCTTGTGTTGTCATTTGGAAGGCTCGACCCTTTGCTTTCGGTACTTCAGGCCTTTGTATCCCTCCTGGCCAAACACCCGTTGGTCTCACCGTCATACTACCCTGTTGTGCTTTCCGTTGTGGACAATCTGACTGAATATGATCAGGGGAGTTGCAAGAGAAACAAAATCGAGTTACCCGACAATCTTTAGCAAAGTGACCAGTCTTCCCACACCTGTAACAACTTCGGGACTCCACATAACATTTTCCTTGATGAACACGATTGCATTTTGGACATGGTCTTTCAGCTGGTCTGAAAAGTGAATGACTATCAAACCTCGGGGATTCGTACTCCTCCAAATCGTACGTCATTTCTTCCAAAAAAAATTTCCCAAAACTTCTATCACCAGCATCCCTCCCTTTATCTCTTTCTACATTTTCTGCGGCATCTACTGCGGCTGAGAAGGTTTCCGGTCCCTTTGCAATCACTAGACCTCTGATTTCCGAATTTAATCCAAAAATAAACCTTTCCATTTTGAGTGCTTCGGTAGCCACATAGTATTCCGCAAAACGAGACTTCTCTAGAAAGCGCGCAGTGTAATCCCGGACTGATAGCGTACCCTGTTGCAAATTCATGAATTCTTCTTCCAATTGTCTTACGGTCGCTTGAGGATAGAACTGCCTTTTAAAAACGCTAGCGAATTCTTCCCAGGAGAAAGTAGAATACACGTCTGATCCTCTTGATGTAATAAGAGCTTCCCACCAGTATAGAGCATCTACCTTCAACATCGCTGTTCCGTATAACACCCTATCTTCATCGGCACATTTGTTGGTCTTGAAGATAGCTTCTATTTCTTTTAGCCATCTCATAGCCTTCACTGGATCTCTTTCTCCTGAGTAGGTTGGAGGTTTGCAGCTTAAGAACATCTTGTAATCACACTTCCTTGGCACCGGTATTACAGTAGGTGTAATGGGAATCTCGTCTTCCAAACCAGGATCTGGTATTTTAGTTTCATTATAACGAGTTCGATCGAACATGGCTTGTATATTTGCTTGCAGTCTTCCTATTTCCGCGGTCAGATCGTCCTTTGTAACAAATTCTGTACCTCGCAGCTGAACTCTACCTCCTGTTCTGCCCCTACCTCGTCCTCCCCCTCTTCCCCTTGTTCAGACTGTTGGATTCGTTCTATTAGGATTTCCTCCTCCTTCTCTATTCGTATTTCGAGTACCACTTGCCATTCTGTAGATTCAGACAAGATTAATATACACATAAGCACATACCCCATATATTAAGGTATTCCGGTTCAAACATGTACTTGTAAGTTCACAATTACACTGGCCAAATGTAATTTGAAATTACCTTACATGGTGTTCCTTCTACCTTTTTATATTTAACATCCCAAGGTTCTAATATATCAAGGACATCCTACTTCACATGCAGTTTAAGTCTAGGTATAGATCCGAATACCTAAATCCCTTAAACTAGGGCTCTGATACCATCTGTAACGACCCGGTATCCCAAAACATATACAATATACATCAATTAACATGTTATACATAACGTCGTTACATTCATAACAAAAGATACATAATAATTCACGTACGGTCCCATAGTCTCAAAACTATACAATACAAAACATAAGCATTTCCTAATCTTCGTCAGCTATCAACCACATCCTACACTTTGTCCTTCCCTTAGCTATTAAAAGTTCCTCGAACTGGAATACATATTTTTTAAAACAAAATGAGGGTTAGACCAAAAGGTCTAGTGAGATAACCCCTGTCAGTTTAGTAATCCTTTTTGTAAAAACACATATATACCACAAGTAATTAAATACCAAGCAAGACTCGTGCACTGTGTACCTTTCCTCATTTCCCTGGCCATATTAGTTGGTTGCGAGCCAACTAATCAATTTACTCCGCTGTACTAAAATTACAGCCAACACCGCTGTCCCTCCGTACAGCCAAAACTCCACCGGTCCTAAGCCCGGTCAACGTGCTCTCGTGTAGTGTAATGCTCATATAAATAAATATACATCATATTTTCATTTATAAACACGTCATCACATTCCTACCACATATTCATCTCATATATATATATATATATATATATATATATATATATATATATATATTCCAGTTTGAAAACATTTTTAAAGTAAAACTCACCTGATTGCTTATCAAAGACCCTTCCAAGCTTTTCTCCGATCTACCCGATCTTTTACCCAAAATTCTCAGAATCTGAAACATTTTACATACAAATATCTCTTCACTAAATGAACTCATAAGACTTACTAACAGGCTAAGAACTCCAGATAAATCTATCTAACTTTTATCCTCAAAAGTGACCAAACAGCCAATGTTTCCGGATACCAAGAACTATCTGGACAACATGAACTTTCCGGACAACAAGACCAATCCGGACAACCCAACTTTCCGGACAGCATAAAGAATCCGGACATCATCCGGACACCAAAGTAATCCGGATGCCATCCGGTATCTAATTCATCCGGAAACCATCAAACGAATCGTTCGGACACTATCAAAAGGAACTACCGGATACCACCAAAGAAACTACCAGACACATTCATACTATGTCCGGAAACCTCTGTCGGTTTACCCTTTTTCTACCCAGATTCGACAGAAATTACTACCAGACATGAAATCGACTATTCTACTCTGACAGAAACTATCTACTAGCAATTATAAACATAAAATGTAAAGGAATATACCTTAATTTCACTTCCAATGAATCCAATTGAATCCCTAACCCTTCCTTTCTTCTTTTGCTTATTTTCTCCCCAAAAACACACACACACACTTACTGATTTCTGTTTTGTGAAATATCTGAAGCTAGAAGGGTTATATCAAACTATATTTACCATTTTAAACCTTAGACTAATCACTAATGACAAAAACACCCTTAACTTGTAAATTAACTCAAACTTACCCTAAACATCAATTATAGAGTTAAATAAATTTAACGGAACTAGAATTTCACTAACAAACTTACCCGGGGTATTACAATTTCGCTAAAAAATAAAACCTAGACTTAATAGTCTGAAATCCATATCAAAATTGAAGATGAAAACCATCCTCTTCACAACCATAAAGCAATTTCTCTTATGATGCACAAAATTGACACCTTTGGGCTAACTTAGACACAACTTGGAAGATGAAACATATCCAGAAAAAGCAAAAGAAGAAGAAGAAGAAGATGGAAACAGCAGCCCCCGTGTACAAATAAATACCATATAACTGATTTGTTGCATCTCTCTCCTGTTCCAAAGCCACATGAACAACATCCTAGTCAAGAAGACTTGACCCCAGTCCAGAAAAAGTTACAGCTCCAGACAGCAGAAAACATCCCATATTAGAACCAAAACTTACAATCTGAAACAAATAGGACATCATCAGATGATGTTGATCCAAACACTCAGTGATTTGATAATGACCCTCTCTTAAAATACTTAGTGAAAATTGTAAGTAAACAATATGTATCAGAGTTTCACTATCGCTGATAAGTACTAAGACCTTACAGTACCGCTGATAGGAACTCTCGCTCTTTAGATTAAACATTCAGCGAACACTGATCACCATAATGCTATGAGCCTGTTCGATCCTTATGGTGATCGCTGATAAGTTAGTTGTTGACTTATGATCCCTGAAGACAAGTTTCATGTCAACATAGGTTCTACGCTGAAGTCGAAGATCAAGCTCAAGAACCAGAGACAAGTCTCCTAATGAACTGATGCGGATCAGCGAAGACTCAGATTTGTCCACTCAACGTGAAGTATCAAGTACAAGACTTCAGCTATCGCTAAACTTTGGCATTCACTGATATTGTTAGATCTGAAGTTTTGTCAATAAACCAAGTGTTGAAGATCTGATAAGAAGGTTCAGAAGTTCTGAGAAGAAGAGTCAGAAGTTCTGAGAAGAAGAGTCAGAGATCTGAGAAAGAGAAGTCAGAAGTTCTGAGAAGCGTGATCAGAAGAATGTTCAGAAGTTCTGAACTACCTGTTCAGAACTTATGACGAGTTTCGTTATTTAGTAATGTGTAAACTAATTAGGACACGTGTTATGTTCTTATTAGTCTTTCTTATTTGTACTGTAGCTTTAAGATGTTTGTTGCAGTATAAATAGAGTGGTTAGCACCACGTTGCTAACTGATTGATTTTCCCATATTACTTGTATTCATTCCTTGTAATCTTTGAGGTTATCTCTCTCTTAGATCTGTAATTCTGTGCATCATTGAATACAATTGGGCTTGATCATACAATTTCTCAATTACTTCTTTCTATATTGATTGTAAGAATAGATCCTGCACTTTCAATTGGTATCAGAGCCAATCAACAAACAAATTCGTCCAAGAGTGTGTTTGATCGCGTTCTTGAAGTTTCTTGATCAATTCGACAATTGATTCCGCTGCTGCTAACAATTCTTGAATTCCTTACAATTCTTGAATTCATTTCTATCATTGATTCAAGAAATTTGAATTTGTCTTTCTGTTGAATCGATATCTTACAATCAAGTCATCCAAAGATTTTCTCTCTATGCTGATTAATTCTCGAAATTAAACAGAGATCACAGGTATGTTTTCGAAATTCTTGATTGGTTTCTGGATCAAAGTGATTATATCTGCTGCATGTTGATTAGTATTCAAATTTTTTGTTGAAAAGAAGATTTCATTAATTCATGTACTCTAACTGTTTGATGAAATGCATGTGACAGATTTGATTAATTCTTGCATGTTCTAGATTTGTGTTGATTCTCATTTTTGATCATAATTCATAGTTGATATTCGAATTTGTCATTTCATCATGCCTGAGATTATTGAAGTTTTTGTGAGACCTGCAATTTCTATAACCAGTTCAGACAATTTACAAAAATTAAGTCCTGTAAAAGCAAAAGAAACAATTTCTAAACCAAAAACTGAGATTGTTCATTTTGAAAGCAAGATTGCTAATCTTGAAGCCAAATTTGAGGAAAGTGCAAAAGTTGTTGTAAATTTGCAAAAAGATAAATTCGATCTTCTAAAAGATTTCGAAAAGGCTCAAGAGAACACAAAGTTGTTAGAAAAAGAGAATGTTGATTTGAAAGAGAAAATCAATTTTGAAAGAAAGATGTTGACAGATTCTAAAAGTAGAATCAAATCATGTGAAATGAAAAATTGTCAACTCTTGAAACAAATCTATGATTTTGAACAAGTTCTTATACTTGAAAGAGAGAAATTTGAGAAAGAAAGAAGAGACTTTCAAACTGAGAGGAAAGGTTTTGAAACAAAGTCTGTTGAATTATCTTTGAAAATTTCTGATTTGGAGAAAATTCTTGCAAAAGAAAGAAAAGAGTTTGAATGCAAGAAAAATGTTTTTCAAAAAGAAAAGAATGGTTTTGAGAAAAAGAAAACAGGAATGTTAAATGAGTTTTCTGTAAAAATAAATGAGTTGGAGAAAGAGTTAGAAGATGGAAGGAAAGAGACTGAAAAGAAGAAGGTAAATGGATTTAAAGAAAAATGCTTAAAAGATGAGTTTGAAAAGGAAAAGAAAGTTTTTCATTTGGAAATAAGGAGGCTTATTAAGAAATTATCTGATTTATCAACTAAAATCATGATAGAGAGGAAGTCCAAATCTGATTTGCAGTCAAGGTTTGATTTGTATGTTAAAAAGTTTAGGAAATTTGAAACGAAAGTTGTTGACAAATCAAATCATAGTTCAAAAGATCAGATTCGTTCTTCTAATCTGTTTTATGATTCTGCTATTGATAAATCTTATAATTGTTCTTTTAAAAAGATAAAAATGGATTGGAGAGTTAAAGGAACAACTTCCAAGAAAGAAGTGCCAAAATCAAAATTTCCTAATTCAAATGTTAAGAAGAACAATACATTTCAAAGAAAATCTTTTGTTAAACCTGATGTGATTTATTCTGTAAATCAATTAGTCAGAGTTGCACAAAAGAAACTTTGTTGTTCATATTGTGGGACTAATGATTTTGTGAACAAAAATTTTATTCAGCACTGGTATGGTTCTTATAGAATATCTGCATATGCCACTGCACCTAACAGACCTGGACCCAAGTTCATATGGGTACCAAAGACAACTTAATCTGTTTTGCAGGTTATTCATGTGTAGAGCTGAATGAATGATCCATACCGACACATGACTGAAAACAGATGTTGTGCTTAATTGAGAATATTGACTTTTGGATAATTCAGTCCAAAACTCGGTCTGAATGTGATTATGGACTTACAATTTGTCTCATCTTGATTATGGATTTCTGATTCATACAGATCAATTTGTTGATTTTGAAGCATTTTTTTAAAAAAAAAAAAAAAGTTCAGTTTACTGTGGTGTAATCGAACTCATAGTTGTGGGTGTTTTTAGTAGAAAACATTTCCAGAGAATGTGTTCAGAATCACATTTTGAGCAACCCTGCAAATTTTGGTTGAAAAATTCTGATTTTTGAGCAAGTTATGGTGATTTGAAATTCAGAATGTTCAAAAATCACAAAATCCAAAAATTTTTCTAAGGAATTTTCTCTGGATAGTTTTATCAGAATTCTGACTCTGTTACTCAGAAGTTCTGACTCTACTACTCAGAGTTCTGACTCTACTACTCAGAATTCTGACTCAACTAATCAGAACTCTGACTCTGATACTTGGAATTTTGAACAAGTCTCTCAGACTTCTGACTATACTACTCAGAATTCTGACTCAACTAATCAGAATTCTGACTCAACTACTCAGAATTTGGATTTTTTATATCTAATGAGGAATCATCGTAGATGATTACCAAAATCTCTTGATTTTGCAGGATTATCTTGATTTCAGAGGAAGTATTGACTCAAAATTTGATCTGATTGTTTCAAGATAATGTTCAAAACCCGTGATTCAACGTTTTAGGCTTTTGAACATATCAGTTCAAAACCCGTACTTAAATGACAATGGCTTCTGAATAATTCAGTTCAGGACCCGTACTTCAGAGACTAAGACTTCTAAACAAATCAGTTTAGAACTCATATTTCTCAGGTGATATCCTTAACTGTCATATTTTTATGTTTCAAGGAACAAGTGGTGAAAAGTAACATTGCATTACGTTTATTTCTATTGCTTTGAATGTTTGAATCTTAACAAATTTAATTCAATGATATGAATTTTTTTAATTTTCATTCAATGAATAAATGTGTGTCAAAGAGTGATTTTACAAGTATTTTGTATTATCTGAGCTATATTTGTTTCAACTTTCACTTCTGAATTAAATCGAAAGGTAAGCAAAACATGAATGAAATTATGCCGAATGCTCAATGTTATGAAATCTATACTTATATAGAATATAATGCTCAAAAAGCCTAAATGTCAGAATGATGGATGGAAACGAAAATATGGGGGAAGTACTACGTTTTAGTACCAAGTGATTGAGATGAAATATAAATATATATAAAATCATTTAGTTTGAAAGTTTGTACCTGTGGCCTTTCTGGTTTGGGAGAGTAAGTCCTAAGGGGTGCTCGACACCTAGTCCCTAAGATCAACTGGTCTGGGATCGGCTGACCCAAATCCTGCAATAGAACCAGATAGAAAGCCATGTTCTACTGGTACAAATGGGTTTAAGATATATCGATGTGGCCTTTCTGGTTTGGGAAATTAAGTTCCATGGGGTGCTTGTCACCTAGCACCTAAGACCAACTGGTCTGGGATATGCTGACCCAAATCCTGCAATAGAACCAGATAGAAAGTCATGTTTAACGATGTATCTTATTCTTACTAAACTTTTTGATTAAAAGATGTCAATGAGCACAAAATTAAAAGATGCCAATGAGCACACATCTCTTGAAACTTTGGGAAAATTCAAAGTCGCAATAAACCTGTAAATTTGTGAAAATCCTGTTTTTGGACAAATAGTGTGAGTAGAGCAAAGTATTCGTATATGTTTTTAGAATTGCATATTCTTGAAGCTAATCATAATTCGCATGCTAAAGCACACCAAATAGATTTAATAAAGGGATTGAAACTGAACAATTTTAACTCGATATGCAATGATGACTTATATTTGAATCCAAACACATGCATTTGATTTCATTTGATTGAAAAATCTGATAAATTTCATTAAGATGGATTTCTTTTGTAAAGTTTTAAAATGATCAAATGTTAGTAGTTATTAAGTGTAGTTCAGTAAATCTTATTCTCCTTGTATAAATGTTTTCATTAAAGCACTATATTTGAAATGAATAATTTTAATGAAATATATGCATACTTTCAGGGGGAGAAAACAAACTGCGACAGAATTCTTATTTTGAGGGGGAGCAAGGTTATTCATTAAGGAGGAGAAAAAGCATAGACTTCATTCGAAGAAAAAGCATCGCTAAAGTTTTGAAAATCAAGGGGGAGAAAAGCTAAAGATTTTGAAGATGATTTTGCTTTCCAAAACTTTAGGGGGAGAAAAGCTAAAGATTTTGAAGATTGATATGGTTTTTGTACAGAAATAACAAAAGAGAGAAATGTTATTTTAAGAAGAAGAAGAGGAAAAGGAAACTGATCGGTTGTTTCTTGAGAATTGTCATTTCAAGAGGGAGCAAAGAAAAAGCAAATATATAACAGAAATCAATTTGGAAATCGTTGCTGCTGCTGATTAAAGACTGACCAGAAGTTGTTAACTCAGATTATTCAGAATTCTGAGCAAAAGTTGTCAAAACATTCAGAAGAGCTCCTTCTGAAGATTGTTCCTGCTCTGAAAGAATTAGATGATGCAAAGTTTAAGTTTATTTGACAAAAAGGGGGAGATTGTTAGATCTGAAGTTTTGTCAATAAACCAAGTGTTGAAGATCTGATAAGAAGGTTCAGAAGTTCTGAGAAGAAGAGTCAGAAGTTCTGAGAAGAAGAGTCAGAGATCTGAGAAAGAGAAGTCAGAAGTTCTGAGAAGCGTGATCAGAAGAATGTTCAGAAGTTCTGAACTACCTGTTCAGAACTTATGACGAGTTTCGTTATTTAGTAATGTGTAAACTAATTAGGACACGTGTTATGTTCTTATTAGTCTTTCTTATTTGTACTGTAGCTTTAAGATGTTTGTTGCAGTATAAATAGAGTGGTTAGCACTACGTTGCTAACTGATTGATTTTCCCATATTACTTGTATTCATTCCTTGTAATCTTTGAGGTTATCTCTCTCTTAGATCTGTAATTCTGTGCATCATTGAATACAATTGGGCTTGATCATACAATTTCTCAATTACTTCTTTCTATATTGATTGTAAGAATAGATCCTGCACTTTCAATTGGTATCAGAGCCAATCAACAAACAAATTCGTCCAAGAGTGTGTTTGATCGCGTTCTTGAAGTTTCTTGATCAATTCGACAATTGATTCCGCTGCTGCTAACAATTCTTGAATTCCTTACAATTCTTGAATTCATTTCTATCATTGATTCAAGAAATTTGAATTTGTCTTTCTGTTGAATCGATATCTTACAATCAAGTCATCCAAAGATTTTCTCTCTATGCTGATTAATTCTCGAAATTAAACAGAGATCACAGGTATGTTTTCGAAATTCTTGATTGGTTTCTGGATCAAAGTGATTATATCTGCTGCATGTTGATTAGTATTCAAATTTTTTGTTGAAAAGAAGATTTCATTAATTCATGTACTCTAACTGTTTGATGAAATGCATGTGACAGATTTGATTAATTCTTGCATGTTCTAGATTTGTGTTGATTCTCATTTTTGATCATAATTCATAGTTGATATTCGAATTTGTCATTTCATCATGCCTGAGATTATTGAAGTTTTTGTGAGACCTGCAATTTCTATAACCAGTTCAGACAATTTACAAAAATTAAGTCCTGTAAAAGCAAAAGAAACAATTTCTAAACCAAAAACTGAGATTGTTCATTTTGAAAGCAAGATTGCTAATCTTGAAGCCAAATTTGAGGAAAGTGCAAAAGTTGTTGTAAATTTGCAAAAAGATAAATTCGATCTTCTAAAAGATTTCGAAAAGGCTCAAGAGAACACAAAGTTGTTAGAAAAAGAGAATGTTGATTTGAAAGAGAAAATCAATTTTGAAAGAAAGATGTTGACAGATTCTAAAAGTAGAATCAAATCATGTGAAATGAAAAATTGTCAACTCTTGAAACAAATCTATGATTTTGAACAAGTTCTTATACTTGAAAGAGAGAAATTTGAGAAAGAAAGAAGAGACTTTCAAACTGAGAGGAAAGGTTTTGAAACAAAGTCTGTTGAATTATCTTTGAAAATTTCTGATTTGGAGAAAATTCTTGCAAAAGAAAGAAAAGAGTTTGAATGCAAGAAAAATGTTTTTCAAAAAGAAAAGAATGGTTTTGAGAAAAAGAAAACAGGAATGTTAAATGAGTTTTCTGTAAAAATAAATGAGTTGGAGAAAGAGTTAGAAGATGGAAGGAAAGAGACTGAAAAGAAGAAGGTAAATGGATTTAAAGAAAAATGCTTAAAAGATGAGTTTGAAAAGGAAAAGAAAGTTTTTCATTTGGAAATAAGGAGGCTTATTAAGAAATTATCTGATTTATCAACTAAAATCATGATAGAGAGGAAGTCCAAATCTGATTTGCAGTCAAGGTTTGATTTGTATGTTAAAAAGTTTAGGAAATTTGAAACGAAAGTTGTTGACAAATCAAATCATAGTTCAAAAGATCAGATTCGTTCTTCTAATCTGTTTTATGATTCTGCTATTGATAAATCTTATAATTGTTCTTTTAAAAAGATAAAAATGGATTGGAGAGTTAAAGGAACAACTTCCAAGAAAGAAGTGCCAAAATCAAAATTTCCTAATTCAAATGTTAAGAAGAACAATACATTTCAAAGAAAATCTTTTGTTAAACCTGATGTGATTTATTCTGTAAATCAATTAGTCAGAGTTGCACAAAAGAAACTTTGTTGTTCATATTGTGGGACTAATGATTTTGTGAACAAAAATTTTATTCAGCACTGGTATGGTTCTTATAGAATATCTGCATATGCCACTGCACCTAACAGACCTGGACCCAAGTTCATATGGGTACCAAAGACAACTTAATCTGTTTTGCAGGTTATTCATGTGTAGAGCTGAATGAATGATCCATACCGACACATGACTGAAAACAGATGTTGTGCTTAATTGAGAATATTGACTTTTGGATAATTCAGTCCAAAACTCGGTCTGAATGTGATTATGGACTTACAATTTGTCTCATCTTGATTATGGATTTCTGATTCATACAGATCAATTTGTTGATTTTGAAGCATTTTTTTAAAAAAAAAAAAAAAGTTCAGTTTACTGTGGTGTAATCGAACTCATAGTTGTGGGTGTTTTTAGTAGAAAACATTTCCAGAGAATGTGTTCAGAATCACATTTTGAGCAACCCTGCAAATTTTGGTTGAAAAATTCTGATTTTTGAGCAAGTTATGGTGATTTGAAATTCAGAATGTTCAAAAATCACAAAATCCAAAAATTTTTCTAAGGAATTTTCTCTGGATAGTTTTATCAGAATTCTGACTCTGTTACTCAGAAGTTCTGACTCTACTACTCAGAGTTCTGACTCTACTACTCAGAATTCTGACTCAACTAATCAGAACTCTGACTCTGATACTTGGAATTTTGAACAAGTCTCTCAGACTTCTGACTATACTACTCAGAATTCTGACTCAACTAATCAGAATTCTGACTCAACTACTCAGAATTTGGATTTTTTATATCTAATGAGGAATCATCGTAGATGATTACCAAAATCTCTTGATTTTGCAGGATTATCTTGATTTCAGAGGAAGTATTGACTCAAAATTTGATCTGATTGTTTCAAGATAATGTTCAAAACCCGTGATTCAACGTTTTAGGCTTTTGAACATATCAGTTCAAAACCCGTACTTAAATGACAATGGCTTCTGAATAATTCAGTTCAGGACCCGTACTTCAGAGACTAAGACTTCTAAACAAATCAGTTTAGAACTCATATTTCTCAGGTGATATCCTTAACTGTCATATTTTTATGTTTCAAGGAACAAGTGGTGAAAAGTAACATTGCATTACGTTTATTTCTATTGCTTTGAATGTTTGAATCTTAACAAATTTAATTCAATGATATGAATTTTTTTAATTTTCATTCAATGAATAAATGTGTGTCAAAGAGTGATTTTACAAGTATTTTGTATTATCTGAGCTATATTTGTTTCAACTTTCACTTCTGAATTAAATCGAAAGGTAAGCAAAACATGAATGAAATTATGCCGAATGCTCAATGTTATGAAATCTATACTTATATAGAATATAATGCTCAAAAAGCCTAAATGTCAGAATGATGGATGGAAACGAAAATATGGGGGAAGTACTACGTTTTAGTACCAAGTGATTGAGATGAAATATAAATATATATAAAATCATTTAGTTTGAAAGTTTGTACCTGTGGCCTTTCTGGTTTGGGAGAGTAAGTCCTAAGGGGTGCTCGACACCTAGTCCCTAAGATCAACTGGTCTGGGATCGGCTGACCCAAATCCTGCAATAGAACCAGATAGAAAGCCATGTTCTACTGGTACAAATGGGTTTAAGATATATCGATGTGGCCTTTCTGGTTTGGGAAATTAAGTTCCATGGGGTGCTTGTCACCTAGCACCTAAGACCAACTGGTCTGGGATATGCTGACCCAAATCCTGCAATAGAACCAGATAGAAAGTCATGTTTAACGATGTATCTTATTCTTACTAAACTTTTTGATTAAAAGATGTCAATGAGCACAAAATTAAAAGATGCCAATGAGCACACATCTCTTGAAACTTTGGGAAAATTCAAAGTCGCAATAAACCTGTAAATTTGTGAAAATCCTGTTTTTGGACAAATAGTGTGAGTAGAGCAAAGTATTCGTATATGTTTTTAGAATTGCATATTCTTGAAGCTAATCATAATTCGCATGCTAAAGCACACCAAATAGATTTAATAAAGGGATTGAAACTGAACAATTTTAACTCGATATGCAATGATGACTTATATTTGAATCCAAACACATGCATTTGATTTCATTTGATTGAAAAATCTGATAAATTTCATTAAGATGGATTTCTTTTGTAAAGTTTTAAAATGATCAAATGTTAGTAGTTATTAAGTGTAGTTCAGTAAATCTTATTCTCCTTGTATAAATGTTTTCATTAAAGCACTATATTTGAAATGAATAATTTTAATGAAATATATGCATACTTTCAGGGGGAGAAAACAAACTGCGACAGAATTCTTATTTTGAGGGGGAGCAAGGTTATTCATTAAGGAGGAGAAAAAGCATAGACTTCATTCGAAGAAAAAGCATCGCTAAAGTTTTGAAAATCAAGGGGGAGAAAAGCTAAAGATTTTGAAGATGATTTTGCTTTCCAAAACTTTAGGGGGAGAAAAGCTAAAGATTTTGAAGATTGATATGGTTTTTGTACAGAAATAACAAAAGAGAGAAATGTTATTTTAAGAAGAAGAAGAGGAAAAGGAAACTGATCGGTTGTTTCTTGAGAATTGTCATTTCAAGAGGGAGCAAAGAAAAAGCAAATATATAACAGAAATCAATTTGGAAATCGTTGCTGCTGCTGATTAAAGACTGACCAGAAGTTGTTAACTCAGATTATTCAGAATTCTGAGCAAAAGTTGTCAAAACATTCAGAAGAGCTCCTTCTGAAGATTGTTCCTGCTCTGAAAGAATTAGATGATGCAAAGTTTAAGTTTATTTGACAAAAAGGGGGAGATTGTTAGATCTGAAGTTTTGTCAATAAACCAAGTGTTGAAGATCTGATAAGAAGGTTCAGAAGTTCTGAGAAGAAGAGTCAGAAGTTCTGAGAAGAAGAGTCAGAGATCTGAGAAAGAGAAGTCAGAAGTTCTGAGAAGCGTGATCAGAAGAATGTTCAGAAGTTCTGAACTACCTGTTCAGAACTTATGACGAGTTTCGTTATTTAGTAATGTGTAAACTAATTAGGACACGTGTTATGTTCTTATTAGTCTTTCTTATTTGTACTGTAGCTTTAAGATGTTTGTTGCAGTATAAATAGAGTGGTTAGCACTACGTTGCTAACTGATTGATTTTCCCATATTACTTGTATTCATTCCTTGTAATCTTTGAGGTTATCTCTCTCTTAGATCTGTAATTCTGTGCATCATTGAATACAATTGGGCTTGATCATACAATTTCTCAATTACTTCTTTCTATATTGATTGTAAGAATAGATCCTGCACTTTCAATTGGTATCAGAGCCAATCAACAAACAAATTCGTCCAAGAGTGTGTTTGATCGCGTTCTTGAAGTTTCTTGATCAATTCGACAATTGATTCCGCTGCTGCTAACAATTCTTGAATTCCTTACAATTCTTGAATTCATTTCTATCATTGATTCAAGAAATTTGAATTTGTCTTTCTGTTGAATCGATATCTTACAATCAAGTCATCCAAAGATTTTCTCTCTATGCTGATTAATTCTCGAAATTAAACAGAGATCACAGGTATGTTTTCGAAATTCTTGATTGGTTTCTGGATCAAAGTGATTATATCTGCTGCATGTTGATTAGTATTCAAATTTTTTGTTGAAAAGAAGATTTCATTAATTCATGTACTCTAACTGTTTGATGAAATGCATGTGACAGATTTGATTAATTCTTGCATGTTCTAGATTTGTGTTGATTCTCATTTTTGATCATAATTCATAGTTGATATTCGAATTTGTCATTTCATCATGCCTGAGATTATTGAAGTTTTTGTGAGACCTGCAATTTCTATAACCAGTTCAGACAATTTACAAAAATTAAGTCCTGTAAAAGCAAAAGAAACAATTTCTAAACCAAAAACTGAGATTGTTCATTTTGAAAGCAAGATTGCTAATCTTGAAGCCAAATTTGAGGAAAGTGCAAAAGTTGTTGTAAATTTGCAAAAAGATAAATTCGATCTTCTAAAAGATTTCGAAAAGGCTCAAGAGAACACAAAGTTGTTAGAAAAAGAGAATGTTGATTTGAAAGAGAAAATCAATTTTGAAAGAAAGATGTTGACAGATTCTAAAAGTAGAATCAAATCATGTGAAATGAAAAATTGTCAACTCTTGAAACAAATCTATGATTTTGAACAAGTTCTTATACTTGAAAGAGAGAAATTTGAGAAAGAAAGAAGAGACTTTCAAACTGAGAGGAAAGGTTTTGAAACAAAGTCTGTTGAATTATCTTTGAAAATTTCTGATTTGGAGAAAATTCTTGCAAAAGAAAGAAAAGAGTTTGAATGCAAGAAAAATGTTTTTCAAAAAGAAAAGAATGGTTTTGAGAAAAAGAAAACAGGAATGTTAAATGAGTTTTCTGTAAAAATAAATGAGTTGGAGAAAGAGTTAGAAGATGGAAGGAAAGAGACTGAAAAGAAGAAGGTAAATGGATTTAAAGAAAAATGCTTAAAAGATGAGTTTGAAAAGGAAAAGAAAGTTTTTCATTTGGAAATAAGGAGGCTTATTAAGAAATTATCTGAT
Organism: Saussurea involucrata; assembly: GCA_033807775.1. Lineage (NCBI taxonomy): Eukaryota > Viridiplantae > Streptophyta > Magnoliopsida > Asterales > Asteraceae > Saussurea > Saussurea involucrata. Next base: position 69,782,538 of record CM066325.1, read on the forward strand.
TTATCAACTAAAATCATGATAGAGAGGAAGTCCAAATCTGATTTGCAGTCAAGGTTTGATTTGTATGTTAAAAAGTTTAGGAAATTTGAAACGAAAGTTGTTGACAAATCAAATCATAGTTCAAAAGATCAGATTCGTTCTTCTAATCTGTTTTATGATTCTGCTATTGATAAATCTTATAATTGTTCTTTTAAAAAGATAAAAATGGATTGGAGAGTTAAAGGAACAACTTCCAAGAAAGAAGTGCCAAAATCAAAATTTCCTAATTCAAATGTTAAGAAGAACAATACATTTCAAAGAAAATCTTTTGTTAAACCTGATGTGATTTATTCTGTAAATCAATTAGTCAGAGTTGCACAAAAGAAACTTTGTTGTTCATATTGTGGGACTAATGATTTTGTGAACAAAAATTTTATTCAGCACTGGTATGGTTCTTATAGAATATCTGCATATGCCACTGCACCTAACAGACCTGGACCCAAGTTCATATGGGTACCAAAGACAACTTAATCTGTTTTGCAGGTTATTCATGTGTAGAGCTGAATGAATGATCCATACCGACACATGACTGAAAACAGATGTTGTGCTTAATTGAGAATATTGACTTTTGGATAATTCAGTCCAAAACTCGGTCTGAATGTGATTATGGACTTACAATTTGTCTCATCTTGATTATGGATTTCTGATTCATACAGATCAATTTGTTGATTTTGAAGCATTTTTTTAAAAAAAAAAAAAAAGTTCAGTTTACTGTGGTGTAATCGAACTCATAGTTGTGGGTGTTTTTAGTAGAAAACATTTCCAGAGAATGTGTTCAGAATCACATTTTGAGCAACCCTGCAAATTTTGGTTGAAAAATTCTGATTTTTGAGCAAGTTATGGTGATTTGAAATTCAGAATGTTCAAAAATCACAAAATCCAAAAATTTTTCTAAGGAATTTTCTCTGGATAGTTTTATCAGAATTCTGACTCTGTTACTCAGAAGTTCTGACTCTACTACTCAGAGTTCTGACTCTACTACTCAGAATTCTGACTCAACTAATCAGAACTCTGACTCTGATACTTGGAATTTTGAACAAGTCTCTCAGACTTCTGACTATACTACTCAGAATTCTGACTCAACTAATCAGAATTCTGACTCAACTACTCAGAATTTGGATTTTTTATATCTAATGAGGAATCATCGTAGATGATTACCAAAATCTCTTGATTTTGCAGGATTATCTTGATTTCAGAGGAAGTATTGACTCAAAATTTGATCTGATTGTTTCAAGATAATGTTCAAAACCCGTGATTCAACGTTTTAGGCTTTTGAACATATCAGTTCAAAACCCGTACTTAAATGACAATGGCTTCTGAATAATTCAGTTCAGGACCCGTACTTCAGAGACTAAGACTTCTAAACAAATCAGTTTAGAACTCATATTTCTCAGGTGATATCCTTAACTGTCATATTTTTATGTTTCAAGGAACAAGTGGTGAAAAGTAACATTGCATTACGTTTATTTCTATTGCTTTGAATGTTTGAATCTTAACAAATTTAATTCAATGATATGAATTTTTTTAATTTTCATTCAATGAATAAATGTGTGTCAAAGAGTGATTTTACAAGTATTTTGTATTATCTGAGCTATATTTGTTTCAACTTTCACTTCTGAATTAAATCGAAAGGTAAGCAAAACATGAATGAAATTATGCCGAATGCTCAATGTTATGAAATCTATACTTATATAGAATATAATGCTCAAAAAGCCTAAATGTCAGAATGATGGATGGAAACGAAAATATGGGGGAAGTACTACGTTTTAGTACCAAGTGATTGAGATGAAATATAAATATATATAAAATCATTTAGTTTGAAAGTTTGTACCTGTGGCCTTTCTGGTTTGGGAGAGTAAGTCCTAAGGGGTGCTCGACACCTAGTCCCTAAGATCAACTGGTCTGGGATCGGCTGACCCAAATCCTGCAATAGAACCAGATAGAAAGCCATGTTCTACTGGTACAAATGGGTTTAAGATATATCGATGTGGCCTTTCTGGTTTGGGAAATTAAGTTCCATGGGGTGCTTGTCACCTAGCACCTAAGACCAACTGGTCTGGGATATGCTGACCCAAATCCTGCAATAGAACCAGATAGAAAGTCATGTTTAACGATGTATCTTATTCTTACTAAACTTTTTGATTAAAAGATGTCAATGAGCACAAAATTAAAAGATGCCAATGAGCACACATCTCTTGAAACTTTGGGAAAATTCAAAGTCGCAATAAACCTGTAAATTTGTGAAAATCCTGTTTTTGGACAAATAGTGTGAGTAGAGCAAAGTATTCGTATATGTTTTTAGAATTGCATATTCTTGAAGCTAATCATAATTCGCATGCTAAAGCACACCAAATAGATTTAATAAAGGGATTGAAACTGAACAATTTTAACTCGATATGCAATGATGACTTATATTTGAATCCAAACACATGCATTTGATTTCATTTGATTGAAAAATCTGATAAATTTCATTAAGATGGATTTCTTTTGTAAAGTTTTAAAATGATCAAATGTTAGTAGTTATTAAGTGTAGTTCAGTAAATCTTATTCTCCTTGTATAAATGTTTTCATTAAAGCACTATATTTGAAATGAATAATTTTAATGAAATATATGCATACTTTCAGGGGGAGAAAACAAACTGCGACAGAATTCTTATTTTGAGGGGGAGCAAGGTTATTCATTAAGGAGGAGAAAAAGCATAGACTTCATTCGAAGAAAAAGCATCGCTAAAGTTTTGAAAATCAAGGGGGAGAAAAGCTAAAGATTTTGAAGATGATTTTGCTTTCCAAAACTTTAGGGGGAGAAAAGCTAAAGATTTTGAAGATTGATATGGTTTTTGTACAGAAATAACAAAAGAGAGAAATGTTATTTTAAGAAGAAGAAGAGGAAAAGGAAACTGATCGGTTGTTTCTTGAGAATTGTCATTTCAAGAGGGAGCAAAGAAAAAGCAAATATATAACAGAAATCAATTTGGAAATCGTTGCTGCTGCTGATTAAAGACTGACCAGAAGTTGTTAACTCAGATTATTCAGAATTCTGAGCAAAAGTTGTCAAAACATTCAGAAGAGCTCCTTCTGAAGATTGTTCCTGCTCTGAAAGAATTAGATGATGCAAAGTTTAAGTTTATTTGACAAAAAGGGGGAGATTGTTAGATCTGAAGTTTTGTCAATAAACCAAGTGTTGAAGATCTGATAAGAAGGTTCAGAAGTTCTGAGAAGAAGAGTCAGAAGTTCTGAGAAGAAGAGTCAGAGATCTGAGAAAGAGAAGTCAGAAGTTCTGAGAAGCGTGATCAGAAGAATGTTCAGAAGTTCTGAACTACCTGTTCAGAACTTATGACGAGTTTCGTTATTTAGTAATGTGTAAACTAATTAGGACACGTGTTATGTTCTTATTAGTCTTTCTTATTTGTACTGTAGCTTTAAGATGTTTGTTGCAGTATAAATAGAGTGGTTAGCACTACGTTGCTAACTGATTGATTTTCCCATATTACTTGTATTCATTCCTTGTAATCTTTGAGGTTATCTCTCTCTTAGATCTGTAATTCTGTGCATCATTGAATACAATTGGGCTTGATCATACAATTTCTCAATTACTTCTTTCTATATTGATTGTAAGAATAGATCCTGCACTTTCAATTGGTATCAGAGCCAATCAACAAACAAATTCGTCCAAGAGTGTGTTTGATCGCGTTCTTGAAGTTTCTTGATCAATTCGACAATTGATTCCGCTGCTGCTAACAATTCTTGAATTCCTTACAATTCTTGAATTCATTTCTATCATTGATTCAAGAAATTTGAATTTGTCTTTCTGTTGAATCGATATCTTACAATCAAGTCATCCAAAGATTTTCTCTCTATGCTGATTAATTCTCGAAATTAAACAGAGATCACAGGTATGTTTTCGAAATTCTTGATTGGTTTCTGGATCAAAGTGATTATATCTGCTGCATGTTGATTAGTATTCAAATTTTTTGTTGAAAAGAAGATTTCATTAATTCATGTACTCTAACTGTTTGATGAAATGCATGTGACAGATTTGATTAATTCTTGCATGTTCTAGATTTGTGTTGATTCTCATTTTTGATCATAATTCATAGTTGATATTCGAATTTGTCATTTCATCATGCCTGAGATTATTGAAGTTTTTGTGAGACCTGCAATTTCTATAACCAGTTCAGACAATTTACAAAAATTAAGTCCTGTAAAAGCAAAAGAAACAATTTCTAAACCAAAAACTGAGATTGTTCATTTTGAAAGCAAGATTGCTAATCTTGAAGCCAAATTTGAGGAAAGTGCAAAAGTTGTTGTAAATTTGCAAAAAGATAAATTCGATCTTCTAAAAGATTTCGAAAAGGCTCAAGAGAACACAAAGTTGTTAGAAAAAGAGAATGTTGATTTGAAAGAGAAAATCAATTTTGAAAGAAAGATGTTGACAGATTCTAAAAGTAGAATCAAATCATGTGAAATGAAAAATTGTCAACTCTTGAAACAAATCTATGATTTTGAACAAGTTCTTATACTTGAAAGAGAGAAATTTGAGAAAGAAAGAAGAGACTTTCAAACTGAGAGGAAAGGTTTTGAAACAAAGTCTGTTGAATTATCTTTGAAAATTTCTGATTTGGAGAAAATTCTTGCAAAAGAAAGAAAAGAGTTTGAATGCAAGAAAAATGTTTTTCAAAAAGAAAAGAATGGTTTTGAGAAAAAGAAAACAGGAATGTTAAATGAGTTTTCTGTAAAAATAAATGAGTTGGAGAAAGAGTTAGAAGATGGAAGGAAAGAGACTGAAAAGAAGAAGGTAAATGGATTTAAAGAAAAATGCTTAAAAGATGAGTTTGAAAAGGAAAAGAAAGTTTTTCATTTGGAAATAAGGAGGCTTATTAAGAAATTATCTGATTTATCAACTAAAATCATGATAGAGAGGAAGTCCAAATCTGATTTGCAGTCAAGGTTTGATTTGTATGTTAAAAAGTTTAGGAAATTTGAAACGAAAGTTGTTGACAAATCAAATCATAGTTCAAAAGATCAGATTCGTTCTTCTAATCTGTTTTATGATTCTGCTATTGATAAATCTTATAATTGTTCTTTTAAAAAGATAAAAATGGATTGGAGAGTTAAAGGAACAACTTCCAAGAAAGAAGTGCCAAAATCAAAATTTCCTAATTCAAATGTTAAGAAGAACAATACATTTCAAAGAAAATCTTTTGTTAAACCTGATGTGATTTATTCTGTAAATCAATTAGTCAGAGTTGCACAAAAGAAACTTTGTTGTTCATATTGTGGGACTAATGATTTTGTGAACAAAAATTTTATTCAGCACTGGTATGGTTCTTATAGAATATCTGCATATGCCACTGCACCTAACAGACCTGGACCCAAGTTCATATGGGTACCAAAGACAACTTAATCTGTTTTGCAGGTTATTCATGTGTAGAGCTGAATGAATGATCCATACCGACACATGACTGAAAACAGATGTTGTGCTTAATTGAGAATATTGACTTTTGGATAATTCAGTCCAAAACTCGGTCTGAATGTGATTATGGACTTACAATTTGTCTCATCTTGATTATGGATTTCTGATTCATACAGATCAATTTGTTGATTTTGAAGCATTTTTTTAAAAAAAAAAAAAAAGTTCAGTTTACTGTGGTGTAATCGAACTCATAGTTGTGGGTGTTTTTAGTAGAAAACATTTCCAGAGAATGTGTTCAGAATCACATTTTGAGCAACCCTGCAAATTTTGGTTGAAAAATTCTGATTTTTGAGCAAGTTATGGTGATTTGAAATTCAGAATGTTCAAAAATCACAAAATCCAAAAATTTTTCTAAGGAATTTTCTCTGGATAGTTTTATCAGAATTCTGACTCTGTTACTCAGAAGTTCTGACTCTACTACTCAGAGTTCTGACTCTACTACTCAGAATTCTGACTCAACTAATCAGAACTCTGACTCTGATACTTGGAATTTTGAACAAGTCTCTCAGACTTCTGACTATACTACTCAGAATTCTGACTCAACTAATCAGAATTCTGACTCAACTACTCAGAATTTGGATTTTTTATATCTAATGAGGAATCATCGTAGATGATTACCAAAATCTCTTGATTTTGCAGGATTATCTTGATTTCAGAGGAAGTATTGACTCAAAATTTGATCTGATTGTTTCAAGATAATGTTCAAAACCCGTGATTCAACGTTTTAGGCTTTTGAACATATCAGTTCAAAACCCGTACTTAAATGACAATGGCTTCTGAATAATTCAGTTCAGGACCCGTACTTCAGAGACTAAGACTTCTAAACAAATCAGTTTAGAACTCATATTTCTCAGGTGATATCCTTAACTGTCATATTTTTATGTTTCAAGGAACAAGTGGTGAAAAGTAACATTGCATTACGTTTATTTCTATTGCTTTGAATGTTTGAATCTTAACAAATTTAATTCAATGATATGAATTTTTTTAATTTTCATTCAATGAATAAATGTGTGTCAAAGAGTGATTTTACAAGTATTTTGTATTATCTGAGCTATATTTGTTTCAACTTTCACTTCTGAATTAAATCGAAAGGTAAGCAAAACATGAATGAAATTATGCCGAATGCTCAATGTTATGAAATCTATACTTATATAGAATATAATGCTCAAAAAGCCTAAATGTCAGAATGATGGATGGAAACGAAAATATGGGGGAAGTACTACGTTTTAGTACCAAGTGATTGAGATGAAATATAAATATATATAAAATCATTTAGTTTGAAAGTTTGTACCTGTGGCCTTTCTGGTTTGGGAGAGTAAGTCCTAAGGGGTGCTCGACACCTAGTCCCTAAGATCAACTGGTCTGGGATCGGCTGACCCAAATCCTGCAATAGAACCAGATAGAAAGCCATGTTCTACTGGTACAAATGGGTTTAAGATATATCGATGTGGCCTTTCTGGTTTGGGAAATTAAGTTCCATGGGGTGCTTGTCACCTAGCACCTAAGACCAACTGGTCTGGGATATGCTGACCCAAATCCTGCAATAGAACCAGATAGAAAGTCATGTTTAACGATGTATCTTATTCTTACTAAACTTTTTGATTAAAAGATGTCAATGAGCACAAAATTAAAAGATGCCAATGAGCACACATCTCTTGAAACTTTGGGAAAATTCAAAGTCGCAATAAACCTGTAAATTTGTGAAAATCCTGTTTTTGGACAAATAGTGTGAGTAGAGCAAAGTATTCGTATATGTTTTTAGAATTGCATATTCTTGAAGCTAATCATAATTCGCATGCTAAAGCACACCAAATAGATTTAATAAAGGGATTGAAACTGAACAATTTTAACTCGATATGCAATGATGACTTATATTTGAATCCAAACACATGCATTTGATTTCATTTGATTGAAAAATCTGATAAATTTCATTAAGATGGATTTCTTTTGTAAAGTTTTAAAATGATCAAATGTTAGTAGTTATTAAGTGTAGTTCAGTAAATCTTATTCTCCTTGTATAAATGTTTTCATTAAAGCACTATATTTGAAATGAATAATTTTAATGAAATATATGCATACTTTCAGGGGGAGAAAACAAACTGCGACAGAATTCTTATTTTGAGGGGGAGCAAGGTTATTCATTAAGGAGGAGAAAAAGCATAGACTTCATTCGAAGAAAAAGCATCGCTAAAGTTTTGAAAATCAAGGGGGAGAAAAGCTAAAGATTTTGAAGATGATTTTGCTTTCCAAAACTTTAGGGGGAGAAAAGCTAAAGATTTTGAAGATTGATATGGTTTTTGTACAGAAATAACAAAAGAGAGAAATGTTATTTTAAGAAGAAGAAGAGGAAAAGGAAACTGATCGGTTGTTTCTTGAGAATTGTCATTTCAAGAGGGAGCAAAGAAAAAGCAAATATATAACAGAAATCAATTTGGAAATCGTTGCTGCTGCTGATTAAAGACTGACCAGAAGTTGTTAACTCAGATTATTCAGAATTCTGAGCAAAAGTTGTCAAAACATTCAGAAGAGCTCCTTCTGAAGATTGTTCCTGCTCTGAAAGAATTAGATGATGCAAAGTTTAAGTTTATTTGACAAAAAGGGGGAGATTGTTAGATCTGAAGTTTTGTCAATAAACCAAGTGTTGAAGATCTGATAAGAAGGTTCAGAAGTTCTGAGAAGAAGAGTCAGAAGTTCTGAGAAGAAGAGTCAGAGATCTGAGAAAGAGAAGTCAGAAGTTCTGAGAAGCGTGATCAGAAGAATGTTCAGAAGTTCTGAACTACCTGTTCAGAACTTATGACGAGTTTCGTTATTTAGTAATGTGTAAACTAATTAGGACACGTGTTATGTTCTTATTAGTCTTTCTTATTTGTACTGTAGCTTTAAGATGTTTGTTGCAGTATAAATAGAGTGGTTAGCACTACGTTGCTAACTGATTGATTTTCCCATATTACTTGTATTCATTCCTTGTAATCTTTGAGGTTATCTCTCTCTTAGATCTGTAATTCTGTGCATCATTGAATACAATTGGGCTTGATCATACAATTTCTCAATTACTTCTTTCTATATTGATTGTAAGAATAGATCCTGCACTTTCAATTGGTATCAGAGCCAATCAACAAACAAATTCGTCCAAGAGTGTGTTTGATCGCGTTCTTGAAGTTTCTTGATCAATTCGACAATTGATTCCGCTGCTGCTAACAATTCTTGAATTCCTTACAATTCTTGAATTCATTTCTATCATTGATTCAAGAAATTTGAATTTGTCTTTCTGTTGAATCGATATCTTACAATCAAGTCATCCAAAGATTTTCTCTCTATGCTGATTAATTCTCGAAATTAAACAGAGATCACAGGTATGTTTTCGAAATTCTTGATTGGTTTCTGGATCAAAGTGATTATATCTGCTGCATGTTGATTAGTATTCAAATTTTTTGTTGAAAAGAAGATTTCATTAATTCATGTACTCTAACTGTTTGATGAAATGCATGTGACAGATTTGATTAATTCTTGCATGTTCTAGATTTGTGTTGATTCTCATTTTTGATCATAATTCATAGTTGATATTCGAATTTGTCATTTCATCATGCCTGAGATTATTGAAGTTTTTGTGAGACCTGCAATTTCTATAACCAGTTCAGACAATTTACAAAAATTAAGTCCTGTAAAAGCAAAAGAAACAATTTCTAAACCAAAAACTGAGATTGTTCATTTTGAAAGCAAGATTGCTAATCTTGAAGCCAAATTTGAGGAAAGTGCAAAAGTTGTTGTAAATTTGCAAAAAGATAAATTCGATCTTCTAAAAGATTTCGAAAAGGCTCAAGAGAACACAAAGTTGTTAGAAAAAGAGAATGTTGATTTGAAAGAGAAAATCAATTTTGAAAGAAAGATGTTGACAGATTCTAAAAGTAGAATCAAATCATGTGAAATGAAAAATTGTCAACTCTTGAAACAAATCTATGATTTTGAACAAGTTCTTATACTTGAAAGAGAGAAATTTGAGAAAGAAAGAAGAGACTTTCAAACTGAGAGGAAAGGTTTTGAAACAAAGTCTGTTGAATTATCTTTGAAAATTTCTGATTTGGAGAAAATTCTTGCAAAAGAAAGAAAAGAGTTTGAATGCAAGAAAAATGTTTTTCAAAAAGAAAAGAATGGTTTTGAGAAAAAGAAAACAGGAATGTTAAATGAGTTTTCTGTAAAAATAAATGAGTTGGAGAAAGAGTTAGAAGATGGAAGGAAAGAGACTGAAAAGAAGAAGGTAAATGGATTTAAAGAAAAATGCTTAAAAGATGAGTTTGAAAAGGAAAAGAAAGTTTTTCATTTGGAAATAAGGAGGCTTATTAAGAAATTATCTGATTTATCAACTAAAATCATGATAGAGAGGAAGTCCAAATCTGATTTGCAGTCAAGGTTTGATTTGTATGTTAAAAAGTTTAGGAAATTTGAAACGAAAGTTGTTGACAAATCAAATCATAGTTCAAAAGATCAGATTCGTTCTTCTAATCTGTTTTATGATTCTGCTATTGATAAATCTTATAATTGTTCTTTTAAAAAGATAAAAATGGATTGGAGAGTTAAAGGAACAACTTCCAAGAAAGAAGTGCCAAAATCAAAATTTCCTAATTCAAATGTTAAGAAGAACAATACATTTCAAAGAAAATCTTTTGTTAAACCTGATGTGATTTATTCTGTAAATCAATTAGTCAGAGTTGCACAAAAGAAACTTTGTTGTTCATATTGTGGGACTAATGATTTTGTGAACAAAAATTTTATTCAGCACTGGTATGGTTCTTATAGAATATCTGCATATGCCACTGCACCTAACAGACCTGGACCCAAGTTCATATGGGTACCAAAGACAACTTAATCTGTTTTGCAGGTTATTCATGTGTAGAGCTGAATGAATGATCCATACCGACACATGACTGAAAACAGATGTTGTGCTTAATTGAGAATATTGACTTTTGGATAATTCAGTCCAAAACTCGGTCTGAATGTGATTATGGACTTACAATTTGTCTCATCTTGATTATGGATTTCTGATTCATACAGATCAATTTGTTGATTTTGAAGCATTTTTTTAAAAAAAAAAAAAAAGTTCAGTTTACTGTGGTGTAATCGAACTCATAGTTGTGGGTGTTTTTAGTAGAAAACATTTCCAGAGAATGTGTTCAGAATCACATTTTGAGCAACCCTGCAAATTTTGGTTGAAAAATTCTGATTTTTGAGCAAGTTATGGTGATTTGAAATTCAGAATGTTCAAAAATCACAAAATCCAAAAATTTTTCTAAGGAATTTTCTCTGGATAGTTTTATCAGAATTCTGACTCTGTTACTCAGAAGTTCTGACTCTACTACTCAGAGTTCTGACTCTACTACTCAGAATTCTGACTCAACTAATCAGAACTCTGACTCTGATACTTGGAATTTTGAACAAGTCTCTCAGACTTCTGACTATACTACTCAGAATTCTGACTCAACTAATCAGAATTCTGACTCAACTACTCAGAATTTGGATTTTTTATATCTAATGAGGAATCATCGTAGATGATTACCAAAATCTCTTGATTTTGCAGGATTATCTTGATTTCAGAGGAAGTATTGACTCAAAATTTGATCTGATTGTTTCAAGATAATGTTCAAAACCCGTGATTCAACGTTTTAGGCTTTTGAACATATCAGTTCAAAACCCGTACTTAAATGACAATGGCTTCTGAATAATTCAGTTCAGGACCCGTACTTCAGAGACTAAGACTTCTAAACAAATCAGTTTAGAACTCATATTTCTCAGGTGATATCCTTAACTGTCATATTTTTATGTTTCAAGGAACAAGTGGTGAAAAGTAACATTGCATTACGTTTATTTCTATTGCTTTGAATGTTTGAATCTTAACAAATTTAATTCAATGATATGAATTTTTTTAATTTTCATTCAATGAATAAATGTGTGTCAAAGAGTGATTTTACAAGTATTTTGTATTATCTGAGCTATATTTGTTTCAACTTTCACTTCTGAATTAAATCGAAAGGTAAGCAAAACATGAATGAAATTATGCCGAATGCTCAATGTTATGAAATCTATACTTATATAGAATATAATGCTCAAAAAGCCTAAATGTCAGAATGATGGATGGAAACGAAAATATGGGGGAAGTACTACGTTTTAGTACCAAGTGATTGAGATGAAATATAAATATATATAAAATCATTTAGTTTGAAAGTTTGTACCTGTGGCCTTTCTGGTTTGGGAGAGTAAGTCCTAAGGGGTGCTCGACACCTAGTCCCTAAGATCAACTGGTCTGGGATCGGCTGACCCAAATCCTGCAATAGAACCAGATAGAAAGCCATGTTCTACTGGTACAAATGGGTTTAAGATATATCGATGTGGCCTTTCTGGTTTGGGAAATTAAGTTCCATGGGGTGCTTGTCACCTAGCACCTAAGACCAACTGGTCTGGGATATGCTGACCCAAATCCTGCAATAGAACCAGATAGAAAGTCATGTTTAACGATGTATCTTATTCTTACTAAACTTTTTGATTAAAAGATGTCAATGAGCACAAAATTAAAAGATGCCAATGAGCACACATCTCTTGAAACTTTGGGAAAATTCAAAGTCGCAATAAACCTGTAAATTTGTGAAAATCCTGTTTTTGGACAAATAGTGTGAGTAGAGCAAAGTATTCGTATATGTTTTTAGAATTGCATATTCTTGAAGCTAATCATAATTCGCATGCTAAAGCACACCAAATAGATTTAATAAAGGGATTGAAACTGAACAATTTTAACTCGATATGCAATGATGACTTATATTTGAATCCAAACACATGCATTTGATTTCATTTGATTGAAAAATCTGATAAATTTCATTAAGATGGATTTCTTTTGTAAAGTTTTAAAATGATCAAATGTTAGTAGTTATTAAGTGTAGTTCAGTAAATCTTATTCTCCTTGTATAAATGTTTTCATTAAAGCACTATATTTGAAATGAATAATTTTAATGAAATATATGCATACTTTCAGGGGGAGAAAACAAACTGCGACAGAATTCTTATTTTGAGGGGGAGCAAGGTTATTCATTAAGGAGGAGAAAAAGCATAGACTTCATTCGAAGAAAAAGCATCGCTAAAGTTTTGAAAATCAAGGGGGAGAAAAGCTAAAGATTTTGAAGATGATTTTGCTTTCCAAAACTTTAGGGGGAGAAAAGCTAAAGATTTTGAAGATTGATATGGTTTTTGTACAGAAATAACAAAAGAGAGAAATGTTATTTTAAGAAGAAGAAGAGGAAAAGGAAACTGATCGGTTGTTTCTTGAGAATTGTCATTTCAAGAGGGAGCAAAGAAAAAGCAAATATATAACAGAAATCAATTTGGAAATCGTTGCTGCTGCTGATTAAAGACTGACCAGAAGTTGTTAACTCAGATTATTCAGAATTCTGAGCAAAAGTTGTCAAAACATTCAGAAGAGCTCCTTCTGAAGATTGTTCCTGCTCTGAAAGAATTAGATGATGCAAAGTTTAAGTTTATTTGACAAAAAGGGGGAGATTGTTAGATCTGAAGTTTTGTCAATAAACCAAGTGTTGAAGATCTGATAAGAAGGTTCAGAAGTTCTGAGAAGAAGAGTCAGAAGTTCTGAGAAGAAGAGTCAGAGATCTGAGAAAGAGAAGTCAGAAGTTCTGAGAAGCGTGATCAGAAGAATGTTCAGAAGTTCTGAACTACCTGTTCAGAACTTATGACGAGTTTCGTTATTTAGTAATGTGTAAACTAATTAGGACACGTGTTATGTTCTTATTAGTCTTTCTTATTTGTACTGTAGCTTTAAGATGTTTGTTGCAGTATAAATAGAGTGGTTAGCACTACGTTGCTAACTGATTGATTTTCCCATATTACTTGTATTCATTCCTTGTAATCTTTGAGGTTATCTCTCTCTTAGATCTGTAATTCTGTGCATCATTGAATACAATTGGGCTTGATCATACAATTTCTCAATTACTTCTTTCTATATTGATTGTAAGAATAGATCCTGCACTTTCAGATATAGAATGATAAAGCGCTGAATCAACGAAAGTTGATCATGAAGTCCTCCGTACAAAGTACTTTTGTCTTAACCACCCTTGCACGACTCCGTACGATATGTCAGAAAAGAACCTCCTTATTGTCTGAAATTGTACAACCACTATGATACTACACTGTTCAAACATGCGGCTACTAAGGTTGTCTACAAAGGTCAATGACATACAACCAATGAGCTGCTGCCACGTGTAAAGTATAAACTGCCATGCATTAAATGCATGCAGTATATAAGAAGGACTCCAGCTTCATTTTTGAAGCACTCGAAAACTCTGGACGAGTCACTTGCTAACTCTGGTCAAGTCATCTTTCTTATCTTGAGATAGGTTATTATTAGTAATTTCCTTCTCTTTCTTAGTGCAAGAAAACTTAGTATTCCAACTTGTTTAGATTTAGGTTTATCCTTAATCTTGTTCCGCAACAAGCTGTAAATTGTTAATGATTTATCAATAAACATTTTAGAAAAGTAAAATATGTGTGTTTGTATTCAACCCCCCCCCCCTTCTACAAACTTGTATAGCCCTTCGGGACCAACAAGTGGTATCAGAGCAGATTTGTTTAACCTCATAAACAAGATCTGATCTATACTAAGATTTCTCTTCCTTGCTATTTCTGAAAATGGCTACCAACACAAACACAAACTATATTGACAACGGTTCTCTTGCAAAACCCCCTAGATTCTCCAAAGATAATTTTAATCTATGGAAAAATAGGATGATTCTCTTCTTAGAAGGTGTAGACCCTACTATGCCTTATTATCTTGAAAACGGCCCATATATTCCTGTAAGAATTGATGTTGCAGTTCCAGCCGCTGAGAATAGACCTGCTATTCCAGAAAGGCTGTTTCCTAAGGAAATTCATATGTGGACTGATGAAGATAAGAAGAAAGTGGCTATCGACACCAAAGCCAGATCCATACTCTCCATGGCTCTTCCTGACGAAGTCTACCATTCCGTCATGAACCTGAAAACCTCAAAAGCTATGTGGGACACAATCTGTGTTCAGTATGAAGGTACTTCTAAACTCCAGGACTCTCGAAAGATCAACCTGGTAAGACAGTACGAAAGCTTCATTTGTGGTAAGAATGAAACTCTCTCTGAAGTACACCAACGTTTTAACTGTTTAATAATAGATCTGAAAACTGTTGGTAAGGAATATTCTAACTTTGAAGTGCTGACAAAGTTCTTAGAATGTTTACCTGAAAGCTGGGACAGTTATTCTATTTGTCTCAAGCTGTCAAAGGATCTAAAATCAATGACCCTTTCTACCTTATATGGCACGATGCTGAATCATGAGCAATCGAGTCATCTTAAGAAGAATCTTGTAAAAGATTCCAAAAGCACCCATGTTGCTTTAATCTCAGAGGAACCTTCCATTCAGCGACCCTCGGTCACTATCACTGAGTTGGAGAGTAACTCTGAAAGGTCATCAGATTCTGACTCTTCAGATCTTGATGAATCTTTGGCTCTCCCCACTAAAAAGTTCAGGAGATTCGCCAAAAAGAAAATGTTCAGAAAGAATAAACCTCTTTCCATTACTGAGAAGCCAAGATCATCAGCTCATGTTGATAAGGCTATTGCTACTTGTTTTAACTGTGAAAAGATAGGACATTTTGCTAACGAGTGCAGGTCAAAGAAAGTCTCTAGACCCTCAGCTTTTCCCAAGAAAAACTTTATTCCCAGGAATAGAGATGACAAATACGCCAAGCTGAAAGAAAGGTATGCGAAGCTGAAAAGCTTTAAGAAGAAAGGCAAAGGCCTGATGGCTGACTATGATTGGGCTAACTCTGATGAGGAAGAAACATCTGACTCTGAAGATGATGAAGCCAATCTCTGTCTTATGGCCAAGATTGAAGATGAGGAAGAAAGTTCAGACATACCCTCCACTTCAACCTCTGCTACTCAGGTATCACTTTCCTTCTTTACCAATATTGCAAATATTGATGAAGCTGATAGTCTTCGTAAAATCGATCTCTTGACTAGAAGTTTATATGAAGCCATGAATGGCAAAACTGTAGTTGAAAATCAAAACCTTGATCTCGCTGAACAACTTAAAAACTGTCACCTTCAAATAGAAAATCTTTCTAAAATTGAGATAGGTTATTATTAGTAATTTCCTTCTCTTTCTTAGTGCAAGAAAACTTAGTGTTCCAACTTGTTTAGATTTAGGTTTATCCTTAATCTTGTTCCACAACAAGCTGTAAATTGTTAATGATTTATCAATAAACAATTTAGAAAAGTAAAATCTGTCTGTTTGTATTCAACCCCCCCCCCCCCCCCCCTTCTACAAACTTGTATAGCCCTTCAGGACCAACAGATGATTTTTGCCTCTGGCGTGTAGCTCAGTTGGCAAAGGGGTGGGGTGACTTTGCCCAATGCATAACAGGTCTTGGGTTCGATCCCAGGCCCCTCCACTAGACTCAGCCGCTGAGTGAGCCATAAAATGCCCCCTCATATTAGTGTCCTTGGAGGCAGGTTCCGTGTGGGGCTGGTTAGGGTTGCCGGTAATCAACTTTTGCCCAATCATCAAATGATTTTTGAGGGAATTGAAAGGTATAATTGTAACGAATAGGAGGGAATCAGAAGATATAAGTGAACTATGAAATTTACATACCTTTTGGATCAAATCTTCTCTCTTAGACAATTTAACAAACAGTTTGTCTACAAAACTGATTAAACCATAAAACAACCCAAAAAGACACCCTTCCGGAATAAAAAAAAAACCCAAAAGCCTTGAAATCATCAAAATAAACACAAAACATTAAATTACGAAAACCTCTTCAAGATTATATCACAAATACCAAAACCTGAGAATAACTTAAAAGGTTTTACCTCTATTTATAAAATCAAAGAACATGTGCACACCCCGCTAAAGCGGAAATACATGATGTCACAGTTCAAGGTTTCATTGCGTAAGGTGGAAGACAACACACAATCATCATAGCTTAAAAGGTTTACAAAAGTTACATCTTGTTCAAAAATACAAAATGTCCAAAACAAAAATTGACATGATAAGGAAAATGGTGTTGGATGCAGCTACTTGTGGTGTTTTCTAAAGTTCCAATCTTACTTGCTATCTCCTAAAAAGCATGTAAATGAGAGGGTCAACTATTGAATAGTTGGTGAGTTCACAGGTTTTTATGAGTACAGCAAAGTTTTTCATAGAAACAGTTTTGATCCGCACAAGTGGATATAAGTTTGTCATCGAAACAGTTTTAATCTGCACAAGTGGATATAAGTATTCGGTTGTAGTAAAACACACTTTTGTAAATCCGCATAACGAGTTAAGAGTTCGTTTGTCAAAATGCGCAAGGTATAGTATCGTATGCAATTATATGTTAAGAAATGAGCCACTACCCAAACCTAATTACGAAATGCCCCAAACTGCATGTTCCTCACAAACATGCTTACGGAATTACGGAATTACGGAAAATAGTAATTATGCACTCGCAAGGTGAGTGGGTGTCAACCAAATAACGTTATCCATAATACTAATGGCTCAAAACGTGAGTTAATGGGTAATGTAGAGTAACCGGGGACTTAATAGCAAAACTCAGAATCAACTAACATAAGCATACATACCGTAGCGCATAAGTATACGGAAAAATATTCAGCATTTTGAGTAAACGGTACAATCGGTGCGAAATAAATCGTAACATGCTTTTCACCCCAAAATGTATAAAATAGTAAAAAGGGGCTGTGAAAACTCACGGTGGTAAGCGAAGATATTCCCAAGAGGTACGTAATGCAATCCGTCACACGATCCTACTTCGATCCTACGAACATAAGGACACTAGTAAGATTCTATGTTCTAAACCTTAGTCCTTGATTTCGCTTAGTTATCCAAATCATCATAAAATGCCTTTGTTAAGGTTAAGTTTGTATGTTATAAGAAATTTACCGATATTAGTAATCAATATTTAATACATTACATATGATAGAATGAGGTTACCACAATTTTGTCATGACGAGTGACAAAAAGGGTCTAAAGTTAGGAGTTATATAGTATATATAAAGTTAGAAGTCATATATAGTACATATATTCATATACCGCAATTTCATCATAAAGATGATGAAAAGGGTTCAAAACGAAAGGTTAGAATATATGTAAAATGCGTTTACATATAGTATGTAAGTTATATTAGTATGGACATGTTAGTATCACCACAATTTCATCACAAGAAGTGATGAAAAGGGTCTAAGAATTTGTTTTTAACCAAGGCAGAAAGTTAATCTTGTTGTCCAGAATTTGTTGTCACTTTTGGTTCGTTTTTGGATATCTTCCAAAGACATTTAAGTTATGATATTTCATGTCCAGATAACTCAATGTGTTAGGAAACTTTTGACATAAGCTTCATAATTTTTAAAGGAGTTTAAGTACATAAAATAATACTTGACGTAAACTGCTACAAAAAAACGTTGCTGTTCGCGCACTGTTTTTATGAAACATGTTTGAAGGTCGAAATCTTAATACCTTTCAATAATTCCAGTTGGGGTTGAATCCTAACTCATAAAAGCAAATTCCAGAAAAGAATCACCTTATTTGGAGCATTATTGAGTGAGATATGACTTTTTGAAGAGAGAGGTAAAATCTGGCAGCATGCTGTCAAAACCAAACTTTAAGCATGTGCATCATTTTGTTCTTTTAGAAATATTTTTATTCTTCTTGCATGCAATCCGACTTGACTCATCCCCATACAGATATTTTCAGTTCCAAAACATATTTTTAAACCATTTAAGCCACATGCATGCTATCTATCAAATCATCTTTTGTAGAAATTTGAAAATGGGTCTTTTTTGAAGATTTTTGGGTGTTTTATGCCAAGAACTTTTCCATACAACCCAAAATAGTAGCTTTTTGGCACATGCAATGTTGATTAAAACATGTTTTTGGTGAAATCAAAGAGTTTTCCATACAACTTTTGGATCAAAAATTATGGATCTTTAAGAAAACTACATGCATGCAAGCTATGAACCCATCTTTGATCTTAACATTGGTTTGATTATGGATTCACCACCTTTTTAATAACATGAAAGTGTTATGGTGGTAAATCTACAAACATTAAGATGTATGTATATGGTTCTTAACAAAAGTTTTAAAGAAAGAGTAGAAGAAGAAGAAAAATTACTTAAGAAAAGCAAAAAGAGTAAGAAAAGGGTGTGTGGATTTCATCCAACACCTATGCATTTACCTTAAACACTTGAATCTTCTTGGAGATGGATGTGTTAGGGGCTGAAATATGATGACTTTTTGAAGATGTTCTTGAGAGGAAAAGAGAGAAAAGTAAAGAGGAAATCTAGAGTGAGAACTAGACAGAGATGTGTAATATGCAAATGAGGTTGTATTGAGAAGAGGAAATAATAAAAAGGGGTAGGGAGAGAGAGGGTGAGATGGAGAGTGGTATTGGGTTTGAATTATTGACAAATTTTGATTTTTGATTTATTTTTATTTTATTTTTAATTTGTTAATTAATACTAGTTTATATAAATAAAGGTACTTGTTTTATTTACTAGCATTTACAATGCAAGGTATATATATATATATATATATACAAATATATTTAAAGTATTTTATATTGGCGTTTTATGAGATTTATGGATAATTCCCTAGTTTGAGGGGTTCTAGGCAAAAATCCTCAGATTTTTCCTACTATACTGGGTTTATTGCTAAAATTGAACTGTGTGACCTATAATGTGAATAACTGAAACGTTCAGTGCAGTTCTATCCTGAAACGCAAAATTGACGGTTGTCACAGTCTCCCCCGGTTAAAAGAATTTCGTTCCTAAATTCAAGAACTTCCGTCCTTAACAGGTTTGTTAGCAAAGAGGTGAGGATACTTATGCATCATGTAATCCTCTCGTTCCCATGTATACTCAGGCCCACGCCTTGTATTCCAGTGAACTTTCACAATCGGAATTTTACTTCGCCTAAGACGCTTATCTTCTTTACCGAGGACCTCACTTGGTTCTTCTATGATATGCAACTTATCATTAATTTTAACTTCTTCTAGAGGTATGATTAATGATTTGTCAACTAGACATTTCTTGAGGTATGACACATGAAGCATATCATGGATAACAGTTTGCTCCTTAGGCAAATTGAGTCTATACGCTACTGGACCAATCCTTTCGGAGATCTCAAATGGTTGCAATCTTGTCGGTAATTTCCTATACAATATCGGGTCTAGATAGCTGTCTATCTCCAATTTCTAACCCACAAAGGGGTGAAAGACACTTGCGTCCATACAAAGCTTCAAATGGCGCACACTGAATACTGGTGTGATAGCTATTTTTATAAGAAAACTCGACCAAAGGCAAGTGGTTATCCCAACTTCCTCCGAAGTCTATCACACATGCCCAAAGCATGTCCTCCAACATCTGAATGGTTTGCTCACTCTGGCCATCCATTTGAGGATGATAGGCAGTGCTCAAATTCAACTGCGTACCTAACACTCTTTGAAGTGACTGCCAAAATTGTGATGTGAAGCGGCTATCTCTATCTGATATGATGGAAATTGGGACTCCGTGTCGCGTGACGATTTCCTTGATGTAGATTTGAGCAAGCTTCTCCATCTTATAGCCTTCCAGAATACGCAAGAAATGTGCAGACTTCGTAAATCGATCTACTATAACCCAAATCGAGTCGTGCCCTTTGGCAGTTCTCGGAAGCTTGGTTATAAAATCCATGGTTATTTGTTCCCATTTCCACTGGGAAAGCTCTGGTTGTTGTAACAGACCAGATGGTTTCTGATATACAGCTTTGACCTTTGAGCAAGTTAAACATTTCCCTACGTACAAGGCGATATCTTTCTTTATTCCTGGTCACCAATAATTTTTTTCCTTAAGTCCTTATACATCTTATCCACTCCCGGATGAATTGAATATCTAGACTTGTGGGCTTCATTCAAAATCGTTTCCCGTACGTTGTTAGTTTCTGGAATCCAAACTCTGTCCTTGAAATAACGTACTCCATCAACCTTAGCTTCAAATCTATTTTCTATGACGTGAAGGGTTTCGTCCTTCAAGTTTTCCGTTTTCATTGCTTCGGTCTGTGCTTCAAGAATTTGAGTCTTTAAACTCGTTTGTACAAGCGCTCCCATTGCTCGTACACGTGAAGGTTTTACCCTTTCCTTCCTACTCAGGACATCAGCTACTACATTGGCCTTGCCTGGATGATAGCGAATTTCATAATCGTAATTGCTGAGTAGTTCTACCCATCTCCTTTGTCTCATGTTGAGCATTTTCTGATCTAGGATATGCTGAAGACTCTTATGATCGGTGAAGATGGTGCATTTAGTGTCGTACAAATAATGTCTCCAAATCTTTAACGCGAACACCACAGCTCTAAGCTCTAAATCGTGTGTGGTATAGTTCTTCTCATGAACTTTTAATTGTCTCGAGACGTATGCTATCACCTTATCATTTTGCATGAACACGCAACCTAATCCCTGATGTGATGCATCACAATACACCAAAAATTTTCCGTTCCTTCCGGTAAAGCTAAGATCGGTGCATTGCACAACTTCTTCTTCAAAAGTTGAAACGCTTCCTCTTGCGAAACTCCCTAAGCGAATTTCCTATCCTTTTGTGTTAACGCGTTGAGGGGTTTAGCAATCTTAGAGAAATTCTCGATGAAACGCCGATAATAACCTGCCAAACCTAGAAATTGGCGAATTTCCGTTGGAGTCTTTGGGCTTCCCATTTCCGAATGGCTTCCACCTTAGCCGGGTCCACGTGAATCCCTTTCTCCCCAATCACGTGACCTAAGAAGTGTTCTTCTCGAATCCAAAATTCGCACTTAGAGAATTTGGCATACAGTTTATGCTCCTTGAGAAGTTCTAGAATCACTTTTAGATGCTGCTCGTGATCCTTCTTACTCCGAGAGTAGATCAATATATCGTCGATGAATACAATTACAAACTTATCAAGATATGGTCTACATACCTTATTCATTAGATCCATAAACACAGCTGGCGCGCTCGTCAATCCGAATGGCATGACTAAAAACTCATAGTGTCCATAGCGAGTCCTAAACGCTGTTTTAGGAATGTCCTCCTCACGGACTCTCAACTGATGGTATTCTGATCGAAGGTCAATTTTCGAGAAGTAAGTTGCACCCTGCAACTGGTCGAACAAATCGTCTATTCGCGGGAGTGGATATCGGTTCTTGGTTGTCAACTTATTTAGCTCCCTAATCGATGTACATTCGAAACGATCCATCCTTCTTCTTGACAAACAGGACTGGGGCTCCCCCAGGTGAGGAACTTGGCCTAATAAAGTCCTTGTCCAGAAGTTCTTGGAGTTGGCTTGACAACTCTTGCATTTTGGCAGGTGCTAAGCGGTACGGTGCCTTAGCTACAGGTGATGCTCCAGGTATGAGGTCAATTTAAAATTCCACTTGTCTAAACGGGGGAAGTCCAGGCAAATCGTCGGGGAACACCTCCGGGTGATTCTTCAACACCGGAATGTCTTGGATTCGCCTTTCCTCGGACTTCTTCTCAACTATGAGTGCCAAAAATTTAACGCACTCCTTCCTCAAATACTTATGTACTTTCACACTTGACACTATCTCTAGGCTTCTTCCAACTTTGTTTCCTTGTATAACGAGGGTTTCTCCGTCTTGCAACGGTACTCTAATCATCTTATCAAAACAACAGATCTCCGCTCGATTCTTGGATAACCAATCCATGCCTATTACTACGTCAAAACCCCCCAATTCAATAGGAATAAGATCAACGCTAAACAATTTATCTGCTAGATTCAAGGTACAATCTATAATTACATCCTTAGCCTCAAATTTATGACCATTAGCATCCTCAATAATATAAGCATCCGACATTCTCCTAGATTCCAAGTTAATTAGTGGCCTACATTCCAATGAAACAAAATTTCTATCCGTTCCAGTGTCAAATAGTACTGATGCATATTGGTTGTTTAGAAGAAACGTACCTGTCACCACTTTGGGGTCGTGACATGCTTCGTCAGCTCCAATGACAAATGCCCGTCCTCGAGCTTGGCCTCCTTGATTTCCCTGATTGGCCTATCTTGCCTGATTCCCATTATTGTAATTGCTCGGCCTCCTACCCAATCTTAGGTACGTATTCCGGAAGTAATCCAGACTTCCGCACTCGAAGCATACCCTTCTTCCTTCATTGACACCCTTTTCCATCCTACAGTACTTGGTGTAATGACCCACTCGTTTACAATCGCCACAACAGGGCAGGCTCCTTCATGATGGTAGTTACATTTGTTACACTTTGGGTGTGGACCATTGAACTGCCTAGAGTCTTGTGACAACTGTCAAATTTACATCTCAGGTTAGAACTGCTTTGGATACCTTATTATTATGACATAGTTTACACAGTGCAATTTTAGCAGTAAACACGGTACGATAGGAAAATTCGAGAAATTTTGCCTAAGAAATCCTTGAATTAGGAAATTATCCATAAATCTCATAAAATGCCAACTTAATATACATTTATACTACAAGTATTTATGTAGTTGATAATTTTTATGTATTTCAATTTTATTATATATATAAATACTTTATTTTATATATATACTTTGTATTTTAACTTTAAAGAGAATACTTGTATTTGATTTTTTTTAAAGACATGAAGTGACTAAAATACATTTGTCACACCACCACCACCCCCACCCCCCTAGAGAGGCCGGTCCCCCCCCCCCCCCCCCCCCTCTCTCCCTCACTCCATATGTATGTCACACTTCACCAATTTTTGAATCATTCTCTCATCTCACTCTCTCACTAGCCATCACTCCTTCTCTCTCCATCTTCAAGTCTTCACGTATTCATCTTCAAATCTTCATCACAACTCCAGCCCTTAAACTCTTTTTCTTCAAGAGTCCAAGGCAATCAAAGGTAAAAATAAGTGTGTTGGGTAAAATCCACACACACTCTTTTAAGTCTTTTTCATCATCTTGCATTTTAAAGTATGTTCTTCATCTTTTCTACACTTTCTTCATGTTTTTTTAAAACCATCTTTCATATGTCTTAATGTTTGTAGATTTACCATCATAACATCTTTTTGTTAGTAAAAGATGGTGAATCCAAAATCAAACCAATGTTAAGACCAAAGATGAACATTTTGAACACATGCATGTAGTTTTTTTGAGAAATTCATCATCTTTTGTTCAAGAGTCTCATGAATGGATCTTTGAAAACCATTTAAAACATACTTAAACAAACATGCATGAGCTCAAAATACTCAATTTTTAGTTGCATGATTGATGTTCTTGGCAAGAACATCAACAATCTTCAAAATGGGTCTTTTACAAAAGTTTTCAAAGGTTGAGTTGATGGGTAATTTGTATGCATTTTTAATGGATCACAAATGTGTTTTGGGAACTGAAAATAAGTGTATGGAAGAGAGTCAAATCGGATTGTGCATGCAAAAGAATAAGAATTTTGGTTAATAAGTCAACATGTGAGCACATGCATAAAGTGTGGTTTGACAGATTTCTGCCAAATTCCACCCTCCACTTCAAAGGGTCATATCTCACTCAATATAACTCCAAATGGAGTGATTCTTTTCTGGAAATCATTTTTATGTGTTAAGATTCAAACCCGAGTGGTTTCACTAAAAAACGCAAAGAATTTATTTACCAAACAGTCCTCACAAAATCCGTGCACAAACAGTAAAGTCTTATGTTAGGTTTTACGTCAAATATTATTTCATGTACTTATACTCTTCAAAAATTATGAAACTGATGCCAAAAGTTTCCTAACTCATTGAACTAATTGGACATAAAATTTCATGACTAAATTGTACTTGGAAGTTACCCAAAGTTGGACACCAAGTGACATCAAATTCTGGACAGCAAAGGACAAATTATTATTATTATTAAGGACTAACTTTTAATCCCATTTCATCATTTTATGATGAAATATTGGAGTATATATGTATATCTTATATTTATTTATTTATGTATTTTATTTATGCACTTTATTTATTCTTTATCCCTTTTCATCTTTTATGATGAAATTGTGGAATGTTCATATATATAATATATTTATATATATTTATGCATTTTATATATATTCTTGATCCCATTTCATCATTTTATGATGAAATCGTGGAATATAAATATATACTATACCTATATATTTATACATTTCAATACTTGTCATTTTGTTTACGGCCTCTAATTTTATCATTGTTACGATAAAATTTCGGTTTATACATATATATGTACTATATATGTTTACGTTCTTTAAAACCCTTTTCGTTACTTATTGTGACGAAATTACGGAAACTCTAATCTAATAAGAACAATGTATACGTTTATTACGTTATAATATTAAAACACAACAAGGCATTTTATGACGATTTGGATAGTAGTACCGAACCTTCGAGATTGAGAACTCACTAGTGACCTTACGTTCATAGGTTTGAAGTAGGATCATCTCGGAGTACTTGTGGGGGATTCCCGGATTCTATCGCTTATCATGTGAGTTCACAGCCCCTTTTTCAATGTTTTACATATTTTGGGGTGAAAAACATGTCGTTACTACAACTATTTTACGCATCGATTATTTCGTTTTCTTGGAAATACGAAACTCGCTATACTTGTTTATGCTCTATGGTATCTATGTTGTTGCAAATGTTGTAAGTTTGAGTTTCTTTTGCTATCGTTCAAAAGTCCCCGTTTATTTTACGTTACCCGTTTAACTCACGAGTGTGAGCCGTTGGTAATTATGGATAACGTTATTTGGGTTGACATCCCACTTACAAGTAGCGCTTGTTTGAGTGCATAATTATTGTTTATATTTGCGCATTGTTGGCGATAGAACATGCGTCGGGGTGATTCTGTCGGTATAGGTCGGGTAACGGGCTCAATAACTTAGCATTTTACATACGATTACCTTGAGCAAGTGGTTTTGATAACCGATTTATTTATCCCTTGTGTGGATTTAAACTATTTTGCGATGGCTAACAATGTTATACTCGTTAAACCTGTGATCTCACCAACTAGTGCATTAGTTGACACTCTCATTTACATGCTTTTCAGGGGAACATCCTTAAGGTTGGAACTTAGGAAGGCTACACGTGATGAAGCTTTCTTTACTATCTTTAATTTTATGTTCATTTCCCTTTTGTAAAAACATTTGTAAAAGACAAGGTTTTAACCTTTGAATGTATTTTGATGGTTGATGTGATCTTGTAACTTTTGCTATGAAACTTGAGCTATACATTCCGTGTTTCCGCTTTAGCGGGGTGTTACAAGTCTTGAGCCTTTTCTCCGATATTCTCACTATCCTCCTATCCGTGATCCCGATAACATCAATAAAAATTCATTCCTATTTTTAGATAATGCCACCAATACCAAAATTTCGAGGTTCATCCTACATTAATACTAAAGTTTTTAGATCTAATACAATCAATCACTTAAAATTACCCAAAATACTTAGTTCATAATAACCACAAGAAAATGTTTTCCTCTGAACCTAATAGTCTTATCAAAAGCTGCCAAACTATCAATCATCCTAATTAAAACCATCCCAAATACACAACTATCAAGATCATCAACACAAGCATAGCGAGTACTACTCCTCCAATCACTCATGCAAGCTTCGCCCTCATCGCGGTCCGCCTAACCATCTTAACGCTCTCCAAAACCTGGGTCGAAACATTGGACAATAGGTGTGTTAGCTCCACCAGTTCTATTAAGACCTGTCCTTGGTAAGTTACCCTCACCTGACAGCCGTGTAGTTCGGTCGTCATTGCCCTTAAGTGCTGCTCTTCCGCCCAGGGCATTCCGGACACTCGTCCGATTGGCATGTCGGTGATTATACGCGGCAGCTCTGACACCTCCAGACGTTCTGACCTAAGCGTTACATGTCTCGGGATTGGGACGCTTTTTCTCGCCGTTTGCCTAATACGGGGCCCTCTAGGGTTCGGTTGGACAATTATTGGGGTTGGTCGGGGTAGTACCGAGGTCGGTGACACTTTCGGTCCATTGTTGGTAGCTCGCTCGTTCGATACTTCAAGATCCGATTCAGTGTTTCTGGGGTCCTCATCCTCCCGGATACTAGACGAATTGACTTGGGGACGACCGGTGACATAACCCGACTCATCGGCCGAGTAAGAAGAGAGAGAGTGGGATGATGATGATGACATAGTGAAACTGAGGCAAAAGTGTACTTAGTTGCTAATCGCATAAGTGTAGTGTCTCTCCTACGCAATGTCTACGCACTATGCATGCTACTAGAGAGTGCAAGTAAAAATCGACATACTCCTACTATAACCATTTCTAGTCTCGCATTAACCTTCCTTAATCGAACATAGGTGATCAGGCTATGTTTAATTAAAGTCTGTTAATACCATTCTAGACTTAGTTATACTAGTAGTACGTTCAGTTGTTTTCATGTCAATTTTGGATTTTGGTTATAGTTGGGTTTTTCCAATGAAAGACCGGTATTCTCTATAACCCTCGGCTCTGATACCATTTCTGTCACACCCTGCTAAAGCGGAAATACAGAATGTCACAGTTCAAGGTTTCATTGCATAAGGTGGAAGACAACACACAAGCATCATAGCTTAAAAGGTTTACAAAAGTTACATCTTGTTCAAAAATACAAAATGTCCAAAACAAAAGTTGACATGATAAGGAAAATGGTGTTGGATGCAGCTACTTGTGGTGTCTTCTAAAGTTCCAATCTTACTTGCTATCTCCTGAAAAGCATGTAAATGAGAGGGTCAACTATTGAATAGTTGGTGAGTTCACAGGTTTTTATGAGTACAGCAAAGTTTTTCATAGAAACAGTTTTGATCCGCACAAGTGGATATAAGTTTGTCATCGAAACAGTTTTAATCTGCACAAGTGGATATAAGTATTCGGTTGTAGTAAAACACACTTTTGTAAATCCGCATAACGGGTTAAGAGTTCGTTTGTCAAAATGCGCAAGGTATAGTATCGTATGCAATTATATGTTAAGAAATGAGCCACTACCCAAACCTAATTACGGAATGCCCCAAACTGCATGTTCCTCACAAACATGTTTACGGAATTACGGAATTACGGAAAATAGTAATTATGCACTCGCAAGGTGAGTGGGTGTCAACCAAATAACGTTATCCATAATACTAACGGCTCAAAACGTGAGTTAATGGGTAATGTAGAGTAACCGGGGACTTAATAGCAAAACTCAGAATCAACTAACATAAGCATACATACCGTAGCGCATAAGTATACGGAAAAATATTCAGCATTTTGAGTAAACAGTACAATCGGTGCGAAATAAATCGTAACATGCTTTTCACCCCAAAATGTATAAAATAGTAAAAAGGGGCTGTGAAAACTCACGATGGTAAGCGAAGATATTCCCAAGAGGTGCGTAATGCAATCCGTCACACGATCCTACTTCGATCCTACGAACATAAGGACACTAGTAAGATTCTATGTTCTAAACCTTAGTCCTTGATTTCGCTTAGTTATCCAAATCATCATAAAATGCCTTTGTTGAGGTTAAGTTTGTATGTTATAAGAAATTTACCGATATTAGTAATCAATATTTAATACATTACATATGATAGAATGAGGATACCGCAATTTCGTCATGACGAGTGACGAAAAGGGTCTAAAGTTAGGAGTTATATAGTATATATAAAGTTAGAAGTCATATATAGTACATATATTCATATACCGCAATTTCATCATAAAGATGATGAAAAGGGTTCAAAACGAAAGGTTAAAATATATGTAAAATGCGTTTACATATAGTATGTAAGTTATATTAGTATGGACATGTTAGTATCACCACAATTTCATCACAAGAAGTGATGAAAAGGGTCTAAGAATTTGTTTTTAACCAAGGCATAAAGTTAATCTTGTTGTCCAGAATTTGTTGTCACTTTTGGTTCGTTTTTGGATATCTTCCAAAGACATTTAAGTTATGATTTTTCATGTCCAGATAACTCATTGTGTTAGAAACTTTTGACATAAGCTTGATAATTTTTAGAGGAGTTTAAGTACATAAAATAATACTTGACGTAAACTGCTACAAAAAAACGTTGTTGTTCGCGCACTGTTTTTATGAAAAATGTTTGAAGGTCGAAATCTTAATATTTTTCAATAATTCCAGTTGGGTTTGAATCCTAACTCATAAAAACAAATTCCAGGAAAGAATCACCTCATTTGGATCATTATTGAGTGAGATGTGACTTTTTGAAGAGAGAGGTAAAATCTGGCAGCATGCTGTCAAAACCAAACTTTATGCATGTGCATCATTTTGTTCTTTTAGCAATATTTTTATTCTTCTTGCATGCAATCCGACTTGACTCATCCCCATACAGATATTTTCAGTTCCAAAACATATTTTTAAACCATTTAAACCACATGCATGCTATCTATCAAATCATCTTTTGTAGAAATTTGAAAATGGGTCTTTTTGAAGATTTTTGGGTGTTTTATGACAAGAACTTTTCCATACAACATAAAATAGTAGCTTTTTGGCACATGCAATGTTGATTAAAACATGTTTTTGGTGAAATCAAAGAGTTTTCCATACAACTTTTGGATCAAAAAGTATGGATCTTTAAGAAAACTACATGCATGCAAGCTATGAACCCATCTTTGATCTTAACATTGGTTTGATTATGGATTCACCACCTTTTTAATAACATGCAAGTGTTATGGTGGTAAATCTACAAATATTAAGATGTATGTAGATGGTTCTTAACAAAAGTTTTAAAGAAAGAGTAGAAGAAGAAGAAAAATTACTTAAGAAAAGCAAAAAGAGTAAGAAAAGGGTGTGTGGATTTCATCCAACACCCATGCATTTACCTTAAACACTTGAATCTTCTTGGAGATGGATGTGTTAGGGGCTGAAATGTGATGACTTTTTGAAGATGTTCTTGAGAGGAAAAGAGAGAAAAGTAAAGAGGAAATCTAGAGTGAGAACTAGACAGAGATGTGTAATATGCAAATGAGGTTGTATTGAGAAGAGGAAATAATAAAAAGGGGTAGGGAGAGAGAGGGTGAGATGGAGAGTGGTATTGGGTTTGAATTATTGACAAATTTTGATTTTTGATTTATTTTTGATTTATTTTTAATTTGTTAATTAATACTAGTTTATATAAATAAAGGTACTTGTTTTATTTACTAGCATTTACAATGCAAGGTATATATATATATATATATACAAATATATTTAAAGTATTTTATATTGGCATTTTATGAGATTTATGGATAATTCCCTAGTTTGAGGGGTTCTAGGCAAAAATCCTCAGATTTTTCCTACTGTACTGGGTTTATTGCTAAAATTGAACAGTGTGACCTATAATGTGAATAATTAAAACGTTCAGTGCAGTTCTATCCTGAAACGCAAAATTGACGGTTGTCACAACATGTCTTTTCTTTGACCTCATTGATGAAACCATATTCAACAAGCTCTTCAACTCCTATATAACCATTCACCTGAAGCAATCATTTAAAGGTGAAATTTTATGATTCTAGTTTCGAAAACAAAATGGAAAAACAAACATTTAAACAGAAATGTAAACAATAACATCAACATAAATCAATTTTAAACATCAACTCAAATTTGCAAATAGAAACACGAGTTGCAAACAAAAATCAATTTTTGCAGATGAAGATGTTGATGTGCAGATGTCGATTTTCAGTGGGAGAATTCACTTTTTAGATGAAGATGTTTTGGGCATGTTACCTGTTATATCTTGATTTTCAGTTGGAGGCTGTCGTTTTTCAATTGGAGGCTCTCTCCTCTCGTACTTGATATCTTGACCGAGGCATAGAAGCTTAAGAGAAGAGAAAGCTAGGTTTCAGTTGCAGTCTTCCATTTTAGAGAGATTTGAAAGAACCAGGTAGAAGGAAGCGTATGATCGGAACAGGTATGGCACCAGTTTTAAAATCAATCCATTAAAACTTGTAACTTATGCTTAATGAGATGCACTTAAGAGATTTTTAAATTTATGCATTAAAATATAGTACTTTATGTTTAAAGAGTAGTAATTAAAATATTTGGTGTAAACCAATATTAAGGTAGTATAGATATATAAGTTACTGTATTTTTTTGTTTGATGAATACACACACTCACGGCTCATCTACCGCACAGCTCACGCTCATAATGCATCGCATAATTTTATTTATTTTGCATGAGTGAGTATACCGCATGAATGGTCTGATTTGTTTATTCATCTCATACACATTTATCATATATGTATCGCATGCATGTTGTTGTTGATAAGTTTTTAATCAAGTTCTATGGTTGTGGTTTGATATCAACAACATCCATACATCTCCATTCGACCATCCATCTATCATGCATACATCTTCTCCATTACATTCACAAATCACAACTGATATCAACTGACCGAGCATCATCTTCATACATTGCATACATATATATATATATATATATATATACATCATTGCATTTTGTTTGTTTGTTTTGTTTTTATTATTAGTTTCTTTTTTGGTTTGAATTGTTATCTATCGGATAAGTCTTTCTCTCGATCTATCTTACAGTTTTGCTGGTATATATATCGTGCACACGAGTATATCGCACAAAGTTGCCTCGAGTTTTTTAATGTATCACACGACAAAGAACAAAAGAACAAGTACCGCACCTCTCTTAATCGATACTTCGTTTTTTACCGCATATCTCCTGACCGGTAGTTTAATTTTATCGCATGCAGTTTTCATGATAGTCGTGAGGTTTTTGCGTTAGTTGTGAGAGTTTTAACGATTGGTTTGCGACTTTTTGTGACAGTTCTGAGACCTTTAGTGACAGTTTTAGAGTTTTTGTGACAGTTTGCATGGATGGTTTGCATGAAATTGCATGGTAGTATAGTTTAAGAGTATTAGTGACGGTACGGTTTGGGTTTATCTGAGACGTTTATCATTTTATGTGATTCGTTTTGACGTCGTTGATCTAATCGTGTTTGTATTTATCTTGCGATTTTATTTTCGAGGATTGTTCGTTCAGAGTCGGTAATCAGAATTTAATTTTTGGAAATGGATTTAATTTCGATTATTATCCAAATTTATCTGGTTTGATTTTTCAAAGTTCCATTTTTTGATAAGCGGTTTTTTTTGTTCGAAGTGTAAAATTTCTTTAAAGCAACACCGATTAACGATCATTTTTTCGGGTAACAATATATTATCCAACTTATTCTGATCTCAAGGAGAAAGCTTCAAATCTAGAAGCAAAGGTAGAAAAATATCATGAGATTATTAATCGCCTAAACGTAGAAATACTGGAAATCTATGTATATTGAACAATCTTAGACAAGAAAAGAAGATTCTTAGAGAGAATAGAGAATATTGGAGAAACGGTTTTAATGAACTTCATAGAAAAGCGAATAGTGGTTCATATCAATGGATGCATGATGACGAAGTTTCTGCACTCAAACATCAGATTGCAGATCTTGAAGCTAAGGAAGAAAAGAGGATGGAAAGTGAGAAATCATTTCAGGATGATTCAACGAGGCTCAAAGAGAGAGTAAAAGCCTTGGAGAGTGAAAATCTAGATTTATAGAAAAGCATATCAGTTTTGAAAAACATATTTATATTTTAAAAAAGAAATAGTTGGTTTTGTAAATGAAAAGAAGAATTTTGAGAGAGAGATTCTTGATCTTTTAAAGAAGATTTTCGAGGAAAGAAAGTTGTTTGAGCTTAAAAATGCTAAACTTTCAAAACAAATTTCTGATTTTGAAAAGGTTTTGATAATTGTGCGATATAAATTTGATAATCAAAGAAAATCCTTTGAGAGTGAAAAGAGAGAGCTTGAAAAGAAAAATGTTGCGTTTTTCAAAGAAATATATGATAAATGCAACAATATTGAAAAAGATTTTAAATGTGAAAGAGATTTTTGAAACAGGTATTCGTAAGTTTCACATAAACTATTTGGGTTAGCAACCAAGATTTTGAAAGAACAGAAAGTAAACTCTGATTTACAAAAGAGATTTGACTTTATTCTTGAAGAACGAAATGCTTATTTACAGAAGTCAAGAAACTTGAAGAAATAAATTTCAAAGTTGTTCAGTTTTCTTATGATTCTTCAAGTTCAACTAATACAAATGTTTCTTCGAAGAATTTTGTTAACTCAAATGAACTTTTAAAAGATGAGATTCGCCCTTCAAATCTTTTATATAATTCTAGTGTTGATAATAAAGATAGTCAAGTGTTTCGAAAAGTCAAAATAATTTGGAAAAAAGTCAATTACAGAAGACAATGATGGAAACACTGTGATCCCAGATCCAATCAGGTAACAATCACAAACTCAATGATCTTCATTAGAATAGAGAAAGAATACAAGATTGGGAGTTAAGATCTACTTTCTCTCTCTAGATGTCATCTCTCTATTACAAGTATTTCTCACGTATGAGACTTTCACAATGACAACTCTTTACAATTCCCTATTTATACATCTTTGACTTTTACTTAAATGTGTTGACTTTGACTATCAACACCCTTACTTTGACTTTTGACTATTACATTTGACTCTTTACATTTATACAAATACACATTAAATCTTGAATACATTTTATGCACTAACAATCTCCCCCTATGGATTCAAGATTTAAAAAATTGATGACGATAGTCTTCAGCTCTTTGTATCTTCAGATCTTCAACACTTTAAGCACTTTGAATAATCTCCCTCTTCGCTTTGAAGGAATATAAATCTTCGAAAAATAACTCTGAAGAATCTTCATCTTCAACTGGATCTTTAAAGTCAAATAGTCATCAAGGTCTTGAAACACAAACTTCATATCTTTGTGGTGTTGGTCAAAGTCTTCAAGCAAAATCTTTATCTTTTTGAATCTTCGTATCACTGGTCTTTGTAACACGAATCTTTGAAACATTGTAGCGCGGATATTTGCATCTTTGAGAAATATCTTCAGTCTTTGATTATGAACTGGCTTTTGAGCTTTAACGGGGTTTGAGCTTTGAATCATTGTAGCTTTGAAAATCATGAACTGTGTATCTTCATCTTCTTGAACAATGAACATCTTTGAACTTTGAATCTTTGTCGAATCATCTCGAAACATCTTGTAAAGCCCGTATCCCGGTATGTAATTTCTTTTATTAATTCTTTTCTTTTTAAGTTTGATTTAATGTGGTTTCCGTTAGCAGGGTAGTCGAATCGGACCAAAAAGTTAAATGAGTCAACCTTTGTGGGTTTTTTGCAAGGAAAGGAAAGTTGAGGGGCTAATTGGGGCATCTCACCAAAGTTTGGCAAGGGATCGTCCAAGAGTCACCCCCTCCCCTTCCCCTTCCCTTCGGTTTCATGCTAGTAAACACCACAACCTTTAGTCATCCCCTCCCCCTTTCTTGTTGTGTTCGGCCAAGAAGAGAACTAGAGAGAGAGAGTGAAAGAAAGAAGCCGAGAGAGGGAGAGAGAAACCGAGAGGGTGATAGAGGTTGCTGCCGGCGACGAGGAGAGAGGAGGAAGGAGACGATCGCCGGCAAGTTTGGTCGGAAAAGAGGAGGAAGAAGGGTTCGTCGAGGTAAGTTCGTCTATTTCTCGTTTGTTGTTATCGTATGTCAAAGAAACGCCGCCAACCACCACCGCCTCCGGAGGCGGTAGGGGGTGGTGCACGGCTGTTGTCCAGCCTAGGGTAACCCATATTCAGTAGTTCATATGCTTTTCGGGTCTGTTGGGATTAAGCCACGACTTAATGGGTTAATAATCAATAGTGTCATTTCATGTGAAAATTTAGTAATCTGCCACTGTTTTGCTTAAACCGTAACTTTTTCCTCGTAACTCGGATTGGGGCGAAATCGGTGCCAAAAGTTCCCATTTTGAGTCTAGTAACGTTTCTATGTTTTGTGCAAAAACCAGTTCGGAACGTAGCTTAGGTCAAATCGTCGTTTTGTACTGAAAGGTTCTGTTTTAGCTGCTCTGAGAGGTGTTTTTGTAAAATTCATATAGAGTGCTAGGAATATCGTTAGGACGCGTGCGATACATCCCTGGAACCGTAAGACATTGAACTTCCTGAATATGGAATTAGATTTTTGGTTTGATCAGTTTAGCAGGGGTAAAATGGGTCCCGAACAGACCTGCATTTTTAGTATAAAAGCTGGAATTTTTAGTTTCGTTAAACTAGTAAAAGTGTCGTGAGTTGGGACCTTCCGTTGACGTTTTTAGTGCGTAATTAGGTGGGAAAATGTGAGGAAGGTTGACGTGCTGGTGTTGCGGCTCGGGAGCGCGTCGCTTTGCTTTGAGGTGAGTTCTCTCACTGCGTAGTTAGGAATTTCATGTATATCGTTGTTTTTGTGCTATGTGTTATTACGTGTTTACGTGGACCAATTTGGTTGGAATGATTTAGCTGTGATTGTTGAAATTATATGTCGATTATTTGTGCTTGCGTACACCTCAGTGGGACTGGGGGGCTCGGTGGGACCGAGGGCTCGGTGGGACTGAGCTAGTACAATTGTATTATCTTTACTCGGTGGGACCGAGGGCTCGGTGGGACTGAGCTGGTATTAATGTCTTTACTCGGTGGGACCGAGGGCTCGGTGGGACTGAGCTTGTGTGGATATATTTTTGGTGTACTTGGTGGGACCGAGGTTCGTATTTATGCATTTATCATTATGTGGTTTTATATTTGTGGTGATGGTGACGTTGCCTACTTGCGAGTAGGGGCGATATTCGTGGGGTTGCTACCTGCGTGTGTGGTAGGACTCACTAAGCGATTAGCTTACCTTTTCCCAATATGTTGTGATTTCAGGTGCGAGCGGCAGTCGGGCTTGACGGTACACACACTATGCGCGGGGTGCTGAGAGTGTTTAAATTTCACTTTTAAACCTTTAGATTTTATTTTATGAAATTTCCGCTGCGTAAACTTTATTGACTGTTTGAGTTAACGACGTTAATTTAATTTGAATTGCGAATTATTAAATTGGGGTTATTTTATAATGAAATGCATGTTTTAAAAATTTTAAATTCCTTGTAATTTTTGGGACGTTACAACTTGGTATCAGAGCACAGCTTGAGTGAATCAAACACATCTCGGTGTGTTTGGTCTCAAGTTGCGGCTATGAAGTTTTTTTTTTTATCTCTCTTATTAAAATCTTTGAAAATAAATGAACGGAGAAAGCCCGTTTGGGAAACGGTGATCGTGGGCGCAGTGTGTACAGTCAGCCGACGCCAATTGGGAAGGTACAGCACTTAGTGTATTTATTGCTTTCTAGGCATAGGGTATGCATGCTAAATTGCCGAGGTTGTTTACACTGTACTGTACGATGACTGCTTGCTAGTAGGAATCAATGCTAGTTATAGTAGGTTGTCAAGTGAAGGCCCTATAGGTTGCATGCAGTAAGAATCATATAGCCTTAGAATATTTGATTTAGTTCTATTGCGCAGCTCTTGTTTGAGTCCAACCGTTCTAGGATAGAATCTTGTATTCGAATGTCTATTTGATTCACGATGCGTGCGACTGGGTATTCGCGAGGCAACTCGTTATGGCTAACAGGGATTCCGTTGTAGCAAGAGTAGTGGGATGAGATGAAATTCCTAGTGAGCTGGGAATAGCGTTTACATATGAGTACGTATGCTAGATTGCTTTCTAGAACATAGGAGTATGTATGCTAGATTGCTTACGTGGATTTTGTGGTATTGTATGGTTGTTACTTGCTATTAGGAACTTATGCTAACCTTGATAGGTTGTTAAGCGAATGCACTATAGGCTGTATGCGGTAGGAACCGAATAGCCTTAGAATGTTAGATTTAGTTCTATTGCGCAGCTCTTGTTTGAGTCCAACCGTTGTAGGATAGAATCTTATATTCGAATGTCTATCTGGTTTCCACTGTATACGACTGTGCGTTCACGAGGCGACTCGTCAGGGCTAGTGGGGGTTCCGTTCTAGCAAGGGTAGTGGGGTATTACGACTTTTCTAGGGAGCTAGGAAAAGTGTTTGCATATGCCGGAATGGGCATATGTGTTTGTTTGTGGTAAGCAACTACTTGGACGTCCCGGGACAGGACTCGAAACGAGTAAGGATAGGTGTGAAGGGTAGTAGCAGAGCTCCTACTACCTGAAGCACAGGATCCGTGCTCGAGTCGGGGAAAGTCACGGAGAATCCGAAGAGTTGAGTGTGAGCGTAGTTAGCAGGTTTTAATGTGTGCTAGTAGCTCGTTAAGGAGGAACAACAATGCTGATCCAGATGCTGATGCTGGAATTATTGCTGATCAGATTCGTGAGATGTTTGCGGTCGACGTGACGCATATTTTGAGGAGGCGATCCCCGAAATTATTACCGCCATTCGTGATGAGGTAATAGTGTCGATGGAGGAGCGCATCGTGGCGATTCCACCCCCTGCGAGTGGGCAGCCCCGAACAAGAGAGTCTGGATCGGTTATGGAGTGCACATTCCTTACCGGTGGTTGTCCTGCGAACTAGAAGGTTCGCTTCGCGGTGAATCTGTTACGAGACGGAGCGAAAGACTGGTGTGCTACTACTTTGACGCTTAACGGGCGCACTACTTGACCTGGGAGGAGTTCGTCGTATGTTTCGTGTAGAGCATGTGCCTCTAGTGGAGATGGAGAGGAGTGTCAAAGAGTTCTTGGAGCTCTCTCAGACTGCGGAGGCTATAAGGAGGTGAACCGAAAGTTCACGGAAATGACATTATTCTATCCTTAGCATGCTGCTTTTGAGGACATGAAGAGGACACGGTACAAGGATATGTTACGTACCAAGATCAGGGAGTTCGTGAGTACTGCGCAGTATGCTTCACTTGCTGTAGTGATGGAGGCGGCCTGAGGTAGAGTTCATCAACTGGGAGTGGAGGAGGCACAAGCTACATATAAAGTGGTGACAGGTACGTTCTTGGTTAACTCGGTGCTTGCTGGGGTGATGATTGATAGCGGGGCTACTCATCCTTCCGTGTCTCACATAGTCAGTGAGTGTTTGGGGCCGAGTTGTAGGACGGTTAGGCTGTCCACTTGTGGTTGCGGTTGCTGAAGACAGGACCCTGACGGTTACTGACGTGTACCGGGGGTGCACTTTGGAGATCTCTGGTGTGAAGTTCCCGATTGATTTGATTCTGATCGCTATGCGGGAGTTGTGCGTGACTGTGGGCATGGATTGGATGGATGCTTTTGATACTGAGATTGTTTGTCGTCGCAAACAAGTACAAGTTCGAACCCCAAGCGGGGGAGAAATGCTAGTTCAGGGAGACTCACCCAGGCGGACCCCAGCGTTATGTTCGGGTGTAAGAGCTCGGAAATACTTGCAGCGTAGTGGCTAGGGGTAATTAGCGTATGTGATAGACACGCGCGGCGTCGGAGAGAAGAAGACTGCGGAGGATGTGCCGGTTGTACGTGAGTTTGTTGACGTATTTTCCGATGAGTTATCGGGGTATCATCGGATGCGGGTGAGGAGAGAGGATACGGAGTAGACGGCCTTTCGTTCACGTTAGGGCCATTTACAAGTTTGTGGTGATGCCTTTCGGGCTCACCAATGCACCCGCAGCGTTTATGGACCTCATGAACCGGATATGTAGCCCTATGTGGGATCGATCGGTGATCGTGTTCATCGACGATATTCTTGTGTAATCGAAGTCGAAGGAAGAGCATGAGATGCATTTGCGAGAAGTTTTGGAAGTTTTGAGGCGGGAGAAGCTGTATGCTAAGCTCTCCAAGTGCGAGTTCTGGTTACGAGAGGTCCACTTTCGAGGGCATGTCGTGAACCAGAATGGTATTATGGTGGATCCGGCCAAGATTACGGTTGTGATGCGGTGGGAAGTGCCGAAGACTCTCACTGAAGTACGGAGTTTTCTTGGGTTAGCAGGGTACTTCCGGAGATCCATTCAGGATTTCTCCAAGATTGCTTTACCGATGTCCCGATTGACGAAGAAATCTGCGGCTTTTAGTTGGGGTGAAGAGCAGCAGAGGGCTTTGAGGAGCTACACAGGCGTTATGCGAGGCTCCGATGTTGACTTTGCCCGAGGGTATGTAAGATTTGATGGTGTTTGCTCTCAAGATTTGGATGCACTATTTGTATGGCGTCAAGTGTATACACTAACCATAAAAGTCTCCAGTACTTGATGACCGGCAAAACCTCAACATGCGTCAGAGGAGGTGGCTTGACGTGGTCAAGGATTATGATGGTGAGATACTTTACCACCCCGGTAAAGCGGATGTTGTTACGGACGCACTTAGTCGACATCTGGATGGTGAGCCACTGCGGGGCTTGTGTCAACGGTTAACAGTGGTTGCACCTCTTCTCGAGTCGATAGG
Organism: Saussurea involucrata; assembly: GCA_033807775.1. Lineage (NCBI taxonomy): Eukaryota > Viridiplantae > Streptophyta > Magnoliopsida > Asterales > Asteraceae > Saussurea > Saussurea involucrata. Next base: position 69,821,338 of record CM066325.1, read on the forward strand.
TAGTGCTCAGGAGGTGGCAGTTTTGGAGGAAAATGCCAAACGCGAGAGAGTTTCGGGGGAAATTCCGAATTTTGTCCGTGATAGTCATGGGTCAATTGCTCGGTCTTAATGGTCGGTTGGGTATCTCGGGGTGGGACCCCGGTATTCATGTGTTATGACTTTGACTTTCCAGTAGGCACTAGGAGGATATAGTCTTGAGCACGTACCTGGGAGGTAGACGTTAAGGTGTATCTTGATACGGTGTAACTAGGCTTCGTAGAGCGAGTGTAGGAAATACGTCAACGGTGGAAGGTTGGGTATTCCACGCGTGTTAGTACTGTAGGCCGAATAGTATCGGTTAGGGAATGATGCCTTTTGTAATAAAGAGGATATATGCGTAGAATTTTTGAGGTAAATAGTATATTTAGGTGTCGACTTTTGGGCTTGAAGCCAAACACCTTAGTGTAATTGGGGAATTGTAGCCGATTTTAAGGAAATTATGTTGATGGTAGTAGTAATCCTGAGGTGTTTGCTTGTGGTGAATGGTTATGGTGGAGTGACCTTCGTGAGTGATTTTAAATTTACTGGTTTGACGATTCGTGTAGGGTAATTTGTGGGAGTATAGTAGAACTCGTAGGAGTTAATCGACAGTTAATAGTAGGAATGATCGGATCCGAGTATCCAGTTGGGTATATTGGTAAGCAACTTGAGAATGTTTAGAGCTTGAGATTTGAATCGGGAGGTATGGAATATCTAAGGTTGGGAGACAACCGAAGTCGCTTGGCTAGGAATGATTCCAATTGGTGAAGTGTTCTATCGATCATAATTTCAGTGTCCTAGAAGGAGTACGTTAGTAAGAAAAGTATTCGAGAAGTTTTAGAAGGGGTCTCAAGTGAACTTGGGAACCTGAGGTTGAGATGTAGGAGAACTATCTTTAGCTATGCACGGGCATAGACTTCGAGGACGAAGTCTAATCCAAGTGGGGGAGAGTTGTAAAGCCCGTATCCCGGTATGTAATTTCTTTTATTAATTCTTTTCTTTTTAAGTTTGATTTAATGTGGTTTCCGTTAGCGGGGTAGTCGAATCGGACCAAAAAGTTAAATGAGTCAACCTTTGTGGGTTTTTTGCAAGGAAAGGAAAGTTGAGGGGCTAATTGGGGCATCTCACCAAAGTTTGGCAAGGGATCGTCCAAGAGTCACCCCCTCCCCTTCCCCTTCCCTTCGGTTTCATGCTAGTAACCACCACAACCTTTAGTCATCCCCTCCCCCTTTCTTGTTGTGTTCGGCCAAGAAGAGAACTAGAGAGAGAGAGTGAAAGAAAGAAGCCGAGAGAGGGAGAGAGAAACCGAGAGGGTGATAGAGGTTGCTGCCGGCGACGAGGAGAGAGGAGGAAGGAGACGATCGCCGGCAAGTTTGGTCGGAAAAGAGGAGGAAGAAGGGTTCGTCGAGGTAAGTTCGTCTATTTCTCGTTTGTTGTTATCGTATGTCAAAGAAACGCCGCCAACCACCACCGCCTCCGGAGGCGGTAGGGGGTGGTGCACGGCTGTTGTCCAGCCTAGGGTAACCCATATTCAGTAGTTCATATGCTTTTCGGGTCTGTTGGGATTAAGCCACGACTTAATGGGTTAATAATCAATAGTGTCATTTCATGTGAAAATTTAGTAATCTGCCACTGTTTTGCTTAAACCGTAACTTTTTCCTCGTAACTCGGATTGGGGCGAAATCGGTGCCAAAAGTTCCAATTTTGAGTCTAGTAACGTTTCTATGTTTTGTGCAAAAACCAGTTCGGAACGTAGCTTAGGTCAAATCGTCGTTTTGTACTGAAAGGTTCTGTTTTAGCTGCTCTGAGAGGTGTTTTTGTAAAATTCATATAGAGTGCTAGGAATATCGTTAGGACGCGTGCGATACGTCCCTGGAACCGTAAGACATTGAACTTCCTGAATATGGAATTGTATTTTTGGTTTGATCAGTTTAGCAGGGGTAAAATGGGTCCCGAACAGACCTGCATTTTTAGTATAAAAGCTGGAATTTTTAGTTTCGTTAAACTAGTAAAAGTGTCGTGAGTTGGGACCTTCCGTTGACGTTTTTAGTGCGTAATTAGGTGGGAAAATGTGAGGAAGGTTGACGTGCTGGTGTTGCGGCTCGGGAGCGCGTCGCTTTGCTTTGAGGTGAGTTCTCTCACTGCGTAGTTAGGAATTTCATGTATATCGTTGTTTTTGTGCTATGTGTTATTACGTGTTATTACGTGTTTACGTGGACCAATTTGGTTGGAATGATTTAGCTGTGATTGTTGAAATTATATGTCGATTATTTGTGCTTGCGTACACCTCAGTGGGACTGGGGGGCTCGGTGGGACCGAGGGCTCGGTGGGACTGAGCTGGTATTAATGTCTTTACTCGGTGGGACCGAGGGCTCGGTGGGACTGAGCTTGTGTGGATATATTTTTGGTGTACTCGGTGGGACCGAGGTTCGTATTTATGCATTTATCATTATGTGGTTTTATATTTGTGGTGATGGTGACGTTGCCTACTTGCGAGTAGGGGCGATATTCGTGGGGTTGCTACCTGCGTGTGTGGTAGGACTCACTAAGCGATTAGCTTACCTTTTCCCAATATGTTGTGATTTCAGGTGCGGGCGGCAGTCGGGCTTGACGGTACACACACTATGCGCGGGGTGCTGAGAGTGTTTAAAATTTCACTTTTAAACCTTTAGATTTTATTTTATGAAATTTCCGCTGCGTAAACTTTATTGACTGTTTGAGTTAACGACGTTAATTTAATTTGAATTGCGAATTATTAAATTGGGGTTATTTTATAATGAAATGCATGTTTTAAAAATTTTAAATTCCTTGTAATTTTTGGGACGTTACACATCTTGACTTTTTAACTCGAGCTTCTTGACTTTAACAAAAACTTCACTTTATCTTGAAATTGAAATTGAAACTCTCAAATCTTCTCCCCCTTTTTGATGATTGTGAGCATCATGATCATCAAAATCCTTTTCAATTTCAATAGTTTTGAATATATCAATAACAATCTCCTCCTTTTGATCTGTTTATCCGTCAATTCCAAAAAAAAAATTATCCAAATCTTTTCAAATTCAGATAAAATGAAAGTGGTAACCCTGAAACAACGGATGAATCAGTTAAAATGTCTGTAAGTTGCACGGAGCCACTAAGTACAACGAATGCACTTTGGAAAGGAGCTTTTTGATGTTCACTCCTCCAGGGCTTCCATTCAATCATCGAAAAACCACAAAGGAAGTTTCTATGAACGTTATGACAAGAAAACATATTCCTTGTGTGTACGTGCAAGTGTAGAAATGATCGAAGCAACTTGTGCTTGAAAATTAGGCACAAAGTGTGTAAACTGTTGAGACAGCAACAAGTTTTCCACGAACTCAATGTGCATGAATGAAGAGCGAAGGTGGGGCAAACTTCCTTCTTTTTCAATATCTAGACCTTCCGAGTGAAGATCAGATAGATAATATGTTGTGTCCCCAAGAAAAATGAAACATTTCTTTGTTAAGAAAGAAACGAGTGGCTAGTGGGGTTAAAGCAAGAGTTGGCATGGGCTAGTTGCCTGTTTCAATGATGGTCACCAAAGAATGTGAACCAATCAGTAATGTGGTTGCCCGGCTCAGAAAGTGGATGGTGCAGAGTTCTCTTATTCTTTTAACTCTGTTCTCACACCCTCTTTCTGTTTTTAATCTGCTCACTTCTACCCACTCTCAATTACATTTTACCTCGGCACAATGAGATACTCAACCGTATGAGTAATCTCCCCCGCTATTTGATTTTGACCCCTCACCCCTCAATCACTCAAGGATAACTTCTTGGGTAGGAAACACTGGTTAACGTGGATCCATAGAAGTTCTTTAAATTCTCACACTGATTCCCATGAAAATTTTGTCCTAAAATATCTTGAACAATTAAGAATATCGGCATTTGATTTATATTGCCATCAGAAAGTATGCTCCTCAATAATAGTATGAATATTTGAGCATTTGATCTATCAAGATTTCTCAAAAACAAGAATATTGAAAGAATGAAATGAATGAAATGAATTCGAAAGACTTGTTTGAGAATCTGACAATGTATCAACCAGATCAAATAACATGAATGATAATCATGTAAGGTTTAGGGTATCAAAGAATTGGATATTTTGTTTATATGAACAAATATAAACAATCTTTGAATGAAACGCTTAAGTCTTACGCTGAAATTAATATGATGCTCAACAAAATTTGAAATCAAACGGGAGTATTACCATCGAAAAATTGGTTAATTGTGAGACATGGTAATAACAAAGTCAATATGAAGTTGAACCGATGTGTATGAATACTTGAAAGTATAGAAAAGATAATACGCAAGTATTAATCTTTAGAAACACACGGTCAGAAATGATGTAACGACAATCCAAGATCTATATATGTATATATATATATATATAGGAAAAACATTTACAATCACACTTCTAAATTCATAAATATGTTTGAGAATCGAGAAGTGGTTTGAACATTTAAGAACACGTTTTTCATGCTTGAAAGTCGTTCTTCTTTCAAACAATCTCAGATTAAGTTCAGAAGATACATATAGTTATACGTTTAAGCTCCCCCTCAAATCATGATAGACAGATTTAAAAATCAGATAAGCTCCCCCGTAAAATCTGCAAAAGATCTTTATGAAACAAAATTAGTAAATGAAACAATCAAGGTATAAAACAATGAAATACGAGTTCTAAACTGATGTGTTTAGAAGTCAAACTCGTTGAAGTGCGGGTTCTGAATTGAATTATTTAGAAACCATGATTTCTTTGAAGTACGGGTCCTAAACTGATATGTTTAGAAGCCATAGTTTCTTTGAAGTACGGGTCCTAAACTGATATGTTTAGAAACCATATTCTCATATGCCCCCCTACAAAGAAGCATATAGAAAGATTTATCAATAAGCACATATATATCAAAAACATAAACAAAGATTAGAATTTCTCCCCCTAAAATCATGGATATATCTCAGCATAGGTACTCATCTTCAACTTGCACACTTCTCTTCTGTTTTCCAGTCATGTGTTCGGTATATTTCTGACATTCAGCATTACACATGATGAACCTGCAAAACAGATTAAGTAGATTTTGGTACCCAACGGATGTTGGATCCTGGCTTGTTATGTGCTTTTCTTTTTGAAGAGATGTTATAAGTACCATACCAAAATTGTACATTTTCTTGCTTAATAAAATCATAAGTTCCACAAAAAGAACAACAAAGTTTCTTTTGTGCCAACCTAATCAGATGATTTGCGGAATGAATAGGATTAGGTTTAGCAGAAGACTTACTTTTTGGAGTATTATTCTTCTTGGCATTTGATGTGGAAGCAGGTGATTTGGTACATCATTCTTTAAAGGTGTTGTGCCTTTAACTCTCCATTCCATCTTCACCTTCTTGAAGACCGGAACGTCTTTAAGATTGGAAGTATTAGCTTTAGGCACTTTTGGTTTATTATATGATATATCAAGCAGAGGATTATAGAAGAGATTTGTAGAACGAATCTGATCTTTTGAGAAATCAGTTGATCTATTAAATTGTTTAGAAGGAATGTTTTTAAAACTTAAACTTGAAGCAGTTTTAAAAGAGCATTCAGAGTCATTTGAATCAACAAATGGAGTCTGAAAGATAGTGTCAGAACTGACCTGCTTTGAAACATCAATTTTAAAAATGATGTCTTCAAGTTCTTTAACTTTGTTTATCAAAACATTATTCTCTTTAATAATTAGATCAAATTTTTTTGAAGATCAGATTTGATCATTCGATCCTTCATAATGTCTGCTGATAAACCAGGTAATCTTTTGGTAAGATTAAGAATCGCATCTTCAAAATATTTGCGTTCCGATTCAAAATCTTTTTCCAAAAATTTTCTTTTATCAGTTATCTCTTTGAAAGTTTCCATATTTTTCTTTTTAAGGATTTTATTTTCCTTTTCAAATAGATTTTTCTTTTCAGTGAAATCTTTTCTTTCCTTTTCCAAAACTTTTTCCAAGTCAGACATTTTCTTTGAAAGCTCGGCATTGTTTGATTCAAAAGATTTTCTTTCAAAATCAAAATCTGCTCTTTCCTTCTCAAGCTTTTCTTTTTCTGTTAGCTCCAATCTTTCTGTTTGTGAAAATAGTCTAAGTACAGAAGTCACCCACAGAGGCTCTGCCGAGTAGCCGAGTAACCGAGAAGACAGAAGTCTTCGACAGAGGCTCTGCCGGGTTAATCAAGAAGACCGGAGTGAAGAAACAACAGAAGACTCTTCTATGCGGACAAGGCCACAGAGCTTTTGTCATACTTGACAGAGCTTCTGTGGTAAAAAGAAGATCTACGCAAAAGATCTAAACAAGGACGAACATGCTTCTTACAATATCTGCCATTCGAAGGTTCTGAAGATCAATCGTACAAAGGCGTGACCTGACTACTCCACGTGTCAAACTCTGATAGGTTTCCGCCTAAAGCTGAATACGGAGCATTTAATGAACGTTGTATCTGCAACAGTTCCAGAATAGTGTTTTGTACCTTCCAGCCACTATTACTCAACAGTGTCGTTGTACCTTCAGTCCGTATTGTCCCCTTTAGGAGTAGTATAAATATAAGGTTCATGTGAACTCTTCTATTAAGCTTTTTACACAACACACACACCTTTTTTAACTGTTTCTTGTCAAACCTTTCGGTGTTCTTGGTGTTCTTATTATATCAAATACAGTGAATCATTGAGCTATTTATCTGTCTTATTTTCACTTCTTGTATTTGATATTGTGTGTTATTCTACCTCATAATATCTGTTAGTTCGTAAAAACGCTTTCGCATTATATATTGTTTGAACAAATTAGATAGAATCATCATTGTTAAGCAAAACAGGAACCAACAATTGGTATCAGAGCAAACCTTGATTTTTAATATCAAGGGATCCACTCTAAACAATGATTTTTGGTAGAAACTTTTGACTTTTAACATGTTCTTCATATTATTTAAATAGCTTCTGTTTTTCTATCATTTTCGATCCATTCGAACCTTGGTAAACTTATAGAATCTGCTTCTTTGGTTAAAACTCCATTTAAGTGCACTGTTTAAATCTTTTAAGCTCAGAAATCCTTAATGGTGAATCAAGAAAACTGGCTATCAGATACATCCTCAGAAGGAGGAGAAACAAAGAACGCCATGTTCTGTGACATGGCAGAAGTCAACTCTGGCTCTGATAGTAAGATATCCACTTCTGACTCTAACTCTAGTCCAGCAGAAGCTGATTTGCTCAAACTAAACATTGAATACACAGAACTTAAAAAGACATGCGAAAGTATTCAAAAGAAGCTTACCTTCTTTGAGAGAGAAGCTAGACTTCTCACTCAAGAAAAGGCTATAATCTTTCAAGAAAAGGAAGAAATTGAAACAAATTGGAACAAACACCTAAATCCTTTGAAAGAAAAGATTTCTGAACTTAACTCTGCATTAAAAACAAAATCTAAAGAACTAATGGACGTTGAGACCGACAGAATGAACATTCTAGATCTTAAACATTATTTTCAAAAGGAAAGAGAAGTCCTCTGTCAAGATTTACTCAGAAGAGATCTTTTAATTAAGAAATACCAAGATGCACATAAGGTATACGAAAAAATTAACACACAAATAGGGAGACGAGGAATTGGCTTCTGTGATATAGATCCATACACCGGAAACAAAAGAAACAAATCTCTGTCATCTCTATTTCTCACTGGAAGTACAAGAAAACCTGATATTGTGTGTATAAATAGAAGGTTCATGTGAACTCTTCTATTAAGCTTTTTACACAACACACACACCTTTTGAGTAGTTTCTTGTCAAACCTTTCGGTGTTCTTAGTGTTCTTATTATATCAAATACAGTGAATCATTGAGATATTTATCTGTCTTATTTACACTTCTTGTATTTGATATTGTGTGTTATTCTACCTCATAATATCGGTTAGTTCGTTAAAACGCTTCCGCATTATATAATGTTTGAACTAATTAGATAGAATCATCATTGTTAAGCAAAAAGGAACCAGCAATTGGTATCAGAGTCTGCCTTGATTTTCTATATCAAGTGATCCACTCTTACAATGATTTTTGGTAGAAACTTGGACTGATATTAACCTGTTCTTCATTCCTTCTGTTTTTCTGCCACTTTCGACCTGTTCGACTTTGGTATACTTACAGAACCTGTTACTACAGTTAAATCTCCATTTTAGTACACTGCTCAAAGCTATCAGAAAGCTTACCCTATTTTCTGGATTTATCACTCTCTCACAATGACAAATTCAAATAACTTCTTCATCGCTGGTTCCTTAACCAAGCCACCCACACTACTCAGAGATGAGTACCCTCAGTGGAAGATACGAATGATTCACTTCTTCTAGGGTACTGACAAAGAACTCATGCACTTTATCAACAATCCTCCTTACGTTCCCATGGTCACAGTACCACGTATTCCTGCCACAGGTGACACTCCTGAGGTTCCTGCGTACGAGAAACCAAAGACCAAGGATAAGTGGTCCGAACCTGATTGGGCAAAATATGAGGTTGCTCAGAAAACAAAGAGACTTATGATAATGGCCATACCCAATGACCTTTTCCAATCCCTAGATGCGTGTGAGTCTGCATACGATCTGTGGAAGGAACTGGAAAAACAATTGGAGGGTGGGGGCAAAACTCAGAAGAACCGCAGAGCCCAATGCATAAATGAATACTATGCATTCAAAGCTCTGTCGACTGAATCTCTGCAGACGACATATGATCGGTTTAACTCTCTAATCAACAAGTGCAAGAAGTTCGGGATTCACAGAACTTCTGAAGAGAACAACGTCATGTTCCTAAAGAGTCTAAATGAAGAATTGCTCCAGTTGTCCATGTCTCTGCAAACAAATCGGGACTTAGACTCCTGGACTCTGTCAGATCACTATGGAACATTGGCAGCCCAAGAGCCTCAAATCGCACAAGCAAAAGCCTAAATCAGTGCACCTCTTACACTGGTCGGTAAGACCACATAAGCTAGAGAGAAGCCAAAGGAGAAAGCTGCAGAGGTAAAGAAGGAGAAGAAAAAGAAAATCTTGATCGTTGATAGTGAAGATGAGGAGGTGGTGGAAGAAGAAGAAACATCAATGGCCTCTATTGCTAAATCGTTAGCCCTTTTGACAAGGGAATTCAGCAGAGGTTACCAGAAGAAGTCTGGTAATGAACGCTATGGAAGAGATGATCGAGGAAGAGAAGGGTCAAATGAAAGGAACGACAGAAATAGCGACCAACAGAGGTCGACTGACAGAGGTGGTGACCAACAGAGGTCAGACGATAAAGTTGGCAACACTCCACAGAACCAAGTATGATACAATTGTGGTAAGCCAGGCCACTACGCCAATGAATGTAGAACTGAAAGAGGTGGTGACCGACAGAGGTCGGACGACAGAGCTGGCAACGGTTCCCAGAACCAAGGATGTTTTAACTGTGGCAAGTCAGGTCATTATGCCGCTGACTGCAGGAGCAAATCCAACCGCCCACAGAGGGACTCTGCTTACTACAAAAAAAGCGGAGTTTTATGCTCAGAAGTCACTAATGGTGAATCAGGAGAACTGGCTGTCAGACGAATCATCTGATGAAGGCGACAAAAACGCCTTGTTCTGTGGAATGGCAGAGGTCAGCTCATCCGACTCCGATAGTGAGGTATCCACTTCTGTCTCTAACTCTAGTCAAGCAGAAGTTGATTTGCTCAAACTAAACATTGAATACACAGAACTTAAAAAGACCTGCGAAAGCATTTGAAAGAAACTTACCTTCTTTAAGAGAGAAGCTAGACTTCTCACTTAAGAAAAGGCACAAATCTTTCAAGAAAAGGAAGAAATTGAAACAAATTGGAACAAACACCTAAATCCTTTGAAAGAAAAGATTTCTGAACTTAACTCTGCATTAAAAACAAAATCAAAAAAACTAATGGACGTTGAGACCGACAGAATGAACATTCAAGCTCTTAAACATTATTTTCAAAAGGAAAGAGAAGTCCTCTGTCAAGATTTACTCAGAAGAGATCTTTTAATTAAGAAATACCAAGATGCACAGAAGGTATATGAGAAAATTAACACACAAATAGGGAGACGGGGAATTGGCTTCTGTGATATAGATCCATACACCGGAAACAAAAGAAACAAATCTCTGTCATCTCTATTTCTCACTGGAAGTACAAGAAAACCTGGTTTTCCAAATCTACTCTCTGTTAGCAAAAGGAGAAAAGTATCTGGGGAACCTCACATAAGGAAACCTCTGAAGATGACAAATGTGTGGTTTGAAAACACAGATTTGTCACCTTCAATCTCTGTCAAAAGAGAATCCAAACCTAAGAAATATCTGAAAACTCAAGATCAGATAGGAATCTTCAAGTTTGGTAAACCCGAGACTCAAACACAGGTTTCCTTTGTCTGCATGATAAACTCTGAAAAGAAATTATCGGCAGAGGCTCCTGAGTTCAAGCCTAACGTTTCAGATTAAAAAGAGTTGATAGAAATTGAAAAAAACAACTTTTTCGAAGACTTCTGTACACCTTCTGTCGATCAAAATCTCTCTGAAGAAACCTTATCAGATACTTCTGTTGACTTAGAAGATAGTCCCCTAGAAAAGGAAGAAAGTGAGTATGGCACATGCTCTGAAAGTCCAGCCTCTGTCGAAAGAGAATTAAGTAACTCAGCCTCTGTATATGAGGATGATTCATCCTCTGACGAATCTGAGACTGACTCTAAGTCAGAGATAGGACCTTCTGACACAGAGGATTTTAAACTACCCTCTGGAGTTCTTAACAGAACTATTCCTCCCAAGGAGAAAATCACAACAGTTCCTATCTGTCCAGAATTTTTGGACATGTGTATACAAGCCAAAACCTCTCTTGAGCTTGAGAAAATTAAACAACAAAAAAGCGCTGTCCTCTCAAAATCCAACAAGTTCAAAGATTTTAAAATCCTTAAGGGTTATTAAAGAAAAACTAACATGGCAACAGAAGGGTAAATGGGCTAAAAATGACAAATCTTTTTATTCTGTGACAGTGAAACCTACAGAAGTTCACCACAGAAGGGGTCCACAAAAGGCTGCTCTCAACAAAGGATTTTGCAAACAACAATCTAGCCTACATAGGTCTTCTTGTAATAGGAAGTCAAATGTTAGGATAGAATGTAATGCCTCTGTTCCCCCATTTAATGTTTTTAATGAAAAGTTCAAGCAAATCTCTTCGCACATTCATTATTGTCATTGCTTTGATCTCATGTATAAATTAAGCCAACACTTCACAAATCCCCATTGTTTACTCTCTGTACCCAACAAGAATGCTAAATACAAGGGTAAGAAGAAACAGAATGTTTCTTCAACAGAAGCTAAAGCAAAGTCCAAGAATGCTAAGGAAAACTTGAAAACCCCTAACAAAACTGGACCCATTTGGATATGGGTACCTAAAACTCTCTGATTGTCTTGCAGAAGCAGTATGTGCCGATTTGGTATCTAGACTCCGGATGCTCGCGGCACATGACTGGCGACAGAGGTCTACTATCCACATACAAAGAAAAACACGATGGTGGATCTGTGACCTTTGGAGACAACAAAAAGGGGTACATTAAAGGCTACGGAGTCATCAAGAAGGAGAACATATCCGTATGCAAAGTTGCATATGTGGATGGCCTTAAACACAATCTTCTCAGTGTTAGCCAACTCTGCGATACGGGTTTCGACGTGATGTTCAAAAGAACCTTCTGTTCTCTACAAGGTGAGGACACAGGAGTCGAACTTCTGCGAGCCGAACGAAGAGGCGATCTCTACCTAATGAACTTCTGTGCCATGAACAAGGAAGACAAGCTCTACCTTGTAGCCTGTAAAAGCGAAGAAGCCTGGTTATGGCACAACAGGTTCTGCCACCTAAACTTTCATACTCTAGATAAGCTTGTTAAACTTGATCTAGTCAAAGGTCTGCCAAATGTTAAGTTTAATAAAGATCACTTGTGCTCTGCCTGCGAAATGGGAAAACTCAAAAGAGCTTCCCATAAAGGCAAAACTGATATATGTTGCACTAGGCCTCTGTACATGCTTCATGTCGACCTCTGCGGTCCAATCGCTACACAGAGCCAAGGTGGCAAGAAATATATACTTGTTTTAATCGACGAATACTCAAGATTTACATGGGTTGAATTTGTCAGAAAGAAATCAGATGTTCCAAACATTCTGATAAATTTAATGAAAAGAATCCAAGTTCTATATGAGTGCAGGATCCAAAAGTTGAAAAGCGACAATGTCACAGAATTCAAAAACTCTGTCATTGAAGCTTACCTCACAGAAGAAGGCATAACTTCTCTGCTGCACACACCCCACAACAGAACGGAGTGGTTGAGCGAAAGAACCGCCCGCTTGTGGAGGCTGCAAGAACCATGCTAACTGCATGTGGATAACCAATGTGTTTTTGGGCAGAAGCAGTATCAACCGCATGCTACACCCAAAATTGATCAACCATTGTAAAAAGGCACATCAAAACACCTTATCATTTGATCAACAAAAGGCGACCAAATATCAAATTCTTTCATGTATTTGGATGCAAGTGCTTTGTCTTAAATGATAGAGAAGCAAGAGGAAAGTTTGAGGTGAAAGCAGATGAAGGAAAGTTCATAGGATACTCTGCCACTTCAAAAGCTTACAGAGTGTACCTTCTGAAGTCTCGATCCATCGTAGAAAGCATCAATGTATCTTTTGACGATTCCTTTCAAAAGACTTCTGAACAAATCAGTTCAGAACTCGATCTAAAGAAGGAATCCTCTGGCATCTCAAACACAAGAGAAGAAGACTTAAATCTTCAATTTGAAGAGATGTTTCATGATGATATTGATCCCTCTGCTGAAGTCGTCAGAGCCTCTGGAGAAACATCTTCTGCAAACCAGACTGAGTCAGGTATATCTCTAACTGGTCCATTAAATACTTCATCCTCTTCTGTGAATCATACAGATGCACATGCTGAGGGGGAGCGAACAGAAGCTGAAGATAACACAACCAAGGACTCAACCACAGAGGCTCCTGAGATACCTACTCCAGCGACTACAGAGGAATCAATACCAGAGAAAAAAGAAGACTTAGTCTCTACTTCCTTGGAGGAACAAATTCTAACTCTCATTCCAATCCTCCCACAAGCTGAAGAACCAAGCATAAGCACAGAAGAACCATCAACAACAGAGGTTGCACACGAACCGCAGTATGCAACCACAGAAGTTAATCTTGATGACTCAAATGACCATCTTCCAAGAACAACACAGTGGACGAAAAGCCATCCTCCAAGTCTCATAATTGACGACCCTTCTGAAAAGGTCAAGACAAGATCAGCCACTGCTAATTTTTGTTTCTTTACAAATTTTATAAGTGTGATCGAGCCAAAAAGAATCTCTGAAGCCCTAAATGATCCAAACTGGGTAGATGCTATGCAAGAAGAGCTTCTACAATTTGAGAGAAACAAAGTATGGACCCTAGTACCTCTGCCACGAGGGAAACAAGCCATAGGGACAAAATGGGTCTTCAGAAACAAGAAGGACGAGGATGGGGTGGTCATTAGAAACAAAGCAAGATTGGTGGCCAAGGGATATCGCCAAGAAGAAGGCATTGATTACGATGAAACTTTTGCCCCTGTCGCACGGCTCGAAGCAATAAGGATCTTCTTAGCCTTCGCTGCCCACAGAGGTTTCAAAGTCTTTCAGATGGATGTAAACTCTGCCTTTCTGAATGGTGAAATGCAAGAAGAAGTATACGTCCAACAGCCACCAGGGTTTGAAAGCTCTAAGTACCCAAAATACGTGTATTACCTCGACAAAGCTCTGTATGGACTGACACAGGCTCCAAGAGCATGGTACGAAAGACTTTCAACCTTTCTTCTCAATAACAATTACGAAAGAGGTACAACCGATACTACTTTGTTTTATAAAAGAAAAGGTGATGAGATTTTGCTTGTACAGATTTATGTGGATGACATTATTTTTGGGTCTACAAATGCACAACAGTGCAAAGATTTCGAAAAACTCATGCAGAGTGAGTTTGAAATGAGTATGATGGGAGAATTAACTTTCTTCCTCGGACTCCAAGTAAAACAATCATCAGAGGGAATTTTTATAAATCAAGCAAAATATGTCTCTGACATACTTTCAAAATACAGCCTCTCTGATGCCTCTGTAATGAAGACCCCAATGGCCACTGGAAATAAATTATTCTCAGATCCAAATGACACATCTGTAGAGTGCAAACTCTACAGAGGTACGATTGGGTCTCTTTTATACTTAACCGCAAGTAGACCTGACATAATGTATGCCACATGCCTCTGTGCAAGATATCAAGCTAACCCGAAGGAATCCCACTATATTGCTGTAAAGAGGATCTTCATATACCTTAAAGGGACCAAAAATCTTGGACTCTGGTATCCGAAGAACTCTGGTTTTGGTCTTAAGGCATACACAGATTCAGATTATGGAGGATGCAAGCTTGATCGAAAGAGAACCTCTGGGAGTTGTCAATTCCTGGGAGGTAATCTAGTCAGCTGGACTTCGAAGAAGCAGAACTGTGTATCTACATCTACAGCAGAAGCGGAATATTATGTTGCTGCTAGCTGTTGCTCTCAAGTTCTGTGGATGAAAACTCATCTCAAAGACTATGGGTACAACATATACAAGATTCCCATCCTCTGTGATTCCAAAAGTGCCATAGCAATCTCTGCCAATCCAGTACAGCACTAAAAAACAAAGCATATCGATATTCGTTATCACTTTCTGAAGCATCATGTTGAATTTGGCACAATCGAAATGCACTGTGTGCCCACTGAATACCAGCTTGCAGACTTATTCACCAAGGCACTAGATGAGAAAAGATTCCTTTTCTTGGTGGGTAAGTTGGGAATGATTAACATGAGTTAAACCCTCTGTAAGAACAATTTGATCTTCTTATACATATGTATATATTTAAAGTCTTCTGTATGTAAATTCTCAATCATCAAAAGTTCTGTAACCAACAGAGCTTCTGTGGGATTGCTCAGAGTATGACAATCTCCACAGAACCTCTGATAACCATGACCTATGTTCTGTGCACAACTTATCCAATTTGATCAAAGCATAGGTCAAGGGGGAGCAGAAGGAGATCTTGAACTGATCTACAGAGGTTGATCAGTCAAAGGGGAGCAGAAGGAGATCTTGAACTGATCTACAGAGGTTGATCATTCAAGGGGGAGCCAAAGAAAAAATATGATCAACCATATCAACAGAAGTCAGGTGTTTTTTACCGAACAAAGAAGAACCAAAAGTGAGTAACTTGTACAAATCCTTTTTGAAAACAATTTTCTTGGACACAAATTTCAAAATACGTCCTATAAACACTGTTTAAGACATTTCAAACAAGAAATGATCAAAAAGATTTTCGAGCCTTCCGTTATGGGAAATTTAAGGTCATAGAGCTTCTGCTGAGCTCAACAGAGCCTCTATAAGCCGGATCCTCTAGAACTGCAAATTTCATACGGAAACTCTGTCGATCAAAGAGCTTATGGGCAAAGAGCTCACTTTAAGGATTTGTACGTACAAATGCACACACAAGGATACTGGAAGAAAGTCTTATGGGCAAAGAGCTCACTCAACCAAAGAGTCTCTGTCGCCCAAACTAGACACTCTAAGAGTGTGTCTCGAACAAAATCAATTTCCAAAACAGTTTTCCAGGACACAAATTTCCAAATATGTCCTAAAAACAGTGTTTAACACAATGAAAACTTTGGATGATCAAAAAGTTCTATAAATTTTTAGTTGTGAGAAATTTTCACTCTCAGAGCCTCTGCTGGCCTCGACAGAGCCTCAAAGTCTCTGTGAATGAAAACTTTGTACTAAAGATCTATCGATCCTCTCCAATGATCTTTCAAACGTTTCTGGTAAAGTTACAAGCATCAGAAGAGACAAAAAGACAAGGTTCAGATCACAGAGCTCACTCCACCACAGAGCCTCTGTTGAATCTGACACTTAGCCTTTTATGGATATTCTGTAAAAGAACGAGTTATCTACTGCGAGTGACAGTCTTCTGAAAATAGAAAAGCTCACGCGCCAAGCATTAATGGGCCGCACACACCATCTAATCGTGCTCTGACATTAATGACGTGGCATCTTTTGATTGGACGTATGTGGCACACGTTCTCCTGGAAAGTTGAACCAGCCGTATGCACTCAATTACAGATCCCAAATTTTATTCACTTTCAAATATTTACCCTTTCAGATTCTACCATCTCTTTAGTATAAAACCAAACTTACCACAACCTCTAAACGTTTACGAACTTATTCTCTTCATCTTCTCCGGCGAACCTTGCAAAAAGCTGCAACTACCATATTCTACTCTCTTTCTTCAAAATTAAACCAATGGCTTCCACCTCCAACGCTCCAGTGAACTCTCCATCTCATTCTGAGAACTCCCAAAACCAAGAAATTGCTAGAAACCTAGAACAAGACCACTCCGGCGATGAAGCAGATTTTGCTCTGACTACCAATCTTCAAAACTTCATTGCCCATGAACACTTTGAACGTGTTCTTCCTTTAAAACCAAATAACTACTATCTGGTTCCCTCAAAAACCGCTTTTGGGGAAGCACAAGCCATCCTTCTTCACATTCTGGAAAACCATTACCTTTACCCCCTGTTATCCAAAATAGTCAATAAAATCCTTGCCAGATACCTAAATCAATTCTGGATGAGCAGCAGATTTGACCCCGCAGATAGACAAATCAAGGGCTACATCTCCAAACCAGACAAATCTGAGCACCTCGAGCTCAAATTCAACAGAACCATGTTCTCACTGGAGTCCAGCCTACCCACCAGAGGACTACTAGGGATAAAGGCATACGCAGAGGAACCAACAGACGAAGAGCTCTGCCGTTTTGTTGAAATGTTGGGGTACAACACAACCCTAAGAAAAAGAAACGATTTCAGAAGAAATCGTCTTCCTCCTCTGTGGAATACGCTCTTCTCAATCCTAAATCGGTGCCTAACAGGGAAGGTGGGTAGTCCAGACCAAACTTCACACCAAATCTTGACCATAATGTACGGGGTATATTATGATCTACCTCTGGACTACTCCACCTTCATGATGCAAGAAATGGTCAACACCATTGACAGAAGGATCTCCTCTCAGAAGGCCAAAGGACGAAAGCCCGAAACTCTACCTCCTCTGCAATATCAAAGATTTCTGGGTGTCCTGCTAGAGCCTCTGCTACGTCTACAAAAATGGCCAATGGAGGGACCAACGGCCAGAATGTACCCCCTGAACAAAAACACCACAACAGAGCACGAAGATGAATACCCTTTCTGCAGACCTCTGCCAAAGAAACTTCTGGGATACGCCACAGACAAAACTCTTAAGTTAGAATATATACGCGTCCATAGGACTCCAGAACCGAGTCCTGTGACACCCCCACGTCTAGGAGCCCCATTAGGAACTAGGGTTGTCGAAAAGCTGTCAGATGAGCAATGGGCTGCAGCTTTGGCCAAACATCAGCTTGTACAGACCAACTTTCAAGCTCAGAGGGAAACGATTCTCTCCCCTTCAACAAAGAGCAAAACCTCTGCCACCACTCCCAAGAAGAAAAAAAAGAAGAAAACCCACAAGAAAACTACAGAGGGCACCTCTACCTCTGCTGCTCAACTATCCCCTCCTCATGCAACAGAGGTTGGATCATCTGCACCTCCCCCTCCTCCAAAAGAAAAGAAGAAAAGAAAACATAAGACTTCAGAGGAGGGTGCCCCAAAGCCAAAAAGGAAAAAGACCAAGAAGAAGACCAAGAAACCTCACACCCCTCTGCGGACCATCGCAAAAGATGCAGAAATAGTCGAAGAAACAAATGAACAACCTCTGCAATCCCCTTCACCCATCAACTATGCAGAAGATCAGGGTGATTTTTCTCTCTTTCTCCAACAACCCGGGATTGCACACTCTTTGGACCCCTCTGGATGGACTGCAGAAGCTCTATCGCATCATTCAACAGAAGCACCAGACTTCAGAATCTCTTCTGACTTAGATGATGATGACCAAACCCCACAGAATAATCAGTCTAAAACTCCAGAAGTACTACAAAACCCCTTCACTCAACCCGGATTTGATGTGCAAAGGGCAAGCCCAGAAGAAGAGGTAGCTGCAGAAGACCATCAGATGGACACCATGTTAGGAGATCTAACAGAGGAAATGGTTGAAACTAGAGGTACTAGGGTAGAAGTCTCAGAGGTTGATTCTGATGAAGAGGAAGCAGACCAAATAAGAAAAGGTCTTTATCATCCACATATCATGCAACTAATTGGGACTCATTCTTGCTATGATGACCTACGGAAAAGCCCAGAAGTCAGGGTAGAAACACCAAGCCATATGGTAGCAACAGAGGTTGAAACCATAGATGGAGAAAAAGTGCTAGGATGCCTAACAGAAGCAGAAGCAAGAAAAGATGCCTGGAATAGTAGAGGCACACAACCCCAACCAAATCCCAGTGCAACCCACATTTCTATTACCGCCAGTCTAGTGGCAGAAGGTAATATTGAACAAGAGCAGCACGGCTCGACCCCAACCCAAACTGACCGGGCAGAGGTAACTCTTTCTACCTCTGTGCCAATTTTAGCCCGGGAAACAATTCCAGGGGAGTCCTCTCAAAAGGACTTACCCTTAGTTCGTGGTCCATCGCCCCAGACCACAATCGCCAAACTAACAGAGGAATTTGTTTCCTCTGCCACGCACACTACTATAGGTCCAAACAGCTCTTCAGAGGAGCTTAGAGTGCACAAAGACGGAGAGACTCTAGACAAGTCTCCGAGTCAACAGAAGGATACTCTTGTCCCCACCTCTAGAGTGGATCAAGACAATGTCCTTCTCAGAACCTCTATAGAGTCTAAAGCTGATAAAGCCTCTGCTCAAGGATTAGAGGGAAATCCTTCCGTCCTCAACATCAATACAGGGACGAAAGAAGGTGTTCCAGGAATAGGAACTCACTATGGGGACGAATGTGTTCCCCCAGAGGTTACACCAAGTCCACATGTATCAAGGGATGAGTCCCAAACCCTTGTCACCTCTGTGGACAATACCTTAAAAGAGTTGAAAAGCTCTTTTAATTCTTTTGCAGATACTACATCTAGGGCACTCACAAACCTGAACACCAAAATGGACAACATGTCCACAGAGGTAAAAAATGCCTTAGCCCAGATACAGGCAACTGCTACAACCTCTGCCACATCTGCTGCTGCTGAGTTTGAGAAGGCTACAACCTCTGCCTTCCAAACTTCTGTCAAAGATCTCTTAGCTCAACTCAAAGATCAAGCCTCCACCCCCAAGGGCCTTACTCTTGAAGATTTAAAGAAGGCCCTCGACAAAGTTCAAGAGCAAACAATAGAAGCAACTCTGGCCATGAAGCCCTCAGATTATATGACCAGAGCTCAGCTCACAGAACTTAGCCAAGGAATGATCGATCAAGTAACAGAGCTTATCAGAGCCTTCACAGCTACCAATGCAAATTATGTCAAAGACTTCAGGGAAAGCGTCGGCAGAATGCGCTATAACACAGAAGCAGAGCTCCAAACTCTTCTTGGTCTCTGTGACGATGTATGTGCAAAATGATAGCTGCAGGTGCCACTCCTCCAAAGAAACCAGAGGAATCTTGCAGAGCAGAGGGTATACAAGATAAGGGTCAGGATGACTCTGATGATGACTTTGATAGTCCATCAGATCATCTTGAGGGGGAGAATCAAGGGCAGAAACAAAGGGAAAAGGCTGCAAGCAGAGGTATACAAGCTCCACCGGTATCTGCAGAACCTATATCTCAAGCACCTCCAACTCAAACCCATGAAGGAACACAACAACAGTCCACAGAGGCAATAACCACCTCTGTGGAATTCCCCTCTGTATTCGGAGAAGATGTCCAAACCCAAGAGAACTTCCAAATTCTGACATCTTCTGAAGAAGAACTACCTTCCCCAACACCTAAAACCAACCCAAGAATCAAAACCATTGCTCAAAAACAGAAAAAATATCTGAGCAAAACACATGAAGCCTCTCCAACAGAACCCAAATCACCAATCAAGCCCTCTAAAACTCAAGGGTCAAATCCAACAGAGGCAACCCCCACAGAACCTCCTACAACCAAACCCTCTGAAGCTCAAATGCCAAAACCCACAGAGGAAACCCCATCTCTACAAGCAGACAAACCAATGGCAAAAGACAAAGGCAAAGGGATTATGACAGAGGAACCGCAGAAGAAAAAGGCCAAGCATCAACCTCCGACAGAAAAACTGATGAAGAGCTCTTTCGATGCTTATGTTACACCAAAACCATAAGAAGAAGACTGGGCTTTAGGTGCCACCCCTCTGTCAAACATACATGTTCTGGATCCAAAGAAAAAACTCACAGAGGATCGAGTGGCAGAAATTAAGAAGAAAATGGATGCTCTGCGCAGACCCATGCCTCCAGTTGGTGCACCTCCACCTAAAATGGAAGAAGTGGTGTACAGGTATCTCTACAACAGAACTGCCAGAGATCCAATGCCACCAATGGTCCAAGATCCCGAACTTCGTGCTGACCTCGAAAACATCTTCACAAGAACAAAACCCAAGCCAAAACACGAAGTCTTCTCAATCGAAAAAAGCGACAAGGTCATATACTGTAAGTTTTCTCAAACCAGAACTACACCTAAGGTTTCCTATAACATATACAAGGTCAGAAGGGAGAACAGAACCATGAATCAATTCTCAGATGCTGATCTGAGAAATCTAAATCCCTACGACCTACCCGACCTTCTGCTCTGGACAAAAGAGAACTTCACAACAGATGCACATCGAAGGGCATACAGGGTAATAAGGAAAGCCATGCGTGAGAAACTTCTGCTATACCAAACTCAATCATTACATCTCCAAGAGTTGGGCTAGTTTATCAAGATCCTGCTGGGAAGTCAAGATTGTTCGTAGAAATGGACTATCAGAAGTATGCAACAAATACTTTGACAGAGTTCAGAGCAAGCCTCGTGGAGCACAGAGGAATAGAGCAAATGGATCGGGTTAATACAGATAGACTAATAGAAGTCATCGATTCAACAATCAACTTCCGAAACCTCTGCATCAGCTTCTATCACGAGCTTAAGGAATTAGGATTCGACAACAGAAGCTTCAATGACTTCAAAGACGCCAAAGTCTGATATCCTCTACCAACATCTGTTATTTTTACCTTCATCATGTAATCAAATGTAAGTGTCTCTGGCACATCTTTTATGAAAGAAAAATATCAACAGAGGTGAAATACCTCCTGTCTTGTTCTTAGTCTACAAAACCTTGCATGTTTCAAATTTTTATTTTTCAATACTTAGGGGGGGATTGTTAGCTCCAATCTTTATGATAAATAGAAGTATTGGAAAAATAGACTAAGTATCGACACCAACAGAGGCTCTGTCGAGTAGCCAAGTAACCGAGAAGACAGAAGTCTTCGACAGAGGCTTTGTCGGATTAATCAAGAAAACCAAAGTGAAGAAACAACAGAAGACTCTTCTAAGCAGACAAGTCCACAGAGCTTCTGTCATACTTGACAGAGCTTTTGTGGTAAAAAGAAGATCTACGCAAAAGATCTAAACAAGGACGAACATGCTTCTTACAATATCTGCCATTCGAAGGTTCTGAAGATCAATCGTACAAAGGCGTGACCTGACTACTCCACGTGTCAAACTCTGATAGGTTTCCGCCTAAAGCTGAATATGGAGCATTTAATGAACGTTGTATCTGCAACAGTTCCAGAATAGTGTTTTGTACCTTCCAGCTACTATTCCTCAACAGTGTCTTTGTACCTTCAGTCCTTATTGTCCCTTTAGAAGTAGTATAAATAGAAGGTTCATGTGAACTCTTCTATTAAGCTTTTTACACAACACACACACCTTTTGAGCAGTTTCTTGTCAAACCTTTCGGTGTTCTTGGTGTTCTTATTATATCAAATACAGTGAATCATTGAGCTATTTATCTGTCTTATTTACACTTCTTGTATTTGATATTGTGTGTTATTCTACCTCATAATATATGTTAGTTTGTTAAAACGCTTCCGCATTATATATTGTTTGAACTAATTAGATAGAATCATCATTGTTAAGCAAAAAGGAACCAACACCTAGGAACCAAATAAATTCTTGAAGATGAAGGTTGAGAGTGTGGAGCTTGACTCACAATAAATTGTTTCAAGTCTTCAGAGGGTAGCTTTGAGTGTCTCTCTAAAATGATTTAGAGGAGATCCTCCATGATTGTTTGAGGTAGAAGAAAGCTTAAGATGATGGTTGTGGGTGAGGGATCTCGTGAGACAGAGAAGTGAGTGTGAGAGAGAGAGATAAGGGAAAACGAAAAGTTGAAAGAAAAGTGTGTAGTAGTAGTTTTGGTTCATCAACAATCATATGTGAAAGGAAGAAGGTGCAACTCTTAAAATAAAAGAGAAACAAAAGGGAATATAAAGGAAATGGTAGTCAAAGTGATAATGGGATGGTCAACAAAGTTAGGAAAAAAAGGGTAAACCTCCATACCCAATGCCCAATGCCACGTGATTTTCACTCCCAAACTCACATTCCTCCCTTTTTTATATAAATAATTCACTAAGTCAATAATATATACTTAAGTCGCCCATCCTAATTATTTAAACCGTAATAACTAAAAAAATTAATACACGATAATTAAATAAGTAATTAAACCCACCATTTAATTATCCAAGCTTTTGGAAATCAGATAAATAATTATATAAATCATGCACACACACCTACACACACATCTCGAAATCATAATACCTAAAATTCCGGGTGTTACAATCCTCCCAACCTTAGAATGATTTCGTCCGCGAAATCTAGTGTCAGTCCATAACTCGAATGTCGTTCACAATGGATTGCTCGATTCTCAACAGTTCTACCCTTCTCTAGATTAACAAATTCGACCCAAAAGTTCATCCGATATCAAAACATTACATCAATATTCAGGTGTAGACATTGAACCTGGTTTGAGAAATCTCCAACAATACGGTCTCGGTTGTCTCCCAACCTTAGGTGACATCTGCTAATTCGAGAATGGTCTATGACATCAATTAATCACTTCCTAAGTGATTTCTGGCCAGGAATTCACTCTTGTATTTTCTAACAACCCCAAACTGATATAATGCTTGCCAACTACAAGATTATATAAATCATGGACACACACCTACAGACACATCTAGAAATCATCATGCCTAAAATTCTGGGTATTACAGATCTTAAATTCCGTTATTGCCACGTGTTATATTTTCTTGACCTAGTTATTTCCATGTCTCATATGTTTGTTGATTTTTCGATGGAAATACACTCACTTGAATTCTAATTTATTCTCATAGTACATCTTTTCTATTGATGTTTCAATTCTTATCTGTACTATAATTGTGACTTGTTCTTCACAATTAGAATTTCTATTCATTGTTTAATTTTTGACCATATTGAGCTTACTGAGTCATTCTGTTTAGCGCTTGAATTTAGTTTTTGATATTCTTTATCATTTTATTATGACTTTTGATTACCTCAGATTAGAACTCGGACTTCATTTTTATGACTTCTAAACATTTCAATTTAGAACTCGTACTTGAATGTTTACTTAACTGATTTATTTGGTAAATGAAATGAGTGATAGGGTTTATATCGTTTCTATGGTCTATCCAAAACTGAATGACCTACCCAAGAAACACATCCAATATATAAATAACAGTGAGGGGTCTAGCTTGATAGATGAGTTTGGAGTGAAAACAATATGGTGAGAATGTGACAGGACTTAATATATTGGTCCTTACCAAACCGAGTCAGTTACCCGGGTTACAACACAATCTATTCATTCCCATTTTTTGGAGATGAATATTGAAACAGACATGCACCCGATTTCGATATCTTGTGTCACCCCACCTATCCACTCAAGGATCTCACAAAAGATGTTTGTTTCATAAATGAACGGATATTTAGCACATAATGTATCTATTTCTCACTCGGAGGTCTTAGATATTGAAAAGGAAGACATCAGCTCCGGTCTCCGAACTTCATATTCTAATCACCGTGTCTATTGATTTTAATTTGCGTCCCAAATTAAATCAAATTTTTGATCCTAAAATATATATGATCTTAATTCTTTCACACATTCACGAGTCTTTGTGATTCCTCTTGCATATCTTTGTGATATTGCTGGAACAACTTGAGAAATAATTTTTTAAAATTTTATTTCAGTGTTAATTAGAAGTCCTATCAGAGATACCACGATGCCAACTCTAAATAGAGGCCACACAATTAATTTTAATTGTCGTGATAACAGTTTCTAATGTGTTTTTGTGTTAGTTGATTACCTCATCTTGGTTACTTAACAGTTTTATCTGATATTTTGCTAGTCATCGATTTCGTCTTTGAGGTTACATGATGCTCAAGATCCTCCTAATCATCACGAGGGGGACAAATGAAAATATTAAAGATTCAAAGACAAATTATCATGTTGAGGGGGAGTTTTCAAAAGCTGAAGGGGAGTGGTGTTTGTTACTGTAACGACCCGGTTCCCAAACATACAACAAATAACATATTTTATATAACATTGTTTCATAATAATAGATACATCATATAACAAGTACGGTCCCTTAGTCTTTACAACCATAATAAGTATTTCATTACAAACTTTTTGCCAATTAATTTACATTATATCTAATAACGAAGTTATAAGTGCTAAACACGTCATGATCTTCAAAAACATAAGTCTTCCAAAAGCCAGTCACGGATTACCCTTTTCACTTGCTCTTACTTGATCCACGACCTGGAATACATATTTTTAAAACAAAATGAGGGTTAGACCTAGTGGTCTAATGAGAAAATCCCTGTCAGTTTAAATTCATTTGCACAAACACCATATACATAACACAAATATGAATACCAATTATGACTCATGCATTGTGTACTTTCCTGTCTCATTCCCATGGCCATATTAGTTGGTTGCGATCCAACTAATCAGTTTACTCCGCTGCACTAATATACAGCCAACTCCGTTGTCCCTCCGTACAGCCAAACCCCACCGGTCCTAAGTCCGGCCAACGTGCACTCGTGTAGTGTAATACTCCTCATCATATGCACATTATTACACTACTTATCACATTCTCAATCCACATATATGTATTCCATTTTGAAAACATTTTAAAGTAAAACTCACATGTTTGCTTATCAAAACGCTTCCAAGCTTTTCTCAAAACGATTCAGCTTTCACCCCAAATTCACAGAATCTGAAACAATTAGATACAATTATTTCTTTACCAAATGGAACACATAAGACTTACTAGGGATAAGAACACTAGATAAATCTATCTAACTCTTATCCTCAAATGTTTCCCCCAAACACGAACTTAAGTCGAGTCCACAGTATTTCCAGCCCTCATTCATATTTTATCCAAGAGTCGGCAAAACACAAAGTTACCGGATACTCAAAAGTATCTGAAATCTCAAAAGTGACAGGATAACCAAAGTTTCCGGACACCATTAACTATCCGGACAACATACTTAATCCGGATAACATAACTATCCGGACAACATAACTTATCCGGAAACTACAGAATAAACCAAACTTACCGGATAACTTTGCCTTACCCGGATACCTTCACACAGGGGTTTCCGGATACTTCAACTACCGGACACCATCAAAAAGGAACTACCGGACACTATCAATTCGTCTAGAAACCTCTGTCTGTTTACCAAAATTCTACCCAGAATCCATTAATCTGCTACAAATCAAAAAATTGAGAAATCTAAACCGATAGGAATCTACTACTAACTATTACAAACATAAAACATAAAGGAAACATACCTCAAAATCACTTCTAATGAATCCAAATGAAGCCCTAACCTCACTTCTTCTTCTTTTCTTCTTTTTGTCTCAAAACACACACACACACACACACTGATTTTTGTTTTGTGAAAATATCACGAGGCTTAAAGAGGTAATATTAGACCCAAATTACAATTTTAGGTTTGAACTAATCAGAAATGACCAAAACACCCCTAAACTTATAATTTAACCCAAACTTACCCTAAACATCCAATTTTAAAGTTAACTAAATTTAACAGAAAATGAATTTAACTAACGAACTTACCCGGGTATTACAGTTACAAATTGTTTCCTCCTTCGAGCATATTGGTTCGACAATTTCTGAAGTTTTTCAAAGCTAATTCAACTCGCGGTTTAAAGACAGATTCTTGATTTTAAACTGAAGATGCACCGTGGAATGTCACATAACTCACACATTATCTTTCTTGTGTGCTGATCCGGTGTGTTGAGTTTCTATAGTTAAAAGTTGCTTAATAGTGCATTCAGTCAAGATTATCGTATATTGAATCTGCTTACAAAGTTGAAACTGAAGAATAAGAGCTTTATTCAAGGGGGAGCTTGGATTTTCATGAAGACAAACAACACTGAAGTTTTTCACAGAATCAAGAGCGAGAGAAGATCAAGACCTAAAGATATCAAGATCATATTTTCTTTGTATAACTTTACGGGGAGATTGTTAGGACCATAAATGTCCTATTAAATAGAAAGTGATATAAAGAAAATAATAGGGCTTATTTAATCATTTGTAAAAGCCTTTATTAGTTAAATGGGCTTTATTTTGTTAATTGGCTTGGGCTTTCCATATGTTAAGCCCTTAGTATTTGAGGGTGTTTTCTATTTCATAATTAGGTCAGAATGATTGTTAGCAATTCATAGAGCTTAGAGATAGAGAGAGAATTTCGTTTATTCATTCATATGTAAAAGTTGTCTTTAATCATTCAATAAAAGTTAATCATTCGAGATATTGTTACCAGATCGAACTGGGATTATCATAATAACCCCCTCCAAACAGCACATACATTGTGCCATGTAAAAAGGGTAAATTGTTCATTTCCCCTTTGACCATGTAAAATTCTATTATGATGTAAAAGGTACATGCATTTTGCTATATTTGTGTGTCCGGTGGTGAAACTAATAAAAGATTGTGTCCTTATATTCCTATTTTGGGCGCTAAATTGATGTGTTATTACCACTGTGAAGTTGAAACTCTTGCCTCCCTCACCAACAAGTTGCACGTCATGGATAATAATGGTGACAAAGATGTTTTGGAGGTTACTAGAGAAAGCCTGGTACGACAAGTGGAAAAACATGGGCTCGACGACTTCTGAGTCATCCATAGCAACTAGAATCATTTCAAGAAAGGGGTGCAACTCCGCTTTCATAAAAAAAGGTCTTTATGATGGGTTTTGTTCAAAACAAGAAGTATGCAACGGAAGCTTAGAAAAATTTGAACAACATAAAACAATTTATACCCAAAGTAAGATCTATTTGCATGCCATTGTTAGTTTCAACAAGACAAGCTAGGAGTAAAAGAAATAACAACCTTTGTTGTCCTTTGGTTCCTCACGGGAGGTTGGATGTTGGTGATGAATGTAGAACCCAAAGAGAGCTCCTCTAGCGGTATCCACCATAAGCAACGACACCTTCCGGAATGCTAGTTCCTATTCTTTCAAGATGCAAAAATGGAGCTTTGTATCCAAAACTACAAGAGATTGGATAGCAAAATGAACACCAAACCACCACTCTTGGTGGTTTCGGCCGAAAGGAGGGAGAAGGGAAAGAGAGAGAGCCAAAAATTAATGCTTAGTTATTTCTCCAAGTCTCCTCTCTTCCTTATTCAAAACACAAGACAACACAAGCCACTATTATTGGACCACAAAAGGGTCCAATGAGGTTTGAGCTTCTCATGCAAATTTTCACTTAAGCCCCTCTAGTTTAAATTAGTTAAAATCATTATTTTAACTATTTAAACTTATTACATATAGTCCATCCTTTTAACTTCTAGTTAAATATGAACTCGTCTTATTTTAATAAATAAGAATCTTTATTTGCATCAAATTATTACGGATCATATTCAATAATAATTTTAGAATTAATAATGTTTATCAAGAATCAAATTCATATAAACATTAATTCGGTGTCTACTTGTTGTTCGGTGTGACCCTATAAGATCATATATTACCGGTAATATTATTTTATAATCATTCTTGAGCATATAGAACCAACAATCTCCCACTTGCTCAAGATTGCATTATAGAATGATATAGACAGTGGTGGACGTCTAGCAACATCTCACTGCCCCCAGCAATGTATGACTGTAGGTGCCATTCAACAACATCCAATTCCCACAAGCTCATAGCTTCAATTGAGATATAAGGTGTGGTATCAGTTATCCCTTTGTTCGAACATCATGTTGAACGTGAGACATGGATCGCTATCATTCTCATCCGTTGTTCAACTTTTGGTAAGGCGCCTTAGATGTCTCACTCTTAAATCATTAAGAGGAACAAATCCCCTCTTGAATACATACGCCTCTTATGTAGTTCATACTATACCCAATGATGGCCTTTATAACTGTCTTGTTAAGGATCAGCGTTTAACCATATCAAAGCACAGTACTCCCTACACTCAAGTCCCTAATATGCATCACAGGTCGAACGATATAAAGATACTCCTTAGTTCAAGACTCACTTATGACGGCGATCCATGAAGTGATCTTGAAGCGGGTCTGGTCCAATACATGTTCCCTAACAAGTACCTATGAACTTGGTTGCAACACTTTGCCCCTTTTACTCTTAAAAAGTCAACCAATCCAATTCATATTAGTCTTTCTTCATGGTTGCTCCCACAACTATGATCGACTATGGACATTTATAATAACTAGTTTATTCAAGGATTAAAACATGTTAATATGGAACTCAACAAGTATTTAATGAAATTACTGCACAATATGATTCATTTCAATAGTTGTTTTTTTATTGTTCCAAAATCGAAATACTAAATCAAATCAAATCAAAACCATTCACTAGAATAACGAAGTCCTATAGCTCTAGCGTGATCCTCATGCTAAGCTGGTGGAAGAGACTTCGTGAATGGGTCCGCTAAATTTTGATCTGTATGAACTTTGCGAATACTTATTTCACCGCTTTCAACTTCATCACGTATATAGTTGAATTTCTGGCGAATGTGCCTGGTCTTTTTCTGTGACATGGCATGATTAGCTATGGCTATGGCACCCTCATTGTCACAAAGGATTTCTAGGGGATCCTGAATGGTAGGGACCACCCCTAGATCTTCAATGAACTTCTTCATCCAAGCAGCTTCTTGTGCAGCCTGTGAAGCAGCGATGTACTCTGACTCTGTAGTGGATTGTGCAACCACGCTCTGCTTGGAACTCATCCAAGATACCGCGCCTCCATTCATAATAAAGGCAAAACCAGACTGTGATTTACAATCATCTCTATCCGTTTGGAAGCTAGCATCAGTATAACACTTTACACTAAGACTTTCTTCCCGACCTCCATAGATAAGGAACATTTCTTTAGTTCTTCGTAAGTACTTTAGAATGTTCTTCACAGCAATCCAATGACCTTCTCCCGGATCTTGTTGGTATCTACTTGTCATACTCAAGGCATACGATACATCCGGTCTCGTGCATATCATAGCATACATGATAGATCCAATTGCTGAAGCATATGGAATGCCATCCAACTTGTCTCGCTCAACCTTTGTGCTAGGACATTGAGATTTGCTCAATATCGTACCAAGTGGCATCGGCAATGACCCTCTCTTCGAGTCCTGCATCTTGAACCATTTCAAGATTTTGTCAATGTATGCATTTTGACTTAAACCTATAAGTCTCCTTGATCTATCTCTATAGATTTTTATACCAAGAATATAGGTAGCTTCACCCAAATCTTTCATTGAGAAACATTTCTCAAGCCATTCTTTAACTTCTTTCATAGAAGGAATATCATTTCCAAAGAGCAGTATGTCATCCACATATAACACTAGGAACGTTACAATGCTCCCACTAATTTTCTTGAAAACACATGGCTCATCTTCATTTTTAATGAAACCAAACTCTTTAATTTTCTCATTAAAACGAAGATTCTAGCTTCGAGATGCTTGTTTCAGTCCATAAATGGATCTCTTAAGTTTACACACTTTATTAGGATGTTTTGGATCGACAAAACCTTCAGGCTGTTCCATGTAGACATCTTCAGTCAAGTGTCCATTCAGGAAAGCCATTTTGACATCCATTTGCCATATCTCATAGTCATAATATGCAGCAATGGCAAACAATATTCTAATAGACTTGATCATAGCCACAGGCGAAAAGGTCTCATCATAGTCAATACCATGAGTTTGAGTGAAGCCTTTCGCCACAAGTCTTGCTTTATATGTGTGCAAATTTCCATCCATGTCAGTTTTCATCTTGAAAACCCATTTGCTCCCTACAGTCTTGCAATTGGGAGGAAGATCAACCAAGTCCCATACTTGATTATCTTGCATGGATTGCATCTCAGTGTTCATGGCTTCGAGCCAATGATCAGATTCAAAACCTGTCACGATACTTTGGTAGTTGGTGGGCTCATCAGAATCCACAAAGAAACAACATTCATCATAAGATATGGAAAAACCATATCTTTCTGGTTCTGTCGTATTCTACCAGATTTGCGAACACTTTGTGTCTCATTTGTCTCCTGACCAATCATTTGTTCAGGTTCAACATCCCGTTGTTGAGTACTAGTGCCAACCTCAGGTGCATCAGCTAATGGTTCTTCCTCAAGTACCATTTGCCTCCCACTTGCTTCCGCCATTAGAAACTTGGTTTCCAGGAATTCAGCCTTCCGAGCAATAAAAACTTTATTCTCGGCGGGATTATAGGAGTAATATCCTATACAATCTTTAGGATATCCTACAAAGACGCATTTAGTAGATCTGGGATCTAATTTGTTTGAAGCTTTTTGTCTCACATAAGCCTCACATCCACATACCCTTAAATAGTATAAGGACGGAACCTTTCCATGCCAAATCTCATAAGGTGTTTTATCTACTTTCTTTGTTGGAGCCATATTTAAAATACAGGCAGCAGTAATTAAGGCGTAACCCCAAAATGATAAAGGAAGAGTACTCCTATTCATCATAGAGCGAACCATATCTAGTAAGGTTCGGTTCCTCCTCTCAGACACACCATTATGTTGTGGTGTTCTAGGTGGAGTAAGTTGTGAGATAATCCCACGATTCTCTAGATGATTTAGGAATTCATCACTCAGATATCCCCCTCCTCTATCGGAGCAAAGGACTTTAATGGGTTTATCGAGTTGATTTTCAACTTCACTTTGAAACAATTTGAACATTTCAAATGCTTCATGTTTATTTTTCATCAAATAAACATAACCATAACGACTGAAGTCGTCAGTGAAGGTGATGAAGAATCTAGCACCATCTCTTGATATGGTTCTGAAAGGACCGCATACATCAGTATGTATGATTCCTAACAGATCTTTAGCCCTTTCACTAGAACCAGAGAAAGGAGCTTTGGTCATCTTCCCACATAGACAAGATTTTCATATATCAAATGATTCTTTCTCATTTGCCTTCAAAATACCACTCTTTTGAAGTTGGGATATGCGTTTCTTATTTATATGGCCAAGACGACAATGCCATAAATAAGAATCGCTTAAATCATTCTTGAGTCTTTTGGTGTTAGCATGGTATATAGAACTATCGTTTATTGAATTATCTAGTTTTACTTCGTATATTCCATTAAGAGGTCTAGCCTCAAAATAGAGTATATCATTCTTATAAGCATGAATAAAATCGTCTTTAAAACGATAACTAAAACCAGATTGTTTAAACGAGCAACTGAAATAATATTCCTGGTCAAGCCAGGGACATAACACACATTGTTTAATGTCAAATACATGCCATTTGGTAAATGCAAATCGTAATCTCCGAAAGCTTGAGCTGCAACTCTTGCTCCATTTCCCACGCGGAGTACGATTTCACCTGTCATCAGCTGCTTACTTTTTCTGAACCCCTGTAACGTATTACATATGTGAGTTCCACACCCAGTATCAAATACCCAAGTGTTAGGTGAAAAAGTGAATAGATCTAATTCTATCGTATAGATACCTGAAGACCCAGCCTCGGCCTTCTTTTTCTTCAACTCTGCTAGGTAAGTAGGACAGTTCCTCTTCCAGTGACCAATTTCGCCACATTCAAAACATGCATCTTCCTTGGCCACTTTTTCCTTCTTCTTTGGTGGTGGGGTTCGGGCAACCTGTTTGCCCTTGCCCTTGGAAAACTTGGTCTTAGTCTTGGAGTTAGGGGTTTTGGGCTTCTTGGTTCCACCCTCCCGAATCATGAGCACATGAGGGGTTTTCTTGGGGAGATTCTTGTCAGCAGTTTTGAGCATCTGATGCAATTCTGAGATAGGTTTCTCCCAACCATTCATGTTGTAGTTCATGATGAAAGGGTCATAGGATTTGGGTAAAGAGTTCAGGATTATATCCGTTGCCAAATCCGTTGGATATTTAGAGCCAAGACGCTCCAAATGTTCCAAATGACTTTTCATCCTAAGAACGTGATTGCTCACATTTCCTCCCTCCTCCATTTTACATGCGTGCAACATTCGAACGGTTTCAAAACGTTCTGTTCGGGCTTGCTGTTGGAACATTTCTTTCAGCTGAATGATCATATCATATGCTGTATGATTCTCCAGAATTTCTTGAAGTTCGGGGATCATTGAAGCCAGCATGAGACTCGACACTTCGACCGAATCATCCACATGTTTCGACCAATCGACGTGAGGAGCCCTAGGAGTAGCAGGAGGCTCATCGGGAATTGGGGTGTCCATCACATACAGCTTCTTTTCTGGCTTGAGAAAAAATCTCAGGTTACGGTGCCAGTTAAGGAAGTTAGTGTGGTTCAATTTTTCTATCTCAAGGATGGACCGAAGGTAATTGGTATGGTGGTTCACATTTTGGGCCATCTACAAAATTTTAACAAAGTTGTATTTAGTATTTTCGGTTTTTAAAATCTTTAATTATTAATACCCTTCGTGTTCTTTAAACATTAATAGTATAAAGTCTAGGATCCAACGTTGCAAAACAAATAAAATGGTTAGGTGACCTTTATCCCATCTATTTAATTTCAACAAGGTAGATAACGTTTACCAATTACATCCAAATGTAATTCCTAGTTTTATGGGATCCTTAACAACGTTTGTTAATTGACATGTTTGATCCCATCTATGCCTTGGGTTTCTAATGCTTAGGTGACCTTTATCACAAAAGATTCCCAATCAAGTCATCCTACTTGAAACAACATGTGAAACATATATCCATGCGGTTAGGTGACCTTTATCCCACAAAGACATAAGAATCACCTCATCCATCTCAAGACAATCCAAGTGGTTAGGTGACCTTTATCCCACAAGGGTGTCATAGTGGCGTATTGAGTGTTTCTCAAAAAGACGGCATAGACTTGTATTTAAAAAGGGATTTAAATGTTTTACAATTCTAGTTTTTGAAAAACATATAGTACCATATTATTGCATGCATCCAATAATCAAGATACCTTTGTTTTTAAAAAAACATATTTCTCAAAAAGAATAAGTTTAAAATCTCCATTTTAAATAATTTAGTTCATTTAAAATCCAATTTTAAAGTTAGGTCGTTTTACTATAAACAATTTTATATAAAACTTATTGAACCAATTTGCATGTTATCCATTTAAAATCTCCATTTTAAATATTGGTTGATTTAAAATCTCTATTTTAGAATTTGGTTCATTTCATTTTAAAACTAATTTTAAAGTTTGTCGCTTCAATTTTATACAATTTTTAAAACGCGTTTGAACCAATTTTTATGTTCTTTACTAGTTTGTAAAATATCCTATATTTTAAAGCAAATAAATCAAGAACATAAACAACCACAACATGCAAAAGAATGTGCATAAACAAAAGGCATCTCTAATGACATTTCTTGTGAGCCAAAACAAGAAATGCCAAGTCCATTCCTAAGGGACAATAAAAAGAAACTTAAGCATAAAACAAAATGCTTCAAGCTCCCACTTACTCTAACATCTTCATGCAAGCAAGACACCAAGCTCCATCTTCAAGCTCCGTGTTGGTCTTCTTCTTGTTACATTTTATAAATAAAAACTAGTTCTAACAACTAATCTAATACTTACAAAAAGAACAAGAGAACATGAAATAATAAAACTTATTTACTATTACAAACCAACATGAATAAAAATAAAAATACAACCATATCGAATTTCAACACACACGTTCAAAACATTAAAGGTCCATGGCTTGTTTATGCACTAAAAATTCAACAAAATAATTTTTAATCAAACATTTCATTGTTTTTCTAAGGCAACAATTTGTAACCCATCATGCATGAAAAGATGGTCACAACAAGAAGGTTGCCAAAGAAGCCATGCATGGACTTTCTTACTTGAATAAATCGTCCATGGCTTCCAAAAACAATAAAACTTGAAACCAAAAATGCATGCAAAACCTTGGCTCTGATACCACTTGATGGGTTTTGTTCAAAATCGGTTTTCTCAAAACAAGAAGTATGCAACGGAAGCTTAGAAAAATTTGAACAACATAAAACAATTTATACCCAAAGTAAGATCTATTTGCATGCAATTGTTATTTTCAACAAGACAAGCTAGGAGTAAAAGAAATAACAACCTTTGTTGTCCTTTGGTTCCTCACGGGAGGTTGGATGTTGGTGATGAATGTAGAACCCAAAGAGAGCTCCTCTAGCGGTATCCACCACAAGCAACGACACCTTCCGGAATGCTAGTTCCTATTCTTTCGAGATGCAAAAATGGAGCTTTGTATCCAAAACTACAAGAGATTGGATAGCAAAATGAACACCAAACCACCACTCTTGGTGGTTTCGGCCGAAAGGAGGGAGAAGGGAGAGAGAGAGAGCCAAAAATTAATGATTAGTTATTTCTCCAAGACTCCTCTCTTCCTTATTCAAAACACAAGACAACACAAGCCACTATTATTGGACCACAAAAGGGTCCAATGAGGTTTGAGCTTCTCATGCAAATTTTCACTTAAGCCCCTCTAGTTTAAATTAGTTAAAATCATTATTTTAACTATTTAAACTTATTACATATAGTCCCTCCTTTTAACATCTAGTTAAATATGAACTCATCTTATTTTAATAAATAAGAATCTTTATTTGCATCAAATTATTATGGATCGTATTCAATAATAAATTTAGAATTAATAATGTTTATCAAGAATCAAATTCATATAAACATTAATTCGGTGTCTACTTGTTGTTCGGTGTGACCCTATAGGATCATATATTACCGGTAATATTATTTTATAATCATTCTTGAGCATATAGAACCAACACTTCAACCGCATGTGGAAGTTCAGAGATTATTGGCGTGCTCGTTTCATGGACAATGATCATTCCAAAACCTTTTTAGGGATATCCTTCTCTACTTTATCGGACATTGAATGGGTCTTACATTTCTGTGGTGTTTCATTGGTGGTTTCCTACTTGGAGTTCCTTGGCCAACCTCGGGCAGATACAAAGACGCCAATCTAAACTTCATCCCTCTTACGCTAGCCATCAACAACATCCCATTGAAACTTTTTGCAGAGAATAATATCAGGAGTTGGTTTTGTATGGCAGACCCAACTGTCAACTTTGATTGGAAAAGATCAAACCTAACTATGATGAAAGCATGCATGAGAACTTGGGTCAACATACCTGTGATCCCAGAGACAAGTAATCAAACACAATATAATGATCCACAAGTCATCTCTCTCATAAATCTCAAAGTATATGGATTACAAAGTAGAGAGGATTACAAGGTTCTTAGAAAAGCATAATATGATAAATGAACTACCAAATGACTATTTATACCTAAGTACTGAAATTACATATATGGTCCCTCATCTTGATACAACATTAGAAATATGGCACTAACATTCTCCCCCTTTGTATCAAAAGTTGAGGCGGCTACTGGGCTTGATTATAAGCAACGTACTTTTTTCTGATCCCGAAGATGATCTCAAAATGTCTCAGTGAATTCCAGTAGTCTTTCCTTTTCATGATGGCTTCCAAGACTCGATCAATCAGCTTCCTTTCTTTTGGCTCAAGTTTCACATGACCCTTCTCGTCCAATCTCAGTTTGCTTTCAAGCTGAATCTGTATTAACTTGAACGTTCCATCACTATATTTGTTTACTTCGACAAATCTTACGAACTTCTTCTTATTTCCATTATAGTAAACAAGACCGAATTCTGGCTTCTCAAGAATTTTGTAAATAGGAATACCTTGAATATCAGACAACCTCTGATTGGGTTTCAGAATATTAACTCTCACTTGACCTGCTCCTAGTGCCATCTGAAAGTCAGTGAGATAGGAAAACTTAACCATCTTCTTCATGAATCTTTTAACTGACTGAAAGGCTTCTAACCAGTCTTTCTTCTTATCCGGGGTATGAGCAAGTATATCATATAAGCTAAGAAGATCATCCGGGTTTAAGCTCTTGAAATTAGCCTCAGTGAAGAACCACTCTTTCCCATTTGTTCTGTACACGGTGAATTCAGGATACCACACATTAAGCAGCTTTGTGGATTCAATCTTCACTATCCTCACAATCCTTTTGTCTGTTCTGACCCAATCAACCTCTTGATCCCTATTTTTCATCACATGAAGAAACTCAACTTGATAAAGTGGTGGAAGCTTCTCAATAGGATATAACTTCACCAGATCAATTCGTTGAACATTCTTAACAAATAAATCCCTTCTTTCGTCTTCTTGAAAAGGAGTCAGAATCCTTATCTCATGCCCCCTTTCAGCAAGATTAATTTCATCATCAACCCAATGTTTAAATAATCTGATTTCAGCTTTTGACATTGGATCTATGATTTTGCCCTCAGGAATAATAGGTGTTGATCCAAACCCTCAGTGATTTGATAATGACTCTATGAGAAACACTTAGTGAAAATTGTAAGTAGACAATATGTAGTAGTTTCACTATCGCTGATAAGTACTAAGTCTCTACAGTACCGCTGATAGCAAACTCAAGTTCTTTAATTTACATATGCAGTTAACACTGTTCATCAGCGAGCCCTGAGCTTGTTCAACCTCACTGATGATCGCTGATAGTTTTAGTTGTTTACTTATGATCCCTGAAGACAAGTTTCACGTCAACTATGTTCTACGCTGAAGTCGAAGATCAAGCCAAAGAACTAGCGACAAGTCTACTAATGAACTGATGCGGATATCAGCGAAACCAAGACCTGTCCACTCAACGTGAAGTTTCAAGTAGAAGACTTCAGCGAACGCTGAACTTTATCACTTGCTGATAAACCCTCAGCGAACGCTGATCATGAAGCCTCCTCTACAAGTAAATTTTGTCTTACCTCTCTTGCACGCCTCCGTACGATAATGTCAGAATGGACATCCCTTTTGTCCAGAATCGTACAACCAACTCTGATTCTACAATGTTCATCATGCGGCTACTAGGTTATCTACCAAGGTCAAACCATGCATCCAACCAGAAGTTGCCACGTGTAAAGTTGTACTAGCATGCATTAAATGCATGCAGTATATAAAGGAAACACTACTTCAGAAATGAAGTGCTCGGCCATTTCCTTATCTTTACTATTCTGTGTGTTAGAATATTTCTCTTTAATATTCATATTTTCTCTCTATCTTATTTCTAGTGCAAGAAATCTTAGTGATTCTAATAGCTTGTTTAGATTAGGTTTATTCCTTAATCTTGTTCCGCAACAAGTTGTAAATTGTTTTGATACATATCAATAAACAATTTAGAAAAGTAAAAATCATGTGTTTGTATTCAACCCCCCCCCCCCTTCTACAAACTTATATAACCCTTTTGGGACCAACAAGTGGTATCAGAGCGGGAAAGATGGGACAATTATACCATGTGTCTTAAGCTCTCTAAGGATCTAAAATTTATGACCCATGCTACCTTATATGGCACTATGCTCAATCATAAGTAGTCGTGTCATCTTAAGAAGAATCTAATAAAAGATTCCAAAATCACACCTGTTGCTTTACTCTCTTCAGAGTTGGTGCCTACTCAGCGATCCACTGTGACTATCACTGAGTTGGAATCTAACTCTGATGACTCATCTGAAGCTGATCCTTCAGAAATGGATGAGTCTCTGGCCCTCCTGACTAATTCTTCCAGGAGATTCACCAGAAAGAGTAACTTCAGAAGAAACAAACCTCTCGCACTCAATGATTAGCCAAAATCGTCAACCCCTGTTGATATGACAAGTACAAGAAGTTGAAAGAAAAGTATTCAAAGCTGAAAAGCTTTAAGAAGAAAGGCAAAGGCATGATCGCTGAAGATCATGACTGGGCTCTTTCTGATGAAGAATCATCTGACTCTGAAGACGATGATGAGGCCAATCTCTGCCTCATGGCCAAAATAGAAGAAGAGGAAGAACAAACTGAAATTCCCTCTACTTCTGTCACACCCCGCTAAAGCGGAAACACGGGATGTACAGCTCAAGTTTCATAGCAAAAGTTACAAGATCACACCAACCATCAAAATACATTCAAAAGTTTACATCCTTGTCTTTTACAACCGTTTTACGAAAAAGGGAAATGAACCTATTCAAAAGATAACGTAGAAAGCTTCGACACGTGTAGCCTTCCTAAGTTCCAACCTTACTTGGTATTTCCTGAAAAGCATGTAAATGAGAGGGTCAACTATTGAATAGTTGGTGAGATCACAGGTTTAATGAGTACAACAAAGTTTGCCATAGTAATCGTTTTAATCCGCACAATTGGATAAGTCAACCGGTTATAAAAACACTTGCTCAAGGTAATCGTATGTATAATGTTTAAGTTATGAGCCCGTTACCCGACCTATAATGACAGGACACCCCGACGCATGTTCTATCGCCAACAATGCGCAAATACAAACAATAATTATGCACTCAAACAAGCGTTACTTGTGAGTGGGGTGTCAACCAAATAACGTTATCCATAATTACCAACGGCTCAATCCATGAGTTAAACGGGTAACGTGAGAAATAAACGGGGACTTTTGAACGATAGCAAAAGAAAACTCAAACTTACAACATTCGCAAAACATAGATACCATAGAGCATAAACAAGTATAGCAAGTTCGTATTTCCAAGAAAACGAGACAACCGGTGCGTAAAATAATTGTAGTAACAACATGCTTTTCACCCCAAATATGTAAAACATTGAAAAAGGGGTTGTGATAACTCACTTGATACGCGATAGAAATCCGGGAATCTCCCACAAGATACTTCGGTGTGATCCTACTTCAAACCTATGAACGTAAGGTCACTAGTGAGTTTTAATCTCAAAGGTTCGGTACTAACTATCCAAATCGTCATAAAATTCCTTTGTTGTGATTTAATTATTATAAATCATAAAGAGTTACTGAAATTAGTAATCGTAACATATATACTTCATCTTGTTAGGTTAACGGTACCGCAATCACGCCACAATAAGTAACGAAAAGGGTCTAAAGAAGTTATATGTCATATATATACCGCAATTTCATCATAAGAATGATGAAAAGGGTTCAAAATGTAAAGTTAAAGTATAAAAGGTATAAACATAATATATATATATATATACCACAATTTCATCATAAAAATGATGAAAAGGGTTCAAGAGTTAGTTTTTAACTATAGTAAGAAAATTGTCCTTTGCTGTCCAGATTTAGGTGTCACTTTCTGTCCATTTTTGGATAACTTCCAGGCATATTTAGGTCAAGATATTTTATGTACAAGTAGTTTAATGAGTTAGGAAACTTTTGACATAAGTTTCATAATTTTTAGAGGTGGTTAAATACATGAAATAATTCTTGACGTAAAACACTGCAGAAAGTTTTGCTGTTTGCGCACTGTTTTTGTGAAGACTGTTTGATAGACTAAATCTTTGGGTTTTTGAGTGAAACCACTTGGGTTCGAAACCTAACTCATAAAAATAATTTCCAGAAAAAGAATCACTTAATTTGGAGTGTTATTGAGTGAGATATGACATTTTTAAGAGAGGTGCAGAATCTCGCAGCAAGCTGTCAAAACCAAACTTTATGCATGTGCATTTTCTTTGTCTTTTTATTTGAAATTCTTATTCCTCTTGCATGCAATCCGATTTTACTCATCCCCATACAAATAATTTCAGTTCTAAAACAGGTTTTTAAACCATTTAAACTACATGCATGCTATCCATCAACTCATCTTTTATAACACTTTGAAAATGGGTCTTTTTGAAGAATGCATGGTGTTTATGCCAAGAACTTCTTCATGCAACTTAAAATTATATATTTTTGGCTCATGCATGTTGATTTAAACATGTTTTTGGTGAAATCAAGGAGCTTTTCATACAACTTTTGGGATCAAAATATAGATCTTTTAATAAAACTATATGCATGCAAGTT
The DNA here is from genome assembly GCA_033807775.1 of Saussurea involucrata. NCBI lineage: Eukaryota > Viridiplantae > Streptophyta > Magnoliopsida > Asterales > Asteraceae > Saussurea > Saussurea involucrata. The sequence continues at coordinate 69,861,676 of CM066325.1, forward strand.
AAGAGCTCATCTTTGATCTTAACATAGGTTTGATTATGGATTTACCACCTTTTTACTAACATGCAAGTGTTATGGTGGTAAATCTACAAACATTAAGATGTATGTAAATGGTTCTTAGCAAAAGTTGAAAGAAATTGTAGAAGAAGATAAAGAACATTCATAAAAAAATGCAAAAATGAAAACTAGACAAAAGGGAGTGTGTGGGTTTTATCCAACACACTTGTAGTTACCTTGAACACTTTGATCTCTTGAAGGAGATGTGTTTAGGGGCTGAAGTTTATGGGTTTTTTTTCTTGGATGAATGTGGATGAAGATTGAGAGAGAAAGGAGAGAATTCTAGTGTGAGAACTTAGAGAGAGAGTGAGAAGTTTGCAAATGATTTTGAAAGGGTTAAGAAAATACATAAAGGGGTAGTGAGGGGGGGCGGGGTGGCCGGCCTCACAAGGGGGGGGGTGATGAGGTGGTGTGTTGCTAAATAAAATGTTCAATCTTGTCTTTTTGATTTATTTTTATACATGAAGTATTTTTCTTTTAAATTTTGAATAACACCTTAAATATATAAAGGTAAAGTTTTTATATAATTTAGTTGAAGTAGATTAGATTACTAATTATATATATACTTGTGATATAATTGTTGCTTAGGTTGGCATTTTATGAGATTAATGGATAATTTCCTAAATTAAGGGGTTTCTAGGCAAAATTTCTCAAATTTTCCTACTGTACTGAGTTTACTGCTAAAATTGCACTGTGTGAACTATGACGTGAATAACTGAAATATGCAGTGCAGTTCTAACCTGAGGTGTAAATTTGACAGTTGTCACAACTTCTGCATCCACCTCTCAGGTATCAAACTCTCTCACTGATACTCAAACATCAGCTCTTAGTGATATCGAAAGACGTCGGACCATCGATCTTTTGACTGTTGATTTATATGATGCCATGAAGAGCTCAAGTTCCCTCCACCAAAGACCCTATGAAGAAGATCGATGTCATCCTCTTCGAAACTGAACACGGTGAAGCCAAGATTTACCCCAGCACTATCAGGTCCGCCCTCAACCTCCCTGGAAGCTCAAAGGAAAAGCGTTTTGTTCCTCTACCTAATCCCAAGAACGCAGCTGATATAGATGCACTCATTGCATTCTTTGATACAATGCAGTATACTTGCGGTACATGGAGAGATAAACTCCCTGAGAAGAAGCTCACACAAATCCTCAAATCCAAAATGCCAAACGAGATGAACTTCATCTTCGCTCACCTAATCAGCTGCATGACCGCCAAAGTCGGGTCAACTGACCAAGCCTCCAAACCTCAGCAGGCTATGGGGTATGCGTTGCTGAAGGACCTTCACATCGACTGGGCCAAAATCATCTACGACGACATGGTGCTCAGAGTCGAAGAGAAGAAGCGACCACTGACTGTTCCTTATCCCCGCTTTCTCAGTGCTCTTTTCAAACAAGCACTTGGGGATGCATACCCAAAGGTGGGAGACCTGAAGTTATCACAGGTCGGCCCCAAGATCCTCGACTTCAAGCCGGTGGAAAATGAGGTACGTCTCTCTACTCTCTTACCTCTTCTCAGATCTCCTTCTTCTACTTCTGCGGCTACCACATCGGCAGCGGTAATCCCAACCGCTGGTACCCAGACTGCAACCTCCACTCCTTCTAGAAAACGAAAACACTCTGACACTCACCTTGGCACCCATAAGCCCAAGAAGCCCTCCAATGAGCAACCCCCAAGCCTACCCAGGTTGAAGACTCCACGTCTATCTCTCCACAGAAGACGCTGGAAAGTTCCGTCGTACGCTCTGCCACAGCTGCTGAACCAACCCCTTCTATACTCACTTCAGCGTCTCTAAACGCTGAGGTTGTCTTGGAACAGAACCTCCCTCCCTCAGTACCTTCAAGTACTGCGGAAGTATTACTCAGCGGATCCAACGCTGAACCTGGCACCCAATCCCTCTTCTAAACCATCATTCCTCCCACTACTTCTTTGGTCATTTCACCTCTATTTACCCCATTCTCTACAACAAATGTCATTCACCTGAATGACACATCTGCTAAAGATCTACAGTGGATGATGGATCCAAATAAAGGACCTGCGGGCACCTCTACGCGTGCATCTCTAGAAGACGACTACGAACAATATTCAGGTTATCGAACTTTCGATGACTTCGTGAACCAACCCACATGTATACATAACACCCTAAACACTCCTCTCTCAAAATCCCCAACTTCTGAGCTTTCCTTTGTTCATAAGTTTTTATCTTCTACAGGTCCTAATTTGGGCGACATCAACAACTCGTTCAAAGATTTGTCTACCAAGGTGGAATCTCTCACCACAACTCTCTCCACCAACTCCTCAGTGGTTACAAACGCCGGGGAGGCTCTCAAGACACTCACCAATGAGGTGAAAGGCAAAGCATCCGGTGTTGATTTGCTGAAGGTGGAAGGTAGTCTATCCAATGTTGCTCAGGCTCTCGCTGACAACTCCACCTCCATCAACACTCTGAACTCTACCAACAGCACCATCTCCAACAACTTCACCACCCTGTCCAACGAAGTCACATCGTTGCAGACATTGGTTGGAAATCTACAGGGAGAGGTGTCTACTTTAAAGACAGAGGTGAGCACTGCAACAAATCTCCTGTAGCAAATCCTCGATCGCCTGAACGCACCAACATGTCCTCCCTCCCATTTTACTCAGGTCGATCGGGAGAATCTAGAAAAGATCAACCCTGCTATTTCTGGCCTGGAAGACGCAATAGGACGGGTGAAAATATGCGTTGGGATCACTGGCCTGGAAGACAGTGACGCAAAGCATGTTGATGTTGCTGCTACTGTTACGTCCTCCATCCGTCATGTGGAAGAGGGGGAGAAGAGTCAAGAAGATCTTCCCCATAACGCTGAGGGGGAGAAAAGTGTTGAAAAAGAAGCATCTGCTGAAAAACCTCAGGGAGTTGAAAACCCTGAGGGAATCGAATTCTCCCTGTACGACGCTGATTCTGAGGGGGAGAATGTCGAAGAACATGCAGACTCTCCTGTGCATGTTGAGTCTGAAGAAGAAGTTGAGGAAGAAGAAGAAGACGAAGAAGATGTCGATCTTCATGACGACGAACCATCAGCATCACCTAAAGATGATGATGATGATGACGATGATGATAATGTCGACTTCTCCTTCCAACCTAGAAGGACCCCTGCTCTCAAAGGGGTAGTTTTTAAAGATACATCAGGGGAGGGGACCACCAAAAAGCCTGCAGATGACAATTTGACTATCCTTCTACGAAAGCCAGTTTGTCAGGTACAATATATTTCTTCCCTTACACTGCATCCCTCCTCTATCCCTTCTCAACCTCAGTTCTCCTCTCCATAAAACCTCTATACACTTAAACCTCATTCTTTCTCTATCTCTTTTCCCAAATGATCTTACTTAAACGATCGTTGTGTTTCAGCTAGTCCTCTCCCCTGCTTGAGGGTCAAGCTGAAGCTCCTCCAGCAACTGCAACTCCAATAATCCTAGCCCCGAGCGCTGAAGAAATAATCCCGGTCTTAGACTTCACTGAGACTGATGAACCAGAAGAAGAATTGCTCTATCATAAAAATAGACCTTCCTTGGCTCCTCGAAAGCTAAGTGAAGAAGAACTGAAAAGGAGAGAAACAATGATCAAACAGCTTGAGGATCAGCGAATCATCCGTGCTCCTCGTTTCAAAATAACAAGAAAAGAGTCGCTGAACACCTCAAAGCTGAAGAACAACTCGCTGAACGAAAGAGAGCTAAAGAAAAAGACAAAGCTTATGTTATTGAGTTCGCTCAACGATCGGTGGAAGATCCTACACTAAAGAAGACTCCCATCGCTGTTCAACGTCAACTGTGGAAGAACGCCACAAAGATCATCGAGAAGAAGACCAAGGTATCTGACTCCACTCTGGAAAGGTGCAAAGAAAGACTGCACTATCGATATCAGGTCTCCAGAATCAACAAAGTGAACATCAGGGGAAAGATATCCATAAACGTTCCAATTGTTGATGTCGACATATTCAGAGAAAGTGGTAGTAAGGAAACCATCTACGCTTCATCGATCATCAAGTACGGTTTCTCTGAGTGGTTGGAGATGCGAATAGCCATTCAGCGATCACGCTCAAACTTTAAAGATGTTGTCAAGAAAATTCTGAATAAGCAAATCGACTTGGTTACATCTGCTGTGGATATTCCTCCTCCTCCTCCTGCTCCAGTTCAACGAAGAAGACCTGCTGCAAAAAAAAATATAATACCTTCAGACTCAGGTCCTCCTATCAGAAATGAAACCGGAATTGGTTTTTCACGCGAAGAAGTTTTTGGTCCCGAACCTGATCTCTCAGCTCTCGACATCTCCCTTCCCCCTGGTGAACGCTTTGTCCCTGGAAAAGTCTTAAGTGATCCTTATGTTATCTTCTTCAACGACTACGATGGACGAGAATGCTTCCAACGAGTCTCTGAGCTTTGCATTGCCCCTATCGAACAGCACAAATATCTCGTCTATTGGTGCGGTTTCAGAGATGATCTTCTTGGATACTTCATGAAGCCCCTGATCTTTAAAGAAGCACATCGAAGACGGGATCTTGGAGAAAATGTCCCTGACTGGATGATCCCTACCACAAAATCCCTTGATGAACTTCTTATCAAGGATGAACCTGAATAGTTGATAGAATTCCTTTTGTAAGTTCTTCTTCATTTTATCAACTGTATCTTTTGTACTTGTAATCATTATTTGATGTACTTGTAATTTTTCCACTTCCCTTTGTAACTTATACCAAATTTAAAGAAAAATTTCAGCAAATGTAGTTTACTCCATCAGTACTTAAAAGATCCTTGAAAACAGTAAGTGGGACAAATATTTTATGAGTCCTTTTTATCCTCATGTTTTCTTACTTAGCAATTTTCTTTTATTGCTATGTCATAATCAAATAGGGGGGATTGTTGATCCAAACCTCAGTGATTTGATAATGACTCTATGAGAAACACTTAGTGAAAATTGTAAGTAGACAATATGTAGTAGTTTCACTATCGCTGATAAATACTAAGTCTCTACAGTACCGCTGATAGGAAACTTAAGTTCTTTAATTTACATATTCAACTAACACTGTTCATCAACGAGCCCTGAGCTTGTTCAGCCAGTTTTAGTTGTTTACTTATGATCCCTGAAGACAAGTTTCACGTCAACTATGTTCTACGCTGAAGTCGAAGATCAAGCCAAAGAACCAGCGACAAGTCTACTAATGAACTGATGCGGATATCAGCAAAACCAAGACCTGTCCACTCAACGTGAAGTTTCAAATAGAAGACTTCAGCGAACGCTGAACTTTATCACTCGCTGATAAAGATTCCCTCAGCAAACGCTGATCATGAAGCCTCCTCTACAAGTAACTTTTGTCTTACCTCTCTCGCACGCCTCCGTACGATAATGTCAGAATGGACATACTTTTTGTCCAGAATCGTACAACCAACTCTGATTCTACACTGTTCATCATGCGGCTACTAGGTTGTCTACCAAGGTCAAACCATGCATCCAACCAGAAGTTGCCACGTGTAAAGTTGTACTAACATGCATTAAATGCATGCAGTATATAAAGGAAACACTACTTCAGAAATGAAGTGCTCGGCCATTTCCTTCTCTTTACTATTCTGTGTGTTAGAATATTTCTCTTTAATATTCTTATTTTCTCTCTATCTTATTTCTAGTGTAAGAAATCTTAGTGATTCTAATAGCATGTTTATATTAGGTTTATTCCTTAATCTTGTTCCGCAACAGGTTGTAAATTGTTTTGATACATATCAATAAACAATTTAGAAAAGTAAAAATCGTGTGTTTGTATTCAACCCCCCCTTCTACAAACTTGTATAACCCTTTCGGGACCAACAATAGGAATATTAAGTTCAGGAATACCTATGATCGGATCATCTTGTTGTTGCAGCACTTTGTTAGGTCTCAATTATTAGTAAAATAGAAGCTCAGGGACCAATATCGCTAATTCTTGTAAATATCCCTTAGGGGGTATAAATATGGATGATAACTTTAGTATTAGTTTTAATGACCTAATTACGTATCTAATTACTTTGTACGGCAAAACACTGTGTTCTACGATTTTCTGCATTCAATCTAATTCAATATTGATTGTGTTGATTCTTTTGTGTTGATTTCATCGATTGCACTTGATATTGGGATCCACAATTGATCATAATCATCATCAGAATCAAACTCCACAACTTGTACATTTCCAGTAGCATCAAACACATCATCAATTTCCTCTTTGATCTTGAATTTGTTCTATCTGGCTCATCCTCTGAATCAATATATACAATGTCCTGAATCATATCGTCTACCATTCTTTCTTCTTCAGTTCTATTATCAGCACCTTGAGGCTTTTCAACCCTAGGTGTGATATCATCTAGAACATCATTGACAATATTATCAGCCTGTCCTTCCGGAACATCACATACATTCTGATTTGTACCCCCAAGATCAACATTCTCATATTCAACATTTGTTTCAACTCTGGCTCTCTTCTCCCCCTCATGGTGATCAGGATCATCCTGATCATCATGTTTCCTCTTGTTAGACTGAGCCTGAGCCTTACATGATTGCTCCAATACTGAAACCCTGTCAGAAATAGCTTTGAACCCAGAAGTCATAGCCTGAGTAAGTTGTTGTAGGGATTGCTGTATGGCCTGGATATCTGATTTTGTAGCCATCTGGGATTGTACCCCAGCATCTTTCCTCAATAATCCAACTAACTCCACTTCTTCGGCATCAACATTCTCTCTTTGCTCTAACAAATGGGCTAAAAGTTTTGATTTAAACTCATGGGTTGGGATTTGTGTTTCAGGTTGAGAAGAAATACCAAGAATAGATCTGGCAATATGGGATATGGGTTAAGTGTTTGAGGGTGGTTGGTTAATGTTTATGGTTTCAGGCTCAAAACTTGGTGTCTCCAACACTGATTTGCTCTTTACAACTCTTTGTACCTCCTCCGATAATTTGCTCACTATCTTCTTCATCTCCGTCGTCTGATTCTTATAAGACACATTCAACGAATCCAGTGCTACATGTAATAACTCCACCATAACATAATAAGGAGGCGTCCTCAACATGGCTCGAAGTTGTTGTGCACGAACGGGACTAACACCCAGACCACGTAGGTTACCGGTTCACATGACGGTTGAAGCAACCGCATGGCCTGTGCTCAACGTTGGCATGGTGTTAACATTGATAGGTCTTCCACCCGGTCCTCGTGAAGCACCAATGAATGGCGACAACAATTGGGGTGTTTTGATTGGTGCACGAAATCTACCAATAGATTTAGTCACTAACGGTGAAGTGACCGACGAACGTGTCCTAGGAAAGGTTGTGTATCCAAAGGGCTCTATACTCGATGTGCATTGAATTGAAGTCGATGGCGGGGGCAACGGCCTATCTGTTTCAATACCGACAGACACCGAATGTGTCACCGATAGAGTTTGTGCTTGATCCCCATGAGAAACTGAAACATCAGCTTGTTGAGAAGCTGATGAGTGGCTGAGTGGGGCTGTGCAATGCGTAGCTGGGTTTACTACGTCTTTTTCAATATCTAACGGCGACGAATGCGCGTTGATAGAAGATGTGGCTACCCGACTTGACTTGGTTTTGGAAGAGTCTATCATTTCATGTTTTTTAGACTCTATCACACCCTCATCATTTTCTTTTCTCCCCATCTCACAAATCACATTTATTATGTTTCTACTGAAGCTCCCTCATCCATCCTTATACCACCAGAAAAATCAACGTTCTCGATGTCCCAAGTGGCATCAGCATCGGAACTCTCTACATGTGGTCTCGGGCCAACATGTTTTGGTATTTTGGACACATTTGGATCATGATCGGAGTCTGAGTCATTGTCGGAATCACCACCATTTCCACCGGTTTCTGGAATGTCATCATCAGACGAAGATGCAGAAAATACTTTATCAGCATCATCCATAGAATCCGAAGAGGTTTCATCATCAGCAATGGATTCATCATCGGAGAATAAAGCCACGAATGCCTGACTAGCAGCACCCCCTTCTCTAGATCCCCTCACATTAATATTTTCACTCAACTCAGCCCGATCAAGAACCCGTTGTTCTTGACCCTCACCACCTATTGGATTTGCACCCTGGGGAGGTCCCTCCGGATCTGGCTGGACCATAGGTGCATTTTCTAACCTATACTCAACTATGAATGGTGACTGTTGGTCAGCATAGGCTAAAACAACTTCTGGAACAACTGCAATGTGAGCAAATACAATGGAAGTTAGCAGCTTGAGAAAATGCATCCATTGTTGCGGGCCTTGAGGTGAATCATGTTATTGGGGAATCTCTTGATTTGATTCCATGATGCTGTGAATCATGATCTGTAAGAAGCGTTGGAACGGTACAAAGTTTCTGGCCTTGGTTGGTTTTGACTTATCACCAACCAACTCTATGAACTCATTCTATATAAGCACTGCATAGTCTATCTGTCAGTTGAATGCCACTGCATGGAACAATCGGAGAATACCAATGTTGCACTTGTCTTAACCGGTGTGCTTTAGGGTCATACAACTATTCAATATGCTGAATAGAGTGTACCAGATTGGCGGCATATACTTTCTTTTAAATTGGGATGCTCGGGTTAGAACTCCAGATGTAGCATCTTGATATCCAAGAGACATAATGTTACTGCACAGGTCAGCTTCTGAGATAAGTTCTTCAAAGTTGGGTTTCCTTGGCAGATCCAAGGCATTTATGAGTCTTTTTAGGGTGATCTTTGCATCGAAGTGATCGACTTTGGCGGTGAAATATTGATTCCTCTCGTTGATAGGATGGAACTGGACTGTGTTCTAGAACTATTGCAGATAGATGACTGCCATGGTTAAAGTTTTGGTGAGAGCAGTGCATAGTGGATGACGCTTCAACACTTCTAGTACAACTTTATGTTGTAGATTTACACTCATATCAAGTGTATAATTGTTGTCTTGTAGTTTTAAGTGTTGAGACCTTGGTAAGAGTTCCTCATCCAGATTCCTTGCATTCACAGATCGGTGGGATGATCTGTGAGATGGCATCGGGGTGTTCTCGTTCGAGGAATTGCCATCATTTTTCTCAATATGAGCCATCTGATATCCTGTGTGAGGAAAAATTAGCCAAAGTGCACATTCTGGGATTTTGGAAAATTTTCCAAAAATTTCTAAGTCTGGGTTTTATCGCACACAACATCAAATATTTCATCGCATGGCATAGTTATCGCATGGAACATGTGCACCAATTGTTTGTCGCACAAGGCATGTGCGACAACTTTGAACATAGTGTCATGCGATATAGAAGAGTGTTTGAATACAAGTAGCATGCGATATAGTTGAACACTTAAATATATATTAAGTGTCCAAACCCATAGTCTAAGAAATGCAATAAAAAGCTATAAGATTCAAACCCTAGACTCGGCTTTCTAGCATGAACCTATCTTATCGTTTTTAAATCTCAAAAACTAACACATTGAGTGATTTGTGAACAAGAATATGAACAGGCCCACATTACTATCGAAGAACAAACCCCTAAAAATTCTAACAGACTATCGAAACCATTAAAAATAGTTGAACAATCGATGGATTACCAACCTTGATTGAAATCTGAATGGATTGCAAGTGAAATAAACTTCAATCCTCAAAAAATTTGCAAAAATCTTTTAATGGCAGAGAGAAGGTTCAGGGTTCGAAAAGTTGTAAGGTTTAAAAAACCGTTATATATAGGACCCTGGGGTGAGTGATACGTGGCACAAAATGAGTGGTCCAACGAACCCATATCCTTGCTTTTCTATCAATCTCTAATTCTAATCTTCCTCCCTAATCTGATATTATGGTGCCGATATAGACCCAAATTCCGTTATCGTTCAATTCTGACTGGTAATAAATACCGAGACTTCGCTATATTTGATTGATCACAATTCTATATATTCCATTTACTATAAAAGCTCCTAGAGAAGTCATTAGATGGATCTTTCCTATCAAAATTGTTTGTTCTTGGATATACCTACGCCTATCGTTTTTCCAAATAAGTATTGCAGATACATATAATTCAGAAGAATATGTGAGTGATTCATACACATCATCTCTTTCTGTTATCAGGCGTTCTACCAATTGATATCTTTCCAAAAATACGTTTGACCTGCCACATGTCAGAGTTATCGTACGAAAGAATGTACGATAACCCAGATTTTATCATGAAACACACGGGCGATAAAATGGGTGAAAAGTTAATCGCACACGAGATGTGCGATAACTATTGTTCATATGGTTTTATCGCACAACACATGCACAATAAAATCAGTTAACGATCTTTTATCGCACAACACATATGCGATAAAATTTGTGTCTTTGTTATCGCATAAGGCACGTGCGATGAAAATATTTTATCGTGCAAGAATGTGTGAGAACACCAACACTTTGACATTTTTCAAAAAAATTCAAAAAGTCCAAAAATTTTAACACATTAAAAGATATCCAACTTTTAATTGATTAAACTCACAAGGTTTAAAAACAAAGTTTTCACTCTCCCTCAAATGATGCATAGATTTTCAAAAATTATTTTCCATCGTTTAGGGTTTGTTCAAAACAAATTAGAAAATTGTTGGTCCCGAAGGGGTTATACAAGTTTGTAGAAGGGAGGTTGAATACAAACACAAATTTTTATCTTTCTAAATTGTTTATTGATATATATCAAACAATTTACAGCTTGTTGCGTAATAAGATCAAGTTAAAAACCTAACCTAAACAAACTATGAGAATCACACAGAATTTTTGCACTAGAAAATAGAGAGAAAGAAGATAAGAAAAATAAGGAGAGTTTTCTTGCACTAAGTAGTTCAGCGAGAAGAGATGCCGAGCACTTCATAAATGAAGTAGGGTTCTCTATTTATACTACATGCATTTAATGCAAGTCAGTACACCTTTACACGTGGCAGCTTCTGGTTGGTTGCATGAATTTGACTTTAGCAAACATCCTAGTGGCCGCATGATGAACAGTGTAGTTGCAGAGTGGTTTGTACGATCTTGGACAAAAGGGGCGTCCGTTATGAAAAAATCGTATGGGGGCGTGCAAGGAGATAAGACAGAAGTTTCTTGTAGAACAGGCTTCATGATCAGCGCTCGCTGAATTGATCTTTATCAGCGAATGATAAAGTTCAGCGTTCGCTGAAGTCTTCTACTTGAAACTTCGCGTGGAATGGACAAGTCTTGTCTTCGCTGATATCCGCATCAGGTCACTAGTAGATTTAGTCACTCGTTCTTCAGCTTGGTCTTTGATTTCAGCTTCGAACTTGGTTGACGCGAATCTTGTCTTCAGGGATCATAAGCAAACAATTACAGATAAAGCTTTCAGCGATCATCAGTGAGACTGAACAGGCTCAGGGCTCACTGATGTACAGTGTTCGATGAAGTATAAATTAAAGTGTGTTTTCCATCAGCGATACTAAACAGACTTAGTATATTTTCTTTGATGGCAAAACATTAATACATATTGTTTACTTACTATTTTTACTAAGAGATTGATACATGAGAGGTAGAAGTATTGGGAATTTCAGCTTGTTCTTCCTCATCTTCTATTTTGTCCATGAGGCAGAGATTGGCCTCATCTTCTTCATCTAAATCTGAATCTTCATTAGACTCAGCCCAGTCTTATTCTTCAACGAACAGACCTTTTCCTTTCTTTTTGTATGCTTTCAGCTTAGCATACTTTTCTTTAAGCTTTTGGTATTTGTCATCTCTAGCCCTTGGGTTAGAGGATTTCTTGGAGGAAGAAGAAGGTTTGAAAACTTTCTTTGACCTGCATTCACTTGCAAAGTGTCCTACTTTTTCACAGTTAAAGCAGGTAACAGTAGCCTTATCAACAGGAGTAGATTTAGGCTTGTCAGTGAGTGAAAGAGGTTTATTTATTCTGAAGTTACTCTTTCTAGCTAACCTCCTGAAAGAATTTGTCAGGAGTGCCAGAGATTCATCAAGTTCTGAAGGATCAGCGTCTGATGAATCATTAGAGTTAGATTCCATTTCAGTAATCGTGACAGTGGATCGCTGAGCAGGTACTGACTCTGAAGAGAGTAAAGCAACAGGTGTGCTTTTGGAATCTTTGACAATATTCTTCTTAAGTGGACACGACTGCTCATCATTGAGTATAGTGCCAAATAAGGTAGAGAGGGTCATTGTTGGTCCCGAAGGTTATACAAGTTTGTAGAAGGCGGGGGTTGAATACAAACGCAGATTTTTATCTTTCTAAATTGGTTATTGATATAATCAAACAATTTACAGTATGTTGCGGAATAAGATCAAGTTAAAAACCTAATCTAAACAAACTATGAGAACACACAGATTTCTTGCACTAGAAATAGAGAGAAAAGAAATAAGAAAACTAAGGAAAGTTTTCTAATCACACAGTAGTTCAGCGAGGAAGAGAAGCTGAGCACTTCATTTGTGAAGTAGGGTTTCCTATTTATACTGCATGCATTTAATACAAAACAGTACACCTTTACACGTGGCAGCCTCTGGTTGGTTGCATGATTTGACTTTAGCAAACATCTTATTGGCCGCATGGTGAACAGTGTAGTTGCAGAGTTGGTTGTACGATTCTGGATAAAAGGGATGTCCGTTCTGACAAATTCGTACTGAGGCGTGCAAGGGGATAAGACCAAAGTTGCTTGTAGAACAGGCTTCATGATCAGCATTCGCTGAATGAATCTTTATCAGCGAATGATAAAGTTCAGCGTTCACTGAAGTCTTCTACTTAAAACTTCGCATGGAATGGACAAGTCTTGTCTTCGCTGATGTCCGCATCAGGTCACTAGTAGACTTAGTCACTTGTTCTTCAGCTTGGTCTTCGATTTCAGCTTCGAACTTGGTTGACGCAAATCTTATCTTCAAGGATCATAAGTAAACAGTTACATGATAAATATTCAGCGATCATCAGTGAGACTGAACAGACTCAGGGCTCACTAATGTACAGTGTTCGCTGAAGTATAAATTAAAACATGTTTTCCATCAGTGATACTAAACAGACTTAGTATATTTTCTTTGATGGCAAAACATTAATACATATTGTCTACTTACAATTTCCACTAAGTGTTTCTCAGGGTCATTATCAAATCATTGAGGGTTTGGATCAACAATCTCCCCTTATTTGATGATGACATAGCAATAAAAGAAAATTGCTAACTTACAAACTTAAGGATAAAAAGGACTCATAAATACGTGTCCCAATTACTGTTTTCAGGGATCTTTTCTAGTACTGATGGAGTAAAGTACTTCATTGAAACTTTTCATTAACTTCGTAAAAGATTACAAGGGAAGTGGAAAAATTATAAGTATAATGAAAATAATTACAAGTACAAAAAGATATAAGCTGACAAGATAAAAGAATACAAAAAGATGGTCTTATCAGCTACTCAGGTTCTTTCTTGACGAGAAGTTCATCAAGAGTGTCAGTTTCTGGAATCATCCAATCAGAGATTGTTACTCTCTGATCCCGTCTAACTTTTGCTTCGCGATAGATGAGGGGCTTCAGGAGTGATCCAAAAAGGTTACGATTGTAGTCGCACCAGTATAGTAGATCTCTGAGTTGTTCGATGGGAGTTTTGTATAACTCAGAGACACGTTGAAAGCATCTGCGACCGGTGTAATCATAAAAGAAGATGCCGAAGGGTTCACTAAGTACTTTACCAGGTACAAAGTCTTCAGCTGGTGGTAAGGAGATGTCGAGACCAGAGAGATCAGGATTGGGACCAAGCACTACTTCACGGGAAAATTCAATCCCTGTTTCATTTCTTAAAATCGGGACTGAAGAGGATGGAGTCTTCTTCTTCTTTGGAGCAGTTCATTTCGGCTGGATGGTTGGAGGAGGAGGAATATCAACCGCTGAGGTTACTTGGTCGATCAGCTTGTTTATAGCACTTTCGACACAAGGCTTGAAGCTTGAGCGGGATTGCTGAATTGCGATTTTGATTTCCAACCATTCACTGAACCCGAGCTGGTCCAGGGCTGAAATGTAGCAGATTCTCTTGTTGCTATTTTCTCTGATTATCTGAACATCAACAATAGATACTCCTTTGACCATTTTCCCTCTTAGGTTTACATATTGTATTCTTGAGGGTAAACTTGTGAAATGGAGCTTCTTTTTACACCAGGTCAGTGTGGTTGCACTGACCTTGACCTTTTCCTGATTTTTCTTCTTTGCCTCTTTCATCAGCTTATCCTGGACTGCCAGGGGAAACTTCTTCAGTTATGGATCCTTTACTGAACGTTGGGCTAGTTCCAAAGAAAAGTTTTAGTCACTAAGCTCAGCCTTCTGTTTTTCAGTAAGGATTTGTTCAGCTTTCAAGGCTTCGGCAATTTCCCTGGGCGTCAAGCAGCTGAGGTGAGGAGGAATCAAGCGATGACTTTCGATTCTTTGGATCATCGCTGCTTTCTTTCTATGTTCATCTTCACTTGACCTTTGAGGAGGCAAGGAAGGTCTTCTTGGGTAGGAAAGCAGTTCTTCTTCTTTAGCTTGTGCTTCAGTCTCTTCCAGAACAGAAACTGGGATTATTGGTTCTTCAGCGTTGAGCGCTGGGATTATTTGTCGTTGTAGAGGAGCTTCAGCGGTAGCCTCAAGCAGGGGAGAGGACTAGCTGAAACAAAATGATCAATGGAGTTAGATCATTTGAGGAAAAAAAGATAGAGAAAGGAGATAGCTAAGTGTTTAGAGGTTTTAGAAGGATGAGGGTTGAGATTGAGCAGGGGTAGAGGAGGGATGCAGTATAGGGAAAGAAAAAATAGTGTACTTGAAAAGTTGGCTTTATCATGAGGATTGCCAAGTTTCCATCAGCGGCGAGTCCCTTGTGTTTTTCTTTTTAGGCTTTCTTTGCAGGGGACGTTTCCTTGGTCCCCTCCCCTGGTTCATTTATTGAAACCCCTTTCGGAAGAAAGAAGAAATCATTTATTGAAACCCCTTTGGAGAAGGATTCGATGATGGTTCATCTTCTTCGATGTCAGCCTCTTCTTCTTCTTCTTCATCTTCCTCATCAGAGAGGACCTGAACGGAGTTATCAACGATTTGATGAGGAGAGTCTTCGCATTGCTCCCCCTCAGAATGAGAGGGGCTTTCAGCGGTTCCCTCAGGATTATCACCTTCCTGAGGGTCTGATTCTTTGTTTTCTTCCTCCCCCTCAACATGCTGGGGAAGGTCTTCAGTCTTCTCCCCCTCTTCTACTGAATGGATGGGGGAGGCAACACTAGTAGTAGTATTAGCAAGGTGAACTTCAGGGTCCCTGTCTTCTAGGCCATGGTGCCCTAAAGTTGTCTTCTCAACCTTTGCCATTCTGTCTTCCAGACCAGAGATAGCAGGGGTTGATTGAATGATGAACTCCACAACCATATCTAACTTCTCCCGGTCATCTTGAGAGAAATGAGATAGAGGGACAGTGGGAGCTTCCATTCGCTCCAGGATTTTGGTGAGCAGGGCGTTGTTATCAGCGACTTCTTTGGAGAGGTTGCTCACCTCACCTTTCAGACCAGTAAAGTTTGTCTTCAAGGTTCCAACCTCACTGCTGAGGCTGGAAAAGGTCGTGGAGAGATCAGCGACCGTCTTTTAGAGGGTGGAGAAGTTGGTGTTGACAGCGGTTTCCAATGAACTCACTCCCCCTTGCAGTGAGGAGATATCAGTTGTTGTTGCCTTAGCTGCAAGGGAAGTGGAGACATCGTTCAGCGTATTTCCCGCTGTAGTGATCGTTGCGGTGTTGTTGGTGATGTTGGTGGATAGGGAGTCCACTTTCGTAGCAATGTCCTTGAGGGACGTGCTGATAGTCCCCAAATTAGGACCTGTAACAGAAAATAACTTATGAGCTAAGGAAAGCTCAGAAGTTAGGGGTGCAGAGAGGGATGTGGATGTTGTTTGGATACCTATAGGTTCAGGATTGGAGAAGGTGTCGAAGTCTCGAGTTTCGCTCAAATGCTCTATGTCATCCTCGAAGGAACGAGCAGGGATTGTCGTCGAGGATCCTACAGTCCTGTAGCATTTCTGCGCAAGATATTTTGCAGCATCGCAGCTCTAGTGTCCATCAATGGAAATGATGGCATTGTTGGTGCGATGATGTAGATGAAAGAAGTGGAGGTAGAAGCAAATGCTGAGAAAGGTGGGAATGACCTCCGCAGCGCTTTGAGGGGCTGAGGATGTTGGGATCTCATCCATGAATGTTTCAGAGAACGTAGTCTCTGGAACGGTTATAGAAGGGGTGGCTTCAGCAGATGTGGTGGAGCGGACCACGAAATCATCCATCGTTGCCTGTGAAGAGGCCAACGTGGAGTCTTGAGCCTGAGAAGGCTTGGGTTGCTCCGTTGAGGGCTTCTTGGACTTATGGCTGCCAAGTTGGGTTGAAGATTGTTTCCTCTTTTTCAGAGAGGAGGTGGTAGTTCCATGGGTATCTGCGGTGGGTGTTACCACTGCAGAAGTAGCCACTGAAGTAGAAGAGCGGAAGAGAGAGAAGAGAGAGACGTACCTCATTTTCCAGCGGTTTGAAATGAAGAACCTTGGGACCTACTTGAGAAAGTTTGTAGTCCCCAACCTTGGGATAATTTTTGCCAAGCACCATTTGAAGAATGGCGCTGATAAACCTTGGGTATGGGACAGTGTTGGAGCGTTTTGGCTTCTCGACCCTGTCCATCAGGTCCTCGAAGATGATACGTGCGTAGTCCACGTTCAGACCTTTCAGAAGAGCATAACCCATAGTAGCTTGGGTTTTGGAGGCCTGATCTGTTGACCCAAGTTTAGCAGTCATACAACTTATGACATGAGCGAAAATGAAGTTCAGTTCTGAAGGCATCTTGTTCTTCAGAACTGTGGTGATCTTATTGTCATCTTCACCACTTCTTGTCTTGTACCAAGAATACTTCATGAGATCAAAGAACTGAATGATCTCTTGGTCATCTTCAGGGAGAGGAACGAACGAGTTGGCCTTAGAGCTGCCAGGAAGGTTCAGGGCTGCACGAATGGTGCCACGACCTAGTTTACTTTGATACCCAATTACTGAGTATTCACGGCCGGATTTGGCAGAGACCTGAGTGGTGCGGTGTGTAGTGTACCAGAACTGCGTGAGGAGGTTTTGATGAGCTGGTGGAGTGATGGTCATCGTAGTTGACAGTGGGCATGTTTGATGAAATTAACAGCATCAGCGAGATGAGGGGCAGGCTTCTTTTTAGGGAAGTCCAGCAGTGCGTAGGAGTTGTTAGAGGTAAGGACGGTCTGATGGAGTTCATGCGTCATGTTGTCCGCTTTCACCATTGTGGAAGGAGTAGTGGTACGGTCAGATAGAGCACCAGTAGTAGATTGAAGATGCCATTTCTGTATGAGAGCAAAAATAGAAAAGAAAATGAAGTGAAGTCTTAAAATGGAAATTATTTCCCAAAATAAGGGTTTTGAGGTTTTTAGGGTTTTTACAGTTTCTTTATAAGGAAAGAAAATATAAAATAGGGTTTTCTAGTTTTAAAAGAAGTTCAAAACTAGTGAAAAGCATGTTTTCCAGTTTCGTTTTAAAGAAGGGATTCTGGAAAAACGTATTGAGTGTTTTTAAGTTTAAGATTTTTGTTATAAACTTAATAGAAAACTATATTTCAAGATTATCTCATAAGATCATGAAGAAGATGATCTTATGTACAAAAGCATGTGTTTTGATCCTAAATAACAAGAAAATGGATCAAAAACAAGTTTAGAAAAGGATTTAAGAAGAAAAATGGATTCGAATATAAAACCTGTTTGATGTTTTGCTTGAAGAGATGAACACACTGTCTTAAAAATTCCAAATCGAAGAATGCCTAGAAATTTCTTTTGGCTTTGAGAGAGTTCGAGAGCGTAAAAGGAAAAAATATAAACAAGGTTTGTTTATATAGTGAGAGTAGAGAGAGAAAATGATGAGCGGGAAAAGTTACTCATCATGACACGTACACGTCCCACGAAGCTTATTGGGCAAGAATTCAAACAGACGAACGTGTCAGAAAAAAGGCATGCCATAGGTTATCCGTTTTGATGACGTCACACATGCCGTTTCATTTCCAAAAAGCCTCCTTGAATGGTTCAGGGACAATTTAAATGAAGGATCACTGAAAAAGAAAATCTCAGTAATGATTTTGTATTTTCAAAAGAGCACTGAATTTAAGAAAAACATCAGCGACCAAATTTATTTGAAAAACAACATACCGAAGTAAACTTCAGCGTTTTAGGAAAAGAAAAACATACCTTAGTATCAACGAATCATTTTGTTCAGAGATTAGATGATGAATAAGGAGATAGAATTTCTTTTATCACTGATCTAATGCATTACCACTGAAGAATTATTCTTCAAGGTTCAGCATGCCAAACTCGCTGATGAGAAAGTTGAATCTTGTCTCATCAAGAGGTTTGGTGAAAAGATCAGCTAACTGAAAACCAGTTGGAATAAAGTGAAGTTCTATATCATCATTCATTACATGATCTCTGATAAAGTGATACCTGATTTCGATGTGTTTGGTTTTTGAGTGTAGCACTAGATTATTTGCTATAGCGATGACACTTGTGATGTCGCAATAGATTGGGATTTTGGAGAGCTAAAGATCATAGTCTAATAGTTGATTTCTCATCCATAAGACCTGAGCACAATAGCTTTCAGCGGCTACATACTCAGCTTCAGCGGTAGAGGTGGACACTGCAACTTTGTTTCTTGCTTATCCAACTTACCAGCTTTCCACCCAGGAGCTGACAGCCTCCTATGGTGCTTTTTCTATCCAGTTTGCAACCTGCAAAATCACTATCTGAATAGGCAGTTAGATCGAACCTTGAGTCTTTGGGATACCAAAGACCTAGGTTGGGAGTACCCTTAAGATATATGAAAATTTGCTTTACAGCGATCAGATGTGATTCTTTGGGCTTAGATTGATATCATGCACATAAACAAGCAGCATACATAATATTAGGACGACTAGCTGTGAGATAAAGAAGAGAGTCGATCATCCCTCGGTACGCAGTGACATTAACAGGCTTCCCTGAAGGATCTTTATTAAGTGTTAGAGGTGGTGCCATAAGGGTTTTCATAGCTGAGCTTTGAGTTAAATCAAATTTCTTCAGCATATTTTTGACATACTTACCTTGGTGGATAAACGTACCCTTATCATTTTGCTTGATTTGGAGTCCAAGTAAGTAGTTCAGCTCACCCATCATACTCATCTTATATTCATATTGCATTCTTTTTGAGAAACGAGTACATAATTCAGGGTTAGTAGAACCAAATATAATGTCATCGACATATATTTGAACTAGAATAATATGACCTTTTACTTTCCTAGAAAATAGAGTGTTGTCAATTTTGCCACGCTCAAATTTTTCAATGAGAAGAAAAGAGGATAAAGTGTCATACCATGCACGTGGAGCTTGCTTTAAGCCATAGAGTGTCTTATCCAGTTTATAAACATAACCTGGATTCTTAGGATCAGTGAATCCTGGAGGTTGTTCAACGTAGACTTCTTCATTCAGCCTTCCATTTAGGAACGCTGATTTCACATCCATTTGGTATACTTTGAAGTCTTGATGGACAACGTAAGCTAGAATTAGACGAATAGCTTCAAGTCTTGCCACTGGGGCAAAGGTTTCGTCATAATCTATACCTTCCTCTTGTCTGTATCCCTGAGCAACTAGACGAGCTTTGTTGCGAGTTACAGTTCCATTTTCATCTAACTTATTTCGATAGACCCACTTAGTGCCTATCACTGATTTGTCAGATGGTATTGGAACGAGATTCCAAACCATGTTTCTTTTGAATTCAGTCAGCTCTTCTTGAATAGCGCTGACCCAATTTAGATCTCTGAGGGCATCATCAACCTTTTACGTCGAGTCTGAACACCTGCGTTTGGATATAAACAAATGTTACCTACACTGCATCGAGTCTGAATACCTGCGTTTGGATCACCAAGAACTTGATCAATGGGGTGATTTATGGTCCAACGCTGAGCAGGAGCGTGAGCCGCTGACTCAGAATGAATCTCTGGAATCATTGAAGAGGAAGCTTCAGCGATGTCAGGTAGTAAAGGCACGATAGGCAGAACAGATGAAACTTCGTTTACTGATTGCTGAGAGGTTGATGGAATATCAGATGATAGTTCAGGAACATGCATAGTGTTGATTGGGACAACTGAAACCCAAGATGATTCAGCTTCACTTGTATGCATGTTGGGAATGATGACAGGATCATCATCAGCGGTTGGTGTGTTGACCTGAGGGTCAGGGTTAGGAATAACTTCTGAATCTCCAAAATGAGAAAACATCCACTGATTAAGTTCGTCGTTATCAGCAGATGGTCTTGAGTTTGCTGAACGGGATTCATCAAAGGTGACATGAATAGTTTCTTCTACAGTTTGTCTTCTCTTGTTGAAGACTCTGAAGGCTTTGGGGGGGGGGGGGGGGGAGTGCTTATATTTTTGACTTATTTGCTTATAGCTTCTCCCCACCGCAAATAAGCTATTTGGAGTGTTTGGATAGAAAAAATCAAAAGTGCTTATTTGCTTCTCCTCACCACAAATAAGTTGTTTTTGATAAGTCATTCCATACCTACTTATTTACTTCTCCTTATTTCCTTATCTATCCAAATTACCTTTTTACCCTCAATTTTTAACAAACCCTTTTTAAAAATTGTTTTTCCTCACCACATAAGACCATGAGTATCGCTACCCAATGAACCCACTGAACCCAATTGCCACCTCAACGCCACATCAGCTTTTCTCTTTCCTACCCTCCTTACCCTAAAGTGGAGTACCGCCTACCCACCAAACCCACTCTTACCCGCTGAACCCAACCCTATGAAAATAAAACCAAAAACATCGGGTATGTGCGAGTTCACGAACCCGATGGCCTTACTCGGTCCCTCCCCCCCCCCCCCCCCTACCCGCTAAGATTGGTGGCCACCTCGGCCTTACCCGATCTCGTACCCGAGGACGGTACGGCACGGATAGCCTAAGCAAATAAGCATAAGTTAAAAATATAAGCACTCCCAAGTCCCAAACACCCCCTTGTTCTAAAGTAGAATAGATAGTCATCTATTGCGACTTGCGAGTTCCCAATCTGACTTGATAGTTACCCTTTTATTTATATTCATGATTATGTTTTCTACTCGTCTTCTTCTTCTTCCTCTCGCTTACGTATGTAATTTGTTCTTCTTTTTTCTTAACTTGTGTGCTGATCACGTTCGTTGCATTTTGGTCTTGATTTTGCATTTTGATTTCCTTCAGGCGCCATTGAAATCATCACATAAGAGCTTGTTCCGATCTCATGGACGGTATTTTTCCTTACCACTCTGTTTACTTTCGATCTTGTCATATTGTTGTAAACTGGAATTGAGATGTGAAATAAGCGCTTTAAAGCATGAACAATGTGCTGAGTCCTCGATTTTTCTGAGAAGTTATGAATATACCGTGGAACAGATGCATCAATTGTTTCTGTTTTTTCTTGTTTAATTTCTTCGACGTTTTGTGGAAAAGATGCATCAATTGCTTCTGTTTATCTTGTTGTTTGTCGTGTAAGGGTTCAAACCTTACTAAACAAATCCACAAATGAGCTCGTAGGGCCCAAAACACCGAACTGATACAAATACGGAATTTCTAGGGTCTAGCAACGAGTAAATGGTTATGGTATCCGAGCATAATATGCTAACCACGAGCTATCAAAGGCAATATAACCATAAGTATTCAAATGTAGTAAAGCAGGTAACGAGATACGAGATTTAACGTTAGGTAGTGTAAGGAGGTGAAAGCATTTGTTCCCATCAGTTAGATGTATAAGCTGGCAATTGATTTGACAATGAGCTTGAGATATGGTATGGACAAAAAAGGTTAGAGAAGTAGGAGAAAACATGGTTGTTTTAATTGACAAAAGATCTTGGATGAATGATTTTGATGTCCAGCTATATACCACAACCCATCTGACTACAAGGTTTTGTATTCGATTAGCAAGGCCCCCTAGGTCAACAATAGAGGTTTTGACTTTCTTTAACTCTACTATATGGATCAACTATGTTGATTTATTTATTTTTATATTACGTTTTTGCTCTCTGCACATTGAATTCTGATCAACCAAATTGGTCACACTTCGATATTATTCACAAGCTGTCTTTTTATCATTGTAAAACTGTTGTCTTAGTTATTATCTAGAAATTTATGCAACTTAGCAAAATGGAAACTCAACAAATAGTGGTTTATGGTAATCCAAAGCCTAGTGATTTACTATTTATGGATAGTGCTCCTTTTTCATTCCCTGCATCCAAAAAGCCTCTATGTTCGGATAAAAGAAAAGTTTTACATACCCCGAGTATGTTACTGGACAAGGATCGGGAAGCTATGCCCGCGGAACATAAAAAACTTTTTTTTGTCTTTCAGTTTAACTAGTATGCTGTTATTGTATTGAATACTGCCTTGTCCTCCAGTTAGAAGTCGTTGTTTTGTTGCTTCCTTGTTTGCATTGTGAAGTGATTATTTTTTAGTAGCTATTTCTCCACTTCTGCCGAGATTTATATTCTATGAAGTACTTTTTTTTGCATACAGCTCAAGTACTCGTGTAGCTGAGTTACTACCGGATGTTGTGGAAATTTCATTACATAAAGGCATTCTTAATAGATTTAGGACATTCTGCAGCAGCAAAGGTGCGTGTGAATGTTAGACGTTTTCATCTCCATGCTCCGTTTTGACAAACATTGAAGTCTTCTCCATTTTGGGTATTATAACAATAGGTCAGGGAGATGGACAAGTTGATGCAAATAAATACATAACAATTCGCCGCACATGTTTTGTTGCGGGCAATTGTTTTGGAAGGGTTATCATAAGTGAACTATATTTAAGGGGACTCGATGCATTTTCATCTAAACAAGAGTATAATTTAGTTATGTAGGGACTGTTTTTCACGACATTGTGAACAAGTGGTGGGTCTGAAGTATCTATGAAGGAGGGCTGGGTGGGTGAGTTCACCAAAGTAACAAGGATGATTGATTTGCTTCATGCATGTTTCATTTTCTTATCTAAGTTACCCACATTTAAAGAATGACACAATTATTATAACCATATTCGAGAATTTTCAGCCATGCAAATGCAAAATAACTTTTCATAATTGTTCAGAATTGAAAAGTTCATAATCTCTCATAGTTTCTATGTTTTCAATGAAGTCCTGAAATTTAAAAGTCCAAATTAATTAAACAAGAAACACTACAAATATGAAAAAGGAACGTTTAACAATGCAAGGTCAATGTTATCAGTAATCGAGTAATCTCAAATTAATCAAATAATCAAAGGTATAAAGTTGTCTTTAAAAATTGGCAAGTAGGCTGTTGGTCAGGCTGTCATTCTTTGAAATTTTGGCTCAACCAATGTATTTACTGATTCAAAGATAAAAAAAGCTAGAGATGTGTGAACAGTGAAATAATAATTGAACCCACAATCTTTTACGATCGTATAGTCCAAGCAGTTCCATTTGCGTTTTCCCTCGATTTACTGCGTTGTTCCTTTCTTCGACCATTGATGCCACATCCATTGCTTTGTTTAACCCCATTGGCATGAACAGTGGCACCTCCATCCTAATCTCAGGTCGTAAATCATTGATAAACTGATTCACGTAGATTAATCCTGTCCAAAGGGGCTGCTAAAGACACAAAGCGTCTCTTATAATCAAGCAATAGTTCCCTTCTATTTGCTATTTGGCACCCCTCTGCCGTGGATCGAAATTGGGCCAACAATAAGGCATTGGTTCTAACTATTAGATGTTTTACATCTTATGCCCCAGGTTACTTATTTCTGTTCTCTAAAGTAAGGGACATATGTCAGTGTGCTTTTATTGAAACATTTAGTGCATTTCATGCTGTCAAGTGTCAATACAGTTTTATATAAAAGAAATGAGTGTCTTTTCGTGAACAGTCTTAGGTCTTCCTACTTTATAGCTATAGCAGGAAGATCATCTGTAGGTATTCCTCTTATGGATGGCCTTTCAAGACCTATACCTTAAGAAAGATCTTAAAACCTCATACATGCACTACAATTTGCTCTGCTAATTTATACTAGTATCATTCAGCCTGCAAATAGTTGTAGTAAACATAAAATTGAAGGGGATCTCACGCATTCATTTACTGTTTCTGCCTAAAATGGTGTTATATGAAATTATGAATATATGAGAGAAAGTCTCCTTTTTGCAGACTATTCCATTGCTATGTTGTTTCTCTTTTTAATATCTGCCCGTGCTTCTTCTTTCTAAAAAGTTGACTTCTATGCAGTGTTGTTAAGTGTTCCTTTCTATTTCAGATTTGTCACTTCAAAAATGTGTGCCATGCAACAAGAAGGATTTGAGCCCCATGACAGAGGGGAATGCCAATGTGTTGAAACCTAAGGTTTGTTTATCTATCTATTTTTGACATCCTTTTCTGGAATTTTTGAAAATAACATGATGTTGCTTATCATTTAGGTACCGGAATGGGAGTTGCTAAATGATGGTGGTGTAATGAAGCTCCGTAGGAAGTGGAAAGTTAAAAATTTTCTCCAAGGCTTGGAGTTCTTTAAGGTTGTTGGTGACTTGGCTGAAGCTGAAGGTCTCTCTCTCTCTCTCTCTCTCTCCTCCCACTGCTGTTTGAATTATGACTTCAGCGAATTTGTCTTATCCTTGGTTTTAACTGAGCATTTTAAGAAGACGATATTTTTTCTTGGCATTTGTATTAGTGTGCAAACATATTACAGTCCTAAATAAGTAATACATTTACTATGGAACCATAGAGAATTGGTTAACTTTAATATATGATATCTAACAGATTTGGGTTTCCAATGATTTTTTTATTGACATAAATCATACATAATTTATACAAGAGGCCAAGCCAAAAAATAAGGAAACTATCCTATGAAATCCCTGATTTGATGGGATTATACATAATTACAAATTCTATGGGATTGTAAACGATCTCCTATTAAATACATAATTATTTCCATTTTCCCACACTCCCCCTCAAGCTGGTGGGTGGGAATTTCCCATTCCCAGCTTGGATGTAATCTTCTCAAACATTGGTCTACTTAGCCCCTTAGTGAAAATGTCTGCAAGTTGTCATGAGTTGGCACAAATGGGGTGCATATTAGGCCACTGTCTAGCTTCTCCTTGATGAAATGTCTGTCAACTTCGATATGCTTGGTCCGATCATGTTGAACCGGGTTGTGAGCTATACTTATTGCTGACTTATTGTCGCAATAGAGTTTCATTGGCCCTTCCCAGTTAATCTTCAAATCCCTTAGGATGATTTTCAGCCATAATAGTTCACATATACTGTGAGCAATTGCTCGGAATTCTGCTTCTGCACTAGACCGTGCTACAACACTTTGTTTCTTGCTTCTCCATGTTACTAGATTTCCTCCAAGAAGGTACAGTACCCCGTTGTCGATCTATAGTCAACCGGTGACGAAGCATAGCTTGCATCAGTATAAGCTTCAAGGGTCACACTAATAAAATTCCTTTTCCTGGTGTTCCTTTGAGGTACTGTAAAATTCGGTGCGCAGCTCGCAAGTGCGTCTCCTTTAGATTGTGCATGAATTGACTTATCACGCTTACAGCATATGCTATATCCGGCCTGGTATGAGACAAGTATATGAGTCGCCCTACAAGGCGCTGATACATCTTTTGTTCACCATGGCATCTTCTTCTGCGTTTTCCAATTTATGGTTCGGGTCTATAGGAGTACTTGCTGGTTTGCATGCACCTTGTCCTGTTTCTATGAGCAAATCCGTAACATACTTTTGTTGCGATATAAAAATCCCTTTTCTGGAATTAGCAACTTCAATTCCATGGAAATACTTCAGTCTTCCCAACGTCTTGATCTCAAATTTTTTGGCGAGACATTGACTCAAGGCTTGTTGCTCCTTTTCATCGTTACCCGTCACAATGATATTGTCCACATATACTAATAGGACCGTTATTCTCCCCGCATTTGAGTGTTTGATGAACAACGTGTGATCCCCTTGACGTTGATTGTATCCTAGGGATACCATAGTTTTGGAGAATCTCCCAAACCACGCCCGAGGGGATTGTTTCACACCATACAATGCGTTCTTTAACTTACACACTGTATTGGTACCCATCCTTTTTTCATAACTAGGCGGGACTTCCATGTAAATCTCCTCCTCAAGTTCTCCATGCAGAAATGCGTTCTTTACATCAAATTGATGTAATTCCCATCCAAGGTTAGCAGTGAGGGACAAGATTACTCTAACTGTATTCATCTTTGCAACCGGCACAAATGTTTTCAAGTAATCGATGCCAAAGGTTTGGGTATATCCCTTGGCCACCAACCTTCCTTTATACCTCTCGATTGACCCATCAGCTCTATATTTCACGGTATAGACCCATTTGCATCCTACCGGCTTTTTCCCTTCTGGCAATTTTACCCAATCCTAAGTTTTGTTCTTCTCAAGTGCCTGCATTTCAACATTCATGGCTTGCTTCCATTCTTCATCGGATAATGCCTCAGATAGGGTAGTAGGAATAGTGATGGAGTTAAGGTTAACAAGGAAGGCTTTGTAGGTAGGAGAGAATTTTTGGAAGGATAGGTAGTGTGACAATGGGTATAGTGGTCTCTTTGTGCATTCTCTCGTACCTTTTCTGAGGGCAATTGGGAGGTCTTGATCACCTATCTGAAATTCACTTTCATTTTGTAACGATGGAGAGTTAGAAATTGTTACCTCATTTAACGGATACGAGTTGGATTCTCGAACTTGCTCAAAATCAGGAATGTTCTTTCTTTGTCTTGAGTACACTAAGTTCTCTCTGAACCGTATATTTTCAGGCTCCGGGATGTGAGTATTAGGAGTAGGTTCAGGGACTGGGTTGGATGTTGCTGATTCTGGAACTTGTGAACTGTGGATATGATCAGAATTGTGAGTAGTACAATCAGGAATATGGGTGACCGGTTTTGGAATATGAGTAGAATTAGGGGATTGAGACAAATCAGACAGAAGAAAGTTCTCCAGGCTTCCCTTATCTTCCCTTTGATTCTCCCCTAAAGATAAAGTTGGGTGAAATAGGCATCTTTTTCACTAAATGTCACATCTCTTGACACGAAAGACTTCTTGGATGGAAGATGATAACATTTATATCCTTTTTGGGTCGAGGAATATCTTGTAAAGATACACTTTAGAGCCCGGGGGTCAAGTTTGCCTCTTTCTTGGCTATGGATATGAACAAATGAGACACACCCAAAGATACAAGGCACAAGGTTGTTGGAGATAGAAATGTTAGTGTAAAAAGAGGAAAGCATCTCCATTAGGCTTTTGAAATCTAGAACTCGTGTAGGGAGTCTATTGATCAGGTAAGTGGCTGTGAGAACGGCTTCCCCCAGAAATGTTTTGGCACGTTTCTTTGAAATAGTAATGCTCTGGTTTGGTCTAATAGATGCCCGTTTTTTTCCTTTCTGCAACCCCGTTTTGTTGAGGTGTTTTAACACTGTATTATTCCCTCTTTTTGGCACTAGGAAGTGAGGGTTTGATTAAAATAATCTCTAGCATTATCAGATCTTAACCTTTTAACATTCACCCCAAATTGGTTTTTTATCATCAAAAGGAAGTTGGGGAGAACAGAGTTGACATCAGATTTATGCTTGAGCAAGAATACCCAAGTAACCCGTGTACAATCGTCAATAAACGTTACCAACCATCGTGCACCAGAAATATTAGAAACATTAGATGGCCCCAAATATCAGTATGAATAAGATAAAAGGGAGAAGTGTTTCTTTTATTACTAACTGGGAAGGGGATCCGCTTGTGTTTAGCAAGCTCACATACCTCACAATGAAGGTTTTCAACATCAATCTTTGAAAATAATGACGGAAAAAGAATTTTAACGATCCTAAACGAGGATGACCTAAACGACAATGATGAAGAAATATTTTCTTTATTGGATAGAGTGGATTCTGATATGAGAGAGTGAGACAATCTGGTTTTGGCCGGTATCTCAAGACAATAAAGACCATCATTTTCCTTAGCACGTCCAATCATCCTCCCCGAATCCGTTTCCTGAAATTCACAATATTCGTTATGAAATACCACCTTACAAAGCAAATCTTGTGTGAGTTTCTGTATAGAGACCAGATTAGTGGATAATTTTGGTACATGAAGGACATTTTTTAAGGTTATGGATGGGCTGATTTGAACATCTCCTCTACCAGCTACGGTTGTTAGAGATCCATCAGCTGTGGCAATTTTCTTGTTACTGGGACATGGTGAGTATGTGGAAAAATGTTTGGAAGAGTGGGTCATATGGTCGGTGGCTCCCGAATCCATGATCCAAGAGTATTTTAAGGGTAAATCTGAGACATTAAATCCAAATGAAGAACAGTGCTTACCTGAATAAGCTAATAAACAAATACGTGTTGGAGGAAGTAGGGACCCCGAAGGCTTTTCTAGAGTGTTAAAAAATGATCTTAGCTTCTCCACGGTTTGGGCTAGCTGTTCCTTGTTTGCCATCTTCTTGTTTTGGATTGGCAGCAACATGAGCTTGTCCTTTGTCTCGTAATGAAGCACCTTTCTGCCCCCACTCTTGACTTGGAGGCTTGCCATGTATCTTCCAACAATTTTCCTTGGTGTGACGTGCCTTTTTGCAATGAGTACACCACAGTCCATCTCTATTCTGAGCCCGGGGCAGGTCATTCTTTCCGGATCCAGATTTGTAAGTAGTTCCCTCTCCATTCTTCCTGTTTCGATCTTGACATTTCCAGCCACCATCGCCGAACCATTAGTCGGAAGGGATTCAAGCATTAAGGTCCTTCTACTCTCCTCGCTTCTGATGACAGCCACCACTTCATTAAAGCATGGAACTTCCGATTTTCCAAGGATTTGGATCCTTACTTGATCAAACTCGGAGTTCAATCCTACGAGAAAATCATACACCCTGTCTTGTTCAATGAAGTCCTTGAGGATCGCAGCATCTTCAGGGCATTTGGTTTTAATTACCCTATAATGATCGAGCTCCTGCCATAGAGAT
This sequence comes from Saussurea involucrata, assembly GCA_033807775.1. Taxonomy (NCBI): domain Eukaryota; kingdom Viridiplantae; phylum Streptophyta; class Magnoliopsida; order Asterales; family Asteraceae; genus Saussurea; species Saussurea involucrata. The sequence goes on from CM066325.1 coordinate 69,890,725, forward strand.
TTCAGTTGATTGGCATACTCGGTTATGGTTTTGCTTCCTTGTTTTGCTGCCATAGTCTTTACTTTCACTTTGTATACCTGGGCTGCATCTTTTGCTTTGGAGTAAGTTTCTTGAACTGCATTCCAGATATCTTTGGCGTTAGCCATAAACATCATTGTGTCGCTTATTTCAGGAACCATAGAATTCCATAACCATGCCATGATCATAGAATCTTCTTCGTCCCAAGCTTTGAACAGGGGGTCTTCTGGTTTCGGTCCAGTCCCAGTGAGATGACTGATTTTTCCCTTCCCTTTCAGGATGGTTCGAACCAGTTGGGACCACTTGAGATAATTCTTGCCATCCAACCTGTATGCTGTCTGGATGTGTTGTAATTCTTCCGGCTGTTGAACAAGAGTGGGTTGAGATTGAGAGCCAGAGTCTGACTTGATCTCTGTCATTCTTTTGGCTGTCGATTGAGGGGTGCAGGTGTAGGAGGCTTATGAAATTCTGGCGATAAAGGCCAGAAAAACAGCAGGCAATGAAGGCCAGAAAACACAGCAATGAAGGCAAAAAAACTTTACGAGAAACTGGTAATGGAGGTCAGCAAACACAGGCAATGAAGGCTAAAGAGATTCCGGATTCCCAAGTGTCGAATGCTCTGATACCATAACAGATTTGGGTTTCCAATGATTTCTTAATGACATAATTTATACAAGAGGCCAAGCCAAAAAATAAGGAAACTATCCTATGAAATCCCTGATTTGATGGGATTATACATAATTACAAATTCTATGGGATTGTAAACGATTTCCTATTAAATACATAATTATTTCCATTTTCCCACAATATCTCCTATGATACCATGGAACAGTGGTTAATCTGAATGATACAAGTGGAAAAACCTCAAGAATGATAGCATATACTTTAACTTATATATATATATATATATGAATATTTGCTTTTAAGATTTGAATTTAATTGGTCGACTTGTATTACTCAGTCTTTTTCTTTTTCCTCATTAACCAATGATACAAACATGATTTAAAAAATTTAACATGGTATCTGTTGTAACCAGAGGGCCAGCAAGCCAATATTATAGGCCGGATAAAGGGAGTACAAGTGGCTAATGCATAAAGAATACAATATGTGTTGCTAGAATAAATAAGGGGTGCTAGGTTCAAGACAAAGAAAACAACTCGGAACGACTTTTCATTAGCTATAAGTCTATAACCAAGTTACACGAGAATAGTCACCCACAAAGGTAAGAAAATTCAAAATACCGAAATCTGAGTTTTAGACAAAATAGGACAAGGCCTTCGAAACATCATAATGAACTAACACAAAAGGAGCACCACACAGTTATGTATGCTGTTTGGCAAACTCGCATGATTAATTAATGAAACGAGGACACTTTATTATATATTGGGTAAAGCTTTTTGAGTAACATGAGATGGATGAACCAACTGACAATGAGCCCTTAACGGAGAAGTGACACTTGAACAAGCAATAGACTGTAGTAGCGGCGTTTCAAGAATGTAAAGGTCTCCTAACTCATATCCTTTACCAATCTTTGTCACAAGATTATGAAATAATCTATGATAAGGAAAAAATGAGGCACACCAATTAACGTGATGAGTTAATTAACTGATGTAGAGCAAATTAATTGATAAAAGAGTCGAGAATTGCTTGTCATATAGAAACTCACCATCTTTCATAACAAACTGCATAAGCAAAAAATGGTGTGGCAAAAGATGAAACTTATTTTACCCTCGACAATAGTCGTCGGGGTTCCAAATCACGATTGGGGATAAAAAAACTACCAAAGATTGCGGCTAGGGTTTTTAATGCTTCAACGACAGACAAATACGAGGCTAGGATTTGAAACCTGAAACTCAGTTTCAAGGTTCTGAAGTTTAAAACTCATCAACTAGGGTTTGAAAAGGGGACCAGGACCGGGGACTAGTCTGATACCATGGAAACAAAGATAAACTAATATTATGTATATCCAGCCTTCAGGAAGCTACTTTAGTCTTAGGAAATTATCCAACACTCTTCTTGAAGCCTTTTTTTGAAGGAAAGAAAAAAGGAAAAGGAGGGAAACGGCGTGACAACAAAAAACCATGTGTTCTCTAAACTTTTTAGGAGGGAGAGGAAAGGAAGGGAATGGAAGGGAAGGTGTAACACTCTCAAAATTGGAACGAACAACTAACTTTAAATTCGATAAAACAACCAACAGAGGATAAAATCCTTTTTACAAAACATCCTTGAAAATACCTCAAAGTTTAAACATCACAAATTCCACAACTAGTAACTCAAGGCGGGTGTTACTTAACCCAATTACAAGTTGCTAATCCCAAATACGTGCGGAAAACTTCGCTAAGCATTTCACTTCTCGTCAACTCTACTAGCACTCATCACTTCACAGTGTAGTTAAAGCTATTCCCAACCTGAACCTGTTGCACATGCCGACAAATAAAAAGGTTAGGCTAACGCCTAGTGAGTTCAAGAGTTTACATCATGAGCAAATCATTTGATAGACCAAAAGATGGAAGACATGTTCATGCGAGAATACCTAGTGAAGATATCCTAAGATATAGTGGTCGTAAAAGATACCCAATGATAAATGTATTACCTATGGAACACATGTTCACATACGTTTTGAGTGGTTGGGAATCATAAAAAATACACTCGAAAACTATTCATTCCCGAAAGTAATGTCTTAAAACCAAAGTTGGTTATATGAATAATGTTATATTATTATGCTAATTTTACGTTTGTAGGTAAATATATAAAGGCATACTCATAACACTTTACAGAGGTGTAAGAATCATTTGAAGGAATATTCTTCTCGTATACTTCATAATCCATGAGAATCGTTTAACCTTCGCCATGCATCATTACGAAATGCTATTGAATGAGTATTTGGTGTTCTAAAGAAAAGATTTTCTATATTTAGAAGTATAACACAAGCAGACATATTTTTAGCTTGTATCCTACATAACTTATTAGTTGAGGAAGATCGCGACAAAGATCTTGAAGAATAATGTTAGGAGTTTTTGCTAAAGATAAAGCAACAGGAGGTGTTGCTGCAGAAACAATCAAAAGAAAGAAGAAAACAAATGAATAACAATAGCAAAGAGTAGAAACAGTTGATGAAACTAATCAATTGTTATCTACCAATGAGATTAGTTTGTAGAATGTAGCCTCCAAATGCACCCACATCTAAAAGTAAGAAAATGAAGGTTGACAAAGAAGACGCAATGGCTTCTAAGCTAATGAGTTCGGTGGATAATGTAGCTAATGATATCAGAAAAAGTACCAGTGTATTGGATTTATTTGCATTATATATTATACGTACATCTATTTCCATATGTGTTAGCTTAATGATCGTCGTCAACTCGTCAATTACTTTTTCTAAAAAGTATCGGAAGGATTTTGTCTACATGTGTATTAAGAGGAAGAAGTATATAATGAACTCGAGCTCATGGGTGTGGGACCTCATGTGATATCACACAAATATTTTGTCTAGTGGAAAAACCTTGAAAAAGCACGTGCACTATTTGGCTATCCTCTTCTAATATGGATGTCTATTTTGAGAAAAATTATTGGTGCAAGTTAATTGAAGATCAATATTTACGAGACTTCGACAACCAACTCATTATATATATTTTCCGGCTTGGTTTTGGGTTTATGAATTTGAAAATGTTGTCTTTATTTATAATTAAATATATACGCGTATTAGCATAATAAATTAATAATATTTAACATGTATAATAAATATTATGGCAACAACATAGTAATAATGCAGAACAAATATCACATTTGGTAAATCACACCGATAAAAAATATATTAATATAAATATGAAGTGCAAAATACAAACAAGAGGCGACCAAAACCAAACAACCCAATACATACAAGCAAGGAAACTAAACCCAAAATGCTAGCCAAGAAAATATACGAGTGGGTTGTCAAAGATATGAATCTTCTAATAACTTGCACGCATCATATCTCTAAAATAGATATCCACATCGGAAGAGCACAATCAAATAGTGCACGTGTTTTCTTTTGGGTTTCCACTAGAAAAAGATATGTACGTGATATCACATGAGGTCTCCTGTATATTTCTTCCACTGAATACACACGTGGATGAGATCTTTCCAATACCTTTTAGAAAAAAGTAAATAACAACCTCCATTCAGTTAACACATACAAACATAGATGTACGTATAATATATAATGTAAATAAATTCATTCACTTCGTACATTTTGTTATACTCGTGTAGCATTTAGTTGATTTGGTACAAGTGACCCATGCCTTAGTACAAGTAGGTAATGAAGCATGGGGGTATAAATAAGAGGTGTAGATGGTTTAGGAGGGCATCCAAAGCCTGTGGAGATTGTAATCGTTCATCATATTCAAGTAATCCAACCAATTTACCGTGAGTGTACATGAAATGGTATCAGAGCAGCAGATCTTGAGGATTATTGGGCTGTCAACAACCAAAAAATGTTGGAAACCTTTAGTTCAATGCAATCAATAGTGAGTTCGTTAAAAGGCGAATTGAAGATCATGAAGAAAGAGAAAGGGGAAGATTATGATGAAGACGATGATGAGGAATTACAAAGAGAACTTATAGGAGAATCAACAACAATTTGAATGAACAACAAACCACAAACCAGATCAGGAGGCGACGGGTTCGCAAACAGATCTAATGAGTCTGAATGCGAAATCAGATTGAAAACAAAATTTGGGTCTGAATTTGAACCCAAAATCAGATCCAATTACGGTTGCGTCCCGGTTAACAATGGGGAAGCCACTCAATCAACCCATGAAGAAGAGAAAAGCTAGGAAGGAAAAGAAGGAAAGCAAGCCCATTACATCTACAATTGGGCCCGAGCCCGTACCAAATGTAAAAGAGAGCATAGTCTCCTTCTCTAACCCTCTAGCTTTGACGGCTTTAAGGAGAATTTGGTGGGGCGATGTTCATCATGATCCACCACCGACGTTAATAACTCTGCCACTGCCTCCACCATGGCCATCATTCTTACAAGGGGATATCATCGAGGCTTTGAATTGGATATCAGAAGGGGAATTCAATAAGAAAATGGATGTGAGGATAGAGCTATTTGACGGTGGTGGTGCCACAGATGTGGGACCAGAAATCGAGGTACACAACTCTGTGATAGACTTAATTAATCCAAAAACAATGATGTTAGTGGCCATTATTGAGGGGTTGTGTGTAGTTGTATTCATGTCATTGATTATAATGAAGATCCTTGGCTGCGGAACCAAAGATACAAGTTTGTTGAGTTTGAAGTTGAAACGAAGGGATTTACAGTCTTGTGAAGCGTATTGGAGAGCTCTTAGGTGGGGCACCATCAATTTTCATTTGTCATGCCTATGTTCACGGGAGGCCGCCACTCTTTGATGTGAATGACCAGAGTGAATTCCTTTTTGATTATTTTCCACTTTGAGGACAAGGTGGAAGTTTAGGCGGCGGGTATTTTTATACTCGTGTAGTGTTTAGTTGATTGGGTTTAAGTGACCTATGCCTTAGTACAAGTAGGTAATGCAAGAGAGGGGTATAAATAAGAGGTGTAGGTGGTTTAGGAGGGCATTTTGTTTTGAGTTCAATAGAGTGGGAAACCGTTTTGGCAGGCCTATTGAAATCCTGTGGAGATTGTAATCATTCATCAAATTCAAGTAATCCAACCAATTTACCATGAGTGTACATCACATTCCTTGATAGCATTAGCTACATTACCCATGGAACTCATTATCTTAGAAGTCATTGCATCTTCTTCGTCACCCTTTTTTTCTTACTTTTGGATATGATTGCATTGGAACATTCATTTGTAATGATGACACGGTAGATGTAGCTTGAATGTATCACCACTATTGAATTTCTCCAAACTAATCTCATTGGTAGATAACAATTTCATCAATTGTTTCTATTCTTTGTTGATTGTTGTTTATTCGATTTCTTCTTTCTTTGGTTGTTTCTGCAGCAACACCTATTGTCTTATCTTTAGCAAACAATTCTAACATTCATTTTCAAGTTCTTTATCACGATCTTCGTCAAGTAAAAAGTTCTGTAGGATACATGCTAAAACCGTGTCTTATTGTGTTTCACACGAGTAATATGGTTCGGTTCTACTTCTAATTATAGCAAACCTTTTCTTTAAGTCAAAATGCTGATTCAATAGCATTTCGCAATGATGCATGGTGAAGGTTAAACAACTAATGGATTTTGAGGTGCACAAGACGAACATTCCTTCAAATGATATCTACACCTTCGTACGGTGCTATGAGCATGCTTCTATGGGGTAAATCGGCATCAACTATATAGTATTTACCTATATACAAAGTAAAACTAGTATAATAATATAACATTATTCATATAACCAACTTTTGGTTTAAGATTTTACGTTCGGGAATGACTAATGAGTAGTTAAATAATTTCTAATGAGTGCATTTTTATAATTCTTGAGTCTAATGTGCGAACAACTAATACATTTATCGCTGGACATGTGTTTCATCAATTATACAATCCTTTAAAAGTTCTCATCTTTTTTTTTTGGAACTATATCACTAGTGGGGTTTTGGAAATATTGATCTTCAAAGTTCTAACTATATAATTGCTCTCAAAAATCGATGTAAAACTACTTGTGGTTCATCCACACCGATGATAAAACCAAGAGACAACACCAAGAGACCAAAAATATTCTCATCATTTCCAACGCTATGCAAAAACTCTAGCAACTTGCTTTTCAACTGACATACTTCGAGTTGGTCGAAGGTCACCCTCACCCTAACTTTTGACACAATATCATAAACGCTTTCTAACTCGTACGAATAAGTTCACGACATTTACCACTTGTTGAAAGGTTGGACATATCTTCCTATGCTATGTCTATGCAACATCATGTATTGTGTAGGTAAACTAGTATGGTTTTTGTTGCGAAGTCTACAATATGCAATAAGAGCTACCACTAGACCAACCATGTGAAGCACGACTAATTGTTTAATTCTTAATAAAAAAGGTATGTCATCATCCATTGGGCAACTATGTATTGAGGATTAAATGTGCTAGAGTATGAGATGCAAATGGAGTCTTTTGTGGCTATTAAGCGGTTTTGTATGGGGACAATATATGACTGGTTTTTAGCAAGGATCGAAAAGAAAACAATGAACAATTATTTCAAAATGGCACAAACATAAAAATGGAATCACCACAATTACCAAAGTATAAAGTTCAATATGTATAAAGGAAATTGGATGTATACAAATTTTCTTCAAACATTTATTGACATTAGGATTTTGAATGTAATGGTACAATAAACGGTTGAAAGCATGGGGAACAATCGATGTGAAGGTGAAATTTAGAATTGTACGTGTAAGAAGCCATTTTGAGAGACAGAGAAGTAACAAATATATAACATTGTTGAATGAGGGTATTTTTGTCATAAAAGATCATAGGCTCTTTTCAGGTTTTCTTTTCCTTCCTTTTTTCCTACATTTGGGAGGAAACATAAAATGATTTTCTCCTTCCTACAAAGTTTAGAGAATGCATAACGTTTCGAGAACACAGTGTTAGCTAACATAGTTACAAGTCGTCAATGGGTAACTCGACAGAGAGAACAGTGCTGCTATCATTGGTTGTCGTATTAGCTTCGTGGATTCAAGAGTAGCAAATCCGCCACTGTGTTTAACCACTCTTATGCGTCATGACCCTTCGACATAACTGTAATATTGGACGACAAAACAAACTTTTGTTAGAGGACAACTATACCATATTGATTCATCTTAAGCTCCTTGTAGTTTCCATGGGGATGCAATTTTTGGCTGTGCAGTATTTGATTTATCATTAGATCTCTACTCTCTTAAGAGTAGCTTAACATACATTAAACATGTTGCAACTTTATAGAAAAAGTGAAATAAATGTATATTAGAACTACACTGTTTAATCTGTAAGCTTATAATGATAGTGATCTATCTTTTAACTTTGGCTGATATTTTTTTAATAATAGGCCATCATCCAGATCTTCATCTTGTTGGATGGAACAATTTGACAATCGAGATATGGACGCATTCTTGTGGTAAGAATCAACTTTTAATTAAACATTTTTTTTTTGCAGACTCGATTTTATTTCACCAAGAGATTGCTTCTTTACTTGCTTTCTAGATTTGCAGTTTGTTACTAGAAGATATGGTAAAATTCATATCATATGGTAAAATTCATCTTCTTCACTTTTGCAGGTGGGCTGACAGAAAATGATTTCATACTTGCTGCAAAGATCGATAAGCTACCCCTTGAATCTTATCTTAGGCGTAAATGATGTTTTGTGGAAAAACCTAAAGTAGCATGCTAAAACCACACTGTGTTTGATCTTTTTTATTTTTATAATAACCGTGGGTGTCTTGGCTAGCTTATACACACCTCCTAATCTTACGTGGTCCTGTACAGTCATATAAACCTCCAGTGGGCCTTGAAGGAACTCGAACCGGTAAGATCCCAAAGCTGTGTGAGTAGAGATCCTGCTTGTTCTTCTCACCATGGGTATTATGTTTGACATCTCAGTCTTTTGTATTATATGCTTTTCAGATCCTGTCACAAATTGATGGGAAAAGTCTATTTTTCGTGGGATACTCGTTTGTATACATTATACCCCCACATCGTGCTTTCGAGTGTGATATACTGGTTTTGGTTTGGTCACGTGAGATATTGGTTTACAAAAGACTCTTTTAAAAGGTGTGACATAAGCTTTATAAAAGACTGTTCTACAAACGCTTTATAAAAGACTTTACAAAAGATATTGCTTTACAAACGACGGTTTTACAAAAGATTTATATATCACAGCAAGGACGTGGCGTTTTTAGATGTGACGTTTTTAAAGGTGTGATATAAGCAGACAAATTTCTATGTCATATATATATATATATAATAATAAGATAATAGAGGGAGGTTTAAGGTAAAACCTAAAAAAAAAAACTAAAAATTGAAGAACACCCTAGTGGCCCTTCATCTGGATGTTATGTACTTGTGCATACAGGTAAATTATGTTGCTTTTTTGGTTTTTATGCACAAGTGCATTATGCTATTGTGCATTATGTTATTGTGCATATGCACGTGAGCATGTTACAAATTACTTGTATGCATATCCAGGGTCGGTTTTCTTTTTTTTTTGAGGTTTTCCCCAGAACTTGACCCTAACATAATAATATTAGAAGAAGAAAAATTATACAAATAATTATCGTACATTAAATTTTGATTGAATAATTAAATATAACTTAGAAATATAATTTTACAACTTCGTTTTAATTGTGTATCCATAACATTTGTGAATTCATGAAAATGTGAGTGATGTGATTAAATAAATTTATGAAAGTGTAAAATCTTAAGTTAAAAGTGTAAAAACACAAAATATAAAAACAATATTTTTAAAGAAAGTCACGTCTTATAAAAAATGTGCGTCATGGCGTGCCTCAAGACGCCATGGCTTGAGTCACACCTTGCATAAACACTACAGGTAATTTCGTAACGGCAGAGACGCGTCTTGCATCGTATTGCGTCATAACACCCCCTTTTGAACACCGCAAATGATTACTTAAACTTTTTTATTTTCATGAATATTTAAGTGTAACATATCCATAGGAGTGGATCGAGTGATAGACAATTAATAATAATATTTCTTTGTTTTTCTAAAGTTTAAAGTTAATGTATTCAAGATTGCACGGTACCATATCATAATGAAAGTACACGATATACTATCATTTAGTTTCATTATAAAAACTGTTTTTCACTTGCCTTACTTTTACGAATCATCTAGGGGCTTTGTATAGACTACATCTTTGATAAGTTGCGGTCGTCTGAGATTAGGATGAGCTTGGGACCGGACCGTACCAAACTTGTTGATACTAAATCTTTTTGGGACTAAAAAGTAGGACCGAAAATCGAACCGTATGTACCGGTGTGGTATCGGTTTTGGGACGAGAAAATCGGTACTAGGACCACTTAGGACCAAAAAGATGAAAATGCATCAAGGTGTATCAAAAGCAATCGCAACCAAAAATATCTTCATAATGTTGTAAATGTGCATCAAAACCAATCCCAAACAATCAAAAGTTCAACAAGATACATTTTCAAATCATCGATTTTTTTATGGTGTATGTAGGGGCCGAGTTTTTGATGGTGATTAAAAAATGGAGAAGATATGATACCTTATGTAGAAGGTTTGGTTAGTTTAGAAAACGATATATCTTGATTCAGGGGTGGACCTAGGAAAACTTTCAAACGGTGGCACCTTTGACGAACCTAATTTTTTTCCATATCGCCCGATGTTGTTTTACTCTAATTCCACCGTTTCGAGGGATTTTAAAGTTTTTTCTAGATTTCGAGGGATTTTAAAGTTTTTTTTCTAGATTTCGAGAGATTTTAATTTTTTTTAATTGATTTTGATGGACTTTTTCGGTTTTCTTGGTTGATTTAAAGAGTTTTCGGTTTTTTTGGTTGATTTCAAAAGTTTTTTTTTTCGGATTTTTGGGTTGATTACGAGGTATGATTACACCTTCATAAATAATACGGTTGCACCTTCTAAAACGATACAGTTGCACCTTTCATGAACCTAAATTTTATTACCTTACAGCGGAGAAACAATGCGGTGGCACATGCCACCTATGACACTTAACTACGTCCGTCCATGTCTTGATTACAAAAAGATAAGGCTAGTTTAGGATAAAGCGGTTCGGGTTCAGTGCGGAAAAATGGTCTTCAAGGCTCATCCCTATTTGAGGCTAAGCTTGACCACAGGATGTTGGTGCCTGGACTCGAACCAGGGGTAAATGGGATATTCCACCTCATCCCTCTAAGGCTTGTTGGCAACGCCACCACCCTTGTGGTTTTTCACTTACCTTTAAGTCGTGCTCTTGAATTAGGAAAGAAAAATAAATTTTTATTTGGGTTCCCGAAAGAGAAGGAAAATTAAAAAAAAAACTTTCACATTCTTAAAAAGGAGAAAAGAAAAGATGACAATTTTACAGATATACTTTTTTAAAATAAATTATTTAAAATGAGAGGTAGGATAGTTTTGTAATTTTAATAAGAGTGAATTACAACTGGTGTTCCGTGAGGTTTACTCAAATTTTGGATTTGATCCCTAAACAACTATCTACATTGATGGTTCTAACTTTTCAATTTCACAACACTCATAGTCCCTTAAGTTAACACCCTTAGTTAGCAACCGTTAGAAGGGACATGAAATTAGTACATTTTTGGTCCATGTAGTTTGCTCAAACAATGGTTTGCCCAAACAATGTTAACTCAAGTGTTATGAAATTAAAAGTTAAAAACATCAATGTAGATTCACTCTTTTAATAATCTTTTCCTTCTTTTCCTTTCCCTCCCACATTTATCATTATTTTTCTTTCTTTTTCTTTCTTTTCCTCCCTTATTCATTTGGAGGAAAACTTTAAGCTAATAAGTGAAGTAGTCGTCGTCTGACCAATCGGCTCGGACACCAAACCGCCTATCATTATTTCCCTTTCTTTCACTTTCCTTTCTTTCCTAAAAAAAAATCCAAAAACACAAGTCCCTTTTTTTTCACTTTCCTTTCTTTTCATTTTCTTAGAGAACCCAAGGCTAAATCATTATTTCATGTTTTGTTCTCGTCATAATATTTGGTCTACGCCGCTATCTATCATTCAATATGTTAGTTAATCTCTCTCTTTGTGCTGCCACGTATACAAACATTACCATTCATCCAATGATGAAGCTGAATTTGGATACCATTAATATATATATATATATATACAGGATATATATGGTTCCTTGAAATTCATTACTGGTGTAGAATACATCTGCAAGATAGATACCCAAAACAAAACAAAACAAAACAAAAAATGGAATAAAGATCCTTAACAGGTCGTTGGATGAAAATCTGTCCAGTATCTTTTCTTTCCAAGAAAAAGGGAAGGTAATCCAGTTCAGCTAGATCAGACCATTGTTGGATGAATGAACATTGAGGTTTCAACATAAATGGATGAATGAACAATTGAAGATAACAAAAAGTTGAAACCTCATTCATTCTACCATAACAATTTCAGTTGCCACTTGCTATGTGGATCTTAAAAGGAGAAGGTTTCAACTTCAAAATAGAAATAAAGAGAAGCAAGCCAAACTTTAAAAAAAATAAAAAATTTAGAATTTGAAGTTCATGTTCAAAATGAGAATGATAGAGTGACATGACGTATCCTGTTTCAAGTTGAATATTTTAAGACTTGAGAAGCCTCAAAAGAAAATCTTCACAAGTGATCATGATTGAAAGAACTCATCATCATGAACCATCTTTATGGACTACATTTGTTTCTTTTTCTTGTCTCTTTTGACCAAGTTAAAATTGGTATTTATTTAGACCATGACCATGCTATGTTTACAGTTGCGGAGGTACATGTATGAGTATGGGGTCTATTGACACCATTCAACTCCAAAAAATTGCACAATTTTAGTGTAAAAACAATTATTTTTATATATAATTATTTAAACAACCCGCTAAGTTCTTGTAATATCTTTCTAAAGGACCCCACCTCACCCTCATCCCTTTCTTTTTCCACTCCCCACGTGTCCATTCATTTCTTTATCCCCAAGACCCAAAGTTTAACCCACGTACCCCCATTTCTTTCCTTTTCCTTTCGGCGGTAATTTCTCATTTACGATTTTCGATTTCCGTCGATTTGCCCATTCCACATTTCCACTAACAAAGTTTTGCTTCACACAATCAACTTTTGGCGGCTACTCGAGTAATCAATGGTGGTCCACGACAATCTTTAACAACTTGATGGCTTGAAGGTATTTTTATTTTGGTTTTCTTAAATATTAATATTATTTGGTAAATGATAATGTTTAAGGTTTAATACTAATTGTTAATATTTATGTTTATGTTTTACAAGAATGAAGTATGTAATCTGTTTATAACTTTTACCTAAGAACTTAAGATTCAACTTTCAAAAATATTATAAAATTTTAGTTAGGGTTTTGTGTTAAATTCTAATACATAATTTGGTTTATTATTTCACCAGAAACAATGGAAATTTTTTTAAAAAGGAAAGCATCGACATCTGAGGAGTGGCGGATCCAGGATTTTCGATGACCGACTTTAATCAACATGATATAATATATAACATAAGTTAAATAAAATAGAAATTAGAAGTAACTTACATTTTATAATTGTTCCCTACAAGTTTTCATTTTCTGAAAGCGATTTATCACATCTTCATTCGTAACATTGGCAAGTGCTTCTCTTTCTATGGCACATATCACACAAGCACTCAAAAAAGCATCCCCAATTCGATTGCGCAAATCGGACTTTACAATCTTCATTGCAGAAAAGCATCTCTCAACAGTTGCAAGCTAACTTCAATAATCGATAAACCAAAGGAAATGCAAGATGTTTCTTTGTTTCCACCATCACTTTAGCAAGGTCAGATATACCTATAAAATAGTAACGAAAACATAGTTAATGATACATTTGGTTATATTTGTCACTTTTAGTAAAGAAAACAAAGTTAGTTATATCGGATATACCTTTCAAGTTGGTAAATTTCTCATCTTGCTGCACATTATGAATGTAAAGTCGAAGCTCTTGCTCAAAAGCTATTTTTTCCTCGTTAGTAAAATCATTTGGATATGACTCACTTAACCTTAGTAACTTTAATCGGTTAAAGTCACAAAATGAATCGTGTGGATTCAATGCCGCCATACAAATAAGCAATTCCGAACTTATCTCACCAAATCTGTCACCAAACTCTTGAATTTGCATATCCACAACTGTATTAAAACAATCATACTCATAATAATGTCGATATGTGATATTGGTCTTTTGTCTCCGGTTCTTTGTATTAACATAAACTTCTTTCATGTTCACCATTTTGATATCATATTTGTCGCAAAAAGAAGTGACTTTCTCCAAAAGTGAATCGGAGAAGGATTTAATGGTTTTGTAACAGAAGGATTTAATGGTTGGATACGTATCCTAGACAAGGCGGGAGTGATGCTTTTGTAACCGAAGGATTTAATGGTTGGAATAAAAAGGAGAGACTTAGTGTTCATGTGGGTGATGTTAATAGTTCTCACAATAAAGCACTTAAGAAAAGTGAGGATCTAATGAGACAAAATCAATCTATTGATGTTGCCTATCATAAGCAAACTGATATTGCGAAGATTGAACATCGAATACGATTAAATGTTTCAATTGATGTTGTTAGACATTTGTTGAATGGTGAATTACCTTTTCGTGGTCATGATGAATCGGAGAAATCTTTTCATAGAGGACACTTCTTGGAAACAATTAAGTTGATTCGTAACCATTGTTCGTAATGTCACATTAGAAAATGCTCCGGGGAATAATAAAATGGTGGCTACAGATATTCAAAAAGACATTGCTTATTGCTTTGCGCAAGAAATACTCAAATCCATTTTTGAAGAAATAGGTGATGATGTGTTCGCATTGTTAGTTGATGAGTCTAGTGATGTATCTAAAAAGGAACAAATGGCTATCGTTTTGCGATATGTTACTTGTGGAATTGTTAAGGAAAGATTGGTTGGACTTGTTCATGTGAAAGAGACTTCTTTATATCTGAAATCTGCTATTGAGTCTCTATTTGCTGAATATGGTTTGAGTTTAAAAAAGGTTAGAGGTCAAGGTTATGATGGAGCAAGCAATATGCGTGGTAGGTTTAATGGTTTGAAAACTTTGATCATGAACGAGAATAGCTCAGCATATTATGTCCATTGTTTTGCACACCAACTTCAGTTAGTTGTTGTTGCGGTGGCAAGAAAACATCATGGTGTTGTAATTTTTTTTGAAATGATCGATGTTTTGGTGAATGTTGTTTGTGCTTCATGCAAAAGAAGTGATATGCTCGGAGAAAGTCAGAAAGAAAACTTGGAAAAACTCATTGGTAGTGGTGAAGTTGAAACCGGAAGTGGGTTAAATCAAGAGCTTTCTCTTGCAAGAGCTCAGATACACGTTGGGGTTCTCATTACAAAACACTTTTGCATTTGGTTGATTTGTTCCCTTATGTTATGGATGTACTTCAATATATTGAAGATGATTGCGAGAATAGTACAAGTGTATGTCAAGCGTGCGGGCTTCAAATATATTTGACATCGTTTGAATTTGTATTTTATTTACACTTGATGTTGCGTATTTTGGGGGTCACAAATTTATTGTCACAAACTCTTCAAAAAAGAGATCAAGATATATTGAATGCTATGTCATTGGTGCAATCACCAAAGGAAGAATTGCAAGAGTTTAGAGTTGATGGGTTTGATTCACTTTTGGAGAAAGTCATTTCTTTTTGCGACAAATATGATATCGAAATGGTGAACATGAAAGAAGTTTATGATAATACAAAGAACCGGAGACAAAAGACCAATATCACATATCGACATTATTATGAGTATGATTGTTTTAATACAGTTGTGGATATGCAAATTCAAGAGTTTGGTGACAGATTTGGTGAGATAAGTTCGGAATTGCTTATTTGTATGGCGGCATTGAATCCACGCAATTCATTTTGTGACTTTAACCGATTAAAGTTACCAAGGTTAAGTGAGTCATATCCAAATGATTTTACCAACGAGGAAAAGATAGCTTTTGAGCAAGAGCTTCGACTTTACATTCATAATGTGCATCAAGATGAGAAATTTACCAACTTGAAAGGTATATCCGATATGACTAACTTTGTTTTCTTTACTAAAAGTGACAAATATAACCAAATGTATCATTAACTATGTTTTCGTTACTATTTTATAGGTATATCTGACCTTGCTAAAGTGATGGTGGAAACAAAGAAACATCTTGCATTTCCATTGGTTTATCGATTATTGAAGTTAGCATTGGTTTTGGGTTGCAACTGTTGAGAGATGCTTTTTTCATTGCAAAATCTAATTTGCGCAATCGAATTAGGGATGCTTTTTTGAGCGCTTGTGTGATATGTGCCGTAGAAGAGAAGCACTTGCCAATGTTACGAATGAAGACTTTGAATACCTAATTCATTCGTAATTATTGAATATTTTAATCCTATAATCAATACAAATTTTCCGAAATGAAGAAACTATTGAAGTTAAAAGTTAAAACTAACACCCTACAGTTTCATCTCGATAAGCAGAGATTCAATGGTGGAGTGACTTAATCTTTAAGTAGTATGTGCTGCAGCTATTCAGAATGACATTAAGGCTCTACTTGGGCAGGTTTTATAGACCAACATGACAATATACGTAAGATTTTGGTATAACTTTTAGGTAACACAAACATATGGTTAAGATTGAGATACAGCAGCAAGCAATATTTAGGCTCAGCAATTCACTGCCGATTATTGTAGTTGCAGCAAGTATCGTGTTTCTTACTTATTATTATTATATGTCTCAAGCAGCAGCATCAACAGCAGTCCCAGCATCCTCCTTCTGTACAAAAGTTTCAAGATACTCTTTCCTGCAAAATAGCACAATCATTCTCAGAGACATTACCCACATCCCAAACGATTCGCTATCCAAAGACCAGAGCGGCCACTCCCATTAGCTGATAGAAAGGTCAATTTCAGCTGTTGAGCTTATTACAATTTTGAGAAGAACTTGATACAATCATTACATAATACTACTATTGTTCTCAAATTTTATGTAGCTGTAGAACTATTTTTGAGAAACAGAAACAACAAGCTATGCTGTTACAGCAGTCAAATTACAAAATAGCAGTCAGGAATGAGATTTGAAATAGTGGTAATCGCGGTGGTATAGCAGTCCAAAACTAGCGGTTCATATAATATTTCTTAGAATTATATATATAGCATGTATGTGTATGCATACATAACTTGACATATAATATGCATTAATTAAATGAAGGCCCAAATCAAAATAAATTAAAGGCCCAAATAGAGATAAATGCCCAAAAAAGGACAAAAATGTAAGCATTAGATTCAAAAGAGGCCCAACTGAGAATATCGGTGCGGACCGCTATTTTACCCAAATATCGGTGAAATAGCGCTGCTATTATTGAAACCTCAATTTCCACTGCTATTTTACCACAGCTATTTTGCTTATGACCGAAAACCGCTATTGCACCACAATTAACAGCCTAGACAACAAGTGATTCATGCACCTCAACACACGAATTATATAGGCCTTATTGTAATAAAAAAAGAGAAGCAGAAGAAAAAGAAGAAAAAGAAGAAAAAAAAACAATTGATACCTTGCAGGCAAGTCATCATGTGGTCGATTGAAAGGGGTCCAAATCGGGTCACCAACAAAGAGCCGCATGGCCTGCCATAAAAATAAACAACAATTAATCATAAAAAAGGCTTGTCTGCCAAAGATTAATTTTTCCGTTACAGCTATCTATAATCATCAATGACAGTTCTTATCATAGTACCTTGATGTAGTTGTCTGAATCAAGCGTAAAACGATGGTAAATACCAGCAGGCAGTACAATCATCCCTCCTTTCTTCACCCACACACGTATCCAAGCATCATTATGATCTCTCACATCAAAGTATCCTTTAAAACAAGTCTTGTGTTTAGTTGTCCGCAATATAATAAAAATAATGTGTGCAAGTATTTTCCTTAATCGTTAAGTTTTTAGTGGTGTGAAATAATGATGGAAGCATTATTAGATTGTAGAAAAACAGAACTTCACAAACAATAAAAATGCTTACCACTTCCACCAACACAGTAGCGAATTTCCTCATCAGTATGAAGATGCTCTTCAAAAAAGTTTTTAATCTTCTCTTCATAATTCGGCAGCTTTTCTGGGCAAACCTCACAGAAGTCCTGAAAGTTATCGACTCCTCTTTAAAACCATGTCACAAAATAAAATTTACAAAAAAACATCTGCTTCACCCCCAACCAATAGAACCACCCGTTTTTGCAAAGGGAAATCGACTCAAATAGCCATTTTAACAATTAAAATTGGTCTCCTAGCCATTTCTCTCCCGGTTTTGCATAAATGTCACTACTTCTGCAATATATAGGTCCGTAATTGCGGACCTAACTCAAAAACACAAAAAATACGAATCTGATGGATTTTCCGTAAAAAAATGTTTTTGACCCAGATCCACAATTACGGACCCAGGTCCGCAATATACAATTTTTTAAAGAAAAATCGATAAGATTTGTTTTTTTTGTGTGTGTTTTTGAGCTAGGTCCACAATTACGGACCTATATATTGCAGAAGTAGTGATATTTTGGTAAATATGAGAGAGAAATGGCTAGGAGACCATTTCTATTGGTTAAAATGACTATTTCAATCAATTTCCCTTTTGCAAACTATAACTGTGGGTAAACATAAGCTAGGGAAAATGGCATTAAAAAGTAAGAGTTAAGAAACACAAACCACGTAAGAGTATCCACGTGATTCACGAATTTTCTTCAATGCATCATCTGTTTCATAGTTATCAGCATCCAACCGCCAACTAAGCACCCCAAGTTCTGTGCATTTCACAAAGTGATTTAATTTTGCAAGTCAACTACACTTAAAGACCTTATGAAGATGAAGTTGAAAGGTCTTTACCTGCAAGTTTGTCCAGGGACACAAATTCCTTTGGCTCTCTATGATGGGGAAGCCTTTGGTCTTCATTACTATCGTCCATGTACCATGCCTGAATAACTTCCTCCCTTTCGTCCTATTAAGACCAAATTGTTGAAAATGACATGAATACAATGCTAATAGAGCATAGCCCCCCACCTAATCACATATGAATAGTGGTATTCCTACAGAACAAAAAGAGTGACAAAAGTACACCTCAGGCAGCAGAGGTGTAGTTTTTGAGACCACGAGTCTAGGGCAGCAGTGACCTTCATTTGTTTATTTCAGTCCAATCATACAAAAATCAAAGTTAAATGGGTAGAAATTGGTTTAATTATGGTAATTACTAATTGGGGATTTATGGTGGTTTTTGATCATTTGATTTCATAGCCACCAACCTAGTACCCTTCAAGTGCACAACACTACACAAGCTTTGTTAGTGTACCTACAACAATTTGGTAGAATAGATAAAACTATACATGTAGTTTCACACTTTTCTAAATTATATACTTGGACAAGAAAAATATCAATCACATACTTTTACTTCAAAATTATATCAATTACATCACTTTCGTCCAATTTCTATTAAATTAACTAACATGAATGGTCAATTTGGGACAAAAGGGGATGGTAAAAAACAATTTGATGGAGTGAATGTGAACATCTAAACCGTTATTGGTGATCTATGTCAAAAAAATTGATTAAAAGTTAAGAGAAAAATTATGTAATTGTTAAACTTGTCAGTAAACATGTCACGGATAAAATTTTGTATGTAACCTAAAATGATTGAAAAGTACAATGATGTTTTCACCTATTTTTACACAAGTTTAACTTTCTAGTGCTGCTTAGTTTAATCAAGTTACAATTTCTATTTAAAAAGTTTAAATTAACAAGGGTAGTTCTATGCATACTTTCTTGTTCACCATGGGAAAGGGGTTCTTTCCTTCTAAATGCAAATGTATTCCAAGGAATACTCTGTAATAAGGTGTGGGCACGCCTTACTCAAGGAATACTCTTATTTTGCTAAGTGCTGAACAAAAGATGTTTTGTCACGCCTTATGCAGGGAGAACTTTCTGTTTCCATGGTCAAATGGCTCATTCTCCTGTATATGTAACTCGCTCAGAAGCTGAGGCCTGAGAGTGAGTGGTAAGGTGAGAGTGTGAGAAAAATAGAAAGAACATTGAAATCTTGTAAAGGGAAAAGGAGGTCGATCCTTAACCTAACACAAAAGGTTCTCTCTTTTGGTGTGGACGTAGGCAATCTTGCTGAACCACATAAATCTCTCTTTATTAACTCGCTCTTTATTTACTTTGATGTGCTTGTTTATTGTCATTACTTGTTTTCGGTTTGAGTAAGATTGAGAAACCGGGTATTTGGTTTCTGTTTTTCTACTCTGTTTTCCGCTGAGCAACACTTGGTATCAGAACGTAATATCATATTTGGGTGGTAAAGCTCATATTTGAGGTATTTAGGTTGGTATATCGTGTGGTGCACACAAGGTGTTTGATAATTCTCCTGAGAGAGACAATTTTTAACAAGTGGGTAAATGACGTCTACAAGCAGAACCGTTAAAGTTGGGAAGCATGAGTTAAGAGGAGTTCAATGGAAATAATATTTTTCCTATTAGAGGATTCAAATGAAAAAATTGCTAATCTCCCAAAAGTAATACAAGGCTTTGATAGATAAGGCAAAGAAGCACAAAGATATTTCCGATGAGGATTGAGAGGAGTTAGATCTTGAGCACGAGCATAGATCATTTTATGCCTTGAAAGGGATGTTGCCTTCTAGGTTGAGAATGAGGAATCGTCGGCTGATGTGTGGCAAAAGTTGGAGGCAAATTTTGTGACGAAAACTTCAACGAATAGAATTTACTTGAAGTCCAAATTGTTTACTTGCAAAATGGATGAAGGTTCATCAATCCGGGAACACATAAGTAAATCTGATAAGAGTATATAAGATTTAACGGACATTGATGTGAAGGTATAAGATGAGGATCAAGCAAAACTTTGTTGGATGTGAGACATGTTCCGGAGTTGCAGAAGAATCTTATTTTTGTTGGTGCCTTAGACTCCGGTGGGTGTAAGATAGCTACATGAGATGGAGTAAAGAAAGTTGTTTTGGGTTCCATGGTTGTAGTGAAAGATATTCGTCAAGGAAACATTTATGATCTTTCAGGTCACCGGTGACAGAGAGTGCAGTAGTTGGAACAAATGGTAGTGGTGGAGAGCCATGTGAGAACACTTAGTTAGAGCATAGGCGGCTTGGGCATATGTTAGAAAACGGCCTAAATCTGCTTGGTAAAGAAGGTTTGTTGAAGAACTTAAAGAAGACTGACATGGATTTTTGTGAGCATTGCATGTACGATGAAGCACATCGGCTTCAGTTCAAGTCGAGCAAACAAACGCAAAGGTATTTTAGACTATGTGCATAAAGATGTTTGGGGTCCTACTTCGGTCCAAGGGATGATCATATGTTTAGATTTACTTTCTCAAGCATAAAAATGAGGTCTTTGTCACGCTTAAGAAGTGGAAAGCAATGGTTGAGAACAGAACATGCAAAAAATTGAAGACACTGCGATCTGATAACGGTATGCAGTATACAGAGGGTCTCTTCAAGAAGTTTTGTGATCAGGAAGGAACTGCTAGACATTGGACGGTCAGGAAAAAACCACAGCAGAATGGGGTCGCAGAGAGGTTGAACCACACATTGCGAGAAAGAGTGATATGTATGCGATCATATGTTGGTTTGGGCAGAAAATAGTAGGCTGAGTCGGTTGCTACAGCTTGCTACATTGTCAATCAGTCTCCTCATTTATCTTTAGATGATGTACCTTACGATTATGAGATATTCATAATCTTTGGGTACTAAACTTACTATCATGTCAATAAGGGAAAGCTTGATGCAGGAGCCATAAAGGCAATTTTCTAGGGATATGCATCTGGTGTAAAAGGTTATCGCCTATGGTATTTAGAAGATTCCAAGTTTATAATCAGCAGAGATGTTACTTTTGATGAGAACTTCATGGCAGCTTCTTCGAAAGTTGCGGTACCCAGTGGTGATGACATTCAAACTTAAGCCTCAGAAGTGGATGAAATAGAACCTAAAAGCCAACAAGGTTCTAGTCGTGTCCAGGAGGAAGATCATTGAAATAATCATGAATTCATGATGAGATTAAACATGAGATGATTAAGGCATTCAGCAAGAAATGTACAGAAACCAAAGGAACAAGAGCTCGAGATAGTTCGGTTTTCACTAGGCCGAGACGAGCTTATAAGAAAGTTCAAAATTTGGGGTATGATCAACCCTTGAAAATCAAATAGATTGATCCATTTATAGTTCTCTATAGTCGGATTAATGGATCGTCGAATTGGAAATGATAACAGAATGCACATTCTGGTTCCATATTTATTTCTTAGTTCTTATCAATTCCTATAATGTAAAAAAGAACAATTTGAATATTTAATTTTTTAATATTGAAGATGGGAAATGAAAACTATTAGCCCCACACGGAGTTTCTGGGGCTATAGATTATACATATTATACAAAATTTAAATATATGTAAACAGATTATACAAAATTTATATATAAATATATAAACAGATTGTACATAATTTATAAGTAAAACAGATATGTACATAAAACATAATATATATATATATGTTTGAAATAATTTATAATATATGTATATTCGCAAGGTAGAAAACTGAAATAAATTCAGAATATATGTATATACTTGTATACACCGGATAATATATCTGTATATGTGACAAGTCCATATTGTTGGATTCTGACACTAAGTGGGAGAAGAAAAAGAAAAATATATATATATATATATTATACAACTATTGTATTCCAGGACTGAGTGGAGAAGATAAAAGTATACATATATGGTTGTGATTTTGTGAGAGAGACGGAATAAAACACTTAGAAATAAGTGCTACTGACTCATGAACACAACTATGGCACTATCTACTTAAATAAATAAAAAATTAGCCCAAATGACTCCATTTCACAAAGACGTGCGCCTGTGATTCGTATCCATCTCACCGTTTGACCACTGGCTTACACATTTAATACGTACGCCCCATTAGAGGAGGAGGCGTCGCCTCACACACGATATTTGGATGCCTCGCCTCAAGGCACGTTTTGATGCGCACTCCTCTACCGTTTTTTAAAACAATGCTACGAGCAGGTGAATTGGTTTAATATGCACTCTTGATGGAGGAAGATGAATCAGTCTCCTTCAACAAAGCCATTCGAAACAATATAGTGAGAGTTGGTTGGCGGAACAAGAGATGGAATCTCTTCGGAAGAACCATACTTGAGAGGAAGTCTCATTCCCCGTAAGAAAGAAATCCATTGGTTGTAAACGGGTGTACAAGAAGAAAGATGATCTGAGCTCGGTGGTACAAGGTACAAGGCAAGGCTAATGGCTAAGGGTTTGTATAAAAAGAGGGAGTAGACTACAATGAGATCTTTTCTCCGGTAGTGAAGCACACTTCCATTCGGGTGCTATTGAGTATTGTTGCTTAAGGTGATATAGAGTTGGAACAACTCGATGTAAAAACTGTTCTCTTGCACGGAGACTTAGATGAGGAAATTTATATATGCATCAACCTAAGAGATACAAGGTTGTGGACAAGGAATGTCACATATGTCGCTTGAGGAAATCACTATATGGATTGAAGCAATCTCCTCGACAGTGGTATAAGAGATTTGACTCCATGCTAAAGCATGGGTTCTCCGGGAGTAAGTATGACTGTTATGTTTATCTACAGAAACTTCGTGGAGGTGAATATATCTATCTTCTTTTGTATGTAGATGATATGATCATGGTTTTAAAAAGCGTGTGAGGCGTACGCTTTGAGGCGCGCCTCGAGGCAAGGTGGTCCAAAATCGCACCTGAGGCGGCGCCTCTTAATCCCCAAACAAGGCGTACGCCTCAATACAGAGGCTAAACTGTTTTAAAAAATGGCTGAAATTTCTATTTTTTTTTGAAAACCTTTTTCTTCTCCTCTAGTTCTCCAAAGCACTATCTGCTACTTAGTCTCACCGATGATAGAGGCAGCCAACATGGTGTACGTATGTATGTACACCGGTGCGATGAAGTCAAACATCAACAAAGCTATTTATAAGGGCTTTATTCTCCCTCTCTCATACAATCACGAACATGCATTATATGTTGGTATTATTGTATATAATATAATATACTTAACAAAAAATATGTATTAATATATATAAATATATATTTCTGACCTGAGTATACCTTATTCTTATTAATAGTTCTTTGTTAGTATATTATACTCACTTTGCATACATTAGATATAGTGTATATCAGTATGTGTATATTAAGCTGCTACATACAACTTTACAAGTGTGTGTGTATATATATACATATATCATGCTGCCAATACAAGCGTATATATCAATATATATTATGTTTTTGTGTAGTATGTTGTCACATACAAGTGTGTAACTGTGTACATATATGTATAAATATATATATATATTTTGTTTTTGGTGTATTATGCTGCCACATACTAGTGCATATATGGAATTATGTTTGTTTTGTCAAGTGTAAAGCATTTATGAACTTTGTTGTTTTATTTTTTTTGGGCTTACACCTCAATCGCCTCCAGGCTTACGCCTCACGTACCTAAGGGAAAAACGCCTCAAGGCTCGTTTCCGATTTTTAAAACCTTCGATATGATTATTGCTTTGAAGAGCAAGGTGGAGATTGATCGGTTGAAAGCTCAACTTGGTGAAGAGTTTGAGATGAAGGACATGGGCGCTGCCAAAAACATATTAGGTATGGAGATTAGAAGAGAGAGGTTGAGCCATCGATTGTTCTGGAGCCAGAAAGACTACGTTGAGAGGTGATCGCAAGGTTCGGGATGCAAAATGCTAAGTCAATGGTGACTTTATTTGCTCCACATTTTAAGCACTCTAGTAGATAATCTCCCACTACAGCAAAATTGCACCTTATGCTAGTGCAGTAGACAGTCAGAAGTATGCCATGGTGTGTACACGTCCATATATTTCACAAGCGGTTAGTGTGCTCAGGAGGTTCATGTTCTAGGTTGAGGAATTGCTTTGACTTTCTTGTTAACCCTACCCGAAAGAGAGTGAGTGGTGGATTTGCGAACCCAGGAAAGTCACATTGGAAAGCAGTGAAATAGAACCATGGCATATACCATAGCGAGGTTGTGTAACTTCTCGTTGGTGATCGTCCAAATTTGACATCTATCAAATGTTGTACGATGTGGAGAATTGTAAGTGTGTTGGACGGAGGATGTCTTGTTATAAGATGTGGGCACGCCTTATTCAGATGAATACTCTTATTTTGCTAAGTGTTGAACAAAGGATGTTATGTCATAAGGCGTGGGCACGCCCTATGCTAGGAGAACTTTCTGTTTAGTTAAAAAGCCCAACCTTGGGCCATGGTAAAATGGCTCATTCTCTTGTATATGTAACTCGCTCAGAAGCTAAGAGTGGCAATAAGGTGAAAGTGTGAGAAAATAGAAAGAACATTGAAATCTTTGTAACGAGAAAGGAGGTCGATCCTTAACCTAATACAAAAGGGCTTTCTCTTTTGGTTTGGATGTAGGCAATCTTGCTAAACCACGTAAGTCTCTCTTGCATTGTCTCTATCCTTTTTTTACTCTGAATGCTTGTTTATTGTCATTACTTGTTTTCGGTTTGAGTAAGATTGAGAAACCGGGCTATTTTGTTTATGTTTCTTCTACTCAGTTTTCGCCAGCAACAATTTGCATACTTCTAAACAATTTTTCTTGTGCTTTCTCTCTTTTAACCAATACACCACCCTAAGTCGTCAAATCGTTTTTCATAGGACCAACCCCTATGAGACCTCATTTTAAAGACCAGTTGTTTTTTATCTAAAAAACTTAATAGGCTCCTTCAACCATGACTTTGCCGTTACTTTCTAAAAAAACTGATCATTTTCAGCATATTTGTAATTGAAAATTTCAGCAACAGTGATTAACCAGAACACAAAGCTGAACGAAGTTATAAAAAGATACAGAAAGATTGCTATCAAACAAACTAGAACAAAATTCTTAAAGAAACTAAAGCAAAATTCATATTCCATAACAACTAAAAAAAGCTGAATTACATGAACCAGCAAACAATTCATTTACATAAAGAAAACTTGGGGATAGTGGTGCAAATCGATTTGTGTGATGCATCAGTACTGTTAGGAATAACAAATTAACAATTGCGTGCAAGATACAACTCCTTCACCATCTCCCCTAATTACCAATTGATTGGCTTCGATGAAATTAAACATTTGAGATTCTTAATTTTAAAAAGAGAAACCTAGAATTCGAGTTGGGAGATATCGAGCTACTACATACATGTGTTGACAAACCCAAAACATGTCCAATTGAGAAACGAAATAAATAAGAAGATCGGTGAGTACCTTGCATGCAGAACCCATTGATTGATTTGGGGGAAATTATTGAGCTTTGAAGCTACGCTGGATTTGGAAGATGAAAAGAAACCCTAAATCGATTTTACTTTCTCTCAAACAGATGATTCTGGTTGCTTTTATATGTCTGACGAAGGAAGACGCGGGGGTTCATGCCACTAGCAAAAATGCAAAATATGGTGAAATATCCGAATATTGAATTGACCAATTTGCCCTTACATTTCAAACATCTTTTCCTCAACTGTCAAATGTGTGACGTCATTGGTTACGTGTTTTAAAGTTTTTTAAAGAAACAATTGTCGTAGTTAGCATAAAACGTAATTCTTTATTTGATTATTAATAAGATACACTTTAAAATGAAGAATGTATTTCGATAAGTGCTTCATTTTCATATATTGATAACAATGTGTTGTTACGAATAGTTTCATATGTATCAGTAATAACTTTTATATAATGTCAAGTCATCATTATTGGTTGTATTTTATACGATAATTCTTGGTTGTTCTCTTAACCAAATTTGATGTATATAGATTTAGTTACCACAAAGACGTTGATTTACCAATTTATTATATAACTATATATAAAAATGAATTATAATCCGATATAATACCTCTCATTTTTTATGGAAGGATTAAAACACCTTCAATATATATATTAAAGGAATACCCAAAAGATAATGAAGTGACATATTGTGATTTGAGTATTAATCAAATCTTGAAATGTGATCTGATTTGGCTATCTCACATTGGTTAGAAGGAGAAGTTTGAAAGAATGAAATGTGTAAATGAAATGTGTAAATGAAATGAGGAGATCATTCTTTTGTAGCAAGTCATAGTGTTGGCTCACATTAATAAACTTTTTTTTGCAAAAAAACTTTGTTTGATTTCAACTTAAATTAAAAAATGAAACCGAAAGAATTTATATACCAATGTTTGTAGTAAGTTATCATTTCTAATTTTATATGTTTGGTTGTTCTAATTTAATCTTTTTATATTTGTTCTTCATTTTTGGTTTTGAGAAAGATCACCGGTTTGTTCTCTATTTAAAGCATTAATCTATTTTTATACTTAGATAAATCAACAACTTCCAACCACCCCCTCCCATTTTTTAACGTTTCCAACGAATTTGCACGTAATTACGTCTTGGACTCACAGTTGACACTGCGTCAATGACAATACAACCCTACTTGCCGCTATCACAACTTGTGTTTTAGAGGTAATAAGATTTATTATTTACCGGAATCGACATCACTTAAAAGAATTAATAAAAACAAAGAAAATATTATTTCTATTAAATTATACATTATACTTTTAAATGAATATTGTGTGGAATATCCCAATAAGGAGGTTCATGATGACAATGCTTTATGGGAAACCGGTTTGTTTTTCACATGGAGAAAGCATTCTAAGTATTAGGATGTGTCACATCATCTCTTGATGATTTTCCTTTATATAGACGTAGATATAGACTTGTTATATAAATCAGCCTATATATTGATTAATCTATATATGTATATAATAAGATTTCACATGTAACTTGTAAAAAGTAAATGAAATGTTCATTTATTTAATGATATATTTTTGTTTTAAAAAAACTTAAAATTTTAGAGAAAATAATAACTAATGTTTCAAGCTCTCTCATAATATCACATTTTCTTTGGATTATTGTCCTTTATATAGATACATAGATAGAAGTATTATGTAAATAATAATAAGTGATAAGTTATATTCTAGTAAGTTATTATATGTATTTCATTTATGTATATTGATGGCAATAAAGATTTTTTTATGTATACATTAAAAGTTGTTACATTTACATGATTAGTGATTATGTTCATCTTATTTTTATTTATATACATTATATAATCAATTTCTTATTTTATTCTATTGTTATATAAATAAAGATATACATATTATTATATTTAAGTGTGTAAATAAAAAAATTATTAATTTTAATCATAGTTAAAATGATTAGTAAACGAAAAAAAAAACTCTAAAATCCCAACAAAAGTCAAAAAAATGTATACTCAGATTAGTCTTCTCGAAATAAACCTGAAAAAATAAAAATAACCATTAAAAATAACATATTGAAGTTTGTTGTGGTTGTGTCATAGATTGTAATACATACATGCATGATTTGATTATTGAACCATCGTTGGCATCAAAACTTCAAAACCATTGCCATAAACAAACCTCTGTTTCCATTGAAAAAAATTAAGAAAAAATAAGAAGATAAATGTAAAAATGAACCTAAAATCACAACAAAAGTCAATAAGAAATAGAACCTGGATTAATATTCTCAAAGTAAACCTGAAATACAATTTTGTTGAACAATAATAGTTTATGAAATGATAGAAAAAAATCAAGTGACAGAGAGGGAGAAAAGTGTTTACCTGAAAAATGATCTTGTTGAAGAACAATGCATGATTGGTGATATGAATCATACATAAAGTGATATGGAGAGGAAGATGAAGATCTATAGTGATGAACAAATCATGATACAAAATGGAAGGGTTTTTGAGTTTTTCAAATTCAAGAGTGAAGTTGAAAGGATTTGGATCAATAAGAAATAGAACCTGGATTAATATTCTCAAAGTAAACCTGAAATACAATTTTGTTGAACAATAATAGTTTATGAAATGATAGAAAAAATCAAGTGTCAGAGAGGGAGAAAAAGTGTTTACCTGAAAAATGATCTTGTTGAAGAACACTGCATGATTGGTGATATGAATCATACATAAAGTGATATGGAGAGGAAGATGAAGATCTATAGTGATGAACAAATCATGATACAAAATGAAAGGGTTTTTGAGTTTTTCAAATTCAAGAGTGAAGTTGAAAAGATTTGGAGGTTTCACTTTTGAAATGAAGATGAAAAGATTAGGAGGTTAAAGTTTTAAAAATTACCAAAACAACCCTAACTCAATGAACTTCATCTTTGTAGTATAGGGACGGAAAAGTCTTTATCAAATCAAATATATAAAAAATCAAAAATCTTAAAAAAAAAAGAAAAATGGTCTTATCATGCTTAGAAGATGCCACCTCATCATCTTTGGTTTTCTCTTTTAATATATATATATATATTGATTTTTTAATTCAATATTGTAATGAATGTATATTTTTATTTTGACAATTTTCTATAGAAATGTGTTTCCATTAATGGTGTAGATACATAAGGTGTTTACTAAATTTTTTATTAAGGTGTTGTTTGGTTCATTTTCTGTTAAGACCTGAATGGATATAGTTGTCTGTATGGATATTGTTGTTCATATGTTAACAGATAAGTTGTTGTTCGGTTGTTATGCTGAATAAACAGTCTGAATGATTAAAAAGATGATTTTACCCCTCATCTCATAAACTCATATATATATATATATATATAGATATACACCATTAGAAATGATTTTACTCCACCAAGTTCATTATTATATCTTTAATTGTTTTTCCTTTCATTTCTTTAATGTTCATCTTTCCGATTTAACACATCAAGAAACATTTCCATCACATAAATCTCAAAAACATAAAATGTAAATTTATTAAAGAAAAATTTACATCACATAAATCTCAAAATCATTTGTTTCTGGAAGACTCTTTGTATCAAAAACATGGTTAATATCTCTGTATGCATACATACACACACACACACACACACACACACACACACACATATATATATATATATATATATATATATATATATATTTATAAAAGAGGGTTGTTGGACTGTCAGTGAAGATGATGCAAACCAGGGTTTAAGAGAGGGAAGAAGACCACATCCAAAAATCAAAATCAAAAACCACATCTAGAGATCGAAATCGAAATGAAGCAATGGAGTAAACCCATAGATCTCTCCTGGTACCTTTCTGTATACATACACGCAGATATATATATATATATGTATATATATATATATGTATATATATATATATATGTATATATATATATATATGTATATATATATGTATATATTTTACCCAAATAAAAAGGAGATAGCCTCTTTATTAGAAAAAGGTCTTATAAAACCTTCAAACTCTTCCTGGTCTTGTACTGCTTTTTATGTTAACAAACATTCTGAACAAGAAAGAGGAGTTCCTCGTCTTGTAATAAATTACAAGCCTCTTAATAAAGTTTTAAAATGGGTAAGACATCCCATCCCAAATAAAAAGGATTTACTTGATAGGCTTTTCCAAGCAGTTATTTTTTCAAAATTTGATTTAAAATCAGACTATTGGCAAATCCAAATAGCTGAATCAGACAGATATAAAACTGCTTTTAACGTACCTATAGGACATTATGAATGGAAGGTTATGCCCTTTGGCTTAAAAAACGCTCCTTCAGAATTTCAACAAATTATGAATGATATTTTCTATCTCTATAGCAATTTTATAATTTGTTATATAGATGACATTTTAGTTTTCTCAATGGATATTGAAAGCCATTTTAAACACCTGGATCTTTTTAAAAAAGTAGTTATTCAAAATGGTCTAGTCATTTCTAAACCAAAGATGTCCCTATTTCAAACAAAGATCAGATTTCTTGGTCATAATATTGAAAAGGGAAGAATCATTCCTATTCAAAGATCTTTAGAATTTAGTTCTAAGTTTCCTGATCAAATAACAGATAAAACTCAGTTACAAATATTTTTAGGAAGTTTGAACTATGTTTCAGCTTACATAAAAGATTTAAACAACGACACTTCTATTCTTTATGATAGACTCAAAAAGAAGAGTTCTCCTTGGACTAATAGTCATACTCAGGCCATAAGAAATATCAAAGAAAAGGTCAAAAATCTTCCTTGCCTAATGTTAGCAAACCCTTCTTGGGAAAAGATTGTGGAAACTGATGCCTCAGATATAGGATATGGGGGAATTTTAAAACAAATTGATCCTGTTTCAAAACAAGAAATTCTTGTCAGATTTCATTCTGGAAAATGGAATGGTGCCAGAAAAATTATGCAACCATAGCTAAAGAGATCTTTGCAATTGTAAAATGTGTCTTGAAATTTCAAGATGACCTTTACAATAAACATTTTATTATAAAAACTGATTGTATCTCTGCTAAATACATGTTCCAAAAATATTCCAAACATGATGTGTCAAAACAAATGTTTGCTAGATGGCAGGCACATTTAGCCCCTTCTGATTTTATAATCATTCATAAAAAAGGAGCAGAAAATCATCTGCCTGATTTCCTAACTCGTGAATATCTCTTATGATTTCAGGTATGAGCTCTTCACAAAGCAGTTATTCCTCTTATAGAGGAAGAGGAAATTCATCCTCTTATAGAGGAAGAGGAAGAGGAAGAACTTCCCCATAAGATTATGCTATCCAAATGGGTAAAAAGAAGCTAATAGCCTATAACATTGTTAACACGGATGATAATCCACTAGAGAATCTCATAGGTACTTCACTTCCTGAAAATCATCCTCTTCAGAAAGAATACCTTAATTATATTAAGGAAAAAGAGAAAAGAGAAAGTCTTTCTTATGCTAATATTAGCACAGAAGAAAACTCAGATTCTCAATTTTTAGAGTCTCAGTACAAAGAAATAATATTTCTAATTGAAGACAAAGATGTTCAATGGAAGAGTAACCCAGCTTATATTCTGCAGAGGTATCTTAATAAGTCCTCTAGTACTTATGGTTCTTTAAAGCAAAGACAATATTATGAGGGTCTCTTAAACTCCACAAATAGTGTAGAGATCACTCATTTTTCTCCTGCCACAAGATCTGAAGTTTATAACTTCTCAAAATTCATTATAAAGAAAATTATTTCTTTTGAAGAATGGGGAATATCTCCATTAACCGAGAGAGAATGGTACTCTCCTATTCATAAATGTAATTTTAAATTCAATTACTGGGATTATATTTCTAGCCTTGAAAAGGTTCTTCTTTATGAAAATGAAAATAAGAAACATACTTGGTTTCTAAAAATTTGTGATAAATGTTTTCACTCTCCAGTTCCTAACTGGTTTTTCAATTGGTGGAGAAGTTTTGGCACCACCGGAGAAATTCTCCCTGACAATTTAAACTTATGTTTAAAACAATGGGTGTCATATTCCCCAAAAGTTTATAACAACAATTCTCAATACATTATTGAAGGTTAGAATACATGCTGTTTCTTTATGGAGTTCAGTATTCCTTGGATATGGAAATGGAAACCTATTTTTGGTTATACTGAAATTATGGCCCCTTGCTTGAAAAGACAAGGCCTTACCAGGTATTGGGATAAATTATCCCGTAGTGATCCTGAAACAAAAAAACCTTATGGTGAGGAGATGGTGTCAAACATCATCAAGAAAGTAGAGTTTTATAAACAACAATATGAAGAAAAGCAAGGACAAGAAGACAAAGATGAAATTAGTCTTTTCAAAAAGATGTCTCAAAGATATTCAGAGACACATTCCAAAAAGGAGATAATAAATCTCTATGTTTCCAAGATGAAGGAGGACTTCTCCTTCACTTAGTGGCACCAGTTTCTTACATCCTCTCTTAGTTTACTACTTTCTCTCCTTTCCATTTTGTAAAATAAGGCATTCCAATAAAGAAAAGCTTGTGAATACAGAAGAAGCTCTGTAAGTGTTTTCCTCTTCCAGTGTTAAATAATTTCCATTCTTATTAACTGTTAGCCATGATCGGCTAAAAAATTATTATGTGTTAAAACATACTTGTATTTTACATTTACATTTTTACATGATTATATTGTTTGTAATTCATAACTCTATGATCTAAGTCCTTTGTCTTTTGCCAACTTCTTTGTTGATTTCCACCCGTTTAGGCCAGTAGAGCCATTAAGGGTTTCTCTGTCAACTCTATGAAGGTGTTAAATGGTGGACTGGGACTTGGTTATTAGATCCTTGGATTAAAAATGGTATCAGAGCCAGGTTATTTTATTTTTAAAATCTTTTTCAGAGTCATTTTCTGAATCTTCAACCATTTTTAAATCATTATTTAAAGTAGACACAGAGGATTTTGAAATAGAAAGATCTTTAAACCTTTTCTCTATGAGATCCTGGAGGTCTGAGACAAAAGTTTTTAATTTAAAATTTTTTATTTCAGGAGGAGGTTGCATGGAGGGTGAAGTAAAAATTACTTCTTTTGAAGTTTTTTCTCCATTTTCCTGAGTTGAGGGCTTTTTTAAAACCTCTCTGATCTCTCTTTTAAGAGAATTGAATTCTTCTTTTAAAGAATTAAATTCCTCTCCTAAAATAATGAGATAAAGATTTGTATAGTTTTGTTTTTCTAAAAGCTCATTTATATGTTCAATAGTAACGTTTAACACCTTTTGGGTGATGGCTTTAGAAAAAGCAGAATAGTTTATAGAAATACCTTTTTTTTAGTATAACAAGCAGTTTGAGGAGGATAGGTAGAAGTATGAGTTTCATTACTTCCAAAGATTATAAAATCTCTTTCAAAAACATTGATCTGGTATTTCAAGTAATTGTTTAAAAACCAAGGGACATAAGATAAAATCTTATTCTCTTTTTCACAAAATTTATAAAAATCATCAGCTAAATTTGATATTTCACTTTGTTCAAAACTTTCGAAATACCAATCTTTAAAAGGAATCCAATTTATATTAGTTCTAAAATCATTAGCAATGATTTGTCTGGCTGGAGAGCCTTTTGAGAAATCAATTTTGTCAATCATTTAAACAAAATTTATATCTGACATCGTGTCAGTTTCTTTAACACGGTGAATGTTTTCATTAACAACACCATTTCTTTGGACTCTTAATTCTTCTATAGGTTCTTGAGAATCTTGGGAACTATTCTCTCCTCTTATATAAGAGGTAGAAGCTCTAGATGGGCTATAATCAACTATGTAGTCTAGAGGAGATATATGGGATCTCATAGATCTGGATCCAGACAGAAAGTTACCTGGAGGATTGTTTCTTCTATTATCATTGAAATTGATTTGAACAATTCCTTCATTATTTTGAGTGATATTTTTAAAATCACTCTGGACTACAGGATTTCTATAAATGTCCTGAGTTACCGTCCAATTTTCTGGAAAAACAATTTCCTCCCATTTTATAGGTGTTCTAGTAGTTATGTTAGACTTGTTGAAATTTGTTTCTATTAAAACCGTTTCATTTTTATCTTTATCTACCTTTTTTCACATAGGATTTAAAGTGTAAAGAGGTTTGTAATAAATACGATAACAGATACATATGACCTCTGTTCCAGGAGTATAGTTATAACCATTTGTTTTAACATTTAAAGTTAAAGAATCAAGTATGTTTACATCAGATAAAGATAAACATAAGTTTGGGTAAACATCAAAATAAACTGGACCATGGGCCAGGCTTGATTGGATAATTCCCATCAGGGATTGTTTCCAATTCATATTTCTACCATCTCTTAAAGCTGCAAGAAAGCTTTCTGGTAACCCTTCAAGAGTTAAAGGTCTAAAAGCGATTTGGACAAGACCTATATGTATAAACTTATGAGTTTTTATGAAAGGGTAAATATCAGATATGTTTAACAAACGAATGATCATCTCATCCTTATGTAAGGGAATAGATGACTCTGTAGTTTTAACAATTTGTTTTAAACCAATTTTTTCAAAAGTTCCCAGCTTGTATATGCATATGGGTTCAACCTTAGGAATAGTCCATCTGTTTAATAAATCAAGATTATGGGGAATATCATATTCCTCAGTAGTACTGTTTTGAACATAATCATTTCCCATTCTAAAAAGGTTCATGAAGAACTTTTGAAGAAAGATTATGTATTAAAACGTAGATTGTTAATTTACAAGAACATTAAAACATGGCTCTGATACCATTTTTACGATATTATCATATTTAAAACCGAAAGATTATCACCTTTTGTAAGAGGAGGAAAATCATCATCTTTTAAAATAGAATTTGTTTTTATGGGATTAATTTTTGAAAAAATAATATCAATATTTTGATGAAGCATGATATTATCATGTTTAAGGTTTTTTACCTCAGTTTTTAGATTTTCAATCTCGTTTGTTAAATCCATCACAGAGGCAGAATTACTCTTTGAATGTTTAAGAGCTAGAAGTCTATTAACTTCTTTCATGGAGTAATCTTGATTATCCTTGAAATGATACGAAGAAGAAGAAGGCTCAGGAGGAGGTTCTTCTAAATTATCAAGAATTTCAGCTCTTATCATAGGATCTTTGATTTGTTTTAAAAGTTTTAAAACATTATCATTTGACAAAACATTTATATTAATGTCCTGAAATTGAGAAGCAAGTTGATAAAGATCATCATTTTCATTTGAAATCTTATTTATCTTACCAATCTTTGGTTTTTCTTTTTTACAAGAAAGACCCGACGAACAAGCCTTACAATCAGGGGAAGAAGAATTTGAATCATTATCTGATAAATCATCAGAAGGGTAGTCATAAATATCACTATTTGAATTTGAATTTTCATGGTCTGAATCATAATCAGAAAGTAAAAAGATTTTTGATAAAGAATCTTTTGTCTTTTTATCAATATCAAGATTATTAATTTTCTTCTGAGTCCAACAATTTGAAGCATAATGGCCTGTTTTCCACACTTATGACAAGTTATGGAACTTAAGTCTTTCTTTTTAAAAGAATTTTTAAAACCTCTTTTATGGCTCGGTTTCATATCTTTATTAAAGTGACTTTTTTTTAAAACCACTTTTTCTTTTAAAATCACTTTGAGACTTTTTAAAAGGAAACCTTTTCTTTTCTTTATGAGGCATATCCATGCCAAATTGATCACAAAAATCGCCTAATTGTCTTTTTTCAAGAGATTGATGGGTTTTTATTTGCTTTTTAAAGCAAGCTCGTTACAAAGAGATAAACCCTCTTTAATGCAAATATTTATTAGCATACCATAAGTAAAAGCATCATAATTTATGACTAGATTTTCACTTCTAATAGTTGTTTTAACTTTTTCAGCAAAAAGACTTGGCAAGCCATCTATAAACTTGGCTTTCCAAAAAATATTATTACAATCAGCAAGCTCAAAAATTCGAGAGAGAAAAGTATCTTTATACCAACGAAATTGAGTTAAAGAGTTGCATCTGAGATTCATAAGAAGAGTTCTTATATTTTCATCATTGTTTGAAAATCTTCTAGTAAAATGCTCTATAAGAGTCATGATTAGAGGATAAACAACATTTTCAGTCATAGTACTATTATTAGGTTCTGTTTTCTTAGAATTATGTATATATATATATATATATATATGTATATATAAGGGTTGTTGGACTGTCAATCAGAACGATGGAAACTAGGGATCAAGAAAAGGAAGAAGACCACATCCAGAAAACAAAATCGAAAACCACATCCAGAATTCAAAAATGGGTTCACATCCGAGGTTGAAGCAGAAGTTGAAAGAAGTCTAGAACACTGAACTGATTTTGAAAATAGAAGAGTGAAAATAGATTTTTTATGCAAGGGCAGTTGAGGAATTAATAGGAAATTAAATGGCTGAGTGTAAAGGAGTGGGGATTTGTAGCTGAGCGATTAAGTCATCATCTGACCAAATAAGCCACAACTGAACGGTTATTTATGGCTGGGCGAATAAGCCATATAGGTTATACAGCCCATTAAGCCACAACCGAACAGCCCCTAAGTCATGTATGGATAAATCTTTCTGTACGGATAAATTTGTTTGTCCAGATAAAAAAATGTTGGTGTTTATCTTTTTACCTGAATCAGCGATCTGAATGATTGAAATGACCAATCTACCCCTAAATCAATTTTCGTTTGATTTTTTAAACCAGTTAAATCAAAATCAAACCAAAAAAACTAATGTTCATCAAACCAAAAAACCACCATTCATCAAACTATTTGAACATCAAAACATAATAATCAAACCATTTAAACATCAAAACATAATAATCAAACAATTTGAAAAGCCACTATTTAAAACAATTGAATCAAAATTAAAACAAAAAAGCTATCTTTCATTAAAAAGCTACTAATTGACCAAAAACCAAAAAACATTTAAAATAACCAAAATCAAACTATTGCTTTTTTCTTTGGAGGTGTGAATCTGGAAGCGGTGGCTCATGAATCATGAGTCATCAAACACATTTATTTATTGTTTTTTTTCTTTTGTCTCCCAATCCTCAAGAAAACCCTAAATCAATTTTGTGATGTTTTTTTTGTGTGTTCCTCGACTGGACAAGATGAAATGGGAGAAATCAGAATATGTGCGGTGATGGGGTAGGTGCAGGTCTCGCCGGAGACGAGGAACGTCGACGAGGAAAGAGGTTTTCTTTGTGGTAGGGCTTAAAGAAGCGATGAAGGTGTATGTAGGAGGATGCGCGTGTTTTCAACTTTTCATTAAAGAAAGCGTGTTTTTTCTGTAAGGGCATTATTATCTATATTTTGGCTTAATGAGGACAACACACCCCATCCCTACTGTGCGAATAAGCCATTAAATTTTTCATTAAGCCGCAAGTAAACACCAATATATAGCTGTGCGAATAAGCCAAAACAACTTTTAAGCTGATTAAGTCAAAAGTAAACAACCCCTTACTTTAAGTAGAATAAGGGGTTCTTTACAGGGGCGGAACACAAGCCTTTCAACCACAGGGGCCGGACCTAATATGTTATATAATTTCAAAAATATAAAAATACATTATTCAAAGTTCTAACGTAGTAAAACACTAAAACCAGACGTTAAATATGAAAATGTAAAACATCGCTATTCGTTTATCAAAGTGGAACCCATCGATCTTTCGCGGCCTTGAAGTCTTCCACAATTTCCTCCAAGTAACTTTTTCAGCAACTTCTCTTTCGATAAACAAAAGCAACGAGTCGTTTAGAAACCCGTTGTCCATTTTATTCTGCATTCTTGTTTTCATAATATTCATGGCAGAAAATGATATCACGGTTGTCGCGGTAGAAACTGGTAGAGTAAGTAGTAGACAGAGTAATCGATAAATAAGATC
Organism: Saussurea involucrata; assembly: GCA_033807775.1. NCBI lineage: Eukaryota > Viridiplantae > Streptophyta > Magnoliopsida > Asterales > Asteraceae > Saussurea > Saussurea involucrata. The sequence goes on from CM066325.1 coordinate 69,928,641, forward strand.
AAATGTGGTTTCTCTTCTAGTCCTTACCAACCATTGACACAATTCTGCAACAAATGTCAATTGCTTATAATCTGCATGTTGAACGACATCAATAAGATAATGTTGAAGTTGCATTTTCAGAATTCTTTTCTCATGATCACTGAAATCTTCAGGATAGAACTTCTCTACTAGTTCACGCACATCAAGACTTCTAAAAGTCTCGTACGCATTTTGGGGATCTAGAGTTGAAGCAAGACGAAGCATATCCATGGAACTATCACTGAAACGATGATCTAGTTCCATTAATTGACAATTAATCGCTTCATAAAAAATATCCACTCGGTAATGATGCTCAAGTGTATGATCACTATGCTCATTACGAATAGGAAATAGGAAAAGGATACAAATCCATTCCAGATTTTAACTTCCTTCAGCTAAAGTTTTCCAAAATTGGGCTTTAAAAAGCACATATACTCAATTTCATAACACTAATTCAGCAAATAATCACTTATTCACACAACTTATTTAGATGATAAGATGGGTTTTAGAAAAATAAAACTTACTTAGCAGAAGGAGAAAATTAGGGTAAAAGTGTACCGTGAAGTCTAGAACCGAGAGGCGAGAGGCGACTAGCGAGGGTAACTGTCGGGGCTGAGGAAATCGTCGATTTGTTGTCTTCTTGAGCTCGTTTCACTGTTTCAAACACAGATCCGGTGTGGACTGCCTAACCTTCCACTCAAGTTTAACATTCTTTCTCAAATAACGATCTGAAAAATTAGAGAAATGAAAGTCAGAAGATTTCGAGTCATGATATTGAAAAGGTTTTGATCTTCTTGCTTTTCATCTTTTCTTCTATAATGATCGTTTAGATTTAGATTTTGAATAGTAAACATTATCAGAAGTTTTCTCTGTTGATTTAGAAGATTCACCTTTGAAAAATTCTTCTTAGGTTCATCCTCTTTGATCAAAAACTCAGAATGATTAGGAAGTTTAGCAACAAAATCAAATTGATCATTAGATTCACTTAAACCTTTACCTTTCTTAGTACAAGATACCTTGATATCAGAATCAGAAGAACAATCATTTGTGAAGTCTGTTTTATTACAAGAGTTTGGATAAAGAAAATCATTGACAATTTTTGCACTTTCCTTTTGAGATTCTGTTTGTTTAAACATTTCAGGATGAAGATCAAAAGATTGATTCTCTATATCCCAAGAATTTGAATCCTCTTGTTCACAAACATGTTTGCTTTTGAAAATCGTGTTTCCCATAAAAGGCTTACAAGAAGAAGCATCTGAATCACACGAATTCTTTTCATTTGAAGTATTTTCTTCAAGTTTGGACTCTTTTTGAAAAACGCTGTTAAGAAGAACGGTTATCAAGACATCCTTTTCTATTTCAAAAGCAATTTCATCATCATTTTGAATATCCTCAATTTTGCTTTCAAGATCAACAAGTTTCTTTTCGAGAATTAAAGGCGGAAAATAAGTTTTACTTTCAAAAACAGGTTCATTAGTTTTCGCCTCAGGTTTCTCGTCAGAGTAACTTTTGAAATAATCATTTGGCAAAACGTTTTTCCTTTTTCCATGAATGGATATTCCATTTGCCTCATCATAACAGAAAGGAAATTGCATTTTAGTCGTGGTTTTTCTTTTCAAAACTTCCTGTTCTTCAGGTTTTGTCCATCTAATCTTATAAGTAGGATCTCTTATACCAAGCTCAAGAAAATCAAAATAATACAAAATAGAAACCTTGTTTATGACATTCTTTAAGTAATAAGGATTGTCATATCCAACACCCCACTTTGAATGATAATATCTAAACTGTTTTGGTTTATTTAAGTGAATGGCCTGATCAGTTTGACCAAGTTTATAAATTTTTTCGTCCAGACCTTTTGCTTTTTCAATCAAATTAGAGTTTCTATCTTTATAAGAATGTAAAAGCTTTTCAAAATCATTCTTCTGTGCTTCTGAATCTCAAGTTTCTTTGACATTTCAGTCATTGTTGCCGAAAGTATTTTTGATCTTCATCAAACTTTTGTTTTCTATTTTGCAATGTCTCAATAAGAACGTTCATTTCTGCTCGTTCCTTATTGAGATTTAAAATAGTTTGATGTTTTCTTCTTGTAAATTCTTTTGATAATCATCAAGCTTGAGTCTCATTGAGTCAAGTTGATTCAGAAAATCAGATATAACAGAAGGGTCTACCTCAATGGTCTATGAACCTGCTTCATTTTTTAAATCATCAACATCATTTTACCCTTTGCTCGTGAAACACATATTTGCAAGTGTTATGCTCTCCCCTTCTTTTTCATCATCGGTCTAATCGAGCCAATATTCCTCCTCGGCCATGAGTGCTTTGCCTGACTCCTTTTGTTTCGCCAACAACATCTTGTTCTTGTAATAATCAGAATCTCTTACAATAGGCTTTCTACACTTCTTAGCGAAATGACCGGGCTTCCCACAGTTAAAACACTTGGGATCATCAGACTTATTTTCCTCATATCTCTTCTCTTCTTTCTTTCCATTAAATTTCCTATCCTCATATTTCTTCTTGCTCTCAATCCTATCCTTATGCTCAAAGTTCTTTGACCCAGATGAATACCTCAAATTGTTAGAACCAGTTTTCTTCACAAACTTCTTCTGAAAAGCTTTAGTTAACATGATCATTTCTTGTTTCAAAGTTTCTCCATCATCATCAGATAGATCACCATTAAGTTCTTCACTTAAATAATCTTTTTCTTTTCTTGAGACATTCTTTCTAGACTTGTTAGAGATAAGAGCGATAGGATCAGGACTAAACTTTTCTTCTTTATTTTTTTTCTTCTTCCTTTTAACTCTCACTTCCTCCACCTCTTCTTCATATTGTTTGAGAGTTTCATACATCTCATGTAGCGGTATCTCATGTAACATCTTATGCTGCTTCATTCTTTGACTGTATTTCGTCTATTCAGGCTGAAGCACACTCAAAAACTTCACATTGTTTTCAACTAAACTCTTTTTGATACTAAACTTGTTGAGCTCATTCAAGAGAGTAGTAAACCTATCATATACATCATCTAAAGATTCACCTTCTTTTTACTTAAAATTCTCATACTTGTTTATGCCATTTGCCACTCTCATTTGATTTTGAATCTTTGAGCCCTCAAACAATTTCTCGAGTTCATCAAACATTGCTTTTCCAGAATCATTGTAACTATCAACCTTTAAGTATGTGTCATTTGTTAATGCCTGAATAATCAAAGATCTTGAAGTTTTGTCAGCCTCATACCTTTTCAAAATTTCACCCCTATAACGTGCAACGGGTATAATCTCAAAGTCACCTGGAGAACCATCTTCCTTATTAGGTTTCTGTTGCTTAGCCGACCCCATAAGACCATTCTCTAAAGAATCCTTGATGTATTTACCATCTGGTTGACGTTCTATATAATCCATAAATCTGTCTTTCCACAACTTGAATTCACCAGGAAATAGAACTGTTGGTTTGTCCTTTGAACCAATAACTAGCGTGTCTCTAGTCATCATTGTATCAAAAACTTGCCTTAGATCTTTAAACAACTCTAATCAATCAAAAACAACCTAAGTATCTTGTTTATCGCACACAACAAACCCAACTGAGAAACTAATCGCACAAAACACACAACTAATTTTGATCGCACACAACCACGTGCGGTAAGTCCTGTGTGGATCCCAATATCAAGTGAAATCAAAGAATCAACACAACGAATCAATACAAACAAGATTGAATTATGATTAAGCATAAAATAGTTTTATAGTCGTACAAAAGTGATTAGGTTTCTAATAGAGTCATTAACCCTAAAACAGATTATGTCATCCCTATTTATACCCCAAAAGGGATATTTATATGATTAGTCCATGGGCTTCTATTCAACATAAAATTGAGACCTAACTATCTCCCCCTTTGAATTGAAGTTTGATTTCGTGTCAGTTCGTGACGTATCTCTTCTTGATAGCAAATAGATTTTCAAAGTGCCGGATGGAGTTCCTGTACTCTAGCCTGTCTTCGATCTCGTTGAGCAGTTCTTTAGCTAGGTACTTTCTCAGATTGACGATCTTCTCGGACGTGTCTTTCTCTTCTTCAACGACTATTCTTCTCAGCACTTGACGGATTTCCATCAACGTTTCTTCACTGAATTTGTGTAGCTCACCGACTCTTATGAAGCGCTTTTATTTATTCTCGTTCAGGTACACAATTCCAGTTTCAAGCTTTAACACAAGAGTATGTACCTGCAAGTCTTTAAGATCGGGTAAGGTCAGATTGAGCTTGAGCAAATTAACTTTACTGTGGTTGATTTCAATACCCATCTGAAAGTCATTTATGTAGGATAAGGTGATTGTGCACTTCATGAAGCATTTGATCGTTTCTAGAGCTTTAGTGATAGGAAGTGGTCTGATTGTTCGGGTTTTTAACTCACGCAGGATAACTGGAAAGTATTCCAGGTTCAGATTTCTGAAGTCTGCCTCTGAGAAGACCCATTCGTTTACCATCTTCTCTTTTGACAGTGAACACGGGGAACCACACCTTCAAGACTTTGTCAGAAACTATGTCGACGATCTCTGTAATCCGATGATTAGTATTGACTTCACTCACCATTCGACTCCTCTTCATTACTTCCAAATACTGAGTTCGAACTGGTTCATCCAAGTCGGATACCCCGTAGCACATGACCGGGTCCAAAGGTCTAATCCAGTGCACAAAAATATTATTCTGAGATTCTTCAAGATAAGGTACCAGAATCCAAACTCTCTCCCTATGTACCGGTTGGTTAGGTTGAGGTTGAGCCATTTCTGGTTGTGGAATTGGTATCTCAGAAGAAGTTCCTGCGGTGTCTTGTTCCGTCTGCTGATGAGTTTCTGATACCTGTTCGCTCTTAAGAAGGAATTGATCATAGTCATCATCGTCCATTGCTTCTTCATCTGAGTAGTGCCATAACAAATTTGTCTCTGATCTGATAGCTACTATGGCTTTCTCATTCCATATTCTTTCCGTCTCTGGATCACTCTCAGACCCTTCATCAATAAGTTCCAGATCTGCTCTTTCAGGAACTGTCAGCATTAAGATCTCATCTGATTCTCCCTCGGGCTTTTCAACCGTTGGGTTTGCTGACTCTAGCACTTGTTCTCTCTGACCGGTGACGCTAACTCCATGTCTTGGACCATATTCTGATCTGAACTTTGGTTAATTGTCTCCGTACCAACTGGAGTTTCAGTGATTACCTCTGTGGTTGTGGTTGTCAACTCGGTCATTCTTTGGCGCTTCTCCCCCTCATGTTGATCAGGATCATCCTGATCATCATGTTTGCGCCTTAAACCATGTGCTTGACCCTTACACGTTGTTTCAAAGCTGGCAACCCTGTCGGATAGAGTAGAAAGGGTGCGTTGAACATTTTCAAGGGTGGTGGTAAGGTGGTCAAGTTTGGCATTTATCTGGGTTTGGGAATCAGGTTAAAGGGTAGGGATTGGACCTTATGATCGGAGAAGACTCACAAGATCTGCTTCAGAAGATGTATCGATATTTGCTTGAGCCATGAGCTTGTTTAGTAAAGCTGCCTTTAGATCGTCGATGCTCATGGCCTGTGGGGATAGCTTTGATTGCAGAGGTGGAGTTGGTGTTTGGGATGGTGGCTCTGTCAGGACCTCTTTCCCTTTGATAGAGCGTTTGATGAAATCCATTTCTTCCTGCAATTTTTGTAAAATCTCAGTTTGGATAGCCTTTAAGGCGCCATCCAGAATCTCCTTGGAGACGAACTCCGGGACACTAACGCTGGGCTCACGTAGATTGCCAGTTGAAGTAACAACGGTGGATCGCACCGCTGTACCGCCTGAACTCACGGTTGGCTTGATGGTAGCCGTGGCAGGACTTTCACCCTGTCCTCGTAATCCACCAAGTGGTAGAGTTACTCAGGGTGTTCCGGTCGAGTCACGGAGAGTCTCGACAGTAGCCGTAGAGATGGATTGTGTCCTAGCCAAAGAAAGTAATTATGCAAGTGGCTCTAGATGCGATGATGCAGCCAAAGAAATCGAGAACTGGGGCAAGAATTCTCTTGTTTCAACACCAGAACTCTCTAAGTGAGAGACCAGTGGAAGTTGTGCTACGTCCCCGTGCGAAAATGAAACATACGTCTTTTGAGAGACCTCTGAGTGGCTAGGGTGGGTGTGCAATTGCGTCGCTAGGTCCACGATGTATTTTTCAATACCCTGTCCCAACGAATGAGACGGGGTAGTGGATGTGGCTACCTGGCTAGATTGTGGCTGGTTGGGATCAATCTGAGTAGATTGCCTCTTCGCTCGATATCTCTCGTTAATTTGTTTGCTCCTTTTTTCCCTCACTCGCTCACTTTCATTCGTATTTGCAACTTGAACTCCCTCCTCTCTTCTTATCTCTCCAGAAGAGGCTTGAACGTTGGTTATGGGCGCAAGATGAAATTGATCGTCATTGTGATCATCTGAGTCAGTTGACTCATCATCTGATCCAGAGGACCCTGATTCGGAACCGGACTCAAAACCAAATTCAGAACCGGATTCTGATCCCGACGCTGAACCAAAGCCAGATCCAAAGGCAGACCCAGATTCAGCATTGGATGACGATGGGGGTTCTTCTTGTGCATCAACTCGTGTGTTGTCGAGGACTTGCACATCATGGAGGTTTAGGTCATCATCCTGGGCATGCGTGGATGTGTGTGGTGGGGTGGCTGGGCGACGCGACGTGCTAGATCCGCGTATTAATCTTTCGGCACCTCCCGCATCTGTTCCCCTCACTATATCTTCTCTCATCACACCCTGTCCAGGAGCCCCTCACGTCACTCGGGTCGCGCTCCTTGGGCAGGTCCTGCCGGATCTAGATGGACCATCGGAGCGACTAAGTTGTGCTCTCTCCTATATGCTTCTACACTTGGTGCCGATTGATTAGCGAGAGCTAGCAGGCCTTCAGGGATTACCATCGGGATTATGCCTGTGATTTCTTGTTTATTTTGCACCTTTGTCATTCGGGTTGAAGAAAATACCTCATGTGCAGAGCGGCGTGGGATTGTTGGGTATGCGCCTAGGAAGTAGGCGACGATGAGTTGTAGGAATCGTGGGAACGGAAGGCACGTGAGTCTCTTTTGTCCCTCTTTCGCTTGAACTTTCTGGATTAGCTCGTGCCAGAGAAGCGAGGCGTAATCAGTGTATCAATGGTACGCAACACTGTAACATCCCAGGCCAACCGTACCAGATATTGTCCGCTTTGTCCACACACCTGGACTCACGGTTTGAAAACGCGTCTGATAGGGGAGGTATCAAGTTCCTCTTATAAGGCAACCTTTGTTCCCCTCTCCAACCAATGTGGGATCTTACAATCCACCCCCCTTGGGAGCCCAGCGTCCTCGCTGGCACACCAGTCCGGTTCCCGACTCTGATACCAACTTGTAACGTCCCAAAAATTACAATAAATTTGAACTTTTTAAAATACCGTTTATTTAAATAAACCACAAGTGTTCAAGCCAATTAAACGTTTATCAAAATCTCGTTAAGTTAAATAACCAAATCCAAATAACACAGCGGAAAATGTAATAATCTAAATATAGTGTCTCAAAGTAAAAAGTAACGAAAGTCTCCACAACGCGCCAGTGTGTACCGTCACGCCGTACTGCCACTCGTACCTGAAACAGTAATTTATAGGGAAAGGGTAAGCACGAAGCTTAGTGAATTCAAACACGTACGCAAAATAACAATCATATACACACCACCCCTATCAGCAGATAGACAAATACAAACATTACATGCCAGTCTAAGAACATATCCTAAACAAGCAAACTCATGCAAGACACCTATGCATGTATCCATCGGTCTCCCCGAATTCATACAACACCTGTACACGTATCCCTCGGTCTCCCCGAGTTCATACAACACCCGTGTACGTATTCCTCGGTCTCCCCGAATTCATACAACACCCGTGTACGTATTCCTCGGTCTCCCTGAGTCCATACAACACCCGTGTACGTATTCCTCGGTCTCCCCGAGTCCTCAGTCTCCCCGAGTTTTATACAACACCCAAAGTCTCATACTAGACACTAACACAATAGAATATTACCCACAACCAATCAGTTAACACACACGAGCTACAACAATGCACATATAACCCCTATCCTACGCAGTGAGTGAACTCACCTCAGAAAGCAATGTAGAACTCCACGAACAGCGACACGAACCCGCCAACTCCAACTCATTTCTTTCCACCTAAAGAAGTGTTATCAAGTGTCAAAGTGTAGCCCCAACCCGAAATTACACTACAAGACTAAAAGGGGTATTTTCCAGCTTTTAGTCCACAACTGCAGGTCTGACCGTGACCTATTTAGCCCCCCTTAAACCCATCAAACCAGAAATATTATTCCATAAATAGAAAGTTCTATGTCTTAGGTTTCCAAGGACATATCGCACGCGCTCATACGAGGTCCCTACTATTTTATACGAATTTTTCAAAACAGACTATCCGAACAACGAATTTCGGACCAGTCTGCACTAAATGCCAATTTGGCCCTAGCTAGAGGCCTCGTTAATTTTTCCGTAAAACATACGAAACATACTAGACTCAAATTGTGAGATGTGGGCACTAATTTCACCTCAATCCGATTTTCCTAAATTTATCTTCGGATTTTACAAAACAGTGACAGAACGGGCGTTTTCCACATAAAATGATAACATTGAAACGGTTTAGGGTTTTCGGGTTTGCAACTAAGGTTTACAAAATAGGGTTTAGGTGAATACGGCTGGACTACTTCATACACCACCCACTGAATTGGTGGCGTACGACGGCGGCGAATACCGCCGACAGCCATGGCTGCGGCGGCGGCGGTGGTTTCCCGGTGTTTCGACGACGAGGCCAATTGGATAATCCGACCACCCTATCTCAGCCATATTCACACACACAAACATACTCAAACGTCCCCCTCGACGGCTCTCCCTCTCTCTCTCTCTTGCTCCCTCTCTCTCCGGCAGAACGTCACGGCGGCGGCGACTGCTGTTTGGTGATCGGCGATGGCAGCCAAGGAAAGAGGGAGGAGGAACTAGGGTTTTGGTTTGCTCTATGTGTGCTACGCAAGAAAGAAAAACGAGAGGGAGGGGGTCGGTTCCTATATGGGCCGATCCCATGCAAACTTTCACATGAAATGACACTTTTAGTCCCTCATTTTCCAAAGCCTTTGCCAAACAATTCAATTTTTTCAATAACTAACACTTTTGGTCTTCATAGCAAAATCCGCTACTAAATTCGTTTAACAAGGAAAAATAATTTAATAAATAAAACCATACCGGGTCACGGGCTTTACAACTATTGTAAAATCCCACATTGGTTGGGGAGGGGAACAAAGGTTGCCTTATAAGAGGAACTTGATACCTCCCCTATCAGACGCGTTTTAAAACCGTGAGTCCAGGTGTGCTGACAAAGCGGACAATATCTGGTACGGTTGGCCTGGGTTGTTACAGATGGTATCAGAGCCGGGAACCGGACTGGTGTGCCAGCGAGGACGTTGGGCTCCCAAGGGGGGTGGATTGTAAAATCTCACATTGGTTGGGGAGGGGAACAAAGGTTGCCTTATAAGAGGAACTTGATACCTCCCCTATCAGACGCATTTTAAAACTGTGAGTCCAGGTGTGCGGACAAAGCGGACAATATCTGGTACGGTTGGCCTGCCTTATAAGAGGAACTTGATACCTCCCCTATCAGACGCGTTTTAAAACCGTGAGTCCAGGTGTGTGGACAAAGCGGACAATATCTGGTACGGTTGGTCTGGGATGTTACAGATGGTATCAGAGGACAGCTTGAGCGAATCAAACACATTTCGGTGTGTTTGAACTCAAGTTTGCGGCTCAGGATTCTCTTTTCTTTTAAAATTTTTGAGAAATAAAAGAAAGGAAAAGTACGTTTGAGAAACGGTGACCGAAGGCGCAGTGTGTACAGTCAGCCGATGCCAAGGGAAAAGGTAGAGTACTTAGTGTAATTTATTGCTTTCTAGAACATAGGAGTATGTATGCTAGATTGCCTGGTGCTTATTACACTGTTTTGCATGAGTGCATGGTTATTACTTGCTAGTAGGAATTTATGCTAGTCCTGATAGGTTGTTAAGTGAATGCCTTATAAGTTGTATACAGGAGGAACCGAATAGCCTTAGAATGCCTGATTTAGTTCTATTGCGCAGCTCTTGTTTGAGTCCAACCGTTGTAGGATAGAATCTTTTATTCGAATGTCTATCTGATTTCACACTGTATGCAACTGTGCATTCGTGAGGCGACTCGTCATTACTAGTGGGGATTTCGTCATAGCAAGGGTAGTGGAATGGGGTGAAATTCCTAGTGAGCTAGGAAGAGTGTTGACATATGCTGGTACGGACATATGGGTTTAGCTGTCGGCAAGAAACTACTTGGGCACTTCGGGATGGGACTCAGAACGAGCAAGGATAGGTGTGGAAGGTAGTAGTAGAGCTCCTACTATCTGAAGCACAAGATCCGTGCTCGAGTCGGGGAAAGTCACGGGGAATCCGAGGAGTTGAGCATGAGTGTAGATAGCAGGATTTATTGTATGCGCTGGATCTCGGATATGGAGTGCACTTTCCTTACTTGTGGCTGTCCTGAGAACCTGAAGGTTCACTTCGCGGTGAATCTGTTAAGAGACGGAGCGAAAGACTGGTGTGCTACTGCTGTGACGCCTAATGAGCGCACTACTTTGACCTGGGAGGAGTTCGTCGTACGTTTTCGTGCAGAGTATGTGCCTCCAGTGGAGAAGGAGAGGATTGCTAAAGAATTGTTAGAGCTCATGCAGACTACGTAGACCGTGAAGGAGATGAATCGAAAGTTCACGGAGATGGCACTATTCTGTCCTCAGTATGCTGCTTCTGAGGACATGAAGATGACGCGGTACAAGGATATGTCACGTACCGAGATCAGAGAGTTCGTGAGTACTCCGCAGTATGCTACACTTACTGCGAGGATGGAGGCTGCCAGGAGACAGGAATTGGAGTTGGAGACGCAGGCTAAGAAAAGGAAGGCGGTGCAGACCGTGGCACCAGTATCGGATGTTCCAAAGAAAACGAGGTTTTCGGACTCGCACTCGAGTCAAAGGAGCGGTGGGTTTAAGCCCAGGGATAGTAGCGGAATGAGAGATGATAAATTTTCAAGTGTGGGTAGGTAGGACACTACGGTCGCGATTGCAGGGTACCACAGATGGTCTGCTTTAACTGCAAGCAGACGGGCCACGTGAAGGCCAACTGCCCGAATCCGAGGGTTACTGATGGGAGTGGGGCACAACGAGCTCCTGCGGCTGCCCCCTTGCGTATTACTGATGGTCATGTGGGTCAGGCTGGACCCGAGGCGGCCCGAGGTAGAGTTCATCAACTGAAAGTGGAGGAGGCACAAGCTACGCCTAAAGTGGTGACAGGTACATTCTTAGTTGACTCAGTGCCTGCTGTGGCGATGTTTAATAACGGGGCTACTCATTCTTTCGTATCTCACACTTGTAGTGAGCGTTCGGGCCGTAGTTTAGGGACGGTTAGGCTATCCACTTATAGTCAAGGTTGCTGATGATAGGACCTTGACGGTTGCTGACGTGTATCGTGGGTGTACTTTGGAAATCTTTGGTGTGAGTTTCCCTATTGATTTGATTTCGATCGCTATGCGTGAGTTGTGTATGATTGTGGGCATGGATTGGATGGATGCTTTCGATGCAGAGATTGTTTGTTGTCGCAAATGAGTACGAGTTCGAACCCCAAGCGGGGGAGAACTGCTAGTTCAGGGCGACTCGCCCAGGCGGACCTCGGCGATATGTTCGGCTGCGAGAGCTCGGAGATACTTACAGCACAGTGGTCAGGGATATTTAACGTATGTGATAGACACGCGCGACAATGGAGAGAAGAAGACTGCGGAGAATGTGCCAGTTGTACGGGAGTTTGCTGACGTGTTTCCCGACAATTTACCGGAGATACCTCCCGAGCGACAGGTTGAGTTCCGCATTGACTTGATTCCGGGTGCTGCTCCAGTGGCCAAGGCACCTTATCACCGGGCTCCACCGGAAATGAAGGAGTTGTACACTCAGTTGCAGGAACTTCTCGAAAAGGAGTTCATCAAGCCGAGTTGTTCACCGTGGGGAGCCCCGATTCTGTTTGTGAAGAAGAAGGACGGGTCCCAACGGATGTGTATAGATTACCGTGAGTTGAATAAGCTTACGGTGAAGAACCGTTATCCTCTGCCAAGGATTGACGACTTGTTCGACCAGCTACAGGGAGCCTCGTGGTTCTCGAAGATTGATTTGAGATCGGGGTATCATCAGATGCGGGTGAGAAGTGAGGATACGGAGAAGACGGCATTTCGTACACGTTATGGCCATTACGAGTTTGTGGTGATGCCTTTCGGGCTCACCAATGCACCAGCAACGTTCATGGACCTCATGAACAGGGTGTGTAGCCCGATGCTGGATCGGTCGGTGATTGTGTTCATCGATGACATTCTCGTGTATTCGAAGTCGAAGGAAGAAGCATGAGACGCATTTGCGAGAAGTTTTGGGAAGTTTTGAGACGGGAGAAGCTTTATGCTAAGTTCTCCAAGTGTGAGCTCTGGTTACGAGAGGTCCAATTCCTAGGACATGTCGTGAATCAGAAGTGTATAATGGTCGATCCGGCCAAGATTACCACAGTAATGCGGTGGGAGGTGCCGAAGACCCCCACTGAAGTGCGGAGTTTTCCTACAACAACAGCTTCCATTCCAGTATTGGCAGGCCGTCGTACGAGAGGTTGTATGGTGGGAAGTGCATGACGCCCATTTGCTGGGGCGAGGTTGGTCAGCGAGTATTGGGGAGCACTGATATTGTGCTAAAGACGACTGAGATGATACAAGCGGTGCGGGACTGTTTAGCTACTGCACAGAGTCGGCAGAAGAGTTACGCCGACAGGAGACGATCGGACTTGGAGTTTCCGGTGGGAGATTATGTTTTGTTGAAGGTTTCACCCTGGAAAGGAGTGATTCGGTTTCGTAGACGGGGAAAGTTCGGACCCCGTTACATTGGACCTTACAAGGTCATTGCGCGGGTGGGAAAGGTAGCTTACCGCTTAGAGTTACCGGACGAGCTGAGCTTGATTCACAACACATTCCATGTGTCTCAGTTGCGGAAGTGTGTGGTGGATGAGTCAGTAGTGATTCCTCTTGAGGATATTCAGTGTGACGAGCGGCTTAACTACGTAGAGAAGCCGATTGCTGTTATTGAGAGAAAGACGAAGACCTTGTGTAACGAGGTAATAGGCTTGGTTAAAGTCCAGTGGCAACACCGAAAGGGTTCCGAGTGGACTTGGAAACCCGAAGCTGAGATGCGGAAGAACTATCCGGAACTATTCGTGGACGTAGACTTCGGGGACGAAGTCTAAATCAAGCGGGGGAGAGTTGTAAAGCCCGTGACCCGGTATGGTTTTATTTATTAAATTATTTTTCCTTGTTAAACGAATTTAGTAGCGGATTTTGCTAAGAAGACCAAAAGTGTTAGTTATTGAAAAAATTGAATTGTTTGGCAAAGGCTTTGGAAAATGAGGGACTAAAAGTGTCATTTCATGTGAAAGTTTGCATGGGATCGGCCCATATAGGAACCGACCCCTCCTTCTCGTTTTTCTTTCTTGCGTAGCACACATAGAGCAAACCAAAACCCTAGTTCCTCCTCCCTCTTTCCTTGGCTGCCATCGCCGATCACCAAACAGCAGCCGCCGCCGCCGCCGTGACGTTCTGCCGGAGAGAGAGGGAGCGAGAGAGAGAGAGAGAGGGAGAGCCGTCGAGGGGGACGTGGAGGGAGTCGAGGTCCCGTGTGATCGCTGTCGGGTTGTCGTCGAAGATGTAAGACCCCTTCTTCTTGTTTCTTTCTTTCGTCGTCTTCAACCGCGAAACCACCGCCAGCGCCGCCGTCTTGGCTGCCGACGGGTGTCTGCCACGCACCACCAGTTGGTGGCTGTGATGGCGGGTTGCGGCTGTTTGAGTATGTTTGTGTGTGTGAATATGGCTGAGATAGGGTGATCGGATTATCCGATTGGCCTCGTCGTCGAAACACCGGGAAACCACCGCCGCCGCCGCAGCCATGGCTGTCGGCGGTATTCGCCGCCGTCGTACACCACCAATTCAGTGGGTGGTGTATCAAGTAGTCCAGCCGTAGTCACCTAAACCCTATTTCGTAAACCTTAGTTGCAAACCCGAAAACCCTAAACCGTTTCAATGTTATCATTTTATGTGGAAAACGCCCGTTCTGTCCCTGTTTTGTAAAATCCGTAGAAACATTTAGGAAAATCGGATTGAGGTGAAATCAGTGCCCAAATATCAAAATTTGAGTTTAGTATGTTTCGTATGTTTTGCGGAAAAATTAACGAGGCCTCTAGCTAGGGCCAAATTGGCATTTAGTGCAGACTGGTCCGAAGTTCGCTGTTCGGATAGTCTGTTTTGAAAAATTCGTATACAATAGTAGGGACCTCGTATGAGCTCGTGCGATATGTCCTTGGAAACCTAAGACATAGAACTTTCTATTTATGGAATAATATTTCTGGTTTGATGGGTTTAAGGGGTCTAAACATGTCACGATCAGACCTGTAGTTGTGGACTAAAAGCTGGAAAATACCCCTTTTAGTCTTGTAGTGTAATTTCTGGTTGGGGCTACACTTTGACACTTGATAACACTTCTTTAGGTGGAAAGAAATGAGTTGGAGTTGGCGGGTTCATGTCGCTGTTCGTGGAGTTCTACATTGCTTTCTGAGGTGAGTTCACTCACTGCGTAGGATAGGGGTTATATGTGCATTGCTGTAGCTCGTGTGTGTTAACTGATTGGTTGTGGGTAATATTCTATTGTGTTAGTGTCTAGTATGAGACTTTGGGTGTTGTATAAAACTCGAGGAGACCGAGGACTTGGGGAGACCGAGGAATACGTACACGGGCGTTGTATGAATTCGGGGAGACCGAGGAATACGTACACGGGTGTTGTATGAACTCGGGGAGACCGAGGGATACGTGTACAGGTGTTGTATGAATTCGGGGAGACCGATGGATACATGCATAGGTGTCTTGCATGAGTTTGCTTGTTTAGGATATGTTCTTAGACTGGCATGTAATGTTTGTATTTGTCTATCTGCTGATAGGGGTGGTGTGTATATGATTGCTATTTTGCGTACGTGTTTGAATTCACTAAGCTTCGTGCTTACCCTTTCCCTATAAATTACTGTTTCAGGTACGAGTGGTAGTAAGGCGTGACGGTACACACTGGCGCGTTGTGGAGACTTTCGTTACTTTTTACTTTGAGACACTATATTTAGATTATTACATTTTCCGCTGTGTTATTTGGATTTGGTTATTTAATTTAACGAGATTTTGATAAACGTTTAATTGGCTTGAACACTTGTGGTTTATTTAAATAAACGGTATTTTAAAAAGTTCAAATTTATTGTAATTTTTGGGACGTTACAAACACCGTGGATGAGTCTGAGTAGGTTGGTGCTGGTTATGTCGATGCCCTTCGTGATGGCAGAGAGGCATCGATTGAGAATTGTAAATAGTGTGTACCATACCGGCGTCAGATGAGCGCGAGTGAAATGAGAAGGATTGCTGAGCTCCTTGGCGTATCCAAGTGCACGTATATCTTGACAGAGAGTGGCATCCATGACAGAAGGGTCAAATGTGACTTTGCCGGGAAGTGATATTGCGCCAGGTAGTTGGAGGATCTGTCGGAATAGATCTCGAGTGATGATGACCGGTGTGACTTCGATGCGGCCTTCAAGTACTGTCTCGGGCCCACGAACGACAGTGGCCAAGGATCTCCAGAGTTGTTGGACATACACCTTCGGGACCTCCGCAGTGGCAGACAGTGCATAGTTCAGCGAGTGACCCTTCAGGATTTCTACTATGACCTGACACTGGCATTTGATTAAAGCCGTGTCAAGATGGAAGTTGTTTGGCGTGAGCGGAAGGTTTGGACCAGCCGGTGGGAGGGCGGCATCAGCATTGTGATCGATGACATTTTGTTGTGCCATTTTTTTGAACCTGGAAAAGTACACTTGTTAGATGTATTCCTGGATAATGAGTAAGAGTCCAACCATGGCCCAACAGTAGCAAAAGAAAGGTAAGATAGGGTTTCCCGAAGTTCAGTATGTCCTGGGTTTGGATTTGACCCGGGAACCACAGTGGTTCGGGGCTGGGAAACTTAGCAATCCAGGACTCAAAAACGATCCGGGGTCGGGAAACATAACAAACCGGGACAAGGAGCATGGGCCCGGGAGTCTAAAGGATAGTCGGGAAAAAAATTTCGGTATAGGAAATGATCGGTACCGGGAACCGCAACCTCGGACCCGGGAGATGGCGGATCCTGGGATTCCAAGGAATCTAGGAAACGCAACCTCGGGATGATTCCGGGAGATGGCGAACCGGGTTACGATCTGTAATCTTCTCAAATCGAGAACAAAATGTTAAATCGAAAGGCCAAATATGTGAAATCGACATCGACGAACAACATATAGGCCGATAACGAGATCGATTGTAGACGAAAAACTCGAACTCGAGGGTTTAAAACCCTAGTCGACCGACGCATGTAAAATAGGATCGATCGATCAATCGAAAAGCTAAATCAGTGACAAAATACGCGATCGACAATCGATTAGAGTGGATAAGAATACATACCTGAGATTCAATGAGTGAAAATCGTGGAAGAAAGATCAAAATCAGTAGATGTGAGCAAAAGTTCGTCCGGGAGAGGTTTGAGCGCGAAAAATTTGAAGTTGTGAGGAAAATGGATTGATTTCCGGTTTATATAGTGGTCGAACCCGAGAGTTGGTTTCCCGGATCCGGGTCCAATCCCGAGTGTTTACCTCTTCCGGTCCGGGACTTCTCCCAACTTTCAAAAAAATGACAATATTGCCCCTCAGGTTTTCAAAATCACAAAACTCCCCCTCAACTTTTCAAAATTATAAAACTCCCCCTCAACTCTTCAAAATTGAAAAACTCCCCCTCAACTTTTCAAAAAATTACAAAACTCCCCCTCAAGGTTTCAAAAGCACAAAAAAACCCCCCCTCAACTTTCCAAAATTATAAAACCCCCCCTCAGCTTGAGATTTACTAGGAAGACTTACCCGGTTGCCGTCTACTTTGGTGTGGAACCCTTAGGAGCAGATGTTAGTTGCATAAGTATGACAAATAACGAAGACAAATAAATAAAAGGAACAAGGAAGGCATGCAGAAAAACGAAATATAAACGAAGTCTATCGAGAAGATACAGAAGTTTAGACGACGATGTACGCGAGACACCTAGAATACACTGAGAGAGAAGTGTAACTTGAACATATCCTAGTAAACTCAGAATATAAGTAAGAGACAGTTACCTCTTAGTGTATGGAAGGTGTTTCGAGTGCAGTGTAGTGTTAAACTTTTAGATTGAGCATACCTAATTTGGAAACAAGTTCATTAAAGCATTTTTCGTCCAAGACTTTTGTAAATAGGTCTGCCAGCTGATTTTCTGTATTTACAAAATACAGTTTGATCGTACCTCATTCAACATGATCCTTGATAAAGTGGTACCAAACGTCTATGTGCTTGGTCTTCGTGTGTTGGACCGGATTGCTTGTGATGGCGATAGCGCTCTTCGAGTCACAATATATTGGAATCTGCTAGTAGTGAAACCCGTAGTCCTTTAGTTGTGTGCGCATCCAAATGACTTGGGAACAACAACTAGCGGCGGCCATGTACTCCGCTTCCGTAGTGGATGTGGAGACACATGTTTGCTTCTTTGAGGCTCAGCTCACCAGCTTGTCGCCAAGAAATTGGACGTGACCCATTGTACTCTTCCGGTCTAGCATACTTCCCGCGTGGTCATCACACAAGAAGGTGGAAAACATAATGTCCGGTCTACTAGCCGTCAGATACATCAACGAACCAATCATTCCTCGATAGGTCCTAGTGTCTACGTCCCTTCCGTTAGGATCGAAGTGTAACTTAGTACTCGGTGACATTGAAGTCTTCATGGGCGTACAATTTTCCATCTAGAACTTCCGAAGAATATCCGTGATGTACTTAGATTGATTGATGAATATCCCGGTCAACAATTGTCTAACTTGTTGACCGAGAAATAAATTCATCTGGCCATCATACTCATTTTAAAATGGGATTTCACGAGGACTGAAAAATTATGACAGTATCTGGGGTTTGTAGAGCTGAAAATTATGTCATCGACATATATTTGAATTAGAATAATATCCTTACCTTCTCTCTTGATGAAGAGAGTTGTGTCGATTTTACTTTTTGAGAACCCTGCCTTCGTGAGAAATGAGGATAGGGCGTCATACCATGCACGCAGTGCTTGCTTCAGACCATATAGAGATTTGTCGAGTAGGTACACGTGATTGGGATGTGAAGCACTTACAAAACTGTCAGGTTGGGAGACGTACACCTCTTCCTTGAGTTTGCCATTGAGAAACGGC
The DNA here is from genome assembly GCA_033807775.1 of Saussurea involucrata. Classification (NCBI taxonomy): domain Eukaryota; kingdom Viridiplantae; phylum Streptophyta; class Magnoliopsida; order Asterales; family Asteraceae; genus Saussurea; species Saussurea involucrata. The sequence continues at coordinate 69,947,089 of CM066325.1, forward strand.
GTCTTCACGTCCATCTCGGTGAAATTCTTGTGAGCGGCGTAAGCAAGGAACATACGGATGGCTGTTATGCGAGTGACAGGGGCAAACGTCTCTTCATAATCGATCCCTTCTTGCTATCTATACCCTTTGGCTACCAATATAGCTTTATTCCGAACGACGATCCCATTTTCGTCCTTCTTGTTCTTGAAGACCCATTTGGTGCCGATGACCGTCTTGTTCTTCGGACGCAGGACGAGGCGCCATACCTTGAGGCTTTCGAACTCATTCAGTTCCTCTTGCATGGCAATCACCCAGTCAAGGTCGTTCAAAGCTTCGTTAACCGTAGATGGTTCGATATTGCTCAAGAAGATGGAGAAGAGGCACTCATTGTCAGTGGCCACCCGTTTCTAGACGTTGCTGAGTAGTGTCGGGGTGGTGTCTTCGGACTCCACGGTGGCTGTATTCTGGACAAGAGCAGATGGGTTGCCAATAATCTGGTCAGTCAGATGTGCCCGAGTCTACTTTCGGGTATGAGGTAGTGGTTCGGTTGACGGTTGAGAATTGTCTGGATCGATGTATGAGCCTGGTGGGAGGTCGTACTGCTTCCAAGGACGAAGTCAAATGTAGAGAGGTGACATCCAGTGGTTATGCAGTTAGAGTATTTGACGTGGAAGCTTCGGCCATGTCATCAGTTGACTGAGAATTGGATACATCGTTACTTGCACCTGGGGAGGGTTGAGATGATGGAGCTACTGAGGAGTCGGTTGTTGAGACCGTGTTCTAGCTTGACTTAGGTGATGAGTTGACTACTGGTGTTGAGGCTGAATCTTCCGACGATGTTGAGTTGGGGGGGGGGGGTGTGGAGGGACCAATGATTTGTGAAGAAGCATCGACAACTCCATCTACATTTAAAAGTTCAACATTAGAAGTAGTAGGAATACAGAAATCATTGTAAAAGTGCTCAAACAGTAGATCTAAGTCGGAATGGTGTGTCTTCGACGAAGTGGACGAAGAGGGATCTACTGGTGTTTGTGTGGATCCCAAACGAGATTGATCGGAAGCCAGCACACCAGTTAAAATGGGTTATGAGCTGAGGTGTTTAGAAGCCATGTTGACCATTACGTCGAAGGTCACATTTACGCTTTCTATGACGGTTTTCGTGTTTTGTTGTAAACTCGGAACGCCTTTGAGGAAGTTGAGTATCCGATGAAGATCCCTCATCTGCCTTTGGGTTGAACTTGCAGAGATCGTCCTTGTCGTTCTTCACGAAGCACTTGCATCCAAATGCGTGGAAGTATTTGATGTTCGGGATGCGGTTGTTGATGATCTCATATGGCGCTTTATTGAAGCGTTTGTTGAGGATGGATCGATTTTGCATATAACAGGCAGTGGCGACTGCTTCGACCCACAAGAAAAGAGGAAGCTTGAACTGGGTCAGCATAGTGTGTGCCGCTTCTACCAACGTACAATTGCGATGCTCCACTACGCTGTTTTGTTGAGGAGTCCGTGCAGCTGAGAATGTGTGTGAAATCCCAACTGATGTGAGATAGTCACCCAAGGTACGATTCTTGAATTACGTGTCGTTATCTGTTCATATCGATCGAACGACGAGCTATATATTGTTCTGGACGCTCTTCAGGTGGTTGATGATTAAGTCTGGAGTCTCATCCTTGGTACGAAGGAATTTGACCCAGGTGTAGCGTGAGAAATCATCCACCATTACCAGCACATACTTCTTGTGGTTGATGCTTTGTACCCTCATCGAACCGCAGAGGTCCATATGGATGAGTTCTAATGGCTTGGAGGTACTTGGAACCGCTTTCAGTTTGTGAGTCGCCTTCTTCTTTTTGCCCATTTCACAGGCCGAGCATAGATGCCTTTTCTCGAACTTCAGCTCGGGCATTCTTTTCACTAGACCGCCGAGGACCAACTTGTTGATATTCTTGAAATTGAGGTGTGATAGTTGTCGGTGCCACAACCAATTCTGTTGAGTTGTTGCTTTGGACATAAGGTACACAACTTTATCGGTCTTCAGGGAGGCGAGATTGATGGTGTACAGATTCGTTCGACGAGTACCAGCGAGAAGCTCTCTTTCGTCTTCAGTTCGAATACTACACCACTTTGCCTTGAAATTGACCTCAAGATTCTTGTTGCAAAACTGGCGGATGCTGAAAAGATTGTGACCCAAGCCTTCGACGTAGGACACCTTTTTGCTGGTGAGGTTGTCCTGAACTAGGTCGTCGTACCCCATGATCGAGGCTACAATATTTCTATTTGAAGTTAGTGAGCAGCTCCCTTTTACCAGTCATGTGTTTGGAGCATCCTGAGTCTAAAAAACACACATGACCGGGCTGTAAAACAGAGATTAGGGGTTCTTAGGTACCCATTTGTAAAAGGGTTCTGATAAGTTAGGTGCAACACCTGATCTCGGAGCCCGTCTAGATTTGGGTCCTTTTCGAGATAATGAGTAAGAAGAACGAGAATTATAAACATGATATGTGCCAAACCAATCAGATGAATATTTATGATCCACAAAATCATTCAATCCACACACATAATAACAAACACAATCATGAGAAAGTTGAATTAATTGTTGAACCGAATAAAGTTTTAAAGGAAACTGAAAGCTTTGTCCAACAGACTTATTGACATCAAAACCATGATTGTTATTGTTCATCCTAGAATGAGAAAAAGAATTAAATGATTGTGTCTTCACTGGGCGTGTCTTAGGCTTCTTTTCTACCTACACTTGTCTGACCGGTTTACTCCGACCCGTTTTATCTGAAATAGCATTAAAGTTATTGTCAGAGGGGTTAGAGTAATAAGATTGTTGTTTAGAGGATTTACCGGTTTTTGATCATTTCTTTGACCATCGTTTAGACTTTGTTTAGACGAAGAAGTTTGAGAAACGTTTTTGGAGTTAAAACATTCTCCTTTTTCAAAATTCACCGATGTGGGCATTTTGTTAAGAAATTGAACATGACTCACAAGCTTTGGTGCAAAATCGATTTTAGCAATGTCATCATCAGGACAAACTGTGGAATTCATGAATGCAGAGAACCGGAGTTCAGTGTCAGATGGGTCGTCATTGTCCGAGTCGGATGGGAAACAATTAAGATTTTAAAAGGAATCAACAACGAAAGGGTTTTCGAAATCAGAGAGGAGATTCCTTTCACAAAAAATCTGTTTGAACCTCTTTACCTTTATTTGAAAATCTCAAAGCCTTATCATTTGTGTCGGAGGACAACACACCTAAGAAGGCTTTGCACGAGGAACTATCTGAATTAGTTGAAGATGGTTCGACTGAGATTGGTTCTTCGTTTCTATCTTTGATAGGGGTAACAATGTTATGAGTATCTGCCTTAGCAACCCTTTCCTGAAGAACTTCTGTCGCCAAAGAAGACAGTTTAGACGTGAGTCTAGGAATCGCAGTTTTAAAAGCAGTTATTTCAGATTCAGATAGAGGCTCGGTTTTGGTTTGTTCAATCTCTTAGAAGGTAGATAAAAATATAGTCCTTTCATAGTCAAAAGCTGCCTTTTCTCTTTCAATTGATTCTTCGAGTTGAAAAATAATGTTTTCCAATATCAGAGGTGGAACATACTGTTTGTACTCTGATGGTTCAGAAGATCCCTCATCTGGTCTTCGGAAGTGACCGGGTTGTTTACACTCAAAATAGGCCAACCCTAGAACGGGACAACTTGCAGCTTGATAACCAGGCTTTCCACATTTGAAACATTTACTACCTACCACTCGGCACGGGCCAAAATGTTTACTTCGGCACTTCTGGCACCAATTCGGTTCCCGACGAGACTCGTAACGAACATTCTTGCCAAACGATTTAGATTTCTGAGAAGATTCAGACCGACCTTCCCATTTTCTTTTCTCTCCCCCTTGAGCCTTTTCTTCCTTATCTCGATCATATACCTCTTCTATTATTTTTGCTTCTTCTATCGTTTCCCTCAACGATAAGGCTTTAGAATTTCGTACCCGGGACATCATGTCAGCCGGTAAGCCCTTCAGATAGGCTTTAATCTTCTCCTTCTCGGTTGGAGCCACATGCCCCACTAAATTCAACTTCTCTAAAAATATACGAGTGTAATCTCGTACAGATGAAGCACACTTTCTAAGATTTCGGAACTCTTATTCGATTCTATCCATTTCATTCTCATTGCAATATTCTTCTAGAATTTTTTTTCTTAAACGACTCCCACGTCATGGCGGCCAAAACCGGAGTTGTTACTGTCGACGTCACAATGTTCCACCAGGTCAAGGCATTTCCACGTAACATCTGTGATCCAAACCTGACATTTGACTATTCGTCACATTCGCAAGCTCGAAAAGCTTGTTCCAGCTCTCTAATCCAGTTCATACATGCTATCGGATTATCTGCTCCAGCAAACTCTGGTGGCTTGCAGCTCAGAAATATTTTATAAGAGCAAACTCTCTCCACTCTCCAGTTAACATTTACCACAGGAACAACAGGTGGAGTTACAACACCAGTACCCGTCTCCGGTCTTCGACACTCAACACTTCTGTCATTTAACACTTTCATGAACATCTCTGATTGTTGTGCCAGGGCTGTATTCATCGCTCGCATCATATTTTCCATCATGCGAGATTCCATTGTAGACTCGGTTGTCACCGGATTAGAGGTACCGGCACTCGTTCTTTGTGTTTGACTTTCTCCTCCTCCTATTATAGGTGGCCTTGGTGGACTTTCGTAAGTTCCACCCATTTCAGGTTGCTTCTCCACAACCCAATCATTTACTGCCCTATCTTCCGAAGAATTAGGGGATCTGTTTGGTGTGTTCACCATCGTTCTGAGATTTAGCACAAAATGATAACCATAAGAAATGGTTACACGTATACCAAACACAAGAAACATACTTTAACGTTCATTAGTCACTGTAACAATTTAGAAACAAGTATGCTTGCGTAACAATATATTCATAATAACAGTAGCTAATTGAAATTGTGAACATACTATACATGAGAATCCTCGTTACCATCGTTACAGTGCTTAATTCACGTATTTCCGTCGACTCTAAGACTATCCCGTCTTAGTACTTCTACCCATATCTCACAAATTATAACTTAATTCATCTCAGCTTAAGTCTAGGTATTTCATGATCATACCTAGTTCACTTAAACTACAGCTCTGATACCATACTGAAACATCCAAAAATCACAACAAATTTAAACCTTAAAATTTATCAGAGTTAACTATAATTTCACCCAAACTTTTATACATAAATGGAGATTTAGCTATGAGGGTTCACGTTTATACAAATTGCCTATTAAAACAACCTACTAATCTAATCCTGAACATTAAGATCAGATTATACTAGTTGTTTAGACCATTCTCCAAAACGTCCTCGCATATGCTAACTTATCCACTTATCACCAAAAGTTGAATACCAGATTTCTCTCGTCACTCTTCCCGTTACTTTCCCGAGCTCTTACCTGGTAAGAAAATTTAATTTGAAATAATTAGGCTTACGCCTAGTGAGAACATCCAATTTCAAATTAAAACTTTATAAGCTTTGGAAACCAATGTAAACAAAGCATATAAATAAACATGGTTTGCCACCATTCTTACCGTACACAAACTCATCTTGCGATGACGGGAACATACCCGATTCCATGAATATGACTAACCATCAGTAAGTCATATCATCACGTTCGAGAGCCTACTACGAATCATTACAGATTCGAGATCGTAGCTCATGTCCAAGAAATTACAATTTACTTTATGCCTATTTCTTGGAGTGGAAGTAGAGATTACAATTTACTTTATGCCTATCTCTTACCTTCCCATAGAAATCAGGAATTATGATTAACTCTCGCCTATTCCTAGTTTTCTCATCACAATACGAAATGGGAATTACAACTTACTTTATGCCTATTCCTCATTTCACGTCAACGGGAATTACAAATTACTTTATGCCTATTCCACGTTTCACATCACCTTACGAAATGGGAATTACAAGTTACTTTATGCCTATTCCTCATTTCAGGTCAACGGGATTTGTTGATCCCAATATTGACTCAACAATGATATTAATCTCGATAGTTCAAACGGAATTATGTGCGGAAGCGTTTTTAAACAGAACTAAAGAGATATACTTGGTAGAAATCACACACAAAATTAAAATAGACAAGGAAGTAATGAAACAACAATTTAGCTCAATGATTCACTTCTATTTAATTCTTCATAAACACCAAGAACACCGAAAGTGTGTGACATAATCTGCTCTAATCTGGTGTGTGTGTTGTGCAAAAGTTACTAGAAAAGCTCTACAAGAGCCTTCTATTTATACTACTTTACAGGGGACAAAAGGTAGACAAGAAGTACTAAGGTACAAAGACAACATCGTGGATCAGAGATTAGGTACAACGTTAATGTAATGCGCCACATTCTGCAAAGGCTGTAACCTATCAGAGGATGACACGTGGAATGTGCAGGACACGCCTTGTACGAATGATCTTCAGGATCTTCGTACAACAGAGGCACGATCGTCTTTGTCTTTATCTTCAAGAAACTTCACGCTTCTAAGTCTTCATACCACAAAGGCTCTGTCAAGGGTGACAGAGGCTCTGTGGCCCTGTTCTCTGAAAAGTCTTCTGCAGAAAGGTTTGCTCTTGGTGTCTTGGCAGAGGCTCTGTCGACGCTCTATACTTAGCCTATTTTTCAATACTTCTTCGAAACAGAGGTTGGAGCTAACAGGAATTACAAATTACTTTATGCCTATTCCACGTTACAAATACTGTCAGTGCCTATGGATCCATTACACTTACTAACGTATATGCATAACAACATAAACACGTAAAATCTCGTATCATATTCTCAACGCTAAGAATAGTGGTGGATGTCAGACTCTGGCATTTGGGAAGTCATTAATTTTCCTGGTGAGTCCTCCATCTCTGAGTTCACGATACATTCTGATGCAGAGGTTTCTGAAGTTGATGACAGAGTCGATGACCTTTATTAATCTGTTGGCGTGGATTAGATCCATGAACTCTGATCCTCTGTGTTCCAAGAGATTGGTTCTGAACTCGAGCAAAGTACTTGTTGCATACTTCTGGCAATCAATCTCTAGGAACAACTTCAATTTTCCAGCAGGATCATGAAAGACATACCCGACCTTTGGTCTTGTGATGATGGTGTTCGATCTGATGTCAGTAGAGGAGGGGAATTGGTCTTCTGGTGGTAGGAGATTTATTCTTCGTACTCCAAGGTCGAGTCCTACTTGGAAGTCTGTCAGGCTGTATAGCAGAAGCTTTTCGCGCATGGCCTTCTTGATTTCATCGTACGCTCTTTGCACTTCAAGTCTGCGCCCATAGTTTAGCCTTGCCCAGCTCAGAAGCTCTGGTAGGTCATAGGGGCTTAGATTTCTCAGATCTGCATCTGAGAATTTGTTCTTAGATCTGTCGACCCTTTTGACGTGGTAGAGGGTGTAGTAGATTTGTGTGCCTCTGGTGTGGGAGAGCTTGTAGTAGATGACTTTTTCAATCTCTGAGTTTGAGAAGACTTGATGGACAGGTTTGGCTTTATATCTATAGAAGTCTTCTCGCATCTGCTTAAGCATATCATGTTTCAGAATGGATGGTGGCAGAGGATCGTTGACGGCTCTGTTGTATAAGTATTTGTACACCACCTCTTCCATTTGTCTTTGTGGAACAGAGGGTGGTGGCATGGGTTTTCACAGAGCCTCAAGATTGCTGATTAGTGCGGCCAATCGATCTTTTGTTGGCTTAGCCTTTGGATCCAGAGTAGGTTTGGTTGACAGAGGGGGAATTTCGAAGGCCCAGTCTTCTTCTTCTGGTTTAGGAGTAACAAAGGCATCAAAAGAGCTCTTCAGCAGTTTTTAAGTTGGTTGATGCTTTTTCTTCTTGGGTTTCAGTTCCTCTGTAAGGATGGACTTTCCTTTGTCCTTGGACTTAGGTTGCTGTTCTTATGTTTGTAGGGATGCCTCTGTTTGTTTTGTCGATTGAGCTTTTAAGGTCTTTGTTGGATGTGCCTCTGTTGGTTTGACAGGGGACTTGGTTGGTGATATGGTTTTGGTTTGGGGTTTGGTTGGTGATGCTTCTGCGGTTTTGCTCAGATATTTTCTTTGTTTTTGAGCTAATGTTTTGGTTCTGGATTTGGCCTTAGGCTCTTCTGTTGTTTTGGGTGTGGGGGATGTCAGCTTTGTTTCTTCTGTTGGTTTTGGTGTAGGGGATGGCATCTTTATTTCTTCTGTTGGTTTTGGTGTTGGGGATGGTAGATCGTCTTCAGAAGAAGTGAGTATTTGGACATGCTCTGAGGCTGTCTTTGGTTTGGGTGAGGGTACGTTCTCCTATTGAGATGTTTCCACAGAGGTGGGTATTTCCTCTGTGGTCTTCTTCTGTTGTTGGTCTTCAAGGGTTGATGGTACTTGGGTTAGGGGTGTCATGGTAAGTGGCGGTGGAGCTGGTAGACCTCTAATCGTTTCTCTTCCCCTTTTCTCCCCCTCAGGATGACCCGATGGTCCCTCTAAATCATCATCCGAGTCATCCCGTCTTCTGTCTGAAGTCCCCTCTGCTCGACATGTGGAGGATGTCTTCTTCGGCTGAGTGGCCCCTGCTGCTATCATTTTAGCACAGAGGTCGTCACATATTCCGAGCAGATAGGCAACCTCTGCTTCCGAGTTAAACCTTAGCTTTCTCACGCTCGCCTGAAAGTCTTTCACATAGTTGGCGTTTACGGTGGTGAAGGCCTTGATGAACTCTGTCATCTCGTTGAGTATCCCCTGACCAAGTTCTGTAATATGAGCTCTGGTCATGTAGTCAGAGGGCTTCATGGCCTGAGTCTCTCTGGTGGTATATTCTTGGACTTGCTCTAGGGCCTTCTTGAGATCTTCTGGTGTTAGGCCCGTAGAAGCAGGGGTTCGAGCTTTCTTTAAGTGTTCGGTTAATTCTTTGACAGAGGCCTCAAGTGCAGAAGTTGAAGCTTTGTCAGGAGCAGAGGCGGCAGTAGCGGCAGAGGTTGTTGCAGTGGTTTTCATCTGGGCGCTGGCCGTTTTCACCTCTGTTGACAGGTTTTTAATTTTGGTGGTCAGATTGGTTAGCGCCCTAGAGGTTGATTCTGCAAAAATGTCGAAAGAGCTTTTCAACTCCTTCAACGATGTGGTCATAGAGGTGACAAGGGTTTGGAACTCACCCCTTGCGACATATGTACCTAGTGTAACCTCTGGGGGAACACATTCGTCCCCAGAGTGTGTCTCTGTTCCTGAGACGCCTTCTTTCACTCCTGTTTGGACGTTGAGAGTGGAAGGACTTCCCTTCGATCCTAGAGCAGAGGCTTTTTGGGCCTTAGACTCTACGAAGGTTCTGTCAGAGACCTGGTGCTGATCCACTCCATAGGTAGGGACAACAGTATCTCCGAGTTTGCTCGGGGACTTATCTAGAGTCCCTTCGCCATTGTGCTCTCTAGGCTCCTCTAAAGAGCCGTGGGGTCCTAGGTGTGTGCGTGTAGCAGAGGAAACAAATTCCTCTGCTAGGACGTCAGATGTGATCTGGGGCAATTGATCACTAATAAGAGGAGAGTCCTTTGGAGAGGACTCCCTATGAATGGCTTCCTCGGATATCAGTGGCACAAAGGAGGAAAGAGGTTCCTCTGTCCGGTTTGCTGGGGTTAGGATTGAGCTGTGCGGCTCTTTTTCAATAACTCCTTCTGCCACTAGACTGGCGGAGTCAGAAGTGTGGGTTGCACTGGGAGGGGGTTGAGGTTGTGTGCCTCTTCGCTCTACGGCATCTTTTCAAGCTTCCTCCTCTGTCATGCATCCTAAGACAGGGTATTCTAACTTAGATTCTACTTCTACCCAAGTATCCTCTGTCTCTACCATCTCCTCTATGTTCTAAAGTTCTGGGTCATAGCTAGGAGGAGAGGCAAATAGGTCTGAGTTCATCCTGCCCTCTGGAGTGTCAGCTTGAAGATTTGCAGGGGTTCTGTCACTGACCTCCAGATCGGAGTTAACCTCTGAGACGATGACATTAGGATTTGTTGCGTTCCACTCTAGGATGGCTTCTGCAGTCCACCCAGAGGTATTCAGGGTGTTGGCAATGTCAGGTCGCTTAAGGAAGGCAGAGAAGTCAGCCTGCTCTGCGTAGTGAATGGGAGTGGGGGATTGCAGAGGTTGTTCAGGGACTTCTTCTTCTGCTACTACTTCATCTGCGATACTCTGCAGAGGAGTTCTGGGCTTCTTTGCCATCTTCCTCTTCGGTTTAGGGGCTCCCTCCTCAGAAGATTTTGTCTTTCTTTTCTTCTTCTCTTTTGGAGGAGGGGGTGTAGAGGATGCAACCACTGTTGTTTGTGGTGGTTGTTGGGAGGTCTGTGCAGCACTTGTAGAGGTACCCTCTGATGGTTTCTTGGCTCTGGGAGCCTTCTGTGTTTTGGAGGGGGTTGCTGTTTTTCTCTTGGATGCAGAGGATATCATTTTTCTCCTCTGAAGTCGAATCTTCTCCAGTTTCTGTTCGTGTTTGGCCACTGCTTCTGCCCATTCTTCTACGCTCATCCTCTCCACTAATACTGAGCCTACAGGGTCTCCTAAACGCGGGGGTGTCACAGGACTCGGTTCTGGAGTTTTGTGATTGCGTATATAAGCTAACTTAAGCTCTTAATCTCTAGCATATGACAGAAGTTTGAATGGTAGAGGTCGGCAGAACTGATATCCGTCTGCGTGCTGCGTAGGGGCCATTTTGGTCATAGGACATGTTTTCACAATTGGCCCTTCCATTGGCCAATCATTCAGGAGCAGCAGAGGTTCCAAGATGACTCCAATGGTCCTCTGGAACTGTAAGGCAGGGAGTTCTTTGGATTTGGGGCCCTTGGCCTTCTGTGTGGAGATGCGGTGGTCGATGGTATTTACAAGCTCTTAAATCATAAGAGCGGGAAAGTCGAGGGGCAAATCATAGTACACCCCGTACATGATCGTCAGTATTTGATGAGAGGTTTGGTCAGGGCTGCCTACCTTGCCCGTTAGGCATCTGTTCAGGATGGAAAATAGGGTGTTCCACAGAGGGGGAAAACGGTTTCTTCTGAAGTCATTTCTTTTGTTCAGGCGGGTGTTGTAGCCTAGCATCTCTGTGAAATCATAGAGCTCTCTGTCTGTTGGGATCTTGGCGTACTCTTTTATTCCCAATACACCTCTGGTGGGAAGGTTGAATTCCAGAGATAGCATAGTTCTGTTGAACTTCAGCTCTATGTTTTCAGATCTATCTAGCTTGGAGACATAGCCCATGATTTGCCTTTCTTCTTCATCATAGTAGCAGCTCTGCCAGAACTGGTTCATGTATCTGGCAGGGATTCTTGTGATATTTTTCGTTAGAAGAGTGTTTAGGGGATGATTTTCAAGGATGTTTAATAGAACGACATGTTCATCCCCAAAGACTATTCTTGAGGGAACTAGGTAATGATTATTGGGTTTAAGGGGTAGTGAGTTCTCGAAATGGTCATTTGCAAAGTAATACTGTAGGTATGTGGACGGAGTGAAATCCACAGATTCACCTTGTTCTTGTTCTTGATTTCTTGCCGTGGAAGGGTGTTGAGAGTGCTCAGATCGAGAAGGGGAGTTCGCCGGGGAGTTTCTGGTGGAAGCCATTGATGATTTCTTGCAGAAATGGAGTAGAAAAAGAATAGTTGCAGGTTTTGCACTGTTCGCTGGAGATATTTAGAGAGAAAAATCGTAAATGAGGAAGAAAGGGGTAAACGGGGTTATATAGTGAGGGGTAGAAACGGATAGAATTCCACAGTAAAAAGTGAATTTAATGAAATTTGGGGTCCGCACTCAAGTTCTTACAGCTGTTACCACGCCTCTGTACTGTCGTTTAACTGACACGACCAATAGAGGCATACCACGTTAGAGGTGTCAGAGCACGATGAGACGTCGAGCGGCGACCATTAATGCTGAGCGCGTGGGCATCTCTATTTACAGATGACTGTCACTGTAGAAAATAACCCGCACCTACATAACCCGTTTCTGTCCACAAGTGTCAAATCGACAGAAGCTCTGTGGTGGAGTGAGCTCTGTGATCTGAAACCTTCTTCCATTACCTCTGCGCTTGCACCTTTACCAAAAACATTTGAAAAGATGGTGGAAGTGATTGAATAGAGTCTCCGTGTTCAAATTTGAAGTTACAGAGGCTCTGGCTTACAGAAGCTCTGTTGAGTTCGGCAGAGGCTTTATGACCGAAAATTTCTATTAACGGAGAGCTCATAAAACTTTTTGATCATCCAGGGTTTTGAATGTTTTAAACTGTGTTTCTAGGACATATTTGGAAATTGGTGTCCTAGAAAACTGTTTTGGAAAGTTGTTTTGTGCGAGATACTCACTCTTTGATTCTCCTTTGCTCGACACGGTTCCTGACTTCTGTGGATATGTTCGACCAATACTCTTCTTTGGCCCCCCCTTAAATGATCAACCTTTGTAGATCAATTCAAGGTCTCCTTCTGCGCCCCCTTGACCTATGCTTGGATCAGATGTGATAAGTAAAGCATAAAACATAGGCCAGACTCACCAGAGGTTCTATGGGAAAAGTCAGAGGTTCTGAGCTATCCCACAGAAGCTCTGTCGGGTACAGAACTTTTGATGAAAAACAATTTACATACTGGAAGAGTTAAATATATACATATGTACAAGAGAATTAAGTCTTACTCACAGAGGGATCAACTCATGTTTAGCATACCTAACTTACCCACCAAGAAAAAGAATATTTTCTCATCGAGTGCCTTGGTGAATAGGTCTGCAAGCTGAAATTCAGTGGACACAAAGTATATCTCGATTGTGCCTTGTTCAACATGATGCTTCAGAAAGTGGTACCGAATATCAATGTGCTTCGTTTTAGAGTGCTGTACGGGGTTGGCAGAGATCGCAATGGCACTCTTTGAGTCACTGAGGATGGGAATCTTTTGGATGTCCAGACCATAGTCCTTTAGCCGAGTTCTCATCTAGAGAACCTGGGAGCAACAGCTAGCAGCAACAACATATTCGGCTTCTGCTGTAAATGTCGACACATAATTCTGCTTCTTTGAAGTCCAACTGACTAGTTTACAGTTCCAGAGCTAAAGATCGTAGTTCTCGAACGAGCAACCGAAAAGATTCTGGAGCATCCTCAGGAGTCGGTATTGTTTCTCCAAAGATTATACTACCAAGTACTTCCTGGCGAGCTCTAATATGATCAGATTTATAAGTAAGCATCTCTTGTAAAATATAAGCAACGCCAAACCCCTCTAAAGCCCAGGAATTGGCAACTCCCAGAGGTACTTTTGCGGTCAAGCTTGCATCCTCCATAATCTGAATCTGTGTAGGCCATAAGATAAAAGCCAGAGTTCTTTGGATACTAGAGACCAAGATTCTTGGTTCCTTTGAGGTATCTTAAGATTCTCTTTACAACAAGTAGGTGGGATTCCTTTGGGATAGCTTGATATCTTGCACAGAGGGATGTGGCATACATTATATCTGGTCTACTGGCTGTTAAGTATAAAAGAGACCCAATCATGCCTCTGTAGAGCTTGCACTCTACAGACTTTCCCTCTAGATCTGTGTGTAACTTAGATCCAGTGGCCATGGGGGTCTTCATAACAGAGGCATCAGAGAGTTTGAATTTAGAAAGTATGTCAGAGACATATTTGGATTGATTTATGAAAATTCCCTCTGATGATTGTTTGACTTGGAGTCCTAGAAAGAAGTTTAATTCTCCCATCATACTCATTTCAAACTCGCTCTGCATGAGTTTCTCAAAATCAGTGCAATGGTGTGCATTGGTAGAGCCAAATATAATATCGTCCACATATATCTGTACAAGCAGAATCTCCTCACCTTTTCTCTTATAAAACAAAGTAGTGTATGTTGTACCTCTTTCGAAATCATTACCATGGAGAAAGGTTGAAAGGCGCTCGTACCATTCTCTTGGAGCCTGTTTCAGTCCATACAGAGCCTTATCAAGGTAGTAGACGTTGTTTGGGTACTTCGCACTTTCGAACCCTGGTGGCTGTTGGACGTATACTTCCTCTTGAATCTGTCCATTCAGAAAGGCGGATTTGACGTCCATTTGAAAAACTTTAAAACCTCTGTGGGTTGCGAAGGCTAAGAAGATCCTAATCGATTCAAGCCGTGCAACAGGGGCAAAAGTCTCATCATAATCGATTCCTTCTGCTTGGCAGTATCCCTTGGCCACAATCTCGCCTTGTTTCTTATAACCACCCCATCCTCGTCCTTCTTGTTTCTAAAGACCCATTTTGTCCCTATAGCTTGTTTCCCTCTTGGCAGAGGAACTAAGGTCCATACTTTATTTCTCTCAAACTGGAGAAGCTCTTCTTGCATAGCCTCTACCCAGTTTGGATCATTTAGGGCTTCAGAAACTCTTTTTGGCTCGATCATACTGATAAAATTTGTAAAGAAACAAAAGTTAGCAGTGGCTGATCTCGTCTTCACTTTGTTTGAAGGATTGCCGATGATTTGGCTCTAAGGATGGCTCTTTGTCCACTTTGTCATCCTTGGGAGATGGTCATTTGCATCATCCAGTTGAACTTCTGTGGTTGCACTTGTTGGCTCTGGTGCAACCTCTGTTGTAGATGGTACTTCTGTGCTGGAACATGGTGCTTCAGCTTGTCGAGGTATTTCAATAAGAGTTGGAATTGATTCCTCTGAGGATATTGAGACTGAATCCTCATTTTCCTCTGGTATTGCTTCCTCTGTTGTTGCTGGAGTAGGTATTTCCAGTGCCTCTGTAGTAGTATTCTTGGTTACATCATCTTCAGTTTGCTCCCCCTCAACGCTTGCATCTGCACGATTAATTGAAGAGGGTGAAGTATTTGAAGGACCAGTCAGAGATATACCTGAACCAGTCTGGTAGACAGAAGATGTTTCTCCAGAGGCTCTGGTGGCTCCGGCAGATGGATCAATATCATCATGGAACATCTCTTCCAATAGCAGATTCAGTTCTGCTTCTCTTGTCTTGGAGATGCCAGAGGATTCCTTTTTCAGTCCGAGTTTTGAACTGATTTGTTCAGAAGTCTTCTGAAAAGAATCGTCAAAAGAAACATTGATACTCTCTACAATTGTTCGAGACTGCAGAAGGTAAACTCTGTAGGCCTTAGAAGTGGCAGAGTACCCGATGAACTTCCCTTCGTCTACTTTCACATCAAACTTCCCTCTAGCTTCTCTGTCGTTAAGGACAAAACACTTGCATCCAAATACATGGAAGAACTTGATATTTGGTCGCCTTTGGTTGATCAAGTGGTACGGTGTTTTGATGTGTCTCTTTACTATCGTTGATCAATTTTTGGTGTAACAAGCGGTTGACACAGCTTCTGCCCAGAAAGATGTGGGCAATCCAGATGCTATCAGCATTGTTCTTGCAACCTCCACAAGCGTGCAGTTTTTGCGTTCGACCACACCGTTCTGTTGTGGGGTGCATGCATCAGAGAAGTTTTGCGATATGCCTTCTTCTGTAAGGTAAGCTTCAATGACAGAGTTTTTGAATTCTGTGCCATTGTCACTTCTTAACTTTTGAATCCTGCACTCATACAGAACCTGGATTCTTTTCATTAGATTAATCAGAATGTTTGGAACATCTGATTTCTTTCTGATAAATTCCACCCACGTATATCTCGAGTATTCATCAATCAACACTAGCATATACTTCTTGCCACCTAGGCTTTGTGTAGCGAATGGACCGTATAGGTCGACATGAAGCATGTACAGAGGCCTAGGGCAAGACACATCAGTCTTGCCTTTATGGGAAGCTCTCTTGAGTTTTCCCATTTCGCAAGCAGAACACAAATGATCTTTACTAAATTTGACATTTGGCAGACCTTTAACTAGATCAAGTTTAACAAGCTTATCTAGAGTATGAAAGTTTAGATGGCAGAACCTGTTATGCCATAACCACGCTTCTTCGTTCTTACAGGCAACAAGACAGAGTTTGTCATTTTTGTTCTTGACACTGAAGTTCATGAGGTACAAATCACCCTTTCGTTCGGCTCGCAGAAGTTCAACTCCTGTATCTTCCCCTTGTAGAGAGTAAAAAGTTCTTTTGAACATGACATCAAAACCCGTATCGCAAAGTTGGCTAACACTGAGAAGATTGTGCTTAAGGCCATCCACATATGCAACTTTGCATATGGTTATATTTTCCTTCTTAATGACTCCATAGCCTTTTATATACCCCTTCTTATTATCTCCAAAGGTCACCGATCCTCCTCCAAGTTTGTCTTTATATGAGGATAGTAGACCTCTGTCGCCAGTCATATGCCTTGAGCACCCAGAGTCTAGGTACCATATCGGCACATACTGCTTCTGCAACATATTCAGAGATTTTTAGGTACCCATTTCCAAATGGGTCCAGGTTTGTTAGGGGTCTTTAAGGTTGCCTTGGCATCCTTAGTTTTGGTTTTAACCTCTTTCGAGGAACCATCTTGTTTCTTCTTACCCTTGAATTTTGCATTCTTTATGGGTCTAGAGGGGAAACAGTGAGGGCTTGAGAAGTGTTGGTTCAGTTTATGCATAAGATCGAAGCAATGCCAATAATTGATATGCGAAGAAACTTGCTTGAACTTTTCATTAAAAACACTGAATATGGGTACAAATGCTTTATTATTACACTCTTTCCTAGCATTAGACTTCCTATTACAAGAAGACCTATCTAGGCTAGATTGATGTTTTGAAAATTCTCTCTTGAGAGTAGCCTTCTGTTGATCCAATCCTCTGTGGTGAACTTCAGCTGGTTTCACTGTCACAGAAGCAAAAGACTTGTTATTTTCCACCCATTTTCCTTTTTGTTGCCAAGTTAGTTTTTCTTGAAATGGCCTAAAAGGTTTTGTGGCTTTCGAACAATGAGAGGACATTTCCTTTTCAAGTTTGATTTTCTCAAGCTCAAGGGAGGTTTTTGCTTGTATACACATGTCCAAAAAGTCCGGGCAAATAGGAACACTTATGATTTTTTTTTCTTAGGAGGAATGGTTCTGTTAAGAATACCAGAGGGGAGTTTAAATTCCTCTGTCTCATAAGGAACTATCTCTGACTAAATTGAGTCAGTCTCAGATTCGTCAGAGGATGAGTCATCCTCGTATACAGAGGTTGACTCACAAAGATCTCTATCGGTAGAGGCAGGACTTTTTGAGCATGTGCCATACTCACTTTCTTCCTTCCTTTTGGAAATGTCTTCCAGATCGACAGAAGTATTCATCAAGACTTCCTCAGAGAGATTTTGTTCAACAGAGGGTGTACTGATGTTTTCATAAAAATTGTTTTTACCAATTTCCATTAACTCATTTTCAGAAATGTGTTTCAGTTTTTCTTCTGAAGAAGCAGGCATAAACTCATGTGCCTCTGTCGATAGTTTTGTTTCATAATCTATAGTGCAGACAAAAGCGACCTGGGTCTGAGTCTCAGGGTCACCAAACTTGAAGATTCCTATCTGAACTTGAGTTTTCTGATATCTTTTAGGTTTGAAGTCTCTTTTGACAGAGACTGAGGGTGATAAATCTGCGTTTTGATACTACACATTTATCATCTTTAGAGGTTTCCTCTTGTGAGGTTCCCTAGAGATTTTCTGCCTTTTGCTTACAGAGAGTAAATTGGGAAATCCTGGTTTTCTTGTACTTCCAATACAAAACAGAGAAGACAGGGAGTTGTCTCTTTTGGTTCCAGTATATGGATCTATATCACATAAGCCAATTCCCGTTCTTCCTATTTGTGTATTAACCTTTTCGTATACCTTCTGTGCATCTTGATACTTCTTAATTAAAAAGTCTCTGCTGAGTAGGTCTTGATGAAGGACTTCTATTTCTCTTTGAAAGAAGTTCTTAAGAGCAAGGATATTCATTCTATCACTCTCATTGTCTAAAAGTTACTTTGTTTTAGCTTTAAGGGCAGAATTGAGTTCTAAAATCTTTTCTTTTAAAGGATTTAGATTTTTATGCCAATTAGTTTCAATTTCTTCCTTTTCTAAAGATATTTTTGCCTTTTCTTGAGTGAGAAGTCTGGCTTCTCTCTCAAAGAATGCAAGCCTTTTCTGAATATCAGCACAATTCTTTTTAAGTTTAGTGTATTCAACAGTCAGTTTAAGCAAATCAGCTTCTGTTTCATTAGAGGAAGAGTCGGAAGTGGATACCTCACTGTCAGAGTCTGAGGAGCTGACTTCTGCCATTCCGCAGAACAGGCCGTTCTTCTTCTCACATTCGTCAGAGGATTCGTCTGACTGCCAGTTTTCCTGCTCCACCATGAGCGACTTCTAGGCATAGTACCCTGCCTTCTTTTTATAGAAAGCAGAGTCCCTCTGTGGGCGATTGGGTTTTCTCCTGCAGTCTGCAGCATAGTGGCCTGGTTTGCCACTGTTAAAACATCCCTGGTTCTGTGGAGCATTTCCAGCTCTGTCACCTAACCTCTGTTGGTCACCACCTCTGTCATTTGACCTCTGTTGGTCATTCGAACCTTCTCTTCCCTGGTTCCTCGATTCATACTTCTCACTTCGATCACATCTCCCATCACGTTCATACTCAGTCTTCTTCCGGTAATCTTTGCTGCCAAACTCTCTTGTCAATAAAGCTAAAGATTTAGCTATCGAGGCCATGGTTGCCTGTTCTTCATCCACCAGCTCTTCTTCCTCACTGTCCACAACAAAAACCTTCTTTTTTTTTCTCCTTCTTCTCTTCCACAGACTTCTCCTTCTTGGGCTTCTCCTTTACCTCTGTAGCCTTATCAACCAGTGCCAGAGGTCCACTTGTTTGGGTTTTCATCTGAGCAATCTGGGGTTCTTGAGCAGCTAATGTTCCGTAGAGATCTGACAGAGTCCAGGTGTCCAAGTCCTGATTTGTTTGAAGGGACATGGACAGCTGGAGCCATTCTTCGTTTAAGTTCTTTAAAAACATAACGTTGTTCTCCTCAGAGGTTCTGTGGTTCCCGAACTTCTTGCATTTGTTGATTAGCGAGTTGAACCTGTCGTATGTTGATTGCAGAGACTCTGTCGGCAGATCTTTGAAAGCATAGTACTCGTTGATGCATTGGGCTCTGCGGTTCTTCTGAGTCTTTGCCCCGCCTTCTAATTGCTTTTCGAGTTCCTTCCACAGATCGTAGGCAGATTCACATGCGTCCAGAGACTGGAAGAGGTCATCTGGAATGGCCATTATCAGAAGTCTCGTGGTCTTCTGAGCAAGTTCGTATTTCTCCCTGTCTGATGGAGTCCATTTATCCATTGCCTTTGGTTTTTCTTACTCAACAACTTCTGGAGTATCTTCTGTGGCCGGTACCCTTGGTACCGTGACCATGGGAACATAAGGAGGATTATGGATGTAATTGAGGAGTTCTGTGTCAGTACCCTCAAAGAAATGAATCATTCGTATTTTCCATTGGGGGTACTCATCTCTGAGTAGAGTTGGGGGCTTGGTTAATGAACCAGCAGTGAAAAAATTGGCAGCATTCGCCATTTTTGTGCAGTTTTGAAAATACCAGAAAAACATAGTATGTAGAGAAAGATTTCAGATGATGGGTCAGACTCTTCGAAATGAGTTTAAAGCTTTAAAACTTGAACAATGCACTTAAATGGAAAGATTTAACCGAAGAAACAGTGCCTACTAGTTTGCTAAAATCGAACAGGTCGAAAGTAGCAGAAAAACAGGGGCTGTTTGAAATGAGTGAAAAACAGGTTAAAATCAGTCCAACAATCTACCAAAAAGGAGTGGAATTCATTGTTAGAGTGGATCCTTTGATATTGAAAATCAAAGTTTGCTCTGATACCAATTGTTGATCCCAATATAGACTCAACAATGATATTAATCTCGATAGTTCAAACGGAATTATGTGCGGAAGCGTTTTTAAATAGAACTAAAGAGATATACTCGGTAGAAATCACACACATAATTAAAATAGACAAGGCAGTAATGAAACAACAATTTAGCTCAATGATTCACTTCTATTTAATTCTTCATAAACACCAAGAACACCGAAAGTGTGTGGAATAATCTGCTCTAATCTGGTGTGTGTGTGTTGTGCAAAAGTTACTAGAAAAGCTCTACAAGAGCCTTCTTTTTATACTACTTTACAGGGGACAAAAGGTAGACAAGAAGTACTAAGGTACAAAGACAACATCGTGGATCAGAGATCAGGTACAACGTTAATGTAGTGTGCCGTATTCTGGAAAGGCTGTAACCCATCAGAGGATGACACGTGGAATGTGCAGGGCACGCCTTGTACGAATGATCTTCAGGATCTTCGTACAGCAGAGGCACGTGAGAGGCACGATCGTCTTTGTCTTTATCTTCAAGAAACTTCACGCTTCTAAGTCTTCATACCACAGAGGCTCTGTCAAGGGTGACAGAGGCTCTGTGGCCTTGTCCTCTGAAAAGTCTTTTGCAGAAAGGTTTGCTCTTGGTGTCTTGGCAGAGGTTCTGTCGACGCTCTATACTTGGCCTATTTTTCAATACTTTTTCGAAACAGAGGTTGGAGCTAACAGGAATTACAAATTACTTTATGCCTATTCCACGTTACAAATACTGCCAGTGCCTATGGATCTATTACACTTACTAATGTATATGCATAACAACATAAACACGCAAAATCTCGTATCATATTCTCAACGCTAAGAATACTAGATAACCTATCGTATTCTTATCCTCAAATGCCCCCCCCTTCGGCGACTTAGCATGGGGGTTCCACTACCCGGTTAGCGGATGGGGTCAAGGGGCAGCGCCCCCAGAATTGTTTTAGAAAAACTTAACCAGATAACACATCCAGACACTATGTCCGGAACTATCCGGAAACTCATACATATCCGGAACATCAGAAGTATCCGGACATCAGAAGTGACCGGACATCAGAGGTTTTCGGACACCACAACTATCCGAACATCACAACTTACCGGACACTAAGCGTATCCGGATGTTACCGAAAACATATACAATCCGGATGACATCCGGTAACTAGTTATTCGGAAACTCAGATACTTACCGGATATTTTCACTACCGGACACCACTGAAATGGAATTACCGGACACTATAAAAAACGTCCGGTAACTTCAACCTGCACACCAATTTCCAACCCAGATCGCTATTTGTTCCACCCAGCTTATTTTACACGTATCCATTCAGCCCCAATACAGTTAATACTAACATCTTACTACTTAATTTAATGAAAATCTTGCTTTAAAGAAAGATGAACTCACCTTGGCAGAAGTCGACTCCAATCTGCGCAGCTCGATTCAACCCAACCCAACAATACTAACTTTTGATTCGATTTCACAAAGCTTCAATAACCTAATCAGAAATAACCTTGACTTATAACCATCCAATGTTCCCCAAAAATTGGAAACTAAGGTTTGATTTCTTACCAAAATTGAAGTCACAGGCTTCTCTTCTCTTCCTGCTTCACACCGACTGAAAATTAGACCAAGATCAGATAACTCACTTAAATCTGATCCTCTCATATAAATATCTCAATTTCTGAATATTACCAATTTGCCCCCAATAAAAGCTAATTACACCTTGGCCCCCCTTAAATGTTAATTAATGACACAATCTTCCAAATAACTTTTATTATTAAAATAGATTTTCCATATACAAAATTACAGAAATATCGAGGTGTTACAGTGTTGCCTCAACCGGAACAGAAGTTTTCGTTGTTTTGGCAACTGAACAGATGTCGAAGTAATCATTTGAAAGATAAGGAGTTTTATTTTTCAAATACGACGCATTAAGCTTTTCATAGACAAAAGGAACTTGTACATTTATGTTTTTATGAGGTGGTTCATCATCCTTATTAGAATTGACTTCATTAGGCTTTTCCCTACTTTTGGTAGAGGAATACCAGTTTGTCTCTTTATTGTTTCTCGCTCCTCATCCTCCGGAGATAATTTGGTCCATTTGATTTTGTACTCTGGGTACCTCTTATCCAGTCCCAAAAATTGAAACTCATAGAGAGTGGGGTCTCTTGATACAATCTTCTTTAGGTAACATGGATTGTCATATCCAAGTCCCCAAAGGGCGTTGTAATACTTGAATTCCTTCGGTTTGTTCAAAGGAATTGTTTGGTCTGTTTGACCTCGCTTGTAAAGTTTAGATTCAAGATCTTTAAGCTTGTTAATCAACTTATCATTTTCTTTTTGAACAGTTGAACGGAGATGACAATCTTATTATACTCATCTTGAGACTTACTGAGCTTTTCAGTGATTTCAGATAATTGAGTCTCTAAGGATTCTGTCTTTTTGGAAATAGCTGCACATTCAGCTTTATAATTTTCAATTATGCATTTATGTTCAACTTTTTCGACACCTAGTTTACCTATGGTGTTGTATTTCTGTTTGACATCGGCTTCTAGGTCAGTTATGTGAGCGTTTTTGGTCTTAACCTTTGCTTTTAAGAGTCTAACGTACGCACCATAACTTGCATCTGGTTGATTAGTTTATCATGAGAAGAAGCACATACCTAACATTCTGCTTTAACCGTGGACTTGTTCGGAGATTCGTCTTCAGAGTCAGTATGTTCTGGTTGTGTTCCAGTGTAGCACATGTGTGCTTCAACATCTTCTTCTTCATCATCGGTAAGAACGAGCCAATGATCATCTTCAGCCATTAGAGCTTTACCTGCTTCTTTCTGCCTTGCCAGTAACATATTGTTCTTGTAGTACTCAGCATTGCGTACTACTGGCTTTCGGTAATCTCTCGCAAAGTGGCCTAGTCTGCCACAGTTGTAGCATTTGACAGGTTCATCTTCTTCTTTCTCTTTAGATTTTCCCTCAGACTTCTTCCCTTCATCATTCCGCTTTCTTCCTTCATCTCTTTTTGTTAGCTCCAATCTTTATGATAAATAGAAGTATTGAAAAAATAGACTAAGTATCGACACCAACAGAGGCTCTGCCGAGTAACCAAGAAGACAGAAGTCTTCGACAGAGGCTCTGCCGGGTTAATCAAGAAAACCGAAGTGAAGAAACAACAGAAGACTCTTTTAAGCGGACAAGGCCACAGAGCTTCTGTCATACTTGACAGAGCTTCTGTGGTAAAAAGAAGATCTACGCAAAAGATCTAAACAAGGACGAACATGCTTCTTACAATATCTGCCATTCGAAGGTTCTGAAGATCAATCGTACAAAGGCGTGACCTGACAACTCCACGTGTCAAACTCTGATAGGTTTCTGCCTAAAGCTGAATACGGAGCATTTAATGAACGTTGTATCTGCAACAGTTCCAGAATAGTGTTTTGTACCTTCCAGCTACTATTCCTCAACAGTGTCTTTGTACCTTCAGTCCTTATTGTCCCCTTTAGAAGTCGTATAAATAGAAGGTTCATGTGAACTCTTCTATTAAGCTTTTTACACAACACACACACCTTTTGAGCAGTTTCTTGTCAAACCTTTCGGTGTTCTTGGTGTTCTTATTATATCAAATACAGTGAATCATTGAGCTATTTATCTGTCTTATTTACACTTCTTGTATTTGATATTGTGTGTTATTCTACCTCATAATATCTGTTAGTTCGTTAAAACGCTTCCGCATTATATATTGTTTGAACTAATTAGATAGAATCATCATTGTTAAGGAAAACAGGAACCAACAATTGGTATCAGAGCCTGCCTTGATTTTCTATATCAAGTGATCCACTCTTACAATGATTTTTGGTAGAAACTTGGACTGATATTAACCTGTTCTTCATTCCTTCTGATTTTCTGCCACTCTCGACCTGTTCGACTTTGGTATACTTACAGAATCTATTACTACAGTTAAATCTCCATTTTAGTACACTGCTCAAAGCTTTCAGAAAGCTTATCCTATTTTCTGGAATTATCACTCTCTCAGAATGACAAATTCAAACAACTTCTTCACCGCTGGTTCCCTAACCAAGCCACCCACACTACTCAGAGATGAGTACCCTCAGTGGAAGATACAAATGATTCACTTCTTCGAGGGTACTGACAAAGAACTCATGCACTTTATCAACAATCCTCCTTTCGTTCCCATGGTCACAGTACCTCGTATTCCTACCACAGGTGACACTCCTGAGGTTCATGCGTACGAGAAACCAAAGACCAAGGATAAGTGGTCCGAACCTGATTGGGCAAAATATGAGGTTGCTCAGAAAACAAAGAGACTTCTGATAATGGCCATACCCAATGACCTTTTCCAATCCCTAGATCCGTGTGAGTCTGCATACGATCTGTGGAAGGAACTGGAAAAACAACTATAGGGTGGGGCCAAAACTCAGAAGAACCGCAGAGCCCAATGCATAAATGAATACTATGCATTCAAAGCTCTGTCGACCGAATCTCTGCAGACGACATATGATCGGTTTAACTCTCTAATCAACAAGTGCAAGAAGTTCGGGATTCACAGAACTTCTGAAGAGAACAACGTCATGTTCCTAAAGAGTCTAAATGAAGAATGGCTCCAGTTGTCCATGTCTCTGCAAACAAATAAAGACTTAGACTCCTGGACTCTGTCAGATCTCTATGGAACATTGGCAGCCCAAGAGCCTCAAATCGCACAAGAAAAAGCACAAATCAGTGCATCTCTTGCACTGGTCGGTAAGACCACAGAAGCTAGAGAGAAGCCAAAAGAGAAAGCTGCAGAGGTAAAGAAGGAGAAGAAAAAGAAAATCTTGATCGTTGATAGTGAAGATGAGGAGGTGGTGGAAGAAGAAGAAACATCAATGGCCTCTATTGCTAAATCGTTAGCCCTTTTGACAAGGGAATTCAGCAGAGGTTACCAGAAGAAGTCTGGTAATGAACGCTATGGAAGAGATGATCGAGGAAGAGAAGGGTCAAATGAAAGGAACGACAGAAGTAGCGACCAACAGAGGTCGACTAACAGAGGTGGTGACCGACAGAGGTCAGACGATAAAGTTGGCAACACTCCACATAACCAAGTATGTTACAACTGTGGTAAGCCAGGCCACTACGCCAATGAATGTAGAACTGAAAGAGGTGGTGACCGACAGAGGTCGGACGACAGAGCTGGCAACGGTTCCCAGAACCAAGGATGTTTTAACTGTGGCAAGTTAGGTTATTATGCCGTTGACTGCAGGAGCAAATCCAACCGCCCACAGAGGGACTCTGCTTACTACAAAAAGAAAGCGGAGTTTTATGCTCAGAAGTCACTAATGGTGAATCAGGAGAACTGGCTGTCAGACGAATCATCTGATGAAGGAGACAAAAACGCCTTGTTCTGTGGAATGGCAGAGGTCAGCTCATCCGACCCCGATAGTGAGGTATCCACTTCTGACTCTAACTCTAGTCAAGCAGAAGCTGATTTGCTCAAACTAAACATTGAATACACAGAACTTAAAAAGACCTGCGAAAGTATTCAAAAGAAACTTACCTTCTTTGAGAGAGAAGCTAGACTTCTCACTCAAGAAAAGGCCAAAATCTTTCAAGAAAAGGAAGAAATTGAAACAAATTGGAACAAACACCTAAATCCTTTGAAAGAAAAGATTTCTGAACTTAACTCTGCATTAAAAACAAAATCAAAAAAACTAATGGACGTTGAGACCGACAGAATGAACATTCTAGCTCTTAAACATTATTTTCAAAAGGAAAGAGAAGTCCTCTGTCAAGATTTACTCAGAAGAGATCTTTTAATTAAGAAATACCAAGATGCACAGAAGGTATACGAGAAAATTAACACACAAATAGGGAGACGTGGAATTGGCTTCTGTGATATAGATCCATACACCGGAAACAAAAGAAACAAATCTCTGTCATCTCTATTTCTCACTGGAAGTACAAGAAAACCTGGTTTTCCAAATCTACTATCTGTTAGCAAAAGGCGAAAAGTCTCTAGGGAACCTCACATAAGGAAACCTCTGAAGATGACAAATGTGTGGTTTGAAAACACAGATTTGTCACCTTCAATCTCTGTCAAAAGAGAATCCAAACCTAAGAAATATCTGAAAACTCAAGATCAGATAGGAATCTTCAAGTTTGGTAAACCTGAGACTCAAACACAGGTTGCCTTTGTCTGCATGATAAACTCTGAAAAGAAATTATCGGCAGAGGCTCCTGAGTTCAAGCCTAACGTTTCAGATGAAAAAGAGTTGATAGAAATCGGGAAAAACAACTTTTTCGAAGACTTATGTACACCTTCTGTCGATCAAAATCTCTCTGAAGAAACCTTATCAGATACTTCTGTTGACTTAGAAGATAGTCCCCTAGAAAAGGAAGAAAGTGAGTATGGCACATGCTCTGAAAGTCCAGCCTCTATCGAAAGAGAATTAAGTGACTCAACCTCTGTATATGAGGATGATTCATCCTCTGACGAATCTGAGACTGACTCTAAGTCAGAGATAGGACCTTCTGACACAGAGGATTTTAAACTACCCTATGGAGTTCTTAACAGAACTATTCCTCCCAAGGAGAAAATCACAAGAGTTCCTATCTGTCCAGACTTTTTGGACATGTGTATACAAGCCAAAACCTCTCTTGAGCTTGAGAAAATTAAACAACAAAAAGCTCTGTCCTCTCAAAATCCAACAAGTTCAAAGATTTTAAAATCCTTAAGGCCTATTAAAGAAAAACTAACATGGCAACAGAAGGGTAAATGGGCTAAAATTGACAA
Source organism: Saussurea involucrata (assembly GCA_033807775.1). NCBI lineage: Eukaryota > Viridiplantae > Streptophyta > Magnoliopsida > Asterales > Asteraceae > Saussurea > Saussurea involucrata. Next base: position 69,973,629 of record CM066325.1, read on the forward strand.
ATCTTTTTCTTCTGTGACAGTGAAACCTGCAGAAGTTCACCACAGAAGGGCTCCACAGAAGGCTGCTCTCAACAAAGGATTTTGCAAACAACAATCTAGCCTACATAGGTCTTCTTGTAATAGGAAGTCAAATGTTAGGGTAGAATGTAATGCCTCTGTGCCACCATTTAATGTTTTCAATGAAAAGTTCAAGCAAATCTCTTCGCACATTCATTATTGTCATTGCTTTGATCTCATGCATAAATTAACCCAACACTTCTCAAGTCCACATTGTTTACCCTCTGTACCCAACAAGAATGCTAAAATCAAGAGTAAGAAACAAAATGTTTCTTCACAAGAATCTAAAACAAAGACCAAGAATGCTAAGGCAAACTTGAAGACCCCTAACAAAGCGGGACCCATCTGGATATGGGTACCTAAAACTCTCTGATTGTCTTACAGAAGCAGTATGAGCCGATCTGGTATCTAGACTTCGGATGCTCACGGCACATGACTGGCGACAGAGGTCTACTATCCACATACAAAGAAAAACACGATGGTGGATTTGTGACCTTTGGAGACAACAAAAAGGGGTACATAAAAGGCTATGGAGTCATCAAGAAGGAGAACATATCCGTATGCAAAGTTGCATATATGGATGGCCTTAAACACAATCTTCTCAGTGTTAGCCAACTCTGCGATACGGGTTTCGACGTGATGTTCAAAAGAACCTTCTGTTCTCTACAAGGTGAGGACACAGGAGTCGAACTTCTGCGAGCCGAACGAAGAGGCGATCTCTACCTAATGAACTTCTGTGCGAAGAACAAGGAAGACAAGCTCTGCCTTGTAGCCTGTAAAAGCGAAGAAGCCTGGTTATGGCACAGCAGGTTCTGCCACCTAAACTTTCATACTCTAGATAAGCTTGTTAAACTTGATCTAGTCAAAGGTCTGCCAAATGTTAAGTTTAATAAAGATCACTTGTGCTCTGCCTGCGAAATGGGAAAACTCAAAAGAGTTTCCCATAAAGGCAAAACTGATATATCTTGCACTAAGCCTCTGTACATGTTTCATGTTGACCTATGCGGTCCAATCGCAACACAAAGCCTAGGTGGCAAGAAATATATACATGTTTTGATCGATGAATACTCAAGATTTACATGGGTTGAATTTGTCAGAAAGAAATCAGATGTTCCAAACATTCTGATAAATTTAATGAAAAGAATCCAAGTTCTGTATGAGTGCAGGATTCAGAAACTAAGAAGCGACAATGGCACAGAGTTCAAAAACTCTGTCATTGAAACCTATCTTACAGAAGAAGGCATTTCACAGAACTTCTCTGCTGCACGCACCCCACAACAAAATGGCGTGGTTGAACGAAAGAACCGCACGCTTGTGGAGGCTGCAAGAACTATGCTGACAGCATGTGGATTACCAATGTCTTTTCGGGCAGAAGCAGTATCAACCGCATGCTACACCCAAAATCGATCAACCATTGTAAAGAGGCACATCAAGACACCTTATCATTTGATTAATAAAAGGCGACCAAACATTAAATTCTTTCATGTATTTGGATGCAAGTGCTTTGTATTAAATGATAGAGAAACAAGAGGAAAGTTTGAGGTGAAAGCAGATGAAGGAAAGTTCATAGGATACTCTGCCACTTCAAAAGCTTACAGAGTGTACCTTCTGAAGTCTCGATCCATCGTAGAAAGCATCAATGTATCATTTGACGATTCCTTTCAAAAGACTTCTGAACAAATCAGTTCAGAACTCGGTCTAAAGAAGGAATCCTCTGGCATCTCAAAGACAAGAGAAGAAGACTTAAATCTTCTATTTGAAGAGATGTTCCATGATGATATTGATCCCTCTGCTGAAGCCGTCAGAGCCTTTGGAGAAACATCTTCTGCAAACTAGACCGAGTCAGGTATATCTCTAACTGGTCCATTAAATACCTCATCCTCGTCTGTGAATCATACAGATGCACATGCTGAGGGGGAGCGAATAGAAGCTGAAGATAACACAACCAAGGACTCAACCATAGAGGCTCCTGAGATACCTACTCCAGCGACTACAGAGGAATCAATACCAGAGGAAAAAGAAGACTCAGTCTCTACTTCCTCAGAGGAACAAATTCTAACTCTCATTCCAATCCTCCCACAAGCTGAAGAACCAAGCATAAGCACAGAAGAACCATCAACAACAGAGGTTGCACATGAATCGCAGTATGCAACCACAGAATTTAATCTTGATGATTCAAATGACCATCTTCCAAGAACAACACAGTGGACGAAAAGCCATCCTCCAAGTCTCATAATTGGCGACCCTTCTGAAAAGGTCAAGACAAGATCAGTCACTGCTAATTTTTGTTTCTTTACAAATTTTATAAGTGTGATCGAGCCAAAAAGAATCTCTGAAGCCCTAGATGATCCAAACTGGGTAGATGCTATGCAAGAAGAGCTTCTACAATTTGAGAGAAACAAAGTATGGACCCTAGTACCTCTGCCACGAGGGAAACAAGCCATAGGGACAAAATGGGTCTTCAGAAACAAGAAGGACGAGCATGGGGTGGTCATTAGAAACAAAGAAAGATTGGTGGCCAAGGGATATCGCCAAGAAGAAGGCATTGATTACGATGAAACTTTTGCCCCTGTCGCACGGCTCGAAGCAATAAGGATCTTCTTAGCCTTCGCTGCCCACAGAGGTTTCAAAGTCTTTCAGATGGATGTAAAATCTGCCTTTCTAAATGGTGAAATCCAAGAAGAAGTATACGTCCAACAACCACCAGGGTTTGAAAGCTCCAAGTACCCAAAATACGTGTATTACCTCGACAAAGCTCTGTATGGACTGAAACAGGCTCCAAGAGCATGGTACGAAAGTCTTTCAACCTTTCTTCTCAATAACAATTACGAAAGAGGTACAACCGATACTACTTTGTTTTATAAAAGAAAAGGTGATGAGATTTTGCTTGTTCAAATTTATGTGGATGACATTATTTTTGGGTCTACAAATGCACAACAGTGCAAAGATTTCGAAAAACTCATGCAGAGTGAGTTTGAAATGAGTATGATGGGAGAATTAACTTTCTTCCTCGGACTCCAAGTAAAACAATCATCAGAGGGAATTTTTATAAATCAAGCAAAATATGTCTCTGACATACTTTCAAAATACAGCCTCTCTGATGCCTCTTTAATGAAGACCCCAATGGCCACTGGAAATAAATTATTCTCAGATCCAAATAACACATCTGTAGAGTGCAAACTCTACAAAGGTATGATTGGGTCTCTTTTATACTTAACCGCAAGTAGACCTGACATAATGTATGCCACATGCCTCTATGCAAGATATCAAGCTAACCCAAAGGAATCCCACTATATTGCTGTAAAGAGGATCTTCAGATACCTTAAAGGGACCAAAAATCTTGGACTATGGTATCCGAAGAACTCTAGTTTTGGTCTTAAGGCATACACAGATTCAGATTATGGAGGATGCAAGCTTGATCGAAAGAGCACCTCTGGGAGTTGTCAATTCCTGGGAGGAAATCTAGTCAGCTGGACTTCGAAGAAGCAGAACTGTGTATCTACATCTACAGCAAAAGCGGAATATGTTGCTGCTGCTAGCTGTTGCTCTCAAGTTCTGTGGATGAAAACTCAGCTCAAAGACTATGGGTACAACATATACAAGATTCCCATCCTCTGTGATTCCAAAAGTGCCATAGCAATCTCTGCCAATCCAGTATAGCACTCAAAAACAAAGCATATCGATATTCGTTATCACTTTCTGAAGCATCATGTTGAATTTGGCACAATCGAAATGCACTTTGTGCCCACTGAATACCATCTTGCAGACTTATTCACCAAGGCACTAGATGAGAAAAGATTCCTTTTCTTGGTGGGTAAGTTGGGAATGATTAACATGAGTTAAACCCTCTGTAAGTACGATTTGTTCTTCAAGTAAATATGTATATATTTAAACTCTTCTGTATGTAAATTCTTAAATCATCAAAAGTTCTATAACCAACAGAGCTTCTGTGGGATTGCTCAGAGTATGACATTCTCCACAGAACCTCTGATAACTTTGACCTATGTTCTGTGCACAACTTATCTCATTTGATCCAAGCATAGGTCAAGGGGGAGCAGAAGGAGACCTTGAACTGATCTACAGAGGTTGATCATTCAAGGGGAGCCAAAGAAAAGATATGATCAACCATATCCACAAAAGTCAGGTGTTTTTACCGAACAAAGAAGAACCAAAAGTGAGTAACTCGTACAAATCCTTTTTGAAAACATTTTCTAGGACACAAATTTCAAAATACGTCATATAAACACTGTTTAAGACATTTCAAACAAGAAATGATCAAAAAAAATTTCGAGCCTTCCGTTATGGGAAATTTAAGGTCATAGAGCTTCTGCTGAGCTCAACAGAGCCTCTGTAAGCCAGATCCTCTAGAACTGCAAATTTCATACGGAAACTCTGTCGATCAAACTTAATTTTTCTTTTCAAATGACTGATTCAGAACACAGTGTGGACCATTCATATGATTTTGGAGCTTTAATAGTAAATGAATGCAATTGCAGTTGATAGAACATGAAGTTTGATGCAAATTGCTGCTTCTATTCAAAAACTGTTGATTGAATGGTACTTGAGGTTGAAAAAATTTAGGACCAGATGTCTTTGCATACATTCTGTCCTGGTTTGGCTTCTTGAAATTGCCATTTTTCTTTGGAACAGACTCATTTGACCAAAAAAAGTTTCTTCTTTGATTTACAACAGAGTTGGAAACAGGTCTGTCAATGACTATCCACTTCCCCTTCTGCTCTGGTGTAAATCTGATTGGTTTATAAACAAAGGGAACTAAAGTTTGATTCACAGAAACACTTTTAGCTTTCTCTCTACTCTTCTCTTCTATCTTATCAGAAGAAAGAATTTTGATACCCTTGTTTTGAAAATTAGGAACTAGAATGAATCTGGATTGTTTCTTAAAGAAAGATATATTTTTCAAAGGTTCAGATTCAGCAGTTACTTGCTTTGGTTTGTGTAAAACAGTCTCTTGATCACATAAAATTTGCTCATCCACCTCAGAATCAGAGTCACTGTCAGAGCACAGAAAGTCTCTGGTGGCTCTGGTGGAGGTGTTAGACTCTTGGGGTATCACTGAGATATTAGCTTTGGCAGACTTGAACTTTCTTAACTTGGGTTTTAAAGCATCAGATGCAATATTCTCTTCAAGAACTCTTTTTAAATCCTCTTCAAAATATGTTCTTACTGATTCAGAGGAAGGGGAGAAGACTGGTGCTTCAGGGTTGAGCTCGCTCTGTGGTTTAACAGCAGAGGATTCAGCCACAAAAGTAACATACTTCTGTCCCTTAAAAGAGTTAAAGTTGAAAATCACTTTAGGATCCAGACTTTTAACAGAATCAGGAAGTATGATTCTAGTTTTTCCTTGATCAAGAATAAACTTTGAAGATGGTTTTGTAACCTTTTATTGATCCAAGGAGTCATAGCTAACATTCCTGAAATTTAGCCTTCTGGTCCTTGAAATATCTGAGGTTTTGATTCTTTTGAAAACTGCAGTACCAGAGATCACATCTTCCTGGATCTTCCCAACACAGAAGGCAGAAGACAAGGATGTCTTCTTCCTCTCATTATAGGGAGCAAGGTCACTGAAACCAAGACCTTGTGTATCCATTTGGGAGTTTATCTTGATGTGCACATCTTGTGCATCCTGGTACTTTTTGATTAAGATTTATTTTCTCTGCAGGGATTGATGCAAAACCTCCCTTTCTCTTTGAAAATAATCTTTTAAAGCAACAGAGTTAAGTCTTTCTGTTTCTGACTTCTTAACCTCTTCAGTCTTTTGTTTCAAAACTTCCTCAAACTCTTTAACTTTTTCAGAAAATGTGTTTTCCTTCTATTTTGTTAAGACTTCTAGCTCAGATTTTTCTTTAAAGATTTCTTTCTTTTCCTGTTCCAAGAGAGTTTTCTCTCTTGTAGAAGGACAGATCCTTCTGAGCTAGATTTCTTAATTCCTTTTCTTCTGAAAGCTTTTGTTTTAAAAGTTGAAATTCTTCTGTTAATAACGAAACATGCATTTCCAACTCAGAGTCAGACTTTGATTCAGAAGTACATACCTTGGCACTAGGTCTGGTGATCTCCAGCGCTCTTGCATTTGGCTCTGTTACAGTAAGAGCAAATGCATTCTGAGACAAATCATCCTCTGTTGTTCTCTATGGTATCTCTCCAGTCATCCAATTTGCTACCTCTTCTAGACTTTCATCGTCCACAGCAACCCCGCAAAAATTGGCCTGCTCTGGTTCGTCATCAGAGGACGAATCAGAGATCCAATTTTCCATCTCAGCAACATAGCTTCTTTCTCTGTAGTTGTACTTGTATTTGTTCTTGTAGTAATCCTGGTCCTTTACCAGTTTACCTCTACAATTAGCAGAGAAATGGCCAGGTTTGCCACATCTAAAACAGCGTCCATCATTCTGGTTGATGGGTTGAGCAGCATCGGTTTTCTGTGGGGCTGGAGGGTTATACTTCTGTTTGGGTCTCTGTTCTGGTGGAGCTTTGTTCTAGTGATGAGGTGCAACATACCCTCTTTTCTCATCTTTCTCTTCTCTCTCGTACCATCCTCTTCTATCAAATACCTTATTGCCAAATCTCTTGTTAAAATTTTGAGTTATTAACGCAAGAGATTGAGCAAAAGCATTGATATCATCATCTTCTGATGAACTTTCTTCAGCATCACTTTCAGCGACCAGACTCTTCTTACCCTTCTTTTTCTCTTTCTTCTTATCTCTGCTAGAGCTCTCTCTGTTGGACTTTCCTTCAGTAGGATTCTTCGAATATGAAATTAAAGCAATTGGACCTGCAATGGTGGATTTGCCCTTTTGTTTGACAACATCCTTCTCTTGTACAGCAAGAGTGCCATACACATAAGTAAGAGACCATGCATCCAAATCTTGGTTAGCTTGTAAAGACATGGATAGATTCAACCATTCATCATTTAAACTTTTCAGGAATAGAACATTGTTATCTTCCTTCGACCTAACAACCCCACACTTTTTACATTTGTTTATCAACACATTAAATCTGTTGTAGGTTTGTTGTAAGGTTTCCTTAGGAAGTGCCTTGAAATCATTGTATTCGTTAATACATTGGGTTCTTCTGTTCTTTTGGGTTTTGATACCACCCTTAAGTTGATTAAGAAGTTGATCCCAAATTTCTTTAGCAGTAACACATGAATCAAGTTCTTGGAAAATATCGTTTGGAATGGCCATGATCAGAAGTCTAACTGCTTTAAGGTCATTTTCCATTTTAAGCTTCTCATCTTCAGTAAACCCAGTGGTTTTAGGTTTGAAGTAAGCAGGAATCTCGGCAGTAGTTTCTGTTGCGGATACACGTGGAACCAAAACCATGGGTTGGAATGGTCCATCCGTGACAGATCGCATGAAGTCTCTATCCATTCCATCAAAGAAGTTAACCATCCTAATCTTCCATTGAGGATATTCATCTCTCAAAAGAGTAGGAGGTTTGGTTTGAGAACCAGCAGTATAGATGGCATTAATGTTGTTATTAGCCATTTTTAGAAAAATACAGTATAACGATTTTCAAAAGATTTTGAAAGAGTTTCAAACTGAAAGTGAGTGAACAGTAACCAATGGAACAGTAACTTGAGTAGAGAAGATATTCAGACTGTCTTGAAAAACTTTAAACAAGGATTGAAGAACTTTGAAAACTTGTTTTGAACTATGAACCGTAAAAACAGACTATACTATGAAGCTTTAAAACATACACACACACAATCAACAACTACGAATCAACCTGAATAGATTGGATCGATTGATTTGAGCAAATCAATCCGCTCTGATACCAATTGTAGGTTCCTAGATTCACGTTGTATCACATAAATAGCATAAATCAGATAGCGGAAGCATTATATAAAGCCATTAAAATGTGAGTGATTGTGTAAACGATAATGTAACAGTGAGAGATCAATAATGAACAGTAATATGATAACAAGATCAAGTAAATAAGCTGCTCGTATATTGATAACAATGAATAACACCAAGAACACGTTCAAGTGTGTGTATTCTGAAATCTCTCAGGGAACAATATCGTACGGTGGTAGTGCTATGGAATGTTGCAGTGTGTGCTCTAACAATTGTAGAAAACTATTCTTCCAAAAGCTTACAATTGTGTGTTCCACTACCACTCTATTTATAGCCTGATAAAGCACTAGACAGTGTACTATCTAACCCTGGAATGACACGTGGAAAGTGTGTCTTCGTCCTTTTAGGGCTTACGTGGAAAGTACGGACACGTGTCTAACACTTAGAGATTTCTACGAGACTTAGGCTTTACAGAGGTCTTCAGTCACCAGAGCTCTTACGCCAGAGCTCTGTTGGTCTTCTTGTGGTGAACAGTTCTTCTATTGAATAGAAGTCTTCTGCCAGAGCTCTGCTGAGCTCTGTTGGTTCCGCCAGAGCTCTGTCGAGCTCTGATGGTCTTTTGGTTGAACTTCTTCTAATTCTTCTACTGGATCTCTGGTGGTCTTCTGACTTGTAATATTTTCAATACTTTTACATAAGAGATACTTGGGGCTAACAGAGCTCACTGACTCTTTTCACCTTGGTGGAGTATCTGTTGAAGCCTTACGGCTGAAGTTATTTCCATGGTCTTTAAGGGATAGAGCCAAAGCTTGGTACAATTCTTTAGCTCCTGATTCAATCATAACTTGGAATGAAATGGCTAAAAAGTTTTTAAGAAAATACTTTCCCCCAACCAGGAATGCCCAATTTAGAAATGAAATTTGTCAATTTAAACAATTGGATAGAGAGGCAGTTCCTGATGCTTGGGAGAGGTACAAAGAGTTACTAAGGAAATGCCCACATCATGGCATTCCATACTGCATACAACTTGAGACCTTTTACAATGGTCTTGACATGTCAGCAAAGCAAATGCTTGATGCTACTGCAGGTGGAGCCTTTATCTCTAGTACCTACACTGATGGTTACAACATTTTAGAAACAATTGCCAACAATAGTGGTCAGTGGATGGATCCCAGAGCAATTGTACTCAGACCAACTGTGGGAACCTCTGGAACAGATCCTATTACTGCTTTAACTGCTAATACTGTTGCTGCAGCATCTGTCTCTGAGTTCCTACTAGTTCAGTGTGTGTACTGTGGTGAAGGTCATACTTTTGACCAATGCAGCCTAAATGTTGAATCTGTGAACTACATCCATAACAGACCTAATCAGTTTGGTAACACTTACAACTCCAGTTGGAAAAACCATCCTAATTTTTCTTGGCACAGCCCATGTTTGAATCCACCAGGTGTGAAAGATCAAAAGCAAAATTTTCAACCAAACCAAAAAGGTCCGTATCAACAAGGTCCACCTACCTACCAAAAGTCTCCTAACCAGCAAGGTGAACAACCAGCTTCCTTGGAAGCTGTGCTTAAAGGTTTTATAAACCATACCACTTCAGCCATGAATCACCAAAATGCTACCATCAAAAATTTGGAGACTCAAATAGGACAAATGGCCATAGAGTTGACACATAGACCAAATGGAACGTTACCTAGTGATACTGAAGTCCCTAGGAATGTGATCAAAGAACAAGTGAAAGCTATTAGTTTAAGGAGTGGAAAAGACTTAGTTAGCAGTGGTCCAAAAGAACAGAAAACTGTTATACAGCCCATCACTGAGAAGAGTGCTATAGCAACACAACCTGTTGCTGTAGCAATACCTACTGTTGTTCTTGAACCAGTGGTGATTGAAGAAGTTGTGACTATACCACCTAAGTCTGACTATCCATTACTCTTTTCAAGTGAGGTGAGCCCCAATAGAAGCAAGAAAGATGCTGCCACAGATCTAACACCATCAGATCCTGTTGCTGCAGCACCTGACAAACCAATAGAAGTAAAAAAAAACCTCTGTTCAACCCATACCAAATCCTAAGAAGGCGGTCATTGCTCCTGTTCCACCTTACATTCCTTACCCACAGAGGTTGAGAAATCAACAGGAGGAAGCTCAGTTTAAGAAGTTTCTGGATGTATTCAAGCAATTGCACATTAACATCCCATTGGTAGAAGCTATTGAAAATATGCCTAGCTATGCCAAATTTTTGAATGATATCTTGAGTAAGAAAAAGAAACTCACTGAGTATGAAACTGTTGCCCTTACAGAAGGATGTAATGCCCTTGTTTCCAATAGACTTCCCCCTAAAATGAAAGACCCTGGGAGTTTTGTAATTCCTGTTCAATAGGTGGGAAGCATGTAGGAAATGCTCTATGTGACCTTGGTGCTAGCATAAACCTTATGCCCTTTTCCATCTTCAAAAATCTAGGGATAGGAGAGGCTAGACCAACCACTGTAACTCTACAGTTGGCAGACAGAACCATAGCATATCCTAAGGGCAAGATAGAGGATGTTTTGGTACAAGTAGATAAGTTCATCTTCCCAGCTGATTTCATAATCCTTGACTTTGAAGCAGATAAGGATACACCTTTACTCTTAGGAAGACCTTTCCTTGCCACTGGTAGAACCATCATTGATGTCCAAAAAGGAGATTTGACCATGAGAGTGCATGACCAGGATGTCACTTTCAATGTTTTCAATTCCATGAAACATCCTGATGAAGTTGAGACGTGTTCTATGCTAAGCACCATTGAATCAATGTGTCATGAGGGAGCCTTGGAAGAAATTCTAGGAACCAAAAGTGAGCAGTTGGAAGAACTCGAGGATAGTGACAGTGAGGAGGATAGTACTTTAGACAGTAGTGAGTTGCTGCAGCATGTTGCAGCATTTGAGCTTTTGGAAGAAGAGCCCACACACAAAACCCCTTTATCATCAATAGAAGCATCACCAGATTTGGAGTTGAAGCAATTACCTGTCCACCTTAAGTATGCATTTTTGGGGGAGGATAGTAAGCTACCTGTGATTATCTCAGCTTCTTTGGAAGCTGAGCAAGAGAAGCAGCTAGTTGAAATGCTTCAATCTCATACCAAATCCATAGGTTGGACCATCTCTGGCCTTAAAGGTATAAGTCCATCCATTTGTCAACACAAGATAATCTTGGAAGACAAGGACTTTACCTCTGTATAGCCTCAAAGGAGATTGAACCCTGTAATGAAAGAAGTGGTCAAGAAAGAAATCCTAAAGTGGCTTGATGCTGGAATCATTTACCCTATAACAAGTAGCAATTGGGTAAGTCATGTCCAGTGTGTTCCAAAGAAGGGGGGTGTCACTGTGGTAGAAAATGAAAAAAATGAGCTAATCCCAACCAGAATAGTGTCAGGGTGGAGGATTTGTATGGACTATAGGAAGCTTAACAAAGCAACCCACAAAGACCATTTCCTTTTGCCATTCATAGACCAAATGTTGGATAGACTAGCTGGAAAATAATACTATTGCTTTTTAGATGGCTATTCAGGGTATAACCAGATTGCTATAGCACCTGAGGACCAAGATAAAACAACTTTCACTTGCCCTTATGGTACTTTTACCTTTAGGAGGATGCCCTTTGGATTGTGCAATGCACCAGCCACATTTCAGAGATGAATGATGTCCATCTTCTCTGATATGTTGGAAACCTCTATGGAGATTTTCATGGATGACTTTTCTGTCTATGGATCTTCCTATGAAGATTGTTTTAAAAACTTAGAACAAAGCCTTAAGAGATGTGAGGAGACTGATCTAGTTCTAAACTGGGAAAAATGTCATTTCATGGTGAAGGAAGGCATTGTTTTGGGTCATGTGATTTCAAAAAGAGGAATAGAGGTAGACAAGGCCAAACTAGAAGTAATTGATAGTCTACCTTAGCCCACAAATGTTAAAGGTATAAGAAGTTTTCTTGGACATGCTGGATTTTATAGGAGGTTTATAAAAGATTTTTAAAAAATTTCCAAACCCCTCTGTTTATTACTTCAGCATGACCAACCATTTGATTTCAACAAGGAGTGTAAATCTGCTTTCAACACTTTGAAGAAAGCACTGATTTCTGCCCCTATTGTTGTTACTCCTGATTGGACAAAACCATTTGAACTTATGTGTGATGCAAGTGATTGGGCAGTTGGTGCTGCTTTAGGCCAAGTTAATGACAAGATTTTCCACCCAATCTACTATTCCAGTAAAACTCTAAATGAAGCCCAAATAAACTACACAACCACTGAGAAAGAACTTTTAGCTGTGGTTTTTGCATTTGAAAATTTTAGATCATACTTAATGGGTACTAAGGTCATTGTTCACACTGACCATGCAGCCATCAAGTATTTGATTTCCAAAAAAGATGCCAAGCCAAGGTTAATAAGGTGGGTTCTTTTGCTTCAGGAGTTTGAGATTGAAATAGTAGATAGAAAAGGGGTAAACAATCAAGTTGCTGATCACTTGTCCAGGTTAGAAAAAGGAGAATCAAGCACTGGTGGAATTAATGAAAAGTTCCCTGATGAGCAGCTCTTGATGCTGCAACATCATACAGCCCCTTGGTTTGCAGACAATGCGAATTTCTTGGTTGTTGGGATCATTCCACCAGATCTAAACAAAGGCCAAAAGAAGAAGCTAATCCATGATTCTAAGAACTATCTTTGGGATGACCCCTTTCTGTTTAAAGTAGGGGCTGACCAGATCCTAAGGAGGTGCATACCTCAACAGGAAGTGCCTGCAGTGCTGCAATATTGTCATGCTGCTGCATATGGTGGCCACTTTGGTGGCCAAAGAACTGCAGCCAAGGTTCTTTAATCTGGGTTTTTCTGGCCAACACTCTTCCAAGATGCTGATAATTTTGTGAAGAGGTGCAATGAGTGTCAAAGGGTTGGATCCATCTCCTAAAGACATGAAATGCCCCTCAATGGCATTCTTGAAGTAGAAATCTTTGATGTATGGGCAATTGACTTCATGGGTCCATTTCCCATGTCTGGAAACAATCAATACATATTGGTGGTTGTGGATTATGTATCCAAATGGGTAGAAGCCACAGCCTGTCACACCAATGATGCCAAGACCATGGTTAAGTTTTTGCATAAGAACATATTCACAAGGTTTGGTACCCCTAGAGCCATGATCAGTGATGAGGGTACCCACTTTGTGAATAACATGATGAAAGGAGTTCTGGAAAAGTATAACATAAAGCATAGGGTAGCAACAACTTATCACCCTCAAACTAATGGTTTAGCAGAACTTTCCAACAGAGAGATTAAGAGCATTCTAGAGAAAGTGGTAAAGCCAACAAGGAAGATTTGGTCCTTCAAGCTTGATGATGCTTTATGGGCTTATAGGACTACCTATAAGACACCCATTGGAATGTCCCCATATAAGTTAGTTTTTGGGAAAGCATGCCATCTACCACTTGAACTAGAACACAAAGCCTTTTGGGCTTTAAAGGAGTTAAATTTGTGTCTTAATGCTGCAGGAGAAAGAAGGAAGCTACAAATTAATGAGCTTGAAGAATTGAGAGATCACTCTTATGAAAATGCCAAAATTTACAAAGATAAAACCAAAAAATGGCATGATAAGAGGATCTCACAAAGAGAAATTGTAGCTGGCCAAAAGGTTTTACTCTTTAACTCTAGGTTGAAACTTTTTCCAGGAAAACTAAGATCCAAGTGGACAGGGCCATTTGATGTTCATAAAGTCCATCCTTATGGATCCATTTTCAAAGTAAATGGTCAAAGAGTAAAGTCCTATCATGAAGCTGCAGCAACCAACTCCATTGGTACCACATCTGTGGTACAACTCTCTCAATCCTAGATGTGATCTCAGAGGCTTGAAAAAGCCTATCCTTGTTGTAAATATGTAAATACAGTGGTTTAGTTTTTGTTTCTGTTTTAAAACATGAAGTTTTCAAGGTTTGCAAAATTGATGGAAAAGGTTCAGTGCTACAACAACATTCATGTTGCTACAACACTCTGTAACCAAAACCCCAACAGTCTTATCAGCTGAAAAAGTGTATTTTTTCTACAAAGATGCTCTTCAGAGCTGTTCAAATAGCAGAAAGGCATCCATTGTTTTAAGTTCCCATAAACCTATTGAGTACTTACATTTAATATCTAATTAACCCGAGTTAGATTTGAACTAAAAGGCACTATTCAATTTCCCTCCGGCTTCTTTCTAACAAATCACCCCACGATCAGCCCCTAACCCCTTTAAAATATTCAGTGTTTTGTTTGCAACTTGCATCTTAAACAGTGGCTTCAGAGAGGGGACTTAAATTCAATATTATGGGGAGATTGAAGACTCAAGCCAAAAAGAAATTGAGGCCGTTATGTGATCGAGAAAGAAGAAGAAGTGCCAGGAATCAAAGCATCGTCATGGAATCAAGCAAGAAGCCTTCCGATGAGTCAAAAGCCAGGGGAAAATCTCCATCATCTTCTCCAAGCAATCCGCCATTGAAGAAGCTGAAAACAAGGGATGGTGAGGCCAGTAAGCAACCCAACACTCACACCTCATCAAACTATGTTTCTTCTACAGCTGCTAGCCACAAATCCCTCACCATTGACATAAACAAAGAACCCCAATCTCCCACCAATGAAATCTCACAAATATTGCTGCTTGGTGGTCGATTCCCACTAACTCCTAGCCCTCAACATACCCATTCAGAAAACCCATCTCAACACACTCCTAAAAATACAAACCCATTTGCTGATGATGAGGCTGAAATAGCCCGCATTTTAGGAGAAACCCCAACAAAACCCAACAATCCTACTGATCCCAAGCCATCAACCACCAAAGCACCATCTGTGCAAAGTGAAAATGCCATTCCTGAAGTCAATCCAGAAATGAACATGTCTGGACAATCGCAACCTCATGAATAGGAGACTGTGATTATGACCAAGAAGGAAGAGATGGTGATGAGAAAGACTATAGCTGACAAGAAAGGGAAGGGGAAGGTTACAAAGGCTGAGGAGGAAGAAGAGAGCTCAGAGGAGGAGAGTTCTGAGTTTGATGATAGCAGTGATGAAGATGTTGCTGTGAGCAATGCAGAGATTGCTGCAGCAACAACAGAAGATGAAAACATTCCATTAGTTGACTGGATGAAGACTCCCAAGAATAGGAGTGTGAAGCAGAAGAGGATACCCCCTTCACCATCATCCAACCAAAACAAATACAAAAGAGAGAACACCTCTTTTGGAACTTTCAGCTGCAAAGAGGCCTATGAGCAATTTGGCATTCTTGCTGCCAAAGAGGCTTTAGCAGACAAGAGATTTAGTCCAGAAGCTTTAAGGGACTACCCTTTCATTACCAACACCATCAGAAAATGGGATGGGAGTTGTTTTGTGCAGTCCCAAGTGGATACAACCCCTCCCTCATCAGGGAATTCTATGCAGAGGTTGTTGCATCCACAAGCCAAACTGTGCGGGTAAGGGGCACTGATGTGTCTTATGATACTCATACCATTGACAACATGTTTGGTATAGTGTCCTCTGCCTCAAATAACTACAAGAAATTGACAGCAAAAGCCACTGAAGAAGAGGCCAAGAAGGTGTTGAGCACCATTGCTCAACCTGGAGCTACATGGAAGAATAGGTTGTTCAGAACAATGCATAGCAAAGACCTACTGCCCGAGGTCAATGTTTGGTTCTACTTCTGGAGGTATACACTTCAACCCACAACCCATGATACTAGCCTAACCTTTGAAAGAATGATACTCCTCTACTGTATCATGGGTGGTAAAAGATTCAGTGTGTGGGAGGTAGTGAGCAAAAGCATCAAGTCTTGTATGGAAAAGGTCAAGGGTGATCTTTGGAATCCATCACTGATCAACTCCCTGTTCAACAAAGCCAAGGTAAAATATCTTCCCACCGATGAGATTGTATCAGGGAAGGCAGTGATAGAAACCCTGACAGTTAAGAGAGTGAAGAAGAATGCAGAGAAGGCAATGAGAAAGAATGCCATTGCTGCAGCATCAGTCCTGGATGCTGCAGCAACTGTTGCAGGTAGTTCAAAACCATCACAACCACCAAAGATCCCTAAATCAGTCCCAATAACAGAGAAGCTGGAAACCTAATCCTTCGTATACCTAGCCACTCAAATTGCAAAGAACCAGGAAACTCTCTTGAACAAACTGCAAGAGAGGGACCTGATGTGGATGACCCTCATGGCCAAACAAAAGAAAGAAATGGAGACCAAGATTGCTGACAGTGAGAAGAAACTGCCGGCCTGTTTGGAAAAACAGGATAAGGCTGAGCAACATGCAAGAAAACTCACTGCTCTGCACTACCGAATGGTAAGAGAAGGGGTCATGGAAAGCAAGTGGGCATTAGAGAATCCAGAGGAGTACGCAAGCATTGGACCATATCCAGAAGAGTTGCTGCAGGAGGCAGAGAAGTTCATCCCCAGTGCTGCAGCAAAACCTACTCCCAAAGAGTAGGCAGGTCCATTTCTATACCTTAGCTCCATAAGTACTTTTTATTTTTCTGAAATTTTTAGTTTTTAGAGTTTGGGAATTTGTTAAGTCTTTCAATTTTTGAGTCTTATTGGATTTGCACCACCACAAACCACATCCCATGGTAATTTTGATGATACACATCCTTTGTCAGTCCTCAAAACTAGAACCATGCTCATCCACCTGGGAAGCAACTAGACATCCTTGTAATTTTAGAAAGTGATTTAGGCCATTCTTTCACATACACAAGCCACTTATACCCTTTGCACCCTTAAGCCATAAAGATTACTGATCTCAATGGGGACATTGACAGTTGCAAGTGTGGGGGAGGGGTACATTGATTCATGAGCACAAAGACAGCCCATAGGGAAGAAAATTGCTCCAAAAAAAGGATGAATCAGTGGTATCCAAAGTCAAAACAGATAAAATATGCATAGCATATACACTGCTTGTGCATTACAAATGAAGACTTGGAGGCTGAAAGAATACCATGTGCTACAAATCCAAATCACCCAAAAAGTCCTAAAGATTATAAATTTACAAGGCCTTGATGTCTAACAATAGGAAATGAGTTATTGGCTTATAGGATTGAGAGAATGATGAAGGATGGACACATAATTATGCTAGGCTATGGTCCTGTTTTGGTTTCTAAATCTCATAAACTGTTTATTTTCATTTTCACCCTTTAAATTGTTTTCAATTTCTCATTTGAGTCATTTTTAGTCATCATTTTAGTTGCTTGGGGACAAGCAACAGTTCAAGTGTAGGGGTGTGATAAGTGTGTATTTATATACACTTTTATACCCATTTAGGACTTTATTTTACCTTATTTTACATCTTTCCCCAATTAGATATTGAGTCTTTTAGTCTTATTTTACACCTTTTCTTTACAACGGAGCTAGGATGTAGTTTATGGAATAACCCTATCTTTTTGGTGAATTCTTGTTGATTTCTATGTTGCTACAGCAGGGGATGCTACAACAGGGGATGCTACATCAGTGATATTGGCAGGCATGGCTCAATCAATTTGGACGGATATTTTGAAGAAAATCTCAGGCATCTTTTGGTACACTCTTGGGCAGAAGTCAACCCTGAAGATACCCCTGAAGATACCCCTGAAGATGCCCCTGAGGATGCTTCCTAAGATAGCCTTTTACTCTACTTGTATTGTACTAAGATGCTTGGTTATTACCCATTGAGGATTAACCACTTTTGTACTTCTTAAGCATCTTTTGATTCCTTGTTTCTAGTATAAATAGTTTAGATTGTCTTTCTTTTGTACTCAGCTTCTATTGGAACAAAGTTTGTCCTAAGCTTTGTTACCAATTACTTTACATTTCAATTGCAATCTTTTAGTTACAAGTCATTTCGTTTCTGTCTGTTGCTATAGCAACCTTTATAGTTTTCTTTACTTTCTGCACTTACATTAAGTCATTTACATACATGTCATTTACTTTTAAGCATTTACATTCCAGTATGGTAGGCTAAACACCATAGTATGGGTGTAAGTGAAGGTTGGCAGATTAAGCCAAGTGTCTCTGGACATTTGTTTGCATTGGTATTCTGCTTTACTATTCATAAACAACATGAATGCTTCTGTTAGGTCTTAATATGTGTGGAATTAGAAGTTCAGGGACTTGTCTTGTCATTTCTTGTAAATACCCTTTGGGTATAAATAGCTTTTGTTTAACCTAGTTTAGGTTAATGATCAGTATTACTATTTTGCTAAACCTTGTATACGGCTACACAGTCTGCCGCTTTATTCCTTCAACAGTTCATCAATACAAGTGAGATTTATGACTTATGATTACTGTTTGTGTTGATTAATTGTGATTGCATACATATGTGGGATCCACAATTGGTATCAGAGCAGAAGGACGTCGATTCAAAGGTATTTTTCTAGGTTTATTTTGATCATTCAATATACGTACTGTGTTCGTCTCAAGATTTTTGATTGCTTTGATTTTGGTGTCAAAATCCAAAATTGAGGCTTGATTAATTCTTCTCATAGGGTTTCTAGGATCTATCTGTGTTTTCGATCCATTTGGTTGAGTAAAAATCACTGATTTTTGAAATTCTTGATCTTTTTGGTTTTGCTCCCTGTTAGTGAAAAATTTCAATTTTTCTGGTCAAAAGTGCTTTTTGATTTGTATTCTGTAGTGTTCAGTGTGATTTTGGGGTAGTATTTGCATTCGTACTAGTTTTTGAAGATTTCTTCTCAGCAAAAGTGCAGGAAGTCATCGAATCGGGTAAGTTTTCTTGTTTCTCGTTTGGTTTCGAAGTCCCGGTATTGATATCTCCCGGTAGTATAACTCCCGGCATTGATATCTCCCGGTAGTGATAACTCCCGGGATTGACATCTCCCAGTAGTAATATTTCCCGGTGCTTATATCTACCGGTATTTTTTTTCCCGGTACTCTCAACTACCGGTACTCCAACTCCCGGTATTTCGTTTCCCGGTACTCTCAACTACCGGTACTCCAACTCCCGGTATATTTCGTTTCCCGGTACTTTCATCTCCCGATACTTCTTTGTTTTCCATAAAATTCATTCCTGTTAGGCTTTATTCTGTTAGAATTTGCATTAGTAAGTGTGTTTCGTGTCTCAAAATCCTTTGAATCATCTCACGTCCTACGATCACCACTGCAATCTCAATGGCTTCACAATACGCACTCGCTATCGGATCTGAGTTCAAGCCTCCTGTACTATATCGTGGGGAATACAGTGTCTGGAAAGACAGATTTCTGTGCTTCATTCAAACCAAACCTCTTTATGAGGAGATACTTCGTTCGCTCAAGGAGGGCCCCACTGTTCAACCGTTAATGGATGTTCCTGCTATTGAAGGTGGACCTCATGCCCACAAAGTGCCAAAACCATATGACAAACTGACAGTTGACGAGAAACGTAGAGCTGATGGTGACACGTTAGCAAAAACCTATCTGGTTTGCAGTCTTCCAAACAACATCTATTGTAGCATAGACGGCTACAAGGAGACTGCAAAAGGAATGTGGGATCAGCTGGCTAAGATAATGCATGGCAGTCGAGAGGGAAATCAGATGAAGATCACAAACTGTTTCACTAGGTATGAATCTTTCAAAGCTAAGCGAGGCGAATCTCTAACTGATACATATGAACGCTTCTGTACTCTTCTAAACGATTTGCACAAGAACAATATCTTCAAGTCAAACTTAGAGTGCAACATCAAGTTTCTCAAGAATCTTCAACCTGAATGGAAGGGTTTTGTACTTCATGTCCGCCACAACCGTTCTCTCGAAAATGTTCCGCTGCACGAGATATACGAGATGTTGCTTCAAGATGAAGAAGAAGTTATTAAGCTGATGGGAGATAGCAAATCTAAGGAGAAGGTACATGAAGATCCTCTCGCGTTAATTTCTCACAAGAAGGATAAACAGTCGTCACGAAGTTCTCATCGTGAAGAAGCTCCGAGTGAATCTGAACATGAAGATGATGCACCAGAAAGTGATTCCGATCCTGAGCTAGATAGCATTAAGAAAGCTGTCGCCTTATTAACCCGGGAGTATGCTCGGAAAAAGTTTTTCAAGAAGCCGACGAATAACAACCAACGATACTCCACTAACGCTAAGCGTTAGGATTACAAGGACAAGCACGATGAGAAACGCAAGAAGGATGATGGTAGAAAGAGCAATGATGGGAAGCGAAGTGAAGGAAAGTCTGAAAATCGAGATGATGATGAACCCATAAAATGCTACAACTGCGGGAAGAGAGGTCATTTCGCCAAAGATTGCCGAAAGCCTGTAGTACGTAATGCTGAGTACTACAAGAACAAAATGCTTCTCGCAAGGCAGAAAGAGGCTGGTCAAGCATTAATGGCGGAAGACGATCACTGGCTGCTCAATACAGATGATGAAAATGAGGAAGAAGAAGCTCATATGTGCTACACTGGTCTAAATCCGGAAGATACTGATTCCGAAAATGACTCCTCCGACGAGCAGAAAGACAAACATGAGTGCCAGGTATGTGGTTCTTCCAATGCTAGCTTGTTAAATCAAATGCATGAAATGGTGCGCACTTTAGATTCTTTTAAAAACAAGGTTAAGACCAAAGACGCCCACATCTCTAAACTAGAAGCCGAGGTTAAGTTAAAATATGATACCATAGGCAAACTAGCTATTGAAAAGGCTGAGGACAAATGTGTGATAGATAATTATCAAACTGAGTGCTCGGCCTATTCAGAAAGAGCTAAACTCCTCGAGACCCAACTATCTGAATACACTCAAAAGTTAGAGAAATCTCAAGAGGAATTTTCAAAAACTATTTTGGTTCAAGACAATGTCTTAAAGGAAAATGAAAAATTGACCACAAAGCTTAAGGATCTTGAATCCAAACTTTATAAACTTGGTCAATCGAAACAAACCATCCACTTGAACAAGCCGAAGGAGTTCAAATATTACAACTCACTTTGGGGCCTCGGATACGATAATCCGTGCTACCTAAAGAAGGTCTTGTCTAAGGTTCCCACACTCTATGAATTTGATTTCATGGGCTTAGATAAGATATATCCAGAGTACAAAATCAAGTGGACTAAAGCATCTAAGGAAGATGAGGAGTTTGAGGATTGTAAAAGACAAACAGCCATACCTCTACCACCAATAGAGGCAAAACCTAAAATGGATAATCCCTCTTCGGAAAATAACACGAAATCGGATGATGCGCCGCCTAGAAAGAACATAAATGTACAAATCCCTTTTGTGTATGAAACGCTTAATGCATCGTATTTAAAAAGCAAAATTCCTTATCTCCCCAATGACTACTTTGACATCTGCTCTCTTGCTAAATCGGTTGAGACTCCGCCTCCTGTTCCAGCAACCTCAGATGAAGACTCTAATGACCAAACAGAGTTGAAACGGTATGTTCCACCTCTGATTTTGGAAAACATTATTTTTAAACTTGAAGAGTCAATTGTGAGAGATAAGGTGAAATATGAAACCGAAAGGATTGTTCTTTTGGATTCTATTGAAACGCTCAAACAGAATAGACCCGACACACTACCCGAATTTGAAAGAGAGTCCTATCGAACTGAGATTGCTAAGTTGACGTCTCAACTGGCTATTTTGGCATCTGAAGCCCTAACACTGAGAATGGCTAAGGGGAACTCTATGGATACCCCAATGACGCCGGTCACTACTGAACCAATCTCGTTTGATGAAACAATCTCGTTTGATGATGCAAGGCTTTTATCGGAGTGTCTGACGACACTATCCCTAAGCAGTTGAGCGTTAAAGATAAAGGTAAGGCTATCCAGTCCGATTTTGTTCAAAAGGATCTTTTACCAATGTTTGAAAATCCGTTTGCGGATAACTCCTTCTCTGACTCAGATGACGACACTTCACCTGATTCTGCACGAAGATTTTCTGAGTTTATGAACTCCACTCCTTGTCATGACGATGATTTTTCTAAAATTGACTTCGATCCTAAGCTTCCTAGTCACTCTAAATTTTTAGAAAAAATGCATGAACCTGGTAATTTTGAAAAGGGAGAATGTTCGACTTCGAAAACCGTTTCCACGACCACTTCAAAAACCAAATCTAAACGTCGGTCTAAGAAACGTGCTACAACCAGTAAAGGCTCGTCAAAACAACCCATTTTCTCAAACGTCTCTAACGTTCAACCTGATGTAATTTCAGATAGTACGGGTCGGGGGAAAGCGACTAGACGAGAGCGGGTAGAAAAGAATCCTAAGATGCGCCCAGAGAAGCACAAGTCATTTACTTCCGTTTTGAATAATAGGAATAATAACGACAAACATGATATTAGTTGGAACAATTCTGTTGAACATGGTTTTAAATTTCATGTTAAACTTAACAATGTTCATCAATTGATTGGTTTTTCGCGTAATTATGTTTGTTGTTCTGTTTGTGGTGTGAATGACTTGATTGATTCTAGATATGCAAATGATTGGGTTGGCTCATATCATTTCTTTAATTCTAATGTTTCACGTAAACCAAAAGGAAAAAGACCCACCTCTAAACGGGTCTCTAACAAAGGTGCTGCACCTAACACCCAAGGACCCATTTACAGATGGATACCTAAACGTGCTTAATCTCTGTTTTGCAGCCCGGTCATGTGTGGTTTCTCGATTCTGGATGCTCCAAGCACATGACTGGTAGAAGGGAGCTACTCACCAACTTCAAGGGGAAATACTGCGGTGATGTTCGGTTTGGGAATGATAATGTGGCCCCGATCATGGGCTACGGCGATCTAGTTCAGGACAAACTCACGATCAAGCGGGTGTCCTATGTAGAAGGCCTTGGTCACAATCCTTTCAGCATCGGCCAATTTTGTGACAAGGATCTTGAGGTGCGATTCAAGGCGAAGAGATGCAGTATTCTAGCTGACGATGGGACGGAACTTCTCGCCGGTACTCGACGGACGAACTTGTACACCATCAACCTCGCCACAATCAAGACTGATAAAGCGGTTTGCCTGATGTCCAAAGCTACTACTCAACAGAACTGGCTATGGCATCGACGACTATCGCATCTCAACTTCAAGAACATCAATAGGCTGGTGCTGGGAGGACTCGTCAAGGGTATGCCAGAGCTGAAATTCACGAAAGAACATCTTTGCTCTGCATGCGAAATGGGCAAGATGAAGAAGGTGTCTCACAAACCGAAACCGGTGCCAAGCACGTCTCGACCATTAGAGATGATCCATATGGATCTATGAGGCCCTATGCGCGTTCAAAGCATGAGTCACAAGAAGTACGTATTAGTGATGGTGGATGACTTCTCAAGGTACACCTGGGTCAAGTTTCTTCGTTCAAAGGACGAGACGCCCAATGTTATCATCAATCACTTAAAGGGAGTTCAAAACAACCTTCAGCTGATCGTAATCACGATTCGCATGGACAACGGAACGGAATTCAAGAATCGTACCATCAGTGACTTCCTCACTTCTCAGGGAATCTCACACACATTCTCGGCAGCCAGGACCCCACAACAAAATGGCGTGGTGGAACGTCGTAACCGCACTTTAGTGGAAGCGGCGCGCACCATGTTGTCACAGTATGAACTTCCTCTATTTCTATAGGCCGAGGCTATCGTGACGGCGTGCTACACTCAGAATAGATCCATCATCCACAAGCGCTTCAACAAGACGCCTTATGAGGTCATCAATAAGCGCACCCCCAACATCTCATACTTTCATGCGTTCGGGTGCAAATGCTTCGTTCTGAACGATAAGGATGATCTTTGCAAGCTCAAACCGAAGGCGGACGAGGGGATCTTTATTGGCTACTCGACATCTTCCAAAGCTTATCGCGTCTACAATAAGAGGACCAAGAGTGTGATTGAGAGTATTAACGTGAATTTTGATGAATTGGTCGACCTGGCTTCTGAACATAACAGTTCGGATCCCGTTCTTACTGGAGTGCTGGCTTCTGACCTTTCCAGATCTGAACCCAAGCACACAACAGTAGATCTCTCGTCGTCCAATGCGTCGAAGTCTCACCCTTCGGAACTAGATATTTTATTTCAAGATTTTTATAATGATTTGTTTCTTCCTCCTGTTACTACTGATGCGTCTTTAAATGCAGATGGAACTTTAGTGGTGTCGCACAATATATCAGGTCCTCCTCCTTCCCCCGATGATGTCTCTTCGGAGGACTCTCCCACCTCACCTGTGCTAGTATCGACTCCATCGTCAAGTACTCATCCGGCGACCGCATCTCCCTCATCCGTGGTTCCAACCACTCCTTCATCCCCCGGGGCAAATCACGGTTCTAATGATTCTGCCATATCATCGTCAACCGGTGTTATCTCTCATCCTGCGGCCGTTCCGGACTTACATCCCGTTCCTTCACTTGAAGCTGTCCAAGACCTACCCCTTGGTTCCTACATTGATGCGGATAACTCGGAACCCTTATCAGATCCACTCCCTCACACACGGAAATGGACTCGAGCACATCCTCCAGAACAAATCATCGGTGATCCGAATGCCCCCGTTCAGACTCGGACTACCACGGAAGCTGGAGACGACGTCGCACCTGCATTGCTGAGTAATACTCAAAAACGTGCGGCAACCGGAAATGAATGTCTATTCTCTGTTTTCCTGAGCAACGTCGAACCTGCCTCCGTGAAAGATGCCCTACACGACCCGGACTGGATAATAGCCATGCAAGATGAGCTCAACGAGTGTGAGAGTCTCAAAGTATGGCGTCTGGTCCCTCGCCCGAAGAATCGAACCATCATTGGAACGAAGTGGATCTTCAAGAACAAAAAGGACGAGAATGGAGTCGTGGTCCGAAACAAGGCCCGCTTAGTTGCAAAGGGGTATCGTCAACAAGAGGGGATTGATTACGACGAGACGTTTGCACCAGTGGCACGCATCGAAGCTATTCGGATGTTTCTCGCGTACGCCGCCCACAAAAACTTCACGGTCTATCAAATGGATGTGAAGACGGCGTTTCTGAATGGAGATCTAAAAGAAGAGGTATACATCTCTCAGCCAGAGGGTTTCATAGATCCGGATCACCCGAACCATGTGTATCGACTCGACAAAGCATTATACGAACTAAAACAAGCACCGAGAGCCTGGTACGATAAACTGTCAACTTTTCTTCTAATTTCCGGCTTCTCGAAAGGTAAGATCGATACAACTCTTTTCATAAAGAGGGAAGGTGAGCACATCTTGTTAGTTCAAGTCTATGTCGATGACATTATCTTCGGTTCTTCTTGCCCACAATACTGTCGCAATTTCTCATTCCTCATGAAAAAGCATTTTAAAATGAGTATGATGGGACAGATGAATTTCTTTCTCGGTCTTCAAGTTCAACAACTGTCGACCGGGATATTCATCAATCAATCTAAGTAAATCGCGGATATTCTTCGGAAATTCAAGATGGAACAGTGTACTTCCATGCATACACCTATGTCCCCTGGTACGAAGTTACACGCTGATCCTAATGGAAAGGCTGTTAATACTACTACCTATCGAGGAATGATTGGTTCACTGATGTATTTGACGGCAAGTCGACCGGATATAATGTTCTCCACCTTCCTGTGTGCTCGGTTTCAGTCTAATCCGAAAGAGTCTCACATGATAGTTGTTAAGCGCATTATTCGTTACTTGAAAGGTACTGCTAATCTTGGCCTTTGGTACCCGAAGGATACAGGTTTCGAGCTTACAGCGTATTCCGATGCTGACCATGCAGGAAGTATGCTCGACCGGAAAAGCACAACGGGACACGTTCAGTTCCTCGGCGACAAACTAGTCAGCTGGGCCTCAAAGAAGCAAACGTGTGTTTCCACCTCCACGGCGGAAGCAGAGTATGTGGCCGCGGCTAGCTGCTGTTCCCAAGTGATTTGGATGCGGACTCAATTGAAGGATTACGGGTATAACTACTCGAACATCCCTATCTATTGCGACTCCAAAAGTGCTATCGCCATCACTAGCAATCCGGTGCAGCATACAAAGACGAAGCATATAGACCTGCGGTACCATTTCATCAAAGACCATGTGGAGAAAGGTACAGTGGAACTCTACTTTGTGTGTACGGAAGACCAACTGGCGGATTTGTTTACCAAGGCATTGGACGAAAAACGGTTTCTTGACTTAGTATCCAGGCTTGGTATGCTAAATCTGAAAGTTTGAGCCTCAGTTGTACTTGTCACACCTTTTCCACACTACGGGATAACTGTAATTATTGCAGTTGCACTTGTCTCGCAGCGTGGCTTAGGTGTTTCACGCACATCTGTGACATGTTCTCTGTTTATTCATGTGTAATGTTCCTTCTCGTTTTTCCATTTTAATTTTTTAGTCTAGTCTTTTATACTGTCGTGCTTCTAACTGTGTGTTTTTCCAAGCTGTTTCCTCGAATGCTTAGTTACAAAGGTACGTATTCTAACTCTGTGAGGAAAAGATATCGTTTTGAGAAATCGAGGGGGAGAAACATCAGCTTGACACGTCTAGGGGGAGTCTTTGTTTCTCTGTCAAAGTTTTTTTTTTACTTAGTTCTTTTCCTTGAATTGTGCATTTGTGTTTCCTTATTAATCATAAAAGCAAATAAAAAGCAGAAAAAGATAAAATGAAAAAAAAAGGTGTAGCGCGTGTGAGGATTTTTTTTTTTTGAAAAGTTGAGGGGGAGAGCTGTTAGTTTGAAAATCTGAGGGGGAGAATTTAAAAATTATCTCCAAAAGTTTTTTTTAAGAAGTTACCGGACCCGGTACCGCGTTCTCCCGGTATCGGACCGGAGTATATAAACTGTTCATCGATTTATTTTTCATTATTCTCTTGAATTTCAAACTCCCGCACTCAATAGTCCCGGTATCCTCTCCCATACTTCTTGCTATTTCATCCCAAATCGGACTCCGATCCACTCCAAACTTCAGGTACGCATTCTAATCTCCTCTCTCATCATGTATCAATCATCAAATCGAGCTATTGGGCTCCATATTTGATCGATTTTGTCGAGTAGGTTAAGAACCGACCATTGTAGGGTTTCAGACCCTACAGTGTGTTTTTCTTTAGCCCATAATCTGTCCAAAATGGTTGAAATTCCTTACTCTCGATTGTTATGCGTATCTTAGCTAGTTGATTTAATAGATTTGGGATGACTGATTTGTGTTAACTCGTCTGGATTTCCCGGTAGTCGAAACTCCCGGTAGTCGAAACTCCCGGTAGTCGACACTCCCGGTAGTCGAAACTCCCGGTAGTCGAAACTCCCGGTAGTCGAAACTCCCGGTAGTCAACTCCCGGTAGCCTGATGTTCTGTGTTTTCTTGCAATTCTCTGTTCTCATGCTAAAATTCAACTCAGAGTCTTCTTGCTTTTGAGTTAGACTGGTCTTGAACTGTACCGACTCTCGGTGTCCCAAATCCGAGAATACGGGCCTCAGGATTTGCGTTTAATCTGACGATGGGCTCTTTAATGAATATATAGACATTTTACAGGTATATGGCTCAACCTGCTCCTCTAATCCCTGAAGGTCCCAACCTTCCGTTGCTTCCGAACAACTATCACTTGGTCCCAGCGAACTTTAACTGCCAATGTCCAGTGATAGTAGAGATCTTAAAGCGCCATGCTCTCAACCAGGCTTTGACGGCTCATTCATCAGTTCCAGCCGTCTATGTTCATCAACTCTGGCGATCGTTTGACCTTATCCCTCGCGGCCGACACTTTGCACTACGCGCACGCATAGGTGATTCCGAATTCACCCTCACGCGCCACATCTTCCGCGCCATCCTTGGTCTTCCGGCCGCGAATGCCGTTCCAGGTAAAGATGCCTTCGAAGCGCAAGTCGCCGATGATACGCTTTGCCAAGACATTCAGGCACTCGGATATCGTGGCGGTCTTCATTCACCATCCAGCTTCACTCGCACGCACCTTCAGCCCGTTTGGTACACCCTGTTCACTATTCTGAACAGGTGTCTCTCCGCCGTCACGAAAGGAATAGATCGTATGTCTGTCAACATGCTACGCCTTTTCCATGCGGTGATCTACAGCAGAAACGTTGACTACGCAGAGCTACTATGGACAGAACTTGTGGCCCAAGTCCAGAAGAAGTTAGACGGCAACCGACGGCTTTCCTTTCTTCCTTATCCTCGGTTCTTTCAGATGATCGTCGCCCACTACATGGCGTCAGACCTCGCCATTCCTCGTCGCGCTGATCAAGAGGTACAACTCGCTACCCGTATGACTCGCATTCAGAACATTCGTATTTTAGAAGGAGTTGCTTCTATGGTGATTCCTGCCGACTTACTTGCTATCGCGGACCAAACGGCACTAGGTGTGATAGCTTATAAGACAGAGAACAACCTAGTCGCTCCTATGGTTCAGCCAGGACCGGTTGAACCTGCCCAGGGAGCGCGACCTGAGCGACGTGAGGGTCCACGTATGCGAGGCCAAGGGGTCCGACCAGCAGGGGCTGTCGGATGGGGTATGCAGAGAGAAAATATTGGGAGGGGTTCAGGCGTGGGTAGTGCCGGGCGGTCCACACGCGATGCAAGTACGTCTCGTCCCAGACCTCGAACTCCACCTGCTGAAGGCTTACATGACGTGGAGGTTGAAGGAGTGTCTCGAGTACACACAGCCGAAGCAGCGGCTTCCTCTTCCAGCTCCGACTCTGGTTCTTCCTCCGGACCAGCTATCGGCTCCGCCTCTGGCTCCGATTCGGAATCCGAATCCGAGTCCCAATCAGGCTCGGCTTCCGGAGACCGAACCGGGTCTGAGGAAACCGATAGTGAGGAAACCGACTCGGATGATGATGATGCTGATGATGATGATGCCGATCCTTCACACCCTGAAACCATAATTGGAGAGATAAGGAGAACGGAGGGAGTTTTAGTTGAAAAAGAAATTGAAAGTGAGCCTGTGCGTGAAAGGAGAAGTAAGTTAAAGAATGACCGTGAGCGTGTGATGGGGCAATCTTCACAGGTTGCCCCCAACCAGCCTTCATCTGGCCGGGCAGCCACATCTACTATTCCTTTGCATTCGTTACATAGGGATATTGAAGAAGACGTCGTGGGCCCAACGACGCACTTGCACACCCCCCCTAGCCACTCCGTTTCCTCTCAAAAGGATCCGGTTTCAACTTCTCACGGGGATCGAGCACAACTTCCACCGGTCTCTCACTTGGAGAGTTCTGGTGTTGAAACTAGAGACCAGCCTCCCCCGGTCTCGCCTTCTTTGGATGCACAATTGAGTCTAGATCCCTTTGATTTTGACATTTCTTTGGCTAGGACACGGGTCATTGATTCTGCTAACGTCCGACTCCTCAACTCAGACTATCCCAACCGTCAACCGCTCTGGCTGTCCAACACATGTCCGTTGATGATCTCAAAGCCGCCTTACTAGACAAGCTGTTGACCGACTCAAACATTTCCGCCTCGGCTGATGCAGATTTAGTGAGCATTCTCCGCTCGCAAACCCAACCACCGCCCCCTATCGCTCCGACCGACTCAATTACGGCCCAACTGTCCGATGTCAGGCAGGCACTCGACAGGCTCACCGAGAGGGTCGCCAGCCTTGAAGACACCTGTAAGGGTCAGGTCCAGAGTACCAAACGAAGACATGATGATCCGGATGACCGTGATCAACATGAGGGGGGTGAAGAGAATAAGACTGTCCGAGTTGTCATCCGCGGCGGCAGAAACTTCAACGATAACTCCAACTGAACCACAGCAACAACAACCGTCAGAGTCCAAAATGGTTCAGGACATGGAGATTTCTTCACCGGTCAGAGACAACTTAGAAGAGTCAGCAGACCCGATGGTTGAAAAGCCCGAAGGTCCATCGGAAAACACGTTAATGCCAACAGTTTCGGAGCGGCCCGTCCTAGAGCTTATTGATGAGGACTCGGCCGGCGATCCGGAACTTGAAACCGATTGGAGGCAAAAAGCGATTGTTGCTATTCAGACAGAAACTGATGCCTTGTGGGAAATACAGGGCGACGACGATTTGATGACAAAGTTTGATTATGACCAACTTCTTCTTCTGGGTGAACATGTATCTACCGCTTCGGCTGATCTTACTGATAATGCAGGTTCATCTGAAACTATTGTGTCAATTCCAGAAGCGGTTCCACCCCAACATCCTCTACCAGCTCGTTGGGAAAGGTTTCGAATCTTAGTACCGTATCTGGAAGAATCTCAGAAGAAAATCTTCGCTCACTGGATAAGGCCCCTTGACCCTGTACAATGTCATGGGGCCACGTTCCTTGATAGGCCGATCAGATCGCAGTATGTGGAAGTTATGAAAAGAGGCAGAATGAGACATCAGGTCTACTCCAAGCACAGAATCACCGAAATCGTGAGTATTGAATCTGACAGAATCGTTAAAGTTGTCTTTCCGACCTTCTCAGTAAAAAGGGATGACGGAAATATTTGGACCTTCTCAGAATCCGATTTCAAACATCTTTGCCTGAGAGATTTCCCAGTACTACTCAGATTTTTGAAGACTCTTACTATTCGGCCTCTACCCTACACCAAAGCCCTCGAAGCTATCAAAAGATTTATGAAGTGCACGATCACATTATCATACATCGAAGACTTTCAGTTGGGACTCGAAAGTAATCAGAAAAGATCAACATCTTAAAGCCCAATCTGAACCTCCCTGAAGACGCACAGGTACACTCTTTACTTTCTAAACTAGAAACAGGGTTCATGTATCTGAACGGAAAAGGGGAGAAACGGTTCATCAGAAAAAGTGAAGTGCATAAATTTAGCGAGGGAACATTGGTGAAAATCCAGTCTGATCTGAAGAAGATTTTAGAAGAAGAAGTCAAGAATGCTCCTCCAGAGCAGTATGTCAATCTTTGCGAGTACCTTGCCGAAGATCTTCTCAAAGCCATTGAAGACCGGTTTGAATTCAGAAGCAGCATCAGATATTTTGAAGTGCTCTTTGCTATCCGAAAGCGCTTTGTTCTAGACTGGCGTGAACGCGAACTTCTATTCCAAGGGGGAGATTGTTAGGTCTTAATATGTGTGGAATTAGAAGTTCAGGGACTTGTCTTGTCATTTCTTGTAAATACCCTTTGGGTATAAATAGCTTTTGTTTAACCTAGTTTAGGTTAATGATCAGTATTACTATTTTGCTAAACCTTGTATACGGCTACACAGTCTGCCGCTTTATTCCTTCAACAGTTCATCAATACAAGTGAGATTTATGACTTTTGATTACTGTTTGTGTTGATTAATTATGATTGCATACATATCTGGGATCCACAGCTTCATCCAGTAGTCTTTGACAAATTGACAAGTGTTATTCTATTTGGATGAGTTGGACTCAAAATGGAGACAACGCAAGTGTTGGTGTTGGTTATGTTATAGAGACAATAAAGAGTTGCTTCAATCCTTTGGGTTGAGAAACTATATGGAAAGAAAGGTAAGATCTGACTAGTAGGTTCTTGTTGCCTTACCAAGTGCCCACCCTACATAAAAAGTCTAATCTGAACTTCCCTTGGAAAGCCATTCAATTCAGTAGTATTGCAAGGTGTACTTAAAGTAGCTTTTTGGGAAAAGGTGAAGTAACCATGGGATATTACCTACCAACTCTTGGAAGAAAGCCTTGCTAGCTGGAAATTCACTCAAGTCTTCCATTTTGGACTTTAACTCTTAGGTATCACTCCCACTTTTGTATTATCCACCTCTTTCCTCTAAGTATATAAACAGGACTTGGTTCATTTATTTTGGCATCAACCACTTCACATTTAGTGCACTTAGTTCTTAGCTTAGCTCTAGAATTCTCTAATTCTAGTCTTCATTTTCTGCATTAAGTTCCTAGTGTAGCATTTACTTTGAAGCAATTCTGTAACTGTGCTGTTCCCGCAGTGCCCACTGCGGTTTTTAATTAAAGTTCTTATTTTAGTATGTTTGTTTGCAACTCCTCATCTTTTATTTTCTTCACTTCTTTAAATATGAGCTAAGAATCCTTTGGGATGTAGTAAGGAGAAGTACCTAGATTTTATGACAAATGCTTAAATATGAGCTAAGAATCCCGCAGTATGAATGTTTATGGTTTTGGTCATCCATCTCTTGATTATTGCCCAATGATGCGAACAATCCGATCACTTGAGAGTGTCTAAAGTCTAGTTCTCAACTCATAAATGAGTAGAACGTAGTGACATGAGCTTGGATGATGCTAGGGGATTCAAAAGAATTCTTATGACACCGATGAGAGTTGGGTCTGCACAATGAGATAATCTCAACCCACTGGAGTAGTAGGCAAGCTAGTTTGTGTACTTAAAAACACTTAGAGTATTTGTCTCTACACATTCCATAGAAACCTGAAAAGGTTCATTCTGAGATTACCATTGACAAAACAATAAAGACTAAAAGTATGGGATTTTAACTAAGAGGTGTGAGCATTTGTGTAACCGGGCTTTCTTAGCGGAGTGCCCACTCCGCACATGTGCAGTGAGCACTATTCGAGATCAAGTATTTAATATAAAATATGGGGAAAATCTAAACCTACATTCTTTCTTTTAAACTCAAGTAACTCGTTAAAAATAGCATTTCACCAAACTAACCAACTTATTGCTTCCTCTCTAATTGAAACTTGTAAAAGGAAGCTCATGAGAACAATAGTGTCTTGATTGCCATTCCCTGTGGATACGATTCTGGTATTTTACCACTTATTACTTGTTGTGACGATCATAGTGGCCAGTGTACACTTGCGCTTCCCACTGTGGACAGTTTGCATCCCACTGCGATTAACACATATTTCGCACGTACCAAGTTTTTGGCACCGTTGCCAAGGACTGGCGTGATTTTAAATCTCAAGACATTAGTTTTTATTCGAGCCCGAGTAACTCGTTTTTCTAATCTTTTCGTGTTGCATGCCAAGGCAACAACACGGATCTTTGGTACCAATCGATCTTGAAATAGAAAAAAACCTTTCGAAGAAGACGTAAAAAAAAATACAAATCGACAACCCCCTGTGAACCCCACTGTAAACATGGCAGGTGCGGGAGGTGAAATTCCCATCAACCCACCGTTAGTGGAAACCACAGTGACGATTGTCGATAGCAAATATCGAAAGATATAGGACTATGCTACTAAGGGAGTTAGTAATTTAAGCTCCGGGATTCTAAGGCCCAACATTATTGCATAACACTTTGAACTCAAACCAGTGATGTTTCAAATGATCCAAGCCATGGGTCAATTTGGAGGATTACAATCTGAGGATCCACACTCGCACTTAAAATCTTTTGTGGAAATGACTGATTCTTTTCAACTGCAAGGAGTGACTGATGAAGCCTTAAGATTGAAACTCTTCCCTTTCCCATTAAGGGATAGGGCAAAAGATTGGATGAATTCACACGAACCTAATTCGATAACCACATGGAAAGAACTTGTTGACAAATTTTTACAAAAATACTTTCCTCCCACAAGGAATGTAAAGTTTCGAAATGATATTATTTTGTTTCAGCAAGGCGAGAGATTAGGTTGTTTCGGATGCATGGGAACGTTTTAAGGAGTTGTTACGAAAGTTCCCACACCACGGAATCCCACATTGCATCCAATTGGAGACCTTTTACAATGGTCTTTCCAATGCAGCCAAAATCATCATAGATGCAACAGCAGGTGGAGCTTTCACAGGTAAAACCTACAATGAAGGGTATCAAATCTTAGAGAAAGTGTCCAACAATAACACCGAATGGTCAAATCATAGGGCCACCGTACCAAAAACCAACACCATCGACTCAGAAGCACTTAAAACCATGAATACACAATTGGTAGCCTTAACTAAACTAGTTTTAAATCAAAATAGAGGACAGGTCAATTCGGCAGTGGCTACTCCACAACTCCATGAGAACTGTTCCCTTTGTGGAGAGGAACATGTCTTTGACTATTGTCCTGCAAATACCGAAGCCGTTAATGTCATAGGGACCAACCCTAGGACCAACCCATTTTCACATACCTATAATCCTGGCTGGAGAAATCACCCGAATTTCTCCTGGTCTAGAAATCAAGGACTCCAACCCCACGGGGCGAGTCATGGGCAGCAAAGACCACCAAACCCCCCTAGATTTCACCAACATCACAGTGGGCACTCCCCACAAAACTTTCACCAGGGGCAGTCCTCACAATAGTTTCAGCCACGACAAAACCAGCCAAATGAGACACCACCGTCAGTCGAATCAATACTGAAAGGTTTCATGAATCAAACTCAAGAAGCCATAAGGAACATAGAGACCCAAGTAGGACAACTAGCCGTTGAGGTTAAGAATAGACCACCAGGGACTTTACCTAGTGACACCGAACACGCTAAGGTAATAGGAAAAGATTAAGTCAAGTCCATAACACTTAGGAGTGGAAAGGGTTTAAATGATTTCATCATTGAATCCGAAGAACCACCAAAAATGGCCACTGTCCCTAAAACCGCAGTGCCCACTCCTAAGGTCATTGACAAACCCACAGTGAGTACCCATGTCCCTGAGCCTCCCAGTCCAGTGACCACCCATAAAACCACTGTTCCAAAGCAAGTGCCACAGCAAACTCAAATTGACCCACGAAATGTTCCATTTCCCGTAAGAATGAAAAATAAAAATGTTGATGTTCAATTTAAAAAATTCTTAGACATTTTAAAACAACTTCACATTAACATACCCTTGGTAGAGGCTCTTGAGCAAATGCTAAGCTATGTCAAGTTTTTGAAAGATATTTTGATCAAAAAGAGAAAGTTGGGAGAGTTTGAGATTGTGGTATTAACTAAGGAATGTAGTGCCCTCCTTACTAGCAAGATTCCACCTAAGTTGAAAGACCCGGGTAGTTTCACCATTCCATGCACCATAGAAGGACAAGAAGTAGGTCAAGCACTTTCTAATTTGGGAGCTACTATAAACTTGATGCCGTTGTCCATATTCACCAAGTTAGGTATTGGAGAGGCTAGACCCACAACCATGACATTACAACTAGCCGACCGGTCCATAGCCTATCCCAAAAGAAAAATGGAAGACGTTTTGGTCCAAGTGGATAAGTTTATCTTTCCCGCCGACTTTCTAATCTTAGATTATGAGGCCGATAAAGATATCCCAGTCATCTTAGGACGCCCGTTTCTTGCAACCTGATGAACTTTGATTGATGTGCACAAATGAGAACTCACTATGAGAGTCCATGACCAAGAGGTGACGTTTAATGTCTTTAAGTCCCTTAAGTTCATAGAAACCAAAGACGGCTTTGCTTTGAGTTTGATGAATGGTACCCCAAGTTTTGATCCAGTGAGCTCAGTGGGCAGTGAGAGTGAGCACTCTGACTCTGAAAATGATGACACTTTTGAGGATGAGTGTAACAAAATTGTGGCAGCCTTTGAACCTCTGGACTTTAAGGATAGAAACATACAACCCCCTTCAATAGAACAGCCTCCCGAGTTAGACTTAAAACTATTGCCATCTCACTTGAAATATGCTTATCTCGCTAAGGACAATAAACTTCCCGTTATTATCTCCTCCAAACTTAGTGAGAAACAAGAACAACTTCTGATTGATCTGTTGATGAAGCATAAGAGGGAAATTGGTTGGACCATAACGGACATTAGAGGTATTAGTCCTTCCCTATTCCAACATA
The DNA here is from genome assembly GCA_033807775.1 of Saussurea involucrata. Lineage (NCBI taxonomy): Eukaryota > Viridiplantae > Streptophyta > Magnoliopsida > Asterales > Asteraceae > Saussurea > Saussurea involucrata. The sequence goes on from CM066325.1 coordinate 70,009,039, forward strand.
AGATCAACTTGGAGAGTGAGCACTCCAGTAAGGTCCAGCCCCAAAGAAGGTTGAATCCCATCATGAAAGAGGTGGTCAAGAAAGAAGTTTTAAAATGGTTAGACGTTGGTATTATCTACCCAGTAGCTAGTAGTAGTTGGGTGAGCCCCGTTCAATGTGTCCCTAAAAAGGGAGGAACACCTGTAGTGGCAAATGAAAAGAACGAGCTCATTCCAACTAGAACTGTTACTTGGTGGAGAATATGCATGGACTATAGACAACTCAACCTAGCCACCAAGAAAGACCATTTTCCCTTACCATTCATCGACCAAATGCTCGATAGGTTAGCCCGAAATGAATTCTATTGGTATCTAGATGGATACTCCGGATACAACCAAATTCATATCGCTCCCGAGGACCAAGAAAAGACCACCTTTACTTGTCTTTATGGTACCTTTGCATTCCGGAGGATGCCATTTGGGTTGTGTAATGCCCCCGCCACTTTCCAACGATGTATGATGGCCATTTTTACCGACATGATTGAGGACACCATAGAAGTATTTATGGACAACTTTTCTGTGATAGGGTCATCATTTGACAATTGTCTTGGAAATTTAGAGAAAAGCCTAGTGAGATGTGAGACCCACGACCTTATCCTAAATTGGGAAAAATGTCATTTTATGGTCGAAGAGGGTATTGTCCTAGGTCATCTTGTCTCAAAAAGAGGATTGGAAGTTGACAAAGCCAAACTCGAAGTGGTAACACAACTTCCCGAACCTACATTCGTAAAAGGAATTCGAAGTTTCTTGGGTCACGCCGGTTTCTATAGGCGGTTCATTAAAGATTTTTCAAAAATAACCAAACCCCTATGTAACTTTTTGCAACATGAACATAAATTTGAATTCACCCAAGAATGTCGAGATGCGTTTGAAACAATCCAAAAAGCCTTAGTTACTGCACCTATAGTGACCACTCCTGACTGGACACTCCCATTTGAAGTTATGTGTGATGTCAGCGAGTGGGCTGTAGGGGCCGTTTTAGGACAGCGAAAAGATAAAAATTTACACCCCATTTATTATGCAAGTAAAACATTAATCGGAGCTCAGATTAATTACACGGTTATTGAAAAAGAATTACTTGCAGTGGTGTGTGCTTTTGATCGTTTCAGGTCTTACTTGGTAGGGACGAAGGTCATAGTGCACACTGGTCATTCAACAATAAAATATTTGATCAACAAAGCTGATTCCAAGCCTCGTTTGATTAGATGGGTACTGTTGCTGCAAGAATTCGAGCTTGAAATCATTGATAGAAAAGAAACCAACAACCAAGTGGTTGACCATCTGTCCATGCTCGAGAAGGTAGTGACCACTGCGGAACCCACTCCAGTTCAGGAAAGTTTTCCCGATGAACAATTGTTAGCTGCCCAACATCACGATAATGGTATTCCTTGGTTCGCTGATATTGCTAACTTTTTGGCATGTGGATTAAAACCCCACGGGATGATTGGACAACCATTAAAAGGTTTTTACACGATACCCGACAATATGTTTGGGACGACCCTTTTTTGTACAAGATAGGGACAGACCAAATATTGAGGCGGTGTATCCACGGAAGTAAGCAACAACAAATACTTCTCGGTTGTCACGCATCCCACTACGATGTCCACTTTGGTGGAAACCGCACTGCTGCAAAAATATTGCAGTGTGGGTTCTCCTGGCCCATTGTGTTCAAGGACTCATATGAATTTGTAAAAAAATGTGAGCAATGCCAACGAACCGGGAATATTTCTCAAAGGAACGAAATGCCTCTCAATAACATTCTAGAGGTAGAGCTTTTTGATGTTTGGGGGATCGATTTCATGGGTCCTTTCCCAAACTCCAACAACAATTTCTATATATTGGTTACGGTGGACTATGTTTCCAAATGGGTGGAGGCAGTTGCATGTCACTCCAATGATGCAAACATCGTGGTGAAATTCTTGCATAAAAATATTTTCACTCGTTTTGGAACACCACGACATTAATTAGTGACGAAGGCACCCATTTTGTAAACAAAGTCATGAGCACTGTCCTTGCAAAGTATGACATACATCATAGAGTGGCCACTGGTTACCACCCACAAACCAACGGTTTGGCCGAACTTTCAAATCGAGAAATCAAAAGCATTTTAGAAAAGGTCGTTAAACCACACCGGAAAGATTTGTCAGCCAAACTTGATGACGCTATTTGGGCTTATCGTACGGCCTACAAAACTCCTTTGGGAATGTCTCCATTTAAATTAGTTTTTGGCAAAGCTTGCCATTTACCGAGTGAATTGGAACATAAGGCATTTTGGGCCCTTAAAGAGCTTAATATGAGTAAGGATGCAGCGGGAACCAAAAGGTTTTTGCAATTGCATGAGTTAGAGAAATTGTGTTACCACTCTTATGAGAATGCAAAGTTGTACAAGGAAAAGACCAAAATGTGACACGACCGAAGGATCAATCATAGGGAATTCACCGAAGGCCAACAAATGTTATTGTTCAACTTACGTCTCAAATTATTTTCGGGTAAGCTTACATCTCGATGGACAGGGCCATACACTGTGGTCAAGGTAAGCCCCTTTAGAACTTTGGAATTAATGTCACCACAATCTGGTCAAACTTTTAAAGTCAATGGGCAAAGAGTGAAACACTTTCTGAATGAGAGTGCCCACTCTTCATCTCACTCTGGTTGAGAAAAATCCCAAGTTGTGTGTAAATATTTTATTTCTTTCATTTACTTTTTTTTATTACTTTTGGTATTTTTAATTCTTTGTTGTAGTTTATTTTGGTTCTATACAGATTATAATGCCATTTTTGAAGAAAACGTTTGAGCATCACTTTGTAGTGACTTCAGTCACCTCACTTGTGCTCCCCACTCCGTGTCTGGCAAAAGATGAAAGGGTGTGACAGTTGGGCGACCCAATGCAGAAGCCATCAAATCAGACTTACACATATCACCTTTATGACTTTATTTTGCCATAATTTCCTACCACCTCACACCCCCTCGATAATATTTCCAAGAAAAAACCATCATTACTCCTAAATAACCGTTCCCCCCCATTTTTTATCCAAGAAATAATACCTTTCCTCACTAAATACCAAAAACCCTCTTTTCAATTTCACAATTTCACAACCACTCTCTCTCTCTCTTCTCCTTTATTCTCTCTCGAAACAAAAACCATCAAAATCACCATGGCAAAATCCAAGAGATCCGTTTCCATCCTCAATGAACATGGCCACGCCACTCGCCGCCGTATCACCACTGTCGACCACCAGCCGGAAACTGTCACCGGCAATCTCAACCAACCTCCACCATCCACTGACGACAACACCGCCACGGTTGTTGTGGCCGACGCAGAATCTTCCAAGCAAGATGGGTCGAAGGCTTCTTCTTCGAAGGCCTCAGAAGCAAGTCTGAGCTAGTTTGATGTCGAGGAATAAAGGGCCAAAGAAGAAATGCTCAGGATACAAGAGGAGTTCAACCAAAAACTCCTTGCTCTTCAAAAGAAAAAGGAGGAAATGGATAAACCGCGGAAAGAAGAGGAGGAAAGATCGAGACGTGAAGAAGAAGAAAGGCTGAAGAGGGAAGAAGAAGAAAGAATTAAAAGAGAGGAAGAGGAAAGAATCAAAAGAGAGGAAAGAAGAACGAATCAGGAAAGAGGAGGAGGAAAGGATTCAAAAAGAAAAGGAGGAGGAAGAAAGGAGGCAGAAAGAAGAAGAAGAGAAGAGACTGAGGAAGGAAGAGGAAGAAAGGTTGTTCAAAGAAGCCGAAGAGTGTAGGATGAAGGAAGAAGAAGAGGCCCAAAAGTTACTGGAGTTGGGAAACACGATCGACTTGGATGCACTCCAGGTCGCAAGCCAAACCTCAGAAAACCCGACCAGAAGGGCTTTGAAGAAGAAAGGCATGGTCACTAGGTCAACGGTGACTACTTCGGGAAAAACCGCCACAGGGAGATCAAGGAAAGCCACTCCAAGAAAAGGTAAGGGTCCTATACCCCTCTTCTAGTTCATCATCGAAGGAATCTGATGCTGATAATGAACAAATTCCAACTGACCCCCATAAAGGCACAATGGGCACTAAGCATGCCCTAGTGACATCCCCAGGCAATTTACAACTCCCGCTGCTGCTGCCCACTTTGAGTGCCTTATTAACCAAAAGTTGAATATGGAGAGGGGATTTGATCCCGAGTTTATGAATGCAAACCCGTTTATCAAGGAAAGAGTTCAGCAGCAAGACTGGGCCACTTTGGCCACTGCTAATAGACAGGCTAATTCTTCCTTGGTTAAAGAATTTTATGCCGAGGCCTCCCAAACCAAGAGTACCAGTGTAACAATCAGTGACCGCATGGTGCACTATGGAGCAACTGCCATTAATCGGGTCCTTGGCATTCGGACCCCACTCTCGTGTACTTTTGCTTCCTTTTTGCAGAAAATGACCGAAGAAGATGAGGAGGCAATCCTGAAGGCCTTGGTTGTAGAGGGAAAGACTTGGGCAATGGATGGTGGGAGGAAGTGCATTCCAGACAACTTCCTCACAACGGAAGCCGCTGTGTGGTTCCAATTCTTTCGCCACTCCCTCTCACCCACAACACATGATACGACATTATCCATATCCGACGATCAAGACAATTCTCGTGAAAGTCTTTCATAGAAGTGAATTCTTATTCTTACGAAGCAAATTACATTTCGAGGCAGTTTCACCTTGACAAAACAAATGAAGTAAAGAATCCTGTTGACTTCTAATGCAAGCTCTCACTTATCTTCTTTATTTACGAAAATAGATAGATAAGAAAAAAAAATGAAAAAACTATATCCGACTAAGGTGGAACCAACTATCGTTTAAGGCATCTACGACTTGCCATGAGGAACAGTAACTGTCGTATACAACTCATACGACTAGGATTGCTAGTCGGACAAGAGTCGTGCGACTGTCGTGTTGACACAGTAACTGTCGGATGAGCCGTGTATGACTAGAAGTTTGAATCTGGCATCTTTTGTGCGACAACTTCATGTGAACAGTAGTAGTCGTATGAAACTTGTACGACTTGATCAGGTGCACAGTAACTGTCGTAGGAATCTTGTACGACTAACTCGGGTGAACAATAACTATCGCATGGGTCTTATACGACTAGCATTGATGAACAGTAACTGTCGTATGCCTCTTGTACGACTAGCGCGAATGATTAGTCGTAGTCGTATGCCACTTGTACGACTAGCGTACATGAACAGTAGAAGTCGTATGCTTCTTGTACGACTAGACCCAATGAATAGTAACTGTCGTATGACACGGGCACGACTTGGAACAACTCTCGTATGTACAGTAACTGTCGTATATGCCTTATGCGACTAAAATCGAAGTCGGGCAAGAAGCGTGTGACAGTTATGATGATTAGTTCCATGCGACAGTTATGAGTTTTTGAAGGCCTGTGTTGTACGACAGTTATGAGTTTATGAACACAGTTTCGTACGACAGTTATGAGTATCATCGTGCAGTTTTTCGTCGAACACTTTTAAGAGCACAAAAACCTCGATTTCTTGCTGAATTTCACCCCAAATTACTGCAAACAGGTCGTTACGTCATACCGAACAGATCTGTGAGCAATTAACATCAAAACTCCGGCGAAAATCAACTTTCCGGCCAAACTCGTTTTTCCGGCGAGGTGTTATTGTTCATATCAAAAAATCGTAACTCACTGAATTCTTCATCAAATTTGGATCTGATTGTTGCATTCTCTTCGTAATCAATGCAGAAAACGATCTGAATGGCTAAAATCAATCCATGCATAACAAAATCTTCTAGATCTTAATATTTTCGTGAAAAAACTTCAAAAACATAAAAATCACCGAATTGTTCACGTTGATCGATTCTTAATATAGGAATTGATCTGGAATCGAACAACGAACAGATCTGTACAAGATCAGGTGATTAGAACATACTTACTTGAAGATCAAACTCTAAAATCTTCAAAATCTTCAAAAATTGGCACTTTTTCACTTGAATTGTCGAGATCCGATGATCGTATCGAAGAAATATCTTCAATTCTGCTCTGATACCACTTGTGATCCCAGAATATCATCAACAATTCAAGTATTAGTGAGAGATCGAGATACAAACGTCATCCTCATATTAGATTTTGATCATGTAAGTACAAAGGATAACTCTCTCACTCTCTCACAATTAAGCTCCCTACATTGTGCCTCACTTGTTACAAATGACCTACCATCACTATTTATAGACAATACAAGACATAACAAGCTTTACAAAACTTTCAATATAATTAGTACATTTTTGGTACTAACATTCTCCCCCTAAAGTTTTGTAAAGCAAAATCATATCAATCTTTAAAAGCTTTTGCTCCTCTCCCCCTTGATTTTCTTGGAAAAACTTTAGTGATGCTTTTTCTTCGAATAAATTCTAGGCTCCCCCTTGAAAGAAGCTCTTACCCTTTTAATTTTCAACCATGAAAAACTGGATTCAATGTATGCCATAACCTCGACTGGATGCACGAGCACATCTTCAAAAAGTAGAAACTCAAGCTCGTTCTGATAAGCTCACAAGAAAGATAACGAGCGAGTTTTGAGTGACAAAACAGAGTGCAATCACAGTGTATAACAAAGAATCCGTCAATGAACCGCGGGTCGAGTAGGAATTCGGCTTAAGAGCTTGGTTCGGATTTGCTCGAAGAAGGAAGCGTCAAGTAGCATCCATGCTTTATGATCAAATCCAAGAAAAATGTCCCCCTCCCGAGACTTAGCACGGGGGTTCCGCATCATCTCAAATTCTGTGCGACAAAACTTAATGAACAGTAACTGTCGGATGAGCCGTGTACGACTAGAAGTTGGAATCTGGCATCTTTTGTGCGACAACTTCATGTGAACAGTAGTAGTCGTATGAAACTTGTACGACTTGATCAGGTGCACAGTAACTGTCGTAGGAGTCTTGTACGACTAACTCGGGTGAACAGTAACTATCGCATGGGTCTTATACGACTAGCGTTGATGAACAGTAACTGTCGTATGCCTCTTGTACGACTAGCGCGAAAGATTAGTCGTAGTCGTATGCCACTTGTACGACTAGCGCACATGAACAGTAGAAGTCGTATGCTTCTTGTACGACTAGACCCAATGAATAGTAACTGTCGTATAAGAGTCGTGCGACTGTCGTGTCTGAACAGTAACTGTCGTATGTGTCTTGTGCGACTAAAATTTGAAGTCGGTCCAATGTTGTACGACAGTTATGAGTTTTAGTGTCATACGACAGTTATGAATATGATGAACAATTAAGCGTACGACAGTTATGAGTTTATGAAGACCTTTGTTGTCCGACAGTTATGAGTATCATCGTGCGACAGTTACGAACATTTCCGACGAACACTTTAATCAACCCAAAAACCTCGATTTCTTGCTTAATTTCACCCCAAATTACTGCAAAACAGGTCGTTACGTCAACTCGAACAGATCTGAGAGCATCTAACATCAACACTTCGGTGGAAAATTCAGAATTCCGGCCAAATCGTTTTTCCGGCGAGGATATGCACTGTTCATTCCAGAAAATCGTAACTCGCTCAATTCTTCATCAATTTTGGATCTGATTGTTGCAATATCTTCATAATCAATGCAAAAATGATCTGATTGGCTAAAATCAATCCATGCACATCAAAATCTTCTAGATCTAAGATTTTCCGAAAAACTCAAAACTTTCTAAATCACCAATTGTTCACGTTGATCGATTCTGAATATAGGAATTGATCTGGAATCGAACAACGGACAAATCTATACAAGATCAGGTGATTAGAACATACTTACTTGAAAATCAAACTCTAAAATCTTCAAAATCTTCAAAAATTGGCACTTTTTCACTTGAATTGTCGAGATCCGATGATCGTATCGAAGAAATGTATTCAATTCTACTCTAATACCACTTGTGATCCCAGAATATCATCAACAATTCAAGATTTAGAGAGAGATCGAGATGCAGAAGTCATCCTCATATTAGATGTTAATCATTTTAGTACATAGAAGACTCTCTCTTTCTCTCTAGAATTAGGCTCCCTACATTGTGCCACACTTGTTACAAATGACCTACCATCACTATTTATAGACAATACAAGACATAACAAGCTTTACAAAACTTTCAATATAATTAGTACATTTTTGGTACTAACAATGTCAGCCCCTCTTTTCTCGCGGAACACTCACTTCATGGGGCTATTTGAATTGGAAGACAACGACAAAAGTGAAAGAAGGAGGTCTATTTTGTTGATCGATGTCAATGGACCAAGAAATATGTCCTTTTCCAAAATGCAGAGAGACTCACGAGGACAGATCCGGGTTGGTTGGTCCGGAAAGTCATGGGAGAGGCAGGCTAAGTGAAATAATATACTGGTCAATCCGGGATGATGAGATAGGGCGAGAGTGGGTCTGGTTGCGATCTTCTGAATGCTGAGGAGAGACAAGTGTGGTCTCCTCTACTGCATTCTCACTGGCAAAACCATCAATCTCGGTCTCCTAATGCAATCGGCCATTTATCAAGCGAGGACCCGAAAGAAGGTAATTCTACCCCTTCCATGCCTTATTACCTCTCTACTAATAGATGCTGGAGTGCCCTCTGCCATAGGTGATGTCTGGATCACCTCTACAACATCAGCGCTGTTACTGTCAAGAAAATGGGTAGGGTGACCACCCTTCTCACTATTGAAGTTGCGGCTGATGCAGCCCCAGTGGACACTGCCATCAACCCACTCTATGCTGCCACCCCAAGCCGAAGCACGGGTCCTATAGCACTCACCCTGAACGAATTGAAGATAATCAATGATCGGCTAACCACCATTGAAGATCGTGGAAAGGAGATGGATAGGGCCACCGAAGCAGTTTGGATGTACACTGAGCAAAGGGATGCGGTAATGAAGAAATTTCTGGAAAGCACCAAACCGCAACTTGCTCAGGAACTCCCCGAGTTCCCCGCACGCATTTGTCCAACTCAGTTCAGTGACGACTCCTCCATTGATGAAGTTGCAGAAAACTTCCCCGAGGCAAATCCTGCCCACTGATGGTTTGTTGGGACTGTAGTGCCCACTCTTAATGCTCTCCAAAAACAATTTTTATTTCTCTGTTTATTTGCTGCTTTCTCATGGTTGGCTGATTGACAATTGCTACTTTGTTATCTTTTGGTTTTATTATGCATGGATCCCTACAGCTTTTAGTAGGAGCTTTTGGTTACTAACTATTTAATGTTTGAATGCTTTTTTATCTCTTTCCATTTCAAGGTGCACAACTTTCGGACTCCGAACTAAAAAACTGACTTTTGTAAGTTCGAGATCCTCAACTTGTCCCATTGAAATGACATAGGCCATTTTTGCATACACTTGCCCAAACACGATCCTTTTGTACCCAAAAGCCTCTTCGTTATCTCATCCTTTTGTGAGAGTGGGTATTCTGTTGGTCCAGAAGTGTACCTCCCAAATCATTTCTGGACCAACAGAATACCCACTCTCACAAAAAAATACTCATACCTAAATAAAGCCAGAAGTGTACCTGTTTACCCTTGCAAAACCCAGAAATGATTCACTTCTTTAAACGAGAATATCTCGTAGAATAAAAATCCCAAAATAGGATTTCCGATTCACGTTTGGTAAAGTCTTTTGCAAAAACCCTTGGGAAGTACATTCAAAGCCACAAATACATTAAAACCCAATCAAGTCCTATGGATCAAATGTTAACAAGGGAAAGGATGTCTTTGAATGCACAAAGGTGACAATTTAGTTTTGGGACCGAAAGAAGCATCCATGGAGAAAGATCAAGATTCATTCAAGGCACGAAATTTGGTAAGTTCCTCAAAGCTCGAAGTGCATTTCTTTTTACTCCTTTATTTTTTTATTACTTGGGGACAAGTAATGATTTAAGTTTCAGGTTGTGATAACTCTATTTTTAGAGTTATTATTTCCTTTTATTTTAATCTTCTTTTGTCAAATTTTAGCCATTTTATTTCTTAAATCACCCATTCTTGATCTTATTCCCAAAATTGAGCAAAAAGAGTGAACTACAGTTTTTATAAACCATTTAGTGGGATTTTGTCGTGCTTTCACGATAAATTCTGCAGTGACTTTGGGAGTGCCCACTCTGGTACCTACTGACGAGTCAAGAAAAGGACAAATAAATGAAAGTAATTCAAAAGTTAACTTTGAGCCAATTCTGGGGTTAGAAGCATCGAAGTCAGGAGGCAAAGCATGGGTAGAAAAGCAAAAGAATCATGTTCCCTAAAGAATGGCATTTGGCATTATTTTATTGAAACCAAGGTGTACTTAAAGTAGCTTTTTGGGAAAAGGGTGAAGTAACCATGGGATAGTACCTACCAACTCTTGGAAGAAAGCCTTGCTAGCTGGAAATTCACTCAAGTCTTCCATTTTGGACTTTAACTCTTAGGTATCACTCCCACTTTTGTATTATCCACCTCTTTCCTCTAAGTATATAAAGAGGATTTGGTTCATTTATTTTGGCATCAACCACTTCACATTTAGTGCACTTAGTTCTTAGCTTAGCTCTAGAATTCTCTAATTTCAGTCTTCATTTTCTGCATTAAGTTCCTAGTGTAGCATTTACTTTGAAGCAATTATGTAGTTGTGCTGTTCCCGCAGTGCCCACTGCAATTTTTAATTAAAGTTCGTATTTTAGTATGTTTGTTTGTGATAAATCCCAAATCTAGCACAAAGTAATGAACAAGTGTAGAGAGAATCTAGAGAGCAATCTTGTCATCCATATATTGATTTCAAAGTGTAAAATGACAAATGCTTCAAGTTGTTATGCAAAATAACAAAGGAACTCCTTTATATAGTAGGACATGACAAGCCCATGCCTCTACTAAGGAGAAACAGTACAAGATATTAATACTGTCTTGATAGCTACAAAAATGCCCTAACAATCTCCCCCTTGGCTATCAAGGCAGAAAGGGTCTTCTTCTACTTCGAAACCCAAGATGTGTTTCAATCCTTCGCATAGCCATTCTGAAGCTCAATTTTTCATCTATCTCTTCAATGGCTCTTGACAAAACTCTTCTAGGTCTTGAAGACATCCAATTAACTTTTCGTTCAGCATCATGTCTTTTGAGCTTTTCGACTAACTGAAGTCTTACAATTTTAAGCGTACCATCAGAATATTTTTCCAACTCATTAAACCGAATGAATATCTTGTTTGCACCATTACTGAACACAACACCAAACTCTGGTTCTCCAATCACACAATATAAAGGCATCCTCATCAATCCAGTCAATTCTTGATTTGGTCTTAACAGATTTATTCTTGGTTGATAGCTTTCCACACCCATCTGCAAATCATGACATTGTGTGAATAAAACGTGTCTTCTCAGAAATCTCTTAATGGCATTCAAAGCAAGAGTTACGTTTTCCCTTCTGATCTGAAGATCTCTGAAATGATGATACAAGAACTCAAAATCTTCCATGGTTAAATGACAGAAATCAGCTTCAGTAAATCTATAATCTCTGCAATCTTGCCTTTGAACAAGAAACTCTGGATACCACAACTTGTAATACAGTCTAGCTGTTACCTCCTTTATAGACACAATCAACTTCTTGCTCCTCACCTCTCTTTTCTTTTGACACTTGTCCCTTAGAAAGTACATATATTCGAACTTGTATTCGGCTGTTTGATCTGTAATACCCAACACAGCGTAGGGATTCAAAGTTCTGATTCTGTGCACAAACAGTCTTCTTTCTTCTTCTTCTAGGAAAGGTGTTCTCAAATACAAAGTTCTTTATCGTTGTTCAAGTTCAGTCAATTTTCTGCTCCGTGAGGATGAAGGACCAGGTTGATCAGCAGGATTAGAAGGACCAGCTTCATCATGACTAGGAATGATAGGAGGTATTGAAGATGTAGTGGATTGAGGATCAGTCTCTTCGGATTTTGGCTCTTTAGATAATGGATCATGAGAATGATGTGGTTCAGATACAGGTATAGTGGTTTGAGTTGAAGTAGATTGGTTAAGGTTGATGGTTATAGGTGTAACAGAAGGTTGTTCTGACATCAAAGTGGTTGAGATATGTTCGGGTGAGTGTACAGGGCTAAAGATTATTTCTTCAGGAGTTTGTGGCCCATATATCTCTGACAAAATATCAACCTCTTCTTCATTAAATCCAACACCTTGATCTTCTGGTTCATAAGTAAATACCAAAAGTGGTTCTTCTTCCTCCTTAACTTTCCAATACCGATCATAAGCTCTTGCACTTTCATCAGTTTCTTCATCATCAGAACTAATTTCAATCAACTCCACAGATTGCACGAATCGATCAACCACTTCTCTTATCTCCTTCTCATTTACCTCAGGCTTTTCAACCGTTGGTTCTATATTCGGATCAACATATAATACGATCTGTTTTCCGCTTTGATCACCCATAGCACCTGATTCAAACATCTTAGATATTTCAGCAACAGTCGGATTCTTTTTCTGACCTTGAGAGCTTTCTGACTCAGCTCTTCTCTTCTTACTCATCTCCCCCTCATGATCATGATCATCGGGATCCTGATCATGTCTTCTTTTAGTACTCTGAGCTTGAGTCTTACACGACTGTTCCATTAATGCTTTCAACTCAACAATTGACTGCTTCATATCACTTAAAGATTTCACAACTTCAGACTTGAAAGTAGATAACTCTTTGGATAATGCTTGAAACTGTGTGGGTGTAACTGAAGGTGTAGGTGGAAGTGGATTTGGAGTAGATTGGAAATTCTGAAGTAGAGATAACAAGGTTTTACTTTGCTGATCTTCAGGACTCATAGACATCAGTTTGGCATAGAATAAATCCCTTAATTCATCAACACTTTGATCCACTGGTGGTTGTTGCATAGGAGAAGACTGAGGTACTCGAGACGGAGCCAGATAGATTTCTGGACGAGGACGTACAGCTGGCTCATAAGTCATCGGTTCTTTTCCCTTCAACTGATTCTTCACACCTTGTAACTCCCGGATGAACATAGTTTCAATGTCCTTTAGGGCGCCATCGAAGTTTTCCCTTGTCACAAAGACGGGTAAAGTAACACCGGCACCACTTAGGTTTGCCGTTGACACAACAGTTGTTGCAACTGTGTGACCTACATTCAGTGTTGGCATAGTGTTAGCACTGGTAGGATTTCCACTCTGTCCTTGTAGTCCTGTAAAAGAATCTACTCTGAGTGTTCCGGATGAGTCACGAAGACGCGCATCAGATGTTCCTGAAAGTGTCCTATTCAAAGAATCAAATATGTTAGGAACAGGCACTAGACTTGAACTTTGTGCAGGAAAGAAGGTCGAGGACTGGGGAGGAAGTCGCTCTGTTTCAATATCCGGAATCTCCGAACGAGATCCAGATAGTGTTTGTGCTAAAACCCCGTGAGAAAATGAGACAGTTTCTTGTGAAGAAGAAGCTGAATAGCTGGCAGAGGTGTGCAATTGCGTTACTGGGCGAGTAACGACTTGTTCAACACCTGATCCCAACAAATGAGATCTGGTGGTGGATGTGGCTGCCCTTCTGGAATAGACAGTTTGGATATCTTTCACACTCTCCATATTTTTTTTTCAGTTTCTCTCACAGACTCACATATATTTTCAACTGATACTCCCTCGGGTCTCCTTATGCCTTCCGTTCCTTCACTAACTTGAGTCGACATTAAAGGCATGTCATCAAAGTTTAAGCTTTCCACATTAATATTATCTGACATATTCAATTGTGGAAATTCAAAGATATCAGAAACGTTACCAAACCAGTTTTCTTCAGTAGTAGCATCAGCACCAATATTTCCAGCATTCCCTTGATCATCATCATTATCATCGTTGTCATCTTCATCATCATCACGATGTTCCTCCGCTGAATCAGACGCATTATCAGACTCTGTACTATCACTAGAGTACTCAACTAAAGGAGGATCCCCAATGTGTTTAGGAATTTCTCCCTCAGAATCGTGTTGTACAAGATCATCTGTATGTGTGTCCTCGGACGATGACCCTGTATCTTCAAATACAGATGTATGATCCCCACCAGTTCCCCTCTCGGTGTTTTCCCTCGACTCTCCCCGTTCAGTAGCCCGTGCATCCTGAACACTCACCGACTCCTCTCGCCTAGGGGTTGAGTCTGGGGTAGGTCCCTCCGGTTCTGGCTGGACCATAGACTCTCTATACTCGATAATGCACTCAACGTCCTGATCCGCGTATCGAAGAAATCCTTCAGGTAACGGCATCTCATAATCAAATTCAGTTTTACGAAACTGAAGATACTGCATAGCTTTCTCGGGCACAGAAGGATGATTTGCTCGTCTTGGAATTTCTCTGTTAGAACGAAGCATGCTATGAATGATAATCTGAAGAAACCTCATATATGGAACATAAGGCTTTCCCTTGTTTTGTCGGCGAAGATCTATCTTCTCATTCAGTTCATGCCAGAAAATAGCTGCATAATCTACATGAAGATCATACACTACTGCATGAAATAGCTTCAGAAATCCGACGCTGGCACTGTCTGTTCCGGCATGTTTAGCAGATAAGCATCTATTAATAATGGAGAAGATTGTATAGTATAACGGTGGTAGGTTCGCCTTATGGAATTCCTTCACCCGAGTTAAGTTTCCAGTGTATCCCATAGCACGTATTCCTTCAAACGTTTCTTCTTCAGATGGAAAAGGATCAAACTCAGTCTTTCCTTCTCGTGAATCAGGTTCAGGTAGCCTCAGAATCATTCTTAGTCTTTGGAAATCAAGCTTTGTGATGAAGTTGTCTATTTGGAATACAAAAATTGGTCTTCCATCTTCCATAGTTGTTGTTATTGTCTTCCATGCTTGCTGTAAATATAGCATAGGCACAACGACAGTATTCGTTAATGCGTATGCTAACGGATGATTCCTGAGCACTTCCTTTATCACTGGATGAATGTTGATGTGATCAAAATCAATGTGATGATTGTTGGGAATGATCGCAATATAGTTGATCGGATGAATGATAGCATTATCTGGATGAATTCCGGCTTGGGATTGATGTACTGATCGTGTTGACGGTAAAGGTACATCGTGTGTCGGTTCGGGAAGACTCGGAATATGATCATCAAAGCCTTGAATGTGACTTTGTTCTTCTTGATTAACCATTTTACCTGTTGATAATAGTTCTTACAGAATTAGTCTTTGAAAAAAATTTGAAAGAAAAAAAATTTCTAAGTATAGAATTCGAATCATAGTGCATTCGAATTCATGATTTGTCTTTGAATATCAATTCGAATCCACAAGGGTTCGAATTCATCCAATTCGAATCCACAAGGGTTCGAATTCATCCAATTCGAATCCATAAGGGTTCGAATTCATCCAATTCGAATCTATAAGGGTTCGAATTCATCCAATTCGAATCTATAAGAGTTCGAATTCATCCAATTCGAATCCAAAGGCATTCGAATTCAACAGTTGAGCCCTAATTCAGATTATGACATATGAATTCGAATCTAAAGGAATTCGAATCTAAAGGCATTCGAATTCAACACTTGAGCCCTAATTCAAATTATGACATATGAATTCGAATCTAAAGGAATTCGAATCTAAAGGCATTCGAATTCAACACTTGAGCCCTAATTCAAATTATGACATATGAATTCGAATCTAAAGGCATTCTTTCTTAACATGTTTCATGAATTCGAAACAAGAACGATTCGAAATCATGTTCGAATTCAACAATGTTCATGAATTCGAATCAGGTATGGTTCGAATTCATGTTCATATGAACACGATGATGAACAGTAAACTTTTTGATTTTACAGATTAGCATAGTAAATGTTTACTATCAAACAAACCATTCGTATAGAATGATTCGTATTACATTTTCGAATCTGATAAGAGTAATTTCGATAGAAATGTTTACCTGATGAGGATGAATCAAGCAGATGAAGGATCGATAAAGTGGAAGATGAACAGTGTTCTCTTGAGAGTGTTTGAAACAATACCAAATAGTGAAAAGTGGGAAATAAGGTTTCGAACCCTATTTATACTCAAAAAAATTTGTACACTTGGCACACATTAGAGTACCCCACATGGCAATCAGATAAAAATGCATGTTTCAAAACATTAGATATGGCACTGTTCATCTGAACAATTTACATAAACAAATATGTAAAAAATTCCAAAAGAGTTCGAATCAGATAAAGTTGTACAACAATTGATATTGATCTCATTGAATTCGAATCCTTAAGGGTCCGAATTCATTGAATTCGAATCCTTAAGAGTCCGAATTCATTGAATTCGAATCCTTAAGTGTTCGAATTCTTTGAATTCGAATCCTTAAAGGTCCGAATTCATTGAATTCGAATCCTTAAGAGTCCGAATTCATTGAATTCGAATCCTTAAGAGTCCGAATTCATTGAATTCGAATCCTTAAGTGTTCGAATTCTTTGAATTCGAATCCTTAAAGGTCCGAATTCATTGAATTCGAATCCTTAAGAGTCCGAATTCATTGAATTCGAATCCTTAAGAGTCCGAATTCATTGAATTCGAATCCTTAAGTGTTCGAATTCTTTGAATTCGAATCCTTAAAGGTCCGAATTCATTGAATTCGAATCCTTAAGAGTCCGAATTCATTGAATTCGAATCCTTAAGAGTCCGAATTCATTGAATTCGAATCCTTAAGTGTTCGAATTCTTTGAATTCGAATCCTTAAAGGTCCGAATTCATTGAATTCGAATCCTTAAGAGTCCGAATTCATTGAATTCGAATCCTTAAGAGTCCGAATTCATTGAATTCGAATCCTTAAGTGTTCGAATTCTTTGAATTCGAATCCTTAAAGGTCCGAATTCATTGAATTCGAATCCTTAAGTGTTCGAATTCTTTGAATTCGAATCCTTCAGAGATCGAATTCTTCAAATATTTGCATGAAAATTTACAACTTTTTCTGAAAAGTCCAACAACTGTTCTAAAATTCTCACATCAGATAAAATTTTGTAAGCTCTCAGATACAGATAACACTTTTACAGATTTATGCCGAATTGCTCCCCCTTAACAATTGCATAAGTTATCTTTTCTTCAGAGAAATCTGCACAAACAGAGGAAAATTTGGTACTCATAGAACATGAGTCCAAACTGTTAGAATTATCACTTTGTGTAAAAATCTAACTCCCCCTTAAAATATGAATTCTTGAGCAACTTGCTTTCTTCCTCTGAAAATATGCATAAAACTCAGTATTTGATATTGGATCAAAAATACATTTCACAAGGAAAGTCAAATTCATTGAATTTTGTTTTATGACTACTAACATTTGATCATTTGAAAGTTTTACAAAAGAAATTCAACTTAATGAAATTTAACAGATATTTCAATCAAATGAAATCAAATGCATGTGTTTGGATTCAAAAAACAAGACATCATTGCATATCAAGTTACAAACGTTCAGTTTCAACCCCTTTATTAAATCTATTTGGTGTGCTAGCATGCGAAATATGATTAGCATCAAGCGTATGCAATTCTTAAACATATAAGAATACTTTGCTCTACTCACACTATGTGTCCAAAATCAGAATTTCATAAATTTACGGGTTTATCGCGACTTTGTATTTTCCCAAGTTTCAAGAGATGTGTGCTCATTGGCATCTTTTGATTTTGTGCACATTGACATCTTTTGATTTTGTGCTCATTGGCATCTTTTGATTCTGTGCTCATTGGCATCCTTTGATTTTGTGCTCATTGGCATCTTTTGATCAAAAAGTTTAGTAAGAATAAGATACACCGTTAAACATGACTTTCTATCTGGTTCTATAGCAGGATTTGGGTTAGCAGATCCCAGACCAGTTGGCCTTAGGTGCTAGGTGACGAGCACCCCTTAGAACTTAATTTCCCAAACCAGAAAGGCCACATCGATATATCTTAAACCCATTTGTACCAGTAGAACATGGCTTTCTATCTGGTTCTATTGCAGGATTTGGGTCAGCCGATCCCAGACCAGTTGATCTTAGGGACTAGGTGTCGAGCACCCCTTAGGACTTACTCTCCCAAACCAGAAAGTCCACAGGCACAAACTTTCAAACTAAATGATAGTGCAACAATTTTATCTCAATCACTTGGTTCTAAAATATAGTGCTTTGCCCATATTTTCATTTCCATCCATCATTCTGACATATAGGCTTTTTTAGCATTATATTCTATATATATCCAGATTCACATAACTTTGAGCATTCAGCATAATTTCATTCATGTTTTGCTGACCTTTCGATTTATTTTAGAGGTGAGAGTTGAAACAAATCTAACTCAGATAGTACAAAGTTTCTTGTAAAATCATCCTTTAGCACACATTTAATTCATTGAATGAAAATTGAAAATTTCATCTTATTGAATTAAATTTGTAAAGTTTCAAGTTTTCAAATCAGTAGAAACAAATATAATCCAATGTTACCTTTTGCCACTTGTTCCTTGAAACAAAAATATATAGCAGTTAAGGATATTACCTGAGAAGTGTGAGTTCTAAACTGATTTGTTTAGAAGTCTTAGTCTTTAAAATACGGGTCCTGAACTGAGTTGTTCAGAAGCCATAGTCGTTGAAGCACGGGTTTTGAACTAATATGTTCAAAAGCCAATGATATTTGTCTCCCCCTTAATGGTACAAATATTTTTCAAAAAATACGCCGCTTCTCTTCTGTTTTCAGTCATGTGTGTGGTATGTATCTACAATTCAGTACAACACATGAAGAACCTGCAAAACAGATTAAGCAGATTTTGGTACCCAATGGCATTTGGGTCCTAGTGGGTTAGGATATGATCATAGATTTAAGTAAGCAAGAACACGAACTCCCCCTCAATGTCTTAAGGATTCAACATTCCTAGTTTGCTGATTAAAAAATTTAACCTCTTTTCATCTAAAGGTTTTGTGAAAAGATCAGCAAGTTCTAGTTCTGTTGGTACAAAGTGCATTTCTATAGTTCCCTTCTCAACATGGTCTTTGATAAAATGGTACCTGACATCTATGTGTTTCGTTTTGGAATGCTGAACAGGATTTTCAGTTATTGCAATTGCGCTTTTGGAATCACAATAAATGGGGATCTTGTTGAAGATATATCCATAATCCTTTAGCTGAGTTTTCATCCAAATTACTTGCGAACAGCAACTAGCGGCGGCCACATACTCTGCTTCAGCCGTAGATGTTGATACACAAGTTTGCTTCTTTGATGACCAGCTTACTAGTTTATCTCCCAAGAATTGACAAGCACCAGATGTGCTTTTCCTGTCCATCATATTTCCCGCATGATCTGCATCTGTGTAAGCAGTTAGTTCAAATCCAGAATCCTTAGGATACCAAAGACCCAAATTTTTTGTGCCTTTGAGATATCTAAGGATTCGCTTTACAGCCACAATATGAGATTCCTTCGGGTTTGCTTGGAAACGTGCACAAAAAGATGTTGCAAACAAAATATCCGGTCTACTTGCCGTTAGATACAGTAAAGATCCAATCATGCCTCGGTATAACTTTTGATCGACTGATATACCAGATGAATCAGCGTTCAAAAGCTTACCGGTAGCCATGGGAGTTTTCATGGTGGAAGAGGAATTTAATTCAAATTTCTTAAGCATATCATTTATATATTTTGATTGATTAATGAAAATGCCTTCATTTGACTGTGTCACTTGGAGACCAAGAAATTTTTTTAACTCTCCCATCATACTCATTTGAAAACGGCTTTTCATCACCTCTTCAAAATCTTTACACATATCTGGATTTGTAGATCCAAATATAATGTCGTCAACATATATATGTACTAACATTAAATCTTTACCTTCTCTTTTGAGAAAAAGAGTTGTATCTATTGTACCTTTGGTGTATCCATTTTTAAGCAGGTGAATAGTCAGAGTCTCATACCATGCCCTCGGTGCTTGCTTTAAGCCGTAGAGTGCTTTGTCTATAATGTAGACATGGTTGGGATATTTGGGATCAACAAAGCCTTCAGGTTGACTTACATACACTTCCTCATGTAGTATTCCATTCAGAAACGCAGATTTGACGTCCATTTGGAATACCTTCATGTTCTTATGTGCTGCGTATGCAAGAAAGATCCTTATTGCTTCAATCCTTGCTACTGGTGCATAGGTTTCATCATAATCTATTCCTTCTTGTTGATTGTAACCTTTAGCAACCAGTCTTGCTTTATTTCTGACTATAATCCCCGCTTCGTCCTTTTTGTTTCTAAAGACCCATTTGGTTCCAACTATGGTTTTGTCTTTTGGACGTTTCACCAAGTGCCACACTTCGTTGCGTTTGAACTCATTTAATTCCTCTTGCATGGCGTTGATCCAATCTGGATCTTGTAAAGCTTCAGATGCTTTCTTGGGTTCTAACGTGCTAAGAAAATTTACGTACAAACATTCGTTTGTAGTCGCAGATCGGGTTTTCACTCCATCATTCAGATCACCAATTATATCAGCCGGAGGATGTGCTTTTGTCCATTTATGACTACTTGGAAGAGTTGGTATATCCATACGAGTGTTTGATGGATTATTTTCATCCAATACTGCAAAAATCTCCTCTGTCGATTCAGCTGAAGATACATTTGTCGTTTCCGGTATGTTGACTTCTGTTTCTAATCCTTCAGATGTGGAAGTCTCCGATAAATGATTTTCTGAAACCTGAACAACTGGTTGAATTTCAGGTTCAGAGACAGGAACGTGTTCACTTGGAATCTCATTAGTTTCTACAAAAGTACTAGTATCAACATCTTCAGTTGGACCGGAGATATTTGCACTCGTCTGATTCTGAGATGCATTCACAGATGTGATTGGTGGTTCCATATCTGCACAGTAATCCATAAATGCATCATGAAATAGTAAATCTAAATCAGTAGTATTATTATAATTCAAAGCTGAATTAGAAAACTGTTTCGTCACAGGTTCTACTCCATTTTTAGTAGAAGCTTCAGATTTCTGTACGAGTTCTGAACTAAATTGTCCAGAAGTCAATGTCACAGTCTCGTCGAACGTAACGTTGATACTCTCGATTACTGATTTTGTTCGATTATTATAAATCCTGTATGCTTTCGAGTTCAAGGAATAGCCTATAAAGATGCCCTCATCAGCTTTAACTTGAAGCTTTGTAAGATATTCACGATCTTTCATGACAAAACACCTGCATCCAAATACACGCAGAAATTTGATGTTAGGTTTGCGATTGTTGATTAATTCATATGCAGTTTTGTTAAAGCGTTTATTTATAATAGTTCTGTTTTGAGTAAAACACGCTGTGGATACTGCTTCAGCCCATAGACTTGGTGGAAGACCCGAGTAAGCAAGCATCGTCCTAGCAGCTTCTACAAGAGTTCGATTTTTCCTTTCAACTACTCCATTTTGTTGTGGAGTAATTGGGGCAGAAAAATTATGAGTTATTCCAACGGATTCAAGAAAATATTGAAGAGTTGCATTCTTGAATTCAGTTCCGTTGTCACTTCGGATTTTTCGAACAGGGCGTTGTAGAAGAGTTTGAATCTTCTTGATGAATTTAATGATCTGCTCGGGTGCTTCAGACTTGAGTCGTAAGAAATCCAACCAAGTATATCGCGAAAACTCATCAACCATAACCAAGATATATTTCTTTCCTCCCATTGACTGAGTTCGCATTGGGCCACAGAGATCCATATGAATTAATTCCAAGGCATTGTTACAATTAGACAAAGTCTTGGTCTTGTGAGAAACATGTTTCATCTTTCCCATTTCACAAGCTGGACACATAGAAACTTTGTCAATTTTCATTTCAGGAAGCCCGGAAACTAATCCATCAATTCGAAGCTTGTTGATGCTGCGAAAATTTTGATGCGAGAGCCTTCGATGCCATAACCAACACTCTTCTTGTGAAGCTTTTGATACAAGACAGACTTGATTTGAAGCAACAAGAGTTGTAAAATCAGTCATGTATAAGTCTCCGCATCTTTTTGCTCTGAAGATTTCTGACCAATTTGCATCCAAGATGTAGCAAAAATCTTTATCAAATAACACCTTACAGTTCTTGTCGCAGAGCTGACTTATACTGAAAAGGTTATGCCCTAAACCTTCAACATACAAAATCTTTTCAATTTGCATTGAGTCATTTTTCAACGTTTCGTAGCCTCGAACGTGACCTTTTGAGTCATTTCCAAATCCCACTGATCCTCCAGGATGTACAATAAAATCTTGCAAGAAGTGCTTGTACCCCGTCATGTGTCTAGATGCTCCCGAATCAATGACCCACACATGACGGTCCTCAGATTCCAGATCTTCCTCATCAAGTTTAGCCATTAAACTGTGCTTCACTTGAGTGAAGTGAGCTTCTTCATCATCTGAAGAATCCATCAGCCATATTTCTTCTTCAGCATTTACTGGCTTTCCGGTTTCTTTGGCTTTTGCGAGATGTGCTTTACGCTTATAGTATTCAGAATCCTTAACTTTCTTCAACTGACAATCTCTGGCAAAATGACCCGGCTTACCGCAGTTATAGTAGTTTCGGTCATCCATATCCTTCTTTTCTTCCCTCTCCTTTTTCTCAACTTTCTCCTCTTTTTCTTCTTCCTTTTGATCCTTGTTCTCATACCTTTTCTCAAACCTTTTGTATCTGTTCACTTTGTTGTAATCAGGTTTGCTTTTTGAATGAAACTTCTTCTTTCCATATCTGTTTTGAAATCTTGTAGTTAACAAGGCTAATTTTTCAGCTATCTCACTCATTTCATCTCCAGAACTGCTGCTTTCATCATCATCATCAGAACTTATCTTCTTTTTGCTTAACCCAGAGATCAAAGCCTTTGTTTTCATCGCTCCACTTTTCTTGTGTTCACTTAGAAGGGCTAAAGATTCTTCGACCTTTTTCTCCTTTTCTTTGACCATTTTTACTTTTTCTTCATGTTGACCCAGAATGATGAAAATATCGGTCAACTTTTCATCATCCATATCCCTTGACATTTGAAGCTGAATAGAGTATGAATCCCATTCCGGCAGTAAATTCTTGACAAACTTGTAATTAATCTCTGATTCAGACTTGTCAACTCCATTCCTTCTTAAATCATTCAGAATTATGTTGTAACGATCATAGGTATCTTTCAACGATTCTCCATCTCTAGCTTTAAACCCTTCATACGCATTGATGCTCTGATTCTTTTTGGTCTTCATTGATTTTGATGAACCTTCAAACTGCCTTTCTAGCTCATCCCAAATATCCTTTGCTGAATTTCGGCTGTCTACGCGATTATAGATATTGTTTGGAATGGCCATAGTCAAGTATGTCAATGCTTGCTCATCAATTTCAACTCTAGCTTTATCAGCATCACTGTAATATTTGTATTCCTTTTCTATTCTTCTTGGAAGAATCTCTTGACTTGTTTCTGTTGCAGCAATGCCACCAACCTCTATGTAGGCTTTGTAAGGACCGTTCTGAATGGACAGCATAAGATCTCTGTTCTGATGATTCAGAAATTGAATCATTCTCCTTTTCCATTGAGAATATTCTTCAGCTATCAATACCGGAGGCTTATTCTTAGAACCCATGCTCAGCATATCTCTCGACATCTTCTGATAATTGGCTAGATAAACGATCGTTCAGAAGATAAAGCAGTTAGTGTAAGAAAAATTACACTTATGAGAATTTAATCAACATTCCTAAGAATTCGGATGCTCAATTCGGATGCTCAATTCGGATGAACAATTCGGATGATCAATTCGGATGCTCAATTCGGATGATCAATTCGGATGCTCAATTCGGATAATCAATTCGGACTTGATAGATTTCGAAATCCTCCAATTCGAACTTAACAGCGTTCGAATTCACTCAATTCGGATGTACTAAGGTTCGAATTCACTCAATTCGGATTATGTTGAGTGCGAATTCACTCAATTCGAATGTAACTGGATTCGAATTCACTCAATTCGAATGTACTTAGGTTCGAATTCACTCAATTCGAATGTAATAAGGTTCGAATTCACTCAATTCGAATGTAATAGGGTTCGAATTCTATGAATTCGAATTCTTCTTGAGTCGAATTCTACACTTGTGATGCCAAGAACAATCCGAATTCTCTATGAATGTTCCGAATTCTCTTTGAATGATCCGAATTCACCAAGAATGATCCGAATTCTGCACTTCGAACTTCAAAATCACTTAATCTGCCATAACTTCTTCAATTCTTGATCAATTGTGATGAATCTTATATCAAATTGTTCGTAATTGAAATCCGCACACTTTTCCTGTTGATCACAATTCACAATTCGATCAATTTAATCGAATTAATATCCAAACAGTGAACTTGAAGTTTTTGAAAAAATATTCAAGAATCGATCAGATCTGTCAATTCTGTGCAGATTTTGATGTTTATGCAAGAATTAAATGTGTTCAGAATCCAAATCCGAGTTGAACGATGCAAAGAAATGATTCAAAAACTCAAAATCTAGAAAAACTCCATGTCTGAATGATAAGACTTCAGATGAACAGTGTTTTCTTCTTGGTCCGAATTCTTCAAGAACAGTGTAAAAAATCTTCAATTTGGTCTTCGATCTGCTTGTATCTTCTGTTTAGCTCTGATACCAATTGATAAATCCCAAATCTAGCACAAAGTAATGAACAAGTGTAGAGAGAATCTAGAGAGCAATCTTGTCATCCATATATTGATTTCAAAGTGTAAAATGACAAATGCTTCAAGTTGTTATGCAAAATAACAAAGGAACTCCTTTATATAGTAGGACATGACAAGCCCATGCCTCTACTAAGGAGAAACAGTACAAGATATTAATACTGTCTTGATAGCTACAAAAATGCCCTAACAGTTTGCAACTCCTCATCTTTTATTTTCTTCACTTCTTTAAATATGATCTAAGCATCCTTTCGGATGTAGTAAGGAGAAGTACCTAGATTTTATGACAAATGCTTGTGTAGTCTTCATATTTTGAATGTTTTTTGTTTTGGTTATCCATTTCTCGATTATTGCCCAATGATGCCAACAAGCCGATCACTTGAGAGTGTCTAAAGTCTAGTTCTCAACTCATAAATGAGTAGAACGTAGTAACACGAGCTTGGATAATGCTAGGGGATTCGAAAGAATTCTTATGGCACCAATGAGAGTTGGGTCAGCACAGTGAGATAATCTCAACCCACTGGAGTAGTAGGCAAGCTAGTTTGTGTACTTAAAAATATTTGTCTCTACACATTCCATAGAAACATGAGAAGGTTCATTCTAAGATTCCATTGACAACAATAAAGACTAAAAGTATGGGATTTTAACTAAGAGGTGTGAGCATTTGTGTAATCGGGCTTTCTTAGCGGAGTGCCCACTCCGCACATGTGCAGTGAGCACTATTCGAGATCAAGTATTTAATATAAAATCTGGGCAAAATCCAAACCTACATTCCTTCTTTTAAACTTAAGTAACTCGTTAAAAATAGCATTTCACCAAACCAACCAACTTATTGCTTCCTCTCTAATTGAAACTTGTAAAAGGAAGCTCATGAGAACAATAGTGTATTGATTGCCCAGTCCCTGTGGATACGATTCTGGTATTTTACCACTTATTACTTATTGTGACGATCATAGTGGCCAGTGTACACTTGCGCTTCCCACTGTGGACTGTTTGCATCCCACTGCGATTAACACATATTTTGCACGTTCCAATAATTCATGCTCATGAGTAAAACAGTCATTTCTATCGTTTAGACGGTTCATTCAGGTGAAAAACTAAACAACTACAAAATTTACCGACACACAGATTTATCCATACAGGACTTAATAGAAAATTTGGTAAACAGTCCCTTAGTTGTAGAATAGACATAACAAGGTAAATCAATCTTGGAAGCAAATGATTTTGTTTCAACTACAAGAGATTTATGAGACTTGTTTCCACCACTATTCTTTGCAGTTGATTTCTTTCTCCAAACCATCTTTACTTTTTTTTTTTAAACTTGATTATCTGAATTATCAACAAGATGATTATAGAAAACATTGGAAGTGCGAATCTGATCTTTTGAAAAATTATTTGATTTGAAGAAACTTTTTAAAGAAACATTTGTATGAATTGAACTTAAAGTAGTCTTGTATGAAAACACATAATCACTGAATCATCATATGGAGACTGAAAAATAGTATTAGGATTAACTTGTTCAGATAATTCGATTTTGAACTTTATGTTTTCATGTTCCTTGACTTTGACAGACAAAACATTTATTTCTTCAAGAATATATCAAATTTCTTTTGAAAATCAGACTTCATATATTGTTCTTTCATAACCTCTGTTGCTAATCCAGATAATTTCTTTGATAGTTTACGAATTTTTGTCTCAAAAAATTTCTCTTCACTTTCAAAATCCTTTTCTAAACTTTTTCGTTTATTAGATATCTCATTAAAAATCCCAACATTCTTCTTTTCAATCACTTTCTTTTCATTCTCAAAAACAATTTTCTTACATTCAAATTCTTTTCTTTCACTTTCCACCAACTATTCCAAATCAGATACTTTCATTGAAAATTCAACGGTCTTTATTTCAAATATCTTCTTTCAGTTTCAAAAGTTTTTCTTTTCTTTTCAAATATCTCTCTCTCAATCACCAAAACAATCACCAAAACGTTTTCAAAATTAGATATTTGCTTTGAAAGTTTAGTTTTTATCATCTCACAAGATTTAACTTTTCTTTCTTTTTCTAAAACTTTTCCAAGTTCAGAAAGTTTGTTTGAAAGTTCAACAATTTTAAGCTCAAAGGTTTTTCTTTCACTCTCAAAAACATTTATTTCTTCAAAAAAAATCTTTGAAAGATCAAGAATCTTTCTTTCAAAAAAAATCCCCTCATTTGTAAAATCAATTCTTTCCTTTGCAATCTCCTTTTCAAAATCAGATTTGAAAGAATCTTTTTCACTTTTCTTTACATCAACTTCTTTCTCAAGATCGTTAATCTTTTGCTCGAGTTCAAGTTTACTTTTCTTTAAATCACTAATTTGTCTTTTAAATTGAGAATCACAAGGTGTCTCATACCTAGGGATGGTAACGGGGCGGGTTTGGGGTCGGTGCCCCCATACCCGACCCCGGTACAGAAACCATAGACCCGGTTCCGGCTCCAGCGGGTACGATGATCGAATACCCGACCCCAGTCAATACCCGGTCTACCACCCGCTCCCGTACCCAGTTCGTACCCGCTTACCTGACCCGGTCAAGACCCGAGATTTTTTGACAGCTTTGCTACTTTTTTTAGCAGTTTTGCAACTTTTTTTGTGCAGATTTGCTACTTTTTTGTGTTGTTTTACCTACAACTCAAATTAATAAAAAAACATAAAATTCAAGCATTACGTAATTAATACGTCAAATATCAAAGATAATTCAAGCAAATGTTTAAAACATTGTTTCCAAACATCAAAATTAATACGTAATTAAAACATCAAAAGTTTAAAACATTGTTTCCAAATTCCAAGCACGCGAGCAACATTCAACAACACATCATGACATCATTTAATAATCAACATCTTCATCGTATGCAATCATTTCATCAAATCCTTGCGGTTCTCCGTCTTTTTTATCTGAAATATAAAATAATACAAGTTAGAAAAATTGTATATACTATACATGTATCATATAACAATTTATATAATTATTACCTTCAAGTTCTTTTTTTCAACCAACTTTGAGTGCACGTCAATGTTGCAACTGTTTGAGCTTTTAGTCGACTACGTTGTTTTGTTATCTTGTTCCCGCTCATGCTAAAAGTCGATTCTGATGCTACCGTGGAAATTGGAATGACTAAGACATCCCTGGAAATCCTTTGCAAGACAGGAAACTTACCACAGTTGCACTTCCACCATACCAATATATCAAGTTTTTTTTGGTCGTATGGCAACAATTTCTCCGCCAAATAGTCATCCAACTCAGTCGTTTCAAACATATCATCTTCGGTGATCATATTTGCGTACTCTAATTCCCAAGAAGCCTTGTCCAAAGAAGATGACCCCCATCTAATTGAGTAGTGCCAAGTTGTCCTTTTCTTTTGTTTTGATCATACTTCCTTTTGTACTCCACAAATAAATCACTACATAGGATACGTATCCTCATAACCTCATATTTTGCGTTAGCACCATAAATCTTTGGAAAGAAGTAATTTATCAACTTGAGCTTATGTCTCGGATCTAAAACGATAGTGTAACACCCTCAAAATTTGGAAAGAGCAACTAACAAATATCTCGATAAAAATCAAAAGAGGATAGAATCCATTCTACAAACCATCTTTGAAAATACCTTAAAGTTTAAACATCACAACTTCCACATTTAATAACTCAAGGCGGGCGTTAGTTAACACAAACACAAGTTGCTAATCCCAAATAAGTGCGGAGCACTTCACTAAGCAAAATCACTTCTCGTGCACTCTACTAGCACTCATCACTTCACAGTGTAGCTAAAGCTATTCCCGACCTGAGCCTGTTGCACATGCCGACAAATAAAAAGGGTTAGGCTAACGCCTAGTGAGTTCAAGAGTTTTATCACACCATATAAATTCATAAATCGAGAGAGATACAATTTAAGTCATGAGTTCAAAATAATTTACTTTAAATGCAAATCACCCATTTTCCAACTCACACAAATCCCGTGCTGAAACTTTAATATAAAATGATTCCCAAATTGGACTCATCTCCAAAACCAACGTGAAAGGTGAAATAGCATTTGATTCTTAAAACGATTGAATTCATAAATAAATCGCCATTATTCCAAACATCCCAAACATGGATGAAGCATAACCCATAACTAACATAACGTGGAAAACAATTCATATAAACATGATACGTCACTGAATATATGGATAAAAACAAATACCCAAAGCAACACCTTTCGTTGACGGGGGAGGCCCGTTTACATTGTACATGACAGAACACAAAAGTGGGTCACATACCATGCAACAAAACAAACACGTGGATTACTCTCGTAAACTGAGCTCAATCACTCCAGATCTATTGCCCGCGAGACTTGGGAGCCTCCAATTTCAACCACTCCAGGTCTATACATTGGGTCACTCCAAATCCACAACAAGCACATTTTGGATTACACCTTACTGCCCATGGGACGATGCCCGACCATATAGGTCCACACCTTACTTACCATGGAACCCAATGTCTATCCCGTGCCAAGCACATCTAGAATTACACCTTACTGCCCATGGGACGACGCCCGACTATATAGGCCCACGCCTTAGTTACCATGGAACCCGATGCCTATTCCGTGCTACAAAAGAGAAACTAGCATCTCATCATTGAACGTAAAACTCAAGTGCCTATTGATCCATAGCTAATAAGGTCTAAAACATTACATGACCCCAAACGAATGAACAAACGCATTCAAAACGTGTAATTCTCCAATAAACATAAATCATGATCAAAACTCGACTTTGAGCTATCAAAACTAAACAAATGTCCCCAAGACTTAATAAAATCCATTACCGAGCCATAAGCTCGACTAACCCAAAAGACCAATCATGAAAAGTCATAAAATGAAATTAAACGTAGCAACACACACTTTTGCCCATAAATATTTCAAATCCATGAAAACCCAAAACAAGACGTTGGGTTAGGACAACCCTCTTTTCCAAGGAACTCACACCGTTACATTTCAAAATCGTCCCATAACGTACTATATGCATATTTCCAAGATATACGCAAAAAAATGCATTTTCATAACAAATAGACTCCATTTATAAAATAAATCATCAACACATTTTCATTTTTGATTTATCTATCAAATTTTCCCAAGAATTCCAAATGTAGGTGTTTTACAATATTTACAACAATAAATACTTCAAAAGGTTAAAACCCACCAAATAACTCAACCATTGATAATTTTCATGTAAAACACATAAGTACCTGGAAAAATAACATTTTTGGCATGTACAAAGTTTTCCCAAAGCAACTTGAACTCACCTTGCTAGATTTAGGCTAAATCTAGATTTTCCCCAAACGTAAGCTCCTTTGAAGCAACACAAATCTTCAAGCCCAAATCTTCCAAAAACCTAGATCCACAAGTTTCCAACCATAAATATTTACATCCAACCATAAGGAATCATTCCCTAGACTTTTTACATCAAGATCTCAACTTATACCAAAACCCTAACTTCCATAGATGAAGAAGAGAGAGAAGGTTACCTTACCACAACTTGAATCCATCAACAAAACATCTTTGAGGTTACCAAAATAAGGTTTGGAAAGTGAAGATGAACTCACAAATGGGTATTTAAAGAAAACCCCAAATAGCCCAACAATGGTGGAAATGATGGAGAAGATGAATATCTTGAAGCTTTGGAACCATAGAAGCTCGATTCATCAAACCCACTTGGGTGTTCTTGAAGAAAAAGAAGATGGAAGAGATAAGGTGGAGGATTTAGGGTTTTGGGGAGGGAAAATCGAGTGGGAGAGGAGAGAGATCTGATTTGGGTTGTGAAAAAATGAAATGAGAGGAGAGAGAGGGAAAAGTCTTAAAGGAAACAAAATATCTCATCAAACACATCGCGAACGTCCGGCCTTGCACCATGCGGACGTCCGGCTTGCCCTGGCCGAAATCCCAAATTTCCTTTGTTGCTTCCGCGGACGACCCACGGACTTCCGCGCATCGCGGACGTCCGGCCTTGCGCCCCTGCGGACGTCCGCATGTCCAAAATCCCGTTTTTTCTAAAATTTCGGCGTGTTATAGATAGCCACACTCATGACATCTTGTATGATTCCCCAATATTTATCAAATGTATTCAACATACTTGATGCCATGTTCCTAATAACGACATCCGGAGCATTTAGCCAACTCATAATGGATACTTTCAAGTCACAAATCAAAGGGAAGAACAAATTTGAAGTGGGATACTTGGTCTAGAGAATGCCACGGTCACACGATAAAATAACTTCAACTTATCACAAACAACTAACGTCATTCTCGATTCCTCTTCAGTAGGTAAACTAACATAATGTTTTTCTTTCTTTCTTAAATGAGTAAAAACATCTATATACTCTAAGGCAACATTCAACATCATGTAAACAAAATTCCATCTCGTCTTGCAATCAAGCACTAACTCTTTTTCACAATCTACACCTAGTTGTCACGCAACGACTCTAAAGTCATGAGCCCTTTTAGGAGAACATGACCAGAAATAGAGACACCATCTCTAACATTCTTGATTGAGCTCCCAGTCATATACAACCCATCTTTCACAACAAGATTTATGATATGTGCACAACATCTCATGTGGAAAAACCTACTCTTTGAAATTAGTGAAGAAGGAGAAAGGGCATCTAAGAGTCTGTCAACCAACGCACATTCATTGAACAATTGTCATATGTCAATGTTGACAACTTGTTGTGAATGACCAATCCATGAAGCACTCAACCATCACCTGTGACAATGCATCGGCTGTGTATGGAGATGACACATGTATAAAGTTGCATAAAAAAGATACTGAATATTAGTGAAACATTGAATATTTAATTAACTATAGAGATTTAAGTAACAGAAAAATAAAAAAATAACCTGATAATCCTATTTTATAACTTCCAGTCGGCATCTATGTAGTGTGTTGTTAGTGCCATGTAACCTGTGTTTTGGTTACTCCCTGTCCACAAATATGAAGTAAAACCAATTCTGCTTTCGTTCTCTTCCAAACACGATAATACATAACTTTTTTTTTCATAAATCTTCATGATGTCAGAATTAATTGTAGGTCTACAAGGAACCTTAAAGTTGGGTTCACGACCATTTGAATACTTTCGAAAGCCATAATGCTCAACAATTTAAAGTGGATAATCATGAATAATTATCATTTTAGCTAAATCATCCCTTGATATTTCGATTCTAAACTTATAATTACTTAACAAAGATGATTTCCCATCCTTTGCCGTTTGCTCTTGAATTAGGATATGGTGTCTTATGTCCTTTGTAACTCTCCTAGGACATTTTTAGAAGTGGTCTTTCAAATGTAGTGACCGTCGTTACATGTACCGGTCATTTTGTTTATTGCAATATTTACATTTTTGCAAACCTACGTTGACCATCAATATATATTGTTTCAAAATGGCTCAATACAATAGATTTAAGTCTTTTGGTTGATGGTTCGGTGACCGTATTTGACCCTATAGGCATGCTTACATATTCGTTAGTGTCTAGATGAGGTGTATCATCTTTCTTGTTTCCTTCTGTAGCATCGCGTCCTACATCTACAACATTCTCATTTTCTGAAGTCGCCATCTACAAGAAGTTTAGATAACAATGTAATACCATTCGACACTTTTGGAAAAACATACAATCAAGTTAACAAATAATGAACTAACGTAATTATACCAAGTTACCAAGTAATACCATTCAAAATGAACTATAAATCTAACATTAATCTAACATTAAATCACTAATCTGTCAAAATTAATATTATGCATATGATCTTTAAACCATAAATCCCATATCTTAATTACAACATAATGCATCAAAATAATTTTGTAAACCATTTCGAACAACAGAGTTATGGCTTATGATTTGCTAACTTTCTGCTGTGTAAATAGTTGTTACATTACAGATTTACAGAGAAATTCACAAATTCAAAGCAGAAGTCAAACAAAATAAATTTGGATTTAGGAATTTAGCTTACCTACTCGTGAGTCATGGAGAGGCAGAGAGTGTGGTGGTCGGTCGCTGGTGTTGACTAGAAAGGGCGAGAGCAGAAGTAGAACCGCAAAAGGTCGGTCGTGGTGGTCGGCGACATGAAGAGCGTGGTGGTCGGCGGTCGCCGATCACTAGTGTTAACTAGAGAGGGCGGTAGTCGATAGAGTAGATACGGAGAGAGTAGGTTATGCGATAGAGTAGAGAGTAAAGATGGATTTCCTATTTAGGAGATAAATCAGACGATCGATACATTTGAGTTTGACCTAATTTTATTATATATAAAAATTAAAATATATATATATATATATATATATATATATTATATACCGGGTATCGCCACCGGGCGGGTCGGGGGTATGTTACCCGGCCCCATCCCCAACCCTGATTTGAACATTCAGAGTGTCCCCGACCCCGACCCTGGAACCCTTTTTGCGGGTATTCCCCGCCCCCGTCCGGGTCGGGTGGACCAGGTTCCCTCGCCGGGTCGGGATAAATCACCATCCCTACTCATACCAAGGTGAATATTCATCATCCATTGTTGAACAAAATGACCGTTAATCGGTATTGATTTGAAAAATATTTGACACTTCGATCTGAAATTAAAATTTGAATAACAATTCAAAATCAGACATTCAAACTTTGAAAATCAGATAAAATATTTTCTTTGTCTCTTGAAGCCTTGAAAATCAAAATTAATTCTGAAAACAAATTTAAAAATTTGTTTCTCAAAAATTAACTTTTCAAAATTAAATCTGGAAGATCGAACTTTGAATGAAAAAAATTCACATAAAATGATAATCGTCACTAAAGTTCAAACCTTCGCGAAAAGCTTCAATTTATCTGTGAGTTCCAGATCAGTGCAACGAACAATAGAAATCAATAGATATGAATACGAACAGTTTGATTTCCAATGGTCATCTAATTTACTTTCAATAATAAGAGAGTTACAATACGATTTCTGAAAGTGTGAAATAGATAACTAGCTTAAATTCTAAAGCTAATGCACATTATATACTCTGGGCCCATGGCATGTAAGCCCACAGCCCGTTTACACTTTAAGGCTCAAAATAGAAAATAACAATTTAGCCCTTGAACTTCTATTCAACCTAATTTGACCCTAACAATCTCCCCCTGCATAGTTGGGGGATCCGGTGGGTTACTTACCGGGTAAGTGTCCAGAAAGCCTCACTTTGAAAAAAAATGAAAGATTTTCTGCTCCCCCTCAACCCTAGTACGGATATTATCCTGCTCCCCCTCAAAACATACATGGAGATTGACTTGCTCCCCCTCGGAGTGAGAGTGTGATTTACTTGGGAGACATCAACACAAGGAAAAAAACATTTAGACTTTTAAGAAAACAGTGTGACGCTCCCCCTCAAGTGATGAACATAATGATGTTGCTCCCCCACAGAATGTGCACAATGTGTGATTTGAAGTACACACGAGAATGCCGACACACACTACAAAACTTTTATGACAGTTGTAAAAAAATTGTGTGTGACACTCCCCCTCAACAGTAGAATGAACTTACCTGATAGCTGATCATGCTCCCCCTAAACACATAAGCAGCTCGTGAAAACACAGGTATAGACAAACCTCACGTCTTCGCAATATTGTTCCTTGTAGATCGTGAGCAGCTCCCTCCTTCCGGTCATGTGTGTGGAGCATCCAGTGTCTAAGTACCACACATGACTGTCCTGCAAAACTAAATTAGCGGATTTTCGGTACCCATATTTGCATGGGTCCTGGAGGGTTAGGTTTGATACCTCTCGAAGGAACTTGCTTTGAAACAGGGTGCCTCTTAGGTGTAGGGTTTATACCTTTTGGAGGAACTGGTTTTGTAGCAGGTTGCCTTTTGGGTGCCGGTTTAACCTCAATAGGAGTGACCCGTTTTGAAGTAGGTTTCCTATCTCGCTGTGGTTTAACCTCTGATTGGGAACCCCATTGTAAATGATGTTTCTTTTTGTTTTTACAGGGTTTGCGTTTGGGTGTGTGATTATATATATGATATGACCCAAACCAATCATTATTGTTAATATCATCAAAGTCATTCCAACCACAACTAGAACAACATAAACAATCATGCGATAACTGAATCAATTGCTGAATGGAATAAAGTTTAATTGGAAAAGAAACATCGCGTTTAACAAAATCATTCCTATGATTCCAAGCACAATCGTTTTGGTTCATTCTAGGGTAAAAAACGGTATTGAAAGACTTTGATGCTGCATCCTCGACAGGTTCCTTAGCTAGCCACTTTGGTTTTTCTTGTTTAGCGCGACCAATTTTATCTAAAACAACATGGACAGCATGGTCAGTGACTTTTGAAGAAGCAGTATTTTTGGTAGGCAATTGCTCGGTCTTTTGCCTCGGCTGTGATTGTTTTTGAGAAACAGGTTGAGATTTAGAAATCTTAATCATAGTTGGGGCCTTTGTTTTTGAACATCCACCCTTTAGAAAATTGACCGGGCGATTGACTACTGGGGACAGAAAATCAGTATGACTCGGAAGAGGTTTATCGAAGGGGAACGACTCAAACTCTTCATCAGAATTGCCTTCGGAGTTCATGTATTCAGAAAAATCGACATCCGAAATTACAGGACTTGGATCGGTCGAGGAAGGCGAGGAACACTTAGTGTCAGTGTGCTTAGGGGAATTTGGTGCGGAAGCTAAGAAAAAATCAGAGTTCAAATTCCTTAAAACACTCTTATCTTGAGAATCTTGATCGTCTTGTGTAGAAAATATTTTGTTAATGAAAGCTTTACACGAAGACGTATCAGATGAGCTTGAGGAAAGTTCGGGTGAAATCTGCTTTTCAGATTTGAGATGGTCAATCTGCTCTTGGAGTTGACCATTTTTCGTATGCTCCTTCATCGCATCTATTGCCAAGGCAGCCAGTTTTGATGTGAGCTTAGTGATTTCACACAAAAGGATTTCCTGTCCTTCATCCGATACAGATTCAGTTTTGACCGATTTAAGATTCTCAAGTTCCTGGATTAGCGCTTGCCTTTCCTTTTGAAAATTCGACCTTTCTTTCTCGAGTGACTCCTCCAACTCGACTATCTTTGCTTCCAAGATGAGAGGGGGAACATAGAGCTTGAACTCATCCGTCTCAGTCTTGGTTTCGGTTGCTTGGACCTCATCCTTCTTGGAGGAATCCTTAGGCGTTGCAACCTTATAGAAATCGAAGTAGTCATTCGAGAGGTACTTCTTATTTTTCTGATAGGAATAATTTAAAGGCTCATAGCAAAAAGGAAGTTGTATTTTTGACGTGTGTACGTGCTTGTATTCCTCAGTTTCCTCTTCCTTTTCAGGTTCAAGAGGACCAGTCCATTGAATTGCATATTCCGGATACTTTTTATCTAATCCAAGACAACCAAAATCATACAGAGTAGGTGTTTTGTATATTCCCTTTTTCAAATAATGTGGGTTATCATATCTGATTCCCCAGTCTTTGTTAAAATACGTGAACTCTTTGGGTTTATTCATGTGGATGGTTTGATCCGTTTGACCTCTTTTATGGAGTTTGGTTTCAAGATCAAGTATTTTCGCGACAAACTCCTTGTGCTGAATTTGAAGAGCAGAGCATTGATAAACAATTTCTGCGTTCTCATTCATGCACTGATCAAACTGTGACTGAAGTTCAGATAATTTGGCCCTTAAGTCCTTAGGTGCTATTGAAAGATTTTTGTATTTGTCTTTTAAGCTAGCATTTTCAGACTTATATTTCTCAGTTATTCTCTTTTGAACATCTAGCTTTTCATATAGAGAATTGATCTCAAGCAGTTGTTCATTAGTGGTGGCCTTAAAGGAATCTGCCCGTTCAACAAGTGATTGCATTTGATTCAAGAAATCTTGTTGGTTAGATTCACATACCTGACTTGACTTTTCTTCATTGGCTGGAGAGTGATATCCCATGAAAGCATTAGCACCATCAGAATCGCTTTCATCATCAGAACGACCCAACCAGTAGTCGTCTTCCACAAACAGAGCTGCTCCAGCTTCCTTCTGTTCTATCAGTGCAAGTTTAGCCTTGTAATAATGGGAATTCTTTACAACAGGCTGGCGGCAATCTTTCGCAAAGTGACCAAGTTTCCCGCATTGTAGCAAGTTACGGGTTCATCTTTCTTCTTTCGGTCATCTTTCACTAACTTTTCCTTCTTCTCAGACTGATCTTGATCGTCGGCCTTCTTCTTTCCTGCATACTTGACCTTATAATCTTGGCGCTTGTTGGAGGAGGTGGAGTAGCGCTGGTTATTGGACGATGGCTTCTTATAAAACTTTTGTTGTTGAAAAGATTTGGAAAGTAAGGCTATCGCTTTCTTGAAATCAGATACTTCATCATCAGAATTACTGTCTTCCTTTTCTTCAGGTTCTGACTCAGATGAGCTTTGCTTTTGAGCACGTTTGGAGTGACGGCCCAGAGATTTCCCTTGTTTGGAGGACAAGAATGCTAGAGGATCAGCAGCTGGTTTGGAAGTAGTCTTCTTCTCATTCAGGAGTTCCATTACCTCATCTTCATCTTGAAGAAGCATTTCATACAGCTCGTGAATGCTAACCTTCTCCATTAAGTGGTTGTGCTTGACGTGAGATACAAACACTTTCCACTCAGGCAGAAGGTTGTTGAGGAACTTCGGAGCGTTCTCAGTGTTGGAACGAGTAATCTTGTTCTTGTGGAGCTCATTAAGAAGTAGACAGAACCGTTCATAAGTTTGAGATAGGGATTCACCGGTGCGTTGTTTAAAACTATCAAACTTGGTTATTGAGCTATTAATCTTCAGCTGATTCCCGACTTCGCTCCCACGCATCATCTTCTTGACCTGATCCCACATGCCCTTAGCTGTATCTTTGGAACTGTCGATGGCAGTGTAGATCGTGTTGGGGAGAGCTTGAACAAGGTACCGCTTATCATGCTTTTCTCCCTCAAGCATGCATCTTTCATCGTCGGTCATATCGGTGAGAGTCTTTCTTTCTTCTCGAGCTACAACATTTGCAGTTGCTGGTATCGTCTTCATTGGTGGTGGAATTGGCCCATTTTCTAACGCACGCCAAATGTACTCGAAGTTGTCCTTCGACTCTATGAAGATTTTGAATCTGTCCCTCCATTGGCTGTACTCACCTTGGTAGAGACAAGGTGGTTTGGAGTCGGTACCGATTGCAAGAGCGTCGTGTGAAGTCGTCTTTAGTTGCACTGGAGTGATCATCAGACGAAGTGTTTGATTCAAAGTGATAACCTAACGCAAGGCACTACGAGTGATATCCTAACGCAGGTTCTACAACTCAGTTGTACTAGGAACAGGTAAAAATTCAATAGAAATCAACTTACCGGATTGGAATCCGGATGTGATGTCTGATCTGGAAGTGTCCGAATCAGATTGAGTGAAAAAAAGTTTAACACACAGAAGTGTCTGGATAACTGAAAGTGTCCGGACAAACTGAGTTTCCGGGTAACAAAGGGTTACCGGATGCAAGAGTTTCCGAATGATAAGGAATAAACACAAACTTACCGGATGAAAATAGTTTTCGGATGAAATACTTACCGGGTGGAAAGGGTTTCCGGATGATACGCTTTCCGGATGATGGAGTGTCCGGGAAGAATCAATATAACCAGAAACTTTGAGTTGTCCGGATAAAATAGGTTACCGGAAACGTTGAGTTGTCCGGACAAACTATTTTACCGAAAACTTTGGGTTTCCGGAACAAATATACCCGGAAAGATGGAAAAGAGTTACTTACCCGGAAAGAATAGACGTGCCCGGAAAGGTGAAGCGATTGTCCGGAAAGTGTTGCTGGTGTATCCGAAAACAGCGGCTGGATTTCTAAATCGATTGAGAATCGACTAGGGTTGCTCAAAATCATTCCTGAAAGATTAGGAACTCGACCTAACACAAAAATAACACTACCCAAATCGATTTTGAAGCAAAAACAACAAGTTTTGATGGTTAAAAATTTGATTTTTCTCAAGAACACAACCAAAACTTTTGAACTTTAATTTGCTTAAAGCCACTCAAACGATCGAATTAAGTTGCGAAAACATGCAGAATTACTAATAAGAGTAATACTAACATAATGCAATAAACGAAACGAAGCAATTTAATCCGAATCAAAAACGAGATTTCAATCAAGAACACAGCCTTATGAAAGAAAAACTTACCATAATTTGAATAGAGCACTTTGAATCGATTTGTCCGTCTGCTCTGATACAAATTGTGAGTCTCGGAACCATGCAACGAACAATAAGAAATCAATAGATAATAACACACGATATGATTTCAACTGGTCATCCACTTTACTTTCAATATTGAGAGAGAATTACAATAAGCTTTGGAAAGTTAAAATGAACAACTAGCCTAAAAACAAAGGCTAAACAAACATTATATATGGCGGGCCCGTGGTTAACAAGCCCACGGCCCGTTCACTAACTAGGCTCAAAATAAACAAATACAATTCATCCCTGAACTTCTATTCAACATAAATTGACCCTAACACTATATAAACCACTCGAGTTTATATTTTTACCTTTTACGCGATCATACTCTCTAAAGCAATAGAACTCTTTTGCATTCGGATTATTTTCTCAAGAACTTGTGTTATTCATCTTCTACTTCAACAACATGTTCCATTTCTACTCCTTTAATTCTCAAAAACATGTATTTGAGCTTCTTATTGTTTCAAAAGATCAAACAAAAGAGCTTTCTAAAAATGAAATCACTTTATTCATGGTTTCATGAACACAATATGTTTACAGGTTGTTCTTGTGAGTTTAAACTAAAAATCTTAAACTTATACATTTCATACGTTTTTCCAGAATCCCTTCCATAAAAGGAAACTGGTAAAACAAGATTTTTTTTCACTAGTTTTGTACTTCTTTTCAAAACTGGAAACCCTAGTTTACCATTTCTTTTTCAAAATGGAAACTGAAAAACCCTAAAAATCTTCATCTTCTTCATCTTTTTGTGTTCTGAACAGAAATGGCAACTGACAAAGCTGCATCTCCTATATCTTCTGCTTCTGACACCGCTGAACTCCCTAAGGCAGCAAACATGAGACACTCCCTGGACCAGATCCAATTCCAGTCCAACAATCCCTATGCCCTCTTGGAATTCCCCAAGAAGAAGCAGATTACCCATCTTAATGATGTTGTTAACTTCATCCAGACCTGTCATCTGGCGACAGCCCTGACCATCAAACCTCCCGCTCACAAAAACCTTCTTGCTCAGTTTTGGTATACTGCACACCGTACCATTATCCCATCCACCAAAAACCCTAATCGCAAGCATGACGCGATTGCCTTTGAAACTGAACTTGGTGAAGCCCAAAGCACCCCTGGGGCTATACGATCAGCCCTGAATCTCCCAGGAAGCTCAAAAACTCATCACTTCGTCCCATTCCCTGACCCTAACTCCACTGCAAGAAAGGCGGAACTTATCGCCTTTTTGGACATGATGCGCTACAACTGGAACCCTGATTGTGAAGGAAACCCTGAGAAGAAGATAACTTCTGTGCTCAAGAGCAAGATGCCCAGCGAGCTCAACTTCATCTTCGCTCACATCAGAAGCTGCATGTCCGCAAAGACGGGGTCAACGGATCAGGCCTCCAAGACCCAGACTGCCATGGGATATGCCCTTCTCAAAGGTCTTCATGTGGACTAGGCTAGCCTGATCTTTGAAGATCTATTGGAGCGAGTGGACGTCGCAGATCGTCCAGCGGTGGTTCCGTATCCCCGCTTTCTCAGTGCTCTCTTTCTGCACGACCTGAAAGATAAGTATCCAAAAGATGGCGACTTGAAACTCTCTCAGCTCGGCCCAAAGATACTCGACTACAAGCCTATCCCAAACGAGGTACGTCTCTCTCAACTCTTACCTCTTCTTCGCTCTCCTTCTTCTATTTCTGCAGCTACCTCAACGGCAGCGGTCGACCCAACCGCTGATACCCAGGCTGCAACCTCCACCTCTTCTAAAAAGTGGAAACATTCTGAATCCCCCCCTTGGCATTCATAAGTCCAAGAAGACCTCAAAGGAGCAACCCAATCCTTCCCAGGCTGAAGACTCCACGTCGGTCCCTCTACAGACGACGATAGATAGTTTCGTGGTACACTCCGCCACATCCGCTGAACCATCCACTTCCATACCCATTTCAGTGCCTCAGTTCACTGAAACTCCCTTGGATATGAATCCCCAATCCTCAGCGCCTCAAAGCGCTGTGGAGGCTATTTCCAGCGGATCCAACGCTGAGACTTCTACCCACACCCTCTTCACAACCTTTGCTTCTCCCTCACATTCTTTGGTCTCTTCAAAATTCATATTTCCCACTGCATCACCTTCGAATGTCATCCATCTGGACGACAGCTCTGCCTCTGAACTACAGCGCTTGATGCACCAGAATCAAGGACCTGAAGGCGCTTCCACTCGTCGAACGCTGGAAGATGACATGGAACACTTGTTAGGCTACCGTGACATCAACACGTTTTCCAACCCGCCTCCAGGTACCCTACACACTCCTCTCTCTGGACCCCCAACTTCTGAGCTTTCTTTTATTCATAAGTTCTTTTCTGTTACAGGTCCTAACTTGGGCACGATTAGCAACTCCCTTACGGAGATCGCTAATAAGGTGGAAACTCTCACCACCACCATCTCCACAAACTCCTCAGCGGTTACAAACGCTAGGGAGACGCTGAAGACACTGGCTGACGCTGTCAAAGACAAGGCTACAATCGCTGACGTCTCCACGCTTGCAAGCGGTTTATCTAGTGTCGCTAAGGCCCTCACCAACAACTCTTCCACCCTTAGCACCCTCAACAACACCAACACCGACCTCTCCACCAACTTCAAAGCCCTGTCCAGCGAAGTCACAACGCTGAAGACAGATGTCTCTAATCTTCAGGGAGAGGTGGGGTCTTTGAAGACTGCAATGAGCGACCTTACTCATAAGGTCGGCTCCTCGAACGATCTGCTGCAACAAATCCTCGACCGCCTGAATGCTCCCACTGTTCCTTTGTCCCACTTTTCTTAGCTCAATCGAGAAAACTTGGAAAAGGCAGTGGAACACATCGTGAAGACAACTCCTGCTATATCTGGCCTGGAAGACAGATTAGCAGCGGTTGAAAATCGTTCAATTATTCCTGGCCTAGAAGACAAGGATACTGAACAGGTATTTGCTGCTACCTCCACTGCTGTTGCTGCTGCTTCCTCCCCCATCCAAAATGTGGAAGAGGGGGAGAAGGAAAAGGAAACTGAAGACCTTCCCCATTTTTCTGAGGGGGAGGATAAAGAGGATATTGCTGAAAAACCTCAAGGAGATGAAAACCCTGAGGGAACCGAAAAGTCCCTCTCATTCTGAGGGGGAGCAACTCGAAGACTTCACTCACTCTCATGTTGCTGTTGAGGATCTATCTTCAGAGAGTGAGGAAGATGATGCTGAAGACGACGAAGAACCAGATCTGAAAGATGACGAACCATCTTCATCTCCTGATGATGATGAAGAAGACGATGACGATGAAGGTTTCATATTCCAGCAAAAGCCAAAAAGAGCCCCTGCTCTAAAAGGGGTCGTCTTTAATGAACCAGGGGAGGGGACCAGAACCAAGCCTCCAGCGACTGCGGCCAACCAGGGCAAAAACAAAGGCCTCACAGAGGACAATCTGGCTATTCTCCTCAAGAATCCAGTTTGTCAGGTATGTTACATTCTTTTCCCTTACATTGCATTCCTCCTCTACCCCTTCTCAATAACTATCCTACTCTCACTCAAACCTATAAACACTTAACTCGTCCTTTCTCTATCTCTTTTCCCCATGATCTAATCCATTGATCATTTTGTTTAGCTAGTCCTCTTCCCTGCTTGAGGGTCAAGCTGAAGCTCCTCTCGACAACATCGCAATAATCCCAGCCTCCAGAGCTGATGATCAAGAAATAATCTCGGTCCTGAACTCGACCGATGACGTTTTTGAAGAAGAAGAAGAGTTGCTCTCTCACCGAAAAAGACATTCCTTGGTTCCTCAAATACCAAGTGAAGATGTAAAAAGAAAAAGAGCAGCGATGATTCAAAAACTGGAAGATCAGCGAATAGTCCCTCCTCACCTAAATCTCTTATCAAACAGAGAAATCACTGAGTCTTTCAAAGCTGAATGACTCCTTGCTGAACAAAAGAAGGCTGAAGAAAGAGATAAAGCATATGCCATTGAACTCGTTCAACGTTCGGTAAAGGATCCAAGCCTGAAGAAGGTTCCTATCTCTGTTCAGCGAAAGCTCTGGAACGACGCCAAGAAGATCAGAGAAGAGAAAACCAAGGTCTCTGACTCCACTGTAGTTTGGTGCAAGGAGAAATGTCATTTCCGACATCATGCCTCCAGAATCAAAACGGTCAACATCA
Source organism: Saussurea involucrata (assembly GCA_033807775.1). Classification (NCBI taxonomy): domain Eukaryota; kingdom Viridiplantae; phylum Streptophyta; class Magnoliopsida; order Asterales; family Asteraceae; genus Saussurea; species Saussurea involucrata. Next base: position 70,052,002 of record CM066325.1, read on the forward strand.
GGGGAAGAACACTCAACGACGTTCCTATCATAGACATTTAGATTGTCAGATAGAATGGTCACAAGGCAACTATCTACACATCGTGGCTTGATCAGCTTGGTTTATCTGAATGGTTGGAGATGCGGATAGCTATTTAGCGGTCGCGTTCAAATTACAAATCCTTTGTCGAGAAAGCTCTGAACAAGCAGATCGACTTGGTAACATCTGCCGTTGATATCCCTCCTCTTCCTCCAGTTCAAAATAGAAGGCCTGCTGCAAAAAAAAAGGAATAAACCCTCAGCCTCAGGTCCTCCTATCCGAAATAAAACCGGCATCAATTTTTCACGAGAAGCTGTTCTTGGTCCTGATCCTAATCTCTCAGCGCTCGATGTCTCCTTACCGTCTTCGTTCCTAAAGAGGCGCGATGGGCAACGATAACTCTCCCACCAACACTAAAAGCCGATTCTGAAGCAACGATAGTGAGCGGAATTGCCAAAACATCAGCAAACATTTTAGACAAAATTCTAAACTTCAAATTTGTTGGATTGATTTGAACCGCAAGGGACAGGAAAACGAGCAGATCGAGCAGATTTGTTGGATTGATTTGAACCACAAAGGACGGGAAAACGAGCACATCAAACCCATGAAAGAAAAAAAGGAACCGTACCTGTTGGGGAGAACTCGAGCGAAAAAATGAAGCGCTTTTTAGGGTTCACGTACATGTCCTTCAACTTCAACACTGCAAATCTTGAAGACGATTTCACCTGATTAGGAGTGAGGCTTGCATTTAGGGTTTTGGGGGGAAAGTAAAAGTGAAGTGGGAAGGGTGAAACATTTAGCATTAGGTAAAAAGTAAAAGAGTAAAAATTTTAAATACGACAAAATGATGATATAACTTAAATCTAAATAAATTCTAAAAAGTTAAAACTTAAATAAATATTATTTGAATTCAAAATAAATAAATAAAAGATTATATATTAAATTATATAAAATTTAACATAAACGAACGAACGTTCGCAAACGTAAATGAACGAACGTACGAATAAATGAACGACGAGACCCTTGTTCATGTTCGTTCGTTTAACTAAACGAAAAAAAAATTCATGTTCGTTCATTTGTTAAATAAACGGACTTCCCGCCGAACGATTCGCTGAACGTTCACTGAGGTTTAATCGGGGTTCAAATCCAAGTGTACACAACAATTATGGCCACTGAGGGTTTAATCAGGGTTGATGTCTTACAGTCATAATTTGCCAAGGGATTAATCTAGGCATAGCCTAGGACACCCTTCCTAAAAAAACGTTCGGTTCGTTTACAACCCTAATCAAATCATCTTGATTTTGCAAAAACTTGACCAATTTTTTTTCAACATGACACATTTAGAAAACTCACAAAGTTTCAAAAATTCCTCAAATTGTTTGATTCTTGATGAAATCTTGAAATGAAATCGATGCAAAACAAATAGAGAATGATTAAGAAACTATTTGCAATCAAAATCTAACACAAAATTCAACAAATCAATGAATTTTTTTGCAAACCCATCGTGTTCTTCAAGTCTTCGAGGATCTTCAAAAGTTGATCTTCAAATCTTCTTCATATCACCGATTAGGCTCTGTTACCAATTGTTATTTTCATATTTGAACAAGTAACAATGTAATCCAACAATCTCTTTATATTGAATATGTCATATGAACTTTACAATCTTGAGAGAGAGAGAGAGAGTTTACATATGAATTCTCCACCATTTCTCTCACTAGACTCTCTCTAGAATGTAAAAAATGACAAGCTTAATGAAAGCTAGTTAGGCCTTCGGTACCGCCAGCAGGCTCGGCTCGGGCTCGGGCTCCTGCGGGTTGTGGTACGGGGCGAGCGGGTTTACCCTTCGGGCTTGGCATGCGGGTTTGAAAACCCGTTCAACCCGATGAATTTTCTTTTTTTTAATTGTTTTTTAAAATTTTGAAAAATTAAAATTTCCAACGGCTACCAACGGTTAGAATTTTTATATTTTTAAAAAAAAAATCAATTTAATCACACTATATATATTAACCCAAACCTCTTATTTTTTCACACCAAAATCTCTCAAATTCTCTCAAACTTTCTCAAATTTCATCATGAATCCAAACAAAACACCTACATCCCGTCGTAACCGACCGGATACACCACAACCGCAAGAAGACCCGGAGCTTGTAATTTTTGTATTTTGTAATTTTTATTTTTTTAGTGTTTTGTATTTTGTAATTTTTAATTTTTTAATGAATGATATGAATTTTTATTTTTATTATTTATCTTATTTTTATTTATTAAAAAATATATAAATATTATTATTTTGTTAAATAATTAAATGTATAAATAAAATCATTAAGGGTAGCGCTACGCCACTTTAGGGCTTGAGGGTTTGAGGAGAGGGTTAGAAGGAAAGCTGATGTGGCGTTGATGTGGCGCTTGAGGGCTTGAGGGTTTGAGGAGAGGATTAGGAGAAAAGCTGATGTGGCGCTTGAGGGCTTGAGGCTGTGATACGGATGGCCTTAACAAGATTAACTAGACAAGAGGTATTTATACCTATCACTAATAAAGCATGTAAAATACAATTAAATTCTCCATACTTTGACTTTTGACTTATTGCTCTTTGTCCAATTCATCATATTATATAATCAAGGTTTGTGATCTCGGATACAATATTTGTGACCTAACACCCCGCCAAACTGTTTCTTAGTTTTATAATGATGGGATTTCCCGACGCAGTGGTGACTAAAGTCACAGCGAAACTTGGTAATAATATAGTTTTGATTTCTCTCTATGCTAACATGTTTTCTCTTCATATATCATGTTCAAAATGTCTTTTATTACCGGAAGAAGAAAATATTGATGTCATACTAGACATGTTACTTAAGTATTATGTAAGTTCTCATGCTTTTTTGCTATCTATTACATGATTATGTTCTAGGAGAAATTTTGCTCCTATTTCGTTTCTTATATATATATATATATATATATATATATATATATGGTGCGTTTCATTTGCAAACCAAGTCATTTGTACAAAATATACAAACCACTATATTATGAAACAATAGATATATTTATGGATAATCATTATAATTCATTAATTATGTTTGAGATATATATGGAAGATGATAAGATTCATTAATTATGATCATGACTTTAGATTAGGAAACATAATAAAATCAGATATTTATTAGACTTGATCAACGACTAAGATTGGTTTGTATAGTTTGTGTGTGTATATATATATATATATTTATTTATTTATTTATAGGGGGCGATCATTTGCAACCCATGAAAAGGTGGCAACCTTTGCAACCACCTTCATCACCGTTGGAGTAGATCATAGTTAAATTGATTTTTTAAAATTTTAAACCAATAAAGGGCATTATTGTCATTACGTAATTATGTGATTTTTAATGAATTAAATAATAATCCGATTTAAAAAAGAGAATCCCATGTTTCAAGCAGATTACCTTTAATCATAGCGGAAGTTAATTATAGTAGTTATTTTAGATTATGCGATCGTCATCTAGTTTTTTTTTAAAGAATCACGTTCACTATTATCCAAACTTCTAGACGATGAAGAAGAAGCGATGAAGATGATGGCCGAAGAAGACGATGAAGAAGACGACAATGAAGACGATGAAGAAGACGATGAGGAGTTGAGGACGATTGCTTCGGCGATGGGGACTGGTTCATGATGCCTGTTGTTTCTGCAGTTGCATGATGTTTATGCAGATGAATGATGTTTCTGCAGATGCATGATGTTTCTACAAATGTATTTAAATACGATTCGATGAAGAAAATCTCAAATCCGCCATGAAATATTCTCCTTTAGAAATGGGTTATTCATCGATGCATCAACTATTTTGATGTTCTGAAACGACTGCATCGACTTCAATCCCAATTGTGTCTGTTTTGTTTTCGACATCTTTAGCCACATTCTCATTGTTATTCACCGGTGCATCAACTATTTCGATGTTGCTGTTTGTTGTGGTTGCTTCTAAATCTTCACTATCGAAGTCAATGAGTATCAGAGTAGAAGAAGAAAACCTCGAATACAATCCGCCATGGAAGAATCTCCTTCAGAATCGGGTTTCTAATTTGTTGGTGTGATTAATAGAAACCGTATACCAATCGTGGAGTGAATTTCAGGATAGGATGGTGATGAATCTGGATTTCCATGATTACTGGGATTTGTTTAGTTCGTGTTATTCCAATTTTACCCTTGAGCGCCTAATTTGGTGATGAAAAAAATTAATTAATAATTAAAATATAATCATTAACTGATTTAAATGATATGGACCGTCGGATTTAAGATCAACGGTGATGAAGGTGGTTGCAAAAGTTGTCACATTTTCATGGGTTGCAAATTAAAAGAACCCTATTTATATATATACATATATATATATAGAGAGAGAGAGAGAGAGAGAGAATATGAAGTTCATTTGTTAACCCAAAATTTTGTATTACAGGGGAGTGATCTTTTGAAAACCACTTCTATTTTACAAACTTTGAAAACTATAATCAACAAATCAGAAAATTTCGTTACTTTTTTATATTTTTTTTAATTTAATAGGCGACTTTGACATTTTATATGGGATTTGTTAATTTTTGTACAAAAAGGTTGATACCGGCAACCCCAACCGGCTGCCTATCCATAATGTGGGGGCATACCTGACTCACTCAGCGGTTATGGCTATGGGGTGTCTTGGGTTCGAACCCAAGACCTTCTGCTTTTTGTACAAAGATGCCCCCACCCATTACCAACTGAGCTACACGCCATTGGCAAGGGATTTGTTAATTAAGGAAGTTATCTCTTTTCATTGTTTTTATGTTTCGGATTTGAAATCCCTTTATTTTTGGGAAGTTATATTTTATTTTAAATTTTTGAACTAATCTTTATTTCTAAACAGGTTTAGTTTCATCTTCATCAATCTACACAATAAAGTTGGCATATTCATCAAAATGTTGTGGACGAGAATGTTGTAGACGAGTGTACAGGGTATACATGGAACCCAAATACTTCTAAAGAGTTTTTGAATGATATCTTGGAGATGGAGATTCACATGAAGTTGGCATATTCATCAAATGATTTCTTGGAGATGGAGATTCACATGGAACCCATATACTTCTAACAAGTAGTACATGGTATACATGGTGGTTTACATGAAGGCTTGGCAGTTGGCAGTCTGTGTTGAGGACGCAGCTGGCAAATGCTACATTCGTTCATCTTTGTTCATATCCTTTTATCTCCGTTCCATCTCCGTTCATCATTCCTCTCCAATTTCATCTCCGCTCATCACCGATTTCAAGCCCGTTCATCGCCGGAGAAAAGAGAGGTTGGCGATTTTATGGGTATTACGTTCATCGCCGATTTTCATCTCCGTTCATCGTCGATTTCATTTGCGATCATCCTCGATTTCATCTTCGTTCATCGCCGATTTATATCTCTGTTCATCGCCGGAGAAAAGGGAGGTCATCGATTTTTGGTTATGGTTCCTGTGAAATCGGGATTTCATCCTATTTCCTAAATTATGATGCGATACAAAAGTACGAGATTTCCCTTTCATCATTTTCTTTTTAATATAAAAAATCAGAATAATTTCATTAATACCATAAATACACCAAATTAATCATGGTCATCGATTGTTTTCATCCATGGTTTAAAAGTGGGTTTCATTGTTTGTAATTTAAGAGTGGTTTTCAAATGAAACCAGCTCTTGTATTATATATATACTAGTTGGCTACCCGCGCAATGCGGCGGGATGCCAAATCTTTTTTTAAATTGAGAGTATGACGTTTATGATCTTTATAAACTTTAAAGTTCATAATGGTTGGTTGACCAAAAAGTTTTTGTTGCAATTAGATTACTGCAATTCATAATTAACCAAAAAACCAAAATTAATGTTTACACAAAATAAAAATGTAATCATCTTTATAATATAAATCGATACCTACAAAATACGCTAAGGTATCACTTGAGGCATCCATATGAAGACGTGTCCTGTAATAAAAGTTTTATGATTATAATCTATACAAATAGTTGTAAAAAATGTTTAATAATAACTCGTACCTTGTTAGTCGTGTAAAACTTCCTGATACACCACGTTTGATGTGTAGACTCCAGGACGATTGAACTTTTTGGCAGGCTTTACTAATACCTTTGTATTTGCGCGTGATGTCCCTCTTGACAACGCCACATAAAGTTGGCCGTGAGAGAATACTGATTCTGGTAGATAAAGTTGGCAATCCATTTTCTACAAATTTTTCTTTAAAATTGTGTCAAGTTATGTAGAACAACGGTAGTGAAATAAGGTTCACAAAAATTCATAACGATCAAATAAAGTTTCACAATTATAAAGTTAATAATACATTATTAATAGACGACGAATTAAAGTAATCTTTTAGTTAAACTAAAAACATGTTGAGTTACAATAAACTTTAAGCCTTTATTGTAGTTGAGTTACAATAAAGGCTTAATAAACTACTTATCCAATTAAGACATGTAGTTAAAGGCTTAAAGCTGCAAATAAAGGCTTAAAAACATGACCCTGTTTGTTAGCAACTTAATGGGACTCTCAACTTAATTGGTCAACTATATATGACTGTTTGACAGTGGCTTAATGATATAGTAAGTGGCTTATTCAGTAAAAATTTCAACAGAACAAGATTTATGCAAATAAACTACTGCAAGCATCTCTTATTGCAATAGATAACAAGCAGCTAACAAATAAGATAATGATTATACTGCCTAAACTACAAAGAGTTTATGATGTTGTAGAGGTAAGAGTCTAGTTAATGTAATTGCTAAAAGATAACGATAAAGTTTCCAAGTTTTTTGTTTTAGTAAATAGCATGACTTCTAAAAGGGAGATGAGGTTATCAATTTCTCTTGTTGAACTTCGATCAGATATGACACTGATAATTTAAAGAAAATAATGAGTTTGGAATAAAATGCTTTGTTAATGTTGTTGCTTAAAAGTTGGTTACATCTTACATTGCATCCTTCCGAGTATTATGACAGCATACTCTCTTTGTTAGAAGGACAGCAATACTGTTGAGCTATATGATGAGCCTACAACACTATGATTGAAGTCACCAGAGGCTTAAACATGGTTTTCACAATGGAGAATAACACTATCATATGCCAAAACTCCTGGTTGTTTAAAATGTGTAGTTGGTTATCTAATCAACAATGAGAATACATAAAAGAACATAAATTGATGTTATGTTTCTTAGTTTGAAAAACATTCTAGCAAAACTTGTTTAAATGCTATCTTTTTTCTTAGTTTATAAATATTCTAACTCTACGATATACCATTAATTAATATAAAGAATAACAATACAAATAAATATAGATAGCTAAATACATCCTGGTACCATGTTTAGTAATTAAATTAGATGACAAACAACCACTAAGAAAGCCATCTCAAATCTTATTAATAATATTCTTGACCTTCAGTAAATATACAATCTAACAACATGAACCATAAACAACAATGTTGGACAACCTAAGGGGGGGGTAAGGTTGTATTTAAAATCTTTTTCTTTCAAAAAATTCTTTGAACAAATAAATACAGAATAAATAAAGCAGAGATAAATAAATAAGTATACAACAATTATATAAACAGATATAATTTAAATGCACAGCGGAAATGTAAATAGATAAGGGAAAGAGAATACTTGACAACGGTATTTTTAAAGTGGTTCACCAAACACAAAGTTGGCTAGTCCACCTCGAGAAAATAACACTTCTCGGAGATCCAATACGAAACGTGTTCTTTACGGTAGAAACACAAACCTTAATACAACAAACGCGAAACACTCTTCTTTGAGAGATTAATGTGGATCACTCACTCTAATTCAAACACTTACAAGAGGGTATAAATTTTAATATGAATAATCACTCTTGAATAAGGTTTATCACTTGGATATATTTAGAGAGTTTGATCACTTGAGTTGTGTTGCTGATTCAACTAATCGAGAGATTTTAATCTGCTATCAACTCAAGATTTCTTGCTCAAAAATTAATTTTATCAGTTTAAGTGATTTAGTGTGAGTAAGAAAGCAGCAGAATAATAATCAAATGCTGAGGGAGAATTTATTGCTGAAGTTGGTGTGTCATTGAAGGCTGCTGGATGCTTGTATTTATACTGGATGATCAACAGTCTTGGGGATTTCGCGGTATACCGCCAGACCATCGCGGTATACCTGCGTCAGAAAAAGTGTACTGCAAGGAGAAGGTCAACCTGCAAAAGATCAACGGCTACAAGTACCCGCGGTATACCGCGTTGCACATGGCGGTATACCGCCTGAAAAAGTTGTCTGACAAAAGAAGCTTCATATGCAGATGATGCTGATGGTGAACAGTACCCGCGGTATACCGCGAAGACCTTGGCGGTATACCGCCTGAAGTTTTGTCCAATGAGAGCAAGGCAACGCAGGGTGGTTCGGCTGATCACACTTCTTGCAACAGATGATGAACAGTAGCAAACAGCATATATAAATATATATATATCAAGTGATTTAATATATATATAAAAAAATATTGTATATATATATTTGATTCAAATATATTTATATAGATACGAAATATCCAAGTGATAAAATATTTTAGGGTGTTTATCATTTTAAAATAAAATGACGAAACTCTTCAGACTTGGATACTTCAGATAAAAAATTTATCGAGATCATTTAAATATCTGCACACTCAGATAAAATATTAGATAACAAAATAATGCGGTGTGTTTTGTAATCATCAAAATAAATATGGAGATGTGATTTTATGTGTACCAAAAATATATCACAATGTTTAAAGCTGGGTACACTTGCACCAACAATCTCCCCCTTTTTGATGATGACAAACACAACGCTAAACACGAGAGCATACTCGGTTTCTCTCCCCCTTTTGTCGAAGCAAAAAGGGTTTAAGAAGGTCGCTTATGCTCCCCCTCGAAAGATGCTCCCCCTCAAAATATGAAATATTTGAGAGTTAGTATTTATCAAGGGTTATACTCAAGCATGCCTAAACCAAGTCTTAATTTAAAGAAGGCTTTTTTGTTAAGAGCTTTTGTGAAAATATCGGCCAAATTATCTTCCGAATCAACCTTTTCAAGCACGATTTTGCCTTTTTGAACATTATCTCGTAAAAAATGATGTCTCAATTCAATATGTTTGGTACGAGAATGCAAAACGGGATTTTTACTTAAGTTTATGGCACTTGAGTTATCACACATAATTGGAATTTTGGTTAGGTGTACCTCAAAATCGGTAAGTGTGTGTTTCATCCATAGGACTTGAGCACACGCTCTTGCGGCGGCTACATATTCCGCTTCGGTGGTAGACAAAGCTACGGATTGTTGTTTCTTAGAGAACCAAGATACAAGTGAGAGACCTATAAAGGCACATACCCCACTAGTACTTTTTCGGTCAACAATAGATCCACCAAGATCGGAATCGGCGAAACACGTTACTTCTAACTCGGGTTGCTTTGCGTACCATAAGCCAAGATTAGTAGTACCTCGTAAATATCGAAAAATACGCTTGACAGCTTCATAGTGAGATTGTTTAGGTGAAGATTGAAAACGAGCACATAAACATACACTAAACATAATATCAGGTCTACTAGCAGTTAAATATAATAAACTACCAATCATACCACGATAAATCTTTTCATTAAAATCGTTTCCCTCCTCGTCACGAGATAATTGCAAATTTGTGGTCATTGGAGTTTCAACGGGTTTCACATTTTCAAAGTTAAACTTTTTCAACATATCTTTACAATATTTAGATTGACTAATAAAAATACCAGTTTCACATTGTTTTATTTGCAATCCTAAGAAGTATTTTAACTCTCCCATCATGCTCATTTCAAATTCGCTTGTCATTTTCGCAGAAAATTCATTACACAGTTTTTCATTAGTGGAACCAAAAATAATATCATCAACATATACTTGCACAACCACAATATCATTTTGAACATATTTCACAAATAAAGTATTATCAATTTTACCCATAATATAACCACTAACAATTAAAAAGGTTTTTAATCTATCATACCACGCACGCGGAGCCTGCTTTAAACCATAAAGCGCCTTTTTTAATTTATAAACATGTGTCGGGTTTTCAAAACTTTCAAAACCGGGAGGTTGAGAAACGTATACCTCCTCATTTATAATACCATTTAAGAAAGCACTTTTAACATCCATTTGAAATAACTTAAAATCTTTAGCATTTGCAAAAGCGAGAAGCATTCGAATAGACTCCAACCTTGCAACTGGTGCAAAGGTTTCGTCATAATCTATACCTTCTTGTTGACTGTACCCCTTGGCAACTAAACGTGCCTTGTTTCGTGTGACTCCACCGTTCTCGTCTACCTTGTTTCGGAAGACCCATCTTGTGCCAATAATGGTTTGACTACTAGGGCTAGGTACTAAGTCCCACACATCATTCCTAGTAAATTGGTTTAACTCATCTTGCATGGCCAATATCCAATCCTCATCACCTAAAGCTTCATCTATGGTTTTAGGTTCTATGGTTGAGATAAAGGCATGGAAAGCACAATGGGTAAGGATTTGTGATCTAGTTGTCCTTTGGTTTAGGTCACCTATAATTTGATCTACGGGATGGCCTCGAGCGGTTCTAAGGTTAGGATCATCTATACCTTGTGGAATAAAGCATGGAGGGGCATCACTAGATTCAATATTATTTGTGGAAGGTTGAGTACCTAAATCCAAGGTACTAAGTTGTTGGGCTAAGACGTCTCCTTCACGAATATTATCATTTGCTAAGGGTGCACTCGGTTTGGGAGGACTTTCGTCAAAGCTAACATTAAGGGATTCTTCTACTACCATGGTCTCCTTATTTAGGATTCTATAGGCTTTGCTATTCCAAGAGTAACCTAGGAAAACTCCCTCATAGGCTTTGGGGTCAAATTTGGTTAGGTAGGATTTGGTGTTTAAAATGAAACATTTACAACCAAAAACTTTTAGGTGAGCTAGGGAAGGTTTTCTACCTCGGTAAAGTTCATAGGGTGTCTTATTTAGGATACCTCTAATTAGGACACGGTTAAGCACATAGGTCGCGGTAGCAACGGCATCACACCAAAACTTTTGGGGAACTTGATGTTCGTTTAGCATAGTTCTACTCATTTCTTGCAACGTTCGATTTTTCCTTTCAACAACCCCGTTTGACTGAGGAGTTCGAGGAGCCGAAAAGTTATGAGTTATACCATGTTTATCACAAAAGGCACCAAATTGTACATCATTATCGAATTCTCGTCCATGGTCCGTACGTATGGAAACAATCGTACAACCTTGTTGGTTTTGAATTCGTTTTCCCAAAATTTTAAACTTTTCAAAAGCCTCATTTTTATGTCTCAAAAATAAAGTCCAAGTATAACGGGAATAATCATCCACAATAACCAAAGTATAAAAATTTCCTCCAAAACTTTGAATAGCCATCGGGCCAAAAAGATCCATATGTAAAAGTTCTAAAACTCTTTGAGTAGAAATAACATTTTTTGATTTATGAGAAACGTGATGTTGTTTGCCGACACGACAAGCATCACAAAAATGATTATCAAACTTTAATTTTGGCAGGTCACTCACAAGCTCCTTATTTTTTAAGTTTTGCATTAATCTTAGATTAGCGTGACCTAAACGCCTATGCCATAAAGTAGAAACATCAATAATAGAAGATAAGCATACATTATCAGATACAACAGTTTTACAAATATATAAATTTCCTTTTACAAAGCCATTTAAAAGAACTTTGCCATTTTTTATGATTTTACAAGAATCTTCTTCGAAGACAACAGTTGTATTATTTTTACACAATTGGCGAACACTTAACAAATTAAAATGTAAATTATCAACATGATTCACATTAAGAAATTGAACATTATTGCAAGAGACTGTACCTCTACCAATTATATTTCCTTTGGAGTTTCCTCCAAAAATTACCTGTCCACCATCACATGACTTATATGATGAAAAGAGATTATTGTTTCCGGTCATGTGACGTGTGCAACCACTATCGAGTATCCAGTCCATATCAAGGTCAATCTACAATAATGAAGATGTAACTTTTATGGTCCCCATTTCTCGTGGGTCCTTGACAATTAGTTTCAAAAGTCAACCAACATACATATATATAAAGTAAAACAGAATATATATATATATATATATAATATATTACACAATATTAATATATATATATAATACATCAAATCATATTAATATATATATATAACAAACACCATATTATATATATATATATATGTAATACGTATATATATGTAAACAAACAGTACATAGAATATATATTACTTATATATATAATGTATACAACAAAATATATTTAAACTATATATATATACATAACACATTTAAAACCATAAACGCATACCACCGGGATTATCATTACTAAACATTCCTTTTGGAATCCATTTATTTACCATTTTAATTTTGCGATTATATTTATCATACACATAAAAACAAGTATTTACATTCGCATTATTATTAGGTTTAGAATATTTATCATGGTACATGCGAGCATACGGTTTTCTCGTATTATAATTTACATTATTTATTTTACGCACATATTGATTTCTTGTATTTACTTTAGGTGATTCATAGAATCTTTTGATGGGTATACATGAACATTTATCAACACAAGTATTGGAACCAATGCCTTTTCTACATTTTATACGGTTAGGCATATTAAGCATGTTAAGAACTTTCTCATTGCTACTTTCAAAGGCTTTAGCTAGCATGTTATCTTTTTCATATGAAGCACATTTAGCCTTTAAACATGTAATCTCATTATCAAGAATATCACATTTTGTACAAATAATATTTTCATGTGATTTTTTATTCAAGCATGCAATTTCTTTATTTAAAACATCACAAGATTTACAAAAATCTTTTTCTCCTAATTTAGTTTCTAATTTAGCAATTATATCTATATCATTTTCAGATTTTTGTTTAACATTTTTTATTTCCTTTTTACATGCATTTACAGTTTCTTTTAACATAGCATTCTCATCTTGGTAACGATTTGCAAGAGCGGCCATTTTATGAAAAGATTCATATAATTCTTCAAGATTATTTTCACTATCACTTTCATAATCACTATCGTAATCCGAGTAAGAAGATTTTACCTCGTCGTCGCTATCGGCCATAAGACAAATGGCTTGATAGTCATCTTCTTCTTCACTCTCGCTCCACGCGCCTCCAATGAAGGCTTTCTCCTTCTTCTTTTGGAACTTGTTCTTTTTCGGACATTCATTGGCGTAGTGGTCTTTGTCACCACATGAGTAGCAAAAGCCTCTCTTTGGCTTAGCTTTATCGTCTTCACTCGAGTCGCCATTTTTCTTAACTTTTTCGTCTCGTTTATGGAACTTACGACTTCGATTTTCACCACCACGACGGTAGTTACCGTTTCTTTGAAATCTGCCATTGTTAGAAAATTTATTATTATTATTAAGAAATTTGGAAAAGTTTCTTACCAACATGGCGACTTCATCGAGAGTTTCGGATGGATCTTTCGAGGAGCTAGCTTTCTCCTTTTTCTTCTCATCTTTTGGTGTTGAGACATTGAGAGCGATTGATTTCTTTTTAACTTGCTCCCGATCTTTGTTTCTTTTAAGTGCAATTTCATGCACTTTAAGATTACCGATCAAGTCATCTATCTTCATTATGGAAAGGTCACGGGAGTCTTCTAAGGATGTTATCTTTTGCATCCACTCCGAAGGAAGGGCTCGTAGGATTTTCCTTATATAGTCCTCGTTAGGATAAGTGCGATCCAAACCTTTCAAAGTAGTCACAATAAGGTTAAATCTTTTAAACATTGAGTCAATTGACTCATCTTGTTTCATTTCGAATAGTTCATAATCGTGAACTAAAATATTCACTTTACTAGATTTAACCTCCGTGTTTCCACGATGAGTATTATTTAAACTTTCCCATATTTGATTTGCAGTTTTATATGTATATACTCTTTCAATCTCATCAGTTGTTAAAGCAGCATATAATATATTCTTAGCTTCAAAGTTTAAACAAAAATGAGCTTCATCAGAAGTAGTCCAGTCATCTATAGGTTTATCAATATAAACATCATCTTTCACAATGGTGGGTTTAAAATTCCCTTTTTCTATGATATTCCAAATCTTTTGATTTTTGCCACGCACGTGACATTCAAATAGCTCGGTCCAAATGCCAAACTTTTCAGTATCTATCAAAGGAGGTTTTGAAAACACGATATTAGTTTGTTGAGCCATTTAGAAGAATAAGAGAAAAATATGCAGAATATTTTTTGAAAGACCTGCTCTGATACCAAATGTTGGACAACCTAAGGGGGGGGGTAAGGTTGTATTTAAAATCTTTTTCTTTCAAAAAATTCTTTGAACAAATAAATACAGAATAAATAAAGCAGAGATAAATAAATAAGTATACAACAATTATATAAACAGATATAATTTAAATGCACAGCGGAAATGTAAATAGATAAGGGAAAGAGAATACTTGACAACGGTATTTTTAAAGTGGTTCACCAAACACAAAGTTGGCTAGTCCACCTCGAGAAAATAACACTTCTCGGAGATCCAATACGAAACGTGTTCTTTACGGTAGAAACACAAACCTTAATACAACAAACGCGAAACACTCTTCTTTGAGAGATTAATGTGGATCACTCACTCTAATTCAAACACTTACAAGAGGGTATAAATTTTAATATGAATAATCACTCTTGAATAAGGTTTATCACTTGGATATATTTAGAGAGTTTGATCACTTGAGTTGTGTTGCTGATTCAACTAATCGAGAGATTTTAATCTGCTATCAACTCAAGATTTCTTGCTCAAAAATTAATTTTATCAGTTTAAGTGATTTAGTGTGAGTAAGAAAGCAGCAGAATAATAATCAAATGCTGAGGGAGAATTTATTGCTGAAGTTGGTGTGTCATTGAAGGCTGCTGGATGCTTGTATTTATACTGGATGATCAACAGTCTTGGGGATTTCGCGGTATACCGCCAGACCATCGCGGTATACCTGCGTCAGAAAAAGTGTACTGCAAGGAGAAGGTCAACCTGCAAAAGATCAACGGCTACAAGTACCCGCGGTATACCGCGTTGCACATGGCGGTATACCGCCTGAAAAAGTTGTCTGACAAAAGAAGCTTCATATGCAGATGATGCTGATGGTGAACAGTACCCGCGGTATACCGCGAAGACCTTGGCGGTATACCGCCTGAAGTTTTGTCCAATGAGAGCAAGGCAACGCAGGGTGGTTCGGCTGATCACACTTCTTGCAACAGATGATGAACAGTAGCAAACAGCATATATAAATATATATATATCAAGTGATTTAATATATATATAAAAAAATATTGTATATATATATTTGATTCAAATATATTTATATAGATACGAAATATCCAAGTGATAAAATATTTTAGGGTGTTTATCATTTTAAAATAAAATGACGAAACTCTTCAGACTTGGATACTTCAGATAAAAAATTTATCGAGATCATTTAAATATCTGCACACTCAGATAAAATATTAGATAACAAAATAATGCGGTGTGTTTTGTAATCATCAAAATAAATATGGAGATGTGATTTTATGTGTACCAAAAATATATCACAATGTTTAAAGCTGGGTACACTTGCACCAACAAACAAGCTGAATAATGAGTTTGGGATAAAATGCTTTGTTAATGTTGTTGCTTAAAAGTTGGTTACATCCTTCCGAGTATTATGACAGCATACTCTCTTTGTTAGAAGGACAGCATGACTTCTAAAAGGGAGATGAGGTTATCAATATAGCATATATTGTCCTAAAACTGTTTAGTAATTAAATTAGATGACAAACAACCACTAAGAAAGCCATCTCAAACCTTATATAAGGAAGTTCAAATCATCAAATTATCTGTAATTTATTTTAGCAAGCAGCTAACAAATAAGATAATGATTATACTGCCTAAACTACAAAGAGTTTATGATGTTGTAGAGGTAAGAGTCTAGTTAATGTAATTGCTAAAAGAAAACGATAAAGTTTCCAAGTTTTTAGTTTTAGTAAATAGCATGACTTCTAAAAGGGAGATGAGGTTATCAATATAGCATATATTGTCCTAAAACTGTTTAGTAATTAAATTAGATGACAAACAACCACTAAAGAACACAGCTAATATCAAGCACTATTTACTATAAAGATGATTATTGGGTGTTGCCATGTTCTTCAAGCAGAGTAGCAAATATATAAAATTAACTAAAACAGTGGAACAAAATTTGTGTTGGTCACACTATACCAAATCTATCGTACCTGAAACGATGCCCGAAGAAGAAACACTGTAGAAGAAACACTGGAACAAAAACCTGAAATGTATTTTCACAACTGAGATCAGAACAAAAACCTGAAATGTATTTTCACAACTGAGATCAAAAACATGAAATTCGTTCTACCTCTAATCTAGCGTTCTACCTCCAAAAAAACGGAATCACTTCAGCGTGAAACGGAGAACATGAACATTGTTCAAAAAAACTGGAGAAGAAACACAGAGAAGAAACCCTAAATCAAAAAACAATAAAACCCTACCTGAAACGACACGACGCTGGAGAAGAACCACTGGAGAAGAACCACTGGAGAAGAACCAATACTGAGAAGAAACCTGAATGGCCATCGTTGGGGTATAAAAGCCTGCGTGCGTTGGAGAGGGCGACGGAAGAGAAAGAGTCGTCTTGAAACTCTCAGTCTTGAAACTCTCAGCCGCCATCATTGCATCAATTGCCTGGGTTTTATAATTAGCTTTATTTATGTATTAGCTTTAAGGAGAGAGATATTATCTTTAAGGAGAGAGATTGAGAGAGAGAGAGGGATTTTAAGAACTTATGCTTTAAATGCTTGTACCATGTGTTTAAAGGGTTGTTTTTAAGAGTTTGGGGTTAAGTGTATTATAAGATAGTATAGATATAGATATAGATATATATATGATAACTAATAAATCTAGAACATTTTCATTATTTTTAGATCAGACATAAGGATAATATGGTAATTTTCCGTCATTTTTCATTCATAATATTTACCAAACAAACATTTTTTTATTTACATTAAATCATACAAAGGCTCTTAACTATTTTGACCGCTCAATCATTTTGTACCTAATCATTCAGTTTCTACCAAACAACCGTTAAGTCTGAAATCACACCTCTTGATCTTAAACTCCAAATTGATTAGAACTGAAGTTCTCTTTATTCTGATCGAGTTTTTAAACTGCATTTCAAGTCCGAAATTCTGAAGAGCTTTTAATTTGGGTGCTGCCCCAAACCCCAATGGGACCACCGCCAGGGGCTCTGCCCCTTGACCCCCTTTGACCCCGTCATTTCGTCGTGACCGGTATCAAACTCGTCTTATAACAAGTGTGCACTCCGCACCACGTAACTTGTATTAGATCGCAGTTTGAAACCCAATCGGCACACGTGTTAAATCCAATTACACTTGAAAGACATGGTGACACTAAAATCACCAACATAGCTTACACAGCCTTGGCGACTTCGTTCGAGTATTGGCTTTGTGTTTTGCATTTTTCCGTCCAAGACCTAGTTTCAACCACCACCAGGCGACTTCAGTTCAATGGACTTCACACTTGAGTTGTTCACGTTCAGTCGTTCAATTTGTTCCATTGACTCCACCACCAGGCCTCTATCTTCAATTTGTGACGGAGAGTTTTCGCACATGAGATGTTGATCAGCTCACAATTTGAACTTAATTGTGGGCGACGGTCTTATAGAATTAGATGATTCTATCACAACCATCTGTAATGCAGTTAGAGGCTCATCTTCAAGGGTGTGTGAAAAGTGCTCATTTTTTATGTTGGATGGTGCAACAAAATATGTTGATGTTTTTAAATTGCTTAAGGAAGAAGATGAATTTTATTTGAAATACTTTAGTGATGAAGATAAACAAGGGAGGAGGGGAGGGTAGCAGGACCACCCACTTCAAATGATTGGGATAATGGTGTAACAAACATTCTGTAGGTTTTTTAAAGTATTTGATGAAGCTACACTCTCAAGTTTAGTGCCCCTTTATTTGTTAGTGCAAATACTTATCTTCATGAAATGGTGTGAGAGTGACAAACCAATCTGGAAGAATATGGCTTCTAAGATGAAGACCAAGTTTGACAAGTATTGGGGTTCTGTTGAAAAAACAAAATGTGCTTCTTTATGTGGCCATAGTTCTCGATCCTCAGTACAAGATGAAATTAGGCCTGTGCATCCGGCGGGTCGGTTTTCGGGTGGAGTGTGCAGAACCCGAAACCCGTCCATAATACTGTTCGGGTTGCAGGTTAAACTCAGAAAACTGGAACCCAATATTCTAAATTGAAGAAGCTTTGAAGCAGGAAAATTGAATCCTTGACAAACAAAGCTAGAATCTTGTGCACAACTTTGGAATCAGAATCGTAGTCATAGGATCCATTAGTCTGTGAAGAGTTGTTTGTCAAAGTTGGTATCTCACTATACCACTGAATTCAAATTAAGAAATCCGGAAGTAAGTGGCACTCATCTACTCAAGAAAAAAGTTTTATGGCGAACGTCTCAATGGTGGATTCAGATGGTGATCATGAAGACGAAGCTTTAGATATGACAAATGAGCTTGACCGACACATATTTGGCCAAACGGAATGATGTGGAAAGGAAACATAAGGATTTTGATATCTTGGAATGGTGGAAATATAATGTCTTCATCAAAATATCCTATTTTGGCAATGATGGCTCATGATGTTCTTGACATTCAAGTTTCAACCGTAGCTTTCGAGTCCGTGTTTAGTATGGGAGGACGCGTACTTGATTCTTATTGAACTTCTTTTGAGTCCTACCACGGTTGAGAACTTCAAAGTTGGCATTAGGTATGAGCTCATTACTAGAAGATACAAAAACATATCATTGTGGCGATTCATGTAAAATTACTTATTAATTATTATTGTTAAATTTTTTTCATTATATTATCCGTTTGCCTAATTTATATATTTTTTCTTCATATGGCAACGAAGTTGTTGATCTTGATTAAACAATTGGGCATTGGCAATCTCGAGTCGGGCTTAAGGATCAAATGAAAGAAAAAGTTGGAGACGTCACTTTATCCGTATATCGTATTGAAACAATTTATTTTTTAGAGTATTTCTTAGACTATTTTTAATTATGTAATATGTAATCTGGATTTAGAATTTTGGATTGTAAACTTGTAATTTTTGGAATTGGATTTTCACTTTATCCG
Organism: Saussurea involucrata; assembly: GCA_033807775.1. Classification (NCBI taxonomy): domain Eukaryota; kingdom Viridiplantae; phylum Streptophyta; class Magnoliopsida; order Asterales; family Asteraceae; genus Saussurea; species Saussurea involucrata. The sequence continues at coordinate 70,071,265 of CM066325.1, forward strand.
TTTATCGTTGATTTTCTAATGTAATTTTAAACTTGTAATTTTGGATTGTATGCAAAAAGTGCGCCAGGACAAACCGCATATACCGCACCACACGACGTTTTGTGGTGAGGTTTGTTGCGGTTTGCGGTTTATGCGGTACAGTTTGCAATTTGAGAAAATGCTCAAACCGCATATGCGGTGCAGTTTGCGATTTTGCACCAAATCGCATCGCAAACACCCCTACTGCCACATCCCAAGGGGATATTTGTTTAACTCTTAATAGTTCCATTAAGAGGCAACCTCTGAATCGCTAAAAGATGAATCTTGTTTGGCAAAAAAAATGTCTCTTAATGGTTCTAAAATCTTCTAAATGATTTTGTACCTTCCTTAACCATTCAACACCCTAATTTCATTCTGAACAATTACCAAACAATCATATTTCATTTTTCATTATATCATAAGAGTCTCTTAATCATTCTAACCACTTAATCATCCTGCACCAAACCATTCAGCAACTGCTAAACAGCCCCAAGTGTATCACGTGAGATGCAAATCATTCTACACTATGGTACAATGGTATCCAGGTCACCGATAAATTCCCGATAAATTCTAGTCTCCGTGTAGGCTAAGGGTTCAAACCTCACCAAAGGTGAGGAGCGTGTGTGAGTATTTTCCGTGTATAAATAATATATGCTTCAATAAGAAAAAATAAGTACACAACGACATGTTAGGTGGCTGACTTAAGAGCCCAATGCCACAAGAAACCCATTCCCCAATGGAATTGCACCCTCACCATGGTTGTCAAACTCAAACCCTTGCCTTTGTGCAAGTATACCACCTCGGAACAACAACAACAACAACAACATACTATTACCAAACTTCACACCGAAACCTATTTAATGTGCGCTATATGACGGTTTCTATCTAGGTTTCAAAACTTACCTCCATTGTAAAATAAAAATTGCGGTATCTCCATAACAAAAGGACAACAGAAATATAAAGGATTCGGGTTTTGTAGATCAATTCTCGAATCCTTAGCACCATCATATGATCAGTTTCTGCATTCAAGAAAAACAAACCATAATGAGTGATCAACAACATCTATCTATAAGAAACACAAAGTTGATACAAATCATATCACCAATTCTGTTGTCATCAATTTGGTGTGCATCAGATTCATGGTTTTCCAAAATTGGGATGAAAGCAAAATTGGTTTCATTTGGTGCATTTTTGCCCTTAATCAAATTAATTACCCAACATATATTGTCAGTAACGGTTGGGGTATTGACATTGTTGCCCTATACTTCTTACTTACGTTAGATAATCGGATTAAAAATTAGATAAAACTTGTGTAATTGATATGATTTTTGGAAGTTGACTACCATCAACTAAAAGGCATCTCCAAGATTACGACCCTTTGGCTTTACACATAATGTTTAACTGCAAAGACCATTTTTCACCGAATTCTTTCTAACTTCATTAAAATATAGAAATTATTCCCCACGCAAGAGTAATTTTTCTATATCTTTCATTGGTGAGATATTAGCACCATAATGCTTAATATGTAAGTAGATAAATGTAGGAAAATTGATAGCTTAGATAATATTCATATTATTTGTGAAACTGTGTTGAGCCTTTTTGAGCAACCTTTCTTTTAAATTTACAAAAAAAAAACGTGAATTAAAAATCCAAAACAGATTATGAACATAAATTGTTTGTAGAAAAGTTTCATCGCCTATAAGAAAACTGAAAACTTATAAGTATACTTTTCTGGAAGATGGCGGGGTAAGTGAAAAGCACGGCCACTTGGGCCATTTCTTAGTTGTTTACCCTCTGCTTGGGACAAATTCTTACTCTATTGGATACGCTTAGTATCTTTAAAAAATTAAGTCTGTGCCAACTTGACCGGTTGTAACTAATTGTATGACCCAAAACGACTATGAAAAATGGGGTTTTCCGGCTGTTTTATACTCCCTCTGTCCCAATAGAAATGTCCACAATGAAAATATACACTGTTTTACCGTTTAGCGAATGCTTACCGGGTAAGCATTCGCCTGCAAGAGCGCCACCCTCATTTACCTTATTGGGTAACATTGTCGGCCATCAAAATGGATTGTTGGTAAGCAACTTTTACCCGGTAAGCGCTTACCAGGTAAGAGTCTTTTTCCTCACTTACCCGGTAAGAGTCTCGCTCCTTGTTATGCCTCTTACCAGGTAAGATTCTAGGTCCTTGTCATGCTCACCCAGAAGGTAAATGACACCCGGTAAGCGTTTGGTAAACGGCCCCTTAGAAAGAGTAATTATTACACTTTTTAATTAAATAAATGACAATTTTACCCTTAATAATAGAGAAAAAAAATTACCGATCAGAGCTTGAAAACAACTCGAGTATTCCACAGCAACCCTTCCAGGAAGTCGTTTGCACTGCCCGTGGAGCTGAAGCTACGAGAGGCTGCAGATGGTTTTAGAAATACAAAAACTTATGTAGTTAGCATGTTTAATGGATCATCTTAAATGTAGTAAATGAAATAATATTAAAGCAAACATATGACCCGTTCAATCAAAGTAAAAAGAGATACAGTGATTGACTCACTGCAACAAAATATTAGGTCTCAAACTGTTGGTTGATAAGCTATTAGATAAAGTAGTCATGTTCCGTAAAACTAGATGATAAGTTATATGACAATGTAAAATGACCTAAAATATATGTTGGAAAATTTAATTGGAAAATATAAGGGGCATAATTGGGGAAAAAGTGTAGCTTATTGAATCATGCTTGATATAGCTTTTTGAAAAAACTAGCTTACGGCTACCCAAATGGGGTTTTTTCAGTAAGCTCAAAAAATAAGCTAGCTTATGGCCTTTGTAATCAATTGACTATAACTAGTTTTATATATCACAAGTAAGTAGGAAAGCAAAATATAAAGAAAACAGAAAAGGGGGCTACCTGTTTATCAGAGTATTGCGATGTCTCAAGTTCATTTACACAATCTGCACCATCCACTCCAGAAACCAAGCCAATTGGATGGGTAGAAACTGCCACATCATCATCTCTCGCTTCCAAAGATGCATTCTCCTCCAGTGAAGGCAATTGTGCTGCCCCGTTTTCTACCACAACTGATTCACCTACTTCAGAAGAAGCCGAATAATTATCCTTTAAAGCACTCCCATTATCAACTAACATCTGTTCCGAAAATGAACTCTTAGGAACCAACTTCTGATCAATCTGTGTATCATCATTTACACGAGATTCTGCTTCTAATGGAGAATCAGCAGGCTGCTTAATTGGATCAAGAACAGATGAAGTCTCCGCTCCCGAATCTTTAACTTCGTGAGCAATCTGAGACTCATCATCTACACTGCTACTGATGGAACTGGAGCTGCTATTATGTGATTTGCTCAAGTTTGACCCTTTATCAATATCATTATTACCCTCTTCGTCCTTTTTAGTGGTCTCAGCGGTTACAGATTCGTTCTGAAACAAACTGGATTCATTGTTCTCCACCTCTCCTTTGGGAAATGGAGCTTGATGGTTATGGTGATCTTGTGCAGCTGGAGAGCTAAGTTCCCCACCATCACTCTCTCCTATCAAAGTTTGATCCATTTTAAAGAAAGCTAATTAAAGACAACAAAGTTGTATATAAAGAACACTCAGAGTAATTAATTGATCTAAGAATCTATGGGTTTAAGATTTCTAGTTTAAAAGAGATGAATTAGGAGAAACTAGGTAAATTGAACTTCAAACGCGCTAAAAGGTTCAAATACCCAATTTCAAAGTAAAAAGGAGTTGGTGGGTGTGTTTGTTGAACAATTCAAAAGTGCAAATAGCTTAAAATCAGAGATCAATTAGAGGTAATCCCTTTGTGTACTGTGTGTTTCGAATGAACTCAGCTCAATTACTAATTTACTAATATCAAACTTAAGAGAAACTGTCCCATATGCACAAAGCAGATAACTGAGAAAACGATATATATATATAGAGAGAGAGAGAGAACCATGATTGGAGTGTGTTGTGGATGAAGAATTGGAGTTGTTGGATTGTTTGACCTGCTTCTTCTTGGCTGCTTTTCTTCTTTTAGGGCCTGATGGCATGATTGATTTGGTCGATTAAAACACAAAAATGGAGGAAACAAAGGGGGATTGTTGGTTATTATTGTCGTCTCTTCTTCGTCTCTCTAAATCGTCAGTAGGGCCTTCATTACCTGTTCCTCTAGTTTACCTGCAGTCTTCTTCTCTCTCTCTCTACATATATATATATATATATATATATATATATATATATATATAATATACGTGTGTATATGGTGTGGGTTGCAGCAGAGAAATTCAAATAATAGTGACACCAGAAGTGTAGCAGGTTGCAGATGGATGATGGGGGGCATCATTTTAGTGGGCCGCGCCCAATGGGGGTTGGATTTGGATTATTCATATTTTCATTTTTTTGAACAATAATTTTGAAAATGATGCATAGTTAGGGTTTGATTGCGGCCGGTTTGGTGACTACTTTTGAAATCCATAAAAGCAATCGAAAGGTGATAAAGGGGAGGCTAAGACCATCTCCAATGGGCCGTCAAATCGCCATTTTTGCCGGCCGAACGACTCCAACGGACCGTCAAACGCCAAATTTTTTTGCCGGCCGATTGTTTTGAACGGCATATTTGCCATGTGGGTTTTTTTTGCCGGCCTCAAATATTTGTGGAGCCCACCACCATCTAACATTTAATTAATAAAAATTGTAAGTTTTAATTAAGAAATATTTAATAGTAAATAAAATATGTTATTTTAAGGTGGGGTCCACAAATTTGGTGTTTTTGATGTTTGGATGGTTGGAGTTGATGTTTTTATTTTTGTTGTTGGGTTCATCAAAATTGGTGTTTTTTGTGTCAAGGTTGGAGATACTCTAATGACACCTCTAACCCTGACTAAGAACACCTTAAGGTCTAACTAATTATTATGTTTTTTTTATTTTTTCTTGTTTTTGTTTTTTTTGTTGTTTTTTGTTGTTTTTTTATTATATTAGATTTTATTAGGATAAATCATTAAAATTTTGATTTATTTATTTCATTTATTTATGTTATAAATATATATCATTTTATTTTATATTATTAATAAAATATATTTTTTCTTTGAAAATTTCATTTAACCTATTGTTTTTCCTTTTCGTAGATTTTTTTCTTTTTTCTTTTACTTTTTGTTTTTATTTAGTAATAAATAAACCCTGTTATTATAAACATTATTTTTTTAATAATTATATTAATTATAAAAATAAATGTTGCTTTTCGATAGTTTTCATTTCACATTTTGCTTTTATTAATAACTAGAACTGTATTTGTGTAATGGAACGTGAGAGCATCTTCAATAACTTTTCTATAATTTTTCTCAAAAGGAGAAACAAAAGTTAAAATCTTTAAAAAGAGTTACTCATCTCTAACAGATTCTCTATTTTAAATATTTTATTCAGCATTTTATTATATTTATCAGTTAGTTATGAATTCAAACAAATTTAGACAATTGTACACATTCATCATTACTTGTAAATTTAAATTTTAAGTAATATGCATAAATAAACAATACTAGATGCAAAAAAAACTTGTTTTAAGAGTTTTTTTAAATGATTTATAATAAACCTTGTTAATATAAACATTTTTTTAATAGTCATACTAATTATAAAAATAAAACACAAACATTGAGATTAACATATAAATAAAACATAAAATAATTTATATTTATTTTGGATTATATAATATGAATAAAAAAACAAAAATAAACATGGATAATAAAGTTATAAACAAAACAAAAAAATTATAAAATATAACAAAGTTATAATAAACATACAAAATTACAAGAATAAAACAAAACATTTAGGGGGTGTTTGGGAGTGCTTATATTTTTAACTTATGCTTATTTGCTTATGTGGTGAGGAAAAGCAGTTTTTAAAAAGTGTTTGTTAAAAATTGAGGGTAAAAAAGTAATTTGGATAGATAAGGAAATAAGGAGAAGTAAATAAGTATGTATGAAATGACTTATCAAAAACAACTTATTTGTGGTGAGAAGAAGCAAATAAACACTTTTTATTTTTTCTATCCAAACACTCCAAATAGCTTATTTGCGGTGGAAAGAAGCTATAAGCAAATAAGTAAAAAATATGCACTCCCAAACACCCCCTTAAAATATCTATAGATATATAAAATAACAAAATAATAAAAATAACATTATATATATGTCATATTGAGGTGATAGATTATCATTGAATTAAGGGTTCAATTTCCAATGCATTCAACACCCCATTTAGGGGTGCCATTAGCAATGCCCTTAAAAGAAGCCTATTTATATATATATATATATATATATATATATATATATATATATAGGGGCTTAATCAAATGAGAACTACTTAGTTTGTGGTAACTGTGAGATCTAATGTGAGCCACACATTTAAGATAATTAACATAAAATTTAAATAAATATAAAAGGTTATTTAAGTAAATTTGTTTTTTCAAATCTAATTAAATTATCAACTCCTAAAATTTCTCCAGAATTTTCGCTACACGTCTCTCACCTCTCTCTCTCTCTCTCTCTCTCCTAACCTAATTCCTTCTCTGAAGCCTCCAGTTCAATCGCACTAGACTTTTACCGCCGTCGACGACATCTGCAAGCATGACCACTACCGCCACCGACGGATTCTTCCTTAAATGTTACCCACCAGATTTTGTAGTGGCGTAGGCGGTGGTGGTGGTGACCGTGAAGGAGGCGGTGGATATGGAGGTGCCTCTCTCTTATCCCTCGTTTCTCGATTCAACTTCGCCGGAGAGCTAATACCCAGATCTTGCAGTGGCGGAGGCGGTGGTGGTGGTGACCGTGAAGGAGGCGATGGATATGGAGGTGCCTCTCTCTTATCCTTCGTCTCTCGATTCAACTTTCGCCGGAGAGGTAATACCCAGATCTGCAACACCATCGTCAATAGTTTTGCTACTACCGGCAGCCCTTCCCGTCCCCCTCCCTCAACCATCATCATGGTACGTTAATCTGGCCTCTTCCGCCTCTCTATATCTACCCTAGAACAGATCTGTCAGAGACTCACGTAGATGGCAGGGTATTCGACATTGATTAATGGGTATCACACTAGGTAAAATGGTATCGCAACGGGCATCATAACACGTATAGTGGGTATCACATTTGGTATCATAGCATTTACAGTGGTATCGCAATAAGTTTAGTGGGTATCACATTTGGTATAATAGTAGGGTATCACATGGTATCATAATGGGTATCACATTTAGTATCACAATGTATCATGTGCCTTACTAAGTGTATCACACACTATGTTTTTTTTCGTTATTTTCATTGTTTTATTAAGGGTATCATAGTTTCATCATGTGCTTGTCGGGAACAATTTCGCCGGAAAAAAGTTCGCTGGAGAGAGGAGAGAGGAGAGAGGAGAGAGGGGAGATAAAAAATTAAATACCTAAAATGCCCTTTAAATTAAATTTCAGTCAAAATTACTAAAATTAATAATTTCTTAAATTATCGTTTAATATGTGTCTCACATTGGATCTCACGGTTACCACAAAATAATTAGTTCTCCCATGAAGGGCCCCCCCTATATATATAGGGGAGCCTAATGACACCCATAACCCTTACTAAGGGTGCGTTTGGTAGGGTGGACAGCATGGGACAGGACAGGACAGGACACACATGTCCCATGTTTGGTGCGACCAAATGTAGAACTAAGTGGAACTATCATGGGACAAGTGTGTTCTATGCTTACCCCCTAGAATTAAGTGGAACAAGGATTTTTTGACAAATATACCCCTTCTTCTTCTTCTTCTTTCTTTCCCACCACCGCCGCCACCGCCACCACCACCACCACCGCCGTCGCCGCCACCGCCGCCACCACCACCGCCACCGCCACCGCCACCACCGCCACCGCCACCACCGCTACCACCACCACCACCGCCGCCACCACCACCACCACCGCCACCACCACCAGCACCACCGTCGCCGCCGCCGCCACCACCACCACCGCAGTCGCCACCGCCACCACCACTAAACAAATCACTAGGGGTAAATGGGTCATTTAACCGGTCCTGTTCTGTCATGTCCAGTCCTATTTATGTGTTACCAAACACTGAACAGCTGTCCTGTCCTGTTCTGTCCTGTCCTGTTCCGTCCTGTCCCGTCCCATCCTGTCTGCGTACCAAACGCACCCTAAGGGCACTCCTAAGGTCTAACTAATTATTATGTTTTTTTGTTTTTTTTTGTTTTTTCTTGTTTTTTCTTGTTTTTTGTCTTTTTGTTGTTTTATGTTTTTGTTTTTTTGTTATTATATTAGATTTTATTAGAATAAAATTTAGAGGTGGCCAAAAAATTAGGCTAGACCGGGCCTCCGGAAGGACAGGGCCGAAACACTATTCCAAGGCCCGGGCTTTGGTTGGGCCCCGACCGGCCCGGGTCGGGCTTGAGCACAAATATCCGAGCTCGCTTAGGCTTTTTATAAGCCCGGGCTTTCGGGCCGGGCCTTAACCGGGCCTTCACAAAAAATATATTTTTTAATTTTTAAATGTTATTCTAATTATCTAATTAATTGGGTATTTGGGTCGTTTAAATACATTTTAAAAATACGTTTTATTATAATTTCGATTAAAAAAACAATTAAAATTCCCCGTTTATGAGAACCACCATATTATAAAATTCCCAAATATCGGATTTTCGTCCGTGTTCGGCAAGAACTTCTCTAATTTGTTCGTTTGATGCATCACCGTCGGCCATTTTGAGTGAACGACGGAAGAATTGAGAGATTGAGAAGTTAAGAAAAACGATCACGAGGTAGCGAGAAATCGAGAATTTTGAGCGAGAATTGCGTTTTTTGTGTTTTGTAAGTTGGTATGTAACACCATACACCAACTTTGTTATTTATAGTGTGAGGAATGCTTAAATTTGTGAAAAAAACGGCTACAAAATGAAGAAAAACGGTCATATGACCGTTACCTAACGGTTGGAAATTTAAATTAAAGGCAGTGAAGAAAAAATAAATAAATAAAAGGAGGTAAAATTAACAAATTTGAAGCTTTGGCATGGTGGCAAACGCGTGTCTTCTAGGAAGAGAGGGTTAGGCGTTCGAATCTTGGGTAGAGCCATATGCCGTTTTTTTAATGAGGTTTTTAACGTGTGAAAATTTGAATTAAAGGCACTGGAAAAAGGATAAATAAATAAAAGGAAGTCAAATAAACAAATGTGAGGGTTTGGTATGCTGGTAAATGCGTGCAACATGTGGAGAGGAGGTTAGTGTTCGAATCTTGTAAGGAGCAAAAATCCCTTTTTTTTAATGAGAGCGAGCCGGCCCTTGACCGGGCTAGGGTCCGGGCCAAGCTCGGGCTCTGATGGCCATCTCTAATTATAAAAATATAAACATTTTTTTAATGATCATACTAATTATAAAAATAAAACACAAAATTGAGATTAACATATAAATAAAACATAAAATAATTTATATTCATTTTGGATTATATAATATGAATAAAAAACAAAAATAAACATGGGAAATTAATTAAAATGCCAAAAGTCTAACTTCGAGTTACCAAAATGCCACAAATCTCTCCCATCTTACAAAAATGCCCCAAAAATCCGCGATAGAGCCCGCGATCGCGGGCCCCAGGCCACGTGCCACCTCTGATTTTGGAAAACATTATTTTTAAACTGGAAGAGTCAATTGCGAGAGATAAGGTCATTTATGAAACCGAAAGGATTGTACTTTTAGATTCTATTGAAAAGCTCAAAAAGACTAAACCCGACACACTACCCGAATCTGAAAGAGAGTCCTATCGAACCGAGATTGATAAGTTGACGTCTCAACTGGCTGTTTTGGCATCTGAAGCCTTAACGCAGAGAATGGCTAAGGGGAACTCTGTGGATACCCCAATGACGCCGGTCACTCCTGAAACAATCTCGTTTGATGATGCTCAGATCTTTTCGGATAGTTCGTCGTGCAAAGCCTTTATGGGAGTGTCTGATGACACCAACACTAAAGATTTGAGCGTTAAAGATAAAGGTAAGGCCATCGAATCCGATTTTGTTCAAAAGGATCTTTTACCAATTTTTGACAATCCGTTTGCGGATAACTCCTTATCTGACTCTGATGGAGACACTTCACCTGATTCTGCAAGAAGATTTTCTGAGTTTATGAACTCCACTCCTTGTCATGACGATGATTTTTCTAAATTTGACTTCGATCCGAAGCTTCCTAGTCACTCTAAATTTTTAGAAAATTGCCCGAACCGGTTAATTTTGAGAAGGGCGAATGTTCGAATTCGAAAACCGTTTCCAAGACCACTTCAAAAACCAAATCTAAACGTCGGTCTAAGAAACGTGGTACAACCGGTAAAGGCTCTTCTAAACAACCCATTTTCTCAAACTTCTCTAACGCTCAAACTAATGTAATTTCAGATAGTACGGGTCGGGGGAAAGCGGCTCGAAGAGAGTGGATAGAGAAGAATGCTAAGATGCGCCCTGAGAAGAACAAGTCATTTACTTCTGTTTTGAATAATAGAAATAATAACGACAAACATGAATTTGGTTGGAACAATTCTGTTGAACATGGTTTTAAATTTCCTGTTAAACTTGACAATGTTCATCAATTGATTGGTTTTTCGCGTAAATATGTTTGTTGTTCTGTTTGTGGTGTGAATGACTTGATTGACTCTAGATATGCAAATGATTGGGTTGGCTCATATCATATTTTTAATTCTAATGGTTCACGCAAATCCAAACCAAAAAGACCCAGCTCTAAACGGGTCTCAAACAATTGTGCTGCACCTAACACCCAAGGACCCACTTCCAGATGGGTACCTAAACGTGCTTAATCTCTGTTTTGCAGCCCGGTCATGTGTGGTTTCTCGACTCTGGATGCTCCAAGCACATGACTGGTAAAAGGGAGCTACTCACCAACTTCAAGGAGGAGTACTACGGTGATGTTCGGTTTGGAAACGATAATGTGACCCCGATCATGGGCTACGGCGACCTAGTTCAGGACAAACTCACGATCAAACGGGTGTCCTACGTAGACGGCCTTGGTCACAACCTTTTCAGCATCGGCCGGTTTTGTGACAAGGATCTTGAAGTGCGATTCAAGCCGAAGAGATGCAGTATTTTAGCTGACGATGGGACGGAAATTCTCGCTGGTACTCGACGGACGAACTTGTACACCATCAATCTCGCCACAGTAAAAAACGATAAAGAAGTTTGCCTGATGTCCAAAGCTACTACTCAACAGAACTGGCTATGGCATCGACGGCTATCGCATCTCAACTTCAAGAACATCAATAAGCTGGTGCTGGACAGACTAGTCAAGGGTATGCCAGAACTACAATTCGCGAAAGAACATCTCTGCTCTGTATGCGAGATGGGTAAGATGAAGAAGGTGTCTCACAAGCCAAAACCGGTTCCAAGCACGTCACGACCATTAGGGCTGATCCACATGGATCTCTGCGGCCCTATGCGCGTTCAAAGCATAAGTCACAAGAAGTACGTCTTAGTGATGGTGGACGACTACTCAAGGTACACCTGGGTCAAGTTCCTTCGTTCAAAGGACGAGACGCCCGAGGTTATAATCAACCACCTCAAGGGAGTTCAAAATAACCTTCAGCTGACCGTAGTCACGATTCGCACGGATAACGGAACGGAATTCAAGAATCGTACCATCAGCGATTTTCTCACTTCGGCGGGGATTTCGCACACCTTCTCGGCAGCAAGGACTCCACAACAAAACGGCGTGGTTGAACGTCGTAACCGCACTTTGGTGGAAGCGGCGCGCACCATGTTGACTCAGTACGCTCTTCCTTTGTTTCTATGGGCCGAGGCTATCGCGACAGCGTGCTACACTCAAAATAGATCCATCATCCACAAGCGCTTCAACAAGACGCCTTATGAGGTCATCAATAAGCGCACACCCAACATCGGATACTTTCATGCGTTTGGGTGCAAATGCTTCGTTCTGAACGATAAGGATGATCTCGGCAAGCTCAAGCCGAAGGCGGACGAGGGGATCTTCATTGGCTACTCGACATCTTCCAAAGCATACCGCGTCTATAATAAAAGGCCTAAGAGTGTGATCGAGAGTATTAACGTGACCTTCGACGAATTGGTCGACCTGGCTTCTGGACATAAAAGTTCGGAACCCGCACTTACTGGCGTGCTGGCTTCTTATCTCTCTCGATCGGAACCCAAGCATACAACAGTGAATCCTTCGTCGTCCAATACGTCGAAGTCACAACCTTCTGAGTTAGATCTTCTGTTTCAAGATTTTTATAATGATTTATTTTTCCCCCAGTTTCTACTGATGCTTCTTTGAATGCAGATGGAACTATAGTGGTGTCGACCGACTTTTCCGGTCCTCCTCCAACTCCCAATGATACATCCTCGGAGGACTCACCTACTTCACCTGTGATTGCGACGACGACACCTCCCTCATCAGTGGTTCCAACCACTCCTTCCCCCGGAGCAAACAACGGCTCGGACGACATTGCCACATCTTCGTCCACCGCGGTTGTATCTCAACCTGCGGACACTCCAAGAATTCATCCGGTTCCATCCCTTGAAGCTGTTCAGAATCTACCCCTTGGGTCCTACGTCGATGCGGATAATTCAGAACCTCTTTCGGATCCTCTACCCCACACGAGGAAATGGACTCGAGCGCACCCTCCGCAACAAATTATTGGCAGTCTGACCGCTCCAGTTCAGACTCGAGCTACCTCGGAAGCTGCAGATGACGCTGCACCTGCTTTGCTGAGCAATACTCAAAACCGTGCGGCAACCGGTAACGAGTTCCTCTTCTCTGTTTTCTTGAGCAATGTCGAACCGGCATCAGTAAAAGATGCTTTACACGACCCGGACTGGATAATGGCCATGCAAGAAGAGCTCAACGAATTCGAGAGTCTCAAAGTTTGGCGTCTGGTCCCTCGCCCGAAGGACCGAACTATCATTGGCACGAAATGGATTTTCAAGAACAAAAAGGACGAGAATGGTGTCGTGGTCCGAAACAAGGCACGTTTGGTCGCTAAAGGGTATCGACAACAAGAGGGGATCGACTACGAAGAGACGTTTGCACCAGTGGCCCGAATCGAAGCCATTCGGATGTTTCTCGCGTACGTCGCCCACAAAAACTTCACGGTATATCAAATGGATGTGAAGACGGCGTTTCTGAATGGAGATCTAAAAGAAGAGGTGTATGTCTCCCATCCAGAAGATTTCGTAGATCCGGATCACCCGAACCATGTGTATCGACTCGACAAAGCGTTATACGGACTAAAACAAGCACCGAGAGCCTGGTACGATAAACTGTCAACTTTTCTTCTGATTTCCGGCTTCTCGAAAGGTAAGATCGACACAACTCTTTTTATAAAGAGGGAAGGTGAGCACATTCTTTTAGTTCAAGTCTATGTCGATGACATCATCTTCGGTTCCTCTTACCCACAATACTGTCGCAACTTTTCGTTCCTCATGAAAAAGCATTTTAAAATGAGTATGATGGGTCAGATGAATTTCTTTCTCGCTCTTCAAGTTCAACAACTGTCGACCGAGATATTCATCAATCAATCTAAGTACATCGCGGATATTCTTCGGAAATTCAAGATGGAACAGTGCACACCCATGCGTACTCCTATGTCCCCCGGTACAAAGTTACACGCTGATCCTAACGGAAAGGCTGTTAACACCACTACCTATCGAGGACTGATTGGTTCGCTGATGTATTTGACAGCAAGTCGACCGGACATAATGTTTTCCACTTTTCTGTGTGCTAGGTTTCAGTCTAATCCTAAAGAGTCTCACATGATAGCAGTTAAGCGTATAATTCGTTACTTGAAAGGTACTGCTAATTTTGGCCTTTGGTACCCGAAGGATACAGGTTTCGAGCTTACCGCGTATTCTGATGCTGATCATGCGGGAAGCATGCTCGACCGGAAAAGCACGACAGGACACGTTCAGTTCCTAGGCGACAAGCTGGTTAGCTGGGCCTCAAAGAAGCAGACTTGCGTCTCCACCTCCACAGCGGAAGCGGAGTACGTAGCCGCGGCCAGCTGCTGTTCCCAAGTGATTTGGATGCGGACTCAACTGAAGGATTACGGGTACAACTACTCGAACATCCCCATCTATTGTGACTCTAAAAGTGCTATCGCCATCACAAGCAATCCGGTGCAGCATACAAAGACGAAACATATAGACTTACGCTACCACTTCATCAAAGACCATGTGGAGAAAGGTACCGTGGAACTCTACTTTGTGTGTACGGAAAATCAACTGGCAGATTTGTTTACCAAGGCGTTGGACGAAAAACGTTTTTTCGCACTAGTGTCCAAGCTTGGTATGCTTAATCTGAAAGTTTGAGTCTCAGTTGTACTGGTTTCACCTTTTCCACACAACGGGATAACTGTATCTCTTACAGATACACTTGTCACGCCGCGTGGCTTAGGTGTTTCTGTAATAACCAGGTATGTTATTGGTTTATTTATAAGGGTTACTTTAAATTAATTTTGTGGAGTTAGAAGTTAAGGGGTAAGTTTTATTTTTAATATGGAAGTGTAGGGGTGTATTTTGCCATATAGAGTAAGTTAAGGGTTTGTTTGGTATTTTTACCAAACTCCACACCACCACCGCCATATTGCCTCACTAGAAGGAGGTGTCCTTCTAATTGAGTATCTAAACAAATATCCTAAGTATTGTGTGTGTGAATTCGGTTTAGAGAGAGAGAGAGAAGAAATCGAAGAAAAGGAAGAAGGAAAGCTTAGATTTCTGCTGAAATTGCCATAAACATCTAAAGGAATCAAGGTAATATTTCTGTTTAATCCATACTTTTAAGGTTCTTAGTTTTCTATAAACTTTAGAAGTGGGTTTTGCTATTTTTAGAAGGATATATGAATTCTGGGTTTGGGTTAGTGTTCAAAAGGTAGTCTTAAGCATATCTGCATAATTACAGCAATATGCATAGTTAAAAGATTAAAATCTGGGTTTAAGATAAACACTGTGGACTGAGACATTCAAGCAAGTCGCAATGGTGGGTTGCGACTTGCTCATGAAGTCGCAATAATGGGTTGCGACTTGAGTGGGAAGTCGCAATAGTGGGTTGCGACTTGAGTATGAAGTCGCAGTAGTTGATTGCGACTTGGGTATGAAGTCGCAGTAGTTGATTGCGACTTGGTGTAGTGTATTGCGACTTGAGTCGAGGATTTCAGAACTTAGAGACTTCCAGCCTTAAAAAGAAATTTTTGTATTCAGGTGGTACAGATTCCGTGAATCGGGACTGAAGGAATCAGAGAGCTCGATAATAGCGTGGAAGGGTTTTTGGAACTAAGCTAATCAACTGAGTTTTTCTTTAAAATGTTTTCTAATGGAATACATATATGTGATTAAAATGTAATATTGTGCATATAGTGTTTATATGAATATTACATTGTATGAGTACTAGTTGGACGGGCTTAGGACCGGTGAAAGTTGGCTGTATAGAGGGACAATGGTGTTGGCTGTATTTAGTACAGCGGTGTAAATTAATTAATTGGCTTGCTACCAATTAATATGGCCAAGAAAAGGAAACGAGAAAGAGATGGAAAGATACGTGATGCATGAGTCATAGTTAGTATTCTTAAGCGAATTATGTGTATGATGTTGTGCAAATGTTTTTTTTAACTAACGGAGATTTTCTCACTAGACCTCAAGGTCTAACCCTCATTTTGTTTTAAAATATGTATTCCAGGACAAGGAGCAAGTAAGAGACAATGATAAGATTTATCATGTTTAGCTTTTGTGGAAGATGAATGATTATGAAGATTCAAGTTGTGTTTTGTATCTATTATGTATTTTCCTTTATTCAAAAAAGTTTGTACTAAAAGTCCTAATTGTAGAATCTAAGTGACCGTATTTGAAATATGATATGTTATTTTGTGGTGAAATATATGTATTTGTGTGTTGGGCTTAAGGGATGTTACAGATGGTATCAGAGCCTTAGTTTAAGAGATTTAGGTATTGGTATCTGTACCTAGACTTAAACTGCATGCGAAGTAAGATGTCCTTGTTATTATAGAACCTTGGGATGTTAAATATAAAAAGGTAGAAGGAACATCATGTAAGGTAATTTCAGATTACACCTGGCCAGTGTAATTGCGATCTTACAGGTACTTGTTTGAACCAGAATACTTTGTTATATGGGGTATGTGCTTATGTGTATATTAACCTTGTTTGAATCAATAGAATGGCAAGTGGGACGAGACGAACGAACCGGGAAGGGGAAGGAAATCCGAATAGATCTAATCCAACAGCCGGAGGAAGGGGAAGAGGGGGAGAAAGAGGCAGAGGTAGGACTGGGGGCAGAGTACAGGGGCGAGGCACAGAGTTTGTTACGAGAGACGACCTAGCGGCCGAAATGGGAATACTTCAGGCAAATATCCAAGCTATGTTTAACCAGACTCATCATACGGAAACGGAAATACCAGACCCTACCTTTGAAAATGAAGTGCCTATCGCACCTATTGTCACATCTGTACCAAGAAAGTGTGATTATAAAATGTTTCTAAGCTGTAAACCACCCACTTATGGAGGGGACAGAGATCCAGTAAAAGCAATGCGATGGCTGAAGGAGGTTGAAGCTGGATTTAAAACCAGTAAATGTGCGGAAGAAGATAAGGTGTTATACGGAACTGCAATGTTGAAAGCAGATGCCTTATATTGGTGGGAGGCCCTTATTGACTCTAAAGGACCTGGTGTATATTCAACCTTTACTTGGGGCGAATTCCCAAGAGCATTTAAGGAACAGTTTTGTCCGCAAGCCGCAGTTAGACAGTTGGAAGAGGAATTCTTGAGCCTACAACAAGGGAATTTATCAGTAAGAGACTACACTGCCCGTTTCTTAGAGAAGTCGCGTTTTGGAGAGTATTATGTTGCCACAGAGAAAATGAAGATGGAAAGGTATGTATTTGGATTGAACTCAGAAATTAGAAAGTTAGTGACTGCCACGAGACCTGATACCTTTTCAGAAGCAGTAAATGCCGCATAAAATGTGGAGCGGGACAATAACAGGGATACTGGGGATAAGAGTGCAGGAAAGAGAAAATGGGAAGGACCACCACACGATATGAAGAAGTCCGGGTTTCAGCGATTTGATAGTCGTCCACCTTTCCGATCAGTTGAAAGACCTTGCCCAAAGTGCCACCGTTTTCATCAAGGAAGCTGTCAAGTTGATCCTAGAAACTGTTATAAGTGCGGGAAGATTGGTCACATTGCCAAAGACTGTCGGGTGGTTAGATTTTGTTATTCGTTCAATTCTCCAGATCATCTTCAGTCAGATTGCCCACTGGGAAGAATACAATCGGGTGGCACGTCAACAAGAGCAACGGGTGTTAGACCAGCAGTACCGAGGTTAGAACCAGCAAGAGCAAGAGGTCGTTCATTTCAGATGACAGCAAAAGAAGCGGAGGAAACTCCGAACATGGTTACAGGTACATTCTTAATAAATTCTACACGTGCTAAGGTGTTATTTGATTCCGGTGCAAACCGATCGTTTGTGTCACCTTCATTTGCTGCTTACATGCATTTAAAGCCGAAAGTGTTAGATCATGCTTTAATGGTAGATACGGCAAATGATAATCAAGTGTCGGTTAAAGAAGTATTTGATAGCTGTGTGATAGATATAGAAGGGTGCGGAGTACCGATTCAGTTATTTTCAATAGCCCTGGTTGAGTTTGATGTGGTAGTGGGAATGGATTGGTTAGCCAAGAACCAAGCTAATATAGTTTGTGATAAGAAGTTAATAAATGTTGTGTTACCTGAAAAAGGGCCGGTAGTGATTTATGGTGATCGTAGGAATCATCAGTATAAACTTATATCTATGATAAAAGCCCGTAAGTGTGTTAATAAAGGTTGCCTGAGTTACTTAGCTTATGTGATTGATACTAAGCTAGAGAAGAGTAAGTTGGA
Organism: Saussurea involucrata; assembly: GCA_033807775.1. NCBI lineage: Eukaryota > Viridiplantae > Streptophyta > Magnoliopsida > Asterales > Asteraceae > Saussurea > Saussurea involucrata. The sequence continues at coordinate 70,089,202 of CM066325.1, forward strand.
AGATATTCCAATTGTTAGTGAATTTCCAGAAGTTTTCCCTGAAGACTTGAATAGCCTTCCGCCCATTAGACAGGTAGAATTTGGTATAGATCTGATTCCCGGAGCCACCCCTGTAGCTCGTGCACCGTATCGTTTGGCACCTCCGGAAATGAAAGAAATGATGGCACAACTGCAAGATCTATCCGATAAGGGTTTCATCAGATCGAGTTCTTCACCGTGGGGAGCACCAGTTTTGTTTGTGAAAAAGAAGGATGGTTCGATGAGAATGTGTATCGACTACAGAGAATTGAATAAGCGTACGATCAAAAACAGGTATCCTCTACCTAGAATTGATGACCTATTCGATCAATTAGTCGGAGCTTGTTGTTTCTCCAAGATTGATTTAAGATCGGGTTATCACCAGTTGAAGGTCAAAGAAGAAGACGTTTTGAAAACTGCTTTCCGCACCAGGTACGATCACTATGAGTTTCTAGTAATGCCATTTGGATTGACGAACGCTCCAGCTGCTTTCATGGATTTAATGAATCGGGTATGTAAGCCGTATCTTGATAAATTCGTTATTGTGTTTATTGATGATATACTTATCTATTCCCGATCCAAGGAAGAGCATGCACGACACCTTCGTTTGATTCTAGAACTACTGAAGGAAGAAAAGTTGTATGCTAAATTTTCAAAATGTGAATTATGGTTGCGGGAAGTTCAGTTTCTGGGGCATATAGTTTCCGAAAAAGGTATACAAGTTGATCCGATGAAAGTAGACGTAGTTGAAAAATGGGAACCGCCGAAGACAGCAACAGAAGTACGGAGTTTTCTGGGTTTGGCCGGCTATTATCGAAAGTTTATAAAAGATTTCTCTCGTATTGCTACACCTCTGAGTAAGTTGACTCGATAGAATCTGAAGTTTGAATGGAAGGCAGAACAAGATGAAGCATTTCGGATATTGAAAGAAAAACTGTGCAGCGCGCCGATATTAGCATTACCCGAAGGTTCCGAAGACTTTGTAGTATATTGTGATGCGTCTAAGTTGGGATTGGGTTGTGTATTAATGCAGCGGGGAAAGGTTATTGCTTATGCTTCCCGTCAATTAAAAGATCATGAGAGACAGTATCCTACGCACGACATGGAACTTGCCGCGGTTGTCTTTGCATTGAAGATTTGGAGACATTATCTGTATGGTTCCAAATGTCAAATTTATACCGATCATAAAAGTCTCCAACATCTTTTTGATTAGAAGGAATTAAATATGAGGCAAAGGAGATGGCTAGAACTAGTAAATGATTACGACTGTGAAATTCTTTATCATCCGGGAAAGGCGAATGTGGTAGCTGATGCACTGAGTCGTCAAGAAAAGAGTGGAACAATAAAAGCTATTTCTCTAAGAGCTGAACTCTTACCCAACATCTTTGACGAACTGTTGAAGTGTCAAATAGAAGCTTGTCAGGAAGAACATTTGAAGTCAGAACGGTTAGTCGGAATATCAGCATTGCTTGTGAAAGACGACCGTGGGTTGTTGTGTCTAGAGAACAGAATTTGGGTGCCTCGTTTGGGTGGATTACGCGATCGTGTGTTACAAGAAGCTCATCAATCTCGTTTCTCTATCCATCCGGGTACAAATAAGATGTATAGAGATCTGAAACAATTCTATTGGTGGCCGGGAATAAAAAGAAGTATTGCAAAGCATGTGGAAGAATGTACTACTTGCAAAAAGGTGAAGATTGAACATCAAAAGCCTTTTGGCCAGTTACAGCGATTAGAAATACCGATGTGGAAATGGGATCAGATTACTACCGATTTCATCACGAAGCTACCAAGAACTCCGAAAGGATTTGATTCTATTTGGGTGATAGTCGACAGATTGACGGAGTCTGCACACTTCCTACCGATAAAGGAAACTGATTCAATGGAACGATTAGCCAAGTTGTATATAGACGAAATAGTAACTCGGCATGGAGTTCCAATCTCGATTATTTCTGATCGGGATAGTCATTTTACTTCCAGGTTTTGGAGAAGTTTTCAGAATGAAATGGGGACGCAAATAAAGTTAAGTACAACATATCATCCTCAAACTGACGGTCAGAGTGAAAGAACGATCCAGACTTTAGAAGATATGCTCCGGGCTTGCATAGTTGATTTTGGGGGATCGTGGGATAAACATTTGCCTTTGATAGAATTTGCCTACAACAACAGTTATCATTCCAGCATTCAAGTGGCACCGTTTGAAGTATTATATGGTAGAAAATGTCGAACGCCTCTATGTTGGAATGAAGTGGGAGAAAAATAGTTAGCAGGGCCAGATATAGTACAGTTAACAGCAGATAAGATTACTCAGATTCGGGAAAGATTGAAAGTGGCTCAAGATAGACAGAAAAGCTATGCCGACCGACGCCGGAAACCGTTAGAGTTCCAAGTTGGAGATTTTGTAATGTTAAAAGTCTCACCTTGGAAAGGAGTCATTCGATTTGGGAAGCAAGGTAAACTTAGCCCGAGGTATATTGGACCGTTTGCAATTACTGAAAGAATTGGGGAAGTAGCTTACCGACTAGATTTATCTCCAGAGTTAAGTAGGATTCACAACGCTTTTCATGTGTCGAATTTTCGAAAGTGTTTGGTATCACCAGATCAGGCAGTGTCTCTACCGGATATACAAGTGGACGAAAAGTTGAACTATGTGGAGGAACCGGAAGCTATTGTTGACCGAAAAGTCAAAGTCTTGCGGAATAAAGAGATCAGACAAGTGAAAGTACAGTGGAAACATCACAGAGGTCAGGATGCTACGTGGGAATCGGAATCAGAAATGAGACTATGAGAGCCAAATACCCTCATCTGTTCATTTAACTGAATTCCGGGACGGAATTCTTTTAAGGGGGAGATGTTGTAATAACCAGGTACGTTATTGGTTTATTTATAAGGGTTACTTTAAATTAATTTTGTGGAGTTAGAAGTTAAGGGGTAAGTTTTATTTTTAATATGGAAGTGTAGGGGTGTATTTTGCCATATAGAGTAAGTTAAGGGTTTGTTTGGTATTTTTACCAAACTCCACACCACCACCGCCATATTGCCTCACTAGGAGGAGGTGTCCTCCTAATTGAGTATCTAAACAAATATCCTAAGTATTGTGTGTGTGAATTCGGTTTAGAGAGAGAGAGAGAAGAAATCGAAGAAAAGGAAGAAGGAAAGCTTAGATTTCTGCTGAAATTGCCATAAACATCTAAAGGAATCAAGGTAATATTTCTGTTTAATCCATACTTTTAAGGTTCTTAGTTTTCTATAAACTTTAGAAGTGGGTTTTGCTATTTTTAGAAGGATATATGAATTCTGGGTTTGGGTTAGTGTTCAAAAGGTAGTCTTAAGCATATCTGCATAATTACAGCAACATGCATAGTTAAAAGATTAAAATCTGGGTTTAAGATAAACACTGTGGACTGAGACATTCAAGCAAGTCGCAATGGTGGGTTGCGACATGCTTGAAAATGGTCATCTTCATGAATGTCGCAATGGTGGGTTGCGACTTGCTCATGAAGTCGCAATAGTGGGTTGCGACTTGAGTGGGAAGTCGCAATAGTGGGTTGCGACTTGGGTATGAAGTCGCAGTAGTTGATTGCGACTTGGGTATGAAGTCGCAGTAGTTGATTGCGACTTGGGTATGAAGTCTCAATAGTTGATTGCGACTTGGTGTAGTGTATTGCAACTTGAGTCGAGGATTTCAGAACTTAGAGACTTCCAGCATTAAAAAGAAATATTTGTATTCAGGTGATACAAATTCCGTGAATTGGGACTGAAGGAATCAGAGAGCTCGATAATAGCATGGAAGGGTTTTTGGAACTAAGCTAATCAAGTGAGTTTTTCTTTAAAATGTTTTCAAATGGAATACATATATGTGATTAAAATGTAATATTGTGCATATAGTGTTTATATGAATATTACATTGTATGAGTACTAGTTGGCCGGGCTTAGGACCGGTGAAAGTTGGCTGTACAGAGGGACAGTGGTGTTGGCTGTATTTAGTACAGCGGTGTAAATTAATTAATTGGCTTGCTACCAATTAATATGGCCAAGAAAAGGAAAAGAGAAAGAGATGGAAAGATACGTGATGCATGAGTCATAGTTAGTATTCTTAAGCGAATTATGTGTATGATGTTGTGCAAATGTTTTCTTTAACTAACGGGGATTTTCTCACTAGACCTCAAGGTCTAACCCTCATTTTGTTTTAAAATATGTATTCCAGGACAAGGAGCAAGTAAGAGACAATGATAAGATTTATCATGTTTAGCTTTTGTGGAAGATGAATGATTATGAAGATTCAAGTTCTGTTTTGTATCTATTATGTATTTTCCTTTATTCGAAAAAGTTTGTACTAAAAGACCTAATTGTAGAATCTAAGGGACCGTATTTGAAATATGATATGTTATTTTGTGGTGAAATATATGTATTTGCGTGTTGGGCTTAAGGGATGTTATAGTTTCAAGCACATCGGTGACTCGTTTTCTGTACATTCACGGGTAGTGTTTCCTTTCGTTTTTCCAGTTTTCCGTGTGTCTTTACGTTATTCGTCTTGTCTTTGTTATTCCCGTGCTTCTAAATGTGTGGTTTCAAGTTGATTCCTCGAATGCCTAGTTCCAAAGGTACGTATTCTATCTCTGTGAGGAAAAGCTATTTTTTTGAGAGATCGAGGGGGAGAAATATCCGTTTGACAAGTCTAGGGGGAGTTTTGTCATTTTGTCAAAGTTTTTTTAAGTTAGTTGTTTCTTTCAATTGTATGTTTTGTTTCCATATTATTTAAAAAAAAGGCCTGTTTTTTTTGAAAAGTTGAAGGGGAGCGATGTCAGTTTGAAAATCTGAGGGGGAGAAGTGCAATATTTTTTTTTTGTGCCAAGGGATATTTTTTTGAAGTGTTAGCAGTTGGGATATATGGAACCGGAAGTGTTACGGGACCCGGTACCAAGCTCACCCCGGACCGGAGTATATAAAGATATGCTGAAGAAGTGCCCTCGTCATGGGTTACATGGTTGGGTCATTATTCAGACGTTCTTTGGAGGACTTCACCCGCAGTTCAAGAATGACATCACTGCTGCAGCGGGTGGGGCTCTCATGAACAAGACGTATGAAGAAGCAATTGAGCTGATTGAGAACTTAGCCGAACATAGCTACGCTACTCCAAGATCAGCCGTTAGAAGAGTTGCAAGTGTTCAAGAATCGGATGAGCTGAAAGAAATAAAGGCTCAACTAGCTGCGATCACAACCCATCTGAAAGGAGGCAGTCCTCAAGAACCTGAACAGGTTCAGTTTTTGCAAAACCGGAACAACCAGTCGAGGAACGACCCTTTCTCGAATACCTATAATGAGGGGTGGAAGAAACACCCGAACTTTTCATGGAATCAACCCGGTCAACAACCACAAGGTAATAACTCCAACTTTTCTAATTCTTCTAATGCTAACAATGTTTACCGTCCTCCAGGTTTCAACCAAAGGAATTTCAATGAGGGACAATATGGGGAGAAGAAACCGGGGCTGGAGGATATGATGATGAAGTTCATGACCAAGATGGACAACACAGTTGGAGAGTTAGCAAGCACGGTTAACACAGTCAAGGCGGCTACTGAACAGAACACCGCATCCATCAAGATCCTCGAAAGACAAGTGGGGCAAATTTCTGAAGTTCTACAAAACCGAGCCCCAGGAACGTTTCCGAGCCAGACTGAAAGGAAACCGAGAGAAGAATGCAATGCCATTTATCTGAGAAGTGGCAAGGAACTGATCAATGAGCCTACACGAGAAACATCATCAAAGGAAACCGAGCTCAAAATGCAAGATGTCGAGATCATAGAAGTGGATGGGATGGAAGCCGGTGAAGGAGGTATTACGAAGGAAAAACCGGAGGATGGAGAAAAGAAGAAGAAGCAACCACCAGTCAACCCGTATGTGCCACCGCTACCATTCCCTAATCGAGTGAAGGCACACAAAGATGAGGAACAATTCAAGAAATTCCTTGACATCTTCAAAAAGCTGCACATCAACATTCCATTCGCGGAAGCACTTGCCCAAATGCCAACATATCTCAAGTTCATGAAGGAAATCTTATCCAAGAAGAGGGCAATCGAACACCAGTCTACCATTGCACTTACTGAAGAGTGCAGTGCGATCATACAGAACAAGCTTCCCCCGAAGCTTAAGGATCCAGGGAGTTTTTTGATCCCTATTCAAATTGGGAATCTTAATTTTGATAAAGTGTTATGTGATTTAGGAGCAAGTATTAACTTAATGCCTTTATCTGTTTTCAGGAAACTTGGCTTGGGTGAGGCGAAGCCGACATACATGAAACTTAAGGTCGTGGATAGATCTATAGTGTATCCATACAGAGTGATAGAGGATGTGCTCATCAAGGTTGGCAAGTTCTACCTTCCGGTGGATTTCGTGGTGCTGGACATCGATGAAGATATAGAGGTCTCACTGATTTTGGGAAGATCCTTTCTGGCCACGAGAAGAGCGCTGATCGACATGGAAGAAGGCGAAATGACCCTAAGGGTTGGTGGTGAGAAGGAGGTGTTCAAGATGTTCGAGAGTGGGAGAGAGCAAGTTATTGAGGAACCGGGTAATCACGGAAAGCTTAAGGAGTGATCGGATGGAAGGTCGAGCCACGACCAAAACCACGACGCTAAGTGGGAGGCAACCCACCGAGTTTTGCGTTTTCTTTTATTATTTATGTTTCGGCGTGTTTTTATTTACAAAAAAAATTTGAAAATTGAAAAACTGGACAGTGTGGCCCGTGGTCTACGCCGCGGCTTCCAAACCGCGCACTAAACCGCGCACTAAACCGCGGGAGGCTCTGAGGTGGTTTCGAAACAGAGGGTTACGCGGGATGTCCCGCGGTTTACAAACCGCGCAGTAAGTCGCGCGTGTCCTCTGACGTTTAAGGTCTACTTTTTGTTGTTTTACATGCAATTGTGTTTCTTTCTTGCGTTGTGTTCTTTTTCTTTGCGTTTTTCATCTTTTGCTTTGATTTCTTTTGTCCGTGCCTTCTCGCTCCATCTCTCCAACTGGTCGCTCAAATCTTTTAAGAAAAGCTCCTCCGTCCAGCAAACAGGTATGCTCTAACTTTGTCTGTTTAACGAGTGGTGTATGATGTGTGTTTCCTTATTAGTCAAACGAGATGCAACAAACCTAAGTTCAACTTAGGTTTGGGGTGCCTCATCTTTCAAACTCTACACACTCACTTTTAATCCCGTGCAAACCTCGGTTTCACCGAGGTTTGGGGTTGGCTTTAGTTGGCAAACCTAGGCCACGACCTAGGTTTGGGGTGGCCATATTTGAATAACTCTGGGCCGCTCTTTGATGTTTTTGTATTGATGTTTTGTCTTTCCTGTATGAGAACTGTAATAACTGCACAATGATCTATGTCGCATCGCCTACAGCTTTACTTGCACATTGGGGACAATGTGCGGGTAAGGTTTGGGGTTGCCCAATCGGCCCCACGTTTATGCACGTAGATTTCCTGCACGTATGAGTGTCTAGATCACATTAGCTAAAATTTTGTTTTGGGTGATCGAGACCAACTATTGTGGGAAGAACCTTGTGATAGTAACGTGACCATCAGGGAAGGACCGGAAAAAGACATGACTACGGACATTAGTGGAGACCACCCAATAGCGAGTGTTGAGCCTAAAAGACGTTTTTCATTTCGAGGGATTTAAACACTTAATTCATATACACTTTTCGAGTTTCTTGTCGTGAATATAGAGTGATCTCGCTATATTATTGCATTGAGTAGCAAAGACAACCATCGGGATATTGGGTAAGGGTATAGTAGACCATATCGTGTGGACCTTAAGAGATGATTCCAGGCATTGTGTGCACTTTAACCCGTTTTTATCTATCGTTCCTTTCGACCCATTATGTGTGTATCCACAACCCATTTTTGCAGCCAAACACTCACCTTGTTTATTCCAGACCCACCATTAAACCCTAGCCAAAAGCCTTAGCCAACCCTTATCCGAAAGTGTGTCAAGTAGAAGCAGTACATGCCAGTCATGAAAATAGATAGAAAAGAGGGCCAATGCAGCCCCAATCAAATAAAGAGGACCAATGAAGTCCCACATAAAAAAAATAAAAATAAAATAAAAATAAAATTAAATACAACTATTTAGATAGCTTTGCAACAACTCAATAATAGAGTCAAAGCGACTCCATTAGTGACAAATAGGGCCAAAAGATAGAATGTTAAGCAAGAAAGTTCAGACTTGCTAAAGATTGACACACCGAGGATTTTTTATCCTTTCACCTTTCGTTTCTTAGCCATAACCTTAACCCCGTTACAACCCTTGTAAAGACCTGGATGATCTTCTGGAAACGTGATTATGGTATACGACCACCTTTACCAATATTCCCTGTCTTGCTACTTGATTCCCTTCTGAGATCAACTTTTTGGACATTTGTGCGTCTTTCATTAGAGTTGTCATGTGACCTTCGAGTATTCTTGTACATAACTTCCATATACATGACAACATGTACGATAACCTAGGTTCGAGTGAAATGAGAGTCCCCCATGAGGTAGGGTCGAGGTAAAATGTTTTCCCTAGTATGTTTGGACCTAGTACAACCTCAATGGAATCGGAGCAGCCACGAGTTCAACTCACAATGGAAGGCCATAGATCAAACAGAATAAGAATGAGGCGAGAGTGAGATAGACATTCACGGGTATGGGAAATCACCAGTGCATTACATGGGACCGATTGGGAATTGTGCAGTTATTATTTCACTGAGGTGTGCTTTTATTCTATTTTATCGCTAATTTGCTTGGGGACAAGCAACGCTCGGTTTAGGGTTGTTGATAACACCACTTTTTGGCGTTATTTTCGGTCCTGAAACCAATGAGATTGGCTTGTATTTAAGCAAAGAGGCGGAATTTGATGTTTTATCAAGTGAAATGTGCAGGTAATCTAAAAGGCGGCAATCATCGATAAAAGAAGCGAAAAAGAGCCCAAAACGTGTACTAAACGAAGCCAACGGAAGCCTGAGATCCAAGCCCAAGACCCATACCCGAACCACGAAACGATCCTGACCCGAAACCCAGCCAGAAACCGCGCGGTTTCTGGCACGGTTTGCAAGTCGCGGCTAAAGCCGCGCAACCCTCTGTTCCAGCCTCTTAATTGGCGTTTTCCGACTTTTAGGTCATTATCTCACAGACGACGAACGGCAGCGACTAGGAGGCGATTTTCAGAGGTTTTTCGGAGCTTTTGGAGCCACGATAGAGGATTGATTGAGGAGGAAGTCACGATGCGAAGCGGATTAGAGCCGAGAGAAGGGAGTTCATTATTGCATTCACCACGATCACATTCACTATGTTTACATTGATTGTTTCCTTTCCTTCTCTTATGTTTTTATCCACCACCAACATGAACTAATCTTTAGATGTTGGGGGTGGAATGAATTTGGTTTAAAACTTATGAACAGATGACGTGAGACTTTTATCAGTTTTCCTATTTTAATGAAGAGTGTAATTTGGTTTTTAATGCTTTTGTGAGTTTAGCTAGCTTCCAATTGTTTTGTTGTTCTCAATTAAGTTCGAGAGAATTAATTGTTAACTAGAACTAGAAATTGCATGTCTAAGGTGAAAAATTGGATAGAGATATACCAGTGTAAGCCTTAGTCCCGTTTAAATTTTGCTTTTAATGTGTTTTGAGTGTCATAAGTTAAGATCGAGAGATAAAGCTTGTGTCTTCAAAATAAAACACGTTGTTGCTTGAGAGAGAACAACGGTGATTTTCGAGATTGGGTATTCATTAAAGGGAATAACTTGGTAATTGTTTAAGTCAAATGTTCGTATGTGAAAACCTTAGGATTTCCAACTCTCAACTGTTTTCTCTATCAAAGTTTCTTCAATTGCTTGCTGTTCTGTCTGTGATTTATTTTCTTGCAATTAATTAGTTTAATACCAACCACTCACTTTCGATAGTTCAGTTAATAGAGTTTATAGTCATTGTGATACTTAGTCCCTAGTTCCCTGTGTTCGATACTTGTACTTTTTGTACTATTACTTGATTTCGACCCGTACACTTGCGGTTAGATTTAGGGGGGTGTGAACCCGCCTATCACCAACCGCTGTCTTCAGCGATGTGACTTCGCTGGACAGGGTGCTGTTGGTGAAGTTGAGATTGTTGATGGAGGTGGAGTTTTCAGCAAGAGTAGTAGCAAAATTTCCCATGCTACCTTCCACCTTCTCCAGATCAGCACTGGAGGCTTTGCCTTTCACCTCATCAATGAGGGTTTTGAGAGCCTCTCCAGCGTTTGTAACCGCTGAAGAGTTTGTGGAGAGAGTGGTGGTGAGAGATTCCACCTTTGTTGATAGATCCGTGAGCGATGTGTTGATGTCACCCAAAATTAGGACCTGTAACAGCTAATAACTTGTGAACAAAGGAAAGCTCTGAAGTTTAGGGTTTTGAGAGAGGAGTGTTTAGGATGTTGTGTATACCTGCGGGATGATTGACGAATTCCTCGTAGGTTCGATAACCTGAAAAGGTTTCCATGTCACCTTCCAGAGAGCCTGGACGCTTGGAGGTGTCCACAGGTCCTTTATTTAAATCCTTCAGCCGCTGTAGTTCTTCAGCAGATGAGTCACTCAAATGAATGACCTTTGTTGTGGAGAAAGGAGGAACAGATGGAGTGACCAAATAAGTAGTGGGAGGAGTGAGAGTTTAGAAGAGGGTTGGGGTGCCAGATTCAGCATTGGAACCGTTGGGAATGACTTCTGCAGTACTTAGAGGTACTGAGGGAGGGAGGTTCTGTTCCAAGTTAATAACCTCAGCGTTTAAAGACGCTAAAGTTGGTATGGAAGGGGTGGCTTCATCAGCTGTGGCAGAGCGTACCACTAAACTATCCAACGACTCTTGAGAAGAGTGAGCCGCGGAGTCTTCAACCTGTGAAGGCTTGGAGGGTTGCTCCTTGGTTTTCTTGATCCTTTGATCATCAAGAGAGGTGGAATAGTGTTTCCTTTTCTTAGAAGGAGTGGTTTTTGTAGCCTGGGTAACAGCGGTTGGGATTGCCGCTGAAGTAGCTGCAAAAGTAGAAGAATTGGGGTTGAGAAGAGATAAGAGTTTAGAAAGACGTACCTCGTTTGGCAGGGGTTTGAAGTCAAGAACTTTAACGCCAACCTGAGAGAGTTTCAGGTCACCCACTTTTGGGTATTTGTCCCCAAGTCCGTTTAGAAAGAGAGCACTGACAAACCGGGGATATGGTACACATGTTGGTTTGTCAGCCACGTCCATCCTGAGCACCATATCGTTGTAAATGATGGTTGCCCAATCAATGTGAAGGCCCTTCAGCAGTGCATACCCCATGTCCTGCTGAGGTTGTGATGCTTGGTCACTTGACCCAGTTTTCGCTGTCAGGCAGCTGATCAAATGAGCGAAGATGAAGTTCAACTCGCTGGGCATTTTCGATTTCTTGATGGCAGTCAACTTCTTCCCAGGGAGTTCATCTCTCCCTGTTTCCCATACATACTTCATTTCATCAAGGAATGCAATCAGTGGCTCCCTATCAGCTAGGTTTTTGGGGTTTGGCAGAGGGACAAAGCGTTTTTGTTTGGAACTACAGGAAGGTTCAGGGCACGCCTGATAGTACCAGGGGTGATCTTGGAAGTTCCATGTTTGGTGTCACAGAGAATGACATCGAGCATCTTCTTTGGGTCTTTGGGTGAGGGTACCTGAGCTCTTCAGGCAGTATACCAGAACTGAGATAGAAGATATCGATGAGCGGGGGGTGCAATGGTCAGAGCTGTCGATAGATGACAGGTCTTGAGAAAGTTTACAGCGTCATCAAGGTGTGTGGCCTGCTTCTTTTGAGGGAAGTCGAAGAGAGCATAAGGGTTGTTGCTTTGAATGATAACTTGCTCGAGTTTGAATTTAACCTGAGGAGCTTTTGTGAGTACAACACTTTCAGCAGCAGTGGGTGACTTAGCGGTAGGAGCTTCAGTAGTAGATGCCATTTCTGTTTATAATTACAAACATGAAGAAAGATAAAGAATAAAGTCTTAATGTGGAAAGATTTTCCAAAATAAGATGTTTTTGGGTTTTGCACATTCCATTCAGACAAAAGATATCTTAATGGAGATTAGGGTTTTTCTTGTTTTGAAAAAGAGTACAAAACATAGTGAACATTTGTTTTCCAGTTTCCTTTTTAAAGAAGAGATTCTGGAAAAACATATGCAGATGCAAGTTTAAGATTTTAGTTTCAAACTTGAAGAACAATCATGAAGATTGTGTTCATAAAATCATGAAGAGAAATGATTTCATTTTAAAAAGTTCTTTTATTTGATCTGTTAAAAACAAGAATAAGATCAAAAACAAGTTGATAAAAGGTATGTTGGTCCCGAAGGTTTATACAAGTTTGTAGAAGGGGGGTTGAATACAAACACACAGATTTTACTTTTCTAAATTGTTTATTGATAAATCATTAACAATTTACAGCTTGTTGCGGAAACAAGATTAAGGATAAACCTAAATCTAAACAAGTTGGAACACTAAGTTTCTTGCACTAAGAAAGAGAAGGAAATTACTAATAATAACCTATCTCAAGATAAGAAGGATGAACTTGTCCAGAGTTAGCAAGTTGCTTCAAAATGAAGTGAGTTCATCTTCTTATATACTGCATACATTTAATGCATGGCAGTTTACACTTTACACGTGGCAGCAGCTCATTGGTTGTACGTCATTGACCTTTGTTGACAACCTTATTAGCCGTATGTTTGAACAGTGTAGTATCAGAGTGGTTGTACGATTTTAGACAATAAGGAGGTTCTTTTTCTGACACATCGTACGGAGTCGTGCAAGGGTGGTTAAGACAAAAGTACTTTGTACGGAAGACTTCATGATCAGCTTTTCGTTGATTCAGCGGTCTATCATTCTATATCAGCGAATGATAGAGTTCAGCGATAGCTGAAGTCCTGTACTTGATACTTCACGTTGAGTGGAAAAATCCGAGTCTTCGCTGATCCGCATCAGTTCATTAGGAGACTTGTCGCTGGTTCTTGAGCTTGATCTTCGACTTCAGCGTAGAACCTATGTTGACGTGAAACTTGTCTTCAGAGATCATAAGTAAACAACTAACTTATCAGCGATCACCATAAGGACTGAACAGACTCAGAGTATTATGGTGAACAGTGTTCGCTGAATGTTTAATCTAAAGAGCGAGAGTTCCTATCAGCGGTACTGTAAGATCTTAGTACTTATCAGCGATAGTGAAACTCTGATACATATTGTTTACTTATAATTTTCACTAAGTATAAAGAGAGGGTCATTATCAAATCACTGAGGGTTTGGATCAACAATCTCCCCCTATTTGATTATGACATAGCAACAGAGAAAATTGCTATTTAATGAAAACATAAGGATAAAAAGAACTCATAAAATATTTGTCCCTTTTACTGTTTTCTGGGATCTTTTCTGTACTGATGGAGTAAAGTACGTTCGCTGAAAATTTTCTTTAAACTTCGTAAAGATTACATAGTGAAGTTGAAAAATTACAAGTACAGCGAATACAATTACAAGTACAAAAGAATAACTGATACAATAGAGAAAAAGCGATCTTATCAGTTTATAAAGGTTCTTCCTTGATGAGAAGTTCATCAAGGGTCTTTGATGTGGGAATCATCCAGTCAGGGACATTTACTCCTTGATTCCTTTTGTTCAGCGCTTCTTAAAAAATCAAGGGTTTAAGATGCCGTGCCTGAATGTCGCTCTTGAAGTCACACCAGTAGATGATATCTTTTAGCTGTTCGATGGGAGTGATGTGAAGTTCAGAGATACGTTGAAAACGCTTTCGTCTATCCCAGTCAATGAAGAATATCCCGTAGGGTTTGCTTAAGACTTTCCCAGGGATGAAAGTCTCATCAGGAGGAAGAGTTGTGTCAAGTGCATAAAGGTCAGGTTCAGGACCAAGGACTTCAGCTAGAGAAAAACCGATACCTGTTTCGTTTCGAATCTGAGGACCATCTTCTGAAGATTTAGACTTTTTCTTTGCAGAGGCCTTTCTTTTCTGACTTTCGAGAGGAGGAGGAGGAGGAATATCCACACAAGAATAGACTAAGTCGATCTGTTTGTTTATCAGCTTTTCAAAATGATCCTTGTACTTAGACTGAGACTTCTGGATGGCTAATCTGATCTCCAACCATTCAGAGAGACCGTACTTCGTGATAACTTCAGCATATAATTTTTCGTACTGTCCATCCTCTCTGAATATCTCGATTTCAGCGATAGAAACTTTGAGGGTTGTTCTTCCAGTGATGAGTACCTTGTTGATTCTGCCAGGTCGATATCTGAAGTGAACCTTTTCTTTGCACCAGGCTAAGGTAGATTGAGACACAATTCTCTTTTATTCAATGATCTTCTTGGATTCTTCCCATAGATGACGTTGAACTTCGATTGGAGCTCTTTTCAGCTTGGGGTCTTTCACCGATTTTTGACTAAGTTGGATGGCGAGTTCTCTGTCTTTTTCTTCAACTTCTCTTCTTTCAGCGATTAGGCGTTCAGCTCTGAGGTGTTCCTTGTATTCCTTTTGAGAAATTCTGAACTTTGGAGGAATAGAAGGAAGTTGATCACGCTTCAGAATGATTCGCTGATCCTCGAACTTCTTTATCATCTCTTCTCTTCTTCTCTGATCCTCTTCACTTAGCTTTTGAGGAGCCAAGGAAGGTCTGTTTTTATGAGATAGCATCTGTTCTTCAGGTTCATCAGTCTCAGAGATCAAATCCAAGACCGGGATTATTTCTTCAGCGTTGGGAGCTGGGATTATTGTTGGTGAAGTCGCAGCTGTAGGAACTTCAGCGATATCCTCAAACAGGGGAGAGGACTAGCTGAAACACATCGATCGTACGAGTAAGAACTTGGGTAGAATAGAGATAGAGAAATTTGGTTTAAGTGTATAGGCTGAGGAGAGTAGAACTGATAATGTGTATAGATAGATAGAGGAGGGATGAGTGTAAGGAAGATTTAGTGTACCTGACAAACTGGCTTTAGAAGCGAGATCATCAGATTGTCATTGTCTTCAACGACACATTTTCCTTTGCCCTTGTCAGCTTCAGACGCTGATGGCTTTGATTTGGTCCGCTCCCCTGAAGGTTCGTTTATCACGATCCCTTTCAGAACTGTAGTCCTCTAAGAAGGCTTGACGATAAAAGAGTCATCATAATCATCATCTTCATCATCATCATTCTTTGGAGAAGAGGATGGTTCATCATCAGACAAGTCGATGGCTTCTTCATCTTCAGCTTCAGACTCAGATTCTTCAGCTTCTTCTTCGAGTTGCTCCCCCTCAGATACAAAGGTAAGCTTCTCGGTTTCCTCAGGGTTTTCATCTCCCTGAGGTCCAGCGGCTGCTTCTTCAATTGTCTTCTCACCCTCTTCAGTAAAGGTGAGGTCTTTAGTCTTCTCCCCCTTGACAGATTCATCATGGGGAAGGTCTTCAGATATCTTCTCCCCCCTTCCTCATGATGAGTGGGGGAGGAATGTGAGGACTCAGCAGCTGGTTTTGGGTCCCTGTCTTCTTGGCCAGGGATCCCCATACAAATTTCAATCGCTGTTAGTCTGTTTTCTAGACCAGAAATAGCAGGATTGATCTTCACGAGTTCAGCACGATTCGCCGTAGTAAAATGCTCAGGTGCAGGAGGAGGGGCGGTCATGTTGTTCAGGAGCTGCTGCATCATTGTCTTCATAGAAGTGACGTCTGTTGGTCCCGAAAGGCCTAAACAAGTTTGTAGAAGGGGGGGGGGGGGGTTGAATACAAACACACTATTTTACTTTTCTAAATTGTTTATTGATAAATCATTAACAATTTACAGCTTGTTGCGGAAACAAGATTAAGGATAAACCTAAATCTAAACAAGTTGGAACACTAAGGTTTTCTTGCACTAAGAAAGATAAGGAGATTACTAATAAAATCCTATCTTGAGAGATTTGAACTTGTCCAGAGTTAGCAAGTTACTTCAAATGAAGTGAGTTCATCTCTTTATATACTGCATGTATTTAATGCAATTCAGTATACACTTTACACGTGTCATCAGCGGATTGGTTGCATGTCATTGACCTTTGTTGACAACCTTAGTAGCCGCATGAATGAACAGTGTAGTATCAGAGTGGTTGTACGATTTCAGATTTTCGGAGGTTCTTTTCTGACATTTCGTACGGTGGCGTGCAAGGGAGGTTAAGACAAAAGTACTTTGTACGGAGGACTTCATGATCAGCTTTCGTTGATTCAGCGATTATCATTTACTATTCAGTGAATGATAAAGTTCAGCGATAGCTGAAGTCTTGTACTTGATACTTCACGTTGAGTGGACAAATCTGAGTCTTCGCTGATCCGCATCAGTTCATTAGGAGACTTGTCGCTGGTTCTTGAGCTTGATCTTCGACTTCAGCGCATAACCTATGTTGACGTGAAACTTGTCTTCAGTGATCATAAGTAAACAACTAACTTATCAGCGATCACCATAAGGACTGAACAGACTCAGCGATATGGTGAACAGTGTTCGCTGAATGGTTAATCTAAAAGTGCGAGAGTTCCTATCAGCAGTAGTGTAAGATCTTAGTACTTATCAGCGATAGTGAAACTCTGATACATATTGTTTACTTACAATTTTCACTAAGTATTTAAGATAGGGTCATTATCAAATCACTGAGGGTTTGGATCAACAATCTCCCCCTATTTGATTATGACATAGCAACAAAGAAAATTGCTATTTAATGAAAACATAAGGATAAAAAGAACTCATAAAATATTTGTCCCTTTTACTATTTTCTGGGATCTTTTCAGTACTGATGGAGTAAAGTACATTCGCTGAAATCTTTCTTTAAATCTTTGAATCAGGTTACAATATGAATAAGAAAGATTACAAGTACAAGCGAAATAAATTACAAGTACTGAAGGATGACTGATACAATAGAGAAAGTGGTGATTGTTGTCAGCCTTCAAAGGGTTCTTCCTTAATGAGAAGTTCATCAAGGGTTGTCTTTTCAGTTGGAATCATCCAGTCAGGAACCTTTTCTCCTTTATTTTTTAGCTTCAGAGCAGCTTCAAAAATCAAGGGTTTTAGGTGTCGTGCCTGAATGTCTTTTCTGAAGTCGCACCAGTAGATGAGATCTCTGAGCTGTTCGATTGGAGTGATTGGAAGCTCAGCGATCCGTTGAAAGCATTTACGTCCGTCGTAGTCAAGAAAGAATATTCCATAAGGATTACTGATGACTTTACCAGGGACGAAAAGTTCACATGGTGGCAAAGAGATGTCAAGGGCAGATAGATCAGGATCAGGACCAAGTACTTCAGCGCGAGAGAAACCAATTCCAGTTTCATTTCGTATGACAGGACCTGAGTTTGAATCTTGACGTTTCTTCTTTGGTGAGCCCCTTTTTCTTTTCGGCTTTAGATCAGGAACAGGAGGAATATCCACACAAGAAGATATCAAATCGATCTGTCTGTTTATCAGCTTTTCGAAATGATCCTTGTACTTAGATTTTGATGGTTGGATAGCTAACCTCATCTCCAGCCATTCAGAGAGACCATACCTTTTTACAGTGTCAGCACGAAAGGTTTCAGATGAGCCATCTTCTCTGAACAGTTTGATGTCAACAATAGGTACTCCGATGGAGGTTCTTCCAGAGATGAATACCTTGTTGATCTTCGCTGGACGATATCTGAAGTGGATTTTCTCTTTACACCAGATCAAGGTGGTCTGAGAAACTTCAGCTTTCTTTTCCACGATCTTCTGGGCTTGTTCCCAAAGCTTTCGTTGGATTTGAATGGGAATACGCTTCAGCTTGGGGTCTTTGACAGATTCTTGAGTGAGCTTGATGGCGTATTCTCTGTCTTTATCTTCAGCTTCCTTCCTTTCAGCGATGAGGCGTTCAGCTCTGAGATGATCCTGGTATTCAGCTTTTGAAATTTTGAACTTAGGAGGAACTGAAGGTAGTTGATCGCGCCTTAGGATGATTCGCTGATCCTCGAATCGCTTTATCATTTCTTCTCTCCTCTTTTGAGGAACCGAGGAAGGTCTGTTTCTGTGCGAGAGAGGTTGTTCTTCTGATTCATCAGTCTCAGAGATTAAATCTAAGACTGGGATTATGTCTTCAGCGGTAGCTGGAATTATTGGTGAAGTCGCAATAGTAGATCCTTCAGCGATATCCTCAAACAGGGGAGAGGACTAGCTGAAACGCAGCGATCTTACAAATAAGAACTGGGTAGAAGAACTTGGGTAGAAAAGATAGAAAAAATGTGGATGTGTATGGTGTTTGTGGAATGGATAACTGATTGTTCAGAGATGATCAGGGAAGGAAAAATAAGTTTAGTGTACCTGACAAATCGGCTTTGCAAGTAGGATCGCCAGATTATCATCTTCAGCGATGCCTTTGTCTTTGCTTTTCTCAACGCCAGAGGCTGAGTGCTTTGTCTTTGTTTTTGTCTTCTCCCCTGTGGATTCGGTTATCACGATCCCTTTAAGAGCTTTTCGAGGAGCATGTTTGACGACAAAGAATTCGTCATCTTCATCATCATCATCATCATCGTTCCTTGGAGAGGAGGATGGTTCAGCTTCAGGGATGTCGATGTCTTCGTCTTCTTCTGCTTCGGATTCCTCAGCATCTTCTTCGAGTTGCTCCCCCTCAGATACAGAGGCGAGGTTCTCGGTTCCCTCAGGGTTTTCATCTCCCTGAGGTCCAGTAACTAGATCTTCATTACCCTCTCCCCTGATAGATTCATCATGGGAAAGGTCTTCAGCGCTCTTATTTTGATCTTCAGCGCTCTTCTCCTGTTCAGCGCTCTTCTCCCCCTCTTTCTCATGATGGGCGGAGGAGGAATGGGTAGATTCAGCATTGGTGTTGTCTCTGTCTTCTGGGCCAGAGACTTTCACACAACCTTCAAGCTTAGCTATTCTGTCTTCTAGGCCAGAAATAGCAGGCGTGATTTTCTTCAGCTCTTGGCGATCCTCTGCGGTGAATGAGTCCAAAATAGGTGCAGGGGCCGGAGCAGGAGCTGGATTGTTTGCCTTGTTCACCAGCGCCTCGATCATTGTCTTGACAGAACTAAGGTCGGTCTTCACAGAGCCCAAGTCGGTCTTGACCACTGACATATCACCTTCGAGTGTACCAACCGATTTCTTCAGCGTTGTAACCTCGCTGGAAATGGTGGAAACTGACGATTTTAGGTTGGTGTAGTCAGTGTAGATGTCGGAGAGCACTTTGGCAAAGTCGGCGAGAGTTTTATCAAGGTCTTTGATGTCATCAGAGGAGGCCTTCTTTTCCACCACAGCAGTCAGCTTCGTCAGATTCTCTCCAGCGTTTGTTACAGCTGTAGAGTTATTTGATAGACCGGTGGTGAGATCTGTAAGTTTCATCTCCATGGACTTCAGAGACTGGTTGATGTCTCCCAAATAAGGACCTGTAACATATAAGTACTTGTGAACAAAGGAAATCTCAGAAGTTTCAGGTTTAGTTACAGTATTTAAGGTGGGATCTGTACCTGCAGGAGCGTTGATGAACTCATCAAAGTTTCGAGTCCCTCCATAGTGTTCCATATCTCCCTCAAAAGTTCCGTGAGGGATGGAGATCTCTGCAGGTCCTTTCTTCGTCATTCGCTGAGAAGCTTCAACGGCTTCTTGAATGATGGCATCTCCAGCTTTAACTGGAGGAGTGTCCAAAGAAGTAGAGGGATGATCGAAGGATAAGAATTGGGGTTGGGTTGCAAGTTCAGCGTTGGATTCGCTGAGAAGTACTTCATCAGTCTTTTGAGAGACTGAAGAAGGTAGGGTAGATTCCAAAGTTCTAACCTCAGCGTGTAGGGATGCTGAAGTAGGTTTAGAAGGGATGGCTTGAATTGGTGTGGCAGAGCGTACCACGGAACTTTCCTTCAGCTCTTCAGAATGAGCTGAGGAGTCTTCAGCATGGAATTGCTGGGGTTGCTCCTTGGTTTTCTTAATCCATTTGGAATCAAGAGGGGTAAGAGATTGTTTCCTTTTCTTAGAGGGAATGGATTTTGTGGCCTGGGAATCAGCGAGGGGTATTGTCGCTGAAGGAGCCACAGAAAGCGGAGAATTAAGTAGAGTGAGAAGGGTAGAGAGACGTACCTCGTTGGCGACAGGCTTGAAGTCGAGAACTTTAGGGCCAATCTGAGAGAGTTTCAGATCACCCTCTTCAGGATAGCTGTCCTTCAGGCCATATTGAAAGATGGCGCTGATGAATCGTGGGTAAGGAACCCATGCTGGTCGGTCAGCGGCAGAATGAAAACGTTGAATGAGGTCTTCATAGATGATGGAGGCCCAGTCAATGTTGAGACCTTTCAGCAGTGCGTAACCCATGGCCTGCTGAGGTTGAGCGGCTTGATCAGAAGATCCGGATTTCGCTGTCATGCAGCTGATCAGGTGAGCGAAGATGAAGTTCATCTCGCTGGGCATCTTGTATTTCTTTATCAGCGTCAGCTTCTTCTCAGGTAGCTTGTCTCTTCCAGTCTCCCAGATGTAACCCATCGCATCAAGGAAAACAATGATTTCTTCCCTGTCAGCGTGCTTCTTGTGGTCAGGAAATGGAATGAAAGGATTTTATGAGGTAGCGTTAGGGAATTTCAGAGCTTTGCGGATTATTGCGGGGGTTATCTTGATGGTGCCATACTCAGTATCGCTGAGTATGCAGTCGATGGTTTTAGATGGATCTTTGGCGGAGGGTAGGTCGGTGTGTCTGGCAGAGTACCAGAATTGGGATAATAAACGCTGACTGGCAGGAGGTGTGATTGTCAGTGCTGTGTAGATGGGGCTATTCTTCAAAAAATTTACAGCGTCGTCTAGATGGGATACCTGCTTCCGAGGAGGAAACTCGAGAAGCGCTGAGAGGTTGTTTGCCTTTGTCCAGTCTAGTTGATCCAGCTCAAACTTAACCAGAGGAGCTTTGGTGATTTCCAGTTCCTCAGAATCAGCGGAGATGGACTCAGCGGTAACATTCAGCTTTGAAGTTGCCATTTCACTGTATTATCAGTTCAACCAAAGATGTTAACAAATAAGAAATATCTTAATGTGGAAAGAAAATTTCCATTAAGATTTTTCGAATTTTGTCCATTTCATTCAGACAAAAAAGTCTTAATGAAGATTAGGGTTTTTCTTGTTTTAAAAAAAAAACGAATATAACACCTATAAGCCTTGTATTCCAGTTTTAAAAAAATGGATACGAAAGAAGAACAAGTTTAAGATTTTAGATTTAAAACTTGAAGAACAACCATGAAATGGTTGTGTTTATAAAACCATGAAAGAAAATGATTTTATTTTTGAGTTCTTTTGTTTGATCTTGTGTAAAACAATGATAAGATCGAAAACAAGTTATTCGCATTTGATAATAGATAAGAACATATTAACCTTGAGTTTGATGAAGAAGATGATGAACAGTTCTTGAAGATTGAGAGCACAAAATGCAACAGTGTTCTTTTCTTGCGGAGAAAGATTGATTCGCGTAAAAGACAAATATAAACTTTGAGAGTGTTTATATAGGAAGAGAGTAGAGAGAGAAAAACTTGAGCGGGAAAGTTTTTCATCATGACACGGACACGTGTTTGCATTTGATTGGATAGACAACGAAACGTGCAAACGTGTGTCAGAAAAAGAGCGTGCCTGGTGTTATCCGTTGCAATGACGTCACAACTGTCCTTTCACATTCTTTCGTTGTCTCTGAGGTTTTGAAAGAAAAACTCAGGGACTCTTTGGAAAATATGAAGCACTGAATAGAAATATCAGTGAGGGTTTTAAGAAATTTCAAAATATCGCTGTTAAGGAAGAGATATTCAGCGATGAAAGAATTTGAAATCTTGCATTTTCATGCGTTTTGTCAGAGAGAGAAAACATACCTTGATATCAGTTTAACCAAATTTATTCAGAGAGAAGATGATGAAATGGATTGTACAAGTTTATTTTATCCAGAGCCTATACAAGAATGTATAAACGTATCGCTGATTAAATGTGAACCGCTGAAGATTTATCCTTCAAAGTTCAGCATTCCAAGATCGCTAATGAGAAAGTTGAATCTTGTCTCATCAAGAGGTTTGGTAAACAAATCAGCTAACTGATAATCAGTTGGGATAAAATGAAGTTCTATATCACCATTCATCACATGATCTCTGATAAAATGATATCTGATTTCTATGTGTTTTGTCTTTGAGTGTAGCACTGGATTGTTTGCTATAGCGATGGCACTTGTGCTATCGCAATAGATTGGAATTTTGGAGAGCTGAAGATCATAGTCTAGTAGTTGATTTCTTATCCACAAGACTTGAGAACAGCAGCTACCAGCGGCTACATACTCAGCTTCAGCTGTGGAAGTGGACACTGAGTTTTGCTTCTTACTTGTCCAACTTACCAGCTTTCCACCCAGGAGCTGACATCCTCCTGTGGTGCTTTTCCTATCCATTTTGCAACCTGCAAAATCACTGTCTGAATAGGAGGTTAGATCGAATCCTGAATCTTTGGGATACCAAAGACCTAGATTCGCTGTACCCTTAAGATATCGAAAGATTCGCTTTACAGCTTTCATATGTGATATCTTAGGTTCAGCTTGATATCGTGCGCACAGACATGTTGCAAACATAATATCGGGTCGGCTAGCTGTAAGATACAGTAGTGAGCCGATCATCCCACGGTACAGCGTGACATTGACAGGAACACCCTTTGTGTCCTTATCAAGTATCAGCGGTGGTGCCATAGGGGTTTTCATAGCTGAACTTTCAGTTAAGTCGAATTTCTTCAGCATATCTTTAACATACTTTCCCTGATTTATAAAAGTTCCTTTTTCAGTTTGCTTAATCTGAAGACCAAGGAAATATGTTAGTTCACCCATCATACTCATTTTATACTCATCTTTCATTCTATCAGCGAAACGAGTACAAAGCTCAGGGTTAGTAGAACCAAATATAATGTCATCAACATATATTTGAACTAAAATGATATGACCTTTTATTTTTCTAAAAAACAAAGTTTTGTCAATCTTACCTCTCTCAAATTTTTCAAGGTGGAGATAAGTAGAAAGAGTGTCATACCATGCACGAGGAGCTTGCTTCAAGCCATAAAGTGCCTTATCCAGCTTATAAACATAACCTGGACGCTTAGGATCTGAGAATCCTGGAGGTTGTTCCACATAAACTTCTTCATTCAGCTTTCCATTTAGAAACGCTGACTTAACATCCATTTGATGTACAGTGAAGTTTTTGTGTACAGCATATGCTAAGAAAAGACGAATAGATTCAAGTCTTGCTACTGGAGCAAAGGTTTCGTCATAATCTATGCCTTCCTCTTGTCTGTATCCCTGAGCAACAAGACGAGCTTTGTTGCGAGTTACAGTACCATGTTCGTCCAACTTGTTTCGATAGACCCACTTAGTGCCTATCAATGTTTTGTCAGTTGGTCTCCGAAAAAGTTTCCAAACTTTGTTTCTTTCGAATTCAGTCAGCTTTTCTTGCATGGCGCTGACCCAGTTTGGATCTCTGAGGGCATCATCTTTTTTCTTTGGTTCAGTTAGATAAATAAAGTTAACAAATAAACAAATATTACCTGCACTTCTACGAGTCTGAATACCAGCGTTGGGATCACCAAGAATTTGATCGATTGGGTGATTTACAGTCCATCGCTGAGCCGGAGCATGCGTCGCTGACTCAGTCTGAACTGGAGAAACTGAAGATGAGGCTTCAGCTACTTCTGGATTATCAGCTAAGAGAGGAATGCTTGCATTTGTCACTTCATTCACTGATTGCTGAGAAATAGATGGAATTTCTGAGACATTTGGATCAACTGCGGGTATAGTGTTTATAGGAACAGCTGAGACCCAAGATGTTTCAGCTTCACTATTCTGCATATTGGGAATGATAGCAGGACCATCATTTTCAGTTGTATGAGTATGAGTAGTGGGAACATCTTCTGAATCACCAAGATGAGAAAACATCCATTGATTCAGTTCTTCTGTATCAGCGTTCGGTTTAGAGTTCGCTGAACGGGATTCGTCAAACGTGACGTGAATAGTTTCTTCTACAGTTTGTCTTCTTCGATTGAAGACTCTGAAGGCTTTGGAAACTGAGGAGTATCCAAGAAAGATTCCATCATCAGCCTTAGGATCAAACTTTCCAAGGGCATCTCTGTTGTTCAGTATGAAACACTGACAACCAAAGATGTGAAGAAAGCTGATTGAAGGCTTTCTCCCATGAAAAAGTTCATAGGCTGTCTTTTTGAATCTTTTGACTATCAGCGACCTGTTTTGCGTAA
This sequence comes from Saussurea involucrata, assembly GCA_033807775.1. Lineage (NCBI taxonomy): Eukaryota > Viridiplantae > Streptophyta > Magnoliopsida > Asterales > Asteraceae > Saussurea > Saussurea involucrata. The sequence continues at coordinate 70,113,461 of CM066325.1, forward strand.
AACAAGCCGTGTTGACAGCTTCTGCCCAAAACTGAGTAGGCAGGTGAGAATCGCTGAGCATTGAACGTGCAGCTTCAATAATTGTTCTATTTCTTCTTTCAGCGACTCCGTTTTGTTGTGGTGTTCTCACTGACGAAAAGTTGTGAGAAATACCCTTGCTCTCAAGGAAGGAATCAAGAGAACTGTTTTTGAATTCAGTTCCATGATCACTCCTTATTGAGCGAACAGTCATATTGTTCAGAGTTTCCATCTTCCGAACAAAGGTGATGAGTTCTTCAGGGGTGTCACTCTTAGAACGGAGAAACATTACCCATGTGTAACGAGAGAATTCATCAACTATGACCAGCGTATATTTCTTTCCAGCGATGGATTGTTTGTTAACGGGACCAAACAAATCCATATGGAGTAGTTGAAGAGGAGATGACACTGAGGAAACTTGCTTGGACTTAAAGCTTGCCTTGGTCTGCTTCCCTTTTTCACACGCTGAACATAAGGATTCTTTGGCGTATGAATGTTGAGGTAGACCAGTGACTAACTCTTTGGATGAAAGAGTATTCAGTGTATTGAAGTTGAGATGTGAGAGCCTCTTGTGCCATAGCCAGTTGACATCAGAAGATGCCTTTGAGAAGAAACAGGAGTTCTCAGTGGTTGTTGAGTCCATGTTTATAACGTAAACATTTTCCAAACGATAACCGCTGAGAGCTATCTTCTCCTTCTTGTCAGAGACAAAGCAGGATTCCTTAGTGAAAATCACTTTGTTATCCATGTCGCAAAGCTGACTGATGTTCAGAAGATTATGCTTCAGCCCTTCAACATATGCGACTCTTCTGAAGGATGTTGTACCATTTGAATGTACACCATACCCTCGGGTGTGTCCTTTTCCATTTCCACCGAAAGTCACAGAGGGACCCTTCTCTTCCTTGTATTCAGCGAGCAGGCTTTTCTTTCCAGTCATGTGTCTAGAGCATCCGCTATCGAGATACCAGATACCCTTCTTAACCTGCAATACAAAGGAAGATTAGTTTTCAGTGGAAGAGGTTGGAATGGGTTCAGCAGTCTTCGCAGCATTTGAAGATTCAGCTTTGTCCTTCTTCACTTTGGTCAATTTCTTGACCTCAGAGGTAGGAGTCACCTTGACCTGACTTGCAACTGGTTTGGTCTTCTTGGGTGCTATCTTCACCTTAGCTATCTTATCAGCTTTGGTGGCTGTGGGACACTTACTTGCAATATGATCGGTAAGTCCACAGTGATAACATTTCCTATAACTAAAATTAGTTCTAGGACCACTTGAGTGCTGAGCTTTTAATTTGGAATTAGAAGTGCCAGCACCAAGTACACTATTGGTTTTTGAAATAGGACGAACATTCAGTTCTTCAGATTTCTTACCAAGGACATCTACTCTGAGTCTAGGAGTAGGACGCTGAACTGATCCAGAGGTCTGATTTCTAGAACCAGATGAATGAATCACTAAGGCTTTGGAAGCATTCAGCTTAGGTACTAAAGTACCCTTCTGAGGATTTTGATAAATTACAATTCCTTTACCTTTGTCTTTAGAGACAGAGGTAGGTTTTGAATAAACCATTTTCTCCTTACCTTTGATGGTAGGAGTTTCCTCAGGGATTGGTGTAATCGACGAGGAGTACTGAGATGAAGAAGTGTCAGCTATTGAGGATACGAACGTTCCAAATTTAAGCATAGAACGTTCAGTGGTTGGTATTGGAGTATCATATTTATAACCCAGACCACGTTTATCACTCAGAGGAATCTGAGCCTTAATTATCTCAGTGATCTTTGTTGAAGAATTACACCATCCTTCAACAGTAGCTTGTTCAGCTTTTAATGCAGCGATAGCTTCCGCTCGTTCGATTTTGACTAGCTGATTTAAATGGACTTGATCTTTAAAATCTTCTTCAAATTTAGAAAGCTTTTCTATTTGAAGGTGGCAATTTTTAAGCTTTTCAGCGAGATCAAGATTTTGGTTTTCAACCACAGCTTTGCCGTTCATGGCTTCGTATAAACTTCTAGTCAGTAGTTCGATTTTACGGAGACTATTAGCTTCATCAATATTTACAATATTGGTAAAGAAGGAAGGTGATACCTGAATGGCAGATGTTGAAGTGGAGGGAATGTCTGAACTTTCTTCCTCTTCTTCAATCTTGGCCATGAGACATTGATTTGCTTCATCATCTTCAGAATCAGATGATGAGGCTTCTTCATCAGAAGCAGCCCAATCATAGTCAGCCATCAGGCCTTTTCCCTTCTTCTTAAATCTTTTCAGCTTTGCATACTTCTCCTTCAGCTTTAAGTATTTGTCGTCTTTATTCCTTGGAACAAAGGATTTCTTTGTAAAAGCTGAAGGTCTCATGATTTTCTTTGACCTGCACTCGTTAGCGAAATGACCTGTCTTTTCGCAGTTAAAACAAGTAGCAGTAGCCTTATCAACAAAAGCTGATGACTTAGGCTTGTCAGCTATAGAAAGAGTTTTGTTCTTTCTAAACATTTTCTTCTTGGCGAATCTCCTGAACTTTTTAGTTAGGAGAGCCAAGGATTCATCATCTGAAGAATCAGAATCTGATGACCTTTCAGAGTTACTTTCTAACTCAGTGATAGTGACCACGGGTCGCTGAGTAGAAGGTTCCTCTGAGATTAAAGCAACAGGGGTGCTTTTGGAATCTTTTACAAGATTCTTCTTAAGATGGCTAGATTGCTCATGATTCAGAATGTGCCATATAAGGTAGCAAGTGTCATTGATCTTAGATCTTTCGACAGCTTGAGACACATGGAATAATTGTCCCAGCTTTCAGGTAAACATTCTAAAAACTTTGTCAGCACTTCAAAGTTAGAATATTCCTTACCAACCGTTTTTAGATCTATAATTAAGCAATTAAAACGTTGATGTACTTCAAAGAGAGTTTCATTCTTACCAGAGATGAAGCTTTCGTATTGTCTTACCAGGTTGATCTTTCTTGAATCCTGGACTTCAGACGTTCCTTCATACTGAACACATATTGTGTCCCACATGGCTTTTGAGGATTTCAGGTTCATGACGGAATGGTAGACTTCGTCAGGAAGGGCCATGGATAGTATGGATCTGGCTTTTGTATCTATAGCCACTTTCTTCTTGTCTTCATCGGTCCAATGATGGATTTCCTTTGGAATCAGCCTTTCTGGAATAGCAGCCCTAGTTGCAGTGGCTGGAACTGCAGGATCAATTGTTACAGGGATGTGTGGGCCGTTTTCAAGATTGTAAGGTATAGTAGGGTCTACACCTTCTAAGAAGAGTGTCATCCTATTTTTCCATAAGTTGAAGTTATCTCTGGAAAATCTAGGGGGTTTTGCAAGAGAACCATTGTCAATATAGTGAGTGTTTGTGTTTGAGTTGGCCATTTTCAGATAATAGCAAGGAAGAGAAATATCTTAGATTAGATCTTGTTTATGAGATTAAACAAATCCGCTCTGATACCACTTGTTGGTCCCGAAAGGCCTAAACAAGTTTGTAGAAGGGGGGGGGGGGTTGAATACAAACACACTATTTTACTTTTCTAAATTGTTTATTGATAAATCATTAACAATTTACAGCTTGTTGCGGAAACAAGATTAAGGATAAACCTAAATCTAAACAAGTTGGAACACTAAGGTTTTCTTGCACTAAGAAAGATAAGGAGATTACTAATAAAATCCTATCTTGAGAGATTTGAACTTGTCCAGAGTTAGCAAGTTACTTCAAATGAAGTGAGTTCATCTCTTTATATACTGCATGTATTTAATGCAATTCAGTATACACTTTACACGTGTCATCAGCGGATTGGTTGCATGTCATTGACCTTTGTTGACAACCTTAGTAGCCGCATGAATGAACAGTGTAGTATCAGAGTGGTTGTACGATTTCAGATTTTCGGAGGTTCTTTTCTGACATTTCGTACGGTGGCGTGCAAGGGAGGTTAAGACAAAAGTACTTTGTACGGAGGACTTCATGATCAGCTTTCGTTGATTCAGCGATTATCATTTACTATTCAGCGAATGATAAAGTTCAGCGATAGCTGAAGTCTTGTACTTGATACTTCACGTTGAGTGGACAAATCTGAGTCTTCGCTGATCCGCATCAGTTCATTAGGAGACTTGTCGCTGGTTCTTGAGCTTGATCTTCGACTTCAGCGTAGAACCTTTGTTGACGTGAATCTTGTCTTCAGGGATCATAAGTAAACAACTAACTTATCAGCGATCACCATAAGGACTGAACAGACTCAACGATATGGTGAACAGTGTTCGCTGAATGTTTAATCTAAAAGTGCGAGAGTTCCTATCAGCAGTACTGTAAGATCTTAGTACTTATCAGCGATAGTGAAACTCTGATACATATTGTTTACTTACAATTTTCACTAAGTATTTAAGATAGGGTCATTATCAAATCACTGAGGGTTTGGATCAACAACGTCATTCTTCATCGTATTGACGTCAGTCTTCACAGAACGCATGTCAGTCTTTACTGAACTGACTTCAGTCTTCACAACAGACATATCTCCTTCGAGTTTTCCAACCGATGTCTTCAGCGTTGTGACCTCGCTGGACATGGTGTGAACTGAAGTTTTGATGGAGAGGTAGTCTGTGTAGATGTCAGCGAGCACTTTGGCAAAATCGCCAAGAGTTTTATCAACCTTCTCCAAGTCAGCTTTGGAGGCATTCTTTTCGACCACGGTTGTCAGCTTTGTGAGATTCTCTCCAGCGTTTGTTACAGCTGAAGAGTTGCCGGAAAGAGTACTTGTGAGACCTGTCAGCTTCGTCTCTATTGTCTTCAGAGAGGCGTTGATGTCTCCCAAATTAGGACATGTAACATATAAGAACTTGTGAACAGAGGAAAGCTCAGAAGTTTGGGGTTCAGTTACAGTGTATAGGGGTTGGTGTATACCTGCAGGAGGATTGGTGAATTCATCAAAATCTCGGTGTCCTGAGAAAAGGTCCATGTCGTCAGCTAAAGTGCGTGTACGCATGGTCATCTCTGCAGGTCCTACGTCCATCATTCCTTGAGTGTCAGCTTTAGCTTCTGGAGGAATGACAGGTGCTTCAGTGACAATTGGAGTAGAGTCCAATTGAGTAGAGGGAGGAGCGAAGGTTGAGAATGTTGGTTGGGTGCGGAGTTCAGCGTTGGATTCGCTGAGAAATGCTTCTCCAGTCTGTGGAGAGACTGAAGGAGGTTGGGTAGGTTCCAAGTTTATAACCTCAACGTTTAGAGACGCTGAGGCTGGGATAGAATGGATGGCTTGTTCAGCTGTGGCAGAGCGTACCACTGAACGTTCCTTCAGCTCTGCGAGATGAGCTGAGGAGTCTTCAGCAAGAGATTGCTGGGGTTGCTCCTTGGTTTTCTTAGTTCTTTTGGAACTAAGTTGGGTGGAGGAGTGTTTCCTTTTAAGAGAAGGAATGGAGGTTGCAGCTGAGGTATCAGCGGTGGGTTTGTCCGCTGAAGGAGCTGCAGAAGTAGAAGAAGTAGGGTTGATAAGAGTTAAAAGTGTAGAAAGACGTACCTCGTTTTCCACAGGTTTGAAGTCGAGAACTTTAGGGCCAACCTGAGAGAGTTTCAGGTCACCCCCTTTTGGGTAGCTGTCCTTCGGGCCTGTTTGGAAGACGGCGCTGATGAATCGAGGATAAGGAACCCATAGAGATCTGTCAGCGGCGGAGTCTACTCTAAGTACCAGATCATCGTAGATTATCGATGCCCAGTCTATATGTAGACCTTTCAGCAAGGCATATCCCATTGCTTACTGAGGCTGAGCGACTTGATCAGAGGAGCCGGTCTTTGCAGTCATGCAGCTGATTAAGTGAGCGAAGATGAAGTTCATCTCGCTGGACATTTTAGATTTCTTGATGAGGGTCAGCTTCTTCTCAGGCTTCTTGTCCCTCCCAGTTTCCCATACATAGCCCATTGCATCGAAGAATGCAGTGATGGCTTCCCTATCTAAGTGTTTCTTGTGGTCAGGGAGGGGAACAAAGGGTTTTTCTTTGGTTGCGATGGGAAGGCTCAGGGCTTTACGGATAATGGTAGGGGTGATCTTCATTGTGCCATAATCAGTATCACAGAGGATACAGTCGATTGTCTTTGAGGAGTCTTTGGTTGATGGTAGCTGAGAGTGTCTGGCAGAGTACCAGAATTGGGATAGCAATAGATGATGTGCAGGAGGTGTTATGGTCAGGGCTGTGGAGAGGCAACAATTCTTCAGGAAGTTCACATCATCATCCAGATGTGTGACTTGCTTTCGAGGAGGAAACTCGAGAAGCGCATAGAGGTTATTTGACTTAGTCCAATCCAGTTCGTCAAGAGAGAAATTGACCTGAGGAGCCTTGATTATTTCCAATTCCTCAGTAGCATTAGCAGCAGTGTTCTCAGCGGTGGTGTTCTTGGAAGTGGAGATGTCAGTAGATGCCAATTTCTGTATTATCAGTTCAACCAAAGATTAACAAATAAGAATAATCTAAATATGGAAAGATTTTCCAATAAGATGGTTCGAATTTTGTCCATTTCATTCAGACAAAAATGTCTTAATGAAGATTAGGGTTTTTCTTGTTTTTGAAAAACGAAATGCAAACCCAACAAAAATCTTGTTTTCCAGTTTCCTTTGAGGATTAGGATTCTGGAAAAACGTATGAAGAACAAGTTTAAGATTCTGCGTTTAAACTTGAAGAACAACCATGAAAGGTTGTGTTCATAAAACCATGAATGAAATGATTTCATTTTAAAAATATCTCTTGTTTGATCTTGTGAAAACAAAGAGAAGATCATTAACAAGGTTGAAGAAACATGTAAAATAAAAGAAATATTAACCTGGTTCGTTGAAGAATAAGAAGTTCTTGAAAATTTGAGAGCACAAATACAACAGTAAATTTTCTTTTTCTTGCTTGGAGGAGAAGTTCGCGTAAAAGAGAAATATAAACCCAGAATGAGTTTATATAGTGAGATTAGAGAGAGAGAAAATCTTGAGCGGGAAAAGATTTTCATCATGACACGGACACGTGTTTGCATTTGATTGGAAGGTAAACGAAACGTGCAAACGTGTGTCAGAAAAAGAACGTGCCGGGGCTTATCCGTTGCAATGACGTCACAACTGTCCTTTCATATTCTAGGATGTCTCTGAGGTTTTGAAAAATTCAGGGACAATTTTGAAAATATGAAGCACTGAATAGAAATATCAGTGTTGGTTTTAGAAATTTCAAAGTATCGCTGATTAAGGAAGAGATATTCAACGATGTAATTTGTTTTGAAATCTTGCATTTACATGCGATTTTCAGAGAGAGAAAAACATACCTTGATTTCAGCGAATCAAGTTTATTCAGAGAGAAGATGATTGAAGGGGTTATACAAGTCGATTTTATCCTATCGCTGATCAAATGTGAATCGCTGAAGATTTTACTCTTCAAAGTTCAGCATTCCAAGCTCGCTGATGAGAAAGTTGAATCTTGTCGCATCAAGAGGTTTGGTGAACAGATCAGCTAACTGATAATCAGTTGGGATAAAGTGAAGTTCTATATCACCATTCATCACATGATCTCTGATAAAGTGATACCTGATTTCGATGTGTTTTGTCTTTGAGTGTAGTACTGGATTATTTGCTATAGCGATGGCACTTGTGCTGTCGCAATAGATTGGAATATTTGAGAGCTGAAGGTCATAGTCCAGTAGTTGATTTCTCATCCACAAGACCTGAGAACAACAGCTTCCAGCGGCTACATACTCAGCTTCAGCTGTGGAGGTGGACACTGAGTTTTGCTTTTTGCTTGTCCAACTCACCAGCTTTCCACCCAGGACCTGACAGCCTCCTGTGGTGCTTTTCCTATCCAATTTGCAACTTGCAAAATCACTATCTGAATAGGCGATTAGATCGAATCCTGAGTCTTTGGGATACCAAAGTCCTAGATTCGCAGTACCCTTAAGGTATCGAAAAATTCGCTTTACAGCGGTCATATGAGATATCTTAGGTTCAGCTTGATATCGTGCACACAAACAGGTTGCGTACATAATATCGGGTCGGCTAGCTGCAAGATACAAAAGAGAGCCGATCATCCCACGGTACAACATGACATTAACAGGAATACCATTAGTATCCTTATCAAGTGTCAGCGGTGGTGCCATAGGGGTTTTCATAGCTGAACTCTGAGTTAAATCGAATTTCTTCAGCATATCTTTAACATACTTTCCCTGATTAATGAAAGTTCCTTTTTCATTTTGCTTTATCTGAAGACCAAGGAAATATGTTAGTTCACCCATCATGCTCATTTTATATTCATCTTTCATTCTATCAGCGAAACGAGTACAAAGATCAGGGTTAGTAGAGCCAAATATAATGTCATCAACATATATCTGAACAAGAATGATATGACCTTTTACTTTCCTGAAAAATAGAGTTTTGTCGATTTTACCTCGCTCAAATTGTTCAATATGGAGATAAGTAGATAGAGTGTCATACCATGCACGTGGAGCTTGCTTCAAGCCATAAAGTGCCTTATCCAGTTTATAAACATAACCTGGACGCTTAGGATCTGAGAATCCTGGAGGTTGTTCCACATAGACTTCTTCATTCAGCTTTCCCTTTAGAAACGCTGACTTAACATCCATCTGATATACTTTGAAGTCTTTGTGTACAGCGTATGCTAAGAATAGACGAATAGATTCTAGTTTTGCTACTGGAGCAAATGTTTCGTCGTAATCTATTCCTTCCTCTTGTCTGTATCCCTGAGCAACAAGACGAGCCTTGTTGCGGGTTACAGTTCCATGTTCACCCAACTTGTTTCAATAGACCCATTTAGTGCCTATCACTGTCTTGTCAGTTGGTCTTCGAACAAGTTTCCAAACTTTGTTTCTTTCGAATTCAGTCAGCTCTTCTTGCATGGCGCTGACCTAGTTTGGATCTTTGAGGGAATCATCAACTTTCTTTGGTTCAGTCAGAGAAACAAAGTTAACAAATAAACATATATTACCTGCACTTCGTCGAGTCTGAACATCAGCGTTTGGATCACCTAGAATTTGATCAATTGGGTGATTTACAGTCCATCGCTGAGCTGGAGTGTGAGACGCTGACTCAACTTGAACTGGAGGAGCTGAAGATGAGGCTTCAACAACTTCTGGAGTATCAACTAAGAGAGGAATGGGTGCAGTTGTCATTATATTCACTGATTGCTGAGAAGTAGATGGAATGTCTGAGACATTTTGTTCAGTAGCAGGTATAGTGTTTGAAGGAACAACTGAGACCCATGATGTTTCAGCTTCACTATTCTGTATATTTGGGATGATAGTAGGACTATCATCTTCAATTGTATGAGTATGAGGAGTGGGAATATCTTCTGAATCACCAAGATGAGAAAACATCAATTGATTTAGTTCTTCAGTATCAGTGGACGGTTTAGAGTTCGCTGAACGGGATTCGTCAAATGTGACGTGAATAGTTTCTTCTACAGTTTGTCTTCTTCGATTGAAGACTCTGAAGGCTTTGGAGATTGAAGAATATCCAAGAAAGATTCCATCATCAGCCTTAGGATCAAACTTTCCAAGGGCATCTCTGTTGTTCAGTATGAAACACTGACATCCAAAGATGTGAAGAAAGTTGATTGAAGGCTTTCTCCCATGAAAAAGTTCATAGGCTGTTTTATTGAATCTTTTAACTATCAGTGACCTGTGTTGCGTAAAACAAGCAGTGTTGACAGCTTCTGCCCAAAACTGAGTAGGCAGGTGAGAATCGTTGAGCATTGAACGTGCAGCTTCAATAATTGTTCTATTTCTTCTTTCAGCGACTCCATTTTGTTGCGGTGTTCTCACTGATGAAAAGTTGTGAGAAATACCCTTACTCTCAAAGAAGGAATCAAGAGAACTGTTTTTGAATTCAGTCCCATGATCACTCCTTATTGAGCGAACGGTCAAGTTGTTCAGGGTTTCCATCTTCCGAACAAAGGTGATGAGTTCTTCAGGGGTGTCCTCTTGGAACGGAGAAACATAACCCATGTATAACGAGAGAATTCCTCAACTATGACTAGTGTATATTTCTTTCCAGCGATGGATTGTTTGTTAACAGGGCCAAACAAATCCATATGGAGAAGTTGTAGAGGAGATGACACTGAGGAGACTTGCTTTGACTTAAAGCTTGCTTTGGTCTGCTTCCCTTTCTCACACACTGAACATAAAGACTCTTTGGCGTATGAGTGCTGAGGTAGACTAGTGACTAACTCTTTTGAAGAAAGAGTGTTCAGTGTCTTTAAATTCAGATGAGAGAGCCTCTTATGCCATAACCAGTTGACATCTGATGAGGCTTTTGAGAAGAAACATGAGTTCTCAGTGGTTGTTGAGTCCATGTTTATTACATAAACATTTTCCAAACGATAACCGCTGAGAGCTATCTTCTCCTTTTTGTCAGTGACAAAGCAGGATTCCTTGGTAAAGATTACCTTGTTATCTTTGTCGCAAAGCTGACCGATGCTTAAAAGATTATGCTTCAGCCCTTCAACATATGCAACTCTTCTGAAGGTTGTTGTACCATTAGAGAGTACACCAAACCCTCGGGTATGTCCTTTTCCATTTCCACCGAAAGTCACAGAGGGACCCTTCTCTTCCTTGTAGTCAGCGAGCAGGCTTTTCATTCCAGTCATGTGTCTAGAGCATCCGCTATCGAGATACCAGATACCCTTCTTAACCTGCATCAGAAAGGAAGATTAGTTTTTCTTGGGTACCCATTTAACCATGTGTACACGTTTGTTAGTGGAAGTAGTTGGAATGGAAGGTTCAGCAATCTTCGCAGCATTTGAAGATTCAGCTTTGTCAGTCTTCACTTTGGTTAATTTCTTAACCTCAGTGGTCTTCTTTGCCTTGGGGGCAATGATCTTCACCTTAGCTATCTTTTCAGCTTTGGTGGCTGTGGGGCACTTACTAGCAATATGATCAGTAAGTCCACAGTGATAACATTTCCTATAACTAAAAGTTTTAGGACCATTTGAATGCTGAGCTTTAGATTTTGAATTAGAAGTACCAGCACCAAGTAAGCTGATGGCTTTTGAAATGGGAGGAACATTCAGTTCTTCGGATTTCTTACTAGAGACATCCACTTTGATTCTAGGAGTAGATCGCTGGATAGATCCATGTTGAGTAGATCCAGAGATCTGATTCCTTGATCTAGAGGAATGAATCACTAAAGCTTTAGAAGCATTCAGCTTAGGTACTAAGGTACCCTTCTGAGGATTTTGGTTAAAAGCAATTCCTTTACCTTTATCTTTAAAGACAGAGGTAGGTTTTGGATAAACCAATTTCTCTTTACCTTTTGAAGAGGTAGAAATTTCCTCAGGGATAGGCGGTCTGGACGAGGAACACTGAGAGGCTGAAGTATCAGCGACTGAGGATACGAAAGTTCCAAATAAGAGCATGGAACTTTCAGTGGTTGGTTCTAGAGTATCAGCTTTGTAACCAAGACCACGTTTATCACTCAGGGGAATCTGAGACTTAATTATCTCAGTGATCTTTGTTGAGGAATTATACCATCCATCAACAGTAGCTTTCTCAGCTCTTAATGCAGCGATAACTTCTTCGCGCTCGATTTTGACTAACTGATTTAAGTGCATTAAAATCTTCTTCAATTTTAGAAAGATTTTCTATTTGAAGGTGACAGTTTTTAAGCTGTTCAGCGAGATCAAGGTTTTCATTTTCAACTATAGTTTTGCCATTCATGGCTTCATAAAAACTTCTAGTCAAGAGATCGATTTTACGAAGACTATCAGCTTCATCAATATTTGCCATATTTGTAAAGAAGGAATGTGATACCTGAATAGCAGAGGTTGAAGTAGAGGGAATGTCTGAACTTTCTTCCTCATCTTCAATCTTTGCCATAAGACAGAGATTGGCTTCATCATCTTCAGAGTCAGATGATGATTCTTCTTCATCAGAGGCAGCCCAATCATAAGCCATCAGGCCTTTGCCTTTCTTCTTAAAGCTTTTCAGCTTCGCATACTTTTCTTTCAGCTTAGTGTATTTGTCATCTTTATTCCTGGGAATAAAGGATTTCTTGGGAAACGCTGAGTTTCTCAAAACTTTCTTAGACCTGCACTCGTTAGCGAAATGTCCAATCTTTTCGCAGTTAAAACAAGTAGCAGTAGCCTTATCAACAATAGCTGATGATCTTGGCTTGTCAGTAATGGAAAGAGGTTTATTCCTTCTGAACATTTTCTTTTTGGCGAATCTCCTGAACTTTTTAGTGAGGAGAGCCAAAGATTCATCATCATCTGAAGAGTCAGAATCTGATGACCTTTCAGAGTTACTTTCCAACTCAGTGATAGTGACCGAGGGTCGCTGAGTGGAAGGTTCCTCTGAGATTAAAGCAACAGGGGTGGTTTTGGAATCTTTTACAAGATTCTTCTTAAGATGGCTCGATTGCTCATGATTCAGCATCGTGCCATATAAGGTAGCAAGGGTCATTGATCTTAGATCCTTTGACAGCTTGAGACACATAGAATAACTGTCCCAGCTTTCAGGTAAATATTCTAAAAACTTTGTCAGCACTTCAAAGTTAGAATATTCCTTACCAACAGTTTTCAGATCTATTATTAAACAGTTAAAACGTTGGTGAACTTCAGAGAGAGTTTCATTCTTACCACAAATGAAGCTTTCGTATTGTCTTACCGGATTGATCTTTCGAGAGTCCTGGGCTTCAGCAGTACCTTCATACTGAACACAGAATGTGTCCCACATGGCTTTTGAGGATTTCAGGTTCATGACGGAATGGTAGACTTCGTCAGGAAGAGCCATGGATAGTATGGATCTGGCTTTGGTGTCGATAGCCACTTTCTTCTTATCTTCGTCAGTCCACATATGAACTTCCTTGGGTATCATCCTTTCTGGAATAGCAGGTCTATTCTCAGCGGCTGGTACTGCAGCATCAATTCTTACAGGAATATATGGGCCGTTTTCAAGATAGTAAGGCATAGTAGGGTCTACACCTTCTAAGAAGAGAATCATCCTATTTTTCCATAGATTAAAATTATCTCTGGAGAATCTAGGGGGTTTTGCAAGAGAACCATTGTCAATATAGTTTGTGTTTGTGTTGGTGGCCATTTTCAAAAATAGCAAGGAAGAGAAATCTTAGTATAGATCAGATCTTGTTTATGAGATTAAACAAATCTGCTCTGATACCACTTGTTGGTCCCGAAGGGTTATACAAGTTTGTAGAAGGGGGGGTTGAATACAAACACACATATTTTACTTTTCTAAATTGTTTATTGATAAATCATTAACAATTTACAGCTTGTTGCGGAAACAAGATTAAGGATAAACCTAAATCTAAACAAGTTGGAACACTAAGTTTCTTGCACTAAGAAAGAGAAGGAAATTACTAATAATAACCTATCTCAAGATAAGAAGAATGAACTTGTCCAGAGTTAGCAAGTTGCTTCAAAATGAAGTGAGTTCATCTTCTTATATACTGCATGCATTTAATGCATGGCAGTTTACACTTTACACGTGGCAGCAGCTCATTGGTTGTACGTCATTGACCTTTGTTGACAACCTTAGTAGCCTCATGTTTGAACAATGTAGTATCAGAGTGGTTGTACGATTTCAGACAATAAGGAGGTTCTTTTTCTGACATATCGTACGGAGTCGTGCAAGGGTGGTTAAGACAAAAGTACTTTGTACGGAAGACTTCATGATCAGATTTTCGTTGATTCAGCGGTCTATCATTCTATATCAGCGAATGATAGAGTTCAGCGATAGCTGAAGTCCTGTACTTGATACTTCACATTGAGTGGACAAATCTGAGTCTTCGCTGGTCCGCATCAGTTCATTAGGAGACTTGTCGCTGGTTCTTGAGCTTGATCTTCAACTTCAGCGTAGAACCTATGTTGACGTGAAACTTGTCTTCAGAGATCATAAGTAAACAACTAACTTATCAGCGATCACCATAAGGACTGAACAGACTCAGAGTATTATGGTGAATAGTGTTCGCTGAATGTTTAATCTAAAGAGTGAGAGTTCCTATCAGCGGTACTAGAAGATCTTAGTACTTATCAGCGATAGTGAAACTCTAATACATATTGTTTACTTACAATTTTCACTAAGTATAAAGAGAGGGTCATTATCAAATCACTGAGGGTTTGGATCAACAAGGTAAATAATGAGAATATTAACCTTGATTGTTGAAGACGAAGATGAACAACTTCTGGAAATGAAGAGTTCAAAATGCAACAGTGTTCTTGCTTGTAAGAGAAGATGTTCGCGTAAAAGGTAAAAATATAAACGCAAAGTGTTTATATAGTGAGAGTAGAGAGAGAAAAACTGTGAGCGGGAAAGTTTTTCATGATGACACGGACACGTCCCTTGAATTTGATTGGACAAAGGAAGACGAAACGGGCGAACGTGTCAGAGAAAACGTGCCATGACGTAACCGTTGTGATGACGTCACAAGCGTCCTTTCATATTTTAGGATGTCTCTGAGGATTTTGAAAACTCAGGGATATTTTGAAAACATGAAGCACTGAATTAGAAATATCAGTGTTAGATTTAGAAATTTCAAAAGTATCACTGAAAGGAAGAGATATTCAGCGATGCAATTTGTTTTTGAAATCTTGCATTCATAGGCGAATGTCAGCGAGTAAGAGAGAACATACCATGATATCAGCGAATCAAGTTTGTTCAGAGAGTAGGTGATAGATAGGGGTTATACAAGTTTGTTTTATCCCTGATCAAATGTGAACCGCTGAAGATTTTACTCTTCTAAGTTCAGCATTCCAAGCTCGCTGATGAGCAAGTTGAATCTTGTCTCATCAAGAGGTTTGGTGAACAGATCAGCTTACTGAAAGTCAGTTGGGATAAAATGAAGTTCTATTTCACCAATCATCACATGATCTCTGATAAAATGATACCTTATTTCGATGAGTTTGGTCTTTGAATGTAGCACTGGATTGTTTGCTATAGCGATGGCACTTGTGCTGTCGCAATAGATTGGAATTTTCGAGAGTTGAAGGTCATAGTCCAGTAGTTGATTTCTCATCCACAAGACCTGAGAACAACAGCTTCCAGTGGCTACGTATTCAGCTTCAGCGGTTGAGGTGGACACTGAGTTTTGCTTTTTACTTGTCCAACTCACCAGCTTTCCACCCAGGACCCGACAGCCTCCTGTGGTGCTTTTCCTATCCAATTTGCAACCTGCAAAATCACTATCTGAATAGGCGATTAGATCAAACCCTGAGTCTTTGGGATACCAAAGGCCTAGGTTAGGAGTACCCTTAAGGTAACGAAAGATTCACTTTACAGCGATCAGATGAGATTCCTTAGGTTCAGCTTGATATCGTGCACACAAACCGGTTGCGTACATAATTGTTGGTCCCGAAGGGTTATACAAGTTTGTAGAAGGGGGGGTTGAATACAAACACATGATTTTTACTTTCTAAATTGTTTATTGATAAATCTTAAAACAATTTACAACTTGTTGCGGAACAAGATTAAGGATAAACCTAATCTAAACAAGTTAAGAACACTAAGTTTCTTGCACTAGAAATAAGATAGAAAGGAGATAAGAATATTACGAATAATATTCTAACACTAAGAGAGAAAGAAAAATATGGCCGAGCACTTCAATTCTGAAGTAGGGTTCTTCTTATATACTGCATGCATTTAATGCATAGCAGTGTTACTTTACACGTGGCAGCAGCTGAGTGGTTGCATGTTTTGATCTTTGTAGACAACCTTTAGTAGCCGTATGGTGCACAGTGTAGAATCAGAGTTTGTTGTACGATTCTAGACAGAAGGGAGGTCCGTTCTGACATTTTGTACGGAGACGTGTAAGGGGATAGACAAAAGTAACTTGTAGAGTAGACCTCATGATCAGCGTTCGCTGAACAGTTCTTTATCAGTGAATGATAAAGCTCAGCGATTGCTGAAGTCTTCTACTTGATACTTCACGTTGAGTGGACAGGTCTTGCTTCGTTGATATCCACATCAGTTCATTAGTAGACTTGTTGCTGGTTCTTGGGCTTGATCTTCGACTTCAGCGTAGAACCTTTGTTGACGTGAAACTTGTCTTCAGGGATCATAAGTAAACAACTAAACTATCAGCGATCATCATAGAGACTGAACAGGCTCAGAGCTACTGGATGAACAATGTTCGCTGAATGTCTAATCTAAAGAGCGAGAGTTCCTATCAGCGGTACTGTAAAGTCCTAGTACTTATCAGCGATAGTGAAACTCTAATACATATTGTTTACTTACAATTTTCACTAAGTGTTTAAGAGAGGGTCATTATCAAATCACTAAGGGTTTGGATCAACAATCCCCCCCTATTTGATTATGACATAGCAACAAAGAAAATTGCTTAGTATGAAAACATAAGGATAAAAAGAACTCATAAAATAATTGTCCCTTTTACTGTTTTCTGGGATCTTTTAAGTACTGATGGAGTAAAGTACATTCGCTGAAAATTTTCTTTTAACTTCGTATAAGATTACAGAGGGAAGTAGAAAAATTACAAGTGCAACAAATTTAAATTACAATTACAAAAGAGGTAAGCTGATAAAGATAGAATGATTACAAGGAAATCCTATCAGCCTTCAAGAGGTTCTTCCTTAATGAGAAGTTCATCAAGGGTCTTTGTTGTGGGTATCATCTAGTCAGGGACCGTTACTCCTTGATCTCGTTTATTCTTTGCTTCAACAAAGATCAAGGGTTTGAGATATCGTGCCTGAAGATCGCGTCTGAATTCACACCAATAGATGAGATCCCTGAGTTGTTCAATGGGAGTGATGGGAAGTTCAGAGACACGTTGAAAACGTTGTCCTTCATCGTAGTCGAGAAAGAAGATACCATAAGGTTCGCTTATGACTTTACCCGGGATGAAACGTTCACCAGGAGGAAGAGAGGTATCCAGCGCTGAGAGATCAGGATCAGGACCAAGTACTTTAGCACGTGAAAAACCAATACATGTTTCGTTCCGGATTGGAGGACCTGAATCTAATGGTTTAGACTTTTTCTTTGCAGAGGCCTTTGTTCGTTGAGTCTCAAGAGGAGGAGGAGGAGGAATATCCACAGCAGAAGAAACCAAGTCGATCTGAGAATTTATGATTTTCTCGACATGGCTCTTATATTTTGAGCTAGATCGCTGAATGGCTATTTGCATCTCCAACCATTCAGAGAAACCGTACTTATTGATCGTAGCAGCGTAGATGTTTTCCTTGGTACCGTTTTCTCTGAATAGATCGACCTTAATAACTGGAACATCTATGGTCGATTTTCCTCTGATGAATACCTTGTAAATTCTAGCAGCCCGATATCGATAATGCAGTCTTTCTTTGCACCATTCCAAGGTAGAATCAGATACCTTGGTCTTTTCTTCAACGATCTTCTGGGCGTCTTCCCATAACTGATGTTGGACTTCGATGAAGTTCTTTTTAGTTTGGGGTCATTCACCGATTCTTGGGCAAGCTGGATGGCGAGGGCCTTATCTTTTTCTTCAGCTTCCTTCTTTTCGGCGAGTAATCTTGTGGCTTTAAGATGATCAGCGAACTCTTTCTTTGATAACCCGAACTTTGTGGGAACAGGGACTTTGGAGCAAGGGAGGATGATTCGTTGATCCTCGAACTTCTTGATCATTTCTTCTCTCCTTTTCTGATCCTCTTCACTTAGCTTTTGAGGAGCTAAGGAAGGTCTGTTTTTGTAAGAGAGAAGTTGTTCTTCAGGTTCATCGGTCTCAGTGATTAAATCCAAGACCGGGATTATTTCTTCAGCTTTTGTGGCTGGGATTATTGTTGGTGCAGCAGTGGGGACTTCAGCTGGATCTTCAAGCAGGGGAAATGACTAGCTGAAACACAGCGATTGTTTAAGTAAAAAGAGTTGGGGAAGAAAGAGATATATAAAAGAATGTGGTTAAGTGTATAGAGGTTTTATGGAGAGGAGAACTGAGATTGAGAAGGGATGCAGTGTAAGGGAAGAGAAGATATTGTACTTGACAAACTGGCTTTATCTGAAGGATGGCCAGATTGCCTTCTGCAGCGAGGCCTTTGTTTTTGCCTTTGTCAGCTTCAGACGCTGCAGGCTTTGTCTTGGTCGTCTCCCCTGATGGTTCTTTTATCGAAATCCCTTTCTCAGGGACCTTCTTGGGCTCAACGAAGAAGAAGTAATCATCATCATCATCGTCATCATCATCATCATTTTTATGAGTTGATGATGGTTCGTCGTCAGAGATGTCGACAACTTCATCGTCTTTAGCTTCTTCTTCAGACTCGTCCTCATCAGCGTAAGGTTCGGTCACATCAGTAGCAGCTTCAGTTTCCTCATCGAGTTTCTCCCCCTCAAGAGGAGAGGGAGTTTTCTCGGTTCCCTCAGGGTTTTCAACTCCCTGAGGTTGTTCAACAGCAGCAGTAGTAGAACTCGTCTCCCCCTCAGCTAGGGGAAGGTCTTCAAGAGATTTCTTCTCCCCCTCAACATTATGGGGAAGGTCTTGATCCTTCTCCCCCTCTTCCACATGATGGATGGGGGAGGACACAACATTCTCAGCAGCAGCAACATGCATTGGGTCCCTGTCTTCTAGGCCAGAGATCCCAACACAGGTTTCAATCTTGCTTAATCTGTCTTCTAGGCCAGATATAGTTGGATTGAGTCTTTGAAGATCTTCTCGATCTGTCTGAGTAAAATGCGATGGAGTGCAAGTTGGAGCATTCAGACGCTCGAGGATTTGCTGCAGTAGATTGGTGGCGGTGCTGACATCTGTCCTTAAGAAGGACACTTCTGTCTTCAGCGTTGTGACTTCGCTGGACAGGTTAGTATGGGAGAGGTTGAGATTGTTGATGGCAGTAGAGTTTTCAGCAAGAGTAGCAGCAAAACTTGCAATGTTGCCATCCACCTTTTCCTGATCAGCACTGGAGGCTTTCTTATCAACGATCTCAGTCAGCTTTTTTAGATTTTCTCCAGCGTCTGTAACCGCTGAAGAGTTGGTGGAGAGAGTGGTGGTGAGAGATTCCACCTTAGTTTCCAAGTCTTTCAGGGAGTTGTTGATATCCCCCAAATTAGGACCTGAAAAAGTTATTAACTTATGAACAGAGGAAAGCTCAAAAGTTTGGGGTTGAGAGAGAGGAGTGTTTGGAGTTATGTGTATACCTGCAGGCGGGTAGGCGAAGTTGTCGAAACCTTGTAACCCTGAATGATATTCCATGTCGCCGTCGAGAGTGCCTTGGCGCATGGAGGTGCCTGCAGATCCTAAGTTTGTTTCCATCATCGCATGTAGAGTATCAGCAGCTGAATCATGAATGATGGCGTTGGTTCTTGAGAACGGTGGGAAAATTGGTTGAGTGTCCAAATAAAAAGTGGGAGGAGTGAAGGATAAGAAGATTGGTTGGGTGCGGGGTTCAGCGTTGGATCCGCTGACAATCACTTCAGTCTGTAAAGAGGCTGAAGGAGGTGGGTTCAGTTCCATGTTTATAACCTCAGTGTTTAGAGACACTGAGGTTGGGATGGAAGAGGTGGCTTGAGCAGCTGTGGCAGAGCGTACCACGAAACTATCCAGCGACTCTTGTATAAGATGAGTCGTGGAGTCTTCAGCCGTTGATGGCTTGGAGGGTTTCTCCTTGGTTTTCTTGATTCTTTTGGAATCAAGTTGGGAAGATGAGTGTTTCCTTTTTCTAGAATGAGTGGAGGGTGCAGCCTGGGTATCAGCGATGGGGATTTCCACTGAAGTAGCTGCATAAGTAGAAGAAGGAGGATTGAGAAGAGGTAAGAGAGTAGAGAGACGTACCTCGTTTGGCATGGGTCTGAAGTCGAGCACCTTAGGGCCACCCTAAGAGAGTCTCAGATCACCCTCTTTTGGGTATTTGTCCCCAAGTCCTTGTAGAAAGATGGGGCTGATGAGTATGGGATGAGGAACCCATGTTGGTCTATCAGCCATATCTACTCTGAACGCAAGATCGTCATAGATGATCGAGGCCCAGTCAACATGGAGACCTTTCAGCAATGCATAGCCCATTGCTTGTTGAGGTTGAGTGGCTTGATCAGAGGAGCCAGACTTCGCTGTCAGGCAGCTTATCAAGTGAGCGAAGATGAAGTTCATCTCGCTGGGCATCTTTGACTTCTTGATCAGGGTCGGTTTCTTCTCGGGCAATTTATCCCTCCCTGTGTCCCATGTGTAACCCATTGCATCAAATAAGGCAGTGATGGCTTCTCTATCAGCATGGTTTTTGTGGTTTGGCAGAGGGACAAAGCGTTTTTCTTTCGTAGCTGTGGGTAGGTTGAGTGCACGCTTGATAATGGCGGGGTTGATTTTGGTGGTGCCAAATTTGGTGTCACAGAGAATGACATCAAGTAGTTTCTCAGGGTCTTTGAATGAAGGAACCTGAGCTGTTCTGGCAGTATACCAGAACTGAGATAGAAGGAATTTATGGGCAGGGGGTACGATAGTGAGGGCTGTAGATAAGCAACAGGTTTTGAGAAAGTTTACAGCATCATCCAGATGCCTGACTTGCTTTTTCGAAGGAAAATCAAAAAGCGCATAGAGATTGTTGTTGTTGAAAGTGACTTTCTCAAGCGTGAACTTGACCTGAGGAGCTTTGATGAGAGTCATTTTCTCAGCAGCAGGAGATTTCTCAGCAGTAGGAGCAGCAGTAGAGGCCATTTCTGTTGTTCACATAGAAACATGAAGAAGAGATAAAGAACAATGTCTTAATGTGGAAAGATTTTCAAAATAAGATGTTGTTGATTTTTGTCCATTTCATTCAGACCAAGGATGTCTTAATGAAGATTAGGGTTTTTTTAGTTTTGACAAAAAGAGACAAATACTAGTGAAGTCTTATTTTCCAGTTTCCTCTTTCTTAAAAGATAAGGATTCTAGAAAAACATATGAGGTTTCAAGTTTAAAGATTTTGAGATGTAAACTTGAAGAACAACCATGAAGGTTGTGTTCATAAAACCATGAAAGAAATGATTTCATTTTTAAAAGTTCTGTTGTTTGATCTTGTAGAAATAATGAGAAGACTAGAAACAAGTTAAAACAGGTAAATAATAAGAATATTAACCTTGTTGTTGAAGAAGAAGATGAACAGTTTCTGGAAACAAGAGTTCAAGATGCAACAGTAATTCTTTTATTGTAGGAGAAGTTGTTCGCGTAAAGAAAAAATATAAACTAGAATGGGTTTATATAGTGGGAATAGAGAGAGAGAGAGAAAAACTAGAGCGGGAAAGTTTTTCATCATGACACGGAGACGTGTTTGCGTGTTATTAGATGAGAAAATGAAACGTGCAAACGTGTGTCAGAAAAAGAACGTGCCAGGGTTTATCCGTTTGATTACGTCACAAACGTCCTTTCATATTTTAGGATGTCTCTGAGGTTTTTGAAATACTCAGGGACATTTTGAAAACATGAAGCACTGAATAGAAATATAAGTGTTAGGTTTTAGAAACTTCAAAGTATTGCTGATAAGGAAGAGATATTCAGCGATACAATTTGTTTTGAAATCTTGCATTCATTTGCGAACGCCAGCGAGTAAAGAGAAATCATACCTTAACATCAACGAATCAAGTTTGTTCAGAGAGAAGATGATAGAATGGGTTATACAAGTTGGTTTTATCCTGTCGCTGATCAAATGCGAACCGCTGAAGAGTTTATTCTTCAAAGTTCAACATTCCAAGCTCGCTGATGAGAAAGTTAAATCTTGTCTCATCAAGAGGTTTGGTGAAAAGATCAGCTAACTAAAAATCAGTTGGGATAAAGTGAAGTTCTATATCACCATTCATCACATGATCTCTGATAAAATGATACCTGATTTCAATGTGTTTGGTCTTTGAGTGTAGCACTCGATTGTTGGCTATAGCGATGGCACTTGTGCTATCGCAATAGATTGGAATTTTCGAGAGCTGAAGGTCATAGTCCAGTAGTTGATTTCTCATCCACAAGACCTGAGAACAACAGCTTCCAGCAGCTACGTACTCAGCTTCAGTGGTGGAGGTGGACACTGAGTTTTGCTTTTTACTTGTCCAACTCACCAGCTTTCCACGTAGGAGCTGACATCCTCTTGTGGTGCTTTTCCTATCCATCTTGCAACCTGCAAAATCACTATCTGAATAGGCGATTAGATCAAACCCTGAATCTTTGGGATACCAAAGACCTAGGTTAGGAGTACCCTTAAGGTAACGAAAGATTCGCTTTACAGCGATCATATGAGATTCCTTAGGTTCAGATTGATATCCTGCATACAAACAGGTTGCGTACATAATATCAGGTCGGCTAGCTGTAAGATACAGAAGAGAGCATATCATCCCACGGTACGTCGTGACATTAATAGGTATTCCAGAAGAATCCTTGTTTAGTGTCAGCGGTGGTGCCATAGGAGTTTTCATAGCTGAACTCTGAGTTAAATCGAATTTCTTCAGCATATCTTTAACATACTTTCCCTGATTAATGAAAGTTCCTTTTTCATTTTGTTTTATCTGAAGGTCAAAGAAATATGTTAGCTCACCCATCATACTTATTTTATACCCTGCGTTCATTCTATCAGCGAAACGAGTACAAAGGTCGGGGTTAGTAGAACCAAATATAATATCATCGACATATATTTGAACAAGAATAATATGACCTTTTACTTTTCTAAAAAATAGAGTTTTGTCAATCTGACCACACTCAAATTGTTCAATATAGAGATAAGTAGAGAGAGTGCCATACCATGCACGAGGAGCTTGCTTTAAGCCATAAAGTGCCTTATCCAGTTTATAAACATAACCTGGATGCTTAGGATCTGAGAATCCTGGAGGTTGTTCCACGTAGACTTCTTCATTCAACTTTCCATTAAGGAACGCTGACTTGACATCCATTTGATACACTTTGAAGTCTTTGTGTACAGCGTATGCTAAGAAAAGACGAATGGCTTCTAGTCTTGCCACAGGAGCAAAGGTTTCGTCATAATCTATACCTTCCTCTTGTCTGTATCCCTGAGCAACGAGTCGAGCCTTGTTGCGGGTTACAGTTCCCTGTTCATCCAACTTGTTTCGATAGACCCATTTAGTGCCTATCACTGACTTGTCGGATGGACGAGGAACAAGCTTCCAAACTTTGTTTCTTTCAAATTCAGTCAGCTCTTCTTGTATAACACTGACCCAGTTTGGATCTTGGAGGGCATCATCTGTTTTCTTTGGTTCAATCAGAGATATAAAGTTAACGAATAAACAAATATTACCTGCACTTCGTCGAGTCTGAACACCAGCGTTTGGATCACCAAGTATTTGATCAATTGGGTGATTAATAGTCCATCGCTGAGCCGGAGCATGAGTTGCTGACTCAACCTGAATTGGAGGGGCTGAAGATGAGACTTCAACAACTTC
This sequence comes from Saussurea involucrata, assembly GCA_033807775.1. Classification (NCBI taxonomy): domain Eukaryota; kingdom Viridiplantae; phylum Streptophyta; class Magnoliopsida; order Asterales; family Asteraceae; genus Saussurea; species Saussurea involucrata. The sequence continues at coordinate 70,136,769 of CM066325.1, forward strand.
TGGTATATCAGTCAAGAAAGGAGTAGGTGCAGATGTCATTACATTCACTGATTGCTAAGAAGTAGATGGAATGTCTGAGACATTTGGTTCAGAAGCAGGCATAGTGTTTAGAGGAACAGCTGAGACCCATGAAGTTTCAGCTTCACTAGTCTGCATGTTTGGGATGATAGTAGGACCATCATATTCAACAGAATGAGTATGAGGAGTGGGAGTGTCTTCTGAATCACCAAGATGAGAAAACATCCATTGATTCAGTTCTTCCTTATCAGCAGAAGGTCTAGAATTCGCTGAACGGGATTCGTTAAAAGTGACGTGAATCGTTTCTTCTACAGTCTGTCTTCTACGATTGAAGACTCTGAAAGCTTTGGAGATAGAAGAATATCCAAGAAAGATTCCATCATCAGCCTTAGGATCAAACTTTCCAAGGGCATCTCTGTTGTTCAGTATGAAACACTGACATCCAAAGATGTGAAGAAAGCTAATTGAAGGCTTTCTCCCATGAAAACGTTCATAGGGTGTTTTTTTGAATCTTTTGACTATCAGTGACCTGTTTTGCGTAAAACAAGCAGTGTTGACAGCTTCTGCCCAAAACTTAGTAGGCAGGTGAGAATCGCTGAGCATTGAACGTGCAACTTCAATGATAGTTCTATTTCTTCTTTCAGCGACTCCATTTTGTTGCGGTGTTCTCACTGAAGAGAAGTTGTGAGAAATACCCTTACTCTCAAAGATGGAATCAGGAGAACTGTTTTTTAATTCAGTCCCATGATCACTCCTTATTGAGCGAACGGTCATATTGTTCAGAACTTCTATTTTTCTGACAAAGGTGATGAGTTCTTCAGGGGTGTCACTCTTTGAACGGAGAAACATGACCCAGGTATAGCGAGAGAATTCATCAACTATGACCAGTGTATATTTCTTTCCAGCGATGGATTGTTTGTTAACAGGGCCAAACAAATCCATATGGAGAAGTTGTAGAGGAGATGATACTGAGGAGACTTACTTTGACTTGAAGCATGCTTTGGTCTGCTTGCCTTTCTCACACGCTGAACATAAGGACTCTTTGGCGTATGAGTGTTGAGGTAGACCAGTAACTAACTCTTTTGAAGATAGAGTATTCAGTGTCTTGAAGTTTAGATGAGAGAGCCTCTTATGCCATAGCCAGTTGACATGAGATGAGGCTTTTGAGAAGAAACATGAGTTCTCAGTGGTTGTTGAGTCCATGTTTATTACATAAACATTTTCCAAACGATAACCGCTGAGAGCTATCTTCTCCTTTTTGTCAGCGACAAAGCAGGATTCCTTAGTAAAGATTACTTTGTTATCCATGTCGCAAAGCTGACTGATGCTTAGAAGATTATGCTTTAGCCCTTCAACATATGCGACTCTTCTGAAGCTTGTTGTACCATTAGAGAGTACACCAAACCCTCGGGTATGTCCTTTTTCGTTTCCACCGAAAGTCACAGAGGGACCCTTCTCTTCCTTATACTCAGTGAGCAGGTTCTTCTTACCAGTCATGTGTCTAGAGCATCCGCTATCGAGATACCAGATACCCTTCTTAACCTGCAAACAAAGGAAGATTAGTTTGACTTGGGCACCCATTTCATCATGTGTACACACTTGTCAGTGGAGGTAGATGGAATGGAAGGTTCAGCAGTCTTCGCAGCATTTGAAGATTTAGCTTTGTCAGTCTTCACTTTGGTTAATTTCTTAACCTCAGTGGTCTTCTTTGCCTTGGGGGCAATAATCTTCACCTTAGCTATCTTTTCAGCTTTGGTGGCTGTAGGGCACTTACTAGCAATATGGTTTGTAAGTCCACAGTGATAACATTTCCTATAACTAAAAGTAGTTCTAGGACCATTTGCATGCTTAGCCGTTAGTTTTAAATGAGCAGGGCTAGCACAAAGTATACCTTTGGTATTGGAAATGGGAGGAACAATCAGTTCTTCAGATTTCTTACCAGTTATATCCACTTTAAGTCTAGGAGTAGATCGCTGAATAAATCCAGGGATCTTGTTCTTAGAAGTAGAGGGATAAGTCACTGAAGCATTAGAAGCATTCAACTTAGGTACAAAGGTACCCTTCTGAGGTTTTTAGTTAAAAGCAATTCCTTTACCTTTGTCTTTAGAGACTGAGGTAGGTTTTGGATAAATGATTTTCTCTTTACATTTAGAAGTTAAGGTAGAGATTTCCTCAGGGATGGGAGGTTTTGAAGAGGAACACTAAGAAGAGAAAGTGTCAGGGATAGAGGATACGAACATTCCAAACTTAAGCATGGAACGGTCAGTGGTTGGTTCTAGAGTTTCATCTTTGTAACCAAGACCACGTTTCTCACTCAGGGGAATCTGAGACTTAAATATCTCAGTGATCGTTGTTGAGGATTTATACCATCCATCAACAGTAGCTTTTACAGCTTTTAATGCAGCGATAACTTCTTCGCGCTCGATTTTGACTAGCTGATTTATATGAACTTGATCTTTAAAATCTTCTTCAATTTTAGAAAGCTTTTCTATTTGAAGGTGACAACTTTTAAGTTGTTCAGCGAGATCAAGGTTTTGATTTTCAATAACAGTTTTGCCATTCATGGCTTCATATAAACTTCTGGTCAGCAGATCGATTTTTCGAAGACTATCAGCTTCATCAATATTTAAAATATTGGTAAAGAAGGAAGGTGATACCTTAGTAGTAGAGGTTGAAGTAGAGGGAATGTCAGACTTTTCTTCCTCATCTTCAAGTTTGGCCATGAGACAGAGATTGGCTTCATCATCATCTTCAGAGTCAGAAGATTCTTCTTCATCAGAAGCAACCCAATCATAGTCAGCCATCAGGCCTTTGCCTTTCTTCTTAAAGGTTTTCAGCTTTGAATAACTTTCTTTCAGCTTTTTGTATTTTTCATCTCTAGTCCTGGGAGTAAAATTTTTCTTGGGAAAAGCTGAGGATCTAGAGACTTTCTTTGACCTGCACTCGCTAGCAAAATGTCCTATATTTTCACAGTTATAGCAAGTAGCAGTAGCCTTATCAATAGGAGTTGATGATCTTGGCTTGTCAGTAATAGCAAGAGGTTTGTTCTTTCTGAAATTTTTCTTATTGGCGAATCTCCTGAATTTATTAGAAAGGAGAGCCATAGATTCATCAAGATCTGAAGAGTCAGGATCTGATGAGCATTGAGAGTTAGTCTCCAACTCAGTGATAGTGATAGTAGATCGCTGAGTGGTAGGTGACTCTGAGATTAAAGCAACATGGGTGCTTTTGGAATCTTTTACAAGATTCTTCTTAAGATGACTCGATTGCTCATGATTAAGCATCATGCCATATAAGGTAGAAAGAGTCATGGATTTTATATCCTTTGATAGTTTGAGACACATTGAATAACTGTCCCAGCTTTCAGGTAAACATTCTAAGAACTTTGTCAGTACTTCAAAGTTAGAATATTCATTACCAACAGTTTTTAGATCTATTATTAAGCAGTTAAAATGTTGGTGTACTTCAAAGATAGATTCATTCTTACCACAATTGAAGCTTTCGTACTGTCTTACCAGGTTGATCTTACGTGAGTCCTGGACTTCAGATGTACCTTCATACTAAACACAGATTGTGTCCCACATGGCTTTGGAGGTTTTTAGGTTCATGACGGAATGATAGACTTCGTCAGGAAGGGCCATGGAAAGAATGGATCTGGCTTTAGTGTCGATAGACACTTTCTTCTTATCTTCATCAGTCCACATATGAATTTCCTTGGGAACCAACCTTTCTGGAATAGCAGCTCTATTCTCAGCGGCTGGAACTTCAGGATCAATTCTAACATGAATATATGGTCCGTTTTCAAGATAGTAAGGCATAGTAGGGTCTACACCTTCTAAGAAGAGAATCATCCTATTTTTCCACAGATTAAAGTTATCACTTGAGAATCTAGGGGGTTTTGCAAGAGAACCGTTGTCAATATAGTTAGTGTTTGTGTTGGTAGCCATTTTAAGAAATAGCAAGGAAGAAGAGATTAGTATAGATAAGATCTTGTTTATGAGATTAAACAAATCCGCTCTGATACCACTTGTTGGTCCCGAAGGGTTATACAAGTTTGTAGAAGGGGGGGTTGAATACAAACACACGATTTTTACTTTCTAAATTGTTTATTGATAAATCTTAAAACAATGTACAACTTGTTGCGGAACAAGATTAAGGATAAACCTAATCTAAACAAGTTAAGAACACTAAGTTTCTTGCACTAGAAATAAGATAGAAAGGAGATAAGAATATTACGAATAATATTCTAACACTAAGAGAGAAAGAAGAAGATGGCCGAGCACTTCAATTCTGAAGTAGGGTTTTTCTTATATACTGCATGCATTTAATGCATAGCAGTGTTACTTTACACGTGGCAGCAGCTGAGTGGTTGCATGTTTTGATCTTTGTACACAACCTTTAGTAGCTGCATGGTGCACAGTGTAGAATCAGAGTTTGTTGTACGATTCTAGACAGAAGGGAGGTCCGTTCTGACATTTCGTACGGAGACGTGCAAGGGAATAGATAAAAGTAACTTGTAGAGTAGACCTCATGATCAGCGTTCGCTGAACAGTTCTTTATCATTGAATGATAAAGCTCAGCGATTGCTGAAGTCTTCTACTTGATACTTCACATTGAGTGGTCAGGTCTTGCTTCGCTGATATCCGCATCAGTTCATTAGTAGACTTGTCGCTGGTTCTTGGGGATCATAAGTAAACAACTAAACTATCAGCGATCATCACAGAGACTGAACAGGCTCAGAGCTACTGGATGAAAAGTGTTCGCTGAATGTCTAATCTAAAGAGCGAGAGTTCCTATCAGCGGTACTGTAAAGTCCTAGTACTTATCATCGATAGTGAAACTCTAATACATATTGTTTACTTACAATTTTCACTAAGTGTTTAAGAGAGGGTCATTATCAAATCACTGAGGGTTTGGATCAACAATAATATCAGGTCGGCTAGCTGTAAGATACAGAAGAGAGCCGATCATCCTACGATACATTGTGACATTAACAGGTTTTCCAGAAGGATCCTTGTTTAGTGTCAGCGGTGGTGCCATGGGGGTTTTCATAGCTGAACTCTGGGTTAAATCAAATTTCTTCAGCATATCTTTAACATATTTTCCCTGATGAATGAAAGTTCCTTTTTCACTCTGTTTGATTTGAAGACCTAGGAAATATGTTAGTTCACCAATCATACTCATTTTATATTCAGCTTTCATTCTATCAGCGAAACGAGTACATAGATCAGGGTTAGTGGAACCAAATATAATATCATCGACATATATTTGAACAAGAATAATATGACCTTTTACTTTCCTGAAAATAGAGTTTTATCGATTTTACCTCGCTCAAAATTTTTGATTTGGAGATAAGAGGAGAGAGTGTCATACCATGCACGAGGAGCTTGCTTTAAACATAGAGTGGCTTATACAGTTTATAAACATAACCTATATGCTTAGGATCTGAGAATCTTGGAGGTTGTTCCACGTAGACTTTTTCATTCAGCTTTCCATTGAGGAACGTTGACTTAACATCCATCTGATAAACTTTGAAGTCTTTGTGTACAACATAAGCTAAGAATAGACGAATAACTTCGAGTCTTGCCACTGGGGCGAATGTTTCGTCGTAATCTATACCTTCCTCTTGTATGTATCCCTGAGCAACAAGACGAGCCTTGTTGCGGGTTACAGTTCCATGTTCACCCAACTTGTTTCGATAGACCCATTTAGTGCCTATCACTGACTTATCGGATGGTCTAGGAACGAGCTTCCAAACTTTGTTTCTTTCAAATTCTGTCAGCTCTTCTTGCATAGCGCTGACCCAGTTTGGATCTCTGAGGACATCATCTGTTTTCTTTGGTTCAATCATAGAAATAAAGTTAACAAATAAACAAATATTATCTGCACTTCGTCGAGTCTGAACTCCAGCGTTTGGATCACCAAGGATTTGATCAATGGGTAATTGATAGTCCATCGCTGAGCCAGAGCATAAGTCGCTGACTCAACTTAAACTTCTGGAGGAGCTGAAGATGAGGCTTCAGCAACTTCTGGTATATCAGCCAAAAGAGGAAGAGGTTCAGATGTTATTTCATTCACTGATTGCTGAGAAGTAGATGGTATGTCTGAGATAGAAGGTTCAAAAGCAGGCATAGTGCTTATAGGAACAACTGAGACCCATGATGTTTCAGCTTCACTAGTCTGCATGCTTGGGATGATGGTAGGATCATCATCTTCAGCGGGATGAGTATGAGATGGAGGAGTTGGAACATCTTCTGAATCACCAAGATGAGAAAACATCCATTGATTCAGTTCTTCAGTATTAGGAGAAGGTCTAGAGTTCGCTGAACGGGATTCGTCAAAAGTGACGTGAATTGTTTCTTCTACAGTTTGTCTTCGTCGATTGAAGACTCTGAAGGCTTTGGAAACTAAAGAGTATCCAAGAAAGATTCCATCATCAGCCTTAGGATCAAACTTTCCTAGGGCATCTCTATTGTTCAGTATGAAACACTGACATCCAAAAATGTGAAGAAAGCTAATTGAAGGCTTTGTCCCATGGAAGAGTTCATAGGTTGTTTTCTTGAATCTTTTAACAATCAGCGACCTGTTTTGAGTAAAACAAGCAGTGTTGACAGCTTCTGCCCAAAACTGAGTAGGTAGATGAGAATCACTGAGCATTGAACGTGCAGCTTCGATGATAGTTTGATTTCTTCTTTCAGCGACTCTATTTTGTTGCGGTGTTCTCACTGAGGAAAAGTTGTGAGAAATACCCTTACTTTCAAAGAAAGAATCAAGGAAACAGTTTTTGAATTCAGTACCATGATTAGTCCTTATTGAGCGTACAGTCAAGTTATTCAGGACTTCCATTTTTCTGACAAAAGTGATGAGTTCTTCAGGGGTGTCACTCTTAGAACGGAGAAACATTACCCAGGTATAGCGAGAGAATTCATCAACTATGACCAATGTATATTTCTTTCCAGCGATGGATTGTTTGTTAACAGGACCAAACAAATCCATATGGAGAAGTTGTAGAGGAGATGACACTGAGGAAACTTGCTTAGATTTGAAGCTTGCTTTGGTCTGTTTCCCTTTCTCACACGCTGAACATAGAGACTCCTTAGCGTATGATTGTTGAGGTAGACCAGTGACCAACTCTTTTGAAGAAAGAGTATTTAGTGTCTTGAAGTTTAGATGGGAAAGCCTCTTATGCGATAGCCAGTTGACATCAGATGAGGCTTTTGAGAAGAAGCAGGAGTTCTCAGTGGTTGTAGAGTCCATGTTTATAACATAGACATTTTCCATACGGTATCCGCTGAGAGCTATCTTCTCCTTTTTATCAGTGATAAAGCAGGATTCCTTAGTAAAAATCACTTTGTTATCCTTGTCACACAGCTGACTGATGCTAAGAAGATTATGCTTCAGTCCTTCAACATATGCGACTCTTCTGAAGGTTGTTGTACCATTAGAGAGTACACCAAACCCTAGGGTATGGCCTTTTCCGTTTCCACCGAAGGTCACTGAGGGACCCTTCTCTTCCTTGTATTCAGTGAGCATGTTTTTCTTTCCAGTCATGTGTCTAGAGCATCTGCTATCTAGATACCAGATACCCTTCTTAACCTGCATAACAAAGAAAGATTAGTTTGACTTGGGCACCCATTTCAACATGGGTCCACACTTGTCAGTGGTGGTATAGGAAGTGGAAGGTTCAACATTCTTCGCAGCATTTGAAGATTCAACTTCTGAACTATTCTTCACTTTGGTTAATTTCTTAACCTCAGTGGTAGGTTCCACCTTAACCTGATCTGCACCAGGATTGGTCTTCTTTGCCTTGGGGGCAGTAATCTTCACCTTAGCTAACTTTTCAGCTTTGGCGGCTGTGGGTCACTTACTAGCAATATGATTGGTAAGTCCATAGTGATAACATTTCCTATAACTAAAAGTAGCTTTAGGACCATTTGCATGCTGAGCCGTTAATTTCAAATGAGCAGGGCCAGCACCAAGTATACCTTTGGCATTGGAAATAGGAGGAACAATCAGTTCTTCAGATTTCTTACCAATAATATCCACTCTGATTCTAGGAGTAGATCGCTGAATGAATCCAGGGATCTTGTTCTTAGAAGTAGAGGGATAAGTCACTGAAGCTTTAGAAGCATTCAACTTAGGTACAAAGGTACCCTTATGAGGTTTTAGATAAACAATTTTCTCTTTACCTTTGGAAGTTAAGGTATACATTTCCTCAGGGATAGGAGTTTTTGAAAAGGAACACTGAGATGAGGAAGTGTCAGGAATAGAGGACACAAACTTTCCAAACTTAAGCATGGAATGATCAGTGGTTGGTTCTAGAGTATCTGCTTTGTAACCAAGACCACGTTTGTCACTCAAGGGAATCTGAGACTTGATTATCTCAGTGATCGTTGTTGAGGATTTACACCATCCTTCAACAGTAGCCTTTTCAGCTTTTAATGCAGCGATAGCTTCTTCACGTTCGGTTTTGACTAGATGATTTATATGAACCTGATCTTTCAAATCTTCTTCAATTTTAGAAAGCTTTTCTATTTGAAGGTGACAACTTTTAAGTTGTTCAGCGAGATCAAGGTTTTGATTTTCAGCTACAGCTTTCCCATTCATGGCATCATATAAGTTCATAGTCAATAGATCGATTTTTCGAAGACTATTAGCTTCATCAATATCTGAAATATTAGTAAAGAAAGAAGTTGATACCTTAGAAGTAGAAGTTGAAGTAGAGGGAATGTCAGAATTTTCTTCCTCTTCTTCAATTTTTGCCATGAGGCAGAGATTGGCCTCCTCATCATCTTCAAAGTCAGATGATTCTTCAGTGTCAGAGGCAGCCCAGTCGAAGTCAGCGACCAAGCCTTTGCCTTTCTTCATAAAGCTTTTCATCTTTGAATACTTTTCTTTCAGCTTTTTGTATTTGTCATCGCTAGCCCTGGGGTTAGAGGTTTTCTTGGGGAAAGCTGAGGGTTTATAGACTTTCTTTGACCTGCATTCACTAGCAAAGTGTCCTACTTTTTCACAGTTAAAGCAGGTAGCAGTAGCCTTATCAACAGGGGTTGATGATCTAGGCTTGTCAGTGAGTGCAAAAGGTTTATTCATTCTGAAGTTACTTTTTCTAGCGAATCTCCTGAACTTATTAGCTAGGAGTGCTAGAGATTCATCAAGATCTGAAGAATCAACATCTGATGAGCATTCAGAGTTAGTTTCCAACTCAGTGACAGTGATAGTAGATCGTTGAGTAGAAGGTGACTCTGAGAGTAAAGCAACATGTGTGCTCTTGGAATCTTTTACAATATTCTTCTTAAGATGACACGACTGCTCATGATTGAGCATAGTGCCATATAAGGTAGAGAGAGTCATAGATTTTTGATCCTTTGATAGCTTGAGACACATTTAATAACTGTCCCAGCTTTCAGGTAACCATGCTAAGAACTTTGTCAGTATTTCAAAGTTAGAATATTCCTTACCAACGGTTTTCAGATCTATAATTAAACAGTTAAATCGCTGATGTACTTCAGAGAGAGTTTCATTCTTACCACAAATGAAGCTTTCATATTGTCTTAACAGGTTGATCTTTCTTAAGTCCTGGACTTCAGACGTACCTTCATATTGAACACATATTGTATCCCATATGGCTTTGGAGGTTTTCAGGTTCATGACGGAATGGTAGACTTCATCAGGAAGAGCCATGGAAAGAATGGATCTGGCTTTTGTGTCGATAGCCACTTTCTTCTTATCTTCATCAGACCAATTGTGAGGTTCCTTAGGAATGATTCTTTCAGGAATGGCAGCTCTAGTAGCAGTGCCTGGAACTTCAATATCAATCCTAACAGGAATATATGGGCCATTTTCGATGTAATAAGGCATAGTAGGGTCTACACCTTCTAAGAAGAGTATCATCCTATTTTTCCATAGATTAAAGTTATCTCTGGAGAATGTAGGGGGTTTTGCAAGAGAACCATTGTCAATATAGTTTGTGTTTGTGTTGGTAGCCATTTTGAGAAATAGCAAGGAAGAGAAAAGATTAGTATAAGCAAGATCTTGTTTATGAGATTAAACAATTTGCTCTGATACCACTTGTTGGTCCCGGAGGGGTTATACAAGTTTGTAGAAAGGGGGGGGGGGGGGTTGAATACAAACACACATATTTTACTTTTCTAAATTGTTTATTGATATTTATCAAACAATTTACAACTTGTTGCGGAACAAGATTAAGGATTAAACCTAATCTAAACAAGTTATGAGAAGCACCAAGTTTCTTGCACTAGAAATAAGTAAGAAAGGAGATAAGAATATTACGAATAATATTCTAACACAAAGTAGTAGAGAGAAGGAATGGCCGAGCACTTCATCTCTGAAGTAGGGTTCTTCTTATATACTGCATGCATTTAATGTACACGTGGCAGCAGCTGATTGGTTGCATGGTTTGTCCTTTGTAGACAACCTTAGTAGCCGCATGATGTACAGTGTTGAATCAGAGTTGGTTGTACGATAATGGACAGAAGGGATGCCCTTTCTGACATTTTCGTACGGAGGCGTGCAAGGGGGTAAGACAAAAGTAACTTGTAGAGGAAACTTCATGATCAGCGTTCGCTGAATAGATCTTTATCAGCGAGTGATAAAGTTCAGCGTTCGCTGAAGTCTTCTACTTGAAACTTCACGTTGAGTGGACAAATCTTGGCTTCGCTGATATCCGCATCAGTTCATTAGTAGACTTGTCGCTGGTTCTTGGGCTTGATCTTCGACTTCAGCGTAGAACATAGTTGATGTGAAACTTGTCTTCAGGGATCATAAGTAAACAACTAAAATCATCAGCGATCATAAACAAGACTGAACAGGCTCAGAGCTTTATTGATGAATAGTATCGCTGAATGTGTAATTTAAAGAGCGTGAGTTTTCTATCAGCGGTACTGTACAGACATAGTACTTATCAGCGATAGTGAAACTCTAATACATATTGTCTACTTATGATTTTCACTAAGTGTTTCTTAAAGAGTCATTATCAAATCACTGAGGGTTTGGATCAACAGAATCATTCAGCGAACGCTGATCATGAAGCCTCCTCTGCAAGCAACTCTTGTGTTATCCCCTTGCATGCCTCCGTACGATTTTTGTCAGAACGGACATCCCTTTTGTCCAGAATCGTACAACCAACACTGATTCTGCACTGTTCATCATGCAGCCACTAGGTTGTCTACTGAAGTCAAATCATGCAACCAACCAAAGGCTGCCACGTGTAAAGGTATACTGACTTGCATTAAATGCATGCAGTATATAAAGGAAACCCTACTTCATTTTGAAGGAGCTTGGCCTTTCCTCTCTCGCTGAACTTACTGTGTGAAAGAATACTTTCCTTAGTGTTCTTATTTTCTTAATCTCTATTTCTAGTGCCAGAACTCTTAGTGTTCTCATAGTTTGTTTAGATTAGGTTTATTCCTTAATCTTGTTCCGCAACAAACTGTAAATTGTTTGATACATATCAATAAATAATTTAGAAAGATAAAAATTGTGTGTTTGTATTCAACCCCCCTCCCTCTACAAACTTGTATAACCCTTTTGGGACCAACAAGTGGTATCAGAGCAGTTTGTTTAATCTGATAAACAAGATCTTGCTTATACTATCTATTTCTCTCTTCCTTGCTATTCTTCATTATGGCAAACTCCACAAATACAAACTATATCGATAATGGCTCTCTTGCAAAACCCCCTAGATTTAGCAAATACAAACTATTTCAATCTTTGAAAAATAGGATGAAGCTCTTCTTGGAAGGTGTAGATCCCACTATACCTCACTATATCGAAAATGGACCATATGTCCCTTTCATGCTAGACCCTGCTGTTCTAGCCACTGCTACTAGAGCTGCCATCCCTGAACGAATCATCCCCAGGGAAAATCACTCACTGGACTAATGAAGACAAGAAGAAAGTGGCCATCGATACTAAGGCCAGATCCATCATCTCAATGGCTCTTCCTGATGAAGTCTACCATTCCATCATGAACCTGAAGAGTTCTAAAGCCATGTGGGACACTATATGTGTTCAATATGAAGGTACTACTGAAGTCCAGGATTCAAGAAAGATCAACCTGGTAAGGCAGTACGAAAGTTTCTTTTGTGGTAAGAATGAAACTCTCTCTGAAATACATCAACAGTTTAACTGTCTAATTATTGATTTAAAAACTGTTGGTAAGGAATATTCTAACTTTGAGATCCTGACAAAGTTTCTGGAAAGTCTTCCTGAAAGCTGGGACAGTTATTTTATGTGTCTTAAGCTCCCAAAGGATCTGAAATCAATGACCCTCTCTACCTTATTTGGCACTATGCTCAATCATGAGCAGTCGTGTCAACCTAAGAAGAATCTTGTAAAAGATTCCAAAAGCACACCTGCTGCTTTACTCTCTTCAGAGTTAGTGCCCACTCAGCGTTCTACTGTCACTATCACTGAGTTGGAGTCTAACTCTGATGATTCATCAAAAGCTGATCCTTCAGAAATTGATGAATCTCTGGCACTTCTTACTAATACTTTCAGGAGATTCGCCAGAAAGAGTAACTTCAGAAGAAATAAACCTCTTTCCCTCACTGACAAGCCTAAATCTTTAACTCCTGTAGATAAGGCTACTGCTACCTGCTTTAACTGTGAAAAAGTAGGACATTTTGCTAATGAATGTAGGCCAAAGAAAATCTTTAAACCTTCATCTTCTTCCTACAAGAAATCCTCTAACCCCAGGGCTAGAGATGACAAATACCAGAAGCTGAAAGAAAAGTATGCTAAGCTGAAAGCATACAAAAAGAAAGGAAAAAGTCTGATCGCTGAAGATCATGACTGGGTTGCTTCTGATGAAGAATCATCTGACTCTGATGATGATGATGAGGCCAATCTATGCCTCATGGCTCAAATAGAAGAAGAGAAAGAAAAAGCTGAAATTCCCTCTACTTCTACCTCTACCTCTCAGGTATCAAATTCTCTCACTAACACTTCCACTTCAACCTTTAATGAAGTTGATAGACGACGGACCATCGATCTTTTGCCTATTGATTTATATGATGCAATGAATGGCAAGACCGAAGCTGAAAAACAAAATATTGATCTCGCTGAACAGCTTAAAAACTGTCATTTGCGAATTCAAAAGCTTTCTAAAATAGAAGAAAATTTGAAAGATCAGGTATGCATAAATCAAATCATTAGTATTGAGCAAGAAGAAGCTATCGCTGCATTAAAAGCTGAAAATGCTACTGTTGAAGGATGGTGTAAATCCTCAACAACGATCACTGAGATCATTCGTGCTCAGATTCCCCTGAGTGACAAAAGTGGTCTTGGTTACAAAGCTGACGCTGAAGAACCAACCACTGATCGTTCCATGCTTAAGTTTGGAACGTTTGTGTCCTCTATTCCTGACACTTCTTTACCTCAGTGTTCCTCTTCTAAAACACCTATCCCTGAGGAAAAACCTACCTTGATTTCTAAAGGTAAAGGTAAAGAAAAAGTTATTAATCAAAAACCTCAGAAGGGTACCTTTGTACCTAAGCTGAAAGTTCTCAAACCGTCAGTAAGTCATCCCTCTACATCTAACACCAAGACCCCTAAATTTATTCAGCGATCTACTCCTAAACTGAGAGTGGATGTAATTGGTAAGAAATCCGAAGAACTGATAGTTCCTCCTATTTCCAATGCCAAAGGTATTCTTGGTGCTGCCCCTGACCATTTAAAATTCTCGGCTAAGCATGCAAATGGCCCTAAAGGTACTTTTAGCTATAGAAAATGTTATCACTGTGGACTTACCGATCATATTGCTAGTAAGTGCCCCACATCCACCAAAGCTGAGAAATTAGCAAAGGTGAAGATCACTGCCCCCAAGGCAAAGAAGACCAATCCTGGTGCAAATCAGGTTAAGGTGAAACCAACCACTGAGTTTAAGAAATTAACCAAAGTGAAGACTATCACTGAAGCTGAATCTTCAAATGCTGCGAAGATTGCTGAACTTTCCACTTCCTCAAGCACCACTGACAAATGTAGACCCATAGTAAAATGGGTACCCAAATCAAACTAATCTTCCTTTGTTTGCAGGTCCTGAAGGGTATCTGGTGTCTCGATAGCGGATGCTCTAGGCACATGACTGGCAAAAAGAACCTGCTCGCTGAATACAAGGAAGAGAAAGGTCCCTCTGTGACTTTGGTGGAAATGGAAAAGGCTATACCCGAGGGTTTGGTGTACTCTCTAATGGTACAACAACCTTTAGAAGAGTTGCATACGTCGAAGGGCTGAAGCACAATCTTCTGAGCACCAGTCAGCTATGTGACAAGGATTACAAAGTATGTTTCACTAAGGAATCCTGCTTTGTCACTGACAAAAAGGAGAAAGTCTCACTCAGCGGATACCGTTTGGAAAATGTTTATGTTATAAACATGGACTCGACAACCATTGAGAATACATGTTTCTTCTCCAAAGCCTCATCCGATGTCAATTGGCTATGGCATAAGAGGCTCTCTCATCTCAACTTCAAGACACTGAATACTCTTTCTTCAAAAGAGTTGGTCACTGGTCTTCCTCAACATTCATACGCTAAGGAATCTTTATGTTCAGCGTGTGAAAAAGGGAAACAAACCAAAGCAAGCTTCAAGTCAAAGCAAGTTTCCTCAGTGTCATTTCCTCTTCAACTTCTTCACATGGATCTGTTTGGCCCTATCAACTTCTTCACATGGATCTGTTTGTTGATGAATTCTCTTGCTATACCTGGGTTATGTTCCTCCGTTCTAAGAGTGACACCTGTTGGTCCCGAAGGCCTATACAAGTTTGTAGAAGGGGGGTGGGGTGAATACAAACACACAGATTTTACTTTTCTAAATTGTTTATTCATAAATCATTAACAATTTACAGCTTGTTGCGGAAACAAGATTAAGGATAAACCTAAATCTAAACAAGTTGGAACACTAAGGTTTCTTGCACTAAGAGAGATAAGGAAATTACTAATAATAACCTATCTTGAGATAAGAGATTGAACTTGTCCAGAGTTAGCAAGTTACTTCAAATGAAGTGAGTTCATCTCTTTATATACTGCATGCATTTAATGCAAGTCAGTATACACTTTACATGTGTCATCAGCTGGTTGGTTGCATGTCATTGACCTTTGTTGACAACCTTAGTAGCCGCATGGATGAACAGTGTAGTATCAGAGTGGTTGTACGATTTCAGATATTCAGAGGTTCTTTTCTGACATTTCGTACGGAGTCGTGCAAGGGTGGTTAAGACAAAAGTACTTTGTACGGAGGACTTCATGATCAGCTTTCGTTGATTCAGAGCATTATCATTATCTATTCAGTGAATGATAAAGTTCAGCGATAGCTGAGGTCTTGTACTTGATACTTCACGTTGAGTGGACAAATCTGAGTCTTCGCTGATCCTCATCAGTTCATTAGGAGACTTGTCGCTGGTTCTTGAGCTTGATCTTCGACTTCAGCGCATAACCTATGTTGACGTGAAACTTGTCTTCAGGGATCATAAGTAAACAACTAACTTATCAGCGATCATCATAATGACTGAACAGACTCAGAGCATTAATGGTGAACAGTTTCGCTGAATGTTTAATTTAAAGAGCGAGAGTTCCTATCAGCGGTACTGTAAGATCTTAGTACTTATCAGCGATAGTGAAACTCTGATACATATTGTTTACTTACAATTTTCACTAAGTATATAAGAGAGGGTCATTATCAAATCACTGAGGGTTTGGATCAACAATCTCCCCCTATTTGATTATGACATAGCAAAAAAGAAAATTGCTATTTAATGAAAACATAAGGATAAAAAGAACTCATAAAATATTTGTCCCTTTTACTGTTTTCTGGGATCTTTTCAGTACTGATGGAGTAAAGTACATTCGCTGAAATCTTTCTTTAAAACTTTGAATCAGGTTACAAAGAGAAATGGAAAGATTATAAGTACGAGCGAAATAAATTACAAGTACAGAAGAATAACTGATACAATAGAGAAAAAGGTGATCATATCAGCTTATAAAGGTTCTTCCTTGATGAGAAGTTCATCAAGGGTCTTTGATGTGGGGATCATCCAGTCAGGGACATCTTCTCCTTGATTCTTTTTCTTCAGAGCTGCTTCAAAAATCAAGGGCTTCAGGTGTCTAGCTTTGATGTTGCGTCTGACTTCACACCAGTATACGAGATCTCTGAGTTGTTCGATGGGAGCGATGTCTAGCTCCGAGATACGTTGAAAACGCTTTCCACCATCGTAGTCATGAAAAAATATCCCGTAGGGTTCGCTTATGACTTTGCCAGGGATGAAAGTCTCACCAGGAGGAAGAGATGTGTCAAGCATGGAAAGATCAGGATCAGGACCAAGGACTTCAGCACGTGAAAAACCAATACCTGTTTCATTTCGAATGACAGGGCCATCAATTGAAGATATAGATTTCTTCCTCTTCTTCGCTGAGGCCTTTCTTTTCTGACTTTCGAGAGGAGGAGGAGGAGGAATATCCACACAGGAGTAGACTAAGTCGATTTGTTTGTTGATCAGCTTTTCAACATGTTCCTTGTATTTCGACTTGGACTTCTGGATGGCTAACCTGATCTCCAACCATTCAGAGAGACCGTACTTCGTTATGGCTTCAGCATAGAATTTTTCGGACTTCTTATCTTCTCTGAATATCTCGATTTCAGCGATTGAAACAAGGGTTGTTCTTCCAGAGATGAATACCTTGTTGATTTTGGCAGGAGAGTCTCTGTAGTTGACCTTTTCTTTGCACCAGGCTAAAGTTGACTGAGACACAGTTCTCTTTTCTTCAGTTATCTTCTTGGCGTTTTCCCAGAGCTGACGTTGAACATCAATGGGAACTCTTTTCAGCTTGGGGTCTTTTATTGATCGTTGAGTAAGTTTGATGGCGTATTCTCTGTCTTATTCTTCAGCTTCCTTTCTTTCAGCGAGTAGGCGTTCAGCTCTGAGGTGTTCCTTGTATTCAGCTTTGGAAATTCTGAACTTTGGAGGAACTGAAGGAAGTTGATCACGCCTTAGAATGATTCGCTGATCCTCGAATCGCTTTATTATCTCCTCTCTTCTTTTCTGATCCTCTTCACTTAGCTTTTGAGGAGATAAGGAAGGTCTGCCTCTGTGCGAGAGTAGATGTTCTTCTGGTTCATCAGTCTCAGAGATTAAATCTAAGACTGGGATTATTTCTTCAGCAACAACTGGTATTTTTGGTGAAGTCGCAGTTGTGGAGCCTTCAGCGATATCCTCAAACAGGGGAGAGGACTAGCTGACAAACCGGCTTTTCAAGCAAGATCATCAGATTGTCATCTTCAGCGACGCTTTTGCCTTTGCCTTTCTCAGCTCCAGAGACTGAGGGCTTTGTCTTTGTCCGCTCCCCTGAAGGTTCATTTATCGAGATTCCCTTAAGAGCTTTGATCTTTTGAGCAGGTTTGACGATAAAGAAGTCATCGTCATCTTCGTCATCATCATCATCATTCTTTGGAGAAGAAGATGGTTCATCATCAGGGATGTCGACGGCTTCATCATCTTCTGCTTTGGATTCAGTTTTCTCAGCTTCGTCTTTGAGTTGCTCCCCCTCAGATACAGAGGCGAGCTTCTCGGTTTCCTCAGGGTTTTCATCTCCCTGAGGTCCAGCGGTGGTTTCTTCAGCATCCTTCTTCTCTCCCCTGATAGATTCATCATGGGAAAGGTCTTCAGCGCTCTTGGCGAGATCTTCGGCGCTCTTCTCCCCCTCTTTTTCATGATGACTGGGGGAGGAATGGCTAGATTCAGCATCGTTGGTAGGTTCTCTGTCTTCTTGGCCAGAGAGACCTATACAACCTTCAATCTTTGCTAATCTGTCTTCAAGGCCAGAAATAGCAGGATTGATCTTCCCGAGCTCAATGCGATCTGCCGCTGTAAAATGTTCAGATTCAGGGACATGGGCAGGAGTAGGAGTATTCGCCTTGTGCAGCAGTTGTTCGATCATAGTCTTCATCGAACCAACGTCAGTCTTTACAGAGCGTAAGTCAGTCATCAGAGTGTTGACATTTGTCTTCACAGCAGACATATCTCCCTCTAGTGTTCCAACCGATGTCTTCAGCGTTGTTACCTCGCTGGACATGGATGAAACTGAATTTTTGAGAGAGGTGCAGTCTGTGTAGATATCAGCGAGCACCTTGGCGAAGTCGCTGAGAGTTTTATCAAGTTGCTTCATGTCATCTGTGGAAGCCTTCTTCTCCACCACCATTGTCAGTTTGTTCAGATTCTCTCCAGCGTTTGTTACAGCTGTAGAGTTATTGGAGAGAGTAGTGGTGAGACCTGTTAGCTTTGTCTCCACAGACTTCAGAGAGGTGTTGATATCTCCCAAATTAGGACCTGTAACATATAAAAACTTGTGAACAGAGGAAAGCTCAGAAGTTTGGGGTTTAGTCACAGTGTTTATGGGTTGTTGTTTACCTGCAAGAGGATTGGTGAATTCATTGAAATCACGGGTTCCTGAGTAAAGTTCCATGTCATCTTCAAAAGTGCCCATGGATTTTTCTGCAGGTCCTGTCTTCATCATTCATGGAGAATCAGCTTTATGTTCCAAGGAAATGATGGCAGCTCCAGTTAGATCTGGAGTAGAGACCAAATGAGTGGAGGGAGGAGCGAAGGATAAGAGTGGGGTTTGGGTTATGAGTTCAGCGTTGGATTCGCTGAGAATCACTTCATCAGTCTTTTGAGAGACTGAAGGAGGTTGGGTCGGTTCCAAGTTTGTAACCTCAACGTTTAGAGACGCTGAAGTTTGGATAAAAGGGATGGCTTGTTCAGGTGTGGCAGAGCGTACCACTGAACGTTCCTTCAGCTCTGCAGAAAGAGCTGAGGAGTCTTCAGCATGAGATTTCTGGGGTTGCTCCTTTGTTTTCTTGATCCTTTTAGAATCAAGTGGGGTAGATGAATGTTTCATTTTCTTAGAAGGAGAGGATTTTGTGGCCAGGGTATCAGCGATGGGTATTGTCGCTGAAGGAGCCATAGAAGTAGAAGAAGAAGGGTTAAGAAGAGTTAAGAGGGTAGAAAGACGTACCTCATTTTCAACAGGTTTGAAGTCGAGTACCTTAGGGCCAATCTGTGAGAGTTTTAGATCACCTTCTTGCGGGTAGCTGTCCTTCAGGCCATATTGAAAGATAGCGCTGATGAATCGGGGGTAGGGAACCCAAGCAGGCCTGTCAGCGGCATAGTCTACTCTTTGCAGCAAGTCATCATAGATGAGAGATGCCCAGTCAATGTGTAGACCTTTCAGCAGAGCGTATCCCATAGCTTGCTGAGGTTGAGCGGCTTGATCAGAAGAGCCGGTCTTGGTAGTCATGCAACTGATAAGGTGAGCGAAGATGAAGTTCATCAGGCTTCTTGTCTCTGCCCATTTCCCATACACAGCCCATTGCATCAAAAAATGCAATAAGAGCTTCTTTGTCAGCGATCTTCTTATGGTCAGGGAAAGGAACAAAAGGTTTTTCCTTTGTAGCGATGGGAAAGTTCAGAGCTTTGCGAATGATGGCAGGTGTGATCTTTATCGTGCCATATTCAGTATCGCAGAGGATACAATCAACTGTTTTGGAGGGATCTTTAGCGGATGGTAGCTGAGAGTGTCTGGCAGAGTACCAGAATTGAGATAGTAGCAGCTGACTTGCAGGGGGTGAAATGGTCAGGGCTGTTGAAATGCAGCAATTCTTCAGGAAATTCACAGCATCTGTCAGATGTGTGACTTGCTTTCGAGGAGGAAACTCGAGAAGCGCAGAAAGGTTGTTTATCTTAGTCCAGTCTAGTTGATCAAGATTGAACTTGACTTGTGGAGCCTTGAGGATTTCCACTTCCTCAGAGTCAGCGGAGATGTTCTCAGCGGTAGCAGGAATATCAGACGAGGCCATTTCTCTGTATTAACAGTTCAACCAAAGATGTTAACAAATAAGAATAATCTTAATGTGGAAATAATTTCCAATAAGATGTTTCGAATTTTATCCATTTCATTCAGACACAAATGTCTTAATGAAAATTTAGGTTTTTCATGTTTTTTTTGAAACGAAATGTAAAACCCATTTTCTTGTTTTCCAGTTTTCTATGAAGAAATAGATTCTGGAAACGAATGAAGAACAAGTTTAAGATTTTGCATTTAAACTTGAAGAACAACCATGAAATGGTTGTGTTCATAAAACCACGAAAGAAAAATGATTTTATTTTACGAAGTTCTTTTGTTTGATCTTGTTAAAACAATGAGAAGATCGGAAACAAGTTATACGCATTTGGTAATAAATAAGAACATATTAACCTTGATGTTTGATGAAGAAGATGATGAACAGTTCTTGAAGTTTTTGAAATCACAAATGCAACAGTGAATTCTTTCTTGCGGAGGAAGATTGATCGCGTAAAAGAAAAATATAAACAAAGAATTTGTTTATATAGAGATTTTAGAAAGAGAAAATCTTGAGCGGGAAAAGATTTTCATCATGACACGGACACGTGTTTGCATTTGATTGGAAGTTTGAACGAGGCGTGCAAACGTGTGTCAGGAAAAGAAAACGTGCCGGGGTTTTATCCGTTGCAATGACGTCACAACTGTCCTTTCATATTCTTGTTTTGAAAAACTCAGAGATACTTTTGAAAACATGAAGCACTGAATGAAAATATTCAGTGAAGGTTTTAAGAAATTTCAAAATATCGCTGTTAAGGAAAAGATATTCAGTGATGCATTTTGTTTTGAAATCTTGCATTTTCATGCGATTGTCAGAGAGAGAACATACCTTGATATCAGTGAATCAAGTTTATTCAGAGAGAAGATGATAGAATGGGTTATACAAGTTGATTTTATCCTTTCGCTGATCAATGTGAACCGCTGAAGATTTTATTCTTCAAAGTTCAGCATTCCAAGATCGCTGATGAGAAAGTTGAATCTTGTCTCATCAAGAGGTTTGGTAAATAAGTCAGCTAACTGATAATCAGTTGGGATAAAATGAAGTTCTATATCACCATTCATCACATGATCTCTGATAAAATGTGTTAGATCTGAAGTTTTGTCAATAAACCAAGTGTTGAAGATCTGATAAGAAGGTTCAGAAGTTCTGAGAAGAAGAGTCAGAAGTTCTGAGAAGAAGAGTCAGAGATCTGAGAAAGAGAAGTCAGAAGTTCTGAGAAGCGTGATCAGAAGAATGTTCAGAAGTTCTGAACTACCTGTTCAGAACTTATGACGAGTTTCGTTACTTAGTAATGTGTAAACTAATTAGGACACGTGTTATGTTCTTATTAGTCTTTCTTATTTGTACTGTAGCTTTAAGATGTTTGTTGCAGTATAAATAGAGTGGTTAGCACTACGTTGCTAACTGATTGATTTTCCCATATTACTTGTATTCATTCCTTGTAATCTTTGAGGTTATCTCTCTCTTAGATCTGTAATTCTGTGCATCATTGAATACAATTGGGCTTGATCATACAATTTCTCAATTACTTCTTTCTATATTGATTGTAAGAATAGATCCTGCACTTACAATTGGTATCAGAGCCAATCAACAAACAAATTCGTCCAAGAGTGTGTTTGATCGCGTTCTTGAAGTTTCTTGATCAATTCGACAATTGATTCCGCTGCTGCTAACAATTCTTGAATTCCTAACAATTCGTGAATTCGTTTCTATCATTGATTCAAGAAATTTGAATTTGTCTTTCTGTTGAATCGATATCTTACAATCAAGTCATCCAAAGAATTTCTCTCTATGCTGATTAATTTTCGAAATTAAACAGAGATCACAGGTATGTTTTCGAAATTCTTGATTGGTTTCTTGATCAAAGTGATTATATCTGCTGCATGTTGATTAGTATTCAAATTTTTTGTTGAAAAGAAGATTTCATAAATTCATGTACTTTAACTGTTTGATGAAATGCATGTGACAGATTTGATCAATTCTTGCATGTTCTAGATCTGTGTTGATTCTCATTTTTTTTTATCATAATTCATAGTTGATATTAGAATTTGTCATTTCATCATGCCTGAGATTGTTGAAGTTTTTGTGAGACCCGCAAGTTCTATAACCAGTTCAGACAATTTACAAAAATTAAGTCCTGTAAAAGCAAAAGAAACAATTTCTAAACCAAAAACTGAGATTGTTCATTTTGAAAGCAAGTTTGCTAATCTTGAAGCCAAATTTGAGGAAAGTGCAAAAGTTGTTGTAAATTTGCAAAAAGATAAATTCGATCTTCTAAAAGATTTCGAAAAGGCTCAAGAGAACACAAAGGTGTTAGAAAAAGAGAATGTTGATTTGAAAGAGAAAATCAATTTTGAAAGAAAGATGTTGACAGATTCTAAAAATAGAATTAAATCATGTGAAATGAGAAATTGTCAACTCTTGAAACAAATCTATGATTTTGAACAAGTTCTTATACTTGAAAGAGAGAAATTTGAGAAAGAAAGAAGAGACTTTCAAACTGAGAGGAAAGGTTTTGAAACAAAGTCTGTTGAATTATCTCTAAAAAATTCTGATTTGGAGAAAATTCTTGCAAAAGAAAGAAAAGAGTTTGAATGCAAGAAAAATGTTTTTCAAAAAGAAAAGAATGGTTTTGAGAAAAAGAAAACAGGAATGTTAAATGAGTTTTCTGTAAAAATCAATGAGTTGGAGAAAGAGTTAGAAGATGGAAGGAAAGAGGGTGAAAAGAAGAAGGTAAATGGCTTTAAAGAAAAATGCTTAAAAGATGAGTTTGAGAAGGAAAAGAAAGTTTTTCATTTGGAGATAAGGAGACTTATTAAGAAATTATCTGATTTATCAACTAAAATCATGATAGAGAGGAAGTCCAAATCTGATTTGCAGTCAAGGTTTGATTTGTATATTAAAAAGTTTAGGGAATTTGAAACGAAAGTTGTTGACAAATCAAATCATAGTTCAAAAGATCAGATTCGTTCTTCTAATCTGTTTTATGATTCTGCTATTGATAAATCTTATAATTGTTCTTTTAAAAAGATAAAAATGGAATGGAGAGTTAAAGGAACAACTTCTAAGAAAGAAGTGCCAAAATCAAAAGTTCCTAATTCAAATGTCAAGAAGAACAATACATTTCAAAGAAAATCTTTTGGTAAACCTGATGTGATTTATTCTGTAAATCAATTAGTCAGAGTTGCACAAAAGAAACTTTGTTGTTCATATTGTGGGACTAATGATTTTGTGAACAAGAATTTTATTCAGCACTGGTATGGTTCTTATAGAATATCTGCATATGCTATTACACCTAACAAACCTGGACCCAAGTTCATATGGGTACCAAAGTCAACTTAATCTGTTTTGCAGGTTATTCATGTGTAGAGCTGAATGAATGATCTATACCTACACATGACTGAAAACAGATGCTGTGCTTAAATTGAGAAGTTTGACTTTTGGATAATTCAGTCCAAAACTCGGTCTGAATGTAATTATGGATTTCTGATTCATATAGATCAATTTGTTGATTTTGAAGATTTTTTAAAAAAAAAAAAGTTCTGTTTGCTATGAGGTTATCGAACTCATAGATGTGAGTGTTTTTCGTAGAAAACATTTCCAGAGAATGTGTTCAGAATCACATTTTAAGCAACCCTGCAAATTTTGGTTGAAAAATTCTGATGTTTGAGCAAGTTATGGTGATTTGAAGTTTAGAATGTTCAAAAATCACAAAATCCAAAAAGGTTAATAGGAATGCTTAATCTGCCTAGTTGAAAATATTTTTTTTCTTAAAAATGCTAAATTTTTCTAAGTAAACTTGTCTGAGTAGTGTATTCAGAACTTCTGAGTCTTGAGTTCAGAACTTCTGAGTCTTGAGTTCAGAACTTCTGAGTCTTGAGTTCGGAACTTCTGAATCTTGAGTTCAGAACTTCTGAGTCTTGAGTTCAGAACTTCTGAGTCTTGAGATCAGAACCTCTGAATCTTAAGGTCAGAAATTCTGAGTCAATACTTCAGCAATCTAACTTTCAAAAATTTATTTTTGAGAAATACAAATAACTTCAACTGTATGGATTATGCTTCTTCAATTATCTTTTAATCTCATCTTTATGTATCATTAATACTCAAATGCATGCTCAAGTCAAGGGGGAGCATCAAAATTCTTTTGGAAATCATTTTGTGATGCTTAAAAGATTTGTTTTCATTTCTTATCTGTTCAAACCTCTTCTGAATAATCAAAATGTTTTATATTGGTCAGAAGTTGATTTTAAAAGACATTTTGGTTACAAGGCAAAATTCTTCTGAGTCATGGAATCAGAACATCTGTGCGTGTTATTCAGATCTTTGACTTGAGTCAAAATTCTATCCACTAACACGTGTCAGCTTCATATTTGTTTGACAATGCCACGTATTTCATTTAAATCCTTTGTGGTATTTCACATGTGTTGACTCCGTTATAACATTGATTTCGCTTTTCCGTTAAACCTTTCAACTTCGCGGATTTTAAATAGGTCTTAAAATCCCTATTTCAAATTTCTTTCAAATTCCAGAGCGAAACGTGAGATACGAATCAAATCCAGAGTTCTTTGAATCTGTTTTCTTCTTAAATCATGTCTGAAATACGAAGAAGTGGTCCAATTTCTCTACATTCTACAAAATCGATAATGGATTCATCCGATTCGGAAAATGATGAAGTACAAAATAGAGTTGCAGAGGAAGGGGCAATAAGAAATGATGAAGAAGATGAACAAATGGATGAATCTGAAGGAAATGCGGATGAGGTAAACGTTAATATTGAACATGATCAGAGTGCTGCAGGTTCTATTATGTCAGATAGATCTATTCTAGTGGAAAGAGTTGTTCCTGAGAGTGAATGGTTGAAATTATCTGAAAATAACTGTGTTATATTGTTTGAGGAAAGTCGTTTTAAGCCTGAACACAGAATTATCATGGAGTTATTCAAACATCATCCGTACAGAAAATGGTTTACAAGAAGTAAAAATGTGCCTGTTCAGTACATACAACAATGGTGGAAATATCTTAGGTTAGAAGATAATAAGTTTGTGTCTGAAATTGGAGGAGTGACATTTGTCTTATCTATCTCTGCACTAAGAGAAATGCTGAATCTACCGGAGAAAGATGATGTACAAAGAAGAACAGATTTTGAGGATTTACCCCTAACAGAGGAATTAATAGCAGAGTTTATGAAGTTGGGATACAATGAAGGATTGAGGACTCTCAGTTTGTTCAGAAGAAACAAATTACCACCTATTTGGGCTTGCTTCTTTCATGTGGTAAATAAATGTTTGTCAGGGAAAAATAGTTCTGCTGATCAAGGTTCTAAACAAATTCTTCAGATATTTCAAGGTTTAGTGAAGAATAGGCATTATGACTATACTTTAATACTTTGGGAAGATATGAAGAATACATTTGAGAAGAATCAGAAAGCAATTCAGAAGAAGACAAAGGATGCTCCACTGACATACATTCCCTACATAAGGTACTGGCAAATTGTTATTTGGTATGCCATGCAGGAAAACAGAACAATCTCAAGAAGAACAAATGAAGAGCATGGTCCTACATTTTATTTGGGTAAGATGACCTCAGTAACAAGACTTGAAAATTATCCCAATCATAAATTGTTGCCAAAATCACTTAGGAATTATATTCCAAGGGAGAGTGAGATTTTAAAAGCTTATTGCACCTCTATGGGAATTGAATTACCTCAAATCCCTACCCAAGAGGACCAACCTGAGAAGAGAGGTGAGGAGTCTAGTCGAATTAGAGAGGGGGAGGATGTTCAGATGGGTGAACATTCTGAGAGACTTGAGGGGGAAAATTCTGAGAGCTTGGTTAGACTCAGTGAGGAAAAACAGAATGAGAGTGGTGAGGATGAGAGATTGTTAACAGAGGTTCAAACAGAAAGAGATGCCTCTGAACCAGCTAATCTTGACCAGGTAACCACACATGCTATTGGTTCACATCTCTTGGTGTCCAATATTGAAACAAACACCATGGACCTAGTGGTGGATCTTGAACAACCCATCCATACCCACTCAGAAGCATTTCAACATGCTACTGTTTCACACAAATCCGGGGAACCATCCCAAACTCATTTGGAGGGAGGTGATAAATCCCAACTTATTTTTCAACACATTGAGTCTGAATATCACAGTCCTATTCATATTGAGCCTGAAATTCCTTTTGACACTTGCACAGATCAGGAATTTCGTACTCCTGAAACAACATTCATAGACATGCCTAATGTTGGGTGTCGAGGATTGGATGGAAGTCCTGGTGAGGTGAACATTACAAAAGCCTCATTCAAACGTGCATCTGTTGTACAAGATGACTGTGTGTTATCTACAGGCCATGAGCCCTCTGGGCACATGAAAACTGGACCATCTGTTGGTTCAGGTTCACTGTTAGAAACTTCTGAATTTGAAAAGATTCAGAAACAAAACAAGGAGATGGGGGAAAAAGTAGAAAATTTGGAGAAGAGGATGGAGGATCTGAATGATGAGGTATCAGATTTGAAAGGTGTGTTGGAGAAAAAGTTAATTTCTATTGAAACCAAGGTAGATGATGTAAAGAAATCCTTGGATTCTCACAAAAAGGAGATCATGGATATAATGTCTGGTTTTCAAAAAGATATGTTAAAACAGATGCAAGGTATGCAGGAATCTATATTGAAAGCACTGAGTGTATCTTTGGCTTCTACTTCAAAGCCTCTTGATCCTGTTCCTATTGCAGAAGCTGAACCTGAAGTTGCTTCTAATCAGAACTTAAAAAGAAAGTTTGATGATAATGAGCCTCATGATCATCAAAAGGGGGAGAAAAGACAAAGGTTAAGTTCTGATGATGATATTGGCATAGAAGATTTTGAGATAGCAGACATGCACTTAGCCAATACAAAAAGTTCAGAAGATCAGACACAAGAAAATTTAAAGGAGATGATTCAGATTGTACAGCTTGACAGTTCAGATACAGAAGAAATGGAGTTGGGAAGTATTGATAGTAATGAATCAGATAAAACAGAGGAATTGAACTTGGATACTGAGATGGAAGGAAACTCAGATGAAACTGTAGCTATTGAGGAATCTGATTTGAAAATAGAAGAAATAGTGGAAAGTACAGTGGTAAACAGGTGTACAGATATTGTGGTTTATAACAGTGAAAGGGCAATGGAGTCTGAATCAGAAGAAAGGAGGTTGAATGGAGAATTGATCAGAAGAATGCATAATGAAGTAGTCAGAGCTTTGAGTGTTCAGAAAATTCATAAAGGAATAAAAGTGATAAGACCCATTGATCTAATGGGAGAAGAAGACAGAACTGTGGATTACACTCAGGATTTTAAAGATGATTTTAGGTTTAACTTTTGTGATGAGTTAAATACAGAAGAAGAGTATGTGAAAGTGAAAGACTTCTTTATGCCTTCTGAATATGTATTCAGAAAACCAATTGAGATTCCAAAGATTAAATTGCAAAGACTAGAAGAACCTGTATGTGACTTCATTCTAGAGTTAAGTGATGTGCCATTAGCCAGACAATTTCATGATGATATTTTTCCTGAGGAAATATATGATAATCTCTACTACACAGAAGGAGAGTATGAGCTTTTGGAAAGTAACATTGATGGTTTTATGGATGACAGAGCTCAGATGGTCTACTCAGAAGCTTCTAACATGTTCAGAGTTCCTGACTCAAAACTGCATATTCAGAAAAGAATCGAGAAAGTTCTGATGTTTCAACAAGATGAATTCAATGGTTTAATGTTCGTTAGAATGGAAATACTGAAAGAAAGAAATACAAAGGTTTCCATGTCTACATTTGATTTTCACAGATTGACTCTTGATGATCAGATCTTTCTAGTCAAGTTCTTTGCTAGCACTGAAGAAGCCTTGATAGAAATTGAATGCAGAAGACTTCTGGGTATTTATGTCAGAAATACATACTTGTATGACTTCCAGTTGGCTATCGAAGAAAGAAAAGAAAAGTGCAATCTGAGTTCTCCCACAAAGAAAACAGAAGTTGATCTGCATGTGAAGGGTTTTGTGAATGAAGGAA
Source organism: Saussurea involucrata (assembly GCA_033807775.1). NCBI lineage: Eukaryota > Viridiplantae > Streptophyta > Magnoliopsida > Asterales > Asteraceae > Saussurea > Saussurea involucrata. Next base: position 70,164,746 of record CM066325.1, read on the forward strand.
TGGAGACAGAAGGGTTCACATATATGGTTCACGAAAGACTTGAATTGTTCAGATTAAAAGAGTTGGTGAAGTACAGTGATGCAACTCTGAATTGGTTGTTGATTAGAATGGAAGTAAGTATGGATGCTGAAAAAGAGAGTTTAAAGAAGAGATGCATAAACTGTGTGAAGAGGAGGTTGGATTTTAGAAGAAAAATCAGAAACAGTAGTGAATGGTTGCTATCTGAGGTGAATCCCAAAAAGATTCTACATAATGATTTTGTGTTCCCAGCTGAGTATGAAGTGAATGAAATTTTGTCAGATGAAGTTGAAGAAGTTCAGGACACAATATCTCAGAATGTGCAGATAACTAGTTTTGATCAAACTGAACAGTCTGAACCCAAAGAAGATGAAATATTCATTGATCTGAATGGATACTTTCTTGAATTTGATCTGCCTGAGTTTTTCAAACCAAAAGAAGTACAATTCTTGGATGTATATTATGATAGGTCTAAGGAGACTCAGATCTGGTTGGCTGAAAAATCAAGATGTCTTGGCAAAACAAAGCAAGCCGTTTACTCAGATTTTCTAATCATTGGAATCAGAGAATTGAAGGTTAAGAAATTCAGAAAGATGGAGTACTTATCCTTTGAAGTTCTGAGAGAAGATGGCAAGGTTTATTATTTTACTGATGCAGATTTTGAGAAACTGTCAGTGGTTGACTTCTACAGATTACACAGCTTTCTATGTTTTAAAGAGTCAAGTAAAGACAGAAATGAAAGGAAGGCAAGAAGTGTGGTGATTGAGGCCATGTTCTATATCTTAAGGTGGCATTGCTATACAGATTTCCAAATAGCTCTGTATTTGCAAAAGTCATGTGTTTATCTGGCAAATCCCAATACAGATCATGAGCAGAAAAAGGTGTTAAAGACTGGAAGTGTTCACAGATATCCAGAGTTGGGAGTATTTTTGAAGAACAAAAGTGGAAAGATCTTCTTCAGAGCAAAGGAAACTGCAAAATATTGTTCTGGAACTTTAAGGATCATAAAGCACAATTTGGAGAAAAAGATGCTGAAAGTAAAGGAAGCAAACATAACTCAAGAAGCAATAAATCAGCAAGTTGAAGTTATTCAAGAAATTATTGACAAGATTGATAAGAGGCTTAATCTGAGGAATGTGCTACTTCAGAAAATTGTTCCTGCTCTGAAAGAATTAGATGATGCAAAGTTTAAGTTTATTTGACAAAAAGGGGGAGATTGTTAGATCTGAAGTTTTGTCAATAAACCAAGTGTTGAAGATCTGATAAGAAGGTTCAGAAGTTCTGAGAAGAAGAGTCAGAAGTTCTGAGAAGAAGAGTCAGAGATCTGAGAAAGAGAAGTCAGAAGTTCTGAGAAGCGTGATCAGAAGAATGTTCAGAAGTTCTGAACTACCTGTTCAGAACTTATGACGAGTTTCGTTACTTAGTAATGTGTAAACTAATTAGGACACGTGTTATGTTCTTATTAGTCTTTCTTATTTGTACTGTAGCTTTAAGATGTTTGTTGCAGTATAAATAGAGTGGTTAGCACTACGTTGCTAACTGATTGATTTTCCCATATTACTTGTATTCATTCCTTGTAATCTTTGAGGTTATCTCTCTCTTAGATCTGTAATTCTGTGCATCATTGAATACAATTGGGCTTGATCATACAATTTCTCAATTACTTCTTTCTATATTGATTGTAAGAATAGATCCTGCACTTACAAAATGATATCTGATTTCTATATGTTTGGTCTTTGAATGTAGTACTTGATTGTTTGCTATAGCGATGGCACTTGTGCTGTCGCAATAGATTGGAATTTTGGAGAGCTGAAGATTATAGTCTAGTAGCTGATTTCTCATCCACAAGACTTGAGAACAACAGCTTCCAGCAGCTACATATTCAGCTTCAGCTGTGGAAGTGGACACTGAATTTTGCTTTTTACTTGTCCAACTTACCAGCTTTCCACCCAGGAGCTGACATCCTCCTGTGGTGCTTTTCCTATCCATTTTGCAACCTGCAAAGTCACTATCTGAATAGGCGGTTAGATCGAATCCTGAATCTTTGGGATACCAAAGACCTAGATTCGATGTACCCTTAAGATATCGAAAGATTCGCTTTACAGCTTTCATATGAGATATCTTAGGTTCAGCTTGATATCGTTCACACAAGCATGTTGCAAACATAATATCGGGTCGGGTAGCTGTTAGATACAATAGAGAGCCGATCATCCCACGGTACAACGTGACATTGACAGGAACACCCTTAGTGTCCTTATCAAGTGTCAGCGGTGGTGCCATAGGGGTTTTCATACCTGAACTTTAAGTTAAGTCGAATTTCTTCAGCATATCTTTAACATATTTTCCCTGATTTATGAAAGTTCCTTTCTCAGTTTGCTTAATCTGAAGACCAAGGAAATATGTTAGTTCACCCATGATGCTCATTTTATACTCATCTTTCATTCTATTAGCGAAACGAGTACAAAGCTCAGGGTTAGTAGAACCAAATATAATGTCATCAACATATATTTGAACTAGAATGATATGACCTTTCACTTTTCTAAAAAATAGAGTTTTGTCAATCTTACCTCGCTCAAATTTTTCAATATGGAGATAAGTGGAAAGAGTGTCATACCATGCACGTGGAGCTTGCTTCAGGCCATAAAGTGCCTTATCCAGTTTATAAACATAACCTGGACGCTTAGAATCTGAGAATCCTGGAGGTTGTTCCACGTACACTTCTTCATTCAGCTTTCCATTCAGAAACGCTGACTTAACATCCATCTGATGTACTTTGAAGTTTTTGTGTACATCATATGCTAAGAATAGACGAATAGATTCAAGTCTTGCTACTGGAGCAAATGTTTTGTCATAATCTATACCTTCCTCTTGTCTATATCCCTGAGCAACAAGTCGAGCTTTGTTGCGGGTTACAGTACCATGTTCGTCCAACTTATTTCGATAGACCCATTTAGTGCCTATTACTGTTTTATCTGTTGGTCTCCGAACAAGTTTCCAAACTTTGTTTCTTTCGAATTCAGTCAGCTCTTCTTGCATGGCGCTGACCCAGTTTGGATCTTTGAGGGCATCATCTACTTTCTTTGGTTCAGTTAGTGAAATAAAATTCACAAATAAACAAATATTACCTGCACTTCGTCGAGTCTGAATCCCAGCGTTTGGATCACCAAGAATTTGATCAATTGGGTGATTTATAGTCCATCGCTGAGCCGGAGCGTGAGACGCTGACTCAACTTGAACTGGAGGAGCTGAAGAAGAGGCTTCAGCGACGTCGTGAGTATCAGCCAAGAGAGGAATGGATGCAGTTGTCATTATATTCACTGATTGCTGAGAAGTAGATGGAATGTCTGAGACATTTGGTTCAGCGTTAGGTATAGTGTTTATAGGAACAGCTGAGACCCAAGAAGTTTCAGCTTCACTGTTCTGCATATTTGGAATGATAGGACTATCATCTTCTACTGGATGAGCATTAGTGGGAATATCTTCTGAATCACCAAGATGAGAAAACATCCATTGATTCAGTTCTTCAGTATCAGCGGACGGTTTAGAGTTCGCTGAACGGGATTCGTCAAACGTGACGTGAATAGTTTCTTCAACAGTTTGTCTTCTACGATTGAAGACTCTGAAGGCTTTGGAAACTGAGGAGTATCCAAGAAAGATTCCATCATCAGCCTTAGGATCAAACTTTCCAAGAGCATCTCTGTTGTTCAGTATAAAACACTGACATCCAAAGATGTGAAGAAAGCTGATTGAAGGCTTTCTCCCATGAAAAAGTTCATAGGCTGTCTTTTTGAATCTTTTGACTATCAGCGACCTATTTTGCGTAAAACAAGCAGTGTTGACAGCTTCTGCCCAAAACTGAGTAGGCAGGTGAGAATCGCTGAGCATTGAAAGTGCAACTTCAATAATTGTTCTATTTCTTCTTTCAGCGACTCCATTTTGTTGCGGTGTTCTCATTGAAGAAAAGTTATGAGAAATACCCTTACTCTCAAGGAAGGAATCAAGAGAACTGTTTTTGAATTCAGTCCCATGATCACTCCTTATTGAGCGAACGGTCAGATTGTTCAGGGTTTCCATCTTCCGAACAAAATTGATGAGTTCTTCAGGGGTGTCACTCTTAGAACGGAGAAACATTACCCAAGTGAAGCGAGAGAATTCATCAACTATGACCAGCGTATATTTCTTTCCAGCGATGGATTGTTTGTTAACGGGGCCAAACAAATCCATATGGAGTAGTTGTAGAGGAGATGACACTGAAGAAACTTGCTTTGATTTAAAGCTTGCTTTGGTCTGCTTCCCTTTTTCACACGCTGAACATAACGACTCTTTGGCGTATGAATGTTGAGGTAGACCAGTGACTAACTCTTTTGAAGAAAGAGTGTTCAGTGTCTTGAAATTTAGATGAGATAGCCTCTTATGCCATAGCCAGTTGACATCAGATGAGGCCTTTGAGAAGAAACAGGAGTTCTCAGTGGTTGTTGAGTCCATGTTTATTACATAAACATTTTTGAAACGATAACCGCTGAGAGCTATCTTCTCCTTTTTGTCAGAGACAAAGCAGGATTCCTTAGTAAAGATTACTTTGTTATCCATGTCGCAAAGCTGACTGATGCTTAGAAGATTATGCTTCAGCCCTTCAACATATGCGACTCTTCTGAAGGAGGTTGTACCATTTGAAAGTACACCATACCCTCGGGTATGTCCTTTTCCATTTCCACCGAAAGTCACAGAGGGACCCTTCTCTTCTTTGTATTTAGCGGGCAGGATTTTCTTTCCAGTCATGTGTCTAGAGCATCCGCTATCAAGATACCAGATACCCTTCTTAACCTGCAATACAAAGGAAGATTAGTTTTTCTTGGGTACCCACTTAACCATGTATATACGTTTGTCAGTGGAAGTAGTTGGAATGGAAGGTTCAGCAGTCTTCGCAGCATTTGAAGATTCAACTTTGTCTTTCTTCACTTTGGTTAATTTCTTAACCTCAGTGGTAGAATTCACCTTGACCTGATTTGCACCAGGGTTGGTCTTCTTTGCCTTGGGGGCAATCTTTACCTTAGCTATCTTTTCAGCTTTGGTGGCTGTGGGGCACTTACTAGCAATATGATCGGTAAGTCCACAGTGATAACATTTCCTATACCTAAAAGTAGTTCTCGGACCATTTGAATGCTGAGCTTTTAATTTCAAATTAGAAGTGCCAGCACCAAGTAAACTATTGGCTTTAGAAATGGGACGAACATTCAGTTCTTCAGATTTCTTACCAAGGACATCCAATCTAAGTCTAGGAGTAGATCGCTGAATAAATCCAGATATCTGCTTCCTTGATCCAGAGGGATGAGCCACTGAAGCTTTAGAAGCATTCAGCTTTGGTACTAAGGTACCCTTTTGAGGATTCTGGTAAATAACAATTCCTTTACCTTTGTCTTTAAAGACAGAGGTAGGTTTTGAATAAACCATTTTCTCCTTGCCTTTTGAGGAGGTAGGAGTTTCCTCAGGGATTGGTGTAACGGACGAGGAGCACTGAGAAGATGAAGTATCAGCGACTGAGGATACGAACGTTCCAAATTTAAGCATTGAACGCTCAGTGGTTGGTTTTAGAGGTTCATATTTGTAACCCAAACCACATTTATCACTCAGGGGTATCTGAGACTTTATTATCTCAGTGATCTTTGTTGAAGAATTACACCATCCTTCAACAGTAGCTTTTTCAGCCTTTAATGCAGCGATAGCTTCTGCTCGTTCGATTTTGACTAGCTGATTTAAATATACTTAATCTTTAAAATCTTCTTCAATTTTAGAAAGCTTTTCTATTTGAAGGTGGCAGTTTTTAAGCTTTTCAGCGAGATCAAGATTTTGGTTTTCAACCACAGTTTTGCCGTTCATGGCTTCGTATAAACTTCTAGTCAAGAGATCGATCTTACGGAGACTATCAGCTTCATTAATATTTGCAATATTGGTAAAGAAAGAAGGTGATACCTGAATAGCAGATGTTGAAGTGGAGGGAATGTCTGAACTTTCTTCCTCTTCTTCAATCTTGGCGATAAGACATAGATTTGCTTCATCATCTTCAGAGTCAGATGATGATGCTTCTTCATCAGAAGTAGCCCAATCATAGTCAGCCATCAGGCCTTTATTCTTCTTCTTAAAGCTTTTCAGCTTTGCATATTTTTCTTTCAGCTTTGAATATTTGTCATCTTTATTTCTTGGAGCAATTTCTTTGTAAAAGCTGAGGGTCTAGAAACTTTCTTTGACCTGCACTCGTTAGCGAAGTGTCCTGTCTTTTCGCAGTTAAAACAAGTAGCTGTAGACTTATCAACAAACGCTGATGATCTAGGCTTGTCAGTTATGGAAAGAGGTTTGTTCTTTCTAAACATTTTCTTTTTGGCAAATCTCCTGAACTTCTTAGTTAGGAGAGCCAAAGATTCATCATTATCTGAATAATCAGAATCTGATGACCTTTCAGAGTTACTTTCTAACTCAGTGATAGTGACCGAGGGTCGCTGAGTAGAAGGTTCCTCTGAGATTAAAGCAACAGGGGTGCTTTTGGAATCTTTTACAAGATTCTTCTTAAGATGGCTCGATTGCTCATGATTCAGCAACGTGCCATATAAGGTTGAAAGGGTCATTGATTTTAGATCCTTTGACAGCTTGAGACACATAGAATAATTGTCCCAGCTTTCAGGTAAACATTCTAGAAACTTTGTCAGCACTTCAAAGTTAGAATATTCCTTACCAACAGTTTTCAGATCTATAATTAAACAATTAAAACGTTGGTGAACTTCAGAGAGAGATTCATTCTTACCAGAAATGAAGCTTTCGTATTGTCTTACCAGGTTGATCTTTCTTGAATCCTGGACTTCAGACGTTCCTTCATACTGAACACATATTGTGTCCCACATGGCCTTTGATGTTTTCAGGTTCATGACAGAATGGTAGACTTCGTCAGGAAGAGCCATGGATAGTATGGATCTGGATTTTGTATCTATAGCCACTTTCTTCTTATCTTCGTCAGTCTATTGAAAGATTTCCTTAGGTATCAACCTTTCTGGAATAGCAGGTCTATTCTCAGCGGCTGGAACAGCAGCATCAATTCTTACAGGGATGAATGGACCATTTTCTAGATAGTAAGGCATAGTAGGGTCTACACCTTCTAAGAAGAGTGTCATCCTATTTTTCCATAAGTTGAAGTTATCTTTGGAAAATCTAGGGGGTTTAGCAATAGAACCATTGTCTATATAATTTGTGTTTGTGTTGGTGGCCATTTTCAGATAATAGCAAGGAAGAGAAATATCTTAGATTAGATCTTGTTTATGAGGTTAAACAAATCTGCTCTGATACCACTTGTTGGTCCCGAAGGCCTATACAAGTTTGTAGAAGGGGGGGGGGGGGGGGTTGAATACAAACACACAGATTTTACTTTTCTAAATTGTTTATTGATAAATCATTAACAATTTACAGCTTGTTGCGGAAACAAGATTAAGGATAAACCTAAATCTAAACAAGTTGGAACACTAAGGTTTCTTGCACTAAGAGAGATAAGGAAATTACTAATAATAACCTATCTTGAGATAAGAGATTGAACTTGTCCAGAGTTAGCAAGTTACTTCAAATGAAGTGAGTTCATCTCTTTATATACTGCATGCATTTAATGCAAGTCAGTATACACTTTACACGTGTCATCAGCTGGTTGGTTGCATGTCATTGAGTTAGCAAGTTACTTCGGAGGTTCTTTTCAGACATTTCGTACGGAGTCGTGCAAGGGTGGTTAAGACAAAAGTACTTTGTACGGAGGACTTCATGATCAGCTTTCGTTGATTCAGAGCATTATCATTATCTATTCAGCGAATGATAAATTTCAGCGATAGCTGAGGTCTTGTACTTGATACTTCACGTTGAGTGGACAAATCTGAGTCTTCGCTGATCCGCATCAGTTCATTAGGAGACTTGTCGCTGGTTCTTGAGCTTGATCTTCGACTTCAGCGTAGAACCTATGTTGACGTGAAACTTGTCTTCGGGGATCATAAGTAAACAACTAACTTATCAGCGATCATCATAATAACTGAACAGACTCAGAGCATTAATGGTGAACAGTTTCGCTGAATGTTTAATTTAAAGAGCGAGAGTTCCTATCAGCGGTACTGTAAGATCTTAGTACTTATCAGCGATAGTGAAACTCTGATACATATTGTTTACTTACAATTTTCACTAAGTATATAAGAGAGGGTCATTATCAAATCACTGAGGGTTTGGATCAACAACACCCCTGAAGAACTCATATCTTTTGTCAGGAAAATGGAAGTCCTGAATAATATGACCGTTCGCTCAATAAGGAGTGATCACGGGACTGAATTCAAAAACAGTTCCCTTGAAAACTTCTTTGAAAGTAAGGGTATTTCTCACAACTTTTCTTCAGTGAGAACACCGCAACAAAATGGATTTGTTGAAAGAAGAAATCGAACGATCATCGAAGCTGCACGTTCAATGCTCAGTGATTCTTATTTACCTACTCAGTTATGGGCAGAAGCTGTCAACATTGCTTGTTTTACTCAAAAAAGGTCGCTGATTGTCAAAAGATTCAAGAAAATAGCCGACGAACTTTTCCATGGGAGAAGGCCTTCTATTAGCTTTCTTCACATCTTTGGATGTCAGTGTTTCATACTGAACAACAGGGATGCCCTTGGAAAGTTTGATCCCAAGGCTGATGATGGAATATTTCTTGGATATTCTTCAATCTCCAAAGCCTTCAGAGTCTTCAATCGTAGAAGACAAATTGTAGAAGAAACAATCCACGTCACTTTTGACGAATCCCGTTCAGCGAACTCAAGCCCCTCTGCTGATACTGAAGAACTCAACCAAATCCTCAGGTCAGCATCCCTACCGCTAATGATGATCCTACTATCATCCCAAGCATGCAGACAAGTGAAGCTGAATCGTCATGGGTTTCAGTTGTTCCTCTCAACACTATGCCTGCTTCTGAACCATCTACCTCAGATATCCCATCTACTTCTCAGCAATGAGTGATTGAATTGCCATCTGAACCTCTTCCTCTTTTGCCTGAAATACCTGAAGTTGCTGAAGCCTCTTCTTCAGCTCCTCCAAAAGTTCAAATTGAGTCAGCGAATCATGCTTCGGCTCAGCGATGGACTCTCAATCACCCCATTGATCAAATTCTTGGTGATCCAAACGCTGGTGTTCAGACTCGACGAGGTTCAGGTAACATTTGTTTGTTGGTTAACTTTATTTCTCTGATTGAACCAAAGAAAATAGATGATGCCCTCAGAGATCCAAACTGGGTCAGCTCTATGCAAGAAGAGCTGACAGAATTCGAAAGAAACAAAGTTTGGAATCTCGTTCCAAGACCATCTGACAAGTCAGTGATAGGCACTAAGTGGGTCTATCGAAACAAGTTGGATGAACATAGAACTGTGACCCACAACAAGGCTCATCTTGTTGCTCAGGGATACAGACACGAGGAAGGCATAGACTACGACGAAACATTTTCCCAGTGGCAAGACTCGAAGCTATTCGTCTATTCTTAGAATACACTGTTCACAGAGACTTCAAAGTATACCAAATAGATGTGAAATCAGCATTCTTAAAGAGAAGGCTGAATGAAGAAGTCTACGTTGAACAACCTCCAGAATTCACTGATCCTAAGCATCCAGGTTATGTATATAAGCTGGATAAGGCACTTTATGGCTTAAAGCAAGCTCCTCGTGCATGGTATGGCACTCTCTCAACTTATCTCCATATTGAAAAATTTAAGCGTGACAAAATCGATAAAACTCTATTTTTCAGGAAAGTAAAAGGTCATATCATTCTTGTTTAAATATACGTCGATGATATTATATTTGGTTCTACTAACCCTGAATTATGTACTCGTTTCGCTGAAAGAATGGAAGCTGAATATAAAATGAGTATGATGGGTGAACTAACATATTTCCTTGGTCTTCAAATCAAGCAGAATAAAAAAGGCACTTTCATTCACCAAGGTAAGTATGTTATAGATATACTGAAAAAGTTTGATTTAACTCAAAGATCAGCTATGAAAACCCCAATGGCACCGCCGCTAACACTTAACAAGGATCCTTCAGGGAAGTCTGTTAATGTCACAGCGTACCGTGGGATGATCGGCTCACTTCTGTATCTTACAACGAGCCGTCCTGATATTATGTATGCAACTTGTTTATGTGCACGATATCAATCTGAACCTAAGGAAACTCATTTGATCGCTGTAAAGAGTATTTTTCGATACCTTAAGGGTACTCCTAACGTAGGTCTTTGGTATCCCAAAGACTCAAGGTTTGATCTAATCGCCTATTCAGATAGTGATTTTGCTGGATGCAAAATGGATAGGAAAAGCACCACAGGAGGCTGTCAGCTCCTGGATGGAAAGCTGGTGAGTTGGACAAGTAAAAAGCAAAATTCAGTGTCCACCTCAACTGCTGAAGTTGAGTACGTAGCCGCTGGAAGCTGTTGTTCTCAGGTCTTATGGATGAGAAATCAACTATTGGACTATGACCTTCAGCTCTCCAAAATTCCAATCTATTGCGACAACACTAGTGCCATCACTATAGGAAACAATCCAGTGTACACTCAAAGACTAAACACATCGAGATCAGGTATCATTTTATCAGAGATCATGTGATGAATGGTGATATAGAACTTCATTTTATTCCAACTGACTTTCAGTTAGCTGATCTGTTCACCAAACCTCTTGATGAGACAAGATTCAACTTTCTCATCAGCGAGCTTGGAATGCTGAACCTGGAAGAGTAAAATATTCAGTGGTTAGCATTAGATCAGTGATAATATGAACTTGTATACCCCTATTAATCATCTAATCTCTAAACAAATTGATTCGCTGATATCAAGGTACGTTCTATCTCTTAAACGCTGAAGTACGCTTCAGCATGCTGAATTTCAAAATAAATTACATCGCTGAATATCTCTTCCTTTCAGTGATTCTTTTGAAAATCTCACTGATATTTCTAATCAGTGCTTCTTATTTTGAAAATGTCCCTGAGATTTTCAAAAACCCTCAGAGACATCTTAAAATATGAAAGGACAGTAGTGACGTCATGTACAACGGATAACTCATGGCACGACCTTTCATCTGACATGTTCGCCCGTTTCGTTTCCTTGTCCAATAAGATTCAAGGGATGTGTCACGTGTCATCATGAGAAACTTTTCCCGCGCTTAGTTTCTCTCTCTACTCTCAGTATATAAACCCTTCCAGTTTATATTTTTACCTTTTACACGATCATACTCTCTTAAAGAAATAAAACTCACTTGATTCCTTTGCATTCGGATTACTTTCTCAAGAACTTGTTTTCATCATCTTCTACTTCAACAATACAGGTTCCATTTCTCTCCTTATTTTCTCAAAAACGTGTTTTTGATCTTTTTATTGTTTTTAAAAGATCAAACAAAAGAACTTTCTAAAAATGAAATCATTTTATTCATGGTTTCATGAACACAATCTGTTTACAGGTTGTTCTTGTAAGTTTAAAATAAAAATCTTAAACTTATGCTTTTCATACGTTTTTCCAGAATCCCTTCCATAAACGGAAACTGGTAAAACAAGACTTTTCACTAGTTTTGTACTTCTTTTCAAAACTAGAAACCCTAGTTTACCATTTCTTTTTCTAAATGGAAACTGAAAAACCCTAAAAATCTTATTGTGGGATCTTTTTCCATTTCAAGAAATTTTCTTTATCTTCTTCATCCTTTTGTGTTCTGAACAGAAATGGCAACCAACAACACCAACGCTGGATCTCCTGATTCTGACGTTGCTGAACTCCTAAAGGCAGCAAACATGAAACACTCCCTGGACCAGATCCAGTTCCAGTCAAACAATTCCTACGCCCTCTTGGAATTCCCCAAGAAGAAGATGGTTACCCATCTTGATGATGCTGTCAACTTCATCAAGACCTGTCCTCTGGCGACAGCCCTGACCATCAAACCCCCTGCTCACAAAAACCTACTTGCTCAGTTCTGGCATACCGCACACCGAACCGTTTCCACCTCAACCAAAAACGTCAAAATGACATTATTGCTTTTGAAACCGAACTCGATGAAGCCAAAATCACCCCTTTGGCTATACGATCAACCTTGAATCTCCCAGGAAGATCAAAGGCTCATCGTTTCGTCCCATTCCCTGACCCTAACACCGCTGCAGGAAATGCGGAACTTATCGTCTTCTTGGACATGATGCGTTACAACTGGAACCCTGATCGTGAAGGAAACCCTGAGAAGAAGATAACTAATGTGCTTAAGAGCAAGATGCCCAGCGAGCTCAACTTCATCTTCGCTCATATCATAAGCTGCATGTCAGCAAAGACGGAGTCAACGGATCAGGCCTCAAAGACTCAGACTGCCATGGGATATGCCCTTCTCAAAGGTCTTCACGTCGACTGGGCTAGCCTGATCTTCGAAGATCTGATGGAGCGAGTGGACGTCGCAGATCGTCCAGCGATGGTTCCATATCCCCGCTTTCTCAGTGCTCACTTCTTGCACGGCCTGAAAGATAAGTATCCCACAGGTGGCGACCTGAAACTCTCTCAGGTTGGCCCGAAGGTGCTAGATTACAAGCCCATCCCTAACGAGGTACATCTTTCTCAACTCCTAACTCTTCTTCGCTCTCCTTCTTCTACTTCTACAGCTACCTCAATGGCAGCGGTCGACCCAACCGCTGATACCCAGGCTGCAACCACCACCTCTTCCAAAAAGAGGAAACACTCTGAATCCCCCCTTGGCATCCATAAGACCAAGAAGACCTTAAAGAAGCAACCCAAGCCTTCCCAGGCTGAATACTCCACGTCAGTCCCTTTATAGACGACGATGGAAAGATTCGTGGTACACTCCGCCACATCCGCTGAACCCTCCACTTCAATACCAATTTCAGTGCCTCAGCTCACTGAAACCTTCTTGAATACGAACCCCCAATCCTCATTGCCTCAAAGCGCTACGGAGGCTATTTCCAGCAGATCCAACGCTGAATCTGCTACCCACACCCTCTTCACAACCTTTGCTCCTCCCTCTCATTCTTTGGCCTCTTCAAAATTCATCTTCCCTACTGCATCACCTTCAAACGTCATCCATCTGGACGACAATGTTGCTGCTGAACTACAGCGCCTGATGCAGCTGAATCAAGGACCTGATGGCGCTTCCACCCATTGCTCGCTGGAAGATGACATGGAAAACTTGTCAGGCTACCGTGACATCCATTCTTTTTCCAGCCCGCCTCCAGGTAACCTAAACACTCCTCTCTCTGGACCCCCAACTTCTGAGCTTTCCTTTTTTCATAAGTTCTTTTCTGTTACAGGTCCTAACTTGGGCACTATTAGCAAATCCCTCACGGATATCGCTAATAAGGTGGAAAGTCTCACCACCACCATCACCGACAACTCCTCAGCAGTTACAAACGCTGGGGAGACGCTGAAGAAATTGGCCGACACTATGAACGACAAGGCTACAACCGCTGACGTCTCAAAGCTTGAAGGTGGTCTATCTAGTGTAGCTGAGGCCATCACCAACAACTCTTCCACCCTCAGCGCCCTCAACACCACCAACACCGACCTCTCCACCAACTTCAAAGCCCCGTCCAGCGAAGTCACAACGCTGAAGACAGAGGTATCTAATCTTCAAGGTGAGGTGGTGTCTTTGAAGACTGCGATGAGAGATCTAACTCACAAGGTTGGCTCCTCCAACGATCTACTCAGCCAACTTTTCGATAGCCTTAACGTTCCCACTGTCCATCTGTCCCACTTTTCTCAGGATGACCAGGAAAAGATGGAGATGGCAGTGGCACATATTCTGAAGACAACCCCTGCTACATCTGGCCTTGAAGACAGATCAGCAGCGGTTAAACCCTGTTCAGCCTTCCCTGGCCACGAAGACATGGATACTGAACAGGTATTTGCTGCTATAACCGTCGCTGCTACCTCCCCCATCCAACATGAGGAAGAGGGGGAGAAGGATAAAGATGATGGCCTTCGCCATGTTTCTGAGGAGGAGGAAAATGATGAAGAACCTCAGGGAGATAAGAACCCTGAGGGAACCAAAAGAAGTCCCTCTCATTTTGAGGGGGAGCATTTCGAAGAATAGGCCAACTCTTCGGTGCTTGTTGAATCAAAGGACGATGAGGATGCTGAAGCTGAAGAAGACGAAGAACTTGATCTTAAAGATGACGAACCATCATCATCCCCAAATGATGATGATGATGACGATGATGATGATGGCTTCGTTTTTCAGCAGAAGCAACCAAGGATCCCTGTTCAGAAGGGAGTTGTAATAAAAGAACAAGGGGAGGGGACCAAAAAGACATCTCCAGCGAAAGCGGCCAACTCTAAAAAACAAAAGGCCTCGCTGACGACAACTTGGCAATTCTTCTCAAGAAGCCAGTTTGTCAGGCATGTTACATCCTATTCCCTTATACTGCATCCCTCCTCTACCCCTTCTCAATATCTATCCTACTTACTCTAAAACCTCTAGACACTTAACTCATCCTTTCTCTATCTCTTTTCCCTATGATCTAATCCATTGATCATTTTGTTTTAGCTAGTCCTCACCCATGCTTGAGGGTCAAGCTGATGTTCCTCTCAACAACCTCGCAATAATCCCAGCCTTCAGAGCTGATGATCAAGAAATAATCTCGGTCCTGAATTCGACCGATGGCCTTTTAAAAGAAGAAGAAGAAGAGCTGCTCTCGCATCGAAATAGACCTTCCTTGGTTCCTCAAAGACCAAGTGAAGATGTAAAAAGAAAAAGAGCAGCGATGATTCAAAGACTGGAAGATCAGCGTATTGTCCCTCCTCACCTAAATTTCTTATCAAACAGGGAAATTGCTGAGTCTTTGAAGGCTGAAAAACTCATGGCTGAATGAAAGAAGGCTGCAGAAATGGATAAAGAATATGCCATTTAACTCGTTCAACGTTCGATAAAGGATCCAAGCCTGAAGAAGGTTCCTATCTCTATTCAGCGAAAGCTCTAGAAAGACGCCAAGAAGATCAGAGAAGAGAAAATCAAGGTCTCTGATTCCACTGTAGCTTGGTGCAAGGAGAAATGTCATTACCGACATCATGAGTCCAGAATTAAAATGGTCAACATCAAGGGAAGGACGCTCAAAGACGTTCCTATCATCGACATTCAGATTATTAGAGAGAATGGTCACAAGGCAACCATCTACACATCGTGGCTTGACCAGCTTGGTTTCTCTGAATGGTTGGAGATGCGGATAGCCATTCAGCGGTCGTGATCAAATTACAAATCCTTTGTCGAGAAAGCTCTGAACAAGCAGATTGACTTGGTAACATCAGCCGTTGATATCCCTCCTCCTCCTCCTCCAGTTCAACATAAGAGGCATGCTGCAAATAAAAAGAAGAAACCCTCAACTTCAGGTCCTCCTATCCGAAATGAAACCGGCATCGATTTCTCACGAGAAGCTATCCTTGGTCGTGATCCTGATCTATCAGCGCTCAATATTTCTCTACCCTCTGGTGAAGACTGTATCCCTGGAAAGGTTCTCAGCGAACCTTATGGCATTTTCTTCATTGATTGCACTGGACGCAAATTCTTTCAACGCATCTCTGAGCTAGCCATTACCCCTATCAAACAGCTCAGAGATCTCATCTACTGGTGTGGTTTCAGACAAGACCTGCTCGGACATTTCATGAATCCCTTAATCTTCAAAGAAGCCAAGAAAAGAAGGGAACAGGGAGTGAAAGTCCCTGATTGGATGGTGTCTGAAACTGTTAAACCAAGATCTAATCAAGATAGAGAAGATAGAGAATTTGTCATCCAATTACATCAAGAACATGTTACAAGATATGAGTTCAGCACTATTCTCTCTAAAGGTTCTCTCTTGACAGTTAGTATAAGTGTTACTATAACAAACACTAAACAAGCCTATTTATACATAGACACACAAGGTATAAACCACACAGTAACAACACAATAACATTGACTTTGACATTTGACTTTCTACATTAAACCTTGAAGACATATTAGCACTAACAATCTCCCCCTTGGATTCAAGGTTTAAACAAAATGAAAACAACAGTCTTTGGCATTCTTGAATCTTCAAAACTTTAAGACTTCAGCTCTTTGATCTTTAAAATTGCTTGTCAAAGTCAACATGTCACACAATCTTCAAACAAGAATTTACGGACTATCTTTCTTCGAACAGGAGAATATGGATCTTCACACAAAGCATTTTAGAACCTTAAGCACAAGTTCAAGAAAAAGAGATCACAGAATGATCAATCGATTTTTCTCAAACTCTTGAAGAATTCTCCCCTTTTTCTTTGACTTGAGAAATTCAAACTTCAGTATCGATATCTTCATAAAAGCACGAGTTCAAAAGAAAGAGATCACTAAATGATCAATCGATTTCTTATAAACTCTTGAAGAAGAAATCTCCCCTATCCTTTCTTGAAACAAAGACTTCTTTCAACATTTCTCCCCTTTGAAGTTAAAAAACAAATCTTTGACATGAAACGCTCTTTGACATGAAATTGATGTAGACATTTCTCCCCCTTTTTCGATGAAAATGAGCATCATGAGCATCGAAAATTCTTGTCAATTTCAGTCAAGTCCTTGTAAAACACAAACAATCTCCCCATTAACGAAAGATCTTGCTCCCCCTAAAAATAAGAATTGTAGAGCAAATTGATTTTCTCCCCCTGAAAATTTGCATAAAATTTCATTAGCGCACATTTTAACAAATTTGTACAAGGAAAAAAAATTAATTCATTGAACTACATTTTATAACTACTAACAATTAATCATTTGAACACCAAACAAAAGAAATTCAACTTAATGAAATGTAACAGATATTTCCATCAAGTGAAATCAAATGCATGCGTTTGGATTCAAAAATAAGACATCATTGCATATCAAGTTACAAAAGTTCAGTTTCAACTCCTTTATAAAATCTATTTGGTGTGCTAGCATGCGAAATATGATTAGCAACAAGCATATGCAATTCTAAAACACATCAGAATACTCTGCTCTACTCACACTATTTGCCCAAAATCAAGATTTTCACAAATTTACAGGATTATCGCGACTTTGTATTTTCCCCAAGTTTCAAGAGATGTGTGCTCATTGGCATCTTTTGATTTTGTGTACATTGGCATCTTTTGATATTGTGCTCATTGGCATCTTTTACTTTTGTGCACATTGGCATCTTTTAATCAAAAAGTTTAGTAAGAATAAGATACACCGTTAAACATGACTTTCTAACTGGTTCTATAGCAGGATTTGGGTCAGCGATCCCAGACCAGTTGGCCTTAGGTGCTAGGTGACGAGCACCCCTTAGAACTTACTTTCCCAAACCAGAAAGGCCACATCGATATATCTTAAACCCATTTATACCAGTAGAACATGGCTTTCTATCTGGTTCTATAGAAGGATTTGGGTCAGCCGATCCCAGACCAGTTGGCCTTAGGGACTAGGTGTCAAGCACCCCTTAGGACTTAATCTCCCAAACCAGATAGGCCACAGGCACAAACTTTCAAACTAAATGATTTGTATTTAAAACTTAGATCATCTCAATCACTTGGTTCTAAAACATAGTGCTTCTCCCATATTTTCATTTCCATCCATCATTCTGACAAAAAGGCTTTTTGAGCATTATATTCTATATAAGTCTAGAATTACATAATTTTGAGCATTCAGCATAATTTCATTCATGTTTTGCTGACCTTTCGATTTATTTCAGAAGTGAAAGATGAAACAAATTTAACTCAGATAATACAAAAACGCTTGTAAAATCACCATTGACACACATTTCATTCATTGAATGAAAGTTGAAAAAAAATTCCATCTCATTGAATTAAATTTGTAAAGATTCAAATTTTCAAAGCAGTAGAGATAAAACATAATGCAATGTTACCTTTCACCACTTGTTCCTTGAAACAAAAAGATATGATAGTTAAGGATATCAACTGATAAGTGTGAGTTCTAAACTAATTTGTTTAGAAGTCTTAGTCTTTGAAGTACGGGTCCTGAACTGATTTGTTCAGAAGCCATTGTCGTTGAAGCACGGGTCCTGAACTGATGTATTCAGAAACCAAAAACTTTGAAATCCGGGTTCTAAACTGATGTGTTTAGAAACCAATTCTCTTTACTCCCCCTTAATGGCACAAGTAATCTTCTTCCGAGAGTTCAACGCTTTGCTTCTAAATCTGCAAAAACAGATTAAGTAGATTTTGGTACCCAACATGTTTTGGGTCCTGGCTTGTTAAGCGGAGCTCTATAGGAAGGAAAATGATAAGTACCATACCAATATTGAATACTATCATTTTTAACAAAATCGTTAGTACCACAATAAGAACAACACAAATTCTTTTGTGCTAACCTGATTAAATGATTTGCAGAATATAATGAATCAGGTTTAGCAAAAGATTTACCTTTCTTTTGGATCCCAGATTCACTTAATCAAGATTAACAGATCTATTAGTTGGGTTTAGAGTTTGATGCGGAAGCGTATTAAACTGACAGATATGTTTGATAGATATTAGAACGCACATATATAAAGAAAACAGTAAAGAATGAAAAGGATTTCTTGAACAGTTACTGTTATTCAATATATGATAACAACACGAAGAACAGATTAAGAACTGTTGGTGTGTGTGAGAATATAACACTCAGATATATGACAATAAAGCTTGAGAGTATTAGTGATTCCTTGTGTATTCGTCCCTTTGGAAGATCTCAACATGAGACTTCCTTTTATACTACTCTTAGAAGACTATGAAGTAGGTCACTGTTCCTTTTACGGCATGAATAGTAAACTGGATGGTGTGAACAGTGGACTGGATGGTGTGAGCAGTTGTTTGAGCCTTGCGCATTTAATGGAGCAGATGTACTTTTGGTAAATGCATTAAATGGCGCAGACGTCTATTTTGTACCTTGCCCTATTGAGTCCACTCAGAGCTTGACACGTGTTTTGATAGTACTTTTTCATGCAAGTTGATGAACGTATTCAGTAATATCTTCCAAGTCTTCATTGAGGACCACAGAGGCTCTGTAATGAATTACAGAGGTTCTGCGGTCTGGTCCTCTGTGGAGCAGTTTTCGCCGGATTCCGAGTCTTTGGTCTTCTTTGTGCGTATGACAGAGCTTCTGTAGGAAGCCTCTGCTGCTTCTGTAGCTTCTTGACCTTGATTTCTCGGTAATGTCGGCAGAGCCTCTGTAAGAGGCTTTCTTCACTTAGCCTATTTTTCACTACTTCTAAATACTTCTATGATTAGGAAGATTGAAGCTAACAATCTCCCCCTAAGTAGTGAAAAATAAAAAATTTGAACTTGAGTTAAGTTTGGCTAAGTTAGATAAGACAGAGGTTAAACAATACCTCGAAATTTCTTTCATTTAGAAATATGCCAGAGGCATTTTACATTTGAGTACAATGAAAGATAAAACTTTGTTTGCAGAGATTGGAGGTCTGAGAATCAGATTTTGGCATCTTTGAAATCGTTGTAGCTTCTGTTGTCTCTGCCGACTTTTCTGATCTCTTTGTAGAATCTAATGCAGAGTTCTCTTAGGCGGATTGTTGAGTCTATTTCTCTGATGAAAGTATCTGCATCATCTCTATCCATTTTCTCTGTACCTCTGTATTTTACAAGGCTTGCTCTGAATTTGCTCAGAGTACTGGTTGCGTACTTCTGACAATCCATGAGTACAAAAAGTTTAACCTGGTGTTGTGGGTTTTGAAATACTAACCCAAATCTTGGTTCTCTGATGATTGAGTTGGGCACAGCGTCTGGTGGGCAGCGATCTTCTGGTGGTCGTAGATCTAGATGTTTGAGACCAAGATCTTTTCCCAGCTGAAAATCTATCATGCTGTATAGCAGAAGCTTTTCCCTCATCGCATTTCTCAACACTTGATAGGCTCTGGTATTAGGCTCTGTGTTGTAGTTGTCTTTTGTCCATTGCAGAAGGTCAGGTAGATCGTAAGGATTGATGTTTCTTAAGTCAGCATCAGCGAAGGTAGATTCTGAATTGTTCTCTCTTCTGACTTTGTAAAGATTGTACCTGACCCTTGGATAGGTTCTTGTGAAGGAGAATCTGCAGAAGATCACCTTTTTGATTTTGTGAATTGAGAAGACATCTGCTTTGGCTCTTGGCTTTGTTCTTGTGAAGATGTTCTCATATTCTTCTCTGATCCTTGGATCTGTCACATGATCTACTGGATGATTTGTCTGATAGGATTGTTTGTAGAGGTATTTGTATACCACTTCTTCCATCTCTTCATGTGTTGGACCAGGTCGTGGAATTTGTCTTCTGAGACTCTCCATCTGTTGAACAACTTCTGCAGCTCTACCAGCTAGAGGAATTTCTGACAGAGGCTTCAATCCATGTGCCCAGTCAACTTCTTCGGGTTTTGGGGTTTAAAAGGCGTCAAACGCACTCTTCATTAGTTTTTCTGTTGGATTTGGCAATGTTTTCTTCTTCTTTGGCTCTTCTGTCAGTATCCCTTTGCCCTTATCTTTTGCTGTTGTCGTGGCAGAACCTGTTGCTTCTGTAGGTTTTGAGGTTGGCACTTCTGTTGGTTTGATAGAGGTTGCCTCTGTGGATTTTGACGATTGTGATTTAGAGGACTTTTGTGGCGATGGTTCTGTTGGCTTGACTTGCTCTGTAACCTCTGTTGGAGGTTGTTTGATGACTTCTTCTGCGAGCTCAGTTTCTGTTGATGAAGTGTTGTCATTGAATCTTCTTGCCATTCTGAAAGCTAAAGTGAACCTGTGCCTTTCTTCTTCTCTCTTCACCATACGATCACTCATTGTTGTGTGCATCCTTTTCAGAATGTCAGAAGCAGAGGTCGTTGCTCTTTTTGGTTTGGTGGCAATCGACTTTCTTCTGGGTATGGTTTGGGGTGTTTCCACAGAGGTGGGTGTTTTCTCTGTGGTTGGTTCATCCGTTTCTTCCAAAATGATTACCTCAGGGGCGGTTGTTGCCTCTGTGGCTTGCTGTTCTGCTTCTGGAGTTTTGGTTTCGTCAGGAGATGATTCCACAGAGATGGGTGTTGTCTCTGTGGTCTTTTGGGTTTGTTGTTGTCGGGTCTGTTCTGGAGGTGCTTGACTCAGAGGTTATGCGGCTATTGGTGGACCTGTAAGTCCTCTGCTTGCAGTTTTCTCTGTAGTTTTCTCCCCCTCAGGATGATCTGATGGACCAGGATGGTCATCATCATCAGAGTCATCCTGACCCTTGTCTGATGTACCCTCTGCTCTGCATGAAGCATCGGGTTTCTTTGGCATTGTGGCTCCAGCAGCGATCAGTTTCGCGCAGACATCATCACAGAGGCCAAGAAGAGTTGCTAGCTCTGCCTCTGTTTTGAATCTCATCCTTCCTACACTTTCTCTGAAATCTTTGACGAAGTTAGCATTGGCAGTGGTGAAGGAAAGGATGACTTCTGTCACTTGATTAATCACGTTCTGCCCAAGCTCTGTCAGCTGTGCTCTTGTCATGTAGTCTTTGGGTTGCATCAGCATGGTATTTCGCATGGCTTCTTCTTGAACTTTTTGTAGGGCCTTCTGTAGATCTGCAGGAGTGATGCCCGTTGACACTGAAGTCTGTTTGTTCAATTTATCAAGGAATTTGTTGATTGAGTTCTCAATCGAAGGAGTAGTTGTTGCGGCAGAAGTGGTGGATGCAGTAGCAGCAGACTTCATCTGTGAGATGGCAGTTTTCACCTCTGTGGACAGGTTGTCCATTTTGGTGTTTAGGTTTAGCAGTGCCAGTGATGTTGTCTCTGCAAAAGATTTGAAAGAGCTTTGCAACTCTTTCAAGGTTTGGTTCTCATAGGTTTCAAGGGTTTGGAACTCATCCCTTGTAACTTGTGTTCCGGTGGTAACCTCTGGAGGAACACATTCGTCTCCAGAGTGAATCCCTGTTCCTGGGATACCTTCTTTCATTCCTGTTTGTACGTTGAGAATGGAAGGATTTCCTTCTGATCCTTGAGAAGAAACATGAGTTTCAATCCCTACAGAAGTTCTGAGAAGAACATTGTCCAAATCCACTCCAGAGGTGGGTATTGGAATATCCTTCTGTTGACTAGGAGACTTGTCTAGAGTCTCTTTGTCTTTGTGCTCTCTACTTCTCTCTGAAAGAAGTGTGGGTCTTAACAAGTGCGTGGCAGAGGAAACAAATTCCTCTGTTGGGCGTTCTTCTGTGATCTGGGGCAATTGATCACGAACTATAGGTGAGTCTCTTTGAGGAGACTCCCTAGGAATGGATTCCCCGGTTTCTGTGGGCACAGAGGTTGAAAGAGTAACCTCTGGCTGGATGGGTTGGGGTAGGTTCGAGCTGTGCTGCTCTTTTTCAATGACACCTTCTGCAGCTAGACCTGCGGTGTCAGAAATGTGGGTTGCACTGGGAGTTGGTTTTGGTTGTGTGCCTCTATTTATCCAGGCATCTTTTCTTGCTTCTTCCCTAAGTTCTGTGGAAGTTCCTTGCTCTGGTCGTAATTGGTCATACACTTGATGAGATCCAAATAATCTCATGACATGTGGATGATAAAGACCCTTACGTATCCAGACAGCTTCTTCTTCATCTGAATCTGTCTCTAAGATCTCTATTTCTGACTCCGTTGTTGCTAATCCCTCTTTTTGTACAACTTCGGCCCCTTTTTCTCTCTCTTCTTCCATCATGTTCTCAAAAGCCTATGTAATTTCACCTCTGTTCAATTCAGCTTCAGTTTGTTCTATTTCTTCTGAAGCTGGGTTTGGACTTCTTCTGTGGACATCCAATCCTTGAATGAAAGGGTTTTGTAAAATAACAGGGGTTTCGGCTGGTTGATTTCTGGGTGTTGTGTCATCTTCTTGCAGATGTGTGTCGATGCCCGAAATGAAGAAATCTTCTTCTGGAGAGTGGTGGTCGAGAGGTTGTGCCGTCCACCCTGCTGTATTTAGGGTGTTGGCAATTTCAGGGTTCTGTAAGAAGTCGTTCAGGTCTCCTTGGTGAGCAAATCTATCTGGAGATTGATAGGGTGATTGATACCTTTCTGTAGCCATTTCTTCTTCTGCAACTTCTTCTTCAGCAGTTTCCTCTTCTGCAATGGTTACCAACTTTGTAAGTGATTTACCATGCCTCTTTTTGGTTTTCCTCCTCTTAGGATTTGGTGCCCCTTCTTCTGTTGATTTTGATCTTTTCTTCTTCATTTTTGGAGAGGAGGGAGGAGCAGAGGAGCCAATTTCTGTGGCATGAGGAGGTGAGGTTTGATTTTCTGCAGCGCTTGTGGAGGTGCCTTCTGCAGTTTTCCTCTTCTTAGCTTTTGGAGTAAATGCAGAGGTTCTTGATGAAGACTTCTTTCCCATTAGTTCTGCACGTTTGGCTATAAAGCTGAGTTGAATAGCCATGTGCTTTGCTAACTTCAGATCCTTTTCTTTTTGAGTGGAAAGAGGTTTTGCTATCATTGTTCCTAGGGGGACACCTAAACGCGGGGGTGTCATAGGACTCGGTTTAGGAGTTCTATGATCGCGTATATACTCTTTCTTAAGGGATTTATTCGATGTGTATTGCAGAAGCTTCTTTGACAGAGGTCGGCAGTGTGAGTAACCATCAGCATGATCAGTGGGGGTATTCTTGTTCATCGGGAACTGTTTGGGAGTTGGCCCTTCCATTGGCCAATTTTGGATTAGCAGCAGAGGTTCGAACAGTACTCCTAGTATTCTTTGGAATTGCAGAGGTGGTAGAAAGTTGGGATCGTTCTCTTTGACCCTTTTCGAGTTGTTCTTTCTGTCGATGGTGTTTATGATCTCTTGCATCATTATGGTCGCATAATCTAGTGGAAGATCATAGTAAACCCCATACATGATGCTCAAGATTTGATGTGAGCTCTGGTCAATACTGCCTATCTTTCCTGTCAGCCATCTGTTAAGAATCGAGAACAAAGTGTTCCACAGAGGTGGTAATCGGCCTCTGCGGAAGTCATTTCTCTTCCGTAGTTGGGTGTTGTACCCAAGCATTTCCACGAATCGACAGAGCTCTTCGTCTGTTGGTTGCTCTGCATAACTCTTCAATCCCATAAGACCCCTTGTTGGTAGGTTGAATTCAAGTGAGAACATTGTTCTGTTGAACTTGATTTCAAGATGCTCAGATTTATCAGGTCTTGAAATGTACCCTTTGATAAGAGAATCGTCTTTATCAAATCGACAGCTTTGCCAAAATTGGTTCAAATAGCGGACTGGAATTTTGTTCGGGGTTCTTGATAGCAATTGTTGGATCCCAGATTCACTTAATCAAGATTAACAGATCTATTAGTTGGGTTTAGAGTTTGATGCGGAAGCGTATTAAACTGACAGATATGTTTGATAGATATTAGAACGCACATATATAAAGAAAACAGTAAAGAATGAAAAGGATTTCTTGAACAGTTATTGTTATTCAATATATGATAACAACACGAAGAACAGATTAAGAACTGTTGGTGTGTGTGAGAATATAACACTCAGATATTTGACAATAAAGCTTGAGAGTATTAGTGATTCCTTGTGTATTCGTCCCTTTGGAAGATCTCAACATGAGACTTCCTTTTATACTACTCTTAGAAGACTATGAAGTAGGTCACTGTTCCTTTTACGGCATGAATAGTAAACTGGATGGTGTGAACAGTGGACTGGATGGTGTGAGCAGTTGTTTGAGCCATGCGCATTTAATGGAGCAGATGTACTTTTGGTAAATGCATTAAATGGCGCAGACGTCTATTTTGTACCTTGCCCTATTGAGTCCACTCAGAGCTTGACACGTGTTTTGATAGTACTTTTTCATGCAAGTTGATGAACGTATTCAGTAATATCTTCCAAGTCTTCATTGAGGACCACAGAGGCTCTGTAATGAATTACAGAGGTTCTGCGGTCTGGTCCTCTGTGGAGCAGTCTTCGCCGGATTCCGAGTCTTTGGTCTTCTTTGTGCGTATGACAGAGCTTCTGTAGGAAGCCTCTGCTGCTTCTGTAGCTTCTTGACCTTGATTTCTCGGTAATGTCGGCAGAGCCTCTGTAAGAGGCTTTCTTCACTTAGCCTATTTTTCACTACTTCTAAATACTTCTATGATTAGGAAGATTGAAGCTAACACTTTCAGGTTAGTGTTCTTGTTGGGAACAGATGATTTTGGTACATCTTTTTCAGGAATTGTACCTTTTACTCTCCATTGCATGTTGACTTTCTTATATGTAGGAAGATCAGCAGATTGAAATTTAGAAGAATTATCCACTGAATGATCATAGAAAAGATTAGACGGTCGAATCGGACATTCTGAATAGATTCTGGATTTGTTGAATGACTTCACTTTGTAAGATAATTCATTCCGTTCCTTGGTCACACAATCAAGCTTCTTCAGAATATCACACTTAACCCTCTTCTCAATCATGATATCAGTTGATAACACGACCAAATTCTTTGTGAGCTTTCGTATTTCTTGCTGGAATATCTTCCTCTCGATAGTAAATTCGTCTTTAACGCTCCTAGCCTGAAAGTCAGCTTTCTTCATCTTTTCTAGCTCTTGACTTTCTGTATCTAAGTCCTTTTAAAGCTCAAAAATTTTCTTTGACAATTGCATATTCTTCGCTTCAAAGCTTTTCCTTGTCTTTTCATACTCAACCCTTTCCTTCTCCAATTTATCTTTTTCAAGAAATAAAACCTTCTCAAAATCTGCATTTTGTTTAGAAAGTTTTATGCATCTGAGTTCAAGAGCTTTCTTTTCTTCATTTTCTTTCTTATCTGTCTTTGAAGCTTGTTCAAGTTCAGAAACTTTCTGTGAAAGAGATAAAATTTGCTTTGCATAGCACTTCTTGTCATTTGTACGATTCGCTCTTTCCTCTTTTAGCAACTTTTCCGTGTCAGAAAGTCTCTTTGTAAGCTCTATAACCTTTTCCTTGAGTTCTTCATTTTCAGCATTTGATAATTTCTGTTCCGTATCCTCTTTTTCAGCTTTCTTTTCTTCTTCCTTTCTCTTAAAAGCAACTTCAGATCCAAGCATTTTCTTTGTTAACTCGTTCCACATAAGCATTGGATTGTTTTTGAAACATTCAACGCGTTTGAAGATGTGTTGTGGAAGTTTGTAAAGTGCGAAGATCAAGTTGGATGAAGCTTCCTTGTCAGCTTTCATTCTGTTAATCTCTTCTTCTGTATAATCTTTGCCGATCATTGGGCCTTCAGTGAAAGATTGTATCATATTTTCACCATTTTCTCTACTTCCAATAAAATCGATGAACGAAACTCTCCATAGTTCAAAATCAGATTCTTTGAACAACACTGGAAGCCGCTTCATGTTTGAAGAAATAAAAAAAATTATGTAAAACTTTTTCTTGAAAAACTCTTAAAGTGTATGAAATACACTATAGAAAAAATTTTAGTATAAATTTTTTTTCTCAAAATAAGTCAGAATTTTTTTTTAACAAGTCAGAAACTCGCAACTGTGAGAAGCGAAAAGTAAGAAACTCGCAAGCCAAGGTTGCGAAAAGTTGAGAAACTCGCAAGCAAGGGTTGCGCAAAGTGGAGAAATTTGGGTCTTAAGGCTGCGAAATACTTTGCGAGAAGTAGACTTGAACTCAGATCGATGAAGCTTGCGAAAAGTAAGATGAATGTTGCGAGAAGTTTAGATCTTGCGAGATTCGTCCAAAACAACAGAAATCACTTAAATTCTCAAAATCACTTAAATCAAACTGTGCAGATCAGTTCGAAATATGAATTCGAACACTTCATCTTCATACACAAACCTCTGAAAACCTCTGAATCAGAAGATTGAAGATCGAACAGTAGCAACTTCGAACAAACCAAAAAACTCAGAAAATACCAAAATTGATCTTGAAATCCTTCGAATTAGTTCTCAATCCTTGAATTAAAGATGCTCTTAACAGAAATCCGAATCCAAAGAACCAATTTGCAGAACAATTCGATCAAAAACCAGAAAATTTTGATCAAATTTCAAGAAAATGAGATTTTCTTGATAAATCCAGAAAATCAATCGAATTTTCTTGTAGAATTCACCAAAGTTTTCGTGATTGATCACTGAAAAACTCCTCTAAATCTTGAATCCTGCTCTGATACCAATTGTTAATCGAAGATCTAATCAAGATAGAGAAGATAGAGAATTTGTCATCCAATTACATCAAGAACATGTTACAAGATATGAGTTCAGCACTGTTCTCTCTAAAGGTTCTCTCTTAACAATTAGTGTAAGTGTTACTATAACAAACACTAAACAAGCCTATTTATACCTAGACACACAAGGTATAAACCATACAGTAACAACACAATAACATTGACTTTGACATTTGACTTTCTACATTAAACCTTGAAGACATATTAGCACTAACAGAAACAAATACTCTTGACGAACTTCTCACCAAGAATGAACCTGAATAGCTGATAGGATTCCTTTTGAAAATTATTCTATCCTTTATCAGCTTGTAACTTTTTGTACTTGTAAATTTTAATTCACTGTACTTGTAATTTTTCCATTTCCCCTTGTAATCTCTACGAAGTTAATGAAAAATTTCAGTGATGGACTTTACTCCATCAGTACTTAAAAAGATCATTGAAAACAATAAATGAGTCCTTTTTATCCTTATGTTTTTATACTTAGCAATTTTCCTTTATTGCTATGTCATCATCAAATAGTGGGAGATTGTTGATCCAAACCCTCAGTGATTTGATATTGATCCTAAGAAACACATAGTGAAAATTGTAAGTAGACAATATGTATTAATGTTTTGCCATCAAAGAAAATATACTAAGTCTGTTTAGTATCGCTGATGGAAAACATACGTTTTAATTTATGTATTCAGCGAACATTGTACATCAGTGAGCCCTGAGCATGTTCAGTCTCACTGATGATCGCTGATAATTTATGTTGTTTACTTATGATCCCTGAAGACAAGATTCACATCAACTATGTTCTACACTGAAGTCGAAGATCAAGCCAAAGAACCAGCGACTAAGTCTACTAGTGACCTGATGCGGATATCAGCGAAGCCAAGACTTGTCCACTCAACGTGAAGTTTCAAGTAGAAGACTTCAGCGAACGCTGAACTTTATCATTCGCTGATAAAGAATCATTCAGCGAACGCTGATCATGAAGCCTCCTCTACAAGCAACTATTGTCTTATCCCCTTGCACACCTCCGTACGATTTTTGTCATAACAGACATCCCTTTTGTCCAGAATCGTGCAACCAACTCTGATTCTGCACTGTTCATCATGCGGCCACTAGGTTGTCTACTGAAGTTAAATCATGCAACCAACCAGAGGCTGCCACGTGTAAAGGTATACTGACTTGCATTAAATGCATGCAGTATATAAAGGAAACCCTACTTCATTTTGAAGGAGCTCGACCATTCCTCTCTCGCTGAACTTACTGTGTGAAAGAATACTCTCCTTAGTTTTCTTATTTTCTTAATCTCTATTTCTAGTGCAAGAACTCTTAGTGTTCTCATAGTTTGTTTAGATTATGTTTCTTCCTTAATCTTGTTCCGCAACAAACTGTAAATTGTTTGATACATATCCATAAACAATTTAGAAAGATAAAAATCATGTGTTTGTATTCAATCCCCTTCTACAAACTTGTATAACCCCTTTGGGACCAACAATTATTATGATAACGAATAAAAGATATTCGTTGATAACTAGTGGATAAGAAATAAGTAAAACTATGGCTACCTAGGGTATACATATGTCATTCGATGTAGCATTATACCTTAACACTATAACATATCTAGCTTTAGTGTAGGTTTGCGCCCGACATGGGTTATGTTTCTTTAGAAATTTGACACATCATTTAAATGGGACAATCACATCAACGTGTTTATAAAGAAAACACATTGGAATCCACCAACATTTATAAAATAGTAATCTGTATATTCTGCTAATAAAACAAAGACATTGACCTCTATTTATAGACTAGAATTCTATCCTACCAAAACTTATCTAAGAAGTCTAAAAGGACTAAAATTACTATGGATTTTTCCATATTTTAAATAGGAAACAAAAAACGAAACAAATAAAAAAACTAATTTAAATAAAACTGAAAATAGGAAACTTTGGCTTTAGCTCATGGTATTATGGTTCTCTCGATCTTTTCTTCAAGCCCCAAGGTTACTTGTTCTACATCAGTCCTTCCCACCTGTGAAAAACTCGACCTCGAATTATATCCCGGGTATAATGGAATGTCATCATGAAATCATACAGATCTACTACATTGAAAGTCTCTGAGATTGTCATTTCCGTTGGTGGATCAATTACATAAGTGTTGTCATTAATTTTCTTCAAGACTTTGAAAGGACGATACTTGTGTGGCTTCAGTTTGTTGAATGTCCCTATACCAAGTTGTTCCTTTTTGAAAAAAAAAACATAACTCGAACGCCTTTGTTGAACAACTTTTTGCACCGCTTGATATCAACAATATTTTTGTACTTTTGTTTCTTTGCTTCTAGTTTTGCCTTCACATTAGCATGTATGTCATGTACCTGCTCTTCCTCTTCCATGGGCTTGGCTGCAGTACTTACCCAACCACTTTTGGTAACTTTGTTAAGTCTAAGCCATGCCTAGGAGTTTTTCTATATACCAGCGAGAATAGGGATTGACCGAATGGCAGTATGAACAGCATTGTTATACGCAGACTCTGCTTGTGCCAAAGTTGAATTCCATTGTTTTGGCTTATCCCCACATATACTTTAGATCATATTTTCCAATGTACGATTCAAGTTTTCAGTTTGGCCATTTATTTGGGGGTGGGTAGTGTTGCTAAAGTTTAGGCTTGTGTCCATGCGTCACCAAAAGGTGATCCAAAAATGACTAGGGAACTTCGAATCTCTGTTTGACATAATTGATTTAGGGACTCCATGCAAACGAATTATTTCTAGGAAGAAAAGTTGAGTTATATGGGATGCGTCTGGCATCTATTTGCAAGGATTAAAATGTCCCATCTTTGAAAACCTGTCAACAACAACGAAAAGCGAATTAAATCCACGTTGAGTATGTGGTAGTCCTAGGTACATATACTGGCATATAAAAGGCCATCATTTTGGGTCTGGCGCTGACCCTTTGTTGTTTGACATATATAACACTTTTGATTAAACTTCCCTACGTCACGCTTTAGTTGGGGACAATAAAACCTCTCTTCCACAATGTTAATAGTTTTCTCGCCTCCAAGATGACCACTTAAGCCACCACAATAGAGATC
Source organism: Saussurea involucrata (assembly GCA_033807775.1). Classification (NCBI taxonomy): domain Eukaryota; kingdom Viridiplantae; phylum Streptophyta; class Magnoliopsida; order Asterales; family Asteraceae; genus Saussurea; species Saussurea involucrata. The sequence goes on from CM066325.1 coordinate 70,194,942, forward strand.
CTTAATTAAATTTTCTCGTAAGGAACATTTAGGAATACACAACTGATTGCTATGAAATAAGAAACTGGCAGTCATATGATACTTACTGACAACATGTCTTATCACACATTGCTCCCATAAAGATCCAAAGGAAAAAAGAAGAGCTACTATTGAAAGACAAAACATTTTATTATTTGTCGGGATTATATCATACAAAATAACTTATTCAACTTTTAGATGTTTCTTTGGTTGCAAGAAAAAGTTAGCTTGAATCAAGAATTCAAGTTCATCAATGTACGTATGAGAGTACTCATAGGGGAACATGGAAGGAGAAAAATAAGAAGCCAAACAAAATGGCTAAGAGTTTAATATAATATTGATCAATGGGAATGCACTATTGACTGAGAAAGACTTCTTAGAGATTATTATGTTAAGGTATAGAAGATATTCGTTGATAAGCTAGTGGATAAGGGACAAGTAAAGTTGTGGCTATCTAGGGTATACGTATGCCATTCGATGTAGCATTATGCCCTAAGACTATAACATCTCTAGCTTTAGTGTAGGTTTACGCCCGACATGGGTTATGTTTCTTTAGAAATCTGACGCGTCATGGAGACAAGTCAATCACATTAACGTGTTTTTAAAGAAAACACCTTGGAATCTACCAATTTTTATAAAACAGTAATTTGTATATTTTGTTGATAAAACAAAGATATTGACCTCTATTTATAGACTAGAGTTCTATCCTACCAAAACTTATCTAAGAATTCTAAAAGGACTAAATTAACTATAGACTTATACTTATTTAAAATAGGAAACAGAAAACTAAACAAATAAAGAAAACTATTTTAAATAGAACTGAAAATAGGATACTTTGGCTTCAGCTCATGGTATTTTGGGTCTCTCGATCTTTTTTTCAAACCCCAAGGTTGCTTGTTCTACATTGGTCCTTCCCACCCATGAAAAACTCTACCTCAAGTTATATTCCGGGTATAATGAAATGTCATCATGAAAATCACATAGATCTACCACATTGAAAGTCTTCGAGATCGCCATTTCCCTTGGTGGATCAATCACATAAGCGTTGTCATTAATTTTCTTCAAGACTTCGTATGGACGATACTTGTGTGGCTTCAATTTGTTGAACGTCCCTATAGAAAATTGTTCATTTCAGGAGAAAAAAAACCATAACTCGATTGCCTTCGTTGAACAACTTTTTGCATCGCTTGATATCAACAATATTTTGTACTTTTCATTCTTTATTTCTAGTTTTGTCTTCACATTAGCATGTATGTCATGTACTTGTTCTTCCATGGCCTTGGCTGCAGTACTTAACACAACCATTTTTGGTAAGTTTGTTAAGTCAAAGCCATGCCTAGGAGGTTGCTTATATATTAGCGAGAATGGGAACTGACTGATGGCAATATGAATCGTATTGTTATATGCAAACTCTGCTTGTGCCAAAGCTAAATTTGGTATGTCCACACATATGCTTCATATCAAACTTCCCAATGTACGATTCAAGTTTTCAGTCTAGCCATATGTTTGGGGATGGGTAGTGTTGCTAAAGTTTAAGCTTTTGTCCTTGCATCGCCAAAAGGTGATCCAAAAATGACTAAGGAACTTTGAATCTTTGTTTGACGTAATGGATTTAGGGACTCCATGCAAACGAATTATTTCTCGGAAGAAAAGTTGAGTTATATGGAACGCATCTGACGTCTTTTTGCAAGGATTAAAATGTCCCATCTTTGAAAACCCGTCAACAACAACGAAAAGCGAATTTAATTAAGCCTTTTGTATATGTTGTGGTTTGGTAATAAAATGGTTGTTGTTCAAAAACAACAACGAAATGCGAATTGATTCCACGTTGAGTACGTGGTAGTCATAAGTACATATATTGGCATATAAAAGGCCAGCATTTTGGGTCTTTCCCTTTGTTGTTTAACATATATAACACTTTCGAACAAACTTCCTACGTCATGCTTTAGTTGGGGACAATAAAACCTCTCTTTCACACCGTTAATAGTTTTATCGCCTCCAAGATATCCCCTTAAGCCACCTCAATGCAGATCCCGAATTAAATTTTCTCGTAAGGAACGTCTAGGAATCCCAACTGATTGCTATGAAATATGAAACTGTCAGTCATATGATACTTACTAACAACATGTCTTATGACACATTGCTCCCATAAAGATCCAAAATTCTCATAATCGACATACAATTCTTTGAGAAATTCAAATCCTACAACTTCTTGTTGCATAAATACCAATAGATGAGAACGCAACTCAATGCATCAACAAACTTATTAGAAATATCAGGTTTATGATTCAAAACGAATGGCATTTTTTTAACGCAACTCACGTGCATGTTACTCATATGCTTCTCAGTATTCTTCTACTCTTACTATTATTGAGTTAGATCCTTTACACTTTGAGGACTTGGCAGAAACTGGTCTTTCAGAGTTTGATGAGTCAATGATACTTTTTACTAACTCCTTCGGGATATTTGCCAAAAAGAGTAACTTTCGAAGAAACCAGCCTCTAGCGATCGTTGACAAGCCCAAATCAACACATGTTGACAAAGCTTCAATGATTTGCTTTAATTGTGAACGAAAAGGACACTTTGCTAGTGAGAGTCTCGAAACCTCCTCTTCTCTCGGATCGAAGGATGATAAGTACCTTAAACTAAAATAAAAGTACAAAAGGTTGAAAGACTATAAAAGAAAAGGTAATGGTATTATCGCTGAAGATCATGACTCGGCAGATTCCGCTGATAAATCCGCTTCAGATGAATAAGATGCGGCCTATCTATGTCTCATGGCCAAGATCCAAAAAGTTAAGGATGAATCATTACCAGAAGCTTCTTCTCAACTCAATATACCAGTTCTTCTCAGGTATCAAATCTTATTGATCCCTGTCTCACTGAAGCTGATAGACACTTAACTATCGACTCATTGATTGCTGATATTTACAATGCTTTAAATGGCAAGACCAAAGTTGAAAAACTTAACGTTGATCTAATTGAACAACTTGAAAAGTCCCAAATAAAAATTAAAGATATGACTAAAATCGAAGAAAATCTTAAAGATCAAGTCATTGTAAATGAAATAGTCAGTATCGAATGCGAGCAAGCTATCGCTGAGTTGAAAGCTGAGAAAGCCACTGTTGAAAGGTGGTGCAAATCCTTAGTGAAGATAACTGAGATCACATGTGCTCAGATACCTACTCAGGTCAAGAGTTGTTTAGTATATAATTCTGAAAAGGGTAGTTATGACAAAGATCGTTCAGTGCTTAAGTATGGAATATTTTTCTCTTCTATACCTGACACCTCTTCTTTTCAGTTCTCTTATTATGAATCAAAACATTTCTCTAAGACAACTCATAAGAGTTCTAAATGTTCAGAAAAAGATATATCCATTTCTAAATCTAACTACAACCCCTAAGTTGAAGAAGCCTGGTACGAGGGTTTACATTCACCTAAATCTAACTGCAAGTGTACAATGTCGAATCAAGTAATATGTACGATAAGTAAAAGTATCGAACCAAATGAACCAGATATTGAATATCACAATGACTATACACACTATTAACTGGATGGTCAAACTTTGGATTTGATGATTGAATAATTAAAGATCTAGTTAAAAGACGGGAACTTTGAAAGCTCAAAGGATTAAAGATGGAAAACTTTGATTAGAAAAAAACAGTTGGGGATTGGAATCCTAATGGGTTTTGCTTTACCATAGAACATTGTAAATTGACAAGTAATCAAGTTCAATAGTCAATGAATACACAATCACAAGAGTATATGTTAACCTCGCTCGAGCTATACCAAATTTATCTTTGAAAAGAACGTTTCATCTCTCGATTTCAACAATTAATTATAAGATAAGTTAAACGTAAGATTATCAAAATAATAGGACTTAATTGGTATATCCCTATCCAAGTTCTCTCCCTGGGCATACAACATACCAATCTAATCTTAATTTTCTTTTCTCAAAGATAATCAAGACCAATAAATCAATTGCTATGTAAACACCAGATCTATTAGGTAAATGTCATCATCTTCATTGATCTTGATAGAATCAAGAATTACATAAGAATTCAACACTTTCTCTTTCTAGATTCTCTCACTAGAAAATCTCTCTACATATTACAAATAAGATCTCTCTAATGACTTAGCTTAACAACAAAGCTAAACTAATCCTATTTATACCTAGGATTACAAAGCATTAAAACTAATTACATTGACTTTTACTTAAACTACTTTGACTTTGACTTTACACTATTTGACTATTACAAGACTTTTACAATAAATCTTGAATATAATTTTGTGCGCTAACATTCCCCCCCTTTGGATTCAAGATTTAAAAAAATATGACAGCAATCTTCAGCTCTTGATCGTCAAAACTTTAATTCTGGCCGCTTTAAACTTTGAAGCTTAGACAGTCTTCAAACAACTATATCTTCAAAAAATCACTTTGAACTTTGATGCTTTGACAGTCTTCAAACTTTCAGCTTCGAAAAGTCTTCAATCAAACCTGAAAAGTCTTCGTCTTCTATTTGAAAAGTCAATCTTCATGAATATAATCTTCAACAAATTTTCTTCAAGTCTTGAACGCGAATTTTAGATCTTTGCAGCTTTGAATATTGTAGCTTTGAACTTTGAAGTTTTGAACTCAAACTTTGAATGATTTCTTGAACTTTGTATCTTCATCGCTTTGACCTTGAAATTGTTTTTGAATAACGAACTCTCTTGAAACATCTCGGAACATCTTGTTGACTTTGACAAATCATTTCTCCCCCTTAATCTTACAATGACAACTCTCCCTTTTCTTTAGAGTATTATTTCTCCCCCTGTTATTCAGTATACTATTTCTCCCCCTTTATGATGATTGTGAGCATCATGATCATCAAAACCTTTATCAATTCCAGCACGCACTTTGTTCACCACAAGTAACATTCTCCTCCTTTTTGATCTGATAAACCGTCAATTCCAAAAGAATTTATCCGAATCTTTTCAAATTCAGATAGAAAGAATGTGGTAACCCTGAAACAACGGATGAATCAGTTAAAATGCATGTAAGCATCATGGAGCCACTTAGTACAACAAATGTACTTTGGAAAGGAGCTTTTTGATGTTCACTCCCCCAGGGCTTCCATTCAATCATCGAAAAACCACAAAGGAATTTCTATGAACGTTATGACAAGAAAACATATTCCTTGTGTGTACGTGCATGTGTAGAAAGAATTGAAGCAACATATGCTTGAAAATTATAGGCTCAAAGCGTGTAAACTGTTGAGACAACAACAATTTTCCACAGACTCAATGTGCATGAATGAAGAGCAAAGGTGGGGCAAACTTCATTCTTTTTCAATATCCAAACCTTCCAAATGAAGATTAGATAGATTATATGCTGCGTCCCCAAGAAAACTGAAAAATTTCTTTGTTGAGAAAGAAATGAGTAGCTGGTGGGGTTAAATGCAAGAGTTGGCATGGGCTAACTGCCTGTTTCAATGATTGTCACCAAAGAATGTGAACCAATCAGTAATGTGGCTTCCCGGTTCAGAAAATGGTTGGTGCAGAGTTCTCTTATTCTTTTAACTCTGGTCTCACACTCACTTTCTGTTTTTAATCCGCTCACTTCTACCCAAACTCTAATTTACATTTTACCTCAACACAATGAGATTACTCAACCGGATGAGTTATCTCCCCCACTCTTTGATGTAGACCCCTCACCCCTCAATCACTCAAGGATAACTTCTTGGGTAGGAAACATTGGTTAACGTGGATCAATAGAAGTTTAATAATCTCACACTGATCCCATGAAAATTTGTCCTAAAACTTGCATTGTTCAACAGTTTAGCTTGAACAAATAAATCTCAGCATTTGAATGACATTGTCATCAGAATGTATGCTCCTCAATAATATGATGAAATATTTGAGCATTTAAACGTTGAAGATTTCTCAAAACAAGGATAAAGAATGAATGAAATGAATTCGAAGGACTTGTTTGAGAATCTGACAATGTATCAATCAGATCAAATATTATGAATGATGATCATAAAAGGATAGGGTATCAAAGAATTGAAATTTGTTTATATGAACAAATATAAACAATCTTTGAATGAAACGGTTAATTCTCACGCTGAAAAAAAATGTATGTTGCTCAACAAAATTGGAATACAAACGGGAGAATTACCATCGAAAAATTGTTTCGTTTTGAGACATGGTAATAACAAAGTCAATATGAAGCTGTACCGGTGTGTATGAATACTTAAAAGTATAGAAAAGATAATACGCAAGTATAAATATTTGGAAACACACGGTCAGAATTGATGTTACGATAATCCGATATATATATATATATATATATATATATATATATGTATGTATATATATGAAAAACATTTAAAATCACACTTCTAATATTATAAAATCTGTTTGAATTAGAGAAGTGGTTTGAACATTTAAGCAAAACTTTTTTAATGCTTGAAAGTCGTTCTTCTTTCAAACAATCAGAGATTAAGATCAGAAGATACTTACATTCAGAAATGTTTGAGCTCCCCCTCAAATCATGAGAAGAAGATTTAAAATCTTATAAGCTCCCCCTTAACATGTGCAAAAGATCTTTCTTTGAATAAAATATGCACAAATAACAAGACTTGGATTAAAATATCCTTAATCATTAAAACGAGTTCTGAATTACCAGGATTGAAGTAAATTCAGAAGTCATAGTCGTTGAAGATCGAGTCCTGATCTGATATGATCAGAAGTCAAAATCATTGAAGTACGGGTTCTGAACTAAATTATTCAGAAGCCAAATATATTTGAAGAGCGAGTTATGAACTGTTGTAGAGCGAGTTCTGAACTGTTGTATTCAGAAGTCTAAAACTTGTACACTCGGGTTCTAAACTGGTGTGTTTAGAAACTATAAACTTTTTTGATGAACGAGTTCTGAGCTGCTTTGTTCAGAAGTCTAAATCTTATACTCCCCCTTAAAAGCACATGTACTCTTCTTCAAAAATCTGCACAACTTCTCTTCTGTTTTTCAGTCATGTGTGCGGTATACATGTCTAACAATCAGCACAACACATGATGAACCTGTAAAACAGATTAAGTAGATTTTGGTACCCAACGGAACTTAGGTCCTGGTTTGTTAGGTGCAGTTTTCTTCGAAGAAACTCGGTAAGTACCGTACCAATAAGGAACATAATCTTTGTGAACAAAATCATTAGTTCCACAGTAAGAACAACAAATTTTCTTTTGAGCTAACCTGATTAATTGATTTACAGAGTAAACTAAATCAGGTTTGACAAAAGATTTACCTTGATAAGTATTGTTCTTCTTGGCATTTGGAGTGGGAACCTTTGATCTAGGAACTTTTTTGCTAGGAGTTGTACCTTTCACTCTCCATTCCATCTTTACCTTCTTGAAAATTTGATTATCTTTAGGCTTAGAAGAAGTATCAACTTTGGGCACATGCAAATCATTATCTGATTTGTCAAACAGAGGATTATAGAAGAGATTGGAAGGATGAATCTGATCTTTTGAGAAATCATTTGATCTGTCAAATGCTTTTGAAAAAATGTCTTTTTGAATTGAACTTGAAGCCGTCTTAAACGAACATTCAGAATCAGTTGAGTCAACAAGTGGAGTCTGAATAATTGTGTTAGGACTCTTTGTTGAAACATCAACTTTAAAAATGAAGTCTTCAAGTTCTTTAACTTTGTTGAGTAAAACATTATTTTCTTTAAACATCATATCATATTTCCTTTGAAGATCAGATTTTACCTTTTGCTCCTTCATAATGTCTGTTGATAAACCGGATAACTTCATTGTTAGCTTATTTATCTCATTTTGGAAAATCTTTCTTTCATCTGAAAAATCATCTTTCACACTTTTTGCTCTAAAACTATCAACTTTCATCTTTTCAAGCTCGTTTCTGTCTATATCTAATTCTTTTTCCAAATTAGATATCTTTTGTGATAGTTCAAAACTTTTAGCTTCAAAAGATTTTCTTTCAGCATCAAAAGCTATTCTTTCTTTCTTTAAGACATTTTCAAAATCAGATAACTTCATGGAAAGTTCAACACTTTTTGTTTCAAAAGATTTTCTTTCTTCATTGAATTCCATCCTTTCTTTTTCATGTTTTTCTTTTTCAAGAAATAAGAACTTTTTCAAAATCCGAGACTTGTTTTGCAAGTTTCATACATTTCAGTTCATGCTCTTCTTTTTTTCAAAAGATTTCTTAGAAAAATTTGATAACTTTTGTACACAAATCTTTTCTAATTTTTCTTTTTCATTTGTAAACTCAATTGTGAATTTAGAAAAATTTTCTTTTAAAACAGTATTTTCACTTTCCAAATCAGAAATCCTTTTTGAAAATTCAAATGATTTTTCTTTGAAAGGTTTTCTTTCAGCTTCGAAAGATTTTTCCAAACAGATTTTCTTGTCCTGAAAATCAGTGTTGTCAAAAACGAGTTTTTTTGGAAACTTTGTCTTTTTTAGCACGAGCTCCTCTCAGATCTTGTAGCTCCCTTTCAAGATCAGAAATCTTCTCTTTCAACGTCGCATTCTCACTTTTCACAATTGTTTCTTTCTCTTGAAGCATTTTCAATTGATCCCGAAGAGTTGAGTTATCTTTCTTTGCTTCAAGATCTGTAATCTTCCTTTCTAAATCTTTTATAATCAAATATTGATGATAAAAGAACTGATCATCAGACATTGTTGGACACCTAAAAAAATATCAAACACAAGAATTAGATTTAGAATCTAGAAATAAAAACAAAAATACTACCTAATAGAGTGATCGTCAAGAGAAACTTCGCTTAGAAGTTGAATTACGTGCACACTCGAAAAATATAAAATCAGAAAAACACAATTAAAGCCAGAAAAATTTTCAAAAATAAAATCTGAAAAACAAATTATAAATTTGTCTTCCAAAAATTAAATTTGTAAAATGTACGTGGAAATGTTGGACTTTAATCGGCAAACCTGCAAAACAAAAGAAAAATATATCAGTTACGAATTAATTGCAGGTAAAAATTGATAAAATCGACAAACAAATGTCTAAAACGAAATTAAACGAAAATAAGGACTAACAAACACAAAAATGACCAAAAATGACAAAAATACATAGGGACTAAACCTGACAAAAATGAAACCAATACGAAAAATAAGGACTAAAAGTGAAAAATACTAAGACTCGACAAAAACAAGGACCAAAAATGACAAAAACTGAAAATTAAAAACTAAAAGGACTAAGCTTGTAAAATTCAAATACAAATAAAAGTCTAGGGACCAAAAATGTAAAAGACCTAAACTTCTAAACTATAAGGACCAAAATTGTAGAAAACCTAAAACCTGAACTCCTGGGACTAAAACTGTAAAAATCCTAAACTAGAAATACAAGGACCAAAACTGATACAATCCTGAAAGTATAAGTCCAGGAACTAAACTGTAAAAACCTAAAACTTAAAACTAGAGGGACTGAAAGTGACAAAATAAAAAAAACAAACTACAAGGACTGATAGTGACAGATCCTGAAACTAAGAGTACAGGGACTAAATCTGTCGAAAACTAAACTATCTTAACAGACTTAACGAACACCTAACGGAAAGGACTAAATATGTAATAAAACTAACGAAAAAGCTAACGAAATCGTTAACAAAATTTAACTAACTGACCTAACGACACTTAACCTAAAAAGGACTAAATATGAAAGAAAACTAACGAAAAAACAAACGAATCTAACGAAGTTAACGGAATGTAACGGAAAAGGGACCAAATTTGTTACAAAACTAAGGGAATTAACGGAACTCCGTTAGATTACTGTTCATCTTCTTCACAAAACGGGTTTAAGATCTGAAAATTTCAATTCGCGATATCTCCTTTGTTTCTCAACCAAAATGGATGAAATTTGTTCCGTTGCGATCCTTGAACGAATACAAATCAAATGCAACTAAAAATTTACAATCATGCAACGTTTTCTGAAGACCCACGATTTTCCGGCGAGATTTCGTTTTTCCGGCCAGATGGTTGTTGTACGTGAAAGGAAACTGAGAAAGAAGCAACTTTTGTTGACTTAATTGGAAAAACCAAAGATTACAAGACCTTAAATAGCAAATCAAATAACTGAAAAAAATACTAATAAAGCAGACTAACAGTCCCACGACTTCCTGACTGCTAGATGACAGTTTCAAAGACCCTTCAAAAGACCTACTAAAAACTGAAATAAAGAAAACACTGCTTTATTTATTTGAATCAGTCAACTAACACTCCCCCTTGATTCAAAGTCACAAACTCCGAGCTGCATCCTGAAGAACTCGTGTTTAGCTTGGGGAAGAGATTTTGTAAATATGTCTGCCGTCTGCTCATTTGTCCCACAGAAGCTTAGTTTGATCTTTTCATTACTAACCAGCTTGCGAATGAAGTGATATTGTACATCAATATGCTTCGTTCGAGCATGAAAAGCAGGGTTCTTAGCCATTGCAATGGCTGACCTGTTGTCACAAAATAACTCTGTTGCATCTTCTTGCTTAAGACAGAAATCAACAAGAACTTTTCGAAGCCATAAAGCTTGTCGTGCTGCTCCATTTGCTGCTGTGTATTCAGCTTCGGATGAAGATAAAGCCACCGTGTCTTGCTTCTTTGAACTCCATGTTACAGCTCCCGAACCAAAACTGAAAACATTACCGGAAGTGCTCTTGCGATCATCTAAGCATCCTGCCCAGTCACTGTCGGTGAAGCCGACTAATCTGAATTCTTTAACTCTTGAATACCATATGCCATAATTTACCGTACCAGCTACATAGCGAAGAATTCTCTTTGCTGCACCTAGATGATGCTTTGTAGGACTGTGCAGAAATCGTGACACTGCACTGACAGAAAACAAAATATCTGGTCTGGTGTGTGTCAGGTAGTTTAAACCACCAACTAGACTTCTAAACACGCTTGGATTGGCTTTTTCAGTCCCATCTTCACACTTCAGCTTCTCATTAATGTTCATTGGCGTTGCAGATACTTCACTATTCACCATATTGAACTTTTTCAGTAGGTCTGTGGCATACTTCTTTTGACAGACAAAAATCCCATCTTTGTTTTGCAACACCTCAAGCCCCAAAAAATATTTTAGCAACCCCAGGTCTGTCATCTCAAATGTGCTCATCATACAAGTCTTGAAATCATCAATTAAGGACTTAGACGACCCCAAATAAATGATATCATCTACGTAGAGACAGACCAACAAAAATTCTCCATTACCTTGTTGCTTGAGGTAGAGAGTGGGCTCGTTTTCACTTCTTTTGAATCCGCTTTCTCGAAAAAAAGAGTCAATCTTACTGTACCATGCACGAGGGGCCTGCTTCAACCCGTACAAAGCCTTTCGCAATCTGTAAGCTTTGTTTTCAGCACCATCAATAACAAGTCCTTGCGGTTGAGCCACATATACTTCTTCATTCAACTCACCGTTTAAGAAAGCAGACTTGACATCTAATTGAAATACGGGTAATTGAAATTGAGCAGCGAGTGCTAAAATAATTCTCACCGTCTCAAATCGAGCAACGGGAGAAAAAGTCTCCTCAAAGTCTATACCTTGTTGTTGTGAGTACCCTTTTGCGACGAGCCGAGCTTTGTGCTTTTGAAGGCTTCCATCGGCATTAAACTTCGTTCGAAAGACCCATTTTAGCCCCACAACATTCTTGCCTTTAGGTACATCAACCAGCTCCCATGTAGAGTTCTTTTCGATAGCTTGTATCTCCTCTGTCATTGCTTTCTGCCACTCAGGTTGCTCAACAGCCTCTTCATAGTTGATTGGGTCTGACACATACAAGGCAAAAGTGCAAGCGTTGTAGATTTCAGCCAACGGTTTAAACTTCTTTGGGGTATCATCATAAGTATCCCTTGGTGAGGCACTTTTTGATGAACCATTGTTGTCAGAATCAGACGAAGAATCATTGCTGCTGGTTTCTTCGGATGAAGTTTTGCTGTCAGGTGGTGTTGGACCAGAATTCGTAGGACCTAGATCACCTTGGGTTGCTGGAGCACAATCTTCTAACGGCACATCTTCAAAGTTTACAACTTGGTTTTCTTTTTCTTGCTCGGTAGATACCCAAGTAGCTTATTCGTTAAACTCAACATTCCTGCTTATTATCACTTTGCCACTAAAAGGGTTATATAAACGATATGCTTTGGATTGGAGACTATAGCCAATGAAAATACACTTAAGAGATTTTTCATCAAGCTTTGAACGGTTATTAACCAAAGCATACGATATACAACCAAAGACTTTTAAGTGGCTTACCTTGGGCTTCTTACCCGTCCAAGATTCATACGGTGTGCGATTCATAACAGCCCTTGTTGGAGAGATGTTTAGAATGTACACTGCTGTTGCAACAGCTTCTCCCCAAAATTGATTAGACAGCCCCTTTGATTTCAACATGCTCCTGGCCATTTCCACCACGGTTCTATTTTTCCGCTCCGCTACCCCGTTTTGCTGGGGTGTTTCGGGTGCTGTTAATTGCCTGTAAATGCCACTTTTATCACAAAAGTCAATAAACTCATTAGACAAGAATTCGCCACCTCGATCAGTTCTTAGTGCCTTGATGCTCCTGCCACTTTGCTTCTCCACGAGTGCTTTAAAGATCTTGAAATTGTCAAAGGCTTCTGATTTGAGTTTTAAGAAATAAACCCAACTCATCCGACTGAAGTCATCAGTTAGCAGCAGAAAATATCGACTCCTACCAAATGACTCGGTTTGCATAGGACCACACAAGTCGGCATGCACAAGATCTAAGCAATTCGACGCTCTAGAGCTTGTAACAGGAAAGGACTTTCTGCTTTGCTTACCATAAATGCATCCCTCACAGAAACCAAGTTCACCGATTTTTGGTAACCCGAAAACCATTTCCTTTTTACTTAGTAATCTTAGCCCATTTGCATTCAAATGTCCATATCTTAAATGCCATAATCTAGCCTCATTATCACAACTAACAGCTAAGGCTTTATAATCTTTTGTAACATCAAGAGGGAACATTCTGTTTTGGGTCATCTGGACAACCACCATAGGTTGGGTAGACCTTTTTTCATGTATAGAACATGTATCATCATCAAATACTACACGGTATCCATTCTTCATCAACTGACCAACACTTAGCAGGTTGTACGCTAAATTGGGTACAAGTTGAACATCATGAAGAACTTTAGTATTACCTTGCATGGTTTCAATGGCAATCGTACCTTCGCCTTCGACTTCAACCTTTTTGTCATTTCCAAGTCGGACTTCACTTTTCTTTGTCTCGTCAAGATCCCGGAACAAAGACTTTGAACTGGACATGTGGTTTGAGCATCCACTGTCGATATACCAGACACTATTGAGAACGTTAGAAGATGAGGAGATAGTCATGAATAACTTACCCTCATCTTCCACCTTTTCAATCAAATTAGCTTTATTTTCATCTCTTTGCTTGAACCAACAGTCAACTTCAAGGTGCCCGGATCGCTTACAATAGCGACATTGAGTGGTGTTCCTTTGGTGACGTTGATCCCCAAAGTTGCCTCTTCCTCTTCCACGGCCTCGACCGCGAAAACTGCCTCGGCCTTGCACACGTCCACCGAAGAATCCACCAGAACTCTCTGCCTTCCCTTTAAAGAAATTTCCTTTCACCTGAAATGCTTTTTCATCGCCTTTTTCACTGCTCCTATTCATCCGTTCTTCATGTGCAATCAAGGAATTGATCAACTCATCAAAAGTGTAAGTTGACAGGTCCTTGGATTCTTCAATTGCAACAACAACATGATTGAATTCTTTAGTCAAACTCCGTAAGACTTTGCTTACAATAGTTTCCTCGCCAACGTTTTCACCGTAAGTTTTCATGTGACTTACAAGTCCCGACACTCTAGAAAGGAATACTTGAACAAATTCCTTTTCTTTCATAACCAATGTTTCGAATTCACGGCGAAGAGATTGAAGTTTAACGGTGATTACCTTTTTATCACCCAGGTACTCTTGCTTCAGAATTTCCCAGGCTTCCATCGATGTTGTTGCTGCAGCAATACGCGGAAATATTTCATCATCCAATGCCGATTGAATGTATAAAAGAGCCTTTGCATCCTTCTTGCGAGCTTCACGCAGTTGTAGATCGGGTTGAGCCGGTGCCGGATTTGGCTCTTTGAACCCGTTCTCCACTGTTTCCCAAAGTTCCTGGGACTTGAATAGAGTCTTCATTTTTAAACTCCATAGGTGGTACTTTTCCCCTTTGAAGACGGGGATCAAAGACTGGGTTGAAGTATTATTGTTGTTGCTTGCCATAATTTTTTTTTTCACTCAAGTGTTTCCCTCAATCCCTTCTTTTCTTTTGCTAAAAAAAGAGGGTGGATCAAACCTGCAAAAGCTCTGATACCACTGTTGTACGTGAAAGGAAACTGAGAAAGAAGCAACTTTTGTTGACTTAATTGGAAAAACCAAAGATTACAAGACCTTAAATAGCAAATCAAATAACTGAAAAAAAATACTAATAAAGCAGACTAACAGTCCCACGACTTCCTGACTTCTAGATGACAGTTTCAAAGACCCTTCAAAAGACCCACTAAAAACTGAAATAAAGAAAACAGTGCTTTATTTATTTGAATCAGTCAACTAACAATGGTTTCAGGTGACGATGAGTTCTGTACTGTTCGGATGCTTCTTGATCCGAAAACTGTGCTGTTCGGATGCTTCTTGTTCCGAAAACTGTGATGTTCGGATGCTTCTTGATCCGAAAACTGTACTGTTCGGATGCTTCTTGATCCGAAAACCTTTTTATTATGAGTGAACTGAGAACTTTCAACTTTTATCACAAGTGGAAACGAGAAGTGTAGTAATTTTCAGTACATACAATTACACAAACACACATCTCATACACACACACAGCTGATACACACACACAACTCAAATAGACAGTAAACACACACACACGCAGCTTACACACACTCACAGTCAACATGATCCGAAAACCTCTAAAGTTTGATCCGAGAAGTGATGAAGCAAATGAGATCCGAAAAGTTTGCTGGATCTTGTTTCTGTTGACTTTTTGCAATTCAAACAGACTTAAAAAAATTGTTAAGATATGAAATTTAAAATCAAACACATTACAAACATATTTTCATAACAAAACATCAATTGTTTTGGATTAAAAACCAAGATCTAACAAGTTTTCTCAAGAACACCTCAAGAACATGATCAATCCAAAATTTTCAAAAAAGAAGTTTATGCAACAAAACTTGAAAATTGTGATTGATTCATGTCTAGAAACACATTTTGGAAATGATTTTCCACAAAAAAAAAATCAAAACATGAACAAATTGCAAAATCACTTACCAAAAATTTTCACAGAACACTTTTCTCAAAAACACATTTTTTTAAATCTTCAAATTGATGAATTCTTGACATGTTTTTCTAAAATTGATGATGCAAAACTTGTTTAAGATGATGGAGAAACACTTTGCAATCAAATAAGATTGTAATTCACATATAAACTCTAGTAAGAGAATCTAGAGAGAGAAAGTTTGTAATTCACATATAAACCCTAGAATTCTCAAGATCAATGGATAACTTCATGATTACCTAATAGATCTGGTGTTTAGATGCTAGTTGATCAGGCTAATAAAGCAGTAAAAATAAGTCATATGCTTCATTGAATCAAATAAAACCTAACAAAAATCCAACTCACATGCTCATATGGTTCACAACCCAAAAGTTCATCCAACCCAACATCTAAGGATTATTTCATGTTGGGGGTGATAGAAAACAAAACATTCAAAGATGAAATCACAATTCTAGACATCATTCTTCAACCAAAATCTAGAAAGCAAGTTAAACTCTCTGAAGTGTTGAGTCTCCACGCATAAGTAATCGATGGTAGCGATAATCTACAAATCGAATGTGTTTCCTTCACTTATCTCCCTTCAAAAGTTTGCCAAAAGCTGCTAAAAGTTGCCTCCAAAGAACCCTAGGTCGAAGTAACTCCTCTTTTTTTCCAGGCTGGAATCGATACAAACACGAAACAATTGTTCACGTAGGTAAACCCGCATGGAGCCCGCCTTGCACACTATTTCCTCCTTCTAATCACTTATCCACCATATGAAACAGCGCTCTGACTTGGTCAACTCTTCAACCTTCTCAATTTACAAGAATTTTCCCCATTTGCTCCGAAATATTCAGACTTGTAGTACTTCCAATAATTCGTTAGAATTTCACTACTTTGCATTGGAAACGAGCAATTTCACCCATATTTTAGGACATTAATAATGTCGGAAAACGACATTACCAAAGCCCTCTTCCAAGTATTTAGTTAATCAACCTTCATCATCTAGAACTAAGATATGTGGTTCTCCTTAGAGACCGATTTCAAGGTTATAGGTTGACTTAAAACCAAAGATGTCTGAGAAAATAAAGGTTCCTCCTAGATTTATGGAAAAGGGTATTCTTGGTCCTGACCTTGTCTACCTAAAGTTCTATAACTCCTATGCCTTTGGTCATAAAGCTATTTTCAGCTGTAGGAGATGCTAGAATTGTGGTGAGACATATCATATTGCCAGTAAGTGCCCCAAAGCCACCAAAACTGAAAAATCAGCTAAGGTGAAGAAAGCTACCAATGCTGAAAAATCAATTAAGGTAAAGAAAACCACCAAAGCTAAAAGTTGGCTAAGGTGAAGAAATCCACTAAAGTTGAAACATGAGTTGAAGTGAAGGAAGTTGAAACCTCCATGATCACTAACCCAGTTGGACCCATTGTCAAATGGGTACTAAAACAAAATTAATCTTCCTTATGATTGCAGGATTTAAAGGGTATCCGGTATCTCGATAATGGATCTTCTAGACGTATGAATGGAAATAAGTCGTTGCTCACTGAATACAAAGAAGAGAAAGGTCCCTAAGTGACATTTGGTGGAAATGGAAAGGTTTACACCAGAGGTTTTGGTGTACTAACTAATAAAGTAACAACCTTCAAAGGAGTTGCTTACGTCGAAGGACTAAAGCAAAACTTACTCAACATATCCGTTGTGTGATAAAGACTTCTCAGTGCCTTTTTCCAATAAAGCTTGTACTGTGAGCGACAAGGATGGAAAACTTGCCCTAACTACTACTCGTATGGAAAATGTCCATGTTATCAGCATAGACTTCTCTGTCACTAGCTCAAACATCTGTTTTCTCTCTAAAGACTCTTGAGATGTCAACTGATTATGTCACAAGAGACTCTCTTATCTCAACTTCAAAACACTGAATGATCTATTAAGAAAGGAACTAGTGACGGGCGTTCATTAACACTTATATGCTAAAGAATCTCTCCATTCAGCATGTGAAAAAGGAAAGCAATCCAAGGCTAGTTTCAAATCAAAACAAGTTTCTTCAGTAACTACTCCTCTCCATCTACTTCACATGGATTTATTTGGCCGTGTCAATATACAATCCATTGCTGGAAAGAGGTATACCCTCGTTATTGTTGATGATTTCTCCAGATATACTTGGCTAAAGTTTCTTAGATCTAATAGTGACGCCCCTAAAGAAATTATTTGATTTGTAAGGAAAATGGAAGTGTTGAATAATTAAATTGTTCGTTCAATAAGAAGTGATTATGGTACTGAATTCAAAAACAGTACTCTCGATAACCTTTTTGAGAGTAAGGGAATATCTCATAATTTCTCAGCAGTAAGGACATCACAGCAAAATGGTGTCGTTGAACGTAGAAACTGAACCATCATTGAAGTTGCTCGATCAATGCTCAACGAATCTCATCTTCCTACTCAGTTCTAGGCAGAAGCTGTCAACACTGCATGTTTACTCAAAATCCCTCGCTGATTGTCAAAGGATTCAATAAGACAGTCTAAGAACTTTTCCATGGAAGAAAGAAAGGCCACTCTTAGCTTTCTTCATATCTTTGGTTGTAAATGTTATATTCTAAACAACATGGATATCTTGGAAAGTTCGATCCCAAAGCTGACAATGGTATCTTCCTTGGATATTATTCAGTATCCAAAGCATATAGAGTATTCAACAAAAGAAGACAACGTGTTGAAGAAACAAGTCATGTTACTTTTGATGAATCTCGTTTAACAAACTCAAGACCTATTCTTGATAATGAAGAACTAAACTATAATAACACATATAGTTTCCATAATAAAATTTCCATAAAACGATTTCCATACATAAACACCTTTCATGCATTGGAACCCATATAAAGATCAATAAATGGTTATTATTATGTTCAACATAAAACATCACCAAATGAGTTTTCCAAGAATTATATGACTTTTAGAACAACCTTTGTCAAAACATCGAACACTCATTTGTTTCTAAGTAAAACCTCCAAGTTTAGTGAAAACCCTAAATGAAATCAAAGTGATTTCATCCAAAAATAGAGCACAAAATCCCCATATTCTCCATTTTCTTCAAAATGGAAAAGCTGTTGGAGATGTTATTATAAAGCATAACAACATGATATTTCTAAGATACGATTCACATTCTGAAGTATTAACATTGTGATATTGACATCTGCGATAAACTATCATCATTACCAAATTGATGATGAAAGGTGTGATTCAAATTGTGTTTATTTACTGGGTGTTGCTTTTCACACCCCCTTGATGGGATGTGGAATGCTTGATTTGACACCAATTTAACTGATTTTAATTTAAAATTTTGTACTTTATATAAAAATTACCCTAACAATAATAAAAGGGAAGTTAATTAAAATACCCATTTTCGGACCATCTCTCACAAAAATACCCATTCTGTCTTCACTTTCACGAAAATACCCATTTTCTCCGTGAAAGTGCCCGTGATCACGGACTCCTTTTGTGAATTGGATTTTTGGTCCGTGAAATGGATGTGTTGTCCGTGAAATTGATTTTTTGGTCCGTGAACTTTGTAAATTCTTCCAAAATTAAATGAAAGTAGAGATAATACCAGTAAATTGATTTTTCCAAAATTAAATGATAATACCATGATTCTCCGTGAAATTGATTTTTCTAAATTCTTTTCACGGACCAATAAATAATTGAATATTTAATATTTGAATTTCCAAAATAATAAATTATTTGAGTTAAATTATTTAATATTTGTGATGGGGGACCAAATTTCACGGACCAAAAATCAATTTCACGGACCATAAATCCAATTCACAAAAAAGTGTGATCACGGGCACTTTCACGGAGAAAATGGGTATTTTCGTGAAAATGGGGAGAGAATGGGTATTTTCATTAGAGGGGGTCCGAAAAATGGGCATTTAATTAATTTCCCATAATAAAATATTGTTGGTCCCGTAGGGATTATACAAGGAGGAAAGTTTTTAGGAAAGGGGGGGGGGTTGAATACAAACACAAATTTTAGTTTTTCTAAATTGTTTATTGATAAATCAAAATACAATTTACAGTTTGTTGTGGAAAAAGATTAAGTAAACCTAATCTAAATAAACTTGAGAATCACAAAGAGTTCTTGCACTAAGAACCTAGAGAGAAAGAATATGTAGAAAATCAAAGGTTTTCTACATGCACTAAGTAGATCAGGGAGAGATCCTTCGAAATGAAGGCGTATTGCTCCTATTTATACCCTATGCATTAAATGCATGGCAGGAGCACTTTACACGTATCAGCATTTCATTGAGCGCATGCTTCTAACTTTTATCAAGACATGCGTTGGGCCACATGGTGAACAGTGTAGATGGCAGAGTGGTTGCATGATTATGGACAAAAGAAAACTTCTTATGTACCTTCGTACTTTTGTGCAAGAGGGTAAGACAAACACTTCTTGAAGCACAAGTGTAGGTTCCCAGATTCATGTTGTATCATATTAATGGTAGTGAAACAGACACCGAAAGCATATTAAATAAAGCCATTAAAATGAGTGATTGTGTAAACGATAAATGAACTATGAGAATCAAGTATTGAACAGTAAATGATAACAGGATCAGATATAAAAGCTGCTCATATATTGATAATGAATCACACCAAGAACATGTTCAAGTGTGTTCGGAAATCTCACAGGACAACAATATCGTACGGAGGTAGTGCTCGGGATTGCTGCAGTGTGTGCTTAAACAATTGTGGAAAACTACTCTTCCAAAAACTTGCTATTGTTTGTTCCACTACCTCTCTATTTATAGCCCTGGAAAAGTGAAGGCAGTGTACTATCGTACCCTAGAATGACACGTGGAAAGTGTGTCTCCTATTTTTAGGGCATACGTGGAAAGTATGGACACTTGTCTAACACTTGGGATTTCCTACGAGACTTAGGCTGACAGAGGTCTTCACTTCACCAGAGCTCTTTCGCAAGAGCTCTGTTGGTCTTATGTTAAATACTTGTTCTTCTGTTGGAAGTCTTCGACAGAGCTCTGTTGAGCTCTGTTGGTCTTCTGACTTGAACTTCTTCCGAATCTTCTGTCTGATCTCTGTTGGTCTTCTGACTTGAACTATTTTCAATACTTTTACATAACAGATACTTGGGGCCAACAATCTCCCCCTAAGTATTGAAAATAAAAATTTACAATTGACAAGAGATTAAACAAAAGAACAGAGAACTTTTACCTCTGTCGAAGCCTTGCACTAATCTTTTGGAATGTTACATTTGAGATTTAAAAGACCAGTACATTTAAGCATGATTATCTCCCCTAAGAATTCTGTCGAATCTTCTGATTAGAGTACGGAAGTCCAGCATCAGATCAATCTGGTCGATGAAGAGTTTTTGCTGTTCTTCTGGACACTTGTTTCTTGGGAGATCTTGGATTATGTTCTTGAGGTATACTAGCGACTCACTTGAGTACTTGTGGGCTTCAGCTGCTCTGATGGCCTTCTTTGTGCCCTTCTGTCGGCAAACAAACACTGGAGGATCTTCTACTACGGTTCCAATTCTGTGATGGCCATAACCCTCAAGGTTTTCATTTGGAGGTGCAATCGCTAGTTTCTCTACTTCAAACTCTATGCCTAGCTGATAATCAATCTGTATTCTGAGATTGATGTGCTCTTGCATAGCGAATCTGACTTCTGGTAGCGCAGTTCTGGCCGGCGTGTATCTTTCTGAGAAGTTCAAGCAATATGCGTGGAGTAAGATCAGATCATATGGGTTTAGAAGGACGAGATAATTGTCATTGAAGATTTCATTTCTTCCTTCTGTTGATTCCACAGTATACTCATGGTATGTGACCCTGTCGTGTTGAAACTTCTTGTGCTTGATGTCCAGAATTCTGCGGATACCGAATTTATATTGATGGCTCTGTTCTGATTTGACTTGGTTTGGATGAACTTTAGCCTTGCATCAGAAATGGTGTTTATTCTGATTGGGTTGAGGTATGGGTTAATGGGTACGGCATTTATAGGGATGATGTCTCTGTCAGCATATAGAAATGCAAATACCGTTTCTAAGGCAGGTTTTTCGGTATGAAAGGTAGAGGTTTCTGGGTTCTGTTCTGTTACCATTGGGTTTGGGTCATCATGGGTTTCTGCCATAAGGGTGTCGATGTGAGCAGATTTCTGAGTAGCTTGAGGTTGGGCTCGACTTGTTTGTCCTTCAGCAGAGGATGGGTCTGTCCTCTCTGGTTCTTTTGTTGGAGATGTAGGAGGGGTATCTAGGAAGATGATCTCTGGTGGTTTTTGTGTTGACACTTCTGTTGGTTTGATGACTCTGTCCTTGAACATGTAGTCAAATGCCACCACTGTCATTTCTGGCGTGTTTTCCTCTGTTATCCCCTTTTCTTCTCCTGTAGCCTCTGCTTCAGTTGCTTCTGTGACTTTCCCTTTACCCTTGGCTTCTCTCTCTTTTTCAACCTCTTTCCCTTTCTCTGCCTCTTTCTCCTTCTCTCTCTCTTTCTCCTTCTCTCTCTCCTTCTCCTTCTCCTTCTCCTCCTTCTCCTTCTCCTTCTCCTCCTTCTCCCCCTTTTGTTGTTCTGAGGACTCACCCTGTTGATTGTCTGATTGACCTTCTTGAGCATCTTCGAAGTCATCATCATCGTCAGAATCGTCAATTCGAGCTGCTGGTGAGGACGGAACAACAAACTTCAGACCAGCTTTGTGTCTCTTGCTTGAGGGTTCGTCTGTGGGTGCTTCTTCTGCAGGTCTTTTCGTTGTAGAGGTAGCCTGTAAAATAATCTCAGTAAAGTTTGAGGTTGCCTTTGTCATTACACCTTCTACTTCTGTTGCAGCATTTCTGATCTCTTCCACTTGAGCCTTGAAGTTGACCTTGTGAGTATCAAGAGACGCTTTCACATGTTGTTCTGTTGCCTTAGCTTTCATTACAAATTTTGATGAGATCGTCATCATTCGGCTAAGAATTGATTTTCTGAAGTCTCCCATTTGGCCAACTGTCATTGGTAGGTCATTTGGGTTAGGGCTGGAGATGTTGAGTGGAGTAGCAGATGAGGTGGTTGCTTCTTTTATGGATTCCTTAACAGAGCTGGTAATTATCTCTGTCAAGGTTCTGACGTTAGATTCTGAAAGAATAACCGTGGGGATGGGAAGGGTTCTGTTCATCTGCGTTGTGTGGTTCTCTGTTATGAGTCGCTTTATCTCTGCAAGATCTTTTGAAGTCTTTTTAACTTCCTCTGTTCTGACTGATCTTAGGTCGGCTATCTATGTTGTCAGTTTTGCAATCTCTTCTCCTCTGACCCGTTCAGACTCTGTTCTGAGTGCTTCAGCCTCGGCATATTTTCGAGTTATTTCAGCATGCTTGTTTGAGATGTTCAGTAGTTCTTCCCTAAGAGAAGCATTTTCCTTGCGGATCAGCTCCTCCTTTTGTTCATTGATAAGTTTATACTCGTTCAAAGAGTTGTTGATACTGTCACAGAAGCTTTCGAACTCTGCTCTTGTGACAGTGTCAACGGGGGTTTCCTTGGTTCCAACACATGGATCCAATTCTGCCTCGAGTTCAGAGGCGCCTCCGTCAAGAGTTGTGTTGATGTTGGCTCTTGGAGGACTTCCACCTGATCCTTGATGTTCCATTTGAGGGGAAACAACTACAGGTGTTCTGACCAAAGTTTCCTCTTCCAGCTCAGGTTCTGAAGAAGGAAATCTGGTGTGATGAGAAGCATTTGGATCAAACAATGTCTTCCCATGTTCTACTATGGTCTCCCATTGTCCCTGAGTCGGACAGATGCTACGTGAGATTACAAAGATCTCTGGTCTATTTTGTGTTGTGTCTAAATGAGCCACAGAGGCATCATCGTGTGGAGGTGACCTATTGATGTTCTGGGGCGAATGAACATCACTACCAAAGATAGTTTCCCCGGCTTCGTGCGTACCAGAGGCATGAAGAGGTGCCTCTGATGGTATAGGCTGGTTGGGGTTCGAGGTGTGCACCTCTGTTTCAATAATCCTTTGGTCTTTATCACCAGGATTAGATTGTGTGGAAGCACTGGGATTTTGGTTAAGGATACCCTCAGATGTGCTCTGTTGAGCATCTTTTTCTATTCTCACATTTTCCTTGGCTCCTATGGCTGTAGAACTCTCAGGATTCTCTCTGATGTTTCCCTCTTGCTCACCACTATCAGAGGAGATATTTTCTACCTCTGGTGTTTCCTGTACTTCCTCATGGACAGCCTCTCTAGGAGATGCTCTGTCCTCTACTTCCTCTCTTCTAGAGGAAGACCCCACTTCGGGTACTCTTGCCTCTGGTCTGTTAACTTCCTCACCAATCTCCTCACTCAGGCTCTCCAAGGAAGGCTCAGATCCTAAGTATGCTGGGGTTCTCACCTCAGGTTCTTGAGGTTGAGCAGCACTCTGATAGTTTTGGATAGAGATGTGGTCAGGGGCGATAAGGGCAAGCATTGTACCTGGAATTCTTCTTATGAAGGGGTATTCGCCAGAAGTGGTGGAGAGGAATTTGGACATCGTCCAAACAGGTGTTGAGCGACCCTGATGAGTTAGTTCCAGTCTGTCGAAGGATCTTCTGATCACCAGACTGATGAAGCGTGGAAACTTGATCATCTTTAAGAACTTGTGGGATCCAACGACTCCTCCTCTTGCAATGGATGAGGTTTTTGTGTTTACAGCCGTAAGAAGATCGTTGTAGAGAATGCTGGTGTAGTCAAAGTTTCGATTGAAGAACAATCCATACATGATTTGTAGGATTTCTGTTGTGGCTTGGTCTTGACTACCAGATTTGCTGGTAAGGGTTCTGTTTAATGTGGAGAACATGAAATTCCACATAGTGGGTAGATTCTGTCGCTTGAACTCTCCAATCCTATTCAGATCCTTGTTGTAACCCAGAAACTTCATGAAATCAAGAAGAACAGCTGTTTTTGGTGGTTTCTCATAGGCGTCTATTCCTAGCTGTCGTTTGGTTTTCATTCTGAAGATTCTTCTTAAGGTACTTGCTCTAATGCGGATTGTTCCCGCTCCTCCATTACTTGCGTTGACGCTCCCAACTATCCCGTCTTGTTCTTTGATGTATTGGCATGTGGTCCACCATTGTTGGACATAGATCGCTGGAAGATGGTCATCGAACCCTGTTAGGGCTCTGAAGATGTCAGAGTTTCTAAAGAAATCAATGAAGACGTGATACAGGGGTAGATAGAGTCCTGGAGTGGGATCGAATCTGTAGTTGTTGTCAGCAAACTCGTATGGAAGAACAATGATATCATCAGTGGGTTCTATTCGGCGTGAATCAGCAGAGTTTTGGGGTTCCGCCATTGTTGCAGGTTTGGGTTTTCTTGAAGAACACTGAAGATTTAAATAAAAGAGGCAAAGGTGAAAGGTTTAGGAAGTTTAGAAAAGAAATGGGTCAAGGTTACGGATATTTATAATCAGAACTTGTGGCTGGGTAATCGCCGTAGATACTGTAGGCACTCGAGTGTCAGAAGGTGGAGTGGCCTGAATTATGTATCGTGGGGACAGCTAGTGGTTTAGCTGTCAATTAGAGAGTGCCACGTGGATTTGTTTCTGACCACTTTTGTGCAAGTAAACCGTCGCGGTTAGAGATGTGTGGGTGACAAGTGGTTGACGCTTAGAAATAACCCGCACCTCTGATGACGTTACTTCTGATGACGTGGCATAAAATTGACAGAGCTCTGTTGGAGCTTTGTAAGTTTTTGCTTCTGACGAGTGACCCTCTTTAATTCTTTTCAAGTACTCCTTTGGTATTTCACCTTAACCCAAAAACATTTAAAATTCTGTATCTGATGAGGAAATGGTCAAAGAACAATAACAGAACTGACTTTGGAAATTTCACAGAGTTCCGGTGAGAAACAACAGAGGCTCTGGTGAAATATCAGAGTTCTGGTGGGTTCTTGACGTTATCAAAGGATTTTCATCAGAACAGGTTTTCCCTCTTTCTTCAAAAAGATTTGTCAATGATCAAAAAGCAAAGTCAATTTGGATTTGGAAATATGAGTACTGACTTGCTCCCCCTAAAACTATGCATTATCATTCTTTTAAGCTCCCCTTAGAAAATTGAGCTTAAATCCAAAAAAAACTTTTGGACAAACAAAATTTTATATACAAACAGAATGTTCACCGAAAGCGTGTTGAAAAAGTATGCTTGACAGAGTTCTGGTGAACAACAGAAGCTCTGTTGAACTATCCTACCCAACTGTTTGACAGAGCTCTGGTAGGATCATCAGAGGCTCTGTTGAGTTGAACAGAGTTAGGAGGATAAGTTCAACATACCCAGTTTGCTGATTAAGAAGTTAAACCTCCTTTCATCAAGGGCTTTTGTAAACAAGTCAGCAAGCTGGAGATCAGTTGAAACAAGATACATTTCAATAGTCCCTTTTTCAACATGATCCTTTATGAAGTGGTACCTTATGTCGATGTGCTTAGTTTTCGAGTGTTGAACTGGATTTGCTGTTATGGCAATGGCACTCTTGGAGTCGCATAGAATAGGAATTTTACCATACTCCAAGCCATAATCTTTGAGTTGTGTTTTCATCCATATCACTTGAGAGCAACAACTGGCAGCAGCAACATATTCTGCTTCTGCTGTAGAGGTTGAAACACAGTTCTGTTTCTTGGATGTCCAACTCACCAACTTTTCTCCAAGCAGTTGGCAGCTACCAGAAGTACTTTTTCTGTCATTCTTGCATCCTCCATAGTCTGAATCTGTATATGCTACAAGCTCGAAACCAGAGTTAAGAGGATACCAGAGACCTAAAAATTGAGTCCCTTTCAGATATTTAAAGATACGCTTGACAGCTGTTAAATGTGTTTCTGTAGGATTTGCTTGAAATCTGGCACAGAGACAGGTTGCAAACATTATATTAGGTCTGCTGGCAGTTAAGTACAGAAGTGACCCTATCATGCCTCTGTAGTACTTGACATCTGTTGGTTCACCATTAAAATCAGAATCAAGCTTAACTCCAGTGGCAATAGGAGTTTTCATTGGTTTTGAATCATTGAGCTTATATTTTTTCAACATATCAGAGATGTACTTTGACTGACTTATGGAAGTCCCTCTGTCTGATTGTTTAACTTGTAAACCAAGGAAGAAAGAAAGTTCTCCCATCATGCTCATTTTGAATTCGCTTTTCATTAAACTTTCAAACTTATCACAGTACTCCTGCCGTGTAGACCCAAAGATAATATCATCAACATATATTTGTACCAGAAGTATGTCATTCTTATACCTTCTAAAGAATAGAGTTTTATCGACAGTACCTTTCTCGGAGTGATTGACCAACAGAAATTTGGACAAAGTTTCATACCAGGCTCTGGGAGCTTGCTTAAGGCCGTACAGAGCTTTGTCTAACTTGTAGACGTGGTTTGGAAAGTCTGAACATTCAAAACCAGGTGGTTGCTGGACATAAACTTCTTCTTGCAGTTTGCCATTCAGAAAGGCAGACTTGACATCCATTTGGTAGACCTTAAAACCCTTATGAGCAGCATAGGCTAGGAAGATTCTGATGGCTTCTAGCCTAGCCACAGGTGCAAAGGTTTCGTCATAGTCAATGCCTTCTTCCTGTCTGTATCCCTTTGCAACCAGACGGGCTTTGTTTCTGATGATAATCCCATCTTCATCCTTTTTGTTTCTAAACACCCACTTGGTTCCAATGGCCGTTTTGCCTTTTGGGAGTGGAACCAAGGACCAAACTTTATTTCTTTCGAATTCCAGAAGCTCTTCTTGCATAGCTTCGATCCAATTTGGGTCCTCTAGGGCTTCAGAAATTTTCTTCGGCTCAATCATGCTTACAAAATTTACAAAGAAGGCTTCATTGATTGTGGCCTATCTTGTCTTCACACCATCTTCAGCAGCACCAATGATAAGATGATGAGGATGATCCTTTGTCCATCGTGTCATGGGAGCATGGGCAACAGGCGGGGTTTGTGCTTCTGATGGGAAAAGACGAACTTCAGCATCAGAGCTCTGTTGCTTGGGACCAGGGCTCTGTGGCACACGACTTTGGAGAGTGGCCTCATTGCTCTGAGAGTCATTAACAGGGCTCTGTGAAGGTGAGCTTTCAAACAAGGAGTCTCTGCCAATATTAGTTAGAAAAGGTGATGATGGCTCTTGTTCAGGTTCTCTCTCGTTCTGATGTAGTTCCTCATTTCTCTGAGTCACTCCTGTAGACAGAGATGTAGTTGGTGAAATATTAGAGGGACCAGTGAGAGATGTACCTGTCAGATTCTGTTCTGTTGAGTTCTGAGCTTGATCTCCTCTGTTGATGTTATCAGAGGAATCATCATCATCGAAGAAATCGTTGAACATGAGATTTATATCTTCTTCCCTTGTCTTTGAAAAACTTGTCTTTTTCTGTACTGTCTGTGTCCCCTCTGTTGATTTACGATCAGAGGAGCTTGATGTGCTTTCATCAAAGGACACATTTACACTTTCTTGAATGACCCGACATCTGGAGTTGTAGACTCTGTAGGCTTTAGAGGTTAAGGAATAACCAATAAAGATTCCTTCGTCTACTTTCTTATCAAACTTTCCCAGCTGTTCTCTGTCATTCAATATGTAGCACTTGCAACCGAAAACATGAAAGAATTTCACGTTTGGTCTTCTATTGTTGATGAGTTCATAAGGAGTCTTCTTAAATCTCTTTACTATCACAGCTCTGTTTTGGGTAAAACAGGCTGTTGAGACTGCTTCTGCCCAGAAGTTTATTGGAAGGACAGAGCCAGCCAACATGGTTCTGGCGGCTTCTACCAGCGTTCTGTTCTTTCTTTCCACAACTCCATTCTGTTGTGGAGTTCTTGCAGCTGAAAAGTTCTAGGAAATACCTTCCTCTGATAGGTAGGTATCAATATTGGCATTCTTGAATTCTGTCCCATTATCACTTCTCAACTTTTTCACTTTTAATCCTAACAGAACCTGTATCCTTCTCAACAAACTTATCAAAATTTATGGGACATCAGATTTTACTCTGATGAACTAAATCCAAGTATATCTAGAATATTCATCAGTTAAAACAAGGATATACTTCTTGCCCGACAGACTTTGCACAGAGATTGGACCACAGAGATCCACGTGAAGCATATGCAAAGGTCTAGGACAACTATGATCACTCTTTGTTCTATGTGAAGATCTTTTCATCTTACCCAGTTCACAAGCAGAACAGAGATGGTCTTTGTCAAACTTCAGAGAGGGTAGTCCTTTTACTAACTTCAACTTCACGAGCTTGTCAAGGTTTTGAAAGTTCAAATGGGCAAATCTTTTATGCCAGAGCCAGGCATCTTCATTTTCAAAGACACTAAACAGAGTTTCTCTGTTGTAGAGTTTTGGTTTTGTTTAAAATTCATTTTGTAAAGATTGCCTTTTCTGTCAGCTCTCAAAAGTTCTTGACCAAACTCGGAAAGTAACAAGGAACAATATTTCTTCCTGAAATTGACATCGAACCCGTGATCACAGAGTTGACTTATACTGAGAAGATTATGATTTAATCCTTCAACATAAGCAACCTCAGAGACTGAAACACCACCATTTACTAATGTACCATAACCTTTAATATGTCCGCCATTGTCTCCTCCGAAGGTTACTGCACTTCCCATCTTGTTCTTAAAAGAAGTTAACAGCTCCTTATTCCCCGTCATGTGCCTGGAGCATCCAGAATCCAAGTACCCTATCTGCACATGAGGTTTCTGCAAGACAGATTAGTTCTTTTAGGTACCCATTGCATAATGGGTCCTTTGTTGTTAGGCTTAGGTGGGTTAACAGACTTTCCTTTGGGCTTTCCATACTGTGATGGTGTGCCAGAGGTTTTCCTCTGTGTATTCTGAACAGTCGTGGGATTTTTCTTTTGAACGTACTGATTTAGAACACAGTGGGGACCATTCAGATGATTTTGCAATTTTAGTAACAGTTGAATACAATTGCAGTTGATGGAACATGACTGATACACATTATTTGTATTCAAAAACTGTTTGAATGGAGCTTGATTCTGAAAGATTTTAGGACCAGATGTTTTTGCATACAATCTGTCCTGGTTCTGTTTCTTAAAACTGTTATTCCTTGGAACAGACTTTGTTGACATGAAGTTCTTTGGAATAGATTCATTTGACCAGAAAGGATTTCTTCTTTGATTTACACCATAATTTGGAATAGATCTGTTGTTTGCTATCCATTTTCCCTTCTGTTCTGGTGTGAATTTTACTGGTTTGAAAGCAAGAGGAACATTTGGGTTTACAAAAACTATTTTGTTTTTCTCTCTCTTCTCCACTTCTACTGCATTAGAAGCAAGAATCTTAAAACCTTTGTTGTTAAACTCAGTTACTGGTATAAACCTTGATTGTTTCTTGAAGAAAGACACATCCTCTTTTAGATCCGTAGATTTTATCGGTATCTGCTTTAACTTGTGTAGAATTTTCTTTTGACCACAAAAGATCTGTTCATCTACTTCAGAGTCAGAGTCACTGTCAGAGCCTAGAAAGTCTCTGGTGGCTCTGTCGGAAGTTTTAGTTTCAATGGGTATGACAAAGATATTTGTTTTGACAGTTCTGAACCTTCTCAACTTTGGCTTTAAAGAATCTGAAACAACATTTTCCTTGATAATTTTCAACAAATCCTCCTCAAAAGATGTTCTTATGGATTCAGGGGTAGGAGAGAAGACGGGGGCTTCTGGATTGAGTTTTCTCTGTGGGATTTCAACAGAGGACTCTGTCACAGAAGTAACAGACTTCTGTCATTTGATTGAGTTGAAGTTAAAAATCTCTTTTGTATCCAAGTCCTTGACAGAGTTAGGAAGTATGATTCTAGCTCTTCCTTGATCAAGAATAAACTCTGAGGATGGTTTTAAAACCTTTTCATGATCAGAGGAATCATAGCTGACGTTCCTAAAGTCAAGATTTCTTGGTTTTGAGAAGGCATCTGAAGTTTTGGTTCTTTTGAAAACAGCATTACCAGATATCACGTCCTCTTGGATTTTCCCAACACAAAAGGCAAAGGACAGAGATGTCTTCTTCCTTTCGTCATAGGGAGCAAGGTCAGAGAAACCAAGACCTTGCGTATCCATCTGTGAATTTATCTTGATGTGCACATCTTGTTAGGGCTGTAAACGAACCGAACGTTCAACGAACCGTTCGTGAACCGTTCGGCGGGAAGTTCGTTTATGTTCGTTCATTTAATAAACGAACGAACATGAACAAGTTTTTTTGTTCGTTTAGTTAAACGAACGAACATGAACAAAGGTCTCGTTCGTTCATTTACGTTCGTGAACGTTCGTTCATTTATGTTCGTTTACGTTCGTTTATTATGTTCGTTTACGTTCGTTTAACGTTCGTTTAATATGTTTGTTTGTGTTCGTTTATTATAACAATTATATTAAATTTATATTTATAATTACAATTAATAAACTGAAATATTATTAAACTGAAATATTTATATTTAAAATTTAAATAAAAATTTAATTAACAATGGTAACATGTTAAAAGTGATGAATTCCCACCCAATAAATACTTGTTTCCTAGCCTAACATTTCCCTTCAAAAGCGACGTGGGATGAGAATAGCCTCAAATCTCAGTCACATGCTCACCACGTGTGCAGCTCAACATACTTCCCATTTATCCCTTGTCCCACATCGATGGTTTTAACAAACTCAAGCCTCATCTCCACTATATATATAACCCCCTCATCCCATTTATCCCTTGATTCAAAGTAAAAATTTAGCACATCAACCTTGAAGCCAACAATGGTGGTTCAAGCCCATTGGCTTGAGCCTTGCCTTATGGTTGTGGGTTCATATTGACTTTTTTGTTTAGGTTCGTTCTGGTTTGAGTCTTACAGCTTGAACCCGATGGTTTGAGCCTTATTGGCTTGAACCCATTGCAAAGTTTTAACTGGAGTACCCCAAGATAGTGGGTTCACCTGTTCATTAATAAGTGTTCGTTTGTGTTTGTTTAACCCGTTCGTTTATGTTCGTTTAGCTGCATTTGTTTATGTTCGTTTAGCTGCGTTCATTTATGTTCGTTTAGCCACGTTCGTTTATGTTCGTTTAGCAGGTTAACGAACGAACATAAACGAACACGAACACACTAGATTTCTAAACGAACGAACACGAACACAAATATTTTTGTTCGTTTACCGTTCGTGTTCGTTCGTTTGTTCGGTTAAGTTAAACGAACGAACATGAACAAGGCTCCACTCGTGTTCGTTCGGTTCGTTTACAGCCCTACATCTTGTGCATCCTGGTACTTTTTAATCTGAATTTCTTTTCTCGGTAGAGATTGATGCTGTTAGGACACTGAAGTTGTCCTTTATAATAGAAAGTTTTGTAAAGCAATAGCTGTGTTAAAGGGCTTATGCTTAATTGTTGTAGCAAGTGATGAAGACTATAAATAGGTCTTTACTTGTAGTTTGTAAGAGGTGAATTCATTAATACAAGATGTAGATCTCTAATCACTTTGTGTTCTCTCTAGGTTAGATTTCCTTTTCAATAATGTTCTTCATCATTTTGTTACACAATACTTGGATTGTATGAAGATCATGGATCTAACAAGTTCTAAAGTTTTGGAAAGCAAATCATCTTCAAATCATTAGCTCCTCTCCCCCTTGATTTCCTTGTAAAAACTTTAGCGGTGCATTCTTCAAATGTAGGCTTGGCTCCCCCTTGAATGTTTCTCTTATTCATCATATTTTCAACCTTGAGTAAACTTAGATCCAATGTACTCCACTAAGTGCACGAACAACATCTCCAAAATGTAGAAACTCGAGCTCGTTCCGATAGGCCCACAAGAATGATAACGAGTGAGTTTTGAATGAAAAACCAAATGCATTCTTAGTGTAAAACAAGGAATCCGTCGTTTTATCACGAGTTGAGTAGGAATTCGGCTTAAGAACTTGGTACGAATTTGCTCGAAGAGGGAACGGTAAAAACACGCGCTACTCGGTAGGGATGAGACGACCCAAACAAATAACATTGTTCAACAACTGTAGAGAAATGCTCGTCTTCAAAATACTTCAAGCCACTGAATGAAGAGAATCCAGAACTTTAATCTTCAAGAAATAGCTGGATGATTATAAGCACTCAAAAGTCTGAATCACAACCAAAGCACCAGAACAATGATTGCAAGCACTCACAATTCTGGTTGATCAGGTCAGAAGAATGATTAAGAGCATTCAACGGTCTAGCATCGTCAACAAAACTTCAGAATAATGATTGCAAATACTCAAGCGTCTCTTCCAATCCAACCAAAGACTGAACTCCAACAATCAACTTCTGAAAATCTTGAAAGACCAGAGCCCTTTTAAACTTTGACAGTTGCTAAATGTATGTGGCAAGCTGAATATCAGAATGATGTCACACACGCGTTATGCTAAAATCCATGAACAATGTCCCCCTCATGAGACTTAGCACGGGGGTTCCGCTAAATTCGAAACCATCAGAATTCGGATGTAGGCAGATTCGAAACCATGGATTCAGATTAAGTAGGGTGCGAAATCAGCTCAATTCGGATCATGTTAGGTGCGAAATCAGGGAATTCGAATCGTGTAGGGTGCGAAATCAATGAATTCGGATCGTGAAGGGTTCGAAATCATGGAATTCGAATCATGAAGGGTTCGAAATCATGGAATTCGAATCATGAAGGGTTCGAAATCACTCAATTCGAATCATGAAGGGTTCGAAATCAGGACAATTCGAATCATGAAGGTTCCAAAATCAGGGCAATTCGAATCATGAAGGGTTCGAAATCACGCAATTCGAATCATGAAGGGTTCGAAATCAGGACAATTCGAATCATGAAGGTTCCGAAATCAGGGCAATTCGAATCATGAAGGGTCCGAAATCAATGAATACGGATCATGTAGGGTTCGCAATCAAGCCATTTCGTATCATGTTGGATGCGAAACCATGCCTATCTTGAATAAATGGAATTCGAAACCATTAGAATGAGGATTAGAAAGATGCGAAGCCATCCATACCTTTGAACCTTTAGGTGTAAGCACATTCCGAAATTCAGAACTAAGATGACCAAATTCAGCAATATTTCGGACTTCACAAGATTCGAAATCATCAACTCAGAATGATTCGAAACCATCTAAGTCATCCAAACAGTAGTAGCATCCGAAACCATGAACAGTAAAGCATGAAGGATTCGAAACCATCAATGAACAGTAAATGATGAAGGATCCGAATTAATCAATGAACAGTAAACGATGAAGGATCCGAATTCATCAAGAATAATCCGAATTCATCAAGAATAATCCGAATTCAAGTAACAACATTCGAAAATCACTAAAATCATCATAACTTCTTCAATTCTTGACCAATTTCAGTGATTCTTTCGCAGACTTATTCGAAAAATGAAGATGAACAGATTTCTAGTTGATCAAAACATGTAATTCGACCGATTTGATGAAGTTTTGATCCAAAAAGTGAGTTCGACTTTTTTCTTGAACAAACACCATAAATCTCCGAAATCTGAGCAAAATAGGGCTAAAAACGCTTGAATTGTGAAGATCCAATGATCGTATCGATGAAAAATTCTTCGATTTGGCTCTGATACCACTTGTTAGGTCCATGATCTTCATACAATCCAAGTATTGTGTAACAAGATGATGAAGAACATTATTGAAAAGGAAATCTAACCTAGAGAGAACACAAATTGATTAGAGATCTACATCTTGTATTAATGAATTCACTTCTTACAAACTACAAGTAAAGACCTATTTATAGTCTTCATCACTTGCTACAACAATTAAGCATAAGCCCTTTAACACGGCTATTGCTTTACAAAACTTTCTATTATAAAGGACAACTTCAGTGTCCTAACAGATGCATAATTTCCCTTTCTCTTTGAAAATAATCAGTTAGAGCAACAGAATTAAGTCTCTTTGTTTCAGTCTTTTTCAATTTTTCAGACTTCTGTTTCAAAACGTTTTCATATTCGTTAATTTTGTCAGAAAACAGGCTCTCTTTCTTCTTTTGCAAGATTTCTAGCTCAGATATTTATTTGAAGATTTCTTCCTTTTCTTGTTCCAAGAGAGTTCTCTCTCTCTTGTAAAAGGACAGATCCTTCTGAGCTAGTTTTCTTAGCTCTTTTTCTTCAGAGAGTTTTTGTTTAAGAAGTTGAAATTCCTCATTCAGCATAGAAACATGCATTTCTAATTCTGAGTCATACTTGGATTCAGATGAACATACCTTGGCACTGGGTCTGGTGGTCTCCAGCGCTCTGTCGTCAGACTCTGTCGTAGTAAGAGCAAATGCATGAGCTAGATCTTCTTCTTCTGTTGTTCCCTTCATTATATCTGGTTCTCCAGTCATCCAGTCAACAACTTCTTCTAAACTTTCATCATCCATAGCAACTCCACAGAAGTTGGCTTGTTCTGGTTCATCATCAGAAGATGAATCAGAAACCCAGTTCTCCATTTCAGCAACATAGCTTCTTTCTCTGTAGTTGTACTTGTATTTGTTCTTGTAGTAGTCCTGGTCTTTTACCAGTTTGCCTCTACAATTAACAGAGAAGTGCCTAGGTTTGTCACATCTGAAGCAACGTCCATCATTCTGATTGATGGGTTGGGCAGCATCGGCCTTCTGTTGTACTGGTGGATTTTCTCTTCTGTTTTGTGGAGGTTGTCTTTGTTCTGTGGTAACTCTGTTGTTACTTTGTTCTGGTGTAGCGTATTCTCTTCTGTCTTCTTTTCTCTCATATCTACCTCTTCTGTCAAACTTATTGCCAAATCTCTTGTTAAATTGTTGAGTTATTAGAGCAAGAGATTGAGCAAAAGCTTGAATGTCATCATCCTCTGATGAGCTTTCCTCTGTATCACTCTCTGCAACTAAACTTTTCTTTCCTTTCTTTTTAACTGACTTATCTTTCTTTTTCTCTCTGTTTGAACTCTCTCTGTTGGACTTTTCTGATGTGGTTTTCTTAGAATCAGAAACTAAAGCGATTGGGCCTGCAATGGTGGACTTGCCTTTTTGCTTGACAACATCCTTCTCTTGTGCGGCCAAAGTGCCATACACATCTGTTAGAGACCATGCATCTAAGTCCTGGTTAGCTTGTAAAGACATGGACAGATTTAACCATTCATCATTCAAACTTTTCAAAAACAGGACATTGTTATCTTCCTTCGACCTGACAACCCCACATTTTTTGCATTTGTTGATCAACACATTAAATCTGTTGTAGGTTTGTTGTAAGGTTTCCTCAGGAAGTGCCTTGAAATCGTTGTATTCATTTATACATTGGGTCCTTCTGTTCTTTTGGGTCTTGATACCACCCTCAAGTTGGTTAAGAAGTTGATCCCAGATCTCCTTAGCAGTAACACATGAATCTAGTTCTTGACATATTTCGTTTGGAATGGCCATTATCAGTAGTCTGACTGCTTTAAGATCATTTTCCATTTTTAGATTTTCCTCATCAGTAAAACCTGTGGTTTTAATCTCATAATGAGCTGGAATCTCAGCAGTAGTTCCTGTTGCGGGTACACGAGGAACAAAAACCATGGGTTGGTATGGTCCGTCTGTGACAGATCGCATTAAGTCTTTATCCGTACCATCAAAAACGTTAACCATCCTGATCTTCCACTGAGCATATTCATCTCTTAGAAGAGTAGGAGGTTTTGTTAATGAACCAGCAGTATAGATAGCATTTATACCGTTGCTCGTCATTTTGAGAAAAAACAGAGTATAGTTGTTAAAAAGAGTTTCAACTCAAAGAAGAGTTTTAAACAGTAACCAATGGAACAGTAACTTCTGAGAGAAACGTTTAAACTAAGCTAGAAAGCTTTAAACACAGTTATATGAGCTATGAAAGCTTGTTTAGACTAGGAAGCAGTAAAAACAGAGTATATTATGAAGCTTTTAAAGACACACAAACACAATCAACAACAGTGAGTCAACCTTGGTAGATTGGATCATTTGGTTTAAGAAAACCAAAGAAGCTCTGATACCAATTGTAGGTTCCCAGATTCACGTTGTATCATATTAATGGTAGTGAAATAGACAGTGAAAGCATATTAAATAAAGCCATTAAAATGAGTGATTGTGTAAACGATAAATGAACTATGAGAATCAAGTATTGAACAGTAAATGATAACAGGATCAGATATAAAAGCTGCTCATATATTGATAATGAATCACACCAAGAACATGTTCAAGTGTGTTCGGAAATCTCACAGGACAACAATATCGTACGGAGGTAGTGCTAGGGATTGCTGCAGTGTGTGCTTAAACAATTGTGGAAAACTACTCTTCCAAAAACTTGCTATTGTTTGTTCCACTACCTCCCTATTTATAGCCCTGGAAAAGTGAAGACAGTGTACTATCGTACCCTAGAATGACACGTGGAAAGTGTGTCTCCTATTTTTAGGGCATACGTGGAAAGTATGGACACTTGTCTAACACTTGGGATTTCCTACGAGACTTAGGCTGACAGAGGTCTTCACTTCACCAGAGATCTTTCACAAGAGCTCTGTTGGTCTTCTGTTAAATACTTGTTCTTCTGTTGGAAGTTTTCGACAGAGCTCTGTTGAGCTCTGTTGGTCTTCTGACTTGAACTTCTTCCGAATCTTCTGTCTGATCTCTGTTGGTCTTCTGACTTGAACTATTTTCAATACTTTTACATAACAGATACTTAGGGCCAACAACAAGCTTCATGATCAGTGATCACTGATGAGGTCTTCCATCAGTGAGTCCTGATGTAAGTCAGCTATCGTCGAAGCTTTGTTCTTGAATTGTTGCGCGTGTAGACTTGTCTTGGTTTCACTGATGTCCGCATCAGATCATGAGTAGACTTATCTTTGTTCATTAGGTTTGTCTTCGATGTCAGCAATGAACTCTTTAGTCGCGAAACTTGTCTTATGGGATTACATATAACATTATTACATTAGAAGTCATCAGCGATACTAAACAGACTCAATATGTTATCGCTGATGGCGAAACACTATTACATACAGATGTTAAATGCAATTTTTACTAAGTATTCTAAGGATCGTCATCAAATCACTGAGAGAGTTTGGATCAACAATCTCCCCGTATTTGATGATGGCAAAGCAACATAAGAAAATTGGTAAGTATTAAAACATAAGGATAAAGAGGACAAATATATGCGTTTCCCATTTACTGTTTTAACGAATCTTTTCTAGTACTGATGGAGTAAAGTACTTTCACTGAAAACTTTGATTAAATCGTAATAAGATTACAAAGGGAAGTTGAAAGTTTAAAATACAAGTGGAAGAATTATAGAAGTACTAAAGGTTATACTGATAAATTACAAAAAGATTACAAGAAGGGAATCTATCAGCTAGAGTGGTTATCCTTGATAAGCATTTCATCATACGAGTCTCCTTCAGTGATCATCCAGTCAGGTACTTGGTCCTGACATGTTGCACCAATTGTTGATCCAAACCCTTCAGCGATTTGATAATGACAATTACTTAGTGAAAATTGTAAGTAAACAATATGTATTAGAGTTTCACCATCTAAGAAAATATACTAAGTCTGTTTAGTATCACTGATGGGAAACTACTTCCTTAAATGTATACTTCAGCGATACCTGTACATCAGTGAGCCTTGAGCCTGTTCAGCCTCACTAATGATCGCTGAAAGTTCATCTTGTCATTGTTTGCTTATGATCCCTGAAGACAAGACTCGCGACAACTGAGTTCAAAGCTGAAATCGAAGACCAAGCTGACGAATGAGTGCCTAAGTCTACTAGTGACCTGATGCGGATATCAGCGAAGACAAGACTTGTCCATTTCACGCAAAGTTTCAAGTAGAAGACTTCAGCGAGAGCTGAACTTTATCATTCGCTGATAAAGATACATTCAATGTTCGCTGATCATGAAGCCTATTATACAAGCAACTTTTGTCTTATCTCTTGCACGCTTTTGTACGATTTGTCAGAAGGACATCCCTTGTCCAGGATGGTACAAACCACTCTGCCAACTACACTGTTAATCATGCGGCCAAGAGCATGTTTGCTAAAGTCAAATCCATGCAACCAACCAAGTGCTGCCACGTGTAAAGGCATACTGACTTGCATTTAATGCATGCAGTATAAATAGGAAACCCTACTTCATTTGTGAAGTGCTCGGCTCGTCCTCGCTGAACTACTTAGTGCAATAAAACTCTCTTTAGTTTTCTTATCCTCTTTCTTTCTGTTCTAGCGCAAGAAATCTGTGTGATTCTCATAGTTTGTTTAGATTAGGTTTTTAACTTGATCTTATTCCGCAACAAACTGTAAATTGTTTGATATATCAATAAACAATTTATAAAGATAAAAATCTGTGTTTGTATTAAACCCCCCTTCTACAAACTTGTATAACCCTTTGGGACCAACACCAATAGATAAGATCTCTAAGTTGTTCTGTTGGCAGATGGGAATCTTTGAGTCTCTTTGATAGCGCTGAATGCCATACCAATCAAAGAAGATGGTTCCATAAGGGTCTCCTAACACTTGACCAGGTTCGAAGAGACCTCCTGGTGCCAGTGATAGGTTGAGAGCTGATAAATCAGGTGGTGGTCCAAGCACTGCTTCTCTAGAAAATTCTATATCAGTTTCATTTCGATAGGGAGGTTCATCAGAGGTCGTTGCTCGCTTTGGTTTCCTCTTCGCTGGTCTTTGGTTCTGAAGAAGAGAAGGGGGAGTAGGTAGTTCCACCCTCGCTGAGACCTTGCCGATGAGCAAGTTCAAGAACTTTTCCACATGGGATTTGTACTTGGACTTGGATCTTTGTATTGCATTTATGATCTCAAACCATTCATCAAATCCAAAGAGTTCCAGCTTGGACATAGACATTATTTGCGTAGAGTCATCTTCTCTGATAACTTGGATAGTCACCATCACTGAATTCTTTTTGCTCTTCCCCGTTATGCTTAAAGCAGTGATTCTTTATGGATGGTATCGATGATTGATCTTCTCTCTACACCAACTTAGTTGAGAGTCACTGACGGCTTTTTCTTTCTAGGCTTCCTTCTCAACCTCTTTCAGCAGTTGCTCTTGGACTCTGATCGGGTTCTTTTTCAGATTCTTATCAGAGATTGAGTTCTGGGCTACCTTAAGGGAAAATTTAGCATCCTTTTGGTAAGCCGCATACATTTTCTTAACTCTAATAAATTCTTCACGTTCTTCTGGGGTCAGGAATCCAAGGTCATCATTTTGAGCGCATGGTCGAGGATGGATTGGGATTCTTTGGCTTTCTTGTTGATGAATAATTGATGATCTTCTTCTTTGTAGTTCATCCTCAGACCTTTGGATTGGTCATGAGGGTCTGTTTGGATGAGTCAACAATTCCACTTCTTCTTCTTCTTGTTCTTCAGTCTCCAAGACAGAGACTGGGATTATTAAATTGTCATCAGCAGTAGTCGCTGGGATTATTTGTTGCTGGTCTTCAGCTCGTCCCTCAAGTAGGGGAGAGAACTAGTTGATTAAAAAGAAGAAGGAGTTAGGTTTTGGAAAGAAAAGATAATGTTGGTCCCGAAGGGGTTATACAAGTACAAGAGTTTGTAGAAGGGGGGGTTGAATACAAACACAAATTTTGGTTTTCTAAATTGTTTATTGATAAATCAAATTACAATTTACAGTTTTTTGCGGAATAAGATTAAGTAAAACTAATCTAAACAAACTTGAGAATCACTAAGTGTTCTTGCCCTAAGATGATAGAAAGAAGGAGATGTAGAAAAACAAAGGTTTTCTATGCACTAAGTAGTTTAGGGAGATATCCTTCAAAATGAAGGGGTATTGCTCCTATTTATACCTTATGCATTAAATGCATGGCAGGAGCACGTTACACGTGTCAGCATCTGGTTGGGCGCATGCTTCTAAGTTTTATCAAGACATGCTTTGGGCCGCATGGTGAACAGCGTAGGTGGCAGGGTGGTTGTACGATCTTGGACAAAAGCATGCTTCTTCCGACCATCCGTACTTTTGTGTGCAACAGGATAAGACAAGCAAATATTGAGTGACAAGTTTCATGATCAGCGATCGCTGATGAGATCTTCCATCAGGGAGTGCTGATGAAAGTAAGCTATCGCTGAAGATTTCTTCTTGATTTGTCGCGCATGTTGACTTGTCATGGTTTCACTGAAGTCTACATCAGATCATGAGTAGACTTGTCATTTGTTCATCAGCTTTGTCTTCGATGTCAGCGATGAACTTCTCTGTCGCAAAACTTGTCTTCAGGGATTACATATAACAATATTACATTGAAATCCATCAGCGATACTGAACAGACTCAGTATGCTATCGCTGATGGCAAAACATTAATACATACATATATTATATGCAATTTTTACTAAGAATTCTAAGAGTCGTCATCAAATCACTGAGAGAGTTTGGATCAACAATCTCCCCCTATTTGATGATGATAAAGCAACATAAGAAAATTGCTAATTATAAAAACATAAGGATAAAGAGGACTCATAGCTGCGTGTCCCATTTACTGTTTTAAGGGATCTTTTCTGGTACTGATGGAGTAAAGTACTTTCACTGAAAACTTTCATTAAATCGTAATAAGTTTACAAAGGGAAATTGAAAGTTTACAAGTACAAGTGAAAGAATTATACAAGTACTAAAAGAAATACTGATAAATTACAAAAGTTTACAAGAAGGGAATCTATCAGCTAGAGTGGTTCATCCTTGAAGAGCATTTCGTCGTATGAGTCTCTTCAATGATCATCCATTCAGGTACTTTCTCCCCTTGTTGTTTTCTGAGCTTTGCTTCTTTGAGGACATGGGCTTTGAGAAAGATACCTGGTCATGACAAATTATACTAGTGGACTAGATATTTGAGTTGTTCAATTGGGCAGATGGGAATCTCTGAATTTCTTTGAAAGCGCAGAATACCATTCCAATCAGGGAAGATGAATCCGTAAGGGTCACCTATCACTTGACCAGGTTTGAAAGGACCTCCTGGTGGTAGCGATATGTCGAGAGCTGAAAGATCAGGTGGTGGTCCAAGTACTGCTTCTTTTGAGAATTCCAGAGCTGAAACATCAGAGGTCGAAGCTCGCTTTTGTTTTCTTTTCGCTGGACCTTGGTTCTGAAGAAGAGCATGAGGAGGAGGTAATTCCATTCTCACTGAGACCTTGTTGATATGCAAGTTCAAGAGCTTCTCCACATGGGATTTGTACTTGGACTTGGATTTTTTATAGCGTTTCTGATCTCTAGCCATTCATCAAATCTAAAGAGCTCCAGCTTGGACATGTACAGTGTTTGAGAGGAGTCATTTTCTCTGAAGACTTGGATTGTCACCAACACACTTTTCTTTGTGCTCTTACCCGGTACGGTCACAGCAGTGATTCTGCTTGGATGATATCTGTGGTCGATCTTTTCTCTGCACTAATCTAACTGGGAGTCACTGGCGACTTTTTCTTTTTAGGGTTCCTTCTCAACCTCTTTCAACAGTTGTTCTTGAACTCTGATTGGATTCTGAGTTCTGCGCTACCTTAAGGGCAAATTTGGCATCCTTTTGGTAGGCAACATACATCTCCTCGGCTCTGATAGATTCTTTGCGTTCTTCCAGAGTCAGGAATTCAAGGTTGTTAGTGCAAGATTTTGTATTGTATCCAAGTTAAGGGGCTTATATTGTAAATATGTGGTCTAGGTATAAATATCCTAGATTTCCATATCTTTGTTAAGAACTCATAGAATACTCCAAGCTATCACTTGTATTTTTCTCTCTACATTTGTAACCTTACTTTGATGGTATATGAGAGATGACTTGTGATACATAGTTGCATCTTTACATACATGTTTCTGGGATCACAAGTGGTATCAGAGCAAGTAGAATCAAGCAAAATTCATGAAGATTTTGAAGATTTTTGGACATTTTGTTGACTTTCGGACTTAGAATTGATTTGGACAATTTAGGATGGTTTTGGTTGATTGTTGGATCAGAGGAGTGCGTTATGATTAGGTGAAGAAATCTGTGTAGTTTGTTTGATCAGAAGATCAACTTTGAGCCAAATTCTGTGGATTTTTGGTAGTTTGAGTTCGAAAACCCAAACTTTCTATTTAGGATCGAAAACCTTAGATCGTGTTAGTTTTGGTGTTTGTGTTTCACAAAAGTTGTCCAGACTACTAGTACGAACCTACATACAATTTTTTTGATCAATTGGAGTTGATTTCAGTGATTTCTGGACTTAGAGCGAATTTTTGTTCGAAGTTCATCTTGATCGCACAAGGAAGATATTCATATCTTCATAGTGGTCGCACAGTGAAGAGTTCTTCCTCATCGCACAAAGTTTGAGCGATTAGATTTTTTGATCGCACACGCTTTGACAGAGAAGTACTATTCACTTGTTTTGATCGCACGAGCCTTGACTGACAAGCATTGTTCATCGCTCAAGTTCTGACCGACAACCTTCTTGATCGCACAAGTTCTGACCGATAACTCTTGTTCATCGCACAGTTTTGACCGAGAACTATTCTGATAGCCCAAAGTCTGACCGAGAACTTCTATTCATTTTTTTATCTCATACGTTCTGTGCGATTACTACTGTTCATCGCATAACATTTATGCGATAACCTTTTTGATTTGTTTGTGAATTTGCTTGTTTCTGTTTAAAGATCATATACAGGTATTTTGTAAAGATGACGAAAAATGAATTGATGCTAGCTCTTGGTTCTGACACTAGACCTCCCGTTCTATTCGAGGGAGAATACGAACAATAGAGTGATTGATTTCTAGATTTTCTTGAGAGACATTCTAATGGAAAGAATCTCCTTATATCATTACAAGAAGGACCAATGGAAGACTGGAAGTTATAGTTCCGGCTCAACAAGGGGAACAAACTTATGAAGATTTTAAGCCATATGAAGAATATACTCCTGAAGAAACCTTAAGACTCGAAGCTGATAAGAAAGCAAGATCTTATTTGATAATGGGTTTACCAAATGAGATATATAACAAGATTGATAGTTTTAAGGAGAATGCGAAAATGATGTGGGACCAATTGGAAAAGATGATGCAAGGTTCTCAGATTGGGAATTAGATGAAAATGACTCTATGCATAAACAAATATGAAGAATTCAAGGCGAAAGAGGATGAGACGCTGGCATAGACATATGACAGATTTGTTTCTTTGCTCAACGAGTTAAGCAAGAATAAAATCAAAAAGAATGTGAATGAAAATAATGTAAAGTTCTTAAGCATTCTTCAGCCAAAATGGAAAAATGTCAGTCGCTGGATGAAACAAAACCCA
This sequence comes from Saussurea involucrata, assembly GCA_033807775.1. Lineage (NCBI taxonomy): Eukaryota > Viridiplantae > Streptophyta > Magnoliopsida > Asterales > Asteraceae > Saussurea > Saussurea involucrata. The sequence goes on from CM066325.1 coordinate 70,238,462, forward strand.
AGGTTATCTACAATGCCATTGCATGAGTTGTTTGAAACCCTACAACAGGATGAGAAGAAGTGGAAGAGATAAGAGAGAAGAAGAATAGGAAGAAGAAGAAAGCTATTCCAGATCCAGTTGCACTTCTGTCAGATAAATATTCGAAGGGTTATTCGAATGACAATTCTGATAATTTTGAAGCTGAATATACGGGGAATATCTCGGATGATGGAGCTGAATTAGAACAAGCCATGATCTTGTTGACTAGGCACTTTCAGAAAAAGTTTAAAGAAAGCCATCGTCTAACAACTTGAGATATACATCTGGGTCAAGGAAGTTTGATGGAAAGAATAGATTTGATGGGAAACCGACTGATGATAGGAAGTATGAGGAAAAGAAAGTGGATGAAAGAAAGTTTGAAGAAAGGAATAGAGATGATGGAAATAAGAAATTTGAAGAGAACAGGCCAGCTGAAACTCCTAAGTGTTACAACTGTGGCACACCAGGTCACTTCGCCAAGGATTGTAGGAAGAAAGTCGTCCGAAATTCTGATTACTATAAGACGAAATTAATGTTAGCAAAGCAGAAAGAGGCAGGAAAGGCTCTATTGGTTGAAGCTGAATATTGGTTAGATTTAACCGACGATGAAGTTGAAAATGAGGAACAAGCTAACATGTGCCAAGCAGAGGATGTTTCAGATGATGAGAGCAATTCAGGTGGTGGTTCTGAGGTAAGCTCTAATTCTTCAAATTATTTTATGACCCAACTGAACACTATGAAGCTTGCACTTCAAGGTTTGAGGAACAAACTGAAAGTTACAAAAGAGGAAATTGCGAATCTAAGTTAAACTCTTCTTGATGTTAATCTCGAGAGAAACAAAAACAATGATAAAGTTAAATCTCTCGAAGAACAAAAAGAAAAGTTTGAAAAAGACAAGCAATATTTTGATTTTCAAATATCTGAATTGATCAAGAAAATCAAAGATCTAGAAGAAAAGAAAAGTGAGAGTGAAATTTATTTGCAAAATCTTAACTCTCAAAATGAAGAATTTTCTGATAAAATCAAACTTTTGGAAAAGAAGCTTTACTTGAGAGGTCAAACTGATCAGACTATCTATTTGAACAGACCGAGGGTAAGAAATTCTTTCGATAAAAATTGGGGTCTTGGATATGAAAATCCTAGATATCTAGCAAAAGCAAATGCACATATTCCGACGATATATGATTTTAAATTTTTAAAGTTTTCTAGACATTTCCCTGATCGTGCCATAAAATGGTTGAATTCAGAAGAGATTGATGAAATTGAAAAAGTTAAAAGAGAAACTACCACAAAGATTCAACTTCCGTTTTGTTATTCAAAAGAAAACATAAAATATGAAAAGAATCCGAAAGGTTCGCTTTCAAATGACTATTTTGACATATATTCAGTTAAACCAACTTGTGAACAACCGTTTGAAGCCAAACGATATGTTCCACCTTTGATTTTAGAAGGCAAAATAATTGAACTTGAGGATTCTATTCTTGAATAAAGAATACGATTTGAAATGGAAAAAGATATTCTTTCAACTGTTCTTACAAATAGTTTTAAGGAAGCTTTTATTGTTTTTGAAAAAGAATTTAATTCAACTGTTTTCAATGATAACATAGCTGAAGTTCATACCAAACATGTGGAGACACCTGAATCAACTGATTCAGATGATTCTTCATGCAAGGCATTTGTGGGAGAATTCAATTTTGAAAATATTTCTTTTGAAAAAGATTTTAATGCTGAAGTTGATATTCAATCTTTTGATTTTGAAGAAGAATTTGTCCCTTATGAAGTCGTCTTTGAATCATTCGAATTTGACTTTAGTGCAAATATCAAAGACAATTTCGGATCTGAATTTGTTTCTAAAGAGACACAAAAACCTGAGGTTTGTGATAAAGGAAAAGCTTGTGAATTTGATTTTTCTAAAAAGCTTCCGGACCATACTAATTTTATTTTGAAAGATGAAAAATCTTCTAGTACTTTCTGCAAGGGTGAATGTTCAAACACAAAGAATGATTTTTCTTCTGAGAAACCCTTACAGAAACGACGGAGGAATAGAAAATCAAAGAAGATGGCAAGGAGACTCAGATCTGGTTGGCTGAAAAATTAAGATGTCTTGGCAAAACAAAGCAAGCTGTTTACTCAAATTTTTTAATCACTGGAATCAGAGAGTTGAGGGTTAAGAAATTCAGAAAGATGGAGTACTTATCTTTTGAAGTTCTGAGAGAAGATGGCAAGGTTTATTACTTTACTGATGCAGATTTTGAGAAACTATCAGTAGTTGACTTCTACAGATTACACAGTTTTCTATGCTTCAAAGAGTCAAGCAAAGACAGAAATGATAGGAAGGCCAGAAGTGTGGTAATTGAGGCCATGTTCTACATCTTAAGGTGGCACTGCTATACAGATTTTCAAATAGCTTTGTACCTACAAAAGTCATGTGTTTATCTGGCAAATCCCAACACAGATCATGAACAGAAAAGGAATTTAAAGACTGGAAGTGTTCACAAATATCCAGAGTTGGGAGTATTTTTGAAAAACAAAAGTGGAAAGATCTTCTTCAGAGCAAAGGAAACCGCAAAATACTGTTCTGGAACTTTAAGAATCATAAAGCACAATTTGGAGAAAAAGATGCTGAAAGTGAAGGAAGCAAACATGATTCAAGAAGCAATTAATCAGCAAGTTGAGATTATTCAAGAAATCATTGACAAAATTGATAAAAGGCTTAATCTGAGAAATGTGCTACTTCAGAAGATTGTTCCTGCTCTGAAAGAACTGGATGATGCAAAGTTTAAGTTTATTTGACAAAAAGGGGGAGATTGTTAGATCTGAAGTTTTGTCAATAAACCAAGTGTTGAAGATCTGATAAGAGGACTCAGATGTTCTGAGTAGAGGAGTCAGAGATATGAGAGAAAGAGTCAGAAGATCTGAGAAGCTTTATCAGAAGAATGTTCAGAAGTTCTGAACTACCTGTTCAGAACTTATGACAAGATACTTTACTTAGTATTTTATAAACTAATTAGGACACGTGTTATGTTCTTATTAGTCTTTCTTATTTGTACTGTAGCTTTAAGATGTTTGTTGCAGTATAAATAGTAGTTAGCTCTATGTTGCTAACTGATTGATTTTTCCCGTATAACTTTGTATTCATTCTCTGTAATCTTTGAGATTCTCTCTCTCATAGATCTGTATTTCTGTTCATCATTGAATACAATTGGGCTTGATCATACAACTTCTCAATTACTGCTTTCTATATTGATTGTGAGATTAGATCCTGTTCTTTCAATTGGTATCAGAGCTTAATCAACAAACAAATTCTTTCAAGATTGTTATCGCGAAGATTAATTGATAAATTTCTTGAAGATTTCTTGATTCATTCAATATTCGATTCCGCTGCTAGGGCTAATTCTTGAATTCTTGTCAATTCTTGAATTACCTGTTACATTTCGATCAAGAAACTCGAATTTGTCTTTCTGTTGAATTTTCTTACAATCATGTCTTCTAAAGAATATCTAGCCATGGGATCTGAAACCAAACCGCCTGTTCTTATACCAGAAGAGTATCAGCAATGGAAAATCCGAATGATCCAATTCCTAGACAACATTGATGAAAACCTTATGATTTCTATTCAAGAAGGCCCAATTGAAGTGTACATCGATGTTGCTGCAACCCCTGCTACAGAGACAACTCCAGAAATTCCAGCGACCAGGGTGAAAAAGAGTTATTCCCAATACACAGCTGAACAGAAGAATAGGCATGCTATTGACAAAAGAGCAATTACTTTGATGACTTTGGCTGTCCCAAATGAGGTTCTTAACAGGATTGACAGTGGATCATCAGCTAAAGAAATGTGGGACGAACTGGAAAGGCAAATGTTAGGAACTGTGAGATCTATTCAGGCAAAGTTAAATCAAAGCATAAATGCTTATGAAAGGTTCAAAGCAAAAGAGTCAGAAAGTTTGACACAGACATACAGTAAATTTTGCACTATTCTAAATGACTTGAGAAGAAATGGACTGAAGAAAACAAAGTCAGAAATAAATTACAAATTTCTGAACAGTCTAAATTCAGAATGGTCATCATTTGCCATAAGTCTGCAAATGAACAAGGATATGTGTGAAGAAGACTTAAATGATCTATTTTGTATTCTTAATCAACATGAAGACTCTGTCAAGTTAGTTGTGGAAGAGAAGAAAAATGTTGCTGATCAGTTAGCGTTCTTATCAAAGTCCAAAGCAATCAAAGCACCCAAAAAGACTGCATATCTATCAGAGATACCTAATCTGGAAGAATCTGACAAGGAAGAAGGATCAGAAGATGATGAAGATATCAAGATAATGGCTGAGAAACTAGCTTTGTTGACAAATACTTTCAATAAAAGGTATGGGAAGGGTAGATTTCAAGGAAATTATAAGAGAGTTGGGAGTTCAGACTATAAGAAGAAAGAAGACAGAGAAGAAAATAAGTTTGAAAAGAGAGTAGAGAGAAGTGAAGAAAACAATGAAGAGAAGGATGAAAGAAAAGAAAAGAATCTGTGTTTCAAATGTGGAAAATCTGGCCACTATGCTAAGGATTGCAGAGTTAAAATTGTGAAAGACTATGAGTACTACACCAAGAAGGCTCAGCTTGCAAAGAAGAGAGATGATAAAATTGCTTTGTTGGCTGAACAGGAGAATTGGTTGTACTATACTTCTGATGAAGATGATCACATCAACTTTCCACAGATGCAGAGCTATATGGCAAAAATGAGGAATGAGGATGATTCTGATTTTGAAGATGCTGATTCTGAGTCATCTGCTGAGGTACATTCTTCACTTGAATTAGAGTTAATGACACAGATTGGTGAAATGAAAACTGAATTTGCTAATCTAAGAAAACAGATAAAAGGAGAAAGAAATTTGGTTAACAAATTCAGAATTGAAAAAGAAGTAATAAAAGAACAATATGAAGAATCTGAGGCTGAGAAACAGAAAGTTAAAGATGAAAATTCTGAATTGATGAAAAGGCTTTCTGAACTAAAAGCTGAGTTTTCAAAAATAAAGGATGAAAAAGGTGATTTACAAATAAAATTTGATATGTTATTTGAAGAAAGAAAGAATTTATACACTAAAATTAAAGAATTAGAAGATCTGAATTTGAAAAGGGGTCAGACTCAGCAAACACTAAATCTTTTATTAAACAACGTTAAAGATACAAGATTTTACAACCCAAAGAAGGGATTGGGATTGAAAGAAAATGTCACTTTAAAAAGAGCTCCAATTAACTTGTATGAAAAACTTCAAGTTTCTAAGCCAAAAATCCCAGAAATTGTTGAAGTTTTCATAAGACCTGCTAGTTCTATAACAAGTTCTGACAATGTGCAAAGACCAAACTCTAAAAAGTCAGATGAGAAAATTTCTGAGTCTAAAACAGAAAAGTCAGTTGGTTCAGAAGAAAAGGTTAAGAAAGAAGTTTCTAAACCAACAGATGAAAAGGCAAGATACAATGATACTAAATTCAAGTATGATTCCTTAAATGTCAGCTACAAAAATAAACAACCAAGTTTTTCATATCATGACATTGAGAGCATATTTGACACAAGTAAAAATTCTGAAACAGTCAATCAGAAGTCTGAAACTTCTAGTCAGGATTCTGAACTTTGTAGTCAGAATTCTGAGTCTAAAGATCAGACATCTGAGTCTGTAAATCAGAACTCTGACTCAGGTAGTCAGAAGTCTGATTCAACTGGATTTTCTGAAACAAAATCAGATGAATTTTTGCAACTTGAAAAGAGATTTAATCTTGTGAGTCAAGAACTTGAGGACTTAAGGAAAGCTTATGATGAACTTGAAAATGATTTCTGTGAGGTGGATATTAAACTTGAAGAAGCTTTGAAAGAAAAGAATATTTTTATTCAGAAAATAACAGAGCTTGAAAAACTGAAGACTGAGTATGATCTTTTTAAAATTAATGCTTCAAGAGAAAATGATAAATTCTTTAATGAATCAAGTACATATGAAAAAGGTGAATCATCTAATTCTTCTAACAAAAAGAACTTGAATTTTTCAGAAAAAGAAGAAAGCAAAAGGAAAGATGATCTTGCAAAGTTGAATGATCTGAAAAGGGAACTTGAGAAGCTTAGAATGAAATCTACTTCTGAACTCAAAGCTAGAAATTCTTGTAATAAGGGCAATTGTACTCTGAACAGTATAAATAAAAATGAAATGATCTATGTTTCAGATTTATTGTCACTTGCAAAGAAAAATCTTGTTTGTGTTAGATGTAAAAATGATTCATTCCAATATTCTCATAAATGTCAAGTCAAAATAACTTCTGTTTCATACATAAGAAAAGATATTCAGAAAGTTTCTGTTTCTCAAAATACAGAAAAGAAGAAAATTTATGTTCCTCAGACTCAGAAGAAAGAAAAGATAAAAGAAAAGAAAGTTGAAAATATAGCAAAACCAAAAGTTACAACTCTCAAAAAGAATTTGAACAAGCTTGTAAGCTGAAAATGTTCTGACTTCATAAAAGTTCAAGGAAAGTGGTGTTTGAAGAAAGATTTTGAGTGGAGAGTAAAAGGTACTAATGTTAAAACCAATGACAAAGCTAACAAAGATGGACCCATTCCAAAATGGGTACCTAAACCTAACTGATCCTTTTGCAGGGCTGTCATGTGTGGTTTTTAGATTCAGGAGCTTCAAGACACATGACAGGTCAGAAGTCTTTTCTATCAAACTTCACAGAAAATGCTGGAGGAGCAGTAAACTTTGGAAATAACAGCAAAGGACAAGTCAAAGGTTATGGGGATTTAACTAAAGGGAATCTGACTATCCAAAAGGTTTTCTATGTTGAAGGATTACAGCATAATCTTTTCAGCATAAGTCAGTTTTTAGACAGTCTTTGTCAAATTAAGTTTCAAATAACAGGTTGCATGATTTTAACTGAAAATGATGTTAAAGTCTTCTGGGCCAAAAGACATATGGACTTATTTGTAGTTAATTTTTCAAAATTGAAAACATTAAATACAGTTTGTCTTTTATCAAAATCAACTGCAAATGAATGCTGGCTTTGGCACAGAAGATGTTCTCATCTGAATTTTAAAGATCTTAATAATCTTGTTGCAAAACATTTGGTTAAAGGCTTACCAAAGCTTAAATTTGAAAAAGAATCATTATGCTCAGCTTGTGAAATGGGCAAGATGAAAAAGAGTTCTCACAAATTAAAAATGGACTCATCTTGCAAAGCACCATTAGAAATGATTCATACTGATCTTTGTGGTCCAATTTCAGTTCAATCTATGGGAGGAAAGAAATATATGCTTGTGATTGTTGATGAATTATCCAGATACACATGGGTTGAGTTCCTAAGAGCTAAGTCAGAAGCTGCTACTACATTGATAAATTTTATCAAAAGGATTCAAGTTCTCTTACAACTTCAAGTTCAGAAAATCGGAAGTGATAATGGAACAGAGTTCAGAAATGAGACTCTTCAGAATTTTTTAGAAAGTTCTGGGATTTCTCACAATTTTTCTGCTGTCAGAACTCCTCAACAAAATGGTGTTGTTGAAAGGAAGAATAGAACTCTAGTTGAAGCTGCGAGAACAATGCTGGCTTATGCAAATCTTCCTACTTTCCTATGGGCTGAAGCAATTGCAACTGCTTGTTTTACACAAAATAGAACTTTAATCAATAAGAGATTAAATAAGACTGCTTATGAACTGATAAATAAAAGAAAACCATTAATCAAATTCTTTCATGTTTTTGGTTGCAGGTGCTATGTTCTCAGAGACAGAGAAAATCTTGCCAAATTCGATAAAAAGGCAGATGAAGGATACTTTGTGGGTTATTCTTTAACTTCCAAAGCATTCAGAATCTACAATAGAAGAACCAAGAGGATGATGGAGAGCATAAATGTAACTTTTGATGAAGCCAGAATGCGGACTTCTGAACAAGACAGTTCAGAACTCATGCTGAACAAGACAAAAATGACTTCTGATACAAATTCTAATCCTATTTGTTCAGAACTCAATTTACTATTTAAGGATGCTTTTAGTGAACTAATTTCTGATTCTTATGCAGAATATGAAAACCCAAAGATGGTCAAAGAGATGAAAAATAAGACTCCAGAAATAGTTCAATCAACTGTAATTTCTGACAAAGGTCCATCAGAGGAATGTCCAAATCTAATACATACAAGTGGTGAAAATTCTGAACCTTGTAATCAGAATTCTGATTCTTGTACTCAGAACTCTGAACAAGTCACTCTGAATTCTGACTTCATTAATCAGAACCCAAACTTGGATATGACTGTTGATCCAAACCCTCAGTGATTTGATAATGACCCTATCTTAAATACTTAGTGAAAATTGTAAGTAAACAATATGTATCAGAGTTTCACTATCGCTGATAAGTACTAAGATCTTACAGTACTGCTGATAGGAACTCTCGCTCTTTAGATTAAACATTCAGCGAACATTGTTCACCATATCGCTGAGTCTGTTCAGTCCTTATGGTGATCGCTGATAAGTTAGTTGTTTACTTATGATCCCTGAAGACAAGATTCACGTCAACAAAGGTTCTACGCTGAAGTCGAAGATCAAGCTCAAGAACCAGCGACAAGTCTTCTAATGAACTGATGCGGATCAGCGAAGACTCAGATTTGTCCACTCAACGTGAAGTATCAAGTACAAGACTTTAGCTATCGCTGAACTTTATCATCTGCGGAATAGTAAATGATAATCGCTGAATCAACGAAAGCTGATCATGAAGTCCTCCGTACAAAGTACTTTTGTCTTAACCTCCCTTGCACGCCACCGTACGAAATGTCAGAAAAGAACCTCCGAAAATCTGAAATCGTACAACCACTCTGATACTACACTGTTCATTCATGCGGCTACTAAGGTTGTCATCAAAGGTCAATGACATGCAACCAATCCGCTGATGACACGTGTAAAGTATATACTGGATTGCATTAAATGCATGCAGTATATAAAGAGATGAACTCACTTCATTTGAAGTAACTTGCTAACTCTGGACAAGTTCAAATCTCTCAAGATAGGATTTTATTAGTAATCTCCTTATCTTTCTTAGTGCAAGAAAACCTTAGTGTTCCAACTTGTTTAGATTTAGGTTTATCCTTAATCTTGTTTCCGCAACAAGCTGTAAATTGTTAATGATTTATCAATAAACAATTTAGAAAAGTAAAATAGTGTGTTTGTATTCAACCCCCCCCCCCCCTTCTACAAACTTGTTTAAGCCTTTCGGGACCAACAAGTGGTATCAGAGCGGATTTGTTTAATCTCATAAACAAGATCTAATCTAAGATATTTCTCTTCCTTGCTATTATCTGAAAATGGCCAACTCAAACACAAACACTCACTATATCGACAATGGTTCTCTTGCAAAACCCCCTAGATTTTCCAGAGACAACTTCAACTTATGGAAAAATAGGATGACACTCTTCTTAGAAGGTGTAGACCCTACTATACCTTACTATCTTGAAAACGGTCCACACATCCATGTAACGATTGATCCTGCCGTTCCAGCCACTGCAACTAGAGCTGCTATTCCAGAAAGGCTGATTCCAAAGGAAATCCATCATTGGACCGATGAAGACAAGAAGAAAGTGGCTATAGATACAAAAGCCAGATCCATACTATCCATGGCCCTTCCTGACGAAGTCTACCATTCCGTCATGAACCTGAAATCCTCAAAAGCCATGTGGGACACAATACGTGTTCAGTATGAAGGAACGTCTGAAGTCCAGGATTCAAGAAAGATCAACCTGGTAAGACAATACGAAAGTTTCATCTCTGGTAAGAATGAAACTCTCTCTGAAGTACATCAACGTTTTAATTGCTTAATTATAGATCTTAAAACGGTTGGTAAGGAATATTCTAACTTTGAAGTTCTGACAAAGTTTTTAGAATGTTTACCTGAAAGCTGGGACAATTATTCCATGTGTCTCAAGCTGTCAAAAGATCTAAGATCAATGACACTTGCTACCTTATATGGCACATTGCTGAATCATGAGCAATCTAGCCATATTAAGAAGAATCTTGTAAAAGATTCCAAAAGCACCCCTGTTGCTTTAATCTCAGAGGAACCTTCTACTCAGCGACCCGTGGTCACTATCACTGAGTTAGAAAGTAACTCTGAAAGATCATCAGATTCTGATTCTTCAGATGATGAATCCTTGGCTCTCCTAACTAAAAAGTTCAGGAGATTCGCCAAGAAGAAAATGTTTAGAAAGAACAAAACTCTTTCTATAGCTGACAAGCCTAAGTCATCAGCTTTTGTTGATAAGGCTACTGCTACTTGTTTTAACTGCGAAAAGACAGGTCATTTCGCTAACGAGTGCAGGTCAAAGAAAATCATGAGACCTTCAGCCTTTACAAAGAAATCCTTTGTTCCAAGGAATAAAGACGACAAATACTTAAAGCTGAAGGAGAAGTATGCAAAGCTGAAAAGCTTTAAGAAGAAGGGAAAAGGCCTAATGGCTGACTATGATTGGGCTGCTTCTGATGAAGAAGCCTCATCATCTGATTCTGAAGATGATGAAGCAAATCAATGTCTCATGGCCAAGATTGAAGAAGAGGAAGAAAGTTCAGACATTCCCTCCACTTCAACATCTGCCATTCAGGTATCACCCTCCTTCTTTACCAATATTGTAAATATTGATGAAGCTGATAGTCTCCGTAAAATCGAACTACTGACTAGAAGCTTATACGAAGCCATGAACGGCAAAGCTGTGGTTGAAAACCAAAATCTTGATCTCGCTGAAAAGCTTAAAAATTGCCACCTTCAAATAGAAAAGCTTTCTAAATTTGAAGAAGATTTTAAAGATCAAGTCCATTTAAATCAGCTAGTCAAAATTGAACGAGCGGAAGCTATCGCTGCATTAAAAGCTGAACAAGCTACTATTGAAGGATGGTGTAATTCTTCAACAAAGATCACTGAGATAATTAAGGCTCAGATTCCTCTGAGTGATAAACGTGGTCTGGGTTATAAATATGATACTCCAATACCAACCACTGAACGTTCAATGCTTAAATTTGGAACGTTCGTATCCTCAGTAGCTGACACTTCTTCATCTCAGTACTCCTCGTCGATTACACCAATCCCTGAGGAAACTCCTACCTCCTCAAAAGGTAAGGAGAAAATGGTTTATTCAAAACCTACCTCTGTCTCTAAAGATAAAGGTAAAGGAATTGTAATTTATCAAAATCCTCAGAAGGGTACTTTAGTACCTAAGCTGAATGCTTCCAAAGCCTTAGTGATTCATTCACCTGGTTCTAGAAATTAGACCTCTGGATCAGTTCAGCGACCTACTCCTAGACTCAGAGTAGATATCCTTGGTAAGAAATCTGAAGAATTGAATGTTCGTCCTATTTCAAAAACCAATAGTGTACTTGGTGCTGGCACTTCTAATTCCAAATTAAAAGCTCAGCACACAAGTGGTCCTAGAACTAATTTTAGTTATAGGAAATGTTATCACTGTGGACTTACCGATCATATTGCAAGAAAGTGTCCCACAGCCACCAAAGCTGATAAGATAGCTAAGGTGAAGATAGAACCAAAGAAGACCAAACCAGTTGCAAGTCAGGTCAAGGTGACTCCTACCGCTGAGGTCAAGAAATTGACCAAAGTGAAGAAAGACAAAGCTGAATCTTCAAATGCTGCGAAGACTGCTGAACCCATTCCAACCACTTCCACTGACAAACGCGTATACATGGTGAAGTGGGTACCCAAGCAAAACTAATCTTCCTTTGTATTGCAGGTTAAGAAGGGTATCTGGTATCTCGATAGCGGATGCTCTAGACACACGACTGGAAAGAAAAGCCTGCTCGCTGAATACAAGGAAGAGAAGGGTCCCTCTGTGACTTTCGGTGGAAATGGAAAAGGACACACCCGAGGGTATGGTGTACTTTCAAATGGTACAACATCCTTCAGAAGAGTCGCATATGTTGAAGGGCTGAAGCATAATCTTCTGAGCATCAGTCAGCTTTGCGACATGGATAACAAAGTGATTTTCACCAAGGAATCCTGCTTTGTCTCTGACAAAAAGGAGAAGATAGCTCTCAGCGGTTATCGTTTGGAAAATGTTTACGTTATAAACATGGACTCAACAACCACTGAGAACTCCTGTTTCTTCTCAAAGGCATCTTCTGATGTCAACTGGCTATGGCACAAGAGGCTTTCACATCTCAACTTCAAGACACTGAATACTCTTTCATCCAAAGAGTTAGTCACTGGTCTACCTCAACATTCATACGCCAAAGAATCCTTATGTTCAGCGTGTGAAAAAGGGAAGCAGACCAAGGCAAGCTTTAAGTCCAAGCAAGTTTCCTCAGTGTCATCTCCTCTTCAACTACTCCATATGGATTTGTTTGGCCCCGTTAACAAACAATCCATCGCTGGAAAGAAATATACGCTGGTCATAGTTGATGAATTCTCTCGTTATACATGGGTAATGTTTCTCCGTTCTAAGAGTGACACCCCTGAAGAACTCATCACCTTTGTTCGGAAGATGGAAACTCTGAACAATATGACTGTTCGCTCAATAAGGAGTGATCATGGAACTGAATTCAAAAACAGTTCTCTTGATTCCTTCCTTGAGAGCAAGGGTATTTCTCACAACTTTTCGTCAGTGAGAACACCACAACAAAACGGAGTCGCTGAAAGAAGAAATAGAACAATTATTGAAGCTGCACGTTCAATGCTCAGCGATTCTCACCTGCCTACTCAGTTTTGGGCAGAAGCTGTCAACACGGCTTGTTTTACGCAAAACAGGTCGCTGATAGTCAAAAGATTCAAAAAGACAGCCTATGAACTTTTTCATGGGAGAAAGCCTTCAATCAGCTTTCTTCACATCTTTGGTTGTCAGTGTTTCATACTGAACAACAGAGATGCCCTTGGAAAGTTTGATCCTAAGGCTGATGATGGAATCTTTCTTGGATACTCCTCAGTTTCCAAAGCCTTCAGAGTCTTCAACCGAAGAAGACAAACTGTAGAAGAAACTATTCACGTCACGTTTGACGAATCCCGTTCAGCGAACTCTAAACCGAACGCTGATACAGAAGAACTGAATCAATGGATGTTTTCTCATCTTGGTGATTCAGAAGATGTTCCCACTACTCATACTCATACAACTGAAAATGATGGTCCTACTATCATTCCCAATATGCAGAATAGTGAAGCTGAAACATCTTGGGTCTCAGCTGTTCCTATAAATACTATACCCGCAGTTGATCCAAATGTCTCAGAAATTCCATCTATTTCTCAGCAATCAGTGAATGAAGTGACAAATGCAAGCATTCCTCTCTTAGCTGATTATCCAGAAGTAGCTGAAGCCTCATCTTCAGTTTCTCCAGTTCAGACTGAGTCAGCGACGCATGCTCCGGCTCAGCGATGGACTGTAAATCACCCAATCGATCAAATTCTTGGTGATCCCAACGCTGGTATTCAGACTCGTAGAAGTGCAGGTAATATTTGTTTATTTGTTAACTTTATTTCTCTAACTGAACCAAAGAAAATAGATGATGCCCTCAGAGATCCAAACTGGGTCAGCGCTATGCAAGAAGAGCTGACTGAATTCGAAAGAAACAAAGTTTGGAAACTTGTTCGGAGACCAACTGACAAAACAGTGATAGGCACTAAGTGGGTCTATCGAAACAAGTTGGACGAACATGGTACTGTAACTCGCAACAAAGCTCGTCTTGTTGCTCAGGGATACAGACAAGAGGAAGGTATAGATTATGACGAAACCTTTGCTCCTGTAGCAAGACTTGAATCTATTCGTCTTTTCTTAGCATATGCTGTACACAAAAACTTCACTGTACATCAAATGGATGTTAAGTCAGCGTTTCTAAATGGAAAGCTGAATGAAGAAGTTTATGTGGAACAACCTCCAGGATTCTCAGATCCTAAGCGTCCATGTTATGTTTATAAGCTGGATAAGGCACTTTATGGCTTGAAGCAAGCTCCTCGTGCATGGTATGACACTCTTTCTACTTATCTCCACCTTGAAAAATTTGAGAGAGGTAAGATTGACAAAACTTTGTTTTTTAGAAAAATAAAAGGTCATATCATTTTAGTTCAAATATATGTTGATGACATTATATTTGGTTCTACTAACCCTGAGCTTTGTACTCGTTTCGCTGATAGAATGAAAGATGAGTATAAAATGAGTATGATGGGTGAACTAACATATTTCCTTGGTCTTCAGATTAAGCAAACTGAAAAAGGAACTTTTATAAATCAGGGAAAGTATGTTAAAGATATGCTGAAAAAATTCGACTTAACTGAAAGTTCAGCTATGAAAACCCCTATGGCACCACCGCTGATACTTGATAAGGACACAAAGGGTGTTCCTGTCAATGTCACGCTGTACCGTGGGATGATCGGCTCACTACTGTATCTTACAGCTAGCCGACCCGATATTATGTTTGCAACATGTCTGTGCGCACGATATCAAGCTGAACCTAAGATATCTCATATGAAAGCTGTAAAGCGAATCTTTCGATATCTTAAGGGTACAGCGAATCTAGGTCTTTGGTATCCCAAAGATTCAGGATTCGATCTAACCGCCTATTCAGACAGTGATTTTGCAGGTTGCAAAATGGATAGGAAAAGCACCACAGGAGGATGTCAGCTCTTGGGTGGAAAGCTGGTAAGTTGGACAAGTAAGAAGCAAAACTCGGTGTCCACTTCCACAGCTGAAGCTGAGTATGTAGCCGCTGGAAGCTGCTGTTCTCAAGTCTTGTGGATGAGAAATCAACTACTAGACTATGATCTTCAGCTTTCCAAAATTCCAATCTATTGCGACAGCACAAGTGCCATCGCTATAGCGAACAATCCAGTGCTACACTCAAAGACAAAACACATAGAAATCAGATATCATTTTATCAGAGATCATGTGATGAATGGTGATATAGAACTTCATTTTATCCCAACTGATTATCAGTTAGCTGATTTGTTTACCAAACCTCTTGATGAGACAAGATTCAACTTTCTCATCAGCGAGCTTGGAATGCTGAACTTTGAAGGATAAATCTTCAGCGGTTCACATTTAATCAGCGATACGTTTATACATTCTTGTATAGGCTCTGGATAAAATAAACGTGTACAATCCATTTCATCATCTTCTCTCTGAATAAATTGGGTTAAACTGATATCAAGGTATGTTTTCTCTGACAAAACGCATGAAAATGCAAGATTTCAAATTCTTTCATCGCTGAATAATATTTTGAAATTTCTTAAAACCCTCACTGATATTTCTATTCAGTGCTTCATATTTTCCAAAGAGTCCCTGAGTTTTTCTTTCAAAACCTCAGAGACAACGAAAGAATGTGAAAGGACAGTTGTGACGTCATTGCAACGGATAACACCAGGCACGCTCTTTTTCTGACACACGTTTGCACGTTTCGTTGTCTATCCAATCAAATGCAAACACGTGTCCGTGTCATGATGAAAAACTTTCCCGCTCAAGTTTTTCTCTCTCTACTCTCTTCCTATATAAACACTCTCAAAGTTTATATTTGTCTTTTATGCGAGTCAATCTTTCTCCGCAAGAAAAGAACACTGTTGCATTTTGTGCTCTCAATCTTCAAGAACTGTTCATCATCTTCTTCATCAAACTCAAGGTTAATATGTTCTTTTCTATTATCAAATGCAAATAACTTGTTTTCGATCTTATCATTGTTTTACACAAGATCAAACAAAAGAACTCAAAAAATAAAATCATTTTCTTTCATGGTTTTATAAACACAACCATTTCATGGTTGTTCTTCAAGTTTTAAATCTAAAATCTTAAACTTGTTCTTCTTTCGTATCCATTTTTTTTAAACTGGAATACAAGGCTTATAGGTGTTATATTCGTTTTTTTAAAAACAAGAAAAACCCTAATCTTCATTAAGACTTTTTTGTCTGAATGAAATGGACAAAATTCGAAAAATCTTAATGGAAATTTTCTTTCCACATTAAGATATTTCTTATTTGTTAACATCTTTGGTTGAACTGATAATACAGTGAAATGGCAACTTCAAAGCTGAATGTTACCGCTGAGTCCATCTCCACTGATTCTGAGGATCTGGAAATCACCAAAGCTCCTCAGGTTAAGTTTGAGCTGGATCAACTAGACTGGACAAAGGCAAACAACCTTTCAGCGCTTCTCGAGTTTCCTCCTCGGAAGCAGGTATCCCATCTAGACGACGCTGTAAATTTTTTGAAGAATAGCCCCATCTACACAGCACTGACAATCACACCTCCTGCCAGTCAGCGTCTATTATCCCAATTCTGGTACTCTGCCAGACACACCAACCTACCCTCAGCCAAAGATCCATCTAAAACCATCGACTGCATACTCAGCGATACTGAGTATGGCACCATCAAGATAACCCCCGCAATAATCCGCAAAGCTCTGAAATTCCCTAACGCTACCTCAGAAAATCCTTTCATTCCATTTCCTGACCACAAGAAGCACGCTGACAGGGAAGAAATCATTGCTTTCCTTGATGCGATGGGTTACATCTGGGAGACTGGAAGAGACAAGCTACCTGAGAAGAAGCTGACGCTGATAAAGAAATCCAAGATGCCCAGCGAGATGAACTTCATCTTCGCTCACCTGATCAGCTGCATGACAGCGAAATCCGGATCTTCTGATCAAGCCGCTCAACCTCAGCAGGCCATGGGTTACGCACTGCTGAAAGGTCTCAACATTGACTGGGCCTCCATCATCTATGAAGACCTCATTCAACGTGTTGATTCTGCCGCTGACCGACCAGCATGGGTTCCTTACCCGCGATTCATCAGCGCCATCTTTCAATATGGCCTGAAGGACAGCTATCCTGAAGAGGGTGATCTGAAACTCTCTCAGATTGGCCCTAAAGTTCTCGACTTCAAGCCTGTCGCCAACGAGGTACGTCTCTCTACCCTTCTCACTCTACTTAATTCTCCGCTTTCTGTGGCTCCTTCAGCGACTATACCCCTCGCTGATTCCCAGGCCACAAAATCCATTCCTTCTAAGAAAAGGAAACAATCTCTTACCCCTCTTGATTCCAAAAGGATCAAGAAAACCAAGGAGCAACCCCAGCAATTGCATGCTGAAGACTCCTCAGCTCATTCTGAAGAGCTGAAGGAAAGTTTCGTGGTACGCTCTGCCACACCAATTCAAGCCATCCCTTCTAAACCTACTTCAGCGTCCTTAAACGCTGAGGTTAGAACTTTGGAATCTACCCAACCTTCGTCAGTCTCTCAAAAGACTGATGAAGTACTTCTCAGCGAATCCAACGCTGAACTTGAAACCCAACCCCAATTCTTATCCTTCGCTCCTCCCTCTACTTCTTTGGACACTCCTCCAGTCAAAACTGGAGATGCCATCATTCAAGAAGCCGTTGAAGCTTCTCAGCGAATGACGAAGAAAGGACCTGCAGAGATCTCCATCCCTCACGGAACTTTTGAGGGAGATATGGAACACTATGGAGGGACTCGAAACTTTGATGAGTTCGTCAACGCTCCTGCAGGTACAGATCCCACCTTAAACACTGTAACTAAACCTGAAACTTCTGAGCTTTCCTTTGTTCACAAGTACTTATATGTTACAGGTCCTTATTTGGGAGACATCAACCAGTCTCTGAAGTCTATGGAGATGAAACTTACGGATCTCACCACCGGTCTATCAAATAACTCTACAGCTGTAACAAACGCTGGAGAGAATCTGACGAAGCTGACTACTGTGGTGGACAAGAAGGCCTCCTCTGATGACATCAAAAACCTTGATAAAACTCTCGCCGACTTTGCCAAAGTGCTCTCTGACATCTACACTGACTACACCAACCTCAAATCATCAGTTTCCACCATTTCCAGCGAGGTTACAACGCTGAAGAAATCGGTTGGTACACTCGAAGGTGATATGTCAGTGGTCAAGACCGACTTGGGCTCAGTGAAGACCGATCTTAGTTCTGTCAAGACAATGATCGAGACGCTGGTGAACAAGGCAAATAATCCAGCTCCTGCTCCGGCCCCTGCACCTGTTTTGGACTCATTCACCGCAGAGGATCGCCAAGAGCTGAAGAAAATCACGCCTGCTATTTCTGGCCTAGAAGACAGAATAGCTAAGCTTGAAGATTGTGTGAAAGTCTCTGGCCCAGAAGACAGAGACAACACCAATGCTGAATCTACCCATTCCTCCCCCGCCCATCATGAGAAAGAGGGGGAGAAGAGCGCTGAACA
Source organism: Saussurea involucrata (assembly GCA_033807775.1). Lineage (NCBI taxonomy): Eukaryota > Viridiplantae > Streptophyta > Magnoliopsida > Asterales > Asteraceae > Saussurea > Saussurea involucrata. The sequence continues at coordinate 70,256,680 of CM066325.1, forward strand.
GGAGAAGAGCGCTGAAGATCAAAATAAGAGCGCTGAAGACCTTTCCCATGATGAATCTATCAGGGGAGAGGGTAATGAAGATCGGATTACTGGACCTCAGGGAGATGAAAACCCTGAGGGAACCGAGAACCTCGCCTCTGTATCTGAGGGGGAGAAACTCGAAGAAGATGCTGAGGAATCTGAAGCAGAAGAAGACGAAGACTTCGACATCCCTGAAGCTGAACCATCCTCCTCTCCAAGGAACGATGATGATGATGATGAAGATGACGATGATTTCTTTGTTGTCAAACCTGCTCCTCGAACCAAAGCTCTTAAAGGTATTTCAATAAAAGAACCTTCAGGGGAGAAGACAAAGACAAAGCACTCAGCCTCTGGCGCTGAGAAAAGCAAAGACAAAGGCATCGCTGAAGATGATAATCTGGCGATCCTACTTGCAAAGCCGATTTGTCAGGTACACTAAACTTATTTTTCCTTCCCTGATCATCTCTGAAAAATCAGTTATCCATTCCACAAACACCATACACATCCACATTTTTTTCTATCTTTTCTACCCAAGTTCTTCTACCCAGTTCTTATTTGTAAGATCGCTGCGTTTCAGCTAGTCCTCTCCCCTGTTTGAGGATATCGCTGAAAGATTTTCTATTGCGACTTCACCAATAATTCCAGCTACCGCTGAAGACATAATCCCAGTCTTAGATTTAATCTCTGAGACTGATGAATCAGAAGAACAACCTCTCTCGCACAGAAACAGACCCTCCTCAGTTCCTCAAAAGAGGAGAGAAGAAATGATAAAGCGATTCGAGGATCAGCGAATCATCCTAAGGCGCGATCAACTACCTTCAGTTCCTCCTAAATTCAGAATTTCAAAAGCTGAATACCAGGATCATCTCAGAGCTGAACGCCTCATCGCTGAAAGAAAGGAAGCTGAAGATAAAGACAGAGAATACGCCATCAAGCTCACTCAAGAATCTGTCAAAGACCCCAAGCTGAAGCGTATTCCCATTCAAATCCAACGAAAGCTTTGGGAACAAGCCCAGAAGATCGTGGAAAAGAAAGCTGAAGTTTCTCAGACCACCCTGATCTGGTGTAAAGAGAAAATCCACTTCAGATATCGTCCAGCGAAGATCAACAAGGTATTCATCTCTGGAAGAACCTCCATCGGAGTACCTATTGTTGACATCAAACTGTTCAGAGAAGATGACTCATCTGAAACCTTTCGTGCTGACACTGTAAAAAGGTATGGTCTCTCTGAATGGCTGGAGATGAGGTTAGCTATCCAACCATCAAAATCTAAGTACAAGGATCATTTCGAAAAGCTGATAAACAGACAGATCGATTTGATATCTTCTTGTGTGGATATTCCTCCTGTTCCTGATTTAAAGCCGAAAAGAAAAAAGGGCTCTCCAAGGAAGAAACGTCAAGATTCAAACTCAGGTCCTGTCATACGAAATGAAACTGGAATTGGTTTCTCTCGCGCTGAAGTACTTGGTCCTGATCCTGATCTATCTGCCCTTGACATCTCTTTGCCACCATGTGAACTTTTCGTCCCTGGTAAAGTCATCAGTAATCCTTATGGAATATTCTTTCTTGACTACGACGGACGTAAATGCTTTCAACGGATCGCTGAGCTTCCAATCACTCCAATCGAACAGCTCAAAGATCTCATCTACTGGTGCGACTTCAGAAAAGACATTCAGGCACGACACCTAAAACCCTTGATTTTTGAAGCTGCTCTGAAGCTAAAGAATAAAGGAGAAAAGGTTCCTGACTGGATGATTCCAACTGAAAAGACAACCCTTGATGAACTTCTCATTAAGGAAGAACCCTTTGAAGGCTGACAACAATCACCATTTTTCTCTATTGTATCAGTCATCCTTCAGTACTTGTAATTTATTTCGCTTGTACTTGTAATCTTTCTTATTCATATTGTAACCTGATTCAAAGATTTAAAGAAAGATTTCAGCGAATGTACTTTACTCCATCAGTACTGAAAAGATCCCAGAAAACAGTAAAAGGGACAAATATTTTATGAGTTCTTTTTATCCTTATGTTTTCATTAAATAGCAATTTTCTCTGTTGCTATGTCATAATCAAATAGGGGGAGATTGTTGATCCAAACCCTCAGTGATTTGATAATGACCCTATCTTAAATACTTAGTGAAAATTGTAAGTAAACAATATGTATCAGAGTTTCACTATCGCTGATAAGTACTAAGATCTTACAGTACTGCTGATAGGAACTCTCGCTCTTTAGATTAAACATTCAGCGAACACTGTTCACCATATCGCTGAGTCTGTTCAGTCCTTATGGTGATCGCTGATAAGTTAGTTGTTTACTTATGATCCCTGAAGACAAGATTCACGTCAACAAAGGTTCTACGCTGAAGTCGAAGATCAAGCTCAAGAACCAGCGACAAGTCTTCTAATGAACTGATGCGGATCAGCGAAGACTCAGATTTGTCCACTCAACGTGAAGTATCAAGTACAAGACTTTAGCTATCGCTGAACTTTATCATCTGCTGAATAGTAAATGATAATCGCTGAATCAACGAAAGCTGATCATGAAGTCCTCCGTACAAAGTACTTTTGTCTTAACCTCCCTTGCACGCCACCGTACGAAATGTCAGAAAAGAACCTCCGAAAATCTGAAATCGTACAACCACTCTGATACTACACTGTTCATTCATGCGGCTACTAAGGTTGTCATCAAAGGTCAATGACATGCAACCAATCCGCTGATGACACGTGTAAAGTATATACTGGATTGCATTAAATGCATGCAGTATATAAAGAGATGAACTCACTTCATTTGAAGTAACTTGCTAACTCTGGACAAGTTCAAATCTCTCAAGATAGGATTTTATTAGTAATCTCCTTATCTTTCTTAGTGCAAGAAAACCTTAGTGTTCCAACTTGTTTAGATTTAGGTTTATCCTTAATCTTGTTTCCGCAACAAGCTGTAAATTGTTAATGATTTATCAATAAACAATTTAGAAAAGTAAAATAGTGTGTTTGTATTCAACCCCCCCCCTTCTACAAACTTGTTTAAGCCTTTCGGGACCAACAATGACTTCTATTCATACATCAGAAAAAGGGGACAGTTCAGAATTACAAGCAATCATTGATGAGAATGATGCAAACAACAATTATTCAGAGATTGATGTACTTCCTAGTGCAAATAAATGGACTAAAAATCATCCTATTCATCAAGTAATAGGTGATCCTTCAGAAGGAGTAAAAACCAGATCAGCTACAGCAAATGAAGCAATGTTTGCTGGTTTCTTGAGGGTAATTGAACCAAAGAAAGCTAATGAAGCCTTAGAGGATCCAGACTGGATTTCAGCAATGCAAGAGGAATTGCTTCAATTTGAAAGAAATAAAGTCTGGAGACTCATCCCAAAGCCTGAAGGTAAATCTATTATTGGAACTAAATGGGTGTTCAGAAACAAAAAGGATGAATCAGGTGTTGTCATCAGAAACAAGGCAAGATTGGTTGCTAAGGGATACTGTCAACAAGAGGGAATTGATTATGATGAGACATTTGCACCAGTGACAAGAATAGAGGCAATCCGAATATTTTTAGCCTATGCTGCACATAAAAACTTCAAGGTGTATCAAATGGATGTCAAATCAGCCTTTCTAAATGGCAAACTTAATGAAGAGGTGTATGTCCATCAACCTGAAGGTTTTGTTGATCCAGAATTCCCTGATCATGTTTATATTTTAGACAAAGCTTTATATGGTCTAAAACAAGCACCACGAGCCTGGTATGACACTCTTACTAAACACCTGTTAGGTTCAGGATTCAAGAAAGGTAAGATTGACACAACTTTGTTTTTAAAGAAACAGGGTAATGATTTGATTCTGATTCAGATTTATGTTGATGACATAATATTTGGTTCTACCAGTCCAGAATTATGTGATAATTTTTCAAAAATCATGTCATCTGAATTTGAAATGAGCATGATGGGTGAACTGAATTTTTTCCTTGGTCTTCAAGTCAAACAATTACCAAAAGGTATTTTTATAAATCAAGGAAAATATGTCAGAGATATTCTGAAAAAGTTCAAAATGTCTGATTGTGCTTCTATGAGAACACCTATGGCAACTAACATAAAGTTAGATGCTGATCTCAAAGGTGTTTCAGCAGATATCAAACTTTATAGAGGCATGATTGGATCATTTCTTTATTTGACTGCAAGTAGACCAGATATCATATTTTCTACCTGTTTCTGTGCTAGATTTCAATCTAACCCGAAAGAATCACATATGTTGGCTGTCAAAAGGATTTTAAGATATCTCAAAGGAACACCTGATCTAGGTTTATGGTATCCAAAAGAAACTGACTTCAAATTGACTGCTTTCACTGATGCTGATCATGCAGGAAGTAGGTTGGACAGAAAGAGTACATCTGGTGCTTGTCACTTTTTGGGAGATAAAATAGTGAGTTGGGCATCAAAGAAGCAGAACTGTGTATCCACTTCAACTGCTGAAGCAGAGTATGTTGCTGCTGCTGCTTCATGCTCTCAAACATTGTGGATGAGAACACAACTCATGGACTATGGATATCAGCTTAACAAGATTCCCATCTATTGTGACTCAGAAAGTGCAATTGCTATTACTCAGAACCCTGTTCAACATTCGAAGACTAAGCATATAGATGTGAGATATCATTTTATAAAGGACTTTGTGGAAAAAGGAACTATAGAGATGCACTTTATGCATACAAAGTATCAATTGGCTGACTTGTTCACAAAGCCTCTTGATCTCAAAAGGTTTTCTTTTCTCATATGTAAAATAGGAATGCTTAATCTGCCTAATTGAAAATATTTTTTTCTTAAAAATGCTAAATTTTTCTAAGTAAACTTGTCTGAGTAGTGTATTCAGAATTTCTGAGTCTTGAGATCAGAACTTCTGAGTCTTGAGTTCAGAACTTCTGAGTCTTGAGTTCAGAACTTCTGAGTCTTGAGTTCAGAACTTCTGAGTCTTGAGTTCAGAACTTCTGAATCTTGAGTTCAGAACTTCTGAGTCGTGAGATCAGAACCTCTGAATCTTAAGGTCAGAGATTCTGAGTCAATACTTCAGCAATCTAACTTTCAAAAATTTATTTTTGAGAAATACAAATAACTTCAACTGTATGGATTATGCTTCTTCTATTATCTTTTTATCTCATCTTTATGTATCATTAATAGTCAAATGCATGCTCAAGTCAAGGGGGAGCATCAAAATTCTTTTGGAAATCATTTTGTGATGCTTAAAAGATTTGTTTTCATTTCTTATCGCTAATCATTCTAAGAACAAGCTTTTAATGATAAATTTTTTTGTTATTCAAACTATATCTGAATTAAAAACTTTTCATATTCAGATATAAGATTTTAAATGATCCTTTTTACATCATCATAATATGATCAGAGTTTTGATGATAAAAAGTGCTTCTATCTGTTCAAACCTCTTCTGAATAATCAAAATGTTTTATATTGGTCAGAAGTTGATTTTAAAAGACATTTTGGTTACAAGGCAAAATTCTTCTGAGTCATGGAATCAGAACATCTGTGCGTGTTATTCAGATCTTTGACTTGAGTCAAAATTCTATCCACTAACACGTGTCAGCTTCATATTTGTTTGACAATGCCACGTATTTCATTTAAATCCTTTGTGGTATTTCACATGTGTTGACTCCGTTATAACATTGATTTCGCTTTTCCGTTAAACCTTTCAACTTCGCGGATTTTAAATAGGTCTTAAAATCCCTATTTCAAATTTCTTTCAAATTCCAGAGCGAAACGTGAGATACGAATCAAATCCAGAGTTCTTTGAATCTGTTTTTCTTCTTAAATCATGTCTGAAATACGAAGAAGTGGTCCAATTTCTCTACATTCTACAAAATCGATAATGGATTCATCCGATTCGGAAAATGATGAAGTACAAAATAGAGTTGCAGAGGAAGGGGCAATAAGAAATGATGAAGAAGATGAACAAATGGATGAATCTGAAGGAAATGCGGATGAGGTAAACGTTAATATTGAACATGAACAGAGTGCTGCAGGTTCTATTATGTCAGATAGATCTATTCTAGTGGAAAGAGTTGTTCCTGAGAGTGAATGGTTGAAATTATCTAAAAATAATTGTGTTATATTGTTTGAGGAAAGTCGTTTTAAGCCTGAACACAGAATTATCATGGAGTTATTCAAACATCATCCGTACAGAAAATGGTTTACAAGAAGTAAAAATGTGCCTGTTCAGTACATACAACAATGGTGGAAACATCTTAGGTTAGAAGATAATAAGTTTGTGTCTGAAATTGGAGGAGTGACATTTGTCTTATCTATCTCTGCACTAAGAGAAATGCTGAATCTACCAGAGAAAGATGATGTACAAAGAAGAACAGATTTTGAGGATTTACCCTTAACAGAGGAATTAATAGCAGAGTTTATGAAGTTGGGATACAATGAAGGATTGAGGACTCTCAGTTTGTTCAGAAGAAACAAATTACCACCTATTTGGGCTTGCTTCTTTCATGTGGTAAATAAATGTTTGTCAGGGAAAAATAGTTCTGCTGATCAAGGTTCTAAACAAATTCTTCAGATATTTCAAGGTTTAGTGAAGAATAGGCATTATGACTATACTTTAATACTTTGGGAAGATATGAAGAATACATTTGAGAAGAATCAGAAAGCAATTCAGAAGAAAACAAAGGATGCTCCACTGACATACATTCCCTACATAAGGTACTGGCAAATTGTTATTTGGTATGCCATGCAGGAAAACAGAACAATCTCAAGAAGAACAAATGAAGAGCATGGTCCTACATTTTATTTGGGTAAGATGACCTCAGTAACAAGACTTGAAAACTATCCTAATCATAAACTATTGCCAAAATCACTTAGGAGCTATATTCCAAGGGAGAGTGAGATTTTAAAAGCTTATTGCACCTCTATGGGAATTGAATTACCTCAAATCCCTACCCAAGAGGACCAACCTGAGAAGAGAGGTGAGGGGTCTAGTCGAATTAGAGAGGGGGAGGATGTTCAGATGGGTGAACATTCTGAGAGACTTGAGGGGGAAAATTCTGAGAGCTTGGTTAGATTTGGTGAGGAAAAACAGAATGAGAGTGATGAGGATGAGAGATTGTCAACAGAGGTTCAAACAGAAAGAGATGCCTCTGAACCAGCTAATCTTGACCAGGTAACCACAAATGCTATTGGTTCACATCTCTTGGTGTCCAATATTGAAACAAACACCATGGACCTAGTGGTGGATCTTGAACAACCCATCCATACCCACTCAGAAGCATTTCAACATGCTACTGTTTCACACAAATCCGAGGAACCATCCCAAACTCATTTGGAGGGAGGTGATAAATCCCAATTTATTTTTCAACACATTGAGTCTGAATACCACAGTCCTATTCATATTGAGCCTGAAATTCTTTTCGACACTTGCACAAATCAGGAATTTCGTATTCCTGAAACAACATTCATAGACATACCTAATGTTGGGTGTCGAGGATTGGATGGAAGTCCTGGTGAGGTGAACATTACAAAAGCCTCATTCAAACGTGCATCTGTTGTACAAGATGACTGTGTGTTATCTACAGGCCATGAGCTCTCTGGGCACATGAAAACTGGACCATCTGTTGGTTCAGGTTCACTGTTAGAAACTTCTGAATTTGAAAAGATTCAGAAACAAAACAAGGAGATGGGGGAAAAAGTAGAAAATTTGGAGAAGAGGGTGGAGGATTTGAATGATGAAGTATCAGATTTGAAAGTTGTGTTGGAGAAAAAGTTGATTTCTGTTGAAACCAAGGTAGATGATGTAAAGAAATCCTTGGATTCTCACAAAAAGGAGATCGTGGATATAATGTCTGGTTTTCAAAAAGATATGTTAAAACAGATGCAAGGTATTCAGGAATCTATATTGAAAGCACTGAGTGTATCTTTGGCTTCTACTTCAAAGCCTCTTGATCCTGTTCCTATTGCAGAAGCTGAACCTGAAGTTGCTTTTAATCAGAACTTGAAAAGGAAGTTTGATGATAATGATCCTCATGATCATCAAAAGGGGGAGAAAAGACAAAGGTTAAGTTCTGATGATGATATTGGCATAGAAGATTTTGAGATAGCAGACATGCACTTAGCCAATACAAAAAGTTCAGATGATCAGACACAGGAAAATTTAAAGGAGATGGTTCAGATAGTACAGCTTGATAGTTCAGATATAGAAGAAATGGAGTTGGGAAGTATTGATAGTAATGAATCAGATAAAACAGAGGAATTGAACTTGGATACTGAGATGGAAGGAAACTCAGATGAAACTGTAGCTATTGAGGAATCTGATTTGAGAATAGAAGAAATAGTGGAAAGTACAGTGGTAAACAGGTGTACAGATATTGTGGTTTATAACAGAGAAAGGACAATGGAGTCTGAATCAGAAGAAAGGAGGTTGAATGAAGAATTGATCAGAAGAATGCATAATGAAGTAGTAAGAGCTTTGAGTGTTCAGAAAATTCATAAAGGGATAAAAGTGATAAGACCCATTGATCTAATGGGAGAAGAAGACAGAACTGTGGATTATACTCAGGATTTTAAAGATGATTTTAGATTTAACTTTTGTGATGAGTTAAATACAGAAGAAGAGTATGTGAAAGTGAAAGACTTCTTTATGCCTTCTGAATATGTATTCAGAAAACCAATTGAGATTCCAAAGATTAAATTGCAAAGACTAGAAGAACCTGTGTGTGATTTCATTCTAGAGTTAAGTGATGTGCCATTAGCCAGACAATTTCATGATGATATTTTTCCTGAGGAAATATATGATAATCTCTACTACACAGAAGGAGAGTATGAGCTTTTGGAAAGTAACATTGATGGTTTTATGGATGACAGAGCTCAGATGGTCTACTCAGAAGCTTCTAACATGTTCAGAGTTCCTGACTCAAAACTGCATATTCAGAAAAGAATCGAGAAAGTTCTGATGTTTCAACAAGATGAATTCAATGGTTTAATGTTTGTTAGAATGGAAGTACTGAAAGAAAGAAATACAAAGGTTTCCATGTCTACATTTGATTTTCACAGATTGACTCTTGATGATCAGATCTTTCTAGTCAAGTTCTTTGCTAGCACTGAAGAAGCCTTGATAGAAATTGAATGCAGAAGACTTCTGGGTATTTATGTCAGAAATATATACTTGTATGACTTCCAGTTGGCTATTGAAGAAAGAAAAGAAAAGTGTAATCTGAGTTCTCCCACAAAGAAAAGAGAAGTTGATTTGCATGTGAAGGGATTTGTGAATGAAGGAATGGAGACAGAAGGGTTCACATATATGGTTCACGAAAGACTTGAATTGTTCAGATTAAAAGAGTTGGTGAAGTACAGTGATGCAACTCTGAATTGGTTGTTGATTAGAATGGAAGTAAGTATGGACGCTGAAAAAGAGAGTTTAAAGAAGAGATGCATAAACTGTGTGAAGAAGAGGTTGGATCTTAGAAGAAAAATCAGAAACAGTAGTGAATGGTTGCTATCTGAGGTGAATCCCAAAAAGATTCTACATAATGATTTTGTGTTCCCTGCTGAGTATGAAGTGAATGGAATTTTGTCAGATGAAGCTGAAGAAATGCAGAACACAATATCTCAGAATGTGCAGATAACTAGTTTTGATCAAGCTGAACAGTCTGAACCAAAAGAAGATGAAATATCCATTGATCTAAATGGATACTTTCTTGAATTTGATTTACCTGAGTTCTTCAAACCAAAAGAGGTACAATTCTTGGATGTGTATTATGATAGACCTAAGGAGACTCAGATCTGGTTGGCTGAAAAATTAAGATGTCTTGGCAAAACAAAGCAAGCTGTTTACTCAAATTTTTTAATCACTGGAATCAGAGAGTTGAGGGTTAAGAAATTCAGAAAGATGGAGTACTTATCTTTTGAAGTTCTGAGAGAAGATGGCAAGGTTTATTACTTTACTGATGCAGATTTTGAGAAACTATCAGTAGTTGACTTCTACAGATTACACAGTTTTCTATGCTTCAAAGAGTCAAGCAAAGACAGAAATGATAGGAAGGCCAGAAGTGTGGTAATTGAGGCCATGTTCTACATCTTAAGGTGGCACTGCTATACAGATTTTCAAATAGCTTTGTACCTACAAAAGTCATGTGTTTATCTGGCAAATCCCAACACAGATCATGAACAGAAAAGGAATTTAAAGACTGGAAGTGTTCACAAATATCCAGAGTTGGGAGTATTTTTGAAAAACAAAAGTGGAAAGATCTTCTTCAGAGCAAAGGAAACCGCAAAATACTGTTCTGGAACTTTAAGAATCATAAAGCACAATTTGGAGAAAAAGATGCTGAAAGTGAAGGAAGCAAACATGATTCAAGAAGCAATTAATCAGCAAGTTGAGATTATTCAAGAAATCATTGACAAAATTGATAAAAGGCTTAATCTGAGAAATGTGCTACTTCAGAAGATTGTTCCTGCTCTGAAAGAACTGGATGATGCAAAGTTTAAGTTTATTTGACAAAAAGGGGGAGATTGTTAGATCTGAAGTTTTGTCAATAAACCAAGTGTTGAAGATCTGATAAGAGGACTCAGATGTTCTGAGTAGAGGAGTCAGAGATATGAGAGAAAGAGTCAGAAGATCTGAGAAGCTTTATCAGAAGAATGTTCAGAAGTTCTGAACTACCTGTTCAGAACTTATGACAAGATACTTTACTTAGTATTTTATAAACTAATTAGGACACGTGTTATGTTCTTATTAGTCTTTCTTATTTGTACTGTAGCTTTAAGATGTTTGTTGCAGTATAAATAGTAGTTAGCTCTATGTTGCTAACTGATTGATTTTTCCCGTATAACTTTGTATTCATTCTCTGTAATCTTTGAGATTCTCTCTCTCATAGATCTGTATTTCTGTTCATCATTGAATACAATTGGGCTTGATCATACAACTTCTCAATTACTGCTTTCTATATTGATTGTGAGATTAGATCCTGTTCTTTCATTGTGCAAGACAAATTAACAACCAAGAAGGTCAATTACGTTGAGGGTCTTGGACACAATCTCTTTAGCATCAGACAGTTTTGCGATAAAGATCTGGAGGTAAATTTCAAAGGGAAAAGATGTTGTGTCAAAACCGAAGAAGGAAAAGAGCTTTTGGTAGGCACGAGAAAGTCCAATCTTTATACAATTAACTTGTCAGCAGTTAAACCTGATGGAGATGTGTGTCTTCTTTCGAAAGCTTATGCTCAACAGAGTTGGTTATGGCACCGAAGGTTATCTCACCTGAATTTCAGATATATGCAAAAGTTAGTCAAAGGTGAGTTAGTTCGAGGTCTTCCTCTATTGAAGTTTGGTACTGATAATCTATGTGATGCGTGTGAGAAGGGGAAGATGAAAAGGGTTTCTCACAAGCCAAAGCCTGAACCTACAATGAAACGTGTTTTGGAGTTAATACATGTTGAATTGTGTGGCCCAATGAAGACTCAAAGTATAAATGGTAAGAAATACGTTCTGGTGGTCGTTGATGATTATTCTCGATATACATGGGTAAAGTTTCTTCGTTCAAAGGATGAGACTTCAGATGATCTGATCAACATTATTAAATCAACACAGAATAATATGCAACTATCTGTCCAGATCGTCCGTTCAGATAATGGCACGGAGTTTAAAAACAGTATCTTGGCAGATTTCTATGAATCTAACCGGATTACTCAACAATTCTCTGCTGCTAGAACACCTGAACATAATGGCGTAGTTGAAGGTGCAACAGAACCATAGTAAAATCGGCGCGTACTATACTGACATATTCGAATCTACCTTTATACTTGTGGGCTGAAGCTGTGGCAACCGAATGTTATACTCAAAATCGCTCGATCATTCATCGACGTTTCAGATAGACTCTCTATGAAATTATGAACAACAAGAAACCTACCATAAAACATTTTCATGTTTTTGGTTGTAAGTGTTTCGTTCTGAATGACAAGGAGAATCGTAACAAATTCAGTCTGAAGGCCGACGAGGGTATTTTTGTTGGATATTCTTTCTCTGCAGCATCGTATGGAATTTACTTGAAGCAATTGAAGACGATAACTGAGAGCGTAAATGTGAAATTCGATGAATCGGAAGAAGTGGCTTCTATTCAAAACAGTTCAGAACCCGTAATGAATGGAATATTAGCTTCTGGACGAATCAGTTCAGAACATGTTCCGAAATCGAATCAGGATCAACCTTCAACTTCTAAATCTCATTTATCTGATCTTGATATTTTATTTGAGGAATTTAATGATGAATATTATGGTACTTACAATTCTTTTGATGTTATTAACAAGAAGAAACCCGCATCTACAACAGATTCAGCTACAGTTGAAACTACAGAAACAGATGCGACTTAACTCCTGTTGTGGACAATTCTTTACTAAAGCATTCTGCTACACAAGACTCAATTCCTACGACTGTGGAAGTTCCAACACAAGAAACTGATTCTTCAGTTAATGCTACAACCGAACCTCAGCAACCAACAGAACTTCCTGGAGAACAAATTCTTACAAATGATATTCTAGAAAATTCAAATGTTGAAGTTTCTATACCATTGGTTGATGAAGAAGTCAATGCTAACCTTGACAGTGTTCAAACATCTTATGTTCCACACCCACACTCGTCAAAGTGGACGAAAGCTCATCCTATTCATCAGATAATAGGAGATCCTTCTTCGTCAGTTCAAACGAGAACATCAGCTCTTAAAGATACCGCAAACGAGTGTTTATTTGTAATTTTTCTGAGCAACGTTGAACCATTAACGATTTCCGAAGCTCTAAATGATCCAGATTGGGTGTTGGCTATGCAAGGCGAACTGAATCAGTTTGAAGCCTTGAAAGTTTGGCAGTTAGTGCCTCGACCTGCGGATAAAAGTGTTATTGGAACAAAGTGGGTCTTCAAGAATAAAAAGGATGAAGATGGAATAATCGTGCGTAACAAATCTAGACTCGTAGCAAAGGGATATCGTCAGCAAGAGGGTATTGATTACGATGAAACATACGCTCCAGTTGCGAGAATCGAAGCCATTAGGATCTTCTTAGCATTTGTTTCTTATAAAAATTTCACCGTCTATCAAATGGACGTGAAAATTGCTTTCCTGAATGGTGTTCTCAAAGAAGAGTGAAAGAACAGGATCTAATCTCACAATCAATATAGAAAGCAGTAATTGAGAAGTTGTATGATCAAACCCAATTGTATTCAATGATGAACAGAAATACAGATCTATGAGAGAGAGAATCTCAAAGATTACAGAGAATGAATACAAAGTTATACGGGAAAAATCAATCAGTTAGCAACATAGAGCTAACTACTATTTATACTGCAACAAACATCTTAAAGCTACAGTACAAATAAGAAAGACTAATAAGAACATAACAAGTGTCCTAATTAGTTTATAAAATACTAAGTAAAGTATCTTGTCATAAGTTCTGAACAGGTAGTTCAGAACTTCTGAACATTCTTCTGATAAAGCTTCTCAGATCTTCTGACTCCTCTACTCAGATTATCTGAGTCTTCTACTCAGACCGTCTGACTCTTCATATCAGACATCTGACTTCTCTTTCCACTAATCAATACTTGTCTTCACAGTCAGACCTCTGACTTCACTACTCAGAACATCTGAGTCCTCTTATCAGATCTTCAACACTTGGTTTATTGACAAAACTTCAGATCTAACAATCTCCCCCTTTTTGTCAAATAAACTTAAACTTTGCATCATCCAGTTCTTTCAGAGCAGGAACAATCTTCTAAAGTAGCACATTTCTCAGATTAAGCCTTTTATCAATTTTGTCAATGATTTCTTGAATAATCTCAACTTGCTGATTAATTGCTTCTTGAATCATGTTTGCTTCCTTCACTTTCAGCATCTTTTTCTCCAAATTGTGCTTTATGATTCTTAAAGTTCCAGAACAGTATTTTGCGGTTTCCTTTGCTCTGAAGAAGATCTTTCCACTTTTGTTTTTCAAAAATACTCCCAACTCTGGATATCTGTGAACACTTCCAGTCTTTAAATTCTTTTTCTGTTCATGATCTGTGTTGGGATTTGCCAGATAAACACATGACTTTTGTAGGTACAAAGCTATTTGAAAATCTGTATAGCAGTGCCACCTCAAGATGTAGAACATGGCCTCAATTACCACACTTCTGGCCTTCCTTTCATTTCTGTCTTTGCTCGATTCTTTGAAGCATAGAAAACTGTGTAATCTGTAGAAGTCAACTACTGATAGTTTCTCAAAATCTGCATCAGTAAAGTAATAAACCTTGCCATCTTCTCTCAGAACTTCAAAAGATAAGTACTCCATCTTTCTGAATTTCTTAACCCTCAACTCTCTGATTCCAGTGATTAAAAAATCTGAGTAAACAGCTTGCTTTGTTTTGCCAAGACATCTTAATTTTTCAGCCAACCAAATCTGAGTCTCCTTAGGTCTATCATAATACATATCCAAGAATTGTACATCTTTTGGTTTGAAGAACTCAGGTAAATCAAATTCAAGAAAGTATCCATTTAGATCAATGGATATTTCATCTTCTTTTGGTTCAGACTGTTCAGTTTGATCAAAACTAGTTATCTGCACATTCTGAGATATTGTGTTCTGCATTTCTTCAGCTTCATCTGACAAAATTCCATTCACTTCATACTCAGCCGGGAACACAAAATCATTATGTAGAATCTTTTTGGGATTCACCTCAGATAGCAACCATTCACTACTGTTTCTGATTTTTCTTCTAAAATCCAACCTCCTCTTCACACAGTTTATGCATCTCTTCTTTAAACTCTCTTTTTCAGCATCCATACTTACTTCCATTCTAATCAACAACCAATTCAGAGTTGCATCACTGTACTTCACCAACTCTTTTAATCTGAACAATTCAAGTCTTTCGTGAACCATATATGTGAACCCTTCTGTCTCCATTCCTTCATTCACAAAACCCTTCACATGCAGATCAACTTCTGTTTTCTTTGTGGGAGAACTCAGATTGCACTTTTCTTTTCTTTCTTCAATAGCCAACTGGAAGTCATACAAATATATATTTCTGACATAAATACCCAGAAGTCTTCTGCATTCAATTTCTATCAAGGCTTCTTCAGTGCTAGCAAAGAACTTGACTAGAAAGATCTGATCATCAAGAGTCAATCTGTGAAAATCAAATGTAGACATGGAAACCTTTGTATTTCTTTCTTTCAGTATTTCCATTCTAACAAACATTAAACCATTGAATTCATCTTGTTGAAACATCAGAACTTTCTCGATTCTTTTCTGAATATGCAGTTTTGAGTCAGGAACTCTGAACATGTTAGAAGCTTCTGAGTAGACCATCTGAGCTCTGTCATCCATAAAACCATCAATGTTACTTTCCAAAAGCTCATACTCTCCTTCTGTGTAGTAGAGATTATCATATATTTCCTCAGGAAAAATATCATCATGAAATTGTCTGGCTAATGGCACATCACTTAACTCTAGAATGAAATCACACACAGGTTCTTCTAGTCTTTGCAATTTAATCTTTGGAATCTCAATTGGTTTTCTGAATACATATTCAGAAGGCATAAAGAAGTCTTTCACTTTCACATACTCTTCTTCTGTATTTAACTCATCACAAAAGTTAAACCTAAAATCATCTTTAAAATCCTGAGTGTAATCCACAGTTCTGTCTTCTTCTCCCATTAGATCAATGGGTCTTATCACTTTTATTCCTTTATGAATTTTCTGAACACTCAAAGCTCTGACTACTTCATTATGCATTCTTCTGATCAATTCTTCATTCAACCTCCTTTCTTCTGATTCAGACTCCATTGCCCTTTCACTGTTATAAACCACAATATCTGTACACCTGTTTACCACTGTACTTTCCACTATTTCTTCTATTCTCAAATCAGATTCCTCAATAGCTACAGTTTCATCTAAGTTTCCTTCCATCTCAGTATCCAAGTTCAATTCCTCTGTTTTATCTGATTCATTACTATCAATACTTCCCAACTCCATTTCTTCTGTATCTGAACTATCAAGCTGTACTATCTGAACCATCTCCTTTAAATTTTCCTGTGTCTGATCTTCTGAACTTTTTGTATTGGCTAAGTGCATGTCTGCTATCTCAAAATCTTCTATGCCAATATCATCATCAGAACTTAACCTTTGTCTTTTCTCCCCCTTTTGATGATCATGAGGATCATTATCATCAAACTTCCTTTTCAAGTTCTGATTAAAAGCAACTTCAGGTTCAGCTTCTGCAATAGGAACAGGATCAAGAGGCTTTGAAGTAGAAGCCAAAGATACACTCAGTGCTTTCAATATAGATTCCTGCATACCTTGCATCTGTTTTAACATATCTTTTTGAAAACCAGACATTATATCCACGATCTCCTTTTTGTGAGAATCCAAGGATTTCTTTACATCGTCTACCTTGATTTCAACAGAAATCAACTTTTTCTCCAACACAACTTTCAAATCTGATACTTCATCATTCAAATCCTCCATCCTCTTCTCCAAATTTTCTACTTTTTCCCCCATCTCCTTGTTTTGTTTCTGAATCTTTTCAAATTCAGAAGTTTCTAACAGTGAACCTGAACCAACAGATGGTCCAGTTTTCATGTGCCCCGAGAGCTCATGGCCTGTAGATAACACACAGTCATCTTGTACAACAGATGCACGTTTGAATGAGGCTTTTGTAATGTTCACCTCACCAGGACTTCCATCCAATCCTCGACACCCAACATTAGGTATGTCTATGAATGTTGTTTCAGGAATACGAAATTCCTGATTTGTGCAAGTGTCAAAAGGAATTTCAGGCTCAATATGAATAGGACTGTGGTATTCAGACTCAATGTGTTGAAAAATAAATTGGGATTTATCACCTCCCTCCAAATGAGTTTGGGATGGTTCCCCGGATTTGTGTGAAACAGTAGCATGTTGAAATGCTTCTGAGTGGGTATGGATGGGTTGTTCAAGATCCACCACTAGGTCCATGGTGTTTGTTTCAATATTGGACACCAAGAGATGTGAACCAATAGCATTTGTGGTTACCTGGTCAAGATTAGCTGGTTCAGAGGCATCTCTTTCTGTTTGAACCTCTGTTGACAATCTCTCATCCTCATCACTCTCATTCTGTTTTTCCTCACCAAATCTAACCAAGCTCTCAGAATTTTCCCTCTCAGGTCTCTCAGAATGTTCACCCATCTGAACATCCTCCCCCTCTCTAATTCGACTAGACTCCTCACCTCTCTTCTCAGGTTGGTCCTCTTGGGTAGGGATTTGAGGTAATTCAATTCCCATAGAGGTGCAATAAGCTTTTAAAATCTCACTCTCCCTTGGAATATAGTTCCTAAGTGATTTTGGCAATAGTTTATGATTGGGATAGTTTTCAAGTCTTGTTACCGAGGTCATCTTACCCAAATAAAATGTAGGACCATGCTCTTCATTTGTTCTTCTTGAGATTGTTCTGTTTTCCTGCATGGCATACCAAATAACAATTTGCCAGTACCTTATGTAGGGAATGTATGTCAGTGGAGCATCCTTTGTCTTCTTCTGAATTGCTTTCTGATTCTTCTCAAATGTATTCTTCATATCTTCCCAAAGTATTAAAGTATAGTCATAATGCCTATTCTTCACTAAACCTTGAAATATCTGAAGAATTTGTTTAGAACCTTGATCAGCAGAACTATTTTTCCCTGACAAACATTTATTTACCACATGAAAGAAGCAAGCCCAAATAGGTGGTAATTTGTTTCTTCTGAACAAACTGAGAGTCCTCAATCCTTCATTGTATCCCAACTTCATAAACTCTGCTATTAATTCCTCTGTTAAGGGTAAATCCTCAAAATCTGTTCTTCTTTGTACATCATCTTTCTCTGGTAGATTCAGCATTTCTCTTAGTGCAGAGATAGATAAGACAAATGTCACTCCTCCAATTTCAGACACAAACTTATTATCTTCTAACCTAAGATGTTTCCACCATTGTTGTATGTACTGAACAGGCACATTTTTACTTCTTGTAAACCATTTTCTGTACGGATGATGTTTGAATAACTCCATGATAATTCTGTGTTCAGGCTTAAAACGACTTTCCTCAAACAATATAACACAGTTATTTTCAGATAATTTCAACCATTCACTCTCAGGAACAACTCTTTCCACTTGAATAGATCTATCTGACATAATAGAACCTGCAGCACTCTGTTCATGTTCAATATTAACGTTTACCTCATCCGCATTTCCTTCAGATTCATCCATTTGTTCATCTTCTTCATCATTTCTTATTGCCCCTTCCTCTGCAACTCTATTTTGTACTTCATCATTTTCCGAATCGGATGAATCCATTATCGATTTTGTAGAATGTAGAGAAATTGGACCACTTCTTCGTATTTCAGACATGATTTAAGAAGAAAACAGATTCAAAGAACTCTGGATTTGATTCGTATCTCACGTTTCGCTCTGGGATTTGAAAAAAATTTGAAATAGGGATTTTAAGACCTATTTAAAATCCGCGAAGTTGAAAGGTTTAACGGAAAAGCGAAATCAATGTTATAACGGAGTCAACACATGTGAAATACCACAAAGGATTTAAATGAAATACGTGGCATTGTCAAACAAATATGAAGCTGACACGTGTTAGT
The DNA here is from genome assembly GCA_033807775.1 of Saussurea involucrata. Classification (NCBI taxonomy): domain Eukaryota; kingdom Viridiplantae; phylum Streptophyta; class Magnoliopsida; order Asterales; family Asteraceae; genus Saussurea; species Saussurea involucrata. The sequence continues at coordinate 70,275,319 of CM066325.1, forward strand.
GGATAGAATTTTGACTCAAGTCAAAGATCTGAATAACACGCACAGATGTTCTGATTCCACGACTCAGAAGAATTTTGCCTTGTAACCAAAATGTCTTTTAAAATCAACTTCTGACTAATATAAAACATTTTGATTATTCAGAAGAGGTTTGAACAGATAAGAAATGAAAACAAATCTTTTAAGCATCACAAAATGATTTCCAAAAGAATTTTGATGCTCCCCCTTGACTTGAGCATGCATTTGACTATTAATGATACATAAAGATGAGATAAAAAGATAATAGAAGAAGCATAATCCATACAGTTGAAGTTATTTGTATTTCTCAAAAATAAATTTTTGAAAGTTAGATTGCTGAAGTATTGACTCAGAATTTCTGACCTTAAGATTCAGAGGTTCTGATCTCAAGACTCAGAAGTTCTGAACTCAAGACTCAGAAGTTCTGAACTCAAGACTCAGAAGTTCTGATCTCAAGACTCAGAAGTTCTGAACTCAAGACTCAGAAGTTCTGAACTCAAGACTCAGAAGTTCTGAACTCAAGACTCAGAAGTTCTGAACACACTACTCAGACAAGTTTACTTAGAAAAATTTAGCATTTTTAAGAAAAAAATATTTTCAACTAGGCAGATTAAGCATTCCTATTTTACATATGAGAAAAGAAAACCTTTTGTGATCAAGAGGCTTTGTGAACAAGTCAGCCAATTGATACTTTGTATGCACAAAGTGCATCTCTATAGTTCCTTTTTCCACATAGTCCTTTATAAAATGATACCTCACATCTATATGCTTAGTCTTCGAATGTTGAACAGGGTTCTGAGTAATAGCAATTGCACTTTCTGAGTCACAATAGATGGGAATCTTATTAAGCTGATATCCATAGTCCATGAGTTGTGTTCTCATCCACAATGTTTGAGAGCATGAAGCAGCAGCAGCAACATACTCTGCTTCAGCAGTTGAAGTGGATACACAGTTCTGCTTCTTTGATGCCCAACTCACTATTTTATCTCCCAAAAAGTGACAAGCACCAGATGTACTTTTTCTGTCCAACCTACTTCCTGCATGATCAGCATCAGTGAAAGCAGTCAATTTGAAGTCAGTTTCTTTTGGATACCATAAACCTAGATCAGGTGTTCCTTTGAGATATCTTAAAATCCTTTTGACAGCCAACATATGTGATTCTTTCGGGTTAGATTGAAATCTAGCACAGAAACAGGTAGAAAACATGATATCTGGTCTACTTGCAGTCAAATAAAGTAATGATCCAATCATGCCTCTATAAAGTTTGATATCTGCTGAAACACCTTTGAGATCAGCATCTAACTTTATGTTAGTTGCCATAGGTGTTCTCATAGAAGCACAATCAGACATTTTGAACTTTTTCAGAATATCTCTAACATATTTTCCTTGATTTATGAAAATACCTTTTGGTAGTTGTTTGACTTGAAGACCAAGGAAAAAATTCAGTTCACCCATCATGCTCATTTCAAATTCAGATGACATGATTTTTGAAAAATTATCACATAATTCTGGACTGGTAGAACCAAATATTATGTCATCAACATAAATCTGAATCAGAATCAAATCATTACCCTGTTTCTTTAAAAACAAAGTTGTGTCAATCTTACCTTTCTTGAATCCTGAACCTAACAGGTGTTTAGTAAGAGTGTCATACCAGGCTCGTGGTGCTTGTTTTAGACCATATAAAGCTTTGTCTAAAATATAAACATGATCAGGGAATTCTGGATCAACAAAACCTTCAGGTTGATGGACATACACTTCTTCATTAAGTTTGCCATTTAGAAAGGCTGATTTGACATCCATTTGATACACCTTGAAGTTTTTATGTGCAGCATAGGCTAAAAATATTCTGATTGCCTCTATTCTTGCCACTGGTGCAAATGTCTCATCATAATCAATTCCCTCTTGTTGACAGTATCCCTTAGCAACCAATCTTGCCTTGTTTCTGATGACAACACCTGATTCATCCTTTTTGTTTCTGAACACCCATTTAGTTCCAATAATAGATTTACCTTCAGGCTTTGGAATGAGTCTCCAGACTTTATTTCTTTCAAATTGAAGCAATTCCTCTTGCATTGCTGAAATCCAGTCTGGATCCTCTAAGGCTTCATTAGCTTTCTTTGGTTCAATCACACTCAAGAAACCAGCAAACATTGCTTCATTTGCTGTAGCTGATCTGGTTTTTACTCCTGCTGAAGGATCACCTATTACTTGATGAATAGGATGATTTTTAGTCCATTTATTTGCACTAGGAAGTACATCAATCTCTGAATAATTGTTGTTTGCATCATTCTCATCAATGATTGCTTGTAATTCTGAACTGTCCCCTTGTTCTGATGTATGAATAGGAGTCATATCCAAGTTTGGGTTCTGATTAATGAAGTCAGAATTCAGAGTGACTTGTTCAGAGTTCTGAGTACAAGAATCAGAATTCTGATTACAAGGTTCAGAATTTTCACCACTTGTATGTATTAGATTTGGACATTCCTCTGATGGACCTTTGTCAGAAATTACAGTTGATTGAACTATTTCTGGAGTCTTATTTTTCATCTCTTTGACCATCTTTGGGTTTTCATATTCTGCATAAGACTCAGAAATTAGTTCACTAAAAGCATCCTTAAATAGTAAATTGAGTTCTGAACAAATAGGATTAGAATTTGTATCAGAAGTCATTTTTGTGTTGTTCAGCATGAGTTCTGAACTGTCTTGTTCAGAAGTCCGCATTCTGGCTTCATCAAAAGTTACATTTATGCTCTCCATCATCCTCTTGGTTCTTCTATTGTAGATTCTGAATGCTTTGGAAGTTAAAGAATAACCCACAAAGTATCCTTCATCTGCCTTTTTATCGAATTTGGCAAGATTTTCTCTGTCTCTGAGAACATAGCACCTGCAACCAAAAACATGAAAGAATTTGATTAATGGTTTTCTTTTATTTATCAGTTCATAAGCAGTCTTATTTAATCTCTTATTGATTAAAGTTCTATTTTGTGTAAAACAAGCAGTTGCAATTGCTTCAGCCCATAGGAAAGTAGGAAGATTTGCATAAGCCAGCATTGTTCTCGCAGCTTCAACTAGAGTTCTATTCTTCCTTTCAACAACACCATTTTGTTGAGGAGTTCTGACAGCAGAAAAATTGTGAGAAATCCCAGAACTTTCTAAAAAATTCTGAAGAGTCTCATTTCTGAACTCTGTTCCATTATCACTTCTGATTTTCTGAACTTGAAGTTGTAAGAGAACTTGAATCCTTTTGATAAAATTTATCAATGTAGTAGCAGCTTCTGACTTAGCTCTTAGGAACTCAACCCATGTGTATCTGGATAATTCATCAACAATCACAAGCATATATTTCTTTCCTCCCATCGATTGAACTGAAATTGGACCACAAAGATCAGTATGAATCATTTCTAATGGTGCTTTGCAAGATGAGTCCATTTTTAATTTGTGAGAACTCTTTTTCATCTTGCCCATTTCACAAGCTGAGCATAATGATTCTTTTTCAAATTTAAGCTTTGGTAAGCCTTTAACCAAATGTTTTGCAACAAGATTATTAAGATCTTTGAAATTCAGATGAGAACATCTTCTGTGCCAAAGCCAGCATTCATTTGCAGTTGATTTTGATAAAAGACAGACTGTATTTAATGTTTTCAATTTTGAAAAATTAACTACAAATAAGTCCATATGTCTTTTGGCCCAGAAGACTTTAACATCATTTTCAGTTAAAATCATGCAACCTGTTATTTGAAACTTAATTTGACAAAGACTGTCTAAAAACTGACTTATGCTGAAAAGATTATGCTGTAATCCTTCAACATAGAAAACCTTTTGGATAGTCAGATCCCCTTTAGTTAAATCCCCATAACCTTTGACTTGTCCTTTGCTGTTATTTCCAAAGTTTACTGCTCCTCCAGCCTTTTCTGTGAAGTTTGATAGAAAAGACTTCTGACCTGTCATGTGTCTTGAAGCTCCTGAATCTAAAAACCACATATGACAGCCCTGCAAAAGGATCAGTTAGGTTTAGGTACCCATTTTGGAATGGGTCCATCTTTGTTAGCTTTGTCATTTGATTTAACATTAGTACCTTTTACTCTCCACTCAAAATCTTTCTTCAAACACCACTTTCCTTGAACTTTTATGAAGTCAGAACATTTTCTGCTTACAAGCTTGTTCAAATTCTTTTTGAGAGTTGTAACTTTTGGTTTTGCTATATTTTCAACTTTCTTTTCTTTTATCTTTTCTTTCTTCTGAGTCTGAGGAACAGAAATTTTCTTCTTTTCTGTATTTTGAGAAACAGAAACTTTCTGAATATCTTTTCTTATGTATGAAACAGAAGTTATTTTGACTTGACATTTATGAGAATATTGGAATGAATCATTTTTACATCTAACACAAACAAGATTTTTCTTTGCAAGAGACAATAAATCTGAAACATAGATCATTTCATTTTTATTTATACTGTTCAGAGTACAATTGCCCTTATTACAAGAATTTCTAGCGTTGAGTTCAGAAGTAGATTTCATTCTAAGCTTCTCAAGTTCCCTTTTCAGATCATTCAACTTTGCAAGATCATCTTTCCTTTTGCTTTCTTCTTTTTCTGAAAAATTCAAGTTCTTTTTGTTAGAAGAATTAGATGATTCACCTTTTTCATATGTACTTGATTCATTAAAGAATTTATCATTTTCTCTTGAAGCATTAATTTTAAAAAGATCATACTCAGTCTTCAGTTTTTCAAGCTCTGTTATTTTCTGAATAAAAATATTCTTTTCTTTCAAAGCTTCTTCAAGTTTAATATCCACCTCACAGAAATCATTTTCATGTTCATCATAAGCTTTCCTTAAATCCTCAAGTTCTTGACTCACAAGATTAAATCTCTTTTCAAGTTGCAAAAATTCATCTGATTTTGTTTCAGAAAATCCAGTTGAATCAGACTTCTGACTACCTGAGTCAGAGTTCTGATTTACAGACTCAGATGTCTGATCTTTAGACTCAGAATTCTGACTACAAAGTTCAGAATCCTGACTAGAAGTTTCAGACTTCTGATTGACTGTTTCAGAATTTTTACTTGTGTCAAATATGCTCTCAATGTCATGATATGAAAAACTTGGTTGTTTATTTTTGTAGCTGACATTTAAGGAATCATACTTGAATTTAGTATCATTGTATCTTGGCTTTTCATCTGTTGGTTTAGAAACTTCTTTCTTAACCTTTTCTTCTGAACCAACTGACTTTTCTGTTTTAGACTCAGAAATTGTCTCATCTGACTTTTTAGAGTTTGGTCTTTGCAAATTGTCAGAACTTGTTATAGAACTAGCAGGTCTTATGAAAACTTCAACAATTTCTGGGATTTTTGGCTTAGAAACTTGAAGTTTTTCATACAAGTTAATTGGAGCTCTTTTTAAAGTGACATTTTCTTCCAATCCCAATCCCTTCTTTGGGTTGTAAAATCTTGTATCTTTAACATTGCTTAATAAAAGATTTAGTGTTTGCTGAGTCTGACCCCTTTTCAAATTCAGATCTTCTAATTCTTTAATTTTGGTGTATAAATTCTTTCTTTCTTCAAATAACATATCAAATTTTATTTGTAAATCACCTTTTTCATCCTTTATTTTTGAAAACTCAACTTTTAGTTCAGAAAGCTTTTTCATCAATTCAGAATTTTCATCTTTAACTTTCTGTTTCTCAGCCTCAGATTCTTCATATTGTTCTTTTATTACTTCTTTTTCAATTCTGAATTTGTTAACCAAAGTTCTTTCTCCTTTTATCTGTTTTCTTAGATTAGCAAATTCAGTTTTCATTTCACCAATCTGTGTCATTAACTCTAATTCAAGTGAAGAATGTACCTCAGCAGATGACTCAGAATCAGCATCTTCAAAATCAGAATCATCCTCATTCCTCATTTTTGCCATATAGCTCTGCATCTGTGGAAAGTTGATGTGATCATCTTCATCAGAAGTATAGTACAACCAATTCTCCTGTTCAGCCAACAAAGCAATTTTATCATCTCTCTTCTTTGCAAGCTGAGCCTTCTTGGTGTAGTACTCATAGTCTTTCACAATTTTAACTCTGCAATCCTTAGCATAGTGGCCAGATTTTCCACATTTGAAACACAGATTCTTTTCTTTTCTTTCATCCTTCTCTTCATTGTTTTCTTCACTTCTCTCTACTCTCTTTTCAAACTTATTTTCTTCTCTGTCTTCTTTCTTCTTATAGTCTGAACTCCCAACTCTCTTATAATTTCCTTGAAATCTACCCTTCCCATACCTTTTATTGAAAGTATTTGTCAACAAAGCTAGTTTCTCAGCCATTATCTTGATATCTTCATCATCTTCTGATCCTTCTTCCTTGTCAGATTCTTCCAGATTAGGTATCTCTGATAGATATGCAGTCTTTTTGGGTGCTTTGATTGCTTTGGACTTTGATAAGAACGCTAACTGATCAGCAACATTTTTCTTCTCTTCCACAACTAACTTGACAGAGTCTTCATGTTGATTAAGAACACAGAATAGATCATTTAAGTCTTCTTCACACATATCCTTGTTCATTTGCAGACTTATGGCAAATGATGACCATTCTGAATTTAGACTGTTCAGAAATTTGTAATTTATTTCTGATTTTGTTTTCTTCAGTCCATTTCTTCTCAAGTCATTTAGAATAGTGCAAAATTTACTGTATGTCTGTGTCAAACTTTCTGACTCTTTTGCTTTGAACCTTTCATAAGCATTTATGCTTTGATTTAACTTTGCCTGAATAGATCTCACAGTTCCTAACATTTGCCTTTCCAATTCGTCCCACATTTCTTTAGCTGATGATCCACTGTCAATCCTGTTAAGAACCTCATTTGGGACAGCCAAAGTCATCAAAGTAATTGCTCTTTTGTCAATAGCATGCCTATTTTTCTGTTCAGCTGTGTATTGGGAATAACTCTTTTTCACCCTGGTCGCTGGAATTTCTGGAGTTGTCTCTGTAGCAGGGGTTGCAGCAACATCGATGTATACTTCAATTGGGCCTTCTCGAATAGAAATCATAAGGTTTCCATCAATGTTGTCTAAGAATTGGATCATTCGGATTTTCCATTGCTGATACTCTTCTGGTATAAGAACAGGCGGTTTGGTTTCAGATCCCATGGCTAGATATTCTTTAGAAGACATGATTGTAAGAAAATTCAACAGAAAGACAAATTCGAGTTTCTTGATCGAAATGTAACAGGTAATTCAAGAATTGACAAGAATTCAAGAACTAGCCCTAGCAGCGGAATTGAATTTTGAATGAATCAAGAAATCTTCAAGAAATTTATCAATTGATCTTCGCGATTACAATCTTGAACGAATTTGTTTGTTGATTGGCTCTGATACCAATTGAAAGAACAGGATCTAATCTCACAATCAATATAGAAAGCAGTAATTGAGAAGTTGTATGATCAAACCCAATTGTATTCAATGATGAACAGAAATACAGATCTATGAGAGAGAGAATCTCAAAGATTACAGAGAATGAATACAAAGTTATACGGGAAAAATCAATCAGTTAGCAACATAGAGCTAACTACTATTTATACTGCAACAAACATCTTAAAGCTACAGTACAAATAAGAAAGACTAATAAGAACATAACAAGTGTCCTAATTAGTTTATAAAATACTAAGTAAAGTATCTTGTCATAAGTTCTGAACAGGTAGTTCAGAACTTCTGAACATTCTTCTGATAAAGCTTCTCAGATCTTCTGACTCCTCTACTCAGATTATCTGAGTCTTCTACTCAGACCGTCTGACTCTTCATATCAGACATCTGACTTCTCTTTCCACTAATCAATACTTGTCTTCACAGTCAGACCTCTGACTTCACTACTCAGAACATCTGAGTCCTCTTATCAGATCTTCAACACTTGGTTTATTGACAAAACTTCAGATCTAACAAAGAGGTATATGTTTCTCAACCTGAAGGTTTCGTCGACAAGGATCATCCAAATCATGTCTACATTCCGGATAAAGCCATGTATGGTCTTAAACAAGCCCCTCGAGCATGGTACGAAGTTCTATCCAACTTTCAACTTGAGTCCGGTTTCGACAAATGTTAAATTGACACGACTTTATTCATAAAACGCGACCAAGGTGATGTTATAATTGTGCAAATTTATGTAGACGATATTTTTTTTGGTGCGACTATCCTACATTATGTACCTAGTTTTCTGACCTCATGGTGACTAGGTTTCAAATGAGCATGATGGAAGAGATCAACTTCTTTCTCGGACTGCAAGTGAAGAAATTCTCAACGGGAATCTTCATAAATCAATCCAAGTATGTGTTTGATATTTTGAAGAAATTCAAAATGGAAAACAGTACAACAATTGGAACCCCAATGGCACCAGGTTCGAAGATTGGTCCAGATCCCGATGGTAAGAAAGTAGATCTTCGAACTTACAGAGGTATGATAGGTTCACTTATGTATTTAACGTCTAGTCATCCAGATATCATGTTTGCTACATGCCTTTGTGCAAGGTTTCAGACAAATCCTAAGGAATCACATCTTGGAGCGGTAAAACGCATCTTCCGATACTTGAAGGGCACACCGTATCTTGGTTTATGGTATCCGAAAGGTACGAGCTACGAACTGACTGCTTACTCAAACGCTGATCATGGCGGAAGTCTTATGGACAGGAAAAGCATAACGGGTCACGTACAATTTTTGGGAGACAAATTAGTGAGTTGGGCATCAAAGAAACAAAACTGTGTGTCAACGTCTACGATGGAGGCTGAATATGTTGTTGCCGCGAGCTATTGTTCACAAGTTCTATGGATGAAGACTCAACTAATGGATTTCAACTGCAAGTATGACAAAATCCCAATTTATTGTGATAGTAAATCCGTGATTGCTATTTTAGTGAATCCCGTCCAACATACAAAGACAAAGCACATCGACATTCTATATCATTTCATCAAGGACCATGTGAAGAAAGGTACTGTTGAACTTTACTTTGTATCTACTGAGTTTCAACTTGTTGATCTTTTCACTAAAGCTTTGGATGGAAAACGGTTCAAATTTTTAATTTCAAAGCTGGGCATGTTGAACATGAAAGTTTGAATATTCATAATATTCATTCAATCAGTTGAAAATCTTTATTGTTCATTCAAGTTTAAAATCTTGATTGAAAAATATTAATTTTCATCTTATTGGATCTTTATTTTGATTATTTCAAAAGTTTATGTATTTCTGTAGTCTACAAAGTTTGTTTCAATCCTTTATCTTTTGCTTATCAATTTCAATTTTATTTCTTCATGGTTTTTGTACAATTTAATGTGTGTGCATATGTTTAGGGGGAGACATAAAAGAAAAAGAATTAGTCATTTATCAAGGGGGGGCATAATATTTTATTCAAATATGTGTTGCTCATATCATGTCTGAGTCTATGTGCAGATGTCCATATCATTCATTGAAGATGAGAGTAAGTTTTTCTGATCTGAATTTTAATGCAAACTCTACTTGATGAAAATATGTTTTTTAAAATTCTATGCATCATTGTAGGGGGAGCAAAATGTTTTGAAAAGTTTATTTGCAGAATACCAGTTAAAAGTTGGACATCTTTTAACTTGGAAAATCAATTTTTGAAAAAGTTTGAAAAAGTGATTTTTTTTGATTTTTCAGAAAATGTCTAAGTATAGGTAGTTATCGCTCTAGTCTTAGGCGATAAGAATTTTTCATCGCTCAAGCTTTGACCGAGAACTTTCCTAACTGCATAAGACTCATGCGATCAACATTGTTCATCGCACAAGTGGCATGCGATTAAAATCTACAAACAATGCTCATCGCACAAGGGTTATTCAATAACATTGAATACCTTCATCGCATACGTTTCATGCGATGAAGAAGAACTCATCGCCCATTGCTTCAGGCAACAAGTTGCCACATGGAAGGTCAACCGTTGGACCACTCGTTTATTGCCACGTGTCACTGAGACCTAAGTTGTATATATAGAGCGTGATATCAAATCAGTTTCTATTTTTCCGACTTTCGAAACCCTATTCTCTCTCGACTGGAATCTTCAAATCTTTGCTATTGTTGATGTTTTCTTGTTGGTATCTACTCGAAATCACTACAGGTTAGTGATTCCTTCATTTTCATTTCAGTTTATCCGTACATTGCTTGTTAGTTTGAGGATTCATGTTTGTAACAATCGAAGTCTTTGAGAATTTTCATATTCTCGATCAGATTCACTCTTTGTGTTAGTTTAATGATCAAAACATGATAAGATAGGATTACTCTTAGATAAACGACACTAGGGTATTTGATTTTATGCGATTTAATAGCCATTCTTAGAAATCTGGGTTGATACTTAAGTTAGATTGAAAGTGTTCTAAGTTGTCGCACAATACTTGTCTTAAGGTATTCAAAGTTGTCGCTCATAACTGTGTTCATTCTCATCGCATAAGTTTCATGCGATAACTTCTTTCATCGCATAAGCTTTGTGCGATCAGACCTTTATGCGACAAGGTTGTGTGTTGTGCGATAACTTCCCAGACTTAGGAAATTTTGAGATTTTTCTCAAAAGTGGCAACTTGGAAATTTCATACCAGTGTTCTAACTCATTCCAAAACAGATCAAATGGCACATATTCAAGAGCATGGTGATGGTAATTCATCTGATGAGAACACAGTCATTCTATCACACCGTTCATCCCACCCTTCAGTCAATGCTAGAACTTTGGATGATGATCTTATCAAACCTTCTGACCGTCTGAAGATTAAACACAACAACTTCACATTTGACATGAATGTGAGAATGGACTATCACATCATTGTGGAGATTTTGAAAGGTCATCCTTTACGAACTGTTTTGGAGAAGACTGAACTGGTGCCTCTAATCTATCTGCAACAAGCTTGGTTCACTTTGACGTTTGTTCCGGTTTCTGAGACTAATCAGTATTTCACTCCCAAGATAGATCATTTTGATTCCAAGCTGGCTTTGAAACGACTGCGAATTGTTCTTGATCTGCCGCGTTCTAATAACTTTGAGGATTTGATAACCGAAGAGGATTTGTGCCGTGACATAATGGCTCTGGGGTACAAAGATAAAGTGGATGGTGATCTTGTTAGAGCTTCTAATTTCAAGAGAAAGTATTTACCACCAATATGGTATACACTGTTCAGTATCATCAACATGTGTATGACCTCCAAGCACACAGGTTTAGATAGGTGTAGCATCTCAGTTCTCAGGATGTTTCATGCTAACGCCTATGACAGAAAGACAGGTTTCGCAGTGCTTATATGGAATGAACTAATAGAGGTGGTTACTGACAAAGTTCAACCGACGAATGCCATAAAGTTTGTACCATTCCAGAGGTTCCTTCAAATTATTATTCAAAGCATCATGAACTCTAATCCGGAGATTCCTAGACGTGAAGGTTCAGTACTTGGTCCAGCTCAGTGGATGCATTATATCCGCATTCCGCACAACATGCACTTTGACAACATCAAAGTGATACCAGAAGCTGTACTCGCTTACGCTGACCAGGAGTCACCATTTGTGAGTGAGTATAGAGAACAAAATGCACTAATGGTCCGACCAGAACCGGAGGGACCTACCCAATGTGCAAACCAAATAGGAGAGAAGAGTGAGGGTATAGATATAGATGAGAGAGTTCAGGATACTTGGGTACCTAAACAGGTTTAGCTGAGAGAAAATATTATTATGAGGGGAACTGGAGATGTGGGTGCTCCTGGTCAGTCGTCTGGTGCTCAAGCTGATGAGGAAAGCATCGGTTCCTCAGATTTTGAAGAGGATACTAATGAAATTTTTGATGACATAGATGATCCAGCAAATGTATATACTGCAAGTTCAAGTTCTGATGAGGCAGATGATGAAGCCGAGGATGAAAGTTCTGATAGTGATAATCAAGATGGTAATGAATTTGAAGTGGTTGTTAATACCGAGATTGTCACACCCCGCTAAAGCGGAAACACGGGATGTCACAGCTAAATGTTTCAAAAGCGTAAGGTAGAAGACAACACACAATCATCATATCAAAATAGTACAATTACCACGTGTTTTTAGAAATACATCTTGTCCAAAATAACAAAAGTAAACTTGACATGATGAAATAAGTTGGAAGTCGCTAATGTGATGCCTTCTAGAATGCATCCTTACTTGTTGTTTCCTGAAAAGCATGTAAAGGAGAGTGTCAACTAAAAATAGTTGGTTAGTTCATAGGTTTTTGTACACACTAAAAACGTTAGTGTAAGTTGTAAAGTTTCGTACTTTCAAAATCGTAGTACAACTCTCGGTTGTAAAGTTTCGTTTTGTTTTGCATGCTCATGGTATATATAATGTAATGCCTCAGAGGTAGCAAGCTAAGCCATTACCCAAACCTCTTGACCTTGTGTTGTATGCCCCGAAATCATGTTCTATCACTAACATGCATTGTAACAATTATGCACTTACTTTACCGTAAGTGGGTGGTCAACCAAATAACGTTATTCATAATCATCATGGCTCACTCGTGAGTTAATGAGGTAATGTAAAATTGTAGGGACTTTCTTGTATGATAGCATAACTTAGAAGCTTTAACATGTGCATACGTACCGTAGAGCGTTAAACATGCATAGTATTTCAGTAACGAAAACAGTTGATTTCGAATAAAGTTGTAACATGCTTTTCACCCCAAAAATATGTAAAACAGTAAAAGGGGCTATGAAGACTCACGGTGGATTGCGTAGATGTTTCCCCAAAAGTGCGTAATGTGTTCCGTGAGGCGATCCTACTCCGATCCTACGAACGTAAGGACACTAGTAAGATTCTAAGTTCTAGACTTTGGTCGATTAAATATCCAATTCATCATAAAATGCCTTTGTTGATATTTTGTATGTTGTTATAGGTTCTTTGATATCAATAGTTCAACTTCAAGATGAAATGTTACATATGATGGTTCGAGATTACCGAAGTGTTGTCGTGATAAATGACGAAAGGGTCAATAAATAGGATCATATGTATAGTATGCAAATAAAGTTAGATGTTAGGTCACATATATTACATATATAAATACCACAATTTCATCATGAAATGATGAAAAGGGTCCATAACAATATGTTAGATTGTTAGAGCGTAAGTAAAATGCGTAAATAAATAAAGGTTAGGATAAGTAAGTATATATACATAGTACATATATATAAATATACCACCATTTCATCACCAAAGGTGAGAAAAAGTGTCAAGAGATAGCATATAGCTATATTATGATATAGTTGTAAGAAGTCAGAATTAGAGGTCACTTGTGGTTACTGTTTGGAATACTTCCAGAGGTCGTTTGGTTCTGGTATTTTATGGCTAAGTACTTCCATGTGTTAGGAAACTTTTGCCATAAGTCCCATGATTTTTAGAGTAATATAAGTGAATGAAATAAAACATGACGTAAACAGTGACAGAAAATGCTGCTGATGCGCACTGTTTTTGTGTAAACTGTTTGAAGGTCTAAAACTCAATGTTTTTCAAAGATTCCAGTTGGGTTTGATTCATAACTCATAAAATAAAGTTCCAGAAAAGAAATCAATCTAATTGGAGTATTTTTGAGAGAGATATGGGCATGCAAAGTCAGTGTAAAAATCTGACCGCATGCTGTTGGAAATAGCTCCTTGAAATAAATGCTATTTTTCTATTGGCTCTTTCCAAGATTTTGTTCTTTTTGTTTACCCACGATTTTTAACACATAATATGATTATTCTCAGCTGAAAACCTGCTTTTTATTTACAAAAATTAACATGCAATGAATTTATGCAAACCATCTAACCAAGACATTTTTAAAACTTGATGTTCTTGAGTTTTTGTGAAAACATTCAAGTAAGACATTCTTGGGTAACTAATATGGGTTTGATGATGGATTCATCACACTTTCTATGACATGCAAAGTGTCATGGTGATGAATCTACAAACATAAGGATACCAAGGATTGTCTTAGCAAAATCAAAGTGAAAAGACTAGAGTTTGAGGAAGATAAACTTGAAATGAGAAAGATGTATGTATGTAGATGATTAGAGGATGCTAGGAGTAGATTTTACCTTGAGTTTCTTGAGGTTTTTGGGGCTGGACTTTGAAGCCTTGAAGTAGATAGAATAGAGAGAAAAGAGAGTAAACTCTTAGAGAGAGTTGAGAGGAAATGAGTGAAGAGTAGAAATGAGGGATTAGGGGGGTATTTATGGAGTGAGAGAGGAGTTAGGGGGGGGGGGGGGGTGGCCGGTTTTGGGAGAGGGGAAAGGAGAGGGTGTGGAGTGTGGGTTTGGTTAAAATGATGGTGTTTAAAGTTGTGTTTAATTTAATTTTAATTAAATCTTTTAATTAGTTGAATTATTGAATTTAATTGGTAAAAAAATAAATAAACTAGTTGAATTATTAGTATTTATTTTTGTAGGTTGTATATATATAAACATATACATATATAAGTGTATGAATAGTTTTAGTAGGCATTTTATGAGATGTATGGATAATTTCCTAAATTGAGGGATTTTAGACGCAAATTCTAATTTTCCCCTACTGTGTCGGGTTTACTGCTAAAACTAGATAGTGTGACATAAATTAACTGTATCTGGTATATTTAGTGCAGTTCTAACCTGAACGCAATTTTGACGGTTGTCACAGTCTCCCCCGGTTAAAAGAATTTCGTCCCGAAATTCAAGAACTTTCGTCCGTAACCGGTTGTTTAGCAAATAAGTGAGGATACTTATGTTTCATGTAATCCTCTCGTTCCCATGTGTACTCAGGCCCACGCCTTGTGTTCCAGTGAACTTTCACTATTGGAATCTTGCTTCGCCTAAGACGCTTTACCTCTCGGTCAAGTATTTCGATTGGTTTTTCTACAATGCACAGTTTCTCATTGATTTGGACTTCCTCCAAAGGTACGGTTATTTCCTCGTTGACTAGGCATTTCTTCAGATTGGATACGTGAAAGGTGTTGTGAATAGCACTCAGTTCTGTTGGCAATTCCAGCCTGTATGCTACTGGTCCGATTCTCTCGGTGATTTTGAAGGGTCCAATGTATCGAGGGCTCAACTTTCCTCGTTTTCCAAATCGAACAGTTCCCTTCCAAGGGGATACTTTCAGAAATATTCTATCTCCAATCTGAAACTCTAACGGTTTCCTACGGTTGTCAGCATAGCTCTTTTGACGATCTTGAGCTGCTTTGAGTCTATCCCTGATGATTGCGATCTTGTCGGTGGTTTCTTGTACAATGTCTGGACTAGACAATTGTCTATCTCCAATCTCCAACCAACAAAGAGGTGATCGACACTTGCGTCCATACAGTGCTTCATATGGCGCACACTTGATACTGGTGTGATAGCTATTGTTGTAAGAAAACTCAACTAACGGCAAGTGGTTATCCCAACTTCCTCCGAAGTCTAACACGCATGCTCGAAGCATGTCTTCCAACGTTTGAATGGTTCGCTCGCTTTGGCCGTCTGTTTGGGGATGATAGGCGGTACTTAAATTCAATTGCGTCCCCAATGCTCTTTGAAGTGACTGCCAAAATCGAGATGTGAAACGGCTATCTCTATCTGATATGATAGAAATCGGGACTCCATGTCGTGTAACAATTTCCTTCATATAGATCTGAGCCAGCTTTTCCATCTTGTAATCTTCTCGAATCGGTAGGAAATGTGCAGATTTCGTGAATCGATCTACTATAACCCAAATTGAGTCGTGCCCTCGGGCAGTTCTTGGCAATTTGGTTATAAAATCCATGGTTATTTGTTCCCATTTCCACTGGGGAATCTCTGGTTGTTGAAGCAAACCAGATGGTTTCTGATATACAGCTTTGACTTTTGAGCAAGTTACACATTTTCCTACGTACAAAGCAATATCCTTCTTCATTCCTGGCCACCAATAATATTCTCTTAAACCCTTATACATCTTATCCGCACCAGGATGAATTGAATATCGTGACTTGTGGGCTTCGTGCAGGATTATCTCCTGTATGTCATTCGCTTTTGGAACCCAAACTCTGTCCTTGAAATAACGTACTCCATCAACCTTAGTTTCAAATCTGCTTTCTATACCGTGAAGGGTTTCGTCCTTCAGATTTTTCGTTTTCATTGCTTCGGTCTGAGCTTCAAGAATTCGAGTCTTTAAGCTTGTTTGTACCATTGCTCCCATTGCTCGTATACGTGAAGGTTTTGTCCTTTCCTTCCTACTCAAGGCATCAGCCACTACATTGGCTTTACCTGGATGATAACGAATATAATAATCGTAATCACTGAGTAGTTCTACCCATCTTCTTTGTCTCATGTTTAGCATTTTCTGGTCTAGAATATGCTGAAGACTTTTATGATCTGTAAAAATGGTACACTTAGTGCCGTACAAATAATGTCTCCAAATCTTTAGAGCAAAAACCACAGCTCCGAGCTCTAAATCGTGTGTGGTATAGTTCTTCTCATGAACTTTTAGTTGTCGCGAAGCGTATGCTATCACCTTGTCCTTTTGAATTAACACGCAACCTAATCCTTGATGCGACGGGTCACAATATACCACAAAGTTATCGGTTCCTTCCGGTAACGCCAGAATTGGTGCATTGCACAAATTTTTCTTCAATAACTGAAACGCCTTTTCTTGTGATTCTCCCCAAATAAATTTACTATCCTTTTGGGTCAGTGTTGTGAGAGGTTTAGCAATCTTTGAGAAGTTCTCGATAAATCGTCTATAATAACCTGCCAAACCCAGAAATTGACGAATTTCTGTTGGGGTTTTTGGAGCTTCCCATTTCTTAACAGCTTCCACCTTAGCTGGATCTACGTGAATTCCTTTTTCTCCAATTACGTGCCCAAGAAAGTGTACTTCTCTAATCCAAAATTCGCACTTAGAGAATTTGGCGTACAATTTCTGTTCCTTAAGAAGTTCTAGAATTACGCTTAAATGCTGCTCGTGATCCTCCTTACTTCGAGAGTAAATCGGAATGTCATCTATAAACACTATCACAAACTTGTCAAGGTATGGTCGGCATACCCTGTTCATTAAATCCATGAATACTGCTGGTGCATTGGTTAAACCGAAAGGCATAACCAAAAACTCGTAGTGTCCATAACGTGTCCTAAAGGCTGTCTTAGGAATGTCCTCCGCTCGAACTCTTAATTGATGATAACCTGATCGAAGATCAATCTTAGAGAAATACGTTGCACCTTGTAACTGGTCGAATAAATCGTCTATTCGAGGTAGAGGATATCGGTTCTTGATCGTTAACTTGTTCAATTCCCTATAGTCGATGCACATTCGAAACGATCCATCCTTTTTCTTAACGAACAGAACTGGAGCTCCCCAAGGTGAAGAACTTGGCCTAATGAAGTCCTTGTCCAACAGTTCCTGAAGTTGGCTTGACAACTCTTGCATTTCGGCATGTGCTAAACGATAGGGTGCCTTAGCTACCGGTGCTGCTCCGGGTATAAGGTCAATTTGAGATTCAACTTGCCTAAACGGGGGCAGTCCAGGCAAACCATCGGGAAACACTTCCGGGTGATTCTTTACCACGGGAATGTCTTGAATTCGCCTTTCTTTGGACTTCTTCTCATCTATGAGTGCCAAAAATGCAACACATTTCTTCCTCAAATACTTACGAACCTTAATACTTGACACCATCTCTAAGCTTCTTCCAACTTTGTGTCCTTGTATCACTAGGGTTTCTCTGTCTTGCAAAGGTAGTCTAACCGACTTATCAAAACAGCAAATCTCCGCTCGATTCTTAGATAACCAATCCATGCCTATAACTATGTCAAAACTCCCCAATTCGATAGGAATAAGATCAACGCTAAATAATTTATCAGCTAGATTCAAAGTACAATCTAAGATTACATCCTTAGCCTCAAATTTGTGACCATTAGCAACCTCAATAATATAAGCATCCGACATTCTCCTAGATTCCAAGTTAATTAGTGGTCTAAACTCCAATGAAATAAAACTTCTATCCGCTCCAGTGTCAAATAATACTGATGCATAGTGGTTGTTTAGGAGAAACGTACCTGTCACCACATTAGGGTCGTGACGTGCTTCGTCAGCCCCAATGACAAATGCCCGTCCTCGAGCCTGACCTCCTTGATTTCCCTGATTGGCTTGTCTCGCCCGGTTCCCATTGTTGTTATTGTTCGGTTTCCTTCCAAACTTCGGGCAGGTATTCAGGTAGTGATCCGGACTTCCGCATTCAAAACATGCCCTTCTACCTTCATGGGGTCCTTTTTCACTTTTACAGAACCTGGTGAAGTGACCTGGCCGTTTACAGTTGTCACAAATGACGCAGGCTCCTTCGTGATGATAGTTGCACTTGTTGCACTTAGGGAGTGAACCCTTGTATTGCCCCGGGTCCTCTGTGCTTACTCCGAAGTTTCTTGCAACGCTCCTATCCTTACTTGCACTACCAAAGGGTTTCTTTCCTGACTGATACTATGGCTTCCTCTTATGGCTAGCACTACCAGATGACAGGGTTCCTGCTCTCATAACATCGTTCATTAAAGTAGTTGACATGGCTACAACCTCTTGGATTGTGGTCAGCTTTGCCGAGGTAACCATTCCTCGGATTCCCGGTGCTAGTCCCCATAAGTATATGTCAATTCTCTTACTCTCGGGAGTGACCATGTGAGGTACCAGTTTCGCAAGTTCGTGGAAACGAGCTGTGTATCGATCTATGTCAGCTCCGATCATAGTATGGTTCCAGAATTCAACTTCTAGCTTATGGATTTCACTCTTTGGGCAATACTCCTCAATGAGCAACTCTTTGAACTACTCCCATGTGAGCTTGTAGGCATCTTCCCTTCCACGGGTTTGAACCTGGATGTTCCACCAAGTTAGTGCCCTACCTTGGAGTTGACATGAAGCATATTCGACCTTGCGGTCCTCCGAACATTTGCTAATATGGAGCACCGACTCCATGCTATCAATCCATGAAAGCAATCCTACGACACCTTCCTTTCCGTAGAACTCTTTAGGTTTACAAGACATGAAGGACTTGTAGTTACATCCGGTACTAATACTGCCCGGATCTCCTCCACTACCTCCTTGATTCCTTGGGATTGCATTGACGCCGGCGGTTACTTGTGAGACGATGTTAGGTATGGCCTCTTGGATACGTTGTGCGATGATTTGTGCTATGTCGGGCGTTGGGTGTTCGGGGGTATCTTCCGTGTGACGTGTAGACCTTCTTGGAGGCATGATTCTAAAACACATTTTCAAAAATTGTTTTGGTTAAAGTTGTACAAATGTTTGAACTCATATTTTTCCAAAGGTTTAAGATTAGCAAGTTTTCATTCGAATATTTGAGCAATAAAGTAAAGTATAGAGTAAATAGACAAATTGACTAAAACTTCCCAAAAGGGTTTCCATTAAATGCCGAATGTTTACAAAATTTCTGGTGTTTATCGTACACCGGTATCACATAACTTTACTCGGAAATACAATGTAAATTAAAGTGACAAGAAATAAAAGAACGGTTTTCCAAAAGGTCCTTCCACATGTTATGATCCATTCATACTACCCCAAATATGCCCCGAGCACAAGCAAGAACATCAACATCAACAACCCCATAACTACTACCGAGCTCGCCGCTTGTGACCTCGATGCAATTTCCCTCGCCATCTTTGCGCCATCTCTAGCTTGGCTTGATACGATAGCTAGTTGGTGTGTAAGCTCTACAAGTTCCGTTAGAACTTGGGCTTGATGAGTCACTCTCACTTGACACCCGTGTAATTCGGTTGTCATTGCTCTGATGTGTTGATCCCTCGCCATTGCTAGTTCGGTCATGCGCCCAATTGGCACGCCGGGGACCACTCTCGTTGGTTCCGGTGCTACCGGGCGTGGAGTTGTTAGCGTGACTCTTCTCGGGATTGGCACACTCTTCCTAGCCGTTTGCCGAGTGCGAGGTCCTCCGGGATGTGGTTGCGCAATCACCGGAGTGGGTCGGGGTAACACCGTGTTTGGTGATACTGTAGTTCCTTCGTATGGGTCTCGCTTGCTAGACACCTCAGCTTTCGAGCCCGTGTTGTTGTAATTCTCCTCTTCTTGGTTGCTAGGCGGGTTTTCTTGAGATCGTCCGGTGGAGTATTCCGGTACATCGGCCGAGTACGAAGCGGGAGTGTAAGACGGTGTTGACGATGACGACATAGTGAAACTGAAGCAAAAGTGTACTTAGTAACTAATCGCATACGTGGCATGTCTACCCTATGCAATGTCTACGCACTAAGCATGCTCCTAGAGAGTGCAAGTGAAAATCGACATACTCCTACTATAACCATTTCTAGCCTCGCATTAACTTTCCTTAATCGAACATAGGTGATCAAGCTATGTTTAATTAAAGTCCATCAATACCATTCTAGACTTAGTTATACTAGTAGTAGGTTTAGTTATGTTCATGTCAATTTTGGACTTTTGGTTATAGTTGGGTTTTTCAAATGAAAGACCGATGTTCTCTATAACCTTTAGCTCTGATACCACTTCTGTCACACCCCGCTAAAGCGGAAACACGGGATGTCACAGCTAAATGTTTCAAAAGCGTAAGGTAGAAGACAACACACAATCATCATATCAAAATAGTACAATTACAACGTGTTTTTAGAAATACATCTTGTCCAAAATAACAAAAGTAAACTTGACATGATGAAATAAGTTGGAAGTCGCTAATGTGATGCCTTCTAGAATGCATCCTTACTTGTTGTTTCCTGAAAAGCATGTAAAGGAGAGTGTCAACTAAAAATAGTTGGTGAGTTCATAGGTTTTTGTACACACTAAAAACGTTAGTGTAAGTTGTAAAGTTTCGTACTTTCAAAATCGTAGTACAACTCTCGGTTGTAAAGTTTCGTTTTGTTTTGCATGCTCATGGTATATATAATGTAATGCCTCAGAGGTAGCAAGCTAAGCCATTACCCAAACCTCTTGACCTTGTGTTGTATGCCCCGAAATCATGTTCTATCACTAACATGCGTTGTAACAATTATGCACTTACTTTACCGTAAGTGGGTGGTCAACCAAATAACGTTATTCATAATCATCATGGCTCACTCGTGAGTTAATGAGGTAATGTAAAATTGTAGGGACTTTCTTGTATGATAGCATAACTTAGAAGCTTTAACATGTGCATACGTACCGTAGAGCGTTAAACATGCATAGTATTTCAGTAACGAAAACAGTTGATTTCGAATATAGTTGTAACATGCTTTTCACCCAAAAAATATGTAAAACAGTAAAAGGGGCTATGAAGACTCACGGTGGATTGCGTAGATGTTTCCCCAAAAGTGCGTAATGTGTTCCGTGAGGCGATCCTACTCCGATCCTACGAACGTAAGGACACTAGTAAGATTCTAAGTTCTAGACTTTGGTCGATTAAATATCCAATTCATCATAAAATGCCTTTGTTGATATTTTGTATGTTGTTATAGGTTCTTTGATATCAATAGTTCAACTTCAAGATGAAATGTTACATATGATGGTTCGAGATTACCGAAGTGTTGTCATGATAAATGATGAAAGGGTCAATAAATAGGATCATATGTATAGTATGCAAATAAAGTTAGATGTTAGGTCACATATATTACATATATAAATACCACAATTTCATCATGAAATGATGAAAAGGGTCCATAACAATATGTTAGATTGTTAGAGCGTAAGTAAAATGCGTAAATAAATAAAGGTTAGGATAAGTAAGTATATATACATAGTACATATATATAAATATACCACCATTTCATCACCAAAGGTGAGAAAAAGTGTCAAGAGATAGCATATAGCTATATTATGATATAGTTGTTAGAAGTCAGAATTAGAGGTCACTTGTGGTTACTGTTTGGAATACTTCCAGAGGTCGTTTGGTTCTGGTATTTTATGGCTAAGTACTTCCATGTGTTAGGAAACTTTTGCCATAAGTCCCATGATTTTTAGAGTAATATAAGTGCATGAAATAAAACATGACGTAAACAGTGACGGAAAATGCTGCTGATGCGCACTGTTTTTGTGTAAACTGTTTGAAGGTCGAAAACCAATGTTTTTCAAAGATTCCAGTTGGGTTTGATTCATAACTCATAAAATAAAGTTCCAGAAAAGAAATAAATCTAATTGGAGTATTTTTGAGAGAGATATGGGCATGCAAAGTCAGTGTAAAAATCTGACAGCATGCTGTTGGAAATAGCTCCTTGAAATAAATGCTATTTTTCTATTGGCTCTTTCCAATATTTTGTTCTTTTTGTTTACCCACGATTTTTAACACATAATATGATTATTCTCAGCTGAAAACCCGCTTTTTATTTACAAAAATTAACATGCAATGAGTTTATGCAAACCATCTAACCAAGACATTTTTAAAACTTGATGTTCTTGAGTTTTTGTGAAAACATTCAAGTAAGACATTCTTGCGTCACTAATATGGGTTTGATGATGGATTCATCACACTTTCTATGACATGCAAAATGTCATGGTGATGAATCTACAAACATTAGGATACCAAGGATTGTCTTAGCAAAATCAAAGTGAAAAGACTAGAGTTTGAGGAAGATAAACTTGAAATGAGAAAGATGCATGTATGTAGATGATTAGAGGATGCTAGGAGCAGATTTTACCTTGAGTTTCTTGAGGTTTTTGAGGCTGGACTTTGAAGCCTTGAAGTAGATAGAATAGAGAGAAAAGAGAGTAAACTCTTAGAGACAGTTGAGAGGAAATGAGTGAAGAGTAGAAATGAGGGATTAGGGGGTATTTATGGAGTGAGAGAGGAGTTAGGGGGGGGGGGGGGGGTGGCCGGTTTTGGGAGAGGGGAAAGGAGAGGGTGTGGAGTGTGGGTTTGGTTAAAATGATGGTGTTTAAAGTTGTCTTTAATTTAATTTTAATTAAATCTTTTAATTAGTTGAATTATTGAATTTAATTGGTAAAAAAATAAATAAACTAGTTGAATTATTAGTATTTATTTTTGTAGGTTGTATATATATAAACATATACATATATAAGTGTATGAATATTTTTAGTAGGCATTTTATGAGATGTATGGATAATTTCCTAAATTGAGGGATTTTAGACGCAAATTCTAATTTTCCCCTACTGTGTCGGGTTTACTTCTAAAACTAGACAGTGTGACATAAAATAACTGTATCTGGTATATTTAGTGCAGTTCTAACCTGAACGCAATTTTGACGGTTGTCACAGAGATCCATACTGGTTCTCGAGGATATATAAGGAGGATTGAGGGAGAATTTGTTGAAACGGAAAATGAGGTGAGCTTACGTGAGAAGGAAAGAAAAAAAGATGGGGAGTGTGAGACAGGATCAGTAAAAACAATAACTGATGATCCTATCCAAACCGTGTCTAACCGGGTAGCCACATCTACTGCAATGAGTGTTCGTCACCATTAGACATTGAAGAAGCCATAGTGGACCCAGATATGCAACGCACAACCCCACCAAGCCACTCATCGACTTCTCAACAAGTTGATGTTTCAATTTCTCATAGGGGACAAGCACATACACTATCAGAAACACAATCGGTGTTTACTGGTATTGAAACAGGTAGGCAATTGCCCCGACCACCGACTTCTATTGTGTGCACATCCAGTCTAGGGCCTTTTGGTACAACTTCCTTCTCTAAGACACAATCGACAGTCACAACACCGTTGGTGACACAAACTATTGGACTACATGCTCCAATCGGAACGCCCAGAGTATTGCCCCCATTCGTTGGTGCTTTACGAGGACCGGGTGGAAGTCTTGTCAACGTTAACACTATGCCAACGTTGAACACATGCCATGCAATTACTTGAACTGTCATGCAAACTAGTAACCTAAGTGGTCTGGGTGTTAGTCCCGTTCACGCTCAACAAATAAGATGGTTGGTGGGTCCTCCTCCTCATAACTTTGTGTCAGTGAAGTTGTTGGAACTTGCCATTGATTCCTTGAATACTTCTTACAAGAATCAGTGTGACAAAATGAAAAAGATTGTGGGAAAGCTATCTGAGGATGTCAATCGTGCTATTTAGGGAAAATCTGTGGCTGAGACATCTGAACTTGAATCTACACCTCAACCAGATCCAAAAGCCAAATCCAAACAACCTACTCAACCCACACCTACCCTACCCATACATGAACTTAAACCCCAACTTTTTGCCCGTTTGCTAGCTCAAGGTGATAATAACTCCGGAGAAGAAGTGAAGTTAGTTAGTTTATTGAGGAGACAAACCAAACAACAAAGCTAATTACCTACCCAAGCTGACATTAAAACCCTACAACAATCCATACATGACAAAGCTATAACCCATGGTTTCAAGACCCTATACGATAGAATCACAGTGTTAGAACAATCTTGTGGTTCTCAAGCCCAAACTTCTAAGAGAATGCATGATGATCAAGATCCCGATCATGATCACCATGAGGGGGAGATGAGTAAGAGACAGAGGGTTGGAGAAACTAGTGGTACTGGTGCTGGAATTGAAACCATAGTTGATGTTGATATTGGTACTAGTGCTGAGGGGAATGTACAAGAAGAAGGTGATGTACATAATGTTCTTGCTGATATCATTCCTACGGTTGAAAAGCCTGAAGGAAGTGATAAAAGAACCGAGGAAGAAAGAATGTCTGATGGTTTGATACATGATATTATCTATGTTGATTCGGAGGATGAACCGGAGAATACAATCATCAAAATAAAAGAAGAGCTTGATGATGTATTTGATGCAGTTAATGTTCAATCAATGGAGACAGATTCTGAAGATGATGATAATGCTCCTATTGAAAATGATCTGGTAATTGATGTTCTTGATATTCCTGAAGGGCGTTACAAAGATCCAATGTCTGAAGCAGAAATGAGGGTATTTCAGCGATTAATTGACAGAGAATCTCTAATTGAAAGGAGGTGGCACCGAATAAGATAAATCACTCCGTTTTAAGAAGATGTTAGGAGAGATTTGTTTACGAGAAGAGTTCAATCTATTGATCTTGTGAAACTGTACTCAATAGAGAAGTTACGTCCCTGCACCAGATAGAATACTTGCATCTGATGAAAAATAAAGATCAAAATCTGAGGTTGGTGAGAACAGATAAGGAGATTGTGAGATTAAAAATAGAATCTAAAAAGATAATTAATGTCTGGTATCCAAGATTCACAGTCTACATAACAGATGGCAAAGAGTGGTCATTTACTGAAGCTAGTTTCAAGTCTTTATCTTGTGAAGATTTTTTCCGTTTGTATGACATTCTAGCCAGACTTCCCAACAAGGATAAGACCTGGTCTAAAGCATATCAGTCTGTGAAACGGTTCATGAAGAACTTGGTGAAGCTGGCTTATTTGACTGATTTTCAAATGGCATTGGAGGCAGGTCAGATCAAAGTTAATGTGTTAAAACCTAACAGAAGATTGTCTAATGCTCAAGGCATTCCAATGTACAACATTTTGGAGAAGCCAGAATTAGGGATCGTGTATTTCTATGCTCAGAAGGTGAAGAAGTTCATGAGATTCAATGAGGTTAAGATGTATAGTGATGGTACATTTAAAGTGTTGAAGATCCGTCGGACTGAGAAGCTCAGGTTGGATGAGAAAAAGTTTGTGCCGTTGACCTCAAAAGAGAAGACGCTGATAAACAGAGCCCTTGAAGCTATGGAAAGCAGACTGGAATACAAAAGTGCTCTAAGGAGGTTTGAAATCATTTTTGGGATTCGGAAGAGATATATTCCTCTAGAGCAACTTCGATAGAATTTTTGTTTTTCTCTACATTTGTAACCTTACTTTGATGTTATATGAGAGATGACTTGTGATACATAGTTGCATCTTTACATACTTGTTTCTGGGATCACAAAGGTTGTCAATAGAACTACCTTGTTAAGAAGGGATTCTGAGCCTTTTGCTTTCTAGCTGATGAAGGATTGCTGATCTTCTTCTCTGTAGCTCATCCTCAGACCTTTAGATTGGTCGTGAGGGTTCTTTTGGGTGACTCAACAGTTCTTTTTCTTCTTCTTGATTATCAGTCTCTAACACATAGACTAGGATTATTAGGTTGTCTTCAGCAATGGTAGCTGGGATTATTTGGTGTTGAACTTCAGCTCGTCTGTAACACCCCGATTTTGGGAAGGTATCGGTCTTTTATGATAAATAAGAAAAATAGGATTTTGGATTGAATCCTAGATTTTATGGTCTTGTTGGATGGAAAATTCAAATACGAATCCAACGAGCCTTTCCGGAGCGAAAACGGAGTTAAAACGAAGAAGTTATGACCAAAACAATGATCGGGAAATAAATCGGGAAACCAGGGTCATGTGGACGTCCGCATGATGCATGTGGATGTCCGCATTGAGTGGAAGTCTGCGTGTGCTTCCACGGAAGCAACAGAAAGTTGGCCGGGTGCACGTGGAGGTCCGTATAGGACTCAACGCGGACGTCTGTACCTTTTCTGATGTGCATAAATACGGGATTTTAGCCCTAAACTTCATTTCCTCATATCTCACTCATTTCACCTACGCTTTTGGCGATTCAATATGCTATGGTTTCGATTTTTAGAGATTTTCAAGGATAAAGTGTTAGTTTTGAAGTTCATTAGGAGATTCAAGGGTTATTGGTGGTGGTAAGTCTCTCATTTCTCGCTCTAGAATCTCTTTCTCTTCTCTCCAAATTGTTTCCCCTCTTTCCGTCACAAAACCTAACTGATTTTGGGGCTTTTTCTTGGAGATTAATGTGTTCCTTCTCCATTTTATGCTAGTGATTTTGTTTATTGATGCAAGAGCAAGTTTAATCCGTAACACTAGAGATTTTTGGGGTTTTCTAGGTTTTCATCAAAACCTAAGTGGTGAGTTCATCCTCCCAGCTTCTATACTTTCATATGAGTTATAAATGCTCCATTCACGGCTTCCTAGTTTGTATGCTTATCAAATCTTGGTTTGGATGATTTTGGGGAAGTTATGTTAATATTGGGGTTTTGGTCAAAATGGAGATTTTTATATAATATGTTTGGGGAATGGTTTTAATGTGGTTGAATATGAACACTCATGGTTGGAAACTTATGGATCTATGTTTTTGGAGGATTTGGCTTGAAGGTGCAAGTTTCTTCAAAGAAGCTTACGTTTGGGGAAAATCTTGATTTAGCCTAAATCTAGCAAGGTGCTTTGTAAAAATTTGTACATGTCAAAAATGTTATTTTTCCAAGTACTTATGTGTTTTACATGAAATTATCAAAGGTTGACTTATTTGGTGGGTTTTAACCTTTGAAGTATTTATTGTTGTAAATATTGTAAAACACCTACATTTGGAATTTTGAGAAATTTGATAGATAAATCATAAATGAATATGTGTTGATGATTTATTTTATAAATGGAGTCTACTTGATATGAAAATGCATTTTTTGTATATTTTGGAAACATGTATTTATTACGTTATGGGATTATTTTGAAATGTAACGGTGTGAGTTCCTTGGAAAAGAGGGTTATCCTAACCCAACGTCTTGTTTCAGGTTTTCATGGATTTGAAATATTTATGGGCAAAAGTGTGTGTTGCTACGTTTAATCTCATTTTATTACTTTTCATTATTGGTCTTTTGGGTTGGTCGAACTTATGGCTCGGTAATGGATTTTATTAAGTCTTTGGGACATTTGTCCAGTTTTGATAGCTCAAAGTCGAGTTTTGATCATGATTTATGTTTATTGGAGAATTACACGTTTTGAATGCGTTTGTTCATTCGTTTGGGGTCATTTATGTTTTGGACTTTATTAGCTATGGATCCATAGGCTCTTGAGTTTTACGTTAAATGATGAGACGCTAGTTTCTCTTTCGTAGTACGGAATAGGCATCGGGTTCCATGGTAAGTAAGGTGTGGGCCTATATGGTCGGGCGTCGTCCCATGGGCAGTAAGGTGTAATTCCACATGTGCTTGGCACGTGATAGGCATCAGGTTCCATGATAAGTAAGGTGTGGGCCTAAATGGTCGGGCAGCGTCCCCTGGGCAGTAAGGTGTAATCCCAAATGTGCTTGTTTTGTGGATTTGGAGTGACACAATGTATAGACCTGGAGTGGTTGAAGTTGGGGGCTCCCAAGTCTCGCGGGCAATAGAT
This sequence comes from Saussurea involucrata, assembly GCA_033807775.1. Lineage (NCBI taxonomy): Eukaryota > Viridiplantae > Streptophyta > Magnoliopsida > Asterales > Asteraceae > Saussurea > Saussurea involucrata. Next base: position 70,303,349 of record CM066325.1, read on the forward strand.
CTAGAGTGATTGAGCTCAGTTTACGAGAGTAATCCACGTGTTTGGTTTATTGCATAGTAGGTGACCCACTTTTGTGTTCCGTCACGTGCAATGTAAACGGGCCTCCCCCGTTACCGAAAGGTGTTGCTTTGGGTATTTGTTTTTATCCATGTTTTGGGTGACATATCATATTTATATGAATTGTTTTCCACGTTATGTGAGTTATGGGTTATGCTTCATCCATGTTTGGGATGTTTGGAATAATTGCGATTTATTTATGAATTCAATCGTTTTGAGAATCAAATGCTATTTCACCTTTCATGTTGGTTTTGGGAATGAGTCCATTTTGGGGAATCATTTTATATTAAAGCTTTCAGCACGGGATTTGTGTGAGATGAAAAATGGGTGATTTGCATCTAAAGTAAACTCTTTTGAACTCATGACTTAAATTGCATCTCTCTCGATTTATGAATTTATATGGTCATGATAAAACTCTTGAACTCACTAGGCGTTAGCCTAACCCTTTTTATTTGTCGGCATGTGCAACAGGTTCCGATTGGGAAGTAGTTCTAGTGACACGGTGATGAGATGAGTGCTTGTAGTGTGCTTGAGAAGCGAATTGCTTAGTGAAGTCTTCCGCACTTATTTGGGAATAGCAACTTGTACTTGTGTTAAGTAACACCCGGTGTTAATTTATCCATTGTAATAAGACTTGAGTTATAATTGTTTGAGGGTAAATCATAGATTTTAATTTGAGGTAATTCCCGTATTGGCTTATAAGGAGAAATTCTATTCTTTTGGGATGTGTTATTGAAAATTTTATTTAGTTGCTCTTTCCAAAAATTGAGGGTGTTACAAGTTGGTATCCGAGCATAAGTTTGAGAGAATTAGGTGTTGATTTTGGATACCTAGACTCAAACTAGCGTTCTTTTAAGTAAATAAGAGTGAAATTTCACCATTAAGCACTTTAAGATAGGATGTTCTGAGGTCGATAGAGTCACTAGAAACGAGAATCACGTCTAGAGTAGCAAGGATAAGCATGTACGGTGCGTTCATAATGACACCTGGCCAGTGTCATGGTGAACCTACTAGTACATGTGCATACTTGAACTACTTCAATGTGACGACCGTTGGGGTAGTGAAGAAGTTTCTAGGCGAGTAGTCGTTGGAAAGGATTGACGATTTTAGTATTAGTCACTTAGGGTGACAATAAGCATGATATTTGCTTTAAGTGGACCGTCTCGGGTTGAGATTGATGGTTGGATTAGAACCATAGACTTATTGAACCGACTTGGATTCGAGGAAAAACCGTAAGGTTAATCGATGTAATTCCCAACTTTGCCTTAAGAGGTTTGAGCATCCGGATGACAATAGTGGACCGGAGGGATTTGTAGGAGTATGGGTTGAGACGTTGAGTGCCGACTAAGTTATGCACAAAATTTATTTTAAAATAAATTGCATCAATTATTTTTTGTGTTTCAAATCCTTATATGGATTGTGTTACAAAATCTTGGAAAATGTTTAGCACACACAAGATTTTAAATCATGTTTTGAACCTGCATGAAATTACTTTATTGCGGGAGTTGCAAACTCCGTTAGGACTTGTTTTATTTTGTTATTGTGCAACGTTACTTTCGGATACAGTGATATCCGTAATTGTTATGATGTTTAAGATGTTGGGCAAGTAACTACGGCTTATGACTTTAACACTGGATCTCCTCCACATATGTTAAAGTTTGGACGGAAAGTTATCTTCCATTATGTCTATGTAAAGTTATTTTGGAGAATTTGTTTAATGTGAGCTTGTTAAACAATGTTGTTTATATGGTATTACAACAAAAAGGGGATTTTTGGAATTTTGACGTTTTCGTCATGATTTTGCTTATTGCAATTCGATTTTTGAAGAGCGAAAGGTTTGGTGCCATTTTGTTGAATTAAGGTCATTGAACCCCATTGAGTTTCATGGAGATTTGGTCTTACGACGTTTTGTGTCGCGTGAGTGCAATTTCATAATGTGCATACTCCATTTATTTTGTGGGAATTTGTGAGTTATGTTGGGCATTTTGTCCCAGTCGGGTTTTGTTGAGAAATATTATTTTATGCCATAAGACGACCAAAAGGGATGAGTTTTGGAACTTTGGTGTCGCGTAATTTCTCTTTCAAAGATTTGTATTAACACATTTTGTTGCAACTTGTTCAGTGTATGGATTGATTTATACGTGACGTAAGTAATGCATGGAAGAACACCTTGATAGTATTTCATAACAATTTGCTTATTGTGCTTTCGGTCAGTTGATTGTTTTATTATCATTTCATGCAAAATGCATTATTTGACCTAGGGGTATGCATAGCTTGGTAACCATTACCTCTCGACGTTTTGATAAATCGATCGTAAATGAAAATGTTTTATTAACTCATTGCATAAATGAAGACCATTTGGTCAAAGTATGTTTTAGTATTGTGGGGATCATGCATGGTTTACGATACGTTGCATTTTGAAAACACAAATGTGTGAGTCGTTGACATTTGGTCAATTTTGGTTCGATGAACATTTTAGAAAACTGTAAACCTTTTTGGTTTTGGAGAAAATGTGTATTTTGGGTATTTTTAACGAATAAACTTTTAAGCATTGACGTTTTAACGTTTTATATTACAAGTGCGAAACTTTTGATGTAAATACTCCGTGATGGGGATTTTGGAAAAATTATTTGCCTAAAACTAGAGTGCGTGGAATTATTTATGTTTTTGAACATTGATGCGCACTGTTGGTGCGATTCGAGATTTGAAGTCGGTTTGAACCCTTTTTGGTGTGAACAGATTACAAGCACTTATTCTCTCCTAAGTTCGGGGAAAACACATTGATGCGTGAGTCTTGTCAAAAATGTTTTACTTCTATGTCATCATATGACTAAGTGAGAAAACCTTGAGATTTGATTTAAATAATTTCATCTTTTGAAGTTTCGTTATGAACCATCTGATGCATGTTATTTCATTCCAAGAAACTACTAAGAGAGTGTTACAAGTTTGCATGCATACTCCAATTTGGGATTTCCTCATGATGTTTTAGTCGATGTCTTCAAATGGTGAAAACGTATTGATTTTGTCTTTAAACTTGGAACTGACACAAGTCATTTTATGTTTTGACCAAGGTGTACTTATGAATCGTTTCATCGTTTTGTGAGATAAACTGACGCACACAAATTTTGTTGGCAAACCTTGTTCCATGCCATGTTATGGTTAAAAAGGAATTTTTGAGTCGAATGCCATTTAAACTTCTTTCGAAGTACGTGCAAACCTTTTGTTGCGCACTAATTGAAATAGACAGTTACTTTACGTGCATGACATGAATCAATCCATACTGGAACCATGGCGGTCCATTTCAAAGAAGTTGTTTATTACGCTTTTGCGTTTTCTTAACAATCTAAACTGCGATGAAATAGTTTTCAACATGATTTTCATATGTGGGACGAGCGTCTCCATTTTTACGCAACTACCGAATTGATAGCAATAGTTTTTATGTGTACGAGTAATTTGATATGAAAACCTTTATGTTGAGAATTTCTATAAAAAAGTTTTGATTGGCATATTTGTTAAATAATTCACTTGAAGAACCTTGAACTCATTAAGACCTTGGGAAGGTTAAGTAACCCCGGTTAAGAGTAAGTGTGTGTACAACCTCGACTATGAAAAGTTGGGCGTTTAGACGCGTGATGTTGCTATAGGCCAGATGGTATCGATGGCAGAGTCGATGTATTTGTTGTAGCTGAAGGGTTAGATTCGTGGTATCGTATTTTGAGGTTAGTATAACCGTTTTTGTCGGCAACCCTGTTTTGGGTCTTGGACAATTTTCGCATGAAGGACCCTTTAGACACCGTATTGATAACCTTAATTTTGTGAGAATGCTAGACGGACGGAACTCGTGCGTAGATTTTTATTGAGGAGTCAAGTTTGGTGGTATAACTAGGTGTCAACCTTTTGGGTTCGAGGCCATGAACCGTTAATGTATTCGGAGGGTTGTAGTCCGATTTTAAAGAAGTAATGATAACGGTTGTAGTAATCTTAAGATGCTCAATTGGGATGAGTAGATTGGGTGGGATGATTTTCTTGTGTATGGTAAAATAACCTGTCGGTTTGATGACTAAAAAAAATTTTTGGACGGAATCTTGGAGGTGTATAATCGATGGGTTAGTGACGACCGCAGGTCTTGGAGTCTATTAGGGCTCATTGAAATTAATCAAAAGCTAGCAGTAGGAACAATCGGAATTGGAGATTCTGTTGGGTTCAATAATGAACAAACCTTAGATTGATTTAGAGTCTGGAACCGCAATCGGGGAAGTATGGAACACCTGAGGTTGGGAGACAACCGAATCCATGCAGTTAGAAATTACTCTATCAAGTTGAACATACATTCGGATGTGAGGGTAACGTATATGGGTTGACCTTGGTTGTAAGGGAACTAGATTTCGAGGACGAAATCTCTTTAAGGTTGGGAGGATTGTAACACCCCGATTTTTGGAAGGTATCGGTCTTTTATGATAAATAATAAAAATAGGATTTTGGATTGAATCCTATATTTTATGGTCTTGTTGGATGGAGAATTCAAATACGAATCCAACGAGCCTTTCCGGAGCGAAAACGGAGCTAAAACGAAAAAGTTATGACCAAAACAGTGATCGGGAAGTAAATCGGGAAACCAAGTCATATGGACGTCCATATGATGCATGTGGACGTCCGCATTGAGTGGAAGTCCGCGTGTGCTTCCGCGGAAGCAGCAGAAAGTTGGCCGGGTGCACGTTGACGTCCGCACCTTGTCTGATGAGCATAAATACAGGATCTTAGCCGAAAACTTCATTTCCTCATATCTCACTCATTTCACCTCCGTTTTTGGCGATTCAAAGTGCCATGGTTTTGATTTTTAGAGCTTTTCAAGGATAAAGTGTTAGTTTTGAAGTTCATTGGGAGATTCAAGGGTGTTTGGTGGTGGTAAGTCTCTCATTTCTCGCTCTCGAATCTCTTTCTCTTCTCTCCAAATCGTTTCCCCTCTTTCCCTCACAAACCCTAACTGATTTTGGGGCTTTTTCTTGGAGATTAATGTGTTCCTTCTCCATTTTATTCTAGCGATTTCGTTTATTGATGCAAGAGCATGTTTCATCCACAACATTAGCGATTTTTGGGGTTTTCTAGGTTTTCATCAAAACCTAAGTGGTGAGTTCATCCTCCCAGCTTCTATACTTTCATATGAGTTATAAATGCTCCATTGATGGCTTCCTAGTTTGTATGCTTATCAAATATTGGTTTGGGTGATTTTGGGGAAGTTAGGTTAATATTGGGGTTTTGGTCAAAATGGAGATTTTTATATAAGATGTTTGGGGAATGGTTTTAAAGTGGTTGAATATGAACACTCATGGTTGGAAACTTATGGATCTAGGTTTTTGGAAGATTTGGCTTGAAGGTGCAAGTTTCTTCAAAGGAGCTTACGTTTGGGGAAAATCTTGATTTATCCTAAATCTAGCAAGGTGAGTTCAAGTTGCTTTGTGAAAACTTTGTACATGCCAAAAATGTTATTTTTCCAAGTACTTATGTGTTGTACATGAAATTATCAAAGGTTGAGTTATTTGGTGGGTTTTAACCTTTGAAATATTTATTGTTGTAAATATTGTAAAACACCTACATTTGGAATTTTGGTAAATTTGATAGATAAATCATAAATGAATATGTGTTGATGATTTATTTTATAAATGGAGTCTACTTGATATGAAAATGCATTTTGTGTATATTTTGGAAACATGTATTTATTACGTTTTGGGACAATTTTGAAATGTAACGGTGTGAGTTCCTTGGAAAAGAGGGTTGTCCTAACCCAATGTCTTGTTTCGGGTTTTCATGGATTTGAAATATTTATGGGCAAACGTGTGTGTTGCTACGTTTAATCTCATTTTATGACTTTTCATTATTGGTTTTTTGGGTTAGTCGAGCTTATGGCTCGGTAATGGATTTTATTAAGTCTTAGGGAGATTTGTCCAGTTTTGATAGCTCAAAGTCGAGTTTTGACCATGATTTATGTTTATTGGAGAATTACACGTTTTGAATGTGTTTGTTCATTCGTTTGGGGTCATGTAGTGTTTTGGACCTTATTAGCTATGGATCCATAGGCTCTTGAGTTTTACGTTAAATGATGAGATGCTAGTTTCTCTTTCGTAGCACGTAATAGGCATCGGGTTCCATGGTAAGTAAGGCGTGGGCCTATATGGTCGGGCGTCGTCCCTTGGGCAGTAAGGTGTAATTCCATATGTGCTTGGCACGGGATAGGCATCGGGTTCCATGGTTAGTAAGGTGTGGTCCTATATGGTCGGGCAGCGTCCCATGGGCAGTAAGGTGTAATCCCAAATGTGCTTGTTTTGTGGATTTGGAGTGACCCAATTTATAGAACTGGAGTGGTTGAAGTTGGGGGCTCCCAAGTCTCGCGGGCAATAGATCTGGAGTGATTGAGCTCAGTTTACGAGAGTAATCCACGTGTTTGGTTAATTGCATAGTAGGTGACCCACTTTTGTGTTCCGTCACATGGTTTATCCATGTTTTCGGTGACGTATCATATTTATATGAATTGTTTTCCACATTATGTGAGTTATGGGTTATGCTTCATCCATGTTTGGGATGTTTGGAATAATTGCGATTTATTTATGAATTTAATCATTTTGAGAATCAAATGCTATTTCACCTTTCATGTTGGTTTTGGGAATGAGTCCATTTTGGGGAATCATTTTATATTAAAGCTTTCAGCACGGGATTTGTGTGAGTTGGAAAATGGGTGATTTGCATCTAAAGTAAACTCTTTTGAACTCATGACTTAAATTGCATCTCTCTCGATTTATGAATTTATATGGTCATGATAAAACTCTTGAACTCACTAGGCGTTAGCCTAACCCTTTTTATTTGTCGGCATGTGCAACAGGTTCTGGTTGGGAAGTAGTTCTAGTGACACGATGATGAGATGAGTGCTTATAGTGTGCTTGAGAAGTGAATTGCTTAGTGAAGTCTTCCGCACTTATTTAGGAATAGAAACTTGTACTTGTGTTAAGTAACACCCGGTGTGAATTTAGCCTTTGTAATAAAAGTTGAGTTATAATTGTTTGGGCGTAAATCATAGATTTTAATTTGAGGTAATTCCCGTATTGGCTTATAAGGAGAATTTCTATTCTTTTAGGATGTGTTATTGAAAATTTTATTTAGTTGCTCTTTCCAAAAATTGAGGGTGTTACATCGTCCCTCAATCAGGGGAGAGAACTAGCTGGATAAAAAGTAGAATGAGTTAGGTTTAGGATGAAACGATAGAGAAAATTTGGTTAAGTGTATAGAAGAGGTCGAAGATGGGTATGGGAAGAAGTAGAGTAAGGAATAATGGAGAGGCATACCTGAGAAGGTTGTTCCCCCTCAGATGTGAACCGAATCTTCAGGTTTCCCTTGGCAGCGATTCCCTTCTGTTTGCCTTGGGAAAATTTCTTCGATGGGGTCTTCTCAGATCTCCCCCTGCTTCATTGATAGAAACTCCTTTTAGAGGAGGAACGTTGATGGGATTGGGCTTGAACCATAGAACTGATTCGTCATCGTCGTCATTATCATCAGCGCCCCAGGAGTCCTTTTTGGAGTCATCTAACTCCAACTCTTCTTCCCCTCTTCCTCTTTATCAAAGGGAATATCCACAGTTTCAGTATTAGTGGAGGAAAAAGGAAGGGTTTGAGTTTCTTTGTTCAAATCCTCCCCCTCAGTGCGGGAGGTCTTCTTTATTTTCTTCTTCCTTCCCCCCCTATTTGTCATCATCATTGGGGGGGGGGGGTCAAGAGGAGTAGTAGTATTGGTGGCTGCTGAAGTGGAAAGGGCACCTGCTTCCAGCTTGTCCACCCTGGCTTCTAGGCCAAGGATCACTTCTGTGGCCTTTAAAACATAATCAGCGACCATCTCCAAATTGGAGCGATCGATGTCCGTGAAGGAAGGAGTAGGAGCAGGCACTGGTTTCTTCATCTTGGCCAGGATGTGAGCGAGAAGGCCTTTATTTTCTTCGACCTTTTTGCTCAGGGCAGTGACAGAATTAGCGAGCGAGCTGACGAAGTTGCTCAGTGATTATATGCTCGCGGTTTTTGTAGTAACATCCGTCTTGATGCGGGTCACCTCCTCTTTGAGAGCAGACAATAGACAACTAAGAGTTATCATCTTTCGATGAGAGGGAGGAGGTGAGTTCATTCAGCGAAGTGCCGACATCGTTCACAGCAGTTGTGTTATCATTGAGGTTGGTGGAGAGAGAGTCCACACGATTGCTGACCTCCTCGATGGAGGTATTTAGGGTCTCCAAAGTAGGACCAGTAAGATGAAAAGAATGTTGAGCAAAGGTATGCTCATGCTTAGTAATTTTAGAGGAAATGTGTAGGGAAGTTGATGTGCCTGATGGCGTGGGGAAGAAATCAAACTGATTTCCCCCATAATACTCTATGTCCCGCTCGAGAGGCGTCTGGGATGTAGATATCTGCTGAGAGTCCCTGAGAAGAAGACCATCAAGTCCTAAATTACCTCACATTAGGTCATGTAACAGGGTTTCGCGTGTGTCAGCAATAGAAGTTGCTGGTGCAGTAGTCGTGAAGACCAAAGAAACTGTGGGAGAAGAAGTGATGGTGGTGAATATGGCCATGTTGTGCTGTAGAGAGGCACTGGCATTGCCAAGAACTATCTTTTCAGTGCATTGGGGGCACTGAGAGTGGTAGGGAAGGTGCTAACATAGAGTCAGCAATGGAAGACATCGCTGAAGCAGATTTAACGACCTCAGAGGTGGCGGAGAGAACCACATAGTATTCCAGGGTTTCCTGAGAAGAGGCAAGCCTTGTTGTTGTTGTTGGTGTTGATTGCTGGGGGATTTTCTCCTTTGAAGATCTTTTGTTCTTCCTAGAATGACCAAGAGGGGCAGTGGAGGGTTTCCTCTTGGAAGGGGTGGTTGTTGCAGCTTGGGGAGCCACAGAGGGTTGAGCCGTGGGCATCGCTGCAGAAAGCGATGAAGAAGTGGAGGTGAGGCGGCATTTGAGTTCATTGAGACTTACCTCGTTATCAACCTGCTCCATATCAAGGAAGCGAACCCCGGGTTTTGGGAGTTGATAATCACCCTCGGTCGAGTAGAGCTTCTGAATGAAATGTTGCATGAGCGCTGAGACGAAGCACAAGTAAGGGACTTTGAGTTCCCTGTCAGGTTTCTCAACCTTGATCATCAGGTCGTCGAAGATCATTCTGGCAAAAACTATGTTTTGGCTAGTGATGACAAAGTAGCCCATCTAAAGAGTTGGGTGGCTGGCCTGGTCCATTGATCCAGTCCTTCCACCCATGCGCTGGATGAAGTGGATGAATAAGTAGTTGAGTTCTGAGGGAATCTTGGCCTTGAGGACCTTGGTCAGTCTTTTGTCCATGGATTTGCGCTTCGTCTCCCATTTGTATTCCATAAGGTCGAGGAATCTAGTCAGCTCTTCGTCAGTAGGAGGTTCGTCAAAAGGTCTAGTGGTGGGTAGTCGGAGGCAGGAGCGAATGTCGTTAGGGGTAATGCTACCCTCACCATATTGGGTCTAGAAGAAGATGACAGTGACACTCTTCCCTGATGGAAGAGTCTTCTCTGTTCGTTCAATAATGTACCAAAACTGCTGTAAGAGCTGGTTGTGAGCCGAAGGAGAGACCGTCAGTGCATAGGAAATCAGAGAATTTCGAAGCAGGGTCACTCCGTCTGCCAAATGCATGGATGGTTTCTTTTCAGGGAATATCAGCAGTGCAAGGTGATTGTTTCCCACAAACTGGACAACTGATAAGTCAAACTTAATATTTTTGGATTTCACGAAGGAGGATGCTTGTGAGGCCATTTCTGCAAAGTTAGAAGAACAAAAAGAGAAGAAGAAATTTCTTAGAATGGAAAGAAGTTCCAAATATAAGAAAAAAATATGGTTTTACCATTTTCCTTTGTGGGAAAGAAACTTGTAAAATGGGTTTTCCAGTTTCAAACAAGATGAAAATGGTAGAAAAATGTTTGTTACCAGTTTCCTTTTTGGGAAATGTTTTGGTACATTATAATAAAGAAGAGAGAGAAATGGTAGAAAGTTGAAAAGCAATTTAAAACCTTAAAAAACTTTGTAGGGTTTTTGAAAGAAAATCATGAAAAGATGAATTTTAGAAGAAAACATGTTTTTGATCTTTATTAGAAAGGATTTAAGATCAAAACCGGGTTTTAGGCTTACAATGTGAATAAGTTTAAGGAATAAGAACCTGGAAAGTTTGAAGGTTTGAAGGTTCGAGTTCTTAAGTTCTTAATTGCTTGAATGCCTTGAAAGTTATTTGCCTTAAAATCATGAAAAGATGAGAGTTTGTGCGCGTAAAGAGGAAAAATATAAACAAGTGTAGTTTATATAGGAAAGAGAGGAGAGAGAAAGTGATGAGCGAGAAAAAGGCTCACCATGACACGGACACGTCCCACGAAGTTGATTGGTCAAGAAGTGTAACGGACGAACGAGTCAGAGAAAAATGCGTGCCATGGGTTATCATCTAGGATAACGTCACACAAAAGGGTGCCTTTTTTTCAAAAGATATCACTGATAAGAAATATCAGTGATGGATTTTGTTTTTCGAAGAATCAGTGATGAGAAATGTCAGTGATGAGTTTTTATTTTTCAAAAGAGATCCTTGATAGAAAATGTCAGTGATCGATTTTATTTTTGAAAAGCATCTTACTGAAGAAAACTTCAGTGAGTTTGGATATAGAACATACATGAGTATCAAAGAACATTTATGCAGAGATTATGAGATGCATATCAGATATAGTGCCTTGATCACTGACATAATGATTTACCGCTAAAGAGTTATTCTTCAAGGTTTAGCATTCCAAGCTCCCTGATGAGAAAGTTTAATATTTTCTCATCAAAAGGTTTGGTGAAGAGATCAGCTAGCTGATAGTCAGTGGGAATAAAGTGAAGTTCCATGTCTCCATTCATCACATGATCTCTAATAAAATGATATATGATTTCAATGCGTTTAGTCTTTGAGTGTAGCACTGGGTTATTTGCTATAGCGATGGCAGTAATGCTGGCGCAATAGATTGGAATCTTTGATAGCTGAAGGTCATAGTCTAAAAGCTGATTTCTCATCCATAAGACCGGAGGACAACAACTACCAGTGGCTACATACTCAGCTTCAGCAGTTGAGGTGGACACTGAATTTTGCTTTTTGCTTGTCCAACTCACCAGCTTTCCACCCAGAAGCTGACAGCCTCCTGTGGTGCTCTTTCTATCTAGTTTGCAACCTGCAAAATCACTCTCTGAATAGGAAGTTAGATCGAACCCTAAGTCCTTGGGATACCAAAGACCTGGGTTGGGTGTACCTTTCAGATATCTGAAAATTCGCTTGACAGCGATCAGATGTGATTCTTTGGGTTCAGATTGATATCGTGCACAAAGACAACTAACATACATTATATCAGGTCGACTTGCTGTTAGATACAAAAGAGAGACAGTCATTCCTCTATAAGCAGTGACATTAACAGGTTTTCCATTTGGATCATTGCTAAGTGTTAGCGGAGGTGCCATAGGAGTTTTCATTAGTGAGCTTTGAGTAAGATCAAACTTTTTCAACATATCTTTTAACATACGTGTGGATCCCAGATTAGTGCGTACACTATGAAATCAACAGAATAAACAACAATCAGAATGATTTCAATTCGTCATCCATGTAACATTCATAAACCTTTCAGAGAGTTTACAATGTGTTTCAAAATAAGAATAATGATGATTAACCTAAAACTAAGGTTAAGAAAGCTATTTATATCTAGGCTAAAACTAACCAGGCCCATGGCCCATTACAATATTAAAGCCCAAATACAATTTACTTATTATTCCCTTGAACTTCCATTCAATCAGATTTTAATCCCAACAATCTCCCCATTTGAATCGAAGTTCAATCTCACGCCAGTTCGCGACGTATCTCTTTCGGAGTGCGAAAGGAATCTCGAAGCTTCAGATTGCTTTATGAAACTCTATGCGGTCTTCAACAAGTTCCTAGGCTTCTCGGGCAATTCTTTCGTTTGAATTTGCAGCAAACGAAATCCTGAGTTCTTTTTCCTTGGTGATTATGTTTCTTAGCGCATCTATAACCTTTAGAAGAGTTCCGTCGCAGAATCTTTCAACTTGACTAAATCGTAGAAACTTCTTCTCGTTCTGTTCGTGGAGACATACGATTCCAAATTCTGGTTGTAGCAGCAAACTGTTGACTGGAAACATCTTCAGTTCAGGGGCTTTTTGATCAGGTTTCAACAGGTTGATCTTTTTCGTTCGGTGCTCAACTCCCATCTGAAAATCCGCAATGTATGACATCATTACCTTGTGTTTCAGAAATCGCTTTACAGCTTCAAGCGCGTTGGTGATGTGGAGCGGTTGTATTGTTCGAGTTCAGAGGTCTTTGAGTAATGCATGAAAGTCATTCAGTCGGAGATTCTTGAAGTCGGCTTCAGAGAATTTCCATTCGTTCCCATCTTCTCTTTTGACGGTAAAGACTGGGTACCAGATCTTCAAGATTCGTCCAGATTGGATGTTCACAACTTCGGTGATCTTGTACTTTGTTCTGACCTGACTGACTGGTAGACACCTTTTCATGGCCTCTAAGTACTGTTTCTTGTACGCATCGTCGAACTTTGTTAATCCAAGACAGAACGTTGGATCAAGCACACGCAGTTTGTGTACGAACAACCTCTTCAGGGAGTCTTCAAGGAAGGGTATAAGGATAATAATTTTCTCCCATCAGACAGGTTGTGGTGGTTGATCAGAAGCGGTTTGTTGCTTAGGAGATGTCAGATGTGTTGGCGTAGAAGTCTTGGGAATCAGATTAGCGTAAGCAGGTGTACTCTGAATAGATTCTAGCAAGAACTGATCGTAATCGAAATCATCTTCGGCATCGGTAGGGAAGATCAGGTTTACCTCAGAGTTTATGGCACTGCCGGCTTTTTCATACCATGTGTTTTATGTTTCCAGGTCAATCTCCGAGTCGAGATCTATCAAATCAAGTGCAGCCCTTTCCGGTGCAGTGTAGACGATCAGTGCTTGTGATTCTCCCTCGGGCTTTTCAACCGTTGGGTCTTTATCGTCTGAGATGTCCATATCGATGACCATCTCGGCTAGACTCAGCTGGGCTTTAGGTTGATCTTCGGGTGACATAGCTGATGGTTCCGGTTGAACTGTTGGAGTTGTTTCAGGGTTGATTGGTTCGGACTCTGTCAATCTTTGACGTTTGTTCTCCCTCTCACGGTGATCAGGATCATCCTGGTCATCGTGTCGGCATTTGAGTCCGCCAGCTTGAATCTTGCAGGGATTCTCGAGAGAGGCGACCTTGTCGGACAAAGTGGTAAGGGCGTCCTGAACGTCCTTCAGAGTCATGTCAAGCTGATCCAATCGGGTTATGACGGATGATGGCTGAGCAGATGCTTGCGATCAGAGGACTAAGATTAGATCTGCTTCAGGCGAGGAGGCAGTGTTGGTGTGTTGGAGCAGTTGGGCGAGAAGCATGATCTTCAAATCATCCACCGAATAAGTTTGCTGAGCAGGTGCCGGTGGAGGTGTTGGTGCAGTTTCAGCTTCTACCACTTTCTCCTTCCCTTTGAGTAGGCTTTTGACTTTATCGAGCTCCGTTCTGAACTCCTTTTCCAATGCTTCGCGGACATCCTTTAAGGCGCCGTCCAGATATTTCCTTGACACAAAGTCAGGTAAATCACCGTCGGGATCACTTAGATTACCTGTTGAGGTTACGACTGTTGATTCAACAGAAGTACCACCTACGTTCATTACATCCGATCCTCGTAATCCGCTCAAGGGCAGACTTACTACGGATGTTCCGATCGGGTCACTAATGTAATACCCCGGGTAAGTTTGTTAGTTAAATATTAGTTCCGTTAAATCTATTTAACCTTATAATTGATGTTTAGGGTAAGTTTGGATTAAATTATAAGAAAAAGGTAGTTCGGTCAATTATGGATAGTATAGGGACTAAAGTGGTATTTTGATTTGATAATATCCCTTTTGATGAAATCAGATATTTCATAATTCTAAAAATATCCAGAGATATCCTAGGGTGTATGTGTGTGTGTTTGAGAGAGTAAAAAGAAGAAGAAAGAAAGGGTTTTTGGCTAAGACATCAATTGGTGCAATTGGAACGGCATTCAGGTATGTTTCCTTTACAATTTATGTGTGTAATTGCTATTAGGTAGTTTCTATCGGATTAGAATAGGCAATTACACCTCTGGTAATAATTCAGTCGAATTCTGGGTTGAAAATATGCAAACCGACAGAAGTGTCCGGACACTATGAATGTGTCCGGGTGATTTTGTTGGTAGTGTCCGGGTAAATTAGCTGGTGGTGTCCGGATGGTGTTCTAAGGTGTCCGGACGAGTCAAGTATCCGGGTAAGTTTCTTTTTCCTATGTTTTCCGGATAGAATTGGATACCGGATAGCATCCGGATTACTTTGGTATCCGAACGTTGTCCGGACTGTATAGGTTGTCCGGAAAAGTCACGCTGTCCGGAAAAGTTGTGTTGTCCGGATAATTTGAGGTATCCGGATACTTTTGCTATTTGGTCAAATTGGGGAATTTAGATGCTTTTAAGTATCCAGTAGCCTGTGTTTTGTTAATTCATGGATAGGGAATGAATGAGGACTGAATGTACTGTGGACTTGACTTAAGTTCGGGCTTGGGGAAGAGAATTGAGGATAAGAGTTAGATAGAGTTATATAATGCTCTTAGTCCTAGCAAGCCCTATGTGTTCAAAGTGGTAAAGCAATACTAGTATATGATTGTTTCAGATTCTGTGGAATTGAAGTGAAGCTAAATTGTTTGAGAAAAGCTTGGAGAACGTTTTGATAAGACAAACAAGTGAGTTTTTATTTAAAATGTTTTCAACTGGAATACATATATGTGAATGAGTGTAATAATGTGCATATGTTATTTATATGAGTATTACACTGCATGGGTACTAGTTGGCCGGGCTTAGGACCGGTGGAAGTTGGTTGTACAGAGGGACAGTGGTGTTGGTTGTATTTAGTACAGTGGTGTAAATTAATTAATTGGCTTGCTACCAATTAATATGGCCAAGAGAAAGAGAAAGAGATGGAAAGATACATGGTGCATGAGTCATAGTTGGTATTTTGTTATATGCATTATGTGTAATGAATGTTTGTAAAGATGAATTTGACTAACGGGGATTTTCTCACTAGACCACTAGGTCTAACCCTCATTTTGTTTTAAAAATATGTATTCCAGGTGGTGGAACGGGTAAGAGCAATTGAAAAGAGTAACTGGTGTATAGCTTTTGTGATGACTTTTGTTATGAAGATTTAGATGTGTTTTTGTACTTATGACTTTGCTGTTAGTCATAATGTAAATTACTTAGTCAAAAAGTTTGTACTGATTTGTGTATTATGTTTAGCAAGACTATGGGACCGAATATGAAATATGATGTATTTTTGATCAATTCATGTTGTGAAATGTATGTTATTTGTATATATGGAATTTGGGTTGTTACAGATGGTATCAGAGCCCTAGTTTAAGGGATTTAGGTATTAGTACCTGTACCTAGACTTAAACTGCATGTGAAGTAGGATGTCCCCATTATTGTAGAACCTGTGGATGTTAAATATAAATACGTAGAAGGAACATCATGTAGGGTAATTTCAGAGTTACACCTGGCCAGTGTAATTGTGATCTTACAGGTACATGTTGAACTGGAATACCTTGTTATATGGGGTATGTGCTTATGTGTATATTAACCTTGTCTGAATCAACAGAATGGCAAGTGGTACGAGACAAACAAATCGGGAAGGACGAGGAAGCCTTAATAGAACCAATCCAATAGCCGGAGGAAGGGGAAGAGGGGGAGAAAGAGGCAGGGGCAGGAC
Organism: Saussurea involucrata; assembly: GCA_033807775.1. Taxonomy (NCBI): domain Eukaryota; kingdom Viridiplantae; phylum Streptophyta; class Magnoliopsida; order Asterales; family Asteraceae; genus Saussurea; species Saussurea involucrata. Next base: position 70,319,275 of record CM066325.1, read on the forward strand.
TGGAGGCAGAGTACAGGGGCGAGGCACAGAGTTTGTTACAAGAGACGACTTGGCTGCTAAGATGGGAAGATTACAAGCCAATATTCAAGCCATGTTTAACCAGACGCATAATATTGAAACGGAAACACCATATCCTAACTTGGAAGACGAGATGCCTATCACACCTACTGTCGTATCAGTACCAAGAAGGTGTGACTATAAGATGTTTTTAAGCTGTAAACCACCAACTTATGGAGGGGATAGAGATCCAGTGAAGGCGATGCGGTGGCTGAAGGAAATTGAAGCTGTATTTAAAACCAACAAATGTGCGGAAGAGGATAAGGTGTTATACGGAACTGCAATGTTGAAGGCAGATGCTTTATATTGGTGGGAGGCCCTTATTGACTCTAAGGGATCTGATGTATACTCAACCTTTACTTGGGGCGAATTCTCAAGTGCATTCAAAGAACAGTTTTGTCCTCAAGCAGCAGTCAGACAATTGGAGGAGGAATTCCTGAGCCTACAACAAGGGAATTTATCAGTCAGTGACTATACAGCCCGTTTCCTAGAGAAGTCGCGTTTTGGAGAATATTATGTTGCCACGGAGAAAATGAAGATGGAAAGGTTCATATTTGGATTGAATTCGGAAATTCGAAAGTTAGTGACTGCAACGAGACCTGATACCTTTTCAGCAGCAGTAAATGCCGCGTAATATGTGGAGCGTGATAATAGGAGGGATGCTGGTGATAAAAGTATGGGAAAGAGAAAATGGGAAGGACCACCACATGATCCGAAGAAGTCTAGGTTTCAGCGATTTGATAGCCGTCCACCTTTTCAACCAGTTGAAAGACCTTGCCCAAAGTGCCACCGTTTTCATCAAGGAAGTTGCCAAGTGGATCCTAGAAACTGTTATAAGTGCGGAAAGATCGGTCACATTGCTAAAGACTGTCGGGTAGTTCGATTTTGTTACTCGTGCAATTCTCCTGATCATCTTCAGTCCGATTGTCCACTAGGGAGAATACAATCGGGTGGTACGTCAGTAAGACCAACGGGTGTCAGACCAGTAGTATCGAGACTAGAACCACCAAGAACGAGGGGTCGTAAGTTCCAAATGACAACAAAAGAAGCGGAGGAAACTCCGGATGTGGTTACAGGTACATTTTTCATAAACTCTACACGTGCTAAAGTGTTATTTGACTCCGGTGCAAATCGATCTTTTGTATCTCCTGCATTTGCTGCTTATCTGTGTTTGAAGCCTAAAGTGTTAGAACATGCCTTACTAGTAGATACTGCAAATGATAACCAAGTGTCGGTTAAAGAAGTATTTGATAGCTGCGTAATAAATATAGAAGGGTGTGGAGTACCGATACAACTGTTTCCTATAGCTTTAATCGAATTTGATGTGGTAGTGGGGATGGATTGGTTAGCTGAAAATCAGGCTAACATAGTATGTGATAAGAAAATAATTAATGTGGTATTACCTGAAAAGGGACCGGTAGTGATTTATGGTGATCGTAGAAATCATCAGTCTTGCCTTATATCTATGATAAAAGCCCGTAAGTGTGTGAATAAGGGTTGTCAGAGTTATTTAGCTTATGTGATAGATATTAAGCCAGAAAAGAACAAGTTGGAAGATATTCCGATTATTAGTGAATTTCCGGAAGTGTTCCCTGAAGACTTGAATAGTCTTTCGCCCGTTAGGCATGTAGAGTTTGGTATAAACCTGATTCCTAGAGCCGCTCCTGTAGCTCGTGCACCGTATCGTCTGGCACCTCCAGAGATGAAAGAAATGATGACACAACTGCAAGATTTATCCGATAAAGGCTTCATCAGACCTAGTTCTTCGCCGTGGGGTGCACCAGTGCTGTTTGTGAAAAAGAAGGATGGTTCGATGAGGATGTGTATTGATTATCGGGAACTGAATAAGCACACGTTCAAGAACAAGTATCCTCTTCCCATAATCGATGACCTCTTTGATCAATTGGTTGGAGCTTGTTATTTCTCCAAGATTGATTTAAGGTCTGGTTACCATCAGCTGAAGGTGAAAGAAGAAGATGTTCTGAAAACTGCTTTTCGCACAAGGTATGGTCATTATGAATTCTTAGTGATTCCGTTTGGATTGACGAACGCTCCAGCTGCTTTTATGGATTTAATGAATCGGGTATGTAAGCCGTATCTCGATAAATTTGTAATTGTATTTATCGATGATATACTTATCTATTCTCGATCCAAGGAAGAGCACGCACAACATCTTCGTTTGATTATGGAATTGTTGAAGAGGGAGCAGTTATACGCTAAGTTTTCTAAATGTGAATTCTGGCTACGGGAAGTTCAGTTTCTGGGGCATGTAGTTTCCGAAAAAGGTATACAAGTTGATCCGATGAAGGTAGAAGCGATTGAAAAGTGGGAATGGAAAAGCGATTGAGAACGCCAACTGAAGTACGTAGTTTCCTGGGTTTAGCCGGCTACTATCGAAAGTTTATAAAAGACTTCTCTTGTATTGCCACGCCTTTGACTAAGCTGACTCGAAAGAACCTGAAGTTTGAATGGAAAGCAGAACAGGATGGAGCATTCCGGGTACTGAAAGAGAAACTCTGTAGCGTGCCGATACTAGCATTACCTGAAGGTTCCGGGGACTTTATGGTCTATAGTGATGCTTCTAAGTTGGGTTTGGTTTGTGTACTAATGCAGCGTGGAAAGGTTATTGCTTATGCTTCTCGTCAATTAAAAGACCATGAAAGACAATATCTTACACGCGACATAGAACTGGCAGCAGTTGTTTTCGCGTTGAAGATTTGGAGACATTACCTTTATGGCTCTAAATGTCAAATCTATACTGATCATAAGAGTCTCCAACATCTTTTCGATCAGAAGGATCTAAATATGAGGCAAAGAAGATGGCTAGAATTGGTGAATGATTATGACTGTGAAATCCTTTATCACCCGGGAAAGGCGAACGTGGTAGCTGATGCACTAACTCGTCAAGAAAGGAGTGGAACGATAAAATCTATTTCACTAAGGGCTGAACTCTTGCCTAACATCTTTGACGGACTACTAAAGGGTCAAATAGAAGCTTATCAGGAAGAACATTTGAAGTCAGAACGATTAGTGGGAATATCAGCATTGCTTGTAAAAGATGATCGTGGGTTGTTGTGTCTGGGGAACAGAATTTGGGTGCCTCATCAATCTCGATTCTCTATTCATCCAGGTACGAATAAGATGTATAAAGACCTGAAACAATTTTATTGGTGGCCTGGGATAAAAAGAAGCATTGCTCAGCATGTGGAAGCTTGTACTACTTGTAAGAAGGTAAAGATTGAACATCAGAAGCCGTTTGGGCAGTTACAGCATTTAGAAATACCGATGTGGAAATGGGATCAAATTACTACAGATTTCATCACGAAGCTACCAAGGACTCCGAAGGGATTTGATGCCATTTGGGTGATCGTTGACAGATTGACGAAGTCTGCTCACTTCTTGCCAATAAAAGAAACTGATTCGTTGGAACGATTAGCCAAGTCAATGAAATAGTAACTCGACATGGAGTTCCAATCTCGATTATATCTGATCGTGATAGTCGTTTTACTTCAAGATTCTGGAGGAGCTTTCAAAAAGAAATGGGTACACAGATAAAATTAAGTACAGCGTATCATCCTCAAACTGACGGTCAGAGTGAGCGGACGATTCAGACTTTAGAAGACATGCTCCGGGCTTGCATTATTGACTTTGGGGGATCTTGGGACAAGCACTTGCCACTGATTGAATTTGCCTACAACAACAGTTACCATTCCAGCATACAAGCGGCACCGTTTGAAGTTTTGTATGGTAGAAAATGCCGAACGCCTCTGTGTTGGAACGAAGTGGGAGAGGAATAGTTAGCAGGGCCATATATAGTTCAGTTGACCGCAGATAAGATTTTTCAGATTCGGGAACGTTTGAAAGTAGCTCAAGACAGACAGAAAAGCTACGCTGGCCGACGCCCAAAAACGTTAGAATTTCAAGTTGGAGATTTTGTGATGTTAAAAGTCTCGCCTTGGAAAGGAGTCATCCGATTTGGGAAACAAGGTAAACTGACCCCGAGGTATATTGGACCATTTGTAATAACAGAAAGGATCGGTGAAGTAGCTTACGAGTTAGATCTTTCGCCAGAGTTAAGCAGAATCCACAATGCATTTGACGTGTCAAATTTCCGAAAGTGTTTAGTTACGCCAGATCAGGCAGTGTCTCTACCAGATATTCAAGTCGATGAAAAGCTGAATTATGTGGAGGAACCTGAAGCCATAGTTGACCACAAGGTTAAGGTGTTTCGGAATAAGGAGATCAGACAAGTGAAAGTACAGTGGCGACATCATAGAGGTCAGGATGCTACTTGGGAATCAGAATTAGAAATGAGAACTAAGTACTCGCACCTTTTTGCTTAAACCGAATTCCGGGACGGAATTCTTTTAAGGGGATGTAAATTCTATTTAACCTTATAATTGATGTAATACCCTGGGTAAGTTCGGTAGTTAAATATTAGTTCCGTTAAATCTATTTAACCTTATAATTGATGTTTAGGGTAAGTTTGGATTAAATTATAAGAAAAAGGTAGTTTGGTCAATTATGGATAGTATAGGGACTAAAGTGGTATTTTGATTTGATAATATCCCTTTTGATGAAATCAGATATTTCATAATTCTAAAAATATCCAGAGATATCCTAGGGTGTATGTGTGTGTGTTTGAGAGAGTAAGAAGAAGAAGAAAGAAAGGGTTTTTGGCTAAGACATCAATTGGTGCAATTGGAACTGAATTCAGGCATGTTTCCTTTACAATTTATGTGTGTAATTGCTATTAGGTAGTTTCTATCAGATTAGAATAGGCAATTACACCTCTGGTAATAGTTCAGTCGAATTCTAGGTTGAAAAGATGCAAACCGACAGAAGTGTCCGGACACTATGAATGTGTCCAGGTGATTTTGTTGGTAGTGTCCGGGTAAATTAGCTGGTGGTGTTCGGATGGTGTTCTAAGGTGTCCGGACGAGTCAAGTATCCGGGTAAGTTTCTTTTTCCTATGTTTTCCGGATAGAATTGGATACCGGATAGCATCCGGATTACTTTGGTATCCGAACGTTGTCCGGACTGTATAGGTTGTCCGGAAAAGTCACGCTGTCCGGAAAAGTTGTGTTTTCCGGATAATTTGAGGTATCCGGATACTTTTGCTGTTTGGTCAAATTGGGGAATTTAGATGCTTTTAAGTATCCAGTAGCCTGTGTTTTGTTAATTCATGGATAGGGAAAGAATGAGGGCCGAATGTACTGTGGACTTGACTTAAGTTCGGGCTTGGGGAAGACAATTGAGGATAAGAGTTAGATAGAGTTATATAAAGCTCTTAGTCCTAGCAAGCCCTATGTGTTCAAAGTGGTAAAGCAATACTTGTATATGATTGTTTCAGATTCTGTGGAATTGAAGTGAAGCTGAATTATTTGAGAAAAGCCTGGAGAACGTTTTGATAAGACAAATAAGTGAGTTTTTATTTAAAATGTTTTCAACTGGAATACATATATGTGAATGAGTGTAATAATGTGCATATGTTATTTATATGAGTATTACACTGCATGGGTACTAGTTGGCCGGGCTTAGGACCGGTGGAAGTTGGCTGTACAGAGGGACAGTGGTGTTGGCTGTTTTTAGTACAGTGGTGTAAATTAATTAATTGGCTTGCTACCAATTAATATGGCCAAGAGAAAGAGAAAGAGATGGAAAGATACATGGTGCATTAGTCATAGTTGGTATTTTGTTATATGCATTATGTGTAATGAATGTTTGTAAAGATGATTTTGACTAACGGGGATTTTCTCACTAGACCACTAGGTCTAACCCTCATTTTGTTTTAAAAATATGTATTCCAGGTGGTGGAACGGGTAAGAGCAATTGAAAAGAGTAACTGGTGGATAGCTTTTGTGAAGACTTTTGTTATGAAGATTTAGATGTGTTTTTGTACTTATGACTTTGCTGTTAGTCATAATGTAAATTACTTAGTCAAAAAGTTTGTACTGATTTGTGTATTCTGTTTAGCAAGACTATGGGACCGAATATGAAATATGATGTATTTTTGATCAATTCATGTTGTGAAATGTATGTTATTTGTATATATGGAATTTGGGTTGTTACAACTAAGAGCACCAATGTTAGCAGTCTCGATCTGTGTCCTAGCCAAGGAAGATGTTATAATATCAAAGGGCTCTAGACTCAATGGTGTACAGAAAGAAGTCGAGAACGGGGGAGGTTGTTTACCTTGTTTCAATATCGAGATTCTCCGAGTGAGAGACCGATAGACTTTGTGCTATATCCACGTGAGAAAATGAAACACCCAGCTGTAGAGAACTGAGCGAGTGGCTAGGAGGGTTGTGCCATTGCGTCGCTAGGTCCACGACGGCTTCTTCAATACCTCGTCCCAACAGATGAGACGAGATAGCAGACGTGGCTACATGGGCGACACTAGTTTGGATTCGCTCAAAAGCCTCTTTTGTTCTTAGGCTCGATCTCTCATGATTTTGTTTTGACCTCCATTCTCTCTGACACGCATGTTCTAAGTTTTCAACTAATACTCCCTCCGTTCTCCTTATGTCTCCTGTATTAGGCTCGGGGTTAGGTGTTTCGGAAGGTGTGGTTGAGGTAGAGGGAATGACATCGGTCATGGGTGGGCGACGACAGATATGGGGTGGTATTAATGATGCACGGATGGTTTGATCCATATCGGTGTCAGTGATGTCGGACTCAACAACATCGGCTTGGGTGAACGGCGAGATCGGTTCAGTTGTGTCCGTTCTGGGTCTTGATCGAGCATTTAGGGGGCAGTGACGACCGGGACCTCGTGTAGTATAGTCGACGGTCCGGCATCATTGGTTGTACGGGTATGTGGAGGGGTAGGTGGTCTACTTGTAGACGGTCGGGAGGGTTGGCTTGTACCAGTACGCGTATCCAATGCACCGGCCGCTTCATTTTCCCTCACTGAATGTAATCTTAGCACGCCCCATCCGGGAGCCCCAGCTTCCCGGACTCAACCTCCTCGTGTTCTTGGACCCTGACGTCACTCGAGTCTTACTCATTGGGGAGGTCCCTCCGGCTCTGGCTGGACCATAGGAGCACCTACACCTATCGCTCTATTATATTCTATCACACTCGGTGCATTGGGATCCATGTAAGCCAGTAGGGCTTCGGGTATAGGCATGGCTTGGGAATTGAACGGGTTGCGAATAACAAGATAGTGTAAACTGAATTGGGGACATACCTGATGGTTCATGCGGCGTGGGATGTCCGGGTTTGCGTCCATATGCTGACGGATGGCAAGCTTTAGGAGCGTAGATAGGGAATGAACTTGCGCTTTTTCGTTCCGCCGATGGCGCGTATCGTCTGAACTAGCTCGCGCCAGATGATCATGGCGAAGTCGATGTGCCGGTTGTAGCAGACGGCATGAAATAGGCGTAGGAAGTCGGCTGTGCACTGGTGTTGATCCAAACCCTCAGTGATTTGATAATGACCCTTTAAACACTTAGTGAAAATTGTAAGTAGACAATATGTATTAGAGTTTCACTATCGCTGATAAGTACTATGTCTCTAACAGTACCGCTGATAGGAAACTCATGCTCTTTAATTTTACCATTCAGCGAACACTGTTCATCTATAAGCTCTGAGCCTGTTAAGTCTTGTTGATGATCGCTGATAGTTTAGTTGTTTACTTATGATCCCTGAAGACAAGTTTCACGTCAACTATGTTCTACGCTGAAGTCGAAGATCAAGCTCAAAAACAGCGACAAGTCTACTAATGAACTGATGCGGATATCAGCGAAGCCAAGATTTGTCCACTCAACGTGAAGTTACAAGTAGAAGACTTCAGCTATCGCTGAACTTTGTCACTAGCTGATAAAATACTGTTCAGTAATCGCTGATCATGAAGTCTTCCTCTACAAGTTACTTTTGTCTTTCCCACTTGCACGCCTCCGTACGAAAATGTCAGAAAGGACATCCCCTCTGTCCATTATCGTACAACCAACTCTGATTCTACACTGTACACCATGCGGCTACTAAGGTTGTCTACAAAGGTCAAACAATGCAACAAATCAGCTGCTGCCACGTGTAAAGGTATACTGCTTTGCATTAAATGCATGCAGTATATAAGAAGAACCCTACTTCAAAAACAGGTTGTAAATTGTTTGATTATTTCAATCTATGGAAAAATAGGATGATACTCTTCTTAGAAGATGTAGACCCTATTATGCCTTATTACATCGAAAATGGCCCATATATTCCTGTTAGAATTGACCCTGAAGTTCCAGGCACTGCTGATAGAGCTGCCATTCCTGAAAGGTTGATTCCTAAGGAAATTCATATGTGGACTGATGAAGACAAGAAGAAAGTGGCTATAGACACCAAAGCCAGACCCATTCTTTCCATGGCTCTTCCTGACGAAGTCTACCATTCCGTCATGAACCTGAAAACCTCCAAAGCCATGTGGGACACAATCTGTGTTCAGTATCAAGGAACGTCTAAAGTCCAGGACTCACGTAAGATCAACCTGGTAAGACAGTACGAAAGCTTCATTTGTGGTAAGAATGAATCTCTCTCTGAAGTACATCAGCGGTTTATCTGTTTAATAATAGATCTGAAAACCGTTGGTAAGGAATATTCTAACTTTGAAGTTCTGACAAAGTTCTTAGAATGTTTACCTGAAAGCTGGGACAATTATTCAATGTGTCTCAAGCTGTCAAAAGATCTAAAATCTATGACTCTTTCTACCTTATATGGCACGATGCTCAATCATGAGCAATCAAGTCATCTTAAGAAGAATCTTGTAAAAGAATCCAAAAGCACCCCTGTTGCTTTAATCTCAGAGTCACCTTCCACTCAGCGATCTTCTATTACTATCACTGAGTTGGAGACTAACTCTGAATGCTCATCAGATCCCGACTCTTCAGATCTTGATGAATCTATGGCTCTCCTATCTAATAAGTTCAGGAGATTCGCCAAAAAGAAAATTTTCAGAAAGAACAAACCTCTTGCTATCACTGACAAGCCAAGATCATCAACCCCTATTGATAAGGCTACTGCTACTTGCTATATGTAACACCCTAAAAACAGGGCTAATTTAAACCTTTAAAACTCCACAAGTTATGATCATAAAACTTCAAACTTATATAACAAGAGGATCATCAGTAAGGTTTCTATATACAACAAACGTCTAAATCAAATAACCTATTAATCTAATCATACATCAAAATAAGATTAACTAGGTTATCTAATCATTTGTCCCAAAATATCCAAAAGAACAACTAGATCCTCTGTCATCTCCAAGTTTGATTCCTTCAAAAGTTCTCGTCTCTCATCCCCGCTTACTTCCCGGAGTTTGTACCTGGTAAGAAGATTCAACTTGAAACATTAGGCTTTCGCCTAGTGAGAATATTCAAATCAAATTAAAATTTAACAATAAAAATCTCAACAGATAAATCAAACCTGTTCTCACCCATCTTACCGTACACGTGCTTAATCTCAACAACGGAAACCTACCCCAAACTCAAAACTATGACTAACCTTCAGTAAGTCATATTATCACAAACCAGAGCCAACTACGAATCAATCCCAGATTCTAGATCTATGCTCTAACATAATAAATCGCAATTACACATGCTTATTTATTAGAAAGGAAGTAGGGATTACAATTACTCATGTCAATCTCTATTCTTCCTTAGAAATCAGGAATTACGATTACTTACATCAATCCCATGATTTCTCAATAATGCAAAATAGGAATTACGATTACTCACATTAATTCCATATTTAACATACACTCAGGAATTATGATTACTCACATCAATTCCTTAATTCATATAAATGGGAATTACGATTACTCACATCAATTCCACATTTAACATACACTCAGGAATTATGATTACTCACATCAATTCCTTAATTCATATAAATGGGAATTACGATTACTCGCATCAATCCCACATTTAACATATATACTGGAATTACGATTACTCACATCAATTCCACATTCAACATACACACATTGGAATTACGATTACTCACGTCAATTCCATGTGTTCATATAAGCTAGAGCCTATGGATCCATTATACTCTATCATAAGTATATACAATACTATATACTATATCCCGTAATATATTCTATATACATCTATAAAAATATTAATCTCGACACCTCGACTTCTCAACTATCCCCTCTTTGCTATTTAGTACGGGGATCAATATCTCAAATGTAAACTACATGATTGGACTCATAAATAAGTCTTTACAATTTATCATATCAAGGCTTTCATATCAAATTCTAAGTTATAATCATATAACAAATAGCATATAAATATCAGATTGCATTCCACATAAAAGCCTCAAACTGCTACTGAAAGTCCACAAAAATCGCACGCCACTGTAGCGAAAAGCTACAATTTTCGCAAGCCAAAGCTGCGAATTTCTCAATTCTCGCAAGCTAAAGCTGCGAATTTCTTAATTCTCGCAACCCACTGTTGCGAGTTTCTCCAAAATTCGCAAGCCATGCTTGCGAATTTTATCTATTTCGCAGTACTGTTCATCGTCTTCTTCTTTTATCCAGTTCACAAATACTCCTAAATAAGCCTACTATTTATCAATTAAGTCATACTAAAGCATTCAGACACATATTTAACCATCTATTTCAACTTCAATGGCTTAATTTTAAAGGGAGTTGAATAACTCACCTGGATGTATTCTGAACACTGTGCTATTCACCAACTTCACTTTCTCAGCTTAAACCATTTCTGAACAGATGAAATGCAAGCTTAATTTCTATCCATAAGAAGAATTCAGTGGTATAAAACAGAATTTCTTACCACAATTTCAATAATCCTTCTTTCTCTTCTTCCTCCCTTTCGTTCTTTCTCTCGATCTCTTTCTCTACTTACCGAAATCCTCCCACAAACACACAATTAGTCATTAAATGACTAATTGTGTGACACCTCATCCTTTTAAAATCAGATGAGTCATAACTCATTTCCCAAATACCCTCCTACTTTAAAGAAATGACATAATGAACCCTCAAGTTAATATCTCCAATTAACTTTACTTTAACCAAATTACAAACTTAACCCTTATAGTTAATATTCTTCACAAAATAATACAACGAAAATTCGAGATGTTACACTATAACTGTGAAAAGATAGGACATTTTGCTAGTGAGTGCAGGTCAAAGAATGTTTTTAGAAACTCAGCTTTCTCCAAGAAATCCTCTAACCCCAGGGCTAGAGATGACAAGTATCAAAAGCTGAAAGAAAGGTACGTAAAGCTGAAAGGCTTTAAGAAGAAAGGCAAAGGCCTGATGGCTGACTATGATTGGGCTGCTTCTGATGAAGAAGAATCATCTGACTCTGAAGATGATGACGAAGCTAATCTCTGCCTCATGGCCAAAATTGAAGAAGAGGAAGAAAAGTCTGACATTCCCTCTACTTCATCCTCTAGCTCCAAGGTATCACCTTCTTTCTTTACCAATATTTCAAATATTGATGAAGCTGATAGTCTTCGAAAGATCGATCTCCTGACTATGAGTTTATATGAAGCCATGAATGGCAAAACTGTTGTTGAAAATCAAAACCTTGATTTCGCTGAAAAACTCAAACACTGTCATCTTCAAATAGAAAAGCTTTCAAAAATTGAAGAAGATTTAAGAGATCAGGTTCATATAAATCAGTTAGTCAAAATCGAACGAGAAGAAGCTATCGCTGCATTAAAAGCGGAAAAATCTACTGTTGATGGAAGGTATAAATCCTCAACAACGATCACTGAGATAATTAAGTCTCAGATTCCCCTGAGTGACAAACGTGGTCTTGGTTATAAGGTTGACGCTGAACAACCAACCACTGATCATTCCATGCTCAAATTTGGAATGTTTATCTCCTCTATCCCTGATACTTCATCTTCTCAGTGTTCCTCTTTAAAATCTCCTATCCCTGAGGAAATATCTACCTTAGCTTCTAAAGGTAAAGAGAAAATTGTTTATCCAAAACCTCAGAAGGGTACCTTTGTACCAAAGCTGAATGCTTCTAAAGCTTCAGTGAGCTATCTCTCTGCTTCTAAGAATATGACCCCTGGATTCATTCAGCGATCTACTCCTAGAATCAAAGTGGATATCATTGGTAAGAAATCCAAAGAACTGATTGTTCCTCCCATTTCCAATGCCAAAAGTATACTTGGTGCTGGCCCTGCTCATTTAAAATTAACGGGTAAGCATGCAAATGGTCCTAAAGCTACTTTTAGCTATAGGAAATGTTATCACTGTAGACTTACAAATCATGTTGCTAGTAAGTGCCCCACAACCACCAAAGCTGAAAAGACAGCTAAGGTGAAGATTAATGCCCCCAAGGCAAAGAAGACCACTGACGTTAAGAAATTAACCAAAGTGAACTGACAACAAAGCTGAATCTTCAAATGCTGTGAAGAATGCTGAACCTTCCACTTCCTCTTCCACCACTGACAAATCTAGGCCCAAAATGAAATGGTTACCTAAGTCAAACTAATCTTCCTTTGTTTGCAGGTTAAGAAGGGTATCTGGTATCTCGATAGCGGATGCTCTAGACACATGACTGGTAAGAAGATCCTGCTCACTGAGTATAAGGAAGAGAAGGGTCCCTCAGTGACCTTCGGTGGAAACGGAAAAGGCTATACCCAAGGGTTTGGTGTACTCTCTAATGGTACAACAACCTTTGGAAGAGTTGCATATGTTGAAGGACTGAAGCATAATCTTCTAGGCATAAGCCAACTATGTGACAAGGATAACAAAGTGATCTTCACTAAGGAATCCTGCTTTGTCACTGACAAAAAGGAGAAGATAGCTCTCAGCGGTTATCGTTTAGAAAATGTTTACGTTATAAACATAGACTCTACAACCACTGCGAACTCCTGTTTCTTCTCAAAAGCCTCATCTGATGTCAACTGGCTATGGCATAAGAGGCTCTCTCATCTTAACTTCAAGACACTGAATACTTTTTCTTCTAAAGAGTTGGTCACTGGTCTACCTCAACACTCATACGCCAAGGAGTCCTTATGTTCAGCGTGTGAGAAAGGAAAACAGACCAAAGCAAGCTTCAAGTCTAAGGAAGTTTTCTCAGTGTCATCTCCTCTACAACTTCTCCATATGGATTTGTTTGGTCCTGTTAACAAACAATCCATCACTGGAAAGAAATATATGTTGGTCATAGTTGATGAATTCTCTCGCTATACCTGGGTAATGTTTCTCCGTTCTAAGAGTGACACCCCTGAAGAACTCATCACCATTGTTAGGAAAATGGAAGTCCTGAACAACATGACCGTTTGCTCAATAAGGAGTGATCATGGGACTGAATTCAAAAACAGTTCTCTTGATTCCTTCTTTGAAAGTAAGGGTATTTCTCACAACTTTTCTTCAGTGAGAACACCGCAACCAAATGGAGTCGCTGAAAGACGAAATCAAACTATCATCGAAGCCGCACGTTCAATGCCCAGCGATTCTCACCTGCCTACTCAGTTTTGGGCAGAAGCTGCCAACACTGCTTGTTTTACTCAAAATAGGTCGCTGATCGTCAAAAGATTCAAGAAGACAACCTAGGAACTCTTCCACGGGAGAAAGCCTTCTATCAGCTTCCTTCACATCTTTGGTTGTCAGTGTTTCATACTGAACAACAGAGATGCCCTTGGAAAGTTTGATCCTAAGGCTGATGATGGAATCTTTCTTGGATACTCCTCAGTCTCCAAAGCCTTCAGAGTTTTCAATCGTAGAAGACAAGCTGTTGAAGAAACTATCCACGTCACTTTTGACGAATCCCGTTCAGCGAACTCTAGACCTTCTGCTGATACTGAAGAACTAAATCAATGGATGTTTTCTCATCTTGGTGATTCAGAAGACATTCCCACTCCTCCATCTCATACTCATCCCACTGAAGATGATGATCCTACCATCATCCCAAGCATGCAGAATAGTGAAGCTGAAACATCATGGGTATCAGATGTTCCTCTAAACACTATGCCTACTTCTGAACTTTCTGTCTCAGACATACCATCTACTTCTCAGCAATCAGTGAATGAAATGCCATCTGCACCTCTTCCACTCTTGGCTGATATACCAGAAGTTGCTGAAGCTTCATCTTCAGCCCCTCAAGTTCAGGTTGAGTCAGCGACTCATGCTCCGGCTCAACGATGGACTATCAATCACCCTATTGAACAAATTCTTGGTGATCCAAACGCTGGTGCTCAGACTCGACGAAGTGCAGGTAATATATGTTTATTTGTTAACTTTATTTCTCTGATTGAACCAAAGAAAACAGATGATGCCCTCCAAGATCCAAACTGGGTCAGCGCTATGCAAGAAGAGCTGACTGAATTTGAAAGAAACAAAGTTTGGAAGCTTGTTCCTCGTCCATCTGACAAGTCAGTAATAGGCACTAAATGGGTCTATTGAAACAAGTTGGATGAACATGGAACTGTAACCCGCAACAAGGCTCGACTTGTTGCTCATGGATACAGACAAGAGGAAGATATAGATTACGACGAAACCTTTGCTCCAGTGGCAAGACTAGAAGCCATTCGTCTCTTCTTAGCTTACGCTGTACACAAAGACTTCAAAGTTTATCAAATGGATGTTAAGTCAGCATTCCTAAATGGAAAGATGAATGAAGAAGTCTACGTGGAACAACCTCTAGGATTCTCCGATCCTAGGAATCCAGGTTATGTTTATAAACTGGATAAGGCACTCTATGGCTTAAGGCAAGCTCCTCATGCATGGTATGATACTCTATCCTCTTATCTCCTTATTGAAAATTTTGAGCGTGGTAAAATCGACAAAACTCTATTTTTCAGGAAAGTAAAAGGTCATATTATTCTTGTTCAAATATATGTCGATGATATTATATTTGGTTCTACAAACCCTTATCTTTGTACTCGTTTCTCTGAAAGGATGAAAGCTGAATATAAAATGAGTATGATGGGTGAGCTAACATATTGCCTTGGTCTACAGATAAAACAGAATGAAAAAGGAACTTTCATTAATCATGGAAAGTATGTTAAAGATATGCTGAAGAAATTTGATTTAACTCAGAGCTCAACCATGAAAACCCCTATGGCACCGCCGCTGACACTAAACAAGGATCCTTCTAGAATACCTGTTAATGTCACGACGTACCATGGGATGATCGGCTCTCTGCTATATCTCACAGCTAGCCGACCTGATATTATGTACGCAACCTGTTTGTGTGCACGATATCAAGCTGAACCTAAGGAATCTCATATGATTGCTGTAAAGCGAATCTTTCGTTACCTTAAGGGTACTCCTAATCTAGGTCTTTGGTATCCCAAAGACTCAAGATTTAATCTAATCGCCTATTCAGATAGTGATTTTGCAGGTTGCAAAATGGATAGGAAAAGCACCACAGGAGGCTGTCAGCTCCTGGGTGGAAAGCTGGTGAGTTGGACAAGTAAAAAGCAAAACTCAGTGTCCACCTCAACCGCTGAAGCTGAGTATGTAGCTGCTGGAAGCTGTTGTTCTCAGGTCTTGTGGATGAGAAATCAACTACTGGACAGTTCTAAAAAATTCCAATCTATTGCGACAGCACTAGTGCCATAGCTATAGCCAATAATCCAGTGCTATACTCAAAGACCAAACACATCGAAATCAGATATCATTTTATCTGAGATCATGTGATGAATGGTGATATAGAACTTCATTTTATCCCTACCGACTTTCAGTTAGCTGATCTATTTACCAAACCTGTTGATGAGACAAGATTCAACTTTCTCATCAGCGAGCTTGGAATGCTGAACTTTGAAGAATAAAATCTTCAGCGGTTCGCATTTGATCAAGGTTAATATGAACTTATATAACCCTTTCTATCATATTCTCTCTGAACAAAATTGATTCGCTGATATCAAGGTATGTTCTGTCTTACTCGCTGATGTTCGCTTGAATGCAAGATTTCAAAACAAATTGCATCGCTGAATATCTCTTCCTTTCAGTGATACTTTTGAAATTTCTAAATCTAACACTGATATTTCTATTCAGTGCTTCATGTTTTCAAAAAGGTCCCTGAGTTTTTCAAATCCTCAGAGACATCCTAAAATATGAAAGGACGTTTGTGACGTAATCAAACGGATAAACCCTGGCACGTTCTTTTTCTGACACACGTTTGCACGTTTCGTTTTCTCATCCAATCAAATGCAAACACGTGTCCGTGTCATCATGAAAAACTTTTCCCGCTCATAGTTTTTCTCTCTCTACTCTCACTATATAAACCCTTTGAGTTTATATTTTTTCCTTTATGCGAACAACTTCTCTTACAAGCAAGAAATCATTGTTGCATTTCGAATTCCTCGTTTTCCAGAAATTGTTCGTCTTCATCATCTAAGGTTAATATTCTTATTATTTACCTCTTATAAACCTGTTTTTGATCTTATTCTTGTTATTAATAGATCAAACAAAAGAAACCTTTTTAAAATGAAATCATTTTCTTTTCATGATTTTATGAACACAACCTTCATGGTTGTTCTTCAAGTTTAAATCAAAAATCTTAAACTTGTTCTTCATATGTTTTTCCAGAATCTCTTCTTCAAACAGAAACTGGAAAACCAATGCTCTCTATGTTTTGTATTTCTTTTTCAAAACAAGAAAAACCCTAATCTTCATCAAGACATTTTTTTTCTCCCACTGCCGCTGAGATCACTGAGTTCACAAAGGCTCCTCAGGTTAAATTCGATCTCAAGAAAGTTACGTTTCAACACAATAATCCATATGCTCTTTTCGAATTCCCTGAAAGGAAACAGGTCACACATCTGGATGACGATGTGAACTTTCTCAAGACTTGTCCTATATCGATAGCTCTTACTACCGCACCCCCTGCACATCGATATCTTCTAGCTCAGTTCTGGTATACTGCCAGAAGAACTCATGTGCCTTAACCCAAAGATCCCAAGAAACTGATTGATGTTATTCTCTGTGACACCAAACATGGAACTTCCAAGATCACCCCGCATCATATCAGGCGTGCTCTAAACCTTCCTGGAAGTACCAGAGAAAACCATTTTGTCCCTCTACCAGATCCCAAAAAGAATCCTGCTGATAGGGCAACCCTGATTGCATTCTTTGATGCAATGGGTTACACATGGGACACAGGGAGAGACAAAAACCCTGACAAGAAGCTAACTGCCATCAAGAAGTAAATGATGCCCAACGAGATGAATTTCATCTTTGCTCATCTGATTAGCTGTCTGACAGCAAAAGTTGGGTCAACTGACCAAGCATCACAACCTCAACAAGCCATGGGATATTCGTTGCTGAAGGGTCTCCATGTTGATTGGGCGTCAATCATCTATGAAGATTTGGCGTTCTGGGTGGGCATGGCTGACAGACCAACATGTGTTCCATATCCAAGGTTTGTCAGTGCTCTCTTTCTACACGCACTTGGAGATAAATACCCAAAAGTGGGTGACCTGAGACTCTCTCGGGTTGGCTCTAAGGTGCTCGACTTCAAAGCTCTACCAAACGAGGTACGTCTCTCTACTCTCTTATCTATTCTTAATCCTCCTTCCTTTCTACTTCTGTGGCTCCTTCAGCGGAAAACCCCACCGCTAATACCCAGGCTGCAAAAACCACTCCTTCTAAGAAAAGGAAACACTCTACTTCCCAACTTGACTCCGAAAGGATCAAGAAAACCAAGGAGCAACCCTCCAAGCCATCAACGGCTGAAGAACTAGCGTTTGACTCTCAACAGACTACGCTGGATGATTTCGTGGTATGCTCTGCCACAGCTGCTCAAGCCACCCCTTCCATCCCAACCACAGTGTCTCTAAACGCTGATGTTATCAACTTGGAACAAAACCCACCTCCTTCAGCCTCTCTACAGACTGAAGTGATTCTCAGCGGATCCAACGCTGAACCTCGCTCCCAACCAATTTTCTCAACCTTCGTTCCTCCCACCATTTCTTTGGACACTCCACCAGTTTTCCCCTCGTTCTCTGGAACGCCCGTCATCATATATGATTCAGCTGCTGATACTTTACATATGATGATGGATGCAAACTGAGGATCTGCAGGCACCTCCATGCGCCAAGGCACTCTCGAAGGCGACATGGAACACTACTAAGGTCTACGAGGTTTCGACAACTTCGCCAACCCGCCTGCAGGTATACACAAAACCATACACACTCCTCTCTCAAAATCCCCAACTTCTGAGCTTTCCTCTATTCATAAGTTATTAACTGTTGCAGGTCCTAATTTCGGAGATATTCAAAACTCCCTGAAAGATCTGATGACAAAGGTGGACTCTTACAACACCACTCTCTCCACCAACTCTTCAGCGGTTACAGACGCTGGAGAAAATCTCAAAACGCTGACAACCGAGGTCGCTAAGAAAGCCTCCAGTGCTGACATGGAGAAGGTTGAAGGTCATATTGGAAGCTTTGCTACTACAATCGCTGACCACTCCACCGTCGTCAACAATCTCAGCTTGGCGCACATCACTCTCTCTACAAACTTCACCACGCTGTCCAATGAAGTCACATCATTGACGACAGCGCTTGGAACTCTTAAGGGTGAGGTGACTTCTGTCAAGACTGAGGTTGGCACTGTCAAAGACCTACTCCAACAAGTACTCGATCGCCTGAATGCCCAAACTTGCGCCCCTTCTCACTTCACTCAGGCCGATCGAGAGGAACTCTAAAAGATCAGTCCTACGATTTCTGGCCAAGAAGACAGAATCATAGTGATTGAAACCTTCATGGGTATCGCTGGCCAAGAAGGCAGTGACTCTCATGCTGATGCTGCTGATATTCCGATTACCTCCCCCACTCATCATGTGGAAGACGGGGAGATAAATGAAACTGCTGCTACTACTTCTGCTGGACAACCTCAGGGAGTTGAAAACCCTGAGGGAACCGAGAAACCTCCCTCTGTATCTGAGGGGGAGCAACTCGATGAGCATCTCAAAACTGATGCTGAAGTCACCGTACCTTACGCTGATGAGGTCGGGTCTGAAGAAGAAGCTGAAGACGATGAAGCAGTCGACATCTCTGATGATGAACCATCATCATATCCCAAAGATAATGATGATGACGATGATGATGATGATGATGACTTCTTCTTTGTTCAGCTTAAGAAGGTCCCTGCTCAAAAAGGGATTTCGATAAACGAACCATCATGGGAGAAGACAAACCCTGCAGCATCTGAAGCTGACAAAGGCAAAAATAAAGGTGTTGCCTCTGAAGACAACTTGGCTATTCTCTTCAGCAAGCCAGTTTGTCAGGTACAATATCTTTTATTCCCTTATACTGCATCCCTCCTCTATCCCTTCTCAATCTCAGTTCTCCTCTCCATAAAACCTCTATACACTTAAACCCCATTCTTTTCTCTATCTCTTTGTTCCTATGATATTACTTAAACAATCGCTTTGTTTCAGCTGGTCCTCTCCCTTGCTTGAGGATCCAGCTGAAATCCCTACTGCTGTACCAACAATAATCCCAGCCACAAGAGCTGAAGACATAATCCCGGTCTTGGGTTTAATCACTGAGACCGATGAACCTGAAGAACAGTTGATCTCTCACAAAAGCAGACCTTCCTTGGATCCTCAAGAGCTGAGTGAAGAGGATCAGAAAAAGAGAGAAGAAATGATCAAGAAGCTTAAGGATCAGCGAATCATCCTTCCTCGTGACAAAGTTCATGCTCCTAAGTTCAGACTTTCAAAGAAAGAATTCGCGGATCACCTCAGAGCTGAAAGGTTACTAGCTGAAAGAAGGGAAGCTGAAGAACAAGATAAGGCCCTCGCCATCTAGCTTGTCCAACAATCAGTAAAGGACCCTGATCTGAAGAGAACTCCCATTGAGGTTCAACGCCAACTATGGGAAGACGCCCAGAAGATCGTTGAAGAAAAGACCAAGGTATCTGATTCTACCTTGGAATGGTGCAAAGAAAGACTGCACTATCGATATCGGGCTGCCAGAATTCACATGGTGATCATCAGAGGAAGAACGACCATAGGTGTTCCAGTTGTTAAAGTTGATTTATTCAGAGAAAACGGTACCAAGGAAAACATCTATGCTGCTACGATCAAGATGTACGGTCTCTCTGAATGGTTGGAGATGCGAATAGCCATTCAGCGATCTAGCTCACAATATAAGAGCCATGTCGAGAAAATCATAAATTCTCAGATCGACTTGGTTTCTTCTACTGTGGATATTCCTCCTCATCCTCCAAATCCAACTCGACAAAGAAGGGCCGCTACAAAGAAAAATATAATGTCTTCTGATTCAGGTCCTCCTATACGGAACGAAATAGGTATCGGTTTCTCACGCCATGAAGTACTTGGTCCTAAACCTGACCTCTCAGTGCTTGATACCTCCCTGCCCCCTGGTGAACGCTTCATTCTTGGAAAAGTCATAAGCGAACCATATGGTATCTTCTTTCACGACTATGATGGAGGACAACGCTTTCAACGCATCTCTGAGCTTCCCATCACTCCCATCGAACAACTCAAGGATCTCATCTATTGGTGTGAATTCAGACACAATCTTCAGGCACAATATCTCAAGCCCTTAATCTTTGCTGAAGCAAAGAATAAACGAGATCAAGGAGTAAAGGTCCCTGACTGGATGATACCCACAACAAAGACCCTTGATGAACTTCTCGTTAAGGAAGAACCTTATAGCTGATAGGATTTCCTTGTAATTCTTCTATCCTTTATCAGCTAATATCTTTTGTACTTGAAATTTTATTTGTTGTACTTGTAATTTTTCCACTTCCCTTTGTAACCTTATACGAAGTTAAAGAAAAATTTCAGATAATGTACTTTAATTCATCAGTACTTAAAAGATCCCAGAAAACAGTAAAAGGGACAAATATTTTATGAGTTCTTTTTATCCTTATGTTTTCATATTTAGAAATTTTCTCAGTTGCTAAGTCAATATCAAATAGGGGGAGATTGTTGATCCAAACCCTCAGAGATTTGATAATGACCCTTTAAACACTTAGTGAAAATTGTAAGTAGACAATATGTATTAGAGTTTCACTATCGCTGATAAGTACTATGTCTCTAACAGTACCGCTGATACGAAACTCATGCTCTTTAATTTTACCATTTAGCGAACACTGTTCATCTCTAAGCTCTGAGCCTGTTTACTCTTGTTGATGATCGCTGATAGTTTAGTTGTTTACTTATGATCCCTGAAGACAAGTTTCACGTCAACTATGTTCTACGCTGAAGTCGAAGATCAAGCTCAAGAACAGCGACAAGTCTACTAATGAACTGATGCGGATATCAGGGAAGCCAAGATTTGTCCACTCAACGTGAAGTTACAAGTAGAAGACTTCAGCTATCGCTGAACTTTGTCACTAGCTGATAAAATACTGTTCAGTAATCGTTGATCATGAAGTCTTCCTCTACAGGTTACTTTTGTCTTTCCCACTTGCACGCCTCCGTACAAAAATGTCAGAAAGGACATCCCCTCTGTCCATTATCGTACAACCAACTCTGATTCTACATTGTACACCATGCGGCTACTAAGGTTGTCTACAAGGGTCAAACCATGCAACCAATCAGCTGCTGTCATGTGTAAAGGTATACTGCTTTGCATTAAATGCATGCAGTATATAAGAAGAACCCTACTTCAGAAATGAAGTTCTCGGCAATCTTCTTCTTTCTCTCTTAGTGTTAGAATATTGCTCGTAGTATTCTTATCTCCTTCTATCTTAATTCTAGTGCAAGAAACTTAGTGTTCTTAACTTGTTTAGATTAGGTTAATCCTTAATCTTGTTCCGCAACAAGTTGTAAATTGTTTGATTATATCAATAAACAATTTAGAAAGAAAAAATATGTGTGTTTGTATTCAACCACACCCCCTCTTCTATAAACTTGTATAACCCCCCGGGACCAACAACTGGTCGATGCCCTTCCATCTGGAGGATAGACACCTGTTCAAAATCGTGAACAGAGTGTACCAGATAGGCACCAAGTATTTCAGGTTGAAGGCGGATGGGCGGTTGAGTGTGTGATTGTATCCTAGTGCATGTATTTCGGCACATAAAGTGTCTTCATTGATTGCGGGGTCGAACGCAGCGCGGCCGCCGGCAGTGGCGTTTGGTAGTGAGAGTAGTCGTCGAAAGGACTCTGGTGTAAGAGTGAACGATTGGTTGTCAATCTTTGCATGAATAGTCTGGGAGTTATGAGCGGTGTCAACTCGGATGGTGTTCCAGACTTGTTGTACGTATATGACAGGCACGTCGGTGGTCGCCGTGAGTGCGTAGTGGAGTGGATGACCAAGTAAGATGTCCACAACCACACGGTGTTATGGTCGGAACTCATCAGCGTCGAGGTGGTGGTTGTTCCCCTCGATTTCGGAGATATGGTCTGGATTGAGGATTGCATTATCAGCCGCCTCGTCAATGAATTCCTCTTGAGGAATTTTGTCCTGTGGTTTTTGATCCGCCATGAGTACCTGGAAGACATGATATTAGACGATGGTCGAAGTAACAAAATTGCCGGTGCGTACCTTGGCGAATAGCGGCACAATCTGGAACAGATTAAGATAAGGCAGTGGAACAGGGTACTGGAATTGCCAATTTTTCCGGACAAGGAGAGTATCCGGGAAACATAGTTTCCAGGTACAATGGTTACCGGATAACAAGAGTTACCGGGTACATTGGGATCCGGATACATTTGGTTATCGGACAAGTTTAAGGTTACCGGACAAAATTGAGCTTACCGGATAACAAGGTTACCGGACAAGCATGAACTCCCCGAATAGTTGAACTTACCGGAAACCACAAAGGTTTTCGGACAACTTGGGTTACCGGGTGAGATGGTTACCGGACAAACATCATATCCCGGATAGTTGAACTTACCGGAAACCATAAAGGTTTCCGGACAACTTGGGTTACCAGGTGAGATGGTTTCCGAATAATGTAGGTTACCGGATGGGGTGGTTACCGGAAAAAATATCTAACTATTTGAATGTTTCCGGGTAACTTGAATGTGTCCGGATAGTATGAAACTATCTGGACGACATCCGGTTACATGAAATCATCCCAAATAACTACCACAACTCTGATCTATGCATACAAAACACATCTAAACAACAAGATACGCAGTAAATGGCCAAAAGTTGACCTAAAAACAACCTCGATGAGATGGAATGCGAACCGACATTGAGTCGGGGTCCGAAAACCCCAATCGGTCGATATGGAGATCGATTGAAGCATCGATTTGAGGGTGATGGTGTGCGAAAGGGATAATAGATTCGAAATGAGTTACGTACATGTGATTGGAAGTCGAAATCGATCGAGAATGAACAACACAGGAGAGTATCTGAAGAGTGGGTTTCCGAGAGGGTTTTGAGTGTTAGAATCCGGAAAAATGAAACAGTGGGGTTATCCGGGTTTTTATAGGGCCAAGCTATCCGGGTGGGTTGTTCGGATACCTATCCGGTCCGGATACCCTTTCCGGATACCTTTCCGGACACTGATGGAAACTTTTAAAAAATTCCCTGGGAATTCCCATTTTGACATACGCTCCCCCTCAACTATTGCACAGAAAGAAAATGTCCCCCCTCAGATTATTCAGTGGTGCTTTTAAGGAAAACTTTTGGGATGGGCCATACACACAAAACTTTTGATGTTAAGAAAAAAAAATGTGTGACACTCCCCCTCAAACGTAGAACAGACTTACCTGATAAGCGTATGTGCTCCCCCTGAATAGATGAACAAGATTGTGAAATGCACGGATGAATCGAACAAAATATGTAGACGACAGTAATGAAACATGAAAGGAAATCACAAACGAAATGAAAGCAATCAAACGAAATCTACCTAATTAATACAGAGATTTAACATAAATATGTGTACGATACAAGTAGAATACAGATGCGAGGAAGTATGTACTCGATCATTTGTAGTTCAGACAACAGATGATGAGTAGGCAGTTCCTCGTAAGTGTATGGAACTTGTATCGGGCGTACAGTTAGGTTAAATCTTCAGATTTAGCATACCAAGCTTGGACACAAGATAGTTAAAACGTTTTTCGTCCAAGGGTTTTGTAAACAGGTCTGCTAACTGATGTTCAGTATTAACAAAGTAGAGTTCGATTGTACCTCTTTCGATGTGATCCTTGATAAAGTGGTACCGAATGTCTATGTGCTTCGTCTTAGTGTGCTGGACCGGATTGCTTGAAATGGAAATTGCGCTCTTCGAGTCGCAGTAGATGGGCACTTGAGAGTAAGTGAAGCCATAGTCTTTGAGTTGGGTGCGCATCCATATGACTTGGGAACAGCAGCTCACGGTGGCCACGTATTCCGCCTCAGCAGTCGATGTGGAGACGCACTGCTGCTTCTTGGATGTCTAGCTGACTAAGCTATCGCCCAGGAACTGTACGTGTCCTTATGTGCTTTTCCGATCCAATATGCTTCTTGTGTGGTCAACGTCCGAGTATGCCGTGAGCTCAAAACCTGTCTCTTTCGGGTACCACAAGCCAAGATCAGCAGTTGTTTTTAAGTAACGAAATATTCGTTTACAATTAAGTGAGACTCTTTTGGTTTTGACTGAAAACGGGCGCATAGAAATGTAGAAAACATGATATCCGGTCTACTCGCCGTCAAGTACATCAAAGAACCTATCATTCCTCGGTATGTTTTGGTATCCAGATCCTTTCTGTTAGGATCGGCGTGTAACCTTGTACCGGGGGTCATGGGAGTTTTCATAGGTAAGGACTGTTCCATCTGGTATTTTTGAAGAATATCTCGGATGTACTTAGCATGGTTTATGAATATCCCGGCCGACAGTTGCTTAACTTGAAGGCCAAGGAAGAAATTCATCTCACATAACATACTCATTTGAAAATATTCTCCCATGAGAACAGAAAAATTCTTACAGTACTGAGGATTAGTTGAACCAAAAATGATGTCATCTACATAGACTTTGACTAAGGTTATGTGACCTTTTTCATTCTTAATAAACAGGGTTGTGTCGATTTTACCTTTCGAAAACCCCAATTTTATTAAGAATTTTGATAGAGCGTCATACCAGGCACGTGGATCTTGCTTACGGCCCTATAATGCCTTGTTGAGGATATATATACGTGATTTGGCTTGGAGTCATCCACGAACTCGTCCGGTTGCGACCCGTACACCTCTTCCTTGATAACGCCATTGAGGAAGGTGGTCTTTACATCCATCTGGAAGACCGTGAAGTTCTTGTATACGGCGTATGCAAGGAACATACGAATCACCTCGATTCTGGCTACCGAAGTGTATGTCTCATCATAGTCAATGCCCTCTTGCTGGCGGTATCCTTTGGCCATGAGGCGCGCCTTGTTGCGAACAACGATACCATCTTCATCTTTCTTGTTCTTGAAGATCCACTTCATGCCGATGACCGTCTTGTGAGCTGGACGTGGGACGAGTCGCCATACCTCGATGACCTCAAATTGGTTGAGTTCCTCTTGCATCGCCATGACCCAGTCCGGATCATTGAGATCTTCAGAGACGGTGTTTAGCTCAATCTTGCTGAGAAAGCCGGAGAACAAGCAGAAGTTGGCCGATACACCTCGCGTCCGAACTGGAGTGGAAGGATCTCCTATGATCTGGTGTAGAGGGTGTGCTTTGGTCCATTTGGTGGTTTGTGGAAGCGGCTGTTGAGTCACGTGAGAATTGTCCGGGTCCATATACTCACCAGCGGGAAGGTCTTGAACTGCTTCAAGAGATGATGGACGGTTCCTTGGAGGAGACGTAGCAGGATTCGTCGATGGTTGCGCAACTTCCAGTTCCGGGGAATCAGGGGTTGATCCTTGTGAGTTGTTGAGGACGAATCTTCAGGAGCGATATCCGGAATAGGTATAGGTTCCTCTGAGGGATTAGCCGTTTCAGTCGTTGTGTCCGTTGAACTTTGAGGGGATGCCAGTGTAATTGCTGGAGTGCTCGTTGAAGGCGGCGAACCGGAGAGATTCGCCGAGTTCTCGATTTGAGCAGCTTCATTCCTAGGATGCACAAATACACGAGGGTTAGGCAAGTTAAAGAATTGATCATAAAAGTGTTGAAATAGTAAATCTAAATCAGAAAGATGTGATTTTGACAGAGATGCATGATTTGCATTTACTGGGGTTTGTGTAGATCCCGAACGTGAGAGTTCGGAAGCTAACACGCCAGTTAAAGCGAGTTCTGGACCGATTTGTTCAGAAGCCAAATCCGTGGCTTCGTCAAATGTCGCGTTTACGCTTTCGACGACGGATTTGGTTCGTTTGATGTAAACGCGATAAGCCTTATCCTGCATTGAGTATCCAATGAATACTCATTCATCTGCCTTTGGACTGAACTTTTTGAGGTCATCCTTGTCGTTTAAGATGTAGCACGTGCACCCGAACGCGTGGAAGTACTTGATATTCAGGATGCGGTTGTTGATGATCTCGTACGGAGTTTTGTTGAACCGCTTGTTGATGATGGAGCGGTTTTGCGTGTAACAGGCAGTTGCAACCGCTTCAGCCCAGAGAAAAAGTGGCAGCTTTGATTGTGACAGCATCGTGCGAGCAACTTCGACAAGGGTACGGTTCTGCCGTTCTACCACTCCGTTTTGCTAAGGAGTCCTTACGGCAGAAAAGTTTTGTGAAACACCGACGGATATCAGGTATTCGTTCACCGTTTGATTCTTGAACTCCATCCCATTGTCCGTCTTGATTGTCTGAACTTGCTGTCGGAGGTTCAGCTGAATGGTCTTCAGGTGGGTGATAATTAGTTCTGGGGTTTCGTCTTTGGAGTGCAAAAACCTCACCCAGGTGTATCACGAGAAATCGTCGACCATCACTAGGATGAGTTCGAGGGACCGGGACGTGCTCGGAGCGGCCTTCGGCTTGTGAGTCGCTCGCTTCATTTTTCCCATCTCGCATGCCTCGCAGAGTTTGTCTTTCTCGAACATGAGCTCGGGCATGCCTTTAACGTGTCCGTCTAGCACCAGCTTTTTGATGTTCTTGAAGTTGAGGTGCGAGAGACGTCGATGCCATATCCACGCTTGTTGAGAGTTGGCCTTTGACATAAGGCAGACGGAGTCATCGGTCTTTAGGGAAGAGAGGTCGATGGTGTAGAGGTTGGTCTTCCGGGTTCCAACAAGTAGCTCCTTTCCGTCTTCAGTGCGGACGCTACACCTTTTAGCTCTGAAGTTGCCCTCGAGATCTTTATCGCAGAACTGGCCGATGCTGAATAGATTGTGTCACAATCCCGTGACGTATGATACCTTCTTGATCGTGATCTTATCTTGAACAATATCGTCGTAGCCCATAATCGGCGCCTTGTCATCGTTCCCAAACCTAACGTCTCCGCAGTATTTCTCTGTGAAGTTCGTGAGCATCTCCCTCCTTCCGGTCATGTGCTTGGAGCATCCTGAGTCTAAATACCACACATGACCATCCTGCAAAAATGAGATTAAGGATTCTTAGGTACCCATTTGAAAATGGGTCCTGGAGGGTTAGGTTTAACACCTGACTGGGGAACCCGTTTTGAATAGGTTTCCTTTTGGTCTTACGGGATTTGCGTTTAGGCTTAGAATTATAAATAGGATAAGACCCAAACCAATCAGTGGCATAACGATTATCATCGAAATCATTCAATCCACAGGTAGAACAGCACAAACAATCATGGGATAATTGAATAAAATGCTGAATTGAATAAAGTCTAATTGGAAAATTAACACTTTGTCCAACAAAATTATCCGAATGATTCAAACCACAATCATTTATGTTTTTCCTAGTATTAAATCAGAATTAAATGACTTCGACTCCGACTTGTTCTTGACAGATCCTTTGGCTACCCAATTTGGTTTGTATTGTTTTGCCCAACCATTTTTATCTGAAAAATCATTAACGGCATGGTCAGCAGAGTTTGAGTAGGAAGGATTTCTATCATTTGATTGACCGATCTTTTTGCCGCGGCTGTGAATGGTTTTGTGAAAGAGAATCAGTTTTAGAAACTTTGTTCACAGCCGGGGTATTGAGTTTTGAAGAACTCTCGCCTATAAGAAATTTGACCGGACGATTCACAGCTTTAGAAAGAAAGTCGGTGGGATTCGGAAGAGGTTTGTCAAACTCAAACATAGGAAAATCTTCATCTGAACTTGCATCGGAATTCATGTATGCAGAAAAATCAATATCGGGGACAAATGGACTAGGATTGGTTGAGGGAGGTGAGGAACACTTTGTGTTTGTGTGTTTGGAAGAATCAGGTGCGGAAGCTTTTTGAATTTCAGAGTTAAGATCCTTTTTAACACAGTCAGCTTGAGACTCTTTTCCTTTTCGTGAAGAAGTTTTACCATTAAAGGCTTTACAAGAAGATGTATCGGAGGAGTCCGAGGAAGGTTCGGGTGAAATCATCTTTTCGTTTTGGAGTTGGTCAAGTTTTTCTTGAAGTTGAAACTTGCTCACTTGCTCTTGCATCACTTCTGTTGCCAAAGCAGACAGTTTTGATGTGAGCCGATCGATTTCATTCCGAAGGATTTCCTGTCCCTCACTCGACACAAATTCAGTTTTAGACGATTTGAGTTTCTCAAGTTCGTTTAGAAGCGCTTGTTTTTCCTTCTGAAAATCAGTCCTTTCCTTTTCGAGTGTCTCCTCTAACTCGACTATTTTTTATTCCAAAGTGAGAGGAGGAACATAGAGTTTAAACTCGTTCGTCTCAGTTTTAGGTTCAGGTGCTTGGGCCTCATCCTTTTTGGAGGAATCCTTGGGCTTCGCAACCTTATAGCCGTCAAAGTAGTCATTCGAAAGGTACTTGGATTTGTTTTCTTGTATGAATAGTGTTTGGGTAAAAAATCACACCTCACGACCGACGCTAGAAAACTCAGATAATATTTCCATAAGACCACCCTTGTATTAGGATATGGTCTTACAAATTATTCACGGACGTATGCTCGGTCGTACGTTTCCATGCTGGTCGCACGTTCCGTACGACCGACGTGTAAGACTTAAGACGGTCGTACGATTATACTAACCGTTAACAGTCAAACCCGTTTTCTTTTGTTCATTAATGCAAGTCTAATGACATTCTTGGTGCAAACGGCCAGTAACGATCAGCTCATCAATGGCATTCAACGCCAGAATCGGTTACAAAACCAATCATCAAAGCGCCGTTAATGGCCAGCGGAAGCTATAAAAGAGCCTGTGCTGCAACCGAAATGATGATCCATCTTTCATCCACTTTCAACCTGTTCTGAAATCTACTCCAAGCTATTTCGCTCTGCTCCATCTACTTTCTAAAGTAATTTTACACCAGAAACACAGTAATTCGCAAGGCATTCGAACAAATATCGCTGAAGCTCCTTCGCACGACAGCAGTTCGAACCGCACAACGACACCTCTTTTCGCACGATTTACGTACGACACACAACTATTACACACGACTAAGTTTACATTTAGATTTCTCTGTAATATGTTGTACACAAATCATCTGTTACAAAAGGACTTTTGCCCCTGTTTGGCGACTATAGTGCACCGTCGACTATCACAAGTCGACCGCGGTTTTTTCCCTCGTTTTGGGGTTTTCCGCGTCACCAAATCTCTTGTCTCTTTTACTTTTTCCCGCCATTGTGTTGTTTGGTCTTGAGATACGTTTCTTTATTTGTTAAAAGTCCACATCAACCTTAGGTTGTTCTTTTAGGCGATTTTTGGCAATAACAGTTTGGCGCCATCCGTGGGACCCCATCTAGAGAAAATCTCAAGCCAACACATATATCGCTCTAACGATTTTGCGAAGTTTTTGTTGATTCAAGGATAATGGCAGCCCAGTCAGATCCTGCGGTGCAGCAGCCTCTAATCTAGGACACCCTTGAATCTTCCAATGACTATAGTTTGGAATAAGTCATCTTGGATCAGAGCAAGCCTGATTAGATTGTCTTCATGGGGGCATCATTAGACCCTGCCATAAAAAGTCAACTAATCTCCTTTTTGCAGGAATATGCTGACTGTTTTGCTTGGACGCACGAAGAAATGGTGGGTATAGACCCTAGTGTCATCTCCCATAAGCTGAACGTTGACCCATCTTTTAAGCCAGTAAAGCAAAAGCGCCGAAAGTTCGCTCCTGAGCGGAACAAAGTGATCAACGATGAGGTCGATAATTTGCTCAAGACTGAGAAGATCAGAGAGTAAAGTACCCCGACTGGTTAGCCAATGTCGTGGTCATGCAAAAGAAGAAGGGAAATGGCGAGTCTGCATCAACTTCACAGACCTTAATAAGGCCTGTCCTAAATACCCGTTCCTGTTAGCCCCAAGTATCTCTTATGTAAAAGTATTGAAAATAGTACAAGTCAGAAGATCACCAGAGATCCAGCAGAAGACTTAGAAGAAGTTCAACCAGAAGACCAACATAGATCAACAGAGCTCTGGCGGAACCAACAGAGCTCATCAGAGCTCTGACAGAAGACTTCTTATATACAACAGAAGAACGGTTTACACCAGAAGACCAACAGAGCTCTGGCGTAAGAGCTCTGGTGACTGAAGACCTATGTGAAGCCTAAGTCTCGTAGAAATCTCTAAGTGTTAGACACGTGTTCGTACTTTCCACGTAAGCCCTAAAAGGACGAAGACACACTTTCCACGTGTCATTCCAGGGTTAGATAGTACATTGTATAATGCTTTATCAGGCTATAAATAGAGAGGTAGTGGAACAACAATTGTAAGCTTTTGGAAAAATAGTTTTCCACAATTGTTAGAGCACACACTATAACATTCCATAGCACTACCTCCGTACGATCTTGTTCCCTGTGAGATTTCCAAATACACACACTTGAACGTGTTCTTGGTGTTATTCATATTATCAATACACGAGAAGCTTATTATATTTGATCTTGTTATCATTCTACTGTTCTATATTTGATACTCACTGTTACATTATCGTATTACACAATCACTCACATTTTAATGGCTTTATATATAATGCTTCCGCTGTCTATTTCTTACCATTTATGTGATACAACGTGAATCTGGGAACCTACAGTTGGTATCAGAGCGGATTGATTTGCTCAAATCAATCGATCCAATCTATCCAGGTTGATTCATAGTTGTTGATTGTGTTTGTGTGTCTTAAAGCTTCATAGAATACTCTGTTTTCACTGTTTAAAGTTTAAAACAAGTTTTCAGAGTTCATCTAACACTGTTTCAAGCTTTCTAGCTAGTTTAAAGATCTTCTCTACTTAAAGTTACTGTTCCATTGGTTACTGTTCATTCACTTTCAGTTTAAACTCTTTTGAAATTGTTATACTCTGTTTTTCTTCAAAATTGCTAACAACAACATTAATGCCATCTATACTGCTGGTTCTCTGACCAAACCTCCTACTCTTCTGAGAGATGAATATCCTCAGTGGAAGATTAGGATGGTTAACTTCTTTGATGGAATGGATAGAGACTTTATGCGTTCTGTCACGGATGGACCATTCCAACCCATGGTTTTGGTTCCACGTGTACCCGCAACAGAAACTACTGTTGAGATTCCTGCTCACTTCAAAGCTAAAACCACCGGGTTTACTGAAGAAGAGAAGTTAAAAATGGAAAATGACCTCAAGGCAGTTAGACTTCTGATTATGGCCATTCCAAAGGATATATTCGAAGAACTAGATTCATGTGTTACTGCTAAAGATATCTGGGATCAGCTTCTTAATCAACTTGAGGGTGGTATCAAAACCCAAAAGAACAGAAGGACCCAATGTATTAATGAATACAATGATTTCAAGGCACTTCCTGAGGAAACCCTACAACAAACCTACAACAGATTTAATGTTTTGATAAACAAATGCAAAAAGTGTGGGGTTGTTAGGTCGAAGAAAGATAACAATGTTCTGTTCCTTAAAAGTTTAAACGATGAATGGTTAAATCTATCTATGTCTTTACAAGCTAACCAAGATTTGGATGCATGGACTCTTACTGATGTGTATGGCACTCTTGCTGCACAAGAGAAGGATGTTGTCAAACAAAAAGGCAAATCCACCATTGTAGGTCCAATCGCTTTGGTTTCTAATTCAAAGAATCCCACAGAAGGAAAGTCCAACAGAGAAAGCTCCAGCAGAGAGAGGAAGAAAGAGAAGGTTGTGAAAAAGAAGGGTAAGAAGAGTCTGGTAGCTAAAAGTGATGGTGAAGAAAGTTCATCAGAAGATGATGATATAAATGCTTTTGCCCAATCTCTTGCGTTAATAACTCAAAAGTTTAACAAGAGATTTGGCAACAAAGTATTTGACAGAAGAGGTAGGTACGAGAGAGAAGAGAAAGATGAGAAAAGAGGTTACGCTGCACCTACTCACTAGAACAGAGCTCCACAAGAACAGAGACCACAACCACAACAGAAGTATAACGCTCCAACACCTCAGAAAACCGATGCTGCCCAACCCATCAACCAGAATGATGGACGTTGTTTTAGATGTGGCAAACCCGGCCATTTCTCTGCTAATTGTAGAGGCAAACTGGTAAAAGACCAGGATTAATACAAGAACAAATACAAGTACAATTACAGAGAAAGAAGCTATGTTGCTGAGATGGAAAATTGGATCTCTGATTCGTCCTCTGATGACGAACCAAAGCAGGCCAATTTCTGCGGAGTTGCTGTGGATGATGAAAGTCTAGAGGTAGCAGATTGGATGACTGGAGAGATACTAGAAAGAACAACAGAGGAAGATTTGACTCAGAATGCATATACTCTTGCTGCAACAGAGCCAAATGACAGAGCGCTGGAGACCACCAGACCCAGTGCCAAGGTATGTACACCTTTTGAATCAAAGTCTGACTCTGATTTGGAAATGCATGTTTCGTTGTTAACAGAGGAATTTCATCTTTTAAAACAAAACTTTCAGAGGAAAAGGAATTAAGAAAGTTGGCTCAGAAGGATTTGTCCTTCTACAAGAGAGACAAAACTCTCTTCGAACAAGAGAAGGAAGAGATAGCCAAAGACAAATCTGAGCTAGAATTTTTTCAACAACAATAGGAAAACACTTTTTCTGAAAAAGTTAAAGAGTTTGAGGAAGTTTTGAAGCAAAAAACTGAAGAGGTTAAGAAGTCAGAAACATAAAGACTTAACTCTGTTGCCTTAAATATTATTTTCAAAGAGAAAGGGAGGTCTTGCATCAATCCCTGCAAAGAAAAGAGATTCAAATCAAAAAGTACCAGGATACACAAGATGTGCACATCAAGATAAACTCTCAAAAGGATACACAAGGTCTTGGTTTCAGTGACCTTGCTCCCTATAATGGAAGAAAGAAGACATCTCAGTCTTCTGCCTTCTGTGTTGGGAAAATCCAGGAAGATGTGATCTCTGGTACTGCAGCCTTTAAAAGAATCAAAACCTCAGATGTATTTTCAAGGACCAGAAGGCTTAATTTCAGGAATGTTAGCTATGACTCCTTGGATCAAGAAAAGGTTACAAAACCATCTTCAAAGTTCATTCTTGATCAAGGAAGATCTAGGATCATACTTCCTAATTCTGCTAAAAGTCTGGATCCAAAAGAAAATTTTAATTTCAACTCTTTCAAAGGACATAAGTTTGTTACTTCTGTGGCTGAACCCTCTGATGAGAAACCACAGAGCGAGCTCAACCCTGAAGCCCCAGTCTTCTCTCCTACTTCTGAAACAATTAGAACATCTTTTAAGGAGGATTTAAAAAGGGTTCTTAAGGAAAATGTTGTTTCTGATGCATTAAAACCCAGGTTGAGAAAGTTTAAGCCTGCTAAAGCTGATATCTCTGTGATACCCTCAGAGTCTACCACAAGAGCCACCAGAGACTTTCTAGCCTCTGACAGTGATTCTGATTCTGATGTGGATGAGCAAATTTTTTGTGCTCAAGAGACTGTTTTACACAAACCCAAGCGAGCTTATGTTGAATCTGAAACTTTGAAAAATGTGTCTTTCTTTAAGAAACAAGCCAGATTTATACCAGTCCCTGCTTTTCAAAACAAGGGTGTCAAATTCTTTCTTCTAATAAGATAGAAGACAAGAGAAGAGAGAAAGCTAAAAATATTTCTGTGAATCAAGCTTCAGTTCCCTTTGTCTACAAACCAATCAGATTTACACCAGAGCAGAAGGGCAAATGGAAAGTCAATGACCAACCTATTCCTACCTCTGTTGTAAATCAAAGGAAAAACTCTTTTTGGTCAAAAGAAACAGTTCAAAGAAACAACAGAGCTCTGGCGGAACCAACAGAGCTCTGGCGGAACCAACATAGCTCATCAGAGATCTGACATAAGACTTCTTCTATACAACAGAAGAACGGTTTACACCAGAAGACCAACAGAGCTCTGGCGTAAGAGCTCTGGTGACTGAAGACCTCTGTGAAGCCTAAGTCTCGTAGAAATCTCTAAGTGTTAGACACGTGTTCGTACTTTCCACGTAAGCCCTAAAAGGACGAAGACACACTTTCCACGTGTCATTCCAGGGTTAGATAGTACACTGTCTAATGCTTTATCAGGCTATAAATAGAGAGGTAGTGGAACAACAATTGTAAGCTTTTGGAAGAATAGTTTTCCACAATTGTTAGAGCACACACTGCAACATTCCATAGCACTACCTCCATACGATCATGTTCCCTGTGAGATTTCTGAATACACACACTTGAACGTGTTCTTGGTGTTATTCATATTATCAATATACGAGCAGCTTATTATATTTGATCTTGTTATCATTCTACTGTTATATATTTGATACTCACTGTTACATTATCGTATTACACAATCACTCACATTTTAATGGCTTTATATATAATGCTTCCGCTGTCTATTTCTTACCATTTATGTGATACAACGTGAATCTGGGAACCTACAGTTGGTATCAGAGCGGATTGATTTGCTCAAATCAATCGATCCAATCTATCCAGGTTGATTCATAGTTGTTGATTGTGTTTGTGTGTCTTAAAGCTTCATAGAATACTCTGTTTTCACTGTTTAAAGTTTAAAACAAGTTTTCAGAGTTCATCTAACACTGTTTCAAGCTTTCTAGCTAGTTTAAAGATCTTCTCTACTTAAAGTTACTGTTCCATTGGTTACTGTTCATTCACTTTCAGTTTAAACTCTTTTGAAATTGTTATACTCTGTTTTTCTTCAAAATTGCTAACAACAACATTAATGCCATCTATACTGCTGGTTCTCTGACCAAACCTCCTACTCTTCTGAGAGATGAATATCCTCAGTGGAAGATTAGGATGGTTAACTTCTTTGATGGAATGGATAGAGACTTTATGCGTTCTGTCACGGATGGACCATTCCAACCCATGGTTTTGGTTCCACGTGTACCCGCAACAGAAACTACTGTTGAGATTCCTGCTCACTTCAAAGCTAAAACCACCGGGTTTACTGAAGAAGAGAAGTTAAAAATGGAAAATGACCTCAAGGCAGTTAGACTTCTGATTATGGCCATTCCAAAGGATATATTCGAAGAACTAGATTCATGTGTTACTGCTAAAGATATCTGGGATCAGCTTCTTAATCAACTTGAGGGTGGTATCAAAACCCAAAAGAACAGAAGGACCCAATGTATTAATGAATACAATGATTTCAAGGCACTTCCTGAGGAAACCCTACAACAAACCTACAACAGATTTAATGTTTTGATAAACAAATGCAAAAAGTGTGGGGTTGTTAGGTCGAAGAAAGATAACAATGTTCTGTTCCTGAAAAGTTTAAACGATGAATGGTTAAATCTATCTATGTCTTTACAAGCTAACCAAGATTTGGATGCATGGACTCTTACTGATGTGTATGGCACTCTTGCTGCACAAGAGAAGGATGTTGTCAAACAAAAAGGCAAATCCACCATTGTAGGTCCAATCGCTTTGGTTTCTAATTCAAAGAATCCCACAGAAGGAAAGTCCAACAGAGAAAGCTCCAGCAGAGAGAGGAAGAAAGAGAAGGTTGTGAAAAAGAAGGGTAAGAAGAGTCTGGTAGCTAAAAGTGATGGTGAAGAAAGTTCATCAGAAGATGATGATATAAATGCTTTTGCCCAATCTCTTGCGTTAATAACTCAAAAGTTTAACAAGAGATTTGGCAACAAAGTATTTGACAGAAGAGGTAGGTACGAGAGAGAAGAGAAAGATGAGAAAAGAGGTTACGCTGCACCTACTCACTAGAACAGAGCTCCACAAGAACAGAGACCACAACCACAACAGAAGTATAACGCTCCAACACCTCAGAAAACCGATGCTGCCCAACCCATCAACCAGAATGATGGACGTTGTTTTAGATGTGGCAAACCCGGCCATTTCTCTGCTAATTGTAGAGGCAAACTGGTAAAAGACCAGGATTAATACAAGAACAAATACAAGTACAATTACAGAGAAAGAAGCTATGTTGCTGAGATGGAAAATTGGATCTCTGATTCGTCCTCTGATGACGAACCAAAGCAGGCCAATTTCTGCGGAGTTGCTGTGGATGATGAAAGTCTAGAGGTAGCAGATTGGATGACTGGAGAGATACTAGAAAGAACAACAGAGGAAGATTTGACTCAGAATGCATATACTCTTGCTGCAACAGAGCCAAATGACAGAGCGCTGGAGACCACCAGACCCAGTGCCAAGGTATGTACACCTTTTGAATCAAAGTCTGACTCTGATTTGGAAATGCATGTTTCGTTGTTAACAGAGGAATTTCATCTTTTAAAACAAAACTTTCAGAGGAAAAGGAATTAAGAAAGTTGGCTCAGAAGGATTTGTCCTTCTACAAGAGAGACAAAACTCTCTTCGAACAAGAGAAGGAAGAGATAGCCAAAGACAAATCTGAGCTAGAATTTTTTCAACAACAATAGGAAAACACTTTTTCTGAAAAAGTTAAAGAGTTTGAGGAAGTTTTGAAGCAAAAAACTGAAGAGGTTAAGAAGTCAGAAACATAAAGACTTAACTCTGTTGCCTTAAATATTATTTTCAAAGAGAAAGGGAGGTCTTGCATCAATCCCTGCAAAGAAAAGAGATTCAAATCAAAAAGTACCAGGATACACAAGATGTGCACATCAAGATAAACTCTCAAAAGGATACACAAGGTCTTGGTTTCAGTGACCTTGCTCCCTATAATGGAAGAAAGAAGACATCTCAGTCTTCTGCCTTCTGTGTTGGGAAAATCCAGGAAGATGTGATCTCTGGTACTGCAGCCTTTAAAAGAATCAAAACCTCAGATGTATTTTCAAGGACCAGAAGGCTTAATTTCAGGAATGTTAGCTATGACTCCTTGGATCAAGAAAAGGTTACAAAACCATCTTCAAAGTTCATTCTTGATCAAGGAAGATCTAGGATCATACTTCCTAATTCTGCTAAAAGTCTGGATCCAAAAGAAATTTTTAATTTCAACTCTTTCAAAGGACATAAGTTTGTTACTTCTGTGGCTGAACCCTCTGATGAGAAACCACAGAGCGAGCTCAACCCTGAAGCCCCAGTCTTCTCTCCTACTTCTGAAACAATTAGAACATCTTTTAAGGAGGATTTAAAAAGGGTTCTTAAGGAAAATGTTGTTTCTGATGCATTAAAACCCAGGTTGAGAAAGTTTAAGCCTGCTAAAGCTGATATCTCTGTGATACCCTCAGAGTCTACCACAAGAGCCACCAGAGACTTTCTAGCCTCTGACAGTGATTCTGATTCTGATGTGGATGAGCAAATTTTTTGTGCTCAAGAGACTGTTTTACACAAACCCAAGCGAGCTTATGTTGAATCTGAAACTTTGAAAAATGTGTCTTTCTTAAAGAAACAAGCCAGATTTATACCAGTCCCTGCTTTTCAAAACAAGGGTGTCAAATTCTTTCTTCTAATAAGATAG
This sequence comes from Saussurea involucrata, assembly GCA_033807775.1. Taxonomy (NCBI): domain Eukaryota; kingdom Viridiplantae; phylum Streptophyta; class Magnoliopsida; order Asterales; family Asteraceae; genus Saussurea; species Saussurea involucrata. The sequence continues at coordinate 70,357,028 of CM066325.1, forward strand.
AAGACAAGAGAAGAGAGAAAGCTAAAAATATTTCTGTGAATCAAGCTTCAGTTCCCTTTGTCTACAAACCAATCAGATTTACACCAGAGCAGAAGGGCAAATGGAAAGTCAATGACCAACCTATTCCTACCTCTGTTGTAAATCAAAGGAAAAACTCTTTTTGGTCAAAAGAAACAGTTCAAAGAAACAACAGAGCTCTGGCGGAACCAACAGAGCTCTGGCGGAACCAACATAGCTCATCAGAGATCTGACATAAGACTTCTTCTATACAACAGAAGAACGGTTTACACCAGAAGACCAACAGAGCTCTGGCGTAAGAGCTCTGGTGACTGAAGACCTCTGTGAAGCCTAAGTCTCGTAGAAATCTCTAAGTGTTAGACACGTGTTCGTACTTTCCACGTAAGCCCTAAAAGGACGAAGACACACTTTCCACGTGTCATTCCAGGGTTAGATAGTACACTGTCTAATGCTTTATCAGGCTATAAATAGAGAGGTAGTGGAACAACAATTGTAAGCTTTTGGAAGAATAGTTTTCCACAATTGTTAGAGCACACACTGCAACATTCCATAGCACTACCTCCATACGATCATGTTCCCTGTGAGATTTCTGAATACACACACTTGAACGTGTTCTTGGTGTTATTCATATTATCAATATACGAGCAGCTTATTATATTTGATCTTGTTATCATTCTACTGTTATATATTTGATACTCACTGTTACATTATCGTATTACACAATCACTCACATTTTAATGGCTTTATATATAATGCTTCCGCTGTCTATTTCTTACCATTTATGTGATACAACGTGAATCTGGGAACCTACAGTTCCCGTTACCTCACATCGACGCTATGGTCGACGCGACCATGGGACATGAACTCCTGACGTTCAGATCTTGATGCATAGCGAAGAACAAGAGAAGACTGCCTTCATGACAGACAAAGGCATCTATTGCTACAAAGTCATGCCTTTTGGTCTGAAGAATGCGGGGTCGACCTACCAACGATTGGTTAACAAGATGTTCAAAAAACATCTTAGCGACACCATGGAGGTCTACATTGACGACATGCTTGTCAAGTCCAAAAAGGCGACCGATCATATCTCTCATCTGAAAGAATCCTTCGACATCCTACGAAAATATCAGATGAAACTGAATCCTACGAAATGCTCCTTCGGGGTAAGCGCAGGGAATATCCTAGGCTATATGGTCACGCGACGTGGCATAGAGGCCAACCCGGATCAAATCAAGGCCTTGGTGAACATCAAGTCGCCCAAAAACTTTAAGGATGTCAAACGACTCACGGGTCGTGTGGCCGCCCTGAATTGCTTTATCTCACGATCGTCGGATAATTGTCGTCTATTCTATAATGTCTTAAGAAAGAACAAGGACTTCGACTGGACGAACGATCACGAGCAAGCGCTACAACGATTGAAAGAATATATGGTCGTCCCGCCATTACTTTCAAAGCCAGAAGAACACGAGATCCTAAAACTGTACATCGCCGTAAGTCCTCACTCTGTAAGTACCGTCTTAACTAGAGAGGACGACAGACAGCAAATGCCGATTTACTACGTCAGTAAATCTTTGTTGGACGCAGAAACCCGATATACGTCCATGGAAAAATTACTTTTGTCACTAGTAATAGCGGCAAAGAAGTTACGCCATTACTTTCCCCTTAAGTAGATTCTAAGGAAGCCCGAATAATCAGGACGGCTAGTAAAATGGGGCATATACCTCAGTAGCTACGACATCGACTTTAAACCTCGTACTGCAATAAAATCGTAGGTCTTGGCTGATTTCGTCGCTGACTTCAGTCCTGAACTGGAAAAAGAAGCGCAGACCAAAATTTGTACTGTGGCGACTATAAGCGACATGACCTGGGTACTCCATGTCGACGGTTCCTCGAACTCTAGAGGAGCAGGCCTTGGTGTCGTCTTAAAGTCCCCACAAGGGGGCAAGATGGTGTACTCCATACGGTGCAATTTCAAGGCTACCAACAAGGAGGCAGAGTACGAAGCCTTGATCGTGGGCCTGGATATGGCTCGCGACTTGGCTGCAGTCGCGCTCCACATCAGAAGCGATTCTCTACTGGTCGTAAACCAAATGAGCGGATAGTTTTCAGCCAAAGATTCCAAAATGATGGCCTACCTCAAAGTAGCCAAAAATAAGTCCAAAATGTTTGATCCGTTCTCAATCGAGCAAATTCCTAGAGATCAAAACGCTCAGGCGGACGCACTGGCTAACCTTGGATCAGCACTCAATAAGTCGTCGTTCGACGCTATTCCCATGATCCATCTAGCGACCCCGTCTATCGAAAACTCTAAAGAAGTATGTGCTCTTACCACGGAAGACAGTTGGTCGACTGACATCAGAAATTATCTTTTGCACGACCAACCACATGAAGATCGAATGGAAGCTCGCAAGATTCGATTCAAAGCATCGAACTATTTAATCATTGGCGATAGACTCTATCGACGCTCGTCGACGGGTCTAAACCTAATATGCATCGACAACTCCAAACAGGTACAAAATATCTTAAAGGAGATGCACGATGGCGAGTGTGGCAACCACTCAGGTGGTCGTAGCCTTGCAAATCGTATTTCAAGACAAGGCTATTACAGCCCGACATTAAGGCAATATTCCATCAGGTTTGTCCGAGGTTGTGACGCATGTCAACGACATTCCGGTATGATTCACCAACCCTCCGAACCTTTGCATACGTCCCTAATTCCATGGCCGTTCATGAGGTGGGGAATGGATATCGTTGGCAAGCTACCTCCTGCCTCGGGGCAGAAGGTCTTTATGTTAGTCCTTACGGATTATTTTTTTAAATGGATATAAGCAGCCGCTTACTCCCAGATTCGGGATAAAGAAGTTATTTCTTTTATCCAGACTAATATCCTATGCAGGTTCGGAATCCCTTCCGAAATCGTGTGCGATAATGGGTCGCAATTCATAAGCGATCGTACACTATGATTTTGTGAGGATCGTAATATCAAACTTACAACCTTAACCCCATGTTACCCCCAATCTAACGGTCTTGTAGAATCTAGCAATAAAGTCATCATCAATTCAATCAAGAAAAGACTTAAAGCCGCAAAAGGGAAGTGGGTCGAAGAACTCCCATCAGTCCTATGGGCCAATCGTACGACACCTAGAACGTCGACAAGGCAAACACCTTTTTCATTGGTCTACGACCGTGAAGTCGTTCTACCTATTGAAACTCAGATCCCGACATCGAGACATACGTCTGTCGGTCATAACCTGGTAGACCTGAGCTACGACCTCGACGCTCTTGAAGAGTTAAGATAATCTTCTTTGATCAGGATGGCATCTCAAAGACAGGTCATCAAGAGACATTTCAATAAGAATGTCAAGGCCAAAATCTTTCAGGTAGGTGACTACGTCTTACGACGAGTGTTACAGAACACTAATGAACCCAATGCATGTAACTTGTCTACTAAGTGGGAAGGACCTTATCGAATATCTGAGGTCGTCGGGAAGGGTGCTTACAGGCTACAAACCCTCGACGACCAAGACATCCCACATAGTTGGAACACAGTACATCTAAAAAAGTATTTCTTTTGAATTTTTTCGATTTACTTTGACGAACGATTACTGACTTAAGCATCAGAGGGTCATTGGTCAAACCAACGACCACCCCTGGATCTTATATTGTAGGATTCGCGAGATCGCACGAACATCAGTCTTACGATCTATATCGTGAGAAGACAAAGTCATGACCCGTGATTCATGACTCATACAACAAAAACTGAATCTTACAACTCAGTCCACATAATTTATAATCACAAACAGGCTTCACAGTGAGAAGCCAATCTCTAAGACTTGCATATCACAAAAAGGGAGCCTTGCGATTCGTTACGCAGGTCTTGTGATCGTCACAAGTATTCTTTCAGCTAAGTGTCGGAACCAAGGTCCTATGACTTGAGTTCCATACTTAGAGTATTTACGGCCCAGTCGCCTGACTACTTACAAAGGTTATATACGCCTGTATCGTACGATTCTACATTCGCCTTATCTGTACTAGTTTATTTTGTTTATTTACAACAAAGTAAAATACGCGAAAACATACTTGTATTAATTCCAAAAAACAATACAAGACGAGGCACGACCACGAACGGTCGCCCTAGAACGAATTACAAATTACAAAAGATCAGTGAGGACCCTGGTTAACTCCATCCTCACCTTCCGCACCACCCGTCATGGTCTCCGCGGAGTCAGTATCGTCGACCCTATCCTCTTGGTCGAGATCCTCTTCAGTCCTGACGTGTTCGAGGTAGGATGCGACCTCGGCCTCTGTGCTAGCTAGAGGGTTTTTCCCCTGCAGGTGACGGCGCATAATCGCCGCCCTGACCTTCAGACGGGTCAGCGCCTCAAACGAGAGGAGCTTCTCTTCCAAGGCCCCCGTCTTGGCCTCAGCGGCCTTAACCGATGACCTAAGCTCCCCCACTTGTTTTTCGCGCACGGCGAGGGATGCCTTAGTCGACGTCACCTATGCTTCATAAGCAGAGGCCCTTTCCAACGTCTCCTTGAGACGATTTTGGAGCTCCTCCTTCTCCAGCAACGACATCTCCAAGAGACTATTGAGATCGTCCACTTGAACGGAGAGAGCATCCGCCTTGGCCTTAGCCGCCCGTTCCTCCTCTGGAGCTTTACGCTCTTCCTCTTACGCTCGTTGATGTTTCTCAGCAATGCAAGGATCGACCTTCTGGAGCTCCTCCATGTAACGTCCCAAAAATTACAAGGAATTTAAATTTTCAAAAATAATGCATTTCACTATAATCGAACCACAAGTTAACAAATCCCATTACAATAAAAAATAAACGTCGTTGATTTAAACCGTCAGACAAAGTTAAGCAGCGGAAAAGTTATATAATTAAATCCCCATTTAATAAAAATTTAACTTAAACAGTCTTCGCCTTGCGCCCGTGTGTACCGTCATGCCCGACTGCTACTCGCACATGAAATCATAAGATTTTGGGAAGGGGTAAGCACGAAGCTTAGTGAATTCAATCCTTACATAGGATCGCAATCATATCAGCATCACCCTTAAACATACCAGCACATAAATTTCTTGGAACATCCATCAAGAAAATATAACACGATTAATAATAATCCTTATGCTCCTTGGAACCACCATCAAGAAGACATAATCACAACACATTATACCAATACACCTACTCCTTGGAACAACCATCAAGAAGTGGCCTTATACTTCTTGGAACAACCCTCAAGAAGATATAATCACAACACATTATACCAATACACCTACTCCTTGGAACAACCATCAAGAAGTGGCCTTATACTCCTTGGAACAACCCTCAAGAAGATATAATCACAACTCATTATACAAACGCATATACCTCTTGGAACATCCATCAAGAAGTACATCAATCACAGTTCAATATATACACACAAATATATATATTCCACACCACAATAATATCAACAAACAATCATAATCAACACACTCGAACTATAGCAACACAAATATAATTCTCATCCTATATAGTGAGAGAACTCACCTCAAACGCACAACTTATGACCTCAACCGCAACACGAACTGGCCGACACCAGTTCACCTTGTTCCACCTAAATAAGCGTTAACAATTGTCAAAGTGACGCCCCAACCAAAGCCACGACTACTAACTTCAAAAACACATTTTCCAGTTTTTACTCTCAACACGCAGGTCTGTTCGGGACCTGTTTAACCCCTTATAAACTGATAAATCCAGAAATATTTTTCCATAATCACAAAATCCCATGTCTTAGGGTTCCAGGGACATATTTCACGCGCTCTAACGATTTTTCTACAATTTACTATGGATTTTATAAAACCAACCTGCTGCACAGCGAAAAATAGTACCTTTCAGTACAAAACTGCGGTTTGACACTAGCTATGGTCCGAACTGGTTTTTCCGCAAAACATAAGAAACTTACTAGACTCCGAATGGGAGATTTTGGCACTGGTTTCACCCCAATACGACGTTCCTATAAAAAGTTATGGCTTTCCCAAAAACAGTGACAGAAACTGCCAATTTCACATAAAATGACAAACATAGATTATCTTAAAATCTTAACCCATTAAGCCACGACTTAAGCATTCAGACCTGTGATTCCAGTTTTGGCTTAGGGTGTTGCGTAACAAGGTTGCCATAGGTACCACCCACTACCACCTCCGGCCGCGGTGGTCGGTGGTGGTCGGTTGATAGGCGAAAACGACGATGCTACAACGAGGATTCGTCTAACGATTCAAGGGCCGCACACACACCAAGACAACAAGACCACAGCCGCAACCCGCCATCACACTCTCCGCTGTGGAGGTGCACGGCGGCACCTGCCGGCGGCAGCCCTAGCCGCGGTGGCGGCGGTGGTTTGTGGTGTAGTAGCGACAACGTAAAAAGACGGAAACGAGGAGAAGAAACGTACCTCTTGTCGACCACGAAACTGCAGCTAGAACGACAACCCCTTCTCTTTCTCGTTTCCCACTCGCTCTCGATCTCCCTCTCGCCGGCGGTAGCAGCTCCGGCAGTGGCAGCGGCGGCAGTAGCAGCAAAGGTGGTGCTCTCGGTTTCTTTCTTTCTTCGGTCGACGGCAACGAGAGGGGAAGGGGAAAATAGCCGTAGGGTTTTTGCTTTCATCTATTTCCTACTTCTCCTTTTCTTCTTGGTCACGGCAACAAACACAAACATGAAATGGGTTTTAGTTCTAACCTGCATGGGCCGAAACTATGAAATGTTTTGGCCCTTTAACACTTTTAGCCCCTCAACTACATCCTTCTCGCAATTAACCAAAATTCCGACATTTTAACGATTAGGTCCAATTCGTCTAACCCCGCTAACGGAAACCGCATTAAATCAAACTTAAACGAAAAAAATTAATAAAAGAAATTACATACCGGGATACGGGCTTTACAACTCTCCCCCACTTGGATTAGACTTCGTCCTCGAAGTCTATGCCCGTGCATAGCTAAAGATAGTTCTCCCACATCTCAACCTCAGGTTCCCAAGTTCGCTTGAGACCCCTTCTAAAACTTCTCGAATACTTTCCTTACTAACGTACTCCTTCTAGGACACTGAAATTATGATCGATAGAACACTTCACCAATTGGAATCATTCCTAGCCAAGCGACTTCGGTTGTCTCCCAACCTTAGATATTCTATACCTCCCGATTCAAATCTCAAGCTCCAACATTCTAAAGTTGCTTACCAATATACCCAACTGGATACTCGGATCCGATCATTCCCACTATTAACTGTCGATTAACTCCTACGAGTTCTACTAGACTCCCAAAATTTACCCTACACGAATCGTCAAACCAGTAAATTTAAAACCACTCACGAAGGTCACTCCACCATAACCATTCACCACAAGCAAACATCTCAGGATTACTACTACCATCAACATAATTTCCTTAAAATCGGCTACAATTCCCCAATTACACTAAGGCGTTTGGCCTCAAGCCCAAAAGTCGACACCTAAGTATACTATTTACCTCAAAAATTCTACGCATTTATCATCTTTATTACCAAGGGCATCATTCCCTAACCGATACTATTCGGCCTACAGTACCCACACGCGTGGAATACCCAACCTTCCACCGTCGATGTATCTTCCACACTCGCTCTACGAAGCCTAGTTACACCGTATCAAGATACACCTTAACGTCTACTTCCCAGGTACGTGCTCAAGACTATATCCTCCTAGTGCCTACTGGAGAGTCAAGGTCATAACACATGGATACCGGGGCCCCACCCCGAGGTACCCAACCGACCGTTACCAACCGACCGTTACCAACGTCTGACTGACCTGACCAAGGATTTAATGCAAACAGTCTACCAACCACATGTCTATCCCGGAATGACTCACTCACCCAACATGTAAATACTCAACGTGCAATAAGTGCAAAACTGTGCAACAAAACAACCCATCAACAAAACTCCACATCGAGCCATAAAAAAACCGTGCAATTGACCCATGACTATCTCAAAGTCAAAACCGAGCAAAATGCTCCACGCTTGCTAGACCCATAAGTCGGTCAAAAACGCGTTTAAATAAAGTTTAAGCAGGCAATACTCTAAAATCAACATTAGTCCCAAACTCGACACGGGTTAAACCAAAGAGTTATCCAAAAGGACTCACAAAACGTAAAGCGAAATAAATAATTTCTTTGAAAATGAACCATCACGGTTCTAGTATGAATTGACTCATGACATGTATTTAAAGTAACCGCTCGACCTTACACCGGGTGCGACAAAAGTGTGCACATAATTTCAAAATCAGTTCCACGACATTTGATCCCAAAATTTCTCTTTTTCAACATAAAATGTCGTGGCACAGGGTTCACCAACAAATCTTACGCGTGTCGGCTAGTCATACAAAACGATGAAACGGTTTACAAATATATTTTTGTTAAAACACGACTGTCTCGTGTAAGTTTCAACATAAAGATAAAAAACCAATCCGTTTCCATCATTTGAAAATATCGACTAAAATCTCATAAAATCTCAAAAGGTGGGGTTCTTTAAATTGATTTCCAAGATTTCCCCAAATGGTCACATAAACAAATGAGATATGCACCTCGTGAAATTAACCCACACGACTCAACATGCCGTAAGACAAAACTTATTTTAACCAAATCACTCAAATAGCTTTATACAGACATCGTGGAATGTAACTTTCCGCCTCAACTCTAACATATGTGGAGGAGTTCCAATGTTAAAGTCACAAGCCGTAGTCACTTGCCCAACATTTTAAACACCACAAAACACGGATATCATCTTACCCGAAAGAACCGTTGGAAAAATAACAAAATGAGACAAATTCTAACAAAGTTTGCACTCCCGTGATAAAACGATTTCACACTTTCAAAACCATATTTCAAAATCTTGTGTGTGTGCTGAACATTTCCCAAAATTCGAAAACACCATCCATAAAATGATTTGAAACACAAGAATTTGTTAATGCAATCTATTTCAAAATCAAACTTTGTGCATGACTCAGTCGGCATTCTACGCCTCGACTCCTACTCCTCCAAATCTCTCCGATCCACTAACGTCATCCGGACATTTAAACCTTTTAGGAAAGATGGGAAATTACGTCAAATAATCCCTACGATTTTTCCTCAAATCAAAGTCGGCTCTATAAGCCTATGATTCTAGCACAATCATCCATCTTGGCCCGAAACAAACATCATCCTCATTGTCACTCCAAATGACTAATATTAGAATCGTCCTTTTATTCCAACGACTACTAAATTATAACCTTCGTCACTACCCTAACGATCATCCCCTCAAAGCAAATCAAGTACACACCTGTACTAGTAGGTTTACTATAGTCGTTCCTCCTTGTGATGGCTATCCTGGGTAGATATTACAACGAGTTATTAGCACATAATAACTCAAACTAACAACGCTCACGCTCAACTCCTTGGATTCCTCGTGACTTTCCTCGACTCGAGCACGGATCCTGTGCTTCAGATAGTAGGAGCTCTACTACTATCTTCCACACCTATCCTCACTCGTTTCGAGTCCCGTCCCGAAGTGCCCAGGTAGTTCCTTGCCGAAAACTATACACATATGCCCGCACTGGCATAGGTACACACTCTTCCTAGCTCCCTAGGAATTCCACCCAACTCCACTACCCTTGCTATGACGAAATCCCCACTAGTCATGACGAGTCGCCTCGCGAATGCACAGTCGCACACAGTGTAAACCAGATAGACATTCGAATATAAGATTCTATCCTACAACGGTTGGACTCAAACAAGAGCTGCGCAATAGAACTAAATCCGACATTCTAGGGCTATTCGGTTCCTACCGCATACAACCTATAGTGCATTCACTTAACAACCTATCAAGGCTAGCATAAACTCCTATTAGCAAACAACAAACATGCAGTACAGTGTAATAAGCACCAAGCAATCTAGCATACATACTCCTATGTTCTAGAAAGCAATCTAGCATACATACTCATATATAAACACTCTTCCCAGCTCACTAGGAATTTCATCTCATCCCACCACCCTTGCTACAACGGAATCCCTATTAGCCATAACGAGTTGCCTCGCGAATACCCAGTCGCATGCAGCGTGAATCAAATAGACATTCGAATACAAGATTCTATCCTAGAACGGTTGGACTCAAACAAGAGCTGCGCAATAGAACTAAATCAAATATTCTAAGGCTATATGATTCTTACTGCATACAACCTATAGGGCCTTCACTTAACAACCTACTATAACTAGTATTGATTCCTACTAGCAAGCAATCATCATACAGTACAGTGTAAACAACATAGGCAATCTAGCATGCATACTCTATGATCTAGAAAGCGATAAATACACTAAGTACTGTACCTTCCCACTTAGCGTCGGCTGACTGTACACACTGCGCCCTCAATCACCGTTTCCCAAACGGGTTTTCCTTTTTCTTTCTTTCGAAAAGATTTTAGTAAAAGGAGTTTAAAACTTCATAGCCACAACTTGAGACCAAACACACCGAGATGTGTTTGATTCACTCAAGTTGTGCTCTGATACCAAGTTGTAACACCCCGCTTACCACGACACAATATTGTCCGCTTTGCCCCACTGGCTCACGGCTTTGTTCTTGGCGACCTGGCAAGGACTTCGCAAGGACTTCCCAGGAGGTCACCCATCCTGGTACTACTCCCACCCAAGCACGCTTAACCACAGAGTTCCCAAGGAACCCGCATGCTTGTGGCCCCAAAACGCGTTGTGTCTGGTAAGGCCAAGGTTTACTAATATACCCAACATCTCTCCTGTCCACGGCCGATATGGGATATGCCTAAGGTGTTACACAAAAAAAGGGAATCCCGGTACACAAAAAAAGGGAATACCAATACACCTACTCCTTGGAACAACCATCAAGAAGTGGCCTTATACTTCTTGGAACAACCCTCAAGAAGATATAATCACAACACATTATACCAATACACCTACTCCTTGGAACAACCAACAAGAAGTGGCCTTATACTCCTTGGAACAACCCTCAAGAAGATATAATCACAACTCATTATACAAACGCGGATTCCCTTTTTTTGTGTACCGGGATTCCCTTTTTTTGTGTAACACCTTAGGCATATCCCACATCGGCCGTGGACAGGAGAGATGCTGGGTATATTAGTGTAAAGCCCGTATCCCGGTATGTAATTTCTTTGTTTTAATTCTTTTTTAAAAGTTTTATTTATCATGGTTTCCGTTATCGGGGTTAGACGAATTGGACCTAATAGTTAAATATGTCAAGACGTGGTTAGTTTGCGAGAAGGATGTAGTGAGGGACCAAACTTGTTAAGGGGCCAAAAAGTGAGAGTTTCGGCCCATGCAACCCAAACGAAACCCTTGTATCATTTTTTTTGGTGTGGTGTTCGTGAGTAACAAGAAAAAAGGGATGGAGCTCAATATTTTCGTATTTTGAAAACCTAGCTGCAGAAAACTTCTGTTTCCCGGAGATTGAACGGTCGGATCGTCGTGATATTTGGTGAGCAGCTTCACGACATCTTCATCAACATTCTGGACGGTGAGATCGTGGTTTTGAGGTCCGGAGGTCATGGTTTCGTGGGGTTCTGCACAGCAGTAACTTTGTGGTGATTTTTCTCCATTCTTGCTCTATTTTGGTTCCATACATCTTGATGTGCTTATTTCCAAGTGTATGATGGTTTTGTATGCCTCTAGTATAATCTAGAGAAGACTTTGTATTGCTCTAATATTGGTGGTAGTGGATTTGAAGCGGCTCTAGTAGTCCCGTGGTTTTTACTCTCGATTTTGAGGGGTTTTCCACGCTAAAATTTTGGGGTCTCATTGTGGTTGTTGATTGTATGTTTGGGGGTTGTTTTTACTTGCACTTAGAATACCCTATTTGTTTGCATCCTCAAAGGTTCATTTGGGTCTGTTTGGGTTAAGCTATGGCTTAATGGGTTACTAAGCATTATTTGTCATTTTATGTGAAACTGCAGTTTCTGTCCCTGTTTTTGTATCGAGTATAACTTCTGCTAGGAATGTCGGATTGGGATGAAACCAGTGCCAAAAGTTCCCTTTATGAGTCTAGTAAGTTTCTTATGTTTTGCGGAAAAACCAGTTCGGACCGTAGCTAGTGTCAAACCGCTGTTTTGTAATGAAAGGTGCTGTTTTTCGCTGTGCAGTTAACCGGTTTTGTAAAATCCATAATAAATTGTAGAAAAATCGTTAGAGCGCGTGCGATATGTCCCTGGAACCCTAAGACATGGGACTTTGTGATTATGGATTAATATTTCTGGATTTATCAGTTTACAAGGGGTTAAACAGGTCCCGAACAGACCTGTGTTTTTAGAGTAAAAGCTGGAATGTGTATGTTATAATTTAGTAGTCGTGGTTTTGGGTTGGGGCGTCACTTTGACATTTGTTAACACGTAATTAGGTGGGAGAAGGTGAGTGAAGTTGGCCGGCTTGTGATTGCGGTTGCGGATACTCGCGTTGCTTTAAGGTGAGTTCTCTCACTGTGTAGTTAGGGGTTGTATGCATGTCATAATAGTTTGTATGTACTATTGTCTTTGTGGTGTGAACTAGTTGTTTGTGGTGTGTAATATTTGGTTGGTTTGAATGCTTGGTATAAATGTGTTACATTACAATTCGGTGGGACCGAGGCCTCGATGGTACTGAGGTGTTGGTTACATTACAATTCGGTGGGACCGAGGCCTCGATGGTACTGAGGTGTTGGTTACATTACAATTCGGTGGGACCGAGGCCTCGATGGTACTGAGGTGTTGGATACATTACAATTCGGTGGGACCGAGGCCTCGATGGTACTGAGGTGTTGGATACATTACAATTCGGTGGGACCGAGGCCTCGATGGTACTGAGGTGTTGGATACATAATTACTTGTAGATGTTTACTCGTTTTATGTAACTGTGATGTTGTTGCTTATGTGCGGATAGGGGTGATGTGTATATAATTCCTATCTGCGCATGTGATGGAATTCACTAAGCTTCGTGCTTACCCCTTCCCAATATCTTATGATTTCAGGTGCGAGTAGCAGTCGGGCATGACGGTACACACGGGCGCAAGGCGAAGGCTGTTTAAGTTTAACTTTTTAAATGGGGATTTAATTATATAACTTTTCCGCTGCTTAAATTTCATTTGACGGTTTTAATTAACGACATTTATTTTTATTGTAATGGGATTTGTTAACTTATGGTTTGATTGTAACGAAATGCATTATTTTTAAAATTTTAAATTCATTGTAATTTTTGGGACGTTACAACTTGGTATCAGAGCACAGCTTGAGTGAATCAGACACATCTCGGTATGTTTGGTCTCAAGTTGCGGCTATGAAATTTCAATTTCTTTTACTAAAATCTTTTAGAATAAAGGGAAAAGGAAAACCCGTTTGGGAAACTGTGATCGAGGGCGCAGTGTGTACAGTCAGCCGACGCTATTTGGGAAGGTACGGTACTTAGTGTATTTATTGCTTTCTAGGCATAGGGTATGCATGCTAGATTGCCTATGTTGTTTACACTGTACTGTATGATGACTGCTTGCTGGTAGGAATCAATGCTAGTTATAGTAGGTTGTTAAGTGAAGGCCCTATAGGTTGTATGCAGTAAGAATCATATAGCCTTAGAATATTTGATTTAGTTCTATTGCGCAGCTCTTGTTTGAGTCCAACCGTTCTAGGATAGAATTTTGTATTCGAATGTCTATTTGATTCACGCTGCATGCGACTGGGAATTCGCAAGGCAACTCGTTATGGCTAACAGGGATTCCGTTGTAGCAATGGTAGTGGGATGAGATGAAATTCCTAGTGAGCTGGGAAGAGTGTTTACATATGAGTATGTATGCTAGATTGCTTTCTAGAACATAGGAGTATGTGTGCTAGATTGTTTGGTGCTTATTACACTGTACCGCATGTTTGTTGTTTGCTAATAGGAGTTCATGCTAGCCTTGATAAGTTGTTAAGTGAATGCACTATAGGTTGTATGCGGTAGGAACCAAATAGCCTTAGAATGTCGGATTTAGTTCTGTTGCGCAACTCTTGTTTGAGTCCAACCGTTGTAGGATAGAATCTTATATTCGAATGTCTATCTGCTTTTACACTGTGTGCGACTGTGCATTCGCGAGGCGACTTGTCATGACTAGTGGGGATTTCGTCATAGCAAGGGTAGTGGAGTTGGGTGGAATTCCTAGGGAGCTAGGAAGAGTGTGTACATATGCCGGTGCGGGCATATGTGTATAGTTTCGGCGAGAAACTACTTGGACCCTCGGGATGGGACTCGGAACGGGCAATGATAGGCGTGGATGGTAGTAGTAGAGCTCCTACTACCGGAAGCACAGGATCAATGCTCGAGTCGGGGAAGTCACGAGGAATCCAAGGAGTTGGGCGCGAGTGTTGTTAGTGTGCGTTGTTATGTGCTAATAACGCGTTGTATTATCTACCCTGAATAGCCGACACGAGGAGAGACAAATATAGTAGATCCACTGGTACATGTGTGTACTTGACTTGCTTGATGGTATGATCGTTGGGGTAGTGTCGAAGGCTCTAATCTGGCAGTCGTTGGAATAGAAAGACGATTCTAGTATTGATCACTTGGAGTGACGATAAGGATGAGGTTTGTTTCGGGCCAAGATGGACGATTGTGCTAGAATCATAGGCTTATAGAGCCGACTTTGATTTGAGGAAAAATCGTAGGGATTATTTGACGTAATTTCTTAACTTGCCTAAGAGGTTTAAATGTCCGGATGACGTTAGTGGACCGGAGAGATTTGGAGGAGTAGGAGTCGAGGCGTAGAATGCCGACTAAGTCATTCACAAAGTTTGACTTTGAAATAGATTGCATTAACAAATTCTCGTGTTTCAAATCATTTTATGGATGGTGTTTTGGAATTTTGGGAAATGTTCAGCACACACACAAGATTTTGAAATATGGTTTTGGAAAGTGTATGAAATCGTTTTATCACGGGAGTGCAAACTTTGTTAGAATTTGTCTCATTTCATTATTTTTCCAACGGTTCTTTCGGGTAAGATGATATTCGTGTTTTGTGGTGTTTAAAATGTTGGGCAAGTGACTACGGCTTGTGACTTTAACATTGGAACTCCTCCACATATGTTAGAGTTGAGACGGAAAGTTACATTCCACGATGTCTGTATAAAGCTATTTGAGTGATTTCGTTAAATAAGTTTTGTTTTACGGCATGTTGAGTCGTGTGGGTTTAATTTCACGAGGTGCATATCTTATTTGTTTATGTGACCATTTGGAGAAATCTTGGAAATCAATTTAAAGAACCCCACCTTTTGAGATTTAATGAGGTTTTAGTCGATATTTTCAAATGATGGAAACGGATTGGTTTTTATCTTTAAGTTTGAAACTTACACGAGACAGTTGTGTTTTAACAAAAATATATTTGTAAACCGTTTCATCGTTTTGTATGACTAGCCGGCGCGCGCAAGATTTGTTGGTGAACCCTGTGCCACGACATTGAATGTTGAAAAAGAGAAATTTTGGGGTCAAATGTCGTGGAACTGATTTTGAAATTATGTGCAAACTTTTGTCGCACCCGGTGTAAGGTCGAGCGGTTACTTTAAATACATGTCATGAGTCAATTCATGCTAGAACCGTGACGGTTCATTTTCAAAGAAATTATTTATTTCGCTTTACGTTCTGTGAGTAAACTAAGCTGCAATGAAATAGTTTTCAACATGATTTTCATATGTGGGACAAGCGTGTCCATTTTTGCGTAACTACCGACCTGGTAATAGTAGTTTTATTGCTTACGGTCTTTTTGAAATGAAAAAAAAATAATAATAATAAAAAATCTTGACGTTGAAAATATATTGTAAACCATTTGGGCAATGCGCTTTTAAGTGTTATGTGTCATTTTGAGAATTTTAAGGGTGTGAGTCCTTTTGGAAAACTCTTTTGTTTAACCCGTGTTGAGTTTGGGACTAATGTTGATTTTAGAGTATTGCTTGCTTAAACTTTATTTAAACGCGTTTTGACCGACTATGGGTCTAGCAAGCGTGGAGCATTTTGCTCGGTTTTGACTTTGAGATAGTCAGGGGTCAATTGCACGGTTCTAATGGCTCGATGGGGAGTCTTGTTGTTGGATTGTTTTTGTTGCACAGTTTTGCATTTATTGCACGTTGAGTATTTACATGTTTGGGTGAGTGAGTCATTCCGGGATAGGCATGTCGTTGGTAAACTGTTTGCTTTGGATCCTTGGTCATGACAGTCAGTCGTTGGTAATGGTCGGTTGGGTATCTCGGGGTGGGACCCCGGTATTCTTGTGTTATGACCTTGACTTTCTAGTAGGCACTAGGAAGATATAGTCTTGAGCACTTACCTGGGAGGTAGTTCCGATGCGCCGGGCCTTGAGACGTACCTGGGAGGTAGGCGTTAAGGAGTATTTTGATACAGTGTAACTAGGCTTCCTAGAGCGAGCGTGTGGGATAAGTAGACGGTGGAGGATTGGGTATTCCACACGTGTTAATATGGTAGGCCGAATAGTGTCGGTTAAGGGAAGGATGCCCTTTGTAATTAAGAGAATAAATGCGCAATAACCGTTTTGAAGTAAGTAGTATATTTAGGTGTCGACTTTTGGGCTTGAGGCCAAACACCTTTAGTGTAATCGGAGATTTGTAGCCGATTTGAAAATAATTATGATGATGGTAGTAGTAACCCTGAGATGCTTATTTGTGATGAATGGTTATGGTGGAATGACCTGCGTGGGTGATTATAAGTTTACTGGTTTGATGATCTGTGTGAAATAATTTTGGGAGTCTATTAGAACTCGTGGAAGTTAATCGGAAGTAATGGTAGGAATTATCGAATTCGAGTATCCTGTAGGGTATGTTGGTGAGCATCTTTAGGATGGTTAGAGCTTGCAAGTTGAATCGGGATGTATGGAACATCTAAGGTTGGGAGGCAACCGAAGTCGTTTGACTAGGAATGAATTCAGTTGTTGGAGTGTTCTTCCGATCATATTTCCAATGTCCCTGAAGGAGTTTTGTTAGTAAGAAAAGTATTCGAGAAATTCTAGACGGGGTGAGAAATTTAGATTCTAGTTGAGGAAAGTCCAGTGGCAACACAGAAAGGGCTCCGAGTGGACTTGGGAACCCGAGGTTGAGATGTGGTAAAGCTATCCAGAGCTGTTTGCGGACGTAGACTTCGAGGACGAAGTCTAATCCAAGTGGGGGAGAGTTGTAAAGCCCGTATCCCGGTATGTAATTTCTTTGTTTTAATTCTTTTTTAAAAGTTTTATTTATCATGGTTTCCGTTATCGGGGTTAGACGAATTGGACCTAATAGTTAAATATGTCAAGACGTGGTTAGTTTGCGAGAAGGATGTAGTGAGGGACCAAAATTGTTAAGGGGCCAAAAAGTGAGAGTTTCGGCCCATGCAACCCAAACGAAACCCTTGTATCATTTTTTTTGGTGTGGTGTTCGTGAGTAACAAGAAAAAAGGGATGGAGCTCAATATTTTCGTATTTTGAAAACCTAGCTGCAGAAAACTTCTGTTTCCCGGAGATTGAACGGTCGGATCGTCGTGATATTTGGTGAGCAGCTTCACGACATCTTCATCAACATTCTGGACGGTGGGATCGTGGTTTTGAGGTCCGGAGGTCATGGTTTCGTGGGGTTCTGCACAGCAGTAACTTTGTGGTGATTTTTCTCCATTCTTGCTCTATTTTGGTTCCATACATCTTGATGTGCTTATTTCCAAGTGTATGATGGTTTTGTATGCCTCTAGTATAATCTAGAGAAGACTTTGTATTGCTCTAATATTGGTGGTAGTGGATTTGAAGCGGCTCTAGTAGTCCCGTGGTTTTTACTCTCGATTTTGAGGGGTTTTCCACGCTAAAATTTTGGGGTCTCATTGTGGTTGTTGATTGTATGTTTGGGGGTTGTTTTTACTTGCACTTAGAATACCCTATTTGTTTGCATCCTCAAAGGTTCATTCGGGTCTGTTTGGGTTAAGCTATGGCTTAATGGGTTACTAAGCATTATTTGTCATTTTATGTGAAACTGCAGTTTCTGTCCCTGTTTTTGTATCGAGTATAACTTCTGCTAGGAATGTCGGATTGGGATGAAAGCAGTGCCAAAAGTTCCCTTTATGAGTCTAGTAAGTTTCTTATGTTTTGCGGAAAAACCAGTTCGGACCGTAGCTAGTGTCAAACCGCTGTTTTGTAATGAAAGGTGTTGTTTTTCGCTGTGCAGTTAACCGGTTTTGTAAAATCCATAATAAATTGTAGAAAAATCGTTAGAGCGCGTGCGATATGTCCCTGGAACCCTAAGACATGGGACTTTGTGATTATGGATTAATATTTCTGGATTTATCAGTTTACAAGGGGTTAAACAGGTCCCGAACAGACCTGTGTTTTTAGAGTAAAAGCTGGAATGTGTATGTTATAATTTAGTAGTCGTGGTTTTGGGTTGGGGCGTCACTTTGACATTTGTTAACACGTAATTAGGTGGGAGAAGGTGAGTGAAGTTGGCCGGCTTGTGATTGCGGTTGCGGATACTCGCGTTGCTTTAAGGTGAGTTCTCTCACTGTGTAGTTAGGGGTTGTATGCATGTCATAATAGTTTGTATGTACTATTGTCTTTGTGGTGTGAACTAGTTGTTTGTGGTGTGTAATATTTGGTTGGTTTGAATGCTTGGTATAAATGTGTTACATTACAATTCGGTGGGACCGAGGCCTCGATGGTACTGAGGTGTTGGTTACATTACAATTCGGTGGGACCGAGGCCTCGATGGTACTGAGGTGTTGGTTACATTACAATTCGGTGGGACCGAGGCCTCGATGGTACTGAGGTGTTGGATACATTACAATTCGGTGGGACCGAGGCCTCGATGGTACTGAGGTGTTGGATACATTACAATTCGGTGGGACCGAGGCCTCGATGGTACTGAGGTGTTGGATACATAATTACTTGTAGATGTTTACTCGTTTTATGTAACTGTGATGTTGTTGCTTATGTGCGGATAGGGGTGATGTGTATATAATTCCTATCTGCGCATGTGATGGAATTCACTAAGCTTCGTGCTTACCCCTTCCCAATATCTTATGATTTCAGGTGCGAGTAGCAGTCGGGCATGACGGTACACACGGGCGCAAGGCGAAGGCTGTTTAAGTTTAACTTTTTAAATGGGGATTTAATTATATAACTTTTCCGCTGCTTAAATTTCATTTGACGGTTTTAATTAACGACATTTATTTTTATTGTAATGGGATTTGTTAACTTATGGTTTGATTGTAACGAAATGCATTATTTTTAAAATTTTAAATTCATTGTAATTTTTGGGACGTTACAATTAGTAAACCTTGGCCTTACCAGACACAACGCGTTTTGGGGCCACAAGCATGCGGGTTCCTTGGGAACTATGTGGTTAAGCGTGCTTGGGTGGGAGTAGTACCAGGATGGGTGACCTCCTGGGAAGTCCTTGCGAAGTCCTTGCCAGGTCGCCAAGAACAAAGCCGTGAGCCAGTGGGGCAAAGCAGACAATATTGTGTCGTGGTAAGCGGGGTGTTACACTCCAGTTGGCCGAAAAGGCACAGCGATGCTTGGAACGCCTGCAGTCGCACAAAAATACCCAAGGTAAGTCTAGCTTACTAAAGAGAGGAGGAAACGTACGACGAAAATAAAAAGCTTACTAGGAACGCCATGCCTGCGACGTGAGACCCTGTCTCGTCCACGGTAGCGCTACGGTAGCAATCCTTGAACGATGGTAGGAGAAAATTTCCCAAGTTAGGGAAAATCTTCGCCCTATCCAGGACGTCGTCCAGCAGGAAGTCCGACGGTAACGGAAAGTTCACCGTCGTGACTTCAGGAGATCCCTTAGTCTGAGGACCTTTCCCTTTCTCCTCCGCAGTAGACGACCTAAGTGGCGTCGTCCTTGGCACGTCCGAAGACGTCTTCGCCTTCTCAGGAGTGGATACCTTCAGTGGCTCTCCACCCGTCGACGACGGTTCCCTCGGGGGAACTGTTGGTTCCTGTTTTCTTAACAATGATCTTAACTTTCAGTTAGTTCAGATTTAGATATGGTGCGGAAGCGTATTTAAGAACTGAAAGATAATGTAAAGGTAGAAGAACACACAATATCAAATAAACAGTATGTAAAGAACATATGAGTATCTCCAAGATTACTGTTTGATATTTATCAAGAACACCAAGAACATAACAAGAATTATGCTGGTGTGTGTGTTTGTGCGTAGCTTAATTGTCTGATTCTTGTTAATAGAAGAACTCAACATGAGTCTTCTATTTATACTAATTCTTAAGGGGACATACTTTAGACAAAAAGGACTGATCTACAGTAGACAATATCGTATGAACAGTAGCAGGTACGATGTTCATTTAATGTGCATGTTCCAATTCTGACAGGGCCCTATCAGAGTTTGACACGTGTAGTTGATGTCAGGGTACGCCTAGAACAAGTGGATGAACGGATCTTGAAACAGTAGAAAGATATTTGTTAATCTTCCAAGTCTTCAGTATAAACCGCAGAGGCTCTGTCAAAGGTTACAGAGGTTATGCGGCTCGGTCCTCTGTGAGGAGCACTTCTGTCGATTCTTGCCTTCTGTCTTCTTGGGTTCTTCTGCAGAGCCTCTGTGGGTGACTTCTGTACTTAGACTATTTTCACTACTTCTACAAACAGAAAGATTGGATCTAACAATCTCCCCCTAAGTAGTGAAAATTAATATTTGAAAGTGCAAAGATTTTCTAAGTACAAGAACATTTTTCTTTTCACATTAGATTATGCCAGAGGCATTTACATTTGATTGTATTGAAAAGAAAACAAATTACAGAGGATTTGTTTGACTGACTCAGATGTTGGCATCTTTGAAGTCATTGAAACTTCTGTTGTCGAGTCCTTGTTGTATTAGCTCGTGATAGAAACTGATGCAGAGTTTTCTGAAGTTGATTGTTGCATCGATGATCTATATCAGTCTGTCGGCTAGGCTTTGATCCATGATCTCTGTTCCTCTGTGCTCCACTAGGATCGATCTAAGCTGTGTCAAAGTACTTGTTGCGTACTTCTGACAGTCCATCTCTACGAACAACTTTGATTTACCAGAAGGATCTAGAAATACTAACCCGACCCTTGTACTTGTGATGATTGAGTTTGGTGTAGCTGGGGGAGGGCAATAGTCTTCTGGTGGTTGAACGGTTAAGCTTTTTACTCCAAGATCTCGAGCCAATTGGAAATCTGCCATGCTGTATAGCAGAAGCTTCTCGCGTATGGCCTTTCTAATCACCCTGTATGCTCTGTGAACTTCATCTGTTGTGAAGTTCTCTTTTGTCCAGTCCAGAAGGTCAGGAAGGTCATAAGGATTTAAGTTTCTAAGATCCGCATCAGAGAATTGGTTCTCGGATTTGTCATCCCTTTTGACCTTGTATATATTGTATGAGACCTTGGGCCAGGTTCTGGTTTTGGAGAACTTACAATAGATGACTTTGATGATCTTGGATGTTGAGAAGACTTCGTATTTAGGCTTGGGTTTTGTTCTGGTGAAGAGGTTTTCGGGGTCAGTACGGAAGTTAGGGTCTTGAATGGTTGGTTCTGATTGATCCATTATGCCCATTCTGTTGTAAAAGTACCTGTATACCACTTCTTCCATTTGTGGTGGTGGTGGTTGAGGTAAGGTCTTGTGCAGAGCATCTAACTGGTTCTTGACTTCTGCTACTCGATCCTCTGAAGGTTTTGCCTTTGGATCCAGAACAGGAATATTTGACAGAGGAGTTGTACCAAAAGCCCAGTCTTCTTCTTCTGGCTTTGGTGTCATAATAGCATCGAAAGAGCTCTTCATCAGTTTTTCTGTTTGAGGTTGATGCTTGGGCTTCTTCTTCTGTGGTTCCTCAATCATTATTCCTTTGCCCTTGTCTTTTGCTTTTGGCTGATCTTCTTGTATAGATGGAGTTGCCTCTGCAGGTTTTGACACTTGAGTTTCAGAGGGCTTGATTGGGGTTGCTTCTGTTGGAGAGGCTTCTGGTGTCTTGCTCAGCTATTTCCTCTATTTTTGAGCAATGGTTTTGATTCTTGGGTTGGTTTTGGGTGTTGGGGAAGGTAGTTCGTCTTCGGAGGTTGTCAGGAGTTGGAGCCTGTTTGGGCAAAAAATCACGTCGCCCGACCACGACCAAAACAGGTAAGACGCATGTCCTAAGCTATATCTTGTATTAAGATAAGGTCTCAACAAGAACCCAGAAAACATCCGTCGTCTCCCGTGAAAGGTAAGTCGTACGTCCCCCATGACGCTCGACCATAGCATCGCCCGTCCCGTACGACCATCGCGTAAGATCACTACACCTTCGACCAAAACTAACGTTAACCATGACTGTTACGTTTGTTAAGTGTTTAATGCAGGAGTCAAAGTCATTAAGGAGCAACGGATATAACCGACGCAACCATCAACGATCGATAGCCGTAACGGACGAAGATCATCATAGATAATCACTCCGGCAACCGTTTCCAGCCGTTGTAGACGTTGATCAAAGCATTAATGGAGCTAATTAATGACGCGAAGACTATAAATACCAAGCTAAGTCTTCACATCAAGGATCATCAGTTAACATCCGATACACATCGAATATCCGGTGATTAACAACCGAAGCAATATTCAAGAACACCTCAAGTGAAGAACCATTATTCTAAGTATCGCTCTCGACGCACGACAACAACTCTCGACCAGCAGTTCGCACTTTGTATTCACACGACAAACACCTGTTTTACACTTTAAACACTTGTACTTTACATTTCGAAGCATTTCCTTCATCTGTATTGTAATCACTGTACGATCGACACCAGTATCGAAGGACATCGCCCCTGTTTGGCGACCATAGTGCAGCGACGAAACCCCCTGTCGTCCACAGGTTTTTTCCTCGATTGAGGTTTTTCCTGTGTCATCAAATCCCTTGTTTCTTTATTTTTATCCTCGTCGCACGTTTCGTCGAAAGATTCTTTCTTTAGTTGTTTAAGTCCACATCGACCTTAAGTTGTCCCTTTGGTGAGATTTTTGGCATTAACAGTTTGGCGCCATCCGTGGGACTACATCTAGAGAAAATCCTTGACGAACGTGCATTCTACTAATAGTTTCTTGGAGTTTCTCCTATTTTCTGTTGCAGGAAAATGGCGGCCCCTGGAAATCCGCAGCAAGCCGTCGCTTAGATGTATCAGGAGCTCGAGGTTGCCAGGAATCAACTCAATGCAATGGCAGAGCAGAATCGTAGAGCAGCCGAAGAGATCGCGCGGTTAAGGAATCCTTTTGGACCCCAGAATGGTCCTAGACCATTCATCCAGAATCCAGGTCCGGGACCAGGCCCGTCCGCGCAGAACCAGCATCCAGGTCCATTCATGCAGAATCAGCAGTCGGGTCCGTTCATTCCGATTCGCCCTGAACTAGCAGTTCTCCCCCGCTTGGGGTTCGAACTCGTACTTGTTTGCGACGGCAAACAATCTCAGCATCGAAAGCATCCATCCAGTCCATGCCCACAATCACGCACAACTCACGCATAGCGATCGGAATCAAATCAATAGGAAATCTCACACCAGAGATTTCCAGAGTGCACCCACGATACACGTCAGTGACCGTCAAGGTCCTATCATCAGCAACCTCAACCACAAGTGGACAGCCTAACCGTCCTACACTACGGCCCAAACACTCCGAGATCCAGCGCATACTGACGATCGG
Source organism: Saussurea involucrata (assembly GCA_033807775.1). NCBI lineage: Eukaryota > Viridiplantae > Streptophyta > Magnoliopsida > Asterales > Asteraceae > Saussurea > Saussurea involucrata. The sequence continues at coordinate 70,380,734 of CM066325.1, forward strand.
GTTCGAGTCTCCCTTGAACTCAGGAGGAGAACAAGCAGAGAGATCCCGATACTGAAACTCTCTTGCTCGGGGCTGCCCACCGGCAGGGGGTGGAATCGCCGCGATGCGCTCCTCCATCAATACTACTACCTCATCACGAAAAGGCGGTAATAATCTCGGGGATCGCCTCCCCAATAGCATGCGTCACCTCAGCTGCAATCATCTCACGAATCTGCTCAGCAGCAACCCCCGTACCAGCATCTGGAGCAGCATTGTTGTTCCTTCTTGTGATGGCCATTCAGGGTAGATATTACAACGAGTGATTAGCACACATTATATCCTGCTAACTACGCTCACGCTCATCTCCTTGGATTCCCCGTGACCTTCCCCGACTCGAGCATGGATCATGTGCTTCAAATAGTAGGAGCTCTACTACTACCTTCCACACCTATCCTTGCTCGTTCCGAGTCCCATCCCGAAGTTCCCAAGTAGTTCCTTGCCGACACTTAAACCCATATGCCCGTACCAGCATATGTCAACCCTCTTCCTAGCTCACTAGGAATTTCAGCCCAACCTACTACCCTTGCTATGACGAAATCTACACTAGTCATGACGAGCCGCCTCGCGAATGCACAATCGCATACAGTGTGAAATCAGATAGACATTCGAATAAGAGATTCTATCCCACAACGGTTAGACTCAAACAAGAGCTGTGCAATAGAACTAAATCAAGCATTCTAAGGCTATTTGGTTCCTACTGCATACAACTTAAAAGGCATTCACTTAACAACCTATCAAGACTAGCATAAATTCCAACTAGCAAGTAATAAACATGCACTCATGCAGAACAGTGTAATAAGCACCATGCAATCTAGCATACATACTCCTATGTTCTAGAAAGCAATAAATTACACTAAGTACTCTACCTTTTCCCTTGGCATCGGCTGACTGTACACACTGCGCCTTCGATCACTGTCTCTAAAACGTACTTTTCCTTTCTTTTATTTCCTCAAAATTTTAAAAGAAAACTCCATAGCCGCAAACTTGAGTTCAAACACACCGAAATGTGTTTGATTCGCTCAAGCTGTGCTCTGATACCAAGTTGTAACGTCCCAAAAATTACAATAAATTTGAACTTTTTAAAATACCGTTTTATTTAAATAAACCATAAGTGTTCAAGCCAATTAAACGTTTATCAAAATCTCGTTAAGTTAAATAGCCAAATCCAAATAACACAGCGGAAAATGTAATAATCTAAATATAGTGTCTCAAAGTAAAAGTAATGGAAGTCTCCACAACGCGCCAGTGTATACCGTCACGCCTTTGTGCCACTCGTACCTGAAACAGTAATTTATAGGGAAAGGGTAAAGGTAAGCACGAAGCTTAGTGAATTCAATCACATACGCAAAATAGCAATCATATTCACACCACCCCTATCAGCAGATAGATATAATCACCCAATCACATGTCAGTTTAAGCACGTATTCTAAACAAACAACCTTATGCAAGAACACCTGAGCATGTACTCATCGGTCTCCCCGAATTCATGCAATACCCGTACACGTGTCCCTCGGTTTCCCCGAGTTCATACGGCACTCGTGTACGTATTCCTCGGTCTCCCCGAGTTTTATACAAAAATTATCCAAGGTCTTATACTAGACACTAACTACCCATGCACGTAACCATCGGTCTCCCCGAATTCATACAACACCTGTGCACGTATTCCTCGGTCTCCCCGAGTCCATACAACACCCGTGTACGTATTCCTCGGTCTCCCTGAGTCCTCGGTCTCCCCGAGTTTTATACAACACCCAAGGTCTCATACTAGACACTAACACGATAGAATATTACCCACAACCAATCAGATAACACACACGAGCTACAGCAATGCACATATAACCCCTATCCTAGGCAGTGAGTGAACTCGCCTCGAATAGCAGTGCAGAATTCCACGAACGGCAACAAGAACCCGCCAACTCCAACTCACTACTTTCCACCTAAAGAAGTGTTATAAGGTGTCAAAGTGAAGTCCTAACCCGAAATTACAACTTCAAGACCAAAAGAGCATTTTACAGCTTTTGGTCCAAAACTACAGGTCTGCTCGTGACCTGTTTAGCCCCCCTTAAACCCATCAAACCAGAAATATTATTCCAAAATTAGAAATTTCTATGTCTTAGGTTTCCAGGGACATATCGCACGCGTTCATACGAGGTCCCTACTACTTTATATGAATTTTCTAAGACCGACTATCCAAACTGTGAATTTCGGACCAGTCTGTACTAATTGCTAATTTGGCCATAGCTAGAGGCTTTACTAATTTTTCTGCAAAACATACGAAACATGCTAGACACAAGTTGTGAGATTTGGGCACTGGTTTCACCTCAATCCGAGTTTCCTAGATTATTCTACGGATTTTACAAAACAGGGACAGAATAGGCGTTTTCACATAAAATGATAACTTTGGTTTCTCGGTTTAGCGTTTTACATTTAGGTTTAGGATTTGGGTTTAGGCACCTAGGTCTGGACCACACCAGCACCACCCACTGCCACCCCTGGCAGTGGTGGTCGGCGGCAGCGTGGGGGAGGCAGCCACCACCAGCGGTGGTGGTGGTTCGACACAAAAACTCCGGCGAGGCGAAAAGTGACGATCCAATCTCAATAACTTGGGCCGCACCCACCCACGCACAACATAACCGTAGCAAAACCCGCCCGTTACATCCACCGGAATGGTGGTGCACGGCGGCCACCTGCTGGCGATAGCCATGGCTGCGGCGGCAACCATGGTGGTGGTTCCGTGGTGGTTCTACACGACGCGAAAGAAAGAAAAAGGAAGAGAGAACCTTACCTTTAGCGGAGAACGCAGCAGAAACACGATGGTATCACGGCTTCGTCCAATTCCCGATCGTCTCTCTCTCTCTCCCTCTCTCTCTCGCTGATTCTCCTTCTCGTCGGCAGCCGCTAGCGGCGGCTGTGCTGGTGGTTGTGGAGTGATTGACGGTGACAGCAAACAAGGAGGAAGAAGCTAGGGTTTCTTGGGTTGTTTTCTTGCGATGGGATACAAAAACGAAACAAAAGAGGGGGGTCGATCCTATGGGCCGATCCCATGCAAGCCCCATGCCAAAAATCACATTTTAGTCCCTAGGTTTTAAAGTTAAGCCATTTCCTACCCTTTTAAGTTAGGATTTTTACTAATTGACCCAAACATCACAAAAATTAATTTATTTTGGTCCTTGCCGCCAAAACCCGATAATAAATTTATTTAGAGAAAAAATATTAAATAATTACATAAAATGCATACCGGAACACGGGCTTTACAACTAACGGTCGAGCAGCACAAACAAACAAATACATTTTTTCTAAGGTTGTGGAGGAGCATCGATCACAACCTTGTCCGTTACCTCATCCTGAAAACCCTCGCTAGCCACCTCCTCTTCGACCTCCTTCTCGTCATCCAAGTCGAGATCTCTCTCGGTCCCGACTCTCTCATAAAAGAGACGTAACTCATCTGACGCTGAAGCCAAAGGATCCTTGCCCTGCAGGTGACGTCGCATAACTGCCGCACGCGCAGTAAGTCGAGCATAAGAAAAGAAAGACTTATTTTCGTCCTTCAACTCATCAGACTCCTTCTTCAGATTTATCACCTTAACCTTGATTCCCTCGACTTCCTTCCTCTTCGCGGTTACGGATTCCTTCATCCCCTCCAGCTCCTCTCTCTGGTCGCGCATCAAAGTCAGGGACTCCTTCAAACGCGAGTTTATCTCGTCTCTTGTATGACCGAGGGCATCCAATTCGTCCAGAGCATGGTCAAGGCGCACCGACATCGCTTTTTTCATGCTCCAAAGCAGCTTTCTCTTTAGCTAACGTTGCATCTTCATCTTTGGTAACAGAAGCCGTTGAAACCTCTATATTCGTCGTTTTGGCCTTCAATGCCAGGGAAGCTTGGAACGCCTGAAGAATCATAATATGAGCGACATTAGTAAACAACGACAACGACAACGACAAACGACAAGTCTTGAAAGAAAGGCTTACCAAGAATAAGAGTCCAGCTGCATGGAACTCTTTCTTCTCGAAAGAGAACCCGTCAAAACGCTCCCTGAAAGACGGAAGCAAATATTTTTCCAAATGGGGGAACAACTTCGTCTCGTCCAAGACATTGTCGTCTAGAAAACCCGACGGCAACGTAAAGTTGACCGTCGTTTCCCCCACAGGTCCCTTCTGCGCGCCTTTGCCCCTGTCGGCCGATGAAGGGCTGGATAGGACTACGGGAGACATCGTCGCCAGTTGCGCAGTATCCACATATTTTGCGCCGGTCGTGTCAAACGCAACCGACGCCTTCGCCTTCCTGCACAAGGCAACCCTCGATGGGTTACCCGTCTTCAAAGACGGTTCCCTCAGAACGGACACCTTTGTTCTCTTTAAGAGGCCCGACCCGGCTATCGGGACCTCTTTTCTCTTCAGGACTCCCGACCCAGTTGTCGAAACGTCCTTCTCCCTCGCCTCGCGAGCTACTTCGACTTGGGCCATCTTCCTAGCAACAGAAGATGTCGCCTGCGCTTGAGATTCACCTGTACGGTAAAAGAAAGAAATTAGACGATTCAGAACAGAGAAAGACCAGGTCAAGCGAAAAGAAAACAAAAAATACTTACCAATTATCTCTACCTCTGGTTCTTCACTCTTCTCTTCCTCCTCAGTCTTCTCAGAGTCCTCCTCTTCTTCTTTCTCCTCTCGACCCATCCTCACTCTGTCGCTCAAGAAAACGGTGTCATCATCCTCGTCTATCAAATGACGTGTGACGTACGACCGGTCTTCAGTACTAAATTCCAAGAACTTTTCGATCTTAGCCCGAGAAGCATCATCCGGCTCTACCTTATCGAAATCAATATCTACGCATAAAAAAGAAGATCAGTCAAAAAAAACAATCGAGCAACAGAATAACATGAAAACGTACAATCAAAGGCTCACCCGTCATATTCCAACCCTCCCTAATCCAGTCACTATCAGTGTCCAGTGTCGACAACCGTACGAATACGTACCTCTTCTTCCATCCACGGTCGTTAACCGCAGTATTTAAAACCAGGGTACGATCGCCCTTGAACCTTGAAAACAAACTATAGCGACGGTACCGGTCATTATTGACCTTATACGCCGTCAGAAGGTCCCGCACATTCATCGGTGGATTCCAGTTGGAGGTAAGTCGTTCGATGATCAAGATAACTCGCCAAAACTGGGGCATCAATTGCCTCGGCGAAAGATCAAATTCACACATGAACTCTTTGACTAAAGGCGAATATAGCCAGTGAAAGCCTATTTTGAACGGGTATTCGTATATAACAACGTACCCCTCGGGGCACATTTCCGGTCGAACCTTGCCAACCTTGCTTACGGTAATCCCCATGGGAATCCTCGCTAGACTTCTAAAGTCGTCGAGATCTTCTTCGTTTTTAATGGTGCTTCTAGGCTCTGTCGGCATTGCCAGCCCCGTTAAATTGATTTGCACTTCTGAAAGGCCCCAGATATCCCAGTTTTTTCTAGGCTTTCTAGCGATAGACTTGCGCCGCATACGCAAACTGGAGAGTCGTATCTTATATGATCTCAGAAAAACATAAATTAGGTCAAAGATTCTTACAAGTTTAAATCGAATGGAAATCGCCAAGAAAAGATCCATCATAATCTTTATTTATGCAGTCGATCATGTCAGGTCGAGCCCTTTGATGATTACCGCGTGCTCTCATCCCTTCGTATGACCGCAGGGATCGTCGACACCTGTCATCGACAGCTGGTAAGCACAATCGTGTGTCATCATGACGTCACGACCTCGTTCCCTTTTCAACTTCTCGTTCAGTTAAAGGCGAACCGGTCTAGTTCCACGACAACCAGGTAAGTCCCTCAACCCAGGTCACGAGTCTAAGCGTTCGACAAGCAAAATTTAAAACTTAAATTTGACATTCAATTTTCAAATTTTGGGGGCAAACTGTTTGGCCAAAAAATCACGTCGCTCGACCGCGACCAGAACAGGTAAGACGCATGTCCTAAGCTATATCTTGTATTAAGATAAGGTCTCAACAAGAACCCAGAAAACATCCGTCGTCTCCCGTAAAAGGTAAGTCGTACGTCGCCCATGACGCTCGACCATAGCATCGCCCGTCCCGTACGACCATCGCGTAAGATCACTGCACCTTCGACCAAAACTAACGTTAACCATGACTGTTACGTTTGTTAAGTGTTTAATGCATGAGTCAAAGTCATTAAGGAGCAACGGATATATCCGACGCAACCATCAACGATCGATAGCCGTAACGGACGAAGATCATCATGGATAATCACTCCGACAACCGTTTCCAGCCGTTGTAGCCGTTGATCAAAGCATTAATGGAGCTAATTAATGACGCGGAGACTATAAATACCAAGCTAAGTCTTCACATCAAGGATCATCAGTGAACATCCGATACACATCGAATATCCGGCGATTAACAACCGAAGCAACATCCAAGAACACCTGAAGTGAAGAACCATTATTCTAAGTATCGCTCTCGACGCACGACAACAGCCCTCGACCAGCAGTTCACACTTTGTTTCGTAAACGACAAACACCTGTTTTTACGTTCAAACACTTGTACTTTACATTTCGAAGGATTTCCTTCATCTGTACGATCGACACCAGTATCCAAGGACATTGCCCCTGATTGGCGATCATAGTATAGCGACGACACCCAATGTCGTCCGCAGGTTTTTTCCTCGATTGAGGTTTTTCCTGCGTCATCAAATCCCTTGTTTCTTTATTTTATTTATCGTCGCACATCTCGTCGAAATATTCTTTCTTTAGTTGTTTAAGTCGACATCGACCATAAGTTGTCCCTTTGGTGCGATTTTTGGCATTAACAGAGCTCTTCTTGGATTTGGACATCTTCTCCAAATACAGAAGGAAATTCTACAGAGGTTGGTATTGCCTCTATGGTCTTCTGTTGTTGAACTTGGGTTGTTTCTGGTATTTGGGTTTCTTCAGGAATGGATTCCACATAGATGGTTGTTGTCTCTGTGGTTTGGTTTCTGCTTTGGGTTTCAGGTGTTTGGGTTGTAGCAGGGGTTTCTTCAGAGACCATTTCCACAGAGGTGGTTGTTGCCTATGTGGACTGTTGTGTTCTTTGTTGGGTTTGAGTTGGGGGTGCAGAGGATATTGGTTCTGCGGATTCCGGTGGAGCGGATAGACCTCTGCTTACAGCTATTTCCCTTTGTTTCTCCCCTCGATTCTCCCCCTTAGGATGATCTGATGGACCATGATGATCATCATCAGAGTCATCCTGACCTTTATATGTCGTACCCTCTGCTCTACATGAAGTTTCAGGTTTCTTTGGTGGAACAGCCCCTGCAGCAATCATCTTTGTGCATTAGTCATCACAGAGGCCGAGGAGTGTTTCAACCTCTGCTTCTGTGTTGAAGCGCAATTTACCGACGCTCTTCTAGAAGTTTTTAACATAATTTGCGTTGGCAGCAGTGAAGGCGACGATTACTTCTGTCACTTGGTTGATTACCCCTTGTCCAAGCTCGGTCAGCTGAGCTCTGGTCATGTAGTCAGAAGGCTGCATGGCCTGAGTGTTTCTGATTGTTTGCTTTTTGACCTCTTCTAAGGCCTTCTTTAGTTCTTCAGGTGTAAGGCCCTTAGAAGCAGAGGATTGTTGTTTTAGTTGTTGAAGGAAGTGCTTGACAGATTCTTTGAAGGCAGAAGTTGCGGCTTTCCCGAATTCTTGAGCTGCAGAGGTAGCAATGGTAGTAGCAGTGTGTGCTGCAATGGACTTCACCTGGGTTAAGGCGTTTTGCACCTCTATGGACAAGGTGTCCATTTTGGTGTTCAGATCAAGGATTGCCCTGGATGTAGTATCTGCAAAAGAGTTGAAAGAGCTTTGCAACTCCTTCAATGTATTGTCCACAGAGGTGACAAGGGTTTGGAACTCATCCCTTGATACATGTGAACTAGTTGTAACCTCTGGGGGAACACATTCGTCCCCAGAGTGAGTCTCTGTTCCTGAGACACCTTCTTTCGCCCTTGTTTTGATGTTAGGGGCGGAAGGATTTCCTTCTGATCCTTGAGCAGAAGCAGCTAGTGCTTTAGACTCTACAGAAGTTCTGAGAATGACATTGTCTAGATCCACTCCAGAGATGCGTACTAGATTATCTTTCTGTTGACTTGGAGACTTGTCTAGAGTCTCTTTGTCTTTGTGCACTCTAATCTCCTCTGAAGAGATGTTTGGACCTATTTGTGTGCGTGTGGCAGAGGAAACAAATTCCTCTGTTGGGATTTTTGTTGTGATCTGGGGCGACTGATCACGAACTAAGGGTAAATCCTTTTGAGAGGATTCCCCTGGAATGGTTTCCCCGGGTATGATTAGTACAGAGGTAGAAAGAATTACTTCTTCCTGGTCGGTTTGGGGTGGGGTCGAGTTGTGCTGCTCTTTTTCAATATTACCCTCTGTCACTAGACTGGCGGTAATAGAAGTGTGGGTTGCACTGGGAGTTGGTTGTTGTTGAGAGCCTCTATTATTCCAGGGTTCTGTTCTAGTTTCTCCCTCTGTTAGGCATCCAAGCACTACTTCACCATCTATAGTTTCAATCTTTGTCGCTGCCCTATGGCTTGGTGCTTCTTCCCTAACTTCTGTTGCAGCTCCTATCCATACATCTAACCTAATCACTTTCTCTGTCTCCTCTTCTTCTGTTACCTCTTTTTCCATTGGACTTAGGGAGTCGTACATAGGATGAGTACCAAAAAGTTATTGTACATGGGGGTGCATAACCTGTGTACCATCAGAGGCAGAGATTACTTGCTCTGGGCTTCTTCTGTGCACATCATAGCCAGGGTGAAGGAAAGGGTTCTGCAGTACTTCTGGGGTCTCATCCGGATTATCCCTTGGAGTTTGATCATTATCATCAAGATCAGAATCAACTCCAGAGATTGTGAAATCTGGATCTTCTGTGGCTTCTTTGGTTTCATGTGACAGAGCTTCTGCAGTCCATCCTGCAGTGTCAAGGGTGTTGGCAAATTCAGGGCGTTGGAGGAAGGAAGATAAATCTCCATGATGAGCATAGTTGAGAGGAGTTGGGGAATGCACAGGTGATTTTTGGGTTTGTTCTTCTGCGACTTCTTCTGTCACCTTTTCTATCACTTCTTCTGCCACTTCTCCCTCTACTATTGGTTGCATAGGAGACAGATGTTTCCCTGTTTTCTTGCTCTTCCTTCTCTTTGGTTTGGGTGCCACCTCCTCTATGGACTTATGTTTTCTTTTCTTTTTGTGCTTTGGAGGAGAGGGAGGTGCAGATGATCCAACTTCTGTTGCATGAGGTGGAGATTGTTGAGCTTCGACAGCAGAAGTTGAAGTACCCTCTGTGGTTTTCCTCTTCTTTGTTTTCTTTTTAGGAGTTGAGGCAGAGAGTTTTTGTTTCTTTGAGGCAGAGAAGATGGATTCTCTCTAAGCACGGAATCTGGCTTGAACCTCTTCATGCTTCTGAAAAGCCTCTGCCCATTCTTCATCTGTCAACCTATCTAATACTTCTGTGCCTATGGGGGTTCCTAAACGCGGGGGTGTCGCAGGACTTGGGTTTGGAGTCCTGTGATCGCGTATGTATTCTAGTTCTAGTTCTTTATCCTTGACATATCCCATAGGTTTCTTTGGCAGAGGTCTGCAGTGTGGGTATCCATCAGCGTGTTCTGTTGGGGAGTTCTTGTTCATGGCATACATTTTGGTTGTAGGCCCCTCCATTGGCCATTTTTCGAGTAGGAGTAGAGGCTCTAAAAGAACTCCTAGAATTCTTTGAAACTACAGAGGAGGTAGAGCTCTTGTCGTTTGTGACTTTTTCTGCTGGAAGGTGATCTTCCTGTCAATGGTGTTAACCATTTCTTGCATCATGAGTGTGGCGAAGTCCAGAGGTAGGTCATAGTAGACTCCGTACATGATGGCTAGGATTTGGTGAGAGGATTGATCTGGACTTCCCACTTTCCCTGTTAGACACCTGTTTAGTATGGAAAAGAGTGTATTCCACAGAGGTGGTAATCTGCCTCTGCGGAAGTCATTTCTCTTTCTTAGGGTGGTATTGTACCCTAACATTTCGACAAATCTGCAGAGTTCTTCATCTGTGGGTTCCTCTGCGTATCTCCTTAAGCCAAGAAGACCTCTGGTGGGTAGACTGAACTCAAGAGAGAACATAGTTCGGTTGAACTTGAGTTCAAGATGTGCGGATTTATCGGGTTTGGAGATTTACCCTGTTTGGGCTAAAAAAATCACGTCGCTCGACCGCGACCAGAACAGGTAAGACGCATGTCCTAAGCTATATCTTGTATTAAGAAAAGGTCTCAACAAGAACCCAGAAAACATCTGTCGTCTCCCGTAAAAGGTAAGTCGTACGTCCCCCATGACGCTCGACCATAACATCGCCCGTCCCGTACGACCATCGCGTAAGATCACTGCACCTTCGACCAAAACTAACGTTAACCATGACTGTTACGTTTGTTAAGTGTTTAATGCAGGAGTCAAAGTCATTAAGGAGCAACGGATATAACCGACGCAACCATCAACGATCGATAGCCGTAACGGACGAAGATCAGCATGGATAATCACTCCGGCAATCGTTTCCAGCCGTTGTAGCCGTTGATCACAGCATTAATGGAGCTATTTAATGACGCGAAGACTATAAATACCAAGCTAAGTCTTCACATCAAGGATCATCAGTTAACATCCGATACACATCGAATATCCGGCGATTAACAACCGAAGCAATATTCAAGAACACCTGAAGTGAAGAACCATTATTCTAAGTATCGCTCTCGACGCACGACAACAGCTCTCGACCAGCAGTTCACACTTTTTATTCACACGACAAACACCTGTTTTACACTTTAAACACTTGTACTTTACATTTCGAAGCATTTTCTTCATTTGTATTGTAATCTCTGTACGATATACACCAGTATCCAAGGACATCGCCCCTGATTGGCGACCATAGTGCAGCGACGACACCCCCTGTCGTCCGCAGGTTTTTTCCTCGATTGAGGTTTTTCCTGCGTCATCAAATTCCTTGTTTCTTTATTTTTATCCTCGTCGCACGTTTCGTCGAAAGATTCTTTCTTTAGTTCTTTAAGTCCACATTGACCTTAAGTTGTCCCTTTGGTGCGATTTTTGGCAGTAACAGTTTGGCGCCATCCGTGGGACTACATCTAGAGAAAATCCTCGACGAACGTGCATTCTACTAATAGTTTCTTGGAGTTTCTCCTATTTTCTGTTGCAGGAAAATGGCAGCCCCTGGAAATCCGCAGCAAGCCGTCGCTCAGATGTATCTGGAGCTCGAGGTTGCCAGGAATCAACTCAATGCAATGGCAGAGCGGAATCGCAGAGCGGCTGAAGAGATCGCGCGGCTAAGGAATCCTTTTGGACCCCAGAATGGTCCTAGACCATTCATCCAGAATCCAGGTCCGGGACCAAGCCCGTCCGCGCAAAACCAGCATCCAGGTCCATTCATGCAGAATGAGCAGCCGGGTCCATTCATTTCGAATCCCCAGTCTGGGCAGATTCCCCCGCAGCACATCCGGCCACCACCCTTGAACAATGGATACCAACCATTGCAAGGTGGCGCCCAGCCGTTTCAGAATGGATCCCAGCCGTTTTCCCAGCCGTTCCAAAGTGGTCCGCAACCTTTACAGCAAGGATCGCAATCTTTCCAGCAGAGATCGCAGCCATTTCAGCATGGACCACAATCGTTTCAGAATGGACCGCAGCAATTCCACTATGGGTCGCAGCCATATTTTGTTCCATTCAACGGGGACACCAATGGTTCGTCGCATGGTAATGACACTAGTCCAGGGACCAATCCCTCGACAAGGGCAAATCCTGATCTTAACGATCCCGTCGCCCAGCGTCTGAAGATGTTAGAAGACCAAAATGAGCGCGTCCTGTCCTTGCTCGCCATGTTGCCTGGGGCAGCCGTGCCTGTCGACGTCGAGCCTCGCTTGGGGTATCAGGCGTCGCCCTTCATCGACGAGATCGCCACCGTCGAGGTCCCAAAGAAGTATAACATTCCTGCCTTCACTCCCAAGTATTCGGGTGTGACCGATCCAACCGAGCATGTCGCGCAGTATAAGTAGCTCATTTGGACGATCTCGATTCCACACATGTACCAGGAAGTATGCATGTGCAAGAGTTTCGGGGCGACTCTCACTGGTCCAGCTCTCCAGTGGTTGATCAATCTCAAACCCAAGTCTATCGGGTCGTTCGCCGAATTGGTCAACCAATTCTCCCGGCAATTCGCCAGCAGTCGTAAGATGAAAAAGCAGACTAGTGATATGTACTATGTCGTGCAGAAGACCAATGAGTCTATTTGAAGTTATTTCAATAGATTCAATGCCAAAATGATCAGTATCCGCAATTGTGACATCAAAACTGCGATCGAAGCTTATAAGCGTGGTCTAGACGATAGTTCAGGTCTATATATCGATCTGACCAAGTATCCCCCAGAGACTTTCGAAGACGTCCGAGCTCGAACCTTAGCATATATGAGGGTCGAGGATGATGTCGCCTTTCGTCGCAAGCACACTGACGACAAGAAGTTATTAGGCGTCAGAAAGCGAGAGTTCAAGACAAAGGCTGTTTCCAGAAAAGAGCCCGCTCGCTAAATTTCAAATGTTCGTTTCAAGACGAAAGCAGAAGCCAAGACCGCGACTAAGTTCACTCGGTACCCCAAGATATCCTCTTACGAATTCAAAGGGACCGCTAAGGACCTAGTCGTAGCTCTGAAAAGTTCCCAAGCGACCATTCGATGGCCAAAGAAGTCCGACCTGGACGATGCTAAATAAGACAAATCAAAGTGGTGCGACTTCCACGTCGATCATGGTCATGCGACAGACGATTGTATCGCATTGAAGAAGGAATTAGCGTATCATTTCCCGAAAGGAAATCTCAAGGATATCATCGACGATGTCGCTATTCCAGCTAACAGCCATCGACCGTCGACTCCCGAGCATACCAAAGTTGTCAATTAAAATCCCCTACGCCATTAGGAATCCTGAAGATCGAGAATGAGTCGAAAACGTCGCTATGGTGCCCTGTCGTACGACGACATGATCAATCACAGACAGTATCTCATCGGATCGTCGTGTCGTCCTGTCATTTAAAACCTATCTTTCTTTACTAAAAGAGTAGGATAATAAATGACAGGGGGGCAATACCCCATGAAGGAGAAAGGTATGATTTCTAACTCTTTTCCATACAAATTTTTCTCACAAACAGCTACTGACTTAAGCATCGGAGGGTCGACCAACCCTTGACATCGTTTTATCGCAGGATCGCACGATATAGACAATCAGGTCCATGACTTGATCACGCCTTACAGCTAGTCGAACGACTTGGTCGCACAATCGCATAGACGGCTTCGCAGCCTGAGCTTCTTAATTTAGAAAAACTTCGCGTTTTGAATAAATACCTTAGTCGCATGTATTGGTGTTTGATTGGCATACATTCTAAACGAATGCCTTATTTTTCTTTCTTATACCCTGTATGGATGCTTTGATCGTATGTTCTCATATTTTATAAGTACCTTGGTCGCATGATTTCCTATGTATCTTACATTCCATCGATGCGATATTTGTTTACCAAGTATATGAAAACACACGTTCAAACAAAAAGTGCATTACTGAAAAGATCGTCAGGTACACGCTCGACCATCAACAGTCGAGCAGCAAAACAAACAAAATAAAATTCCTAAATTAAAGGACGAGCATCCGTCACATTCATGCCCGAAGTCCCGTCCTGAAGGCTTTCGCCTGCCACCTCCTCCTCAGCGTCCTTCTCATCGTCCGAGTCAAGATCCCTCTCGGTCCCGACACCATTCAGATAGATGTCCAGCTCCTCCTTCGCCGAAGCAAGAGGGTCTTTCCCCAGCAAATGTCGTCGCATGATCGCCGCCCGAGCAGGCAGACGAGCTATGGCAAAAACCGACTTACCCTCGTCCTTTGCAGCTTGCACTTCTTTCTCCAAACTCTCTACCTTGGATTTATAATCCTCGGCCTCTTTCGAAACATCAGCCAAGGATTCCTTAATCTTTTCCATCTCCTCCCTTTGCTCGGCAGTCATGGACAAGGACTGCGTCAAGCGATGGCTAAGATCCTCCTTCGCATGATTAACGATCTCGATATGTTTTAAAGCATCAGCAAGACGCTTCGATAGATCCTTCGTGCGACCAGTAGCATCATTCGCTCGATCCAATGCTGCATTCTCCCTTTCGCGCGCAGCAGACAAGAGATCTTTCACCTTCGCCGTTTCACTTCGCAAGGCCAAGGAAGCTTGAAGTGCCTGCGAAATCATAAAAGACAGACATCATCAGTGGACAACGACAACGACAACGAAATCTGGGCCTAGACAAACTAAGTCTTGAAAGAAATACTTACCATGAACACCAAGCCGGCTACATGGGCACCCGTCTCCTCGATAGGAAACCCCTCAAAACGCTCCCTGAAAGATGGAAGCAGGAATTTATCCAGGTGAGGGAACAGGTTCATCCCGTCTAGGACATCACCTGTCATAAAGTCCGATGGCAGCGTAAAGTTGACCATCGTGACCTTCTCCTCTCCCATCGAATGTTCCTTGCCCTTGTCGGCTGACAAAGGATTCGACGCGGCAGACGGGGACTTCACCGTTTTCGCCGGAGGCGCAGAATTGATGGGTGTCGTTGCAATCACCTTCTTGGAAGATGCGACCCCTACCTCTTCAGGTGTAACGACTCTCGACGAGTCATTAATCCCTGCCGACGACTCCCTCGGAGTCGTCGTCCTCGTCTTCTTCGGAATTTCAGGGCCAGCAGACATGGCTTTTAGCCTCTTCTCTCTGCCCTGACGAGCACGCTTCAGCTCAACTGCTCTCTTAGCAGAAACATTCAACACTTTAGGTTGATACTCTCCTGGAAAAAAGGAATGTTACAAAGCACACAAAGGAAAAAGACTCGAGGTAACATAAGAAGAAAAGGAAAGTAAAACTTACCCGTCATCCCTCTCCTTCCTCTCGACTTATCTTCTTCCTCTTCTCTTCTTCCTCTTCTCTTCCTTTCTCTTCACACTTCTCCCCCTGATTCTCTCCTGAAGATTCTAAATCGTCGTCATCCGCCGAGTGTCGCACGACAAAAGACCTCTCGGCAACGCTAAATTCTAAAAACGAATTGATCTTCGCTTGAGAGTCAGCATCTGGCTTCACGACCTCGAATTTTATGGCTGTCAACATACAAAAAACAAGTTAAAAATCATATGTAAATCATATACAGCGCACGCCAGATGAAATAACGAGGCTCACCCGACGTATTCCGGCTCGTCCTAATCCACTCACTCTCAGAGTCAAGGGACAACTTACGCACGAAAACATATCGAGACTTCCACCCACGGTCGTTCACACCCGTCCCTAAGACCAAAATGCGATCGCCCTTGAACCTAGAATGTAAACTACATCGATGACATTCGTCCATCTTGGCTTGATAAGCCGAGAGGAGATCATGTACATTCATGGGAGAATCCCATTTCTTAGTACCACGCTCGATCACTCGCACGACTCGCCAGAACTGGGGCATCAACTGACTCAGTGCCAAGTCAAACTCTAACATAAACGCCTTGGTCAGAGGAGAAAAAGGCCATTCGAAACCTATCTTAAAAGGGTATTCATAGATTACGATGTACCCCTCGGGACACTCGTTTGATCGGATCTGGCCTGGACAGATCAATTCGACCCACGCAGGAATTTTCGCTAACTTTCTAAAGTCCCAGAGGTCCGATGACTCTTGAATAACACTCTCAGGATCCCTCGACATTTCTAAACAAAATTTGCAGAAGTCAGAGAAATCGTACCTTACTTATAGGCGCGATAATCCTCGAAGAAACCTAACCAAGTCAAAGATTTTCACAAGTTCGGAAGATATCATACAAAGAATGGCAAGGAAATCACAGCACAAAACTCTTCAAGGGCGAAATAAGAAAATAATCCGTCAAAACCCTATTTAGACCGAAAAACAGGGTTGGATCGAATCCCTGGATGATTTTCGCGCGTCCCCGATCTTTTCGCATACCCTCACAGATCTTCGACACCTATCCTCGACAGCTGGTAAGCATCATCGTGCATCAGTATGACGTCATAACTTTTCAACTTCTCGTTCAGTTAAAGGCGAACCGGTCTAGTTCCACGACAACCAGGTAAGTCCCTCAACCCAGGTCACAAGTCTAAGCGTTCGACAAGCAAAATTTAAAACTTAAATTTGACATTCAATTTTCAAATTTTGGGGGCAAACTGTTTAGGCAAAAAAATCACGTCGCTCGACCGCGACCAGAACAGGTAAGACGCATTTCCTAAGCTATATCCTGTATTAAGATAAGGTCTCAACAAGAACCCAGAAAACATCCGTCGTCTCCCGTAAAAGGTAAGTCGTACGTCCCCCATGACACTCGACCATAGCATCGCCCGTCCCGTACGACCATCGCGTAAGATCACTGCACCTTCGACCAAAACTAACGTTAACCATGACTGTTACATTTGTTAAGTGTTTAATGCAGGAGTCAAAGTCATTAAGGAGCAACGGATATAACCGACGCAACCATCAACGATCGATAGCCGTAACAGACGAAGATCATCATGGATAATCACTCCGGCAACCGTTTCCAGCCGTTGTAGCCGTTGATCAAAGCATTAATGGAGCTAATTAATGACGCGAAGACTATAAATACCAAGCTAAGTCTTCACATCAAGGATCATCAGTTAACATCCGATACACATCGAATATCCGGCGATTAACAACCGAAGCAATATTCAAGAACACCTGAAGTGAAGAACCATTATTCTAAGTATCGCTCTCGACGCACGACAACAGCTCTCGACCAGCAGTTCACACTTTGTATTCACACGACAAACACCTGTTTTACACTTTAAACACTTGTACTTTACATTTCGAAGCATTTTCTTCATTTGTATTGTAATCTCTGTACGATCGACACCAGTATCCAAGGACATCGCCCCTGATTGGTGACCATAGTGCAGCGACGACACCCCCTGTCGTCCGCAGGTTTTTTCCTCGATTGAGGTTTTTCCTGCATCATCAAATTCCTTGTTTCTTTATTTTTATCCTCGTCGCATGTTTCGTCGAAAGATTCTTTCTTTAGTTGTTTAAGTCCACATCGACCTTAAGTTGTCCCTTTGGTACGATTTTTGGCATTAACATACCCTTTGATCTGTCGGTCTTCTGGATCAAATCTGAAACTTTGCCAGAATTGATTTATATATCTGGCAGGGATTTTGTCTACGGTTTTGGTCATAAGAGGGTAGAGAATATGTTGTTTCAAAATATGAAGAAGTATAGCATGTGCTTTCCCAAAAGAGGTTTTTGATGGAACAAGGTAGTGATTATTGGGTTTTAAAGGTAGAACATTTGCAAAATGTTCAGGTGCTAAGAAGTTTTGAAGGTGGGTAGTCGGAGCAAAATCTGCTTCATCGCCGAAGTTGTCTTGTTCAAGGTTTCTGGCGATTTCTGGGTTTTCAGAGTGTTCAGAGTGCTCAGGGGAGTTTTCCGGAGAGTGAGCAGGGGAGTTAGCTTGAGCTTGAGAAGAAGAAGCCATTTCTTTGGATTTTAAAGATGAAGACAATAAATTTGCAGCTTTTTGCAATGGTTCGTCGGAGAAGAAAGTGAAGGTTCGTAACGGTTTTGAGGATTGGTAACTTGGGTTTTATACTTAAGGGTAACGGATAGAATTCTGAAAAGGTAAATATATGGAAGTGAATAATATTTGGGGTCCGTACTTGAGTGTGAACGGCGGGTTCAACTTTCCAGAAGAACGTGTGCCGTGTACGTCCAATAAAAATGAGACACGTCAGCAGTGTCAAAGTACGACTTGATGTCGTGCGCGGCCCATTAATGCTTGGCGCGTGGGTTTCTTTTCCTCCACATAATTTTCACTCGCAGTAAATAGCCGTTACTGTTACAGAATTTCCCTAAGTTGAAAATTTGACAGAAGCTCTGTAATGATAGAAGCTCTGTGGTTTGAAATCTTCCTTTTATTTTCCTCTAATGCTTGCACCTTTACCAAAAATGTTTGAAAATTCATTGGAGAGGGTCGATAGATTTATAGAGTAGAAATTTCTTTCACAGAGGTTTTGAAGCTCTGTCAGAGCCAGCAGAGGCTCTATGAGATGAAATTTCTCATATCTAAAAATCTATTAAAGTTTTGACCATCCAAGTTTTTAATTGTTTTTGACAATGTTTTTAGGACCTATTTGGAAGTTGGTGTCCTAGAAAATTGTTTGTTAAAAGGTTCTGTGCGAACGATTCTTGTAAAAGCATGTGTTGGTCAACAGAGTTTCTTTGGTGGAATGAGCTATGTGACCAACAACCTTTTAGAATCTCAAAGTGTGCATTTGTGCGAAAGAGGTCTTTTGAGATGACATTCAAACCGATCGAAAGAGTTTAAATTTACGATCATAGAGATTTCTCTGGCAGAGCCTCTGTTGAGCTCAGCAGAGGCTCTATGACCTCAAATTTCTCATAACTCAAAATTTATGAACCTGGGAGCAACAGCTAGCAGCAGCAACGTATTCAATTTCTGCCGTAGATGTCGACACACAGTTCTGCTTCTTTGAAGTCCAACTAACTATTTTCCCACCTAGGAATTGACAACTCCCAGAGGTACTCTTTCTGTTGAGTTTGCAGCCTCCATAATCTGAATTTGTATAAGCTTTAAGACCAAAACCAGAGTTCTGCGGATACCAGAGGCCAAGATTTTTTATCCCTTTTAGGTATCTGAAGATTCTCTTTACAGCATTGTAATGGGATTTCTTCGGGTTAGCTTGATATCTTGCACAGAGGCATGTGGCATGCATTATGTCAGGTCTACTAGCAGTTAAGTATAACAGAGACCCAATCATGCCTCTGTAGAGTGTGCACTCTACAGAGATACCATCTGGATCTGAGAATAATTTATTTCCAGTGGCCATTGGGGTTTTCATTACAGAGGCATCAGAGAGACTGTATTTTGAAAGTATGTCAGTGACATATTTAGCTTGATTTATGAAAATTCCCTCTGATGATTGTTTTACTTGGAGTCCGAGGAAGAAAGTTAATTCTCCCATCATACTCATTTCAAACTCACTATGCATGAGTTTTTCAAACTTTTTGCACTCTTCTGTATTTGTAGACCCAAAAATTATGTCGTCCACATATATTTGTACAATCATAATTTCATCACTTTTTCGTTTATATAACAAAGTTGTATCCGTTATACCTCTATCGTAACCATTATCGAGAAGGAAGGTAGAAAGTCTTTCGTATCATGCTCTTGGAGCCTGTTTCAGTCCATACAGAGCTTTGTCGAGGTAGTACACGTATTTTGGGTATTTAGAGCTTTCAAACCCTGGTGGCTGTTGGACGTATACTTCTTCTAGGATTTCACCGTTTAGAATAGCGAATTTTACGTTCATTTGAAATACTTTAAAACCTCTGTGGGCTGCGAAGGCTAAGAAGATTCTTATGGCTTCGAGCCGTGCGACAGGGGCAAAAGTTTCATCGTAATCTATGCCTTCTTCTTGTCGATATCCCTTGGCCACCAATCTTGCTTTGTTTGTTATGACCACCCCATCTTCATCCTTCTTATTTCTGAGGACCCATTTAGTTCCTATGGCTTGTTTTCCTCGTGGCAGAGGAACTAAAGTCCAGACTTTGTTTCGTTCAAACTGTAGAAGCTCTTCTTGCATAGCGTCTACCCAGTTTGGGTCGTCAAGGGCTTCAGAGATCCTTTTTGGCTCGATCACACAAATAAAGTTTGTAAAGAAACAAAAGTTAGCAGTGGCAGATCTTGTTTTTACCTTTTCAGAAGGTTCGCCGATTATAAGACTTGGAGGATGGCTTTTTCTCCATTTTGTTGTTCTTGGGAGATGGTCATCGATTTCATTAAGTTGATCTTCAGAGGTTTCTAACTGTGGTTCTTGTGCATCCTCTATCGTAGATTTTGCTTTCGTGCTTGATTCTACAGAATGTGATATGATAGGAATGAGTGTTGGTGTTTGTTCCTCTGAGGAAGTAGAAACTGAGTCTTCTTGTTCCTCTGGGATTGGTTCCTCTGTTGTTGCTGGAGATGGTATTTCAGTAGCTTCTGTGGGTGTATTCCTTGTTGTAACTTCTTCTGTTGGCTCCCCCTCGGCATTTACATCTGTATGATTAACAGAGGAAGATGAATTATTTAAGGGACCAGTTAGAGATATACCTATCGCGTTCTGGCTGGCAGAAGATGATTCTCCAGAGGCTCTGACGGCTCCAGCAGAGGGATCAATGTCGTCGTGGTACATCTCTTGAAATAGAAGATTTAAGTCTTCTTCTCTTGTTTTTGAGATGCCAGAGGATTCCCCTTTTAGACCGAGTTCTGAACTGATTTGTTCAGAAGTCTTCTGGAAGGTATCGTCAAAAGAAACGTTTATGCTTTCTACAATCGTTCGTGACTGCAGAAGATAAACTATGTAAGCTTTGGAAGTTGCAGAGTATCCTATGAACTTGCCTTCATCTGCTTTTACTTCAAACTTTCCTCTTGCTTCTCTATCATTTAAGACGAAGCACTTGCATCCAAATACATGGAAGAACTTGATGTTTGGTCGTCTTTTGTTGATCAAATGATATGGAGTTTTGATGTGTCTCTTTACAATGGTTGATCGATTTTGGGTATAGCAAGCGGTCGATACTGCTTCTGCCTAAAATGTCATTGGTAATCCACATGCGGTCAGCATAGTTCTGGCGGCCTCCACAAGGGTGCGGTTCTTTCGTTCAACCACGCCTTTTTGTTGTGGGGTCCGTGCAGCAGAGAAGTTCTGTGATATTCCTTCTTCTGTAAGATAGGCTTCAATGACAGAGTTTTTGAATTCTGTGCCATTGTCGCTTCTCAGTTTTTGGATCCTGCACTCATACAGAACTTGGATTCTTTTCATTAAGTTTATCAGTATATTTGGAACATCTGATTTCTTTCTAACAAATTCAACCCATGTAAATCTTGAGAATTCATCGATCAAAACAAGTAGATATTTCTTGCCACCTAGGCTCTGTGTAGATATTGGACCGCAGAGGTCAACATGTAGCATGTACAGAGGTCTAGGGCAAGATACATCAGTTTTGCCTTTATGGGAAGCTCTTTTGAGTTTTCCCATTTCATAGGCAGAGCATAAATGATCTTTATTAAATTTAACTTTTGGTAGACCTTTGACTAGATCAAGTTTTACAAGTTTATCAAGAGTATGAAAGTTTAAATGGCAGAACATGTTGTGCCATAACCAGGCTTCATCACTTTTGCATGCAACAAGGCAGGTTTTGTCTTTCTTGTTCTTTGCATTGAAGTTCATGAGATATAGATCTCCTCTTCTTTCGGCTCGCAGAAGTTCAATTCTTGTGTCCTCACTCTGTAGAGAGCAGAAGGTTCTTTTGAACATTACGTCGAATCCCGTATCGCAGAGTTGGCTTACACTGAGAAGATTGTGTTTAAGGCCATCCACATATGTAACTTTGCATACGGTTATATTTTCCTTCTGTATGACTCCGTAGCCTTTTATGTACCCCTTTTTATTGTCTCCAAAGGTCACAGATCCACCATCTTGTTTTTCTTTGTATGTGGATAGAAGACCTCTATCGCCAGTCATGTGCCTCGATCATCCGGAGTCTAGATACCAGATTGGCACATACTGCTTCTGTAAGACAATCAAAGAGTTTTAGGTACCCTTATCCAAATGGGTCCAGGTTTGTCAGGGGTCTTTGTTTTAGCTTCTTTTGAAGAAACATTTTGTTTCTTCTTACCCTTGGATTTATCTTTTGCTTTGGGTACAGAGAGAAGACAATGTGGACTTTTGAAATGTTGGTTTAATTTAAACATTAGATCAAAGCAATGACAGTATTGAATGTGCGAAGAGATTTGCTTGAACTTTTCATTAAATACATTAAATGGGGGCACAGAGGCATTACAGTCTATCCTAACATTAGACTTTCTATTACAAGAAGGTTTATGTAGGCTAGATTGTTGTTTGCAAAATCCTTTGTTGAGTGCGGCCTTCTATGTACCCCTTCTGTGGTGAACTTCTGATGCTTTCACTGTCACAGAAGAAAAAGCTTTGTTAATTTTAGTCCATTTACCCTTTTGTTGCCATGTTAGTTTTTGTTTAACAGGTTTTAAGGGTTTCAAAATCTTTGAACTTGTTGGAATTTGAGTGGACATTAACTTCTTTTGTTTGAATTTCTCAAGCTCTAGAGAGGTTTTAGCTTGTATGCACATATCCAAAAAGTCTGAATAGATAGGAACTCTAGTGATTTTCTCCTTGGGAGGAATAGTTCTGTTAAGAACTTCAGAGGTTTGTCTAAAATCCTCTGTGTCCCTAGGTCCGATCTCTGACTTAGAGTCAGTCTCAGATTCGTCAGAGGATGAATCGTCCTCATATACAGAGGTTGAGTCACTTGGTTCTCTTTCGACAGAGGCTGGACTTTCAGAACATGTGTCATAATCACTTTCTTCCTTTTCTAAGGAACTATTTTCCAAGTCAACAGAGGTATCTGGTAAGTCTTCTTCAGAGAGATTTTGATCACAGGTAGGTGTACAGAGGTTTTCTTCAGAGATACCAAGTTTTTCTTCTGTAGGTTTTGGCTTGAACTCAGGTGCCTCTGCAAGTAATTTCTTTTCAGAATTCATCATACAGACAAATGCAACTTGAGTTTGAGTCTCGGGGTCACCAAACTTGAAGATTCCTATCTGATTTTGAGTTTTCAGATACTTCTTAGGTTTGGACTCTCTTTTGACAGAGATTGAAGATGACAGATCTGTGTTTTCAAACCACACATTTGTCATCTTCAGAGGTTTCCTCTTGTGAGGTTCCCCAGAGACTTTTAGCCTTTTACTTACAGAGAGAAGATTTGGAAATCCAGGTTTTCTTGTATCTCCAATATGAAATAGAGAGGACAGAGATTTGTCTGTTTTATTTCCGGTATAAGGATCTATATCACAGAAGCCAATTCCTCGTCTCCCTATTTGGGTGTTAATTTTCTCGTACACCTTCTGCGCATCTTGAAATTTTTTAATTTGAAGATCTCTTCTGAGTAAATCTTGACAGAGGACTTCTCCTTCCTTTTGAAAATAATTTTTAAGAGCTAGGATGTTCATTCTGTCGCACACGACGTCCATAAGTTCTTTGGATTTTGTTTTCAAAGAAGAATTAAGTTCAGAAATCTTTTCTTTTAAAGGATTTAATTTCATGTTCCAGTTTGTTTCAATTTCTTCTTTTTCTTGAAAAATCTTAGCTTTTTCTTGAGTGAGAAGTCTAGCTTCTCTCTCATATAAGGTGAGCTTCTTTTGAATACTTTCGCATGTCTTTTTCATTTCATTGTATTCAATGTTAAGTTTGAGCAAATCAGCTTCTGCTGTATTAGAGTTAGAGTTTGAAGTGGATACCTCACTGTCGGAGTCGGAGCTGACTTCTGCCATGCCACAGAATAGAGCATTCTTCGTTTCTCCTTCGTCAGAGGATGTATCTGACTCCCAGATCTCTTTGTTCACCATAAGTAACTTCTGAGCATAGTATTCAGCTTTCTTTTTGTAGAAAGCTGCATCCCTCTGAGGGCGATTTGATTTGCTCCTGCACTCGTTGGCAAAGTGACCTGGATTTCCACAGTTGTAGCATCCTTGTTCTGTGTAGAGTTTCTAGCTCTGTCGTCTGACCTCTGTCAGTCACCACTTCTTTCTGTTCGGCATTCATTTGCGTAGTGGCCTGGCTTACCACATTTGTAACACTCTTGAATCTGTAGAGTGTTGCCAGCTTTGTCATTCGAACTCTGTCGGTCATTGCGTCTGTCGATTCTGTCATTTGATCTCTGTCGATCACCACTTCTGTCAGTTCTGTCGTTTGACCCTGCTCTTTCTCGATTATCTCTTTCGTATCGTTCATTACCAGACTTCTTCAGATATCCTCTACTGAATTCTCTTGTCAAGAGAGCTAAAGATTTAGCTATCGAGGCAAGAGTTGTTTCTTCTTCTGCTGCTGTCTCTTCTTCTTCTCCACTTTCCACCATCATGATTTTCTTCTTCTTCTCTTTTCTCTCTTCTACTACTTTCTCTTTCTTTGGTTTTTCTTTAGCCTCTGTAGTCTTACCAATCAGTGCAAGAGGTGTAATGATCTGAGCCTTTGTCTGTGCTACCTGAGGTTCTTGTGCTGCTAATGTTCCATAGAGGTATGATAGAGTCCAGGAATCTAAGTCTTGATTTGTTTGCAGAGACATAGATAACTGGAGCCATTCTTCATTCAGAGATTTCAGGAACATAACATTGTTCTCTTCAGAAGTTCTGTGGATTCCGAACTTCTTGCATTTGTTGATTAGAGAGTTGAACCTATCATACGTAGTCTGCAGAGATTCTGTTGGCAGAGCTTTAAAAGCGTAATATTCGTTTATGTATTGAGCTCTGCGGTTCTTCTGGGTTTTGGCTCCTCCTTCTAGTTGTTTTTTCCAGTTCTTTCCATAGATCATATGCAGATTCACATGCGTCCATGGATTGGAAAAGGTCATTTGGAATGGCCATAATCAGAATTCTCTTGGTTTTCTGAGCAACTTCGTATTTTGCCCAATCAGGTTCAGACCATTTATCCTAGGTCTTTGGTTTCGTGTGTTCAGGGATTTCTGGCGTGTCGTCTGTGCTTGGAACACGAGGTACAGTTATCATGGGAACGAAAGGAGGATTACGGATATAATATACTAATTCTTTGTCAGTACCATCAAAGAAGTGAATCATTCGAATCTTCCATTGAGGGTATTCGTCTCTAAGAAGAGTAGGAGGTTTGGTTAAAGAACCAGCAGTGAAGAAGTTGTTTGAATTTGCCATTCTGAAAGAGTGATAATTTCAGAAAAATAGGGTAAGCTTTCTGAAAGCTTTAAGCGGTGTACTAAAATGGAGTTTTAACCGTAGTAACAGGTTCTATAAGTTTACCAAAGTCGAACAGGTCGAGAGTGGCAGAAAAACAGAAGTTGTTTTGAAGAATGAATAATAGGTTAAAATCCGTCCAAGTTTCTACCAAAAATCATTGTAAGAGTGGATCACTTGATATAGAAAATCAAGGCAGGCTCTGATACCAATTGTTGGTTCCTGTTTTCTTAACAATGATCTTAACTTTCGATATGGTGCGGAAGCGTATTTAAGAACTAAAAGATAATGTAAAGGTAGAAGAACACACAATATCAAATAAATAGTATGTAAAGAACATATAGGTATCTCCAAGATTACTGTTTGATATTTATCAAGAACACCAAGAACATAACAAGAATTCTGCTGGTGTGTGTGTTTGTGCTTAGCTTAATTGTCTGATTCTTGTTAATAGAAGAACTCAACATGAGTCTTCTATTTATACTAATTCTTAAGGGTACATACTTTAGACAAAGAGGACTGATCTACAGTAGACAAGATCGTATGAACAATAGCAGGTACGATGTTCATTTAATGCGCATGTTCCAATTCTGACAGAGCCCTATCAGAGTTTGACACGTGTAGTTGATGTCAGGGCACGCCTAGAACAAGTGGATGAACGGATCTTGAAAAAGTAGAAAGATATTTGTTAATCTTCCAAGTCTTCAGTATAAACCGCAGAGGCTTTGTCAAAGGTTACAAAGGTTCTGCGGCTCGGTCCTCTGTGAGGAGCACTTCTGTCGATTCTTCCCTTCTGTCTTCTTGGGTTCTTCTGTAGAGCCTCTGTGGGTGACTTCTGTACTTAGACTATTTTTACTACTTCTACAAACAGAAAGATTGGATCTAACAGGAACCGACTTGGTCTTCTTCGCAACCCCCGACCCCGAAGTCGGAGGATCCTTCCTCTTCAGCTATTGGGCCTTCTTCGCCAAGGCCAGTTGGGCTTCTCTCTTCGCCTTGACCGAAGCAGACTGCATATCAGAACTGCCTATAAAAATATATATATAAGGCCGTCAGAAATCGTCATATGACTCATAGCAAACGTATGATTGATAAAAACTTACTTGACGAGGTCTCCCGTTGACTTCTTTCCTCAGCTTGTGAGGTGCTGACGGTCGTACGACGAGGAGAGTCAAATAACTCTCCGACCCCACAAGTAAAAAGTCTCGCAACTTTTTCTTGAGAATCCACTGCGGGGTCGAACCCCGCAAAATCGATATCTGAAAAACAAGTGACAAAGGATTAACAAAAGACAAAGCTAAGTACTGAAAAACGTACGACAAAACAAAATTTATACCGCTGGTATTGCACCCAGACGCAACCCAAGAAGTGTCCACATCTATACGACCAAGTGTCCGTACACGACCAAGAACATATTTGGCCTTCCACCCACGATTATGAACCTGGGTATCAGGGACTAAGGTATGTCCACCCCTCAGCTTAGAGGTTAGGCTATAACGACGAGAGTCATCCGACTTCATGTCAAACGCCGTTAACAGATCACGCACCGTGAAAGGGACATCCCAATCACGGGTGATCCGGTCAATCTTCTGAAATATTTGCCAAAATTCGGGCAGAATCTGACCAGGAGACAAGTCAAAGACACCCAAAAACTCCCTAACCAGAGGAGTAAATGGCCATCTGAATCCTATTCTAAAAGGATATTCGTACATGACGAAAAATCCTCCTAAACACTCCACCGGTCAAAGTTGGTCGGGAGTGTATAAGAGGATTTCGACGGGAATACCCGCCAATAACCTAAAGGATTCAACCTCCTCGTTCTCTTGAAAAAGGCTCGCCGCCTCGGAGATGACGGAGAAATCAGGCACAGAAATATGTGCTACGTATAGCTCCATAAGGTCCTTAGACACAGGAGCCTTTTTGGCTATCGACTTGAGTCGCATAATGAGAAGAGGGATAAGAGATCGTACCTTATGTGCCTAAAACCTCAAACGATCGAACGAATTTTGGAAATCCTCTAACTTTTTCTCTCAGAAAACTCTCTCGAAAACGTGATGAAAGCGTAAAAACAAAATGATTCCAAAAGCATGGTATTTATGGCAAAGATCATGTCAGGTCAACCCATTCGATGGTCAACACCTGTCAAACGCCTTTTCGCATGCATCATGCCGATGGGCACTTGTCCTATAAACGTCTTTTCACCTCTGGCACGCCGTCGTGACGTCACGACTACCTCACTTCCTCCAATCCGAAGCGAACCGAGACGGTTGGAATTCAACCAGACCCTCTCCCCAGGCGACACATGTTGAAACACCTTCGTCAGGTTTAAAATTCGAATTTCATGCCTAAAATTCATATTTTGGGGGCAAACTGTTTGGGTCAAAAATCACACCTCACGAACGACGTAAGACCACCCTTGTATTAGGATACGGCCTTACAAATTATTCACGGACGTATGCTTGGTCGTACGTTTACATGCTGGTCGCACGTTCCGTACGACTGACGTGTAAGACTTAAGACGGTCGTACGATTATACTAACCGTTAACAGTCAAACCCGTTTTATTTTGTTCATTAATGCAGGTCTAATGGCATTCATGGTGCAAACGGTCAGTAACGATCAGCTCATCAATGGCATTCAACGCCGGCAGCGGTTACAAAACCAATCATCAAAGCGCCATTAATGGCCAGCGGAAGCTATAAAAGAGCATGTGCTGCAACCGAAATGATGATCCGTCTTTCATCCACTTTCAACCTGTTCTGAAATCTACTCCAAGCTATTTCTCTCTGCTCTATCTACTTTCTAAAGCAATTTTACACCAGAAATGCAGTAATTCGCAAGGCATTCGAACAAATATCGCTGAAGCTCCTTCGCACGACAGCAGTTCGAACCGCACGACGACATCTCTTTTCGCACGATTTACGCACGACACACAACTATTACACACGACTAAGTTTACATTTACATTTCTCTGTAATCTGTTGCACACAAATCATCTGTTACAAAAGGACTTTCGCCCCTGTTTGGCGACTATAGTGCACCGTCGACTCTCACAAGTCGACCACGGTTTTTTCCCTCGTTTTGGGGTTTTTCGCGTCACCAAATCTCTTGTCTCTTTTACTTTTTCCCGCGATTGTGTTGCTTGGTCTTGAGATACGTTTCTTTAGTTGTTAAAAGTCCACATCAACCTTAAGTTGTTCTTTTGGGCGATTTTTGGCATTAACAAATAGGTAAGAGGTTCATACGCAAAAGGTAACTGCATTTTAGTAGTGTGTGCGCGTTTGTATTCCATAGTTTCCTCTTCCTTTTCCTTTTCAAGAGGTCCAGTCCAATCGATTTTGTACTCGGGATACTTTTTGTCGAGACTAAGAAAATTAAAGTGATAAAGAGTAGGTCTCTTTGACAAAATCTTTTTCAAATATTGCGGGTTATCGTACCCAATTCCCCATTCCTTGTTAAAGTACGTGAATTCCTTAGGTTTGTTCATGTGAATTGTCTGATCTGTTTGACCTCTTTTGTGAAGTTTAGTTTCAAGATCGGTTATTTTCGAAACAAACTCTTTGTGTTGGATTTGAAGAGAGGGGCATTGATAGATAATCTCTGCTTTCTCATCCTCACACTGATCAAGCTTTAAATTCAATTCAGATATCTTGACACTTAAGTCCTGTGAGTTCCAGATCCGTGCAACGAACAATGAAATCAATAGATAATAACAGAGATGTTTATGATTTCAACTGGTCATCCATATAATGTTTTCAATCAGAGTGTTTTACAATATGGAATAGGAAAGCAAATGAACAACTAGCCTATTTTCTAAGGCTAATACAATATATATATATATATATATATATATATGGCGGGCCCGTGGTTAACAAGCCCACGGCCCGTTCACTAACTAGGCTCAAAATAAAGAAATACAATTTAAACCCTTGAACTTTAAATCAACAATAAATGACCCTAACAATCTCCCCCTTTGATTTGAAGTTCGAGTTCGCGCCAGTTATGAACATATCTTTTATGGAGCGCAAAGTGTATCTCGAACCATCTGATAGCACGGCGATAGTCGATGCGATCTTCAACCATTTCCAAGGCATTCCGAGCAGTTGTTTCTTCTAGATTGGGAACATACGAAAGCCTTCGAGTTTCAGACTCGTGAGATATGATCTTTCGAAGAGCATCTTGAACCTTGAAAAGCGTGCCGTTGCAGAATCTGTCTACCTGACTGAAACACAAAAATATTTTCTCTTTCTGTTCATTGAAGTAGACAATCCCAAATTCAGGTTCTAGAAGCAGAGCGTTCTCGGGATACATCTTCAATTCAGGAGCTTCCAGATTCGGATTTATCAGATTTACCTTCTTTGCCCTGTTCTCGATTGCCATTTGGAAGTCCGTGAGATATGACATCATAATAGTATGGATCAGGAATCGACGAACAGCTTCGAGCGCCTTTGTAACTGGAAGCGGTCGGATAGTTATTGAACGAAGGTCTTTCAGAATAGCGTAGAAGTCGAACGGTCGGAGGTGCTGGAAGTCGGCTTCAGAAAATCTCCATTCATTCCCATCTTCGTGTCTGACGGTGAATACAGCGTAAACAACTTTCATAATTCGGCCTGACTCGATGTTGAGCACTTCTGTGATCTGATGCTTGGTTCGTACTTGGCTAACTGGTAGACACCGCTTCATTGCACTTACGTACCAGCGTTGGTATTCGGGGTTAGAGCTATAAATACCAAGGCAGAAGGTCTGCTCGATTGGGCGTAGCTTGTGAACGAACAACTTCTTCAGGGATTCCTCCAGGTGAGGAATAAATATCGTGATCTTCTCCCAACGGATTTGTTGTTGTTGAGGAGGTGGGAGATCAGAAGTTGTCGGTTGCTGAGGAGATGTCGGAATATTGGCGGTTGTAGTTTCAGGTCTTGTTGAAGTTTCAGCTGGTTGAGCAGAGTGAACGGGGGTACCATATAAATTCTGGAGCAGAAACTGATCGTAGTCTACATTGTCATCTTCATCAGTAGGGAAGACAAAATTAACCTGGAAATTTGCGGCACTAGCGGCTTTTTCATACCATGCATCTTCGGTTTTTGGGTTGGTCTCGCAGTCTGGATCAATCATATCCAGTATCGGCATATCTGATGAGTCATCTGTAACCAGTTCCTGTGTTGAACCCACAGGCTTTTCAACCGTCGGGTCTTCATCATCTGAAATTTCCATGTCTATTACCATCTCAGCTAATGGCAACTCGGCTTCGGGTGTGTCTTCGGTTGTCGTTGCCGCAGTTGAGGGTTCCAGGTGAACCATGAGTGTAGTTTCTGTGAGGATCAGGGCTGTCTCGGTTAGTCTTTGTCTTTTCTCCCCCTCACGGTGATTAGGATCATCCTGGTCATCGTGCTTGCGTTTCAGACCGTCTGCTTGACTCTTGCAGGTATCTTCGAGTGAACGGACTCTCTCGGACAGCGTAGTGAGCGCTTGTTTGAAGTCCTTAAGAGTCGAGTCAAGGGTATCCAGTCGAGTGGTAATGGATGATGAAGGAGCAGTGACCTGTGTTTTCAGAACGGATAGCAGGTCTGCTTCGGTAGAGGCGTCGGTTTCGGATTGTTGGAGCAGTTGGGCTAGAAGCATCATCTTGAGGGTGTCCACCGAGTAGGTAGGCTGAGCAGGAGCCGGTGGAGGTATAGGGGTGTTAATGCCAAAAATCGCACAAAAGTACAACTTAAGGTCTATGTGGACATTTAACAACTAAAGAAACGTATCTCGAGCCAAATAACACAATTGCGAGGAAAAAGTAAAAGAGACAAGAGATTTGGTGACGTGGAAAACCCCAAAACGAGGGAAAAAACCGCAGTCGACTCTGTGAGAGTCGACAGTGCACTATAGTCGCCAAACAGAGGCGAAAGTCCTTGTGTTACAAGTGATTTGTATACAACAGATTACAAATAAATGTAAATATAAACTTAGTCGTGTGCAAACGACGTGGGTGGTGCGTAAATCGTGCGAAATAACTTGTCGTCGTGTGGTCTGAACTGTCATCGTCAGGTGGTTCGAACTGTCGTCGTGCGATACTTGCGTGTGCGAATGCCTGGTTATATTGAGAGAAAAATATAGAAGTGAGTATAAGTAGTTCTGTCTGTTCTCCCTTTGCTCGAAGGTGGATCAGTCTTATAGCTTCGGTCGGTACTGAATGTGCTTTAATTGTTGGTCTTGTAACCGTTGTCGACATTAAATGTGCTTTGATGATTGTCTTTGTAACTGCTGTCGGGCTCTAAATGGCATTGATGATTCGTCCGTTACTGGTCGTTGTGCCATAAATGCCTGTAGACCTGCATTAATGAACAAAAGAAACGGCTGTTGACCATGAATGGTTAGTGTAATCGTAAGACCATCTTAAGTTTAGGATGTCGGTCTTATGGAGCATACGACCGTTGTCGAAATATAAGACCACTAGGTCGTAAGACCAAGATGATGATGTCGTAGGACCAGAGCGATATAAGACCGATGACAGTAGACTGTCGACGTAAGACCAACGAGTCGTAACTGGCGACACGTAACTGGCGACATAAGACTAGTGACGTAAGACTAATAACGTTAGACTAATAACGTAAGACTAGTGTCGTGTGACTGGCGACGGGTGACTGGCGACGGGTGACTGGCGACATGTCGCTAACGATGTATGTCGTGCGACGTGTAACATGCGACACGTGACGTGCGATCATGAGATGTTTTTTAATAATCAACTATCGTATGTCGAGGATAAGGCAATAATGGGTATTACCTTCATCGATCGGGGGTATGACTTTTGTAGGCATTAGGGTAATCGAAGTCCATGGGTCTTGTCGAAGGAATTCCCCAGGTCGGTTGAGGGTATGATTTTTTACCCAAACAGTTAGCCCCCCGAGATTTGAATTTCAAAGCCATTTGAATTTCAAAGCCATTTGAATTTCAGATCTCGTACCAAAGTAAAATGTGTTTATACGGAGATGTGTCACTTTTGCTAAGAAAATCGACTTGGTTAGCTAAAATGGTGAGTCCAGTCGATGGTGTTTAAGTAAGTTGCGACGATCGAATGATGACCTTTAATGCGCAAGATACTTGTGGTGTTCATCTGACGGTCGTAAGATGACCTTAAAACGTAAGGAACCGACGGTGATCGTAAGACGATCTTTATCAAAATGAGACGTATGGGTCAGGAGTCAATCGTAAGACGATTGGTCCGAAATAAAGCTTGGCGGCGATCATAAGATGATCGAACCAAGATAAAATTTAAGGATCTTGTGATACAGTCGTTAAAGACTTATGTTCTGGCGTTTCGAGCCGATACGGTCGTTATAGACTTTTGATCTGGCGTTTAGAGCCGATATGGTCGTTATAGACCAATGATCTGGCGTTCCCAGCCGATAATGTCGTTATAGACTTATGATCTGGCGTTTAGAGCCGATATGGTCGTTAAAGACCTATGATCTGGCGTTTGAGCCGATACGGTCGTTAGAGACCTATGATCTGGTGTTCGATCCGATACGGTCGTTAGAGACCTATGATCTAGCATTCGAGCCGATACGGTCGTTAGAGACCTATGATCTGGCGTTCGAGCCGATACGGTCGCTAGAGACCTATGATCTGGCGTTCGAGCCGATACGGTCGCTAGAGACCTATGATCTGGCGTTTACAGCCGATACGGTCGCTAGAGACCTATGTTACGTTGTGTAAGTTTTGCTTTAGCGATAATCGGTAAAAAAAATTACCTTTCTATTGAACCTGAGTATTATTTCGACTCATACATGTCATGGACAGATGTAATGTCAAAAAACTCATTAAGTACAAAAATGAACAAGAAGTCGTGCGACTTGGGCATCCATTGTAATACAACGATTAAAACGTAAGTCATAAGACTTTTTGAATCGTGTAAGCAAACATAAGCGCATGCTATCAAAGCATTCATTCAGAACATGAAATTTTTCTAAGTTAAAGAACTTAGCTTGTGGGGTCGCTAGACCTCACGATCGTGTGATTTGATCATACGATGAATTTGAATCATGTGTTCCTGTAGTTATTCAATCGAGTTGTCTAATAAAACTGATTGTTTATACCGTACGATTTTACTGAAGTCGTATGATAGACTTAGTAACTTATGTCGTGCGACCCTTTTCAGATGCGTTGCATTCCAGCTGCGTGGGATATCTCGACCGTCGAGGGTTTGGAGCCGATAGGCACCTTTACCCACGACTTCTGAGATACGCTAAGGACCTTCCCACTTGGTGGAAAGTTTACCTGCATTAAGCTCTTGAGTGATTTGGAACACTCGACGGAGGATGTAGTTGCCTTCTTGAAAGACTCTTTCTTGTGGTTATACGGTCAATCTTGCAACTTGCCTTTATTGGCAATCATGAGATTAAAATATGCGAATCGCACTTATTGGCGACCTTTGCGTTTTGACATGCGTCTTACCATGACTGATGATTGTGAAATTCAATGTACAAATCATCTTTATTGAGGACATATGTCATGACTAGCGATCATGAGATTTCAATATGCGAGTCGCTTTTATTGGCGACCGAGAATTTTTACCTGTGTTTGTCGTGACGGGTGATCACAAAAAATGTGGGTCGTCTTTTATTGACGACTATAAGTCGCAATCTGCGTTTGCCATCACTGGCGATCATGAGAAAAAAAAATGCGAGTCGTCTTTTATTGACGACTATAATTTGCAACCTGCGCTTTTTTAAGTTGTAGAGACTTTGGTTTCTCACGATGTAAATCGTAAGACCTGTGTTCATATGATCTTGCGAGCCTGTAATGTAAAATCGGGGGTGGTCGTTGGTTTTGACCAATGATCTTTTGATGGTTGAATCAACGATCATATGTTAGATCAAAATAATTAACGAGGAGAATATACTTTAGAGTATATATATAGAGTTGTTCTAAATGGGACGTCACGGTTACCGTAACATGGAGTCGATAAGCGCCTTTTTCTGAGGACTTTTGAAATCTAATGTGGTATTTTTTCAGTTTGTGAAGGGTGTTCCGAGCCCCCGAGTCCCTTGGATGATGCGATATATGTGATACTTTTGACGGAGTTTTTTTTTTTATCAAGGCTTGAATATGGTTTCGAGCCGCATTCAATTCCGATTGAAGTTGAATCAGGGGATCTTGATAATTTGCCATGTACCTGAAAGACTTTACAAGATCGTTAGAGCGATGTGTGTGTTGGCTTGAGATTTTTTCTAGATGGGGTCCCACGGATGGCGCCAAACTGTTAATGCCAAAAATCGCACAAAAGTACAACTTAAGGTCGATGTGGACATTTAACAACTAAAGAAACGTATCTCGAGCCAAATAACACAATTGCGAGGAAAAGGTAAAAGAGACAAGAGATTTGGTGACGCGGAAAACCCCAAAACGAGAGAAAAAACCGCGGTCGACTCCGAGAGAGTCGACAGTGCACTATAGTCGCCAAACAGGGGCGAAAGTCCTTGTGTTACAGGTGATTTGTATACAACAGATTACAAATAAATGTAAATATAAACTTAGTCGTGTGCAAACGACGTAGGTCGTGCATAAATCGTGCGAAATAACTTGTCGGCGTGTGGTCTGAACTGTCGTCGTCAGGTGGTTCGAACTGTCGTCGTGCGATACTTGCGTGTTCGAATGCCTCGTTGTATTGAGAGAAAAATATAGAAGTGAGTATAAGTAGTTCTGTCTGTTCTCCCTTTGCTCGAAGGTGGAGCAGTCTTTATATAGCTTCGGTCGATACTGAATGTGCTTTAATTGTTGGTCTTGTAACCGCTGTCGACATTAAATGCGCTTTGATGATTGTCTTTGTAACTGTTGTCGTGCTCTAAATGGCATTGATGATTCGTCCGTTACTGGTCGTTGTGCCATAAATGCCTATAGACCTGCATTAATGAACAAAAGAAACGGCTGTTGACCATGAATGGTTAGTGTAATCGTAAGACCATCTTAAGTTCAGGACGTCGGTCTTATGGAGCATACGACCGTTGTCGAAATACAAGACCATGTATATGACTGTAAATGTCTTGAAAGACCTTATCTTAGTATAGGAATGGTCTTATAAAAATGTCGTAAGACCACTAGGTAGTAAGACCAAGATGATGATGTCGTAGGACCAGAGCTATATAAGGCCGACGACAGGAGACTGTCGACGTAAGACCAATGAGTCGTAACTGGCGACACGTAACTGGCGACATAAGACTAGTGACGTAAGACTAATAACGTAAGACTAATAATGTAAGACTAGTGTCGTGTGACTGGTGACGGGTGACTGGCGACGGGTGACTGGCGACGGGTGACTGGCGACATGTTGCTAACGACGTATGTCGTGCGACGTGTAACATGCGACACGTGACGTGCGATCATGAGATGTTTTTTAATAATCAACTATCGTATGTCGGGGATAAGGCAATAATGGGTATTACCTTCATCGATCGGGGGTATGACTTTTGTTGGCATTAGGGTAATCGAAGTCCGTGGGTCATGTAGAAGGAATTCCCCAAGTCGGTCGAGGGTATGAGTTTTTACCCAAACAAGGGGCGGTTTCAGCTTCGACGATCTTCTCTTTTCCTTTGATTAAGCTCTTGATTTTGGCGAGCTCGGCAGCCATGTGCTGCTCCATTGCCTCGCGGACAGCCTTGAGGGTGCTGTCCAGGGACCCTTGTGACACAAAGTCGGGAAATTTAACTCCGGGATCACTTAGATTGCCCGTTGAGGCATCTACCTGAGAGGCAGAGCCACCTACGTTCACAGTTGGCAATTTGGTAGTTGTGGTAGGATTTCCGTCCGATCCTCGTGTTCCGCCAGACAGAGACACTACAGACGTTCCGATTGAGTCACGAAGAGTCTCGATTTGGTGTTCCTCATCATGTGTCCTAGGCGAAGAATGTTCAATTTCAAATGGCTCTAGACTCGATGGTGCCCGAAATGAAGTCAAGACCAGGGGCTGTTGGTCTCTTATTTCAACACTAGAACTCTTCGAGTGAGAGACCGGTGGAAGTTATGCTTGATCCCCGTGTGAAACTGAAACATCCGTCTTTTGAGAGACGGATGAGTGGATAAGGGGGTTGTGCAATTTCTCCACTGGGTCCACGGAGGCTTCTTCAATATCCTGTCCCAACAAATGAGACGGGATAGTAGATGTGGATACCCGAATATCACTCGGTTGGGTTCGCTCAGGAGCCTCTTTATCTTTACGGCTCAATCTTTCCTGGTTCGCTTTCGAACGTAGTTCTCTCCTTCTCACATGTTCTAACTCGTCACCTATAATTCCCTCGGGTATCCAAGTATCTCCCATAGCATGTTGGGGAGTAGAGGTAGGTGAGTTAATTGGGATTCCTTCGGTGAAGTCTGGGTTGGGTCCGATACCGTGAGGGATTAATTTCAGGCGGATGTTACGGTCCGTATCGGATGTCGTGGAGTCAGATTCAACGTTTTCAACTTGACGGGGTGGTGACGGCGGGTCAGATAAATATGGCTCGGAGTCACGGTGGAGCATCGGTCGTGAGGACGATGTTCCGGCTTCGCCTGTCGTTCGGGTAATGGGAATTACGGGTTGATGGCTAGAACTGGGACGCGGATCTAATGCACCTCCTGTTGCGGTTCCCCTCCCGATAATTCTCAACACACCCCAGCCGGGAGCCCCAGCTGCCCGGGCCCTTCCACCTCTTACTCTCGGACCCTCACGTCTCTCGGGTCTATGTCCCGAGGGAGGTCCCTCCGGCGCTGGTTGGACCATGGGATTCCCTAACGCTTCCCTATATGCTACTACACTCAGGGCAGTAGGATCCGCGTTTGCCAGAAGAGCTTCAGGTATGGGCATGGCTATGGCATTAGACGGGTTGCGAATAACCATATATTGCAGGTGATGAGGAGGACATACCGAATGGTTTAGGCGTCGCGGTATGGCTGGATTGGCATCCATGTGTTGTCGCACAGCCAATGAAAGGAAACGAGGGTAGGGGAGGAACTTCTTCTGCTTTGTACCTCCGATTTGACGAATGGCTTGAACAAGTTCGCGCCAGATAATCATGCAGCGTCCACATGGCGGTTGTAGCACACGGCATGGAATAACCGTAGGAAGTCGCCGGTACACTGGTCTATGCCCTTCCATCTCGTTGAAAGGCATCTGTTTAGAATCGTAAACAGAGTGTACCATATGGGGGGCAGGTACTTTCGGTTGAATCTAGATGGACGAATGAGGTTGTGGTTGTACCCGAGTGCGCGTACTTGAGCGCATAGAGTGTCGTCATTGAGCGCGGGGTCATAACTTTGATGTCCGCCGGCGTTGGCTTCAGGAAGTGAAAGTAGGCGGCTGAAGGTGTCAGGTGTGAGCGTGAACTGTTGGTTGTCGATCTGAGTGGTGATCGTCTGTGAGTTAGCAGCTGTGTTAACTCGTGCGGTGAGCCATACTTGAAGAACGTACAGGAGCGGGACGTCGGTTGTAGCAGTTAGGGCCTCATGGAGAGGGTGACGCATTAGAATGTCCACAAGTACTCGGTGTTGTGGTTGTGGACGGAACTGAGCCGAGTCCAGATGATGGTTGTTTGGCTCTATCTCGGTGCCATGGTCAGGATCAACCAAGGCGTTATCAGCAGCCTCATCAATAAATTCCTCTTGCGGAGGATTTTGTTCTTCGGGGTGTTGTGGATTTTGTTGTTGATCCACCATTGAATATCTGTAAAACGGAGCACGGTTAGTAATCGAAGCGGACGAACAAGTATCGGCGCGTACCTTTGCAATAAACGGCTCAATCTGAGACAGATTGAGGACTGGCAGTGATAAAAACAGGTACAATGCTAACACAGCAGAGGTGTTCGGATAAAACTATGGAATGTCAAAACTTTCCGGACAGCACAAGTATCTGGACAAAACAGAGGAATGGCACAACTTTCTAGACAAACACATGTATCCGGACAAAATGAGTTTCCGGATGACAATGATTTCCGGTCAAATGAGATTCCCGACACATCAACAACCCGGTAGTTTAACTTACCAGAAACCCTGAGGTTTCCGGACAACTAGGTTTTCCGGATGTCGAGTGTTACTGGACAAAATATCTAGAACTTGAGACTGTCCGGACAAAACATCTAAAATATGAATGTTTCCGGACACAACGAATGATTCTGGACGAGATTCAAAAATTAAAATCGTCCAAAATGGAGTGCCAAACATGTGTGTAAGCATAAATGTAGTATCTATTAACGCATATGAGCACACAGAATGGTCTAAGTCTATCAAAACCACATCGAAAGACCCGAAGTCGATTGGACTCTTAAATGGGTTTCGGACTCATTCAAAAAATCAAATCGACGGTCTAAATGTGTAACTGAGTCTGTGAAGCATACCTAATAACGATCAAGAGAGACTTTAGAACATCATACCTGATTTGCGGACTAAAATCGAGTGAAAATCGGGGAAACCGAGTGGAGCCGAACGAGAGAGAAAGATGTCAAGAGGTTTAGGGTTTATGGTTCGAATTTTCCGGAGAATGAAACACACGGAGTCCGGGTGCTTATATATCGGCCATGAGTCCGGGTGAGGTATCCGGGATCCTATCCAACCCGGATAAGGACCTGGTCCGGAAACCTATCCGGAAAGATAGAGTTTCCGGATACATGTCCGGATACATTGGGATTTTCACAAAAATTGTCCTTTCCTTGAAAATTTTGCAAAAATTAGGACTGTAGAAGAACCTTCTCTCGCTCCCCCTCAAACTTAGCATGGGGAAAACCTTGCTCCCCCTCGGATAGTGCAGTGGAGAGTCCGACACAAAAAAACTTTTGAGCATTTTAAAGAAAAACACTGTGTCGCTCCCCCTCAAATGATGAACATAAGTTGAAATCCACACGAGAGTGTCCACACACATAAAAACTTTTTAACATTTTTAAGAAAAACTGTGTGTTACGCTCCCCCTCAACAAATGATTAAACCTACCTGATACTGCAATGAGCTCCCCCTAAACACATGAACACGTCGTGAAAGCACAGATATAGACAAATAAAATTAAACGACAGTATGAAAGAGAAAAGAAAACACACGTAGAAAGAAATAAAACAAATGAAATCTACCTAGTAAATACAGAGACTAAATCTAACTGTGTAACTGAAACAAGTATAATAAAGGTGCGAGAAAGTGTATGCTCAGTCATCAGGAGTGTAAGCACCGGATGATGAGTAGACAGTTACTCGTAGATGTATGGAACTTGTAACGGGAACACAATCGAATTAAGTCTTCAGATTTAGCATACCTAACTTGGACACAAGAGTATTAAACCGTTTTTCGTCCAAGGGTTTTGTAAAGAGGTCTGCTAACTGATGCTCAGTATTTACGAAGTAGAGTTCGACTGTACCTCTTTCAACGTGATCCTTAATGAAGTGATACCGAACGTCGATGTGCTTCGTGTTGGTGTGTTGGACCAGGTTGCTGGATATGGCAATAGTGCTCTTCGAGTCGCAGTAAATAGGCACCTTGACATAGGTGAAGCCGTAGTCTTTGAGTTGCGTCCTCATCCAGATTACTTGAGAAGAGCAGCTCGCGGCGGCCACGTACTCTGCTTTGGCAGTTGAAGTAGAAACACACTGCTACTTCTTGGACGCCCAGCTCACCAGACTATCTCCCAAAAACTGCACATGCCCCGATGTGCTCTTCCGGTCCATCATACTGCCCGCGTGATCCGCATCAGAATAGGCGGATAGCTCAAAACCTGTCTCTTTCGGGTACCACAAGCCAAGATCAGCAGTACCACGTAAATAACGAAAAATTCGTTTGACAGCCATATAGTGAGACTCTTTTGGTTTTGATTGAAACCGGGCGCATAGAAAGGTGGAAAACATGATATCCGGCCTACTCGTAGTTAGATACATCAAAGAACCGATCATTCCCCGATACAATTTAGGGTTCACATCCTTTCCGTTTGGATCGGCGTGAAGCTTTGTACCAGGTTCCATGGGAGTTTTCATTGGTGAGGACTGTTCCATTCGGTATTTCCTAAGAATATCCCGGATGTACTTAGCCTGGTTTATGAATATCCTGGTCGACAGTTGTTTAACTTGAAGACCAAGGAAAAATTCATCTCACAAAGCATACTCATTTTAAAAAATTGTCCCATGAGATTGGCAAAGTTCCTAGCATATTGAGGATTAGTAGACCCGAATATTATGTCATCAACATATACTTGTACTAAGACTATATGACCCTTTTCGTTCTTGTTAAATAGAGTAGAATCTATCTTACCTCGAGTAAATTCAGATTTAAGCAAGAACTCAAACAAAGTGTTGTACCATCGCGGAGCTTGCTTTAGTCCATAAAACGCCTTGTCTAGAACGTAGACATGATTAGGCTTCGAATCATCCATGAATCCTTCGGGTTGCGAGACGTACACTTCTTCCTTGATATCGCCGTAGAGGAATGCGGTCTTCACATCCATTTGGAAGACCATGAAATTCTTGTGCGCGGCGTAAGCGAGGAACATACGAATGGATTATATCCTTGCTACCGGAGCGTATGTCTCGTCATAGTCGATCCCTTCTTGTTGTCGGTATCCCTTGGCTATGAGACGCGCCTTGTTGCGGACTACGATTCCGTCCTCGTCCTTCTTGTTCTTGAAGATCCACTTGGTGCCGATCACCGTCTTGTGTTTCGGACGTGGAACCAGTCGCCATACCTTTAGAGCCTCGAATTGGTTGAGCTCTTCTTGCATAGCGATGATCTAGTCCGGATCTTCAAGTGCTTCTCTTACGTTCGTCGGCTCGATCTTACATAGGAAGCCGGAGAATAGACAAAAGTTGGCGGAAGCGCCTCGCGTGCGAATAGGAGTAGAGGGATCATCGATGATTTGGTGTAGGGGATGAGCTTTCGTCCATGTTGGTCCCGAAAGGCTTAAACAAGTTTGTAGAAGGGGGGGGGGGTTGAATACAAACACACTATTTTACTTTTCTAAATTGTTTATTGATAAATCATTAACAATTTACAGCTTGTTGCGGAAACAAGATTAAGGATAAACCTAAATCTAAACAAGTTGGAACACTAAGGTTTTCTTGCACTAAGAAAGATAAGGAGATTACTAATAAAATCCTATCTTGAGAGATTTGAACTTGTCCAGAGTTAGCAAGTTACTTCAAATGAAGTGAGTTCATCTCTTTATATACTGCATGCATTTAATGCAATTCAGTATACACTTTACACGTGTCATCAGCGGATTGGTTGCATGTCATTGACCTTTGATGACAACCTTAGTAGCCGCATGAATGAACAGTGTAGTATCAGAGTGGTTGTACGATTTCAGATTTTCGGAGGTTCTTTTCTGACATTTCGTACGGT
Source organism: Saussurea involucrata (assembly GCA_033807775.1). Taxonomy (NCBI): domain Eukaryota; kingdom Viridiplantae; phylum Streptophyta; class Magnoliopsida; order Asterales; family Asteraceae; genus Saussurea; species Saussurea involucrata. Next base: position 70,421,957 of record CM066325.1, read on the forward strand.
GGCGTGCAAGGGAGGTTAAGACAAAAGTACTTTGTACGGAGGACTTCATGATCAGCTTTCGTTGATTCAGCGATTATCATTTACTATTCAGCAGATGATAAAGTTCAGCGATAGCTGAAGTCTTGTACTTGATACTTCACGTTGAGTGGACAAATCTGAGTCTTCGCTGATCCGCATCAGTTCATTAGGAGACTTGTCGCTGGTTCTTGAGCTTGATCGTCGACTTCAGCGTAGAACCTTTGTTGACGTGAATCTTGTCTTCAGGGATCATAAGTAAACAATTAACTTATCAGCGATCACCATAAGGACTGAACAGACTCAGCGATATGGTGAACAGTGTTCGCTGAATGTTTAATCTAAAAGTGCGAGAGTTCCTATCAGCAGTACTGTAAGATCTTAGTACTTATCAGCGATAGTGAAACTCTGATACATATTGTTTACTTACAATTTTCACTAAGTATTTAAGATAGGGTCATTATCAAATCACTGAGGGTTTGGATCAACAATCTCCCCCTATTTGATTATGACATAGCAACAGAGAAAATTGCTATTTAATGAAAACACAAGGATAAAAAGAACTCATAAAATATTTGTCCCTTTTACTGTTTTCTGGGATCTTTTCAGTACTGATGGAGTAGAGTACATTCGCTGAAATCTTTCTTTAAATCTTTGAATCAGGTTACAATATGAATAAGAAAGATTACAAGTACAAGCGAAATAAATTACAAGTACTGAAGGATGACTGATACAATAGAGAAAAATGGTGATTGTTGTCAGCCTTCAAAGGGTTCTTCCTTAATGAGAAGTTCATCAAGGGTTGTCTTTTCAGTTGGAATCATCCAGTCAGGAACCTTTTCTCCTTTATTCTTTAGCTTCAGAGCAGCTTCAAAAATCAAGGGTTTTAGGTGTCGTGCCTGAATGTCTTTTCTGAAGTCGCACCAGTAGATGAGATCTTTGAGCTGTTCGATTGGAGTGATTGGAAGCTCAGCGATCCGTTGAAAGCATTTACGTCCGTCGTAGTCAAGAAAGAATATTCCATAAGGATTACTGATGACTTTACCAGGGACGAAAAGTTCACATGGTGGCAAAGAGATGTCAAGGGCAGATAGATCAGGATAAGGACCAAGTACTTCAGCGCGAGAGAAACCAATTCCAGTTTCATTTCGTATGACAGGACCTAAGTTTGAATCTTGACGTTTCTTCCTTGGAGAGCCCTTTTTTCTTTTCGGCTTTAGATCAGGAACAGGAGGAATATCCACACAAGAAGATATTAAATCGATCTGTCTGTTTATCAGCTTTTCGAAATGATCCTTGTACTTAGATTTTGATGGTTGGATAGCTAACCTCATCTCCAGCCATTCAGAGAGACCATACCTTTTTACAGTGTCAGCACGAAAGGTTTCAGATGAGTCATCTTCTCTGAACAGTTTGATGTCAACAATAGGTACTCCGATGGAGGTTCTTCCAGAGATGAATACCTTGTTGATCTTCGCTGGACGATATCTGAAGTGGATTTTCTCTTTACACCAGATCAGGGTGGTCTGAGAAACTTCAGCTTTCTTTTCCACGATCTTCTGGGCTTGTTCCCAAAGCTTTCGTTGGATTTGGATGGGAATACGCTTCAGCTTGAGGTCTTTGACAGATTCTTGAGTGAGCTTGATGGCGTATTCTCTGTCTTTATCTTCAGCTTCCTTCCTTTCAGCGATGAGGCGTTCAGCTCTGAGATGATCCTGGTATTCAGCTTTTGAAATTCTGAACTTAGGAGGAACTGAAGGTAGTTGATCGCGCCTTAGGATGATTCGCTGATCCTCGAATCGCTTTATCATTTCTTTTCTCGTCTTTTGAGGAACTGAGGAGGGTCTGTTTCTGTGCGAGAGAGGTTGTTCTTCTGATTCATCAGTCTCAGAGATTAAATCTAAGACTGGGATTATGTCTTCAGCGGTAGCTGGAATTATTGGTGAAGTCGCAATAGAAGATCTTTCAGCGATATCCTCAAACAGGGGAGAGGACTAGCTGAAACGCAGCGATCTTACAAATAAGAACTGGGTAGAAGAACTTGGGTAGAAAAGATAGAAAAAAATGTGGATGTGTATGGTGTTTGTGGAATGGATAACTGATTTTTTTAGAGATGATCAGGGAAGGAAAAATAAGTTTAGTGTACCTGACAAATCGGCTTTGCATGTAGGATCGCCAGATTATCATCTTCAGCGATGCCTTTGTCTTTGCTTTTCTCAGCGCCAGAGGCTGAGTGCTTTGTCTTTGTCTTCTCCCCTGAAGGTTCTTTTATTGAAATACCTTTAAGAGCTTTGGTTCGAGGAGCAGGTTTGACAACAAAGAAATCATCGTCATCTTCACCATCATCATCATCGTTCCTTGGAGAGGAGGATGGTTCAGCTTCAGGGATGTCGAAGTCTTCGTCTTCTTCTGCTTCGGATTCCTCAGCATCTTCTTCGAGTTGCTCCCCCTCAGATACAGAGGCGAGGTTCTCGGTTCCCTCAGGGTTTTCATCTCCCTGAGGTCCAGTAATCCGATCTTCATTACCCTCTCCCCTGATAGATTCATCATGGGAAAGGTCTTCAGCGCTCTTATTTTGATCTTCAGCGCTCTTCTCCTGTTCAGCGCTCTTCTCCCCCTCTTTCTCATGATGGGCGGGGGAGGAATGGGTAGATTCAGCATTGGTGTTGTCTCTGTCTTCTGGGCCAGAGACTTTCACACAACCTTCAAGCTTAGCTATTCTGTCTTCTAGGCCAGAAATAGCAGGCGTGATTTTCTTCAGCTCTTGGCGATCCTCTGCGGTGAATGAGTCCAAAACAGGTGCAGGGGCCGGAGCAGGAGCTGGATTATTTGCCTTGTTCACCAGCGTCTCGATCATTGTCTTGACAGAACTAAGATCGGTCTTCACTGAGCCTAAGTCGGTCTTGACCACTGACATATCACCTTCGAGTGTACCAACCGATTTCTTCAGCGTTGTAACCTCGCTGGAAATGGTGGAAACTGATGATTTGAGGTTGGTGTAGTCAGTGTAGATGTCGGAGAGCACTTTGGCAAAGTCGGCGAGAGTTTTATCAAGGTCTTTGATGTCATCAGAGGAGGCCTTCTTTTCCACCACAGTAGTCAGCTTCGTCAGATTCTCTCCAGCGTTTGTTACAGCTGTAGAGTTATTTGATAGACCGGTGGTGAGATCCGTAAGTTTCATCTCCATAGACTTCAGAGACTGGTTGATGTCTCCCAAATAAGGACATGTAACATATAAGTACTTGTGAACAAAGGAAAGCTCAGAAGTTTCAGGTTTAGTTACAGTGTTTAAGGTGGGATCTGTACCTGCAGGAGCGTTGACGAACTCATCAAAGTTTCGAGTCCTTCCATAGTGTTCCATATCTCCCTCAAAAGTTCCGTGAGGGATGGAGATCTCTGCAGGTCCTTTCTTCGTCATTCGCTGAGAAGCTTCAACGGCTTCTTGAATGATGGCATCTCCAGTTTTGACTGGAGGAGTGTCCAAAGAAGTAGAGGGAGGAGCGAAGGATAAGAATTGGGGTTGGGTTTCAAGTTCAGCGTTGGATTCGCTGAGAAGTACTTCATCAGTCTTTTGAGAGACTGACGAAGGTTGGGTAGATTCCAAAGTTCTAACCTCAGCGTTTAAGGACGCTGAAGTAGGTTTAGAAGGGATGGCTTGAATTGGTGTGGCAGAGCGTACCACGGAACTTTCCTTCAGCTCTTCAGAATGAGCTGAGGAGTCTTCAGCATGCAATTGCTGGGGTTGCTCCTTGGTTTTCTTGATCCTTTTAGAATCAAGAGGGGTAAGAGATTGTTTCCTTTTCTTAGAAGGAATGGATTTTGTGGCCTGGGAATCAGCGAGGGGTATAGTCGCTGAAGGAGCCACAGAAAGCGGAGAATTAAGTAGAGTGAGAAGGGTAGAGAGACGTACCTCGTTGGCGACAGGCTTGAAGTCGAGAACTTTAGGGCCAATCTGAGAGAGTTTCAGATCACCCTCTTCAGGATAGCTGTCCTTCAGGCCATATTGAAAGATGGCGCTGATGAATCGCGGGTAAGGAACCCATGCTGGTCGGTCAGCGGCAGAATCAACATGTTGAATGAGGTATTCATAGATGATGGAGGCCCAGTCAATGTTGAGACCTTTCAGCAGTGCGTAACCCATGGCCTGCTGAGGTTGAGCGGCTTGATCAGAAGATCCGGATTTCGCTGTCATGCAGCTGATCAGGTGAGCGAAGATGAAGTTCATCTCGCTGGGCATCTTGGATTTCTTTATCAGCGTCAGCTTCTTCTCAGGTATCTTGTCTCTTCCAGTCTCCCAGATGTAACCCATCGCATCAAGGAAAGCAATGATTTCTTCCCTGTCAGCGTGCTTCTTGTGGTCAGGAAATGGAATGAAAGGATTTTCTGAGGTAGCATTAGGGAATTTCAGAGCTTTGTGGATTATTGCGGGGGTTATCTTGATGGTGCCATACTCAGTATCGCTGAGTATGCAGTCGATGGTTTTAGATGGATCTTTGGCTGAGGGTAGGTTGGTGTGTCTGGCAGAGTACCAGAATTGGGATAATAGACGCTGACTGGCAGGAGGTGTGATTGTCAGTGCTGTGTAGATGGGGCTATTCTTCAAAAAATTTACAGCGTCGTCTAGATGGGATACCTGCTTCCGAGGAGGAAACTCGAGAAGCGCTGAAAGGTTGTTTGCCTTTGTCCAGTCTAGTTGATCCAGCTCAAACTTAACCTGAGGAGCTTTGGTGATTTCCAGTTCCTCAGAATCAGCGGAGATGGACTCAGCGGTAACATTCAGCTTTGAAGTTGCCATTTCACTGTATTATCAGTTCAACCAAAGATGTTAACAAATAAGAAATATCTTAATGTGGAAAGAAAATTTCCATTAAGATTTTTCGAATTTTGTCCATTTCATTCAGACAAAAAAGTCTTAATGAAGAATAGGGTTTTTCTTGTTTTTAAAAAAAACGAATATAACACCTATAAGCCTTGTATTCCAGTTTAAAAAAATGGATACGAAAGAAGAACAAGTTTAAGATTTTAGATTTAAAACTTGAAGAACAACCATGAAATGGTTGTGTTTATAAAACCATGAAAGAAAATGATTTTATTTTTGAGTTCTTTTGTTTGATCTTGTGTAAAACAATGATAAGATCGAAAACAAGTTATTTGCATTTGATAATAGATAAGAACATATTAACCTTGAGTTTGATGAAGAAGATGATGAACAGTTCTTGAAGATTGAGAGCACAAAATGCAACAGTGTTCTTTTCTTGCGGAGAAAGATTGACTCGCATAAAAGACAAATATAAACTTTGAGAGTGTTTATATAGGAAGAGAGTAGAGAGAGAAAAACTTGAGCGGGAAAGTTTTTCATCATGACACGGACACGTGTTTGCATTTGATTGGATAGACAACGAAACGTGCAAACGTGTGTCAGAAAAAGAGCGTGCCTGGTGTTATCCGTTGCAATGACGTCACAACTGTCCTTTCACATTCTTTCGTTGTCTCTGAGGTTTTGAAAGAAAAACTCAGGGACTCTTTGGAAAATATGAAGCACTGAATAGAAATATCAGCGAGGGTTTTAAGAAATTTCAAAATATTATTCAGCGAAGAAAGAATTTGAAATCTTGCATTTTCATGCGTTTTGTCAGAGAAAACATACCTTGATATCAGTTTAACCAAATTTATTCAGAGAGAAGATGATGAAATGGATTGTACAAGTTTATTTTTTCCAGAGCCTATACAAGAATGTATAAACGTATCGCTGATTAAATGTGAACCGCTGAAGATTTATCCTTCAAAGTTCAGCATTCCAAGCTCGCTGATGAGAAAGTTGAATCTTGTCTCATCAAGAGGTTTGGTAAACAAATCAGCTAACTGATAATCAGTTGGGATAAAATGAAGTTCTATATCACCATTCATCACATGATCTCTGATAAAATGATATCTGATTTCTATGTGTTTTGTCTTTGAGTGTAGCACTGGATTGTTTGCTATAGCGATGGCACTTGTGCTGTCGCAATAGATTGGAATTTTGGAGAGCTGAAGATCATAGTCTAGTAGTTGATTTCTCATCCACAAGACTTGAGAACAGCAGCTTCCAGCGGCTACATACTCAGCTTCAGCTGTGGAAGTGGACACCGAGTTTTGCTTCTTACTTGTCCAACTTACCAGCTTTCCACCTAGGAGCTGACATCCTCCTGTGGTGCTTTTCCTATCCATTTTGCAACCTGCAAAATCACTGTCTGAATAGGCGGTTAGATCGAATCCTGAATCTTTGGGATACCAAAGACCTAGATTCGCTGTACCCTTAAGATATCGAAAGATTCGCTTTACAGCTTTCATATGAGATATCTTAGGTTCAGCTTGATATCGTGCGCATAGACATGTTGCAAACATAATATCGGGTCGGCTAGCTGTAAGATACAGTAGTGAGCCGATCATCCCACGGTACAGCGTGACATTGACAGGAACACCCTTTGTGTCCTTATCAAGTATCAGCGGTGGTGCCATAGGGGTTTTCATAGTTGAACTTTCAGTTAAGTCGAATTTTTTCAGCATATCTTTAACATACTTTCCCTGATTTATAAAAGTTCCTTTTTCAGTTTGCTTAATCTGAAGACCAAGGAAATATGTTAGTTCACCCATCATACTCATTTTATACTCATCTTTCATTCTATCAGCGAAACGAGTACAAAGCTCAGGGTTAGTAGAACCAAATATAATGTCATCAACATATATTTGAACTAAAATGATATGACCTTTTATTTTTCTAAAAAACAAAGTTTTGTCAATCTTACCTCTCTCAAATTTTTCAAGGTGGAGATAAGTAGAAAGAGTGTCATACCATGCACGAGGAGCTTGCTTCAAGCCATAAAGTGCCTTATCCAGCTTATAAACATAACCTGGACGCTTAGGATCTGAGAATCCTGGAGGTTGTTCCACATAAACTTCTTCATTCAGCTTTCCATTTAGAAACGCTGACTTAACATCCATTTGATGTACAGTGAAGTTTTTGTGTACAGCATATGCTAAGAAAAGACGAATAGATTCAAGTCTTGCTACAGGAGCAAAGGTTTCGTCATAATCTATACCTTCCTCTTGTCTGTATCCCTGAGCAACAAGACGAGCTTTGTTGCGAGTTACAGTACCATGTTCGTCCAACTTGTTTCGATAGACCCACTTAGTGCCTATCACTGTTTTGTCAGTTGGTCTCCGAACAAGTTTCCAAACTTTGTTTCTTTCGAATTCAGTCAGCTCTTCTTGCATAGCGCTGACCCAGTTTGGATCTCTGAGGGCATCATCTATTTTCTTTGGTTCAGTTAGAGAAATAAAGTTAACAAATAAACAAATATTACCTGCACTTCTACGAGTCTGAATACCAGCGTTGGGATCACCAAGAATTTGATCGATTAGGTGATTTACAGTCCATCGCTGAGCCGGAGCATGCGTCGCTGACTCAGTCTGAACTGGAGAAACTGAAGATGAGGCTTCAGCTACTTCTGGATAATCAGCTAAGAGAGGAATGCTTGCATTTGTCACTTCATTCACTGATTGCTGAGAAATAGATGGAATTTCTGAGACATTTGGATCAACTGCGGGTATAGTATTTATAGGAACAGCTGAGACCCAAGATGTTTCAGCTTCACTATTCTGCATATTGGGAATGATAGTAGGACCATCATTTTCAGTTGTATGAGTATGAGTAGTGGGAACATCTTCTGAATCACAGAGATGAGAAAACATCCATTGATTCAGTTCTTCTGTATCAGCGTTCGGTTTAGAGTTCGCTGAACGGGATTCGTCAAACGTGACGTGAATAGTTTCTTCTACAGTTTGTCTTCTTCGGTTGAAGACTCTGAAGGCTTTGGAAACTGAGGAGTATCCAAGAAAGATTCCATCATCAGCCTTAGGATCAAACTTTCCAAGGGCATCTCTGTTGTTCAGTATGAAACACTGACAACCAAAGATGTGAAGAAAGCTGATTGAAGGCTTTCTCCCATGAAAAAGTTCATAGGCTGTCTTTTTGAATCTTTTGACTATCAGCGACCTGTTTTGCGTAAAACAAGCCGTGTTGACAGCTTCTGCCCAAAACTGAGTAGGCAGGTGAGAATCGCTGAGCATTGAACGTGCAGCTTCAATAATTGTTCTATTTCTTCTTTCAGCGACTCCGTTTTGTTGTGGTGTTCTCACTGACGAAAGGTTGTGAGAAATACCCTTGCTCTCAAGGAAGGAATCAAGAGAACTGTTTTTGAATTCAGTTCCATGATCACTCCTTATTGAGCGAACAGTCATATTGTTCAGAGTTTCCATCTTCCGAACAAAGGTGATGAGTTCTTCAGGGGTGTCACTCTTAGAACGGAGAAACATTACCCATGTATAACGAGAGAATTCATCAACTATGACCAGCGTATATTTCTTTCCAGCGATGGATTGTTTGTTAACGGGGCCAAACAAATCCATATGGAGTAGTTGAAGAGGAGATGACACTGAGGAAACTTGCTTGGACTTAAAGCTTGCCTTGGTCTGCTTCCCTTTTTCACACGCTGAACATAAGGATTCTTTGGCGTATGAATGTTGAGGTAGACCAGTGACTAACTCTTTGGATGAAAGAGTATTCAGTGTCTTGAAGTTGAGATGTGAAAGCCTCTTGTGCCATAACCAGTTGACATCAGAAGATGCCTTTGAGAAGAAACAGGAGTTCTCAGTGGTTGTTGAGTCCATGTTTATAACGTAAACATTTTCCAAACGATAACCGCTGAGAGCTATCTTCTCCTTTTTGTCAGAGACAAAGCAGGATTCCTTGGTGAAAATCACTTTGTTATCCATGTCGCAAAGCTGACTGATGCTCAGAAGATTATGCTTCAGCCCTTCAACATATGCGACTCTTCTGAAGGATGTTGTACCATTTGAAAGTACACCATACCCTCGGGTGTGTCCTTTTCCATTTCCACCGAAAGTCACAGAGGGACCCTTCTCTTCCTTGTATTCAGCGAGCAGGCTTTTCTTTCCAGTCATGTGTCTAGAGCATCCGCTATCGAGATACCAGATACCCTTCTTAACCTGCAATACAAAGGAAGATTAGTTTTGCTTGGGTACCCACTTCACCATGTATACGCGTTTGTCAGTGGAAGTGGTTGGAATGGGTTCAGCAGTCTTCGCAGCATTTGAAGATTCAGCTTTGTCTTTCTTCACTTTGGTCAATTTCTTGACCTCAGCGGTAGGAGTCACCTTGACCTGAATTGCAACTGGTTTGGTCTTCTTGGGTGCTATCTTCACCTTAGCTATCTTATCAGCTTTGGTGGTTGTGGGGCACTTACTTGCAATATGATCGGTAAGTCCACAGTGATAACATTTCCTATAACTAAAATTAGTTCTAGGACCACTTGTGTGCTGAGCTTTTAATTTGGAATTAGAAGTGCCAGCACCAAGTACACTATTGGTTTTTGAAATAGGACGAACATTCAGTTCTTCAGATTTCTTACCAAGGATATCTACTCTGAGTCTAGGAGTAGGTCGCTGAACTGATCCAGAGGTCTGATTTCTAGAACCAGATGAATGAATCACTAAGGCTTTGGAAGCATTCAGCTTAGGTACTAAAGTACCCTTCTGAGGATTTTGATAAATTACAATTCCTTTACCTTTATCTTTAGAGACAGAGGTAGGTTTTGAATAAACCATTTTCTCCTTACCTTTTGAGGAGGTAGGAGTTTCCTCAGGGATTGGTGTAATCGACGAGGAGTACTGAGATGAAGAAGTGTCAGCTACTGAGGATACGAACGTTCCAAATTTAAGCATTGAACATTCAGTGGTTGGTATTGGAGTATCATATTTATAACCCAAACCACGTTTATCACTCAGAGGAATCTGAGCCTTAATTATCTCAGTGATCTTTGTTGAAGAATTACACCATCCTTCAACAGTAGCTTGTTCAGCTTTTAATGCAGCGATAGCTTCCGCTCGTTCAATTTTGACTAGCTGATTTAAATGGACTTGATCTTTAAAATCTTCTTCAAATTTAGAAAGCTTTTCTATTTGAAGGTGGCAATTTTTAAGCTTTTCAGCGAGATCAAGATTTTGGTTTTCAACCACAGCTTTGCCGTTCATGGCTTCGTATAAACTTCTAGTCAGTAGTTCGATTTTACGGAGACTATCAGCTTCATCAATATTTACAATATTGGTAAAGAAGGAGGGTGATACCTGAATAGCAGAGGTTGAAGTGGAGGGGATGTCTGAACTTTCTTCCTCTTCTTCAATCTTGGCCATGAGACATTGATTTGCTTCATCATCTTCAGAATCAGATGATGAGGCTTCTTCATCAGAAGCAGCCCAATCATAGTCAGCCATTAGGCCTTTTCCCTTCTTCTTAAAGCTTTTCAGCTTTGCATACTTCTCCTTCAGCTTTAAGTATTTGTCATCTTTATTCCTTGGAACAAAGGATTTCTTTGTAAAGGCTGAAGGTCTCATGATTTTCTTTGACCTGCACTCGTTAGCGAAATGACCTGTCTTTTCGCAGTTAAAACAAGTAGCAGTAGCCTTATCAACAAAAGCTGATGACTTAGGCTTGTCAGCTATAGAAAGAGTTTTGTTCTTTCTAAACATTTTCTTCTTGGCGAATCTCCTGAACTTTTTGGTTAGGAGAGCCAAGGATTCATCATCTGAAGAATCAGAATCTGATGATCTTTCAGAGTTACTTTCTAACTCAGTGATAGTGACCACGGGTCGCTGAGTAGAAGGTTCCTCTGAGATTAAAGCAACAGGGGTGCTTTTGGAATCTTTTACAAGATTCTTCTTAAGATGGCTAGATTGCTCATGATTCAGCAATGTGCCATATAAGGTAGCAAGTGTCATTGATCTTAGATCTTTTGACAGCTTGAGACACATGGAATAATTGTCCCAGCTTTCAGGTAAACATTCTAAAAACTTTGTCAGAACTTCAAAGTTAGAATATTCCTTACCAACCGTTTTAAGATCTATAATTAAGCAATTAAAACGTTGATGTACTTCAGAGAGAGCTTCATTCTTACCAGAGATGAAACTTTCGTATTGTCTTACCAGGTTGATCTTTCTTGAATCCTGGACTTCAGACGTTCCTTCATACTGAACACATATTGTGTCCCACATGGCTTTTGAGGATTTCAGGTTCATGACGGAATGGTAGACTTCGTCAGGAAGGGCCATGGATAGTATGGATCTGGCTTTTGTATCTATAGCCACTTTCTTCTTGTCTTCATCGGTCCAATGATGGATTTCCTTTGGAATCAGCCTTTCTGGAATAGCAGCTCTAGTTGCAGTGGCTGGAACGGCAGGATCAATCGTTACAGGGATGTGTGTACCGTTTTCAAGATAGTAAGGTATAGTAGGGTCTACACCTTCTAAGAAGAGTGTCATCCTATTTTTCCAAAAGTTGAAGTTGTCTCTGGAAAATCTAGGGGGTTTTGCAAGAGAACCATTGTCGATATAGTGAGTGTTTGTGTTTGAGTTGGCCATTTTCAGATAATAGCAAGGAAGAGAAATATCTTAGATTAGATCTTGTTTATGAGATTAAACAAATCTGCTCTGATACCACTTGTTGGTCCCGAAAGGCTTAAACAAGTTTGTAGAAGGGGGGGGTTGAATACAAACACACTATTTTACTTTTCTAAATTGTTTATTGATAAATCATTAACAATTTACAGCTTGTTGCGGAAACAAGATTAAGGATAAACCTAAATCTAAACAAGTTGGAACACTAAGGTTTTCTTGCACTAAGAAAGATAAGGAGATTACTAATAAAATCCTATCTTAAGAGATTTGAACTTGTCCAGAGTTAGCAAGTTACTTCAAATGAAGTGAGTTCATCTCTTTATATACTGCATGCATTTAATGCAATTCAGTATACACTTTACACGTGTCATCAGCGGATTGGTTGCATGTCATTGACCTTTGATGACAACCTTAGTAGCCGCATGAATGAACAGTGTAGTATCAGAGTGGTTGTACGATTTCAGATTTTCGGAGGTTCTTTTCTGACATTTCGTACGGTGGCGTGCAAGGGAGGTTAAGACAAAAGTACTTTGTACGGAGGACTTCATGATCAGCTTTCGTTGATTCAGCGATTATCATTTACTATTCAGCAGATGATAAAGTTCAGCGATAGCTGAAGTCTTGTACTTGATACTTCACGTTGAGTGGACAAATCTGAGTCTTCGCTGATCCGCATCAGTTCATTAGGAGACTTGTCGCTGGTTCTTGAGCTTGATCTTCGACTTCAGCGTAGAACCTTTGTTGACGTGAATCTTGTCTTCAGGGATCATAAGTAAACAACTAACTTATCAGCGATCACCATAAGGACTGAACAGACTCAGCGATATGGTGAACAGTGTTCGCTGAATGTTTAATCTAAAAGTGTGAGAGTTCCTATCAGCAGTACTGTAAGATCTTAGTACTTATCAGCGATAGTGAAACTCTGATACATATTGTTTACTTACAATTTTCACTAAGTATTTAAGATAGGGTCATTATCAAATCACTGAGGGTTTGGATCAACAGTCCATCTGGTGGTGTGAGGAAGTGGTTGTTGTGTAGAATGAGAAGCGTCCGGATCCACATATGAACCAGATGGAAGGTCTTGCACTGCTTCAAGAGTTGCAGGCTGGTTTCTTGGAGGAGGTGGGGGAGGATTCGCCGAGGGTTGAACAACTTCTGAACCGGGGGGACAGTAGTATCAGTAGAGGTCAATGATGACGGTTGGGCTGTCTCCACAGTAATGGACAGCGTGCTTGTAGAAGGCGGCGGACCGGATAGATTCGCCGAATCTTCAGTACGAGCAACTTCAAGTCGAGGTTGTGTTGAGACAGGAGTAGAAGCGTTAAATATGTCATCATAAAATACTTAAACAATAAATCTAAATCAGAAGAATCAGCATTCGATGAAGATGCATGATTTGGATTTACTGTCGCTTGTGCAGATCCCGAACTTGGAGGTCTGGAAGCTAGCACGCCAGTTAAACCGGGTTCTGAACCGATATGTTCAGAAGCCAAATCTGCGCCTTCGTCGAATGTCACGTTTACACTTTCGACAATGGTTTTATTCCGTTTGATGTAAACGCGATACGCTTGTGCCTGCATAGAGTAGCCGATAAAAACTCCTTCGTCCGCCTTGGGGCTGATTTTTCCAAGATCGTCCTTGTCGTTTAAGGCGTAGCACGTGCATCCGAATGCATGGAAGTACTTGATGTTCGGAATGCGGTTGTTGATGATCTCGTACGGCGTCTTGTTGAACCGCTTGTTGATGATGGAGCGGTTTTGCGTGTAACAGGCAGTAGACACCGCTTTGGCCCATAAAAATAGCGGCAGATTTGACTGAGAAAGCATGGTGTGAGCCGCTTCGACTAGGGTACAGGTGCGTCGTTCCACCACTCCGTTTTGCTGAGGAGTGTGTGCGGCAGAGAAGGTGTGCGAAATGCCGACTAAATTCAGATAGTCGTCCACCGTTTGATTCTTGAACTCTGTCCCGTTGTTGGTCCTTATGGTCTGAACTTGTTGTTGCTTGTTCAGTTGGATGGTCTTCAGGTGGTTGATGATCAGCTCCGGAGTTTCGTCTTTCGAACGAAGGAACTTGACCCAGGTGTAGCGCGAGAAGTCATCCACCATTACCAGGACATATTTGCGCTTGTTGATACTCTGAACACGCATCGGTCCACACAAATCCATATGGATAAGTTCGAGGGACCGGGACGTACTCAGAGTTGCCTTCGGCTGATGCGGCACTCGCTTCATCTTTCCCTTTTCACATGCCCCGCCGAGATGATACTTCACGAATTGAAGATCGGGCATGCCTTTCACGTGTCCGCCCAGCACCAGTTTGTTGATAGTTTTGAAGTTCAGGTGCGATAGTCGTCGATGCCAAATCCACGCTTGTTCAGAATTAGCCTTTGACATGAGGCAGACGGGGTTATCGGGTTTGAGGGCTACGAGGTCGATTGTGTAGAGGTTGGTCTTGCGTTTCCCAACCAGTAGCTCCTCTCCGTCGTCATTGAGGATTCTACACATTTTAGCTTTGAACCGGACCTCGAGATCTTTGTCGCAGAATTACCCGATGCTGAACAGATTGTGTCCCAATCCCGCGACGTGTGATACCTTCTTGATTGTGATCTTATATTGGACAATGTCGCCGTAGCCCACGATCGGCGCCTTGTCGTTGTTGCCAAATCTCACGTCTCCACCATATTCTTCTTTGTAGTTCGTGAGAAGCTCCCTCCTTCGGGTCATGTGCTTGGAGCATCCAGAATCTAAGTACCACACATGACCGTGCTGCAAAAACGAGTTTAACGGATTTTAGGTACCCAGATTTGCCTGGGTCCAGGAGGGTTAGGTTTGGCACCTCGTGGAGGAACTTGCTTTGACACATACTTCCCCTTAGGTGTAGATTGTACACCGTTTGGAGTAACTGGTTTTGGCACATGTTGCCTCTTAGGTGTAGAATTTACACCTTTTAGAGGAACATGTTTTGTAGCAGGTTGCCTCTTGGGTGCCGATCTAACCTCAGTAGGAGAAGCCCTTTTTGGAATGGGTTTGGTCTCCCGCTATGGTTTAACCTCTGATTGGAAACCCCGTTGTTTATAGTATTTTCTTTTGTTATTACGGGATTTGCGTTTGGGTGTCGAATTATACATGTGATATGACCCAAACTAATCATTTAAGTTAATTGTATCAAAATCATTCCAACCACAACTAGAACAACATAAACAATCACGCGATAACTGAATCAATTGATGAACGGAATTAATTTTAATCGGAAATGAAACTTCAAAATGGTTCCAATGATTCCAAGCACAATTGTCTTTGTTTATCCTAGAATTAAAAGCAGTGGGAAAAGACTTTGATGCAGCATCCTTGACAGGTTCCTTGTTTAGCCACTTGGGTTTTTCTTGTTTTGCGCGACCATTTTTATCTGTAGCAACAGGGACAGAATGATCAGTGACCTTTAAAGGAATAGGATTTTTGATAGGCAATCGTTCGGTCTTTTGCCTCGGCTGTGATTGATTTTGAAAAACAGGTTTAGATTTGGCGATCTTAATCACAGCTGGGCCGTTGTGTTAGAACAAGTTCCCTTTAGAAAATTGACCGGTCGATTGACTACTGGTGATAGAAAATATGTATGGCTCGGAAGAGGTTTGTCGAAAGGGAACGACTCAAACTCTCCATCAGAATTACCTTCAGAGTTCATATATTCTGAAAAATCGACTTCCGGAATTACAGGACTCGGACCGGTCAAGGAAGGCGAGGAACACTTTGTGCTTTTGGTTGTGTGCTTTGGGGAATTCGGTGCGGAAGCGTTTGAAAAATCAGAGTTTAAATTCCTTTTACCACATTCATCTTGAGAAACTTTACCTTCTTGTGAAAAGATATTTCCTATGAAAGCTTTACACGAGGATGTGTCAGATGAGTGTGAGGAAAGTTCAGGTGAAATTTGTGTTATTTTTTGGAGTAGGTCAATCTGCACTTGGAGTTGACCATTTCTTATGTGCTCCTTCATCGTTTCTCTTGTCATGTCAGACCGTTTCGATGAGAGCTTATTGATTTCTCACTGAAGAGTTTCCTTTTCTTCATTTGACACAACTTCGGTTTTCTCAGATTTGAGTTTCTCAAGTTCAGAGATTAGCGCTTGCTTTTCCATTTGAAAAACTGACCTTTCTTTCTCGAGTGACTCCTCCAACTCGACTATCTTTGCTTCCAAGATGAGAGGGGGAACATAGAGCTTGTACTCGTCCGTCTCAGTCTTGGTTGCGGTTGCTTGGACGTCATCCTTTTTGGAGGAATCCTTAGGCTTTGCAACCTTGTAGTCGTCGAAGTAGTCATTCGAGAGATACTTCTTGTTTTTTTGATAAGAATAATTTAAAGGTTCATAACAAAATGGAAGTTGTATTCCTCGGTTGTGTGCGCGCTTATATTCCTCGGTTTCCTCTTCCTTTTCCGGTTCAAGAGGACCATTCCATTGAATGGCATATTCCGGATACTTTTTATCTAACCCAAAACAACCAAAATCATACAAAGTAGGTGTTGTGTAGATACCCTTTTTCAAATAGTGTGGGTTATCGTATCCGATTCCCCATTCTTTGTTAAAGTACGTGAACTCTTTGGGTTTATTCATAAAGATGGTTTGATCGGTTTGACCTCTTTTGTGGAGTTTTGTTTCAAGATCGGTGATTTTATTAACAAACTCCTTGTGCTGAATTTGAAGAGCAGAACATTGATAAACAATATCTTCTTTCTCATTCAAACACTGAGCAAACTGAGACTGAAGATCAGATAATTTGGCCCATAAGTCCTTAGGTGCTATTGAAAGATTTTTGCATTTGTCTTTTAAATTAGCATTTTCAGACTTATATTTTTCTGTTATTGTCGTTTGAACATCTAGCTTTTCGGTTAGAGATCTAATCTCAAGCTTTTGTTCTTTAGAGGTGGCCTTAAAGGAATCTGCCTGTTCGGTAAGAGATTGCATTTGATTCAAGAAATCTTGTTGGCTAGAATCACATACCTGACTTGTCTTTTCTTCATCGGCTGGAGAGTGATATCCCATGAAAGCATCAGCACCAGCAGAATCGCTTTCATCATCAGAACGACCCAACCAGTAGTCGTTTTCCACAAGTAGAGCTTCTCCAGCTTCCTTCTTCCCAATCAGGGCGAGCTTAGCCTGGTAGTAATGAGAATTCTTTACCACAGGCCTCTTACAATCTTTAGCGAAGTGACCAAGCTTTCCGCAGTTGTAACATGTCACTGGTTCATCTTTCTTCTTACTTTCTACTTTCTCCGTCTTCTCATTCTTCTCTGACTTATCTTGCTCATGAGCCTTCTTCTTTCCCTCATACTTGTCCTGATGATCATGGCGTCTATTGGAGGAGGTGGAGTAGCGCTGATTATCGGACGAAGGCTTCTTATATAACTTTTGTTGTTGGAAAGATTTAGTGAGCAAAGCTATCGCTTTCTTGAAGTCAGATACTTCATCATTAGAGTCACTGTCTTCCTTTTCTTCAGATTCGGAAGAGCTTTGCTTTTGAGCACGTTTGGAGTGACGGCCCGAAGATTTCCCTTGCTTGGAGGACATGAGTGCAATAGGATCAGCAGCTGGCTTTGATGCAGTTTTCTTCTCGCTCAGAAGTTCATTCACTTCATCTTCGTCTTGAAGAAGCGTCTCATAAAGTTCATTGATGCCAATGTTCTCTACCAAGTTGTTGTGCTTGACATGAAAAGCAAACACCTTCCATTCTGGCAGCAGATTGTTGAGGAACTTGAGCGCGTTTTCCGTGTTGGAGCGAGTGATCTTATTCTTGTTCAGTTCATTAAGAAGTAAGCAAAAACGTTCATAGGCCTGGGTGAGAGACTCGCCGGCGCGCTGCTTGAAACCATCGAACTTGGTTATTGCGCTGTTGATCTTCAGTTGATTTCCGACATCGCTCCCACGCATCATTCTGGCCACTTGATCCCACATGCCCTTTGCTGTGTCTTTGTAACTATCGATGGCAGTGTAGATCGTGTTGGGGGGGCTTGAACAAGATATCTCTTTGCATGCTTTTCACCTTCAATCATGCCTCTTTCATCTTTGGTCATGTCGGTGAGAGTCTTTTCCTCACGACGAGCTTCAGCTTTTGCAGTTGCTGCTATGGTCTTCATCGGCCAAGGGATTGGACCCTTTTCAAGAGCTCTCTTGATATAGACGTAGTTGTCCTTGGACTCTATGAAGATCATGAATCTATCTCGCCACTGGCTGTACTCACCTTGATAGAGGCAAGGTGGTTTGGTGTCGGTTCCGATTGCAAGAGCGTCACGCGAAGACATCTTTGGTTGCACTGGAATGATCGTCAAACGAATTGATTGATTCAAAGTGTAAACCTAACGCAAGGCACTACAAGTGATATCCTAACGCAGGTTCTACGACAGACTTAAACTAGTAGCATGTAAGATTTCAACAAACTGAACTTACCGGATAGAAATTCGGATAAGAAGTCTAATCTGGAAGTGTCAGGATCAGATTAAGTGAAAACAGTTCAAAAACACAAAGGTTTCCGGATAACACAAAGAATCCGGATAGTCTAAGGTTTCCGGATAACAAAAGTTACCGGATAACTATAGATTCCGAATGATAAACACAAAAACAACACTTACCGGATGATTGAAGAATCCGGATTATATACTTTTCGGATGATGGAGTATCCGGGAAAATATCAATTTAACCGGAAACTTCGAAATGTCCGGATAAAATAGGTTACCGGAAACACTGAGTTGTTCGGACAATCTATTTTACCGGAAACTTTGGAATTGAAAGAACTTACCCGGAAAGCTGATCGTACTCGGAAAACTTACCCGGAAAGATGGACGTACCCGGAATGAATTAACACAAACGTCCGGAAACTTGGGAGTTGTCCGAAAAGTACGGCTGGTTTGTCCGGGAACTGCGGATGGATTGTGGAAATCGATTGGGAAACCACTAGGGTTGCTCAAAAATGTTCCTGAAAGATTAGAAACACTACCAAACACAAAAATAACACTAACCCAATCGATTTTGAAGCAAAAACAACACGTTTTGATGGTTAAAAATATGATTTTTCTCCAGAACACATTCAAAACTTTTGAACTTTGATTTGCTTAAAAAACCACTCAAACGATTAAATTAGGATATGAAAATTTGCAGAATCACTAATAGTAATGATACTAACAAAACCCAATAAACGAAATCGATCAATTTTACCATAATCAAAATTTTGATATGCAATCTGCAACCAACTCTGATTCTACATTGTTCATCATGCGGCCACTAGGTTGTCTACTGAAGTCAAACCATGCAACCAACCAGAGGCTGCCACGTGTAAAGTTGTACCGACATGCATTAAATGCATGCAGTAAACCCTAACTTCATTTTTGAAGTGCTCGGCCATTCCTTCTCTTGCTGAATCTGTGTGTTAGAATATTTAGCTTAAGTATTCTTATTTCCTTCTCTCTTATTTCTAGTGCAATAAATCTTAGTGATTCTCATAGTTTGTTTAGATTAGGTTTATTCCTTAATCTTGTTTCGCAACAAACTGTAAATTGTTTGATACATATCAATAAACAATTTAGAAAAGTAAAAATGGTGTGTTTCTATTCAATCCCCCCCCCCCCCCCCCCGTCTACAAACTTGTATAACCCCTTTGGGACCAACAAGTGGTATCAGAGCAGATTGTTTAATCTAATAAACAAGATCTTGCTTATACTATATTCTTTTCTCTTCCTTGCTATTTTCTAAAATGGCTAACACCACAAACACAAACTATATTGATAACGGTTCTCTTGCAAAACCCCTAGATTTTCTAAAGATAACTTCAATCTATGGAAAAATAGGGTGATGCTCTTCTTGGAAGGTGTAGATCCCACTATGCCTTACTACATCGAAAATGGTCCATATATTCTTGTTATGATAAACGCTGAAGTTCCAGCCACTGCTACTAGAGCTGTCATTCCTAAAAGAATGATTCCTAAGGCAGTAAATTTTACCTTCATCTGCCTTTTTATCAAATTTACCAAGATTTTCTCTATCTTTGAGAACATAGCATCTGCAACCAAAAACATGAAAGAATTTAATCAGTGGTTTTCTCTTGTTAATCAGCTCATAAGCAGTTTTATCTAATCTTTTATTGATTAAAGTTCTGTTCTGTGTAAAACAAGCAGTGGCTATTGCTTCAGCCCATAGGAAGGTTGGAAGATTTGAATATGCCAACATGGTTCTTGCAGCTTCAACTAAAGTTTTGTTCTTCCTTTCAACAACACCATTTTGTTGAAGAGTTTTAACAGCAGAAAAATTATGAGAAATTCCAAGACTTTGTAAAAAGTTCTGAAAAGTCTCATTTCTGAACTCTGTTCCATTGTCACTCCTGATTTTCTGAACTGGAAGTTGCAAAAGGACTTGAATTCTTTTAATGAAGTTAATCAATGTTTCAGCAGCTTCTGACTTAGCTCTTAAGAATTCAACCCATGTGTATCTTGAATATTCATCCACAATAACTAGCATATACTTCTTTCGTCCCATAGATTGAACTGAAATAGGACCACAAAGATCTGTATGTAGCATTTCTAATGGTGATTTGCAGGATGAGTCCATTTTTATCTTATGAGAACTTTTCTTCATCTTGCCCATTTCACATGCTGAACATAATGATTCCTTTTCAAACTTGATCTTTGGTAGTCCTTTGACTAGATGTTTGCTAACCAGATTGTTCAGATCCTTGAAATTTAAATAAGAACATCTTCTGTGCCAAACCCAACATTCATTAGCAACTGCATTTGATAATAGACAAACAGGGGTTAAAGCTTGAATTTTTGAAAAGTTAACCACAAATAAGTCCATATGTCTTTTGGCCCAGAAGACTTTTATGTCATTCTCAGTTAAAATCATGCAACCTGTTATGCAGAATTTAATCTGACAGAAACTGTCCAAAAACTGACTTATGCTGAATAGATTATGTTGTAATCCTTCAACATAGAAAACCTTCTGAATAGTCAGATCTCCTTTTGTTAAATCTCCAAAACCTTTGACTTGTCCTTTGCTGTTATTCCCAAAATTTACTGCTCCTCCAGCCTTTTCTGTGAAGTTTGTCAAAGAAGACTTATGACCTGTCATGTGTCTTGAAGCTCCAGAATCTAAAAACCACACATGACAGCCCTGCAAAAACAATCAGTTAGATTTAGGTACCCATTCTGGAATGGGTCCTACTTTGTTAGCTTTGGTATCTGATTTAACAAAAGTTCCTTTGACTTTCCATTCAAAATCTTCTTTTAAGCACCACTTTCCTTTTACTTTGATGAAGTCAGAACATTTTCTGTTCACAAAATTGTTTCTTTTCTTTTTGAAAACTTTTGGTTGAGACTGAGAAACATTTTCAGTCTTCTTTTCTTTAATTTTAAAGATATTTTCTTTCTTCTTTTCTATTGAATTAGATTGCGAAAAGTTTTCAATCTTCTTTCCTTTTATCTGAGTTTGAGGAATCAAAACAGTTTTCTTTTCTGAATTCTGATATGTTTTGTTTATATAAGAAACAAATGTTATTAAAATTGGACTTTTCTGAGATGATTGAAATGAATGACTACCACATTGAACACATATGAGATTCTTTCTTGCAAGAGACAATAGATCTTAAACATAAGTCTTTTCACTTTTATTGCAAGATTTCAGATTACAATTGCATTTAATACAAGAACTATTGACTCTAGGTTCAGAAGTAGTATTTAATCCAATCTCCTCAGAAACTCTTTTCAGATCATCTTTCCTTTTGCTTTCTTCTTTTTCTGAAACATTCAACTTTTCAGAATTAGCAGATGATTCAGATGATTCACCCTTTTCAAATGTACTTGATTCATCAAAGAAATTCTTATCTTCTTTTAAGGCATTAATCTTGAAAAGATCATATTCAACCTTTAACTTCTCAAGCTCTGTTATTTTCTCAAGCCTTTAACTTCTCAAGCTCTGTTATCATCAAAAGTTTTTCTTAAGTCCTCAAGTTCTTGACTAACAAGTTTAAATCTCTTTTCAAGTTCTGAAAAGCTTTCTGAAGTGAATTGAGAATTATCAGTTGAATCAGAACTTTGACTAACAGTTTCAGAATTCTGACCTTCAGACTCAGAGTTCTGACTTGTGGAGTCAGAATTATGACTAGAAGACTCAGACTTCTGACTGACTGTTTCAGAAACCTTACTTGCATCAAATATACTTTCAATGTCAGGATATGAAAAACTTGGTTGTTTATTTTTGTAACTGACATTCAAAGAATCATATTTGAATTTAGCATCTTTATATTTTGGTTTCTCTTCTGTTGGTTTAGAAATCTCTTTCTTAACCTTGTCATCTGAAACTTCTGACTTCTCAGTTTTTGGTTCAGGAATTGTTTCCTTTGCTTTTACAGGACTTGATTTTTGTAGATTATCTGAACTTGTTATAGAACAAGCAGGTCTCACAAAAACTTCAACAATCTCTGGGATTTTAGGTTTAGGAACCTGTAGTTTATCAAAATCATAAACATTTGTTGGAGCTCTTTTCAAAACAACATTTTCTTCCAAACCTAATCCCATTTTAGGATTATAAAATCTTGTATCTTTAACATTGCTAGTGAAAAGATTCAAGGTTTGTTGAGTTTGACCTCTCTTCAAATTAAGGTCTTCTAACTCTTTGATTTTTGTGTACAACTTCTTTCTTTCCTCAAATAACATATCATATTTAATTTGTAAATCAACCTTTTCATCTTTTATTTCTGAAAATTGAGTTTTTAATTCAGAAAATCTTCTTTAAAAGATTAGAATTCTCATTTTTGACTTTTTGTTTCTCAACTTCAGATTCTTCAAACTGTTCTTTAATTATCTCTTATTCTATTCTGAACTTGTTAACCAGAATTCTTTCACCTTTTATTTGTTTTCTGAGTTTAACAAATTCAGAATTCATATTGCCAATTTGAGTCATTAAATCAATTTCAAGTGCAGAATGTACCTCAGCAGAAGATTCAGAATCAGCATCTTCATAATCAGAATCATCCTCATTCTTCATCTTGGCCATATAACTTTGCATTTGAGAAAAGTGAATGCAATCCTCTTCATCTGAAGTATAATACAGCCAGTTCTCTTGTTCTGCCAACATTGCAATCTCATTATCTCTTTTCTTAGCCAGCTGGGCCTTCTTTGTGTAGTATTCATAATCTTTTACTACTTTCACTCTGCAGTCTCTGGCAAAGTGACCAGGTTTTCCACACTTAAAACACAAATCCTTCTCTTTTCTTTCTTCCTTCTCTTCTTTCTTCTCAAACTTACTTTCTTCTCGATCTTCTTTCTTCGTATATTTCTCTTCTGAACTCCCTTGTTCTCTTCTGAACTTACCCTGAAACTTGTTCTTTCCATATCTCTTGTTGAACGTGTTAGTCAACAAGGCCAATTTTTCTGCAATCAGCTTGATATCAGCATCTTCCTCTGATCCTTCCTCCTCATCATATTCTTCTTCTAACTTTGGTATTTCAGACAAAAATACAGATTTCTTTGCAGTTTTACTAACCTTGGTTTTTCTTTCTGAAAGTAAGGCTAATTGATCAGAAACACTTTTCTTCTCCTCCACTACTTGCTTAACTGAATCCTCGTGTTGATTCAGAACACATAATAGATCATTTAAATCTTCCTCACACATGTCTTTATTCATTTGAAGACTAATAGCAAAAGATGACCATTCTGAATTAAGAGAATTCAGAAATTTGTAATTAATCTCAGACTTTGTCTTTTTCAACCCATTCCTCCTGAGGTCATTCAAAATAGTACAAAACTTTTCATAAGTTTGATTTAAACTTTCACACTCTTTTGCTTTGAATCTTTCATAAGCATTGAGGCATTAGTTTAACTTTGCTTGAATTGATTTTGCAGTGCCAAGCATTTGCTTTTCAAGTTCATCCCACATTTCTTTTGCTGATGTTCCACTATCAATTCTATTAAAACCCTCATTGGGAACTGCCAAAGTCAACAGCGTAACCGCTCTTTTGTCAATTGCATGTCTGATTTTCTGTGCTTCTGAGTACTGTGAAAAATTCTTCTTCACCTTAGTAGCAGGAATCTCTGGAGTTTAATCAATTGCAGGTGTAGCAGCAACATCGACATAAACTTCAATTGGACCTTCTCGTATTAAGATCATTAAATTCTCATCGATATTATCCAAGAATTGTATCATACGAATCTTCCATTGCTGATATTCGTTAGGAATAAGAACAGGAGGTTTCGTCTCAGATCCCATTGAGAGAAATTCTTTCGAAGACATGATTAGTAAAATTGAATTTAATCGATTCAACAGAAAGACAAATCGAATTTCTTGAACAAACATAAAACGAATTCAAGAATTACAAAGAATTCAAGAATTGTGAGTAGCAGCGGAATCAATTGACGAATTGATCAAGAAACTTCAAGAACGCAATCAAGAAACCCTCGAGAACTCGATCTTGAACGAATTTGTTTGTTGATTAGCTTTGATACCAATTGTAGAAACCAGGATTCAATCTTACAATCAAATATGAACAATCAAACAGTGAATGATAGAGATTTGGATCAACGCACTTGTATTCAATTAAGAACAGATTACAGATCTAGAGAGAGAATCTCTCGAAGATTACAAAAGCTGAATACAAAGTTATGCGAAAGATTATGCCAAAGATTGGTTAGCCTACAATTGCTAACAACTATATATATTGTAAGGAAAAGCTAAAGCTACAGTACATATGAGAAACAGACTAATAGAACAATTACACGTGTCCTAATTAGTAACTGAATATAACTAAAAATATCCTA
Source organism: Saussurea involucrata (assembly GCA_033807775.1). Lineage (NCBI taxonomy): Eukaryota > Viridiplantae > Streptophyta > Magnoliopsida > Asterales > Asteraceae > Saussurea > Saussurea involucrata. The sequence goes on from CM066325.1 coordinate 70,446,274, forward strand.
AGACATAAGTTTTGAACAACATGTTCAGAACTTCTGAACATCCTTCTGATTAAGCACTTCAGAACTTCCTTCAAGCACTTGTGATATTTTCATCTTCATCATCAGAAGTTCTGAGTCTCCTACTCAGAACTCTGACCCTTCTGTTCAGATTCCATACTTGTAATCTTTTCGAGACTTCTCAGATCAGAACTTCTGAGTCTTCTAACTCAGAACTCTGAGTCTTCTATTCAGATCCAACACTTGTAACTTTTGACAAAACTTCATATCTAACAAAGAAGGTGGCTATCGACACTAAGGCCAGATCTATTCTCTCTATGGCTCTTCCTGATGAAGTCTACCATTCCGTCATGAACCTAAAAACTTCTAAAGCCATGTGGGGCACAATCTGTGTTCAATATGAAGGTACATCTAAAGACCAGGACTCAAGAAAGATCAACCTGGTAAGACAGTACGAAAGCTTCATTTGTGGTAAGAATGAAACTCTCTCTTAAGTTCACCAACGTTTTAACTGTTTAATCATTGACTTAAAAACTGTTGGTAAGGAATATTCTAACTTTGAGATCCTGACAAAGTTTCTGGAATGTCTTCTTAAAAGCTGGGACAGTTATTCAATGTGTCTTAAGTTCTCAAAGGATCTGAAATATATGACCCTTTCTACCTTATTTGGCACTATGCTCAATCATGAGCAGTCGTGTCATCTTGAGAAGAATCTTGTAAAAGATTCCAAAAGCACACATGTTGCTTTACTCTCTTCAGAGTTGGTGCCTACTCAGCGTTCTACTATCACTATCACTGAGTTGGAATCTAACTCTGATGAATCATCAGAAGCTTATCCTTCAGAAATTGATGAGTCACTGGCCCTCCTGACTAATTCTTTCAGGAGATTCGCCAGAAAGAATAACTTCAGAAGAAATAAACCTCTTTCCCTCACTGACAAGCAAAAATCTTCAACCCCTGTAGATAAGGCTACTGCTACCTGCTTTAACTGTGAAAAAGTAGGACACTTTGCTAGTGAATGCAGGTCAAAGAAAATCTTCAAACCCTCATCTTCTTTCAAGAAATCCTCTATCCCCAGGGCTAGAGATGACAAATACAAGAAGCTGAAAGAAAAATATGCAAAGCTGAAAAGCTTTAAGAAGAAAGGCAAAGGCATGATCGTTGAAGATCATGACTGGGCTCTTTCTAATGAAGAATCATCTGACTCTGAAGATGATGATGAGGGCAATCTCTCCTCATGGCTAAAATAGAGGAGGAAGAACAAACTGAAATTCCCTCTACTTCTACCTCCACCTCTCAGGTATCAAAGTCTCTCACTGATACTCAAACTTCAGCCCTTAGTTACATCGAAAGACGTCGGACCGTCGATCTTTTGACTGTTGATTTATATGATGCCATGAATGGCAAGACCAAAGCTGAAAAACTAAAATATTGATCTTGCTGAACAGCTTAAGAATTGTCACTTGGAAATTCAAAAGCTTTCTAAAATAGAAGAAAACTTAAATGATCAGGTATGTATAAATCAAATCATTCGTATTGAACGAGAAGATGTTGTCTCTGCATTAAAGGCTGAAAAGGCTACTGTTGAAAGATGGTGTAAATCCTCAACAACGATCACTAAGATACTTTGTGCTTAGATTCCCCTGAGTGATAAAAGTGGTCTTGGTTATAAAGCTGATACTATAGAACCAACCACTGATCGTTCCATGCTCAAGTTTGGAATGTTCGTATCCTCAATCCCTGACACTTCTTCATCTCAGTGTTCCTCTTCTAAAACTCTCACTCCTGAGGAAAAACCTACCTTAAACTCCAAAGGTAAAGGTAAAGAAAAAAAATTCAATCAAAAACCTCAGAAGGGTACCTTTGTACCTAAGCTGAATGTTTCTAAACCTTCAGTGAATCATCCTTCTACTTCTAAGAACAAGATCCCTGGATTTATTCAGCGATCTACTCCTAGATTGAAAGTGGATGTAATTAGTAAGAAATCCGAAGAACTGATAGTTCCTCCAATTTCCAATGCCAAATGTATTCTTGGTGTTGGCCCTGCACATTTAAAAATTTTGGCTAAGCATGCAAATGGTCCTAAAGCTACTTTTGGCTATAGGAAATGTTATCACTGTGGACTTACCAATCATATTGCTAGTAAGTGCCCCACAACCACCAAAGCTGAAAAGTTAGCTAAGGTGAAGATCACTGTCCCCAAGGCAAAGAAGACCAATCCTGGTGCAAATCAGGTTAAGGTGAAACCAACCACTGAAGTTAAGAAATTAACTAAAGTGAAGACTAGTCCTGAAGCTGAATCTTCAAATGCTGCGAAGATTGTTGAACCTTCCACTTCCTCTACCACCACTGACAAATGTGGACCCATAGTGAAATGGGTGCCTAAGTCAAACTAATCTTCCTTTGTTTGCAGGTCCTGAAGGGTATCTGGTATCTCGATAGCGGATGCTCTAGACATATGACTGGCAAAAAGAACTTGCTCGCTGAATATAAGGAAGAGAAAGGTCCCTCTGTGACTTTCGCTAGAAATGGAAAAGGCTATACTCGAGGGTTTGGTGTACTTTCTAATGGTACAACTAACTTCAGAAGAGTCGCATATGTTGAAGGACTGGAGCACAGTCTTCTGAGTATCAGTCAGCTATGTGACAAGGACTACAAGGTGTGTTTCACTAAGGAATCCTGCTTTGTTACTGACAAAAAGGAGAAGATCGCTCTCAGTGGATATCGTTTGGAAAATGTTTATGTTATAAATATGGACTCGACAACCACTGAGAACTCCTGTTTCTTCTCAAAAGCCTCATCTGATGTCAACTGGCTATGGCATAAGAGGCTCTCTCATCTCAACTTCAAGACACTGAATACTCTTTCTTCAAAAGAGTTGGTCACTGGTCTACCTCAACACTCATACGCTAAGGAATCTATATTGTTAAGCGTGTGAGAAAGGGAAACAAACCAAAGCAAGCTTTAAGTCTAAACACGTTTCCTCGGTGTCATCTCCTCTTCAACTTCTCCACATGGATTTGTTTGGTCCTGTCAACAAACAATCCCTCGCTGGAAAGAAATATACACTGGTCATAGTTGATGAATTCTCTCGCTATACCTGGGTTATGTTTCTCCGTTCTAAGAGTGACACCCTTGAAGAACTCATCACTTTCGTCGAGAAAATGGAAGTCCTGAATAATATGACCGTTCGCTCAATAAGGAGTGATCATGGGACTGAATTCAAAACAGTTCCCTTGATTCCTTCTTTGAAAGTAAGGGTATTTCTCACAACTTTTCTTCAGTGAGAACACCGCAACAAAATGGAGTCGCTAAAAGAAGAAATCGAACGATCATCGAAGCTGCACGTTCAATGCTCAGCGATTCACATCTACCTACTCAGTTCTAGGCAGAAGCTGTCAACACTGCTTGTTTCACTCAAAACAGGTCGCTGATTGTCAAAAGATTCAAAAAGACAGCCTATGAACCTTTCCATGGGAGAAAGCCTTCAATTAGCTTTCTTCACATCTTTGGTTGTCAGTGTTTCATACCGAACAACAGGGATGCCCTAAGAAAGTTTGATCCCAAGGCTGATGATGGAATATTTCTTGGATACTCTTCAGTCTCTAAAGCCTACAGAGTCTTCAATCGAAGAAGACAAACGTTAGAAGAAACAATCCACGTCACTTTTGACGAATCCCATTCAGCAAACTCAAGACCTTCTGCTGATACTGAAGAACTGAATCAATGGATGTTTTCTCATCTTGGTGATTCAGAAGCTTCTCCTATCCCTCAAGCTAATACTCCTACCGCTGATGATGATCCTATCATCATCTCAAGCATGCAGACAAGTGAAGCTGAATCTTCATGGGTTTCAGCTGTTCCTCTCAACACTATGCCTACTTCTGAACCATCTACCTCAGATATCCCATCTACTTCTCAGCAATTAGTGAATGAAATGACATTTGAACCTCTTCCTCTCTTTCCTGAAATACCAGAAGTTGTTGAAGCCTCTTCTTCAGCTCCTCCAGAAGTTCAGATTGAGTCAGCAAATCATGCCCCAGCTCAGCGATGGACTATAAATCACCCCATTGATCAAATTCTTGGTGATCCAAACGCTGGTGTTCAGACTCGACGAAGTGCAGATAATATTTGTTTATTTGTTAACTTTATTTCTCTGATTGAACCAAAGAAAACAGATGATGCCCTCAGAGATCTAAATTGGGTCAGCGCTATGCAAGAACAGCTGACAGAATTTGAAAGAAACAAAGTTTGGAAACTCGTTTCAAGACCATCTGACAAGTCAGTGATAGGCACTAAATGGGTCTATCGAAACAAGTTGGATGAACATGGAACTGTAACCCGCAACAAGGCTCGTCTTGTTGCTCAGGGATACAGACAAGAGGAAGGCATAGACTACGACGAGACATTTGCCCCAGTGGCAAGACTCGAAGCTATTCGTCTATTTCTAGCTTACGATGTTCACAAAGACTTCAAAGCATATCAGATGGATGTTAAATCAGCATTCCTCAACGGAAGGCTGAATGAAGAAGTCTACGTAGAAGAACCTCTAGGATTCACTGATCCTAAGCATCCAGGTTATGTATATAAACTGGATAAGGCACTCTATGGCTTAAAGCAAGCTCCTCGTGCATGGTATGACACTCTCTCTACTTATCTCCATATTGAAAAATTTGAGCGTAGTAAAATTGATAAAACTCTATTTTTTAGGAAAGTAAAAGGTCATATCATTCTTGTTCAAATATATGTCGATGATATTATATTTGGTTCTACTAACCCTGACTTATGTACTCGTTTCGCTGAAATAATGAAAGTTGAATATAAAATGAGTATGATGGGTGAACTAACATATTTCCTTGGTCTTCAAATCAAGCAAAATGAAAAAGGAACTTTCATTCACCAAGATAAGTATGGTAAAGATATGCTAAAAAAGTTTGATTTAACTCAAAGCTCAGCTATGAAAACTCCAATGGCACTGCCGCTGACACTTAACAAAGATCCTTCAGGGAAACCTGTTAATCTCACAGCTTACCGAGGGATGATCGGCTCTCTTCTGTATCTTATAGCTAGCCGTCCTGATATTATGTATGCAACTTGTTTATGTGCACGATATCAAGCTGAACCTAAGGAATCTCATTTGATCGCTGTAAACCGTATTTTTCGATACCTTAAGGGTACTCCTAACCTAGGTCTTTGGTATCCCAAAGACTCAGGGTTTGATCTAATCGCCTATTCAGATAGTGATTTTGCAGGATGCAAATTGGATAGGAAAAGCACCACAGGAGGCTGTCAGCTCCTGGGTGGAAAGCTGGTGAGTTGGACAAGTAAAAAGCAAAACTCAGTGTCCACCTCAACCGCTGAAGCTGAGTACGTAGCCGCTGGAAACTGTTGTTCTCAGGTCTTGTGGATGAGAAATCAGCTACTTGACTATGACCTTCAGCTCTCCAAAATTCCAATCTATTGCGACAGCACTAGTGCCATCGCCATAGCAAACAATCCACTGCTACACTCAAAGACCAAATACATCGAAATCAGGTATCATTTTATCAGAGATCATGTGATGAATGGTGATATAGAACTTCATTTTATTCCCACTGACTTTCAGTTAGCTGATCTTTTCACCAAACCTCTTGATGAGACAAGATTCAACTTTCTCATCAGCGAGCTTGGAATGATGAACCTAGAAGAGTAAAATCTTCAGTGGTTCACATTTGATCAGTGATAAAATGAATTTATATAACCCTATTGATCATCTAACCTCTGAACAAATTGATTCGCAGATATAAAGGTATGTTCTCTCTCTTAATCGCTGGCGTTCGCCTCAGCATGCTAAGATTTCAAAACAAATTGCATCGCTGAATATCTCTTCCTTTCAGTGATACTTTGAAATTCTAAAACTCTCACTGATATTTCTATTCAGTGCTTCTCTATTTTCAAAATGTCCCTGAGTTTTTTAAAACCCTCAGAGACACCTTAAAATATGAAAGGACGTTTAGGACGTCATCCTATGGATAAACCATGGCACGCCTTTTTGTCTGACACGTTCGCCCGTTTCGTTTCCTTGTCCAATCAAATTCATGGGACGTGTCCGTGTCATCATGAAAAACTTTTCCCGCTCTTAGTTTTCCTTTCTCTACTCTCACTATATAAACCCTTTGAGTTTATATTTTTACCTTTTACGCGAACTTAATCTCTCAAGAAAGAACTCACTGTTGCATTTGATTATTTTCTCAAGAACCTGTTAATCTTCATCTTCTACATCACAACAGGTTAATATTTCTTTTATTTTCCATCAAATAAACTTGTTTTTGATCTTATTATTGCTTCTAAAAGATCAAACAAAAGAACTTTATCAAAATAAAATCATTTTCTTCATGGTTTTATGAACACAATCTGTTTACAGATTGTTCTTCGAGTTTATATTCAAAATCTTAAACTTGACACATTCATACGTTTTTCCAGAATCCTTTCCATAAAAGGAAACTGGAAAACAAGATTTTGCACTATGTTTTGTACTTCTTTTAAAAACTAGAAAACCCTAGTTTCCATTTCTTTCTTCAAATGGAAACTGCAAAACTGTAAAACCCTTATTTTGGAAACTTCTCCATTTTAAGAACTTCTCTTCATCTTCTTCATGTTTGTATATTATGAACAGAAATGGAAACTCCTGAAGCTACCAACACTCAGTCTCCTACGACTTCTGATAAGGCTGAAATTACCAAAGCTCCCAATGTTAACTTCTCAATGGAACAAATCACATTCCATTGTAATAACCCCTACGCCCTATTCAACTTCCCTCTAAAGAAACAGGTCACTCAACTAGATGACGTTGTCAACTTCCTCAAGAGCTGTCCTCTCGCGACAGCACTGACCATCAAACCCCCAGCCCATAAGAAACTCCTTTCCCAATTCCGGTACACTGCCAGAAGATCTCAGGTTGCCTCCACCAAGAACCCTGACAAAATGGTGGATGTAATCCTCTTTGAAACCGAGTTTGGGGAAGCAAAGATTCATCCCGGGGCTATCAGGTCTGCTCTCAATCTCCCTGGAAGCTCAAAAGAAAGACATTTCGTTTCCTTACCTGACGTCAAATCCACGGAAGATAAAGTTGACATCATTGCATTTATGGATGCAATGAAGTACAAGTGGAACACAGGGAGAGATGACCTCCTTGAGAAGAAGCTCACAACCATCCTCAAGAGCAAAATGCCAAGCGAGATGAACTTCATCTTCGCACATCTCATCAGTTGTATGACAGCAAAGGTCGAGTCAACTGATCAGGCTTCAAAACCCCAGACTGCTTTGGGGTATGCGCTGATGAAAGGGCTCCATATCGACTGGGCCAAGATAATCTTCGATGACATGATGTTAAGGGTCGAAGAAGCAAAGCGATCAGCGAATGTCCCCTATCCTCGTTTCCTCAGTGCTCTCTTCAAGCAAGGCCTCGGGGATAAGTACCCTAAAGTGGGAGACCTGAGGTTGTCCCAGGTCGGCCCTGAGGTATTCGACTACAAACCACTCTCAAATGAGGTACGTCATTCTACTCTCTTACCTCTTGTCCGACCTCCTTCTTCTTCTACTTTTGTGGCTACCGCCTTGGCAGCGGTCGTCCCAATCGCTGGTACCCAGGCCACAACAACCACTCCATCTCAAAAGAGAAAACCATCTGACACCCCACTTGGCATCCATAAGACTAAGAAGATTTCTAAGGAGCAACCCCCCAAGCCTTCCCAGGTTGAAGACTCTGCGTCTGTCTCTCTACAGAAGACGTTGGACGGTTTCATGGCACGCTATGCCACATCTGTTGAACCAACCCCTTCCATACCCACTTCAGTGCCTCAAGACAATGAAGTTATCTTGGATCAGGACCCACCTCTCTCAGTACCTCCAAGTACTGCTGAGATTTTCTTCAGCGGATCCAACGCTGAATCTGCCACCCACTCCCTCTTCTCAACTCTTGTTCCTCCCTCATCTTCTTTGGTCACTCCACCTCTATTTCCCTCTTTCTCTACAACAAATGTCATTCACCTGAGTAACACAGCAGCTGATGATCTACAGCGGATGATAGATCAAAATCAAGGACCTGTGGGCTCTCAGCGTCAACCATCTTTGGAAGGTCGACTTCGAGAATTTTACTAGTCACCGGCATTTCGATGACTTCACCAACCCACCCGCAGGTATACATAACACCGTAAACACTCCTCTCTCTGGACCCCCAACTTCTGAGCTTTCCTTTGTTCATAAGTTTTTCTCTATTGCAGGTCCTAATTTGGGGACAATCAATACGTCCCTCAAGGATTTGTCGACAAACATGGAATCTCTCACCACCACTCTCTCCAACAACTCCTCAACGGTTACAGACGTTGGGGACGCTTTAAAGAAACTCACCACTGAGGTGAAAAAGAAGGCCTCCAGCGCTGACTTGCTAAAGCTGGAAGGTGGCCTCTCTAATGTTGCCATAGCTCTTGCCGACAACTCCACCTCCATCAACACCTTAAACACCACCAACAGCGAACTCTCCAACAACTTCACCACACTGTCCAGCGAGGTCACAACGCTGAAGACAGTGGTGGGCAAACTTGAAGGAGAAGTCTCTTCGCTGAAGACAGAGATGGGCGATCTAGGTAAAAAGGTCGACTCATCCAATGCTCTGATCCAACAACTCTTGGATCGCCTCAACACTCCCTCTGTCCCTCTATCCTACTTCTCTTCGAATGACCGGGAGAAGGTAGAGATGGCAGTGGACTTTAAACTCAATAGTACCCCTGCTATTTCTGGCCTGGAAGACATAATGGCAGCGGTGGAAACCACTGTTGGGATCCCTGGCCATGAAGACAGGGACCCTCAATACGTTGATGCTGACACTACTACCTCCCCCATCCGTCATGTGGAAGAGGGGGAGAAGACTCAAGAAGACCTTCCCCATAACTCTGAGGGGGAGGGTATTGTTACTGAAACTGCTGATAAACCTCAGGGAGTTGAAAACCCTGAGGGAACCGAATTCTCTGACCCTGCAAATTCTGAGGGGGAGAATGTCGAAGAACATGCTGACTCTCCATGGCATATTGAGTCTGAAGAAGAAGCTCATGAAGAAGAAGACAAGGAAGATCTTGATTTTGATGATGACGAACCTTCATCATCACCTAAGATGATGATGATGATCTCGACTTCTCCTTCCAACCTAAACCCAAGAAAACCCCACCTCTTAAAGGGGTCGTCATAAAAGAATCAGGGGAGGGGAACATAACTAAATCTGCATCTACTGAAGCTGACAAAGGCAAAAACAAAAGCCTTGCAAAAGAAGGCAACTTGGCTATTCTCTACAGCAAGCCAGTTTGTCAGGTAACTTATTTATTCCTCTTTACACTGCATCCCTCCTCTATCCTTTCTCAACCTCAGTTCTACTCTCCATAAAGCCTCTATTCACTTAACCTCATCCTTTCTCTATCTCTTCTCCTAAATGATCTTACCTATGTGATCGTTTTGTTTCAGCTAGTCCTCTCCCCTGCTTGAGGGTGAAGCTGAAGCTCCTGCTACAACTCCAATAATCCCAGCCTCGAGTGCTGATGAAATAATCCCGGTCTTAGACTTCGCTGAGACCGGTGACCTTTTTGAAGAAGAAGAAGAAGAAGAAGAAGAAGAAGAGTTGCTCACATACGATAGAAGACCTTCCTTGGTTCCTCAAAAACCAAGTGAAGAAGAAATAAAAAAGAGAGCAGCTATGATTCAGAAGCATGAAGCTTGAAGCTCAGCGCCTTGTCCCTTCTCACCTAAGGTCATTCTCAAACAAGGAAGTCGCTGAAGCTCTCAAAGCTGAACAAATCTTTGCCGAACGAAAGAGAGCTGAAGAAAAAGATAAAGAATATGCTCTAGAACTCGTTCAGCGTTCGGTGAAGGATCCTGAACTGAAGAAAACTCATGTCTCTATTCAGCGACAATTGTGGAAGGACGCTAAAAAGATCATTGGGAAGAAAACCAAGGTCTCTGATTCCACAGTGACTTGGAGCAAAGAAAAAATCCACTTTCGACATCACGACTCCAGGATCAAAACGTTCAACATCCGGGGAAAGACATATAGTGACGTTCCTGTCATTGATATTCAGATCATCGGGGAAAATGGTCACAAAGCAATCATATATACCTCCTGGCTTGATCAGCTTGGTTTCTTAGAATGGTTGAAGATGCGGATAGCCATTCAGCGCTCACGTTCTAAGTACAAACACTTTGTTGAGAAAGCTCTTGGCAAGAAGATCGACTTGGTAACATCAGCCATTGATATCCCTCCTCCTCCAGTTCAAAATAGAAGGCCTGCTGTAAAGAAAAAGAAAACAAATTCAGCTTCAGGTCCTCCTATCAGAAATGAAATCGGCATCGGCTTTTCTCGAGAAGAAGTCCTTGGCCCTGACCCTGATCTCTCTGTGCTTGATGTCTCCCTGCCCCCTGGTGAACGCTTTATCCCTGGAAAAGTCCTAAGTGATCCCTATGGTATTTTCTTCAATGACTGCACTGGACGAAAATGCTTTCAACGCATCTCTGAGCTATGCATTGCCCCTATCGAACAGCTCAGGGATCTCATCTATTGGTGCAGATTCAGAGATGATCTACAAGGACACTTCATGAAGCCCCTAATCTACAAAGAAGCACAGCGAAGAAGGGAACTTGGATAAAAAGTCCTTGATTGGATGATCCCTACCACAAATACCATTGATGAACTTCTTGTCAAGGATGAACCTGAATAGTTGATAGAATTCCTTTTGAAAATTCTTCTTCATTTTATCAACTGTAACTTTTGTACTTGTAATTATTATTTGTTGTACTTGTAATTTTTCCACTTCCCTTTGTAACTGATACGAAGTTTAATGAAAAATTTCAGCAAATGTACTTTACTCCATCAGTACTTAAAAAGATCCCTGAAAACAGTAAATGGGACAAATATTTTATGAGTCCTTTTTAACCTTATGTTTTCTTACTTAGCAATTTTCTTTTATTGCTATGTCATAATCAAATAGGGGGAGATTGTTGATCCAAACCCTCAGTGATTTGATAATGACTCTGAGAAATACTTAGTGAAAATTGTAAGTAGACAATATGTATTAGAGTTTCACTATCGCTGATAAGTACTAAGTCTGTTCAGTACCGCTGATAGGAAACTCACGCTCTTTAAATTACACATTCAACGAACATTGTTCATCAGTGAGCCCTGAGCCTGTTCAGCCTTACTGATGATCGCTGATACTTTAAGTTGTTTACTTATGATCCCTGAAGACAAGTTTCACGTCAACCATGTTCTACGCTGAAGTCGAAGATCAAGCCGAAGAACCAGCGACAAAGTCTACTAATGAACTGATGCGGATATCAGTGAATCCAAGACATGTCCATTCAACGTGAAGTTTCAAGTAGAAGACTTCAGCGAACGCTGAACTTTATCATTCGCTGATAAAGAATCATTCAGCGAACGCTGGTCATGAAGCCTCCTCTACAAGCAACTATTGTCTTATCTCCTTGCACGCCTCCGTACGATTTTGTCAAAACGGACATCCCTTTTGTCCAGAATTGTACAACCAACTCTGATTCTACATTGTTCATCATACGGCCACTAGGTTGTCTACTGAAGTTAAACCATGCAACCAACCAGAGGCTGCCACGTGTAAAGTTGTACTGACATGCATTAAATGCATGTAGTATATAAAGGAAACCCTAACTTCATTTTTGTAATGCTCGGCCATTCCTTCTCTTGCTGAATCTGTGTGTTAGAATATTTAGCTTAAGTATTCTTATTTCCTTCTCTCTTATTTCTAGTGAAAGAAATCTTAGTGATTCTCCTAGTTTGTTTAGATTAGGTTTATTCCTTAATCTTGTTCCGCAACAAACTGTAAATTGTTTGATACATATCAATAAAAAATTTAGAAAAGTAAAAATCGTGTGTTTGTATTCAACCCCCCCCCCTCCAAACTTGTATAACCCCTTTGGGACCAACAATTAGTTCTTTTCGGTTCAATCGGCGAAATAAAGTTAACAAAGAGAGATATGTTACCTGAACTTCGTCGAGTCTGAATACCTGCATTTGGATCACCTAGAATTTGTTCGATTGGGTGATTTATTGTCTATCTCTGGCCTGGAGCTTGAAATTCCGGCTCTAAGTGGACTTCTGGAAGTGTTGAAAAAGAGGCTTCAGCAGTGGTATTGTCTTGTATATCAGGCAGTAATTGTTGAGGTTCATATTGTATTAAATTTACTGTTTGCTGAGGAGAAATGGATGGATTTTCAGAAATTAGGGGGTCAGAAGGAGGCAAAGTGTTAAGGGGACAGCTGATACCCAAGAAAAGGATTCAGCTTCACTTGTTTCCATGTTGTGTATGATGAGAGGATCATCATCAGCGATTGAGTTATTTTCCTGAGGAGCAGGATTGAAATAAGCTTCTGGTCCCATAATGAGAAATCATCCACTTATTCAAATCTTCGTTTTCAGCGGTAGGTTTAGAATTTGTTGAGCATGATTCATCAAAGGTGACATGGATGGTTTCTTCAACAGTTTGTCTTCTTTTGTTGAAGACTCTGAAGGCTTTTGACATTAAGGAGTATCCAAGAAAGATTCCATCGTCAGCTTTCGGATCAAATTTTCCAAGGGTATCTTTGTTGTTTAAGATGAAGCATTGACAACCAAATATATGAAGAAAGCTGATAGATGGCTTTCTCCCATGGAAAAGTTCATAGGCAGTTTTGTTGAATCTTTTGACAATCAGCGACCTATTTTGAGTGAAACAGGCAGTGTTGACAGCTTATGCCCATATTTTAGTTGGAAGGTGAGAATCACTGAGCATGGATCGAGCAGCTTCGATGATCGTTTGTTTCTTCTTTCAGCAACTCCGTTTTGCTGAGGTGTTCTCACTGCTGAGAAGTTGTGAAAAATGCCCTTACTCTCAAAGAAGTTATCAAGAAAACTGTTTTTGAATTCAGTTCCATGATCACTCCTTATTGAGCGAACTGTCATACTATTCAGGACTTCCATTTTTCTTACAAATGAAATGATTTCATCTGGAGTGTCACTCTTAGATGGGAGAAACATCACCCAGGTATAGCGAGGGAATTCATCCACTATGACGAGTGTGTATTTCTTTCCAACGATGGATTGTATGTTGGCAGGGCCAAATAAATCCATATGGAGGAGTTGAAGAGGATTTGTCACTGATGACACTTGCTTTGATTTGAAACTAGCTTTAGTTTGCTTTCTTTTTTCACACGCTGAGCAAAGAGATTCCTTAGCATATGAGTGTTGAGGTAAGCTAGTGACTAGTTCCTTTGAAGATAGATTGTTCAGCGTCTTGAAGTTTAGATGAGAGAGCCTCTTATGCCATAGCCAGTTGACATTTGATGAGGCTTTAGATAGAAAACAAATGTTCTCAGTGGTTGTTGAGTCCATGTTTATGACATAAACATTTTCTAAACGATAACCGCTGAGGGCAAGTTTTCCACCTTTGTCAGTGACAGAACATGCTTTCTTAATAAAGCATACTTTATAGTCTTTATCACATAGTTGACTGATGCTAAGAAGATTGTGCTTCAGTCCTTCTACGAAAGAGACTCTTTTGAAGGTAGTTGTACCACTAGTGAGTACACCAAACACTCTAGTATAGCCTTTCCCATTTCCACCAAAGGTCACTGAGGGACCTTTCTCTTCCTTGTAGTCAGAGAGCAAGTTCTTTTCTCTAGTCATGTGTCGAGAGCATCCACTATCAAGATACCAGATACCCTTCGAGGCCTGCAATCATAAGGAAGATTGATTTCGAATTGGTACCCACTTTACTATGGGTCCACATTTATCAGTGGAAGAGGAAGTGGAAGGATCAACGATCTTCACAGCATCTGATGATTCAGCGTCAGTGGTAACCTTCACTTTGGTTAATTTCTTAACCTTAGTGGTATTTTTCACCTTGACATGTTTTTCATCTTTGGTGATCTTGTTTGCCTTGGAGGCAGTCATCTTCACCTTAGCTGATTTCTCAGCTTTGGGGGCTGTGGGGCACTTACTAGCAATATGGTCAGTGAGTCCACAGTGAGATAGCATTTCCAATAGCTGAAAGTAGCTTTAGGACCATAGGCATAATTATTTGAAAGCTTTAAATGAGCAGGGTCTGCACCAAGAATGCCTTTAGCATCAGATATCGGAGGAACCTTAGGTTCTTCAGATTTCTTAGCCTTTACATCAACCTTTATTTTTGGAATGGATTTCTGAACATGTTCAAGAATCTTAACTTTTGAAGTAGAAGGTTGATTAGCTGAAGGCTTTGATTTACACTTCTCCAGCTTTGGCACTTTGGTACCCTTCTGAGGATTTTGAAAAACAGATTTTCCTTTATCCCTGAGTTTGGGACTCATACAAGATTCCTCAGGGATACGAACAGTAGAAGAAGAGCACTGGGATGATGAGGTGTCAGGGATAGAAGAAATGAACATTCCAAACTTAAGCATGAAACGATCTTTGCTTGGTTCTTCTTTGTCAGCGCAAAAACCAAGACCACTTTTGTCATGGACAGGGATCTGAGCACCGATTATCTCAATGATCTTTGCTGAGGATTTACACCAGCCTTCAATAGTAGTTTTCTCAGCTTTCAGTTCAGCGCAGGGCTGTTCCTAAGGATTTTGATGCCCTGTGTGAAGATGCTACAAAATGCCTCCAATCGGTTTCAAGTAAATAAAACGACAAAAGATACGATTTTTTAAAGGGTTTGGAACCTAGTCAAGCTAGGAGGGGGACATAAAAACCAAAACCCCAAATTACAATAAAAAGTACAAAGAAGGGGACATAAAAACCAAAACCCCAAATTACAAAAATACATCACCTAAAATGATGTCGTCGTGCAGTTTTTGAAGCAAAAATATCAATCAACTTTTCATATTCGACATTCGCTAAAAATTTACTTTCAATACTCAAAAATGCTAACCCGTTTAGCCTTTCTTGACTAATGGTAGATCGTAGATACGACTTCAATAACTTCAGCTTTGAAAAACTTCTTTCAGCGGATGCTACCGTGATGGGTACGGTCAACAAAATCCTATACGCAAGCAACACATTTGGAAACATATCCATCTTCTTTACAAACTCCAAAATTTGAATTGATGTCCATGGCTTTTCTCCTTTATATGCTTCCGACGGTAACATTTCGTGCAAAATTTGCAATTCTATAAACAAACACATCCCATCAATATCACAATCATCCCCATTTGTTAATGCAACTTCAAGATTCATACAACAACTTTTCAATTCATCATCATCTAAATAAAACAACTTTGACCCATCAAACAAGAAACCAAAAATTGATTCAAAATTTTTCATTTGCTCGAATCTAGTCTTTAATTGAGATAGAGCCGTATCTACTAAAACAAGGAAATAATCAGTTCAAAATGTCTGTTAAGCAGATTGTTGATCTCTTTCAGTATTTGGAATCTCATCATATTGTTTTTTTCTAAAATAAGAACGTTTTATAGGAAACTCGGGTTCAATTCCAATTTCATTTGCAATTTCTTTGGCTTCAATAATGGCAGAATTAAGCCCAGTTTCCCTATATTTCTCAAGATAACAAACCAATGCCTCTAAATTTTTGACCGCAACATCAAGTAGCATATCTTTAGATTGTAATTTTTTGCTAACCAAATTGATCCTAAATAAAATTTCATGCCAAACAACAAAACTTACAATAAATTCAAAACTCAAAAGTTCACCGTTTACCAAAGATTCAGCATCTCTACATAATTTTCCATCATCACTAACTTGAGATAATTTTAACAAAGCTTCCCGTATTTGAGCAAATTTACTTTTTATAGCTTTAACACTTTCGATATGACTTTCCCAACGCGTAGTAGACAAAGATTTCAAAGTCAAATCATCAATAAACTCAAGTAAAACACTCCATCTCTTGGTAGAATTAGAAACACATTGTATATTGTTTGACATGTTCCAAAAAAGGTTTTTGCTTTATGACAAGAATTCGCCATATCACACAAAACTAAGTTAAGACAATGACAACCACATGGCATATAAAATGCTCTAGGATTTATATCAAGCAATCTTTTTTGAACACCCTGGTTTTTTCCTTTCATATTAGATCCATTATCATAACCTTGTCCGCGCACACAATTAATGTCTAAATCTAGAGATTTTAAAACATCTTGTAACACGTTAAAAAGACCCAAACCAGATGTATCCTCTATAACCAAAAACTCTAAGAAAACCTCTTCTACACATATAGGAGCACACGACACATCGACACATCTTATAATTAAAGTCATTTGTTCCTTGTGACTTGCATCGGGAGTGCAATCAAGAATTACCGGAAAGGACTTTGCCTCTTTGATTTTTTTAATAATCGCACTCTTAACCTCAGATGCCAACATTTGAATCAATTATTTTGAATTTTATGGCTAAGATAATGAGTTTCTTTGTCTTTAGTTAGTCGAAAATGTTGTTTCATGACAGGATCAAACCAGGTAATCATTTGAAGTATACCCAAAAAATTTCCATTAGAATTTTGATAATTTTTTTCATTTGAGTCACAAAAAGCCAAATTATATTGTGCTAGACATTTCACAACAGCAATTATTCTAATCAAAACTTCTTTCCAATAATCAGTATCTTTCTTAATCAATTCTTGTAATTCTTTATCAATTGTTTGATTTTTATTTAATCTCACTCGCAACTCAGACCAAGTTCTTAAGTTAATCATATGCTCAGAACTATTTTCATGCAAACTTAATGTTTCACCTAAATGTCTCCAATCATTTATCCCTTCGGTAGCTAATTGACTTCTAGACCAAGACGTTTTGAATATCTTACAGCAAAAACAAAAAACTTTATTCAAAGATTTTGAATAAACCAACCATTTTCTATCATAAGATTCACCATTCCGTAGCTTACGGACATAATGTTCACAAGAAAAGTGTCTACCAACTATATCTTTTGGAAAACTGATGTTGGTTTCCCTTATAGGCCCTTTTTCAGCAAGCAAATATTTCATTTTTGAATCTAAGCCATCCCAACGTGGATCAAAAATATTCAAACTAACATCATCATTACAAGCATTTTTAGTGGCATTCTTAGTGGCATTTTCAACAAAATTATCAACTTTAGGGACATTTTCAGGCATAGATTCAGGCACAGATTCAGGCATATTTTCAGGCACATTTTTAGAAACATTTTCATTCCTAACAAAATATCTATTTAATGAACCATGTAAGGATTAAGCAATTATTCTAATCAAAACTTCAGGTTTCTAGATGAACTTGATGATTTCTTCAATTGTCTCACTTTTATATTGATCCACATAGATCCATCTATTTAGCTCAGAACCTGCAATCACAAGGAATTTATTTCCTAGGTACCCATTTGGAGATGGGTCCTTTTGGGTTAGAAGAATGAGAAGAATTGGTATCACTCAGGTCAATTCTTCCTTTTGGACAGTCTTTGGCAAAATGAAAAATATCACCACAGATATAACATTTTCTATAAAGAAATGCCTTTTTAAAACCGTGACATTTTTCCTTACTTTTGCCTTTTATGTTTGTCCTCAAAGATTTTGATGAAGTAACAAAGATTTGGGGCGCATCACCTAAAATTCCTTTTTTCAAAATTTGGAAGGAAAGGAATCATCTCTTTTGAATTAGACATTTTGAGGTTCACGGATCGGGGAACAAAGTCGGTGGAAGAAGCCACAAAATTATTTTTGGAAAAATCTGAGGATTTTCTTTTTAAGAAAAGGTCGGCAGACAAAGACTTTCCTTTTTCAGATGTAGAAAGAATTTGTTAGAGTTGGAAAATTTTCTTTTGAGAATTTTAGACGGCATGGGTTCAGAGGAGGATGCTTCATCTAAAGTCAAGATTTTTAGAAAGTCGTGGATAGGTTTGGAAGATTAATTGGAATTTTGAGCTTCTTTATTTGGAAAGGAGATGGGGTCTTTTGCTTTTATAAACATGCCAAATTTTAAAGCTTCAGACAAATCACCAGAATTCATGGACACGGAGCCAATTGAACTTGAGTCGGAGGTTTCATAAAAAGGTGGTGAAACACAGGAGGTGGAAGCAAGAGTTTTTGAAGATTGATCAGTTTCCATTTTTCCAAAAGCCTAAACCAGTTTTGTCATCACAAGAAATCTGATATTGAAAAATCTTTTCTAGATTTTTGGAAGAGCTGGTCCATTTTCTCACAATTTCTTGCTCCTTTTGAAAATGTTTAAATATTTTGTTTTTCTCCTTGGCAAGAATAAAGTTGATGGATTTTAGATCTTCAAGCTCAACCTTAACTTTGTCAAACTGATCAAGTTGGGAGAGACATGTTTGAAGTTGAGAGGAAAGAGATTTTATCTGAGCATTTGCCTTTTTCTTAGCAGTTTTAGCATCATAAAGATCAATGGTTAAAGAATCAAATGCTTCAATCTTTTCAACATCAGAAAGAGATAGAAATATATGTACCTGTGATGAGGAGGAGAGGCACTTAGCTGATACAAGAGCAACTGAAGGAGTGTGATCTTCTTGATCATCCAAGTCATTTATCTTGGCCATGAAACACACATTTGACATGTCATTCTCACTTTCAGATGTGGGTTCATCTGCCAAGTCATGAGTTTTAGCAGGTAGACTCTTCCTTTTCTGACAAGTCTTTCACTTCTTTCCTTTTCTCTCTTGTATTTTTCTTTGTATCTTTCAGCCCAGTCAGAATTTGCAGAGAGAGAGGTTGGCCGAATTTTTTGGAAGATCTTCCAAATTTTGAGGAAAATCAGTTTGAGGAAGAAGTTATGGGTCTTTCAAGGTGTTTACTTCTACACTCAAAGGCAAAATGACCTCTTTTACCACAGTTAAAACATTCTTCATTAGTTTTGTCCAAAGATGGGTGTTTGGAGAGAGAAGAGGAGGATTTTCTACCAAACTTAGATTTTCCAGAAGAAGGGTGAGATTTAGATTTAGAATACCCATCCAATATGGCCAATTCATCTGATAACTTGTCAACTGAAGTTTCTTCACATGCATCCTCAGCATCACTAAGATATGCCTCTGAATGGTCATTGGGATCTTCTTGACTATCATGGTCAGAGTCAGATGGATAGGTGATTTTTGGAATACACTTAGTTCTTTTGGAAGAGTCACTTAGGAGAGCTAGAGGAGAGTTCTTTATATCTGTGATGATAGACTTCCTTTGTAGCTTAGTCTGCTCATAGTTGAAGAGAGTTCCATAAAGAATAGTGAGAGGCATGTATATGATCAAGATCCTTGGTTGTCTTTATACAAGTACAGTATTCTATTAGAATTCATAATTATCTTAATTGTATTTTATAAATAAGATGTTTATATTTAATTATGTTTATCAGTTAGTTATGAATTTAAACATGCACCTTTAAACAATTTTACTCATGCATCATTATTTGTAATATTGAACTTTAAGTAATATGCATCAATAAACAGTACTTGATACATAAAAACTTGTTTTTAAGAGTTTTTCTCAAATGTTTTATAATATAGTATTATAGTATAAATAATAACTTAGTATTATATTAGAGCTCAATGACTATTCTAAATATATTTTAGACTTTTTATATTTAAAATAAGATGTTTATCCTATATTTGATTATGTTTATCAGTTTGTTATGAATTCAAACATTCAGCTTTAAAAAGTTATACTAATGCATCAGTTACGTATAATCTTGAATTTTAAGTAACATGCATTAATAAACAATATCTGATGTGTAAAAAATTGTTTTTAAAAAAAATTCTTAAATATTTTATAATATAGTATATATGAGCAAAGACAATTAAGGAATTTTATAAAAAAAAATTGGTAATCCATGGGGAGTAAAAAGTAGGGGGTTACAAAATTGTTAGTTAGATTATTATTTAATCAATTGCTTAAAATGCCTTATAACTATTATTTTAAGTATGTATATATATTATAGCCATTGAATCAAAGAGTAGACATTAATTAGTTTACATAATTGGATCTTATAATTCTCATAATAATAACTTTCTCATCATCTATCTATCTCTCTCTCTCTCTGTATAGTATACTTATTTTTGCAATTATATATTATTTTGTTTAATTTGAATCAACTTAAACTAACATAAATTATTAAAAATTTAAAAGTTTCATATATTTTTTTATTAAATTGTCTCATATTGTTTCCATTTAATTTCAAAATGAATATTTAATTATATTATATATTTTAATTAAAATTGGATATCAGAATATAATATGTTGTTTGATAGCATATATATTCATATAACTAATATCTTAATCATTTTGAGGGTAATGCATCTCACTCAAACCACCTTGTTCTTTTTGACCAAAAGGTGTTTTATTGTTCTATAAAAAAGGATTTCTCTTGCATTTTGTATTCTTCTCTTTTTCTTGTCTACATCCAAAAACGAAAGTAAGAAGCAGGTAGAGAACATGATGGTCAAACAACAAGGGAAAGTTCATTTTCTCAAACTTTTTTCGTTTGCTGATCGATATGATGTGATGTTAATGACGATCGGAACGCTAGGTGCCATCGGCTTCGGGATGGCACAACCTCTCATGACTCTTATATTTGGACAACTAATAAACTCGTTGGCAACTTCCGATACTTCGAATGTTGCAGATAAAATATCAAAGGTAATAAATATTCTTGAATGTTAATGTTTTGTTGTGTTCCATTAAATTGTATGCTTCATAGCTTTTTCGAAATTTAGTTATATATTAATGTATAAAAATCAAATAATGGAAACATAAATCTAATCGATTTTTTTCTTTTACGTATATAATACAAGTTCTAAAATTATTATATGTATATCTAGAAAACGAGTGGTGTAGTCTTGGTTAAGGTTCTAAATGGCGTGAGGCGTGGCGTGACGGCGATGCCAAGCCTCAAGCCTTAGGAGCCACAACGAGGTCATGGCGTTTGCCAAGGCGTGACTTATGACGGAAAATCTCTATATCATATATAATATTATATATGAAAACATATGTTTTGTATTATTATATAATCGATGAGTCAATGACAATAAACAAGTTAAATTATGTTATATATTAAAAATTAGCAAATAAGACTTTAAAAACGTAAAGAAAAACAAATATCTCTTTATAAAAGACCGTACATTAGGCCATAGCGTACCATAGGCATAACATGGCGTGAGACACAAACCTTAAGCCACGACTGTCGCTGGGAACCTTTTAGAACAGTGGTCTTCGTATGACATAATGCATTTTTCTGATTTTTTTTTTATTTTTTTGATATTTGGATATTGTTTTATAACTGTAGTTTGTACACTTTCATAAAATGAATATATGAGTATATGATTTTTCTCTTTTTAATATTAAGTAAAATAAAAACTATTAAGTGATAGTGGAAACACATACATACAAACATAAATGTCAAGACACATTTGCCGACTTAAACTACACACTGAAAAATTTCGTAATTTTACTATGACCTCTAATTTAAGACTTAACCTAGTCGTCACATTAGGTCATCAGTACTCCATCCCTCTATCTTTCAAAGATTCCAGCTCCACATCATCGTCACATCAGCTTTTCTCAATCCATCACTCAATCCCTAAACACCCTTACCCCATTCCCTCAAACCCTTTTGCCACCTCATTTATTTTAATTCTTTTATTTATACATTTAATTATTTAACAAAATAAAAATATTTATATATTTTTTAATAAATAAAAATAAGATAAATAATAAAAATTAAAATTCATATCATTCATTAAAAATAAAAATTACAAAATAAATTTAAAAATCTACTCGTCGTCATTGTTGGGAACTTGGATACGCCAAATATGTTCGACCAAATCCGACCGAAGGTTATTATGAGTGTCCCGGTTTATGACTTCTCGAACATTTGTCGCGCGTTGTGTCTCACTGATTTGGCTTTCGATATCATCCGTGAAAAAGTCGTTTTCCATGTCATCACAAATAGCATGGTTTTCGTCTTCGAGTATCATATTGTGTAATATGACACAAGCGTACATAATGTTTGCCAATCTTGAGAGTTCCCATCCGCGTGCCGGGTTATGAAGTATATGCCAACGTGCTTTAAGCACGCCAAAAGCTCGTTCAACATCTTTACGTGCGGATTCTTGCATTGACTTGAACTTTTGTCGTTTAAGGTCTTGTGGGCACGTAAATGATTTTACGAAAGTAGCCCATTCCGGATATATCCCATCCGTTAGATAATATCCGTGCTTGTAGGTGGCTCCATTCACCTCAAAAGGGCACTCGGGTGCTTTTCCATCATATACATCGTTGAAGATGGGCGACTGATTGAGAACATTGATGTCGTTGTTGGAACCGGCAACACCAAAGTATGTGTGCCAGATCCATAGATCTCGAGAGGCCACTGCTTCTAGCATGATTGTTGGGTGCTCATGATCACCTCTCATGAATTGACCTCGCCATGCATTCGGACAATTTGCCTACGCCCAATGAGTACAGTCTATGCTGTCGAGCATGCCGGGAAATCCGTGTTTAGCTTCATGCGCGGCGTACAACTTCTGAATATCAATAAAAGTAGGCTTGCGTAAATATTTTTGACCATACAGTTCAATAATACTGTTGGTCCCGAAAGGCCTATACAAGTTTGTAGAAGCGGGGGGGGGGGGGGGGGGGTTGAATACAAACACGCTATTTTACTTTTCTAAATTGTTTATTGATAAATCATTAACAATTTACAGCTTGTTGCGGAAACAAGATTAAGGATAAACCTAAATCTAAACAAGTTGGAACACTAAGGTTTCTTGCACTAAGAAAGATATGGAGATTACTAATAAAATCCTATCTTGAGAGAGATTTGAACTTGTCCAGAGTTAGCAAGTTACTTCAAATGAAGTGAGTTCATCTCTTTATATACTGCATGCATTTAAAGCAATTCAGTATACACTTTACACGTGTCATCAGCGGATTGGTTGCATGTCATTGACCTTTGTTGACAACCTTAGTAGCCGTAAAGATGAACAGTGTAGCATCAGAGTGGTTGTACGATCTCAGATTTTCGGAGGTTCTTTTCTGACATTTCGTACGGTGGCGTGCAAGGGAGGTTAAGACAAAAGTACTTTGTACGGAGGACTTCATGATCAGCTTTCGTTGATTCAGCGATTATCATTTACTATTCAGCGAATGATAAAGTTCAGCGATAGCTGAAGCCTTGTACTTGATACTTCACGTTGAGTGGACAAATCTGAGTCTTCGCTGATCCGCATCAGTTCATTAGTAGACTTGTCGCTGGTTCTTGAGCTTGATCTTCGACTTCAGCGTAGAACCTTTGTTGACGTGAAACTTGTCTTCAGGGATTATAAGTAAACAACTAACTTATCAGCGATCACCATAAGGACTGAACAGACTCAGCGCATTATGGTGAACAGTGTTCGCTGAATGTTTAATTTAAAGAGCGAGAGTTCCTATCAGCGGTACTGTAAGATCTTAGTACTTATCAGCGATAGTGAAACTCTGATACATATTGTTTACATACAATTTTCACTAAGTATTCAAGAGAGGGTCATTATCAAATCACTGAGGGTTTGGATCAACAATCTCCCCCTATTTGATTATGACATAGCAACAAAGAAAATTGCTATTTAATGAAAACATAAGGATAAAAAGAACTCATAAAATATTTGTCCCTTTTACTGTTTTCTGGGATCTTTTCAGTACTGATGGAGTAAAGTACATTCGCTGAAATCTTTCTTTAAATCTTTGAATCAGGTTACAATGAAGAACAGAAAGATTACAAGTACAAGCGAAATAAATTACAAGTACAGAAGGATAACTGATACAATAGAGAAAAAGGAGATTATATCAGTTTTCAAAAGGTTCTTCCTTAATGAGAAGTTCATCAAGGGTCGTCTTTTCAGTGGGAATCATCCAGTCAGGAACCGTTACACCTTGTTTTCTTTTCTTCAGCGCTTCTTGAAAGATCAAGGGTTTTAGGTGTCGTGCCTGAATGTCCTTTCTGAAGTCACACCAGTAGATAAGATCTCTGAGCTGTTCGATTGGAGTGATTGGGAGCTCAGCGATCCGTTGAAAGCATTTTCGTCCGTCGTAGTCAAGAAAGAATATTCCATAAGGATTACTGATGACTTTACCAGGGACGAAAAGTTCACATGGTGGCAAAGAGATGTCAACGGCAGATAGATCAGGATCAGGACCAAGTACTTCAGCGCGAGAGAAACCAATTCCAGTTTCATTTTGTATGACAGGTCCTGAATTTGAATCTTGACGTTTCTTCCTTGGAGAACCTCTTTTTCTTTTCGGCTTTAGATCAGGAACAGGAGGAATATCCACACAAGAAGATATCAAGTCGATCTGTCTGTTTATCAGCTTTTCGAAATGATTCTTGTACTTAGATTGTGATGGTTGGATAGCTAACCTCATCTCCAGCCATTCAGAGAGACCATACCTTTTTACAGTGTCATCACGAAAGGTTTCAGATGTGCCATCTTCTCTGAACAGTTTGATGTCAACAATAGGTACTCCGATAGATGTTCTTCCAGAGATGAATACCTTGTTGATCTTCGCTGGACGATATCTGAAGTGAATTTTCTCTTTACACCAGATCAAGGTGGTCTGAGAAACTTCAGTTTTCTTTTCCACGATCTTCTGGGCTTCTTCCCACAGCTTTCGTTGGATTTGAATGGGAACACGCTTCAGTTTGGGGTCTTTGACAAATTCTTGAGTGAGCTTGATGGCGTATTCTCTGTCTTTCTCTTCAGCTTCCTTTCTTTCAGCAATGAGGCGTTCAGCTCTAAGGTGGTCCTGATATTCAGCTTTTGAAATTCTGAACTTAGGAGGAACTGAAGGTAGTTGATCAGGCCTTAGAATGATTCGCTGATCCTCGAATCGCTTTATTATTTCTTCTCTTCTCTTTTGATCCTCTTCACTCAGCTTTTGAGGAACTGAGGAAGATCTCTTATTGTGCGAGAGAGGTTGTTCTTCTGGTTCATCAGTCTCAGAGATCAAGTCCAAGACTGGGATTATTTCATCAGCAGCAGCTGGCTTTATTTGTGAAGTCGCAACAGTAGAACCTTCAGCGACATCCTCAAACAGGGGAGAGGACTAGCTGAAAAGCAGCGATCTTACAGATAAGAATTGGGTAGAAGAACTTGGGTAGAAAAGATAGAAAAATAATGTGGATGTGTATATAGGTTTGGAGAAGTTAGTGAGTTGTTGAGAAGTTCAGGGAAGGAAAAAGTAAAGTTTTAGTTTACCTGACAAACCGGCTTTTCAAAGAGAATCGCTAGATTTTCATCTTCAGCGAGGCCTTTGTCTTTGCTTTTCTCAGCGCTAGAGGCTGAGGGCTTTGTCTTTGTCTTCTCCCCTGATGGTTCTTTTATTGAGATTCCTTTAAGAGCTTTGATCCTTGGGGCAGGTTTGACGATAAAGAAATCATCGTCATCTTCATCATCATCATCCTTTCTTGGAGAGAAGGATGGTTTGTCGTCAGGGATGTCGATGTCTTCATCTTCTTCTGCTTCGGAATTCTCAGCATCTTCTTCGAGTTGCTCCCCCTCAGATACAGAGGCGAGCTTCTCGGTTCCCTCAGGGTTTTCATCTCCCTGAGGTCCAGTGATCAGATCTTCATTCCTCTCTCCCCTGATAGATTCATCATGGGAAAAGTCTTCGGCGCTTTTGTTGTTCAGATCTTCAGCGCTTTTCTCAAGATCTTCAGCGCTTTTCTCCTTGGAATGTTCAGCGCTCTTCTCCCCCTCTTTTTCATGATGACTGGGGGAGGAATGGGCAGACTCAGCATTGGTGTTATCTCTGTCTTCTGGGCCAGAGATTTTCACACAACCTTCAAGCTTTGCTATTCTGTCTTCTAGGCCAGAAATAGCAGGCGTGATTTTCCTCACCTCTGTGCGATCCTCCTCTGTGAAAGATTCCATAATAGGGGCAGGGGCAGGAGCAGGAGCTGGACTATTTGCCTTGTTTACCAGCGTCTCGATCATCGTCTTCATAGAGCTAACGTCGGTCTTTACAGAGCCTAAGTCAGTCTTGACCTCTGACATATCACCCTCGAGTTTTTCAACCGATGTCTTCAGCGTTGTTACTTCGCTGGACATGGTCGAAACTGATGTTTTGAGGCTTGTGTAGTCAGTGTAGATGTCACAGAGCACCTTGGCAAAATCGATGAGCGTCTTATCAAGACTCTTGATGTCTTCAGTGGAAGCTTTCTTCTCCACCACCGTTGTCAGCTTTGTCAAGTTCTCTCCAGCGTTTGTTACAGCTGTTGAGTTGTTGGAGAGTGTGGTGGTGAGACTGGACAGCTTTGTTTCCACGGACTTCAGCGAGGCGTTGATGTCTCCCAAATTAGGACCTGTAACATATAAGTACTTGTGAACAAAGGAAAGCTCAGAAGTTTCAGGTTTAGTTACAGTGTTTAAGGTGGGATTAGTACCTGCAGGAGGATTGATGAACTCGTCGAAGTTGCAAGTTCCTGAATAGTGTTCCATATCCTCTTCGAAAGTACGGTGAGGTATGGTGAACTCTGCAGGTCCTTTCTTCATCATTTGTTGAGAAGCATCAGCGGCGGCTTCTGGAATGATGGCATCTCCAGTGTTTGCTGGAGGAGTGTCCAAGTGAGTGGAGGGAGAAGCGAAGGTTAAGATTGGGTTTCGGGTTCTGAGTTCAGCGTTGGAATCGCTGACAATCACTTCATCAGTCTTTTGAGATATTGATGGAGGTTGGGTAGTTTCCAAGTTTCTAACCTCAGCGTTTGGAGACGCTGAAGTCTGGATTGGAGGGATGGCTTGCACGGGTGTGGCAGAGCGTACCACGGAACTTTCCTTCAGCTCTTCAGAATGAGCTGAGGAGTCTTCAGCATGGAATTGCTGGGGTTTCTCCTTGGTTTTCTTGATCCTTTTGGAATCAAGTTGGGTGTGTGAGGGTTTCCTTTTCTTATAAGGAGAGGATTTTGTGGTCGGGGTATCAGCGATTGGTATTGTCGCTGAAGGAGCCACAGAAAGCGGAGAATTTAGAAGAGTGAGAAGAGTAGAGAGACGTACCTCATTGGCGACAGGCTTGAAGTCGAGAACCTTAGGGCCAATCTGAGAAAGTTTCAGATCACCCTCTTCAGGATAGCTGTCCTTCAGGCCATATTGAAAGATGGCGCTGATGAATCGTGGGTAAGGAACCCATGCTGGTCTGTCAGCGGCAGAATCGACACGTTGAATTAGGTCTTCATAAATAATGGAGGCCCAGTCAATATTTAGACCTTTCAGCAGTGCGTATCCCATGGACTGCTGAGGTTGGGCGGCTTGATCAGAAGATCTGGATTTCGCTGTCATGCAGCTGATCAGGTGAGCGAAGATGAAATTCATCTCGCTAGGCATCTTGGATTTCTTTATCAGCGTCAGTTTCTTCTCAGGCTTCTTGTCCCTTCCAATATCCCAGATATAACCCATTGCGTCAAGGAAAGCAGTGATTGCTTCTCTGTCAGCATGCTTTTTGTGGTCAGGGAATGGAATGAAGGGTTTTTCTTTGGAGGCATTTGGGAAGTTTAGGGCTTTGCGGATAATTGCGGGTGTGATCTTGATGGTGCCATACTCAGTATCGCTGAGTATGCAGTCTATGGTTTTGGATGGATCTTTGGCAGAGGGTAGCTCAGTGTGTCTGGCAGAGTACCAGAACTGAGATAAGAGCCGCTGACTGGCAGGAGGTGTTATGGTCAGGGCTGTGTAGATGGGGCTGTTCTTCAGAAAACTTACAGCATCGTCCAGATGTGATACTTGCTTCCGAGGAGGAAACTCGAGAAGAGCTGAGAGGTTGTTGGCTTTAGTCCAATCGAGTTGATCCAGCTCGAACTTCACCTGGGGGGCTTTGAAGATTTCCATTTCCTCAGAGTCAGTGGAGATGGATTCAGCGGTAACATTCAGCTTTGAAGATGCCATATCACTGTATTATCAGTTCAACCAAAGATGTTAACAAATAAGAATTATCTTAATGTGGAAAGAAATTTCCGTTAAGATATTTCGAATCTTGTCCATTTCATTCAGACAAAAAAAATGTCTTAATGAAGATTAGGGTTTTTCTTGATTTTAAAAGAAAAGTAAAACCCATAAAATCTTGTATTCTAGTTTCTAAAAGAAAAATGGATACGAATGAAGAACAAGTTTAAGATTTAGATTTAAAACTTGAAGAACAACCATGAAATGGTTGTGTTCATAAAACCATGAAAGAAATGATTTTATTTTAAAAAGTTCTTTTGTTTGATCTTGTTAAAACAAAGAGAAGATCGAAAACAAGTTATACGCATTTGATAAAAGATAAGAACTTATTAACCTTGAAGTTTTGATGAAGAAGATGATGAACAGTTCTTGAGGTTTTTGAGAGCACAAATGCAACAGAGAATTCTTTTCTTGCGGAGAAAGATTGTTCGCGTAAAAGACAAATATAAACCAAGAGTTGTTTATATAGGGATTTTTAGAGAGAGAAAACCTTGAGCGGGAAAAGGTTTTCATCATGACACGGACACGTGTTTGCATTTGATTGGAAGTTTGAACAAAACGTGCAAACGTGTGTCAGAAAGAAATCGTGCCGAGTGTTATCCGTTGCAATGACGTCACAACTGTCCTTTCACATTCTTCTAGGATGTCTCTGAGGTTTTGAAAAACTCAGGGACTCTTTTGAAAAACATGAAGCGCTGAATAGAAATATCAGTGAAGGTTTAAGGAATTTTCAAAATATCGCTGTTAAGGAAGAGATATTCAGCGATGCAATTTATTTTGAAATCTTGCATTTACATGCGATTGTCAGAGAGAGAAAACATACCTGGATATCAGTTTAACCAAGTTTACTCAGAGAGAAGATGATGAAATGGATTATATAAGTTGATTTTATCCCGAAGCCTATACAAGTTTGTATAAACGTATCGCTGATTAAATGTGAACCGCTGAAGATTTTATCCTTCAAAGTTCAGCATTCCAAGCTCGCTGATGAGAAAGTTGAATCTTGTCTCATCAAGAGGTTTGGTAAACAAATCAACTAACTGATAATCAGTTGGGATAAAATGAAGTTCTATATCACCATTCATCACATGATCTCTGATAAAATGATATCTGATTTCTATGTGTTTTGTCTTTGAGTGTAGCACTGGATTGTTTGCTATAGCGATGGCACTTGTGCTGTCGCAATAGATTGGAATTTTGGAGAGATGAAGATCATAGTCTAGTAGTTGATTTCTCATCCACAAGACTTGAGAACAGCAGCTTCCAGCGGCTACATACTCAGCTTCAGCTGTGGAAGTGGACACTGAGTTTTGCTTCTTACTTGTCCAACTTACCAGCTTTCCACCCAGGAGCTAACATCCTCCTGTGGTGCTTTTCCTATCCATTTTGCAACCTGCAAAATCACTGTCTGAATAGGCGGTTAGATCGAATCCTGAGTCTTTGGGATACCAAAGACCTAGATTCGTTGTACCCTTAAGATATCGAAAGATTCGCTTTACAGCTTTCATATGGGATATCTTAGGTTCAGCTTGATATCGTGCGCACAGACATGTTGCAAACATAATATCGGGTCGGCTAGCTGTAAGATACAATAGTGAGCCGATCATCCCACGGTACAGCGTGACATTGACAGGAACACCATTTGTGTCCTTATCAAGTATCAGCGGTGGTGCCATAGGGGTTTTCATAGCTGAACTTTCAGTTAAGTCGAATTTCTTCAGCATATCTTTAACATACTTTCCCTGATTTATAAAAGTTCCTTTTTCAGTTTGCTTAATCTGAAGACCAAGGAAATATGTTAGTTCACCCATCATACTCATTTTATACTCATCTTTCATTCTATCAGCGAAACGAGTACAAAGCTCAGGGTTAGTAGAACCAAATATAATGTCATCAACATATATTTGAACTAAAATGATATGACCTTTCACTTTTCTAAAAAACAAAGTTTTGTCAATCTTACCTCGCTCAAATTTTTCAATATGGAGATAAGTAGAGAGAGTATCATACCATGCACGTGGAGCTTGCTTTAAGCCATAAAGTGCCTTGTCCAGTTTATACACATAACCTGGACGCTTAGGATCTGAGAATCCTGGAGGTTGTTCCACATACACTTCTTCATTCAGCTTTCCATTTAGAAATGCTGACTTAACATCCATCTGATGTACAGTGAAGTTTTTGTGTACAACATATGCTAAGAAAAGACGAATAGATTCAAGTCTTGCTACTGGAGCAAAAGTTTCGTCATAATCTATGCCTTCCTCTTGTCTGTATCCCTGAGCAACAAGACGAGCTTTGTTGCGAGTTACAGTACCATGTTCGTCCAACTTGTTTCGATAGACCCATTTAGTGCCTATCACCGTTTTGTCAGTTGGTCTACGAATAAGTTTCCAAACTTTGTTTCTTTCGAATTCAGTCAGCTCTTCTTGCATAACGCTGACCCAGTTTGGATCTCTGAGGGCATCATCTATTTTCTTTGGTTCAGTTAGAGAAATAAAGTTAACAAATAAACAAATATTACCTGCACTTCTACGAGTCTGAATACCAGCGTTGGGATCACCAAGAATTTGATCGATTGGGTGATTTACAGTCCATCGCTGAGCCGGAGCATACGTCGCTGACTCGGTCTGAACTGGAGAAACTGAAGATGAGGCTTCAGCTACTTCTGGATTATCAGCTAAGAGAGGAATGTTTGCATTTGCCACTTCATTCACTGATTGCTGAGAAATAGATGGAATTTCTGAGACATTTGGATCAACTGCAGGTATAGTGTTTATAGGAACAGCTGAGACCCAAGATGTTTCAGCTTCACTATTTTGCATATTTGGAATGATAGAAGGACCATCATTTTCTACGGTGTGAGCATGAGGAGTGGGAACATCTTCTGAATCACCAAGATGAGAAAACATCCATTGATTCAGTTCTTCTGTATCAACGTTCGGTTTAGAGTTCGCTGAACGGGATTCGTCAAACGTGACGTGAATAGTTTCTTCTACAGTTTGTCTTCTTCGGTTGAAGACTCTGAAGGCTTTGGAAACTGAGGAGTATCCAAGAAAGATTCCATCATCAGCCTTAGGATCAAACTTTCCAAGGGCATCTCTGTTGTTCAGTATGAAACACTGACATCCAAAGATGTGAAGAAAGCTGATTGAAGGCTTTCTCCCATGAAAGAGTTCATAGGCTGTCTTTTTGAATCTTTTAACTATCAGCGACCTGTTTTGCGTAAAACAAGCAGTGTTGACAGCTTCTGCCCAAAACTGAGTAGGCAGGTGAGAATCGCTGAGCATTGAACGTGCAGCTTCAATAATTGTTCTATTTCTTCTTTCAGCGACTCCGTTTTGTTGTGGTGTTCTCACTGACGAAAAGTTGTGAGAAATACCCTTGCTCTCAAGGAAGGAATCAAGAGAACTGTTTTTGAATTCAGTTCCATGATCACTCCTTATTGAGCGAACAGTCATATTGTTCAGAGTTTCCATCTTCCGAACAAAGGTGATGAGTTCTTCAGGGGTGTCACTCTTAGAACGGAGAAACATTACCCATGTGTAACGAGAGAATTCATCAACTATGACCAGCGTATATTTCTTTCCAGCGATGGATTGTTTGTTAACGGGGCCAAACAAATCCATATGGAGTAGTTGTAGAGGAGATGACACTGAGGAAACTTGCTTTGACTTAAAGCTTGCCTTGGTCTGCTTCCCTTTTTCACACGCTGAACATAAGGACTCTTTGGCGTATGAATGTTGAGGTAGACCAGTGACTAACTCTTTGGATGAAAGAGTATTAAGTGTCTTGAAGTTGAGATGTGAGAGCCTTTTGTGCCATAGCCAGTTAACATCAGAAGATGCTTTTGAGAAGAAACAGGAGTTCTCAGTGGTTGTTGAGTCCATGTTTATAACGTAAACATTTTCCAAACGATAACCGCTGAGAGCTATCTTCTCCTTTTTGTCAGAGACAAAGCAGGATTCCTTAGTGAAAATCACTTTGTTATCCATGTCGCAAAGCTGACTAATGCTTAGAAGATTATGCTTCAGCACTTCAACATATGCGACTCTTCTGAAGGATGTTGTACCATTTGAAAGTACACCATACCCTCGGGTGTGTCCTTTTCCATTTCCACCGAAAGTCACAGAGGGACCCTTCTCTTCCTTGTATTCAGCGAGCAGGTTTTTCTTTCCAGTCATGTGTCTAGAGCATCCGCTATCGAGATACCAGATACCCTTTTTAACCTGCAATACAAAGGAAGATTAGTTTTGCTTGGGTACCCACTTCACCATGTATACGCGTTTGTCAGTGGAAGTAGTTGGAATGGGTTCAGCAGTCTTCGCAGCATTTGAAGATTCAGCTTTGTCTTTCTTCACTTTGGTCAATTTCTTGACCTCAGCGGTAGGAGTCACCTTGACCTGAATTGCAACTGGTTTGGTCTTCTTGGGTGCTATCTTCACCTTAGCTATCTTATCAGCTTTGGTGGTTGTGGGGCACTTACTTGCAATATGATCGGTAAGTCCACAGTGATAACATTTCCTATAACTAAAATTAGTTCTAGGACCACTTGAGTGCTGAGCTTTTAATTTGGAATTAGAAGTGCCAGCACCAAGTACACTATTGGTTTTTGAAATAGGACGAACATTCAGTTCTTCAGATTTCTTACCAAGGATATCTACTCTGAGTCTAGGAGTAGGTCGCTGAACTGATCCAGAGGTCTGATTTCTAGAACCAGATGAATGAATCACTAAGGCTTTGGAAGCATTCAGCTTAGGTACTAAGGTACCCTTCTGAGGATTTTGATAAATAACAATTCCTTTACCTTTGTCTTTAGAGACAGAGGTAGGTTTTGAATAAACCATTTTCTCCTTACCTTTTGAGGAGGTAGGAGTTTCCTCAGGGATTGGTGTAATCGACGAGGAGTACTGAGATGAAGAAGTGTCAGCTACTGAGGATACGAACGTTCCAAATTTAAGCATTGAACGTTCAGTGGTTGGTTTTGGATTATCATATTTATAACCCAGACCACGTTTATCACTCAGAGGAATCTGAGCCTTAATTATCTCAGTGATCTTTGTTGAAGAATTACACCATCCTTCAACAGTAGCTTGTTCAGCTTTTAATGCAGCGATAGCTTCTGCTCGTTCGATTTTGACTAGCTGATTTAAATAGACTTGATCTTTAAAATCTTCTTCAAATTTAGAAAGCTTTTCTATTTGAAGGTGGCAGTTTTTAAGCTTTTCAGCGAGATCAAGATTTTGGTTTTCAACCACATCTTTGCCGTTCATGGCTTCGTATAAACTTCTAGTCAGTAGATCGATTTTACGGAGACTATCAGCTTCATCAATATTTGCAATATTGGTAAAGAAAGAAGGTGATACCTGAATAGCAGAGGTTGAAGTGGAGGGAATGTCTGAACTTTCTTCCTCTTCTTCAATCTTTGCCATGAGACATTGATTTGCTTCATCATCTTCAGAATCAGATGATGAGGCTTCTTCATCAGAAGCAGCCCAATCATAGTCAGCCATCAGGCCTTTTCCTTTCTTCTTAAAGCTTTTCAGCTTTGCATACTTTTCCTTCAGCTTTGAGTATTTGTCATCTTTATTCCTTGGAACAAAGGATTTCTTTGTAAAAGCTGAAGGTCTCATGATTTTCTTTGACCTGCATTCGTTAGCGAAATGACCTGTCTTTTCGCAGTTGAAACAAGTAGCAGTAGCCTTATCAACAAAAGCTGATGACTTAGGCTTGTCAGCTATAGAAAGAGTTTTGTTCTTTCTAAACATTTTCTTCTTGGCGAATCTCCTGAACTTTTTAGCTAGGAGAGCCAAGGATTCATCATCATCTGAAGAATCAGAATCTGATGACCTTTCAGAGTTACTTTCTAACTCAGTGATAGTGACCACGGGTCGCTGAGTAGAAGGTTCCTCTGAGATTAAAGCAACAGGGGTGCTTTTGGAATCTTTTACAAGATTCTTCTTAAGATGGCTAGATTGCTCATGATTCAGCAATGTGCCATATAAGGTAGCAAGTGTCATTGATCTTAGATCTTTTGACAGCTTGAGACACATGGAATAATTGTCCCAGCTTTCAGGTAAACATTCTAAAAACTTTGTCAGCACTTCAAAGTTAGAATATTCCTTACCAACCGTTTTAAGATCTATAATTAAGCAATTAAAACGTTGATGAACTTCAGAGAGAGTTTCATTCTTACCAGAAATGAAGCTTTCGTATTGTCTTACCAGGTTGATCTTTCTTGAATCCTGGACTTCAGACGTTCCTTCATACCGAACACATATTGTGTCCCACATGGCTTTTGAGGATTTCAGGTTCATGACGGAATGGTAGACTTCGTCAGGAAGGGCCATGGATAGTATGGATCTGGCTTTTGTATCTATAGCCACTTTCTTCTTATCTTCATCGGTCCACATGTGTATTTCCTTTGGAATCAGCCTTTCAGGAATAGCAGCTCGAGTTGCAGTGGCTGGAACTAAAGGATCAATAGTTACAAGGATGTGTGGGCCGTTTTCAAGATAGTAGGTCATAGTAGGGTCTACACCTTCTAGGAAGAGCATCATCCTATTTTTCCATAAGTTGAAGTTGTCTCTGGAAAATCTAGGGGGTTTTGCAAGAGAACCATTGTCTATATAAGTTGTGTTTGTGTGGGAGGCCATTTTCAGATAATAGCAAGGAAGAGAAATATCTTAGATTAGATCTTGTTTATGAGATTAAACAAATCTGCTCTGATACCACTTGTTGGTCCCGAAAGGCCTATACAAGTTTGTAGAAGGGGGGGGGGGGTTGAATACAAACACGCTATTTTACTTTTCTAAATTGTTTATTGATAAATCATTAACAATTTACAGCTTGTTGCGGAAACAAGATTAAGGATAAACCTAAATCTAAACAAGTTGGAACACTAAGGTTTCTTGCACTAAGAAAGATATGGAGATTACTAATAAAATCCTATCTTGAGAGAGATTTGAACTTGTCCAGAGTTAGAAAGTTACTTCAAATGAAGTGAGTTCATCTCTTTATATACTGCATGCATTTAATGCAATTCAGTATACACTTTACACGTGTCATCAGCGGATTGGTTGCATGTCATTGACCTTTGTTGACAACCTTAGTAGCCGTAAAGATGAACAGTGTAGTATCAGAGTGGTTGTACGATCTCAGATTTTCGGAGGTTCTTTTCTGACATTTCGTACGGTGGCGTGCAAGGGAGGTTAAGACAAAAGTACTTTGTACGGAGGACTTCATGATCAGCTTTCGTTGATTCAGCGATTATCATTTACTATTCAGCGAATGATAAAGTTCAGCGATAGCTGAAGTCTTGTACTTGATACTTCACGTTGAGTGGACAAATCTGAGTCTTCGCTGATCCGCATCAGTTCATTAGTAGACTTGTCGCTGGTTCTTGAGCTTGATCTTCGACTTCAGCATAGAACCTTTGTTGACGTGAAACTTGTCTTCAGGGATTATAAGTAAACAACTAACTTATCAGCGATCACCATAAGGACTGAACAGACTCAGCGCATTATGGTGAACAGTGTTCGCTGAATGTTTAATTTAAAGAGCGAGAGTTCCTATCAGCGGTACTGTAAGATCTTAGTACTTATCAGCGATAGTGAAACTCTGATACATATTGTTTACATACAATTTTCACTAAGTATTTAAGAGAGGGTCATTATCAAATCACTGAGGGTTTGGATCAACAAATACCTGTGCAGAATTTGTACAGACAATCTCGTGACGTTTTCTCTCCCATACGGATGTACTCGTCAAGTGCGTCAGCACTTACTCCATACGCCAATTGCCGAATAGCGGAAATACACTTTTGTATCGGAGAAAAACCTTGTTTGCCTAACCCGTCAAACCGAAGTCTAAAATACCGATACCCTACTTCTAAATCTTCAACTATTCGTTCGAATAGTTGTCTGCTCATCCTGAACCGCCGCCTAAACATATCCGGTGTATAAATCGGGTTGACACCAAAGTAGTCCCGCATAAGCCGCTCGTTTGCAGTTACTCGACCTCTTTCAATGTTTGCGACTCTCTCTCTTGTTGACGATGAGGCGGTGCTACCATACAGCGATTGTGCAGTCTGTCGAAAAATTTCCCTTTGTAGATTCAACAACTCGTCGGTGTCTACGGATGATGATGATGCGGTTGGTGAACCGGGTTGTGGCGAATCCATATTGTTTAAAATATAGAGAATGAAAGAGTGTTTGAGAGAGTTTGAAAGGTGTGAAAAATAAGAGGTTGAGAGAATTTGAGAGAGTTTGAGAGGTGTGAAAAATAAGAGGTTGAGAGAATTTGAGAGAGTTTGAGAGGTGTGAAAAATAAGAGGTTGAGGGTTAAATATATAGTGGGATTAAATTGAGAAAAAAATTTATTTATTTTTGTTTAAAAATAGCCGTTCAACGGCATTATTTTTAAAAATTAAATAATTTTTTTTTAATAAACCTTCGGGATGAATCGGGATCCCGAACCCGGAATCCATCCCGCCCCGCCATCCCCGCAAGGGCCGTAGCCCATTTCCCGCTGAGCCCGAAGGCATCCCAAGCCCCATCTTTCGCCGGGTACGGATGGCCTTATATCATATAAAACCTTAGTAATATGGGATTGAAACTATGTTTGAGTTGTACACTGATTTTTAGAATTTGAATTTCATATATCTAACAAGTTTTTTTATAATTCCTTAAAATAAAAAAGAAAAAGTCATAATCTACAAACTAAAATCTTATATACTTGTCTATTTTAAAGATTCTAAAATTAATCATAATATTTAAATATTAAATACATTTAATACCAAACAAACTTTTCATAAAATTGGAATTTTGAAATAAAGCTTTGATTTAACACACCTCTCTCCTCCAAAAAAAGAAAAATAATTAATTCAATCTCTCCAAAATAAATTGTGGAGATTTCTCAAAGGATATTTATCAACTAGCCATTTCTATTGAAAATTCATCAAATAGTTGGTTCCTAACAAATTTTAAGGAAATAATTAGTAAATTCACAGATTGACTTAGTGGCCGTTCACCTAATCACTTACCCGGGTAAGTGTTTACTGATAAATTCAAGACTATCACTTATTTTCAGGGTAAGATTTTAGTCCACCAAAATGGCATCGTATGCAACAATTTACCCGCTAAGCGCTTATCGTGTTAAGTGTTGTTGCACTCACTTACCGGGTAAAACTCTCGGTCCTTGCTTTTGACTCTTGATCCTTGTTTCCGCTCTTTACCGGGTAAGATTCTTGGTCCTTGTCATATTCATCTGGTAAGTTAATGTGACTTTGTAAGCACTTATCCGGATAAGCGTTTTGTAAACGGCCCCTTAGTAAAGTTATGGAATTATTTTATCAAAAGATGGACCAATTCCAATCGAAAAGCAGAATATTTGCTTTTTGTTCATAATTTTCCAAGATTTGAGAAGATTTTCGGAAACAATTTACCTATTTATTAACTATTTTGTGATAATCTATATCTATACTGCTATATTCTATACTACTATATTAAAAGAATATAAAAGTTATTTGTCAACATTCACTTTTTCAAGATTACTATTTCTTTAACACATTATATAACTCTAAAAGCAGAGAAATCCCCTCTCTCCCCCGTTCTTTCAAAAAAATCAAACATTTTCAATTTCTAAGTTACATTTTATACCCTTAGAATTAGTTATTCAATTTACTTTTAATTTCTTACTTATTCATTTTTCATTTTTTATTTTACACCATTATCATATTAACATAAATAATCGTATATGAATAAGAATGCATTAAAAAATACATTTGTTTTTTTACAAGTTATATCATTGTAATCGTCTCGTCAATACCTTCGAAATGGACCCAATATTTAATATTTTTTGATTTAATCATATTATTAAATATCATGAACATGTATGAATTAATTTGTTTTATATCCCTTACATTATTCATTTTCATTTTAATCTCTTATAATATTAAAAATACATAATCATAGTTTAACTAAAACATATTAATAAATGCATTTTTTTCAAATTATATTGTTACAATATTCTCATCAATAATTTCAAAATAAGTTAATTATTGAATATTTTTTTAACTTAATAATATTGTGAAATATCATAAATACGTGTCAAGATTTTTCAAGAATGACATACCGAGATTTTTTTAAACTTGTACATTTTACGCTTTTATCTATATTTATCTATTATACTCCTTTAAAAATAATTTCATTTATGGTTATTCTTGAATTTTTAAGAAATACAAATCTCAATACATCATGTATAAGTTTAAAAGCTTTAAAACCTCTCACGTTCAACATGATAATTAAAAATAAAATTATTTTTTATTTTTAAATTACACTTTATACCATTATAATTAGTTATTTAGTTTACTTTATATCCCTTCTCCTTTCATTTTTTATTTTACATTCTTATCATATCAACATACATAAACTAAAATACATTAAACAAATATGTTTTTCCTTTTTTTATAAATTATACCATTATAATGGTTCATCAAAACCTTCAAAATGAGCACAAATGTTATGGGTTTGAAGACCCCACTATCGAACGAATATTTTTGACCAATTAATCATATTTACCTTTAATTTTATACATCTGATATGCGATTTAAAAACGAATAAATATGAACATGAAACAAAAATTATTTTATCGAATTCTCGGCTTTAGATTCGAGATACTTCGCGCCGCATCGCGCGCGGATACGTATCTAGTGTATATAAACAACTATTGGTCAAATGTTTTAAGTGAAATTGGTTAATTTAGTGATTTTTTGTGGAGAACTTTTGTCCTCCTTCCTCCTTTCTCTATTTTAATTAAATATGGTTTTAAACTCTCTCTCTCTCTCTCTCTCTCTCTCTCTCTCTCTCTCTCTCTCTCTCTCTCTCTCTCTCTCTCTCTCTCTCTCTCTCTCTCTCTCTCTCTCTGTGTGTGTGTTATTCATTTTGAAAACTATGTTGCAGATGCTCTTAACAATTAAAATTGGTCAAAACATTTACGACCCTTTACTCTTAGTTATCGTTTAAATAGCATTTTTATATTATTTTGATTACAGAAATGCTAAACATTTTGAAACCAAACAATTTATGTGTAGATTTTGATTATTCTAATATCATGTTATTTCAATTTTGTTAACACCCACAATTTTTTTTTTTAAGAATTAAGTTTTAAATACAATACAAACCAATTAAATGAGATATTATGATGATATTTTTATGATTAACGCTCTAGATAAGAAAACAAACTAGATATTTGTGGAACCATATATCCATTGTACATTTGTACTAGATGATCCATTGAGAATTGAGATTGGTTTGTATAGTTTGTATTTGAGATCCCCTCTATTTTCCATTACGTATCAAATAAATAATCAAAGAAAACTAGACTAAAAAGCTAGGGGTCGTTTACCAAACGCTTATTCTGGTAAACACTTACGAAGTCACATTACCTTACTAGTAAGAGCAAAGCAAGGACCAGGAGTCTTACCCAGTATATGAGGGCGGAGATTCTTACCACGGTTAGCCTTTTGGTGGATTAAAATCTTACCCAATAAGTAAGTGATAGTGTTGAATTTTACCTGTAAGCGTTTATCCGGGTAAGCG
Organism: Saussurea involucrata; assembly: GCA_033807775.1. NCBI lineage: Eukaryota > Viridiplantae > Streptophyta > Magnoliopsida > Asterales > Asteraceae > Saussurea > Saussurea involucrata. The sequence goes on from CM066325.1 coordinate 70,485,835, forward strand.
TTTGATAAACAACCCCTTAATCATTTGAGAACTCTACAATTTTGTGAGATCCGTGAGATTCATCCTAATCCACTAATTTAAGATAATTAATGAGATAAATAATACATTTTTAGGGAAAAATTCAAATTTCATAAACAGATCTCTCTCTCTCTCTCTCTCCCGTCTCTTTTCTCCCGTCACATACACGTACACAAATTCACATGTAAATATGTATACACGGTGAGCACATTGTGAGCACAATGAAACCAACCTTAAGTAATTTCATACTAGGATGCCTACAATGACGTTCACAACTTGTAAGTTTAGATTTTGTATTCTTGTCTTAACTGGTGTCAATATATTCACAAGTTATATCAGATCTCGTAGATTTGGAGTGCGTTCACAATATGTTAACAAGTTATAATAGTTTTTTTTGTCTAAAAAATGTTCAGAGTGTATTTAACTTGTGTGCATATTTAATTATATATGCATGTATATATGAAGAGAGGAGAGAGAAATAAAAGAGTCTTTTTAAATTAAATTAGATTTAATTGTTTAACTAGTTTTTAAGTTTTAATGGTATAAATTGGATCTCAAAAATCACACAAATTAAAAAGTTAAAAAAGGCTATGTGTGTATTTTTATATCAACTTTAATGACTATATATAACTTACATCACCTTCTATGTCTTTTAGGTGTGCATCATGTACTTGTATTTGGCTATAGGCATCGGCATTGCCTCTTTTCTTCGTAAGTTAATTTTATCCAGCTATCATCACATATTCACGTAGTGTTGGGTTCGAATGAAAGCTTGAGTTACGTGAGAAGCGTAAAATAAAAAATGGTTATCAACCGTTGGATGCATACTAGGATGAGATGCATCGAGATAAGATGCACCAGATCACTCCATGTATCAAACGCGATTCATGGGTGGCTTAAGATTAAAAGTTCAAGGGTTCAGATCCACTTCTCATTTTAACTCAACTTCTCACACGATCCTTTGTCTCATCGTATATTGACATCATTTTAATAATGCTATTTAAAAAGCGTCATGATTAAACATTTTATATATCATAAAAACCATTCACTTACCTTGTAAAACTCTCGATCCTTGTTTTTCTTCTTACCGGATAAGATTCTCAGTTTTTATTATATTCACCCGACAAAGTAATTGAATCAGTAAGCACTTACCAAAATAAGTGTTTAAGTAAACGCCCCTTAATCTGCTAAGAGCATCTCCAACAGCTTCCGCATTTTGGAGAAAATAGAGAATATGAGGATTTTGGGTTGTTTTTTTGCTCCAACAGTTTCCCCAAAACTATCTCCAAAATGAAGAAAGTAGGAGAGAGAATGAGTTTTTCTCCAAATATGGAGTTAACTCCAAAAATGATTACTAAGTGAGAGCACCAATAGAAATCTTTGAAAAATAATATTTAGAGAGGGAAATAATATTTTAATATTATAATCGTTGTTTTTTTCTCCAAAATGGGGAATCTGTTAGAGAAGAATGTAATTTTCTTTGGAGATTTTGACTTTTTATTCTCCATTTTAGAAAATAATCCAAATTGTATATTGACATTGTAGCATGCTCTTTTTTGACCAGTCAAGTCAATTTAATACCCCTTTTTTTCAAAATGGAGAGACCAGGGCCGTTTTGGAGTCCCTGTTAGATGTTTACCAAGATATATCCATTAAAAAACAAAATATAAATTAAATTAAAGTAACATATGAAATTCACTTAAATGAAATTATTCTCAAAGAATATATTGTTATGTGCAGAGGTATCGTGTTGGATCGTAACCGGAGAAAGACAATCGGTGCGCATAAGAGGAATGTACTTAAAGGCAATATTGGGACAAGATGTTGAGTTCTTTGATACCCAAACTACTACAGGTGAAGTCATTGAAAAAATGTCTACCGACACTATTACCATCAGAAAAGCTATTGGTGAAAAGGTACGTTTTCTTTAATGTAATCACCATATGATTCACATATGAATTTTTACTTATTTACATCCCTTTGACCTATATAAACATATGATTCACATATGAATAAAGGTTGGAAAGTTTCTTCAACTTGTTACAACGTTTGTTGGAGGCTTCCTGGTAGCATTTATTCGAGGATGGCGGCTTGCACTTGTAGTATGCTTTTGTCTACCATTGTTGGTTGTTGCTGGAGGGTGCATGTCATTTATCATCTCGGAAATGGCGGTGCGTGTACAAGCCTCCTATGCACAAGCCGGAAATGTGGTTGAACAAACAGTTGGAGCCATTAGAACTGTAAGTACATGCACTAAAACAATCAAGATTTCTTTCCCAATTGTATATAATATTTACATACAGCAAATACTTACGGGTAACCTGGATACTGCGGGACCAATGACCCTTTAGTAGGATATGAGATTTTACTTGAACCCCCCCTATGGTTTATTAAATTTACAGGTTGCATCCTTCAATGGGGAGAAACAAGCAATAAAAAAGTACGACGAAAAGCTAGAAATTGCTTATTCTGCAACCGCTAGCCAAGGGTTGGCGTCGGGGTTAGGAACCGCTGTATCTTTACTAGTTTCTTGTTGTAGCCATGGGCTAGCTATTTGGTATGGATCCAAATTGATTTTGGAAAAGGGTTACAATGGTGGAGAAGTTATTAGCATCATAATGGCCATGATGTTCGGGGCATTGTAAGTAATTATGCCATCTAGACTTCGTATGAAATAGAGCAAAATACATCAAAATGCAACAAATTTTGGTTCACTTCTTATTTTCTTATTTAGTGCAGAAGATTTTTTTTCCTCAAATCAATGTAAAAAAGTTCCAAATTTTCCTATTTTGTACCAATTTTAACTGATAACCTACTAATTTTGTAACATAACATTTGATACCAACGGTGGAGTGGACGATAAATTTGACATCCGCATCATCAAATGTTACAAGATCAGTAGGTTACCGATCAAAATGGTCAAACCAAATTATTTTGAAACTTTGTTACATTAAATGGAACAATTTTCTTTTGTTAAAGTAAATAGGAACTAAGGGAAAGTTTGTTACATTTTGATGCATTTTGGCGTTTGAAATAGTGATTTTTACTATCTTGGTTGTTCTCTAATTCCTGTTTCACCTTAAACTGTACCAGCTCACTAGGCCAGACTTCCCCGTGTTTATCGGCATTTGCACAAGGGAGAGCTGCAGCTTACACAATGTTTGAGACTATCAACCGTAAACCAAAAATTTATGCATACGATGGAGATGGGATCGTACCAGAAGATATAAAAGGTGAAATCGAGCTCAAAGACGTGTACTTTAGGTACCCTGCACGCCCCCATGCCCAGATTTTATCAGGTTTTTCACTGCACATTCCGAGTGGTATGACTGCAGCGTTAGTAGGTCAAAGTGGAAACGGGAAGTCAACTGTGATAAGTTTGTTGGAACGATTTTATGATCCGGAAACCGGAGAAGTGCTTATAGATGGTGTTAACTTGAAAATTTTGCAATTAAAATGGATAAGATCAAAAATGGCATTAGTTAGTCAGGAACCTGTGTTGTTTACGACTACCATAAGGGAAAACATATTGTATGGAAAAGAAAATGCTACTGATGAAGAGATTGAAGCGGCTATCGAGCTTGCCCATGCTTCTGACTTCATCAACAAGCTACCTCAAGTAAGTAAATTCTTAAACGGATCCAGTTTTATTCGGTTTACAATGGATAGAATGCAACGGATTTTGCCTTACTTCCTATTTAATGTAATAAAAAATTTCCTTGATCAATATAACAAATTTTTCTAAATTTACTATTTAATGGAACAAAGTTCGAATATTTCTTATTTTTTACCCATTTTGACCGGTACACCCTGTTGATGTTGTAACATTTTATGACACGAATGCCATGCTTATTGTTCATTTCTTTGTAACCCTTTTATAAACGGGTATTCAAGTCATAAAGTATTACAGGATGGATCAGCCGGTTACTGTTTAAAACGGGTAGAAAGTAAATATTCTAAAACTTTGTTACATCGACTTAGAAAATAAAAATCTTTGTTATACTAAATAGTAACTACACCAAAAATTGATGCATTTTGCCCTTTTACAAACTACATTATCAAATATTTACCAGAAACATAAAACAGCCAATTAAATAACCTCATCAATTGTGTTCTTCCAGAGGCTTGATACAATGGTGGGTGAGCATGGGACTCAGCTATCTGGTGGGCAAAAGCAGAGAATTGCAATAGCAAGAGCTATTCTTAAAAACCCAAGAATCCTTCTTCTAGATGAAGCAACAAGTGCATTGGATGCTGAATCCGAGCGTTTAGTACAAAATGCGCTCGATACAGTCATGGCCACTCGAACGACTCTGGTCATTGCGCATCGCTTGTCTACCATTCGAAATGCTGAGCTTATAGCTGTTGTTCATGCTGGAAAGCTGCTGGAAAAAGGTAACCCACCAATCCTTTTTTCTGTCTTTTGAGTGTGTTTCACTACAACAAAGTTGGTCTTTTAGGACGTCTTAATAGAGTACTTAATGGGACTTTTAGTTTATATGATCAAGAGTTGTGTCCGTATCTAAAGGCATTACAGTAAGCTGTTAGGGTGAAGTTAGTTGACCTAACAAATTCTATCGACAAAACTGGATAACCTAATAGCTAGGAAACCAAAAGTGAATCACCCTGTTGACCTTTTTATATAACACTTATTAACCTTTCATATATCAATACCCAGGGCGGACCCAGAAATTTTTTCATACGGTGGCACCATATAATATAGACAAAAAATAATTATAAAAAACATGGTTTTTATCAACGTGTTTTTTTCATCTTTTTACTGACGTTCAATATAATCTGATGTGTTTTTAGCCTATTCTTACCGTTTCGAGGAATTTTAGATCTTTTTGCTTGATTTCAAGAGATTTTTAAGTTTCTTTATCGATTTCGAGGAATTTTATAGGTTTTTTTGGTTGATTTCAAGAGTTTTTCGATTTTTTGGTTGATTTCAAGAGTTTTTTTTTAGTTTTTTGGTTGATTACGAGGTACGGTTGCACCTTCTTGAAGTTTCCAAAATAATACGGTAGCACCTTCCAAAACAATACGATTGCACCTTTCACGAACCTAACATTTTTTACCCTTCGTCGGACGAATAATACGGTGGCACGTGCCACAGTAACTACCCCTCTGGGTCCGCCCATGTCAATATCCGAAAGTTCTTTGTGGCGATAATACCAAAATATCAAGTTGGCTCATTCGTCTTTATCTTGATCCTTACGGGGGTCTTGAATCCTCTCTTCCCTATTTCTTTCTTTTACTTGTTTTTGTATATATAAGTTTAGGGTTTAGGGTTTATATCAAATCTTACACCAAATACGAAATTTGACACCAAATTTGGTGCAATGAAATGTAATACACCAAATTTGGTGTAACACTATTCATTTACACCAACAGGAATAGATAAAAAAGAAATATAGCTACAATCTTACATTTTGGTGTAAGATATGATGTTACCCGTTGGAGTATATTTATAGTTTACACCATTTTTTTGATTTGGTGTTACCCATTGAAGATGCCCTTAGGGCGATTGCCTTTTTATGTTCTATTAGGCTACCCAATTTTGTAGATTGAACTTGTTCAGGTAGCCTAACTTCGTCCTAACAACTTATCTAACGCCTTTAAAAAGGACACCGACTTTTGGTCCTATAAACTTATAGTCCGATTGAGTACATTATTACGATGCATGCGCGTCCTAGAAGACCAGTTTTGTTGCAATGGTTCTTGTATGTTCGAGTTAGCACATGCGCACAAATTAAAACAAGTACCCCAGTTGTTAAAGATAATGGGATGTCTAATTAGGTAATCATGAAGAGCTGATAAAAGTCCCTGATGGGGCTTATGCTCAGCTTGTACAAATGCAATCAGGCAAAATTCATCAAGCGGAAGAAAAACAGTTTGCCGTAGACGTAGAACTAGCAGATATTCAACAAAGCTCATGCCATGGATCATCGGTTGAAAGCTCCCCTGCCAATGATAGATCTTTCGGAGATAAAATATGTTCCATGAATACGCAAGAAATGGGAATTGTAAGCCAACATAAGGAGGATACAACTAGACCCGAGAGAGTAAAAAGCATTCCTATCAAACGGATAGCGTATCTAAACAAGCCTGAACTGCTTGTTTTGTTACTTGGATCTATTGCTGCAGCTGTGCATGGTGTGCTTTACCCTACCCATGGGTTAATAATGTCATCCGCCATAAAAATCTTCTACGAGCCTCCAAACAAGCTTCGTAAAGGTTCGAATTTTTGGGCACTAATGTTCGTGGGTCTGGGAATTTGTTCCTTGTTATTTGTGCCTTTGCAAAACTGTTTTTTTGGAGTTGCGGGAGGTAAACTGATTCAAAGAATCCGCTCGTTGTCTTTCCGAAAGATCGTCCACCAGGAAATGAGTTGGTTTGACAAACCTGAACATTCAAGGTACGTACACACGATCTGTTATCACATCACGAGAATAACCTTTTGCCTTGTTTTTTTTTATTGCAAGACCTTCTTACAAATTTAAAGGCGTACTTGCGTTGAGAAGATGCATATATGTTACTCCCTCCGTCCCAAAATAAATGTCTGTGTAATTATTAAACCTTTTAATTAACTAAATGACAATTCTACACTTTAATAATAATACAGGGAGCGATGAATTTCTCCATCTCAAAATCAAGGGTAGATTTGGAAAGTAACCACTTACTTTTGAGAGTGGACACTTATTTCAGGACAAACTAAATTATAAATGTGGACACTTAGGGGCTGTTTATTTACAGCTTAATGAGCTTAATGATCTGGACGGCTTATTCATTCAGCCATACATGAGTGTTTCTTTACGGCTTAATCGTTAAGCCATTAAGCTAAAATGGCTATATGGAATATACGAGGACCCCTCACTTGTCCCCATTAAGCCACCAAACAAATTAATACCAGAAATGCCTAGAAATAATCCAACCCTCTCTCTTTGTCTCTCTCAAACCCATTGTTCTTCCATCCCTCAAACGGACAGATTTATCCGGACAGACAAATTAATCCAAAGTAAACAACCCCGAAATACCCCCCGGTATGTTGCCTCAGCGGTAGGATGGTGAGCATCCATTGACAAAGTCCCATGATCAAACTTGAGCACCACCACTTACTGCTGACTCGCACTGATTTACCTCCCTCATGATGGCCGTGAACCGGTGCAGTGGGAGCGCACCAGAGCGTAGTATCCACCCTTTTTAATTGTTTAGAGGTTCCTCTTGTCTCTCTTTTGAAATTTAAGAAATTTTCCATGTATAAAACAGCGGTGCAGTTGGTGCAAGGCTAGCAACGGATGCATCAACAATGCGGAGTATTGTTGGTGATGCTTTGGCACTAGCGGTACAGTACGTAGCCATGATTGCGGCCGGCCTCGTGATAGCTTTCACCGCCAACTGGATTCTTGCGCTTGTAATATTAGTTTTGTTGCCGTTACTTAGTTTGCAAGGATATATCCAACTCAAGGTTTACAAAAGCATTAGTGCCGGCGCCAAAGTGATGTATGAAGAAGCCAGCCAAGTTGCGAGTGATGCAGTTGGAAACATGAGAACCATTTCGTCCTTCGGCGCTGAAGAGAAGGTGATCAATTTGTACCAAAAGAAATGTGAGCAACCCATAAAACAAGCAGTTAAGTGCGGGATTGTAAATGGTGCGGGTTTCGGGCTCAGTTCTTTCATACTCTTCTCCTCAACTTGTTTCTTTTTCTACATTGGATCTGTTCTTCAGCAACATGGAAGAATAACCTTTAGTGAAATTTTCAGGGTAATTATTTCAGACTTCCAAATTTGGACTATTATATTTTCAGTCGCTTCTGCCATTAGAGATTCTAATCTAGACTGAAAATAAATGCAGGTTTTCTTTTGTTTGTCAACACTATCATCGGGGTTATCTAAATCAGCTACACTGTTTTCTGATTTGAACAAAGCTCGGGAATCTATTGTCTCCATTTTTGAGATTCTTGACAGTAAGCCCGAGATTGATTCGAGCATTGAAAGTGGTACAACATTGGATGAGGTAAAGGGTGATGTTGAGCTTCAACATGTGAGTTTCAAGTATCCAACAAGGCCAGATATTCAAGTTTTCAGGGATTTGTCTTTGACAATACCATCTGGAAAGGTATACCATATTTCATAAACAGTCACATTTGGTTAAAAAAAAAAAAAAAAAAAACTGATACGCTAGATGCATATGTAAAAATGACATAAAAGAACATGATGAAAGATTAATTGGAAAAATATAAGGGTGTACTTGGAAGAAGAAAAAAAAAGCAGAAAAAAGCGCCCGGGGCTTACTGAAATGCTATTTGAAGTAGCTTTTCGAAAAATTAGCTTATGGTTAACCAAATGGGGCTTTTTCAATAAACTTAATAAGTAAGTTACTTATAAGCTAGCTTATGGTTGCCAAACATGGGTTTAAAGAATTCGTTAAACTTAGCCACCTATGGCTCAAATTGTTTGGTTTTCTAATCTTGCAAAGTTTTTTGTAGACTATGGCTCTGGTTGGAGAGAGTGGAAGTGGGAAATCGACGATCATAGGTCTACTTGAACGATTCTATAATCCATGCTCGGGCCATATCTACCTAGATGGCATGGACATCCAAACGTTTAAAATAAGTTGGCTAAGGCAACAACTTGGTCTAGTAAGCCAAGAGCCTATATTATTCAATGAGACGGTCCGTGCTAACATATCTTATGGAAAGCAAGAAGGTGCAACCGAGGAAGAAATAATAAAAGCCGCGAAAGCATCAAACTCCCACAACTTTATATCAGCGTTGCCTCATGGTTACGACACCACAGTTGGGGGAAGAGGTAAATAGTATGCATTGTTTGCACACTCTCACCTTAGGCTTGCTCGCTTGTTCTTTTATTTATGTGTTTTGCAAACTAGGGGTAATCACGGAAACATCTCTACGCATTGGAGTAGAGGTAAGAGCATCCACAATGGTATGCTTTTTCATGAGGGGTTTTTCCAATAAAGTGGGACCAACAAGTTTTGGTGGCCAAGCAAAATAGCTTATTGGAAGCTTGTGCATTTACTAGAAAAAAAAAAGATGGCTTCTTTAAAATAATAGATTTTTCACAATGTGGTGTGTAGTAAAAAGCTTTTCAATAAGCTCTCAAAAACCCTCCATTGTTAATTCTATAATGTATGTGTACATCTTACCACAGACCCTACCTCTGCGTGGGATTTATTGTGTCCATTTGATTTGGTGTGGTTTCAGGTGAGCAAATGTCGGGTGGGCAAAAGCAACGAATAGCGATTGCAAGGGCCATACTGAAAGACCCAAAAGTCCTTTTGCTAGATGAAGCCACAAGTGCCTTAGATGCGGAGTCGGAGCACATAGTTCAAGATGCACTAGATACAGTGATGATTGGAAGGACAACAATTGTGGTAGCTCATAAATTATCCACCATTAAAGGGGCTGATATAATTGCAGTTGTGAAGAATGGTGTGATTGCTGAGAAAGGGAGGCATGATGAGCTTCTGAACAGAAGTGGTGGAGTTTATGCAGCCCTAGTTGCTCTTCAAACAGCTATCTAAACTACATTTGTAAAACCTAGTCAACTTATCTTTCTATGAACACCATAAGTGATGAAACAATAACTTTTTATTCCACCAGAAATCTTATTACTTTTGGTACACAAATAGAAATTTGTTGGTTTAGGCATTTTGAAGGATTCAACAATGGCAGCGTTAAAGGCATTGTTGTGGCCTTTGTTCTCCATTTCCCATGGCACTAACTCTAATACCAGAAACAACCATGGGATGCTGTAAGAGTCTAGAATATCAGTTGTTTTATTGGTAGCTCCTGATACTTGGCCTCTGCATTATTTGTAGGGCCACATTGTCCGAGTGGATACTCTTGTTTCAAACTAGCCAACGAGGAAGACTTTGGCAACCATAATGTCACAGAGTTGTCTTCACAAGAAGAACTCAATGTGTATTAAATGCACATTCAGAATTAGGTCTATAACTCTCCAAACACCTCCCCCTTTCAACTACAAGATAAATTTACAACTCACGAGTAGAACCAAGAACCGATGTGGATGAGGGAAACAATATATTAGAGGAGTTATTTACTTAAATAACCATCTTACATAAAGAAATTTAAGGTTTGATCATCAACGTTTTTTACCAAAACGTCCGGAATCCCGCTCTGACACCGCAAAATACCTTTTACTTGCGGTTTTATCATTTCTTAAGGAAATATTACATAAGGAAAATATGGTTGTACTATTTAATCTTTGGCTCTAACGGATATTCTTAATGTCGTTAATGGTCAGGGCCCACTTTCAAAACATAATTCATACCTAGAGAATGAAAATTTGACTTATTGAAGTTTATGTCCCACTTTTAAAATTTTCACTAAACTTAAAGGACCAAAATTGAAGTTTATAGAAAGATCTTTTTTATTTCAACACAGATTAGCTAAGGAACTTTGTTGGTGTTGGCGTCCATGGAAACCCACAAGGAAGAAGAAGATCATGAATCAGTTAACTTCGGGAGATCACTCATAGTACCAAGTGTTCAAGAACTTGCAAAGCAGCCCCTCACCAAGATCCCACTTCGGTATGTACGCCAATATCATCACCATCCTATTCCTCTCTCCGATGATACCACTTCATCTGTGCCCATCATTGATCTTCACAACTTGCTCGCAACCGCTTCTGGATCTTCAACGTATTCATCTGAGCTCAATAAGCTTCATACAGCTTCTAAACAATGGGGTTTCTTCCAGGTCTCTCTCCATCTGTCATCCTTATAAATTAGAAACTGTATTTGTGGTTTGATTGCAATTAATCCTGATAAAATCCAATACAATACCGTCATACGGTAAACAGACCAAATTTAGTGATTTCTAGTAGTTATTTTGAAATGAATTGTGCAGTGCTCGGATCTGATTTTGGCTATTTATAACTTACAGAATCTATGTTCCTGTTACAATAGTTATAGACCATTGGAGTTTTGTTATTTTTTTAATTGAAACTCTTGGCTACAGAGACCTAATTTGAATGTGCATTTATGCACTCTGAATTCTTCTGGATGTGGATGCAACACTGTTTCTAGGATAGATACAAGGTCTATATGAGATGGAATTTGATGTTGTGATTATCTGTTATATCTAACATTATTGTGTGATAAGTTAGCTCTTGGCTGATAAACTAGTTTCGTAAAATGATAATGATGTACCCTCAATGATTTGATGAACACACAATTGAATGGATATGAAATTGAACGGTTACAAAGGATTTCCAGGCACTTCGAGACTGCCGGATGTCTCCCAAGGCTCTCGCCAAAACACACACTAATTGATCGATAAAACCCTAATGACCTAACCCCTCCTTATTTATACTATCCCACTCTTGCATCAACTACTTGTACTAGTGCATTAGGCACTTGTACCTTAGCCTACCATATTTGACTACTTTACCCCACTACTTAGAGTATAACAGATAACAATGTAAAATGACTTAAAAACATGTTAGAAAATTTAATTGGAAAAATACATCGGCCGAGTTTTGAAAAAAAGTTTTTAAGCTTATTGAAACCCTACTTGAAGTAGTTTTAAAACAAGGGGATATTTTCAATAAGCTCAAAAAATAAGCTAGCTTATTGTCACAATCCGCACGAAGGTTGTTCAAAAAGCCAAAACATTATGGATCAATCAGGAGAACAGAGGAACCTTGGAGTAGGATCCTTCCGGAATAATCAAGAAGGAACAATCAAGGATCAAGAAGAGCCTAACATATTCTGGAAGGATCCATGTCCTTTTGTAACTAGAAGCTTCCTTGTAAATATTCAGTAGAATAGTTTAGATAGAATTATGTAGATACAGGGCTAGAATAGTATAAATAGATGGTAATTCTTCATATGTAAATCATTTCACAACTCCATAATCAACTCAATTGTAGATAATTTGAGTAATAGAAGAGTTAAAAAACAAGCCCTTCTCTTTCTAGTACAAGGGTAAAAAAGAAGCCATTGTTGAGAGAATCTCCAACAACTATCCTATAATTTCTATAAATTGAATTATCAAAAACTAAAATCTTTGAAAAGGGTATCTCCAACTCCGCCATCTATTCTATTTTAGCAATTCCAACATTAATTATATTGTCAAAAATATCTTGTAAATTTATCATCCCAATAAACTTACAAAAAATGTTCATAAAAAATCATATAACACATTCAATCTCATTGGTGGAACCAATTAAAACAATATATCTTTCTCCTCAATATTATGTGACCTGCATTAAGATAAGTGAACGCCACACGTTGGGACCAAATCATGATTGTTTTTGTGTGATCTTTAAGTTGGTTTGTATAAAAATGAATACTAAAAACTGTAAGTGAAGCTATTGTTATGTTATCTCTGTGTGTGTGTGTGTGTGTGTTTGTGTTTACATGAGACATATATATTTAGTTCATATGGTTGATAAAAACAGGTTATTAACCATGGAGTAAGTGAGTCCTTATTGGAGGATTTTAAAAGGGAAGTCTTGAACTTCTTCAACCTTCCAGTGGAGGAGAAACAAAAGCTTTGGCAGGAAGAAGACAACCACGAAGGTTTTGGTCAACTGTTTGTTGTATCAGAGGAGCAGAAGCTTGACTGGTCTGACATGTTTTACATAACTACCCTTCCACACAATCTCCGCAAGTCCCAACTATTTCAAAAGTTGCCTCTCATTCTCAGGTTCTCTCTTTCTCCTCCAAATTGAAGCTTCTGCTTTACAAGTTGGCATTCTGTATTATTATTATTCTTATAAATCATTTACCCCATATTCTTATAATCTCTTAGAATTCTAGTTTACTACTTATTACTGCATACGTACAACTTCTTAACCGATACAAACTAAGGTGGCGTTTGTTTTTTAAGAGGCACTGAAGTCTGAAGTCTTATTTCACTTCTGATTTATAAGAGGTGGTGCCGAAGTCTGAAATCTGAATCAATGACTATTTGTTTTTGTAAAGTGATAAATGTCTATGTATTTGACTCATTAGAATATTATAGTGTTTGAATTTATATATATAAATTTATACAATTTCACATATATATATACATATGCATCATCATTATGAAATTTACATCTAAATTATAAAATTAACATTCATTTAAACGAATACATTTAATGGATAATAATATATTTAAATTATATAAATTTATGTTTGAAAGTCACCAAATTGTAGTAAAATGAGTTTTATTATAATCCAAGTGAATCGATTGAGAGAAAGGATCTATTAAGGTTAATTGGCAAATAAGAGGTTGGTTTACCACTTATCAGATAAGAGGACGATAAGACATAAGTGGCTCTGAAAATTTGGAAAAAACAAAAAGTCTGAATGGCCCTACCTCTTAACGAATCAGACATAAGAAGCTGATAAGAGTTTTTTTCTAAAAACAAACAACACCTTAGGCCGCATTAACTTTGAATTTGTATACCAGCTGATTCACATCGGTTTGGTTTTGGTGATATTGATATAGTCATTCTAACACTTTGGAAAAAAAAACTGCAGGGAGAAGTTGGAAGCTTACACTAAGGAAATGAAGAAGCTAGCAATGGCCATCTTGGGTGAAATGGCTAAGGCTCTTGAGATGGATGGAGATGAAATGAGAGAGTTGTTTCATGATGGCGTGCAATCAATACGAATGAACTATTATCCCACATGTCCCGAACCCGAATTGGCTTTGGGATTCTCCCCACATTCCGATGCAGATGCTTTAACGATCCTCTATCAACTAAACCAAACTGAGGGCCTCCGAATTCGAAAAGATGGAAAATGGGTAGCTATTAAACCTCTACCAAATGCTTTAGTAGTCAACATTGGAGACGTAATGGAGGTAATTACAAAAAATTTAGATTCCAATGATTGATTGTTTCAGTAAACCGGAACAAATCAAACAAACCCAGTATATCCCACTTGAAAGCAATATTCATAGTTTCAATAAACCAAATCAAACAAACCCAGTATATTCCACTTGAAAGTAGTATTCATAGTTTCAGTAAACCAAACCAAATCAAACGAACCCAGTATATCCCACTTGAAAGCAGTATTTATGGTTTCAGTAAACCAAACCGAATCAAACGAACCCTGTATATCCCACATGAGGGCAGTGTTGATGGTTTGAGTATTTTTATTTTTGTGTGTGTTTTGCAGATTGTAAGTAATGGTGTGTATAAGAGCATTGAGCATCAAGCAACAGTGAACTCAAACAACGAGAGGTTTTCGGTAGCAACATTCTACAGCTCCAATGTGGATACGGAATTAGGCCCTGCACGAAGCCTTGTTGCAAAACATAAAGTAGCGAACTTCCGGCGAGTCCCTCATGAGGAATACATTAAAGGATTTTTTGCTCAGAAGCTCAATGGGAAGTCATACTTGGATTTTATGAAACTACATGAAAACATTACATAGTTATGTATACCATTCAATTGGGATTTTAATGAAATCCTAAAAACCATCAACGCGGGACGTATAAATCCCATGCAGGTAGTTGGTATTTCATTAGATTTCATATGATTTGTTTGTAATAATGTTTTAAAATATGTTAAAAGGACTTGTTCTGTAATAATCAATTAATAAAAGGTAATTTAATTATTTTTATAACTTTTTTTTTGGAAGGGTATCCGAGGACATTGCCCCGACTAATCCCGGCAGTTGTGGCGATTGCCCCAGCTGCTAAAGCGTGCAGCCCTGAGTTAATCCCCAGTGGCCACAAGTTGGAAGCGCCTGGATTCGAACTTAGGATAGATGGGTTACTAGCCACATCCCCCGCAAGCCTTAACCAGTACGCTACAAGCCTTGTGGTTTTATTTTTATAACTTTTTATCATATGTTTTTATAAATTCTTTATTAAGAATGGAATTCAGTTACATTTTAAGTCCTACAACCCAAAAACACCAAAGATTCCAAATCCTTCCACGAAATCCTTTTGTCTGAAAAAGATTCCGTCAAACCAAACAAACCCTAACGGTGTTCATAGGAAGATAAGTTGACCATGTTTTACATATGTAGTTTAGATAGAAGTTGTTTGAAGAGCAGCCAAGGTTGCATAAACTCCGCCACTTATGTTCATAAGCTCATCATGCCTACCCTTCTCAAGAATCACACCATTCTTCACAACTGCAATTATATCAGCCCCTTCAATGGTGGATAATTTATGAGCTACCACAATTGTTGTCCTTCCAATCATCACTGCATCTAATGCATCTTGAACTATGTGTTCCGACTCCGCATCCAACGCACTCGTGACTTCATCTAGCAAAAGGACTTTCGAGTCTTTGAGTATCGCCCTTGCAATCGCTATCCGTTGCTTTTGCCCACCTGACATTTGCTCACCTGAAACCATACCAATCAAACGAACATAGTAAATCCCATGTACAAGTAAGGTCTCGGGGTAAGATGTATGCATGCCTTAGAGCATCAACAATGCAAGGTTTTTGAGAGCTTATTGAAAAGCTTTTTGGCCACATCACATTGTGATATTTTTTTTTCTTGTAACTGCACAAGCTTCCAATAAGTTGTTTTGCTCGGTCACCTAAGCTTGTGGGTCCCACTTTATTGGAAAAACCTCATGAAAAAGCATACCTTTGTGGATGCTCTTACCTAGGGGTAGCAGATGTTTCTGTGAGGACCCCCAACTTGCAAAACAGATAAATAAAAAACAAGCGAGCAAACTACCGGTGAGTGTGTGTGCAAACAATCAAACAAACAATGCATCGACATTTTATATTCCTCACCTCTTCCACCAACTTTGGTGTCGTAACCATGAGGCAACGCTGATATGAAGTTGTGGGAGTTTGATGCTTTTGCGGCTTTGATTATTTCTTCCTCAGTTGCACCTCCTTGTTTTCCGTAAGCTATGTTAGCACAAATCGTCTCATTGAATAATATAGGCTCTTGGCTTACTAGACCAAGTTGTTGCCTTAGCCAACTTATTTTAAACGTTTGGATGTCCATGCCATCTAGGTAGATATGGCCCGAGCATGGATTATAGAATCGTTCAAGTAGACCTATGATCGTCGACTTCCCACTTCCACTCTCTCCAACTAGAGCCACAGTCTGCAAGTAACTTTGCAAGATTAGAAAACCAAACAGTTTGAGCCCTAGGTGTCTAGGTTTAATGAATGCTTTAAGGCCATGTTTGGCAACCATAAGCTAGCTTATAAGTAACTTACTTATTAAGTTTATTGAAAAAGTCATGCTTGGTTGACCATAAGCTAGCCTTTTGAAAAACTACTAAGGGTCCGTTTGGTTTGCAGGAATGGATTGGATTTCATGTAGGGATTTGGATCGGGGAGGATTTGGAATCTTTGATATGTTTGGTTTGTAGGATTTGGAATAGAATTGAATTCCATTATTTATAAAAAATCGTTAAATAGTTATAAAAATCATAAAAATAATTAAATTGCCTTTTATTTAATTGGTTATTAGAAAACAAATGTTTTTAACATATTTTTTAACATTATTATATACAAATCCTACGAAATCCCTCGAAATCCTAGCTATACCTGTGGGATTTCAAAATCCTATGTTTGAGGGAAAGAAAATCTAGTATTTCAAATCCGGCAATCCTGCAAACCAAACGTGGGATTGGAATGGATTTGAAATCCATAATTCCCCCAAATTCATTCCATTCCTGTAAACCAAAAGTACCCTAATAGTATTTCAACAAACTCCACGGGCTTTTTCCCGTTTTTTTTCTTCCAAATTTGCCTTGTATACTTGTCTAGTTAATTTTCAACATGATTTTTTATGTCATTTTACATTATTATCTAATTTATCATCTAAAATTTTACTTATCGTTTTACTTATTTGCCAACAGCTAGCCTTGGCTTTCTTTTAGGGGTCGTTTGTGACATGCCTTGTCTTGTAATTCTCTTTTGTTTTATATTATTGCCTGGTTTTGCTTTAAAAAAAACAGCTAGCCTCTCACCTTACTAGGCAAGCGTCACCACTTTCACTAACATTACCGGGTAAGATTCTTGGTCATCAAAATGACATCGTATGCAACAATTTTACACGGTAAGTGCTTCCCGGTAGAGTCCTTACCCTCACTTACCGGGTAAGACTCGTCCCTTGCCTTGCCTCTTTTCGGGATTATCGGCCCTTGCCATTTTAATCCAGTAAGGTGAGTGACCTGATAAGCGTTTGATAAACGGCCCTAAGTGTTACTTTTGTGAATGGAGAATGAGGTCAAGTTCTTTGATATTCTTTAAAGAATAGACCAAACAACAAAAGAAAGACATGTAAAGTGTTATGATAAATTTGTACCTTTCCGAATGGTATTGTCAAAGACAAATCCCTGAAAACTTGAATATTTGGCCTTGTTGGATACCTGAAACTCAACATCACCCTTTACCTCATCCCATGTTATCCCACTTTCAATACTCGAATCAATCTCCGGTTTACTGTCGAGAATCTCAAAAATGGAGACAATAGATTCCCGAGCTTTGTTCAAATCAGCAAGCAGTGTAGCTGATTGAGATAACCCCGATGATAGTGTTGACAAACAAAAGAAAACCTGCATTTGTTTTCAGTCTAGATTAGAATTTGAAATTGCACAATAGTCCCAAAATAATTGTCCACATTTCTATTTTAATTTATCCAAAAATAACTCTCCACTTTAAAAAGTAACTGTAACACCCGTAATTTTCGGATAAGTACAATTTCGAATCAGTGTGTAACCGGTCTTTTAAGAAAAATATGAAAAATAAGTTTTGGGGTTAAATCCCAGATTTTATGGTCTTGTTGGATGGGGAATTCGAATACGAGTCCAACGATTCTTTCCGGAGCGAAAACGGAGCTATAACGAAGAAGTTACGGCCGAAACAATATCCGACCAACCGACCAAACAGGGAGCCGCACGGCTTTCCACGCGACTTATAAACCGCGGGACAAACCGCGCAACTTTCTGGAGTCTATTAAGTCGCGAACTTTCAACCCAAAACATCAAACCTTCATAACTTTCTCACCACAACTCCGATTTTGATGATTCAAGTGGCTATGGTTTCGTTTTTGGGAGCTCTTCAAGGATCTAGAAAGAGTTTTGAAGTATGATGAATGATCCAAGAGTATTTGGTGGTGGTTGAGGTTTTGGAAGATTTGACCTAAGGATTCGGGTTGCATCAAAGGAGCTTACGTTTGGGGAAAATCTAGATTTAGCCTAAATCTAGCAAGGTGAGTTCAAGTTGATTTGTGAAAACGTTGTACATGCCAAAATGTGTATTTTAAAGTATTTGTGTGCTTTATGTGAAATTATCTATTGTTGAGTTATTTGGTGGGTTTTGATTTAATCAAAGTGTTGAACTTTACATATCTTGTAAAACACCCACATTTGGGGATTTTGAGTGATTGAGGAATAAATCACGAGTAAAAGAGGTTTTGTTAAATTATTGCATAAGTGAAGAGGATTTGGTGATTATGCGATAACTATGATGTGTTACATTTTTAAAGTGTGAATGTGTAGGTTGGGGATTTTGGTCAATCCGACCATATGAATGTTTTGAGAGTTATAAACCTTTCTTTTTTGGGGCCGATGGCCAATTGAGGAATTAAAAGAGTAAAGAGTTTGAGTAACGATGTATTTTGGTTTACGTAACCGTGTGAGTGACACGTATTTAACCAAACGTTTATTTTGGCCTTAAAGGCTTGATTTATACTCAAATGAGTCTTTTGAGTGCTTGTCGGATTTAGTGACTCGAGATGGAGTCTTGGAGGTGCTATATGCTTAATTTCATTTTATTTGAATATGTGCCGTTTTAAGTGTTGGTCTTATGTGTGAAGGCCGTTTGATGATTTTATATGCTTATTACCTTTGGGACTAATGAACCTTAGTGAGTTATATGCATTGTCGAGTTATAAAAGAGTTGCATATACGTGTACATATAGATTCATATATGATTTGACTTCATTGGGAACGTGGCAATGAAGGGGTTGTGAGATTACCATGCCTTGGAGCGTGTGTTTGCATGTTGTGGGTTAGATGCATTTCATTTGCATAAATCGATGTTGATAAATGATCATTAGATCTTTTGAGCAGAGGGCTCGGTTTTGGACTCTATTGAGTCTTGAGGGCATTCGCCCGATTTTAGTAAGCTCGACGTGGGCTTGGGGTTTGAATTGCATGGGTTGCATTACATTTGTAGCTTACATGAGTTTAATGCATTGGTTATTCTTTTGGGATCATGTATATATATATATATTTTTTTTACGTCGAGTAAGCTTGTTTTGGATGGTGGGTTCCAAGGTAAAGACCTAGTATGGTTGAACTTGGTAGTTTTAAATGGACTAAAGACCTAGTATGGTTGATGTCTAAGATGGGCTAAAGACCTAGTATGGTTGATGTCGAAGATTGACTAAAGACCTAGTATGGTTGATGTCAAAGATGGGCTAAAGATCTAGTATGATTGATGCCGGAAATGGACTAAAGACCTAGTATGGTTGATGTCTAAGACGGGCTAAAGACCTAGTATGGTTGATGCCGAAGATTGACTAAAGACCTAGTATGGTTGATGTCATCTGCTTTCCACATCCAAGAAGCTTACTTACGTTTATTAATTGTGGTTTAATTTATGTGTTGGCCACATTCGATGAGATCGGGTCTGCCCCGTCACCGAAGGGTATTGATTTCGGTATTTTATTATTCTCATTGTTGAGGTTATATTATATGCCTATAGATTGTTTTCCATGATTGATGGACGGATTTATGTTACATCCATATTTGATCTTTTAACTATTGAAGTTTTATTCGCAGTGACGATTACTTGAGAAATTATTACTTAATTAACTCTTGAGATGAGTTTTGGATTTGAATCCTTTGCAGAGAAACGATTTTCATTGGAAGCTTTCCTCACAGGGATTGTGTGTGTTTGGAAAACGGGTCGTCGTTGCCTTTTATACAAACCCGTTTTGAAAATCACTTATTAAGTTGAATATTTTGGTTTATCAAATTATTTGCTCGTGATGTAAACTCTTGAACTCACTAGGCATTAGCCTAACCTTTTTATTTGTCGGCATGTGCAACAGGTTCAGGTTGGGAATAGTTTTAGCTACACTGTGAAGTGATGAGTGCTAGTAGAGTGCACGAGAAGTGAGATGCTTAGCGAAGTCTTCCGCACTTATTTGGGATTAGCAACTTGCAATTGGGTTAAGTAACACCCGCCTTGAGTTATTAGTTGAGAAGTTTGTGATGTTTAAACTGTGAGGTATTTTCAAGGATGTTTTGTAGAAATGTTTTTTTCATCTTTTAGTTATTTTATTGAAATTACCGTTAGTTGCTCGTTTCAATTTTGAGGGTGTTACAGTAACCGCCTACTTTCCAATACTACCCTTAATTATGAGATGGAGAAATTCAGTACTCTATATGTTATTAACAGTAAAATTGTTATTTAATTAACTAAAAAGTGTAATATTTACACATTTCTAAACTTGTGTGCTTTTTTCATTATGGACATTTATTTTGGGACGAAAGGAGTAACAACACTCTTGATTTGAATGTTTGAAATAGTTACCCTAAAAATTTCTTTAAAGGTTATTCTTCCATGTTGCTGAAGAATAGATCCAATGTAGAAAAAGAAAGAAGTTGAGGAGTAGAGTATGAAAGAACTGAGCCCGAAACCCGCACCATTTACAATCCCGAGCGCTCTTAACTGCTTGTTTTATGGGGTTCTCACATTTTTTTGGTACAAATTGATCACCTTCTCTTCAGCACCCAAGGACGAAATGGTTCTCATGTTTCCAACTGCATCGCTCGCAACTTGGCTGGCTTCTTCATACATCGCTTTGGCACCGGCACTGATGCTTTTGTAAAACTTCAGCTGAATATATCCTTGCAAACTAAGTAAAGGAATCAAAACTAGTATTATAAGTGCAAGTATCCCGTTGGCGTTGAAAGCTATCACGAGGTCGGCCGCAATCATGGCTACGTTCTGTACCACGAGTGCCAAAGCATCACCAACAATATTCCTCATCGTTGATGCATCTGTTGCTAGCCTTGCACCAACCGCACCGCTGTTTTATACATGTGAAATTTCTTAATAGGTGTGATAATTATAAATTTCTTAAACAGTGTGCGAATTCATTGTGGACATTTATTTTGGTACGGTCGACGACATAACATATTTAAGAATGCCTCTATCTAACAGAAGAATGCTTTAACATTTCTCAGACGGCCATGCATTTAAAAGAAACTAGAAGTGTACCCGCGCAATACAGTGCGATGCATCTCGACTTTAATATTTCATTTTATTTTTTTGTCTTTGTCAATTTTATAATACGTTTTTGTGTAGTTTTGAGAAAGCGATGATGTTTTATTTTTATATATTTGTTTAATTTAATTTACATCAGGTTTAATACTGATGAGAATTATTTTATGTTTAATAATATAATGTTTTTTTATAAAAAAAGATAAGTATTCTATTAGAATTCATAATTATCCTAATTATATTTTATAAATGAGATGTTTATTCTGTATTTGAATATTTGATTATGTTTATCAGGTAGTTATGAATTTAAATATTCAACTTTAAACAATTGTATTCATGCATCATTACTTGTAATCTTGAATTTTAAGTAATATGCATCAATACGGTACTTGATGCATAAAAACATGTTTTTAAGAGTTTTTCTCAAATGCTTTATAATATAGTATAGATATGTCAGAAGGTTATCTATCGGATAACAGATCCTGTATACGTACCTTGAATGTTCGGGTTTGTCAAACCAACTCATTTCCTGGTGGACAATCTTTCGGAAAGACAACGAGCGGATTCTTTGAATCAATTTACCTCCTGCAACTCCAAAAAAATAGTTCTGCAATGGCACAAATAAGAAGGAACAAACGCCCACACCGATGAACATCAGTGCCCAAAAATTCGAACCTTTACGAAGCTTGTTTGGAGGCTCGTAAAAGATTTTTATGGCGGATGACATTATCAACCCATGGATAGGGTAAAGCACACCGCGCGCAACTGCAGCAACGGATCCAATGAACAAAACAAGCAGTTCAGGCTTGTTTAGATACACTATCCGTTTGAGAGGAATGCTTTTTACCCTCTCGGGTCTAGTCGTATCCTCTTTATGTTTTGTTACATTTCCCGTTTCTTGCGAATTCATGGAACATATTATATATATCTCCGAAAGATCTATGATTTGCAGGGGACCTTTTAACTGATGATCCATGGCATGAACTTTGTTGGATATCTGCTAGTTCTATGTCTACGGCAACCTGTTTTTCTTCCGCTTGATGATTTTTACCCGATTGCATTTGAACAAGCTGAGCGTAAGCCCCATCAGGAACTTTTATCAACTCTTCATGATTACCTAATTAGACATCCCATTATCTTTAACAACCGAGGTATATACTTGTTTTAATTTGTGCGCATGTGCTAACTCGAACATAAAAGAACCATTACAACAAAACCGGTCCTCTAGGACGTGCATGCAATCATAATAAGTTTAGAGCATCTCCAACAGATTCTCCAAAACCAAGTCAAAATCTCAAAAAAAAAAACTACATTCATCTCCAACAGATTCCCTATTTTGAAGAACCAAACATTGATTATAATAATAAAATATTTCATTCATTTATTAAAATATTATTTCTCTCTCTAAATATTTAGTTTCAAAGTTTTCTATTGGTGCTTTCATTTAGTAAACATTTTTTGGGTTATCTCCATATTTGGAGAAAAACTCTTTCTCTCTCCTACTTTCTCCGTTTTGGGGATAGTTTTTGGGAAGCTGTTGGAGTAAAAATTATAGCTTAAAATCCCCATGTTCTCCATTTTGGAGAAGCTGTTGGAGATGCTCTTATACGACCAAAAACCAGTATCCTATTTAAAGGTGTTACAATAAGTTGTTAGGATGAAGTTATGCAACGTGAACAAGTTCTATCTACAAAATTGGATAACATAAAATGTAAACCGTCGCATGAACCTATTTATATACGAAGGGTTAATAGGACACTTTTGAAAGTGTCCTATAAAAAGGTCAACAGGGTGATTCACTTTTGGTTTCCTATTAGGTTATCCAGTTTTGTCGATAGAATTTGTTAGGTTGACTAACTTCACCCTAACAACTTACTGTAATGCCTTTAGATTGGGGACCTAGTTCTTGATCATATAAACTAAAAGTCCCATTAAGTACTCTATTAAGACGTCCTAAAAGACCAACTTTGTTGTAGTGAACCACACTCAAAAGACAGAAAAAAGGATTGGTGGGTTACCTTTTTCCAGCATGAACAACATGTTGGAACTTAGTGGTGAAAAACAGCAGGTATTTGTGGTATGACTCACATATTATTCAACAAGACAAAGGGCCTATAAATAGGCCTACAAAAGAAACATAAACACTGAGAAAAATGAAACTGAAACAGAAAATTAAAAGCTGTAATAACATCCCAAAGTTAACAGCCGAAATTATTAAAGAGAAATAAAAGACAAATTAACTGCATATCAGTTACGATTTTTGAATCAGTCTTCAATTAATCAACTTTGAATCAGTCTTCAACACTCCCCCTTGATTTAAAGATCGTCACGCCCATTTTTGCCTTGAAGCTATCATGCTTGACAGTAGGTAGAGATTTAGTTAGAACATCAGCAACCTGTTGACCAGTGCCACAATGTTTTAACTCAACTATCCCTTTTGCTATAAGATCTCGAAGAAAATGGTAGCGAATGTCAATATGTTTGGTCCTGCTATGAAAATCTGGATTTTTTGACATCGCTATTGTTGCCTTGTTATCACAATAGACCCGAGTTGCACCTTTTTGGACTTGACGAAAATCAGCTAGCAATCTTCTTAACCACACGGCTTGACAGACTGATGAAGTTGCAGCAACATATTCAGCCTCCGAAGACGATAAGGCAACGATGTCTTGTTTCTTAGAACTCCATGAGATAGCACCTGGCCCAAGAGAGAAAACGTGACCGGAGGTACTCTTCCGATCATCTAAAGAACCTGCCCAATCACTATCGGTATAACCAACCAATCTCGGATTCGATACCTTGGAGTACCAAATACCGTGATCAATAGTTACCATAACATAACGAAGAATTATTTTTACTGCTCCAAGATGATGCATTGTCGGGTTGTGCATAAATCTAGAGATAACACTTACTGAAAAAGCTATGTTTGGCCTTGTGTGAGATAAATAATTCAGCCCGCCAACAATCCTTCTAAAAAATCTTGCACTTGCCTGATCTGTTCCATCGTTAGCTTTCAAGGATTCATTCACATTCATAGGAGTTGAGGTTGGATTACAATCCAACATATTAAACTTTTTCAGCAAATCAACAGCATACTTTTATTGTGAAATAAAAATCCCATCAACACCTTGGTTCACCTCAAGTCCAAGAAAATAATGCAACAATCCTAAATCCGACATCTCGAACTTTTGCATCACAGACGACTTAAATTCAGCAACAATTGATTCACAAGACCCCATATAGATGATATCATCAACATAGAGACACAACACAAGAAAATCAGTACCTTGCTTCTTTACGTATAGGGTTGGCTCATTTTTGCTTCGTTCGAAGCCACTCTCTAAGAAATAGGAATCAATCTTGCTATACCAAGCACGTGGTGCTTGCTTGAGGCTGTATAAAGCCTTTTTCAACTTATACACCTTGTCTTCAAAACCATTAACCGCATAACCTTAGGGTTGAGAAACATAGACTTTTTCCTCAATCTCTCCGTTCAAAAATGCGGATTTGACATCGAGTTGATACACCGACCATTGCAATTGTGCAGCTAGAGCAACCGTCTCAAAACGATCAACCGGTGAAAAAGTCTCACCAAAATCAACACCTTCCTCCTGCGCATACCCTTTGGCTACTAAACGAGCCTTGTGCTTCTGAATAGTTCCATCAACACGATATTTAGTGCGATAGACCCATTTCAGATCAATAACATTCTTCCCTTCCGGAAGATCAACCAAGTCCCATGTGTTATTTTTACGAATTACAGACATCTCCTCGTTCATAGCCTCTTGCCACATCTTACTTTCAGCAGCTTCATCATAGTACATAGGGTCCGAAACAAGCAAAGCAAAGCTGCACGAAGCGTATATATCTGCTACCGATCTGAATTTCTTTGGAGTATGATCATATGCGGACGAAGATGAGCTGTTGTCGTTACTGTTTGGAGAGGAAAGAGGGCTGTTGCCATTACTGTTTGGAGATGAAGGAGGGCTGCTGCTACTCGGAGATGCCGAACTAGCTGGTTCAGGAGGATCCGATGCATCATCTGCGATCTGGATAGCTATTGGTTCTGAATTTTTCCAGATCCAAGTTTCTTGTTCATTGAACTTAACATCCCTGCTGATTATTACCTTGCCACTCACAAGATTATATAACCTATAAGCTTTGGATTGTGAGCTATAGCCAACAAAGATGCATTTTTGCGATTTTTCATCAAGTTTGGTACGTGATGGAGAGTTGACCAAAGCATAGGCTATACAACCAAAGATTCGTAAGTGGCTTACTCGTGGCTTCCGACCCGTCCATGCTTCATAAGGAGTACGATTCATGACTGCCTTTGTTGGTGAGATGTTGAGAAGATATATCGCGGTTGCCACTCCTTCGGCCCAAAACTCTTTCGGTAACTTGCTTGCTGTCATCATGCTTCTAGCCATTTCAACCACGGTTCGATTCTTCCGTTCTGCTACTCCATTCTGCTCTGGAGTGTATGGTGCAGTAAGCTCCCTGCGAATTCCATGGTACTCACAAAAAGCATTAAATTCGTTAGAGGTAAACTCTCCTCCTCTATCCGAACGAAGAACTTTTATAAACCGACCGCTTTCTTTTTCCACCAATGCCTTGAATTTTTTTGAAACTTTCAAAACTTTCAGACTTTTGTTTCAGAAAATAAACCCAGCTCATTCGACTATAGTCATCAGTAAACAACAAAAAATATCGACAACCACCAAAGGATTCTACACTCATCGGTCCACAAACATCTGCATGCACTATTTCAAGACAAGAAGAAGCTCTCCAAGATTTGTTTACAGGGAATGAATTTCTGCTTTGTTTCCCGTAAACACATCCTTCACAGAAATCTAGTGCATCAATTCTAGGCAACCCAACAACCATATTTTTCTGTCCCAAAACTTTCAGCCCATTTACATTTAAATGCCCGTAACGTAAATGCCATAATTTTGCCTCATTATCACCCTTAACTACTAAGGCTTTACTATTGATGGTTGAAACATCAAGAGGGAACATTTTGTTTTGTGTCATTTGGACAATGGCTATGGTCTGTCCAGATTTTTTATCTTTAACATCACATGCATTTCCATCAAACACAACCTTGTATCCACTCATCATCAATTGTCCAATACTCAATAGGTTTTTTTTGGAAGGCATAGCGGCATCGACCCTTTCGATCAACTACCACGAACACAACGCACACACGCACACATGCCTCCCCGGCGGTATCGGACATCCGAGGGCAGTCCACTAATCCGCCGTTGTCCCGGCCCAGCTTACGCTGGACCTAAGGCCCAACCACAGGCTGAGGGGGTAAGCCCAGTCAAAGACTGGACCACCCAAGGACTGGGTACTCCTCATGCCCTCAATTGCCTCCCCTTGAAATCGAACCCGGGTAGACTGGGATACCATCCACAGCCCCCCAGGATGTTACCGTCCTTAGGTAGACCAACTGAGCTAGACATGATTTGTAATACTCAATAGGTTATGGGCTAAATTAGGCACAAATTGCACATCATAGAGAAGTTTGACATCACCTTGATCAGTTTTGATGGCGATTGTACCTTTGCCTTCGACTTTCATTTTCTTGTCATCTCCAAGTCGAACTTCGCCTTTTTGAGTTTCATCAAGCTGCTTGAATAGTGACTTTGTTCCAGACATGTGGTTTGAACAACCACTATCTAGAAACCAAATTCCAACAGTAGGATTCTCAGCTGTCGAATGAGTCATGAACAACCGACTCTCCTCTTCGGCATTCTCTATAAAGTTTGCGTGAATCTGCTGCTCATCTTTTTTCTTTGACCAGCAATCGGCTTCTTTGTGCCCATATTTCTTGCAGAAACTACACTGGATGGTACTCTTGTAATGTCGTTGCTCATCTACGAACTGGCCTCGTCCTCTACCACGACCAAGATCACGACCTCGGTAACCTCCTCTACCTTGTCCGCGACCTCCAAACGATGCTGACTTTCCCTTAAAAAGTGTTCCCCCTTTACTTGAAAAGCCTTTTCATCCGGTTTTTCATTAGATTTCCCAATTCTCCCTTCATGGGCTATCAAAGAACTCATCAATTCATCAAATGTATAAACTGATAAGTCTTTTGACTCTTCAATGGCAGCAACAACATGATCAAAATTTCGGGTTAAACTTCTTAAAACCTTACTCACCGTAGTCTCATCGGTAACATTTTCACCATAAGCCTTCATTTGGTTGACAATGCCTGACACCCTAGATAAGAAATCTTGAACAGACTCTTTATCTTTCATAGCAAGAGTTTCAAACTCACGACGAAGGATCTGTAATTTAACAGTAATTACCTTCTTATCTCCCAAATACTCTTGTTTCAGGATTTCCCAATCTTGATAAGAGGTGGTCGCTGCTGCAATTCGAGGAAAAATATCATCATCCAGTGCAGATTGGATGAAGAATAGTGCCTTAGCATCCTTCTTTCGAGTCTCTTTCAACTGTTGATCAGGTTCGGCCGTTGCCGGGTTCGGCTCTTCATACCCTGACTCTACTAAATCCCATAACTCCTGGGACTTGAACATGGTTTTCATTTTTAGACTCCAAAGATGATATTTTTCCCCCTTAAAAATTGGAATTAAGGGTTGAGCAGAAGGGTTTGTACCATTGCCTGCCATGGATGGAACTTTCTCACAATTTGGTGGTAGCTACACTCTGTGTTTGACTCTCCTATTTGGGACCTCACCTGGTACTTTGAGTTAGGAAACTGCCTGTGTACACCTATCACAAAGACTGCTCTGATACCAAAACTGTTGGAACTTAGTGGTGAAAAACAGCAGGTATTTGTGGTATGACTCACATATTATTCAACAAGACAAAGGGCCTATAAATAGGCTTACAAAAGAAACATAAACACTGAGAAAAATGAAACTGAAATAGAAAATTAAAAGCTGTAATAACATCCCAAAGTTAACAGCTGAAATTATTAAAGAGAAATAAAAGACAAATTAACTGCATATCAGTTACGATTTTTGAATCAATCTTCAATTAATCAACTTTGAATCAGTCTTCAACACTCCCCCTTGATTTAAAGCTCGTCGCACCCATTTTTGCCTTGAAGCTATCATGCTTGACAGTAGGTAGAGATTTAGTTAGAACATCAGCAACCTGTTGACCAGTGCCACAATGTTTTAACTCAACTATCCCTTTTGCTATAAGATCTCGAAGAAAATGGTACCGAATAAAACTGGATCCGTTTAAGAATTTACTTACTTGAGGTAGCTTGTTGATGAAGTCAGAAGCATGGGCAAGCTCGATAGCCGCTTCAATCTCTTCATCGGTAGCATTTTCTTTTCCATACAATATGTTTTCCCTTATGGTAGTTGTAAACAACACAGGTTCCTGACTAACTAATGCCATTTTTATCTAACCCATTTTAGTTGCAAATTTTTCAAGTTAACTCCATCTATAAGCACTTCTCCAGTTTCGGGATCATAAAATCGTTCCAACAAACTTATCACAGTTGACTTCCCGTTTCCGCTTTGACCTACCAAGGCTGCAGTCATACCACTCGGAATGTTCAGTGAAAAGCCTGATAAAATCTGGACATGGGGGCGTGCAGGGTACCTAAAGTACACGTCTTTAAGCTCGATTTCACCTTTTATATCTTCTGGTACGATCCCATCTCCATCGTATGCATAAATTTTTGGTTTACGGTTGATAGTCTCAAACATTGTGTAAGCTGCAGCTCTCCCTTGTGCAAATGCCGATAAACACGGGGAAGTGTGGCCTAGTGAGCTAGTACAGTTAAGATAGTAAAGATCACTATTTCAAACGCAAAAATGCATCAAAATGTAACGAAGTTTGCCTTAGTTTCTATTTAGTAAAAAGAAGTTTCAAATTTTTTTGGTTTGACCATTTTGATCGGTAACCTACTGATCTTGTAACATTTGATGATGTGAATGTCAAATTTATCGTCCACTTCACCGTTGTTATCAAATGTTATGATGCAAAATTAGCAGGTTATCGGTTAAAATTGGTACAAAATAGGAAAACTTGAAGCTTTGTTATGTTGATTGAGAAAAAAAAATTATTCGCTACACTAAATAAGAACTGAACCATCTTGTTACTTACAATGCCCCGAACATCATGGCCATTATGATGCTAATTACTTCTCCACCATTGTAATCCTTCTTTAAAATCAATTTGGATCCATACCAAATAGCTAGCGCATAGCTACAGTTGGCAACTAGTAAAGATACAGCGGTTCCGAACCCCGACGCCAACCCTTGACGTGCCGGTGCAGAATAAGCAATTTCTAGCTTTTCGCCGTACTTTTTTATTGCTTGTTTCTCCCCATTGAAGGATGCAACCTGTAAATTTAATAAACCACAGGGGGGTTCAAGTAAAATCTCATATCCTACCAAAGGGTCATTGGCCCAACAGTATCCACGTTACCGGTAAAACAGTGTGCGAGTATTTGCTGCATATAAATATTATATACTTCAAAATTATTGTTTTGGTGCATGTACTTACAGTTCTAATGGCTCCAACTGTTTGTTCAACAACATTTCCGGCTTGTGCATAGGAGGCTTGTACACGCACTGCCATTTCCGAGATGATAAAGGACATGCACCCTGCAGTAAGAACGAGCAATGGTACACAAAGGCATACAACAATTGCAAGCCGCCATCCTCGAATAAATGACACCAACAAACGTTGTAACAAGTTGAAGAAACTTTCCTACCTGTATTCATATGTGAATCATAGGGATGTATTTCATTGAAGATTCATATGTGAATGATGACATTAAAGAAAACAGACCTTTTCACCAATAGCTTCTCTGATGGTAATAGTGCCAGTAGACATTCTTTCAATGACTTCACCTGTAGTAGTTTGGGTATCAAAGAACTCAACATCTTGTCCCAATATTGCCTTTAAGTACATAATACATTCCTCTTATGTTACTTAATCGTTTTAAAACATGGTTGTTGCTTTAATTTATAAAACTTTAATATAATAGAAAAGTAGTTGGAGGGACCAAATCTATTATAAATAGAAAAGTAGTTGGAGGGACTAAATCTGTTAATAAAAATGAATGTTGATGGAGAAGAGGGTCACTAACGGAAATTAATTGACGGCGTTAGAGGGAGAGACTATATCCGTTATAAAAAATGAAACTATAGGGATATCCTTCGTTAAAAATTCTTTTGAGGGACCTTACTTGTTAGTTTATGTAAACCACACGGACCAAATTTGCATTTAACTCTTTATTTTATTTATTACTCATCCCATATATATAGTCTTTGTAAATATCTTACAAATTTTGAAAACAAGGATATTAAATTGACTTGTATAGTTTTCATAATATATGGTATGTGTTAGAATGTCGATATACCAACTAACTAAAACTTGATGTTGTTAGACTTGGCAAACGTGTCGTGTCGTGTCGGGTTCAAAGTTAAACGGGTTGAAAATGCCTAACCCGACCCGTTTAATAAACGGGTCAGAAAACCCCAACCCGACCCGACCCGACCCACCTAACCCGACACGATCCGCCTAACCCGTTTAACATTTAAAAAATCGAAAATTCCCAAAAAATTACAAATTCAAAGTTCAAATGAAATCGTTAGAAATCTAAATTTTATAGTTCAAACTTATAAGTTCTAACCAAATCCAAAACGTTAAAAATCCAAAGCATTAAAAACAAAACTTATAATATATATATATATATATATATATATATATATATATATATATAAACGGGTTATTCAGGTCATTTTCGAGTTGAAATTTTTGACTCTGACCTTACCCGTTTAATTTTCGTGTCGTGTCAACCCGTTTACTTAAACGGGTTGAAATGTGTTACCCAAACCCGTTTATTTCGTGTCGAGTTAGCGTGTCGTGTCAGTTTTTGTCAGGTCTAATGTTGTATATCAATGGCGGAAACAAAAATATAATGAAAAACAAGATGAAATGGAGAAAAAAAGGAACCAAATTGCACAACTATTCATATATTGTCGAAATGCGTTTTTATTTTGATATTAAATAGAAACTAGTGTTCGACATCGCGCGTTGCGCAATGATCAAATTTTATGTTAACAAAATTGTAAAAAAATGTTTTTATTATTTTCATATATATGAAATATGTTGCAAATCCATATACAACAATTTATTTTAGATAAAGATTGACTTTAAACATATTCAACTAATAAAATTATGAAATATGTTGGATGTGTGTTGAAAATTATTAGTAATAACTATAATTTAAATATTTAAATATAACATTAATGAACTTGTTTAAGATAAATCAATACAAAATATGATATAAATTGAAAAATAAATCATACGTCACCAACGTAGTAAAAAATATTGGATAACCAAAACTCAACACTACAATAAATAAAAATTAAAAATATTTATATTTAGAATAAGTATTCTATATTTCTTTAAATAGAAACAACATATATACAAATTGTATCAACAATTACTGAATAAAATTACATTATCAAATATTTATATATCATTAAGATAGGAAATTAAAATAATCTACCAATAATATGAATATTTCAAAAATTATAATCGTCTACTAAAAAAATTACGAGAATACATGATTAAATTTAATAAAGTGTTTGTATTTATTTATATTATTATTTTATTATAAGAAAAAAAGTAGAAGTCTTTAGATTTTAAAAAATGTTTTTATCAAGAATCCACTTTTTTCGTTTAGTCATCGACTTTTTTCAATCTTTCCGTTCCTTCATCATCAATTCCTTGATTTTTTTTTGCAGTTTGGGTCAAAATTTGAATTAATACATGAACACGATTACATAGCATTGCAGTTTAATTGATTGTCTCGACTACATTGTTAACAGTGGTATCGATCTTATTAAATTATAGCAAGATTTTGATGTTGAAACTTATAAGTTGTATGAAGCAAAAAAGTAAATTCACAAAATGAAATCAATCTAATTTTGAACATAATTCAAAATAACTGGAGGTCAAGAAAACAAATTTGAAGAATATTAGTCGGTTTATATTTAAATAGAACATTAATTTTCCAAATGAACACTCAAAACATATTAGTATATATATCAAACCAAGAAACGAATATAAAAATGAAGATTTATTGTCCTTTGCTAGTAATAATGTAATATCAAAGTAACTAATACTCAAATATTCTTTTACCATTGTAGGTTACATTCCTGAAGAAAAAAAAGGCAAAGAAATGAGAATTTAGTTAGCAATAAATCACGAAATTACAAAATAGACAAAATCAATGATACATTGAAATTGAAGGAATACTCGAATGAGAGACTTACATGTGATGATAATATGTGTGCCTTGATGACAAATCTTTGATGTTCTTCAACATATTTAGATAGTTTGTTTCCCTTATCACTTACTACAAAAAGAACAACATAAAAAACATATAAAGTCAATACAATAGCAAATAATTCAAAAATAACCAAATATCGATAACAAAGATATGATTAATCTTTTAGTAAAACAAATATAATGAGAGAAAATGTGTTAGAGGGAGATATTGAGAGTTAGTTTGTTGTATGACAAAAAGGTTAAAAAACTAATAACATAACCAACAAAAACCAAAACAACACTTATGCTTAAATAAGGGAAATGAATGATTAATTATAATAAATAAAGAAAAATGAATGGGTGGTAACATAAAGAAAGGAAAATAAAAGGTTAACTTACATAAATTACAATAAATAGAATGGTTAATTCAAATAAATAATGAAAAACAATAGTTAATACCATAAAAAAGGAAAACAAAAGGTTAATGACATAAATTGCAATAGATAAGTAAAATTATTATTAAAGACCCTCACTTATAATAAAAATATAATTTAAATATGAGAATGGACAATTCTTTAATATATTCAATATTTTAAAACATCACAAATTGATAAGAAAATGGGGAAGACATTTTAAGTATTACATTGTCAATATGTCACATCATCTTTTGATGATTTTCATTTATATAGATTTATTATGTAAATTAGCCTATATATTTATATAATGAAATTTTACTTGTAAAAGATAATGAATGGTTCATTCATTCATTTAATGTTATATTTTATTTTGTAATAACTCAAAAATTGGAGAAAATAACAACTAATATTTCAAGTTTTCTCAAAATATCACATCATCTTTTGATGATTCCCTTTATATAGATACGGATATAGATATAGATTATAATTCTAAAAATTTAATTAAAAGATGGTGGATTCATTTAATAAAATGTTTGATTAAATTAAAAAAGTGTAAGATAAACAATTAAAAGATGGTGGATTCATTTAATAAAATGTTTGATTAAATTAAAAAAGTGTAAGATAAACAAATATTATATTTGTTGATGTATTTATGATATGCAAATAAAAATAATTATAAAATAATAAAGAAAATTAGATGTTAAATAAAAAAAATGAAAGGTGAATAAAATTATATTTATTGATGTCTTTATGTTGTACAAATAAAAATAATAAATAAAATTAGATGTTAAATGAAATATTAAAGTCATTTAATGAGAAGATAGTTTTTTATTTTAAAAAAATCAAAATTAGGAGAAAATAGAAAATAGTGAAGGGAGACTTCTCATTATGCCACCTAAGCAACTCCATATTTTGCTTTTAAGTATACATAGATTAGAACTTTGAGGACGTCTACCAAACGTTTACCAGTCACTTACCTCATCGTGTGAGCATGTAAGGACCAGAATTCTTACCTGGTAAGAGACATAACAATCGAGGTTTTTACCCGGGAGAAGACTTACCGGCCCAGTAAGAGACACTTGAAACCAATTCATTTTGATGACCGAAAATGTTACCCGACAAGGTACGTAATCAGTAACCATTCGCTAAATGACCCTTTAACTACGTTACGTATGCCAATATGTGATGATGGTTAAAATTGACTTACGAAGGAAAGAGGCAATGCCGATGCCTATCGCCAAATACAAATACATAATGCACACCTAAAAGACATAGAAAGTGATGTTAATTACAAGTGGTCATTTAAAAAAGATATAAAAAATACACACATACATATAAGGGTGCGTTTGGTATGCAGACTAGATGGAACGGGACGGGACAAAAAAAATTAGTCTCATGTTTGGCATGCCATGGGACAACAATAAGATTGGACAAGATGGGACAAAATCTGATTTTCATGGGACAAAACCTTAGTTTTTTTGTTCCACCTATTTTGGTGGAACAACATGGGACAAAACAGAAGATTACCACATTGCCCTCCTATCCTAATAACATCTAAACTGGAAAATGCTTCCACCCAAATCGATTTTTGATTCTCTTTGAAATTGAACCCTAGTCTACTGTGCTTGGATTTTTTTCCTAATCGGTTTCTTTGCAAATCGATTTCTTCATTTAAATCGAGTGTTCTTCTGCACAAATCGAACCATAGGCTTAAACTTGTTGGAACACAAATCTGCACAAATCGAACGACATTGCGGTTCTGTGTGGTTGAACGACATCTCAAATCGATTTTTTATTTCAGAAAAGTGTTATATCTTGAAGCTTTGTGATTGTGCGGCGGTGGATGGTAACTTGCGGCGGCATAGTAAGATTTTCCCAAATGAAACCCTATCAAGTATCCCACCGTCCATGAAGCCATTATCTATGCATATCACAAATAAGACAAGAGCATGTCTTATATATGTATAATTTCATTGTAAATATATATTAATTTTAAAGGATATAAAATGGGTGAGGCTATTTGCACCCTTAAATTTGCTATTTGTACCCAAATGATTAAAACAATGATTTTGTTTTTTTTGTTTTTTTGTGTTTTTTTTGTCTTTTTGTTGTTTTTTCTTTTTTCTATTTTATTTATTTATTTGTATTATATATTTTGTTTTATTTGTATTATATAGTTTAAAAATGTTTTTTTTCTTTTACTTTTTGATTTTATTTAAAAGTAAATAAATATTTATAAATATAAATATTACTAATTTTTTATAATTATATAATTATAAAAATAAAACATAAACATTGCGATTTAAAGCCGAGAATTCGAAAAAATAATTTTGTTTTATGTTCATATTTATTCGCTTTTAGATCGCATATCAGATGTATAAAATTAAAGGTCAATATGGTTAATTGGTCAAAAAACTTGAAAAATAACGAATATTTTTCAAGTTTTTTGACCAATTAACCATATTGACCTTTAATTTTATACATCTGATATGCGATCTAAAAGAGAATAAATATGAACATAAAACAAAATTATTTTTTCGAATTCTCGGCTTTAAATCGCAATGTTTATGTTTTATTTTTATAATTATATAATTATAAAAAATTAGTAATATTTATATTTATAAATATTTATTTACTTTTAAATAAAATCAAAAAGTAAAAGAAAAAAAACATTTTTAAACTATATAATACAAATAAATAAAAATATATAATACAAATAAATAAATAAAATAGAAAAAAGACAAAAAGACAAAAAGACAAAAAAAACACAAAAAAACAAAAAAAAACAAAATCATTGTTTTAATCATTTGGGTGCAAATAGCAAATTTAGGGTGCAATTAGCAGTGCCCTATAAAATAACATTAGACAAAGTTATTTAAAAAAATAGATAAAGTTATTTAAAAAACAGCGTAAATATTATAGATAAAGTTATTTAAATAAATTTTGGTTGATTTGTGTCATTTATAATCATTATATGATATAAAATAACATTAGACAGCGCTTAAGGGAAATCTGGTCATTTTAACAGTTCTATCCTGTTCTGTCCAGCTTACCAAACGCAAAACAGACAATTAGTCCTGTCCTGTTCTAGTCGTACCAAACGTAGGACAGACAATTAGTCATGTCTTGTCCTGTCCCGAAACGCAAAACAGACAATTAGTCATGTCCTGTTCTAGTCGTACCAAACATAGGACAGACAATTAGTCCTGTCCTGTCTTGTCCTGTCCCGTCCTGTCCCGTCCCATCCAGTCTGCGTACCAAACGCCACCTAAGTGATATAACGATGCACAAGGTCCACGTTTTTTTGGGTCCGAGCCTTTCAAATCTATTTTCAGTTAAAATAAAGTACTCGGACTTTTGTAGGCTTGGGTTTTTAAAAAAGGGCCCAACTGGATTTTTTTCAAGCAGGGGGCTTTTTCGGATCAGGTCTAGGCCCGACCCAACCCCCAAAAATGAACATGATCACATGTTGAGGTCTGGCCCAAATCGGGCTTCGGGCTCACTGGGCTCGGGTTTTTCGAGGCATGCATCGAGCTTGGTTTTTTGGTACAGTCATAGCAATTTGTTAGAGCATCTCCAACAAGTTTGCTATAGTTTTTCTATAATAGAATATGAAAAGTTGAAATTTCTAAAAGAATTACATCCATCTCTAACAGTAACAACTACTCTATTTGATATATAAAATTATTAATTTTTTTTTTCTTTCTATTTTAACATAGCTGTTGGAGACACTCTTAGGGGGCATTTGGTTCGCAGAATGTTTTTTGATGGAAAGAAATATGTAAAAGAAATTTGACTTTGAAAGAATTGGAATGGAATGTTGTCAGGTTTGACCAGCTGTTTGGTTGACAGAATTGGAATGAAATCTGTTAAAGGAATTGGAATCTGTCTGTTTGGTTCACAGAATGTAGCTTTGGAATTGGAATGAAATTTTGGTAAATGACCAAAATACCCTTTTGATAATTTTAATTGTTTTTTTCAAAAAAACGTTTTAAGTTATTAAACATAATCACATATATTGATCCAAAAATCAAAATCAAAATCACATATATGTTTGCTGTTCTTGCTGTAAAAAATAAGCACAATAAGCAATGAGCACAATGAGCAGAATGAGCAGAAAATCGAAATCGATTTCTTATTTCAAACCAGATTGCGATGGAGAAAATCGAACCAGAAAATCGAAATCGAAATGAGCACGATGAGCAGAAAATCGATTTCTTATTTCGAACCAGATTGCGATGGAGAAAATCGAACCAGAAAATCGAAATCGAAATGATGCACAAAATCGAACCAGATTGCGATGGAGAAAATCGAACCAGAAAATCGAAATCGATGCACAAAATCGAACCAGATTTCTTATGATGTACGATGCACAAAATCGATGGAGAAAAGCAAAGAACCAGATGGAGAAGAAAACGATTTGGGGTCGATGGAGAAGAAAACGTCGACTGCAGGTATATCAATTTTAGGGCAAGGGTATTTTTGGGATAAAAATAGTGAGACATTACATTCCTTTAAAATCCTTACAAAGTGTGATGGAATGTCAAGAATCTAAAATAAGGAATTCAATGGAAAATTTTGAGATTCCATGCCAAGAAAGATTGAACCAAACACTGGAATTGAATCTGGTCAATGGAATGTCACATTCCAATTCCACCAGATTCCATTACTTTCCAGTGAACCAAACGCCACCTTAATGTTTATATTGGTGTGTTTGTTCTTTTCTAGGCTTAAGATGGTTTATCAATTCATGTGTTTTGCTTTGGAATCTTTTGGTTCATGGTTTTGGGCAATATTGCTTGTTTCTTTTTGTTTTGTTTTGTTTTAGACCACATGTTTTTTGTTTAGTCGATAAGAGGATTTGCAACATAATTTCCAAAGTAAGGAACATAAAAATTTGAGATATTAATTTTTATAACAATTGGTTCCAACGGAATCTCAAAACCATTTTCAAACTGAGAAAATAGGGAGGATACAAATTTATTCAGGAAAAATCATCAAATTAGCCAATTTTGCCTAAAAATATTCACCGAATACTCTATTTTTTAAATATTATCACAAAATAGCCGGTAAATCTGCAAATTGTTTTAAAAAAGTTCCCCCAACTCTCCTCAAATCGTATTTATATTTAGAGTTTATATTATATTATGTAATCCAAAGCACATTTATGTCCAAAAGGCAAATCCTCATGTAAAAGTATGACCCATCATATGATAGAAAATGTTTGATAAAGTAAATCCTTAAATTTACTAAGCCAATTTACAGGCTATTTCATTATAATTTGTTAAAAAAGCAACTACTTGGTCAATTTTGAGTCAAAAGTGGCTAGTTTGATGATTTTTCCTTTTAAAATATCTCCACAAAGAAAATGTGAATTAGTTGTTTTCCTTTTTACTTTATTTGGAGGAAAATGTGTGTTAAACACAAAATTAATTTCCAAAAATTTATTCAAGTACGGTGACGTGGCACGTATTTTGGCCCCAAATGCCCCGCGAAGCCCCTCAACTTTGGCCGCGGTGCACTTTTGGTCCCTGCCCGCGATCGCAGCCCGCGATGGCCTGAATTTTACACTTTTGGTCCCTGAAAATTTACACTTTCAGCCCCTGTACTTAGACGAATCTTGCATGCTTTTACTGTTTTTTTCACAATTATTGTACTTTGAAGACGAATCTTGTTTCTTGCTTTCTTTCTTGATTTCTCTCTTGCTTTCTTTCTTTGAATTGCTTTCTCTCTTGATTTCTCTTCTCTCATTTCATCCACAAATGGCATTGTCATCAAACCCTAAGTCTACTCCTGAAAAAATGTCACCTCAAATCGAGGTCGCCATAGCAAAAAAGGAAAAGGAGATAGATGAACTAACAGAAGAGTGGAAAAAAATTATGGACAGGAAGGCAGTCCATTTGAGAAAGATCGAAGAGGAAGACAGGGAGATCAAAAGGATGAAAGGGGATATAAAAGCTCGAGAGGCTCGTGTTCGTCGAGAACAAGAAGCAATTCACCATATTCTGCAAGACTTCGCAATTATTTAAGCGAAGGTAAACGAGAAGCAAGCTTGGATTGATGAAACTAAATCAATTTTTAAGTAGGTGGTGGTTGTTTTGTATTTTTTTGTTGTTTTGTATTTTTTTTACTGTGTTGTTGTTTGTATTTTTTTTACTGTGTTGTTGTTTTGTATTTTTTTTGTTGTTGTTAATTTCTCTGAAAAGTAGTTTTTAAGCCGCTGAACCACGGTTAGGTTGTATACATCATGCAAGGTCAAGTCAGAGGTTACCTCATTCGGATAAACAAACATGGGGTTTTGTTTGTTAATGATGCTAGATTTTGGTAGCCGTACTCTATCCACGTGGGCCTACTCCTCTTGTAGAATATATGACAACCCTCAACTCATTTGCTAAAGTGTGTCCGGGTTGTGGTACACAATGGCCATACGTGGTTGCAAAAGCAGAAGCCGTTGAAGAAGGGTCAGAAAGATTGAAGATGAAGAGCATGTTGGATGGAATACAAACTAGCTGTGTATATATATCATTTACAAATCAGTGTTTAGATCAACAGTATCATATGGGTTTGTTCCATATGGTTCAAGCTGTGACGGGCCCGGGGTGTGACTGACAGAATGTCTCCTTGGCACGGTTGAAGGGGCGGGATTTGGACACTCTCCACGAGTGTGTCCTACGCATTGGCACCGAGTACATCTTCGTTGTATCGAACTTTCACCACGTGATGGACGTCGGTCGTTCTTTCTCGGTCTCCCGGCCCTGTTCTTATCCATTAAAGGTGGATAGCATGGTGGAAGCGGGTCGGGTGGATACACCCATGCTGCAGGGGGTCCAGCTGGGTTTATTACCTCCACGTATGTTTTCCGGTAATATTCGGACGTGAAGAAAGGTACAGCCAAGTCGCTGCAATCTGTACGACTCATATATCTTGCTGCAGCGATGGCATGGCCGCACGGTAACCCAGATTTATTCCATTCGCGACACGAACAAAGGTGGTCTCCCATATTCACAATCGCGTGAATATAGTCATCATGCACCTCGTACTTACCATACCCGATTGCTCTTACCGGCCATGTCGCCGCACGATGCGCCCTGTACTGAACGATATTCTCCGTCGTTGGTGTGAGTGCATTTTGCATCTCAGCTCCTTTTAGGCGTCGAATTTGGTACCACTCTTGTTGAAAGGCCCGAAAGTAGTCCATAAGATTAACAATCGGACATCTATGCGCAAAACGAGAGAGTGCATTCACAGACTCTGCACTATTCGAGGTCAGAATGTCATACCGTTGTCCAGGAAAATGGGCCGCGGACCACCTCTCCGGTCCAGCATCGTCAAAGACTTTGGCTGCTTCCTTGACACTGTATCGTAGCATATTCATGTACTTGTTAAACTCCCGATCCGTATATGCTCTGCATGTCGCCCAATAGACATCCTTGTCGGTGGTAATACGTTTGTCCTTGGATTTGGCGTTCATCTCCAAATGTCGACAGCATATGGCGTGAGGGGCGTTTGGGTACATGGCAGAGATTGCGGCGCTTATGGAAGAAGCCCTGTCAGACATAAACACCAACCCTTGCGGGTCTCCGATAGCTTGTCTCAACATGGACATAAACCAAGTCCACTCGTCCCCGGTTTCAGACTTGCCTACGCCGAAAGCTACTGGAACGATGGAGTTATCCCCGTCCATGGCAACCGCCAGGAACATCATACCCAAGTAACGACCCTTTAAATGGGATGCGTCTATTATCAGGACACGACGTAGATTTGCCAGAAATGTGCGGATCTGCAAAAACATAGGTTAAAATGTTATAGTTTATAATGTGTAAATGTTATAGTTTATAATGTGTAAACATATGACGTGTTAAAATACGTACCGCGGGTCCAAGGGCCACAAAGCACATCTCAAACCGTCCACGTGAATCGGTCCGTAGCTGCGTGACAGTACCAGGGTTCTGCAGCTGCAAATTATATAAATATGTCGGGAGTCGTTCATACGACTCCTCGAACGTGCCTCTCACCATAAACAGTGCATGGCAGCGCGCACGCCACGCTTGGTGGTAATCAATCGTGACGCCGAACTGCCGGTGAACGTCGTGGACGATGTCCTTTGGACGCAATGACCTGCTAACATCAAGAAATTTGTTTTTCAGGATCGCACCCAAAGTCTTTTTGCCGGCTTGTTTGTGGTGGGGATTAAGTTGCGTCCTCGTACAAGTGTGTACGTCGTGCAACTTTCTAATCTTTATCGCCCCTCTTTTGGGACCCGTGTGAATCGCGTACAACCTCCACTCACACTTTTCTCTAGCACATTCAACTACGTATTTGCTTTTGTCAGATGCCCGCACGCGACTTTGGAAACCCTCTTCCAAGAACTTGAGTCCGATCTGACTTGCTAAGAGATCCTTCGAATCGAATATCTGACCTGCTGTTAAACTTTCACTGCGAATATAAGGTGTAGGTTCGTAGCTTTGTGTCTGGGTATGGGAGTCTGGAAGAATAGGGGGCATATCAAAAAAGTCATTTATCTGACTACATGATTTTCTACTAGGGGTATATTCTTCGTGATCATCATTATCGGTGTCTGATCTGTCTATTTCAGAATTACCCGTTTTGAAAACGTGGGTTTCGTCATCAGCAACTCCAGCAGTACGCCATTCGTGTGGTTGTGGTGGTTGTTGTTGTTGTTGAGAATCAGGCTGCTCTATTTGGAGGTCTTCGTCGTCGTCACCCTCCTCGTCACCGTCGTCGTCACCGTCGGATACGCCGGGATACACAAAGAGTAATGGGGGTCTTTCTGAATCGACTGCAAGGTGCAGAAAAGTAGAGATATCCCCATCGTTGGATAAATCCACAAATGACCCATCGCCATTTTTAAACACTAACTTGCAAACATCAGAAGAGTTGATTCCACATTTTTGCATGGCGTATGCAACAAACTTCTGATAAGTATAGTTTACTGACACTTTTACACCATGCTTAGATTTATAAGCAAAATTCCACTCATTGTTATCTTGCACCCATTCACCATCAAAACAGAAATATAGCTTAGCTTTTGCAACAGATGAACTCATTTTTTCAGTAGTATCTCAAACACAAAATATTGCAGAAAGAAATATTGCAACAATGAAATCGTTGTGTGGGGATTATGGCTTGCATTTTACGTCTATTTATCAATGAAACAACCAACATATCAGAAAACCAATCTCTCATTTCATACACAAACTGGTATTCCAAAAACATTGATTTAACATTGATTCAAACATGCAAATGAATTTCAACCACAAATCGGTCTTTAAAGTGCAATAATTGTGGGAAAAAACAGTAAAAGCATGCAATATTTGTCTAAGTTTAGGGGCTGAAAGTGTAAATTTCAGGGACCAAAAGTGTAAATTTCGGGCCATCGCGGGCTGCGATCGCGGACAGGGACCAAAAGTGCACCACGGCCAAAGTTGAGGGGCTTCGCGGGGCATTTGGGGCCAAAATACGTGCCACGTCACCGTATCCCGCGATCGCGGAACCTCATCGCGGGTATTTTGGGTATTTTTGCAAAATTGAAAAAATTTAAAGTATTTTAGTAACTCAATGTTTGACTTAGGGTATTTTAATTAATTTCCCTAAATAATATATGAATATATATATTTACAGAAGTTTAAAAATTAAAGTAAAAATATGAAAAGTCCAGAATATTGATAAAAACCCAATTCAGAAAAACACATCATGTCGTACTAACATTACTTTTTAGGGCATCTCCGTCACACTATATTTTACACCAAATATCAAAAGTAGTGTAAAAAGTAGTGTAAAATTTAGTGTTAATAGTAAATCTTCTCCAATTGGAAACACTATTTTTTACACCAAATCATTTTTATATTAATTTATTAAACTTTCAATAATATACTTATATTTATTAACTTTACAATTTATACCCATATTTTTTATTTAGATCATAACTTAATATATTTTATTTTTTATTAATTATGAACTAAATTATTTTAATGCATAAAACAAAACTTTTTATTAAACAATAAAAGTTACGTTAAAACAAATAAAAAAGAGAATACATATGCATTTAATTAGTTTTATTACTATATTCCGAAGCTCGAAGTGTGCTACTTTGTCTTAGATTTGTCTATAACGAGCAATAAACTGTTGAAATTGGTTATTATCATTCATCACCGTTTCAACATTTATCGGTGACATTTCTCTTGCAACTTCAATTGGTGCATCGAGATCACGCTCATCCTCAATTATCATGTTATGTAAAATAATACATGTAATTATTTACTTCATCGAATATTTTATCATGGTGTATATTATTTACTTACTTAAAACATAAATAAAAAATTAATAAAAAAATAATTTATATATATACTAAAATTACAAAACTACCCGATCTTTCGTTATAAATGATATATATTTTTAAGGATATATTAGTAAAAATAACGTTTTTCCTTTCCTTTCTCTCATGTTCAAGAACACGAAAAAATATTTTCTTTTCCATCCATTTCTTTTCTCTCCTGGTTAGAGAACACAACGTTAGGGACAAAGAACACTACAAGAAATGCATCTTATCACCACATGTCCACATCGCCTTTTAAAACATTACTATCATTATAGTTCAAGAGATGGTATCATGTTATTATTTTTTTAACGTTTTACAAAATGTTATCCAAGTTAATTTTAAATTTTTATATATTCAAATAAATACATGTTTCAAAAACATTAAAATTAACCAAAACCTTACAGATCCAAATGGTCAAAATTGATCAACACGTTTATTTTTAATTTATTTATTACATATTAATATTAGTAATTTTAAAAATTGTATTATACACAAAGAAAAAGAACATTAGTTTGATTTATTAATGTAGTTTATTTTTATTGTTTCTTTTCATATTTCTTTTTGTATTATTGAAAATATTTTATTAAATATTGTAATACAATGTTTCAAATAATCTGTGAAATATACAATTTAATGGAACATAACGAAACAATAACATTCAAGAATATTACCTTTGATACTTTATCTGCAACATTTGAGCTGTCGGAAGTTGCCAACAAGTTTATTAGTCGTCCAAATATACAGTCATAAGAGGTTGAGCCATCCCGAACCCAATGGCACCTAGCGTTCCGATCATCATTAACATCATGTCATATCAATCAGCAAATGAAAAAAGTTTGAGAAAATGAACTTTTTTATTTCCTTCTTTCATCCCTTTTAAGAGATTCTCTTCATGTTTGACGATCATGTTCTCTACCAGCCTTTTGTTTTTGTTTGTTCGTGTACACAAGCTGAAGAGAGCAATCTAACACGTTTTTTGGACTTCAGAAAGAGAAAATGAATACGCTTTTTATAGAACAATAGAGCTATGTGATTTTTTTAAAATTTATTTACTGAAAATCAAACAAATAAAAGCAACTTTCAGTCAAAAAGGACAATATTGTTTTTTTTTGAAGGGTATCTCAGGCACAGTCCGGACTAATCCCTGACAATTTTGAAATTTAAAGATGTCTTATCAATGTTGAGGACGCCTGTGATGGAACCCTGGGTAGATGGGATATTCCACCACATCACCCAGGGCGATCAACCACTGCGCTACAACCTGATTGACAAAGGACAATATTGTTGAGATACGTTAAACAGAAAATGACTAAGGAAAACCAATGCACATGATAAATGT
The DNA here is from genome assembly GCA_033807775.1 of Saussurea involucrata. NCBI lineage: Eukaryota > Viridiplantae > Streptophyta > Magnoliopsida > Asterales > Asteraceae > Saussurea > Saussurea involucrata. The sequence goes on from CM066325.1 coordinate 70,530,437, forward strand.
GTTTACTTTTGTTTGTTTTTGTTATCTAAAAAAAAGTCATGGATTTTAACAAAATAGACAAAAGTTTGTATACTATTATACTATTTTGGGAAAAATTCAAAAAACACTCAACAAACTTTAATATTCGATCCGATCAGTCATTACAAGTCTTTGAACTTCTTTTTTAAACAAATAAATTCTTAAACTTTTTGAAATCAAACAAATAAATCCTTCAACTTTTAAAACCAAAGAAACTCAATAAACTTCCATAGTTTTAATAAATTAAGTCCCTAGCTAATTTTTTGAATCAAAATCTTACACTTATAAAATATTTCTTTATTGATGTATTAATAGATCATTAATAAAATACAATAAACCATCAAAAAGAAATTATAAAATATCATTTTCATTATCCGTTATTTATTTTTCAGATCCAAATATAAATTATAAGAAAGGCTAATTTATTTTTTTCATATTCAAATGATCATAACAAACACATATGATTACCATTTGAATATTAAATAAGAATTAACAAAAATGGTGTATTTCGTTTTATTGGTTCGTTGTAGTTTCCTACTGGTTTTTTTATACATGGAAAGAGGAATGATACATTGTGTTCATTTTATAAGTGTAATGATTTGTTCGTTCAAGAAAATATTCAGGGGCATAATTAATCACTCAAAATATGAAAGTTCGTTGGGATTTTTTTTCTATTTTAGTAAATTCAATTATTTATTTGTGTGATTTCAGTAAATTCAACAACTTATTTGTTTGATTTCAGAAAGTTCAAAAGTTTATTTGTTAAAAGAAAAGGTTTAGGGACTCGATCAATTAAAATATGATAATTCATTAGGATTTTTTTGGATTTACCCTACTTTTTTCAATAAAAAAGTTAAACAAAAATTAACTATATATTTATGCTATCAAAAAACATAGTGTAATATTTATTCCAATTTTAATTAAAAAAATCTGAAATAAGCATTCATTTTGAAATGAGTAAATTATAGATTTGGTCCCTATGGTTCATATATATATATATATATATATTATCTATAGTGATATCAAAATCAAAATAAATATATGAACGATACTTTTGGTTTGCATTTTCACAAAAATTATGTTAGAATGAAGGACACTTCGGTCTATTTAGTTTTTTTGTTAATTTTTTATTAGAAAATTAAAACAACTATATTTTAATAAATTATATATACACATCTATACTATATTATAAAGCATTTGAGAAAAACTTTTAAAAAAACATTTTTATGCATTACGCACTGTGCATATTACTTAAAATTCAAGATTATAGATTGTTAGGACCATAAATGTTCTACACATTAGAAAGTTATATAAAGAATTATAGAGATTAATTATTTATTGTAAAAAACCTTTAATGGTAATTGAGCTTAGATTAGCTTAATGGTCTTAGGCCTTAATAGTCTTAGGCCTAAGTATATAAAGCTTTGCTTAACCTAGTTTAGATTAGAAATCAACACAATCATAGAAATCGTCATTATTCTGAATTGTTAAAGCATTGTAAACACTCTGAAAGTTTATGAATGTTACATGGATGACGAGTTGAAATCATATTGATTGTTGAATTATTCTATTAATTTCTTCTACATTGCACTAATATGATAATTCATGCATTTCTAAAGCTGCATGTTTGAATTCATAACTAACTAATAAACATAATCAAATACAAGATAAACATATCATTTTAAATATAAAAAATATCTAAAATATAATTAGGATAATAATTGAATTTTAAAAGAATAATTAATTGTTGGGTGAAGGTTTACCTAAAATTTGGATTTGGTCTCTAAAATACACTATCTACGGTGGTGGTTCCTAATTTTTTGATTTAGTTTCACTCGTGGTCCTTCTATGTTAAACACATGAGGACCATAAGTGAAAGTAAATTAAATATATGAGGACCATGAGTGAAAGTAAATTAAAAAGTTAGGGACCACCACTATAGATAGTGTACTTTAGGGACCAAATCCAAAATTTGGGTCAACCACACGGACCACCGGTGTAATTTACTCTTTGTTATAGAAAAACATTATACTATTAAACCGAAAGTAAATTACATCATTATTAAACCAAAACTAAATTAAAATAAAAAATTAAATTAAGCAAATTTATAAAAAAAACATTATTGTTTTCTTAAAACCACACAAGACCGTAAATAAAGACAAAAAATAAAATGAAACATTAAAATCAAGATGTATCGCGCTGCATTGCGCAACTAGACTTCTAGTATTATATAGGGACTATTGTTAATGTCAAAAATCGCACCAAAGGGACAACTTAAGGTCGATGTGGACTTAAACAACTAAAGAAAGAATCTTTCGACGAGACGTGCGACGAGGATAAAAATAAAGAAACAAGGGATTTGATGACGCAGAAAAAACCTCAATCGAGGAAAAAACCTGCGGACGACAGTGGGTGTCGTCGCTATACTATGGTCGCCAATCAGGGGCGATGTCCTTGGATACTGGTGTCGATCGTACAACGATTACAATACAGATGAAGAAAATGCTTCGAAATGTAAAGTACAAGTGTTTGAACGTAAAAACAGGTGTTTGTCGTGTACGAAACAAAGTGTGAACTGCTGGTCGAGAGCTGTTGTCGTGCGTCGAGAGCGATACTTAGAATAATGGTTCTTCACTTCAGGTGTTCTTGAATATTGCTTCGGTTGTTAATCGCCGGATATTCGATGTCTGGAAATGTTGATTGAGCTTGATATTTATAATCTTCGTGTCCTTAGCTTCATCCATTAATGCTCCTTTAATGGCCTTAACGGTTGGAAACGGTCGCCGGAGTAATGATCTTTGTCCGTTACGGCCGCCGGCTGTTTAATGATTGCGTCGGTTATAGTCGTTGCTCCTTAATGACTTTTACTCCTGCATTAAACACTTAACAAACGGTCATGGTGAACGTTAGCTTTGGTTGAGGTCGCACGTCTTTATATAATAGTCGTGCGGATCGGGCGACGCTATGGTCGAGCGTCGTAAGGAACTCTCGACTTATCTTTTATGAGGGACGACGATGGTGTTCTAGGTCTTTGTCGAGACCTTATCTTAATACAAGATATAGTCCTTAATCATACGTCTTACTTGTTCTGGTCGTGGTCGAGCGACATGATTTTTTGCCCAAACAGTTTGCCCCCAAAATTTGAAAATTGAATGTCAAATTTAAGTTTTAAATTTTGCTTGTCGAACGCTTAGACTTGTGACCTGGGTTGAGGGACTTACCTGGTTGTCGTGGAACTAGACCGGTTCGCCTTTAACTGAACGAGAAGTTGAAAAGTTATGACATCATGATGACACACGATTGTGCTTACCAGCTGTCGATGACAGGTGTCGACGATTCCTGCGGTCATACGAAGGGACGAGAGCACGCGGTGATCATCAAAGGGCTCGACCTGACATGATCGACTGCATAAATAAAGATTATGATGGATCTTTTCTTGGCGATTTCCGTTCGATTAAAACTTGCAAGAATCTTTGACCTAATTTAAGTTTTTTTGAGATCATATAAGATACGACTCTCCAGTTTGCGTATGCGGCGCAAGTCTATCGCTAGAAAGCCTAGAAAAAACTGGGATATCTGGGGCCTTTCAGAAGTGCAAATCAATTTAACGGGACTGACAATGTCGACAGAGCCTAGAAGCACCATTAAAAACGAAGAAGATCTCGACGACTTTAGAAGTCTAGCGAGGATTCCCATGGGGATTACCGTAAGCAAGGTTGGCAAGGTTCGACCGGAAATGTGCCCCGAGGGGTACGTTGTTATATACGAATACCCGTTCAAAATAGGCTTTCACTGGCCATATTCGCCTTTAGTCAAAGAGTTCATGTGTGAATTTGATCTTTCGCCGGGGCAATTGATGCCCCAGTTCTGGCGAGTTATCTTGATCATCGAACGACTTACCTCCAACTGGAATCCACCGATGAATGTGAGGGACCTTCTGACGGCGTATAAGGTCAAGAATGACTGGTACCGTCGCTATAGTTTGTTTTCAAGGTTCAAGGGTGATCGTACCCTGGTTTTAAATACTGCGGTCAACGACCGTGGATGGAAGAAGAGGTACGTATTCGTACGGGTGTCGACGCTGGACACTGATAGTGACTGGATTAGGGAGGGTTGGAATATGACGGGTGAGCCTTTGATTGTACGTTTTCATGTTATTCTGTTGCTCAATTGTTTTTTCGACCGATCTTCTTTTTTATGCGTAGATATTGATTTCGATAAGGTAGAGCCGGATGATGCTTCTCGGGCTAAGATCGAAAAGTTCTTGGAATTTAGTACTGAAGACCGGTCATACGTCATGCGTCATTTGATAGACGAGGATGATGACACCGTTTTCTTGAGCAACAGAGTGAGGATGGGTCGAGAGGAGAAAGAATAAGAGGAGGATTCTGAGAAGACTGAGGAGGAAGAGAAGAGTGAAGAACCAGAGGTAGAGATAACTGGTAAGTATTTTTTTGTCTTCTTTTCGCTTGACCTGGTCTTTCTCTGTTCTGAATCGTCTAATTTCTTTCTTTTACCGTACAGGTGAATCTCAAGCGCATGCGACATCTTCTGTTGCTAGGAAGATGGCCCAAGTCGAAGTAGCTTGCGAGGCGAGGGAGAAAACTGCTTATGTTACCAAAGATGAAGATGCAGCGTTAGCTAAAGAGAAAACTGCTTTGGAGCATGAAAAAGCGATGTCGGTGCGCCTTGACCATGCTCTGGACGAATTGGATGCCCTCGGTCATACAAGAGACGAGATAAACTCGCGTTTGAAGGAGTCCCTGACTTTGATGCGCGACCAGAGAGAGGAGCTGGAGGGGATGAAGGAATCCGTAACCGCGAAGAGGAAGGAAGTCGAGGGAATCAAGGCTAAGGTGATAAATTTGAAGAAGGAGTCTGATGAGTTGAAGGACGAAAATAAGTCTTCCTTTTCTTATGCTCGACTTACTGCGCGTGCGGCAGTTATGCGACGTCACCTGCAGGGCAAGGATCCTTTGGCTTCATCGTCAGATGAGCTGCGTCTCTTTTATGAGAGAGTCGGGACCGAGAGAGATCTCGACTTGGATGACGAGAAGGAGGTCGAAGAGGAGGTGGCTAGCGAGGGTTTTCAGGATGAGGTATCGGACAAGGTTGTGATCGATGCTCCTCCATAACCTTAGAAAAAATGTATTTGTTTGTTTGTGCTGCTCGACCGTTAGTGGTCGATTATGTACTCGATGGTTTATATAATGAACGCAACTTTTGTTTGAACTTTATGCTTTATCCAAACCATGTTTAATTTATGAATTTGAACATAGGACACATAGGAAATCATGCGACTGAGGCATACATTGTAATACGATGAGTAAAACAAATATGTGAACACGCGATTAAAGCATTTTCTAAGTTAAGAGACTTAGGGGTAAAATCGTTTAGACTTTGCGATCGTACGATTAGATCGTATAATGAGTTTGTATTGTATGCCCATATGGAGGGATGATCAAGTCACAGACCTGATCATGTATGTCGTGCGACCCTGCGAATTTAAAGGCATATAGTAGACTTAGTGATTATTGTCGTGCGATCCTGCGATAAAATGATGTCGGGGGTTGGTCGTTGGCTAACCAACGACCCTCCGATGCTTAAGTCAGTAAACGTTTTGTGAGAAAAAATCGTATGAAAAAGAGTTAGAGAACGTACCATTTCAGACTCTCTCTATTTGCCCCCTGTCATTTATTACCTTATTCTTTTTGGGAGGAAAAGATAGGTTTTAAATGACAGAATGACACGGAGAAATATTGTCCTGCGTTGACTATGTTGTCGTGCGACCGGGCACCATAGTAGACTTATCTCTGTGAAAAAAGATATTAATTTAGGGATAGAGGAACGAACCTGTCGAGAGCCTGATCTTGTGACTTTGGTTTATTTTCGCGGCTTCAAGGTAGACTTGTAGCACTCACGAGCGACTTTTGGCTCACTCTTAATCTCCTGGATTCCCCATGGCGTAGGGAATTTCAACATTTGATGATACGTCGAGGGAACGGCTTTCATATCATGGATCCATGGTCGTCCTAAGATGATGTTATAGGCCGACGCACAATCGATGACACTGAACTTGGTCTGCTTGTTGACTCCTCCGGCGTAGACGGGCAAGATTATCTCTCCGAAGGTGCTCGTCGCTTTTCTATTGAAACCGACCAAAGTCGTCGAACGTCGGGTGATTTCCGAGCGATCGATTCCCATGGCTTTGATGGTGTTGAGAAAAATAACATTTGCTGAGTTGCCCCCGTTGATCAAGACTCGACGCGTTAGACAGTTATCGACCGTGATCTGAATGATCAACCCGTCGTGATGCTTCTGATACGAGTCGCCAAGGTCGACGTGGTCGAACACAATCTTCATGGCTTCTAGCTCCAAATCTCCTTTGGGTCTAGACAAGCGAGGAATAGGCCGATCATCGGGCGCCTGACTGGCATGACGCTTGGCCGCTGAATACGTCAGACCACACACATCTGAACCACCGGTGATGCAATTGACGACCTTCGCATGCTCGGGGGTCGTCGTTCGATGTCCGTTAGCTGAAATAGCGACATCGTCGATGATATCTTTGAGATTTCCTTTCGGAAAATGATATGCTAGTTCCTTCTTCAATGCGATACAGTCGTCTGTCGCATGACCATGATCGGCATGGAAGTCGCACCACTTTGATTTGTCTTTCTTAGCATCGTCCAGGTCGGACTTCTTTGGCCATCGAATGGTAGCTTGAGCGGTCTTCAGAGCTCCGACTAAGTCCTTTGCAGATCCTTTGAATCCATAAGAGGATATCTTGGGGTACTGAGTGAACTTAGTCACGGTCCTGGCCTCTGCTTTCGTCTTGAAACGAACATTTGAAATTTGGCGCGCTGGCTCTATTCTGGAAACAACCTTTGTCTTGAACTATGGCTTTCTGACGCCTAACGACTTCTTGTCGTCAGTGTGCTTGCGACGAAAGGCCGCATCATCTTTGACCCTCATATATGCTAAGGTTCGAGCTCGGACGTCTTCGAAAGTATCTGGGGGATACTTGGTCAGATCGATATATAGACCTGAACTATCGTCTAGACCACACTTATAAGCTTCGATCGCAGTTTTGATGTCACAATCGCGGATACTGATCATTTCGGCATTGAATCTATTGAAATAACTTCGAATAGACTCATTGGTCTTCTGCACGACATAGTACAGATCACTAGTCTGCTTTTCCATCTTACGACTGCTGGCGAATTGCCAGGGAGAATTGGTTGACCAATTCGGCGAACGACCCGATAGATTTGGGTTTGAGATTGATCAACCACTAGAGAGCTGGACCAGTGAGAGTCACCCCGAAACATTTGCACATGCATACTTCCTGGTACATGTGTGGAATCGAGATCGTCCACATGAGCTGCTTAGACTGCGCGACATGCTCGGTTGGATCGGTCACACCCGAATACTTGGGAGTGAAGGCATGAATGTTATACTTCTTTGGGACCTCGACGGTGGCGATCTCGTCGATGAAGGGCGACGCCTGATACCCCGAGCGACGCTCGACGTCGACAGGCACGGCTGCCACAGGTAACTTGGCGAGCAAGGACAGGACGCGCTTATTTTGGTCTTCTAACATCTTCAAACGCTGGGCGACGGGATCGTTAAGATCAGGATTTGCCCCTGTCGAGGGATTGGTCCCTGGACTAGTGCCATTACCATGCGATGAACCATTGGTGTCCCCGTTGAATGGAACAAAATATGGCTGCGGCCCATAGTGGAATTGCTGCGGTCCATTCTGAAACGATTGTGGTCCATGCTGAAATGGCTGCGATCTCTGCTGGAAAGATTGCGATCCTTGCTGGAAAGGTTGCAGACCACTTTGGAACGGCTGGGAAAACGGCTGGGATCCATTCTGAAACGGCTGGGCGCCACCTTGCAATGGTTGGGATCCATTGTTCAAGGGTGGTGGTCGGATGTGCTGAGGGGGAATCTGCCCAGACTGGGGATTTGGAATGAACGGACCCGGCTGCTGATTCTGCATGAATGGACCTGGATGCTGATTTTGTGCGGACGGGCCTGGTCCCGGACCTGGATTCTGGATGAATGGTCTAGGACCATTCTTTGGTTCAAAAGGATTCCTTAGTCGCGCGATCTCTTCAGCTGCTCTGCGATTTTACTCTGCCATTGCATTGAGTTGATTCCTGGCAATCTCGAGCTCCTAATACATCTGAGCGATGGCCTGCTGCGGATTTCCAGGGGCTGCCATTCTCCTGCAACAGAAAATAGAAGAAACTCCAAGAAACTATTAGTAGAATGCACGTTCGTCGAGGATTTTCTCTAGATGTAGTCCCACGGATGGCGCCAAACTGTTAATGCCAAAAATCGCACCAAAGGGACAACTTAAGGTCGATGTGGACTTAAACAACTAAAGAAAGAATCTTTCGACGAGACGTGCGACGAGGATAAAAATAAAGAAACAAGGGATTTGATGACGCAGGAAAAACCTCAATCGAGGAAAAAACCTGCGGACGACAGTGGGTGTCGTCGCTATACTATGGTCGCCAATCAGGGGCGATGTCCTTGGATACTGGTGTCGATCATACAACGATTACAATACAAATGAAGAAAATGCTTCGAAATGTAAAGTACAAGTGTTTGAACGTAAAAACAGGTGTTTGTCGTGTACGAAACAAAGTGTGAACTGCTGGTCGAGAGCTGTTGTCGTGCGTCGAGAACGATACTTAGAATAATGGTTCTTCACTTCAGGTGTTCTTGAATATTGCTTCGGTTGTTAATCGCCGGATATTCGATGTCTGGAAATGTTGATTGAGCTTGATATTTATAGTCTTCGTGTCCTTAGCTTCATCCATGAATGCTCCTTTAATGGCCTTAACGGTTGGAAACGGTCGCCAGAGTAATGATCTTTGTCCGTTACGGCCGCCGGCTGTTTAATGATTGCGTCGGTTATAGTCGTTGCTCCTTAATGACTTTTACTCCTGCATTAAACACTTAATAAACGGTCATGGTGAACGTTAGCTTTGGTTGAGGTCGCACGTCTTTATATAATAGTCGTGCGGATCGGGCGACGCTATGGTCGAGCGTCGTAAGGAACTCTCGACTTATCTTTTATGAGGGACGACGATGGTGTTCTAGGTCTTTGTCGAGACCTTATCTTAATACAAGATATAGTACTTAATCATACGTCTACTTGTTCTGGTCGCGATCGAGCGACGTGATTTTTTGCCCAAACAACTATCATTTGAGAACTCCAAAATTTATGAGATCCGTGAGAACTTTTACCTTACTGTTTTGTTCAATGATTTTTTCTCATATAAGGATAGTATTTAATGTATTCATTGACATATATTTGTTTCACAATGTGATTGTTTCATATGTATTTGTTTCACCATGTGAAACTTTTTATGTGTACTTTTTGTTTCACAAACTTGTAAAAAATATGCACATTATGAATTGAGTACATATGAATCAAATACATTGTGAAACAAATATATGTTAATTAATATTCTAAATCTTAGTCTTATATGCAAAAAAACCATATGAAATAGCACATGATGCACTAGTTCTCAAGGTTATGACAATTTCATAGGTTATCACAAGAAAGTCCCTATATATATATGTGTGTGTGTGTGTGTGTGTGTGTGCAAACATAGAGACTCAAAGCCCTTCTCCCCGTCGGCCTCCCACATCCACTGTTAGCGTCGATCACCATCTCCAGCAACCCCCGACCCATATCACTTGCCTCCCCTACCCCCTTCACCATATTCAAATCTTACAAAACGAAAGCTAGCAAGCTTACTAACCTTGAAGACCAAATCCTCCTTCACTACCATTAGATCTACCAAGTACCACCACCACATAACTCCAAACTCCGTACTCTCATCCATCGAATCACCACCACATAACTCCAAACCCCATACTCCCTTTGGTCGAATCACCACCACAGAACTCCATGTAACACCCAAAAGATTCAAGGTAAATAAAATTCTAAACTATGTGTTTTATCATAGTTATAATTTTACTATACATTTTATATATCTTATGATAGAATCCTTATACAAACCAACTACTTTGTACAAACTCGTACAAACCATACATAGCTTCATGATTTTGTAAATTTGGCTTCATGAATGTATATATATATATTTTGGCTTCATGAATATATAATTTGGCTTCATGAATATATCATTTGGCATTTTTAACTAATTTTTTACAAAAATACCCTAAAATACCCTTATTTTTGTAAAAAAATTAGTTAAAAATGCCAAATGATATATTCATGAAGCCAAATTATATATTCATGAAGCCAAAATATATATATATACATTCATGAAGCCAAATTTACAAAATCATGAAGCTAGGTATGGTTTGTACGAGTTTGTACAAACTAGTTGGTTTGTACCCGATACCACCCCTATATATATATATATGGTTGGGTTCATGTGAGACCAATATGTTTTCGTGAGACCACAAAATAACACTAAAACTTCACAGCGATTCATTGTGAAGGTATTGGTACGTGCGAAATATGTGATTAATCGCAGTGGGATGCAAACTATTCACAGTGGGAAGCGCAAGGGTACACTGACCACTATGATCGTCACAGCAAGTAATAGTTGGTAAAATACCAGAATCGTATCCACATGGACTGGACAATCAAGACACTATTGTTTTCATGAGCTTCATTTTATAAGTTTCAATTAGAGAGGAAGCAATAAGTTGGTTGTTTTGTTGGAATGCTATTTTTAACGGGTTTCTTAAGATTTAAAAGGAGGAATGTAGGTTAGATTTTCCCCAGATTTTATACTAAATACTCGATCCAAAAGAGTGCTCACTACACTTGTGCAGAGTGGGCACTCTTGTTAAAGAAGCCCGGTTACACAAATACTCACACCTCCTAGTAAAAATCCCATACTTTTAGTCCTTACTGTTTTGTCAATGGTAATCTCAGAATGAACCTTTTCAGGTTTCGATGGAATGTGTAAAGACAAATACTCTAAGTGTTTTAAGTACACAAACTAGCTTGCCTACTACTCCAGTGGGTTGAGATTATCTCACTGTGCAGACCCACTTTCGTGAGTATCATAAGAATTCTTTCGGAATTCCCTAGCATCATCCAAGCTCGTGTCACTACGTTCTACTCATTTCTGAGTTAAGAACTAGACTTTAGATCCTCTCAAGTGATCGGCTTGTTTTCATCATTGGGCAATAATCGAGAGTGAATGACCAAAACAATAAATAGTCAAAGTATGAAGATCACTCGAGCATTTTTCATAAAATCTAGGTACTTTTCCTTCCTACATCCCAAAGGATGCTTAGCTTATATTTAAAGAAGTAAAGAAAAAACAAGAGATGAAAAGTTGCAAGCAATCATACTAAAATACAAACTTTGATTAAAATCCGCAGTGGGCACTGCAGGAACATCACAACTACAGAATCGTAAATTGCTTCAAACTAAAGGTTACACTAGGAATTAAAATGCAGAAAATTAAAGACTAACTTCAGTGAATTCTAGAGCTAAACTAAAAACTAAAGTGCACTAAATTTGTAGTAGATGGATGATAATTAAATGAACCAAAAACCTCTTTATATACTTAGAGGAAAAGGTGGACAAAACAAAAGTGGGAAATTACCTAAAGGCTAAAACTCAAAGTGGGAGACATAAGATTTAATTCCATTGAGCAAAGCTTCCTTTCAAGAGTTTGTAGACAATTATCCCATGGTCACTTCACCTTTTCCCAAAAGCAACTTTCAAGTACCATTGGTTTCATTAAAATAATGCAAATGCCATCTTTTAGGAGACATGCTTCTTTTTGCTTTTCACCCATGTTTCTCTGCTACCATCCATGCTTCCATTCTCCAGAGTTGACTTCAAGTTGATTTTTAAAATTCATTTGTCTTCTTCTTGGCACGTCAGTGGGAATCCGGAGTGGGCACTCCCAAAGTCACTGCAGATTTTACGTGAAAGTGCAACAAAAACCTATTAAATGGTTTATAAAAACTGTAGTTCACTCTTTTTGCTCAATTTTGGGAATAAGACCAAGAATGGGTGATTTAAGAAGCAAAATGGCTAAAATTTGACACAAGAAAATAAAAACCAAAGGAAATAATAACTCTAAAAATAGAGTTATCAGGTATGAAAAACAGTGAACCTTCACAACAAAAACACTGTGAAGTTTTACCTTCATAATACATTCACAGTCTTTTGCTGTGAAGGTTTAGTGTTATTTTTGTGGTCTCAAGGGTCTCACGGAAATAGCTTGGTCTCACATGATCTCAAGTCTATATATATATATATATATATATATTTAGAGGGCAAATCAAATGCACATCAAGTAGATGTTGCACCCCTTTACAAACTCATCTCAACCACTCATTTATCTGTGTCATTATCTAGTGATTAAAATTAATTATTTTATTAAAGGATTAATTTAGTAAATTGATAAATCCAGATTTTGTGGTTAATTATAGATAATATTGACTAATTATATCAGCTCCTAAATTGTAGCATAATATCCAGGACATTAACCATTTATCATGTATATCTTATTCTTCCTGTTTTCATGCGCATCCTTCTTCCTTTTTTCTATTATCAGTTCACCATTGATTAATTATCATTGTTGAATTCGACTACATGTTTGGTGGCGGGATGAGCAACACAAATCAAACACAAAATGATGCAGAAATAGATGTGCAACAAGACGTCGGTTTGGACGATTTTGAAGTGAAGCATGATAATGTTTTGGGGTTGCACGAGGAAAGCCCGATAATCCATGATACAGATGCTAACGAGCCTCATGTGAATGACATGTTTTCAAGTTTTGATGTTGGAGAAAGTAGCCAGAAAATTCCCGATACAGATGACTTAATATCCGAAAACATTGATTCCGGTCATGAACATTCCGTCGACCAGCATATATGCAATTTCAAAAACAGTTTTCATCTCAATAGTTGATATATGCATGTTAAACAGTTCATATATCCAATAAATGTATACCAATTCATGGTAGAAACAATCCTACAAATTGCTATTTCATAAACAAACAAACCTAAGTTTTAGTATGCAATATATGCAAACAATACGATTTATTTAAAACTCGTGAAACAATCATATATTCAATTTCACTGTCACATATGCACTATCTACATTCATATATGCAATTTCACAATCATATATGCAATTTCAAAATCATGTTTGACAATAACTAACTCATAAACATGTAAAATATGCAATTTTACAATCATATATGCATAATTAACAAACATTCATATATGCAATTTCACTGTTATATATGCACTATCAACATTCGTTTAATATATCTATATGCATTTACATCATTATACATGATTTCACAATTAATCCTCTTACTCATGACTAAAACCATGAACCCTAATGTAAAATCCATAAACCATAAAACGACTAGTAAAAGAAATGCATATATGCAAGATTTTTACGAACTACCTGGACGAGTTAACTTCCGTGCAATCGCAACAAGTTTCCGTTTCTTTGACCTAGCTTCTGCTTCTGCTCTTTGCCTCATCATTCTACATCGTTTCCATTTTCATCTAACGTAACTGGGTTTTCCTTCGTGTTTACAAATCGTGAAAAATGAGTCTTTATCATGATTCGTTGGGAAGGCTTTCTTACTGTAACAAAAACAAACAATTAGGTGAAATCAATAAACCCTAAAAATATCATATGTGAAATCGACTTAGCAATATGAAATCAATAAACCCTAAATTAAACATATGCAGAGGTGTTTTGGTAGCGATTTCCGGTCCTAGGTCTTAGATTTCGAAGATAAAATCAATTATTCACGAAAACTAGGGTTTATTTTCGAACCCTTATCTTATATGCAGAGTTGTTTTGGTGGGAAACTGTACCTCGAAATCTTTGAATTTCATTGTTTTCCGCCATATTTTCACACCATTCAGTCCAAAATCCTTCGATTATAGCGATCTCCATGAATTTTGGTATCGAATCTTATATGAATCTCGATTTTTCAGGGAAGAAGACGATAATAAGAAAGAGGTGACATATCCGGGAACGAGAACGCTAATTAGAGATTGCCTCTTGTGTGCGATTTCCCTACTTTACCCTTCCGTCTACCTTTTTTTTCAAATGGTGTATCTATGTTTCATAATTTTACACTTTCTACCCAAACTAATCTAGACCATTGGATTATAAAATCAAGGGATATGATGGGTTTGTAAGGTGTGCAACAATTGTACGGTTTGCATTTTATGGAGCCTCTATATATATATATATATATATATATATAAGTAAGTAATTGAATAATAAGACAAAATCATTTTTGGCCTAATTTTGTTTGGTGGGCCGTGAAAACCTAAATGGATATGTATATATATGATTTATGTGTGGACTAGAATTAGGTGGTGTAGGGGTTATTGATAGAAGGTTTATGCAACCCTCCAAATCTACCGCAAGTGTACGGTGTCAATCAAGTAATACGTACTAAGTACGAGTATCGATCCAAGGAACTACGAGTTTAAGTATCACAAAGGCTAGCACACCTCTAAATGGACTGTTGATAAAGTTTGATTTGAGTTTTGATTAATTAACTAATTATCTCAAGAAGTGAAAGTAAACAAGGAAGAGCACGTTAACAATTATTCATACACCACAACGAAGTTACCAAGATGATGAGAAAAGTCTAGGGGTTGGATTTCAATTAGATTCCACCAACAAATAAATAACACACACTCATAAACCAATACACAAGGTCAAATTTAGCAATTCCAAATATACTTCCAATTGTCTCTCAAGTAATAGCAAGAATGCATCATGTAATGTATATTAAAGTCTCTCAAACAATAAACATAAACATTCAACTTATTAAGCACAAGAATCACAAACACAAAACTATGGTTTACTTGGTATATCTCTATCCAATATCTCACCCTAGGTTTATCTAGCTTTTAACAAGTTATAAAACAAATTTCTCAAGAGGAAATATAACTAAAGATGAGTAAGAAGGCCTATCTCACAAACAAGAAGAACAATCAAGACAAACTTCAACCAACAAGGTGTAATGACCAAATAAATGCATTAATCATGTATTTAACGGTAAAAATACAAAATCCATCCTTCCCCCAACCTCAAAATGTTTAGCTCATGTTACTAGTAGCAAACAACATCAAAGAGAAGAAGATGACAACACCCAAGAACATTGTTTCTCAACAAATACAATGGAAATGAAGAAAACTCCCTCAAGATTGATACACACTACCAAGTTGTAGCTCCAAAATGAGTTTCCACCTTCATTATCACTCCTTGGTCTTCTTTCCAGCTCAAAATCGCCTCCAACAGCTCCCCTAGAAGCCTAGCCTCCAACAATCCTGAGATAACCCTAGACCTTGAAATGTTGTAGCTTTTTATACTATCAGACCCCGACCACGACTATGATTAGCGACTATGACCATGTCATAGTCGCGGGGCATTGTCGCCCTGGCTTACCCACATAGCGACTATGACCATGGTCATAGTCGCCTGTCATAGTAGCATGAATGTTGAAATTGGTTTTCTTAGCCCGTTCACTTGGTTCAACGTATCCTTCAACCGGGATGCCAAAATGGAGTATGAATAAGCATTTTTTCTTCCAATTGACACCTTGTATGTCTGCATAACACTTGCACAAAATATTAGTCCAAAATGCCAATTCTTACTTCAAGACAAGCCATAAACATATGATTCGGAGGGTAAAAACCCGTCAGATAACGAAGTTATCAACAACTCCAAACCTAGCTTTTGCTTGTCCTCAAGCAAAAATTGGCGTAAGGCAATATAGTAACGATACACCAGGCAAGCTTACAAAGTGATGGGTTTCCACAAGGGGATAAGATGAACAAACATTTTAATCATTACACTCGAAGAAAGACTAATACAAAATTAATAAGAACCAACATACACTGCCTAGCTTCTTGATTAACCGAATTTAGACAAAACTATCATTGACATGAGACTATTATCAAGTGAATGCTCGTGTTGATCAATTTCATCATGTACACAACTAGTGGAGGATTTCACTTCGACCCTAGCCTCATAGGATGCTCTCTTACACTTGAATCCTAGGTTCACACATATCACAAACATTTGAATTTTATAAACCAACAAACTTTACAATACAAACAATCTCTAAAAATAAATGTCAACTTCAAGAGGATTGAAGTTGAATATGAAACCCTAATCTAGAACAAGATGAATGAAACCCTAATTCTAGAGAGAGAGAGAAAATGAGAGAAAGTTGTAAACTAAAGAAGAAAAAAGAATCATTCAACATGAAATGAACGATTACAACAACTTTATATATGAATGACCAATTTTGCACTCCAACCCTTCATTCTTCAGATGTTAGCTCCGCTACCCTTCAACTTTATAAGAAAGTGAGGCGCAGTCCCTTTTGCCTTCTACTATCACGCTTTATCAAAACAACCCCTTTATCTTTCCTGAAATATAACAAACAGACCCAATAAGTTAAGAATGTCAAGATTGGTACAATTAAATCTTACCTTTTAACACCCTCCCTTAATCTTGACATTGGAACAAATCCAACATTTTTAATTTACCACAAAGATAGTTATGCTGATTCACCCCAAGAGACTTTGTAAATATATCAGCTGGATTTTCAGTTGAAGCAACCTTAACAGTTTTCAACATTCCAGATATTTGTTTCTTACTTGATGAACATCTATCTCAATATGCTTTGTTCTTTCATGAAATACAGGGTTATTAGCAATCTGAATAACATATTTATTATCACAGTTTAAATTTACAGGAAGTAAATTTTCTACCTTTAAATCTAACAAAATGTTAAGAACCCATATAATTTCACAAAGAGCAGAAGCCATAGCTCTATATTCTGACTCCGCAGAAGATCGAGAAATAGTAGACTGTTTCTTACTCTTCCACGATATCATGCATTTACCCAAAAACAAACAATAACCGGTGACTGAACGTCTTGTTGACAAGCACTTGCCCCAATCAACATCAACAAAAACATTCAGTCTAAAATCAGAATTAGAAACAGAAAAGTTAACACCTTTACCTGGTGAGTGCTTCAAATATCGTAAAACTCTAAGAGCTAACTTTAAATGAGATAAACGCGGAGAATGCATGAACCGACTTAAACAATGAACAACAAAAGCAATATTTGGCCTAGTAGCAAGAAGATAGATTAATCTTCCAACTAACTTCTGATAGCCAGCAAAATCCTTTAAAGGAGGATCATTAGAAGTTGAGCCAAAAAAACCTGTAACTATCAGATTCATATTCATTGGAGTACTAATTGTAACGACCCGTTTCCAAAAATACAACAAATAACATACATTGCATAACATCGTTACTTAACAAAGATACATCACATTACAACTTAGGTCCCTTAGTCATTACAAACATAATACATATTTCATTACAAACTTTATCCTATTTAAACTACAACTAATATCAAAGATATAACTACAAAACATGCCATGATCTTCAAAAATATACGCCTTCTCCAAAGCTAATCACAGATTACCCTGCTTACTTGTCCTTACTTGATCCACGACCTGGAATACATATTTTAAAAACAAAATGAGGGTTAGACCTAAAGGTCTAGTGAGAAAATCCCTGTTTCTTTGAAAATCCTTTGCACACTACCATTCACATAATATAAACACAATTACCAATTATGACTCAATCATCATGTATTTTCCCATCTCATTCTCTTGGCCATATTAGTTGGTTGCAAGCCAACTAATAAATTAACTTCACTGTACGACAATTACAGCCAACAACGTTGTACGAATATTACAGCCAACACACCGGTCCTAAGCCCGGCCACGTATTCTCGTATCATAGAATACTCATGTAAATACAATATCTCAATATATTATATTACATACATAAACACATAAGCATACCATCTATCACATTCCCAATCCACGCATATATGTATTCCAGTTTCAAAACGTTTTAAAGTAAAACTCACCTGTTTTGCTTATCAAAACGTTCTCCAAGCTTTTCTCAAAACGACTCTGCTTTCACTTCAAATTCACAGAATCTGTAACAATTAAACACAAATATTTCTTTACCAAATAGATCACACACGTCTCACTAGAACTAAGTACTCTAGACAACTCTAATTCTCACTTGTTACCCCCAAACCCGAATTTAAGTCGAGCCTATAATGCATTCAGTCCTCATTCATTCCCCATCCAATAATTAACAAGACACATGCTACTGGATACTTAAAAACATCTAAACTCACCAATTTGGACAAACAGCAAAAGTATTCGGACAACCCGAAACAACCCGGACAACTCGACTTTCCGGACAACAAGACTAATCCGGACGGCACAACTTTCCGGATACATACCCAATCCGGACAACTTGAACTATCCGTACAGCATATACAATCCGGACAACAAGCAATCCGGATACCATCCGGTATCTTATATCATCCGGAAACTTACAACAAAAAGGGACTTACCCGGATACCTGACTCGTCCGGACACCTTAGAACACCATCCGGACACCACCATCTAAATTACCCGGACACTACCAACAAAACCATCCGGACACATTCATGGTGTCCGGAAACCTCTGTCGGTTTGCATACTTTCAGCCCAGAAATCGACTGAATCAATCCCAGATGTGAAATCGTTTATTCTACTCCGATAGAAACTACCTAATAGCAATTACAAACATAAAATGTAAAGAAAACATACCTCTAATCCCTTTTTAAGCCAACCAATTTGATGTCTTAGCCAAAAACCCTTTCTTTCTTCTTCTTACTCTCTCAAACACACACACATACACACTAGAATGTTTGCTGGATATTTTTGTAATATGAAATATCTGAATATCCTAAGGGATAATATCTAACCAATATTTACCCTTTAAACCCTAAGCTATCCATTAATGACCAAACCACCCTTAACTTCTAATTTAACCCAAACTTACCCTAAACATCAAATATAAAGTTAAATAAATTTAACGAAACTAACATTTAACTAACGAACTTACCCGGGGTATTACATCATCTCCCCCTTAAAAGAATTCCGTCTCGGAATTCGGTTTAGGCAAAAAGATGCGGGTACTTAGTTCTTATTTCTGATTCCGATTCCCAAGTAGCATCCTGACCCCTATGATGTCTCCACTGAACTTTCATTTATCCGATTACTTTGTTCCGCAATACTTTAACTTTATGGTCAACTATGGCTTCAGGTTCCTCCACATAATTCAGCTTTTCATCAAGTTGTATATCTGGTAGAGAAACTGCCTGATCCGGCGTAACCAAACACTTTCGGAAATTCGATACGTGAAACGCGTTGTGAATCCTGCTTAACTCTGGTGGAAGATCTAACCTGTAAGCTACTTCTCCAATCCTTTCTGTAATTGCAAACGGCCCGATATACCTTGGACTAAGTTTACCCTGCTTCACAAACCGAATAACTCCTTTCCAAGGTGAGACTTTTAACATTACAAAATCTCCAACTTGGAACTCTAACGGTTTCCGACGTCGGTCGGCGTAGCTTTTCTGTCTGTCTTGAGCCACTTTCAATCTTTCTCGAATCTGAGTAACCTTATCCGCGGTTAACTGAACTATATCCGGCCCCGCTAGCTGTTTCCCTCCCACTTCGTTCCAACACAAAGGAGTTCGACATTTTCTACCATACAAAACTTCAAACGGTGCCGCTTGAATGCTGGAATGATAACTGTTGTTGTAGGCAAATTCTATCAACGGTAAATGCTTATCCCACGATCCCCCAAACTCAACAATGCAAGCCCGAAGCATATCTTCTAAAGTCTAGATTGTTCGTTCACTCTGGCCGTCAGTTTGAGGATGATACGCCGTACTTAGCTTTATCTGTGTACCCATTTCTTTTTGAAAACTCCTCCAAAATCTTGAAGTAAAACGACTATCACGATCAGAAATAATCAAGATTGGAACTCCATGTCGAGTTACTATTTCGTTAATGTACAACTTGGCTAATCGTTCCAACGAATCAGTTTCTTTTATTGGTAGGAAGTGAGCAGACTTCGTCAATCTGTCAACGATCACCCAAATGGCATCAAATCCCTTCGGAGTCCTTGGTAGCTTTGTGATGAAATCTGTAGTAATCTGATCCCATTTCCACATTGGTATTTCTAATCGTTGTAACTGACCAAACGGCTTTTGATGTTCAATCTTTACCTTCTTACAAGTAGTACAACCTTCCACATACTGAGCAATACTCCTTTTTATTCCAGGCCACCAATAAAATTGTTTCAGGTCTTTATACATCTTATTCGTACCTGGATGAATAGAAAAACGAGATTAATGAGATTCTTGTAGTACACGATCACGTAAACCACCCAAACGAGGCACCCAAATTCTGTTCCCCAAACACAATAACCCACGATCATCTTTTACAAGCAATGCTGATATCCCCACTAACCGTTCTGATTTCAAATGTTCTTCTTGATAGGCTTCTACTTGACACTTCTTCAATTCGTCGAAAATGTTAGGTAGCAGCTCAGCTCGTAGTGCAATAGCCTTTATTGTTCCACTTCTTTCTTGACGACTCAATGCATTGGCTACTACATTCGCCTTTCCCGGATGATAAAGGATTTCACAGTCGTAATCATTCACCAATTCTAGCCATCTACTTTGCCTCATATTTAGTTCCTTCTGATCGAAAAGATGTTGGAGACTCTTATGATCGGTATAAATTTGACATTTAGAACCGTAAAGATAATGTCTCCAAATCTTCAACGCGAATACAACTACTGCCAACTCCATGTCGTGTGTAGGGTACTGTCTTTCATGATCCTTTAGTTGACGAGAAGCATAAGCTATAACCTTTCCATGCTGCATTAGTACACACCCCAATCCCAGTTTGGAAGCATCACTGTAAAGAACAAAGTCCTCGGAACCTTCTGGTAATGACAAAGTAGGCGCGCTGCACAGTTTCTCTTTCAATATCCGGAATGCTTCATCCTGTTCTACTTTCCATTCAAACTTTAGATTCTTCCGAGTCAGCTTGGTGAGAGGCGTAGCGATACGAGAAAAATATTTTATAAACTTCCGATAGTATCCGGCTAAACCCAGAAAACTACGTACTTCGGTTGGCGTTTTCGGCGGTTCCCACTTTTCAATCGCTTCTACTTTCATTGGGTCAACTTGAATGCCTTTCTCGGAAACTACATGTCCGAGAAACTGAACTTCCCGTAGCCAGAATTCACATTTAGAGAGCTTAGCGTATAACTGTTCCTTCTTCAACAATTCCAGAATTAAACGAAGATGTTGGGCGTACTCTTCTTTGGACCGGGAGTAGATAAGGATATCATCGATAAACACAATAACAAATTTATCGAGATATAGCTTACATACTCGATTCATTAAATCCATAAAAGCAGCTGGGGCGTTCGTCAATCCAAAAGGCATTACTAAGAATTCATAGTGACCATACCGTGTGCGAAAAGCAGTTTTCAGAACGTCTTCTTCTTTAACCTTTAGCTGATGATAACCAGATCTCAGATCAATCTTGGAGAAATAGCAAGCTCCAACTAGTTGATCTAAGAGGTCATCAATTCTAGGAAGCGGATACTTGTTCTTGATCGTGGGCTTATTCAGTTCCCGGTAGTCAATACACATTCTCATCGATCCATCCTTCTTTTACACAAACAGAACCGGTGCTCCCCATGGCGAAGAACTGGGTCTGATGAAGCCTTTATCTGAAAGATCCTGCAGTTGTGTCATCATCTCTTTCATCTCTGGAGGTGTCAAACGATACGGTGCACGGGCAATAGGAGCGGCTCCAGGAATCAGATCTATACCAAACTCTACTTGTCTAACGGGCGGAAGGCTAGTCAGATCTTCTGGAAAAACTTCCGGAAATTCACGAACAACCGGAATATATCCCAGCTTATTCTTTTCTAGCTTAACATCTATTACATAAGCTAAGTAACTTGAGCAGCCTTTATTGATACACTTACGAGCTTTCAACAAAGAGATAAGGCAAGACTGATGATTTCTACGGTCACCATAAATCACTACTGGTCCCTTCTCAGGTAAGACAACATTTATCAACTTCTTATCATAAACTATATTAGCCTGATTCTCGGCTAACCAATCCATTCCCACTACCACATCAAACTCAATCAAGGCTATAGGAAATAACTGAATAGGCACTCCACACCCATCTATGTTTATCACACAACTATCAAATACCTCACTAACCGGTACTTGATTATCATTAGCTGTATCTATCATTAACACATGATCTAATACTTTAGGCTTTAAATGCATATAGGCAGCAAAAGAAGGCGACACAAACGATCGGTTTGCACCGGAATCAAATAACACTTTAGCACGTGTAGAATTTATTAAGAATGTACCTGTAACCACATCAGGAGTCTCATCTGCTTCTTGCTCTGTCATCTGGAATGCACGACCCCTTGTTCTTGGTGGCTCTAGTCTTGGTACTACCGGTCTGACAACCGATGGCTTCCCTGATGTACCCCCTTGCTGTATTCTTCCCCTGGGACAATCAGACTGAATGTGATCCGGAGAATTACATGAGAAACAAAACCGCGTCACTCGACAGTCTTTAACAACATGCCCGGTCTTCCCACACCTAAAACAAACTCGAGAATCAACTTGACAATTTCCTTGGTGGATACGATTGCATTTTGGACAAGGTCTTTCCGCTGGTCGGAAAGGTGGACGGTTATCAAATTGCTGGAACCTGGGCTTCTTCGAATCATACTGCGGTCCTTCCCACTTTCTTTTCCCTGCACCTTTATCACTAATACTTCTCCCTCTATCTTGCTCCACGGTTTCCGCGGCGTCTACTGCGGCGGAGAAAGTTTCTGGCCCTTTAGCAATCACCAAACTTCTAACTTCTGCATTCAATCCGAAGATAAACCTTTCAATCTTCATTGCCTCTGTGGCAACGTAGTATTCCGCGAAATGAGACTTTTCCAGAAAACGAGCGGTATAGTCCCGAACTGATAAGTTCCCTTGCTGCAAATTCATAAACTCTCCTTCCAATTGTTTAACTGCTGCTTGGGGACAAAACTGTTTCCTGAAAGCTATCACGAATTCTTCCCAAGAGTAAGTAGAATATATATCAGATCCTCCCGAGGAAATATGAGCTTCCCACCAGTATAAGGCATCGCCTTTCAACATTGCAACTCCATAGAGTACTCTATCCTCTTCAGCGCATTTACTAGTCTTGAAGATAACTTCTATTTCCTTCAGCCACTTCATAGCTTTCACCGGATCCCGATCTCCTGAGTAAGTTGGAGGCTTACAACTTAAGAACATTTTGTAGTCACATTTCTTCACTACTGGTACGACAGTAGGTGTAATGGGCATCTCCTCTTCATGAGTAGGATCTGGTCTCTCTGTTTCAGTATTATGAGTTTGGTTGAACATAGCCTGGATATTTGCCTGTAATCTTCCCATTTCGGCTGCTAAGTCGTCTCTCGTAACAAATTCCGTACCGCGCCCCTGAGCTCTGCCCCCAGTTTTGCCTCTGCCTCTTTCTCCCCCTCTTCCCCTTCTTCCGGCTGTTGGATTGGTTCTATTCGGGTTTCCTCCTCCTTCCCGATTTGTTTGTCTCATACCACTTGCCATTCTGTTGATTCAGACAAGGTTAATATACACATAAGCACATACCCCATATAACAAGGTATTCCAGTTCAAACATGTACCTGTAAGATCTCAATTACACTGGCCAGGTGTAATCTGAAATTACCTTACATGATGTTCCTTCTACCTTTTTATATTTAACATCCCAAGGTTCTACAATAATAGGGACATCCTACTTCACATGCAGTTTAAGTCTAGGTACAGATACCAATACCTAAATCCCTTAAACCTGACTCTGATACCACCTGTAACGACCCGTTTCCAAAAATACAACAAATAACATACATTGCATAACATCGTTACTTAACAAAGATACATCACATTACAACTTAGGTCCCTTAGTCATTACAAACATAATACATATTTCATTACAAACTTTATCTTATTTAAATTACAACTAATATCAAAGATATAACTACAAAACATGCCATGATCTTAAAAAAATATTCGCCTTCTCCAAAGCTAATCACTGATTACCCTGCTTACTTGTCCTTACTTGATCCACGACCTGGAATACATATTTTAAAAACAAAATGAGGGTTAGACCTAAAGGTCTAGTGAGAAAATCCCTGTTTCTTTGAAAATCCTTTGCACACTACCATTCACATAATACAAACACAATTACCAATTATGACTCAATCATCATGTATTTTCCCATCTCATTCTCTTGGCCATATTAGTTGGTTGCAAGCCAACTAATAAATTATCTTCACTGTACGACAATTACAGCCAACAACGTTGTACGAATATTACAGCCAACACACCGGTCCTAAGCCCGACCACGTATTCTCGTATCATAGAATACTCATGTAAATACAATATCTCAATATATTATATTACATACATAAACACATAAGCATACCATCTATCACATTCCCAATCCACGCATATATGTATTCCAGTTTCAAAACGTTTTAAAGTAAAACTCACCTGTTTTGCTTATCAAAACGTTCTCCAAGCTTTTCTCAAAACGACTCAGCTTTCACTTCAAATTCACAGAATCTGTAACAATTAAACACAAATATTTCTTTACCAAATAGATCACACACGTCTCACTAAAACTAAGTACTCTAGACAACTCTAATTCTCACTTGTTACCCCCAACCCCGAATTTAAGTCGAGTCTATAATGCATTCAGTCCTCATTCATTCCCCATCCAATAATTAACAAGACACAGGCTACTGGATACTTAAAAACATCTAAACTCACCAATTTGACCAAACAGCAAAAGTATCCGGACAACCCAAAATAGCCCGGACAACTCGACTTTCCGGACAACAAGACTAATCCGGACGGCACAACTTTCCGGATACATACCCAATCCGGACAACCTGAACTATCTGGACAGCATATACAATCCGGACAACAAGCAATCCGGATACCATTCGGTATCTTATATCATCCGGAAACTTACAACAAAAAGTGACTTACCCGGATACCTGACTCGTCCAGATACCTTACAACACCATCCGGACACCACCAGCTAAATTACCCGGACACTACCAACAAAACCATCCGGACACATTCATGGTGTCCGGAAACCTCGTCGGTTTGCATACTTTCAGCCCAGAAACCGACTGAATCAATCCCAGATATGAAATCGTTTATTCTACTCCGATAGAAACTACCTAATAGCAATTAAAAACATAAAATGTAAAGAAAACATACCTCTAATCCCTTTTTAAGCCAATCAATTTGATGTCTTAGCCAAAAACCCTTTCTTTCTTCTTCTTACTCTCTCAAACACACACACATACACACTGGAATGTTTGCTGGATATTTTTGTAATATGAAATATCTGAATATCCTAAGGGATAATATCTAACCAATATTTACCCTTTAAACCCTAAGCTATCCATTAATGACCAAACCACCCTTAACTCCTAATTTAACCCAAACTTACCCTAAACATCAAATATAAAGTTAAATAAATTTAACAGAACTAACATTTAATTAACGAACTTACCCGGGGTATTACACTAATGGGTTTAGCTCCTAAATATACAAAATCATTAAGCAGTTAAAGGCAATATTTTCTTTGGGACATACAAAGACCCTTTCAGTTCTTAAAATTTCTATTCCTAAAAAGAATTTCAACTCACCAAGATCTTTAATTTTAAAACTAGACTGTAAATGATCTTTTACTTTCTTAATTTCAGTCATAGAATTTCCTGTTAAAACAATGTCATCAACATAAACTAAAAGAACTAAGAAAACAGAATCAAAACTTTTAGTAAATAAAGAATAGTCACTTGAACTTTGAATAAAACCATTATCAACTAAACATGACGACAACTTTTCATACCATTGTCTAGGAGCTTGTTTCAAACCATAAAGAGACTTGACAAGCTTACAGACACGTTTATCATTAGTGGAAAAGTAACCAGGTGGTAAAGACATATAAACATCTTCAATTAAATCTCCATAAAGAAAAGCATTGATTACATGAAGTTGACACAAAGGCTATTGATGTTGAACAACCAATGCAATAACACAACACACATTTACCATTTTTACTACTGGAGAGAAAGTTTCTTCATAATCCAAACCTTCACGTTGAGAATAGTCTTTAGCAACTAGCCTGGCTTTATATCTTTCAATCTCACCAGTAGACTTATATTTTATCTTATAAATCCACCGGCAACCAATGGGTTTACGACCAGGGGTAAATCAGTTAAAATCTAGGTTCTATTACGATATAATGCCTCCATTTCATCATTTATGGCATTTACCCAGTTTTGGTCTTTACTGGCCTCAACAAAATTACTGGGTTCAACAACTTTATTCAAAGTAGTAACAAAACAGAAATTCTCACGACTAAGAAAAGAATAGTTAACTACTTTTTCTAATCCATACTTCACTTTTCCTTCAACTATATAATTGTAAATCTACGAGGCATATTTGAAGGACGACTAGACTTACAAACAACATTAAAATCGGAAGAATCACCCTCAGAAGGAGAACTCAAAGAGTCATCATGACGTTGAACACTTAAGGGACTGAAAACAGCGTCACGATGATCATCGACATCCACACCAATACTACCTGGATCTGGAGATCCGGCAACTCTGGTGGACATATCACTTTCACTAGGACTGTCAGAACTAATTCTGGTAGTTCTGTCTTGGCCACCCTAATGATCACAGTTACTGAGATTATCAGAAATATTAGAATTATTTTCATTTTAAGTTTTGTCCCTGACATCATCATCGGGTATTCCAGAAGTGAGATCATTAGTCTGAAAAATAGAATCGAAAAAATTTAAAGTGTTTATATTACTAGAGTCTAGAGCTTGCTTGGTAGCACACATTTTAAAAAGAAATATTGTTTCATAAGAATTTGTTTGGAGTTTAGACTATAAAGCCTATATCCTTTTTTTTTGAATTTGAGTAACCAAGTAAAACACATTTTTCGGCTTTGGATGAAAATTTATCAGAACATTAGGTTTGGTGGCAAAACAAAGACACCCAAAATTCCTCAAGTGTGTAAGAACAGATGCAAACCCATAAACAAGATCATAAGGAGACTTTCCATTTAGAACAGATGAAGGAGTTCTATTTATAAGATATGTAGCACTGAGAATACACTCACTCCACATATTTAATGGAATTTCCCTTTGAAACATTAAGGCTCTAGCAACATTCAACAAATGTCTATGCTTACGTTCCACAACCCCATTCTGTTGGGGTGTGTATACGCAAGACGTTTGATGAATAATACCCTTAGACTTAAAAAAACTCACCTAAGCTATTGTTCACAAATTCAGACCCATTATCACTTTTGAACACCTTTACATGTTTGCCAAATTGCGTAAATAGTAAACTGTGAAAAGCAACAGCATAATCATGAACTTTATCTTTATGTTTTATCAAATAAACCCATACAGAACGAGTAAAATCATCAACTATGGTTAAAAAAATATCGATATCCCTCCTTACTTGCCACACGATAGGGACCCCACAAGTCAAGATGTACAAGATCACCAAGATTCATGGCAGTGTGTTCACTTAGTTTTAAATTTATCCCTAACATGTTTAGCCTTATGACAAATTTCACATGGACCAGAATCATGTTCACGGCTAAATTCAATTTATTTTTCAAAACAACAAGAACTTGGTCCGCGGGATGCCCTAAACGGCTATGCCATAGTTGATGTGACACATTATAGTAAATAGACAAATTTGATTTATTCACTACATTATTTGAAGAATTATTCACAAAAGGTTCATTGTTAGCAACGTGATCAAAAAAGTAAAGACCCCCTTGTTCACTACCAGTCCCCACAACTTTCATTGCAGGAAAATCCTGAATAAGGAAGCATTTAAATTCATTAAAACCCACAAAATTTTTACTATCCCTAGCAATCTTATGCATAGACAGCAAATTAACATGAAAATATGGTATAACAAGAACATCAAATAGAGTAACTTTGCTATTAAGTTTCAAATTTCCAATTTTATTTATTATAGCTTCATCACCATTAGGTTGAGTCACTTTTAATCCGAGATCAGAAATGTCAACAACATTATCTAAACATGAAGTAGACGATGTCATGTGCTGATTAGCACCAGAGTCTATAATCCAACCAGATTTATTTAAGTTTGAAGAAAACCCAGAAGTACCAGCCATGTTAGCAGAGAACATACCAGCCATATTGCCAGAAATGCCCTCAGAATGTTTCTATTCAATAAGAGACAACAACTTGGTGATTTGCTCTTTAGAGAGATAGGAAGGAGATGTCTGACCACGGCCAGAACCATTAGTAATGCACGCATTACTCGAAGTAGACTTAAGAAATTGATTAGATTTGTTCTTTGTAAACTGAAAATCTTTAGGAAATTCGATTAATTTGAAACATCTTTCAATTGTGTGTCCTGTTAGACCACAATGCTTGCATAAAAGAGGAGGTTTTCCAGATTGTTTCTTAGTGTTAGAAGTTTTCCCAAAAAGGCAGAATTTTGAGTTTTAGTATCTGGAGATGTTCGAGACACACCACGATGTGACTCCTCTCTAGAGACCAATGAGAAAGCAGTCTTAACGGAAGGAAGAGGATCAATAGTCAAAATATTACTTATTATGTGAACATACATATCATCTAATCCCATAAGAAACTGCATTAGCTTCAAAAGTTGATTATGCTTAGAAAACTCATGAGCAACATTGCAACAGCATGAAGGTAATTTTATTAAAGCATCAAATTGTTTCCAAAGAGCATTCAGTTTATGATAGTATTCAGACATAGGAGCACCATTCTGAGTTAGAGAGTTAATCTTTTAACGTAGATTAAAAGTAATTGAACCATCAATTTTATCATAAGTCTCCTTAAGTTCATCCCACACATCAGAAGCAACTTTAGAAAACACTTGACTCACAAATAAATCTTCCGAAATGGAACCAAGAATCCAGGAAAAAACAACAGAATTACACCTATCCCATTGTTTGCCCAAAATGTCATTATCAGAGGGACGAATAACAGTTCTATTCATAAAACCAAGTTTATTCTTAGTTTCCAAAGCAAGAATCATTGCACACGACCAAACCTTATAGTTTTTTGTACCACTCAACTTCATACCCAAGATAGATGCACCAGAAGTATCACTGGGGTGTAGATACAAGGGATCTCCAAAGTCCCATTTAGCAATCAGAGATTGCTCTAATGGTGCTTTGGGTTCCTCTTCATCTGTCATGATAACAATCTAGAGCAAGAAAAAAACACACACATTGAAACCTAAGAGACCAAGAGACATGATTCCTTGCGACTCAGAGGTGGTAGGTCAAGCCAATCTCTTAGTCACCAAAAAGAAGAAGAAGAAGATGAGGAAGCACACAAAAGAGAAAAGAGATCAGAAGACTTACAAAGCGACAACAACAACCTGTAAGGATGAGAAGACAACTTACAGAGATAACCTTATGTTGAGCACTACGGAAACACGATCCCAAGTCTTTGAATGAACAAAGACCAAGAGAAGCACCTGAACAAACCAAATGACCATATGAGGTCAAAACCCAAGTCTTAGGTGGAGAATAAATCCCAAGGAACAACCACAAATTCAGTTTCTTGACCATATCCAGAAACAAACAAACGAATGATGAAGAAAACAGGAAACAAACCACAGATCTGAAGGATAAAGACGGATATCAATGATTCCTTTAAGGCAAAACTCAAGAATGATATTTCAGACTTATCAAACCACCAGATCTGAGAAACGAAAACAAAACAAACTAAACATATCGAAATACAGACAACCTTACGTAAAAAACAACGCGTAGGTCACGTCCAAGCGATCAAGAGTCCAGATAGAACAAGGTATGAACGAGAACCAAAAACAAACTTGAACAACGACGATAAGAGATCAAAACAAACAAGACTTCAGAGAGATGGATCGACATGAGTCAACCAAGGTTAAACTCAGTCACATAAAAATTCCATACTTATACTCTGAAGACTTACAATGCATGTGACTTTAACCAAAAACACAAGAACAGATCTAGCAAGAAATGTGCAAATCTTATTATAACACAGTACAATCCCATTCGGAAATGTACAAATCTATTAAGAACAAGTACATATCTATTAAGAAATGTAACTATTATGCACACACATAAAAGAAAACACACGATTATGTTCAAATCCAAAACGATAAGAACAAAAAATGAGTGAAACTTGAAGAACAATATATGGCAACTCGGAAGAGTTCAGATCTAACGAGATAAGAACACCTTGAAGAGTAAAACGCCAAAAAACACCACAGATAATCCAGATCTACACAGATAAGGATTAAACAGTGAAATAAACTCAAACTTCTGTCCAGATCTAGAAAGAACGGGACAAACAACTTGAGTAACGGAAGAGAAGAAAAAAAAAATAATCTGGACATAAAAAGTAACACAAATCTTGAAAAAAATAATCTCAAATGTAAATGTAGAAAAGATTTTTTACTAGAAAATGAAGAACGATGAAGATGAATACAAACATACCACAAGATATCGATGTAGGTAAAAACAACAAATCAGAACTTCCGCTCTGATACCATATTGAATATTATAAACCAACAAACTTTACAATACAAACAATCTCTAAAAATAAATGTCAACTTCAAGAGGATTGAAGTTGAATATGAAACCCTAATCTAGAACAAGATGAATGAAACCCTAATTCTAGAGAGAGAGAAAAAATGAGAGAAAGTTGTAAACTAAAGAAGAAAAAAGAATCGTTCAAAATGAAATGAACGATTACAACAGCTTTATATATGAATGACCAATTTTGCACTCCAGCCCTTCATTCTTCAGATATTAGCTCCGCTACCCTTCAGCTTTATAAGAAAGTGAGGCGCAATCCCTTTTGCCTTCTACTATCACGCTTTATCAAAACAACCCCTTTATCTTTCTCGAAATATAACAAACAGACCCAATAAGTTAAGAATGTCAAGATTGGTACAATTACATCTTACCATTTAACACATGCGGGAGAGTTGATGTACAAAAATTAGCAAGATCATCTGCATATGAAAGCATAGAAACACGTAGTAGCCAAACAAGATCTCATGAAAGAAATTGAGTAGCAAGATACGAATTAAGCATGTATTACTCACAAATCATGTTTTCTAAAAGATCAACCGGGGCTTAAAGGGATGAGAAATGTGTTAATGCTACATTTATGTTGTAATCAAGGCTTATTATGTTTTGCTTTTGTATTAAGTGTAGTTTGACTTTGTCTAGTCAAGGGGTATATAAACCCTTGTGTTAAGCTTTTGTAAACTAACAGTTCACATATTGAGAGTAATAGATGGCTCACTTCTCTCTCTAGATTTCTCTCTCTATTCTTGTTTGATCTTGGAATAACAATTGGTATCAGAGCATGAACAAGATTTAGAGAAGGAATTCTACTGATCAAACATACGAATTTGGTGATTTCTCAAGAGAATTTGATCGATTTTCTTGAATTTTTCAAGAAAATCTCGTTTTCTTAGATTTCTATCAAATTTTAGTGTTTTTTTGATCGAATTTGTTCGAGATTTGGTTATGTAGATTCGGTTTTGTGTGGAGAACATCTTTCTCTCACGAATCAAGAGCAATTTCAGAGATTTAAATCTTCAATTTGTCGATTTTCTGTTTTCTTTTGAACTATTTGCGAATGTCTTCTGCTCGATCTGTTCAGACGTGATTTCAGAGGCTTTCAGACGATATTTCTTGAAGATCTTGTTCTAGGATTTCGATTTCGAACACTTCTGTAACAGTTAGATTCTGTGATTTTGAGATTCAGTGTGTTGTTGAACGAATCAGTGAGTATTGTGCCAGATCTGAGTATTACGCCAGTTCATATCTCTTTGCGCCATCCTCAGTGCTAGTCTCATTTGAATCTATCAAGTGAGAATCTCGCCATACTTTGCGCCACCAACTGAAGCGAATTTTCATACTTTGCGCTACTGTCTATAGCGCATTTGGTACTTTACGCTACCTACAGAGAAGTTTCAGAGTTTCGATTTTTTCTAAGTGAACTTTGCGCCACCCTCTTTGGCGCATTTCATACTTTGCACGACTGTCTTTGGCGCATTTTGAGCTTTGCGCCACTGCCTCTGGAGAGTTTCTGTCTTAGAATTTTTTCGGGATTTTTCAGTTTCTACAATCTGTTTTGACCATGGCTTTTCAAGAAAATCAGTATAAGAACGATATTATGATGTCTTTGGGTTCTAACATTAGGCCTCCGGTTCTTATTAACGAAAATGAATTCTCTCAATGGCAAGACCGTTTTATTAACTTTGTTGAGACGCAAAACAATGGAGAAAACATCATGCGTTCTCTTTTGGAAGGTCCGTTTGTCAAACCATATGTGGACGTTCCGACAACCGCAAACACTCCGGCTACAAGAACTCTTAAGAAAGTCGAAGATTATACGTCGGATGAAAATTTGCGATCTCTAGGAGATAGGGAGGCAAAGTCATTCCTCATTCTAGCACTCCCAAATCACATCTACAATAGAATCGATTGTTATAAGAACAATATAACAATGATGTGGTCTCAACTTGAGAAGATTATGCTAGGATCCGCGGTTGCTACACAACTTAGACAAACATGGTTCATGAATAATTTTGAAGGGTTTAAAGCCAAAGAGAATGAGTCTTTGAAGAGCGTCTTTGATAGATTTTGGGCGGTAATGAATGATCTTTATAAGATCAAAGTTACCAAGACTGAGTTAGAGGCGAACTTGAAGTTCTTAAATGCTCTTCAACCAGAGTGGAACAAATCTTGTCATAGGCTACGAAATGATGTGAGAATTTCAACAATGCAGATTCAAGAGTTATACGAGATTCTGATGACTGATGAAGAGATGGTCAAGGGAAAAAAGGCTAAGATGGATAAGAAAAGCAAAGGAAAGACGATTGACCCGATTGCTTTACTAGCAAGTCAGTTAGCCGAGAAGAGCTTGATGGAAAATGCATATGATGGGAATGTCGAAGATGATGGTGAAGAGCTAGAGAAAGTCATGATACTTCTCACTCAACATTTTCAGAAGAAGTATCAAAATAGATCGGGATCGAACAATCTGAGATATACTTCGGGTTCAAGGAAGTTTGATAAAGAGAGTGGTAGTGCAAAACCTTATGTCCCAAAATTCGATACTACCAATCAGTCTGAGAAAAAGAAGGAAGATGAGAAAAAGGTAGTTACTTGCTTTAAATGTGGCAAAACGGGGCATATGGCTAGAGAATGCAAAATCAAAGTGGCTCGTGACTCATCCTATTACAAGAAGAAGTTGGAATTGGATGAGAAGAAGGAGAATGGAACAATCTTGCTTGTTGAAGAAGAATACTTTTTGGATTACTCTGATGATGAAACCCAGAATGAGGAAACGGCCGATTTGTGCTTTATTGGAGATGATGCAAGTGATGATGAGGTGGATGATCAAGAGAGCTCAAGCGATGAATCTGAGGTACCCTCTAAATTTGATTATGACTTTCTTGTATCTCAAATGAACATGGTCGTAAATGCTATTCGTACGCTTCGTTCAAAACTTATTTCTGAAAAAGAAATTAATAATGATCAATCAAAATCAATTAAAAAGCTTAATGTAAATCTTCAAGATGAAAAGATGATTTTGGTTGACACAAAAGATAAAATGCAAAAGAAAATAGAAGAATTAGAAGAGACAAACAAATCGTGTATTGAATCTTTGAAGACTATGACCGAAATGAAAGATATTTTTTCTGATAAAATTTCAGAATTAGAAAAGAAATTATATGTAAGAGGTCAACCGGAACAAACAGTTTATTTAAATAAACCAAGGAGTTATACGTCTATAAAGGAGAAATGGGGACTCGGATTTGAAAATCCACATTTTTTAGATGAGGCTAAAACGAAAGTTCCTACTCTATATGAATTTGATTTTTTACATCTTGGTAGATATGCTCCTCAATTTAAGATTAATTGGACAAATGATGAGGAAGTTTCAAAAATAGAAGGAGAGAAAAGGAAATTTACTACTAAACTGCAACTTCCATTTGTTTATACTCGTGAAAATGCAAAGTACATTTCTAAGTCTAAAAATTCTAACAAAGATTCTTTATCAAACGATTATTTTGATATATATGCTAATAATACTAATAAGGAGAATAAATCCGAAGTATTGTATGATACTAAAAGATATATTCCTCCTTTAGTATTAGAAGCTAAAATCCTTAGTCTTGAAAATAAAATCGTTGATCTTGAATCTAAGTTAGAAATTTTAAATAAAAGAAATGTACAAGCATATTCTAAAGATGATAAAATGGATGTTGATCAAAACCAAAACTTTTCCTCTTCTAATATTGAAACTGATTCTGAGACCAATAAATCAGAAAATGAGAAAGAAAATAACTCAGAGGAAAAAGAGAAGGAAACTGTTTCAAAGATTGATTTTTTAAATAAAATTCTTTCTTCTGAATCTGTAATTAAATCGGAGAAAATAGATGATACTTTTACGATAAATACATATTTTTATAATTCAAATCGTCGTAAAAGAAGAAGGTCAAAAAAGTCAAAGAAGTCAAAGAATCAAACCCCTATTTCTGAAAATGTCTCTGATTCTTCTTATTCTACTTTTTCAGATAGGGTTGTGAACAAGCGGCGAAAGCAAATCTGGAAAATCAAAAGCATACCTCCAGAATTTTCAACAACTGACTCGAGTGACATAGATGACAATGTTTGTAATAAGAATTCATTTGCTTGTAATAATAAGAATTGTAATAATTTTTTGCGTTATTCAATAAAGCAAATAATTCAAATTGCAAATGATGGTTTGTGTTGCTCATCTAGTTGTAATTCTGGTGGTAATTTTTATAATTCCGATTCTGATTTTGTTCACGATTCGTTTTATAATTCACATGCATATTATAATAATAAAGACTTTAAAAAGAAAAGGACTAACAAGAAAGGACCCAAATCTATATGGGTATCTAAATCTGTTTGATGTGCTTACTTGCAGCCAAGTCGTTTGTGGTATCTTGATTCTGGATGCACCAAACATATGACTGGCAATAAGTCTTTATTATCTAACTTTAAAGAAAAGTCATGTGGACGTGTCAAGTTTGGTAATTGCGCAACATCACCCATTCTTGGATATGGAGATCTCGTTCAAGGAAATATCATAGTGAAAAGAGTGAGCTATGTTGAAGGTCTAAGCCACAATTAATTCAGTATTGGACAGTTTTGCGACAGGGATTTAGAAGTCAGCTTCAAGTCCAAAAGAGTTGCTGTGAAGAATGACAACGGAAAAGAGTTATTAGTTGGAAGAAGGAAATCAAATTTATACACCATCGATTTCTCAACTATTAACACCCCCTCGGATATCTGTCTTTTGTCAAAAGCAACAACACAACAAAGCTGGCTATGGCATAGAAGACTGGCTCATCTCAACTTTCGATACATGGATAAGTTAGCCAAAAGAGAATTGGTTCGAGGTCTTCCATCACTGAGATTTCAAAAAGATCATCTCTGTCAAGATTGTGAAAAGGGCAAAATGAAGAAAGTTCCTCACAAGCCGAAACCTGATTTTTGCACGAAGGATATTCTTGATATTTTACATGTCGATTTGTGTGGGCCAATGAAGACTAAAAGTATTGGGAAGAAAAGGTACGTTTTGGTGGTGGTTGATGATTACTCACGATATACTTGGGTGAAGTTTCTGAAGTCAAAAGATGAAACTCCAGCAATCCTTATCAATCTCATCAAGACCATTCAGACTAATAAGCAAAAGGCAGTGAAAGTCGTCAGATCCGACAACGGTACTGAATTCAAGAATAGTGTTCTACAAGTGTTCTATGAAGAAAATGGTATTACTCAACAGTTTCTGCCGCAAGAACCCCTCAACAGAACGGTATTGTGGAGAGACGAAACAGAACCTTGGTTGAAGCTGCTCGTACTATGCTTGCTTATTCCGGTCTTCCTTTATCTCATTGGGCTGAGGCAGTGTCTACAACATGTCACACACAAAACAGGTCTATCCTTCATCGAAGATTCAACAAAACTCCTTATGAGCTTATGAATGGCATCAAACCAAATGTCAAATATTTTCGAGCTTTTGGATGCAAATGTTTTGTGTTGAATGATCGGGAAAATTTAAACAAGTTTGGTTCGAAAGCAGATGAAGGAATTTTTCTTGATTATGCTCTTTCTTCAGCCGGATACAGAGTGTATCTAACTTCAGCTAGAAAGGTGGTGGAAAGCGTAAATGTCAAATTTGATGAATCCGAAGAGATGGTTTCCGGCCAAACAGGACCAGAACCCGATTTAACAGGCATTTTAGCTTCTGGACAAATCGGTTCAGAACCTGTTCCACAACCAACAACTCAGGATCTGAATTTGATTTCTAATACACTTTCTGATCTTGATTTGTTATTTGAGTATTTTTATAATGGCGTGCCTTCTACTAATACTGATGTCATTTCTAATGTGTCAAATCAGGAAAATGTGAATGCATCTACTTCTAATTCCGCTGCAACTAACTCTGTCAATGATGTAGTTCCAGTCGTTCCTGAACACGAGGCAACTGAAGATCAAACAGTGGTTACTGAAGAACCACAAGTGATATCTGAAATCGTGGAGCCGATGATAATCGATGAAATGAATTCATCTCAGATTCAAGAAGAAGCTGAAGTTGTTCAACCTAATGAGGAAGTAAACCAAAATCCGATTGTTAATCAACCGTCAGTTCTAGAATCTGAATCTGAGAGTGTCGTTGAGTTATCTCCTCCAACTCCAGAAGCGATACCTGTTTCTTCAAGTGAAGCAGAAATACCTGAACCTCCTTCTCAAGTTTTGGAAAGTGTTCAAGAGACAATATATCCCCTCCCTCACACAACAAAATGGACAAAGGCACATCCAATTCATCAAATCATTGGTGATCCATCTTCATGTGTTTCTACAAGATCCAAGTCTGCGACTCCAAATGAATGCTTATTAGCTTGTTTTTTAAGCAATGTTGAACCATCGAAGGTATCTGAAGCATTGAATGATCCAGATTGGATTAGTGCCATGCAGGAAGAGTTAAATCAGTTTGAAGCATTGAAGGTGTGGAGACTTGTTCCAAGGCCTAAAAGAAAAAGCATAATCGGCACTAAGTGGATTTTCAAGAACAAAAAGGATAAAGATGGTATTGTTGTAAGAAATAAAGCTCGTTTGGTAGCGAAGGGTTATCGACAACAAGAAGGTATAGATTACGATGAGACATACGGGCCGATTGCAAGATTAGAAGCTATCAGAATGTTTCTTGCTTTTGCAGCTTATCGAGACTTTATCGTATATCAGATGGATGTCAAGACAACTTTTCTGTACGGGGGACTTAAAGAAGAAGTTTATGTATCTCAACCAGAGGGGTTTATTAATCAAGATAAACCTGATTTTGTGTATCGTCTTGATAAGGCCTTGTATGGTCTGAAAAAAGCACCGCGCGCGTGGTACGACGAATTGTCAACCTTTTTGCTAGAATCTGGATTTATCAAGGGAGCTATTGACACAACTTTATTCATTTATCGTGAAAATCATGATATCTGCTTAGTACAAATTTATGTAGATGACATTATTTTTGGTGCTACTAACAAATCTTTGAGTACATGGTTTTCTGATCTCATGACTTCCAAGTTTAATATGAGCATGATGGGGGAAATTAATTTCTTCCTTGGACTTCAAGTTAAGCAATTACCTGATGGAATCTTTATCAACCAGTCAAACTATGTCTTTGATATTTTGAAGAAATTCAAAATGGATAAGAGCACTACAATTCGCACTCCGATGGCTCATGGTGCAAAGCTTGGTCTAGATCCAGATGGCAAAGAAGTTGATGTTCGAGAATACCGAGGGATGATTGGATCGTTAATGTACTTAACAGCTAGTAGGCCAGACATCATGTTCTCTACATGTTTGTGTGCCAGATTTCAAGCAAAACCCAAAGAATCTCATCGGATGGCAGTCAAGCGAATTTTCAGATATCTGAAAGGAACTCCATATTTAGGTTTGTGGTATCCAAAGAGTTCAGATTATAAACTAACTGCTTATTCTGATGCAGATTATGGTGGAAGTCAACTGGACCAGAAAAGTACATCGGGTCATGTACAATTACTAGGAGATAGACTGATTAGTTGGGCGTCAAAGAAACAGAACTGTGTATCAATTTCAACGGCTGAAGCTGAATACGTGGCCGTCGCCAGTTGCTGTTCTCAGGTTCTTTGGATGAAGACACAGTTACAAGATTATGGGTTGCTGTACAAGACAATTCCGATATATTGTGACAGTAAATCAACAATTGCTATTTCGGTCAATCCGGTTCAGCACACAAAGACTAAACACATCGACATGCAATATCATTTCATAAAACATCATGTGGAGAACGGTACAATCGAATTATATTTCGTACCTACTGACTATCAACTTGCCGATATTTTCACCAAGGCATTGGATGAAAAGCGTTTTAATTTTATTTTATCAAAACTCGGCATGTTGAACTTGAAAGTTTGAACCCTCACAAATTTAATTCAATGAAGTGAAAATATTTCTATTTTCATTCAATGAATAAAATGTGTGTCAAGGGTGATTTTACCAGTAGTTTTGTGATATCTGAGTTTTATTTGCTTCAACTTTCGCTTCTGAAATAAATCGAAAGGTCAGCAAAACATGAATGAAATTTTGATATATGTGCAAAATTGTGTAAATCTAGACTTATATAGAATACGATGCTCACAAAGCCTAATTGTCAGAATGAAGAATGGAAATGAAAATATAAGGGAAGCACAAAGTTTTATAACCAAGTGATTGAGATGCAATAAAAAAAATCATTAGGTTTGAAAGTTTGTGCCTGTGGCCTATCTGGTTTGGGAGATTAAGTCCCAAGGGGTAATCGATACCTAGCCCCTAAGATCAACTGGTCTGGGATTGGCTGACCCAAATCCTTCTATAGAACCAGATAGAAAGCCATGTTCTACTGGTACAGATGGGATTAGGATATATCGATGTAGCCTTTCTGGTTTGGGAGAGTAAGTTCCAAGGGGTGCTCGACACCTAGCCCCTAAGACCAACTGGTCTGGGATTGGCTGATCCAAATCCTGCTATAAAACCAGATAGAAAGTTACGTTTACGATGTATCTTAGTCTTAATAAACTTTTTGATAAAAAGATGCCATTGTGCACAAAATAAAAGATGCCAATGAGCACACATCTCTTATATCTTGGGAAATTACGATGTCGCGATAAACTTATAAATTTGTGGAAATTCTGATTTCGTCATATAGTGTGAGTAAGAGCAAAGTATTCTTATAGGTTTCAGAAGTACATTTGATTGTTGCAAATCATATTTCGCATGCTAGCACACCAAATAGATTTAATAAGAGGTTGAATCTGAACAAATTGTAACTTGATATGCAAGCATGACTTGTTTCTGAATCCAAAAGCATGCATTTGATGTCATTTGCTTGAAAAACATGTCTACTTTCACTGAGTTGAATTTTATTTGTTCGGTGTTCAAACATTCTATAGTTAGTAGTTATGTTATATAATTTAATGTATTTCAGTTTCCATCACTGATGTTTTACGTGAAATGTTTCATACTGTGATGTGTGGAGATATGCTAATTTTGAGGGGGAGTGAGTTCAAAAGCTAAGTTATTTTTTAGGGGGAGAGAGTTCATGAGATATTTTTTTTGAAGGGAAGAAATATCATAGGTTCTTCATTTGAGGGGGAGCACTTTCTGATGAATGGTACGTATCCGAATATACAAAGATTGAGCAGGTATGGGTTTCTGAGACTTTCTTCAGGTAAGTTCTCCAAATGCTATTTTAATCTGAGAGTATATAATGCATTTGTGTAGGGGGAGTGAAATGAGTCTAATATACGAAAAATCATTTTTTTTTGAAAATTTCAAAAATACTTCAAGTCCATATTGCGCTACCCTTAGTGGCGCAAATCTAGATTTGCGCGACTTTAGGTGGCGCAATTCTCTTAATTTCAGTATTTTTTGGATTTTCATTAAAAGTTGGTTTTAATAAGGTTTTAAAAGGGTTTAAATTGGTGTTGACCTTATTTGACTCATTTTTCACTTTCTATTGCGATTTTTTCTCTGGAATTTCTCGCGACCCTTTCCTGTGTGTCGATTGATTCAGTGTTCATCATTCAGGTAAGATTTCGATTCTTTCTTCTTGTGTTCATGATCGATTTCACTTAATTGTTCATACATTTCAATCGATTTGTGAAATAATCGACTCTGGTTTTTGCGATTGTTCATTTTTGGCAGTGCTCATTGAGTTGTTTAGGTTTAGTTTTAGTTGAAATTAGGGTTTCATTTGAGTTTGTTTAGGTTCGATTTATGCTTACATTGTGATTATATGTTGATTCGATGCCTATAAACATTTCTAGGATCTCTAATTTTTTGATTTGTTCGTTTTTGCATATCTGTCATCAGGTGAGAATTGCGCCACAACCTTTAGCGTAATTTCCCACTTTGCGCCATAGCTAGTAGCGCAATTCTCATTTTGCGCTATTGCCTATGGCGTTTTTCTTCTGATTTTTGTCTATCTCAGAACTGCGCTTCTTCAGATCGCGCATTTCTTGCTTTGCGCCACAGCCTATGGCGCATTTTAGACTTGGGAAATTTGTTTTTATCAAATTTTGTTTTTTTGTTTTCTTTCATAGTGTTTCTTGCTTATGTTTTATACTTTGTTTGCATATTTCTTACGGGATACATGGATTCAAATGACAATCCAGATGATCAAGTTCACGAGGATGAGAATCAACCATCTTATCATGCTTCTCGAGATCAACCTCTTCCTTCTGTTCCTTCTTCGGGTGCTGATTTGTCTACCAGAAGGAGTTCTCCGGAAGATGTTTTTCCACGCGGAATGTATGTCTTGCCTTACAAGCCAAACAATCACTATGTCAATATTGACAGAGTGAGAATCCATCCGATTATTCTTTCCATTCTTCGAGGTCATCCAATCAGATATGCGTTAACGGCACGACATGGAATTCCTGAAGTTTATCTGCAACAAGCCTGGCACTCGATCAGAAAGATAGATAATGCTTCACTTCCTCGATTCTCGATTCAGATAGATCAGTTTGAGACTTTTCTGGATTATCGTCGTCTTCGTTTATTACTCCGTCTTCCAGAAGCTGATTCGAGACCGGGACGCACAGATTTTGATGATTATCCTCCGGAAGAAGAGATTTTAGATGGGATTCGAGATTTAGGATATGTTGGCACTTTGACTATGGTTAGTCAATTCGAGAAGGCACGTCTTCCACCAGTCTGGTATGCGTTGTGCTCAGTCATCAACAGATGTTTGACTTCCAAACATTCTGGTACAGATAACGACAGTCTTCACTACTTACGTCTTTTTCATGCTATTATACATGATTTGCATGTGGATTATGCTCTTATCTTTTGGACCGAGTTGTGTGAACTTGTGTATTCTAAAGGCACGTTCAAGGAACGGAAGTTTATACCATTTATTCGGTTTATGGAGCTAATTGTCTGGAGCATGCTAAGGAGTAATAGAGACATTCCAAGAAGACATAACTGGGTTCAAGCTCCTGATTTTGAAATGAGTTATATCAACAGGCAGAAACGTTCATTTAACCATTTTATGCCTATTCCACCGGAGCTTATTCAGACATATGCAGATCCAGAAGATGAAGAGGTTATTGAATATTGTGAAGAACATGGAACAGAACTTCAAGTGCAAGATGATCAAGCAGAATCTGAACAAGAAAAACAACAACTTCAAAGTGAAGAAGATGCTGAGTCAAGTAATTCTGAAGGTGATGATGGTAATGACGAAGAGGATGATGAAGATGTTGATGATGATGATAATGGTGGAAATGGTGGAGATATGGATTTTGGTGAATCAGTATTTCGAGAATCTACAGTTGAGGCCACACATGTTTTTGGAAGAAATTTATCGGAAGGTAATACGGTTGACACGTCAGATACCGTTCCGATAAATACGAATGTGGCAAATTTTGAGGTAGATGAACTTGATCTTCGAGCTACTAGAGCATCTGATAGAAATATCACAGGTCAAGAAGCAACTATGACAGTTCAAGGAACGTCGGGCACAATGACACTTGATGAGCTATTGAAGACGATGAATGACCGAATGGATGCCGAAAAGAATGAGCAGTTACTCAAAATGAAGGAGATGCTGAAGGGTAAAGGGAAAGTATCAGATATTCCTGAGATTCCAGTTGATATTCCGTTTAGACGACCGACGGGTGTTAATATTCGGGAGCCTTCAAGTCGACCAGTTTCTCAACCACCAACTCAACCGCCAATTCAGCCTTCAGTTCAAGATCCACCTACATCGCAACAGGGTATTCAGGATATTCCGGTTTCAGAACTTTCTGATATGCTCTACGCACGATTATTATATATGTCTTCTCCGGATCATCAGGATAAAGATCTTATTTCTCTGCTTCGAAATTTTCAACCGACTCCGCCTCCGCTTTCTACTTCTACTCCAGCTCCAGTTCCTGATCCTCGCGTATCTACATTGGTGAATGAGTTCCAATCTTTCAGAACTGAGGTTAAAGATGGTTTTACTGAAATTCAGAAGGGCTTAAATTTGTTGACAGAATCTCTTTCTACGCTTTCTGAAAGAGTGGCTAAACATGAAGAAACTTGCCAATCTGCTGCTGGTTCGTCTCTTAAGCGTAGACATGACCAAGATGATCCGCGTCATCAAGATCGTGAGGGGGAGAATTCTAAGAGACGAAGAGTTGAAGAAAGTGTGAATGAAGAGACAACTGAAAATGTTATTGAAGAAAGGGTGAATGAGGAAAGGGCGAATGAGGAAAGAGATGAAGAAGCTGATCCGAAAAACTTAGTTGATGATTTGTTGAATGAAGTTGATTTGACGGCTATGGCTTCGGAGATTAACTATGTTGAGCCCGGGAATGCGAACAATCTGCAACTAGTTGTTTATGTTGATCCAGATTCTGCACCTGTTTCAACTGGATGTCCGGAGACTTCAAATGTGCATGAGTCTGAAGACTTTGATGATATGCGTAATTTCTTC
Organism: Saussurea involucrata; assembly: GCA_033807775.1. Lineage (NCBI taxonomy): Eukaryota > Viridiplantae > Streptophyta > Magnoliopsida > Asterales > Asteraceae > Saussurea > Saussurea involucrata. Next base: position 70,573,616 of record CM066325.1, read on the forward strand.
TCGAACTATGTTGAGATTGATTCTGATGATGATGTTCAAAGGAAATTTGATAAGTTTTGGAAGATTAAAGAAGAAGATCAAGATGATATCAGAGTTATATCTGACACAGAAGTTGGTGTTGAAGTTGATGAGAAAGATAATGAAGTTGTCAACATGCTTTATGGAGATTTATCAGACAATGAAGATATTGGTCACCAATCTCCTTTAGCACATTCTCCAGTTCAAGATCCATAAGTTCCGGTCCAACAAAGTCCTCCGGTTGTTCCTATTGTTCCAGCTCCAACCACTACTACTACTACTACTACTACTGAAAGTACGTTTGTTCAGGGTGAGTCGTCCAGAGCTAACTCAGAGGTTCCTGGTCCAACTCTGAATATTTCATCTAGCATTTTACAACCAGGTCCCGCATTGAATAGACAGCAACGAATGCAAAGACTTGAAGAAAGATACCAAGTAACCAGAATGAGGTCTGCTTTTCTTGAAGACACTGAACGAAATTTTTATGTCAAGAAAAGAAGAAGAGTGAATATTCATGCAATTCTGGGTATTGAAAAGGAGCATGATTGGTTTCAGTACGAATATCTGATGTTCATCAAGCGTATTCGTCAAGGAAGACTTATGGTGTTCTCGAAGCATGGAATCGTAAGGGTACTTAAGGTGGAGATAGCTAACTTTGTCAGAATTTGGTATCCAATATTTTATGTTGAACGTCAAGATTGTCAAAGGTATCGGTTCTCTGAAGCAGACTTTAATGATCTATCTATTGATGACTTTGGGGCAATCTATCATCAATTTTGAGACATGCCTATTCGTACTGATGATATCCTCAGGGCTCTGGAAGCAGTCAAGCGATTCTTACGCCGTCAAGTCAGATTCTATAGATGCTTTGACTTCCAGCTTGCTGTTGAAAGCTTCCAGCCAGTAGTCAATGTGAGAAGACCTGATAGAGATTTGCCGAACATTGACAGCTATCCTCTATTTTCTATTGTAGAAGACCCTTATGGGATTGTGTATAGAGATCAATCAGGTGTCAGACGTTTTCTCAGATTTAAAGAAATTGGTAAGTATTCTGATGGAACTTTGAAGATCATCCGATTACAGTTAGATCACAGACTGAAGGAAGTTATAAAGAAGTTCTTGGAAACAAGAAGAAATTCTTACCAGGTTGATAATGCTGAGATCAGACTTTTGAGGAGAACAATAGAAACAATCGACACAAGGCTGAACTTCTGGAAAACTCTAAGACGCTTGGAAATTTTGATTGGCAAGAATCGCCAACACAGAAGATTCGAGCGCCCTTGATTACAAAGGGGGAGATTGTTAATGCTACATTTATGTTGTAATCAAGGCTTATTATGTTTTGCTTTTGTATTAAGTGTAGTTTGACTTTGTCTAGTCAAGGGGTATATAAACCCTTGTGTTAAGCTTTTGTAAACTAACAGTTCACATATTGAGAGTAATAGATGGCTCACTTCTCTCTATAGATTTCTCTCTCTATTCTTGTTTAATATTGGAATAACAAAATGGTTTAAAGTAGTGGAATAAAAAGAATGGCAAGGTACAATTAGTCCTAAGTGCATCAAAACTAATAGTAGCTTTTCCTTTTTCGTCTTCTTTTCTTTGAATCGCATAATTTCCATCTGTGCATGTAATGCAAAAATTTTGACTAACATACTTGTACAACAACTTCCTTACAATAGGGGCAAGTTCTATTCTGATTTAAAATTTTTTTGACCAAATAAATGCATTAATCATATATTTAACGATAAAAATCCAAAATCCATCCTTCCCCCAACCTCAAAATGTTTAGCTCATGTTACTAGTAGCAAACAACATCAAAGAGAAGACGATGATAACACCCAAGAACATTGTTTCTCAACAAATACAATGGAAGTTAGGGATGGCAAAAAACACCGAAACCGACGGTGAAAACCGAAAACCGGACGTTTCGGGTCGAGTTCGGGGACCTCTTAACGGGGACGGGGCGAGGATCAGGGATTTTAACGGAGGCGAGGACGGGGATGGGGAGCATCCTCACCGGCCCGGCCCGGCCTGATAATATATATATATATATATATATTATTGTGGATCCCAGATTGACAAGTGCAATGTAACGAATCAACACAAATTAGTAGAATGCCATAAATCTCACTTGTATTGATGAACAGAAAAACTTGGATATTCAGTAGCCATACACAAGGTAATTAGAAAAACTGATTAGGTCATTAACCCTAATCTGAAAGCTAAGCAAACTATTTATATCCTAAAAATGATATTTACAAGAAATGGCAAAACTAGTCCCTACACTTTAATTCAACTAACATGAGACCTAACAATCTCCCCATTTGAATTGAAGTTCGATCTCACGCCAGTTAGGGACATAACGCTTACGGATAGCAAATAAAATCTCGAAGTGCCGGATAGATTTTCTGAATTCCAGCCTTTCTTCATTTGCTTTGAGGAGCTCTTTGGCAAGATATTTTCTGATACTCACGTAGTTCTCTGAAGAGTCTCTTTCTTCTTCTTCAATGATCTTCTTCAGCACGTTCTGAACTTTTATCAAAGTTCCCTCACTGAATTTATCCACCTCGCTGATCCTCATGAACCGTTTCTCCCCCTTTTCATTCATATACACGATCCCTGTTTCTGGTTTAGGCAGGAGAGTATGTACATGTGCGTCTTCGGTATCGGGAAGAGTCAGATTGGGCTTCAGAATGTTAATCTTCTTCTAGTTGCTTTCTAAACCCAACTGAAAATCGTTGATGTATGTGAGGGTAATTGTGCACTTCATGAATCGCTTTAGGGTTTCAAGGGCTTTGGTGTATGGAAACGGTCGGATGGTGCGGGTCTTCAACTCTTTAAGTAGAACCGGGAAGTCATTCAGATTCAGATGTCTGAAGTCGGCTTCCGAGAATACCCATTCCTTTCCGTCATCCCTTTTAACCGTGAAAATTGGGAACCATACCTTCAGAACTCTATCGGACACAATCTCCACGATTTCTGTAATTCTATGACTGGTTTGGACTTCGTGGGCCATTCTTCTTCTTTTCATAACTTCCAAGTACTGTGAGCGAATCGGATCTTTCAAATGCGAGACCCCATGGCACATAACCAGGTCAAGAGGTCTAATCCAGTGAGCAAAGATCTTTTTCTGCGATTCCTCTAAGTATGGAACCAAGATTCGGACTCTCTCCCAACGAGCTGGTTGAACAGGTTGGCGTTGATCCGTTTCCAGGTCTAGAGTTGGAAGTTCGGATATACCTGCAGTATAATGTAAGTCGTGCTGAGAAACTGATACCTGTTCGCTTTGGAGAAGGAACTGATCATAATTATCGTCGTTCATGAACTCATCTTCATCTGAGAATTTCCAAAGAGCATCTGTCTCAGATTGGATGGCTGAAACAACTCTCTCTCTCCATTCTCTTTCCAATTCCGGATTACCATCGGAGTCCTCATCAATAAATTCCAGGACTGGCCTTTCCGGAACTGTCAGCATTAAGATATCTTTTAGTTCTCCCTCGGGCTTTCAACCGTTGGGTCTGCTGACTCTGGCACTGACTCTTTGACTTGTGTAGATAACTCCATGTTCTGAACCATCTCTGAGTCATCTGGTTGTTGGCTGAGGATGACAGCTCGGCCAGTCTTAGTCTTTTCTCACCCTCATGTTGGTCAGGATCCTCCTGATCATCATGTCTTCGTGTCGAGCCCTGGGCTTGACCCTTGCAGGTGGTTTCGAGGCTGGCAATCCTCTTGGATAGAGTTTCGAGGGTGTGCTTAATATCGGTTAGGGTTGTTGTAAGGGTGTTAAGCTTGGTGTTTATTTGGGTTTGGGCATCTGTAGGAGTGACCGGGGGTTGTGTTTGGGCTTGTGAGCGAAGAATACTCACTAAGTCGGCTTCAGAGGAGGTGTCGGTGTTTGATTGGGACTTGAGCTAATCGAGGAGTGCTACTTTGAGTGCCTCGATGCTCATGTTCTGCAGGTTTGGGGTTAGGTGAGGAAGTGTGATATGTGGTTGCGTAGAGGGATCTGCTGAAGCTACTTCCTTTCACTTGATGGACCTCTTGATGAAATCCATCTCCTCTGAAAGCTTTTTCAAAATCTCTGCTTGGACAGCCTTTAAGGCGCCATCCAGAGTTTCCTTGGAGACGAACTCCGGGATACTAACACCTGGAGCACTTAGCTTACCAGTTGTAGTAACTATGGTAGATTGCACCGCAGTACCGCCTGCGTTCACGGTTGGCTTGATGGTAGTCGTGGCAGGTCTTCCACCCTGTCCTTGCAAGACACCAGAAGGTAGACTTACTCGGGGTGTTCCGGTCGAGTCATGAAGAATCTCGACAGTAGCCGATGTAATGTTTTGTGTCCTAGCCAAGGAAAATAACTCATCAAGTGGCTCTAGACTCGATTGTGTGCCCAAAGAAGTCGAGAATCGGGGCTGGTGTTCTCTTGTTTCAACACTGGAACTCTCCAAGTGAGAGACCGGTGGTAGATATACTACGTCCCCATGAGAAGTTGAAACAGTTTCCTTTTGAGAGGAGACTGAGTAGCTGGTTGGGGTGTGCAATTGCGTCGCTAGGCCCACAACGTCTTGTTCAATACACTGTCCCAACAAATGAGACGGGGTAGTGGATGTGGTTGCGTGGCTAAATAGAGGCTGGTTGGGAGCAACCTGAGTAGATTGCTCCATCTCTCGAATGCTCTCATTCTTTTTCTTACTTCTCCGTTCACGCACTTGCTCTTGTAACTTCTTTTTCGACTTCAACTCCCTCCGCTCTCCTTATCTCTCCAGATTTGGCTGAGGTACGGGGTGTGGGTTCCATGCGGAACTGATCGTCGTTGTTGTCGTCCGACTCAGTTGACTCACTTCCTGATTCCTCAGACCCTGACTTGGAACTGGATTCCGAACCTGATTCGGATCCCGACTCTGAGCCAGAGGCGGACTTAGAAGCTGGTCTGGAGGCTGAGCCGGACTCGGAGCTGGAAGAGGAGGCTGCCTCTTCTTGGACTTGTTCGCACATGATGTCTTCCACTTCCACCTCATGCAGTTCTGGTTCGTTGTCTTGAGGTTGGCGATTGTAGACCACGCCATGGAACAGTCGGAGCAGGTTGACGGTCGTCTGATCGATGCCTTTATGGATGGATGATAAACACCTGTTCAGGATAGTGAACAAGGTGTACCATATTTGTTGAAGATGTATTATGGTGAAGTGCGAAGGATGGTTGAGCTCGCTTGCGTAACCGAGTGCGCACATTTCCTAACATAGTACAGCATCGGAGACCGCAGCATCAAACTCCACTCGGCCTGGAACAGTTGTCGCCGCTGGAAGATCAAGTATCCTACGGAAAAATTCCCGAGTAATGAGAACCGGAGAGTCACCGATGCGACCTTGGAGGTCGAAGTCTTGGCCGCGTGCGACGGAGGTGAGGGACCTCCAGAGTTGGTGCACGTAAACTGTTGGAACATTAGCAGTAGCCGTCAAGGCTCAGTTGAGTGGGTGGCGCTTGAGGATCTCCATGATGACGGGGCATTGACATATGATATTCGTTGTGTCCAAGTGAAAATTGTTCGCCTGGATTGGTAAGTTTGGACCAACGGGGAGGAGCGTGGCATCGCCTTGGGGTGGGTTTGGTTGCGCCATGATCGTACCTATTAAAGGGTAAATAGTTTTGAGTTTCATGGTATAGGCAACCCAATTGCATGTTTCGGGTCTCGTATTCTCGGATTTGAGAGAGACCGAGAGTCGAGTACGATCCGAAACTGGTCACTAATCGGGTCTTAGCGATCCCAGAGTGAGTTAATGTCCACACATTAAAGTTAAAGCCAAACAGACAGAATGAGTTCTTGGAAAATAAGCAGACCCGGAATCACCTAAAAAAAGTTTGCAACCCCGAAACCACCTAGTTCCGGAACCGGTTTGAAAACGGAACCGGATAGGGGAAAGTCCGGGACCCGGGTGACATCCGGAACTGGTATGAACCGGAACCGGTGTCGTACCGGGAAACTATGAAACCGGGACTCCCATACTGGAAGTCAATCCAGGAGAGGGCGAACCCGGATCTCTTATGAGACCGGGACTCGCAACTCCGTAATCGACTCCGAAACCCATATCGGATCTCGATCGATACAAATACGCAAAATCTAACCATCGCAAGTCAAAATCGATGGTGGAAATCGATTGTGACGATCGATTCGAGTTCGATTTCAAACACAACACATCAATTTGAGTTGAATTCGATGAACCGTAGGGTATCGGACCCTAGCGGCGCCGATTGTTCAAACTCGATCAAACTGATAGATTGTCGATATTGTTTGGGTCGATTTCAAGCATTTAAATCGATTATACGTAGATTAGAACCCATACCTGAAGATTTGAGTGCGAATCGGAGATCGAATGGGGCAAAAATCGCTAGTTGAGAGCAAAAGTTGGTTTAGAAGAGCTTTGACGCGAGAAATTTTGAACTTGTAAGAAGTTTGAAAGGTAATCCGATATTTATATATCGGTCGATACCTAGAGTGAACCCGGTACCAGTTCCTTAATCTCTCTCGGTTCTAACTTAACTCAACTTTTATAAAATGACAGATTTTACCCCTGAAGTTTTGGAAAATTATAAAATTAACCCTGAGTTTTAAAGATTCACAATTTAGACCCTCAGGTTTAGAATTTGTATTTTCTCCCCCTGAACTTTACAAAAATTACAGTTCTCCCCCTAAACTTTTCAAAAATTGCAACTCTCCCCCTCAACTTTTCAAAAATGTAACTCTCCCCATCAACTTTGACAAATAATAATGGAGAACTTTCCTTGGAGACTTGATCTTTAGCGATAATCCTTGTAGAACAGTAGGTTAGTGACTCGGGAAAATAATCGAAAACAAAGACTAAACTAAAGAAATTAAAGAAAACATGTAGAAAATCGAAAAGTAAAGCGAAACACTATAAAGTAAATACAGAGTACAAGTCACCGATGTACTTGAAACACCGAAACTACACTGCGAGACAATTGTAACTGTTCAAGAGACAATTATCCTGTAGTGAAGAAAATGTGTGACAAGTACAACGTTGACTCAAACTTTCAAATTAAGCATACCCAGCTTGGACACGAGTTCATTGAACCGTTTTTCGTCTAAAGCTTTGGTAAACATGTCTGCTAATTGATTTTCTGTACTTACGAAGTAGAGTTCCAGCATACCTCGTTCCACATGGTCTTTGATGAAGTGGTAGCGCACGTCGATATGCTTTGTCTTCGTATGTTGGACCGGATTGCTCGTGATAGCTATGGCACTCTTGGAATCACAATAGATCGGGATGTTCGAGTAGTGAAACCCGTAATCCTTCAGTTGCGTACACATCAAGATGACTTGGGAACAACAACTAGCCGCGACCACGTACTCCACTTCTGCTGTGGAGGTGGAGACACACGTTTGCTTCTTGGAGGCCTAACTAACTAACTTGTCGCCAAGGAACTGGACGTGACCCGTGGTGTTTTTCCGGTCGAGCATACTTCCCGCATGGTCAGCATCGGAGAATGCTGTGAGTTAGAAACCCGTGTCCTTAGGATACCAAAGGCTAAGATTAGCAGTATCTGATAATACGCGTAACTTCTATGAGATGTGACTCCTTTGGTTTAGACTAAAACCGAGCACATAAAAAGGTAGAGAACATGATGTCCAACCTACTTGTCGTTAAATACATCAACGAACCTATCATTCCTCTATAGGTAGTAGTGTTCACGTCCTTTCCGTTAGGATCGGCGTGTAACTACGTACCAGGTGACATTGGAGTTTTCATGGGTGTACACTGTTCCATCTTGAATTTCCGAAGAATATCCGCGATGTACTTAGATTGATTGATGAATATCCCGGTCAACAGTTGTTTAACTTGTAGACTAAGGAAAAAATTCATCTGACCCATCATACTCATTTTAATGTGGGCTTTCATGAGGACTGAAAATTTGTAACAGTATTGTGGGTTCGTAGAACCGAAAATAATGTCATCGACATAGATTTGAATTAGAATGATGTCCTTACCTTCTCTCCTAATGAAGAGAGTCGTGTCGATTTTACATTTCAAGAAGCCGACATTTGTGAGAAAAGTAGATAATGCGTCATACCAGTCTCTCGGTGCTTGCTTGAGTCCGAACAGCGCTTTGTCGAGGAGATACACATGGTTGGAATGATCCTGACTGCCGAACCCGTCTGGCTGAGAGACGTACACTTTCTCCTTGAGTTTGCCGTTGAGAATTATCGTTTTCACGTCCATTTAAAAGACGGTAAAATTTTTGTGAGTGACGTATACAAGGAACATTCGAATAGCTTCGATTCGGGCAACTGGTGCGAACGTCTCTTCGTAGTCGATCCCTTCCTGTTGTCGATACCCTTTCGCTACCAATCGAGCCTTGTTCCGAACAACGATCTCGTTCTCGTCCTTCTTGTTCTTGAAGATCCATTTCGTTCCTATCATAGTCTTGTGTTTGGGGCGAGGGACTGCGCCATACTTTGAGGCTTTCAAACTCGTTCAACTCTTCTTACATGGCTATCACCCAGTCTAGGTCGTTCAAGGCGTCTCTAACAGTTGATGGTTCAACATTGCTGAGGAAGATGGAAAAGAGGCACTCATTTCCCGTTGCCGCCTATTTTTTAGTGTTGCTCAGAAGTGCGGGGGCGGCGTCTTCGGTTTCCGCCATTGCTCTAGTTTGAACGGGAGCAGACGGATCTTCGATGATTTGGTCAGGTGGATGCGCTCGAGTCCACTTCTGTGTGTGGGGTAGCGGGTCCGTGAGTGGTTGAGAATTATCGGCATCAATGTATGAGCCAATGGGTAAGTTTTGAACCGCTTCTAACGATGGAGTCAGATGTAATCGGACTGTGGCCGCTGGTTGTGGAAGAACAGTAGTTGACGAAGATTCGGCGGCTGTGTCAGTGGTGTTGCTTGATCCTGGGGAAGACGGAGTGGGTTGAACCACTGGTGATGTAGTCGCGGTCACCGTATATGTGCTTGAAGATGGCGTCGTCTCTATCACGGGTGAAGGGGGGAGTCCTCCGATGATGTAGTGTTGGGGGTTGGTGGAGGACTAGAGATGTGTGACGATTGTTTGGGCAAAATTTCACAGGTCTCGACCACGACTAGAAAAGGTAAGACACAAGTTATGAACTATATCTTGTATTAAGATAAGACCCCGACAAAGACCCAAAAAACCTCCGTCGTCCCCCCTAAAAGGTAAGTCGAGAGTTCCTCACGACACTCGACCTCGACGTCGCCCATTTTGCACGACCGTCGCACAAAACCGTACGACCTTGACTAACTCGATATACGACTGTTATGTTTGTTCAATGATTAATCCAGGAGTCAAAGTCATTAATGGGCAACGGTCATAACCGACGAAGAGCAATTATGAAGAGTTACAACTGGCGACCGTTATGGTTGTTATCAAAGCAATCAATGAGCTAATCAAAGCACCCGAAGGTTATAAAAGATCAAGTTAAACTTCAGTTCCAGAGACCGGACACCGAACATCGAACAATAGAAGATAAGCATCCCAGCTCAGAAGAACACTACAAGCCAAGAACTCTCACTCGAAGAATCACTCCCGACGCACAACTTTCACTCTCGACCAACAGCTTACACATTGTTTTCACACACGACGCATACGGTTTTTACATTTCAAACACTTGTACTTTACATTTCGAAGTCTTTCCCTTCATTTGTATTGTAATCTCTGTACGATCGACACCCGGAACACCAAGAACATCGCCCCTGATTGGCGACCATAGTGCAGCGACGACATCCACTGTCGTCCGTAGGTTTTTTCCTCGTTGAGGTTTTTCCTGCGTCATCAAATCCTCTGTCTCATTTACATTTTTATCTTTGTCGCACGCCTTTGTCGAATGATTCCTTTCTTTAGTTGTTAAAGTCCACATCGACCTTAAGTTGTCTCTTTGGTCCGATTTTTGGCATTAACAGTTTGGCGCCATCCGTGGGACCCCATCTAGAGAAAATCTTCGACAAACGTGCGTCTTACTAACGTTTTCTTGGAGTTTTCTTTGTTCTCTGTTTCAGGAAAATGGCAGCCCCTGGAGATCAGCATCATGTCATTGCCCAGATGTACCAGGAGCTTGAAGTCCCTCGAAATCAAATCAACGCCATGGCAGAGCAAAGTCACAGAGTAGCTGAGGAGATCGCACGGTTAAGGAATCCCTTTGGACCTCATAATGCTCCTAGGCCATTCATTCAGAATCCAGGCCAAGGATCGTTCGGTCAGAATGGTCCTCGACCATTCGCGCATAATCCAGGTCCAGGATCAGCTCCGTTCGCTCAGAACCAACATCCAGGTCCGTTCATGCATAACCAGCAGCCAGGATCATTCAACCCAAATCCCCAGTTCGGGACGGTTCCTCCTCAGCACATAAGGCCACCACCCATGCAAAATGGGTCGCAACCATTTCAGAATGGATCGCAACCATTTCAGAATGGATTGCAGCCATTTCAAAATGGGTCGCAGCCGTTTCAGAATGGTTTGCAGCTGTATTTTGTTCCTTTCAACGGAGACGCCAATGGCTCTTCGCATGGAAATGGCACCAATTCAGGAATCAATCCGCAAGCAGGGGCAAATCTCGACCCCAATAACCCCGTCGCCCAGCGATTGAAAATGCTAGAAGATCAGAACGAGCGCGTCCTATCTTTTCTCGCCAAGCTACCTGGGGCAGCCATGCCCGTCGACGTCGAGCCCCGATCAGTATTTCAGGCGTCGCCCTTCATCGATGAGATCGCGACCGTCGAGGTCCTGAAGAAGTACAACGTCCCCGCCTTCACGTCTAAGTATTCGGGAGTGACTGATCCGATAGAGCATGTCGCGCAGTATAAGCAGCTCATGTGGACGATCTCGATCCCACACATGTATCAGGAGGTCTGTATGTGCAAGAGCTTCGGTGCGACTCTCACTGGTCCTGCTCTCCAGTGGTTGATCAATCTCAAACCCAAGTCCATCGGGTCGTTCGCTGAATTTGTCAACCAATTCTCCCAGCAATTCGCCAACAGTCGCAAGATGGAGAAGCAGACCAGTGACCTGTATTACGTCGTGCAGAAGACCAGTGAGTCTATCTGCAGTTATTTCAATCGATTCAATGCGGAGATGATCAGCATTCTCAATTGTGACGTCAAGACTGCAATTGAAGCTTATAAGCGTGGTCTGGACGACAGCTATGGTTTATACACTGACCTGACCAAGTATCCTCCGGAGAATTTTGAAGACGTCCGAGCTCGAACCCTAGCGTATATGAGGGTAGAAGACGACGCTGCCTTTCGTCGTAAGCATGCCGACGACAAGAGGTCGTTAGGTGTGAAGAAGCCAGAGTTCAAAACAAAAGCAATTTCCAAAATAGAGCCCGCACGCCAGATCTCGAACGTCCGATTCAAGACGAAAGCAGAGGCCAAGACCGCGACCAAATTTTCTCAGTACCCCAAGATATCCTCTTATGGATTCAAAGGATCCACTAAAGATTTGGTCGAAGCTCTGAAGACCACCCAAGCGACTATTCGATGGCCAAAGAAGTCCGATCAGGACGACGCTAAGAAAGACAAATCTAAATGGTGTGACTTTCATGTCGACCATGGTCACACGACAGATGATTGCATAGCTCTCAAAAAGGAGCTGGCGTATCACGTCCCGAAGGGCAATCTCAAAGATATCATCGATGACGTCGTTACTCCAACTAGCGACCATCGACCGTCAACCCCCGAGCATGCGAAAGTCGTCAATTGTATCACCGGTGGTTTCGACGTATGTGGTCTGACGTACTCCGCGGCCAAACGTCACGCCAGTCAAGCGCCTGATGATCGGCCTATTCCGCGTTCATCAAGGCCTAAAGGAGATTTGGAGTTGGAAGCTATGAAGATCGTATTCGACCAAGACGACCTCGGCAACTCATATCAGAAACATCATGACGGGTTGATCATTCAACTCACGATTGGTAATTGTTTAACCCGACGAGTCTTGGTCGATGGGGGTAGTTCAGCGAATGTCATCTTCCTTGGCACCATCAAGGCCATGGGAATCGATCGTTCAGAAATCACCCGACGTTCGACAACTTTGGTCGGTTTCAATGGAGAAGCGACGAGCACCTATGGAGATATCGTCTTGCCAGTCTATGCCTGAGGAATCAACAAGCAGACCAAGTTCAGCGTCATCGACTGTGCGTCGGCCTATAACATCATCTTAGGCCGACCATGGATCCATGAGATGAAGGCCGTTCCCTCGATGTATCATCAGACTCTGAAGTTCCCTACGCCATGGGGAATCCAGAAGATAAAAAGTGAGCCGAAAGTCGCTCGGGATTGCTATAAAACACCCTGAAGCCGTGAAAATAGATCTTCTATTGTAGCGATTCACGACGACATTTAGTGTATCGTCTTAAAATCGCCACAAGGGGGCAAGATGGTAGCAGTAATCAAGACGTCCCACGTAGTTGGGCACGACGCGTCAGAAAAGGTACGTCTTCTAAACCCTTTTCTATTTTTTCATACGATTTTTTAACAACGACGGTTACTGACTTAAGCATCGGAGGGTCATTGGTTAGCCAACGACCAACCTCTGACATTGTTTATTCCGCAGAATCGCACGACAATAATCAAATGACTCTAGTTTCGCAAGGTCGCACGACATAAACGATCAGGTCTATGACTTGATCATCCTTCTACAGGGGCACACAATTCGAATTAATCGCACGACTTAGTCGTACGACCGCGAGGTCTAGCAATCTCATGATCTAAGTTTCTTGACTTAGAAAAAAATTTCATGCTCCGAATGTATGCTTCAGTCGCATGTGCTTATATTTATATACACGATTTAAAAGTCTATTGGCTTACGTTCCAGTTATTGTGTTACAATAGATGCCTAAGTCGCATAATTCCTTGTATATTTTTTATGAATTTGACAGTCGATGTGATATTTTATAAATCACAAGTTCAAAAGAAGCCCAAGTTCCATTCATCGAATAAACTGTCACTTACAAAAAGCTCGACCACCAACAATCGAGCAACAAAGAAACAGAAATAAACGAAGATATCTTTCTAAGGTTGGGGAGGGACGTCGGTCGCATCTTTGCCCGACACATCGCCCTGGAAACCTTCCTCCTCCTCCTCGACCTCCTTCTCATCATCCGAGTCGAGCTCTCTCTCGGTCCCGACCTCCTTGAAGAACAGATCCAACTCGTCCGACGCTGAGGCCACAGGATTCTTGCCTAGCAAGTGATTTCGCATGATAGCCGCTCGAGCAGTGATACGAGCGAAGGAGAAGATGGACTTATTCTCATCCTTCGACTTCTCTAACTCTTTCTCTAAATCCACGGCTTTAGATTGAGAATCCTCAACTTCTTTCCCCTTCATAACCAGGGATTCCTTCATCCCCTCCAGTTTCTCCCTTTGATTGTGCATCACAGACAGAGACTCCTTTAGACGCGAGTTCATATCATCCCTTGCGTGGTCAAGAGACTCCAGCTCGTTCAAGACATCGTCGAGTTTCACCGATGTCGCCTCTTCGCGTTCTAAAGTGGACCTTTCCCTTTCTAACGCCGCATCTTCTTTCTCAATGGCAGAAGCCACTAAACCTTTTACCTTTGTCGATTTAGCGTACAACGCCAAAGACGACTGAAACATCTAAAGACATATGAAAACATATTAGCAAAGAATACGACGTCGACAACAGATAAACAAAAGTCTTGAAAGATAGACTTACCATGAACGCTAGTCCAGCAACATGGGCCTCAGTATCCTCGAGAGAAACTCCGTCAAAACACTCTCTGAAAGAAGAGAGCTGATACTTTCCCAAGTGAGGGAATAGTTTTGTCCCGTCTAGGACATTATCATCCAAAAAATTCGACGGCAACGTAAAGTTCACCGTCGTTTCAAAGCCCGTATGCGCGCCCATTCCCTTGTCGGCGGAGGAAGGGCCTGATGTGGCAAGAGGAGACATCGTCGCCAGTTGCGCCGTATCAACGGACCTCATGTCAGAAACCCTCTCAATAGATACGGTCGATACCTTCGCCCTCTCAGGTAGGACGACTTTCGACGAACCACCCGTCCTTGACGATGGTTCACTCAAAACGGACATCCTCGTCCTCTTGGGGAGACCCGACCCAGATGTTGGGACTTCTTTTCTCTTTAAGACCCCTGACCCAGCTGTCGAGGTATCCTTCCCCCTGTCTACGCTCGCCTTGCGAGTTAGCTCGACTTGAGCCATTTTCTCGACGGCTGCAGGCGTCAACTTCGCCCAAGATTCTCCTGTATGGTAAAAGAGAGAATTAGATGATTGAGAACAAAGACAGATTAGGACGAGCAGAAGAAAAGAGATACTTACCAGTTATCTCTACTTCCTCATCCTCTCCCTCCACGGTCGCCTCAGAATCCTCTCTCTCATCTTCTTCTTTCTCCTCTCGACCCATCCTCACTCTGTCACTCAAGAAAACGGTGTCGTCATCCTCGTCTACCAAATAACGCGTGACGTACGACCGGTCTTCAGTAATAAACTCCAGGAACTTTTTGACCATAGCCCGAGAAGCATCGTCCGACTCTACCTTGTCGAAATCAATATCTACACATAAAAAAGAAGATCAGTCGAAGAAACAATCGAGCAACAGAATAACATAAAAACATACAATCAAAAGGCTCACCAGTCATATTCCAACCCTCCCTATTCCAGTCACTATCAGTGTCCATCATCGACACCCACAAGAATACATACCTCTTCTTCCACCCACGGTCGTTGACCGCAATATTTAAAACCAAGGTACGATCACCCTTGTGCCTTAAAAACAAACTATAGCGACGGTACCGATCACTTTTGACCTTATACGCCATCAGTAGGTCCCTCACATTCATCGGCGGATTCCAGTTGGAGGTAAGTCATTCGATGATCAGGATAACTCGCCAGAACTGGGGCATCAGTTGCCCCGGTGAAAGATCGAATTCACACATGAACTCTTTGACCAGAGGCGAATATGGCCAATGAAAGCCTATCTTGAACGGGTATTCGTATATAACGACGTACCCCTCGGGGCACATTTCCGGTCGAACCTTGCCAGCCTTGCTTACGGTGATCCCCATAGGAATCCTCGCTAGACTTCTAAAGTCGTCAAGATCTTCTTCGTTTTTAATGGTGCTTCTAGGCTCTGTCGACATTGCTAACCCCGTTAAATTGATTTGCACTTCTGAAAGGCCCCAAATATCCCAGTTTTTCCTAGGCTTTCTAGCAATAGACTTGCGACACATACGCAAACTGGAGGGTCGTATCTTATACGATCTTAGAAAATCCTGATTAGGTCAAAGATTCTTGCAGATTTAGAAATAATCGAACGAAAATCGACAAGAAACCCCCTAAAGAAATCTTTGCTCAAAACCCTCTGAAGTCGTAAACAAGAAAAGATCCATCGAAATCTTTATTTATGCAGTCGATCATGTCAGGACGAGTCCTTTGATGATCACCACGCGTCCTCGTCCCTTCGTATGACCACACGGATCGTCGATACCTGTCAAAGACAGCTGGTAAGCACAATCGTGCGTCAGTATGACATCACGACCTCGTTTTATCTTCGACTTCTCGTTCAGTTAGAATTGAACCAATCCGGTTCCGAGACAACCAAGGTAATTTTCAACACAAGACCCTGAACACCCGACAAGCAAAATTTAAAATTCGAATTTGCCATCCTACTTTCAAATTTTGGGGGCAAACTGTTTGGGCAAAATTTCACAGGTCTCGACCACGACCAGAAAAGGTAAGACACATGTTATGAACTATATCTTGTATTAAGATAAGACCCCGACAAAGACCCAAAAAACCTCTGTCGTCCCCCCTAAAAGGTAAGTCGAGAGTTCCTCACGACACTCGACCTCGACGTTGCCCATTTCGCACGACCGTCGCACAAAACCGTACGACCTTGACTAACTCGATATACGACTGTTACGTTTGTTCAATGATTAATGCAGGAGTCAAAGTTATTAATGGGCAACGGTCATAACCGACGAAGAGCAATTATGAAGAGTTACAACTGGCGATCGTTATGGCTGTTTTCAAAGCAATCAATGAGCTAATCAAAGCACCCGAAGGTTATAAAAGATCAAGTTAAACTTCAGTTACAGAGACCGAACACCGAACATCGAACAATAGAAGATAAGCATCCCAGCTCAGAAGAACACTACAAGCCAAGAACTCTCACTCGAAGAATCGCTCCCGACGCACAACTTTCACTCTCGACCAACAACTTACACATTGTTTTCACACACGACACACACTGTTTTAACATTTCAAACACTTGTACTTTACATTTCGAAGTCTTTCCCTTCATTTGTATTGTAATCTCTGTACGATCGACACCCGGAACACCAAGGACATCGCCCTTGATTGGCGACCATAGTGCAGCGACGACATCCACTGTCGTCCGCAGGTTTTTTCCTCGTTGAGGTTTTTCCTGCGTCATCAAATCCTCTGTCTCATTTACATTTTTATCTTTGTCGCACGCCTTTGTTGAATGATTCCTTTCTTTAGTTGTTAAAGTCCACATCGACCTTAAGTTGTCCCTTTGGTGCAATTTTTGGCATTAACAACGATACCACTACAGCTCCATCTGCATTCATAGAAACATTAGTAGATACAGGGGAAATATTGAAATAATTGTAGAAATGTTCGAATAGTAGATCTAACTCAGAATGATGTTAGTTCGACGTATTGGACGACGAAGGATCTACTATAGTGTGCTTGGGTTCCGATCTAGAGTGATCGGAAGCCAGCACTCCAGTAAGCACGGGTTCTGAACTGCCTTGTTCAGAAGCCAAGTCGACCAATTCGTCGAAGGTCACATTGACGGTTTCAATAATGCTCTTTGTCATCTTATTGTAGACTCGGTATGCTTTCGAAGAGGTAGAATAGCCGATGAAGATTCCTTCGTCTTCCTTTGGATTCAGCTTGCCGAGATCATCTTTGTCGTTCAGCACGAAACACTTACACCCGAACGCATGAAAGTAGCTGATGTTAGGGGTGTATTTGTTGATGAGCTCGTACGACATCTTGTTGAGGCGCTTGTGGACGATGGATCTATTCTGAGTATAGCACGTCGTTGCGATGGCTTCGGCCCATAGAAACATGGGAAGATTGTACTGAGTCAGCATGGTGCGGGCCGCTTCCACCAAGGTGCAGTTACGACGTTCCACCACACCATTCTGCTGAAGAGTCCTTGCAGCAGAGAAATTGTGGGAAATCCCAGCCGATGTGAGATATTCACCTATGAAGCGGTTCTTGAACTCAGTGTCGTTGTCCGTGAAAATTGATATAACGGTTAGCTGCAAGTTGTTCTGGACACCCTTTAGATGGTTGACTATTACCCCAGGAGTCTCGTCCTTTGACCGGAGGAATTTGACCCAGGTGTATCGCGAGAAGTCGTCCACCATCACCAGTACATACTTCTTGTGGCTTATGCTTTGGACGCGCATAGGGCCGTAGAGATCCATATGAATCAGCTCCAAAGGTCTGGACGTGCTAGGAACTGCCTCCAGTTTATGAGACACCTTCTTCATTTTACCCATCTCGCATGCAGAGCAGAGATGTTCATTCACGAATCGTAGTTCGGGCGTACCTTTGACCAGTCCACCGAGCACTAGCTTGTTGATGTGCTTGAAGTTCAAATGAGAAAGTTGTCGATGCCACACCCAGTTTTGCTGAGTAGTTGCTTTAGAAAGGAGGCAAACGTCTTTGTCGGTTTTCACGGAGGCAAGGTTGATGGTGTATAGATGTGTCCTTTGATTTCCAGCAAGGATCTCCGTTCCATCGTCGTTACGAATACTGCATCGCTTCGCCTTGAATTGACTTCAAGATTCTTGTCGCAGAATTGGCCGAAACTGAAGAGGTTGTGACCTAAGCCTTCGACGTAGGACACTCGCTTGATGGTGAGCTTGTCCTGAACTAGGTCTCCATAACCCATGATCGGGGCTACGTTATCATTCTCAAATCGTACGTCACCGTAGTATTTCTCCTTGAAGTTGGTGAGCAACTCCCGTTTACCAGTCATGTGTTTGGAGCATCCGGAATCTAGAAACCACACATGACTGGGCTTCAAAATAGAAATTAGGGGTTTTTAGGTACCCATCTGTAAATGGGTCCTTGTGAGTTAGGTACAACACCTTTTCTCGGGGACCGTTTAGATTTGGGTCCTTTTTGGGATTTAGAAGAATTACAAATAGAACGGGAATTGAACACATTATATGTACCAAACCAATCAGATGCATGTTTATGTTCGACAAAATCATTCATTCCACACATTGAACAACACACACAACCACGAGAAATCTTAATCAATTGCTGAACGGAAGTAAGTTTAAACGAAAATTCAAAAACATGTTCAACATAATTATTTAAAGCAAAACCATGATTGTTATTGTTTTTCCTAGTGTGCGAAAATGAATTAAAGGACTTGGTCTTCTCTTGGTGTAACTTAGGCTTCTTCTCTACCTACTCTTTCTGAAGCGCTCCCCCGAACCGTTCTATCTGAAATGACATTAGAGTTATTGTTAGAGGATCTGGAGTAATATGGTTGTCTTTTAGAACTCTTACCGGTTTTAACTCGTTTCTTGGACCGACGTTTAGATTTAGATTTAGAAATGGTCTCATAAATGTTTTTGGAGTTTGAACACTCTCCTTTTTCAAAATTAACCGGCGTGGGCATTTTCTCTAAAAATTGAGTGTGACTATCAAGCTTTGGAGCAAAATCAATCTTTGAAACATCATCATCATGACAAGCAGAGAAATTCATAAACTCAGAAAACCGTCGTGCAGAGTCAATTGGAGGTTCACCATCAGAGTCAGACGAAGAGTCATCCACAAAGGGGTTATCAAAAACTGGAAAAAGATTCCTTTGAACAGAATCGGGTTGATTTGCCTTACCTTTATCTCTGTGGCTTAAATTCTTATCATTGGTGTCATTAGACACTTCTAGAAAGGCTTTACACGAGGAACTATCCGAACAAATAGGCGACGAGTCAACCGAGATGGTTTCAGGAGTAGCAGGCTTCATTAGAGTATCCTATGGACTCTCCTTAGCCATTCTTTCTTTTAAAGCTTCTGCCGACAAGGCGGACAGTTGAGACGTTAATTTTGCAATCTCGGTTTTATAACTCGCTCTTTCTGATTCGGATAATGACTCAGTTTTGTTCTGTTTGAGCTTGTTTATAGTGGATAAAAGTATAGTTCTTTCGGTTTCAAAAATAACCTTATCCCTCACAATCGATTCTTCGAGTTTATAAATGATGTTTTCCAAAATTAGAGGTGGAACATCACGTTTGAACTCTGATTTATCGTTAGATTCTACATTTGGTGTTGCCGTAACAGGAATCGTAGTTTCCATAGTTTTAGAAAGAGAACAGATGTCGAAGTAATCATTTGAGAGGTAATGGGTTTTGCTTTTTAAATAAGACGCATTTAGAGTTTCGTACACGAAAGGAACTTGTACATTTATATTCTTCCTAGGTGGCTCATCATCCGATTTAGTGTTAACTTCAGAATTAGAGTTACCAGTTTTAGGCTTTAACTCTACTTTTGGTAGAGGAATGCCTGTTTTTCGTTTAAGATCTTCTTTTTCCTCATCCTCCTGGGACGGCTTAGTCCACTTGATCTTATACTTAGGATATTGCTTATCTAGGCCTATGAAATTGAATTCATAAAGGGTGGGAACCTTTGATAAAATTTTCTTGAGGTAACATGGATTATCATATCCGAGTCCCCATTATGAGTTGTAATACTTGAATTCCTTTGGTTTATTTAAGTGGATGGTTAGTTCTGATTGACCAAGTTTATAAAGTTTGGATTCAAGATCCTTAAGCTTAGTGGTCAACAACTCATTTTCTTTTCGAACGTTCTCTTGAATAACAACACTCTTAGAATACAACTCCTGAGACTTTTCTAACTTTTGTGTGAATTCAGCTAGTTGGGTTTCTAGGGATTCAGCTCTTTTTGAAATGGCTTAGCATTCAGATTGATAGTTATCTATCACACACTTGTCTTTAGCCTTTTCAATAACTAGCTTGTCTATGGTGTCATATTTAATTTTAGCATCTGCTTCTAGCTTAGATATTTGGGCATCTTTGGTTTTAACCTTACGTTTAAAAGAATCTAAGGTACGCACCATAACTTGCATCTGATAAATAAGGTTAGCATTAGAAAAACCACATACCTGACAATCTCTTTTTTCCTTGTTCTTTTAGGAAGAGTCATCTTCAGATTCGGATTCTTCCGGGTTGATGCCGGTGTAGCACATGTGAGCTTCCTCGTCGTCATCTTCATCTTCAGTCAGTACAAGCCAATGATCATCTTCCACCAGTAAGGCTTTTCCTGCTTCTTTTTGCCTTGCAATAAAATCTTGTTCTTGTAGTACTCGACATTGCGTACCACAGGTTTACGACAATTTTTGGCGAAGTGTCCTCGTTTTTCGTAGTTGTAACACTTCACTGGTTCATCAGTATCTCGCTCGTCTGATTTTCCCTCTGACTTCTTGCCTTCCTCAGTCTTCTTCCTTCCATCATCAGACTTACGCTTCCCTTCATACCTATCTCTGTAATCCCGACGCTTTGTATTGGTGGAGTAACGTTGGTTGTTGTTGGATGGTTTCTTGAAAAACTTCTTCCTAGCATACTCCCAGGATAGTAAGGCAACGGCTTTCTTGATGTCGTTAAGCTCTGGATCGGAATCACTTTCCGGTTCTGCGTCCTCATGCTCAGACTCACTATGTGCTTCCTCTCTATACGAACTTCGTTGGACTTGTTTGTCCTTTTGTGAGACATGAGAGCAAGAGGGTCTTCTTTTGTCTTTTCTCCAGACTTCTGATCTCCCATTAGTTCACGAACATCATCTTCGTCTTGTAGCAACATCTCGTAGAGCTCGTGTAGCGGAACATTGTCTAAGGAACGGTTGTGACGAACATGGAGGACAAATCCCTTCCATTCAGATTGATGGTTGTTTAAGAACTTGATGTAACACTCGAGGTTCGTCTTAAAGATGTTGTTCTTGTGAAGATCGTTGATGAGCATGCATAATCGTTCGTAAGTCTCGGTTAGTGATTCCCCTCGTTTGGCTTTGAACGCTTCATATCGAGTAACGCAGTTAGTTATCTTTAGCTGATTCCCCTCGCGACTTCCTTGCATAATCTTTGCGAGCCGGTCCCACATTCCTTTTGCCGTGTCTTTGTGGTTGTAGATGCTACAGTAGATGTTGTTTGGAAGACTGTAGACGAGATAAGTCTTTGCCAGTTTATCTCCATCTACTTTCCTCTTTTCTTCGACAGTCAGCTTGTCATAAGGTTTGACCACCCGACGAGCTGGAGCTCCTCCTTCTTGCGCTGGAACGTCCATCATGGGTCTCAATAGGTACGTGGGTCAGTGATGGGAGTCTCTTCAAAGAGAGGCTTGGTCTCGATGAAACACATGAAGCGGTCTTTCCAGACATTGTACTCCCCTCGGTACAGGATCGGAGGTTTGAGTTCAGATCATATGGCTAACGCGTCTTGAGTGTTCATTTTCGGGCACTTGTGTGTGATCGTAAGACGGATTGGGCGATTCAAAGGTAAAAGAGTGGTCTAACGCACAGTCTAACGTAAACTCTAACGCAAAATCCTAAGGGAGTGATAAACTAAAGCAATCCTAAAAATAAGTAAGGGACCAAACAGAGAAAGAAAGGAAACAAATTCAAACATACGCAAAGAGGAACTTACTTGAGTGAGCATACTAGGTTCCGGAATAGGAGATCCGGATTTGAGATCCGGATTATGAAATCTGGAATTTGAGGATCTGGAATCGGAATCAAGCGGATCCGGAATTGAATGAAAGTCGGAACTAAATCGGGACTGGATCCGGGTTTAGAACAGGTACCGGTATGTTGCGGAAATGAAGTAAATCTAAAATCGGGTTTGAATCCAGGTAAGATCCAGAACCGGGTAAAATCCAGTCTTCTCCGGAACCGGATGTGAGTCCGGTAATAACCGGAACCGGATTGGAAGTCCGGTATTAAAGAATCCGGTATTGCCAGAACCGGATTTAGATCCGGTATAATATGGATCCGGTACGGGAATTGGGAACCGGAACTCAAAATTTGAGTCCCGTATTCAAACGATTTGCAGAAAAGAAATACGTACCTGGAGTCTCAAAATCGCAACTTTTTGGCTGAAAATCTTTAGGGAACTTCTGCAAACACTTAAACAATTCTACCAACAACTAAATAGCTCACAAACAACTAACCAAATTGATTAATGACCCACTTTTAAGCAAAAAATGATATTTTTCAAGAAAACAGAGTGTAACAACCCAGAAAATAGAAATCTCAAAAATTGACTAACTCAAACTTGATTAAACATGAAGAAACTTTGATATGACTCTAGAAATGCAATAAAAATACCTTCTTAAGCATTAATTTCAAGTTTTAACACTTGAATCAAAACAAAAGAATAGTCTTTGATAAAGAAACAGTCGACAAAGTTTGAATGACCAAAATTGAGAAAATTTACCTTTGAATCAATCGTCTTTCTTCTCTGATACCAGTTGTGGATCTTAGATTGACAAGTGCAATGTAACGAATCAACACCAATCAGTAGAATGCCATAAATCTCACTTGTATTGATGAGCATAAAAACTTGGATATTCAGTAGCCGTACACAAGGTAATTAGAAAAACTGATTTGGTCATTAACCCTAATCTGAAAGCTAAGCAAACTATTTATATCCTAAAGAGGATATTTACAAGAAATGGCAAAACTAGTCTCTACACTTTAATTCAACTAACATGAGACCTAACTTATAGTATATTTTATATATGTATATTTTGTAAACTTAAAAATATTGTGGGCTACAACTTATGTGTGTGTGATTGTATGTATGTATGCATGTCTTCAAGATTATGCACAACATTTGCTTGTTTTGACATTAGACTTTAATCAGACAACTGACAAGTTTACTAATTGATGTCATCCAAAATGTAGAAAACGTTTATTGGTTTTCATGTTGTTTTGATGTGCCAAGGTGTGTTCTCTTGTATGGCAAAGGCTAAATAAATATATAATTAAGCTTGAATGGTTAATTGCTACATATGGATGTTGGAGTAGATGGTTTTGTTTTTGTTGGTTTAAAATAAATATGCATCTAACATCATAAGACTTTCATTAAAAGAAAACTCTCTCATAGTATTGTTTTTGCATGATGTATTTTCTTTCATATTTGTTTTCCATCTAAAGTGTATTTGATCGAATGAACTTGTGTTTGAGAAAATTGTCTTTTTTATCTTTTAAAAGCATGTGTTTTTTTTGTTCGGGTTCGGGTTCGGTTCAGGCTTGGAAAAAGCCAACGAGCAACAATTCATTTTTTTTCTTAACGGGTTCCCCAAATGGGGATCGGGAAACCGCGGGGACCCGATGGGGATCCCCAATAGGATCCCCAGCGGGAAGTGGTACGGTTACGGGGACGGGGATGCTTAATGGTTTTGGGGACGGGACCTTAAAAACTGTCCCGAAACCGGCTCGTTGCCATTCCTAATGGAAATGAAGAAAACTCCCTCAAGATTGATACACACTACCAAGTTGTAGCTCCAAAATGAGTTTCCACCTTCACTATAACTCCTTGGTCTTCTTTCCAGCTCAAAATCGCCTCCAACAGCTCCCCTAGAAGCCTAGCCTCCAACAATCCTAAGATAACCCTAGACCTTGAAATTCTACATCTTTTTATACTATCAGACCCCGACTGCGACTATGACCATGTCATAGTCGTGGGGCATTGTCGCCCTGGCTTACCCACATATGGTACATTGGGCGCGACTATGACGAGCGACTATGACCATGGTCATAGTCGCGTGTCATAGTAGCATGAATGCTGAAATTGGTTTTCTTCGCTCGTTCACTTGGTTCGACGTATCCTTCATCTGGGATGCCAAAATGGAGTATGAATAATCATTTTTTCTTCCAATTGACACCTTGTATGTCTGCACAACACTTACACAAAATATTAGTCTGAAATGCCAATTCTTACTTCAAGACAAGCCATAAACATATGATTCGGAGGGTAAAAACCCGTCAGATAACGAAGTTATCAGTTATTTAAATTAGGCTTTGGATATGGAGCCTAAAATACATAGGAATTGGTTCCTGTATGTGTCGGCTGCACTTTTCTTCCCCAAAAATATTTCTTTCACACTTTCCCATTCTCTCTCTCGATACTCACTCACCTACTCATCAATTCCTCCATTCTTTTCCTTTTCTTCAAGCATTATGGAGGATTCTCTTTAAGGTATTTTGGAAGAACGTTTAAGGCTACCCCTCTCAAGGTTGAAGTAATCCACCAATCTTCAGGAATTTATTTTGGTTTTCTAGGGTTTTCCCCAAACCTAGATTGTGAGTTTCTAAACCCCTTTGTTAAACTAGATACATGTCACTAAATGGTTACTTGCTTTCATTTTTCCATCTTTTGGCATAAACTTTTTATTTTGACCTAAATGTTCAAGTTTTCCTTATTTGGGAAACTTATGTATTTCTTGATGGAAATGTTCTATGTGTTATATGAGGGGCTAAAGTAAAATGTTTAAGATATATGTAAATATTTAGTCTCTCCATGGAAATACTCATAAAATTAGGGTTTTGACCTAACTTACGATTTTGGTCAAATATGATGTTATTGATGATTAAATGTTCATACTTTTGGTATTGACCTTTATACACATGGATGGTATTTGTGTATTATAGATATTGTGGAATACTATGTGAAAGCCTTTGATTTTATATGTGGTATTGAAGCCACAAGTTTCCTATAATGGCATTGTACACCTATCACATGTATATATGTGCCTTATGGCCTAAATGAAATTGTTGGACGAACCAAGTCAAGTATTGTAACACCCTAAAATTTGGAAAGAGAAACTAATTTAAAGCTTTTAATATTACACCAATATGAAGGGTAAAACCTCCTTCTACAAATCGATACATGGAATACCTCAAAATAAATTCTATAATTAACCTCAACAATTAATAACTTTAAGTCTTATACAAAGACTAAATAAATAGGTCGGGTGTTACTAAACCCAATGCAAGTTACTAATCCCAACGTACGGAAGGCCTCATCCAAAGACTATTCTTTTCTCGTGCATACTCACACTCAACTCTTCGCAGTGTCGCAAAAACCATTCCCAAACTGGAACTTGATGCACATGCCGACAAATAAAAAGGTTAGGCTAACGCCTAGTGAGTTCAAGAGTTTTCATCACTATATAATAAATAAAATAGAAGGAAGATTTCATAAGTCACGATTGTCAATAAGTAAAAGTTTAGAATGTATAGTGCCGTATTTTCCAAAAGTCCCACCTTTGTGATAAACGTTTAGATAGAAATATACCAAACATGGAACTAACCCCATACCCACGCAAAGCATAAATAGGATAGAAATCCAATTACCAAATACATGGGAGTAGGTGCATCA
This sequence comes from Saussurea involucrata, assembly GCA_033807775.1. Taxonomy (NCBI): domain Eukaryota; kingdom Viridiplantae; phylum Streptophyta; class Magnoliopsida; order Asterales; family Asteraceae; genus Saussurea; species Saussurea involucrata. The sequence goes on from CM066325.1 coordinate 70,599,094, forward strand.
TTCAAACCTTAATACATGTGGAGGGGATCCAGTATTAAAGCCATCAACGACAATTACTCGTACAAAACCAACAATAATAAAGCATGGATATTACAATATCCGAATATAATGTTTGACAACAACGAGGGAGACCCGTATCCATTAAGAGTGGAGGAAACACATAAGCAAGGTCGGCCCTGGCCACGTGCAGCCCGTGCGGCCACACAGGGCATCAAAGACCAAGTGGGCATCAACTTGCTATCTATTACTAGTTTTGGGTTTAATAATTTGGGAAAACTGAGTTTTAACTATAAAAACAGACGTAGTGATGGATAATGAATACGCATCGTGAAGCGGTGAATACCCAACATTTCAACAACTCAAGTCGATTTATATTTAGCATCTTAACGAACCAACACGAACAAACAAGTTTTCTTAATGAATGAACATGATCACAAAAAGTGTTGTTCGTTTAACATTTTAACGAACGAACAGGCATTAACGAACACATTTTTTTATAAATGAACAAGAATACCAAAAATTTCGTTTGTTTACCGTTCGTGTTCGTTCAGTTAAGTTAAACGAACGAACAATAACACAAACAAATTTGCTTATATACCATTTGTGTTTGTTTATTTGTCCAGTTAAGTTAAGCAAATGAACACAAACAGGCGTCCGTCCGTGTTCGTTCAGTTCGTTTTGCATATTGAAATTTGCAATGCACATGAGCACATCACTAGATCAGCACAATTGGAGCACATTGCACCACATTAACAAAATATCATGATATTGCCTTATCGGGCATTTGTTCTTTGCAATGCATAATAGCATAGATTATGAATTTTACAATTTATCATTGTTCTTTTGACTTCTGTTTACTTTGAGATTTGACATTACCATATTAGAGTTATAATTTAGTCTTTAGACATGTACCTTTATGATTTTTCCACTCTTTGCTTAATATGACATTAATTTCAATGTAATTTACTATTTTAAGTTAAAACTAATTATATTTTCGTTATCTTTTACTTTTAAGTTCCATATATTGAAGTAATGTTCTATTATGTTAATTTTAATTTGAAAAAAGGGAAAAGCTGCACAAAGCGTGACTAGGTTCCAAACTTTTTAAAAAAATCACATGTTTTATCGTTTCATTTGCTTAAAAAATAGATATAGGGGCATATTTTTCACATTTTCGCACAGGGCATCAAAAACCCTAGGACCGGTCCTGCACATAAGTAAGCCACTCATACAACGTTAATCGTATAACACTTCACGACTAGACGTCCAAATGTTCCTACGACTCCTTAACAAGTTTCACCTCAATAGTCGGTTGACCTTAGTGGCCGATTCCAAGAATTCCACTGCAAGGCCCGGCGCATTCGAGGGTTACAACAAAGGCATTGCCCCGACATGGCAGAGGTCCTAGTGCCTACCTCCAAGATAGCACTCCCAGACTCAACCCTCCTAGTTCCTACTAGAAAAGTTAAGGTCATAAAACATGGGTCCCGAGGTCCAACCCCGAAATACTCAATCGACCATCACCAAAAGACTAACTTACATGCCTATGGATCCAATACAACACAGTCTAAACTACATGACTCCAAAAAATGTCCAACATTCATAAACATGTAATTTAATGACTAAATATGCCTCAAATGGATGTAATTTAAAAGAATGTCCAACACTCTTAAAATATGAAACTTCAAAGGCCTAACATAGAGTAAAATAACCCGGACTAGAGTCCCTAAAACTCTTTTAAATCGTATACGAACCAACTAGCTCAACAAACTATTTGACCATACAATAAAGGTCATTAAAACAATAAAACACAATTGATCAACGTTTATGCAAACACATATCTCAAAGACATGATTAACCCAAAACTCATCATTGGTTGAACAAACCATTTTCCAAGTGAAATCTTACACTTAGATTTCCAAAAGCCTCATGACACGATAACGTGTATTTTCCAAATGGTTATAAAATCAAATACGCCAAAAATGCATAAGCCATGGAATAGACTTCATTTGTAGCATATATCATCAAGACATTTTCATTTATGATTCATTTATCAAATTACGCAAAAATCTCTAATATGGGTGTTTTACAATGTTTATAAAGTTAAACACTTCAAATAATCAAAACCGACCAATTAACTCAATATTTGATAAATTCATGTAAAACTCATAAATACTTGGAAAGGGACATTTTTGGCATGTACAACGTTTTCACAAATCAACTTGAACTCACATTGCTAGATTTAGGCTAAATGTAGGTTTTTCCAGTTTGAGCTCCTTTGAAGAAACTTAAATCCTCAAGCCAAAACCTCCAAAAACCTAGATCCATGAGTTCCCAAACATAAATATACATATTCAAGTGCTTAGAATCGTTCCCAAAACATCTTATATCAAAATCTCTATTTTGAACAAAAAATCCTAATTTTGACCTAATTTTCCCAAAATCATCTAAACTACATTTTGAGAAATAGGAATACTTAGAAGTCATAAATGGAGCATTATTACCTCATACAAAAGTTTAGAAGAGTGGAGGATGATCTCACCACATAAATTTTGATGGAACCCTAGAAAACTCCAAAATCTCTTGAAGATGAAGGTTGAGAATGTGGAGCTTGACCACAATAAATTGCCTCAAGTCTTGAGAGGGTAGATTTGAGTGTTCCTCTAAAATGATTTAGATGAGATCCTCCATGGTTGTTTGAAGGAGAAGAAAAATGAAGAAATGGGTTGTGGGTGACGGAAAGCCGTAAGAGAGAGGAGTAAGAGAGAAAAAGTGTGAGAGAAAAAGTGAGGAAAGGAAAAGTACAGCCAAAAGAATAAAAGAGGGAGGGGTGTCGTGAGTAGGGGGTGAGGATTAGGGGTGCTCACGGGTTGGGTTGGCCGGGTTGAAGGCACTTTAACAACCCAACCCAATCATTGTGGTTTGAAAAATCTCAACCCAACCCAACCCAATCAAAAGTGCAACCCAACCCAACCCAAACCGTTCGGGTTGGGTTGGGTTGGTCGGGTTGGTGGGATTGAAACTTTTATTGATCCTTTCACCATTTAACTAAGTTATCGTGTCTAAACAAATTGCTACATGTTACTAAATATCTAAATGTTCAACAGATTACTAAATCGTCTAATAAAAGATTGCTTATAAAAGTTTTGTTTATAAATGTGGCATCAAGAATCAATAACAAGATTACTAAAGTAACAAGTGACCAACAATTGTCTGTTTATAAATGTTCAATAGTAACAATATTGCTTTGACAGAAACAAAAATGACAGTAACAAGCATTCAAAAATAGATTTAAATGTTTTTACGGGTTGTCGCGGGTTGTCGGGTTGGGTCGGTTTGTTTTAGGCCTAACCCGTTATCAACCCAATATATGCGGGTTGGTCAAAAATAGTATCGATTATACATCGGGTTGGCTCAGTTTGAGTTTTTTTGCCTCGGGTTGGGTTGGGTTGGTCGGGTTGGTCGGAAATTTGAGCACCCCTAGTGAGGATGGTGAGAGAGATAAGTGTGAGAGGGAAAAGAATAGATACGATTTTTTTATATATAAATAATTTATTAAATCAATAACACACTTAAGTCACCCATCATAATTATTTAAACCGTAATAACTAAATAAATAAATACCCAATAATTAAATAAGTAAGTAAACCCACTATTTAATTACCCAAGCTTTTGGAAATCAGGTAAATAATTATATAAATCATGCACACACACCTTCACACACATCTCGAAATCATAATACTTAAATTTCAGGGTGTTACAAGTATACACTAGGAGGGTATAGTCTTGGGTGCCACCATATTGGTATGTACCTAGATCTCCGCCATCCAGGTAATGCCATGGTTGTAGTCCTCGGATGTGCCGGACCGTTTGATGTCGCTCATGGTAGCTTGACACTTAGGTATATCGACTCTTTGGGTGGAATTTGATTGGTGCTATGGGTCTCCCCCATTGACTCCGACTGTGGATTAATTCCTTGGATGATTGTCATACATGCTTCATATAAACTATTGATTATAAATTGTTCAAACTCACTAGGCTTTTGGCCTAACACTTGTTTGGTGTAAACATGTATTTCAGGTTCTAGCGACGCCGCCTCTAAAAAGGTCTAGGTGGGTTTTTAGTGTGAGCTTGGGGGATGCATTCTTTTGGGGACACCTATTCATGGGTGACTTATTGTTAGAAGTAGGGACGACACCCCTTTTGTAATCTTATTTCTGTTTAGAAATTAGATTAGTTGGTTGTCGTTTATTATCCGTTATTTTACAAACACTGTAATTAAATAGGTGTACTTTATTTTTCCCCTTTTTAGGAGGCTCATGCTATGGCAATTTATACCACATTCCGTTTTATGGAAGTTTTTGTTTGTCCCAATTTTTGGGGTGTTATACTCCAAACCCCAATATTCATAGGTTTCTTCGTCCACCACCAGATCTTCCATTGGATTTAATGAATTTGGATTTTGGGCTCCATCAATGTATGTTCATTCCAAGTTCCCTCGTCCACGAATATGATTCCATCATTGGTCTTTAAGAGATTTGGGCTTTGTATAAATTTACGATTTTTGGTTTTGATGGATGATTTTCCATGATCTCGGCATTGATGATGAACACCCATCAGAACCACCGTTTAAGGAAGATAATAATAAGGAGGCTAACTCAAAATGACCGGGAAACACATGATAGGTGGTTGTAACAGTGGGGTGGGGTTTTTGTTTGCGAAAGAGATATATCCATGGATCAAGGTTTTACGGAAGAACGTAGAGATCTCATTGGAGATTTCGTCCCTGTGAGTTCCTGTTTTTGTGGGTTTGTTTGTGGAGGAAAGGGAATATGACGTCCATGTGGCGTGGAGATGGTGGAAGGACGAAGACAAGGGTGTGGTGTGGCAATGATTTAGGGAAATGAAACAGGGGAAGGGGTGATATCAATCAGGGATGGGAAATGGTGAGCTTGAAGGACGACCCCTTTCCTCGCCCCTTCTACGGTGGTGGTCGGATAAGGGCTTCACCAACGACCCCCTTCCCATGTGTTTATATATGTAGGTATATGTATACAGGTAGATGTGTGTATATATACAAAACAGACAAAATAAGATAAAGACAAAAAAAGGTTTAAAGGACTAAAATACCCTTGGACTTAGTTGGGTTAACATAATTTGTTTGATTTCGTTAGAGGGAGGGACCAAAAGCTTGCGAAAATGCAAACCAGGAGTCCCATTCGTGTATTTATTTTGATTTTGAGACCACTATGGGTAGAAAGTGTGAACCACAAGACCAAATCCGTAATTTACTCTTTTGAAATAGAAGTAAAAGATAAGAAACTGTCTAATGTAAAATACGCAAAATCTTTAAATTTTATTTATAATTTATGTTAAATTAATTTTAACAAAAATAATTTAATTGTCAAAGTAAATATGTAACACCGGAATTTCGGTTACGGGTTTTGTTACATTTATAGCTTGTAAATATAATTTCGGTAATTAAGGATTTTTATTGGAGACAAGGGACTCCTTATTTGAGATCGTAACACATCGAAGAGTTCGGAGAGTCTTTGGGCGCGGTACAGTTCTGGCGATTGTGCCAGCGAGAGTGACATCCTGTCACTCTCGCTGGGCACAGGGCCGAGAGGATTCTCGGTACAATTCTCGTGAAAGTGCAAGCGAAAGTGACTCCTGTCACAATCGCACGACACTATCACCGGTGCATCCAGGGTTATAAAAACCCACCTTAGTTGGGTGTTTAGCAGAAAAGTCATTTTGGGAGAAAAGTCATTTTGGGAGAAAAGTCATTTTGGGAGTGCTGTTTGGTGCGATTTTGGGCAGAACTCAAGGTAAGAATCACCAATCTTCTCCCTCTTCATTTATTTCTCCCGGGTTAGGAATTTCCAATGCATTAATGGCTCCTCATCCTAGGTTGTTAATCTTCAAGTTTGAGGATTCAAGAATTCTAAGCCTTAAACTCTCATCTTCCTCGGTACAATTCTCGCGAAAGTGCTGAGAGGATTCTCGGTACAATTCTCACGAAAGTGCAGACGAAAGTGACTCCTGTCACAATCGCACGACACTATCACCGGTGCGTCCAGGGTTATAAAAACCCACCTTAGTTGGGTGTTTAGCAGAAAAGTCATTTTAGGAGTGTTGTTTGGTGCGATTTTGAGCAGAACACAAGATAAGAATCACCAATCTTCTCCCTCTTCATTTATTTCTCCTGCGTTAGGAATTTCCAATGCACTAATGGCTCCTCATTCTAGGTTGTTAATCTTCAAGTTTGAGGATTCAAGAATTCTAAGCCTCAAACTCTCATCTTCCTCATCTAGGGTTTTCTAGGTTTCAATCAAAACCTAGAGATGAGTTCATTGATACTCCTACACTCTTTACATGCTTAATATTTAAGTTTTAACCTACTAATCTCATCTTACTTGTTATTTCTTGGATTTATGAATATTAACCCAAAAACCTATTTTGGAGATTTTTGGGGTTTTGGTTTTGTAGGAAATGCTTATAAAGATGAATACAAGATACTTGAGAGTGTATTTATGATTCTTGTGTCTGTGAGTTACATTTCTTTCACATTTATGAGTTTGAGAAAATCTAGGTCAAAATCTAGGGTTTTGAAATACTTGATGATTTTGGCAAGGAAATGATGGATGTTGGTTCTTCATATTGAAGTAACGTTAAAAAATGATGTTTGGTGAATTTTGGGAAATTTATACCTAAGTGATATTTTGTTGCCAAGTCTAATTATTGGAAGTTTCTCTATTGTTATGATGGCATTGAATTTCCCCTTTTGTGGGTGAGATAGACTAAAGATCTGGTTTGGGTTGATGTCTCAATAGACTAAAGATCCGGTTTGGGTTAATGTCTCAATAGACCAAAGATCCGGTCTGGGTTGATGTCTCAATAAACCAAAGATCCGATTTGGGTTGATGTCTCCATAGACTAAAGATCCTGTTTGGTTGATGTCCCGAGTGAAATTATATGCAAAGGATTACTATTTGGGAATGGGTGGAAAGTCATAATTTATAATTCTGCTTTATTTATTTCACTTATCAATTGTTTGTTCTCACTAGGCCTTAGCCTAACACTTCTTCTTGAAATGACATTTTGAGCAGATCATTTTAGAGGTGGGACTTCTCGGGTTTGAGGGAAGTGTAAAGAGAAGAGGTGATAGCATTTTTGGTAAAGAGGGATAGCGGCGTACTTTTGGTTCTAGCCGAACATTCTTTTGAAAGTGAGATAGTGTTAATGCTATAATATGTTGTAATCAAGGCTTTTTATATATTAGCTTACTTTCCTATAGTTTGAATTTGTAATAGTCAAGGGTATATAAACCCTTTGTAAGCTTTTGTAAAAAAACAGTTCTTAATACAGATGACAAACTTTCTCTCACTAGAATTTCTCTCTCTATCTTGAAAGATCTTGGATTTACAATTGGTATCAGAGCTGGATTCGAGATTTAGAGGAGATTTTCAGTGATCAATCACGAAAATTTTGGTGAATTCTACAAGAAAATTCGATCGATTTTCTTGTTTTATCAAGAAAATCTCATTTTCTTGAAATTTGATCAAATTTTTCTGATTTTTGATCGAATTATTCTGCGATATGGTTCTCTAGATTCGTTTTTCTGAGAAGATCATCTTTTGTTCAAGGATCGAAGACTAATTCGAAGGTTTTAAGCATCAATTTTGAGTTTTTCAAGAAATTTGGTCTGTGCGATTTTGTTCTCTGGTCGATCAGTTCAGACTCAAATTCAGAGGTTTTCAGAGGTTTTTTATTGAAGAAAAAGTGTTAGGATTTGGATTTCGAACCTGTCTGTACAAGATTTTCTCAGAAATTTTGGTGTTAAGAGGATTTTTGAAGAGTTTGATCGTATCTCGCTAGATTTGAACTTTTCGCAACATTCATCATCACTTTGCGCTAAACTTTGCGCAACCTTCAGTGTTTCTAGCATTTTTCATCATCCAAGTATACTTTTCGCTAAGTATCTCGCTACCTTCTGTTGCGAAATTCATATTTTTCGCAACCAATTGACCCGAATAGCCAAACTTTTCGCAACCTTCTTTTGCGAAAAGTGAACTTTCAGATTCCCACATTTTGTCCAAGTCTACTTTTCGCAACCATTGTTTGCGAAATACTTACTTCTCGCTACCTTTGTTTGCGACTTTCTTACTTCTCGCTACTACCTGTTGCGAGTTTCTGACTTGGTTATTTTCAGACGATTTCCAGTGTTGACTTTCTGTTGACCATGGCTAACCAAGAGAGTTTATATAAGAATGATATCATGATGTCTTTGGGGTCTAACACGAGGCCTCCGGTTCTTATTAACGAAAACGAATTCTCTCAATGGCAAGACCGATTTATTAACTTTGTTGAGACGCAAAACAATGGATAAAACATCATGCGTTCTCTTTTGGAAGGTCCGTTTGTCAAACCGTATGTGAATGTTCCGGCAACCGCAACCACTCCGGCTTCAAGATCTCTTAAGAAACCCGAAGATTATACGCCGGAAGAAAATTTGCGATCTCAAGGAGATAGGGAGGCAAAGTCATTCCTCATTCTAGCTCTCTCAAATCACATCTACAATAGAATCGATTGTTATAAGAATAATATAACAATTATGTGGTCTCAACTTGAGAAGATTATGCTAGGATCCGCGGTTGCTACACAACTTAGACAAACACGGTTCATGAATAATTTTGAAGGTTTTAAAGCCAAAGAGAATGAGTCTTTGAAGAGCATCTTTGATAGATTTTGGGCGGTAATGAATGATCTTTATAAGATCAAAGTTACCAAGACTGAATTAGAGGCGAACGTGAAGTTCTTAAATGCTCTTCAACCGGAGTGGAACAAATCTTGTCATAGGCTTCGAAATGATGTGAGGATTTCAACAATGCAGATTCAAGAGTTATCCGAGATTCTAATGACTGATGAAGAGATGGTCAAGGGAAAGAAGGCTAAGATGGATAAGAAAAACAAAGGAAAGACGATTGACCCGATTGCTTTACTAGCGAGTCAGTTAGCCGAAAAGAGTTTGATGGAAAGTGCTTATGATGGGAATGTCGAAGATGATGGTGAAGAGCTAGAGAAAGCCATGATACTTCTTACTCAACACTTTCAGAAGAAGTATCAAAATAGATCGGGATCGAACAATCTGAGATATACTTCGGGTTCAAGGAAGTTTGGTCAAGAGAATGGTGGTGGAAAACCTTTTGTCCCAAAATTCGATACTACCAATCAGTTTGAGAAAAAGAAGGAAGATGAGAAAAAGGTAGTTACTTGTTTTAAATGTGGCAAAACGAGGCATATGGCTAGAGATTGCAAAATCAAAGTGGCTCGTGACTCATCTTATTATAAGAAGAAGTTGGAATTGGCCGAGAAGAAGGAGAATGGAACAACCTTGCTTGTTGAAGAAGAATACTTCTTGGATTATTCTGATGATGAAACCCAAAATGAGGAAACGGTCGATTTGTGCTTTATTGGAGATGATGCAAGTGATGATGAGGTGGATGATCAAGAGAGCTCAAGCGATGAATTTGAGGTACCTTCTAAGTTTGATTATGACTTTCTTTTATCTCAAATGAACATGATCGTAAATGCTATTCGTACGCTTCGTTCAAAACTTATTTCTTAAAAAGAAATTAATAATGATCAATCAAAATCAATTAAAAAGCTTAATGAAAATCTTCAAGATGAAAAGATGATTTTGGTTGACACAAAAGATAAAATGCAAAAGAAAATAGAAGAATTAGAAGAGACAAACAGATCGTGTATTGAATCTTTGAAGACTATGACTGAAATGAAAGATACTTTTTCTGACAAAATTTCAGAATTAGAAGAGAAATTGTATGTAAGAGGTCAATCGAAACAAACAGTTTATTTAAATAAACCAAGGAGTTATACGTCTATAAAGGAGAAATGGGGACTCGGATTTGAAAATCCTCATTTTTTAGATGAGGCTAAAACGAAAGTTCCCACTTTATATGAATTTGATTTTTTAAATCTTGCTAGATATGCTCCTCAATTTAAGATTAATTGGACAAATGATGAGGAAGTTTCAAAATTAGAAGAAGAGAAAAGGAAACTTACTACTAAAATGCAACTTCCATTTGTTTATACTCGAGAAAATGCAAAGTACAATTCTAAGTCTTAAAATTCTAACAAAGATTCTTTATCAAACGATTATTTTGATATATATGTTATTAATACTAATAAGGAGAATAAATCCGAAGTATTGTATGATACTAAAAGATATATTCCTCCTTTAGTATTAGAAGCTAAAATCATTAGTCTTGAAAATAAAATCGTTGATCTTGAATCTAAGCTAGAAATTTTAAATAAAAGAAATGTACAAGCAGATTCTAAAGATGATAAAATGGATGTTGATCAAAACCAAAAAATTTCCTCTTCTAATATTGAAACTAAATCTGAGACCAATAAATCTGAAAATGAGAAAGAAGATAACTCTGAGGAAAAAGAGAAGGAAACTGTTTCAAAGATTGATTTTTTAAATAAAATTCTTTCTTCTGAATCTGTAATTAAATCGGAGAAAATAGATGATTCTTTTACGATAAATACAAATTTTTATAATTCTAATTGTCGTAAAAGAAGAAAGTCAAAGAAGTCAAAGAATCAAACCCCTATTTCTGAAAATGTCTCTGATTCTTCTTCGTCTACTTTTTTCAGATAGGGTTGTGAACAAGCGGCAAAAGCAAATCTGGAAAATCAAAAGCATACCTCCAGAATGTTCAACTACTGACTCGAGTGACATAGATGACAATGTTTGTAATAAGAATTCATTTGCTTGTAATAATAAGAATTGTAATAATTCTTTGCGTTATTCAATAAAGCAAATGATTCAAATTGCAAATGATGGTTTGTGTTACTCATCAAGTTGTGATTCTGGTGGTAGTTTTTATAATTCCGATTCCGATTCTGTTCACGATTCGTTTTATAATTCACATGCATATTATAAAAATAAAGACTTTAAAAAGAAAAGAACTAACAAGAAAGGACCCAAATCTATATGGGTACCTAAATCTGTTTGATGTGCTTAATTGCAGCCAAGTCGTTTGTGGTATCTTGATTCTGGATGCACCAAACATATGACTGGCAATAAGTCTTTATTATCTAACTTTAAAGAAAAGTCATGTGGACGTGTCAAGTTTGGTAATTGCGCAACATCACCCATTCTTGGATATGGAGATCTCGTTCAAGGAAACATCATTGTGAAAAGAGTGAGCTATGTTGAAGGTCTAAGCCACAATTTATTCAGCATTGGACAGTTTTGCGACAAAGATTTAGATGTTAGCTTCAAGTCCAAAAGAGTTGTTGTGAAGAATGACAACGGAAAAGAGTTATTAGTTGGAAAAGGAAATCCAATTTATACACCATTGATTTCTCAACTATTAACACCCCCTCCGATATCTGTCTTTTGTCAAAAGCAACAACTCAACAAAGCTGGCTATGGCATCGAAGACTGGCTCATCTTAATTTTCGATACATGGATAAGTTAGCCAAGAATGAATTGGTTCGAGGTCTTCCATCACTGAGATTTGAAAAAGATCATCTCTATCAAGATTATGAAAAGGGCAAAATGAAGAAAGTTCCTCATAAGCCGAAACCTGATTTTTGTACGAAGGATATTCTTGATATTTTACATGTTGATTTGTGTGGGCCAATGAAGACTAAAAGTATTGGGAAGAAAAGGTACGTGTTGGTGGTGGTTGATGATTACTCACGATATACTTGGGTGAAGTTTCTGAAGTCAAAAGATGAAACTCCAGCAATCCTTATCAATCTCATCAAGACCATCCAGACTAATAAGCAAAAGGCAGTGAAAGTCGTCAGATCCGACAACGGTACTGAATTCAAGAACAGTGTTCTACAAGCGCTCTATGAAGAAAATGGTATTTCTCAACAGTTTTCTGCCGCAAGAACCCCTCAACAGAACGGTATTGTGGAGAGACGAAATAGAACCTTGGTTGAAGCTGCTCGTACTATGCTTGCTTATTCCGGTCATCCTTTATCTCATTGGGCTGAGGTAGTATCTACAGCATGTCACACACAAAACAGATCTATCCTTCATCGAAGATTCAACAAAACTCCTTATGAGCTTATGAACGGCATCAAACCGAATGTCAAATATTTCCGAGCTTTTGGGTGCAAATGTTTTGTGTTGAATGATCGGGAAAATTTGAACAAGTTCAGTCCGAAAGCAGATGAAGGAATTTTTCTTGGTTATGCTCTTACTTCAGCCGCATACAGAGTGTATCTAACTTCAGCTAGAAAGGTGGTGGAAAGCGTAAATGTCAAATTTGATGAATCTGAAGAGATGGTTTCCGGCCAAACAGGACCAGAACCCGACTTAACAGGAATTTTAGCTTCTGGACAAATCGGTTCAGAACATGTTTCACAATCAACAACTCAGGATCCGAATTTGATTTCTAATACACTTTCTGATCTTGATTTGTTATTTGAGTATTTTTATAATGATGTTATTTCTAATGTGTCAAATCAGGAAACTGTGAATGCATCTACTTCTAATTCCGCTGCAACTAACTCTGTCAATGATGTAGTTCCAGTCGTTCCTGAACACGAGGCAACTGTTCCTGAAAATCAAACAGTGGTTACTGAAGAACCACAAATGACTCCTGAAGTTGTGGAGCTAGTGACAAACGATGAAATCAATTCACCACAGACTCAAGAAGAAACTGATGTTGTTCAACCTAATGAAGGAGTGATCCAAAATCCAATTGTTGATCATCCGTCAGTTCCAGAATCTGAATCTGAGAGTGTCGTTGAGTTATCTCCTCCAACTCCAGAAGTGATACCTGTTTCTTCAAGCGAAGCAGAAATACCTGAACCTCCTTCTCAAGTTTTGGAAAGTGTTCAAGAGACAGTTGATCCTCTCCCTCACACAGCAAAATGGACACAAGCACATCCAATTCATCAAATCATTGGTGATCCATCTTCAAGTGTTTCTACAAGATCCAAGTCCGCGACTCCAAATGAATGCTTATTCGCTTGTTTTTTAAGCAATGTTGAACCTTCGAAGGTATCTGAAGCAATGAATGATCCGGATTGGATTATTGCCATGCAGGAAGAGCTAAATCAGTTTGAAGCATTGAAGGTGTGGAGACTTGTTCCAAGGCCGAAAGGAAAAAAGCATAATTGGCACTAAGTGGATTTTCAAGAACAAAAAGGATAAAGATGGCATTGTTGTGAGAAATAAAGCTCGTTTGGTAGCGAAGGGTTATCGACAACAAGAAGGTATAGATTAGGATGAGACATACGCGCCGATTGCAAGATTAGAAGCTATCAGAATGTTTCTTGCTTTTGCAGCTTATCGAGACTTTACCGTATATCAGATGGATGTCAAGACAGCTTTTCTATATGGGGGACTTAAAGAAGAAGTTTATGTATCTCAACCAGAGGGGTTTATTGATCAAGATAAACCTGATTTTGTGTATCGTCTTGATAAGGCATTGTATGGTCTGAAACAAGCACCGCGCGCGTGGTACGACGAATTGTCAACCTTTTTGCTAAAATCCGGATTTATCAAGGGAGCTATTGACACAACTTTATTCATTTATCGTGAAAATCATGATATCTGCTTAGTACAAATTTATGTAGATGATACTATATTTGGTGCTACTAACAAATCTTTGAGTACATGGTTTTCTGATCTCATGACTTCTAGGTTTAAAATGAGCATGATGGGGGAAATTAATTTCTTCCTTGGACTTCAAGTCAAGCAATTACCTGATGGAATCTTTATCAACCAGTCAAAGTATGTCTTTGATATTTTGAAGAAATTCAAAATGGATAAGAGCACTACAATTCGCACTCCGATGGCTCATGGTGCAAAGCTTGGTTTAGATCCAGATGGTAAAGAAGTTGATGTTCGAGAATACCGAGGAATGATTGGATCGTTAATGTACTTAACAGCTAGTAGGCCAGACATCATGTTTTCTACATGTTTGTGTGCCAGATTTCAAGCAAAACCCAAAGAATCTCATCGGATGGCAGTCAAGCGAATTTTCAGATATCTGAAAGGAACTCGATATTTAGGTTTGTGGTATCCAAAGAGTTCAGATTATAAACTAACTGCTTATTCTGATGCAGATTATGGTGGAAGTCAACTGGACCGGAAAAGTACATTGGGTCATGTACAATTACTAGGAGATAGGCTGATTAGTTGGGCGTCAAAGAAACAGAACTGTGTATCAATTTCAACGGCCGAAGCTGAATACGTGGCCGCCGCCAGTTGCTGTTCTCAGGTTCTTTGGATGAAGACACAGTTACAAGATTATGGGTTGCTGTACAAGACAATTCTGATATATTGTGATAGCAAATCCGCAATCGCCATCTCAGTCAATCCAGTTCAGCACACAAAGACTAAACACATCGACATGCGATATCATTTCATAAAACATCATGTGGAGAACGGTACAATCGAATTATATTTCGTATCTATTGACTATCAACTTGCCGATATTTTCACCAAGGCATTGGATGAAAAACGCTTTAATTTTCTTTTATCAAAACTCGGCATGTTGAACTTGAAAGTTTGAACCTTCACAAATTTAATTCAATGAAGTGAAAATATTTCTATTTTCATTCAATGAATAAAATGTATGTCAAGGGTGATTTTACAAGTAGTTTTGTGATATCTGAGTTTTATTTGCTTCAACTTTCGCTTCTGAAATAAATCAAAAGGTCAGCAAAACATGAATGGAAGTTTGATACATACACAAAACTGTGTAAATCTATACTTATATAGAATACGATGCTCACAAAGCCTATTTGTCAGGATGAAGAATGGAAATGAAAATATGAGGGAAGCACAAAGTTTTATAACCAAGTGATTGAGATGCAATAAAAAAAATCATCATCATTAGGTTTGAAAGTTTGTGCCTGTGGCCTATCTGGTTTGGGAGATTAAGTACCAAGGGGTACTCGATACCTAGCCCCTAAGATCAACTGGTCTGGGATTGGCTGACCCAAATCCTGCTATAGAATCAGATAGAAAGCCATGTTCTACTGGTACAGATGGGATTAGGATATATCGATGTAGCCTTTCTGGTTTGGGAGAGTAAGTTCCAAGGGGTGCTCGACACCTAGCCCCTAAGTCCAACTGGTCTGGGATTGGCTGATCCAAATCCTGCTATAGAACTAGATAGAAAGTTACGTTTACGGTGTATCTTAGTCTTAATAAATCTTTTGATAAAAAGATACCAATGTGTACAAAATAAAAGATGCCAATGAGCACACATCTCTTAAATCTTGGGGAAATTACAATGTCGCGAAAAACTTATAAATTTGTGGAAATTCTGATTTCAGTCATATAGTGTGAGTAAGAGCAAAGTATTCTTATAAGTTGAAGATGTGCATTTGATTGTTGCTAATCATATTTCACATGCTAGCACACCAAATAGATTTAATAAGTGGTTGAAACTGAACAAATTGTAACTTGATATGCAAGCATGACTTGTTTCTGAATCCGAAAGCATACATTTGATGTCATTTGTTTGAAAAACATGTCTACTTTCACTAAGTTGAATTTTATTTGTTCGGTGTTCAAACATTCTATAGTTAGTAGTTATGTTATATAATTTAATGTATTTCAATTTCCGTTACTGATCTTTTATGTGAAATTTTTCATACTGTCATGTGTGGAGTTAATGCTGTTTTTTAGGGGGAGTGAGTTCAAAAGCTAACCTAATTTTGAGGGGGAGAGAATTCGTTGTTTATCATTATTGAAGGGATTAAGTTCATAGGTCCTTAATTTGAGGGGGAGCAATTTTCAGATGATTGGTACATATCTGACAGTGCACGATTTTCAAATCAGATAATTGGTTCAGGTATGAGTTTCTGAGAAATACTTTTCAGGTATGTTCTCCAAATGTCATTTTAAACTGAAAATATCTAATGCATTTGTGTAGGGGGAGTGAAAGGAGTCTAACTTGAGAAAATTCATTTTTTTAAAAAAGTTCAAAAATATTCATTTTTGAATTTTTTTAAAATAATGATTTTTTTAAGGGTATACATTCTAGTTTGACCTAATTTTGATTCTTTCTTCTTGCGATTTTCCCTCTGAGAGCATTTCGTATCCATTTCTTGCGCTTTTCTTCTGATTTCGAGTGATTCAGTGCATATCTTCGAATCAGGTATGATTTCGACTTTTAATATTTGTTTAGAACATTATTTGGTAATCGATTTCATATCTTACTACATATATCCCGTCTGAGTTGGGATTGTATTTGAATCGAGTGGTGCGATTGTTCATCTTCATCAGTTTCTCGATTTCTAGGTTTTGTATGAAATTTGGGCTGATTATGTGGTTAAATAGGGTCGATTTACGTTTATACTCTGCTTAGATACTGATTCGACATCTATTAATCATATATATTAGTTCAATTTTGGATTCGATTTATTTTTGAAATTTTTTGCGATTTTTGTATCTGGTTCAAGTGAAAATTGCGCAAGTATAGGTTGCGAGATTCTTACTTTACGCAACCGTTAATTGCGAAATTCTCACTTTGCGCTATGAACTAAGGCGAATTACTTCTGCAAATCTTCCAAGTCCAAATCTCGTTTCTTCAGGGCTCGAAAAGTTCACTTTTCGCCTATGTTGCTTGCGAAATGTTTACTTTGCGCCTCAGTTGTTTGCGAAATTCTCACTTTGCGCCTCTTTGGCTTGCGCAATTCTGACTTGGTCAATTTTTTTTTTATGAAATATTCTTTTGTTGTTTGTTTTTCAGTTTTGTTATATTGTTTTCATGTTTCTTTTCTAATTTTTTTTACTTACTATTTCTATTCTGTGTTCAATATTTCTAGGGAATAAATGGCTTCAGATGACGAGCAAGATCATCAAGTTCAAGAAGGTGAAAATGAGCCTTCATATCATGCTTCTCGAGACCAACCTCTTCCATCCACTAGATCTTCAGGTGCTGAGTTGTCTGCAAGAAGAAGTACTCCGGAAGATGTATTTCCGCGAGTAAGTTATATTCGATATCTTTCGAATAATCATTATGTAGATCTCGACCGAATTCGTATACATCCGATTATTCTATCGATTCTTCAAGGATATCCGCTTCGATATGCTTTATCTGCTAGACATGGAGTTCCAGAAGTGTATCTACAACAGGCGTGGCATACTATTCGGAAGATCGAGAACGTTACACCGCCTAGATTTGTTATAGAGATAGATCAATATGAGATGTTTCTTGATTATAAACGTCTTCGTTTGATTCTACGACTTCCAGAAGCAGACTCAAGACCGGGATTTACAGAATTTGAAGATTTTCCTCCGGAAGAAGTTGTGTTAGCTGGTATTCGGGAGTTAGGTTATGTTGGTAATTTGACGATGGTGAGTGATTTTGAGAAGAATCGTGTTCCACCAGTCTGGTATGCGTTATTCTCGGTTATCATCACATGTTTGACTGCTAAGCATTCTGGTATAGACAATGCCAGTCTTCATTTCTTACGTCTTTTCTATGCCATCATACATGATCTTCATGTCGATTATGCCCTTGTATTTTGGACCGAGCTGAGTGAGATTGTACACTCAAAATTTACGAACAAGCATCGTAGCTTCCTGCCTTGTATTCGGTTTCTAGAGCTTATCGTATGGAGTATGTTAAGAAGTAACAAGGAGATTCCACGAAGATCTAACTGGCCTATTGCTCCTGATTTTGCTATGGGATACATTAACAAGCTAAAACGACCGTTTGATCATTTCATGCCTATTCCTCCGGAGCTAATTCAGAAATATGCTGATCCAGAAGATGAAGCGGTTATTGACTACTGTGAAGAACATGGCATAGAACTTCAGCCTCAGAACGTTCAGGATGAAACTGCACAAGAAGATCAAGAACATCAAAGTGAAGAAGAAGTTGAATCAAGCAGTTTTGAGGATGATGATAGTAATGAAGAAGCAGATGATGAAGATGAAGCAGATGATGAAGATGATGATGATGATAATGATGGAAATGGTGGTGGTATGAATCTCGGTGAATCGGTGTTTCGAGAACCTATTGTTGAGGCCGAACATTCATTTGTAAGAGATTTTACGGAAGGTAACACGGTTGATACATCAGAGACTATTCCGATTAACCCAAAAGTGGTGAATATTGAAGTAGATGAGCTCGATCTTCGAGCTGCCAGGGCATCAGTTCAAGAAGTTACTACTACAGTTCCAGAAGTCACTGATTCAGTTCAAGAAGCAACGAATACAGTTCAAGGAACGTCAGGTACTATGACAGGTAATGAGTTTTTAAGGCAGATGCGAGAACGGTTGGATGCTCAAAGAGATGAACAGTTACTTAGAACGAAGGCGATGCTGAAAGGCAAAGGGAAGATGTCAGAAATTCCTGAAATTCCTTTTGAGATTCCTTTAAGAAGACCGACTAGAGTTGTTAATCAAGAACCGTCATCTCAACCGTTGGGTCGTCCAGTTTCTCAACCGCCTATTATTATTCCTTCTGTTTAAGATCCACCTTCTTCTCATCAAAATCTTGCGAATATTTCGTTGACGGAACTTTCGGATGCTTTCTATGCACGTTTATTGTCGATTTCACTTCCGGAGCATCAAGACAAGGACTTGATTACTCTGCTTCGGAATTTCCAACCGAATCAGCCTCGACCTTCTTCTACGTCTTAGACATCAGTACTTGAAACTCGAGTTTCTTCCTTGGCAGAAGAATTTCACTCATTCAGATCTGAAGTCCATACTAGCTTATCCGATATTAAGACAGGTATAAATTTGATGACGGAAGCACTTTCTACACTTTCTAATCGTGTAGCAAAGCATGAAGAAACCTGTCAGACTGTCGCTCTTTCGTCTCTTAAGCGAAGACATGACCAAGATGATCCGAACCATCAAGGTCATGATGGGGAGAGTTCAAAGAGACAACGAGTAGAAGAAATTGTACATGTTGAATCTGCTGAAAAAGTTATTGAAGATACGGCAAACGAGGATAGAGCAAACGAAGAAAGAGATAAAGAAGCTCATCCAGAAAGTATTGTTGATGAGTTGTTAGATGAAATAGATTTGACGGCAATGGCTTCCGAGATTAATTATGTTGAGCCAGAAATTGTGAATAATCTGCAACTCGTGGTTTATGTAGATCCAGATTCTGCACCGGTGTCTATAGAAAATCCGGAAACTTCTCACGTGCATGAGTCTGAAGATTATGATGATATGCGCAACTTCTTCTCCAACTATGTCGAGATAGATTCTGATGATGACGTTCAGAGAAAGTTTGATAAGTTCTGGAAGATAAAAGAAGAAGATCAAGAAGATATAATCGTCATCTCAGATACTGAAGTTGATGTAGAAGTTGATGAAAAAGACATTAACATTGTTAATATGCTATATGGAGATCTTTCTGATAATGAAGATGTGAGTCATCAATCTCCTATAGTACAGTCACCAGTTCAAGGTCCCGAAATTTCTGTTCAACCAATTCCTTCAGTTGTTTCTGACTCTTCAGCTCCGACCACCACTATTCCGGAAAGTAATTTTATTCAGGGTGGGTCGTCTAGAGCAAATCAAGAGGTTCCTGATCCATTTCTGAATGTTCCACCTAGCATTCTTCAACCAGGTCCAGCTTTGAATAGACAACAACGTTTACAAAGACTTGAAGAAAAATTTCAAGTCACCAGAATGAGATATGCTTTTCTTGAAGACTCAGAACGCAACTTTTATGTCAAGAAAAGAAGGAGAGTTAATGTGCATGCCATTCTGGGGATTGAGAAGGAACCGGCCTGGTATCAATACGAATATTTGATGTTCATCAAATGTATTCGTAAAGGAAGACTTATGGTGTTCTCAAAGCATGGAATCGTAAGGGTTCTTAAAGTGGAGATAGCTAGTTTTGTCAGAATTTGGTATCCTATATTTTACGTTGAACGTCAAGACTGTCAGAGATATCAGTTTTCTGAAGCAGACTTCAATGATCTTTCTATTGATGACTTTGAGGTAATGTATCATCAATTTCGAGATATGCCCGTTCGCACTGATGATATCCTCAGGGCTTTGGAAGCAGTCAAACGTTTCTTACGAAGACAAGTTAGATTCTATAGATGCTTTGACTTCCAACTTGCTATCGAAAGCTTCCAGCCAGTTGTCAATGTAAGAAGACCTGATAGAGATTTACCAAATATTGACAGCTATCCACTATTCACTATTCTTGAAGATCTGTACGGAGTCGTGTATAGAGATCAATCTGGTGTTAGACACTTTCTCAGATTTGATGAAATTGGTAAGTATTCAGATGGTACTTTGAAGATTATCCGATTACAGCTTGATCAAAGATTGAAGGAAGCTATGAAGAAGTTTTTGGAGACAAGAAGAAATTTGTACCATGTTGATAATGCTGAGATCAGACTTTTGAGGAGAGCAATAGAGACGATTGATACAAGATTGAACTTTCGGTTGACTCTAAGACGCTTGGAGATTTTGATTGGCAAGAATCGCCAACACAGAAGATTCGAGCGCCCTTGATTACAAAGGGGGAGATTGTTAATGCTATAATATGTTGTAATCAAGGCTTTTTATATATTAGCTTACTTTCTTATAGTTTGACTTTGTAATAGTCAAGGGTATATAAACCCTTTGTTAGAGCATTATTGTATTCAAGATTTACTGTAAAGTCAATGTACTGTATACCTTGTATGTTATGGGTATAAATAGGCATGTCTAGTTCTTAGTTAGTAAGGAATCTAGATCCCTTTAGGAACTTCTTGAAAATTTTGTCATTTGTACTTTAGAGATCAATATATGGATGACAAGTTTGCTTTCTAAATTCTCTCTACATTTGTTCTTTACATATTGCTAGATTTGGGATTTCACATTTGGTATCAGAGCTTTGGGAGATTGAATTGTGTGCAAATTCGTCCAATTTCTTGAAGATTTGAAGATTTTTTGAAGATTTTTGAAGAAAATCTCCATTCTTGAAGAACTTGAAGAACACAAATGGGTTATAGATTTTTAGCTCGTTTTTGTGTTTGATTTTGATTGCAAAGTGTTTCTCCATCATTCTAAACAAGTTTAGAATCATCAATTTTGCAAAATCATGCCAAGATTTGATCAATTTTAAGATTTTGTAAAATTTGGTGTTCTTGAGAAAAAGTTCTCTGTCAAATTTTTAGAACATTGATTTTGCAATTTGGTGTTGAATTGATTGATTTTTGTGCAAATTTGTGTTCAAAAACAGTTTTCAGACATGAATTAACCATAAAATTCAAGTTTTGATGTCTAAATCTCATTTTTAGAAAATTTGAATTTTTTGGTGTTCTTCATGTTCTTGAGGTGTTCTTGAGATATTCATATTAAAAGTTTAGATCTTGAATTTTGATCCATTTTTGTTGTTAAGTGTTGTTAGAAATGTGTTTTTGAATTTGTTTGATCTTAAAATCTAGATTTAATATTTGTTTGTGAGTGTTTGTATGTGCAGAAAATCAACAGAAGAAAAGAAAAGAAGAAAGCTGATTGTGTGTGTGCTTATTAGAGGGATTCGGACCCTTCTTGACCAAGAATTCGAACCCTTCTAGATTCGAATTCTTTGAATTCGAACCCCTCTAGATTCGAATTCATTGAATTCGAACCCTTCTGCATTCGAATTCCTTGAATTCGAACCCTTCTTCATCCGAATTCATTGAATTCGAATCCTTCTTCATCCGAATTCATTGAATTCGAATCCTTCTTCATCCGAATTCATTGATTTCGAACCCTTCTTCATCCGAATTCATTGATTTCGAATCCTTCTTCATCCGAATTCATTGATTTCGGATCCAACTTCATTCGAATTCATTGAATTCGAATACTTATACATCCGAAATCTTGTGAATTTTTTTATTCGACTTGTGTCAACTCATCAGTGTCGTAGTTTAGATATTGTGTCTCCTTTATTGACTTATTTTGTAAACGCTATACTAGTATCCCCTTTTTGGGTAATTTGTCTATGATAGCTTGGTTAACTTCCGCAATTATTCAGGTTTAAATTTAACTCAATTTTTAGGGTGTTACAAAATATATGTTGTATATAGATAGGATCAAAAGAAAGGTGATCAATTTACGAGAAGAGTGAATTACACTTTTTGTCCCTCGTGAATACTAGTTTTTTGGTTTTCGTCCATCGAATTCCTAAAGTACACTCGTGGTCGAAAAATCGTGTTTTGGAGCCTAAACTAGACCCTCCACTAACACCGTTAGAGTTGGCTCCGTTAACTCTATCATGTGCCACTCACGTGAGCGACATTTTTGTCTTTTCATCAAATTTTAATTTATCTTATAACAAATAAAATCTACATTAATATTTTTATAATAAAAAATAAAAAATCAATGCCTTCCAAGAAACCATCACCAACCCCCTTTTGGTCCCGTGAAACTCTTCTTCTACCCCAAAAACCTGTAAAAATATCACTCCTTGAAATTTTCCTCCACCATTCGGTTTCATTTCTACGGCTAGCCCACACTTTTTCCATTTCTTCGACAAACTAATACCCTCACATCCTCTTCATCGCCTCACTTTATCTTCTGCAAACCCACCATCGGTTTCTTCGTCGAAACTTAAGGCAAATCCAAATTCAAATCCACGAGCTTGGTTTCTTTTACTACTCGAGGAGTATGGTTTCTTCTGAATATCTACGAGTATGAGTGGTGGATGGTAACGAAGAGTGGTGGATGGTGGCAAATGGGGCATTGGGTGGCAGTGGATGACAGTGGTGGATGATGGTGGTGTGGATGAATGTTCTTGTTGATGGAGGTGAGGATAAAGATGAATCAATATGTTTTGGGGTTGAATATAATTTAGGGTTTTAATTTTCATGTATAAATGTATATAAGTTTGTTTAGTCTTTTGATTTCATGAGTGGATTTGTACAAGTTTATTTTTTGATTTCTTGAGATTATGTTTTGACTTGTGTATGAATGTTCTTTACTTGAGTATGAATGTTCTTGGGGATGGATGTGAGATTTAAGAAGATAGGTAAAAATACTAAAATGCCCTCGCGTGAGGGGCACATGAATGACTTAATGGAGCCAACTCTAACGGTGTTACTGGGAGGGACCAATTTGGGCTCTGAAACACGATTTTTTGACCACTAATGAATTTTATGAATTGGAGGGACGAAAACCAAAAAGCAAGTATTCACGAGGAACCAAAAGTGTAATTCACTCTTTAAAATAATTAAAACAATAGTAATGTCATAACTTTTCCCGGGGTTTATCAATAACCTTGTATATATCCCTAAGTTTTTCGGATTTGCTTTAAGTTTAAAAGCACATCCCATTTAATCACCGTCTATTTTTTATGGCTAATGCTGATAGTCTCAACCATTGAATTTGTACATAATACATATAGACATCGGACTAGTAAACACTTAATAAAAATGGTTAATATTTTCCACAAAAACAAGTCAAGTCCGCTACTACCACATATTGGATTAGACACAGTAATAAGGTTAGAAATCCGATGAATTAAGAATCAATCTCTACCAACATATTTATAACCATCAGATTTACTTGTTTAGAATAAAGGTAAAATCCGATGTATGCCACCATCGGATTCTCAACCACATCGGATTTTTATACTCATTTGAATTATTCGAAGAATTTAATATCCAACATGACTATTCTTATAAATGTCTATAATTGGAAACTGTTGTATAACTTATACTTCAAAATAGACAAAATAGTGTTTTTACTTGTAAAGTCTTGTAACTATGTTTATTGATCCCAAGGTAAAAATACATATGAGAGAAGCAAGGTCTTCTCTCAAGCAGTCATCAAGAGGGTTCTTGGCATAGCCCAAAGGTTTTTTCTCATAATGCCATCATTTATGTTGCCTACTCGGTGGAGAGAGAGGATGGACTACTCAACAGATTTAGCGATGCAACTTTAGTAAACCTTAATCCCTTCACATGAACCCACTCTTTGGATATACATAATAGAGGCTAGACAGAGGAAAAATCTATGCCATTGCTAATGGTCGAATAAGAAAGGTAATGAGGGAATTGATCAAGTATAGAAGCAGGACTAACTTCTAAATTGCTCTGGAGCTTGGAATTGAACAATCCCCTGTCATGACGCCTAAAGAAGATCTTGAAAACATCGAAAAAATCCATTTTGCTTCAATCATTATGAGACCAGAGTTTGGATTCATCTACAGAAATGAGCAAAGAGAGAAGACATTCTTTCGTATGTATGAAGGGCTCAAATACTCAAATGAAACTATTAATTGGTTCAAAAATGAAGCACAAAAGAGGGTTGGAAGCCAAACGTATAAGTGGAAATTGATATAGAATTCATTGGGCACATTGATAGCGTCATTAGATACAAAAGAATGATCATGGGTAGGGGTGGCAATTTTGTACCAAATCAAACCAGCCAACATGTGAACCAGCCGTACCAATTAAATCGGTACCAAATTAATCGGTACCAATTCTAATTGGCTGATTGTACCGTACCAATTGTTTGAACTTGGTTGGTACACGGTATTGAATGTTGTGTACCATGGTAGTATCGTGGTACCGACTTATTTAATAATTTAATTAATTATTAATTATTTAATTATATAAATCAATTATATTAATTTTGAGTTTAAAATTTGAAAATTTTAGCTTTTTTAGAAATTCAGAAATTCATGATGAAAATTACCGCCTAAAGGCCCAAACCAAATAAATAATAATATAATATAATTCAGTAATAGTTATAATTTGATTAATTTCTAACCCAAAAGGCCAAATTCCAAAACCCTAAACTCTTCAATCATCTTTCTTCTACTCTTCTTCTTCTTCATCGGCGCTCCTGAAGTTCTCACCCCAAAATTCCTTCCCACCACCCAGGTTAAATTTATATTTATATTAGTAATTTATTATTAATACTCATTTGCTATTCCTTGCTCAACAGTGGCCTCAGAGAATGCTTTTAGTTTAGGGTCGAGAGTTGTGGATCCTTTTAGAGCTTCGTTGACACCCAAAACAGTTGAGGCACTCATTTGCATAAGTGGCTCGTTAAGGGCATCTACCACAAATTTCAACTTATATGAAGATCCTACGAAAGAAGCCTTGGAGATATACCATGACTTGAAGGAGCTTGAGAGATGTTAGCTCCAATATTCTGAAATATTAGAAGTATTGAAAAATGGCCAAGTACAGAAGAACTTCCACATAAGCTCTGCTGAGTGCAACAGAAGCTCTGCCGGGCATCTCAGAAGAATCAAAGGAAGTTTTGATCAAGAGTGATCAAAGACCGAGGAAACTACAGAAGGACGCTTTCAGAAGACCAAGACCGCAGAACCTCTGTTACCAATAACAGAGCCTCTGCGGACAACATTAGAAGACAAGGAACCAAGAAGACTTCTCAGAGGACCGAGCCTCAGAACCTCTGCCACCCTTGACAGAAGCTCCGCAAAAGTAAACAACCAAAGACTCGGAATCCAGTGAAGACTACTTTACAGAGGAACCAGACCGCAGAACCTCTGTAACACATTACAGAGCCTTTATGGTCCTCAAAAGACTAGGAAGATATTTATAATATCTTGCTACTGTTCCAAGACCTGTTCATCAACTTGCATGGAAAAGTACTGTCAAAACACGTGTCAAGCTCTGAGTGGACTCAATAGGGCATGGTACAAAATAGACGTCTGCGCCATTTAATGCATTTACCAAAAGTACATCTGCTCCATTAAATGCGCATGGCTCAAACAACTGCTCACACCATCCAGTTCACTATTCATGCCGTAAAAGGAACAGTGACCTACTTCATAGTCTTCTAAGAGTAGTATAAAAGGAAGACTCATGTTGAGTTCTTCCTAAGATATAGAACACACAACAACACAAAAACAGAAAAACAAGAACACTTCAATCAAACATCAAGAACACATAGCTTATGCACATTTAGAGTCATATCTGTTTAAAGCTTTGCATACTCACTGTTCTTAAATCTGTTCTTGATATATATATATTCAGTAAACTTTGAGATATTATTTCCTGCTCACTGTTTATTTATATTGTGTTCTAAATCTATCAAACATATCTATTAGTTCTTCAAATACGCTTCCGCATCAAACCTTAAACCTGAACTAATAGATCTGATAATCTTGTTTAAAGCAAAACGGGAACCAACAATTGGTATCAGAGCAAAGCTTGGTTTTCAATATCAAGTGATCCTCGTTTAGACAAGATTCTTGATAGAAACTGTCTGTTCTTAACCTATTCTTCATTCCTTCAAACAGATTCTGTTTTACTGCCATTTTCGATTTATTCGATCTGGTAACATCCTAGAAACTGTTTCTTTCGTTAAAAACTTCATTCAATATGTCAAGACTAAAATTTAGTGCTGATGCTGATTTTCATTATTATTTCAAACTCAGCACAAATTTTAAGAAAATAATTCCTTCTCTTGAGAAAGAATTAGAGGAAAGAAACAAGATCATTCTTATTAACTCAGACAACATTGCCAAGCTTGAAGAATCAGGTAAACTCCTAAACTGTGAAAATCTTGAACTAAAAAGGAAACTATCTGAGTCAGAAGAGCTTGGTAAAAAGGAGAAAAAGAAGTTTGAGGAAGTTAAGACTGTTTTTAAAGAAGAGAAGAAAAGCCTTGAGCTTAAGTGTCTAAACTTTTCTAAACTGATTTCCAAGTTTGAAAAACTTATAATCAGTGAAAATGAAAAGTTTGGAAAAGAGAAAACTCTTCTTGAGACAAAGAATATGGAACTTTCTTTCAAAATCTCAAAATTACAGAAATCTCTTGAAAAAGAGAGGAAAGAGCAGGATTTTGAAAGAAAAGAGTCTGAAAAGGTGAAGAGAGAAGGATTTCAAACAAAGTGTTTGAAAGACAAGTTTGAGAAGGAAAGAAAGGTCTTTAAAACTGAAATGTCAAATTTAACAAAGAGACTATCCGATTTGTCAAACAAGATTATGTTGGAGAAAAGGTATAAATCAGATCTTCTAAGAAAATTTGATTTAAACCTTAAAGAAAAAGATGTTTTAGCTAAAAGGCTTAAAGACCTTGTCTTAGCAAACTCTTGTTCTAAAAATTCAAATAATCCCGTTTACAAAAAGATGAAAATGGTTTGGAAAGTCAAAA
This sequence comes from Saussurea involucrata, assembly GCA_033807775.1. Taxonomy (NCBI): domain Eukaryota; kingdom Viridiplantae; phylum Streptophyta; class Magnoliopsida; order Asterales; family Asteraceae; genus Saussurea; species Saussurea involucrata. The sequence goes on from CM066325.1 coordinate 70,626,194, forward strand.
ACTCTATTCCTGACAAAAATGCTCCAAAACCATTTGTTTCTACAAAGCCTTCATCTTTTCATTCATATAAATGCTTTGATCTTCTGCTTCAATTAAGAAACCTTTTCTCTAAATCTTTCTGTGTACAAAATGGGTCATTTCAAAAGAAAAATCCAAAGACCCAAAATGAGAAAGGTCATAGAAAGAAAATTGGCAAACCAACAGAGATTGGCAAACCAGAGGACCTAAAGACAGCTCCAAATCCTAACAAAAAAAGACCCATTTGGATATGGGTACCAAAAGTTCTTTGATCTGTCTTGCAGGTAAAAGGACTTCTGATCATTACAGATCAGGACTCGCTCTTCAAAGGAGAAAAGGACTCCTAAACACATCAGTTTAGGACTCGCACTTTAGTGAAAAAGACTCTTAAACAAATCAGTTTAAGACTCGAGCTTCATCAGAAAAATGACTTCTGACCATTACAGATCAGGACTCACTCTTCAGCAAACAATGGACTCCTTAATACTTCTATTAAGGACTCAGGCTTCAAAATACACTATGACTCTTATACACTTTGTTTAAGACTCATCCTTCAAAGATTCTATACTTCACAGAGCCTCTGTGGAATTGCTCAGAACCTATGACAATCTCCACAGAACCTCTGATGAGGTTGACCTATGTTCTGTGCATTATTTATCTCTATTGATTCAAGCATAGGTCAAGGGGGAGCAGAAGGAGACCTCAAATTAATCTACAGAGGTTGATCATTCAAGGGGGAGCCAAAGGAGGATTATGATCAACAAGAGTTTCTGTCGTCCAAACTAGACACTCTAAAAGGTATGTGTCACACAAAATCTTTTTCCAAAAACAATTTTCCAGGACAAAAATTTCTAAATATAATGTTTAAAACCATAAAAACTTTGGATGATCAAAAAGTTTTATAAATTATTAGTTATTAGAAATTTCCTATCACAGAGCCTCTGCTGGCTCTGGCAGAGGTCCAAAAACCTCTGTAGGATAATTTCTCTCTACTAAAGATTTATCGATCATCTCCAATGTTTTTCAAACGTTTTTTGGTAAAAGTACAAGCTTCAAGAGATAAAAAGGCAGGTTTCAAACCACAGAGATCAATCCTACAGAGGTTGTTAGATCAAGGAGGAGCGGAAAAGGAGACCTTGCTGAATCTACAGAGATTCATAAGTCAAGGGGGAGCAAAGAATGCGACAGAAGAGATCACATTCGCCGATCAAAAGGAAATAGGTTGGTATCTTGCCACATAAGTCATAAGCCACAGAGTTCTTTCAAACAAAGAACCTCTGTAGATCACTCAAATCATTCAAATGACTTCTGCTGCACAAAATCTTTGAGATTTACAATTTTCTAGGACACCAACTTTCAAATAAGTCCTAAATACATTGTTAAAACTGATCAAAAACTTGGATGATTAAAAATGTTTATAAATTATTAGTTATTAGAAATTTCCTGTCACAGAGCCTCTGCTGGCTCTGGCAGAGGTCCAAAAACCTCTGTAGGATAATTTCTCTCTACTAAAAATTTATTGATCCTCTCCGTGTTTTTCAAATGATTTTCATTAAAGATACAATCTATAGAGATAAACGTTTTTCAAAATCACAGAGCTTCTGTACCCACAGAGCTTCTGTACCCACAGAGCTTCTGTAAAGATTTCCACTTGGGAATTTCTGTATCTGTAACGGTAACTTTTCTGTGGTGAAAATTTAAAACCCACGCGTTTTTCATTTAATGTGGCCGCCCACGACGTCTCGTCGTCACTGACATTGATGACGTGTCAAGTTTTCATTGACGTACATATCACGTCGTCCTAGAAACTTGCACCACGCCGAATGAACTCGAGTGTGGACCTCAAATTTTATTAACTTTCTCACATTTTCACCGTTCCGAATTCTATCCGTTACCACAGTATAAAACCCAAGTTAAAATCACTTTCAAAACTTTACTATTCTCTCATCTTCTCCGGCGAACTTGCTTATTTCTTTCTGAAAATCTAGAATTTTCAAACCTACAAATGGCTTCCAGTTCCAAATCTGCTCAGTTTCACCAACGAACTCTCCGACATCCTCTCCAGTGCATTCTGAGCACTCCCACAACCCACACATCGCCGCCGATGCCGACAGATATGACTCCGGCGACGAGGCATCCTTCGTACCCACTACCCACCTGCAACAATTTTTCTCAAATGACCATTTCGAGCAAACCCTTCCCATTAAATCGAACAACTGTTATCTTGTTCCTTCTCCTACGGCATTTGGCAAAGAACATGCCATCCTACTAAACATCCTAGAGAACCACTTTCTTTACCCTCTTCTGAGCAAAACCGTTGAACAAATACCAGTACGTTACCTACATCAGTTTTGGCAATCTTGCCGTTATGACGCTGACACCGATTTGATCAGAGGCTACATTTCTAAACCTAACCAAAGTAAGAGCCTTGAACTGATGTTCAATCGCACCATGTTCTCATTAGAATTTGGCCTTCCAACAAGAGGACTCATGGGAATCAAAAAGTATGCACCCCAACCAACAAATGAAGAACTTGTCGACTTTCTGCACATGTTAGGGTACAACAAACAGTTGAAAAAGAGGAACGATTTCCGCAGAGCAAGACTACCCCCTGTGTGGAATACCTTATTCTCCATCCTAAATCGTTGCCTCACGGGCAAAATCGGAAGCATCGATCAAAGCTCACCTCAAATTCTCTCAATCATGTATGGTGTGTATTATGATCTACCCTTAGATTATGCCACCATAATGATGCAAGAGATCATCAACACCATCGATCGCAAAATCGCCTCCCAGAAAGCCAAAATGTCTGATCACAACTGGTTACCCTCTCTAGAGTTCCAGCGAATCCTCAGTGTACTTTTCGAACCCCTACTCCTTATCCAAAAATGGCCAATGGACGGTCTCAAACCTAAGCAATTTCCTATGTCCAAGAACACCCCTACAGAACATGAGGATGGCTACCCACACATCAGGCCACTATCAAAGGTAATGTTAAGTTATTCTAGTGATGAAGAACTAGTTAGTGAGTACACACGCGTTTACAGAACTCCTGAACCCAGTTCTGTAACACCCCCGCGTATAGGAATGCCCATAGGAGGAAATGTAGTGGAGAAACTTACAGAAGAAGAATGGAAGATAAAATTGGCTAAACACAAGGCCAACCAGAAGAACTTCAGAGATATAAGGAAAGACCTCTACTCTTCAAAGAGGAAGTCTTCTGAGGGATCTAAAGAGAAGAAGAAGAAAAAGGGAAAGAAAACCAAGACCCCTACAGAGGAACAACTTGCCTCTGCTTCTGCTATCCAACAAACTCCTGCAGAACCATCTTCTCCACCCACTGAACATCCCTCAGAACCCTCATCTCCACCACAAATCCAAGGTCCCTCTGCCCCTCCCTCTTCCAAAAGAAAAAGAAAGTCAAAATCTACAGAGGAGGGAGCACCAAAACCAAAGAAGAGGAAATCAAAGAAGAAGAAACCATCTTCTCCTCTGCAATCAATTTCAGAGGGAATCGAAGAAGAACAAGCTAAATCACAACCTCAACCTTCACCTCTGCAAACCCAAATAATTACAGAGGGTCGTGATACACTTCTGCCAAGACAAGAGACTGCAGAAAAAGAGGTGCAAATAGGTTTAGAGGATAGGGTAGAAACGTCTGGAGGAAAACAAAATGAAAAAGAAAAAGATGCCGAAGTTGCAGAAGGCACACATCCCTCAACCCCTCCCAGTGCAACCCACACATCTGACACCGCAGGTCTAGCTACAGAAGGTGTCATTGAAAAAGAGCAGCACAGCTCGAACCTCACCCAACCCATCCAGCCAGAGGTTACTCTTTCAACCTCTGTGCCCACAGAAGCCGGGGAATCCATTCCTAGGGAGTCTCCTCAGAGGGACTCACCTATAGTTCGTGATCCATTGCCCCAGATCACACTAGAACACCCTACAGAGGAATTCGTTTCCTCTGACACGCACAATATAGGGCCAAAACTTCTTTCAGAGAGAAGTATAGAGCACCATGACGAAGAGACTCTAGACAAGTCTTGTAACATCCCGAATTTCCGTAATATTTTCATAATTTATAATTATAAACTTTGGGGATAAGTTTGTAATTTTGGGCTAAAGTATAAGTTGAGGTGAAGATTTAATATGTCCAATAGGTAAAAGTGCGGGGTGTGATTTGTAAATATGGGGATGACTCATCAGATTTTAAGTATGGGTGAAATATAGAGGGTGTCCTTCTTGTTCATTGGGTCGGTCATGTGGTTACGGTTCCAGCAAAGAAAGGAGAAAGAAAGGAGAGAAAAGAGAAAAAGTGATTTGTGTGAGGTTTGAGGTTTTGATTTCAACCGTAAGAAAGAAGAAGAAGATCAAGGATTTGTAGAAATACAACAAAGGTAATCTCTTCTACAACTCTTATCCATTGGAAATAAAGATGTGCTTTAGGATGATAAGAAAGGAAATTTAATATTATGATGATTTGGGTATTTTGTTTATGGGTAATGTTCTAATGGTAGTAGTGAACTTATATGCAAAATTTCATAAAGATCCATCGATTAAATCTATAGATATATGGATTTTAGATATTTAAACGAACTGGGTATTTTGATGAAGTTCATACGAATCGCAAGTGTTCATTGCGAGGTTTTGGGTTGCGAGGGAATGAGTTGCGATGGGAGGAATAGGGATTGCGCAGTTACTATTCATCGCAGTTACTGTTCATCGCAGTTACTGTTCATCGCAGTTACTGTTCATCGCGAGGGTACTGTTCATTGCGAGGGTGTTCATTGCGAGCCCATGTTGGCTGTGATGTCAAGTGGATTGCGATGGGTGTAGTAGTTGCGATAGAAATAAGTATGGTTTTAGGATTTGGTATTTAAATATATCATAAGCAATAAATTAATACCAGTACATTTATATATGGGGTATTTCAGTTATTCGTGGTGTTGAAGTTCCTACGACTTAGAAGAAATAAAGTAGCGTGATTTCTTACCAGGTAAGTTCATACTTACCTTACCTGTTATATTATAAATGTTATAATTATGATAAGATGTTGTTATATATGAAATGTTTGAATTATAAAGAAGATTTATGATGTGAAATGTTATATAAAGAGATAGGGTTGCGCTAGATGATTATTAATGTTGATTAATAAATTATAGCAATGATTTGTGTATGGACATATAAAGGATAGGGATTTTTAGACACTAAAGACGATGTACAAGTAAGATAGACGATGGGTTTATTATTCTGATGTTTATGAGCAACGAGCGGCTTAATGTCGGATTCGTAGTCATAATATTTGATATGAGCAACGAGCGGCTTAAGGTCGGATTCGTAGTCATAATATTTGATATGAGCAACGAGCGGCTTAATGTCGGATTCGTAGTCATAATACTTTGATGTGAGCAACGAGCGGCTTAATGTCGGATTCGTAGTCATAATACTTTGATGTGAGCAACGAGCGGCTTAATGTCGGATTCGTAGTCATAATATTTGATATGAGCAACGAGCGGCTTAATGTCGGATTCGTAGTCATAATATTTGATATGAGCAACGAGCGGCGTAATGTCGGATTCGTAGTCATAATACTTTGATGTGAGCAACGAGCGGCTTAATGTCGGATTCGTAGTCATAATACTTTGATGTGAGCAACGAGCGGCTTAATGTCGGATTCGTAGTCATAATATTTGATATGAGCAACGAGCGGCGTAATGTCGGATTCGTAGTCATAATACTTTGATGTGAGCAACGAGCGGCTTAATGTCGGATTCGTAGTCATAATACTTTGATGTGAGCAACGAGCGGCTTAATGTCGGATTCGTAGTCATAATACTTTGATGTGAGCAACGAGCGGCTTAATGTCGGATTCGTAGTCACAATATCAGTTTGGTTTTAACTATATTGAGATATGGTTTTGCAAATGGTAAGAAAAGGGTAATTCAGGTTGGTCCAACATTGTTTACAATAAATTATAAATGTTATTGTTGAAACTGATTATTAATGATAATATTAGTCTAATCGATTTGGATACTATTTCCTTATCAGGTTCAGGTACGGGGAAATGAAGGGATGTGGGACGTGAGCTTTTGGATGAGCAAAGGAGATTTCGTTATGAAGATTTTGGATGGCCACTTAGATAACTTAGTTAATCTGATTCAAATGACAAGATTAGATTAATAGGTTATTTAAAGAAGTTTAGTTTGTAAATATGAACCTTAAAGTTAAACCTTTGCTTATGAATCAAAGTTAGACAAGTTAGGTTTAATATTGGTTATAAATCAAAGTTTAAATTAGTCGTGATTTTTAGGGTGTTACAGTTTGGTATCAGAGCCTTAGTTTAAGCGAACTAAGTATGCTTAGGAGGTACTTAGACTTAAACTGTAGTGAATTAAGTTATGATTAGTGAGAGATGGGTAGAATTATTAAGACCGGGTAATTTTAATGTCGACAGATACGCAAGATTTGTACGGTAACATTGGTAATAAAGACTCTCATGATTAATATGTTCGAAATTTCAATTTACTAATGTTATTCAGAGTATGTTATTTCACAAGTATGGTTACTCCTCATTGTTGTGAGATTCCACGTTGGCGAGGAGAGGGAACGAAGTCCTCCTTTTAAAGGTGGATGGATACCTTCCTTGCATGAGATTTTTCCTGTCGCAGGGTACGGGCTGGGTGCGTCCCGCGTATGCCTGTGCAGATTAGAACAAAAACCGTAGGCGGTACCGGCATGCTGTATGCAGAGGGTATCCGCAAAACGGACCATATCATATATGATGGAATGGAGATATTATATTGTTACTGTGGCTGGATAGCGGTAAAACATGTATCGGATATTGAGTATTGTATGAATCATTATTAATGAATATTTATTTTGTGTTACCAGAGCTATGGTAAATACACCTCCGGGTTCTCCTAATCCTTCTTTTGATAGGACTTGGCTTGAGGAACCGAGAGATATACCGGTTGGAGTGGGCGGAGTTTCTAATACGCCACCAGATTTTCTTTCTCTCGGGGGAATGCGAAATAGGGTGCATCGGGGTGGTACTAGTAATGATGATCACACGCCTTCGGATTCAGGCATGGAAAGTCGGATATTGGATAATGTAACCAGATTAATGAACGCATCCATGGAAAGGCAAATGGAAATGATGAACACAAATATGGAAAGACAAGCTGAAATGTTTATGAAATTGGTTAATGATCGGAATGCTGAACCGAGACGAACAGGGATTGACTTCAATCAGGTAAATCCAACTGGTAACCCAGGTTCAGAGACTGAAAGAAGGGTTGATAAAAGTTGCTCTTACAAAACATTCCTGAGCTGTAAACCGCCAGAATTCAAAGGAGATGATAATCCAGTGGCGTGTATGAACTGGATCAGAGAAATAGAACAAGCCTTTCGGGCTTGTGAGTGTAACGATGAAAGGTCAAAAGTTAGATTTGGGTCGCAAATGTTACGCGGTAACGCATTGCGGTGGTGGGATTTGTTGTCAGCTTCTGTGACGGAAGCGGTTCTGAATACCGTGACTTGGGGACAGTTCAAAACAAAGATTCTGGAGGAATATTGTAACGAGACGGAAATGGATAGGATCGAAGAAGAATTTAGAAACCTCAAGAAAGGTAATATGACTGTGAGGAAGTATACCGAAACCTTCATGGAAAAGCTGAACCTAGTGGGGCATGTGGCTCCGGCTGAGAAAGACAAAATGAAAGCTTATTTGAGGGGTTTACCGGCGGACATGATGACAAGGGTCCGAAGCTCGAAAGTTTCTACTTTAAGAGAGACGATTGAAGAAGCGAAAGTGATAGAAGAAATGTACGCCAAAGATAAAGAAGAGAAAGCGCATGTGGGAGAAAAGAGGAAATGGGAAGGTCGTTCTGAACCTTTTCAGAAGACAAGATTGTTTGGCAAGAATATTCGTTATGATAATCGAAGGGAACCGAGCTGGTGTTTTAAATGCAAAAGTAAACATTTTGGGCCGTGTCGAATGACAGCAACAGAATGCGCCAAATGTGGAAAGAGCGGGCATATTATGGCCAACTGTCCAGTTCGGGGATCATTGTGCTTTGAATGTAAACAACCAGGTCATTTTCGGAAGGATTGTCCGAAATTGAAGAAGGAAGAGGATCAAGGAAAGAAGTTGGTTATCCCTAAACCAACAGGTCGTGCATTTCAGATGACTGCCAATGAAGCGAGAGGATCGAAAGATGTTGTCTCGGGTACATTCCTTATAAACTCTATTCCTGCTCATGTGTTATTTGATAGTGGAGCAAACTATTCTTTTGTGTCCAAGTTGTTCTATCCTAAATTAGCTATGCCTGTCACTACTTTAGGAGATGCCTTAGTAGTTGAGGTAGCTAATGGGGTTCTAACTTTGGTCAGTGAAACACTTGTGGATTGTAAAATTTCGATAGAGAAAACTGAATTTCCGATTGACTTGTTGTTAATGGAAATTGGAGGTTTTGATATTATTGTGGGGATGGATTGGTTGAGCACTAACCAGGCAGAAATTATGTGTTCAAAGAAGTTGATTAGAATTCCGTTGACCGATAAAGATGATGTATTCATTTTTGGAGAGAAACAGAAAGGGGATATTCCGTTGATTTCTGTGTTAAAGGCGCGTAAATGTTTGGCTAAGGGATGTTGGTCCTATTTAGCTTATGTTATAGATACAAAATTAGAAAATAAGAAAGCGCAAGATATTAAAGTGGTAAGTGAATTTCCGGATGATCTTCCAGGATTACTGGCTGAAAGACAAGTAGAGTTTCGTATCGATCTTATTCCTGGAGCAGCACCGATTGCTCGTGCACCTTATCGTTTAGCACCAGCCGAAATGGCCGAAATGATGTCTCAATTACAAGAGCTGCTGGATAAGGGTTTTGTTAGACCGAGTTCTTCACCTTGGGGAGCTCCGGTACTGTTTGTTAAAAAGAAAGATGGCACTATGAGAATGTGCATAGATTACCGAGAGCTGAATAAAGTGACAATAAAGAATAAGTATCCGCTTCCAAGGATAGATGATTTGTTTGATCAACTCCAGGGGGCGGGTTGTTTTTCCAAAATTGATCTAAGGTCGGGATATCATCAAGTGCGGGTAAGAGAGGAAGATGTTCCAAAGACGGCGTTTAGAACGAGATACGGGCACTATGAATTTCTTGTGATGCCATTTGGGTTGACCAATGCTCCAGCTATATTCATGGATCTGATGAATAGAGTATGTCGACCGTTTTTAGACAAATCGGTGATAGTTTTCATTGATGATATATTGGTTTATTCAAAGAACGAGAACGATCATGAAGTTCACCTTCGAGAAGTGTTAGAAGTGTTACGCAAAGAGAAATTGTACGCCAAATTCTCTAAATGCGAATTTTGGTTGAAAGAAGTACAATTTCTCGGGCATGTGATTTCATCGGAAGGTGTGAAGGTGGATCCAGCAAAGATAGAGGCAATGATGAATTGGGAGGCTCCGAAGAGTGCGTCTGAAATAAGAAGCTTCTTGGGTCTCGCAGGTTATTACAGAAGATTTATTAAAGATTTCTCAAAGATTGCTTCTAATCTTACGGTGTTGACTCGTAAGAATGTGAAATTTGTTTGGACTGAAAAATAGGAGACTGCTTTCAGGACCTTACGGCAGAAATTGTGTGAAGCTCCTATTCTTGCACTGCCGGAAGGAACTGAAAATTTGGTGGTCTATAGTGACGCATCGAAAATGGGTTTGGGATGTGTATTGATGCAACAAGGCAAAGTGATTGCCTATGCGTCAAGACAGCTGAAAGAACATGAAAAGAATTATCCTACCCACGATTTGGAATTAGCAGCTGTGGTGTTTGCTTTAAAGCTGTGGCGTCATTATCTGTATGGAACAAAGTGTACACTCTTCACTGATCACAAAAGTTTGCAGCATGTTTTTGATCAGAAAGAGCTGAATATGAGGCAAAGGCGATGGATGGAATTGTTGAAAGACTATGATTGTGAATTGCATTACCACCAGGTAAAGCAAATGTTGTGGCCGATGCCTTGAGTAGGAAAGAGTATCAAGGATGCTTGAAAACGACAAACGCCAGAATTGACGTAATGTCAAGTCTGATTGAAAGAATAAAAGCTGCACAGATGGAAGCCTTGTTGGAAGACAACTTGAAAGAGGAAGTGATGAGCAAACAATATCTTCAGTTGACTGAAGATAGTCGAGGGGTTAAGTTGTTCCAAGGTCGTATTTGGGTACCAAAGTTAGGTGGAAATAGAGAATTGATTTTGGAAGAGGCACATAAATCTAAATATTCTATACATCCGGGAAGTACCAAGATGTATAGGGATTTGAAATTACATTATTGGTGGCCAGCTATGAAAGTAGATGTGGCACAAATAGTAGAGAAGTGCGGAACTTGTTCGTTAGTAAAAGCAGAACATCAAAAAGCATACGGAAGTTTTCAGTCTCTGGAAATTCCGGAGTGGAAATGGGATAAGATTACCATGGATTTCGTGACAAAGTTACCAAAGACACAAAGAGGTAACGATTCTATTTGGGTAATCGTCGATCGAATGACGAAGAGTGCTCATTTCTTAGCTATGAAAGAAGCAACACCAATAGATAAATTGGCAAGGTTATATATTGATGAGGTGGTGTCACGACACGGTATACCGGTGTCTATTATGTCGGATCGTGACAGTCGATTTACTTCCAGGTTTTGGCAGTCGCTTCAAGAAGAATTGGGTACTAGAGTTAATTTGAGTACTGCTTATCACCCACAGACTGACGGTCAAAGCGAAAGAACAATACAAACTTTAGAAGACATGCTTAGATCATGTGTGCTAGATTTTGGAGGTAACTGGGATTCTCATTTGCCGTTGGTAGAATTTGCCTATAACAACAGTTACCATTCCAGTATTGGAAGAGCACCTTTCGAGGCATTGTATGGTAGGAAATGCAGAACTCCGGTGTGCTGGTTAGAAGCCGGAGAGAAACAATTTGCTGGTCCGGAACTTGTACAGCAAACCGCGGACAAGGTAAAAGAAATTCGGCAACATATGAAAGCGGCTCAAGATAGACAGAAAAGCTATGCTGATCCAAAAAGGAGGCCGAAAGAATTTCAAGTTGGGGAGCGGGTAATGCTCAAAGTGTCCCCATGGAAAGGTGTGATTCGATTTGGAAAGCGTGGAAAGTTGAGTCCTCGTTTTCTAGGACCTTTCGCTATCACCAAAAGAATTGGCTTACAAGCGTATCAATTGGATCTTCCACCTGAGCTGGAAGGGATCCATAATACTTTTCATGTGTGTTATTTGCGAAAATGCTTAGCTGAGGAGCAAGATGTGATTCCACTTACTGATGTTAGGGTGAATGAAGGGAGCCGATGTGTAGAAGAACCAGAGGCGATTCTAGAAAAGTCAGTTAAGAAGTTACGAAGTGGTAAAGAAGTAACTATGTTAAAAGTACAATGGAAACACCATCGAGGTGCTAACGTGACGTTAGAATCAGAGGAAGACATGAAGAGTAGATATCCTCATTTGTTTGATTAGCTTCGATTTCGAGGACGAAATCAGTTTCAAGTTGGGGAGTATTGTAACATCCCGAATTTCCGTAATATTTTCATAATTTATAATTATAAACTTTGGGGATAAGTTTGTAATTTTGGGCTAAAGTATAAGTTGAGGTGAAGATTTAATATGTCCAATAGGTAAAAGTGCGGGGTGTGATTTGTAAATATGGGGATGACTCATCAGATTTTAAGTATGGGTGAAATATAGAGGGTGTCCTTCTTGTTCATTGGGTCGGTCATGTGGTTACGGTTCCAGCAAAGAAAGGAGAAAGAAAGGAGAGAAAAGAGAAAAAGTGATTTGTGTGAGGTTTGAGGTTTTGATTTCAACCGTAAGAAAGAAGAAGAAGATCAAGGATTTGTAGAAATACAACAAAGGTAATCTCTTCTACAACTCTTATCCATTGGAAATAAAGATGTGCTTTAGGATGATAAGAAAGGAAATTTAATATTATGATGATTTGGGTATTTTGTTTATGGGTAATGTTCTAATGGTAGTAGTGAACTTATATGCAAAATTTCATAAAGATCCATCGATTAAATCTATAGATATATGGATTTTAGATATTTAAACGAACTGGGTATTTTGATGAAGTTCATACGAATCGCAAGTGTTCATTGCGAGGTTTTGGGTTGCGAGGGAATGAGTTGCGATGGGAGGAATAGGGATTGCGCAGTTACTATTCATCGCAGTTACTGTTCATCGCAGTTACTGTTCATCGCAGTTACTGTTCATCGCAGTTACTGTTCATCGCAGTTACTGTTCATCGCGAGGGTACTGTTCATTGCGAGGGTGTTCATTGCGAGCCCATGTTGGCTGTGATGTCAAGTGGATTGCGATGGGTGTAGTAGTTGCGATAGAAATAAGTATGGTTTTAGGATTTGGTATTTAAATATATCATAAGCAATAAATTAATACCAGTACATTTATATATGGGGTATTTCAGTTATTCGTGGTGTTGAAGTTCCTACGACTTAGAAGAAATAAAGTAGCGTGATTTCTTACCAGGTAAGTTCATACTTACCTTACCTGTTATATTATAAATGTTATAATTATGATAAGATGTTGTTATATATGAAATGTTTGAATTATAAAGAAGATTTATGATGTGAAATGTTATATAAAGAGATAGGGTTGCGCTAGATGATTATTAATGTTGATTAATAAATTATAGCAATGATTTGTGTATGGACATATAAAGGATAGGGATTTTTAGACACTAAAGACGATGTACAAGTAAGATAGACGATGGGTTTATTATTCTGATGTTTATGAGCAACGAGCGGCTTAATGTCGGATTCGTAGTCATAATATTTGATATGAGCAACGAGCGGCTTAAGGTCGGATTCGTAGTCATAATATTTGATATGAGCAACGAGCGGCTTAATGTCGGATTCGTAGTCATAATACTTTGATGTGAGCAACGAGCGGCTTAATGTCGGATTCGTAGTCATAATACTTTGATGTGAGCAACGAGCGGCTTAATGTCAGATTCGTAGTCATAATATTTGATATGAGCAACGAGCGGCTTAATGTCGGATTCGTAGTCATAATATTTGATATGAGCAACGAGCGGCGTAATGTCGGATTCGTAGTCATAATACTTTGATGTGAGCAACGAGCGGCTTAATGTCGGATTCGTAGTCATAATACTTTGATGTGAGCAACGAGCGGCTTAATGTCGGATTCGTAGTCATAATATTTGATATGAGCAACGAGCGGCGTAATGTCGGATTCGTAGTCATAATACTTTGATGTGAGCAACGAGCGGCTTAATGTCGGATTCGTAGTCATAATACTTTGATGTGAGCAACGAGCGGCTTAATGTCGGATTCGTAGTCACAATATCAGTTTGGTTTTAACTATATTGAGATATGGTTTTGCAAATGGTAAGAAAAGGGTAATTCAGGTTGGTCCAACATTGTTTACAATAAATTATAAATGTTATTGTTGAAACTGATTATTAATGATAATATTAGTCTAATCGATTTGGATACTATTTCCTTATCAGGTTCAGGTACGGGGAAATGAAGGGATGTGGGACGTGAGCTTTTGGATGAGCAAAGGAGATTTCGTTATGAAGATTTTGGATGGCCACTTAGATAACTTAGTTAATCTGATTCAAATGACAAGATTAGATTAATAGGTTATTTAAAGAAGTTTAGTTTGTAAATATGAACCTTAAAGTTAAACCTTTGCTTATGAATCGAAGTTAGACAAGTTATGTTTAATATTGGTTATAAATCAAAGTTTAAATTAGTCGTGATTTTTAGGGTGTTACAAGTCTCCAAGTCAACAGAAGAATATTCCGATACCCACCTCTGGAGTGGATTTAGACAATATTCTTCACAGAACTTCTGTAGAGACTGAAACTCAGGTTTCTTCTCGAGGATCAGATGGAAATCCTTCCACCCCCAACGTACAAACAAGGGTGAACGAAGGTGTCCCAGGAACAGGGACTCACTCTGGAGAAGGAGTTGTTCCTCCAGAGGTTACCCAAGAGGAACATGTTACGAAGGATGAGTTCCAAGCCTTTGTAACCTCTGTAACTCAAACATTGAATGAGTTGCAAAGCTCATTCACGTCTTTTACAGAGTCAACTTCAGGCGCGCTTACAGGATTAAATACCAAAGTGGATACCTTATCCACAGAGGTTAAAGCAGCCCTTGCAGAAATGAAGTCAACTACAGAAACTTCTGCTGCTGCTGCCATCGCCTCTGCCACTAACATTGCCAAAACAACCGCTGCAGAGTTCGAGAAAAGTGCGACCAAAGCCTTCAAAACTTCGATCGCAATCTACTTTGAAACAATGAAGAAAAATGCAGCAAGGCAAGCAGCTCAAGACACCTGCAGAACAGAAGTTACTGCTAAAAGAAGGCAGGATGATCCTGATGATGGAGCATCTGGTCATCCTGGGGGGGAGAAAACAAAGGAAACTACAGAGGCTGCTTCTGCAAAAACTATAGAGAAATCAGCAGAACCCTCTACAACAGAAACCCAGAAGGGAAAACAACAGAGGCAAAACACCTCTATCTCACCAAAGGATGCACCAATCACAGAACCTAAGGTAATCAATCTTGCATCCTCATCCTCAGAACAAACTCCACCCTCACCCAAAGAACCAACACCAACCTCACAACCAATCCCGCACAAAACTAGAGTCAAAACCATAGCTCGAAAACCCCAAAGACCAAAACGCTCTGCAGAGTTCATTCTTCGCAGAATGGAATTTGTATCTGCTTTTCAATCAGCAAAGCGTTTTGACATTCCACCTCCAAGACTCGAAGACTCCTCACCAACAGAAATCTCACAACCCGAAGTATCAAAACCTTCAGAGGCAACAACCAAAACATCAGAGCATACAACCCCAAAACCCACAGAACCTCCAACTGTCAAATCAACAGAGGTTCCACCCACACAAATCCAAAACCCAATATCTGAAACCTCAAAGACAAAAGATAAAGGCAAGGGAATAATGACAGAAGAAGATGCCAGTTGCTACAGAGAAATTGATGAAAGGTGCATTTAATGCCTTCGTCACTCCTAAACCCGAAGAGGAAGACTGGGCATTCAACTTGAATCCTCTGTCAGAAAACCCATCCCTGAATCCCACAGCTAAGGTAACAGAAGGTAGAGTAGCAGACATCACTCGAAAGATGGATGAGCTAAGGAGACCAATTCCAAGATCTACTTCAACCATTGAACAAATGGAAGAACAAGTCTACAGTTATCTCTACAGACAGCACTTCCAGAGCGATCTGCCAGCCCATGTCCGAGATCAGAAGCTAAGAGAGGAATTCGATGCAATCTTCACCTCTACAAAGTCAAAACCAGTCAATCAAGTTTACTCCATTCACAAAATAAAGAAGGTAATCTATTGCAAATACTCCAAAATGAGAACCTATCCTCATACGGTGTATACCATCTGGAAAGTCAAAAGGTCTGACAGATCAGAAAATCAATTCTCTGATGCTGATATCCGAAACCTCAATCCCTATGACTTACCTGACCTTCTGCAATGGACGAAAGACAACTTCAATGACGACTGCCACAAAAGGTCTTATCGAGTTCTCAGAAAGGCGATGCGTGAAAAGCTCCTAATCTACAACATGCTCGACATTCAACTAGCCATCGCTCTGGGCATAACTACTCTAAGTATCAGACCACTAGAGGATTTCTGCCCACCCAATGCCATACCCAATTCAATCATCAAAACTCCAAGGTACGGGTTAGTATTCAAGAATCCTACTGATCAACTGAAACTGTTTGTGACAATGGACTGTCAGAAGTACACAACCCATACTCTGAACATGTTCAGAAAGATACTAGAGGAGAATAAAGCAATAGAGCTTATGAACGAAGAATCTGCTCTGATGATGATCAAAGAGATTGATGCTACACTCGGCTTACGAAATCTCTGTCACAAATTCTATGAAGAACTCAAGGAAGTAGGAAAAGACAACAGAAAGTTCGACGACTTCCCAAATGCAAAAATCTGAGTCTCTTCAAAGAATCTCTGTCAACGTTTATTTCTGTGTACTCAAATGTAAATGCCTCTGGCATAAATTTCAAATGAAAGAAATAATCTTCTGAGGTATTGTTTAACCTCTTCTTTACTTAGGTTAAAATGCATAAATTCAACCTTTTATTTTTCAACACTTAGGGGGAGATTGTTAGCTCCAATATTCTGAAATATTAGAAGTATTGAAAAATGGCCAAGTACAGAAGAACTTCCACAGAAGCTCTGCTGAGTGCAACAGAAGCTCTGCCGGGCATCTCAGAAGAATCAAAGGAAGTTTTGATCAAGAGTGATCAAAGACCGAGGAAACTACAGAAGGACGCTTTCAGAAGACCAAGACCGCAGAACCTCTGTTACCAATAACAGAGCCTCTGCGGACAACATCAGAAGACAAGGAACCAATAAGACTTCTCAGAGGACCGAGCCTCAGAACCTCTGCCACCCTTGACAGAAGCTCCGCAAAAGTAAACAACCAAAGACTCGGAATCCAGTGAAGACTACTTTACAGAGGAACCAGACCGCAGAACCTCTGTAACACATTACAGAGCCTTTATGGTCCTCAAAAGACTAGGAAGATATTTATAATATCTTGCTACTGTTCCAAGACCTGTTCATCAACTTGCATGGAAAAGTACTGTCAAAACACGTGTCAAGCTCTGAGTGGACTCAATAGGGCATGGTACAAAATAGACGTCTGCGCCATTTAATGCATTTACCAAAAGTACATCTGCTCCATTAAATGCGCATGGCTCAAACAACTGCTCACACCATCCAGTTCACTATTCATGCCGTAAAAGGAACAATGACCTACTTCATAGTCTTCTAAGAGTAGTATAAAAGGAAGACTCATGTTGAGTTCTTCCTAAGATATAGAACACACAACAACCCAAAAACAGAAAAACAAGAACACTTCAATCAAACATCAAGAACACATAGCTTATGCACATTTAGAGTCATATCTGTTTAAAGCTTTGCATACTCACTGTTCTTAAATCTGTTCTTGATATATATATATTCAGTAAACTTTGAGATATTATTTCCTGCTCACTGTTTATTTATATTGTGTTCTAAATCTATCAAACATATCTATTAGTTCTTCAAATACGCTTCCGCATCAAACCTTAAACCTGAACTAATAGATCTGATAATCTTGTTTAAAGCAAAACGGGAACCAACAAGAGATGTAATATATTATTTTAAAATTTTAATACAAGAGTTGTCATTTGTTTGTTATTTATTGTTGACAAAAATGTGTGTTTTGTTTGTAGAGAATGCTTATAATCAAGGGTGTGAGGCAACAAGTAATGCGTCGATGTCTAATGTCTAGAATCAAACCACTTCATTTTTGTTTGGTACTTTGTGTGAAGATCCCACGGATGAAGAAACGTTCCCTTATTTTGAACTAGTTCATATATTGAATATTAAACATTGTTACATTGAACTATTTTGTTTGATCATTTGAGAATTGTGAATTATTTTTTTGTTTGTTTCGTATATGTAACTTGATATTGGTACAAACCATTACCAATATGTATCAACCGAAAAAAGTCGGTACCAATTAAGTCGGTACCAAATACAATTGGTTGGTACATGGTATGAAATTTTGCATACCAATTATAATTGGTTGGTACACGGTATTGGCAAAAACAAGTAGGTACCGTACCAAGTCCACCCCTAATCATGGGATATATTTTACGAATGTTGTCAATGATTTTGTTCAAGTCTTCCTTGTAATTTTTGTTTAGTTAATGAAATATATTTTAACAGAGGTTGATTTTCACCACTTGCTTTCTAGTGCAAATTCTTATTTTGTAAATTTATTTTTCTCAATACTTAGAGGAAGATTGTTAGCCCATTGGCTCAAAGATTGACTTTCCTGATTTTAGGCTATATATAGAAGCTTTGGTTTGTTAGTCCAGTACAATACGTTTGTAAGATCAATTCTCACACTTACACCAAATATTCCATACACATCTTTAGAGAGAGAGAGAGAGAGAATTCTTGAGAGATTTATACACACATTGAGTACGTATTCTAGGTGTATTCTTCACTGTAATCTCCAAATTCAAGCAATACAAATGACGATGTCTACACTATGTGTGTGTTCTCCTACTTTCATCTCGTTATTGTTTTAGTCTATATTGATCAATTGTTTTTGCTTCCACTATATTCCTCATAACTGATCATTAACAAAAGAGATAGTATGGGATACAAAGTGGTTACTCTATTCTGTGTAATAAAAACTTGTTATTCTTAACTCATCAGTTCACGAATTCTTACACAATACAAAATTTTTCTCTTCTTTTATTTACTGATTTATGTATCAAGGTTTCATTCACCCATGGTTGGGAACTGATGATTAGCTTTGTCTACAAGGATTTTGGATTTGTTCATAATGATCAAATTATATTTGGCCTTGTTTCCACCTTTCCAGTCATTCTAGATACAACTTTAAAATATTGGATTTTCCGTTATTTAAATGGTGCATCTCCCTCACTTATAGTGATTTATCATTAAATGGATGACTGAAAGCTTATAATGTTTCTTACATTGCAGTTATACATAAGGAAAACAATGAAGATCATACTTACTCTTTATCTTTCTACCTATCCTGAAGATTCATCCTATATCCAGTCAAATTATTCCAGTAAATAACAGAATCGTGGATAGGTACCATTAGTGACCTACCCAAATTTATTGTAGAAATTTTCGAGATCAATGGTTAGACCATGCATCTAGAAATACTTTTTCTTGGATAAGAAAACAAATTACTCGATCTATTCCTGTATCGCTCATGATATAAATATAACTCGTACATCCATTTCAAATGCATATCCCATTTTTGCTCAACAGGGTTATGAAAATCCACGAGAAGCGACCGACCGTTACTGATGGAAATTTTACCCATCGAATCGGGTACCCGCGGGTACCCCCCCCCCCTAACGGGGCGGGGATGGGTATTGTTTTTCATACCCGAAGCGGGTTCGGGGATGGTACTACCCGCCCCTAATAATACCCAATATATATTTTTATATATAATTTAATTAGTTTCTTTTTTTGTTGCTTAGTAATTTTATATTTTAAAATTTGTCATGAAGTACGATTACACGTTGTTGATTATATCATTATATATTTTTGAAACTTGAGGTTTATTTATTTGTTTTAAAATTAAAAAACTCGCTTTTGCTTTTCATTAAAAATAATTAAATTAACCTTTTTCCCTAAATGGGTACCCAACGGGTTCCTGTACCCATCGGGAATTTCCCCCCCAAAACCTGTCGGGGATTAGACGGGGCGAGGTCGGGGACGGGGGTGCATTCCCCGCCTAATACCTGCCCCGTTTCCATCACTACCGACCATATTGTATGTGCCAATTGCCATTTAGCAAATAAACCAGTTGATATTGAGGTTCCACAAACGGTACTTCCCAATACTGTATTTGAAGCAGGTATTCAAATTCCTTTGTTAAATGCAACCGAAACAAGTTATTGCTAATGGTAAAAGAAACCTTGGTTTATCCCAAGCAAAGTACTTTTTATAATGTAAACTAAATCCAAATTTTAGTGAAAATAAAAACCTCAATGTGAAGGAAGAAGAAGATGATGATGCGAAGGAAGAAGGTGATGAGTATTCTTTTGGAAAGCAAGAAAAGAATGAGTATTTTTTTTTTGGAAAGAAAGAGCAGAATCAGGATTCTTAAATTTTTCGTTCAAATTCAAAACAATATTTGAATCAAAACAATACCGAAGAGTCTTTTTTACAACCAATCCAAAAACTAAGAATTGTTTATAAAGGAGATTTTCCCTTGCACTTAAAACGGACCAGACGTGTGAATAAATTGAATAAAAAAAATGATAGATAATATCCCGGCATACAATCTCTTTCTTAACCTAATACAAATAACATTCCTTTGGGAAGAACCAATCAAAAAATATCTTTATATCCCTTATAAGTCTAAACGTTCTATTACGTATGGTATTTCATAGGAATAAGAGGGATGCATGGATAGCTTACAAAAAAAATCTTGTCTTTTTATCCTTCTATATGTATATAAGAATGACTAGTAGAACTAATAAAAAAACTTCGACTCACTGAAATATGAAAATTTCTTAGTAATGGCTAAATGGTCATTTGGAATAGAGTAATAGTACTCTATCTAAAAAACATGAAGCAACTCCATCTAAGAATGTTCAATTGTGATCTGAAATATACTAGGTTGCACAAAAAGTAGTTTTTGTATCAATCTATATTCAGAAACAATTTTATAAGATCAAAAAGGTCCATTGAGTGCCTCATGGCTGTCATAATAGATCCGAACACTTGCCTCGGATCAACTTCCATATCATAATTGCTCTAGTGGATAAGTAAAGAAAATAAATAGATGAGACATAAAAAACTAGAAGAGAAAGAAACTAATTATATATTATAAGTATTTCTACGAGATTCACTAACTATTGACTGTTAACGGACTCATAAAAATTTATCCGATAAGCGTTTGGTAAACTACCCGTAAGTTATATGGATAGGAAAGGAATTGAAATTTTCAATTGAATTAGAATTAGAAAAGTAGAAAACTAGGATTGTTATAGTTGATTATATATTAACTATTAACTAATAAAAGATAAAAATATTTAAATCAATACATATTAATTATCAACTAATAAAAGATAAAAATATTTAAATCGGTCGAGTACAATAGTAGCATGGTTTACAATTTCTAGTACCGAGTGCCAATCATGTTTGCATACTTGGTACAATAGTATCAACCATATTAAGTTGGCACCGGATTAATCGGTAGTAATTTAACACATAAAGTTGGTATATGCTAGTTAGTTTGGTTTACGACGTATTTAACATTCTTATCCATGATGAGTGTAGAATCAATACAATGGTTGTGGAATCTTTAAAAGGTAGAGACATACATTTCTTTGCAGAATGCGTGAAAGTTCAGCCGAGATTCTAATTTGACCGTTTTTTCTAAACGAGTTTACCGATTTAGCCGATATATTATGACCTAAATCAATTATACCGCGCATAATTGTAGGGGTTTAAATTGCAAAGATGAACAAACCACAAGGTCTATTTGCCATCTACCAATGGAAAACATAAATAGAAGTTAGTTTCTCTTGGTAGATGTTCGCAATCGCAACGCATGGAGGCTCGTCAAAGTCAATAGACATTCCAAAATCGATCTACATTTTCTCCTGTTCCTTCGTTGATTTCATCCGCTACATTTCTGCTCTCAAGGTTCGATTTTTATGCAAAACATTCATCTAATTATCTCTGTCTTCGGTTCATATATATCTATTTGATTAACGTTAGTATGCACCATACGTGACTTAATCTACCTCGGTATTCTTGCAACGGTTAACCTGTTTTAATTTAGGGTTTTATTTCCCCATTTGTTTGGATAATTGTTTGCAAGCCATTACATTTTCATGATTTCACTTAAATCTGTTTGCTGTTATTTTTCTGGATTTTTCCAGGTTAGAGTATGATCTTTGACTATAAACGGCGTAAGAAATTGGGGATTTATGGTGTTTTTAGGTGTGGGTTTGGCCTTATTCCGAAATTGGTACTCGCATCTTATGGAAATTATCATCATTTTTGGAATGTATGCTCAAAAGACAAAAAGTTTTGACTTTGTGCATCCAGGTCAACACCATCAATTCTATTTTTGTAATGATATGAGCAAGTATGGTTTGAAATGAAAACCTTCTGGGCATGGGAAGAGAAAATGTTGTATTTTTCATGAGATTAGGACAGGAGAACCCTAGAAATAAAAGTTCTTAATATTATGCACGCTGCATTCGACATGGTTCATTAAGGTTCTGCCACCAACCTTAATCTGCAGCAAAAGGTTCTAATTGTAGATGCCTTTGTATGAATCTTAGCAAATTAGGTTTTAAATATGATGAGAATAATGAGGTCGAGAGTTTGACTATGAAGCAATCGGAAGTTTTTTGAGTGGCATAACAAACCCTGCAAAAAGCATGAAAAAAAAAATCTGGAACGGTATAAAATTGGGCGATAAATAAGAATGTTCGTTCTAATATGGTAGCAGAAGCTATATATAGGGATGTATTCTTAAGATAATAGTATAAAAGTACTAAATTTTTGTTTCTTCCACCAATCTTGTTTTTTCCTTTTCTATTCTTTCTCTTAAAAACTTCAGTTTTATTGCTTTCGCATCATTTTAACATCTTAGGTGCTAAAATGTTAAATTTTGCGTTGCCTAGTTCAATGGCTCAACTAGTAGAATGCTGGAACATCTCGATATTTCAAGCACACAGTGAAGTTTTGTGATTCTCCATCATGCGTCCAATAGGGCACAAGTTTCCCACGTCGTTGGATAAAACATACTTCCAGTCTCCACTATGAGAAAGAATGTCAGTTCCTCTTCCAGTCTAATCCAAAAAAGGACTACAAATTCAAAAATGGTAATTCAATGCATGCTATCCATCTCCTTCCTATTTACAATTAGTAGTTATAGGCAAACATGACAACAAATTGCTGTAAAAAATACTACATATTTGGAGGGATTTTATATATGAAACCAAGGGAATAATAGTTCAAGCCTTTTTATGTTTAAACTAGAAAATAGCTGTTAGTTAACCACAACCTTACCAAGACTCAAAGCAACTGTTATATATATGCATTTGGAAATGTGCTTCCTTGATTATTCCCTATATATATATGCATTTCGCAAGCGTATACTCCTATTATGTAAATAAGTATACGAAATTAAATTGTATGTTAAAATGGTTGTTTAGATGGAAGATGAGACCCGAACCTACACTGTAGATGATGCACTTGCAGCTGTTGGCTTTGGGAAATTCCAAATTCTCGTGCTCGTGTATGCAGGAATGGGTTGGATTTCAGAAGCCATGGAGATGATGCTTCTTTCTTTTGTGGGACCCGCACTTCAATCCGCATGGAATCTTTCGTCTCGTGAAGAGAGCATGATAACTAGTGTCGTATTTGCTGGCATGTTGGTTGGAGCATACTCATGGGGCGTTGTTTCAGATAAGTATGGAAGAAGGTATAATATAATCTTTTCCATCCAACTCTCTTTCGTTACTATTGGAAATCTCAAAAACGACCCCACAATATTTCATCACCTTACTGAATAAACGGCTTAACCATCAGTATTATTTTGGTTTCATTGTCTTATTTTTTGTTGCAGGAATGGATTCCTTATTACTGCAATGGTTACTTCTGTGGCGGGTTTTCTTAGTGCTTTAGCTCCTAACTACACATGTTTAATTATTCTCCGGTGTCT
This sequence comes from Saussurea involucrata, assembly GCA_033807775.1. NCBI lineage: Eukaryota > Viridiplantae > Streptophyta > Magnoliopsida > Asterales > Asteraceae > Saussurea > Saussurea involucrata. Next base: position 70,649,554 of record CM066325.1, read on the forward strand.
CGTTGGTGTTGGTTTAGGAGGCGGGCCCGTACTCTCTTCATGGTTTTTAGAGTTTATCCCTGCTCCAAGTAGAGGCACCTGGATGGTTGTGTTTTCAGCCTTTTGGACTGTTGGCACCATTTTTGAGGCTTCAGTTGCATGGGTATGCTTCCACTATAATATAATTTCCTAATTTCTATATTAATTGTTGTAGATATTTTGTGGAGGCGAAGGATCGTGTGAGAAGTTGAGGTTAACGTGAGAAGTGGATCTGAACCGTTGATCACTTTTAATCAAATGCCCTCCCATGAATTGCAGCTTAGAAGGGAAATGATCCGGTGCATCTCATCCTAATGTACGTCCATTTCTCATCCAACTTCTGACCGGAACCCAACCCTATTTGTGGATGGGTTGGGTCCGGTGAGAAGTGGAGGTTAACATGAGAGGCATGAGAAGTGGTTATCAACCATTGGATGAAAAATGGACGCACATTAGGATGAGATGCACCGAGATGCACCGGATCAATTCCCTTGTAAGCCGCAATTCATGGGAGGGCATGGTTCAGATCCACTTCTCACGCTTCTCTCCGTTAACTCAACTTCTCACTCGATCATTCTTCTTTGTGGATGGCATGGGATCATGTGAGAAGTGCCATTTTTGGTGAGAAGTGTGAGAAGTACTTTTATACCGCTGATCACTTTTAATCAAATACCCTCCCATGAATTGCGGCTTAAAAGGGAATTGATCTGGTGCATCTCATCCTAATGTTCTTTCATTTCTCATCCAACGGTTGATATCCACTTCTCACGCTTCTCACCAAATGTGGCACTTCTCACCGGAACCCAACCCCTTTGTGGATTAGTTATTTTTTAGCCAAAATCTAATACATAAATACATAATATTAGTATATTACTCACTTCTATGTGTTTAATTCTTTTGTAGTTTGTGATGCCAACCTTGGGATGGAGATGGTTACTTGCATTCTCATCTCTTCCTTCATCTCTGCTTCTTGTGTTTTACCGTGTTGTCCCTGAATCTCCGAGATATTTGTGCTTAAAAGGGAGGACGATTGAAGCACTTAGAATACTCGAGAAAGTAGCAAAGACTAATGGGCAGCCACTTCCACCTGGCGTTCTCGTTTCTGATCACGAAATTGAGTTACATGGCAAGCCCACCGAACCAGAAGGTGCACACCTACTCTCCGAGACTAAGTTTGACGATGAAAAACCTGAAATCATCGATCATAGTAAAAGAAACGTCTCCACAATGGGTCTGCTTTTTTCACCTGAACTAATTAAGCCAACGCTACTTTTATGGGTCGTTTTCTTTGGGAATGCTTTCTCGTATTATGGCCTGGTTCTCCTTACTACTGAGTTGCACAACGGGAGTAACACTTGTGTGCGGAATGAACCCCAATCTACACATTCCGAGGAGGTTAGCTATAAAGACGTTTTCATCACTAGTTTTGCAGGTATGTTTATCTATACTATACTATAAAGCATTTGAGAAAAACTCTTAAAAACAAGTTTTTATGCATTAAGTACCGTTTATTGATGCATATTACTTAAAATTCAAGATTACAAGTAATGATGCATGAGTACAACCGTTTAAAGTTGCATGTTTAAATTCATAACTAATTGATTAACATAATTAAATACACGATAAACATCTCATTTTGAATATAAAGAATCTAAAATATAATTAGGATAATCATTGAATTCTAACATAATACTTAATTCTTTTTTACAAAATACATTATATTATTAAACCTAAATTAAATTTAAAAACTAAATTAAACAAGTTTATAAAAACAAAAACATTACCGCTCTCTTAAAACCACATAAAATCGACAAAAACAAAAAATAAATAAAACATTAAAATCGAGATGTATCTCGCTGCTTTGCACGAGTACACTTCTAGTAAATCATAACAACTAGCTTATTCATAACTAGTTTTTCAACTTTTATCATATCTGCCTTCTTTGCCTTTTTAAGTTCTTTTTTTATCAAACTATTTGGGGCTAACTTTCTCTCTTTTCACATACTTTTTCACAAGCCATGGGTCTTCACAGAAATATATGCTAGAACCGTTGATTTTTTTGGTATATTTATGTTTTATGTACCATGTTGATCATGGGAATGTTTTCACAGTTTAATATGTTTTTATATTGACCTGTGGAAGATGGCTGAGTGCATTTACCTTTGATTTGGTTCAAGAGTTCCCGGGACTTCTTATATCGGCTTTTACAATCGATAAGCTTGGTCGTAAGGGGTCAATGTCGACAATGTTCTTCCTCTGTTGTCTTTTCTTGCTCCCGTTGGTATTCCATCAACCTCAGGCTGTTACAACCGCTCTTCTATTTATGGCTCGAATATGCATCACCACTACCTTCACGGTCGTTTACATATACGCTCCAGAGGCAAGTCCTTTAACTTCAAATCCCTATATATATATATATATAGGGGCAGGTTCAAACGAGAAGCTAAACCTTATGCGAGAATGCGAGAAGTGTTTTATCATATATGATACACAAGCTTAATCATATATGATTAAACACATGTTACATTGGCAAATGGCAATACATAGACGTTTAATCATATATGATTAAACACACCCACAAGCCGTGTAATCATACATGATATCACATTTCTCGCGTTCTCGCATAATGTTTAACTTCTCGCATGATCCTTCCTCTATATATATATATATATATATATAGCCATAGGTTCAAATGAGAAATGCTAAGTGTATGAGAAATAGAGAAGTAATTCTAGCCATTCATACGGTCAAGATGGGATTTGACTGGTCAAAAATTGCGGCTATTCCAAAAATAGGACAGTTTCGTAACTTTTACAAATACGCAGGACGAGTTCATATGTGAACCTATGTGATTCACATATGAATTATGTGTTCATATGTGAACCCGTGTAGTTCACATATGAACTCTTTTTAACCGATTCACATATGAACTAATTAACTGTAGGTTCATATGTGAATCAGAACTAATTAACAGATTCACATATGAACCTTTGTGATTCTCATATGAACTAATTAACTGATTCACATATGAATTATATGAACTCGTCCCTCGTATTTGTAAAAGTTACGAAACTACCCCTCTATCTGCAGACCATGCGATGAATTAGCCGGTGCTTCGCAGTCAAAATCGCAAATGTTGACTAGATTAAGGGCTAGGATCATTTCTCTATTTCTCATCCCATTTGAACCTCTCCCTATATATATATATATATATATATTCTAGTACAACTGTACAAGTATTGAGGTGGAACGTTCAACTAGGTGTTCTTGATCTGTTATTGTAGATATACCCGACATCAGTGAGAACAACCGGTGTTGGCGTGGGCAGCTCAGTGGGACGAATTGGCGGAATGGTATGTCCGCTGGTGGCAGTTGGTTTGATCCATGGATGTCATCAAACCGCAGCCATCCTCCTGTTTGAGTTTGTTATTTTTGCTTCAGGCGTTTGTGTACTGCTTTTCCCATTTGAAACAAGTGGTCGTGAGCTCACCGATTCTACTGCTCCCGAGAAGGCGATTACGTCAGAAGCGGCTTAAAAATTACCGATTAATCCCTGTGAGAAGCTTTGATAGTAGATTGTTGTCTTGTAGAACCAATGTCTTTTGGCAGTGAAGTAGGAAAAGGAATGGTAAAAACACACACACATATACCTCTCTTGGTATACATCAATATAATTATCTTATATTGTAATATGTTTCAACACAGAATAAGTTTGTAAATTACCTTTATTCTTTTGCTAATATGTATAATTAACATATTTTTCTTTGCGTTTGTACCTTTTGATAGTGTTGGTCTAACTAGAGGTGGGTAAATTGGTCTTTCACTGGTTATAATCTGCCAATGGGTAAAATTTGTTGCAGAATTTAATTGCTGCAAAATTTATTTTAAACAATGGATTACATAATTTTTTTATGTTTAATTATATAAACTATCAATAATACCTTTATTTACAAATTATCTCCATATTTTATTTTTATTTTTATGACAAATTTAATTATTAATTATGAATTAAATTATTTTATTTTATTATATAAAACAAAACGTTCCAATAAATAATGAACGTTAAATTATAAACCTAATGTCGACACCGTTGAAGAAAGAAATATACAATGATAACTAGAGGTGGCAATGGGTCGGGTCGGGTTGGGTTCGGGTTCAACCCATTTATTAATTGGGTTGAAAACCTCAACCCGTAAATGAGTTGAGATTTTCAACCCAACCCAACCTGGTACTTAAAGCGGGTTGGCCTGTTTATAATTTTCTCAACCCAACCTGTTTAATAAATGGGTTGAACCTGAGTTGACACATTTAATTTTAAAACTTTAAATACACAAATACACAAGTCACAACCACAAAGCCAAATAAATTGTTCAAAGTTTCAATAAAACACAACCATAAAGTTAAATAAATTGTTCAAAGTTTCAATAACACAACCATAAAGTCAAACAAATATATTTCTAAGTAACTCGACTTCTACTTTCACCGACTCCAACTTCACTCTCGGTATTACTTTCCTCTTGATCTTCCATCTTCTCCGTTATGATTGCTCCACATAGCGCCTCAAATTTGGATTCCATTTGTGCTATATATATATATATATATATATATATATATATATATATATAAATAAATTAACCAACTTAATACGATAAAAGAAATATATCAACAAATTAACCAACTTACTACGATAATACGAAATATATAAATAATAAGTTAGAACAAACCTTATCCGTATACCCAATCTCTTAGGCAAATAATAGCCTCATCTGTAGAAGGCTTCAATGAACTTCTATAAACATCAAGAACCCTACCACCAATGCTAAAAGCAGATTCAGATGCCACTGTTGATATTGGGATAGCTAAGATGTCCCTAGCCATTCGAGCAAGAGTTGGATACCGAATCTCATGAGTTTTCCAATAGTCCAAAATGTTCAAATTGTTCACGCGAGGCATGACCTTCTTCTTTAAATAACATTCAAGTTTAGACTTTACCGCTTGAGAAGTCACCTTGGTTGAAAAGTTATCGAAGTCCTAATAAACAACAAAAAATAAGAAGATAAATAGAAAATGAATAAACGGAAAAACAGTAAATGTATAATAATATAACATACCATCATAAGTGAAGCAGAAGCTACATCTAGAACATCTTGAGATCCCTTCATTGAAGTCCAACAAGCCATTCTTAGGTTCACCAACTTTGCGTGGAAGGGCACACGTGGAATGGCGTCGCCGACGTCGACCGAAAGGACGGTGTGTTGGCTGGAATGGCGTCGCCGGTGTGTCGGCTGGAAGGGTACTCTCGATCTCTTGGATGGAACTGGAAGGAAGATGTGTCGGCTAGGGTTTTAGAGTTTAGACTTTTAGTGGAAGCTACAATGTTTGAACGATGGAATGGAAGGAGTTTAGTGTAAGCATATTAGTTTTTTTTATTAACTTTTTAATTATTAATTATTATTAAATAATGATAATAAATTAAAAACAAGTTATAAATGGGTTACAAACAGGTTGTAAATGGGTTGAAATCAAGTCAATTTCTTTATCATTTTAGTGTGAATTGAGTCGAAAATGTCCTAATCTGCTCTGTATAATACAACTTTTGAAACCGTTAAAACGATACTTAAGTATAATGGCAATATCTTTTGGAGATCCAAGAAATCAAGGAGAAAAATATTTATCATTTTAGTGTGAATAAAGTATAATTTCCAGGTCTATAACAAGCACAAATTTTACATAAAAGAATTAAACATCATAAATCCCACCACAAACTATTTCTTTTGGATTTTTTTAATGATTTTGGAGCATCCGGAACCGATTTCCTAGATGAAATTATCACCGGTAGTTTTATTTCGGTTATGTATCTTCTTATTTCATTGGTGTTTATGTATTTTTTAACTTGTTCGTTGGTTATATTTTCTTGTTTTATTATTAAGGATGCATTTTAATTAAATAGGTTATCATCTTTTATATTATTTAAAAAGTAGAGTAAGCTACACTTTTGGTCCCTGTGGTTTAGTGATTATAACACATTTGGTCCCTACAATTTACAAATTACACTTTAGCCACTATAATATGTATTTCGCTCCGGATTTAGTCCCTCTGTCAAACGTCCGTCCATTGAGTGTCGTTAGGGCGACCATGTGACTTCCATACGAGGGTAAAACCGTCTTTTTAAGTTTAGACCCCTTTTACCCCCTCGATACCCCAAACTACTAAAACCCTGGTTTTGTATTTCGTCCCTATCGTTTACCTCTGTCCCTCCACCTCTCTCTCCACCATCTTCAAACTCTCATCATTGAATGCAACCTGCAATGTGGACGATCAGGATAGTTCATGAAGATTTTGATCTAGACTATGCATATGGTAAGTATATGCTTGACATAGTTTGGGTTTTTTCAAGTGTATAGTTGATTCGAACTAATGTCGTTACTTTTGGTATTTGATTGCAGAGCATTACCCTAACCTCATTACATTGAAGATACATCATGGTGGGATTTTTACAAAACGATCTGGAAGGAAGTATTTTCAAGGTAAGACTAGTTTCGTTGATTTGGTTGATTTTGATGAGCTTAGTGTCCATGAGATCAATGCCATGGTGAAGAAGCTTGGTTACACCGGTAACTACCCCATGTATTACCATTTTCTTACCCTTGAATCCAACCTAGATATTGGACTTAGAGCCTTAGGCAATGATCAAGATATATTGAATCTGATCAACTACACCTCAACTAATAAGATGATTGAGGTGTACACATAGCATATTAGGACAACTGTGGGTACCTACAACAAGTCACCAGGTGGACCAAAAGTAAGGAACTTCCTGGATTAAAAAAACGGTTTTACCCTCGTGTGGAAGTCACGTGGTCGTCCCTAACAGCACTCAATGGACGGGCGTTTGACAGAGGGACCAAATCTGGATCGAAATGCATATTGTAGTGGCTAAAGTGAAAATTTTAAAATGTAGGGACCAAACGTGTTATAATCACTAAACCACAGGACCGAAAGTGTAGTTTACTCTAAAAAGTATTTAGTTTTGAAAATTAGTTGACTATATAACTATTCAACCAGTTAAAACTAATAATTAATAGAGGGCATATTGCATGAAAATGTAACATATTTTAGTCGGATCTCTATTTTGGGTAACGTTCTAGAAACTTTTATTTTGGTAGCTGAGATGTTAAATCTCAAACTTTTTAAGTATCCGGATTACCTACACTACGGTAACTGTCCAACCAATAATGACGTGTAATTAAAAGAAAATGGAAATAATAATGATTTCGAATATTTTTGTAAGTGAGGTGGAAATTTATAAACATTAAATTACAGACTCCGTCCATGTAGTTATCTGCTATTTCTAAATTTCAGGGGTGTTACATTATGCTACATTAAATATTGGCCTTTTGTTGAGTTATCGAGTTGACGTCTTGTCCTTGTATGAAACTTTTACTGTGCATGAGACATGTACGTTCGTCCTTTTCCTAGTTGAAAAAGACAAAACATTTCGTTGATATAAGTCAATTACTGGCTTTAAAACTAATAGTTTGCCCATTTGTATGTGGTTCCAACAATTGAATGCTTGTCGATAATTCATATTTGTTGACCAAGTTCTAAGCTTCTCACACTATCTTCATCAATTTTCAACCACATGCACTGATCTTGGATTGTGTAATCAAATCATTACCATAAGGTCCTTAGATATCATCTAACCTTCTTAGATTTGACTTGTCAACACCTTTGCCTATTAGTGCCTCAGTTGAACACGCGTAAGGTGATGAGTTTCAGTATCAACAATAAAGGGTGAACCTTTATTGTCAACGACTAGTCATTAGTGGTAGTGCCTATAAATGTGTTGCTCCCTAGAGTGTTAACAAGGTTGTAGGGTTAAATACAAACACAAAAGTTTACTTTCTTTTCAAATTCTTTTATTGATTATGAGAAGAATCAATACATGAATTTACAAATTACTTGCGAAATAAGATAAGGTAGAAAGCCTAATCTACAATAATCTCACTTTTCTAACAGAGAAAGCACTAAGGATCTCTAAGAACAAAGTTTGTGAAAATCACACACACTCTTACACAAAGAAAATACGTGGAAAATCTTGAAGATATTCGCGTACATGAAAAGATCTCTCTTCTCGGGTTGGTACAGTCCACATGTCAACCAGGAAGAGTGTTTCCAGGCTTAGCCACATATGAACAGTGTACCATGGTCATGCATAAATTGAGATAATAAAGTATTAGCCGTATAGTACCTTTGTAATAACCTAAATCCTTAATGGTAAGTTTTTTGGGGGTTTAGGGTTGCTTTTGTGAAAACTCTCAATCTGCAGGGGCTAGAGTGTAATTAGGGGGTAATGAGGGTAAAACCCTCAAAACCCTTCCCGATTTTCATGTCACGCTTGGAGGCTAGAGAGAAAAATAGGAGAAAAATAGTGTGTCTTTGTGTGTGTTCTTGTGGATATTGAAGAAGGAAGCTGATTTGAGTGGATTTCTCTTCACTTTCATCAAAGTAATCATCTCCTCTATTATCATCCATGTTTTTGGTGAGTTTTATGGTCGAAGTTTTTAGGAGTTTCTTTATTGAAGAGTCTGTGGATTAAAAACCTAATAGGCAGTTTTGATTTTGTTTGAGTATTGATTGTTTTCATTGAGGTTTTGAGCAAGAACCGCCATTACTGGTGTTCCCTCCCAGTGTTCTTCATCTTTGTGATTTTTAGTAAAATGTGATCTTCAATGGATGAATTTCAATGGACCAATTGATGTTTTGATGATTGATTGTTAATTAAAATAGTTTAGGACAATGATTCTCTTGATTTAGGAGCTTAAAATCGATTTGGGAAGGTTTGGGATTGAGAATCTTGGAGGATTTTTGGCTCAAAATTCGTGTAGGCCAGACCGGTGTCTAAAGCGATCCCCAAGTGGGGTTGGTCGCTTGGAAAGCGACCAAACACTATTTCGGCGATTTCCGTTTTTGGCTTGTTTCTTGTTTGGGGCTAGGATCGAGGCACCGATTAGGGGTTTGTCTTAGGGATTGTTAGTGATGGTTTTGGGGAATAATTAAGTGATTTAACACCCTCGTCAATAAGATTAGAATTTACCTCTCGTAGAGATACATCCACCTATATTGGTCAGACCACCGCTTATAGATTCATGTGTGTCAAATGTATCACCAGATGTTCCATTGAATCAAAGAATCCGCAAGGGGGGGGGGGGGGGGACCTTCTCTAATTTTTAGTAATTTGGACACCCATCCCATAAAGGCTCGTCAACAGCTTCTAACATGTAATAAAATCCTTGAGCAGGATTAGGGGTTTCTTCTTCCCATGTCATGCCATCGTGTACCATTTCGACATACCCTTCATTATGATCTACTATCGGATTAGAAGATTGATCGACGTCTTGATGAGATGCAGATTAACAAGTTTCACCATGTACCCATCACATGGTATAATCAGACATGAAACCATATTTCATCAAATGCAGTCTCATGTCATCCCTTTCTCTATGGCGCGTATTTCGATCCTTGGAGCAAGGGCATCTGATACGGAGCACTAATCCATCTCGCGTAGTTTTCCTTTCAACAAAACCTTTGTTGGCATAGGCAAAGTCCAAACAATCGTCCAATGATCTGACATAGTCTCTGCTAAGAGACCCTCGACTGTCATTCTTTCTATACATCCATCCTCTATCTGTCAACATATTCAATAACTACAACAAAGAAATAAGTAGTTAGTCGGCGTAATTAATGACTTTGTTGTTTGAAAGTCAAATCGTAGGAAGTCGCCGGTGCACTGGTCGATGGCCTTCCATCTGGATGATAGACACCTGTTCAGAATCGTGAACAGTGTGTACCAGATGGGGGCCAGATACTTTCTGTTGAACCCGGAAGGACGATTGAGGTCGTGGTTATACCCGAGTGCGCGGACTTGAGCGCACATAGTCTCGTCATTTACCGCAGGGTCGTATCGTTAATGTCCGTCGGCGGTGGCTTCTAGAAGTGAAAGTAGACGTCGAAAGGACTCAGGTGTTAGCGTGAACGGTTGGTTGTCGATCTGCGCCGTGATTGTTTGTGAATTGGCCGCCGTATTGACTTGGGCAGAAAGCCACACTTGATACACATAAATTAACGGGACGTCGGTTGTGGCAGTGAGGGCCTCACGGAGAGGGTGACGCATTAGAATATCCACAATCACACGGTGTTGTGGTTGTGGTCGGAACTCAGCGGCGTCCAAATGATGGTCGTTAGGCTCTATCTCAGTGTCGTGGTCAGGGTCGACCAAAGCGTTATCAGCTGCCGCATCGATAAATTCCTCTTGAGGAGGAATTTGCTCTTTAGGATTTTGTTGAGGTTGTTGATCCGCCATGGAATATCTGTAAAAAGAACCAAAGTTAGTAATCGAAGCGGATGAACAAGTGACGACGCGTACCTTTGCATTAAGTGGCTCAATCTGAGACAGATTAAGGACCGACAGTGAAAACTAGGTACAGAACTGACCGAGGGGTCCGGACAAATGAATGAAAAACCAAACTTTCTGGACAAACCATAGTATCCGGACAGAAGCTATCCGGACACCATAGGTTTCCGGATGATATGAGAGTTTCCGGATGAAGAAGGGATTCCGGACAAAGAGCATTCCGGTTGAGAAATGGGTTACCGGACACCTCAACAATACGGTAGTTGAACTTACCGGAAACCCTTAGGTTCCCGGACAACTAGGTTTCCGGATGTTGGTTGATACCGGACTAAATATCTAGAGCTATGAAGCATTCCGGACAAATCATCATACACAAGGTAGTTTCCGGACACTAAGAATGTGTCCGGACGACATTCAAATCGATCCATCGAGAAAAATACAGATGCAAACAGGTGCTAAACTAGTCAAGTAGTGTCGAATGAAGCATAGGAACACACAAAATCATCAAAATCGACCTATTTACCACCGAATAAACCCAAAGTCGAAGAGACCCAAAATGGGTTTTCGGATGCTGTGAATCAACCAAATTTGTGGTCGCTTTGTGGTGTGAAGTGCGAGAGACACGTCTATGAATGATCTAGATGGATAATGAGAATAACATACCTGATTGTAGGACGAAAAAACGAGTGAGAGTCGAGTATTGCACGAGAGACCGAACGAGAGAGCAATAGCGAGAGGTTTAGGGTTTTTGGACGAAGAAACCGGATAAAAGAAATAAGGGTACCCGGATGCTATATAAATGAGGCCAAGAGTCCGGGTGTGGTATCCGGGTTCCCATCCAATCCGGATAAGGACCCGGTCCGGAAACCTATCCGGAAAGATAGGATTTCCGGATACCTGTCCGGATACTCTGGGATTTTCACAAAAAATGCTCTGTCCTTGTAGATTTTGCCAAAATAGGACTGTTTGGATTTAAAAATGAACCTTCTCTCGCTCCCCCTCAAACTGGGCATGGGGACGAATGTGCTCCCCCTCGAATAATGCAAAATTGTGCAATGGAGAGTCCGACCCAAAAAAACTTTTAGACACTTGAAGAGAAAAAAAATGTGTCGCTCCTCCTCAAATGATGAACATAACTTGAAATGCTCACGGGAGTATCCACACACACAAAAAAAAAACTTTTCATCAGATAAAAATTTGTGTGTGACGCTCCCCCTCAGCAGTAGAGTAAACTTACCTGATACCGGTTCGTGCTCCCCCTGAACACATGAACACTCGTGAAAGCACATATATAATCAAATAAAATAGACGACAGTATGAAAGAAAACAGAAACACATATAGAAAGAAAGAAAACAAACGAAATCTACCTAATAAATACAGAGACTCGACCTAGCTGTGTAACTGAGACAAGTAGAATACAAGTACGAGAAAGTGTATGCTCAATCATCAGGAGTGTAAACACCGGATGATGAGTGGACAGTTACTTGTTGATGTATGGAACTTGTAACGGGCACACAATCAGATCAAGTCTTCAGATTTAGCATACCTAACTTGGACACCAGAGTATTAAAACGTTTTTCGTCCAAGGGTTTTGTAAACAAGTCTGCTAACTGATGCTCAGTATTTACAAAGTAGAGTCCGACTGTACCTCTTTCAACATGATCCTTGATGAAGTGATACCGAACGTCGATGTGCTTTGTCTTAGTGTGTTGGACCGGGTTGCTTGATATAGCAATTGCGCTCTTCGAGTCGCAGTAAATGGGCACCTTTACGTATGTGAAGCCGTAGTCCTTGAGTTGGGTGCGCATCCAAATCACTTGAGAACAACAGCTCGTGGTGGCCACGTACTCCGCCTCGGCAGTCGACGTAGAGACGCACTGCTGCTTCTTTGATGCCCAACTCACCAGGCTGTCTCCCAAGAACTGCACATGTCCCGATGTGCTCTTCCGGTCCATTATGCTGCCCGCGTGGTTCGCATCAGAGTAAGTAGATAACTCAAAACCTGTCTCTTTTGGGTACCACAAGCCAAGATCAGTAGTACCACGTAAATAACGAAAAATTCGTTTTACAGCAATTAAATGAGACTCTTTCGGTTTTGACTGAAACCGGGCGCATAAAAAGGTGGAAAACATGATATCCGGTCTACTTGCGGTTAAATACATCAAAGAACCGATCATTCCACGATACAGTTTAGGGTTCACATCCGTTCCGTTAGGATCGACGTGAAGCTTTGTACTAGGTGCCATGGGAGTTTTCATTGGTGAGGACTGTTCCATCTGGAATTTCCTAAGAATATTCCGGATGTACTTAACCTGGTTTATGAATATCCCGGTCGACAGTTGTTTAACTTGAAGACCAAGGAAGAAATTCATCTCACAAAGCATACTCATTTTAAAAAATCTTCCCATAAGATTGGCAAAGTTCTTTGCATATTGAGGATTAGTAGAACCGAATATTATGTCATCGACATACACTTGTACTACGACAATATGACCTTTGTCGTTCTTAATAAATAGAGTGGATCGATCTTACCTCGCGTGAATTCTGATTTTAACAAGAATTCGGACAGAGTGTTGTACCAGGCTCTTGGAGCTTGCTTGAGTCCATAAAGCGCCTTGTCTAGAACGTAGACATGATCAGGCTTTGAATCGTCCATGAATCCTTCCGGTTGCGACACGTATACTTCTTTCTTGATATCGCCGTAGAGGAATGCGGTCTTCACATCCATTTGGAAGACCGTGAAGTTCTTGTGCGCGGCGTATGCAAGGAACATACGTATGGCTTCGATTCTTGCCACTGGAGCGTAGGTCTCATCATAGTCGATCCCTTCTTGCTGACGGTACCCTTTGGCCACGAGACGCGCCTTGTTGCGTACAACGATGCCGTCCTCATCCTTCTTGTTTTTGAAGACCCACTTGGTGCCGATCACCGTCTTGTGGGTTGGACGTGGGACCAATCGCCATACCTTGAGGGCCTCGAATTGGTTGAGCTCCTCTTTCATGGCTATGATCCAGTCTGGATCTTCGAGCGCTTCGCGTACGTTTGTCGGCTCGATCTTGCTCAAGAAGCCGGAGAAGAGGCAGAAGTTGGCTGATGCGCCTCGCGTTTGAACAGGAGTGGAGGGATCACCGATGATTTAATGTAGGGGATGAGCTCTCGTCCATTTGGTGGTATGTGGAAGTGGCTGTTGAGTCGAATGAGAGGTGTCCGGATCCACAAAGTCACCAGAAGGAAGGTCTTGAACTGCTTCAAGTGTTGCAGGCTGGTTTCTCGGAGGAGGTGAGGGATGATTTGCCGAGGGTTGAACAACTTCTGGTTCCGAGGAGTTCAGAGGTTGATCGTCGATTGTGGCAGATGACGAATCATTAGGAGCGATCTCTGGGTTTGTTACGGGTTCCTCCGGGGGAACAGTAGTATCAGATGTCGTTGATGATGACGATTGAGCTGTCTCCACAGTGATAGACGACGTGCTTGTATAAGGCGGCGGACCAGATAGATTCGCCGAATCCTCAATACGAGCAGCTTCAAGTCGAGGTTGTGCTGAGACAGGAGGAGTAGAAGCATTAAATATGTCATCATAAAATTATTTAAACAATAAATCTAAATATGAAAGATCTGCATTCGATGAAGATGCATGATTCGGATTTACTGTCGCTTGTGCAGATCCCGAACGAGGATGTTCGGAAGCTAGCACGCCAGTTAAACCGGGTTCTAAACTGATGTGTTCAGAAGCCAAAACATTTAAGAACGATAAAAACAGAAATTATCGAGTTTGGACGAATCTTGAAGAAACAAAACTTGTTGAGGCTTTAGTTGCCATGGTGAATACGGGAGCATTTAAAGCCGATAATGGCTATAAATTGGGTTATTTAGCATATCTCGAACAAGCGTTAAAAGAATCATTGCCGAGCTCCGGTATTTTAGGGAAACCACACATTGAATCGAAGTTAAAAATAATGAAGAAAGACTGGACCATTGTGCATGACATGTTAAGTGGTTCATACACTAGTGGCTTCGGATATGATGGCGAAAAACATTGTGTGGTTGCCGAAGACCAAGTTTGGGAGTCGTATCTTCAAGTACACGCTAAATTTTTCTGTTTTTAAAATTTGCGTAATATATAATTATATATATATTAATGTTATTCTATTATGAATTAGGTCCATAAAGGGGCGTGGGAAATGGAAGAACAAGGCCTTTCCATTTTACGAGGATCTTTGTATTGCATTTGGAAAAGATAGGGCTCAAGGAAATCGAGCAAGAGACTTTGTTGAGATAGAAGAAGAGGTGAATAGAGAAGATCAAGAACAACACATGTATGAAGAGTTTGATGACGTGACAACAACTAGCCATATTCAAGGTGTCAATGCAAATATGCAATCCGAATAAACTTCAAGTGGGCGTGGTAGGAAGAGAAAACGTCGAGTAGATCCTATGGCGGATGGATTCAGTAACGCGGTTACCAAACTCGGAGAAAGTTTGGAGAAAATGGGGAACAAGCTCAACAAGGGTATCGAACGAGACGAAGAACTTGATAAGAAACGTTCATCGATCACTTCAGAAATTTCAAAAATGCTCGTTCACTCAATCGCAGAAGTTTAAAGTGATATAAATGATAAGAGGAGACACTGAAAGGGTGAACAAATTTTGGGATTTGCAAGAAGTCGATAGGGAAGCTTTCGTGAAGTGGGTTTTGGAAGAATGAAAAAGCTTGGTGATTAGATATGTGGTTTTGGAAGAACAATTTGGTAGTTAATGTGTTTTAGAACAATTTGGAAGAATAACTTGGTGGTTAGTATGTTTTTGAACAATTTGGAAGAATAATATAGTGGTTAATATGTGTGTTAGAACAATTTGGTGGTTAATATGTATTTTGGTTGAACTAGTTTGGTGATTGATATGTGTTTTAGAACAATAAAGTGGATGTTTTTTTTGCCACAATTGTTGTTTACGCGTGGATTAGTAAAGTGGATGTTTAAATATATAAATATGTAATTTTGAAGAGATTTGGTCATTAAATATACAGTTTTGGAAAAATCGATAAAAAAAGGTAATTTACCAATAAAAACAAATTCTTTATAACACAAATAAATAATTACAAAAAAAATCCAAATCCAAATCCTAATCCTACAAACCAAACAAGATTTATAATGGAATGAAATTCAAATCCATTCCAAATCCTACAAACCAAACACATGATGGGATTCCAAATCCCCCCGAATCCAAATCCCTCCAAATTCAAATCCTTGCATGAAATCCATTCCATTTCCGTAAACCAAACGCGCCCTAAGTGTAATTGTTTGACTAGTTGAAGGTCAAACCGTATGTTTAACTCTAATAAAAGTGTTTTGAAATGAAAAAATGAGTTTAAAACACAAACACTTGTTTATTAAAATTTCGGCGAGATAACGGCTATAAAATAAATATTTTCATATACATTAAAATCTTAATGTTGCCTAACAACTGAACCCAACTAGAAACATGCTTATTTTCATTAGGCCTAGAAAGTTTACAATCAAGATTCATATTTTAGAGAAAGTGTATGAAAGCATAAAACGTGTAAATACTTAGAAATCTTGAACTCAATATAAAAAATTGTATATGATTTAGGGCATAAAAAGCAATCGAAACCAAAAAATAAACCCAGTTTGGTCAAAAGCCTAGCAACCATCTATTGCCACTAGCAATCAGAAACATATTTTCTTCAACTACAATGATGCTAAATTATGTAATTATAATGTTTTGCAACTAAAAGCCCAAAGTTCATGATACCACTCTAATTTCGGAAAAAGAACATCATTACAAACAAAACCCACTAAAATGCCGTCAAATTTCAGCTAGAAATCATGGATGAAGTATCTTTTATATAAAGTGTTGAAGCAAAATTAAAGATGAAACGAGTTTACCGAATGATGTTCTGGGTTAAGTCGCGGACTAGCTCACTATCTTTAAGACGTTCGCGGCACTGCCCAGACTTGTGCAAGCAGACTAACGACCACGCCGTCCCCAGGATAAAACAACCCAACAAACTTGTCTCGGATCTCTTGTGCAGTCAAGAAATCCAGAAAATACTTACACCCACTTTTACTCACTCGGAATTCACATAATTGAGAAGTATATTCTCTTGGAGAAAAAAAGGGAAAATTTGTGTGTTGCTCTATATTATCGAGCCGTAGCATACAACCATATATATATATATATATATATATATATATATATATAGAGGCTCCGTAAAATGCAAACCGTCCAATTGTTGCACACCTTACAAACCCATCATGTCCCTTGATTTTCTAATCCAACGGTCTAGATTAGTTTGGGTAGAAAGTGTAAACTTTAGAAACATAGATACACCAATTGAAAAAAAAGGGTAGAGGCAAGGGTAAATTAGGCAAATCACATGTGTAGGCAATCTCCAAATCAATCTTGCTTCCTGATATGTCGCCTCTTTCATCCCTAGAATCACTGAGTTCAATTTCATCCATCGTTGAGTTCGATTTCATCCCTGGAAAGTGTAAATTAAGAAACATAGATACACCTTTGAAGCGTAAATGCAGTACTTGAGTTCGATTTCATCCCTGGAAAGTCACTAGGCTCCGATTTTAGGGTTTACATCGCAAAAAGTCGTGATTTGTGCTAATTTTGTAGCCCAATCGCGATTGTTCTTATGTTTCGAAGCCTATATGCAGTAGCGAGTTCGATTTCATCACTGGAAAGTCGCTAGGCTCTGATAAAGTCGCGATTCTTTTTATGTGTGGGTTTCCTCTTGCACATATGCAGATAAGGTGTGGGTTCCCTCTTGCACATATGCAGATAAGTGTGTTTCCTCTTGCACATAAGCAGATAAGGTGTGGATTTCCTCTTGCACATAAGCAGATACGTGTGGGTTTCTTCTTGCACATATGCAGATACGTATGGGTTAACACTTGCACATATGCAGATACGTGAGGGTTTCTTCTTGCAACTCCAAAACATCATCATGCTTCATTTCAAAATCGTCCAAACTGACGTTGCATATCTATTTCTGCATCATTTTGTGTTTGATTTGTGTTGCTCATCTCGCCACCAAACATTAGTCGAATTCAACAGTGATATTTAATCAATTTTGATCTGTTAATAGAAAAATGGTAGAAGGACACGCAGAAAAAAATGAGCAAGAAGAAGAAGGATACGCAGACAAAAAATGTATGAAGAAGAAGAAGAATATGCAGGAAAAAAAACCAGGAAGAAGAAGAAGAATACGCAAAAAATAATAAGAAAATGATATACACAATCAATATAATTTTCTGGATATATGCTATAATTTAGGATTTGATTTGGTTAGTAAATATTATCTATAATTAAACAAAAAATCTGGAATAATCAATTTACTAAATTAACCCTTCACTAAAATAATTAATTTTAATAATTAGATAATGACATGGATAAATGATTGGTAGAGATTGGTTTGTAAAGGGGTGCAACAATTGAGTGGTGTGTATTTGATTTGCCCTCTATATATATATATATATATATATATATATATATATATATATATATATATATATATATATATATACTCATTTGAGATGATTTTTCCATGATTAAAATAAACTAAAAAGAGAAGGAATATGCAAAAGAGTGGGTAAGATTTCAGAAGAATTCCTTGAGAAGTGGACTACCAATTTAGTAGACCAAGTACCAAATGCAAATTCAATTCTTTTTGAATTAGTTTATTTTTTTTATTTTTTAATAATTCATCAAAATAGATTTAAAACTATTTAAAGTTTCAACAATACCTCACTTGAATTTTTTAAAAATAACTTTCATCGAGCAGTATTCTTAAATCATAAGATTGAACATAAGCAAAAGTGTATTTCAACTTGAACTTTTGCGTAGTGAATAAAATTTAGATACAACTAGAGTGACTCATAGTCTTGAACTCTATCTCTAACATCGTACCACGTTCAACCTTTTCACGCTGTAGTCTAAAAAGCCCGTGCCTTTAATGGCCATGCATGTCTATCCCGGTATAGTGAATGTATTAGAAATTTGCCCTTAATTTCATAGGAAGCGGCCCACTTCCACATTCACATAGGTGAGTCCATCAAGAGTACTCCGATAGCTCGGTACTCCACCCCAAATAGGGTATGGATCTCATTAAGAGTTTCTATTAACTCAACCTCATTGCTTTGGAATTTCATACTTTATATTAGTATGATCTATCTCATATCACATCATAACTTGTTATTACCCATTGAACCTATTACTTGGGATCTTCGTCTATAGGTCGGGTTACCATTATGTGTGACTCATCAATCTAAGGGCATAAGTCCCATTCTTTTTGAAGTGTTATGGACTTTCTCTCTAGCTAATCCTTTCGTCAAAGGATCAGCTAAATTGTCATCGGTACACACATGATCCACTCTAACAACACCCGCAGTGAGAAACTCTCTAACAGTACAATGCTTACAACGAATTTGTCTCCTTTTACCATTATAATAACGAATCTGAATTTTTGCAATAACCGTCGCAATGGATCAATACTGATGGAATCGGTTTTTCCCATAAATGGATCTCAGCTAGTAGACCTCTCAACCAACCCGCTGCTTCACTAGTCATGGCTAATGCTATCATTTCTGACTCCATAGTTGATTGAGCTAAAATAGTTTGTTTTTTAGACTTCCATGAAACAGCTCCACCATCTATGCGAAAAATGTAGCCGCTAGTTGCCTTTGAATCATCGGAAAAAGTGTAATAAGCATCACTATATCCCCCAAGAACGATAAGAAACTTATGATAATGTAATCCAAGGTTCTTGGTTCTTTTAAGGTATCTCATTACCCTTTCAATAGCATGCCAATACTCAATACCAGGTCTACCGGTAAACCTGCATAATAATCCCACAACATAGGCAATGTAGGGTCTAGTACAAATAGTTGCATAACGAAGGCTACCAATGATGCTCGCATATTCATCTTGTCTTACACTGTCGCTAGTGTTCTTAAATAACTTTACACTTGGGTCATAAAGTGTACAGGCAGGTCTATAGATAAAATAATTGTATTTCTTTAAGATCTTCTCAATGTAATGAGATTGATCCAAAGAAAGTCCATGCTCAGACCTAGTGATTTATATACCAAGGATTACATTGGCTTCTCCCAAATCTTTCATATCAAAGTTTCACACAATAAAGATTTTATCTTATTCACGACATGAATATTAGAACCAAATATCAACAAGTCATCCACATATAAGCATTTAATAATACAAATACCATTTTCATATTTATAATAAATGCATTTATCACTGTCGTTAACTTTAAAACCATGTGAGATAACTAGATTATCGAATTTTTCATGCCATTGTTTAGGAGCTTGTTTTAAGCCATACAAAGATTTGTCTAATTTGAACACTTTATGTTCTTGACCCCTTCTGGTCCATATAAATTTCTTCTTCTAGTTCAGCGTTTAAAAAAGCAGTTTTAACACCCATTTGATGCACAATAAGATCATGTATAGTAGCAAGAGCAATCAAAACCCGAATAGAAGTAATTCTAGTGACAGGTGAATAAGTGTCAGAGAAATCTACAATTTCTCGTTGTTTAAAACCTTTGGCAACAAGACGAGCTTTATATTTATCCATTGTGCCATCAGGTTTCAATTTCCATTTAAGAATCCATTTGCATCCAATAGTTTACATCTAGGTGGTAGATCAACTAAGTGCCATGTTTTATTTGACTCTCTAGAGTCCATTTCATCATTAATCGCTTTTTGCCACAAGTCCGCATCTAATGAAGTTAAAGCTTGTTGGAGGCTGGAAGGATCCTCCTCTAATGTGTAAGCATAAAAATCAGAACCAAAGTCTTTAGAAATTCTAGGTTTCTTACTTCTTCTAGGTTCAATTTCCATACTATCATTGTGCTTATTGTTTGCAATCATAGGCAATGTACTACTTGATGCACCCCCACTATTTCTCAATTTAAATGGAAATTTATTTTCATAAAAATCAACATCATTAGATTCTAAAAAAACACGAGCATTCAAATCAAAGAATCTATATGCTTTACTATTTATAGCATATCCAATAAACACACATTCATAAGCTCTACTTGCAAGTTTAATTATTTTGGGATCAGGAATTCTAACATATGCTAAACAACCCCAAGTTTTAAAATAAGACAAATTTGGGGTTTTATTTCTAAAGACCTCATAAGGAGGAATTTTACTCTTAGATTTAAGGACTCTATTAAGTACATAGCATACAATCAATAAAATTTCTCCTCACCAATGAGATGCAGTGGCAACGACATATTCAGTAAATGTTCTATTTCTCCTTTCAACTTTTCCATTCATTTCTGGTGAATAAGGCGCAATTTTTTCATGAATAATTCTATGTGAATTATAAAATTCAATAAAATTACTCGAATCATATTTTGTGCCTCTATCACTACGAAGTCTCTTAAGTTTTCTATTAAATTGATTTTCAATTTCAGTAACAAATATTTTAAACATATTAGAGCGTCACTTTTATTTTACATTAAATACACAAAAGTGTAGTCCGAGCAATCATCTATAAAAGTGATAAAATAACGTTTGCCGTTTCTAGTCAACGTTCCATCAAATTCACAAATATCTGAATGAATTAAATCTAAAGGCTTCGATTCCCTAGTCACGGATTTATGAGGTGCTTTTGTGATTTTTGCTTGGCTACAAAATTCACATTTTTCAAATTCATTTATTGACAATTTAGGAATTAAGCCTAAAGTACTCATATTTTTAATAATACGCTTATTAACATGACAAAGTCGAGCATGCCAAGATTAAAAGTACACAACACGTAAACATAAGTATTCACTTTATTAACTTCAACGTTCAACTTAAACATATTATCAATTACATAACCCTTTCCTACAAACATCTCATTCTTAGTTAAATTAAACACATCGACGCCAATACTTTGAGTAAATCCTGCCTTGTTGAGAAGATAGCCCGAGACCATCTTCTTCCTCATCTCTGGAGTGTGCAAGATATCTTTCAGAATCACAGTTTTTCAAGAGGTGAAGTTCAACACATTTCCAATACCCGCAACCTTAGTGGTGTGAGAATCTCCCACCAACACCTTTTTATCCTCAATAGCAACGATATATGTTTTAAACATATTTCGATCATAGCAGACATGACGTGAAGAATCACTATCTACCCACCACCCTTCGGATCCACCAACAAGGTTGATCTCAGAAATCATAACTACCACAGGTAACTCTTCAGTCCGGTTAGCACTTGGAGTAGCACTTAGCCTGTTTCGACACTTTCGTGCCATATGACCGGGTTTACCACAATTGTAACAAAGAAATTCATGGTAACTCTTAGGAGGTTGTTGCGATAGATTGTTTTGGTTCCTTTGAAGGTTCCAATTCTGAGTCATTTTTCGAGGATGGAAGTTGCGGTTTGGATTCACTTTTCGATTTTTATTTTTAAAATTCTTTTGATTAGGTTTCAGAAAAGAGGTGGATCTTTTAGTGTTGTTGCAAACAACAAGCACTTCTTCTTTCCGGTCTTGCTTACGAGCTTCTTACTCAATGCGAAGATGAGTGATCAAACTTTCTGATGAAAATTCCTTCGTTTTGTGCCTGAGAACATTTTTAAAATCCTTCCACTAAGGGGGTAATTTATCAATAATAACCGCAACTTGAAAGTGTTCATCAAGAGACGTACCTTCATAAATTATATCATGGGCATTTTTCTGAATTTCATGAGATTGAGGCTCGACCGATTTGTCTTTGGTCATTTAAAACTTCAGATAACGACTCACGACGTATTTTTTGGCTCCGGTCTCTTCGGTGTCATATTTCTTTTGTAAAGCTTCCCAAATATCCTTTGCACTTTTCTTCTCCTCATTGTAGTAGTCATAGAGATCATCAGACAAACCATTTAAAATGTTGTTTTTCCATAAAAAATCATTTTCGGTCCATTTTTCTAGTTCAACGACTTGTTTCTTTTTCTCATCTTCCTTTGCCGTTTCGGATAACACGGGTAGAGGAGAGGACATAACCATGGCGACTTTTTTCATGGTTAGGAAAAAGAACATTTTTTGTTTCCATCTGGTAAAGTGAGCACCCTCAAAACGAAAAGGTTTGTTAATGTCGACGACACCAGGAACATCATCCATAGTCATGGCAAAAACGAAAAACGTCTTAAAATTGTTGAAGCAAAATTAAATATGAAATGAGTTTACCGAATGATGTTCTGGGTTGAGTCGCGGACTAGGTCGCTCTCTTTGAGACGTTCGCGGCACTGCCCAGACTCGTGCAAGCAGACTATCAACCACGTCGTCCCCATGATAAAACAACCCAACAAACCTATCTTGGATCTCTTGTGCAGTCAAGAAAACCGGAAAATACTTGCACCCACTTTTACTCGCTTAGAATTGAGAGAATTGAGAAGTATATTCTCTTGGAGAAAAGAAAGGAAATTTTGTGTGTTGCTCTATATTCTCGAGCCGTAGCATGCAACCATATTATACTCCTTTGAGATGATTTTTCCATGATTAAAATAAGAGTAAATTACAAATTTCGTCCCCGTGGTTTGGTGAAATTTTGGATTGGGTCCCTTAAGTGAAATAATTACAGGGATGGTCATCGTGGTTTCATTTTTGTTATGGATCAGGTCCCTTGTGTTAACAGCCGTTCAAAACTTCTGTTAACTTAAAAATATTTTCATGTTTTCTTTATATTATGAAATTTGTAGTTATTTTAAGGACCTATTTTGCCAATTTATGAAACTCAAGAATCCATCCCAGGTTTCTCTCTCTCTCTCTTCTAAACTCACGCCTCTTTCCCAAATTGTTTAACTGCCAGTTTCACTTTCATCTCTTCCACCAAAAATCATACCCAAAATCAATGAAAACCAAAGATTCAAACCCAACAAAATAAATTGAAGAAACAAAATCAACAACACAAATCTATTTTTGAAGAATAAAATCAACAACATAAATCCACCTTTAAATAACAAAATCAAAAGCCAACTCCATTGTTAAGAACAAATCAACAATAAAACCTATCTTGAAATTAATGTGCAGATCTGGATTTTACATCACCTATTTTCCATCTTTTTTAACCCAAAGTAAATCCAAATTAAATGAAGAACGCAAAAAATATCAAAGTCATCATCATTAGAGTTGTTAAGAACTCATCCAGAATACAACATCAATAATCCTAAATCTAAACCAAAAACTCTAAAACTCATTCCATATCAAAAAAACCTTGGCAAAACTATAAAGTCCAAAACCCTAATCAAAACTTAAATATCAAAGAGAAGAAGATGAAGCAGATGCAAAACCTCCAATTTTCGTAAATTTTCGAATGCTTTTCGGTTTCTTCAACCCAACGATTCACTTAAAAGAAACGATATGGTTGATTTCTTCACCAGATTTGGGCTAACTTTTTCACCAGATCGGTTTCTTCAACGAAGGTTTCACCACGATGAACTACAGTTTCGATTTCTTCTCCAAATCGATTTCTTCACCAGATCAAAGAGGAGAAAAACACCAAAGATGGGAGAACCAGACGTTAGTAGGAATGGCAACGGGCCGGTTTTTAGGGTCCCCGTCCCCGAAACCGATAAGCATCCCCGTCCCCGTAACCGTACCGATCCCCGTCGGGGATGTTATCGGGGATCCCCGTCGGGTCCCCGCGGTTTCCCCGATCCCCGTTGGGGAACCCGTTAAGGGTAAAATTCACCGTCACCCATCGGTTTTCCCCGAACCCGACCCGAACCTAAATGAAAAAAAAGAAACCTAAAATAGTTCATTCGACCAGATACATATAAATGATATAATCCAAAAAACATCACGAACAAAATATCTTAAATTGCAATGTAAAAGATAACAAAAGTTTAGACAAAGTTTAAAACAACAAATATATATATATATATATATATATATATATATATATATAATACCGGGCCGGGCCGGGCCGGTGAGATTGGTCCCCGTCCCCGTTAAAATCCCCGAAACTATCCCCGATCCCCGCCCCGTCCCCGTTAAGACGTCCCCGAACCCGACCCGAAAATTTCGGGTTTCGGTTTTCACCGTCGGTTTCGGTTTTTTTTTGCCATCCCTAGACGTTAGGGATTGGGGAGGGCTCGATGACATAAAAATTTGTGTTTATTTATTTTTGAGTAAATTACTGTTTTGGTCCTGTAGTTTGTCAAAAATTACGGAATTTGTCCTATAACTTAAAAAATTACAATTTTGGTATTTGTGGTATGCATTTCGTTATGGAATTGGTCCCTCGAACTGACGGACGTCTATTTCCTCCGTTATCTTGAGGGTAATATGGTCTTTTTACCCTTTTTCATTTATATTAACATTTTTTTAATTAATTATAGAGTAAATTACAGTTTTGGTCCCTCAGTTTTTCCATTTTTCTTTTATTTTTTATATTTTTCCTGAAGAAGATTATGAAGAACATGAAGAACACCATGAAGAAACCATGATAATCAAACTTTAAATCCAATTTAAATAACACCAATAATATTTAACAATCCAAATCCAATCCCCAAAACATCATTTAAATCAAAACCCTAAATCAAAATATCATTTACTAGACTTGAAGATCATCTTTGGCTTGATCATCTTCATCACCATTAAAGATCACATTTTCTTGAACTTTTTGACAAAGCAAACTAACAAATTTTGGGTAATCTTCAACAAATTGTTGTTGAAGATGAAGAAAGGTTATGGGATTTTGGTTCCCAAATTGGGTTGCTTATTCTCTCTCTCTCTCTCTCTCTCTATATATATATATATATATATATATATATATATATATATATATATATATATATATATATATATATATATCTATACTACATATATAAGCATATACACCTAAAGTCTTAAAGACAACATTTTATGCATACGGTACAATCATTTTAAGCATGATTTTCAAAAAACTCTTAATAACAAGTTAGGAAGCACAATTTACAATGTTTGATGCATAAATATCTAGCTCAGCCCATTGTACACTTAAAAAATCTACATCCCATACTTTCTGACCTCCATCCCTCACTTATCAAAGCCATACCTTCTTACCTCTTATCTCACGTCTCAGAGATATGGCTTTCTAAATGGAAGATTTGCTACTGTATCGCTGGCTCCCCCCGATCTCACAAAAACCCTACTGATTTCACAAAACCATCAATTCCATTAAAACCCATATTTCGATATTTCGAGTTGGACCTTTCTTGGTTTTCTCAGCTTCTCTACAAAAATCATTCATGAAAATCGATCAGTTACATCACTCGATTTTACCTCGTGCTTGAATTCGGTTTTGCTCTGCTCGGTAAGGAAGAAAACCCTAATTACCACTCGATTTTGATTTGTTCTGCTAGATTTGCTCCTGCTCCACATTCATAGATGTGAATCGTGGTTTATTTCTTTCCAGTTTTTTAATTTTCTCCTCTACCACATCGATTTTGTTTTTACAGTGTCTTGTCTTTGTTCGTATCTGCTGATAAATGGTTGAATTTGACTATGAGTTGAAGCTTTTGCATGACTTTCGGGTTAAAGATTTTGATGAAGTGCTACATAGGTAATGTTAATGTTTTCTTACCTTCATTTGTTTCTTCTTCTTTCTTCATTTTTATTTGCACCTAATTTGTTCTTTATTTTTATTTGCTTCTTATTTGTTCAAAGAAGGGTTTTAAACATCATCTGGCTTGTATTAAAAAAACGTAATGTTAATTTTTATTTTCATCTAAAGCCACCCTTCCCGTTTTTTTGTCTACAGTTATACATCTTAATCATGTTTCTATTCAAATATGGCTACAAACATTTTGAATCTTCGTTTGATGAACCTTTTTTGTTTCTATTCAAGTAGGGTTATTCAAATATGGTTTAAGTTTCTTAAATTTTTGTTATGATGGTTTAATCTTACTTAAATTTTAGTTATGACGATTTAAGTTTCTTAAATTTTAGTCACCAGGTAAGTGACACCTGACTAGCGTTTGGTAACGTATGGTTCATACTTAATCTGCTTTTAGGCATGGTTAATCGTTTGGTTTTTTAAATTATAAAACTTTTAAGGTCTGTGGAAGCATTTGGTTCAAGTCCAACCACTATGGTCCTTGCGAACATACTCAAGTTAAGAGGTTGCCATGCATCAACAAGTTTGCCTGCACAGAGAGAACTACCTTCTGGTCAAATGGTCAATCACTTGAAGGCAATATAAAGTGAGGTTGGATCTCTATCAATCTAGAGGATCAAGGGGTTCTCATTAGATTTTTGCTTGCCTTTTTATATTATATTTCAAGAAAGTTTCTTTCTTTTTTCGGTTTTGTTTTGCTTTCCAACATGTGGTTTCTTCATTCTCATGTAGGGTACATAATATCTACTGTCAGATGTTCTTTTTTCTGTTTGAAAAGTGGGAATCATGTTCAATATTTCATCTTTTGAGGTATATACCGAACAATATTAAATGCAATGCAAACAACAACTAATGTATACCATTTTATTTATCTTGGACCACTTAAAATCTGATGCAGAGAAGCATATTGCTAAAGTATCAGTTTGATCCAAAAGAAATGGTTTGTTTGCTTGTATTTGCTATTTTTTCTGTCAAGTGTAGTGGATCTGATGGTTGAGTTGGATCAAAGATACCGCTGCTGGAAGCACGAAAGTTTTGGATGGCATGTTTCTTCTTTTGAGAGAGTGGCATCTGATGCCAAAAGAAAATGCTGATTTTGTTCCTGCTAACCACTACTGCATCGAGTCTCTACTACTGAAATGGTAAGAAAAGATAGATGAATTTTGGTTCAATGTATGCATATGTACTGATGAATTTTGGTTCAAAATTGCCTCTAAAACTTTTCTACTTGCTATTTCTCTCATAGATGCCTCTAAACCTGGGAAGTTCATCTTATTCCAAGAGAAATGACTTTTTATTTTCCTTTAATATCGAAAATGTGGTTTTTGTGAGAAGACACTTTTATCTATAACACTTGTTTCAATTTTTTATTTGATGTGGGTTTGACTCAAATTGTTTGGTTTCATGAGCGTAATTATTTGGTTTTCTTTTTAGTCCATATCTTGAGGAGGATGCAGATCTCTAAAGGTTGCTTTTATAGTTTCAAGCAATTTTTTATAGGTCTTAATTAGAATCAATCAGAAATCTTCCTTTATAAAAATAGTTTTTATATTTATTGATTAACTTTTGGGTCTAATGCTCAACGAGTAGCTATGAGAGGGTGTGCTTTCAGAAATGGCAAGACTTAACTCGGTCACTGGGAAGATGATGTTCTCACCATCTCAATGCCTCCAGATATTGTTGTTAAAGCAATCCAAGTACTTCAAATTCCATCCCCAAATTAATTGTATAGGGTCATTTGGCCCGTTAAATGATCTTCTGCCAGCTTGTTTTTAAATCCATGACAGTTTTAGGCAACTAATTTTGAGATCTCCCTACTAAAAAAGAATAAGCTTTTAGGCAACTAATTTTGAAATTGCTTCTGTAAGAATTTGCTTAGGCATATGGTATCCATTTAGAAGAAGAAATATGTAAAAGCATTACATATTTAGTTGCTTAGATTAGAAGTGGAAACATTTCTGGATTGCATGGAGTATAAATATACCCATGGAAGATGAAAACACTATTAAGATAGCATTTATTATGGTTTTTTAGTTTTCCTTTGTAGTCTTTGCCAACATCAACTTTTTTTAGTAACTGTATGATGTAATACATAATAAATTGTATTTATATATAATCAATCACTATGCAATCTATATAAATATTCAACTATCAATACGGAATGGGAAATAAAGAAACCATTGTGAAGTCCTTGACGATGTAGATACATATAAGGTTAGCGACTCAAAAACATTTCATTTATGTTGTTAATAACACCAAAACTTTTCTTCCATGTATATCATAGGATTGTATAATTGCATTTTGGTGGATGGCATGTAGGACGGGAAGATCAACTATGAAGAGTTTGTGATCAAAACACTTTTAGCATGATCTATTGTATTACTAATCAAACTTCATGGTTATAACAGACAACGAGGTGGGCATTTTTGCTTTCCAACAGGCTTTGAAGATGGTAAACATTAATCCTGATAAAACAGCAAGTTATCTTAGATTTTCGATGATACAAAGTCCGTTTTCCATTTGTGTTCTGTGATGATCATATATGCATTATACAAATTGCAAAAGTCACGGTTGGACAACACTATGCATTATCAATTATGCGGAATGTTGGTAGTTGTTGTTGAACGCTATATTGTCGGTATTTTTAACAGGTTGGGTCATTAGAGGGTAAAAATGGCGATCAAAGAGCATCCATAACTTCAGGGCGGCGCTGCCGGAGCTATAGGAATCGGTGATGAAATCGAAGATGTTTTCGATTAGCAGAAGATTGCAATTAAGACTCTTGTGGACATGCATGGAAGTGTTACTCTTCTAACCTTTTATGGCTCTAATATGTGATGAAGTTGAAAGATGTTTCTTTTAAGTTGGTTTTGCTTAATCATTATGCATGACTTTATTTATGCAACAGGTTTTTAGTTTGGATCAATTACATCATATTGTGCTCACCCGGTGCATTGCACGGGCACACTGCTAGTATATATATATATATATATATATATATATATATATATATATATATATATAAGGTGCTGTTCTTATACTCTATCTCTTTGTCTATATCTATACTACATATATAAGCATTTAAGACAATAGTCTTAAAGACAAGTTTTAATGCAGCGAGTACAAGGTTTTAAAGCACAAAAATAGAAAAACTCTTAAATACAAGATTTCTTGCATGATGTACAACTCTCCAAAACTTTTGTTTACACACGCAAACAAAGTCGACCCCCTTAATCACCTATACCCACATACAGTACTTCTTCTACCTTTCACCCCTGCACCATACCTATAGTACAGCCATACCCTCTTCACCATACCCATAGTACAACCATACCACATCAGTTCAAGTCTAGACCATGTTGCACCTGTGAATTCAAATTTCAATCCCCGTAATTCCTTTAACCCTAATCTGATAAACCAAAGCCAGTCGACATCATCTTTCTCTATCTTCTCGATTTCTCTTTGGCTTCTCCATGGCAACACCAGGTTCGATTTCTCGATTCCACTTTGTTTCCGTTTCTGTTTGCACAATATTTGTTTGCTCGATTTCTCTCTCTCTCTCTCTCTCTATATATATATATATATATATATATGTGTGTGTGTGTGTGTGTATGTATACATATAGAGATACGATACATACAGATAACTTCATTATAATCATGTAACTTGGGGAAAATGAAGACTTCAATGGAAAATTTTTGGGGGAGGTGGCCAAGAAAAACAACAGATTGTTCGTCCCCCAACGTTTAACTGTTGAGATTTTGGCCTTTTGGGAATGGAATTCGAGTGTTTGGAATTAGAACTCATAACTGATTTAGTACTAACTTTATTCCCATTACCCTCCGGTTCCTTTTCAATTATGCTCCAATTCTGATTCCACTGACATTGAAATTGAGTTCCAGAACTTGGTATTATTAACTAAACTCATTTTTGTCGAAACTAAAGTATAGCATATAGTGGATAATGTCATAATGATAGCTGTGGAATATATAATATTCTGTATACCCCTTCTTCTTTTACCTGTAATGATTATGTTCTGTATTTCTTGTCTAACAGAAACCAAACAATCCATTTGATCTCCCAGAAAGCGGTGAAACTTTAGGAACGAAGAACATATATAGTGTATAGTTGAGATGTGAGCAGGAATATATGAATTGCAGCAGAACATTGTGAGAATTATATTTCTGGATTATATTTTCTTTGTAGCTTGTATATTTCAATTTCTACAGAACCTTAAAACGGTTATGAATGTTTAGATATTGCAGGAGCTGGTTTGATGTATAGAAAGATGTTGGCTGAAGGGATGAGTTATATAAATCAGATTGAATATAGAGATATCCACTCACTAGCCCTCATTATGGCAGCATGTTTTGTCCTGATAGCATTGCTTCTATCATCTGTACTGATTTTTCAGCATCTTAGATGGTATACCAATCCTGAGGTTAGTTGATTTGGTAGCACCTGTTTATATTCTCAAGATTTTAGATGTTTTGCTCCTTTATAGTGAAACTCCAGTTTGACATGAAATAGCATGTAGTATGAATGATGCTGCCTTCGACCCAAAAGGGAGTGTTATACTTTCTATTTATGGGTGTCAGGTTTGCATGCGTCTTTGTAAATTCAATTAATCAGGGAGGCAAGGTTGCCAACTAAGATTTTGTGGATGGGGAGGATGAGGGTGTTGAGGCGCTTGCTCCACAAGTACCATGAGTCTAAGAAGATTGATAAGCATATGTATCATGACATGTACATGAATGAAGGTCAAGGGTAATGTCTTCAAGAATAAGCGTGTGCTGATGGAAATCATTCACGAATCAAAGGCTGAGAAGTCTAGAGAGAAGACCTTATCCGATCAGTTTGAGGCCAAGCGACTAAGTGAGCACAGAACAAGGCAAGCAGGGAAAGGAAGATGGCATGAAGAGAGGAACGTTTGGCTCAGGTATTATGATGTCCGATATTCGTTAAATGTATAATTTAGTCCTAGATTGCTCCTCTAAATACCTGCCATTTGCCTTGATGGTCTATTGTATTTCTTGGATTTTGAATGTCTAAGTTTAATTTTCTTTGTAATTTTATACACGATCCACAGGAGAGAGCGCCATTAGCCTCAGTTGCTACCCCTTGTGATATAATCCTTGTGATTCTTGAAGTTTTTATAATGATTAACATGTAAAATAGAAAAATGGGGGTTTTACTTATAGTGATAAGGGTGAAATTTTGTGCTCAAATTTGGTTTTACTTATATCTAAAAGCTTGTTGTACCAACATAAATGTCAGTTGCATCCATAGGTATATAAGTCTCTGTTTTGGTGTTTGGCTAAAGAGGTTATAGGGAGTTCTCTTAACCTAATAATTAATTTGTCAACAAGTTTGTGATGGTGTAGTTAAGCTGGAAGCATGCATAATTGTCACTCTTTCGAGTAATATTATTTAAGTAATCCTTTGGCTCATGTTATTTGATGTGTATATCCATCAATAAAAGTGTTGATTTGATATCATCAATCATACTAATTAACAATTATTTTAGTGGTCGTTTGTAAATATATCTAAACCATAAGTCTTTGTTCATATTTGTGACACATTTAGTTTTTTATGGAACTTCAGCAATTACTAACTGAATGGCACAACAAAATTGGGTTTTGTGACATTTTAATAAAGACATTTTCTATAATTGTCACATGTATAACTTATACAAGGATTTACTTCTTCGATATTATAAAGTTGTCAAACTTCCTTTTAACGTATTATTGTTTTAGAATTTTTAGTAAATTCATACACCTAACCTATGTGTTTAAATTTTTTCTCGACAATGTATAGTTTGAGGTAAAAGAGATGGTCTTCATATATGATTTTCAACAAAACTAAAAATCTTCAAAATCGTTTACATTCATCCCTCTCAAAAGATTCAAACTTTTGAACCTGTTGTGTATTTAAGCAAAGTAGCTACACCCCTTTGCCAACTAAGTTACACTCCTAAGGACTTTTTATTATCCATTTACAATAACTTCTATACATTTCTCACCCGGTGCATTGCACGGGTACACTGCTAGTATATATATTATAAGGTGATGTTTGGGTTGCTTACTTAAAACAACTTATGCTTTTGGTACTTCTTCCGATTCATCCGAGATTGGTTTTATTTTCTGATCTGGAGGTATATCGGAGGTTCTTCGTGGTGTTCTTCATGTTCTTGGAGAAGATGAAGATTCAAGAAAAAAAAATAAAAAAATAAAAAAAGGTATAATAAAGAAACCAAAACTGTAATTAACTCTATAATTAATTAAAAAATGTTAAAATAAATAAACATATATAAAAAACCATTTTACCCTCGAGCTTAACGGTGGAAATAGACGGTCGTCCGCTCGAGGGACAAATTTCGTAACGAAATGCTGTAATAACCAAGACTAAATTGGGAAGGTTTTAATGTCTTGTGGTTTAGTTTAATAAAACTGAAAATTGAGGGGCTAGATTGTAATAAGGGTTAAGGTATAAAAACCCAATGATTGACACAAAACCCTAGTTTTGGTAATCATTTTGGGTGGAGTGCGGATGGACAAAGGGAGAAACAGAGAAAGAGCAAGAAAGAAGAAAGAGTCTTCCATTTTAATTGGAGGAAGGGAACGACTTCAGCATCCTCAAGCTTTCAGGTAATCTCCTCTACATCCTTAATCTGTGATTTTAGCTGTTGAACTAGGTATTTTTGGAGGTTTTGGTTAAAAGTTGGGTTTGAAACTTAATGGAAAAGATTAGGTGTCATCTTGTGTTTTCGCTGTTAAGATTTCGGTATTAAATGGGGTTAGTAAATCAGAGTTCTGTTGCTAATCTAAGATTCTTTGGATTATGAGCTTATCAGTGATTTTCGGTTCCAAATGGGTTCTGAGTCGGCGTCCGAAAAGCCCTGTGGATGTCCGGACATGATGACCCATTTGAGGAAGGTTTCCGGACGAGGTGACTGTCCGGATAAGAAAGCTATCCGGGTGGGAAAATTGTCCGGTAAGTAAGAGTTGCCCGGTAAGTGTTAATTGTCCGGTAAGTAAGAGTTTCCCGGTAAGTGTTAATTGTCCGGTAAGTAAGAGTTGTCCGGTAAGTTTTAATTGTCCGATAAGTAAGAGTTGCCCAGTAAGTGTTAGTTATCCGGTAAGTAAGAGTTGTCCGGAAAGTAGTACCGAAAAGTAACAGGTATCCGGTAAGTTGAATCCGGATGGTGACTGGACTGTTGGTTTAGACATCTGAGTAGTTTGTATCTCATCTATTTCTCAGGTAATTCAACCGTAAGCCAGAAGTAAAGTAATAAAAGATGTTGAACGCATTAGGTGAGTTTTTCTAACTAAAATACGTGACTTTTAACGTGTTTTCTAAAGTAAGTACATGATGAGAAATACCATGTTTTATTCCTATGCTTTTAACTGCATGAAAGTTATTTAAAGTTTTATATGAGATGTATGCATACATTGTGGTAGACGTAAATTGGCTAAGTCGGTGGGAGGTTCCGCCAGTACTCACGTCGGGGGGAGGTTCCGTTTATGCCATGGAAGGGAGTATCCAGTAAGGCAGCGTGAGACTGACTCGTTGTCACTTTCGAGTGACTTCAGGGTGCCATTTACGGGAGCGGATTTATCCGTGAAAGTTCTATGTAAAGTTATGTGATAGTTTCATAAAAAGTTATGTGAAAGTTTTGTGCAAAGATATTTGAAAGTGATGAACTGCTTTTAAATGATTTTGAGAACTGTCAGGAGGGAACTCACTAGACCTCATGGTCTAACCCTCGCATTTTCCAAACTAAACCTTTTCAGGTAAGCAGATAATAGGAGGCTCCGGTAAGCGAGCAAGAGCAGGATAGAGTACAGATGCAGTTAGAGACAGTGCCACTCATACTTTTAGTGGTAGTTATTCTCAGTTGTGTATAGGTTGTTTCCGCCAACCTAAGTTATGAGACAGATGTATGAAATTTCTGAGACCCAGTATTGTAATTCTTTAAATATAAATGCCATGTATGCTTTATTTAGACTGAGTTGTTACAAATGCATACCACATATACCAAAATTGTAATATTTGAAGTTATAGGACCAATTCCGTAATTTTTGACAAACCACAGGGACCAAAACAGTAATTTACTCTTTATTTTTCATTTTTTAGTATTGTTAATAAGTTTAAGAAATTGACAAAATGGGTCCTTGAAGTGATTACAAATATCATAATACAGTGAAAACATGAAAATACTTTTATGTTAACGAAAGTTTTAAGCGACTGTTAACGCGAGGGACCTGATCCATAACAAAAATGAAACCACGATGACCATCCCTGTAATTATTTCACTTAAGGGACCCAATCCAAAATTTCACTAAACCACAGGGACGCAATTTGTAGTTTACTCTTAAGATAAATCTATCTATATCTATAAAAGCAAAATGTGGAGTTGCTTATGTGACATCATGAAAAGCCTTCATTCACATTTTTCTATTTTCTCAAAATTATGATTTTTTTAAATAAAAAGTTTTTCATAAATGTCCATTCTACCCCTAAATGAAAATTGTGTATTTCATTATATTAAGGTTTATTTGGTAATTTCACTTCCAATTTAATTAGCTTTAATTTCCAAACTATCTAACTCCTTAGAGACATTAATTTTAGTCTCTTCATCTTTCTATTTATGAAATAGAGGAAAACCTACAACAAAATTATATATAAACTACAACCTAATGCTCCATCAACATGGAATTAACAAATTTTATGTTCTATACCATGTTCTATTATATTTGTATGTTTGTTTGTTGTTTCTACTTTGTAGAATTAACTTTTCGTCGATATTGTTGTCCATCCTATATAAAACTTCAAGGTAATGATTTATGTGAGTTATATATTGTTGATATCTGTATACGTGTGTGTCTTCCCAATCAATATCATTGTTTTTTCTATAAAAAATCCATATATTTTTTTTTAATGTTTTGTGTGTTTTACATATTGTTGTTAAATAAGTTTTTGGCTTTTCATTCAATTTATTTACAATTGTTACCTTGCTTTTTGTTGTGGATTTTTTTCTCAATCTTTTATGTCTACAAAATATTTAATTTTTAATTTGTAATTTTATAAGAAAAACCACATGAGATGATATTTTCTAAGCATCTCAATTCCAAATTTCTTTTTTTATTCAAATTTTGCATTTTTTTTAATGTTTTGTCTATTTTTCATATTTTGTTAAATAAGTATTTGGTTTTTCATTCAATTTATTTACAATTGTTACCTTGGTTTTTGTTGTCGATTTTTATTCTCACTCTTTTATGTCTACATAGTTTCTTAATTTTCAATTGATAATTTAATAAGAAACACCACATCAGATGACATTTTGTAGGCATCTCAATCCCAAGTTTCTACTTTTTTCCTCAAATTTTGCATTTTTTTAATGTAATTATTAGCAAAATATTTAATTAAATAAACTATCCGTCTTCTTTGTTTACACCTAATTTTGTTTACTTAATTTATTTCACATTATTCTAATTTTTTTCACATAATAATCAAGGAATATATGTAATCAACAATTCAACATGTTAGCTTTTATTTTATATTGTATTCAAGATTACTTGCTTAAATTATAAAAGCCCAAATTGTATTTGCTTAAATTGTAAAAGCCCAAATTAAATATGTAGGCTTTAGTGGCTAATGGGCTTAGGCCTTAAAACCTAAGTATTTAATGTGTAATTTGTTAGAGTTTTAGGTTAAGCCTAAAAAATCTCCTAGCCTCAATTTGAAAGAGTCAGACGTATAGAGAGAGAGAGAGAGCTTCAATTGTAAGAGAGAGTGTTCATCAATCCTATCTTATAAACTCCTCTTTATCAGTCAATACAAAGATTATTGCTATTATTATTGTTACATGTTGAATCTGGGTTCCTACAATTGGAATCAGAGCCAAACAGATTCGAATTTGTGTTTCAATCCATTGATTTTTATCAATTTTCGGAGTTTTAAACTTTTATTTTTCTGCGCTCTGTTTTGCTTCAGAAAACCACTTTCTGTTTGTTTTTGGACAAAACACTAAGCATTAAAGTTTCTCAGAATAGTGTCACGAACCTGTATACCAAATTTCAGCTCAATCCGATCATTTTTGAAAAAATTTGACTCAAGAACATTTGAATCTTCATCCTTAACTTTTGTTTTGCTGCACACGTTTTTGCTTCGAAAAACCATTTTCTGTTGGTTTTTGGACAAAACTCGAAGAATTAAAGTTGTCCAGAATATCCTCGTGCACCTACCTACTAAATTTCAGCTCAATCCGACAAGATTTAGGTTGAGACAGGTTAGTGCATTGAGACAAAAGACTGTGTAACAATTAATTCTTCTTAGCACAAAGTATCTGTTAACGATCTTTCAAGTAACAATATGTCAAGACTAAGATTTAGTGCTGATGCTGATGCTCATTATTATTCTAAACTCAGTACTAATTTTCGCAAAATTATCCCTAATCTTGAGAAAGAGTTGGAGGAAAAGAACAAAAGCATTCTGATTGATTCAGATAAGATTGCTAAGCTTGAAGAATCAGGTAAACTCCTAAACTGTGAAATTATTGAACTGAAAAGGAATTTATCTGAGTCTGAACAAGAGAAGAAAAGACTTGAACTTAAATGTATAAATTTTTCTAATCTAATTTCTGATTTAGAAAAGACTCTTGAAAAAGAGAGGAAAGAGTCTAATCTTGAAAGAAAAGAGTTTGAGAAGAAGAAGATTGAAGGATTTCAAACAAAATGTTTGAAAGATGATTTTGAGAGAGAAAGAAATGTTTTTAAAGCTGAAATGTCCAAATTGACAAAAAGACTATCTGATTTATCAACCAAGATTATGTTGGAGAAGATGTATAAATTAGATCTTCGAAAGAAGTTTGATTTAAATCTTAAAGAAAAAGACGTTTTAGCTAAAAGGCTTAAGGATTTTGACTTAGAAAACTCTCGTGTTGATAATGCAGATAATCTTGTTTTCAAAAGAGTGAAAATGGTTTGGAAAGTCAAAAGCTCTACTCCTGTCATAAATGCTCCAAAGCCATCTGTTTCTGTTAAACATTCATCTCTTCATTCTCATAACTGTAAATGCTTTGATCTTCTGTTTAAATTAAAGAACCATTTCTCTAGTTCTAACTATGTTCCTAATGGGTCATTTCATAAGAAAAATTCAAAGACCCAATATAAGAAAAAGCATAGAAAGGAACCTGGCAAACCAGCAAAAACTGGCAAGCCAGAGGACCTGAAGACAGCTCCAAATCCTAACAAAATAGGACCCATTTGGAAATGAGTACCAAAATGTCTTTAATCTGTTTTGTAGGTACTTGGACTCCTTAATACATCTGTTAAGGACTCACACTTCAGTGGATAATGGACTCTTAAACACTCAGTTTAAGACTCATCCTTCAAAGGCAATTAATTTCTGTGCACAACAGTACAGAACTTAAGTAATATGACAACATGCTGACAGATTTGCGATGCTGTAGTAAATTGATCATATCTCACTGATCAAGACACCAATTGATGCGATTCAAAAGGCCCTGGATTTAAAACACATTGATGAACAACTTTAGTGTTTTAAGATTTCAGATATTCGAAATTTATAAGGGTCATATACATCGTCGAAGTTGACAACAGTGTGCTGATACAAAGCTGTTAGACAGATCTGCGCGACTATGGTAAATCAACCGTATCTTATTCGTCCGAGCTCCAAAAGAGGTGACTCCAGATGATCTGAAAATATAACAAACCAATGCACACTCTTTATGTTTTGAGTTTTTGCAAACTCCAGAGCTATCATGGTGTAAAGTAGTGTCGAAGTTGGTGTAAAACTGCTGGCAGAGGACTTAGAAGAAATCATCAAGAGTTCACCAGAGCTCTGTCAGACCTCATCAGAGATCTGTTAGAAAACTTCGGTTCCAACAGAGGCACTGTTCACAACAGAGGCACTGTTCACAACAGAGGCACTGTTCACAACAGAGGAACTGTTCACCAGAGCAGAAGCACCAGAGCAGAGGTACTTGCTGTCAGCTTTGCGCACCTGTCGTAATTTCAATAGAACTCCCTCCTCGAAGCTCCAAATTTGATGAGTCCAGATGCGTTGAATTCCTAAGACACAGATGAAACTTTTTTGTGTTTTGATCTTGGTATGAATCAGTTTTCTTCTTGGTCCGAATCGCTTCTAAAGTCAGTACACATTTGCTGGACAGAAAGTTGTGTTTCTCTCAACTCGTCACCAGAGCTCTGTTGAGATTACCAGAGCTCTGTTGAGCTTACCAGAGCTCTGTTGAGCTTACCAGAGCTCTGTTGATTTATCAGAGGCAATTGACAGAGCTAACTCTGTTGATTTACAACAGAGACATCTACCAGAGCTCTGTTGATTTGTCAGAAGTTGTCCAAAGCCCGATTTTTTTGTTTGTTGGACAGCTTTGCGCTGCTTCAGAAACATGCGCATAACTTTTTACTCGGTGCTTCAATTTGCATGAGTCCAGCTGCGTTGAACTCGTAAGACAAAGATGAAACTTTTTTATGATTTGAGTTTGGTCTAAATCAGTGTTCTTAATTGTCAGAATCTGTGTCAAAGTCAGTAGATACTTGCTGGATCGAAAGCATCACTTCACTCTCTCCATTGCCATAATCAGATCAGATTGAGGTTGCTTCTATACACATCAGTATAGAACCAGGACTTCAACTGAATGTTGTTTCTACATAATTCTGTGTAGGACCAGTACTTCAGATATGTTCAAATCAGAGTTTTGGCTGGTAATTTCTAAACTCTGATCCCCCGCACCTTGTATTTTTTTTAAGTGGAACTATTTGTGCTGTTGGATATTCCTAACAAATGTGGAATCATCAAAGATGATTACCAACTTTCTGATTCTTATAGGATATCTGATTTCAAATTAAGCTTAAATGAAATTTACTGCTCAATTTGAGGGGGAGAAAACAAATCAGATCTGACCATGTTCGTGTAAAGGTAGAATTTCTAAACCTTTAAACTCATCATCATTTTTAGAGAAAGGCCATCTTTAAAATGATAAAACCTCTTTCTCCTTCTCTGCCTCTTTCTTCTTCTCTCTCTCTTTCTCCTCCTTCTCCTTCTCCTTTCTTTTTCTGTTCTGTCTTTGTCTTTTTCTGTTCAACGATTTCTTCAATGATGATGATTCCTCTGATAACATCAACAGAGGAGATCAAGCTCAAAACTCATCAGAACAGAATCTGACAGGTACATCTCTCACTGGTCCTTCCAATATTTCACCATCTACTTCTCTGTCTACAGGAGTGATACAGAGAAATGAGGAACCACATCAGAACGAGAGAGGACCTGAACAAGAGCCATCATTACCTTTGCTAACTAATATTGGCAAAGACTCCTTGTTTGAAAGCTCACCTTCACAGAGCCCTGTTAATGACTCTCAGAGCAATGAGGCCACTCTCCAAAGTCGTGTGCCACAAAGCCCTGGTCCCAATCAACAGAGCTCTGATGCTGAAGTTCGTCTTTTCACATCAGAAGCACAAACCCCGCCTGTTGTCCATGCTCCCATGACACGATGGACAAAGGATCATCCTCATCATCTTATCATTGGTGCTGCTTAAGATGGTGTGAAGACAAGATCGGCCACAATCAATGAAGCCTTCTTTGTAAATTTTTTAAGCATGATTGAGCCGAAGAAGATTTCTGAAGCCCTAGAGGACCCAAATTGGATCGAAGCTATGCAAGAAGAGCTTCTGGAATTCGAAAGAAATAAAGTTTGGTCCTTGGTTCCACTCCCAAAAGGCAAAACGGCCATTGGAACCAAGTGGGTGTTTAGAAACAAAAAGGATGAAGATGGGATTATCATCAGAAACAAAGCCCGTCTGGTTGCAAAGGGATACAGACAGGAAGAAGGAATTGACTATGACGAAACCTTTGCACCTGTGGCTAGGCTAGAAGCCATCAGAATCTTCCTAGCCTATGCTGCTCATAAGGGTTTTAAGGTCTACCAAATGGATGTCAAGTCTGCCTTTCTGAATGGCAAACTGCAAGAAGAAGTTTATGTCCAGCAACCACCTGGTTTTGAATGTTCAGAGTTTCCAGACCACGTTTACAAGTTAGACAAAGCTCTGTACGGCCTTAAGCAAGCTCCCAGAGCCTGGTATGAAACTCTGTCCAAATTTCTGTTGGTCAATCACTTCGAGAAAGGTACAGTCGATAAAACTCTATTCTTTAGAAGATATAAGAATGATATACTTCTGGTACAAATATATGTTGATGATATTATCTTTGGGTCTACAAGGCAGGAGTACTGTGATAAGTTTGAAAGTTTAATGAAAAGCGAATTCAAAATGAGCATGATGGGAGAACTTTCTTTCTTCCTTGGTTTACAAGTTAAACAATCAGACAGAGGGACTTTCATAAGTCAGTCTAAATACATCTCTGATATGTTGAAAAAGTATAAGCTCAATGATTCAAAACCAATGAAAACTCCTATTGCCACTGGAGTTAAGCTTGACTCTGATCTTAATGGTGAACCAACAGATGTCAAGTACTACAGAGGCATGATAGGGTCACTTCTGTACTTAACTGCCAGCAGACCTGATATAATGTTTGCAACCTGTCTCTGTGCCAGATTTCAAGCAAATCCTTCAGAAACTCATTTAACAGCTGTCAAGCGTATCTTTAAATATCTGAAAGGGACTCAATTTTTGGGTCTCTGGTATCCTCTTAACTCTGGTTTCGAGCTTGTAGCATATACAGATTCAGACTATGGAGGATGCAAGAATGACAGAAAGAGTACTTCTGGTAGCTGCCAACTGCTTGGAGAAAAGTTGGTGAGTTGGACATCCAAGAAACAGAACTGTGTTTCAACATCTACAGCAGAAGCAGAATATGTTGCTGCTGCTAGTTGTTGCTCTCAAGTGATATGGATGAAAACACAACTCAAAGATTATGGCTTGGAGTATGGTAAAATTCCTATTCTATGCGACTCCAAGAGTGCCATTGCCATAACAGCCAATCCAGTTCAACACTCGAAAACTAAGCACATCGACATAAGGTACCACTTCATAAAGGATCATGTTGAAAAAGGGACTATTGAAATGTATTTTGTTTCAACTGATCTTCAGCTTGCTGACTTGTTTACAAAAGCCCTTGATGAAAGGAGGTTTAGCTTCTTAATCAGCAAACTGGGTATGCTGAACTTATCCTCCTAACTTTGTTCAACTCAACAGAGCCTTTGATGATCCTACCAGAGCTCTGTCAAACAGTTGGGTAGGATAGTTCAACCGAGCTTCTGTTGTTCACCAGAACTCTGTCAAGCATACTTTTTCAACACGCTTTCGGTGAACAATCTGTTTGTATATAAAATTTTGTTTGTACAAAAGTTTTTTTTGGATTTAAGCTCAATTTTCTAGGGGGAGCTTAAAAGAAGGATAATGCATAGTTTTAGGGGGAGCAAGTCAGTACTCATATTTCCAAATCCAAATTGACTTTGCTTTTTTTATCATTGACAAATCTTTTTGAAGAAAGAGGGAAAACCTGTTCTGATGAAAATCCTTTGATAAAGTCAAGAACCCAACAGAACTCTGATAGTTCAACAGAGCCTCTGTTGTTTCTCACCAGAACTCTGTGAATTTTTTTTCAAAGTCAGTTCTGTTATTGTTCTTTGACCATTTCCTCATCAGATACAGAATTTTAATTTTTTTTTGGGATAAGGTAAAGGGGTCACTCATCAGAAGCAAAAACTTGCAAAGTTCGAACAGAACTCTGTCAATTTTATGCCACGTCATCAGAAGTAACGTCATCAGAGGTGCGGGTTATTTCTAAGCGTCAATCACTTGTTACCCACACATCTCTAACCGCGACGGTTTACTTGCACAAAAGTGGTCAGAACAAATCCATGTGGCACCCTCTAAGAGAAAGCTAAACCACTAGCTGTCCCCACGATACATAATTCAGGCCACTCCACCTTCTGACACTCGAGTGCCTACAGTATCTACGGCGATTACCCAGCCACAAGTTCTGACTATAAATATCCATAACCTTGACCCATTTCTTTTCTAAACTTCCTAAACCTTTCACCTTTCCCTCTTTTATTTAAATCCTCAGTGTTCTTCAAGAAAACCCAAACCTGCAACAATGGCGGAACCCCAAAACTCTGCTGATTCAAGCCGAATAGAACCCACCGATGATATCATTGTTCTTCCATACGAGTTTGCTGACAACAACTACAAATTCGATCCCACTCCAGGACTCTATCTACCCCTGTATCACGTTTTCATTGAGTTCTTTAGAAACTCTGACATCTTCAGAGCCCTAACAGAGTTCGATGACCACATTCCAGCGATCTATGTTCAACAATGGTGGACCACATGCCAATACATCGAAGAACAAGACGGGATAGTTGGGAGTGTCAACGCTAGTAATGGAGGAGCGGGAACAATCCGCATTAGAGCAAGTACCTTAAGAAGAATCTTCCGAATGAAAACCAAACGACAGCTAGGAATAGACGCCTATGAGAAACCACCAAAAACAACTGTTCTTCTTGATTTCATGAAGTTTCTGGGTTACAACAAGGATCTGAATAGGATTGGAGAATTCAAGCGACAGAATCTACCCACTATGTGGAATTTCATGTTCTCCACCTTAAACAGAACCCTTACCAGCAAATTTGGTAGTCAAGACCAAGCCACAACAGAAATCCTACAAATCATGTATGGATTGTTCTTCAATCGAAACTTTGACTACGCCAGCATTCTCTACAACGATCTTCTTACGGCTGTAAACACAAAAACCTCATCCATCGCAAGAGGAGGAGTCGTTGGATCTTACAAGTTCTTGAAGATGATCAAGTTTCCACGCTTTATCAGTCTGGTAATCAGAAGAGCCTTCGACAGACTAGAACTAACTCATCAGGGTCGCTCAACACCTGTTTTGACGATGTCAAAATTCCTCCCCACCACTTCTGGCGAATACCCCTTCATAAGAAGAATTCCAGGTACAATGCTTGCTCTTATCGCCCCTGACCACATCTCTATCCAAAACTATCAGAGTGTTGCTCAACCTCAAGAACCTGAGGTGAGAACCCCAACATACTTAGGATCTGAGAGACCAGAGGCAAGAGTACCTGAAGTGGGGTCTTCCTCTTGAAGAGAGGAAGTAGAGGACATAGCATCTCCTAGAGAGGCTGTCCATGAGGAAGTACATGAAACACCAGAGGTAGAAACTATCTCTTCTGATAGTGATGAGCAAGAGGGAAACATCAGAGAGAATCCAGAGAGTTCTACAGCCATAGGAGCCGAGGATAATGAGAGAATAGGAAAAGATGCTCAACAGAGCACATCTGAGGGTAACCTTAACCAAAATCCCAGTGCTTCCACACAATCTAATCCTGGTGATCAAGACCAAAGGATTATTAAAACAGAGGTGTACACCTCGAACCCCAACCAGCCTATACCATCAGAGGCACCTCTTCATGCCTCTGGTACGCACGAAGTCGGGGAAACTATCTTTGGTAGTGATGTTCATTCGCCCCAGAACATCAATAGGTCACCTCCACACGATGATACCTCTGTGGCTCATTTAGACTCCACACAAAATAGACCAGAGATCTTTGTAATCTCACGTAGCATCTGTCCGACTCAGGGACAATGGGAGACCATAGTAGAACAAGGGAAGACATTGCTTGATCCACATGCTTCTCATCACACCAGATTTTCTTCTTCAGAACCTGAGCTGGAAGAGGAAACTTTGGTCAGAACACCTGTAGTTGTTTCCCCTCAAAGGGAACATCAAGGATCAGGTGGAAGTCCTCCAAGAGCCAACATCAACATAACT
Organism: Saussurea involucrata; assembly: GCA_033807775.1. Classification (NCBI taxonomy): domain Eukaryota; kingdom Viridiplantae; phylum Streptophyta; class Magnoliopsida; order Asterales; family Asteraceae; genus Saussurea; species Saussurea involucrata. The sequence goes on from CM066325.1 coordinate 70,693,414, forward strand.
CTTGACGGAGGTGCCTCTGAACTCAAGGCAAAATTGGATCCATGTGTTGGAACCAAGGAGACCCCCGTTGACACAATCACAAGAGCAAAGTTCAAAAGCTTCTGTGACAGTATCAACAACTCTTTGAACGAGTATAAACTTATCAATGAACAAAAGGAGGAGCTGATCCGCAAGGAAAATGCTTCTCTTAGGGAAGAACTGCTGAACATCTCAAACAAGCATGCTGAAATAACTCGAAAATATGCCGAAGCTGAAGCACTCAGAACAGAGTCTGAACGGGTCAGAGGATAAGAGATTGGAAAGCTGACAACAGAGATAGCCGACCTAAGATCAATCAGATCAGAGGAAGGTAAAAGGACTTCGACAGATCTTGCCGAGCTAAAGCGACTCATAACAGAGAACCACACAGCGCAGATGAACAGAACCCTTCCCTTCCCCACGGTTATTCTTTTAGAATCTAACGTCAGAACCTTGACAGAGATAATTACCAACTCTGTTAAGGAATCCATAAAAGAAGCAACCACCTCATCTGCTACTCCACTCAACATCTCCAGCCCTAACCCAAATGACCTACCCATGACAGTTGGACAAATGGGAGACTTCAGAAAATCAATTCTTAGCCGAATGATGACGATCTCATCAAAATTTGTAATGAAAGCTAAGGCAACAGAACAACATGTGAAAGCGTCTCTTGATACTCACAAGGTCAACTTCAAGGCTCAAGTAGAAGAGATCAGAGGTGCTGCAACAGAGGTAGAAGATGTGATGACAAAGGCAGCCTCAAACTTTACTGATATTATTTTACAGGCTACCTCTACATCAAAAAGACCTGCAGAAGAAGCACCCACAGACGAACCATCAAGCAAGAGACACAAAGCTGGTCTGAAGTTTGTTGTTCCGTCCTCACCAGAAGCTCGAATTGACTCCTCTGGCGATGATGATGATTTTGAGGATGCTCAAGAAGGTCAATCAGACGATCAACTGGGTGAGTCCTCAGAACAACTAAAGGGGGAGAAAGAGAAGGAGAAGGAGAAGGAGGAGAAAGAGAGAGAGAGAAGAAGAAAGAGGCATAGAAGGAGAAAGAGGTTGAAAAAGAAAGAGAAGCCAAGGGTAAAGGGAAAATCACAGAAGCAACTGAGGAAGAGACTACAGAAGGAGAAAAGGGGATAACAGAGGAAATCATGACAGATATGACTGAAGTGGCATTTGACTACATGTTCAAAAATAGAGTCATCAAACCGACAGAAGAGTCAACACAAGAACCACCAAAGAGCATCTGCCTAGATACCCCTCCTACTTCTCCAACAAAAGAACCAGAGAGGACAGACCCATCCTCTGCTGAAGGACAAATAAGTCAAGCCCAACCTCAAGCTACTCAGAAATCTGCTCACATCGACACTCTTATGGCAGAAACCCATGATGACCCAAACCCAACGGTAACAGAACAGAACCCATAAACCTCTACCTTTCATACCGAAAAACCTGCCTTATAAACGGTATTTGCATTTCTATATGCTGACAGAGACATCATCCCTGTAAATACTGTACCCATTAACCCATACCTCAACCCAATCAGAATAAACACCATTTCTGATGCAAGGCTAAAGTTCATCCAAACCAAGTCAAATCAGAACAGAGCCATCAATATAAACTTCGGTATCCGCAGAATTCTGGACATTAAGCACAAGAAGTTTCAACACGACAGGGTCACATACCATGAGTATACTGTGGAATCAACAGAAGGCATAAATGAAATCTTCAATGACAATGATCTCGTCCTTCTGAACCCATATGACCTGATCTTACTCCACGCATATTGCTTGAACTTCTCAGAAAGATACACACCAGCCAGAACTGCACTACCAGAAGTCAGATTTGCTATACAAGATGTAAAGCCCGTATCCCGGTATGTATTCTCGCTATTCCTTTTTTTTTAAAAAAAGGAGCATTTAATTAATTAACGTGGTTTCCGTTAGCGGGGTTAGCCGAGTCGGGCCAAAAAGTTAAGTGAAGTAACCTTTGTGGGATTTTGCTAAGAAGTGTAAGTTGAGGGGCTGTTTGGGACTTTCTCCATAGTTGGGCAAGAGGATCGGCCAAGAGGCACGACCCCTCCCCTCCCCTTCGGTTTCATCTTAACAATCCTCCCCCAAAACCCTTAGCCATTTTCTTTCCCTTCCCCTTGTTGTTTTCGGCCAAGAAGAAAGGGAAGTGAAACCGAGAAGAAAAGAGAGAGAGACCGAAAGAGAAAGAGAGCGAGAGTCGAGAGGAGGAAGGAGGCGATCACCGGCGTGAGGGAACCAGCGTCGGGACTGGTCGGAAAGGAGGAAGAAGAAGGATTCCGTTAAGGTAAGTGTCCCGTTCGTTTTATTGATGTTTTCTTCGTCGGAAATTGTAAACCGCAACCACCGTGTCACCGCCAATCACCACCACCTCCGGAGGCGGCAGTGGGTGGTGCTTGGTGTGTTTCAGACCATGGTAACCCTAAAACAGTAAGTCAAGTTGTTTTGCGAGTCTGTTTGGATTAAGACGTCTTATTGGGATCAAGTTCAAAAGGTTATCATTTTATGTAATTTTTTTAGTGTTCTGTCCAGTTCTTCAATCGTGCGTAACTTTCTCGTCGTAACTCGGATTGAGGCGAATCCGGTGCCCACGGTTCACATTCTGTGTCGGGCACGTTTTTCGTGTTTTAGAGAAAGTTTGGTTCGGCCTCTAGCTAGGCGAAAAAGTGTGGTTTTTACAGCAGGTCGGGATTTTAGACAGCTTTCTGTCCCTGTTTTGTATGGAGCATAACTCCTGATAGGAATGACGGATTGGGATGAAACTGGTGTCACAAGTTCCCATTCTGAGCCTAGTAACTTTTCTATGTTTTGGGGAAAAACCAGTTCGGACCGTAGCCTATGTCAAATCGTCGTTTTGTACTGAAAGGTTCTATTTCTCGCTGTTCTGCGAATCGTTCTTGTAAAATCCATATTAAATTATAGAAAAATCGTTAGGACGCGTGCGATACGTCCCTGGAACCGTGAAACTTAGAACTTCGTGATTATGGAATTTGATTTCTGTATTTATCAGTTTTTAGGGGGTAAATCAGGTCCCGAACAGACCCGTGTTTTAGATAAAAAGCTGGAATGTTTAGTCTTATAAAATCTAGTAAAGGTGTCGTGAGTTGGGACCTTTCGTTGACGTTTTTAGTGCGTAATTAGGTGGGAAAATGTGAGGAAGGTTGACTTGCTGGTGTTGCGGCTCGGGAGCGCGTCGCTTTGCTTTGAGGTGAGTTCTCTCACCGCGTAGTTAGGAATTTCATGTATGTCGTTCTTTTGTGTTACATGTTATTACGTGTATTTATGTGCTTACATGAATTAGATGGGATGTGATAACTGGTTGTGATTTGTTAAATTCGTATGTGGAATATATATATATATATATATATATATATATATATATATATATATATGCATGTGTACACCTCGGTGGGACTGAGGGGCTCGGTGGGACCGAGGGCTTGGTGGGACTAAGCTAGTACAGTAATCTTTACTCGGTGGGACCGAGGGCTTGGTGGGACTAAGCTAGTACGGTAATCTTTACTCGGTGGGACCGAGGGCTCGGTGGGACTGAGCTTGTATTAATGTGTTTTGTGTACTCGGTGGGACCGAGGTTCGTACTTATATAATAATCATTATGTGGCTTGATATTCGTAGTGATGGTGATGTTGCCTACTTGCGAGTAGGGGTGATATGCGTGGGGTTGCTACCTACGTGTGTGGTTGGATTCACTAAGCGTTTAGCTTACCCTTCCCCAATATGTTGTGACTGCAGGTGCGAGCGGCAGTCGGGCTTGACGGTACACACAAAGCGCAGGCGTCGGAAATTGTTGGAATTTACACTTTTGAACTTTTAGATTTTATTTATAATATTTCCGCTGCATAAATTCTTTTGACTGTTTGAGTTGACGATATTAACTTTAATTGAGTTACGGTTTATTAAAAATGTGGTTGTTTTATAATGGAATATATGTTCTAGAAAATTTAAATTTCCTTGTAATTTTTGGGACGTTACAACTTGGTATCAGAGCACAGCTTGAGTGAATCAAACACATCTCGGTGTGTTTGGTCTCAAGTTGCGGCTATGAAGTTTTTAAACTCTCTTATTAAAATCTTTGAAAATAAATGAACGGAGGAAGCCCGTTTGGGAAACGGTGATCGTGGGCGCAGTGTGTACAGTCAGCCGACGCCAATTGGGAAGGTACAGCACTTAGTGTATTTATTGCTTTCTAGGCATAGGGTATGCATGCTAGATTGCCGAGGTTGTTTACACTGTACTGTACGATGACTGCTTGCTAGTAGGAATCAATGCTAGTTATAGTAGGTTGTCAAGTGAAGGCCCTATAGGTTGCATGCAGTAAGAATCATATAGCCTTAGAATATTTGATTTAGTTCTATTGCGCAGCTCTTGTTTGAGTCCAACCGTTCTAGGATAGAATCTTGTATTCGAATGTCTATTTGATTCACGCTGCGTGCGACTGGGTATTCGTGAGGCAACTCGTTATGGCTAACAGGGATTCCGTTGTAGCAAGAGTAGTGGGATGAGATGAAATTCCTAGTGAGCTGGGAATAGCGTTTACATATGAGTACGTATGCTAGATTGCTTTCTAGAACATAGGAGTATGTATGCTAGATTGCTTACGTGGATTTTGTGGTACTGTATACTTGTTACTTGCTATTAGGAACTCATGCTAGCCTTGATAGGTTGTTATGTGAATGCACCTTAGGTTGTATACAGTAGGAACTAAATAGCCTTAGAATGTTGGATTTAGTTCTATTGCACAGCTCTTGTTTGAGTCCAACCGTTGTAGGATAGAATTTTATATTCGAATGTCTATCTGGTTTCACTGTATACGACGGTGCGTTTACGAGGCGACTCATCAGGGCTAGTGGGGGTTCCGTTCTAGCAAGGGTGGTGGGGTATTACGACTTTTCTAGGGAGCTAGGAAAAGTGTTTGCATATGTCGGAATGGGCATATGTGTTAGTTTGTGGTAAGCAACTACTTGGACGTCCCGGGACAGGACTCGAAACGAGTAAGGATAGGTGTGAAGGGTAGTAGCAGAGCTCCTACTATCTGAAGCACAGGATCCGTGCTCGAGTCGGGGAAAGTCACGGAGAATCCGAAGAGTTGAGTGTGAGCGTAGTTAGCAGGTTTTAATGTGTGCTAGTAGCTCGTTAAGGAGGAACAACAATGTTGATCCAGATGCTGATGCTGGAATTATTGCTGATCAGATTCGTGAGATGTTTGCGATCGAGGTGACGCATATTTTGAGGAGGCGATCCCCGAAATTATTACCGCCATTCGTGACGAGGTAATAGTGTCGATGGAGGAGCGCATCGCGGCGATTCCACCCCCTGCGGGTGGGCAGCCCCGAACAAGAGGGTCGGGATCGGTTATAAAGTGCACATTCCTTATCGGTGGTTGTCCTGCGAACTAGAAGGTTCGCTTCGCGGTGAATCTGTTACGAGACGGAGCGAAAGACTGGTGTGCTATTGCTTTGACGCTTAACGGGCGCAATACTTGACCTGGGAGGAGTTCGTCGTATGTTTCGTGTAGAGCATGTGCCTCTAGTGGAGATGGAGAGGAGTGCCAAAGAGTTCTTGGAGCTCTATCAGACTGCGGAGGCCATAAAGGAGGTGAACCGAAAGTTTACGGAAATGACATTATTCTATCCTTAGCATGCTGCTTTTGAGGACATGAAGAGGACACGGTGCAAGGATATGTTACGTACCAAGATCAGGGAGTTCGTGAGTACCGCACAGTATGCTTCACTTGCTGTAGTGATGGAGGCGGCCCGAGGTAGAGTTCGTCAACTGGGAGTGGAGGAGGCACAAGCTACGTATAAAGTGGTGACAGGTACGTTCTTGGTTAACTCGGTGCTTGCTATGGTGACGATTGATAGCAGGGGCTACTCATCCTTCTGTGTCTCACATAGTCAGTGAGTGTTTGGGGCTGAGTTGTAGGACGGTTAGGCTGTCCACTTGTGGTTGCAGTTGCTGAAGACAGGACCTCGACGGTTACTGACGTGTACCGGGGGTGCACTATGGAGATCTCTGGTGTGAGGTTCCTGATTGATTTGATTCTGATCGCTATGCGGGAGTTGTGCGTGACTGTGGGCATGGATTGGATGGATGCGTACGATGCGGAGATTGTTTGTCGTCGCAAACAAGTACGAGTTCGAACCCCAAGTGGGGGAGAAATGCTAGTTCAGGGCGGCTTGCCCAGGCGGACCTCAGCGATATGTTCGGCTGCGAGGGCTCAGAGGTACTTGCAGCACAGTGGTCAGGGAATTTTGGCGTATGTGATCGACACGCGCGTCGACGGAGAGAAGAAGTCTGTGAAGGATGTGCCAGTTGTACGGGAGTTTGCTGACGTATTTTCCCGAGGAGTTACCGGGGATACCTCCTGAGCGACAGGTAGAGTTCCACGTTTATTTGATTCTGGATGCTGCTCCGGTGGCCAAGGCACCTTATCGCTTGGCTCCACCGGAAATGAAGGAGTTGTACACTCGTTGCAGGAACTTATCGAAAAGGAGTTCATCAAGCCGAGTCGTCCACCGTGGGGAGCCCCGATTCTGTTTGTGAAAAAGAAAGACGGGTCCCAACGGATGTGTATAGACTATCGTGAGTTGAATAAGCTTACGGTGAAGAATCGTTATCCTCCGCCAAGGATCGATGACTTGTTCGATCAGCTTCAGGGAGCCTCGTGGTTCTCTAAGGTTGATTTGAGATCGGGGTATCATCGAATGCGGGTGAGGAGAGAGGATACGGAGTAGACGGCCTTTCGTTCACGTCATGGCCATTTACAAGTTTGTGGTGATGCCTCTCGGGCTCACCAATGCACCCGCAGCGTTCATGGACCTCATGAACCGGGTATGTAGCCTTATGTGGGATCGATCGGTGATCGTGTTCATCGACGATATTCTTGTGTAATCGAAGTCGAAGGAAGAGCATGAGATGCATTTGCGAGAAGTTTTGGAAGTTTTGAGGCGGGAGAAGTTGTATGCTAAGCTCTCCAAGTGTGAGTTCTGGTTACGAGAGGTCCACTTTCGAGAACATGTCGTGAACTAGAATGGTATTATGGTGGATCCGGCCAAGATTACGGCTGTGATATGGTGGGAAGTGCCAAAGACTCTCACTGAAGTACAGAGTTTTCTTGGGTTAGCAGGGTACTTTCGGAGATCCATTCAGGATTTCTCCAAGATTGCTTTACCGATGACCCGATCGACGAAGAAATCTGCGGCTTTTAGTTGGGGTGAAGAGCAGCAGAGGGCTTTGGGGAGCTACGCAGGCGTTATGCGAGGCTCCGATGCTGACTTTGCCGGAGGGTATGTAAGAATTGGTGGTGTTTGCTCTCAAGATTTGGAGGCACTATTTGTATGGCGTCAAGTGTATACACTAACCATAAAAGCCTCCAGTACTTGATGACCGGCAAAACCTCAACATGCGTCAGAGGAGGTGACTTGACGTGGTCAAGGATTATGATGGTGAGATACTTTACCACCCCGGTAAAGCGGATGTTGTTACGGACGCACTTAGTCGACATCTGGATGGTGAGCCACTGTGGGGCTTGTGTCAACGGTTAACAGTGGTTGCACCTCTTCTCGAGTCGATAGGTAGTGCTCAGGAGGTGGCAGTTTTGGAGGAAAATGCCAATAGCGAGAGAGTTTCGAGGGAAATTCCGAATGTTGTCCGTGATAGTCATGGGTCAATTGCTCGGTCTTAATGGAAGGTTGGGTATCCCACGCGTGTGGGTACTGTAGGACGAATAGTATCGATTAGGGAATGCTGCCCTTTGTAATAAAGAGGATAAATGCGTAGAATTTTTGAGGTAAATAGTATACTTAGGTGTCGACTTTCGGGCTTAAGGCCAAATGCCTTAGTGTAATTGGGGAATTGTAGTCGATTTTAAGGAAATTATGTTGATGGTAGTAGTAATCCTGAGATGTTTGCTTGTGGTGAATGGTTGTGGTGGAGTGACCTTCGTGGATGATTATAAATTTACTAGTTTGATAATTCATGTGGAATAAATTGTGGGAGTCTAATAGAACTCGTGAAAGTTAATCGACAGTTAATGATAGGAATGATCGAATTCAAGTATCCTGTAGGGTATATTGGTGAGCAACTTTAGAATGGTTAGAGCTTGAAATTTGAATCGGGATGTTTTGATTATCTATGGTTGGGAGACAACCGAAGTCGTTTGACTAGGAATGAATCCAGTTGTTGGAATGTTCCTCCGATCATACTTGCGGTGTGCTTGAAGGAGTTTTGTGGTAAGAAAAGTATTCGAGAGATTTTTAGGCGGTGTGGGAAATCTTAAATTCCAGTTAGTGAAGGTCTAGTGGAAACACCGAAAGTGTTCCGAGTGAACTTGGGAACCTGAGGTTGAGATGTGGGAGACCTATCTATAGCTATTCACGGGCATAGACTTCGAGGACGAAGTCTAATCCAAGTGGGGGAGAGTTGTAAAGCCCGTATCCCGGTATGTATTCTCGCTATTCCTTTTTTTTTTTAAAAAAAGGAGCATTTAATTAATTAACGTGGTTTCCGTTAGCGGGGTTAGCCGAGTCGGGCCAAAAAGTTAAGTGAAGTAACCTTTGTGGGATTTTGCTAAGAAGTGTAAGTTGAGGGGATGTTTGGGACTTTCTCCATAGTTGGGCAAGAGGATCGGCCAAGAGGCACGACCCCTCCCCTCCCCTTCGGTTTCATCTTAACAATCCTCCCCCAAAACCCTTAGCCATTTTCTTTCCCTTCCCCTTGTTGTTTTCGGCCAAGAAGAAAGGGAAGTGAAACCGAGAAGAAAAGAGAGAGAGACCGAAAGAGAAAGAGAGCGAGAGTCGAGAGGAGGAAGGAGGCGATCACCGGCGTGAGGGAACCAGCGTCGGGACTGGTCGGAAAGGAGGAAGAAGAAGGATTCCGTTAAGGTAAGTGTCCCGTTCGTTTTATTGATGTTTTCTTCGTCGGAAATTGTAAACCGCAACCACCGTGTCACCGCCAATCACCACCACCTCCGGAGGCGGCAGTGGGTGGTGCTTGGTGTGTTTCAGACCATGGTAACCCTAAAACAGTAAGTCAAGTTGTTTTGCGAGTCTGTTTGGATTAAGACGTCTTATTGGGATCAAGTTCAAAAGGTTATCATTTTATGTAATTTTTTTAGTGTTCTGTCCAGTTCTTCAATCGTGCGTAACTTTCTCGTCGTAACTCGGATTGAGGCGAATCCGGTGCCCACGGTTCACATTCTGTGTCGGGCACGTTTTTCGTGTTTTAGAGAAAGTTTGGTTCGGCCTCTAGCTAGGCGAAAAAGTGTGGTTTTTACAGCAGGTCGGGATTTTAGACAGCTTTCTGTCCCTGTTTTGTATGGAGCATAACTCCTGATAGGAATGACGGATTGGGATGAAACTGGTGTCACAAGTTCCCATTCTGAGCCTAGTAACTTTTCTATGTTTTGGGGAAAAACCAGTTCGGACCGTAGCCTATGTCAAATCGTCGTTTTGTACTGAAAGGTTCTATTTCTCGCTGTTCTGCGAATCGTTCTTGTAAAATCCATATTAAATTATAGAAAAATCGTTAGGACGCGTGCGATACGTCCCTGGAACCGTGAAACTTAGAACTTCGTGATTATGGAATTTGATTTCTGTATTTATCAGTTTTTAGGGGGTAAATCAGGTCCCGAACAGACCCGTGTTTTAGATAAAAAGCTGGAATGTTTAGTCTTATAAAATCTAGTAAAGGTGTCGTGAGTTGGGACCTTTCGTTGACGTTTTTAGTGCGTAATTAGGTGGGAAAATGTGAGGAAGGTTGACTTGCTGGTGTTGCGGCTCGGGAGCGCGTCGCTTTGCTTTGAGGTGAGTTCTCTCACCGCGTAGTTAGGAATTTCATGTATGTCGTTCTTTTGTGTTACATGTTATTACGTGTATTTATGTGCTTACATGAATTAGATGGGATGTGATAACTGGTTGTGATTTGTTAAATTCGTATGTGGAATATATATATATATATATATATATATATATATATATGCATGTGTACACCTCGGTGGGACTGAGGGGCTCGGTGGGACCGAGGGCTTGGTGGGACTAAGCTAGTACAGTAATCTTTACTCGGTGGGACCGAGGGCTTGGTGGGACTAAGCTAGTACGGTAATCTTTACTCGGTGGGACCGAGGGCTCGGTGGGACTGAGCTTGTATTAATGTGTTTTGTGTACTCGGTGGGACCGAGGTTCGTACTTATATAATAATCATTATGTGGCTTGATATTCGTAGTGATGGTGATGTTGCCTACTTGCGAGTAGGGGTGATATGCGTGGGGTTGCTACCTACGTGTGTGGTTGGATTCACTAAGCGTTTAGCTTACCCTTCCCCAATATGTTGTGACTGCAGGTGCGAGCGGCAGTCGGGCTTGACGGTACACACAAAGCGCAGGCGTCGGAAATTGTTGGAATTTACACTTTTGAACTTTTAGATTTTATTTATAATATTTCCGCTGCATAAATTCTTTTGACTGTTTGAGTTGACGATATTAACTTTAATTGAGTTACGGTTTATTAAAAATGTGGTTGTTTTATAATGGAATATATGTTCTAGAAAATTTAAATTTCCTTGTAATTTTTGGGACGTTACACAAGAGCACATCAATCTCAGAATACAGATTGACTATCAGCTAGGCATAGAGTTTGAAGTAGAGAAACTAGCGATTGCACCACCAAATGAAAACCTTGAGGGTTATGGCCATCACAGAACTGGAACCGTAGTAGAAGATCCTCCAGTCTTTACCTGCCGACAGAAGGGCATAAAGAAGGCCATCAGAGCAGCTGAAACCCACAAATACTTAAGTGAGTCGCTAGTATACCTCAAGAACATAATCCAAGATCTCCCAATAAATAAGTGTCCAGAAGAACAGCAGAAACTCTTCATCGACCAGATTGATCTGATGCTGGACTTCCGTACTCTAATCAGAAGATTCGACAGAATTCTTAGGGGAGATGATTATGCTTAAATGTACTGATCTTTTAAATCTCAATGTAATATTCCAAAAGATTAGTGCAAGGCTTCGACAGAGGTAAAAGTTCTCTGTTCTTTTGTTTAATCTCTTGTCATTTGTAAATTTTTATTTTCAATACTTAGGTAGAGATTGTTGGCCCCAAGTATCTGTTATGTAAAAGTATTGAAAATAGTTCAAGTCAGAAGACCAACAGAGATCAGACAGAAGATTCGGAAGAAGTTCAAGTCGGAAGACCAACAGAGCTCAACAGAGCTCTGTCGAAGACTTCCAACAGAAGAACAAGTGTTTAACAGAAGACCAACAGAGCTTATGCGAAAGAGCTCTGGTGAAGTGAAGACCTCTGTCAGCCCAAGTCTCGTAGGAAATCCCAAGTGTTAGACAAGTGTCCATACTTTCCATGTATGCCCTAAAAATAGGAGACACACTTTCCACGTGTCATTCTAGGGTACGATAGTACACTGCCTTCACTTTTCCAGGGCTATAAATAGAGAGGTAGTGGAACAAACAATTGTAGGCTTTGGGAAGAGTAGTTTTTCCACAATTGTTTAAGCACACACTGCAGCAATCCCGAGCACTACCTCCGTACGATATTGTTGTCCTATGAGATTTCCGAACACACTTGAACATGTTCTTGGTGTGATTCATTATCAATATATGAGCAGCTTTTATATCTGATCCTGTTATCATTTTACTGTTCAATATTTGATTCTCATAGTTCATTTATCGTTTACACAATCACTCATTTTAATGACTTTATTTAATATGCTTCCGCTGTCTATTTCACTACCATTAATATGATACAACGTGAATCTGGGAACCTACACAACATATTTAAAAACTCATTATATAAATGAAATTGCGATAAGTATGTATACTTCTATTTAGATTATAATTGAATATAATAATATGTGTATTCTTAATAATAAAATGATTATAATTAATATAAATAAATAATGGGAGATGACTATTATTCACATCAATATAATATCTTATGATCATTGTCAGTTATATTACTTACATAACGCTGTATATATATATTATTTAAAAAACAATATATTTAAATGACATCCCACACAAGTTTTAATCTTTTCTTTAATACAATATATATATTGATATGTATTATTCCCAAATAAAACTAAATATTTAAAAGTTGAATTAATATACAAAGTAATCAATATATAGAATTAAAAACTTATTATTATTTAAAGTCTTATTAAAATCAATATATAAATATAATTGACATTAGAACCAATATATATATATGAATAAAATTAGAATCAATATATAATTGTAATAACCAGGTATTTTATTTAATTTAAATTTGAAAATTTTATAAGTCTTTATTATAGTATTTAAGGAGTTAGAAGTTAAAGAGTAAGTTTTAATTTTTAATTGGAAGTTTAGGGGTAAATCTTGCCAATTTATCAGAGTTGAGGGTTAGTTTGGTATTTTGGGAAATATCCCCCTCCACCACCGCCTTATGTTGTTTAGGTGGAGGAGGTGTCCTCTTTTTGAAACTATTAGCAAAAGTCTAAGTGTGTGTGTGTGTTTATTGTTTACGGCCAAAAGAGAGAAGAGGGATTTGGGAGTAGTTCTTGAATTAAAGTGAAGAAGAAGAAGGATTATTTCAGCTGGGTTTTAGTAGTTGCATCAAGAAAACAAGGTAATAATCTTTATTTTTATGTGTATTAGGTTTTACTATAAGTTGTGGAAGTGGTTTTGGTATTTTTGTATGATTTGGGAGTTTTATGTTTATGGATAGTTGTGGTTTATGGTAGTAATCATATCTGCAAATTTTCATAATCATCCATGGGGAAAAACTGCATAAATCTGGGTTTAGGATGAACATAGTGGGCTGAGACTTTTATGAACATCATAAGAATCGCAACTGAAGTTTCCGACTTTCACAAAAATCGCAACACAAGCTTGCGACTTTCTTTAAATCTCGCAAGTGTGGCTTGCGACTTTCTCAAATCTCGCAAGAGTGGCTTGCGACTTTCTCCAATCTCGCAAGTGAGGGTTGCGACTTTCAGAAGAATCGCAAGTGTGGGTTGCGACTTTCTACAAACTCGCAACAGTTGGTTGCGACTTTCACTGTGCTTTGCGATAAGATTTTATGTAGCTAGTTGGTTGCGATAGAGACGAGGATTCTTGGGTTTTTACAATAGTAAGTCTTTAAAAGGAGTATTTGTATTTTATTGTTACAGCTACTATGAATTTGGGATTGACGGATCGAAGTGCTTGATAAATATCTTGGAAGGATTTTTGGATATAAGCTAAACAGGTGAGTTTTACTTCAAAATATTTTAACTCGAATACATATATGTGTGGAATGGATATATGATTAAGGTGTGAATATTATGTGTTTATAATATAGTAAGATATTATATTCCTATGTGCATTACACTACACAAGTGCACATTAGTCGGGTTCCGGTATGCGGACCGATGGGTAGCCGGGTTCCGGTGTGCGGACCGGTGAGTAGCCGGGTTCCGGTGTGCGGACCGGTAACGTTGATTATTTATTAGTTGGCTTGCTACCAATTAGTATGGCCAGTTGTGGAGGAATAAGGCAGGATGAGATGTACGAGTCTTGAATGGTATTGATATACGTGTAGTATATGAAAAGTTTTATATAAATGGTTTTGATACAAAGGTTTACTAAACTGATAGGGATTTCCTCACTAGACCATTAGGTCTAACCCTCATTTCTGTTTTAAAAATATGTATTCCAGGTGGTGGATCGGGTAAGAGCAAGTAAATAGGACTCTTGATGGATAGCTTTTGTGAAGATGTTGGTTATGAAGTTATGGATGTATTTTGTACTTATGACTTTGTCATTAGTCAACATGTAATTTAATTTGCAAAAAGTTTGTACTGATTTACTTATTATGTTTTGCAAGACTATGGGACCGAATGTGAAATACGATGTATCTTTTGATGATTTTATAATATAAAATGTATGTTATTTGTATATATGGAAACCGGGTTGTTACAGATGGTATCAGAGCCCTAGTTTAAGAGATTTAGGTATTGGTACTTGTATCTAGACTTAAACTGTATGTGAAGTAGGATGTCCCTATTATTTTAGAACCTGGGGATGCTAAGTATAAAAGGTAGAAGGAACATCATGTAAGGTAATTTCAGATTACACCTGGCCAGTGTAATTATGATCTTACAGGTACATGTTTGAACTGGAATACCTTGTTATATGGGGTATGTGCTTATGTGTATATTAACCTTGTTTGAATCTACAGAATGGCAAGTGGCACTAGACAAAAGAATCAAAGGGGAGGAAGGAATTCGAGTGGAGAGAACCCACCAGTAGGAACAGGGGGAAGAGGAGGAGATCGTGGTGGAGGCAGAACCGGAGGTAGAATCGGGGGCCGAACTGGGGGTAGAACACAACCACAAGGTACAGAGTTTGTTACACGGGATGACCTGACTGCTGAAATGGGGAGATTACAGGCTAGCATACAAGCCATGTTTGAACGAAGTCGTCATAATGAAACTGATACACCAGATCCGGAACCTGAAGTCGAAATGCCAATCACCCCTACTGTCTTACCGGTAATGAAAAAGTGTGATTATAAAATGTTTCTTAGTTGCAAGCCCCCTACGTACTCAGGAGGTCGGGATCCAGTAAAAGCGATGAGATGGCTGAAAGAAATAGAAGCTATCTTCAAGACGAGTAAATGTGCTGAAGAGGATAGAGTACTTTATGGAACTACAATGTTAAAGGGCGATGCTTTATACTGGTGGGAGGCTCATATTGAATCGGGAGGATCAGACATATATTCTAACTTTTCTTGGGAAGAATTCGTAGCTTTTACAAAAAAATTCTGTCCACAAGCAGCCGTCAGACAATTGGAGGAAGAATTTATGAGCCTACAACAAGGGAATTTGTCAGTTAGAGACTATACTGCTCGTTTCTTAGAAAAATCTCGTTTTGCGGGATATTACGTTGCTACGGAGAAACTGAAGATGGATAGATTTATCTATGGGCTAAATTCAGAAGTCAGAAGATTAGTGACCGCAACAAGGCCATACACCTTTACAGCCGCAGTAAACGCTGCTGAAAATGTAGAACGAGACAACAGAAGGGATGCCGGGGATAAGAGTACGGGGAAAAGGAAATGGGAAGGGCCACCACATGATCCGAAGAAGTCTAGATTTCAGAGATTCGATAATCGTCCACCTTTCCGACCAATGGAAAGACCTTGTTCGAAGTGCCACCGTATCCATCAAGGAAACTGTCAGATTGAATCGCGGGTTTGTTATAGGTGTGGGAAGACCGGGCATGTTATTAAAGATTGTCGATTAACGCGGTTTTGTTTCTTGTGTAATTCTCTGGATCACCTTCAGTCAGATTGTCCGCGAGGTAGAATACAACAGGGGGGCACATCAGGGAAACCAGCAATTGCTAGACCAGTAGTTCCAAGAATAGAACCGCCGAGAATAAGGGGTCGTACATTTCAAATGACAGCTAAAGAGGCGAAGGAAACTCCGGATGTGGTTACAGGTACATTTTTCATAAACTCTACACGTGCTAAAGTGTTGTTTGACTCCGGTGCAAACCGATCTTTTGTGTCTCCTTCATTTGCTGCTCACATGCATTTAGAGCCTAAAATGTTAGAACATGCCTTACTGGTAGACACTGCAAATGATAACCAAGTGTCAGTTAAAGAAGTTTTTGATTGCTGTGTGATAAATATAGAGGGGTGTGGAGTACCGATACAACTATTTCCTATAGCCTTGATCGAGTTTGATGTGGTAGTAGGGATGGATTGGTTAGCTGAGAATCAGGCTAACATAGTTTGTGATAAGAAATTAATCAATGTCGTTTTACCTGATAAGAGGTCAATAGTGATTTATGGTGATCGTAAGAATCATCAGTCTAGCCTTATATCTATGATAAAAGCCCGTAAATGTGTCAGCAAGGGTTGCTCGAGTTACTTAGCCTATGTGATAGATAGTAGGCCTGAAAAGATTAAGTTGGAAGATATTCCTATTGTTAGTGAATTTCCAGAAGTTTTCCCTGAAGACTTGAATAGTCTTCCTCCTGTTAGACAAGTAGAATTTGGTATCGACTTAGTCCCTGGAGCCGCTCCTATTGCTCGTGCACCGTACCGACTAGCACCTCCAGAGATGAAAGAAATGATGGCACAACTTCAAGACCTATCTGATAAGGGCTTCATCAGACCCAACTCTTCGCCGTGGGGTGCACTAGTTCTATTTGTGAAAAAGAAGGATGGTTCAATGAGAATGTGTATTGACTACCGGGAGCTAAATAAGCGCACGATCAAGAACAAGTATCCGCTTCCAAGAATTGATGATCTCTTCGATCAATTAGTTGGACCTTGTTATTTCTCTAAGATTGATCTCAGATCTGGCTATCATCAGTTGAAGGTTAAGGAAGAAGACGTTATGAAGACTGCCTTTCGTACGAGGTACGGCCACTACGAATTCTTGGTGATGCCATTCGGACTAACGAACGCTCCAGCCACTTTTATGGATCTAATGAATCGGGTATGTAAGCCTTATCTAGATAAATTTGTCAATGTATTTATCGATGATATACTTATTTATTCCCGATCCAAAGAGGATCACGCACAACATCTTCGTTTAATTTTGGAATTACTGAGGAAAGAAAAGTTGTATGCTAAATTCTCTAAGTGTGAATTCTGGCTGCGGGAAGTTCAGTTTCTGGGGCATGTAGTTTCCAAAAAAGGTATACAAGTTGATCCAACGAAAGTAGAAGCAATTGAAAGATGGGAACAACCGAAGACGCCAACGGAAGTACGTAGTTTTCTAGGTCTAGCTGGATACTACCGGAAATTTATAAAAGACTTCTCTCGTATCGCGACGCCTTTGACTAAGCTGACTCGGAAGAATCTAAAGTTTGAATGGAGAGCAGAACAGGATGAAGCATTTAGAATATTGAAAGAGAAACTCTGCAGCACGCCAATATTAGCATTGCCAGAAGGTTCTGATGATTTTGTTGTCTACAGCGATGCTTCCAAACTAGGATTAGGATGTGTACTTATGCAACGTGGAAAGGTGATTGCTTATGCTTCTCGTCAACTAAAGGACCATGAAAGACAGTATCCTACACATGATATGGAGCTTGCAGCAATTGTCTTCGCGTTGAAAATTTGGAGACATTATCTTTACAGTTCTAAGTGCCAAATATTTACTGATCATAAGAGTCTCCAACATCTTTTCGATCAGAAGGAATTGAATATGAGGCAAAGAAGATGGCTGGAATTGGTGAATGATTACAACTGTGAAATCCTTTATCATCCGGGAAAGGCGAACGTGGTAGCAGATGCACTGAGTCGTCAGGAAAGAAGTGGAACAATAAGAGCTATTTCACTACGGGCTGAACTGCTACCGAACATCTTTGACGATTTGCAAAAGTGTCAAATAGAAGCATTTCAAGAAGAACATCTGAAGTCAGAACGATTAGTGGGGGTATCAGCATTGCTAGAAAAAGATGATCGTGGGTTATTAGGTTTGGGAAGCAGAATTTGGGTGCCTCGTATGGGTGGGTTACGTGATCGGGTACTACAAGAAGCTCATCAGTCTCGTTTTTCTATTCATCCGGGTACGAAAAAGATGTATAAGGATCTAAAACAATTTTATTGCTCAGTATGTGGAAAGTTGTGATACTTGTAAGAAAGTAAAGATTGAACATCAAAGGCCGTTTGGTCAGTTACAACGTCTGGAAATACCAATGTGGAAGTGGGATCAAATCACTACTGATTTTATTACAAAGCTACCAAGGACTCCGAAGGGATTTGATTCTATTTGGGTGATTGTTGATAGATTGACGAAGTCTGCTCATTTCTTGCCGATAAAAGAAACTGATTCAATGGAACGCTTAGCCAAATTGTACATTGATGACATAGTAACTCGACATGGAGTTCCAATATCGATTATTTCTGATCGAGATAGTCGTTTTACTTCCAGATTTTGGAGAAGCTTTCAAAAAGAAATGGGAACACAGATAAAGTTAAGCACGACATATCATCCTCAAACGGACGGTCAGAGTGAAAGAACAATCCAGACTTTAGAAGATATGCTCCGGGCTTGTATTATTGACTTTGGGGGATCATGGGATAAACATCTACCGCTGATCGAATTTGCTTACAACAACAGTTATCATTCCAGCATACAAGCGGCACCGTTTGAAGTTCTGTATGGTAGAAAATGTCGAACACCTTTATGTTGGAACGAAGTGAGGGAGAAACAGTTAGCGGGGCCAGATATAGTACAGTTAACAGCAGATAAGATTACTCAGATTCGGGACAGATTGAAAATGGCTCAAGACAGACAGAAAAGCTATGCTGACCGACGTCGGAAACTGTTAGAGTTTCAAGATGGATATTTTGTAATGTTGAAAGTATCGCCATGGAAAGGAGTTATACGTTTTGGGAAACAAGGAAAACTTAGTCCGCGGTATATTGGACCGTTTGCAATAACGGAAAGAATTGGTGAAGTAGCTTACAGGTTAGATCTTCCGTCAGAATTAAGCAGGATTCATAACGCGTTTCATGTATCGAATCTTCGAAAGTGTTTGGTTACACCAGATCAGGCCGTCTCTCTTCTAGATATTCAAGTTGACGAGAAACTGAATTACGTGGAGGAACCAGAAGCCATTTTAGACAGTAAAGTCAAAGTCTTGCGGAGTGGTAAAGAGATTAGACAAGTGAAAGTACAGTGGAGACATCACCGAGGTCAGGATGCTACGTGGGAATCAGAGTCGGATATGAGAGCCAAATACCCTCATCTGTTCGATTGACTGAATTCCGGGACGGAATTCTTTTAAGGGGGAGATGTTGTAATAACCAGGTATTTTATTTAATTTAAATTTTGAAAATTTTATAAGTCTTTATTATAGTATTTAAGGAGTTAGAAGTTAAAGGGTAAGTTTTAATTTTTAATTGGAAGTTTAGGGGTAAATCTTGCCAATTTATGAGAGTTGAGGGTTAGTTTGGTATTTTGGGAAATATCCCCCTCCACCACCGCCTTATGTTGTTTAGGTGGAGGAGGTGTCCTCCTTTTGAAACTATTAGCAAAAGTCTAAGTGTGTGTGTGTGTGTGTTTATTGTTTACGGCCAAAAGAGAGAAGAGGGATTTGGGAGTAGTTCTTGAATTAAAGTGAAGAAGAAGAAGGATTATTTCAGCTGGGTTTTCGTAGTTGCATCAAGAAAACAAGGTAATAATCTTTATTTTTATGTGTATTAGGTTTTACTATAAGTTGTGGAAGTGGGTTTTGGTATTTTTGTATGATTTGGGAGTTTTATGTTTATGGATAGTTGTGGTTTATGGTAGTAATCATATCTGCAAATTTTCATAATCATCCATGGGGAAAAACTGCATAAATCTGGATTTAGGATGAACATAGTGGGCTGAGACTTTTATGAACATCATAAGAATCGCAACTGAAGGTTGCGACTTTCACAAAAATCGCAACACAAGCTTGCGACTTTCTTTAAATCTCGCAAGTGTGGCTTGCGACTTTCTCAAATCTCGCAAGAGTGGCTTGCGACTTTCTCCAATCTCGCAAGTGAGGGTTGCGACTTTCAGAAGAATCGAAAGTGTGGGTTGCGACTTTCTACAAACTCGCAACAGTTGGTTGCGACTTTCACTATGCTTTGCGATAAGATTTTATGTAGCTAGTTGGTTGCGATAGAGACGAGGATTCTTGGGTTTTTACAATAGTAATTCTTTAAAAAGAGTATTTGTATTTTATTGTTACAGCTACTATGAATTTGGGATTGAAGGATCGAAGTGCTTGATAAATATCTTGGAGGGATTTTTGGATATAAGCTAAACAGGTGAGTTTTACTTCAAAATATTTTAACTGGAATACATATATGTGTGGAATGGATATATGATTAAGGTGTGAATATTATGTGTTTATAATATAGTAAGATATTATATTCCTATGTGCATTACACTACACAAGTGCACATTAGTCGGGTTCCGGTGTGCGGACCGATGGGTAGCCGGGTTCCGATGTGCGGACCGGTGATTAGCCGGGTTCTAGTGTGCGGACCGGTAACGTTGATTATTTATTAGTTGGCTTGCTACCAATTGGCCAGTTGTGGAGGAATAAGGCGGGATGAGATGTACGAGTCTTGAATGGTATTGATATACGTGTAGTATATGGATGTATATGAAAAGTTTTATATAAATGGTTTTGATACAAAGGTTTACTAAACTGACAAGGATTTCCTCACTAGACCATTAGGTCTAACCCTCATTTCTGTTATAAAAATATGTATTCCAGGTGGTGGATCGAGTAAGAGCAAGTAAATAGGACTATTGATGGATAGCTTTTGTGAAGATGTTGGTTATGAAGTTATGGATGTGTTGGTTCCCGTTTTGTTTAAACAAGATTATCAGATCTATTAGTTTAAGTTTATGTTTGATGCGGAAGCGTATTTGAAGAACTAACAAATATGTTTGATAGATTTAGAACATAAGATGAATAAACAGTGAACAGGAAATAATATCTCAAAGTTTACTGAATATATATATATATATATATATATATCAAGAACAGATTTAAGAACAGTGAGTAAGCAAAGCATTAAAACAGATGTGACTCTCAAAGTGTATAAGCTATGTGTTCTTGTGATGTTTTTATCTCTTGATTTTTGATTTGGAAGAACTCAACATGAGTCTTCCTTATATACTACTCTAAGGGGACCATAAAGCATAAGCTACTATTCAGAACGGACGGTATGAATAGTTGGACGTGCTGTATTGCATTTAATGCAGCATACGTCTATTATGTACTAAGCCCTACTGAGTCCACTCAGTGTTTGACACGTGTTGAAGTTGGACAGGGCATGCTACCATGCAAGTTGATGAACAAATCCTGGAACAGTAGCAAGATATGATAAATATCTTCAAGTCTTTAAATATCTTCCAAGTCTTTAGAGAGGACCACAAAGGCTCTGTAAAGTGTTACAGAGGTTCTGCGGTATGGTCCTTCGTAGATCAGTCTTTACCGGATTCCGAGTCTTTGGTCTTCTTTGCGCGTATGACAGAGCTTCTGTAGGACGTCTCTGTAGCTTTTATAGCTTCTTGACCTTGATCTCTCGGCAAGTTCGGCAGAGCCTCTGTAAGAGGCTTTCTTCACTTGGCCTATTTTTCACTACTTCTAAATACTTCTACGATTAGGAAGATTGAAGCTAACAATCTCCCCCTAAGTAGTGAAAAATAAAAATTTGACATTTAAGTATTTTTAGGCCAAGTTAGATAAGACAGAGGTTAAACAATACCTCGAAAGTTCTTTCATTTAGAAATATGCCAGAGGCATTTTACATTTGAGTACAATGAAAGATAAACTTTAACATGGTTTGCAGAGATTGGTTGTTTGAGAATCAGATTTTGGCGTCTTTGAAATCGTTGAAGCTTCTGTTGTCTCTTCCGACTTCTCTTATCTCTTTGTAGAAACTGATGCAGAGTTCTCTTAAGAGTATTGTAGCATCAATCTCTCTGATGAAGGTATCTGCAGCGTCTCTATCCATTTGCTCGGTATCTCTGTATTTTACAAGGTTTGCTCTGAACTTGTTCAGAGTACTAGTTGCGTACTTCTGACAGTCCATGCTCACAAAAAGTTTGACTTCGCCTTGTGGGTTTTGAAATACTAACCCGAACCTTGGTTCTGTAATGATTGAGTTGGGCACGGCGTCAGGTGGGCAGCGATCCTCTGGTGGTCGTAGGTTCAGATGTTTGAGACCAAGATCCTTTCCCAGCTGAAAGTCTGTCAGACTGTAGATCAGAAGCCTTTCCCTTATTGCTTTTCTCAACACTTGATATGCTCTGGTGTTTGGTTCTGTGTTGTAGTTATCCTTCGTCCATTGCAGAAGGTCAGGTAGATCATAGAGATTCATATTCCTTAGGTCAGCATCAGCGAAGGTGGTTTCTGAATTGTTTACCCTTCTGACTCTGTAAATATTGTACCTGACCCTTGGATAGGTTCTGGTGAAGGAGTATCTACAGAAGATTACCTTTTTGATCTTGTGGATTGAGAAGACGTCTGCTTTGGTTATTGGCTTTGTCCTGGTGAAGACGTTGTCAAATTCTTCTCTGATCTTAGGATCTGTTACATGATCTGTTGGATGATTGGTCTGAAAAGATTGTTTATAGAGGTATTTGTATACCACTTCTTCCATTTCTTCTTGTGTTGGACCAGGTTGTGGTACTTGTCTTCTGAGACTTTCCATCTTTTTAACAACTTCTGCAGCTCTTCCTGATAGAGGAATGTCTGACAGAGGCTTCAATCCATATGCCCAATCCACTTCTTCAGGCTTTGGAGTTTGAAAGGCATCAAAGGCGCTCTTCATCAACTTCTCTATAGGCTTGGGCAATGATTTCTTTTTCTTGGGCTCTTCTGTCATTATTGCTTTGCCCTTGTCTTTGGCTTTTGGAGGTGCAGAACATGTTGCTTCTGTAGGTTTGGTTGTTGGTGCTTCTGTTGGAATGATGGGGGTTGCCTCTGTAGGTTTTGACACTTGTGTTTGAGAGGACTTTTGTGGCGTTGGTTCTGTTGGCTTGATTTGCTCTGTAACCTCTGTTGGAGGTTCTTTGGTGACTTCTTCTGTGAGCTTGGTTTCTGTTGGTGAAGGTTGGATATCAAATCTTCTTGCCATTTTGAAAGCTAATGTGAACCTGTGCCTTTCTTCTTCTCTCTGCGCCATTCGTTCAGTCATTGTTTTGTGCATATTCCTTAGAACAGAAGAAGCAGAGGTCGTTGCTCTTTTTGGTTTGTGGGCAATAGACTTTCTTCTTGGTATGGTTTGGGGTTTTTCTGTTGATTTTGTAGTTGGAGAGGGAAGATCTTCTTCTGAAGAGGATGGCAAATGTTGAACATCTACTCCAGACATTGTAGGAAATTCCACAGAGGTGGGTGTTGTCTCTGTGTTCTTTTGAGCTTCTGTTCCTCCGGGTTGTTGGTTTGTTGGACTTTCTTCCAAGATGATTACCATAGGGGTGGTTGTTGCCTCTGTGGTCTTTTGATCAGTTTCAGGTACATGGGTTTCTTCAGGAGTTGATTCCACAGAGATGGGTGTTGTCTCTGTGGTCTGTTTAGTATGTTGTTGTTGGGTTTGTTTTGGAGGGGCTTGGTTGATGGGTTCTGCTGCGATTGGTGGAGCTTGTAGTCCTCTGGTCGTAGCTTTCTCCCTTATATTCTCCCCCTCAGGATGATCTGATGGACTAGGATGGTCATCATCAGAGTCATCCTGACTCTTATCAGAAGTACCCTCTGCTCTGCAGGAAGCTTTGGGTTTCTTTGGTAGTTTTGCTCCTGCGGCCATTAACTTCGCACATACATCGTCACAGAGGCCGATTAGAGTTGCAAGCTCTTCCTCTGTGTTGAAGCGCATTCTGCCGACACTCTTTCTGAATTCTTTGACGTAGTTGGCATTTGCAGTAGTGAAAGAGACGATGACTTCTGTGACCTGGTTTATGACATTCTACCCGAGCTCTGTTAGCTGTGCTCTGGTCATGTAGTCTTTTGGCTGCATCATTGTAGTGTTGCGCATTGCCTCTTCTTGTACGTGTTTGAGGGCGTTCTGTAGATCTGTAGGTGTAATGCCCTTTGATTTGTTGGATTGCTTGTTCATTTGTTCAAGGAAATGCTTGACTGATTCCTTGAATGCAGATGTTGCGGCTATTCCGAAATCTTTAGCAGCAGAAGTGGCTGTAGTTGTGGCAGTTGTTTGAGCAGAAGACTTCATCTCTGTGATGGCGGATTTCACCTTTGTGGACAAATTGTCCATTTTGGTGTTCAGATTTAGCAAGGCCGTTGATCTTGTCTCTGCAAAAGATGTGAAAGAGCTTTGCAACTCTTTCATGGTTTGGTTCACAGAGGTGACTAGGGTTTGGAACTCATCCCTTGATACTTGTGTCCATGGTGTAACCTCTGGAGGAACAACCCCTTCTCCAGAGTGAGTCCCTGTTCCTGGGACACCTTCGTTCACCCTTGTTTGTACGTTGGGGGTGGAAGGATTTCCTTCTGATCTTCGAGAAGAAACCTGAGTTTCGATCTCTACAGATGTTCTGTGAAGAATAGTGTCCAAATCCACTCCAGAGGTGGGTATCGGAATGTTCTTCTGTTGACTTGGAGAATTGTCTAGAGTCTCTTCGTCTTTGTGCTCACTACTTCTCTCTGAAAGAAGTTTTGGCCCTAAATTGTGCGTGGCAGAGGAAACGAATTCCTCTGTAGGGTGTTCTAGTGTGATCTGGGGCGATTGATCACGAACTATAGGTGAGTCTCTCTGAGGAGACTCCCTAGGAATGGATTCCCCGGTTTCTGTGGGCGCAGAGGTTGAAAGAATAGCCTCTGGCTGGATGGTTTGGGTAGGGATCGAGTTGTGCGACTCTTTTTTAATAACTCCTTCTGCAGCTAGACCTGCGGAGTTAGATGTGTGGGTTGCACTGGGAGGGGTTTGAGGATGTGTGCCTTCTACTTCTACGGCATCTTTTTCTGTCCCTTTTTTTTTCTCCCATTCTATCTAAGGCATATTTAACCTCATCTCTGTTCCAAAGAGCTTCTGCTTGTAGCCTAAGCCTTTCCCTAGTTTCATCATCTAATAAGTCAATTTCTTCTATTCCTTCTTCTGAAGCTTGGCTTGGACTCCTTCTGTGGATGTCCAGTCCCTGTTGGATGAAGGGATTTTGTAGAATGTTAGGGGTTTCAGATGGTTGATCTCTGGGGGTTTGATCATCTTCTTGCAGATTGGTGTCAATGCCAGAGATAGAGAAGTCTTGTTCTTTTGTGGTGTGGTGGTCAAGTGGTGGTGCATTCCACCCAGCTGTATTTAGGGTGTTAGCAAAGTCAGGGTGTTGAAGGAAATCGTTTAAGTTTCCTTGATGAGCGAATCGATCTGGGGATTGATAAGGTGATTGATATCCCTCTTCTGCAACTTCGACTTCTGCATTTTCATCTTCTGCAGTTTCTTCTTGTGCAGTTTCTTCGACCCGGGTTTCTGCGATCTCTTCTTCAACAACTTCTTCTGCAGCTGCCTCTTCTGCAATGGTAACCATTTGATCAAGTGGTTTCCCATCCATCTTTTTGGTCTTCCTCCTCTTGGGTTTTGGTGCCCCTCCTTCTGTGGGTTTTGATTTCCTTTTCTTCTTTTGTTTTGGAGAAGAGAAAGGAGCAGAGGAGCCAACTTATGTGGCACGAGGAGGTGAAGGTTGATCTTCTGCAATGTTTGTAGAGGTGCCTTCTACAGTTTTCCTCTTCTTTGTTTTTTGGGGTAGAGGCAGAGGCTTTAGAATAAGACTTCTTTCCCATGAGCTCGTCACGTTTGGCCATAAAACTAAGTTGGATTTCCATGTGTTTTGCTAGTTTCTGCTTCTTCGCTTCTGTTGAGAGGGGTTCAACAACCATTGTTCCTAGGGGGACACCTAAACGCGGGGGTGTCACAGGGCTCGGTTTTGGAGTCCTATGATCGCGTATATACTCTAACTTAAGGGTTTTGTTCGTGGCATATTTCAGAAGCTTCTTTGACAGAGGTCTGCAGTGGGTGTAGCCATCTATATGATCGGTGGGGATGTTTTTGTTCATTGGGAACTGTTTGGGAGTCGGCCCTTCCATTGGCCAGTTCTGTATCATCAACAGAGGTTCGAACAGGACTCCCAATATCCTTTGGAATTGCAGAGGTGGTAGAAACTTAGGATCGTTCTCTTTTACCCTTCTGGTGTTGTTCTTTCTGTCGATTGTATTGATGATCTCTTGCATCATTATGGTCGCGTAATCGAGTGGAAGATCATAGTAAACCCCATACATGATGGTTAAGATCTGATGCGAGCTCTGGTCAATGCTGCCTATTTTTCCTGTAAGGCATCTGTTGAGGATTGAAAACAAGGTGTTCCACAAGGGTGGTAGTCTGCCTCTGCGGAAGTCATTTCTCTTCCTAAGTTGGGTGTTGTACCCAAGCATTTCTACAAAACTACAGAGCTCGTCTTCTGTTGGTTGTTCTGCATATCTCTTTAGTCCAAGAAGACCCCTTGTTGGTAGGTTGAACTCAAGTGAGAACATCGTTCTATTAAACTTGATTTCCAAATGTTCAGATTTGTCTGGCTTGGAGATGTACCCTTTGATAAGAGAATCATCTTTATCATATCGGCAACTTTGCCAAAACTGGTTCAAATACCTAACAGGTATTTTGTTTGGGGTTCTTGAAAGTAAAGGGAAGAGGACATGATTTTCCATGATGTTTAGAAGAAGGGCATGGGCTTCGCCGAAAGTAGTTGGTGAGGGGACCAAGTAGCAGTTATTTGACTTTATGGGTAGTACCTTGTCGAAGTGTTCTTGAGCAATGAAGTTCTGGAGATGGGTGGTCGAAGCAAAGTCAGCTGTGTCGCCGGAATCTTCTTGTTCAATATTTTTGGCGAGATGGGGGTTTTCTGAATGTTCCGAATGAGCAGGTGAATGTTCTGGTGAGTTCGCCGGAGAGTGTGCAGGGGAGATAACTTGAGAAGATGAAGCCATTTGGTAAGAAGAATAGGATTCTTGCAAGCTTTTGCAGGGTTTCGCCAGAGAAGAATGAGAGTTTGTAAAGGTTTTATGAGAAGGTAAGCTTGGGTTTTATATGAGTGTAAAATGGTAGAATTCGAAAGAGTAAAAATATATGGCAATGGATAAATATTTGGAATCCGTACTCAAGTTAGAACGGCGGGTTCAACTTTCCATAGAAAACGTTCCATGTACGCCCAATGAAAAAGAGACACGTAGGCCATGTCAGAGGATGACAGGACGTCGTGCGCGGCCCATTAATGCTAGGCGCGTGGGGTTGTTCTTAGCCACATGAATTTCACTCTTAGTAAAAGTAATCGTTATTATTACAGAAATGCCCAAGTTGCAGATTGACAGAACCTCTGTCAATCTGTAGGTTCTTCTTTAACCAAAACATTTGTAAAGGCATTGGAGAGGATCGATAGGATTTTAGTGAAGAATTTTTACTCTGAGGTTTTGTGGCTCTGTTGGAACTTGCAGAAGCTCTGTCAAGGCCAGCAGAAGCTCTGTGAGGGAAAAAAATCTGATAACTAAAATTCTACTAAACTTTTTGATCATCCAATTTTTGATCTGTTTTAAGAGATGTTTTTCGGACATATTTGAAAGTTGGTGTCCGAGAAAACTGTTATGAAAAAAGTTTTGTTCGAGAAGGTCATGGTGTGTGTATTTGGTTTTCGAGATAACATTCCAAAAGATCGATAGAGGCTAAATTTGCGATCACAGAGCATATTTCTGGCAGAACCTCTGTTGAGCTCAGCAGAAGCTCTATGACCTCAAATTTCTCATAACTCGAATTTTATGAAACTTTTTGATCTTTTGATTTTTGACATGTTATTCACAGTATTTTTAGGACATATTTGACAATTCGTGTCCTAGAAAACTATTTTCAAAAATCTTTTGTACGAGAGACATACCTTTTGGTTCTCCTATTCTCGGCAGTGATGTCTGACTTTTGTTGATATAGATTCATCGACACTCTTCTTTGGCTCCCCCTTGAAAGATTTACCTTTGTAGATCATTTCAGGGTCCCTTTTTGCTCCCCCTTGATCTAATCACCTCTGTAGATCAAGTAATTTCCTTTTGCTCCCCCTTGACCTATGCTTGGATCAAAGAATGATAAGTTTTGCATTGAACATAGGTCATGTTTACCAGAGGTTCTGTAGGGGTCGTCAGAGGTTCTGAGCAGACCCACAGAAGCTCTGTGATATCAAGAACTATTTTAAGATTGAGAATTTACATACAGAAAGAAATCAATCAAAGTAATAAAATAAAGCAATATATTTATACACATATTTACAGAAGATAAGCTATACTTACAGAGGATTTTCACGTCATATTGATCATTCCTAACTTACCCACCAAGAAATTGAATCTTTTCTCATCTAAAGCTTTGGTGAATAAGTCCGTGAGTTGATATTCTGTGGGCACGAAATGCATCTCGATTGTACTGTATTCAACATGATGTTTCAAGAAGTGGTACCTTATATCGATATGCTTGGTTTTTGAATGTTGCACTGGATTGGCAGAGATGGCAATGGCACTTTTGGAATCACAGAAGATGGGTATCTTGAGTAGGATGTGGCCGTAGTCTTTTAGCTGAGTCTTCATCCACAGAACCTGAGAACAACAGCTAGCAGCAGCAACGTATTCAGCTTCTGCCGTAGATGTTGAGACACAATTCTGCTTCTTGGAGGTCCAGCTGACTATTTTACCACCTAGGAATTGACAACTCCCAGAGGTACTCTTTCTGTCGAGCATGCATCCTCCATAGTTTGAATCTGTATAGGCTTTAAGATAAAAACCAGAGTTCTGTGGATACCAGAGACTAAGATTTTTGGTCCCCTTTAGGTATCTAAAGATTCTCTTTACAACATCATAATGTGATTTCTTAGGATTAGCTTGATAACGTGCACAAAGACATGTGGCATGCATAATGTCAGGTCTGCTTGCAGTTAAGTATAACATAGATCCAATCATGCCTTTGTAAAGAGTGCATTCTACAGAGATGCCATCTGGATCTAAGAATAACTTATTTCCAGTGGCCATTGGAGTTTTCATTGCAGAGGTATCAGAGAGGCTATACTTGGAAAGAATGTCAGAGACATATTTGGCCTGATTTATAAAAATTCCTTCTGATGATTGTTTGATTTGGAGTCATAGGAAGAATGTTAATTCTCCCATCATACTCATTTCAAACTCACTCTGCATGAGTTTTTCAAAACTTTTGCACTCTTCTGTATTCGTAGACCTAAAAATTATGTCGTCCACGTAGATTTGTACTAGCATTATTTCATTGTTTTTACGTTTATAGAATAAGGTTGTATCTGTTGTACCTCTGTCGTAGCCATTGACTAGAAGAAAGGTAGAAAGTCGTTCGTGCCATGCTCTTGGAGCCTGTTTCAGTCCGTACAGAGCCTTTTCAAGGTAGTATACATGCCTTGGGAACTTTGAGCTTTCAAACCCTGGTGGCTGATTTACGTAAACCTCTTCTTGGATTTCACCTTTGAGAAAAGCTGATTTTACGTCCATCTGATAAACTTTAAATCCTCTGTGGGCTGCGAAGGCTAAGAATATTCTTATTGCTTCGAGCCGTGCGACAGGGGCAAAAGTCTCATCGTAGTCTATGCCTTCTTCTTGTCTATATCCCTTGGCCACTAATCGTGCTTTGTTTCTGATGACCACTCCATCTTCATCCTTCTTATTTCTGTAGACCCACTTAGTCCCAATGGTCTGTTTCCCTCGTGGCAGAGGTACTAAAGTCCATACTTTGTTACGCTCAAACTGCAGAAGTTCTTCTTGCATGGCGTCTACCCAGTTTGGGTCATCTAGGGCTTCAGAAATCTTTTTTGGTTCTATCATACTGATAAATTTTTTTAGCAGTGGCAGATCTGGTTTTTACTGTGTCAGAAGGTTCGCCGATTATTTGGGTTGGAGGATGGCTTTTTGTCCACTTAGTTGTGCGTGGAAGGTGGTCACCAATGTCATCGAATCTTTCTTCAGAGTCTTCTTGTTGTTGTTGTTCTTCTTCTTCTTGTATAGCCTCTGTAGTAGTGCGTGCTTTTGTAGTTGATCCTACAGCTTGTGGAATGATTGGTATGAGAGGTGGTGGAGTTTGTTCCTCTGAGGACGTATAGACTTGGTCCTCTATATCCTCTGTAATTGGTTCCTCTGTGGATTGTGAAGTTTGATTTTCAACAGCTTCTGTGGTCGTTTTCCTCGTTGTTTCATCTTCTGCGGTCTCTACCTCGGCATTTGCATCTGTAGTATTTATAGAAGAAGATGAAGCATTGTTTGGACCAGTTAGAGTCATACCTGTAGGATTTTGACCGATGGAAGATGGTTCTTCAGAAGCTCTGTTTGTTCCAACAGATGGATCAATGTCGTCTTGGAACATCTCTAAAAATAGAAGATTTAAGTCTTCTTTCGTTTGCGAGATGCCAGAGGTTTCCCTTTTAAGTCCGAGTTCTGAACTGATTTGCTCAGAAGTCTTCTGGAATGAATCATCAAAAGAAACATTGATGCTTTCTACGATTTTGCGAGACTTTGTAAGGAATGCTCTGTAGGCTTTGGAAGTGGCAGAGTATCCAATGAATTTGCCTTCGTCAAATTTTACCTCAAACTTTCCTCTGGAATCTCTGTCGTTTAAAACAAAGCATTTACATCCGAACACATGGAAAAATTTGATGTTTGGCCAAAAGTTGAACGGTAAAATTTGATGTTTGGCCAAAAGCATTTACATCGTAAGGAGTCTTGAGGTGTCTTTTCACAATGGTTGAACGGTTCTGTGTATAACAAGCGGTAGAAATCGCTTCTGCCCAAAAGTTCATCGGTAATCCGCATGCTGATAGCATAGCTCTTGCGGCCTCCACGAGCGTTCGATTCTTTCTTTCGACTACGCCGTTCTGTTGTGGAGTGCGTGCGGCAGAGAAGTTCTGTGATATTCCTTCTGTAGAAAGATAGGCTTCAATGACATAGTTTTTAAATTCTGTGCCATTGTCACTTCTTAACTTCTGTATTCTGCATTCATAAAGAACTTGGATTCTTTTCATTAGATTAATCAAGATGATTGGAACATCTGATTTCTTTCGAACAAATTCAACCCATGTGAAACGAGAATACTCATCAATTAAGACAAGTATGTATTTTTTTGCCACATAGGCTCTGTATGGCAATGGGACCGCAAAGGTCGACATGAAGCATGTACAGAGGCCTAGTGCAAGACACATCTGTTTTGCCTCTGAGGGAAGCTCTTTTGAGTTTTCCCATTTCACAGGCAGAACACAAGTGATCCTTATTAAATTTAACATTTGGCAAACCTTTAACTAGATCAAGTTTTACCAGTTTATCCAAGGAGTGAAAGTTTAAGTGACAGAACCTGTTATGCCATAACCAGGCTTCTTTACTTTCGCAAGCTACAAGGCAAACTTTGTCCTTGGTTTTTGAACAAAAATTCATCAGATACAGATCACCTCTTCTTTCGGCTCGCAGAAGTTCCATTCCTGTGTCTTCACTTTGCAGAGAGCAGAAAGTTCTTTTAAATAACACATCGAATCCTGTATCACAGAGTTGACTTACACTGAGTAGGTTGTGTTTAAGGCCATTCACATATGCAACTTTGTATACAGAGACGTTTTCCTTCTGTATTACTCCATAGCCTTTGATGTGTCCCTTCTTGTCGTCTCCCAAAGTTACAGATCCACCATCGTGTGTTTCTTTGTACGTGGATAGTAAACTTCTGTCGCCAGTCATGTGCCTTGAGCATCCGGAGTCAAGATACCAAATTGGCACAAACCGCTTATGTAAGACAATCACAGAGACTTAGGTACCCATATCCACATGGGTCCAATATTGTTAGAATTTTTCAAGTTTGCCTTAGCATTCTTGAAATACATTTTATCTTTTGTAGAAAAATCAGATTGTTTCTCTCTAGGTTCTGACTTTGGAGTTTGAATTTTAGTGGAGAGTAAGCAATCTGGACTTGAGAAGTGATTATTCAATTTGAACATAAGATCAAAGCAATGACAGTATTTAATATGAGACGTGATTTGTTTGAACTTTTCATTGAATTTATTGAACTGAACCACAGAGGCATTACATTCTTTCTTAACATTAGATTTCCTATTACAAGAAGATCTATGAATACTAGAATGTTGTTTGCAAAAGTCTTGTTTAGGTCCTGCCTTCTCTGAGTCTCTTCTGTGGTGAACAACTTTCTTCACTGTCACAGAGGAAAAATATTTGTTAGCTTCAGGCCTTTTTCCCTTTTGTTGCCAAGTGGGATTCTCTTTAATTTGCTTTAAAGGTTTTGAAAATTTTGAGCTTTTAGGATTTTCAGAGGCCTTTTTCAGATTATCAAGCTCTGTAGAGGTTTTGACTTGTATACACATTTTGAGAAAATCTGGACAGATAGGTATCTCTGTGATTTTCTCTTTTGGAGAAATTGTTCTGTTAAGAACCTCAGAGGAGAATTTAACATCCTCTGTGTCACAGTGAACTATCCCTGATTTAGAATCAGTCTCTGAGTCATCAGAGGATGAATCGTCCTCATATACAGAGGTTGAGTCATCTCTTTCGACAGAGGCTGGATTTTCTGAGCATGTATCGTACGAGCTTTCTTCCTCTGTAGAATAACTTTCATAGATGGCAGAGGTTTCTGATGAGATCTCTTCAGCGAGAATTTGACCTATAGAAGATGTACAGAGATTTTCTAAAACATTTGATTTCAAAACTTCCAAAATTTCTTTTTCAATTGATTCTTTAAGTTTTTCTTCTGAAAAGATGGGTCTAAACTCAGGAGCTTTTGCAGATAATTTCTTTTCGACATTTATCATACAGACAAAAGCGACCTGTGTTTGAGTCTATGGTTTACCAAACTTAAAGATACCAATCTGATCTTGTGTTTTCAGATATTTCTTTGGTTTGATTCCTCTATTGACAGAGGTTGAAGATGATGAATCTGTGTTTTCAAACCACACATTGATCATCTTCGTATGTTTCCTCAAGTGAGGTTCTGCAGAGATTTTAACCCTTTTACTTACAGAGAGTAAGTTTGGAAAATTTGGTTTATTTGTTTTTCCCAAAACAAATAGAGAGGACAGAGGTTTTAGTCTTTTATTTTCAACACCTAAGGTAATATCACTGTACCCTATACCTCGTCTTGCTATTTGGGAGTTTACCTTTTCATACACCTTCTGTGCATCTTTATAGTTTTTAAGTAAAACTTCTCTTCTTAGAAGATCATGCCAAAGTACCTCTCTCTCTCTTTGAAAATATTCTTTGAGAGCTCTTATGTCAGTTGTTTCACTCCTAGAAACTGAAAACTCTTTTGTTTTGATTTTTAAAGCAGAGGTTAATTCAGAAATTTGCCTTTTTAAAGGATCTACATTTTTGCTCCAATATTTTTCTACTCTTTCCTTTTCTTCAAAAAATTTGGCTTTTTCTTGAGTGAGAAGCCTTACTTCTCTCTCATTAAAGGTGAGTCTTTTCTGAATGCTTTCATTTATCTCTTTTAGTTCAATCAGTTCAATGTTAAGTTTAATTGAATCATTATCTACAGATTTAGTACAAGAGGTAGAGTTTGAAATGGATACCTCAGTGTCAGTGCCGGAGTTGACTTCTGCCATGCCACAGAACAGGGCATTGGTGGTGAATTCATCATCAGAGGTAGAGTCTGACTCGAAGTCCTCCTTGTTTGCTTCAGAATGCCCTTTGTTCGCCATTAGGGATTTTTGCGCATAATATTCAGCCTTCTTTTTGTAAAAAGCTGAGTCCTTCTGTGGGCGATTTTGTCTACTTCTGCATTCTTTTGCGAAATGGCCTGGCCTGCCGCAGTTGAAACAACCTTGAGAGGTGTTTCCAGTTCGATCATCGGACTTCTGTTGATCTCCACCTTTCTCTGTTCGGCATTCATTTGCGTAATGACCAGGCTTACCACATTTGTAGCATTCTTGTGTGTGGCCTACCTTGTCATCTGACCTCTGTCGGTCATTCGATTCTTCTCTTCTTCCATCATCTCTTCTACCGCTCTGGTTGTCTCTGCTATATCTGTCATTTCCAGAATTCCTTTGGTTACCTCTGAACTCTCTTGTCAATAGAGCCAATGATTTAGCTAATGACGCAAGAGTTATCTCTTCCTCTATCAGCTCGTGTTCTTCGCTATCAACCATCACTATCTTCTTCTTCTCCTTCTTCTTCTCCTCTGTTGCTCTCTCATTTCTCGGTCTTTCTGTAGCCTCTATTGATTTACTAACCAATGCGTATGGTGCAATGGTTAGTGTTTTAGCCTGTGCTATTTGAGGCTCTTGTGCGGCTAGTGTTCCATAGAGATCAGAGAGTGTCCATGAGTCTAGATCTTGGTTTGTTTGTAAAGACATAGACAATTGAAGCCACTCATCATTCAGGCTCTTTAGAAACATGACGTTATTTTCTTCCGAGGTTCTGTGAATGCCAGACTTTCTGCATTTATTTATGAGGGAGTTGAACCGGTCGTATGTTGTTTGCAGAGATTCTGTTGCAGAGGCTCTGAAGGCATGATATTCATTTATGTATTGTGCCCTTCGGTTCTTCTGTGTTTTAGCACCCCCTTCCAACTGTCTTTCTAATTCTTTCCAAAGATCGTGCGCTGTTTCGCATGCATCTAAGGATTGAAAAAGTTCGTTGGGGATAGCCATGATCAATATTCTTTTTGCTTTCTGTGCAACTTCATCTTCTGCCTTATCTTTATTTAACCATTCTCCTTTTGGCTTAGGTTTTTGATGTTCAGGGATTTCAGGAGATTCAGCAGTAGCTGGTACACGTGGCATAGTTATCATAGGGACCGGAGGAGGATTGTAAAGATATTGTTTGAGAGTTTTTCAGTACCCTCAAAGAAATGAACCATTCTTATCTTCCATTGATGATACTCATCTCGAAGGAGAGTATGAGGTTTGGTTAATGAGCCAGCAGTGAAAAAGTTATTGGTATTTGTCATTGTAAGAGCTTTTCAGGGGTTCAGAAAGGATAATATGATGAAAGATTTATGAGTATGAAGATCTGGAAGGATTTCTGGGTAATAACTAATATCCAGAATTACTTTACTGGTGTTCTAACCTGGAAAAATGGTTTCTATCAAAATGAATCGAAGAGTGATAGGAAAACAGAAACCTTTTTAATTATGATGAAGAGTAGGTTAAAAACAGAATGAAATCTATCAATAATGTTGTCAAACGAGGATCACTTGATATTGAAAATCAAGCTATGCTCTGATACCAATTGTTGGTTCCCGTTTTGTTTAAACAAGATTATCAGATCTATTAGTTCCAGTTTATGTTTGATGCGGAAGCGTATTTGAAGAACTAACAGATATGTTTGATAGATTTAGAACATAATATGAATAAACAGTGAACAGGAAATAATATCTCAAAGTTTACTGAATATATATATATCAAGATCAGATTTAAGAACAGTGAGTAAGCAAAGCTTTAAAACAGATGTGACTCTCAAAGTGTATAAGCTATGTGTTCTTGTGATGTTTTTATCTCTTGATTTTCAATTAGGAAGAACTCAACACGAGTCTTCTTTATATACTACTCTAAGGGGACCATAAAGCATAAGCTACTATTCAGAACGGACGGTATGAATAGTTGGACGTGCTGTATTGCATTTAATGCAGCAGACGTCTATTATGTACTAAGCCCTATTGAGTCCACTCAGAGTTTGACACGTGTTGAAGTTGGACAGGGCATTCTACCATGCAAGTTGATAAACAGATCCTGGAACAGTAGCAAGATATTATAAATATCTTCAAGTCTTTAAATATCTTCCAAGTCTTTAGAGAGGACCACAGAGGCTCTGTAAAGTGTTACAAAGGTTCTGCGGTATGGTCCTTCGTAGATCAGTCTTTACCGGATTCCGAGTCTTTGGTATTCTTTGCGCGTATGATAGAGCTTCTGTAGGACGTCTCTGTAGCTTCTGTAGCTTCTTGACCTTGATCTCTCGGTAAGTTCGGCAGAGCCTCTGTAAGAGGCTTTCTTCACTTGGCCTATTTTTCACTACTTCTAAATACTTCTACGATTAGGAAGATTGAAGCTAACAGGATGTATTTTGTACTTATGACTTTGTCATTAGTCAACATGTAATTTAATTTGCAAAAAGTTTGTACTGATTTATTTATTATGTTTTGCAAGACTATGGGACCGAATGTGAAATACGATGTATCTTTTGATGATTTTATAATATAAAATGTATGTTATTTGTATATATGGAAACCGGGTTGTTACAATAATTAAATACTTATTATTAACCCATTCTTCAATAAATAAAATGTTTATTACATTTAATTCATTAATAAATTTAATATATATCAAATATTTATTACTAACTCTCTCACTAATAAATAATATACTATTACATTTAATTTCACTAATTAAGCCAATACTTATTATATTTAATATCAGTATTAAAATCAATACATAAAATAAAAATTTATTATGAATCAATATATATAGTTAAAATTATAATCCAAACTAAGACTTATTATATCAATATAGCAATACGTAAAAAAATGATTGGAACATATATATATATATATATATAAAAATTAAATTAGAATAACAAAATATATAAAATTTAAAAGAATAACTTATTACAATCGTCAATATATAAGTATTTCAATTGCATTTTTTAATTTAAATTGAAATCAAACTATATATAAAAATGAAATTAGAATGATATAATACGTCTCATTTTACATACTATGGCTAAAACCTATTTTTTCAAGATTCTCTACTAAGAAACCAAGCAATGAATAATTAGTCTCAAGCAAAAAAAAACCGAACAGTGAAAAATTAACAATTCAAAGGCTCGCATATATATACTTGAAGTAGTTACAATACTGACGACTTACATTACTTTTTCGTCCAACCGTAGGTTGGGAACAGGGATTTCATTGAGAATTTTTAACCGAAGTTGCAACGAGTACATGATAACACATGTAAGCAAACTACCAAAATGTCCCACAATAAAACAAAAGTAGGTAGCAATATTATGGTCGCATGGTGAATACAATTATTTTATGGGAATATATATATGTTAGGGATAAATCGATATATTACGAGTTATGGCAATACAATACTAATTATACACCTCATTATTATAATACATAGTCTCACTCGCTTCTTCTTATCAATTTCAGTCAGTTACAAAATTTGATGATGTAGAACTTAGCTATTATTTAATTATATATATCAAAAGAAACAACTAAGGATGGTGAGCAACTTCATATTAAGTGTAATTTTGATTCTTATTATTTTGATATATAATACACGATTATCAATCCATTTAACTTCAACAATTTCTTAAGAATTTATCACTACCGCGCAACGCGCGGTACCGAATCCTAGTATATCAAATAAATGTAAACCATTTGATGATGTGTAACGGCCCTAAGGTAGCACAATCTCGAGGGCATCAAGTCATCTGGACGTTGTTACTACCCGTTAAGAAGATGAAATGCACATGAGAATATGAGATCACTTAGGCCATCCGTACCCCAGGTTCAAACCTTTTGAACCCTCTGCGCCACATCAGCTTTCCACTTTGAACCCTCTTGAACCTTTTTGAAACCACAAATCCCGTACCCCAACCTTTTGAACCTCTTGAACCCACATGCCACCTCATCTAATTTTTTAATAAAAAATCATAACATTCAT
Organism: Saussurea involucrata; assembly: GCA_033807775.1. Lineage (NCBI taxonomy): Eukaryota > Viridiplantae > Streptophyta > Magnoliopsida > Asterales > Asteraceae > Saussurea > Saussurea involucrata. The sequence goes on from CM066325.1 coordinate 70,730,688, forward strand.
AAAAATAAAAATAAAATTACAAAATAAAAATAAAATTTCAAAATAAAATTAAAAATTACAAAATAAAATTAAAAATTACAAAATATTAAAAATCTACTCGTCGCCTGCTCATCCTAAACCGCCGTCTAAACAAATCCGGATTATACACCGGGTTTTCGCCAATGTAGTCCCGCAAAAGCCGGTCGTTAGCATCTACCCGACCTCTTTCTATGTTCCCGGACCTCGGTCTTCTTGACGATGAGGCGGTGCTACCATACCGTCTATCTACAGCTTCTTGCAACAAATCTGCATAACGATCAAATAGTTGACCGAATTCCTCGTCGGTGTCAATGGATGATGAAGAACCGGACGATGAAACGGGTGGCGAATCCATAAAGTTTATATCATATTGAAAGAAATGAAAGAAAATATTTAAGGATTGAGGTGAGTGTTTAAATTTTGGTGTGAAAAATGGATGAGATTTGAGGTTGATTTATAGTGTTTAAATTGAAAAAAAAATTAATTGGAAAGAGCCGTTGCCAAACATAACCGTTGGAATAAAAAAAAATGGAGAAAGCTTCGGGTATGAGCGGGGTGGGGAACCCGAAGGCCGAACCCGCTGGCCTAACCCGCTTGAACCCGCCCCTCCCGTACCCCTTACCCGCCTACCCGCCGAGCCACCTGGCGTGAACCCGAGCCCGAGCCCGCTCGAGTACGGATGGCCTTAGTATAGCCAAAAACAAACTTACCACTAGGGTCTTTGTGTTTTCATTTTATTTGCATCCTTATTTTAAATTTATTACTTCCTTCCCAATTTCTCTTATTTTAAAACTACTTCTATGTTGTCTCATTTTATCATGACCAATATTTATCTGAAATAAAATAAAAAAACTAAATAAAACTAATCACATTTAACAATAAATATTTTGAAAATTTATTGTTTTTATAATTTCTTCAAATATTTTTATGCAAGAAAGCGACAAGTTATCTTTTGTTGAGTGCACATGTATGCTCTATTTTTTAACAACTTATATGAATTTATTACAAAATGGCTTTTAAAGCAATGTTTGAGAATTAGAGGCCGTTTATTAAACACTTACCGGGTAAGCACTTACCAATATCATTCACCTTAATAATTGTGCATGGAAAGGACCGCGAAATCTTACCCGGTATGAGATAGGGTAAGGACCAAGAGTTTTACCCGGTAAGTGTGGGAAACGACTCTTACCCGGTAAGTTGTTTACCGGACTTAAAATGATTACCAACAATCTATTTTCATGACTAAGGATGTTATACGGTATGGTAAATGAATGTGAATCTATTGTCGATAAGTGTTTACCAGGTGAAAATTTGGTAAACGCCCTCTTAATTAGTTTCAACACTGCTTGAGCACACCATCATATAACCAAGTTACTCTACCAACAAACAACGAATATAAACATGTTGTTTGTTTTAACATGAACACATGTCAGGTGTAACTATATGTTAAATATAGTTTATTTGAATTGTTTCTTGACAATAAAGATTGTTACCTTGCATTTACATGAATTTTTTAGAATTACAAAGTCATTGAACAAAAGTTTTAATACTATTCCTAATGAAGTGCATATTATAAATGGATTTGTTGCTCAATAACATCATTTCAACATCTAACTGTTTTCGCCGGATGCATTAAATATCAACCCTCGATGTGTCCCTCACTGGATCCACCCCTGTCAAAACATCCACATTTATTAGTATTGCGACATATTAACAGAAACCAAAGACTTTCAAGTCTTTCCATAGTTTACTTGTAATTTTTCAACCTTCATCTTCTTTTCTTTTTCACTTTTTCCCCATTAAGTTTCAACTTTTCCAAACTAGCCACCAAATAATTAGTGGACAACACAATTATATTTGTATTGATGGAATGAAATATATATGTTAAAGAAATTTGGCTTTGAAGGAATTGGAATAGAATGTTATCGGGTTTGATCACATGTTTGGTTGACATAATGTAGCTTTGGAATTGGAATTAAATATTAGTAAATGACCAAAATAATCTTTCGACGGTGGTGTATCGGTGGTGGCCGACGGTGGTTCAGATCGGTGGCTTAGATTGGTGGTGATTGGCGGTGGTTCAGATCGGTGGCTCAGATCGGTGGTGGTCGGCGGTGGTTCAGGTCGGTGGTGATCGGCGGTGGTCGACGGTGGTCGATGATGGTTCATATGGTCCGGTAAATCAAGTAAGGAAGATGGGGATAGTTTTGTCCTTTTGAGAAAATAGGGTGGAATGAAATTGAATTCCTTCTCATTTGTGATGGAATGACCAAATCCATGAATGGTGGAATGCGTGGAATTCAATTCCATTCCATGGGTAACTAAACGCTTGGACGGAATTTGGGCAATGGAATTGATCATTCCAATTCCTTCCAATTCAGTCGGACTCCTGCGAATCAAACGCCTAAAAACTTCTTCAAAATGAAGAAAATAGAGATTTTGAACGATTTTTTACTCCAACTTTCTTTAAAATGGAGAAATTAGGTTTCTCCAAATTTGGAGGTGTCCCTAAAAAATGATTACCAAGATAAAGAAATGATTTTTTATTATATCCCACCAATGAGAAATTTTGAAATGAAATATTTAGATGAGAGAAATAATATTTTATTATATATATATATATATTAATAATATAATCAATGATTTATCTCCAAAATGGAGAATCTGTTGGAGATGGATTAAGATTTTTTTGAAGATTTTGATTTTAATCCATCTCCAATGGGGTCACTAAATCTTACATTAAACACTAAATTTGGTGTAAATAATACTATTTACGTCTCCAATGGGGTCTCTATTTTTCACACTAAATTTGGTGTAATGAATAGTATTACACTATATTTGGTGTAACACTATTCATTTACACTACTTTTTACACTATTTTTTACGTGACTTTTAAAAAATAGTGTTATCCATTGGAGAATATTTACTATTAATACTAAAATTTACACTATTTTTGAAACTTGGTGTGAATTAGGGCATCTCCAATGGGTCACATTATATTTTACACCAAATCTCAAGTAGTGTAAATTTTAGTGTTAATAGTAAATCTTCTCCAATGGATAACACAAAGTGATGTAAAAAGTAGTGTAAATGAATACTATTACACCAAATATAGTGTAATACTATATATATATATATATAGAGAGAGAGAGAGAGAGAGAGAATTTCAAATACAAAGTGTGTCATTGTTACAAACCATACAAAAAATCTTAACCGTCCATATACCCTAATGAATATTTGGTTTTTAAATCTAAAGCAATATGGGATGAGCTCGGGACCGACATGTTGGTACCAAATTTTTGGGGACTAAAAAGTCGGACCGAAAAATCGAACCGTATGTACCGATTCGATACCGGTTTGGTTCGGTTTCAGGACGGGAAAATCGGTATTAGGACCACTTAGGATCGAAAATATGAAAATGTATCAAATGTGTATCAAAATCTATTGCAAACCAAAATATCTTATAATGTTTCAAACGTGTATCAAAACGAATCCCAAACAATCAAAGTTCAACAAGATACATTTTCATATCTTCGACTTTTTTATGGTGTATGTAGGGGCTGATTCTTTGATGGTGATAAAAAAAATTGGAGAAGGTTTGGTTAGTTTAGAAGATGATACATCTTGATTTGAAAAAAATATGGTTAGTTTAGGAGATGAAATGCATAGTTTAAGAATTTAAAAAGTCAATGTCTCTTAATATTCCGGTTTTGGTTCGGTCTTTTCGAGAAAATACCGGTACCGAATACCGAATTTGTCAAAATCTTGGAACCGATAACTGGAATGATTACATGGTACCGGTTATGGAAATGGTTCTCAAGGCTCACCCCTAAGCAATAATCATAATAAATGAATCGATAAGATTAGTTAATCCAATAGATGTGATTCAGGAGAAAACCTAAAAAAATGAAAACACTTCATCAATCGATAAGATTAGTTAATCCAATAGATGTGATTAAAAAGATGGTTACAACTTTATTTTTTTAATTAAAAACCTCCTGTCCCTTCAAATCTAAAAAATACGAAATATGATCAAAATTCGAACGAGACAAATTCCACAAAAAAACAATCTTATCTTTCTTGTTAATTTGATATCCATATCCATATACTTTTATTTTTTCATGGTTTTTCAGTTTTTCATTTGTTCAGCGTTTCCCTTAAACCTAACCCTATATATAGGAAGGATCATACAAGAAAATGATCAATTTACAAGAAGTGATACCTCATTAAACATTAACTTAAATAGAACTCTTTAAACTAAGTAAAAAGGGTAGAAAATGCCATTTTATAATAGACGGTTATATCTAACCATGGTTAAATCCTCAATAAACTAAGGGCGCGTTTGGTTTGCGGGAATGGATTGGAATGGATTGGATTTAATGTAAGGATTTGGATTTGGAGGGATTTGGATTCGGGGGGATTTGGAATCCCATCATGTGTTTGGTTTGTAGGATTTGGAATGGATTTGAATTCCATTCCATTATAAATCTTGTTTGGTTTGTAGGTTTAGGATTTGGATTTGGATTTTTTTTTTGTAATTATTTGTTTGTGTTATAAAAAATTTGTTTTTATTGGTAAATTACCTTTTTTATCGATTTTTCCAAAATTGTATATTTAATGACCAAATCTCTTCAAAATTACATATTTATATATTTAAACATCCACTTTATTGTTCTAAAACACATATCAATCACCAAACTAGTTCAACCAAAATACATATTAACCACAAAATTCTTCTTCCAAACTGTTCTAACACACATTAACCACCAAATTATTCTTCCAAATTGTTCAAAAACATATTAACCACCAAGTTATTCTTCCAAATTATTCTAAAACACATTAACTACCAAATTGTTCTTCCAAAACTGCAAATCTAATCACCAAGCTTTTTCATTCTTCCAAAACCCACTTCACGAAAGCTTCCCTATCGACTTCTTGCAAATCCCAAAACATGTTCACCCTTTCAGTGTCTCCTCTTATCATTGATATCACTTTAAACTTCTGCGATTGAGTGAGCGACCGCATTTTTGAAATTTCTGAAGTGATCGATGAACGTTTCTTATCAAGTTCTTCTTCTCGTTCGATACCCTTGTTGAGCTTGTTCGCCATTTTCTCCAAACTTTCTCCGAGTTTGGTAACCGCATTACTGAATCCATCCACCATAGGATCTACTCGACGTTTTCTCTTCCTACCACGCCCACTTGAAGTTTCTTCGGATTGCATATTTGCATTGACACCTTGAATATGGCTAGTTGCTGTCACGTCATCAAACTCTTCATACATGTGTTGTTCTTGATCTTCTCTATTCACCTCTTCTTCTATCTCAACAAAGTCTCTTGCTCGATTTCCTTGAGCCCTATCTTTTCCAAATGCAATACAAAGATCCTCGTAAAAGGGAAAGACCTTGTTCTTCCATTTCCCCGCCCCTTTATGGGCCTAATTCATAATAGAATAACATTAATATATATATATATATATATATATATATAATTATATATTACGCAAAATTTAGAAACAGAAAAATTTAGTGTGTACCTGAATATACGACTCCCAAACTTGGTCTTCGGCAACCACACAATGTTTTTCGCCATCATATCCGAAGCCACTAGTGTACGAACCACTTAACATGTCATGCACAATGGTCCAGTCTTTCTTCATTATTTTTAACTTCGATTCAATGTGTGGTTTCCCTAAAATACCGGAGCTCGGCAATGATTCTTTTAACGCTTGTTCGAGATATGCTAAATAACCCGATTTAAAGCCATTATCGGCTTTAAATGCTCCCGTATTCACCATGGCAACTAAAGCCTCAACAAGTTTTGTTTCTTCAAGATTCGTCCAAACTCGATAATTTCTGTTTTGACTCATGATATCTATAAACATAAAGGAATCATTTGAAGTACAACAATATATACGACTAAAAAATGATTTTTATGAAGTAGCATAGCAAGAAGACATTTAATTATCCACGTCCAAAACTCCATAATTTCTATTATAAACAAACATTTGAAGTACGAGTTAAACAAGCATTTGAATCATACAAAACAAATTATCAATTGGTAGCATTCCAAGAAGCAAACATAGCTTGTGCTAAATTATCTCTAAATGCAGTCCACTCATTTGAAGTACCAACAACATTTATATTATCCCCATCTTGAACTCCAAGGTCTCCGGTTCCCTCATCCACTTCATCTTCATTGAATGGATCTATTGGAATTTCTTGCATTATAAAATTGTGGAGGAGACAACATGCCATGATGATCCTAACTTTTACATCAATAGGATAATACGAGTTATCTCTTAAAATTCCCCATCTTGCCTTTAACATCCCGAAACATCGTTCAATAACATTTCTCGCTGATGAATGCTTCATATTGAAAAATTCTTTGGGAGTGGTTGGTTGATGTCCATTGCGCCAATCATTTAAATGATATCTTTGACCCCTATATGGAGCTAAGAAACCCTCTCCATTTGTGTATCCGGCATCAACCAGGTAATAACCTAATAATAAATTAAGTCAATAAACTATCAAGCTTATACTTATTAATATATTGTAAACTATCAAAAGTTATACCCGGTCTTGGAACTTTTAATCCATGAGGCCTAAGAAGAGCATCTCGAAGCACTCTGCCATCAGCCGCCGACCCCTCCCATCCGGGTAACACATATATAAACTGCATATCTTGTGAGCACACCCCTAGCACGTTTGTCGCAATATCATTCTTTCTTGTTCTATATCTAGGCTTGTCTTCGAGTGGCACTAAGCACTTTATGTAGGTTCCATCTAAAGCTCCTAGACAATTCAAGAACCAAGAAAAAAATGATCACTATATTTTCATAAAAATTAGACTTATTCGCAACTAAGTAAATTTTAAAAGAAGTGGAAATACCTTAAACCATGTCCATCTTTGATCAGTGGAGTTACCAGGAACGGGTTCGGGTTTCTTAAGCAGTCGTGGATGTAACCTTATTACGGCATTGCAAACTCGAGCCACAACTCTACTAATTGTTTCTCCCGAACGATGAAAACGACATATCATAACCCGGTTCTTAACATTGTGAGCAATAACAAGAAGAAACATGGCAACTTGTTCTTCAATATGCATAAACCTAGTTGTTCTTAACCCTCCATATGTTTCCATCATGTCACACAACTTTTTGAAACACATTCGAGTCATCCTAATTTGCGATATACACATAGTGTCACTCTCATAAACATACCTATGCAATATTGAGGATCGATTAACATTTGACGAAGAGTATCCAATTTGCAGTTTATCCCTTTGTCTTTTGACCATGAACATCCAAAGTGACACAACAAATAATACAACAACACGAACAACCGTGTTAAACCATTCCAACGACTCTTGTCTCCTTTACCTACGTAAACGTGTTGTTAAACTAATCCCATCCATTTCCTGTCCAATTACTCAAATTAAACTAATCCATTTCCTGTCCAATTAGAACTTCAAAAATAACATCCATAACCAACATGTATAAAACAACCAGCACCCTCAAAACATAAAAGCAAACAGATTCAAGAAGAGGCCACCATTATTGAATTAATGACAAAATGTAAACCAGATGCAATAGCCACCATAAGAAAACCCAACTTCCAAAAAACATGAAACTAATACAATTACCCAAAATTCACATATTAGACAAACCACAAGGGCACTGTTTAAGCAGTGAGTGCTGTCCAAACAAGTTTTGTTTCTTTGAATTTTAGGAATGGCATACAAAAATAAACAAAATCTTGCTTTTAAGGTATTATAAGTGCCAAATGGAAATTCCAGCCAAGTCTGATGGTGACTAACAAGCTATATATTCCATGATAATGAACGATTCAGAGGTTACCTCTTAATGGAACTCTTAAAGAGGTAAACAAACAGCCCCTAAATCACCAAAAACAAAAAACGATGTACGCCTCTGTTTGTGTTGCTTCTAAATCACCAAAAACAAAAAGGATAAACAACAAGCATTGCAAGCAAACAGAGACAAATAGATCATACAGTGCGTCGGTATCTGAGAAATTTCAAGTAGAAATGAGAGTGATAATGGTAGACATTTTTCTCCACGTAAAACAAATAGATCATACACCGACCTCTGAGATTTATGGATTATACATTTTCAATGAAGAAACATATATCGATAAGAAGCAGAAAATCGATGAATGAACCAAGTTAAAAGCAGAAAATCGATTACAGGAACATATATCGATGTTCTACTATTGTCCATCACTACTACTGTGTATATATCGTTCCCGTTTTCTACTGTGAAATCATCGATAGATTTGAAGTTCATGGAGAGAATACGATGGAGAGAAACATACCTGTGGGTTTCTTCAATAGATGGAGAGAGGACGATGATGAATGGCGGCAAGAGGAGAGCAGATATGGATTAGAAGTAGTGAATAATCGATTGGAGCTCGGAAGAGACATGGAAATTGAAGCTCGATTGGAAAGGAAGAAGCGATTAGGGCGAGGTATGAAATCCCACGGGATTTGGATTTGAAATCCCCACTCTTCTCAAATGATTTCCAAATCCATCAGGTAAAGGATTTTAAAATAGTCAAAGGATTAAAAATCCAGTCAACACATTCCATTACTTCAAACCAAACATAGGATTGGAATGGATTTGAAATCCAAATCCTTCCAATTCCAATCCATTCCCACAAACCAAACACGCCCTTAGAGAAATTCATTAGTGTATATGCATCAATAATATACACAAGCTCTCACGGTTTTCAAATGTTTTTTGGTTCTCGCATAAACAAATCATGTCTAGCTCAGTTGGGTAACCGAGTTCGGTAACATCCTGGGGGGGCTGTGGATGGTATCCCAGTCTACCCGGGTTCGAATCCTTGGGGAAGCATCTGGGAGCATGTGGAGTACCCAGTCCTTGGATGGTCCAGCTTATGCTGGGCTGATCCCCCCAACCGATGGTTGGGCCTTAGGTCCTGCGTAAGCTGGGCCGGGACAGCGGCGGATTAGTGGGCTGCCCTTGGATGCCCGATACCGCCGAGGAGGCGTGCGTGCGTGTGTTCGTGGTAGTTGGTCGAAAGGATCGATGCCGCTATGCCTTTCAAAAAAAATAAACAAGGAGAGAAAGAGAGAAATAAAGGGAGATAGACAATTATATATATAGATATATGATCAACCTTTTCATTCATAAAAAAGTTGATGCTAACAAAACACATCAACTCCGTATACATATATACCCATGATGGATATTGTTATTCACCGGTAGAGAAGTTGTTATTAAAGAAGATAGAAAATAACTACTGCTAACTTGTTATTATATGTAAGGGACATGATCGGTGAACAAGAGTTTAATATACTCTTTAAAAGTCTCAGGAAAAGTGAATCCATCATTATACTCATATGTCACTTCTGACATTCGTGCAAGATTAACGATTGGAGCAAGTAGATCCATTGCGATTTCCCTTGGTTTTAGACATCCATCATTTATATCTTTCCATGCATTTTCAATCATCTTCTTGACCTCCTCAACAGCTACCTTTTCAGAAACCATGTAAGTCTTGGTGTATGCCTCTATGCTTGTGAATGAGTTTCCTCTTTCACGTTCAAACTACGTGTATACACCGCACATCATTAGACTACATAATAATTAAAAAAAACATATATTTTAAAGTGCTATGCTATATTGTATGTATACTATATAGGACAAAATACGTGAAATAACAACCTACTTTCATATATTTTCTTATTATAGCAAGGTACTTTTAATTTTTCTTATTACAACAATGTATTTTTAATTTATTTTTATTAGGACATTGTACCTTGAAAATTTTATCCATTATAATATTGAGCATAATATCAAACAAGGACTAAGGATAAAACTCAAGATTTTCCCAAATTCACATTAACAGTGCTAACTACGACGAAGAAGAGGGTTTAGGCTATGTTTGGAAAACTAGTTGATAAGCTAGCTGGTAGCTCATAAGCTGATGAAGAAGTCATGTTTGGCAAAAACTAGCTTATAAACATGTAAAATGACCAAAAATGACATCTTCAAAAAATTAACAATTAAAATATTTTATAATATAATTAAAACAAATTTATAGCAATATAATATGTTGGTTAATACACCCAATGTAGCAAAAAAATTAAATAATATAACATGTTAATTAAAAGAATTTAAAATTTATTGTTACATATATACTATAAATTTTGAATTTATTAAAACAAGTTTTAGAAAAAATAAATACTAATTTATGATTTTAAATAATTGTTGCATACAATATGAAAAAATTGACTGAATAATAATTGGAAAAATAAATAGTAATTGATAATTAAAATATATTGTCTAGTATTAAAAATAAATAAAAGTAATTTATATAATTAACAACAAATCTAAATAATTAAAAATTAATATCAATATATAATTAAAACTTAATTTAATAATTTTCAGTTAATATTAAATAATTAATAATAGTTAAATTTAAAAAATTAATATTTATTTATTATAATAATTAATTTTAATAAGGGCAATATTGGAATATTGACTAAAAACTACTGAAAAGCTACTCCAAATAGTGTTTCAAAAAGCTAGTTTATGGTTATCCAAACATCTATCCAAAAAAAATGATAGCTTATAAGCTAGTTTTTTTTTGCCAAACAATGCCTTAAGAATTGATGGTTTATCATATGTGAATTGGAAGAGTCGGGAGCTAGTGAGGGAAGGATTTTTGTTTTTAAACATGGTTTTTGAAATAGGTTTTTATTTTTGATGACATGTAAGTATATCCTACGTGTCTTCCACATCATTCTGAGTATGATACGTTAGGCCATCAGTACCTCATGGAGGGCATCTTTCAAAGATTTCACTCCACATCAGCGCCACATCAGCTTTTCTTCCATCCCTCACTCGATCCCTCACGATCCCTAAACACCCGTACCCCATTCCCTCAAACCCTTTTGCCACCTCATTTATTTTAATTCTTTTATTTATACATTTAATTATTTAACAAAATAAAAATATTTATATATTTTTTAATAAATAAAAATAAGATAAATAATAAAAATAAAAATTCATATCATTCATTAAAAAATTAAAAATTACAAAATAAATTTAAAAATCTACTCGTCTTCATTGTTGGGAACTTGGATACGCCAAATAAGAGGTTGAGAGGTGTGAGAAATAAGAGGTTGAGAGGTGTGAGAAATAAGAGGTTGAGGGTTAAATATATAGTGGGATTAAATTGAGAAAAATATTTTTTTTAATAATAGAGCCGTTCAACGGTTATGTATTTTTAAAAATTTAATTAAATTTTTTTTTTTAAAACCTTCGGGATGATCCGGGATCCCATCCCCGGATTCATCCCCGCCCCGCTCATCCCGCTCTCGCCGTAGCCCACCCCGCATGATCCCGAACCCATCCCGCATCCCATCCCGCACCGGGTACGGATGGCCTTAGCCATAGAAATCAATTTAAAAAGTAACATGCTACCCAATGTTATAACTAGTGACGGACCTAATCAAATTTTCATACGGTGACACCATATTTTTTCATACGGTTTTTATCGAAGTGTCTTTCATTTTTTATCAACGTTCAATATCGTCTGATGTGTTTTTAGCCAAATTTTGGCGTTTTGAGAGATTTTTAACGTTTTTTGCTTGATTTTGGAGGAATTTGAAGTTTTTTTTATCAATTTCGAGAGATTTTTCGGTATTTTTTGTTGATTTCAAGAGATTTTTTCGGTTTTTTTGGTTGAATGGGTATAAGATTTTGGTCTTTTTTTTCAGTTTAGGTGCACCCCTTGTAGTTTCCAAATGAATACGGTAGCACCTTCTAAATCGTTACGGTAGCACCTTCACAAGAGAGGTCCGTCCATGGCTATAACGGATAAAATTTTCAAAGTACAATATCCTAATAAAAATATATTTTAAAAAGACATAGTTGTAATAAGAAAAACTGAAAGTATAATAAGAAAATTTATAAAAGTAAATTGGTATTTGACGGATTGCACCCGTATATATTTACTTTCCCTCATTGTAGCCAAAAATAAAAAATATTATCGTTCTTTTATAATTCATGTCATTATAGACATGATTTAGAAGAAAAAACCCAGAACCAATATTATATTGTAATTAACGATGTGCTTAATATTTTGACTATTGAATTTTACATGCAAGTTTGTCATTAAAAGTTAATTAGTTTTATAAAAGAAATTAATTAGAATATTGATTAACAAGATGAATTAGTACGTACCTCAAAGGACACCAGATCATCTCTGAGTCTTCCAATTAACCCTGATGTTGTCATGATATTAGGATGACTTTTGTACCATGTCAATGCCTCTTCAGTGACGATCTTTCCCATACCCATCAAAGCAGATTTTGAAAGAAGGTCATAGCTAGATGTAGTCACTCCATTTTTTGTATAATCTTCAAATGATGGTGCTTTTTTAGTATGTCTCCATTCTGCCTCCTCAAGGTAGGCTCTAGCTAGTTTTTGAAACTAGCTAGGTTCATGAGATAATTAATTATTAAGAATAACATCATTAGTGGACATATATACAAATAAGCATAAATGCACAGTCATGATTTTTAATTACAACATACAGCTTGTTTTGAAGTGTAAACAACGCTGCTTTCTCTTCCTTCTTTAGCTAGTTGTTCTTCGAATCCGGCGTATTCGTCCAATATAATTTTATAGAATGGTTTCATATATTCCGGAAGTTCCTCCATAGCACTAATTTCCCACCTAAGAAATTACTTGGTTTATTAGTAATGGATCATTTGAGTATAAAAGCAACATATATGCTTGTGTGTAAGGATATATAAACCAACATAAATTACGGTTAACACCAAGTTTGTCGATGCACAAGTATATATAATTAAAAGTTATAATAGATAACTCGATTGTACCTATGAATTGCACGTGTTAGAAGACGAAACTCCTCAATTGTAGAGTAGGCATCACATGTGTCATCTAAAACACATACAAATGTTATGATTTTGGTTGTTATGATTCGGGCTTGAGAGTAATATGGCTCCAAGAATAATCCCAATATCCATAGGTAAAGCTCAGGTACTCTATCTCTTGCATAAGGAGTTATTACATTGAAGTTCATGTCCTTCCACCACCTAATTAGTATGAAATTATAATAAACATGTTAATTGTTTTACAGTACTATTATACAATTTAATTATTGTACCTTTTTCAATATTTTTTGTTAACTAGTGATAAATTTGGTCAATAAAGTAATAACTTAACTAGTCACAAAGTTTTTAATAGAAGATGATTCTATTCCATTTTGTGAATAGTCCATGCAAGCTTTACTAATGACCTATATATATGTGAAACATGGATATTTGTTTATTTGATTGATTACTTACTTTGAAACAATGCCAAGTTCTTCCTTTTGTAGTAGTTGCAAGTAATTAAAGTGCACTTTCGCAAGCTTTAGTAATGAGTCATGCATGGAGCACTCTTCTTCATAATTGAGTAAGTATAACCTTGCCTCTACCATTGGCATGCCTCGATGAATTGGTCTACCCAAGGCATGTTTCACTTGCCTTGAAAGATTTCCTTCGAGAGTTTTCTCTAAACTATTAAGTTTAGCCTCTGTGAATGTAAACGCTTCATCCAAAATATGTTCTCCTCTTATTCGCAATTGTGTAGACTCATAGAAAGCTAGCATACCCTTGACATCAGTCGTAATATCTTCTTTGAATGCACCCAGTGCCCGGTCCATGAACTTGTTAAAAACATCTATATATATATATATATATATATATGTAGTGATCACAAGTGATAAATCATTAAAAAGAAGCATTGAATTAAAATCTTGTTCGTGATATCATGTGGTAGAAGTTGCTTACCGCAAGATAATTTATAACCATGGATTCTGAATACTTGAAAGTGAACAGAAATTGTATATAGATCAATTTCATGATAATCTTGCAAGTTAAGCTCATTAAAAAGTTTATCAAGTTGTTCATCAATCTCTTCTGTGAAAAGATATGTCAAACCAAGACGATATAAAGAGTAAATCAAACTCAATTTTGCATCTAAATCAATAGCATGGTTGATTATCAATCTTCTTAGATCTTCCTTGGGCTTCTCGATGGCTTTAACATATGCTTCCAATTCCTACAAATTAAAGAAAGCAATATATTCTATTAATAAACACATGGCAAAAAAACCTACTTTTTGTAAGTGTGAGTGTGAACATTTTGAGTAATTGGTATTCAATTCAATGTAAGCTAATTTACCGAGTTATCGAGAGAGAACGATAGGAAGCGATCACCCCACATTGAAGGAGGGAAGTTGGCCAAAGGACGCACTAACTCTGGGGTTGTTTCGGTATTTGCATGGACGGTGGTATTAGCTTCAACGGTGGCCATTTCTTAGAATTTCTATTGATGCAAGAAATTAAGCCTTGAATTTTGATGAAAACTACAAGAACATAACGGTATTTATAGAATATGTACATACAATATATTCAATAAAAAAACAAAATAGAAAATGAATGCGAGACCAAGTTGTTTAATCTTTCTTCACATTATTTGAGTCCGACCACCCGGTAGCAAAATTGTGAATTGCAACAGCGGCCGCCAATAAATGCCAAACCCAAGTTGTTCAATTTTTTTGTACATCAATAACCCATTATTAAAAACACAAAAATAGAGGCTAATTTTACTCTAATCCAACACTATAATATTACAAAAATAGAGATCATCAATTTTAAGTTAAAATATTGGTCTCTGTAATTTATATTATATTGATTTTTTTATAAAGTAACAGTTTTTACTATAATAGAAACAGGACTCTCATCTCCAACTGTATTTATGAGTTATTGATCCTATGTATTGATCCTATCTCCAACTGTATTTATGAGTTATTGATCCTATCTCCAACTGTATTGATCCTATCTCCAACTGTATTTATGAGTTATTGATCCTATCTCCAACTGTATTTATGAGTTACTAGATAAGTACCTGTGCGCGATGCGGCGCGAAGTATCTCAAATCTAAAGTCGAGAATTCGAAAAAATAATTTTGTTTCATGTTCATATTTATACGCTTTTAAATCGCATATCAGACGTATAAAATTAAAGGTTAATATGGTTAATTGATCAAAAAAATAGAGGAAATAATATAATCATGATTAAGAAAATATAAATAATTAAATATACTATACTAAAATATTTGCATATTTATATTTTTTTTAAAATAATTCAAAAGTCAGTTGATAAGTTATATCTTTTTTTCCAAGCAATTAAATCTCTTATGATAATGATTATTTGTATCAAATCACATACTAATTTCAACAAATCTCATACTAATCACGACACATTAATTCGTATATATTTATGATATTTAATAATATAATTAAATCCAAAAATATTCAATATTGAGCTCATTTCGAAGGTATTGACGAGACGATTACAACGGTATAATTTGTAAAAAATAGAAAATATTTTTTTAATGCATTTTAGTTCATATACATTATTTATGTTTATATGATAAGAGTCTAAAATAAAAAATAAAAAATTAAGGAATTAAAAGTAAACTACATACCTAATTATAAGGGTAGTAAATGTAACGTATAAATTAAAAAAATTGAATTAAAGAGAGATTTAAGAAGGAGTGAATGTGGGTGTGCTAATTGAACTTATAATGTAAACTGTGTCCAGATACATGTTTAGACGGGAAAATACTGAAGTTGGCTCACCAGAAGACGACACGTGGCATGCTAGTTACTTATTTATTATACGTATAGATTGGTCAAAATAATAAATTATGTCAAAAATTCGTCGAAAATATTTAAAAAAATAATTTCTAGATAATATTTTCGCCGGAATTTATTTTATATTTAGAAAATGAATTACGTCAGAAATATCATCGATTATTTTCTTAAATACTATTTATGGTGGATTTCCAGCAGAATTTATATATTTGCAGCGGATTTCTGGAGAATTTATTTTTTAAATAAATTAAAATTTTAAAATGTAATGATAAGTTAGATTTATTTAGTTAAATAAAATATCAGTGCATTTAATTTAATTTTAATTTTGAAGTTAAACATTGTCGGTAAATATATTCGGTTCACAATATATATGGTTCTGCAAAAACGTCACTAATTAACAAAAAATCAAGTGAGAAATGAATCAACAAACTCCAACGACAACGTCGAACTTTGCAGAATTAGTAGAGTAGTCCAACATATCGGGTTGAATATATATTCTTGATGATGATGAAAATCCATTTTCATGCAAACCAAACTATATGATGAACGAGAGCTCCCTCAAACCAACAACTTATTTTTTTTTAAAATTAAAATTACATACATCAAATTCTTAACTACCCAATGTAATGAAAAGTTAATATTTGTTTTTGTAACTCCCATTTTAAAACTCGAAAAGAAAAACCTTTTTACAAAATATCAAATGTACCCTTTGACATGCATTAATTAATATGTTGACACTAACCAACTAGAAAGGTGAAATCCTATTGGTCTAAAGTGGTTAATAAAGTTAACACCCTTTGGGAGGTTAACAAAATAACCTCCCTCTATATAGATATTCATATAGGCGTATACGTGTATGAGTTCACATGTATATACATTCGGTTCATATGTAGTGGTTCACATGCATACATGTATGTTTGTTTTCATATATATATATATATATATATATATATATATATATATATATATATATATATATATAGCGGGTCACATGTATCGTTTCACATACCTATAGAGGTTCACATATATGTATATGTTCATATATGTGGCAATACACATGTATGAATTCACATGCATACTGTTGGTTCCCGTTTTGCTTAGACAAGATTAACAGATCTATTAGTTCGAGTTTATGTTTGATGCGGAAGCGTATTTGAAGAACTAACAGATAAGTTTGTATAGAAACAATACAGAATATAAAGAAACATTGATCAGAATATGATATCTCAAAGTTTACTGAGTTTCAATATATAGCAAGAACAGATTTAAGAACAGTGAGTATGCAAAGCTTTAAACAGATATGACTCTAAATGTGCATAAGCTTTGTGTTCTTGTGTGTTGTTATTGTTGTTAGGAAGAACTAAACATTAGTCTTCCTTTTATACTACTCTAAAGGGACCATAAAGTATAAGCTACTGTTGATTGGACGGCATGAATAGTTGTACGTATTGTATTGCATTAAATGCCGCAAACGTCTATGTTGTACTAAGCCCTATTGAGTCCACTCAGAGTTTGACACGTGTTGAAGTTGGACAGGGCATGCTACCATGCAAGTTGATGAACAGGTCCAGGAATAGTAGCAAGATATTTCTTCAACAGTGGCAAGATATTATAAATATCTTCCAAGTCTTCAGTCTGAACCGCAGAGGCTCTGTCAAGGGTGACAGAGGTTCTGCGGCTCGGTCCTTGTAGAGTAGTCTTCACTGGGTTCCTTGTCTTCTGATGTTGTCCGCAGAGGCTCTGTTAATGGTAACAGAGGTTCTGCGGTCTTGGTCTTCTGAAAGCGTCCTTATGTAGTTTCTTCGGTCTTTGATCACTCTTGATCAAACTTCCTTTGATTCTTCTGAGATGCCCGGCAGAGCTTCTGTTGTACTCAGCAGAGCTTCTGTGGAAGTTCTTCTGTACTTAGCCATTTTTCAATACTTCTAATATTTCAGAATATTGGAGCTAACACATACATATATGTTTGTGTTCATATATATATATATATGTATATGTTCATATATGTGGCCACTCACATGTATTATTTCACATACATAACAAATATAGTGGTTCACATACATATATGTAAATGTTCATATATGTACAGTGGCAGATTGAAGAATAAGCCGTACGGGTCCTGCCAACCTAGTTCCAGACAGGTTAAAAAAAGAATTTAAAGCTATTTTCTGTTTGTTATGAAATTGGGCCACCAACAATTTAATATTGAGGCCCCTCACACACAGCCTAACTCGCTCTTCTCTCTCTGTCGCTCACGCCTCACGGAGTCACGGTCACAGCCTCACAGGTCACGTCTCTCTGTCTCACAAATGTCGAGTGCTGCTCACTGCTCACACACAGCCCTCACTCGCTCAGTCGCTCACACATGCTTGGCTGCTTCAGTGCTTCTTCGACATGCTTCAGGCTGCTTGGCTGGCTGCAAGCTGCTTGTTCATGGTAAAAACCTAACTTTTTTCTACCGACTACTGTTAAATGTTAAATGTTGATTTTATTGAATTTCTTACTTATTAGTATTTGGTAATTGGTATGTGGTTTTAAATTGTTAACATTTAATTGTTAGGTTAATGGGATTGATATTGTAAATTGTTAACACTTAACTATTGTTATTGCTAGAAAAAATGGAAAGATTTTTCAAACGTAAAGCATCAACATCCTCGTTCTTCTTTCAATCTTACAAATGATGATTTAAACGACCAATTCAAAAGACGAAGAGCCGCAGAACGCAATTGTATAACGTAATTTTATACCATTTTTAATGAAATCGAATCTTTTGGTTAATTATTATATTCATATTTATATTGGGCCCCCAACAACATATTTTCCTGGATTCGCCAATGTATATGTACCATATCATATACACTTAATACGTATACATATAGATTCGGGGTCACATATAGCAATTCACATGCAAACATATTCATAACTGTAGCGAGTCACATATATATATGTATCATTTCACATACATACAAAGTATAGATTTGCTTCACATGTAGATGTTCACATACATACATATTTGTATATGTTCATATATGTAGTGTTTCACATGTATGAGTTTATATATTCACATTCATTGGGTTTACATATAGCAGTTCACACACACACACACACACACACATATATATATATATATATATATATATATATATATATATATGTTAGTTGACTATAAGGCCATCCGTAGCAATACCCAAAAGCCCTAAAGCCACCTCAGCGCCACATCAGCTTTTCTCCAAACCCTCTACAAACCCAAAAGTGGAGTAGCAATACCCTAAAGCCCTCTTGCCACCTCATTTTTTTAATTTTTTTATTTATACATTTAATTATTTAACAAAATAAAAATATTTATATATTTTTTAATAAATAAAAATAAGATAAATAATAAAACTAAAAATTCATATCATTCATTAAAAAATTAAAAATTGTTGCGGAAATTGTTGGGGAAATTGTTGCGAAAATTGTTGCGAAAATTGTGGCGGAAATTGTTGCGAAAATTGCGGATGATAACCTTGTTGTGAAAACGCTTGGAAACCAAGCTCCGGGTCTTCTTGCGGTTGCGGTGTATCCGGTCGGTTACGACGGGATGTAGATATTTTGTTTGGATTCATGATGAAATTTGAGAGAATTTGAGAGAGTTTGGTGTGAAAAAATAAGAGGTTTGGGTTAATATATATAGTGTGATTAAATTGAAAAAAAAAATTAAAAAAAATATAAACAAAGAGCCGTTGAAAGAGCCGTTAGTTTTTAATATTTTCAAAAATTTTAAAAAGAAATAAAAAAAAAGAAATGATCGGGATCAATCGGGTTGGGGAACCCGGGGTTGGAGCCCGCCCTCAAGCCCGATCACCCCCGTAGCGGTACCCGCCCAAGCCCTTCCCAAACCCGCTCCCAAGCCCGCCTCCGCTACGGATGGTCTAATGAATGCTACTTAACTTTGATGAGTCTCACTAGGCCTTAATGGATCCAATTGGGCTTTAAGGGATCCAATTGGGTTTTAATGGATCTAATTGGTGTGACAACTGTCAAATTCACATCTCAGGTTAGAATTGTTTTGGAAACCTTATTGTTTTTAGGACATAGTTTACACAGTGCAATTTTAGCAGTAAACCCGGTACAATAGGAAAAATTGAGAAATTTTGCCTAAGAAATCCTTGAATTAGGAAATTATCCATAAATCTCATAAAATGCCAACCTAAAATATTTATATACTACAAGTATCTATGTAATTGATAATTTATATAATTCAATTATATTTTATATATATAAATACTTTACTTTATGCATATATTATATGTATTTTACTTTAAAAAGAAAATACTTGTATTTAGACTTTTATTTTTGTACAAGAAGTGACTAAATACTTAAATGTCACACCACCACCACCACCCCCCCCATGTGAGGGCCGGCCATCCCCTCCCCTCTCTCTCATTTTGCATTAATAAACATATATACCTCACTTGTTAAACCATTCTCTCATTTCACTCTTTCTCTAGTTATCATCTCTCTCTCTCTCTCCACCTTCAAATCTTCATATCTTCATCTTCAAACCTTCATCACAACTCCAGCCCCAAAAATCAAAGTCTTCAAGAGTTCAAGATAACCTAAGGTAAACATAAGTGTGTTGGGTAAAAACCACACACATCCTTTCAAGTCTTTTTCATATTCTTGCATTTTTAAAAGTATGATCTTCATCTTTTTGTTACACTTTCTTCACATCTTTTAAAATCATCTTTATGGGTCTTAATGTTTGTAGATTTACCATCATAACATCTTTTGTTAGTAAAAGATGGCGAATCCAAAATCAAACCAAAGTTAAGATCAAAGATGAACATTTTAGACACATGCATGTAGTAATCTTGAAAGATCCATCATTTTTGTTCAAGAGTCTTATGAATGTATCTTTGAAAACCACTAAAAACACATTTAAACCCACATGCATGAGCTCAAAATACTGAATTTTTAGTTGCATGTAGATGTTCTTGGCAAGAACATCAACAATCTTCAAATTGGGTCTTTTGCAAAAGTGTTCAAAGTTTGAGTTGATGGTTGTTTTGCATGCATTTTAAATGGACCATAAATATGTTTGGAGCTGAAAATATTTGTATGGATGAGAGTCAAATCGGATTTTGCATGCAAAGGAATAAGAATTTTGGTTTAAAAGTCTAGTTGGGTGCACATGCACAAGGTGTTGGACAGCTTGCTGCCAGAAATTACACCTCCCTTCAAAGAGTCATATCTCACTCATTTTAACTCCAAATGGAGTGATTCTTTTTCTGGAATTCATTTTAGTGTGTTAAGATTCAAACCCAAGTGGTTTCATTTAAAATCTCAAAGATTTCATTTATCAAACAGTCCTCACAAAATCCGGATGCAAACAGCAAAGTATTCTGTCGGATTTTACGTCGTGTATTATTTCATGTACTTATACTCCTTCAAAAATTATGAAACTGATGCCAAAAGTTTCCTAACTCATTGAACCAACTGGACATAAAATTTCATGATCAAATAATACCTGGAAGTTACCCAAAGTTGGACACAAAGTGACATCAAATTCTGGACAGTAAAGGACAAATTATTATTTATTATAAGGACTATTTCTAATCCCATTTCATCATTTCATGATGAAATAGTGGAGTATATAAGTATATCTTTTATTTATGCAATTTATTTATGTCTTTTATTTATGCATTTTATTTATTTTTTATCCCTTTTCATCTTTTATGATGAAATTGTGGAATGTTTATATATATAATATATTTATATATATATTTATGCATTTTATTCTTGATCCCATTTCATCATTTTATGATGAAATAGTGGAGTATAAATATATATTATGTCTATATATTTATACATTTAAATATTTGTCATTTCGTTTACGACCCCTAATTTTATCGTCGTTACGATAAAATTTCGGTTTATACATATATATGTACTATATATGTTTATGTTCTTTAAAACCCTTTTCGTTACCTATTGGGACGAAATTGTGGAAACTTTAATCTAAGAAGGACAATGTATACGTTTATTACGTTATAATATTAAAACACAACAAGACATTTTATGATGATTTGGATAATTAGTACCGAACCTTCGAGATTGAGAACTCACTAGTGACCTTACGTTCATAGGTTTGAAGTAGGATCATCTCGGAGTATTTGTGGGAGATTCCTGGATTCTATCACGTATCAAGTGAGTATTCACAGCCCCTTTTTCAATGTTTTACATATTTTGGGGTGAAAAGCATGTGGTTACTACAACTATTTTACACACCGATTATTTCGTTTTCTTGAAAATACGAAGCTTGCTTATTTATGCTCTATGGTATCTATGTTGTTGCAAATGTTGTAAGTTTGAGTTTCTTTTGCTATCATGTATAAAGTCCCCGTTCACGTATACGTTACCCGTTTAACTCACGAGTGTGAGCCGTTGGTAATTATGAATAACGTTATTTGGGTTGACACCCCCACTCACAAGTAGCGCTTGTTTGAGTGCATTATTATTGTTGTATTGCGTATTGTTGGTGATAGAACATGCGCGTATGTGGAATGATTCCACCGTTGTGGTAGGGGCAAATTATGTCAGTATAGGTCGGGTAACGGGCTCAATAACTTAGCATTTTACATATGATTACCTCGAGCAAGTGGTTTTTATAACCGTATTATTTTATCCCATGTGTGGATTTAAACTATTTTGTGATGGCAAACAATGTTATACTCATTAAACCTGTGATCTCACCAACTAGTGCATTAGTTGACACTCTCATTTACATGCTTTTCAGGAGAACGTTCTTAAGGTTGGGATTAGGAAGGCTACACGTGATGAAGCTTTCTTTACTATCTTTAAAATTTATGTTCATTTCCCTTTCGTAAAGACAATTGTAAAAGACAAGGTTTAACCTTTGAATGTATTTTTGATGGTTGTTGTGATCTTGTAACTTTTGCTATGAAACTTGAGCTGTACATCCCGTGTTTCCGCTTTAGCGGGGTGTGACAATTGGGCTTTAATGGATATTTTTAGGCTTTAATGTGTCTATTGGGATTTAATGGATGCAAAAGGCCTTAATGGATCTTATTGGGCTTTAATAGGTTATGTTGGGCTTTAATGAACCGGTTTGGGCTTTAATGGATTGTTTTGGACTTTCATTGATCTTATTGGGCTTTAATGGATCCAATTGGACTTTTGTGGATCCAATTGGGTTTTAATAAACCGTTTGGGGCATTTATGGATTGTTTTGGGTTTTAATGGATTCAATTGGGCTTTAATGGGTTATGTTGGGGTTCAATGGACCGCTTTGGGCTTTAATAGTAAAATAATAATAATAATAATAATGTAATAATAATAGTAATAATATACTTATAATAATTATTATTATAAAAAAAGTATTTCCAGCGGAAGACGGTATCGAAGTTGCCAATGATGGTCATGACAGCTGGCATCTTGACGTTAGTAGTGACGAAGAGAAAGAGTTCCAAGACTCGGATAGTGACTCTGACGAAGAAGAACATGATTTGTCTTATCACTCCACAGATGATTAAATACTTTGATAATCTTAGTCTTTGTAAGTTTTATCTAATTGTTTCCATGTTTACTTATCTATTCGTCACCTTTATGAATTTGTCTAAAACATATTGTGTCTGGCATATGTTATTGGGTGGAATCTAACATTTTGTTGCATACTTGAATTACTATTGTACGTTTTCTAACGTTGCTTTGTAGACCATGCCGTGTACACCTTCTTCCGAACGAGGTAGGGGTGGTACTCGTAGCCGAGCTACAGGAGGAACCTCTAGTAGCGGTTTGGCACATCCAAACAATCTGGAGTCTAGTAATGTCTACCATGTCAGCGCTACTTCGGAGCAGCTCCCGGCGTAGAGGATGCAACTTTCACCTTGTGACAATGAGTAAATACATTTCTATTAATTTATTGGTCAATTTAATTGTTTTTTATCAATATTATTTCAATACATTATATAGATGGTCTGATTACAGCGTGATTCGACGGGCCACCAAGATAAACCGGATCTTTCTTACGGGGCCATGGCGTACTTGGTCCTACATCCCTATCGAGGTGAGGAATCGGATGTGGAAGTGTTTTCAGGTTCATACTGTATATTTAACTAATTATATCTTTGGTAGTTTTATTTTAAACATAAAAATAACTATACGTTTACGTACATGGCTTCTACACGTGGGATGCTGTAACGTCCAAGAATGCATAACAAATTTAAACCTTAAAACTTATCAGAGTTAACCACAATATCGTCCAAACTTTTATACATAAATGGAGAATTAGTTAT
Organism: Saussurea involucrata; assembly: GCA_033807775.1. NCBI lineage: Eukaryota > Viridiplantae > Streptophyta > Magnoliopsida > Asterales > Asteraceae > Saussurea > Saussurea involucrata. The sequence continues at coordinate 70,754,723 of CM066325.1, forward strand.
CAAGGTTCACATATACAATTGAACTATCAAAACAACCTGCTAATCTAATCCTTAACACTAAGATCAGATTATACGAGTTGTCTAGACCATTCATCAAAACATCTTCGTATAAGCTAACTTCTCTATTACATCACCAAAAGTAGGATTCTGGTACCACTCGTCACTCATCCCTTCGTATCCCTTCCCGAGCTAGCACATGGTAAGAAAATAATTTGAAAAGATTAGGCTTACGCCTAGTGAAAACATCCAGTTTTCAAATTAAAACTTTATAAGCTTCGAAAACCAATTGTAAACAAAGCATATAAACAAACCTGATTTTCATCTTTCTTACCCTACACATAACATATTTCGATGACGGGAATATACCCGATTCCATGAATATGACAAACACTAAGTAAGTCATAACATCATATTCCAGAGCGCCACTACGAATCTCCATGGATTCTAGATTACAGCTCATGTCCAAGAAATTATAATTAGACCTTGCCTATTTCTTGGAATGGAAGTAGAAATAGCAATTATACCTTGCCTATTCCTAATCTCCCAAAGGAAAGTGGAAATAACAATTATACCTTGCCTATTTCTCATCTCTCAATATGAAACGGAAATAGCAATTATACGTTGCCTATTTCACCGTTCCTCATCACGATACGAAAAGGGAATAACAATTATACCTTATCTATTCCTCAATTCCAATACAAACGAGAATAGAAATTATACCTTGCCTATTCCACGTTATCAAATATAAACGGGAATAGCAATCATCCCTTGCCCATTCCACATTTATTAAATATAATGCTAGTGCCTATGGATCCATTACACTTCCTAGCATACGTGCATTATATCAAACCAAATCATATGTCAAATCATAACATACCTAAAATCAAATTATAAGTATGTTCATGCAGCTAGGATTGAATTTCAAATAATAAAACGTTCCCTGTCAAAAGTTACCGGGAACTCTTTAGTTACCGGAAACTCAAAAGTATCCGGAACATCAGAACTTACCGGCCAGCAGAATTATCCGTACACCAAAACTATCCGGACAAGGTGTCCGAGAATTATATCCGGAAACTATCAGAATCCGGGAACAATCCGGAACTAGTATCCGGGAACACAACTTACCGGATACTTTCGTAATACATACCAGAAACACATACAATCCGGATGACGTCCGGAAACCAAAGTAATCCGGATAACATCCGATAAACTATCTATCCGGGAACTACATCTTTACCGGATACTGCAGGAAATAAGATTTACCAGATACTCTAATTTATCCGGACACCATCGAACAGGGTTTTACCAGATACTACATTTTTATCCGGGAACTATCGATCTACACTCGATTTTCAATTCAAAACCCATTACAATCCATTTTACAGTTAACTACATACCAACACAACCTTTCTAAAATACTTAGACTAATTGAAAACACATAAATCATGCAATTTCCATTTTAATTACTTCAAAAATTAGATGAACTCACCTGACAAGGCTTCGACCCAAACCACAATCCAGTAATCGAATTCCTTTTCCCCACTGATTCAATAACCTATTGAAAGGTGATTTAAACTTGCTATTACCAATCTTTTTAGAAATTAAATAGAGAAGATGATTGCAAACCCTTACCGCAAGGAAATCAAATGATTAATTCTTCTTCTCTCTTTCTCCTACTTAGAAACGACTTCCAAATTGAGAATTGAGATATTCTCAATTCCAAAACCGCCTTCCCCAATATACATAACCAACTTAAAACAAAAGACCAAACCAACCCTGATGTTTCATAATTCCACAAACAGATTCAAACTTTGGTTAATTACACTTTGACCATTCGACACTAAATCGTACACTTCGTTTAAAATAACCTCCCCTATTATTTCAAACGTTCTCCCAAAATGTACAATAATTATGGAAATTTCGAGGTGTTACAAATCTCCCCAACTTGAAAATAATTTCGTCCCCAAAATAAAAGTTAGGTAAATAGATGAGGATATATATTCTTCATATCCTCTTCAGCTTCCCAAGTCACATTAGCACCTCTGTGATGTTTCCATTGCACTTTAACCATGACCACTTCCTTATGTCGTAGCTTCTTAGTCGTCCTCTATAAAATTGCTTCCGGTTCCTCCATGCAACAACTCTTCTCATCCACTCTTATTTCAGAAAGTGGTATGACATTTTCCTCTTCGGCTAAACATTTCCGAAGATAACAGACATGAAAGGTTTTATGGATTCCTTCCAATTCAGGTGGAAGATCCAACTGATATGCTTGAAGTCCTACTCTCTTGATTATAGTGAAAGGTCCAAGAAAACGAGGACTCAGCTTTCCACATTTTCCAAATCTTATCACACCCTTCCACGGGGATACCTTTAACATCACCCGCTCCCCAACTTGAAATTCTTTCGACCTTCTTTTCGGATCGGCGTAACTCTTTTGTCGATCTTGAGCCGCCTTCATATGTTTCCGAACTTCTTTCACTTTATCGGCCATTTGTTGTACAATTTCAGGACCAGCAAATTGATTTTCTCTAGCTTCCAACCAACAAACTGGAGTTCTACATTTCCGTCCATACAAGGCTTTAAAAGGTGCTCTTCCGATACTGGAATGATAACTATTATTGTACGCAAACTCCACTAAGGGTAAATGCGTATCCCAGTTACCTCCAAAATCAATTACACAAGATCTGAGCATATCTTCGAAAGTCTGAATGGTTTTTCACTTTGCCCGTCCGTTTGTGGATGATAAGCAGTGCTCAAATTCACTCTTGTGCCCAATTATTCTTGTAGTGATTGCCAAAATCTTGAAGTAAATCGGTTGTCCCGATCATAAACTATAGACACTGGTATACCATGTCTTGACACCACTTCATCAATATATAACTTGGCTAGTTTATCAATAGGTGAAGCTTCTTTCATTGCCAAGAAATGAGCACTTTTGGTTAAACGATCCACGATTACCCATATAGTATCGTTACCTTTCAACGTCCTTGGTAACTTAGTTACAAAGTCCATAGTTGTAGCACCTCGGATTTTCCATTATATTATATTTAACGTGAAGGGTCGAAAGAGAAATTAGTCAAAGTTTTGGACTATTTGTAAATGTAAAACTTCAGGGTAAGTTTTGTCAATAGGTGAAAGTTGCTTTGTATTTAAACCTGAGTCGGCAATTGAATTGAAAATATCTCATTTGGGTTCTTGAAGTTGGTTTAATAAAGCAGAGAAAGAAAGAGTCTGTGGAAACCTAAATTGCTACGGTAAGAGTTTGATTTGGTATGTAATTCAATCTTTTAGGAATTGATAATCAGGTTAATCTGATTTTGATTTGGTTCTGGTTAGTGGTGTGAAAGATTGAAGGAGAATCACTTTGGAACTACAGTCTGTATTCAAGTTCTGGACCGAGGTGAGTTCATCTTCTAAAATCTTTGCAGTTGAATCAAATGAAATAATGGATTTTAAATTGTCTATATGTTTTAGTAATTATGTATTGGAATGAAAAATGAATGGGAAATTGATTGAGATGAGTTTTAAATCGAAAAGTCGATGTGCAGTTTGAATAGTCCGGAAGATGAATTTAAGACAGTCCCGGATTCCGGATGGTACCGGATTTGGTATCGGATTCCGGATGGTACCGGATCCCGGAAGTTACCGGATTCCGGATTTGTACCGGATGGGTATCGGATTCCGGATGAGTTCCGAATTTGATACCGGAATTGCTATTTCCGGATTAGTTACCAGATTAATGAGTTTTCCGGATAGTTCCGGAATTGGGATTTCCGGATACCGGATGGATACGGACTTGAGAGTCCGGAATGTTTTCCCGGATTGAATTCCGGATGTGTTATCTGGTTAATTTTTTCTAAAAAACATCTCGGGGCGCTGTCCCCAGACCCCGCAAGGGCGTTGCCCCTTGACCCCATCAGCTAACCGGGTAGCGAAACCCCCATACTAAGTCGTCGAATGGGGACATTTGAGAATATGATATGAAATGTTTGTGCATTCAAGTAAATATGCACGTATGCTAGTAAGTGTAATGGATCCATAAGCACTGGCATTAAGTGGAACGTGGAATAGGCATAAAGTAATTTGTAATTCCCGTTGACCTGAAATGGGGAATAGGTATAAAGTAAATTGTAATTCCCATTTCGTAAGGTGATGTGAAATAAGGAATAGGCATAAAGTAAATTGTAATTCCCGTTGACGTGGAAATGAGGAATAGGCATAAAGTAATTGTAATTCCCATTTCGTATTATGATGAGAAATCAAGGAATAGGCGAGAGTTAATCGTAATTCCTGATTTCTATGGGAAGGTAAGAGATAGGCATAAAGTAAATTGTAATCTCTACTTCCACTCCAAGAAATAGGCATAAAGTAAATTGTAATTTCTTGGACATGAGCATTGATCTAGAATCTGTGGTGATTCGTAGTAGGCTCTCGAACGTGATGATATGACTTACCGAGTGTTAGTCATATTCATGGAATCGAGTATGTTCCCGTCATCGCAAGATGTGTATATGTACGGTAAGAATGGTTACAAACCAGGTTTGTTTATACGTTTTGTTTACATATGATTTTCAAAGCTTATAAAGTTTTAATTTGAAAATGGATGTTCTCACTAGGCGTAAGCCTAATCGTTTCAAATTAAATTTTCTTACCAGGTTCTAGCTCGGGAAAGGATAAGCTGGGATGAGCGTCGAGAGGTTCCTGAGTTATGCTTTTGATGACATGATGGAGAAGTTAATGGAAGTATTGGTGTTTTGGAGATTTTGTAGACAACCTTTATAATCTAATTGTTCACGTTATGAATTAGATTAGTAGGTTGTTTATAAAAGTGGATGTATATACAAACCTTTTTATGACTTCTCCATTTATGTATGAAGTTTTTGGGAAATAGTTGTTGTGGACCTTCTAAAAGTAAGGTTTAAATTGGTTGCGATTTTAGACGTTTCAATAGTAAACTTATCAAATTTCCATTCAGGAATTTCCAAAGATTGTAGACTCCCATAAGGTCGTTGATGTTCAGCCTTTACCAACGAACACGTCACACACTTCTCTACACATTGTGCCACATCTAGCTTCATAGCTGGCCACCAATAGTGTAGTTTCAAATCTCTATACATCTTGGTGCTTCCAGGATGTATAGAATATTTGGACTTGTGGGCGTCTTCTAGAATTAACTCTCGGTTTCCTCCTATCTTTGGCACCCAAATGCGGCCCTGAAACAGTTTGGCTCCGCGACCATCTTCAGTCAGTTGAAGACGTTGCTTAACCAGAACTTCCTCTTTCAGATTTTCTTCTAATAATGCTTCCACTTGTGCCACTTTGATCCTTTCAATTAGACTCGACATCACATCAATCCTGGCGTTAGTTGTTTTCAAACATCCACTGTATTCTTTTCTACTTAAGGCATCAACCACAACATTTGCTTTACCGGGATGGTAATGCAATTCACAATCATAATCCTTAAGTAGTTCTAACAAACGCCGTTGCCTCATGTTCAACTCTTTCTGATCAAAGACATGCTTCAAACTCTTATGATCAGTGAAAAGAGTGCACTTCGTTCCATATAAATAATGCCGCCACAACTTCAAAGCAAACACAACTGCTGCCAATTCTAAATCGTGGGTAGGGTAATTCTTTTCATGCTCCTTGAGTTGTCTTGATGCGTAAGCAATCACTTTGCCATATTGCATCAATACACACCCCAAACCCATCTTTGACGCATCACTATATACCACCAAGTCTTTCGTCCCTTCCGGTAATGCAAGAACAGGTGCTTCACATAGCTTCTTTTGTAAAGTTCTAAAAGACGATTCTTGCTTTTCAGTACAAAAAAACTTTACATTCTTCCGTGTCAGGATTGTCAAGGCAGAAGCGATCTTAGAGAAATATTTTATAAACCTCCTATAATAGCCTGCCAAATCCAAGAAACTTCGTATCTATGATGCGTTCTTTGGTGTCTCTCAATTCGTCATTGTTTCTATCTTTGTCGGATCCGCTTTGACCCCTTCAGAAGTAATTACATGGCCAAGAAATTGTACCTCCTTTAAACAAAATTCACACTTTGAAAATTTGGCATACAATTTCTCATTTCTCAAAACATCTAATACTTCACGAAGGTGACATTCGTGATCGACTTCATTCTTTGAATAAACAAGTATGTCATCAATGAAGACGATGACTGACTTGTCTAAGAATGGTCGACACACTCTGTTTATCAAATCCATGAACACAGCTGGAGCGTTTGTCAACCCAAATGGCATCACAAGAAATTCATAATGCCTATACCTCGTTCTAAACGCCGTTTTGGGAACATCTTCATCCCTTACTCGTACTTGGTGATAGCCCGACGTCAGATCAATCTTGGAAAAGCATCTCGCGCCTTAGAGTTGATCAAATAAATCATCCATCCTTGGGAGCGGATACTTATTCTTAATAGTCACCTTATTCAGCTCCCTGTAGTCAATACACATTCTCATAGTGTCGTCCTTCTTTTTGACAAATAACACTGGAGCTCCCTAAGGTGAAGAACTTGGCCTAACAAATCCCATTTCAAATAGCTCTTGCAGTTGAGACGTCATTTGTTTCATTTCAGCCGGTGCTAAACGATACGGTGCACGTGCTATTGGTGCCGCTCCTGAAACAAGGTTAATTCTGAATTCTACCTATCGTTCTGGCAGTAAGCCAGGAAGATCATCGGGGAACACATCTGGAAATTCACATACCACCTTTATATCTTCCGCTTGCTTCTTTTCTACATTAGCATCCAGAACATATGCTAGATAGGATTAACATCCTTTTACTAGACACTTACGTGCTTTGGCAATAGAAATCAACGGAACCTCCCCTTTTCTCTTCTCCCCATAAATTAGTACAGCATCATTTTCGGGCATAGGAATCCGAATTAATTTCTTGGCACAAAGAATTTATGCCCGATTAAATGCTCACCAACCAATCCATACCAACTACTATATCAAACCCACCAATTTCCATCAAAATCAAATCAATCGGAAATTCCTTTCCTTCTATCATAATCATATAACCCACAAGTCTTTCTCGAACTAGGACTTGACCCCCGTTAGCTATTTCAACTTCTAAGGCATCTTCCAAGGTAGTGACAGGCATAGCTAACTTTTGATAAAAACGATTTCGATATAAAAGACAGATTGGCACCACAATCAAATAATACTCATGCAGGAATAGAGTTAACAAGAAATGTACCAGAAATCACATCCTTCGATTATTTGGCTTCATCAGCCGTCATATGAAATGCCCTGCCCATTGGATTTGGAGTATTCGGCTTCCTTTCTTGATTCCCGCTCTTTCTTAACCTTGGGCAATCTTTTTGGAAGTGATCGGGCTGTTTACATTCAAAACATGTCGGTCCTTGGATGGGACAGTTTGCAATTTGGTAACCACTCTTTACACATTTAAAACATTCATTTGAAACCACCCGACACGGGCCAAAATGTTTGCTTCGGCATTTCTGGCAGCAGTTCAGTTCCCGTCTAGGCTCAAAACGGTTTGGATCTTTGAGAAGATTCTGATCGACATTCCCATTTTCTTTTCTCTCCCCCTTGTGTCTTCTCTTCCTTATCTCTGGCATAAACTTCTTCTATTATTTTAGCTTCCTCTATCGTTTCTCTCATTGTCAAAGCTTTTGAATTACGAACTCGTGACATCATATTAGCCGACAAGCCCTTCAGATAGGCTTTAATTTTCTCTTTTTCAGTTGGAGCCACATGCCCCACTAAGTTCAACTTCTCTAGGAATATGCGAGTGTACTCCTGTACAGATGAAGTACCCTTCTTAAGTGTTCTGAACTCTTCTTCGATTCGGTCCATTTCATTTTCATTGCAACATTCTTCTAGAATCTTTCTTTTAAACGACTCCAATGTCATCGCGGCCAAAACTGGAGTCGTTACTGTCGATGTCACAATGTTCCACCAGGTCAAGGCATTTCTGCATAACATCTGAGATCCGAATCCGACCTTCGATTCTTCGTCACACTCACAAGCTCTAAATGCCTGTTCCATCTCACTAATCTAATTCATACATGAAATTGGATTATTAGAGCCATCAAATTCCGGTGGCTTACAACTCAAGAACGTCTTGTAAGAACAAACTTTCTCCATTCTCCGGTTAACATTCACCACTGGGTTAACAGGCGGAGTTACAGTACCAGTACCCATCTCCGGTCTTAGAGGATTTCATAGTGGATTCCGTCGTCACCGTATTAGAGGTACCGGCATTCGTTCGTTGCTCTTGACTTCCTCCTCCTCCCATTATAGGTGGCCTTGGTGGACTCTCATAAGTTCCAACTCTTTCAGATTGCTTCTCCACCACCCATTCATTTACTGCCCTCTCTTCTGAAGAACTTGGAGATCTGGTTGGTGTATTCACCATCGTATTCTATCGAAGCACAAAAGATAACCATAGGAAATGACTATACATACCCGAACATAGGAAACGTACTATAACGTTCATTAATTGCCATAACAATTTAGAAACAAGTATGCTTACGTAACAATATATTCATAATAACAGTAGCTAATTGAAATTATGAACATACTATTCATACGAATCCTCGTTACCATCATCACAGTTCATAAATCACGTATTTCCGTCGACTCTAAGACTATCCCGTCATTGAATTTCTACCCAATCACAAATCATAACTTAATCATCTCAGCTTAAGGCTATGTTTGGAAAACTAGCTGATAAGCTAGCTTATGACTTATAAGCGAGCTGGTAGCTGATAAGCTAGCTGTTGACTGATAAGCTAGCTGGTAGCTGATAAGCTAGCTGATGAAAAAGTCACGTTTGGCAAAAAGTAGCTTATACGCATTTAAATGACCAAAAAGGACATATTAAAAAATAGTTAATAAATAATAATTAATATTAATGAGGGCTGTTAGCTCCAATATTCTGAAATATTAGAAGTATTGAAAAATGGCTAAGTACAGAAGAACTTCCACAGAAGTTCTGCTGAGTACAACAGAAGCTCTGCCGGGCATCTCAGAAAAATCAAAGGAAGTTTAATCAAGTGATCAAAGACCGAAGAAACTACAGAAGGACGCTTTCAGAAGACCAAGACCGCAGAACCTCTGTTACCAATAACAGAGCCTCTGCGGACAATATCAGAAGACAAGGAACCCAGTGAAGACTACTCTACAAAGGACCAACCACAGAACCTCTGTCACCCTTGACAGAGCCTCTGCGGTTCAGACTGAAGACTTGGAAGATATTTATAATATCTTGCCACTGTTGAAGAAATATCTTACTACTGTTCCAGGGTCCGTTCATCAACTTGTACAAGGCATGGTCCAACTTCAACACGTGTCAAACTCTGAGTGGACTCAATAGGGCTTAGTACAACATAGACGTCTGCGGCATTTAATGCAATACAATACGTACAACTATTCATGCCGTCCGATCAACAGTAGCTTATACTTTATGGTCCCCTTAGAGTAGTATAAAAGGAAGACTAATGTTTAGTTCTTCCTAACAACAAGAACAACAACAAAAACAGTTAACAGAAAAATCAACACACAAGAACACATAGCTTATGCACATTTAGAGTCATATCTGTTTAAAGCTTTGCATACTCACTGTTCTTAAATCTGTTCTTGCTATATATTGAAACTCAGTAAACTTTGAGATATCATATTCTGATCACTGTTTCTTTATATTGTGTGTTCAAATCTATCAAACATATCTGTTAGTTCTTCAAATACGCTTCCACATCAAACATAAACTCGAACTAATAGATCTGTTAATCTTGTTTAAGCAAAACGGGAACCAACAATTGGTATCAGAGCAAAGCTTGATTTTTAATATCAAGTGATCCTCGTTTTTACAAGATTTGTGATAGAAACTGTCTGTTTTTAACCTACTCTTCATTCCTTCAAACAGATTTCTGTTTTATTGCCATTTTCGATTTATTTGATCTGGTAACATCATAGAAACTGTTTCTTTCGTTAAAAACCTCATTTAAAATGTCTAGAATAAAATTTTGTGGTGATGCTGATTCAATTTTTTATTCAAAACTCAGCACAAATTTTCGCAAAATAATTCCTTCTCTTGAAAAAGAACTAGATGAAAAGAAAAAAAACATTTTTATTATTTCTGATAAAATTACTAAACTTGAAGAATCTGTTAAAATCTTAAACTGTGAAAATCTTGAACTAAAAAAGAACTTATCTATGTCAGATGAAGAAAAGAAAAGACTTGAACTAAAATGTTTAAATTTCTCTAAACTGATTTCCAGTTTTGAAAAGATTGTGGTCAATGAAAAGGGAAATTATGAAGAGAAGAAAACTGTTCTTGAAACAAAGTCTATGGAGCTTACTAGTAAAATCTCAGAATTACAGAAAATCCTTGAAAAAGAAAGGAAAGAATCTGATTTTGAAAGAAAAGAATCTGAACAGTTGAAGGTTCAAAGATTTCAAGATTTAAGTCAAAAAGATGACTTTGAAAGAGAGAGAAGGATTTTTAAAACAGAAATATCCAGACTAACAAAAAGACTCTCTAATTTATCAACTGAGATCATGTTGGAGAAGAGATGCAAATTTAATCTCCAAAAGATGATTGAGGTAAATTTAAGGAAAAAGAATATTTTTACTAAAAGGATCAAGGAAGTTGATTTTGCAAACTCAAATCATTCACTTAAAACAACTTCAAATTCAAGGACTAATTTGTTAAAAGGATCCTTTAAGCCAAATATGTTTTCAAAAATTCAGACCTCAACATCGAAATTTTTTCATGATCATAGGTTGGACAAATTAGTTAATCAAGCTTTTAAAAAGATGAAAAAGGTTTGGATAGTGAAAGGCTCTATACCTGTTCAAAATGTTCAAAATGACAAAAAGCCTTTCATTTCTGGTATGTATGACAAGTGCATAAAGGAGTTTCATACAATAGGACCCATACGAATATGGGTACCCAAAACCTCTGTAAGTATAACCTAGATATTCTGTAAACTTTGTAAATATTTTTATTTACTTCTATTATTTTTGTTTGTAAATTCTTAAATCTTCAATAGTTCTTGAAATCACAGAGCTTCTGTAAGGTCTGCTCAGAACCTCTGACGACCTTCACAGAACCTCTGATGGACTTGACCTATGGTTTATGCTCAACTTATCTTATTCTGAACCAAGCATAGGTCAAAAGGGAGCAGAAGAAGATACTTGATCTACAGAGGTTGTTAGATCAAGGGGGAGCGAAAAAGGAGACCTTGCTAAATCTACAGAGATTCATAAGTCAAGGGGGAGCTAAGAATACGACAGAAGAGATCACATTCGCCGATCACGAAGAAAAATAGGTTGGTATCTCGTACTCACACAATGCTACAGAAGTCATAAGCCGCAGAGTTCTTTCAACCAAAGAACCTCTGTAGATCACTCAAATCATTCAAATGACTTCTGCTGCACAAAATCGTTGAGATTTACAATTTTCTAGGACACCAACTTTCAAATAGGTCCTAAATACATTGTTAAATCTGATCAAAAACTTGGATGATTAAAAATGTTTATAAATTATTAGTTATTAGAAATTTCCTGTCACAGAGCCTTTGTTGGCTCTGGCAGAGGTCCAAAAACCTCTGTAGGATAATTTCTCTCTACTAAAGATTTATTGATCCTCTCCGTGTTTTTCAAACGATTTTCATTAAAGATACAATCTACAGAGATAAAAGTTTTCCAAAATCACAGAGCTTCTGTACCCACAGAACCTCTGTAAAGATTTCCACTTGGGAATTTCTGTATCTGTAACGGTAACTTTTATGTGGTGAAAATTTAAAACCCACGCGCTTTTCATTTAATGTGGCCGCCCACGACGTCTCGTCGTCACTAACACTGATGACGTGTCGAGTTTTCATTGACGTACATATCATGTCGTCCTGGAAACTTGCACCACGCCTAATGAACTCGAGTGCGGACCTCAAACTTTATTAACTTTCTCACATTTTCACCGTTCCAAATTCTATCCGTTACCACAGTATAAAACCCAAGTTAAAATCACTTTCAAAACTTTACTATTCTCTCATCTTCTCCGGCGAACTTGCTTATTTCTTTCTGAAAACCTAGAACTTTCAAACCTACAAATGGCTTCCAGTTCCAAAGCTACTCACGTTTCACCGACGAACTCTCCGCCACCCTCTCCAGTGCATTCTGAGCACTCCCACAACCCACACATCGCCGCCGATGCCGACAGACATGACTCCGGCGACGAGGTATCCTTTGTACCCACTACCCACCTGCAACAATTTTTCTCAAATGACCATTTCGAGCAAACCCTTCCCATTAAATCGAACAACTGTTATCTTGTTCCTTCTCCTACGGCTTTTGGCAAAGAACATGCAATCCTGCTAAACATCCTTGAAAACCACTTTCTTTACCCTCTTCTTAGCAAAACCGTTGAACAAATACCCGTACGTTATCTACATCAGTTTTGGCAATCTTGCCGTTATGACGCTGATACCGATTTGATAAGAGGCTATATTTCTAAGCCTGACCAAAGTAAGAGCCTTGAACTGATGTTCAACCGCACCATGTTCTCATTAGAATTTGGCCTTCCAACAAGAGGTCTCATGGGAATCAAAAAGTATGCCCCCAACCAACAAACGAAGAACTTATCGACTTTCTACACATGTTAGGGTACAACCAACAGTTGAAAAAGAAGAACGATTTCCGCAGGGCTATACTACCCCCTATGTGGAATACCTTATTCTCCATCCTAAATCGTTGCCTCACGGGCAAAATTGGGAGCATCTATCAAAGCTCACCTCAAATTCTCTCAATCATGTATGGTGTGTACTATGATCTACCCCTAGATTATGCCTCCATAATGATGCAAGAGATCATCAATACCATCGATCGCAAACTCGCCTCCCAGAAAGCCAAAATATCTGATCCCAACTGGTTGCCCCATCTACAGTTCCAGCGAATCTTCAGTGTACTTTTCGAGCCCCTCCTCCTTATCCAAAAATGGCCAATGGACGGTCCCAAACCTAAGCAATTTCCTATGTCCAAGAACACCCCTACAGAACATGAGGACGGCTACCCTCACAGCAGGCCACTCTAAAAGGTAATGTTAGGTTATGCTAGTAATATAGAACTAGTTAGTGAGTACACACGCGCTTACAGGACTCCTGAACCCAGTCCTGTAACACCCCCGCGTATAGGAGTGCCCTTAGGAGGTAGTTTTTAGAGAGGCTTACCGAGGAAGAATGGAAGATAAAGTTGGCTAAACACAAGGCCAACCAGAAGAACTTCAGTAATATAAGGAAAAACCTCTATCCTTCAAAGAGGAAGTCTTCTGAGGGATCTGAAGAGAAGAAGAAGAAAAAGGGAAAGAAAACCAAGACCCCTACAGAGAAACCACTTGCCTCTACTTCTGCTATCCAACAAACCCCTGCAGAACCATCTTCTCCACCCACTGCACATCCCTCTGCCCCTCCCTCTCCCAAAAGGAAGAGGAAGTCAAAATCTACAGAGGAGGAGGCACCAAAACCCAAAAAGAGGAAATCAAAGAAGAAGAAACCATCTTCTCCTCTGCAATCAATTACAGAGGGAATCGAAAAACATCAACCTACACCTCTGCAAACCCCAATCATCACAGAGGTTCATGAAACACTTATGTCAAGACAAGGGACTACAGAAGAAGAGGTCCAAATAGGTGAGAATATAGAAACAAGGTTAGAGGATAGGGTAGAAACTTCTGGAGGAAAAGAAAAAGAAAAAGATGCCGAAGTTGTAGAAGGCACACATCCCTCACCCCCTCCCAGTGCAACCCACACATCTAACTCCGCAAGTCTAGCTGCAGAAGGAGTTATTGAAAAAGAGTCGCACAACTCGATCCCTACCCAAACCAAACAACCAGAGGTCACTCTTTCGACTTCTGCGCCCACAGAAACTAGGATATCCATTCCTAGGGAGTCTCCTCAAAGAGACTCACCTATAGTTCGTGATCCATCGCCCCAGATCACACTAGAACACCTTACAGAGGAATTCGTTTCCTCTGCCACGCACAATATAGGGCCAAAACTTCTTTCAGAGAGAAGTAGTGAGCACAAAGACGAATAGACTCTAGACAAGTCTCCGAGTCAACAGAAGAACATTCCGATACCCACCTCTGGAGTGGATTTGGACACTGTTCTTCGTAGAACTTCTGTAGAGATTGAAACTCTTGTTTCTTCTCAAAGATCAGATGGAAATCCTTCCATTCTCAACGTTCAAACAGGAATGAAAGAAGGTGTCCCAGGAACAGGGACTCACTCTGGAGAAGGGGTTGTTCCTCCAGAGGTTACCCAAGAGGAACATGTTACGAAGGATGAGTTCCAAGTCTTTGTAACCTCTGTAACTCAAACATTGAATAAGTTGCAAAGCTCATTCAAGACTTTTACAGATTCGACTTCAGGCGCGCTTACAGGATTAAATACCAAAGTGGATACCTTATCCACAGAGGTTAAAGCAGCCCTTGCAGAAATGAAGTCAACTACAGAAACTTCTGCTGATGCTGCCATCACCTCTGCCACTAACATTGCCAAAACAACCGCTGTAGAGTTCGAGAAAAGTGCGACCAAAGCCTTCAAAACTTCGATCGCAATCTACTTTGAAACAATGAAGAAACAAGCAGCAAGGCAAGCAACACAAGACACCTGCAGAACAGAAGCCGTTGCTAAAAGAGAACAGAAGCTGTTGCTAAAAGAAGGCAGGATGATCCTGATGATGGTGCATCTGGTCATCCTGAGGGGGAGAGAGCAAAGGAAACAACAGAGGCTGCTGCTGCAAAAACAACAGAAAAAACCGCATAACCCTCTACTACAGAAACTCCGAAGGAAACCCCACAACAAGGAACTCAGAAGAAGAGCCAAAATATCGTTGGAGAGGATGCACCAACCACAGAACCTCAGGTAATCACTTTTGCATCCTCATCCTCAGAACAAACTCCACTCTCACCCAAAGAACCAACACCAACCTCACAACCACAAATCCCGCGCAAAACTAGAGTAAAATCCATAGCTCGAAAACCCCAAAGACCAAAACACACCGCAGAGTACATTCTTCGCAGAATGGAATTTGTATCTGCTTTTCAATCAGCAAAGCGTTTTGACATCGCACCTCCAAGACCCGAAGAGTCCTCACCAACAGAGTCCTCACAACCCGAAGTATCAAAACCTTTAGAGGAAACAACCAAAACATCAGAGCATTCAACCCCAAAACCCAAAGAATCTCTCACTGGTAAATCTACAGAGGTTCCACCCACACAAATCCAAAACCCAACCTCTGAAACCTCAAAACCAAAAGATAAAGGCAAGGGAAAAATGACAGAAGAAGAGCCAAAGAAGAAGATACCTGTTGCTACAGAGAAGTTGATGAAAGGTGCCTTTAATGCCTTCGTCACTCCTAAACCCGAAGAGGAAGACTGGGCATTCAACTTGAAACCTCTGTCAGAAAACCCAACCCTGGTTCCCACAGCTAAAGTAGCAGACATCACTCGACAGATGGATGAGCTAAGGAGACCAATTCCAAGAACTACTCCAACCATTGAACAAATGAAAGAGCAAGTTTACAGTTATCTCTACAGACAGCACTTCCAGAACGATCTGCCAGCTCATGTCCGAGATCAGAAGCTCAGAAAGGAATTCAATGCCATCTTCACTACTACAAAGTCAAAACCGGTCAACCAAGTTTACTCCATTCACAAAATAAAGAAGGTAATCTATTGTAAATACTCTAAAATGAGAACCTATCCTCATACGATGTATACAATCTAGAAAGTCAAAAGGTCTGACAGATCAGAGAATCAATTCTCTGATGCTGATATCCGAAACCTCAATCCCTATGACTTACCTGACCTTCTGCAATGGACGAAAGACAACTTCAATGACGACTGCCACCAAAGGTCTTATCGAGTTCTCAGAAAGGCGATGCGTGAAAAACTTCTAATCTACAGCATGCTCGACTTTCAACTAGCCATCGATCTAGGCGTGACTACCTTAAGTATCAGACCTCCAGAGGATTTCTGCCCACCCAATGCCACACCCAATTCGATTATCAAAACTCCAAGATACGGGTTAGTTTACAAGAATCCTGCAGATCAAATTAAACTTTTTGTGATAATGGACTATCAGAAGTACACAACCTGTACTCTGAACATGTTCAGAAAAATACTAGAAGAGAACAAAGCAACAGAGCTTATGGACGAAGAATTTGCTTCAATGATGATCAAAGAGATTGATGCTGCACTAGGCATAAGATATCTCTGCTTCAAATTTTATGAAGAACTCAAGGAAGTAGGAAAAGACAACAGAACCTCTGTCAACGTTTATTTCTGTTCATTTAATGTACTCAAATGTAAATGCCTCTGGCATAAATTTCCAAATGAAAGAAATAATCTTCTGAGGTATTGTTTAACCTCTTTTTATTACTTAGGTTAAAATGCATAAATTCAACCTTTTATTTTTCAATACTTAAGGGGAGATTGTTAGCTCCAATATTCTGAAATATTAGAAGTATTGAAAAATGGCTAAGTACAGAAGAACTTCCACAGAAGCTCTGCTGAGTACAACAGAAGCTCTGCCGGGCATCTCAGAAAAATCAAAGGAAGTTTAATCTAGTGATCAAAGACCGAAGAAACTACAGAAGGACGCTTTCAGAAGACCAAGACCGCAGAACCTCTGTCACCAATAACAAAGCCTCTGCGGACAATATCAGAAGACAAGGAACCCAGTGAAGACTACTCTACAAAGGACCAACCACAGAACCTCTGTCATCCTTGACAGAGCCTCTGCGGTTCAGACTGAAGACTTGGAAGATATTTATAATATCTTGCCACTGTTGAAGAAATATCTTACTACTGTTCCAGGGTCCGTTCATCAACTTGTACAAGGCATGGTCCAACTTCAACACGTGTCAAACTCTGAGTGGACTCAATAGGGCTTAGTACAACATAGACGTCTGCGGCATTTAATGCAATACAATACGTACAACTATTCATGTCGTCCGATCAACAGTAGCTTATACTTTATGGTCCCCTTAGAGTAGTATAAAAGGAAGACTAATGTTTAGTTCTTCCTAACAACAAGAACAACAACAAAAACAGTTAATAGAAAAATCAACACACAAGAACACATAGCTTATGCACATTTAGAGTCATATCTGTTTAAAGCTTTGCATACTCACTGTTCTTAAATCTGTTCTTGCTATATATTGAAACTCAGTAAACTTTGAGATATCATATTCTGATCACTGTTTCTTTATATTGTGTATTCAAATCTATCAAACATATCTGTTAGTTCTTCAAATACGCTTCTGCATCAAACATAAACTCGAACTAATAGATCTGTTAATCTTGTCTAAGCAAAACGGGAACCAACAAGGGCATAATTGGAATATTTACAAAAAGCTACTCATACGCTACTCCAAGTAGCTTTTCAAAAAGCTAGCTTATAAGCTAGCTTATGGTCATCCAAACATGTACCCCAAAAATAAGCTAGCTTATAAGCTAGCTTTTTTTTGCCAAACAATGCCAAAGTCTAGGTATCTCATAATCATACCTAGTTCACTTAAAGTACGGCTCTGATACCAAACTGTAACGTCCAAGAATCCATAACAAATTTAAACCTTAAAACTTATCAGAGTTAACCACAACATCGTCCAAACTTTTATACATAAATGGATAATTAGTTATGAAGGTTCACATATACAATTGAACTATCAAAAAAAACCTGCTAATCTAATCCTTATCACTAAGATCAAATTATATGGGTTGTCTAGGCCATTCATTAAAACATCTTCGTATACGCTAACTTCTCCATTACATCACCAAAAGTAGGATTCCGGTACCACTCGTCACTCATCCCTTCATATCCCTTCCCGAGCTAGTACCTGGTAAAAAAATTTAATTTGAACGCCCAATGAAAACATTCAGTTTTCAAATTAAAATTTTATTAGCTTCGAAAACCAATTGTAAACAAAGCATATAAACAAACCTGATTTTCATCTTTCTTACCCTACACATAACATCTTTTGACGACGGGAATATACCCGATTCCATGAATATGACAAACACTAAGTAAGTCATAACATCATATTCCAGAGCGCCACTACGAATCTCCACGGATTCTAGATTACAGGTCATGTCCAAGAAATTACAATTATACCTTGCCTATTTCTTGGAATGGAAGTAGAAATAGAAATTATACCTTGCCTATTCCTAATCTCCCAAATGAAAGTGGAAATAACAATTATACCTTGCCTATTTCTCATCTCTCAATATGAAACGGAAATAGCAATTATACATTGCCTATTTCACCGTTCCTCATCACGATACGAAAAGGGAATAACAATTATACCTTGTCTATTCCTCAATTCCAATACAAACGAGAATAACAATTATACCTTGCCTATTCTACGTTATCAAATATAAACGGGAATAGCAATCATCTCTTGCCCATTCCACATTTATCAAATATAATGCTAGTGCCTATGGATCCATTACACTTCCTAGCATACGTGCATTGTATCAAACCAATCATACGTCAAATCATAGCATACCTAAAATCAAATTATAAGTATGTTCATGCTGCTAGGATTGAATTTCAAATAATAAAACGTTCCCTGTCAAAAGTTACTAGGAACTCTTTAGTTACCGGAAACTCAAAAGTATCCAGAACATCAGAACTTACCGGACAACAGAATTATTCGGACACCAAAAATATGCGGACAAGGTGTCCGAGAATTATATATGGAAACTACCGGAATCCGGGAACAATCCGAAACTAGTATCCGGGAACACAACTTACCGGATACTTTCATAATACATACCGGAAAAACATACAATCCGGATGACGTCCGGAAACCAAAGTAATCCGGATAACATCTGGTAAACTATCTATCCGGGAACTACATCTTTACCGGATACTGCAGGAAATAAGATTTACCGGATACTCTAATTTTTCCGGACACCATCGAACAGGGTTTTACCGGATACTACATTTTTATCCGGGAACTATCGATCTGCACTCGATTTTCAATTCAAAACCCATTACAATCCATTTTCCAGTTAACTACATACCACACAACCTTTCTAAAATACTTAAGACTAATTGAAAACACATAAATCATGCAATTTCCATTTCAATTACTTCAAAAATTAGATGAACTCACCTGACAAGGCTTCGACCCAAACCACAATCCAGTAATTGAATTCCTTCTCCCCACTTATTCAATAACCTATTGAAAGGTGATTTAAACTTGCTATTACCAATCTTTTTAGAAATTAAATAGAGAAGATGATTGCAAACCCTTACCGCAAGGAAATCAAATGCTTAATTCTTCTTCTCTCTTTCTCCTGCTCAGAACCGACTTCGAAATTGAGAATTGAGATATTATCAATTCCAAAACCGCCTTCCCCAATATACATAACCAACTTTAAACAAAAGACCAAACCCACCTTGATGTTTCATAATTCCATAAATAGATTCAAACTTTGGTCAATTACACTTTGACCCTTCGACACTAAATCGTACACTTCGTTTAAAATAACCTCCCCCAATATTTCAAACGTTCTCCCAAAATGTACAATCATTATGGAAATTTCGTGGTGTTACAGATGCGGCTTTGGACGCCCGGATGCGATTTATGAGAGAGAAAGTGTACAAAAGCATAAAATGACAATTTGAGTTCTGCCAGGTCTAAAGCCGCCACTTTATCCAACCAGGCTAGTTTTCCCTATGACGAGAATGACCTTAACCGAAATATGAGTTCTGCCAGGTCCACTATAACACGATGATCGATCACTGGAACAACGAGCATTCGAAGTCTGTTTCCGGTGGGGCTGCGTACGAACCAGAATACTGAGGTGGATGGCGATATATCCAAACACAGCTCTGGATCAATCTCGTTCAGAGACTAGAGTGTTCTCCTGGTGGGAATTTAATATGTTATAATGAACCTAATACTTTAGTAGCTTGATTTTTAATATTTTATAATTAACACATGTTTGTATTATTTGACCTTTGTAGACGAAAGCAAAACACGGTGTGCCACCGACCGGTTTGGAGATCTTCAATCATACCCATAAGAAGATGTTGAGTTTAGATACCTCGTATTCGGATACCAGGGAATATGTGACATCGAGGTGTAGCCGGGTTGCGGTAAGTATTTTGCATAATTGTTATACCGTAAAACTTTAGAATATCAGTATAGTTTGTGTTTAACTTTAAACTTTATAATTTGGTAGCTATCTATTTTAGTGTATATATATATATCTCTATCTAGTATGGGTTGTCATTTGTTGGTCAAACATTAGGATTGTTTAAGTTAGTTGGAAACGTCCCATTTACAATCGTTATGCTGTCAAAATTGATTTGTAGTATTTTGTAAACCACATGGCGAGTATGCAGCAAATCTCCCCCAAAAGTTCGATGATGACCCCAACTAGTATCCGCTAGTTGATACAGAGATGTGGCTTTAGGTTGTTGAGGGACCGAAAAAGTTCGTCTATTTGGGTTTAGGTACGAGTAAGATCCTAATTTGATCTTCATTGGGATATCCGCAAAGGTGGTGTGTCTTCTTTTTCTACCCAGGTGTGTACGACTTTTCATTTGATGATGTTTATCAATTTAATTTATAAGTCATATTAAATATTCTAACTTCTTATTTATTTTATAGGAACTTTACGCCTTAAAGGCACAAGATCATTTTATTGTTGGAGCGAGTTGAAAAGAGACGTCACGCGGAAGATAAGAGACGATAGAAACAATATGAGGAGATGGCGGCTTTGGTCATGCAGCTCAGACAAAGTCAGTAGTTTCCGTCGTAACCTTCATAACCACCGCAAACGTCGTCAGCTTTTTCTGAGTATTTGTTTGTTGTGGAACAATTGTAATTGTTTTTGAAACATTTTTATATTTGTTTATAACAATTGTGTGTTATTTTTGTCCGGACAACTGTATTGGGCATTAAATTAATGTATTATATTTTGTAGTATTATGTTTTCAGCAGTTTTTTCATATCTACAGAGTTTACAAGTTTTTAAATTATAAAAAACAGCTTTTTCTGGTCTCGTTTAATTTTTGGCGGATTACTGAAGGAATATTCTGCTGGAAAGAATTAATTTTTTATAATTAATTTAAATAAATGTATTAAATTAAAGAAGTTATTATTAATGAATTAAATAAAACCGGCAGAATCACTACTAGAAAAAGAGGTATCAGTGACGAAATCATTGACGAAAAATTAATTAGCGATGGAGCAGTGACGGAGCAGCAACGAAACAACCATGAACACAATCCGTCACAAATCCATCATTAATTAGCGACGGAACCTAACGAATTAGCGATGGAATAAATTTAAAAAATAATTAAAAATAAAATATACATGTTCGTCGCTAATCCGTCGCTAATTAGTGATGGATTAGCAACGGACACGTGGATTTTCATTTAAAATAAATAAAAATGAAAATCCACGTGTCTCTCTCTAATCCGTCACTAATTAGTGACAGATTAGCGACATGGTTTTTTTCTTGTTTCTTATGTTTATGTGTTATATGTACACATGTGTAAGTGTAACATGTATATGTGGGTCCGTATACATATATATACACACACACATTTGTTGGTTGTTAACCACGATGGATCTATGTATATTGTTGTATATACGTTGATATCATGTGTATATGTGAATGTATAGTTAACTGGTGTGTTATTTGGTAATCGCATATGATGTATATATGTGTTATATATATGTATATATGAATGTATAGAGAGCATATAATATGTGTGTTGTTTGGTAACCGTGTACATATAGCTAGGTTAATAAGTCACCATTAGTGTTAGTAGGTCCTAATAAGCCATAAAGTATCTTATTGTGCTATAATGGATCTCACTTGGTCTTATTGACCTATAGTGGGTCTTAGTGGTGTTGTCAACTCACTAGACACCACACTCATATATGCAGTACACACTTTGCAGCAAACATGTAGTAAGTCATAAAGGGTCTATTTGGGCTTTAATCAGTTCTATTGTGCTTTAAGCAGTTCTATTGGACTTTAAAAGATCTATTGGGCTTTAATCGGTTCTATCTTTTAAATGGTTTCATTATGTATTAATGGATCTATGGGGATTTAAAGGGTTTTATTGACATTTAAATGGTTTAAATGGACCTTAATTGATCTATCGGCCATTAAAGGGGTCTATTGGCCTATAAAGGGTTTTATTGGACCTTAATTGATCTATCGGGCTTTAAAGGGTTTTATCGGGCTTTATTGTGAGTCTTACTGGTCCTAAAATTCCAAATGTTAATATATTAACACCTTTTAAAAAATAGAATTTATTAAAATGAATAATAATTAATCAATGATAATAATTCAATAATTACTAATAATATTTAATTGAAAATTAAAAAAACGAATTCCGTTGGAAATCCGTCGCAAATTACGACGGAAGTATTCCGTCGGTAAGTTGCGTCGGATATTCCGTTGAAATTCTGTCGTTGAATACTTTAACTTTAATCAAACTCAAAACCGACGACCACAGCCGACGACCGACGAGCTTCCGCGTTTTCAGACAATTAACGAGCTTCCGACGACCACTTCTGACGCCGACGACTCTTCACATTCCGGTAATGCTCAACTTTTCTGTGTTTAAGGGTTCTTGACGGATCTTTCTTGAAACAAATGTGTTTTTGTGTAGTTTTGTGTTCTAGGGGACATCTTCACTGTTAATTGTGTTTTTGTGTAGTTTTGTGATGTAGATCTGATTTGGAGAGATGACATTTTCACCTCTAATTACATAAAATATTGTACATTAGACGATTGGTAAACTAACATGGATCTTGGAAAGATAAAAAAAGCAAGAAACTTTAAATAGTTTTAAATCTATTTTGATGATTTATTAAAAAATAAAAAAATAAACTAATTCAAAAAGAATTGAATTTGCATTTGGGACTTGGCCTATTGAATTGGTAGTTGTTAGGTATCATTTGCTAGTTGAATAGAAGTTCAAGGACTGATATTGCCAATTCTTGTAACTATCCCTTAGGGGATATAAATATGTTTGTTTAGCCTAGAATTAAGGTTTAATGACTTTTATGCTTCCTAATTACCTTTGTACGGCTACATAGTGTTCTATTGACTTCTGCATTCAATACAAGTTCTACCATTGATTGTTTGATTTTTTTTTGTGTTGATTTATCCAATTGCACTTGATATTGGGATCCACAATTGGTAACAAAGCACAAAGACGAAAGATCAAAAGGTAAACTCTTGATTTTGGTGTCATTCCAAGTTTTTTTTGCATCGATTGTTCTTGAAAAAGCTTGATCTTTGATTTATGTGTTAAAACGAAATTGTTGTTTGAGGAATCATTGGTATTATTTTCATAGGGAGTGTCACGAATTCTTGGAACCATTAACAAAGTTTAAATCATCAATTTTGGAAAAATCAAGTTTTTGGGTTAAAGGTCTTTGTTTTAGCAATTTGCTTGATTTATTGCTTAAAAGTGTGTTTTAGATTAATTTCGTTCCATATTTCGTGCTATTTTGGTGTCTTGCGTTGTTAGTGTTGTTTACAGAAGCTTTTTCCCAAGGAAATCTCGTCCAAATCGTGCGATTATACACCAGGTACGTTTTTCCCGACTTCCTCTGTTAGGGCACTTTGTAGCTATCAAGACAGTATTAATCTTTTGTACTGTATCTTCTGAGTAGAGGCATGGACATGTCATGGCCCTACTATATAAATAAGATCCCTTTGTTATTTCCAAAACACTTACAAGCATATGTCATTTGTACTTTTGTGATCAATACATGGATGACAACTTTGCTCTCTAGATTCTCTCTACTTGTGATTATTTTGTATTGCTAGATCTGGGATTTCACATTTGGTATCAGAGCACAAACAGGAAATTCAAGCAGATTCAGATCACTTCAGAGATTTTTTACACTGTTCACAATGGTTTCGGATTGATCTTCATATGCTGTTCATCATGATTTCGGACCCATCTTCGATCACTGTTCATCCAGAATTCATATTTTCTGTCATTTTTGATCTGTTGGATTGATATCTTACACAATTGAACTCGTTTTTCATCCCTGGTCATCTTTAAAACTAGGATCTTTACCAAATTATGCACAGAATTCACCATTTTTACGAATTAAGATCTGTTTGTTTGAAAACCCTATTATTACTGATTTTGGATCAAAATTCGATTAATTTGATCGAATTAGGGTTTGTGATCAACTAGAAAAGTGTGTGAAATCTATTTTCGAACAAGTCTGTGCAAATTTCATTGTAATTGATCAAGAACTGAAAAAGTTATGGCAGATTTAGTGATTTTTGGGGTTTATGTGAGGGTTTCAGATCATTCATCGGGGTTTCGGATTGTTCAGACTTGGTTTCGAATCTCAAAGTAAAAAGTGATATTTGTTGCTTGCAAAATTTTGTTACAAGTTTGGGTTTCGGATTCCTAAGCATACGAAATCCGTTGGTTTCGCATCAGGAAGCATACGAAACCATCCGTTTCGCATCAGGAAGCATACGAAACCATCCGTTTCGCATCAGGAAGCATCCGAATTCTTTGGCTTCGGATCCTTTGTTGAATTTTTTGAACAGTTTTATTCTAAGTGTAATTTTTTTTCAGTTACTGCTTGATTTTCTGAAAGATCAACATCTAGCTTTTTTTCAAAGATGTCGAGAGATTTACTCAGTATGGGTTCAAAGAATAAGCCTCCAGTTCTAATAGCTGAAGAGTATTCTCAATGGAAGAAGAGAATTATTCAATTCTTAAATCATCAGAACAGGGATCTCATGCTTTCAATATATAATGGTCCTTACAAAGCATATCTGGATATTGATGGTATTCCTGAAACAGCTACAAGTCAATACGTTCCTCCAAGGAAAATTAAGAAAGAGTACAGATATTATAATGAAGCTGATAAAGAAAAAGTGGCCATTGATGAATCAGCATTGGCATATTTGACCATGGCAATTCCCAATGATATCTACAACCATGTAGATAGTCGTAATTCAGCTAAGGAAATATGGGATGAACTTGAAAGACAGTTTGAAGGGTCATCAAAATCTATGAAAACTAAAAGAAATCAGAGTGTCAATGCTTATGAAGGGTTCAAAGCACGAGATGGAGAATCGTTAAAGGAAACTTACAATAGATACAACATTGTTCTCAATGATCTACGAAGGAATGGTGTCGACAAGTCAGAATCAGAAATCAATTACAAGTTTGTCAAAAATCTTCTACCGGAGTGGGATTCTTACTTAATTTAGCTTCAAATGTCAAGGGACATGGATGATGAGAAGCTGACCGATATCTTCAGTATTCTTGGACAACACGAAGATAAGGTGAAAGAGGTCAAAGAAAAGAACAAGAAGGTGGAAGAATCATTAGCTCTGCTTAGTGAACACAAGAAAAGTGGAGGTTTGAAGACAAAAGCGTTGATTTCTGATTTCAGCAAGAAAAAGAAATGTTCTGATGATGATGGAAGCGATAGTTCTGGAGATGATATGGAGGAAATTGCTGAAAAGTTAGCTTTGTTAACAAATAAGTTTCAAAATAGGTTTGGTAGAAAGAAGTCTATTCAAAAACTAAACCTGAATATAACAAAGCTAACAAATACAAGCGATCTGAGAAAAGGTATGAGAACAAAGAGGAAGAGAAAGAGGAGAAAGAGGAGAAAAAGGAAAAGGAAGAAAAGAAAGATAGAGATGATAGAAACTGCTTTAATTGTGGAAAGCCTGGTCATTTCGCAAGAGAATGTAAACAGAGGAAAGTTAAAGATTCTGAATACTATCAGAGGAAAGCTCACTTGGCTAAAGCAAAAGAAAGTGGAAAGCTAGTCAACGCCGAAGAAGAAATCTGGCTCCTTGATTCCTCTGATGATGAAGAAGCTCACTTTACTCAAGTAAAGCACAACTTGATGGCTAAATTGGATGAAGAAGACCAGGAATCTGAGGTACCATTTCTCTATTCTTCTGATAAATCTGATCATTCTGATAATTTTGATAATGATCTTGAAACTGAAGATTCTAGATATGAAGAAATGGAACTCGTGATATTTGAACTTAATAAGAAGTTTGAAAAAGTTCAAAAGAATCTTGAAGATGAGAAAAGATCAAAGTTAAAATATCACGATGAGGCATTTCTTTATAAATGCTTAGCTGAAGATAGAGAAAAAGAAAAAGAAGTTATTAGAACAAAAGTTAAACAGCTTGAATCTGAAATTTCTGAATTGAAGAAGAAAATGAAAGATATAAGTGATGAAAACATTGATTATCAGTTTAAAATCAAGATTCTTTCTAAAGAAAGAAAAGAAGCTTTTGCAAAGATCAAGGAGCTTGAAGATTTAAATTATAAAAGAGGCCAGACTGAGCAAACTCTGAAATTGTTAACTAGTAACCCAAAAGATACTCGATTTTATAAACCAAAAATGGGTCTAGGATTATCTGATGTTGAGGTTCTAAAGAATGCACCTGAAAATCTTTACACAATTGAAAAATTGGGTGAAGGTTTAAAGGAAACTCTTAAAACAGAAGAACCTAAATCTAAAAGTGAAGGTTTGAAGCAAACTATTAAAAAGGAAATACCTCCAATATTACAAATTTTTGTTAAACCTAATAATGAAAGGTTGAAACAAACTTTCAAAAAGGAAATACCTCCAATATCACAAACGTTTGTTAAATCAAACAATGAAAGTTTGAAGCAATCTTTTGTTAAAACTAATACTTCAAATCCTTCAACTCATATTTCAAAAGGGGAGGAAGTCAAGACGGATAAAGGTTCAGATGAAAAGCCTAGATTCAATACAACAAATTTTAAATACGATGAATTAAATTCTAGTTATAAAACCAAAAAGGTTGACTCAACTGAATTTAATTTATTGTTTTCAAATGAATCTATGGCTAAAACAACTGAGTCTAAAATCAATGAATCGGAATCTGTTAAATGGAGTCAAATATTAAATCAGATTCTAACAAAAAGGAGTTTGTTCAAGAAACATCTTCTGAATTCCCTGATTTGGATTCTGCTTTACTTAAAATTGTTGATTTAGAAAATCAAATTTCTAAATTACAATTAAACTTTGAAAAGTCAATCTTGATCTTAAGAGTCAGAGTCGACGACTTGAATCCCAATTATTCGAATTATCAAATTCTAAGGCTTCAAAACCTTGTAAAAAATGTTCAAAACAAACTGAATTCAAAGATCAGGATAAATCTTCGAGTCCGATTGATGTAAATGCAAAAGATTTTTTCGAAAAAGCTAATCTTTTTGAAGAAAACAAAGTACTTCAATTGAGATGCATAAAACTTTCAAAACAAGTTTCTGACTTTGAGAAAGTTTTATTTCTTGAAAAAGAGAAGCTAAAAAAAGAAAGAGCTGTTTTTGAAAGTGAAAGAAATTCTTTTGAAAGAAAAAATACTGGGTTTTCATCAAATGTATCTAATTTGGAAACAAAACTTGATTTGAAAAGAAAATAGAAAGGAGAATCATCCGAAACCAAATCTGATTCTTGTTCGAATGATTCTTCTAACTCTAAGAGGTCTAACAGTTCTTCTCCTTCTTCTTCTTCAGAAATGGATGAAGAAAAGTGTGTGGATTTGAAGGAGCGTGTTACAAATAGCAAGGATAGGAGTACCGATGATAAGAAATGTTGCTCTTTGATAAAAATTGTATACATTATTGTAATGTTTGCAATGCTTGGGGCAATAAAAATTCCGCAATTTCAGATTCTAAATTGTTGACACAAGCTAAAAGAAGAATACATTGTGCTTATTGTTGGGACAACTATTTCAAGCTGAATAACAATGCTCCTAAGAACAAAAAGTCTAATACTTCACATTCTTTAAAAGCTTCAGCTAATAAATTTGCAAGAATGTTCGGTTTCAGAACGAACAAAAAGAATAAAAAGAAGGAGACAAAATCAGTTGAGGTGAATATGGTTTGGAAATGGCTTCCTAAAGGTCAAGAAAACAAACCAAATTCACAAAATGAACTCACTTTTAAAGGAAAAATTAAGGGTTCATCAACTGAGATAAACAAACTGATCCGTACTAACAAGAAAGGACCCATACAGATATGGGTACCTAAGACAAGGTAATTTTCTTTTACAGGACCGTCATATGTGGGTCATTGATTCGGGAGCTTCTAGACACATGACGGGGTACAAGCAACTACTGCATGATTTTACTGTATATCCTGGCGGATCGGTGGGTTTTGGCAACGACTCGAAAGGTCATGTTCGAGGCTACAGAACGTTGAAGAATGACTCGATGCAAATTGAAAAGATCTTGTATGTTGAAGGTTTAGGGCATAATCTTTTCAGCATAAGTCAATTTTGCGACAAGGATTGTAAGGTAATATTTGATAAAGAGTTCTGCTATGTTGTGGATGCAAAATGGTCAGAAATCTTCAGAGCGAAAAGATGCGGCGATCTATATATGACAGATTTTGCGACTCTTGTTGCTTCCAATCAAGTTTGTCTTGTATCAAAAGCCTCTCAAGATGAATGTTGGTTGTGGCATAGAAGACTCTCGCATCAAAACTTTCGAAGCATCAACAAGCTCAGAATTGATGGATTAGTTTCCGGGCTTCCTGAACTGAAGATTGACAAAGTTTCTATATGTCCGGCGTGTGAAATGGGAAAGATGAAACACGTATCGCACAAGTCCAAAACCTTGTCTAACTGCAACAACGCCTTGGAATTAATCCACATGGATCTCTGTGGTCCGATGAGGACTCAATCAATGGGAGGAAAGAAGTATATCCTAGTTATGATTGATGAGTACTCACGATATACTTGGCTGGATTTCCTACGACTCAAATCTGAAGCACCTGAGCAGATTATCAAGTTCATTAAAAGGATTCAAATCCTTCTACAACGTCCAGTTCAAAAGATAAGGAGTGACAATGGGACTGAATTCAAGAATGCAACTCTACAATCGTTTCTTGAATCCGTTGGCATCTCTCACAATTTTTCTGCACCAATTACTCCACAACAGAATGGAGTGCTTGAAAGAAAGAATCGGGCTCTTGTAGAAGCTGCTCGGACGATGCTTGCCTATTCGGGTCTTCCACCAAGTTTGTGGGCTGAAGCGGTTTCCACAGCTTGCTTTACTCAAAACAGGACAATTATTAACAAACGTCTTAATAAATCTGCATACGAAATAATCAATAATCGCAAACCCAAGATCAATTTTTTGCGTGTTTTTTGATGCAGATGCTTTGTCCTAAAAGATCGTGAACACCTTGCAAAGTTCCAATTCAAGGCTGATGAGGGAATCTTTATTGGCTATTCCTTGAATTCGAAAGCATACCGGATCTACAATTATCGTACAAAAACAGTCATTGAGAGCATCAACGTTACGTTTGACGAGAGTGTGACTTTGACTTCTGGACAACATGGTTCAGAACTCGGACAAAAATCTGAAGTTTCTACTAAAAAAGGAGTAGAACCTGTGTCAAAACAGTTTTCTAATTCTGTATTACATAATAATAATTCTAAAGATTTAGATTTGTTATTTCATGATGCGTTTATGGAATATTGTGCAGATATGGAACCACCTATCTCTTCCGTGAATGCATCTCCACAACAGACGAGTGTTAATGTCTCCGGTCCATCTGAAGATGTCGGTGCAAGTACTTCTGGTACAACAAACGAAACTTCGAGTGAACATACAACTATTCCAGTTTCTGAACCTGAAATTCAACCTGAAGTTCCGGTTTCAGTAAACACATCATTGGAGGTTTCTACACCTGAACTTCAAATTCCAGAAGTTCAAATACCTGAACCGACTCATGTATCTTCAGCTGAATCAACCGAAGAAATTCTTGCGATGTTGGATGAAAATGACGCAACCAACACTCGTGTAGAAATTCCAACACTCCCCAGTACACATAAGTGGACAAGAGCACATCCTCCTGCCGATATTATTGGTGACATCAATGATGGTGTGAAGACACGATCTGCGACTACAAACGAATGTTTGTATGTTAATTTTCTAAGCTCGTTAGAACCCAAGAAAGCATCTGAAGCTTTACAAGATCCGGATTGGATAAACGCCATGCAAGAAGAGTTAAATGAGTTTAAGCGCAACGAAGTTTGGAATTTGGTGAAGCGTCCTAAGGACAAGACCATTGTTGGAACTAAATGGGTCTTTAGGAACAAGAAAGATGAAGCAGGGATTATAGTCAGAAACAAAGCAAGACTGGTTGCAAAAGGGTATAATCAACAAGAAGGAATAGATTATGATGAAACCTACGCTCCAGTAGCAAGGATCGAAGCCATCAGAATTTTTCTTGCATACGCCGTGCATAAAAGCATGAAGGTATTTCAGATGGACGTCAAATCTGCGTTTCTGAACGGAATACTTCATGAAGAGGTTTATGTAAGTCAACCTGAGGGTTTTGTGGATTCAAAATATCCAAACCATGTCTACGTTTTAGATAAAGCACTCTACGGTCTGAAACAAGCACCAAGGGCATGGTATGAGACTCTGACTATTCATCTGCTTGATAATGGATACACCAAAGGTACAATAGATACAACTCTTTTTCTCAAGAGGGAAGGTAAAGATTTATTATTAGTACAAATATATGTTGATGACATTATATTTGGCTCTACTAATCCTGATATGTGTAAAGATTTTGAATAGGTGATGAAAAGCCGTTTTCAAATGAGTATGATGGGAGAGCTAAAATTTTACCTTGGACTCCAAGTGACACAGTCAAATGAAGGCATTTTCATTAATCAATCAAAATATATAAATGATATGCTCAAGAAATTTGACTTAAATTCCTCTTCCACCATGAAAACTCCCATGGCTACCGGTAGACTTTTGGACGCTGATTTATCCGGTAAATCAGCCGATCAAAAGTTATACCGTGGCATGATTGGATCTTTACTATATCTAACGGCGAGTAGACCGGATATTATGTTTGCAACATCTTTTTGTACACGCTTTCAAGCTAACCCGAAGGAATCTCACCTTGTGGCTGTTAAAAGAATCCTTAGATACCTTAAAGGCACAAGAAACTTGGGTCTTTGGTATCCTAAGGATTCAGGGTTTGAGCTAACTACTTACACAGATGCATATCATGCGGGTAATAGGATGGACAGGAAAAGCACATCTGGTGCTTGTCAATTTTTGGGAGATAAACTTGTAAGCTGGTCATCAAAGAAGCAAAACTGCGTGTCAACTTCTACGGCGGAAGCAGAA
Organism: Saussurea involucrata; assembly: GCA_033807775.1. Taxonomy (NCBI): domain Eukaryota; kingdom Viridiplantae; phylum Streptophyta; class Magnoliopsida; order Asterales; family Asteraceae; genus Saussurea; species Saussurea involucrata. Next base: position 70,785,956 of record CM066325.1, read on the forward strand.
TATGTGGCCGCCGCTAGCTGTTGCTCACCAGTAATTTGGATGAAGACACAGCTTAAGGATTATGGATACATCATCAACAAGATCCCAATTTACTGTGATTCCAAAAGCGCAATTGCAATAACTGAAAATCCTGTTCAACACTCCAAAACGAAACACATCGATGTCAGGTACCATTTTATTAAAGACCATGTTGAGAAGGGAACTATAGAAATGCATTTCGTACCGACAGAACTAGAGCTTGCTGATTTATTTACAAAACCTTTAGATGAAAAAAGGTTCAACTTTTTAATCAGCAAACTAGGAATGTTGAATACTTAGACATTTCTTAGTTTTCTTTAAAACATTGAGGGGGAGTATGTGTTCTTGTTTATTTAATTATATTCATCTTTTGAGGGGGAGTTAGAATTTTTCACTAAGTGATACAACTAACAATCTGGACTCATGTTCTATGAGTACCAAATTTTATCTAACTTTGCAGATTTCTCTGAGGTCGAGACAACTGATTATGTATCTGTTTAGAGGGAGCAGATTGGCATAAATCCGTAAGTACGATATAGTATATAGTTTTTACTTTCAAATATTTTCATTTAAAAAAAAAGTTGTGAGATTTTAAGTAAAAGATTACAAAGATTTTATCTGATGTGAGTTTTTTTGAACAGTTTGAAATCTTTTCTGAAAAAGTTGTATTTTTTCTTGAAAAATCTCTGCGGTTTCGGACCCTTAAGGATACGAAACCAATGGTTTCGGACCCTTAAGGATGCGAAACCATCCGTTTCGGACCCTTAAGGATGCGAAACCATCCGTTTCGGACCCTTAAGGATGCGAAACCATCCGTTTCGAACCCTTAAGGATGCGAAACCATCCGTTTCGAATCCTTAAGGATGCGAAACCAAGTGTTCAAGATCTCATTTTGATTCGAATTTTTTTGGAACTTTTTGCATCTTTGTTCATGCAAATTGTTCAGATGAACAGTGCCATGTCTATTTTTCAGACATGCCTTTTCTACTGTTTGCACAAGTGGGGTACTCTAAAATCGTGCCAAGTGTCAAATATTTTTGAGTATAAAAGGATTTCAAATTCTCATTTCCCACTTTTTCAAAAATTGCAAACTTCTCATATACTCTCTGAAGTACTGTTCATCATCATCTTCGATCCATTCAACTTCAACTGTTCATATCTTCTTCATCTGGTAACCATTTTTTATGACTCTTGTTTCTTTAGATTCGATTCCATGATCTGAATCTTTCTATCCAAATCATTTAATCGATTATGATCATTTGCTATGTCTATTTGTTTGAAATCGATTCGGTTACTGTTCATGTTCTTCATTGTCATCGATATGTTCATATGTTTCATTCATCATCAATGGTTAAAGCTTGCTTATAGATTCTTTAGAATTTTTTTTTTGCATACTCTTATCTATCGAATCTATCTGTATTGGTTTAAATCTTTGAGTTTTTCAATCTGTGATGTTAAGTTCATGTTCTTCGTGTTCTTCATATGTCTATGAACTGAAAGGTCAATGTTGGGTCAAATTTATTAGGGTTTCGGATTATCTTTAATCCGAAATGCTTCTTGATGCTAAAATGTATGAAGTCCTGATTTCGGATCCTTGTTGATACAGAATCATGGACATGTTTTTTTAGAAAAGGGTTTGTGCTAAAATGTCATGGTTTCGGATCCATCAGGATACAGATTCCTTGGTTTCGAATTCAATTGGATACGGAATCCTTGGTTTTGGTTCCTCTTGGATACGAAATCATCTTATAAAAGATGTTTGAAAATGCTGAAATCAACTAAGTCATGGTTTCGGATCGTTCTTTGAATACAAGTATTGGTTTCGGATCCTTCTTGATACGGAATCCTTGGTTTCAGATCCTTGTTCATCCGAATCCATTTGCATGCGTGTGTGATCCGAATCCTACACTTAGGAAATTTTCAGAAATGTTTTCCAATTTTTTTTTCAAATGTTAACCTTTTTCAGAACTATTTTGCCCAAAAACAACAGTTCAGATGGCTAATCAAGAAGAACAAAGCCGTGTTCAAGGCTTTGGTGATCATGTTCCAATTGTTCCCGATCCAACACCCGATGTTCCTTTACCATCAACACGATCCGTACATCAATCTCTAACCGGCGGCCAACCTGATCATTTTATCATTCACCCGGTCAACTATGTTCAGATCATCTTCAACAATCATCATGTTGATTTTGATCGAGATAATATTCAGCCGGTGGTAAAGGAAGTGCTTCGAAATCATCCGTTAGCATATGCATTGACTCACACAGTCAATGTGCCTATGCTATATCTACAACAATCATGGAAGACAATCACTACAACTATGGAGAACGAAAAACCGATCTTTATCTTTTTGATTGATGAATTCGTCACAAAGCTCGACTTCCACAGACTGAGACTTGTATTGAGGCTACCTGAGCCTGATTCTCGTGAAGGAAAGACATAATTCGATCCATATCTATCTGAGGAAGAAGTGTTTGATGGTATACAGGTAATGGGATATACAGGTCGTTTAACACAAGTGAAGGAATTCCATAAATCAAATCTACCGCCTTTGTATTACGCGATCTTTTCAATCTTAATCCGGTGCTTAACTGCTAAACATTCGGGAACTGACACAACAAGTATCGGATTTCTGAAATTATTTCATGCGGTGGTGTATGATCTTCACGTAGATTATGCAGCCATCTTCTAGCATGGCTAACCCAATACTCAAATTTTATTTATGACTTTTAGCCACGGTTCTAAACCCAACCGTGACTAACTTCAATTTTTAAAACTGTGGCAAAAACCCATTTTTGTACTAGTGAAAGAGCTCAAAAGCCATGTGGGACACTATATGTGTTCAATATAAAGGTACTGCTGAAGTCCAGGACTCTAGAAGAATAAACTTGGTAAGACCTACGCTAATTCTGAGATCCTGACAAAGTTCTTAGAATGTGTACCTGAAAGTTGGGACAACTATACCATGTGTCTTAAACTATCAAAGGATCTAAAATATATGACCCTCTCTACCTTATTTGTCACTATGCTTAATCATGAGCAGTCGTGTCAACTTAAGAATAATCTTGTCAAAGATTCAAAAAGCACACCTGTTGCTTTACTTTCCTTAGAGTCAGTGCCTACTCAGCGATTCACTCTCACGATCACTGAAATAGAATCTAACTCTGATGATTCATGAGAAGTTGATCCTTCAGAACTTGATGAATCTCTAGCACTCCTGACAAATTCTTTCAGGAGATTTGCTAGAAAGAGTAACTTCAGAAGAAATAAACCTCTTTCCCTCACTGACTATTTGCTAGAAAGAGTAACTCAGCGATTCCATGATCTGAATCTTTCTATCCAAATCATTTAATCGATTATGATCATTTGCTATGTCTATTTGTTTGAAATCGATTCGGTTACTGTTCATGTTCTTCATTGTCATCGATATGTTCATATGTTTCATTCATCATCAATGGTTAAAGCTTGCTTATAGATTCTTTAGATTTTTTTTTTGCATACTCTTATCTATCGAATCTATCTGTATTGGTTTAAATCTTTGAGTTTTTCAATCTGTGATGTTAAGTTCATGTTCTTCGTGTTCTTCATATGTCTATGAACTGAAAGGTCAATGTTGGGTCAAATTTATTAGGGTTTCGGATTATCTTTAATCCGAAATGCTTCTTGATGCTAAAATGTATGAAGTCCTGATTTCGGATCCTTGTTGATACAGAATCATGGACATGTTTTTTTAGAAAAGGGTTTGTGCTAAAATGTCATGGTTTCGGATCCATCAGGATACAGATTCCTTGGTTTCGAATTCAATTGGATACGGAATCCTTGGTTTTGGTTCCTCTTGGATACGAAATCATCTTATAAAAGATGTTTGAAAATGCTGAAATCAACTAAGTCATGGTTTCGGATCGTTCTTTGAATACAAGTATTGGTTTCGGATCCTTCTTGATCCGGAATCCTTGGTTTCAGATCCTTGTTCATCCGAATCCATTTGCATGCGTGTGTGATCCGAATCCTACACTTAGGAAATTTTCAGAAATGTTTTCCAATTTTTTTTTCAAATGTTAACCTTTTTCAGAACTATTTTGCTCAAAAACAACAGTTCAGATGGCTAATCAAGAAGAACAAAGCCGTGTTCAAGGCTTTGGTGATCATGTTCCAATTGTTCCCGATCCAACACCCGATGTTCCTTTACCATCAACACGATCCGTACATCAATCTCTAACCGGCGGCCAACCTGATCATTTTATCATTCACCCGGTCAACTATGTTCAGATCATCTTCAACAATCATCATGTTGATTTTGATCGAGATAATATTCAGCCGGTGGTAAAGGAAGTGCTTCGAAATCATCCGTTAGCATATGCATTGACTCACACAGTCAATGTGCCTATGCTATATCTACAACAATCATGGAAGACAATCACTACAACTATGGAGAACGAAAAACCGATCTTTATCTTTTTGATTGATGAATTCGTCACAAAGCTCGACTTCCACAGACTGAGACTTGTATTGAGGCTACCTGAGCCTGATTCTCGTGAAGGAAAGACATAATTCGATCCATATCTATCTGAGGAAGAAGTGTTTGATGGTATACAGGTAATGGGATATACAGGTCGTTTAACACAAGTGAAGGAATTCCATAAATCAAATCTACCGCCTTTGTATTACGCGATCTTTTCAATCTTAATCCGGTGCTTAACTGCTAAACATTCGGGAACTGACACAACAAGTATCGGATTTCTGAAATTATTTCATGCGGTGGTGTATGATCTTCACGTAGATTATGCAGCCATCTTCTAGCATGAGCTGAACGAAAAGATAGAGCTTCGACGACAAAAGAAAGGAAAGCCGTACATTCCTTACATGCGGTTTCTTCAGATTATTATTCAAAGTATGTTGCGGTCAAACAGAGAAATCCCACGAAGAGTGAACCATCCATCTGTGACCGAAAAAGCTATGCAAAATCTTCAACTACCACGAAGGGAATATGCTTATGAAATGCCTTTACCAGAAGGGTTCCTTGGATACGCTGATCAGGATGCTGAGGGTATCATTGATTATAGAGAGTCTATGGTCCGTCCAGAACCGGAGGGACCTACCCCGGACTCAACCCCTAGGCGAGAGTAGTCAGTGAGGGTTCAGGATGCACGGGCTACTGAACGGGGAGAGTCGAGGGAAAATACCGAGAGGGGAACCGGTGGGGGTCAGTCATCTGTACTTGAAGATGCAAGGTCATCGTCTGAGGACACAAAACTAGATGATCTTGTACAAGACGATTCCGAAGGAAGTGTTCCTGAACATATTGGACACGTTCCTTTTGTTGAGTATTCTAATGATAGTACAGAGTCTGACAATGCGTCTGATCACGCGGAGGAACAACATGATGATGATTCTGATGGTAATGATGATGGTAATGATGGAAATGATGGTGCTGATGCGGAAAACATGTTTGGTGATGTTGCTGATATTCTGGAATTTCCAGGAATGAATTTGTCAGCAAATGTTAATGTGGAAGGATTAAACTTGGATGACATGCCCTTGATGTCTTCTCAAGTTAGTGAAGGAATGGGAGGTACAAGGAGAATCGAGGGAGAATTAGTTGAAAATAAATGTGAGTCTGTGAGAGAAAATGAAGAAAAAAATATGGAGAGTGTGAGAGCTACCCAAACCTACTATACCAGAAGGGCAGCCACATCCACCACCAGATCTCATGTGTTGGGATCAGGTGTTGAAAAGGACGTTACTTGCCCAGTAACGCAATTGCACACCTCAGCCAGCCATTTGGCTTCTTCTCAACAGGAAGCCGTCTCATCTTCTCACGGGGCTATAGCACATACTCTATCCGGATCTCACTTGGAGATTTCGGGTATTGAAACAGAGCGACCTCCTCCCCGGTCCTCGACCTTTATTCCTGCACAAGTTGAGCGTCTAGTGCCAATTGCTAATATTTTTGATTCTTTGAAAAGGACACTTACTGGAACATCTGATGCGAGTCTTTGTGACCCATCCGGAACACTCAGAGTAGATCCTCTCACAAGACTACAAGGACATAGTGGAAATCCTACCAGTGCTAACACTATGCCAACACTGAGCGTAGGTCACACAGTTGCTACAACTGTTGTGTCAACGGCGAACCTAAGTGGTGCCGGTGTTACTTTACCCGTCTTCGTGACAAGGGAAACTTTTGACGGCGCCCTAAAGGCTGTTGAGGAAACATTCATTCGGGAGTTACAAGGAGTGAAAGCTTTATTTAAAGGCAAAGGGCCGATGATTGATGAGCCCGCTGTACGTTCACGACCAGAAATATTTTTGCCTCCTCCTCCGCAAAGTCGTGTAACTCAACCTCCTCCAGTTCAGCAAAATCCGATTGATCAAAGTGTTGATGAGTTAAGAGATTTGTTCTATGCTAAGCTGATGTCAATAAGTCCTGAAGATCAACAAAGTAAAACTTTATTGTCTTTACTCGAGAACTTCCAATCTACTCCACCTCCACCACCACCTCCACCACCACCACAACCTACACCTACACCAACAGTAACTATCACGTAGTTTAATTCTTTTAAGTCTGAAGTTGTACAGTCTCTGACCGATATGAAGCAGTCCATAGATGAGTTGAAAGAACTGATGAAACAATCTTGTAAGACTCAAGCCCAAGGTACTAAGCGTGGACATGATCAAGATCCTGATGATCATGATCATGAGGGGGAGAAGAGTAAGAAATGAAGGGTTGAGTCTGAAAGTTCTAAAGGCGAAAAGAAAAATCCATCAGTTTCTGAAATAGCTGATATGTTTGAATTTGGTGTAATGGGAGAAGAAAGCGGAAAACAGATTGTGTTATATGTGGATCCTAATGCAGAACCGGTGGTTGAAAAGCCTGAGGTAAATAAGGAGGAAATAAGGGAAGTTGTAGACAGATTTGTGGAAACTGTTGAAGTGGTTGATGTCAGTTCTGATGATGAAGCTGATGAAAAAGCTAGTGAGTATGAGAAGTATTGGAAAGTAAAGGAGGAAGCTGAACCGCTCTTAATGATTACTTATGAACCAGATAATCAAGGTGTTGGGTTCACACAAGAGGAAGTTGACATTCTAATTGAAATATATGGGCCAAAATCACCTGAAGAAATAACCGTTAGCCCTATACACTCACCCGAACCTATCTTAACTACCTTGATGCCACCTCAATCTGATGTTACACCATTATCCTTTAACCTTAACCAACCCAACTCAACACATACCACCATACCATTATCTGAACCGATTTCTGAAACCATTCCCGTTCAACATGTAACTCAACCAATCTCTCAATCCATTCCCGTTCAACATGAATCACAACCTTTCCATGATCCATTTCTTAAAGAACCAAAGACTGAGGAAACATAACCTCCTTTCACCACACCCTTTCTACCACCTATCATCCATTCACACGATGAAGCCGGTCCTTCTAATCCACTAGTATCTGATCAACCTGGTCCATCAACTTCACGAAGCAGAAACTTATCTGAACTTGAACAGCGACAAAGAACTTTGTATTTGAGAACACCTTTCGTAGAAGATTATGAAAGAAGATTGTTTGTGCATAGAATCAGGAGATTGAATCCCTACGCCGTGTTGGGAATTACAGATCAGTCAGCCGAATACAAGTTCGAATACATGTACTTTCTGAGAGACAAGTGTTAGAAGAAGAAAGATGTGAGGAGCAAAAAGTTGATTGTGACTATAAAGGAAGTGACTGCCAGATTATATTACAAAATGTGGTTTCCGGAGTTTGTTGTTCAAAGGCAGGATTGTAGAGACTACAGGTTTACTGAAGCTGATTTTTGTCACCTAATGATTGAAGATTTTGAGTTCATGTACCATCATTTCAGAGATCTTCAGATCAGAAGAGAAAATGTGACTTTTGCATTGAATGCCATTAAAAGATTTCTGAGAAGACACGTCTTGTACACACAGTGTCATGATTTTCAGATGGCCGTGGAAAGCGAACAACCTAAGGTAAATTTGATAAGTCCTAATCAAGATCTACCTGGATTGATGAGGATGCCTTTATATTCTGTGATTGATGAGCCAGAGTTTGGGGTTGTTTTTAAGAATGGTGCAAACAAGATCTTCATTCAAATTGATGAACTGGCAAAGTATTCTGATGGGACACTCAAGGTTGTAAGACTTTAGTTGGAAGAAAGGCTCAAAAGACATGATGCTGAAGGAAATATTACCTGGATGTCTGCTAGACCAAGAATTATCTTACGTAGAGCTATTGAAGAGATTGATGAAAGATTGAACTTCAAAATGGCTATGAGAAGAATGGAAACGTATCTAGGGTTCCGGAGAAGAAGACCCTTTCTGCCTTGATAGCTAAGGGGGAGATTGTTAGAGCACTTTGTAGCTATCAAGACAGTATTAATCTTTTGTACTGTATCTTCTGAGTAGAGGCATGGACATGTCATGTGTAATAACCGGGTATATTGATGGTTTATTTAATTTTGGTTTTAAGATAAATATGAGATTTGTATTATGGAGTTATAAGTTTAAGGGTAGACTTTAAATTTTAATTTGGAAGTTCAAGGGGGTGTTTTGCCATTTAGTAGAAGTTTGGGGTTTGTTTGGTAATTGTGTTTAATATCTAGATATTTTAGATATATATGTATTAGGTGTGTGTTTGTGGGTGAATTAGAGAGAGAGATGGAGAGAGATACGTATGGAAGAGAAAGAAGAGAGGAAGAAGAAGAGAGGAAGAAGAAGAAAGGAAGATGTACTTGAAGGTTTATCTTATAGGTATGCATTCTACTCCATATTTCATATCATCTTGTTGTTGATAGTTTAAAGTTCCTCTCATTTGGTGATGTTTAGCTAGAAGTACCAATGAGTATTCTAGAATTGGATTATGATTCTTGTTATCTTCTCTAAGAATCCTTCACCATTTTAATGTTAGAATTTGATTTTTAGCAAGTTTGGGTGTTAATGGAATCTTGAGTTTTTGGGTTTAAAATTGGTGAATCAATAGATAAATTAGATTGAGGGTATTTGTGTATAGAGTTGCTACATGGATTCCTTCATGTTTTTGATGTTAAAAACCTCATTTTTGATGCTAAAACTTCCATAGAATGAACCTAATCAAGTGGGGGTTGAGTTGGGGTGTTAAAGGGCATGAACAAGGGCTGTTTTGTGCCCAACAGACGTCGGCGCGTGTCTGGCGCGTCTGGGGGCGCGCCAGCAGGCGCGCACAGCATTGTTCCAGTTTTTGTTTTATATTTGTTTCTTGCGTATCGGTGTCGTTTCTGGGCGTAATATAGGGGTATGGGTACTCGTTTTGAGTGTAAGATAGCATTTGAACACTTTGAACATGTTAGTTTGGGCATATGACAACTCCAAATATTGGTTTTAATGTCGGTTGTTCGGTTCCTAACTCGGTTGCGATTCGGGGGTGTCCGGTGAGTTGTTAAGGTTATCAATTGTCGTAGTGAGTCTTGTATACATATAAGTATGTGGATTTCATCAATACGTATATATTACAGGCTAGGTTGCCCCTCGTCAGTGTGGCTTGGGTGGTGTTCGGTTGTGGCGTTAATTGTCGGTTTTGCTCATTTGTATCGTTGCTCGTGTGTGGCTTCAAACTATCAACAAGGTGAGTTTTATTTAAAAACGTTTTTCAACTGGAATACATATATATGTGATTTATATCTATATGAAATGGATATGTATGGATTGAGAATGTGATACATAATGTGATAATGTGTTTTTATTGAAATGTTTATATACATGATGGTATATTGTAATTATATGAGTATTCTGCGAGAATACGGGGCCGGGATCCGAGGTGCGGACCGGTGTGTTGCTGGGTTCCGGTAAGCGGACAGGCGTGTTTACTGTAGATGTTGTACAGCAGAGTGAATTGACTAGTTGGCTTGCAACCACTAGTTTGGCCAATTGTGGAGGAATAAGGGGGAATGAGTGGATACGAAACGCAAGTCTTGGTTGGTATTTAATTACATGTAATATATGTGTGTTTGTATAAAAAAGTTTTATTTAATTGGATTCTTGGCAAGTTTCAACTGGCAGGGATTTTCTCACTGGACCATTAGGTCTAACCCTCATCATTTCTGTTTTAAAAATATGTATTCCAGGTTGGGGATCATTCGTTAGCAAAGGGAAGAATTAATGTGTAAAGTGGGGTTAATAGCTGACAAGGATTAGGAACTGAATATGTGTTATGTTGTATCGTTTCGAGACTGCTGGGACCGTACGTGATTTGTTTGGTAATTTCTTTTTATGAATGTAACGATGTGATGCAATATATGTTATTTGAAATATGTTTGGGAAAGCGGGTCGTTACATCATGACCCTACTATATAAAGAAGATCCCTTTGTTATTTCCAAAACACTTACAAGCATATGTCATTTGTACTTTTGTGATCAATACATAGATGACAACTTTGCTCTCTAGATTCTCTCTACTTGTGATTATTTTGTATTGCTAGATCTGGGATTTCACATCCTCTTTTTCCCGACCTGCTTGAATCCGGGAACTGAAGTTTCTCGGTTCGGATTGTACCGGGTCTTTAAAACCCCCGGTTCCGGTCTCCTTGAGTCCCGATCTCAACCCCGATGCCTATCCGGGTTCGCACTCCGGTCTCTTGTACCAGATATCATACCGGTTCCCGGTTAGGTTCCGGGTTCCGGCGTTACCCGGTTTTTTAATCCGATTCCGGATCGTCCCGGGAGTCACACCGGGTTCCGGTTTCATACCGGTTCCGGATCCAATCCCGGTTCTGGATCACCATCTGTTCCGGGTTTCTTTGTTTTTTTGTTGTTATTTCTTTATTTCATTCATTCTTTCTGTGTGCTACCTTTTTCAATTCCATTTCATAAGTTCTCGTATCCATCTAGTTCGAACTTAGGTTTGTGTTAGGTCGATCACTCCTCGTAGGAAATTCGCGTTAGATCACTCATTTTACCTTTGGATCATCTCACTCGTCTTACGATCACTCAAGTGCTTAATCATGAACACTCAATACGCGCTAGCTATAGGATCCGACTTGAAACCCCCGATCCTATATAGAGGAGAATACAACCTATGGAAAGACCAATTCATGTGCTTCATCGAGTCGAAGCCTCTATACCACGAGATCCTGCGTTCGTTGACGGACGGCCGCCGCTACACCAATGATGGACGTTCCAGAACAAGCCGGTGGACCTCCAGGTCAATGAGTACCCAAACCATACGACTCAATGACTGCTGAAGAAAAGAGGAAAGCGAACGGCGATAGACTTGCTAAGACTTACTTGATCTACAGCCTTCCGAACAACATATACTGCAACATTGATTGTCAAAAGGCAACGGCTAAAAGGAGGTGGGATCAGCTGGCGAAGATCATGCAAGGCAGTCGAGTGGGGAATCAACTGAAGGTTACCACTACCTTACTCGCTATGAAGCTTTCAAAGCTCAGAAAGGTGAAACACTAGTGGAGACATACGAAAGATTCTACACTCTCATCAACGACCTCTAGAAGAAAAACATCTCTAAGATGAACACGGAGAACAACATCAAGTTTATGAACAACCTTCAGCCTGAGTGGAAGGGATTTGTCTCTCATGTTCGACACAATCACATTCTAGAGAATATTTCGCTGCACGAACTCTACGAGATGTTGTTACAAGATGAAGACGAGGTCCACGAACTCATGGGAGATCAGAAATCTACTGAGAAGATCAAAGAAGACCCTCTTGCTCTCATTTCTCATAAGAGGGACAAACACGTCCCGTGAAACTCAAATCGAGAAGAGGCTCAAAGTGAGACTGAGCATGAGGATGATGAAGCTGAAAGTGACTACCATCCAGAGCTTGGCGGAACCAAGAAAGTTGTCTCTTTACTATCTAGGGAGTACGCGAGAAAGAAAATTTTCAAGAAACCATCCAACAACAACCAGAGGTACTCCACCAACACAAAGCGACGAGACTTCAGAGACAAGTACGAAGGAAAGAGAAAGACGTATGATGGACGAAAGAGGAATGATGAAGGGAAGAAGTCTGAAGGGAAGAAGTCTGAAGGAAAGTCTGAAGAGAAGGAGGAAGACGAACCAGTAAACTGCTATAACTGCGGAAGGCTTGGCCACTTTGCAAGAGACTGCCAGAAACCTGTAGTACGAAACGCCGAGTACTACAAGAATAAAATTCTCCTGGCAAGGCAGAAAGAAACTGGTAAAGCTTTGATGGCAGAAGACGATCACTGGCTCGTTCTTACCGAGGACGAATAGGAAGAGGCTGAAGCTCACATGTGCTACACTGACACTCAACCAGAACAGTCTGAATCTGAAGGTGAATCTTCGACCAAGCCTAATGAGAAAGCCGAATGTCAGGTATGTGCTTCTACTCATGACAAACAGATACAAATTATGGTGCGTACATTAGATTCGTTTAAACAAAAGGTTAAAACAAAAGACGCCCGAATAACTGAATTAGAAGCCGATGCCAAACTCAAATATGACACCATAGGCAAACTAGCAATTGAAAAAGCTGAACATAAGTGCAAAATTGAAAACTATCAATCTGAATTCTCAGCTATTTCCAAAAGAGCAGAATCCAGAGAGACTCAATTATCTGAATTCACATAAAAGTTAAACAAGTCTTAGGAGGAGTATACTAAGATTGTCAATCTTTGGTCAAATGTTCAAAAGGAAAACGATGATTTGATCAACAAGCTTAAGGATCTCGAATCCAAACTTTATAAACGAGGTCAATCAGACCAAACCATTCATTTGAACAAACCAAAAGAATTCAAATACTATAATGCTCTTTGGGGACTCGCATATGACAATCCGTGTTACCTAAAGAAAATCTTATCACAAGTCCCCACCCTTTATTAATTCAACTTTTTAGGACCGGATAAGAGATACCCGGAGTACAAGATCAAATGGACGAAAATGTCTCTGGAGGATGAGGAAAAGGAAACCATTAAGCGACAAACTAGTATTCATCTACCAAAAGTAGGGGAAAAGCCTGAACAACCTCGAAAGAATATTAATGTTCAGGTCCCTTTTGTTTATGAAAAACTTAATTCTTCTTATTTGAAAAACAAAACACCTTATATTTGGAATGATTACTTCTACATTTGTTCTCTTGTCAAAGCTGCGGAAACTCCCGTTCCAGTTGAGGCAACACCAGATGTAGGATCGTATGATCAATTTGAGTTCAAATAAAATGTTCCACCTCTGATATTGGAAAACATTATTTTCCAACTCGAAGAATCAATTGAAAGGGACAAGGCTGCTTTTGACTTTGAAAGGACCATTCTTTGATCTACCTTTCACGAGCTTAAACAAAACAAAACCGAGACACTGTCTGAATCTGAAAGAACGGCCTTCAAAACCGAGATTGCTATACTAACGTCTAATCTGTCCGCGTTGGCGACAGAAGCTTTAAAGGAAAGGTTTGCTACGGAGGAAACTGAAAATACTCCGATTAAAAATAGCATCCCCGATACAATCTTGGTTGCACCGTCCACCACACATTCAGATAGTTCCTCGTGCAAAGCCTTCTTAGGCGTGTCTCTCGATACAGATGAAAATGCTTTGAGTTCTTCTAATAAAGGTAAAGAGATTCAAACTGATTCGATAAACATAAATATTTTCTCCGATTTTGACAACCCTTTCGCGGCTGATCCCTTCCAAAACTCTAACTGTTCCACATCTGACTCGGATGATGATTATCCGTCTGATTCTGCACAACAATTCTCTGACTTTATGAATTCCACGGTTTGTCCCGATGAAGATATTTCGAAAATTGACTTTGCCCCAAAGCTTGTAAGTCATCTTCAACTTCTCGATAAAATGCCCACACCGGTAAATTTTGAAAAAGGAGAATGTTCTAACTCCAAAAACGTTTTTAAAACCACTTCTTCGAAACCCAAACCTAAACGTCGGTCAAAGAAACGATCTAAAACCGTTAAAATACAAAACGACAATCGTACTACTCCGGTTCCTCTGACAATAACTTTAATACTATTTCAGATAAATGAGTCGGGGGAGAGCTGTTCACCAAGAGTAGGTAGAAAAGAAGTCTAAGATACGCCAAGTGAAGACGCAATCATTTAATTCATTTTGGTTTTAATAAGTCTGTTGAACATGTTTTTCAATTTCCGTTAAAACTTAATTCAATTCAGCAATTGATTCAACTTTCTCGTGATTGTGTGTGTTGTTCTATGTAGATTGCATCTGTTGTTCTTCATTCTAAATCTAAAAAGGGACCCAAATCTAAACGGGCTCCGAGAAAAGGTGCTGCACCTAACTCATCAGGACCCATTTACAAATGGGTACCTAAGAACCCTTAATCTCTGTTTTGCAGCCCGATCATGTGTGGTTTCTAGATTTTGGCTGCTCCAAACACATGACTGGTAAAAGGGAGCTTCTCACCAACTTCAAGGAGAAGTATTGTGGTGATGTTAGGTTTGGAAATGATAATGTAGCCACGATCATGGGTTACGGCGACCTAGTCCAGGACAGCATAACGATCAAGCGTGTGTCTTACGTCGAAGGCCTTGGACATAATCTTTTTAGCATGGACTAGCTTTGCGACAAGAATCTTGAAGTCAATTTCAAGACGAAGAGGTGCAGTATACGAACTGAAGACGGGACAGAGCTACTGGATGGTACTCGTCGAACGAACCTGTACACGATCAATCTTGCCTCATTGAATACCGACAAAGCCGTGTGCCTTATGTCCAAAGCCACTACTCAACAAAACTGGCTGTGGCACCGATGGCTATCCCATCTCAACTTCAAGAACATAAACAAGCTGGTGCTAGGCGGTCTCGTTAAAGGAATACCGGAACTAAAGTTCGAAAAAGAGCAACTTTGCTCAGCATGCGAGATGGGAAAAATGAAGAAGGCGAATCATAAACCGAAAGCAGTTTCGAGTACCTCAAGACCATTGGAGCTCATGCACATGGATCTATGCGGTCCTATGCGGGTACAAAGCATCAATCACAAGAAATATGTACTGGTGATGGTGGACGATTTCTCGCGATACACCTGGGTCAAATTCCTTCGTTCTAAGGATGAGACCCAGGGTTGATCATCAACCACCTGAAGAGTATCCAGAACAACATGCAGCTCGCCGTTCGATCGATTCTCACAGATAATGGTACCGAGTTCAAGAACCGCACCTTGGGTGATTATCTCACTTCGGTCAGGAGTTCGCATACTTTCTGTTGATCTAAACCCTTAAGTGATTTGATAATGACCCTTAGAATCACTTACTGAAAATTGTAAGTAAATAATATGTATTAATGTTTTGTCATCTATGAAAAATATACCAAGTCTGTTTAGTATCGCTGATGAAAAACATGTTCTTTAATTATGCTTCAGCGATACATGTACATAAGTGAGCCCTGAACCTGTCCAGTCTCGTTGATGATCGCCGAATGTTCATCTTGTAAATTGTTTGCTTATGATCCCTGAAGACAAGATTCGCGACAACTAAGTTCAAAGCTGAAATCGAAGACCAAGCTGACGAACGAGTGACTAAGTCTACTAGTGACCTGATGCGGATATCAGCGAAGCCAAGACTTGTCCATTTTACGCGAAATTTCAAGTAGAAGACTTCAGCGAGAGATGAACTTTATCATTCGCTGATAAAGATCAACTCAGCGATCGCTGATCATGAAGCATGTTCTACAAGTTACTTTTGTCTTATCTCCTTGCACGCTATTGTACGATTTGTCAGAAGGACATCCTTTTGTCCAGGATCGTACAAACCACTCTACCAACTACACTGTTCATCATGAGGCCAAAAAGGGATGTTTGCTAAAGTCAAATTCATGCAACCAACTAGACGCTGCCACGTGTAAAGTTGTACTGACTTGCATTTAATGCATGCGGTATAAATACGAAGTTCCACTTCATTTCTGAAGTGCTTGCTCTTCCTTCGCTGAACTACTTAGTGCTAAGAAAATCCCTCTCTAGGTTTACTTATTTCTCTCATTCTTTTCTAGTGCAAAAAATCTGTGTGATTCTCATAGTTTGTTTAGATTAAGTTTTATACTTGATCTTATTCCGCAACAAACTGTAAAGTGTTTGATATATATCAATAAACAGTTTAGAAAGATAAAATTTTGTGTTTGTATTCAACCCCCCTTCTACAAACTTGTATAGCCCTTCGGGACCAACAAGTGGTATCAGAGCAGTTTGTTTAATCTCATAAACAAGATCTTGCTTATACTCTCTTCCTTGCTATTTCTTCAATATGGCAAACAACACAAACACTAATAACATAGATAATGGCTCTCTTGCCAAACCACCTCGATTTAGCAAAGATAACTTCAATCTTTGGAAAAATCGAATGATGCTCTTCTTGGAAGGTGTAGACCCCACTATACCTTACTATGTTGAAAATGGACCTTATATTCCACATGTGGTTCATGGTGTTGTTCCAGCCACCGCGACTACTCCTGCTATTCCAGAACGAATAATCATCAGGGAAGCCTCTCAGTGGACTGAAGAAGACAAGAAGAAAGTGGCCATCGACACTAAGGACAGATACATCATCTCCATGGCTCTTCCTGATGAAGTCTACCATTCCATCATGAATCTAAACACTAGTACAAAAACTCACATTTGCCACGGTAAAAAACCGTGGCCATAGGCCTTTGGCCACAGTTTTTTTTCAATCAAACCGTAGCCTATTCTTGCGTGACCATTGATACCGTTTTTGCCACATTTAAAATACGTCACCATATCAAATAAAAAACCACAGCCATAGCCTAAAAACCGTGGCTATAAACGTATCCAAAATTTGATGGTATTGGGGCATTTTTTCTATAACTGTGGCTATAAACTACTTATCGCCACACAAACTCATATTAAACGTGGCTATTAGAGACCTTTTAGTCACATAAGTAAACAAAAACCGTGACCATAAACTACTTATAGCCACACAAATGTTCCTATAACCGTGGCTATAAACTACTTATCGCCCCACAAAATCATATTAAACGTGGCTATTAGAGACCTTTTGGTCACATGAGTAAACTAAAACCGTGACCATAAACTACTTATAGCCACACAAACTCATATTAAACGTGGCTATTAGAGACCTTTTGGTCACATGAGTAAACTAAAACCGTGACCATAAACTACTTATGGCCACACAAACTCATATTAAACGTGGCTATTAGAGACCTTTTGGTCACATGAGTAAACTAAAACCGTGGCTATAAACTACTTATCGCCACACAAACTCATATTAAACGTGACTATTAGAGACCTTTTGGACACATGAGTAAACTAAAACCGTGACCATAAACTACTTATTGCCGTCGGTAAAATTATATAAATTAAATTAAATCTAAATCAATTTAAATATTGAATTATATTATTAAAAATTACCGACAGGAAAACCGTCGGTAATCCGTCGGTAATGTTTATTTTAATTAAAATAAATAAATAAAAATACAGAATAAACTGTACAAAAAACCTGTGCAGAAAAGGTCGATAATTCATGGGCAAAAACCATTACAAAATACTATTGTATTTAATACAATATCATATCCGCAAATAAATTTCAATTTTATCCCAAATACAAAACAAACTAAACTGAGGGGGAAGCGGGGGAACTTCCAGCAAGTACAATTGCCGGATGTTGTAGGGTTCTTTAAAAACCAGCAAGTACTTCAGCAACAGTATGCCCCTGTGATGCATAAATATCTACAGACCTGAAAGCAATTGAAGTAACTCATACAAAGATACATACAAAAGATGTAAATCCATACATTCCACTCTCAAGTAGAGCTCCAACACCATAACCCAATGCATAAATGTAAGATGACTCAAAGTGTGAGAGCAAACCACACCATCATTCATTACTGAGAGATAAAACCTCAAATGGAGATTTAGTAAATTATTTCGAAGTGGACACCTTCTATGGAACTAAAGGAGTATTAGCAAAACTGTCAAAGAAAATAAATGGACATTACCATGGGGATACCTTTCACCAATCAATTGATCCTGCATTGCATCAGGAAGTAACTCAAAAAGCTGTAAGGACAGAAAAAGAAGTTTCTGTTTCCACAATCCATGTTCATCTACATTAAGAAGTAAAGATATCTTGACTTTCAAAAAACTATTATGAAAAAGTAAAAATATAAACTTATGTGAAAACTTGTTGAACATATATATATATCTATCGGTACTACTCGTAGATATATGAAAGTCAAGATATGTATGTAAATACTCTGGAAAAAAACTTATACTATTTTACAATTTATAAGATTACTTTCCAAAACGTGTTTTAAGCGACTTTGCCACTAAGTTGTTACTTTCAGATGAATCCCCGCACACACCAAAAAGAAAGATGCTAATACTAAAAAGCTTTACATGATTAAAGCAGTAAAGATGATTGATATCTGATAACTATTATGTCAAAGGTTGTTTGTCAAGCAGCGCAATTAACTCCCCATGAAAAAATTATTAATATTACAAAACTACCAGGCCTTTAATTCTAAAGTATACATTTTAAAGGGTATTGTAAAGTTGACATCTTTCCTTCCTTTCCTTTCTCTCCTGTCCAAAAACATGAAAAACTATTTTCTTTCCTTCTTTTTCCTCCCCTTTTGAGAACACAAATAAAAAAAAGCTTTTCCTTCCATTTCTCCCAAAATTCGATAACACAATGTTAATGATTAGACTCTACTTCGCAATTTAAAAAACTCCCTGAAACTTACTTCTGTACCAACCCAATATGTTACCCAAGTCTCATATCTTAATCCAGTGACATTTATAATACCATTGAAAGTAGATAATTATCACTATCCGTGTAAAATATACCTGTAGTACATTCTTGACATCCTGTTTAGTCAGTTTTTGCTGTTTAAGAAGTAACCCAATTCTTGCTCTAATTCGAGGAAGCCTGCAATATTGCCGTTGAAAATGACAAAAGCTTTAGCAGATAGATAACCAAATAAAGAACAGGAAAAAAATAAAATATAAAAGTTGGTACCAACTTAATCGGAGGTCCAAAGTAGACCTGGTAAACGGGTCGTGTCGTGTCCGTGTCGGGTTCATAGGTTAAACGGGTTGAGAGTGTCAAACCCGAACACGACAGTTTAATAAACGGGTGAGAATATCTAAACCTGAACACGACCTGATTTAACTCGCCTAACCCGACACGATTAACCCATTTATCCTCTTAGACTCAAGCCCAAAGGCTAAAGGGAAAAGGCCAACTACGGTACTCCAATTAAACTTTTTACTGAAACTCAAACAAAAAAGCTCAAGCCAAAGGGCTAAGCCACTATAGAATGAGAGAAGTGGGAGGGAGGAAGCATATTTATAGTTGATACCAAGGCCTTTAGATGGTTTATTCCACCGATGTGGGATGAAACCTTAGGAAAAATGGAGAAGGAACACAAGGTGAACCCACTATTCTGGGGTGCACATGTTCAAGCCATGCACAGGTTCAAGCCAATAAGGCTTAGACCATCGGGTTCAAGCTGGAAGACTCAAACCACAAAAAATTCATTATGAACCCACAGCCATAAGGCAAGGCTCAAGCCAATGGGCTTGAACCACCATGGTTGGCTCAAGGGTGATGTGCTAAAAAATGAAAGGGTGAGGATTCTATTTATAATAGGGGATTGAGCATAGTGTTTTTGTTTACCAAGCGATGTGGGATGTGGGATAGGATTACATATATATAAAAATTGAGGAAACATGAAAACTGGGTGTATAGATTACATATATATAATACCTAATTTTTATCATCATATAAAATTAAATTACTAAAAATTCTAATATAATTACAATTACTAATTAAATTACATATGATTAATATATATGATTAATATATATAATAGTTCAAATATTGAATTCTATGATTACATATAATTATTATTGTTGTTGATTAATTATAATTATTAATTTTACTTAAAACAACCCCATATATATATATATAAACGGGTTAAACGAGTCAATTTCGAGTTGAATTTTGTAACCCTAACCTTACCCGTTTAATTTTCGTGTCGTGTCGTGTCAACCCGTTTACTTAAACGGGTTGAAATGTATTACCCAAACCCGTTTATTTCGTGTCGGGTTCGTGTCGTGTTAGCGTGTCGTGTCAATTTTTGCCACCTCTAGTCCAAAGATGACCTAAAATAACTGCAATCAACTGAAAGATCATAAAAGAAAGAGCTTAGAACATCAATTGTGAAAAGGGAAAGAGAGATGCCGGAAAGTCATTAAAACGATGTATACAACATCATGGTAAGCTTGTTACCACTTACCTGTAGAGAATAGAGTCCGGATTCTAGCTTTCTATTGTATTTTTCATCTTCATCCATCTGCAAAAGTAAAATGATCATCAATTCCAAAGAGAAGGTAATCTCGAAATTAGGTTTAAGTGGAGAATAATTGCAAATAAAAGAATGAACTAGGATATTATTAAACCTCTAGATCACATCAAAGAGGACGCAACCCAGTGGCAAGGTAACATCCCTGGGGTTCAGTGCTGGAAGGCTGACTACTAGGGTTCGAGCCCCGTGGTGTGCACTCTGCGATATCCAGACTTCGAGACGACATTTGGGCCGGGTCTTGGGCCAGCTGAAAGGCTGGTTGGGCCAGGCATAGCCTGGGCCGAGTCGACGGGGATTAGTGGGTGGCGCCTTAAGTGGAAGCCCGATACCACGGGAACGTGTGTGTGTTCTACTGCCGTTCAAAAAAAATTATTAAACCTCTAGATCGTCAAGTTCAAGTGCATTCAACCTTTCAGATTCTTCTTTCACTCTGTTTGAGTATATGCACAAGAGAAAGTAATAAAAAAGGTTAAAAAAACGTATACAGATCTCGAAATTAGGAAAAGCAGTCTTAAGCCCCATAACATTCACGAACCGTTCACAAGCAGGCGGATAATTCGTCATTGCAAAATCAAGAGCCCTGATTGCCGAAGGCGGATAACCTTTAGACTTGAACTCAACTCTCTTCTTCGAAACATTTCCTACCAATAGAAACAATAAAGCATCACAAATCCATAAATCTCGAAACAATTGCACAGATAATCACTGGATAAAAACAAAGAATACATTACAGTCTAAATGAAAGGGAAAAACGCACCTGCTATAGAAGAGATATGACGAGAGATAAGAGAGGCGCATGGCCGGAGAGTCACCGGCGACTGAGACAAAGTGGTAACGCCATCAGATCTCTGAACGGATCGGAGTTTCTGAAGTTGAGAAGGAAATCGTCTCCACATGGTTCACTGCCACGATGGTGGTGCCGTGGTGGACAGTCTTGGTCGTCATTCTACAGCGGCGTGTGAAAGGATTTTGAGGAGAGAATGAGAGGATGATTTTAGGGTTGTGAATTTAGGTCATCTGATTTTGGGGTGAAGGTGAATGTTTTGGGGAATATTTTAGAGGGAACTAAAGAGGGAACCAAATTTCAGGCTAGAGTTAGGAATTAATAGAGTTTTATAATTTTTTAAAGTTATTATGTATAATATATTATAAAATATTTATGTTTTATTTTTTAGAAACTCTTAAAAATATATATGTTAAGTTATTAGGTAGAAGTTACTTTTACATAAACTATTCGTCTTTAAAAAATTTGAATCGTTTTAAGATTTAGACAAAAAAATTTGAATCGTTTTTTTCAATTTTATAATATATACTTGTTTTATTCCTTTTTTAGACAAAAAAATATAATGGTTTAAGTGGCACTTAATGAAACCTGTATTGATAAATTTTTAAGATAAAATAATAACAAACCCATCTCTAGGTTTTATCGAAGCCGTAAAATAAAATCAAGAAAGACAATCAACAGAACAAAGAACCGATTAAAGTCTGATAGATCCATTAAAGCCCAATGAAACCCTTTAGGGTGCATTTGGTACACTGAACAGAACAGAACAAATATCACTGTCCCATGTTTGGCAGGACTTTTATGTGGAACAGATAGGAACAGAGTGGGAACAAGCTGGAACAGGCCTATTTCACCTCTACCCCATGGAACAAGCCGGAACAAGGTGGAACAGACTTATATTTTACCAATATAACATCGAAATCAAATCTAATTCTCATATGGGATTCAGTGACTGTTAATCAAATAATGGTCATTGACGAATCATATTTGACTCAATGGTTGTTAGTGAACCTTATTGGGCCTTTGTGGGTTTGAGTGACTCTTAATGAACTTGATTAGGCCTTGATTTATTCCAATTAATCTTAATGAACTACAATGGTCCTTGACGAATCATATTTGACTCAATGGTTGTTAATGAACCTTATTGGGCCTTTGTGGGCTTAAGTGACTCTTAGGGTGCGTTTGGTTGTAGGACAGGACATAACAGGACAGGACAGAACAGGACAACTGTCCAGCATTTGGTAGAACATAACTAAATGGGACAGAATAGAACAAGATTGACTAAATGACCAATTTACCCCAGCATCAAACAACAACAAAAATTGGCAAACCAGAATCAAGGAGAGGAACCCAACACAGATCAAAACCAATTTAATAAACTTCTAGACTATTCTAATAACGTTCCAATAATACGAAGAAAATCGACCGACAAAAATTGGCTTCAAAATCGCAGGTTGCGTCGAGTGGTTACTTGATTCAATTGGCCCGCCCAAATTCCTACTGTTTCTTCACCCCCAAAAAATTGAAATCCAGTTCTCTTTCTCTGTACTCAAATCGAAGATAAATCAAATTCCATCCACCGACTTCAGATGGCAGATAACACCGATTAGGCCAAATCTGTAAGAAAAATCGATTAGCACAGAGACGATTTAGAAATCGATGAACACGAGGAAGACGATTTAGCAGTAGGAGAAATCGATTAGCATGAGTGAGGCGATATTCGGTTTCTCCACAGAAGCGTGAATCGGTGAGGGAGATCTTCGATTCAGGATGAATGAGGCAAATAGCAATCGATGAAAGTGGCGATTAACACAAGAGAGACGATTTAGCAGTAGGAGAAATCGATTAAGCACAAGATATACAATCTTCAATTTCATAACAGCAGCATCAATCAAAGGAGGAGAGGCATGAAGGAGGGGAGGCGTGAAGGAGGATATTAGGTTGAGGGGTATATTTGTACAAAAAGCCTTGTTCCACTTAGTTCTAGGGGTTAGGAGGGAACAGGTGTGTTCCACATTTGTCCAACTTAGTTCCACCTTGTTCCACTTAGGGTCACACCAAACATGGGACAGATGTGTTCTGTTCTGTTCCATCCTGTCCACCGTACCAAACGCACCTTTAATGAACTTGATTAGGCCTTGATTTAATCCAATTAATATTAATGAACTACAATGGTCCTTGACGAATCATATTTGACTCAATGGTTGTTAATGAACCTTATTGGGCCTTTGTGGGCTTGAGTGACTCTTAATGAATTTGATCGGGTCTTGTATGTACTGCATATATGCATGTCGTATGTATTGGGCTCTTTATTTGTAAAACTTTAGTTTAACACCACATAATTTAATAAAATTTTAAATATTCTATTAAGAACCAATAAAGCGTATTAAGAGCCATTATAGTCTAATAAGACCATTTATGACTTATTAAGGCCCAATAACATCAATGGTGATTTATTACGTGTTTGTATGCATGTATGTACTACATATATGTATGTGGTGTGTATTATGCTCGATAAGATCACTAAGACCCACAATGGACTGTATTGGGCTTTAATGAACCGTTTTGGGATTTAATGAACCGTTATAGGCTTAATGGACTGTTTTGGACTTTAATGAACCGTTTTGGGCTATAGTTAACCGCTTTGGACTTTAATGGTCCGTAATGGGCTACAATGGACTGTATTAGGCTTTATTGAACGGTTATGGGCTTCAATGTATCGTTTTGGGCTTTAATGAACCGTTATGGGCTTTAATGGGTTGATTTGGGCTTTAAAGAACCAATTTGGACTTTAATGGGACCGCTTTGGGCTTTAATGAACCGTAATGGGCTTCAATGAACCATTTTAGGCTTTAATGAATCATTTTGGCTTTTAATGGACCGTTTTGGGCTTTAATCGATTGTATAATAATAATAATTATTATTATATAATTTTTAAAAATTATATAATAATAATAAAAAGAATTTCGGTGAACCTACATGTACCCTCGAAAATCCGCCAGAAACGTTAATCTTGTATTTCTAAAACAATTCTAAGCCCAACCGTGGCTAACCTGTATTTCTAAAACCGTGGTAAAAAGTGGAACTGAAGAATTGAAAGAAATAAATATATTGGAGGAATTGAATCAATTGATGGAAGGGATGAAGATTGCAGTGGGACGTGGGAATAATAAAAAAAATGGAAATAATATAAATCTAAAAAAAAGCCTCCAAGGCCACATACAATAGAAGGAGACTACACTGTCATTTTAAATGAAAAAATAATTAGTGCAGAGAGAGGGACTCGAACCCAGGTCTATTGGGTAGAGAGAAATGCACTTACCAACTAGACTATGATCATATTTGTGTCAATTTGTGTCTTTTGTACAATATAAAACCATGGTTTAGACAAAAACCATGACTATATGTCTGTCTATGGCCACGGTTTTTATTCGTTACTTGTCACGGAAAAAAATTGTGACCTTAAAGAACCATTTAGTCACGGTTTTATCTAAACCGTAGTATTATGTTTAAACATTTTTTGTAATGGTCACGGTTATTGAGTTAAATCGTGGCTAACCCAATACAAAAAACTTATTTATGACTTTTAGCCACGGTTCTAAACCCAACCGTGACTAACTTCAATCTTCAAAACCGTGGCAGAAAAGTATTTTGACTGTGGCGAAATCATCACATATAGTTACGTTTAATATTTTTAACCGTGACTACTGGTTACCTTTTGACCACACAAAATAATAAAAACCGTGGCTATAAACAACCGTGGCTTTTGGCCACGTTTTACATATCTTTGTGGCTATATATACATTTCTTTTGGTCACGGAAAATTGGTTTCATGTGGCCATATGTCAGTCTATGGCCACAGATAATAACCGTTACAATATAAAACCATGGTTTAGACAAAAAAAACCATGGCTATATGTATGTCTATGGCCACGGGTTTTAGTCGTTACTTGTGACGGGAAAAAAAACCGTGACCTTAAAGAACCATTTAGTCACGATTTTATCTAAACCATGGCATTATGTTTAAACATTTTTTGTAATGGTCACGGTTTTTTAGTTAAGCTGTGGCTAACCCAATACTCAAATTTTATTTATGACTTTTAGCCACGGTTCTAAACCCAACCGTGACTAACTTCAATTTTTAAAACTGTGGCAAAAACCCATTTTTGTACTAGTGAAAGAGCTCAAAAGCCATGTGGGACACTATATGTGTTCAATATAAAGGTACTGCTGAAGTCCAGGACTCTAGAAGAATAAACTTGGTAAGACCTACGCTAATTCTGAGATCCTGACAAAGTTCTTAGAATGTCTACCTGAAAGTTGGGACAACTATACCATGTGTCTTAAACTATCAAAGGATCTAAAATATATGACCCTCTCTACCTTATTTGTCACTATGCTTAATCATGGGCAGTCGTGTCAACTTAAGAATAATCTTGTCAAAGATTCAAAAAGCACACCTGTTGCTTTACTTTCCTTAGAGTCAGTGCCTACTCAGCGATTCACTCTCACGATCACTGAAATAGAATCTAACTCTGATGATTCATGAGAAGTTGATCCTTCAGAACTTGATGAATCTCTAGCACTCCTGACAAATTCTTTCAGGAGATTTGCTAGAAAGAGTAACTTCAGAAGAAATAAACCTCTTTCCCTCACTGACAAGCCTAAATCCACTCCTGTTGATAAGGCTACTGCTACTTGCTTTAACTGTGAAAAAGTAGGACACTTTGCAAGTGAATGCAGGTCAAAGAAAGCATTCAAACCTTCTTCTTCGTCCCACAAGAAATCCTTTACTCTTAGAAGTAAAGATGACAAGTATCAAAAGCTCAAAGAAAAGTATGAAAAGCTGAGGAGCTACAAAAAGAAAGGCAAAGGCCTGTTCGCTGAAGAACATGACTGGGCTGAATCTGATGAAGAATCTGATTCAGATGAAGAAGATGAGGCCAACCTCTGTCTAATGGCCGAAATCAAAGAAGAAGAGGATGAACACGCTGAAATTCCCTCTACTTCTGCCTCTACCTCTCAGGTATCACTCTCTGCTACTCCTTCTCCTGCTCTCACTGAAGCTGATAGACTTCGAGCTATCGATATTTTGACTATTGATTTATATGATGCCATGAATGGCAAGACCAAAGCCGAACAACGGAATATGGACTTAACTGAACAGCTTAAAAAGTGTCATTTAAAAATACAAGAGCTTTCAAACATAGAAGAAAACTTGAAAGATCAGGTCTATGTGAATCAAGTCATAAGTATCGAGCGTGAATAAGCTATCGCTGATCTGAAAGCGGAAAAAGACACCGTTGAAGGATGGTATAAATCCTCAGCAAAGATCACTGAGATAATTGGTGCTCAGATCCCTGCTAAAGACAAAAGTGGTCTTGGTTACAAAGCTGCCGCTGAAGAACCAACCACTGACCGTTCCATCCTGAAGTTTGGATTGTTCGTGTCTTCTATCCCTGACACCTCATTACCTCAGTGCTCTTCTTCTTCTAAAACTCCCATCCCTGAGGACAAACCTACCTTAAATTCTAAACTTAAAGGTAAAGAAAAAATCGTTGTTCAAAAACCTCAGAAGGGTACCAAAGTACCAAAGATGAATATTTCTAAACCTTTAGCTAATCATCCCTCTTCTTCAAAAACTAAGATCCCTGAACATGTTCAGCGACCTACTCCTAAACTCAGAGTGGATGTCATTGGCAAGAAATCTGAAGAACCAAAGGTTCCTCCGATATCTGATGCCAAAGGTATTCTCGGTACATGCCCGACCCATTTAAAACTGTCAAATAAATATGCCTATGGTCCTAAAGCTACTTTTAGCTACAAGAAATGTTATCACTGAGGACTTACCGATCACATTGCTAGCAAATGCCCTACAGCCACCAAAGCTGAAAAATTAGCTAAGGTGAAGATCAATGCCCCCACGGCAAAGAAGAATAACCCTGGTGGAAATCAGGCCAAGGTGAAAACTACCATTGAGGTTAAGAAATTAACCAAAGTGAAGACTAACCCGGACGCTGAGTCATCAGATGTTGCGAAGAACACTGCTCCTTCTACATCCTATACCACTGACAAGTGTGGAACCATCGTAAAATGGGTGCCCATTCCAAACTAATCTTCCTTTGTTTGTAGGTCTCGAAGGGTATCTGGTATCTTGATAGTGGATGCTCTAGAGACATGACTGGAAAAAGAAACTTGCTCTCTGAATACAAGGAAGAAAAAGGTCCCTCAGTGACCTTTGGAGGAAATGGTAAAGGATATACCCGAGGGATTGGTGTACTTTCTAATGGTACTACCACCTTTAGAAGAGTCGCATACGTTGAAGGACTGAAGCATAATCTTCTTAGCATCAGTCAGCTATGTGATAGGGACTTCAAGGTCTGCTTCACTAAGGAAGCATGTTTCGTCACTGACAAGAAAGAGAAAGTTGCTCCCAGTGGATATCGTTTAGAAAATGTTTATGTAATAAACAAGGACTCAACAACTACTGAAAACTCTTGTTTTCTCTCTAAAGCCTCTACTGATGTCAACTAGCTATGGCATAAGAGGCTCTCTCATCTCAACTTCAAGACGCTGAATACTCTTTCTTCAAAAGAGTTGGTCATTGGTCTCCCACAACACTCATACGCTAAGGAATCTCTTTGTTCAGTGTGTGAGAAAGGGAAACAAACAAAAGCAAGCTTCAAGACCAAGCAAGTATCTTCAGTGACCTCTCCTCTTCAACTTCTCCACATAGATTTATTCGGCCCTGTCAACATTCAATCCATCGTTGAAAAGAAATACACACTGGTCATTGTAGATGGATTTTCTCGCTACACCTGGGTGATGTTTCTCCGTGCTAAGAGTGACACCTCAGAAGAACTCATATCTTTTGTCAGGAAAATGGAAGTCCTGAACAACCTTACTGTTCGCTTAATAAGGAGTGATCATGGGACTGAATTAAAAAACAGTTCCCTTGATAACTTCTTTAAGAGTAAGGGTATTTCTCATAACTTTTCCTCGGTGAGAACACCACAAAAAAACAGAGTCGCTAAAAGAAGAAACCGAACGATCATCGAAACTGCTCGTTCAATGCTCAGCGATTCTCATCTTCCAACTCAATTCTGGGCAGAAGCTGTCAACAATGCGTGTTTTATGCAGAATAGATCGCTGATTGTCAAGAGATTAAACAAAACTACCTATGAACATTTCCATGGAAGAAAGCCATATATCAGCTTTCTTCACATCTTTAGTTGTCAGTGCTTCATATTAAAAAACAGAGATGCTCTTGGAATGTTTGATCCCAAAGCTGACGATGGAATATTTCTTGGATATTATTCTATATCCAAAGCCTTCAGAGTCTTCAACAAGCGAATACAAACTATAGAAGAAACTATTCATGTCACTTTTGACGAATTCCGTTCAGCAAACTCAAGACCCTCTGCTAACGAAGAACTTAATTAGTGGATGTTTTCTCATTTTGGGGATTTAGAAGCTAATCTGAACCCTGACCCTCAGGTCAACAATCCAACCACTGATGATGATCCTATCATCATTCCCAGCATGCAAACAAGTGAAGTTGATTCCTCCTCTTGGGTTTCAGTTGTTCCCATTAACACTATGCCTGCTTATGAACCATCAACATATGATATTGCATCGACTTTTCAGCAATCAGTGAATGAAGTTTCATCTGAACCTCTGCCTATCTTGCCTGAATTACCTGAAATCGTTGAAGCTTCTTCTTCAGCACATCCAGTAGTTAACTCTGGGTCAGCGGCTCATGCTCCTGCTCAACGATGGACTATAAATCACCCCATTGATAAAATTCTTGGTAATCCAAACGCAGGTGTTCAGACTAGACGAAGTTCAGGTAACATTAATTTATATGTTAATTTTATTTCACTGATTGAACCAAAGAAGGTTGATGATTCCCTCAGAGATCCGAACTGGGTCAGCGCTATGCAAGAAGAGTAGATAAAATTCGAAAGAAACAAGGTTTGGAATCTTGTTCCAAGGCCATCTAATAAGTCAATGATAGGCACTAAGTGGGTCTATCGAAACAAGTTAGATGAACATGAAACTGTATCCCGCAACAAAGCTCGTCTAGTTGCTCAGGGATACAGACAACAAGAAGGCATAGACTACGATTAAACCTTTGCCCCTGTGGCAAGACTCGTAGTTATTCGTCTATTCCTAGCATACGTTGTTCACAGAGACTTCAAAGTTTATCAGATGGATGTCAAGTCAGCGTTGCTTAATGGAAGGCTGAATGAAGAAGTCTATGTTAAACAACCTCCAGGATTCACTGATCCTAAGCATCCAGGTTATGTCTATAAACTGGATAAGGCACTCTATGGCCTGAAACAAGCACCTCGTGCATGGTATGACACTCTATCCTCTTTTCTCCTTATCGAAAATTTGAGCGTGGTAAAATCGATAACAGTCTATTTTTCAGGAAAGTAAAAGGTCATATTATTCTTGTTCAAATATTTTTCGATGATATTATATTTGGTTCTACTAACCCATCTCTATGTACTCGTTTCTCTGAATGAATGAAATCCGAATACAAAATGAGCATGATGGGTGAGCTGACATACTTCCTTGGACTCCAAATCAAGAAAAATCATAGGGGTACGTTCATCTACCAAGGTAAGTACGTCAAAGATATGCTGAAGAAATTCGATCTAACTCAAAGCTCAGCTATGAAAACCCCTATGGAACCTCCACTGACACTTAACAAAATCCTTCAGGGAAGCCTGTTAATGTCACTGCATATAGAGGGATGATCGGCTCTCTTCTCTATTTTACAGCTAGCCGTCCTGATATTATGTATGCTACCTGTTTATGTGCACGATATCAATCTTAACCCAAAGAGTCACATCTGATCGCTGTAAAGTGAATTTTCAGATATCTGAAGGGTACACCCAACCTAGGTCTTTGGTATCCCAAAGACTCAGGGTTCGATCTCACTGCCTATTCAGATAGTGACTTTGCAGGTTGTAAGATGGATAGAAAAAGAACCACAGGAGGCTGTCAACTCCTTGGTGGAAAGCTGGTAAGTTGGACAAGCAAGAAACAAAGTTCAGTGTCCACCTCTACCACTGAAGCTGAGTATGTAGCTGCTAGAAGCTGTTGTGCTCAGGTATCAGCTATTAGATTACGACCTTCAGCTCTCCAAAATTCCAATCTATTGCGACAGCACAAGTGCCATCGCCATACAAATAATCCAGTGCTATACTCAAAGACCAAAGACATCGAGATTAGGTATCACTTTATCAGAGATCATGTGATGAATGGTGATATAGGACTTCACTTTATCCCTACTGACTTCCAGTTAGCTGATCTTTTCACCAAACATCTTGATGAGACAAAATTCAACTTTCTCATCAGCAAGGTTGGAATGCTGAACCTTGAAGAGTAAATCTTCAGTGGTTACGCATTAGGTCAGTGATAAAGGAAAATATATCTTTTTATTTATCATCTAATCTCTGAACAAAATGATTCGCTGATACCAAGGTATGTTTTTCTATTCGCTGAAGTTTACTTCGGTATGCGGTGTTTCAAAACTATATTGATCGCTGAACCTTTTCCTTTAGTGATTCCTTTGAAATAACAAAGATCACTGATATTTCTTATATGTGACTTCTTTTTAAAATCCTCTCTAATGTTTTTAAAACCATCAGGGAAACATTTTTGAAAATGAAAAGACAGTTTTTCTATGTGACGTCATTAAATGGATAAACCCTGGCACAAGTTTTTTCTGACACGTTCGCCCGTTTCGAATTCTTGTCCAATAAGCTTCGTAGGACGTGTCACTTGTCATGATGAGTACATTTTCCCGCTCATCACTTTCTCTCTCTACTCTTACTATATAAACTCCTCATGTTTATATTTTTACCTTTTACGCACACATACTCTCTCTCGTAAGAAAACACTTCGCATATTTGTTCTTGGATTTTTACAACCTGCTACTCGATTCTTCAATCGATCTTCAAACAGGTTCTTATTTCGAATCCATTTCTTCTCTTAACTTCTTTCCAAAACTTGTTTTTGATCACATTTGTTGTTCTAAAAGGATCAAAACAAACGTTCTTCACATAAGATCATCTTCTTCATGATCTTATGACATAAAACTTGAAAAATAATTTTTCTTATTGTTGATCCAAACCCTCAGTGATTTGATAATGACTCTTGAGAATCTTAGTGAAAACTGTAAGTAAACATTATGTATAAGTGTTTCACTAGCGCTGATAAGTACAAAGTCTGTTTCAGTACCGCTGATAGGAAACTCAAGTTCTTTATTGTATGTATTCAGCAAACACTGTACACCAGTGAGCCTTGAGCTTGTTCAGCCTCACTGATGATCGCTGATAAAATATGTTGTTTACTTATGATCCCTAAAGACAAGTTTCACGTCAACTATGTTCTACGCTGAAGTCGAAGATCAATCCAAAGAACCAGCGACAAGTCTACGAATGAACTGATGCGGATATCAGCGAAGCCAAGACCTGTCCACTCAACGTGAAGTTTCAAGTAGAAGACTTCAGCGAACGCTGAACTT
Organism: Saussurea involucrata; assembly: GCA_033807775.1. Lineage (NCBI taxonomy): Eukaryota > Viridiplantae > Streptophyta > Magnoliopsida > Asterales > Asteraceae > Saussurea > Saussurea involucrata. The sequence goes on from CM066325.1 coordinate 70,817,638, forward strand.
TATCATTCGCTGATAAAGAATCCTTCAGCGAACGCTGATCATGAAGCCTCCTCTACAAGTTACTTTTGTCTTACCCCCTTTCACGCCTCCGTACGAAATGTCAGAATGGACATCCCTTTTGTCCAGAATCGTACAACCAACTCTGATTCTACACTGTTCATCATGTGGTTACTAGGTTGTCTACCAAAGTCAAAACATGCAACCAACCAACTACTGCCACGTGTAAAGGTATACTGTTGGGCATTAAATGCACACAATATATAAAGGAAACCCTACTTCATTTTTGAAGTGCTCGGCCATCTCCTTCTCCTTGCTAATTTTGTGTGAAGAATGTTTCTCTTTAATATTCTAATTTTCTCTCTATCTTATTTCTAGTGCAAGAAATCTTTGTGATTCTCATAGCTTGTTTAGATTAGGATTATTCCTTAATCTTGTTCCGCAACAAGTTGTAAATTGTTTGACACATATCAACAAACAATTTAGAAAAGTAAAATTGTGTGTTTGTATTCAACCCCCCCTTCTACAAACTTGTATAACCCCTTTGGGACCAACAAGTGGTATCAGAGCGGTTTGTTTAATCTCATAAACAAGACCTTGCTTATACTAATTTCTTTTCTCTTCCTTGCTAGAAAAATGGCTAACACCACAAACACAAATATATCGACAATGGTTCTCTTGCAAAACCCCCTAGATTTTCCAAAGATAACTTTAATATATGGAAAAATAGGATGATGCTCTTCTTGGAAGGTGTAGACCCTACTATGCCTTATTACATCGAGAATGGTCCATATGTCACTGTTAGGATTGATCATGAAGTTCCAGACACTGCTACTAGACCTGCCATTCCTGAAAGAATCATTCCCAGGGAAGTTCACACTTGGACTGATGAAGACAAGAAGAAGGTGGCTATCGACACTAAAGCCAGATCTATCATCTCTATGGCTCTTCCTGACGAAGTCTACCATTCCGTCATGCACCTGAAAACTTCTAAATCCATGTGGGACACAATCTGTGTTCAATATGAAGGTACATCTGAAGTCCAGGACTCAAGAAAGATCAACCTGGTAAGACAGTACAAGAGCTTCATTTGTGGTAAGAATGAAACTCTCTCTGAAGTTCACCAACGTTTTGACTGTTTAATTATTGACTTAAAAACTGTTGGTAAGGAATATTCTAACTTTGAGATCCTGACAAAGTTTCTAGAATGTCTTCCTGAAAGCTGGGACAGTTATTCAATGTGTCTCAAGCTCTTAAAGGATCTAAAATTAATGACCCTTTCTACCTTATTTGGTACTATGCTCAATCATGAGCAGTCGTGTCATCTTAAGAAGAATCTTGTAAAAGATTCCAAAAGCACACCTGTTGCTTTACTCTCAGAGTCACCTTCCACTCAACGATCAACTATCACTATCACTGAGTTGGAAACTAACTCTGAATGCTTATCAGATGCTGATCCTTCAGATCTTGATGAATCTTTGGCACTCCTGACTAATACATTCAGGAGATTCGCCAGAAAGAGTAACTTCAAAAGAAATAAACCTTTTGCACTCACTGACAAGCCAAAATCCTCAACCCCTGTTGATAAGGCAACTGCTACCTGCTTTAACTGTGAAAAAGTAGGACACTTTGCTAGTGAATGCAGGTCTAAGAAAGTTTTCAAACCCTCATCTTCTTCCTACAAGACATCCTCTAACCCCAGGGCTAGAGATGACAAATACAAGAAGATGAAAGAAAAATATTCAAAGCTGAAAAGCTTTAAAAAGAAAGGCAAAGGCTTAGTCGCTGACTTCGACTGGGCTGCCTCTGACACTGAAGAATCATCTGACTCTGTTAGGTCCATGATCTTCATACAATCCAAGTATTGTGTAACAAGATGATGAAGAACATTATTGAAAAGGAAATCTAACCTAGAGAGAACACAAAGTGATTAGAGATCTACATCTTATATTAAATGAATTCACTACTTACAAACTACAAGTAAAGACCTATTTATAGTCTTCATCACTTGCGACAACAATTAAGCATAAGCCCTTTAACACAGCTATTGCTTTACAAAACTTTCTATTATAAAGGACAATTTCAGTGTCCTAACAGACTCTGAAGATGATGATGAAGCCAATCTCTGCCTCATGGAAAAAATAGAAGACGAGGAAGAAAATTCTGAAATTCCCTCTACTTCAACTTCTACCTCTAAGGTATCAACTTCCTTCTTTACTAATATTTCAGAGATTAATTAAGCTGATAGTCTTCGGAAAATCGATCTTCTGACTGTAAATTTATATGATGCCATGAATGGCAAGACCATAGTTGAAAAACAAAACATTGATCTAGCTGAACAGCTTAGAAACTGTCACCTTCAATTAGAAAAGCTTTCTAAAATTGAAGAAAATTTAAAAGATCAGGTCCATATAAATCAGATAGTCAAAATCGAGCGTGAAGAAGCTATCGCTGCATTAAAAGCTAAAAAGGCTACTGTTGTAGGATGGTGTAAATCCTCAGCAACGATCACTGAGATAGTAGGTGCTCAGATTCTGTTAGTTCCAGATCCGTGCAACAATTATGAAATCGAATAGATAAACAATATGAGTAATGATTTCAACTGGTCATCCCTGTATTATGCTTTCAATCAGAGTGTTTACAATACAATTCAGAAAAGCAAATGAGACAACTAGCCTATTTTCTAAGGTTAATCTATCTATTTATATGGCAGGCCCGTGGTTAACAAACCCACGGCCCGTTCACTAATAAGGCTCAAAATAAAGAATTACAGTTTAAACCCTGAACTTTAAATCAACATAAATTGACCCTAACAATCTCCCCCTTTGATTTGAAGTTTGAGTTCGTGCTCTAGCTCTCGCCAGTTGTAGACATATCTTTTGTGAAGCGCGAAGTGAATCTCGAACCATCTGATAGCACGGCAGTAGTCGATGCGATCTTCAATCAATTCCAAGGCATTCCGAACAGTTGTTTCATTCGGATTCGGAACATATGAGTACCTTGGATTTTCAGACTCGTGTGTAATGATCTTTCGAAGAGCATCTCGAACTTTGAGGAGTGTGCCGTCGCAGAATCTGTCTACCTGACTGAAACGCAGAAACTTCTTTTCGTTCTGTTCGTTGTTGTAGACTATCCCAAATTCAGGTTCTAGAAGCAGAGAGTTCTCGGGATACATCTTCAACTAGGAGCATTCAGATTCGACCTTATCAGATTTACCTTCTTTGCCCTATTCTCGATAGCCATTTGAAAATCCGTTAGATATGACATCATAATGGTACGGACCAGGTATCGACGAACAGCTTCGAGCGCCTTTGTAACTTCAAGCGGTCGGATGGTTCTTGTACGAAGGTCTTTCAGAATAGCCAGGAAGTCGAACGGTCGAAGGCGCTGGAAGTCGGCTTCAGAGAATTTCCATTCATTCCCATCTTCACGTCGGACAGTGAATACTGGGTAGACGATTTTCATGATACGTCTTGAATGGATGTTAAGTACCTCAGTGATCTGATGCTTGGTTCTGACTTGGCTGACTAGAAGACACCGCTGCATTGTGCTGATATAACGCCGTTGGTATTCGGGGTCGAGGTTGTAAATACCAAGGCAAAAGGTTGGCTCGATCGGGCGAAGCTTGTAGACGAACAACTTCTTCAAAGATTCCTCCAGATGAGGGATAAGTACCATGATCTTCTCCCAACGGATTTGTTGCTGAGGAGGGGGAGGAAGATCAGAAGCTGTCGTTTGCAGAGGAGTTGTCGGAATGTTGGCAGTAGTAGGTTCAGGTCTTGTTGAAGTTCCAGTGTGTTGAGCATAGTAAACGGGAGAAGTACCATAAAAATTCTGGAGCAGGAACTGATCATAGTCGATGTTGTCGTCTTCATCAGTAGGGAATACCAAATTTACCTGGAGATTTACGGCACTGGCGGCCTTTTCATACCATGCATCTTCGGTCTCCGGGTTGGCTTCACAATCTGGATCTATCATATCCAATAGCGGTCTGTCTGATGAATCAAAGTCGACCAGTTCCTGTGTTAAACCCTCAGGCTTTTCAACCGTTGGGTCTTCGTCATCTGATATCTCCATATCTATTACCATGTCGGCTAATGGCAACTCGACTTCAGGTGCTTCTGTTGTAGCTGCCGCAGTTGGGGTTCCTGTTGAACCATAATTGGAGTTTCAGACTGGATCGGAGCGGAGGTCTCGGTTAGACGTTGTCGTTTCTCCCCCTCACGGTGATCAGGATCATCCTGGTCATCGTGTTTCCGCTTCAGACCGCCTACTTGACTCTTACATGTATCTTCGAGTGAGCGGACTCTCTCGGACAACAAAGTGAGTGCTTGGTTGTAGTCCTTGAGAGTCGAGTCAATGTTATCCAGGCGAGTGGTAATGGATGATGACGGAGCAGTGACCTGTGATTTCAGAACGGTGATCAGGTCTGCTTCGGTAGAGGCGATTGTTTCGGATTCTTGGAGCAGTTGGGCTAGTAGCATCGTGTTGAGGGTGTTCACCGAGTATGTAGGCTGAGCATGAGCTGGTGGAGGTGAAGGTGCGGTTTCAGCTTCGACGATCTTTTCTTTGCCTTGGATTAATCGCTTGACTGTGTCGATCTCGGCGGCAACGTACTGCTCTATCGCCTCGCGGACAGCCTTACTGGTGCTGTCCAGGGACCCTGGTGACACAAAGTCGTGTAAGATAACTCCAGGATCACTTAGATTACCCGTTGGGGCATCTTCCTGAGAGGCAGAGCCACCTACGTTCACGGTTGGCGCAGGGATAGCCGTGGTAGGATTTCCCTCCGATCCTTGTGTTCCACCTAGAGGTGAAGACACTACGGTGGTTCTGGTCGAGTCACGAAGATTCTTGACTTGGTGTTGCTCCTCTTGTGTCCTAGCCAAAGGGTTTTCAATAGCAAATGGCTCTAGACTCGATTGTGCACGAAAAGAAGTTACGGCCGGGGACTGCTGGTCGCTTGTTTCAACACCAGCACTCTCCGAGTGAGAGGCCGGTGGAAGTTGTGCTATATCCCCGTGATATACTGAAACATCCGTCTTTTGAGAGACGGATGAGTGGATGAGTGGGTCGTGTAATTACTCCGCTGGGTCCACGGAGTCTTCTTCAATACCCCGTCCCAACAAATGAGATGGTGTAGTAGATGTGGCTACCCGACTGTTACTCGGTTGGATTCGCTCATGAGCCTCGTTATCTTTACGGCCCAATCTTTCCTGGTTCGCTTTCGAACGCAGTTCTCTCCGGCTCACCTGTTCTAACTCTTCAACTAATTCTCCCTCAGATATCCTAGATGTTGCTAGAGCAGTCTGTTCAACACGTGGAGGTGAGTCAAGTGGGATTCCGACAGTGAAATCTGGGTTGGGTCCGATACCATGAGGTATGCGTTTCAGGCGTATGGTATGGTCGGTATCGGAGTCCGTGGAGTCAGATTCCACGTTCTTAATATGTGGAGCGGGTGAAGAGGGTTCGATAATATTTGGTGCGATTGAGTGATGAAGTATAGGTCTAGATGAAGAACCGGCTTGGGCTTGGGTAGGGCTGGTTCCCGGTTCTGCTGCACCACTTACACTCGTTCCCCTTCCTCTCACAACTAACACACCCCTCCCGGCAGCACCTGCTTGCCGGGCCCTCCCACCTCTCATTCTTGGACCCTCACGTCTCTTGGGTCTAGGTCCCTGGGCAGGTCCCTCCGGCGCTGGCTGGACCATGGGATTCCCTATCTCTTCCCTATATGTTACTACCCCCGGTGCAACGGGATCGGTGATGGCTAATAAAGCTTCGGGAATGGGCATGGCTACCGCATTGGATTGGTTGCGGATAACCATGTACTGTAAGTGTCGAATGGGACAAACTTGGAGAACGTAGATCAAATTGAGCAGTGATTATTTGGGAATTACCGGTCGTCCGAACTTGGGTAGTGAACCAAACTTGGAGAACGTAGATCAAAGGGACGTCGGTAGTGCGGGTGAGGGCCTCACGGAGAGGGTGACGCATCAGTATATCCAGAATAACCTGATGTTGTGGGTTAGGTCTGAATAATGCCGAGTCCAGATAATGGTTGTTTGCCTCCAATTCAGTGCCATGGTCAGGTGCGACCAAGGCATTATCAGTTTCCTCGTCAATGATATCCTCCTCTTGAGGTATTTGCTCTTCTTCCTGATTCTGGGGAGGATTTTGCTGTTGATCCGCCATTAAAGCTGTAAAACAGAGCATAGTTAGTAATTGAGACGAATGACCAAATGTTGGCGCGTACCTTTGCATTATGAGGCTCAAACTGAGATGGATTGAGGACTGGTAGTTTTAAAACAGGTACTGAAATGACCAGCAACAGGGGTGTCCGGACAAAGATGGGAATGCCAAACTTTCCGGACAACAATAGTTTCCGGTCAACACATGGTGTCCAGATCGGAGGAATGTTCCCGGGTAAAAGTGGGACCCCGGACAAAGAGAGTCCAGATGACAAGTAATTCCGGATAAAAAGGAAGTCCGGACAAACAAACAACCCAGTAGTTGAACTTACCGGAAATCCGAAAGTTTCCGGACAACTAGGGGTTCCGGATGTTATTGGTGTCCGAACAAAATATCTTAAACTGGGTATGTTACCGGACAAAACAACAGACAGGATGAATGTTTCCGGACACAATGAATGTGTCCGGACGCGATTCAGAACACTAATCGATCAGAATAGAGTCCGATGCACTAATCAACACATGTACATAGTGAAAATCGATGAATAGAAGTACGCAGAGCAGTCAAAAAACACTATCATAAACACCGTGAACTAACCCGAAGTCGATGAGACTTGAGATGGGTTTCGGTATTTTCAAAATCGACCAAATCAGGGGCCGGTTTACGGTGCGAATTGTACCAAACTCGAATACATATGATCGGCGTATAGATTGAAGGAGCATACCTGATTTGAGGATGAAATACGCATGTAAATCGAGATTCCGAGATGAGCCGAGCGAGAGAGAGAGAGCGTTGAGGGGTTTAGGGTTTTAGAACGAGTTTTCCAGGTAGTGAATAGGATGAGCTCGGATGGTATATATACCCGGAAGGCGTATCCGGGTTCTTACCCAACCCGGGTAGAGACCCTATCCGGGTACTGTCCGGATACTGTTCGGACTCCGTGGGTTGTCCGGATACTGTCCGGATACTTCAACAGTTGTCCTGTTCCTTGGAATTTTGCAGTAATTGGAACTGTAAGAAGACTTTCTCTCGCTCCCCCTCAAACTGAGAATGGGGAAAAACTTGCTCCCCCTCGGATAGTGTATAGGGATGTGCAATAGAGAGTCTGACACACAAAAACTTTAGACATTTAAAGAAAAATTTGTGTCGCTCCCCCTCAAATGATGAACATAAGGGTATATGCTCCCCCTCAGAATATGCTCATAGTGTAAAGTGCACACGGGAGTATCCACAAAAAAAACTTTTCATCAGTTAAAAAATTGTGTGTGACACTTCCCCTTAACAGTAGAGTAACATACCTGATAGATGATCATGCTCCCCCTAAACACATGAGCAGCTCGTGAAAGTACAGGTATTTACAAACCTCACGTCTTCGTAATATTTTTCCTTGTAGATCGTGAGCAGCTCCCTCCTTCCGGTCATGTGTGTGGAGCATCCAGTGTCTAAGAGTCACACATTACCGTCCTGCAAAACAAGTTTAGCGGACCTTGGGTACCCAGATTTGCCTGGGTCCTGGAGGGTTAGGTTTGGCACCTCTTGGAGGAACTTTCTTTGACACAGCTTTCCCCCTAGGTGCAGGTTGTGCACCGTTTGTGGAAACTGGTTTTGGCACAGGTTGCCTCCTTGGTGTAGGTTTTACACCTTGTGGAGGAACAGGATTTTCAGCAGGTTGCCTCTTTGGTGATGGTTTTGCCTCAGTAGGAGGAACCTGTTTGGAATTAGGTTTCCTCACTTCCTTTGTTTTAACCTCTGATTGGGGACCCCGTTTAGATTTGGACTTCTTTTTGTTCTTACGGGGTCTGCGTTTGTGTAATAACCAGGTATGTTATTGGTTTATTTAAAAGTGTTACTTTAATTAAATAATATGGAGTTAGAAGTTAAGGGGTAAGTTTTAATTTTATTTGGGGGTAAGTCTTGCCATATGAGTGAAGCCTAGGGTTTGTTTGGTCATCTTATCTAAACCACTCTCCATCACCGCCATACTTCCAGCAAGAAGTAAGAGGTGTCACCCTTTTTGACACAATTAGAAATATCCTAAAAGCTAGTGTGTGTGTGTGTTACGTGAAAAGAGAGAGAAGAAGGAAAACTAAGAAGAAGAAGAAGAAGGAAAGCTGTAGATTTTCTGCTGGAATTTCTAAAAACAATTGAAGAAGCTAAGGTAATAATCCATACAATCCTCTCTTTTATGTTTATAAGTTGATAGTTAAAGTTTACAATTGGGTTTTGATGAATTATAGATGTTTTGGGAAATCTGAGGATATGGTTAGGTTATGTTAATAGTCTTAATCATATCTGCATAATTTCAGTAACATGCATAGCTTAAAAGTTTAGAATTCTGGGTTTAAGATGAACACAGTGGACTGAGACATTCAAGCAAGTCGCAATAGTGGATTGCGACATGGTTGAATGTTATGATCTTCCTGAATGTCGCAACCTTGAGTTGCGACTTGCTCATGAAGTCGCAATAGTGGGTTGCGATTTGCTTATGAAGTCGCAATGGTGGGTTGCGACTTGGTGCTATGTCGCAACAGTTAGTTGCGACTTGAGAGGGAAGTCGCAACAGTTGGTTGCGACATGAGGGAGAAGTCGCAGTAGTTGATTGCGACTTGGTACTGTGTCGCAGTAGTTGGTTGCGACTTAGGGTAGTGTATTGCGACATGGGGTATTTCAGTAGTTGATTGCGACTTGAGTCGAGGATTTCAGAACTTTAGAGATTTTAGTCTTTAAAAGAAATATTTATATTATTGTGGTACAGATTCCGTGATTCGGGACTGAAGAAATTGGAGTACTTGATAATAGTGTGGGAAGGTTCTTGGAAAGTAAACGAATCAAGTGAGTTTTACTTAAAATGTTTTCAAATGGAATACATGTATGTGAATGAATGTAATTTTGTGCATATGGTGTTTATATGAGTATTACATTGCATGGGTGCTAGTTGGCCGGGCTTAGGACCGGTGAAAGTTGGTTGTACAGAGGGACAGTGGTGTTGGCTGTATTTAGTACAGTGGTGTATATTGATTAATTGGCTTGCTACCAATTAATATGGCCAAGAGAAAGAGAAAGAGAAAGTGAAAGAGAAAGAGAAAGAGAAAGAGAGGAAAAGATACATGATGCATGAGTCATAGTTGGTATTCTTATGTGAATTATGTGTATGATGTTGTGCAAATGTTTTCTTTAACTAACGGGGATTTCTCACTAGACCTCAAGGTCTAACCCTCATTTTTGTTTTAAAATATGTATTCCAGGTCAGGGAGCAAATAAGGGACAGTGATAGGATATATCATGTTTAGCTTTTTGGAAGATGCATGATTATGAAGATTCGAGATGTGTTTTGTATATGTTATGTTGTTATGACATTTTGTACTTTGTTATAAAAGTTAAAGTTTATACTGAAAGACCTATCTTGTTAAGCTAAGGTACCATAAATGAAACATGACGTATTTTGTGGTGAAATTATGTTATGAAATATATGTTATTTGTATATTGGGAATCGGGTTGTTACAGATGGCATCAGAGCCCTAGTTTAAGGGATTTAGGTATTAGTACCTGTACCTAGACTTAAACTGCATGTGAAGTAGGATGTCCCTGTTATTGTAGAACCTTGGGATGTTAAATATAAAAAGGTAGAAGGAACATCATGTAAGGTAATTTCTGATTACACCTGGCCAGTGTAATTGTGATCTTACAGGTACATGTTTGGACTGGATTACCTTGTTATATGGGGTATGTGTTTATATGTATAATTAACCTTGTCTGAATCAACAGAATGGAAAGTGGTACAAGATGAACAAATAGGGAAGGGGAAGGAAATCCGAATAGAACCAATCCAACAGCCGGAGGAAGGGGAAGAGGGGGAGATAGAGGCAGAGGAAGAAATGGGGGAAGGGTTCAGGGGCGCGGTACAGAGTTTGTTACGAGAGAGGACCTAACACCCGAAATGGGAAGATTATAGGCAAATATCGAGGCTATGTTTAACCGGACTCATAATACGGAAACGGAAAGACCAGATCCTAACTTCGAAGACGAGATGCCTATCACACCTACTGTCACGGAAATACCAAGAAGGTATGACTATAAAATGTTTTTAAGCTGTAAACCACCAACTTATGGAGGGGATAGAGATCCAGTGAAGGCGATGCGGTGGCTGAAGGAAATCGAAGCTGTATTTAAAACCAGCAAATGTGCGGAAGAGGATAAGGTGTTATACGGAACTGCAATGTTGAAGGCAGATGCTTTATATTGGTGGGAGGCCCTTATTGACTCTAAGGGATCTGATGTATACTCAACCTTTACTTGGGGCGAGTTCTCAAGGGCATTCAAAGAACAGTTTTGTCCACAAGCAGCAGTCAGACAATTGGAGGAGGAATTCCTGAGCCTACAACAAGGAAGTTTATCCGTCAGAGACTATACTAGCCGTTTCTTAGAGAAGTCGCGTTTTGGAGAATATTACGTTGCCACGGAGAAAATGAAGATGGAAAGGTTCATATTCGGATTGAATTCAGAAATTCGAAAGTTAGTGACTGCAACAAGACCTGATACTTTCTCAGCAGCAGTGAATGCCGCGGAAAATGTGGAGCGGGATAATAAGAGGGATGCCGGTGATAAGAGTATGGGAAAGAGGAAATGGGAAGGACCTCAGTATGATCCAAAAAAGTCCAGGTTTCAAAGATCCGATAATCACCCGCCTTTCCGACCAGCGGAAAGACCTTGCCCAAAGTGCCACCGTTTTCATCAAGGAAGCTGTCAAGTAGATCCCAGAAACTGTTATAAGTGCGGAAAAGTCAGTCACATTGCTAAAGATTGTCGAGCTGTTAGATTTTGTTACTCGTGCAATTCTCCTGATCATCTTCAGTCCGATTGTCCACTTGGGAGAATACAATCAGGGGGTACGTCAGTAAGACCGACGGGTGTCAGACCAGTAGTACCGAGGCTAGAACCAGCAAGAACCAGGGGTCGTTCATTTCAGATGACAGCAAAGGAAGCTGAGGAAAATCCGGACGTGGTTACAGGTACATTCCTAATAAATTCTACACGTGCTAAGGTGTTATTTGATTCCGGTGCAAACCGATCGTTTGTGTCTCCTTCATTTGCTGCTTATATGCATTTAAAGCCTAAAGTGTTAGATCATGCTTTAATGTTAGATACTGCAAATGATAATCAAGTGTCCGTTAAAGAAGTATTTGATAGCTGTGTGATAGATATAGAAGGGTGTGGAGTACCGATTCAGTTATTTCCAATAGCCCTGGTCGAGTTTGATGTGGTAGTAGGAATGGATTGGTTAGCCAAGAATCAAGCTAACATAATTTGTGATAAGAAGTTAATAAATGTTGTGTTACCTGAGAAGGGGCCAATAGTGATTTATGGTGATCGTAGAAATCATCAGTCTAGTCTTATATCTATGATAAAAGCCCGTAAGTGTGTGAATAAGGGTTGTCAGAGTTATTTAGCTTATGTGATAGATATTAAGCCAGAAAAGAACAAGTTGGAAGATATTCCGATTGTTAGTGAATTTCCGGAAGTGTTCCCTGAAGACTTGAATAGTCTTCCGCCCATTAGACAAGTAGAGTTTGGTATAGATCTGATTCCTGGAGCTGCTCCTGTTGCCCGTGCACCGTATCGTTTGGCACCTCCAGAGATGAAAGAGATGATGACTCAATTGCAGGATCTCTCAGATAAAGGCTTCATTAGACCGAGTTCTTCGCCGTGGGGAGCACCAGTTTTATTTGTGAAAAAGAAAGATGGTTCGATGAGAATGTGTATCGACTACCGGGAATTGAATAAGCGTACGATCAAGAACAAGTATCCGCTACCCAGAATTGATGACCTCTTCGATCAGTTAGTTGGAGCTTGTTATTTCTCCAAGATTGATCTAAGATCCGGTTATCACCAGTTGAAGGTCAAAGAAGAAGACGTTCTGAAAACTGCTTTTCGCACAAGGTATGGTCATTATGAATTCTTAGTGATGCCGTTTGGTTTGACGAATGCTCCAACTGCCTTTATGGATTTAATGAATCGGGAATGTAAGCCGTATCTTGATATTCGTAATTGTATTTATCGATGATATACTTATCTATTCCCGATCCAAGGAAGAGCACGCTCAACATCTTCATTTGGTTCTAGAACTATTGAAGCAAGAAAAGTTGTATGCTAAATTTTCAAAATGTGAATTCTGGCTACGGGAAGTTCAGTTTCTGGGGCATGTAGTTTCTGAGAAAGGCATTCAAGTTGATCCGATGAAAGTGGAAGCGATTGAAAAATGGGAACCACCGAGAACGCCAACCGAAGTACGTAGTTTTCTGGGTTTAGCTGGTTATTATCGAAAGTTTATAAAAGATTTCTCTCGTATCGCGACGCCTTTGACAAAGCTGACTCGAAAGAATCTGAAGTTTGAATGGAAAGAAGAACATGATGAAGCATTCCGAATATTGAAAGAGAAATTGTGCAGCGCACCGATTTTATCGCTACCTGAAGGTTCCGAAGACTTTGTTGTTTATAGTGATGCTTCTAAAATGGGATTGGGATGTGTACTTATGCAGCGTGTGAAAGTTATTGCTTATGCTTCTCGTCAACTAAAAGATCATGAACGACAGTATCCAACACACGACATGGAGCTTGCATCAGTTGTATTCGCGCTAAAGATTTGAAGGCATTATCTTTATGGTTCCAAGTGTCAAATTTATACTGATCATAAGAGTCTCCAACATCTTTTCGATCAGAAGGAACTAAATATGAGGCAAAGAAGATGGCTAGAACTGGTGAATGATTACGACTGTGAAATTCTTTATCACCCGGGAAAAGCAAATGTAGTAGCCGATGCATTAAGTCGTCAAGAAAGAAGTGGAACAATAAAGGTTATTACACTACGAGCTGAGCTTCTACCTAATATCTTTGATGAATTGTTGAAGTGTCAAATAGAAGCCAATCAGGAAGAACAGTTGAAATCAGAACGGTTAGTGGGGTTATCAGCATTGCTAGTAAAGGATGATCGTGGGTTGTTGTGTTTGGGAAACAGAATATGGGTGCCTAGTTTGGGTGGTTTACGTGACCGGGTACTTCAAGAAGCTCATCAGTCTCGATTCTCTATACATCCAGGTACGCATAAGATGTATAAAGATCTGAAACAATTTTATTGGTGGCCGGGAATTAAAAGAAGCATTGCTCAGTATGTGGAAAATTGTACTACTTGTAAGAAGGTGAAGATTGAACATCAAAAGCCGTTTGGTCAGTTACAGCGATTAGAGATACCGATATGGAAATGGGATCAGATTACTACAGATTTCATTACAAAGTTACCAAGGACTTCGAAGGGATTTGATTAGATTTGGGTGATTGTAGATAGATTAACGAAGTCTGCTCATTTCTTACCGATAAAGGAAACTGATTCGATGGAACGCTTAGCCAAATTGTACATTGACGAAATAGTAACTCGACATGGAGTTCCAATCTCAATTATTTCAGATTGGGATAGTCGTTTTACTTCAAGATTCTGGAGAAGTTTTCAAAAGGAGATGGGGACGCAAATAAAGTTAAGTACAGCTTACCATCCTCAAACTGACGGTCAAAGTAAACGAACGATTCAGACATTAGAAGATATGCTCCGGGCTTGCATTGTTGACTTTGGGGGATCGTGGGACAAGCATTTACCGTTGATCGAATTTGCCTACAACAACAGTTATCATTCCAGCATACAAGCGGCACCGTTTGAAGTTTTGTAAGGTAGAAAATGTCGAACGCCTCTGTGTTGGAATGAAGTGGGAGAGAAACAGTTAGCGGGACCAGATATAGTACAGTTAACGGCGGATAAGGTTACTCAGATTCGGGAAAGATTGAAAGTGGCTCAAGATAGACAGAAAAGTTATGCCGACCAACGCCGAAAACCATTAGAGTTCCAAGTTGGAGATTATGTAATGTTATAAGTCTCACCTTGGAAAGGAGTCATTCGATTTGGAAAGCAAGGTAAACTTAGTCCGAGATATATTGGACCGTTTGCAATTACTGAAAGAATTTGGGAAGTAGCTTACCGATTAGATTTACCACCAGAGTTAAGCAGAATTCACAACGCCTTTCATGTGTCAAACTTTTGAAAGTGTTTGGTTACACCAGATCAGGCAGTATCTCTACCCGATATACAAGTTGATGAAAAGCTGAATTATGTGGAGGAACCTGAAGCTATTGTTGACCGAAAAGTCAAAGTTCTACGGAATAAGGAGATAAGACAGGTGAAAGTTCAGTGGCGACATCATAGGGGTCAGGATGCTACGTGGGAATCGGAGTCAGAAATGAGAACCAGATACCCTCATCTGTTCACTTAACTGAATTCTGGGACGAAATTCTTTTAAGGGGGAGATGTTGTAATAACCAGGTATGTTATTGGTTTAATTAAAAGTGTTACTTTAATTAAATAACATGGAGTTAGAAGTTAAGGGGTAAGTTTTAATTTTATTTGGAAGTTTGGGGGTAAGTCTTGCCATATGAGTGAAGCCTAGGGTTTGTTTGGTCATCTTATCTAAACCACTCTCCATCACCGCCATACTTCCAGCAAGAAGTAAGAGGTGTCACCCTTTTTGACACAATTAGAAATATCCTAAAATCTAGTGTGTGTGTGTGTTACGTGAAAAGAGAGAGAAGAGAGAGAAGAGAGAGAAGAAGGAAAACTAAGAAGAAGAAGAAGGAAAGCTGTAGATTTTCTGCTGGAATTTATAAAAACAATTGAAGAATCTAAGGTAATAATCCATACAATCCTATCTTTTATGTTTATAAGTTGATAGTTAAAGTTTACAATTGGGTTTTGATGAATTATAGATGTTTTGGGAAATCTGAGGATATGGTTAGGTTATGTTAATAGTCTTAATCATATCTGCATAATTTCAGTAACATGCATAGCTTAAAAGTTTAGAATTCTGGGTTTAAGATGAACACAGTGGACTGAGACATTCAAGCAAGTCGCAACAGTGGATTGCGACATGGTTGAATGTTATGATCTTCATGAATGTCGCAACCTTGAGTTGCGACTTGCTCATGAAGTCGCAATAGTGGGTTGCGATTTTCTTATGAAGTCGCAATGGTGGGTTGCGACTTGGTGCTATGTCGCAACAGTTAGTTGCGACTTGAGAGGGAAGTCGCAACAGTTGGTTGCGACATGAGGGAGAAGTCGCAGTAGTTGATTGAGACTTGGTACTGTGTCGCAGTAGTTGGTTGCGACTTAGGGTAGTGTATTGCGACATGGAGTATTTCAGTAGTTGATTGCGACTTGAGTCGAGGATTTCAGAATTTAGAGATTTTAGTCTTTAAAAGAAATATTTGTATTATTGTGGTACAGATTCCGTGATTCGGGACTGAAGAAATTGGAGTACTTGATAATAGTGTGGGAAGGTTCTTGGAAAGTAATCGAATCAAGTGAGTTTTACTTAAAATGTTTTCAAATGGAATACATGTATGTGAATGAATGTAATTTTGTGCATATGGTGTTTATATGAGTATTACATTGCATGGGTGCTAGTTGGCCGGGCTTAGGACCGGTGAAAGTTGGTTGTACAGAGGGACAGTGGTGTTGGCTGTATTTAGTACAGCGGTGTATATTGATTAATTGGCTTGCTACCAATTAATATGGCCAAGAGAAAGAGAAAGAGAAAGAGAAAGAGAAAGAGAAAGAGAGGAAAAGATACATGATACATGATGCATGAGTCATAGTTGGTATTCTTATGTTAATTATGTGTATGATGTTGTGCAAATGTTTTCTTTAACTAACGGGGATTTCTCACTAGACCTCAAGGTCTAACCCTCATTTTTGTTTTAAAATATGTATTCCAGGTCAGGGAGCAAATAAGGGACAGTGATAGGATATATCATGTTTAGCTTTTTGGAAGATGCATGATTATGAAGATTCGAGATGTGTTTTGTATATGTTATGTTGTTATGACATTTTGTACTTTGTTATAAAAGTTAAAGTTTATACTGAAAGACCTATCTTGTTAAGCTAAGGGACCGTAAATGAAACATGACGTATTTTGTGGTGAAATTATGTTATGAAATATATGTTATTTGTATATTGGGAATCGGGTTGTTACAGTTTGGGTGTATGATTATATATATGATATGATCCAAACCAATCATTGTTGTTAATATCATCAAAGTCATTCCAACCACAACTAGAACAACACAAACAATCGTGCGATAATTGAATCAATTGTTGAGTGGAGTAAATTTTCATTGGAAAATTAACATCTCTTTTAACAAAAACATTCATATGATTCCAGGCACAATCGTTTTTGTTCATTCTAGGGTAAAACCCAGTATTGAACGACTTTGGTGCAGCATCCTCGACAGATTCCTTCTTTAGCCACTTTGGTTTTTCTTGTTTAGCGCGACCGGTTTTATCCGAAACAACAGGGACAGAATGGTCAGTGACTTTTGAAGAAACAGGAGTTTTGACAGGCAATCGCTCGGTCTTTTGCCTTGGCTGTGATTGGTTTTGAGAAACATGTTTAGATTTGGGAATCTCAATCACAACTGGGGCCTTAGTGGTAGAACAGGTACCCCATAGAAAGTTGACCGGGCGATTGACTACTGGAGTCAAAAAATCAGTATGACTCGGGAGAGGTTTGTCGAAAGGAAACGACCCAAACTCTCCATTCGAGTTACCTTCAGAGTTCATGTATTCAGAAAAATTTATCTCCGGAATTGCAGGACTTGGATTAGGTGAGGAGGACGAGGAACACTTAGTGTCAGTGTGCTTTGGAGAATTCGGTGCGGAAGCTAGAAAAAAATCAGAGTTTAAATTCCTTTTAACACACTCATCTTGAGAATCATAACCGTCTTGTGTGGTAGATATTTTACCTAGGAAAACTTTGCACGAAGACGTATCGGATGAATTCGAGGAAGATTCGGGGGAAATCTGCTTCTCAGAATTGAGTTGGTCAATTTTCTCTTGGAGCTGACCATTTTTCGCATACTCTTGCATCACATCTGTTGCCAAGGCAGCCAACTTTGATGTGAGTTTCGTGATTTCTTCCTGAAGGATTTCGTGTCCTTCATCAGACACAACTTCGGTTTTGACCGGTTGTGGATTCTCAAGTTTCTCAGAATTGAGTTTCTCAATTTCAGAGATTATCGCTTTCTTTTTGTTTTGAAAAACAGACCTTTCTTTCTCAAACGATTCCTCCAACTCGACAATCTTTGCTTCCAAGATGAGAGGAGGAACATAGAGTTTAAACTCGTCCGTCTCATTCTTGGTTGCGGGTGCTTGGTCCTCATCCTTTTTGGAGGAATCCTTGGGCTTAGCAACCTTGTAAGGGTCGAAGTAGTCATTTGAGAGATACTTTTTGTTCTTTTATAGGAATTATTCAAAGGTTCATAACAAAACGGAAGTTGTATTCCTCGTTTGTGTGCACGCTTATATTCCTCGGTTCCCTCTTCCTTTTCAGGTTCAAGAGAACCAGTCCATTGAATGGCATATTCCGGATACTTTTTGTCTAACCCAAAACAAGCAAAATCATACAAAGTTGGTGTATACCATCTTCCCATTTTCAAATAACGTGGGTTATCATATCCGATACCCCATTCTTTGTTAAAGTACGTGAACTCTTTGGGTTTATTCAGAAAAATGGTTTGATCAGTTTGACCTCTTTTGTGGAGTTTGGTTTCAAGATCAAGAATTTTAGCAACAAACTCCTTGTGCTGAATCTGAAGAGAAGAACATTGATAAACAATTTTTTCTTTCTCATTCATGCACTGATCAAACTGAGACTGAAGATCAGATAATTTGGCCCTTAAGTCTTTAGGTGCTATTGAAAGATTTGTGCATTTCTCCTTTAAAATAGCATTTTCAGACTTATATTTTTATGTTATTCACGTTTGAACATCTAGCTTTTCGGTTAGTGATCTAATCTCAAGCATTTGTTCTCTAGTAGTGGCCTTAAAGGAATCTGCCTGTTCAACAAGTGATTGCATTTGATTCAAGAAATCTTGTTGGCTAGATTCACATACCTGACTTGTCGCTGGCTTTTCTTCATCGGCTGGAGACATCTTCAGTTGCACTGGAGTGATCGTCAGACGATGGTTCGATTCAAAGTGGAATAGTATTAAGGATACTTAAATGTCCCCCTCCTGCGACTTAGCACGGGGGTCCCGGATTATGGAATCCGGGTGGTTTCCGGATAGAGAATCCGGAAAAACAGGAATCCGGATGTTAGAGCCCGGATAATGAGGGTGTCCGGACAAACTACAATATCCGTATAACAAAGAGTATCCGGAAGACAATAGTTATCGAATGATAAAAGTAAACACAATACTTACCGGATGATTGGAGTTTCCGGATGAAAATGTTTTCCGGATGATAGGCTTTCCGGATGAACTGGTCCGGAAAGAATCGGATTAACCAGAAACTTCGAGTTGTCCGGATAAAATATTTTTACCGGAAACTTTGGGTTTCCGAAACAATTTACCCAGAAAGATTGGAATTAGAGAACTTACCCGCAAAGTTGGATCGTGTCCGGAAAGAATGCGCAATTATCCGGAAACTTGGGAGTTATCCGGAAACCGCGGCTGCTGTGTCTGGAAACTGCGGCTGTGGGTTTCCAATCGATTGGGAATCGACTAGAGTTGCTCAAAAATGTTCTTGAAAGATTAGAAACACTACCAAACACAAAAATAACACTACCCAAATCGATTTTGAAGCAAAAGAACACGTTTTGACGATAAAAATTCGATTTTTAGTGAAGAACACAACCAAAACTTTTGACTTTTAATTTGCTTAGAAACCACTCAAATGATCGAATTAAGATGTGAAAATTTGCAGAATTACTAATAGTAATGATTCTAACAATACCCAATAAGCGAAATCGATCAATTTAATCAGAATCAAGATTTTGATATTCAAGTAAGAACACAACCGTATTTTTTAAGAAACTTACCAGAAATCGAATTTTGCACTTTGAATCGATGTAGTCCGTCTGCTCTGATACCAATTGTTAGTTCCAGATCCGTGCAACAATTATGAAATCGAATAGATAAACAATATGAGTAATGATTTCAACTGGTCATCCCTGTATTATGCTTTCAATCAGAGTGTTTACAATACAATTCAGAAAAGCAAATGAGACAACTAGACTATTTTCTAAGGCTAAGCTATCTATTTATATGGCGGGCCCGTGGTTAACAAGCCCACGACCCGTTCACTAATAAGGCTCAAAATAAAGAATTACAGTTTAAACCCTGAACTTTAAATCAACATAAATTGACCCTAACAGATTCCTTTAAATGATAAAAGTGGTCTTGGTTATAAAGCTGATACTCTAGAACCAACCACTGATCATTCCATGCTTAAGTTTGGAATGTTCGTATCCCTGACATCTCCTCGTCTCAGTGTTCCTCTTATAAAACTCCCAATCCTGAGGAAACCTCTAGCTCAAGTTCTAAACTGAAAGGTAAAGAGAAAACTGTTTTCCAAAAACCTCAGAAGGGTACCAAAATGCCTAAGCTGAAGAGTGTTAAACCTTCAGCTAATCAATCCTCATCTTTTAAGGATAAGGTTTATGAGCATGCTTAGCGATCCACTCCTAGGATCAGGCTGAACTTTCTAGCTAAGAATCTTGATGAACCTCAGGTTCCTCCAAGATCTGATGCTAAAGGTATTCTTGGTACAGGCACTGCTCATTTGAAAATTTCAAATAAAAATGCCTATGGTCCGAAAACTACTTTTAGCTATAGGAAATGTTATCACTGTGGACTTACCGATCATATTGCTAGTAAGTGCCCCACAACCACCAAAGCTGAAAAGTTAGCCAAGGTGAAGATCAATGCCCCCAAGGCAAAGAAGACCAATCCTGGTGCAAATTAGGTTAAGGTGAAACCAACCACTGAGGTTAAGATTGCTGGACCTTCCACTTCCTCTACCACCATTGACAAATGTGGACCCATGGTTAAATGGGTGCCAAAATCAAACTAATCTTCATTTGTTTGCAGGTCCTGAAGGGTATCTGGTATCTCGATAGCGGATGCTCTAGACATATGACTGGCAAAACAAACCTGCTCACTGAATATAAGGAAGAGAAAGGTCCCTCAGTGACCTTTGGTGGAAATGGAAGAGGCTATACCCGAGTGTTCGGTGTACTCTCTAATGGTACAACAACCTTCAGAAGAGTCGCATATGTTGAAGGACTGAAGCACAATTTTCTTAGCATCAGTCAGCTATGTGACAAGGATCACAAATTGATTTTCACTAAGGAATCCTGCTTTGTTACTTACAGAAATGAGAAGATATCTCTCAGCGGATATCGTCTGGAAAATGTTTATGTTATAAACATGGACTCGACAACCACTGAGAACTCCTGTTTCTTCTCAAAAGCCTCATCTGATGTCAACTGGCTATGGCATAAGAGGCTCTCTCATCTAAATTTCAAGACACTGAATACTCTTTCTTCAAAAGAGTTGGTCACTGGTCTACCTCAACACTCGTACGCTAAGGAATATCTATGTTCAGCGTGTGAGAAAGGAAAACAGACCAAAGCAAGCTTCAAATCTAAGAAAGTTTCCTCAGTGTCATCTCCTCTTCAACTTCTCCATATGGATTTGTTTGGCCCTGTTAACAAACAATCCCTCGCTGGAAAGAAATATACATTGGTCATAGTTGATGAATTCTCTCGCTATACCTGGGTTATTTTTCTCCGTTCTAAGAGTGACACCCCTAAAGAACTCATCACTTTCGTTAGGAAAATGGAAGTCCTAAACAACATGACCGTTCGCTCAATAAGGAGTGATCATGGGACTGAATTCAAAAATAGTTCCCATGAAAACTTCTTTGAAAGCAAGGGTATTTCTCACAACTTTTCTTCAGTGAGAACACCGCAACAAAATGGAGTCGCTGAGAGAAGAAATCGAACTATCATCGAAGCTGCACGATCAATGCTCATCGATTCTCATCTACCTAATCAGTTTTGGGTAGAAGCTGTCAACACTGCTTGTTTTACTCAAAACAGGTCGCTGATAGTCAAAAGATTCAAGAAGACAGCCTATGAACTCTTCCATGGGAGAAAGCCTTCAATTAGCTTTCTTCACATCTTTGGATGTCAGTGTTTCATACTAAACAACAGAGATGCCATTGGAAAGTTTGATCCCAAGGCTGATGATGGAATTTTTCTTGGATACTCTTCTATCTTCAAAGCCTTCAGAGTCTTCAATCGAAGAAGAAAATTGTAGAAGAAACAATCCATGTCACTTTTGACGAATCCCGATCAGCGAACTCAAGACCATCTGCTGATACTGAAGAACTGAATCAATGGATGTTTTCTCATCTTGGTGATTTAGAAGACGCTCCTATCCCTCAAACTCATACTCATACCGCTGAAGATGATGATCATACTATCATCCCAAGCATGCAGACAAGTGAAGCTGAATCCTCATGGGTCTCAGTTGTTCCTCTTAACACTTTGCCTGCTTCTGAACCTTCTACCTCAGACATGCCATCTACTTCTCAGCAATCAGTGAATGAAATGACATATGAACCTCTTCCTCTCTTGCCTGATATACCAGAAGTTGCTAAAGCCTCATCTTCAGCTCCTCCAGAAGTTCAGATTGAGTCAGCAAATCATGCTCTAGCTCAGCGATGGACGATAAATCACCCTATTGATCAAATTCTTGGTGATCCAAACGCTGGTATTCAGACTTGACGAAGTGCAGGTAATATTTGTTTATTTGTTAACTTTATTTCTCTGATTGAACCAAAGAAAACAGATGATGCCCTCAGAGATCCAAACTGGGTCAGCGCTATGCAAGAAGTGCTGACATAATTTGAAAGAAACAAAGTTTGGAATCTCGTTCCAAGACCATCTGACAAGTCAGTGATAGGCACTAAATGGGTCTATCGAAACACGTTGGATGAACATGGAACTGTAACCCACAACAAGGCTCGTCTTGTAGCTCAGGGATACAGACAAGAGGAAGGTATAGACTACGACCAGACATTTGCCCCAGTGGCAAGACTCGAAGCTATTTGTCTATTCTTAGCTTACGCAGTACACAAAGACTTCAAGGTACATCAAATGGATGTAAAGTCAGCATTCCTCAATGGAAGGCTGAATGAAGAAGTCTACGTAGAACAACCTCCAGGATTCACAGATCCTAAGCATCCAGGTTATGTATATAAATGGATAAGGCACATTATGGCTTAAAGCAAGCTCCTCGTGCATGGTATGACACTCTCTCTACTTATCTCCATATTGAAAATTTTGAGCGAGGTAAAATCGATAAAACTTTATTTTTCAGGAAAGTAAAAGGTCATATCATTCTTGTTCAAATATATGTTGATGATATTATATTTGGTTCTACAAACCCTGACCTATGTACTCGTTTTGCCGAAAGATTGAAAGATGAATATAAAATTAGTATGATGGGTGAGCTGACATATTTCCTTGGTCTTCAAATCAAATAGAATGAAAAATGAACGTTTATTCACCAAGGAAAATATGTTAAAGATATGATGAAAAAGTTTGATTCAACTCAAAAATTAGCTATGAAAACCCCTATGGCACCGCCGCTGACACTAAACAAGGATCCTTCAGGGAAACCTGTTAATGTCACAACGTATCGTGGGATGATCGACTCTCTTCTATATCTTATAGCTAGCCGGCCTGATATTATGTACGCAACCTATTTGTGTGTACGATATGAAGCTGAACCTAAAGAATCTCATTTGATCGTTGTAAAGCGTATTTTTCGATACCTTAAGGGTACTCCTAACCTAGGTCTTTGGTATCCCAAAGACTCAGGGTTTGATCTAATCGCCTATTCAGATACTGATTTTGCAGGGTGCAAATTGAATAGGAAAAGCACCACAGGAGGCTGTCAGCTCCTGGGTGGAAAACTGGTGAGTTGGACAAGCAAAAAGCAAAACTCAGTGTCCACCTCAACCGCTGAAGTTGAGTATGTAGCCGCTGGAAGCTGTTGTTCTCAGGTCTTCTCGATGAGAAATCAACTACTGGACTATGACCTTTAGCTCTCCAAAATTCCAATCTATTGCGACAGCACTAGTGCCATCGCCATAGCAAACAATCCAGTGCTACACTCAAAGACCAAAGACATCGAAATCAGGTATCATTTTATCAGAGATCTTGTGATGAATGGTGATATAGAACTTCATTTTATCCCAACTGATTTTCAGTTAGCTGATCTGTTCACCAAACCTCTTGATGAGACAAGATTCAACTTTCTCATCAGCGAGCTTGGAATGCTAAACTTAGAAGAGTAAAATTTTCAGTGGTTCACATTTGATCAGTGACATAAATGAATTTGTATAATCCTATTAATCATCTACTCTTTGAACTAAATTGATTCGCTGATATCAAGGTATGTTCTCTCTTACGTTCGCCTAAGGATGCAAGATTTCAAAACAAATTTTGAAATTCAAAAACTATTACTGATATTTCTAATCAGTGCTTTGTATTTTAAAAATATCCTTGAGTTTTAAAAACCCTCAGAGACACCTTAAAATATGAAAATACCTTTGTGACGTCATCACAACGGATAAACCATGGCACGCCTTTTCTTTGACACGTTCGCCTGTTTCGTTTCCTTGTCCAATCAAACTCAAAGGACGTGTCCGTGTCATCATGAAAAACTTTCCCGCTCATATTTTTTCTCTCTCTACTCTCACTATATAAACTTCTTGCGTTTATATTTTTACCTTTTACGCGAACTTAATCTCTCTCAAGCAAGAACTCACTGTTGCATTTGAAATATTTTCTCAAGAACTTGTTCATCTTCATCTTCTTCAACACTACAGGTTAATATTTCTTTTATTTTGCAACTAACAAACTTGTTTTTGATCTTATTCTTGGTTCTAAAAGATCAAACAAAAGAACTTTCTCAAAATAAAATCATTTTCTTCATGGTTTTACGAACACAATCTGCTTACAGATTGTTCTTCAAGTTTATAATAAAATCTTAAACTTGACATTTTCATATGTTTTTCCAGAATCCTTTCCATAAAAGGAAACTGGAAAACAAGAACTTTCACTATGTTTTGTACTTCTTTTCAAAACTAGAAAAACCCTAGTTTCCATCTCTTTCTCAAAATGGAAAATGTAAAATCTTAAAAACCTCTTATTTTGGAAACTCTTTCCACATTAAGAATTTATTCTTTATCTTCTTCATGTTTATGTTATATGAACATCAATGGCATCTACTGAAGCTCCCAATACTCAGTCTCCTACTACTTCTAAAAGGACTGAACTTGTCAAAGCCCCAAATGTCAACTTCGAAATGGAACAAGTCACATTCAATGGAAACAACCTATACGCCTTGTTCGACTTTCCCCCCAAGAAGAAAATCACTCATCTAAATGATGCTGTGAACTTCCTGAAGACCTGCCCTCTAGCGACAGCGCTGACTGTGACACCCCCTGATCACACGCACCTTCTTGCTCAGTTCTGGTATACTGCCAGAAGAGCTCAAGTTCCCTCTACCAAAAACCCTAAGAAGATGATCGATGTCATCCTCTTCGACACTAAACATGGAGAAGCCAAAATTAATCCCGGCGCTATCAGGTCTGCTCTAAACCTCCCTGGATGCTCAAGGGAAAGACGTTTTATTCCTCTACCTGATCCCAAGAACCCTGCTGATAGAGATGCACTCATTGCATTCTTTGATGCAATGCAGTACACCTAGGGCACAGGGAGAGACAAACTCCCTGAGAAGAACCTAACCTCCATCCTCAAATCCAAAATACCAAGCGAGATGAACTTCATCTTCACACACCTTATCAGCTGCATGACAGCTAAGACTGGGTCAACTGACCAAGCCTCCAAACCCCAACAGGCTATGGGGTATGCGTTGATGAAAGGCCTTCACATCGATTGGGCAAAGACCATATTCGACGGTATGATGCTAAGAGTCGACGAAGCCAAGAGACCACTGAATGTCCCTTATCCCCGCTTTCTCAGTGCTCTCTTCCGACAAGGGCTCGAGGACTCCTACCCAAAAGTGGGCGACCTGAAGTTATCCCAGGTCGGCCCCAAGATCCTCGACTTCAAGCCAATGCCAAACGAGGTACGTCTCTCTACACTCTTACCTCTTCTTAGACCCCCTTCTTCTACTTCTGCAGCTACCACAACGGCAGCGGTAATCCCAACCGCTGGTACCCAGGCTGCAACATCTACTCCTTCTAGAAAAAGGAAACACTCTGACACCCAACTTGGCGCCCCTAAGCCCAAGAAGTCCTCTAAGGAGTAACCCCTAAGCCTTCCCAGGATGAAGACTCTGCGTCTGTCTCTCCACAGACGACGCTGGATGGTTTCGTGGAACACTCCTCCACAACTGCTGAAGCAACCCCTTCTATTCCCACTTGTCTCAGAACGCCGAGGTTAACTTGGAACAGAACCCACCTCCTACAGTACCTCTAAGTACTGCAACCGTATTTCTCAGCGGATCCAACGCTGAACCTGTTTCCCAATCCCTCTTCCCAACCTTCATTCCTCCTACTATTTCTTTGGTCACTCCACCTCTATTTCCCTTCTCTACTGCAAATATCATTCCCTTGAGTGATGCATCTGCTGAAGATATACAGTTGATGACGGATCAAAATAAAGGACCTATGGGCACCTCTATGCGTGCATCTCCGGCAGACGACTACGAAAAATATACAGGTTATCGAAACTTCGATGACTTCCTCAACCAACCCGCAGGTATACATATCACCCTAAACACTCCTCTTTCAAAATCCCCAACTTCTGAGCTTTCCTTTGTTCATAAGTTCTCATCTGTTACAGGTCCTAACTTGGGTGACATCAACAACGCCCTCAAGGATTTATCTACAAAGGTGGAATCTCTCACAACCACTCTCTCCTCCAACTCTTCAGCGGTTACAAACGCTGGAGAGACTCTCAACACACTCACCACAGAGGTGAAGGAAAAGGCTTCCAGCGCTGATCTGAACAAGCTGGAAGGTACTCTCTCTCAAGTTGCTCAGACTCTCGCTGACAACTCCACCTCCATCAACGCCTTGAACACCACCACCAACAAACTCTCCACCAACTTCACCACCCTGTCCAATGAAGTAACATCATTGAAGACAGTAGTTGGAGATCTTCAGGGAGAGATGTCTTCCTTAAAGACGGACGTAGGCACTGCAAAAAATCTTCTGCAGCAAATCCTTGATCGCCTGAATGCTGCAACATGTGCTCCTTCACATTTTACTCAGGTCGATCGGGAAACTCTGCAGACAAATCGCCCTACTATTTCTGGCCTAGAAGACAGAATGGCAGCGGTCGAAACTGCTGTTGGGATCACTGGCCTAGAAGACAGTGACCCAAAGGACGATGCTGCTGGTGCTGCAAATATTCCCTACTCTCCTCAGCTTGAGGAAGAGGGGGAGAAGATCAATGAAGACCTTCCCCATGCTGAGGGGGAAGAATATTGATACTGATGACAAACCTCAGGGAGATGAAAACCCTGAGGGAACCGAGAAACCTCCCTCTGAATCTGAGGGGGTGCAACTCGATGAGGACACTGATGTTGAAGTCTTAGACCCGTCTGCTGATGACGACGAAGAAGAAGTTGAGGAAGAAGAAGAAGATCTCGATCTTGAAGAAGATGAACCATCATCATCACCAAAAGACGATGATGATGACGATGATGATGATGCTATCGACTTCTCTTTCAAGCAAACCAAGAAGACCCTAGCTCTCAAAGGGGTGGTCTTCAAAACACCAAGGGAGGGGAACACCAAAAAGCCTGCAGCGACTGAAGCCGATAAAGGAAAAAATAAAGGCATCGCTGCAGAGGACAATCAGACTATCCTTCTCCAAAAGGCAGTTTGTCAGGTAACTTACTTATTCTTCCCTTACACTGCATCCCTCCTCTATCCGTTCTCAACCCTCATTTCTTCTCTCCATCAATCCTGTATACACTTAAACCAAACTCTTTCTCTATCTCTTCTCCCAAATGATCTTACTTAAATGATCGTTTTGTTTCAGCTAGTCCTCTCCCCTGCTTGAGGATCACGCTGAAGCTCCTCCTACTACTACTCCAATAATCCCAGCCCCCAGCGCTGATGAAATAATCCCAGTCTTAGACTTCACTGAGACTGATGAACCAGAAGAAGAACTACTATCTCACAATAAAAGACCTTCCTTAGTCCCTCAAAAGCTAAATGAAGAAGAGCTGGAAAAGAGAGCAGCTATGATCAAAAAGCTTGAGAATCAGCGAATCTTCCGTGCTCCCCGATACAAAATAACAAAAAGGGAAATCACTGAACACCTCAAAGCTGAAAAACTCCTCGCCGAACGAAAGAGTGTTGGTCCCGAAGGGCTATACAAGTTTGTAGAAGGGGGGGGGGGGGTTGAATACAAACACATAGATTTTACTTTTCTAAATTGTTTATTGATAAATCATTAACAATTTACAGCTTGTTGCGGAACAAGATTAAGGATAAACCTAAATCTAAACAAGTTGGAACACTAAGTTTCTTGCACTAAGAAAGAGAAGGAGATTACTAATAATAACCTATCTCATGATAAGAAAGATGACTTGTCCAGAGTTAGCAAGTGCTTCAAAAATGAAGCTGGAGTCATTCTTATATACTGCATGCATTTAATGCATTGCAGTTTACACTTTACACGTGGCAGCAGCTGGTTGGTTGCATGTCATTGACCTTTGTAGACAACCTTAGTAGCCGCATGTTTGAACAGTGTAGTATCAGAGTGGTTGTACGATTTCAGACAATAAGAGGTTCTTTTCTGACATATCGTACGAAGTCGTGCAAGGGTGTTAAGACAAAAGTACTTTGTACGGAGGACTTCATGATCATCTTTCGTTGATTCAGCACTTTACCATTGTTTATCAACGAATGATAAAGTTCAGCGATAGCTGAAGTCTTGTACTTGATACTTCATGTTGAGTGGACAAACTTGAGTCTTCGCTGATCCGCATCAGTTCATTAGGATACTTGTCGCTGGTTCTTGAGCTTGATATTCGACTTCAGCGTAGAACCTATGTTGACGTGAAACTTGTCTTCAGGGATCATAAGTAAACAACTAACTTATCAGCGATCACCATAAGGACTGAACAGACTCAGAGCATTATGGTGAACAGTGTTCGCTGAATGTTTAATTTAAAGAGCGAGAGTTCCTATTAGCGGTACTGTAAGGTCTTAGTACTTATCAGCGATAGTGAAACTCTGATACATATTGTTTACTTACAATTTTCACTAAGTATTAAGAGAGGGTCATTATCAAATCACTGAGGGTTTGGATCAACAATCTCCCCCTATTTGATTATGACATAGCAACAGAGAAAATTGCTATTTAATGAAAACATAAGGATAAAAAGAACTCATAAAATATTTGTCCCTTTTACTATTTTCTGGGATCTTTTCTGTACTGATGGAGTAAAGTACTTTCGCTGAAATCT
Organism: Saussurea involucrata; assembly: GCA_033807775.1. Lineage (NCBI taxonomy): Eukaryota > Viridiplantae > Streptophyta > Magnoliopsida > Asterales > Asteraceae > Saussurea > Saussurea involucrata. The sequence continues at coordinate 70,846,228 of CM066325.1, forward strand.
TTCTTTAAAACTTCGTATCAGATTACAAAGGGAAGTGGAAAGAATACAAGTACAAGCGAAATAAATTACAAGTACAAAAGAATAACTGATAAAATAGAAGAATGGGCGATCCTATCAGTTTATAGAGGTTCTTCCTTAATTAGAAGTTCATCAAGGGTCTTTGATGTGGGAATCATCCAGTCAGGGACATGTACTCATTGATTCCTTTTGTTCAGAGCTTCTTCAAAAATCAAGGGTTTAAGATGCCGTGCCTGAATGTCGTTTTTGAAATCACACCAGTAGATGAGATCTTTCAGTTGTTCGATGGGAGTGATGGGAAGCTCAGAGATACGTTGAAAATGTTTTCGTCCGTCATAGTCAATAAAGAATATCCCATATGGTTTGCTTATGACTTTCCCAGGGATGAAAGTCTCACCAGGAGGAAGAGATGTGTCAAGTGCAGAAAGGTCAGGTTCTAGACCAAGGACTTCAGCAAGAGAAAAACCAATACCTGTTTCGTTCCGTATACGAGGAACTGAGTCTGAAGATTTAGACTTTTTCTTTGCAGGGGCCCTTCTTTTCTGATTACGAGAGGAGGGGGAGGAGGAATATCCACACAAGAAGAGACTAAGTCGATCTGTTTATTTATCAGATTTTCGACATGATCCTTGTACTTAGATTGAGACTTCTCGATGGCTAATCTGATCTCCAACCATTCAGAGAGACCGTACTTCATGATGGCTTCAGCATAGAATTTTTAGTATTCTCCGTTCTCTCTAAATATCTCGATTTCAGCGATTGAAACTTTGAGGGTTGATCTTCCAGTGATGAGTACCTTGTTGATTCTGGCAGATCGATATCTGAACTGAACCTTTTATTTGCACCAGATTAAAGTAGATTGAGACACAGTTCTCTTTTCTTCAACGATCTTCTTGGCGTCTTCCCATAGCTGACGTTGAACTTCGATTGGAGTTCTTTTCAGCTTGGGGTCTTTCACTGATTGTTGAGTAAGCTGGATGGCGAGTTCTCTGTCTTTTTCTTCAGCTTCCCTTCTTTCAGCGATTAGACGTTCAGTTCTGAGGTGATCCTTGTATTCCTTTTGTGAAAGTCTGAACTTTGGAGGAATAGAAGGAAGTTGATCACGCTTCAGAATGATTCGCTGATCTTCGAATCTCTTTATCATTGCATCTCTCTTTTTCTGATCCTCTTCACTCAGCTTTTGAGGAGCCAAGGAAGGTCTGTTTTTGTGAGAGAGCAGCTGTTCTTCAGGTTCATCAGTCTCAGAGATCAAATCCAAGACCGGGATTATTTCTTCAGCATTGGGAGCTGGGATTATTGTTGGTGAAGTCGCAACTGTAGAAACTTCAGCGATATCCTTAAACAGGGGAGAGGACTAGCTGAAACACGGCGATCGTACGAGTAAGAACTTGGGTAGAAAAGAGAAAGGTGATGGGTTAAAGTGTATAGAGGTTTTATGGAGAGGAGAGTTGATAATGTGTATAGATAGAGGAGGGATGCAGTATAAGGAAGTAAGTTTTAGTGTACCTGACAAACTGGCTTTGGAAGCAAGATCGTCAGATTTTCATCGTCTTCAGCGACACCTTTTCCTTTGCCCTTGACAGCTTCAGATGCTGAAGGCTTTGATTTGGTCCGCTCCCCTGAAGGTTCGTTTATCACGATCCCTTTAAGAGATGTAGTCCTCTGAACAGGCTTGAAGATAAAGGAATCATCATCATCATCATCATCATCATTCTTTGGAGAAGAGGATGGTTCATCATCAGATAAGTCGATGGCTTCTTCATCTTCAGCTTAAGATTCAGATTCTTCAGCATCTTCTTCGAGTTGCTCCCCTTCAGATACATTGGTAAGCTTCTCGGTTCCCTCAGGGTTTTCATCTCCCTGAGGTCCAGCAGTAACCTCTTCAGTTGTCTTCTCACCCTCTTCAGTAAGGGTAAGGTTTTCAGTCTTCTCCCCCTTGATAGATTCATCATGGGGAAGGTCTTCAGAGTTCTTATCCCCCCTTCCACATGTTGAGTGGGGGAGGAATGTGATGACTCAACAGTTGGTTTTGGTTCCCTGTCTTCTTGGCCAGGGATCCCCATATAATCTTCAATCGCTGCTACTCTGTCTTCTAGGCCAGTAATAGCAGGAGTGATCTTCATTAGTTCAGCACGATCCGCCGTAGTAAAATGCAAAGGTTCAGGAGCAGGGGCGGTCATGTTATTCAGGATTTGATGCATCATTTTCTTCATTGAATTCACGTCAGTCTTTACTGAATTCATGCCGGTCTTTACAGAACTCATGTCAGTCTTTACAGCAGTCATCTCTCCCTGAAGATTTCCAACCGATGTCTTCAGCGTTGTGAATTCGCTGGACATTGATTGAACTGTTGTTTTGAGAGAGGTGTAGTCTGTGTAGATGTCAGCAAGAACTTTGGCAAATTCACCAAGAGTTCCATCAACCTTCTCCAAATCAACTTTGGAGGCTTTCTCTTCAACCACTGTTGTCAACTTGTTGAGATTCTCTCTAGCGTTTGTTACACCTGAAGAGTTGTCTGAGAGAGTAGTGGTGAGACGTGTCAGCTTCTTATCCAGGTTCTTCAAAGAGGCATTGATGTCTCCCAAATTAGGACCTGTAACAGATAAGTACTTGTGAACAAAGGAAAGCTCAGAAGTTTGGGGTTTAGTTACAGTGTATATGGGTTGGTGTATACCTGCAGGAGGATTGGTGAATTCGTCAAAACCTCTGTGTCCTGAAAAGAGTTCCATGTCGTCAGCTAGAGTGCGTATACGCATGGTCATTTCTGCAGGTCCTGTATCCATCATTCCTTGAAGAGTATCATCTTTAGCTTCTGGAAGAATGACGGTTGCTCCAGTGATCGTGGTGAAAACTGGATTTGAGTCCAATGGAGTAGAGAGAGAAGCGAAGGTTGAAAAAGTTGGTTGGGTGCGGGGTTCAGCGTTGGATCCACTGAGAATCACTTCTTCAGTCTATAGAGAGACTGTAGGAGGTTGGGTCGATTCCGAGTTTATAACTTTAGCGTTTAGAGACGCTGAAGCTGGGATGGAATGGATGGCTTATTCGGCTGTGGCAGAGCTTACCACTGAACTTTCCTTCAGCTCTTCAAGATGAGCTGAGGAGTCTTCAGCATGAGATTGCTGGGGTTGCTCCTTGGTTTTCTTAGTTCTTTTGGAACCAAGTTGGGTAGAGGAGTGTTTCCTTTTTCTAGGAGAGGATTTTGTGGCCTGGGTATCAGCGAGGGGTATTGTCGCTGAAGTAGCCACAGATATAGAAGAAGTAGGATTGAGAATAGTTAAGTGAGTAGAGAGACGTACCTCATTTTCCACTGGCTTGAATTCGAGTACCTTAGGGCCAACCTGAGAGAGTTTTAGGTCACCCTCTTGTGGGTAGTTGTTCTTCAGGCCTGTTTGGAAGACGACGCTGATAAATCTTGGGTATGGAACCCATGGTGGTCGGTCAGCGGTAGAGTCTACTCTGAGCACAAGGTCATCCTAGATTATCGATGCCCAGTCTATATGAAGACCTTTCAGCAAAGCATATCCCATTGCTTGCTAAGGTTGAGCGGCTTGATCAGAGGAGCCGGTCTTTGCAGTCATGCAGCTTATCAAGTGAGCGAAGATGAATTTCATCTCGCTGGGCATTTTTGACTTCTTGATGAGGGTCAGCTTCTTCTCAGGCTTCTTATCCCTCCCAGTTTCCCATACATAGCCCATTGCATCAAAGAATGCAGTGATGGCTTCCCTGTCAGCAAGTTTCTTGTGGTCAGGGAGAGGAACAAAAGGTTTTTCTTTAGTGGCGATGGGAAGGCTCGGGGCTTTGCGGATAATGGCAGGGGTGATCTTTATGGTGCCAAAATCAGTGTCGCAGAGGATGCAATCGATTTTCTTTGTGGAGTCTTTGGCTGATGGTAGCTGAGAGTGTCTGGCAGAATGCTAGAACTGAGATAGTAGTAGTTGATGTGCAGGAGGTGTTATGGTCAGGGCTGTAGAGAGGCAACAATTTTTCAGGAAATTCACAGCATCATTCAGATGTGTGACTTGCTTTCGAGGAGGAAACTCGAGAAGCGCATAGAGGTTGTTTGTTTTTGTCCAATCAAGTTCTTCAAGAGTGAACTTGACCTGAGGAGCCTTGATGATTTCCAATTCCTCAGCAGCAGCAGTGTTGTCAGCGGTAGGAATGTCAGTAGATGCCATTTCTGTATTATCAGTTCAACCAAAGATATAACAAATAAGAATAATCTTAATGTGGAAAGATTTTCCAATAAGATGGTTCGAATTTTGTCCATTTCATTCAGACAAAAATGTCTTAATGAAGATTAGGGTTTTTCTTGGTTTTGAAAAGGAAAATGCAAACCCAATAAAAATCTTGTTTTCCAGTTTCCTTTGAGAATTAGGATTCTGGAAAAACGTATGAAGAACAAGTTTAAGATTTTGCGTTTAAACTTGAAGAACAACCATGAAAGGTTGTGTTCATAAAACCATTAAAGAAATGATTTTATTTGAAAACGTTCTTTTGTTTGATCTTGTAAAAACAATGAATAAGATCATTAACAAGTTTTAAGAAACAGGTAAATAAAAGAAATATTAACCTGGTTCGTTGAAGAAGAAGAAGTTCTTGAAAACTTGAGAGCACAAATGCAACAGAAATTTTCTTTTTCTTGCTTGGAGGAGAAGTTTTTCGCGTAAAGGAAAAATATAAACCCAAAATGTGTTTATATAGTGAGATTTGAGAGAGAGAAAAACTCGAGTGGGAAAGTTTTTCATCATGACACGGACACGTGTTTGCATTAGATTGGAAGGTAAACGAAACGTGCAAACGTGTGTCAGAAAAAGAACGTGCCGGGGCTTATCCGTTGCGATGACGTCACAACTGTCCTTTCATATTTTAGGATGTCTCTGAGGTTTTGAAAGCTCAGGGACACTTTTGAAAACATGAAGCACTGAATAGAAATATCAGTGTTTTAGAAATTTCAAAGTATCGCTGATTAAGGAAGAGATATTCAGCGATGCAGTTTGTCTTGAAATCTTGCATTTTCATGCGATTGTCAGCGAAAGAAAAACATACCTTGATATCAGCGAATCAATTATGTTCAGAGAGAATGATAGAATGGGTTATACAAGTTGATTTTATCCTATCGCTGATCAAATGTGAACCGCTGAAGATTTTACTCTTCAAAGTTCTGCATTCCAAGATCGCTGATGAAAAAGTTGAATCTTTTCTCATCAAGAGGTTTGGTGAACATATCAGCTAACTGATAATCAGTTGGGATAAAGTGAAGTTCTATATCACCATTCATCACATGATCTCTGATAAAATGATACCTGATTTCAATGTGTTTTGTCTTTGAGTGTAGCATTGGATTGTTGGCTAGAGCGATGGCACTTGTGCTGTCGCAATAGATTGGAATTTTCGAAAGCTGAAGGTCATAGTCTAGTAGTTGATTTCTCATCCACAAGACCTGAGAACAACAGCTTCCAGCGGCTACATACTCAGCTTCAGCTGTGGAGGTGGACACTGAGTTTTGCTTTTTACTTGTCCAACTCACCAGCTTTCCACCCAGGAGCTGACAGCCTCCTGTGGTGCTTTTCCTATCCAATTTGCAACCTGCAAAATCACTATCTGAATAGGCGATTAGATCGAATCCTGAATCTTTGGGATACCAAAGACCTAGATTCGCAGTACCCTTAAGGTATCGAAAAATTCGCTTTACAGCGGTCATATGAGATTCATTTGGTTCAGCTTGATATCGTGCACACAAACAGGTTGCGTACATAATATCGGGTCGGCTAGCTGTAAGATACAAAAGAGAGTCGATCATCCCACGGTACAACGTGACATTAACAGGAATACCATTAATATCCTTGTTTAGTGTCAGCGGTGGTGCCATATGGGTTTTCATAGCTGAACTCTGAGTTAAATCGAATTTCTTCAGCATATCTTTAACATACTTTCCCTGATTGATGAAAGTTCCTTTTTCATTTTGCTTTATCTGAAGACCAAGGAAATATGTTAGCTCACCCATCATGCTCATTTTATACTCATCTTTCATTCTATCAGCGAAACGAGTACAAAGATCAGGGTTAGTAGAACCAAATATAATGTCATCAACATATATCTGAACAAGAATGATATGACCTTTCACTATTCTGAAAATAGAGTTTTGTCAATTTTACCTCGCTCAAAATTTTCAATATGGAGATAAGTAGAGAGAGTGTCATACTATGCACGAGGAGCTTGCTTTAAGCCATAAAGTGCCTTATCCAGTTTATAAACATAACCTGGATGCTTAGGATCTGAGAATCCTGGAGGTTGTTCCACATAGACTTCTTCATTCAGCTTTCCATTTAGAAACGTTGACTTAACATCCATCTGATATACTTTGAAGTCTTTGTGTACATCGTATGCTAAGAATAGACGAATAGATTCTAGTCTTGCTACTGGAGCAAATGTTTCGTCGTAATCTATGCCTTCCTCTTGTCTGTATCCCTGAGCAACAAGTCGAGCCTTATTGTGGGTTACAGTTCCATATTCGTCCAACTTGTTTCGATAGACCCATTTAGTGCCTATCACTGTTTTGTCAGTTGGTCTTCGAACAAGTTTCCAAACTTTGTTTCTTTCGAATTCAGTCAACTCTTCTTGCATGGCACTGACCCAGTTTGGATCTTTGAGGGCATCATCTATTTTCTTTGGTTCAATCAGAGAAATAAAGTTAACAAATAAACAAATATTACCTGCACTTCGTCGAGTCTGAACACCAACGTTTGGATCGCCAAGAATTTGATCAATTGGGTGATTTACAGTCCATCGCTGAGCCGGAGCATGAGACACTGACTCAACCTGAACTGGAGGAGCTGAAGATGAAGCTTCAGCGACTTCTGGTGAAACAACCCGGATTTCCACACATAGTTTAAATAGCATAGATTGCATAACGTCGTTAAAACCAGAGATACATTATATAACAAATACGGTCCCCTAGTCTTTACAAACATTCAATACATCATTACAAACGTTTACTTAGTAAATTTACATCATTACTAATAACGTGCTATAACTACTAAACACATCATAGTCTTCAACTACATAGTCCTCCAAAAGCTATTCGCAGTTTAACCTTCTTATTTGCTCTTACTCGATCCGCGACCTGGAATACATATTTTTAAAACAAAATGAGGGTTAGACCTTGAGGTCTAGTGAGAAAATCCCCGTTAGTTAAAAACCATTTGCACAACATCATACACATAATTCACTTAGAAATACCAACTAAGACTCATGCATCATGTATCTTTCCATCTCATTCTCTTGGCCATATTAATTGGTTGCGAGCCAACTAATCAATTTACACCACTGTACTGAATACATCCAACACCACTGTCCCTATGTACAGCCAATATACACCGGTCCTAAGCCCGGCCAACTAGCACCCATGCAGTGTAATACTCATATAAATATAATATGCACATTATTACACTCATTCACATATATGTATTCCAGTTAAAAAAACATTTTAAGTAAAAAATCACTTGTTTGCTTATCCAAAACTACTTCCACAAAGAACTCAGCTTTCACCTTCGATTCACAGTATCTGAAATCATTAAACACAAATATCTCTTTACCAAATAGGACACACACGTCTTACTAAAACTAAGTACTCTAGATAACTCTAATCCTCAAATGTAACCCCCAAACCCGAACTTAAGTCGAGTCCATAATGCATTCAGTCCTCATTTATTCCCCATCCAATAATTAACAAGACACAGGTTATTGGATACCCAAAAGAATCTAAACTCTCAAAATTGATCAAACAGCTAAACTATCCGGACAACACAAAACTATTCGGACAACAGGGCTTTTCGGACAACACAACCAATCCAGACAACCCCAACTTTCTGGACAGCATGTTCAATCCGGACGTCATCCGGAAACCACAGTGATCCGGACTCCATCTGGTATTTAAAATCGTCCGGAAACATAATGAAAATAGGAACTTACCGGATGCAAGAATCGTCCGGACACCTTTAGAACACTATCCGGACACTACCAACAAAACTACCCGGATACCTTCATCCTATCCGGAAACCTCTGTCGGTTTGCATATTTTCAGCCCATAAACCGACTGAATCAACCCCAGATATGAAATCGTTTATTCTACTCCGATAGAAACTACCTAATAGCAATTACACACATAAATTGTAAAAGAAACATATATGAAATCACTTCCAAGGTCACCAATTTGAATCCCTAACCATCCTTTCTTCTTTTGCTTCTTTTCTTTCTAAAACACACACACACACACACTGATGTTTCTGGATATTTTCTGCTTAGTGATAATATCTGAACTCTTAAAGATAACATTAAACCACATTTTCCATTTTAGACCTTGCACTAATCAATAATGACCCAAACACCCCTAAACTTATAAATTTACCCAAACTTACCCTAAACATCATTTATAAAGTTAAATAAATTTAACGGAACTAACATTTAACTAACGAACTTACCCGGGGTATTACATCATCTCCCCCTACAAAGAATTCCCTCCCGGAATTCGGTTAAGCAAAAAGGAACGGGTACTTAGTTCTCATTTCTGATTCTGATTCCTATGTAGCATCCTGACCTCTACGATGTCGCCACTGTACTTTCACTTGTCTGATCTCCTTATTCTGCAACACCTTAACTTTACGGTCCACAATGGCTTATGGTTCTTCTACATAATTCAGCTTTTCATCAACTTGTATGTCGGGTAGAGAAACTACCTGATCCGGCGTAACCAAACACTTCCAGAAATTTGAAACATGAAAGGCATTATGGATTCTATTTAACTCTGGTGGGAGATCTAATATGTAGGCTACTTCACCGATCCTTTCTATGATTGCAAACGGTCCAATGTACCTCGGGCTCAGTTTTCCTTGTTTCCCAAATCGGATAACTCCTTTCCAAGGCGAAACTTTTAACATCACAAAATCTCCAACTTGAAATTCTAACGGCTTTCGGCGTCAGTCGGCGTAGCTTTTCTGTATGTCTTGAGCCACTTTCAATCTTTCCCGAATCTGAGTAATCTTATCCGCGGTTAACTGAACTATATCTGGCCCTGCTAACTGTTTCTCTCCCACTTCGTTCCAACACAGAGGCGTTCGACATTTTCTACCATACAGAACTTCAAACGGTGCCGCTTGTATGCTGGAGTGATAACTGTTATTGTTGGCAAATTCAATCAACGGTAAATGCTTATCCCATGATCCCCCAAAATCAACAATACAAGTCCGGAGCATGTCTTCTAAAGTCTGAATCGTCCGTTCACTCTGACCGTCAGTTTGAGGATGATACGTCGTACTTAGCTTTATCTGTGTACCCATTTCTTTTTGAAAGCTCCTCCAGAATCTTGAACTAAAACGACTATCACGATCAGAAATAATCGAGATTGGAACCCCATGTCGAGTTACTATTTCGTTGATGTACAACTTGGCTAATCGTTCCAACGAATCAGTTACTTTTATTGGTAGGAAGTGAGTAGACTTCGTCAATCTGTCAACGCTCACCCAAATGGCATCAAATCCCTTCGGAGTCCTTGGTAGCTTCGTGATAAAATCTATAGTAATCTGATCCCATTTCCACATAGGTATTTCTAACCATTGCAACTGACCAAACGACTTTTGATGTTCAATCTTTACCTTCTTACAAGTAGTACAACCTTCCACATGTTGAGCAATACTCCTTTTTATTCCTGGCCACCAATAAAATTGTTTCAGGTCTTTATACATCTTATTCGTACCTGGTGAATAGAAAAACGAGATTGATGAGCTTCTTGTAGTACCCGATCACATAAACTACCCAAACGAGGCACCCATATTCTGTTTCCCAAACACAACAACCCACGATCATCTTTTACAAGCAAAGCTGATATACCCACTAACCGTTCTGGTTTCAAGTGTTCTTCTTGAAAAGCTTCTATTTGACACTTCTGCAATTCGTCAAATATGTTAGGTAGGAGTTCAGCTCGTAGGGAAATAGCTTTTATTGTTCCACTCCTTTCTTGGCAACTTAGTGCATCAGCTACTACATTCGCCTTTCCCGGATGATAAAGGATTTCACAGTCGTAATCATTCACCAATTCTAGCCATCTTCTTTGCCTCATATTTAGTTCCTTCTGATCGAAAAGATGTTGGAGACTCTTATGATCAGTATAAATTTGACATTTAGAGTCGTAAAGGTAATGTCTCCAAATCTTCAATGCAAAAACAACTGCTGCCAGTTCCATGTCGTGTGTAGGATACTGTCTTTCATGATCTTTTAACTGACGAGAAGCATAAGCAATAACCTTTCCACGCTGCATTAGTACACAACCCAATCCCAATCCCAATTTGGAAGTATCACTGTAAACAACAAAATCATCGAAACCTTCAGGTAATGCTAGTATCGGTGCGCTACAGAGTTTCTCTTTCAATATTCAGAATGCTTCATCCTGTTCTGCTTTCCATTCAAACTTTAGATTCTTCCGGGTTAGCTTAGTGAGAGGCGTAGCGATACGAGAAAAATCTTTTATAAACTTTCGGTAGTAACCGGCTAAACCCAGAAAACTTCGTACTTCCGTTGGCGTCTTCGGCGGTTCCCATTTTTCAATTGCTTCTACCTTCGTCGGATCAACTTGAATACCTTTCTCGGAAACTACATGCCCCAGAAACTGAACTTCCCGTAGCCAGAATTCACACTTAGAGAACTTAGCGTACAACTGTTCCTTCTTTAAAAATTCCATAATTAACCGAAGATGTTGTGCGTGATCCTCTTTGGATCGGGAGAAGATAAGTATATCATCGATAAATACAATAACAAATCTATCGAGATACGGCTTACATACCCGATTCATTAAATCCATAAAAGCATCTGGAGCGTTCGTCAATCCAAAAGGCATCACTAAGAATTCATAGTAACCATACCGTGTGCGAAAAGCAGTTTTCAGAACGTCTTCTTCTTTAACCTTCAGTTGATGGTAGCCAGATCTTAGATCAATCTTGGAGAAATAACAAGCTCCAACTAATTGATCGAAGATCGTGCGCTTATTCAGTTCCCGATAATCAATACACATCCTCATCGAACCATCCTTCTTTTTCACAAACAGGACCGGTGCTCCCCACGGCGAAGAACTGGGTCTGATGAAGCCTTTATCTGAAAGATCCTGCAGTTGAGCCATCATCTCTTTCATCTCTGGAGGTGCCAAACGATACGGTGCACGGGCAACAGGAGCGGCTCCAGGAATCAGATCTATACCAAACTCTACTTGTCTAACGGGCGGAAGGCTAGTCAGATCTTCTGGAAAAACTTCTGGAAATTCACAAACAACCGGAATATCCCCCAGCTTATTCTTTTCTAGCTTAATATCTATCACATAAGCTAAGTAACTTGAGCAGCCTTTATTGATACACTTACGAGCTTTCAACAAAGAGATAAGGCAAGACTGATGATTTCTACGGTCACCATAAATCACTACTGGTCCCTTCTCAGGTAAGACAACATTTATCAACTTCTTATCACAAACTATATTAGCCTGATTCTCGGCTAACCAATCCATTCCCACTACCACATCAAACTATATTGCTGATAAGGTGAAGAATCTCTCCACCAACCTCTCCTCAAACGCCTCAACGATCACTGATGCTGGGGAAATATTGAAGACTGTCTCTTACACCCTTGTAGACAAAGCTAACTCTGTAGATATCTCATCACTGCAAGGGGGAGTGACAAATTTGGAAACAGGTATCAACAACAACACCGCCGCCATCACCAATATTCAGTCCTCCATCACTGATCTCTTCCCCAACTACTCCAACCTCAACAGCGAGGTTAGAACGCTGAAGACAAATCTCTCTAGCCTCCAAGGTGAGGTGAGCAGCCTTACAACACAGGTCGCTGAAAACAACACCCTGCTCACCAAGATCCTGGAGAGGATGGAAGCTCCAACAGTCCATGTCTCCCATTTTTCTCAATCTGAAAGAAATCTTCTTGGGATGATAGGGGATTTCATTATTATGGCTACATCTCGTCTTCCTGGCCTAGAAGTCAGGATGGACACTGTTGAGATGTTAATGGCCTCTACTACTACCTCCCACCATTCAGGTGAAGAGGGGGAGAAGAACGATGAAGACTTCCTCCTGAATGTTGAGGGGGAGGAAGAAAACACTGACAAAGACCCTCAAGAAGTTGATCATCCTGAGGGAACCATTGAAGATCCCTCTCAATCTGAGGGGTGCAAGGCGAAGACAAGGCTCCTACTCTACCTCTCTCTCTCTTGTTGCTGACAAAGATGCTGAACTCATCTCTGATGATGAGGAAGAAGAAGAGGAAGAGGTGGAGGTAGATGATGAAGAACCCTCAGCACATCCTTCTCCCAAGGATGGTGATGATGATGATGAAGATCATTTTTGGTTCAGCTTGCTGAAATAAAGGCCAATGCTCTGAAGGGTGTCACCATAAATAAACTAGGGGAGGGGACCGCTGCTAAGTCTCCTGCTAAGAAGGCTTAGCACGGCAAACAAAAGGGTCTTGCCACTGACAATTTGGCTAAACCAACTTGTTAGGTGTGCTACTTTTTCTTTCCATACACCGCCTCCCTTCTGTACCCCTTCTCAATTTCTACTCTTCTCCTCCTAAAACCTCTAAATACTTAGCCATTCCTTTCTCTATCTTTTCTTAACCATCAAAAGATATAACTCAATTGATCATTTTGTTTCAGCTAGTCCTCTCCCCTGCTTGAGGCTATTGCTGAAGCTCCCCCCTGCTCAACAAATAATCCCAGCTATCAACGCTGATGAACAAATAATCCCGATTTCCGTCCTGAATGAGACTGATGAACAAGCTGAAGAAGAACAACAGCTGCTTTCACATCCTAGAAGACCTTCTCTACCTCGTCAGCGGTCAGATGAAGATGAACACAGAAGGAAAGCAGCTATGATCCAAAAGCTAGAAAGTCAGCGACTCATCCCTTCCCACCTCAGCTGTGTGACTCTAGAGGAAATAGAAGAAAGTCTCAAAGCTGAGAAGATTCTCGCTGAACAACAGAAGACTGAGCTCAAAGATAAAACCTTTGCTTACGAACTTGCTCAATGTTCAGTAAAGGATCCTCAGCTGAAAAAATTTCCCCTCAGAGTCCAGCAAGAACTACTGATACAGGCTGGGAAGAAGAAACAAAAGAAGGTTCAAGTCAGCGACACCACCTTGGTCTGGTGTAAAAAGAAAGTCCACTTCAGTAGTTTACCAGCAAGAATCAAACATGTAAACCTGAAGGGGAGGACTGTCAGAGGTGCTGCTATTGTCGAAGTCCAAATGATCAGGGAAGATGGCGTGGCAAGAACCTGTTATCTCTCAGCATTGGAGAATCTTGGGCTACATGAATGGTTGAAGATTTGGGTTGCAATTCAGCGATCTCGATCAAGCTTTAAGCCTTGTGTCGAAAGTGCTATCAACAAGCTAATCAACCAAGTCTCTTCAGCTATTGATTTGCCTCCTCCTCCAGCCATCCAACAAAAACGAAGCGCTCCAAAGAAGAAGACTCCGTCATCTTCAGGACCTGTTATACGGAACGAGACTGGTGTTAACTTTTCACGTGAAGATGTACTCGATCCAAATGCTGATCTATCAGGCCTCGACATCTCACTGCCACCTGCTGTAGAATTCAAAGCTGGAAGGGTAGTCAGTTTACCTCTCGACATGTTCTTTCTTGAATACACTGGTCACAAGCTCTTCTAACGCTGGTAAGAGTTACCCATCGCTCCTATCGAACAACTCAGAGACCTACTATATTGGTGTGAATGCTCCTTCCTTGGATAATTCATGAAACCTCAGATCTACCATGAAGCCAAGCGAAGAAAGGAACAGGGAATACCAGTCCCTGACTGGATGATTCCAAAGACTGACACCCTTGATGAACTTCTTATCAAGGAAGAACCTGAATAGCTAATAGGATCTCTTGTAATTCTTCTATCTTATCAGCTTGTAAACTTTTGTACTTGTAATTTTTTTTCACTGTACTTGTAATTTTCAACTTCCATTGTAATCTTGTATTTACGAAGTAATGAAAATTTCAGTGAAGTACTTTACTCCATCATACTAGAAAAGATCCCTGAAAACAGTAAATGGGACACATATTTTATTAGTCCTTTTTATCCTTATGTTTTTAACTTAGCAATTTTCCTTTGTTGCTTTGTCATAATCAAATAGGGGGAGATTGTTGATCCAAACCCTTCAGTGATTTGATAATGACCCTTAGAATCACTTAGTGAAAATTGTAAGTAAACAATATGTATTAATGTTTTGTCATCTATGAAAAATATACCAAGTATGTTTAGTATCGCTGATGAAAAACATGTTCTTTAATTATGCTTCAGCGATACATGTACATCAGTGAGCCTTGAGCCTGTTCAGTCTCGCTGATGATCACCGAATGTTCACCGTGTAAATTGCTTGCTTATGATCCCTGAAGACAAGATTCGTGACAACTGAGTTCAAAGCTGAAATAGAAGACCAAGCTGACGAACGAGTGACTAAGTCTACTAGTGACCTAATGCGGATATCAGCAAAACCAAGACTTGTCCATTTCACGCGAAGTTTCAAGTAGAAGACCTCAGCGAGAGCTGAACTTTATCATTCGCTGATAAAGATCAACTCAGCGATCACTGATCATGAAGCCTATTCTACAAGTTACTTTTGTCTTCTCCTTTGTGAAATCCTAGATCTAGCAATACAATATAATCACAAGTAGAAAGAATCTAGAGAGCAAAGTTGTCATCCATGTATTGATAACAAAAGTACAAATGACATATGTTTGAAAGTGTTTCTCTAAGCTCTAGATTGTTACTAGCTAATGAACTAGACATGCCTATTTATACCCATACATACAAGGTATAAAGGCATTTACAATACAACATAGACTATTACAGATATTGACTTTACAGTAAATCTTGAATACAATAATGCTCTAACAATCTCCCCCTTTGGATTCAAGATTTAAAAAAATACGACAGCAGTCTTCAGCTCTTGATCTTCAAAACTTTAACTTTGACCGCTTTGAACGTTGAAGCTTTGGCACTCTTCAAACAATTGAATCTTCACAAGTTTACGTTGAACTTTGAAGCTTTGATAGTCTTTAAACTCTCATCTTTGAACAGTCTTCAGTCAAACGTGAAAAATCTTTGTCTTTCACAATGTAAAGTCAATCTTCTTCAATACAATCTTCAACAAATTGTCTTCAAGTCTTGAACGTGAATTTCAGATCTTTGTAGCTTTGAACTTTGTAGCTTTGAACTTTGAAGATTTGAACTTTGAAGCTTTAAAAAACATTGAAGCTTTGAACTCAAATTTTGAATGATTTCTTGAACTTTGTATCTTCATCTTCTTTGACCTTGAAATTGTCTTTGAATAACGAACTCTCTTGAAACATCTTGGAATGTCTTCTTGACTTTAGCTTATCATTTCTCCCCCTTAATCTGACATTAACAAAACTTCCTTTTCTTCAGGGTATAATTTCTCCCCTGTTCTTCAATATACTATTTCTCCCCCTTTTTGATGATTGTGAGCATCATGATCATCAAAACCTTCATCAATTTCAGCACGCACTTTGTTCACCACAAGTAACATTCTCCTTCTTTTTATCTGATAAATCGTCAATTCTGAAAGATATTTATCCGAATCTTTTCAAATTCAGATAAATATAGAGTGGTAACCCTGAAACAACGGAAGAATCAGTTAAAATGCCTGTAAGTAGCACGGAGCCACTTAGTACAACGGATGTACTTTGTAAAGGAGCTTTTTGATGTTCACTCCCCCAGGGCTTCCATTCAATCATCGAAAATCACAAAGGAAATTCTATGAACGTTATGACAAGAAAACATATTCCTTGTGTGTATGTGCTTGTGTAGAAAGAATTAAAGCAACATATGCTTGAATAATATAGGCTCAAAGCGTGTAAACTGTTGAGACAACAACAATTTTCCACAGACTCAATGTGCATGAATGAAAAGCGAAGGTGGGGCAAACTTCCTTCTTTTTCAATATCTAGACCTTCCGTGGGAAGATCAGATAGATTATATGCTGCGTCCCCAAGAAAAATGAAACATTCCTTTGTTAAGAAAGAAATGAGTAGCTAGTGGGGTTAAATGCAAGAGTTGGCATGGGCTGACTGCCTGTTTCAATGATGGTCACCAAAGAATGTGAACCAATCAGAAATGTGGCTTCCCGGCTCAGAAAATGGATGGTGCAAAGTTCTCTTATTCTTTTAACTCTGTTCTCACACCCTCTTTCTGTTTTTAATCCGCTCACTTCTACCCAAACTCTCATTTACATTTTACCTCAGCACAATAAGATACTTGTAGAAACCAGGATTCAATCTTACAATCAAATATGAACAATCAAACAGTAAATGATAGAGATTTGGATCAACGCACTTGTATTCAATTAAGAACAGATTACAAATCTAGAGAGAGAATCTCTCAAAGATTACAAAAGTTGAATACAAAGATATGCGGGAAAGTTATGCCAAAGATTAGTTAGCTTACAGTTTCTAACAACTATATATACCGTAAAGAAAAGCTAAAGCTACAGTACATATACATGAAAGACTAATAGAACAATTACACGTGTCCTAACTAGTAACAGAATGTAACTGAAAATATCCTAAGACAAAAGTTCTGAACAACATGTTCAAAACTTCTGAACATCCTTCTGATCAAGCACTTCAGAACTTCCTTCAAGCACTTGTGATATTTTCATCTTCATCATTAGAAGTTCTGAGTCTCCTACTCAGAACTCTGACCCTTCTATTCAGAATTCCACACTTAGTAATCTTCTCAAGATCTCTCACTCAGAACATCTGAGTCTTCTACTCAGAACTCTGAGTCTTCTATTCAGACTTTCACACTTAGTAATCTTCTCATGATGTCCCACTCAGAACTTCTAAGTCTTCTACTCCGAACTTCTAAGTCTTCTGTTCAGATCCCAACACTTAGTGATTTGATAAAACTCTAGATCTAACAATACTCAACCGGATGAGTAATCTCCCCCACTCTTTGATTTTGACCCCTCACCCCTCAATCACTCAAGGATAACTTCTTGGGTAGGAAACACTGGTTAACGTGGATCCATAGAAGTTCTATATGGTCACACACTGATCCCATGAAATTGTCCTAAAATGATTTGTGTTGTTCAATAGTTTAGCTTGAACAAATATGAATATCGGCATTTGATTAACATTGCCATCAGAATGTATGTTCATCAATATTTGAGCATTTGAATGATGAAGAATTCTCAAAAACAAGAATAAAGAATGAATGAAATGAATTTGAAAAACTTGTTTGAGAATCTGACAATGTATCAGTCAGATCAAATATAAAGAATAATCATATAAGGTTTAGGGTATCAAAGAATTGAAATTTGTTTATATGAACAAATATAAACATTCTTTGAATGAAACGTTTAAGTTCTCCTGCTGAAATGAATGTATGATGCTCAACAAAATTTGAAATACAAACGGGAGTATTACCATCAAAAAATTGTTTTGTTTTGAGACATGGTAATAACAAATTCAATATGAAGCTGAACCGGTGTGTATGAATACTCGAAAGTATAGAAAAGATAATACACAAGTATTAAACTTTAGAAACACAGTCAGAAACTGATGTGACGATAATCCGAGATTTACATGAAAAACATTTAAAATCACACTTCTAAATTCATAAAGTCTGTTTGAGAATAGAGAAGTGGTTTGAACATTTAAGGAAAAAAAATTTCATTCTTAAAAGTTGTTCTTCTTTCAAATAATCTGAGATTAAGGTCAGAAGATACGTACAGTCAGAAATATTTGAGCTCCCCCTCAAATCATGATAAGATGATTTAAAAACAGATAAGCTCCCCCTTAACACGTGCAAAAGATCTTTATGTGTACAAAATCTGCACAAAGAACAAGACTTGGATTAAAATATCCTTAATCATGAAAACGAGTTCTGAATTACCAGGATTGAAGTAAATTCAGAAGTCATAGTCGTTGAAAACGAGTCCTGATCTGATATGATCAGAAGTCCAAATCATTGAAGTACGGGTCCTAAACTGATATGTTTAGAAGCCATAATCGTTGAAGTACGGGTCCTAAACTGATACGTTTAGAAGCCATTTAATCTTTTCCTCCCCCTTAATGGCACATGTACTCTTCAATAAAAATTGCACCGCTTCTCTTCTGTTTTTCAGTCATGTGTGTGGTATATATGTAACATTCAGCACAACACATGATGAACCTGCAAAACAGATTAAGCAGATTTTGGTACCCAACGGCACTTGGGTCCTAGTGTGTTAGGTGTAGATTTCTTAGAAGGAATACTGTAAGTATCGTATCTATAAGAAGTAAAATCTTTATGCACAAAATCATTTGACCCACAGTAAGAACAACAGATTTTCTTATGTGCCAACCTAATCTGATGATTTACGGAACGAATAGGATTAGGTTTAGCAGAAAATTTACCTTTTGGCGCATTGTTCTTCTTGGCATTTGATGTGGAGGCAAATGATTTTAGCACATCTTTATTTGGAACTGTTGTGCCTTTAACTCTCCATTCCATCTTCACTTTCTTGAAGACGGGAACTTCTTCAAGATTGGAAGTATTAACCTTAGGCACTTTTGAATCCTTATCCGATTTATCAAGCAAATGATTATAAAAGAGATTTGTTGAACGAATCTGATCTTTTGAGAAATCAGTTGATCTATTAATTTGTTTAGAACAAATGTTTTTAAAACTCGAACTTGAAGCAGTTTTAAAAGAGCATTCAGAATCATTTGAATCAACAAATGGAGTCGGAAAGATAATATCAGGACTAACCTACTTTGAGGCATCAAATTTAAAAATGACGTCTTCAAGTTCTTTAACTTTGTTTATCAAAACATTTTTCTCTTTAAAAATTAGATCAAATTTCTTTTGGAGATCAGATTTGATCAATTGATCCTTCATAATATCAGCTGATAAACCAGATAATCTTTTGGTAAGATTAAGAATCGCACCTTCAAAATATTTGCGTTCCGATTCAAAATCTTTTTCCAAAAACTTTCTCTTATTAGTTATCTCTTTGAAAGTTTCCATAATTTTCTTTTTAAAGATTTTATTTTCCTTTTCAAAGAGATTTTTCTTTTCCATGAAATCATTTCTTTCATTTTCCAAAACATTTTCTAATTCGGAGATTTTCACGGAAAGCTCAGAACTTTTAATCTCAAAAGATTTGCGTTCAGTTTCAAAAACAGTTCTTTCTTTTTCTTGCTTCTCTTTTTCAAGATATAAAACTTTTTCAAAGTCGGAGACTTGTTTTAAAAGTTTTATGAATTTCAGTTCAATTATTTCCTTCTCTTTAAGAATTTTCTTTGAAGAAATAGACTCTCTTTCACGTTCAGAAAGCTTTTTCTTCAATTCAACGTTTTCACCTTCCAACGTTGTTCTTTTCTCTTGAACTTCTTTTAATTGAACTCGTAAATGTAAGTTCCAGTTCACTCTCTTTTCTTCTCTACTCTTCATATCAGCATTTTCACTTTGAAGAGTTGTTACTTTCTCTTGAAGTTTCTCAATTTGATCGTGTAGACTTGAGTTGTCTTTCTTTGTTTCAAGACCTGCAATATAAACTTCAAGATCAATAATTCTTTTAGTAAATTTAGCATTTGAAGAAGAAATGTCTAAAATTTGTCTCTTCAGATTAGCATTTTCTTCCTCTTTATTTAAAACAGGAGCTGAAGGATTTGAAGTATTAGATTTAAGAGTTTGCTTCAAACCTTCACTATTGGATATAACAGAAGTTTGAGATATTGGAGATATTTCTGTTTTAAAAGTTTGCTTTAAACTTTCATTATTATATTTAACAGAAATTTGTGATATTGGAGGTATTTCTGTTTTAAAAGTTTGCTTCAAACCCATTTCTCTTTTTGGTATTGCTAGATTTTGATCTTTCAGGAAATCAAGCAGAAAGTGTATGAAATACACTATAGAAAAAATTTCATATAAAATTTTTTCTTGAAAAACTCTTAAAGTGTATGAAATACACTATAGAAAAAATTTCTATAGAATTTTTTTTTCTCAATTCGGATCAAACACAAATCGGATCAAACACAAATCACAAGTTTTTTTTTAAATCAACACTGAAGAGTAGTCACAATTCGGATCAAACACAAATCACAAGATTTCGGATCAATTGGATGCGAAACCATATGAATTCGGATCAAGAAGGATGCGAAACCACGGAATCCGGATTGGCCTTGATGCAAAACCAATGGTTTTGTATTGGTCTTGATGCGAAACCAATGGTTTCGTATGTAGTTGGATGTGAAACCACAGATTTCGTATGTATAAGGATGCAAAACCAAGGATTTCGGATGTATAAGGATCCGAAACCAACAGATTTCGTATCCTTAAGGATCTGAAACCCAAACTTAAACAAATATCACTTCTCTTTGTGATCTGAAACCAAGCTTAAACACCAAAAATCAAGCTTGAACGATCCGAAATCAAGCTTGAATGATCCGAAACCCTCTTGAATGATCCGAAACCCTGATGAATGATCCGAAACCTTCACTTAAACACCAAAAATCACTAAATCAGCCATAACCTTTTCAATTCTTGATCAATTGTAATGAAATTTGCACAAATTTGTTCGAAATTAGATTCCACACACTTTTCTAGTTGATTTCAAATCCGAATTCAATCAAATTAATCTAATTTTGATCCAAAAACAGTAAGAACAAGTTTTCGAACAAAAAGTTATAAAATGCTCAATTCGATGAATTCTGTGCAGAATTTGATATAGATCCTTGAATTAAAGATGATCAGTGATGAAAATTGAGTTCAGTAGTGTCAAGTATCAATCCAAAAACTCAAAAAATGGTAGAAATGATGAATTCTGGATGAACAGTAAACGAAGAACAATCAGAAATCATGAAGAACAGTAAACGATGAGTGATCCGAATCCATCAGGTACAGTGTAAAAAATCTCTAAAAGGGTCTGAATCTGCTTGAATTTCCTGTTTGAGCTATGATACCAAATGTGAAATCCCAGATCTAGCAATACAATATAATCACAAGTAGAGAGAATCTAGAGAGAAAAGTTGTCATCCATGTATTGATCACAAAAGTACAAATGACATATGCTTGAAAGTGTTTCTCTAAGCTCTATATTGTTACTAGCTAATGAACTAGACATGCCTATTTATACCCCATACATACAAGGTATAAAGGCATTTACAATACATCATAGACTATTACAGATATTGACTTTACAGTAAAACTTGAATACAATAATGCTCTAACATCCTTGCACGCTATTGTACGATTTGTCAGAAGGACATCCCTTTGTCCATGATCGTACAAACCACTATGCCAACTACATTGTTCATCGTGCGACCAAAAAGGGATGTTTGCTAAAGTCAAATTCATGCAACCAACCAGACGCTGCTGTACTGACTTGCATTTAATGCATGCAATATAAATAGGGAGTTCCACTTCATTTCTGAAGTGCCTGCTCTTCCTTCACTGAACTACTTAGTGCTGAGAAAATCCCTCTCTAGGTTTTCTTATTTTCACTCATTCTTTCTAGTGCAAGAAATCTGTGTGATTATGTTTTATACTTGATCTTATTCCGCAACAAACTTTAAATTGTTTGATATATATCAATAAACAATTTAGAAAGATAAAATTCTGTGTTTATTCACCCCCCTTCTACAAACTTGTTTAACCCATCGGGACCAACACTTTCTCAGCTGCAAGGATTCCTCAACAAAACGGCGTAGTGGAACGTCGCAATCGCACTTTGGTGGAAGCGGATGGAACTATGCTGACCCAATACAAGCTACCAATGTTTCTTTGGGCCGAAGCAATCGCCACAACATGCTACACTCAGGACCGATCCATCGTCAACAAGCGATTCAACAAGAAACCGTGTGAGCTCATCAATAATCGCACCCCGAACATCAACTACTTTCACGCATTCGGGTGCAATTGTTTCGTGAAGAACGACAAGGATGATCTCGGCAAGTTTAATCCTAAAGCAGACGAAGGGATCTTCATCGGATACTCAACCTCATCAAAAGTATTCCGAGTCTACAACTAGAAGACGAAGACCGTCATAGAAAGCATTAATCTGTCTTTCGACGAATTGGTCGACTTGGCTTCTGAACACCTAAGTTCAGAACCCATGCTAACAGGAGTGCTGGCTTCCGATCAATCTCGATCGGGAACCACACACGCTCTAGTAGATCCATCTTTGTCCAATACATCGAAGTCACAACGTTCTGATTTAGATCTACTTTTCGAACATTTTTATAATGATTTTTATTCCCCCACTACCTCTAACGATGATTCATTGAATGTAGATGGAGCTGTTGTGGTATCTTCCCAGATCACTGGTCCTCCAACATCCCCCAACACGACATCATCGGAGGACTCACTGTTAGATCCAACTTCTATGAAAAGAAGTATTGAAAAATAGGCTAAGTATAAAGCATCGACAGAGCCTCTGCCAAGACACCGAGTAAAGATCCAAGTGAAGGATCCACATAAGACATTCTCAGAGGACAAGACCACAGAGCTTCTGTCACACTTGACAGAGCCTTTGTGGTAAGATGACTTAGAAGACTGAAGATTATCTGAAGTTCAAGACAAAGACATTCATGCCTCTCACGTGCCTCTGCTGTACAGAGATCCTGAAGATTGTTCGTACAAGGCGTGCCCTGCCAACTCCACGTGTCAACCTCTGATGGGTTACAACCGTAGCAGAAAATGGCGCACTACATTAACGTTGTACCTGTTGCAGATCCACTATGTTGTCTTTGTACAATTAGTACTTTCTTGTCTAAAGCTTGTCCCCTGTAGAATAGTATAAATAGAAGGCTCATGCTGAGCTCTTCTATTAACTTTGCACAACTCACACACCTGTTAGAGCAGAATACTATTCATACCTTCGGTGTTCTTGGTGTTCTTCATTAATCAATACAAAGTGAATCTTTGAGATAAAACTCTTGTGTTATTACTGTTTCACATATTTGATTCCGTGTGTTTTTCTACCTAGAATATCTCTTTAGTTCGTTAAAAACGCTTCCGCATACTTACTTGTTTGAACTAATAGATATTTATATCATTGTTGAGTAATTTCGGGATCAAAAATTGGTATCAGAGCCATCCTTGATTTTCTATATCAAGAGATCCTCTCCGGCAATGATTTCAACTCTTTTTGGTAGAAACTTGAACTGATTTTGACATGTTCTTTATCTTTCAAAACAGCCTCTGTTTTTCTGCTATTATCGACCAGTTTGACTTTAATAAACTAACAGAACCTGTTTTGTTGGTTAAATCTTTTCATTTTAGTGCATTATTAAAGGTTTTAAGCTTATAAACTCTTTTCGAAGTATCTATCACATCATTTGAAAACTTTCAGTTCATACTTTGTTTTTCTGGTATTTACAAATCTGCTCAAAATGGCAAACACAAACAACTTCTTCACTGCTGGTTCTTTAACCAAGCCACCCACTCTGCTAAGAGATGAGTACCCTCAATGAAAGATACGAATGATTCATTTCTTTGAGGGTACTGACAAATAACTGGTCTACTATTTTCACAATCCTCCTTTCGTTCCCATGGTCACAGTACCACGTGTACCTGCCACAGATGACACTACAGAGGTTGCTGAGTACGAGAAACCAAAGACAAAGGATAAGTGGTCCACTACCGACTGGGAGAAATATGAGATCGCTCAGAAAACCAAGCGACTTCTGATAATGGCCCTTCCAAATGACCTCTTTCAGTCTCTAGACGCCTGTGAACCAGCCTACGACCTATGGAAAGAACTAGAGAAACAACTGGAAGGAGGTGTCAAGACTCAGAAGAACCGCAGAGCCCAATGCATCAACGAATACTACGCATTCAAAGCTCTGCCGACAGAATCTCTGCAGTCAACATACGACAGGTTCAACTCTCTTATTAACAAGTGTAAGAAGTTCGGAATTCACAGAACTTCTAAAGAGAACAACGTTATGTTCCTTAAGAGCCTTAATGAAGAATGGCTCCAGTTGTCTATGTCTCTACAAACTAATCAGGACTTAGACACCTGGACTCTGTCAGATCTTTATGGAATACTAGGTGCCCAAGAATTTCAGGTTTGCACAAGCAAAAGCTCAAACCAGTATGTCTCTTGCACTTGTTGGTAAGGCCACCGAAGGAAAGGAGAAACCAAAGAAGGAGAAGTCTATGGAGGAAAAGAAAGAGAAGAAGAAGAAAGTGCTGGTTGTTGATAGTGAGGAAGAGGAATTGGTGGAAGAAGAGGAGGCAACAATGGCCTCAATAGCTAAATCTTTAGCTCTATTGACAAGAGAGTTCAGCAGAGGATACCAGAAGAAGTCAGGATATGAACGCAGTGGGAGAGATGATCGTGGTGATTCAAATAATCAGGGACGAGAAGGATCAAATGACCAACAGAGGTCAAATGACAAAAGTGACAGAGGTGGTGACCAACAGAGGTCAGGCGACAGAGCTAGGAATGCACCCCAGAATCAGGGATGCTTCAACTGTGGAAAGCCAGGCCACTATGCAGCATACTGCAGGAGCAAACCAAATCGCCCTCAGAGGGACTCTGCTTTCTATAAAAAGAAGGCTGAGTATTACGCTCAGAAGTCGCTCATGGTGGAGCAAGAAAACTGGCAGTCAGACGAATCCTCGGACGAAGGTGAAAAGAAGAACGCCCTGTTCTATGGAATGGCAGAGGTCAGCTCCTCCGACTCTGACAGTGAGGTATCCACTTCTGACTCTTGCTCTAATGAAAAAGAAGCTGATTTGCTTAAACTGACTATTGATTACACTGAACTGAAAAAGACTCGTGAGAGTATTCAAAAGAAACTTGCATTCTTTGAGAGAGAAGCCATACTTCTCACTCAAGAAAAGGCAAAAATATTTCAAGAAAAGGAAGAGATTGAAACTAATTGGCACAAATATTGAAACCCTTTAAAAGAAAAGATTTCAGAACTCAACTCTGCCTTAAAAGCTAAATCAAAAGAACTTATGGATGTTGAGAGCGACATAATGAATATTCTTGCTCTTAAACACTATTTTCAAAAGGAAAGAGAAGTCCTTCATCAAGACCTACTCAGAAGAGAACTTTTAATTAAGAAATATCAAGTTGCACAGATGGTTTATGAAAAGGCGAATACACAAATAGGCAGACGGGGAATTTGCTTCTGTGATATAGATCCATACACTGGAACCAAAAGAGGCAACTCTCTGTCCTCTGTATTTTGTATTGGAAGCACAAGAAAACCAGGTTTTCCAAACCTAACTGTTAACCCCAAGTATACAAGATGTAAAAGTATTGAAAATATTACAATTAAGAAGACCACCAGAGATCCATCAGAAGACTTAGAAGAATATCAAGCAGAAGACCATCAGAGCTCGATAGAGCTCTGGTAGGACCGTCAGAGCTCGACAGAGCTCTGGCAGAATACGTCTTCTATTCACCAGAAGAACTGATCACACCAGAAGACCATCAGAGCTCTGGCGTAAGAGCTCTGGTGAAGGAAGACCTCTATGAAGCTTAAGTCTCGTAGAAATCTCTAAGTGTTAGACACGTGTCCGTACTTTGCACGTAAGCCCTAAAAGGACGGAGACACACTTTCCACGTGTCACCTCAGGGTTAGATAGTACATTGTCTTCACTTTATCAGGCTATAAATAGGAATGTAGTGGAACGCAAAAGAACAAGCTTTTGGAAGAATTGTTTTCCACATTTGTGAGAGCACACACTACTACATTTCACACCACTACCACTGTACGATTTATTTCCTGAGAGATTTCAAATTACACACACTTGAACGTGTTCTTGGTGTTGTTCGTTGTTATCAATATACGAGCAACTTACTTACTTGATCTTGTTATCATCTTACTGTTCACTATTGATACTCTCTTGTTACATAATCGTTTACACAATCACTCACATTTAATAGCTTTATATAATGCTTCCGCTATCTGTTTTATGTTGTTTATGTGATACAACGTGAATCTGGGAAGCAACAATTGGTATCAGAGCGGATTGATTAATAGTTGTTGATTGTGTTTGGTTTCAAAAGCTTCAAAATATACTCTGTTTTTACTGTTCAAAGTTTAAAACAAGTTTTCAGAGTTCTTTAATCCCTGTTTAAGCTTTCTAGATAGTCTGAATATCTTCTCTACTCAAGTTACTGTTTCATTGGTTACTGTTCATCTACTTTCAGTTCAAAACCCTTTTAAAAGGTTTCTGAAACCTTCATACTATGTTTTCTAGAAAGATGGCTAACAACAACATCAATGCCATCTACACAGCTAGTTCTCTGACCAAACCTCCTACTCTTCTGAGAGATGAATATCCTCAATGGAAGATTAGGATCGTTAACTTCTTTGATGGAATGGATAGAGACCTCATGCGATCTGTCACAAGTGGACCATTCCAACCTATGGTTTTGGTTCCTCGTGTACCCGCTACAGAAACTACTGCTGAGGTTCCAGCTCACTTCGAGGTTAAAACCACTAGGTTTACTGATGAAGAAAAGCTAAAAATGGAAAATGACCTCAAGGCAGTTAGACTTCTGATTATGGCCATTCCCAAATATATATTCCAAGAACTAGATTCATGTGTTACTGCTAAAGAAATATGGGATCAGCTTCTTAATCAACTTGAGGGTGGTATCAAGCCCCAAAAGAACAGAAGGACCCAATGTATCAATGAATACAACTATTTCAAGGCACTTCCTGATGAAACCTTACAACCGACCTACAACAGATTTAATGTCTTAATAAACAAATGTAAAAAGTGTGGGGTTGTTCGGTCGAAGGAAGATAACAATGTTCTGTTCTTGAAAAGTCTAAATGATGAATGGTTGAATCTATCCATGTCTCTACAAGCTAATCAAGATTTGGATGCATGGTCTATTACTGATGTGTATGGCACTCTTGCTGCACAAGAGAAGGATGTTGTCAAACAAAAGGGCAAATCCACCATGGCAGGTCCAATAGCTTTGATCTCTAACTCAAAAACTCCCACTGAAGGGAAATCCACCAGAGAAAGCTCTAGCAGAGAAAAGAAGAAAGAGAAGTCTGTGAAGAAGAAGGGAAAGAAAAGTTTTGTTGCTGAACGTGATGCAGAAGAAAGTTCATCAGAGGATGATGATATCAATGCTTTCGCCCAATCTCTTGCCTTAATAACTCAAAGTTTTAACAAGAGATTTGGCAACAAAGTATTTGATAGAAGAGGTAGATATGAGAGAGAAGAGAAAGACGAGAAGAGAGGTTATACTGCACCTCACCACCAGAGTAACAACAACAGAGCTCCACAAGAGCAAAGACCACAACAGAAGTACAATCCTCCAGCCCCCTAGAATCAAGCAGATGCTGCCCAACCCATCAACAAGAATGATGGAAGATGCTTTCGATGTGGCAAACCCAGCCATTTCTCTGCTAATTGTAAGGGTAGACTGGTAAAAGAATAGGACTACTACAAGAATAAGTACAAGTACAACTACAAATAAAGAAGCTATGTTGCTAAGATGGAAAAATGGATCTCTGACTAGTCTTCTGATGACAAACTAGAGCAAGCCAATTTCTGCAGGGTTGCTGTTGATGACGAGAGTTTAGAAGAGGTAGCTGATTGGATGACTGGAGAGATGCTAGAGAGAACAACAGAGGCAGACGTATCTCAGAACGAATGTGCTCTTTCTGTAACAAAGCCAAATGACAGATCGCTGGAGACCATCAGACCCAGTGCCAAGGTATGTTCTACTTCTGAATCAAAATCAGACTCCGAGCTGGAGATGCATGTTTCTTTACTAACAGAGGAGTTTCAACTTTTAAAAAAAAAGGCTCTCTGAGGAGAAAGAGTTGAGGAAGCTAGCTCAGAAGGATCTGTCCTTCTACATGAGAGAGAAAACTCTATTGGAACAAGAAAAGGAAGAGATAGCCAAAGAAAAGTCTGAGCTGGAATCCTTACAAAAACAGAAAGAAAATTCTTTTTCTGAAAAATGTAAAGAATATAAGGAAGTTCTTAAGCAAAAAGAAGAAGAGGTTAAGAAATCTGAATATGAAAGGCTTAACTCTGTTGCTCTAAAGGACTATTTTCAAAAGGAAAGAGAGGTTTTACACCAATCTTTACAAAGAAAAGAAATTATGATAAAAAAGTACCAGGATGCACAATATGTGCACATAAAAATCAATTCTCAGAAGGATACTCAAGGTCTGGGTTTCAAAGACCTTGTTCCCTTCGCTGGAAGAAAGAAGACATCTCTGTCTTGTGCCTTCTGTGTTGGGAAAATCCAAGAAGTTGTGATCTCTGGTACTGCTGTTTTCAAAAGAGCCAAAACCTCAGATGTTTCAAAGCCCAGAAGACTGAACTTCAGGAACATAATCTATGACTCGTTGGATTAAGAAAAGGTTACGAAACCATATGAAAAGTTTATTCTAGAACAAGGAAAAGCTGAGATCTCATTTCCTGATTCTGTCAAATGTATTGATACTAAAGAGATTTTCCACTTCAACTTATTTAAGGGCCAGAAGTCTGTTACTTCGGTGGCTGAGTCCTCTGATGTTAAATCACAGAGTGAGCTCAACCCTGAAGCCCCAGACTTCTCCCCAACCTCTGAATCAATAAGAACATCTTTTGAAGAGGATATTAAAATAGTTCTTCAGGAAAATGCCGCATCTGATGCTTTAAAACCAAGACAAAGAAAGTTCAAGTCCACCAGAGCTAACTCTGATTTACCCAAAGATACTCACACCTCCACCAGAGCCACCAGAGACTTTCTAGGCTCTAACAGTGACTCTGTTTCTGAGGTAGATGAGCAGATTTTCTGTGCTCAAGAGAATGTTTTGCACAAACCCAATCCATATTTATACCAGTACCTGATTTTAAAAACAAGGGTATCATGATTCTTTCTTCTGATGAGATAGAAGGGAAGAAAAAGGAAAAATCCAAGAGTATTCCAGTGAACAATACCTCCGTTCCATTTGCTTAAAACCAATCAAATTTACTTCAGAGCAAAAGGGCAAATGAATAGTCAATGACAACCCTGTTCCCAACTCTGCTGTAAATCAAAGAAGAAACTCTTTTTGGTCAAAAGAATCTGTTCCAAAGAACAATGCCAACTTCAAGAAACCAAACCAGGACATAATGTATGTGAAGACATTTGGTCCTAAAGTTTTTCAAAATCAAGTACCATTCAATCAACAGTCTTTGAATAAAAACAGCAATGTGCACCAATCTTCATGTTCTATTAACTGCAATTGCATTCAACTGTTGTTAAAATTGCAAAATCATCTTAATGGTCCTCACTGTGTTCTGAATCAGTCATTTCAGAGGAGAAATCCTAAGAATGTTCAGAATACACATAGAAAATCCTCTGACACACCATCACAGAATGGAAAGCCAGCAGGAAACTCTAACACCCCCAAGCCTAACAAGAAAGGACCCATTATGCAATGGGTACCTAAAAAGAACTAATCTGTCTTGCAGAAGCCTCATGTGCAGATCTGTTACCTAGATTCAGGATGTTTCAGGCACATGACAGGCAATAAGGAGCTGCTAACTGTTGGTCCCGGAGGGTTATACAAGTTTGTAGAAGGGGGGGTTGAATACAAACACACATATTTTTACTTTCTAAATTGTTTATTGATATAATAAAACAATTTACAACTTGTTGTGGAACAAGATTAAGGATTAACCTAATCTAAACAAGTTAAGAACACTAAGTTTCTTGCACTAGAATTAAGACAGAAAGGAGATAAGAATACTACGAGTAATATTCTAACACTAAGAGAGAAAGAAGAAGATGGCCGAGCACTTCATTTCTGAAGTAGGGTTCCTCTTATATACAGCATGCATTTAATGCAAAGCAGTATAACTTTACACGTGGCAACAGCTGATTGGTTGCATTGTTTGATCTTTGTTGACAACCTTAGTAGCCGCATGGTGTACCGTGTAGAATCAGAGTTGGTTGTACGATTAAGGGCAAAAGGGATGTCCTTTATGACAAATCGTACGGAGGCGTGCAAGGGGGAAAGACAAAAGTAACTTGTAGAGGAAGACTTCATGATCAGCGATTACTGAACAGTACTTTATCAGCGAGTGACAAAGTTCAGCGTTAGCTGAAGTCTTCTACTTGTAACTTCACGTTGAGTGGACAAATCTTGGATTCGCTGATATCCGCATCAGTTCATTAGTAGACTTGTCGCTGTTCTTGAGCTTGATCTTCGACTTCAGTGTAGAACATATTTGACGTGAAGCTTGTCTTCAGGGATCATAAGTAAACAACTAAACTATCAGTGATCATCAACAAGACTGAACAGGCTCAGAGTTTATGGATGAACAGTTTTGCTGAAAATATAATCTAAAGAACATGAGTTTCCTATCAGCGGTACTGTAGAGTCATAGTACTTATCAGCGATAGTGAAACTCTAATACATATTGTTTACTTACAATTTTCACTAAGTGTTTCTAAAAGAGTCATTATGAAATCACTAAGGGTTTGGATCAACAATCTCCCCCTATTTGAGATTGACTTAGCAACTGAAAAAAATTTCCAAGAAAACATAAGGATAAAAAGAACTCATAAAATATTTGTCCCTTTTACTGTTTTCTGGGATCTTTTAAGTACTGATGGAGTAAAGTACATTCGCTGAAATTTTTCTTTAAACTTCGTAAAGGTTACATAGGGATGTAGAAAAATTACAAGTACAGCAAATAAATTTACAAGTACAAAAGATGTAAGCTGATAAAGATAGAAGAATTTACAAGAAAATCTACCAGCTAGAAGGGTTCTTCCTTAACAAGAAGTTCATCAAGGGTTCTTGTAGAGGGAATCATCCAGTCAGGGACTGTTTCACTAAGATTTCGTCTATTCCGAGCTTCAGCAAAGATTAGGGGCTTCATGTATTGTCCTAGAAGATCATCTCTAAATCCGCACCAATATATGAGATCCCTGAGTTGTTCAAGAGGAGTGATGGGAAGCTCAGAGATACATTGAAAGTGTTCTCGTCCATCGTAGTCGTGAAAGAAGATACCATACGGTTCGCTTAAGACTTTTCCAGGGATGAAGCGTTCACCAGGGGACAGGGATGTATCAAGCGCTTAGAGATCAGGTTCAGGACTAAGTACTTCAGCATGTGAGAAACCAATACCTGTGTCGTTCCGGATAGGAGGACCTGAGTCTGAAGATATTATCTTTTTCTTTGCAGAGGCCCTTCTTTGTTGAGTTGGATTTGTGGGAGGAGGAGGAATATCCACAGCAAATGAAAGCAAGTCGATCTGAGAATTTATGATTTTCTCGACATGGCTCTTATGTTGTGAGCTAGATCGCTGAATGGCTATTCGCATCTCCAACCATTCATATAAACCGTACTTCTTGATCGTAGCAGCATAGATGTTTTCCTTGGTACCGTTTTCTATAAATAAATCGACCTTAACAACTGGAACACCTATGGTCGTTCTTCCTCTGATGTTTACCTTGTGAATTCAGACCGCCAAATATCGATAGTGCAGTCTTTCTTTGCACAATTCCAAGGTAGAATCAGATACCTTGGTCTTTTCTTCAACGATCTTCTGGGCGTCTTCCCATAGTTGGCGTTGAAGCGCGACGGGAGTCTTCTTAAGTGAAGGATCTTTCACCGATTGTTGGACAAGCTGGATGGCATAGGCTTTATCTTTTTCTTCAGCTTCCCTTCGCTCGGCGTGTAGTCTTTCAGCTCTGAGGCGATCAACAAATTCTTTCTTTGATAACCTGAACTTTGTAGGAACATGAGTGACTTTGGAGCGAGGGAGGATGATTCGCTGATCTTCAAGCTTCTTGATTATTTCATCTCTCTTTTTCAGATCCTCTTCACTTAGCTTTTGAGGAGCTAAGGAAGGTCTGTTTTGTGAGAGAGCAACTATTCTTCTTGTTCTTCAGTCTCAGTGGTGAAATCCAAGACTGGAATTATTTCATCAGCTCTTGTGGCTGGGATTATTGGAGTTGTAGCATGAGAGACTTCAGCAGGATCCTCAAGCAGGGGAGAGGACTAGCTGAAACACAGTGATCGTTTTAATAAGATCATTTGGGAAGAAAGTGATAGAGAAAAGAATGGGGTTTAAGTGTATAGAGGTTTTATGGAGAGGAGAACTGAGATTGAGAAGGGATAGAGGAGGGATGCAGTGTAAGGGAAGAGGAGATATTGTACTTGACAAACTGGCTTGCTGAAAATAATAGCCAAGTTATCTTCAGATGAAACACGTTTGTTTTTGCCTTTGTCAGCTTCAGACGCTGCAGGCTTTGTCTTCTCCCCTGATGGTTCGTTTATTGAAATCCCTTTTTGAGCAGGGACCTTCTTGGGCTGAACAGAGAAGAAGTCATCATCATCACCGTCATCATCATCATTATCTTTAGGAGATGATGATGGTTCGTCGTCCTCAAGGTCGAGGTCCTCATTTTCTTCTTCGTCTTCCTCAGCTTCAGATTCTTCCTCATCAGCATAGGGTACGATAACGTCAGCAGCAGCTTCAGTTTCCTCATCGAGTTGCTCCCCCTCAAGTGCAGAGGGAGTTTCTCGGTTCCCTCAGGGTTTTCAACTCCCTGAGGTTTAGCGGTTGTAGCATCAGCAGAAACAATACCCTCCCCCTCAGAATTATGGGGAAGGTCTTCAAGATTTTTCTCCTCCCCCTCAGCATTATGGGGAAGGTCTTCAGTCTTCTCCCCCTCTTCCACATGATAGATGGGGGAGGAAACAATATGAACAGCAGCAGCAGCAGTGTGCATTGGGTCCATGTCTTCCAGGCCAAAGATCCCAACACATATTTCAATCCTACCTAATCTGTCTTCTAGGCCAGATATAGTAGGAGTGATTCGTTGAAGTTCCTCTCGATCCACCTGAGTAAAATGCGATGGAGCACAAGTAGCAGCATTCAAGCGGTCGAGGATCTGCTGCACTAGAGTCTTCACCGAAGTCACTTCAGACTTTATAGAGGTCACCTCTCCCTGAAGATTACCGACCACTGTCTTCAATGTTGTGACTTCATTGGACAGGGCCTTAAAGTTGGTGGAGATATTGATGTTGGCGGTAGAGTTTTCAGCGAGGGTGGTAGCAAGTTGGCCAATGCTACCATCCACCTTCTTTAGATCAGCGCTGGAGGCTTTGCCTTGGACCTCGGTGGTCAGCTTCTTGAGAGCATCTCCAACGTCTGTAACCGCTGAAGAGTTTGCAGTAAGAGTGGTGGTGAGAGATTCCACCTTCGTTTCCAAGCCTTTTAGGGAGTTGTTGATATCTCCCAAATTAGGACCTGAAAAAGTGGAGAACTTGTGAACAAAGGAAAGCTCAGAAGTTTGGGGTTTTGAGAGAGGAGTGTTTGGAGTTATGTGTATACCTGCAGGATGGTTGATGAAGTCCTCGATATTTCGATGACCAGTCAACGTCTCCATGTCGTCTTCCAGTGTACCTTTATGCTGGGAAGTGCCCGCAGGTCCTATGTTGGACTCCTGCATCCGTCGTATTTCCTCAATAGATGAGTCACTTAAATGAATGACTTTCGTTGTAGAGAGGGGAGGAATAGATGGAGTGACCAAAGAAATGGTGGGAGGAGTGAAGGTTGAGAAGAGGGTATGGTTAAGAGGATCAGCGTTGGATTCGCTGAGAAATACATCTTCAGTCTACAAAGAGTCTGAAGGAGGTGGGTTCTGTTCCAAGTTTATAACCTCAGCGTTTAGAGACGCTGAAGTTGGGATGGAAGGGGTGGCTTGATCAGCTGTGGTAGAGCGTACCACTGAACTATCCAACAGCTCTTCAAAAGAGTGAGCCACGGAGTCTTCAACTGTGAAGGTTTGGGGGTTGCTCCTTGGTTTTCTTGATCCTTTGAGAATCAAGTTGGGAAGTAGTGTGTTTCCTTTTACGAGAAGGAGTAGAGGGTGCAGCCTGGGTATCGGCAGTTGGGATTACCGCTGAGGTAGCCGCAGAAGTAGAAGAATGAGGATTAAGAATAGATAAGATAGTAGAAAGACGTACCTCGTTTGGCATGGGGCTAAAGCCGAGCACCTTAGGGCCAACCTAAGAGAGTCTCAGGTCACCCACTTTTGGGTATTCATTCCCAAGTCCGTGTAGAAAGAGAGCACTGACAAACCTTGGATATGGAACCCATGTTGGTCTGTCAGCCATGCACACCCTGAATACCAGATCGTCGTAGATGATTGACGCCCAATCAACATGGAGACCCTTCAGCAACGAGTATCCCATGGCCTGTTGGTATTGGGATGCTTGGTCAGTTGACCCAGTCTTCGTTGTTAGGTAGATGATTAAATGAGCAAAGATGAAGTTCATCTCGCTGGGCATCTTTGACTTCTTGATGGAAGTCAGCTTCTTCTTAGGAAGTCCATCTCTCCCTGTGTCCCACGTATAGTGCATTGCATCAAAGAATGCAATCAGGGTTTCCGTATCGGCAGGGTTGTTTTTGGGATTTGGTAGAGGGACAAAACGGTTTTCTATGGTACTACCAGGAAGGTTTAGAGCACGCCTGATATGATACGGGGTGATCTTGGAAGTTCCATTTTTGGTGTCACAGAGAATTACATAAACCATTTTCTTGGGATCTTTGGTTGAGGGCACCTGAGCTCTTCTAGCAGTATACTAGAACTGAGCTAGAAGATATCGATGTGCAGGGGGTGTAGTAGTAAGAGTTGTGGATAAAGGACAGGTCTTGAGTAAGTTAACAGCGTCATCAAGATGTGTGACCTGTTTCCTTTCAGGGAATTCGAAGAGAGCATAGGGATTATTGTGTTGAAATGTAACTTTCTTGATATCGAACTTAACCTGAGGAGCCTTTGTGAACTTA
Source organism: Saussurea involucrata (assembly GCA_033807775.1). Taxonomy (NCBI): domain Eukaryota; kingdom Viridiplantae; phylum Streptophyta; class Magnoliopsida; order Asterales; family Asteraceae; genus Saussurea; species Saussurea involucrata. The sequence continues at coordinate 70,881,087 of CM066325.1, forward strand.
GTAACCTCAGCGGCAGTGGGAGACTTCGCAGTAGGAGTGTCAGTAGTAGATGCCATTTCTGTGTAACACATATAACCACGAAGAAGATGAACAAAAATGTCTTAATGTGGAACGATTTTCCAAACATATATTTTTGAATTTTGTCCATTTCATTCAGACAAAAGATGCCTTAACGAAGATTAGGGTTTTTTTGTTTTCAGAAAAGAAATGCAAAATGTAGAGAGGATTTGTTTTCCAGTTTCTGTTTGAAGAAGAGATTATGGAAAAACATATGAAGAACAAGTTTAAGATTTTTGTTTCAAACTTGAAGAACAACCATGAAGATTGTGTTCATAAAATCATGAAAAGAAAATGATTTCATTTTAAAAAGGTTTCTTTTGTTTGATTTGTTAATAACAAGAATAAGATCAAAAACAAGTTTATTTAAAAGATAAATAATAAGAATATTAACCTTAGATGTTGAAGACGAACAATTTCTGGAAAACGAAGAGTTCGAAATGCAACAGTGTTCTTGCTTGAAGGAGAAGTTGTTCGCGTAAAGGTAAAAATATAAACTCGAATGTGTTTATATAGTGAGAGTAGAGAGGGAAAAACTATGAGCGGGAAAAGTTTTTCATGATGACACGGACACGTGTTTGCATATGATTTGTTGAGGAAAACGAAATGTGCAAACGTGTGTCAGAAAAAGAACGTGTCAGGGTTTATCCGTTTGATTACGTCACAAACGTCCTTTCATATTTTAGGATGTATCTGAGGATTTTAAAAACTTAGGGATAATTTTGAAAACATGAGACACTGAATAGAAATATCAGAGTTAGATTTAGAAATTTCAAAAGTATCACTGAAAGGAAGAGATATCCAGCGATGCAATTTGTTTTGAAATCTTGCATTCATAGTCGAACGTCACCGAGTAAGAGAGAACATACCTTGATATCAGCGAATCAATTTTGTTCAGAGAGAAGATGATAGAAAGGGTTATACAAGTTCATATTACCCCTGATCAAATGCGAACTGCTGAAGATTTTATTCTTCAAAGTTCAGCATTCCAAGCTCGCTGATGAGAAAGTTGAATCTTGTCTCATCAAGAGGTTTGGTAAATAGATCAGCTAACTGAAAGTCAGTAGGGATACAATGAAGTTCTATATCACCATTCATCACATGATCTCTGATAAAATGATACCTGATTTCGATGTGTTTGGTCTTTGAGTGTAGCACTGGATTATTGGCTATAGCGATGGCACTTGTGCTGTCGCAATAGATTGGAATTTTTGAAAGCTGAAGGTCATAGTCCAGTAGTTGATTTCTCATCCACAAGACCTGAGAACAATAGCTTCCAGTAGCTACATTCTCAGCTTCATCAGTTGAGGTGGATATTGAAGTTTGCTTTTTACTTGTCCAACTCACCAGCTTTCCCCCTAGGAGCTGACAGCCTCCTGTGATGCTTTTCATATCCAATTTGCAACCTGCAAAATCACTATCTGAATAGGCGATTAGACTAAACCCTGAGTCTTTGGGATACCAAAGACCTAGGTTAGGAGTACCCTTAAGGTAACGAAAGATTCGCTTTACAACGATCATATGAGATTCCTTAGGTTCAGCTTGATATCGTGCACACAGACATGTTGCATACATAATATCAGGTCGGCTAGCTGTGAGATACAACAGAGAGCCGATCATCCCATAGTACGTCGTGACATTAACAGGTATTCCAAAAGGATCCTTGTTTAGTGTCAGCGGCGGTGCCATAGGGGTTTTCATAGCTGAGCTCTGAGTTAAATCAAATTTCTTCAGCATATCTTTAACATACTTTCCCTGATTAATGAAAGTTCCTTTTTCATTCTGTTTTATCTGAAGACCAAGGAAATATGTTAGATCACCCATCATACTCATTTTATATTCAGCTTTCATTCTATCAGCGAAACGAGTACACAAGTCAGGGTTAGTGGAACCAAATATAATATCATCAACATATATTTGAACAAGAATGATATGACCTTTTACTTTCATGAAAAATAGAGTTTTGTCGATTTTACCATGCTCAAATTTTTCGATAAGGAGATAAGATGAGAGAGTGTCATACCATGCACGAGGAGCTTGATTTAAGCCATAGAGTGCCTTATCCAGTTTATAAACATAACCTGGATGCTTAGGATCTGAGAATCCTGGAGGTTGTTCCACATAGACTTCTTCATTCAGCTTTCCATTTAGGAACGCTGACTTGACATCCATTTGGTAAACTTTGAAGTCTTTGTGTACAGCGTAAGCTAAGAATAGACGAATAGCTTCGAGTCTTGCTACTGGAGCAAATGTTTCGTCGTAATATATACCTTCCTCTTGTCTGTATCCCTGAGCAACAAGTCGAGCCTTGTTGCGGGTTACAGTTCCATGTTCATCCAACTTGTTTCGATAGACCCATTTAGTGCCTATTATTGACTTTTCAGATGGACGAGGAACAAGCTTCCAAACTTTGTTTCTTTTAAATTCTGTCAGTTCTTCTTGCATAGCGCTGACCCAGTTTGGATCTTGGAGGGCATCTCTGTTTTCTTTGGTTCAATCAGAGAAATAAAGTTAACAAATAAGCAAATATTACATGCACTTCATCGGGTCTGAACACCAGCATTTGGATCACCAACAATCTGATCAATAGGGTGATTTATAGTCCATCGCTCAGCAGGAGCATAAGTCGCTGACTCAACCTAAACTTGAGGAGCTGAAGATGAGGCTTCAGCAACTTCTGGTATATCAGCCAAGAGAGGAAGAGGTGCAGATGGCATTTCATTCACTGATTGCTGACAACTAGATGGTATATCTGAGACAGAAGGTTCAGAAGCAGGAATAGTGTTTAGAGGAACAACTGAGACCCATGAAGTTTCAGCTTCACTATTCTGCATGCTTGGGATGATGGTAGGATCATCATCTTCAGCGGGATGAGTATGAGATGGAGGAGTGGGAATGTCTTCTGAATCACCAAGATGAGAAAACATCCATTGATTCAGTTCTTCAGTATCAGCAGAAGGTCTAGAATTCGCTGAACGGGATTCGTCAAAAGTGATGTGGATAGTTTCTTCAACAGTCTGTCTTCTATGATTGAAGACTCTGAAGGCTTTGGAGACTGAGGAGTATCCAAGAAAGATTCCATCATCAGCCTTAGGATCAAACTTTCCAAGGGCATCTCTGTTGTTTAGTATGAAACACTGACAACCAAAGATGTGAAGAAAGCTAATTGAAGGATTTCTCCCGTGGAAGAGTTCATAGGCTGTCTTCTTGAATCTTTTGACGATCAGCGACCTATTTTGAGTAAAACAAGCAGTGTTGACAGCTTCTGCCCAAAACTGAGTAGGCAGGTGAGAATCGCTGAGCATTGAACGTGTAGCTTCGATGATAGTTCGATTTCTTCTTTCAGCGACTCCATTTTGTTGCGGGGTTCTTACTGAAGAAAAATTATGAGAAATACCTTTGCTTTCAAAGAAGGAATCAAGAGAACTGTTTTTGAATTCAGTCCCATGATCACTTCTTATTGAGCGAACGGTCATGTTGTTCAGGACTTCCATTTTCCTGACAAAGGTGATGAGCTCTTCAGGGGTGTCACTCTTAGAACGTAGAAACATGACCCCGGTATAGCGAGAGAATTCATCAACTATGACCAAAGTATATTTCTTTCCAGCGATGGATTGTTTGTTAACAGGGCCAAACAAATCCACATGGAGAAGTTGTAGAGGAGATGATACTGAGGAAACTTGCTTATACTTGAAGCTTGCTTTGGTCTGTTTCCCTTTCTAACATGCTGAACATTAGGACTCCTTGGCGTATGAGTGTTGCGGTAGACCAGTGACCAACTCTTTAGAAGAAAGAGTATTCAGTGTCTTGAAGTTGAGATGAGAGAGCCTCTTATGCCATAGCCTGTTGACATCAGATGAGGCTTTTGAGAAGAAACAGGAGTTCTCAGTGGTTGTAGAGTCCATGTTTATAACGTAAACATTTTCTAAACGATAATCGCTGAGAGCTATCTTCTCCTTTTTGTCAGTGACAAAGCACGATTCCTTAGTGAAAATCACTTTGTTATCCATGTCGCAAAGCTGACTAATGCTTAGAATATTATGATTTAGTCCTTCAACATATGCGACTCTTCTGAAGGTTGTTGTACCATTAGAAAGTACACCAAACCCTCGGGTATGGACTTTTCCGTTTCCACCGAAGGTCACTGAGGGACCCTTCTCTTCCTTATACTCAGTGAGCAGGTTCTTCTTACCAGTCATGTGTCTAGAGCATCCGCTGTAAAGATACCAGATACCATTCTTAACCTTGGAGGTAGAGGATGAAGCAGAGGGAATGTCAGACTTTTCTTCCTCTTCTTCGATTTTGGCCATGAGGCAGAGATTGGCTTCATCATCATCTTCAGAGTCAGATGATTCTTCTTCATCAGATGCAACCCAATCATAGTCAGCCATCAAGCCTTTGCCTTTCTTCTTAAATCCTTTCAGCTTTGCGTACCTTTCTTTCAGCTTTTGATACTTGTCATCTCTAGCCCTGGGGTTAGAGGATTTCTTGGAGAATACTGAGGTTCTAGAAACTTTCTTTGACCTGCACTCGCTAGCAAAATGTCCTATCTTTTCACAGTTATAGCAAGTAGCAGTAGTGTTATCAACAGGGGTTGATGATCTAGGCTTGTCAGTGATAGCAAGAGGTTTGTTCTTTCTGAAAATTTTCTTTTTGGCAAATCTCCTGAACGTATTAGATCGGAGAGCCATAGATTCATCGAGATCTGAAGAGTCAGGATCTGATGAACATTCAGAGTTAGTCTCCAACTCAGTGATAGTAATAGAAGATCGCTGAGTGGAAGGTGACTCTGAGATTAAAGCAACAGGGGTGCTTTTGGAATCTTTTACAAGATTCTTCTTAAGATGACTCGATTGCTCATGATTGAGCATCGTGCCATATAAGGTAGAAAGAGTCATAGATTTTAGATCCTTTGACAGCTTGAGACACATTGAATAACTGTCCCAGCTTTCAGGTAAACATTCTAAGAACTTTATCAGAACTTCAAAGTTAGAATATTCCTTACCAACGGTTTTTAGATCAATTATTAAGCAGTTAAAGCATTGGTGAACTTCAGAGAGAGTTTCATTCTTACCACAAATGAAGCTTTCGTACTGTCTTACCAGGTTGATCTTTCTTGAGTCCTGGACTTCAGTTGTGCCTTCATATTGAACACAGATTGTGTCCCACATGGATTTGGAGGTTTTCAGGTTCATGACGGAATGGTAGACTTCGTCAGGAAGAGCCATAGAGAGGAACCAATCTTTCTGGAATAGCAGCTCTATTCTCAGTGGCTGGAACTTCAGGATCAATTCTAATAGTAATGTATGGACCATTTTCTATGTAATAAGGTATAGTTGGGTCTACACCTTCTAAGAAGAGTATCAACCTATTTTTCCATAGATTAAAGTTATCTCTGGAAAATCTGAGAGGTTTTGCAAGAGAACCATTATCAATATAGTTTGTGTTTGTGTTGGTAGCCATTATGAGAAATAGCAAGGAAGAGAAAAGATTAGTATAAGAAAGATCTTGTTTATGAGATTAAACAAATCTGCTCCGATACCACTTGTTGGTCCCGAAGGGTTATACAAGTTTGTAGAAGGGGGGGGGGGGGGGGGGGGTTGAATACAAACACACAGATTTTTACTTTCTAAATTGTTTATTGATATAATCAAACAATTTACAACTTGTTGCGAAACAAGATTAAGGATTAACCTAATCTAAACAAGTTAAGAACACTAAGTTTCTTGCACTAGAATTAAGACCGAAAGGAGATAAGAATACTACGAGTAATATTCTAACACTAAGAGAGAAAGAAGAAGATGGCCGAGCACTTCATTTCTGAAGTAGGGTTCTTCTTATATACTGCATGCATTTAATGCAAAGCAGTATAACTTTACACGTGGCAGCAGCTGATTGGTTGCATGGTTTGACCTTTGTAGACAAACATAGTAGCCGCATGGTGTACAATGTAGAATCAGAGTTGGTTGAACGATTAAGGGCAAAAGGGATGTCCTTTCTGACAAATCGTACGGAGGCGTGCAAGGGGGAAAGACAAAAGTAACTTGTAGAGGAACACTTCATGATCAGCGATTACTGAACAGTACTTTATCAACGAGTGACAAAGTTCAGCGATAGCTGAAGTCTTCTACTTGTAACTTCACGTTTAGTGGACAAATCTTGGCTTCGCTGATATCTGCATCAGTTCATTAGTAGACTTGTCGCTGTTCTTGAGCTTGATCTTCGACTTCAGCGTATAACATATTTGACGCGAAACTTGTCTTCAGGGATCATAAGTAAACAACTAAAATATCAGCGATCATCAACAAGACTGAACAGGCTCAAAGCTTATGGATGAACAGTTTCGCTGAATATCTAATCTAGAGAACATGAGTTTCCTATCAGCGGTACTGTAGAGTAATAGAACTTATCAGCGATAGTGAAACTCTAATACATATTGTTTACTTACAATTTTCACTAATTTTTTCTAAAAGAGTCATTATCAAATCACTGAGGGTTTGGATCAACACTAACTTCATTCAAGAACAAAATGGGAAGTGCAGTGACCTTTGGAGGCGATGGACAGGGACAGATTAGAGGCTACGGTATTTTAAATAATGGTGGTGTTTCAGTTTCAAAGGTTGCTTATGTTGAAGGATTAAATCATAATCTGCTTAGCATAAGTCAACTATGTGATCGTGGGTTCGATGTCAATTTTAAAAAGAAATATTGTTCTTTGTTGCTTTCCGAGTCTGGTCAAGAACTTTTAAGAGCCGATAGAAAAGGCAATCTATATAAAATGAATTTTAATCCAAACCAAAGTACTACAACAGAAAAACTCTGTTTAGTCTCTTTGAAAAAGGAAGATGCATGGCTCTGGCGTAAAAGATTTGCTCATTTGAATTTCTCAAATCTTGACAAACTCGTGAAACTTAACTTAGTGAAAGGTCTACCTTCACTTAAATTTGACAAAGACCATCTTTGTTCTGCGTGTGAACTGGGTAAAATGAAAAGATCTTCACACAGAACAAAGAGTGTTAGCTCCAATCTTTATGATTATAGAAGTATTGAAAAATAGGCTAAGTATAGAAGTCTTCGACAGAGGCTCTGCCGAGTCACCGAGAAGACAGAAGCATAGAAGTCTTCGACAGAGGCTCTGCCGAGCAACCGAGAAGACCGAAGTGAAGAATCGCCTAAAGACTCTTAAATGCGGACAAGGCCACAAAGCCTCTGTCATACTTGACAGAGTCTCTGTGGTATAAAAGACCAAAGATCTATACAAAGACAATCGTGCTTCTCACGATTTCTGCTGTACGAAGATACTCAAGATCATTCGTACAAGGCATGACCTGACAACTCCACGTGTTAAACTCTAATGGGTCATAGCCTTAGTAGAAGCCGGCGCATTAAATTAACGTTGTACTATCAACAGTACCTGAATAGTGTTTTTAGTACCTTCAGTCCTTGTTCTCCAGATCTTGTCCCCTTTAGAAGTAGTATAAATAGAAGACTCATGTTGAGTTCTTCTATTAAGCTTTTGCACGACACACACACCTTTAGAGCAGATTCTTATCAAACCTTTCGGTGTTCTTGGCGTTCTTATTATATCAAATACAGTGAATCATTGAGCTATTTATCTGTGTTATTTACACTTCTTATAATTGATATTGTGTGTTATTCTACCTCATTATATCTATTAGTTCGTTAAAACACTTCCGTATTATATATTGTTTGAACTAATTAGATAGAATCATCATTGTTAAGCAAAACAGGAACCAACAATTGGTATCAGAGAGGTTCTTGATTTTCTATATCAAGAGATCCTCACTTACAATGATTTTTGGTAGAAACTTGCACTTTTAACCTATTTTCATATCTTTCAAAACAACATCTGTTTTTCTGTCATTCTCGACCTGTTTCGACTTTGGTAAACTTACATAATCTGTTTCTTCGGTTAAATCTCCATTTTAGTGCATTGTTCAAAGGTTTTAAATCTTATAAAAATCATTAGAAACATCCACTTCATTATCTGAAGGTTTACTGTTCATACCCTATTTTTCTTGATTTCTCAAACCCTTTCAAAATGACAAACACAAACAACTTCTTCACCGATGGTTCTTTAACCAAGCCACCCACACCACTCATAGATGAGTACCCTTAATGGAAGATACGAATGATTCACTTCTTCGAGGGTACTGACAAAGAACTCATGTACTATATCAATAATCCTCCTTTCGTACCAATGATCAAAGTACCCCGTGCTGCCACAGACGACACTCCTGAAATCCCTGAGCACACGAAACCAAAGACCAAGGACAAGTGGTCAGATCCTGATTGGGCAAAATATGAAGTTGCTCAGAAGACTAAGAGACTTCTGATAATGGCCATACCCAATGACCTTTTCCAATCCTTAGATGCGTGTGAATCTGCATACGATCTGTGGAAGGAACTGGAAAAACAATTGGAGGGTGGGGCCAAAACTCAGAAGAACCGCAGAGCCCAATGCATCAGCGAGTACTACGCATTCTGTTGGTTCCCGTATTTGATTAACAAAGATTATCTTATCTATTAGTTCAAATAAGATGTGTTGCGGAAGCGTATTTTAAGAACTAACAGATATGTTTATATAGAAACGGCACAAAATACCAAATAAACAGTATATGAAGAACAGATGAATATCTCAAAGTTTACTGTATTTGATGAAGAACACTAAGAACAGATTTGACGATAATTGTGTGCTAGTGTTTTTGTGTGTTAGTTGTTGTCTGATGTTGGCTTGTAAAGTTGTAAGGAAGAACTCAACATGAGTCTTCCTTTTATACTACTACAAAAGATCTATTCTAGACAAAAGGACTATTGCTACAGGAAAGAAGGGATGGCATGAACAGTTGCAAATCTGCATGCATTAAATGCGCTAATATCAACTTGCAAGGATTCCTATCAGAGTTTGACACGTGTTTGTTGTTGGACCATGCCTTGTACAAGTTGATGAACGGACCCTGGAACAGTAGCAAGATATTTCTGTAACAGTGGTAAGATATTTCTGCAACAGTGGCAAGATATTATAAATATCTTCCAAGTCTTCAATCTGAACCACAGAGGCTCTGTCAAGGGTGACAGAGGTTCTACGGCTCGGTCCTTGGTGAGCATTCTTCTGTAGATCCTTCTTTGGTCCTTTGTGAGTAGTCTTCTGTATATTCTTCTTGGGACTTGGTGTTCCTTGAATGATCTTGTTTGCTTCGGCAGAGCTTCTGTGGAACACCGCAGAGCTTCTGTGGAACTCTTTCATACTTGGCCTATTTTTCAATACTTCTAATATTATGAATATTTGGAGCTAACAATCTCCCCCTAAGTATTGAAAAATGAAAATTTGACTTTATGCATAATTTAGGCTAAGTAAAGTAGACAGAGGTTAAACAATACCTCAAAAGATTCATTTCATTTCTTTTTAACTATTACAGAGATATGTAAAAGAGATTTAGACATTAGCATCTTTGAAGTCATTGAAACTTCTGTTGTCGAATCCTACTTCTCTAAGCTCGTGATAGAATTTGATGCAGAGTTCTCTTAAGACAATTGTAGCATCTATTTCTCTGATCATTCTTTCTACTGATTCTTGATCCATAAGCTCAGTACCTCTGTTCTCTTCTAAGATTGATATGAACTTGTTCAGAGTACTGGTCGCATACTTCTGACAGTCCATTTCCACAAAAAGTCTTACTTGACCAGCAGGATCCTTATACACTAACCCGTACCTTGGTGTCGTTATGATTGAGTTGGGTATTGCAGAAGGTGGGCAGTGATCCTCTGGTGGTCTCAGACTCAGGTTTCTGACTCCAAGATCTCTTCCCAGGTGAAAGTCTATCATGCTATACAGCAGAAGCTTTTCTCTCATCGTTTTTCTGAATACTTGATAGGCCCTTCTGTTGGCATCATTGTCGAAGTTTTCTTTCGTCCAAGGTAGAAGATCTGGTAGATCGTAGGGGTTCAAGTTCCTTATATCTGCATCTGAAAATTGATTTTCGGACCTTTTCACCCTTTTGACTTTGTAGATGTTGTACCTGATCTTTGGAAAGGTTCTCGTTTGAGAGAATTTGCAGTAAATTACATTTTCAATTTTGGACTCTGAGAAGACTTCTGCCCTTGCTTTTGCCTTTGTTCTGGTGAAGGTGTTGTCAAGGTCAGCTCTGAGTTGAGGATCTTCAATGTGTGGCGGAGGATTGTTCTGATATTGTTGTATGTAAAGATACCTATACACCACCTCTTCCATTTCTGCATGTCGTGTAGTTAGTGGTGGTATTGGTCTTCGCAGAGAATCCATTTTTCGTTTTATCTCTGCAACCCTACCCTCTGTTACCTTTGCTTTTGGATCAAGGATTGGAATTTCTGACAGAGGATCTGAATTGAATGCCCAGTCTTCTTCAGGTTTAGGAGTGACAAAGGCATCGAATGAGCTGTTCATCAACTTCTCTGTTGTCTGAGGCATTGGCTTTTTCTTCTTTGGTTCTTTTGTCATGATACCCTTTCCTTTATCTTTGGCTTTGGGAGGCTCAGAACATGTTGCTTGTCTTGGACTCTGTGGGATTGCTTCTGTTGGTTTGGGTGTTGAGGTCTCTGTTGGTATGATGGGAATTGCCTCTGTAGATTTTGACTTTTTAGTTTCTGAGGACTTTGGTGGGGATGGTTCTGTTGGTTTGATTGGGGATTTGGGTTCTGTAGATGTTTCTTCTGTGAGCTCGGTTGTGGTTTGTGGAGGGATATCAAAATGTTTTGCAGCTCTAAAAGCAGATATGAACTCCATTCTTTTTAGGACATAAGTAGCCGAACGTTTTGAGCTTTTTGGTTTGTGGGCAATGGATTTTCTTCTTGGGTGTGTTTTGGGTTGTGATTTTGGTGGAGAATGGGGAAGTTCTTCTGAGGATGAAGAAGTAAGGATTTGAACTTTAGGGACATCTTTTTCAAGGACAGAGGTGGTTTCCACAGAGGCTGGTGTTTCCTCTGTGGGTCTCTGTTGTGTTTCCTGAGTTTGGGTTTGGGTTGGTGGTGCAGAGCAAATTGGTACTGCTGATATTGGAGGATTGCTTGCAGCTGTTTCCCTTTGTTTCTCCCCTTGTTTCTCCCCCTCAGGGTGATCTGATGGACCATGATGGTCATCATCAGAGTCATCCTGATTTATCTCTGTCGTACCCTCTGCCCTGCATGTTGTATCTGATTTCTTTGGAGGTACAGCCCCTGCAGCTATCATTTTCGCGCACAAGTCATCACAGAGGCCTAGCAGAGTTTCAACTTATGCTTCTGTTTTGAAGCGCATTTTGCCGACGCTAGCTTGAAATTCTCTGACGTAGTTCGCGTTGGCAGCTGTGAAGGCTCTGATGAACTCTGTCATTTGATCAAGGATTCCTTGCCCATGTTCTGTGCGCTGAACTCTTGTCATGTAGTCAGAAGGCTTATTGGCTTGAGTGTTCTGTAGTGTTTGCTCTTGAACTTCTTCCAAGGCCTTCTTTAGGTCTTCTGGTGTAAGGCCCTTAGAAGTAGAGGATTGATCTTTGAATTTTTGCAGGAAAGTCTTGACAGAGTAATTGAATGCAGAGGTTGCGGCTTTCTCAAAGTCAGTTGTGGCAGAGGTGGCAGTGTTTGTTGCAGTGGACTTCATCTCTGCTATGGCTTTTTGTACCTCTGTGGACTGATTGTCCATTTTGGTATTGAGTTTGGAGATGGTCGTTGATGTTGTTTCTGCAAAAGATTTGAAAGAGCTTTTCAACTCTTTCAATGTTTGGTTCACATAGGTGACAAGGGTTTGGAACTCACCCCTTGATACGTGTTACACCCAAAATGATCAAGCATCCATGAATTTACAAGAAATCTAGAGAGAGAGAGTAGAGAGAGAAAGCTTAGATCGTATTCATGTCGACTCTGTATTACAATATGAGAGTTATGTCCAAAAGCCTTACAATGAAAGTCTAAACAAAGCCTTATATACCCTAAGACTTATAAAGGAAATAAGCTAGCTTTGACTTTCTACACTTGACTAAATACATTGACTTTGACTTTATCAAGAATATTAAATCTTGAAGACATATTTAAACCTAACAATCTCCCCCTTGGATTCAGGATTTAAACATTTGAGAACAGCAGCCTTCGGCTTCTTGAATCTCCAAAACATCGGTCTTTATCAAGGCTTGTCAAAGTCAAATCGTCACAAAATCTTCAGACGGGGATCTGATGGAGATTTTCTTTCTTTGATTTGGAGAATTTGTTTCTTCACACAAGGCATTTTGATACAATGTAGCGCAAATCTAAGAAAAAGAGATCTTGAAAAAGATGATCAATCGATTTTTCTAAAACTCTTGAAGAAAAATTCTCCCCCTTTTTCTATCTTGAGACAAAATCTTCTTTAAACAATTCTCCCCCTGTCATGAAGTTGAATCTTTGCCTTGAAAGCTCTTTGACATGAAATTGAATTAAACATTTATCCCCCTTCTTTGATGAAAGTGAGCCTCATGATCATCGAAAACCTTCTTCAATTTCAGTCGCGTCTTTGAGAATCATTAACAATCTCCTCCTTAATGAACAATCTTGCTCCCCCTCAATCTAAGAATTCTGGAGCAATTTGATTTCTCCCCCTGAAAATATGCATATATTTCATTTAGGCACAGTAGTTGGAAATTTTATTCTAAGAAAATAAAATTCATTGAACTATATTTTATAACTACTACCATTTGACCATTTGAAACCTTTACAAAAGAAATCCAACTTAATGAAATTTAACAGATTTTTCAATCAAATGAAGTCAAATGCATGTGTTTGGATTCAAATACAAGACATCATTGCATATCAAGTTAAAAATGTTGAGTTTCAACCCCTTTATTAAATCTATTTGGTGTGCTAGCATGCGAAATATGATTTGCAACAATCAAATGTACTTCTGAAACCAATAAGAATACTTTTGCTCTTACTCACACTATATGACTGAAATCAGAATTTCCACAAATTTATAAGTTTATCACGACATTGTTATTTCCCCAAGATATAAGAGACGTGTGCTCATTGGCATCTTTTGATTTTGTGCACATTGGCATCTTTTGATTTTGTCATCATTGACATCTTTTGATTTTGTGCTCATTGGCATCTTTTAATCTAAAAGTTTAGTAGGAATAAGATACACCGTTAAACATGGCTTTCTATCTGGTTCTATAGCAGGATTTGGGTCAGCGGATCCCAGACCAGTTGGCCTTAGGTGCTAGGTGTCGAGCACCCCTTAGAACTTACTTTCCCAAACCAGAAAGGCCACATCGATATATCGTAAACCCATTTGTACCAGTAGAACATGGCTTTCTATCTGGTTCTATAGAAGGATTTGGGTCAGCCGATCCTAGACGAGTTGGTCTTAGGGGCTAGGTGTCGAGCACCCCTTAGGACTTAATCTGCCAAACCAGAAAGGCCACATGCACAAACTTTCAAACTAAATGATTGGAATTAAAAACATAGAGCATCTCAATCGCTAGGTTCTACAACATAGTGCTTCCCCCATATTTTCGTTTCCATCCATCATTCTGACAAAAAGGCTTTTTGAGCATTGCATTCTATATAAGTCCAAATTTGCACAATTTCGAGCATTCGGCATAATTTCATTCATGTTTTGCTGACCTTTTGATTTATTTCAGAGGTGAAAGATGAAACAAATATAACTCGGATAATACAAAAACACTTGTAAAATCATCTTTTAGCACACATTTAATTCATTGAATGTGTTAGGTCCATGATCTTCATACAATCCAAGTATTGTGTAACAAGATGATGAAGAACATTATTGAAAAGGAAATCTAACCTAGAGAGAACACAAAGTGATTAGAGATCTACATCTTGTATTAATGAATTCACTACTTACAAACTGCAGGTAAAGACCTATTTATAGTCTTCATCACTTGCTACAACAATTAAGCATAAGCCCTTTAACACAGCTATTGATTTACAAAACTTTCTATTATAAAGGACAACTTCAGTGTCCTAACAGAATGAAAATTGAAAATTCCATCTCATCGAATTAAATTTGTAAAGATTCAAATTTTCAAAGCAGTAGAAACAAAGTATAATATAATGTTACCTTTTACCACTTGTTCCTTGAAATAGAAAGATGTGACAGTTAAGGATATCACCTGAGAAGTATGATCATGCGGTAAAAGATTTAACCTGATAAGTACGAGTTCTAAACTGATTTGTTTAGAAGTCTTAGCCATTGAAGTACGGGTCCTGAACTGATTTGTCCAGAAGCCATTGTCGTTGAAGCACGTGTCCTGAACTGATGTATTCAGAAACCACTTACGTTAAATGCACAGATACATCTTCTTCCGAGAGTTCAACGCTTTGCTTCTAAATCTGCAAAAACAGATTAAGTAGATTTTGGTACCCAACGCGTCTTGGGTCCTGACTTGTTAAGCGGAGCTCTATAGGAATGAAAATGGTAAGTGCCATACCAAAATTGAACATTATTATTTGTAACAAAATCATTAGTACCATAATAAGAACAACAAATATTCTTTTGTGCTAACCTGATTAAATTGTTTGCGGAATATAATAAACCTGGTTTAGCAAAAGATTTACCTTTCAGGTTAGTGTTCTTGTTGGGAACAGATGCTTTTGGCACACCTTTTTCAGGAGACGTACCTTTTACTCTCCATTGCATGTTGACTTTCTTATATACAGGAAGATCAGCAGATTGAGACTTGGAAGAATTATCCACTGAATGATCATAGAATAGATTAGAAGGACGAATCGGACATTCTGAATAGCATTTGGATTTTTTAAATGACTTCACTTTGTAAGCTAAGTCATTCCGTTCTTTGATCACAAAATCAAGCTTCTTCAGAATATCACACTTAACCCTCTTTTCTATCATGATATCAGTTGATAACACATCCAAATTCCTTGTCAGCTTACGTATTTCTTGCTGAAATATCTTCCGTTCAATAGAAAATTCATCTTTAACGCTCCTAGCCTGAAAGTCAGCTTTCTTTCTCTTTTCTAGCTCTTGTCTTTCTTCATCTAATTCCTTTTGAAGCTCAGAAATTTGCTTTGACAATTTCACGTTCTTTGCTTCAAAGACTTTCCTTGTATTTTCATACTCAACCCTTTCTTTCTCCAATTTTTCCTTTTCAAGAAATAAAACCTTCTCAAAGTCTGAATTTTGCTTAGAAAGTTTTATGCATCGGAGTTCAAGAGTTTTCTTTTCTTCATTTTCTTTCTTCTCAGAATTTGAAGTCTTTTCTAGTTCAGAAATTTTCTTAGAAAGAGAAAGAATTTGCTTTGCATAGCAATTTTTGTCATTTAAACGATTAGCTCTTTCTTTTCTGAAATCCTCTCTTTCTACTTTTAGCAACGTTTCCATGTCAGACAACTTCTTTGTAAGCTCACAAACCTTTTTCTTAAGATCATCATTTTCAGCTTCTAACATGTTCTGTTCAGTATCCTCTTTCTCAACTTTCTTTTCTTCTTCCTTTCTCTTTGTAAATGCAACTTCAGATCTATGCATTCGCTTAGATAATTCGTTCCACATAAGCATTGGATTGTGTTTGAAACAGTCAACACTTTTGTAGATGTGTTTTGGAAGTGCAAGAATCAAGTTGGATGAAGCTTCCGTATCAGCTTTCAACATTTTCATCTCTTCTTCAGTAAAATCATTCTCCATTTTATTTCTGCTCATTGGACCTTCGAAGAATGATTTTATCATATTCTCTCCATTTTTTACCTGCAATAAAGTCGATGAACGTAATTCTCCATCGTTCAAAATCAGAATATTTGATTAGCACAGGTGGTTGGTTCATGATTGCTTAAAGATAACGGATCTTTATAATGAAAAATCTACTGAATATGCGGAAAATGACCAATCAGAAAAAAATTTATATAAAACTTTTTCTTGAAAAACTCTTAAAGTGTATGAAATACACTATAAAAAAAATTTAGTATAAATTTTTTTCTCAAAATACTCTTATTTTTTAACTCCCCACAAGTGGCGCAAAGTGAGGTTTGCGCGAGACGAGGGTGGTGCAAAGTGAGGTTTGCGCTAGACGTTAGTGGCGTAAAGTGAGGTTTGCGCTAGACTTGAGTGGCGTAAAGTAGTGGCTGGCGCAAAATGGGGTTTGCGCTACACGTTGATGGCGCAAAGCAAGGTTTGCGCAACCCGTTGGTGGCGCAAAGTAGGGTTTGCGTAACCCGTTGGTGGCGCAAAGTAGACTTGGCAGAATCTGATGAACTGGCGCAAACTATAGATCTGGCGCAAAGTGATGATCAGAATAAAAAATCTCTTCAAATCTCAATCAAATCTTCGAATTAGGCTTCCAAATTTTGCAGAGATGTTAGAAAATAGGTTTCTAACACGATTATGTGAACCAATTTCGCTGAAAACCACTTAATCGATGTCTGAATGATCGAACAGACTGAAATGTTCGAACCGAACAGAAACTTCCAATTTCTTCAAATTGACCTCTAAAAACTTGAAATTAGCCCTCGAATCTTGAATAAGGATTGTTCCAAAATAGATTCCTAACACGATGAACTCAAAATCCAGACGAATCAAACTCAAAAAATGTAAGCATTTGAGAAAAAGAGATTTTCTTGAAAAAATCAAGAAAATCAATCGATTTCTCTCAAAAACCTAACAATTTTGATCTTGATTCGTGTAATTTCTTCAGCAGATCTTCATTAACATGCTCTGATACCAATTGTTACACCCAAAATGATCAAGCATCCATGAATTTACAAGAAGTCTAGAGAGAGAGAGAGTAGAGAGAGAAAGCTTAGATCGTATTCATGTCGGCTCTGTATTACAATATGAGAGTTATGTCCAAAAGCCTTACAATGAAAGTCTAAACAAAGCCTTATATACCCTAAGACTTATAAAGGAAATAAGCTAGCTTTGACTTTCTACACTTGACTAAATACATTGACTTTGACTTTATCAAGAATATTAAATCTTGAAGACATATTTAAACCTAACAATGCGTGTGAACTCGTGATAACCTCTGGAGGAACACATTCGTCTCCAGAGTTTGTCCTTGTTCCTTGGACACCTTCGTTCACCCCTGTTTGTACGTTGACGGTGGAAGGATTTCCTTCTGATCCTCGAGGAGAAACTTGAGTTTCAACCTCTACAGAAGTTCTGTGAAGGTCAGAGTCCAAATCCACTCCAGAGGTGGGTATTGGAATGTCCTTCTGTTGACTTGGAGACTTGTCTATAGTCTCTTCGTCATTGTGCTCTCTACTCCCCTCTGAAAGGAGGTTTGGCCCTATCGTTGTGTGCGTGGCAGAGGAAACGAATTCCTCTGCTAGGATGTCAGGTGTGATTTGGGGCAATAAATCATGAACTATAGGTGAGTCCTTTCGAGAGGACTCCCCAGGAATGGTTTCCCCGGTTATATTAGGCACAGAGGTTGAAAGAGTAACCTCTGGCTGGCTGGGTGGGGTTGGGATCGAGCTGTGCTGATCTTTTTCAATGATACCCTCTGCCGCTAGACCGGCGGTATCAGAAATGTGGGTTGCACTGGGAGGGGGTTGGGAATGTGTGCCTTCTACTTCTGCGGCATCTTTTTCTGTAGAACCCTCTGTGGTTTCTACCCTAACCTCTTCCTCTCTTGTAATTTCTATGTTTACCTCTTCTTCTTTAGTTTCCTCTATAGTCACTTCTGCTTCTTGTTCTGCTCTTAAGAAATCATATATAGAATGAGATCCTATGAGTTGTCGTACGTGAGGGTGCATAGGTTGAGTACCTTGAGCTGCCGAAATGACTTCTGTTGTGCGCAGAGCCTCTGTAGATTGATCCAATGGTTCTGCGACCCATCCTGATGGATCTAAGGTGTGAGCAATGTCGGGATTGTTGAGGAAGGCATTAAAATCTACCTGTTGATCTGCATAGATTATTGGGGAGGGAGGTTGCAGAGGCATAGTCTGATCTTCCTCTTCTTGTTCGACTTTCGCTGTAATGACCTGCAGAGGTGATCTTGGTTTCTTCTTCTTTGACTTTCTCTTCTTTGGCTTAGGAGCTCCCTCTTCTGTGGATTTGGTTTTCCTTTTCTTTTGTTTTGGAGGGGAGGGAGGTGCAGAAGATCTTGTTTCTGCAGCTTGTGGTGGAGAAGAGTGTTGAGCTGCAGAGGTTATAGTTTCCTCTGTGGTTTTCCTTTTCTTGCTCTTCTTTTTCGGTGTTGCTGCAGCGGTTTTTCTTTTGGGAGAAGAGGGGTAAATGCTCTGTCTTTGGGCTTTGAAAAGGTCTTGTACTGAATAATGTTTCTCTAAAGCTCTAGCCCATTCTTCTTCTGTCATCCTCTCTACTACATCTACACCTAAGGGGGCTCCTAGACACAGGGGTGTCACAGGACTTGGTTCTGGAGTCCTGTGGACGCGTATATAGTCTAATTTCCTATCTTCATCGGTTGCATATGACAGAAGGTTCTTCGACAGAGGTCGGCAGTGAGGATAGTTGTTTTCATGCTCTGTAGGAACGTTTTTGTTCATGGGATAGAGTTTTACAGTTGGTCCTTCCGTTGGCCATTTCTACAGAAGAAGCAGAGGCTCGAGTAAAACTCCCATTATCCTTTGGTATTGCAGAGGTGGCAGATATCCTGGTGTATGTTGTTTGGCTTTCTGGGTTTCAATCTTTCTGTCGATCGTATTTATCATCTCCTGCATCATGATGGGGGCATAATCGAGTGGAAGATCATAATAGATCCCATACATGATGGTCAGGATCTAGTGTGAGCTTTGGTCAGGGCTACCGGTTTTACATGTGAGGCAACGATTTAAGATGGAGAAAAGGGTATTCCACAGAGGTGGTAGTCTGCCTCTGCGGAAATCATTTCGTTTCCTTAGGGTTGTGTTATACCCTAACATTTCTATAAATCGACAGAGCTCCTCGTCCGTAGGAACCTCAGCATATTTCTTTATTCCAAGAAGACCTCTGGTTGGCAGGTTGAACACCAGCGAGAACATGGTTCTGTTGAACATGAGTTCTAGGTACTCAGACTTGTCTGATTTTGAAATATAGCCCTTTATCAGAGAATCATCGGAATCAAATTGGCAACTTTGCCAAAATTGATTCAGATATCGTGCAGGGATTTTGGTTGGGGTTTTGGAAAGGAGGGGGTATAGGATATGATTTTTCATAATGTTTAGGAGTAGAGCATGGGCTTCGCCGAAGGCTGTTGGTGAGGGCACAAGGTAGCAGTTGTTGGACTTTAATGGAAGAACATCCTCAAAATGTTCTTTGTTCAGAAAATGTTGAAGGTTGGTGGTTGGTGCAAAGTTTGCAGAGTCGCCGGAGTTTTCTGTTTCAGCATTTATGGCGATGTTAGGGTTTTGGGAGTGCTCTGAATGCACTGGGAGTGTTGAGGAGAGTTCGCCGGAGAGTTTTGAGCAGCGTGGGAACTGGAAGCCATTTTTGCAAAGTAAAGTGAAGATTTGAGAATAGTTGCAGGTTCGCCGGAGAAGAAAGTGAGTAAAGTTTTTGTGAGGAAAGGTAACTTGGGTTTTATACTGAGTATGTAACCGTAGAATCTGAAAGGGTTAATATTTTGAGGTAAATAATATTTTGGGGTCCGCACTTGAGTGGTTACGGCGGGTTCAACTTTCCATAGGAACGTGTTGCATGTAGGTCCAATGAAAAGATGACACGTCCTCTGTGTCAGTTATGACGAGACGTCGTGGGCGGCCTTATTAAATGCTAGGCGCGTGGGCCTCTTTACCTCCACATGATTCACACTCGCAGAAAAGTTACCGTTACTGTTACAGAAATGCCCAAAAAAAACTGACAGAGGCTCTGTGATTTGAAAACTTTGTTTTTCTTGCCTCTATAGGTTGTAGTTTCACAAAAAAAAAATGTTGAAGTGTCCATGGAGAGGATCGATAAATTATTAGCATAGAATTTCCTCTACAGAGGTTTTTGGACCTCTGTCAGAGCCAGTAGAGGCTCTGAGACAAGAAATTTCTCATATTTAATAATTTATAAACATTTTTGATCATCCAAGTTTTTGATTGTTTTTAACAATGTTTTTAGGACCTGTTTGAAAGATGAAAATTGTTTTTGAAAAAGGTTTTGTACAGCAAAAAGTCTTTTAAAACATGTGTTGGTCTACAGAAGTTCTTTCTTGTGGAGAGAACTCTGTAACCGATGACTTCTTTTGCAGTGTTTGTATGCGATGATTGACAGAGTTTCCAAGAATTATTGATTTAAGATCAGAGCTTCTGCCTGCAGAACCTCTGTTGGACCCAGCAGAGGCTCTGTGACCTTAAATTTCTAATAATGGAAAACTTAATATTCTTTTTGATAAAAAATTTATTTGGAATGTGTTTAATAATGTTTCTAGAACATATTTAGAAATTTGTGTCCTAGAAAATTATTTTCAAAAAGAATTTGTTCGAGATACTAACCTTTTTGTTCTTCTTTGTCCGACAATGTTCTTTTCTTCTGTTGTTGTCATCTCTGCCTCTGCTCCCCCTTGACTTATAAATCTCTGTAGATTAAGCAAGGTCTCCTTTTGCTCCCCCTTGATCTAATCAACCTCTGTAGATCAAGTTTGTTCTCCTCTGCTCCCCCTTGACCTATGCTTGGTTCAAATAATCAAAAGTAAATGTATATAACATAGGTCGTGTATCAGAGGTTCTGTAAGGATCGTAAGAGGTTCTGAGGAGACTTACAGAATCTCTGTTGCTTTCAGAATTGAGATTTTTAGAATTTACATAAAGATTTTTTTTTAAATAATTTAAAAAAATAAAAAATATACATACTTTAGAACATAAAGATTAAGATACTTACAGAGGTTAATCCATATGTATCATTCCTAATTTACCCACCAAGTAAAGGAATCTTTTCTCATTAAGTGACTTGGTGAATAAATCAGCAAGCTGAAATTCTGTTGGAACAAAATGCATCTCGATGGTTTGGTTTTCAACATGATACTTCAGAAAGTAATACCTTATATCTATGTGCTTTGTCTTTGAATGCTGTACTGGATTTGCAGAGATGGCAATTGCACTTTTGGAATAACAGAAGATGGGGATTTTGCAGATGATGTGACCAAAGTCTTTCAGCTGAGTTTTCATCCACAGAACTTGAGAGCAACAGCTAGCAGCAGCAACGTATTCAGCTTCTGCCGTAGATGTTGAGACACAATTCTGTTTCTTTGAAGTCCAGCTTACTAATTTCCCACCTAGGAATTGACTACTCCCAGAGGTACTCTTTCTGTCGAGTTTACATCCTCCATAATCTGAATCTGTGTATGCCTTAAGTCCAAAACCAGAGTTCTGTGGATACCAGAGGCCAAGATTTTTGGTCCCTCTGGGGTATCTAAAGATTCTCCTTACAACAATATAATGTGACTTTTTAGGATTAGCTTGATATCTTGCACAGAGACATATGTCATGCATTATGTCAGGTCTATTGGCCGTTAAGTATAATAAAGACCCAATCATTCCTCTGTAGAGCGTGCACTCGACAGAGATGCCATTTGGATCTAAAAAAAGTTTATTTCCAATGGCCATTGGGGTTTTCATGACAGAGGCATCAGAGAGGCTATATTTTTCAAGTATGTCAGAGACATATTTTGATTGGTTTATGAAAATTCCTTCTGATGTTTGTTTGACTTGAAGTCCGAGGAAAAAGGTTAATTCTCCCATCATACTCATTTGAAACTCACTCTACATGAGTTTTTCAAAATCTTTACATTTTTGTGTATTTGTAGACCCAAAAATAATACCATCTACATATATTTGTACAAGAATAAGCTCATTTCCTTCTCCTTTAAAGAACAGAGTTGTATCAGTGGTACCTCTTTAGTAGTAGTTATTGAGAAGAAAGGTAGAAAGTCTTTCGTACCATGCCAATGGAGCCTGTTTCAGTCCATATAGAGCTTTGTCGAGGTAATAGACATACCTTGGGTACTTTGAGCTTTCAAATCCTGGTGGTTGTTGGGCGTATACTTCTTCTTGAATTTCACCATTGAGAAAAGCAGATTTTACATCCATTTGATATACTTTAAAACCTCTGTGGGCTGCGAAGGCTAAGAAAATTCTTATTGCTTCGAGCCGTGCAACAGGGGCAAAAGTTTCATCGTAATCGATGCCCTCTTCTTGGCGATATCCCTTGGCCACCAGTCTTGCGTTATTTCGAATGATCACTCCATCTTCACCCTTTTTGTTACTAAAGACCCATTTAGTCCCTATGGCCTGTTTCCCTCGTGGCAGAGGTACTAGAGTCCAGACTTTGTTTCGCTCAAACTGCAGAAGCTCTTCTTGCATAGCATCCACCCAGTTTGGGTCGTCCAGGGCCACAGAAATCTTTTTCGGTTCGATCACACTAATAAAATTGGTAAAGAAACAAAAATTTGCAGAAGCTGATCTTGTTTTTTCCTTATCAGTGGGATTACCGATGATTTGTGTTTGAGGATGGCTTTTTGTCCATTGAGTTGTTCGTGGAAGATGATCATTTGAGTCATCAAGTTGAACTTCTGTAGTTGAAGTGGTTGATGGTTCAGGTTCTGTAGGAATGGGTATTAAAGTTGGGATTTCCTTCTCTGTAGGTATTGTGGTTTCATCTTCACTTCCCTCTGGTGTTTCTTCTGGTGTTGCTTCCTCTGTTGGATTTGTTAGTATTTAGATAATCTCTGTTGCAGAATCTTTTGTTGTCGTATCTTCTGTTAGATTTTCAGTACCTGTAGTAGTTGTAGAAGAGGATGAGGGATTAAATGGATCAGACAGAGATATACTTAGTTCGTTTACAGAAGGTGATTCTGCAGAGGTGCTGTTTGTTCTAGCAGAGGAATCGACATCGTCGTTGAATATCTCTTGAAATAGAAGATCTAAATCTTTATTTGTTTTTGAGATGCCAGAGGATTCCTTGTTTAGCCCGAGTTCTGAACTGAGTTGTTCAGAAGTCTTTTGGAATGAGTCATCAAAGGATACATTGATGCTTTCTACTATTGTGCGTGACTTTAGAAGATAAACTCTGTAGGCTTTGGAAGTGGCAGAGTACCCGATGAACTTGCCTTGGTCTGCCTTTTCTTCAAACTTTCCTCTTGAGTCTCTGTCGTTTAAGACAAAGCATTTGTATCCAAACACATGGAGAAACTTGATGTTTGGTCGCCGTTTGTTGATCAATTCATAAGGAGTTTTGATGTGCCTTTTCATGATCGTTGAACGATTTTGGGTATAGCAAGCAGTTGAAATTGCTTCTGCCCAAAAGGTCATTGGTAATCCACATGCAGAAAGCATGGTTCCTGCAGCCTCCACGAGCGTGCGGTTCTTTCGTTCGACCACGCCATTCTATTGCGTGGTGCGAGCGGCAGAGAAGTTCTGGGATATTCCTTCTTCTGTGAGATAGGCTTCAATGACAGAGTTTTTGAATTTTGTGCCATTGTCACTTCGTAACTTCAGAATTCTGCACTCATAAAGAACTTGGATTCTTTTCATTAGATTAATCAGGATGCATGGAACATCTGATTTCTTTATGATAAATTCAACCCATGTAAATCGAGAATACTCATCAATTAAGACAAGTATATATTTCTTGCCACCTAGGCTCTGTATAGCGATTGGACCGCAGAGGTCAACGTGACGCATGTACAGAGGCATAGGACAAGACACATCAGTTTTGCCTCTGTGGGAAGCTCTTTTGAGTTTTCCCATTTCATAGGCAGAGCATAAATGATCCTTATTAAATTTAACATTTGGTAAACGTTTGACTAGTTCAAGTTTTGCCAGTTTATCTAGAGTATGAAAGTTTAAGTGACAGAACCTGTTGTGCCATAGCCAGGCTTCTTCACTTTTTCTTGCAACAAGACAAATGTTGTCCTTGTTTTTGGCATTGAAGTTCATTAGATACAGATCACCTTTTCTTTTGGCTCGCAGAAGTTCAATTCCGGTGTCTTCACTTAGTAGAGAGCAGAATGTTCTTTTGAACAGTACATCAAATCCTGTGTCTCAAAGTTGGCTTACACTGAGTAGGTTGTGTTTTAGGCCATCCACATATGCAACTTTGTGTACGGTGATATTCTCTTTCTTTATGACTCCATAGCCTTTAATATGCCCCTTTTTGTTATCTCCCAAAGTCACTGATCCACCATCTTGTTTTTCTTGGTATGTGGATAGAAGACTTCTGTTGCCAGTCATGTGCCTCGAGCATCCGGAGTCTAGATACCATATTGGCACATACTACTTCTGCAAGACAATCATAGAGATTTAGGTACCCATATCCATATGGGTCCAGTTTCGTCAGAATTTTTCAAGTTTGCCTTAGCATCTTGAAATACATTTTATCTTTTGTCGAAGAATCAGTTTGTTTCTCTTTAATATTTGATTTAGGTGCAGAGAGAAAACAATTTGAACTACAGAAATGATTATTCAATTTGAACATTAGATCAAAGCAATGACAGTATGGAATATCAGAAGTGATTTGCTTGAAATTTTCATTGAAAGCTTTAAACCGGGCCACAGAGGCATTACATTCTATTCTAGCATATGGCTTCCTATTACAAGAAGATTTATGTAGATTAGATTGTTGGCAAAAATCTTTGTTTGTAGCAGCCTTCTATGAGTCCCTTCTGTGGTGAACTTCTGTTGATTTCACTGTCACAGATGAAAAAGATTTGTTAGGTTTTGTCCATTTACCCTTTTGTTGCCATGTTGGTTTCTCTTTTATTTTTAAGGGTTTTAAAAACTTTGAATCTTTTGGATTTTGAGTGGACAACTTCTTTTGTTTGAAATTTTCAAGTTCAATGGAGGTTTTGGCTTGTATGCACATATCCAAAAAGTCTGGACAGATAGGAATTCCAGTGATTTTCTCTTTTGGAGAAATAGTTCTGTTAAGAACTTCAGAGGTTTGTTTAATAACTTCTGTGTCACAAGGAATCTTTTCTATTTTGTCAGTCTCTGAGTCGTCAGATGATGAATCGTCCTCATATACAGAGGTTGAGTCATCAATATTTCTTTCGACAGAGGCTGGACTTTCCGAGCATGTGTCATACTTGCTTTCTTTATCTGAAAATTTATTTTCTAAGTCAACAGAGGTGTCTGACAAGATCTCTTCAGAGAGTTTTTGATCTATAGAAGGTGTATATAGATTTTCAACATATCTATTTAACTAATTTCCATTATATCTTTTTCAATTATATTTCTTAGTTTTTTCTTCTGAAACTCAAGTGCTTCTGCAGATAATTTCTTTTCAGAATCTATTGTGCAGACAAAAGCAACTTGAGTTTGAGTCTCTGGTTTACCAAACTTGAAGATTCCTATCTGATTTTGAGTTTTCAGATATCTCTTTGGTTTGGATCCTCTTTTGACAGAGGTTGAAGGTGATAAGTTTGTGTTTTCAAACCACACATTTATCATCTTCATGGGTTTCCTTAAGTGAGGTTCCCCAGAGACTTTTACTCTCTTACTTACAGAGATTAAGTTTGGAAAATTAGGTTTGTTGACTTTTCCTACTGTAAATAGAGATGACAGAGGTTTATTCTTTTTGTTGTTTGTACCTGGATTAATATCACTGTACCCAATACCTCGCCTTCCTATTTGAGTATTTATTTTCTCATACACCTTTTGAGCATCACGATAATTTTTAATTAACACATCTCTTCTAAGTAGATCTTGCCAAAGGACTTCTCTTTCCTTTTGAAAATATTCCTTAAGAGCTAAAATGTTAAGTCCGTCGCTCTCAGAATCTGAAAGTTCTTTTGTTTTGGATTTTAAAGATGTATTTAATTCAGAAAATTTCTCTTTTAAAGGAAAAAGATTCTTGTTCCAGTGTGCTTCTAATTCTTCATTTTCTTTGAAAATCTTTGCTTTTTCTTCAGTGAGAAGTCTAGCTTCTCTTTCATAAAAAGTGAGATTTTTCTGAATATCATCACAAGTCCTTTTCAGTTCAACATTTTCAATTTTAATTATAAGCAAATCAACTTCTGTAGTACTAGAGGTGGAGTTTGAAGTAGATACCTCAGTGTCAGAGTCGGAGCTGATTTCTGCCATGCCACAGAACAAGGCATTGTTGGTGTATTCTTCATCAGAGGTTGTATCTGACTCCCAATCTTCCTTGTTTACCACTTTGTTCGCCATGAGTGACTTTTGAGCATAATACTCAGCTTTCTTTTTGTAAAAAGCTGAGTCCTTATGTGGGCGATTTTACCTGCTTCTGCATTCATTGGCAAAGTGGCCTGGCTTCCCACAGTTGTAGCAACCTTGGTTCTAGGAAGTATTACCAGCACGATCGTCGGACTTCTGTCGGTCACCACCTTTTTCCGATCTGCATTCATTTGAATAATGACCAGGCTTACCACACTTGTAGCATTCTTGTGGTGTGTAGCTTGCCTTGTCATCTGACCTCTGTCGGTCATTTCCTCTGTTGAATCTATCACTCGACCTCTGTTGATCGTTACTTCTGTCATCTGACCTCTGTCGGTCAGCTGATTCTTCTCTTCTTCCTTGATCCCTTTTACTCCGATCTTCTCTTCTTTCTCTATTATCTCTTCCATATCTTTCATTACCATAACTCTTTTGGTTTCCTCTGAATTCTCTTGTCAATAGAGCTAAGGATGTTGCTATTGATGCTAGAGTTATTTCTCCTTCTTCCACAATCTCTTCATCTTCGCTGTCAACTACCACCATCTTTTTATTTTTCTCCTTCTTCTTTTCCTCTGTTGTTCTTTCTTTCCTCGGCCTCTCTGCATCTTCTGTAGATTTGCCAACCAATGCAAGAGGTGCAGTGGTTAGTGTCTTTGCTTGTGCGATTTGAGGCTCTTGACCAGCTAATGTTCCGTAGAGGTCTGAAAGAGTCCAGGAATCTAAATCTTGATTGGTTTGTAAAGACATAGATAACTGGAGCCATTCTTCGTTCAGACTTTTGAGAAACATGACGTTATTCTCTTCATAAGTTCTGTGGATGCCGAACTTCTTGCAGTTATTGATCAAAGAGTTTAACCTGTCATACGTTGTTTGCAGAGATTCATTTGTCAGGGCTTTAAAAGCGTAATATTCGTTTATGTATTGAGCCCTTCGATTTTTCTGAGTTTTAGCTCCCCCTTCAAGTTGTTTCTCCAGTTCTTTCCAAAGATCATACGAAGATTCGCATGCATCTAAAGACTGGAAGAGATCGTTGGGGATTGCCATTAACAGAATTCTTTTTGTTTTCAGCGCGAGTTCATCTTTTTCCTTATCTTGATCTGACCAACCATCCCTGGTTTTAGGTTTTTGATGCTCAGGGATTTCAGGAGTGTCAGCTGTAGCTGGTACACGAGGTACTATTAACATAGGGACATGAGGAGGATTATAAAGGTATTGTACGAGCTCTTTATCAGTACCCTCAAAGAAATGGATCATTCTTATTTTCCACTGAGGATACTTATTTCGTAGAAGAGATGGTGGTTTGGTTAATGAACCAGCTGTGAAGAAATTTTGTGTGCTTGACATTTTAAGAGTAGAACGTTTCAGAATGAAGATATGATACGAAAAAGTACGAGAGAATTATCTGGAAAGATTTTCTGGGTTTTGGAAGCTCTCAACAGTGCACTTTAATGGAGTTTTAATTAAAGAAACACTTTCTCTAGATTTACCAAATATCGAATAAATCGAAAATGGCTGAACAATAGAATCTGTTTGAAGAAATGAACTACAGGTTAAAAATCAGACCACGTTTCTACCAATAATCTTGTTAAACGAGGATCGCTTGATATTTGAAAACAAGCTTTGCTTTGATACCAATTGTTGGTTCCCGTATTTGATTAACAAAGATTATCTTATCTATTAGTTCAAATAAGATGTGTTGCGGAAGCGTATTTGAAGAACTAACAGATATGTTTATATAGAAACAGCACAAAATACCAAATAAACAGTATATGAAGAACATATGAATATCTCAAAGTTTACTGTATTTGATGAAGAACACTAAGAACAGATTTGACGATAATTGTGTGCTAGTGTTTTTGTGTGTTAGTTGTTGTCTGATGTTGGCTTGTAAAGTTATAAGGAAGAACTCAACATGAGTCTTCCTTTTATACTACTACAAAAGATCTATTCTAGACAAAAGGACTATTGCTACAGGAAAGAAGGGATGGCATGAACAGTTGCAAATCTGCATGCATTAAATGCGCTAATATCAACTTTCAAGGATTCCTATCAGAGTTTGACACGTGTTTGTTGTCTGACCATGCCTTGTACAAGTTGATGACCGGACCCTGGAACAGTAGCAAGATATTTCTGTAACAGTGGTAAGATATTTCTGCAACAGTGGCAAGATATTATAAATATCTTCCAAGTCTTCAATCTGAACCGCAGAGGCTCTGTCAAGGGTGACAGAGGTTATGCGGCTCGGTCCTTGGTGAGCATTCTTCTGTAGATCCTTCTTTGGTCCTTTGTGAGTAGTCTTCTGTAGATTCTTCTTAGGACTTGGTGTTCCTTGAATGATCTTGTTTGCTTCGGCAGAGCTTCTGTGGAACACCGCAGAGCTTCTGTGGAACTCTTTCATACTTGGCCTATTTATCAATACTTCTAATATTATGAATATTTGGAGCTAACACATTCAAAGCTCTGCCGACAGAACCTCTACAGACAACATATGATCGGTTCAACTCTCTAATCAACAAGTGCAAGAAGTTCGAAATCCACATAACTTATGAGGAAAACAATGTCATGTTCCTAAAGAGTCTCAATGATGAATGGCTCCAGTTGTCTATGTCTCTGCAAACAAATCAAGACTTAGACTCCTGGACTCTGTCAGATCTCTATGGAACGTTGGCAGCTCAAGAACCTCAAATTGCACAAGCAAAAATTCAAATCAGTGCACCTCTTGCGCTGGTTGGTAAGGCTACAGAAGATAAAGAGAAACCGAAAAAGGAGAAAGCCATGGAAGAAAAGAAGAAGAAGAAGATAAAGATCTTGATCGTTGATAGTGAAGAGGAGGAGTTGGTGGAAGAAGAAGAGGCAACTATGGCCTCGATAGCTAAATCGTTAGCTCTTTTGACTAGGGAATTCAGCAGAGGATACCAGAAGAAGTCTGGTAATGAACGCTACGGAAGAGATGATCGAGGAAGAGAAGGGTTAAATGACAAGAACGACAGAGGTGTCGACCAACAGAGGTCGAATGACAGAAAAAACAGAGGTGGTGACCGACAGAGGTCGGGCGACAGAGTTGGCAACGGTTCCCAGAACCAAGGATGTTTTAACTGTGGCAAGCCAGGCCATTATGCTGCTGACTGCATGAGCAAACCAAACCGCCCACAGAGGGACTCTGCTTACTACAAAAAGAAAGCGGAGTTTTATGCTCAGAAGTCGCTAATGGTGAATCAGGAGAACTGGCTGTCAGACGAATCATCTGATGAAGGCGACAAAAACGCCTTGTTCTGTGGAATGGCAGAGGTCAGCTCATCCGACTCCGATAGTGAGGTATCCACTTCTGACTCTAACTCTAGTCAAGCAGAATCTGATTTGTTTAAACTAAACATTGAATACACAGAACTTAAAAAGACCTGCGAAAGTGTTCAAAAGAAGCTTACCTTCTTTGAGAGGGAAGCTAGACTTCTCACTCAAGAAAAGGCTAAAATCTTTCAAGAAAAGGAAGAAATTGAAACAAACTGGAACAAACACCTAAATCCTTTGAAAGAAAAGATTTCTGAACTTAACTATGCATTAAAAACAAAATCTAAAGAACTTATGGACGTTGAGACCGACAGAATGAACATTCTAGCTCTTAAACATTATTTTCAAAAGGAAAGAGAAGTCATCTGTAGATTTACTCCGAAGATATTTGTTAATAAAGAAATATCAAGATGCACAGAAGGTGTACGAGAAAATTAATACACAAATAGGGAGACGGGGAATTGGCTTCTGTGATATAGATCCATACACTGGAAACAAAAGAAACAAGTCTCTGTCCTCTCTATTTCATATTTGAAGTACAAGAAAACCCGGTTTTCCAAATTTACTCTCTGTAAGCAAAAGGCGAAAAGTCTCTGGTGAACCTCACAGAAGGAAACCTCTGAAGATGGTAAATGTGTGGTTTGAAAACACAGATCTACCATCATCAGCCTCTATCAAAAGAGCGTCCAAACCTAAGAAATATCTGAAAACACAAGATCAGATAGGAATCTTTAAGTTTGGTAATACAGAGACTCAATCATAGGTTGCCTTTGTCTGCACTATAGATTCTGAGAAGAAACTATCGGCAGAGGCACCTGAGTTCTTGCCTGCTTCAACAGAAGAAAAACTGACTCATATTTCTGAAAAGCAATTATTGGAAATCGGTGAAAACAACTTTTATGAATGCCCCAGTACTTTCAATAATAGTCAAAATCTCTCTGATGAAACTTTAATGGATACTTCTGTTGACTTGGAAAATAATGAAAGCAAGTATGACACATGCTCTGAAAATCCAGCCTCTGTCGAAAGAGAACTAAGTGACTCAACCTCTGTATATGAGGATGATTCATCCTCTGACGAATCTGAGACTGACTCTAAGTCAGAGATAGGACCTTGTGACACAGATGATTTTAAACTACCCTCTGGAGTTCTTAACAGAACTATTCCTCCCAAGGAGAAAATTACAAGAGTTCCTATCTGTCAAGATTTTTTGGACATGTGTATACAAGCCAAAACCTCCCTTGAGCTTGAGAAAATCAAACAACAAAGGAAAACGTCCTCCCAAAATTCAACAAGGTCAAAGATTTCAAAACCCTTAAAACCTATTAAAGAAAAACTTACATGGAAACAGAAGGGTAAGTGGGTCGAAAATAACAAAACTTTTTCTTCTGTGACAGTGAAACCAGCAGAACGGGCTCACAGAAGGCTGCTCTCAACAAAAGATTTTGCAAACAACAATCTAGCCTACATAGGTCTTCTTGTAATAGGAAGTCAAATGTTAGGATAAAATGTAATGCCTCTGTGCCCCCATTTAATGTTTTCAAAGAAAAGTTCAAGCAAATCTCTTCGCACATTCATTATTGTCATTGTTTTTATCTCATGTATCGATTAAATCAACACTCTTCAAGTCCACACCGTTTCCTCTCTACACCCAAAAAGAACACTAAATTCAAGGGTAAGAAGAAACAAAATGGTTCTTCAAAAGAAGCTAAAACCAAACCCAAGAATGCTAAGGCAAACTTGAAGACCCCTAACAAAGCTGGACCCATTTGGATATGGGTAACTAAAACTCTCTGATTGTCTTGCAGAAGCAGTATGTGCCAATCTGGTATCTTGACTCCGGATGCTCGAGGCACATGACTGGCGACAGAGCTCTACTGTCCTCCTACAAAGATAAACTCGATGGAGGATCTGTGACCTTTGGTGACAACAAGAAGGGTATATAAAAGGATACGGAGTCATTAAGAAGGAAAACATAACCGTATGCAAAGTTGCATATGTGGATGGCCTTAAGCACAATCTTCTCAGTGTTAGCCAACTCTGCGATACGGGTTTCAACGTAATGTTCAAAACAACCTTTTGTTCTCTACAAGGTGAGGACACAGGAGTCGAACTTCTGCGAGCCGAACGAAGAGGCGATCTCTACCTCATGAACTTCTATGCCAAGAACAAGGAAGACAAGCTCTGCCTTATAGCCTGTAAAAGCGAAGAAGCCTGGTTATGGCACAACAGGTTCTGCCACCTAAACTTTCATACTCTAGATAAGCTTGTTAAACTTGATCTAGTCAAAGGTCTGCCAAATGTTAAGTTTAATAAAGATCATTTGTGCTCTGCTTGCGAAATGGGAAAACTCAAAAGAGCTTCCCATAAAGGCAAGACTGATGTGTCTTGCCCTAGGCCTCTGTACATTCTTCATGTTGACCTCTGCGGTCCAATCACTACACAGAGCCTAGGTGGCAAGAAATATATACTTGTTTTGATCGACGAATACTCAAGATTTACATGGGTTGAATTTGTCAGAAAGAAATCAGATGTTCCAAACATTCTGATAAATTTAATGAAAAGAATCCAAGTTCTGTATGAGTGCAGGATTCAAAAACTAAGAAGCGACAATGGCACAGAGTTCAAAAACTCCATCATTGAAACCTATCTTACAGAAGAAGTCATATCACAGAACTTCTCTGCTGCACGCACCCCACAACAGAATGGCGTGGTTGAACGAAAGAACTGCACGCTTGTGGAGGCTGCAAGAACTATGCTGACAGCATCTGGATTACCAATGTATTTTTGGGCAGAAGCAGTATCAATCGCATGCTACACCCAAAATCGATCAACCATTGTAAAGAGGCACATCAAGACACCGTATCATTTGATCAACAAAAGGCGACCAAACATCAAATTCTTTCATGTATTTGGATGCAAGTGCTTCGTCTTAAACGATAAAGAAGCAAGAGGAAAGTTTGAGGTGAAAGCAGATGAAGGAAAGTTCATAGGATACTCTGCCACTTCAAAAGCTTACAGAGTGTACCTTCTGAAGTCTCGATCCATCGTAGAAAGCATCAATGTATCTTTTGACGATTCCTTTCAGAAGACTTCTGAACAAATCAGTTCAGAACTCGGTCTAAAGAAGGAATCCTCTGGCATCTCAAAGACAACAGAAGAAGACTTAAATTTTCTATTTTGAAGAGATGATCCATGATGATATTAATCCCTCTGCTGGAGCCGTCAGAGCCTCTGGAGAAACATCTTCTGCAAACCAGACTGAGTCAGGTATATCTCTAACTGGTCCATTAAATACTTCATACAGATACACATCCTGAGGGGGAACGAACAGAAGCTGAAGATAATACAACCAAGGACTCAACCACAGAGGAATCGATTCCAGAGGAAAACGAAGACTCAGTCTCTACTTCCTCAGAGGAACAAATTCCAACTCTCATTCCAATCCTCCCACAAGCTGAAGAACCAAGCATAAGCACAGAAGTACCATCAACAACAGAGGTTGCACCAGAACCGCAGTGTGCAACCACAGAGGTTAATCTTGATGACTCAAATGACCATCTTCCAAGAACAACACAGTGGACGAAAAGCCATCCTCCAAATCTTATAATCGGTGATCCTTCTGAAAAGGTCAAAACAAGATCAGCCACTGCTAATTTTTGTTTCTTTACAAAATTTATCAGTGTGATCGAGCCAAAAAGAATATTTGAAGCCCTAGATGATCCAAATTGGGTAGATGCTATGCAAGAAGAGCTTCTACAGTTTGAGAGAAACAAGGTATGGACCCTAGTACCTCTGCCACGAGAGAAACAAGCCATAGGGACAAAATGGGTTTTCAGAAACAAGAAGGACAAGGATGGGGAGGTCGTTAGAAACAAAGCAAGATTGGTGGCCAAGGGATATCGCCAAGAAGAAGGCATTGATTACGATGAAACTTTTGTCCATGTCGCACGGCTCGAAGCAATAAGGATCTTCTTAGCCTTCGCAGCCTACAGAGGTTTCAAAGTCTTTCAGATGGATGTAAAATCTGCCTTTTTGAATGGTGAAATCCAAGAAGAAGTATACGTCCAACAGCCACCAGGGTTTGAAAGTTTCAAGTACCCAAAATATGTCTATTATCTCGACAAAGCTCTGTATGGACTGAAACAGGCTCCAAGAGCATGGTACGAACGACTTTCAACTTTTCTTCTCAATAATGATTACGACAGAGGTACGACAGATACTACTTTGTTTTACAAAAGAAAAGGTGATGAGATTTTGCTTGTACAGATTTATGTGGATGACATTATTTTTGGGTCTACAAATGCACAACAGTGCAAAGATTTCGAAAAACTCATGCAGAGTGAGTTTGAAATGAGTATGATGGGAGAATTAACTTTCTTCCTCGGACTCCAAGTAAAACAATCATCAGAGGGAATTTTTATAAATCAAGCTAAATATGTCTTTGACATACTTTCAAAGTACAGTCTCTCTGATGCCTCTGTAATGAAGCCCCAATGGCCACTGGAAATAAATTATTCTCAGATCAATATGGCACATCTGTAGAGTGCAAACTCTACAGAGGTATGATTGGGTCCCTTTTATACTTAACCGCAAGTAGACCTGACATAATGTATGCCACATGCCTCTGTGAAAGATATCAAGCTAACCCAAAGGAATCCCACTATATTGCTGTAAAAGAGGATCTTCAGATACCTTAAAGAGACCAAAAATCTTGGACTCTGGTCTCCGAAGAACTCTGCTTTTGGTCTTAAGGCATACACAAATTCAGATTATGGAGGATGCAAGCTTGATCGAAAAAGTACCTCTGGGAATTGTCAATTCCTGAGTGGTAAACTAGTCAGCCGGACTTCGAAGAAGTAGAACTGTGTGTCTACATCTACAGCAGAAGCGGAATATGTTGTTGCTACTAGCTGTTGCTCTCAAGTTCTGTGGATGAAAACTCAGCTCAAGGATTATGGGTACAACATATACAAAATTCCCATCCTCTGTGATTCCAAAAGTGCCATAGCAATCTCTGCCAATCCAGTACAACACTAAAAAAAAAAGCATATCGATATTCGTTATCACTTTCTAAAGCATCATGTTGAACATGGCACAATCGAAATGCACTTTGTGTCCACTGAATACCATCTTGCACACTTATTCACCAAGGCACTAGATGAGAAAAGATTCCTTTTCTTGGTGGGTAAGTTGGGAATGATAAACATGAGTGGAACCCTTTGTAAGTAAGATTTGATCTTCTTGTAAATATGTATATATTTAAACTCTTCTGTATGTAAATTCTTAATCACCAAAAGTTCTATGACCAACAAAGCTTCTGTGGGATTGTTCAGAGCCTCTGATAATTCTCAACAGAACCTCCGATAAGCTTGACCTATGTCCTGTGCAATACTTATCTCATATGATCCAAGCATAGGTCAAGGGGGAGCAGAAGGAGACCTTGAACTGATCTACAGAGGTTTATCATTCAAGGGGGAGCCAAAGAAGAGATGTGATAACCAAAATTCACAGAAGTAAAGACTGTTTGCCGAACAAGTGAGAGACAAAAGGTAAGTATCTCGTACAAATCCTTTCTGAAAATAGATTTCCAGGACACAAATTTCCAAATACGTCCTAGAAACACTGTTTAAGACATTCCAAACAAGAAATGATCGAAAAGATTTTAGAGCCTTCCTTTATGAGAAATTTAAGTTCATAGAGCCTCTACTGAGCTCAACAGAGCTTCTGTAAGCTGGATCCTCTATGACTGCAAATTTCATACGGGAACTCTATCGATCAACTTTAAATGTCTTCCTCAAGGATTCGCATGTAAAAATGCACACAAAAAGATACTGGAAGAAAATCTTTTGGTCGAAGAGCTCACTCCACCAAAGAGTCTCTGTCGCCCAAACTAGACACCCTAAGAGTATGTCTCGAACAAAATCCATTTCCAAAACAGTTTTCCAGGACACAAATTTCCAAATATGTCCTAAAAACAGTGTTTAATACAATGAAAACCTTGGATGATCAAAAAGTTTCATAAATCTTTAGTTATAAGAAATTCTCACTCTCAGAGCCTCTGCTGGCTCTGACAGAAGCCTCAAAACCTCTGTGAATGAAAATTTTGTACTAAAAGTCTATCGATCCTCTCCAATGATTTTTTCAAACGTTTTTTGAAAAGATACAAGCATCAGAAGATATAAAAGGCAGATTTCAGACTACATAGCTCATTCCACTACAGAGCTCCTGTCGATTCTGATACTTGGCCTTTTATGGAAATTCTGTAAAAGAACGGGTTATCTACTGCGAGTGACAGTCTTCTGAAAGTAGAAATGCTCACGTGCAAGGCAATAATGGGCCGCACACGCCATCTAATCATGCTCTGACATCACTGACGTGGCATCTTTTGATTGGACGTACATGGCACACGTTCTCCTGGAAAGTTGAACCCAGCCGTATGTACTCGATTGCGGACCCCAAATATTATTCACTTTCACCTATTTACCTCTTCAGATTCTACCATTCTCTTAAGTATAAAACCCAACTTACCACTACCTCTAAACGTTTACGAACTTACTCTCATCATTACCTCCGGCGAACCTTTGCAAAACCTGCAACTTCATATATCCACTCTCTTTCTTCAAAAATTCGCAATGGCTTCCACCTCCAACGCTCCGGTGAACTCCCCATCTCATTCTGAGAACTCCCAAAACCAAGAAATTGCCAGAAACCTAGAACAAGACCACTCCGACGATGAAGCAGATTTTGCTCCGACCACCCATCTTCTAAACTTCATCCCACATGAACACTTTGAACGTGTTCTTCCTTTAAAACCAAATAACTACTTCCTGGTTCCCTCAAAAACCGCTTTTGGGGAAGCACATGCCATCCTTCCTCACATTCTGGAAAACCACTATCTTTACCCCCTGTTATCCAAAACTGTCAATAAAATCCCTGCCAGATACCTAAATCAATTCTGGATGAGCAGCAGATTTGACCCCACTGATAGACAAATTAAGGGCTACATCTCCAAACCGGACAAATCCGGGCACCTCAAACTCAAATTCAACAGAACCATGTTCTCACTGGAGTTCAGCCTACCAACCAGAGGACTACTAGGTATAAAGAAGTACGCAGAGGAACCCACAGACGAAGAGCTATGCCGTTTTGTTGAAATGTTGGGGTACAACACAACCCTAAGGAAAAAGAAATGATTTCAGAAGAAATCGATTACCTCCTATGTGGAATACGCTCTTCTCAATCCTAAATCGGTGCCTAACAGGGAAGGTGGGTAGTCCAGGCCAAACTTCTCACCAAATCATGACCATAATGTACCGGGTATATTATGATCTACCTCTGGACTATTCCACCCTCATGATGCAAGAAATGGTTAACACCATTGATCGCAGAATCTCCACCCAGAAGGCCAAAGGACGCAAGACCGATGCTCTACCACCTCTGCAATATCAGCATATTCTGGGTGTCCTTCTAGAGCCTCTGCTCCGTCTACAAAATGGCCAATGGAGGGACCAACGGTAAGAATGTATCCCCTGAACAAAAACACCCCAACAGAGCACGAAGATGAATACCCATTCTGCAGACCTCTGCAAAAGAAACTTCTGGGATATGCTACAGACAAGACCCTTAAGTTAGAATACATACGCGATCATAGGACTCCAGAACCGAGTCCTATGACACCCCCACGTCTAGGAGTCCCTTAGGATCTAGGCTTGTAGAAAGAATGGGCAGTGGCCTTGGCTAAGCATGAACAAGTACAAGGGAACTTTCATGCTCTGCGAAACACAATTCCCCCTACTCCTAAACGCAAATCCTCTGCCACCACTCCCAAGAAGAAGAAGAAAGCACACAAGAGAAAAACGACAGAGGAAACCTCTACCAGCGCTGCTCAACCCCAACAGTCCCCTTCTCATTCAACAGAAGAAGGATCCTCTGCACAACCCCCACCTCCAAAAGAAAAGAAGAAAAGAAAACATAAATCTTCAGAGGAGGGTGCCCCAAAGCCAAAAAGGAAAAGAAGCAAGAAGAAGACCAAGAAACCTCACACCCCTCTACGGACCATCACAGATGATGCAGAAATGGGCGAAGAAACCAATGATCAACCTCTGCAATCTCCTTCACCTATCAACTTTGCAGACCATCAAGGAGACTTTAACTCCTTCCTTTAGCATCCTGAAATCGCCGATACCCTAGATACTTCTGGATGGAACGCAGAAGCCCTCTCCCATCAATCAACAGAAGCTCCAAACTTCAGAATCTCTTCTGACTTGGAAGAGGATGACCAAACCCCACAAAATATACGGTCTGCAACACCAGAGGTACTTCAGAACCCCTTCACCCAACCTGGTTTTGATGTGCTACGAGCAAGCCCAGAGGATTTGGCTAAAACCACCACCAAAACCCCACCAGTCATAGTCTCAGAGGTGGACTCTGATGAAGAAGATGACCAGGCAGAAGAAGGACCTCTGCATCCCCACGTACGACAATTAATTAGCTCACATCCAATGTACGACTCTTTACGCACTGGTGCAGGAGCATCAACAGAAGTTAGGATAGAAGCACCGAGCCATAGGATAGCGACAGAGGTTGAGACTATAGATGGAGAAGAA
This sequence comes from Saussurea involucrata, assembly GCA_033807775.1. Taxonomy (NCBI): domain Eukaryota; kingdom Viridiplantae; phylum Streptophyta; class Magnoliopsida; order Asterales; family Asteraceae; genus Saussurea; species Saussurea involucrata. The sequence continues at coordinate 70,919,114 of CM066325.1, forward strand.
GTGGTTGGATGCTCCACAAAAGCAGAAGCTAGAACTGATGCCTGGAATATAAGAGGTACACTCCCACAACCAACTCCCAGTGTACCCCACATGTCTATTACCGCTAGTCTAGTGGCAGAAGGTAATATTGAACAAGAGCAGCACGACTCGACCCCAACCCAAACCGACCGGGCAGAGGAAACTCCTTCATCCTCTGTGCCAATCATTCCCGGGGAAACCATTCTAGGGGAGTCCTCTCAAAAGGACTTACCCTTAGTAAGTGATCAATTGCCCCAGATCACACCAGACATTACTGCAGAGGAATTTGTTTCCTCTACCTCACGCACACACGTAAGTCCAACCGGCCCTTCAGAGGGGCCTAGAGTGCACGAAGACGAAGGGATTCTAGACAAATCCCCGAGTCAACTTAAGGATACTCCTGTACCCACCTCTGGAGTGGATCAGGACAATGTCCTTAACAGAACCTCTATAGAGTCTGAAGCTGATAAAGCCTCTGCTCAAGGATTAGAGGAACAGGGCCTCACTCTGGGGACGAATGTGTTCCCCCAGAGGTTACACCAAGTCCACATGTATCAAGGGATGAGTTCCAAACCCTTGTCACCTCTGTGGACAATACATTGAAAGAGTTGAAAAGCTCTTTTAATTCTTTTGCAGATACTACATCCAGGGCACTCACAAACTTGAACACCAAAATGGACAACCTGTCCACAGAGGTGAAAAATGCCTTAGCCCAGCAGGCAACTGCTACAACCTCTGCCACCTCTGCTGCTGCTAATTTCGAGAAGGCCACAACCTCAGCCTTCCAAAGCTCTGTGAAAGACCTGCTAGATACGCTGAAGAAAGCATCTACCCCAACCTCTACGGGCATCACCCCAGAAGATCTGAAGAAAGCCCTTGAGCATGTCCAAGAACAAACCACAAATGCAACTCTGGCCATGAAACCTTCCGACTACATAACCAGAGCTCAGCTCACAGAACTTGGACAAGGTGTAATCGACCAAGTCACAGAGCTCATCAAAGCCTTCACAACCGCCAACGCAAATTATGTCAAAGACTTCAGGGAAAGCATCGACAGAATGCGCTATAACACAGAAGCAGAGCTCCACACTCTTCTTGGTCTCTATGATGACGTCTGCGCAAAACTAATAGCCGCAGGGGAAACACCACCAAAGAAGCCAGAAGCTTCATGCAGAGTAGAGGGTATTGAAGATAAGGGTCAGGATGACTCTGATGATGATTCTGATGATTCATCAGATCATCCTGAAGGGGAGAAACAAAGGAAAAAAGCTGCAAATAGAGGTCTACCAGCTCCACCGGTATCAGCAGAACCCCTAAAACAAGTACCGCCAACTCAAACCCAAGGAAGACAACAACAACAGTCCACAGAGGCAACAACCACCTCTGTGGAAACAACCCATGAAGAAACCCAAGTACCTGAAACCACAGAAAACCAACAACAGCAACAGACCACAGAGGCAACACCCACCTCCGTGGAATCAACTTCTGTATTCGGAGCAGATGACCCAACCCGTGAAGAATTCCAAATCCTAACGTCCTCCGAAGAAGATCAACCATCCCAATAACCAAAACCAAAATCACCAAAAGAACTCCCCTCTCCAACACCAAAAACACCAGAAGAACCAAAACTACCATCCCGTACACCAGAAGCTGCAACAACAAAACCTCTATCTCCCACACCCAAAACCAGAACCAAGACCATTGCTCACAAAAGGAAACATCTGAGCAAAACCACAGAATCCTCACCAACAAAATCCACATCACCAACCAATTCCTCAGAAACACAAGTGCCAAAACCCACAGAGGCAACCCCATCTCTACCAGAAGATCTTCAGCCGAAGGCAAAAGACAAAGGCAAGGGGATAATGACAGAGGAACCCAAAAAGAAGAAGCCAAAGCATCAACCAGCAGAGAAATTGATGAAAAGCTCCTTCGACGCCTATGTGACACCAAAGCCAGAAGAAGAAGACTGGGCTTTAGGTGCCACCCCTCTGTCAAACATACATGTTTTGGATCCGAAGAAAAAACTTACAGAGGATCGAGTGGCAGAAATTAAGAAGAAAATAGATGCTCTGCGCAGACCCATGCCTCCACCTGGTGCACCTCCACCTCAAATGGAAGAAGTGGTGTACAGGTATCTCTACAACAGAACTGCCAGAGATCCAATGCCACCAATGGTCCAAGATCCTGAACTTCGTGCTGACCTCGAAAACATCTTCACAAGAACAAAACCCAAGCCAAAACACGAAGTCTTCTTAATCGAAAAAAGCGACAAGGTCATATACTGTAAGTTTTCTCAAACCAGAACTACACCTAAGGTTTCCTATAACATATATAAGGTCAAAAGGGAGAACAGAACCGTGAATCAATTCTCAGATGTTGATCTGAGAAATCTAAATCCTTACGACCTACGCGACCTTCTCCTCTGGACAAAAGAGAACTTCACAACAGATGCACATCGAAGGGCATACAGGGTGATCAGGAAAGCAATGCGTGAGAAGCTTCTGTTGTATAGCCTTGTCGACTTCCAATTAGCACGAGATCTCGGAGTAAGAAACCTCGCTCTCCGACCACCAGAAGACGACTGCCCATCCTCTGCCATACCAAACTCGATCATTACATCTCCAAGAGTTGGGTTAGTCTATCAATATCCTGCTGGAAAGTCAAGACTATTCATAGAGATGGACTGTCAGAAGTATGCAACAAGTACTTTGACAGAGTTCAAAGCAAGCCTCGTGGAGCACATAGGAACAGAGGAAATGGATCGGGGTAACGCAGATAGACTGATAGAAGTCATCGATTCAACAATCAACTTCCGAAACCTCTGCATCAGCTTCTATCACGAGCTTAGAGAGTTAGGATTCGACAACAGAAGTTTCAACGACTTCAAAGATGCCAACGTCTGATAACCTCTACCAACCTCTGTTACCTTTACTTTCATCATGTAAACGAATGTAAGTGCCTCTGGCATAACTTTAAATAAAAGAAGTTTTTACAGAGGAAAAATACCTCTTGTCATGTACTTAGCCTAGAAAACCTTGCACTTTTCAATTTTTTATTTTTCGATACTTAGGGGGGATTGTTAGCTCCAATCTTTATGATTATAGAAGTATTGAAAAATAGGCTTAGTATAGAAGTCTTCGACAGAGACTCTGCCGAGTCACCGAGAAGACATAAGCATATAAGTCTTCGATAGAGGCTCTGCCGAGCAACCGAGAAGACCGAAGTGAAGAATCGCCTAAAGACTCTTCAATGCGGACAAGGCCACAGAGCCTCTGTCATACTTGACAGAGCCTCTGTGGTATAAAAGAACAAAGATCTATACAAAGACAATCGTGCTTCTCACGATTTATGTTGTACGAAGATACTCAAGATCATTCGTACAAGGCATGACCTGACAACTCCACGTGTCAAACTCTGATGGGTCATAGCCTTAGTAGAAGCCGACGCATTAAATTAACGTTGTACTATCAACAGTACCTGAATAGTGTTTTTAGTACCTTCAGTCCTTGTTGTCCAGATCTTGTCCCCTTTAGAAGTAGTATAAATAGAAGACTCATGTTGAGTTCTTCTATTAAGCTTTTGCACGACACACACACCTTTAGAGCAGAGTCTTATCAAACCTTTCGGTGTTCTTGGTGTTCATATTATATCAAATACAGTAAATCATTGAGCTATTTATCTGTGTTATTTACACTTCTTATATTTGATATTGTGTGTTATTCTACCTCATTATATCTGTTAGTTCGTTAAAATGCTTCCGCATTATATATTCTTTGAACTAATTAGATAGAATCATCATTGTTAAGCAAAACAGGAACCAACAAAGAAGGATCGCAATTGTTCCAGACCTTTGCATATGCTTCATGTGGATCTTTGTGGTCCAATCTCTATGCAAAGTCTGTCAGGTAAAAAGTATATTCTTGTGCTTATTGATGAATATTCTAGATATACTTGGGTTGAGTTCATCAGAGTAAAATCTGATGTCCCAGAAATTTTGATAAGTTTGTTGAAGAGAATACAGGTTCTGTTAGGTTTTAAAGTCCAAAAGTTGAGAAGTGATAATGGGACAGAGTTTAAGAATGCCAGAATTGATGCCTACCTATCAGAGGAAGGAATCTCCCAGAACTTCTCAGCTGCCAGAACTCCCCAACAGAATGGTGTTGTGGAGAGAAAGAACAAAACACTGGTAGAAGCCGCCAGAACTATGTTGGCAGGTTCTATTCTCCTAATCAACTTCTGGGCAGAGGCAGTCTCAACAGCCTGTTTACCCAAAACAAAGCTGTAATAGTGAAAAGATTCAAGAAGACTCCTTATGAACTCATCAACAACCGAAGGCCAAATGTGAAATACTTTCATATTTTTGGCTACAAAAGCTACATCTTGAATGACAGAGATCAACTGGGCAAGTTCGACAAGAAGGCGGACGAAGTAATCTTTATTGGTTGTTCCTTAACCCTTAAAGCCTACAGAGTCTACAATACAAGAATCAGGGTCATTCAAGAGAGCATAAATGTGTCCTTTGATGAAAATTCATCAAGTTCCTCTGATCGCAAATCACTAGAGGAGACACGGACTAAAGTGAAGCCAAACTCTTCAAAGTCAAGGGAAGAAGATATCAATCCACTATTCAACGATTTCTTCGATGACGATGATTCCTCTGTTAATATCACCAGAGGCAATCAAGCTCGGAGTTTTGCTGAACAAATTCTGACATGTACAACTCTTACAGGTCCCTACAATTCTTCACCATCTACTTCTCTGTCTACAGGTGTAATTCAGAGAAATGAGGAACCACAATCAGACGTAGGAGAACCTGAACAAGAGCCATCATCACCCCTTCTGACTCATATTGGAAGAAGCTCTCTGTTTGAAAGCTCACCATCTTAGAGCCCTGTTGGTACATCACAGAGCAATGAGGCCACCCTTCAGAGTTGTATGCCCTAGAGCCCTGGTCCTAATCCTCAGAGCTCTGATGCTGATATACGTCTTTTCCCATCAGAAGCACAGACTCCACCTATTGTCCATGCTATGATGACCAGATGGACAAAGGATCACCCCCATCATCTAATTATAGGTGCTGTTGAAGATGGTGTAAAGACAAGGTCTGCAACAATCAATGAGGCTTTCTTTGTGAATTTTCTAAGTATGATTGAGCCGAAGAAGATTTCTGAAGCCCTGGAAGACCCAAACTGGATTGAAGCCATGCAAGAGGAGCTTCTGGAGTTTGAAAGAAATAAAGTTTGGTCCTTGGTTCCACTTCCTGAAGACAAAGCTGCCATTGGAAGCAAATGGGTGTTCAGAAATAAGAAAGATGAAGACGACATTATCATAAGAAACAAAGCTCGACTGGTTGCTAAGGGATATTGTCAAGAAGAGGGCATTGAGTATGACGAAACCTTTGCACCTGTGGCTAGGCTAGAAGCCATCAGAATCTTCTTAGCCTATGCTGCCCAAATGGATGTGAAATCTGCCTTCTTGAATGGGAGACTACAAGAGGAAGTCTATATCCAGCAACCACCAGGTTTTGAAAATTCAGAGTTTCCAGACCACGTATACAAGTTAGACAAAGCTCTGTGTGGCCTTAAACAAGCTTCCAGAGCCTGGTATGAAACTCTGTCAAATTTTCTGTTGACTAATCACTTCGAGAAAGGTACTGTCGATACAACTCTATTCATTAGGAGGTATAAAAATGATATTCTTCTGGTCCAAATATATGTTGATGACATTATTTTTGGGTCTACAAGGCAGGAATACTGTGATAGGTTTGAGGATTTGATGAAAAGCAAATTTAAAATGAGCATAATGGGAGAACTTTCATTCTTCCTTGGTTTACAACTTAAACAATCTATCAGAGGCAATTTCATAAGTCAATCTAAATACATCTCTGATATTTTGAAAAATTATAAGCTCAATAATTCAAATCCAATGAAAACTCCTATTGCCACTGGAGTTAAACTTGATCATGATCCTCATGGTTAATCTGTGGATATCAAGAACTACAGGGGCATTATAGGGTCACTTCTGTATTTGACTGCAAGCAGACCTAATATAATGTTTGCAACATGTCTTTGTGCTAGATTTCAAGCAAATCCTAAAGAATCCCATTTGTCTGCTGTCAAGCGTATTTTTAAATATCTCAAATGGACTCAATTTTTGGGTCTCTGGTATCCTCTTAATTATAGTTTCGAGCTTATTGCATACACGGATTCAGATTATTGAGGATGCAGGAATGACATAAAGAGTACTTCTGGTAGCTGCCAATTGCTTGGAGAGAAACTGGTGAGTTGGACATCCAAGAAACATAACTGCATATCAACTTCTACAGTAGAAGCAGAGTATGTTGCTGCTGCTAGTTGTTGCTCTCAAGTAATCTGGATGAAAACACAACTCAAAGACTATGGCATGGAGTACAACAAAGTCCCAATTCTGTGTAACTCCAAGAGTGCAATAGCAATTACAGCCAATCCAGTCCAGCACTCGAAGAAAAAGCATATCGATATAAGGTACCATTTTATAAAGGATCATGTTGAAAAAGGGACGATTGAAATGTACTTTGTTTCAACCGACTTCCAACTTGCTGACCTGTTTACAAAAGCCCTTGATGAAAGGAGATTTAACTTCTTTATTAGCATGATGGGTATGCTGAACATGTCCTCCTAACTCTGTTTAAAAATCAACAGAGCCTCTGATGTTCCTACCAGAGCTCTGACAAAATAGCTGGGTAGGATAGTTCACCAGAGCCTCTGATGTTCACCAGAGCTCTGCCAGCATACTTTTTTTTCTTCTGTGCATTTCTTATCTGTATATACTTTTGTTTTTCACTTGTAAATATTGTTGCAAGAAAAGAGAAAAACTGAAAAGAAAAATCTGTCAATTAAGCTCATGATTTTAAGGGGAGCTTAAAAGGAATAATAAGCATGGTTTAAGGTGGAGCAAGTCAAAACAATTTCAAATCTGATTGACTTTGCTCGTTGAACAAAAAGAAAAATTCTTTTAAGGAAGGGAAAACCTGTTCTGATGAAAACAATTTTTTTTAAAATGTCAAGAACTTACCAGAACTCTAACATTTCACCAGAGCATCTGATGATGCTCACCAGAACTCTGTGAAATTTCTGAGTTAATTCTGCTTTCGTTCTTTGACTATTTTTCACATCAGAATCAGGATTTTTAAATGATTTTAGGGTAAAAGGTGAAACATCTTGGGTTACTTGGAAAGAATGATAAAGGTCACTCAACAGAGGCAAAATTGTGTTGAGTTCCACCAGAGCTCTGCCAGGTTTCTGCCACGTCATCAGAAGTACTGTCATCAGAGGTGCGGGTTATTTGTAAGCGTGAACCGTAGGTCACCCACACATCTCTAATCGTGGCGGTTTGATAGCCCAAAAGTTGTCAGAACCAAATCCTACGTGGCATCTTCTAATTGAAAGACCAACCGTTAGCTGTTTCCACGTTCTACTGTAGAGGCCACTCCACTATCTGAAAGTCGAGTACCTACAGTACCTACGACGCCAATCCAGCCACACACTTTGAGTTTAAATATCCATTCCCATGACCCATTTCATTCCTTACGTTTCCTGAATATTCAAACCTTCCCTCCTTTGTTCAAAAAACCTTTGAGTTCTTCAAAACCCTAAAACCTGCAACAATGGCAGAACAAGCCCATTCCGCAGAATCAAGCCGAATAGGGTCTGTAGATCAGATTGTAATCCTACCCTACAACTTTGTCGATAACATCTATCGATTTGATGCTAAACCAGCCAACTATTTACCCACTTACCACGTTTTTGTAGAGTTTTTCAGAAACTCTGAAAATTTTCAAGCCCTTACCAAATATGAAGATGACCTTCCAGAGATATATGTCCAACAATGGTGGACTACTTGTCAGCACATACCAGAGAGAAACGGGATCATTGGAAACGTTGATTCAGGAAGACAGGGCGGAGCTGGAACGATTCGCATCCGCGATAAAACCCTTAGGAGAATCTTTCAAATGCAAACCCTTAGACAGTTGGGTATTCCTGCATATGAAAAACCCCCAAAAATCCCTATTCTTCTTGATTTCATGCGTTTCTTGGGCTACAACAGCACCCTAACCAAGATTGGAGAGTTCAGACGAGGAAACCTACCCCCAGTGTGGAATTTCATGTTTTCCACACTGAACATAACCCTCACATGTAAAAGTGGAAGTCAAGACCAGGCCAGTACTGAAATTCTCCAAATTATGTATGGTTTGTACTTCCGCAGGCATTTCGACTATGCCAAAATCCTTTACAAAGACCTTCTTAATGCCGTGAATACCAAAACCTCAACCATATCAAGAGGAGGAGTTGTAGGAGTCCATAGAAATTTGAAAGCTATCAGATATCCAAGATTTATCAGCCTCGTCATCAGAGAAGCATTCCAAACTTTGGAACTAATTCCACAAGGCAATCGAACCCCCATTTGGGTGATGTCCAGATTCTCTCCAACAACCACCGGTGAATACCCTAACATCAGAAGAGTACCAACAAATCATGTTGTCCTTGATAAGCCCAACCCACGTCTCTATCCAAAACTATAATCATGCTGTTCAACCTCAAGAACCTGAGGTGAGATCCCCAGCATACTTAGGTCCTGAGCCTTCGTTAGAGTCTGTAGGAGAGATAAGAGAAGTGGAAGAAGTAAACAGACCAGAGGTAAGAGTACCCGAAGTGGGGTCTTCCTCTGCCCATGTGGTAGAAGAGGAAGTAGTGGACAGAGCATCCACTATGGAGATTGTCCAAGAGGAAGAAAGGGAAGCTACAGAGGAGGTGGCAGAGAGTTCGCCGTCCTCTGGTAGTAGTGAGGAAGAGGGGAGTGAGGGAGAATCTGAGTCTTCTACATCCCTAAGAGCCGAGGGAAATGTGAGCTTAGAAGAAGATGTTCAAATAATGAACACACATGTGCGTTTCCGAAGCCCAACTCCCAGTGCAACCACACAACCTATCCCTGGTGATCAAGACCAGAGGGATATTGAATTAGAGGTGCACACCTCGAACCCTACCAGCTTGAACCACCATAGGAAACTCTTCACGCCTCTGGTATGCACGAAACCGAGGAATCTATTTTCGGTAATGATGGCCAATCGCCCCAGGCCATCCATAGGTCACCTACACACACTGATGCCTCTGTGGCTTGCATAGACTTAACAGAAACTAGCCCTGAGATCTTTCGTATCTCACATAGGCTCTGCCCAACTCAGGGGCAGTGGGATGACCTAGTAGCACAAGGGAAGACCTATCTTGATCACAGGGCCTCTCAACACATCAGATTTCCTTCTGCAGAACCTGAGCTGGAAGAGGAAACTCTGATCAGAACACCTGTAGATGTATCCCCTGAAAAGGAACATCAAGGATCGGGTGGAAGTCCTCCTAGAGCCAACCTAAAAACAACTCTTGATGGAAGCGCCTCTGAGCTCGAGGTTGACTTGGATCCATGTGTTGGAACCAAGGTTACCCCAGCTGACACTGTCACCAGAGCAGAGCTCAAAAGCTTCTGTGACAGTATTAGCAACTCCTTGAATGAGTATAAACATATCAATGAGAAGAAAGAGGAGCTGATCCGTCAGGAGAATGCAACTCTGAAGTCTAAGCTGCAAGAGATCACCAGAAAATTCGTAGAGACGACACATAAACTTGTGGATGAGGAAAGAGCCAGAGCAGAAGAGTAACAGAAACTGACAACAGAGCTATCTGAGCTAAAGAGAACCATGGCAGAGAACCACATGGCTGTAATGAACAGAACCTTGCCTATACCTTCCGTACTTCTCTCTGACTCCAACATCAGATCCTTGACAGACATGATCAATACTTCTGTTAAGGATGCTATCAAAGAGGCCACGACATCTTCTGCTACTCCACTGAACATATCTGGTCCAAGCCCCAATGAACTACCAATGACAGTCGGCCAGATGGGTGAGTTCAGCAGAAATGTTCTAAGCAAGATGATGACCATATCTTTTAAATTCGTCATGAAGGCCCAAGCGACAGATAGACACGTCCAAGCATCTCTTGACTCTCACAAATTCAACTTTGAGAGTCAAGTAGATGAGATCAGAACTGCCGCAACAGAGGTCGAAGATACATTGAAAAAGGTAGTCACTATCTTCACAGATTCCATCTTACAGACTGCTACAAACAAAAGACCTGCCGAAGGACCCCAGACGGTGAACCTTCAAGGAAGAGGGGTAAGTTTGTTGTTCCAGCCTCACCCGATGACGGCATTGCAGCTTCTGATGATGATGATGACTTCCATGATGCTGCAGAAAGGCACTCAGATAATCAGCTGGGTGAGTCCTCAGAACAACAAAAGGGGGAGAAAGCGAAAGAGAAAGAGAAAGAGAAAGAGAAGGAAGCTGAGAAAGAAAGAGAGACAGAGAAAGAGAAGGAAAAGGGGAAAGTGAAAGCAACAGAGAAAGAGACACCAGATACACAAGGAGAGACAGAGGAAAAAATAATTTCAACAGAGATGATGCTAGTAGAGTTCGACTATATGTTCAAAGAAAGAACCATCAGAACACCAGAAGAGTCGACAGCTCAACCACCAGAGATCATTATACTAGACACTCCTCCCCAAACCCCAAGAAATGAACCAGAGAGAACAGAACCAATCTCTACTGATGAACAAATAAACCAATCCCATGTCCAAACTCAAACTATACAAGAGCCTAAATATGTTGACATTCTTATGGCTGAAACCCATGACGATTAGAACCCAATCCAAAACCATCCAGAACAGAACCCAGAAACATCATCCCGACACACCGAGAACCCGTCCTTAGAAGAACTTTTTGCCTATCTCTATGCTGACAGAGATATAATCCCTATCAATGTCGTACCCATCAACCCTTACCTAAATCCCAACAGAATAAACACAATCTCAGATGCTAGGCGAAGGTTTATAGAAACAACGTCACATTTGAACAAAGCCATAAACTCGTCATTTGGGATCGGCGGAATTTTGAAAATAGAGCATAGAAAATTCTCCTATGACAGAGTTGTGTCCCATCTGTACTCTATGGAATCAAAAGACGGAAAGATAGAGTCCTTCAACGACAATGATCTTGTACCTCTGAATCCATATGATCTGGTAACTCTTCATGGCTATTGCGTGAACTTCAGCGACAAGATCAAACCCACAAGAACTGCACTGACTGAAGTTCAATTTGCTATGCAAGAGCACATCAATCTCAGAACTCAAGTAGATCTTCAGCTTGGCATAGAATTCGAAGTGGAGAAACTGGCGATTGCACCTCTAAATGAAAGTCTTGTGGGTTATGACCATTACATAACTGGAACTGTGGTTGGAAATCCTCCAATCTTTATATGCCGACAGAAGGGCAACAAGAAGGCCATCAGATCTTCTGAAACCCACAAGTACTCAAGTGAGTCGCTGCAGTATCTCAAGAATGTGATTCTGAATCTTCCAAGAGAAAAGTGTCCAGAAGAACAACTGAGGCGCTATATCAACCAGATAGACCGCATGTTAGAATTCAGAGACCTTATCAGAAAATTCGACAGAATTCTAAGAGGAGAGTACTATGCTTAGTATACTTTTTCTTTGAACTGTATTGTAATATCCTTAAAAGAAAAGTATCAAGTTTCACAGAGGATGATCTTCTCCACTTTGTCTTTTGTTTAAATATCTCTCTAAATTGTCATTTTTTTATTTTCAATACTTAGGGGGAGATTGTTAACCCCAAGTATACAATATGTAAAAGTATTGAAAATATTACAAGTCAGAAGACCACCAGAGATCCAGCAGAAGACTTAGAAGAATATCAACCAGAAGACCATCAGAGCTCGACAGAGCTCTGGCAGAAGACTTCTTCTATTCACTAGAAGAACTGATCACACCAGAAGACCATCAGAGCTTTGGCGTAAGAGCTCTGGTGAAGGAAGACCTCTATGAAGCTTAAGTCTTGTAGAAATATTTAAGTGTTAGACACGTGTCCGTACTTTCCACGTAAGCCCTAAAAGGACGGAGACACACTTTCTACGTGTCACCTCAGGGTTAGATAGTACATTGTCTTCACTTTATCAGGCTATAAATAGGAATGTAGTGGAACGCAAAAGAGCAAGATTTTGAAAGAATTGTTTTCCACACTTGTGAGAGCACACACTGCTACATTCCACCCCACTACCACTGTACGATTTGTTTTCTGAGAGATTTCAGAATACACACACTTGAACATGTTCTTGGTGTTGTTCATTGTTATCAATATACGAGCAGCTTATTTACTTGATCTTGTTATCATCTTACTGTTCACTATTGATACTCTATTGTTACATAATCGTTTACACAATCACTCACATTTAATAGCTTTATATAATGCTTCCGTTATCTGTTTTATGTTGTTTATGGGATATAACGTGAATCTGGGAACCAACACTAACCTCTATTAGCAAAAGGCAAAAAGTCTCTGTGGAACCTCACAAGAGGAAACCTCTGAAGATGATCAATGTGTGGTTTGAAAACACAGATCTGTTATCTTCAGCTTCTGTCAAAAGAGACTCCAAATCTAAGAAATATCTGAAAACACAAGATCAAATAGGAATCTTCAAGTTTGGTGACCCCGAGACTCAAACACAGGTTGCTTTTGTCTGCACAACAGATTCTGAAACAAAACTATCCGCAGAGGCGCCTGAATTCTTGCCCGCTTCTTCAGAGAAAAAACTGAAAAACATTTCTAAAAATGAGTTAATGGAAATTGGCAAAAGCAATTTTTATGAAAACCACTGTACATCCTCTACTAAACAAAATCCCTCTGAGGAAATCTTGATGAACACTTTTGTTGACTTGGAAGATGCTCCCAAAGAAAAGGAAGAAAGCGAGTATGGCACATGCTCAGAAAGTCTAGCCTCTGTCGACAGAGATCTCAGTGACTCAACCTCTGTATAAGAGGACAACTCATCCTCTGACGAATCTGAAACTGACTCAAATAAATCAGAAATAGTTCCTTGTGCATCAGAGGGATTTAAGCTTCCCTCTGGTATTCTTAACAGAACCATTCCTCCTAAGGAGAAAAACACAAGTGTTCCTATTTGCCCGGATTTTTTGGACATGTGTATACAAGCCAAAACCTCTCTTAAGATTGAGAAAATAAAAAAACAAAAAGAAATGTCTTCTCAAAATCCAACAAGTTCAAAAGCTCCAAAACCCTTAAGACCTTTTAAAGAAAAACTAACTTGGCAACAAATGGGTAAGTGGGTTGAAAATAACAAATCTTTTGCTTCTGTGACAGTGAAACCTGCAGAAGTTCACCACAGAGGAAGGGGTCCACAGAAGGCCACTCTCAACAGAGAATTTTCAAAACATCAATGTAGTGTACATAGGTCTTCTCGTAATAGGAAGTCAAATGCTAGAATAGATTGTAATAATAAAGTCTCTGTACCCCTATTCAGTGTTTTTAATGAAAAGTTCAAGAAAATCTCTTCGGATATCAATTATTGTCACTGTTTCAATCTTATGCATCAATTAAACCAACACTTCTCCAGTCCACACTGTTTCCTCTCTGTACCCAAAAGGAATGCAAAATTCAAAGGTAAGAAGAAACAAAATGGTTCTTCATCAGAAGCTAAACCCAAACCCAAGGTTGCTAAGGCAACCTTGAAGACCCCTAACAGAGCTGGACCCATTTGGATATGGGTACCTAAAACTCTCTAATTTGGTTAGAGAAGAAGTATGTGCCGATCTGGTATCTAGACTTCGGGTGCTCGCGGCACATGACTGGCGACAGAGGTCTACTATCCTCTTACAAAGATAAACTTGATGGACGGTCTGTGACCTTTGGGGACAACAAGAAGGAGTATATAAAAGTCCACGGAGTCATTAAAAAGGAAAATATAACCGTATGCAAAGTTGCATATGTGGATGGCCTCAAGCACAATCTTCTCAGTGTTAGCCAACTTTGTGATACGGGTTTCGACGTCATGTTGCATATGTGGATGGCCTCATGAACTTTAGCGTCAAGAACAAGAAGGACAAACTCTGCCTTGTTGCTTCTAAGAACGAAGAAGCTTGGTTATGGCATAACAGGTTCTGCCATCTGAACTTTCATACTCTAGATAAGCTTGTCAAACTTGATCTTGTTAAAGGTCTGCCAAATGTTAAATTTAGTAAGGATCATTTGTACTCTGCTTGCGAAATGGGTAAACTCAAAAGAGCTTCCCATAAAAGCAAGACTGATGTGTCTTACCCTAAGCCTCTGTACATGCTACACGTAGACCTCTGCGGTCCAATCGCTATACAGAGCCTAGGTGGCAAGAAGTATATACTTGTGTTGGTCGATGAATATTCCAGATTCACATGGGTGGAATTTGTCAGAAAGAAATCAGATGTTCCTAACATTCTGATAAACCTAATGAAAAGAATCCAGGTTCTGTATGAGTGTAGGATTCAAAAGTTAAGAAGCGACAATGGCACATAATTTAAAAACTCTGTCATTGAAGCTTAACTTACAGAAGAAGGCATATCTCAAAACTTCTCTACTGCATGCACCCCACAGCAAAACGGTGTAGCTGAACGAAAGAACCGCATGCTGGTGGAGGCTGTAAGAACTATGCTGACAGCATCTGGACTACCCATTTCTTTCTGGGCAGAAGCTGTATCAACCGCTTGCTACACCCAAAATCGATCAACAATAGTAAAAAGGCACATCAAGACACCTTACCACTTGATCAATCAAAGGCAACCAAACATCAAGTTCTTCCATGTATTTGGATGCAAGTGCTTCGTCCAAAATGACAGAGAAGCTAGAGGGAAGTTGGATGTGAAAGCAGACGAAGGAAAGTTCATAGGATACTTTGCCACCTCAAAGGCCTACAGAGTTTATCTTCTGCAGTCCCGAACCATTGTAGAGAGTATCAATGTCTCTTTTGACGATTCCTTTCAAAAGACTTCTGAATAAGTCAGTTTAGAACTCGGACTGAAAAAGGAATCCTCTGGCATCTCAAAGACAAGAGAAGCAGAACTGAATCTGCTATTTGAAGATATGTTCAATGACGATATTGATCCCTCTGCTGGAGCTCCCAGAGCCTCTAAAGAAACATCTTCTGCCAACCAGACTGAGTCAGGTATTTCTCTAACTGGTCCATTAAATACTTCAGCCTCCTCTATGAATCGTGTAGATGCAAGTGGTAAGGGGGAGCGAGCAGAAGATGATGCAAGCAAAAACACCACTACAGAGGCACTGGAAATACCAACTCCAGCTACTACGGAGGAAGAAATACCAGAGGAAAACTCCAACTCTTATCGAAATACCTCGGCAAGCTGAATAAACCAAGTTCGAGCACAGAAGTACCATCCACTACAGAGGTTGCACAAGAACAACCAAGTGCAACCACAGAGGTTCAACTAGATGATGCTAATGACCATCTTCCAAAGACGACAAAGTGGACGAAGAGCCATCCTTAGAGCCAAATAATCGGCGATCCTTCTGAGAAAGTTAAGACAAGATCAGCTACTGCTAATTTTTGTTTCTTTACAAACTTTATCAGTGTGATCGAACCCAAACGTGTTTCTGAAGCCCTAGATGACCCAAACCGGGTAGATGCAATGCAAGAAGAGCTTCTACAGTTTGAGAGAAACAAGGTATGGACCCTAGTTCCTCTGCCAAAAGGGAAACAAGCAATAGGGACAAAATATGTCTTCATAAACAAGAAGGATGAGGATGGGGTGGTCATTTGAAATAAGGCGAGATTGGTGGCCAAGGAATATTGCCAAGCAGAAGGCATTGATTACGATGAGACTTTTGCCGCTGTCGCACGGCTAGAAGCAATAAGAATCTTCTTAGCTTTCGCAGCCCACAGAGGTTTCAAAGTTTTTCAAATGGATGTGAAATCTGCCTTTCTGAATGGTCAAATTCAAGAAGAAGTATACGTCCAGCAGCCACCAGGGTTCGAAAGTGCCAATTACCCAAACCATGTTTACTTCCATGATAAGGCTCTATATGGACTGAAACAGGCTCCAAGAGCATGGTACGAACGCCTTTCAACCTTTCTCCTTGATAACAATTTTGAAAGAGGTACACCTGACACTACTTTGTTTTATAAAAGAAAAGGTAAGGAGATTCTGCTTGTACAGATTTATGTGGACGACATTATTTTTGGTTCTACAAATGCAAAACACTGCACAGATTTTGAAAAGCTCATGCAGAGTGAGTTTGAAATGAGTATGATGGGAGAATTAAACTTCTTCCTAGGACTCCAAGTCAAACAATCACCAGAGGGAATTTTTATAAATCAAGCTAAATATGTCTCTGACATTCTTTCAAAATTCAATCTCTCTGATGCCTCTGTCATGAAGACCCCCATGTCAACTGGAAATAAGTTACACTCAGATCCAGGTGGAAAGTCTGTATAGTGCAAGCTGTATAGAGGCATGATTGGGTCTCTTTTATACTTAACTGCAAGTAGACCTGATATAATGTATGCCACATGCCTCTGTGCAAGATATCAGGATAACCCAAAGGAATCCCACCTTCTTGCTGTAAAGAGGATCTTCGGATACCTAAAGGGAACCACACATCTTGGCCTCTAGTATTCGAAGAACTCTGGCTTTGATCTTATGGCCTACACAGATTCAGATTATGGAGGATGCAAGCTTGACCGAAAAAGTACCTCTGGGAGTTGTCAATTCCTGGGTGGTAAACTAGTCAGCTGGACTTCAAAGAAGCAGAACTGTGTGTCGACATCTACAGCAGAAGCTGGATATGTTTCTGCTGCTAGCTGTTGCTCCCAGGTTTTGTGGATGCGAACTCAGCTAAAGGACTACGGTTACAACATATACAAGATACACATCCTCTGTGATTCAAAAAGTGTCATTGCAATCTCTGCCAATCCTGTACAGCACTCCAAAACAAAGCATATCGATATCTGTTACCACTTTCTGAAGCATCATGTTGAACAAGGCACAATCGAGATGTACTTTGTGTCAACGGAATTTCAGCTTGCAGACTTATTCACCAAGGCCTCGATGAGAAAATATTCCTTTTCTTGGGGGATAAGTTGGGTATGCTCAACATGAGTTGACCCCTCTGTGAGTAAGACATGATCCTCTTGTAAATATGTATATAATCAATTCCTTTTGGTATGTAAATTCTCTACCATCAAAAGTTCTGTACCCAACAGAGCTTATGTGAAATCGCTCATAGCCTCTGCGATTCCCACAGAACCTTTGGTGAGTTTGACCTACGTTCTATGCTTTAATTATCACATATGATCCAAGCATGGGTCAAGGGGGAGCAGAAGGAGACCTTGGATTAATCTACATAAGTTATTAATTCAAGGGGGAGCCAAAGAAGAGTAGTGATCAACCAAATCCACAGAAGTCAGGTAGTTTGCCGAGCAAAGGAGAATCAAAGGGAGAATGTCTCGCACAAAACCTTTGTCCAAAACAGTTTTCTAGGACACCAATTTCCAAATATGTCCTAAAACATTGTTTAAAACAATTAAAACTTTGAATGATCAAATAGTTTTATGATTTTTCAGTTATTAGAAATTTTCACTCATAGAGCATCTGCTGAGCTCAATAGAGCCTCTATGAGTCAAAGCCTCTGTGAATGCAAATTTTGCACTAAAATTCTATCGATCATTTCCAATGCATTTTCAAATATTTTTGGTAAAGGTGCAAGATCAGAGGAGATGAAAAGTAGGTTTCAGATCACAGAGATCATTCCACTACAAAGCTTATGTTGATTCTGATACTTGGCTCTTTATGCAAATTCTGTAACATGCGAGTTATTTCTGAAAGTGACAGACATCTGGAAGTAGAAACGCCCACGCGCCAGGCATTAATGGGCCGAGCACGACGTCTAATCGTACTCTGACACTTCTGACGTGGCACGCCTCTATTGGGTGTGTCAGTCAAACGATGTTCCATAGGCGTGGCTCCAGCTGTAGAACTCTGTTGATCCAAACCCTCAGTGATTTGATAATGACCCTTTAAACACTTAGTGAAAATTGTAAGTAGACAATATGTATTAGAGTTTCACTATCGCTGATAAGTACTATGTCTCTAACAGTACCGCTGATAGGAAACTCATGCTCTTTAATTTTACCATTCAGCGAACACTATTCATCTATAAGCTCTGAGCTTGTTCAGTCTTATTAATGATCGCTGATAGTTTAGTTGTTTACTTATGATCCCTAAAGACAAGTTTCACGTCAACTATGTTCTACGCTGAAGTCGAAGATCAAGCTCAAGAACAGTGACAAGTCTACTAATGAACTGATACGGATATCAGCGAAGCCAGGATTTGTCCACTCAACGTGAAGTTACAAGTAGAAGACTTCAGCCATCGCTGAACTTTGTCACTTGCTGATAAAGTACTGTTCAGTAATCGCTGATTATGAAGTCTTTCTCTACAAGTTACTTTTGTCTTTCCCCCTTGCACGCCTCCGTACGATTTGTCAGAAAGGACATCCCTTTTGCCCTTAATCGTACAACCAACTCTGATTCTACACTGTACACCATGCGGCTACTAAGGTTGTCTACAAAGGTCAAACCATGCAACCAATCAGCTGCTGCCACGTGTAAAGGTATACTGTTTTGCATTAAATGCATGCAGTATATAAGAAGAACCCTACTTCAGAAATGAAGTGCTCGGCCATCTTCTTCTTTCTCTCTTAGTGTTAGAATATTACTCGTAGTATTCTTATCTGCTTCTGTCTTGATTCTTGTGCAAGAAACTTAGTGTTCTTAACTTGTTTAGATTAGGTTAATCCTTAATCTTGTTCCGCAACAAGTTGTAAATTGTTAGATTATATCAATAAACAATTTAGAAAGTAAAAATCTGTGTGTTTGTATTCAACCCCCCCCCCCCCCCCCCCCCTTCTACAAACTCATATAACCCTCCGGGACCAACAAGTGGTATCAGAGCGGATTTGTTTAAACTCATAAACAAGATCTTGCTTATACTAATCTTTTCTCTTCCTTGCTATTTCTCATAATGGCTACCAACACAAACACAAACTATATTGATAATGGTTCTCTTGCAAAACCTCCCAGATTTTCCAGAGATAACTTTAATCTATGGAAAAATAGGATGATACTCTTCTTATAAGGTGTAGACCCTACTATGCCTTATTACATCAAAAATGGTCCATACGTTCCTATCAGAATTGATCCTGAAGTTCCAGCCACTGAGAATAGAGCTGCTATTCCAGAAAGATTGGTTCCAAAGGAAATTCATACGTGGATCGATGAAGATAAGAAGAAAGCAGCTATCGACACCAAAGCCATATCCATTCTTTCCATGGCTCTTCCTGACGAAGTCTACCATTCCGTCATGAACCTGAAAACCTCCAAAGCCATGTGGGACACAATCTGTGTTCAGTATGAAGGTACATCTGAAGTCCAGGACTCACGTAAAATCAACCTGGTAAGACAGTATGAAAGCTTCATTTGTGGTAAGAATGAATCTCTCTCTAAAGTACATCAGCGGTTTAACTGTTTAATAATAGATCAGAAAACCGTTGGTAAGGAATATTCTAACTTTGAAGGTCTGACAAAGTTCTTAGAATGTTTACCTGAAAGCTGGGACAGTTATTCAATGTGTCTCAAGCTGTCAAATGATCTAAAATCTATGACTCTTTCTACCTTATATGTCACGATGCTCAATCATGAGCAATCGAGTCATCTTAAGAAGAATCTTGTAAAAGATTCCAAAAGCACCCCTGTTGATTTAATCTCAGAGTCACCTTCCACTCAGCGATCTTCTATTACTATCACTGAGTTGGAGACTAACTCTGAATGCTCATCAGATCCTGACTCCTCAGATCTTGATGAATCTATGGCTCTCCTATCTAATAAGTTCAGGAGATTCGCCAAAAAGAAAATTTCAGAAAGAACAAACCTCTTGCTATCACTGACAAGCTTAGACCATCAACCCCTGTTGATAAGGCTATTGCTACATGCAATAACTGTGAAAAGATAGGACATTTTGCTAGCGAGTGCAGGTCAAAGAAAGTTTTTAGAAACTCAGCTTTCTCCAAAAAATCCTCTAACCCCAGGGCTAGGGATGACAAGTATCAAAAGATGAAAGAAAGGTACGCAAAACTGAAAGGCTTTAAGAAGAAAGGCAAAGTCCTGATGGCTGACTATGATTGGGCTGCTTCTGATGAAGAAGAATCATCTGACTCTGAAGATGATGATGAAGCAAATCTCTGCCTCATGGCCAAAATCGAAGAAGAGGAAGAAAAGTCTGACATTCCATCTGCTTCATCCTCTACCACCAAGGTATCACCTTCTTTCTTTACAGATATTTCAAATATTGATGAAGCTGATAGTCTTCGAAAGATCGATCTCCTGACTATGAGTTTATATTAAGCCATGAATGGCAAAACTGTTGTTGAAAATCAAAACCTTGATTTCGCTGAAAACTTAAACACTGTCATCTTCAAATAGAAAAGCTTTCTAAGATTGAAAAAGATTTAAGAGATCAGGTTCATATAAATCAGCTAGTCAAAATCGAACGAGAAGAAGCTATCGCTGCATTAAAAGCTGAAAAAGCTATTGTTGATGGATGGTATAAATCCTCAACAACGATCACTGCATTATAAGGCTGGCGCTGAACAACCAACCACTGATCATTCCATGCTTAAATTTGGAATGTTTGTCTCCTCTATCCCTGACACTTCATCTTCTCAGTGTTCCTCTTTAAAATCTCCTATCCCTGAGGAAATCTCTACCTTAGCTTTTAAAGGTAAAGAGAAAATTGTTTATCCAAAACCTCAGAAGGGTACCTTTGTACCAAAGCTGAATGCTTCTAATGCTTCAGTGAGCTATCCCTCTGCTTCTAAGAATATGACCCCTGGATTCATTCAGCGATCTACTCCTAGAATCAAAGTGGATATCATTGGTAAGAAATTCGAAGAACTGATTGTTCCTCCCATTTCCAATGCCAAAGGTATACTTGGTGCTGGCCATGCTCATTTAAAATTAACGGGTAAGCATGCAAATGGTCCTAAAGCTACTTTTAGCTATAGGAAATGTTATCATTGTGGACTTACAAATCATGTTGCTAGTAAGTGCTCCACAGCCACCAAAGCTGAAAAGACAGCTAAGATGAAGATTAATGCCCCCAAGGCAAAGAAGACCACTGAGGTTAAGAAATTAACCAAAGTGAAAACTGACAACAAAGCTGAATATTCAAATGTTGCGAAGAATGCTAAACCTTCCACTTCCTCTACCACCACTGAAAAATCTAGGCCCAAAATGAAATGGGTACCTAAGTCAAACTAATCTTCCTTTGTTTGCAGGTTAAGAAGGGTGTCTGGTATCTCGATAGCGGATGCTCTAGACACTTGACTGGTAAGAAGAACCTGCTAACTGAGTATAAGGAAGAGAAGGGTCCCTCAGTGACCTTCGGTGGAAACGAAAAAAGGCTATACCCGAGGGTTTGGTGTACTCTCTAATGGTACAACAACCTTTGGAAGAGTTGCATATGTTGAGGGATTGAAGCATAATCTTCTAAGCATATCGTTACTAATGGTACAACAACCTTTGGAAGTGATCTTTACTAAGGAATCCTGCTTTGTCACTGACAAAAAGGAGAAGATAGCTCTCAGCGGTTATCGTTTAGAAAATGTTTACGTTATAAACATGGACTCTACAACCACTGAGAACTCATGTTTCTTCTCAAAAGCCTCATCTGATGTCAACTGGCTATGGCATAAGAGGCTCTCTCATCTTAACTTCAAGACACTGAATACTCTTTCTTCTAAAGAGTTGGTCACTGGTCTACCTCAACACTCATACGCCAAGGAGTCGTTATGTTCAACGTGTGAGAAAGGAAAACAGACCAAAGCAAGCTTCAAGTCTAAGCAAGTTTCCTCAGTGTCATCTCCTCTACAACTTCTCCATATGGATTTGTTTGGCCCTGTTAACAAATAATCCATCGCTATAAAGAAATATACATTGGTCATAGTTGATGTATTCTCTCGCTATACTTGGGTAATGTTTCTCCGTTCTAAGAGTGACACCCTTGAAGAACTCATCACCTTTGTTAGGAAAATGGAAGTCTTGAACAACATGACCGTTCGCTCAATAAGGAATGATCATGGAACTGAATTCAAAAACAGTTCTCTTGATTCCCTCTTTGAAAGCAAGGGTATTTCTCACAACTTTTCTTCAGTGAGAACACCGCAACAAAATGGAGTCGCTGAAAGACGAAATCGAACTATCATCGAAGCTGCACGTTCAATGCTCATCGATTCTTACCTGCCTACTCAGTTTTGGGCAGAAGCTGTCAACACTGCTTGTTTTACTCAAAACAGGTCGCTGATCGTCAAAAGATTCAAGAAGGCAGCCTATGAACTCTTCCACGGGAGAAAGCCTTCTATTAGCTTTCTTCAGATCTTTGGTTGTCAGTGTTACATACTAAACAACAGAGATGCCCTTGGAAAATTTGATCCTAAGGCTGACGATGGTATCTTTCTTAGATACTCCTCAGTCTCCAAAGCCTTTAGAGTCTTCAATCGTAGAAGACAAACTGTTGAAGAAACTATCCACGTCACTTTTGACGAATCCCGTTCAGCGAACTCCAGACCTTCTGCTGATACTGAAGAACTAAATCAATGGATGTTTTCTCATCTTGGCGATTCAGAAGACATTCCTACTCCTCCATCTCATACTCATCCCGCTGAAGATGATGATCCTACCATCAACCCAAGCATGCAGAATAGTGAAGCTGAAACTTCATGGGTCTCAACTGTTCCTTTAAACACTATGCATGCTTCTGAACCTTCTATCTCAGACATACCATCTACCTCTCAGCAATCAGTGAATGAAATGCCATCTGCACCTCTTCTTCTCTTGCTTGATATACCAGAAGTTGTTGAAGCCTCATCTTCAGCTCCTCAAGTTCAGGTTGAGTCAGCGTCTTATGCTCCGGCTCAGCGATGGACTATTAATCACCCTATTGATCAAATTCTTGGCGATCCAAACGCTGGTGTTCAGACTCGACGAAGTGCAGGTAATATTTGCTTATTTGTTAACTTTATTTCTCTGATTTAACCAAAGAAAATAGATGATGCCCTCCAAGATCCAAACTGGGTCGGCGCTATGCAAGAAGAGCTGACTGAATTTGAAAGAAACAAAGTTTGGAAGCTTGTTCCTCGTCCATCTGACAAGTCAGTAATAGGCACTAAATGGGTCTATCGAAACAAGTTGGATGAACATGGAACTGTAACCCGCAACAAGGCTCGACTTGTTGCTCAAGGATACATACAAGAGGAAGGTATAGATTACGACGAAACCTTTGCTCCAGTGGCAAGACTAGAAGCCATTCGTCTCTTCTTAGCTTACGTTGTACACAAAGACTTCAAAGTTTAATAAATGGATGTTAAGTCAACGTTCCTAAATGGAAAGCTGAATGAAGAAGTCTACGTAGAACAACCTCCATGATTCTCAGATCCTAAGCATCCAGGTTATGTTTATAAACTGGATAAGGCACTTTATGGCTTAAAGCAAGCTCCTCGTGCATGGTATGACACTCTATCATCTTATCTCCTTATCGAAAAATTTGAGCGTGGTAAAATCGACAAAACTCTATTTTTCAGGAAAGTAAAAGGTCATATTATTCTTGTTCAAATATATGTCGATGATATTATATTTGGTTCTACTAACCCTAACTTATGTACTCGTTTCGCTGATAGAATGAAAGCTGAATATAAAATGAGTATGATGGGTGATATAACATATTTCCTTGGTCTTCAGATAAAACAGAATGAAAAAGGAACTTTCATTAATCAAGGAAAGTATGTTAAAGATATGCTGAAAAAATTTGATTTAACTCAGAGCTCAGCTATGAAAACCCCTATGGCACCGTCGCGGACATTAAACAAGGATCCTTCTGGAATACCTGTTAATGTCACGACATACCGTGGGATGATCGGCTCTCTGTTGTATCTCACAGCTTTCCGACCTGATATTATGTACGCAACCTGTTTGTGTGCACGATATCAAGATGAACCTAAGGAATCTCATATGATCGCTGTAAAACGAATCTTTCGTTACCTTAAGGGTACTCCTAACCTAGGTCTTTGGTATCCCAAAGACTCAGGGTTTGATCTAATCATCTATTCAGATAGTGATTTTGCAGGTTGCAAAATGGATAGGAAAAGCACCACAAGAGGCTGTCAGCTCTTGGGTGGAAAGCTGGTGAGTTGGACAAGTAAAAACCAAAACTCAGTGTCTACCTCAAACGCTGAAGCTGAGTATGTAGCTGCTGGAAGCTGTTGTTCTCAGGTCTTGTGGATGAGAAATCTACTACTGGACTATGACTTACAACTCTCAAGAATTCCAATCTATTGCAACAGCACAAGTGCCATCGCTGTAATCCAATAATCCAGTGCTATACTCAAAGACCAAACACATCGAAATCAGGTATCATTTTATCAGAGATCATGTGACGAATGGTGATATAGAACTTCATTTTATCCCTACTGACTTTCAGTTAGCTGATCTATTTACCAAACCTCTTGATGAGAAAAGATTCAACTTTCTCATCAGCGAGTTTGGAATGCTGAACTATGAAGAATAAAATCTTCAGTGGTTTGCATTTGATCAGGGTTAATATTAAATTATACAACCCTTTCTATCATCTTCTCTCTAAAAAAAATTGATTCGCTGATATCAAGGTACGTTCTCTCTTGCTCTCTGACGTTCGCCTAGAACTGAAAGATTTCAAAACAAATTGCATCGCTGAATATCTCTTCCTTTCAGTGATACTTTGAAATTTCTAAAACCAACACTGATACTTCTATTCAGTGCTTCGTATTTTCAAAATGTCCCTGAGTCTTTCAAAAACCTCAGAGACATCCTATAATATGAAAGGACATTTATGACGTCATCCTAACGGAAAAACCCTGGTACGTTCGTTTTCTGACACACATTTGCACGTTTCGTTTTCTCATCCAATCAAATGCAAACACGTGTCCGTGTCATCATGAAAAACTTTTCCCGCTCATAGTTTTTCTCTCTCAAATTCTCTCTATATAAACCCTTTGAGTTTATATTTTTTCCTTTACGCGAACAACTTCTTCTTCAAGAAAAGAACATTGTTGCATTTTGAACTCAAGTTTCCAGAAAACTGTTCATCTTCTTCTTCAATCAAGGTTAATATTCTTATTATTATTTACCGTTCATTAACTTGTTTTCGATCTTATTCTTGTTTTTAACAGATCAAACAAAAGGAAACTTCTTTTAAAATGAAATCATTTTCTTCTCATGATTTTATGAACACAACCTTCATGGTTGTTCTTCATGTTTAAAACAAAAATATTAAACTTGTTCTTCATATGTTTTTCCAGAATCTCTTGTTCAAACAGAAACTGGAAAACACATACTCTCCATGTTTTGTATTTCTTTTTCAAGAAAAACCCTAATCTTCATTAAGGCATCTTTTGTCTGAATGAAATGGACAAAATTCAAAAACATCTGTTTGGAAAATCTTTCCACATTAAGACATTTTTGTTCATTTTCTTCGTGGTTACATGTGTTACACAGAAATGGCATCCTCTGAAGCTCCTTCTGCTAAAACCCCCACTACTGCTGAGAAACTGGTTCTCACGAAGGCTCCTCAGGTCAAGTTCAAACTTGAGAAAGTCACCTTCCAACACAACAACCAGTCACACATTTGGATGATGCTATGAATTTTCTCAAAACCTGCTGCTTATCTACAGCCCAAACTACTGTACCCCCTGCCCATTATTACTTTTAGCTCAATTCTGGTATACTGCCAGACGAGCTCAGATTCCTTCACCCAAAGACCCAACGAAACTACTTGATGTCATCCTCTGTGACACCAAATTTAGCACCACCAAAATCAACCCTGCAATTATCAGGCATACACTGAACCTCCCAGACGCTACCGAAGAAAAACGCTTTGTTCCTCTCCTAAACCCAAAAAACCATGCTGATAGGGAAACAATCACTGCATTCTTTTATGCAATGAAGTACGTATGGGAAACAGGGAGAGATGAAAAACCCAAGAAGAAGCTGACTGCAATCAAAAAGTCCATAATGTCAAGCGAGATGAACTTCATCTTTGCCCACCTGATAAGCTGTATGACAGCAAAAACCGGCTCTTATGATCAAGCCGCTCAACCTCAGCAAGCCATGGGATTTGCATTGCTGAAAGGTCTCCATGTTGACTGGGCATCAATCATCTACGATGATTTGGCGTTCAGGGTGGACATGGCTGACAGACCAACATGCGTTCCATACCCCCGGTTCATCAGCGCCGTATTTCTAAAAGGACTCGGGGACAAATACCCAAAAGAGGGTGACCTGAGACTCTCTCAGGTTGGCCCTAAGGTGCTGGACTTCAGCCCCATGCCAAACGAGGTACGTCTTACTACTCTCTTATCTATTCTCAATCCTCCTTCTTCTACTTCTGAAGCTACCTCAGCAGAATTCCCCCCTGCTGATACCCAGGTTGCACCCTCCACTCCAACTCATAAAAGGAAACACTCTACTTCTCAACTTGATTCCGAAAGGATCAAGAAAACCAAAGAGCAACCTTCCAAGCCATCAACGGCTGAAGACCTAGAGTCTGACTCTCAACAGACTACGCTGGATGATTTCGTGGTACGCTCTGCCACAGCTGAAAAAGCCACCCCTTCCATCCAAACACCAGTGTCTCTAAACGCTGGCGTTATTAACTTGGAACAGAACCCACCTCTTTCAGCCTCTCTACAGACTGAAGTGATTCTCAGCGGATCCAACGCTGAACCTCGCTCCCAACCAATTTTCTCAACCTTCATTCCTCCCACTCAATCTTTGGACACTCCACCAGTTTTCCCCTCGTTCTCTGGAACGCCCGTCATCATACATGATTCAGCTGCGGATACTCTACATCTGATGATGGATGCAAACTTAGGATCTGCAGGCACCTCCATGCGCCAAGGCACTCTCGAAGGCGATATGGAACACTACTTAGGTCTACGAGGTTTCGATAACTTCGCCAACCCGCCTGCAGGTATACACAAAACCATAAACACTCCTCTCCCTCAACCCCAAACTTCTGAGATTTCATTTGTTTACAAGTTGTTTACTATTACAGGTCCTAATTTGGGAGATATTCAAAACTCCCTGAAAGATTTGGTGACAAAGGTGGACTCTTACAACACCACTCTCTCCACCAACTCTTCAGCGGTTACATACGCTGGAGAGAATCTCAAAAAAATGACAACCGAGGTCGCTATGAAAGCCTCCAGTGCTGACATGGAGAAGGTTGAAGGTCATATTGGAAGTTTTGCTACTACAATCGTTGACCACTCCACCGTCGTCAACAATCTCAGCTTGACGCACACTACCCTCTCTATAAACTTCACCACGCTGTCCAATGAAGTCACATCATTGACGACAGTGGTTGGAACTCTTCAGGGTGAGGTGACTTCTGTCAAGACTGAGGTTGGCACTGTCAAAGACTTACTCCAACAAGTCCTTGATCGCCTGAACGCCCCAACTTGCGCCCCTTCTCACTTCACTCAGGCCGATCGAAAGGAACTCCAAAAGATCAGTCCTACGATTTCTAGCCTAGAAGACAGAATCATAGTGATTGAAACCTTCATGTGTATCACTGGCCAAGAAGACAGTGACTCTCATGCTGATGCTACTGATATTCCGATTACCTCCCCCACTCATCATGTGGAAGAGGGGGAGAAGAACGATGAAGGTCTTCCCCATAATGATGAGGGGTAGACAAATGAAACTGTTGCTGCTGCTACTTCTACAGCACAACCTCAGGGAGTTGAAAACCCTGAGGGAACCGAGAAACCTCCCTCTGTATCTGAGGGGGAGCAACTCGAAGAGCAACATGATGAAGCTGTTGCTGATGTTACTACTCCTTATGATGACGAGGTCGAATCTGATGAAGAAGCTGAAGACGACGAACCCATCGACATCGCTGATGATGAACCATCATCATCCCCTAAAAACGATGATGATGATGACGATTTCTTTTTCGTCCAGCCTATCAAGACCGCCCCAACTCAAAAAGGGGTCATGATAAAGGAACCATCAGGGGAGACGACTAAGACAAAACCTGCAGCAACTGAAGCTGATAAAGGCAAAAACAAAGGCCTCGCTGCAGAAGGCAATCTGTCCATCCTTCTGAAAAGGCCAGTTTGTCAGGTACAATATCTCCTCTTCCCTTATACTGCATCCCTCCTCTATCCCTTCTCAATCTCAGTTCTCATATCCATAAAACCTCTATACACTTAACCCTCGTTCTTTTCTCTATCTCTTTCTTCCCACGATCTTACTTAAACGATCGTTGTGTTTCAGCTAGTCCTCTCCCCTGCTTGAGGATCCAGCTGAAGTCCCTACTGCTGCACCAACAATAATCCCATCCACAAGAGCTGAAGACATAATCCACGTCTTGGATTTAATCACTGAGACCGATGAATCTGAAGAACAGTTGCTCTCCCACAAAAGCAGACCTTCCTTGGTTCCTCAAAAGCTAAGTGAAGAAGATCAGAAAAGAGAGATGAAATGATCAAGAAGCTTGAGGATCAGCGAATCATCCTTCCTCGTAACAAAGTTCCTGCTCCTAAGTTCAGACTTTCAAAGAAAGAATTCGCTGATCACCTCAGAGCTGAAAGGTTACTCGCCGAACGAAGGGAAGCTGAAGAAAAAGATAAGGCCGTCGCCATCCAGCTTGCCTAACAATCGGTGAAAGACCCTGAACTAAAAAGAACTCCCATCGAAGCCCAACGTCAGTTATGGGAAGACGCCCAGAAGATCATCGAAGAAAAGACCAAGGTATCTGCCTCTACCTTGAAATGGTGCAAAGAACAACTGACCTTTCGATATCGGGCTGCCAGAATTCACAAAGTAAACATCAGGGGAAGATAGACCATCAAAGTTCCAGTTGTTGAGGTCGATATATTCAGAGAAAACGGTACCAAGGAAACCTTCTATGCTGATGCGATCACGAAGTATGGTTTCTCTGAGTGGTTGGATATTAGAATAGCCATTCAGCATTCACGTTCTCAATTCAAAAATCATGTCGAAAAACTTCTTAATCGACAGATCGACTTGGTTTCTTCTACTGTGGATATTCCTCCTCCTGCTGCTCCTGTTCCAAAAAGAAAAAGGGCCTCTACAAAGAAAACGATAATATCTTCAAACTCAGGTGCTCCTATCCGGAACGAAACTGGTATTGGTTTTTCTCGAGCTGAAGTACTTGGTCCTGAACCTGACCTCTCAGCGCTTGACACCTCCCTACCCCCTAGTGAACGCTTCATTCCTGGAAAAGTCATAAGCGAACCGTATGGTATCTTCTTTCATGGCTATGATGGAGAACAATGCTTTCAACGTGTCTCTGAGCTTCCCATCACTCCTATCGAACATCTCAAGGATCTCTTCTACTGGTGTGGATTCAGAAATGATCTTCTCGGTCAACACCTCAAGCCCCTAATCTTTAATGAAGCAAAGAACAAACGAGATCAAGGAGTAACGGTCCCTGACTGGATGATACCCACAACAAAAACCCTTGATGAACTTCTCGTTAAGGAAGAACCTTTTAGCTGATAGGATTTCCTTGAATTTCTTCTATCCTTTATCAGCTTACATCTTTTGTACTTGTAAATTTATTTGTTGTACATGTAATTTTTCTACTTCCCTATGTAACCTTTACGAAGTTTAAAGAAAAATTTCAGCGAATGTACTTTACTCCATCAGTACTTCAAAGATCACAGAAAACAGTAAAAGGACAAATATTTTATGAGTTCTTTTTATCCTTATATTTTCATATTTAGCAATTTTCTCAGTTGCTAAGTCAATATCAAATAGGGGGAGATTGTTGATCCAAACCCTCAGTGATTTGATAACGACCCTTTAAACACTTAGTGAAAATTGTAAGTAGACAATATGTATTAGAGTTTCACTATCGCTGATAAGTACTATATCTCTAACAGTACCGCTGATAGGAAACTCATGCTCTTTAATTTTACCATTCAGCGAACATTGTTCATCTATAAGCTCTGAGCCTGTTCAGTCTTATTAATGATCGCTGATAGTTTAGTTGTTTACTTATGATCCCTGAAGACAAGTTTCACGTCAACTATGTTCTACGCTGAAGTCGAAGATCAAGCTCAAGAACAGCGACAAGTCTACTAATGAACTGATGCGGATATCAGCGAAGCCAAGATTTGTCCACTCAACGTGAAGTTACAAGTAGAAGACTTCAGCCATCGCTAAACTTTGTCACTCGCTGATAAAGTACTGTTCAGTAATCGCTGATCATGAAGTCTTCCTCTACAAGTTACTTTTGTCTTTCCCCCTTGCACGCCTCCGTACGATTTGTCAGAAAGGACATCCCTTTTGCCCTTAATCGTACAACCAACTCTGATTCTACACTGTACACCATGCGGCTACTAAGGTTGTCTACAAAGGTCAAACCATGCAACCAATCAGCTGCTGCCACGTGTAAAGGTATACTGCTTTGCATTAAATGCATGCGGTATATAAGAAGAACCCTACTTCAGAAATGAAGTGCTCGGCCATCTTCTTCTTTCTCTCTTAGTGTTAGAATATTACTCGTAGTATTCTTATCTCCTTCTGTCTTAATTCTAGTGCAAGAAACTTAGTGTTCTTAACTTGTTTAGATTAGGTTAATCCTTAATCTTGTTCCGCAACAAGTTGTAAATTGTTTGATTATATCAATAAACAATTTAGAAAGTAAAAATCTGTGTGATTGTATTCAACCCCCCTTCTACAAACTCGTATAACCCTCCGGGACCAACAAACTCAAGTGTGGACCCCAAAATATATTGAATTCACTTTTTACTGTGGAATTCTATCCGTTTCTACCCTCGACTATATAACCCCGTTTACCCCTTGTTAGCTTTAATTAGCCCCTAATTTATATGAATGTTTTATAAATAAATTATTGTATGGGCTTTATAATTAGATTTATGTTATCTTTGTAATTAGCCTTATGGGCTTAAGCCTTTTGTGTAAATGGGCCCTATATAAAGGTGTCCATAGGCTTTTTAGGTTAAGTGTGAAATCTGGAGAGTTCACTTTTTACACACACATACTAGTTTCTTATGAGAGTCGATTTCACGTTTAGTGTGGTGTTCTTCCAATTTCCCCCTCCATACCTTGAATCAATGAATATGAGATAAGATTTCTATGAGTATGGTTCTTTATTTCTATCTTATCTCTACTTTCTCTATGGATTTTATCTTCTATTGTTTGTTTGTCCTAAATGGGACCAACAATTGGTATCAGAGCCGATTGAAGATTCTTTTCTTCAAAATCGGTCATATATGGCAACAATAGAAGTATTAGATGATTTATTTGGTGTTTTGGTGCTTTGATTTGTTAAATCACATGAGCCTAAACACAAATATCATCTCTATGTCTCATTTTCTGTTTTGTGCTTATTGAAAATCCAATCTTTGTTTTAAATGAGATTTGGATAAGTTTTGACAGAAAATGATTGATTCTACACACAAAATCTGTTTCTACACACCACATGTTTGATGAAATGTCTAAGTGAAGATTTGATTCTATTTGGATCAAATTTGATCAGATTTATTACATGTGTGTGTTTTGATCCTTCCTACTTTATTGGTCTGATTTGATAAGCACTAAGTAGATGGTTGATCTATGATCCCATCCTTGTGTGTGCTTTAGTCCATCGCTATTTTAGCATCTCGATAGTTAGGTTGTGGATTTCATATCTGACCTTGATTTTATTCGAGATTGGACTCTCTTTGACCCAGATTTTGTTTACTTTCCGCTGCTTGTATAACACATTACAAATCTGTTTATTGAGAATCCAATCAAGTGCTGTCAGTTATTGAGTTTTTTTAAAATAAACAATAGACTGTTATGGTGAATATGTGACAGCAAAGCTTGTCCATTAAGCTACTATGTTCAAATTGATCTTCTATTTGTTGCTGTCATGAGCTCATTCAAAGTACTTCAACAGGTTGTGTGTAATCAGATATTAAACAATTCTGAAAAGATTGATGCTATCCTGATTTCAAAAGACACTTTGCAAACTGCTAAGCTGATGTGTAAGCTATTGAGAAGCTTAACCATTTGAGTACACTATAGCCGTTTCAAATTTTTCTTCATGTGACAGAAGATTCATGAACAAAGCTTCAATTTCAAATCTTAAATCAGCTCTTAAGTGCCCAGCTGAACTTGGATATGTGCAACAAATATGACACAATTAAGCTGCTGTTTGGCTGCAGTTTAAGCTGCTGTTTGGCTGCAGTTTGAGCTGCTGTTTGGCTGCTGTTTGGGCTTATTTGTGCAGATCAGCACCTGTGTTCAATTCAGAATTGCAGATTTAAATCAGATCTGTGCAGAGCTTGACATATATGCAGAGTTACTTCTGCACAACTAGAGGTTGAAGAAACCCGTTGTTCTAGCAGTTGATGAGAAGAATAAATCTGGGATTAACGGGTTAATAAGTTCAGAGTTATGGAACTTATATGTGCAGCTTAAGACATCGCATAGGCAGCGTCCAGATTTCAGAAATCGATCTAGGCTGGGTGAGACCTGTCCAAATTTGGTTCCTAGAGAAGAATCTAAATTGAAACGATCAGACCTCTATCTGTGGCTGAATCAATTCAGCAAAATGAAGAAGTTGTTAAAGAATCTTCTTTGAGAAATCAAAGTGTTGCCACATCAGCTAAGGAAGATGAATTTCAAGGTCAACTACTGCAGCAGCCGTAGTCCAGAAGTTCGATGCAGAATTGAAAACTCGGCAGAAGTGTTTTCTGCAGAACATGATTCAGAGAGTTGTTGCTTGTACTGTTAAATATAAGTTGTGCACAGAAGATGGTGCTGTCAAGAAGCACAAAAAGTGCAGATCAACAGCTGCTTTCAACCCAAATTCGAAAATTAAGCGGCAGAAAGGTTGTTGTCCAGGTGCAGAATTCGATCAAACAGATTATCAAAGGAGCAACAAACTTGGACCAGAACATACAGAGATACTTTTTGTGCAAACCATTTAGTTGTTCGAGCTCAGGAGTTGTGTAGAGATGTGCAGATGGTGCAGAGAATGCAGAGGCAGATGCACAGAGCCTCTGAGGCTGATTCACAGAAGCTTCTGAAACTGACCAGAAAAGTCTAGAGCCTCTGTGCACACTCAGAGTTTGTTCAGAAATTTGCAGATCACAGAAGGATACAGTTCAGAAGTCAGAGATGCATAGCTGCTAATTTCGAAAACAGATGTGTGTATTCACAGTGTAGAAAGCCATCATGTGCTTAATATGCTTAAGATGCAGAAGGTGATCAGAGGTTAACTACAGAAGGTGCTGATGTGCAAATCGTCTAGCAGCAGAGGTCTATTCAGAGTTCATCCATATATGCTCTTATGCATGTGCAGAAGCTATACAAGGCAATTCACAGAGACTCTGAGCTAATGCACAGAGCCTCTGTGATTTCACAGAAGCTGTCAAAGGCCATATCAGACGTTGTCCAGAGAAGCCAACATATGCAAAGCTAAATTGAGAGTTGCTGTCATTTATGAAGTTGTTTGTTTAAATCTAAAAGCAGAAGGCATGCGTGTAGAAGATTAAAAAGCAAAATTCAATACATGTTGACTGCAGAGCCTTACCAAAGATTGTGCAGAGGATACTCATCAGAGCCTGTTCATAACAGTCCAGAAGCTTTGATCAAACTACAAAGGCTATTCATTCGCAATCACAGAGCCTCTGTAAAGCTGTTGATCGCAGAGGTTACGACAGAGTTGTTCTGTCGATCAGGCTGCACCACAGAGATTGCGACAGAGGTTGCAACAGAGGTTCATCAGAGGTGTTCATCAGAAGGAATGCAACAGAGCCTCTGTAGACCAAAATTTTATTTTTTTGCAACGACCAGAGGGGACCATAGGTATTTCAGAGCATGATTTTCAGAAGCTGATGATCCAGAGGTCATGATAAATACAAAGCCCAGAGCCCGAAATTTTTGGATTTACTGACAGCTTTGCGCTGTTTCAGAAACACGCGCACAACTTCTTACTTGGTGCTCCGATTCGCATGAGTCCAGCTGCGTTGAATTACTAAGACACAGGTAAAACTTTTTCATGTTTTGAGTTTGGTCTGAATCAGTGTTCTTAATGACCAGAATCTTTGTCAAAGTCAATGGACTCTTGCTGGACCGAAAGCATGCATTTCACTCGTGCTCTTTCCGCTTTCAAGAACGGCGTTCTCTCGACGGTTCTTCACGGTTTCATGATGCTATTGTGACATATTTATTGTCACCTCTGTTATTCATGTTTAAAGCTCGGTACTGAATGCTTACTCAACGGGATCTTTTAGAGTCAAATTTTCTGTTTTATGACCGTTCTGTGCAGCTGAAGGAAAACTTACACAACTCACTCGTTTTTCATCCAAAATGGATGAATCATAGCTCGTTGGAATGATAAGAGGCTGGAGTTTATTATACATGTTTTATGTTTTCTTTCAATCAGTCTCCATGATGGTCAAAAACAGTGGTGAAGTTGAGACATGAAAGCTGGACAAAAAGTGTTATTTGTCTCGGTCTTTCAAGAAGATGAGCCTACATTTGAGGGGGAGCTCGTGATGCTTTGAAGACTTGAAGAACGGAATACCAAAGGTTCTAAAGAAACCAAGGGGGAGACTATAAGATGATGCTTTCTTAATAAAACATTACTGGGAGATTGTTAGCTTTAATTAGCCCCTAATTTATATGAATGTTTTATAAATAAATTATTGTATGGGCTTTATAATTAGATTTATGTTATCTTTGTAATTAGCCTTATGGGCTTAAGCCTTTTGTGTAAATGGGCCCTATATAAAGGTCTCCATAGGCTTTTTAGGTTAAGTGTGAAATCTGGAGAGTTCACTTTTTACACACACATACTAGTTTCTTATGAGAGTCGATTTCACGTTTAGTGTGGTGTTCTTCCAATTTCCCACTCCATACCTTGAATCAATGAATATGAGATAAGATTTCTTTGAGTATTGTTCTTAATTTCTATCTTATCTCTACTTTCTCTATGGATTTTATCTTCTATTGTTTGTCTGTCCGAAATGGGACCAACACCCCTCTCATCTTCTTCCTTACTAATTTTTACTCCCCTTTTATCTCCGGCGAACTGTGCAAACCTGCAACTCTGACTTTCTACTCACATTCTTCAAGTTGCAAGCAATGGTTTCCACCTCTAATTCTCCGGCGGACTCCCCAACTCAATCTGAGCACTCACAAAACCCATCCATGGCCAGAAACCAAGAGCAAGATAACTCAGGTGACTCAGTGGACTTTACACCGACAACCCACCTACAAAACTTTCTGGAACATGAACACTTTGAAAGTATTCTTCCCCTTAAACCCAACAACCACTTTCTTGTTCCCTCAAGAACCGCCTTTGGGGAGGAACATGCTATCTTACTGAACATCCTTGAAAACCACTATCTTTACCTTTTGCTAACAAAGAATGTTAAAAGGATCTCTGCCAGGTACCTCAACCAGTTATGGCAGAGATGCCACTATGACCAAGACAATAGGCAAATCAAGGGCTACATATCCAAACCTGGCCAATCAGAATACCTTGAACTAAAGTTCAATAGAACTATGTTCTCCCTTGAGTTTGGCCTACCCACCAGGGGTCTTCTAGGCATAAAGAAGTACGCAGAGGACCCTTCGGATAGTGAGCTCTGTGACTTTGCAGAGTCGTTGGGCTACAATACCAAATTGAAGAAGAGGAACGACTTCAGAAGAAACAGGTTCCCACCTCTGTGGAATACTCTCTTCTCCATCCTCAACAGATGCCTGACTGGAAAAGTGGGCAGTCCTGATCAAACCTCTCACCAGATTATGGCAATCATGTACGGGGTGTACTATGATTTGCCTCTGGACTATGGCACTCTTATGTTGCAGGAGATAGTTAACACCATTGACCACAGAATCTCCACACAGAGAGCAAAGGGACCCACAAGCAAAGGTCTCCCCCCACTGCAATTTCAGAGGATCCTAGGTGTACTTCTAGAACCCTTGCTCCTCATAGAAAAATGGAAAATGGAGGGACCAATTGTCAAAACCTACCCTATGGCAAAGAATACCCCAATAGAGCATGTGGACGGATACAACTTCTGCAGACCTCTACCATCCGCTCTTCTGACATATGTAGGTGATGAGGAGCTTAGGTTAGCATACATACGCGATTACAGGACTCCGGAACCGAGTCCTATGACACCCCCGCGTTTAGGAGCCCCTTTAGGATCTCAGGTAGTGGAGAGAATGAGTGATGAGGAATGGGCAGCGGCCTTAGCAAAGCACGAGCAAGTACAGTCTCAATTTCATCTTTAGAGAAGCCAAATAGACACCTCTTGTAATAACCGAGTATGTTATTGGTTTATTTAATTTTTATTATTTTGGTTTTAAGGTGAGTTTGAGGATAGTTATATAAGTTAGAAGTTAAGGGGTAAGTTTAATTTTAATTTAGAAGCTAAGGGGTATGTTTTGCCATTTATGGGAAGCTTGGGGTTTGTTTCGATTAACCAAACACCACCACCGCCTCTTTCAATTTAGAAAGAGTGAGGTGTCTCACTCTTAAGCCATTCTTAACTAACCTCCTAAGTGTGTGTTTGGTGTTTACGGCAAGAGAAAAGAGAGAGAGATAGAACCGAAAGTAAGATAGCTTGAGGAAGAAAAAGGAGAAATAGAATTATCAGCCGGAAGAATTAAACATAATCTGTGGAACAAAGGTATGATTCTTACCTAAACTAGTTCTTTTATGTTCATAAGGTTTTATGAGTTTAGAAATGGGTTTTGAGGAAATATGGATGTTTTTGGAAAACTAAGTTTATGGATAGTTGTTATTTATGGTCTTAAGTATATCTGCAAAGTTACATAATCATTCATGGTCGAAATCTATAATTTTCTGGGTAAAAAGA
Organism: Saussurea involucrata; assembly: GCA_033807775.1. Taxonomy (NCBI): domain Eukaryota; kingdom Viridiplantae; phylum Streptophyta; class Magnoliopsida; order Asterales; family Asteraceae; genus Saussurea; species Saussurea involucrata. Next base: position 70,956,046 of record CM066325.1, read on the forward strand.
TGAACTTAGTGGACTGAGACATTCATGAATATCGCAATAGAGGGTTGCGATATATAAGGCATATCGCAATAGTTGGTTGCGATATGGAGCAACATTGTAGTAGTTGATTGCGATATGAAGAGATATCGCAACAGATGATTGCGACATTCTCAATGATATCGCAATGGTTAGTTGCAACATGTGGTGTATATCGCAACAGTTGGTTGCGATATGCTACTGTGTCGCAACAGTTGATTGCGATATGAGGGGTTGTCGCAGTAGTTGGTTGCGACAAGGATTATCATTTTAGTGGGTTGTGATAACAGTCGACGATTTTGGATATTTAAGAATTATTGGAGAGTCTTATGTGTTTGATTAGTAAAGGAATATATGTATTTGAATTGTTCCTAATAAATCCAGATCCGTGCAACAATATAGAAATCGAATATGATAAGCAATAAGAAATATGATTTCAACTGGTCATCCCTTTCATTAACTTTCAGAGAGAATTTTACAATAAGAGTTGGAAAGCTAAAGAGATGATTAGCTTGTTTTTCCAAGCTAATCACACATTAAATACATCAGGCCCGTGGTTAACAAGCCCACGGCCCGTTCACTAATAAGCTCTAATTTAAACAAATACAATTCAACCCTTGAACTTTAAATCAACTATAAAACTTGCCCTAACAATCTCCCCCTTTGATTTGAAGTTCGAGTTGGCACGCTAGATCTCTCCAGTTGAAGACATATCTTTTGCGAAGCGCAAAGTGTACCTCGAACAATCTGATGGCGCGGCGATAGTCGATGCGATCTTCAATCATTTCCAAGGCATTTCGAGCAGTTACTTCATTCGGATTTGGAACATAAGAATACCTTGGATTCTCAGACTCGTGCTGAATAATCTTTCGAAGAGCATCTCTGACCTTTAGGAGTGTGCCGTCGCAGAATCTTTCCACCTGACTGAAGTGCATGAATTTCTTCTCCTTTTGCTCATTGAGGTAAACAATCCCGAATTCTGGTTCCAGAAGCATAGCGTTCTCGGGATACATGTTTAACTCGGGTGCTTTCAGATTTGGCTTGATCAGATTTACCTTTTTCGCCTTGTTCTCGATAGCCATTTGGAAGTCCGTTAGATAAGACATCATGATGGTGCGGACCAGGTATCGACGAACAGCTTCGAGTGCCTTTGTAATCTCTAGCGGTCGGATGGTTCTTGTACGTAAGTCTTTCAGAATAACCAGAAAGTCGAGTGGTCGGAGGTTCTTGAAGTCAGCTTCTAAAAATTTCCATTCGTTCCCATCTTCACGTCGAACAATGAAAACTGGGTAGACGATCCTCATAATACGTCTTGAATAGATATTGATTACCTCTGTGACCCGAAGTTTGGTTCTGACCTGGTTGACTGGAAGACACCGCTGCATTGTGCTGATATATCGGCGTTGAAATTATGGGTTAAGGTTGTTGATACCCAGACAGAAGGTCGGCTTGATCGGGCGAAGCTTGTGGACGAACAGCTTCTTCAAAGATTCCTCCAAGTGAGAGATAAGTACCATGATCTTCTCCCAATGGATTTGTTGCTGTTGAGGAGGGGGGGGAGATCAGAAGCTGTCGTGGGAGGAGCAGTTGTCGGAAGATCGGAAGTAGTAGACTCAGGTCTTTTTGATGATGTTCCGGCGGGTTGAGCATTGTGAACGGGGGATGTTCCATACAAATTTTGGAGCAGGAACTGATCATAATCAATGTTGTCGTCCTCATCAGTGGGGAAGACCAAATTTACCTGGAGATTTACGGCACTAGCGGCTTTTTCGTACCATGCATCTTCGGTCTCCGGGTTGGCTTCACCATCTGGATCTATCATGCCCAGAATCGGTATGTCTGATGAGTCAAAATCAATCAGTTCCTGTGTTGAACCCTCGGGCTTTTCAACCGTCGGGTCTTCTTCATCTGATATCTCCATGTCTATGACCATGTCTGCTAAAGGCAACTCGGCTTCAGGTGCTTCTGTTGTAGCTACCGCAGTTGGGGGTTCCTGATGAACCACAGTTGTAGCTTCAGTCTGGATCAGGGAGGCGGTCTCGGTCAGACGTTGTCTTTTCTCCCCCTCATGGTGATCAGGATCATCCTGGTCATCGTGTTTCCGCTTCAGGCCGCCTGCTTGACTCTTGCAGTTATCTTCGAGTGAGCAGACTCTCTCGGACAGCGTTTTGAGCGCTAGGTTGTAGTCCTTGAGAGTCGAGTCAATGGCGTCTAAGCGAGTGGTAATAGATGGAGATGGAGCAGTGACCTGTGATCGGAGAACTGAGATCAGATTTGCTTCAGTAGAGGCGGTTGTATCTGATTCCTGGAGCAGTTGGGCCAATAGCATCGTCTTCAGGGTGTCCACCGAATAGATAGGTTGCGGTTGAATCGGTGGAGGTACAGGGGCGGTTTCAGTTTCAACGAGATGGCCTTTACCTTTGATAGCGCGCATAGCTTTGGCAAGTTCAGCGGCCACATGTTGCTGCATCTGTTGCTCCGTATCCTGGCGGACAGCCTTAAGGGTGCTGTCCAGGGACCCTGGTGACACGAAGTCTGGGTCACTAACTCCGGGACCACTTAGGTTACCCGTTGAGGCATCTACCGCGGGGGTAGAGCCACCTACGTTCACAGTTGGCGTGATATTAGCTGTGGTAAGATTTCCGTCCGATCCTCGTGTTCCGGTAGACGGAGACACTACAGACGTTCCGGTCGGGTCACTAAGAGCCGCGACTTGGTGTTGTTCCACATCAAGTGTCCTAGTCAAAGAATCTTCTATAACAAGTGGAACTAGACTCGATGGTGCATTGAAAGAAGTCGAGACCGGGGGTTGCTGGTCTCTTGTTTCAACACCAGTACTCTCTGAGTGAGAGACAGGTGGAAGTTGTGCTATATCCCCGTGTGAGACTGAAACATCCGTCTTTTGAGAGACGTATGAGTGGCTGAGGGGGTCGTGCAGTTGCTCCGCTGGGTCCACGGAGGCTTCTTCAATACCCCGTCCCAATAAATGAGACGGGATAGCAGATGTGGCTACCCGGATATCGCTCGGTTCGGTTCGCTCAGGAGCCTCTTTTTCTTTACGGCTCGTTCTTTCCTGGTTCAACTTTGAACGCAGTTCTCTCCGCCTCGCATGATCTAACTCCTATACTTGTTCTCCCTCAGATGCCTAATAATAGGCCCGGTTCCAGTTTGAGGAGGTGAGTCAAGAGAGATTCCAACAGTGTAATAATCTGGGTTGGGTCCGATACCGTGCGGTATGTGTTTCAGGCATACGGTACGGTCGGTATCGGAGTCCGTGGAGGCAGATTCCACGTCTTCAACATGGTGAGGTGGGGAAGGGGGTTCAGTAACATATGGTGCGGTCGAACGATGAAGTGCGGGTCTAGTTTGGGGTTGGCTGGAACCGGGTCGCGATCCCGCTGCACCGCCTACACTCGCTCCCCTTCCTCTCACAACTAACACACCCCGCCCGAAAGCACCTGCTTGTCGGGCCCTGCCACCTCTCATTCTCGGACCCTCACGTCCCTCAGGTCTATCTCCCTGGGCAGGTCCGTCCGGCTCTGGCAGGACTATGGGATTACCTAACTCTCCCCTATAAGCAACTACCCCTGGTGCATTGGGATCAGCGACGGCCAATAGGGCTTCAGGGATGGGCATAGCTACCGCATTGGATGGATTACGGATAACCATGAACTAAAGATGGCGGATCGGGCATACCGAATGTGCAGCACGTCTGGATATGGCTGGATTAGCGTCCATGTGTTGACGTACTGCTAGCGATAGGAAACGCGGGTATGGGAGGAACTTCTTCTGTTTCATTCCTCCTATGTGTCGGATGGTGGTTACAAGTTCACGCCAGATGATCATGGCGAAGTCGACATGGCGGTTGTAGCAGACGGCGTGAACTAGGCGTAGAAAGTCACCGGTGCACTGATCTATACCTTTCCATCTAGAGGATAGACACCTGTTCAGAATCGTAAACAAGGTGTACCAGATGGGGGCTAGGTATTTCCGGTTGAACGCTGATGGTCTGGGAAGATCATGGTTGTAGCCGAGCGCGCGAATTTGTGTGCATAGTGTGTCGTCATTTACGGTAGGATCGTACCGTTCATGTCTTGCGGCGTCGGCGGCCGAAAGAGAAAGGAGTCGGTGAAAGGAGTCAGGCGTCAGGGTGAACGGCTGGTTGTCTATCATCGCCGTTATCGACTGTGAAGTACCGGCCGTGCGGACTTGTGTCGTGAACCACACTTGAAGAACGTAGATCAACGGGACATCGGTAGTGCGGTTGAGGGCCTCACGAATAGGGTGGCCCATGAGGATATACAATATAACCTGGTGGTTAGGGTTGGGTCTGAAGAGCGCCGGGAGCAGGTAGTGATTGTTGGCCTCCATCTCGGTGCCATGGTCAGGGTCAACCAAGGCAGCATCTGCTTCGTCGTTTATGATTTCCTCTTCTTGAGGTATCTGCTCTTCCGGAGGGTGTTGTGGATTTTGTTGATCCGCCATTGCAATATCTGTAAAAGAACAACACAGATAGTTATTGAGACGGATGAACAAGTGTTGGCGCGTACCTTTGCTGTGAGTGGCTCAATCTGAATCAAATCGAGGACTGGTAGTGACAAAACAGATACTGAAATTGCCAACAGGGGTGTCCGGACAAACATGGGAATGCCAAGTTTTCCGGACAGAAAGATATTGCCGGACAACACATGTATCCGGATGACAGAGGTAACCGGATGGTATGGGGGTTCCCGGATAAAAGTGGGACTCCGGACAAGGGAGTCCGGGTGTTAGAGGATTCTGGGTAATGAGAGAGTCCGGATAAAAATGATTAATCCGGACAGAGGTTCTCAGATACACTATATTTCTGGATAACAGTAGAGTCCAGACACCAAGCTACCTGGTAGTTGAACTTACCGGAAACCGTAAGGTTTCCGGACAACTAGGTATCCGGGTGACGATAGTGTCCGGATGGATCATCATAGTGTTGACAGTGTCCGGACACGACGAATGTGTCCGGACGTAAACTCAATCGGTCACGGTAGCAAGCAGGGGATCCAAAGCAAGTTTTAGGGTGCGTAAGGGTTGTCCAGAAGCGAATATTAGCCTATTGGAGTATTGACAACCCTTGAATCGCTTCCAGTGAAGCTAAACCACCGAAAAACCCTTAAGGGTTTCGGTCACTGTTGGATCGACCCAATCAGAGGTCGGTTTGCGGTGTGATGTGTGCAAAAGTAGTCGAAATGTGATCGAGAGGGAGAAACTAGTAACATACCTGAAGATTGAGACGAAAAACACGGGTGAATCGATAAAGAGAGGAGAGTCCGAGCGAGAGAGAGAGGGTGCGAAGGGTTTAGGGTTTTGTGACGTTTTTCCGGATAAAGGAATGACAGAATCCGGGTGCGTATATATACCTGTGTGGGGTCCGGGTCCTTATCCGACCAGGATACCTATCCGGTCCGGATTCTGTCCGGAGAAGGAGGTGTCCGGATGGTGTCCGGATAAATCTAAAAAATCCTGTTCTGTGGAATTTTGAAAGAATTTTGACTGAAAAGGACTTTCTCTTGCTCCCCCTCAAATTGAGCATGGGGAGTCCGTTGCTCCCCCTCGGATAGTGCAGTAGAGTGCAGTGGAGGGGTCCGACACATAAAACAAATTTGAAGTATTTTGTAAAGAAACCTGTGCCGCTCCCCCTCAAATGATGACTATAACACACACGCAGGAGTGCCCACACACATAAAAACTTTTGACATTTAAGAAAAAACTGTGTGTGACGCTCCCCCTCAAAGGATGAGGAAACTTACCTGATACCGTAGAGTGCTCCCCCTGAACACAAGAACATATGGTGAAAGAACAGAGATAATGAAGTGAAAAACAGACGACGGTATGAAATAAAAGAAACGCACGAGGAAAGAAAGAAAATAAACGAAATCTACCTAATAAATACAGAGACTAAAATCTAACTGTGTAACCGAGACAAGTAGAATACAGGTGCGAGGAAGTGTATACTCATGAGGATTAGATAGTTATGCGTAGATGTATGGAACTTGTAACGGGCACACATTCGGATTAAGTCTTCAGGTTTAGCATACCTAGCTTGAACACGAGAAATTTGAAACATTTCTGTAGAGTTCGACTATACCTCTTTCGACGTGATCCTTAATAAAGTGATAACGAACGTCGATGTGCTTCGTCTTGGTGTGATGGACCGGGTTGCTTGATATGGCAATTGCGCTCTTCGAGTCACAGTAGATCGGGACTTTGACATACGTAAAGCCGTAGTCTTTGAGTTGCGTCCTCATCCAGATTACTTGGGAACAGCAGCTTGCGGCGGCTACATACTCTGCCTCGGTAGTTGACGTGGAAACGCATTGCTGTTTCTTCGAAGCCCAACTTACCAGGCTATCTCCCAAGAACTGAATGTGTCCCGAGGTGCTCTTGTGGTCCATCATGCATCCTGCGTGATCCGCATCAGAATAAGCGGATAAGCCAAAACCTGTCTCTTTCGGGTACCATAGGCCAAGATCAGCAGTACCACGTAAATAACGAAAAATTCATTTAACGACATTGTAATGAGACTCTTTAGGGTTTGACTGATACCGGGCGCAAAGAAATGTCGAAAACATAATGTCCGGTCTACTGGAAGTTAGGTACATTAAAAAACCGATCATTCCCCGATACAATTTGGCGTCGACAGCCTTTCCGTTAGGATCGGCGTCAAGCTTTGTATTGGTTGTCATGGGAGTTTTCATTGGTGAGGACTGGTCCAATTGGAATTTCCGAAGAATATCCCGAATGTATTTGGACTGGTTTATGAAAATTCCTGTCTACAGTTGTTTAACTTAAAGACCAAGGAAAAAGTTCATCTCACAAAGCATACTCATTTAAAAAAAATTCCCATGAGAGTGGAAAAGTTCTTTGCATACAAAGGACTAGTAGAACCGAAAATGATGTCATCGACATATACCTGGACTTGGATGATGTGACCCTTTTCGTTCTTGATAAACAGAGTAGAATCAATGGTACCTCGAGTGAACTCGGCTTCTAACAAGAATTTTGACAGTGTGTTGTACCATGCTCGCGGAGCTTGCTTTAAGCCGTATAGTGCCTTGTCTAAGATGTAGACGTGATCAGGCTTCGAGTCATCCACAAATCCGTCGGGTTGCGACACGTTAACTTCCTCTTGGAGGTCGCCGTAAAGAAAGGTTGTCTTCACATCCATTTGGAAGACTGTGAAGTTCTTGTGCGCTGCATAAGCGAGAAACATACGGATTGCCTCATTGCGTGCAACCGGAACATAGGTCTCATCATAGTCGATCCCCTTTTGTTGTCGGTACCCTTTGGCCACAAGACGCGCCTTGTTGCGAACAACGATGCCGTCTTCGTCCTTTTTATTTTTGAAGTGCAAACAACGATGCCGATGACCGTCTTGTGCTTAGGACGTGGAACCAGTCGCCATACCTTTAGAGCTTCGAATTGATTTAGCTCTTCTTGCATGGCTATGATCCAGTCTGGATCTTCGAGCGCTTCGCGTACGTTCGTCGGCTCAATCTTACTGTAGCTTGTGCAGATCCCGAATGCGAAGGTCCGGAAGCTAGCACTCCAGTTAAACCGGGTTCTGAACTGAGTTGTTCAGAAGCCAAATCAGCGGCTTCGTCGAATGTCACGTTTATGCTTTCAACAACGGATTTGGTCCGTTTGTTGTAAACGTGATACGCCTTAGCCTGCGTGGAGTATCCGATGAAAACTCCTTCGTCCGCCTTGGGGCTGAATTTCCCGAGATCATCCTTGTCGTTCAGCACATAGCAAGTGCATCCGAATGCGTGAAAGTAGCCTATGGTTGGAACGTGATTATTCATGATCTCGTAAGGCGTCTTGTTGAACCGCTTGAGAAGAATAGAGCAGTTTTGCGTGTAGCATGCCGTAGACACCGCTTCAGCCCAGAGATATAGCGGTAGATTTGCTTGGGAATGCATTGTGCGGGTAGCTTCAACGAGAGTACGGTTCCGTCTTTCCACCACTCCGTTTTGCTGAAGAGTGCGTGCGGCAGAGAAGGTGTGTGTGATGCCCACTGACCTCAGATAGTCATCCACCTTTTGATTCTTGAACTCCGTCCCGTTGTCAGTTCTGATGGACTGAACGTGTTGAAGCTTGTTCTTCTGGACAGTCTTCAGGTGATCAATAATGAGCTCCGGAGTTTTGTCCTTCGAGCGTAAGAATATCACCCAAGTGTAGTGTGAGTAGTCGTCCACCATCACAAGCACCTATTTGCGCTTATTTATGCTCGGAACACGCATTGGACCACACAAATCCATATGAATGAGTTCGAGGGTCCGGGACGTGCTCGGAGTTGCCTTCGGCGGATGTGATGCGCGCTTCATGTTTCCCTTTTCGCATGCCCCACAGAGACGAACCTTCATGAATGGAAGTTAGGGCACGCCTCTGACGTGTCTGCCTAACACAAGTTGAGGTGTGAAAGACGTCTATGCCAGAGCCAAACTAGATCAGAGTCGGCTTTTGACAAGAGGCAGACAGGTTTGTCGGATTTGAGTGCTGCGAGGTCAATGGTGTAGAGATTGGTCTTTCAAGTCCCAACCAGTAGCTCTTCAACGTCGTTGTTGAGGATTCTACACCTTGTGGCTTTAAAGCTGACCTCGAGATCCTTGTCGCAGAATTGACCGATGCTGAAGAGATTGTCTCCTAATCCTGCGATGTGGGATACCTTCTTGATTGTTATCTTGTCTTGTACGATGTCTCCATAGCCCACGATCGGTGACTTCTCGTTATTCCCAAATCTCACGTGTCCGCCGTATTCTTCTTTGTAATTCGCGAGAAGCTCCCTCCTTCCGGTCATGTGCTTGGAGCATCCAGAGTCTAAGTACCACACATGACCATTCTGCAAAACAAGATTAGTGTTGTTTAGGTACCCAAATTTGTTTGGGTCCTGGAGGGTTAGGTTTGGAACCGTTTGGGGAAGCTTGCTTTGTCCCAGCTTTCCTTTTAGGTGTAGGATTTACACCGGTAGAGGGAACTGGTTTTGGCTCTTGTTTCCTCTTCGGTGAAGAATTTGCACCTTTAGGGGGAACAGAATTTGCTTTCCACCTGGGCGCCGGTTTAACCCCAGTAGGAGCACCTCTTTTAGGAATGGGGTGAGTCTCCCTATGTGGTTTAACCGTTTGATTGGTACCCCTTTTGAAATGGTTTTGTTGTTTATTATTATGGGGTTTGCGCTTATGAAATAGGTTACCAACAAAGTAAGGCGCATACCAATCATTATTGTGAAGATCATCAAAATCATTCCAACCACAATTAGAACAACATAAACAATCATGCGATAACTGAATCAATTGATTAAGAGAGTTAACTTTAACTGGAAAAGAAACATCAAAATGGTTCCAATGATTCCAAGCATAACTGTCTTTGTCTATTCTAGAATTGAAAACAGGTGGGGAAGACTTTGACGCATCCTTCTTGACAAAATCCCTCTTTAGCCACTTTGGTGTTTCTTTATTAGCGCGACCATTTTTATCTAAAACAGCAGGGATAGTATGATCAGTGACTTTTGAGGAAACAAGGGTCTTAGTGGTCGGTTGTTCGGTCTTTTGCTTCGGCTGTGATTGTTTTTGAACATTGGAAGCATTTTTAAGAATCTTGATCACAGCCGGATTCTTGGATTGTGAACAGTCGCCCTTTAGAAAATTGACCGGACGATTGACCACTGGAGACAAAAAATCAGGTTGGCTTGGAGAAATAGTAGTGCTGGCAGTCAATGGTCCAGTCGCTTGCCTTGGCTGTGATTGCCTTTTGGAAACGGGTTTCGAGGTTGGTTTTGACTGAGAAATCTTGATCACAGCTGAGGCCTTTGTTTGAGAACAACTATCTTTTAAAGGATTAGTCGGATGATTAACCACGGGGGATAAAAAATCAGTGTAACTTGGAAGAGGTTTGTCGAAGGGAAACGAATCAAACTCTTCTTCACTGTTACCTTCGGAGTTCATGTACTCTGAAAATTTTATCTTGGGAAGTACTGGACTTGGATCAGGTGAGGAAGGTGAGGAACACTTTGTGCTTTCGGTTGTGTGCTTTGGGGAATTCGGTGCGGAAGCGTATGAAAAATCAGAATTTAAATTCCTTTTAACACACTCATCTTGAGAAACTTCATTTTCTTGCAAAGAGATATTTCCGATGAAAGCTTTACACGAGGACGTGTCAAATGAGTTAGAGGAAAGTTCAGGTGAAAATTGCTTCGCAGTTTGGAGCAAGTCAAGCTGCACTCGGAGTTTACTATTTATCATATACTCTTTCATCGTTTCTCTTGTCATTTCAGACAGTTTTGAAGAGAGCGTATTGATTTCCCACTTAAATTTTTCCTTTCCTCACTTGACACACCGTCGGATTTCTCAGATTTGAGTTTCTCAATCTCAGAGATTAGCACTTCCTTTTCGTTTTGAAAATTAGACCTTTCTTTCTCAAACGACTCCTCCAACTCGACAATCTTTGCTTCCAAGATGAGAGGGGGAACATAGAGTTTAAACTCATCCGTCTCACTCTTGATTGCAGGTGCTCGATCCTCATCCTTTTTGGAGGAATCCTTGGGACTAGCTACCTTGTAGGGGTCGAAGTAGTCATTGGAAAGGTACTTTTTGTCTTTTTGATATGAGTAGTTTAAAGGTTCATAACAAAATGGAAGTTGAATTCCTCGTTTTTGTATGCGTTTATGTTCCTCGGTTTCCTCCACCTTTTCTGGTTCAAGAGGACCAGTCCATTGAATTGCGTACTCTGGGTACTTTTTATCTAACCCATAGCAAGCAAAATCATATAGGGTTGGAACTTGATATCTTCCCTTTTGTAAGTAGTGTGGGTTATCGTATCTGATTCCCCACTCTTTGTTGAAGTACGTGAACTCTTTGGGTTTGTTAAAAAAAATGGTTTGATCAGTTTGACCCTTTTTGTGGAGTTTGGTTTCGAGGTCAAGAATTTTAGTAACAAACTCTTTGTATTGAATTTGAAGATAAGAACATTGATAAACAATTTCTTCTTTCTCATTCATGCACTGATCAAACTGACGCTGAAGATCAGATAATTTGGCTCTTAAGTCTTTAGGTGTTAATGACAAGATTTTGCATCAATCAGTTAAATTAGCATAATCAGACTTATATTTCTCTGTTATTCTCGTTTGAACATCAAGCTTTTCATTTAGTGACCTAATTTCAAGCTTTTGATGTTTAGAGGTGGCCTGGAAGGAATTTGCCTGATCAGTAAATGCTTTCATTGTATTCGAGAAATCAGGTTGGCAAGAATCACATACCTGACTTGTAGGAGCCGTTTCTTCTTCGGCGGAGGAGTGATATCCCATGAAGGCATCAGCAACATCAAAATTGCCTTCATCATCAGATCTTTCCAACCAGTAGTCGTTTTCAGCAAACATAGCTTCTCCAGCCTCCTTCTGACGAGACAATGCAAGCTTGGCCTCGTAGTAGTGAGAGTTCTTTACTGTTGGCTGGCGACAATCCTTCGCAAAATGATCAAGTTTCCCGCAGTTGTAACACTTTACGGGTTCATCTTTCTTCTTCCCTTCTTCTTTCTCTAGCTTTCCCTTCTTCTCAGACTTGTCGTGCTCACTGACCTTCTTCTTTCCTTCGTATCGATCTTTGTAGTCATGGCGCTTGTTGGAGGAGGTGGAGTAGCACTGACTATTGGATGACGGCTTCTTGTAGTACCTTTGTTGTTCGAAGGATTTGGTAAGCAAAGCTATGGCCTTTTTGAATTCTGAAACCTTTTCATCATCAGAATCGTTGTCTTCCTTATCTTCAGCTTCTGACTCAGAAGAACTTTGCTTTGGGGCACGTCTTGAGTGACTTCCCGATGATTTTTCTTGCTTGGAGGAAATGAGAGCAATAGGATCGGTAGATGGCACTGGTTCAGTCTTTTTCTCGCTTAGGAGCTCATTTACTTCATCTTCGTCTTGAAGAAGTGTCTCATACAGTTCGTTGATGCTGATATTCTCAATCAAATTGTTGTGCTTGACATGAGAAGCATACACCTTCCATTCAGGTAGCAGATTGTTGAGAAACTTGAGCGCGTTTTCAGTATTAGAACGAACAATCTTGTTCTTGTGTAGTTCATTGAGAAGTAGGCTAAACCGTTCATAGGTCTGGGTGAGGGATTCACCGTTGCGCTGCTTGAATCCATCGAACTTGGTTATCGTGCTATTTATCTTCAGCTGATTTCCTACAACGCTCCCACGCATCATTCTGGCTACTTGGTCCCACATGCCCTTTGCCGTCTCTTTGTAACTATCTATGGCAATGTAGATGGAATTAGGAAGAGCTTGAATCAGATGTGTAGATTGATTCAAAGAGTAAACCTAACGCAAGGCACTAAGAGTGAAATCCTAACGCAGGGTCTACGAGTGATTTGATCTTAGAGTGAGCTTATTGGATAGGAATCCAGATAAGATTGTGATCAGGAAGTGTTCAGATTAAACAGATCAAAGAAATCACAAAGTGTCCGGGTAATGCAAAGAATCCGGATAGCACAGTTTCCGGATAACACAGGGGTTACCGGAAGAAACTGGTTACCGGATAAGTAATTTAAACAAAAGTTACCGGGTAAAGGGGTGTCCGGATAAGAAGCTTACCGGATACAGAGATGTCCGGACAAGATACTTACCGGATACAGAGATGTACGGATAAATTGGTGTTCGGGAACTTTGGGTTTCCAGAAACTAATTTACCCGGATTGATTAGATTTAGTATGACTTACCCAGAGAGTTGGAACTTACCCGGAAGACTTACCCGGAAAAGATTAGGAGTCCGGATGGAATTGGAGTTGTCCGGATGGATTTCACACAAACGTCCGGACACTATCAACTTGTCCGGAAACCGCGGCTGCTTTATCCGGACTCTGCGGCTGTTTGCTTAAATCGATCGACTTTTCGATTAGGGTTTCCCAAAATCAATCCTGGAAGATTAGTAACAATGCAAAACACAAAAATAACACTAATCCAATCGATTTCAATGCAAAAATAACAAGTTTTGATGGTTAAAAGTCGAATCTTTTATCAAGAACACTACCAAAAACTTTTGACCTTAATTTGATAAATTAATCACTCAAACGATCGAATTGGAATGTGAAAATTTGCAGAATTACTCACAAGTATAATGCTAACACAACCCAATAAACAGAATTGAACAATTTAGCCAGAATCAAGATTTCGAAAAAGTCAAGATGAACACATACGGGAAAAGTCAAAATCTTACCGGAAATCACTAGAGAGGCTTTGAATCGAATCCGTCTGTCTGCTCTGATACCAATTGATAAATCCAGATCCGTGCAACAATATAAAAATCGAATATAATAAGCAATAAGAAATATGATTTCAACTGGTCATCCCTTTCATTAACTTTCAGAGAGAATTTTACAATAAGAGTTGGAAAGCTAAAAAGATGATTAGCTTGTTTTTCCAAGCTAATCACACATTAAATACATCGGGCCCGTGGTTAACAAGGCCACGGCCCGTTCACTAATAAGCTCTAATTTAAACAAATACAATTCAACCCTTGAACTTTAAATAAACTATAAAACCTGCCCAAACAGTTCCAGATTCGGTAACCTTTGAATGAAAGATTGGATTTCTCGGGAAAAGCTTAGAAGGAAATTTGATAACCAATCAAGGTGAGTTTTACTTTAAAATGTTTTCAAACTGGGATACATATATATATGATATATATATATATGAGATGAATATGTGGTAGAAATGTAATGACGTGTTTATAAATGGAAGTATAACATATTGAGATGTATATTTTATTTATATAAGCTTTAGACTACACGAGAGCATGTGAGCCGGGTTTTGGACCGGCGGAGTTGTTGGTTGTACGGAGGGACAGCGGTGTTGGCTGTATGTAAGTGCAGTGGGGTAAATTGATTAGTTGGCTTGCTACCAACTGATTTGGCCATGTGAAGGATGAGTGGTACACGATGCACGAGTCTTGATTGGTATTTAAATACGTAGGATATATGTGTGTTTTTATAAAGGATTTTATATAAATTGATTTTATAACTATTTTGAAATGACAGGGATTATCTCACTAGACCGTTGGTCTAACCCTCATTTTCTTTTCAAAAATATGTATTCCAGGTCGAGGATCTTTTATTAGCAAAGGGAAGAATAAAGTGTAGGATGCGATTGATAGCTGACGGAGATTAGGAAATACTTATGTTTTGTATTGGATAGTTTTGAGACTATGGGACCGTACGTGACTTATTATGTATTTTTGTTATGAATGTAACGATGTTATGCAATATATGTTATTTGACGCATGTTTGGGAAACCGTGTCATTACAGATGGTATCAGAGCCCTAGTTTAAGGGATTTAGGTATACGGATCTATACCTAGACTTAAACTGCATGTGAAGTAGGATGTCCTTATTATTTTAGAACCTTGGGATGTTAAGTATAAAAAGGTAGAAGGAACATCATGTAAGGTAATCTCATATTACACCTGGCCAGTGTAATTGTGATCTTACAGGTACATGTTTGAACTGGAATACCTTGTTATATAGGGTATGTGCTTCTGTGTATATTAATCTTCTCTGAATCTACAAAATGGCAAGTGGTACTCGACAAACGAGTCAAAAGGGAAGAGGGGGAGAAAGAGGAAGGGGCAGAACAGGCGGAAGAGGTCAGCCGCGAGGTACAGAATTTGTCACAAGAGACGATTTAGCAGCTGAAATGGGGAGACTCCAAGCAAATATCCAAGCTATGTTCAACCGAACTCATCATGCTGAAACATAGATACCAGATCCTACTCATGAAGAAGAGATGCCCATTACTCCTACAGTTATACCAGTAACAAGGAAGTGTGATTATAAAATGTTCTTAAGTTGTAAACCTCCAACGTATTCAGGGGAAAGAAATCCGGTGGAAGCTATAAGGTGGCTAAAAGAGATAGAAGTTATCTTCAAGACCAGTAAATGTGTCGAGGATGATAGAGTACTATATGGAACCGCAATGTTGAAAGGCGATGCTCTATATTAGTGGGAAGCTCATATTTCCTCTTGAGGATCTGACGTATACTCTACTTTTTCTTGGGAAGAATTCACTATAGCTTTCAAGAAATAGTTTTGTCCTCATGCAGCGGTTAAACAACTGGAGGGGGAGTTTATGAACTTGCAGCAAGGGAATTTATCAGTTCGGGACTACACCGCTCTTTTTCTGGAGAAGTCTCGTTTCGCGGAATACTATGTTGCCACAGAGGCAATGAAGACTGAGAGGTTTATCTTTGGGCTGAATGCAGAAGTCAGAAGTTTTGTGATTGCTAAAGGACCAGAAACTTTCTCTGCCGCAGTAGACGCAGCGGAAACCGTGGAGCAAGATAAAGGGAGAAGTGCTAGTGATAAAAGTACTGGAAAAAGAAAACTGGAAGAAACGACGTACGATTCGGAAGAGTACGAATCCCCGAGGTTTGGTAGTTATTCACCTTTCAGGCCAACTGAAAGAAGACCATGTTCAACATGTGACCGTATTCATCAAGGAAACTGCTATGGTGATTCCCGAAAGTGCTACAAATGTGGAAACGCTGGTCATATCACGAGAGATTGCCGGGCAACTCGATTTTGTTTCGTTTGCAACTCCCCTGAACATATTCAGGTTAATTGTCCACAGTGGAAAGCATAGCAAAGTAATATGACAGTAAGACCAACGGGTGGTAAGTCGGGAGGAGTACAAGGGTCTGAACTACCGGGAATCCAAGGTCGTGTTTTTCAGATGACGGAACAAGAGGTAGAAGAAAGTCCTGATGCTGTTACAGGTATGATTCTAATAAACTCTATACGTGCTAAAGTGTTATTTGATTTTGGTACAAACCGATGAATTGTGTTTCCATCCTATTGTTGCTTATCTGCGTTAGAAAAGTATTTGATAATTGTGTTACGAGATATAGATGAGTGTAAGTTCGATGTAGTAGTGAGAGTTAAGTAACCGTATCTTTTCGCTTGACCGAATTCCGGGACGGAATTCTTTTAAGGGGAGATGTTGTAATAACCGAGTATGTTATTGGTTTATTTAATTTTTATTATTTTGGTTTTAAGGTGAGTTTGAGGATAGTTTTATAAGTTAGAAGTTAAGGGGTAAGTTTAATTTTAATTTAGAAGCTAAGGGGTATGTTTTGCCATTTATGGGAAGCTTGGGGTTTGTTTCGATTAACCAAACACCACCACCGCCTCTTTCAATTTAGAAAGAGTGAGGTGTCTCACTCTTAAGCCATTCATAACTAACCTCCTAAGTGTGTGTTTGGTGTTTACGGCAAGAGAAAAGAGAGAGAAATAGAACCGAAAGTAAGAAAGCTAGAGGAAGAAGAAGGAAAAACAGAATTATCAGCTGGAAGAATTAAACATAATATGTGGAACAAAGGTATGATTCTTACCTAAACTAGTTCTTTTATGTTCATAAGGTTTTATGAGTTTAGAAATGGGTTTTGAGGAAATATGGATGTTTTTGGAAAACTAAGTTTATGGATAGTTGTTATTTATGGTCTTAAGTATATCTGCAAAGTTACATAAACATTCATGGTCGAAATCTATAATTTTCTGGGTAAAAAGATGAACATAGTGGACTGAGACATTCATGAATATTGCAATAGAGGGTTGCGATATAGAAGGCATATCACAACAGTTGGTTGCGATATGGAGCAACATCGTAGTAGTTGATTGCGATATGAAGACATATCGCAACAGATGGTTGCGACATGCTCAATGATATCGCAATGGTTAGTTGCGACATGTGGTGTATATCGCAACAGTTGGTTGCGATATGCTACTGTGTCGCAACAGTTGATTGCGATATGAGGGGTTGTCGCAGTAGTTGGTTGCGACAAGGATTATCATTTTAGTGGGTTGTGATAACAGAAGAGGATTTTGGATATTTAAGAATTATTGGAGAATCTTATGTGTTTGATTAGTAAAGGAATATATGTATTTGAATTGTTCCAGATTCGGTAACCTTTGAATGAAAGATTGGATTTCTCGGGAAAAGCATAGAAGGAAATTTGATAACCAATCAAGGTGAGTTTTACTTTAAAACGTTTTCAAACTAGGATACATATATATATGATATATATATATATATATGAGATGAATATGTGGTAGAAATGTGATGACGTGTTTATAAATGGAAGTATAACATATTGAGATGTATATTTTATTTATATAAGCTTTACACTATACGAGAGCACGTGAGCCGGGTTTCGGACCGGCGGAGTTGTTGGTTGTACGGAGGGACATCGGTGTTGGTTGTATGTAAGTGAAGTGGGGTAAATTGATTAGTTGGCTTGCTACCAACTGATTTGGCCAAGTGAAGGATGAGTGGTACACGATGCACGAGTCTTGATTGGTATTTAAATACGTAGGATATATGTGTGTTTTATAAAGGATTTTATATAAATTGATTTTATAACTATTTTGAAATGACAGGGATTATCTCACTAGACCATTGGTCTAACCCTCATTTTCTTTTCAAAAATATGTATTCCAGGTCGAGGATCTTTTATTAGCAAAGGGAAAAATAAAGTGTAGGATGCGGTTGATAGCTATCGGAGATTAGGAAATACTTATGTTTTGTATTGGATAGTTTTGAGACTATGGGACCGTACGTGACTTATTATGTATTTTTGTTATGAATGTAACGATGTTATGCAATATATGTTATTTGACGCATGTTTGGTAAACCGGGTCGTTACACCTCTGCTTCCAAGAGAAAAACCTCTGTTACTCCCCCCCCCCCCCCCCCCCCCAAAAAAAAGAAAAAGTCCCCCAAATCAAAGAAACAACAGAGGGCACCTCTACAAGTACTGCACCTCCTCAACAGTCCCAACAATCCCCACCGACAGACACCATGATTGGATCCTCTGCACCTCCCTCTCCTCCTAAAGAAAAGAAGAAGAAACGAAAATCCAAACCTTCTGAGGAGGGCGCCCCCAAACCAAAACGCAAGAAGAGTAAGAAGAAAACCCAGAAGCCCCACACACCTCTGCAGACCATCGCAGAGGAAGCAGAAAATGAAGAAGAAGCCCATGAACAACCTCTGCCCTCCCCCACTCCACTACATTATGCAGATCAGGGTGACTTCTCCGCATTCCTTGAGCACCCCGATTTTGCAAATACCTTGGATACTCATGATGGACTGCAGAAATTATCCCAGAATGGACAACCAATAAACCAGACTTCACAGTTTCAGAGGTTGACTCCGACGAAGAGGAGCTCAACAGAACCCCTGAGGGTATTCAGGCAACTACCCCAGAGGTATACATGAACCCTCCGCTTTATCCCTCTCATCCCTGTTATGAAACATTTCGAAAGAGTCCAGAGGCAATAGTAGAAGCTGAAGACACTGGGGTAGAAATAGTGTTAGGGTGCTTAACAGAAGAAGAATCAAGAAAATATGCCGTAGAAAGTAGAGGCACACAACCCCACCCACCTCCCAGTGCATCCCATATTTCTGACACCGTCAATCTAGTGGTAGAAGGTGTCATTGAACGAGAGCAGCACAACTCGATCCTAACCCAAACAAACCGGGCAGAGGTACCTTTTCTACCTCTGTGCCACTGATAACCGGGGAAACCATTCCATAGGAGTCCTCTCCAAAGGACTCACCTTTAGTTCATGATCATTCACCCCAGATCACATCAAAAATCCCCGCAGAGAAATTTGTTTCCTCTGCTACACGCACACACTTAAGTCCAATCGGCTCTTCAGAGGAGCCTGGAGTGCACACAGACGAAGTGACTCTAGACAAGTCCCCAAGTCAACTTAAGAACATTACTGTACCTATATCTGGAGTGGATCAGGACAATGTTCTTAACAGAACTTCTGTAGAGCATGAGGCCTCAAAAACCTCTGCTCAAAGATCAGAAGGAAATCCTTCCACCCTCAACATCAACACAGGGGTGATAGAAGGTGTCCAAGGAACAAGGACAAACTCTGGGGAAGAATGTGTTCCCCCAGAGGTTACACCTAGTTCACAAGTCGCAAGGGGTGAGTTCCAAACCCTTGTCACCTCTGTGAACAACTCGTTGAAAGAGTTGAAAAGCTCTTTTGACTCTCTTGCAGAATCCACCACAAGGGCGATATTTGAACTGACCACCAAAGTGGACAACCTGTCCACAGAGGTCAAAAATGCCTGTGCCACGATGAACACAACTGCAACAACCTCTACTGCCACTGCCGCCTCTGCCTTTGAAAAAGCAACAACTTCTGCATTTCAGACTTCTGTCAAAAACCTTCTTGAGCAGCTGAAGAAAGAACAAACCCCTGCTTCTACAGGCCTTACACCAGAAGATCTAAAGAAGGCCCTAGAGCATGTCCAAGAGCATACTACCAGAGAAACTCAGGCCATGAAGCCCTCTGACTACATGACCAGAGCACAGATCACAGAGCTTAGACAAGGGATACTCGACCAGATGACAGAATTCATCAGAGCCTTCACCACAGCCAATGCAAACTACGTGAAGGACTTTCAGGCAAGTGTGGGAAGACTGAGATTCAACTCAGAAGCAGAGGTTGCCTACCTGCTCGGCATTTGTGAAGACCTATGTGCTAAGATGATAGCAGCAGGGGCCACCCAACCAAAGAAGCCATCTTCGTCATGCCGAGCAGAGGGTACTTCAGAAAGAAGACAGAATGATCATGATGATGATTCAGAAGGACCATCAGATCATCCTGAGGGGGAGAATAGAACAGAGAGAGCTGTAAACAGAGGTTTACCTACACCACCAGTATTAGCAGAACCAATATCCCAAGTACCAGCATCTGATACCCAAGGAACCCAGCAGAAGACCTCAGAGGAAACACCCACCTCTGTGGAAGCAACCCATATAACCATAGAAGATCTACCATCTCCAACTCCCAAACCAACCGAGCAATTCCAAATCCTTACATCTTCTGAAGAAGATCAACCATCCCCTACACCAAAACCAACTGAAGAAAAACTACCATCCCATACACCGGAAGCTGAAAAGACAAAATCTCCAACTCCCACACCCAAAACAACAGAAGAACCCACACCCAAAACAACAGAAGAGCCCAAAACCAAATCCAGAATCAAGACCTTAGCTCATAAACGAAAATATCTGAGCAAATCCACAGAAGCCTCACCAACCGAACCTCAAACCAAACCCACAACACCAACCAAGTCCCCTGAAAACCCAACAGAGGCAACCCCTACAAAAATTGCAGAAGCACCCCCATCTAAGCCCTCAGAAGCTCAAAAGACAAAACCAACAGAGGCAACTCAATCCCAACAAGCAGAACTACAGAAGCCTACAGCAAAAGACAAGGGAAAGAGGATAGCGACAGAGGAACCGAAAAAGAAAAAGCCAAAGCATCAACCCACAGAGAAATTGATGAAAAGTGCCTTTGACGCCTTTGTTACCCCTAAGCCAGAAGAAGAATACTGGACTTTCGGGCTTACCCCTCTGTCAATCAAGCCTGTAATAGATTAAGGAAAATCTTTCAGAAGACAGGGTCGCCCAAGTGATCAGCAGAATGGACGCTCTACGCAGGCCCATGCCTCCACCCGTTGCACCTCCACAACAAATAGAAGAGGTGGTGTACATTTACTTGTACAGCAGAACTATCAACGATCCTCTGCCACCATCCATTCTGCCACCTGATCTACTTAAGGAGCTAAAATAAGACTTCTACAGAACTAAAGCAAACCTGTCAAATAAGTCTTCTCCAATTCAAAGATCACACAGGTTGTATACTGCAAGCTCTCCAGCACAAGAGGCACACAGATGTAGATCTGAGGAACTTGAGCCCCTATGACTTGCCCGAACTTCTGAGTTGGGCTAGACAGAATTACAGCACCAGACTTGAAGTTCAGAGGGCCTATCGCGTGATCAAGAAGACAATGCATGAAAAGCTTCTGCTATACAGCATGTCTGACTTCCAAGTGGTACTCGACCTTGGAGTAAAAAGCTTAAATCTCCCACCACCAGAAGACGATTGCCCCTCCTTTGCAAGACCAAACTCCATCATCACTTTCCCAAGGATTGGGTACGTCTATCGAGATCCTGCTGGGAAGTCAAGGCTATTCCTAGAGGTTGATTGCCAAAAGTACGCAACCAATACTCTGCTCGAGTTTAGAGCCAACCTCTTGGAGCATAGAGGAACGGAGTTCATGGATCAAGCTCTTGCCGACAGATTTATAGAGGTCATCGACTCTGTCATAAGCTTCAGAAACCTCTGCTTCAATATATATCATGAACTCAAAGATAGAGGACTCGGTAACAGAAGAATCAATGACTTCCCAAACGCCAGAATCTGACATCTACAACCTTCCTCTGCTTACTTTTCATATCTTGTACTGTAATCAAATGTAAGTGCCTCTGGCATAACCTTATATGAAGAGAAAACTTTCTACAGAGGTCAATTACCTCTTGTCATGTTCTTAGCTTAGAAAACTATGCATTTTTCAATTTTTAATTTTTCAATACTTAGGGGGAGATTGTTAGCTCCAACTTCTATGAAAAGAAGTATTAAAAAATAAGCTAAGTATAAAACATCGACAGAGCCTCTGCCAAGACACCGAGTAAAGATCCAAGTGAAGGATCCACAGAAGACATTCTCAGAGGACAAGACCACAGAGCCTCTGTCACACTTGACAGATCCTCTGTGGTAAGAAGACTTAGAAGACTGAAGATTATCTGAAGTTCAAGACAAAGACATTCATGCCTCTCATGTGCCTCTGCTGTACGAAGATCCTGAAGATCGTTCGTACAAGGCATGCCCGGCCAACTCCACGTGTAAACCTCTGATGGGTTACAGCCTTAGCAGAAAACGGCGCACTACATTAACGTTGTACCTGTTGCAGATCCACGATGTTGTCTTTGTACAATTAGTACATTCTTGTCTAAAGATTGTCCCATGTAGAATAGTATAAATAGAAGGCTCATGTTGAGCTCTTCTATTAACTTTGCACAACACACACCTGTTAGAGCAGAATATTATTCATACCTTCGGTGTTCTTGGTGTTCTTGATTAATCAATACAAAGTGAATCTTTGAGACAAAACTCTTGTGTTATTACTGTTTCACATATTTGATTCCGTGTGTTTTTCTACCTAGAATATCTCTTTAGTTCGTTAAAAATGCTTCTGCATACTTACTTGTTTGAACTAATAGATATTTATATCATTGTTGATTAATTTCGGGATCAACACTCACCCTCAACACCAGTAGTAGAGTCGACACCATCTTTTAGCAAGAATACGGATTCAACGACCGACTCCCCAGCGGTCTCCTCACCTACATCATCCCAGAGTCAAGTAACAGTGTATCCCCCAACGACACGACCGAAGCTTCCTCGTCAACTATTGTGCCTGAACTAACACCGGTCGTCCCATCTCTACACCAGAATACATCTCTAGAGGCGGTACAAGACCTCCCTTCAAGCTCATATGTCGATCCGGACAACTCTCAACTGTCCACTGACCCGCTACCACATACGAGGAAGTGGACTCGAGCACATCCAACCGAGCAAATCCTTGGTGACCCCTCCACTCCCTTTCAGACTACAGCCACCATGAAATCTGAAGACACCACCCGACACTACTAAGCAACACTAAAAAACGGGCAACTACGGGAAATGAGTGCCTCTTCTCCATCTTCTTGAGTAATGTTGAACCATCGTCAGTCAAAGAAGCCTTGAGCGACCCGGACTGGGTGATCACCATGCAGGAGAAACTGAACGAGTTCGAGAGTCTCAAGGTATGGCGGTTGATCCCACGTCTGAAGAACAAGACGGTCATCGGCACCAAATGGATCTTCAAGAACCAGAAGGACGAGAATGCGATCTTCTTTCGGAACAAGTCTAGGTTGGTGGCCAAATGGTATAGACAACAAGAAGCGATCGACTATACAGAGACTTTTGCACATGTCGCTCACATAGAAGCCATACACATATTCCTTGCGTACGCCGCTCACAAGAACTTCATCGTCTTCCAAATGGACGTGAAGAAGACGTTCCTCAACGGCAAACTCATGGAAGAGGTGTACGTCTCCCAACCTGATGGTTTCGTAAGTGCCTCACATCCCATCCATGTGTACCTACTCGATAAGGCGCTTTACGGTCTGAAGCAAGCACCGCGAGCTTGGTATGATGCCATATCTACGTTTCTCATAAACGCAGGGTTCTCGAAAGGTAAAATCGACACTACTCTCTTTATCAAGATAGAAGATAAGGATATCAATTTAATTCAAGTATATGTCGATGACATAATTTTCGGTTCTACAAACCCCAAATATTGTCATAACTTTTCAGTCCTAATGAAAGCGCATTTTAAATTGGGTATGATGGGTCAGATGAATTTCTTTCTCGGTCTACAGGTTAAACAGCTGTCGACCGGGATATTCATCAATCAATCTAAGTACATCATGGATATTCATCGGAAATTCCAGATGGAAAATTGCACACCCATGAAGACTCCTATGTCCCCGGGTACAAAGTTACACTACGATCCTAACGGAAAGGAAGTGGACACTAGTATTTAAAGAGGAATGATTGGTTCTCTGATGTATTTGACGGAAAGTAGACCGGACATCATGTTCTCTACCTTTTTGTGTGATCGGCCTCAGTCCAAACCAAAGGAGTCACACCTTTCTGCGATTAAACGCATTTTACGCTATTTGAAAGGTACTGCTGATCTTGGTCTTTGTATTGATCCAAACCCTCAGTGATTTGATAATGACCCTGAGAAACACTTAGTGTAATTGTAAGTAGACAATATGTATTAGAGTTTCACTATCAAAGAAAAATACTAATTCTATTTAGTACCGTTGATAGGAAGCTCTCGCTATGTAATTTATGTTTCAACGATACCTGTACATCAGTGAGCCCTGAGTATGTTCAGTCTAACTGATGATCGCTGATAACTTATGTTGTTTACTTATGATCCCTGAAGACAAGATTCACGTCAACCATGTTCTACGATAAAGTCGAAGATCAAGCCAAAGAACCAGCGACTAAGTCTACTAATGAACTGATGCGGATATCAGCGAAGCCAAGACTTATCCACTCAATGTGAAGTTTCAAGTAGAAGACTTTAGCGAACGCTGAACTTTATCATTCGCTGATAAAGAATCATTCAGCGAACGCTGATCATAGAAGAAACTTTTGTCTTACCCCCTTGCACGTCCCCGTACGATTTTGTCAGAACGGACATCCCTTTTGTCCAGAATCGTACCACCAACTCTGATTCTACATTGTTCATCATGCGGCCACTAGGTTGTCTACTGAAGTCAAAACATGCAACCAACCAGAGGCTGCCATGTGTAAAGGTGTACTGACATGCATTAAATGCATGCAATATATAAAAGGAAACTCCTCTTCAATTTTGAAGAGCTCGGCCATTCCTTATCTTGTTGAATCTGTGTGTTAGAATAGTTGTCTTAAGTATTCTTATGTATTCCTTAATCTTGTTCCGCAACAAACTGTAAATTGTTGATTATATCAATAAACAATTTAGAAAAGTAAAAATCGTGTGTTTGTATTCAACCCCCCCTTCTACAAACTTGTATAACCCCTTTGGGACCAACAAGTGGTATCAGAGCAGGTTGTTTAATATAATAAACAAGATCTTGCTTATACTATATTCTTTTCTCTTCCTTGCTATTTTTCTTAATGGCTAATCCCACAAACACAAACTATATCGATAATGGTTCTCTTGCAAAACCCCCTAGATTTTCCAAGGATAACTTCAATCTCTGGAAAAATAGGATGATGCTTTTCTTGGAAGGTGTAGATCCTACTATGCCTTACTACATTGAAAATGGACCATATGTCCCTGTCATGATAGACCCTTAAGTTCTAGGCACTGCTACTAGAGTTGCCATCCCTGAAAGAATCATTCCCAGGGCAGTTAGCACGTAGACTGATGAAAACAAGAAGAAGGTGGCCGTTGACACTAAGGCCAGATCCATCATCTCTATGGCTCTTCCTGATGAAGTCTATCACTCCGTCATGAACCTGAAGAGTTCTAAAGCCATGTGGGACACAATATGTGTTCAATATGAAGGTACATCTGAAGTCCAGGATTCAAGAAAGATCAACCTGGTAAGACAGTACGAAAGCTTCATTTATGGTAAGAATGAAACTCTCTCTGAAGTTCACCAATGTTTTAACTGTTTAATCATCGACTTAAAAACTGTTGGTAAAGAATATTCTAACTTTGAGATCCTGACAAAGTTTCTGGAAAGTCTTCCTGAAAGCTGGGACAGTTATTCAATGTCTCTTAAGCTGTCAAAGGATCTGATATCAATGACCCTTTCTACCTTATTTGGCACTATGATCAATCATGAGCAGTCGTGTCATCTTAAGAAGAATCTTGTAAAAGATTCCAAAAGCACACCTGTTGCTTTACTCTCAGAGTTAATTCCCACTCAGCGCTCTACTGTCACTATTACTGAGTTGGAATCTAACTCTGATGAATCATCAGAAGCTTATCCTTCAGAAATTGATGAGTCACTGGCACTCCTGACTAATACATTCAGGAGATTCACCAGAAAGAGTAACTTCAGAAGAAATAAACCTCTTTCACTCACTGACAAGACAAAATCTTCAACCCCTGTAGATAAGGCAACTGCTACCTTCTTTAACTGTGAAAAAGTATGACACTTTGCTAGTGAATGCAGGTCAAAGAAAGTCTTCAAACCCTCATATTCTTCCTACAAGAAATCCTCTAACCCCAGGGCTAGAGATGACAAATACAAGAAACTAAAATAAAAATATGCAAAGCTGAAAATCTTTAAGAAGAAAGGCAAAGGCATGATCGCTGAAGATCATAACTGGGCTCTTTCTGATGAAGAATCATCTGAGTCTGAAGATAATGATGAGGCCAATCTCTGCCTCATGGCTCAAATAGAAGAAGAGGAAGAACAGAATGAAATTCCCTCTACTTTTACCTCCACCTCTCAGGTATCAAACTCTCTCACTGATACTCATACTTCAGCCCTAAGGGACATCGAAAGACGTCGGACCGTCGATCTTTTGACTGTTGATTTATATGATGCCATGAATGGCAAGACCAAAGCTGTAAAATTAAATATTGATCTCGTTGAACAGCTTAAGAATTGTCATTTAGAAATTCAAAAGCTTTCTGTTGGTTCCCGTATTTGATTAACAAAGATGATCTTATCTATTAGTTCAAATAAGATGTGTTGTGGAAGCGTATTTGAAGAACTAACAGATATGTTTGTATAGAAACAATACAAAACATCAAATAAATAGTATATGAAGAACAGATGAATATCTCAAAGTTTGATGTATTTGATGAAGAACACTAACAATAGATTTGACGTTAATTGTGTGTGTGTGTTTTTTTCTTGTATGAACTGGTTATCTGATTTAGGAAGAACTCAACATGAGTCTTCATTTTATTCTACTACAAAAGAACTATTCTAGACAAAAAGACTAATGCTACAGGAGAGAAGGGATGGCATGAACAGTTGGAAATCTGCATGCATTAAATGCGCTAATATCAACTTGCAAGGATTCCTATCAGAGTTTGACACGTGTTTGTTGTCGGACCATGCCTTGTACAAGTTGATGAACGGACCTTGGAACAGTAGCAAGATATTTCTGTAACAGTGGTAAGATATTTCTGCAACAGTGGCAAGATATTATAAATATCTTCCAAGTCTTCAATATGAACCGCAGAGGTTCTGTCAAGGGTGACAGAGGTTCTGTGGCTCGGTCCTTGGTGAGCTTTCTTCTATAGATCCTTCTTTGGTCCTTTGTGAGTAGTCTTCTGTAGATTCTTCTTGGGACTTGGTGTTTCTTGAATGATCTTGTTTGCTTCGGTAGAGCTTCTGTGGAACACCGCAGAGCTTCTGTGGAACTCTTTCATACTTGAGCCTATTTTTCAATACTTCTAATATTATCAATATTTGGAGCTAACAATCTCCCCCTAAGTATTGAAAAATGAAAATTTGATTTTATGCATAATTTAGGCTAAGTAAAGTAGACAGAGGTTAAACAATACCTCAAAAGTTTCATTTCATTTCCTTTTAAAGATTACAGAGATAAGTAACTGAGATTTAGACATTTGCATCTTTGAAGTCGTTGAAACTTCTGTTGTCAAATCCCACTTCTCTAAGCTCGTGATAAAATTTGATGCAAAGTTCTCTCAAGCCGATTGTAGCATCTATTTCTCTGATCATTCTTTCTGTTGATTCTTGATCCATAAGCTCAGTACCTCTGTTCTCTTCTAAGATTGATCTGGACTTGTTCAGAGTATTGGTTGCATACTTCTGACAGTCCATTTCCACAAAAAGTCTTACTTGACCAGCGGGATCCTTATACACTAACTCGTACCTTGGTGTTGTTATGATTGAGTTGGGTATTGCAGAAGGTGGGCAGTGATCCTCTGGTGGTCTCAGACTCAGGTTTCTGACTCCAAGATCTCTTCCCAGTTGAAAGTCTATCATGCTATACAGCAGAAGCTTTTATCTCATCGCTTTCCAGAACACTTGATAGGCCCTTCTGTTAGCATCGTTGTCGAAGTTTTCTTTTGTCCAAAGTAGAAGATCTGGCAGATCATAGGGGTTCAAGTTCCTTATACTGGCATCTGAAAATTGATTTTCGGACTTGTTCTCCCTTTTGACTTTGTAAATGTTGTACCTGATATTTGGAAAGGTTCTCGTTTGAGAGAATTTGCAGTATATTACCTTTTCAATTTTGGACTCTTAGAAAACTTATGCCCTTGATTTTGGCTTTGTTCTGCTGAAGGTGTTGTCAAGGTCATCTCTGAGTTGAGGATCTTCGATGTGTGGTATAGGGTTGTTCTGATATTGCTGTTTATAAAGGTACCTATACACCACCTCTTCCATTTCTGCATGTCGTGTATCTGGTGGTGGTATTGGTCTTCGCAGAGCATCCATTTGTCGTTTTATCTCTGCAACCCTACCCTCTATTGCCCAGTCGTCTTCAGGTTTAGGAGTGACAAAGGCATCGAATGAGCTCTTCATCAACTTCTCTGTCGTTTGTGGCATTTGCTTTTTCTTCTGTGGTTCTTCTGTCATGATTCCCTTTCCTTTATTTTTGGTTTGGGAAGGCTCAGAACCTGTTGTCTGCTTTGGACTCTATGGGATTGCTTCTGTTGGTTTGGGTGTTGAGGTCTTTGTTGGTATGATGGGGATTGCCTCTGTAGGTTTTGACACTTCAGTTTCTGAGGACTTTGGTGGGGATGGTTCTGTTGGTTTGATTGGGGATTTGGGTTCTGTAGATGTTTCTTCTGTTAGCTCGATTGTTGTTTGTGGAGGAATATCAAAACGTTTTGCAGCTCTGAAAGCGGATACGAATTCCATTCTTTTTAGGACATAAGTAGCAGAACGTTTAGATGTTTTTGGTTTGTGGGTAATGGATTTTCTTCTTGGGTGAGTTTTGGGTTGGGATTTTGGTGGAGAATGGGGAAGTTCTTCTGAGGATGAAGAAGTCGGGATTTGAACTTCAGGGACATCTTTTTCAAGGACAGAGGTGGTTTCCACAGAGGCTGGTGTTTCCTCTGTGGGTCTCTGTTGTTTTTCCTGAGTTTGGGTTTGGGTGGGTGGTGCAGATGAGATTGGTACTGCAGATATTGGAGGACTGGTTGCAGTTGTTTCTTTTTATTTCTTCCCTTGTGTCTCCCCCTCAGGATGATCTGATGAATCATCATCATCAGAGTCATCCTGACCCTTATCTTCTTTACCCTCTGCTCTGCAAGTAGTGTCAAGTTTCTTTGCCCCGGCTGCCATCATTTTGGCACAGAGATCATCACAAAGACCAAGAAGAGTTTGAACTTCGGCCTCTGTGTTGAACCACATCTTTCCCACACTAGATTTGAAGTCTTTTACGTATGAAGCGTTGGCTATTGTGAAGGCTCTGATAAATTCTGTCATTTGATTCAAGATGCTTTGCCCAAGTTCTGTCAACTGTGCTCTGGTCATGTAGTCGATAGGCTTCATGGCTAGAGTGGCTTCTGTTGTTTGTTCCTGAACTTGTCGTAGAGCTTTATGTAGTTCTTCTGGAGTAATAACTTTTGATGATGACACTTGTTCTTTCATCTTTTCCAGATATATTTTGATCGAGTTGTTGAAAGCAGAAGTTGCAGCTTTTTCAAAATCAGCAGAGGCATGTGTGGTGGCAGAAGTTGTGGCAGCAGTCTTCATCCGGGCTAGAGTAGATTGCACCTCTATGGACAAGTTGTCCATTTTGGTGTTTAGTTCTGAGATGGCCTTGGATGTAACTTCTGGAAAATATTTGAAAGAGCTTTTCAACTCTTCCAATGTTTGGTTCACAGAGGTGACAAGGGTTTGGAACTCACCCCTTGATACGTGTGAACTCGTGGTAACCTCTGGAGGAACACATTCGTCTCCAGAGTTTGTCCTTGTTCCTTGGACACCTTCTGTCACCCATGTTTGTACGTTGAGGGTGGAAGGATTTCCTTCTGATCCTAAAGGAGAAATATGAGTTTCAACCCCTACAGAAGTTCTGTGAAGGTCAGAGTCCAACTCCACTCCAGAGGTGGTATTGGAATGTCCTTCTGTTGACTTGGAGACTTGTCTAGAGTCTCTTCGTCATTGTTCTCTCTACTCCTCTCTGAAAGGAGGTTTGGCCCTATCGTTGTGTGCGTGGCAGAGGAAACGAATTCCTCTGCAAGGATGTCAGGTGTGATTTGGGGCAATAAATAACGAACTATGGGTTAGTCCTTTCGAGAGGACTCCCCAGGAATGGTTTCCCCGGTTATATTAGGCACAGAGGTTGAAAGAGTAACCTCTGGCTGGCTGGGAGGGGTTGGGATTGAGCTGTGCTGCTCTATTTCAATGATACCCTCTGCCGCTAGACCGACGGTATCAGAAATGTGGGTTGCACTAGGAGGGGGTTGGGATGTGTGCCATCTTCTTCTTCGGCATCTTTTTCTACAAAACCCTCTGTTGTTTCTATCCTACCCTCTTCCTCTATTGTAAAGTCTATGTTTACCTATTCTTTTGAGGTTTCCTCTATAGGCGCTACTGTTTCTGCTTCTACTCTTAAGGAATCATAAATGAAATGAGATCCTATGAGTTTTCATACGTGAGGGTGCATGGTTTGTGTACCTTGAGCTGCAGAAATGACTTATGTTGTGCGCAT
Source organism: Saussurea involucrata (assembly GCA_033807775.1). Taxonomy (NCBI): domain Eukaryota; kingdom Viridiplantae; phylum Streptophyta; class Magnoliopsida; order Asterales; family Asteraceae; genus Saussurea; species Saussurea involucrata. The sequence goes on from CM066325.1 coordinate 70,986,205, forward strand.
AGCCTCTGTAGACTGATCCAATGGTTCTGCGACCCATCCTGATGGATCTAAGGTTTGAGCAATGTCGGGATTATTGAGGAAGGCATTGAAATCTCCCTGTTGATCTGTATAAACTATTGGGGAGGGAGGTTGCAGAGGTATAGCCTGATCTTCCTCTTCTTGTTCGACATCCTCTGTGATTACCTGCAGAGGTGATCTTAGCTTCTTCGTCTTTGACTTTCTCTTCTTTGGCTTAGGAGCTCCCTCTTCTGTTGATTTGGATTTTCGTTTCTTTTGTTTTGGAGGTGAGGGAGGTGTAGAAGATATTGTTTCTGCAGCTTGTGGTGGAGAAGAGTGTTGAGCTGCAGAGGTTGTAGTTTCCTTTGTTGGTTTTCTTTTCTTGCTCTTCTTCTTGGGTGTTGCTGCAGAGGTTTTTCTTTTCGAAGAAGAGGGGTAAATGCTCTCTCTTTGGGCTTTGAAACAGTCTTGTACTGAATAGTGTTTCTCTAAAGCTCTAGCCCATTCCTCTTCTGTCATCCTTTCTACTACATCTACACCTAAGGGGGCTCCTAGACGTGGGGGTGTCACAGGACTTGGTTCTGGAGTCCTGTGGACGCGTATATACTCTAATTTCCTATCCTCATCAGTTGCATATGCTAGAAGGTTCTTCGACAGAGGTCTGCAGTGCGGGTAACTGTCTTCATGCTCTGTAGGAATATTTTTATTCATTGGGTAAAACTTTACAGATGGCCCTTCCATTGGCCACTTCTTCATTTGAAGTAGAGGTTCGAAGATTACTCCTAAAATTCTTTGGTATTGCAGAGGAGGCAGATACCCTGGTGTGTTCCTTTTGGCCTTTTGAGTTGCGACCTTTCTGTCGATCGTATTCACTATTTCCTACATCATGATGGTGGCATAGTCAAGTGGAATATCGTAATAGATTCCATACATGATGGTCAGGATATGGAATGAGCTTTGGTCAGGGCTACCGGTTTTCCCTGTGAGGCAACGATTTAAGATGGAGAACAGGGTATTCCACAGAGGTGGTAGTCTGCCTCTGTAGAAATCATTGCGTTTCCTCAGGATTGTGTTATACCCTAACATTTCTACGAATCGGCAGAGCTCCTCATCCGTAGGAACCTCAACTTATTTCTTGATTCCAAGAAGACCTCTGGTTGGCAGGTTGAACTCCAGTGAGAACATGGTTCTGTTAAACATGATTTCTAGGTACTCAGACTTGTCTGGCTTTGAAATATAGCCCTTTATCAAAGAATCATCTGAATCAAATCGGCAACTTTGCCAAAATTGATTCAGATATCGTGCAGGGATTTTTGTTGGGGTTTTGGAAAGGAGAGGGTATAATATATGGTTTTCCATGATATTGAGGAGAAGAGCATGGGCTTCGCCGAAGGCTGTTGGTGAGGGTACCAGGTAGCAATTGTTGGATTTCAATGGAAGAACATCCTCAAAATGTTCTTTGTTCAAAAAATGTTGAAGGTTTGTGGTTTGTGCAAAGTTTGCAGAGTCGCCGGAGTTTTCTGTTTCAGCATTTACGGCAATGTTAGGGTTTTGGGAGTGCTCTGAATGCACTGGGGAGTGTTGAGAAGAGTTCGCCGGAGAGTTTTGAGCAGCGTGGGAACTTGAAGCCATTTTGCAAAGTAAAATGCTGATTTGAATATAGTTGCAGGTTCGTCGGAGAAGAGAGTGAGTAAAGATTTTGTGAGGTATGGTAACTTTGGTTTTATACTGAGTTTGTGGCCGTAGAATCTGAAAGGGTTAATATTTTGAGGTAAATAATATTTGGGGTCCGCACTTGAGTGGTTACGGCGGGTTCAACTTTCCATAGGAACGTGTTGCATGTAGGTCCAATGAAAATATGACACGTCCTCAGTGTCAGTTATGACGAGACGTCGTGGGCGGACTTATTAAATGTTGGGCGCGTGGGCCTCTTTACCTCCATATGATTCTCACTCGCAGAAAAGTTACCGTTACTGTTACAGAAATGCCTAAAGTAAAAACTGACAGAGGCTCTGTGATTTGAGAATCTTGTTTTTCTTGCCTCTGTAGGTTGTGCCTTCACAAAGAATGGTTGAAAAGTCCATGGAGAGGATCGATAAATTATTTGTATAGAAACTCCTTTACAAAGGTTTTTGGACCTCTGTCAGAGCCAGCAGAGGTTCTGAGACAAGAAATTTCGTATAACTAACAATTTATAAACATTTTGATCATCCAAGTTTTTGATTGATTTTAACAATGTTTTTAGGACATGTTTGAAAACTGGTGTCCTAGAAAATTGTTTTTGAAAAAGGTTTTGTGCAGCAAAAAGTCTTTTTAAAACATGTGTTGGTCTACAGAAGTTCTTTCTTGTGGAGAGAACTCTGTAACCGGATACTACTGTTGCAGTGCTTGTACGCGATGATTCTTTTTTATTTTGATACCTAAAAAGATTGACAGAGTTTCCAAGAATTGTTGATTTAAGATCAGAGCTTTTGCCTGCAGAACCTCTGTTGGACTCAGTAGAGGCTCTGTGACCTTAAATTTCTAATAATGGAAAACTCAACATTCTTTTTGATCAAATTTTATTTGGAATATGTTTAATAATGTTTCTAGACCATATTTAGAAATTTGTGTCGTAGAAAATTAATTTCAAAAAGAATTTGGTCGATATACTAACCTTTTTGTTCTTCTTTGTCCGACAATTTTCTTTTCTTCTGTTGTTTTCATCTCTTCCTCTGCTCCCCCTTGACTTATAAATCTCTGTAGATTAAGCAGGGTCTCCTTTTTCTCCCCCTTGATATAATCATCCTCTGTAGATCAAGATTGTTTTCCTTTGCTCCCCCTTGACCTAGGCTTGGTTCAAATAATCAGAAGTAAATGTATATAACATAGGTCGTGTAAAAAAGGGTCTGTAAGAATCGTCAGAGGTTCTGAGGAGACTTACAGAATCTCTGTATTTTTCAGAATTGAGATTTTAGAATTTTTCGAAAAATAATTTACAAAAACAAACAAAACAGAAAATATATATACTGTATAATATAAAGATAAATATACTTACAGAGGTTAATCCATATTTATCATTCCTAATTTACCCACCAAGTAAAGGAATCTTTTCTCATCAAGTGCCTTGGTGAATAAATCAGCAAGCTGAAATTCTGTTGGTACAAAGTGCATCTTGATGGTTTGATTTTCCACATGATACTTCAGAAAGTGATACCTGATATCTATGTGCTTTGTTTTTTAATGTTGTACTGGATTTGCAGAGATGGCAATCGCACTTTTGGAATCACAGAAGATGGGGATTTTGCAAATTATGTGACCAAAGTCTTTTAGCTGAGTTTTCATCCACATAACTTGAGAGCAACAGCTAGCAGCAGCAACATATTCAGCTTTTGCCGTAGATGTTGAGACACAATTCTGTTTATTTGAAGTCCAGCTTACTAATTTCCCACCTAGGAATTGACAACTCCCAGAGGTACTCTTTCTGTCGAGTTTGCATCCTCCATAATCTGAATATGTGTATGCCTTTAGTCCAAAACCAGAGTTCTGCGGATACCAGAGGCCAAGATTTTTGGTCCCTCTGAGGTATCTGAAGATTCTCTTTACAGCAATATAATGTGACTTTTTAGGATTAGCTTGATATCTTGCACAAAGACATGTAGCATGCATTATGTCAGGTCTACTGGCCGTTAAGTATAATAAAGACCCAATCATTCCTCTGTAAAGTGTGCACTCGACAGAGATGCCATTTGGATCTGAAAAAAGTTTATTTCCAGTGGCCATTTGTGACAACTGTCAAATTTACACCACAGGTTAGAACTACTTTGGATACCTTATTTTCATGACATAGTCTACGCAGTGCAATTTTAGCAGCAAACGCGGTACGATAGGAAAATTCGAGAAATTTTGCCTAAGAAATCCTTGAATTAGGAAAATTATCCATAAATCTCATAAAATGCCAATTTAACCTACATTTATACTACAAATATTTATGTAGTTGATAATTTATGTATTTCAATCATATTATATATAAATACTTTATTTTATATATAATTACTTTGTATTTTAATAATTAAGAAAATACTTGTATTTTAAATTTTAATCAAAAAGACAAGATTTGACAATTTATTTTTATCACACCACACGATGCCCCCCCCCCCCCTCCTCACTACTCCATATGTAGCAACTAACATCTCCTTCTCATTCATTGTCTCATCTCACTCTCTCACTAAAAGAATACTTGCAATTCTTTCTCTCTCCATCTTCAAATCTTCATCTTCATCTTCATCTTCATCAAGATCTTCAAATCTTCATCCATCTTCATCCCAACTCTAGCCCCAAAATCATATTTCTTCAAAAGTTCAAGATAATCAAAGGTAAAAACAAGTGTGTTGGGTGAAATCCACACACACTCCTTTAAATCCTTTTCAACCTTCTTGCATTTTATGAATGATCTTCATCTTTTCTACACTTTCTTTATATTTTTAAAAACCATCTTTACTATGTCTTAATGTTTATAGATTTACCATCATAACATCTTTTTGTTAGTAGAAAGATGGTGAATCCAAAATCAAACCTAAGTTAAGACCAAAGATGAATATTTTAAACACATGCATGTAGTTTCTTGAGAAATCCATCATCTTTTATTCAAGAATTTTATGAGTAAGTCTTTGAAATCCACTAAAAACATACTTAAACAAACATGCATGAGCTAAAGATGCACAATTTTAAGATGCATGTTGATGTTCTTGGCAAGAACATCAACCTTTTCCCAAAATGAGTCTTTTACAAGAATTTATAAAAGTTGAGTTGATAGGTAACTTGCATGCATTTTAAATGGATCAAAAATGTGTTTTGGAACTGAAAATAAATGTATGGAAGAGGGTAAAATCGGATTTTGCATGCAAAGGAATAAGAATATTGGTTAAAAAGATCATATGGAAGCACATGCAAAAGGTGTGGTTTTGACAGCTTGCTGTCAGATTCCACACCCCACTTCAAAGGGTCATATCTCACTCAATATAACTCCAAATTGAGTAATTCATTTCTGGAAATCATTTTTATGTGTTAAGATTCAAACCCTAGTGGTTTCACTCAAAAACGCACAGATTTCATCTACCAAACAGTCCTCACAAAATCAGTACAGAAACAGCAACATTTTCTGTCGGGTTTTACGTCGTATATTATTTCATGTACTTAGACTCTTCAAAAAATTATGAAACTTATGCCAAAAGTTTCCTAACTCATTGAACTACATGGACATAAAATTTCATGACCAAATTATACCTGGAAGTTACCCAAAGTTGGGCACAAAGTGACATCAAATTATGGACAGCAAAGGACAAATTCTTACTATTATTAAGGACTAACTTCAAATCCCATTTCATCATTTTATGATGAAATAGTGGAATATATATGTATATCTTATACTTACATTTTATTTATGCACACTATTTATTCTTTATCCCTTTTCATCATTTTTGATGAAATTGTGGAATATACATATATATAATATATTTATATATGTTTTTGCATTTCATATATTCTTGATCCCATTTCATCATTTTATGATGAAATCGTGGAATATAAATATATACTATACCTATATATTTATGCACTTAAAATAAATATTGTCTTTACATTCAAAACCCTTCAAATCTTATCGTTCTTACGATAAAATTTCGGTTTATACATATATATGCACTATATATGTTTATGTTCTTTAAAACCCTTTTCGTTACTTAATGTGACGAAATTGCGGAAACTTTAATCCAACAAGAACAATGTATACGTTTATTACGTTATAATATTAAAACACAATAAGGCATTTTATGACGATTTGGATAGTTAGTACCGAACCTTCGAGATTGAGAACTCACTAGCGACCTTACGTTCATAGGTTTGAAGTATGATAATCTCGGAGTACTTGTGGGAGATTCCCGGATTCTATCGCTTATCATGTGAGTTCACAGCCCATTTTTCAATGTTTTACATATTTGGGGTGAAAAGCATGTCGTTACTACAATTATTTTACGCACCGATTCTATTACGCATCGATTTCACTGTTTATTTAAAATACTGAATATTTTCTCCGTATACTTATGCGCTATGGTATGTATGCTTATGTTAGTTGATTCTGAGTTTTGCTATTAAGTCCCCGGTGATTTTACAATACCCATTAGCTCATTTTGCGAGCCGCTTGATATATTATGGATAACGTTAAATGGTTTTACCCATGTGGAATGATACCTACCGCTGAGGTAGAACCGAACATGTGTCTAAATGGTCTTACCCATGTGGAATGATACCCACCGTTGAGGTAGGACTAAACATGTGTCTAATTGGTCTTACCCATGTGGAATGATACCCACCGCTGAGGTAGAACCGAACATGTGTCTAAATGGTCTTGCCCATGTGGAATGATACCCACCGCTGAGGTAGGACTGAACATGTGTCTAATTGGTCTTACCCTTGTGGAATGATACCCACCGCTGAGGTAGGACGTATGGGGCGTGATACAGTCAGTAGGTTTGGGTAGTGGCTCATTACTTTAACATGTAATTGCATACAATACTGGACCTTGCGCATGCTGACAAATGAATTCTTTATCCACTTGTGCGGATTTAAAACTATTTTACGACCGGTTGTTTTATCCATTTGTATGGATTTCAACTGCTTTGATTTATCCACTTATGCGGATTTAAATCACTTTACAAAATCAACTTGTGCGGATTTAAACTATTTTGATTATCCCTTGTGCGGATTTAAACTATTTTGACTTACCCACTTGTGCGAATTTAAACTATTTTGACTTACCCACGTGTGTGGATTAAAACTATTTTCTATAACCGGTTGACTTATCCACTTGTGTGGTTTATAAACTATTTCGATGACAAACCGTGTTGTACTCATTAAACCTGTGATCTCACCAACTACTTTATAGTTGACCCTCTCATTTACATGCTTTTCAGGAAATAGCAAGTAAGATTGGAACCTTAGAAGGCACCTCAAGTAACTGCATTCATCACGACTTTCCTTATCATGTCAAATTATGTTTTGGACAAATTTTATATTTTTGGAACAAGATGTATCTTTTGTAAACTTTTTATGCTATGACGATTGTGTGTTGTCTTCTACCTTACGCAATGAAATCTTTAGCTGTGACATCCCGTATTTCCGCTTTAGCGGGGTGTGACAGATTTGGTATCAGAGCCGAATGTTATAGAGAATACCGGTCTTTCTTTGGAAAAACCAAACTATAACCAAAAGTCCAAAACTGACATGAAAACAACTGAACCTACTACTAGTATAACTAAGTCTAGAATGGCATTAACAGACTTTATTTAAACATAGCCTGATCACCTATGTTCGGTTAAGGAAGGTTATTGCGAGACTAGAAATGGTTATAGTAGGAGTATGTCGATTTTTACTTGCACTCTCTAGGAGCATGCTTAGAGCGTAGACATTGCATAGGATAGACATATCACTTATGCGATTAGTTACTAAGCACACTTTTGCTTCAGTTCCACTATGTCGTCATCGTCACTATCCTACACTCCCAATTCTTACTCGACCGATGTGTCGGATCACGTCACTGTTCAACCTCAAGACAACCCACCCGACATCCGGGAAGATGAAAATTCTAGTAGCACGGAGTCGAAAGAAGAAGTGTCAAGTGAATAAAACCCCTACGGCGAACTAAGAGTGTCACCGACCCTAGTACTACCACGACCCACTCCGGAAAAATTTTGCAACCACACCTAGGAGGGCCTCGTGTTGGGCAAACGACGAGAAGGAACGTCCCAAATTCCTAGACGGGGGATGGTTAGGACGGAGCATCCGTAGGTAAGTCAGATTCCACACCCCACTTCAAAGGGTCATATCTCACTCAATATAACTCCAAATTGAGTAATTCATTACTGGAAATCATTTTTATGTGTTAAGATTCAAACCCAAGTGGTTTCACTCAAAAACGCACAGATTTCATCTACCAAACAGTCCTCACAAAATCAGTACGCAAACAGCAACATTTTCTGTCGGGTTTTACGTCGTATATTATTTCATGTACTTAGACTCTTCCAAAAATTATGAAACTTATGCCAAAAGTTTCCTAACTCATTGAACTACCTGGACATAAAATTTCATGACCAAATTATACCTGGAAGTTACCCAAAGTTGGGCACAAAGTGACATCAAATTATGGACAGCAAAGGACAAATTCTTACTATTATTAAGGACTAACTTCAAATCCCATTTCATCATTTTATGATGAAATAGTGGAATATATATGTATATCTTATACTTACATTTTATTTATGCATTTTATTTATGCACACTATTTATTCTTTATCCATTTTCATCATTTATGATGAAATTGTGGAATATACATATATATAATATATTTATATATGTTTTTGCATTTCATATATTCTTGATCCCATTTCATCATTTTATGATGAAATCGTGGAATATAAATATATACTATACCTATATGTTTATGCACTTAAATATTGTCTTTACATTCAAAACCCTTCAAATCTTATCGTTCTTACGATAAAATTTCGGTTTATACATATATATGCACTATATATGTTTATGTTCTTTAAAACCCTTTTCGTTACTTAATGTGACGAAATTGCGGAAACTTTAATCCAACAAGAACAATGTATACGTTTATTACATTATAATATTAAAACACAACAAGGCATTTTATGACGATTTGGATTGTTAGTACCGAACCTTCGAGATTGAGAACTCACTAGTGACCTTACGTTCATAGGTTTGAAGTATGATCATCTCGGAGTACTTGTGGGAGATTCCCGGATTCTATCGCTTATCATGTGAGTTCACGGCCCCTTTTTCAATGTTTTACATATTTGGGGTGAAAAGCATGTCGTTACTACAATTATTTTACGCACCGATTCTATTACGCATCGATTTCACTGTTTATTTAAAATACTGAATATTTTCTCCGTATACTTATGCGCTATGGTATGTATGCTTATGTTAGTTGATTCTGAGTTTTGCTATTAAGTCCCCGGTGATTTTACATTACCCATTAGCTCATTTTGCGAGCCGCTTGATATATTATGGATAACGTTAAATGGTTTTACCCATGTAGAATGATACCTACCGCTCAGGTAGAACCGAACATGTGTCTAAATGGTCTTACCCATGTGGAATGATACCCACCGTTGAGGTAGGACTAAACATGTGTCTAATTAGTCTTACCCATGTGGAATGATACCATCCGCTGAGGTAGAACCGAACATGTGTCTAAATGGTCTTACCCATGTGGAATGATACCCACCGCTGAGGTAGGACTGAACATGTGTCTAATTGGTCTTACCCATGTGGAATGATACCCATCGCTGAGGTAGGACGTACGGGGCGTGATACAGTCAGTAGGTTTGGGTAGTGGCTCATTACTTTAACATGTAATTGCATACAATACTGTACCTTGCGCATGCTGACAAATGAATTCTTTATCCACTTGTGCGGATTTAAAACTATTTTACGACCGGTTGTTTTATCCCTTTGTACGGATTTCAACTGCTTTGATTTATCCACTTATGCGGATTTAAATCACTTTACAAAATCAACTTGTGCGGATTTAAACTATTTTGATTATCCCTTGTGCGGATTTAAACTATTTTGACTTACCCACGTGTGCGGATTAAAACTGTTTTCTATAACCGGTTGACTTATCCACTTGTGTGGTTTATAAACTATTTCGATGACAAACCGTGTTGTACTCATTAAACCTGTGATCTCACCAACTACTTTATAGTTGACCCTCTCATTTACATGCTTTTCAGGAAATAGCAAGTAAGATTGGAACCTTAGAAGGCACCTCAAGTAGCTGCATTCATCACGACTTTCCTTATCATGTCAAATTATGTTTTGGACAAATTTTATATTTTTGGAACAAGATGTATCTTTTGTAAACTTTTTATGCTATGACGATTGTGTGTTGTCTTCTACCTTACGCAATGAAATCTTTAGCTGTGACATCCCGTATTTCCGCTTTAGCGGGGTGTGACAGATTTGGTATCAGAGCCGAAGGTTATAGAGAATACCGGTCTTTCTTTGGAAAAACCAAACTATAACCAAAAGTCCAAAACTGACATGAAAACAACTGAACCTACTACTAGTATAACTAAGTCTAGAATGGCATTAACAGACTTTAATTAAACATAGCCTGATCACCTATGTTTGGTTAAGGAAGGTTAATGCGAGACTAGAAATGGTTATAGTAGGAGTATGTCGATTTTTACTTGCACTCTCTAGGAGCATGCTTGGAGCGTAGACATTGCATAGGACAGACATATCACTTATGTGATTAGTTGCTAAGCACACTTTTGCTTCAGTTCCACTATGTCGTCATCGTCACTATCCTACACTCCCAATTCTTACTCGACCGATGTGTCGGATCACGTCACTGTTCAACCTCAAGACAACCCACCCGACATCCGGGAAGATGAAAATTCTAGTAGCACGGAGTCGAAAGAAGAAGTGTCAAGTGAATAAAACCCCTACGATGAACTAAGAGTGTCACCGATCCTAGTACTACCACGACCCACTCCGGAAAAATTTTGCAACCACACCTAGGAGGGCCTCGTGTTGGGCAAACGACGAGAAGGAACTTCTCAAATTCCTAGACGGGGGATGGTTAGGACGGAGCATCCAGAGGTACCAGAGTCGCCACGTGTGATCACCACTGTGCCAATCGGACGAGTGACCGATATGACTTGGGCAGAAGATCAACACATAAGAGCGATGACAATCGAGTTGCATGGTTGCCATGTAAGGGTAACTCATCAAGGCCAGGTCTTAACAGAACTAGTAGAACTAGTACATCAATTGTCCCACAATTTAACCCAGGCTTTGGAAAGCGCTAGGACGGCTAGGCAAACCGCGTTGAGGGCGGAGCTCGCATGCGTGACTAGAGGAGTAGTGCTAGCTATGCTTGTGTTGATGATCTTGATAGTTGTGTATTTGAGATGGTCTTAATTAAGATAGTTGATAGTGGCAGCTTTTGATAAAACTTTTGGTTCAAAGGAAAAGTATTTTCTTGAAGTTATTAAGAACTATTGTTAGGTCTAGAGTTTTGTCAAAAACACAACTGTTAAGATCTGATCTGAAGAATCAGAATTCTGAGTAAGAAGACTCAGAAGTTCTGATCAGAGAATAATGAAAAGATTACAAGTATGGAAGTTGGTCAGAAGACTCAGAAGTTCTGAGTAGAAGACTCAGAAGTTCTGAGTGAGAAATCTCAAAAAGATTCTAAGTGTTGGATTCTGACTAGAAGGTTCAGAGTTCTGAGTAGGAGACTCAGAACTTCTGACTATGAAGACAAATGTTCTGAAGCGCTTATTCAGAAGTATGTTCAGAATTCATATCTTGGGATATTATCTGTTATATTCAGTTACTAATTAGGACACGTGTAATTGTTCTATTAGTCTGTTTCTCATATGTACTGTAGCTTTAGCTATTCTCTATAGTATATATAGGAGTTAGCAACTGTAGCTAACTGAATCTTTGGAGAATCTTTGATATAATCTTTTGGAGAACCTTTTGGATAACTCCTTACGCATAAATTGTTAGATCTATTGAGAGAGAAATTCATTGTAAAATCTTGTAATTCACAGATTGTTAATAAATCATATGACCAGTTGCTGTGAATACGATCTTAATTGTTCATATTTGATTGTAAGAGTGTATCCTGAAACTTTCAATTGGTATCAGAGCCAATCAACAAACAAATTCGTCCAAGAATGTGTTTGATCGCATTCTTGAAGTTTCTTGATCAATTCGACAATTGATTCCGTTGCTGCTAACAATTCTTGAATTCCTAACAATTCTTGAATTCGTTTCTATCATTGATTCAAGAAAGTTGAATTTGTCTTTCTGTTGAATCGATATCTTACAATCAAGTCATCCAAAGATTTTCTCTCTATGTTGATTAATTCTCGAAATTAAACAGAGATCACAGGTATGTTTTCAAAATTCTTGATTTGTTTCTGGATCAAAGTGATTATATCTGCTGCTTGTTGATTAGTATTCAAATTTTTTGTTGAAAAGAAGATTTCATTAATTCATGTACTCTAACTGTTTGATGAAATGTATGTGACAGATTTGATTAATTCTTGCATGTTCTAGATTTGTGTTGATTCTCATTTTTTGATCATAATTCATAGTTGATATTCGAATTTGTCATTTCATCATGCCTGAGATTATTGAAGTTTTTGTGAGACGTGCAATTTCTATAACCAGTTCAGACAATTTACAAAAATTAAGTCCTGTAAAAGCAAAAGAAACAATTTCTGAACCAAAAACTGAGATTGTTCATTTTGAAAGCAAGATTGCTAATCTTCAAGCAAAACAAGACGAATATGCAAAAGTTATAAAGATTTTGCAAAAAGAGAAATCTGATTTTCTAAAGGATTTTGAAAAGGTTCAAGAAAACATAAAGTTGTTAGAAAAAGAGAATGTTGATTTGAAAGAGAAAGGAAATTTTAGAAGAAAGATGTTGACAGAGTCTGAAAATAGAATCAAATCATGTGAAATGAAAAATTGTCAATTCTTGAAACAGATCTATGATTTTGAACAAGTTCTTATACTTGAAAGAGTGAAATTTGAGAAAGAGAGAAGAGACTTTCAAACTGAGAGGAAAGGTTTTGAAACAAAGTCTGTTGAATTATCTTTGAAAATTTCTGATTTGGAGAAAATTCTTGCAAAAGAAAGAAAAGAGTTTGAATGCAAGAAAAATGTTTTTCAAAAAGAAAAGAATGGTTTTGAGAAAAAGAAAACAGGAATGTTAAATGAGTTTTCTGTAAAAATAAATGAGTTGGAGAAAGAGTTAGAAGATGGAAGGAAATAGACTGAAAAGAAGAAGGTAAATGGCTTTAAAGAAAAATGCTTAAAAGATGAGTTTGAGAAGGAAAAGAAAGTTTTTCATTTGGAAATAAGGAGGCTTATTAAGAAATTATCTGATTTATCAACTAAAATCATGATAGAGAGGAAGTCCAAATCTGATTTGCAGTCAAGGTTTGATTTGTATGTTAAAAAGTTTAGGGAATTTGAAACGAAAGTTGTTGACAAATCAAATCATAGTTCAAAAGATCAAATTCGTTCTTCTAATCTGTTTTATGATTCTGCTATTGATAAATCTTATAATTGTTCTTTTAAAAAGATAAAAATGGAATGGAGAGTTAAAGGAACTACTTCCAAGAAAGAAGTGCCAAAATCAAAAGTTCCTAATTCAAATGTCAAGAAGAACAATACATTTCAAAGAAAATCTTTTGTTAAACCTGATGTGATTTATTCTATAAATCAATTAGTCAGAGTTGCACAAAAGAAACTTTGTTGTTCATATCGTGGGACTAATGATTTTGTGAACAAGAATTTTATTCAGCACTGGTATGGTTCTTATAGAATATCTGCATATGCTACTGCACCTAACAAACCTGGACCCAAGTTCATATGGGTACCAAAGTCAACTTAATCTGTTTTGCAGGTTATTCATGTGTAAAGCTGAATGATCATATATTGACACATGACTGAAAACAGATGTTGTGCTTAATTGAGATTTTTGACTTTTGGATAATTCAGTCCAAAACTCGGTCTGAATGTGATTATGGACTTACAATTGGTCTCATCTTGATTACGGATTTCTGATTCATATAGATCAATTTGTTGATTTTGAAGCATTTTTTTTAAAAGTTCAGTTTACTGTGGTGTAATCGAACTCATAGTTGTGGGTGTTTTTAGTAGAAAACATTTTCCAGAGAATGAGTTCAGAATCACATTTTGAGCAACCCTGCAAATTTTGGTTGAAAAATTCTGATTTTTGAGCAAGTTATGGTGATTTGAAGTTCAGAATGTTCAAAAATCACAAAATCCAAACATTTTTCTAAGGAATTTTCTCTGGATAGTTTTATCAGAATTCTGACTCTCTTACTCAGAAGTTCTGACTCTATTACTCAGAATTCTGACTCAACTAATCAGAATTCTGACTCTGATACTTAGAATTTTGAACAAGTTACTCAGACTTCTGACTCTACTACTCAGAATTCTGACTCAACTAATCAGAATTCTGACTCTGATACTTAGAATTTTGAACAAGTTACTCAGAATTCTGACTCAACTACTCAGAATTTGGATTTTTTATATCTAATGAGGAATCATCGTAGATGATTACCAAAATCTCTTGATTTTGCAGGATTATCTTGATTTCAGAGGAAGTATTGACTCAAAATTTGATCTGATTGTTTCAAGATAAAGTTCAAAACCCGTGCTTCAACGTTTTAGGTTTTTGAACATATCAGTTCAAAACCCATACTTAAATGAAAATGGCTTTTGAATAATTCAGTTCAGGACCCGTACTTCAGAGACTAAGACTTCTAAACAAATCAGTTTAGAACTCATATTTCTCAGGTGATATCCTTAACTGTCATATTTTTATGTTTCAAGGAACAAGTGGTGAAAGGTAACATTGCATTACGTTTATTTCTATTGCTTTGAATGTTTGAATCTTAACAAATTTAATTCAATGATATGAATTTTTTTAATTTTCATTCAATGAATAAATGTGTGTCAAAGAGTAATTTTACAAGTATTTTGTATTATCTGAGCTATATTTGTTTCAACTTTCACTTCTGAATTAAATCGAAAGGTAAGCAAAACATGAATGAAATTATGCCGAATGCTCAATGTTATGAAATCTATACTTATATAGAATATAATGCTCAAAAAGCCTAAATGTCAGAATGATGGATGGAAACGAAAATATGGGGGAAGTACTACGTTTTAGAACCAAGTGATTGAGATGCATTATATATATATATAATTATTTAGTTTGAAAGTTTGTACCTGTGGCCTTTCTGGTTTGGGAGAGTAAGTCCTAAGGGGTGCTCGACACCTAGTCCCTAAGATCAACTGGTCTGGGATCGGCTGACCCAAATCCTGCAATAGAACCAGATAAGAAAGCCATGTTCTACTGGTACAAATGGGTTTAAGATATATCGATGTGGCCTTTCTGGTTTGGGAAATTAACTTCCAAGGGGTGCTTGTCACCTAGCACCTAAGACCAACTGGTCTGGGATATGCTGACCCAAATCCTGCTATAGAACCAGATAGAAAGTCATGTTTAACGATGTATCTTATTCTTACTAAACTTTTTGATTAAAAGATGCCAATGGGCACAAAATTAAAAGATGCCAATGTGCACAAATTTAAAAGATGCCAATGAACACATATCTCTTGAAACTTTGGGAAAATTCAAAGTCGCAATAAACCTGTAAATTTGTGAAAATCCTGTTTTTGGACAAATAGTGTAAGTAGAGCAAAGTATTCGTATATGTTTTTAGAATTGCATATTCTTGAAGCTATTCATATTTCGCATGCTAAGCACACCAAATAGATTTAATAAGGGGATTGAAACTGAACATTTTTAACTTGATATGCAATGATGACTTGTATTTGAATCCAAACACATGCATTTGATTTCATTTGATTGAAAAATCTGATAAATTTCATTAAGTTGGATTTCTTTTGTAAAATTTTCAAATGATCAAATGTTAGTAGTTATCAAGTGTAGTTCAGTGAATCTTATTTTTCTTGTATAAATGTTTTCATTAAAGCACTATATTTGAAATGAATAATTTTAATGAAATATATGCATACTTTCAGGGGGAGAAAACAAATTGCTCCATAATTCTTATTTTGAGGGGGAGCAAGGTTATTCATTAAAGAGGAGAAAAAGCATAGACTTCATTCGAAGAAAAAGCATCGCTAAAGTTTTGAAAATCAAGGGGGAGAAAAGCTAAAGATTTTGAAGATGATTTTGCTTTCCAAAACTTTAGGGGGAGAAAAGCTAAAGATTTTGAAAATTGATATGGTTTTTGTACAGAAATAACAAAAGAGAGAAATGTTATTTTAAGAAGGAGAAGAGGAAAAGAAAACTGATCGGCTGTTTCTTATAAAGAAATCTTATGAAAGCTTAAATGAAGATGAGAATTGTCATTTCAAGGGGGAGCAAAGAAAAAGCAAATATATAACATAAATCAATTTGGAAATCGTTGCTGCTGCTGATTAAAGACTGACCAGAAGTTGTTAACTCAGATTATTCAGAATTCTGAGCAAAAGTTGTCAAAGCATTCAGAAGAGCTCCTTCTGAAGATTGTTCCTGCTCTAAGAATTTGATGATGAAAAATACATGTGTGTTTGACAAAAAGGGGGAGATTGTTAGGTCTAGAGTTTTATCAAAAACACAACTGTTAAGATCTGATCTGAAGAATCAGAATTCTGAGTAAGAAGACTCAGAAGTTCTGATCAGAGAATAATGAAAAGATTACAAGTATGGAAGTTGGTCAGAAGACTCAGAAGTTCTGAGTAGAAGACTCAGAAGTTCTGAGTGAGAAATCTCAAAAAGATTCTAAGTGTTGGATTCTGACTAGAAGGTTCAGAGTTCTGAGTAGGAGACTCAGAACTTCTGACTATGAAGACAAATGTTCTGAAGCGCTTATTCAGAAGTATGTTCAGAATTCATATCTTGGGATATTATCTGTTATATTCAGTTACTAATTAGGACACGTGTAATTGTTCTATTAGTCTGTTTCTCATATGTACTGTAGCTTTAGCTATTCTCTACAGTATATATAGGAGTTAGCAACTGTAGCTAACTGAATCTTTGGAGAATCTTTGATATAATCTTTTGGAGAACCTTTTGGATAACTCCTTACGCATAAATTGTTAGATCTATTGAGAGAGAAATTCATTGTAAAATCTTGTAATTCACAGATTGTTAATAAATCATATGACCAGTTGCTGTGAATACGATCTTAATTGTTCATATTTGATTGTAAGAGTGTATCCTGAAACTTTCAACTATGTATTTTGAAGTAAATTCTAGTATTTGGTGGTATCAGATTTAAAAACTACGGTATTGACGGTTGACGAACATCAAAATTTTGTGTTAGTGGTATTATCTAAATATAGGAATGGATTTCTATCTTGATGTTATCTGGAGCACGGATAGGAAGGTAGGGAAAATTTTCGGAATAAAGGCTTAGGACTCTAGGCAGTTTAATGGTCCACACCCAAAGTGTAGCAAATGTAACTACTATCATGAAGGAGCCTGTAAAGTTGTGGTAATTGTAAGTGAGCGAGTCATTTCGCTAAGTACTGTTGGATGGAAAGGAGTGTCATTGATGGGAAAAGGGTATGTTTCAAGTGCGGAAGTCGGGATCACTTCCGGAATAAGTGCTCGGAATTAGGTAAAAGGCTAAGCAATAGCAACAGTGGAAATCATGCTAGGCAAACAAATCAGGGAAATCAAGAAGGCCAAGTTCGAGGACGGACATTTGTCATTGGAGCTGACGAAGCACGTCGTGACCCTAATGTGGTGACAGGTATGTTCTCCTAAACAACTACCATGCATCAGTATTGTTTAACACTGGAGCGGATAGAAGTTTTGTTTCATTGGAATTTAGGCCACTAATTAACTCGGGATCTAAGAGAATGTCGGATGCTTATATTCTTGAGGATGCAAATGGTCAAGAATTAGAGGCTAAGGATGTAATCTTAGGTTGTACCTTAAACTTAGCTGATAAGTATTTTAGATCTAATCTTATTCCTATTGAGTTGGGGAGTTTTTACGTAGTAATAGGCATGGATTGGTTATCTAGGAACCGAGCAGAGGTTAGTTGTTTAGAAAAGATTATCAGGTTACCCTTACAAGGCGGAGAAACCCTTGTTGTTCAAGGAGATAGAACTGGGAAAAGCCTGAAGATAGTGTCTTGTATGAAGGTCCATAAGTATTTGAGAAAGAAGTGCGTCGTATTTTTGGCACAAGTAATCGAGAGAAAGTCCGAGGAAAGGCGAATCCAAGACATTCCTGTGGTGAAGGATCACCCGGAGGTGTTCTCTAACGATTTTCCTGGACTTTCCCCGTTTAGACAAATGGAATTTCAGATTGATCTCATACCTAGAACAACACCTGTAGCTAAGGCACCATACCACTTAGCACCTGCCGAAATGCAAAAGTTGTCAAGTCAACTTCAAGAACTTCTAGATGAGGGATTCATTCGACCAAGTTCATCACCCTGGGGAGCCTCGATTCTCTTCGTCAAGGAGAAGGATGGATCGTTTCGAATGAGCATCGATTATAGGGATCTGAATAAGTTGACGATCAAGAATCGATATCCTCTTCCTCGAACAGATGATTTGTTCGACCAATTGCAAGGTACAACCTATGTCTCAAAGATTGATCTTCGATCAGGTTATCACCAATTAAGAGTCCGTGATGAGGACATTCCTAAGACAGCTTTTAGGACATGATATGGACTCTACGAGTTTTTAGTCATGCCATTTGGATTGACAAACGCGCCAGCTGTGTTTATGGACCTGATGAATAGAGTATGTAGACCATACCTTGGCAAGTTTGTGATCGTGTTTATAGATGACATTTTGATCTACTCTCGAAGTAAGGATGATCACGAGCAGCATTTAAGATTAATCTTAGAACTTCTTAAGGAACAGAAACCGTACGCCAAATTCTCAAAGTGCGAATTTTGGATTAGAGAGTACACTTTCTTGGTCACATAATCAGAGAGAAAGGAATTAAACGTGGACCCGGCTAAAAGTGGAAGCCGTTAAGAAATGGGAAACTCCAAAGATCCCAACAGAAATTGTCAATTTCTGGGTTTGGCTGGTTATTATAGGCGATTTATCGAGAACTTCTCAAAAATTTCTAAACCACTCACAGCACTGACCCAAAAGGATAGGAAATTTATTTGGAGAGAACCGCAAAAGGAGGCGTTCCAGCTATTGAAGAAAAAGCTGTGCAATACACCGATTCTAGCGTTATCGGAAGGAACCGATAACTTTGTGGTGTATTGTGACGCATCACATCAAGGATTAGGTTGTGTATTTATGCAAAATGATAAGGTGATAGCATACGCCTCGAGACAATTAAAAGTTCATAAGATGAACTATACCACACACGACTTGGAATTCGGAGCGGTGGTATTCGCTCTTAAGATATGGAGACATTATCTATATGACACTAAGTGCATTATTTTCATAGACCATAAGAGTCTTCAGCACATCCTAGATCGGAAAATGCTCAATATAAGTCAAAGAAGATTGGTGGAATTACTCAGCGTTTACAATTATGAGATACGTTACCACCCAGGTAAGGCCAAAGTGGTAGCCGATGCCCTGAGTAGAAAGGAAAGGGTGAAACCTTCGCGAGTACGAGCATTGGGAGCACTGGTACAAACTAGTTTAAAGACTCGAATTCAAAAGCTCAGGTCCATACAATGAAAACGGAAAACTTGAAGGACGAGACCCTTCATGATTTAAAGACTAGATTTAAAACTAAGGGTGATGGAGTGCGTTACTTTAAGGGCAGAGTATGGATCCCAAAGGTTGGCAACCTACGGGAAATGATTTTGGAGGAGACTCATAAATCTAAGTATTCAATCCATCCAGGAGAGGATAAGATGTACAAGGATTTAAGGAAATACTATTGGTGGCCAGGAATGAAGAAGGATATTGCCATATATGTAGGAAAATGCATAACGTGTGCAAAAGTCAAGGTTGTTCATCAAAAGCCATCGGGACTGTTACAACAACCAGAGATTCCCCAGTGGAAATGGGAGCAAATCACTATGGATTTTATAACCAAACTCCCAAGAACTGCCAAAGGACATGACTCGATTTGGGTTATAGTAAACCGATTCACGAAATCTGCGCATTTCCTACCGATTAGGGAAGATTATAAGATGGAAAAGCTTGCTCAGATCTACATCAAGGAAATTGTTACACGTTATGGAGTCCCAGTTCCATCACATCAGATAGAGATAGCCGTTTCATATTTCGGTTTTGGCAGTCACTCCAAAGAGTGATGGGTACGCAATTGAAATTGAGTACTGCCTACCATCCTCAAACGGATGGGCAAAGTGAACAAACTATTCAAACGTTCGAAGATATGCTTCGGCATGTGTTTTAGACTTCGGAGGAAGTTGGAATAATCACTTACCTTTGGTCAAGTTTTCTTATAGCAATAGCTATCACCCTAGTATTCAGTGTACACCATATGAAGCTCTGTATGGACGCAAGTGTCGATCACCACTTTGTTGGTTAGATATTGGAGACACACGATAGGAAAGCCAAGCTTCTTAAGCGAAGCAAAATCCCGATAGTAAAAGTCTATTGGAACACAAGGCGTGGGCCTGAGTACACTTTGGAACGAGAGGATTACACAATTAATAAGTATCCTCATCTCCTTGCTAGCAAACCTGTTAAAGCTAGTAACACTTGAATTTCGGGACGAAATTCTTTTAACCGGGGGAGACTGTGACAACTGTCAAATTTACACCTCAGGTTAGAACTACTTTGGATACCTTATTTTCATGACATAGTCTACGCAGTGCAATTTTAGCAGCAAACGCGGTACGATAGGAAAATTCGAGAAATTTTGCCTAAGAAATCTTTGAATTAGGAAAATTATCCATAAATCTCATAAAATGCCAATTTAATCTACATTTATACTACAAATATTTATGTAGTTGATAATTTATGTATTTCAATCATATTATATATAAATACTTTATTTTATATATAATTACTTTGTATTTTAATTATTAAGAAAATACTTGTATTTTAAATTTTAATCAAAAAGACAAGATTTGACAATTTATTTTTATCACACCACACCCCCCCCCCCCCCCCCCTCCCCCCCAAGTTGAGACCCCCCCCTCTCTACTCCATATGTAGCAACTAACATCTCCTTCTCATTCATTGTCTCATCTCATTCTCTCACTAAAAGAATACTTGCAATTCTTTCTCTCTCAATCTTCAAATCTTCATCTTCATCTTCATCAAGATCTTCAAATCTTCATCCATCTTCATCCCAACTCCAGCCCCAAAATCATATTTCTTCATAAGTTCAAGATAATCAAAGGTAAAAACAAGTGTGTTGGGTGAAATCCACACACACTCCTTTAAATCTTTTTCAACCTTCTTGCATTTTATGAATGATCTTCATCTTTTCTACACTTTCTTTATATTTTTAAAACCCATCTTTACTATGTCTTAATATTTGTAGATTTACCATCATAACATCCTTTTGTTAGTAGAAAGATGGTGAATCCAAAATCAAACCTAAGTTAAGACCAAAGATGAACATTTTAAACACATGCATGTAGTTTCTTGAGAAATCCATCATCTTTTATTCATGTGTAGAGCTGAATGAATGATCCATACCGACACATGACTGAAAACAGATGTTGTGCTTAATTGAGAATTTTGACTTTTGGATACTTCAGTCCAAAACTCGGTATGAATGTGATTATGGATTTCTGATTCATATAGATCAATTTGTTGATTTTGAAGCATTTTTTTTAAAAGTTCAGTTTACTGTGGTGTAATCGAACTCATAGTTGTGGGTGTTTTTAGTAGAAAACATTTTCCAGAGAATGTGTTCAGAATCACATTTTGAGCAACCCTGCAAATTTTGGTTGAAAAATTCTGATTTTTTAGCAAGTTATGGTGATTTGAAGTTCAGAATGTTCAAAAATCACAAAATCCAAACATTTTTCTAAGGAATTTTCTCTGGATAGTTTTATCAGAATTATGACTCTCTTACTCAGAAGTTCTGACTCTATTACTCAGAATTCTGACTCAACTAATCAGAATTCTAACTCTGATACTTAGAATTTTGAACAAGTTACTCAGACTTCTGACTCTACTACTCAGAATTCTGACTCAACTAATCAGAATTCTGACTCTGATACTTAGAATTTTGAACAAGTTACTCAGAATTCTGACTTTTCTACTCAGAATTCTGACTCAACTACTCAGAATTTGGATTTTTTATATCTAATGAGGAATCATCGTAGATGATTACCAAAATCTCTTGATTTTGCAGGATTATCTTGATTTCAGAGGAAGTATTGACTCAAAATTTGATCTGATTGTTTCAAGATAAAGTTCAAAACCCGTGCTTCAACGTTTTAGGTTTTTGAACATATCAGTTCCAAACCCGTACTTAAATGAAAATGGCTTTTGAATAATTCAGTTCAGGACCCGTACTTCAGAGACTAAGACTTCTAAACAAATCAGTTTAGAACTCATATTTCTCAGGTGATATCCTTAACTGTCATATTTTTATGTTTCAAGGAACAAGTGGTGAAAGGTAACATTGCATTACGTTTATTTCTATTGCTTTGAATGTTTGAATCTTAACAAATTTAATTCAATGATATGAATTTTTTTAATTTTCATTCAATGAATAAATGTGTGTCAATGAGTAATTTTACAAGTATTTTGTATTATCTGAGCTATATTTGTTTCAACTTTCACTTCTGAATTAAATCGAAAGGTAAGCAAAACATGAATGAAATTATGCCGAATGCTCAATGTTATGAAATCTATACTTATATAGAATATAATGCTCAAAAAGCCTAAATGTCAGAATGATGGATGGAAACGAAAATATGGGGGAAGTACTACGTTTTAGAACCAAGTGATTGAGATGAATTATATATATATAAAATTATTTAGTTTGAAAGTTTGTACCTGTGGCCTTTCTGGTTTGGGAGAGTAAGTCCTAAGGGGTGCTCGACACCTAGTCCCTAAGATCAACTGGTCTGGGATCGGCTGACCCAAATCCTGCAATAGAACCAGATAAGAAAGCCATGTTCTACTGGTACAAATGGGTTTAAGATATATCGATGTGGCCTTTCTGGTTTGGGAAATTAAGTTCCAAGGGGTGCTTGTCACCTAGCACCTAAGACCAACTGGTCTGGGATATGCTGACCCAAATCCTGCTATAGAACCAGATAGAAAGTCATGTTTAACGATGTATCTTATTCTTACTAAACTTTTTGATTAAAAGATGCCAATGGGCACAAAATTAAAAGATGCCAATGTGCACAAATTTAAAAGATGCCAATGAACACATATCTCTTGAAACTTTGGGAAAATTCAAAGTCGCAATAAACCTGTAAATTTGTGAAAATCCTGTTTTTGGACAAATAGTGTAAGTAGAGCAAAGTATTCGTATATGTTTTTAGAATTGCATATTCTTGAAGCTATTCATATTTCGCATGCTAAGCACACCAAATAGATTTAATAAGGGGATTGAAACTGAACATTTTTAACTTGATATGCAATGATGACTTGTATTTGAATCCAAACACATGCATTTGATTTCATTTGATTGAAAAATCTGATAAATTTCATTAAGTTGGATTTCTTTTGTAAAATTTTCAAATGATCAAATGTTAGTAGTTATCAAGTGTAGTTCAGTGAATCTTATTTTTCTTGTATAAATGTTTTCATTAAAGCACTATATTTGAAATGAATAATTTTAATGAAATATATGCATACTTTCAAGGGGAGAAAACAAATTGCTCCATAATTCTTATTTTGAGGGGGAGCAAAGTTATTCATTAAGGAGGAGAAAAAGCATAGACTTCATTCGAAGAAAAAGCATCGCTAAAGTTTTGAAAATCAAGGGGGAGAAAAGCTAAAGATTTTGAAGATGATTTTGCTTTCCAAAACTTTAGGGGGAGAAAAGCTAAAGATTTTGAAAATTGATATGGTTTTTGTACAGAAATAACAAAAGAGAGAAATGTTATTTTAAGAAGGAGAAGAGGAAAAGAAAACTGATCGGCTGTTTCTTATAAAGAAATCTTATGAAAGATGAAATGAAGATGAGAATTGTCATTTCAAGGGGGAGCAAAGAAAAAGCAAATATATAACATAAATCAATTTGGAAATCGTTGCTGCTGCTGATTAAAGACTGACCAGAAGTTGTTAACTCAGATTATTCAGAATTCTGAGCAAAAGTTGTCAAAGCATTCAGAAGAGCTCCTTCTGAAGATTGTTCCTGCTCTAAGAATTTGATGATGAAAAATACATGTGTGTTTGACAAAAAGGGGGAGATTGTTAGGTCTAGAGTTTTGTCAAAAACACAACTGTTAAGATCTGATCTGAAGAATCAGAATTCTGAGTAAGAAGACTCAGAAGTTCTGATCAGAGAATAATGAAAAGATTACAAGTATGGAAGTTGGTCAGAAGACTCAGAAGTTCTGAGTAGAAGACTCAGAAGTTCTGAGTGAGAAATCTCAAAAAGATTCTAAGTGTTGGATTCTGACTAGAAGGTTCAGAGTTCTAAGTAGGAGACTCAGAACTTCTGACTATGAAGACAAATGTTCTGAAGCGCTTATTCAGAAGTATGTTCAGAATTCATATCTTGGGATATTATCTGTTATATTCAGTTACTAATTAGGACACGTGTAATTGTTCTATTAGTCTGTTTCTCATATGTACTGTAGCTTTAGCTATTCTCTACAGTATATATAGGAGTTAGCAACTGTAGCTAACTGAATCTTTGGAGAATCTTTGATATAATCTTTTGGAGAACCTTTTGGATAACTCCTTACGCATAAATTGTTAGATCTATTGAGAGAGAAATTCATTGTAAAATCTTGTAATTCACAGATTGTTAATAAATCATATGACCAGTTGCTGTGAATACGATCTTAATTGTTCATATTTGATTGTAAGAGTGTATCCTGAAACTTTCAACTATGTATTTTGAAGTAAATTCTAGTATTTGGTGGTATCAGATTTAAAAACTACGGTATTGACGGTTGACGAACATCAAAATTTTGTGTTAGCGGTATTATCTAAATATAGGAATGGATTTCTATCTTGATGTTATCTGGAGCACGGATAGGAAGGTAGGGAAATTTTTCGGAATAAAGGCTTAGGACTCTAGGCAGTTTAATGGTCCACACCCAAAGTGTAGCAAATGTAACTACTATCATGAAGGAGCCTGTAAAGTTGTGGCAATTGTAAGTGAGCGAGTCATTTCGCTAAGTACTGTTGGATGGAAAGGAGTGTCATTGATGGGAAAAGGGTATGTTTCAAGTGCGGAAGTCGGGATCACTTCCGGAATAAGTGCTCGGAATTAGGTAAAAGGCTAAGCAATAGCAACAGTGGAAATCATGCTAGGCAAACAAATCAGGGAAATCAAGAAGGCCAAGTTCGAGGACGGACATTTGTCATTGGAGCTGACGAAGCACGTCGTGACCCTAATGTGGTGACAGGTATGTTCTCCTAAACAACTACCATGCATCAGTATTGTTTAACACTGGAGCGGATAGAAGTTTTGTTTCATTGGAATTTAGGCCACTAATTAACTCGGGATCTAAGAGAATGTCGGATGCTTATATTCTTGAGGATGCAAATGGTCAAGAATTAGAGGCTAAGGATGTAATCTTAGGTTGTACCTTAAACTTAGTGATAAGCTTTTTAGATCTAATCTTATTCCTATTGAGTTGGGGAGTTTTTATGTAGTAATAGGCATGGATTGGTTATCTAGGAACCGAGCAGAGGTTAGTTGTTTCGAAAAGATTATCAGGTTACCCTTACAAGGCGGAGAAACCCTTGTTGTTCAAGGAGATAGAACTGGGAAAAGCCTGAAGATAGTGTCTTGTATGAAGGTCCATAAGTATTTGAGAAAGAAGTGCGTCGTATTTTTGGCACAAATAATCGAGAGAAAGTCCGAGGAAAGGCGAATCCAAGACATTCCTGTGGTGAAGGATCACCCGGAGGTGTTCTCTAACGATTTTCCTGGACTTTCCCCGTTTAGACAAATGGAATTTCAGATTGATCTCATACCTAGAACAACACCTGTAGCTAAGGCACCATACCACTTAGCACCTGCCGAAATGCAAAAGTTGTCAAGTCAACTTCAAGAACTTCTAGATGAGGGATTCATTCGACCAAGTTCATCACCCTGGGGAGCCTCGATTCTCTTCGTCAAGGAGAAGGATGGATCGTTTCGAATGAGCATCGATTATAGGGATCTGAATAAGTTGACGATCAAGAATCGATATCCTCTTCCTCGAACAGATGATTTGTTCGACCAATTGCAAGGTACAACCTATGTCTCAAAGATTGATCTTCGATCAGGTTATCACCAATTAAGAGTCCGTGAGGAGGACATTCCTAAGACAGCTTTTAGGACATGATATGGACTCTACGAGTTTTTAGTCATGCCATTCGGATTGACAAACGCGCCAGCTGTGTTTATGGACCTGATGAATAGAGTATGTAGACCATACCTTGGCAAGTTTGTGATCGTGTTTATAGATGACATTTTGATCTACTCTCGAAGTAAGGATGATCACGAGCAGCATTTAAGATTAATCTTAGAACTTCTTAAGGTACAGAAACCGTACGCCAAATTCTCAAAGTGCGAATTTTGGATTAGAGAGTACACTTTCTTGGTCACATAATCAGAGAGAAAGGAATTAAACGTGGACCCGGCTAAAAGTGGAAGCCGTTAAGAAATGGGAAACTCCAAAGATCCCAACAGAAATTGTCAATTTCTGGGTTTGGCTGGTTATTATAGGCGATTTATCGAGAACTTCTCAAAAATTTCTAAACCACTCACAGCACTGACCCAAAAGGATAGGAATTTATTTGGAGAGAACCGCAAAAGGAGGCGTTCCAGCTATTGAAGAAAAAGCTGTGCAATACACCGATTCTAGCGTTATCGGAAGGAACCGATAACTTTGTGGTGTATTGTGACGCATCACATCAAGGATTAGGTTGTGTATTGATGCAAAATGATAAGGTGATAGCATACGCCTCGAGACAATTAAAAGTTCATAAGATGAACTATACCACACACGACTTGGAATTCGGAGCGGTGATATTCGCTCTTAAGATATGGAGACATTATCTATCTGACACTAAGTGCATTATTTTCATAGACCATAAGAGTCTTCAGCACATCCTAGATCGGAAAATGCTCAATATAAGTCAAACAAGATTGGTGGAATTACTCAGCGTTTACAATTATGAGATACGTTACCACCCAGGTAAGGCCAAAGTGGTAGCCGATGCCCTGAGTAGAAAGGAAAGGGTGAAACCTTCGCGAGTACGAGCATTGGGAGCACTGGTACAAACTAGTTTAAAGACTCGAATTCAAAAGCTCAGGTCCATACAATGAAAACGGAAAACTTGAAGGACGAGACCCTTCATGATTTAAAGACTAGATTTAAAACTAAGGGTGATGGAGTGCGTTACTTTAAGGGCAGAGTATGGATCCCAAAGGTTGGCAACCTACGGGAAATGATTTTGGAGGAGACTCATAAATCTAAGTATTCAATCCATCCAGGAGAGGATAAGATGTACAAGGATTTAAGGATATACTATTGGTGGCCAGGAATGAAGAAGGATATTGCCATATATGTAGGAAAATGCATAACGTGTGCAAAAGTCAAGGTTGTTCATCAAAATCCATCGGGACTGTTACAACAACCAGAGATTCTCCAGTGGAAATGGGAGCAAATCACTATGGATTTTATAACCAAACTCCCAAGAACTGCCAAAGGACATGACTCGATTTGGGTTATAGTAAACCGATTCACGAAATCTGCGCATTTCCTACCGATTAGGGAAGATTATAAGATGGAAAAGCTTGCTCAGATCTACATCAAGGAAATTGTTACACGTCATGGAGTCCCAGTTCCATCACATCAGATAGAGATAGCCGTTTCATATTTCGGTTTTGGCAGTCACTCCAAAGAGTGATGGGTACGCAATTGAAATTGAGTACTGCCTACCATCCTCAAACGGATGGGCAAAGTGAACAAACTATTCAAACGTTCGAAGATATGCTTCGGCATGTGTTTTAGACTTCGGAGGAAGTTGGAATAATCACTTACCTTTGGTCAAGTTTTCTTATAGCAATAGCTATCACCCTAGTATTCAGTGTACACCATATGAAGCTCTGTATGGACGCAAGTGTCGATCACCACTTTGTTGGTTAGATATTGGAGACACACGATAGGAAAGCCAAGCGTCTTAAGCGAAGCAAAATCCCGATAGTAAAAGTCTATTGGAACACAAGGCGTGGGCCTGAGTACACTTTGGAACGAGAGGATTACACAATTAATAAGTATCCTCATCTCCTTGCTAGCAAACCTGTTAAAGCTAGTAACACTTGAATTTCGGGACGAAATTCTTTTAACCAGGGGAGACTGTGACAACTGTCAAATTTACACCTCAGGTTAGAACTACTTTGGATACCTTATTTTCATGACATAGTCTACGCAGTGCAATTTTAGCAGCAAACGCGGTACGATAGGAAAATTCGAGAAATTTTGCCTAAGAAATCTTTGAATTAGGAAAATTATCCATAAATCTCATAAAATGCCAATTTAATCTACATTTATACTACAAATATTTATGTAGTTGATAATTTATGTATTTCAATCATATTATATATAAATACTTTATTTTATATATAATTACTTTGTATTTTAATTATTAAGAAAATACTTGTATTTTAAATTTTAATCAAAAAGACAAGATTTGACAATTTATTTTTATCACACCACACACCCCCCCCTCCCCCCCAAGTTGAGACCCCCCCCCCCCCCCTCTCTACTCCATATGTAGCAACTAACATCTCCTTCTCATTCATTGTCTCATCTCACTCTCTCACTAAAAGAATACTTGCAATTCTTTCTCTCTCCATCTTCAAATCTTCATCTTCATCTTCATCAAGATCTTCAAATCTTCATCCATCTTCATCCCAACTCCAGCCCCAAAATCATATTTCTTCATAAGTTTAAGATAATCAAAGGTAAAAACAAGTGTGTTGGGTGAAATCCACACACACTCCTTTAAATCTTTTTCAACCTTCTTGCATTTTATGAATGATCTTCATCTTTTCTACACTTTCTTTATATTTTTAAAAACCATCTTTACTATGTCTTAATGTTTGTAGATTTACCATCATAACATCCTTTTGTTAGTAGAAAGATGGTGAATCCAAAATCAAACCTAAGTTAAGACCAAAGATGAACATTTTAAACACATGCATGTAGTTTCTTGAGAAATCCATCATCTTTTATTCAAGAATTTTATGAGTAAGTCTTTGAAATCCACTAAAAACATACTTAAACAAACATGCATGAGCTAAAGATGCACAATTTTAAGTTGCATGTTGATGTTCTTTGCAAGAACATCAACCTTTTCCCAAAATGAGTCTTTTACAAGAATTTATAAAAGTTGAGTTGATAGGTAACTTGCATGCATTTTAAATGGATCAAAAATGTGTTTTGGAACTGAAAATAAATGTATGGAAGAGGGTCAAATCGGATTTTGCATGCAAAGGAATAAGAATATTGGTTAAAAAGATCATATGGGAGCACATGCATAAGGTGTGGTTTTGACAGCTTGCTGTCAGATTCCACACCCCACTTCAAAGGGTCATATCTCACTCAATATAACTCCAATTTGAGTAATTCTTTTTCTGGAAATCATTTTTATGTGTTAAGATTCAAACCCAAGTGGTTTCACTCAAACACTCACAGATTTCATCTACCAAACAGTCCTCAAAAAATCAGTACGCAAACAGCAACATTTTCTGTCGGGTTTTACGTCGTATATTATTTCATGTACTTAGACTCTTCAAAAAATTATGAAACTTATGCCAAAAGTTTCCTAACTCATTGAACTACATGGACATAAAATTTCATGACCAAATTATACCTGGAAGTTACCCAAAGTTGGGCACAAAGTGACATCAAATTATGGACAGGAAATGACAAATTCTTACTATTATTAAGGACTAACTTCAAATCCCATTTCATCATTTTATGATGAAATAGTGGAATATATATGTATATCTTATACTTACATTTTATTTATGCATTTTATTTATGCACACTATTTATTCTTTATCCTTTTTCATCATTTTTGATGAAATTGTGGAATATACATATATATAATATATTTATATATGTTTTTGCATTTCATATATTCTTGATCCCATTTCATCATTTTATGATGAAATCGTGGAATATAAATACATACTATACCTGTATATTTATGCACTTAAATATTGTCTTTACATTCAAAACCCTTCAAATCTTATCGTTCTTACGATAAAATTTCGGTTTATACATATATATGCACTATATATGTTTATGTTCTTTAAAACCCTTTTCGTTACTTAATGTGACGAAATTGCGGAAACTTTAATCCAACAAGAACAATGTATACGTTTATTACGTTATAATATTAAAACACAACAAGGCATTTTATGACGATTTGGATAGTTAGTACCGAACCTTCGAGATTGAGAACTCACTAGTGACCTTACGTTCATAGGTTTGAAGTAGGATCATCTCGGAGTACTTGTGGGAGATTCCCGGATTCTATCGCTTATCATGTGAGTTCACATCCCCTTTTTCAATGTTTTACATATTTGGGGTGAAAATCATGTCGTTACTACAATTATTTTACGCACCGATTCTATTACGCATCGATTTCACTGTTTATTTAAAATACGGAATATTTTCTCCGTATACTTATGCGCTATGGTATGTATGCTTATGTTAGTTGATTCTGAGTTTTGCTATTAAGTCCCCGGTGAATTTACATTACCTATTAGCTCATTTTGCGAGCCGCTTGATATATTATGGATAACGTTAAATGGTTTTACCCATGTGGAATGATACCCACCGCTGAGGTAGAACCGAACATGTGTCTAAATGGTCTTACCCATGTGGAATGATACCCACCGTTGAGGTAGGACTAAACATGTGTCTAATTGGTCTTACCCATGTGGAATGATACCCACCGCTGAGGTAGAACCGAACATGTGTCTAAATGGTCTTACCCATGTGGAATGATACCCACCGCTGAGGTAGGACTGCACATATGTCTAATTGGTCTTACCCATGTGGAATGATACCCACCGCTGAGGTAGGACGTACGGGGCGTGATACAGTCAGTAGGTTTGGGTAGTGCATACAATACTGTACCTTGCGCATGCTGACAAATGAATTATTTATCCACTTGTGCGGATTTAAAACTATTTTACGACCGGTTGTTTTATCCATTTGTACGGATTTCAACTTCTTTGATTTATCCACTTATGCGGATTTAAATCACTTTACAAAATCCACTTGTGCGGATTTAAACTATTTTGATTATCCCTTGTGCGGAATTAAACTATTTTGACTTACCCACGTGTGCGGATTAAAATTGTTTTCTATAACCGGTTGACTTATCCACTTGTGTGGTTTATAAACTATTTTGATGACAAACCGTGTTGTACTCATTAAACCTGTGATCTCACCAACTACTTTATAGTTGACCCTCTCATTTACATGCTTTTCAGGAAATAGCAAGTAAGATTGGAACCTTAGAAGGCACCTCAAGTAGCTGCATTCATCACGACTTTCCTTATCATATCAAATTATGTTTTGGACAAATTTTATATTTTTGGAACAAGATGTATCTTTTGTAAACTTTTTATGCTATGACGATTGTGTGTTGTCTTCTACCTTACGCAATGAAATCTTTAGCTGTGACATCCCGTATTTCCGCTTTAGCGGGGTGTGATACCATTGGGGTTTTCATGACAGAGGCATCAGAGAGGCTATATTTTAAGTATGTCAGAGACATGTTTTGATTGGTTTATGAAAATTCCTTCTGATGTTTGTTTGACTTGAAGTTCGAGGAAAAAGGTTAATTCTCCCATCATGCTCATTTCAAACTCACTCTGCATGAGTTTTTCAAAATCTTTACATTTTTGTGTATTTGTAGACCCAAAAATAATATCATCTACATATATTTGTACAAGAATAAGCTAATTTCCTTCACCTTTAAAGAATAGAGTTGTATCAGTGGTACCTCTATTGTAGTCGTTATTGAGCAGAAAGGTGGAAAGTCTTTCGTACCATGCTCTTGGAGCCTGTTTCAGTCCATACAGAGCCTTGTCGAGGTAATAGACATACCTTGGGTACTTTAAGCTTTCAAATCCTGGTGGTTGTTTGACAAATACTTCTTCTTGAATTTCTCCATTGAGAAAGGCAGATTTTACATCCATTTGATATACTTTAAAACCTCTGTGGGCTGCGAAGGCTAAGAAAATTCTTATTGCTTCGAGTCGTGCAACAGGGGCAAAAGTTTCATCGTAATCGATGCCCTCTTCTTGGCGATATCCCTTGGCCACCAGTCTTGCTTTATTTCGAATGATCACTCCATCTTCATCCTTTTTGTTTCTGAAGACCCATTTAGTCCCTATGGCCTGTTTCCCTCATGGCAGAGGTACTACAGTACAGACTTTGTTTCGCTCAAACTGCAGAAGCTCGTCTTGCATAGCATCCACCCAGTTTGGGTCGTCCAGAGCCTCAGAAATCTTTTTCGGTTCGATCACACTAATAAAGTTGGTAAAGAAACAAAAATTTGCAGAAGCTGATCTTGTTTTTACCTTATCAGAGGGATTACCGATGATTTGTGTTTGAGGATGGCTTTTTGTCCATTGAGTTGTTCGTGGAAGATGATCATTTGAGTCATCAAGTTGAAGTGGTTGATGGTTCAGCTTCTGTAGGAATGGGTATTAAAGTTGGGATTTCCTTCTCTGTAGGTATTGTGGTTTCATTTTCACTTCCCTCTGGTGTTTCTTCTGTTCTTGCTTCCTCTGTTGGATTTGTTAGAATTTGGATAACCTCTGTTGTAGAATCTTTTGTTGTCGTATCTTTTGTTAGATTTTCAGTTCCTGTAGTATTTGTAGAAGATGATGATGGGATTAAATGGATCTGACAGAGAGATACTTACTTCGTTTATAGGTGATTCTGCAGAGGTGCTTTTTGTTCCAGCAGAGGGATTAACGTCGTTATTGAACATCTCTTGAAATAGAAGACCTAAATCTTCATTTGTTTTTGAGATACCAGAGGTTTCCATGTTTAGCCCGAGTTCTGAACTGAGTTGTTCAGAAGTCTTTTGGAATGAATCATCAAAGGACACATTGATGCTTTTTACTATCGTGCGTGACTTCAGAAGGTAAACTTTGTAGGCTTTGAAAGCGGCAGAGTACCCGATGAACTTGTCTTGATCAGCCTTTTCTTCAAACTTTCCTCTTGAGTCTCTGTCGTTTAAGACAAAGCATTTGCATCCAATCACATGGAAAAACTTGATGTTTGGTAAAGCATGATGTTTGGTCGTCGTTTGTTGATCAATTCATAAGGAGTTTTGATGTGTCTTTTCACGATCGTTGAACCATTTTGGGTATAGCAAGCAGTTGAAATTGCTTCTATCCAAAAGGTCATTGGTAATCCACATGCAGAAGGCATGGTTCTTGCAGCCTCCACTAGCGTGCGGTTCTTTCGTTCGACCACGCCATTATGTTGTGGGGTGCGAGCGGCGGAGAAGTTCTGGGATATTCCTTCTTCTGTGAGATAGGCTTCAATGACAGAGTTTTTGAATTCTGTGCCATTGTCACTTCGTAACTTCAGAATTCTGCACTCATAAATAACTTGGATTCTTTTCATTAGATTAATCAAGATGCATGGAACATCTGATTTCTTTTTGACAAATTCAACCCATGTAAATCGTGAAAACTCATCAATTAAGACAAGTATATATTTCTTGCCACCTAGGCTCTGTATAGCGATTGGACCGCAGAGGTCAACGTGAAGCATGTACAGAGGTCTAGGACAAGACATATCAGTTTTGCCTCTGTGGGAAGCTCTCTTGAGTTTTCCCATTTCACAGGCAGAGCATAAATGATCCTTATTAAATTTAACATTTGGTAAACCTTTGACCAGATCAAGTTTTACCAGTTTATCTAGAGTATGAAAGTTTAAGTGACAGAACCTGTTGTGCCATAGCCAGGCTTCTTCACTTTTGCTTGCAACAAGACAAATGTTGTCCTTGTTTTTGGCATTGAAGTTCATTAGATACATATCACCTTTTCTTTTGGCTCGCAGAAGTTCAATTCCTGTGTCTTCACTTAGTAGAGAGCATAATGTTCTCTTGAATAGTACATCGAATCCCGTATCACAAAGTTGGCTTACACTGAGTAGGTTGTGTTTAAGGCCATCCACATATGCAACTTTGTGTACTGTGATATTCTCTTTCTTTATGACTCCATAGCCTTTGATATGCCCCTTTTTGTTATCTCCAAAAGTCACTGATCCACCATCTTGTTTTTCTTGGAATGTGGATAGAAGACTTCTGTTGCCAGTCATGTGCCTTGAGCATCCGGAGTCTAGATACCATATTGGCACAAACTGCTTCTGCAAAACAATCACAGAGATTTAGGTACCCATATCCACATGGGTCCAGTTTCGTCAGAATTTTCAAGTTTGCCTTGGCATTCTTGAAATACATTTTATTTTTTGTCGAAGAATCAGTTTGTTTCTCTTTTATATTTGATTTAACTGTAGAGAGAAAACAATTTGAACTACAGAAATGATTATTTAACTTGAACATTAGATCAAAGCAATGATAGTATTGAACATCAGAGGTGATTTGCTTGAAATTTTCATTGAAAGCTTTAAACTGGGCCACAGAGGCATTACATTCTATTCTAGCATATGGCTTCCTATTACAAGAAGATTTATGTAGATTAGATTGTTGGCAAAAATCTTTGTTTGTAGCAGCCTTCTGTGAGTTCCTTCTGTGGTGAACTTCTGTTGATTTCACTGTCACAGGTGAAAAAGATTTGTTAGGTTTTGTCCATTTACCCTTTTGTTGCCATGTTGGTTTCTCTTTTATTTTTAAGGGTTTTAAAAATTTTGAATCTTTTAGATTTTGAGAGGACATTAACTTCTTTTGTTTCAACTTTTCAAGCTCAATAGAGGTTTTGGCTTGTATGCACATTTTCATAAACTCTGGACAGATAGGAATTCCAGTAATTTTCTCTTTTGGGGAAATAATTCTGTTAAGAACTTCAGAGGTTTGTTTAACAACCTCTGTGTCACAAGGAAACTTTTCTATTCTGTCAGCCTCTGATTCGTCAGATGATGAGTCATCCTCATATACAGAGGTTGAGTCATCATTATTTCTTTCGACAGAGGCTGAAGTTTCCGAGCATGTGTCATACTTGCTTTCTTCCTCTGAAAGATTACTTTCTAAGTCAACAGAGGTGTCTGACAAGATCTCTTCAGAGAGTTTTTGATCTACAGAAGGTGTATATAGATTTTTCAATATATTTATTTTCCCAATTTCCATTATATCTTTTTCAATTATATTTCTTAGTTTTTCTTCTGAAAAGATTGGTTTGAACTCAAGTGCTTCTGCAGATAATTTATTTTCAGAATCTATTGTGCAGACAAAAGAAACTTGAGTTTGAGTCTCTGGTTTACCAAACTTGAAGATTCCTATCTGATTTTGAGTTTTCAGATATCTCTTTGGTTTGGATCCTCTTTTGACAGAGGTTGAAGGTGATAAGTCCGTGTTTTCAAACCACACATTTATCATCTTCATGGGTTTCCTTAAGTGAGGTTCCCCAGAGACTTTTACTCTCTTACTTACAGAGATTAAGTTTGGAAAATTAGGTTTGTTGACTTTTCCTACTGAAAATAGTGATTACAGAGGTTTATTCTTTTTGTTTTCTGTACCTTGACTAATATCACTGTACCCAATACCTCGCCTTCCTATTTGAGTATTTATTTTCTCATACACCTTTTGAGCATCACGATAATTTTTAATTAAAACATCTCTTCAGAGCTATAATGTTAAGTCTGTCGCTCTCAGAATCTGAAAGTTCTTTTGTTTTGGATTTTAAAGATGTATTTAATTCAGAAATTTTCTCTTTTAAAGGAAAAAGATTTTTGTTCCAGAGTGCTTCTAATTCTTCCTTTTCTTTGAAATTTTTTGCTTTTTCTTCGGTGAGAAGTCTAGCTTCTCTTTCATAAAAAGTGAGCTTTTTCTGAATATCATCACAAGTCTTTTTCAGTTCAACATTTTCAGTTTTAATCATAAGCAAATCAACTTCTGTAGTATAAGAGGTGGAGTTTGAAGTAGATACCTCAGTGTCATGCCATAGAACAAGGCATTTTTGGTGTATTCTTCATCAGAGGTTGTATCTGACTCCCAATCTTCCTTGTTCACCACTTTGTTCGCCATGAGTGACTTTTGAGCATAATACTCGGCTTTCTTTTTGTAAAAAGCTGAGTCCTTCTGTGGGCGATTTGATCTGCTTCTACATTCATTGGCAAAGTGGCCTGGCTTCCCACAGTTGTAGCAACCTTGGTTCAGGGAGTTATTACCAGCACGATCGTCAGTCTTCTGTCGGTCACCACCTTTTTCCGATCTGCATTCATTTGCATAATGACCAGGCTTGCCACACTTGTAGTATTCTTGTGGTGTGTAGCTTGCCTTGTCATCTGACCTCTGTCGGTCAGCTGATTCTTCTCTTCTTCCTTGATCCCTTCTATTCCAATCTTCTCTTCTCTCTCTGCCATATCTATCATTACCAGAATTCTTTTGGTTTCCTCTGAATTCTCTTGTCAATAGAGCTAAGGATGTAGCTATTGATGCCAGAGTAATTTCTCCTTCTTCCATAATCTCTTCATCTTCGCTGTCAACCACTACCATCTTTTTCATTTTCTCCTTCTTCTTTTCCTCTATAGTTCTTTCTTTCCTTGGCCTCTCTGTATCTTCTGTAGTTTTGCCAACCAAAGCAAGAGGTGCAGTGGTTAGTGTCTTTGTCTGTGCGATTTGAGGCTCTTGACCAGCTAATGTTCCGTAGAGGTCTGAAAGAGTCCAGGAATCTAAATCTTGATTGGTTTGTAAAGACATATATAGCTGGAGCCATTCTTCGTTCAGACTTTTGAGAAACATGACATTATTCTCTTCAGAAGTTCTGTGGATGCCGAACTTTTTGCAGTTATTGATCAAAGAGTTGAACCTGTCGTATGTTGTCTGCAAATATTCATTTGTCAAGGCTTTAAAAGCGTAATACTCGTTTATGTATTGAGCCCTTCGGTTTTTCTGAGTTTTAGCTCCCCCTTCAAGTTGTTTTTCCAGTTCTTTCCAAAGATCATACGAAGATTCGCATGCATCTAAAGACTGGAAGAGTTCGTTGGGGATTGCCATAATCAGAATTCTTTTTGTTTTCTACGCGAGTTCATCTTTTACCTTGTCTTGATCTGACCACCCATCCCTGGTTTTAGGTTTTTGATGCTCAGGGATTTCAGGAGTGTCAGCTATTGCAGGTACACGAGGTACTATTAACATAGGAACATGAGGAGGATTATAAAGGTATTGTACGAGCTCTTTATCAGTACCCTCAAAGAAGTGGATCATTCTTATTTTCCACTGAGGATACTCATTTCTTAGAAGAGAAGGTGGTTTGGTTAATGAACCAGCTTTGAAGAAGTTTTGTGTGCTTGTCATTTTAAGAGTGAAAAGATTCAGAATGAAGATATGACACGAAAACTACGAGAGAATAAACTGGAAGGATTTTCTAGGTTTGGAAGTTCTTAACAATGCACTTTTATGGAGTTTTAACTAAAGAAACAGTTTCTCTTGATTTACAAGATATCGAATAAATCGATAATGGCTGAAAAGTAGAATCTGTTTGACGTAATGAATAACAGGTTAAAATCAGACCATGTTTCTATCAATAATCTTGTTAAACGAGGATCGCTTGATATTGAAAACCAAGCTTCGCTCTGATACCAATTGTTGGTTCCCGTATTTGATTAACAAAGATTATCTTATCTATTAGTTCAAATAAGATGTGTTGCGGAAGCGTATTTGAAGAACTAACAGATATGTTTGTATAGAAACAATACAAAACATCAAATAAACAGTATATGAAGAACAGATGAATATCTCAAAGTTTGCTGTATTTGATGAAGAACACTAACAATAGATTTGACGTTAATTGTGTGTGTGTGTGTGTGTGTTTTTCTTGTATGAACTGGTTATCTGATTTAGGAAGAACTCAACATGAGTCTTCCTTTTATACTACTACAAAAGAACTATTCTAGACAAAAGGACTAATGCTACAGGAGAGAAGGGATGGCATGAACAGTTGGAAATCTGCATGCATTAAATGCGCTAATATCAACTTGCAAGGATTCCTATCAGAGTTTGACACGTGTTTGTTGTCGGACCATGCCTTGTACAAGTTGATGAACGGACCTTGGAACAGTAGCAAGATATTTCTGTAACAGTGGTAAGATATTTCTGCAACAGTGGCAAGATATTATAAATATCTTCCAAGTCTTCAATCTGAACCGCAGAGGTTCTGTCAAGGGTGACAGAGGTTCTGCGGCTCGGTCCTTGGTGAGCTTTCTTCTGTAGATCATTCTTTGGTCCTTTGTGAGTAGTCTTCTGTAGATTCTTCTTGGGACTTGGTGTTTCTTGAATGATCTTGTTTGCTTCGGCAGAGCTTCAGTGGAACTCTTTCATACTTGAGCCTATTTTTCAATACTTCTAATATTATCAATATTTGGAGCTAACACTTTCAAAAATAGAAGAAAATTTGAAAGATCATGTCTGTATAAATCAAATCATTCGTATTGAACGAGAAGATGCTATCACTGCATTAAAGGTTGAAACGACTACTGTTGAAGGATGGTGTAAATCCTCAACAACGATCACTAAGATATTAGGTGCTCAGATTCCTCTATCTAACAAACATGGTCTTGGTTATAAAGCTGACGCTGAAGAACCAACCACTGAGCGTTCCATGCTTAAGTTTGGAATGTTCGTGTCATCTATCTCTGACACCTCCTCATCTCAATGTTCTTCTTCTAAAACTCCCATTCCTGAGGAAACCTCTACCTTAAGTTCAAAACTGAAAGGTAAAGAGAAAATTGTTTTCCAAAAACCTCAAAAGGGTACCAAACTGCCTAAGTTGAAGAGTGTTAAACCTTCAGCTAATCAATCCTCAACTCCTAAGGATAAGATTCATGAGCATGCTCAGCGATCCACTCCTAGGATCAGGCTTAATTTTCTAGCTAAGAATCTTGATGAACCTAACGTTCCTCCAAGATCTGATGCTAAAGGTATTCTTGGTACAGGCCCTGCCCATTTGAAAATTTCAAATAAAAATGCCTATGGTCCTAAAGCTACTTTTAGCTATAGGAAATGTTATCATTGTGGACTTACCGATCATGTTGCTAGTAAGTGCCCCACAGCTACCAAGGATGAGAAATTAGCCAAGGTAAAGAAGGATGCCCCCAAGGCAAAGAAGACCAATCCTGGTGCAAGTCAGTTTAAGGTAAAACCAACCACTGAGGTTAAGAAGTTAACCAAAGTGAATACTAGTCCTGAAGCTGAATCTTCAAATGCTGCGAAGATTGCTGAACCTTCCACTTCCTCTACCACCACTGACAAATATGGGCCCATAGTAAAATGGGTGCCTAAATCAAACTGATCTTCCTTTGTTTGCAGGTCCTAAAAGGTATCTGGTATCTCGATAGCATATGCCCTAGACATATGACTAGCAAAAAGAACCTGCTCGCGGAATATAAGGAAGAGAAAGGTCCTTCGGTGACCTTTGGTGGAAATGGAAAAGGCTATACCCGAGGGTTTGGTGTACTCTCTAATGGTACAACAACCTTCAGAAGAGTCGCATATGTTGAAGGACTGAAGCATAATCTTCTGAGCATCAGTCAGCTATGTGACAAAAAGTAGAAGATCGCTCTCAGCGGATACCGTTTGGAAAATGTTTATGTTATAAACATGGACTCGACAACCACTGAGAATTCTTGTTTCTTCTCAAAAGCCTCATCTGATGTCAACTGGCTATGGCATAAGAGGCTCTTTCACCTCAACTTAAAGACACTGAATACTCTTTCTTCAAAAGAGTTAGTCACTGGTCTACCTCAACATTCATACGCTAAGGAATCTCTATGTTCAGCGTGTGAGAAAGGGAAACAAACCAAAGCAAGCTTCAAGTCTAAACAAGTTTCCTCAGTGTCATCTCCTCTTCAACTTCTTCACATGGATTTGTTTGGTCCTGTTAACAAACAATCCCTTGCTGGAAAGAAATATACATTGGTCATAGTTGATGAATTCTCTCGCTATCCCTGGGTAATGTTTATCCGTTCTAAGAGTGACACCCCCGAAGAACTCATCACCTTTGTCAGGAAAATGGAAGTCCTTAATAATATGACCGTTCGCTTAACAAGGAGTGATCGTGGGACTGAGTTCAAAAACAGTTCCCTTGATAACTTCTTTGAAAGCAAGGGTATTTCTCACAACTTTTCTTCAGTGAGAACACCACAACAAAATGGAGTCGCTGAAAGAAGAAATCGAACGATCATCGAAGCTGCACGTTCAATGCTCAGTGATTCTCATCTACCTACTCAATTCTGGGCAGAAGCTGTCAACACTGCTTGTTTAACTCAAAACAGGTCGTTGATTGTCAAAAGATTCAAGAAAACATCCTACGAACTTTTTCATGGGAGAAAGCCTTCAATTAGCTTTCTTCACATCTTTGGATGTCAGTGTTTCATACTGAACAACAGGGATGCCCTTGAAAAGTTTGATCCCAAGGCTGATGATTGAATTTTTCTTGGATATTCTTCTATCTCTAAAGCCTTCAGAGTCTTCAATCGAAGAAGACAAACTGTAGATGAAATAATCCCGTTCAGCGAACTCAAGACCTTCTGCTGATACTGAAGAACTGAATCAATGGATGTTTTCTCATCTTGGTGATTCAGAAGCTGCTCCTATCCCTCAAGTTAATACTTCTACCGCTGATGATGATTCTATTATCATCTCAAGCATGCAGACAAGTGAAACTGAATCATCATGGGTTTCAGTTGTTCCTCTCACCACTATGCCTGCTTCTGAACCATCTACCTCAGATATACCATCTACTTCTCAGCAATCAGTGAATGAAATTACATCTGAACCTCTTCCTCTTTTTCCTGAATTACCAGAAGTTGTTGATGCCTCTTCTTCAGCTCCTCCAGAAGTTCAGATTGAGTCAGCAAATCATGCTCCGACTCAGCGATGGACTATAAATCACCCCATTGATCAAATTCTTGGTGATCCAAATGATGGTGTTCAGACTCGACGAAGTGCAGGTAACATTTGTTTATTTGTTAACTTTATTTCTCTGATTGAACCAAAGAAAACATATGATGCCCTCAGAGATCCAAACTGGGTCAGCGCTATGCAAGAAGAGCTGACAGAATTTGAAAGAAACAGAGTTTGGAATCTCGTTCCAAGACCATCTGACAAGTCAGTGATAGGCACTAAATGGGTATATCGAAACAAGTTAGATGAACATGGAATTG
The DNA here is from genome assembly GCA_033807775.1 of Saussurea involucrata. NCBI lineage: Eukaryota > Viridiplantae > Streptophyta > Magnoliopsida > Asterales > Asteraceae > Saussurea > Saussurea involucrata. The sequence continues at coordinate 71,027,283 of CM066325.1, forward strand.
TACCCCGCAACAAGGCTCGTCTTGTTGCTCAGGGATACAGACAAGAGGAAGGCATAGACTACGACGATACATTTGCCCCAGTGGCAAGACTCGAAGCTATTCGTTTATTATTAGCTTACGATGTTCACAAAGACTTCAAAGTATATCAAATGGATGTGAAATCAGCATTCCTCAACAGAAGGCTGAATTAAGAAGTCTATGTTGAACAACCTCTAGGATTCACTGATCCTAAGCCTCCAGGTTATGTATATAAACTGGATAAGGCACTCTATGGCTTAGAGAAAGCTCCTCGTGCATGGTATGACACTCTCTCTACCTATCTCCATATTGAAAAATTTGAGCGTGGTAAAATCGATAAAACTCTATTTTTCAAGAAATTAAAAGGTCATATCATTCTTGTTCAAATATATGTCGATGATATTATATTTGGTTCTACTAACCCTGAATTATGTACTCGTTTCGCTGAAAGAATGAAAGCTGAATATACAATGAGTATGATGGGTGAACTGACATATTTCCTTGGTCTTCAAATCAATCAGAATGAAAAAGGTACTTTCATTCACCAAGGTAAGTATGTTAAAGATATGCTGAAAAAGTTTGATTTAACTCAAAGCTCAGCTATGAAAACCCCAATGGCACTGCCACTGACACTTAACAAAGATCCTTCAGGGAAATCTGTTAGTGTCACAGCGTACCGTGGGATGATCGGCTCTCTTCTATATCTTACAACTAACCGACCTGATATTATGTATGCAACTTGTTTATGTGCACGATATCAAGCTGAACCTAAGGAATCTCATTTGATCGCTGTAAAGCTTATTTTTCGATACCTTAAGGGTACTCCTAACCTAGGTCTTTGGTATCCCAAAGACTCAGGGTTTGAACTAATCGCCTATTCAGATAGTGATTTTGCAGGATGCAAATTGGATAGGAAAAGCACCACAGGAGGCTGTCAGCTCCTGGGTGGAAAGTTGGTGAGTTGGACAAGTAAAAAGCAAACCTCAATGTCCACCTCAACCGCTGAAGCTGAGTACGTAGCCGCTAGAAGCTGTTGTTCTCAGGTCTTGTGGATGAGAAATCAACTACTTGACTATGACCTTCAGCTCTCCAAAATTCCAATCTATTGCGACAGCACTAGTGCCATCGCCATAGCAAACAATCCAGTGCTACACTCAAACCCCAAACACATCGAGATCAGGTATCATTTTATCATAGATCATGTGATGAATGGTGATCTAGAATCTAGAAATTCATTTTATTCCCACTGACTTTCAGTTAGCTGATCTTTTCACCAAACCTCTTGATGAGACAAGATTTAACTTTCTCATCAGCGAGCTTGGAATGCTGAACTTAGAAGAGTAAAATCTCCAGCGGTTAGCATTTGATCAGTGAGAAAATGAACTTGTATACCCCTATTAATCATCTAATCTCTGAACAAGATTGATTCGCTGATATCAAGGTATGTTCTCTCTTTTAATCGCTGACGTTCACTTCAGTATGTAGATATTCAAAACAAATTGCATCGCTGAAAATCTCTTCCTTTCAGTGATTCTTTTGAAACTCTAAATATCTCACTGATATTTCTATTCAGTGCTTCTCTATTTTTAAAATGCCCCTGAGCTTTTCTAAAAACCTCAGAGACAACTTATAAGTTGAAAGGGCAGTTGTGACGTCATACACAACGGATAAACCATGGCACGCCTTTTCGTCTGACACGTTCGCCCGTTTCGTTTCTTTGTCCAATCAGATTCAAGGGACGTGTCACGTGTCATCATGAAAAACTTTTCCCGCTCTTAATTTTTCTCTCTCTACTCTCACTATATAAACCCTTTGAGTTTATATTTTTACCTTTTACGCATACGAACTCTCTTAAGGCAAACAGAATTCATATTTTCTTTGCATTCGAATTTTTCAAGAACCTGTGTTAATCATCATCTCCATTCACGAAACAGGTTACATTTCTCGTCTTTAATCCATCGTAAACAACATTTTTGATCTTATTCTTGATTTTACAAGATTAAACAATGTACGTCTCTAAAGTTTGAAATCATCTTCTTCATGGTTTTAACTGACACAGCTTGTTCTCAATTTGTTCTTCAAGTTTTTAACAAAAATCTTAAACTTGACACTTTCATACGTTTTTCCATAATCCTTTCCATAAAAGGAAACTGGAAAACAAGTTTTTCACTAGTTTTGTACTTCTTTTCAAAACTGGAAAACCCTAGTTTTCCATTTCCTTCTCTAAATGGAAACTGAAAAACCCTAAAAACTCTTATTTTGGAAACCTTTCCATTTTAAGAAACTATCTACATCTTCTTCATCTTTGTGTATGTTAAACATAAATGGCATTAAACGCTAATTCTCCTGCATCAAACACCTCATCTGTTGAACTCCAGAAAGCACCTAACATGGGTCACCCAATGGACCAGATTACATTCCATGGTAACAACCCCTATGCTTTGTTCAATTTCCCACCAAAGAAACAGGTCACTCATCTAGATGACGCTGTAAACTTCCTAAACACCTGTCCTCTGGCGACAGCACTGACAATCAAACCCCCAGCCCATAAGAACTTACATGCCCAATTCGGGTACACTGCCAGAAGATCTCAGGTTGCCTCCACCAAGAACCCTAAAAAATTGGTGGACGTAATCCTCTTTGAAACCGAATTTGGGGAAGCAAAGATCAATCCCGGAGCGATCAGGTCTGCTCTCAATCTTCCTGGCAGCTCACGAGAAAAACGCTTCGTTCCCTTACCTGACGTCAACTCCAAGGAAGGCAAAGCTGAAATCATTGTCTTTCTGGATGCAATGAAGTACAAATGGAACCCAGGGAGAGATGACCTCCCTGAGAAGAAGATAACAACCGTACTGAAGAGCAAAATGCCAAGCGAGATGAACTTCAACTTCGCACATCTCATCAGCTGCATGACAGCAAAAGTCGGGTCAACCGATCAGGCCTCAAAGCCCTAGATTGTTATGGGGTATGCGCTGATGAAAGGGCTCCATATAGACTGGGCCAAGATAATCTTTGAAGACCTGATGGAGAGGGTCGAAGAACCAAAGCGATTAGCGAACGTCCCCTATCCTCGCTTCCTAAGTGCTCTCTTCATGCAAGTACTTCAGGATAAGTACCCTAAAGAGGGAGACCTGAGGTTGTCCCAGGTCGTCCCTAAGGTACTCGACTTCAAACCACTCGCCACTGACGTACGCCTCTCTACTCTTTTACCTCTTCTCCGCCCCTCCACTTCTTCTACTTCTGCGGCTACCTCGTCGGTAGCGGTCGTCCCAACCGCTGGTACCTAGGCCGCAACCACCATTCCATCTTGAAAGAGAAAACAATCTGAATCCCCACTTGGCATCCATAAGACCAAGAAGATCTCCAAGGAGCAACCCCCCAATCCTTCCCAGGCTAAAGACTCAGCGTCTGTCTCTCTACAGAAGACGCTGGACGGTTTCGTGGAATGCTTCGCCACATCTGCTGAACCAACCTCTTCTATACCCACTTCAGTGCCTCAAGACACTGAAGTTATCCTGGATCAGGACCCCCCTTCTTCAGTACCTCCAAGTACTGTTGAAATATTCTTCAGCGGATCCAACGCTGAATCCGTTGCCCCATCCTTCTTCACAACCTTCTCTCTCTCATCTTCTTTGGTCACTCCTCCTCTCTTCCCTTCTTTCTCTGGAACAAGTGTCATTCACTTGGAAGACACCACTGGTGCTGAACTACACAACATGCAGCTACAAAATCAAGGACCAGCAGGCTCTCAGCGTCAACTAACTCTGGAAGACGACTTCGAGCATTTTACTAGTCACCGGGAATTCGATAACTTCGCCAACCCACCCGCAGGTATACATAAAACTTATAACACCTCTCTCTCTAAACCCCACACTTATGAGTTTTCCTTCGCTCATAAGTTTTCAACTTTATCAGGTCCTAATTTGGGCACAATTAGCAACTCCCTCAAGGATATTGCTAACAAAGTTCAGGGCCTCACCAACTCCATCTCCTCGAACTCCACAACGGTTACAGACACTGGGGAGACTTTGAAGAAGCTGACATATGCTGTCAAAGACAAAGCTAGCACCGATGATCTACAAAAGCTGGAAGGTGGCTTCTCCAATGTTGCTACAGCTCTCGCCGACAACTCCTCCTCCCTCAACACCTTGAACACCACCAACGACACTCTCTCCAATAACTTCACCACCTTGTCCAGCGAAGTCACATCGCTGAAGACAGTGGTCGGAAACCTTCAGTGAGAGGTGTCATCCCTAAAAATGGAGGTAGGCACCCTTGCCCAAACAGTGGGCACTTCAAATAATCTACTCCAACAGCTCCTCGAGCGCCTAAACACTCCCACAGTTCCTCCTTCCCACTTTACTCAGGTAGATCGGGAAACCCTGGAGAAGATCGCCCCGGCTATGTCTGGCCTTGAAGACAGACTAGCAGTGGTTGAGTGTCGTTTAGGCACCTCTGTCCAAGAAGACAGAGGGCCTGAACACATTGCTGTTGCTACTACCGCTGGTACCTCCCCTCTTCAGCATGGGGAAGATGGGGAGAAGACTGAAAAAGACCTTCCCCATACTTCTGAGGGGGAGGAAAATGCCGCTAAACCTCAGGGAGTTGAAAACCCTGAGGGAACCGAATTCTCCCTACACGCAAATTCTGAGGGGGTGAAAGTCGAAGAACATGCGGAATCTCCTGTGCATGTTGAATTCGAAGACTGTGTTGAGTCTGAAGAAAAAGAAGAAAAAAAAGAAGAAGACGAAGAAGATCTGGATCTTCAGGAGGACGAACCTTCATCATCAACCAAAAGTGATGATGATGATGTTGACTTCTCCTTCCAGCCCAAACCCAGAAAGACCCCGCCTCTTAAAAGGATCGTCTTCACTGAACAAGGGGAGGGGACCAAAACAAAGTCTCCAGCGACTGAGGCCGATAAAGGCAAAAACAAAGGCCTCGCTGATGACAATCTGAATATCCTTCTCAGAAAGTCAGTTTGTCAGGTAACATATACTCTTTTCCCTTACACTGCATCCCTCCTCTATCCCTTCTCAACCTCAGTTCTACTTTCCATCAAACCTCTAAACACTTAAACCCTTCTTTTCTCTATCTCTTCTAAATGATCTTAACTTTGTGATCGTTTTGTTTCAGCTAGTCCTCTCCCCTGCTTGAGGGTCAAGCTGAAGCTCCTCCTACATCTCCAATAATCCCAGCCCTAAGTGCTGATGAATTATAAATAATCTCGGTCTTAGACTTTGCTGAGACCGATGACTTGTTTGAAGAAGAAGAAGAAGAAGAGCTGCTCATGCACGATAGAAGACCTTCCTTGGCTCCTTAAAAACCAAGTGAAGAAGAACTGAAAAAGAGAGCAACTATGATTCAGAAGCTTGAAGCTCAGCGCATTGTCCCTTCTCACCTAAGGTCATTCTCAAACAGGGAAATCGCTGAGGCTTTCAAAGCTGAACAACTCCTCGCCGATCGAAAGAGAACTCCTATCTCTATTCGAGCTCGTCCAACGTTCAGTGAAGTATCCTGAACTGAAGAAAACTCCTATCTCTATTCAGCGCGAACTATGGAAGGACGCCAAAAAGATCATCGAGAAGAAAGACAAAGTCTCTGATTCCACAGTAACATGGAGCAAAGAAAAACTTCACTTTCGACATCATGCCTCCAGGATCAAAACGGTCAACATAAGGGGAAAGGCATACAGTGACGTTCCTGTTATTGATATTCAGATCATCAGGGAGAATGGTCACAAGGCAATCATCTATACCTCGTGGCTTGATCAACTTGGTTTCTCTGAATGGTTGGAGATCCGGATAGCCATTCAGCCATCACGTTCTAAGTACAAACACTTTGTCGAGAAGGCTCTTGGCAAGAACATCGACTTGGTAACATCAACCGTTGATATCCATCCTCCTCCAGTACAAAATAGAAGGGCTGCTGCAAAGAAAAAGAAGAAACTTTCAGCTTCAGGTCCTCCTATCAGAAACGAAACCGGCATCGGCTTTTCACGAGAATAAGTCCTTGGTCCTGACCCTGATCTCTCAGTACTTGATGTCTCCCTTCCCCCTAGAGAACGCTTTATCCCTGAAAAAGTCCTAAGTGATCCCTATGGTATTTTCCTTGATGCCTGCCATGGACGAAAATGCTTTCAACGCATCTCTGAGTTATGCATTGTGTTGGTCCCGAAGGCCTATACAAGTTTGTAGAAGGGGGGGGGGGGGGGGGGGTTGAATACAAACACACAGATTTTACTTTTCTAAATTGTTTATTGATAAATCATTAACAATTTACAGCTTGTTTCGGAAACAAGATTAAGGATAAACCTAAATCTAAACAAGTTGGAACACTAAGGTTTCTTGCACTAAGAGAGATAAGGAAATTACTAATAATAACCTATCTTGAGATAAGAGATTGAACTTGTCCAGAGTTAGCAAGTTACTTCAAATGAAGTGGGTTCATCTCTTTATATACTGCATGCATTTAATGCAAGTCAGTATACACTTTACATGTGTCATCAGCTGGTTGGTTGCATGTCATTGAACTTTGTTGACAACCTTAGTAGCCGCATGGATGAACAGTGTAGTATCAGAGTGGTTGTACGATTTCAGACAGTCGGAGGTTCTTTCCTGACATTTCGTACGGAGTCGTGCAAGGGAGGTTAAGACAAAAGTACTTTGTACGGAGGACTTCATGATCAGCTTTCGTTGATTCAGAGCATTATCATTTTCTATTCAGCGAATGATAAAGTTAAGCGATAGCTGAAGTATTGTACTTGATACTTCACGTTGAGTGGACAAATCTGAGTCTTCGTTGATCCGCATCAGTTCATTAGGAGACTTGTCGCTGATTCTTGAGCTTGATCTTCGACTTCAGCGTAGAACCTTTGTTGACGTGAAACTTGTCTTCAGGGATCATAAGTAAACAACTAACTTATCAGCGATCATCATAATGACTGAACAGACTCAGAGCATTAATGGTGAACAGTGTTCGCTGAATGTTTAATTTAAAGGGCGAGAGTTCCTATCAGCGGTACTGTAAGATCTTAGTACTTATCAGCGATAGTGAAACTCTGATACATATTGTTTACTTACAATTTTCACTAAGTATATAAGAGATGGTCATTATCAAATCACTGAGGGTTTGGTTCAACAATCTCCCCCAATTTGATTATGACATAGCAACAGAGAAAATTGCTATTTAATGAAAACATAAGGATAAAAAGAACTCATAAAATATTTGTCCCTTTTACTGTTTTCTGGGATCTTTTCAGTACTGATGGAGTAAAGTACATTCGCTGAAATCTTTCTTTAAAACTTTGAATCAGGTTACAAAGAGAAATGGAAAGATTACAAGTACAAAAGAATAACTGATACAATAGAGAAAAAGACGATCATATCAGCTTGTAAATAAATCAGCTAACTGATAATCAGTTGGGATAAAATGAAGTTCTATATCACCATTCATCACATGATCTCTGATAAAACGATATCTGATTTCTATATGTTTGGTCTTTGAATGTAGTACTGGATTGTTTGCTATAGCGATGGCACTTGTGCTGTCGCAATAGATTGGAATTTTGGAGAGCTGAAGATCATAGTCTAGTAGCTGATTTCTCATCCACAAGACTTGAGAACAACTTTGAGCGCGATCCCTGAATGGCTAATTTTGTTTCTAACCATTCAGAGAGACCAAACTTTTCTAAGGTAGCAGCATAGAAGGTTTTCTTGGTTTTGTCATCTCTGTAGACATCCACTTCAACAACAGGAACTTCTGCATACAGTCTTCCTCTGATGTTTGCCTTGATGATTTTGGATGGTCTAGATCGATAGGTCAGCATTTGTTTAGCCCATTCCAAAGTCGTATCAGAGACCTTAGTCTTTTCTCTAACGATCTCTTGAGCATCATCCCATAGCTGACGTTGAACATCAATGGGAACTCTTTTCAGCTTGGGGTCTTTTATTGATCCTTGAGTAAGCTTGATGGCGTATTCTCTGTCTTTTTCTTCAGCTTCCTTTCTTTCAGCGATTAGGCGTTCAGCTCTGAGGTGTTCCTTGTATTCCTTTTGGGAAATTCTGAACTTTGGAGGAACTGAAGGAAGTTGATCACGCCTCAGAATGATTCGCTGATCCTCGAATTGCTTTATTATCTCCTCTCTTCTTTTCTGATCCTCTTCACTTAGCTTTTGAGGAGCTAAGGAAGGTCTGCCTCTGTGCGAGAGTAGCTGTTCTTCTGGTTCATCAGTCTAAGAGATTAAATCTAAGACTGGGATTATTTCTTCAGCAGTGGCTGGTATTATTGGTGAAGTCGCAGTTGTGGAACCTTCAGCGATATCCTCAAACAGGGGAGAGGACTACCTAAAACACAGCGATCTTACGAGTAAGAACTTGGGTAGAATCAGATAGAGAGAATTGGTTCAAGTGTATAGGATTGGGTAGTAGAACTGATAGTGTATGATAGAGGAGGGATGGAGTGAGAGATGTTTAGTGTACCTGACAAACCGGCTTTTCAAGCAAGATCGTCAGATTGTCATCTTCAGCGACGCTTTTGCCTTTGCCTTTCTCAGCTCCAGAGGCTGAGGGCTTTGTCTTTGTCCGCTCCCCTGAAGGTTCATTTATCGAGATTCCCTTAAGAACTTTGATCTTCGGAGCAGGTTTGACGATAAAGAAGTCATCGTCATCTTCGTCATCATCATCATCATTCTTTGGAGAAGAGGATGGTTCATTATCAGGGATATCGACGGCTTCATCATCTTCTGCTTCGGATTCGGTTTTATCAGCTTCTTCTTCGAGTTGCTCCCCCTCAGATACAGAGGCGAGCTTCTCGGTTTCTTCAGGGTTTTCATCTCCCTGAGGTCCAGCGGTGGTTTCTTCAGCATCCTTCTCTCCCCTGATAGATTCATCATGGGAAAGGTCTTCAGCGCTTTTGGAGAGATCTTCAGCGCTCTTCTCCCCCTCTTTCTCATGATGAGTGGGGGAGGAATGGGTTGACTCAGCAGCGTTGGTAGGTTCTCTGTCTTCTTGGCCAGAGATACCTATCAAATCTTCAATCTTTGCTATTCTGTCTTGAAGGCCAGAGATAGCAGGATTGATCTTTTCCAGTTCAGCGCGATCCGCCGCTGTGAAATTGTCAGATGCAGGGACATGGGCAGGGGCAGGAGTAGGAGTATTCGCTTTCTATAGTAGCTGCTCGATCATCGATTTCATCGAACTAACATCGGTCTTTACAGAGCCTAAGTCAGTCTTTACAGTAGACATATCTCCCTCTAGTTGTCCAACCGATGTCTTCAGCGTTGTGACCTCGCTGGACATGGATGAAACTGAATTTTTGAGAGAGGTGTAGTCTGTGTAGATGTCAGCGAGCACCTTGGCGAAGTCGCTGAGAGTTTTATCAACCTGCTTCATGTCATCTGTGGAAGCCTTCTTCTCCACCACCGTTGTCAGCTTTGTAAGATTCTCTCCAGCGTTTGTTACAGTTGTAGAGTTATTTGAAAGAGTGGTGGTGAGACCTGTCAGCTTTGTCTCCACGGACTTCAGAGAGGCGTTGATGTCTCCCAAATTAGGACCTGTAACATATAAGAACTTGTGAACATGGGAAAGCTCAGAAGTTTGGGGTTTAGTGACAGTGTTTATGGGTTGGTGTGTACCTGCAGGAGGATTGATGAACTCGTCAAAATTACGGGTTCCTGAAAAATGTTCCATGTCATCTTCAAAAGTGCCCATGGATTGTCCTGCAGGTCCTGTCTTCATCATTCCTGGAGAATCAGCTTTAGGTTCCGTAGAAATGATGGCATCTCCAGCGAAAACTGGAGGAGAGACCAAATGAGTGGAGGGAGGAGCGAAGGATAAGAATGGGGGTTGGGTTCTGAGTTCAGCGTTGGATTCGCTGAGAAGCACTTCATCAGTCTTTTGAGAGACTGAAGGAGGTTGGGTAGGTTCCAAGTTTGTAACCTCAGCGTTTAGAGACGCTGAAGTTGGGATGGAATGGATGGGTTGTTCAGGTGTGGCAGAGCGTACCACTGAACGTTCCTTCAGCTCTGCAGAAAGAGCTGAGGAGTCTTCAGCATGAGATTGCTGGGGTTGTTCCTTTGTTTTCTTGATCCTTTTAGAACCAAGTGGGGTAGATGAATGTTTCCTTTTCTTAGAAGGAGAGGATTTTGTGGCCAGGGTATCAGCGATGGGTATTGTCGTTGAAGGAGCCACAGAAGTAGAAGAAGAAGGGTTGAGAAGAGTCAAGAGTGTAGAAAGACGTACCTCATTCACCATTGGTTTGAAGTCGAGTATCTTTGGGCCGACCTGAGAGAGTTTCAGGTCAGCATCAGTTGGGTAGCTCTTCTTCAGGCCATATTGGAAGATGGCGCTGATGAATCGGGGGTAAGGAACCCATGGAGGTCTGTCAGCGACGGTGTCCACTCTTAGAACTAGGTCATCATAGATAATCGATGCCCAGTCTATGTTGAAACCTTTCAGCAGTGCATACCCCATTGCTTGCTGAAGTTTAGCGGCTTGGTCAGAGGAGCAGCTCTTTGCAGTCATGCAGCTGATTAGATGAGCGAAGATGAAATTCATCTCGCTGGGCATTTTTGATTTCTTGATAATCGACAGCTTCTTCTCGGCCTTCATGTCTCTGCCGATTTCCCATACATAGCCCATTGCATCGAAAAATGCAATGATGGCTTCCCTGTCTGAGTTTTTCTTGGGGTCAGGGAGGGGAACGAATGGTTTTTCCTTGGTAGCGATGGGAAGGCTGAGAGCTTTGCGAATAATGGCAGGGGTGATCTTCATGGTGCCATATTCGATATCGCAGAGGATGCAATCGATTGTTTTGGAGGGGTCTTTGGCTGAAGGTAGTTGAGAGTGTCTGGATGAGTACCAGAATTGTGAGAGCAAAAGCTGATGTGCAGGAGGTGTTATGGTCAGGGCTGTGGAGATGCAGCAATTCTTTAGGAATTTCACAGCATCATCTAGATGTGTGACTTCCTTTCGAAGAGGAAACTCGAGAAGCGCACAGAGGTTGTTCACCTTAGTCCAATCCAGTTTGTCAAGGGCAAACTTGACTTGAGGAGCCTTGAGGATGTCCACTTCCTCAGAATCAGCGGAGATGTTCTCAGCAGTAGCAGGAATGTCAGACGAAGTCATTTCTCTGTATTATCAGTTTAACCAAAGATGTTAACAAATAAGAATAATCTTAATGTGGAAAGATTTTCCATTAAGATGGTTCAAATTTTATCCGTTTCATTCAGACATAAATGTCTTAATGAAGATTAGGGTTTTTCTTGATTTTAAGAAATGAAATGTAAAACCCATTTATTCTTGTTATCCAGTTTTCTATGAAGAAATAGATTCTGGAAACGAATGTAGAACAAGTTTAAGATTTTTGCATTTAAACTTGAAGAACAACCATGAAATGGTTGTGTTCATAAAACCATGAAAGAAAATGATTTCATTTTAAGAAGTTCTTTTGTTTGATCTTGTTAAAACAAGGAAAAGATCAGAAACAAGTTATACGCATTTGGTAATAAATAAGAACATATTAACCTTGATGTTTGATGAAGAAGATGATGAACAGTTCTTTGAAGTTTTAGAAAGCACAAATGCAACAGTGATTTCTTTCTTGCGGAGGAATATTGATCGCGTAAAAGAAAAATATAAACAAAGAATTTGTTTATATAGAGATTTTTAGAAAGAGAAAATCTTGAGCGGGAAAATATTTTCATCATGACACGGACACGTGTTTGCATTTGATTGGAAGTTTGAACGAGACGTGCAAACGTGTGTCAGAAAGAGAAAACGTGTCGGGGTTTATCCGTTGTAATGACGTCACAACTGTCCTTTCATATTCTTGGTTGTCTCTGAGGTTTTGAAAACTCAGGGATACTTTTGAAAACATGAAGCACTGAATATAAATATCAGTGAAAGTTTTACGAATTTTCAAAATATCGCTGTTAAGGAAGAGATATTCAGCGATGCATTCTGTTTTGAAATCTTGCATTTTCATGCGATTGTCAGAGAGAGAAAACATACCTTGATATCAGCTTAACCAAGTTTTATTCAGAGAGAAGATGATTGAATAGGTTATACGAGTTGATTTTATCCTATCGCTGATTAATGTGAACCGCTGAAGATTTTATCCTTCAAAGTTCAGCATTCCAAGCTCGCTGATGAGAAAGTTGAATCTTGTCTCATCAAGAGGTTTGGTAAATAAATCAGCTAACTGATAATCAGTTGGGATAAAATGAAGTTCTATATCACCATTCATCACATGATCTCTGATAAAACGATATCTGATTTCTATATGTTTGGTCTTTGAATGTAGTACTGGATTGTTTGCTATAGCGATGGCACTTGTGCTGTCGCAATAGATTGGAATTTTGGAGAGCTGAAGATCATAGTCTAGTAGCTGATTTCTCATCCACAAGACTTGAGAACAACAGCTTCCAGCTGCTACATATTCAGCTTCAGCTGTGGAAGTGGACACTGAATTTTGCTTTTTACTTGTCCAACTTACCAGCTTTCCACCCAGGAGCTGACATCCTCCTATGGTGCTTTTCCTATCCAATTTGAAACCTGCAAAATCACTATCTGAATAGGCGGTTAGATCGAATCCTGAATCTTTGGGATACCAAAGACCTAGGTTCGCCGTACCCTTAAAGTATCGAAAAATTCGCTTTACAGCTTTCATATGAGATAGCATAGGTTCAGCTTGATATCTTGCACACAAACATGTTGCATACATAATATCGGGTCGGCTAGCTGTAAGATACAAGAGAGAGCCGATCATCCCACGATACAGCGTGACATTAACAGGTATTCCCTTTGAATCCTTGTCAAGTGTCAGCGGTGGTGCCATAGGGGTTTTCATAGTTGAACTATGAGTTAAATCAAATTTCTTCAGCATATCTTTAACATACTTTCCCTGATTGATAAAAGTTCCTTTTTCAGTTTGCTTAATCTAAAGACCCATCACGCTCATTTTATACTCATCTTTCATTCTATCAGCGAAACGAGTACACAGCTCAGGGTTAGTAGAACCAAATATAATGTCATCAACATATATTTGAACTAGAATGATATGACCTTTCACTTTTCTAAAAAATAGAGTTTTATCAATCTTACCTCGCTCAAAATTTTCAATATGGAGATAAGTAGAAAGAGTGTCATACCATGCACGAGGAGCTTGCTTCAAGCCATAAAGTGCCTTATCCAGTTTATAAACATAACCTGGACGCTTAAAATCTGAGAATCCTAGAGGTTGTTCCACATATACTTCTTCATTCAGCTTTCCATTCAGAAACGCTGACTTAACATCCATCTGATGTACTTTGAAGTTTTTGTGTACAGCATATGCTAAGAATAGACGAATAGATTCAAGTCTTGCTACTGGAGCAAATGTTTCGTCATAATCTATACCTTCCTCTTGTCTGTATCCCTGAGCAACAAGACGAGCTTTGTTGCGGGTTACAGTACCATGTTCTTCCAACTTGTTTCGATAGACCCATTTAGTGCCTATTACTGTTTTATCAGTTGGTCTCCGAACAAGTTTCCAAACTTTGTTTCTTTCGAATTCAGTCAGCTCTTCTTGCATGGCGCTGACCCAGTTTGGATCTTTGAGGGCATCATCTATTTTCTTTGGTTCAGTTAGGGAAATAAAGTTAACAAATAAACAAATATTACCTGCACTTCGTCGAGTCTGAACACCAGCGTTTGGATCACGAAGAATTTGATCAATTGGGTGATTTACGGTCCATCGCTGAGCCGGAGCATAAGTCGCTGACTCATCTTGAACTGGAGGAGCTGAAGATGAGGCTTCAGCTACTTCTGGAGTTTCAGTTAAGAGGGGAATACTTGCATTTGTCATTTCATTTACTGATTGCTGAGAGATAGATGGAATGTCTGAGGCATTTGGTTCAGCGGTAGGTATAGTGTTTATAGGAACAGCTGAGACCCATGATGTTTCAGCTTCACTATTCTGCATATTTGGAATGATAGGACTATCATCTTCTACTGGATGAGCATGAGGAGTGGGAATATCTTCTGAATCACCAAGACGAGAAAACATACATTGATTCAGTTCTTCAGTATCAGCGGACGGTTTAGAGTTCGCTGAACGGGATTCGTCAAACGTGACGTGAATAGTTTCTTCTACAGTTTGTCTTCTACGATTGAAAACTCTGAAAGCTTTGGAAACTGAGGAGTATCCAAGAAAGATTCCATCATCAGCCTTGGGATCAAACTTTCCAAGAGCATCTCTGTTGTTCAGTATGAAACACTGACATCCAAAGATGTGAAGAAAGTTGATTGAAGGTTTTCTCCAATGAAAGAGTTCATAGGCTGTCTTTTTGAATCTTTTAACTATCAGCGACCTGTTTTGCGTAAAACAAGCAGTGTTGACAGCTTCTGTCCAAAACTGAGTAGACAGGTGAGAATCGCTGAGCATTGAACGTGCAGCTTCAATAATTGTTCTATTTCTTCTTTCAGTGACTCCATTTTGTTGCGGTGTTCTCACTGAAGAGAAGTTGTGAGAAATACCCTTACTCTCAAGGAAGGAATCAAGAGAACTGTTTTTGAATTCAGTCCCATGATCACTCCTTATTGAGCGAACGGTCAGATTGTTCAGGGTTTCCATCTTCCGAACAAAGGTGATGAGTTCTTCAGGGGTGTCACTCTTAGAACGGAGACACATTACCCAAGTGAAGCGAGAGAATTCATCAACTATGACCAGCGTATATTTCTTTCCAGCGATGGATTGTTTGTTAACAGGGCCAAACAAATCCATATGGAGTAGTTGTAGAGGAGATGACACTGATGAAACTTGCTTTGATTTAAAGTTTGCTTTGGTCTGCTTCCCTTTTTCACACGCTGAACATAAAGACTCTTTGGCGTATGAATGCTGAGGTAGACCAGTGACTAACTCTTTTGAAGAAAGAGTGTTCAGTGTCTTGAAATTTAGATGAGATAGCCTCTTATGCCATAGCCAGTTGACATCAGATGAGGCCTTTGAGAAGAAACAGGAGTTCTCAAAGGTTGTTGAGTCCATGTTTATTACATAAACATTTTCCAAACGATAACCGCTGAGAGCTATTTTCTCTTTTTTGTCAGCGACAAAGCAGGATTCCTTAGTAAAGATTACTTTGTTATCCATGTCGCAAAGCTGACTGATGCTTAGAAGATTATGCTTCAGCCCTTCAACATATGCGACTCTTCTGAAGGAGGTTGTACCATTTGAAAGTACACCATACCCTCGGGTATGTCCTTTTCCATTTCCACCGAAAGTTACAGAGGGACCCTTCTCTTCCTTGTATTCAGCGAGCAGGCTTTTCTTTCCAGTCATGTGTCTATAGCATCCGCTATCGAGATACCAGATACCCTTCTTAACCTGCAATACAAAGGAAGATTAGTTTTTCTTGGGTACCCACTTGACCATGTATACACATTTGTCAGTGGAAGTAGTTGGAATGGAAGATTCAGCAGTCTTCGCAGCATTTGAAGATTCAGCTTTGTCTTTCATCACTTTGGTTAATTTCTTAAACTCAGTGGTAGGATTCACCTTGATCTGATTTGCACCAGGGTTGGTCTTCTTTGCCTTGGGGGCAATCTTCACCTTAGCTATCTTTTCAGCTTTTATGGCTGTGGGGCACTTACTAGCAATATGATCGGTAAGTCCACAGTGATAACATTTCCTATAACTAAAAATAGTTCTAGGACCATTTGAATGTTGAGCTTTTGATTTTGAATTAGAAGTGCCAGCACCAAGTAAACTATTGGCTTTAGAAATGGGACGAACATTCAGTTCTTCAGATTTCTTACCAAGGACATCCACTCTGAGTCTAGGAGTAGATCGCTGAATAAATCCAGAGATCTGCTTCCTTGATCCAGAGGAATGAGCCACTGAAGCTTTAGAAGCATTCAGCTTTGGTACTAAGGTACCCTTCTGAGGATTCTGGTAAATAACAATTCCTTTACCTTTGTCTTTAGAGACAGAGGTAGGTTTTGAATAAACCATTTTCTCCTTACCTTTTGAGGAGGTAGGAGTTTCCTCAGGGATTGGTGTAAGGGACGAGGAGCACTGAGAAGATGAAGTATCAGCGACTGAGGATACGAACGTTCCAAATTTA
Source organism: Saussurea involucrata (assembly GCA_033807775.1). Taxonomy (NCBI): domain Eukaryota; kingdom Viridiplantae; phylum Streptophyta; class Magnoliopsida; order Asterales; family Asteraceae; genus Saussurea; species Saussurea involucrata. Next base: position 71,043,403 of record CM066325.1, read on the forward strand.
AGCATTGAGCGCTCAGTGGTTGGTTTTGGAGTATCATATTTGTAACCCAAACCACGTTTATCACTCAGAGGAATCTGAGACTTTATTATCTCATTGATCTTTGTTGAAGAATTACACCATCCTTCAACAGTAGCTTTTTCAGCTTTTAATGCAGCGATAGCTTCTGCTCGTTCGATTTTGACTAGCTGATTTAAATATACTTGATCTTTAAAATCTTCTTCAATTTTAGAAAGCTTTTCTATTTGAAGGTGGCAGTTTTTAAGCTTTTCAACGAGATCAAGGTTTTGGTTTTCAACCACATTTTTGCCATTCATTGCTTCGTATAAACTTCTAGTCAAGAGATCGATCTTACGGAGACTATCAGCTTCATCAATATTTGAAATATTGGTAAAGAAGGAAGGTGATACCTGAATAGCAGATGTTGAAGTGGAGGGAATGTCTGAACTTTCTTCCTCTTCTTCAATCTTGGCCATAAGACATAGATTTGCTTCATCATCTTCAGAGTCAGATGATGATGCTTCTTCATCAGAAGCAGCCTAATCATAGTTAGCCATCAGGCCTTTATTCTTCTTCTTAAAGCTTTTCAGCTTAGCATATTTTTCTTTCAGCTTTGAATATTTGTCATCTTTATTCCTTGGAACAAAGGGTTTCTTTGTAAAAGCTGAGGGTCTAGAAACTTTCTTAGACCTGCACTCGTTAGCGAAATGTCCTGTCTTTTCGCAGTTAAAACAAGTAGCAGTAGCCTTAACAACAAAAGCTGATGATCTAGGCTTGTCAGTTATGGAAATAGGTTTGTTCTTTCTAAACGTTTTCTTTTTGGCGAATCTCCTGAACTTTTTAGTTAGGAGGGCCAAAGATTCATCATCATCTGAATAATCAGAATCTGATGACCTTTCAGAGTTACTTTCTAACTCAGTGATGGTGACCGAGGGTCGCTGAGTAGAAGGTTCCTCTGAGATTAAAGCAACAGGGGTGCTTTTGGAATCTTTTACAAGATTCTTCTTAAGATGGCTCGATTGCTCATGATTCAGCAATGTGCCATATAAGGTTGAAAGGGTCATTGATTTGAGATCCTTTGACAGCTTGAGACACATAGAATAATGGTCCCAGCTTTCAGGTAAACATTCTAGAAACTTTGTCAGTACTTCAAAGTTAGAATATTCCTTACCAACAGTTTTTAGATCTATAATTAAACAATTAAAACGTTGGTGAACTTCAGAGAGAGATTCATTCTTACCAGAAATGAAGCTTTCATATTGTCTTACCAGGTTGATCTTTCTTGAGTCCTGGACTTCAGACGTTCCTTCATACTGAACACATATTGTGTCCCACATGGCTTTTGATGTTTTCAGATTCATGACGGAATGGTAGACTTCGTCAGGAAGAGCCATGGATAGTATGGATCTGGCTTTTGTATCTATAGCTGCTTTCTTCTTATCTTCGTCAGTCCATTGAAAGATTTCCTTAGGTACCAGCCTTTCTGGAATAGCAGGTCTATTCTCAGCGGCTGGAACAGCAGCATCAATTCTTACAGGGATGAATGGACCATTCTCGAGATAGTAAGGCATAGTAGGGTCTACACCTTCTAAGAAGAGTGTCATCCTATTTTTCCATAAGTTGAAGTTATCTTTGGAAAATCTAGGGGGTTTAGCAAGAGAACCATTGTCTATATAATTTGTGTTTGTGTTGGTGGCCATTTTCAGATAATAGCAAGGAAGAGAAATATCTTAGACTAGATCTTGTTTATGAGATTAAACAAATCCGCTCTGATACCACTTGTTGGTCCCGAAGGCCTATACAAGTTTGTAGAAGGGGGGGGGGGGGGGGGGGTTGAATACAAACACAGATTTTACTTTTCTAAATTGTTTATTGATAAATCATTAACAATTTACAGCTTGTTTCGGAAACAAGATTAAGGATAAACCTAAATCTAAACAAGTTGGAACACTAAGGTTTCTTGCACTAAGAGAGATAAGGAAATTACTAATAATAACCTATCTTGAGATAAGAGATTGAACTTGTCCAGAGTTAGCAAGTTACTTCAAATGAAATGGGTTCATTTCTTTATATACTGCATGCATTTAATGCAAGTCAGTATACACTTTACACGTGTCATCAGCTGGTTGGTTGCATGTCATTGACCTTTGTTGACAACCTTAGTAGCCGCATGGATGAACAATGTAGTATCAGAGTGGTTGTACGATTTCAGACAGTCGGAGGTTCTTTTCTGACATTTCGTACGGAGTCGTGCAAGGGAGGTTAAGACAAAAGTACTTTGTACGGAGGACTTCATGATCAGCTTTCGTTGATTCAGAGCATTATCATTTTCTATTCAGCGAATGACAAAGTTCAGCGATAGCTGAAGTCTTGTACTTGATACTTCACGTTGAGTGGACAAATCTGAGTCTTCGCTGATCCGCATCAGTTCATTAGGAGACTTGTCACTGATTCTTGAGCTTGATCTTCGACTTCAACGTAGAACCTTTGTTGACGTGAAACTTGTCTTCAGGGATCATAAGTAAACAACTAACTTATCAGCGATCATCATAATGACTGAACAGACTCAGAGCATTAATGGTGAACAGTGTTCGTTGAATGTTTAATTTAAAGGGCGAGAGTTCCTATCAGCGGTACTGTAAGATCTTAGTACTTATCAGCGATAGTGAAACTCTGATACATATTGTTTACTTACAATTTTCACTAAGTATATAAGAGAGAAAAAGAGAAAAAGAATAACTGATAACTGATAATCAGTTGGGATAAAATAGAGAAAAAGACGATCATATCAGCTTGTAAATAAATCAGCTAACTGATAATCAGTTGGGATAAAATGAAGTTCTATATCACCATTCATCACATGATCTCTGATAAAATGATATTTGATTTCTAGTTGTTTAGCCCATTCCAAAGTCGTATCAAAGACCTTAGTCTTTTCTCTAACGATCTCTTGAGCATCATCCCATAGCTGACGTTGAACATCAATGGGAACTCTTTTCAGCTTGGGGTCTTTTATTGATCCTTGAGTAAGCTTGATGGCGTATTCTCTGTCTTTTTCTTCAGCTTCCTTTCTTTCAGCGATTAGGCGTTCAGCTCTGAGGTGTTCCTTGTATTCCTTTTGGGAAATTCTGAACTTTGGAGGAACTGAAGGAAGTTGATCACGCCTCAGAATGATTCGCTGATCCTCGAATTGCTTTATTATCTCCTCTCTTCTTTTCTGATCCTCTTCACTTAGCTTTTGAGGAGCTAAGGAAGGTCTGCCTCTGTGCGAGAGTAGCTGTTCTTCTGGTTCATCAGTCTCAGAGACTAAATCTAAGACTGGGATTATTTCTTCAGCAGCAGCTGGTATTATTGGTGAAGTCGCAGTTGTGGAACCTTCATCGATATCCTCAAACAGGGGAGAGGACTACCTAAAACACAGCGATCTTACGAGTAAGAACTTGGGTAGAATCAGATAGAGAGAATTGGTTCAAATGTATAGGCTTGTGTAGTAGAACTGATAGTGTATGATAGAGGAGGGATGGAGTGAGAGATGTTTAGTATACCTGACAAACCGGCTTTTCAAGCAAGATCGTCAGATTGTCATCTTCAGCGACGCTTTTGCCTTTGCCTTTCTCAGCTCCAGAGGCTGAGGGCTTTGTCTTTGTCCGCTCCCCTGAAGGTTCATTTATCGAGATTCCCTTAAGAACTTTGATCTTCGGAGCAGGTTTGACGATAAAGAAGTCATCGTCATCTTCGTCATCATCATCATCATTCTTTGGAGAAGAGGATGGTTCATTATCAGGGATATCGACGGCTTCATCATCTTCTGCTTCGGATTCGGTTTTATCAGCTTCTTCTTCGAGTTGCTCCCCCTCAGATACAGAGGCGAGCTTCTCGGTTTCCTCAGGGTTTTCATCTCCCTGAGGTCCAGCGGTGGTTTCTTCAGCATCCTTCTCTCCCCTGATAGATTCATCATGGGAAAGGTCTTCAGCGCTTTTGGAGAGATCTTCAGCGCTCTTCTCGCCCTCTTTCTCATGATGAGTGGGGGAGGAATGGGTTGACTCAGCAGCGTTGGTAGGTTCTTTGTCTTCTTGGCCAGAGATACCTATCAAATCTTCAATCTTTGCTATTCTGTCTTGAAGGCCAGAGATAGCAGGATTGATCTTTTCCAGTTCAACGCGATCCGCCGCTGTGAAATTGTCAGATGCAGGGACATGGGCAGGGGCAGGAGTAGGAGTATTCGCTTTCTATAGTAGCTGCTCGATCATCGATTTCATCGAACTAACATCGGTCTTTACAGAGCCTAAGTCAGTCTTTACAGTAGACATATCTCCCTCTAGTTGTCCAACCGATGTCTTCAGCGTTGTGACCTCGCTGGACATGGATGAAACTGAATTTTTGAGAGAGGTGTAGTCTGTGTAGATGTCAGCGAGCACCTTGGCGAAGTCGCTGAGAGTTTTATCAACCTGCTTCATGTCATCTGTGGAAGCCTTCTTCTCCACCACCGTTGTCAGCTTTGTAAGATTCTCTCCAGCGTTTGTTACAGTTGTAGAGTTATTTGAAAGAGTGGTGGTGAGACCTGTCAGCTTTGTCTCCACGGACTTCAGAGAGGCGTTGATGTCTCCCAAATTAGGACCTGTAACATATAAGAACTTGTGAACATGGGAAAGCTCAGAAGTTTGGGGTTTAGTGACAGTGTTTATGGGTTGGTGTGTACCTGCAGGAGGATTGATGAACTCGTCAAAGTTACGGGTTCCTGAAAAATGTTCCATGTCATCTTCAAAAGTGCCCATGGATTGTCCTGCAGGTCCTGTCTTCATCATTCCTGGAGAATCAGCTTCAGGTTCCGTAGAAATGATGGCATCTCCAGCGAAAACTGGAGGAGAGACCAAATGAGTGGAGGGAGGAGCGAAGGATAAGAATGGGGGTTGGGTTCTGAGTTCAGCGTTGGATTCGCTGAGAAGCACTTCATCAGTCTTTTGAGAGACTGAAGGAGGTTGGGTAGGTTCCAAGTTTGTAACCTCAGCGTTTAGAGACGCTGAAGTTGGGATGGAATGGATGGGTTGTTCAGGTGTGGCAGAGCGTACCACTGAACGTTCCTTCAGCTCTGCAGAAAGAGCTGAGGAGTCTTCAGCATGAGATTGCTGGGGTTGTTCCTTTGTTTTCTTGATCCTTTTAGAACCAAGTGGGGTAGATGAATGTTTCCTTTTCTTAGAAGGAGAGGATTTTGTGTCCAGGGTATCAGCGATGGGTATTGTCGCTGAAGGAGCCACAGAAGTAGAAGAAGAAGGGTTGAGAAGAGTCAAGAGTGTAGAAAGACGTACCTCATTCACCATTGGTTTGAAGTCGAGTATCTTTGGGCCGACCTGAGAGAGTTTCAGGTCACCATCAGTTGGGTAGCTCTCCTTCAGGCCATATTGGAAGATGGCGCTGATGAATCGGGGGTAAGGAACCCATGGAGGTCTGTCAGCGACGGTGTCCACTCTTAGAACTAGGTCATCATAGATAATCGATGCCCAGTCTATGTTGAGACCTTTCAGCAGTGCATACCCCATTGCTTGCTGAAGTTTAGCGGCTTGGTCAGAGGAGCAGCTCTTTGCAGTCATGCAGCTGATTAGATGAGCGAAGATGAAATTCATCTCGCTGGCCATTTTCGATTTCTTGATAATCGACAGCTTCTTCTCGGCCTTCATGTCTCTGCCGATTTCCCATACATAGCCCATTGCATCGAAAAATGCAATGATGGCTTCCCTGTCTGAGTTTTTCTTGGGGTCAGGGAGGGGAACGAATGGTTTTTCCTTGGTAGCGATAGGAAGGCTGAGAGCTTTGCGAATAATGGCAGGGGTGATCTTCATGGTGCCATATTCGATATCGCAGAGGATGCAATCGATTGTTTTGGAGGGGTCTTTGGCTGAAGGTAGTTGAGAGTGTCTGGATGAGTACCAGAATTGTGAGAGCAAAAGCTGATGTGCAGGAGGTGTTATGGTCAGGGCTGTGGAGATGCAGCATTTCTTTAGGAATTTCACAGCATCATCTAGATGTGTGACTTCCTTTCGAGGAGGAAACTCGAGAAGCGCACAGAGGTTGTTCACCTTAGTCCAATCCAGTTTGTCAAGGGCAAACTTGACTTGAGGAGCCTTGAGGATGTCCACTTCCTCAGAATCAGCGGAGATGTTCTCAGCAGTAGCAGGAATGTCAGACGAAGTCATTTCTCTGTATTATCAGTTTAACCAAAGATGTTAACAAATAAGAATAATCTTAATGTGGAAAGATTTTCCATTAAGATGGTTCAAATTTTATCCGTTTCATTCAGACACAAATGTGTTAATGAAGATTAGGGTTTTTCTTGATTTTAAGAAATGAAATGTAAAACCCATTTATTCTTGTTATCCAGTTTTCTATGAAGAAATAGATTCTGGAAACGAATGTAGAACAAGTTTAAGATTTTTGCATTTAAACTTGAAGAACAACCATGAAATGGTTGTGTTCATAAAACCATGAAAGAAAATGATTTCATTTTAAGAAGTTCTTTTGTTTGATCTTGTTAAAACAAGGAAAAGATCAGAAACAAGTTATACGCATTTGGTAATAAATAAGAACATATTAACCTTGATGTTTGATGAAGAAGATGATGAACAGTTCTTTGAAGTTTTAGAAAGCACAAATGCAACAGTGATTTCTTTCTTGCGGAGGAAGATTGATCGCGTAAAAGAAAAATATAAACAAAGAATTTGTTTATATAGAGATTTTTAGAAAGAGAAAATCTTGAGCGGGAAAATATTTTCATCATGACACGGACACGTGTTTGCATTTGATTGTAAGTTTGAACGAGACGTGCAAACGTGTGTCAGAAAGAGAAAACGTGCCGAGGTTTATCCGTTGTAATGACGTCACAACTGTCCTTTCATATTTTTGGTTGTCTCTGAGGTTTTGAAAAACTCAGGGATACTTTTGAAAACATGAAGCACTGAATAGAAATATCAGTGAAAGTTTTACGAATTTTCAAAATATCGCTGTTAAGGAAGAGATATTCAGCGATGCATTCTGTTTTGAAATCTTGCATTTTCATGCGATTGTCAGAGAGAGAAAACATACCTTGATATCAGCTTAACCAAGTTTTATTCAGAGAGAAGATGATTGAATAGGTTATACGAGTTAATTTTATCCTATCGTTGATTAATGTGAACCGCTGAAGATTTTATCCTTCAAAGTTCAGCATTCCAAGCTCGCTGATGAGAAAGTTGAATCTTGTCTCATCAAGAGGTTTGGTAAATAAATCAGCTAACTGATAATCAGTTGGGATAAAATGAAGTTCTATATCACCATTCATCACATGATCTCTGATAAAACGATATCTGATTTCTATATGTTTGGTCTTTGAATGTAGTACTGGATTGTTTGCTATAGCGATGGCACTTGTGCTGTCGCAATTGATTGGAATTTTGGAGAGCTGAAGATCATAGTCTAGTAGCTGATTTCTCATCCACAAGACTTGAGAACAACAGCTTCCAGCTGCTACATATTCAGCTTCAGCTGTGGAAGTGGACACTGAATTTTGCTTTTTACTTGTCCAACTTACCAGCTTTCCACCCAGGAGCTGACATCCTCCTATGGTGCTTTTCCTATCCAATTTGCAACCTGCAAAATCACTATCTGAATAGGCGGTTAGATCGAATCCTGAATCTTTGGGATACCAAAGACCTAGGTTCGCCGTACCCTTAAAGTTTCGAAAAATTCGCTTTACAGCTTTCATATGAGATAGCATAGGTTCAGCTTGATATCTTGCACACAAACATGTTGCATACATAATATCGGGTCGGCTAGCTGTAAGATCCAAGAGAGAGCCGATCATCCCACGATACAGCGTGACATTAACAGGTATTCCCTTTGAATCCTTGTCAAGTGTCAGCGGTGGTGCCATAGGGGTTTTCATAGTTGAACTATGAGTTAAATCAAATTTCTTCAACATATCTTTAACATACTTTCCCTGATTGATAAAAGTTCCTTTTTCAGTTTGCTTAATCTAAAGACCAAGGAAATATGTTAGTTCACCCATCATGCTCATTTTATACTCATCTTTCATTCTATCAGCGAAACGAGTACACAGCTCAGGTTAGTAGAACCAAATATAATGTCATCAACATATATTTGAACTAGAATGATATGACCTTTCACTTTTCTAAAAAATAGAGTTTTATCAATCTTACCTCGCTCAAATTTTTCAATATGGAGATAAGTAGAAAGAGTGTCATACCATGCACGAGGAGCTTGCTTCAAGCCATAAAGTGCCTTATCCAGTTTATAAACATAACCTGGACGCTTAGAATCTGAGAATCCTGGAGGTTGTTCCACATATACTTCTTCATTCAGCTTTCCATTCAGAAACGCTGACTTAACATCCATCTGATGTACTTTGAAGTTTTTGTGTACAGCATATGCTAAGAATAGACGAATAGATTCAAGTCTTGCTACTGGAGAAAATGTTTCGTCATAATCTATACCTTCCTCTTGTCTGTATCCCTGAGCAACAAGACGAGCTTTGTTGCGGGTTACAGTACCATGTTCTTCCAACTTGTTTCGATAGACCCATTTAGTGCCTATTACTGTTTTATCTGTTGGTCTCCGAACAAGTTTCCAAACTTTGTTTCTTTCGAATTCAGTCAGCTCTTCTTGCATGGCGCTGACCCAGTTTGGATCTTTGGGGGCATCATCTATTTTCTTTGGTTCAGTTAGGGAAATAAAGTTAACAAATAAACAAATATTACCTGCACTTCGTCGAGTCTGAACACCAGCGTTTGGATCACGAAGAATTTGATCAATTGGGTGATTTACGGTCCATCGTTGAGCCGGAGCATAAGTCGCTGACTCATCTTGAACTGGAGGAGCTGAAGATGAAGCTTCAGCTACTTCTGGAGTTTCAGTTCAGAGAGAAATACTTGCATTTGTCATTTCATTTACTGATTGCTGAGAGATAGATGGAATGTCTGAGGCATTTGGTTCAGCGGTAGGTATAGTGTTTATAGGAACAGCTGAGACCCATGATGTTTCAGCTTCACTATTCTGCATATTTGGAATGATAGGACTATCATCTTCTACTGGATGAGCATGAGGAGTGGGAATATCTTCTGAATCACCAAGACGAGAAAACATCCATTGATTCAGTTCTTCAGTATCAGCGGACGGTTTAGAGTTCACTGAACGGGATTCGTCAAACGTGACGTGAATAGTTTCTTCTACAGTTTGTCTTCTACGATTGAAGACTCTGAAAGCTTTGGAAACTGAGGAGTATCCAAGAAAGATTCCATCATCAGCCTTGGGATCAAACTTTCCAAGAGCATCTCTGTTGTTCAGTATGAAACACTGACATCCAAAGATGTGAAGAAAGTTGATTGAAGGTTTTCTCCAATGAAAGAGTTCATAGGCTGTTTTTTTGAATCTTTTAACTATCAGCGACCTGTTTTGCGTAAAACAAGCAGTGTTGACAGCTTCTGTCCAAAACTGAGTAGACAGGTGAGAATCGCTGAGCATTGAACGTGCAGCTTCAATAATTGTTCTATTTCTTCTTTCAGTGACTCCATTTTGTTGCGGTGTTCTCACTGAAGAGAAGTTGTGAGAAATACCCTTACTCTCAAGGAAGGAATCAAGAGAACTGTTTTTGAATTCAGTCCCATGATCACTCCTTATTGAGCGAACGGTCAGATTGTTCAGGGTTTCCATCTTCCGAACAAAGGTGATGAGTTCTTCAGGGGTGTCACTCTTAGAACGGAGACACATTACCCAAGTGAAGCGAGAGAATTCATCAACTATGACCAGCGTATATTTCTTTCCAGCGATGGATTGTTTGTTAACAGGGCCAAACAAATCCATATGGAGTAGTTGTAGAGGAGATGACACTGATGAAACTTGCTTTGATTTAAAGTTTGCTTTGGTCTGCTTCCCTTTTTCACACGCTGAACATAAAGACTCTTTGGCGTATGAATGCTGAGGTAGACCAGTGACTAACTCTTTTGAAGAAAGAGTGTTCAGTGTCTTGAAATTTAGATTAGATAGCCTCTTATGCCATAGCCAGTTGACATCAGATGAGGCCTTTGAGAAGAAACAGGAGTTCTCAATGGTTGTTGAGTCCATGTTTATTACATAAACATTTTCCAAACGATAACCGCTGAGAGCTATTTTCTCCTTTTTGTCAGCGACAAAGCAGGATTCCTTAGTAAAGATTACTTTGTTATCCATGTCGCAAAGCTGACTGATGCTTAGAAGATTATGCTTCAGCCCTTCAACATATGCGACTCTTCTGAAGGAGGTTGTACCATTTGAAAGTACACCATACCCTCGGGTATGTCCTTTTCCATTTCCACCGAAAGTTACAGAGGGACCCTTCTCTTCCTTGTATTCAGCGAGCAGGCTCTTCTTTCCAGTCATGTGTCTAGAGCATCCGCTATCGAGATACCAGATACCCTTCTTAACCTGCAATACAAAGGAAGATTAGTTTTTCTTGGGTACCCACTTGACCATGTATACACATTTGTCAGTGGAAGTAGTTGGAATGGAAGATTCAGCAGTCTTCGCAGCATTTGAAGATTCAGCTTTGTCTTTCTTCACTTTGGTTAATTTCTTAACCAGGGTTTAGAAATGGGACGAACATTCAGTTCTTCAGATTTATTACCAAGGACATCCACTCTGAGTCTAGGAGTAGATCGCTGAATAAATCCAGAGATCTGCTTCCTTGATCCAGAGGAATGAGCCACTGAAGCTTTAGAAGCATTCAGCTTTGGTACTAAGGTACCCTTCTGAGGATTCTGGTAAATAACAATTCCTTTACCTTTGTCTTTAGAGACAGAGGTAGGTTTTGAATAAACCATTTTCTCCTTACCTTTTGAGGAGGTAGGAGTTTCCTCAGGGATTGGTGTAAGGGACGAGGAGCACTGAGAAGATGAAGTATCAGCGACTGAGGATACGAACGTTCCAAATTTAAGCATTGAGCGCTCAGTGGTTGGTTTTGAAGTATCATATTTGTAACCCAAACCACGTTTATCACTCAGAGGAATCTGAGACTTTATTATATCAGTGATCTTTGTTGAAGAATTACACCATCCTTCAACAGTAGCTTTTTCAGCTTTTAATGCAGCGATAGCTTCTGCTCGTTCGATTTTGACTAGCTGATTTAAATATACTTGATCTTTAAAATCTTCTTCAATTTTAGAAAGCTTTTCTATTTGAAGGTGGCAGTTTTTAAGCTTTTCAACGAGATCAAGGTTTTGGTTTTCAACCACAGTTTTGCCATTCATGGCTTCGTATAAACTTCTAGTCAAGAGATCGATCTTACGGAGACTATCAGCTTCATCAATATTTGCAATATTGGTAAAGAAGGAAGGTGATACCTGAATAGCATATGTTGAAGTGGAGGGAATGTCTGAACTTTCTTTCTCTTCTTCAATCTTGGCCATAAGACATAGATTTGCTTCATCATCTTCAGAGTCAGATGATTATGCTTCTTCATCAGAAGCAGCCTAATCACAGTTAGCCATCAGGCCTTTATTCTTCTTCTTAAAGCTTTTCAGCTTAGCATATTTTTCTTTCAGCTTTGAATATTTGTCATCTTTATTCCTTGGAACAAAGGGTTTCTTTGTAAAAGCTGAGGGTCTAGAAACTTTCTTAGACCTGCACTCGTTAGCGAAATGTCCTGTCTTTTCGCAGTTAAAACAAGTAGTAGTAGCCTTAACAACAAAAGCTGATGATCTAGGCTTGTCAGTTATGGAAAGAGGTTTGTTCTTTCTAAACGTTTTCTTTTTGGCGAATCTCCTGAACTTTTTAGTTAGGAGGGCCAAAGATTCATCATCATCTGAATAATCAGAATCTGATGACCTTTCAGAGTTACTTTCTAACTCAGTGATGGTGACCGAGGGTCGCTGAGTAGAAGGTTCCTCTGAGATTAAAGCAACATGGGTGCTTTTGGAATCTTTTACAAGATTCTTCTTAAGATGGCTCGATTGCTCATGATTCAGCAACGTGCCATATAAGGTTGAAAGGGTCATTGATTTGAGATCCTTTGACAGCTTGAGACACATAGAATAATTGTCCCAGCTTTCAGGTAAACATTCTAGAAACTTTGTCAGTACTTTAAAGTTAGAATATTCCTTACCAACAGTTTTCAGATCTATAATTAAACAATTAAAACGTTGGTGAACTTCAGAGAGAGATTCATTCTTACCAGAAATGAAGCTTTCATATTGTCTTACCAGGTTGATCTTTCTTGAGTCCTGGACTTCAGACGTTCCTTCATACTGAACACATATTGTGTCCCACATGGCTTTTGATGTTTTCAGATTCATGACGGAATGGTAGACTTCGTCAGGAAGAGCCATGGATAGTATGGATCTGGCTTTTGTATCTATAGCCGCTTTCTTCTTATCTTCGTCAGTCCATTGAAAGATTTCCTTAGGTACCAGCCTTTCTGGAATAGCAGGTCTATTCTCAGCGGCTGGAACAGCAGCATCAATTCTTACAGGGATGAATGGACCATTCTCGAGATAGTAAGGCATAGTAGGGTCTACACCTTCTAAGAAGAGTGTCATCCTATTTTTCCATAAGTTGAAGTTATCTTTGGAAAATCTAGGGGGTTTAGCAAGAGAACCATTGTCTATATAATTTGTGTTTGTGTTGGTGGCCATTTTCAGATAATAGCAAGGAAGAGAAATATCTTAGACTAGATCTTGTTTATGAGATTAAACAAATCCGCTCTGATACCACTTGTTGGTCCCGAAGGCCTATACAAGTTTGTAGAAGGGGGGTTGAATACAAACACACAGATTTTACTTTTCTAAATTGTTTATTGATAAATCATTAACAATTTACAGCTTGTTTCGGAAACAAGATTAAGGATAAACCTAAATCTAAACAAGTTGGAACACTAAGGTTTCTTGCACTAAGAGAGATAAGGAAATTACTAATAATAACCTATCTTGAGATAAGAGATTGAACTTGTCCAGAGTTAGCAAGTTACTTCAAATGAAGTGGGTTCATCTCTTTATATACTGCATGCATTTAATGCAAGTCAGTATACACTTTACACGTGTCATCAGCTGGTTGGTTGCATGTCATTGACCTTTGTTGACAACCTTAGTAGCCGCATGGAAGAACAGTGTAGTATCAGAGTGGTTGTACGATTTCAGACAGTCGGAGGTTCTTTTCTGACATTTCGTACGGAGTCGTGCAAGGGAGGTTAAGACAAAAGTACTTTGTACGGAGGACATCATGATCAGCTTTCGTTGATTCAGAGCATTATCATTTTCTATTCAGCGAATGACAAAGTTCAGCGATAGCTGAAGTCTTGTACTTGATACTTCACGTTGAGTGGACAAATCTGAGTCTTCGCTGATCCGTATCAGTTCATTAGGAGACTTGTCACTGATTCTTGAGATTGATCTTCGACTTCAGCGTAGAACCTTTGTTGACGTGAAACTTGTCTTCAGGGATCATAAGTAAACAACTAACTTATCAGCGATCATCATAATGACTGAACAGACTCAGAGCATTAATGGTGAACAGTGTTCGTTGAATGTTTAATTTAAAGAGCGAGAGTTCCTATCAGCGGTACTGTAAGATCTTAGTACTTATCAGCGATAGTGAAACTCTGATACATATTGTTTACTTACAATTTTCACTAAGTATATAAGAGAGGGTCATTATCAAATCACTGAGGGTTTGGATCAACACATTGCACCTATCGAACAGCTCAGGGATCTCATCTATTGGTGCGGATTCAGAGATGAACTACAAGGACACTTCATGAAGCCTTTAATCTACAAAGAAGCACAGCAAAGAAAGGCTCTAGGAAAAATTGTCCCTGATTGGATGCTTCCAACCACAAATACTCTTGATGAACTACTCGTCAAGAATGAGCCTGAATAGTTTATAGAATTCCTTTTGTAAATTCTTCTTCATTTATCAACTGTAACTTTCTGTACTTGTAATTACTTATTCACCGTACTTGTAATTTTTTCACTTCCCTTTGTAACTGATACGAAGTTTAATGAAAAATTTCAGTAAATGTACTTTACTCCATCAGTAACTAAAAAGATCCCTGAAAACAGTAAATGGGACAAATATTTTATGAGTCCTTTTTATCCTCATGTTTTCTTACTTAGCAATTTTTTTTTATTGCTATGTCATCATCAAATAGAGGGAGATTGTTGATCCAAACCCTCAGTGATTTGATAATGACCCTGAGAAACACTTAGTGTAAATTGTAAGTAGACAATATGTATTAGAGTTTCACTATCAAAGAAAAATACTAAGTCTGTTTAGTACATCTGATAGGAAGCTATCGCTCTGTAATTTATGTTTCAGCGATACCTGTACATCAGTGAGCCCTGAGTATGTTCAGTCTAACTGATGATCGCTGATAACTTATGTTGTTTACTAATGATCCCTGAAGACAAGATTCGCGTCAACCATGTTCTACGCTGAAGTTGAAGATCAAGCCAAAGAACCAGCGACTAAGTCTACTAATGAACCGATGCTGATATCAGCGAAGCCAAGACTTGTCCACTCAACGTGAAGTTTCAAGTAGAAGACTTCAGCGAACGCTGAACTTTATCATTCGCTGATAAAGAATCATTCAGCGAACGCTGATCATGAAGCCTCCCCTACAAGCAACTTTTGTCTTACCCCCTTGCACGTCCCCATACGATTTTGTCAGAACGGACATCCCTTTTGTCCAGAATCGTACAACCAACTCTGATTCTACATTGTTCATCATGCGGCCACTAGGTTGTCTACTGAAGTCAAAACATGCAACCAACCAGAGGCTACCACGTGTAAAGGTGTACTGACATGCATTAAATGCATGCAGTATATAAAGGAAACTCCTCTTCAATTTTGAAGAGCTCGGCCATTCCTTGTCTTGCTGAATCTGTGTGTTAGAATACTTTTCTTAAGTATTCTTATTTCTTTCTCTCTATTTATAGTGCAAGAAATCTTAGTGATTCTCATAGTTTGTTTAGATTTGGTTTATTCCTTAATCTTGTTCCGCAACAAACTATAAATTGTTGATTATATCAATAAACAATTTAGAAAAGTAAAAATCGTGTGTTTGTATTCAACCCCCCCCCCCCCCCACCTTCTACAAACTTGTATAACCCCTTTAGGACCAACAATTTGGTACCCTAAGGATACAGGTTTCGAACTCACGGCATTCTTGGATGCTGATCATGCGGGGAGTATGCTTGACCGGAAGAGTACAACGGGTCATGTCCAGTTCCTTGGAGACAAGTTGGTTAGCTAGGCCTCAAAGAAGCAAACGTGTGTCTCCACATCCACTGCGGAAGCGAAGTACGTGGCCGCGGCTAGTTGTTGTTCCCAAGTGATCTGGATGCGCACACAACTGAAGGACTACGGGTTCCAGTACTCGCAAATTCTAATCTATTGTGACTCGAAGAGCGCCATTGCCATCACCAGTAATCCGGTCTAGCACACGAAGACGAAACACATAGACTTGCGGTACCACTTAATTAAGGATCATGTTGAACGAGATACGATCGAACTCTATTTTGTAAGTACAGAAAATCAGTTAGCAGACCTATTTACCAAAGGCTTAGACGAAAAACGATTTAATGAACTTGTGTCCAAGTTGGGTATGCTAAATCTGAAAGTTTAACACTCTTGAACTAGACACACCTTCCCTATACTAAGAGTTAACTGTCTCTCACTCATATCCTACCTTTACGAGGGTATGCATAAGCTACACTTGTCTCTTAGTGCAGTCTAGGTGTCTCGAGTACATCGGTGTATACACGTCTGTATTTTCTTAATAGATTTCGCTTTTAGTTCGTTTTTCTACTTGTTTCCTTTGTGTTTGTGTTTTATATTACTCTTTGTTTCTCTGTTTACACTTTCTGTACCACTAACACCTTTACTGAAGGGTTCTCGCCAAAGTCCAAGACACCCAGGTAAGTCTTCCAAAATTTTGAACACTTGAGGGGGGAATTATCATTTTTGAAAAGTTGAGGGGGAGAATTATCATTTTTGAAAATTTGAGGGGGAGAATTGTCATTTTTGAAAAGTTAATGGGGGGGATTGTCATTTTTTGAAAAGCTGAGGGGGAGCACTGTCATTTTGCAAAGTTAAAGGGAAGAAAAGGTATTTTCTAATAGTTAAGGGGAGAAATAAGTTTAAATCTAACTTTAGGGTAAAATTTGTCATTTTCCAACTTTGAGAGAAGTCGGAACCGGGAGAGGGAATCAACCCGGTACCGGGACACACTTCCGGGTCTGGGCCGATATATAAATCGTTTTCTTTCGTTTGCTTCCTCACAACATTCAAATCTTTCACGCTCAAAACCAACTTCCTCTCACGAACTCATTTCTACTCGAATCCGGCTCCGATTTCGTTTCCAAATCACAGGTATGTTTCCTAACCCTAAAGAAATCACTAATCGATCACGTTCCAACGATCGATCGGCGAGTTTTGATGCTCAATTCGACCGAATTCATATCGTCGCGCCGCCTAGGGTTTATGAACCCTTTGTTCATGTATTTTTTGCCAAATCGCTCCCAACTCCACTCGATTAGAGGGTCGACGACCCCTCTGAGTTCTTTCCCGACCTTTGATTTCATCTTGATTGGCCCCGATTTGAGTTTATAATAGATCAATCGTCGATTGGCGACTCCCGGGTTAGACACCGGGGTTGCGGCACCCGGGATTCGAAGACTCTCGGGATTCGCCCTCTCCCGGGTCGTCTCTCGGGCTTGTGTTTCCCGATCACTAAAATATTTCCCAACGAAGAGTCCCGGGTTATCTCCTGGTATATTACCTGGTCCCGAGTTGTCCTGGTCCCGGCTCCTATAACCTCCCGGATTCATATCCCGGGTACGGCCATTCCCGGTTTCGGATCCGGTTCCGGGTTAGGCTCGTCCCGGGACTTCATTGACTTATTATTTATGTTTGTTTTATGTTCAAACCCCGGGTCAAAATGACTCCCGGGTATTTATGTGTTCCGGATCCACTTAGCTTCCCAGTCCCAATCAAATCCGGGAAACCTAAATCCCAGGACACTTCCATCATGGCTTTGTACTGCTAGAGGTAACTCCCATGTTTTCGATCTCATGTACTCCAACGGCTCAACCAAACCAACCCGATCAAATTGCCGATGTCGTACTCCTTCCGGCCAGACCATACCTGCATGTCCTACCAAACAACTATCACGTGGACATGGAAACAATCATTTGCCAGTGCCCAGTGATCATCGAGATCTTGAAAGGTCACTCCATCCATTACACATTGACGGCAACTGCCGAAGTCTCAAGCATGTACGTGCAGCAACTCTGGAGGTCTCTCACCTCAATTGCACATGGTCCTGAAACCGATCTTGAAGGCCGGATTGAGAACACACCGGTAGTCATCACCAGAGACCTTTTCCGCCAGGTCCTCTAGCTATCGGACGCTACTTCCATCCCTGGCAGGATCAGATTCGACAACCAAGTTTCTGATGCACTACTCTGCCAGAAGATGCACGCTCTTGGATACGCTAAGGAGATCAACCATCCATCACACTTTACCATAGCTCATCTGACTCCGATCTGGTATACTCTTTTTACTGTTCTCAACCGCTGTCTATCAGCGATCACCAAAGGCATCGATCAAACCAGCATCAATCTTCTACGACTCATACACGGTGTGGCTTACAACCGTCACACTGACTTTGCATCCATTCTCTGGAACGAGATGGTCCATAAGGTACAACTGAAGGAGGGCAACAAAAAGCTGACGTGCCTTCCATTCCCATGGTTTCTCCTACTGTTTGTCGCCTATTTTCTTGACGTCTACCCAACGATTCCAAGGCGCTCTGCATATGAGGGATTACTTCCCACTCGCATGACTAGAGTACAAAACAAGTAGCCAATCCCATGTGTTATCCCGATGCTCATACCTGCAGACCTGCTAGCTCTCGTAAATCCGTCGGCACCAAGTGTGTTAGAATATAGAAGAGAGAACAATCTAGTGGCTCCGATGGTTGAGCCAGATCTGGCAGGAACTGCCCAAGGAGCACGACCCGAGAGGCGTGAGGGTCCCCGTACTAGAGGAGGTAGGGTCGGGCGAGCAGGGGCTCCCGGACAGGGAATGACGAGGGAAAACACTGTGAGGGGCAAGAAGCGGGTGGTGCCGAACGATTGCCACGCGGAGCTAGCTCATCACGTCGCCCAGCTACCCCACCCCATCACCTACATAGATCCAGGATGATGACCAAGCCTTACACGAAGTACAAATTGTTGACATAATGCAAGAGGCTGAACAGGAACAACAGGCATCATCCTCCAGCTTTGAATTCGGCCCCAAATCCGGATCTGACTTTGAATCGGCCTTTGGCTCTGCGTTGGGTTTCGAATCTGGTTCTGAATCAGGTTCTGAGTCCGGTTCCGAAGCAGGATCCTCGGGATCAGGAGAGGAGTCAACCGACTCTGATGACCAAAATGACGACCAATTTCGTCTCCATCCAATTCCTCGAACCCAAGCCACTACTGGAGAGACAAGGAGAATGGAGGGAGCATTAGTCGAAAATGAAAACGAAAGTGAGTGAGTGAGTGAGTGAGGGAAAGGCGCAGTAAACAAAACAACGAGAGATATAGAGCGACGAGGCAATCTACTCAGGTTGCCTCCACCCAGCCTTTACTAAGCCAGGCAGCCACATCAACTACCCCGTCTCATTCGTTGGGACAGGGTATTGAAAAAGACGCCGTGGGCCTAGCGACGCACTCGCACACCCTCCCCGGCCACTCAGTATCCTCTCAACAAGATATTGTTTCAATTGTACACGAGGACGTAGCACAACTTCTACCGGTCTCTCACTTAGAGAGTTCCGGTGTTGAAACAAGAGAACTACTGCCCCGGTTGTCGACTTTTTTGGATGCACAGTTGAGTCTAGAGCCACTTGCATATATACTTTCCTTGGCTAAGACACTTGAAACCAGCGCGGATAATGTCGAGATTCTTTGTGACTCGGCCGGAACACCCAGAGTAAGCCTACCTATTGGTGGCTTGCGAGGACAGGGTGGAAGTCCTGCCACGACTACTATCACGCCAACCGTGAGTGCAGGCGGTACTGCAGTGCAATCCACCGTAGTTACTACCACTGGCAGTCTCTGTGCGCCAGGTATTAGCTTCCTGGAGTTCGTCTCCAAGGAAACTCTAGACGGTGCCTTAAAGGCTGTCCAAACGGAGATTTTATAGAAGTTGTCGGAGGATCTGTACTTCATTAAACGGTCCATAAAGGGTAAAGAAGTGGTCACCAAGACACCTACTCAAATCCATGTGCCATCTCCCCAACCCAAACCAACCACCCAAGACATGAGCATTGACGCCTTGAAAGCGGCCCTTCTAGACAAGCTCTTGTCTCAAACAAACACAGATACATCTTCCGAAGTTGACCTAGTGAGCCTTCTCCACTCACAAACACAACCCCCACACACTCAAACCGATTCACAAGCCCAACTACACACTAAACTTGACAACCTTACCACCACCCTAACCAATGTTCAACGCACCCTAGCTACTTTATCCGATAGGGTTGCCAGTCTTGAGAACACGTGTAAGGGTCGAGCACAGGGCTTGAAATGCAAGCATGATGATCAGGAGGATCCTGATCAGCATGAGGGGGAGAAGAGACTAAAACGGACCGAGCTGTCAACCTCAACGACAGAACCTATCATAGAGACTCCAGCTGAGATTGAGCTACCTCAACAAGTTTAAGATCAGAATATGGTTCAGGATATGGAGTTGTCGACACCTGTCAGAGATCAAGTGCCCGAGTCAGTAAACCCGACGGTTGAAAAGCCCGAGTGAGAAACCGAAGAGATTTTGATGCTGACAGTTCCAGAAAGAGCAGATCTGGAGCTTATAGATGAAGACTCAGACGGTAATCCAGAAATGGAACAAGTATGGAGAGAAAAAGCCATAATAGCCATCTAATCAGAAACAGACTCTTTGTGGCATTACTCGGATGACGAGGGAATGAATGATGAAGATTACGACCAGTTCCTTCTTCAGAGTGAGCAGGTAACCGAATCTCAATACACTGAACATGATACTACAGGTACTTCTTCTGAGATACCAATTCCAGAACCAGAAACGGCTCAACCTCAACCTAATCAACCATTACGTTGGGAGAGAGTTCGAATCTTGGTACCGTACTTGGAAGAATCTCAGAAGAAAATATTCGTTCACTAGATCAGGCCACTCGACTCGGTTATGTGTTACAGGGTTAAAGACTTAGAAGAACCGATTCGCTCACAGTATTTGGAAGTGATGAAGAGCGGCCGAATGGTACATGAAGTCAGAACCAACCACAGGATCACCGGGATAGTGGAAATTGTGTCATATAAAGTCCTGAAGGTTTGGTTTCCCGTGTTCACTGTAAAGAGGGAAGATAGAAAAGAATGGGTTTTCTCAGAGGCTGATTTCAGAAACCTGAATTTGAAAGATTTCCTAAACCATTAGACTTCTGCCTTACACCAAAGCTCTTGAAACCATCAAATGTTTCATGAAGTGCACCATAACTCTCTCATACATTAATGATCTTCAGATGGGGATTGAAAGCAACCAAGGGAAAGTCAACATGCTCAAGCCCAATCTGAATATTCCAAACCTTGAAGACTTACAGGTACACACCCTATTATTAAAGCCAAAAACATGTATCGTGTATCTGAATGACAAGGGAGATAAGTGCTTCATGAGAATCAGTGAGCTGCATAAGTTTAGTGAATGGACGTTAATGGAGGTTTGAACGGTGCTGAGAAAGATAATCGATGAAGAAGAGAAGGACTCGTCTGAAAAGTTTGCCAACTTGAAGAAATACCTTGCCAAAGAGTTATTCAAAGAAATTGAAGAAAGTCTGAAAAACAGAAACTCCATACGGCACTTCGAGATTTTATTTGCCATCCGAAAGCGTTATGTCCCCAACTGGCGTGAGATCGAACTTCAATTCAAAGGGGGAGATTGTTAGGTCTCATTTGCTAGTTGAATAGAAGTTCAGGGACTGATATTGCCAATTCTTGCCATTATCCCTTAAGGGATATAAATATGTTTGTTTAGCCTAGAATTAAAGTTATGCTTCCTAATTACCTTTGTACGGCTACATAGTGTTCTATTGATTTCTGCATTCAATACAAGTTCTACCATTGATTGTTTGATTCTTTTTGTGTTGATTAATCCAATTGCACTTGATATTGGGATCCGCAATAGTCCACTTATCAAGGAATTCTCCTAAATCTTGCCCACTCTTTTGCATATTCCTTTTCTTTTTAACTAGATATTTTTTTGATAAAATACATTGTTATAAAGAATTTTTGAGAAATATACATCATTAAATATATTTATGTTTTCAAAACATATGTTTTGGGTTTAGAACTACTCTTTTAATATTTTTTTATTGTAATATTTTTAAATATTTGAATTTTAAAGTGAAGTATTTTTCTTTGAAAAAATTTAACATGATTTTTAAAACGACAAATTAAATGAAGGACTTTTATAAAACATTTTAAATAGATAGGGTAGATTAGACCATCTGCACACCTGCAAGATCATACTTCTTTCACAAGTGCCACATCAGTTTTGCAATAACACCTTCCACACACATGCAAGACCAAACTCCTTTCTAAACTAATAAATTATAATATAAATAATATAAATAATATAGATAATTATAATATAACTAAGAAATTAATTATAAAATATAGATACTTAAATTTTACTTTTGTTTTCTTAAAATAAAGCGTGGGTAAGAAATTTTTATAAAAATATTAAAAAAAAAATAATGTTCAAATATACTAATAAATGAATTAAATTTGTAACAACCGGGTTTTCTAGCAAGTGTAAAAGTTTAGTGGCTAATGTGTAAGAAATTAAAGTTAAGTTAAAGGACCCATGGTGCAATTTATGAAAGATATAAATGGTTGCCAATCCCTAGGTTTTCAGTATTGAATATTCTCCTAGCTTTTACTGTGGCGGCTGAGAAGAAGAAGAGAAAGGAAAGGAAGGCGATCAGTGTTGATTTCGATAGGAGAACTATCAATCTGGTAAATCGATTCCTTTGTGTATTCTTTCTGTGTAAGAAATGTCTAGGTAAGTGAAATTCTAGTTATTCTTCAGGATTTAGCTGTAAAATTTTATAAGAACATTCTTGGGGTTTTAAACTCGTAATCGGATTGATAATTGGGTTAATCAGCTATGTATGTGAATGTATGAGATTGGAGAGTAACACATATTGATTGTGGGAGAGAATATGATGGTTAATTTGTAGTGTTAAATTATATATAAGGGAATTAAGTTCGGTTTGTAATCGCTAATACCAGAACCCAAAAAGGAGTCCGGAACGTGTAAATTTAATAGATCCGGAACTTTGCATTTGATAAGATCCGGAATCACATTTAATTGGATTCCGGAATTCCATTTCTTTATGGGTCGGTGATCCGGTAAACTAGAAAACATGATCCGGAAGTGAAATCAATTTAAGGTCCGGAACTATTAACTCATGAATCGGAATTTAGGCAAATGCATAGGATCCGGAAGTGGTTAGTCCACATGGATCCGGAACAGAACTCAAGACCCGGTATTTACTTGCTCCGGAGTCGGGCCCTGAAGCTAAGGCCCAGTATGGTTCGGACTTCATCTTTTAAATCCGGTGGTTGGTGATTGGGCCGCAGGTCATGAAGCTGGTCACGTGGCCCAGCATAAATGTTTATGCAATTCAAATTCTATTAGTGGTAGATCACGTGGGCCGAGAAATCCATAATGGGAATTATACCGAAATAAATCACGTGGACCAGAATGTTTGTGGGCCGATCCATAAGTCTTTTACTTTATTCAAAATTGGTGTGTGTGGGCTTAAAATAAATGGAGTCTTGTAAGTGGACAAAAGAACCGGAGTGTAATTGAAATGTATAGGACTTGGCCATTTTGGAATTTAAATATATAAATCTGGGCCGTGGGACTTCTTAGTGAATTTGAAATTCTTTTGGTTAATTGGGTATGTACCGGTAATGTTCTAAAAGCAATCCGCAATTAATATCATGGGCCGGTAAACAGAGTTCCATAATTTTGGATTAGAAGGATATCGTACAAATTAGACAAATTTGGGTTAAGTTCGGGAGCAAGCTTGAGTAACGACTTAAAGATTTACGATGTGCGTTTATTAAAATTATAGGTGTTCCATCTAGAGATCGGAAGCCTAAGTAAGAGGTCGTGAGACGAGCAGAACAGGTGAGTTCCCTAAACCCTTTTTACGACGTAAGATGTTAAATGTTTTTAACTGATTATGGTTCATTATGAGCATGAAATGTTTACCAACTAATATGCGCTTCCCATGAAAATTCATGTTTTATTTAAAAGAATATTTAGCATGATGAACTGATTATTATGGTTTACAAAGAATTCATGTTTCACGATTTATGACATGTTATGTGTATGCTATGTGAGGTCGGTCTGCACCGTGGGATCAGAGTGCCTCGGGACCCGATGATCCCTTGGACATGTGTGATGAGCCGGTGGGTTGGAATTCGTTTCCCTCCTATTCGGATAGAGGGGAGTCTGCTTGGGCCCCGATATGAGGCGAGAGGGGAGTCTACTTGGGCCCCGATCGCGGTTAGTTTATGTGATCCTCAACACGGTGCAGTACCATGATTGGTGTTTATGTGAAGGATGATGATGAGTTTGATGAATGATTTCATACTTTTATATATGTTGTTTTCAGAGGGAATTCACTAGACCTTTTGGTCTAACCCTCGCTTTTCAAAACTAAACCATTTTCAGGCAAGCAAATAGTAGGAGGCTCAGGTAAGTGAGCAAGAGTAGTATAAAGTACAGATGCAGATAAAGACAATGTCGGTGGCACTCATAGAGACTAGTATATTCTCAGTTGTGTGTAGGTTGTTTCCGCCAACCTAAGTTTTAGAGACTGATGTAATGAAATTTTGGGACCCAATTTTGTAATGTTCATGATTTAATGTCATGCTTGTCCTGTTCTATTTTTTGGTTGTTACAAATGGTATCAGAGCCATAGTTTAAGGGATTTAGGTGACCGGACGGGCCTAAACTTAAACTTTGGAAGTAGAAATCACAACTAAGAATCTGGAAATACGTTAGGATGGCACTATTGTAAATATAGGAAATGCGATAGTAGGGCACTATAGTAGATAAAGGACTAATAGGGTACCGAGAACAGTCATGTAAGGTAAGTTTGGGATTACACCTAGCCAGTGTAATTGTGAACTTACAGGTACATGTATGTGCTTAACCTGCCTTGTTATTCTAAAGTTATAGTCTTAAGCTAGTTATATGTTGTGTGTCAGAAATCTAGAATGTTAGAAGGACCCCTGAGGGGTAGATTGAGACCCATCGTTTGAGAAGTGTCATGAGAGATCATTTTTATGTGATGTAAGTATACATCGTAAAGAAGAAATGTTGTATAGAATGTCACGAGTCGTCTAGAGGTAGATCTTCGTAGGTTCGAAGAGGGTGAATGATTGATTTTGAGTAAGACTCCTGTTTCGGGAGAGTCTCAGTTCCAGAAATCATGGGATAGATCTGTCGGGATGGTAAAGAAAGATAGTGTTGAAATCTTAAAAGTATCAATAAAGACCTGACTTCTTAGTCGAGCTTTTCAGTGGCAGGATCACTGAAAGGAGATACCAGTAGTGAATTGAAAGCACGTAGAGGTAGAATGTGAAATATTTGATCAAAACAAAAATAGTACGAAATGGTTGAGTAAGTGGGCGGGGGAACGCATGTACATCAAGTTATTGCATGACCTAGAGGGCGACCATTGGTCGAAGGTAGAAAGTCAAGGATAAGTTGCGTGAGTAAAAATGGTTGACCGTGTTGAGTGAATAGCCTTCATTTGCGAGTAGAGTTTCATGCATTGCGTCTTTACATGTGTTACATGAGATTTTCGGGATTAAAGTAAAGGTGTAAATATGAATTTTGATCGGAAATGAGTCAGCGTGTGCAAGCGTATGTTTAAAGAAAAAGGCAATCCCATTTACGTCGCACAAAGAAATTTTTGAGCTTAACGATTTGCAGAATATCCCACTCTTTTCATGATAAGTCAAATTTGTTGCAAAAGGTCAAGAAAACGTTACCTGCAAATCTTTTATAACTAAAATGAGTATTGACCTGTTGGTATCATATAAATGAGTGTGAGAACCGACTGGTTTACTTGGTGTCGGTAATTTCTTTCAGAATTGGGTCGTATGAAAAGATTTTCATTCAATATATTACTGTCGTAATAACATCGTTCGGATTGAGTAAGATTAAGGTTCACGGGAAGATGCATGCAAACGATTCTCGAATCGTTGTGTAGGGCATTGAAGTTATAAGAGTGATGGGGTCGTGTGTACCCAAGCTAGTTCCAAGTGTTGTTTATTCAAAATAATAAAATGTGCTAAATGATTTATTACCGCGCTGTCATGTATGAAGGCTATGAACTCACTAGGTCGTAGAGTATTACATTTAATTTAAGCTAAAGAAGAACTCCAAGAGTGGAGAGGTGTTAGTTTTAGCAACTCGTTACGAGTTGTGTTGTGAAGCAGAAATGAAATGTCCACGGCGTGGGATATGAGTCTCAAGATGATCTTGTAATATTGGTGTTACATGAGTAAGTTTTGAAATGAGGGCGGCGGATTATGAAGTTGATTATGATATGTTGGAAGGATTAGGTTCCGTAAGGAACCCATGTTAAAGAATAGGTTAAGAAAGTATCATCAAGTTAAGTATTGATGTTGAGGTCGGCAGCTGTGTAAGTTGCCTGAGGCCAGAGACTTGAACCAGAAGAGTGAAAGTTGATAGAACACCTTGTAGGGGTGTTAGTTAGTGAGAGACTGTTGTTTTGGATAAGCGTTCTACTTACGGGGTATGGAGGGTTCGTAGAAGGATCAGGTATGTAGCACGAACGAAGCGAGTGTGTAAATTATATCGTTCAGTGAGGGAATGTGCCCCGTTTATGTAAGGGCTCGGGTCGTAAAGAGCTAGCAAGAACGATTATGTTTGAGATAATTGGGAACTCGTGAGTTATAGTTCAACTAGAGTTGGGGAAGGACGAGTAGTGAGATAGACTCGATTATGTATGCTGGAGAATATGGAGGAAAGTTTGAATAGTGTATGAATGACCATGAGAGACCTGGTCTGCAGGGTGATGTTAGGGGTAGAGGATGTACGAATGAGTAGTGGCATCAATTGCCAAGATAAACGTGCCAGCCAGTGTTGTAGTAATGTGATGTTAGAAAGAGGAAGCATCAGGTGGAAGCTTTTCGAGGATTTCGGATGAGGTGTACGATTTGTTAATCAAGTTGTTAGAGCACGTGGTTGGTAAGTTGGCTTTGTTATATGGTTAGTATCGGAATAGTATGTCGGAACAGCAGTAGGTGGTGACCCCAAATGATGGACCAAGCATTTTTGGTTATGTGAGTCGCTAAGTAAGAAATTCTTGGAATCATTGGGAGTTTAAAGAAGGCGATAGATGGATTAGTCAAAATATGGGCTAGTAGAGGTGAAATCTTTAAAGAATGCGGATTGTTCCTTATGTGTAAACGGATTATTTAAGAAAGTAATAGTTGGAGATCAAAGATTGTGTACTAACTTCGAGCACTGGTGTCTTTTCGAGATGATATGGCTGAATGTCGTAAGTTAGAATTTTGGTGCAAACGTTTGGTTATGTACAGTAGTGGGAAAGTATTTTCAGCATGTGGGAATGTCGGAAGAGAGGGGCAAGTAAGGTTTGATGGGCGGTGCTCCACGTTATCGTGGGGAGGTGAAGATCGTACGTCGGAATAAGTGAGTAGGTTGGAAGTAATAAGCTTGTCAGTAACACCGAAAAGTGGAGTAGTGAGTGTAGTTTGTCATCGGTAAGAGTGTCAACTCCTGGAAAGGGTATGAGAAAGAGGATATGTGTATGCTTTAAGTACGGGAAAGAAGTGGAAAAGGGCAGTTGAATGGGTTGAGTTGGTAATGTTGTGAGAAAGGTTCAAACGAACTAGTCGTCAGTGATAGACTAATTAGAATAGCTTTGTGTGACCATGACTACTCCTCCTAGTTGAGTGAGGGTAACCGAAGTTATGTTTTATATGACTGAACGCTCGTGGCAATCAGTGAGGAATTGATGTGTTTCAGGATAAGTTTAATTCGGGTAGGTGAACACTTCAACGATGGGTTTGGAGGTTCCTACTCTTAGTTACGTATAGGTGTGGAGTGGTGAAGTGGTGAGGGGTATCACATCCTTTGTGAGAATGTGAGAGATGGCTGATGAACTGTGGTCGAGGTGTTCCGAGAAAAGGAAGTGTTATCTGCATAGACGAGTATTGGTTGGGAGAAGTAATCTAGAAATTGCTTGTAATCCGATGAAGGAACTCTGGGTTGTGAGTTTGTCGGGATGTATAGGGTTGGCCTTGAGCCAAGCTGTTGATCCAAACCCTCAGTGATTTGATAATGACCCTCTCTTATACTTAGTGAAAATTGTAAGTAAACAATATGTATCAGAGTTTCACTATCGCTGATAAGTACTAAGATCTTACAGTACCGCTGATAGGAACTCTCGCTCTTTAAAATAAACATTCAGCGAACACTGTTCACCATTAATGCTCTGAGTCTGTTCAGTCATTATGATGATCGCTGATAAGTTAGTTGTTTACTTATGATCCCTGAAGACAAGTTTCACGTCAACAAAAGTTCAACGTTGAAGTCGAAGATCAAGCTCAAGAACCAGCGACAAGTCTCCTAATGAACTAATGCGGATCAGCGAAGACTCAGATTTGTCCACTCAACGTGAAGTATCAAGTACAAGACTTCAGCTATCGCTGAACTTTATCATTCGCTGAATAGAAAATGATAATCGCTGAATCAACGAAAAGCTGATCATGAAGTCCTCCGTACAAAGTACTTTTGTCTTAACACCCCTTACACGACTCCGTACGAAATGTCAGAAAAGAACCTCCGACTGTCTGAAATCGTACAACCACTCTGATACTACACTGTTCATCCATGCGGCTACTAAGGTTGTCAACAAAGGTCAATGACATGCAACCAACCAGCTGATGACACGTGTAAAGTGTATACTGACTTGCATTAAATGCATGCAGTATATAAAGAGATGAACCCACTTCTTTTGAAGTAACTTGCTAACTCTGGACAAGTTCAATCTCTTATTTCAAGATAGGTTATTATTAGTAATTTCCTTATCTCTCTTAGTGCAAGAAACCTTAGTGTTCCAACTTGTTTAGATTTAGGTTTATCCTTAATCTTGTCTCCGCAACAAGATATAAATTGTTAATGATTTATCAATAAACAATTTAGAAAAGTAAAATCTGTGTTTGTATTCAACCCCCCCCCCCCTTCTACGAACTTGTATAGGCCTTCGGGACCAACAAGTGGTATTAGAGCAGATTTGTTTAATCTCATAAACAAGATCTAATCTAAGATATTTCTCTTCCTTGCTATTATCTGAAAATGACCACCAACACAAACACAAATTATATAGACAATGGTTCTCTTGCTAAACCCCCTAGATTTTCCAAAGATAACTTCAACTTATGGAAAAATAGGATGACACTCTTCTTAGAAGGTGTAGACCCTACTATGCCTTACTATCTCGAGAATGGTCCATTCATCCCTGTAAGAATTGATGCTGCTGTTCCAGCCGCTGAGAATAGACTGTTATTCCAGAAAGGCTGGTACCTAAGGAAATCTTTCAATGGACTGACGAAGATAAGAAGAAAGTGGCTATAGATACAAAAGCCAGATCCATACTATCCATGGCTCTTCCTGACGAAGTCTACCATTCCGTCATGAATCTGAAAACATCAAAAGCCATGTGGGACACAATATGTGTTCAGTATGAAGGAACGTCTGAAGTCCAGGACTCAAGAAAGATCAACCTGGTAAGACAATACGAAAGCTTCATTTCTGGTAAGAATGAATCTCTCTCTGAAGTTCACCAACGTTTTAATTGTTTAATTATAGATCTGAAAACTGTTGGTAAGGAATATTCTAACTTTGAAGTACTGACAAAGCAATCGAGCCATCTTAAGAAGAATCTTGTAAAAGATTCCAAAAGCACCCTTGTTGCTTTAATCTCAGAGGAACCTTCTACTCAGCGACCCTCGGTCACTATCACTGAGTTAGAAAGTAACTCTGAAAGGTCATCAGATTCTGATTATTCAGATAATGATGAATCTTTGGCTCTCCTAACTAAGAAGTTCAGGAGATTTGCCAAAAAGAAAATGTTTAGAAAGAACAAACCTCTTTTGTTGATAAGGCTACTGCTACTTGTTTTAACTGCGAAAAGACAGGACATTTCGCTAACGAGTGCAGGTCTAAGAAAGTTTCTAGACCCTCAGCTTTTGCAAAGAAACCCTTTGTTCCAAGGAATAAAGATGACAAATATTCAAAGATGAAAGAAAAATATGCTAAGCTGAAAAGCTTTAAGAAGAAGAATAAAGGCCTGATGGCTGACTATGATTGGGCTGCTTCTGATGAAGAAGCATCATCATCTGACTCTGAAGATGATGAAGCAAATCTATGTCTCATGGCCAAGATTGAAGAAGAGGAAGAAAGCTCAGACATTCCCTCCACTTCAACATCTGCTATTCAGGTATCACCTTCTTTCTTTACCAATATTGCAAATATTGATGAAGCTGATAGTCTCCGTGAGATCGATCTCTTGACTAGAAGTTTATATGAAGCCATGAACGGCAAAACTGTGGTTGAAAACCAAAACCTTGATCTCGCTGAAAAACTTAAAAACTGCCACCTTCAAATAGAAAAGCTTTCTAAAATTGAAGAAGATTTTAAAGATCAAGTATATTTAAATCAGCTAGTCAAAATCAAACGAGCAGAAGCTATCGCTGCATTAAAAGCTGAAAAAGATACTGTTGAAGGATGGTGTAATTCTTTAACAAAGATCACTGAGATAATAAAGTCTAAGATTCCCCTGAGTGATAAACGTGGTTTGGGTTACAGATATGATACTCCAAAACCAACCACTGAGCGTTCAATGCTTAAATTTGGAACGTTCGTATCCTCGGTTGCTGATATTTCATCTTCTCAGTGCTCCTCGTCCATTACACCAATCCCTGAGGAAACTCCTACCTCCTCAAAAGGCAAGGAGAAAATGGTTTATTCAAAACCTACCTCTGTCTCTAAAGACAAAGGTAAAGGAATTGTCATTTACCAGAATCCTCAGAAGGGTACCTTAGTACCAAAGCTGAATGCTTCTAAAGCTTCAGTGGTTCATCCCTCTGGATCAAGGAAGCAGATCTCTGGATCTATTCAGCGATCTACTCCTAGACTCAGATTGGATGTCCTTGGTAAGAAATCTTAAGAACTGAATGTTCGTCCCATTTCTAAAGCCAATAGTTTACTTGGTGCTGGCACTTCTAATTCGAAATTAAAAGCTCAGCATTCAAATGGTCCTAGAACTATTTTTAGTTATAGAAAATGTTATCACTGTGGACTTACCGATCATATTGCTAGTAAGTGTCCCACAGCCACCAAAGCTGAAAAGATAGCTAAGGTGAAGATTGCCCCCAAGGCAAAGAAGACCAACCCTGGTGCAAATCAGGTCAAGGTGAATCCTACCACTGAGGTTAAGAAATTAACCAAAGTGAAGAAAGACAAAGCTGAATCTTCAAATGCTGCGAAGACTGCTGAATCCTCCATTCCAACTACTTCCACTGACAAATGTGTATACATGGTAAAGTGGGTACCCAAGTAAAACTAATCTTCTTTTGTATTGCAGGTTAAGAAGGGTATCTGGTATCTTGATAGCGGATGCTCTAGACACATGACTGGAAAGAAAAGCCTGCTCGCTGAATACAAGGAAGAGAAGGGTCCCTCTGTAACTTTCGGTGGAAATGGAAAAGGACATACCCGAGGGTATGGTGTAATTTCAAATGGTACAACCTCCTTCAGAAGAGTCGCATATGTTGAAGGGCTGAAGCATAATCTTCTAAGCATCAGTCAGCTTTGCGACATGGATAACAAAGTAATCTTTACTAATGTAACACCCCGCTTACCACGACACAATATTGTCCGCTTTGCCCCACTGGCTCACGGCTTTGTTCTTGGCGACCTGGCAAGGACTTCGCAAGGACTTCCCAGGAGGTCACCCATCCTGGTACTACTCCCACCCAAGCACGCTTAACCACAGAGTTCCCAAGGAACCCGCATACTTGTGGCCCCAAAACGCGTTGTGTCTGGTAAGGCCAAGGTTTACTAATATACCCAGCATCTCTCCTGTCCACGGCCGATGTGGGATATGCCTAAGGTGTTACACACACCCCCCCTTAGGGACTCATCGTCCTCGATGAGGTTTGCCCCACCATCCCGAACGGCACAGGAGTGGCTCTGATACCATTTGTAACGCCCCGCTTACCACAACACAATATTGTCCGCTTTGCCCAACTGGCTCACGGCTTTGTTCTTGGCGGCCTGGTAAGGACTTCGCAAGGACTTCCCAGGAGGTCACCCATCCTGGTACTACTCCCACCCAAGCACGCTTAACCACAAAGTTCCCAAGGAACCCGCATGCTTGTGGCCCCAAAACGCGTTGTGTCTGGTAAGGCCAAGGTTTACTAATATACCCAGCATCTCTCCTGTCCACGGCCGATGTGGGATATGCCTAAGGTGTTACAACTAAGGAATCCTGCTTTGTCGCTGACAAAAAGGAGAAGATAGCTCTCAGCGGTTATCGTTTGGAAAATGTTTATGTAATAAACATGGACTCAACAACCACTGAGAACTCATGTTTCTTCTCAAAGGCCTCATCTGATGTCAACTGGCTATGGCATAAGAGGCTATCTCATCTAAATTTCAAGACACTGAACACTCTTTCTTCAAAAGAGTTAGTCACTGGTCTACCTCAGCATTCATACGCCAAAGAGTCTTTATGTTCAGCGTGTGAAAAAGGGAAGCAGACCAAAGCAAGCTTTAAATCAAAGCAAGTTTCTTCAGTGTCATCTCCTCTACAACTACTCCATATGGATTTGTTTGGCCCTGTTAACAAACAATCCATCGCTGGAATGAAATATACGCTGATCATAGTTGATGAATTCTCTCGCTTCACTTGGGTAATGTTTCTCCGTTCTAAGAGTGACACCCCTGAAGAACTCATCACCTTTGTTCGGAAGATGGAAACCCTGAACAATCTGACCGTTCGCTCAATAAGGAGTGATCATGGGACTGAATTCAAAAACAGTTCTCTTGATTCCTTCCTTGAGAGTAAGGGTATTTCTCACAACTTCTCTTCAGTGAGAACACCACAACAAAATGGAGTCGCTGAAAGAAGAAATAGAACAATTATTGAAGCTGCACGTTCAATGCTCAGCGATTCTCACCTGCCTTTTTTGGGCAGAAGCTGTCAACACTGCTTGTTTTACGCAAAACAGGTCGCTGATAGTTAAAAGATTCAAAAAGAAAGCCTATGAACTCTTTCATGGGAGAAAGCCTTCAATCAGCTTTCTTCACATCTTTGGATGTCAGTGTTTCATACTGAACAACAGAGATGCTCTTGGAAAGTTTGATCCTATGGCTGATGATGGAATCTTTCTTGGATACTCCTCAGTTTCCAAAGCCTTCAGAGTCTTCAATCGTAGAAGACAAACTGTAGAAGAAACTATTCACGTCACGTTTGAAGAATCCCGTTCAGCGAACTCTAAACCTTCCGCTGATACTGAAGAACTGAATCAATGGATGTTTTCTCATCTTGGTGATTCAGAAGATATTCCCACTCCTCATGCTCATCCAGTAGAAGATGATAGTCCTCCTATCATTCCAAACATACAGAACAGTGAAGCTGAAACATCATGGGTCTCAGCTGTTCCAATAAACACTATACCTACCGCTGAACCAAATGCCTCAGACATTCCATCTATCTCTCAGCAATCAGTAAATGAAATGACAAATGCAAGTATTCCTCTCTTAACTGAAACTCCAGAAGTAGCTGAAGCCTCATATTCAGCTCCTCCAGTTCAAGATGAGTCAGCGACTTATGCTCCGGCTCAGCGATGGACTGTAAATCACCCAATTGATCAAATTCTTGGTGATCCAAACGCTGGTGTTCAGACTCGACGAAGTGCAGGTAATATTTGTTTATTTGTTAACTTTATTTATCTAACTGAACCAAAGAAAATAGATGATGCCCTCAAAGATCCAAACTGGGTCAGCGCCATGCAAGAAGAGCTGACTGAATTCGAAAGAAACAAAGTTTGGAAACTTGTTCGGAGACCAACTGATAAAACAGTAATAGGCACTAAATGGGTCTATCGAAACAAGTTGGACGAACATGGTACTGTAACCCGCAACAAAGTTCGTCTTGTTGCTCAGGGATACAGACAAGAGGAAGGTATAAATTATGACGAAACATTTGCTCCAGTAGCAAGACTTGAATATATTCGTCTATTCTTAGCATATGCTGTACACAAAAACTTCAAAGTACATCAGATGGATGTTAAGTCAGCGTTTCTGAATGGAAAGCTGAATGAAGAAGTGTATGTGGAACAACCTCCAGGATTCTCATATTCTAAGCGTCCAGGTTATGTTTATAAACTGGATAAGGCACTTTATGGCTTGAAACAAGCTCCTCGTGCATGGTATGGCACTCTTTCTACTTATCTCCATATTGAAAAATTTGAGCGAGGTAAGATTGACAAAACTCTATTTTTTAGAAAAGTGAAAGGTCATATCATTCTAGTTCAAATATATGTTGATGACATTATATTTGGTTCTACTAACCCTGAGCTTTGTACTCGTTTCGCTGATAGAATGAAAGATGAGTACAAAATGAGCATGATGGGTGAACTAACATATTTCCTTGGTCTTCAGATTAAGCAAACTGAAAAAGGAACTTTTATCAATCAGGGAAAGTATGTTAAAGATATGCTGAAGAAATTTGATTTAACTCATAGTTCAGCTATGAAAACCCCTATGGCACCACCGCTGACACTTGACAAGGATTCAAAGGGAATACCTGTTAATGTCACGCTGTACCGTGGGATGATCGGCTCTCTCTTGTATCTTACAGCTAGCCGACCCGATATTATGTATGCAACATGTTTGTGTGCACGATATCAAGCTGAACCTATGTTATCTCATATGAAAGCTGTAAAGCGAATCTTTCGATATCTTAAGGGTACAGCGAACCTAGGTCTTTGGTATCCCAAAGATTCAGGATTCGATCTAACCGCCTATTCAGATAGTGATTTTGCAGGTTGCAAATTGGATAAGAAAAGCACCACAGGAGGATGTCAGCTCCTGGGTGGAAAGCTGGTAAGTTGGACAAGTAAAAAGCAAAATTCAGTGTCCACTTCCACAGTTGAAGCTGAATATGTAGCTGCTGGAAGCTGTTGTTCTCAAGTCTTGTGGGTGAGAAATCAGCTACTAGACTATGATCTTCTGCTCTCCAAAATTCCAATCTATTGCGACAGCACAAGTGCCATCGCTATAGCAAACAATCCAGTACTACATTCAAAGACCAAACATATAGAAATCAGATATCATTTTATCAGAGATCATGTGATGAATGGTGATATAGAACTTCATTTTATCCCAACTGATTATCAGTTAGCTGATTTATTTACCAAACCTCTTGATGAGACAAGATTCAACTTTCTCATCAGCGAGCTTGGAATGCTGAACTTTGAAGGATAAAATCTTCAGCGGTTCACATTAATCAGCGATAGGATAAAATCAACTATATAATCTATTCAATCAACTTCTCTCTGAATAAAACTTGGTTAAGCTGATATCAAGGTATGTTTTCTCTCTCTGACAATCGCATGAAAATGCAAGATTTCAAAACAAAATGCATCGCTGAATATCTCTTCCTTAACAGCGATATTTTGAAAATTCTTAAAACCTTCACTGATATTTTCATTCAGTGCTTCATGTTTTCAAAAGAATCCCTGAGTTTTTCAAAACCTCAGAGACAACCAAGAATATGAAAGGACAGTTGTGACGTCATTGCAACGGATAAACCCCGACACGTTTTCTCTTCCTGACACACGTTTGCACGTCTCGTTCAAACTTCCAATCAAATGCAAACACGTGTCCGTGTCATGATGAAAATCTTTTCCCGCTCAAGATTTTCTCTCTCTAATCTCTCTATATAAACAAACTCGTAGTTTATATTTTTCTTTTACGCGATCAATCTTCCTCCGCAAGAAAGAATTCACTGTTGCATTTGTGCTCTCTAAATCTTCAAAGAAATGTTCATCATCTTCTTCATCAAACATCAAGGTTAATATGTTCTTATTGATTACCAAATGCGTATAATTTGTTTCTGATCTTTTCTTTGTTTTAACAAGATCAAACAAAAGAACTTCTTAAAATGAACTCATTTTCTTTCATGGTTTTATGAACACAACCATTTCATGGTTGTTCTTCAAGTTTAAATGCGAAAATCTTAAACTTGTTCTTCATTCGTTTCCAGAATCTAATTTCTTCATAGAAAACTGGATAACAAGAATACATGGGTTTACATTTCGTTTCTTAAAATCAAGAAAAACCCTAATCTTCATTAAGACTTTTGTGTCTGAATGAAATGGATAAAATTTGAACCATCTTAACGGAAAATCTTTCGACATTAAGATAATTCTTATTTGTTAACATCTTTGGTTGAACTGATAATACAGAGAAATGGCTTCGTCTGACATTCCTGCTACCGCTGAGAACATCTCCGCTGATTCTGAGGAAGTGGACATCCTCAAGGCTCCTCAAGTCAAGTTTCCCTTGACAAACTGGATTGGACTAAGGTGAACAACCTCTATGCGCTTCTCGAGTTTCCTCCTCGAAAGCAAGTCACACATCTAGATGATGCTGTGAAATTCCTAAAGAATTGCTGCATCTCTACAGCCCTGACCATAACACCTCCTGCTCATCAGCTCTTGCTCTCACAATTCTGGTACTCAGCCAGACACTCTCAACTACCTTCAGCCAAAGACCCCTCCAAAACTATCGATTGCATCCTCTGCGACATCGAATATGGCACCATGAAGATCACCCCTGCCATTATTCGCAAAGCTCTCAGCCTTCCCATCGCTACCAAGGAAAAACCTTTCGTTCCCCTCCCTGACCCCAAGAAAAACTCAGACAGGGAAGCCATCGTTGCATTTTTCGATGCGATGGGCTATGTATGGGAAATCGGCAGAGACATGAAGGCCGAGAAGAAGCTGACGATTATCAAGAAATCGAAAATGCCCAGCGAGATGAATTTCATCTTCGCTCATCTTATCAGCTGCATGACTGCAAAGAGCGGCTCCTCTGACCAAGCCGCTAAACCTCAGCAAGCAATGGGGTATGCACTGCTGAAAGGTCTCAACATAGACTGGGCATCGATTATCTATGATGACCTAGTTCTAAGAGTGGACACTGTCGCTGACAGACCTCCATGGGTTCCTTACCCCCGATTCATCAGCGCCATCTTCCAATATGGCCTGAAGGAGAGCTACCCAACTGAAGGTGACCTGAAACTCTCTCAGGTCGGCCCAAAGATACTCGACTTCAAACCAATGGTGAATGAGGTACGTCTTTCTACACTCTTGACTCTTCTCAACCCTTCTTCTTCTCATTATGTGGCTCCTTCAGCGACAATACCCATCGCTGATACCCTGGCCACAAAATCCTCTCCTTCTAAGTAAAGGAAACATTCATCTACCCCACTTGGTTCTAAAAGGATCAAGAAAACAAAGGAGCAACCCCAGCAATCTCATGCTGAAGACTCCTCAGCTCTTTCTGCAGAGCTGAAGGAACGTTCAGTGGTACGCTCTGCCACA
Source organism: Saussurea involucrata (assembly GCA_033807775.1). NCBI lineage: Eukaryota > Viridiplantae > Streptophyta > Magnoliopsida > Asterales > Asteraceae > Saussurea > Saussurea involucrata. The sequence goes on from CM066325.1 coordinate 71,080,191, forward strand.
CCTGAACAATCCATCCCTTCAATCCCAACTTCAGCGTCTCTAAACGCTGAGGTTACAAACTTGGAACCTACCCAACCTCCTTCGGTCTCTCAAAAGACTGATGAAGTGATTGTCAGCGAATCCAACGCTGAACTCAGAACCCAACCCCCATTCTTATCCTTCGCTCCTCCCTCCACTCATTTGGTCTCTACTCCAGATCTCGCTGGAGCTGCCATCATTTCTACGGAACCTAAAGCTGATTCTCCAGGAATGATGAAGACAGGACCTGCAGGACAATCCATGGGCACTTTTGAAGATGACATGGAACTTTACTCAGGAACCCGTGATTTTGATGAATTCACCAATCCTCCTGCAGGTACACACCAACCCATAAACACTGTGACTAAACCCCAAACTTCTGAGCTTTCCTATGTTCACAAGTTTTTATATGTTACAGGTCCTAATTTGGGAGACATCAACGCCTCTCTGAAAGCTGTGGAGACAACGCTGACAGATCTCACCACCACTCTTTCTAATAACTCTACAGCTGTAACAACCGCTGGAGAGAATCTGAACAAGCTGACAACGGTGGTGGAGAAGAAGGCTTCCGCAGATGACTTGAAGCAAGTTGATAACACTCTCAGCGACTCCGCCAAGGTGCTCGCTGACATCTACACAGACTACACCTCTCTCAAAAATTCAGTTTCATCCATGTCCAACGTGGTCACATCGCTGAAGACATCGGTTGGACAACTAGAGGGAGATATGTCTGCTGTAAATACTAACTTAGGCTATGTAAAGACCGATGTTAGTTCGATGAAATTGATGATCGAGCAGCTACTACACAAAGCGAATACTCCTGCTCCTGCCCCTGTCCCTGCATCTGACAACTTCACAGCGGCGGATCGCACTGAGCTGGAAAAGATCAATCCTGCTATCTCTGGCCTTCAAGACAGAATAGCAAAGATTGAAGAGCTGATAGGTTTCTCTGGCCAAGAAGACAGAGAACCTACCAACGCTGCTGAGTCGACCCATTCCTCCCCCAGTCATCATGAAAAAGAGGGGGAGAAGAGCGCTGAAAACCTCTCCAAAAGCGCTGAAGACCTTTCCCATGATGAATCTATCAGGGGAGAGAAGGATGCTGAAGAAACCACCGTTGGACCTCAGGGAGATGAAAACCCTGAGGAAACTGAGAAGCTCGCCTCTGTATCTGAGGGGGAGCAACTCGAAGAAGAAGCTGATAAAACCGAATCCGAAGCAGAAGATGATAAAGCCGTCGACATCCCTGATGATGAACCATCCTCTTCTCCAAAGAATGATGATGATGATGACGAAGATGACGATGACTTCTTTATCGTCAAACCTGCTCCGAAGATCAAATCTCTTAAGGGAATCTCGATAAATGAACCTTCAGGGGAGCGGACAAAGACAAAGCCCTCAGCCTCTGGAGCTGAGAAAGGCAAAGGCAAAAGCGTCGCTGAAGATGACAATCTGATGATCTTGCTTGAAAAGCCGGTCTGTCAGGTATACTAAACATCTCTCACTCCATCCCTCCTCTATCATACACTATCAGTTCTACTACCCAAGCCTATACACTTGAACCAATTCTCTCTATCTGATTCTACCCAAGTTCTTACTCGTAAGATCGCTGTGTTTCAGCTAGTCCTCTCCCCTGTTTGAGGATATCGCTGAAGGCTCCACAACTGCGACTTCACCAATAATACTAGCTGCTGCTGAAGAAATAATCCCAGTCTTAGATTTAATCTCTGAGACTGATGAACCAGAAGAACAGCTACTCTCGCACAGAGGCAGACCTTCCTTAGCTCCTCAAAAGCTAAGTGAAGAGGATCAGAAAAGAAGAGAGGAGATAATAAAGCGATTCGAGGATCAGCGAATCATTCTGAGGCGTGATCAACTTCCTTCAGTTCCTCCAAAGTTCAGGATTTCCAAAAAGGAATACAAGGAACACCTCAGAGCTGAACGCCTAATCGCTGAAAGAAAGGAAGCTGAAGAAAAAGACAGTGAATACGCCATCCAGCTTTCTAAACGATCAATAAAAGACCCCAAGCTGAAAAGAGTTCCCATTGATGTTCAACGTCAGCTATGGGATGATGCTCAAGAGATCGTTAGAGAAAAGACTAAAGTCTCTGATACGACTTTGGAATGGGATAAACAAATGCTGACCTATCGATCTAGACCATCCAAAATCGTCAAGGCAAACATCAGAGGAAGACTGTACGCTGAAGTTCCCATTGTTGAAGTGGATATCTACAGAGATGATGAAACCAAGCAAACCTTCTATGCTGCTACCTTAGAAAAGTTTGGTCTCTCTGAATGGTTAGAAACAAAATTAGCCATTCAGGGATCGCGCTCAAAGTTCAAAAGCCATGTCGAGAAGATCTTAAACAAACAGATCGACCTGCTTTCATCTGCTGTGGATATTCCTCCTACTCTTCCTCAACCAAGAAAAGTCTCTGATAAGAAAAAGAAAGCCTCTGGTTCAGGTCCTCATATTCGGAATGAAACGGGCATTGGTTTCTCTCGTGCTGAAATTGTTGGCCCTGATGCCGATCTCTCAATGCTTGACACCTCCCTACCACCTGGAGAAACATTCATTCCTGGCACAGTTGTAAGTGATCCCTATGGTATATTCTTTTTAGACTACTATGGAAATCATCACTTTCAACGTATCTCTGAGCTCGACATCGCTCCCATCGAACAACTCAGAGATCTCGTATACTGGTGTGAAGTCAGACGCGACATCAAAGCTAGACACCTGAAGCCCTTGATTTTTGAAGCAGCTCTGAAGAAAAAGAATCAAGGAGTAGATGTCCCTGACTGGATGATCCCCACATCAAAGACCCTTGATGAACTTCTCATCAAGGAAGAACCCTTTACAAGCTGATATGATCGCCTTTTTCTCTATTGTATCAGTTATTCTTCTGTACTTGTAATTTATTTCGCTCGTACTTGTAATCTTTCCATTTCTCTTTGTAACCTGATTCAAAGTTTTAAAGAAAGATTTCAGCGAATGTACTTTACTCCATCAGTACTGAAAAGATCCCAGAAAACAGTAAAAGGGACAAATATTTTATGAGTTCTTTTTATCCTTATGTTTTCATTATATAGCAATTTTCTTTGTTGCTATGTCATAATCAAATAGGGGGAGATTGTTGATCCAAACCCTCAGTGATTTGATAATGACCCTCTCTTATACTTAGTGAAAATTGTAAGTAAACAATATGTATCAGAGTTTCACTATCGCTGATAAGTACTAAGATCTTACAGTACCGCTGATAGGAACTCTCGCTCTTTAAAATAAACATTCAGCGAACACTGTTCACCATTAATGCTCTGAGTCTGTTCAGTCATTATGATGATCGCTGATAAGTTAGTTGTTTACTTATGATCCCTGAAGACAAGTTTCACGTCAACAAAAGTTCTACGCTGAAGTCGAAGATCAAGCTCAAGAACCAGCGACAAGTCTCCTAATGAACTAATGCGGATCAGCGAAGACTCAGATTTTTCCACTCAACGTGAAGTATCAAGTACAAGACTTCAGCTATCGCTGAACTTTATCATTCGCTGAATAGAAAATGATAATCGTTGAATCAACGAAAAACTGATCATGAAGTCCTCCGTACAAAGTACTTTTGTCTTAACCCCCCTTGCACGACTCCGTACGAAATGTCAGAAAAGAACCTCCGACTGTCTGAAATCGTACAACCACTCTGATACTACACTGTTCATCCATGCGGCTACTAAGGTTGTCAACAAAGGTCAATGACATGCAACCAACCAGCTGATGACACGTGTAAAGTGTATACTGACTTGCATTAAATGCATGCAGTATATAAAGAGATGAATCCACTTCTTTTGAAGTAACTTGCTAACTCTGGACAAGTTCAATCTCTTATTTCAAGATAGGTTATTATTAGTAATTTCCTTATCTCTCTTAGTGCAAGAAACCTTAGTGTTCCAACTTGTTTAGATTTAGGTTTATCCTTAATCTTGTCTCCGCAACAAGCTGTAAATTGTTAATGATTTATCAATAAACAATTTAGAAAAGTAAAATCTGTGTGTTTGTATTCAACCCCCCCCCCTTCTACAAACTTGTATAGGCCTTCGGGACCAACACGCTGTCAAGAGGGTAATTCACTTTTCCGGTAAAAGAATCTCGTGTTGTGGCGGGGAATTCCGCCAAGTTCTTCCTTAAAGGAAATAAAGATGCATGAGAAGCCTTATTTAATCTACTATTGTCATGATTGATCGAGGAGGAACAGTAACCTACGAGTTGGAGTTACCATAAGAACTGAAGGGAATGCACCCAATGTTCCATGTTTTGAATTTAATTAAGTGTTTGACTAAGTCAGAAGTGGCATTACCGTTGGGCAGTGCCAGTTTTGGTGTGGGGTTGACTTACGTAGAGGAACCGTTGAGAGGGTGGGCAGCCAGATCTGCAATTTAAGAATCAAGTAGATTAGACTGGTGAAGGTACAATGGCGGCATCACAAAGGTCCAGAGGCGACTTGGGAATTGGAATCGAAAATGAAGGCAAGATACCTGCAACTTTTCCCAATGAGGAATTCCGGGGACAGAATTCTTTTAAGGGGGGAGTGTTGTAACAACCGGGTTTTCTAGCAAGTGTAAAAGTTTAGTGGCTAATGTGTAAGAAATGAAAGTTAAGTTAAAGAACCCTTGGTGCAATTTATGAAAGATATAAATGGTTGCCAATCCCTAGGTTTTCAGTATTGAATATTCTCCTAGCTTTTATTGTGGCGGCTGAAAAGAAGAAGAGAAAGGAAAGGAAGGCGATCAGTGTTGATTTCGATAGGAGAACTATCAATCTGGTAAGAAATCGATTCCTTTGTGTATTCTTTCTGTGTAAGAAATGTCTGGGTAAGTGAAATTCTAGTTATTCTTCAGGATTTAGCTGTGAAATTTTATAAGAACATTCTTGGGGTTTTAAACTCGTAATCGGATTGATAAATGGTTTAATCAGCTATGTATGTGAATGTATGAGATTGGAGAGTAACACATATTGATTGTGGAAGAGAATATGATGGTTAATCTGTAGTGTTACATTATATATAAGGGAATTAAGTTCGGTCTGTAATCGCTAATACCGGAACCCAAAAAGGAGTCCGGAACGTGTAAATTTAATAGATCCGGAACTTTGCATTTGATAAGATCCGGAATCACATTTAATTGGATTCCGGAATTCCATTTCTTTATGGGCCGGTGATCCGGTAAACTAGAAAACATGATCCAGAAGTGAAATCAATTTAAGGGTCCGGAACTATTAACTCATGAATCGGAATTTAGGCAAATGCATATGATCCGGAAGTGGTTAGTCCACATGGATCCGGAACCGAACTCAAGACCCGGTATTTACTTGCTCCGGAGTCGGGCCCTGAAGCTAAGGCCCAGTATGGTTCGGACTCCATCTTTTAAATCTGGTGGTTGGTGATTGGGCCGCAGGTCATGAAGCTGGTCACGTGGCCCACGATAAATGTTTATGTAATTCAAATTCTAGTAGTGGTAGATCACATGGGCCGAGAAATCCATAATGGGAATTATACCGAAATAAATTACGTGGACCAGTCACATGGATCCGGAACCGAACTCAAGACCCGGTATTTACTTGCTCCGGAGTCGGGCCCTGAAGCTAAGGCCCAGTGTGGTTCGGACTCCATCTTTTAAATCTGGTGGTTGGTGATTAGGCCGCATGTCATGAAGCTGGTCACGTGGCCCAGGATAAATGTTTATGCAATTCAAATTCTAGTAGTGGTAGATCACATGGGCCGAGAAATCCATAATGGGAATTATATCGAAATAAATCACATGGACAAGAATGTTTGTGGGCCGATCCATAAGTCTTTTACTTTATTCAAAATTGGTGTGTGTGGGCTTAAAATAAATGGAGTCTTGTAAGTGGACAAAAGAACTGGAGTGTAATTGAAATGTATAAGACTTGGCCATTTTGGAATTTAAATATATAAATCTGGGCCGTGGGACTTCTTAGTGAATTTGAAATTCTTTTGGTTAATTGGGTATGTACCGGTAATGTTCTAAAAGCAATCCGGAATTAATATCATGGGCCGGTAAACAGAGTTCCATAATTTTGGATTAGAAGGATATCGTACAAATTAGACAAATTTAGGTTAAGTTCGGGAGCAAGCTTGAGTAACGACTTAAAGATTTACGATATGCGTTTATTAAAATTATAGGTGTTCCATCTAGAGATCGGAAGCCTAAGTAAGAGGTCGTGAGACGAGCAGAACAGGTGAGTTCCCTAAACCCTTTTTACGACTTAAGATGTTAAATGTTTTTAACTGATTATGGTTCATTATGAGCATGAAATGTTTACCAACTGATATGCATACTTCCCATGAAAATTCATGTTTTATTTAAAAGAATATTTAGCATGATGAACTGATTATTATGGTTTACAAAGAATTCAAGTTTCATGATTTATGACATGTTATGTGTATGCTATGTGGAGTCGGTCTGCACCGTGGGATCAGAGTGCCTCGGGACCCGATGATCCCTTGGACATGTGTGATGAGCCGGTGTGTTGGAATTCGTTTCCCTCCTATTCGGATAGAGGGGAGTCTGCTTGGGCCCCGATATTATGCGAGAGGGGAGTCTGCTTGGGCCCCGATATGATGCGAGAGGGGAGTCTGCTTGGGCCCCGATCGCGGTTAGTTTATGTGATCCTCAACACGGTGCAGTACCATGATTAGTGTTTATGTGAAGGATGACAATGAGTTTAATGAATGATTTCATACTGTTTATATATGTTGTTTTCGGAGGGAATTCACTAGACATTTTGGTCTAACCCTCGCTTTTCAAAACTAAACCATTTTCAGGCAAGCATATAGTAGGAGGCTCAGGTAAGTGAGCAAGAGCAGTATAGAGTACAGATGCAGATAGAGACAATGCCGGTGCCACTCATAGAAACTAGTATGTTCTCAGTTGTGTGTAGGTTGTTTTCGCCAACCTAAGTTTTAGAGACTGATGTAATGAAATTTTAGGACCTAATTTTGTAATGTTCATGATTTAATGCCATACTTGTCCTGTTCTATTTTTGGGTTGTTACAAAATTTAATAAACATATTAATAATAACTAATATTTAAACAAACATATTAATAATAACTAATATTAATAATAACTAATTAAATAATAACTAATTAAATTAATAAATGTTTGTTTAATATATAATACTAGTTGAAAGGCCTTGCAATATTAGCAATTTTGGATAAGTCTTGCAAGACACATGCCATGCCATGTCATCTTGCAAGACCGCTTGCAAGACGCGTGTGGATGCCCTTATAATGTAATTAGTGAAAAAACTTTTGGAAAAGATTTTGTTTTCAAAAAGCTTTTACATTAATGAAAAGCTAACGTGGCAAAAGTAAAAAGTGTTTTAAAGACTTAATTGTGGATGCTCTAAATGTTTAGAAGATGATGATAATATTTTATTGGATATGATAAATATTTTAATAATACATTTGATTTGATGTTAAAAATCTCAAAAGAAAATTAGTACTTGTTGGAATTGAATGTTAAAAAATAAAATTTAATGTTGTATTTTAAAAAAAAAATTAACTATACGTGGGAATGCTATTAAAACTTAAAATATAATTTAAATGTTTGATTTTTAATATAAAACAATTATCAAATAACTAGTCAACTCAATATATATTTCCAAGTACTTTAGTTTTAGAAAAATTGTACTTTTGCTTCTGCTCATGGGTTGAGTTGACAACATTTTAACACCTCAAACCAATGTTGGCAGTTTGAAAATTTCAACTCAACTCAATCAAAACCGTACGAGTTGGTCGAGTTGTGTTTAAATAAAATAAAATCAACTTAGAAACAAAAAATAAACAAAATTATGAAGAAGTCGATACATATTGACAATCGATGTAAGTCAGTTTGTGTAGAAAGCGACACATGTTGGCAATCAACGTAAGTGAGTTTGTGTAGAAATCGATACGTGTTAAGTGAGTTTGTGTAGAAATCGATACGTGTTGGCAATCAATACATGTAAGTTGTGTATAAACTATGGAGACAATCAATAGGCCAATAGTTGAACAAGATTAAAACCCGAACAAAATTGAAACCCTAATCATGAATCAAAAATAAGAAAAGAAGATAAGTAGATATAGAGAGCGCTACTGAAATTTGAAGAAAGCGTGAATGGAAACCATATGCATGAATCGGGACTTTGTGAGTGTGTATGCTAAGTGAGATGGAACGGAAACAGTCAAACGGAATACAAAGAGCATGGGTTATCGGGTTGGGTCGAGTTCCATTGAGCCTGCCCCAACTCTGACCCAATGAAGGCGGTTTGGCTAAAAAAAATTATTGATCATGCTTCGGGTTACCTCGGCTTGGGTTGGGTTGATCGGATTTTTGAGCACCCCTAGTTGTCATTCACTATCAACTATCGTCTCTATTTGAAACTAATTACGATTTTCATCACGGTGTTTGTTGCTTTGTTTCGGATTTGGTCACGTGGTTGCTACTATGTTTCGCTTTTGGTCCATCTCACTAACTTTTTTAAAAGTCTGTTAACTCAGAAGCACTTTGGTCTTTTATCATTTTTTACTTTCAGTTTAAATATAAATTTAGCATTATATTATTATTTATAATATATAAGCACACACAATATCAAATTCGTTTCACAGTGTGACTGGCAGTGTTTTTTATACACCAATAGACGTGTGCAAATTAAACCTCAAAGCAAGTATACAATGAGATCTAATGTCATCATTGGAGTAAAAGTGCAATAAAAGTGTAAGAAAAGAAATATTTCAGATGATGAATTCGAAGATATTGTTTTGTTTGGAATTGTCACAGATTGATTAAACAAATAATAAAAGAAAGCAAGGGTGCAAGATGTTGGGGTGAAACTTAAATACAAATTCCAGCAGACCAATGGTGTGGCAATGCTACAGCATTTGTCTATCAACAACTAAGTTCACCATCTACTTTTCAGGAAGCCCTTCCGGATCTTCATCATTGCACTACTGATCTAGCTTTCAATCAACACATTCCTGTAGTTGTATCAGGACTATCAATAGTATCAAATGATGCCTTCCAAGTATATGGATAAACAAATTACTTTGTTAAAAATCACTCTTCCGAGTTGACCCCATATTAGTTAAGTTGATGTGTTCTGAGTGGTGCATTCCTGATACCCACTCAACACTTTACCACCATTACTCCATTTGAAGTGACCAACGTATCGGGAATAATCAAGCCGGAAGACAGAGATGACAAATTCCTTTGTCAGTAGCTCTTCCAAGTCTTACTTCCTTTGTCATTCGAATTGACGTGCATATCAATGGCTCATTCCTGATAGGGGTGAGCAGCGGAACTGGGTACCCGCCTTTGGAACCGGAACCGCTCCGGAACTGCCGGTTCTGGAACCGGAACCGATGTCACTGGTTCCGGTTCCGGTTCCTAAAATACGGAACCGATTGAAGCTGGGTCCGGTTCCGGTTCTCATTTTTTAAGAACCGCTACCCGCTGGGTACCCGCCGGGACCGGTTCCGGGACCGGGTACCCGGAATCGCTGGGTACCCAGAACCGGAACCGCTGGGTACCCGATATATTTTAACAAAAAATATCTACATATTTAATATTTATTATATATTTAATATTTACATATATATATATATATATATATATATATATATATATATATTTAATCTAAATCTCACCATAATTTTATAATTTTTAATAATAAAAAAGAATTATAATCATTTTCTATAAAAAAAAACAATTAGAAATAACAACTGATGGATTATGTGCCTAGTATTGCTTATATATAAGCTTCTCAACTTTCATTTGTAGTGAATTTTCGATGTGGGGTAAATGAGGAGTGAGGAGTCTGATAGTTTTCTTAAGATCCCATCCCACATCGCTGGGAGAGACCTTCCAAAGCCTTGCATTGAGCTTATAAATAGACCCCATCTCCTTCAATCCCTTGGCCATTCCTCAATCTTGTGAGTTAGCTCCTTATCTTGTGAGTTAGCTCCTTTTTAGGCCTAATGCTTGAGCCCTTTGGCTTGAGTCATGTGGCTTGAGAACAATCAAATATTTTAGTAGGAGTGCCTATGAAAATGGGTGCACCATTAGTTTGTGTTATGTTCGTTTAATGTTTTAACGAACACGAACACAACGGATTTTTAAATGAACAAACACGAACATCAAATTTTTTGTTCGTTTATTGTTCGTGTTTGTTCGTTTGTTCGGTTAAGTTAAACGAACGAACATGAACAAGCCTTTGTTCGTGTTCGTTTGGTTCGTTTACAGCCCTACCAATAGGAGTTCAAAAATAAAATAAAAAGTTGTGAGCGGGTACCCGGAACCGGAACCGGTTCCCAGCGGTTCCGGGACCGGTTCCAAAAAAATGAGAACCGACGGAAACGGTTCCGGTTCCGGTTCTTTTTTTCTAGGAACCGCCGGTTCCGGTTCCGGTTCCGGTTCCGGTTCCATGAAAATAGGGCGGGTACCCGGTATTGCTCACCCCTAATTCCTGATGCCATGGCACTTTAACACTTTCAAAGTGATCAAAACATCAAGGAGTAAATTGGATCTTTTATAAACTTAACATGAAATGGTGAACACCATTATTGAGAAACGATGCCCGCCTGTCTTTGTATTTAAAACCCCACCCTTTAATCTCACACCCAAGCTATAGAAATTAGCTACTCATGCTTGAAAGTAAATTGCAATAAATGTAAATGACAGAATGCAAAAGCATAACATAATGATAAATTGCATAAATTAAAAGACAAGAATGTAAGTGCAAGAAATGAAAAGTACTAGAATGGAACAACAATGTTGTCAGTAATGTTGCAGCACTCTACCACTATAGATTTAGATGAGAAAAGAATTAAGGATTCAAAAGTAACTTGCATAAACTTCAAATGTAAACTAGAGTGAAATTCACATCAATTTAGAACTGATGGAAGATTATCTAAAACACAAACCACTCATCTCTATTTATACAAGCTAAATATGGCAAAAGAGTAATATCTAAAAGCAAATCTAAAAAGTACACTACTTGTACTTTTGCCTACAAAACCTTATCTCTAACAAAAGAAAATGTACAATTCCCATTATTTCCAAAAGAACATCAGATTTAATTTTTGACTAAGCTGGTTGGAATTGGATTGCTTAGTTTGCTCCAAAAGTGAAGTTGTCAAGTTATCAATCCACTCCATCTTCTAAAATCCAATGCAGCATGAATGTTGGCAACAACAGCCTGCAACCAGGTTCATATTAGCCTTCCTTTGTTTTTAAAACAGGTAAATCAAATACTTAGCTCCATGAATTAAAAAGAGGAAAATAAAGGAATAAAATGACTCAAAGGTTGGGATAAAATAAAATAATCTATCTAAAAGAGAGGGAAAAGGGCACTTTATGCATTGAATAACCAATGCATATCACACCCTCTTACAGCTACCCGCTTCACCGGAGAGCATAAACCAACTGAGTCTAACGCCTAAGCCTAAAGAATATCGAAGATGAATCATCCCCGATGCCTGAAGCTTAAATGGATCTGAGCAACAGCCAACAATGAGATGATGAATAACATGTTCGTATTCATCATGAATATGTGATTCACGACTAATAACCCATCATAATCCTTGATGATATATAGCGGCATAATCAAACGAGAAATATATATATATATATATATATATATATATATATATATATATATATATATATATATATATATATATATATAGAGAGAGAGAGAGAGAGAGGCGGGTTCAAACGAGGAGCGTAACAATTTAAGAAAACGCGAGGAGCACCGCCCATGTACAAAATCACATGTGATTCACAGTACAAACCGCGCGCTTTGCAAACTGCGGGACAAACCGCGCGGGTCCGAATTTTAATCACATATGATTTTGTATGTGATCACATGTGATTTTGTACATGAGCGGTGCTCCTCGCGTTTCTCGTTAATTGTTACGCTCCTCGTTTGAACCTTTCTCTCTCTCTCTCTCTCTCTCTCTCTCTATATATATATATATATATATATATATATATAGACACACACACACACACATATATAGGGTCAGGTTTAAGGGAAAACCTTAAATAAACGGAAAACTAAGGAACACTCTGGTAGCCCTTCATTTGGGCGGTATGCACTTGTGCATACAGGTAATTTGTAACATGCATTTGTGCATATGCACAAATGCATGATGCACTTGTGCATAAAAACTAAAAAAATAACATAATTTACCTATATGCACAAGTGCATACCGTCCAGATGAAAGGTCACCAGGGTGTTCTTCAGTTTTCTGTTTTTTTTAGGTTTTCCCTTGAACCTCTCTCTCTCTATATATATATATATATAGGGTTGGGTTCCGGTGAGACCAAGAGTTTTTCGTGAGACCCGTGAGACCAACTCCTAACCATTGATCATTTTTAGGCTTGAATGATCTGATGGTTTTAATTTTGTCAACATTTAAACGCAAAGGGGTATTTTTGACATAACACCCTCCTTTTTTCTTGTCCAGGATCAAAGAGAGCAAAACCTTGTGTGCTCCACGGATTCACTCTCTTGCGACGTACTCCGATTGATTGCCCTCCATGGGTTCGATTACTCTTTCTAGGTAATTCTTAATCGATTTTATTTGGCTATGTTCGTCAACTCTCTTCTCTGATTGATTAATCACATATTGTGTACATCATCTAACCATAGTGCTTATATTTTTAACTTATTTGCTTATAGCTTCTCCCCACCGCAAATAAGTAGTTTGGAGTGCTTGGATAGAAATTTTCAAAAGTGCTTATTTGCTTCTCCTCACCACAAATAAGTTGTTTTTTATAAGTCATTCCATACCTACTTATTTACTTCTCCTTATTTCTTTATCTATCCAAATTACTTTTTTACCCTCAATTTTTAATAAATACTTTTTAAAAACAACTTTTCCTCACCACATAAGCAAATAAGCATAAGTTGAAAATATAAGCACTCCCAAACACCCTCGAACATCAACTAATCTCATACCGATGTCAATTTCAGTGTTCATTGATTCCTCCTTGTTAGACAACCTAGGGGGGGTAAGGTTGTATTTTAAATCTTTTACTTTCAAAAATTCTTTTTACAAATAAATACAGAATAAATAAAGCAGAGTATAAATAAATAAGTATACAACAATTATATAAACAGATATAATTTAAATGCACAGAGATTATATAAATAAATATAAATGCAAAGCAGTTTATATAAATAAATATAATAAAGCACAGCGGAATAAATAAAGAGATAAGGGATAGAGATACTAGACACAGAGATTTACTGATTTACCACCAACTGTGATAAACCAGCAGCCGAGACACTTCCCGACACGATCCAATAAATGTATTCTTTACGGTAGAATACAAACCAAATACAGAGCAAAGTAAACGGTTCTCTAAGCCTCAGCTTATTGAGATGTACAGGATCACACACCCGTTATTCAAATACTTACAAGAGGAGTATAACTCACAATGGGTAATCACTCTTGTATAATATCTCACACTTGGATATTTTATAAAAAATGTTTTATAAAATATATATATATAAATAGATGAGAGAGCTGAGAGTGTGGTTTCTGCTTTGTTGTTTCAGTTATTTTGTCTTCATCACCAGCATCTTCTTTTATACCAAGGAAGCTCCAACGGAAACATGAGGCGCGGTATACCGCCTTGCACACCGCGGTATATCGTGCAGTAAAAAGTACTGACACACCAACGGCTACAAGAGGTGGCGGTATACCGCCTTGCACACCGCGGTATACCGCGGTCAGAAAAATACAAAGGGCAGGCTGCACGTTGGATTGCTTTCGGCTGAACACTCTTTGTCAATAAATGCAAACAGTAAAATAGCATAGGAAACTGATTTTTGAGTTGACAAAAAAGGTTTAAAGATTATTTTAATAAAAATTAATAAAACTTTAGTTTTAAATAATTTTAAATATCTTTAATTAAAAACAGTTTAGGGTTTTATAAATATCCAAGTGGTATATTATTTTAGGGTGTTTATCATTATTAGTTATAAACAATAATGACGACGTAAACACTTCCGTCTTGAACCCTTCAGATTAAATCTTCGTGTTCTTCAAGAACTGTACACTTGGATAGGATTGTTAGATAAACAATAATACGGTGTGTTTGTAATCATCAAAATAAATATATATAAATATATAGAGATGTGGTACACTTGCACCAACAATCTCCCCCTTTTTGATGATGACAAACACAACGCTAAACACGAGAGCATACTCGGTTTCTCTCCCCCGTTTGTCGAAACAAAAAGGGTCAAGAAAGACGGTATGCTTCCCCTCGAGAGATGCTCCCCCTCAAAAAATGCATATAATTGAGAGAGCATAAACTCATGGGTAAATATAATAAAACGCTCCCCCTCAAATTAATAACGATATCAATTTGATTTTATAAAATTTGAGGGAAAAAATAAAAATGCAAAAGACAATAGAGACAAAGATATACAAACCAATACGAAACACTTGCACCAAAACGGATCTTAAGGCTTCAATTTTCGGTTAATTTTATGTGATAAAAAAAATCACCACGTATTATGACCTCGTCAGGTAACCACGTATTATAACCTCGTCAGGAAACACGTATTATAACCTCGGCAGGTAACCACGTATTATAACCTCGGCAGGTAACCACGTATTATAACCTCGGCAGGTAACACGTATTATAACCTCGGCAGGTAACCACGTATTATAACCTCGGCAGGTAACCACGTATTATAACCTCGGCAGGTAACCACGTATTATAACCTCGGCAGGTAACCACGTATTATAACCTCGGCAGGTAACCACGTATTATAACCTCGGCAGGTAACACCTACAAAAGGCAAAGAAAATATTTCGTGGTACCCTTTTCTTATGGGTCCTTTTAACAGTTAGTATAAAACATAAACTGCAAAAAAATATGTTGTCGACATAAAACAAACACGACAAACATACAAAACCATAAAAATGGTTTAAAACCACAAACGCATCCCACCGGGATTATCAACATTAAACATTCCTTTCGGAATCCATTTTCTAACCATCTTAATTTTACGATCGTAATCATCATAGACGTAAAAAGAAGTATGCGGATTAACATTTTTCTTAGGATTCGCAAACTTATTATTATACATAAACGCATGTGATTTTCTCGACATATAATTCACATAATTCATTTTAGGAACATACGGAGGTTTTTGCGTTTTATTTTTAACAACAAATTTAGGTTTTTCAAAAACCTTTTTAATTGGCATACAATCACATTTTTCAATACACGTATTTGAACCAATGCCTTTTCGGCAATTTATACGATTTGATATATTAAGCATTTTAAGCACTTTATCATTGCTACTATTAAAAGCATTTGCTAATAAGTCATTTTTCTCATGCGATTTACATTTAGCATTTAAACATGCAATTTCATTTTCAAGAGACTCGCATTTTGTACATGTAATATCTTCATGTGTCTTTTTATTTAAGCATGCAATTTTATCATTTAAAATAACACAAGATCTACAAATAGCTTTTTCACTTAATTTATTTTCTAATTTAGTGATAACATCTAAATCATGAGCAGATTTTTGTTTACCGTCATCTATTTCCTTTTTATATACAGATACGGTTTCTTTTAAATTAGAAATTTCATCTTTATATTTATTTGCGAGAGCAGCCATATCATGAAATGATTTATATAATTCGTCAAGATTATTTTCATCGTCACTATAATAATTATCACTATAATTATTATCATAATTATTTTTAGAAGAATATGATGAAGATACCTCATTATCATGGTCGGCCATGAAACAAAAATTTTTGGCCTCATTTATGCTTGCGCTCAACGCGCCTCCAACTAAAGCTTTTGGTGTGTTGATTTGTTTTGCTCGTTTTGGACACACACTTGCATAGTGATCCTTATCACCACACACATAGCAAAAGCCTTTCTTTTTATTGGCTTTTTCATCGTCGCTAGATTCGTCATATTTGTCTTCACTTTTATGGACGTTGCGACTTTGGTTTTTACCACCACGACGGTAGTCTCCATTTTCTTGAAACCTATCATTATTAGTAAACTTTTTGTTAGATAAAAGTTTAGAAAGTTTTCTTACCAACTTGACTAAATCGTCAAGATTTTCGGGTTCGTCATCGGATGAGCTAGCTTCTTCCTCCTCTTCCTTTTCCTCTTCTTTTGAGGCAATGACTTTTAAAGCTATGGATTTCTTTTTGACTTGCTCCCGGACTTGATTTCTTCTTAGTGCAATTTCGTGCACTTTAAGATTGCCGATGAGATCATCGAGCTTCATCGTTGCGAGATCTCGGGAGTCTTCTAAAGATGTAATTTTTGCCATCCACTCCGAAGGAAGTGCTCGTAGGATTTTCCTTACATAGTCTTCGTTAGGATAAGTGCGACCTAGTCCTTTCAAAGTAGTCATAATGAGGTTAAAACGTTTAAACATTGAGTCGATTGACTCATCTTTTGACATTTCGAACAATTCATAATCATGAACAAGAATATTTATTTTAGAGCTTTTAACTTGAGTATTTCCACGATGAGTGTCGCTCAAGCTTTGCCAGATTTGATTAGCAGTTTTATAAGTATATACTCTTTCTATTTCATCGGAAGTTAAAGCAGCATATAATATATTTTTAGCTTCAAAATTTAAACAAAAATGAGATTCTTCAGCGGGAGTCCAATCTTTTAAAGGTTTATCAATAATAAGATCATCTTTTACAATAGTAGGATTAAAATTCCCATTTTCTATAATATCCCAAATTTTTTGACTTTTGCCACGAACGTGACATTCAAATAGCTCGGCCCAAATGCCAAACTTTTCAGTATCTATCAAAGGGGGTTTTGAAAACACAAAATTAGTTTGTTGAGCCATTTAAAAGAATTAAAGAAATAACTTTAAAAATTTAAACAGATAATTTTTGAAAGCCCTGCTCTGATACCAAATGTTAGACAACCTAGGGGGGGTAAGGTTGTATTTTAAATCTTTTACTTTCAAAAATTCTTTTTACAAATAAATACAGAATAAATAAAGCAGAGTATAAATAAATAAGTATACAACAATTATATAAACAGATATAATTTAAATGCACAGAGATTATATAAATAAATATAAATGCAAAGCAGTTTATATAAATAAATATAATAAAGCACAGCGGAATAAATAAAGAGATAAGGGATAGAGATACTAGACACAGAGATTTACTGATTTACCACCAACTGTGATAAACCAGCAGCCGAGACACTTCCCGACACGATCCAATAAATGTATTCTTTACGGTAGAATACAAACCAAATACAGAGCAAAGTAAACGGTTCTCTAAGCCTCAGCTTATTGAGATGTACAGGATCACACACCCGTTATTCAAATACTTACAAGAGGAGTATAACTCACAATGGGTAATCACTCTTGTATAATATCTCACACTTGGATATTTTATAAAAAATGTTTTATAAAATATATATATATAAATAGATGAGAGAGCTGAGAGTGTGGTTTCTGCTTTGTTGTTTCAGTTATTTTGTCTTCATCACCAGCATCTTCTTTTATACCAAGGAAGCTCCAACGGAAACATGAGGCGCGGTATACCGCCTTGCACACCGCGGTATACCGTGCAGTAAAAAGTACTGACACACCAACGGCTACAAGAGGTGGCGGTATACCGCCTTGCACACCGCGGTATACCGCGGTCAGAAAAATACAAAGGGCAGGCTGCACGTTGGATTGCTTTCGGCTGAACACTCTTTGTCAATAAATGCAAACAGTAAAATAGCATAGGAAACTGATTTTTGAGTTGACAAAAAAGGTTTAAAGATTATTTTAATAAAAATTAATAAAACTTTAGTTTTAAATAATTTTAAATATCTTTAATTAAAAACAGTTTAGGGTTTTATAAATATCCAAGTGGTATATTATTTTAGGGTGTTTATCATTATTAGTTATAAACAATAATGACGACGTAAACACTTCCGTCTTCAACCCTTCAGATTAAATCTTCGTGTTCTTCAAGAACTGTACACTTGGATAGGATTGTTAGATAAACAATAATACGGTGTGTTTGTAATCATCAAAATAAATATATATAAATATATAGAGATGTGGTACACTTGCACCAACACTCCTAATTACTTATCTGTAACTAAATCTAATACATGATTTGTTTTTCTTTAATCTTCCATCTTTCTCTTCTATGAATCTGGTTTAATTTTTGAGTTTTTTATTTTTTTATTTTGCTACTTTCTCTACTTCAATATATGTGGTTATCAGAATGTGTGCTTTAATCTAAGGTTTACATTTGCTCAAATCTAGGGTTTACATACTTTGATTTCAGGTAAAAGAATGTCCATTGAATATAATCACCAAAACATCTTGAAGGATGGTTACCACAATGAACAATATAACCGAGGTCATTATTTCTTTTCATGAATCGTTTTTGTTGTGAAGGTTACATTAACTCGTGCAAAACCTAATTTGGCCGCATAGGAACAAAATTCTCTTTAGATCGGAGAAAGGTAAAATTGGTGACATTTTCTTTGAATTTCAAAGAAAAATATACGAGTGGGTGTCTAGAAGATCGAAGAAATAGTCATTGGACTGGACGGACTGGTTGGTTGGTCCTATCGTGATGTGACGGTGAGTGGTAAGGGTGATTGTGGCTGTTGTGACGCAAGATTTCGAGTTGCTATTTGAATTAAGCCGACCGGGACTGCCCAGGTTGAGCAATCTGTCAGTATTAGGTGTTTGCTTAATCTGCTCTGTTGATGTTTCGTGGTTGCTGTTCGGGTGATCTTGGCAACCCTTTGTTTTGCTGTTGTTGCGTACGTTAGGTGGGGCTGTTGCGTTGGTTTGTTTCTCACAAACTTTGTAATTTGCTTCCATTTTGGTTGTAGTTTTTTTCTGTTTGTTTTTGCTGGATTGCTGTGTGTTGGTTTCGTGTACTCTTGGTTTGTTAATTGGGTGCAAAACATTCAAATTTTCGAGTGAATGTATTTACGTATTTTCATTTAGAAAGAAAAATGAGTAATGAAGGTGATCATCATAACATCTTGAATGATGCTTATGACTATGGTAAATGTAATAAAGGTCATAAGTTTCTGTTCATTAATTGTTTTTATTGTGAAGGTTCATTTATGTATTGTTCTTCATTTAAATTTTTGCTAGAATGTTCACTTATTATCGAATAAGCTTCATAAATAGTTGAGATAGACTTGGTAACTTGATTAATAGCTTGATATAAGACATTAAACCTTCACAGCAAAAGACTGTGAAGGTAAACCTTCACAGTGTTTTTGCTGTGAAGGTTCACTGTTTTCCGTACCTTCACTGTGAAGTTTCAGTGTTATTTTTTGGTCTCACGATCGCACAAAAATAGGTTGGTCTCACGTGAACCTAACCCTATGTTTGATATATTTTATGTGACTAAAATGTTATAATCATACTTTTATTAGTTAGCACAACCTACATAGTAAGTTTGATGTGAATGTCATTCTATATAAAGGCGAGATCCTCCCACACATCGAAACAATAAACTGAAGATCCACATAACTTTTTCGTCGTAAATGTTCATTAATTAGATTTAAGTGAGCATAAAGAAAAATGAAAAACAATTAAGCTAGTTAGAAACGTCAAACCAATCTACTAAACATTCACATAAAATACCTCAAAGCAATGTTCTAAGACTTGAGACAAGACTTCATGTGAAGGTTTGTTGAGTTGTAAGCCAATATGAAGTTTGAGTACAAATTTTGCATCCAAAACCTACTTTGAAATCAAAATACTTTTGTGTGTATATATATCAAAAGGTTTATTCAATTTGACAAAAACAAAAAAGAAGATGTTGTTAAATGTACTACAATCAATTTTTCATTGTTTTTGCTCAAATCCAACTCCTTTTCTTCATCTATAGTTCTCTCATTCTCCGACTTCTTCCACTACTCTTGCTATCATCCTGTTTGATGTCATCTACAATCTCAAATGAAGAGAACTTGTTTTACTACATGCATACAAACGCAACATTGAGAAAAACAAGATGTTACTAAGAGTAATTAATTAAACAAAAGTTAATAAGATCAATACAAAAACATTCAAAGAGACTTGAATCGATATTGGTGCAACATGGCCTTTTGCCATGAACAAAACCAATACACATTGCAAGGACCAACAAAAGAAAGAACTAAAATGCAATTCTGAATTGAACCTTCACAAGAAGGTTGTTGTGAAGTTTCATATGTTTCAAGTAAAAATATCTATACTATATTATAAAGCATTTAACCACCCAACTCTTAAAAACAACTATTAAAGCATTAGGTACTTCTTACTAAAGCTAATTTACTTAGTTTTGAGAACATCCCTTTAAAACCCTGCCAAATTAAAACCCTGACAAAAGCAATTGATGCCGACTGAGAGTATGCAATTGATGGCGACTGAGAGTTTTAAGACGACTCTTCCCCTTCATGCGCCATCTCCAACGCACGCATGCCTTTTATCCTCCAACGATGGCCATTCAGGTTTTATATACACGGCTTCCTTTTCAAGATCTCAATGTTTCTTCTCCGGGCGTCATTTCAGGTACCAGTCGGCATTAGGGTTTTATTGTTTTGTTCTTCTTCGATTTTGTTTTGCAGAAGGCGTCAATGTTTTTGTTCTTCTTCGATTTTAGGGTTTTATTGGATACAATGTTCTTGTTTTGATTATATTTTAAGTATTTGATGGGTTCTTATTTGCAATCACAGTGAACATCCTCTCGGATTCTGGTATCAAAAAGAGCAATACAAAAAATCTCAGTGTTTCTTCTCCAGGCTTCATTTCAGGTACGATTGAGGATGTTGATTTAATGGGGTCTTTCTTTGTTTGCTAATTTGATAATTCTTTGAGAATCTTTAATGGGGTCTTTCTGTTTTCTTCTACTGCTCAAATTTGTTCTTCTTTTTCTTCTACTGCTCAAATTTGCTAATTTGTTCTTAGCTTAGTGTCTTTAGGAATTTGGGGCCCACTTCCTGATAAAATCCATAGACAATCTGTTAATTTTTCTCACCAAAAAAATGTAACAGTAACTGATTCAAACTCACCAGAAGTAATGGACAGGTTTTAGAGCAGAATCCACAATCTGTTAATTTTTCTAAATATACTCTTCTAGAATGTCCATACAATCACATTGTTCAAGCTTTGTCTTTCTGTGTATCAAGCATTTAATCAACATTTTTTAATCACCAAGCATCAGTTTTTTATCAATGTAGTACTAAAATAGTAAAATATTTAGTTATTCATCACAGCCTATGTTCAAAATACTAACAAGTTAAGCAAAAGCATTCTGTTTTTTCAACCATATGCTAAGAAAGAACAAACATCTTGAGCATAACTGGTGCACTAAATGTAATAATAGCAAACATCCATAACATGACCAGCTTAAAAATTGGAAGCAAAAAGTCGCATTTTGGTCAATATTTAATCTAGAAAACGTAATAAGTGACTGCTAAAATCTACAATGACCTTTTATCTATTTTTACTCTTCAATTTACAATCGATAACATTCCAATAACTAAACATCTAGAGTTACAAGCATAAAAAGAACTTCAATAGATGCTGCAACATGCTTACCTAAACATGAAGTTTAGACCATAAAGAAGCTTAGCTGGTGTTAAGCTCTAAAATTTAATCATGATTCTACCTTGGCTCCAAGCACAACCAACACTCAATATTTCGACTGGTGTCTTTAGCCAAAACTCTGGCTACCAACAACTACTGTTTACTCCCAACAACTACTGTTTGCTACCAACTTCTTATCTGATTTGTTCATCGCTCTGTTGGATGATTTCATATGACTGTTATAGATGATGTGTTTTGTAATTTTAAGAAGTGGATATTTGGTTTGAACTTGCGGATCTGTTTGTATGTGCTGGAAAAATATCGATTTATTCTTTGAAAGCAGTTCTTGTTGATCTGTTCTGTAGCTGTTGTATATTTTTTCCAGTTTTTTTTGACTTATTTCCAGTTTTAATCATTTTTTCATCAATCTTGTTTGACTTTTTAACCTAGATCTTTGGCTAAGGTGATCAGTAGTTGATGTTTACTTTGCTTTTCATATGGTTGCTGTTTATTTTGTTTGATCTCATATGGTTGCTGTTTATTTTGTTTGATCATCATATATGTTTCTTATATTTTGACATGCTGCTTTGATACTCCACTGAATGAGAACAACCACTTGAAAACAGGGAAGCCTTGGTCTTTAAAGATGCAGCCCAAACAAACTACCCTGCATTAACATGTTTTTAGTTTAACTAAAAACATGATTAAAACTGGAAATAAGTCAAAAAAAACTGGAAAAATATACAACAGCTACAGAACAGATCAACAAGAACTGCTTTCAAATACAAATCCATTTGCAGTTTGGTTGATTTTCTATTAGATTATGCAATTATCATTAAAATACTGTTTGCAGAAAAACGGAAAAGCCATGCAAATAGTGATGTCACCCAAGTTGATGTAGATTTACAAAAAGGTAAGTTTAGTCTATGGAAATAATCACATAATATTTATGTCTATGTGTATCATTAAAATTCATTTTGTTATAGAAAAACGAAAACAATACAATTGAGAATATTATGCACGAAAAAAAGGAGATTAACAAAAGGCGACAACTAGCTAATGGCGAAGGAAGTAGTCAATCTTCAAATTGAAGAGAAAACAGTTCCCAGTCCGACTTAGCTTTTCTATGACAATCAACAAAGCTCAAGGACAGACCATTCCTAACGTGGGTGTATATCTACCAGAATCAGTATTCTCTCACGACCAACTTTATGTGGCGTTGTCAAGAGGGACATCACGCGGAAATACAAAGGTATTAGTAAAGTCTGCCAAAAAGTTCAATCGTCCTGGAGTCTACACATCAAACGTGGTGTATCAGGAAGTCTTATGCGACTAACAAGGTACGAGTTATTATTAAACATTTTTTACAACTATTTGTATAGATTATAATCATAAAACTTTTATTACAGGGTGTATCATGAATTGCAGTAATCTAATTACAACAAAAACTTTTTGGTCAACCAACCATTATGAACTTTAAAGTTTATAAAGATCATAAACGTCATACTCTCAATTTACAAAAAGATTTGGCATCCCGCCGCATTACGCGGGTAGCCAACTAGTAATTAATTTATGTTACAAACCTTCATTTAGTTCTTGGACATGTAATTTATTGTCATCGGTTAAAAAATGAACATAAACATGAAAAGCTAACATATGGTGCTTGAAGCTTTAGTTTAATTAATTGAAGTATTATCAATTTATTAGGCAACCGGATCCCACTAGAAATGTTGATGACAATGTGTAATGAGTGGTGAGCAAGGAAATGTTGTTTGTGAAATGAGGTTTAAGTTTATACATCATCCAAGTATAAAAATAAAATTAAATGAGGTTTAAGTTCATACATCATCTAAGTATAAAAATAAAATTGAACCTTCACAACAAAGATGATGTGCAGGTTTATGTGCTTCAAGTAAAGGTAAACTGTATTACAAACATCCATCTTGTTCTTGGACATATAATTTGTTATTATTAGTTAATAAATTGAACCTAAGACTTGAGATCATGTGAGACCAGACTATTTTCGTGAGACCCGTGAGACCATAAAAATAACACTAAACCTTCACAACAAAAGACCGTGAAGGTATCGTGAAGGTAAACCTTCATAGTGTTAGTGTTTTTGCTGTGAAGGTTTGCTGTTTTCCGTACCTTCACAATAAATCGCTGTGAAGTTTCAGTGTTATTTTTTAGTCTCACGGTCTCACAAAAACAGGTTGGTCTCACGTGAACCTAACCCTTGAACCTAAACATGCAAATCTAACATCTAGTGCTTAAGTATATGTTTTATACCGTTCTGGTTGGCTTAGGGTGGTCGAACTCTCCCCTCCCCTCCTTAACAATCGAGTGATTTCTTCATTCTCTCTCCCACCATACCAAGGGGTAGAGCACTCACTTAAATGTGGCGAACCGTACCTAACTGGAGTACAATTGATTTGTTAGGCAAGTCAAGTATGATCAATATGTTTCAGCCGGAAGTTTTAACACCATCCTTGCCTCATCATAATTATTTATGATATAGAAATACCAATAACTCAAATTATAAGCAATGTATAAAAGGAAAGTTGGTCCCGAGTGAAATCAAGTGAACCTTCACAATAAGTTTGCAGGGAAGGTTTGTTCATTTAATATGAGGGTAAGAACTATTTGACACAAAGCAATTTTGGGAAAGCTCAATAATTTTTACCTTTCTTCTAGTTACATTAAAAATAAAGTAAATAGCAACTAAAGTAATCTAAACAACAAACCACTTAACCTGCACAATAACTTGTAACGAATGTTCATTCAGTTGTTACCTTTAGTGTTCATCTCATTTTTATGTTCAGAAACGGAAGAAGAGGTTTGAGAATCTTTGCAACTGTCTTCGTCTAGAGCCTTTTTAACCACATACTTTTCTAGTTTAATTAGCCTGTTGAAATACGCACAAAACAACACACATTAAAAATGACCATTTACGTCATGTACGTTCATTAAAATCTACTGTAACAACAGAGCAACAACAAACAAACACGATCATACATCATAAATAAAATATTAAATTCAGGTAAATAATCGCGTGAGGGGTGGTAGACGTAAGACTCCTAGGCAAACAACTGTTTGCATTTGATGATCTATGCAAAAGTTTATTTTGTGGGTGTCGAATATATCCATTGAACATGTCTTATACAATGTCAATGCATGAAAAACATACTACTAGCAACACATTTCTTTTCTCAACCTAAGATGCCTTTGGTCACCAACGATACCTTATTACCAGCATAAGTTTCCAAGCCAAATATATATATTTTATAAAAATGTAAACCATCATTGAATCCATAGGGTTTTGAAAGAAAAATAATAAACCTTAAGGATATATATAACCGGTGATCAAAGTCGTATTGTGGCTTAATTGGGATATATATAGAGAGGAAGGATCATGCGAAAGTTAAACATTATGCGAAAAGGCGAGAAGTGTGATATCATATATGATTACACGACATGTGGGTGTGTTTAATCATATATGACTAAACTTCTATGTATTGCCAATGAAACATGTGTTTAATCATATATGATTAAGATTGTGTATCATATATGATATCACACTTCTCGCATTCTCGTATAAGGTTTAGCTTCTTGTTTGAACCCACCTCTAAAAATATATATATTATAAAGTAGTATTTGAAATTAGATATATAAGATATATTTTGTCGTAAAAAGCAATATATGAATCATAGAGTGGTTTGTGTATGTTTCAAAATATTGTCAATTAGTTTTATGTTGAAGCTTATGTATGGTTATAAGATCATATATTGCTTGTAGAGCTCACTTTGAGTTTGAACATTGGCCATAAATGTTATCCATTTTGAACTACTTGTAGAAAAAATCTAAAGGAAAATGTTAGCTAACTTTCTATTCTTATTACAGCTAACTGACTTGCTAGACAGAGGAACAAGAAGCTCAAACCTTGAACTATTGCTTGTTAATCTTTTTAAATCTTGTCAAGGGGTTCAATAGGGCAAAAGATTTTAAAATATCTTGCTGAATCGGACAAAGTAATACAAGGGATAACAAGTCCAATTAAGTCATTTGCAGAAAAAAAAAGTAAAAAAACAGAGTAACATGTAATACGTGAAACAAGGGCAACTTTATTATTGTGGACAACTAAAATCTATTGTACAACCCTCCCACCATTTACCACCCATAAACTATGGAAAAAATGACAACAACATCAGCTTCAACTCTACCCTCAAAAAATTATAGTAAATTGGAACATAAATTGGTGTTCAGGCATCATACAAATCGAAATAGAAACATGATTTTTGCCGAAATCGTGAATGGTGGGTGTAAATTTGTGAAATCGAATGATATATTTAACTATTGAAATCAATCGAAAATCCATACAATATCCAAGTTTCTTATTCCTATTGAACTTGAATCTTCTCTCTAGTTTTGTCGATGTTCAAACTAAACGCACAATGATGAACAAATTGTACGTAGTTGTTGATGCACGATTACGTTGATAGAAACCCTAGTTTTTCTTTAAAACCCCCCATTTTTAGATGCACAATTTCACTTGCAAAATGTTGAGACGCTGAGCTTTTGATGCACGATTTCGACGATTGAAGAGTAGATTTGTAATATATTCTTTCACCTTCAAGCGAGAATCGAGGTTCACTGGAAATCGTTGTACCTGTGACTCTGTGAGAGGTTTTTGATGCGTGAAAAAGTGAATGCGAAATCCCACCCGCAAGATCACCATTGGACTATCATCAATGCCACCGTACTTCAAACTTATTACAAAAATGCCACCGAAAAAAAGTGACCATCGATCACTTTGATGCTCTAATCCAACGGCCAAGAATAGGTCCTATGGGTCTCACGAAATTTCTTTGGTCTCACATGAACCCAAGTCTATATATATATATATATATATATATATATATATATATATATATATATATGGAATAATCAAACGAGAAGGCGGGAAACAATCTAAATCACATAATTCATTGAAAAATACCATATATTAAAACGAAAAATATTTTTAAAAATTAAAATAATTATCATTTCCAATAGGAAGATTCTGTCAAGGATAGAATTGAAACAAAAAAAACTATTTGAATGCTTTAAAATTGTCATTATATTCTTTATATTTATTTTAATTAGTTCATGATTTTTTATCACGATTCATATGATTTTTTGCTATTTTTAAGATACCATATATGATTTTCCTTTTCCATCACTTTTTATTGATGTTTTTCATATTTTTTGGATTCATGTTTTGAATTACATGTGATTTATTAGCTATCACATATGATCTAGTTTTTAATTTTATACATATTACATATGATAAAATAATGATAAAACATATGAATCAAATATCAATGATCACACGTGATATAATCGATATCATATATAATAGCATCAATGATCAAATGGGATTTACACCAAGATCGACTACATTGTCATATGTGTTGGACAAACATAACTGGTATTGATTAATATATCAACATATGTGATCAAAATTTCAAATGTATAAAAACGATCGATGAAGCAAAACTATAAAATATCCGATGCTAAGAAACTCAATTAATCTATGGCATAATGAAGCGATGACGCCATAAGATTTCATTACTTAAATTGGTTTTAAAGTTAAAATAAAATTTTAGGGCGTGTTTGGTTTGTGGGAATGGATTGGAATTGGAAGGATTTGGATTTCAAATCCATTCCAATCCTATGTTTGGTTTGAAGTAATGGAATGTGTTGACTGGATTTTAAATCCTTTGACTATTTTAAAATCCTTTACCTGATGGATTTGGAAATCATTTGAGAAGAGTGGGGATTTCAAATCCAAATCCCGTGGGATTTCATACCTCGCCCTAATCGCTTCTTCCTTTCCAATCGAGCTTCAATTTCCATGTCTCTTCCGAGCTCCAATCGATTATTCACTACTTCTAATCCATAGCTGCTCTCCTCTTGCTGCCATCCATCATCGTCCTCTCTCCATCTATTGAAGAAACCCACAGGTACGTTTCTCTCCATCGTCTTCTCTCCATGAACTTCAAATCTATCGATGATTTCACAGTAGAAAACGGGAACGATATATACACAGTAGTAGTGATGGACAGTAGTAGAACATCGATATATGTTCCTATAATCGATTTTCTGCTTTTAACTTGGTTCATTCATCGATTTTCAGCTTCTTATCGATATATGTTTCTGGTTTCATTGAAAATGTATAATCCATAAATCTCAGAGGTCGGTGTATGATCTATTTGTTTTACGTGGAGAAAAATGTCTACCATTATCACTCTCATTTCTACTTGAAATTTCTCAGATACCGACACACTGTAGGATCTATTTGTCTCTGTTTGCTTGTAATGCTTGTTGTTTATCCTTTTTGTTTTTGGTGATTTAGAAGCAACACAAACAGAGGCATACATCGTTTTTTGTTTTTGGTGATTTAGGGGCTGTTTGTTTACCTCTTTAAGAGTTCCATTAAGAGGTAACCTCTGAATCGTTCATTATCATGGAATATATAGCTTGTTAGTCACCATCAGACTTGGCTGGAATTTCCATTTGGCACTTATAATACCTTAAAAGCAAGATTTTGTTTATTTTTTTATGCCATTCCTAAAATTCAAAGAGACAGAACTTGTTTGGACAGCACTCACTGCTTAAACAGTGCCCTTGTGGTTTGTCTAATATGTGAATTTTGGGTAATTGTATTAGTTTCATGTTTTTTGGAAGTTGGGTTTTCTTATGGTGGCTATTGCATCTGGTTTACATTTTGTCATTAATTCAATAATGGTGGCCTCTTCTTGAATCTGTTTGCTTTTATGTTTTGAGGGTGTTTTATACATGTTGGTTATGGATGTTATTTTTGAAGTTCTAATTGGACAGGAAATGGATTAGTTTAATTTGAGTAATTGGACAGGAAATGGATGGGATTAGTTTAACAACACGTTTACGTAGGCAAAGGAGACAAGAGTTGTTGGAATGGTTTAACACGGTTGTTCGTGTTGTTGTATTCGTTGTTGTGTCACTTTAGATGTTCATGGTCAAAAGACAAAGGGATAAACTGCAAATTGGATATTCTTCGTCAAATGTTAATCGATCCTCAATATTGCATAGGTATGTTTATGAGAGTGACACCATGTCTATATCGCAAATTAGGATGACTCGAATGTGTTTCAAAAAGTTGTGTGACATGCTTGAAACATATGGAGGGTTAAGAACAACTAGGTTTATGCATATTGAAGAACAAGTTGCCATGTTTCTTCATGTTATTGCTCACAATGTTAAGAACCGGGTTATGATATGTCGTTTTCATCGTTCGGGAGAAACAATTAGTAGAGTTGTGGCTCGAGTTTGCAATGCCGTAATAAGGTTACATCCACGACTGCTTAAGAAACCCGAACCCGTTCCTGGTAACTCCACTGATCAAAGATGGAAATGGTTTAAGGTATTTCCAGTTCTTTTAAAATTTACTTAGTTGCGAATAAGTCTAATTTTTATGAAAATATAGTGATCATTTTTTTCTTGGTTCTAGAATTGTCTAGGAGCTTTAGATGGAACCTACATAAAGTGCTTAGTGCCACTCGAAGACAAGCCTAGATATAGAACAAGAAAGAATGATATTGCGACAAACGTGCTAGGGGTGTGCTCACAAGATATGCAGTTTATATATGTGTTACCCGGATGGGAGGGGTCGGCGGCTGATGGCAGAGTGCTTCGAGATGCTCTTCTTAGGCCTCATGGATTAAAAGTTCCAAGACCGGGTATAACTTTTGATAGTTTACAATATATTAATAAGTATAAGCTTGATAGTTTATTGACTTAATTTATTATTAGGTTATTACCTGGTTGATGCCGGATACACAAATGGAGAGGGTTTCTTAGCTCCGTATAAGGGTCAAAGATATCATTTAAATGATTGGCGCAATGGACATCAACCAACCACTCCCAAAGAATTTTTCAATATGAAGCATTCATCAACGAGAAATGTTATTGAACGATGTTTCGGGATGTTAAAGGCAAGATGGGGAATTTTAAGAGATAACTCGTATTATCCTATTGATGTAAAAGTTAGGATCATCATGACATGTTGTCTCCTCCACAATTTTATAATGCAAGAAATGCCAATAGATCCATTTAACAATGAAGATGAAGTGGATGAGGGAATCGGAGACCTTGGAGTTTAAGATGGGGATAATATAAATGTTGTTGGTACTTCAAATGAGTGGACTGCATTTAGAGATAATTTAGCACAATCTATGTTTGCTTCTTGGAATGCTACCAATTGATAATTTGTTTTGTATGATTCAAATTCTTGTTTAACTCGTACTTCAAATGTTTGTTTATAATAGAAATTATGGAGTTTTGGACGTGGATAATTAAATGTCTTCTTGCTATGCTACTTCATAAAAATCATTTTTTTAGTCGTATGTATTGTTGTACTTCAAATGATTCCTTTATGTTTATAGATATCACGAGTCAAAACAGAAATTATCGAGTTTGGACGAATCTTGAAGAAACAAATTTGTTGAGGCTTTAGTTGCCATGGTGAATACGGGAGCATTTAAAGCCGATAATGGCTTTAAATCGGGTTATTTAGCATATCTCGAACAAGCGTTAAAAGAATCATTGTCGAGCTCCGGTATTTTAGGAAAACCACACATTGAATCGAAGTTAAAAATAATGAAGAAAGACTGGACCATTGTGCATGACATGTTAAGTGGTTCGTACACTAGTGGCTTCGGATATGATGGCGAAAAACATTGTGTGGTTGCCGAAGACCAAGTTTGGGAGTCGTATATTCAGGTACACACTAAATTTTTCTGTTTCTAAATTTTGCGTAATATATAATTATATATATTAATGTTATTCTATTATGAATTAGGCCCATAAAGGGGCGGGGAAATGGAAGAACAAGGTCTTTCCCTTTTACGAGGATCTTTGTATTGCATTTGGAAAAGATAGAGCTCAAGGAAATCGAGCAAGAGACTTTGTTGAGATAGAAGAAGAGGTGAATAGAGAAGATCAAGAACAACACATGTATGAAGAGTTTGATGACGTGACAGCAACTAGCCATATTCAAGGTGTCAATGCAAATATGCAATCCGAAGAAACTTCAAGTGGGCGTGGTAGGAAGAGAAAACGTCGAGTAGATCCTATGGTGGATGGATCCAGTAATGCGGTTACCAAACTCGGAGAAAGTTTGGAGAAAATGGCGAACAAGCTCAACAAGGGTATCGAACGAGAAGAAGAACTTGATAAGAAACGTTCATCGATCATTTCAGAAATTTCAAAAATGCGGTCGCTCACTCAATCGCAGAAGTTTAAAGTGATGTCAATGATAAGAGGAGACACTGAAAGGGTGAACATGTTTTGGGATTTGCAAGAAGTCGATAGGGAAGCTTTCGTGAAGTGGGTTTTGGAAGAATGAAAAAGCTTGGTGATTAGATTTGCAGTTTTGGAAGAACAATTTGGTAGTTAATGTGTTTTAGAATAATTTGGAAGAATAACTTGGTGGTTAATATGTTTTTGAACAATTTGGAAGAATAATTTGGTGGTTAATGTGTGTTAGAACAGTTTGGAAGAAGAATTTTGTGGTTAATATGTATTTTGGTTGAACTAGTTTGGTGATTGATATGTGTTTTAGAACAATAAAGTGGATGTTTAAATATATAAATATGTAATTTTGAAGAGATTTGGTCATTAAATATACAATTTTGGAAAAATCGATAAAAAGGTAATTTACCAATAAAAACAAATTTTTTATAACACAAATAAATAATTACAAAAAAAAATCCAAATCCAAATCCTAAACCTACAAACCAAACAAGATTTATAATGGAATGGAATTCAAATCCATTCCAAATCCTACAAGCCAAACACATGATGGGATTCCAAATCCCCCCGAATCCAAATCTCTCCAAATCCAAATCCTTACATTAAATCCAATCCATTCCCGCAAACCAAACGCGCCCTAAGTATATACATCATTGCATATATATATATATATATATATATATATATATATATATATATATATATATACATCTATACATATAAGATATGTATTGATAAATATACTAATTGGCAGAATACATATTTTTGATGGTGTACTTGTATCAATGAATATACATGTTCTCATGATTTTTTTTTGCAGTTCTTACGTGAAGCGCACCTGAGCATATATATATATATATGGGCAGGTTCAAACGAGAAGCTAAACCTTATGCGAGAATGCGAGAAGTGTGTTATCATATATGATACACAAGCTTAATCATATATGATTAAACATAGGTTACATTGACAATACATAGATGTTTAATCATATATGATTAAACGCACTCACATGCCGTGTAATCATATATATGATTAAACACTTCTCGCGTTCTCGCATAACGTTTAACTTCTCACATGATCCTTCATATATATATATATATATATATATATATATATATATATGTGTGTGTGTGTGTGTGTGTAGGGGGTCTTTCATGTAAGGACGTTACATTTTATGATAACTGTGAGGACTAATATAAACAATTAATCAATGTAAATCAAAGACTACGTACTAATAAACAAGGTTTCCTTTTTGCAAATCTTTATTAACATAACCACCAATATTTAAACTATGGGTGTGTTTCTTTTGATCAGTGCTTTGAACACCTTGTCAACGGCAATGTGAACACCTTATTAGCCTTGTTTTATTCGTTTCTCAAAGAAGTTCTATGGCCACAAAGGCAGATGTAGATTTTTTTTGTATGGAAGAAACATATGTAGAATTAGATGATTGACTTAGTGGATTCAAGCAACATGAAAAATGAAATTGAATGATTTTACCGTGAAAACACTATCAACGTGCCATGAACATCATTAAAGTAACAACACTAAAATAAGGGAAAATCTAAACCACAAAAAGAGTTGGAATAAATATAGAGTTACATTTTTCACCCAAAAGGGGACTAGGCAAAGCGTTAATAAGAATAAGCAATGAGTTATAGCTAACAATCTCTTAATCTAAATCAATAAGCAATGACTTTGCCCAAACATGTTATAGAATTTAGAATACATTCGGGTGTCACTACAACCACCAAACGATTCTATCATCCAAGCTTGCATAATTTCCCAAGGATTGCTACCTAAAAAAACGGTCTTACGAGCATCCAAATATCCACTCAACATTTCGAGTCATGCCAGCTAAGGATTCAGATATACATGTAATTTGAGAAAAATGTGTTAGGCTTAAAGTCTAGCGAGTTCAAACAATTTATAAACAATGTTATAAAATAATAAACCGAAAATAAGTACCACCCCAAGTTTTCTACAAACGGTCGTGGAATGACCAGTGAAATTTTTGGTGAACGACCGGGGGAAATCGGTAAACGACGGGCGAAAAACAATCGGTGAAGGGTCGAGAATACAGACGGTCGATGAGCGTTCAGGAAAACGGTCGAGGAATGACAGGAAAACAGTCGAAGAATGGCTGGGAAAACAGTTGGTGAGCGACCTAGAAAACGGTCCCGGAACGATCGGGAAAATGGTCGAGCATCGGTCGGAAACATGTCGAAAAAACTCTCGGTACGGTTGGGGCTACAGTGCCGGGCGAAAATGCCCAATGGTACAGTCGTAGGGCATAGTCGTGGGGAGTGTACCATCCTCGGTACATATCCGGTGACAATGCCATCGACACTGTCGCATGGCATAGTCGCGAGCGGGTCTAGTACCTAAAATCTGATTTTCGAGTTGTTTTTCATCTGGCCATAACATTCTCATTTCTAACCCGATTGAGGTGAATTCGAAAGCAATGGATTCGTATTTTAAATATTTTCAAGATGGAAACAAAGAGGAATATAGTCTTATTGAATATTTCAGGTCCTTAGAAGTCGATAGGTAAACCTACAACCAACTATTTCTTAACCTAGGGTTTGGTTCTTTTTGTCTCAACCCTCATTTCTTCTCTTGGGTTTGTTTGTATATGTTTCGGGAGTAAATAAGGTGTTCTTGAAAGTATATTTATTTTAGATCTAGAAGCTTAATATGAAGATCTAAGGTCATCATTCTTGGGAAGCTAAGGATGAGTTTGGAAACTAGGTTTAACCTAACCTAGCCGGGTGGGTTCAAGTTGATTTGTGAAAGTTATGTACATGCAAAAAATGTCCATTTAAAGTATTTATGTTTCACTTGATAAATAACAAATGTGGGTTTATGTGATGAGTTTTGCCTATTTTGGGTATTTGATTTTATAAATCTTGTGGAACCCCTATATATAGGATTTTTGAACATTTTGATAAATAAATCATATTAGTATGCATCTTTGATGATTTAATGTATAAATGGAGGACATGTGACATAAATGGGCTTTTAGTGTATTTGATTATAAACCATTTGGAAAATGCATATTATTACATTATGAGACATTTTGGAAATATAAATGACATAATTTCATTTGGAAAATGATTTGTTCCAAACAACAGCGAGTTTTCGAATTAGTCATACTCGTTGTGTATACATAACCATTGGTTAAATGTGTTTTATTGTTTATATTTAATTTTTTTGTATAATCAATTATATTGTTGAGTTTTTGGCTCAGTTTTGAATCAGATAATGAGCTTGGAGACATTTGTCCGGTTTGATTTGCTTTATGTCAAGCATTTGGAGTTCTATGCAGATATGACATATTTATTTGTAAGTTACATGTTTTGAGTGTGTTGGTCTAGACTATAATGCATATGATCCACATGCATAGGAGTCAATTTTTATTGTTTTAAATGGGACGATTGTTCCCATGTTGTGACCAAGATTAGTCATTGGGTCATCGGGGGTCTTATGGTGCGGGCTCTTGATGTCGAACATGTGCCATTCACCCTATGATATAACTTTTGTGTCAGTTTTTATGGGATGGTTATTTCCCATTTGTATCTAGTTGAGACATTGGGTCATTGTGGACAACTTGGTACGGTTATGTGGAACCAGATACTAGCCATTGACCGTATATGTAATCCTATTGAAGGAATATGACTAGGATCATCGAGGGCCCATATCCACACATATACTGTAGGTAAAGAACTCGTGACCATTGATCCTAGTATGGGCTCTATGGTTTGGGATGTAGTCTACTTTTGTGTTCCACCACTAACCAACGAAATTAGGTTACCACATCACCGAAAGGTGTTTTTTTTTGGTATTGAATTTTATCCATGTTTTTCAGTGACATTTTGATCATGGATTGTTCTCCATAAGCTATGCTTTTAGGTTCCGAGCTTTATTCATATTTTGGAATTTTGAATAATAAAGTTTCATTCGAATTTCATTATTTGAGCATTTATCACTATTCACGTTTGTAGTGAGTATTGGGTTTTTAATTCATATTTGAATGAATGTTTCGTATTGGTGTTTTTCATCACGAAAATGGTGCGTTTTAGGAAATTATGTTCATATTTTATACATGTCACTTTAGAAATTTTGATTTAAAATAGGAGACTTACTATTTACCGTTTTATATAAATGATGAAAACTCTTGAAAACACTAGGCGTTAAGCCTAACCTTTTTTATTTTTCTACATGTGCTTTAAGTCATTGGTGGGAATGGTACTAGTGACAATGTGAAGAGTTGAGTGCTATTTAGGGGCACATGAAAGATATAGTTATTCGATGATGTCTTCTGCCTTCGAGATAGCGACTGTTATTAAATTTCAGTCACACCCATCCCTAATCTAGACTTTGTGTAAGGTTTAGATTATCAATTGTTGATGTTAAATCTAGATTTTCTATGTGATGTAATTCAAGTATTGATTCGTAGAAAGGGATTTATCCTTTATTTGGTGTATTAATGAAAACTTTAAATTAGTCGTTTTTTTCCAAATTTGAGGGTGTTACAAGTTGGTATAAGAGCATACTGTGAATACCAGTTTACCCAAGTAACAATGATTGAAACAATGAATTATATTGAATGATTGTAGAGAGTTACAAGTCATTGAATGGAAATCAAACTCTCTTTCAATTCACTATGAAGCGCACCAATTCTAATCTCATCAATCTTGACCTAATGTTTATTAAAAACAACTTTAAATACCTAGGCTAAATACCTAAAGCCCAAGTGTATTAACTCAATAAGTCCAATTCAAAATATAAAGGCTTTTACAATTAATTAAATAAAACCTATTTAATTCCTTTATATAACTTTCTAATAAACAGGACATTTATAGTCTTAACAATCTTCCCTTAAAGTTATATAAAGAAAATATGATCTTGAAATTTGCAGGTCTTGATCTTCTCCCCTTCTTGAATTTTTGAAAAACTTTGATGGTAGTTGTCTTCATGTCTTTCCAGGCTCCCCTTGAATAAAGCTCTTATTCTTTTATAGGACTTTTAGTCCTAACAATCTCCCCCTAAAGTTATATAAAGAAAAAATACGATCTTGAACTCTTCAAGTCTTGATCTTCTCTTCGTCTTGAAGCTTTGAAACACTTTTGTGTTGCTCGTCTTCATGTCTTTCACGCTCCCCCTTGAATTATGCTCTTAGTCTTCATAGTATCACGAGTTGAACCACGAGTTGAATTGGCTTTGAAAAACTTCAGATCTTGTCAAATCAAAGTGCTCGAAGAAGAAATCATCTTGTTGCGAACACTTCTTTGTAAGGGATAAGAAGAACCATGCACTTGTAGTCTTTTCTTCACGGATCATAACAGTTACTCCCCCTCAACTTTTGCTTACTCCCCCTCAACTTGATAGTCTGGGTCTTTGAACTTTTATAACGTTTCTCACGCTCATGATGATGATATGTGTCTTTAAATCTGTATCAGTTCTCCCCCTCATGATGATGAGGAGCATCTTGAGCATCATGTAACTTCAAAGACAACACTGATGAGTAGCAAAATACCAGATAAAACGTTAAGTAACCAAAATGGGGTAATCAACTAACACAGAAACACATAGTAACTGTTATCACAACAATTAAAATAATTGCGTGGCCTATGTTCAGAGTTGGCATCGAGGTATCTCTGATAGGACTTCCAGTTATCACTAAAGCAAAATCTTAAAAATTACTTCTCAAACTATTCCGGCAATATCACGAAGATATGCGATGGGAATCACAAAGACTCGTGCATACCGAACCACTTGCTTCTCTAGTGTGATTTTAGTCACGGTCCCCTTTTACAGTTTGATTGCATGCATCTTAGCTCACCATGCTTGAGAGTAGGAGATACTAATATTCAACCGTTGATTAATATCTTAGATGATTTCGTTTCTACGATATACTCTCCTACTGTCCTTCATACTTGATTGCAATATATGACCCAAAATTTCTTTTGTCACATTATTGTGGTTAGCATGAGGTTTCTTAAACAAGTGTGTTCTTCATGAAATTTTCGATCCTGGAACATAACCACCATTAAATGCCATTCACATCATGTGGATTAACATGTTGGTTCATACTTTCGTGTAGTTGATTTTTTTTACTTTTATTTGGAAATTTTCGTGAAGGCATTTCAATCCCATTACTAGCTTCAACGCTTCTTTTAAGTGTCTAATGTTTGTAGAACTTTCACATGTGATGTAGGCTAGTAGGACATGAGTTTTCTTGTTTGATAGCGAAGAGTGGACAAGGTAATGAGTCATCCATACCCCAAAAGTTATTCTTTATCACGATTTATTCATCATTTGAGCAATCAATACGACTATCTTCGCTGGGGATATTAAAAATCTTTGCGACAACCAAAACATCATCTTCCACATTTCCCTCCCATAACAGAGATTCGTTCAAATCTGGAGTCTTGTTCAAATCTGAAACAGTAAACCTACCATCTCTATCGTCATCCGTAGGTTTGAAAGAAAAATTAAAGTTTGTATGAGTTTGATACTCTTGTAGGACCTTGTTCGTGGTTTGAAAAACGTTTTTTTTTCGGGAAAGAAACTATAGCTACAATATGGATTTCCACCACTACCCTCCACATTCAAGAGGAAACTAATGATACATAGGTGGCGTTTGTTTTTTAAAAGGTGCTGAAGTCTGAAATTTGATTTCATTTCTGATTTTCAAGTGATGGTGTTGAAGTCTAAAATTTGAATCAACAAGACTGTTTGTTTTTTGTAAACTGAAAAACATTTGAATATGTAATTGTCTATTTTGTCCCTCAAAATGTTATCATTTCAAACTTTGAAGGTATTATCATTTCAAAATCTCAAATCTAATACTCCTAAAAGCAAAACAAAAACCTTCCCATAATAAGTGAGAAATAAGTGGTTAGGCTACCACTTTTTCCTAAAGACGATTTTAAGTGATAAGTGAGTTTGAAAAAGTTATAAATACAAACAGTGTGAATTGAGGAATGTCTGACCGAATAAGCGATAAGTGGTAATTAAGAGCTGAAATTCCAAAAACAAACGAATTCCCTGTTGATAACAAGTAGCAAACTACCTGTTGATTTCCGACACTATACGAATTCCACCACAACCTCTACATTTTGGAGGAAACTACTCGTACATAGTTTTATCCCCCAAAACAAGAAATAAACTACTTGGTTGATTGATCATGCCACCAGATCGATCTCCGCCATTACCACCAAAGACTACTACCAAAATTGTCAACGTTTGTAGTAGAATTGATACACAACGTTTTCAAATGTCGAAACATCATCGTCATCACCAAACTTAAATATCTTACCACCCATTAAAGGGTTTTGTAAAATAATCTAAACTGAATGCATAAAGCTAACTTTTTCGCCACACGTTGATCCAATGAAAAGTATTTTACAAGTGAATGCAAATGTAATATACGTTTCGGCGCTCCTAATGACATACTCTGTAACACCAATAACTATCTGCAACGAACCACTAGCCACTATTATGAAGATATACGCTAACATTATCACTACGACGTGATTTAATATTTGTTTGAGAGAGTGTGAATAAATGTAAGATGATTGTGGTGGATCTAAGAAACCTAAAAAAATATGGGACAAAATATTGAAAATGCAGTTGGATTTCAAAAAAAGAATTTGCTAACGGCAAAATAGGGGTTGGCGAACTACAACTTTTTCAGAAATGGCTCCACTTTCCAAGTGTTTCGGCAATGACGTGGTGAAGCTTCTTTTGGCTAATTGTATGGAATAATTTTAACTTTTTATGACAAGTGGGTCCAACGTAAGTATTTCGCCAATCTGGCAAAATGTTTTAGGCTTTTAGCGTAACATGGGGTCAATCTCGGTAAACACGTAGAAAATGTCATGTTGATTACTTATATGCATTTTTGGTCATTTGAGTTATTTTCTCTTTCTTTTTCAGTTTTTTTTTCTTTTATTATCTATAACTTTCCATTTATTTTATCCACTATTTTGTGGTATTTGAAATGTATAAATAAATTTTGTTGTATTTTATTTTTTCTACACTTACACGCTACACCTGCTCGTTCCAAATTACTTCCTGTCGATATGATCGAGTTCCAATTCTATTTTCAGGTTTGAACATCCAAATAAGAGATGGCCTCACACAATCCAATTCTCAAGCATAGTATTTGGTTCGCAGACATGTCGAAGTAATCATCAAGCATAACTGAAAAACACTCCATTTCACGAAATTGAGACTTGGCAATATTGTCCACAAGGAAAGGGAAAACGCAATGTAAAAAATCTATCGACCTGATCACTTCATTTTAATGATATTTGCATAATTTATTCAAGAACCGGTCTTTAGAGTTTTTACAAAAAGAGTTTGGAATCGACAACCCTCGACCCACGCCATCCCACCACAAAAAACATATATCACTTCGGAGGAAAATGAAGTATGCAGGAACCCACTAGTCGGCTAATTTAAGAGGCCAATGTTAAGGACTGTGAATAAGGAATGATAAATGAATTGATAATCTCAAGAATCATGTATTAGAACACTTTCCGAATACAATAATTCGACGCTATTAGTCTTGGGGTTCACGAATTTCGTATCGAATAATTCTTGAGGTTTTTTTTTTCTCTTTTCTCAAATGTTGTGAAAATCGAGATACACACCCAGATTCTAGTTATACATATTTAAATGAGAGCTCAACGGTTATTGGCGGTTTAACGATTATAACATTAACAGATAAGTCAAAGGGTAGTTATAATCGAATCTGAATTCCGAAACAAATAGGTTCAGAGCCTAAGATCAACTAGAGATGGCCTGAAGGCCAACAAGAGACGACGTTAGACCAACCAGAGATGGCCCGAAGACCAGCCAAAGATAGCTCTGAAACAGAGATAGCTCTAAAACAGAAATAGCTCTGAAACAGAGATACGACCATCGACTACCGCCAAGGGAGCTCTGCCCCTTGGAACCTGGGGTGCTGCCTTTAAGACTCCGCAATGGGGCGCGACCCCCTTGACTTGGCATGGGAATGGGCCCCGACCCGATCGGGGATGGGGATTCCCCAGTAAATCGGGGATGGGGACGAGGATCTTCGTTTGTCTCAAACCGAGGATGGGGACGGGGATGGGCATCACACTCCATGCCCCGTCCCGTCCCCGTTATGCATTTTAATTAATAAATTTAATGTATATTATTTATTTAAACTAAATCGATAATCCATAATTTCCTATTTTCTACCTAGGTTTAGAATCTAAAATTGCTATTTTTTTGGATGTTAGTATATATTGCGGATGTTAAATAAAATACAATTACTCAGTATGATTTTAGATGTTACTCAATATGTTTGGTACATGTGACATTAAGTTTTTTTGGATTAGATTGAGGTATTTTGGTTTTAAGTTATTAATTATTATAAGAGGTTTGTGATTTTAATGTATTAAATTAAATTATGTTCGACTTTAGGTTTACCGGAAAGATGTGAGATATCGTTTGCGGTGTCTCACATATTTGATTTGGGGGTGTTTGAGATTGCTTATTCAAAGTGCTTATTAACTTATTCCGGTGTGATACCGATAATAAGCAGTTTTTAGTGTTTCTATGGTTAAAAAAGAAAACTGCTTATAGCGGTTTGGCACCGGTGATAAGGATTTTTTGATAAGTCATTCCTTTCTAACTTATTGACTTATTTGAAACTTATCAACTTTTTGGTTATTTTACATCTATAAGCAATTCCAAACACTCTCTAAATAACAACTTATTAGCTTATTACGTTTTGGTACCATCATAAACTAATCCAAACACTTTTTATAAAACTCCGTTTTGACACCACATAAGTTAATAAGCACTTTTACATAAAAGCATAAGATGTTTTAAATAAGCAATCCCAAATACCTCCTTAAAATAACTTACATAAACGGGGGGAAAATCCCCGTTTCCCCGTTGGAGGTGGGAATGGAGATCTGGTCATATTCCCCGGTGGGGATGGGTACACGGATAAGATGTGGGATCGAGGACGGGGATGGAGATTGAGGTCCCCGCCCCATTTCCATGTCTACGCTTGACCTCCTATGGCGATATAAGGT
The DNA here is from genome assembly GCA_033807775.1 of Saussurea involucrata. Lineage (NCBI taxonomy): Eukaryota > Viridiplantae > Streptophyta > Magnoliopsida > Asterales > Asteraceae > Saussurea > Saussurea involucrata. The sequence goes on from CM066325.1 coordinate 71,121,244, forward strand.
GAACAACATTTATGAGTGTGCACTTCGCACCTCCTATTTGCCTCATCACTTTAATTGATCTCAAATAAATCATAATTACACCAGTGGTTGATGACATTAAATCACCAACACCCGGTGCTCGTGCCCATAAAAAGGCCAATCTCCAAAGCAATTTTAACACCCACATGGCAGTTGGTTGCCAGCCTCGAACCCTCGTCCAGAGTTGTGTCAACACTTACAAAAACATCAATTGAAATAAAATCTAACAAAGCAATTGTCGTCGAAGTCAACAAGTTCTAGATACACGTTTTACCAACTAATCAACTTGACAAGTCAACGGCTTTCACAAAATACGCAGTCTAACGACATGCGGGTCCCACGAAACCGTGCTTCACGGCATTTGCAGTTCCACTGTCGAGCCTCATAACACAAGGTACGGATGTAATACACCCTTCCCCCGTCTTCTACATCCCCTCCCCGGACTCGAATCATTTCTATATGCGCGCAATGTTTACACGTGTGTGTATATATACATACATATATTTTTATATATATATATATATATATACACTGTTGCCATGATCAATCATCCCTCCGATGAAGCGCCCGCCAATTTTTCCAACAGAGAGACGACATCAGCCGATGAACTTAAAAGATACCTGGCACTCGACCGCTTTCTTTTGACTGCACACGAAAAGTAATTGTTACTATTGAGGTCGAGTATTGATGGCGTTGTATCTTTCCCATTCCTGTTCTCGTTGCCGGCATTGTCACCATCCGAAGACGAAAACGGATGAGATTTTTTACAACGTGTGCATCCGTTTCTTCCTACGGAATGATCTGTAGACGATCCATTAACCGGACTCGATAAGCTTGATCTGACCGGTGTTGGTGGCTCCGGCTCAAAAAACGTATAAACATCTTCATCCTAAACCAGTAATAGCATATAAATATAGCAAGCCGTATGTATACACCAATTGCAAACTAGACAAAGGATCGTATGAGAAAAAGATTTAAGGTGAGAAGGTAAGAAGAGATCCGGACACTTGATCACTTTTAATCTCAAACCCACCCATGAATCGCGCTTGATACGGGGATTGATACGGTGAACCTCGGTTCACCAGATCTTAATGTGCATCTCATCTTAATGTGCATCCAAAGATGAAGATCTCTTCTTACCGCAAAGAGTAAAACGCAAAGAGTATAACGGTTGTTTTCATGAGGACCCCCGGCTTGTGAAAATTGTACGATTTATAAAACATTTGTAGAATGTAAAGTTTTACGTTCATATACCTTCGGAAGGAAATGTCCAACACACAAGACGTAGTCAATCGGTTCCTTCAAATCTTTGTAATGTATGACTTGTCCTAAAATGCGTTTAATTCCCGCACCCTAAACAGATTTCGACAAAATGTGACCGTAAAAATATGGCTATATGGCTCATGGATTGTGCCATAAAGAAAGGAATGACTCGAACCTTGGTGACTCCAACGGCTCGAACCTCGACAGACCTGCCACCTTGAACCACTTCTACTGACGCATTTGATATTGGTCCGGTCCACAGGTGCTGCAACATGTCCTTAGCTTGAAGCTTCCCAAACTCGACATCTAGCGTCCGTCGTGTCAGTATAATGAGAACATTAGATTGGTCTAAACATATGAAACAAATGTGAGGGAAGTTCCTTTAGAAACCGTAAATATTTTTTAGAACTATGGAACTAAATATTGATAATGAATATCATGGATATTCATCTTCATGATTATCATGGATCATGATATTCACCATGGATCATGGTTATTCATAACGCATATCATGGATGTTCATCATGAATATCATGATTATTCATCATGAATATTTTTCTGAAAATATTTATGGTCTATCAAATGAACTAGCCCTTAAATATAACGTGGGCACAGCAGCAACCTGCATACTTATAATTCCAAACCAACGAAGTCTCACGCAGCTCAAAGTGCGACCTCGGTGTTCTCTCGGTGAAATACTCAAAGACGTGCTGAAACCAACATCGAATTTAAACAAGTTAACTAAAGATCGAACCCATGAACACCCTGACCGATTTACGCACCTTCACACTATCGACCCAATCCATATGTATTTCTGGCAAGTTTCTGATCCATTTCTTATTGGGAGTTCTTAAGAACACACCATGTTCTGCAGCCAACCATATATTGAATTCTCCAAAGTTCTGCAGACTCTCATCAAGTCAACAAGATTTCATTTGGTCATGACGTAAAAGTCGAATGACGGAGAAGAATCACACAACCTTATCAAGGATGGAATGGTGGCTACCGCTAAGGATAACCACGGTGGTCTTTGGATCATCACACAGCTTTCTTAAAGATTCTTTTACTTCTGGGTGAAGTTTGGGCTCCATTTCTTTGAACTGATCAACCCTTCTACCAGAATCCACGGGTTCGGTTAGTGTTGCATTAAACCCCTGTGAAATTAAGTTATGAAACGCTGATGTTTAAAACAGCTGAAAGTATATAAACAATCTAAAATGTAATAAGAAAAAGAGATACATAATTAATGTGCTTCTTTAAGTATTTATAGAATCCTTGCAGAGGGGTTTGTTTTCACTTATTAGACCAACAAGGTTAGGGGAGAGAAAATACCAATATTAGTAAACGGTTGTTGGAATGCAAATAACGCTCGAGTGCTTCTTCCGCTTGAAGCAAGGGTGGAATCTGGCGTATCCTCAATTGAGCTTCCACAATCGTATCATTGAGTTCACTACACATGGAAGAGTAGTAGACATTGAGGCCATTTCCCATATTCAAACAATAAAACAAATGGATGCGTACATGATGATAATATATATATATATATATATATATATATGTTATGTTACCTAACAAAGGTTTCAGCCCATTCCTGGGATGTATGAGTTGTGACATGCATAAAGTTATTGTGGTGTCGTTTTTCTCTCTCCTCGGCAGGCATATTTAAAGCATACGCAATTGAAGAAGCCACTTCCGTGATGTTCCACGGGTTTACCAAAATAGCACCTGCACCCAAAGACTGCGCTGCACCTGCAAACTATGTATATGAAACATACATACATATTATTACTTCATCCATCCTAGAGATGCATAAGACCGGGGCTTTTCGAGCTGGCCACGGGCCTTCCAAGCCCATTCTCAGCAAGAAAAAAAAAAGCTTTGGGTGTGAAAATAGGTCTGATCGGGCCTTTTCATACCCGGGCATTGGAGGTGAAAAATAGCGGGCTATTAGGTGGTAAGGAGGAATACATACCTCACTTAAGATTAGAACCCCCTTCTTTGAAGCTTGGCAGGCCACAAATTCGTAGCTCACAAGATTCATTCCATCCCTTAATGATGTAATAAGAGCCACATCTATTCAAGAGAACCATAAAACTCAACATCAACCACACAAACCCTTATGCCCGACTATGTTTTAATATCAAATAAAAGGCATTTTGATTCTTCCAACAATGCGGCCATCATCGATTATGATAGCCTCTCTACTCTCTACCCTTATTCCCCATATATACCGTGTTTCGTGTGGGATTCACTCTGTTCGTTTGGTTCGGTTTATCAATTATGACAGGGGATGATAAAAGTATTGGTGAACCTCTACGACTTTTAGGAGCCGTTTGGTTTGTAGAACGTTTTTTTGAAGGAATGGATATATCAAAGGAGTTGGAATCTTGAAGGAATTGGAATGGAATGGAATGTTATGAGGTTTGACCAAGTGTTTGGTTGACCGGAAATGGAATGTAATCTGTCAAAGGAATGGAATCTGCTTAGGAATCAGATCAAATTACTACGGCAAGCTATATATAGCAACGGAAATCTTGTTTTATGTTGGATTTATCCAGAAATCCCGAAATCATATGCTGGAATTGGCTATGGAAAAAATGAGCAGAAATCCAGAATCATATATACTGGTAAGTGGCATGGAAAAAACGAGCATAATCATACATACTAATAAAGCTTAAAATATATCAACATAGAAATCCAGTAGTAGAACAGAAAAAGAAATGAAGAAGAATTGAATCCAGATAAAGAGAACCCAGATCCAGACCCATTTGTTAGTTGTTGAAACCGAATCCTGATCGAGAACCCAAAAGCTTCTTCAAGATCTTGACATGTAAAAAAACGAGATCAATAGCGAGGAATGAATCATGGCATGGTAAAAACAAGAGGAATCGGACCGTGTTCAAGATCGGTCGAGAATCCAAAGGCGGCGGATGATTCGTTGTGATGGATTGAGAGTCCAAAGGTAAAGAGCAGGTGCTTTTCTTGGGGTAGTTTTGTCTTTCTGAAAAAATGGGTAGAAATGGATTTCAATTCCATCACATATGCGATGGAAATATGAAATCCGTGAATGGTGGAATCTACGGAATTCAATTCCATTCCATCTAAATTCCTTCAGATTCCATAGGAATCAAACAGGTCCTTAGATCATGAGAAGTCTCTTATTAAAAGATATCAGTGTATCATTGTGAGGTAGCAGAAAAAAAGCCTATTCAGCATCTATGACTAAACTACAAGTGTATAACAAACAAATCATATCACAGGACTGCAATTATACCAGTAATCGCGTATAGTGCACATAGCCCATGAAAGTCAAGAGATCGGTCCTGTATAAAGGAGAAGAATCCCATAACTTAGACTAAACAATCTTTACATATTATATTAACGGTAATACATATCTACATTTTCCATAATTTGCATGATTGTAATCATATCAAAAAGATATATGTAGAACGAAATAACATACCAGATGATGAATTGGAACGGTTGTAAGGCTCCCAAATCTTCCATTAATTCTACCAACAATCTCATGAACTTGACATGTAAGTTTTTGATCTGTTGAAAACAAAAGAAGAGCAATAAGAAATAACGCCAACTGCATACTAGAGCATTTTATTGAAAGAAAAAGAAAAATCAGTCAAAGCATACACTCAGGAACATCAGTTCTCGTTGGCACAGCAATCTGAAGCAACACTACTTTGTCATGCCAATCTGGATTTTCTTCTAAGAACTTTTCAAATGCCAAAATCTTTTGTGGGATCCCCTTAATCATATCAAGGCGATCCACACCCAACATTACCTGCAAATATAAGACCATTGACAACTTCATATTTGCATATTCGATCCATTCATTAGATTTGACCTTGTGTTTAATATTCTATACGATAAATTCACTCTAAAATGATAAAATAAATGATAATTTCATTTTGTAGTTCTATGAAAAGGGACACCCACTTTTATTTACCTTTCGGCCAGCAAATCTCTCCTTGAGTTCCTTTATATGATCCTTGATTTGAGGAAGTTGGATAGCTCGTATGAACCTACCAGGATCTATCCCGATAGGAAACTGTAAAGTCACGAAATGATAGATTAGCACCTTCAAGATTACTCCCTCCTCTGACCCAAAATAAATGTCCACAATGAAAAAGAGACACAATACAACCATCACACTTGTTAATTAACTAAATGACAAAAATACTCTTAATAATAGAGGGAGCAATGATATTCTCCATCTCATAATTAAGGGTAGAATTGGAAAGTCTCACTTAATTTCGGAATTGGACACTTATTTTGGGACAAGCATGACACAATAGTCCAATACGTAAATGGACATTTAAGAAAACAATGATTTGATAGTAACTGTACCGCAGCAACACGAGTAAGCTTCCCTTGATCCTCCACTCCGTCAGGAGTACCCTCGAGCCCAAGAATTCGAGTACACGCACTCACAAAATGCCTTGCATAATCATAAGTGTGGAACCTGATATATATATATATATATATATATATATATATATATATATATATATATATATAATGTGTGTTATAAATGGTGGTGTCTTGATTATGGACAAAAGCACATGTTTAGAAGTTTTAGTAGTTACCCAACTAAATCAGCTACAAGAACGGCTTTTAAGAGCTCAGATCGAGATGGCAGTGTCCTATGAATCTCAGAGGAAGGAAAGGGTGTGTGCAGAAACCAACCAACTTTCATCTTATTATTATGTTCTTTAAGACATTTAGGGAGAAACATGAGATGGTAATCATGACACCAAATGACGTCCCTTTCTGTATAATGTTCATTCACAACATCAGCAAACATCTGATTGGCTTTCTTGTAAGCATCAAACTGCGATTGGAAACTACGAGTAGTTGCAAGCCGATCCTCTTGGGGAAGACCAAGATAATGGAAGAGTGGCCATAAGATATTGTTACAGTACCCATTGTAATAGAGATTAACAAGATCTTCATCAAGAAATACTGGGATGCACCTCTGCATACCAACCACATCTAATTATTATAACTTCAAAAATATTAAATATCTTTTATAGATATATGCTCAACCTTTTCAGCTAAGGCTTCCGTCAGTGATTTCTGCCCGATCTCATCAGGTACATTTACCCCAGCCCATCCAATCCATTTTGTATCGAAATCAGTTATACCTTTATCAAAATTTCCCTTCATTAGAATGCCAAAGAATCTTTTCAAAAATAAAGATAATTAACATCTGGAAGAAATGAAGAGCAACATGCACTACAATAAAATTGGGTTTATAGGAAGAAATGAAGAGCAACATGCACATACACACAAGTGTCCAATAAAAAGATGGGTTTACTGGACACTTCTCCAAAGTGTCCTTTAAAATAGCTAATACAACACTTTATTTCAAAAGCATCCTAAAAAACCTGTTGAAATGCCGAAAAGCGTACTATAAACCTATTGTAACACTTTTAGATAGGACGCTTAATAGTTTGGTCCTATAAAGTATCCTATTAAGACACTTAGGGGCTGTTTGGCAGTTGCTGAATTGTTTGGTGCGGAATGATTAAGAGGTCAAAATGGTTAAGAGGCTTTTATGATATAGTGCAAAATGAAATATGGTTGTTTGGTATTTGTTTAGAATGAAATCAGGGTACCGAATGGTTAAGGGTGACCCAAGATGCTGCAATCATTAAGAGGGTTTTGGAACCATTAAGAGGCAGACTTTTTTTTTGCCAAACAAGATTCACCTCTGAACGACTCAGAGGTTGCCTCTTAATGGCACCATTAAGAGGTAAACAAACAGCCCCTTAGACATTTCAGGCGTACTATGAACTCAACTTTGCTGTAGTGATGTGGGCAAGCATCATACGGCCAAAAACAGATCCCATTCGTATAAAATTTTAAAAATATTTAAAGGGTAACGTAAGAAAATGGAGAACTCACCCAAAAGTGCACTGACTAAGCCCCCAACACTCATTTCAAGTTGCCAAGATGCCTCGCCCTTTCTTGTTGCAGAAACAGGCAGACGATTGGCTACTACTAATAACCGTTGTCTGATTGCGGCAGTTTCTGTTGTAAGGATCTGACCATTCCCAATAATACTTTCCATACCCCCATTTCCATTTCCATGAACATCCTCATTTTGTGATTTGAAAGATTTTCTTATCTCGCGTTCTTTCAAGAGTCTTTCGTGCCTAGTCCTAAGTATGGCTGAAGTGTTATTGTAATCATCTATATGCATATCCGACTTCTGCAATTCCTCCTGCAATTTAACGAGTTTGTTATGTTAAAGTTCAGATACTCTACTACCTGCATGTAGATCATGTTTCTTACAAAAACATCTAATCATGATTTGGCTAACTAATTAAAAAAATAATCAAGTGGCAAATTCACCAAAACCAAAACACCAATGTAGTACCTTTTGGATGCAAACTAGGAACTATATATCTCAACACACAATGGAAATCACACTCCACTATATATTATGGCCGTTTATGTAATGTGTCTGCTTAATACACGTTTAAGTAATTTAGTGCTTAAAGATCATTGGGCTGCCTACCTCCAGTTTGCACTTTTAGAACATTGGAAATTACAATGTCCTCAAGTTCCGGAAACTTCTATAACAAAAGAGAAAAGGAAAACATATCCAATAGAATGGAAGTGCACATCTGAAGAGCCATCAAACTGAAACCCCTCCAATCTCTTCCACATGCACAAATCCAAAATAAAAAAAAATAATAATAAAAAAAATTCCCAGTTTTGTATATCTGGAAAAAATGCAATGATTGAACCATTTTCATAAAAGTAAATTTTGCTATAGATTTCAGTATCTCTCTTCAGGATGATCTTGTAGTCCATCTTTGAACCAATTTCATCAAGTAAATTTCATCTTGTAGTCTAACACCATGAAGAAATATGATACGTGATTATTCTCACTGATTAGAAAGCATAATATACATCTTAATCTTGGACCCATTGTTCTTAGTTCCCTTGGTAGTTTAATAGTTTGTAACAAGGCGTAGCTCTTTTGTGAGGCTAGTCCCCTTGGTAAACTTGCTAAGCAGCCATTTAAGAACTCTGTCATTTACTTATCTGCTATTTGATATAATTCACAGTGATATTTGGACATGAGCAGTTTTGAGTTCCTCGGGTCACCGTTATTATGTTATTTTTAGATAATTATAGTAATTTTCTTTGGACTTATAAGTTTATTCCATCTTTCTCAAATTTAAAGCATTAATAAAAACTCAATTCAAAAATTTCCAAACCTTTTGTGATATAAATGGAATGCAGTTCCTTTTCTCTTGTCCTCATAGGCTCATACGTACCTCCTCTCAAAATAAAGACTATTAGTAATATGGTTCGAACCATGTTTGAGATGCCGCCCTTATTTTGCATGCATGCCCTTGAAAGTTGAAATGGCAACCTACCTCATCAATATTCTTTCCAGCAAAGTATTGGGTTACAGTTCCCCTGACTCAGATTCTCTACAAGAAAGATCCACTCTACTCTAATCTTCGAGTCTTTGGTTGTCTTTCCCATCTACCTCAATTAATAAACTGCAAGTGAGGTCCAACCCGTGTGTGTTTCTAGGCTATCCTACCATTCATAGAGGTTACAAGTGTTATGACATCTCAAGCAGAAAAATAATCATCAAAAGGCACGTGATTTTTGATGAAACACAATTCCCTTAAATACTCTGTTCGGAATTCACAGGCCTTGTACTCCCAGGATCTTAGATCGAATACCCGGCCATCATATGGGCATCATGCATACAATCATCATTCATACAAAAGAAAGAACAAGAGAAAGTGGGTTGAACCCCTTGGATTTCTGGAAATAATATTCTGGATTCAACTAAAGAAATCGTTTACATAAGGACTCTATTTATAGACATGAACCGGTGCCTTGAAGAGGTGCCAACGAACCATTGCAACCCTTCGGTTGTGACTGCTTCTAGACCATCGCAACCCTTCGGTTGTGACCATCGCAACCCTTCGGGACTATTGCATAACCGCCTTTTAACTAACTAACTAATAACTAACTTCTATAATAACTGAATTACTAATATAACTATAACTAACATATGTAACTGTTATATCATTATGGTTCCAACAATCTCCCCCCTAATGATATAATCAACAACTTCTTGATATTTGAGAGATTGCTCGGTAGATTCTGCTGCTGCCTTGATTCTGCTACAGGTCCTAAAAGTGATCAGCAAGTCCTTCTGCTTGATCAAAAGTATCCAGTCCTTCGGTATACTTGTTTTGCTTCTCTACCAGCATGAACCCGTAGTAGGGCGTAGCAAGTAATCTTCGAACATCTTCAGGTTCCTTGTCTTCATCAATTTCCTTAATCTTTGTTCTTTGACGCGATGCTTCCTGCCCTCGTGCCTTTAATCGACGGCTTTTCTGACCGTTCGTATTTCTCCGGTTGTCTTCTCCGGTTCCGATTAAGGTATGTAAACCTCTTTTCGGTATGGTTTTTTTTTTCACTTCTCTTGATCGTTCTTGAATTTCTACTGTTGGTTTATCTCCGGTTGTCTTCTCTGGTTCCGATTATAGGTATGTTCTCCTTTTTTCGGTGTGAGACCAGTCGGTGGCAGATACCTTCTGGTTTATCGGCCGCCCTGGGTTTCTCCCGATGATTCAATCAACGCCTTCCTGGTGTTCTTCTGTTGAATCTTCTGGTGCCGATTTTGTTGGTGAGAATTCCGGTAGATGATGATAACCTTTGGTTTGATACAACTGTTGGTAATTTCGTCCCTCATTCTTCTTAGTTTCCCCGTACGCAACTTGATTCTGTCCTCTTGGACTATTAATCGCCATTGCTACTTCAACACTCTTGTTGGTTCTTTCTAGTGAATCACGGGCTATTCACTTGCACAATTGAACACAGTAAACAATAGATTGCAGGCTTCGAAAACTAGGAAATGTAGGACACGAAAATACTAATAGTAATATTGAGATAGAAATTCTGAGATGATAATTGACGCATGATTTTGATCTTCGTTTGAGCCCTTTGGCTCTGATACCATGTTCGGAATTGTCAGGCCTTGTACTCCCAGGATCTTAGATCGAATACCCGGTCATCATATGGGCATCATGCATACAATCATCATTCATACAAAAGAAAGAACAATAGAAAGTGGGTTGAACCCCTTGGATTTCTGGAAATAATATTCTGGATTCAACTAAAGAAATCGTTTACATAAGGACTCTATTTATAGACATGAACCGGTGCCTTGAAGAGGTGCCAACGAACCATTGCAACCCTTCGGTTGTGACTGCTTCTAGACCATCGCAACCCTTCGGTTGTGACCATCGCAACCCTTCGGGACCATTGCATAACCGCCTTTTAACTAACTAATAACTAACTTCTATAATAATTGAATTACTAATATAACTATAACTAACATATGTAACTGTTATATCATTATGGTTCCAACATACTCAACATACCTTCAGCTTTTCCATTTGAATTTATAGACAATGATAGTCAATCACCTTATCTAATTTCTCAAATGCAAATACATACTACCAATCCATATATTCAGCCTTAGACTGCAACCCAACATCTTACCAACACCACAAACTCGCTTACTGGCCCAAGTTGACCGAGCCCATCTCTAAATCCTATTCTCCTCCCACAATCCTAGTTGTTGCCCCTTCGCCGGTAAACTAGGCGGCCTCACCAATCCCTCTCACCAACCATTCCACCTGAACACTCCAGGGAATGGTTACAAGAAGCCAACACGGCATCCTAAAACCAAACCACAAACACACCAATTTAAATGTTTCGACCACTATGACCTTCTCTTCCCAAAATTCGGGTAAGTGGTCTCCATGACACAAATTAAAAATGCTATCTTGGATGAATAAAATGCTCTAATTCAAAATAAGATTGGGATTAGGTACCTCATCCACATGACATGAATTTTATTCACTCTATGTGGATCTTTCGTTATAAAGAAAACATATGACGGTTCTTTTGAGTGACATAAATCCCGTCTTGTTGGTGATGGCATGTCTAGGCAATAAGAAGAGGATTGTGATGATACTTTTAGCCCGGTAGTGAAACAATCGGTTGCTATTTAGATTGCATTGAACATCGTTTTATCTCATTCTTGGCCCATTCATGAGTTGGATGTCAGGAATGATTTTTTTTAACATGGCAATCTTAATGAAACTGTGGATATGCATCATCCTATAGGACTCAAAGATCCTAAACATCCTGTTTATGTGTGTTTGTTGAAGAATTATCTTTATGGCCTAGAGCAAGCTCCTCAGGCATAGTACCAGCGATTTGTAGATCTTTTGCCATTATTGGTTTCTCTCACAATATATTTGAACACTCTTTGTCCATTTACCGTAGTGGCTCTAACATTGCATATATGGTGCTTTATGTGAATGACATCATTTCTCACCCATTCTTTTCATGCTCTTCAAAAGACCATCATGTCACTTTTGAGTTCAAAGATTACTATGAAGTAGGGGCGTTCGTCTAAACCGTCCACATTGCACCACACCACACCGTACCGCAATGTGCGTTTTACAACTTTCGCGATGCAGTTTGTGGTTTTGAATCATCAAACCGCACTACAGAGCACATTTTTATAATATATATTATATACACATTATCATTAATTAATTGAAAATAACAGATACATTATTGATTATTTATTAATTTTTCAGTTTTTCTTTTGAATTTTACGTTAAAGATTCCTTATTTGAGTTTTTTTTTGTCTTTTGTACGTGTAATTGTCGAATTTATTTTGAATTTTTCTCTTTACATGTATTTGGATTAATTATGGAACTCTTTAGTTTGTTTTACAATACTTTTAGTTACACGTCTCGGAGATATTGAAACATTTTATTGCATGGAATATGAAAACGTTTTTATCAAACTTATTTTAGTGCTATGATCTTACAATTATTCAAATGCATTAGGTACAAACCGCATAACCGCACAGCATTTCGGGGTGCGATTTCGGAAAATCTTCGAACCGCATATGCAGTGCGATTTGCGTTTTGGCCCTAAACAACACCACAAACACCCTAAAGAGGAGCACATGAATGCTTTCAAATGCATTCCACTAGATACATAGAAGGAACAATTGACTTGCTTCTCCATCTATATAAATCTTCGGTTACAAAGCTCACCTCTCATACAGATGCATATTGGGGTGGTTGCCCATATACAAGGCGTTCCACCTCCGGCTATTGCGTTTTTTTGGTCACAACTTGATCTCATGGTCGTCCAAATGACATCTCACTTTATGTCGTCCTAGTGTCGAGGTCGAATACCGAGGAGTGGCTAACATTGTCTACAAATCTAGTTTGATACAGAATCTTCTCCTACTGTTACATTGTCCGATCCAGAAAGCTACATTGGTATATCGTGACAATGTGTGTGCGATATATCTTTCAGGTAACCTGGTGCAACATCAACGCTCTAAGCACATTGAGATCAACATTCATTTCGTCAGAGAGAAAGTTCCGTGAGGTGAAGTCTGGGTCCTACATGTCCTGTCGCATTATCAAGTTGCTGATATTTTACTAAAGGGTTACTTTGCATACTTTTTGAGGATGTTCGAGTTGATCTCAACGTACAGGAACCCCCCACTTCGACTGCAGGGGTGTGATAGAATAAATGTAAATATTCTTGCAAATTAGTTATATTTGGTGTATGGTATGGGATCATGTGAGAAGTGTCATTTTTGTGAGAACTGTGAGAAGTGCTTTTAAACCATTAAATCACTTTTAATCAAATACCCTCCCATGAATTGCGGCTTAAAAGGAAATTAATCCGGTGCATCTCGGTGCATCTTATCTAGGTGCATCTAATCGTGATGTTCGTCCATTTCTAATTCAACGTTTGATAATCACTTCTCATCAAAACCAACAATCAACAAGTTATCTACATCGGTAATAGTAATATGACATCATCACCATCACAGACCCTCCAATCACAAAATGGTCCATCATGAACGAGTAGGATTTCTTGAATCATTTTCTAGTCGCTTGTTTCAAGCCATCATAGTAGTTTCTTAGACTTCATGTTTTCCTTTCCATTTGCCGTGAAAGATTGGAACTTTTGGTCTTCAAGATTGGGCCTAATAAAATACTTGGTCTAATTTACTACCATTGGACACATTAACTTAATTAGTCTTAAGTTTATTACCATTAGACTAAGATACCTAAGTGATTAATACAAGAAATTTGTATAATACTCCCTCCATAAAAAACCAAGGTTTGACTTGTATAATTGATTTAAAAAAATGAGCATTAATCAATAATTTTAAAAAGTGTATAAACAAGGGTTAAATATAAAAAACTTGTGGACCAAAATTAAGGTTACTAATTTTCATTAACGACTACTAAAGAACATAAAAGTAAATTAGGATTAAAAGCTTCCCAAGAAAGCAAATGTTGCATTTTTAGACAACCTAAATTTTTGAGATTTTCATTTTCAGCCCTCTTGAAAAGTTTCATTTTTTAAGCATAATAAATATAAATTGTAAATACAAAAATATACATATATACACATACAAATTGTCATTAGGTTTTGGTAAACAGCAACCATAACCAATAACTAAACCCTAAATTTTTGTTAGGCATCTGTATATATTGATGTTATATGCAAGCAATCAGATGGACATATTCACTGTTTTACTCTTTAAGCACCGACCAAAACCAAACTACTTGGGCAACTTCTCAGTTTTTGATCTATGTGAGATCCCTAAGAAAATCTCTTCAAATTAACACTTTTTATATCACTGAACCATTCAACCATCTTGTTTCATAGCATGTTTTTTCTTTGTTCTTCATCTAGTATACCCATATAAATATTCATACTTAGCTAATAGGCTTGATTTCCTTCAAAGAATTTATCTCATCTTTCTTGGCCTCAAACCATTCTCTTTCTCATTAATTGACACAACTTCAGCAGGACTCTGACTACCTGATTTAATAAGCAACAAATACTCATATAAGTTGTATCCGGTAGAAATGTAGAATGGCATCTTACCTTTGTCTTATGTGATTGAACCTTACTATAGATATCATGGGTGCAATATGAGCATCAACGATATCATCAGCTATATCATTTTGTTGGTCATTTACTTCTTTCAAGTTTTCTAATTCATGGTTGTTAGCAATATTGTATTTATAGTATATATATTTGTAGATCATTCAGAATCCCTAATTTGTTGTTAGCTTCCTAGAATAGTGGGACTCTTCGTGTATATATTCTTGTACACTATTGTTTAGAGATCAATCAGAGAATTATATTCTTCCATGGTATCAGAGCCAAAACCTTGATAATCTTTGAAACCGCCAGCCTCTCCCTTTAATCCTTCTTCTCGATATCCTCTTCCTTCTTTCCATGGCTGACGCTAAATACCCTGCTCTTGCCGTCACCAACATCAAGAACGCTATTCCCATTGTTCTTGAGATGGAAAAAGGGCAGTACACATCATGGGCCGAGTTGTTCAAAATCCACTGCCGTGTTCATCAAGTTCTCTACCACATCATTCCCGCAACCACCACAGATCCGGCAACATCATCGGCTGACAAAACAAAAGCACCCGAAATCGACAATGCAATCTGGTCTCGTCTGGACGCCACCGTTCTCCAATGGATATACAGTACCATTTCGAATGACCTTCTCCATACTATCATCGAACCTGACTCCACGGCTCATAAGGCTTGGGAAAACCTGAAAAAGATTTTTCAGGACAATAAAAACTCTCGAGCAGTTCTTTTGGAAAATCAATTTTCCAACATCCGTCTAGATGATTTTTCAAATGTCTCTGATTACTGTCAAGAGTTAAAAATGATTGCCGATTAACTCGCCAATGTTGGCTCCCTAGTTGGTAATCACCGCCTTGTACTTTAATTGGTTGTTGGACTCAATGAAAACTATGATATCGTAGCCACCAACATCCAACAATCTGATCCTCTTCCTCCTTTCTATGAGGCCCGCTCTCGTCTTGTTCTTGAAGAAACCCGGAAGACCAAGCAAGCCTCTATGGCTGCCACGGCTGCAGCCAATGCCGCCTTCTTGGCCCCCTCTGTAGACGCACCATCTTCCTCCCACAACTCCGGAAAAGTGGACGCGGTGGTCACGTTTCCTTTCGTGGAGGAGGACGCGGCAATGGAAGAAACGATCGCGGAAGGAGCGGCGTACGTGGAGGAACACGTGGAGGATGAGGAAGTATATCAACCGGAGGACGTGGAAACAACAATCAACAGGCGCGACCCTTCTCCGGTCTGTGGACCTACCGACCATGGTTCGGCTGGAATCAAGGGTGGGGTTACCCACCTTGCCCCTATCCGACGGCAAACTGGCAGCGCCCCCAAGGGCCAAAACCGCAACCTGGACTTCTCGGTCTAGGACCACAACCGCAGGCATATAATGTCTAAGCCCAATTCGAGCCTGAGCCCGAACCCGAGTGTCAACCCACGGACATCGAAGCGGCATTCCACACGATGACTCTCAATCAACCGGATAACAATTGGTATATGGACACCGGGGAAACATCTCATATGACTACCAACTCAGGTACACTCACCTCTTATTCTAATTTACACAGTAATCGTAACATTATTGTCGGTAGTGGTCAACATATTCCTATTTGCAGTTACGGACAAACTAAACTCAATCCACCCAATCCACCACTACAACTAAATAGATTACATGTCCCTCACCTTATTAAAAATCTTATATCTGTTCGTCGTTTCACAACCGACAACAATGTCTCTATTGAGCTTGATCCGTTTGGCTTTTCTGTAAAGGATATTTCGACGGGGAAGGCTATAATGAGATGTAACAGCAAAGGTGACTTATACCCTCTCACAAGCATCTCTTCTTCAACAAAATCCAGCCCAAGCACTCCGTCTGCATTCAACACAATCTCTCCGGATCTTTGGCATGCTCGCTTAGGACATCCCGGAGCATCTATCTTAAAATTTCTTCGTAACAATAATAATATTTCGTGTAATCGAACATCGTCTTTATCTTTCTGTCAATCATGTGTTTTGGGCAAACAAGTTAAATTACCGTTTTTTTATTCTACTTCTAATACGTATTTACCTTTTGATATTGTTCATAGTGATGTTTGGACCTCCCCTACCCCGAGTTCCGTCGGACATAAATATTACATATTATTCTTAGATGATTTTTCAAACTTTCTTTGGACTTTCCCATTGGGAGCAAAATCTCAAGTATTCTCTATTTTTCTCTCCTTCACAAATCTCATCTACACTCAATTTGGAGCAAAAATTAAAACACTCCAATGCGATAATGGCACCGAATATAAAAACTCTTCTTTTCACAATTTTTGTTCCCAAAACGGAATGGCATTTCGATTCTCATGCCCCCATACATCTTCTCAAAATGGGAAGCCCGAACGTAAAATTTGCACCATCATCAACCTCATTCGCACCCTTTTCACCCACTCCTCTACTCCCCCCAAATTTTGGCATCACGCTCTCGAAATGGCAATCTACTTACTCAACATTCTTCCATCTAAACTACTCTCTCATACTACCCCAACCCATGTTCTATACAACCAACACCCCTCTTATTCTCACCTTCGTCCCTTTGGTTGTTTATGCTACCCACTATTTCCCTCCTCACAAATCACTAAACTCCAAGCACGCTCCAAATCGTGCATTTTCTTCGGCTACCCCTCAGGCCATCGTGGCTACAAATGTTACGGCCCCACAACTCGCAAAATTATTATCTCCCGCCATGTTAAATTTAATGAGTCTGCCTTTCCTTTCACTACTTTTCATTCCCCTCCTATTTCCTCTTACTCCTTTCTTGACACCAACCCGTCACCTTTGCTCTCATCTCTCTACCACACACCAGCACCATCCAACAACTCCTCCACTCCCACCCCTCTGTCCACGCTACCCAGTCCCCCTCCCTCACACACTCAACCTCCACCCACACAAATCCCTCCCTCACCCACGACCCCACCCGTAACCACCATACCACCCACCACCCCACCCATAACCACTACCCCACCCGAACCCATAGCCCCACCCGTGACCACAGCCCCACCCCCTCATCAATAAACTCCCAAACCATCCCTCCACCCAACGCCCCTACTGTTACATCCACTTCCCCAACTCACCATCCGATAAACACTTCCACTCACCATATGACTACCCCGGCGAAAGCTGGCATCTCTAAACCCAAACAACTCTTTAACCTGTCATCCCTTGCCCAACCCTCACCCATACCAAAAAATACCAAACTCGCCTTGTCCGATCAAAATTGGAAAGCCGCAATGTGTGACGAATTTACTGCGCTAATTAAGAATAAGACGTGGGAACTAGTTCCTCGCCCATCTGATACTAATATTATTGGATCTATGTGGATTTTTCGACAAATACAACTCTGACGGATCTTTTGAGCGGCACAAGGCCCGTCTTGTTGGTGATGGTAGGTCTCAGCAGGTGGGCATAGACTATGATGAAACTTTCAGCCCCGTGGTTAAACCTGCCACAATCCGGTCAGTTCTCAGTCTTGCTTTATCTAAGTCATGGTCAATTCGCCAACTTGATGTAAAAAATGCCTTTTTGCACGACATGTTAAACGAAACAGTTTACATGCACCAACCGATGGGTTTCCGCGATCCACACCATCCCGACTATGTGTGTCTATTGAAGAAATCTTTATACGACCTTAAATAGGCTCCACGGGCATGGTACCAAAGGTTTGCCGATTATGTCTCAACCATCGGTTTTTCTCACAGTAAATGTGATCACTCGCTTTTTATATATCGTCAAGGGAACGACATCGCTTATCTATTATTATATGTTGACGATATCATTCTCACCACATCTAATGACCAACTCCGCTCCACCATTATGCGCTCCCTAAGCTCTGAATTTGCAATGAAAGACCTCGGACCTCTCAGCTTTTTTCTTGGAATTGCCGTTACTCGCCATAAAGACTGCCTCTTTCTCTCCCAACGAAAATACGCCGAGGAAATACTTGAACGACCATGAATGTCTTCATGCTCCCCATGCGCCACTCCGGTTGACACTAAGGCCAAAGTCCGATCAGGACCCCGAAGTAGTGACCCAACTCGTTACCGTAGTCTTGTCGAAGCCCTACAATACCTTACCTTTTCGCGTCTGGATATCACATACGCTGTTCAACAAATTTGCTTACACATGCATGATCCACGAGAAGAAAATATGAGGGCGCTAAAGCGCATCATCCGATACATTTAAGGGACTCTAAACTTGAGTTTACACTTATACAAATCATCTTTTGATTCCCTAATCTCTTACACAGACGCTGACTGGGGAGGATGTCCTGACACCCGCCGATCCACATCCGGTTACTGTGTCTTTCTTGGCGATAACCTTATCTCATGGTCTTCTAAACGTCAACCCACTTTATCCCGTTCAAGTGCAGAGGCAGAATATCGAGGAGTTGCAAACGTCATTTCGGAATCTTGCTGGATTCACAATTTACTATTAGAGCTGCATTGTCCTATTCGCAAAGCCACTCTAGTCTATTGTGACAATGTCAGTGCCATATACTTATCCGGCAATCCCGTACAACATCAAAGAACCAAGCACATCGAGATGGACATTCATTTTGTCCGCGAAAAAGTTTCTCACGGCGAAGTACGTGTTCTACACGTCCCATCTAGATACCAAATTGCCGACATATTTACAAAAGGGCTTCCGCGCATCCTGTTTGATGATTTTTGCACCAGTTTCAGCGTACGGGAACCTCCCGCTTCCACTGCGGGGGGGGGGGGGGGGTGTTAGCAATATTGTATTTATAGTATATATATTTGTAGATCATTCAGAATCCCTAATTTGTTGTTAGCTTCCTAGAATAGTGGGACTCTTCCTGTATATATTCTTGTACACTATTGTTTGGAGATTGAAGAAACTAATCCATGTCCAAATCAATTTATACATTAGACTATGAGTTTTCACATTGCTCTATGTTATCAGATGTCTTATCCTTAAGGAACAAAATTCCCGCTTTTGACATTCTTAATGTTAACTTGCCAACTAACTGTAACTATAATCTTTAGAGCCATAACCCAAGATAAATTTTCTCATCAAGTTTTGATCTCATGTCTTTTGGTATGTAAGCATGCGTTTGCATCAACTCTCAACTGCTTATGGGAAGCATCTTTCCTTGTCCATACTATGTGTGTGATATCACCTTCCAATCGTTGATTGAGAAAGATTCATCAAGTCAATCATTGTTCTCTTTGCTTTCTCCAAAAAGATATAGAGAATTTAGCATAATAACATTAGATTGAGGAGACTTTCAGAAATTCTTCTCAATCCTAGTCACAATGATCATTGCAATGACATTCAAACGAACCTTTCCTTTGCTTAGTCTTTGGATTTAAAAAATTGTCACGCTTATCTAGACAAATAATTGGTAAACTAATAGAGTAAAATTCCACTACCAATAATTTGATCTTTCGTGTAACCATTAATCAATATTCACCGAATCCAAACAATGAGTTTTTCTAGGAGAAACTCTCATATGAATTTATGTTGTTTGTCAGCCGAACATTCTACGCATATTGTAAATGCATACTATTAACCATAGAGGAGTTTTTGCATAGCAAGATGATACAGTCGTCTCTTAGCTCTTATGTCACAACCCACTTGAGGAATTTTTGTCACAACATTCACTCTACACTAGACACACGACCTTGGATAAGCTACAGAGAGTGATGCTTATTCACTTAACAATAATTAGAGAGCATTGGTCAGCTTCTATTATCCTAGACCAAAGAGGTTCGGAAAACCGTCATCATTATGTTTCTAAGAATGGTGAAAGAGCGCATAAAAGAGATCAACAGCTTGAAGTATTAAGAAAATAGAGCGTATAACCCTTGATTTCCCTTTTCTACACGTACCCATTTTCAATCTTCTTTTTCATCTTCCTCTCCTTTCTTTTACCTATAATGGGTGGGTTTGATCCATCCCCTACGTTGGATGAAAACACCCAATATAGTATGTATGGTACAAGAGTTCCCTTATCGCCAATTAGTTTTGAGATCAAAGTCAAAATGACTATTTACCAAGAAAGCACAACAATAGGCGCACTTATCAAGTATTATCCGTGTCCTATTTTCATGGTTCTAACATTTATAAAAGTTCAAAAATTTAGGTGTGGTGCATACACTAGATACGAAACAACTAAACATCAAAAACAAAACATTAAAAGATATAGAACAAAGGGATAAACAAAAACTAGTTATTTATGATGGTCAAATTAATACATTGTTGGTGAAAAGCATGAGGTATAATCTTGGCTCGTCAAGTAAAGAAGTTAATGTCATATAGCTATGATATCACTATATCAGGACCATCTCAAAGCCTATTTGTCAGCAACTTAATGACCTTAATGAGACTCACATCGTATTCGGTCAGCTATACATGACTGTTTGGTAGTGCTTAATGATATGGAAAGTGTCTTATTCAGTAAGCTTCTAGCAGGGGCTTTACGCAGAAATCCAAGTTTTTTCCAAACTTGCCCCTCCCAACACTAAACACACTCTTTCCATCTATGAAAAAACCCTCCCAAACAAAAAACTTCCGAATCTATACAGACAGATTAATCCACACAGGCAGCTTTATTCATACAGGACTTAATGGAAAACCAACAAAACAACCCCTTTAGTCCCAAGTAAAACTAAAACCAGATTAACTATTTGTAGAATTCATCCACAGTTTTCAAGTAAACATTATTAATTTGGAGAGAGGTAATGTGCATATAGAGTGAGTTGCAGGATGGTGAATGAGTGTAAGAAAGTAAAATTGGGGATATTTGAACACTGGATATAGCATACACTTGTGTGTAGTTTGTAAACACACACATGCTCAACAGTTATATAGAACACACACAAGAATGATTTGGGGGAAAGATATAACCATCAAAAATTGAAGAACTCAAATAGATTTCATTTCAGTTGAAGATTTTAAGAACTCAAATTAAGAAAAAAAGGACCATTAATAATTGAAGCGGGTTTGCACAGAAATTAACAGACACAAGTATGAATTTGAGGAAAAACAAAAAAAAAAACAAATAAGGGTTGATGTTTACCAAATCGTGTTGTAGAATGGCGATATCTTCATATGATGGAATGCTCTTCATTCTCATGTCCTGAAAATCAAAACCCTACGAAGATTGTTGTTAAAATTACTGAATATTATTTTATCCATCTAGATACAAAGTATAGAAATATGACGTTGGGAACATTCTAATATTCGCCGCTGAATATTCCCTTTTATAAATACAAATACGAAGCGGTGAATTAACGATGATGTAAAAAGGAAAACAGGAGGAACGTGAGAGAAGATTGAGGGGTACGACGATGGTGGGATGGGGTGGGGCGGGGGATCTTTATTATGGGTTATTCTAAACCCACCCCTGCAACTTTGTACACCCCCTCCCCTCATATTCCACAATTTTTTATTTTTTTATTTAAAGGTTACACTTTACACCCTTAAACTTATTTATTTAATTTACTTTATACCTTTTAGTTTTCTATTTATCATTTTACACTTTCATTATATTAACATATATAATCGTATATTAACTAAAATACGTTAAAAAATTACTTTTTAATTTTAACAAGTTACACCATTATAATCGTCTCGTCGATACTTTCGAAATGAGCCCAATATTGAATATGTTTTGATTTAAGTATATTATTATGTCATACGTTTACGTTATTATTTTATTTAATTATATTATTATTCGTCGATACCTTCTTATTTTTTTGATTTAATTATATTATTTCGAAATGAGCCCAATATTAACTAAAATACGTTAAAAAAATACTTTTTATTCCAACAAATTCCAACTCTGATTATTCATTTAAATCAATAGATCAACGAGTACAAGTACGCTCTATATATTCTTCATACAAATCTAATCTACGTTTGTATGGGACAATCCATGTACTTGCATCTTGAAGTCGATAACGTGTCAAATGGTGTATGAGTGTGGGCATTGGGTATTCTCCGTTTAATACCACTTTTATGTAATGATTACCATTAACATGCACTATTGCAATTGACACGTGTTGGGATGATGACGGCGGTTGTGTCCTGAATGGTAAGTATGTCACACTACGTGCCATATTGAGAACATGTAGTATGACATTGAACCTTGAAGCAGCTAGAATTCCCATTTCAGGGATAGCGATCCTAGCCGGTGCAAAGACGCCCTTCTGGAAAAAATTCAACGCTTCGTAAATTCTTTCACACTCGTTGCCAATCACATAAGAGTAATACTGTTGATACTCAGTTAGTTCAACCATTAACTCTCTGCGGATATTGTCACATTCGTCTTCATGACCACCCAGGCAAGTAGATATGGCTCGAAATCCACAATTTCCATCGCCCAATACATCTTGTATTTGTGTGACGTATGGATGAAATAAACCTGGGATTTGATCAAGATATGGATTTGGGGGGGGGGGGGGGGGGGGGGGGGGTGTCGTGGGAAGTAGGAGTTATGCCTTGCTGATTCTTGATGAGCAAAACCTTCAGAGTTGATAAATGTTGGCGCGTTAGAACAACTGCGTCTACGAGGGTCTTTAAGAATCTTTTTCTTTGGAGCTTGATTCTTTAGAGAAGGACGTCCACGAGTGGTTCTATGAGTTGAGGGTTCATCAAACAAGGTTTTACGACCAGGAATTGATTGTTTATTGAAATTTTCTCTAAACATCTGTACTTCATCGTCACATTGAATATCATCATCTTGTGCGGACGCACATGGCGAGAAATCAAGTTTTTTTTTCCAAAATATGTCGATCGCATCAAGTGGAATGGGTACGCCTTGACATGTATATAGTGCTTGTTCATGCGCACATGGTAACCCATGACTTGTATGCAGTTTACAACCACAATTTTCAGAAAATACGTTAGTCTCGAAAGACCGCTCATATTCACGAGAAGGACGTCCACGAGTGGTTCTATGAGTTGAGGGTTCATCAAACAAGGTTTTACGACCAGGAATTGATTGTTTATTGAAATTTTCTCTAAACATCTGTACTTCATCGTCACATTGAATATCATCATCTTGTGCGGACGCACATGGCGAGAAATCAAGTTTTTTTTTCCAAAATATGTCGATCGCATCAAGTGGAATGGGTACGCCTTGACATGTATATAGTGCTTGTTCATGCGCACATGGTAACCCATGACTTGTATGCAGTTTACAACCACAATTTTCAGAAAATACGTTAGTCTCGAAAGACCGCTCATATTCACTGTAAATCATATCAAGTGCATAAGATGAAACAAAGCCCCACAAGTTTTGAAAGTGTGGTTTTTGAATTCGATGTTTCCTAATATCTAAGGTCCCTGTTTGTGGTAGTCTTCCTAGCTATCGATTTTTTTCGCATGATTAAAAGAGCGAAGATCGTACCTTAGATCTCTAAAACCTCGAGCGAACGAACGAAAGCGCTGGTAGATCTCTCTGAATCTTTCTAAAAATCTCTCTCTGAAAGTATCGCAAGCGTAAAAATAAAAGGAAGTGATCTCAAGTATCGTGATATTTATAGCAACGTCATGTCAGGACATTCCGATGGATAGTCGACAGCTGTCCACCACCTTTTCGCATGCAACGCTGGGATGAACGACACATGTCCTCTAACGGCTCCACGCCTCCGACACGTCATCATGACGTTACGACCATTTCGTCTCCCTTGGTCCAAATCGAACCAAGACGGTTGGGATTCGACAAAAACCTCTCCTCATGCGACGCGTGTCAAGTTACTTCGTTGGATTTAAAATTCGAATTTCACGCCGAAGTTCAAATTTTTGGGGTAAACTGTTTGGGTAAAAATCCACACCTCACGACCGACGATAAATAACACATATGACATGTATGTAACATCATTCTTGTATTAAGATAAGGTCTTGTAGGTTATTTACTATCGAACATTTGGTCGTACATTTCTACGACGGTCGTAAGTTTCATACGACCGACGTCCAAGACTTAAGACGGTCGTACGATTATACTAACCGTTAACAGTCAACATCCATTTTCTGTGTTCCATTAATGCAGGTCCACGAGCAATCATGGTACAACGACCGATAACGGACGAGCTCTTAATGACATTAAAGACCCGACGGCGGTTACAAACCAGTCATCAAGACACATTCAATGCTGCCAGAGGCTATATAAAGGCCTGCTCACATTTCCACAATGAGCTATCTGCTATCTGACATCTGATCCAGAACATCTGAACTCAACACAACATCTAACATCTACACTCATTTTTCTACATTTTCTACGCAATACAACAGTGATCATCAGAGCATTCGAACACACATCGCTTACGCAAGATTCGCACGACAACAGTCTATTTCGCACGATTTTCGCACGACGCACAACATTAGCTTACGACTAAGTTTAATTTTATTCTTATTGAAATCTATTGTACACGCACACTTGTTACCAAAGGATTTCGCCCTTATTTGGCGATCATAGTGCACCGTCGACTCCCACAAGTCGACCACGGTTTTTTTCCCTCGTTTGGGTTTTCCGCATCACCAATTCTCCTGTCTTATTTATTTTTTTCCGCGATTGTGTTGTTTTCCTTGAGATCCCTTTTTTTAGTTGTTAAAAGTTCCACATCAACCTTAAGTTATCCTTTGGGTGATTTTTTGCATTAACCGTGTACAAGAATAAGAAACGAAAGAATAATAGTAACGTTAAATTTGAAATAGAAAACATTAGGATGCCGAGGAGGGCTTCCTGAGCGCTTAAAGACGAAAACAATTTTATCAAAACGAGAATGATTAGTTGTCATTCAATGTTCTAGAATCTCGATATCAAGAAACCAATCATCAAGTCCACCAACCATGATGAATTCTCAGTCATTATTCATGACACCTAATGTTTAATTTCGTGATTTTTTAGGTTTGAAAGAACATTTCATTTTGTGTTTCTTTTTTAGGTTTGAAATAACATTTAACCTTAGGTTCCATTACTTTTATAAATACAATTATATTTAATTATAAATTTTGGAGTTTATAATAAGTATAAACTTCATTTACTTGATTTACAAAAAAGTTTGACATATATTGCCACAGGTACCAAAATTGGATATCCCTTTTTGGATTTAATCTTTTTTGTTTTTCATTTTAATATGAAATCACAATGTTTTCAATTGCATAACCGTCTAAATTATAGTAAATCAACTTGATTTTCATGTATAGTTCTATATGAAAAATCGAATACACGAGTCCTCGAAAAAGTTATCAGACTCTCCAATTTATTTATCTGTCTATTGTTTTTTGAATTTTGTGTAACTCAGTATTTCATCATAGAAGACATAATTTTTGGACATTCTTACCATGTTTTCTTACTAATGTTTTTACTTTCGAGTATGTATAAATATAAATTTCTATTTTTTTAGTTACTGTTGGTTCCCGTTTTGCTTTAAACAAGTTTATCAGATCTATTAGTTCAAGTTAATGTTTGATGCGGAAGCGTATTTGAAGAACTAACAGATATGTTTGATAGATTTAGAACAAAATATAAATAAACAGTGAACAGAATATTATATCTCAAAGTTTACTGAATATATATATCAAGAACAGGTTTATGAACCGTGAGTAAGAAAAGCTTTAAAACAGATATGACTTTTAAGGTGAATAAGCTTTTGTGTTCTTGATGTTCGATTTAAGTGGTGTGTGTTGTGTGTAAGGAAGAACTCAACATGAGTCTTCCTTATATACTACTCTAAAGGGGACCATAAAGCATATGCTACTATTCAAAAGGTACGTATGAATAGTAGAACGGATGTCGTGAACAGTTGCAAGGATGGCATGAACAGTCAGACGTGCTGTATTGCATTTAATGCAGCAGACGTCTAATATGTACTAAGCCCTATTGAATCCAATCAGAGTTTGACACGTCGACGTTGGACAGGGCATGCTACCATGCAAGTTGATGAACGGGTCCTGTAACAGTAGCAAGATATTATAAATATCTTCAAGTCTTTCAGTGAGGACCACCGAGGCTCTGTAATGAGTTACAGAGGTTCTGTGGTCTGGTCCTCTGTGGAGCAGTCCACCTTTGTTTCCGAGTCTTGGGTCTTCTTTGAATACAGCAGAGGTTCTGTAGGAAGCCTCTGCTGCTTCTGTAGCTTCTTGACCTTGATTTCTCGGTAATGTCGGCAGAGCCTCTGTAAGATGCTTTTCTTCACCTAGCCTATTTTTCACTACTTCTAAATACTTCTATGATTAGGAAGATTGAAGCTAACAATCTCCCCCTAAGTAGTGAAAAATAAAAATTTGAACTTGAGTTAAGTTAGGCTAAGTTAGATAAGACAGAGGTTAAACAATACCTCGAAATTTCTTTCATTTAGAAATATGCCAGAGGCATTTTACATTTTAGTACAATGAAAGATAAACTTTAACTTTGTTTGCAGAGATTGGAGGTCTGAGAATTAGATTTTGGCATCTTTGAAATCGTTGTAGCTTCTGTTGTCTCTTCCGACTCTTCTGATCTCTTTGTAGAATCTGATGCAGAGTTCTCTTAGGCGGATTGTGGCGTCTATCTCTCTGATGATAGTATCTGCAGCATCTTTATCCATTTTCTTTGTACCTCTGTATTTCACAAGGCTTGCTCTGAACTTGTTCAGAGTACTTGTTGCGTACTTCTGATAGTCCATGCATACAAATAGTTTAGTTTCGCCTTGAGGGTTTTGAAATACTAACCCAAACCGTGGTTCTGTGATGATTGAGTTAGGTACGGCGTCCGGTGGGCAGCGATCCTCTGGTGGTCGTAAATCCAGATGCTTGAGACCAAGATCCTTTCCCAGCTGGAAATCTATCATGCTGTAGAGCAGAAGCTTTTCCCTCATCGCTTTTCTCAACACTTGATAGGCTCTGGTGTTTGCCTCTGTGTTGTAGTTGTCCTTTGTCCATTGCAGAAGGTCAGGTAGATCATAAGGATTGATATTTCTTAAGTCAGCATCAGCGAAGGTAGTTTCTGAATTGTCTTCTCTTCTGACTTTGTAAAGATTGTACCTGACCTTTGGATAGGTTCTTGTGAAGGAGAATTTGTAGAAGATTACCTTTTTGATCTTGTGGATTGAGAAGACATCTGCTTTGGTTCTTGGCTTTGTCCTTGTGCTTTGGTTCTTGGCTTTGTCCTTGTGAAGATGTTCTCAAATTCTTCTCTGATCCTTGGATCTGTCACATGATCTGTTGGATAATTGGTCTGAAAGGATTGTTTATAGAGGTATTTGTATACCACTTCTTCCATTTCTTCATATGTTGGACCAGGTTGTGGTACTTGTCTTCTGAGACTCTCCATCTGTTGAACAACTTCTGCGACTCTACCAGATAGAGGAATGTCTGACAGAGGCTTCAATCCATGTGCCCAGTCAACTTCTTCAGGCTTTGGGGTTTGAAAGGCATCAAACGCACTCTTCATTAGTTTCTCTGTTGGCTTTGGCAATGTTTTCTTCTTAGGCTCTTCTGTCAGTATTCCTTTGCCCTTATCTTTGGCTTTTGGCGGGGCAGAAACTGTTGCTTCTGTAAGTTTGGAGGTTGGCACTTCTGTTGGCTTGATGGAGGTTGCCTCTGTGGGTTTTGACATTTGTGATTTAGAGGACTTTTGTGGCGATGGTTCTGTTGGATTGAGTTGCTCTGTAACCTCTGTTGGAGGTTGTTTGTTGACTTCTTCTGTGAGCTCAGTTTCTGTTGATGAAGTGAACCTGTGCCTTTCTTCTTCTCTCTGCGCCATACGATCACTCATTGTTGTGTGCATCCTTTTCAGAACATCAGAAGCAGAGGTCGTTGCTCTTTTTGGTTTGGTGGCAATCGACTTTCTTCTCGGTATGGTTTGGGGTGTTTCCACAGAGGTGGGTGTTTTCTCTGTGGTTTCTTCATCTGTTTCTTCCAAAATGATTACCTCAGGGGCGGTTGTTGCCTCTGTGGTTTGCTGATCTGCTTCTGGAATTTTGGTTTCGTCAGGAGATGATTCCACAGAGATGGGTGTTGTCTCTGTGGTCTTTTGGGTTTGTTGTTGTTTGGTTTGTTCTGGAGGGGCTTGGCTGATTGGTTCTGCTGCGATTGGTGGACTTTGTATTCCTCTGCTCGTAGCTTTCTCTCTTAGATTCTCCCCCTCAGGATTATCTGATGGACCAGGTTGGTCATCATCAGAATCATCCTGACTTTTATCAGAAGTACCCTCTGCTCTGCAAGAAGTGTTGGTCTTCTTCGGTAATTCAGCTCCTGCTGCCATCAACTTTTCACAGACATCATCGTAGAGGCCAATCAATGTCGCAAGCTCTGCTTCTGTTTTGAAACGCATTCTGCCGACACTCTTTCTGAAATCCTTGACATAGTTGGCATTTGCAGTTGTGAAGGAGACAATGACTTCTGTGACCTGGTTAATGACGTTCTGTCCGAGCTCTGTAAGCTGTGCTCTGGTCATATAGTCTTTTGGTTGCATCATTGTCGTGTTGTGTATTGCCTCTGCTTGTACTTGTGTTAGGGCATTCTGTAGATCTGCAGGAGTAATGCCCTCTGCTCTGTTGGATTGCGTATTCATTTGTTCAAGGAAGTTTTTGACAGAGTCCTTGAACGCAGAAGTTGCAGTTGTTCCAAATTCTTGAGCGGCAGAAGTAGCTGTAGCTTTGGCAGTAGTTTCGACAGAAGACTTCATCTCTGAGATGGCGGTTTTTACCTCTGTGGACAGATTGTCCATTTTGGTGTTCAGATTCAGGATAGCCGTAGATGTTGTCTCTGTAAAGGATTTGAAAGAGCTTTGCAACTCTTTCATTGTTTGGTTCACAGAGGTGACAAGGGTTTGGAACTCATCCCTTGATACTTGTGTTCCTTGTGTAACCTCTGGAGGAACACATTCGTCTCCAGAGTGAGTCCCTGTTCCTGGGACACCTTCGTTCACCCTTGTTTGTACGATGGGGGTGGAAGGATTTCCTTCTGATCCTCGAGAAGAAACCTGAGTTTCGATCTCTACAGAATTTCTGTGAAAAACAGTGTCCAAATCCACTCCAGAGGTGGGTATTGGAATGTCCCTCTGTTGACTAGGAGACTTGTCTAGAGTCTCTTCGTCTCTGTGCTCACTACTTCTCTCTGAAAGAAGTTTTGGTCCTAATGTGTGCGTGGCAGAGGAAACGAATTCCTCTGTAGGGTGTTCTAGGGTGATCTGGGGCGATTGATCACGAACAATAGGTGAGTCTCTTTGAGGAGACTCCCTAGGAATGGATTCCCCGGTTTCTGTGGGCACAGAGGTTGAAAGAGTAACCTCTGGCTGGATGGGTTGGGTTAGGATCGAGCTGTGCTGCTCTTTTTCAATAACTCCTTTTGCAGCTAGACCTGCGGAGTTAGAAATGTGGGTTGCACTGGGAGTTGGTTTTGGTTGTGTGCCTCTATTTATCCAGGCATCTTTTCTTGCTTCTTCCTCTGTTAAGCATCCAAGCACTACATCATTGTCTATCATTTCATCCTCTGTAGCTATCCTTCGGCTTGGTGCTTCTTCCCTAGGTTCTGTTGAAGTTTCTTGCTCTGGTCGTAAAAAGTCATACATTTGATGAGATCCGTATAATCTCATGACATGTGGATGATAGAGACCTTTACGTATCCAGACAGCTTCTTCTTCATCTGAATCCACCTCTGAGATTTCTATTCCTGTCTCTGTTGTTGCAAATCCCTCTTTTTGTACAACTTCGGCCCCTTTTTCTTTTTCTTCTTCCATTATTTTCTCAGAAGCCTCTGTAATTTCACCTCTATTCCACTCAGCTTCTGTTTGATCTATTTCTTCTGAAGCTGGGTTTGGACTCCTTCTGTGGACGTCCAATCCTTGAATGAAAGGGTTCTGTAAAATAACAGGGGTTTTGGCTGGTTGATCTTTGGGTGTTGTGTCATCTTCTTGCAGATGTGTGTCAATTCCAGAAATGAAGAAATCTTGTTCTTCTGGAGAGTGGTGGTCGAGAGGTTGTGCCGTCCACCCTGCTGTATTTAGGGTGTTGGCAATGTCAGGGTTCTGTAAGAAGTCGTTCAGGTCTCCTTGGTGAGCAAATCTATCTGGAGATTGATAGGGTGATTGATACTCTTCTGTAGCCATTTCTTCTTCTGCAACTTCTTCTTCAACAGTTTCCTCTTCTGCAATGGTAACCAACTTTTCAAGTGATTTACCATGCTTCTTTTTGGTTTTCCTTCTCTTAGGTTTTGGTGCCCCTTCCTCTGTTGATTTCGATCTTCTTTTCTTCTTCATTTTTGGGGAAGAGGGAGGAGCAGAGGAGCCAATTTCTGTGGCATGAGAAGGTGAAGGTTGATCTTCTGCATCGCTTGTTGAGGTGCCTTCTGCAGTTTTTCTCTTCTTAGCTTTTGGAGTAGATGCAGAGGTTCTTGATGAAGACTTCTTTCCCATAAGTTCTGCACGTTTGGCTAGAAAGCTGAGTTGAATAGCCATGTGCTTTGCTAACTTCTGATCCTTTTCTTCTTGAGAGGAAAGAGGTTTTGCTATCATTGTTCCTAGGGGGACACCTAAACGCGGGGGTGTCATAGGACTCGGTTTAGGAGTTCTATGATCGCGTATATACTCTTTCTTAAGGGATTTATTCGATGCGTAGCGCAGAAGCTTCTTTGACAGAGGTCTGCAGTGTGAGTAGCCATCAGTATGATCAGTGGGGGTATTCGTGTTCATCGGGAACTGTTTGGGAGTTGGTCCTTCCATTGGCCAGTTTTGGATTAGCAGTAGAGGTTCGAACAGTACTCCCAATATTCTTTGGAATTGCAGAGGTGGTAGAAAGTTGGGATCGTTCTCTTTGAGCCTTCTCGTGTTGTTCTTTCTGTCGATGGTGTTTATGATCTCTTGCATCATTATGGTCGCATAATCTAGTGGAAGATCATAGTAAACCCCATACATGATGCTCAAGATTTGATGTGAGCTCTGGTCAATACTCCCTATTTTCCCTGTCAGGCATCTGTTAAGAATAGAGAACAAAGTGTTCCACAGAGGTGGTAATCTTCCTCTGCGGAAGTCATTTCTCTTCCGTAGTTGGGTGTTGTACCCAAGCATTTCCACGAAGCGACAGAGCTCTTCGTCTGTTGGTTGCTCTGCATAACTCTTCAATCCCAGAAGACCCCTTGTTGGTAGGTTGAATTCAAGTGAGAACATTGTTCTGTTGAACTTGATTTCAAGATGTTCAGATTTATCAGGTCTTGAAATGTACCCTTTGATAAGAGAATCGTCTTTATCAAATCGGCAGCTTTGCCAAAATTGGTTCAGATAACGGACTGGAATTTTGTTTGGGGTTCTTGAGAGTAGAGGGAAGAGGATGTGATTTTCCATTATGTTCAGGAGAATAGCATGGGCTTCGCCGAAAGCAGTGGGTGAGGGGACCAAATAGCAGTTGTTGGATTTGATAGGAAGTATGGTTTCGAAGTGATCTTTTGCTATGAAGTTTTGCAAGTGTGTCGTCGGAGCAAATTCTGCTGAGTCCCCGGAATCTTGTTGTTCAATAGTTCTTGCAAGGTTGGGGTTTTCTGAATGTTCAGAATGGGCAGGTGAGTGTTCCGGTGAGTTCGTCGGAGAGAGTTCTTGGGAGATAGCTTTAGAAGATGAAGCCATTTGATTTTAAGAACAAGGTTTTTGCAAGCTTTTGCAGGGTTTCGCCGGAGAAGAAGATAAGAGTTTGTAAAAGGTTTTATGAGAGGGTAAACTTGGTTTTTATAGGAGGGTAAAACGGTAGTATTCGAAAAAGTAAAATATATGGCAATGGATTAACATTTGGAATCCGTACTCGAGTTTGAGCGGCGGGTTCAACTTTCCAAATAAAAACGTTCCATGTACGCCCAATGAAAATGGGACACGTAGGCCTTGTCAGAATATGACAGGACATCGTGCGCGGCCCATTAATGCTAGGCGCGTGAGGTTGTTTTTAGCCACATGAGTTTCACTCTCAGTAAAAGTAACCGTTATTACTACAGAAATGCCCAGAGAACAAAATGGCAGAACTTTTGTGTTTTACAGAAGCTCTGTGATTTTGAAAATCTTGATTTTTAACCTCTTCTCATATATCTCATTGTTATCATGACTCTGTAGGTTCTTCTTTTAACGAAAACGTTTGTAAAGACATTGGAGAGAATCAAATAGGATTTTGTCAAGAAATTTGACTCACAGAGGTTTTGTGGCTCTGTTGGAACTTATAGAAGCTCTGTGAGGGCCAGCAGAAGCTCTTTGAGGGAAAAAATCTCATAACTAAAGTTCTATTAGATTTTCTTATCATCCAATTTTTGATCTGGTTTAAGAGATGTTTTTCGGATATATTTGAAAGTTGGTGTCCGAGAAAACTGTTTTGAAAAACGTTTTGTTCGAGAAGGTCATGGTGTATCTATCCGATTTCTGAGATAACATTTCAAACGATCGATAGAGGGTTAATTTGTGATTACAGAGCTTTTTCTGACAGAACCTCTGTTGAGCTCAGCAGAAGCTCTATGACCTTAAATTTCTCCTAATTCGAATTTTGTTAAACTTTTTGAACTTTTGATTTTTGAAATGTTATTCATAGTATATTTAGGACATATTTGACAATTCTTGTCCTAGAAAACTGTTTTTCAAAAACCTTTTGTGCGAGAGACATACCTTTTGGTTCTTCTGTTCTCGGCAGTTTTGTTTTACTTCTGTCGATGGAGAATTATCGACATTCTTCTTTGGCTTTCCTTTGAAAGATTTACCTCTGTAGACCATTTTAGGGTCCCTTTTGCTCCCCCTTGATCTAATCACTTCTGTAGATCAAGAATTTTCCTTTTGCCCCCCCTTGATCTATGCTTGGTTCAAAGAATGGTAAGATTTGTATTGAGCATAGATCATGTTTACCAGAGGTTCTGTAAGGGTTATCAGAAGATCTGAGCGGACCCACAGAAGCTCTGTAACCAAGAATTATTTTTGCACACAAAAAAATACATACAGAAATAAATTTATCAAAGCAATAACTTAAGTAATAATAGATATTTATACTTATTTACAGAAGATAAAGCTATATACTTACAGAGGATTTTCACACCATGTTAATCATTCCTAACTTACCCACCAAGAAGTTGAATCTTTTCTCGTCTAGTGCTTTGGTGAATAAGTCAGCGAGTTGATATTCTGTGGGCACGAAATGCATTTCGATTGTACCGTATTCAACATGATGTTTCAAGAAATGGTACCTTATATCGATATGCTTGGTTTTTGAGTGTTGCACAGGGTTGGCAGAGATGGCAATGGCACTTTTGGAATCACAGAAGATGGGTATTTTGAATAGGATGTGGCCGTAGTCTTTTAGCTGAGTCTTCATCCATAGAACCTGAGAACAACAGCTAGCAGCAGCAACGTATTCAGCTTCCGCAGTGGATGTGGAGACACAATTCTGCTTCTTGGAGGTCCAACTGACTAGTTTACCACCTAGGAATTGACAACTCCCAGAGGTACTCTTTCTGTCGAGCATGCATCCTCCATAGTCTGAATCTGTATAAGCTTTAAGACTAAAACCAGAGTTCTGTGGATACCAGAGACCAAGATTGTTGGTCCCCTTCAGGTATCTAAAGATTCTCTTTACAACATCATAATGTGATTTCTTTGGATTAGCTTGATAACGTGCACAAAGACATGTGGCATGCATAATGTCAGGTCTGCTTGCTGTTAAGTATAACAGAGATCCAATCATGCCTCTGTAGAGAGTACATTCTACAGAAATACCATTTGGATCTAAGAATAACTTATTTCCAGTGGCCATTGGAGTCTTCATTGCAGAGGTATCAGAGAGATTATATTTTAAAAGTATGTCAGAGACATATTTGGCTTGATTTATAAAAATTCCCTCTGAAGATTGTTTGACTTGAAGTCCGAGGAAGAATGTTAATTCTCCCATCATACTCATTTCAAACTCACTCTGCATGAGTTTTTCAAAATTTTTGCACTCTTCTGAATTTGTAGACCCAAAAATTATGTCATCTACGTATATTTGTACAAGCATTATCTCACTATTTTTGCGTTTATAAAATAATGTAGTATCTGTTGTACCTCTGTTGTACCTCTGTTGTAGCCATTTTCTAGAAGAAAGGTGGAAATTCGTTCGTACCATGCTCTTGGAGCCTGTTTTAGTCCGTATAGAGCCTTTTCAAGGTAGTATACATGCCTTGGGAACTTTGAGCTTTCAAAACCTGGTGGCTGATTTACGTAAACCTCTTCTTGGATTTCACCGTTTAGAAAAGCTGATTTTACGTCCATCTGATAGAATTTAAAACCTCTGTGGGCTGCGAAGGCTAAGAATTTTCTTATTGCTTCGAGCCGTGCGACAGGGGCAAAAGTCTCATCGTAGTCTATGCCTTCTTCTTGTCTATATCCTTTTGCTACTAATCTTGCTTTGTTTCTGATGACCACTCCATCTTCATCCTTCTTGTTTCTGTAGACCCATTTAGTCCCAATGGCCTGTTTCCCTCTTGGCAGAGGTACTAAAGTCCAGACTCTGTTACGCTCAAATTGCAGAAGTTCTTCTTGCATGGCGTCTACCCAGTTTGGGTCATCT
Organism: Saussurea involucrata; assembly: GCA_033807775.1. Lineage (NCBI taxonomy): Eukaryota > Viridiplantae > Streptophyta > Magnoliopsida > Asterales > Asteraceae > Saussurea > Saussurea involucrata. The sequence goes on from CM066325.1 coordinate 71,156,087, forward strand.
AGGGCTTCATAAATCTTCTTTGGTTCTATCACACTAATAAAATTTGTAAAGAAACAAAAATTAGCAGTGGCAGACCTTGTTTTGACTGAGTCAGAAGGTTCTCCAATTAATTGGCTTGGAGGATGGCTTTTTGTCCACTGAGTTGTGCGTGGAAGATGATCATCAATGTCATCAAAACTTCCTTCAGAGGCTTCTGATGTTTCTTCTTCTCGTGTAGCCTCTGTCGTTTTTCGTGCCTTGGTAGTTGATCCTACCGTTTGTTGAATGATTGGTATGAGTGGTGGTGGAGTTTGTTCCTCTGAGGACGTATAGTCTTGGTCCTCAACTTCCTCTATAATTGGTTCTTCTGTGGATTATGGAGTTTGATTTTCAGCAGCTTCTGTGGTCGTTTTTCTTGAAGTTTCATCTTCTGCATTTTCTTCTTCGGCATTTGCATCTGTAGTATTTATAGAAGAAGATGAAGCATTATTTGGACCAGTTAGAGTCATACCTGTAGGATTTTGTCCGACAGAGGATGGTTCTTCAGAAACTCTGATGGTTCCAACAGAAGGATCAATGTCATTGTGGAACATCTCCAAAAATAGAAGATCCAAACCTTCTTTTGTTCTTGAGATGCCAGAGGATTTCCCTTTAATTCTGAGTTTTGAAATGATTTGCTCAGAAGTCATTTGGAATGAATCATCAAAAGAAACATTGATGTTTTCTACAATCTTGTGAGACTTTGTAAGGAATGTTCTGTAGGCTTTGGAAGTGGCAGAGTATCCAATGAATTTGCCTTCATCAGCTTTTACATCAAACTTTCCTCTTGAATTTCTGTCGTTTAAGACAAAGCATTTGCATCCAAATATATGGAAAAATTTGATGTTTGGCCGCCTTTTGTTAAGCAATTCGTAAGGCGTCTTGAGGTGTCTTTTCACAACGGTTGAACGATTCTGAGTATAACACGTAGTAGAAATTGCTTCTGCCCAAAAGTTCATTGATAATCCGCATGCTGACAGCATAGTTCTTGCGGTTTCTACAAGTGTTCGATTCTTTCTTTCGACAACACCGTTCTGTTGTGGAGTGCGAGCGGCAGAGAAGTTCTGTGATATTCCTTCTGTAGAAAGATATGCTTCAATGACACAGTTTTTAAATTCTGTGTCGTTGTCACTTCTTAACTTCTGTATTCTGCAGTCATAAAGAACTTTGATTCTTTTCATTAGATTTATCAATACATTTGGAACATCTGATTTCTTTCTAACAAATTCAACCCATGTGAAACGTGAATACTCATCAATTAGGACAAGTATGTATTTCTTGCCACCTAGGCTCTGTATTGCAATGGGACCGCAGAGGTCGACATGAAGCATGTATAGAGGCCTAGTGCAAGAAACGTCTGTTTTGCCTTTGTGGGAAGCCCTTCTGTGTTTTCCCATTTCACAGGCCGAACACAAATGATCCTTATTGAATTTAACATTTGGCAAACCTTTAACTAGATTGAGTTTTACTAGTTTATCCAAGGTGTGAAAGTTTAAGTGACAGAACCTGTTGTGCCATAACCACGCTTCTTCACTTTTGCAGGCTACTAGGCAAACTTTGTCCTTGGATTTTGAAGTAAAATTCATTAGGTATAGATCACCTCTTCTTTCAGCTCGCAGAAGTTCCATTCCTGTGTTTTCACTCTGTAGAGAGCAGAAAGTTCTTTTGAATAACACATCGAATCCTGTATCACAGAGTTGACTTACGCTTAGTAGGTTGTGTTTGAGGCCATTCACATATGCAACTTTGTATACAGAGACATTTTCTTTCTGTATGACTCCATAGCCTTTGATGTGTCCCTTCATGTTGTCTCCAAAAGTTACAGATCCACCATCGTGTGTTTCTTTGTATGTGGATAGTAATCTTCTGTTGCCAGTCATGTGCCTTGAGCATCCGGAGTCAAGATACCAAATTGGCACATGTTGCTTCTGTAAGACAATCACAGAGATTTAGGTACCCATATCCACATGGGTCCAATATTGTTAGAATTTTTCAAGTTTGCCTTAGCATTCTTGAAATACATTTTATCTTTTGTAGAAGAATCAGATTGTTTCTCTTTTGGTTCTGACTTTCGAATTTCAGTGGTGAGAAAGCAATCTGGACTTGAGAAGTGTTTATTCAATTTAAACATAAGATCAAAACAATGACAGTATTGAATATGAGATGTGATTTGTTTGAACTTTTCATTGAATTCTTTGAACTGAGCCACAGAGACATTACACTCTTTCTTTACATTAGATTTCCTATTACAAGAATATCTATGAATACTAGAATGTTGTTTGCAAAAGTCTTGTTTAGTTCCTGCCTTCTGTGACTCTCTTCTGTGGTGAACATCTTTCTTCACTGTCATAGAGGAAAAATATTTGTTAGCTTCAGGCCATTTTCCCTTTTGTTGCCAAGTGGGATTCTCTTTGATTTTCCTTAAAGGTTTTGAAAATTTTAAGCTTTTTGGATTTTCAGAGGCCTTTTTCAGATTTTCAAGCTCTGTAGAGGTTTTGACTTGTATACACATTTTGAGAAAATCTGGATGGATAGGTATCTCTGTGATTTTCTCTTTTGGAGAAATTGTTCTGTTAAGAACTTCAGAGGAGAATTTGACATCCTCTGTGTCACAGTGAATTATCCCTGATTTGAAATCAGTCTCTGAGTCGTCAGAGGATGAATCGTCCTCATATGCAGAAGTTGAGTCATTTCTTTCGACAGAGGCTGGATTTTCTGAGCATGTATCATACGAGCTTTCTTCCTCTGTAGAAAAACTTTCATAGATGGCAGAGGTTTCTGATGAGATCTCTTCAGCGAGTTTTTGATCTATAGAAGATGTACAGAGATTTTCTAAAACATTTGATTTCAAAACTTCCAAAATTTCTTTTTCAATAGATTCTTCAAGTTTTTCTTCTCAAAAGATGGGTTTAAACTCAGGAGCTTCTACTGACAATTTCTTTTCGACATTTATCATACAGACAAAAGCGACCTGTGTTTGAGTCTCTGGTTTACCAAACTTAAAGATACCAATCTGATCTTGTGTTTTCAGATATTTCTTTGGTTTGATTCCTCTATTGACAGAGGTTGAAGATGATGAATCTGTGTTTTCAAACCACACATTGATCATCTTTGTATGTTTCCTCAAGTGAGGTTCTGCAGAGATTTTAACCCTTTTACTTACAGAGAGTAAGTTTGGAAAGTTTGGTTTGTTAGTTTTTCCCAAAACAAATAGAGAGGACAGAGGTTTTAGTCGTTTATTTTCAACTCCTAAGGTAATATCACTGTACCCTATACCTCGTCTTGCTATTTGAGAGTTTACCTTTTCATACACCTTCTCTGCATCTTTATAGTTTTTAATTAAAACTTCTCTTCTTAAAAGATATTGCCAAAGTACCTCTCTTTCTTTTTGAAAGTATTCTTTGAGAGCTCTTATGTCTGTAGTTTCACTTCTTGAAACTGAAAGTTCTTTTGTTTTGATTTTTAAAGCATAGGTTAAATCAGAAATTTGCTATTTTAAAGGATCTATATTTTTGCTCCAATATTTTTCGACTTTTCCTTTTTCTTCAAAGATTTTGGCTTTTTCTTGAGTGAGAAGCCTTACTTCTCTCTCATTAAAGGTCAGCTTTTTCTGAATGCTTTCAATTATATCTTTCAGTTCAATGTTAAGTTTAAATAAATCATCATCTACAGAATTAGTACTTGAGGTAGAGTTTGAAATGGATACCTCATTGTCAGTGCCGGAGTCAACTTCTGCCATGCCACAGAACAGGGCATTTGTGGGAAATTCATCATCAGAGGTAGAGTCTGATTCGAAGTCTTCTTTGTTTGCCTCAGAATGCCCTTTGTTCGCCATTAGAGATTTTTGTGCGTAATACTCGGCCTTCTTTTTGTAAAAAGCTGAGTCCTTCTGTGGGCGATTTGGTCTACTTCTGCATTCTTTTGCGAAATGACCTGGCTTGCCGCAGTTGAAACAACCTTGGGAGATGTTTCAAGTTCGGTCGTCAGACTTCTGTAGGTCTCCACCTTTCTCTGTTCGGCATTCGTTTGCGTAATGACCGGGTTTACCACATTTGTAGCATTCTTGTGTGTGGCCTACCTTGTCATCTGATCTCTGTCGATCATTTCCTCTGTAGCTTCTGTCACTCGACCTCTGTATGTCATCATTTCTGTAGTCTGCCCTCTGTCGGTCACTTGATTCTTCTCTTCTTCCATCATCTCTTCTACCAGAATTCCTTTGGTTATTTCTAAACTCTCTTGTCAATAGAGCCATTGATTTAGCTAATGACGCATGAGTTATCTCTTCCTCTATCAGCTCGTCTTCTTCGCTATCAACCATTACCATCTTCTTTTTCTCCTTCTTTTTCTCCTCTGTAGATCTCTCATTTCTTGGTCTGTCTGCAGCCTCTGTAGATTTACTAACCAATGCGTATGGCATAATGGTTAGTGTTTTAGCTTGAGCTATTTGAGGCTCTTGTGCAGCAAGTGTTCCATAGAGATCAGAGAGTGTCCAGGAGTCTAGATCTTGATTTGTTTGTAAAGACATAGACAACTGAAGCCACTCATCGTTCAGGCTCTTTAGAAACATGACGTTATTTTCTTCCGTGGTTCTGTGAATACCAGACTTTTTGCATTTGTTTATGAGAGAGTTAAACCGGTCGTATGTTGTTTGCAGAGATTCTGTTGCAGAGGCTCTGAAAGCATGATATTCATTTATGTATTGTGCCCTTCGGTTCTTCTGAGTTTTAGCACCCCCTTCCAACTGTCTTTCTAATTCTTTCCAGAGATCGTGCGCTGTTTCGCATGCATCTAAGGATTGAAAAAGTTCGTTGGGGATTGCCATGATCAATATTCTCTTTGTTTTCTGTGCAACTTCATCTTCTGCCTTATCTTCATTTGACCATTCTTCTCTTGGCTTAGATTTTTGATGTTCAGGGATTTCAGCAGATTCAGTAGTAGCTGGTACACGTGGCATAGTTATCATCGGAACTGGAGGAAGATTGTAAAGATATTGTTTGAGAGTTTTTTCAGTACCCTCAAAGAAATGAACCATTCTTATCTTCCATTGAGGATACTCATCTCTAAGAAGAGTAGGAGGTTTGGTTAGTGAGCCAGCAGTGAAAAAGTTATTTGTATTTGTTATTTTGAGGAAAGGATAATCTGATGGAGGATTTCTAAGTATGAAGATCTGGAAGGTTTTCTGGGTACGACTAATATCTAGATATGGTGATGAAGAGAGAAAATAATCTATCAAATAAAAGTTGTAAAAACGAGGATCACTTGATATTGAAAATCAAGCTTTGCTCTGATACCAATTGTTGGTTCCCGTTTTGCTTTAAGCAAGATTATCAGATCTATTAGTTCAAGTTAATGTTTGATGCGGAAGCGTATTTGAAGAACTAACAGATATGTTTGATAGATTTAGAACAAAATATAAATAAACAGTGAACAAAATATTATATCTCAAAGTTTACTGAATATATATATCAAGAACAGGTTTATGAACCGTGAGTAAGAAAAGCTTTAAAACAGATATGACTTTTAAGGTGAATAAGCTTTTGTGTTCTTGATGTTCGATTTAAGTGGTGTGTGTTGTGTGTAAGGAAGAACTCAACATGATTCTTCCTTATATACTACTCTAAAGGGGACCATAAAGCATATGCTACTATTCAAAAGGTACGTATGAATAGTAGAACGGATGTCGTGAACAGTTGCAAGGATGGCATGAACAGTCAGACGCGCTGTATTGCATTTAATGCAGCAGACGTCTAATATGTACTAAGCCCTATTGAATCCAATCAGAGTTTGACACGTCGACGTTGGACAGGGCATGCTACCATGCAAGTTGATGAACGGGTCCTGTAACAGTAGCAAGATATTATAAATATCTTCAAGTCTTTCAGTGAGGACCACAGAGGCTCTGTAATGAGTTACAGAGGTTCTGTGGTCTGGTCCTCTGTGGAGCAGTCCACCTTTGTTTCCGAGTCTTGGGTCTTCTTTGAGTACAGTAGAGGTTCTGTAGGAAGCCTCTGCTGCTTCTGTAGTTTCTTGACCTTGATTTCTCGGTAATGTCGGCAGAGCCTCTGTAAGATGCTTTTCTTCACTTAGCCTATTTTTCACTACTTCTAAATACTTCTATGATTAGGAAGATTGAAGCTAACAGTTACAATTTACAAAAAGTACAAATTATTAATGCATAAGTCGGTCGTTAAAAAACTAAAAACAACCAATGTTTTGAGTTTGAAAACCTCATTATCTATTAATTTCATTTCAAAATCTGACCAATTGAACATATTAACCTTTAATTCATATACTATCCAATTTGCGATATAAAATTACATAGATTTATAAAATTAACATTGAGAAGAAATGAAATAGAACAAAAAAATGATTGTCGTTTCAAGTTCTCGGTTTCAATTTTGGGATGTTTAGCGCTGCATCGTGCACGAGCACGTAACTAGTTTATTAATTAAAATTTAATAAACAATACTACCTTTTTTGATTTATAAATTATCTTGTATTACATTTTGTTAATTGTAATACGAATTGATATATAGAACATGATTGAATTTCTTCGCCTATTCTCAACAACTTTAATGTAACACCCTAAAAATCAGGGCCAAATTGAACCTTAAATTTTCACAAGAGAAAAACTTCTAAACTTTATTACAAATAAGCTGAGAGTCAACTGTGAGGGTTCCTTTAAATACAAATTGAACTCTCCAAATAACTATTAATCTAATCATATCAACTATAAATAGATTAACTTGATTATCTAAGAAATTCATCAAAAGCCTCCTCATATCGTATAAGTTCTCCTCTTATCATCAACAGTTGAATACCAAAAGCACTCGTCCCACATCCCATTACTTCTCTGAACTCGTACCTGGTAAGAACATTGAGTTTAAACAATTAGGCTTACGCCTAGTGAGAACATCCCAAATTCAAGTTAAAACATTAAACAACTTGAAATCTCAAATATTCAAGCATATAAACAAACATGTTCACCACCATTCTTACCGTACTCGTCTCATAATGACGGGAACATACCCGATCCCATGAATATGACTAACATTCAGAAAGTCATATCATCATATTCGTGAGCCTACTATGAATCATCAAGGATTCTAGTTTATCGATCAAGCCTAAAGACTTACAATCAATCGCCATACCTTTTCTTGGAATGGAAGCAGAAATAGCACTTATATATTGCCTATCTCTAATCCATCGAAAGCAATCGGAAACGACAATCACACCTTGTCTTTTTCACGTTTCCACGTCTTAATCACGAATAGCAGTTATGTTTGCCTATTCACTACAGTCAATACGAATAGCAACTATATTTTGCCTATTCCACTATTTCAATATGAATAGTAGTTTTACCTTGCCTATTCAATCTTTCCAATATGAATAGCAATTCTACTTTGCCTATTCAATCTTTTCAATATGAATAGCAATTCTACTTTGCCTATTCAATCATTACAACTTGAATAGCATTTCTACTTTGCCTATTCAATCATTTCTTATCACCTCCCGAAATGGGATTAACAATCCACATTATAGGCTATCGCCTTTCGAAATGGGATTACAATCCACATTATAGGCTATCGCCTCCCGAAATGGGATTACAATCTACATTATAGGCGAACGGGAATTACCATTAAGAGCCTGGTCTATTCCACTTTTCTCATCACCTTAGAATCAATGGCCCCTATGGGATCAATAAATCGCGATTCATATACGGGCCCCCCGATGATTCAAGGTACACTCACTCACTAGAAATTACACCATGTGGCCAATGGCTAGTATCCGGCTCCCAAAAGACCGTACCAAGTTGCCCCCGATGACCCGATGCTTATTTCTAGCTACAATATTAATGTATATGTATCAAACATATCACGCTTTATCTCTTAATATATTCTTAATTCTAAGAATATTTAAATAAACTATCGCACCTTTAATCCCCAACTGTTTTCACTCCGAAAACTGAAATCGGAACGATACTCAGGATACAAAGTTCAAACTTATTTAAAACTGAACTCTAAATTAGAACCCATACCGGATCTAAATCCAAGCCGGAATTTAATTAAAAACCCAAACGGAATTTAATTAAAAACCCAAACCTCAATTTAATTAAAAACCCATATCTCAATTTAATTAATTTAATTAACGAATACCCAAATTATTAAGCCCATTCCAGATTAAATCTAAAATGTATTTTTCCAACAATTAAATCCATTGGGCCGAACCCAAAACAAATCGGTCCATTCCGGTTTGGACTAAATTCCGAAACCCACAACAATTGGTCCATTCCGGTTTGATTGCAATACCGGAACCCAAATGAGGCCCAAGTTCCGAAAGTGAATGCTAATTCCGGATCCCCTCGTCGCATGGCCCAATTCCGGAAAAGGGATTACCGGAACCCAACCTTCACACATTTCGGATCTTCTCTTGTTCCGGTCCACTTCCAGAAATTAATTTCGGACTTCTCATTCCGGTCCACTTCCGGAAATTAATTCCGGAACCCAATTCCCACTTCCGGTATCTTTATAGTTCCGGTACCAAATCAAATTAGGTACCGGAACCCAATCCTATACCAGAACTACTTTACTGGGTATTCGATTCACATCCAAAATTTGTTCTAAACATCATATAAACTTAGGTTGTTTCTCAACTTTCATTTCATAACAATATACCATACCTTTCAGCCATTTTATACATCATATCTGTTGATCCCTATTTTACTCAACAATGATATATATTCTCTATTAGTTCAAACAGATATGATTGCGGAAGCGTTTTTAACGAACAAAAGAGATATTCTAGGTAGAAAAACACACAAGATCAAATACGTGAAATGATAATAACAAAAGTATAACTCAATGATTCACTGTATATTGATTAATCAAGAACACCTAAGAACACCAAAGGTATGAGAAATATTCTGCTCTAATGGGTGTGTGTGTCGTGCAAAGTTAATAGAAGAGCTCAACATGACCCTTCTATTTATACTATTCTACAGGAGACAAGCTTTAGACAAGAGGTACTAAGGGTACAAAGACACGATCGTGGGACTGCATCAGGTACAACGTTAATGTAGTGTGCCACAATCTGCAAAGGCTGTAACCCATCAATGGTTGACACGTGGAGTGTGTAGGGCACGCCTTGTACGAATGATCTTTAGGATCTTCGTACAACAGAGGCACGTGAGAGGCACGTTTGTGAACTTCATTCTTCAAAGTCTTCTAAGTCTTCTATACCACAGAGGCTCTGTCAAGGTTGGCAGAGGCTCTGTGGCCTTGTCCTCTGAGAACGTCTTCTGTTGGATCTTCTCTCGGTGTCTTGGTAGAGGCTCTGTCGATGTCTTTACACTTAGCCTATTTTTCAATACTTCTTTAAACATAGAAGTTGGAGATAACAATCTCCCCCTAGATATTGAAAAATAAAGAATTGAAAAATGCATGGTTTTCTAGGCTAAGTACACAACAAGAGGTATTTGACCTCTGTTGAAAGTTTACTCTTCATATAAGGTTATGCCAGAGGCACTTACATTTGATTATAGTACATGATATGAAAAGTAAGCAGCGGTAAGTTTTAGATGTCAGACTCTGGCGTTTGGGAAATCATTGATTTTCCTGTTGTCGATTCCTCCATCTTTGAGTTCATGATAGATCTTGATGCAAAGGTTTCTGAAGTTGATGACGGAGTCGATGACCTCTATTAATCTGTCGGCGAGTGCTTGATCCATGAACTATGTTCCTCTGTGCTCCAAGAGGTTGGCCCTGAACTCTACCAGAGTACTTGTTGCGTATTTTTGTCAATCAACCTCTAGGATTAACCTTGACTTTCTAGCAGGATCTCGGTAGATGTACCTAATCTTTAGAAAGGTAATGATGGATTTTGGTCTAGCAGAGGAGGGGCAGTCATCTTCTGGTGGTGGGAGTCTTATTTGTTTTACTCCGAGGTCGAGTCCCACTTGGAAGTTAGTCATGCTATACATCAGAAGCCTTTTCGCGCATGGCTTTCTTGATCACCCTATATGCCCTCTGAACTTCAAGTCTGGTGTTGTAATTCTTTCTTGCCCAGCTCAGAAGATCAGGCAAGTCATAGGGGCTTAGGTTCCTTAGATCAGCATCAGAGAATTGGTTCTCGGTTCTGTCCATCCTTTTTGACTTTGTAGATGTTGTAGTGGATCTGAGTGCCTTTGGTGTTAAAAAGCTTGCAGTATATGACCTTGTCGATTTTAGAGCTTGAGAAGACTTGTTTTACGGGTTTGGCTGATGTTCTGTTGAATTCATCTTCGAGCTCCTTAAGGAAGTCAGGCTTCAGAATGGATGGTGGCAGAGGATCATTGATGGCTCTGCTGTACAAATACTTGTACACCACCTCTTCCATTTGTCTTGGAGGTGCAATGGGTGGAGGCATGGGCCTGCGTAGAGCATCCATCTTGCTTTATATTTGGGTCACCCTGCCTTTTGTAGGATTTGCCTTTGGATCCAGAACAGGCTTGATTGACAGAGGGGGAACACCGAAAGCCCAGTCTTCTTCTTCTAGCTTTGGCGTAACAAAGGCATCGAAGGCGCTTTTCATCAGTTTCTCTGTGGGTTAATGCTTATGCTTCTTCTTCTTTGGTTCCTCTGTCGCTATCCCCTTTCCCTTATCCTTTGCCTTAGGCTTTTGTACTTCTGCTTGTTGGGTTTGGGTTGCCCTTATTGGTTTTAACTTTAAAGTTTCTGAGGGCTTGGATGGTGGTGCTTCTGTAGTTTTTGTAGGGGTTGCCTCTTTTGGTTTTATAGGGGACTTGGTTGGTGATGTGGGTTTGGTTTGAGGTTTGGTTGGTGAGGCTTCTGTGGATTTGCTCAAATATTTTCGTTTATGAGCTAAGGTTTTGGTTCTGGTTTTGGTCTTAGGCTCTTATGTTGTTTTGGGTGTGGGAGATGGAGATTTTGTCTTTTCAGCTTCTGGTGTAGGAGATGGTAAGTTGGGTTCCTCTGGTGTTTTTGGTGTTGGGGAAGGTAGTTTGTCTTCTGTTGGTTTAGGTGTTTGGGATGGTTGGTCTTCTTCAGATGATGTGAGTATTTGGACATGCTCAGCTGTAGTCTTTGGGAGGTTCTTCTGTTGAGTAGTTTCCACAGAGGTGGGTATGTCCTCTGTGGTTTGTGTCTGTTGTTGAGCTTGGGTGGTTGAAGGTACTTGGGTTTGGATTTCTTCAGTTATAAGGGTTGTTTCCACAGAGGTGGGTGTTTCCTCTGTGGTCTTTCGTTGGGTTTCTTGGGTTTCGGATGATGGTGGTACTTGTGATAGAGGTTCTGCTGATATTGGTGGAGTTGGTAGACCTTTGCTCGCAACTTTTTCTCTTCTCTTCTCCCCCTCAGGATGATCTGATGGTCCTTTCGAATCATCATCAGAATCATCCTGCCTTTTACCTGAAGTGCCTTCTGCTCGGCAAGACGAAGATGGCTTCTTTAGTTGGGTGGCCCCTGATGCTATCATTTTAGCATAGAGGTCATCACAAATACCGAGAAGGTAGGCAACCTCTGCTTCAGAGTTGAACCGTAGTCTTCCCACACTTTCCGGAAAATTCTTCACGTAGTTTGCATTGGCTGTGGTGAAGGCTCTGATGAAATCTATGATCTGGTCGAGTACCCCTTTTCCAAGCTTTGAAAGTTGTGCTCTGGTCATGTAGTTGGAGGGATTCATGGCCTGAGTTTCTCTGGTAGTGTGTTCCTGGACTTGCTCTAGGGCCTTCTTTAGATCTTCTGGGGTAAGGCCCTTAGAAGTTGGGGATTGTTCTTTCTTTAGCGGTTCAAGTAGATCTTTGACAGAGGCTTGAAATGCAGAGGTTGTTGCAGTTGTTTTCATTTGGGCGCAGGCAGTTCTCACCTCTGTGGACAGGTTGTCCACTTTGGTGGTCAGTTCCGATATGGCCCTTGTTGTGGATTCTGCAAGAGAGTCAAAAGAGCTTTTCAACTCTTTCAACGAGGTGACAAGGGTTTGGAACTCATCCCTTGCGACGTGTGAACTAGGTGTAACCTCTAGGGGAATACATTCTTCCCTAGAGTGAGTCCTTGTT